>JAWWNH010000074.1:6460000-11460000 GCA_034641385.1 Darevskia mixta | reverse complement strand
AAGGCAGCCTCCCCCTCCCACATAGTCCCAAGCAGAAATGAGCTTGAATAGCTCAGCAGCAGAATAGTAGGGCTAGCATGGCTGATTGAAGTAAACAATATGGTTATAAACAGAAAAACACCTTTTACCAATCAGGAACAAATCTCTCTCCCTCCCCCCCCAAGAGTCGATTTTCATGTCAGTGGTTTCGCGATGCCTTGAAAGGAACTATGCACCATTTTTGCGAACGTTTTCCACAGAACCAAAAAAATGCTTCCATCTTTCCCCTCGTGTAAGTTGTCCTCACTGTCAATTGCTCAGACCCCGTGTGTGTGTGTGTGTGTGTGTGTGTGTGTGTGTCTTCCCATTCTGCTTCTTTAAATTGCCTTGCTACCAATTGCCCTTATTTGCCCTCAATGGTTTCAAAACTGCTTCTCATTTTCTGCTGGCTAAAATTGCCCACACTCTCAATTGCCCTCATTTACCCTAAATGATATCAACATGTCACCACATCCGATGGTTTTGTTATCCCTGACATATATGTACAATAGCACCACCATGCTGTATGCCGCAACTTAACATCATCCCATTCACTCCATAATCCTATAATGCATAACTCCATGCTATAATGGAATCACCCATGTGCCTAACTTGAGAAGGAGAAGGAACTACCATCTACGTAGATGGGAAACAATAGCACCAGGTCAGGAGTGAGGGTTTCGAGAAGGTGAATATTCACATACAGAAGCTGCTTCTCGGGGGGGGGGGTAGTCTACCCAGTAAAATCACTAGTTTGACTTCCCCAAATTTGATATTGATGAACATTTGGCACGGCTGTGCTTGCATCTGTTGATCATCATTCTCGTTTGCATCTGTTTATAGAGTTCTTCGGGTTATTTAGCCATTATGATTAGTTAACCTGCATGAGGAAAACAACAGAATGTTTTCCTGCATGAGGAAACCTGCATGAGGAAAACAACAGAATGGGGAAAACCAGAGGTCTGTTCAAGAAAATTGGAGATATGAAAGGAACATTTCGTACAAAGATTACCACAATTAAGGACAAAAGTGGAAAGGACCTAACAGAAGCAGAAGACATCAAGAAGAGGTGGCAAGAATACACAGAGGAATTATACCAGAAAGATATGGAGGTCTCATACACCCCAGGTAGTGTGGTTGCTGACCTTGAGCCAGACATCCTGGAGAGTGAAGTCAAATGGGCCTTAGAAAGCCTTGCTACCAACAAGGCCAGTGGAAGTGATGATATTCCAGCTGAACTATTTAAAATTTTAAAAGATGATGCTGTTAAGGTGCTACACTCAATATGCCAGCAAGTTTGGAAAACTCAGCAGTGGCCAGAGGATTGGAGAAGATCAGTCTACATCCCAATCCCAAAGAAGGGCAGTGCCAAAGAATGCTCCAACTACCGCACAATTGCGCTCATTTCACACGCTAGCAAGGTTTTGCTAAAAATTCTACAAGGCAGGCTTAAGCAGTATGTGGACCGAGAACTCCCAGAAGTGCAAGCTGGATTTCGAAGGGGCAGAGGAACCAGAGACCAAATTGCAAACATGCGCTGGATTATGGAGAAAGCTAGAGAGTTCCAGAAAAACATTTACTTCTGCTTCATTGACTACGCAAAAGCTTTTGACTGTGTCGACCACAGCAAACTATGGCAAGTTCTTAAAGAAATGGGAGTGCCTGATCACCTCATCCGTCTCCTGAGAAATCTCTATGTGGGACAAGAAGCTACAGTTAGAACTGGATATGGAGTAACTGATTGGTTCAAAATTGGGAAAGGAGTACGACAAGGCTGTATATTGTCTCCCTGCTTATTTAACTTATATGCAGAATTCATCATGCGAAAGGCTGGACTGGATGAAGCCCAAACCGGAATTAAGATTGCCGGAAGAAATATCAACAACCTCAGATATGCTGATGATACAACCTTGATGGCAGAAAGTGAGGAGGAATTAAAGAACCTTTTAATGAGGGTGAAAGAGGAGAGCGCAAAATATGGTCTGAAGCTCAACATCAAAAAAACTAAGATCATGGCCACTGGTCCCATCACCTCCTGGCAAATAGAAGGGGAAGAAATGGAGGCAGTGAGAGATTTCACTTTCTTGGGTTCCATGATCACTGCAGACGGTGACAGCACTCACGAAATTAGAAGACGCCTGCTTCTTGGGAGAAAAGCAATGACAAACCTAGACAGCATCTTAAAAAGCAAAGATATCACCTTGCCAACAAAGGTCCGTATAGTTAAAGCTATGGTTTTCCCAGTAGTAATGTACGGAAGTGAGAGCTGGACCATAAAGAAGGCTGATCGCCGAAGAATTGATGCTTTTGAATTATGGTGCTGGAGGAGACTCTTGAGAGTCCCATGGACTGCAAGAAGATCAAACCTATCCATTCTTAAAGAAATCAGCCCTGAGTGCTCACTAGAAGGACAGATCCTGAAGTTGAGGCTCCAGTACTTTGGCCACCTCATGAGAAGAGAAGACTCCCTAGAAAAGACCCTGATGTTGGGAAAGATTGAGGGCACAAGGAGAAGGGGACGACAGAAGATGAGATGGTTGGACAGTGTTCTCGAAGCTACTAACATGAGTTTGGCCAAACTGCGAGAGGCAGTGAAGGATAGGCGTGCCTGGCGTGCTCTGGTCCATGGGGTCACGAAGAGTCGGACACGACTGAACGACTGAACAACAACAACCTGCATGATGCTATGATCCTATGCATATTTATTTATTTGGAAGTTCCACTGAATACAATGACTTACTTCTTAGTAAAGAAGCATGGGTTTACCCTGCAGCCATACTTGAGTGTAAAACCATTATCATAACACAACTCTGAAGAGCCCAAAACCTTCTGCCATGGAAAAGATGAGCATCTGGCTTCCTTGACCTGCCTTCAGACTATCATGTTCTTCAGGGACACAGAAGTCCAATATTGGGCAGGCCTCACTAGACACATCTGGCTGGAATACATCCCCGGAGAGATAATAAACATGTGGTTTATGCATCACCACCTGTCACAGGGATGCTCTCTAGCCCAACCTATGAAAAGCAAGTAAACCCACGCACCAGTAGATGGTGCTCCAGAATGTGCAGTGGAGTTCCTGGCCTTGTGCAACCAGTAAATCTATTGTTGTAAATTGCAGACAGAAAATGAACAGGGGAGGTTTTGGCAACAGTGGGAGGGGGTTGGTGGGAGATGCCCTACCACTGTGACCTAGTTCCTTAAAATTAGAGCTGTGTGCAAACGGTCCCTCAAAATTCCCTAAGCTATTTGGGTGGGGTGGGAGGACCAGTTGAACACATTTCTCCAAAGAGGATATAAATACAGTGGTACCTCAGGTTACATACGCTTCAGGTTACATACCGGTACGTTTCAGGTTAAGAACTCTGCTAACCCAAAAATAATGCTTCAGGTTAAGAACTTTGCTTCAGGATAAGAACAGAAATTGTGCTCTGGCGGTGCAGCAGCAGCGGGAGGCCCCATTAGCTAAAGTGGTGCTTCAGGTTAAGAACAGTTTCAGGTTAAGAATGGACCTCCGGAACGAATTAAGTACTTAACCAGAGGTACCACTGTACTCCAATAGTTTACAGCAGCAACAACTGTTTTGGCAGCATGGCCACCATTTTGCACCCTCCACAGTACCTTGGAAATAGCATCACTCCAGCGCATTGGAGGGGGGGGGTGAGGAATGGCAGTCACCACCATAAGAATGAATAAATGGTGGCATATGTTTGGAGAAACTTCTGCAAAGTAGCTATCTTTTTCTAGGAGCATGAGGTAAAAAAAAAGATTTTGATATTTTCTCAGGGAAAAAAAATGGTTCTAATGGGAGAGTTGAACTTGGGAGGGTTTCCCTGTTCCATTTCTTTGTCTTTCCATTCTATGGTTTGCTCCGCTCTGCGTTCTGCTCCTCCTGTGTTCTGACTTAATTAAAATTGCTAAGAGTAATCCTGAAACAAATTCCGAGTTTACAGAATCTCCCCATTCCTTCAGTTCATGTATGTCTTGTGCTCCAGTTTGTGTTACCGATCTGCATGCCCTCATTCTTAAAACACAGCATCAAAATAAAATAAAATAAAATAGAAAGCAATCTGGATATGATTTTACTATGACTGCATAAAGGTTCTTTTTGTGGGGTGTTTCACTGGGGTTCACATATATCAACCATATATAAAGAATCGTGCAACCAATGGTACAACCACACAAGATTGTCCTTGTTTTTTTGGGAGTGTTTTATGAAAATGCATAGCTCCACATGCGCAGCATTAAGTTTCCACACAAAACAATACGGCCACAATCATATGAAAAGTCACATGAAAATTGCTTATTTGTACCCACAGTGTAGAGCAGAGCAGCATGACAGCAGGTAGATTAAATTTGGCCCCAGGTTTATTGTCTGCAAGTCACACAGAGTTTGGCATAGGAGTGGGCAATTTCTTGATTCACTTGGGCTTTTCCTGACATGTTTCACCCATGCATGATGTGTATATTATGAACCATTTCAAATTATTCTATTAAATTTATGTTGCTTTTATGAGTGTTTTATGTGCACCTCTTAGATTTTTTTTAATGATTAAGCAGTATATAATTCTGTTAAATAATTAAATGGGGCAAGAATCCAGCTTTCTAACTGCCTGACTGCTGTCAAACCAATTACCCAGCTTGCCTAAAGAAAGCCCTGGCTGGGGTCTGATCAGGCCTCCCAGTTTATAGCCTAGGAAAAAAACAGAACGGAGAGGTTCTCCCTCTGGTCCCTGTGATGCCTTGGACTGTTTAAGCCAGCCAGGCCAGCTGATTGTTCCCCAGGCAGAGCAAGAACCATGATGCATTCACGAAGTAGCCAGATCCTTCATTGTCCAGCCATACCAGTAAATGGGGGGTTCAGAGTGTGGAGTTAGGAACGGAGGAAGAAAATCCAATTACATTGAATTTGGCACTTCCAATCGGATTACACATTGCCCACATCCGGACTGCCTCTTGAAGTCACTGCCTGCTTGCATCTAAGCCACACTATATGAATAAACTATATACAAAAATTTGTATATTATACATGTGTCATACCTCATGCGATACTATCTTTATGCAGCATAGTTTTAATTTATTAATTTAATTAAATATATTAACGTGCATTTTTTATACAGTTATATAAAGGTAAAGGTACCCCTGACTGTTAGGTCCATTTGCGGACGACTTTGGGGTTGCGCGCTCATCTCGCTCTATAGGCTGAGGGAGCCGGCGTTTGTACACAGACAGCTTCCAGGTCATATGGCCAGCATGACTAAGCCACTTCTGGCGAACCAGAGCAGCGCACGGAAACACCATTTATCTTCCTGCTAGAGTGGTACCTATTTATCTACTTGCACTTTTACGTGCTTTCGAACTGCTAGGTGGGCAGGAGCTGGGACCGAACGGGAGCTCACCCCGTCGCGGGGATTTGAACCACCGACCTTTTGATCGGCAAGCCCTAGGCTCTGTGGTTTACACCACAGCTCCACCCACATCCCACACAGTTATATGGTTGTATATATTGGTTTGAGTGCTGGTTACTTTAGGAAATCTGGAGTGCATATGCATATAATAGGGCTGTGCATTGGATTTGGCCAAGGACTAAACCAAATTGGGTTGATTCAGTGGGATCTGGTGATCTGGTTGAGAAATCCCTGGGTCACCATGGGATGGGTTGGGTAGCTCGGAGCTATCTTGGGCTTTCAGGGGCTGGGGCATCAGAAAGGAAGAAGGAAAAACCATGAAATGAAAGAGGGGACCTACCTGACATGGCCTACCTGTGGGAAGGTAGGGCTGTGGGGGATGGATGTGGAATGCAGGCTTTCCTGTTCAACTCTCCTTTTGACAGGGCCTCGGCTTTTGTCCCACCCCCTCAAGCAGCACCCCACAGGATGCAATCCTCCACACAACAGCTGGTAAGTGGAAAATTTGATCCTGGGGGAGGGCAGGGTTCTGCTCCAGAAGGGTTTTTTTCCTTCAGGGAAGGCACTTGTGAAGGATCAGCAACATGCAGGATGGAATCTCCCCACTTACCAGCTAGTAAGCAGAGAATCCCATCCTGCATCGTTCTTTTCCTTCACAACCACCTTCCCTGCAGGGAAATCACTTGCAGAGGATCATCAAAATCAAGGAGTGAGATGGGAATTGAAACAACAACACCATTGAGCTTTCAAGAAAATTCCACCCCTGCTTGTAGTTGTTTTGTCAACTTGTGGTGCTATGTGCATCATTAATTTTAGAGAGGGAAGGCACAAATGAACTGATGCGAATACTATAGCCTCCTGTATTTTAAAAGCCATTATAAAGTAGTCAGATTCTTAGGTCTAGCACTAGAGCAGAAAGGCTGAAGCTCTAGCAGTCAAACAATTAAGGTGGTTGGCATTAAGGCAGACGTGCAGCTGAAATGGAGCTTGAAGCAAGGCTTGCCCTATGCAAATGCAGCACACCAGCAATATCGATATTTTTAAAGGTTGCAGGTTCAAGTCTCAGCATAGTCATAGACTTGCTTGCTGTCGTTGGGCAAATGCCTGCTGCTATTTTAGCTCTTCCTGTGCAGGATCAGAACATTGCTAGGTTTTCATGATGGACTAGATAGTATGAAGAGATGTTTCCATGGGGAATGGAAAAAAGAAAGAGATCTGCCCAGGCCCATAAACTGTGAGACTATAATCAAGGTGACACCCACATCATACATTTAAAGCACTATGATACTGCTTTAAACAGTCATGGCTCCCCACCCGAATAATTATGGGAGCTATAGTTTGTTAAGGGTGCAGAGAGTTGTTAGGAGAGTCCTGTTGCCTTTACAGAGCAACAACTCCCAGAGTTCTCTGGCAAGAGGGATTTATTTTTAAACCACTCTTGGAATTGTAGCTCTGGGAGGGGAATAGGGATCTCTTAGCAACCTACAGCTCCCAGAATTCTTTTGGGGAAGCCATGGCTGTTTAAAGAGGTACCATAGTGCTTTAAATGCATGGTAAAAGCCTCACCAGTATCCAAAGGGGCTGTGTGCACACCGTCGTTGCATTGTGGTAGATGCCTCAGATAACCTCGTATGTCTTTTCATGCTCTATAATCCCGAGAGCCCAAAGTCACATTCAGAGAGCAGGCTTGTGATTTCAGTCCCAGCTGCCAAGGTTGCGCACAGATCAGGCTGAAAGGTGTTTAATACGCTGTAATATTTAGACACACTTGGCTCCGATGTTTATGGGGGCTGTTTGTAGCAACATGTAACATGCACTCATCCCCCAAGTATGCAGCTCTCACATAAAATTCACACAGATGTGCTGGAAAAAGAAAGAGAGGGAGGCTTGTCAGCCCGAGAGGAACGGGGAACAAGGGCTCCTCTACAGCATTCTGGGCGCCCATGGAGGAGATTGCAACTTGCCCTGCTAACTCCACCTCAGCTGTGGCGATGTTTATGGCCTGATTATTCTCACTTGCTCCCACCCCCACCCTCTGACCCCACCTTTAGGTCCCACAGCCCATTGCACAGCACCGTAAAACAAGACGCGGGTAAAATATTTTATGGCCTCATTCTTGGTTTCTGCCAAGGAGGCTGAACTCCACAGTTACCTGATTGCTCAAGGGGGTACTAATCAAAAGATACTGCAGGTCCGGATCTCATCTCTGCACCTGAGCCACAGACAGGGATCAAGAATGAACTTGGTTCCTGAGGTAAGAGCAGAAGGAGATAAAAAGCAGTCCACACAGTTACTGTCAGGAATGATCAGTGGCTCATCTGAATTTGAGGCACCATGGTGGGGAAACTGATTTCACTGTTTTAGCCCCTTTGGCTATAACAGGAATGAGAAATCTGTGGCCCTCCGGATATTGTCGGGGTCCAACTCCTATGAGTTGCATCCAGCATGGCCAATGGCTAGGGAGTTTTAGTCCAGTAGCATCTAGAGCAGGGGTTAGCATTTTTTTTCAGCAGGGGGCCGGTCCACCATCCCTCAGACCTTGTGGGGGTCTGGACTATATTTTGAAGAAGAAGAAAAATTCCTATGCCCCACAAATAACCCAGAGATGCATTTTAAATAAAAGCACACATTTTACTCATGTAAAAACACCAGGCAGGCCCCACAAATAACCCAGAAATGCATTTCAATTAAAGGACACATTCTACTCATGTAAAAACACACTGATTCCCGGACTGTCCATGGGCCAGATTTAGAAGGTGATTGGGCCGGATCTGGCCCCCGGGCCTTAGTTTGCCTACCCATGAAGAGGGCCACAGGTTCCCCATTCCTGGCTTATAACCTCCCAGGACCTTTTGGAAAAGGAAGCAGGAAGGGACTTTTGGTAAACTATATTTGGAACAGAGGAACTGCACTTCATCTCACTGTAAGTTTTGCTTCTCTGAATCTGTCTTAGCTGCCTGTTTATAGTCTTTTGCTGTGTGTGTGTGTGTGTGTGTGTGTGTGTGTGTGTGTGTGGTATTCTGTACCCTCCCTTGAATCTGCTACATGCTCTGCATTTCTTCCAAGTTTTGCTGGTGTGCCTACTTCTCTTGTTTGGTGTCTGCACTGAGTTCAATCTTGTCTTGCTGCTCTCCCACACTTGATTCCATCCTAGACCTGAACTTGCTAAATTACTTTCCAAAACCTGATTTCAGGGCTCAACTTACCGGTAGATTTCTGTTCATCTGACAAACAATCCAGCTATCCTATAGCACCTGCTCCAATACACAAACCCAAGAAAAGAATAAAAATGGTGTGATGCTTTCCAACATTTGCTCTAGGTTGCTGGAGAGCAGAGGAGGTCATGCAGAAATCCTTGTCCAATCACAGCATAGGTCACTGGCAGCCAATCAGACTGGCTGGCATCATGAGGCTCAAGATCCTACCAGGGCTGTCCACCTTTTCTCATAATGCTGTATTCGTGGCTGAACTCCTTCCTTCTCTGCCAGATTAAAAACATAAGACCTCTCTCCTGATGGAATCTAGATTCAAAATGTTGGTACTGAGGAGTCATGATGGAGAGAAAGAAATGAGCCTGTCAGTGTTCCAGAATTGTGAGCCAAAGTGCATCATAATCCAATAGATCAAAATAATGATATATAAATATAAGATACTCAAACTGAAGTTTTATTTATTCCTCTTATAAATTTTTGAGTTGTGCAAGTTCCAATGATTAGATCACTTTCGATACAAGGAAGGAAGCAGTGAAGCATTTTCAGCTAGGGTGAGGCTCTGGCAATCTTGACGGCCTTCTCTTTCCTCTATAAACGCTGCAGCTAGCTGGGGGAATTTTTTTCACACGGATTGAAAAGTTGTGAGGCATTCTAGAGGCCTACAGAGACCTCTCCTTTTGCAGATGTGAGCCTTGCTTGCTGCCAGCAGCCAGTTTGGGGTGTAAAGAAAGAGAACGCAGGCAGCTGTATTTGGGGAAGTTTGGCTTTATTCTCTGTTCAGAGAAACATTCACATAATGTAAAGGTTGACTAGAAATTGGTGTTTATTTATCTGATGTGTTTATATCCCACCATTTAGATTAAAACCTTCAGAAGATGGCTTAGATCAATTAGCTAATAAAAATCTGTAAAACATAAAGACAACATTAAAACTAAAGCAGTGAATTGACAATTAAAACAACAACAGCTGACTCAAACTTAAACCAAAGGAAAAGCAAAGATTAATTTGAGAAACTGAGCAAAACAGAACCTTCTTTAAAAGCCACTTGAAGGCTACCAAGGTGGGTGTCCTATGGGAGAGGAAGTGTGTTATGAAGAAGTGTGCATGCACACGAAAGCTCATACCAATAACAAACTTAGTTGGTCTCTAAGGTGCTACTGGAAGGAATTTTTTTATTTTTTATTTTGTTTCGACTACGGAAGACCAACACGGCTACCTACCTGTAACTAGAACTATGGGAGAGGGAAATCCAAAATTGTAAGGTCACCACTGAAAAGGTCCTGCCCCTGGTACCACCAATCTAGGTAGTATTAGGTGGTGGGCCAAAGAGAAGACGGAACCCAGAAGATTCATATGGGTTCATTAAGTCCTTCAAGTAACCTGAATTCAAACTATTTAAGGGCTTTACTGTAAGGGGGTGGGGAAATCAAGAGTGCTTTAAATTAAGCCCAGAACCAAATAGACAGTCAATGTAATTGGTGCAAAATCAGTATGGCATGATCCAAATGCCCGGCTCCCACAAGTATTCAGTTGAAATTTCTGAACATCAGTACACAGAGTGCAGTACAGTAGGCTAGTCTGGATAAAACCAAGCTGCTTATCAGTGAAGCCCATCCTGCTTCCTCCAGATAGAGATGCATCTGGCAAATCAACTTAGGATGATAAAAGATACTCCTAGGCACCGCCACCACCTCAATAGATCAGAGCAGTGTGCATCATCCAGAAGATTTGGTTGGGACCACAACTGAGCATTTTGTAAAATCCAATCCAGAACCAATTTACAGACGGCCCTAGCTAGTGGGTGTGAGTCCCCACAATCCTATGCACACCTGTACTAGATAGTACCAAGTCCAGAAGAACCCAAACAGTTCTTCCCTGGCTTTTAAGAAGGGCTGCAACACTATCCAAAACTGGTTGCAAAGCTCCATCCAGATTAGCACAGCACTTCCAAGCCCTCTGTGTTTAGCTTCAACTCATTTATCTTCATCCACCCCAAAGCTACCTTCAAACACTCAACCATGGATTCCATCACTTCCTGGGACTGGTAGATGTAAAACAGAGGTGCAGCTGTGTGATATATAAAGCTGTGACACCAGTCCTTCAAAAGAAATTTGGGGAGGAGACTGACTTCATGGGGGGCACATCATATTCTATAGACATTTCATGGGTGAGTATATGTTATATATGTCCAGTGAGAGCTGTACCATAAAGAAGGCTGATCGCCGAAGAATTGATGCTTTTGAATTATGGTGCTGGAGGAGACTCTTGAGAGTCCCATGGACTACAAGAAGATCAAACCTATCCATTCTTAAGAAAATCAGCGCTGAGTGCTCACTGGAAGGACATATCCTGAAGCTGAGGCTCCAATACTTTGGCCACCTCATGAGAAGAGAAGACTCCCTGGAAAAGACCCTGATGTTGGGAAAGATTGAGGGCACAAGGAGAAGGGGACGACAGAGGACGAGATGGTTGGACAGTGTTCTCGAAGCTACCAACACGAGTCTGACCGAACTGCAGGAGGCAGTGGAAGACAGGAGTGCCTGGCGTGCTCTGGTCCATGGGGTCACGAAGAGTCGGACACGACTAAATGACTAAACAACAGCAGCAGCAGCAGCAGCAACAACAACAACAATATGTTATCTTAATTTTAAATAAAATATGAGGTGCTGGTGGTTTGTTTTCTTCCTTTCGATTCCTCCCCCCCCCCTTAAAATATCAAAAGCTAAGTCGTTTTTGAGCAAATAGAAGCTAGGTTCCAGCAGTGTTCATTTCTTCAGAAGAAATAGGAGTGGCAATGCAGCAGGCTGACCAAGGTGATTTCTATCACAGCATCAGGTAGGGATGGAATGGATCCAAATAAATAGTGTCCTCCTAAATTTCCTGGGGTTGAGAAGACACTTCCCACTTTAATATCTTGCTCAGAAATGGGCAGGTCATTTGAATCAGTAGAGTCTAGATTTGTTCTCTAAAGGCCAAACTATCTCCACTTTCAGGATAATAGGGATCACCACCACCCCTCAAAGAGACATACCTCAGAGGTCCAAACTGCAATCCTAGTCGTAGCTGATCTGAAAAGATGAGAGACAAGGTTACTAAGAGAAAGCTGTAAGCATCAAACCTCCAAGCAACTTGTGTACATCTCCAGATTACATAAAGTATCTGTAATAACCTAACCAGATGGCATCTTGGCTGCATCCATCTCTGACACTGTAGTAACTCTGGCATCCCAGTCAGACTGGATGTGACTGATTATAACTGCAAAATGTAAAGTAAATTGGTCACAGCAGGCTCCCAAGGGCTCCAACAGCTGATCCCCTGGGCCTGTAGGAAATAGATACTTCACCACTGGTGTGTGTGTGTGTGTGTGTGTGTGTGTGTGTTTGTGTGTACGCACACAAATGCAATGATGGCAGAGAAGCAAACTTTCTTTGCTGCCGTTGCTGCCACAAAGAGGCATAAAAATGGGGTCTAGCTTATATTTGATCATGCTTGCCTTGAGTCTTCTGCTATTTGCACTCCAGCTGACAGCCCAGTCATTGCACTCATCTCCTTGGAATACCAAGGATCCCAAACTAGAACTGGAGCAAAATTTCCAGAAGCTCAAGATGTGGTTGAAAGTGCTAATCTACCAACACCTATACAGAACCTGAACACTATTGAGCTGTGTGAAGATAGCAACTTGAAATTCTCTACCCAATTTGTGGGCAGAGAAATTCAGGAAAGATGGCTTAGTATATATTACCAAACGAAGCTTTCTTTTTATATCACTTGCACACCTCTTTTAAATGCTGACTTTCCTTTTGAGCAAAGCAAATGTTGCAAATTGCATAGCATAGCTATTCTGAAATTCCAGCTATTTGCTGGAATGTGTACCACAAGCAACACTCCCCAGACAGAAAACTCAGGTACTTGAACTCTAATCATTCATCTGGCAAAAAAATTAAGGGTATTGCTTATCATATGCTTCTTTTTCCCTGCCAATATCCACTGCAGTAGGAAACACAGAGGGACAAGAATTATAATAGCCCCCTGCATAAAAAATGGGGCCCATCCTTCAGCTTGATGCATCTTTCCTGGTGAGTAGTTTCCTTCTCTTATCAGGCAAAGTGAAATGATTAAAAGAAAATGATTGGAATACCCTGCATCTCCATGAGAGATCAGAGCTGGTCGTTTGGAAAATAAGTAATGAACATCATTTGTTAATGTCACTGTTAAGTGATGAATTTTCTTATGCCTAGCACCCCAGAAATATGTCTTCTTTATCCGAAGTTTGTTTTTGGATCTGTTAATTTAATTAAATCTCTACCATCAAAGCTCCATAAAAGGTGATGAAGCATGGAAGGTGCCTGGTTTGTTGCACCGGATAATTAAAAATGGGTGGGGTTAGGTGGAGTGGAGGGAAAGAGAGAGGGTGGGTGGGTGGAAGGATGAGAAGTGAGCTTGAGTCCTCTTCTGCTATAATTGACATGTCTTGGAACATCACTGTTCGGGCAATGCCTGCAGATCACAAACCACTTACTTTAGAGTGGAGACGGATGATCTGTGGCCCTCCAGACATTGCTGGATTCCAACTCCCATCAGCTGCATTCAGCGTGGCCAGTGGTCAGAGATTTTGGGAGCTGGTGCCCAACAACATCTGGAGGTCCACAGATTTCCCATTCTTGCTTTGCAGCATGCCCATTGAAGTTCATAGGAGAACAGTTCATATTAAAATTCCTTCCAGTAGCACCTTAGAGACCAACTAAGTTTGTTATTGGTATGGAAGAAGTGTGCATGCACACGAAAGCTCATACCAATAACAAACTTAGTTGGTCTCTAAGGTGCTACTGGAAGGAATTTTTTTATTTTGTTTCGACTACGGCAGACCAACATGGCTACCTACCTGTAACTAGCTCATATTATGTGTTTTTATGGTGTATCGCCAGCTGTAAGCCATTTGTTTTAAGTATAGCTGGGTTAAAGAGCTGTCCATGGGTGCCATACTCCCAAAAGCAGCACATACACAAAAGGTGAAGGGGCAGTGGTCCCCAAGCCCAATGTTAAACCTAATACTGCAGCCACTGGGTCAGTGCCAAGTGAATAGCCGCTCTCGCACACCCCCCAAGGCCCAGGCGCTCTACTGAGCCCATTTCTGAATGCAGCAATGCACTTAACAAGAAAGAGCTGACAGAACTGCAGGCTTTGGGATAGAGGGCAGCCTCTTTTAAAGTTCCCCTCTTGCAAAGGGGCAGAGCCTAGAAAACATAGCCAGGCCTACCAAATACAAAAGGCCTCAGTGAAGACAGGAGTTCTCTGAATTTGCTCCTTAAGCTCTGTCCGGGGTCCTGAAAGACCTACCTCCAACTTCCTTTGTTTACTGGAGCCCTGCCTGCCCTGTTTCCTCTCCCTCTGTTCCGAACCACTTGCTAGATTTGCATCTTCCCAATCTTTACATGGGCCCCACCTCACCAGGACTGGACAGTCAAGGTATGGGGCTAAGAGAAAAATAAATTATTTGGCAGCTTTCTTTAAAATTTGAGGGAGTCTTGAGACAGCAATGTCTAAACAAGGCTCCCTATGCATCAACTGCCCCATCCCTACAAAACTGCTTTTGGTTTTGACAACTGACTTAAATGGCTGCAGCAGGACATCCCCATTAAAAAAAAATGGAGAGAAATGCTGTTGCTGCTGCAGCTCAGATACATATCTGCTTACACCACGAAAGTAAATGATTAATGGTGGCAGCCCTTTATTTCTAATTGTGGGAGGTCAACCATGACTCTGAAATCTCAGCCACCTATACAAAGCTAGCTAGGAAAGCTCAACATGGTGGGACAGTGTAGAGGAGTCACCCTCTTGACACTGATGTCACAGTTGCTTACTAGGACAGTTTGAGGGCTGGGCGTCTCTGAGATAGAGGGTGTTGCATCAGTGCGCCCGCAGAGCCCTGACCTTGCCACCAAACTGCCTTACCCATCCCTGTCCTGGCAAGCAGTAGCGATGCCCGTGTCTGGAGGGTGGCTCTACAGCACTGTCCCACCATGCAGGTTGACTCCTGCCACTTACTGGAGATCCGGCTTTAGTCATAGTGAAATCTACATGAGAAAGCCACATTAACAGGGAAAGTTCCACCCGTGATGCCCAGTTGAAAATAAACCCAGGGTGTTTTCACAGGTGCTGCCCAGGATGTGTTTAGTCTGGAATGTGTCACTTATGAAGGCTTAGAGCAAGGTAGAAATCTGAAGCAGAACCATTTTTTAAAAATGGAATATGCATTGCAGCTAATTTAAGTTGATCTATGGGCAAGGATAATGTAGTGACCAATTTAAGCATCGCTTGTGATGTCTCTGCTGTCTAATGTGTTTGGACACTAAATCAGCAGTATGGATATATTATGACAGTTCCCTTTTATGCTTTCTCCTTTCTTCTGCCAAAAGAAGAGGCATCTGTGAAATCTGGACTGTGCAAGCAATAGAAGGGCCTCAGCAAAGGCAGCAATTAGGACATTGCTGCTAGTAGTGCTATATTTTAAATTTTCTTCTTAATCTAAATAGCTTTGTCTTTCATGTGTTAACTTTGGGCAGTCCGAGGACAAATGTGGGTGATTTGCAGCTACTCTTCCATTCTCACAATGCACATAGACAGTGGATCCTGACCAATCTGTATGGCTGGCTGGGGATATTAAACAATGATTTCAAGCATGCACAATATGCAGTTTTCTTTACAAGAGAATCCTCTTGCTCTCCCACTTGTGCACCAGTAAGACAAGAGCACCAGAAAACACTGTCTTGTGTACCTTGGGGTCATGTCCACTGCAGACACTCTTTGGTAGGGAACAACAGTAACATGTTCTGCTTAGTCCTTGGCAGGCAATCCTGGCATCTTCTGTAATGCAAACACCTGCAGCTAATCTTGGTTTATAGTAGTTCAGAAGGTTAGAAAATTGATGTTTATCTCAGATGCAGGAAAACCCTTCATGAAGACATGGTCTTATTCAGGAAAGATGGCAACCTGATGATTTTTATTTCCTTTCCCTCTCACCAAAAAAAAAGCTCTTTTGGAGTAAGATGAATTAATGTGGGTGGGTGGTATCTGCAGAAATAAATTGCAATCTTCCCATTTATTATATCTTTTCCTTTGCCTCTGTTTTCTTCACAGACAACTTGAGGTTAACTTTCAGCCAACTAGCAGAGGGATGCATTCTTCCTCTTCCTGGCTAGCTCCACTTTAGAATTCCTCTCATGGCACAATAAATATGACCATTGTACAATGCATGGATTTATGCTCATCTAGTCCCAGGACTCGGCTAGATTGGTAAAGAAAAAAAAGCATTTTATATGCATTGTATATGCGATATAACACTGTGACACCAGATGGTGCTGTGGAGTCCCGTCTTTCCATACCAGATTTCCCTGTATGAGTTTACAATGCGTTTAACTGAATCATTTATTTGATGTGTCTAGATCCAGTCCTAGATAAGTCAGTGAAGCAAAACTGGTGCAGATCTGAGTGTTTTTACTAAAAGGGTGAAGAATGAGAGAAAGGGTAGGAAAACTGGGACTTTCTTTTGGAATTTTGCTTTTATTTTCCAGCTGGGGTGGGGGTGGTGATTCAGTTGTCTTCAGCAATGATAACATGCATAGCAACTCACTCAAGAAGAAGGAAAGGAGCACCCAAGAAAAGATGTTGTAACTACAGATGCTGTCAAATGTTGATCTGCTTCTGTTGGGTGCCATGGTGACAGTTAACTATCCTTTGATTCTCTAAGGCATATTTTGGGCATGGAGACATGAAGGAGAGAATGAGACACTGAAAGCAGAACAACTAAGCAATAGCCAGGTCAGCCAGCTTGATGTCTTCCAGGCTTCATTTCTGACTCTTCATAAATTGCTGCAGTCAGGTTGAATTCTTATTTCAAAAGGTATTCCATTTGGACCACAATAAATAGATGGGAATTTCAGGTTATGAGGCAATGGAATTTCCTTTTTCTAAGCCTTTTAGGAGAGTGAAAGTCATCAAGGCATTTCGACTTCATGCACATATTGGTGTCTGCAAGGAGAACAAGGAGACTTTTATGGAGACTATGATTGCATCCAGGTGACAGCACTTTCCCACTAGAAGAGGGAGGATGTATCCCTCTCATATACATACACAAGTGTCCAGAGTCATCTTTTGGCAAAAAAATGACTAAATTATTCAGCAATGTTTCTGTCTAGTAGGAAAGAAGGGAGAGGGGAGTTTTCCATTTCTAATTTTCCATTTTTATTTTATTTTATTTTTCCTTTAGGAGAATAAGTTTATTGTGGGATTTGAACAGGAAGTAATGTGTCAAGCATTATGCCTCTGAATACCAGTTGCTGGCTATTACAGGCAGGCAGAATGATGTTGCACTCATTTCCAGCTTGCACGTTCCCCACAGGCATGTGGTTGGCCACTGTAAGAACAGGTAGCTGTCTTAGATGGACCATTGGCCTGATCCAGCAGGCTCACCTTCTGCTCTTAAGAACAGACTCAGGTGCATACTGAGTGTTTCTGTTTTCATTATAAACAAACAAAGGGTGAGGCATGCTTCTAGCCTTCATGATAAAGGCATAATTGGAGGCATGTGAATAGTGTATTATGTTCACTTGTTATACAGATGTTATACAGAAGCACTATGATTGGCATAGTCATCGACCCACTCCTATTTCCTCCAGGATTTTCTCTGCAGCCTCCCCACCCCCCATGGATTGCCCCTAATGTAAGCACAAGCTGAGCCTGAGCTTGGCCATCAAATCCATTTGAGTACTGAACAACTAACTGCCTAAATGACTACAGACCTATTGCATTAACATCTGTAGTGATGAAATGCTTTGAGAGATTGGTCCTTCAACACCTTAGGACATGTTTTCTGCCGGATTTTGATAAACATTGGTTTGCCTATAGGAGAAATAGGTCAACAGATGATGCCATAGCTACAGCTTTTCACCTTGCAGCGAGTCATCTGGAGAGACCGGGGAATTATGTTAGAATGTTGTTTATTGATTATAGCTCGGCTTTTAATACCATCCTTCCGGACATTCTTATAAAAAAGCTGATGGAACTAGACCTTTCTTCTACCATCTGTGACTGGATTAAAGACTTTCTGAGGGATCGGACACAAACAGTGAGGATTGGGCCTGTTACATCTACCTCCCTGAAGTTCAGCACTGGCACCCCACAGGGATGTGTGCTGAGTCCCTACCTGTACTCGTTGTATACATATGACTGTATTTCATCTGATCCATCCACTGTAATTATTAAGTTTGCAGATGATACTACCATAATGGATCTAATTACAGGTGGAGATGAATCAGCGTACAGGAAGATGTTCAAAAAGTATCTACATGGTGCTTAGAGAATAACTTGCACCTAAATATTAGCAAAACAAAGGAGATGGTGTTGGACTTTCGGAGGAAGAGAGGGAAACTAGCCCCGTTGTATATGGGGGGGGGGGTGGAGAGCGTCTCTTCCTTTAAATTCCTGGGAGTTTACCTTAGTGAAAACCTCACTTGGAAAAACAATATAACTCAGGTGGTTAGGAAGGCCCAACAGAGACTCCATTTTCTCAGGGTCTTGCAAAAGAACAATGTTAAACAACAATTGATGACCTCCTTCTACCGGTCCACAATAGAAAGTGACAGCCACAGACAGAAAGTCTTTACAGAGGGTGGTGAACACAGCACATTATATCATGGGCTGTCCCCTGAGCCCACTAGATGACATCGCAAGGGATTGTTGCCTTAGGAGAGTGAGAAAAATTCTCAGGGACGATTCACACCCTGGCCAGCACCTCTTTAATCTTCTACCCTCGGGCAGGAGATATAGAAGTATAATCAGTTGCACCAGCAGGCTAAAAAACAGTTTCTATCCGTGGGCTGTTAGGCTGCTGAATGGAAAATAATATAGTGCAACTGATTTTTGGGGTTGGTGTGTTGTGCGACAAGCACACAGAGTGCAATGAGATTGAGTGTTTGGGGGGGAGGCTTGGTTAATTTCACTGTACACAGGTTGTACATTGACAATAAACATATTATTATTATTATTATTATTATTATTATTATTATCAGTAGAACCTAAATATATAAAAATGAGGTATTCAACCATAAGGATTTGCTTCAACCTGGGATTCTCCTACTAGTGAAGGACATTGCCAGCTATGTCTCCCAGGTCCCATTCCAATGTGCTGCGTTAGAATATGCAATCAAATGGATTCATATGATAGACTGGTTTACTTTGCCTTGGTTTACAACTCTTGAGATGTTCCCCAACTCAAGGCACACCCTTCTTTAGAGGCCATGGAGGTGCTTCTAATGGAACTCATCTGACAGAACATTTGAGAGAAGATAGTGGACTCGAGTTCAGTTAAGACGAATCAGAGTCTTAAGTCAGGGCCTGCAGGGGTAGCTTAAACATGACCCAACCTTGGGTACTAGAACTACATTTAAAAGCATGTGCACACATCAAATGAAGTTGGGCTTGCGACAGATTCAGAGCTAGCAGTGATTACGTTTCCTCAGGAAAGAAATTTGGGAAGGGAAAAAACCCCACAAATGCAAATTTAGATTTAAAAATATCTGGAGTGTATTCAAGCTCCATCTGTAAATGGAGAGACCAGCTGCTGTGTCTCCAATCTCCAAGCATGGAATATACACACACAAAATGTCCTTGCTTGTAAATGTTTAGAGAAAAACAGTTTGCAATGTTCCCTTCCAAGATCCGTTTTGTATCAACTGGATGCTTGACTGAGAGAAGGGGAATTTTGCCAGTTCTGTATGTGTACCCTAGATGAGTTTAGGTTCATGGCTTCATAAATCTCAGCGTGAATTTACCTCGCCAAACCTCAAATGTTTGATGCTTTATTGTATTTTAAATATTTTGTTGGAAGCCGCCCAGAGCGGGTGGGGAAACCCAGCCAGATGGGCAGGGTAACAACAACAACAACAACAACAACAATACTGCTTGCAGATATATACTGTATCTTTAATATATTAAGTGGTATAGAAATTAAATAATCAACCAGACAGGGTGAATTGGTACTAAAAGGCTAAGAATGTCATCTTTGGTGAGAGCAGGAGCTTCAACAGATTAGTCTTGTTTCCATGTGAAGGGCATAAACTGATTTGCCACATTTTGACTGAGGAAACAATCCCCTACTCCTCTTCCAGTTTGCTAGGAACTTTTGGACTGCCACCCCCATTCCCACTTATTGCAGATGTAATGTGCTATTGCTTTTCTCCTTCTTCTTTGTTCTTTCTGCTCTGTTAACTTGCAGCATGCAGAAGGCTGCTCTTCCATTTCATCACAGGACTAATTTCTTTGAGGCACAGAGCAATTTCCTCTGCTATATGAGTTGGGGAGCTTCAGGCTTGGGAGTCAAATGTGGCCTTACGGTCCTCTCTACCTGGCTCTCAGGAGCCTCCTGAGCCACATTCCCTCTCCTCAAGCCATGGGAATTGTGTTCTGGCTCAGAATAAACCAGGTCAGTGGAGAAATGAAAAGCTATTCATTGCCATTGGCATCCGTGGGCTCAACGCCGTGGGTGGCTCTCTCTCTGGCTAGCGAAACATAACACTGTGTGTGACCCAACAGTATGTCAGCTAGGGCAGCCATGGGGTTGGGCCTCTACAGTACTCCGGTTGCTATGATATATCATTAATGATATATCATTAAAGGAGACAGGGGGGAGAGGGAGAGGGAGAGGGAGAGGGAGAGGGAGAGGGAGAGGGAGAGGGAGAGGGAGACAGATCCCTAGGCTGCAATGTAAATGGCCCATTCCACCCTTTTGTCCAGTACAGCAAAATCTCCATCTCATTTGACTTTTCCTTCCCAGTCTAATTTTGGTCTGTTGCCAGTGGATTATGCCTCCTTTTGCGGGCTGCCATTCACAGTGAAGCTAAGTCAGTAATGAAGTCTGTTCAAATTTCCTGGGACTCTGATTGTTCTTCTCTCAATTAGCAAAGAATGCAAATTATTTTCCCAACTGAGGTTGGGGCTGGGGTGAGCAAGGAGGTGGGGAGAAGAAACGGAGAACAGTGGGGCAAGATGGGCATTCTGAGCAAGGGGGGGGTGCCCCCAGCTTCCCGACTGGCTCTTATTTTGCTGCATGGACCATAAAGCTCTTTAACGGTGGTGACAGGCGAGCTCTGACTGAGAATTAATAACCTTTTAACTCTGCTCCATTAATGAGTGAGGTTATGGCAAATTCTAGTCCCTTTAAGTCACATTACCGCCACATTCATCAGTCATTAACCAAATGGACTCACAGTTGCCCTGTGAGGAGCCCCTTGTCCAGGAGTGGGTTTCCAGTGGGGGTGGGTGGGTTGGGGACAGCAAAAGATGCTTCATTTGGGGACAATTAGGTGACATCTAGTGGCAATGTACTGCCCTCAATGTGTCAGGGAGGCACTTGATGAGGCCTGGAGACATGTCAGAAAATTGCAATGACAGGAATTCCCTGCCGTGCTGGGCACACACACAGTCGACTCGGTTCCAGAAACACCAGTGTTGTCTTCCTCTTCCCATCACATCCCTCCCACTGACCATTTGATTTTATCAAAATGACATTCACCCATCAAAGGGTGTGAGCCAACTTAGCTTCCTTAATGTCATTTGCCGTATTTTGGTCCTCCTACCACTTCATCTGAAAAAAGAATGCAATATGTGGATCCTTCGCCACTGTTCAGTTTGTCTAGGTTTTATTTTTTAAAATTCCTATTCCATAATGGATATGGGTATTAGTTCAAAATGCCGTATCTTCTATATATGTCCGTTTCTTACTCAAACTTAAATGTTCCTATATGTGTGTCTGCTCATGAACAACACCCAGGTATGCCAAGAATCCCAGAGTGGCTTGGCATACTCAATCATTTTCCAAGAGCAGAAGTATGTATTTCCCATCCTATGGTTTTCATGACTGAGGGGTCAAACCTGAGGCTGGCAGGCCATGATGGAGTGACATAGCTGCCGCCATTCCCCCTTCCCAATTTCTCTTTCCCAGGGCTTCATCTGTTCTTCTTCTTCTTCAACAACAACAACATATCCTGGTTTTGAGTCAGAATGTTTTCTGCAGTTAACTGTAGTGGTAGTGGTTTTCATTAAGACATTGGTTTGGTGCAGTTTGGACAGTGCTTTTTGGGGGACGACAAAACAGGGTTATGCATAACCCTAAACGTTTTGTGAATCTTTGTACTTTTGCCCATTTACTGTATTTATTTCCCCCGATTTGAACTATAAAATGGTGATTTTCTTGAGTCAAAATGAGAGTACCCCTAAATATATATTTTTAAAAAAAGAAAAAAGCATTGAGGATATTGAGGATATACGATGCCTTATGAGGAACGGCTTAGGGAGCTGGGTATGTTTAGCCTGGAGAAGAGAAGGTTAAGGGGTGATATGATAGCCATGTTCAAATATATAAAAGGATGTCATATAGAGGAGGGAGAAAGGTTGTTTTCTGCTGCTCCAGAGAAGCGGACACGGAGCAATGGATTCAAACTACAAGAAAGAAGATTCCACCTAAACATTAGGAAGAATTTCTTGACAGTAAGAGCTGTTCGACAGTGGAATTTGCTGCCAAGGAGTGTGGTGGAGTCTCCTTCTTTGGAGGTCTTTAAGCAGAGGCTTGACAGCCACCTGTCAGGAATGCTTTGATGGTGTTTCCTGCTTGGCAGGGGGTTGGACTGGATGGCCCTTGTGGTCTCTTCCAACTCTATGATTCTATGATTCTATGATTCTATGGTCTGGATGTGGAGGATCCCTACCCAGATCAACCTGTTTCCCATGGTTACTTTGTTTAGTCGTTTAGTCATGTCTGACTCTTCGTGACCCCATGGACCAGAGCATGCCAGGCACTCCTGTCTTCCACTGCCTCCTGCAGTTTGGTCAAATTTATGTTAGTAGCAGGACAGTATTATAGATAGTACTAAATGACATGCAAGAGGGACCCAGGTGACGCTGTGGGTTAAACCATAGAGCCTAGGGCTTGCTGATCAGAAGGTCGGCGTTTTGAATCCCTGCGATGGAGTGAGCTCCCATTGCTCAGTCCCTGCTCCTGCCCACCTAGCAGTTTGAAAGCACATCAAAGTGCAAGTAGATAAATAGGAACCGCTCTGGCGGGAAGGTCAACGGCGTTTCCGTGCGCTGCTCTGGTTCACCAGAAGCGGCTTTGTCATGCTGGCCACATGACCCGGAAGCTGTACGCCGGCTCTCGGCCAATAAAGCGAGATGAGGGTCGCAACCCCAGAGTCAGACACGACTGGACCTAATGGTCAGGGGTCCTTTAAATGACATGCAGTGCAAACCGACTGACTAAAACCACAGCTCTGCCATATGTAACACTGAAGCCTCATTGCCATTGTCTTCTCCCCTGACTTAGCTCTGCAAACTGGGGGGTTGCAACTGTGTCGTGGGTTTTTGTTTTGAACACACAGAGGACCTCATTACTAGTTGGCCTCTCCGCCGGCCCTTAACATTGTCCCATGTCTATCGCGTAATGCCTGACTGATGTAAGGCAATACAGTAACCCTGATAGACAATGAATAATATACCCATTATTCTTGGGCATGTTGCATAGATGGAATTAAAAAAAAAATTAGCTGGAATCTCCATTCAGAAGAGGTTCAGCTCAAATGAAGGCAATAGTTTGGCTCATTATTCTTTAATTATGGAAGTGAGTAATTCGGGTGAAAACAAGGAACCCCCCCATAATGGAGGTGATATTCCAGTTCATTGAATTGGTTCAAGTTTCCTTATGCGCTGTGTTCACATGACAATTTATTCAATTTCCCCAACGTTTCCTGAACTGTTAATTTCCACATTATATTTGAGCTTTCACACGTTGTAAAAGCCACTTCTAGGAACATAGTGCATGTTTCATACTCATTTCTGTTTTATTTGCAAACAGACTGGCAGCAAATAGCAAGGAAATGAGAGCTAAACTTGCACCATATTCTGCTATACTTCCAGAAGTGCCTTTTACATTGTGTGAAAGCTCAAATATAATGCAGGTATTAACAGCTCTGGAAAAGTTGGGGAAAGAGAATAAACTGAATGTGTGAATGCAGCCATAGTAATTCAGGCTGGAGTGTTGTTTATGGGGTTTTCTTGCTGTTGTGGCTATTTTTTCTTTCTGTATTTATCATGATTTATGTGGAAATTGTTCAGTTTTGTTGTGTAGGTTTTGATGTGATTGATTTATCATTTATGACTACTTTTGTAATTAAATCTTTTCATGTTCCAAGCCACCTTGAGCATAATTTTAACTGTAAAGGCAGCATACAAATAAAATGATGATGATGAAATGGAAGCCAGGTGAGAAGTTTTTCCATTTAATTATCTATTTTTCTAGAAAAAGAGGTGCTGGAACTCACCATGAACACCTCCCTCATTCTCTTAGGATGGCAATGGCACCTACCTGAGATGTGCAGGAACTGAGTACTGGCGAATTCCGGCTGAAAAAGCATCCTGTCCATTGTAGACAAAGTTGAAAAATAAGGGAAACTTCAGACTCTGGTCATGTGTCAAATTTCTATTCCCTCTGGTCCTGAAGGACAGTACAAAAGGAAATCTATTTATCTGCCTATCTACATGCACACAAGACACACTTGTTTTATGTGGGTGTTATGGTAAAGTGTCAGTGCAATTAGAACATGATAACATGTTTTCTAGATTCCCACAATGAAAAATTAGCTGCATCCAACTGTATATTGCAGCTATTCTACCTTGGTCATTACTCTTTCTCCCTTCTGTGCCTGAAACCTAATGTCTCTGTTGTTCCTGGTATCACTTTCAGTCAGCCGTATAATCATGTATATTATTTTTCTTCTATTGTCTCGCCCGCAGGCTGCTTTCCCTAGAAGCCCAATATGAAACATTTGGAATGCATGCACAATGATAGCTGTACACCGAGACAACTTTGATGGATTCCTGTTCAAAATGTGCTTACATTTGGTGCTAGTGGAATAAAATTTGCCCCCTCCATTTGGATAGAATAAAAGTTTTCATTCTTGTCTTTGGAAATCTGAAGCAGCAAAGATAAAAGTTATTTTTAAAAAGTCACAGTTTAGGGAATGTTCATTCCTCCCCCTTTTTTAGTAGGTCTGGATTCAAAGAATTACATGATTTGTTCTATTTGCCCAAGTGAGATTTGGGTTGGTTTTATCTCAAGCCTAACACCTCTACCTCATAACACATCATAATGAACTTTTTTTTTTTTTTTTTTTAAGAAACCTGAGGACACAGACAGGCCATAGAAAATGAGTGGCATGAGACTGACCCCCCACCCCAACAAGTAACTGTTCCCCACCCCTCCCCTCATTTTTTACCCCCTGTGGTAGCTTAAAGGAAAGATGCTTTTCAAACTCAAAATGGAAATGAAAATAAGTGTGCAACCAACAGGATTTACAAAAGAGAAAATCTGTTTTGGGGTAGGAGTGTTAATATGAAATATGCCATTGTTTTGCTTTCAGAAATCTAAAAGTGGTACAAAGCTTGCTCCTTTCAGCTGTTCCAGGTATATATATTTTTCTGGTGTTGCACCAACTGAGGGAGATTTCAAAAGCAGTTTTAGACTCCAGTCCCCATCAGCACAAGCCAGCACATTCAATTGTCAGCAATGATGAGAACAGGAGTCCAACCACATCTGGAGAATACCAGGGTTGGGAAGACTGCTCTATTTGAGTGCTAATGAATGTTTGTGGTTCCATGAAATTCCAAATTAGTAGCATGGTCTATCTCGACAAAGGGACCCAGGTGGCGCTGTGGGTTAAACCACTGAGCCTAGGGCTTGCCAATCAGAAGGTCGGCGGTTCGATTCCCTGTGACGGGGTGAGCTCCCGTTGCTTGGTCCCAGCTCCTGCCCACCTAGCAGTTCGAAAGCACGTCAAAGTGCAAGTAGATAAATAGGAACCGCTCTGGCGGGAAGGTAAACGGTGTTTCCGTGTGCTGCTCTGGTTCGCCATGCTGGCTTTGTCATGCTGGCCACATGACCTGGAAGCTGTACGCCGGCTCTCGGCCAATAAAGCGAGATGAGCACCGCAACCCCAGAGTTGGACACGACTGGACCTAATGGTCAGGGGTCCCTTTACCTTTACCTATCTCGACAACACTTCTGAACAGACATTTTCCTTTTGTCAGAGACAAGAACCCAGGTGGCAGTATCTTTCATATGAGATATCTGTGTTCAGGTTAAACAGTGAGAAATTCCAAGCTGATGATGATGATGATGATGATGATGATGATAAGGATGCCTTATTTGTTGGAACAATAGAAGACATGTGTAATTAAACTTCTGTTATTGATAGTGCATTTCTCAAATAACCCAGGGAACTGTAACATACAGAGCTCTACAGTTCCTGGCACCCTTAAACTATGGTTCTCAAGATTCTTTGGTAAGGGTTATGTGCTCTAAATGTGTGCACATAGCCTGACACTCTAGTCCCCTGCCAGACAGCCAAAATCTCACACAGTTTCTTTCTCTCAAACTGAACAGCTGCAACTCAACTTGTAGTGGGGACAGGACCAATTCAGTTGTTCTTCTCAGCACTGTCAACAGACCTAGCTTAGGTTTGTCAGGGTTAGCTGGGATGTGTTTCCTTGTAGCTCTTGGTAGAAAGATGTAGGCTTTTCCAGCTCCCTGGAATTTGCGTATCCACTTTTGGTAACCTTTTATACACATGGCACTATGACTCCATTCATTCCCATGTTTGTCCCAAGAAGCTTTGTGGTAGCTTTGTGGCGGCAGAGTACATATTCCACAGCATTGCATCTTCATGAAGGGTTTAAAGCGGGGAGCCTTGGACCCTTTCAGAAACCCTCCATTTGGGTTGTGGACTGTAACTGTCCACAGCATTATGCATGCAGGGTGAGTTTTCTAGAAGGGGTTATATTTTCATGCTTTTCTTCTTTCGCAACTGTTTTTTGAGACTGTGAAAATAAAGAGCCCCACAGAACACCTGTCAGCTCCAGGCATAGGAAGAAAACACTGATGGAACCATTTGACCTTGGGTAAAAAGAAATATTTTTTAGGGGGGGGGAGCTCTTTTAAAGCTTTCAAACAAAGTAAGCTTGTCACTTCTCACAGACTTTCTAATTCTTTCCAGCTGTAAATCAATCATCCCATTAACTCTTCTCTCCTGGTCTCCCACCAAGTTATCTGGGGATTGGCTGGTCCATTTTTGGCAGAGCTTGGAGAATAACGTATTCCTTGTACATGGACTGTGATGTCATGAGCACTCACTTACAGCTTTCAGCAGAGCTCCTTCACAAAGGAACCCCTTCTTTGCGTGCTGCAATTACCCAGCTATTAAAGTATATTACGTTAGAGTTCTTATATTTTAAGAGTGATATCACCGCTTGCTTTAATGTCCACTCGGTGGGCCAATTTGCACTCACTTCCTTTGACTCTGTGTTTGCTGACTACATCCTTGGCTTATGCAGCTATGGATAAAGCAGCTATTGAAATGCACAAGTGTGTGTGTGTGCTGGGGGGAATCTATTGCTCAGTCCGCAAATGAGCGTGGGCAAAGATTGTGTAATTATAAAACTTGAAACAGCTCCTACACAACGCAGTCACCTATAAGCAAATCGACTTCTGGTCTTACCGCCTCTCTTGTTTCGCTTGACTTGTCCTCTGACTTTTATTGAGGAGAACTAATTTATAGATCATGTTTGCCTGAACTTTGCCAAGCAGGATGCAATGTACATGGAAGTAGGCATTTTGTTCTATCACCACAGCAATCCAGTAAAATGAGTTAAACTGAAAGATGGTGATTTTCCCCAATATATGATCCCACCTGGATTCTGGTCTCTCAACAAAAAAAGAATCCCTTGTGAGATTAATGAAGCTCTTGAGCAGGCATCCCCAAACTTTAGCCCTCCAGATGTTTTGGACTACAATTCCCATCATCCCTGACCACTGGTCCTGTTAGCTAGGGATCATGGGAGTTGTAGGCCAAAACATCTGGAGGGCCGCAGTTTGGGGGTGCCTGCTCTTGAGGCTAGAAACTGGGAACCTCCAGTTCTCCAGAGGTTGTTGGATTCCAATGCCCATCAACCCGACCCAGCATGGTCAATGGCCAGTGGCCAGATGTACAATAACATCTAGAGGGCTACATGTTTCCTATCCATGTGGGAAAAAGGGATCACCCCAAATCCCCTAGAGAGTTTTATATCTAAGCTGAAATTTGATCTTGGGTTTCACACTCCCAAACGCTCCATGCTTGCTAGGCAGGTTATTTCACTGTTGCAGCAGCAGTGAAAGGAACAAACAGAAGAAGAATACTGAGACTAAAGCTGAGCTGAACACTTTCTTAGGATACCTTTTGGCCTGAAATTTGGGTGCAGGGTAGTAGCACCAAAGTTGCACCAAAACTCTCCCCCCAATTCACCCATGCAGTACTGAGCCAAACGCTGAACAACCAAGAGACAAGCAATGTACACATGTGGTGAATCAACTGTTGAGATATTTTGGATCAATGTTTCAACATTCTCATTTGAATGGAGAAAAACGCTTATTTGTCAGGAGAATAAAGAAGGCACATATCTGTATTTGCCTCTAGTACATCTGGGAGCTAAACACAATTAAATGTATTTTATTTGGAATGAGATGGAACCCAACAGACTGCTTCTGAATACTTTCATATTACTTGAAGTCACCAGGAGTGCAGTTCTACCCTGGAGGAAGCTGACAAATGTCCAGGTGGTTCCCCAGGTAACTGTGACCTCTCCTGACCCTTATAGTTTGCATTAAATTCTCATATTCTGCAGTACATTAACCACAGAGTCTTTGGAATTTTTGGCCTAAGGGATATTCAGCATCTATTACTAATTTCCCATGTTGCCCGTGAGCTGCCCTGTTCAGATCCAGGAGACAGGCTTTTTCATTAGTCACTTTCTATTCTAAATGGTGCCTCTGAATGCTTCAAGATGCCAGCAAATAGAGCCAAAGTACATTTTTAATTGTTTGGGAAGGTAGCATTCATCTGGACGTTCACTTGCCAAGCTGAGGAGTTTTAAGAAGAACTGATTTCAACCAGCAAGAAGGTCAAAGGGAGTTCTACAAAACAGAGTTTTCGGTTGACCCATTTCCTGATCCAAATTACTTAACCTCTTTATGGTTCCTAGATAGAAAAAAAAAACCACTATCTGCCAAGTTCTTCAGGAAGCTCAGAAGAATGAATTAGCAAGTCCTAGCTCAGCTGCACTTCCATTTGGGTGGCCGCCTATATTCAGCACACTAAACCACAGGGAAATTAGTAAAAGAGGAACTTTTTCTTTCTTTCCAGATTTATACACCACTTCACAACCAAAATCTGCTGAAACAATGTACAATCAACTTAGATTGAAATACAAAAGATAATAAATCAAGAACAGGGAAGGACTTTGGTAATATGGCATGCTGAGTGAAGTAAAAAATTGGCATACCCCCTAAATATTTCTTAGTTTCGCAATACTTCCTTTTGATACAGTTGCTTTTTAAATGGATCTTCTCAGTATTATTATTATTATTTTGCATCCCCTTGGCTCGGTGCGCTGTACATGGGAACCTTTTGCACCACCCTAAATCCAGCGCTGTCAGTCAGCTAAAGGCAACAAACCCATTTCAGCCATTGTCCAATAATCACTGCACAAAATGACTGGGTCACACTTCAGGGAAAGCCTTCTTAAACAAAAAGGTCTTCAAGAGCCATGTGGATATCAAAATGCTGGGTACCTGTCTAATTTCAGTCGATAACTCATTACAGAGGGCTAGAGCTGTAGTGCTAAAAGCCCAGTATCTTGTGTACACTAAGCACACTGCTGGTGTATGCAGTACTCTTAGCAGTGCCTCATCTGAAGAGTGTAGTTGCCTGGAAGTGATATATGGTAGTCCCTTAGGTAACTTGGTCCTAAGTTGTTTAAGGCTTTGAATGCTAAAAGCATAACCTTGAGCTGTGGTAGGTGACATACTGGCAGCAATTGCAGCTCCCACAGCAGAAGTATCATCTGGTGCCAATGGGATGCTCCAGTTGCTGCTACCTAGCTGCTGCATTCTGCATCAGTTAAAGGAATATAATTTCCTCCATATTAATTCCTCCAGTTTTAACTTGCTTAGATTAGATCAGCCGCACAGCCTACTGGGTGATCCAGGATTGTTCTGATGGTAAAATGAGGCCAACATATATCTGTGCTTCTTGGAGGAAAGTAAACCAGAATAGCAATATAATACAAAGTATTAATTTGATATATCAGAGAGCTGTAGCCATAGTGCAGAATGTTTATCAGCTGTCCACTGGCCTTTGGTCAGATTGTTGACTCGGGCTGGTTATAGGAAGCATACAACTCCCTTGTTACAAGGTAAAGGTAAAAGTTAAAGGACCCCTGGACGGTTAAGTCCAGTCAAAGATGACTATGGGGTTGTGGTACTCATCTCACTTTCAGGCCGAGGGAGCTGGCGTTTGTCCACAGACAGCTTTCTGGGTCATGTGGCCAGCATGACTAAACCGCTTCTGGCGCAACGGAGGTCCGTGACAAGTGCCAGAGCGTATGGAAACTCAGTTTACCTTCCCGCCACACCTATTTATCTACTTGCACTGGTATGCTTTCGAACTGCTAGGTTGGCAGGAGCTGAGACAGAACAACGGGAGCTCACCCTGTTGTAGGGATTTGAACCGCTGACCCTCCGATCGGCAAGCCCAAGAGGCTCAGTGGTTTAGACAACAGCACCACCCATGTCCCAGTTTTTGTCCCATGTTACAACAGCTCTGTTGGCTACTGGTTTGTTTCTGGGCACAATTCAAGTGCTGGTTATGACCTATAAAGCCCTGTACAGCTTAGATCCAAGCTATATGAAGGACTGTATTCTCTCATAAAAACCTGCCCATGTTCTGCGATATTCAGAGGTGGCCTTTCTCTCAGTCCTGCCACCCTCACAGGCATGCTTGGTAGGATAACAGGAGAGGGTCTTCTTGATGGCTGCTCCCAGACTTTGGAACTCCCTCCCTAGAGAAGTTAGACTTGCTCTCTGCTTGATGTCCTTCTGCCTGCAAGTGAAGACTTTCTTGTCCCCACAGGCTTGTGGGAACCGACTGCTTTTAATGAAAGGGCTGGTGCCGTGCTGTTTTTATTGTCATTATCTGTATGTTTTAAATAGATCTTTTTATGTTTATATATAGTTTTAATTTTATTGATGTTTGGTTGTTTTAAATGATTGTTTTATCCGCCTATGTTTTTAGCTCTTCACATTTTAACTGTAAATTGCCTTGAGTCCCTGTCAGGGAATAAGGTGGGATATAAATAAATAAATAAATAAATAAATAAATAAATAAATAAAATCATAATCACAATAATCTCCCTGGTCTCTAGTTGATCTAATCTGTTGATAATTCCCATGTGTAGAATGAGTCCTGACTCTGATCATCTTGAATTGTGATATGTTTGCAATGAAAAATAAAGATTTATTACAGGTTAATTACTTTTTTTTTTTTTACACAGTCCTTCCTGCAGGAATTGACTATGATGAGTGATGGGAGGCGTCTCTCCTTTGACAGCTGCAGCATACTGAGTCCTCCTCTAAACAGGTGCTAATGTTGTTATTATTGCTTCTGTCACCTGTTCCCCTCACAGCCACATCTTCTGCTTGGGGCTCCATGTCTTCAGCATATAAACAGAACACAGATGATGGAAGCCAAGCAGAGAATGATGGCTTGACATTGTGATGCACAAAAGTTGCAAAGGAAAGTCCCATCAGACCACTGGTCTTCAACTGGTGGGCCATGGCCTGATCCAAGGTGGGTTGCCAATAGGACTACAACCATGCAAATATATGGTAAAAGAAATGCATGTTCAGGATAAAAGTGGGTCTTGAGTCTCAATAGGTTGAAAGTACTTGCATTAGACACACCACATTCCCAGGATGAACTTCTTTAAAGCATGTGTGCTATTAAAAAACGAGAAGAAGATTTACTTCTCAGAATATAGGAGAGCTCCAAAAGGGTTCCACATTTTCATACAGGTCGGCCTGTAAGTCATGATCAATTCCAAATTTCAATGAGGCCAGTTCACCCATTACCAGTAGACTGGGCCAGCCCACCCATGAGACAGGTTAATTAAACCTGAGATCTCTTCATTTACAAGGGGGCAAGTTTTTCTACTATTTTTTTCTTGCAGTCCACTTCCCTCCAGTAGATCTTAGTAAGCAGAATCAAGATCACAACAGGTGTGCCTGGCACTCCGGTGTTTTGAACCCGAGCAACCCAAGAACCAAACCCAACTTGAATATAGTATGTTACTTAGCTTCAATTAGGCGACACAATAGAGAGCATAAATTGGCTGGTTCCCTTGAAATATTAGTCTAATATGTGTCTAATATGACAGCCGCAGTGCCTGGAGACAGGCAGTCAGGTTGTGCATCCATAGCAGTGACCAGAGGAGGAATGACCGCTGAGAGGAACACAGAGAGAAGAAATGCCATGGTGCATCTACAGCAGCACAACTGGATGCCTTCATCTGCCCCAGCTGGAACAAAACATGTCTCTCCCGTATCTGTCTCTACAGCCACATTAGGAGGTGTAATCTTCCAACAGTTTGACTTCACCTCCAAAGACACACTCCTCCAATGTCTCCTGAGACAAACTGGTGCCAATATGAGTTGCAGCATTAAACTCATTGCAGCCTATTAAATGGCATACAGTAATAACAATTCTTATATATAAAACTGAGCTCAGATGTTCATTGTACTTTATTTGATTACCTTCTGCTCTTCTTTGGATAATTCCCCCTTCTTTGTGAAAAGTCCTTCCTTTTGTAGTTGAGGGGGGAGCGTCTACATCAGTCCTTTAAGTGTTAAAAAATAACTTGGTAAACAATCTAATAATTCTGGAAAATAGCTTGGTCCCTGCCGCCTTAGCTTCCTGTAGGAGTGCTCACACTTGCTTCTCCATGCTCAAATTGGAAAGGCTGAGTAAAGCCTATATTATGCTTTAGAATTCACTTTCCTTTACTTCGGCTTGTATCTGGGAGCCAGAGTTGACCTACTGTTCCCCATAATAAATACCGAAACTTAATTTAGGCAAAGGCAATCCATTGCTTTGGGTACAGTATGTTAAAGGGAGCAAAGTTCATCAAAGTCAGAGACCCCTGGATTTGTAATGAGTTTAATCTGAGGATCTAATACCAAGGCTGATGGTATTATTAACCCAATGACCTTGCCAAGTGAACCATGAAGAAGAAGAAGAAGACAAGGAAGAAGAAGGTGGCCAAATTTGGGCTAGATAAATTAATATGATGCACATGCTTCAGATTAGGGTTCCAGACAAATTTGAATCCCATGATGAGTTTCCAAAAATAAACACACTGTATGGCATTTCTTGAAATTCTGCACCTGCTTAGATTGTTGTGGTTGCTTATTTTTCAATACAGGGAGTAAGTGGGGCTATGGTCACAGATTGAAGAAACCCTTAGCATGCTGGGAAATTCATGAGAAGGTTCTCCCAACTCAAATTTGCTTCACCAGAATGACCAAGAACATTGGGAAATAGTACTAATGATATTAAGAGTTGGGGAAAGCCTGGGTGGACAGGTATGTATTTCAATAAGTGGTGAAAACATCTTTTAGTTGGTGTTTGCTGTGATGGAGAGAGTATTCCACATGGAAGGCACATGCCACAAGATATATCACTGTAGGCAATGGAAGGCACATGCCCACAAGGTATATCACTGTAGGCAATGGTATAATCCTTGGACCTCAGTGACCTGGGAGATTTTGTCTTAAATGCCTAAGATGGTGGTCAAAATGTGATGCTGAATTCAGAAATGTTCCCATTGGCTTAATCTTTGTTTTCATCAATCTTATTTTGTTTGTTTCAAGAAGGACTGATTCTCCTTTACATCTGCAGCCTGGAAAAAGGGAGTCTGGGAAATCACTGCAGCGGAGAACATGCCAAACCAGGAACAAATAGGTTTTACAACATGGAGCGGCTGCTTCTGAACCCCCACTCCCAGATTGAACAAAATAAATAAATAGATGATGCCATGGAAGTGATCAAACACAAATGCTTTTAATGTGAATTTATTGGGCTGATGTGATGTTTTAAAAAGCCTTCTACATCTGCGGAGTTTGGCTGACTGTGTTTTTTCAATTATGTAATATGTTATTAATAACTAAATGCAAGATAATTTATATGAATTCGCCCAGGTTTCTTTTAAGTCTCTGTGTGTCTGCTGGGGGAGGGGGTACAGAAAGCAGAATTTTCCAACAGCACTTACTCAACAGCACCTCAGTTAAGTCGGTGGTAAAACATCTACGGTACTGACTTTTCCTGCAAGAAGTTTAGAATCCATGTTAAGCACTGCAAATGCTGACCCCACCACATGCAATAATTAGAGGCCAGACCTCCTGCCTCCAAGTATTCAAAGCTCATGGGTGGCTTAAGAAACGCTGGCCTTGATCCAGCTCTCTTGGTCCTGAATGGGAGGACATATTCCCATCCACATCAAAAGATGCACTCAGCTGCTTCAATGGGGCCCAGATGAGCATTATAACATGCAAACCCATTGAAGCCTGCTTCTGTGGGCAGATCCCACTTGCTGCATTGGTGTGGTGATAATTTACAACATGTACTGTGGGCCCAGTCTTTTAACATATATGCGGTTACTTTCACCAGAAAAGATACTATAATTTGCATGAAGGGGGAAAAATGAAACAATATTTCCTGATATACTGATAGACATCCCTCTCTCCTTCCTTACTGGTTGGCAAGTTTCAGTTCTATTTCAAACTATCATAAAAAGCTTCTGATGGCACACGAGGGTGGGAAGTCTATTTTCCCTCTCGGTGAGTCATTTTATCATTATCAAAGTCTCCCAAGCACTTCAAAGCCATTGTTTACACAGGCTCAATTGAAAGTTCTGGTTTTGCCATTTAAAGTAGCCTTCCACAAACTGGTGCCTTTCAGATGTTTGGGATTACAACTCCCATCAGCCTCAGCCAACATGGCCAAATGGTTGGAGCATTTTGTGGTGTGGGAGCCTAAGCCATCCTATTGACAGATAAAGGATTGTGTGCTGGTCCCGTGGGTTATCTGAAAGGCGAGGTCAAAGTCCGGTCTGTGGTCAGAGGTGCAATGAGAGGCAGTCTGTAATAATTGAAGCTGGGTGCAGGGCAGGGAGGCAGGCAAAGTCAGGAACAGGTAGGCAAGCAGGGTGGGTCCTGACCAGGGTGGGTCAGGAGCTCGGGCAGGAAAGCAGGACAGGGATCAAGCAGGAACACCGGCAGGAACTGGTCAGCAACAATGTTGCTGCTGCAACTTGGGGCTGGGGCTGGCTGGCTTTTATCTGCCCCGAGGCAGAGGGCGGCCCTAATCCTCAGGTGACTCGCCTCTCCTGGCTTGGAGGCGAGCACTCCTCCTGCGGGAACTCAGTTCCCTTCGCCTCTCTGCCCTGAGCCTCTGCAGCTCAGGAGAGGCTGGAGGGTTACCGGACCCAGAGGCAACCTCAGCTTCCCCTGACAGGGCTGGGAGTGGAGCACCTGCAGGCAATGGGTCCTCCATCCCATCAGGAGCCAGAGCAGACTCAGCCGATGCCTGCACCTGAGGATCCAGCACAGGTGAGGCCTCTTCAGACTCAGGCCCCAGCCCCAGCTCTGCTGGTTCTGGAGGCGGGGAATCCTGTGCAGGCTGGGATCCCTCAGGTTCAGTGTCTGAGTCTGAATCCCAGGCCATCACAGATTGGTGCAAGGAAGAATGAAAGAACCATCCTCCATTCCTCCCCTATTGTCAGGGGCTGGCAGAGTTTGGGATCCAGCAGTGGCTCTGCCCTCCTGCTTAGGAGTGCTCTAGTCAGTTATGTTCAGGCTGAACCATTCACATGGTTTTCATGCAGGGCCTCCTGATTATTACTCTTATTTTTTTTTAAGAAATATGAATAGCAGCTTGGGGGAGGCAACTCAACCCACAAGCTGCCCACATTTTCCCGATCCATCCCACCATAGCTGTTATTTTCCCCACAGAGAAAAACACACAGAAAATATAATATTTTCCTGAAGGTGTCAATAGCAGCTGGGGGAGATGAATTTTAACTAAGAAAATAGTGTGGTTTAGCCCACATCTCTCAGGGTCATGGGAGGACCAGTCACCTGAGGGCAGCCACCTCCCTTTGTGAAACAGAAAACATCTAACTTCATGCTTCAGTTCAAAAATTTCCTCCAACTTTTGTCCCTCACCCCCTGCAAACAAACCCATCGCATGATAACCTGACGTGCTTTTCTTCTCATTATCTTCAGATTCCAATTAGCTGCAGCATTGCAGCAACCCAAAGCACTAATAGTGCCTAATGCCATCACACGGGATGAAACTCGAAATCATTAGATCACAGAGCATAATACATTTGGAAATTGGTTTCTGCGTCTTGTGGTTTCTGAATATTTCACTTTCTCTTTACACATGCACACACAGCGTGTTTTCACAGCTTTCCCCATAACCTTAGGGATTCAAATTTTTGATTTCGATTTAAGCCAGCACCCTGCTTTAGCGAACAGAAAAGTTCAGCATGTGCTTTGACTCACGGCGTCTGAAACCAATGGAACTGAAAAGTGTTTAATTCTTGGCTACATTGCACTCTTTCAAGAAACTTCACCAGATCTGGCTTACAAAGATATAATCAGAATAAAAATTTATAAGGCTTTTTTTTAAAATGAAGTCATCCTCCAACAGAAGGGGAGTGTGTGTGTCACATGTAGCCCATGGACTTTGCTCAGAGGATTTAAGTGTGAGTCCAAACAGCTCCAGCCATAGGGCTGCCAAAAGGCACTGAGCCCCCCCCCACCTCAAATTAGCTGAAGATGCTGGCTTCAACCCCTCTCCAGCTCTTGACTTCAACCAGAAGACTTCATCGTTCATTTGCGCCCAGATTCCACCTATGTACCAGAATGTTTTATCTCAGAATTGGCAGCCTTAGCTGCAATCCCAAGCATATGTTCTTCAGACGAATTTCCCTTGAAGTCAGTAGGAGTTTGCTGAGCAAGCTGAACAACAATCAATGCTAATTGCACAATGAAAAATCTACCAAGCCTTTTTTGGCACCATAACAGGGGAGATGAGCCTGTGATTTTTACTGGTGTTAGCCGCCCTGAGCCTGATTTCGACTGGGGAGGGCGGGGTATAAATAAAACTTCTTCTTCTTATTATTATTATTATTATCTAGTTGTGCTTTATAAAATCTAAAGTAAATTCCCCCCCCCCCAGCTTCCAGCTCTGAGCTTTCAGGTGCCTTTTGCCTTCTTCACTCTGAACCCTAACCAAAATGAGATCCAGAGAAACAAACATTTCCATTTCCAAGCTTTAAAATAAACACATATGAGGCATTTGCAATTCCGTATTGGATACATCTATCCAAAAGTCAGTTCTGTTGAATTTAATGGGACTTTCTCTCAGGTAAGTGGGCATAGGATTGCAGCATCAATGTCTTTACCTGCCCGTCACCTAAATTTAAATCACTGTGTGTTTTTCTAGGGGGAAAAGGAGTTAAAAACTAAATACTAAAAATAAAATTAGTTCTATAAATTTAATAACATTCGGGAAGCAAAGTGTGTACATATGCGTACATGCATGCACATGCACACACACACACACACACACACACACACACACACACACATGTACTTAGTTGTAAGCAGTGCTTTTTTTTCAGACAGAAGCCACTAGAACTCAGTTCCGGCACCTCTCAGGTGGGTGTCATTGTCCTAAGAGAACAAGAGAGGCATTCATGGTGAGTTCCGGCACCTCTTTTCCTAGAAATATAGCACTAGTTGTCAGAAGTATGTATTTTAATATTTGTTGGAAGCCGCCCAGAGTGGCTGGGGGGACCCGGCCAGATGGGCGGGGTACAAATAAAAAATTATTATTATAAATTATTATTATAGAAGACAAAACATAAAGAAAGTTGGGGTAAATTGCCACAACATCAGTCCCATGGATATATTTGAAATATTTCTCAGTTGCTGCCAATGTGTGCTGGTCCCGTGGGTTACCCGAAAGGCGAGGTCCAAGTCCGGTCCATGGTCAGAGATACAACGTAAAGGCAGTCCGTAGTCACTGAAGCTGGGTGCAGGGCAGGGAGTCAGGCAAAGTCGGGAACAGGTAGGCAAGCAGGGAACCAGGGTGAGTCAGGAGCTCAGGCAGGAAAGCAGGACAGGTTTCAAGCAGGAACTGGTCAGCAACAATGTTGCTCCTGCAACTTGGGCTGGGGCTGGCCAGCTTTTATCTGCCCCGAGGCAGAGGGCGGCCCCGATCCTCTGGTGACTCGCCTCTCCTGGCTTGGAGGCGAGCACTCCTCCTGCGGGAACTCAGTTCCCTTCGCCTCTCTGCCCTTCGCCTCTGCAGCTCAGGAGAGGCTGGAGGGTTACCGGACCCAGAGGCAACCTCAGCTTCCCCTGACGGGGCTGGGAGTGGAGCACCTGCAGGCAATGGGTCCTCCATCCCAGCAGGAGCCAGAGCAGACTCATCAGATGCCTGCACCTGGGGATCCAGCACAGGTGAGGATCCTTCAGACTCAGGCCCTAGCCCTGGCTCTGCTGGTTCTGGAGGCAGGGAATCCTGTGCAGGCTGGGATCCCTCAGGTTCAGCATCTGAGTCTGAATCCCAGGCCATCACACCATGCCATGTTGACCACTTTACTCTGTGCTTGTACCCTTGTATGCTCGTATCCTGCATACTGCCAGCACACATCAATCCACGTGCAGCAGAGCTTGCAGTTGCAATTTGGTGCTATTGATGCAAAACACAGTATGTCTACCATGGGGAGAAGAAGCTCCTAGAGTGACTGCTTGCCCAACCAGTTTCTAGTCTGTATGGGCTGTAGCAGGTGGGGGGGAGGGGAAGCTGCAGCCCTCCAGCTGTTGTTGGACATCCTGGCCATTGGCCATGCTGGCTGGGTCTGATGGGAGTTGGGAGTCCAAAATCATCTGAAGGGCTTTCCTCCTCCTCCTCCTCCTCCAGCCCTTACAGTATGCCACAATGGCTGCAATGTATCATCACAAATCCATATGCAGCTTTCATAACACAGATGGGCAGGGAGCACCTGGTTGGTTGGGGTCGAGGGAGAGCAGAGCTGCCCGTGGCTCTTGGATGATTTATATGGCTTCATTCATGTGTATTGTTCAAAAGTGTGTCACCTTCAAAAACAACCTTGTAAAACTACTGTTAATATCCACCATGAGCCCTCAGGATACGAGGGGTTATAAATTGAAACAACCACACACACACTCCCCAGTGCTTGCTACTCCCGTAGCTGAATTTCAATCAATGCCATTTGCTCAGCCGCCATAATTCAGTCCGCTCCATTTAGACATTTAGTGGAGGCCCACCGCTGTCTCCCGAAGTCCCTGATTTCATTTGGCCTGCCGCTGCTCAGGCTTTTCGGAATGGATTTTGTGATCCGGGGAGGGCTCACAAGAATGGATGGTCTGTCATCCCAAATCCAGAAGCCTAGCCCTGGCTTGATCATCCGTTTGTGTGCAGCACAGAGGAACCCTGCCTCATAATAATTGTCATCTTTGAGCTATTTTTAGCCGGCACACCAGCCGACCATTGGATATTATGCTGTAAAGTGAGGATGAATGATGGCAATTGATTATCACAAGCTGTGTGGTGCGGTATTAAGGCAAGAAGCCCCAGCTGCGTCCTCTCCTGCCTCCTCGGCAAGATGAAATATCCTGTTTCAATCCCTCTTAATTAAAGTGGGTAGAACACTTACAAGGGGAAGGAAGAGGTTACACTCCGTAAACAATGGTCTACTCAATTAAAAGAAAATGCCTCTATAAAACCCAAAGAATGGGAGTCAAATGCCTTCATTTGTCTGAAGCTGCCTTCTTTTTCTGCAGCATGAAAAGTCTTTCTCCACCACCACCTTCGCACATCGGTGTATCTCACAGCAAAGAGACCCCTCTGCATTTGCTCCTGTTGCTTGTCAGGATAGTTTCCTTTCCATGTAATAGAGCAATGCATGATTTGTCCAGGAAGCTATAAGTTCCACTGCACATAGAAGATCCTTTTAAGGGTGCAGTTGAAATGTATGTGCACACTCAAATGTGGGGAGCACAGGTACTCTTGCCAGAGAGCATTTATTGCCTGTGCCTTCCTGTCAAGGGTACATCCAGAGATGGATTAGGGTTTCCCTCAGTGTCGTGTGTGAAATAGCTGTCTTTTCTCTGTCAAGCAGGGGAATTTGTGGTCCTCCTGATGCTCTCGGACTTTTTGCCCCACAGCACCTCTTGAACTTCTGTAATCCATTATGATGAAGAACGCTCCACATCACAGAATCCTGATGTCATTGATTATGACCTGGGAGAGACGAAGGCAGCCTTCTATAAACTGGTGACTTCAAGATGTTAATGGACTACATCTCCCATCATCCCTGACCATTTTAATTGGGGCCACAGCAAAGGGTGTTGTCTAATGTATGTCAGACAATGTGTGCCTTCTAGTCCATGGTTAGTAGCGCATCTGCATGACTATCCCTCCATGCTGTGACCCTGACTCAAATCAGGACAACCCCCATGACGGCTTTCGGAAGAAGAAAATTATCTTGAATCTCCAATGTAAAATATAGTTTTGCTATAATCTCCTATCTTGAAAGGAACATATGGTGAAACAATCACCTGACTGGTTCACTATAATGCCCAGATTACTCTAGCAGTGCTACCACATATCTCTGAAAAGTGAATACACTAGTGTATTGAGCTTCTTAGGTAATTTGGGTGCAAAAATGATCAGTATCAATTCAATACTTGCCTCATGCTTTGTAATTCATAGCTCTCATGCAAATCAGTCTTAAGTGTCTCAAAGTCAGTGCTCAGGTGAGAGTGGGCGGTGAGAAGGGCCTCAGCCAGTAGCTGATGGCATGTTGGTGAACTGCTGCTCACCTCCAGTTGGTTGCATTGCTACTGCTTACTGAGAGAGGTAGAGGGGGAGGTAGTAGGAAGGTCGGTGTTGTGCAAACACAGTGGCAGAAGTGCTGGATTGACTCTGCTGGTGTGTTTGCACCATGCCAACCTCTCCACCACCTCACCTTTTTACTCCTGGTAAGCAGCAGTGATGCAACTGACCAGGGTTCAGATGAGTGATGGTGGCCCACCATGTCATCCACCACTGGGCACAGCCCCATAGCTTTTGTAACAGTTCACTTAGTACGGTTTTTTAGAATACTATGGGGAACATTATTTTCTTAAATCAGGGAGGTGTCTCAGGGAGTAAGGCTGGTGGATTTCATTAATGACCCCTCACCTTACTGCCATAATTTGAGCACAGCCCTTACCCTGTGTACTCAGAATGTCCATTGATTTGCTTCCAAGCCAATAGGTTTAGGACTGCAACCTAAATCCAGCATACGCCATTTGGCCAGAGAGTTTCTTCTTCCCTGTGAACCAAAGACACCAAGTGGGGATAAACATTAGTGATTCATAAAATTCCAACTACCTCTTGCAGCTATTAATCAATACATTGTATGATCTGCATCTCTATCCATGGAGTTTCTCCCATCTGGATTTCAAAACAAAGGCTAATCAGGGTGTGGCAAATGGCAGAGTCCCTCAGGTCCAATTAGCTAAGGCTTGGATAGGATCCAGCCACTCCTGAAAAGGCACTGGCTTGCATTTCTGGCACAATGAACTGTTTGCCTATGAATAGGCATGTAAACTAGATGCAGAAGGACTTGGACCAGAAAGAGGTTGGTTGCTGTTTATCCAGGCAGTAGGGCTGGGCACCCGTAGGAGCAGGATGTTTGTGTGCCTGTGTCTTTGCATCCAAATATACTTGTAGCACTGGAGGGAAAGCCTCTTCTCTTAGTTGGAATGCAAACTTGGTACAAGGGGCCACCTCCAAAGGACAAAGGCAGGCCACTGCTGCTGGCAGCTGAAATAATATTCTCACCTGCAAAATGGAGAAAGCACATTCAGCTGTCGCTATAGCAGCTCCTCTGGATAATCTCCGTGTCTTGCTAATGGTTTTTCTTTTTCTTTTGGTGAGGGGAAATCATTAACTGGGGATAAAAGTCAACCATGGAATTATGATTACAGCATGTTGCTAATGCTGATGTTTGGGATCATTGCTGGGGTAGTTTGGAGACGGGAACTTTCTAAAGAGGCAATATATATACACAAAGAGGCTGTGTCACTTTGGAAGTTGAACACCAGTCAAGTTACCAGCAATGAGTAAAAGCTGCATTTTGGAATGCTATCCAAGGCTCCCTTGAAGGTTTGGGTCAGTTTGAACCCTTTGCCTTCTTTTTTCATTACAATTTCCCGGAGAAAGGACTTTGCCAAACAAAGCTAGCTGAGACATTGTGTCATTCACCCAGGCATGCAAGTGATCCTGGCAATCACTGGGTACATAATGTGTGAATCAGCCAACCACTGCTTTTTTGTTTTGTTTTGTTTTGTTTACTGTAACCACAAGAAATTTCCAGAATCTCATGCAGTCATGTAACTAGGAGGGCCATTAGGAGTCCTTGGTACAACCTGAGCAGTGGTGGTGCAGTGGAAATAAGGGGCCACGTAATATGTTGACACTAATTAAAAGAATATTAAAATATGCTGTGTATTCTTTTCTTTAATTGGGCTTGCTTTCAGGGGAGGAAACCCAGCTATCAGCATATTCAGAGGCTTAGGGGCAGACTAGGTGGTACATTAAATGTGTGATCACAGCTGCAGGGCCTCCAATCAAGATGGTGACCACAACACCAGGGGATGGGTTAACCCTTACCCCTGTGGCCTTTCTCCAATTAAACCTACCCACCCACACCCCACCATTTGCTATTTGCCCTGGGAGAGAAACTGATATGGGAGCAGAGGGCATCTTTCTTTCCAGGGCAAATAGCACCACTGGGAAAACAATTAGGGAGAGAGGGTTAAATCCCCTTCCCGACAGTCTGGTTGCCATCCAGATTAGGGAGCTGCTCTTCTTTAAAATAAGACCACAAATTTAATTTATCATTGAGTTTTCACTGTAGTCTGGCATCACCAGGGAACAATTCCCATTGAATTCAATGAGGTTTATTTCTGAGTAGACATGTCTAGGAGAGCACTGTGGTGAACTGCAACCTTTTCATTGGCTCTGAGCTGATGTAGCAGAGAAATTCACCACTTCATACTGCTGATGGGGAGAGGGTGATCAGAGACCTTGGACTTTCCAGAGCAGACCCTATACGGATCTACTACAACCTTCCTTAGCTGACCCCCGGAGTTCCATCATTCTGATGATTTACCAATCACTGCCCATGAGATTCATTTTGTGGATAAGCTGTTAAGTGCTTTATCTATTTGACACAGGCTTTCTCTCATTAGAGACTTTTGAATCTGTGAAGTGATGGTGATGACATTGCTAGTTGTAACATCGATCTCAGTAGAAAATCACCCCTTGCAAATTGCCCCTTGCAAACATGGCAGATTGAATCTGCTTGCACAGGGTTAGGCGAAGGACTGTTCATGGGAGCAATTGCAGGGCAAGTGCATTAGTCTGCTCCAAAGAGAAACAATAAGATGAAAAACACTTGGCAGTTGGGTGAAAACAGGTCACGATTTTGTTAATTATAGCAAGGTAAGCAGAGTTGGCATGGCACTGTGGCAAGGATCTAGCTGTGGCAAGGTTAGGGCATGGTGCTGATAATGCCAAGGCTGCAGGTTTAATCTCATAAGGGACAGCTGCATATTCCTGCATTGTAGCGAGTTGGAGTATATGATCCTCAGTAGATGATTCCAACCCTACGATTCTATGATTTTCCTTCTTCACTTTGAATGTCCCCTGTGATGTTTGAAGAAACCCATCTCAGCATGGTTGCTGAGGAAAACCCATGGGAGTTAACAGTGACGAATGAGGTGTAAAGGTAAAGGACCCCTGGACAGTTAAGTCCAGCCAAAGGTGACTATGGGGTGCAGCGCTCATCTCACTTTTCAGGCTGAGGGAGTCAGCTTTTGTCCACAGACAGCTTTCTGGGTTATGTGGCCAGCATGACTAAACTGCTTCTGGCGCAACAGAACACCGTGATGGAAGCCAGAGTCCACGGAAATACCTTCCTGTCGCAGTGGTACCTATTTACCTACTTGCACTGGTATGCTTTCGAACTGCTAGGTTGGCAGAAACAGGGATAGAGCAACAGGAGCTCACCCCATCACGCAGGTTCAAACCGCCGACCTTCTGATCGGCAAGCCCAAGAGGCTCAGTGGTTTAGACCACAGGGCCACCTGCATGGCACAAGTTTGAGGTGAGTGGTGTCAAGCCAGGCCTAACCCTAGCTACGGCTAGGAACCGTGTGTCACCTCAGAACCCTCTAAGGGTCCCCCCTATGTTTGAGATCCTACAAATGCCATTTCTGGCCAAGCTGCAACAATGAAAAGCTGATAGGCCAAACATCGTAACTGACTGGAAAGCAGCAACCACTTAAAGCCTCACAGTGGAAGACTCTAAACCGAGGGTGGGCAGGCATGGCAGAACTCATTGAGGAAAAGAGGCCTGTCTGGTCTGTTGCAGCCCCTTTTCTAAATGCTGCTGCTTCACCCACTCCTAAGAACTTGTGAGGTCTCGTGAGTATATAATGGGGGACAGGTCATACCTGTCTGAGACATCAGAAGAACATGCACAGCAAAACAAAACTCCTGAACCCATATCAGCCATTCATGCTTCTGCTGCCATTATCTACCCCACATGTGCTTTTCAGGGTGCAAGGAGGAAATTACAACACTGGAGCCTTTGGGGGAATGCATACATTTGGTGCCTGTGCTGGGGACCATGCAAATTTCTAGCCTTGGCAATCAATCAGGAAGAAAACCAAATAGGCAGACCTACGCAGTTATGCTTTCCGGAGGGAATCCAGGCAAAGCCTGGTGCAAACCTGTTTGGAGGAGGGATGGATAGATAGGAGGCACACCAAACACCCCTGTTGATAGGGTTTTAATAGACATATTATGCAGGAACCTGGTGTAAATATTCTATATACTGAAACCATTCCAACTCATCTCCAGCGCCACACACACATTATTATCCTTTTGATTTACAGCTGTCTGGATTTCACATGACATGACAGTATTTTATCAGCTCTGGGAACTTGTGTAGATAAATGGCTCAGCCTCTGAGAGGTAAACACACGTCAGCCCGTGACAATTATTTCTTTCATTAAGGATGAAGGTGATGGATGTGGTCCCAATTGTTCAGTTTGGGGGGTAGGCACTAGTAATCCCATTATCACCTAGATGGGAGAAACCAGCAGATCAGTGTAGGTATTAAGATGACTCTGTGAAGCACCATTAAAATGACTGCATAGAAGGCTGCATAGGTAAGGGTGTGAGCTGCACAAAAATGAGGAGACAGTTAACTGGGCTGAGACAGGGGGAAATGACATTAGAAGATGCCCTCCTGCCCATGAAGAACCCCTCAGTGCCATTAATACTTTCCATACACAAAGTGGCAGGCATGTTTGCCCCCTACTAATTTTATCCTCACAACAAACCTGGGAGGTAGGTTAGGCAAAGAGGCCTAACATCACCCAATGAGGAAATGGGGAATCTGAGGATACCCAAATTTTTCTTTTTTCTCTAGAAGGTTTACAATCCTGTCAAATAAAATACAAACAGTTGCAAAGAAGGAAAAAGGTGGGTGATGGTGAAAAATTTAAAAACTTCCTACCGGTATCTTTAAGACATTCTCAACCAATTGAATTCTATAACATAGCAGACAATAAACTAAATTTGGGACTCAAGGTTACCTTCACCCAGCCAAAGCTTGCTTAATTATTCCATAGCATGGGATCAGCAACATAAAATGCCTGACTTCTAGTTGAAGCCAGTTAGACTTCTAAAGCACAGGATACAGCTAATCACATTTCTCTGGATGATCTCAGTGATCGAGCTGGGATATAAGGGCCCAGGTGACCCATACATCATCACAAGAGCCTCAAACCTTGCCCAGTAGCAGATGTTTTAGCAGAGGTGTCACATGCCGTCAGCCTCCTGCGTCTATCAGCAATCTAGCTACAGTTTTCTGCATTAGCTGGAGCTTCTGGAAGAGGCCCAAGGACAGCCCCACACAAAGCACATTGCAGTAATCCAGTCTCAGGGTTACTAGTGCAAGGAATCCAGTGGGAACGTTATCCCAATCCAAGTACGGCTGCAGCTAGTGCTGACCCTCCAAGTGTCCCTATTTTCAAGGCAAAAAAACAAAACAAAAAACCTTCCAGTAGCACCTTAGAGACCAACTAAGTTTGTTATTCGTATGAGCATTCGTGTGCATGCACACTTCTTCAGATACCTATTTTCCAGGGACATCCCTGATTTAGAGAAGCTGTCCCAGATTCAGTGGCGGAGCTAGCCGCTCAGGCACCTGGAGCGGCTCACATGCCGTGCACCTGGGGGCGGGGTGATCCGTCCATGGGGGTGGGACAATCAGCCCAAGGCGCGTCATGATCCTTCGGGGGAGGGCAATCATGGCGGGGCAGCGCGATCCACCTTGGGGAGCCGATCGCGGCGTGGCAGCGACCCGCCCAGAGGGATTTTGTCACCCGGGGCAGGCCACCTCCACTGCACCCCTCTTCCTACGCCCCTGCCTGGTTTCTGATTTGATCCCAGAATGCCCCAATTTTCCTTAAAGGTAAAGGGACCCCTGACCGTTAAGTCCAGTCGCGGACAACTCTGGGGTTGTGGCGCTCATCTCGCTTTACTGGCTGAGGGAGACACCATTTGTCCGCAGACAGCTTCCGGGTCATGTGGCCAGCATGACTAAGCCGCTTCTGGTGAACCAGAGCAGTGCACAGAAACGCCGTTTACCTGCCCGCCGGAGCAGTAGCCTACCTATTTATCTACTTGCACTTTGACATGCTTTCATACTGCTAGGTTGGCAGGAGCAGGGACTGAGCAACGGGAGCTCACCCCATTGTGGGGATTTGAACCACTGACCTTCTGATCAGCAAGCCCTAGGCTCTGCGGTTTAGACCACAGCTCCACCCACTTCTGATTTGATCCCAGAATGTCCCACGTTTCCTTAGGATGTCCCTATTTTCATTGGAAAAATGTTGGAGGGTATGAAATTATCCAACATTTCATGAGGTATATATGAGCACAGCTAAACCTTCAAGGAACTTGATTCCAAGCCATTTAGGGCTTGAAAGGTTAATATCAGTGCTCAGAAATGGACTGGAAATCAGTGCAGATGGAGAACTGGTATGATGTGACCAAATCAGCCAGTCCCAGTTAGTAGTGTTATTGCCATATTTTGAGCCAATCCTTCTCAGACTGTTTACAAAGGTAGTCCCATATATAACACATCACAGCTATGAGTATGTGCATGTGTGTTTAGGACAGAGGGCCTGAAGAGGAAGAGTCCTCCCACAGTTTCTGTAGTCCCACTCTTCCTGAGCCTCCTCCTCTTCATCTTACACTCCTCAAAACAACTTGTGTCAAGTTACTGCTGCACTGAGCAATCCCAAACTCTCACATATTTGTGCATGAGAGCGTAAGAGATCTCATACCTCGTGCAGAGGACCCTGGTGCTTGTATCTATAAATGAATTCTCACACCTGACTAGTAAACAATTAAAACAATTAAAGCCATCCTGTTAAATTTCACAGATCTCAATTATCTTCTCAGCGTACGCTGCATATTGATCAAACGTGGCAGATAAATTTCTCAAACCATACAGAGGAATGGCAGCATAGTCATTAAAAACCTTCCTCAATATGTGATATGTCTGGAGGACAGTATCCGTTTGTAGTTGGGCCAAAAGAGACACAAAAAATATTTGGTGTTTTTTTTCTTTAAAAAATGTATTCCGGTGTGATTTATGCATCATGCCTGGAAATATCAGGACAAATAACCTGACATGTTGGTAAATCGCCATATTCTTTTTATCACTATGATGCAGGGATGGAGGAGAAATTCACTTGGTCCTCATTTTTTAGTGAACTAATCTAATCACATCTCCTGAATCAATACATGAAACATAATTATCCTTTGGATTTCACATCTCTGAATTTTGCAATATAGTTCTCAGCATTAACAAAGTACCAAAATATTTAAAAAAAAAATACATATTGTAGGATAAAACACCTATAGAAATGCATACATTGGGATATGCATTTCTCTAATAAAATATTAATTATGTATTTAAATTCATACCGGTACTTCTTTATGGATTTCAATACAACTTTTTTATATAAAAATTTGCAAATTAATGGGGCAGAGCAAACTTATGCATAAACACATACAAAATGCACATAGGTTAGAAACTGACTGATCCATACATCTTTTCAGTTTCTCTCTCTCCCACACAAATATATACACTGGCCTCTTATTAGCATGATCCATTCTGCCTTGAGTACATATAAGTGATTAAATGGGGGAAATGGAAATGTTTGTTGTTATAGTACTTAATTCCAGAATCTCCAGTAATGCACAAAAGGAGAATGAAAACAACATCCTTGATATTGCAAGAGGGGACTTTTGCCCTCACTTCCTGCTTGTGGGTGCTCCAAAGGCATCTGATTGGTCGTTGTGCAGGATGCAGAGCCAGAGAGCAGGTTGGTGGTCTGGAGATTTTATTTAGGTTCTAAAGAGACGTCTGAGTATATGCAGGTTTTGATATGCCTTACCAATGTGAATGCTCACCTAGACATACTTCCCCATCCACAGTGTGCTGTTCATCTGAGCCCTGTTGTACTGATTGAAGGTCACCAGAGATTATGCACAACTATGGCTGGATTTCAGCAGTTATTTTTGAATGGTGCCTTTTTGTTCCTTGGGTAGTGATTTTATTCATGTGAGCTACTTTGAACTTATTGAGAAGGCAACACATAACTCTATCCATACGTAAGTAAATTAAATCCCAATGGGGGGGTTGTTGGTGTTATTGTTGTGTTAAAAAGTCTACTTTGTGATTTTTGACATAGCAGAGGGCAGGCTGGAGTCTACTCAGTAGCATTTCACCAGGTGACTGTGCTGTATCGCCATAAAAAGAAGATCTGTATTGTGTTTGGGTTTTCCTGCCTGAAATTAGAAATCTTTTTAGGCCATCATTTCCTAACTCCTCTGCATTGGCAATCTCACTTTTTGTAATTACAGCATGCTGACATCCATTGTCTATTATTCCTTCACATCACACTGTGCTTTTATCCGACCTCAACCACATGCTGACACAGTTTGCAACTTTCAATTTGCCTTGTGTTGGGGTTTATTTACCTAACAAAGAGCTTTACCTACAAAATCTCTCTCTCTCTCCCTCTCCCTCTCCAGACTACTACTTCGTGACCCTAAATCCAAATTATATCACATGTATAAAGAGGAGGGCAACATGTCAGACTAAGGCATGAAGCTGCTAAGACTTTGCAGCCACACTCACAAAGCTGGCTATGCTGTCCGGTCAGCAAACTGAGAAATTCCTTTATGGACTCGGGTTGTTTTTTTGTTTTGTTTTTTTACAGCAGGGAACAATCGCAGGGACTGCAGGCCTGCAAAACCAAGCAGAGCAAAGAGACATGTTAATCAGCACCACACAACAGCATGCAGACAGACAAGACTCAGAACTGAAGGGTGCCTTCCAAATGCAGGCTTCTTTTTAACAAGGGACCCATTTGCTTATTTATAATGAGCTGCCCTGGGAAAAGGACTGAAAGAGAGGGACACAGGATGTCATGAGGAAAGGGGGGTGGGAAGAGATCATTTTTATTCATCTATACAATGTGAAGGTCTAGGATGACTTCGGAGGTCATCAAGCCTAGGACGTCTTAGCCAAGGGTTTTTACTGCAATTTTGAGGGGCCAAAGGGACCACAATTAAAATTAGAGGAAAATGCTGGTGTTCCAAAGGAAGGTTCCATGGAATAGTGAAAAGCTACCCAATTTTCGATCTATGATTTTAAATTTAACCTGGAAAATATAACGCTTCAGAATGTTCCACTGCTCCTCACACAGGTTTGCACAACAGTAAGGGAAACTGTGTTTCAGAAAATCCCCACTTGCCCATCAAGCTCACTGGATGGCCTTGGGCCACTCACTCTCTCTCAGCCTAACCTATCTCACAGGTACAGGTAGGTAGCCGTGTTGGTCTGCCATAGTAAAAACAAAATAAAAAAATAAAAAAATCTTTCCAGTAGCACCTTAGAGACCAACTAAGTTTGTTCTTGGTATGAGCTTTCGTGTGCATGCACACTTCTTCAGATACTATCTCACAGGGTTGCTGTGAGGATTAAATGAGCATAGGGAGAGCCATGTACACCACCATGAGTTCCTTGGACTAAAAGTTGGGATATAAATCTATCTATCTACCTATTCGTCTAGCTATCTATATCTGGGCAGGTCTTAATAAGTCATTACAGATGTCAAATGCCATGGCAAATAGCTTCTGGCCATAGCTGCAGCTCTCTGACCAAGCTCTAAATTATAACTCAATCTACACATAGCTGTAGTCAGATCTCTTTGGGGTTGGGTGATAAAAGGCATTTCATCACTGTACCTTTCATCACTGTGCAGGAGATGGAATTCCAGCAGGGCCAGGTTGTCATATCACAATGCTACAGGGACAATAAACATAGCCCAACCTGCTGTTTGGTATCTACTTACTTATCTACTGCAATCCCCTGCAGTTGCAGAATTTCTTTAATTTAATCCATCCTTAGCAGATATCCATCCAGTCCGAGAAAGAAGAGAAAGATAGAAGGGGAATCGTCTTTCCAGGCCTTATTCCATTGCCCACAATGCCTGCTGCAATTTGAAAGCACTGCTGTTTTTTCAAAAAATCCCAGCCAATCAATAGCCTTCTCCCACAGCAGTCTTTCCATTAATTGACAACTGCAGCCAAGGAAGTCGTTTTTTCTTGCCATAATGTACCAATTACTTTCATCTTCTATGTTTCAAGACCTTGAGCAAATCTGATGCTTCCATTTTGTTGGTGAAAGATGAAAAAAAAAATCTTATTGAGACAGAACCTAGTGGTTGAACATTACAGATTCTGTGTCCTTTGTGATAAGTAAAAGCCAGCTGGGCTGGTGTAGAACATTTGCTGCCTGAGATGAAGGAGAAGGTGGTGTCCTCTGCCTCCATTCCATATACAAAAGCCAACCAGACTGACTGTTGAATCTTATTTCAGCACTAGGAGGAGGACAGCAGCCTCCACCACACCTGAGGGCAACAGGCTAGCATACGGAGAGTGAGGCAAGCTGTATGGCATACCCAGCTCTGTTCCCCAGTGTGGCGATCACACAGGGTCCCCGGACGTTTCACCATCTATTGATCCCTGTGCCACCACTTTATTTCTCGCTGCCACCAACCAGGGCCCTACCTGGTAACATACTGAGTCCAGTCAGGGTTAACGTGTAACATAAAACTTTGGTTCTTTTATTATATTTTAACAAGCGTGTGGTTTCATAAACGATCTCAATCCATTACAAACATAGGGCGTCTATTCAGACTTATAACATCATCTCCCGGCTCGCACTCTCTAAACCACCTCTCAGCTAATTATTTTTCTTCTTAGCTCCTAACTGTTCCTGACTCCGCTTATTCTATTACCCTAACTCCAGCTACCCACTAACTCCAGCTACCCACCCGAACGAACCACCCAACCTGCCAACCTCTCACTCCAACCCACCCCCTTGGGTTCCGATTGGGTATCCTGTTTAACTATTTCACCTCCAGCCCCCCTCATGTTAACGTCACACCCAGCATCTTGCCTTCGCTCCCCACCACTCAGCAGCTGGCCTATGAAGGAGCCACCCCTCTTGGCCTAATAACAAGAATTCTGCTGGATTAGGCCAAAGGTCCATCTGGTCCAGTTCTCTTGGTGGTCAACCAGATCATATAACATATATGAGGAGGGGGGAGAAATTCAGTTCAGTTTGCATTAAGGGCAAAGCAACCAAATCCACACTTTCCTGTAACAAGGCTGTCCTTCAAAATCCCAATTTCTCCAAAAATTTGCAGTGCCGTTCTGCAACCAGGTAATGTATACAAAAATGCATATACTAGGGTCGTGTGTGCATTAAAATGTGTACATTAGCAATAATAACACATGGTACATATGTGGAAATTGCTTTGCAAAAATGTGTATATTAGGGGCCGGTCCTATTCCTGTGGCTGCAATTTGTTCAACTGTTTTTAATACTGAATGTTAAATTCCTGTAACCCACCCTGGGACAAGTAATTAATAAAAATAATAGAAATGTGCACCAACATACAGTGCTGATGAATTTTCATAAGGACTTTTTAAATTCTTTTTTTAAAAAAACTGATGTGGAGATGCAGAGAACTGAACTTAAGTCTGGAAAAAGGAGAAACGAGGACTGATGAATTCACCCATCCCTGGTCTTCTCCATGCCCTTCTAACATTATCAACATGAATAACCATTATCAGTCAATTTATTGCAATCATCCTTAAAACACAGCTAGGGAAATGTATTTTCAGAAGAAGCTGTAACATCAATCCCACTGCAGGCCAATTTCATTTATTTAATTTCTATGCATAATAATAATAATAATAATAATAATAATAATAATAATAATAATATATAAACTGCTTGAATATAAACTGTATGCGGCCTGAATTTTAGATGTAAAATATGCAGGCACATCTGCTTTAAAATACAAATCTCACAAACACCACTTGCATCCGGTTTAAATGGGAAGACTCCCAAAATGTGTGTGTGTGTGTGCCCTCTATACATGACAGGGCATACATGAATTTTGTACTTGCATAGACATGCGTGGATAAAAGTAAAATAAAAGGAGAATTAGTCCTGATATTGGAATTTGGCTGCCATATTGCATGTTGCTGAATTAGTTGCCTGAGGCTAAAGGATAGATGCTACTATAAATAGTGTGTGTGTTTTTCCCCTTGCAACTTTTAGTAATGAGGATATATTAACTCAAGTTGTTTACAATAAGGCATTGGTCTTGTTCTCATTAAAGTCAACAGGAGTTTGCATAGGACACTAATGGGGATGGAGGGGGCTGGAATTCCAATTCACCCTGTACAGGAGTTTTGATGTCTGGTGTTTTGTGGAGCTGCATTGAAATAATAGTAATTTTTAAAGGGACAGCGCCACCAAAGGACTGGGGACTTGCTCGACTGCAATGCATGTGTCCCAAAGAGGATTTGGGAGCCGAGCATTTGCCTCTCCAGCAAATGGACAGGTGGCTCACACAATCCTTTCCTCCTTCCTCTCCTTTTCAACTGGCACACCAGACGTGCAAGAAGAACTGTGTTGCCCGGTCCTCTCCCGCTCCCTTTAGCTAATGAAGCCTTGTGCCCTTCTTTTCCAGAGCTGGGACACCTCGGCCAACACGAATGCACATGATGAAAGAAAGAGCCCCTTCCTTTGTACCAGGCAAAGCGGCAATGATTAATGCGCCAGTGGTAATGAATCTGCACTGAAGGATTAGCGGCACGAAGGCTGTGCCTCTCCACTGCTGCAGAAGCTGGCGCTGATAGGACAGCTGGCGAGAGGGGACACCAAATTCAATTTGCTCCTCATTTGCATACATATGACAACCATCTGTGCTAATAGCACTGCAATGTCTCCATTAGGCTACCTTCAAGTGTACTGAGCTCCACTACACTCCAATTAGGCTTTTAAGTGGGAAAGCTTAGAGCATAAATATTTGCAGAGGGGACAGGACGGCTCGCTGAGCCATGGCTCCTTTTGCTTTTCCCTCCCTATCAAAGGTTGACTCTAGTCCAAGACAGGCACTGAAAGAAGCTGTTTCAGTATAACTTGTGCCTCACATCACCTTGTCCTCCTCATTCCAAAGACTGTCCCGTCCAGATGCACAGAAATCCCACCATCACCAGTGCATGCCACCAGAAAATCAATTTAGCTTCACTAAAGCTGTCTAGGGTGATCCCAATAAGATTTTTCTCCCAGAAATCACAGCAGCAATGCCTCTTCTAGCATGGAGTTTTGGAGACATCTTGCTCTTTTTTGAACTTGAATTATCAAGCTGCGGTCTCTCCGTAAACCACTGGAACAAACTGTTCATCAGTATTCCTGTAAAAGCACAAATGGGCCATTGCACATTTGGAATGGTGCTCATTTGGAGTGCTCATGCATGCACAATTTAATTGCAATTAAGATGGTAGTGCCTCTGTTGATGCGTCTACTCCTTCTGCTGGAAGGAAATAGCTTAAAAGAGTTGGAACATTTTTACTTTGGGATTTCACACCTGTACTGGGATAACCTCATTGCCTCAATTCAGGCCACAGGTGACAGAACTGAATTTCTTAATACATGTTAATTCACGAGTTTCCCATGGAGTTTCCGTTGGTCTAGCTATGTTGGTACAAGCCACTGTGGGTGCCATTTCACTCAAAATACCTTTAGGATATGAGTGTCTGTGGAATGATGACCTGCGCTGAAAAATAAGCTATTATGACTGCACTGCTAAATTCATTTACCTTGGAGTAACTTAGCATGACTTACTTCTGAATAGATATGCCTAGGATTGTGCTATAAATATACACACTAGAGGTTTTTGATGAACTAGTCTTGCTCATATGACTTCCTTAACTGAGCATGTTCCTTAGCTGAACATGCTGGACTTGTGAAAGCACATGTACATTTTTCATTGCGTTTAGGTCTGGAATAGGGCTAAATCTCAGTTGGACTAAAACTTCCCCACTGAATCCCTTGGGGTTATCCATTGACTTTGTATAACACAGAGAGGTTTGTGCATCAATAAATTCTGCAACGGAGCAGCAATGGCTATTAGCCATGAGAGCTAAACAGAACCATCACACACCAAGCCAATACACCTGGATACAAGGAGCAGGTGACAAGCATAGGGAAGGGTTGTGACTCAGTGGTAGTCCATGCTTTGAATGTAGGAAGTCCCAGATTCAACCCTTGACATCTCCAGGTAGGGCTCAGCAGAACCACTGGGGAGTTGCTTCCAGCCAATGTGGACAACACTGGGCTATATTGGACCACTGGTATAAGGCAGATTCTCACTTTCTACCATCAACATTCTACTGTGCTTCAAACCACCAAGAGACATCTGATCAACCACCATTGGAACCAAGATCACGGGTCTTTGTTAGATCCAGCAGGGTAATTCTGATGTCCCTATGTGCTGGGAGTCAGAGAGATCTCACAGGTGCTTTTGATTCTCTTCATTGTGTTGCTTTGCTCCTCAGCCATCATGTTCCGATTACTGATTCCCCTGTATGTTTGTTTCTGTAATGGCTCTATGTTTGCAGGGCTCCTGCTCTGATTAACACACTGGCCCCATACTCTGTTGCTCGTGGGTTAGCTGACATGGGGCATTAGCTGGCCAGTTACTTCTTGTAGCCCTGGGGGACAAATTAGGTTGCCTGTCAGAATTGTCTTTAGTACCAAATTATTTTTGCCTGTGTTTTTTGGTTTGCGCTGATGGAGAAATACATTTCCCTCGTGGGTTTCAATGGGTTTAAGGTTAAAGGCCAGCCCATTAATCTACCCCTTTCGCCTGTCTGTTTTTAACCCACGTGCTCATGCATTGCTAAGGTAATTTGGGAGGGTGAGGGGGCCGAAGTGGGCTTGAGACCACTACATAATGGAAGCAAAAGCCAAGAATGTACTCTGCACACCTGGGAAGGAGGTGATAATTAACCCTAGGAGAAAACAAGTTGACAAAAATATTTCACAACTCTTGCTTTACCTCCATTCGTGTACAAAGTCAGTGGGGAATTTAATCAGAGACAACTGGTTGTGTTCAGGTTTTGTAAACCACATAGAAATCATTGATAAAAGGGGGCCTATGAAAATCTTAAGCAGACAAACTCCCCCTGCTTGGTGACCCTGGAAAGATATCACAGCCATTGTTGGGTGGTTATCCAAGTTCTTGATTACATATGAAGATTATAGCTAAGATCCTGTGATGCACTTCTGTTCCTATAAGAGGGTCAGGAATTTTTGCTAGCTCTCTCCTCCATCTGCAGCCCCCCACCCCACCCACAGCAGGTCTTACAGCAACCTCAAGGGACACCCCCCCAAAAAAATGCCTAGGAGAAGGATGGGGGAGAAAGGGGGCTGCACAGATAAATAAGTGGCAGAAAAGCCTCACTCCATGAATGTGGCCTCCATTTTGTAAAATTAGAATCCAAGCCCAAATGCATGATTCCCTCTATTTCTGAATTTCAAAAATAGAGTGCCAAGTATCATTGCTTCTGTAGCCAAAACAGCATCACTGATGCACAAGAGGGAAGCATCTACGTGCTTGTGGGGAGCCTCACAGTTTGCAGAAGTACAAAACAACTTTAGGGGGAGAACCATAAAGGAAGAGCAGAATACCACCTTGCCAAAGTGAAGCAGGCCTGGGTCTAATTGGTGTCTGGATAGGAGACTGCCTGGGAACCACAAGGTTGGCTCCTTGGGTTCCATGATAGAAGAAAGGGGGGTGTCAGTGCAGAAAATTAAAGAAATTAAAGAAATGGTTTAACAGACTAGGGCTTATCCACACTTATTTAGTCTCATCCAGGCACAGGTCCACACTTTAAAGCTCCATGGCCAAGTGCCCCAGAGCTTTCCCCACAGAAACACACTCTTTAAAGCTGAAATGCAACAAGCAGCAATTTGAGTCTTCCTTGGATTGCCATTTGCTCCAATTCAGCTTGAAAGAGTGGGTTTTCACAGGGGGGTGAAGGGAAGAGTGCTGAGACATGGAACTTTAAAACGTAGACCACGCCTGCAAAGACTGGAGAAAAGCTGTGTGGATAAGCCCTATACTAAGGGTCTAACTCAGGGATCAGCAAACATTTTCAGGAGGAGGCCGGTCCATTGTCCCTCAGACCTTGTGGGGGCCCGGACTATATTTTGAAGAAGAAGAAAAAAGAACGAATTCCTATGCCCCGCAAATAACTCAGAGATGCATTTTAAATAAAAGGACACATTCATGTAAAAACATGCTGATTCCCGGACCGCCCATGGGCTGGATTTAGAAGGCGATTGGGCCGGATCCAGCCCCCGGGCCTTAGTTTGCCTACCTATGGTCTAACTAAAGAGGTATATATAAAGTCAGTGTTCTATATTCTTGCACCTGCCTCTTAAAGGTGTGTACAGACTCTGATATCCATCAGCTCAACATGCAAAGCTTTTGCCCCTTGCAAAAAAATCACTGGCCAGGCAGAGCCTCCAAAGCAGATTTATAAGAACCAGAACCTGACAAAAGATTAATGAGTTGGATGTTTCCTAATCCAGTTCTGAACTCACATCCTTAAGTGTGTGTTTGCTTTGAATCAGTTGGCTTTTACAAGATACAGCCCAGAACAGACCACAAACAGCTGGCGATGTCCTGCGCTCTGAGTCATCTTGTCCCTGCATTAGGGCCCCAGGTTTTGTCCTGGGAAAGTGAGTAATTCAGTAAAAGAGTCACTGCTGATGTGTAATGACTCTTGTGATGTTTGGATAGACATTGCAGTGGGTGTCTATTGTTCTCCTTTCAATTGGCGCACTGCCGCACTTATTTGTGAATAAATTTATGCAGGCGTTTGTGTGCCAGCATACCCCCCCCTTCATGCTATTTTTAAGCATGAATGTGTGCACAGCTGTCTGTGTACAAATTCAGCCTGAGTTTCGAAAGGCAAAAGAAAACCAGAGGGTGCCAGGATTCTTAGTGCAGGCTCCTTCCTTTGTTGCATCCTCACCACTGTTATGTATTTGTAATATTTGAGTTGCACCTCTGCCTAAAGGTGGCACACCTGGTCCAGAAAAAGTGGACAAGAAGAAACCTCTGTCAAAATTCTTCATCCAATGAAGCTGAATATGTGGGAGGGTCAGGACAGACAAAAGGGAGTACTTGTTCATGTCATTCATCTCAATCTATGGAGTTTGCTCCCACAGGGTGTAATGATGGCTACCAGCTTAACATAAAACTCTTAAGTGGTAAGTGGCTTCCATTTGGGGACATTGTTTACAATTGTGCAGGTGGCAATGACCTAGAAGGACTGCATTATACATCAACCTCTGTGTAAATCTGGTAAATTTGACAAATGCCCCAGAGGTATAATTTTATTCCCAGAGGTCTGGGTTAGGGAGAATGAGGGTCTGACCACAGGCAGTCCCTTGATCACAGCTGAAACAACCTTTGGCTGGCTCTGCAAAACAAGAGGCTTGAAGAGAGGGAGAAAGAGGGAGAGAGAGATGTGTCAGTTGCCCTGACATCTAAAGCTTGGATTAATTAGGTTGTTTAATGGGGTCTGACAACATCTGAAGCAGCACAAATTTCCCTGAAAGGAGGGAAAAGGGAGTTGTGGGATTGTTGTGTGCCCCCCCCCCCGATCCCTTAGACTCGCTACACTGCCCAGGAAGCAGAGATTCTCTGATCTTGTTCTGTGTGCTAAGAGATCATTAGTGGAACAAGCCAGGCAGTACATTTCTAGCAAGCTCGGGCACTCCAAGCTGTCCACGATTAATCACATGTCTCATGGAAGAGGATGGAACTATCTAGCTATGATCCAGGTCTCATGCCTGTAATCCTGTCCCAAGCAAATTTCTCATGGTCATTGTATGCCAGGGACCATCAGCTCCCATAGCAGGCCTTTATGTTTGAATCTGTAACACAGGCTGTGTTGTGTATTGATTCAGAGTGTTATCATATCTGTATTACTATTGTCTGTAATCACATTAGGGTAAAGTAACTGCCTTCCTGTCCCAGAAGGAACAGTTACTATTGGTGCATTCAAGTTGCTGCGTTTGGATCCTCTGTCTTATTGGTTCCCACCAAAAAGCAGCTGTGTGATTGCTTGAGATTGTTCCCTCCAAAATGTATCCTTTCCTAGTCAGCCTTCTGTCCCTATAAATGTAGCTTCCCTACCCTCAGTTCCCCAGTCTTGTTGCCTGAATAAAGAAGTTGTTACATGAAGACGCTGTCTCCTGCCTGCGATGTCAGAGAGCTGAAATCCCTTGCTGAAATCATTAACCTCACGCTACAACAGGCTGCAAGGACCGAGGCGCCCTGTTCCTGCAGCACGTTAATGGCCAGGCTGTTCGTGAATATCTGGTGGGAATCCATGGTCTCAGAGTGTTAATAGCGGCTCCTTAAGGAGGAACAGGAAGGTGTTGTTTTGGGAAGCACAAACTCCTCTCTGAACTAGTCATAGGAAGGAAGGAAGGAAGGAAGGAAGGAAGGAAGGAAGGAAGGAAGGAAGGAAAGAAAGAAAGAAAGAAAGAAAGAAAGAAAGAAAGAAAGAAAGAAAGAAAGAAAGAAAGAAAGGATGGCTATACTTCAGTGGTAAATTTCTCAGGTTTAGGTAAAAGGTAAAGGACCCCTGGACAGTTAAGTCCAGTCAAAGATGACTATGGGGTTGTGGTGCTCATCTCACTTTCAGGCCGAGGGAGCTGGCGTTTGTCCACAGACAGCTTTCCGGGTCATGTGGCCAGCATGACTAAACCGCTTCTGGCGCAACGGAACTCCATGACGGAAACCAGAGCACATGGAAATGCCGTTTACCTTCCTGCTGCAGCAGTACCTATTTATCTACTTGCGCTGGCGTGCTTTCCAACTGCTAGGTTGGCAGGAGCTGGGACCGAGCAACGGGAGCTCACCACATCACGGGGATTCGAAACGCCAAGCTTCTGATCGGCAAGCCCAAGAGGCTCAGTGGTTTAGACCACAGTGGCATCATCACTGGCATCTCTAGGTAGGGTTGGGAGGCACCTCCATCTGAGGCACTGCCAGTCAGTGTTGACAATACTGAGGTCGATGGACCAATGGTCAGATTTAGTATAAGAGAACTTCCTGTGTTCTGTGTCCAAAATGTCAATGTTGATGCATGATTGACCCAGAAGAAAGGGGACCCAATTGTCGCCCGCTGACACAGGAGTATAACCAGCATAATCTCAGACTTTACCCATTTAATGAGTGTCCAAACTTTGGGATTTTAGCCTTGTTTTAAATGTATGGGGTGGGGTTGGTTTTAACTGTTTTTAACTATTTTACATATAAATCACCTTCATAGGGTGCTTTAGAAGGTGATTGATAAATTAACTGTGAATTAACTATAATAACAAGAACAGCTGTTTTCTCTTTACATTTTCAGGTAGGGAAAAGGGGATGAATATATCAGTGCTTTAAAACTTGCTTGTAGTAAGTGTGGAGATTTGTAAGGCGTGTTCTAAGAGAACCAACAACAGTGCCCTTGTTTCAGCAGTAACGGAATGAACAATGACGGGTATAAAGGTTAGTTCTATTTTTAAACAGGAATAAATGACATCATCGGGATCGTGGCTCTCTCCACCCCTCTGCCTCCAACAATAAAGTGGATCTATTGACTAGTCTCCCTCCCCTCCATTCCCCACCCCAAAGTTCATCACTGATGAACTGGTAGCTGTAGCTGAAGTTTGATAGAAATTCAGAAATGGCCACATTAATGGCAGGTTTAGTTTTGCTGCCTTCTGACAAGCAGAGAGAGGAGGAGGACAGCACTGGCTGGGACTCATCTGGTGCAATAATAAAGGATATAACCTTGCCCTGAGGTCTCTGATATGAAGTAGGGCAGCTGGTTGCTGGCAGGGTGCATTGGAGAGTGAGCTGGGCAGCAGGTGGAGTCCATCCATGAGATGATTATTTAACACTCCTGAACAGAGCGCAGCTAAACAGAAGGGATATAAGAGCATTTGAAACAGGGAACCAGCTAAATTCCCAGAGTATTGTGAATGATGCCTTTACTCCCTTTCACATCCTCATTTCTTGCCACGGCAGAAAACTCCATGGACTCCTTGCTGCACAGTCTGCAAAAATGCATACAGATTGACAAGAGAATCATCCCATAGGGAAGGAAAAGAAGTCATACTATAAGCAGCCCTGAAATGTCTGCCTTGTGTATCTCTTCTACCTGGCTTGTTTATTGCTTGTCTTCAGTGCTGGAGAATGCAATTTCAATGAAAGACTCTTAAAAGCTAGCAGATCTGTTAGTTTCAACATTTGTTAGGGTGGCATTTGATGCTAGCCTAACTCAGATTAAACCCATGGAAGTTAATTGACATAACTAAATTTGGTTTATTAATTTCAATGGGTCTACTCTGAGTAGGGACTCAGCCATACAGCTGCAAATAAAGTGTTTTAAATGTGTTGTAAAAGTGCAATATACAAATGTGACACTAGATGGCGAAAGTGAGCTATGTAAAATTCAATGTATTTTTCAATGCGTTCCCCCCCCCCAAAGGCATTTTCAGAGTGTTTTTTATGTGTGTAGATTCCACCTAGGACTTCGTTGAATACCACCCACAGGGCAGGATTCACCACACAAGCTGATGCAATGTGCTTCCCCCCTCCCCATCCTTCCTCCGTACCCAAGAAATTGGCTCTATGGAATTCAGGAGAACCACCAAGACAGCATGTGAGGGAGGAGATGTGGGGTCATTCCATCTGGCAAGCTGCAATGGGACATGCAGAATAGTGCAACATTGAATTCCACCCACAGTCTTAAAGCTGGTACAGGCCTCTTCCTCTTCCTTCCTACCATTAGAGAGGCTTTTATCAAGGAATGGTAATATTGACCAATTCCTTGCTTTGAAGCCTCTGGACCAAACATTGCTGAGAGATTGGTTCAACAGCATCATTAGCTGAGCATGTGACTCAAGTCCCAGATAAGAAGCAACAGGATTATGGAAGTGTATCATAAGCTGTGTCCACAAACAGTGGTTCTTTTTTCTTTTCTTTTCTTTCTTTTATTGACTTTAGTGCACAGAAGGGAGAGGCTATGGCATATATACCGAGCTACTTTTTCCTCAGTGGAAATGGGTGCAGTTAGAATCCCATCCCTGTTCAAGTGCAGGGTTGGAACCTCTGATGGTTGATGCCTGTACTGGAATCACAGTTAGGGGCAGTGGGGGTGAGGGGAAGAGAGAGGAAAAGAATTCCACCCATAGTGGAAAAGATTGCTGGGGCTGGAGGTGGGACTGAACCAGATTTGCATTCTGGGTAAAATAATTCCCTATGATTATAAGCTTGACCTGTCCATGTAGAAGGTTTAATCCCCGGCATATCAAGGGAGGACTAGGTGTATTCCCAGTCTGAAACCCTGCAGTGCTTCTGAGCTTGATGGACCAAGGGTCTGACTTGGTATAAAGCAGCTTCCTATGTAAACAAAAGGGACGCAAGTGGCGCTGTGGGTTAAACCACAGAGCCTAGGGCTTGCTGATCAGAAGGTCGGCAGTTCGAATCCCTGCTACGGGGTGAGCTCCCGTTGCTCGGTCCCAGCTCCTGCCCACCTAGCAGTTCGAAAGTATGTCAAAGGAACCGCTCTGGTGGGAAGGCAAACGGCGTTTCCGTGCGCTGCTCTGGTTCGCCAGAAGCGGCTTTGTCATGCTGGCCACATGACCCGGAAGCTGTACGCTGGCTCTCGGCCTATAGAGCGAGATGAGCGCCGCAACCCCAGAGTCGGACACGACTGGACCAAATGGTCAGGGGTCCCTTTACCTTTACCTATGTAAACATGATCACTTCAAATGGTGACAGCAGTCACGAAATTAAAAGACGCCTGCTTCTTGGGAGAAAAGCAATGACAAACCCTAGACAGCATCTTAAAAAGCAGAGACATCACCTTGCCGACAAAGGTCCGTATAGTTAAAGCTATGGTTTTCCCAGTAGTGATGTATGGAAGTGAGAGCTGGACCATAAAAAAGGCTGATCGCTGAAGATTTGATGCTTTTGAATTATGGTACTGAAGGAGACTCTTGAGAGTCCCATGGACTGCAGGAAGATCAAACCTATCCATTCTGAAGGAAATCAGCCCTGAGTGCTCACTGGAAGGACAGATCCTGAAGCTGAGGCTCCAATACTTTGGCCACCTCATGAGAAGAAAAGACTCCCTGGAAAAGACCCTGATGTTGGGAAGATTGAGGGCACAAGGAGAAGGGGAAGACAGAGGACGAGATGGTTGGACAGTGTTCTCGAAGCTACTAACATGAGTCTGACCAAACTGCGGGAGGCAGTGGAAGACAGGAGTGCCTGGCGTGCTCTGGTCCATGGGGTCACGAAGAGTCGGACACGACTGAACGACTAAACAACAACAACATGTAAACAAAGACATATGCTTTCCTGAACACACACAACAGCCAAACGATCCGTTCTGAAGGGCATGCATTATTTGGTGTTTTCCAAGATACCACTGCTGCGTATTTTAAAAGCAGCAAAACGCTATGTGCATGCATGCATCCTTCAAATCAGATGTGGCACACCCACATTAAATGAGTAGTTATTTTTTTAAAAAAATAACACATACATTTAACCAGAGCAGAAACTCTTGTGTAAGACAAGCCACCTCTAGACGAATCAAAGCAGGGGGTGGGGGGGCAAAGGAGGAGGCAGCAGCAGCAGGTGAGTCTTCACAGAGAGAGCAAAGAAGGAGCGGGGGGGGGATGACACTATTATAGTTTCTTTGTACCAACAGCTGCGCCAGGGCTGCAAAGGCCTAATTCAAACATAACATTCCCACAGTGGTGCGATTGCTGCTGGAAATTGTTTCCACATGGGCAGGGATCCTGCAGCAAAAGGAATGGTCGAATGTGGCACCCCTGTGGGACTTGACAGATCATGCCATAATCGTCCAGGCCAGTGTGGGATGGCAGAAAATGTGTTGGATGCAAACTGGGGAGACTGAGGATCAAATCCCTACCCCAGCTACAAATAGGGCTGAGGTCAGCACCTGGCATCCTCAAACAGCAAGGATCCAGAAATGAAGGTTTTTTGGTGTCCTCAGGTCAGTTTCTTCCTCTCTAGCCTATTGTAAGGACAAAGCAGGTGAGAAAATGTGCTGGGCTCCTTGGAGGAAGGATAGGATTTACATGTAATGTGCAAATTATGGCAATGCTTATTTATTTAACAGAATTTACATACTGCTTATACATCCATCAACTAAGCTTTTTTTAATTTTAAATTGCCCCCTCACTCTGAGAGATGCAGCCTTGGTGTGGGCACACACACACCACTCAGAGGGTATACATAGAAAATGTAAATTATTTCCATATAATGTGTGGAACGATCTTGTGTCTCCAGCTCCCATCACCCTTAAGCATTTGCCATGCTGGCTGGGGCTGATAAGAATTACAGGCCCAGGGGTCGTGCACCTCTGTCCTCAACCCCCAAGAAACCTGAAGGACAACGTAGACTGATTTGGGTCGAAACAGGCCACAACTTTATTGAATACAGATGTAAGGGGTTTGGCTTGGGCATAGGGCAATCGAATACAGTGATACCTCGGGTTAAGTACTTAATTCGTTCCTGAGGTCCGTTCTTAACCTGAAGCGTACTTAACCTGAAGCACCACTTTAGCTAATGGGACCTCCTGCTGCCGCTGCGCCGCCAGAGCACGATTTCTGTTCGTAGCAGAGTTCTTAACCTGAAGCGTACTTTTTTTTTCTTTTTTCTTTTTAATTTTTAAAATTTGTCTTTATTTAATAATTCACAGTATTACAAAACATAATATCACTCATTCAATTACATCATACAGACATTTCCTATCCCTACTCAAACCTACAAGCATACATCCTACACATCACACACTACTACTTACATACAACGTAAGTAGCGTACTTAACCCGAGGTACCACTGTACTTCCAGCCCGCATGCCAGAAGTGAAGCCATCGGTCAATAGGACTTACACCAAATAGGGTGACTCCCGCAGGGATCGGCATCTGGGAGAGGGCCATTGGCCTCGACACCTGACTGGACATAAGGACATGGTAACTCCCCCCCCCTCCGATTCCTTTAACGGGATACCCTAGGAGTTGGAGTCCAATGACATCTGGATGGCCATAGCATTCCTTGGCCCTGCAGTAGAAGAGCCCATGTTTTGCAGAAGAAGCTTTGGGCCACTGCAAAACCTTTTGAACTGAACCTGAGGCAGGCAGCGGAGAAGGTGACAGAGTGGGTGGTGGCACAGGTACAATTATATGAAGAGAAGAGGCAGAAGGGAAAGGGGGCGGAGACAGGAGGTGGAGATGCTTTGAGCTTTCCTTTGAATCAACAACTGTGTTAAGATGGCTATTATTTCCCTGCCCTGGGCAATGTGCAGGTGAGGGGCCTGCAGCCATCTATTTCCCCATTTAACATGCAACATGATGTCCTTAAAAAGGTGGATTTTTTTTTTGTCTGTATGGAAGAAGATGTGATAAATAATGGAGCCTGCTTGGTGGCACTTCTGAATTATACAGCGCAGCTCTCTCGTTTGAGATAGCAACATGCTAATTACCCCTGGCTGGCAAGAGCCCCTTATTCCACTATCCATTCACAATCTTGACAGCCTTAAGTATGTCCCTCTATGCTGCTTTAATCACCGATGCAGAGTTTAAGCAGCGCTTGCTCTGTCCCTAATGATGCCGGCCTGAATGCGGAATTGATGTTGACAAAATGCACCTTGGCACTTGTGCTGGGGAAGAGGAAAGTTGTTTCCACCCCTCCCTGGCAAGAGACACAAGTGCTATCAATTCAGAGTGACAAAACATGCAGCGGAGTCAATACCAAGATCCCTGGATTGGGTGTGGGTGGGTGTGCTTGGAAGAGCTCACATCTGAGTGTTTTACTGCCCCCTCTACTGGGCAAGGATGATAGGCAGGGAAAACATACATACTGTACAATCCAGAGCTTTGGCTATCTAGCAGCTACCACATGTTGTGTTGCAGGGTTTTTAGGTTGTTTGGACCAGTGTCACTTGTGACGGTTAAACTGCTATTTACAATTCTATTTGTAAATTGTGCAAGCTACATCAACTGAAATGAAGAACTGATTTCAAAATGACTCTCATTGGCTTTTTAAGACTGCTGTGACAGCATTCGCAAGTGACAGGTTGTAAACGTTTCTCCAATGAGAAAATTCAGCTCAAATACTGGGGTTGGTGAAAGTGCCACTCCACCGCCGCAACCCCTTGCCATAATAATAATTGGGATTGTAAATATCCGGGATTTTTTTCAGGGCAAGGACTTACCTATTAGTGGCATAGTGGTGATTAGTGGCATAGTGGTGATCCTGTTTTTTTGTTTCTTTTAAAAGCTTGATTTACTATGAATGCAACTTTTTAAGAAGACCCTCTCAGCCATTGGCCATTACTCCCCACCCCCAGTGTCCCTTGGAGCAGTGTTGCTCTATAATATTGTGTCATTCCAGGGGCAATGCTGGCAGGGGGAATTGGCAGCCCCCACTGATGGTCCCCTGTAGAACCACAGCATCTTTCCCAGGGGGAATGGAACCAGCAGGAGGCACCTACCAATAGGACCTTGCCTGTTGCAGTGAAAATGCCTGTTGTCTTTTGTTGTGGGGATAAAGAAAACTAATTGAGAAACCCTCCCTAAATAAATCTACTTCCTTAGGTTTCAGTTAACTACATGCATAAGGGCAACAATCAATACAGTACAAGGGAAGGTTCGCCAATGTTTTCTTCTCTCCTGTCCCGCAAGAGCAAGAAGCGTATCTTGTCCAGTAAGATGCAAAAGGCATTTCTGCAATTGGAATAAAAATCCAACCACTTGTTTCACTTAAGTGTGAGGCTTATCATCTGAAGGCAAGCACACCCTGGGCTACTACTGACACTAGCCAGGGGGCCCAGGGGCACTAGGAAGCTGGACCTATTGCCTCTCAGGAAGAACACCATGGCAAGATGGAAGACCATCTCAGCCCTCAGCCTGCGAAACAGCCTACGAAAGAGCCACTGAGACAATGGTTGCTTTCCTCCTTCCCCCACTCATCCAATTTCCCTTTTCTGTCTATCTTTTAGATTGCAAACCTGCGGGCAGGGTCTGCCTTTTAATATATGTGGAGTGCTTAGAAAATTTAATCCAATTTTATAAGAGAATAATAACAATACTTGAGGTGCCCTGTCCAGGTGCCAGAACGTCTGATGTGTGGGAGAAGGATGTAGGCTTGAATATTCAGCGATGAGAGAGTTGTGGTTGGGATAGACTTCATTCCTTCTTTCTTACCAGAGACATGTACCAGCAGTAGGTTCTGCAAAAGAAAATAGGTTTTAAGGTGAAGACTTATCAAACCCTGGCTCACATTGCCTGACTCATTATGGAGTTAAAAATAAATAAAAAATCGAAGAGATTTATACCTGGAATCCTAGAGGGGTCAGATTTGTTACTTCCCACCTACTGGGGAAAACAGTTATTACTTTTTAAGGGCAAATGCCCTTCACAGAAGAAATACACTTTAAAAATACTGCATTCCATAATCAGGGATAGCGTTGCTGTGTAATAGTGGTGCAAAGCTGTTGCATCCCATAGCTAAGCTGCAAGAAGCATATGCAAAATCAGATTTTCTTCCATTTCATCTCCAACCTCCCTACTTGCAAATGGCCTTCTGTGAGTCAGCAAATTCATCCTTTGTTGCCTTATCATTAGTAACCAGAGGCAGCAAAAAGTTTCCCAATCATTTCCAGCCTCTTAGATGGAAATGAGTCAATATCGACATGGCAGAAGGGCAAAGCTTGTAGTGAAACACTGAGGGCAGAATGGCTTTCATATTGTTTTGCAAATGCAAGCAAAATATTCCTGTTTGGTGAAGCAGTGCCTTTAAAGAATCCCACGATACTGATAAAGCAAAAATGTGTCAGCGTTCAGTGTATATATGTAAAATTACTTTAGCTTTTGCAATTTCTATTGCTTGGCTTAATTCAAAATGGTAAACAACAAATCCCAGTCCTACGTCTTCAGCCAAGGCTTCAAAAGAAGGCAATCAGATTTATTTATTTATTTTAAAAAAGAAGTTTTTATCAATTGAAAAAAAGAAAGCAGCACGAGTCCCACCAGCATTATTTGCATGTATAAACACCGTGATGTGCTAGGCCATACTCAAAGGAGAACTTAAAACATAAGAAGAGCCCTCCTGGATCACATCAGTGGCCCAGCATCCTGTTCTCATGGTGACCCTTTTACCCCAACACTTGTTCAGCATTCTCATTCTGGGGTGTGGAAGCAATACTGAAGAAGAAGAAAAGGGGTGTGCACAACTCACAATATTTGCCTTGGATAACTTTCTCTTTCTCTCTCTCTCTCGTGTTCTTTCCACTTCAATCTGTAATTCAGGTTCTGAGCCATTCTGAATAAAACTGGAGCTCTATGTTCCCTGGAGATCTTCTTTAAAAAGGCTATAGCTTTTTCACCTTTGGGACAAAGTGGATGGAATTTGCAGGCAAAGGAGTCCGTCTTGAGTGGATTAAGGTGACCAAGTGGTATATATTCTTGCTTGTACATTAAAAACTAAAAACTTTTCCGCTTCACACCAGCCCTTCCACTGCTTCTTTGTGTCATCCTATGAGTCTTACAGACCTCCAAAAGCCCTTACAATGTGAGGCTATCCAGAATGCTGCCTGTGGACTTCAGAAGAGCTTTAGGTCATTAGTGACCAGTGGAGCAGCACAGGTAGGATGGTGTTACTCACTCGCCTTCCAAAGACTGAGTATCTCTGCTAATTTCTGAGGCAAAATTTTGTATGGCCTCACTTTTTGTATAGCCCATGGACCCACAGAACCATAGAAGTGTAGGAAAACATAAAGCTATAACATTCAGAAAATAGCAGAAACAATAGAGTAACAAAACAACACAATGCCTGGGCAGGGGGGGTGATCCAAGGGGACTACCTTAACATTGTACTTCAACTTGGGGAGAAAGAAAAACACCTCTGTTCACCTTGCTTCACCTCATTACTTGTCAGGGTGGGGGTCGGGAGCAGGTCAGCAATAACTCACAAGGTGACAGTGAAGTTAACTCTTTATTCAGGCACCCACTCTTTCCAGGAGATCTTGCACCAATGAGGCAGTTGTGAGGACGGAAGGTCCCCCACCTTCCCACAGCTGTCTCCTCCTCCCCCAGTTCCTTCCCAAGCAATCTGAGGCTCCTTCATCTTGCCTGTCTCTGCTCCACTCTCTTTATACCTCTGTGGGTTCTGGGCGACCAGGATGGAGGGAAGATGGTCACAGCAGGAGGGGGAGAACCCCTAGTTTCTTCAGTAGCCTGCCTCTTGGCCCCCCTGCCCTCCAGCCTCCACTTCTGCCTCTGAGTCTGGACTGCTCTCTGCCACAGCTTCTTCCTGCTCACTAAACCCTGTTACCTCTGCAGTTTCTGACACCTTCTTCTCACTGTCTCCTACCTCTTCTCCCTTTGACCACCCTGGCTCTGAGCCTTCTTCCCTTGGGGGTTCACCTGCTGGTGCCTCCCACCACACCATGACATTACTTAGCCCACACACAGAACTACTACCATACACACCTCTGGAAAAGAAAGGACATTTTCCCATGGGGAACAATTGTTTTAGATCAATGTTGCAGGGTTGGTTTGAAATGTCACGAAGATGGAATAACTGTTCCTAGCAGGCAGAAACAATCTTTTCTCCAAAGCTCCTTCTTAGCAAGCAAAAGCAGTGGCGGTGTCAGCTCTCGCTCATCCCTTTTGCCTCAATTCTCCTCCTCTCCACTTCAGACTTATTGACTATCACCCATCTCTTGGCATTTAGCTTTTATTGTTATAATAAATTAATCTCCAATAGTAGTTCCAGGCTTTTTATTGTTTTCAGATAACATGAGGTTCCATCTCTCCCCCAAGCCCCTGCAATGTTCTTCCTTGAAATTTATCTGATTTGTCTGCAAACCTTATGCCCTAACGAAGCAATTGGGAGGGGTATTATTTTTTCAATTTGGTAAAACATTAGCGAGTGAGCATGGAGTCCAGCTTGTCAGCTAGCCAAGCCAAGTAATAAATCTGTTTGGAGAATGTGAAAACCTGCTTCGATTAACCTGATGAGCAGTTGGGGAGACAGAAGCCAGTTATTTCCAGCATTTCACAGTGATGCTGCCAGGGTAACTGGGTCTCATAGAAGAACCTGTTTTAAATTTATTTTCCAGGGATTTGCAGGAGGAGAGGATACTGTTTGGTTCATCTTCAGAATGCCAAGCACCAAGGAGTCTGTGGTGCTTCTTCCCCACCCATGATTACCCCACAATTTTATTTGATTCCATTAGAGCTTATAATTGAGGGGTTTGGAAAATAGGGGTGGGATCTGCCTTAGCTGGACTTATGCGTGGATGCATGGATTGGAAGGGCATTTAACTGCTTTGCTGGATCTAACCAAAACAATACATCAATAGTGGGTAACCAACCAAATATCTCCAGGAAGCTCACAATCAGGACACAGTACTGGCAGCCCCCGCCCCCTTCTTGTTTGCCCCCATTCATGCCACTTCTCAGCATGCAGGTCCTATTTATCTGCCATGGTAATTGCCACTAATCTATTCTGCATGGATTTTCCTATCTCAGTATAAGCAGTTATCTCTGTTTGTGTGGAAAATTGAGTAAGAAGAAATTAAAACAAAAACACAGAACTCTGGGTAGATATATAGAGAATGACTTTGTTGAAGCTCTAAATAGTCTTGGACCACATTATCTCAAGACCCTAGTGCCTTTTTGGTTGTAGCACCAAGGATCTGGAAAAGTAGAGAGGCTTCACTACTACTTGCTTTTAGGACACTGAAAGCTGTACTATTCCAGTAGGCATTTCGAGGACAAAGTTCTCTGTAATTGGCTTTCTTATGAGTACAGTGCTACGTCGAGTTAGAAACGCCTCAGGTTACAAATGTTTCAGGTTACAAACTCTGCTAACCTGGAAGAGTTACCTGGAGTTGAGAACTTTGTCCCAGGATGAGAACGAAAATCGTGTGCTGGCGGCGCAGCGGCAGCAAGAGGCCCCATTAGCGAAAGCACGCCTCTAGTTAAGAACAGTTTCGGGTTAAGAACGGACCTCCGGAACGAATTAAGTTCGTAACTAGAGGTACCACTATACTGCTTTTACATCAATGATTAATATCATTATTGGTTATTTATTTTAATGGTTTTGAGTGCTAGAAGAAGAAGAAGAAGAAGAAGAAGAAGAAGAAGAAGAAGAAGAAGAAGAAGAAGAAGAAGAAGAGCAGCAGCAGCAACAACAACAACAACAACAAAACAACAACAACAACAGGCTAATTCCCTTTCCTTCTGCAGTCCCCGGTAGCTTCCCTAGATCTGCTCCAGAGTGTTGAGGGACCTTCAGTACGGTGTGGGAGATGGCAAAGCTGTAAAGAATACAGTAGGCTACAACTTACCATTGTTTAGATGTTGAAACTGATCTATGCATCATACAATGCAGAGGGGGAAGAGCCTCAAAGGTACAAACGTATAAAGCTTGGACCTGAACTTGCATGATAAAATTCACATTTACTAATGTCTGGAACAAGTTTTCCTTAACCAACCTGTTTTCTCTACAAATGCCCTGCAGTAGTCACAATCATTACAGTATATTGGAATAATCAGTCCTCAGTTTAGAGGGGTTCTCCTATAAAGTAGATTATTTAAAACACTTACTGCATGAGGAAAGTTCCATGTGTGTTTATGGGAGCTCCTTTCACACACAAAATGCTGAGCTATTTCTTTTATGCTGGATTAATAATGATTAAGGCACCAGCACAGATTGGAATAACTCCACTACTTAAATCATGATTTAAGCATCCTGCTCAGCACAACACGACACAACAATGACATTCCAAATGCTGAAAGATCACAATTTAACTGCTGTATCATAGCTGTATCTTTTCTATCTGTCGCGATTTCCTAAAGAGCTGGGATGGGCAGAAAGGCAAGCTATACATTTAAAATCTAAATAAAATAAGGAGTGATTTGCATACATTCACTATGAGCATCTGTGGTGTGTCATCTGTCGCATTGTCAAGCCATAAGAAGTAGACATGCTGCAGCTGTTTGGTGATATTCTAATTCTGAGATTGCTAACTCCTAATGGAAGGTGGGAGATTTTAAAAATTAAAGCTTTGATTCCCTACAGTTGTTGCTTTTTTAAAAATCAGTAGCGAATGCTAACCTTGCATTTACAAACACTCCCGGTAATAAGAGTACTAGAAGCATAATTTTCAAAGGTTCGGGAGAATAAACACTCTGAGTCCATCGATCAGCCACATGAAACTGCCTCAACTGAAGGTGAGGAGTCCATATATCCCATGAGGCATATATTCACTGCTGCTTTTAAAATCCTGTGGAAATGTGGCTAATACTTCTCACTTTATCAGCCACATCAATTGTGCAACCAGAAGGAAACAGGGCTGCCGTCTCGCCCTCAGGATCGTGGGTGCCTGCTGCTTCAACACAGAGATACGATGTCACACGCAGTCTATGCAGGCATGTGCATGTGTTGTCACACATCCACTGAGGCTCCTCTTCCTCCTCCTCTCGGCAGTCAGCAAAGCACCTTTTTCCACGGGGAGGGACTCAGAGGCAGAGAGACTCTGCATCTGTGCCCAAGCCACACACCCCGGAAATGGATGCCTCGCTGTCTGTCTGCAGAGGACAGAGCTGAACTGCTTCTCTCTCGGAGGTAGAGCTGCCGCCGCCTGCTAGCATTCCCCACTGACTTTGTGGGTGCCCAGCCCCCACAGTTATATTATTGTGGGTGCCCAAGCACCCATGGCCCCCTAGAGTTGGCTCCTGTGGAAGGACATGACATGGTTTGGAACCATAGGTCAGTGATGGAGTAGAATGCATGCTTCACATACAGAAGGTCTCAAATTCAACATCTCCAGGTAGGACCTCAGAAACCCCAGAGAGCTACTACCATTCAGGGTAGAGAATATTGACCTAAGGTGGACCTAAGGTCTGACTCGGTATAAGGCAGTTTCATATACTCAACATTACAAACGATTGGCTCAAGACAGTAGCTGCATCACTTTTCTGACCCATGGTGGTTCCTCATTGTAGATGCTTCTGGTGCCATGTTCCAAGTCTGACCTGTCAGTGTATCTCCCATTCTATCATGAGCTGGGCCCCAATTCCTGCCATTTGCTGTGTCAAAACACCTTAGATGAATATGGTATATTCAGTGGGTCTTTATCTTTAGCTGGGTTGGGATGGCTCCTAGTTGATATCCATAGCCCAGGAGCAGGCATCATGGTACTTTCCTGATGTGCTTTTGATTACAACTCCCATAATACCTTACATTTGGCCATGCTGGCTGGGGCTGATGGGAGTTGTAGTCCACAATGTCTGGAGGGCACCAGGTTGGCTACCCTTGCCTTAGCCCCTTTATGTCTCTTTTCATCCCCTCCAAAGAACTCCCATTAAATCCTATATATAGCAAAGTGAACTGCTCAAAGAGCGCATAATACTCTTTTATTGCTGGCATAACTTTATTTCAGAAGATGAAATAATGCTAAATAGTACCTCTTTTCTTCATTTGGATGAACTTTCCTGAAAGTGTCAGAATCTTCTGGCTTTCTGACAAGCCAGAATGTTATGATGGTAAGATGAATGCCCACCGGGAGGCCGGCTTTTAATCTTCCCCTTCTGAATAATGCAGGTTTGAAGAGGTTATTTTACTTGGGTGAAAAAGGTCGATGCTTCTGTTATTTCACATGTGCCAGGCTTTCCTGGACTCTGTACCTCATGGCACCTAATAAAGTCCAGTTCCTGGAGAAATGAATGGGCTTGCTGTGCTGCCCCAGGCAGAGCCCTGCATATTGTCAGCATTTTAAGAAGGCCCAAGGACATTGCTTTGGTGCTACAGACCTGCACAATACACAAAGAGGTGCCATAAGGCCTTGGGCACAGGTTTGGAACCCTGCAGCCCCTAAGAACTCTTCAAATGATGCCTCCATAATAACAGAGGGTCCTCAGCTATCTTTAAAAAGAAGAAGAAAAATTATAGCAGGCACACCGCTAGCAATCAAAGCAAATGGTCATTGCCGCCATCTTTCATTTCCTACGGTTCCTCTAGGCCCCTGCTGTGAGTCCAGAGGCAGTCTGAGGAGGACAAGAGATTTTTTTTTCCTACCTATTGCAGCAATTGCAATGTGCTGTATATTTCTAACTGTATTTGTGCAGTCATGCCACAGACCACCTGGATGGAGCTTGTGGACCACTGGTGGTCCACAGACCAGTTTGGGAAGTCCTAGTGTACATGATATGGGAGAAAGAGGGTTTTTTTTTTTTTTTTTTTTTTTTTAAAGGCCTTTACAGTAGAGCAAATGTTATGGATGGTGCCCCAAAGCCATTTTCAAACAAGCAAACATGTTGCCTGCCTCTTGGGAAGGGAGGTCAAAGGAAGCCAAATGTGATTTTTACACCCAGACAGTCTGTCCCCACCCCTGGCTGTGAAGGATGGTGATTTTTAGAGGTCTTGATTGGCTCCACATATAGTGCTGGAATAAAAGGCAAAATCCTTCGTACCATTAACAATAACCTTTATCCTTCGTATGAGCAAATCCAGTCCCTGTTTTTTCTCTGACACCTTCCAGTTTAAGTTTATTAGTGGCTTGGCCATTGGTTCAATAGCAGCACTGATAACTCTGCATTAGTCTTGACTGTTATGTATTGAGGGTTATTAAATTGGCTGGCAGGTGTATAAATCTATCAGACACCGCCTCCCGCTCCCCCTTCCCAGTTTATTTCCCTCTCTGCCTGTGCTAGGATACTGCACAAAGGAAGTGGGGGATGCAGAAATGTGGAACTGAAAGGCCATGGGATGGAACACAGGCAGAGTGGGTCCATTTTGGGTCAACTGTTGTCTGTTAACCAACTGCAAAAACAGGAAAGAACCACAGACAGACACAAAACGATGACAATACAAGGAATGAACACCAAACCAGAGTTATTCCAAGCCTGGTGCATTTCAGGGGAACATTTTTAGCAGTAATTTTCACCAAATGCATGATGAGATGTTCCTGCTCCAAAGGAATCACTACATGCGCTTAGTGGGAATCACTGTGCCCCCCCCCCCCAGGAAAGAACTTGCTCTGAAATGCATTTGGACTGAAATAAATCTGATTCCTGTAGCACCTGGAGGGTTCCTGCCACCGCCCCAAGTAGTTGTCTGTTGCAACAGAAGAAATATGTTATTGGCAAGAGAGGAGATCTAAGAAGGAAGGATAGTAAGATGGGACCTGGCATAGCTGGTGAAAATTAAAACTTATGGATTGCAGGATGATGAAGGGGGGACAAAGAGATGCCAATAGATAGAAGATGCCTCATATTGTATCTTCCCCTTTTAACACCTAGGAGAAGCATAAGTCATAGGCTAAATGTGCTCTTCACCAATCATATGTGAACACTGGTCTAGGATTGTTCTCTGGAGGAAGTACCCACCAATTAAGTAATCCATATTTGTCTCTAATGGGCTAACTGGATCCTTTGTGGTTCATATAATAATGTTACTTGGTATTGCTGTTTTGTTGGCAGCCATCTGTCATGGGAGACAATGAAACAGTGTACCTTTGGGGGGTAGAGTTAAACCATTGGAGACTTACAGTGCCTGTTGTGCCTGTAGAGACCAATATGGGAGAGACATGTTTTATTGCAGAGGGGGGCAAATAAAAGCATCTTGTCTTGCTGCTACAGGTGCACCATGACTATTGCTTCTTTAATTGAAAAAACCAGCCCTGGAGGAAGATGGCAATTTAGTAGTGATCCCTTATTCTACTAGGGCTCACCAACAATAAAGCACATATTATGGGTATGTGATAGAGCAGGAGAGAGTTAGGATTTGGATTATTTAACATTTTTCAAATAAAGCTGTGTGTGTGTGTGTGTGTGTGGAAAGGAGGAACTTTGTGACTCATCAGTTCACAATTAGATTTTTCCGAGCAGGCAAAAGGTTTATTGATGGATGATAGGATTTATAACTAATCTGCAGGGAATGGCAGAGTCAGTTACAGAATATGGTTTATGATCTGCTATCCCAGCATATTATGGAGCTCACATGTGATTTAATTTCAGCTGTATTTATTTTCAGAGATAACTTCACTGTACACATTCCCTTGCCTGTGCTAAGAGGATGCTCCCATAAGCTTGCAGCTATCACAAGGTCATAGACTTTGCGGCAACTGCGGGGAGATTGTAGGCCATCCTGTTTAAACAACATAGACAATCCCCAGCCCCTACAAATAGATAAACCTCCCATTGTGGGGCAGTGCTTGAAATGATTTCCTAATCAATCATGTACCATCTTCTAAAGGGAATTCTTAAAGTCAACACATAAGATCTAGAGGCTTTCACTGTCCATGTCACTTTTATTCAAATGCCTTCTTTCCATATTTGCTCAAAGTGCATCAAACTTACAAAACTATTGTCAGCCTGGCATCCACTCTCTGATACTACCTGTCTTTATTAAGGAAATGTTAAAGTTAAAGATAAAGGTACCCCTGGCTGTTAGGTCCAGTCGCGGACGACTGGGGTTGCGGCGTTCATCTCGCTCTATAGGCCGAGGGAGCTGGTGTTTGTCCGCAGACAGCTTCCAGGTCATGTGGCCAGCATGACTAAGCCGCTTCTGGCGAAACCAGAGCAGTGCACGGAAACACCATTTACCTTCCTGCTGGAACGGTACCTATTTATCTACTTGCACTTTGATGTGCTTTCAAACTGCTAGGTTGGCAGGAGCTGGGACTGAACAATGGGAGCTCACCCCATCGCGGGGATTCGAACCGCCAACCTTCTGATCGGTAAGTCCTAGGCTCTGTGGTTTAGGCCACAGCGCCACCCACATCCCCAAGGAAATGTTAAAAGGTAAAGGGACCCCTGACCATTAGGTCCAGTCGCAGACGACTTTGGGATTGCGGTGCTCATCTCGCTTTATTGGTTGAGGGAGCCGGCGTACAATTTCTGGGTCATGTGGCCAGCATGACTAAGCTGCTTCTGGCGAACCAGAACAGCGCACGGAAACGCCATTTACCTTCCTGCCGGAGCGGTACCTATTTATCTACTTACAGTTTGACGTGCTTTCTAACTGCTAGGTTGGCAGGAGCAGGGACCGAGCAACGGGAGCTCACCCTGTTGCGGGGATTCGAACCGCCGACCTTCTGATCGGCAAGCCCTAGGCTTATGGTTTAACCCACAGCTCCACCCGCAAGGAAATGTTAGGGATGGGCAAATCTGTCCATTTTAGTTTCCCTCGATTTCTCATTTTTCATTCTTATATTTAGTTCACATTTCCACACCAGCTTGTGATTTGTATGAATTTCATCTGCCTTTTAGTATGAGTTTCTCCTAATGTGCCTATTATTTTTGCCAATGTTTACTAATCTAATGTGCTTTTATATGCTATTTCACTCATACATTGCCTTTTGATGTACACTTTGGACTTGTATGTGCATTTTTATGCATAACATGGCTGTAAAATTCAAAGAAGTGTGAATTTTGAAGGGTAGGGCCAGATCTGGGGCAGAGTGGGACCTGGGCCAGGTTGGCCTGATGCACTGGGGCCCTTAGTTGAGCTCATTTCTCTTTCAAGTACCCAGAAATAGCATAGCTGCCAACTCCCTGGAGCCCTGGGTGCCCGTGCACCCACAAAATTCCCCATGAAGGGGCCAGGCACCCATTAATTTTGGTGCCAGGGCCATGCACGCTGCATGGCACCCATGGTCACGGGGCCAAGCTGACATTCCTGAATAGCAGTCAAATTTTTGTCAACCCAATGCTTCCAAATACAGTCGTACCTCGGCTCCCAAACGCCTTGGGAGTTGAATGTTCTGGCTCCTGAACGATCAAAAACCGGCAGTGAGTGTTCTGGTTTTCGAACGTTCTTTTGGAAGCCGAACGTCTGACGGGGCTTCTGCGGCTTCCAATTGACTGCAGGACCTTCCTGCAGCCAATCAGAAGCCGTGCTTTGGAAGTCGAATGTTTTGGAAGTCTGAAGAAGTGTGCATCCACACGAAAGCTCATACCAAAAACAAACTTAGTTGGTCTCTAAGGTGCTACTGGAAGGAATTTTTTTATTTTTTATTTTGTTTTGGAAGTCGAACGGACTTCCAGAACGGATTCTGTTCGACTTCCGAGGTACGACTGTGTTCCTAAGAGAGACAGACCTCATAATATGCATCGCACAGCACTCGTTTCTTTTGTACTTAGGCACTAATTACAACTTGTTGGTGAAGTAGTCCTTAAAAGCACAGATAATGGCCATTGAACACAGGTCAGACCATTGGTCCATGGAGCTCAGTACTGTCCACACTGCGTGGCATCTGTTCTGCAGACCAGGAATCTTTTCTAACCCTCCTTCGAAGTGCCAGGGATTGAACCAGGGACTGTATGCCATAGCTGTCAACCCTCCCTTTTTTTGCGGGAAACTCCCTTATTCCAATGCCGTTTCCCACTGCTATCCTGGATTGTTGATATCCCTTAAATTTCCCAGATTTCAAAGGAAGCAGCTCCTCTCCTTCCCTGCTGGCCAGGGAGGCTCCTCAGCTGCGTTGCTCGGCTGCCAAAAAGGAGTCTGAGACCGACTGGGGGCGGAGCTTGCATGCCTTGTGCAGCCAGACCCTCACGCCCAACCAGCCAGCCAGCCAGCCTGCCGTCTATGCGCTCGCTCTTTCGCTCACCCATTCGTGCGCAGCCTCTGGAGCGCAGGGTGGCGAGGCTACTTGGTGCCATTGCACCGCCCTCGTGGCATCCCTTATTTTCAAATCCGATAGTGTGAAAAAAATCCCTTATTTTCAAATCCGAAAGTTGACAGCTATGTTAACTGTCCAGGGGTCCTTTAACTTTTACCTTTACCTTGTAACAAGGGAGTTGTATGCTCCCTATAACAGTGTTTCTCAACCTCCTCGGGGCAACGGCACACCTGCCCCATGGAAAAAATCTCGCGGCACGCCACCCGGGGGGCGGGGTGTCCGCGCGCACTGGCGGGAGGGAGGGGAAGGACCCAGGCGGGCGAAAACGGAGCGGGAGATCGGTGACCGCGGCGGGCCAGGCGCCCGCCCCCCCTCCGCCTCCCGCGCCCAGCCCCCCGGCAGCACCTCCACCCGGCCCCGAGCGAGCCCGGTGGCACCGGCACCTCCCGCCCGTCCCCGACCGCGACCGGGGCGGCAGAGGCAGCGGGCGAAGCGCCCGGCAGCTCCGGCGAAGGCGGCGGTCGGCGAGCGGGAAGCAGAGCCGAGGCGACGCCAGCCCGGACCGACCCGGAAGCGGAAGCGGCCCAGGGCGGCACAGCAGCCGGTGTCTTCCCGCGGCACAGCAGCCGGTGTCTTGCGGCACACTACTGTGCCGCGGCACACCGGTTGAAGAACGCTGCCCTATAACCAGCCCGAGTTAACAATCCGACCAAAGGCCAGTGGACAGCTGATAAACACTCTGCACTATGGCTACAGCTCTCTGCTATATCAAATTAATACTTTGTATTATATTGCTATTCTGGTTTACTTTCCTCCAAGAAGCACAGATATATGGTGGCCTCATTTTACCATCAGAACAATCCTGGATCACCCAGTAGGCTGTGCGGCTGAACAGGTATCTAAGCAAGTTAAAACTGGAGGAAGTAATATGGAGGAAATTATATTCCTTTAACTGATGCAGAATGAATCATAGAATCATAGAGTTGGAAGAGACCACAAGGGCCATCCAGTCCAACCCCCTGCCAAGCAGGAAACACCATCAAAGCATTCCTGACAGGTGGCTGTCAAGCCTCTGCTTAAAGACCTCCAAAGAAGGAGACTCCACCACACTCCTTGGCAGCAAATTCCACTGTCGAACAGCTCTTACTGTCAAGAAATTCTTCCTAATGTTTAGGTGGAATCTTCTTTCTTGTAGTTTGAATCCATTGCTCCGTGTCCGCTTCTCTGGAGCAGCAGAAAACAACCTTTCTCCCTCCTCTATATGACATCCTTTTATATATTTGAACATGGCTATCATATCACCCCTTAACCTTCTCTTCTCCAGGCTAAACATACCCAGCTCCCTAAGCCGTTCCTCATAAGGCATCACCTAGGTAGAATGCAGCACCTAGGTAGCAGCAACTGGGGCATCCCATTGGCACCAGATGATACTTTTGCTGTGGGAGCTGCAATTGCTGCCAGTATGTCACCTACCACAGCTCAAGGTTATGCTTTTAGCATTCAAAGCCTTAAACAACTTAGGACCAAGTTACCTAAGGGACCACCATATATCACTTCCAGGCAACTACACTCTTCAGATGAGGCACTGCTAAGAGTACTGCATACACCAGCAGTGTGCTTAGTGTACACAAGATACTGGGCTTTTAGCACTACAGCTCTAGCCCTCTGTAATGAGTTATCGACAGAAATTAGACAGGTACCCAGCATTTTGATATCCACATGGCTCTTGAAGATATTTTTGTTTAAGAAGGCTTTCCCTGAAGTGTGACCCAGTCATTTTGTGCAGTGATTATTGGACAGTGGCTGAAATGGGTTTATTGCCTTTAGCCGACTGACAGCCCTGGATTTAGGAGTCTGAGACCGACTGGGGGCGGAGCTTGCATGCCTTGTGCAGCCAGACCCTCACGCCCAACCAGACAGACAGCCTGCCTGCCGTCTATGTGCTCGCTCTTTCACTCACCCGTTCGCGCGCAGCCTCTGGAGCACAGGGTGGCGATGCTACTTGGTGCCATAGCACCGCCCTCGTGGCATCCCTTATTTTCAAATCCGAAAGTTTGGAAAAATCCCTTATTTTCAAATCCGAAAGTTGACAGCTATGCTGTATGCATACAAAGCAGGTGCTCTCCCATTCATCTCTGTCCCTTCCCCAGTCCTTGCTGTGGGCCCTATTTTTACCCCCTTTGCTCCTTGGATGCAGCTGCTTCGGGCGCACAGCAGAGATCCCTCTTGCTTTCATGTAGCACCTGCAGTCTCCCAAGCTGGCTTCAGGGGTCTGAGCTGTGCAAAGATAAGAGAGCAAAGAAGGCAAAACGCATGCCTGTGCACCTGCCCTCCATCTTTCCAGCCGAGCAGCTGTGGAGGTGTGAAATGCTGACACGCCAGCTGCCGCGACCATTTATATCTCGGAGATTGCTCTCTCAGGACAATAATGGATGTTGGACAAATGATGATAGGGAGCTCAAAGTGCTATTACTCATTATTGAAACTTTGCATTGCTCTCCGGTCAGTGCTAAAAACGTAAAGTCGGCAGCCAATGGGCAAGCTCCCGCTAACCTCTGCCACGGGACTAAAAGCTTTTGGAAAGGCAAAAGAGAAGTGCTATCAATCTTGCGAGGGCCGACAGTCAACATTTGTCACAGAAACCTTTAAGGCTTGGTTTAATCTCTTCCCTTTTGGAGAGTTCATCATAACAAATAACTGGGTGGCTTAACCCTGGCCAACAAATCTCTCTTTCCCACTCCAAATGGAAAGGGAAAATGGCCCTTGATAGGACCACTGGCCTGTTAGTCGGTGGCGCTTTTGCCTTGTGTGGTCCTAGACACCATCCTAAATGGATCCGGAGCCTGGTGTTTATATGTCCTGCCTATTGTTGTGATAATGCCGAGGCCCGCACATTTTCAAACCTTGCATGGATGTGCATACCACCATCCATTAATCTTCCTCCACACTGGGGAGAAAAGGGAACTGTTTACATTGTGGATGTTATAAGGGATTGGTCTTACATTAACCCTTCATTTGGGAGTGTTAAAATCTGTCCATCAGAGTGAATTAGAGATTTGGGTTGTCAGAGAACTTATCCCAAGATGGCTCCCATTCCGGGAGCTCAACTGCGAATAGATATTCCTCATCCTGAAATATCCTCCTACACCATTAGAAAATGGAAGCAACCCCAAAGCATCCACTGGTGGCCCATGAGATATTAAGAAAATAGATGTACACAGTTGCAGGTCCGAAGCAACATTGTCTTTGAACCACATTGACCTGGTTCCCACATAATGCTAAGCCAAACCATGACTCGTTTGGACTTCCTTTTATGCTGTGCTTCTAGGGACAGGTCTGTGCTTTAAAGTCTGAGCACCTCCCCCCACCTTTCCCCATGAAAACCCGCTCTTCCCTGAATCAAATGCCAACCTGCAGAAAACCCAAATTGTTTGTTCTGATTCAGCGTTAAAGAGCGGGTTTTCATGGGGAAAGTGTTGGGTGTGGGGAGCGCTCAGACACTGTGCTCTACAGTGTGAATCTGTGCCTGGAAAGGTAAATGTGGGTGAGCCATTATAGTTTACATGGATGAGCTCATGGATTCCTGGAGAGGAGATGACAGCCACAGCACTCTCCCCCAATTTCCCTGCTCCTGCCCTATCCAAGCTAAGGCATAGTTTGGTTCAGCCTGTCATCCTAACCTTAGCTTGTGGCTTATCCTACACTCATGGTTCACCTTGCTCTAGATAAACCATAAACTATGACCAAGGTTTGTCTTGGATTTACAGCTCACAGTTTGTCTTGAGGAGACAAACCATGAGCTTGGGTTTGGATGGCACTTCAGTTTAACCCTAGGAGCTGCAGGTGTGCCAGTGCTGGTGAAATGGAGCTTTCCCCCCTCTCCTTCCTCAGTGACCCCTCAAATTGGCTCAGGGGGTTGGCAGAGCCCCCCAGAACAGCATACAGGGGGAGGAGAGGAGAGACGGTTTCATGTTGTGAGCTGAAATGCTTGCACTGACAGAACAATCTTTTTAGTGCTATGCTGAAATCCTCCCATAGATCTAGTTACAGGTAGGTAGCCGTGTTGGTCTGCCGTAGTCGAAACAAAAATAAAAAATAAAAAAAATCCTTCCAGTAGCACCTTATTATGTAAGTATCTGTAAGTATTATGTAAGTAGCACTGTGTATCTGAAGAAGTGTGCATGCACACGAAAGCTCATACCAAGAACAAACTTAGTTGGTCTCTAAGGTGCTACTGGAAGGAATTTTTTTTCCTCCCATAGAGTGCTGGTTTGGCAACGGTTGTAGAAATATGGGCAGCTAAAGCTCTATAAAAGCAGTAGACCAATCATGACCAACATTTGGGTAAGTGTGCCACATCCAAAGTAGGAGTCTAATACATATCAAATATTTTCAGGCCTTGGTGTGGTTTATTGAGTCTTTCTAGTCTGCTGAGCCAGGAAACAGGTAGCCATTGCAGGGCTGAAGACTTAGCAAGTTGTGTGACCATAGCAGTACCCATTAGATGCCTGCTCCTTGTTTAGGTGTGGCCAAATGCCCACTGCATGAGCCGCCTCTGGCATCTGTGCCACAAGTTGACACAAGCCACGTTTTACCAGTTTCTGCAATAGGTAGGATTCAGTTTAAACCTGCCTAAGGGGGATATTGAAAGTGTTAAACAACCGGGGGTGGGGGAGGGGGGAGGAAAGTGCCTTAATAAAAGTTCAAATTATTTAGAACTCCCACCCAACCAGCCACACACATTGTGATCTTTGTGAGATTTAACAGAGCAAGCTCTCTGAAAAATTGATATCGGTGTCTGCCTCATATTCTCCGGGGAACAACCATTTGAGGAATCTATTGGAGAAGCAAAGGGCTGGGTTGTGGAGAGCATTGTAGGGGGGATCCGACCAGGGAAGATGAGTCTGTTAATGGAAATATTGATTGTTTCGGAGGTTCAGTGCTGCCAACCGCCGTGCACATATGGTCCCAGTTTTATTGATATATGAATAAGATTAAACATGACACCTGTGTCAAGTGAATCCCTAGGTACCATTTAACTAACACTTAAAGCAGCTGCCTTTGAAGGATTACCTTCAGGCACAGGCCACCCAAGCAGAACAATATCATCGCCAGAAGTACTTTCCCAGTTGTCGACAAATGGGAATTCTTGCCTTATAGCCGCAATAATTACACTGTATTAGTGAAAGTCAAACAATGGGGGCATTTAAGGGCTGATTTCCTTCTCTTTGGCAGGAAGGCTGCAGTGAAGGGAGAGTCAAGTGGACAATATGAGACAGGAACCCAGAAGACTTGCCTCCCTTTACTGATGCAGTTTCTCCATCTGTACCACTGAGGCAAGAACTTTGCTCACGGGTCTTATGAGAAGAGTCGTGCTTTGAGATGACCTAGTAATGAGTATTGACTAGTTAATTCACTAGTTTTAAACTTTTAAAAAATCACTCACTTCTAACACAACTGGTTATCCCCCCCACCCCCACTGCCAGCATTTAACTTTTACTAATTAGCTAAGCTCTAACTTGAAGATTTGTTCTCCAGCTTTCTCAGCATTTATCTGACACAGCCATTCTCTAGGATTCTCTGTATGGGAACTATTATATTTCTTTATTAAAACTCTAGGATTACCAGTTTGAGAAAAGAGAGGACATTTTTGCCTTCCTGTGAGGTACAAAGAACTAAAATTCCCAGAGTTCTTTTGTTCACACTGACATTTTCAGTACACTTTCAGGAGTCTACAAGGCAGCCAACTGGCTGCAGGAAAAGGAACTAACGCAAGAATGGAGAGATACTGATCCCAATAAGGGTGCCGGTCATTTCTGCGGCTAAATTTCCAGGCCCCAGAAGTTGGGGGAGGAAGGCAGCAGTAACTCCTGGCCAGTGTGGTGTAGAGGTTAAGAGTGGTAGACTCGTAATCTGGTGAAGCGGGTTCGCATCTCCGCTCCTCCACATGCAGCTGCTGGGTGACCTTGGGCTAGTCACACTTCTTTGAAGTCTCTCACCTCACAGAGTGTTTGTTGTGGGGGAGGAAGGGAAAGGAGAATGTTAGCCACTTTGAGACTCCTTTGGGTAGTGATAAAGCAGGATATCAAATCCAAACTCCTCCTCCTCCTCCTCCTCTTCTTCAGTAGTACCAGGGGTTGATGGAGCAATACAGCTAGTGCTGAGTTCAGAGCACCAGTTCACTTTCACTATGGTATGATTTGAGGTGTCTGTGCTACAGAAAAGGGGTTGATTTGGGTCCCTTTAAGAGCTCTGGAGCATGGTCACACTGAGCACAGGTACCATTCTTACCAGCACTGCAACTAGCAATGAAACATTTGGGTGTGGGTGTGGGTGTAAGGACAACTTTCAAACTGGTTCATCTCACATGCCTGACAGTCAAGGAATCTGTGTAATTCTGTGGCAGGGGGCGGTTATCTGCATATTGAATACTTCTATTTCACAACACCTGCTCCATGCACAAATCCTCCTTTTCTTCTTGAGCTCTTGCTCTGCCTTTACTGAATGCTGATGGAGAAAAAGCAATGGTGACATCAGCTTTATAAAGGCACCATCAGATGTCAAAACAGATACACATCAAAAGAAGAGCAATGAGCTGTGCCTTCTAACTGTCCTGAGCCTTTGTGGGCAAAATTTATAATCCAATGGTGCCTGAAGAACAGAGAGACAGCGCTCTTGCCTTGCCTTTTCAAGTGGCCAGTTTTCCTTACTTAGAGTTTATAATAAATGGATGAGTTCGGTGTTTTACATGAACATGTTTCCCCAAACTTACTGTGTTTTCCCTATTACCTTTACAGACAAATCTTCCTCAGCAGCCTTTACTGTAAACATGTCGTGTCAAAACTAGTCCCATGTATTAATTTCTTAATTTTTTTAAAATGATCATTTGATACATTTAGGAAGAGGGTGTAGAATACACTATAAATATATTCCTCACTCTTTCCTGAAATGAAATCTGTGAAGGCTCCATCTCATATTACCCCTTAATGGTTGCAATGCCTGAAGAAGGCTAAAGACATAATGGAAACACCTCGTTTATGTTGAACACTCAGGTCTTGACTGAAAGTTGGGGAGAAACATCCAGTAAGGTTAGGCCCTGGACTTCACCAAGTCCAGTACATATGGCACAGATAACAACCCTGTGCATATTGCTTATCCTATGACAGTAGATTTAAAACCAGAGAACATGTTATTTTCTCTTTTTGTGAGACACTCTCTGTGTATTTTTTATTTTCTCTTGCAGACGACCACAGTGCCTGGAGACAGGCAGGCAGGTTGTGCATCCTAGCAGTGACCAGAGGAGAAATGACCACTGGGAGGAGCGCAGAAAGAAGAAACACCACAGTGCATTTGCAGCAGCACAATGGGGTGCCCACATCTGCCCTAGCTGCAACAAAACATGTCTCTCCCATTTCAGTCTCTACAGCCGGACACTGTAAGCTTCCAACACAGTAACATTCACTGCCAAAGGCACATTCCTCCATTGTCTCCTGAGACAGATTGATGTCAACAACAATAAGGTCATGCCTAGGTATCAAGTATTCAACCAGTGGGACTATGTGAAGAAATTCTAAAACAGCCAGCCGGTGGGATTACTGCATTCTACACAGAGAGAATCATCTGAGGTCGTCTGAGGTTGTCATAAAGGCTTTGCCACAGGTCAGTAACATCATCCCTGTGAGCCAGGATGAAGGGCTGTCCCTCAGAGTATCTTTGGTGCAGGTTCAATCCCTGGCATCACCAGGTAGGCCTGGGATTGTCCTTTGCCTGTGAACCTGGAGAACTGCAGCCAGTCAGCATAGACAATACTGAGGTCGGTGGACCAATGGTCTGTCTCGGTATAAAGTAACTTCCTGTGTAACTCGTTCTGATGGCTGTGGTGTTGTGTGTATTGGCTTCATCTTGAAAGGGTTTGGTCATGAAACAGAGTGTTTTATGACAGATGGAGAGAACACCCAGACCCAGCCAGGAAAACCCAGGGCCTACACAGGCACCACAGTCCTGTTGTTCTCTTAGAGCTCATTAATCTACCATGAGTTGCCATTATGCGAAACTCACATAGCCTGGTGCGTTCAGTTGATCTGTTCTTGTTCTATACTCCCTTTGAGGCTGATAACAAAAAAACAAACAAAAAACAATTCTACCAAGCAATAGCAGCAAAGCTGTGGGAGTTTAATTTCCCTACAACGGCAGGTGGAATTGCCAGTGAAGCTTACAGGCCTCTTTTCTGGAGGGAAGTGTTATCACCCACAGCATGCCTCCTGTGATCTCCATTGGCTTTGACTGTTACACATGCTTTGAAGGTATGTTCAGAGTCCCCTGTGGCTGTTCAGGATGTGACTCCGAGCGGCCCTCTCTTAACGCATGCAGCGTTCTGCGGGCAGAGATCCTTTCATTAAAACTGATAGATGACACTTTCCCTTTCCCTTTCCACGATATTTACAATTCAGAGAATTGTGATCAAAGTGCTGGGAATTAGGGTGTTGACTCAGGATAATTAGTTCCTTTCTGAACGTGCGCCTCAAAAGGGGGCTGAGAGGCTTCCCTCCTCCCTGCCATGTGGACTTGCGCTTCGCATTACCGGAAAGCATTTCAATCCCTCTGATGTCTTTTAGATATATTTGCTGACTCTTAATGTCAGTAACTCCCTCTGCGGTTAGAAACCTGAGGTGACAAGGGAGGGAGGTGGCGGCGGTGAAAAAACAACACAGTGGAGTTTTACAAGCTTGGATAATTCAGGTGCAGAGATAATAGTAAAATCTAAAAATAAAACACCAGTAGCTTTAGGATGGTGCCTGATGCATTTGGAGATCAGCTTCGTTCTAACAGTGGTAGGTAGGTAGGTAATGTTAAGGAGAAAATTAGCATGTCATGCTTTGTGGTTATTATAATGCTGTGTTTGTTGGCTGCTGTTTTTCATGCTGTGTCATATTAATGCCTTGGAGGTAAAGAGATGCAATAGAGAAAATTAATAGAAAGCTTTAAAGGAAGCCTGGTGAAGTTGCAAACAAACAAAGCTTCATTAATGATGGGCTTTATTAAGAATGCTGTGCAAAGAATTGGTGCAGCAGCCCATGCTGAATGCTGAATGCTAAACTCAGAACTGAGTGGCCCTCTGGATATTGTTGGACTCCCATCAGCCCCTGCTAGCATGGCCAATAGTCAGGGATGATGGGGCCAGATGTTCAGCCGCATCTGGCCATCAAGTCCCCATCCTTGGTGTGGAGATGAAACATGTCACCATGCTACAAGGGCTGCAGGGCCAGAAATGAGGCATTTCAGGAGCTCTTGTCACTGGTACCAGAGTAGGTAAAAAGGTAAAGGTAAAGGACCCCTGGACAGTTAAGTCTTGTCAAATTTGAATATGGTGTGTGGCACTCATCTCCGCTTTCAGGCCAAGGGAGCTGGCGTTTGTCTGCAGACAACTTTCCATGTGGCCAACATGACTAAACCGCTTCTGGCGCAACGGGGCACCGTGACAGAAGCCAGAGTGCACGGAAATATGGTTTACCTTCCTGCCACAGTGGTAACTATTCATCTCTTCATGATGGTATGCTTTTGAACTGCTAGGTTGGCAGGAGATGGGACAGAGCAACAAGAGCTCACCCCATCGGGCAGACTCGAACTGCCGACCTTACAATCGGCAAGCCCAAGAGGCTCGGTGGTTTAGACCACAGTGCCACCTGTGTCCCACAGTCCCAGAGTATGGTCTGAAGGCACATGATGCCTTGCTGAAGCTAAGCAGGCCTGGTTAGTGCCAGGCCTAAGAACCATATGGATGGCACTCTGGGTTCTGTGATGGAAGAAAAGTGGGATATAGTTTTTTTTTTAAAAAAAATAATACCCTCTGCCTCAGGAGCCCAATATCAGCATGAGAAAGACTCATGGTTGGAGTCCAACAACATTTGGAAGGCCACAGATTAAGCACTCTTGATCTAGCTTGATGAAGAGTTCTAGAGAACTCAAAATAAAAGTTCAGTATTTTGCTTGGTCCTGTTAAAGGTATTGCTCAATTGTTTAATTTTTGGAGGGTGCTAGGTTCCCCCCCCCTTTCTGGATCAAATGGCTTCCTTTATTGACTCTCAAGTTTATAGATTTAATCCATGTTAGGAGGGCTGAACCTCTGCTTCTATAAAATGGTGGAGAAATAGGCTAATATTTATATAGGAGACACTATCAATTATATTGTTGCCAGCATTTTTCTTTTCTTGCATGGCGCTCCAGTTTTTATAGATGGTTCAAGAAAACCAACCATATGAGATCAGGCCTGATTTGCATGGATTGCCCCATTGCCTGCAGGCTCCCCAAGGAAACATCCATCTTCTTGGCAGAGTTATGTGCAATCTCCCCGGTACTCACTGGACTACATCAGGATACAGCCATTGGAAAACTCCATCATTTACTCAGCCTGAAGTGAGCTCGTTACAGACACTGTGGTTGTTTCGGTTCAGTCCACACACCTTGGGCTTGCCACTATTTGATTTCAGCGTGTCTTATTTTATTCCCTTCATAGTGGATTGAATAGGGTCTTGCAGTTCAGGGTCAGATGAGGTAGCAGAATCTACTGCTCCCTTGTTCATAGTACACATAATTTTGCAATATGTATATGTATACACACACCACTTATCAGATTGTACTACTGCACAGTCTGAAGCAAAAGCACATTGCAGATTAGCTATTACAGATCAAATTCATACAGAGACAGCTTTTTTCTATAATGCCTCCCAAGCCAATGGTGTCATGGCACCATTGTGTGTATACCTGGCAAAAATGCTCGAGGAACCGGTTCTTTGGGAATTGTGATACACACTGAACAGATCCACCCCTCCTGAATTAATGTGCAGATTGGAAGAAGAAGAGAACAAGAAGAGTTTGGATTTGATATCCCGCTTTATCACTACCTGAAGGAATCTCAAAGCGGCTAACATTCTCCTTTCCCTTCCTCCCCCACAACAAACACTCTGTGAGGTGAGTGAGGCTGAGAGACTTCAAAGAAGTGTGACTAGCCCAAGGTCACCCAGCAAGCTGCATGTGGAGGAGCAGCGAATCGAACCCGGTTCACCAGATTACGAGTCCACCACTCTTAACCACTACACCACACTGGCTCTCGTACAAAATGATTCACTGGCTTTTGCGCTTTCCAAATATCCCGGTGTTGTTTTTGCCTCAAAACAGAAACTGCAGCTTTTTGCACTTTCTTCTTTTCTAAAAGTCTACAATTAACGCAGATAGGAGATGAAATGAGCCAAGGTCCCCTTCCATTGACTTATATGGTATTCTGCAACCCTTTTCATCCAATGGGAGCAGCGGAGCTCAGTGCAAACGTGCATCAGCCATTTCTTCTAGTTCTTTTGAGGGATGTAATTTCCCTGGGAGCATCGGAAACTGCCTTATACTGAGTCAGGCCATAGGTACATTTAGTTCTGCATTGTCTGCACTGGCAGCAACTTTCCAGGGTTTCAGGCAGGGGGCTCCGCCAGCCCAACCTGGAGATGCCAGGGATTGAATCTAGGATCTTCTGCATGCAAAGCAGATGTTCTATCACTGAAGTGCAGCCCTTCCCTAAGCATGTACATTATAAATCGCTTTTGAAAACTTAAAACACTTCAGTACCTTGTCATTTATGTTGCAATCAGAACACTACTTAAGCATCACCATTAGAAAACAGTACTCATCAATAACATCATAATTCTAGTCCTGAGCACATTTCCTTGACTTTCAGTGGCTTTGCTTGCTGTCCAGAAATGACAGGCTCCCAAACAATCTAAACACTTCACGAACGGTCATTATAATTTCACATTATGATGCTAAGTCCTAACCAATTTCAATAGATGCTTAAAAGTCACTATCACGACCTGGCTGGTTCTTGAAGGAAAACATGTTTATTCTAGCAAGTTAATCCCCTTTGAAGATATAATATGAAATAGATCTGCAGCCACAGATGACTTGGATTTTAATGCAAAACTTCCCCACCCCCTCCTACTGTGTAATCAAACTGAGCATCTGAAATCTATATTTTTTCATACCTGATCTTTCCAGAAGAATGATCTGTGGGTGGACAGCTCTATAGGTACTTGTTTCCAACAGAAAGACTAATTGTTTTGATTGCTCTTTAATTAATCTCCTTGGGCCTCGGCAATGAACTTTTGTTAAGTTCACAAGGCAGTAATGTAGGTGTAAAGCCTACCATCAAAATGCAGATCGATGCGCTTGATTGCATATGGGTGGGAGATTGATACAAAGGAGATATTTGCACAATGGGCTCTTAATAGTTTATTACTTTCCTTTCCCTTGTCACCTCCCATCAGCCACGCTAATAGGTCGTAATCCTGCGCCAAGTAACGCAGCTATTGCTCCCCTAGGAATGGGCTGTGGCGTGGGGAATGGCACTCAATGACCTCTTTGGCGAAGTGAGATTGTGCAGTACCTGCTCTGGGTGAGATAAACGGTCTGTTTACATGAGTTTATTTTAAATAACCAGCCTCCAAAGGTTGGAGGCAGCTGGAGACACAATATCGGAGCATTTACGTATTGTTGCTTTAAAACCCAAAGGAAGGACAAGCAATCTGCGAAGTTTTTCCACCACCGATCGTTTTATCGGTAATTTATATTACGGTATTTATTAACTGCACTTACAGCAGGGGTTCCCAAGCTGTGGTCCACGCTGCATTCAGGTGGTCCATGGTGCGTCTGCATTGAATATTCATATTGATTTTTAATTGTATTTTTATTGCTTCTTTTTTTAATTTTACAGTCTCACAAGTAAAATTCCATAGAATACGTCCATAGGTAAGGTGATCCCCAAGTAAACTCATCCCAGGCTGTTAAAGGCTTAATAGTAACACCTTGAACTTGACCTGATAACAAATGGGCAACCAGTGCAGATGTCTGAGAAGAGGTGTTATATGCTGAAAGGGTCTCACTCCCGCTGCAGGATTCTGCACAAACTGAAATGCCATTTCTGGGTCAAGACCAAGGGAAGCCCCATCTAGAGGTCCCTTCCAACACTGGTTCTATGAAAAAAAAAATTCAGTTCCCTCCTTACATTCTCACTTTGATCACGGCAAATAAAAATATCTATGTTTCACACATGCCCTGAGACTCTTCCAAATGAAAGTCCTCCCACTACTACTGGTGGGCATTGCTTTGGGTTCACGTAGGGACTTTGTAAGATTGGAATCTATCCAATCACAATTCCTCAGGGCCATTCTCAGGATCCCCCCTTCCATTGCGGGTGCGGTCATGAGATTGGAGACCGGCTGCCAAGCCTTTAGGTATGTGGCCCTGAAAGCGAAATTATGGCTATGGCTCAAGCTCTGCTTCAGACCGGTGGGTTTGGCCCCTCTGATACTGAGGGATAATTTTAAATCACCATGGGAAGGGGAGGTGGTAGAGGAAGTACAGAAGTGTGGACTGTCCTCCCTTTGTATAGAGTCCATGACGTATAGCCATGCTAAAGCGGTGATCGCTCAGAGATTGGGGGATATCGCCAGACAGGAGGACATAGCCCGCATGAAACCTGGGATGTTTCTGGGGGAGCAGATGTATCGGGCTGCACCAGCCCGTTACCTGGCGGATATGAACTATGTGGAATACCGCAGACTACTCACTGCGGCCAGACTGAACGTTCTTGACTTGGCGGTTTTGAGGGGAAGATTTAGAGGAGTTCCATATGATCAGAGAACGTGCCATTGTGCTTTGGGAGAGGTAGAATCCACAGAACACATTCTACTGAGTTGTCCCTTTTATAACGACTTAAGGCAATATCTCATAGCCCCATATTTATCTCAGTTTAGTTCCCAATTAAGAGAAAGGCAGGTAGCATATCTGCTAAATCAACCTTATCGGTGGCTAAATTTCTCTTCCTGGCGCTCAAGTGTCGGAAGCGTAAAATCGAATGCCTCGATGTGGGTTATCTGTATGAGGTCCAGTAGTGCTGTCCTATTTTATTTGTGTACCCCCCCTGATGTTTTTAGTTTTATAATTTTATAATTTTGTATTGAGAAATGTTTTTCTTTCTGACTATCGGTCGAATAATGGATATGTATGTATGTATGTATGTTTCACACATGGATGAGAAAACTTTTGGAGACAAACTTTTGGAGATTTGTTTCATTTGTGTCTTAATTAATTTGTAATATTAATTAAGAACTGTGCTGTGTGCCCCATAGCTGGCCTGCCATTAAATTCCTCAAAGGCAGAATATTGGCTATCCACTGCCACTCATATTCTTAAGTGTACGGTCAAAATGTTATGGGTAGACAACTGAGCACTCCACTACTAAGTTTTGGGATCTGTTGATTGCCACATGCAATCTTCTAATGCCACTTGCAAGAATAGGAAAAAGCACCTTAAAGGCTGCTATCAAACTGCATTTCTCTCCCAAATTGGTTCAGGAGAAGATGCCATTTTAACCCGTTCTTCATTTTTCATTTGGTAGGACATATTTCATCCTAAAGCAACAACCCCCACCCAAACGGAACTTAAGATATGTACGCAAAACCATTTGCAAAGGATGGCTAGAAGAGATGCTGTGACCCATTGATTATATTTCTCCATAGCACTACAGAGAGTGGTAGAATGGTAAACTCAGGGCAGAATCAAACCCAGATCTGTTGCAGTTCACTTTTTGCTTTTAATTCGGCAGTTCAATTTCAGCTGTGGCTTTATTGCTCGCTGACAAATGGACTGAGACCACCAATCTGTTTCTCCCAGAATGCTGAAGTTCAATTTGATTTAATCTTGTGTGACATGAAGATAAAAGATGGAAAACTGTTGACCGTCCTGAATGCATTTATTTGGAAGAGTAGGGCCCAATGATTTCAACAGGACTTACTTCTACACAAAGCAAGCCTAAGATCATTGAGCCTTGCATAATTTAGCAAATGAAGTTCAGGAAGCTAAGAGTGGTAAATGTGGACTGAAGGATAAAGAAGTCACAATTCTGAGATTTTTGCTCCTTGAGTTTTTTTTAATGTCCTGATCTGTTCAGAAGCATGATCTACCCAAAACCGTTCTCTCTCTCTCTCTCTCTCTCTCTCTCTCTCTCTCTCTCTTTCTTTCTTTCTTTCGCATTTTTTCTTCCTTTCAGTAAATTAATGCCATACCTCGCTAGCAGTCTCCCTTGAGAATAACCAGAGCTTTGAACTGCTGCCTCTGCAGTACCATGTTGATGTTCAGAGGCATTCTTTTGAGCCTGTAGCCTCTTATCTCTGGCTTTGACACTGTAGGCAGCTTGTCAGCATCCATGCCTGCCACTCTTTTGAGCTTATGCGCATCTGGTGGGAGTGAGAACAGCAGTTTCTCGGAGATTAGAAGTCTCCCTGCTCACCTTAAGACATGCCAATCATGCCATGCTCTTCTCGGTGATATACTCATCACTGCATTTGAAAAGGAGGACCGGTTGCCATTATTTTCTCTACAAAGCTGTGTAAATACGTCTATATATAGTTTCATATATATATATCCAGAAAGCCAAGCCAGTGGGTGATACATGGGAAGAAGAGAATGAGGCTTCCAAATACCATTAAAATGGAAACTATGGCCTTCTTTTCCTGCCCACCCTTTGGCATTTGGCAATTGTTGTCAATAAGCCTTTGTGAGCAAGGCCAGGTAGCATTTTCTGTATGAAAATATTTACATGGATTGATCTCTGATTAATCTTCATCCAAAAGGCTAAAAGGGAGATGGACTTTCCTTGACATCTTGAGCTAGGCTTCTTTCCAATGGGTGGCTCCTAATGCTAGTAGCTCAAGGCTCTTTTGCTGGAAGCCACAAGTGGAATTTCAATGGACTTTTCATACTATCAGGGATATTGCCTGTTTCCTTATATGTTCACCTTGCTATGTTCTCCCTACCCTATGTTCTAACCTTGCTGTGTTCTAACATCCCCTCCATATGCTGCTTTCCCAAGGTACAGGATCCACCTCACATCCCATTCTGTGCAGGCCAGGAGGAAAGCCCACCCCATGACCAGCTGTAGTGACCAGGATGCTCCCAGGTGTTCCTCCATGGAAGCACACCTGCTTCCATCCTTTTCCTTTGCAACCTCCAGGGCAGACAGTTGTGCAACGGCTGAAGGTGTTCCTGACATGGAACTGTTGCAATAAGGGACACTGAACCTAAGAGCAGAAGAAGAGCCCCACTGGATCAGGCCAAAGGCCCATCTAGGCCAGCATCTTGCTCTCACAGTGGCCAACCAGATGCCTAAGTGAAGCCCACAAGCAGTACCTGAATGCAGCAGCTCTCTCTCCACTTTGAGGGACACGGGGATGATGTCATTTGATAGGGGAGCCATTGGGCCAGCATGGCAGCAGTGTATCTCCAGTCATGGTGATTATGAAAGTAACTATAGAATTGCCAGAAGTATAGGATTGCTCTACTTCATATTCATCTATTCCACTTGACAACTATGAATCTCAATGCGCCTTGTATAAGCCTTTAGCTTGATATTCCCCTCATGGATGATATAGCACTTCAAAGCTACTTAACGTCACATGAAATTGCATCATGGGGCTCATTGAAAGCCAGGAAAATCCATTTTGAAATATTTTGGGCCAAGCTGTCTGTCTCATGAGATCTTTCAGGGCTTTTTATATGGGACCTGCAGTGCTGACTTGTGCAACTATCAGGATACTCATTTGGTTCTCATTCATAGCCATCATTTATTTCTGTCCTGTCATCTGTCATCTCGCGGTTTTGTGCAAAGGGGAAAAGATGGGAAAGACACTGATCTGGTGTTTCATGAAAGAAGAAACAACTAGAAAGAGAGGGAACTCCACCAGGAAACTCAAGACTGGCAGATGGTTCCCAAATTCATTGATGCCGTTGCTTAGGTACATCTCTTAACAGGTGAAAATCCCAATTTGGTGGAACAATGAGGCTGGAGACAGAGGGAATCTATAAAAGGACCTGCCAAAATAAACCTCCCTCTATTTTTACCCTGGAACTTAGAGGGTGTGAAGGGAACAGTCTTAAGAATGAGCTGGGCATGGATTCTAACTCTCTTGAGTACCATTCTGCTCTAGTCCCTTATAAAATGAAAATACCTGTCTATTATTTTTATATTGCTGGCAGTTATAGCCCACCTTTTTTCTCCAAGGTGGCATGTATGATTCTACCCCTCCTCCTTCAATCCCCACAACAACCATGTGAGGCTGAGAGGCAGTGACTGGCCCAAGTGAGCTTCATAGCAAGTGAGGATTTGAACTCTGGTCTCCCAGGTCCTAGCCTGAAACTCTAACCACTGCACCACGCTGGCTCTCAAGTAGCGATGTTGCTGTGAAGATACATGGAATAAGAATGGCAAAGAATTGAATTTCAGAGGGTTGTATAAATGATAAGTAATGTTAAGTATTTATTTATTTAATTATTGGCTACTGTTCATCAGTAATGTTCCTTTTTACAGATTATACACAGAATCTGCTGTGAATCTAATTTGGATGAGTAAGCACATGAGTAAAAGTATGTGACTTCCCAGGGTTTCATTAATGTTCTCACTCGTATCTACTGCCCTAATGGCCTAACGTTGTATAACATGATTCAGGTGGTAGCTGTGTTGGTCTGACGCAGTCGAAATAAATAAAAAAATGTCCAGTAGCACCTTAGAGACCAACTAAGTTTGTACTGAGTACAGTGGTACCTCTGGTTGAGAACACGATCCATTCCGGGGTGCCATTTGCACCCCGAAAAGTCCGCAACCAGAGCGGCGCTTTTGCGCATGCGCGAAGCGCCAATACAACACTTCTGCACATGCGCTCATGGTGAAACCCGGAAGTAAACACTTCCGGGTTTGCTGCATTCTTAACATGAAAATACGCAATCTGAAGCGGCCGTAACCTGAGGTATGACTGTATAAACTTTCATGTGCATACACACTTCTTCAGATACCATGCTTACATGTCTTGCCATTTCAGGGCCCCATCAGTTGCAGTCATACAATATTTCATTTTAGAATATTTTCATTTCATCCTCTCATTTCCTGCATCCATCTTACCAACCCCATGCATAAACTTCCCATCAAGACAGTTTGGGCTGCAATCCTATGCAACCTCACTCTGAAGTAATCTCCATCGCCATCCGCTGGACTCACTTCCGATCTGGGCCTGGGAGTTGCGAACAGCTTCTTATCTACACTCAAAGGAGAGCAGAGCATAATTGTGCTGTGTTTAGAAGCAGCTGTTTAGATGGCTGGCGCTAAAGCAGCTAGAAAATGTGGTAGCAATTTATGCCCAGCAATAACAGCAAGCTGCTATTTTAGCTTCATAAAAATGTAGTTACAAAATATTGTAACGTGCAGGCTGCAATGACTTTTACAATCCCTCGTAAAAATAATACTGCAACATTTTGTCATGATCAGCAACCAGTGCGTTTTCCCAAAGGCATTGGGACAGAGGAAGGAATCTCTGGCTCTGCTGTTCCGGCAGAGGCTGACATCCTGACACACAAAGCTGCCTCAAATTACAGGCTGTGTTCACCCTAATTGTAGACTGGGTCACCTTTAATGTCCTGCCAGGAGGACATCCCAAGGTGGAACTCCCAGCAAGCCTGGAAGGATGTTTGAAGTTATACACCACATCAAACATACAGATGAGGTGAGTGAATTGCCCAGCTCCTCACTAGCCTGGCTTAGAAGAACTACAGATGTGCTGGGTGGTGCTATGCAAAGGATGCTATCTTGCCAACCAACTGCCAAGGGCAAACTTCCTTTATCCTCACAGTATTGTACTGTGAGGTACCTACAAGATCTTATCAGGCATCCCCAAACTCGGCCCTCCAGCTGTTTTGGGACTACAACTCCCATCATCCCTAGCTAACAGGACCAGTGGTCAGGAATGATGGGAGTTGTAGTCCCAAAACAGCTGGAGGGCCGAGTTTGGGGATGCCTGTCTTAGATAGATAAAGGGGTAATGTCAGTTGAGTGGAGAATGTGCACATAATTTGTCCAAAAAGAGGGAATTGTGTGCATTCCTTGGTCAGTATACATGATCTCCTACTGACCTTAGGCAATGTGCTTTTATTGACTGAGTTTTGTACACTCTCTGGCCATTATGCATAATCCCCGACAGGGCTTGGGGAATATGCATTTTCCACTGCATTTTGTACATACCCCACAGGCAATGTGCACATTCTCTAGTCCGAATGTTAGTCTCCGAGAAACATGCCCTTGTTTTCTATCGCTAATCCAGATATGTGCAATCTGTGCCCCTCAGGCTGCTCCTGACCTATTGTCAAATCTTACATGGCACTCAGCATACCCTCCCACTGAACAGCTGAGAAGTCAAAATAAGGCATGAGGCTCCATAGACAAATTGACTTCCTTTGCAGTTCAGCTGCCTTTCCTTCGCACTCAGCTGTTCCCCAGTTAGCGGAGTGCCACAGGAGAGATTGCGCACAATGGCCGCAAAATGTACAAACTTCAGTCAATATATGCATGTTCCTCAAGGCCTGGTGGACATTGTTTATATGGACTCAGTTATGTGCCCAGTTCCATGGGCTGGTTATATGCACATTTTCTATGATATCTGGTGAATGTGCATGATAGCCAGTTGTTATGCACATTAACCACTCAACTTACATTATCTAACATAGATGATAGATATAGGACCATATTCCACTAACTAACCCAGAGTGCTAGCAGAAGCCAGTGTAAGGATTCTGGTGAACACAACTGGGTTTTCTCCCCTCTGTATGCCACCATCCCCAAATCCACTCTGGGGGTCAGGAGAGCCCACAGAAGGCTGCACAAGGGGAGGAGATGAAAGAAATGCTTATGCTGATGGAACAACCATCTTAGTGCTATGTTGCATCCTTCCCACAGATATACATACTGAAATGCCCAAAGACTACAAAATGCCTTGACTCCTCCATTCTAAACACTCAAAATGAATCTCCTACTCTTTCCTAGCCATTAGCTCCCACTGAGGAAACATCCACCAAGCATTCACTAGCCTGACAAAAGGAATAGAAGTATGCTTCACTGAGACCACCTAGCTTACAGCTCCTGCCCACCTAGCAGTTTGAAAGCACGTCAAAGTGCAAGTAGATAAATAGGAACCGCTCTGGCGGGAAGGTAAACGGCGTTTCCGTGCACTGCTCTGGTTCGCCAGAAGCGGCTTTGTCATGCTGGCCACATGACCCAGAAGCTGTACGCCGGCTCTCGACCTATAGAGCAAGAGGAGCACCACAACCCCAGAGTTAGACACGACTGGACCTAATGGTCAGGGGTCCCTTTACCTTTACCTCACTGAGACCAATGAGATCCATCTCTAATAGATATGTTTGGAATTGAGTGTTCCTTGAGAGCAGGCAGGGACGTGGGTGGTGCTGTGGGTTAAACCACAGAGCCTAGGGCTTGCCGAGCAGAAGGTTGGCGGTTCGAATCCCCACGACGGGGTGAGCTCCCGTTGCTCAGTCCCTGCTCCTGCCCACCTAGCAGTTCGAAAGCACGTCAAAGTGCAAGTAGATAAATAGGTACCGCTCTGGAGGGAAGGTAAACGGTGTCTCCGTGCGCTGCTCTGGTTTGCCAGAAGCGGCTTAGTCATGCTAGCCACATGACCCAGAAGCTGTATGCCAGCTCCCTCGGCCAATAAAGCGAGATGAGCACCGCAATCTGTCCTGAGAGCAGGCAGGACAGATGACTTTTTGGGTGTAACTTTCTTTGGTACCTCAAAACCTCTATTGTTCCTTCCTTCCTTCCTTCCTTCCTTCCTTCCTTCCTTCCTTCCTTCCTTCCTTTGTGAAGTGTGCATTTGCTGTACTGTGCTAGCTTTCCTTTGACAGTGCTTAATAACTCCCACATTCACAGAGGTTGTATAAGCAATCTGGAGTAAGATTTATCACCACTTTAACCCTTCAGGATCATTACCCTGAGACTTTGAGACTAACCAGAAATGCTATGACAACTTCCACTCAGGCAGTAATTAAACACTTTTTAAAGATGTGTCACAGCCACCAGAGGAGCAGCAAATTGGCATCATGCCACCCATCGGGATTATTATATTGTCAACAGCCAGGCTTTCTCTCTTGAGGAATCTTGCCTCTGTGCTCTCCCAACTACTTTCCCTTTATTAGTAAAGTGTCATCTCAGGCTCCGGGGAGAAGGTTCAGTGCTGAGCGTTGTAGCATGGGGCTGAAAAGTTTGAGGAAAGCCTGGCTGGATCAAAAAAAGCGTGTGCAGGAGTTGTATCCTAAGTCAGGTTTTCCGCAGACCTACATCACAGCTGAAGGAAACTGACTCTCTGAAAGAAGAAAACTGGAACCATTCCTAGGGACTCCTGCAGAAACAGCCCCCCAAGTCAGAAGCTGTGAGCTATTCATAGGGTTTGGCTATAGAAGGTTGGGATTAAACAGGCATGTGGCTATTGTTAATCAGATATCACACCTTGGGTATTTAGTTGAACAGTAGTTCATTTATGGCTACATCTTATTTTTATTCTACCTTTATTACCTGTAGAAAGGTAGGCTCAAGAGTGATAAGTAAAATAAGTAGGGAACTAGGGATGTAAAAGTCTAGGCTCTCTTCATCATAGAATGCATAGGATCCATCTGGCTCACCCGTTCAAACCATCTTTGAGGCCATTGTCATAAGAGTCCATTAAAAGTCCCCATTTCTTTGGGGACAGCTTCTCAGCTTCTAGAAACTTTATTATTATTATTATTATTATTATTATTATTATTATTATTATTATTAGAATTTATATACCGCCCTATACCCACAGGTCTCAGAAAAAGCAAGGGGCAAGGTCCAGCTCTCAGCTGTTTCCCACTCGGCCATATGTTTTTATTTTATTTTTTATTATTAAATTGTATTCATTCCCCTATATAAGTTTGATTTCAACTATGCTTTTTTTGTGGGGGAGAGGCTGGAAGGCTTGGTGCCTGGATAGCTAGCATATTCCTAGCAGTTGGTTAGAGTGTGGTGCTGATAATGCCAAGGTTGCAGGTTTGATTCCCATATGGGATAGCTGCATATTCCTGCACTGCAGGGAGGTGGACTAGATAATCCTCAGGGTCCCTTCCAACTCTGATAATTCTATGATTCCTATGTGGTAAGACTCCGGGTCCCATCAGCTGAACCCAGTATGGTTTGTGAACAGGGATGGTGTGAGCTGGAGTCCAATAACATCTGAATGGTATACAGGTTTTGCCCTGGGTTCCGCCTGCTATATCTACACACACACACACACACACACACACACACACACACCAAAGAGCCACCCAAAACGGAGGTTCTAACCTGAGGCATAGCTGTCAACTTTTGGATTTGAAAAGAAGGGATTTTCCAAAACTTTCGGATTTGAAAATAAGGGATGCCCGAGGGTGGTGCAATGGCACCAAGTAGCCTCGCCACCCTGCGCTCCAGAGGCTGCGCACAAACGGGTGAGCAAAAGAGCGAGCGCGTAGATGGCAGGCAGGCTGGCTGTCTGGTTGGGCGTGAGGGTCTGGCTGCACAAGGTATGCAAGCTCCACCCCCAGTCGGTCTCAGACTCCTTATTGGCAGCCGAGCAATGCAGCTGAGGAGCCTCCCTGGCCGGCAGGGAGGGAGAGGAGCTGCTTCCTTTGAAATCTAGGAAATTTAAGGGATATCAACAATCCGGATAGCAGCGGGAAATGGCTATGCCTGAGGTCTTCCCTTGTAGCCATGGGGCTCTTTTCATAAGCCTATCCAAGTACCAGATTTTTTTCATTTCAAGAGTTGGGAAGATTTTTTTTAAAATGCTTTATAATTTGTGGGTGGCTGACCGAGCATGCAGATGGTTACATATAGTCATTTTATTATCTTTACTTTAAAGCATGTCATCATTTTCTACAATGAAAAAAGAATTCATTTCCAAATAAATGTGTTTTGCATCAGGGCAGCAGATGCAAACTCCTGTTTTATTCCTGTATTCATGATGGTCCTGTACTGAAGCTGGTTTTAAATGCAAAACTCAGAGTATTGTTTTTTTTAAAAACAAGAGTTTGCAAACTGGGTTTGTTTGTTGCCCTCACATATCAGGAATATGGAATAAGTTGTAAAGCATGAAATGGCAGAGGGGCAGGGAGAAGGAAAATATTAATTTTAATTAATGTGGATTTTAATGTGTGCTTCTCAACTGAAGTAATACACATGACCATCTATATAGGTGTGTGGGTGTATTATAAGATGGTTATGTCCAGGACTTAAAATTACCTTGCTGCACTACTGCACTCATGATAAAAATGGTGCATGATAATAGGCATGTTTGTATTATCTTTGTGTTGGAAGATCATAGTGTTGGCAATAGCACAGAGCAGACAAGGGGAAGGCTAGATTTCAGGAGCTTCCAGTACAAGCTTCAGCCACTAGCACTGAATACTTGGAAGTAGGTAGCACAAATAGTCATGAAGTTAGGGCATTGCTAGGAAAAGCATGAGTAACAAAGGCCTGGTTCTCACATTGGTTGGAAACCTGTCTAGAATGTGCTGCTTCAAAATGTAAGCAGTACTTGCCAGTAGCATATGGTGGGGTTGAATGATGGCACTCACCTGTCCTCTGGTCAGCTGCATCATGGCTGATTACCGAGCGGTAGAGTGGGATGGGCAAGATGCCAGCAAGGTCAGCATAGTCAGCAAGGTGCAAACACGCCAGCAGGAGTGCCAGATTGGCTCTGCCAGTGCATTTGCACCACACTAAACAGTGCCTGGGGACGCGGGTGGCACTGTGGGTTAAACCACAGAGCCTAGGGCTTGCTGATCAGAAGGTCGGCGGTTCGAATCCCCATGACGGGGTGAGCTCCCGTTGCTCAGTCCTGCTCCTGCCAACCTAGCAGTTCAAAAGCACGTCAAAGTGCAAGTAGATAAATAGGTACCCGCTCCGGCGGAAAGGTAAACGGCGTTTCCGTGCGCTGCTCTGGTTCGCCAGAAGTGGCTTAGTCATGCTGGCCACATGGCCCGGAAGCTGTACACCGGCTCCCTCAACCAGTAAAGCGAGATGAGCGCCGCAACCCCAGAGTCGTCCGCGACTGGACCTAATGGTCAGGGGTCCCTTTACCTTTAAACAGTGCCTGGCATGCTCTGGTCCATGGGGTCACGAAGAGTCGGACACGACTAAATGACTAAACAACAACAAACACACCAATCTTGCTGTTGCCTCACCTGGAGATCAGGTGAGCACTGCTGCCCCACTCCACTTTCAGCTACTGGTGCTCACATGATTGACTGCTCTCCTCAACAAAAATGCAATCTGATAAATCCCCACACATAGAATAGCAGATGTCATGGAGAGCCTAGCTTTCTCCCTGACATCTAATTTTTTTCGTGCAGACAGTTATAAAGAAGGTTTAGGTCATGCAAGCCCCTATCTTCTGGCTGAAGTCATAACCCAAGCCCAGATTTCACCAACCACAGTCAAAAATAAGACACAATGGAATTCAGTCCACTAGAGTTTTATTCATTGCATCACTGCTCAAACCGGGATTCCTTTTATTAAAACAAAATGGAATGCCAACAGCAAAAGAGGTGGCTCAGCAATAAAGGCCAACTGTAAATTGTTCCAATCTGCTTGACTTAAATAAGCAAGCACAACTTGGCAAGGACGTGTAATTGAAAACAATTGTGAGAGGGTTTGCTTTGGAGAGCTGTGCCATCCTTGATTAAATAACCCATTTCTTGGTACATGCTGCATATAAGCGATGGATACAATAGTTGGCTCAAAGTCACGTGTGAACAGTTGGCTTGCTGCGTTGCATGTAATTCTGTGGTTTTGTCTCTGTGTTTTTGAGTTTTCTGTTAATCCCTGAGAAGGAAAGAAACAAGCCAAGCAAAGTGGTGGTGGATCAACCTCCGCTGATGACAAGTGTGCACGTTTGTTTGTTTTTTAATCATTTCACAGAGCTCTTTTCTGCTTCTCAATGAGATTGGTGTAAACCATAGTTTTTCAAGCCTTCAGGGAACATGTTCCAAATCAGCTAGCCTATCAGGGAACCCCTGAATTTCTGCCCTGGAAGCCTCACACATTGCAGAGGTTTCTGAGGCTTGTTGTAGGGTACATACTCATGCTTCGCAGGGGGGCATTCGTGCCAGGGTCCTGACATACTCCCCCAGGATTCCCTGGAGGAAAATGTTCACCCTAGCAAATCCCAGCACCCCCAGCAATTCAAAGGCGCCTACTCTTCTAGCACAGCCTTCAACATTCCAGCTGTGGCCCCAGGGGACTCCGCACCGCTTGCCCAGGCTCCCAGCTGGATTCTGGAGCACTCCTCCTTTCCCTAGCAAAGGGACTGCTGGGCTGCCTAACTAGAAGCACATGGGGTCCCTTTGCATAAGACTAATCAGGAGAAGGGGGGAGCCATGTAAGTGCGTGCCTGGACTGGAGCCAGACAGGGTGCAGCCTCCAGCTCATATATAAGCTCTCAGTTTAACTCAGGGGATTGCTGGTGCAATAGCTTTCTTGGGTCTCTCTGCCAGGGTCTCCTTTGTGATCAATCAGCTTCTCAGTTTGTGCCCCCTCTATGGACCGGGAAATGGACCACTGTTGCCCTCACAGTTGAATGATATGTGCAGTATAAGAAACACCCAATGTTCTCTACATCTACTCATTCTGGAGTGTGCATCATTTCCATGTATGGGCTGAATAAAGAGATAAATGGTGATGATTCAGGGGTCTTCTCGCCCTCCACTATCAAAGCACAATCTCAATAACACATGCACAAGTTGCATCAGCCATTTTTAGATTACCCCATTTTCAGATTACCCATGAATCAGGAAAACACAGTACAGAGTGGCTCAGTAGTCAAATTACAGGTCTAAGTGGAGAACACACGGAGTGACTCAGAAACAGAACAGAATTTTTAAAAATTCACAGATATAACTACAAAGTGAATCTTGGAGCCCATGCACACCCCTCAGATTTACTGGGGTTTTTTTTCCTAATCATGGATAGTGTTGTGTTTGGTCTTCCACTGCCCTTGCTGAATTGGAGAGATCGCCTCCCTGAGCTTTTAAAGGGAATTTTCAGGATTTATTTCCTTTGATGAGCAGAAGATTAGGATTGCAGATGTAACAGTACCTAAACTGAAAATTAATACCTGCCTGGAGCAGAATATCCAGTGAAGTGAAGTCATTTGTTCCAAAGACATTTGCGAACAAGTGGTCATCAAAGGCAAATGTGGTGTTTGTTATTATGGGGCCCACACAAAGTATAGGGTGCCCTTCTCTGTGCATTGTACATAACTCCATTGACCTCTCTGTGGAGGAGGAGAATCTTCTGAAACTCCAAGCCTGGCAGCAGCAGCTCAAAACTTTTAAGAGAGGATTCTGATGCACAGCCACCACTGCTCTGTATCTACCCAGTGCTTAAAGAAGTCACATGGCATGATGCTATTGTACTCAGAGTATTGCTGTCACTGCTTCAGTTGACTGCTACTTGTGAAAGGTGGAAAAACTTTGAGCATAATGATGTAATACCACACATCTTTCAACGTTGACCACTAGCTATGCTGGATAGAGCTAATGGGATTTCAGGTTGAAAAATATTTGGAGGGCCACAGGTTCCCCATCCCAGTTTTAAATGTTTTCTGCTCAACACACAATAATAATAATAATAATAATAATAATAATAATAATAATAATAATAATTTATTATTTATACCCCACCCATCTGGCTGGGTTTCCCCAGCCACTCTGGGCGGCTTCCAACAAAATATTAATAATACAATAAAACATCAGACATTAAAAACTTCCCTAAACAGGGCTGCCTTCAGATGTCTTCTAAAAGTCAGATAGTTGTTTATTTCTTTGACATCTTATGGGAGGGCGTTCCACAGGGCGGGTGCCACTACCAAGAAGGCCCTCTGCTCTATCAGTTCTGAGAACAATAATGCTATAAGGCAGCCTTCTCCAAACTGGTGGCTTCCAGATGTCTTGGTCTACAATTCCCATCTGTGCTGGCTAGCTTGGCCAATGGTGAAGGTTGATGGGCATTGCAGTTCAAAACTTCTGGAAGGCAACAAGGTTGGGGCAGGCTGCTTGAAGTGTAGAAGATTAAAATTATGTTAAAGATGGAAAGGAATTGGGCATGTGTGTGTGTGCACATGCACATGTTCTTCTGTAGTTGCTGGTGTGCTCCAGTGATGGGAATAGCAAGCGATCTCAGTGATGTTCAGAAATCCTTTTCTGAGTGGTTGGCTCTGATCTTTCCATAGATGACCGAAACACTTTCATAGCTATGAATCTGGAAACGAACCATGCAAAAAGAGATTACTGCTTCAGGATTCATCACATGGGATGGATGAAAAATGAGACGACTGTGCATGCTGGAATGAAGTCAGCAAGTGGGCGAAAATGGGGAAATGTAGACTCGGGAATCCACAGATTTGCTGGAGGGAGAAGATGCCATATCCAGATGCCAGCCCAGGATGCTGGGTAATGTTACCAAACAGTCAAAGTGAGAAGGCTTTCGAGTTTAATAGTCCTTAGTCACAGTCATTTCCCTGACTTTGACCATATCGTTTTCTCTACGCCAATCTCACTGGTTACTTCTGTAAAAGATATCTAAAGTCACTGGCTCTCTCACACACATTTTAATACTGACATCAATGGACTAAGAGCAAATATCACTGCTCCCCATCAAAAGCTATCGTAAGGCCCCAATCTTGTTTAACAGGAATGTGTTGGTGCTCAACACTTTTGATAAACATAAGTGTGCCTCAGCAGGCTTTAATTTGTCATTAATGAAGCCACACTCGCAGTGTCATTGGAATTTACTGACTTAATTAAACCCGTTCTTGTCATTTCTCACTGGAATGAAAGAGATGCTTCAGTCTCGCTACTGATGTTTCCACATTCCTATAACCTGAAGCATGGAAACGGCTTTTGCAGGGGACTGGAACTCTGCTAGTCGATATCTATCCTTCAAATCTCCCCAAGACAAAAGGTGCATGGTCATGACCCATATGGACCCTCTTATAGCAGGGATGGGGAACCTGTGGCCCTCCAGATGTTCCATCATCTCTGACCATTGGTCATGTTGCCTGTGGCTGATGGGATTTGGGGTCCAACAGCCACAGGTCCCACATCTCTGCCTTATAGTCTGTGTGGAAGACCAAAGAGCCATGGGAATGCTGCAGGGGCAATGCAAAGGTCACCATTCCTAAATGAGGGTAAAATGCAGTATTAAACAAAAAGTTTAAATTGAAATGCTAAAAAGGCACATGTGGTGCTATCATACATGGATTTATTTACATAGCTGAATTTATGTTCAAAAGCATCAAAGCAGAGTCCTGATTCATTCCTGGTCAATGTTTCTGTATTTAAACCACGGAGGCAGGCTTTTTATTGTGTTATATTTTAATTTCTACTTTGGTTCTTTGTAATAATGAGACTGGGACTATAGTATTGACCCCAATTTTCATGGTTTAGATTTTGTGTTGTTTAAATTCAGAAACTTTTAAAATAAGTTTATTATTTTTATTATTATTATTATTATTATTATTATTATTATTATTAATAGCCCACACTTCTCCAAATGGTCCTGGAACAGATTACAAAAATATCAAAACTAGCACAAGTGAGGGGGGAAAACACAGCCTAATTCAAATGCAAGATTTAAAATTATAAATTGGCTCAAAGGGGAATTAATTACAGGGTTGCACAGGCATTTTATGGCCATTTGAAAATAGAACCTAAAATCACTAAACATGTTTTAGAAACCTGCTTGCAAATGTTTACAACAGTCAAGTAAGGATAATCTTGTTATAGATGGTTGTGGTTCCTCACTAGGGATGGGTGAGTATTTCTATTAATTCCACAATTTGGAGTGAACCTCACTGGTCCACATTCAGTGAATCGTGCTTGGATCAGAAGCCGGACACACATATTCGATTGCATGTCTACAAACTCCTTCCAAACTTGGCTTGCTCCAAATGACTTCTCATTTTACAAGATGGCCCCAGTCATCTCTGGCTATCTTCTTTCTTTCTTTCTTTCTTTCTTTCTTTCTTTCTTTCTTTCTTTCTTTCTTTCATCATTTTTAGCAGCCATAAAGTGCATTGACTGCTGTGCTTGTTGAAAACTTTTGATTCTGCCAACATCTGGAGAGTCCCAACACCTGCTCTAGCTGCTACACAACACCATCACCTTTGACTTCATGGCATACCCAACCAGGGTCAATTGTGGGTGTTCGACACCGTGATCCAGGCTTGTTAGAAATCACAACATAAGAATTGCCGTAAGAGTACTTATTTTGGTCACAGCAGGGGTTTTGGCTTTCCAGGATATTACTACTACTTTGGTTTTTGACAGCATTTTGGAGCGTTGAAAACATTTCACATACATTTCTTTATAGCAACTGAAAATAGGTCAGAATTATTTCCCCCATATTGCAAATGGCAGTGGTGGGAGCTGAAGCTCAACTCACTAATTCGCCTTACTGAGTTTGTGGCAGATACAAGTTTTAAATTGAGGGCTTCCTGGTTCACGGCTCAGCCTCTTAGCCATTGAGCTATAGGAGCTCTCATCTGTATCAGAACTAAAAAATACATTTATGTCTCAGTTCTCCCAGTATTTCATTCTCTCCCTTTCTTTAGCACATGGCTCTGAATCTGTAGTGTAGGAGAAAAGCAAGCTAAGAATTGGCCTCAAATATATTTAAGCTTCATTTCAGTTCTTCAGAGTTCAAGGTGCTAAGTTTAATCTTTCAGAGGTGATTACCATTATAGATGCATGTTCTTGGGAGACAAACCCTTGTCCAAAGAGGCATGAAAGCACAATGTGACCATTATACTAAATCAGGCATAGGCAAACTCGGCCCTCCAGATGTTTTGAGACTACAATTCCCATCATCCCTGACCACTGGTCCTGTTAGCTAGGGATCATGGGAGTTGTAGTCCCAAAAAATCTGCAGGGCCAAGTTTGCCTATGCCTGCACTAAATGCATCTGTCACGGAAGTTTGGTATCAAGAACAAACTTCTAAAAGTAACTCCTGACACCATGAGAATTGTCCCTCTGAAGCAGTTGTATGACAGCTTTGACCTTAAGTTTTCATGACAGCTTGTTTGGGAGAAAGAGTGCCATTCCTGAGCCTGCAGTCATACCTTCCAATGTAATATGAGAAACAGCTCAAGGGCCACATTTTATTTGGGCAACCCTTTGGGAATTATTACGGGTCAAAGTGGGTGGAGCAGTAGATATGAGTCCTATCATTGTACAGTAGACTACATTCTCGCCACGCAAAGTCAGAGGTTTCTACACCATCGAGAGAGAGAGAGAGAGAGAGAGAGAGAGAGAGAGAGAGACCCTCCCTCCAGGCATGCAAGAACTATTATCACAGTTCAAGCCAGGCAAAAGCGCTTGAGGGTGCAGAACAGGGCCAGTGAGGGGGTGTGGCCTGGGAAGAGGGGTGTGGCTTAGGGAGGGGGTGTCCTGGGGAGAATCCCAAAGGCAGGAGAAAGAAGTCTGGAGATCCATATTTTCCCCCTTGGCCTGAGGTTCCCTACTCCTGCAATATGTGGATCCAACTGAGAGGGGGCAACTTTGCAGGAATAGGTTTTCCAAGCCTTTGGCATAAGCTTGATCAATGTAATCAATGTGCAGTTTATGCCATGGTTGTTTCACAGTCCCGAGTCTTTTTTAAGTTTAACAAGAAACTGAAGCTCTTCACATATTACTCCACCCATTGGATATGTGCCAACGAGTGGCTGAAGGCAGACAATAATAGTTTTTTCAGCTGCATCATATGGCTTCACCAATTCATTTGGGAATCTCAGCCTTGTGGTGCCCTGGGGTAGTTTGTTCCCTTTCTCTACACCCCAATTCCACTCTCCTAGATAATATGGACATATTCTATTCAAATGCAAGCTCTTTTGAATCCCATTAATTTCAATGGAGGAGTTTGGCTGCAATTCTACAGACACTATCCTGAACAAAAGTCCCATTGAACACAGTGGTTTGGGACCTACACCTAGTAGAGATGCTTATGATTACATGAATATAAATCCCAATGAGACTTAAAACGGGAAATAATTTAAGCTGGACTTTGGCCTGTTTTTAGAGCAGCCTGTTGTCTCCTGACAGGAGTTGTGGGGCAGAACATCTGGAGGGCACCAGAGAGATGAAGACTGCTTTTCAGTGCCCCCATAGTGCATATTCATCTCTCATTCACATTGGCTGACCTCCAGAAAAAAGACACAGAGCCTATCTTTTTTGGCTGGTTGGTGAACTTGTGTAGGAGTTAAGATTCCTGTGGTGTTTAACTATTTGAGGTTTTAGTCTTCTCTTTCATTCCTCATTGGAATTAATCACTCACTCTTTCAATTATTTACATACACCCAAAAGCCAAGGATGTCTGGGTAGGCACTAGGCACATTTTTTAGAAATAGTAATTTGTGCTCTCCTGCCATCTTTGATGACCACCAGAAATGGCACCGCTACATAAATTATATCCACATTATTAATGCAATAATGGATTGTTGGAATCAGTGGTGGCTGCTATGGAAGATTTGGAAATAATGCTTATATAACAAGGGGAAGTGTTGCTCCTTCCAGCACCAGATACACCTGATTTAGCTTTTAAGAGGAGAAGAAAAATACCTAAGACATTAAACCTCTTATCCTCCGCCTGATAGAGCAATATTGGAAAAACCTGTTATTTGGCAGCAAATGGGTTTATTAACTTCTAAAGGGGACCATGTGTTTGAATGTGATAGGGAAAGGAGCATTCGTCAGAGTGCTCATTGGATCAAAAGATGAATTAATCCTTTGAAGAAACCTAGCATTTCAAATCTGCAACTTTAAACAATCTACCAGGCTACAGACACAGAGCCACGGAAATGCTGCCTAATCCCTTTCATCACACTGAAAGTTGATCTGCTGCTTTTGGTTCCAACCCCCCAGAAAGTTGATCTGCCACTCCTGTCTTAGGGAAAGAAGTGCAATCCAGAACTCTGGAAGGTAAACGTCAATGACAACATCTGGTTGTGTTTGGTAGAACGAAGTAGCAATGTCTAGTGATGGAATGCATCATAACACAAGTGTCACTGCTCAGTAGATAGAGAGATTGTCCCCACACCTCTGGATTTTGGACAACCCAAAGCTGGTTCCCACTATCTCTGGATGAGAGACTCCCGTGTTTCCCTGAAAACAAGACACCTTCTTATATTTTTTTCCCCTCAAGAAAACACACTACGGCTTATTTTCGGGGGAATGTCTTATTTTAACCGCTCTGTGTTGGTACGCTGCATAGCCACGCCTATCCAGGCCGTCTTATGGGAGGCACCGCGTCACTATGTCTTATTTTCGGGGTATGGCTTATTTTCGGGAAAACACGGTATCTGCAGCATATGTTGCACTTTCAACCTCTCAAGTTCCCTCCTTCCTCCTTGACTCCATTTGTCTCAATTCAGAGCCTACTACTCCTGCAAAGTGTGCTACACTCGTCATCTCACATATACACCCACCATATATTTGAATCTATCCCGTGTATATCTCATTTTATTATATGTAAGTTGAATGAAAGATCATACACACCAACACCACATATTTTGTAAATATTTATTTAAAGGATTAATATCCTATTTTTTTTATTGAAGTGCTCAATTTGGTTCACAATATTAATAAAGTTTGGTGGGTAGGATTCAAACTAAGTTGGTTGCACTTAGTTCTCAATGAGATCAACAGGACTTGACACAGGACCAAACTTCATATTATATTAGTAATATTTAAAAGATGCAGTGCAAAAGGGAGCTAGCATGTGGATCCGCAATGTGCCCCTCTTGTGTTTATATTGCTCTAGTTGTAACATTTGGGGCTTAATTGGAGAGCCAATGTGGTATAGGCATTAGAGTGTTGAACCAGCAGCCTAGAAACCCAGTTCAAACCCAGTTGTTCGTAGGCCTGCCTTTGAAGACAATCCGAAAGCTTGAATTACTGCAGGAGGCAATACATTGCTTAATTAGCCAAAGGCCTGGAACAGGGGTAGGCAACCTTCGGCTCCCAGATGTTTTGGGACTACAACTCCCATGATCCCTAGCTAACAGGACCAGTGGTCAGGGATGATGGGAGTTGTAGTCCCAAAACATCTGGGAGCCGAAGGTTGCCTACCCCTGGCCTGGAAGAAGAGGAATGTTTTTGCCTGGCTCCGAATATATGTAATGAAGGAGCCAGGTGAGCTCTCTTGGGGAGAGCAGTCCACAAATGGGGAGCCACCACAGAAAAGGCCCGTTCTCATGTTGCCACCCTCTGGACCTCTCATGGAGAGGGCACATAAAGAAGGGCCTCAGATGATGATTGCAGGGTCTGGGTCAGTTCATATGAGGAGAGGCAGTTCTTGAGTTTTGTAGTCCTGAGCCATTTAAGAGTTTATAGCTCAAAGGCAGCACTTAGAATTGGGACCAGAAACTGTTTGGCAGCCATTGCAGTCAGGCCAGGATTGGTGTCATATGCTTAAACCACTTTGCCCCAGTGAACAACCTGGCTGCTGAATTCTGCACCAGATGAAGTTTCTGAACCGTCTTCAGAGACAGCCCCACATATACTTGTAGCATAACCAAAGACTGCTGGGCCTGCAGCATTCAAGTAAGTAGCCATATTAATTTTGCGTGAAATTGATAATCCCTTTCCTTCTTTCTCGTAATGAATGGCACAACAGTAGCATCATAAACCACTTCTGCCACATGGTAGGCTTTGCAGGCTCAATTGCTGCATTCCTTTTTTCTTTTTTTTTTACGTCCCCAGAGGATGACAGTGAGCAAACCTTGGGGACTTAGTGGCCCAGATGCCACCACATTGTTTTCTGGAGGGCAGATTAGATGCTATCAGAAGGTAGCTGCTAAGAATTATTAGTGATCTCGGCTGGATCAATGCCACTGCTGTTTATAGCCTGCAGGCAGTCAATCCTCTTAAGTCTTTGATCCCCATGGCTTCATTTCATTGCACTTGTCCTGAGAAGAGGCTGCAGGAAATATAACATTCCTGCCTCCCAGACAGACAGCTGTCATTCTGCCTGGTCAAGGCTGCAGATGAGGATTTCTGCTGAGGTTACTGGCATGAATGATGAGCTAGCCAGAATCAGCTGCATATCTTTAATCCTTAAAAAGAGAAGATTCTTCTGCTTCCTCATTCCCGAGATAGCTATTTTGAGCCCAAGATGCCACAGTGTCACATTTAGCTACCCCATCCCTATGCATCTGGAGAGCTCTGTAATTGCTTTCTTCTCTGAGGTGGTAGCTTCAAAACTCAACATAAATTATTTGTCTCATGGGAAGGTGACTTTAGGATAGATAGATGATGATAGATAGATAGATAGATAGATAGATAGATAGATAGATATGATAGATATAGATAGATGATAGATATAGATAGATAGATAGATAGATATAGATAGATAGATATAGATAGATAGATAGATAGATAGATAGATAGATAGATAGATAGATATAGATAGATAGATAGATGATAGATAGATAGATATAGATAGATAGATGATAGCTAGATAGCTAGATAGCTAGATAGCTAGATATAGATAGATAGATAGATAGATAGATAGATAGATAGATAGATAGATAGAGATGATAGATATAGATAGATGATAGATATAGATAGATATAGATAGATAGAGATAGATAGCTAGATAGATAGATAGATAGATAGATATAGATAGATAGATAGATAGAGATAGATAGATAGATAGATAGATAGATAGATGATAGATAGCTAGATAGATAGATATAGATAGATAGATGATAGATAGATAGATGATAGATAGATAGATAGATAGATAGATAGATAGATTGATTAGATATAGATAGATGATAGATAGATTTGGACTTATATACCGCCCTATACCCAGAGCTCCTAGGCCAGAGCCAGAGTTAAGGGAGGCAGAGGGCTAGCTGGTCTTTAGTCCCAAGTGAAGCTTCCAGAGGGGCTTAGACTCCCATCCTATGTGTGTGTCCATGCACATGTGTGTGGGTGTGTGCCAAACTGGGTCTTTGATCCAGGTGAAATGCAGCCTCAATTCGCCCCCGTCCTAGGCTCATGTATGTGGTTCCTCCACCATCGTACCCACCCCAGCAGAAGGCCTCTACCCAAGTCAGCTAAGCGGAGGCCCTTTGAGGAGATGCTCAGGAAAGTGTATGTGTCAGATCTATTTGTTTTGTTTTAATTCATAAAAATGTTTATATACCACTAACTTGTATAGAAAGCATCTAAGGAGTGCAAAGCAAATATAAAGTCACAATAAATAAAAGGGGGGGGGACATGAAAGCAGAAAATGTGGGACAATGCATTTCAGATAGAATTGGATATGCTCACTGTTTTACATAGGAAGCATGTGCTGGTCTTTGCCAAGTCTAATAGTGAGGAGGATGAAGCCACTCTGCATTTATATCTCTATAAATGCATCATCCTTGGGATTCTTGGAAAGGAGGAGAGAGGCACCTGGCAGGAGACTGACAGCAGAACTGCTTTATTGCCAGTACGAAAGCATGACAAAGAGGAGTATCCTGGCCTTGTCAACCCATTTTGCAATCCTTCTACCCCTGGAGAGGCCTTTGATGCTCAGCAATTTGTGGCAACCTTTCAAGACAGAACAGGGTGGCTCTCTAATTAAATGTGAAATCTCCCCCCATTTTGGCTGCAGCTTTAATCCATCATGTTCCGCAGCTGGTGTAATGATACTGTGCAGGGCATCTGTGATGGAATTTTGAACTTCCTTTTGTGTTCCAAACAAATTCGAATACCGGTGCCTTATCTGCAATAGCTGCCTTATCAGCACTCAGAAGAGGGCATAGCAAAAGAATGGCATTGGTTTGGGTTAATTGGCAGTTGATTGGTGAGAAAGGAGAGACAATTCACTGGGAAAGGCAGATGTAGGAGGTTTCTGAACTGTCCAGTATGAGGGATGGGCGATTCTTAATAACCTTAGCCAGCAAAAATGAAATAAAAGAACCTGTAACACTGGTTTGATCTTCTCCCCCTTTGGGAGACAATTTTGTGCAAACTTCATAGTGGAGACTCACATGGAAGTAGTATTGAGTTGACATGGGTTTGATAGCCCTGTTGCCACCATGCACTTAGCACATCTGATTAAGGATTTTCGCAGTTTTGCATACACAATGGCAATGATGCACACGAGTTAGTCATCTGAGTCTCCACTGTGTGATGATGACTGCAAGTTATTCTGCAGAGGCAATAGACTCAGTCTGCACAAACTACCTATGAGGTGGTGCTCCTGGATGGTACCACTTTAGACTGCAGGGAGAAGAATCACATGATGGAATGTTTCCCCTCAATTATTATTTTTTATTACCCTGCCCAGAGAACATTAAGAGAAAATGAGAAAGATTTTAGTTTAGTTATTCCCTGTCATGTAAGTTTTCCATCTGAATGGATTTCTTGTGAGGGAGCATTCAAATATGCCAGGGATGTCCAACAGGTAGATCATGATCTACCGGTAGATCACTGGACGTCTGTGGTAGATCACTGGTAGATCACTGGCTCCCCCCAAAGAAGCTCAATAACTTTGGCTCCCCTAAAAAAAGGTCAACATTTTTGCCCTGAACCCAAAAAACCAGGGCTTTCCTTCTTAAGCAAAGCTCAACAACTTTGACCTGAACCCAAAAAAACAGGGCTTTCTTTCCTAAGAAAACCTCAACAACCTTGACCTGAACCCCCGAAAAGGAGGTAGATCACTGCCAGTTTTTAACTCTGTGAGTAGATCGCAGTCTCTTGGGAGTTGGCCACCCCTGAAATATGCAAAATAGCATCACTCTCTTCCATCACTATCATTAGTTGGGATAGTTGAGAAGCAGTTTACGACCCCATCTACTCTTTGTTTGGAGAAACAGGATTTCATGCCAAGGAGGGATGCTCTACTCCAGAAGTAGGCAATGTGGTACCCTCCAGATGTTGCTGGACTACAACTTTCACCAACCATGACCATTGATCTTCTTGGTTGGAGCTGATGGGAATTGGAGTCCTAGATTAGAAGAGCATAGAATGGTCTCTCCAACTCAAAGAACACACACTTTTTAAAAAAATAAAAATAATTTTTATTAAGTTTTACAATTTGTTTTTAACATAAAGACTGCCAACAATATATTCACAAAGTAAGTTCCCAGTTACACACACACAGACACCCGACTTTCCCCAACTTCCCCCTCTGGTTTTTTACATATTCATGTCTCTTGCTTGTAATCTTACCTCTTAATATATGCAGCTTAAAATTCCACATTGTTATTATATTCTTAACATTTTATTCTCCTCTTCATATTCCATACAGTTTGTTAATTGTAAGTGTTTAGTCAAACCCTCAAAGAACACACACTTAATTAGTTGGAAGGAGAGGTGTGAGTCTTGCCATCTCAAACAAAATTGGCCAGCTGCAACGTTTCTTAAGTTGTCAGGCCCAGTCTTCACAAACAATTGCCCATGTGCTAAAACTGTTTATAACCTGTACTATTTTGCACAGGGGGTGGAGGCATTGCATCTGTGCATACAGAAAATGACACGACAAAAAACATCTCTGCCTCATGTCATATATTTCATTTGTTAGGAAATGTATATGTTGGTTTTCAGTTCCATCAGGAACAACCAAAGTGGCTTGCATAAGAAAACCACGGCATAATTTATATTAAAATGTAATCATTAAAATTCAGTTAATCAAATCAAATAAAAAACAGGCACAATAATCACAAGATCAACACTAGGATCTGGCATAAATGGTCAGAAGGATGCTTGGGAATATAGAAAACATTCAGTCATATCACCACCTGCATCCTAGAGCGTTGTAGTCAAGGAACATGTTTACCATGCAATTTTCTGTTTATGTAGGTGGCTTATGATATACACTTAGTCTGGAACTCCCACCTTCATTTCCCCTTCTCCACATCTATACCTTACAGCAGTCTCCCCAACCTGGTCCTCTCCAGGAGTTCTGAACTACAGCTCTTATCAGTTCCAGGCAGCAGCAACTTCATACAGCCATACTGACTGGGGTTGATGGGAGTTGTAGTCCAAAACATCTAGGGGGTTCCTGGTCAGTGAAGGCTGCTTCAAAGGCATTCTAAGAAAAGTTTTGCTTCTAGGTCTGAAATATTGTACAATCTGCTGCCTGTGCCAAGAAGAAAATGACATTTCATCAAGCTCTGAAATCTGAGCAGGCAGAAAAGGAAGTTTAATAGTACAATTATGTTTTGGTTGCTGCCTTTAATCCTAACGACCTCCCCCAGCATGGGGAAGAAGGGCTTTTATGAACAATGCCAGTTGCTTCTGTGACAGAAGCTAGACTGACCAAGGGAAATGAATTCACTTTTTCCCCCATATAAAGATATCGAGAGAGAGAGAGAGAGAGAGAGAGAGAGAGAGAGAGAGAGAGAGAGAGAACGCCTGGACACGAAATACACCCTAACAGATGTGTAATATCATTAAAGCTGGCTCTAATATAATCTAAGCCACAGTTTGGTGTATTAATGCTTTGTTTATCTTGAAGCACAGATGGATATTTTTATTAGCATTACTCTGTTGATGCAGCTTCAGAAAAGGTTAGTCCAGAGGGCAGATGTCTATGTTATGAGAGAACATTCGCTCTGAAGCTGACTAGCAGGAAAGGTGAAGCCTTTCCATGAAATGTCAATTAGAGAATTAAACCTTGTAGATGTTGGCGGCCAGGAATGTCAGTGCAGACTTTAGAAGCAATTAAATCTAGTTATTTATTTTTTTTTTATTTTTTTTTTAAATCCTTTCACTCCTACTGCAGGAAATAGGTACATTTTTATCAATACTTTCTCTTTTCTTTTTCGCTGGTTCTTTTCAAAGAGGGTAGTCCAAACCTCCTTTCTCTTAGATTAATTGGCACAGCACTTAATATCCTGCTGAAGGGACAATGGAAAATATTCTTGTGATTAGGATGCTAGGAAATGAGGAAAGGGAGAGGAGGGGTTGAATTTGGGGCTAACTCTGCAGCCCATTGACAATGGAAAGGACACTTTTGCGCAACCTTTTTCATTCCCTTTTAAGGAGCACTGATGTTACTTAGGGATAAGCACTAAGTCCACATTTAATACCGGAGCAAGAATGAATTCTGGGAGTGACATTCTGCAGGGCTTAAGGGTTTCATGAAATAATTAGCATAGGAAAGAGTGAGTCAGTCCGTACCTATGGCCAAATCATAACCCTGAGGATGTGTCAAGTTCTGGCTTTGATATCCCGGCTGTGCAAAGGAGTCTTTTCTTCAGGTTAGTAGTACAGACCTTTTAGAGACTCTGAAAATGTCCTAGCTGGATCCAGTCCATGTGAGCAAGATCAAATCCAAAGTATCAATAAGAACTGCAGCAAGCAGGCAATTTCACAGCATGAATTATGTTTGAGCTCTGCTTCTTTATTATGCTGAATCATTTACCAGGAGCAGCCACGACACTGTCAAATATTTCATTCCACAAACATAGAACAGTTTCCACGAAAGGTTTAAATGTAGCGAATACACCACATATTTAAACTGGCCATCTGCGACTTAAGTTTGCCTTTTTCAGTTACGTGAAACAGAGAAAGGTATTTTTGAAAATCCCTGTGTTAGTGTGACACTATGGGCCTAAATAAAAGCTATGGGGTCTTGTAGCTCCTGACAGCATGAGTTTCCTCCAAACTTCTCCGGGGTAATCTATTGTCAAATAAATACGGGATGTAACGTCATTTTGATAAGTATTTTCATGTCCCCACTCCAATTCACTGGGTGCCACTTGGAGAGAAAATATCTGGGAAGGGGGAAACACTGAATGAGATGAATCTTTGTTACATGTGCTGGGTTTTACTGGGGATGCCCGTGGCTGAGATATGGGCTGGAGGCAGCTACATGATAACCACCATAAGTCCTCTGAAGGGCCATTAATGTGTGTGTTGTGTAATGCTCCAAGAAGTAAGCATCTGACCATTTTAAGGCAGGGGAGCAGAACCTTATTTCTTTAGAGCAGTGGTGGCTAACCTTGGCACTCCAGATGTTTTGGGACTACAACTCCCATCATCCCTAGCTAACAGGACCAGTGGTCAGGGATGATGGGAGTTGTAGTCCCAAAACATTTGGAGTGCCAAGGTTAGCCACCACTGCTTTAGAGAGTCACATTACAGTGCAAGGAGGAGTGATATCTGTCAGGGACCACATGCTGGAGCTGGAGGTGCTAGTTGAAGATTGGTGGAGGCAAATATAAAAATGTTACAGATTTTGTAATCTTGAATGATGGCCGCTCACCCTGTCCATAAAGGTTGGGCGGCAATTGTGACCCTGCACATCAGCTCCTTCTCTCTCACACACACGGAATATACACCATTTCCCCCTACGGCCGTTGGCTCACACCCCCTGGCTGCCACGGAGCACCACCTGCCAGACCCTGTTTTGAATCACTCCCATTCGCAATGGGAACAGACCTAGGAGTGGCAGTCTTCACTCCAGTCCACTCCAAGGCCATAAAGAACTGGCTGGCGCTGCTCACTCCTTCTGATATTCAGATCGCAGTGAAGAACCACCCCATCATTAGTTTCACTTGGATTTTTGACCAACCCTGAGCATTAAAAAATGGCGGTTCATATTTCCAAAAAGAAATATGGATCAACTGATGAGACTCTAAAATTGTGGTCCTCAATATCACTTTCATTATTATTTCACTGATTTTCATTCAGATATGCTAGAAGAATAGCAACTTTATCTGCTTGTTCAAAACCAAAGGTCATCACCTCTATAGGCAGCACTAGATTTTTATCCGATGAGTCCCTCTCATTCCAACCTAACCATGTCTTTCTTTTTTATTATTAATAAATGGAGATTAGAGTTAGCTTTACTCATATGCTTGGGATCAGTTTGGATCATCTACCTCGAAGCTATTACAAATGAGTGTGTCATCCTTTGGTGATGCTTTTCGTAATTAATGGCATAAATGGGAGGCGGCAGATTCCTTAATCTGAATAATGTGTTTGCAAACATCTGCTATGCTGGGAGGAGAAGTGGGGAGGGGAGGAACCCTCCGTCATGGAACAATTCTGGAAGTTTTTGGAAAGTCATTGAGGAACAGAAGGATGGGAGAGTTTATTTCGTAGAATACTCCTGGAAGGATTCTTCAAGATAAAGCATTCCCCATACCTTCCCTACATTACTCACATCAGGTGACTGCTAATTATATTTATGCCTTGATACAATTTGCTAGTTTGGTATGGATAGGTGAAGTCTGTGCTTCGTCATCTTGGCATCTTCTTTAAAAAAAAAAAAAGACGGATGAAAAATCATCAGGGGCATGGAGCCAGGAGCAAGAAAGATAAATAACGCCAGGAAGCTGATCGCTGCCCGTCTGTCATAAAATTTCATTAGTTCTGACAGCCTGTACAACATAAGCAATGAATGAATACTAACTATACTTCCTCCCTGTCTGCTTCCATATTTCACTCGTATCGCTTGGCCCACAGAAAGCACCAAGCTAGGCCAGCCTGGGAGGAAAGAGCTGCCAGAGCATTCACACACTAAATTATAGTCTACCCCATTAGAATTATCTATGAAGAAGAAGGGAAAGGGCGGTGGCGGCTATATTTAATATACAGACTTTCTCAACACTATGCTTTGCATGCTGTGCAGCAAAAGACAAGAGGGGAGACTGAAATATTATAAGAAGATAGTCTGTCTTCCTACAGATCTGTGGGTATTTTTGCAATCACAGAGACAAGGGAAACACCAATTTTACTTTAACTATGGTAAGGCCTTTATTTTGACGTCTCTCGCTGTCAGAAAGCCAATCAATATCCACTCTATCACACCGCCAAAATTGTGCTTCCTTGCGTTTAAGGTGAAATGTTATTTTCTAGATCTTGGACAAACCTTTGCAAACGTGCATCTAGAATTATGGGGGAAGGTTTTGAACACAGATTGGATATTGCAATGGATTATGCTACTGGTTTATTTTAATCATACTTTGAGTAGTGTCTGGCGTTTTATTGTACTAATATATGATTGATGATGGCCTCTGGCTAAACAACAACATCTGGAATCCATGGGGTAAGAGCCTTACAGGAAGATGTATTCATGAAGATGAAGGCAGCGGAAGGGTTAAACACCCCTGTACACTGCTCTGCTCTGCTCTGCTCTGAATTGCCCCTTCCTGAAGCTACTTTCCCCTATAAGAAGCAGCCATTGGAGTTTAATACGCATCTGCTTGAAATGTCTGTGCAGCTTCTAAGGGGCACCTATTGACACATTTCCATTGGTTTGCACTCCTGCTTACAAAACTGTGCCCCACTTCCACACAGTAAGCCCCAATGCATCTCCAATTATCCTTTAGTATAGTCGGCAGTCCACTTAGAGTTGTTGCATCAATAAATGTATAATAGAATGCACAACATATAACAAATCAAAAGCATGCCGTGTTGTTTGGTGATTTGTTTTCCAGTGTTCAATAGATGTCCATTCATTAATACGTCCTTTCTTTTACACACACACACACACACACACACACACACACACACACACACACACACCTTATTTTTGGCATGAAAGCATACTCATGCAACTTAGTTTCCCATTGAGACAATATAGGTATCACTGACAACTTTTGGGATCTTGCATAGCATATCTGTGCTACAACTATTACATATGATAAGCAGGAGGCATTTTAAGCAGAGGTGGTGGAGATACAGATCACTTTTTAAAAAATTTCAAAGAATCTAAAGCAACCTTCGCTAGCTTTGGGTCCTTCAGCTGTTAGTGGACCATGACCCAAAGGGCAGAGATACTGGGAGTTGTCCCAGCAACATCTGGGGACCCAAGATTGGGGGTAGGACTGATCTAAAGGAAGATAAATATTAAGTTAGCACATTAACCATTTTCAAATAACCCATAATGGCCCTACGCCTTTCTCAGGGCTTCCTGCAGGTCCCACCCTGTTGGCCTTTGTTGTCAGGCTGATTCCTGCTTGTTTAGGAAAGTGACACTGAGGCAGCAGTCCTGTTGCCCTGAGTTGCCTTTCCTTAACAGCAGGATGGGTAAGGCTACTTCATGCAGAGGCCAGAAGTTGCAGCAGGCTAGGTCCTTGAGAAGAGCTCATCATCATCATTATTGATTATTATTATTTATTTAAATTGTATATCGCCCTATATCCATAGATCTCAGAGTGGTTCACAACACCAGGGTTCTTGGGGCCATGCCATGGTATGTCCTGCCACGTTATCTAAATCTAACCGTATCTACCCAGTCCTTTTTTACAACAATGCGACTTAAGTTAGTTGCAGCTATCATATTCCATTGTTTTCAATAGCACTTAGTCATAGGTAACTTTAGCTGGATCTTGGGTATATGTTCTCATATGCAGATTGTATCTTAAGAGTTTAAAAAGCTGTTTCAGAGTGAAACTGGGGGTGGGGGTGGGAATTACTAATGTAGGAAAACAGACATGCAGTTTTGCATAGATTTAATGGAAATCCATTATGATCTTGCAAATGTCAAGGGTTGCTAATATGGTGACATGGTCTCAAGGACAGACTGGATGAGGGCTTTCAGTGTTGCAATAAAAGGCCCCATTCACTATGGACATGTGTTTAATTAATAAAATTCATTTTCACCTAGCTTTTCAATCTGCTTCTGGCTCCAGCGTGCACTAGTTCAAATAGTTCCTTCTGTTTTATTATTTTTATTAAGTACATGGAGTTTATTAATACAGTTATTAGATATGTTTCTACAGCCTTTCACTGGGATTTTCATTTGCTCAAAACAGAGATGGCTCTTGTGTGTCCCACACAGCAAATTCACTTCAGAGAAGGAATCTGACGCAACAAACCCTTCTTTGCAACACACACCGATCCAAAACAAACCTTCGAGACACACTCCCCCCTCCAGGGTTTCTGGCCAACCAGCCAGGAATCTCACAAATAAATAGAGTTGTGGCTCCATGGGTGAGCTGAGAATAAATCTGTTTCACCCGAAATGAGATGGAAAGTAGAGGTCAAGCTTGCTTAGTGAATTGGTGGCCGAATGCCAAAACTAGTCACCCCAAGGGCAGCATAAAATGATTCATTTGTTAGCCTGACCCAACAAATCTTGTAAAATAAGGTGGTGCACCTCTCTCTTTGGAATCTCGGTAGAAAAAGTTGATGGCAGCGGTTTTTCTGAATGCATATATATACCCATTAAAAGATTTGCATTATAGCATTATAATTATTTTATATGACTTTTAGCATACAAACCCATTTTCAATGTGGACTCATTTATCATTGGAATAATACTATCACATCCTTATCTGAGCCAGCTAAACTCCATGCATTGAGATAGCCTAAACATTCAAGCAGAGAATTTAGCTTCAGAGGAACCCCAAATTTTCACAAGACAAAAAAAAAATTCTAGCCCTCAATGGAAATGTGAGGGAGGAGTACACTGTTCTGATGCGCTAAACTTCTCCTTAACCCTTTTATAATGTGGACTTCCAGTAGCAACAAATCTTTATATTTATTACTTATACATTCTTTTCTACTCTCTACTCTGCATTTTGGGCAAATTTATTCCATACCCACAGATATTGCAGTCAGAGTTACATATGCCCATTTAGTAAATGCATTTAAAGTTGTTTGGATTATAGTACTCATTTGTTGCATTCTAGAAGATGGATTTACTTAATCATTTCGTTTGTATCCACTGCATCCTGGTCATTCTAACCTATGAAGAGGGCAATCCTAACTATGTCAACTCAGAAGTCCTATTGAATGCAGTGGACCTTACTCCCAGGGAAGTTGGGTTGGGATTGCAGCCTAAAGCAGGGGTAGTATACCTCAGAGACTTTATCCCTTTTCTGGCTGGCTTCTATGTAGTTCCCTCCTCAACCCCACCTTTTCCAAATTTGTGTCTTACCTAGTTTGGGTCTGGTTGTCTATTGCCCCACAATATGTGGAACTGCCAGCTCATCCAGCTCATGTCTCCATATGATCCTGGATGGGATAAGAGTCAACCAGGCACTTTTGCAGGCAATCATATAAGATGCAGTGAGTATGTGAATCAAGTGTGAGTGAAGCACACAGAGATTGGCGTGGAATAACTTGCAGCCTGGTTCTGTGTGAGGTTACTTGAAAATAAACCCCACTGTGTTCAACTGGGCTGGTTTCTAGGTTGGGCTCCAAATTGCTTGCCACTCAAAAGAGGCCTTGGAGTTGCTGTCAACAGCTCCATGAAAGCATCAGCTCAATGCACTGCAGATTTTTTTGATTTTAAAAAAAAAGAAGGCAAATGGTAAGTTAATAAATGGTGTATCCAGAGCTCACATACTTATTATTTGTAGATTTGGTAATCCCATCTCAGAAAGGACGAAGTAATACTGGAAAAATACAGTGTAAGCAAGAAAAATAATCTGAGGTACAGAGCACCTTCTGTAAAGGGGGGAAAGAATGTGATCAATGTAAACAAAATTATGGATAGATGGGGGGGGGAGAAGTAAATTAGAAAGAGTTGTTTATCCTTTTAGCTCCTACAGTCAGAGGGACCTCCAAAATGTTACCACACTGCAAATTTAGAATACATAATCATATCCTATACCATTGCATTTTGAAACTTGTATCCAGCAAAAGAAAAAGGGAAAGTGGTAACATTTAACTGGATCCCAAAATTTGATGAGTGCATAGAACACCAGAATATAAGCAGTGGCTGGGTAGAACACTCAAAACATGTCATGTCATGCTTAGGATGTCCCTCAAACTGCTTGGTCAGGGATGGGAAACCTGTGGCCCACTGCCCTCCAGATGTCATTGGACTTCAACTGCCACTATCCATGACAGTTGGCCATGCTGGCGGAGGACTGATGGGACCAGTGGCATAGCGTGGAGGCCCATGGCCCCGGGCACATGTTTTTGAGGGGACACAATCAAGCACCCCTATGACAGGTTCCCTCATTGTGGGAAGCCATGCCTGAGCCCAGCCTTCAGGGTTGGGGTAGCTGCGGCAGCGGCTACTTCTCCTTAGGGCCGCCCTGGGCTGGCCACGAGGGAGGGGGAGGGCACGGCCCCCAGCTGGCCGCAGCTCCACTCCCGCATCAGGCCTGACCTGGGGGTGGAAGCAGCAGCGAGGAGGGGAGGCAGTGGCTGAACAGGAAAGAGAAGTTTTTTCTTTCTTTCATATAGTACAATAACCTGTGGGCTTCCAATGAAAACTGAGTGATGGAAGTCTCAAGACAGACAAAAGAAAACACTTCTTCACACCACAAATAAACTATGGGGATTTGGTACCCCAAGATGGTGGTTACCAACTTGAATGTCTTTAAAATGAGGAGAATAAAGCTATCCATGTCTACTAGCATGGTGGCTGTGTACTGCTTGGAGTATCAGAGGCAATGCGCCTCTGAAGACCAGTTGGGCATTTACAGATCCTTCTGCCACGATCCCAATCATCCTTCCAGACACTGAGTTTGCCAGGTTTCCAAATGCCTCCACAGGGCCTGTGTTTCAGTTTTGATATTCTACCTACCAGATCTTAGATTTTAATGCCGGTTACAAGCTCACCTTTGTGCTACCCAAGTGGTGACAAGGACGGAGGCTGGTATCCTCATGCTAACCGTATCTGCACGTGTTTATTCATTTGCAGTCTGTCAGGCTTTCAGCTGGTTATTTATGAACCTTTTAGATTTGCATATTTTCCTTTTCAGTGCAGCTAACGGGTTGGCTGCCCACCCCCTCTTGCATGCAAGGTCCTGTTATGAAGGTGGATGCAGAGTAGGATTCCAGCCCCCACAGGAACAGAGGGGCTATTAACTGCTGCTCACAAACAGCAAATGGGCTGTCATAAAGCAAGCACAGGAAGGAAATTGCTTACAGAATCTCGTGCCAAAATGTTTCAGATCGAGTCTTTGAAAAAACATGCACATCCACAAACACAGGGATGCCATCTTTGCCTGTAATTACTCTTTTACCATTGTCCTTGGGAGAGAACATCTGTTGCCTCTTTGCCAACTGTCTTCTCATAGCTCTTTATTCCCTCCCAAGTATCTTAGTTTGTGTTGCAGCAGCTGCTTTTGCTGCTAATAGCTGGACCAGTCATCCTAGGCTGAAGTCCTTTGCTCCCCAGGCTTGCTCCATTATCCACTGCAGTTCTTTATGCTTTATCTGTTTCATCAATACCAAGGATAGGAAGGGAGGGAAGGAGGGAGGGACAGGATCTCTTCATAGGCTTCATTTCACTCTTTGAATAATTTCAAATATAACTGGGAGACAACCTGATTTATCTTGGCAATTAAGCCCTAATCACAAACAAGGAATGATGCTATGCCTGGAAATGTTATGGAGAACAGTTTTTCAACAACATGAAGACTCTATGTCAGAGTCATCCTTGCCTCATGTTCAGGACTCACCTCTAGACCAAACGTGCTATGGGTCCCACTTCTGCTAGAATTGCCCATCTTAGACAAACTATGGCCCAGTCATAGAGCCTAACCTACCATCTTAAGTTTCAGTTATAGGTAGGTAGCCGTGTTGGTCTGCCATAGTCAAAACAAAATAAAATAAAAAAAATTCATTCCAGTAGCACCTTAGAGACCAACTAAGTTTGTTCTTGGTATGAGCTTTCGTGTGCATGCACACTTCTTCAGATACACTGAAACAGAAGAATATCTGACACTGAAACAGAAGTGTATCTGAAGAAGTGTGCATGCTCATACCAAGAACAAACTTAGTTGGTCTCTAAGGTGCTACTGGAAGGAATGTTTTTATTTTGTTTTGGCTACCATCTTAAGGTTTCACATACTGAACTCACAGAGATTTATGTATGTATATATATTTTTTAATGGCAGCGGAGATACAATCTGTGTTCAAAGCAGTGATCTTCCTAATGGCACCCATACAGGGCGTATTCCAACAAGATAATAGACATGTGCTTCTTTCAGAACATATCTATCTACACAGGAGCATCTCACACTCCTGATTGGGTCCTTTATCACCAGAATGGAAGTATGAAGTAGCAAAAGGCATAAGGCACAACATCCAAAGGTGCAAGTGTTATAACTCCCATGTAGAACAATGCTGGAATGAGGATGCAACAAGCAATCCCTCCCCTACTGTCACATGTGCTGGACAGCCCCAGGCACCTATATGCACACTGTAAAGCCTGCAGGGAAGGAGCCTCCATACATGCAGCTGACTGCATGAAGCTTCTACATGACCTGGAACCCAGCAAGATCATCCTGCTGTATGCACAAATCTCCCCACTCGCTCTGTAGAAATTTGCATTGCCCTTCCAAATGTCAGGGGATCATGCCCCTCAAGATAGTCCCATTCACACCCTTGCTCCCAGGTTGCCCTACATAGAAAGTGCAATGCCTAAATGGTGCCAGAGAAGAACCTTACACAGAGCAAAACATATTTTTCTCTCTCAGGAGAAAGGAAGAGCTGTGTACCGTATCTCTTTCTCTCACTCATTTGTCCAGATTGGAGGCATGTAGCAAGTATATTTATTGCCTGAGAAGTCTAGGAATCAAAAGAAGGGTGACCATATTTTCATTGTCTGGATACACGTATATGAGTTGCTGGTGGAAACTTATAATTATAAACCGGTAATTATAATTATATAATTATAATTAGCAATTCTAAATCAAAAGAAAATCTAGTTGTTTCAAGTGTGGTGGACTGAGAATCGAATGGTATTTGGTGGCAGATGGTATCAGACACTGAAGTGCTTAAAAGACCAAGTATTGCAGGCACAGAGGAGCCATACTAGTAAAGGCACACTGAGGTTGATTGAACATCTTGTCTGAATCTTAAATATTATTGCCCATGAAAACATTCTCAGTACACTTGCAGCAACAATATCAGAAGGCAGAATGATTGCTGAAATTCTCAACAAAACCAAAAAAATGAGACAAATCATCTGACAATTGGCAGCGGCAGCAGAATGCAGATGACGGGGAAATGGCAATAAATCATTGCACAGCAGAGAGTGAAGCCAATTCTGCCTGCTTCTCTATCCTATGCATCCATAACTGGAGGCAGAAATGCTTCTGAATACCAGTGGCTGGAAGCCCCATGAGGAGAGAGTGCTCTTGTGTCTGGGTCCTGCTTGAAGTTTTCCCATAGGCACCATGGTAACAGGATGCTGGACTAGATGGGCCATTGGCCTGATCCAGTAGGCTCTTAAGTTTCTTATGAGAAAGAGAGAGAGATCTCAGGGGAGATCCTCACCTCAACAGCATTCAGTGTGACACCCATTCTTTGAAGAAAGAAAGAAAGAAAGAAAGAAAGAAAGAAAGAAAGATTGCATTGCCTTGGGAGGACCCCTAATAACAACAAATGAACTAGAAGAGGAGGGAATTAGGGGTGCCATATTTCAAAAGGACACCCTAAAAATTGTTGAGCTTTTTTTTTTTTTTTTTTTTTTTTTTACAAAACCGCCAATTGACTTGCCTTCAATCCAAGACTAAGCACCGCCTTTCAGGAATCCAAAATGTGTGGCAGCTCTAGAATAGATTGGCTAACAGTATAAGTAACAAATGAAACCTGATTGCAGATTTTGAACTGCAGTCCACCCCCAAAAAAGCAGCAAGGGAAAGTAAGTTATTTGAAAATCCTTATTAGGTCAATTGCCTTTATTGGGCCAACCAAATATCACAGAATGTGCAAGTTCTTGAGTCCTTCAGAACTTCTAATCAGGCTAGATGTTAAACAAAGCAAGGGTGGAGGAAAGGGGGGAAATGGCTGGTGGTGAAGTCGTAAGTCTGCATCTGGTAAGTGTCTTAAGGCGGAATGTGGGAGAAGGCAGCAGACATTCAAATGAAGCTGTTTTAGGTGCCACACAGGTATCAAGTTGCAGCAAGGCCTACTGAGAAGAAGAAACATAACAATGGTTGATTCCCCCCCCCCCCATCTCTGGAATTACATGAACCAGCTGTCACCCAGGTCTGTCTCTGTCCTTAGGCAAAACACTCAGGTTTCTGGATAGGTGGAAAACAGGAATAAAGAGAAACTAGGCAGTCTTTTTATATTAACAAAGATTATAAGTTGCTTGAGTATAGTCTGCTGTCTGCCTTTCAGTGAGTATGTAATGTTTTTCTTTGGTTGCCAGGAATCCAAAAGAAAGGAAAAGACAAAGACTTTCCAATGGATCCAGATTAACCATCAAATCAGTATCAAACATCTGAAACTATAAGAAATTCATTGGCAGCGGAAACACATTTCCATGGTGCTTTCATAACTTTGAAGGACTGAACCACAAAGAACCAATGTGGAAACATAAGTTCTATGTGGAAGAAACATACTGATAAGAAACTAAACGAACTTTTATGCATTCAGTGGGCTCATATGCTGAAACATTCCATGGACTGTATCACTTCAGGGTGCAAGCAGAAGGCTGCATACCTGAATCCCATCCCCATGTTATCAATAATAGCATATTAGTAAATCAGGGCCAAGATGTGGTAGCATTGAAAGCACTTCACAAGAATCTAGTAGCAGGCAATCCATAGCACACCAGCACAAGTCTACTACAACTTGGAATCTATTGCATATCTTAGATACATTATGTATTATGTGGTGCATCTACAAAATTGATCAATGTGTGCGACTGACAAATGTGGAAGCGGAAGGACATACTTACGGGGTTGCATGTAACGCTTGCATTGTGACTATAATTGCACTAGGAACACAAGAAGCTGCCTTGCACCAACTCACTCAAACCATAGCTCCACCAAGCTCAAGCTTGGTGACATTGACCAGCAGGAGTCTTTGCAAACCCTACCTAGAAACACCAGTGATTGAACTTGAGATTTTATTTTCTGTTGTACCCAAAGCATTCCCTCTACTACTGAGCTGTGGCCCTTTCCCTATGGATGCTACGGATGTCTTTCAGGAATGCTCAGGTTTGCTACTCAGGAGGAGCCACCATACTGTGTGACTGTTCCTCTGATGCACTGGTCTACAACTGGGGGGACAGCAGCCACCAGTGGGTCACAACAGGAATACTTCCACCTTGCAAATACACTGTGAAAGATAAAGAAATGGGCTCCCCAATTCATGTTTGGGGTAAAAGAGTGTCCTGGATCTGAAGAGGTTGAAGATACCTGCTTTAATGGTCAGGGGGAGGTTGAATGCACACACACACACACACACACACACACATATCAGCAGAAAAGCTGCCATGGCCACAGTGACAGCAATAAGGCCCCGCCTCTCCTCTGTTCTGATAAATACTCTGCCTACTTGGCTTGAGAAGCAGCAACAGCAGCCTCCCAGAACATCAAGAAAAGCTGACCCATTTCCACCATTCATGGTCTGGCTTCATTCTGGGGACTGTTATTTGCAGGTAGCAAAGCAATGGATATACCCTCAAGCCATAAATGGTGGGCTCTCAATGTGAGTCCATATTCTGCAGATAAGAGTGCTGAGAAAGAACTAGCATGCATATGCAAATATCACTGCGCAGCGGGAAAGATGGCCGTGGCAAAGATCATAATAGTCCAGCCTTGCTGCTTCTCTTGCTTGTAACCGTCTTTGGCTTCGGAGCAGCGTGCATCTGAATTCAGCGCTGTACCTTTCCATCTGGGATTGAATGAGCTTTGTTTGCATTAGGCTGATGTTTGTTTTCTCCCACAGAGCTCTCTGGTGGAGTTTTTGCTGCTTCTCTCGCAAGCTGCAGGCTTCTGCTTTTCTGTCCTCAATCAAGCATTTCATTCATACACTGAATATTCTATAAAGGGTCACAGGGAGCCTCGTAGCACACATAGATGGCACAGAAGGCCTGGGGTGACCATTCAAAAGAGATACAGCACACAAGTGAATAATAATGGAACTGCCTGACTAGTGGCGACAGAGGCACACAGCAGTACTTGCAGTTCGAAAGGGGAAAGGGGGAAAAACAGACAACCTTATGCCCATCTGCAGACATCATGGCACCTTGACTCCTTTATGGACCAGTTTCAAGACTGACCTCAGCATCAAATCACTCCATAGACCTCTTCCAGGTGACAGCCAAGATCCAGAGTATAATTCTCATTTGTGCCAAAGCTGCCTTAAACCATTCAAAAGTGCTAAGGGGAAGCCAATGTAATCCACAGCTTCCCAAAGGGAGAGATGCAGGAGTTCTGAAAGCATTTAGGAATTCAGTCATTCGACACGCAATTCATTTCACATCTTTGACTGCATATGAAAGCGGCAATACAAAAAGTAGTTTTCAAAAAGAAAAGTCAGCAATGTATTAAAGCTCGCAACTTATATTAATGTAAAATTGATAAAGACGTCAGATGGAATTCCCCCTGCCCCCACCCAAAAAATAATAGATTGTTTTTTTTCTCAGTAGCAGCCACAGCCGAAAATCAATGACCTGTTTTCTATAAAGTTATGTTGAGGTTCTAGGCTATTTTAGAGGTCAGTTGATAAGCTGGTCTGTCCATCAGTAAATACAATCAACAGGAAAATGTAAGTTGTTTCCAACAACTAAAGAAAATAACTAAAATAATAATACTCAAATTATTGTCATATGACAAAGTGTTTTACAGGGCAATCCTGTGAGGTAGGTTAGGTAAGTGAGAGAGTGACTTACTCAGAACTACCCATTGCACAACAATAACTGAATGAGAATTATAGCTGCATCCACACAAAACACATCCCACCCACATTCCACTGCTGTAATACTGGTGTGCGACCACAGTTCCAGCATCACTATGTGGCATCCATGGGTAGTGGCTGGGATCTTGATGCCTGCCCCGCCCCTTCCTTAATGTTTTCCCTTATAGGCAGCATTTGAACAAAGCACTAAGCACTATTTCCACTACAGCACCACTCTAGGAAATTAAAATGGCACCTCCCAGTTCCTGTTCAGAGTGCTACTACTACCCACTAATGTCACTGCATTTTGGGCATATTGACAAAAAACAATCCATCACGCTGAAACTGGCCCTATATGACAACTTGATCTGTATCAATCATGTGACATATGGCCCACTGAAGAGACTGGTGCATCTTGGGAAATTGCTTCTTTCATTGGCCTTGAAATCCAGTTCTCAAGCATCAGAACTCTTTTCTCGAAGGGACTCTGTTCCACAAGTGTTCTCAGCCCTAGCAACACCTCTGCTTTTTATTTTCTCTACGCCCCTCTGACTCTTCGGTGCTGGCAAGGCCGTTGCCTGCCATTTCTGGTTGTCTTGTCCACCTTGTATAAAAATGTATTCATTATTTTAATCTTAAAGCATTTTAATCCTGTAAGCATGATCAAAGCTGTGCCTGAAGGCATTTCTCCCCACCCCCACAAATCCTGCACATTTAAATCTCATGTGACCCACATGATCAGTATAAATACTTCAGCCTTATATGTCCTGCTTCTCTCTCCTACCTTGATGTGGTCCAGGGTCTCACACAATCCCCAGGGCACCTCCTGAGCCTTCTCTGTGCAGTTGGATGGCTCAGTGATTCCCAAGGCAGCGTCAGTGTGATGTAATGGAGGTGGCCTCCTCTTGCTCAGACCATATTACTGCTTGCTGACTTTTCATTCATTGTTTCCACTAAAATAAATAATATTCTCTCTTACACTCTGAGCTCATAAGGCTCTCTATCTGTGAGGGCCCAACGACATGTAGCATTAATTATTATTATTTATAAAAATTATATAGCACCCTTCATCAAAAGATCACAGAATGGTTTACAGTTTAAAAAGACAAAATACATAACATAACAACAACAAACAATATCCTCCCATTTAATGGCCATTAAACATGTTACTTACTGGGACGCAGGTGGTGCTGTGGGTTAAAGCAGAGCCTAGGGCTTGCTGATCAGAAGGTTGGCGGTTCGAATCCCCGCGATGGGGTGAGCTCCCGTTGCTTGGTCCCTGCTCCTGCCAACCTAGCAGTTCGAAAGCACGTCAAAGTGCAAGTAGATAAATAGGTACCGCTGCAGCGGGAAGGTAAACGGCAGTTCCGTGCACTGCTCTGGTTCACCAGAAGCGGCTTAGTCATGCTGGCCACATGACCTGGAAGCTGTACGCTGGCTCCCTCGGCCAATAATGCGAGATGAGCGCAGCAACCCCAGAGTCGGTCACGACTGGACCTAATGGTCAGAGGTCCCTTTACCTTTAAACATGTTACTTAATGTTGTATGTATGTCAGTATATTTCATTCTCCCGTTGCTGGATGTGTGATTGTTACATCACATGTCTGTGTTTACTTTCCAGGCTTGGAAAGTGTGAGAACAGATGTCAGTCCTATCTCTTCTGCTGTATTGTACTTTTGTACTTGCTCTCTCTCTCTCTCTCTCTCCCTCTCTCTTGGAGAAGATGTGAGAGGATGCCAGGATTGCTTTGCCCTGTATATATTGCTTAATAACTTACTTAGAATGCCACACCTCATCTCCACATCATTTCTGCTATACTCTGCTGTTTGAGTGTGCACATATCTGAGGATATGTGTCGCTGATGTGCACCAGGATTGAAGATTTATGAACGTCCCAGGCTGCGTTTCACAAGGAAGACGCCAGGAGAGGTTTGTCTCAGTTCCGGGGCTATGGGTGCCCCCCAGGCGTGTTCCGACAGTATATACACATACACACCAATGCTGAACTAATGCTAATACTGCTAGTAATCCCCTATATTATTCTTTGTAGTAATCAGATGAATGGGAGGTGCAACAGCTGTATCCTTTCATTTCACTTTTGACCATTTCAAAGGTGCAAGGCATGACAATGGGAGAATGGAACTTAGTGTGGACAGATGCAGGCAGTTGATGGTCAGCCCTAGGCCAGTTTGGGCAGCAGTCCAGAAGCACGGGTTAGGTTTCAATTAATGAGAGGTTCAAGTTTGGCAGGATCCTGAATGGGTGCCCATTCTCGAAGGCTCTGGTATATCAAATAATCCCCCTTTCTCAAACTGTGATGTGAATTCATCAACATGTTGTCCCCAGCTTCAGCAAACATGCCTCGGATCTCCTGATCTCCCAAGCATAAATGGTTGCTTCAGTGTGAACCGCAGATCCTGTGACTAATGCAAGTCTTGGTGCTATGTTTTGTATCAACAACTCCAAGAAGGAGGTTTTGCAGCTGGGCTGATAGAGAGATGCTTTATGTATCTGGGTTGGCCTCCTTGTTTTTCAGGTGGGTTACAGTAGACTCTGTGTATTAGAAATGGCAGCAGTGCTTTCTCCTATAAAACCGTATGAAAGCCTTCCACTGTTCCTGCAGATTTAATTTTCCCACTCAGAGGCCACTGAGAAACAAGCACATGGAAACTTTTAATTAAACAGTGGGATGGGTTCCATTCTGATAGAGTGGAGTAGTGTGTTGGGTTGTTTGAGAAGCTGAGGATATACACGGCGGAAAGGAGCGGTTACCTGTAAACCTGGAATTTCTGGTTTAACGATGAGCCACACTCTTGCCGCCAAGCAAAAAGACAAGACAAATGGTGTAAACCACTGGGAAACCACCGTTTGAAAACTTGTGCCGTTCTCATTCATTTCAATGGGGTTAACACAAGAAAACTTCCTTTTGGAGCCCCAAAGTCTTAATAGCAGTAAAAGCATCAATCTGGAGAAATAACGGTGTAAAAAACCATTAATCAGAGACCAGGTTAACTAAGGGCTTTGCAATGCAACAAGCTGAAATAGCAACAATGTTATTAATGACAAGGCATCAGTTTTATGTAGCGCTTTTGAGTTCATATAACACTGTCTTCTAGCAGTCCTTCAAAACAAAAATTATTGGGGAGGGATCATAGTCCATGCTTTGTATGCAAAAGGTCCCAGGTTCAATCCCTTCCATCTCAACTTAGAAGGATCAGAGGTAGCTGATGATGCAGAAGACTTCTGCCTAAACCCCTGGAGAACTGCTACTAACCAGAATAGGACCTTTGTCCTAAGCCGAGCTCTTTCCCAGTCTACATCTGTACTGGAATTGTTTTAAATATGTTTTCATTGTTTTATCATTTGTTGTTTGCTGCCCTGGGGTCCTTTGGGAAGAAGGAAAGGATATAAATTTAATAAACAACAACAAAAAATAATATTCACCTGTCCCTGCTGGCTACAGTAATTCATCATGTTATTTACACAACAGGTGAGTGGATGTTTTAACTCATCTTTACAGCTGTTACTCCCAAGAGTGGGATCAACAACCTTTGATTGGGTTGTATAAACTATAGGAAGAGAAGAATGAAAGATATTCATCTTTTTGATTTCTAGCCTTAGAAGTAGATTTCTGTTGTATTTGATGCAATTTGGATTCTGGAGATATTGTAGGTATAGCTGTGGAACAAAATGTCCATACACAATTCTGAAGAGTTGGGAGAATAAATGCTTGCCGATTTTTACGTTTGCATATAATACACTGTACTTTAGGCCTGGCAGAGCCTAACATTTACACTACTGGGCTTTGATTGAGACGACAGTGTTAAGGCTGCAATCCTATGCAAACTTACCTTGGAGTAAGCCTCATTGAATACAGTGGGATTTCTGAGTAAACTCGCATAGAGTTGCACCATGATAGAAATAAAAGAGAAAGGAAGATTTTGATAGTTATGGCTGGGGGTGGGGGGGCAATGTAGAAGCCATACCAGGGTGAACACAAGCAGGCAATGCATTCAAACAGATGGCAAGCATAGTAACATGCATTAATGTTCCCATAGGTATTAATAATGGCTTTTAGAAATATAGAAAAGGAGGGGAAATAGCAAGACAGAAAGTGGTTCCATCAATAAATAAAGAGTAGATTATATGAATGACGACTCTAAAATGGCTGAACTCCTGAAGTTCATTTAAAGAAATCTCTTAGTAACTGAGCAAAATAAGGGGGAAAGATGTAAGGACTCAGGAAACTGGGCTGCCTCAGTGTCTATGACATACTACTCACAGTGCAGACAGCACGGGGACTCAGAATGACTCTGATCTTGGCAGATAAATAAGTTGTCTCTTTAAGATTGCTTTACTTTTAAAATTTGGCTGGAATTGCCCATATTCCTATATGAATGTAGACCTTCACTAAATTCTGGATATTCACTGATCATCTTCAAAACAACTGGAGAGCACAGCACATATTCATTTGCAAGCCCACAGCATGCAGGGAGCCTGTACCCGATTGACAAGACCCATGTGTGAACTTGTTCTATTTTTAAAAGCCCCTGTATGGTGACTGCAGTAGTAGCATCAGGTGAAAACTTGAGGTTAGACCCTCTTCCAGCTGTCTTGGACTACAGCTCCCTATCGTTCCTGGCCATGAGCCATGTGGCTGGGGCTGATGTGGCACTGTAATCCAAAACATCTGGAGGGCACCAGGTTAGGAAAGATTGTCTTAGAACATGCTCAGGTTCTGAACTCTTTGCGTACCTGTGTGTAATCTGGGGTGACCTTTTCTAAAGTGGCTTGCAACGTAACAAAACAACTAGGGGACTGGAGAAGTCACATTTTTTTTAATCAATGGATGTGGAGAACTTCAGTCTAAACTTAGTTGGGTACCCACCCCTGTACATCAAGGGCCCCACAGCTTGTCTTTGGCTAAGCCTGATATTTGGACACAGGTCTCTCAAACTCGTGACCAGTGTACTGCTCACAAAACCTCCCTCTTTGTGGAAACACAGCAACGGAGCATGGGCCTGTGATTGCCACTTGGCAAATCAATTACAAACAAGTGACTTAGAGAAGTAGCTCAAGAGTTTCTTTCATGTCTTACCCTCCAGGTTGATATCAAGCAAGGTACGTTGGCAGGACAACTGCCTAGCCAGTGTACAGGTAAAATAATTTGAATGGCAGAGAATAGGAGGTGGGGAGGTTGTCACCCTCCAGGTATCACTGGACTCCCAACTCTCATCAGCCTAGTTCAGACCTAGTGTCTTCTTGCACTGACTGTTTTCTGCTTTGGGTCGGGGTTTTTTTGCCCGCCATATGCTTCTGGGTTTTAATAAAATGATACAAGAAAGAGAAGAAAACTTCTTCCAAGCTGAATTATTTCCCTTTCTTTTTCCCGCCCCACTTTTGTTAGTAGCTCAGCAAACCCAAAACAAATGCACTTTCCTACCAGTATAACATATACTATTTATTTTGGCCTTATCACTCCTTGTCAAGGCCACTTCCACTCTGTGGGAAAGTTACAAAGGGATAACTGGAGTTGTTGTAGTCCACGGACATCTAATGCCCCACAGATTCTTCAACCCATGTTCTAAGAAGGAGTCAAGTGCCTATGATGGCCTAGTTAACAAACACGGCCTGATTTTGGAAGGTATGCATTTTCTAACCAATCAGAGATTCAGCAGTTTCAGTAAGGAGGACATGACCACAAAGCTATGCAACGTGGAGGTGTTACAAATGTCTGGCTGCCATCAACTCCATTGGAGAGCCAAGGGTATGATTGCCACAGGTATTCCTCTTCCTGTCATTGCTGCTCTTGAAAAAGGCAAATGCTGGCTGTTCTGGGCCTTAAAATGCCAAGAGTAAGAAAATCACAGCTTGTTCATTTGCTTGGTGACGCCTGGAACTATCATCCTCCCAGAGCATGGAAATTTAGAAAGTGTCAAGAAAACCCCTTGCCTACATCAAAACAAGTCCTACCCATTTGGGCATTGCTAAGGGGGGGCAATGCATGGCTCTCTGTGCGACAGAAGAATCTTTGAATTATGAACTGGCAGAACAGTCAGCAAAGGAACTTCTTTCCCCATCACTGAATTAAAGCATTCAGCTATTTTCAGCAGCTTACACTTCTCAGGAATAGGTTGAGCCAAGGAAAGCCAATGCTAATCGGCCGAGAGAACTGCAAATGTTTTGAAATGCTATGTGGATTAGGAGGGAAAGTCCAGATTTGGGGGGGCAGACATGAATTATTGTGTGTAGATACAAATAAATATTTTTCCCCCAGCTCAGCTTCTGGCTCCCGTCCAGTACACTGCAAATTCATTTTCTTTAAAAAAAGAAAAGAAAAAGAAAAATGAATAGCCTAGTGTGTTAACAAGTGCCTGATGAATGAGGAGAAACTGCCCTAAGGGGGTAGCCTTGAAAAATGGAACCTTCAATGGGAGCTGGTCTGTTCAAAATAGGCAGCATATAATATACATTTTCTGATTCACACTAAGGCTTTCTTATGGCACTTCGTTAATGGAAGGGGTAGTTTTTTTTAGTAATCTGCCTTCATTCTACACCCTGCATTTCCACCCAAAGGATTCATACTTTGCAGGCTCTTTCCTAGCTTTCTTCCCCTTGGTTTTACCGGGAAATCATGATGAAACATACACACACGAAAATAATATTTAAAGGCCAAGTGGAATGAATTTCTTCTCGGGTTTTATTCGCATTAACTGGTGACCGTGGGAGTAGGAATGAGAAATTTCACTCATCTCCTCAAAACTTTTGAAATTCTCCATGTCGTCAAATTCACTTCATTTCCCACTGTAGTCAAAATCTAGACACAACTAAAGGATTTGAGGAACCACTCTTGAGAAATTTGCTATTCATACTGAAATATGGCTGTTGCAACACTTAGTGAAACTTTTTTCGGTTTCACTCAAGATCATGGTAATGTTTCGCCTGGAGAAAAGGCTCCAGGTTTGTCTTCGAACGAGACAACTTTGGGATGTGCAAGATGACCATGAGAAATTTGGGTCATTTCAGTGGTAAACTTTTGGCTTTCCTTAATATTTCTCAGATGGTTCACCTGAGAAGTAAGTACCAAACTTGCATTGAGCTTTAGCTAAATTTCAGTGACAACTCTATGTTAAGGATTTTGCCTTTTTCTTTAGAATATGACACTGTGCTTTGCATGTATAATTTTCTACACATATACCTCATCTATAATACAGTGAGCACCCTTCAACTCAAAGCTTACAGCAAACTGCAACCTGAACAAATTAGATTAATCTGTAATATTTATTACTTTTTAATCTCACTCTTCTTCTAAAGAAGAAGAGTTTGGATTTGATATCCCGCTTTATCACTACCCGAAGGAGTCTCAAAGCAGCTAACATTCTCCTTTCCCTTCCTCCCCCACAACAAACACTCTGTGAGGTAAGTGGGGCTGAGAGACTTCAAAGAAGTGTGACTAGCTCAAGGTCACCCAGCAGCTGCATGTGGAGGAGCAGAGACGCGAACCCGGTTCACCAGATTACGAGTCTACCACTCTTAACCACTACACCACACTGGCTCTCAAAGTAAAGTAAAGAGCTCAAAGTAGCACTTTATCCCCACAAAAACCTTGTGAGGTAGGTTAAGCTGAGAGATTGTGACTGATCCAAGGTCACCTCAGAGCTTCACGATTGAGGAAGGATGCAGACCTGGGTTTTTCCTCATCCTAACTCCTAAATTGCACCGCCTCACTACAGTCATACCTCCGCGAACGTCGACCCCTTCGATCGTCCATTTCGGTGGACATCTGCGGCAAACCCAGAAGTACCAGAACAGGTTACTTCCAGGTTTGCTGCTTTGCGCATGCGCAGAAGTGCAAAAACGCTCCACGCACATAGCAACGCCGTCAAGCGTCTCTTTCGTCAAGCGTCCGGGGCTCCGGAATGGATCCCAGATGCTCGACGAGGTACCACTTTATTTATTTCATAGGGCTATTGGTGACACAGCATCCTGTCTTGCTGTGGTGTGTAATGGATGGCATAAAAATATTTCCAGAACCTAGAAAAGGAACACCTTACTCATGAATACCAGTCTTAGCAATACAGTGGTACCTTGGTTTATGAACTTAATCCATTACGGAAGTCCATTCTTAAACCAAAACTGTTCTTAAACTGAGGCACGCTTTCCCTAATGAGGCCTCCCGCTACCGGTGCCCTTCCACCGTTCGGATTCCGTTCTTAGACCGAGGTAAAGTTCTCAAACCGAGACACTATTTCTGGTTTTGCGGAGTTTGTAAACTGAATCGTTCTTAAACTGGAGTGTTCTTAAACCGAGGTACCACTGTAGATCCAAAGGGATTCAAATAGAGGAGAGGCTGCACTCCAGGATCTATTTTCAAGCTAAAATCCCCAATAAAGCTTACTCTAGAATAGACTAAGAGGTTTCGGGAGAAGCATTTGGGAGCAAATGATTGAGAGTTCTGTGGCCATTTCCCATTAATAAAATTGCCATGTTTGGCAACAAATATTCTTCATTATATGCGTTCCAGAACCACAATAGATGTCTCAACTTCCAGACACAACATTAATTAATTCCATTCCCTCCCATTATGGTTTCTGTGGAATAAGAGAGGCGTAAGGGAGAAGGTGCGAGTGATGTTCTCGGGTTCTCCACTGGCTTGGTGTCATTCCTCGTCTTGTTGCAGACCTTTTCCTAACAACCTACTGCACAGGCTTGTTCAATTATTTTCTGGGGCTTTTGGTAGTGTTCCTATTACTATCACAACTTCATAACAAAGATGAAACATTAAGTCACTCTGAACCCAAAATTAGCCGGGAGGAACCTACTCCACTCACGGTCAATGCAAAGCTGGAGAGGTTCTGGAGTTTCTCAAATGTTACCTAAAGCAACTTTTTGCTGCACTCTGGCTGTCTTGTGTGGGAGGAGTAGCAGAGTATAAACTTTAATATATTAAACAAAAAAAGGGGCTTTAGAAGGTAAAGTAGGCCATGACAGACAGGCTGATAGAAATAATGTCACTTACTTGTCAGCATATAGATAGTCCTGCCAGCATTCTAGGATTTATTTATTTTTAACGAAAACATATGCAACTCAATTCCACCAATATGAAATCATACCCCTGCAGCAAAATAGGTAAAGCAAACATTAAAGCTCTCCCTAATCTGACCTTGGGTGTTCTCAGAACTATAAAAAGGATTATTTATGGAACCTCTGGATCAGTGATATAATAGCTTTACTATGCCTAATTACAATGCTCTGGAGTGAGATTACCCTTGTAAGTCAGTCACTCATACACTTAAATGCAGTTTCTCTGGCTGGAACATCAACATCAGGGACACAGCATTCGCATTGTGGGAGAGCACAGTTGTAAATATAATTTTTCTAGTGACAAAAATTGTTTGAATTTTGGGGGAATTTGATGTTTCTGTTCACATTCTACAATATTAAGTGTTCAAATTTAGTGTTGTGTTAACAGGTTAACTTATTTGTTTATTTCTTAAGGAAATTAGATTGATTGATGCATTTTTAGTTGTATCTGTTTTAATTCATGCTGTAAGCCACCTTGGGTCCTGTACTTGGAGAAAGGAGGGATATAAATAATACAAAATAAACATAAAGCTTTGGGAAAATATTTTGTCAATGAAATGATCCACTGGATATAACTTAAGATATTCTGCTGCACTGAAAGAGATGCAATATAAGCAGCAGGAAATTCAGTAAGAATTGAGGCCTATGTCACAGAATGATAGAGCAACTGGGCTGAATGCAAGTATAGATGTAATAAGATAAATAAGGAGAGATTCTTAGGTCATATTTCTCTGGTGATAATTATCAAGCAATACCTTGGTTGCTTAAAATCTCCATTGCAGGTCAGCTATCACAGACTGAGCCTTCTCATCACATGAATGATGGTAATAGGAGGCATACTGGGATACGATAAGCTTATCATGCGCTAGCAGCCACTCAAACAGCGAGTTCAATTCATCCTAAAATATGGATGGATAAAATATGTCGATGAAGTTGGATAAAAAGCAAGGAGGGACAGAGTCGATGCAGACAGAGGTCAGTGGATGAACTGTATTAGGACATGAATGGAGTGCATTTGGACAGGGCTGGATAGATATAGAGTGCCCATGGGTAAACGGATGAAACATATGCAGAGAGGAATGGATGGATAAGATGCAGTTATGGATGTATTAATAGATTCAGATAGAGTGCACGCTGGTGAAAATGGATAGACGGGCTGTTTGAAAATCAAGGTGGAGGGATTTGTAGGTCTTTTTGAAACCGTAAGCAGACATATTTGGAGTCGCTTGCATCAAAGCAGCTTTAGGGGTGGGGGAAGTTACCCTCATCCAAAGCAATAAATCTTAATATCAATAGTATTCGGTGGTGCCGTGAGCCTTTATTGTACATTTAAACATTCTGCTTTGGATCTCATACACACACTCTCACTCAAGCCACCCACAACCTCTGCTGAGCAGTAGCAAGATTCCAGGGGGTTCTAGGCACTCGTGCAGAGTTGTGTTTCTATTGGGGAATCAAAGCACAGCAGAGACAAGTGTCTTTAAGAAATATGGTTTGTTTTACTCATATTGACACCCAGAGCCTTCAATGGAGGGGGTGCAGAACATGACGCCCCAACTGTGTTTCTCATAGCTTCAGCAAGCTTGGGCCCAAAGCAGCAGCCAGTCATGGCCCCCAGCCTCTTGGTGCAGCCTCCTTCAGGCAGCGCCACATGGGGCTGTCCCTCCTTTTTGTTCCCAGGACACCTTGTCAAGAAGCCTCTGAGTAAAACAGTGGTTCTCAAACTTTTATCTCTAGGCCACACTTTCAGAATAAAAATTTGCTTGCACCACAGCAATTTTTTTTATTGATAAGAAATACATGGGGGGGGGGGACAAGTCCTAGCAGTGCTTGATTTTGAAAAAAATACCTATCCATATTCTGTAAAAAAATATAAATACAAATTTGATACTCTACTATACCATGCTACACTGAAATGTTTAAATGTTTCTTTGATTGTCCTTGAATTGTCCCACCATACTTGCCATCCTCTCCTGCCATACCAGTGTGGTGTACCCTTTGAGAACCACTGGTGTAAAAGGACAACTTTTTTTCTATGTGACATCAGGCCCAAGTTGCCCTGACAACCTCTCCCCCCCCCCACTCCCGTAGGGTTACCTGTAGGGTCTTTTGCCTTGTAGATGACATCATCTCCCTCTGCCTCTCTGTCTGGCAGAAAATGACAGGCAGAAAAAGCAAACTCAGCCTGTCAGCTCTGATTAAACCCCAGCACCCAAGAATCTAGATGGGAAAATCTGGCACCCAGAGATCTGGGGGATCCCTGTTCCCCCACTAACACATAACAATACATACTTTGCAGACCAGACCAGAACAGAACTACAGCTATGCAATGTCTCCAAGACTACTTCCCACCATTGAACAAAATTGCCTGGCAGTTACTTTGATAACCTTTTACACATCACTTAGGAAATGAAACAGCAGGTACCCCCACTATTTATTTTGCACTTAGGTTTTTTAAACCCTGCATTGGAAAGTATGCCAAGTCTCAGTGGGGTGCTAACATCAGTGACAAATTATATGAAGCACACATGTATTTTTGTGGTAGGACTTAGCATCATTTTCTGACAACAAATCTATCTAGTAAAGACTCTTGCTGGTGTTTTATCTCACGAACCATATACAGCCCCCAGATTTGTCTTTTATCATATTAAGTTATTACATTTGAATATTTTTGGAATTAATTTAAAATATTTAAATACTGGTGGCCATCAAGTGCAATGTACAATGGCAATGCAGAATACAATAGGGATTGTACAATACAAAATACGGTAACATTAAACTTCTGCATTTTTTGTGAATCAAAACCCACATCCACTTGACACTGCATTGATACTATATTTGCAGTTGTATTAGACTGCAGAAACCTAATTAAGCCTCCACTGTCATATTTATGATTTGAACTAATAGGAAAAAGGACTGTGTGATGTTTTTAATACATAGGTATAATTAACATTAATAGGGCTCAATTTGTTAAATATTGCATCATCCTGAAGCAGCAGACACTAGTATGTCTTGTTTATATAGTAGCCAGTGAAACATGAATAAAAAAAACCATGCATCACAGCAAATCGCTGGGTAAAATTTAGACTTCCTAGAAATATTGTTTAAATGATGTCTGGTCTTGAACTCTAGTAGAATGTTAGTACAGAGCCAAACAGGAAACTGAAAATGTATTATAGAATGAAGTTCAATGTTGGAAGATTCAGGAGAGACAAAAGAAAGTGCTTCTTCACACAGCATGTAGCTAACCTATGGAATTTGTACCCAACAATGAAGTGATGGCCACCAAGTAGGGCGGCTTTAAAAGAAGGATACTGGCCATGATGGCTCTGTTCTATCTCCACTGTCATAGGCTGTGCTGGCTGAGGCTCACGGAGCTGCAGTACAAAACAGCTAGAAGGCAAAAGCTTAGAGAAGGATGCCATAGCCATTTTAGTACAGATACAGAATGAATAAGGGGAAACATGCAAGCAATATTCTAGCTATTGGCTCTATAAGCAACCTGGGTCCAGAGGCTAATGGTTGATGTGACATCAAAGACAAGTGATTGCATTTCCAATGCCTTAAAAAACCAAAAAACCCTAAAAGCAGCCATAGCATCCTCCACCCCCAGTTTGGATCAGAACCATGGTGCCCGTGGGATTTAACCCTACCACCTTCTTTCAGAGCACTGATGCAAATAGTCAATGTCAACAAACAGTTGCTGTTAGCCATGAAAGCGAAAACATACGGACCTAGTAAGTTTGTATTGCACCTATATTACCCTCCCCATATCCCTCTACGGCAAATAGCAACTTTGTGGGTGCATGGCTTGCATTGGGGCTGCCGCAGCATGGGAAAAAAGGATTAAGATCTCCTTCATCCATGTGGTCCTGATCCAAACTGGAGCAGTCATGGCTTCTTTCAACCAACTGGCCAGCCAATCAAGATGCTGGGAAGAAAGGAATGTGACCTCCTAGAAGCCTTTCTTCAGCAGCCAAGAGGACTGTATGGCACCAATCATAGTGGAGGATTGGCAGACGGAGGGGGAGGTTAACCGCTTTCATGCCCCCGCCCTTGAATTAATCTTCAGCAACAATTTTGAGTGGGAAAACAGTCCAGGGGAAAGGGAAACATTAAGTGTCTCCTACTCATGCATCAGTCTTCTCCTATGATTGGTGCTAGGCTTTTGTTCCTCTCACTTTGGCATCCATAGCACAGCTTTTGTCACAGAGCTATATGCCTTGTGACTCACCCAACTAAATGCAACCCATTGGCTATATATTGTGGTCCTTCATTTATCGGACTCCCTCCTTTCATTACTATCTTGGAAAGACAGTAAAAAGAGGCAGTTTACTGAGATCCTGATGAGCTAGCACAAATCAGTGAGGGTCTGCTTTTAGCTTTGTAGGTAATATGCATTTATTACAGTGATAGAAAAGTGTATTTTTCATTATCTCTATTGGAACTGTTCTTTAAAAAAAAAAAAAAAAAAAGCCAACCACCTCTCAACAAAGATTCATTTCAGCACTTAATTGTTGATGAATGTGAGGAATGTCCAAATAAACTACAGACTCCAGTGGGGAAAGGTTATTCAAGGTTCCCAGCTTTTTTTTTTCCTTCCAACATTCTACTATAAAGTCAGAAAATTCCCCAGTCCAGTTCAAAACTCTCCAGGGAAGGTAAATGCCAAAGCCTCCAGCCAGTCTATAATTCTGAAACCAAAACTCGATTACTTGGCTGTCCAAAAGAAAGAAGCTTCTGAATATTTCTCAGCCTGAGTTTCTTCAGGGAATTCCACTGCAACATCTCACACCACAACCACCAACACAGTATAAACATGCTAGTGTCCAACAAAAATCGCAGTTGTGGGATAAAGAAGGCACTAAGGGTCAAGCTACATGTGACTGACAGCTGTGTGTAACTGTTGCCTTGTCTGCAGCTGTGGGAGGTTGTAGTCTTGAGCAATGGGTGGTGATAAGGTGCTTAACCCTTTTTCTTGAGTGATCTGCCTATTCTCAATTCTCAGTTGCTCCAGCCATGAACAGCTTTTATCCCAGCAAGAAGGTAGCCGTAGTCTGGAAGGAAGCACTGTGTTGGCCTCGGCAGAATTGTAGTCCACTTTAAATGCACACTTAGATGGATTAAACAAGTTTATATGTACAAAATACCCGTAACTGCACTTCCTGGTTTTTGTCATCAGGAGGCAAAATATCACCTTTTGTGATCCAGAGAGTAAAGAGGGTGGGATTTTCCTACTTTTGACTTGCATGGATGCCTCTATTCGCATGCTCACTGGCTGTGGTACCTAACTCCCAGCCTGAAATCCATTCCTGTCTAGAGCTTGGCTCAAACTAGCTCATTCTGGCATGTAAGTGGTATGTAAACAAATGAATAACTAACCATCAATAACAACGATCTGTTTCTGTGAAACAGAATTGACCCAGGACGTTTAAACATGTCAGTTTTTCCTGTGGAACTGCTGGTTGATCAGCAGCAATCCTACCAAAAAACATCTGCCTGGAAGCACCCTATCTCTTGATTTTAGGTACTTTGCAGGATAGAAAATAATGTGCGCAGCCATCCTATATTATGTATACACGTTGCTGACAAGACCGTCAACGCAAAACACAGCAGCAGGGTCGGTCCCCTTTCCTCCCACGATGCCCTTAACATCAGGGGCAGAAGTTCAACAGGCGCAGCTTCGCTTTCTCCCGCTGGCCAGGAGCCACTGCTACACCCCCGAGGCTGAAGCATATCTGGAGACACCGGGCACGAAGAGGGACCCGCTCTGCACCACCGCAGCGCCTGCGCTTCCAGCAAAGCACCTGCCAGGCGCAGCGCGCGACCTCCGCCAGTTCTTTCCCCATGCCGCACGCGCCTAGGCTTAAAACGCGACTTTCTCCAGCCGCCGCGCCGAGCTCGCCCACCTCCCGGAAGTCCCGCCTTAGCTCCGCGGAAGTGAAGCGGAATCCGGAGGGCGGCGGGGTGGCAATCATGCCGGGCAAGATGGCGGCGCCCACGGAACCGTGCTGAGAGGAACGAAGGGCAGGGCAGGGCGGGCACCGAGTCCCGCTCTCTGCCCTTCCTGCGCCGCGCACCGCCTCGGGCACCCGCAGGTACCAAAGGGATGTTTTTTTTTTGGGGGGGGACCTCGGGGAGCTCTTGTCCCTTCCGTCGGGGCGGAAGGGACAAGACTCTTAGGTGCCAAAATCAGAAAGGGCAACGCTGCAGCCTTTACAGAAGGTGCCAGAGAATGACTGGCTCTCTCCTTCCGGCTTCTCTGCCTGTCGCCTCTGCTCTTTGCACGGCTGCTTCTGCTCCCGTGTGTTCGGAAGGGCGACTCTAGGTCATAGGAACCTGCCTTGCCCCGTGTCAGACCGTTGCACCGCTTACTCAATGTTATGTGCCTGTCAGCGGCTCTCCAGGATTTCAGGCAAGGTCTTTCCTTATCCCTACCTGGGCATCTGAACCTGGGACCTTCTGCGTGCACAGCAGCCCTGCTCGCTGAACAGAGGCGGAGTGATGGTAGAATCATAGAATCATAGAGTTGGAAGAGACCACAAGGGCCATCCAGTCCAACCCCCTGCCAAGCAGGAAACACCATCAAAGCATTCCTGACAGGTGGCTGTCAAGCCTCTGCTTAAAGACCTCCAAAGAAGGAGACTCCACCACACTCCTTGGCAGCAAATTCCACTGTCAAACAGCTCTTACTGTCAGGAAATTCTTCCTAATGTTTAGGTGGAATCTTCTTTCTTGTAGTTTGAATCCATTGCTCCGTAAAAGAAGCCGAGCCGAAAGAGTGAGCAGCTAATCCAAAGCAGTCTTCTCCCAACAATGCTATAGGTTAGATATGATTGCTTTTCCTAAATGGAAGGGGTTTGCTTTAAGGCACCCAAGGCATGTAGGCTTGACTACTGAGCTGAAGCCGGTGTTGTTGGCTACAGCTTCTGTTTCATGGCGTCAGTTTTAAATTACAAGCCTGTGGTAACTCTTCTGTGTACACAGGTGGTGCTAAATAAATAAATAGCTAAAATTTGGGGGAAAGCAGCCCCCCCGTTCTCTTCTGCTGTTTGCTGCTGACAACAACAACAACACCCCATCCATCTGGCTGACTTGCCCCATTCACTCTGGGTGGCTTCTAATAGATATAAAAACATAATGAAACGTTAAACATTAAAAACTTCCCAATACAGGGCTGTCTTCAATAAAAAGTGCAACTTGCTAAAAAGCATAACTTGCTGGGTTTTTTGTTATTATATGTAGGGTGAGAAAAATCTTTCACTGCTTTCCCACTGTTCTTCCATTATTTTCCTCTACTATCTTAGTTGAACAAAAAGAAAAGATGGTGGCAAGGATTCATTTCAGTTGTATGCTTTAAGACTTATGTTTAGTGGGAGGTGAAGACTAAAGGGCTGTGTCTAAAGCCTCAAGAAGGATTTTTGAGGCGGTTGGCAGAATGGAGAGTCACACCATCCCTTAAAGTTCTGGAAGACAGTTTAGGGTACAAGGGGCAATAAGACACAAAGGGTGGATCGCTTTGAGGGAGCTGAGATCCTTTGGATGGTTTGTGGTGATGGAACAACAGGTGTAAGGTCAGTTTCAGAGATCTCTTGGGATATGAAAATGCAAGATTAACAGGGTAAGGTCATGGAGGATTTAAAAGAAAGATTTGTGTGGATCTGAGAGTAGATAAGACATTGGCAGTGGATATTGTTCAATGGTAGAGAACATCCTTTGCATTAATTCAGTCCCTGGCATAGTTGGTTAAACCACACTGGGAAGTGTAGTTGTTTGAGAGGAAGAGGGGTCTTCTAACAGCTCTCATATGGTTTGATCCTGGTATAAAGCAGTTTCCTATTTTCCTTAAGAAGGGGTGTTACATGGAGGTAAATGAAAATGTTGGCAGAGTTCTACACAGAAATATGGCAATGAATAAAGTTTCAGGCACTTAGACTTACTAGTGTCTCTCTTGGGGCTGTAGTTAATGTTGTGATGGGGAGAAATGAACTTCAGTTCTCTAAGTGAATTCCCTGATACACTGGTTAAAAATGTCAAGAAAGGGGCAGTTTGGCTAGGGTGCTGCACACCTTCCTTAGTGACTTTTCCCCTTTGGTCTCACGTGTTTCTTTAAAATACATTGATTCTTTTATATATTATTTAGATGTATCCCTTGTCCTTTCAGTATTTCAGTTGCTTAGCGTGACTTGCAACAATTAAAAACAAAACCATCCCCTACAATAAAAGTTTAAACAACAGCATAAAAATGGAAACAGGTTCAGCAGATAACAACCTAAAATCAGGGATTTTGTGATGGACTGAGAGAAAATGTTTTACTATGTAGAAGTATTTAAGTTTTCTCAACATTCTCCTTGTTCTCTCCTTTAAATGTGTATGTGGCTAAAAGTCCCCCCCCCCTTTCACCATGGATTTCTGTTACTTTCTTTTCAACTCAAGATTTGTGTTCCTTTGAGAGAATATGCACTTTTTCTATTGAAAATAATGTGTGTTAATAGCCATACTTTATCTGAGTAACTTGTGCAAGCATACAAAAAAGGATGTTAAATAAATGAAATTGTTTGTTCCAGACACAGAAGCTACTTTTTAGTGAGCATTCAATGGAATTGTGATGTGTCGACTTGACGAACTGAAGCACGTACACCAGGCTCATAAACATTGCTTTAGTGTTTGCCTTTATTGTCATGAGACTTTTTACTGTGACAATTAAAAATGAAGTTTTATGGTTGTCTTATATCATAGTTGTAGTTTTTAAGATCTGTAATAAACACGCACATTGCAGCTGGTGCAAAAACCAGAAATGTTCTCCTGATGTGAATGTTCAACTCTGGTGCTATTTTAATGGGCAATACCTACTTTTAAGTAAATATTCCATTTTGTTGATGCTTGTCTAGTTATAAACAGTTTTATAGCCAATGGCAGTAGCAGGAGTGGAAAAGATTAGCTTGATCGGTTGTTTGAAAGGAAACACTGAATGACTTCCCCTTGGATTTTGCGAGCATTATGTTGTTTTATGCTTTGTTTTCATTTGCATCTTTTCTTGCTGATGAAACTGAGAATCTGTACTAGTTTTCATTCTAATCTCTATTGTAAGTAAATTCAGACTTTCCCCATTTGCTTGTAGGACTTTTTCCAGCACCTTCAAGACAAAAGCCATGCAGCAAATGCCATGCAAGTTTGCTGGTTTCTTTAGAGTCACCAAAGAAAGAGGAGTTACATTTCAACAGTTAAATTTCATCAAGCGAATGGTAAGTCAGTGTAATACTGTGTAGTGCTACAAAAAATCAAAACTATGCATTCATTGTATAGATTCTCGCATAATAGTATTCATTACTTACAAAGGGAAAACAAAGACTATTCCATGAAACTTTTTGAAGGGAAAATAATCAGACAAATTATGTGATTAGAGCAGTTATGTGAATTGAAACTTTTTCTGTAAATATTCAGTGTTAATCATACACAGAATAGACCAATTAAAATCAGTGCACTTAAATTCCCTGATTTCATTGGGTCTGCTCTTGAGTTTGCTTTAGTTGCATATCAGCAACAAAGAACTTTCCTTGTTGAAACAGCGTAAACAGTTTACAGTGGTACTCTGGGTTGTGCACTCAATTCGTTCCGGGGTGCCGTTCGCACCCTGAACAGTGCGCAACCTGGGCGGCGCTTTCATGCATGTGCGAAAGTGCGATATCACGCTTCTGCCCATGCACGGACATTCGCAAAAGCGTCCGCGCTCTGTGTTGCACTTCTGGGTTTGCGGAGTACGCAACCCAAACGTATTCAACACAGAGCGTTCGCAACCTGAGGTATGATTGTACAGCTCAAATTAAAACTACTCTCTAGGCCACAATAGCTCAAGAGAGGTTTTCATCTTTCTGTGTATTCGGAATAATGTGGCCTATGTATCCAAGCAATGTGGTAGAAACTGCACCATCTAAAACTTTTGAGAATCTGAATTAAATTTGTAGATCCTTACATAGCTTCATAGGCCCACAGAATCTATAATAAAAAGTAACTTATTTTATTTTACAAATTTATATTGTTTTTCAGTATGTAACACAGCATAGCAAAGCCCTCAGCCAGCGAGCAAAGTTGAAGTCAGAATCAACTGCACCTCCTTTCCTTGAAGGCCAGCATTCAGGTCAGGGAAAAACGGTTATCCATGAGGTCAGATCGGTTTCACCTCTTCTGCCACCTTTATCTGAGAAACGAGTTATTAATGAATCTGAAGCACTGAAGTCTACAGTAATCGCCGGAGGCACAGGAACTGTAGTAGGACCTGCATCGAAGGAAGAAAAACAATGGAAAGAGATGAAACTAGAGCTGGATGATTTACCAGGCATTTTAGCTCGTTTGTCCAAAATCAAACTTACAGGTAATATTGTTATTCTTTCAGAGGTGTAGATTTTAGTACATGGATTTCTCATTTTAGTACATTATATATATATATATATATATATATATATATATATATATATACACACACACACACATGCTTTTCCTATTCTTGTTGTAAAAGTAAGGGCTGCGAAGTTCAACGGCGTTACTCTAAAATATGCATGTTTGGGATGTGCCATGTAGCCAAGCTTTGAAAGGTGGGTGCAATTGAGGGTGACGGAGACATGTACTGTACAGCAGTTGTACTCTGATGTGAGGAGTTCTTCCTTTATTACCAGTTTGAGCTGCCTTTTTTACATCCTGAGTTGGAGTGGAGCAGAGATTTCTATTTGTGTGCTTGTACCTGGAATTGTCAGGCAGAGTGTGCTCAATGGTTTAGAGAAGAAAGTAGAAAACCCAAGTTTAATATGCCCTTCCATCTTTGTGCAAGCAGCAGATGGCTAAGTCCCCTTTCTCCAGTGTTCCCTTAAACAAAGTGATGTGGACAGAGAGAGAGAGAGAGAGAGAGAGAGAGAGAGAGAGAGAGTTCTATGCTTTGCTTTCTAGCATGAGTGGATTTATATACTGCTGCTGGTGTGCAGTAATGGGCTGCAGAGTTGTTTAAACTTTTATATTCCATCATGGCTCTGAAAATGGAGTGGGAGAAGGGGGGGGGAATTCTTTTTGGCTCTCTGCTGAGCTCTTTAAGAATGCCTTGATTTAAAACACCTTTCTTGCTGGTTCATTATGTTTTCTTTGTGAGTGGGATAAGATCTGGGTGAGCATGTGACTCTAAATACTGTTATTTAGTTATAAACCACTGTCTCATTAAGATATATCACAGTAGTTTACAATATAAAAGCAAAAAACCAAACAATAAAATCATAAAAGTTAAAATGAAATTAAAAGCAAAAAGAAATTAAAACTCCCCTGCCTGACCTTTGATGGTGCCCATTTTTTTGTCCTTGCACCTGTTCTGGATAGGTATAACCAGGGCTTTTTTGTGACGGTACGTAGTGGTACAGAGTACCCATACCTATTCTTTTGCTGCCCATTGCAGCCATTTTGTGCTGGCACCCATGACATTTTTATCCATGTATAAGGACTGCCACCTCATTTTTTAACAAACAAATAAACTCTGGATATAGCAATGCACCAGCATAAACATGGTACTACAGCATGGTACTATACCTGATGTCAGTGTAACTTTCGGCTGTGCAGGCACAAGGGAACTTGGTCTGTATCCATTCCTTGGACTGCCAGCATAAGTCATATCTTTCTTTGTGCAGTTTAACCTCGATTTAAACAAACCTAAAGTTTCAGTACCTTAAGCTGAGACTGCCTCGGACCAAGTAATTGTGTAAGCAATCTATCTGTTAATACAAAATCAAAGCACTGTATCTAGTGGTCACACAAGTAGATGTCAGTTCACCCAGCCAATCTTTCTCTTACTTGTTTTTCCCTGCAAAACCTCTTTGGAAGGTTGGGAGGGCCTTGCTAAAGTGTATGTAAGAGGCTGAAGAGAAGTAATCACCTCAAATCAGGCAGGGAAGCTTGGCACAACCCAAAATAAGCATAAATAAGAGCCCATAATTGCAGCAGTTGCATGGGTTGATTTTTAGAATTAAATATACTTGCTACATGTAGTGGATGATGATCGTAGATGCTAATAATGTGCCTCACATGGGTCAAGTAGGCTATTACAATTTTAATTCATTAACTTATTAAAATTAAATACCGCCCTTCATCCAAAAATCACAGGGAAGTTTGCAACACACAAAACCAAAATGCAAAACATAACAAAAACAGAAATAAATACACTCCCCCCCCAACACCATTAAAAGACCATATATTGTTTTAACAGCCAAAGGCCTGGTTGAAGAGGAAGGCTTTTCCCTGGTGCCTAAGGACAAGTGAACATTCAAAAGAAGTAATTGTTTTGAAGCTTGGGAATATTGTGTGTTCACTTTTTAGGAATTTGGATTATTTATGTCAAGTACTGTAAAGTCTGAATAGAGAATAAGCATTAGCTTATATTTTGCTTCATTGATAGAATGCTTCTTTATTTAATTGAGTTACTGAGAGCAGAAATTAGTTCTTAAACATTTAAATCTCCTAGACGTTTTAATAAAAAACTCATTATCTTATTTGGTTCCCTAATACTGGGTACAAAACATTGTGTTTTCTAGGCGGCTCTAATTTTAGTTGTTGTTCTCCTACCAGTATAGTACTCCTAGACTTTGCAGTAGTGCACATTCCACCAAAGGTATTCCGTAGATTTTACAGATTCTTGATAGGTACTATATTGTAGTTTCATATAAAATTATTTTTCTTGATGCACAGAGGAAGCAAAGGTTCCCTTCCTCCAAAAGTTCCCTGATATAACATAGCATCACAATCTGCTTTATTTTTAGGGCTGCTGCTTAGTTTCTGCAAGAAGTGTTACGAACATTTGTTTCAAATTACTGTTAAATGCAAGAATGCTTTAAGTACTTAGCCTCTTTTTAATGTTCATGCTGTAACCTCTAATGAAACATATATAACTACTCCAAACAAATCTAGGCTTACAAAGTAAACAAATTGGTGAGTCTCCTACCACTAGCATTACTCTTATATTTAGTGTTTCAGTGAACAAAGTGTGAGAATGTAAGGAGAAAAACATTCATGCCAAGCGTTTTAGGAGAATGGTAGCTTTCCTTGGGGAAATATTAAAACCTGCAGCAATATGATCAAATTCCTCCCCCACAAATTAAATAAGAAACACACCTTTTTCTCCAACTTAGTTTTAGCATAGAAGTTCTGAAGAGTAGGGATTTCATTTTAAAAGCTCAAATTAAAAAGGCTGGGATTAAAATTTAATTTTCTATATTTTAAATGTTCTAAGAGTTTGGGTTTTTATTTTATTGCAGCTATTGGAAAGTCATAAGCAACCTTGAGATGGGCATATATGGATATATATTTTTTAGTGTATATGACAAAGTAGTAGAATGCGAGTATGTTTGTTGAATTTTTTTTCACATTTAACTTCAGCTGGCAATGTGCAATCTGCAGACTCTGTTCCTTTGAAGCTTGGAGTCAATGGGAAAGGTGTAACCACTTTTACATCTAGACGTAGCTGCTTTTTGCAGGCATTGGCTGTGTGACCAAGTTCACCAAGCACTCCTGAAGTTGCCACCCATTAGCTGATGGGTGGTGACTTCAGTCCTTCTTGCTGCAGGGATCAACTTCCTCAAGGGGAACCTGATTGCACAGGCAATCCAGCCATGTCTCTAGCTGCCCCACCCTATCCTTAGGGTATGGATAGGTACATATGGAAGGATGCATTCCATTAGGTACCGAGTTCTCAAGCTGTTTAAGATGTCATGGGCCAAAACCAGGACCTCTACCTGGGCTCAGCAATGATGCTAATGCACTTAAGAGAGGACTGAGAAAGAATTAAAGAATTCTGAACCAATGTTTTTGTTTTGAATACAATAACTGAACTAAGATCACAGTTCTTCATACAAAATTAACTTCTGCCCCAACTCCAATTTTCATTTGAGCAGTAAAATGTAGGGTTTGGTGGGAAGAGTCATTTTGTTGCCATTGAACAACAATGTTAGATGTTTGAAATCATTGCTGATCTACTTCAAATCACCCAGAGTTTTACCTCCCCACTCACCCTACTTTATAGTAGGCAGCTCTAAAGGTTAGAAAGGAATAGATGAAGGTCTCTTGGTCTGAAATTGAGGCATGCACTTAAAGCTTGCTTTAGCCAAAGCCCTGATGATGCACATGACAGCATAAACTTTGTTTTATGAGAGTGGGATACTGGGCAAGCTTACAGAAATATCTATTCCAGTTGGATAAATGAGAATGTAGTGCAGCTGCTTTTAATGAGATCCTGATAAGTCGCAATGAAATGACTGCCTGAAATTAATCTGGAGAAATCAATGGAGACTTTAATTAGAACACTGGCTACAGTATGTTAGAACTTCTTTGAGGGTCATTGTAATGATAATGCCATACAGACAGCTCCTCCTCCCTCCTTCTATAAATGAACTGGTGTTTTGTTAAAATAAGTAGATTTTGAGTATTCGCTCTGATAAATTTAATTAAAACTTCTTGTCAGAATTTAAAGGAAGGCATTTACCTTTACTAATGGAAACCCAGTGTTTCTGACAAAACTCAAATAGGAAGGCAGCAAAATATGTCATTTGTGATTTTTTTTTTCCTGGCACCACCATTGACTTACCTCTCCACCTCCATCTTTCCTTTATTTAATTTCAGCCTTAATTTTTTCATTATGCTGTTTTTTAACTGTCATAAGGCTAGAAGGGTGGAAGAGAGAGCTGATTAGTGTGATAGTGGTTGCACATGTGACTTTAGCTTCCTGGTTATGGGAATATGCCTAGTTGCTTGGTGGAAATTGATACTCACCCTAGGCGTGTTGCTAAAGGCCACATGCAGAGAGCATACTACTATGTGCCAACATAGGAACACACCCTCATATTTCTGAGAGCTGTAGCAGCTTCTTCTATTTCCCCTGTTTTAATCACAAGGCGGGGGGGGGGGGGATGGACATTGTTATCATGCCAGTATTATCAAAAAGAGTAAGGATGACTCAGAGCTGGAAAAACTCAAAGTTGTCTGTGATGAAGTTGTCTTTATAATATTGTAATTGATATGTAGTGGTTCCAGCTGCAAAACTGTAAGTGATATATTTTATTAACATGTTGGTACTAAAGTGTGTGTTTGCATTACAGCCCTGGTTGTAAGTACTGCCTCAGCTGGATTTGCAATGGCACCTGTACCATTTGACATAACTTGTTTCCTGCTTGCCTCCCTTGGAACAGGCCTATCGTCCTGCGCTGCTAATTCCATCAACCAGGTTGGTGCTTCATCATTACCTTGTCTTCACAGCTCAGTGCCATGAATACAGAAAGTTACTCATTTTTGCAATTCCTGTGTGATGATAGATCAAAATATGAACATCAAGCATAACATGTTTATTTGGGAATGCGAGTTAATACAGTATTAAAGCCTTGTCAAAGTGGTGCTACTTTTGATGGTATAAAAGCTGCAGTAGGGGTGCAAGCAGTTTTTCTGGCTCCCAAAGACTCCACCTATTTTGGCAGCAGTAGTAAAAATAAACAAAATAGAGACAGTGCTGGGTTGGGGGGAACTGAGGAAAATTCAGATGTACATTCTTGAAACTATGGTTTATTGTTATATGAATAAGGTGCTTCTTCTGCCATATAATGGGAGGGAATTTCAAATGGTAGGTGCTGCCATGCTAAAGATGCAATTCTGACATCGTGTGGAACGGACCTTTGGATAGGTTTGTATCAGCTGGATGCCCTCCTGCAGAATATAGTGGTCAGCTGGGTATGCAGGGGATGAGATTACCTTTACTGCATAAGGCTTTTTAGTCCAGTTCAGCATCTTGAACCTAGCCTGGTAGCTAGTTAGTGGCCAGTGCAATTCTTTCAGCAGTGGCGTAATATGATTGTGAGATTCCACCCTACTGAGTGATCAAGCTGCCACCTTATGCACTAGTTGCAGCTCCAAGAGCAGCCCCACATAAGCACATTGCAGTAATCCCATCTGGAGTTATGAGCGCATAGCCAACAGTGGTCAGGCTATCCCGATACAAAAAAAAACTGGAGCTGTTTTACCAACCCAAGCTGGTAAAATGCACTCCTAGCCACCAAGGCCTCTAGTGACAGATATAGATCCAGAAGCGCTCCCGGATTATGAGCCTTCTCTTTCAGGGAGAGCATGACCCCATCCAAAGCAAGGAATGGACTAATTTTCTGAACTCGGGAATTACCTACCCACAGCAAGTCCATCTTTAGAGGTTGGTTCATTGGCTGTCATTCAACCACTGAATCCAGGCACTGGTCCAGGGCTTGCATGGCCTCTCCTGATTCAGATGTTACAGAGAAATAGAACTGGCTTTTAGTAGTAGTAATACTACTAATCGTGTATAGGGCAGAGTTCACAGAGCCTTTACAGTGGTACCTCCGGTTACGAACTTAATTCGTTCCGGAGGTCCGTTCTTAAGCCGAAACTGTTCATAACCCAAGGGACGCCTTCACTAATGGCGCCTCCCGCTGCTGCCATGCTGCCGGCACATGACTTCCGCTCGCATCCCGGGGCAAAGTTCGCAACCGGGAGCATCTACTTCCGGGTTAGCGGAGCTTGTAACCCGAAGCGTTCGCAAGGAGGACAGTACATGACATAAGGTTCCACTGTATAGTTTTTAAAAAAAATATATTTCTTAGTTTACAAAAGTATGTGCAATGTCTCTTTTTCCAGTTGCGTTTTCTGCAGATCAGTTTCATTTGTTGTGACACAATAGCGTTACATTAGGAAGGAAAGGGGGAAAGAGGTGGAGGGGGGAATGGTGAGTGGAGTGGGGTCAGGTGGCAATGCTTCTATTCTACTTAGTGTATGTGAGCCTCAAAATATACCTGTGGAGTAGATTACTAGTTGTTACTGAGGCTGAGCGACAGATTGCTTTTGTGTGATGCCGGCATCACAGAAGAGCCAAACTACACATGGCATAATATCAGAATTTGCAAATATGGTGATGCAGTATAGTGCAGGTGGACGCAACATCACTGAAGAAATGACAAATACAAAGTCATAGAATCGTAGAATTGTAGAGTTGGAAGAGACACTGAGCATCATCTAGTCCAACCCCCTGCCACACAAAAATATGCAGTTGTCCCATACAGGGATCACACCTGCAACCTTGGCACTATCGGTACCACGCTCTAACAAGCTGAGCTCCACCAAAGTCTTGAACAAAAGGCTTGTTGAGCTACACAATGTGTATATGTGTAATATAATGCACCACCCTCAAGTCCTGGGGGGGCAGGGGTAGAATAGGAAAGAAATCCCAATGATTAATTGCCCATTTCTGTTTTATTAAACTAGGAAAATAAAATGGAAATCCCACCCTGTGATGTGATCCTGGAGGCAAATTATGTTTTCCTCAGCGTCAGTCGCTTTTCTTAACATGCTTTTAGTTTAGTTCAATACCCATTTTAGGGTTGTAAACCTGTTTTCTGATCTCCTTATGAAAACTGAAAATCAAGCTTTTGTAGTGTCAGATCTTTATGTGGAAAGAATATCTTTTTTTGGAGTTCAGAGATTGATTTATGGCTCTGCCATGCAGATAAAACGTGTAGTGTTGTTTACAACAAACCGTACAACATTGAAATATTGAAAGATTACATGTTCCTCTTAGAAGTCAAGTGCATTCTTCTGAGACTGTGGAATGGTTCAAAGTGGGAGAAGATTGTAAAGATGAAAGCAGGATGTTTAAAATGGTTTGAATTTAGTAGCTGAAAGATAAACTGCTATGGTTAGGTTTGAGTGATGGTACCTTGAAAAAGAAGCAGATGGAATTGCATATCTTGTATTGAACTTCTAAAACTTACAGTGGAAATTAAAGAAAACAACACACAGGGAAAGAGAACAAATCGAAAGTGATGATATACTAACCCCTTCTGATTTGTGGGGGACAGGAAGGGGAATGTTTGCCTCGGATAATTGTCTTGCACATCTGCAATAGCTGTACTTCTGGCATTTGATGTAAAATACTTGCTAATTTTTGTTCTTATAAACATTCCTTAAAATTAATAAAGAAAAGCCAGAAGATGGGTGGTTGTGCCTACCCTAGCTCTCCATGCACTGGCAGCACTAAAATGCATTGTACCTGGGCTTCCCTTTGAGGACCAGGGCTTTTTTTCCAGCTGGAACTCACTGGAACTGAGTTCTAGCACCTCTTAGTTGCGTTCCGGCAGCTTTCCAACGTTGATTCTTATGCCTGGATACATGTGAAAATGTAATGTAAGATTTTTCACTGGGCAAGATCCAATTGCAGACTTGGAGCAGGCCCATTGAAGCTGCCCAGAGTGGCTGGGGAAACTCGGCCAGATGGGCGGGGTAAAAATAATAAATTATTATCATTATTATTGGATTGAAGTCCATTAATGGTGAAATGGATCTGTTCTATTTCTAAACTGTTCAGTTTATTCTCAACTGCAGGTTACCAGGTTAGGAATGAATACCAGGATTTTAATATTTTGACATGTTGAGTCTTCCTGAACTTCACCTAGTTGAAGCTTAGAAAGACAAAGGGAGGCTATTCAGTTAGTGGTGCTTGTTCTTGGTTTTGCCTCTGGCCACCTGCCAGACCAGAGAGAAAGAGATCTAAGTTATGTGGGCGCATGGTGTGGTTTTGGTTTCCTGCGGGAGGGGTTCCAGCAAAGCAATAAACCAGTGAAAACTGATGGGGCTTCCTGTTGGTCACAAGCCTTATCAGTCCATACCGGCTGGAGTGTTGGAATGCACAGTCCACACAGCTAACCACATTGTATTAATTAGGAGGGAGCAGGTCAGCTCACTGCCTTCTGTCTTCAACAGAATGTAGAAGGAGCATGTTCTTCACTGCCTTTACTTCCTTTGGAAGGGGGGAAAAGGCTTTAAGACAAGGTTTGAACAACCACCAACATCTGAATACTGGATTCATTTAGTTCAGAGAAACTCTTCTGTGAGATTCTGAACAATGTACTGTCACACACACACACACACACACACACACACAGGAAGTGCTTATTCTCCTGTGTATGGCATGGTGAGACAACTTGTAGCTGTCTGGAATTTTTTGAAATTAATAGAGAATGGAGAGCCAATGCGCTTGACTTCTGTATAGTTCATTTGAGATTAACACCTGATGCATCTCTGTCTGTCTTTCTCTGAAGTTTCCTTTTGTTTTGACTGAGCAGACGGCCTGCAGCAGGCAGCGCTTCCTTTCATCTTCCTCTGATGATCAAAAGATTGCCAAGTGGTGGTTATTAAAACCTGGTGTTTAAGCTCTGGAGTGCAAGGCTGTCAGTGTAGGAGGCAGCCAATGATGTAATTTACAGTATATAATAAATATAGGAGAAGTGCAACACTGGAAGTCTATCTCCGTGCTCAAAAATGTTCTGATATATGCTGCTTTGATATTTTAACTGCTTGGCAACCTTCATTAGTGGTTACTGTGAGGATCATAAGTTATGGCTAGTCCGATGATTCATAATTGTAACTCCGCTAAATCAGTGAGCATCAAGAAATCCTCAATACGGAAGACGAATGGTTTGACCAGTGATGGTATTATTTCATGAGTTGCGAAAATGATGAGCACTTAGAGACCCAACCTCCACAAGTACAATAAATTTTAAATGCAGAGATCATCTTTCTAAAGCATAAATTATTTGACCTGTGGCTGAAACTTGATAAAGGATCTTGGGAAGAATGTTATAAATTAGCGGGTGCCGTTGTTAGGAGAGTGTCTCAGATAATAAGCATAACCAATGGTGGATATGTAGCATAAGGAGATTGCAAAGGGAGGAGGGAAACCTTTGCAAGCATTTGTGTTGTGTGCATGCATTACATTTTGAATTAAATGTCCTGGCAAGGGTGAAAAAATAGCTGTAGAAACAAACTGGAGAAAGTAACAAGTTATTTTCCTTTTCACAAATTGTTTCATTTAGTCATGCTTTATTTATAAATATGAAACGTGTCAATGTGGAGCAACATTCATGCTGCTTCTTGGTCCCAAAGATCATCTTGTAATCCTGTGGCTCCCAGGTATACTTTGGAAACGTCATGGCTGCTGAGAGTTTTGAGTGTGTACTGGCAAACATTTCTGGTACGAGTCAGGGTGACAAAAGCCCCACTTACCTGCTTCATAACAAAGCACTGTATGCAACAGAGGTGTAAAGCGGGACTGCATCATCTCTTTCTGCTATTTATATTAACACTGCTGTTTTAACATTGCTTGATAGTGTCTATATGCACAAAGAGAGATGCATTCCTATATAATTCAAAAAACAGGCTCTGATAACTCACTGCAGAGACCCTCTTAAAATACTATAGCTGAGTGCAGCCTCCTGCATTAGCTTAGAAAGCCCATTGTGCGTGCACATGTGCGTATACAGGTGATTTTGTGTTCGCATTACAAAACTTCTAACAAAATTTTGTTTTTGTAAGAAACAATGTAAAGCAAAATTCTCCCCTCATAATAAACATCAACCAGAAGAAGAAGATCAGAATGTCTGCAATATGCAGCTAATATGGGAACTATTTGCCCTTTTCTTTTGTCCAATTAATAGACGATTCCCCCCCCCCCTTTAAATTAAGGGTGTTTGAGCAGAGCAGGTTCACATGAGTGAACCTTTTGACTGTACTTTCTACTCACTTATATGAGTTTGCTTATTGCAGTTTTAGCCTGTCTTTCATTCCATAGAGTCCCAGGACAGCATACAGCATACAAACCCCAACAAAATTCTAACCCACACCACACACAATAAAATGGTTAAAAACCAACAGCATATACCTGTATATACAACCATATAGCAGTTCAACAGAAAAATAGAGATCACTAATCTCCACACCCAAATACCTGGTAGGGAAAGATGCATCTTCAGGTGATGCCAGAAGGTCTTTGAAGAGGAAGACAACGGTATTTCCTTTGGGGGAGAGTTCCACAAATGAGGTGCCACCACAGAGTGTTGTCTTGCAATGTATATGACCAGTATAACGTAAGCAACACATAAGCGGCGCTCTGAAAACTACCAGACCATTTCACGTTCTTGAATCTTATATTAGTAGTCAATGTATATGAGCGTGGGTCATAGATCTTAGCTCCAGCAACTTCAGTCATCACTGACACTCTTTGACTTTGCTGTTGCTGCAATTTGTAAGCTGCTGCCTCTCATGTTTATTTCTCTCTCATAAGTTCATGATTCTTGTAAAGTGATGAGAAAAGCAGCACAAGGTAGTTTGTGAACTAGATATTTGTTGCAAGCCAGTCTTAAAATATAACATGCACACACACACACACACTCGCTTCATCTGTGTGGTTTTTTGGTGGAGTATATTCTAAATTAGGTTTACGACCAAGGTTAAGTTACAGTATACTCTGTCCAGATGTGGTTATGGCTGTGAGAAACTAGCATGTTGTCAATTTACTTAACTTTTTTTATTTTAAAAAAAGGGAAAGTTGGGAGAGGGGAAGCAATTTACCTTTATGATTGATCTTCAGGAAAACTTTAGTTGTGGTGCTCCCTTTAGATGCAGTGCCAGATTTACCCCCGGAAGCACCAATGGCTGGAAGAACAAAGACTTATTAAAGGGTTGCAGTGATGGAATGTAGAGATAGCATCAGACAAAGAGAAAACTTAGTAGTTAATAAAATTAATCTGCCTGTGTAATCTGCAGTGGCACTACATTCCAAAATATACTTATCTCTTAAAATACAAGAATGATTAGGTTTTGTTCTCTAGCTTGTAAGGTAGCTGCCTAAACTGTTTCAGATTAAGAATGCCTCTTGCATGGCAACAAAATATTAAGTGATGAAAATATTAGTGGAAAGCTGCTTATCTACCAAAAGTTACTTTAAATAGCATCAGAATTGGAATTTCTATGCATTTTGGGCCTTAAATATAATGTTTAGGGCCCAGGAATAACTTTCATCTATTTTCTCAAGGATAACCCAAGATGTGAATTAATTATTACTTTTATGGTTTTAATGATATTAAAAGCAATTTTTTTCATCCATTTTCAGGAATGACTATTTCACAATTCAAGGAAAAGTAAAATATATACTAATAAGATGCCCCCCTACCTACCAATAATATCATGTAGGAAAAACACATATAGTAATATTTACAGTAATATTGAAAAATATTACTGTAAAACAGCCGGTTTCTCACTTAATAAATGAAATACCTGAGGGAATAGCATGACACTCCTGTTCAGTTATCGCTGCTGTTGCCCTTTGGATATGCTTCTGCTCTGAAGTTATAGAAGTTGACAACACCAAATGTTTCTGTACTGCTGGTATTCTTATAGCTGATAATTTACTTTGGTTTTTAGTCTATTAATTCTGGATAGGAATTAAGACCACCAATGGTACAGCAGTGGCTCTGTCACAAAACTATTGTGTGTATGTAGACTTCTAATACAGAAGCAGCAATATATCTACAACTTGGATGCTTGGGCATCATCAGAAGGAAAGAGTAGATGGTAATTAATGCCTGTAGTGCCAAGACAAGTGTTATACATTTTTGAAGTACCACAGGCAAAACGTCTCTCTTCTGTTTATCTTCTCTACATCATCTCGTTTCTTATTACAGCCAAGCTGTATGTAATGTTACCAGTAGACTCATGACAACCCATTTCAGGCAGAGGCTTTTTTCAGTTAAGTGAAGGGGCTTCATTTCACGTAATCCTTTATTTTTTTTAAAAAATAATAATAGGTGGGAACTTTTTGGGACTGACCTTTTACAAGGTACATTAGCAGCTTCAGAAAGTAAGTCCTCTGTTTATTAAATAGCACAGGAGACAAAACAGTGCTTCTTTTTACAAAAATATTTGAGAAATGGTTTTGCCCAACCAGACTGCATTAATAACTGGGAGAAAAACATTATACACCAACTAAGCATCTGCCCTTTTTAACTAGGCAGTTAAAATAGCATGATTCTCTGGATGTTTCTATCAAGAGTTCTCAAAAGTCTTAGACAGTTTAAATGTACTTGGTAGAGGACAGCCTGCTTAATCCTGGCTGTCTACTCTTTGACATTACAGTTTTTCTCATCATAAGCAAGTTACAAGTTTCTTTATGGTTAAGACTAGTCACATCTGCTCTAGTGGCATGTGTCTGAAGGGTAAAACGTTTCCTAAAGCATGTTCAGTCGTCTTGATTTTATAGAAGAACACAAACTTGGCTTGGCCTTTACTCTCAACCTCATTACTAAGAGTACAGTGTTCTGCATGTTTACTTAGAAGTAAGCTCCTAAATAAGGGACCCAGGTGACGCTGTGGGTTAAACCACAGAGCCTAGGGCTTGCTGATCAGAAGGTTGGCGGTTCAAATCCCTGCGACGGGGTGAGCTGACCATTAGGTCCAGTCGTGTCCGACTCTGGGGTTGTGGCGCTCATCTCGCTCTATAGGCCGAGAGTCGGTGTACAGCTTCCGGGTCATGTGGCCAGCATGACAAAGCCGCTTCTGGCAAACCAGAGCAGCGCACGGAAACGCCGTTTACCTTCCCGCCAGAGCGGTTCCTATTTATCTACTTGCACTTTGACGTGCTTTCGAACTGCTAGGTGGGCAGGAGCTGGGACCGAGCAACGGGAGCTCACCCCGTCGCAGGGATTCGAACTGCCGACCTTCTGATCAGCAAGCCCTAGGCTCTGTGGTTTAACCCATAGCGCCACCTGGGTCCCTGGTATCCCAAGTTAGTCCATGCTAATAAAGCCACTTTCAGGGTTGTGTTGTTGACCAGTGACAGCTACTAACTTGATAGAACATACACAAAAAAAAAAGTGTATAATGAAATTTGGGGCAACTGTTTCAAGAGTCCTTCCGGCACACCTAAATCAATCTCTTGCTTCCTTTGAGTATCCCGTGCTGATTTCAGAACTATAGAAATGACAGGATTTAAATGTCTCAGTATGAATTTACCTGACCAAGTTCTAATGTTACCAGAATTTACTCAAAAAATTCCTACGAGGTACAAATGTTTCTTTACAATTATTTGGTACCTCTGAGTTCCATTTCTTAAAACATTGTGACAATATAACACATAGCTGCTCTTTGTGAAATTTAAGTCTGTTTAACACTGGCATCTTCAAAGACAATAAAAATTCCAGCCTGCCGTTTATCTATTCCCATGTGAAGAGTTACTGTACTGTATATTGTATCATTCCATGGGAAATTCTTTGGCTTAATAGTTTCATTTATACAGTTGTCCGAGGTCAATTTTCTATTTTGCAGTTGTCAAACAGCTGCCAAATTAAGCGGCTATACTCCAAAGTTCATTTACATTTTATGCCATTCTTAGGGTGTCTGCTTCATATCTTAATATAACTAATGATTTAGCTGTGGATCTCCGTCATCCTTCCCCACAGATGTTCACACCCTCATGTTCTTTGAGTGCTTAGCAAGTAGCTTTGTTTCTCTTCCAAAGCTTTAAAAAAAAAAAGGTTTCGTCATTTTAGAAGAGAAAACTATCTCCCTAACAGAAAACAAACATGAAATGGCTGGTAACTGTGATTAATTTGGTAATGCTTCAGTAGAATAGGTTTTTGTTTTGTTTTTTGACATTCTCTTCCATTTTTTTATGTTGCCGGAGTAGAAGGAGGTGGGGGGGGATTAACATCTGCAAAATGCCCACTGTTCCTTGGGTTTACTAATTGATCACAATAATTATTACGTATTTTGGTTTTTTACTTTGTAATGATGTTGTGCGGTTCCTTTGAAAAGCACACGCTGGAAGGAACTTTATTCAGTGAAGTATCTCTGCAAATCAAGGCATTTTTTTATTGCTGAAATATCAAAGGATTCCACTTTAATAAGGGAACATCGACTACAGTGGAGTTCATTTGTGGTTTTGTAGCATATTTCTTATTTAGTGTAAATGTACATGCATGGGTGAAATATTCAGGATTTTAAAAATGCAGTGCCATGATCAAAGGAATATCTCTCCTAATGCCATTGATGTTCTTACTACAAAGTAGTCAAATAGCCTGGGGTCACCATCCACTTTATAAAAATTCCTTAAAGACAGGTAGGACCCTTGGGTGTTAAATGGATACTTGAGAGTTTGGTATATTTTCTGTCGAGGGAGCAGCAGAGATATATTTACAAGTACTGCCATTCAGGATAGTGCTGGGGTTTAAAGGGGCCTTGTTAAAAGGTAGCCCTAAATTACAGGCTTGCCCCCAGTGCATCATGCCAAAAAAGTTTCTGTCTCGTTCCTTTCCGAACTTGGTCAACCCTTCTCAGGACCATGCATAGACAATATACTCTAAGAAGCAGCTCATATTTAAATGTTTTAAGAGAAGCATTTTAAAACCCCATTGAGGTTATTGTGTGCAAATCATTTGAACTTACTGTGTTTGTACTAGGTAAAGGAAAGCAATACGCTTGCTAGTTGTATACTTTCTTAAGCAATGATTGGTGCTTTCGGTTGATGGGTTTGTCATTGGGATTGCAATAAAATGCAAGCCAAGGTGAAATTGGATACAGGTTGGGAGAGCAGATAAAACCAAGTGAAAATTAATGGCAGATGTAAAAGTTATCAGAAAAAGTCTAATAGACTACGGTCATCTGTTAGTAGCGCTTTAGTAAAAGTATTTTTCCTTTACCAGATGTGTCTTGCAGCATCTTCAGAGTAAATCATCAGTTTGACTCCTAACATTTTACGTATTGTACGTGGTTGAATTATGCTGTCCTTTCTTGTACCGGTTTGTGGTGGTTAGAGGAATAAAGTGTGTGCTCTTAATCTAGACATAATCATAAATGTAGCATCTGAATTCCAGCTGCTGAACTGTTTGCAATGGTTTGCTTTAAGAAAAGGAGACAGATATATTTTGTCTCCCTCTTGACTGACCTATAGTTCCATCTTCAGTATTCTAGTACCTCATGCAAATATCCCTCTATTACCAGTATATGGGATGGCCTGTTAATGTCTTTCTCTTCCATTGCCTGGTGAAAAGTTCAGGTGTGGTTGTTGTAAGTGAGTAGGCTGAGGGCAGGATTCCTTGGGAATTGTGACTGGTTGAAGGAGTGGGAGCTTTCCAGATATGGGTGGCGAGGTGAAGCATTTACAATCAATCTGAGATTAAGGGATTGTTAGTATGATCTCCTGGGGGAAATGCAAAATTAAGAGTGTGGGTATTTAGACACTAATTCAGTTGCTCAAAATCTTTTAACAAAAGTTATCATGCACTTTTCTTTTTTACAGTATCCTTAAATTTTCCTGAATGTTTCTATCCCTTCTGATATTAGATGCAGTTAAGAGTGGGCAGAAATTATTGATAGCTGCTGTGTTTATGTACTAATTGATCTTAGTCACAAATAACTTTATCTGAATCATAGCCATAGGGTATTTCTTTCCTTGCCTGTACTCAGTGATATTTGTTTTAATACAAGCCAGCCCCCCTCCCTTTTTGCAACTGAGTTATCCCTATTATCTGCAAGTTCATAATGAACTAAATCTTGATCTCATAACTTGCTTTGTTTTTATTTTTCTAGTGTTTTATACTTCAAATAATGTCTTTTACTTTCTATTTAGGTTTAATTTTTAAACCTCAGGTATTTATTTAGGTAATTTATATACCGCTCTACATTTCAGAAAAAAATATCTAAGCAGTTTACAAGTGTTTCATACAAAATAGACTTAATAAAATATATATTACAGATAATATACATAAAACAAAAAAATAGAATTCAGTCATTAAAATAATACAGTCAGCAGCAAGACAAGTTAACATCAGAATAGGCCTGAATGACCCTTTAGTTAGCTGTGTTGGTTGTTTGGTTGGCATCCTAAGAAAGATAAAATTAAAATTAAAGTTAGCAAATATGGGTTGTAATTGATGAAGTTGTTCTGTTAGTGCAAGTACTTCTGCCTATACAGTTGGACTTCTTTTCCCTAGCTCCTCCTTGTTCATCCTGCAACCCCACCCCCCAATCTGTTCAGGGGTTCCCCAAACCCGCCAGAACAGATTTGGGTGCAAGGGTAGGTTGCCATCAATACCTTTTCCCTAAATATTATCTGTATTTGGCTATAGGTCTGCAAAAGCAAGTAAGCTATGTATAGATGACTGATGACAGATAGATTTGAGACGTAAATTTGAAGTGGAATACCAGTGATATTAGCTTTTTTCAATTTTAATTCATTTATTTGACTGCCCAGAAAGCTGTGTGGGAATAAAATAACTGAATTTATTAATAGCTAAAATTAAGCCTGATAACAGGAATTTTCTCTTTTAATTCATATAACTTGGCTGTGGAAAGACTGCAGATACATAAAGCAAACAAGAGGCTGATAAAACACTTTTTTACGCAGATCATAAAGTTAATTATACAAATTTGTAGTAAAGAGTCTAAATTAAGAAATGTTGTTTTTATGGTATATTAGGTGGAATTATTTTTATGTAAATGGTTTACCCCAAGGAAACTGTGAAATTGATGCATAAATCTGCTCTGTTCCAGAGCTAAGCATTTGAAATGCAATCTGTATGGGTTTAATGTCTGTAGACCAGCATGTTCTTTTTGCAGTGAGGTCTAGGTGCTACTAATACTGCTGTAACAGGTGCATGTAATTTAACTGCAGAGCTAGTCAAAATATCCTTAATCTGTCCATATTAAGCTGAACCATGTGGGTGTTTGACTCGAGTTTTCAGTGATGTATTTTCTGTGTTTCTAGATTTTATTCCTGCCAGTATGGAGGATAAGCCTCATTACTATATCTACCCTTGCTTGTCCCTGTCCTTTAGGAAGCAACTTAAACTGGGTATTGTCAGGAAATCTGGTTTCTTCATCTTTTATGTTATATAGCTGTTGATAGTTCTGGCTAAATAGGCTTACTCTTTCTTCTGAACATCTCCTGTAAAAGTAAAACAACTTTGTAGAAGAGAGATAGAGCTTTTCTCCAATGAACGCAGCATGTTTTATTGCCCTGAGCTCAGTGGCTGTCATGCAGGGGAGAAATAAGGTATCGTGAAGAGAGAAAAATAGCATGCAGCTACAACATTTGAATGTCTTTTTAAAAAAATACATAGGGAAATCAACGAGTAAAAATAGTGGGCCATTATTGTGTCATCTGCTCCAAGAAGGTTATGGGATTCTTTAAGCCAGTCCAGGCTGTAACTGGAAATAGCTGTTGCTTTTTTGCCTTTCATAAATGTATCTAGTGCTTTTCATGAACTATCACTGGCATAATTGTGGTAAAGTGAAATATGTTGTTGTGGAATGTGGAGATCTCTGCTAAACACTAGAGTTTCTAGCATGGAAATCATCACCCTAACTCATAGCAGCAGGTAAGTTGTCCCCCCCCCCTTCCTGATTAGAAGCCTTCCAAAAGAAAAGTTCTATAGATTGCATGACTAGTTTTTGTAGCTGAATTATTTCACAGTGACTGGTGTTGCAGATTATTTTTCTTAAAGGTAAATAGAAGCAGACTACAGCTAGCATGAATATGTTCCTTTAAGCTTGCAAAAGGCACAGATTCCAGCCTTAAATGCCCAACTATATTCAGTGTTCAACAGTCAATTTTATCCTGCCATGAGCTCTTATTAGTTGACAAAGAGGAAAAATTGTTATTGCATGCAGCTATCTAGCTGGGTGGTCTTCCAGGAGCTATAATCAACACTGTCTTTCTCATCAATACGCAGTTCAACACTACAAATTTATCTTATCGTGTGGTAACAGCAAGGGTTTACTCTAAGAATTGTGAGAAATTGCAAATGGGCTTTCAAAAGGAAGCAGGATGAATTGCATTTAGACTTGGGTTCCTTTGTGGCATAGCAACTGTAAAGATCCCCCCCTTACTTTTCATTCTAAGTTTGCCAGTTAGATTTTTTTGTGTTGGTTTAATTTTTTTAAGTTATTTCTCCTCTGCAATGAGTCATTACCGCTACTTTCAACAAATGAATAGCCATTTTAGTTAAGATTTATTACAAAGAAATGCACATTAGAAGCAATCATCTTGATAGACATGTAAAATTAGTTTGGTGATTCGTAGGCTGTGAAACTGTTAAGTACTGTTAGGTAAATTGCCGTGGCACATATGCACTATTTAATTCATTGCATAAATAAAATAGTTTTGAAATATTGTTATGCATGTCTAGAGAATGTGAAAATGCTGACTGTTTAAACACAAAAGAGCATATTTGCAAAAGGAAGCTGAAAATTAGCTTGTCAAATATGGTAGAATATTATAGGTATGAAGAAGAAGGTAATATTGAGCAAGTTATTAAGAAAACTGCTTTCTATGGTTTCATTATTGTAATGTTCTGGAATGTTATACATTTGCTGGGGGGCAGAAGGGGGGGAGGGAGCTTTCCCCCCCTTTCATTTTCCCCTTTTTGTCTTCAATGAAAATGAAGAATAACAACCTCAGACAGTACCAGTAGAGTATGTGCATGTATATTGACCTGTTTCCTTTATGGCACTTGTGAGAAGGCTCCACTTTTATTATGCAGACACTAAGAAGACTTCAGAATTAATGTTCTGGGTATCAGAAGACATCCCACCCCACTTTCAGTTTTTAAAATACACGTCAACACTTAAGTTGGGTAGACAGCAGCACTAATCATATTAAGCACAGTCTCCAAACTCACGGGGAATGCATAATTAATTCATTGTTTTAGAGGTGCTCATTTACTGGTCAAGGGCAAGCAGTCCATGCATAGCTCCCCATATGAGTAAAGAGAAGAGAGCCAGTGTGCTGTTCAGTGTGACACTGCCATTCCCTCTGCCCACTAAATCTTGTTTGTTACACCTCTACCATGAGCCAAAACCATCAAGCGGTTTCCATTAAAGTGTTTGCCACGTAGAGTGCAGTAGGGTAGTAAATGCTAATTCAGTGTCAATTAGAAAAATGCCTCTAATGGGGGGAGGGGGGTGTAGTTAAAAAGAGGCACTTCTGTTGATTCATTGCTGAGTCTCAAGCTCTCTTTCCCCCTCCCTTCTCAGTACTGTGCACTGTAAGCCTCTTTCAACACTTTATGTTTATTATTTTATAGCAAGTTTAGCTTGGATGCACTTTGCTCTGTCCTTTTATTTTACTTTAAATGTAATCCCAGAGTTTACCTCTGTACTTAAGCCCCTTTAAAAACCCTGCTTCACAAGTGCATCGTTACATTCCGCAAGTCTTAATGGTTAAAAGGCTTAATATGAATTTAAACTTAATCCTAGCATTCGGGAAATCAGTGGTCATCTGAATTAATCCTGTTTAGTTTTACCCCTGCATTTCGGGTGCACGCTAAAAGTGTGCTCAGAATTAAACTAATGCACATAATATCTGCTTATGTAAACATGGACTTCATTAATATGGCTGGTGAAGTTCTGGATGAAAGGCAGCTTATATCAGCTTCATCTCCGTTACTTTTAAATAGGCATATGAAAAGCATTATGTTTTGACTGTGGCTGACTCCGGTGCAGTTACTGTGGGTGCAAGTCCTACAAAAGCTGGGTCTCGTTGATTTCATTTGGGGACAGTTAACTCCCATCTTTAAAATCAGTATGATTAATTTTGGAACTGGTGTATATCCTCAGTATGAAATATACATTGTGACCTATTGGTTAGTAAGTCAGAACAGGAAGATAGTTTGGGAGTAAAATTTTGTTTCTATATTTGTTATGTATAACTCAATTCCCCTCTCCCTCTAAATCTGATTAACCATTGCATTTTAAGTTATTGTTTGTATACAATGATTTTTCAAGACTTTTGTTTCCAACCATGAGATATAAAAACTTCATTATACTTTTTTAAAAAACCTTGAATTCCTGTTTTGAAGTAATTACAGGGAAATGAAGGCATAATAAATTGGGGGGGAAAAAATTGTGCATACAAATGCTGCACCAAACCTCTGCCGAGCCTCAGAGAAGTACATTCTGTCCATTTATTCCTCTGTCATTAAATTGACTTCACAATTTATTCTTTTCTTAAGTCAAGGGCAGCTTTTACATGTACAAGGAAAAGGCATGTGCACTTCATTGTCTAGCATTGCAGTGAATGGAGATGCTCTTGGGTGTGCAGGAGCCTAGTACATTGCAGATTTTGCCTGTGGAAAAAAACATTTGGGTCTGAAGAAACTAAGACATTTCCATGGCAACCTTCCTATGTACATTTGTATGTATACTTACAATACTCTGTGTTTATGTAACACATTCAAAGCATTGTACACCTAGATTCTCAGAAATTCTCACAGCAGTTTTATATAGTGGCCAGTATTATTATTTCCCTGTTTCAGCGGGGAGCCTGAGATGGTGGCTTGCCTAAGGCAATCAAGTGAGTACCGGTACATGGTCGAGATGAGGTTTGAATCAAGATTTCCTTCCTTACAGCTTCTTCTTAATCATTGCACTTCCCTAACTTTCTCATTAACTAAGCATGCATGAATATATAATATGGTTTTGTAATGTTTTGATGGTAGCACACAGCAGTACTGGATTGAATTAGGACATAGCTGAAGTTGTATATTCTCCCCTTGGTGTCAGTACAGTATGTGGATGATTTATATGGGAACTAACATAGATTGCATTTTCTCCCCTCTCTTGCTATATAATGTGTTTCTCTTCCAGAGTGTCAAAATTGTGCTTTATAAAACCCACATTAAAGTTATTTTTTGTCTTCCCCATGTTTGTGTTTCATTAATTTGAATTACATTTCTAATAGAGCCCTTGCATCTTCAACGCTGTGTGAGGTTTTAAATTGGAGAAGCAAGCCGCAAATGTTTTTTTATAAAAGAAAAAAAAGAAACACACCATTGCCTGAATCTCTGCACTTGGATGCAAGTCAGACTGTCTTTTTTTCTTTCTTCTGTCTCCTTTTTTGCAGTGGATAAACTTCAAAGGCATGTTGTCAGAAGAATTTAAAGTTAGAACTTACATGGTGGTGTGTGCATAGACTGAAAAATAATTAGGCGTCTCAACAGTAACGAACCTTACATGCTATGTTGTGCAATTCACTCGCTGTGTGGTGTATTGGCCCATAAGCTGAGTAATATTGTTTCTTTCTACAAAATGTAATTTGAAACCACATCCTCATTTTTTTTCAGTATGTTAAATTGGAATAATGAAGATTAACTGAATATGTTAAGGTACATCACACGAAAGCACTCTGAAACAAGGACTTGTGTTGCTGCAACTCAATGCAGCATCTTTAACTTGATCCTTTCAAGCTCTGCCACACTTGTACTTAAAAACTTCTTTAAGTTCCACTACCCTCTGTTGAAATAGGTACGTAGGATTGAGTTTGTTTTATTCAGGCTTTTTTACTATTTTACCTATCTGGGAAATTTGCTCGCCTTTCTTAAGGAAAAAGGTCTTTGCTGAAAACCATCATGAATAAACCAGGGCTAGATGAGCCTCCCTGAGAAGGGAATGCTAAGAGTGGGGTTCCATGATGGAAAAAGTTCTATCTCTGGTAACTACCCACCTTCTGATGGTAGTGACAGGACTTGAAGAAAGACCTTAGAGAGCTATCTAAAGAAATGGATAGGTTCATATTTGAGGAGACAATCACATACCTGTATGAAACAACCTTATGCCTACTCAGACTATTGATACATCTAGTCCTCCCCCCCCCCATCATCTCCTTCCTGATAAATTGCTTCCTGCTTGGCAGGGGGTTGGACTGGATGGCCCTTGTGGTCTCTTCCAACTCTATGATTCTATGAAATTAAACGAGTTGCCAACTATTGAACCTTACATGCAAAAGTGAACTGTTGGAGTTGTTATGAGTGTGTTTATTTAAACTATTTACATAAAACACCAGCCATTGTGTGCCTTCACCTCATGCGAGAATGTGCACATAGCAACAGCATAAGCAGGCCAGTAAAAATAAGCCCCATGATGGTAAAGCTTTTGAAAATTTCACACAGTTACTGGTGAATGTGTGTAGAGTCTAAATGTAGACTGTGCCTCGTGAATGGGCAATGTATGAAATACTCTGTTTATGCCACCAAGCTCTGCACATTCCCTAGCATTGTTTAACTGTTCATTTCTGCACATTGTTCTCCGCGTTCAGAGAAATGTCTTCAAACACTGATGGAACACAGATCACGAAGAAGATGACCTAGTTTCTTGTGGCTGGCGTTAACGTAATGGGCTCTGCCACAGGGAAGACCTTCCACACACTGCCTCTACCTGTGTCTCAGAAGGCAGTGGCACACACAAGAGGACCACATCAGCTGATCTTCCAGTAGCTTGGCCCCAAACTGTTAAGGACTTGAAATGTGATTGCCAGCGCCTTGAGTTATACTCAGAAACAAACTGGCAGCTGGCGCAGCTGATAAAATAAAGGGGCCACATGATACCACCACTTGGCATGCAATGGAGACATGTGGGATATTATTGTATGGAATATTTATTGACCTCAATGCAGCAGGTGCTTGTGCACACAGGAAATTAGATGTGAACCAAGGGCCTATCTGCTCAAGACATTCCCTGTTCACTGAAGGAAACAGCTTCATGTGTGAATCTTTGACACATGGAGCTGTTTAAAGTGACTAGGGAAGCTTACTCTCTTATGCTAGTTCAAAGTACACTGAAGTGCACCAGAGTTGTAGATCAGGGAAAAGAGCTTTAAATGCAAACAAGTAAGGTTGTCTAGTGTGTGTGTGTGTGTGTGTGTGTGTGTGTGTGTTACAGCGTTGCTATCAGAATTTCAATTCTAAATTCAGAAGTCACAGAAATTCAATATCTACCCTAACTTTCTTCTTCTTCTTTGAATAGCAACTACTGTAGTTTAGCTAAATGTTCCCTTTTCACACTTTTTATTGCTGAAAATTGAGTCGTTGCTTGCCTCTGTAGTCTTCTGCTTATATGCCAGTGGGCATATAAGACTGGATTGTTGGCAAAGCTTGAAAAATTAGCTGTGTAATCATTCTGTACCTCAGAAGATTGAGATGTCTGTCTTATGTATGAGAACGTGTGCAGTTTTACAATGCATGAGTTTTCCTAGAAGCCAGCAGTGACTAGGAAATATTTTACGGTCATCCCAACTATGAAGATTAAAAGCTTTTGTCATCTAGAATTTCAGAGCAGAGTATAAGGTTCTGTTGGAAGCCTGACTTTGTTTTCTATGTGACCCACAGATGTTTTCATCTCAAAAAGGGACACTATTGCTCATAAAAGGTGATTAAGGCTGTTACTGTAGAACATGTGTTGGTGCCACATATTATTGGGGAGGGATTCTGAAATCCATCAGGCTTATTGACCGGTAAAGTACTACTGAAAACAATAGCCTGCAATTTTAAGTAGTAAGAATTATGCTTTCTTCAGTGGCAGCTCTGTAACTAATAAAAAGTTTTACTTGACTTTCATGCTCCCGATGTTCTTGTTTTGAGGTGATCCTTATGTTCTAATTTGCTGTGCACAAAGCACCCGTCTCTTTATTTAGTCTATTGTCAAATAAGAAAAACAAAGCATACCTATTAAAATTAGCACCCAGAGATGTTGGAAGCGTTGCCTAATATCTGTGCTAGTTGCATAAAAGGGAATGGTTTGAATTGCAAAGTGTTGTCTGACATTTTCAGCTGTACATGCTGAAATATTCTAAATATTTAGAGTAATTCATTTTAGTACTTAGAACTGCATATTCCTTCAGATAACAAAGAAAATATATAAGCCCAGTTCATACATTGTTGGTTATTCACCTTTTCTGAAGTTTGTCGGTTGTTGTAGACTAAATTCCTTGTAATCTCTGTTTCAAAAATAATATGGGAAAACATTTAATGGAGGCATTTTGTGGTGCTTTTTAAAATTCAATTAATCACTATTAAAAATCTTTTCTAAAAAAAATTATTGTGTTCTTTTTGGATTGATGCATCCAAAAAGCTCTTTTGGGGAAGCTAGATAATTTATTATTGTTTTTAGACATGTCCTATGATCCACTATTTTTACTTCACTCAGAAGTATGTGGCTTCTCCAATGCTTCTCCAATGCTTGTCACTACTGCTTCTGTATGGTGGCATGTTGCCTTTTTTACAGGTAGAGCAACATGACAGGTGATAGTCCTATATATCAAGTCACTTTTTCAGTTTGCTTGTTTTTATGTGTGTGTGTGTAACTTTAACCTTTTCAACATGGCCATATCAAGAATACATCAAATGTAAAATTTGCTCTGTTGGGTGTGCTTCCCTTCGTAACTCTTCCGTAATATAACAGTGCTGCTTCAAAACTGCTTTCCCAAGTTATACAGTGTTGGTAATTTTGTTGTGTTCAATATCAAAATGAGAAACTGCCTGGGATTTCATTTTTGCAGAATCTGACCCTGAAAAAAACTTTTAGGTGTTGGGTTGGCTGAAACCCCCGATAAAGCAAAAGTCTAGTTGTGTTAGATAGCATTAGTATATTCTGTGAATAAAGGTTTTGAGTTGGGTCGCTTAATGCAGACAGCATCTATTTAACTGCCCTGAGGCTCAGGCCAGGGTATGACCATTACTAACATACAGCCCATTTCCAAAAGTGATTTTGAAAGTGATCCTTTCCCCATTGAGTTCAGTAAGATTTTCTTCCTATGACTTCAGTTAGTTCAAATTGCAGCCTTAGGCAAGGCTGAAAATATTAAACTGAGTACCATGTGAGAAATAAAGCCACAGAGAGAGCTTGCTCACTTATGATATGACACCCCCCCCGCAATATACACTCTAGTTCTACTTATGTATAATGCAAATAATATATTTAACATGTAATCATCTTTTGTACTGATCTTTGTTAATCAGCTTAATTTAGTACAATTACAAATTGTTTAAACTTGGATATTTCGCTTGGAGTATGGGGAAAAGAAATTAATCCTGCAAAACAAAATATTTCCACAGTTTTAAATTGAAGGATGATGGTAAAACTTGTTGATAGCATTTGTCTCTGTTTTTGTAAATGTAGGCATTATTATGATGCGTTCTGTGACTCTTACGTTCCAATATATTTTGAGAATTCTCTTGAAAAACAAAGCAATAGCAATTACAACAGCAGTTCACTGTATTGCAGCAGTTTACTGTATTGCAGCTTTTACTAAATTCCCTTTCCTCTTTCAGACTATTCTACATTACTTCAATCTCATTTTAACATGTGATGTGGCTAGTTAAATGCAAGCACTACTGCAGTTTTCTTGTTTAGAGCCATATTCAAAAGCAATTATAAATAATTTTCTTTAATGCTTTGCATTATTTAGAACCTCTCCTATTGAATTTAATAGCAAAATTCGTGTTTTTAACCTGACATCTGTTGAAATGTAACAAAACAACAACGGATTGATACATGATTGGGGTTATTGTTTTGTGGGAGGGGTTTTTGTTTTGTTTTTTGAACCTATAGGGTCTATTTTTGTGTTTTTATATTATCTGTGATCCTCAGATGAAGGGTGGTATAGAAATTTTAGTGATTATAATACAGTCTTTTATGTATTTGTTGGAGGTTTATTTGTTAAACACAGTCACTCTGATTACGTAGTTTATGAAGTTCCTGTGTGACATCTTAGTTGTTGAAAATCTATTGTTGCTTGTGAAAAGCAACATCATTAATATTCCTGAATTTTATTTCAATAGCTCTTCAAATAATATTGGTTTTAAAATCTTGCCCAAAGTAAACAGAACAGATTGATACATTTCTGATTCATCTTGGTACCAGTGTTCCAACTTTTACAACATTGTAATATATTTCATTGAGCCAAATCGTAGCTTATGTGTTTGAATATTTGCCCCATTGAGTTTAACAGGAATCACTAAGGTAACTTCTCCTCCTCCTCCTCCTCCTCCTCCTCCTCCTCCTCCTCCTCCTCCTCCTCCTTCCTTACCAGCCCTTCACCGTAAAGTCTAGGGGTGGATTACAACATTAAAAACACCATTAAAAACAATTTGAAGCAACTGAATTCTTATGAATTACAGCTATTAGACTTTAAGGCCACTCCACTGAGCAAAATGTCTAAGGGATTACCTATGTTGACTGTACATTCTAACATTGGTTGACTGATAAAAATTGCCCACTTTTGTTGGGTTTTTTTGGGGGGGGAATATCCCTTGGATCTATATTTCTTTAAATATAAAACCTTACTTCTTTAGCCAGGTTTATAATAATGCAATAAGCAACTAATATTTCAAGAGAAGAGTAGTTGGAGGTGGGGTATATCACACACTATTTATGGAGTGTGTGATATACCCCATCCTAGAATCACTTGATTTGTTGAAAGCGGAGAAAATAAATAAGCAAATCCTTATTTGCTTATGAAACATGCAATTAGAAAATAAGTGCTCTTAAAATGAGATACATTTAGCCTATGTATGCAGTTTGTAAAATTAGTGGAATTAGTGGAATAAATTAACATAGTATGTTACTAATTGAACAATATATCGGTCAAAAATAGAAATGTCACAAAATAAATTATTTTTATTACTAAAACAAAATAGATACGTTGACCAGTCAGAATCTATTTTTAAGGGGCATTTAAAAACTTTGGGAGAATGTCTACAGAATCAATTGTTTTCTCCCACTTTTCTTTTTCCTGGTATGATATTCACTGATTGAAATGTCCTAACACTGTTAAAAACCAATTAAAATTTATGAAGGATCCCCCTTCAATCATAACCCCCAAACTAGAATTTTGACCTAGTATTCAGGTGCACTATCTCCTTAGCAGGACTTCTGGAGTTGCATCTGTGATTTGAGATATATGTGTAGTCTTGTTAGAGAGAAAATATCTGGCTCCTGTCAGTAATATGGTTAAATTAATGCTTATATTGCTTTTCAAATTGAAGCCATTGCTTTAAGTTAGGCATCATTAATCAAGTAACTGAAAACAATAGAACACTTTACTTCCCTATCTATGGAACTTTTTCCCAATACGAGATTTGACTGCCCCACATTTTATATTTATTAAGCAAATAGCTGAAGACCTACCAATTTTTGCCCTTTGGATCATAGCAGGAGTGGCTCAGCTTGTTCAACTGTATTGCTCAATTTTCATAAATTGTATTTTATAGTAAATAGTGTTTTAAGTATATTTTAATGAAGTGCTGTATTTGATAAATGTTAGTTGCTCTCGACTGTATGAGGAACTGTAGTATACAATAAATAAATTTCCCATGTCACATTTTGAAATATTAAACTGCCTATTAATAGACAATAATAAGTGTTGCCATATTGTTCAAGGACTTGAGTTCTTCCTTATAATTACAAGAGTTTGTAAAAGAAAAAAGTCCAATAAACTAATAAAGATTTGAGTTTTTCAAAGTGAAACTAATTTACTTTCTGCAAGATTGTATTAGTGTATCTGTTACCAGCTTTGAAACAAGCCGAAGATCTTTAGCTCATTTAAAATCCTTACTTGTTCCGAAGTTGTAACCGTAGAGTGGCATTCTCACTGTCATACTTGGGAGAGACCCAATGAAATCAATATTCCATTGATTTGAATAGGTCTACTCATTAAGGGCAAAGTAGGAAACTATGGTTAATTGGAGAATTTCTGGTTTAATTTCAGTTTGCACAAAGGAAGAGACAAAGAGAATACCTGTTTGCAGAAGAGTCTGTTTAATAAGCAAAAAAAATGATCATCCAAACTGAGCCAGTACATTAGGCTCTTTACTTGATTCTGTTGTTAGCGATCCATTTCAGGACCATTTCATTGTTTTTATTGGTTAGTTATCTGCAGGGCTTTTTTTCAGCCAGAACCTTGTTCCGGCACCTCTCAGATGGGCACATTTCCACTTTAAGACAACAACAACAACAACAATAATTTAATAATTTGTACCTCGCCCATCTGGCCGGGTCCCCCCAGCCACTCTGGGCGGGTGAGTTCTGGCACCTTTTTTCTAGAAAAATAGCACTGGTTATTTGAAACAAGGTATTAGAAATATAATTCGCAGCAAACATGTAGGGTTCCCCCCCCCCTTACTGCAGCAATATTTCTTCTCTCAGTATATTCAAGGAAACCAACATTATTTCCTCCTTCACTTTCCTTTTCCCTAAACATCTGATAACTGTTTGTTTTTAATCACCCTTACAGTGCACCCTTTAACCCACAGCACTTTCATTGTGTATTGGGGGAGAGGGCTGTGCCGGAGGGAATCAGTATATACCATACTCCCAATTTATCCTAAAATCTTTTTAATGTTTCCTGTGGCAGTCCCCCTCCCCCCTGTTTTCACATGCATATACAGGAAGCTGAGAAACACTGCAAAAAGTCTCTGGAAATTTCAGGAAAATCTTTGATTACAAGTAGGTGTAAAATTCCATGGACCTGCTGTGTTCTTATGTGACTTTTGGAATTTTCCAGAGATTTTCTGAAGAATACACATAAGAGTACATGGTTGGAATTTAAAGAAGAAACCTGGTAACTACTAGTTCTTTTGGAGCTGTTCACAAGTTATCCAGTCTTAAGTTTGCTGTTGGGAAGTGGAATTGTGGTTATAATGCAAGCTAGGAAGCTATGTCTGTGTACTAAATTGTCAAGTGATTTTAGCAATTTTAATATGCCACGGTCCCCACTCTACTTCAGTGTCCGGTTTTTAAGAAGGTCATTGGTCATTTCTTTCATTGTACTCTATTGTGTTGCTTTAAGTCATAGTACATAATTAAATTAACTTATTTCTTCTTCCATCCCATTCTTCCATCTTTTTCCCTTGTAAATTTTGTATTGTTTATGAGCCTGTTCAGTATCTAGTAGAAATCTTTTGTGTAGATGTTCCATTCTGAGGCTTATGTCTGTAGGATATAATGCAAACATAGACAAACACTCTCACACTGAGGAAAATTGATTTTTGGCAGTTGCCAAAACCATATCCAGTCCTGTACAGCATGTAAACTAAACATACATGTTTGGGAAGGGGGACAATGTCTAAGAATTTATGGAGATGGGGGATAGATTTTCACTTCTCCCCAACTGCTTTGGGTTTTTCTAAAGAACAAAATGTCATTCCAATAGACATGTGGAACACTTACAGGTATGTTAATAAATATCTGATATTAACTGTGGGCAGTATTCAGCAAAATAGTTGTGCACATGCAAGGATTAACATTAGTGCAACTAATGCAACTAGTTGATAAATAAACCTTTTGTTTGAGCTTACAGCATTTAAACATTTGCTATTTGGATCCGAAAGAAGAAAAACATTCTGCATGTGATCTAAACATTTTACACTTTATATGTTGCTCATCATGTTTGTGTCTTTATGCTAAGTGATAATTTGGGATATTAGTTAGTTTATTAGAGCTATTCTTCCGTCACAAGCCCTGGGATGTGTGTGTGTGTGAATGTCTTAAGAACACATGGTGAATGATAAAGCCTCTTGAGATACTGCTAAATGTAGAATACTCCAGCCATCATTTGTGCGGCTTTTGCAAAAGATGTGTAGGGAAAGGAGAGTGCACAAAGCAAGAGTTTTAAAATTGTTCAGCGGCTCTTTCCATGGCCCCACATATGTCCATCTAAAATGTGATCTAACAAGATTATCCTATGTTGTCTTCATTTGATATGGACATAGAGTGGCAGACAAGGAATTGATGATGATCTCAGCAGTTGGCATGATCAGAGACAAATGGTAGAGACCACAGGTACAGCTGTTGAATGCTGTCAGAATCTTGCCTTTTTTCCTGCTTAGATGATCTTCCTAGATTGTCTTCCTTCATAGCTGGAGACCTTTCAGAGTAATGTGGGTTTTTTCTCTGAAAGCATGACCAAGATTTTGAACTTTTCTGCTTCGCATGCAAGCATCTGTGCTTTTATTCCCTCAACACCCTGAATCTTTGTTCATTCTATGTTACTAACACTTATCCAACTTTTCTAGGCTCAGTTTCTCAGTTGTTTCCCTTGTGGGTTTCTGTGGCATTTCTGTTCTTTGCAAAATATCTTAGTAAATAGCATCCCTGTCTTTTCTTCCAAAACATACTTCTCATCTATCATATACAGTGTCTTTGTGTGTGTGTGTGTGTGTGTGTGTGTGTGTGTGTGTACATACACACACACACACTCACTCAAAGTTAAGTAGCACTCCAGCAGTTAAGTCTCATGCACTGTGAGAACTTCTGACTTGGATTGTAAACTCCTAGACAAACAGTGCCATGAAGAACTACAGTATAAAATATTAGGTTATTTAGATGTGGGATTATGTGCATCATATACCCTGTACTCTTGGTACTTTTCCCTGCAACATTTGAGCAAGGAACAGTTAAGTTTAATACCTTTTCTATTCATTTCAATGCTGGAGACAGATGGGGGCGCACAGTTGTGATGCATGTGGAAGTCCATCATTGATATTCAAGTGACTGAAACGCTTCTTGCTCACAGTGCACAGGAACTCTGTGGAGTTCTCAATCACAGTGGTTATACATTATCCCAAAAGCTCAGAATCTAAAACAAAGAATACAAGATAATTAAGGAAGATTGAATGTAAGATGTTGTTGGAGTACAAGTCCTATCATCTCTGGTCATTGGCGATGCTGGCTGTGGCTGATGGAAGTTGGAGTCTGAACATCTGGATGGCCAGCCAACCCCACTGTAGAGGCATTTTCCTCCTAGCAACACAGTCATTGCACTAATGGATTTATTGACCCTGCTTATTTGAATCTCATGTACTTTCTGAGTATATTCTGTTCTTGAAAAAATAATTGAATATTTGAATTCAGCTAGGCTTGCCAATCTGATGCCACCAGAATAGAGTGGATGAGATCTGTATCATTAAGCGACCTTCCTTAGTTAGGAACATAGGAAGCTGCCTTGTGCTGAATCAGACCACCGGTACTGCTGTCTGGCAGCAGCTCTGCAGGGCTTCAAATGGATCTCTCCTAGCCCTACCTGCACATGCCTGAATGAACCTGGGACCTTCTGCATGCAGAGTTTGAGTTCCACTTCTGAACCATGGCATATGGTCTTTGTCATTTCTGTTAGAGGATATATAGGTATAAATATATTGGAAGCACTACATGCATCAGACAAAACAAAAATAGAAACTTGATTCCTTAAAGGCTTTTTCTCTTGCTGCCTTTTCTTAATTATACCCTACATTTACTGTGCGAGGTTTCCACATAACTGTGTCCTGAGTATTTATGCTTTTATCCTGCAAGTGTTATGCAAATCTTTGGTCCTAGGTTTCCAATTGGAGGGTGTAGGTGCATAAATGTTGTTATAAATGCAACTCTCCCCCTCTCTCTCTGGGTGTGTGTATGAGAGAGGGAAAGGGAGAGAGAACAGCCTGAAGTCTACATACTCGAGCTACAATGTGTGGTGTTCAGTTCACATATGTTTGAGGTGCACAGGAAATTGAAATATACAAAAGTTCAAACTCCTGCAATGCTACTTCTCATAACCAATTCCCCTATCACACTAAATTCCCATAAAGCACATGCCAGTTGCCTCTCTTGCCTTCTCTGGAGGTAGGTGAGCATTTCTAATATAGTGTTTTCCTTTCCTCTGTGCCACAAAGTGGTAATATATTTGTTGATGACAAAACCAACAGGTGCCAGGGCTGTTGGGTACTGACGCTATTTGGCTCAATGCCTACAGTCGCACAGTGGATATATTGTATGTCTGTAGGTTTTTGTGTCGTTCTATGTCCTTTTGAGGGATGGGATAACCCAGTTGAAATACATACTTAAACTCCTGAGGGATTAGATGTGTTTCCTTTGCTTTACAGTTAAGAATTTTACAGTTTCTTTGTTTGCAGGTTCTCAGATTGCTTAATGATTCCTCGCCCCCCCCTTTTTTGCCCAGGTGTGTATAATAGCTGTATTTGAACCTTTCTAGGTTTGCCAGTTTTATTACTCAACATATGGTATATCCCTTTATTTCTGTCTGCTATGTCATTCCTTTGCTTTAGGGGCCCTGTTATATGCTGGGAGTTTTGCTTTAACAATTGGATTTCTAGAATCTGACATGATTCAAACTGGGAAAGATTGAGATTTGTTTTAGGAATCAAGATACGTTAATGAAGGTTATTTACAGGTTGACTTTTTTCCTCCTACCTTCATGATTATTGTAATATGGCTTCCCTAGTTGTGAAGATAAGAACCTTTTAGCTTCTGCTACAATTTTCATAAATGTGACTTACATTCATACGGCCATTATGAAGTATTGGTGCAATGGCAATCTCCTTTAGCATGCCTAAGACACTGCTCTCTGTGGGAGTCAACCTGCTCTCAACATCAGCTGTGGCAGTTACCACTTCAGTACCTGTGTTGAATTTGGGGCTTCCTTCACAGGCATCTTCTTGACCTTGCCTGTCCATCATGAATTTCTAAGGCTATGCAGTCTTCTTCCTTGAAGCTTTATCCAGCAACAGTCGATGGCCTTGGAACCCCATTACATTATACCAGCTGTAGGCACCAGGGAAGCAGATCCTACTGTTATAGCCTTAATAATAATAATAATAATAATAATAATAATAATAATAATAATAATAATAATAATATCTAGCAATCAACTGAACTCGGAATTCAGGGCATGTTTCCAGCTAGTAAACACTATAGCCTCCAATGGATAGCAGTGTTTCAACTATACTAGTCATTGCCATTACCTTAATATTTATTTATTTATATATTTATTTATTTATTTATTTATTTATTTATTTATTTATTTATTTAATATCTCACCCTCTCTCCCAAAGGAACTCAGGGTGGCAAACACTTCTTTGTCAAAAATTTAAAAACCTGTTTAAAACGTTTGAAAGCACTTTAATGCAATAAAGCACAATAAAACGTCCATAACAGGTTTAAGAACACACTTTAATCATGTGGCTGGATAGACCCACTGAAACAGGAAAATTTTCAGCGTTAGAGTTCAGTAATGGTGTCTGCCTAATGTCAAGAGGCAAGAAGTTCTAAAATACAGGTGCCATCACACTAAAGGAATGACTTCTTACAAATGTGGAATAGACATTGCATGGCCGTTGTAGAAGTGCAAGTTATGCAGATTGGCGTGAGTGAGTTAGGACATATGGAGTAAGGCAATCTCTTAAGTAAACTGATTGCAAGGTGGTGAGCACCTGAAATACCGATAATAACATCTGAATCTCAGTGCAGTAGTGACCTTGCTGGCAGTGCAAATATTTGAGCACAAATGCTGACACTCCTGTCAGCAATTGTGCTGCAGCATTTTGCATTAACTGTGGTTTCCAAACCAAACACAAAGGAATCCCCACATAGAGTACTTTGCAGTAGTCCTGTCTTGAAGCTACCAGTGCCTGAACCACTAGTCAAGCAGCCCCGGTCCAGGAACAGTCACTGTTGTCTTACTAGCTGAAGCCTGTGAAAAACACTCTTAGCCACCGAGACTAATGTTTTCTTTGGACTTAACATTTTCTGCTTGCCAATTTACTGTCTGATTTGAATTTTCATATTTGAGAGTCAACATTGTATCTGTCTTATAGGAATGCCATCTTTTAGATGGCTCAATATTAAGGTATACTCTCATCTTGAACAAACACTTAATCTTGCTCTCTCTGTGTGTGTCTTGGTTACTTCATCTGTGAAATTGGAATAATTAACCCCCCACAAGTGTACTCAGAATTAATGTTGGTAATGTTTGTGTGTAGTTTTGAAAATAGGAATAATTGTTAATAGGTCTCTATGTCTATCTTTATTGATTTAAAGAATAAGTCATTTAACTCTTACACACTGGGGAACATGAAACTGTTTTTGCTGTTACAATTAGACTTGAGCGCTTAACAGTTTTAATGCATTGCACAATTAACACATATGTGTCCTCTCTTAAAATCTATCCTTCCTCACTGACCCATCTTAACATATCAATAAATATGTCTCTGAATGAATTCACTGTATTCCTATGATTGTTAAGCAGAAAAGCATTTTTATATAATTACAAGCCTAATATCCCTCTTAAACACACCAACATTACCTGTCCAGGGAGTTCTGAATGACTGTCTGTCTTCCTGAACTAAGCATTGAAATGTGAAAACCTTCATATGATAGCCTTAATAACATTAAACTTTTTTTGTTGGCTCATTTTATCAGGAACTTAATATCTCTGCATTAGAGTCAGAAAAGTGTGTATGAAATGCTAGGTACTGTGCACTGTTTATTGCACTTCCTTGTTCCATTTGGGATTTTTGGGATTTCTGGTCCTTTGTCACCCTAGCTGAGAAGTAAACTGAAACCTTATGTACTAATTCAAACCAATGGCTTGATGTCACCTTCCTTAAGTACTTTGACTTGAACTCTGAGTTGCCCCCAGGGACTCTGATCCAATGGAGGCTCTCAGTGGCGGAAATAGGAGGTGATTTCTGCCTATTTTCCTTTTCCCCTGCATCCCCCAATCTTCCATAGCAGATTTCCAGAGGCACAGAGAGCTACATCCCCTCTCTTCCTGCCCTCATCTTCACCAGCAGGAGTACCTTGTGGGTGAAGCTCACACCAGTATATGCAAAGACCATGTATTGTTTTGTTTTGTTTTATTAGAAAAATTTATTTATTAATAGCATAACATAACATACATACATACCATACCATACAAACAAACACTTGCATACTTATACAGACTCACATTTCTCCCACCCCTCCACCAAAGTCACCCCCCTTTACCCTGTGCATGACTTCCAATCTCAACAGTTACAGTTTCTCCTTTTTCTTGTCATTTTAAATATATACTCTAAACTTATTACCTATTTTTCCCCTTTTTGTACTACTTTTATGCTATTATTTCCCCTCCTGTCCTCTTTCTTCTCCTTCTTGACCCCTACAACTCGCTTTATCTCGATAGTAATTCTGGCTTGTCGGCATATTTTTGGATGTATTCCATTCTTCTTCTAATCTTTCCTTTGGTCTCTCTCCTATATTTCCCATTATTTTGATCGCATTATGATATTCTATAAGTTTTATCCTCCAATCTGTTATCGTTGGGATTTCTACGCTTTTCCAATTTTTAGCTATTAATAGACGTGCACATGCTGTTATGTATAAATAAAGCACTCTATCTTTTTCTTTTATGTCTTCCGGTGGGATGCCTAATAAGAAACCTTCAGGGTTCTTTTTAAAGGAATATTTAAGCATCTTCTTCATTTCATTATATATTGTTTCCCAATAATTCTTTATTTCTGGGCAATTCCACCAAATGTGGAATAGCGTTCCTTTGGCCATTTTGCATCTCCAGCAGGTGTCGTCGCTATTTTTATTTATTTTAGCTATTATTTCCGGTGTCATATACCACCTATGTTGTATTTTTAAAAAAAAATCTTTTAATTTATAACATGTTGTGAATTTCATATCCTTTTGCCACAGCCTTTCCCATTGATCAAACATAATGTTTCTTCCGAAGTCCTGAGCCCATTTTATCATTGAAGCCTTCACATACCATGTATTGTAGCCCATCAGCTCTTTGCCTGTCACCAGAGTGGTTAGTGGTGTGAACAGGTATCTACCTCTCAGATAAACACCATTTAAGAAAGGTTGTGCCTCCTTATCAGCACGGTTGGCTTGGGTGACCATGTAGAGTATTTTCAAGCCTTGAAAATACTTCCTTTGTGGGAAATACTTTTGCATCCTGTGTTTTCTTTATAAAGACCGGAAATCCTGTTATAGGCTGAGATCCAAATAAGTACTTAAAGAGCCTGGGAGTGTCCACTGGGAGGTCAGTGGGACCTCTTCACTTTAGCACTAGCTGCTTTTGGAACATCCCCTTCCAAAGTGTTTTGCTACGTGATATGGCAAGCATTCTGTTGATATCCAGAATGGGTATTCTGCCAAGAAACAAAAGTCAAAAGTCCCTTGGACATGCAGAACTAGTTTCCCCTTGCTTTAAAAATCACGTTTTGTTTTTCAGTTAACACAGGGAGAGGACTTTGTGTATGTGCGGAGGTTAACTTTCTGCATCTTCCCTATAATATAAGGACATATGGGAGTTATTCTTTCATCTATATTTCCATGGACAGTGTTCACTGAATTTGATGTTATCTGCTTGAGTGGGCAATTAAATTCTGATTGGATTCCTTAATATTTTTCATATTAAGAGCAGTCAGTTGCGGTGTCAGATATCTGTGCCAGGGTATCTCTCTGCCAGCTTTTATAAGCTTAGATGAATTGTCAACAACTTGTCTGCAAATAAGTACAACTGTTCCTCTGTCAAGAGGGTATGAGCAAAGCATCTGGAAATGTGGTAATTTAGAAAGAGCTACTAGTGTAAAAAAGCAAATAGGGAAAAACAGATCTGAAGAATAAGGCACCCAGCTTCAGCATTTTTAAAATAAATATACAGTTTATATGAATTATGTATGAAGCATGCATGCATGTCTCTAATACAAAGTCTGTATTCACTCTTATGCTTTTTAGAGTTGAATATCCACCTCCCCCATGTTCTCTCTTTTCATTTCAATCCTGAAACAAGATTCTAGGCTTACTCAGTGGTGCAGGAAGTGATGTGCACATATGTTCTCAGATTCCACATACCGTAGATGGCTGGGGTGTATGTTTGAAGGGTCCCCATGTGAAAATAGTGGCTTTCTCTTTTGAAGTATAAGTTACTCACACACCAATGTTTTCAAGCAAAGCATCCTCCTCCAGATGTGAAACCTGAAGTATGGGAGTCGTACAATGTCAGTTCTTGCACATTTGAGTATGTGAATTACCTCCTCCGGAAGTTTCAGCCATTTTCACCCTCCTACCCCAAAGTTCAAAAAAAATGAGGGTTTACAGGAGCGGCTACTTTCCAAAACGATTTACCAAATGGAACCGTCACATTACAGTAGTGAAAGCTGGCATAATATGATATATATTCCATTTCAGTTGAAATATATTTTGACTTGGAAATTCTATGAAGTTTGAGGGCAGATTGTAAAAACACCCCCACCTTCTGTTTGTTGCTAAACATGAAACACATTCATTTGTACCTTCTTTCTTTTTTTCAGACAAACTAGATTTCTTTTGGGGCTGTTTGTTTTTAAGCAATATTCATTTCCTCCCCACTCGTATTTGTTTAGTGCTTTTTAATTGTCAAAGTAGATTTCTTTCTTCAAAAGCTTTGAAATAAAAGTTCTGGGATTTTTCAGATGATAAAAAAAAAAATTCTGGACAACTTCCCAGAAGAAAATTCCACTAATTGAAGCACACTGTTCTTTTACAATTAATATTTATAAGTGAATGCAGCATGTAAAGCAGCTTTGTAAAGTGTGTTACAAGAGTTTTAAAAATTAAGAATAAGTTAATTTAAAAGCTACATTGGGTGATAGAAATGGGCTTAGTGGCTGCTCCTTGTGAAGATTAATTATGAGTGGTGGGAGCAGAGAAAGAGTTCACTTTTATTCCATAACTTTCCCTGCTGTTTTTAAAATCATGTTTGTTGGTTGTGTACTATTAGGGAGGCAGGACTGAGTTACTTGTGGCTGTCAGGCAGCTTATTATGCCGTGTGTGTGTGTGTGTGTGTGTGTATGACACACACACACACACACACACAAAATGGGGTTGTACCCAGTGTTAGTCCTCCTCAGAGTAGACTCATTTAAATTAATACTAAATGTACATTTAGATGAGAATTCATCAGAAATGACTGCAGCCATGGCAGTAGACTGGTTAGTTTCCTTCAGTTAAGAATATCACAAACAAAATGTCTCTTGCAGCTACTTGCTACCGGTATGTTACATTGTTGCTGTTGTTGTTGTTGTTGTTGTTGTTGTTGTTTATCCACCCTTTACCCTAAGATTCCAGGGCAGATTGCAACAGTTAGTTTTAAAATGCAATGTTACAATATTAAAAAGAGTTTAAAACAACTTGAAACAGCGTTTCCCCCATTTCCTATGATCTCATTCATTGAAAGCCATATATAAAATACAGTGAGTGTTTTGTGTTGGAGCTGCTCATTCCATATACTTGGGGGGGAAATTATTGCAACTCACTTCACACATGATGTAAATACCTTTCCCTAACCAGAATTTATCCTCCTGTAAGAAAAACATTCATATATTAAAGTTATTGAAAAGTTCAATTATGCATCAATAAGTGACAGAAGTTTTAACAGATAGGTCAGACAGGGTGAGGTAGAGGTAAGCCAAACAAGGTTGTAGAGAAACCTTAATGCAGAAACCACTGGCAGAGCTTGCTACTTGTGAGTAACAAACTAAACTCCTGGAAGAATAAATTTGAAATCTGAAACTATCTTAAATCCAGGAACCTGAATTTTTGCTCACTCTAAAAGCCATGGTTTTACTTAGTGTTACTTGTGAACTGGATCACTATGTTACACTAGGTCTTCATGTTACACTGGAATCAATGGGGAAATTGCTGATATTCCCCATACTTTTTTTACTCAGAAGGTGACACTGGAAAACATCATGACAATTTATCAGTCTGATGCTTCTATTTCTTCTTCATCTAAGCACTCCTTCAATGAAAATACCTTATTTTGCTGGTTTCCAGAAGCAATCGATTTTAATAATTTTTAAGGCTTTCAAAAGATTCTGTCTTTCATTGTATTTATATAGAGGGAGTTGTGCCAGAGTTAGTTATCCTAAGTGGTTTCTAAGATGAAGTTAATAGTTTGTGATATCTTTTGTTTAGGAAAGTGGATCTGGTGATATTTATTTGTCAATCTTTCCTTTACCTTTTCTGTAAGATTGATGGGTACCTTATCTTGCCCTTTTATCTTTGCGTTTGGGGGATTTCAGCAGTACTGGAATTACAAACACTTCTTGGCAGCTTTCAGTGCCCCAGCAACAGGTTTGTATGCATGTGTTAACAAATGAGTCTCTGTGAAGTTGTCAGCTTGCATTTCTGACATAATGAAGATGAGAGAAAAGTGAGACCTATTTTGTTTAGTTCAGTTATCTTCATAATGACTTGTAGCAGTACAATTTACCTACTAGCTAACTTGAACAAGGGAGATTTTACACCGACTCCATTAAATCTATAGTATAGGCACTATGAAATAAAACAGAAAGCTGCTCCATTTTTTTCTTCCAAGTATTGATCCATCGGCACCAATTTTATGCCTCTACCACTAGTCAGAGTTGCAAAGGCATTGGATGGTTGCATCTCCCACACCTTCCAGGAAGAGCACCACAAGGGAAACATGAACCATCTTCTATAGAAGGAGCAACTACAAGGAAATATTCCTATGAAAAGGACCTTTGCTCTATCAGTTGCCCTGGGATTGAAGTACAGTAGACCCACAATTTATGTTTAACTTGTGCACATTCAGCTAAATGAATGAATGAATGGGAGCAGGTGTTTGGGGGAAAGACTTTGGCAATCCTACCCACCATTGCACTAAATGTGCTTTGCCTATACAGTGGTAAAGGTAAAGGGACCCCTGACCAGTCATGGTCCAGTCGTGTCCGACTCGGGGGTTGCGGTGCTCATCTCGCTTTATTGGCCGAGAGCCGGCGTACAGCTTCCGGGTCATGTGGCCAGCATGACAAAGCCGCTTCTGGCGAACCAGAGCAGTGCACGGAAACGCCGTTTACCTTCCCGCCAGAGCGGTTCCTATTTATCTACTTGCACTTTGACGTGCTTTCAAACTGCTAGGTTGGCAGGAGCTGGGACCGAGCAACGGGAGCTCACCCCGTCACAGGAATTCAAACCGCCGACCTTCTGATCAGCAAGCCCTAGGCTCTGTGGTTTAACCCACAGCGCCACCTGGGTCCCTTATACAGTGGTACCTCGGGTTAAGTACTTAATTCGTTCCAGAGGTCCGTTCTTAACCAGAAGCGTACTTAACCTGAAGCACCACTTTAGCTAATGGGACCTCCTGCTGCCGCTGCGCCGCCAGAGCACGATTTCTGTTCTTAGCAGAGTTCTTAACCTGAAGCGTACTTAACCCGAGGTACGACTGTATGTAATTTGGCTTTATGTGCTATCCCCAGAACATAACCCCCATGTAAGTTGCAGGTCTACTGTTTTGTGGGGAAAGACTGTAGCCCCTGTCATTGGCCATTGGAAGAAGAGCCACTTATGTCCAAGCAAGGGGGGGAACAGCTTGGTGTACTATTATATCAGGCACGTCCAACAGGTAGATTGTGATCTACCGGTAGATCACTGGGTGCCTGTGGTAGACCCCTGGTAGATCAGTGGCTCCCCCCAAAGAAACTCCACAACTCTGGTTCCCCTAAAAAAGCTCAACATTTTAGCCTTGAACCCCCCAAAACTGTGCTTTCCCTCTTTTGTAAAAAAACTCAACAAGCATGACCTGAACCCCTAAAAAACAGACCTTCCTCCTTCCTAAAAAAAAGTTCAGAAATGGGATAGATCACTGCCAGTTTTTAACTCGGTGAGTAGATCCCAGTCTCTTGGGAGTTGGCTACCCCTGTATTATATAAATTCCTGTTTACAATTCAGCATTATGTTCGGGCATTGCAAAACTAATCTCCCTACTCTGCCTCTTCCTTCCTCTCTCCTTCTCTTGTGCTTCTTGATTTTTTTAGCTTATAAGCCTAATGGCATCCTAAATGAAGTGAGCCCAATGTGGTGTTAATCATATGCTTTCTTTCAGAATTTAATAGGAAAGGGAGTGTTCAGAAATTCTACATTCATTCAGTAGTAGTCTGTACAAAATAACCTTCCTAAATCATGGAAATGTTTCCTATGTTCATCTGTGTCAAGATCATTGAATCAAATTCAGTAGCAGGCACACAACAACTTTTGCTTTCATTCACTTCTGATGTCTCTGTTTCAAAGAGAAGGGTCTGATACATTTTCTGCAAAGATTTCAAGTTAATTAAAATTTTCTATTGGTTCCCTTTAAAGTGAAGCTGAGATGCTGCTTTTAAGTTTACTCCTTGGAGAGTTTTAAAAAGGAAGATGATTAAGATGCCACGGACGATGGTATCAGCTTTCAAGCATTGTAGTGTCTTAGATTATAAGAAACTAAACATCTTGGCTCTTGAGAAGCACAGATGCCTGAGGAAGAGAATGTGAAAATGTTTAGATCTTGCTTCATGGTAGAAATGGGGAAAACCCCACTGAAAAATGCACATCATACTTTTTCAAAAGCCATCTGAATGGCTTTTGAAATGGAGGAAGGTAGTTAAAATAATATCATCCATTAAACTATGGATTGCAGATGATAGTTTCCTCAAGTTCCCATATGTTAAAAATGTGATTTGAGACTCTCCTAATGATATCAGCTATTAAATATTTTAAAGGGAAAGGGCCTACAGTCTGCTTTTATTATTATTTTTAAAAGGTAGGGATCGTTGTAAATCAAATTTATTTTTCCTGCTATGTTCTGCCTTGGAACTGTTGGACCATATTTCCGCTCTGTGCTTGCTTTGAGGTGCACTAAATATTAATAAATGCCAGTGTCACTTTACACCTTGGTTTATGTTTCAGGCTTTTTATTGGTTGAATTATAGTAATCTCTAAGGGAGTATGTAGCTTTTCATTGCCTGGTTTTCCAACAGTTAACATGTTGCTTAACAGATAAAATGGCTGCATTAATGTTCAGTAATTTAAATAGGTATGTCTAGAAAAAATATATGGAAAAAACCCTATTGTACAACATAGGTTAATAGAAAAAAATCATTTTCAGTCAACTCTTCATTTCAGCCAGAGCAAGTTCATTGTCAGATTTCAACATGTAAAAAATACACAAGCTTTTCTACATATGTAAATTGCCTGCTGTTATTTTGGCATGCTCAGGCATGTACAACTATAATATTCTTTAATTATCAGGTTAGCCTATGTCGGTCTATTCCATCTGAAATCTGAAATTGTTCTGCTAATAATACAGTTAACATAAAATATAAAAGTAGCAGAAAGTGTGGCTGCAATGAGAATACATTTGCATATTAATACAGTCGAGTAGTTTGTACTGATTGGTATTGAGGTTTCTAACTTCATGAGGAAATGAGCTGTGGTGATTTAATGTTCTCCATATTTTAATGACACCAAACTGATAGGAAGATGGATGAACAATTATGGACAAGATCCTGAAGTAGAATATGTGGAAAAGGTAATTTTGGAGCGCAGTCCTGTTCATGTCTTCTCAGTAATAAGCCCCATTATTGTGTTCTTTGGGACTTACCCTCAGGCAAGTGTTTATAGGATTGCAGCTTAAATCCACTTACTTTTGAAAATAAAGTACTAATCTGACACTGGGGACATGTTTGACAAATTAAACTAAAAAATATGAAAATTTATTCGGCATTATTGTGTTATGGTGCAGGGACTTAACTATATAGAGATGGTATCTGATAGTACTTTTGTGGGATATCTCTGACTTCCAGTACGTGCTTTGTGCAGTTTTCCTCCCACAAAGGTTTTTGGAAGTTTGAACAAAAAACACACGCTTTGCTGGACTAATTATTCAGTCAAAGGGGCAATTAAAAATAAGAAGACGGTATCATAGGGAAGCTTTTTTAAAAACCAGCAGAGCCACTCTCTGATCAAGAGCTCAGCAGTCTCTTTTCCACTCCAGCTCACCCCTCAAAGTTCATTGGGAAAGATGAGAAAAGAGGGGATGATTTCTCTTTTGCCAACCCACATGGCTAGGTTTCACCCACTAGTGTAAACAGGAGATACCAGGATGTAAATGCCCAAAACCCACTTTCTCCCTGATAGTGTAGAAAGTCAGCTGATGTGTAGAGAGTCATTCCTCTTACAACTTATAGCAGGAGGTAAATAAGCAATCTGCTTGGAACCACCCAACACACCTTCCCACTCCCTGTTTTTACCCTTAATTGAATAAGTTTTTGCAAACAAGGCAAAGTATTTCCCCCCCCCCATTCTTCTAAAATTATTTTTGTCTAAGTGTGTTTCACAATAGCATTAGGAGAGGCATGTATTTCCACATTACATGTTTCCCCCGTGGAGATTTAGAACTAATTAGAATTTTCTATTGATCCTCTTTAAAGTGAAGATAGGACTTGTATTATGAACTACCGTATTTTTCCGTCTATAAGACGCCCCCATGTATAAGACTCTTTTTGCGGCAACAACCAATCGCCAGTCCACCCTCGGCACTATCCCTGTATAAGACGCCCCCTAATTTTTGACATCATTTTAAAGGAAATAAACCTAGTCTTATACACGGAAAAATATGGGACTTTAAAGTTTGTATGTAGAGACTGCCATTTTCTGTGTGCCGCTTTTATCCAGTGGTTCAACTGCAGCAGAAATTGCCATGGTGCTGAAAGGCACTCACAGAAGAAATTAGCATGACTGACTGTTGTTTCATGTCAGAAAGAAGGATGAGGGAGGAACACCCAGTATTGAAGGGGCAGTTCATTTTATAATCTTTGTGTTGATTAGATTAAGCTAAATTTCATCTGTCTGTCTGTCTGTCTGTCTATCTATCTATCTATCTATCTATCATCTGCCTTAAAATTATGCAGAGTAGGGAAAACAGAAACAGCATCTGAACTCGGTACAAGAGTAACCCCTGTGTTCTCCCTGTCCTTCCTCCCTCCAGAATGCTCATTTGGTAAAATGTTGTGGATCTTTGTCTGGTTAATAGAAAACTGTTTCCCTCTGCCCCAGCACACATTAATCTGCAAGTTATCCTAATTGAGACATTAATCCTTTCATCACAGTTTATATTAATGCCACAAATATATCTAAACATGGCATAACTGTGAATCTGTAGCCTTCTATCTTATTGAGCATCTGTGAGGTCATTAATTAAGTCACACATTGGGGAGGTGAGAATATAGCAAAGCTTGACATTTTGTGACAAGGGGAGAATGGAGTATTAGCAAAAATGTTTTGCCACACTCCTTTGTTTTTGCTGGAGAAGCAATCATTTAAACACTGTTACAGAGTGCCAACAGGTACATTTCTTTATCTTCACATGACCTCCTATTGGACTCTGCATGGTTTAGAAAATGTATAGATCTTTTATTCATGTTCAGTATACTTCTGTGTCACTAAAAAGGCACCCTTTACCTCTAATTAATATTTATACATTGCAGGCTTTATAATGGGGTACTGGATATGTGTCACAGGAGCTGTACAGATTTCCTTATGTGCTGGTGGAGTGAAAAGTAGTTTTAACTGTCACATACTTTCTGGGCAGTCCCTGTTTTGTTTCTGTCATGAACATTAGTTTAAAGGCCCTGTTGAATTCCAGCCATATCACTTTGACATTTCAGAGTTGTTGAAATAATCGTCAACATGTCTGTCTTCCTTATGGCTTGATATAGATCTGATAGTTGCAAGATGCTACTGCATGCTGACAGCAGAGGCGGTTAAAACAGATGAGGTCTCGGTTGATGGCATTTGCCTTTTCTGGCCAGTTCCAGTGAAGTGGTGTGACCTATACATTTAAGAGAGAAATAAGTCCCACAACTGCTGTAGAACACTTGAGTTTTAAAGTGAAAAATACAGTATATGTGAACAGATGCGTTGTAAAGTCATCCACTCTGTTGAAAGCAATTAGATAATTTGGGAAAGGAAATGGCTTCTAACTGTTCTGTTCCTTTTATTTGCATGACATTTTGCTTTATGTAATTTCCTGTTGCCCCGTGTAATCAAAATATACCTTATAATGAACAAAACATAGAGGTGGAGACCAAAGCAGGGCTTGATTTGCTTGCCAGGAAAATAAATGCATTTACGTTGATAAATGCATACCTGTATGCCTCTTTTGTGGAAGGGATTGATCTGCATCTATGTAGAGTTGTTGCAGTTTTTATTATTTATTGTTGAACAGTTTGTTGTAGAATTTAATTTATGTCCCTTATTGCAGGCACGAGGCCCTACTTGTCCCTTATTTTGACATTTTAGCCCGATAAAGCAAGATGTGACAACCACAAAGTCATAGTATGCAATGAGTTAGGTGTTACTGATCTTACTGTTGGCAAAATAGCAGGTTGTGATTCCTTGAATTTTGTAAAAGCTGAGGCCACAGTGAATATCAATATGCTTCTGGGACAGAAAATGTGTTAATTAAAGTCTGTGACTTTTTCAGTACTCCTATATGAGAGCATTTCCTTTTGAATTGACAGTATCAACACTTTTTTGTATCATCTTCAGAATGTGACTACCTGGCTTTGTAGCTCAAGTGAACAAGCATCTGCTATGCACAAAATTAGCAATGTGACACTGTTTTACAGAATAACATAGTGTGGTCTTGTTTTTAATTTGACACTAATTTGAAGTGGGAAATTATGAAGGGATCTGTAAGTAGCAAACAAGATTCGTGGGGCAATATGTTTTTTAGCTGCCTATAAGATTCCAAAAGAACAGCTTCTAATCCTATTTGTTCTGCTTCATGTTTACATCTTCAAGACAGACAGGTGCTATGTGCCCTTTCTGAAATCAAAAGATCTCCTCCCTTTACCGTACTCCCCAAAGGCTCCCAAGCCTTTCTTCTGTTAAAATTGTGTGGGATGTTTCTAGATTTACTCTGGCTCTGCTCTCTGATAGATAGAAAGAATTAACTATTAATGGTATACAGGGTCAATAAAGCTGCACCAGATTATTCTATTATTTTTGGAACACAAGAAAATGTTGCAATGTGGAGTGTTCATGTTTCTGTTGACGATGTCATTTGCTTACTAAATTTTGGGAGAAAGTATTGAATTGTATAAACATGACTGTGCAGATAAACTTAAAATTTTCAGAGGGGAATATTATTTCAGATTACGTACCTACTAGAACCTTGTGGTAAAAGGCAGGAGAGAAATAAATACTTAGATAAACCCTGGGTCTTCCTCAGTTCTCCCTCTTGTGGTTGGGTGGTGTCATTTTGACACTTCAAGTCTCAGCATAGAATGCAGAGAGAATTATTTCACTCTCTGAAAGAGAGGACAGAGACCTATTGAGAGTTAGTCAGTTTAAGCCAAGGATTAAGGTTTTACAATCTTGAAGTTTTAAACTATAATTTTATTATTTTGGAGATCCTCTTTTTAAACACTAAAACAAACATCCCTGTGCCTCAGTGAATAAAGATTTGGTTTTTTAGAAAAATCATTGACATCGGCATTTGTTAATTTTTAGAGTAGGTTTTAATAGTAGTCCTTTCTGAATCAATATTTGCTGCAGAATTATAATAGAAAATATTCTGGTCCACAAATTTAATAATAAAAAGCTAGGATTACAAAGCAGAATTTCCAAAATGCACTGTTTCTGTTTCAGGAAGCATGAAATATCCTTAATGTTTTCTTAGTAAAGTAGGAATCAGGGCTCATGGGTACAGTTGCAAACTGGATAAATTGTCATGGGCACCACACACATACTATAACCAAGCACACACCTCAGCCTTCACTATTGGCTACAATAAAAGGTTTCCTTCAAGTTTAATTTCAATGGGGGCAATAGGTAAGTGGTTCCTGTGGATGTCAGGGAAGGCTTCTCTTGGTACATATGCACCAAAAGGCACCATGTTTCTATGTCTTGTTTTACCATCCATTCTTACAAACTATTTTCTCACCCAATCTGGGGTTCCAGCCTGAGTGAGTTTACATCAAGGATGGTTTTCAAAGTCTGTGAATGTTCTGGTTGCTCAATTCCTTTTTTCAAAACTGGGAGAAAGATAATTGCAAATGAGACATTAATTCCCCCCCCCACATCATACCCTTGCAATAGTGAATTGAGAAGCTATGCATCGACGTGAACTAAATTTAGATACATGAAAAGGCATGGTAGCCAATTGTACACAATAGTAAAAGCAAACAATGTACCGTTTGAACAGCTTTGGTGACCTTGGGCTGTTCTGAGTAAAGTTATCAGCTTCCCTGTGAATTCACATTATCACTAGTTTATGCTGGAGTGTTCTGGGAACAGACTTTGAGGACAGTCACACCAGCTGTATCTTTCCTCTCTATGCAGTTTCACTTATATGGAAAGCACTTCCTTAGAGGGATAATGTGAAATATTGCTTGGGACAGTTGCGCAGTTTGCTCATTCATTGTATATGTACTAGGAAGCCAGCATGTAGTATATGCTATGAATGCACATACTTGATCATTGATTGCAACAATCTATATGCAGTTTTTACACTTCTTTCCCTACATAGAAGTACTTTAGGTAGCTCTTCCCTCTTCTGTTGCCCACATAGTCTTAATTAAGTGCCTGGCTGCCAATTGCTTAGGAGAAGTGATTAACTCTGAAATCAAAACTTTTTTTTAAAGAGGTAACATTCCGTTATCAGGTGGGTTTTCCTGGCTTATTTTGCTTCCACAACCACCTAATACAGAAACTGGACATATTTTTACTTCATTAGCTTATGTTAGACAATCACATCCCTACAGCCGTAACAGGCGCTGTAACTTTCCAACAGTTTGATTTCACCCCAAAGGCACGCTCCTCCATTGTCTCCCGAGAAAGACAAATGCCAATCTCAACCTCAACAGCTACCTTGCACCTGGATGGTGGTAGGAAAATATTGTTCCTAAAAAATAAATAAAAATACATAGAAAACAGTTTTTTCAGGGTTTTGTAAAGACACTGTTGATGTCATTTCTTGCATTAAAAAATCTAAAGGTCACAAAACACATCAGCTGCATGCACACTTTCCATTTACATGGTTAACAGTTTATTTACCAAAGGCAGTTCTCTGTATCAGTTAGAACAGTCATCTTCAGCCTTTTAACCTCAACCTGTAACATGCAACCCATGTATTGTTCATAATAGGTAAAGGGACCCCTGACCGTTAGGTCCAGTTGCGGACAACTCTGGGGTTGCGGCGTTCATCTTGCTTTACTGGCCGAGGGAGCCGACATACAGCTTCTGGGTCATGTGGCCAGCATGACTAAGCCATTTCTGGTGAACCAGAGCAGCTCACAGAAACGCTGTTTACCTTCCTGCCGGAGCGGTGCCTATTTATCTACTTGCAGTTTAACATGCTTTCGAACTGCTAGGTTGGCAGGAGCAGGGACCGAGCAACGGGAGCTCACCCCGTCGCGGGTATTCGAACCGCCGACCTTCTGATCGGCAAGCCCTAGGCTCTGTGGTTTAACCCACAGCGCCACCCGTGTTTATAGAGTTAATGTTTATAATAACTCTTCCTTTTTTTCACCTTCCCCTCTTCCCCTCTTTTTTCCTTTCTCTCTCTCTGTGTTTAATATATTCATGTACCTCTTCCTTTAGAGACTTTTCAAAGTGACTTTCAATCAAAGGAAAACAGCAAAAAGAAAATTGTGGTAGTAATGCTAGTGTGGTCCACTATAACTTGATCTGTGTCAGAGTCATTACTCTTCAGTTGATAATCACTTACTAGAGGTTTGTTTTTTTGCCTGTTACCTAAAGCTGATTGATACTCAAACATCAATTTTGTATTTGCATGGTGAAAGTTGACATTTTCAAACTGTCTTAATGCTTTGGTAAACATAACAAGTGAAGGCCATTGCAAAGAGAACTGATGAGAAACATATGATTGTACATAACACTAAACAGCAATATGACAGTTGATCTCACACTTTGAGGACCACAGAATGTAATTACTTTGTCAATTTGATGAAAGCTATGTAAGGGGAATGATCTGCAACAGAAATCAACCACAGAGTCCTATTTTATGTGGTTTTTCTCAGCATCATGTTTTAAATATTTATCTCTACTGATTTAAAATGTTGTGTATGTTCTCAAAATCACTGCCAAGTTATGTCACTTGGTGGTGTTCTGTTGCTGTAGATTTAACCCTACGCCTGTCCTCCTGGTGTCTAGATTGCCAAAAATGTAGGAAAGACAATATTCTCTTTCAGCCAAATGAAGTGATGCATTCAGACTTCCTGAGGAAACGGCCTCTTGTGAGCAGCTAAAATATTTATTTATCCAGGTTTCTTCTTACTGAATTTGTTGTTTGCTAAAACAAGCGAAACTCTGCAGGCTGTAATGAGATAAACTAAAACTGAGTGTTACCCCCTGCCTGGATCTACAGATGAATGGTATTTGAGACACATTTTTAAAGGGAAATGAGATTCCCTCTCCTCTCAACCTCTGGGCGGGGGATGTGGAAAGTATGACAACTGGTGTCTTGCTGACATATTTGCATCAAAAGTGCTTGTGTTGACTATTTTAGATACACAAACCACACACACACACACACACACACACACACACACACACACACACAAATATTGTGAAAAGGCCTGGTTGCTGATATGCATTTAATACAAATTTCCTAAATCTTTATATACTTCAAAGCAATAGGACAGCTGGTTCTTCTACCACCCTTCCCTTGTAACTTGCTGTCACATTTAATTATTCTTTTCTTCTCCCAATCTTTCTCTTTTCTGCTATCATCTTCAGATGAATACTGTCTCACAATATGGGTGGGAAAACATAAAGTGACTTCTGTTTTGCCCTAACCAACATAGGCACTTCTAATTTTATGTATGTTCACCTTTTTATTCTTCCTGGCAGTTGCTTGCAAGCTATAGTTGCAAGCTATAGTTAATAATTATAAAAGATGCTGATCTCTCGCAGACTCCTATCTCAACAGCTTGACAGTGGGGTAAAAAGTGCACAGAAAGACAACCAGGATACTTAAGAAGTAACCATGGAACATGTTTAGTTCTTATTTTGCAAAATCTGTGACACAAAAGGCATTTCATAAAAACAAACGGGATTCCAGCAAAGAGCAAGCTGAACCCCTGAGCAAGGTATGCTGTACATGCTGAAGCTATGCATGTCTGGGTCCAGCCAGCGCATCGATGGGTGACCATATGGGAACCACGTGTACTCTGCCTTAAGTTCTGTGATGAAAGCAAGATGGTTTATAAATATAACTAGGAATGTGTTGAGACATTTTGAAATTCCCTCCACCCCCACTAAATGTCTAGGCCCTGCTCCCCCCCCCCTTGCCCACTGCCCCATGTCTGGCTGTCACAAGTTAGTGCTGTTGATGCTGCAATTCCTGCACCCACTTGCCCTGCTGTCCCAGTTGACTCATTTAAGAAGACTATGTATTGTTGTGCATCGGAAAAGACGACACTTGGTGGCAGTGACTAGCTGATGTCGCTGTACTGTTTGCTGCTGTCAGCAGCTGTTGACAGCTGCGTACTGCAAAAGTAGACCCTGCCTTCTGCTGTTTGCAGGCAGCGGAGAATGTGATTCTATGTCTTGCTTTAGATCCTTTCTATTACTGGAATTGGTCACAAAGTCATACTAGAAGCTCATATAAATACTTAATTTCATGGAAAGAGGTTGCCGTTCACTGAAGTTTGGCAATTACTGAATATGTTACTGATTACCTCTGTGTGATTTACATGTTTGAATAAAACGCCAGTCTCTGTAGTGCTGTGTCTTGCTTTGTAGGGGTGGTATTGGAGGGACTCACTGTACCACAAAACTTATCCGACAGGCAGTGTTTAAAGTTCCATTGAGCTGCCATGTTAAATAATTCCACATGGCTTCTTTTTTAACTGCTATCCGTGCACTCTGTTGCATGCATTTGCAGTTGTCGGAATTGATTGATTGTAGGGTGGGTCAAAAGTTTCCAAAGTTGGGTGATCTTGAAAACATTTATAACATTAATCTTTAAAAGTAGGAGCATGTGATTAGCAAGGATTGTTTGTTCAGTGATTTTTTTTTTAAAAGAAAAGGTGGGGGACAGAAGGAAGAAGACGGTTGTTATCATAATATACATGCGTCATCAAAGTCTTGCCAAACTTGTCAAAGATAGAACTTGAAGGACTTGTTTAAATTATGTTTGTCCTACGGGTAGGGTTTCCCCCCCCCCCCTTTTTAAGGAAAAGCCAAAAGTTTTAATGTAGACTTGCTTTCAAAATCAATGTAAAATTTGCTGTTCCAGTTGTGCTTGGGAATTTTCTGAAATGAAGACCAAAGCACCTGCAAAAACAGCCTGTTCTTTAGCTCGGATGGTCTCTTGCATCCCTTAAAGTCATCTTTCTTTTTTCCCTTTCTCTCTCTTTTTTTGGCAGTTCTTTGAGGTTCCTTTTGACTCTAATATGAACAGGACAAAAAACAGACCCCTGGTGCGAGGACAGATCAGGTAAGGCTGCACACACCTGCTCTCCAATATGAGTAATAAATCTCATTGTTCTTTTTATATATTTCCCAGCTTACTGCCCTTCCTTATGTTTAGATAAGCAAATATGTCAACTTCAGAACAAAAGACTGTGAAAGCGTTGCCGTTTTATGCTTTGAAGATTCTTTACAATGCCACATGGAAAACATATTGGCTTGCCCTCATCATATTCAGCAAGGGCTTTTATAGATGTAGAAATTAAGAATCGCAAGATTCCAGGTGTTCCTGTGTAATATCATAGACAATTATGAAGTGTGTACCGTACTTTTAGTAGCGAGTGGCTCTGCCAAGAAAATCATTATGGATCTCCCACAATAATTCTTTAAAAAGAACAACAAACATTTCTAAAGTCTTTCTAAAAGGTCCAAGTTAGCCTTCTATTTGATTTTCCTTTGAGCAAAAGGGACAGGATGGAACTTGTGAGTTTGATACATGACAGGTCACTTGCCCATCATTACCACCCCCATGTGGAAAATAAGTGGCTGCAAGTGGTTTGCAACCCTTTGTAGGCCAGCTCCATAATTGCACCACTCCTTCCACCACCACATTTCTTGCCAAAAATTCCAAAACCTGCATTGCAGTCAGAATAACTTGCATGGACTTAAATATGTGTGTTCTTTTCTAGCTTGTTTAATCTGTTTCAGACAGATTTCTTTGATGTAGAATTTGGTTTTATTTTTTTAAAAAAAGAATGTTAATTTAAATTCATGGTTAACAGCTTTACGTCTAAATTGAAGGTCAGACATTAAAAATGATAAATTATTATGTTCATTTTTAAAATTACATTACAAAATAACATGCACACAAAAAAGAAAACTAAGTAGAAAGACGTTCTGGAGAAATAAATTTGTTCTATTCTATCAATGCCAGCACTTCCTGTCATGCAGCATAGTTCAGTTCCAATATCTGACAAAAGAACCTCACTACTCTGCAATATTTAGTTTAAGTTCATTATTTCTATCAGCTTATATATTAAGACAACATTCAAGTTGTATATAAATAATACATTATTATTTAGGTTAACTACAGGATATACTACAAGTGTAGATAATATTGTTGGGATGCAGTTTAGTAGCTTTTTAGCTACTTTTACTGTCTATTTCTTTGATGAAAGTGCACTCCTGCCCTCACCGTGCTTACTAGGCAGTTTTTAGAATTGCTAGTTCTGCTGGTTCTGCAGCAGGATGGTGGCACAATAAGCATAGTTTTATTTTTTTAAAAAAATTATAGTTGTAAACCACTTAGAAAAAGTATAGAAATTATTAAATAATAACCACTATGTTAAGTGTTGTGCAGTACAGCAGCAGTAACTAAGGGCAAATACCTTGTCTGTTTATGAGAAAAATGCAAGAATATTGAGAAGACTTCAAATGTTATAAAAAGGTCGCATTCAAAGGCTTATTGGAAAATGGGAATTGGCCTTATTAAAACATGAGTGGATCTCTTTCATGGCAGGCATCTGTTTTAAACTCAGATCTAATTCTATATATAATTTTGTAAGACAAGTTATGTCATTTCTAACAGCATCGCATTGTCACTGTGAACTCCCTATAGAAAATCTGTAGTTCCCGGCATGGGCACAGTAAAAAAAAAACCTACAGGTGGTTTTTTTCCCATCTACAGTGGTACCTCGGGTTACAGACACTTCAGGTTACAGACTCCGCTAACCCAGAAATAGTACCTCGGCTTAAGAACTTTGCTTCAGGATGAGAACAGAAATCGTGCTCCGGCAGCACAGCGATAGCGGGAGGCCCCATTAGCTAAAGTGGTACCTCAGGTTAAGAACAGTTTCAGCATAAGAACGGACCTCCAGAACAAATTAAGTTCTTAACCCGAGGTACCACTGTATGTCTTATAGATTAAATATATATAATATAAAAACTACAATTCCCATATTGTGAATTGCAGCTTCTCCTAAGAGAGTTCACATTGACAAAGAAGGTCCATTCGCAAAAGGTTTTGCACCAAATACTGTTAATACAGAGTTTGGGGGGGGGGGGGGAATCAGCCACGACATGTTTTTAAAGGAAGCTAAAACAGAATCACAATCAAACAAATTAGAACCGTTGTGGAAAAACAGGACATCCCTGGGAAGATCCATTATCCCAGAGTGTTTAAGGGCATGTCAGTCATTTTAACAACTTGGCTTGTCTCACAAACAGGAGCCAAAGCAGCCTAATATGATAACAGCTAGAGGTGCTTGGAAAAATGCCCCTTCTGGCATCTTCTGGAACAGGGTTTTGCCCTACATTCTCTCCATATCCTAATACCACCACTTAGCACACTTAGTGATGGAGCTCCTTTGTATATTTCTATTGTTTTGTTTCACTGTAACATCTGACCTTTGTATTTTCTGAAAATAATTACGGTAGATGATTAGGTTTGCTATTTTTGATTAAAGGTAAAGGGACCCCTGACCATTAGGTCCAGTCGTGACCGACTCTGGGGTTGCGGCGCTCATCTCGCATTATTGGCTGAGGGAGCCGGCGTACAGCTTCCAGGTCATGTGGCCAACATGACTAAGCCGCTTCTGGCGAACCAGAGCAGCGCACGGAAACGCCGTTTACCTTCCCGCTGCAGTGGTACCTATTTATCTACTTGCACTTTGACGTGCTTTCGAACTGCTATGTTGGCAGGAGCAGGGACCGAGCAATGGGAGCTCACCCAGTAGCGGGATTTCGAACCGCCGACCTTCTGATCGGCAAGCCCTAGGCTCTGTGGTTTAACCCACAGTGCCGCCCGCGTCCCTTTGATTAGACCTAGAAAAAAACACACTAAACATTGTATATTTGAAATGCCCATTCTTTCTTTCTGTATAAATCGTTATCAGTTTGTATTTCTTCCTTTTTCCCCTTTATGACAAATCATAAAGCAGGAATCAAACTTCTTATGATGTTTTACAAGAAGAATTCTGAAACATGTGTCACCTTTTATGCATGCTCTCTTCTCCATGTATACATACAAATAAAAGGCAGTATCCCATGGGGCTCCTGTTTGAACAGAAACTTAAAGCAACCTTGATTTCTGTTTGTATATCTGTTCAGTTTTGTATAGGATTGGATTCCAACTTAACGAAGGTTGGGGAGCACTACACCTTATTTGCAAACTTGAAGCTAAAGCCCGTATTCATGAACTATTCAACAAACAATTTTCAGATAGCATTTCCATGATTTGTGCCAAGGATTATTTATAACAAAATTATGTTTTCCCTTAGGCATCTGTGAACAGTTGGTCCTATTTATTTCTGTGTTTTATCCATCATCTTTGGAGGATTGAAAAAAAGTGATGGATGAAATTACATGAAAATTGAAACAAAATAGTAAAGCAAGCCCTGGGGGTAAACTCACTCTCATTGTAAATAGAGTACTTTGGTAAACTTGTTCTGATTTGTTCTGTAAGATGGTGCTAATTACAGATTTCTAAGTTCAGTTAATTTTATTTTAAAAACATCATGGGGAATATTCTAATGAGAACATCTGTTGAGCACACAGTGAGCCAAAAACTAGGCTGAGCCAAAATTCAATTGAATGGAGGTGTACCGTTCATTTTGGTCTTGAATTTGCTTAGGTCAGTGTGTGTGTGTAAACTTTAAACTCCTCCTCCTTTCTCACCCCCAAGTAAAATTAAAGCTTTCCCCCCCACATCTGTGCTGTATTCAGAGCAGCGCCGTACTTTACGTGAAAAACCTGTTCTATATATACAACAGTGTTTCCCACAGAAAATACCAGAGGGCATAAATGGTACAGCATTCCCATGTTGGGCCAGAGTTATATGAACACAAGTGTTTAAGTGCATGTCTGTTTGTCCACAGTTCGCCTGTTTGCTGTGGGAAACATTGGTATGCACATAGGATTGGGTTTCCCATATAAAATAATTTCTCAGCGTTTTTGTATCCTAAACGCTATTTGACTATGTTTATCACCACCACAGAGGAGGAACAAACAACCATTTAGGTTAAATAATCAGTGACACAAGTTTCCAGAGGCATACATTTAAGTCATGGTGATTTCATTTGGTCAAAACCATATTCACCAAACTTGAAACTTTATTATAATCTCTTCTCTGCCCTTTGTGGTCATTGTGGGGACTCCAAGGCAATCACTCATCGATCTATCTATCCAACTGTCAACAGCTAATTTAATGTTCTTTAAAGTGTCACTTAACCTTGAATGATGTTGGCCTAAGTCCTTATAGACTTCAAGCTGGACGTCAACTGGCATTATTTCTTCAGCTGGCCAAAACAACGCACTTTGAGAGCTGCAATCTTCTGCTGCGTATTTTCCCAGGGTTCAAACCTTTCTAGTTAAACTGAATGTTAATCAAAACAGCAGAAAAATTGGCAAATTGTATTTAAAAGGCTGGTGTCTTACACCATTCCAAAAATATTTGGGGCATGTAAAAGGAGTTCTGGAGCATCTTCAAGAGTGTTCTTGTTTTGATGATACATTTGACTCTTACCTAATTAAATTTTTGGTCTATTCTATTCTCATCCTCTTAATTTAACCCATTGGTGCAGTAAATCTTGAAGTCACCTACTCACAGAGGAAATGCTCTTTGATGTCCTACAAATTTTACACAGGCTACTGAACAGCAAAAACCATTGCCAGCAAAGCTGGTAACTAAAGATCATGGATGTATAGAAGATCTGCAGCTGACTTCTTATATATCTTTTGATTCTATCTTCTAATCAGCAAACAATGGGCCCTTTGCTGTGGGTTCACTTCCTCCAGATATTCATCCCCTTTAGAGATTTCTGGATACCTTTTTATTAAGAAAAACAACAACCCTCCAGTTTTAGGAGACTCCCTTTTAGGTATTTTTCCTTCCTTTCACTTTGCTTTGGTTGTATTTCTATAGGATTTTATTGATACATGTAAAGGGTCTTGTGCTCACATATGTACTTTATCTGAGCAAAGCCAATCCAAATAAGCTATATCAACCCAAAGATTGAAATAGCCCAGTCAACATTTCTCAGTTGTGACAGTTTTCAAGGTCTTCAAGCTAGATATTCCTTCCTCCTCACAAAACTTCAGTTCTTTTTCAGTGTGAATGATTCTGAAATCAGCTATAGTCTGTTTATATAGCCAAATGCCTAGGGAGCACTCTGCCATTTGGGTGTTTTTACTTACGCTCCAAATCTAGCCCTGCTGTGTATGGGTTGCAACTAACAAAGTCATTGTGCGAGCAGAATGACTTCGGCTTGCACAACATAACTTCCCCTTTTTCTCCATCTTTCCACCACCCCTCAAACATGCCTGTTGCCCTCTCCCAGATCTGCTCTGGGGTTTAGACCTTCCTGGAGGCAACTCAGCAGCCAGAGCATTAACAAAAGCAGGAAGGTGTGAACACACAACACTGCTTCTAGCTGCCAGTTTTTAAATGATTGTTTAATTTAAAGTGTTTGTTTTGACCTTACGAAGCCCTATACAGCCCATGACCCTACCACCTAAAGGGCCACCTCTTCCTATATGAACCTGCTGTGGTCATCCGAAACCCTTCTCTCTACCCCAGCTCCAAAAGACAGACACAGGCCTTTTCTATAGTGACTCCCTTCTCTAGAAAACTCTCCATGATAAAAGAAAGGCATGCCTGGCACCAACTTCACTCTAATTATGCAGTAGATAAAAATGTTTTTATTCATTCCAGTCGTTCTGGACAGCTTTATGATACTGATGCTGCAGTTCTTCAATCCGGGCTTTACTGTGTGTTTTTATAAATGTTACTGCACTGAGATTGCTCATTGTTTTAACATGTTTTATTGTATGGGGGGAGGGGAATCACTTTGAGACTTTTTAGTATTATGCGATTTTTTAAAAAATCACCTGCCCCACACAAGGAAATGAGGAATGAGAGGGTGGACAGCAAAGCAAGGTCAAGTAAAAATTAAGAGATTTAAAAACTATTAAGCAGTTTATAAATGCTTTTAAATAAAGGAAGTTCTTAAAGTTACAGTTCTTAAAACATAGTTTTACAAGGTCTGCCTCTGCAGATTCTGGCTGTATAGAATAGCAGCAACTTCACGGTGGTGGTGGCAGTTCTGCCTGTCTTGCGCTCCCCAGAGGTACCCCCTTCTCCCCCACCCTGCCCATCAGATCCAGGAGCAGAGCTGATGACAGTGCCCAGGCCAGGAGGACAGGGCAGTTCCTGGCCCACAGTCAGAAAGCTGGCTTGATGATGGTAAAGGAAATCAGAGTAAACACAGCATTCTCCTTTGTACCTATCCATCATTTCAACATGCCTATATGTCTCCCTTCACCTGTCACACACTTTAAAATTCCTGTTGGGGGGGAACCAACAACTTGATTCCTTTGTTGTTATATTTTAACTTCTTCAGCATAACAAAAGTTAAAACTTTCTCAAATCTGACTTTTTAGATAGATGCACGCCCTACATTCTAATAGTAACATAAACCCTTATTTGTGGTTAAATGATGATGAATTACATTTTTGTGCATTTTGTTATGTTATAATCTGAGCCTTTTCACATTTAATAAGGGACCAGTGCTCTAAACCATGTTAGGTTGAAGGTTGCTCTTCATTTCGTTTCATGATCTGCATTGGTTTCATTTGCTATATTAGGCACTTATAGGAAGCTCCTTCAGAATAGAACAATTGAACAAGAAAATAACAATTAATGGTAAAATCTGATCTTTTTCGCTTGCCAGTGGAACTGACATCATTGGCAGAATGAACTCCCCCAAATTTAGTTATATATCTATATCTATCTATCTATCTATATATATTGCTATAGCATGAAAAATATCAAAGTGGTTTACAGCAACTTATCAGTAGAAAAGACTCTATGACCTGAAAATAGTGACAATGCACATACTTTTGTAACCCAAGAAAATCTTTAATAAAAATTGTTTTTTTAAAGTCGTTTACAGCTATAAAAACAAAACAGTTCAATAATACAATAAAGCCATCAAAAAGTTAAAAACATATATCAATTAATCATTGTGGAACGGTATACTCTTAATTGCCTGCATAGACCTGGAGGAATAGAAAAGTCTGTTGGTGGAGTACTCCACAGGACTGGGCCAATGACACTGAAGGGATGCCCTTGAGCTCCTGAGTTCTTAAATGCATCTGAATTCACAAAAGACTGTAGTACAGCGGTAGAGCGGTAGAGTTCTTCTTTGCATGCAAAAGGTTCCAAGTTCAATCCCCAGCATCTAAAGGTAGAGCTTGGAGAGACTATTGTCTGAAATCTTAGAGATCCACCGCTGGTCAGTGTAGACATTACTGAGCAACATGGACCAGTGTTCTGATTCAATATGACGCAGCTTCTTATGTTTCAAATATTGCTGGTTTGTTAAATATTTGTTACTGGATAACTGGCTCAGAACTGAAGTTGCAAATGCTTTTGTATAACGTGATGTGGGGAGGAAGAGATGTTCCCGTTTGAAAACAACATAGTTCTAAAGCGACACCACAGCAGTGCTCTTTTCAAATAATGTTTATCCTGGAGGTATGCAACTTTTAATATAACTGTATGAAAACAAGTGTGTTCTTTCCTGCTGAGTTCCTTTTCTTCTGTGCATTTCCTCTGAAGAGTGGGAAGCTGGCAGTGCCTGAGTGTTGTAAACAAGAAATTTTAATAAGGCTGTTTTATATTTTGACATGTCCAATTACTCGTGAAAATGTTGCCCTTGCATTTTAAGCAGCAGGACGCTTATTCACTCCCCTGCTTCAGATAGCTACATTTACAGGCAATGAAGGAAAAATCCTTAAGGCTAGAGCACAGTTTAAAGAGAATAAAACCCACATCAAAGGATTAACTAATGGATTGCTGTAATGCTTACTATCTTGCTTTCCCAAAGGGAATAGGAATGGCAGTAGCTATGTATCCACACACAGTGTTGATTACATCCTTTATGGTCAATGAGAGTTCCTGTTTTATGTTCATAAACTGAATCTGATAACTGTTTTTAAGATACATATGTGTGGCTGCGCGTGGATTTGTGTTTGTATGTGTATTTCTTTGATTCTCCGTGCAAGATACAAAATTATTGCACTTTAAATGGAGACGGCAGTAGTTGCCAGCTACTCAGCTCACTGTTTCAGCTGGTTGTGCTGTGTGAAAAAAACTCTGCGGCAGCGCAGTAGAGACATTCCTTTATAAGCAGTTCTGTTTGTTAAATAGAAATCCTGCGGAAACATTTGACCCCTCACGCCTTGCTGCTTTTCAATTCAGCTGTGAGGCCTTTGCCATGGAATTATTTATCAGGGCCTTTAATTGCATGTGGGACAGTTGATAAATTTGAGAGCATTGTGCATCACATCACGTTAGGAAACATCCCAGATGCTCATGTATAAGCCAGGAGTCATGGTGCATTTGAGTAAATAGCCCTCCATCTGCTTCTGAGGACCACTGCTGAGTAGCGATATGCACTCCTAATGGAGTTGTCTTAGCCTCCTGTGTCAGCTGCGCAGTAGGAGGTAGGGCCCAGTTCATTTGAAGGAGTACAGCGATTGTATCCTATAATCCTTCTGATTATGACCTCCAATATGAACAGACCTTTGGGATGTACCATTTATGCCAATTCCATTTTTTTTCTGAAAAAAAGAAATAATGGCAGACAACTTTCTTTTCTTCTGAACTAGCCATGGGGAAGTATAGTCTATTGTGGCACAGAACCAAAATAATTAGCTAGTATGGTAGACATGCAAATACCCAGTGGCCTTGATATCCAAGCCGCTTGCAAAATTAATCTGGATGAACATACATCTGTGGTGAAATTGTGCAGGAGTAGAAAGGCACAGGGTACTGGCAGAACATTTCATTTATACTTGTTAGCTTAGATTACTACCGGTATATAGTTCGGTAGGATTTTCAGCAAAACACACTGTCCACTTTTATTACTGAAACACAGTCACTAAACAATTCAGTTTTCCAGAAAGTCAAGTCCTAATAATTACAGAGAGGCAAACCTTCCCCCCTAGATGACTGAGCTGTTTCTTAAATGCAGTATGTGACAATTTGTCACCAGGAGGTCCTCCTAGGGATAGTGAAACACTTCAGTTGAACTGTCTGTGTTTTCAGCACCGGGGAGAATTTTGAGTGGCAAGAAAGACTGTTGCCTGCAATATCTCCAGAATATATCCTGTAAGTGGGTTTTGGGAGCCTCCAAGAAGAATTGAAGACTAGAGCCAAGGAAATAGGGATAAGCAACTAAGATAAGCTGTCTCATTTGAGCATTGTCTTTATTTCTGCCCTTGTGCATAGCTGCCCATATAAATCTGCCTATATGCATTGTTCAGATGAGAATGTAGGTATGTTGCGACTGCAGTGGTGTATATCCAAAAGCAGAGTGTAACTAATAGTGGGGAAAACATATCAAGAGTGATGTTTCTTATGGGCTACCAGATTATTTTTATAAAGAATATATCCACCCTGCCTTGTGAATCAATACATCTTGTCTCTGGGATAAGCCTGCCATTTTCTCAGTGTTTAGCCCTTATGGAGTCTGTCAAATTTATTCAGATTTGTGTTTGTACATTTTGTTTTAAGACAATCCAACTCCCTAGCACTCAGTTCTGTTTTTAATAGTGGGACCTTATCTTACTTAACCACAGCAGCCCTGTTATTCAACATGTGCCAAGTAGTTTCAGAAATGACACCACTCAGCAAGTCCATTACCGAACTGCCAGGGATAGTAAATGGCTTGCACCTTGAGTTCTGTTTACAGTAAGTCACGTAAAAAGTGCATTTCTTCTATAAATGGTTGAGTTTATAAGGCCTTTAAACAAGGGACAGCTTACACATTATCAACTTGGCAAGTCAGATACCAGAGCTTACACTTTAATTAGGCATTGCTAGAATAGCCGTTGCTGCACAGTTTGCATTCCAGAGGCTAAGATACACAAAGAACCCTCTCACACATTTTATTGGAATCTTCTTGATAAAGTCACAGTGAATATTGTGCTATAAATCCTGCTGAAAGGGGACCCTGGGCCTTTTCCTGTCCGTGCAGTGGAATTTGGGTTTTAACTTATTTGCTAGTTAGCCTTCATTATGAATTTCTAATGGCCTGCTCAGTTCAAGGTTTTCTGCATAAGAATTTAAGAGGGTCTGCAGCGATTTCTGTGAACCTGAAGATGGTGATAAGCCAGCCTTTGGCTGCAAAAGTTAGTGTGCTATATGCAGACACTATTAGAACCTAAGTGGGAAAAAGGTAGCAGAGGAAGCAAAACTGTTGGGAGGCAGAAAGAAGCATTCAAACCCAAAACCATAATGTATTGGTATTTTTATACATTTAAAACAGATGATGGGCAGCTTTGAATATTATAATATTACAGTAACAAGTGGGGCCTGCTACACACTGTTTCTTGGTGAAGTGCTTCTGTTCCTTGTTTCAGCCAAGCAGCTATGATTTTTCCATTCTCCCTCATTTTTCTCTCTCTCCAGCAGTCAGCATTTTTTACTTCCTAAGTACACTCAGTTACCATTGGCCTGTTTTAGAGATGTTCTCCCTCACCCCCCTTTTGGGAAGTTTTTTTCATTTAAAAAATAAACCGCACAATGTGTACTTCAGCAAGTCTTGGGCTTCCCACTGTAATTTCCCTCGTGTGTATTGGTGGTACCATTTTGGCCACATAAGGATAGGCGGTCAGAGAATGCATTTGCAAATAGTATATGTAGGATGTTAGGTTAGTAATAATGGATGACGATAAGGCTGGCGTATGCATGCTGCCAGAGTATATCCTTGGCAGCAGAAAGCAGCATGTAGCCTGAGAGGGAAGAGAATTGTCCTTTGGCAGACTCCCCCCCCCCACACACACACAAGGAATCCTTTTGGCAGGGAGGGGAAACTTCCTTTTGACACTAAAGGGATGAAGTAAAATTGACCTTCTGAGAAACTTCAGAACCATTTGCACTCAGGTCTTATTTCAATACAGTAATGCAATCAAACTCAGCTCTAAGTAAAATGGGTTGTGATGGTGTCTTTTAGCATTGGATCATACTTTCAGCCAACACTGAAATAAAGTAGAAGAAGCACTTTCCTTCTACCATACAGATGCAATAGCTCTGTATTTTGACTACATAAGGATTGCACACTTGGAGAATTGTTTGCTCTGAGCTGCACTGAGACCTACCTGTAGTTCATAGGATTCTTCCCTTGCTTTTTCAAGGAGGAGAATCACACAATTGGCAGTTTGCCCAGGGGGTTGGTTCACTGCACACTATCTGTACTGGGGAGGGAAGGTCCTCAGGCTACTATTCCCAACACACTTTCACCGCACACATGTGTGAACTGGGGCTTCCTTATACAGTAGTACAGGCTCTAGTGATAGCTTTTGGGGGGGGGGGTAGGATTGAAAGCTAATGTTGGTGTACAGATTAGAAGAGCAGTTCTTTCTGTTCATCATTCCATTCCTTAAATTTCTTTGTAGTGCCCTGCCTTATGCTCAGTCACTATACTAATAAAAAACATTCGTGAAAATGTATTGGTCCAGCACTGAATTATGTAAGCATGAAAAATAGACCCGTCTGTTTTCAGAAAACAAAGTGACTACTTTAAACCTAGCTGATTTGTTTATAGTGCTGCTCAAGTCACTAATTCTGGGCAGAGGAGATGGAACATCTGCAACTCACATTGGTTAGGATCTGGGAAAGCTAATTGCCTCCAATTTGGTTAAAATACAGTGTCAATTACATTTTCAAACAACAGCTTCTATACGCTCTGTTGACAGTAAAGCTGGGGTGCCATGCATTGAGCTATTTCCTTGCTTAGAAAAAAGTGAATTCACACAGCTATGTGATATTTTACCACAGCCAATATTTATTCCTTTGCAAATAAGTAGACTTGCTGGCAACTGCAGTAACATAGCTTGGAGTAGAAATGTCATCTCAAGGGTCCAAGGGACAGTTTGCTTCTCCAAACCTTTTCATCCAGATTGGATTACTAAAAAAACCAATCAAGGTTATTTAAATAATTGTGCTTTTTAAAGATTCTCAGTTTTTGTTGAACGTATTTCCTGAAAAACATGCATACTGATCGGTTTCTGAAACAATTAAATTACACAGGTTTACTATTTGTACAATAACCAATATAATGCATAATGATTTATTTATAATACTTTATGTCAGAAATCAGATTTAAGAGATTTGAGTGCTGAGTTTAGTATCCTTTGTTAAATTAATAATTTCTCTCTAGCCAGATTATTTTTAAGATGCTATATCATTAGTATACTAGACCATTTTTAAACATGCCTGCTAAACATGTCTATACATTAGACATTCCTTATCTCAGCACAGCAGATGAATGACTGGGAAGGAGCAAAGCTACCACAATATCCTCTTTGGTAGTCTGCACATCTGCTATTTCATGCTAAGTCATATTTGGCTTATTGTTATGTGCAGACATGGCCATCTATGAATTGTCTGCAAGTTAACAGAAATGCACCATTGTGTTGGGATATTTGGCCTACTGTCCGTGCTCCATCTCTTTCCAACAATCAAGATAATCAAGACCACCTTCAAGTTAATACTGATGAGTCTGGATTGTCATGTAGACAAAAAGAGATATTAGCAGCTCAAGAGTGCTTCTTTTCTAAGCCTGTGCACATCAAAGACATCTCTGCCTTTTCAGACAATTGGTTGTTAAATCCTTTTATCAGGAGATAAAATATTATGATGACCGTCAAAATTCCTTACTTAAGTGCTTTTAAGCATGGAGCCATTTATTACATCCCTATGGAGTTTTAGGAGCTCCACTTTACCACTTGGTAGAACTAGCCCCCTTCTCAGCTAGAAGGATGTATGCAATTATCAATATCTTTGTTGCATGTTTGTACTATTTTGGGAGTTTACAAGCCAGCTTAAAATTTGTAGCAAAAGCATTTTAGACATAGTTATGTAGAGATAGTTATGTAGAGATAGGGGGATATTCTTCTGAATTTCCTCATTATCCCTGCTCACTCCCCGCCACCCAAGCAGTTTTCAAAATTATATATTCACACACTACTTTCAGGTATTCCATAGGCTGCCTATGACATTTTTTTCCTGCAGTGTAAGGTCTGATTGAACTCTAACCCAAAATATATTCCAAAATATTTTTTCATGTGGTTATGAATATTTGCAGCCAGCATGAAGTAGTTAATGGTAAAGTACAATGAAAGAAGGGGAACATTGTCCTAAAAGAGAAATCAAAGGGGGAAAGAGTTGCTTGAGATACTTTTTCCAGCTGTCCTCGATCTCTATCAGTTTTATGTTTTACCTCTAATGCCTGAGGATCTTAATAATTCTGCATTTAATACATTGGAAACTCAAAAGTCTGTACAGATTACAACAATGGCAGATTTGGGGTTCTCTATTTGCCTTACTATTGCCTGGTGGCTTGATATTATAGCTGAGATGCTCAGTATTCTGCCAAGAACTTGCATAGAGGGCTTTCTGCTGCATTTTGCCCTTCTTGACCGGGCACCAACTACTATGTTGAGAAGATTAATACAACTCTCGATGTCCAAGAGCAGGCATACCACTAATTTATTTATTTCTAACGTAGAGAGGGAGTTAAATAATTCATGGGAAAGAGTTGACAGGATTTCTCATTTTTGTCCCTCCCTCCAAGGGCAGCACCATCTCTCAGGCTTTAGGCATGAGTGGCCGAGAGGAACTCCTTCTCCCAATGCCCTGGATTGATGGAAGGAAGCCTGAGTTCTCAATTAAAGCTGTAATTTAGTTTTGCATTTCAATTTTAAAACCAAACAGCCTCCAGTCTTTTTCATGAGTCATGAACCTTTTTGCATGAGCGAGTGAGGAAATAAGTGAATATGCATATTAGTATTTCCCTCCCCCTCTTGTAATGCCCACTTTGTTTGCTTAAATGAGTGCCCTTTTACTTCATTACACTGTTGGTTAATGTAATTCTGTGTCTTTGCGAGAGCAGATCCCATCATCAGTTTTCCTGATTGTTCATAAGCGCTTGAAAGCCAGGGAAAGATGGTGACAAAAAGTGCGACACCAGCTTTCCTGCTTTTAAAGGCTGTAATTGATATTGCCTCTGTGTCCCCCATCAAGGAAGAAAAGGTAGCTTTAGCAATAAATCTGTAATCCTTGTGCTTATAGTTTTTTCTCCCTTTTAATTAGAAGATATATCTCATTAGACAAGAAGGAAATTTCTGATTAAAACCAATAATTGAATGTAAAAACATATTTTTCCCTATCTGTGTTTAAGCGTTTTGTAGGTGACAAGTACCACATACAATTTCATTAAATGATTACATAATGTGCAATTTTACAACGGTTTTGATTTAAAGCTTTGGGTCTATTTGTTAAATGGCTGATGGTCACACACAGATGGGCTGTTGATCTGTTGTAATTCTGACACTATGTGCCTATAACAAGTGTTACCGTAGTTTATGGGCTTCAGGTTTTTGTTTCTTTTTCTTCAAAACAAACAAACAAACATTTTCCACAAAACAGCTACTGGCATGAGGAATATTTCTTCCAGATTTAGTTTCACTTTTATTATTTTTATTACCAGATTATTCATCCCTTCTGAAAATACTAGTAAATGTGGTTTGCATTACTCCAGATGTAAATATAACTGCCTCAAAAGATGTGCTGAGCAAGTTGCTGTGTGCTTTCAGCACTGAGGAATTGCCAGGATTTGATTATTTGTGGTGACGCCTTAATTTGTTATGAATGCTGCCTTCATTGTAATTTTCAAGTTAGTCCAAACCTTGTGGAGGCAAGCAGATACATCTGTGTGTGAAGACAGGCTAATGCCAACCTACCACATGGGAATTGTGGGGAAGCAAAGATGACGATGGCTAGGGTTGAACCATGTCATGGTTCGTGTTGCTCCACCTCTAGTTAATGACTCGTTCTTTTGCTTAGAGTTAAGATCTGTCCATGCTTTTCTATCGTGTTTGATTGCTTCTTCTTGGTTCTTTACATAAGTAGATGTATTGTATTATCAGTTTGCTTGTACTGATTATGTTGTTTGTATTGATTTGCAAATACTCTGCATGCCTTTTCAAAGCACATGTACTCAAGTGGATTTTGCTTTATTTTATTTTATTTTTCCCCGTTGTGTGCACATGTTCACACTACCACCACAAAGCTGAAAACAAATGAAGGGAAGCCTTCTCCGTCAAAAGTTTTAACTTGACACAAACCCCACCCAGCACCCAGCATAAACTAATGTGACTTTGCATATATCACAGTACAGTCTCTATGTAAAGGGGAGGGAGCAACTTCAGAAACACCAAAATATAAATGAAAATAAAGTATACAGATGTACTTCAGGCCCCTCAAAATCTGCAAGTGTTTAAATATTTCAAATATACATACATATCCTTTATTCGACCGATAGTCAGAAAGAAAAACATTTCTCAATACAAAATTATAAAATTATAAAACTAAAAACATCAGGGGGGTACACAAATAAAATAGGACAGCACTACTGGACCTCATACAGATAACCCACATCGAGGCATTCGATTTTACGCTTCCGACACTTGAGCGCCAGGAAGAGAAATTTAGCCACCGATAAGGTTGATTTAGCAGATATGCTACCTGCCTTTCTCTTAATTGGGAACTAAACTGAGATAAATATGGGGCTATGAGATATTGCCTTAAGTCGTTATAAAAGGGACAACTCAGTAGAATGTGTTCTGTGGATTCTACCTCTCCCAAAGCACAATGGCACGTTCTCTGATCATATGGAACTCCTCTAAATCTTCCCCTCAAAACCGCCAAGTCAAGAACGTTCAGTCTGGCCGCAGTGAGTAGTCTGCGGTATTCCACATAGTGGATATCCGCCAGGTAACGGGCTGGTGCAGCCCGATACATCTGCTCCCCCAGAAACATCCCAGGTTTCACGCGGGCTATGTCCTCCTGTCTGGCGATATCCCCCAATCTCTGAGCGATCACTGCTTTAGCATGGCTATACGTCATGGACTCTATATAAAGGGAGGACAGTCCACACTTCTGCACTTCCTCTACCACCTCCCCTTCCCATGGTGATTTAAAATTATCCCTCAGTATCAGAGGGGCCAAACCCACCGGTCTGAAGCAGAGCTTGAGCCATAGCCATAGCCATAATTTCGCTTTCAGGGCCACATACCTAAAGGCTTGGCAGCCGGTCTCCAATCTCATGACCGCACCCGCAACGGAAGGGGGGATCCTGAGAATGGCCCTGAGGAATTGCGATTGGATAGATTCCAATCTTACAAAGTCCCTACGTGAACCCAAAGCAATGCCCACCAGTAGTAGTATTTCAAATATAAACATTTCCTATCTGAAAACCATGGAGGAAAAGCAGGAAAAACACACTGGACCTTAAAATGTAACTCTAACAATGAAACTCTGCAGTTCAGGGAAATGCTTTCCCCACTCAACAGCACCAGAGATGACCTTCCAACCACATGGGTGATACAATATTTCTCAAGACAGTAGGTTCAGGTGTGTTAGATTCATGCATGCTGGGAACTTGTGATAGCAGACTTGTGATACACCGCAGTAGTGCATTCACAGGTGGTGCTGGCACAAAGAGTTTCAAGAGTCAGACGGAGTGCCTGCCAGCAGAACTTCTCTCCAGGGGTCCAAGAGGCAGTTTTAATTTTTATAAAACAAAGGATATAGGTGCCTACTGGAAGGATTTTTTTTCTTTTATAGCAAAATGGCCAAAGATGCCAGGTGTTCGTTCTTTTAAAAGGTAGGTGTATGCTCTTGGTGGGATAATCCGTACCAGGCAATGCACAAGAGCCATTTGTGTTGTAAATTAATGAGTGACAGGGTACTGCCCTGGTTGCATTTTGATATGGGAAAGATTACCCTAGCATATCCAAAAGTACTCCTATATTGATTTCTACCAAAGATTGAGACTGGTAAGGTTCTTCCTCCCAATCCATTCCACCTCCTTGTGGATGCCTATCTCCCTCTGAAATTTGTACAATTCTGTTACTTCAGGAAGTGTTTCCTTGTACTGTAGGTGAGTGTTCTATATGGCTCAGGTGGCAAAGATCCTGATATTACTAACTCTAATTGTGCAAAATCATAAAAGTCATAAATTTTGAAAATTAGTGGCCATTGTATATTTGCTTTAGATCTTCAAATAGCCTTCCTTGGTCATGAGGACTGGTGACTTATAAAAAAAGTTTAGATAATAACATTCTGGAGTTGGATGTGTGGGTGGACATCTGCTCATAGATCAGGGCTTTCTCATCTCCCCCTTCCCAGTGTAGACCCCTGTGGGGGTGGACTTTAAAAATGTTATTGAGAATTAGAAGACACTCCAGAGTGATGTTGAGTGTGGTAAGAAGTGGAAATAAGGGGGGGACCCCATTCAAACGGACATGTTTTTCTCTCACAAATGCCTTTAGGTTCAAGTACTGAAACATACATACATCTGAAATAATACAATAACTATATGACTTCTCTAAAAGTAAAGGCATCAGTTATCTGTAGAAATTACTGACGTTTCACCATCCATGAACCTGCTGTGGAGAAGGTGTCTAGAGCTGTAGAACAACTGCATACTTAATGCATTGAGAGCACTGCAAAGATGCGGGTCTTTGCTTTCAGTAGAGGTCACAATGGTACCTTGGGAAAAGTTGTTTCTAAAGAACGTAGAGCTTTCAAAACTTGTCCACAACACCGCTCTGCAAGTGTGAACAGTACAGTGGTGTGGTAATTATGCCCAAACATCCCCTACAGATGTACTTAATGTGGTTTAGCTTTGCTTACGTGAATGTAGCCGAAACTGTAGGAGGGACCCAGCCTTTCAAGTCTGAACAGCATTATATGAGACAATGTTGACAAGGGGGAAAATAGGCTTGTGAAGTCTGTTTGCATTTATAAATAATTGAAGGTTATATGCCTAACACTTCTGCCTCAGAAACCAATATGTGAATACATTGTTCAAATGAATCATCAAATTGAAAACCTTTCCAGCATCATTAAGGCTTCTATCTTTCATTCATGTTCTGTCTTCACAACAACTTGTTTGGTGATTCTGCCTTTCCTAATCAGTGCGGTGTTGACATTTTTAAAAACGTGCTCACAATGACTCTTTTTATTACAATAAACTGTTTTGACAGTGTTGTACGCAGATGAAATTCCTGTCTTGGGGAGCATCCATCTCACCTTTACTGCCATGCTACCACTTACCTGTTGGTGCAGAACATAATGAAAGCAAAGTTAATTTAAAATTGTTCCCGCTGTCAGCAGCAACAATGAAACTATAGCTTTGGGGTGTTTCATTGCTGGTGTACCTGCAACCGAAAAGTACAGTGGTACCTCCGGGTACGAACTTAATCCATTCCGGAGGTCCATTCGTAACCAGAAACCGCTCATAGCATGAGACGCACTTTCCCTAATGGCGCCTCCCACTGCTGCCGCACCACCGGAGCACAATTTCCGCTCACATCCCGGGGCAAAGTTCACAACAAGGGGCATCTACTTCCGGGTTAGCGGAGCACATAACCCGAAGAATTCGTAAGGGGGACGGTTCGCAACACGAGGTACCACAGACAGGAAGGAAGGAAGGAAGGGAAAAGGGAAGGGAAGGAAGGAAGGAAGGCTGATTAAAAGCAAATGTGTAGACTAGCATTTCCAGCTGGTTAGGGGCATTTGCCTGGTTCATGCCTATTTTGTCTCATTGTGGATAGCTGTCTTAATGCATGTGTTAAAGAGTATGCCATGGAGCACTATAGAATATGAATACAGTCTCAGGGTTGTTGTCTTGCCTGTTAGGTAGGAGTCTAGATAAACAACAGGTTTTTGTTTTGTTTTTTACTGTTGTTTTACCCTTATGCTCTCTCTTTTTAGTTTTTTTATTATTATTTTATAGAAGCTGCTGTGGGAACTGGAAAAATGAGCTAAGACCATGTTAGATAAAATAAAATATTTATACGGTCAAGAAATTTGTTAGCAAGATGGGGGAAATTCATCCTTAATGCACCATCTGCTGCCACATATTGGAGTCTGGGTGATCCATGTAGTTACCTGAAGCCTACGCAATTATGGCTTCCTGAACATTTTATCTTGCAATCCTTTCTGCACTTACCTGGGTGTAAGTCCCATCAAACTCATTGCAGCTTTCTTCTGAGGAGACATTTCTGATGTTGCTATCAGTTCTCCCAAGGTGGGGCAGAGCACCTGATTTTCTGAAAGTGCTGTTCTTCACTTTGAGTTTACTTCACTATTGGATAAGCTGCCTTGAACATGTCAACAATTAAGAGTCCATTTTGGAACAAGGTGGTGTGCAACAAAGTTGCTATGTACGATGCTTGATTCAACATACCATTTCTTCCTTTGGAGGCTCAGGGCTGTGCTGCCAAATTAAATAGCAGTGCTCAGGCACAAAGCTCTGGCATTTTGTCTCTCACAAATGGGCCCCTTATGCTGCTGATGTTGTCACTCCTGTTCAGATGGAGGTATACATGTACCCATTAGTGAGATTCCATTATTTATTATAATAAAATAATAATCAAAATTCCATAATATTGGAAGGTTGAATTGCACACAGCATTTCCTTGAATGCACTTAAGAGTTCAACGACCGTGTGTGCGCATGCATGCCTACATCTCCATTTATGCAGCAGAGAAAGTGTAATAAGAGCTGAGAAGTTAATCAATGCCTGTTTTTAGGTTTAATTTATGGGTGTCCAATCTGTAGGGGACGACAGAGGATGAGATGGTTGGACAGTGTTCTCGAAGCTACTAACATGAGTTTGGCCAAACTGTGAGAGGCAGTGAAAGATAGGCGTGCCTGGCGTGCTCTGATCCATGGGGTCACGAAGAGTCGGACACGACTGAACGACTGAACAACAACAACAACAATCTGTAGCTTCCTCCACCTCCAATTTCATTTCTTAATTATGTTTGTAAAGAACAGCGGAAGCCTGTTTTCACCAACTGTGTTGTCTGCCAGTTCCTATAGATCGATTTTTTTCTCTTTCTTTCATGGCATGGTGAGAGCAGCTGGGCAATACATTGTGATGAACCCGGATAAATTCAGAAATAAGTCCATGATCATGTTGCTATTCAGCAGCGGAAGACAGTATTTAGCTGTCTCAAAACAATAAAATATAAATATAAACACAGTTTAACCAGTTCATTGTAACAAAAGCCCTTGATACAAAGGATTTATAGTCTCACATGAATTAGGTGCCAAAAAAAGCCTCTGTGGTTTTGGTTTGGTTTTGTAATACCGACTGCTGTCCACTGCCCAGGATGAGTAGAGTTCCATATGAATGCATAGCAGTTGTGCAGGGCATGGATACTTGATTCTTACTCACAGGGGATTGCCTTCCCACCAAAGCTATCATTGAATGGTTCTTTCCCAGACTGACAGACAATTTTTGGGAAACCCTGCTGTGTCAGTGGCAGCTTGATCTAAATGAGCAGGAAAGCAGCCTTTTTATTTCACTGTCCTGCAGTCCCTGTTGATGGCATGAGGTTGGAGGGGCTCTGCCCCAGCCAAACGCTATTAGAGACAAATGTCAGTGAGCTTTGGATGGAAAAAGCTCTCTGATTATTCGCTCCATTCAGGCGTATCTTTCCCCAGTAAGCTTTTAGTCACTCCCACTGCCTGCGAGATGTAATCCTTGCAGAGCCAAGGGTGAGGCATGTTGCATATTCCTTAAGATTACATGGTGTACCGAATAAGAGACAGGCAGTTGCTCTTAGCTATGCAAAGGTCTTGGGCTTCCTTGACACAGGTTGCTTCTCCTTCCTGCCATAATGTGAAGGCGAGTTAAATAATAGTAATAATAATAGACAGCATATTTTTAAACTAAGCTGGCTGTGCAGAAGCAGAGGCCTAAGAAAATGTAGATGGGAGCCCCCATAGCTCAGTGGAAGAGCGAATTCCATTTTCTTTTCATTTTATTTTTGTACCCTATCCTTCAACAGGTTCCTATTATGCCTCCCATGCATCATTTTCCACATTCAGTTCTTGGTATATTGTGTTTAATAGGAGCTGAATGAGCAGGGCTGGGAAAGACCTTTGCCCGAGACCTCAAAGATCCACTGCCAGCCCGAATAGACCAGTGGCATATGTTCATAATTTGATTTCTGGAATAGTGCCTCTTTGTTGTCCACTAGGCAGGCAGCAGAAAGCAGCTCTCAAGGTAGACACACTGGATACTGCTATGGCCTTGGGTATGTTCTATGTTCTGAAATGTGCAGCTGTTTCTCTGTGCTTCCTTTCTTGAAGTGCAGTTAAAAAAATGTAGGGTGGCATATGCTGCACTCTGGCTCATCTGTATGTAGCTTATGAAGGGCCCTGGCTTGGTAACCGTTAAAAGCAAGTGAAATAACCTGTTCTGTAAAGTAACGATATTCTCTGTCTTCAGCAGAAGCTGGTTGTGTGCCCTTGGGCACTTGAGGTGGTGGTTCAGAGCACTGCCAAAGACAAGGCAGCTGTGCAAATTTTCATGGAATTTACTTGTTTTGTGAATATGACCTGGCTTTGACAGTCTTTTGCCTTACAGGGTGGTACATCAAGCACACCGCATATATCCTGTTCATACCTCATCAAAGTTCTCTCCTAACTCCCGATTACACCCATACACACACACACACCCTAGTGATTTTAGAAATGGATAAAACACAGCAGCTGGATCTTCAGGTCCCAGGCTATGTCTGCAAACAGGAAAAAAAATCTGCTTATGACTTGTCAACAGAGCAGATGTTACACTAAGGGAAATGGAACATATTGTCCCCCATGGGATCTGTCACTGTCACACAGGTACTCTTCAGAGTGTGACTGCATTGAATTTCCAAGGGCAGGTGGGGGAAACATGTCCCTATTTTTCTATTGCACACTGTGAAAAAAAAAATCCCCTTCTTGAATTAAATATTGCAGAGTCAATACTGCAGAATATTGTTTCCTGGATGAAAGAAGCATTTCCACATTTCAGATGCAAACATCTGGTCCATGTAGAAAGTGCTTCGAGTTTTACATCTCCCTAGCATGAATATGGCTTTTAATATTAGGCCTTTAGCTGTACATCACCTATTGCAATAGCAAAGGATATTTGCACATTATGGCTTCTGGGGTCAATTTAGTAATATGGAAAATTGGTAAATAACAGCCAGCCGTATTACAGGCAAGTAGTTGTGTTTTTCCAGAAAAATCTCTCAAGCCCTATAATATTGGCTTTCACAGAGTGTTCTGCCAGCTCCTCAAAGAGTTGACACTTGACTTGTTTTTATGCCACATGAAGTGGTGCAAACCTAAGAAAGGCATGTCCAGAGTGTAAATAGATACAAAAAAATAAATATTTCATATTTTTTAAAGCAAGTTCTGCATTCACAAGACAAGATTTTCCATTTGGATTTTAATGTTTTCATGTTCGCTTAGTTTGGAGAGATTCTTTTGGAGCTCATCACAATCCCTTTTTGTTTTAAGCACCCTGAACAATTTGGTATCACCAGACATGGCTACTCACCACTAACTCTAGATCACATTAATCCACTTTATGAAAATTGAAAAGGGGGGAATTTACCGTTATCGTCTGCTTAAAAAAAAATGTTTCAAAAGTGTCACTGAACAATTGAGGGACATGCTTTTTAAAAATGTTTCAATGTCCTGTTTTTGCTACTTTCCATTTCAGCAATGTTCAAAGTACAGCATCCTTTATAGCTCATCTGAAGTGGTAACAAAATTACATGTCTTTTTCTCTTCCCTTCCCTCTGAACTTCATCACCAGTCCATTCAGCTATCTTTACACAGATACTTGAGCCAAGTGATCAAGTGATGAGCTTGCCTCCATTTCCAGGGTGCTAGATTTACATGACAAAACTCTGTCACTTGTTAGCTAATGTTGTTGTGTAAATATATGTCCAAGTGTTACAAGGTCAGTGCTTGAATGGATTCACTGAAAGCTGCATGTATTCAAAAGAACAATTTTTCTTGGCTCAGAAGCTTGTGAGAAAAATCTGATAAACATTGCATTCCACTAAATTAAATCGGCAAAATCCACAATTGGGTTTGTAAAGCTGGTAAAATCATGTTCCAGCTTATCAAATTGTTGGCCTGGTCCATTTAATTAAAAGTTAAATTGAAGGCAGACATTTGTTCCTTCTCAGCATTCTAACGCGATCCATGCACATCCATGCTTAGGCTTATTTTGCAATTGTGTATAAAACACTATGAGGTGACTGGTCTGTGTGGGGCTATAAAAATCTACACCAAACATTTAGATGCTTTATTAAAAATAGTTTCTTCCCCACTGTCAAGAGTTGACGTAGCCAGATCTGGAACTTTAGTGAAACCCATAGTTTAAGCTTCTAGGATTCTGATAAATTCTGCTAAATCAGGGCAATAAATTTTGAACACAAATTTATGTTGAAAGTATTACATTGTGTAATTAAAGCTTGGATAACATGTGGGCATGTTTCTTGCACTATGCTATAAACAATGTAATAGTTATGTGTGTGTGTGTGTGTGTCTCTAGGTGAATGTTCAGATCCTTTCACTAACATATTTTTACATTTTCTTGTTTGTTTGTTTCTTTTTTTTTTTTACAGCCCTTTGCTTGCTGTGTCTTTCGCTGCCTCCTGTGCAGTTCCAGGAATAGCTCTGCTCACCTTCGGAGTAAATCCTCTTACTGCAGCCCTGGGAGCCTTCAACATCATCCTGTACACATGCTGTTACACACCGCTGAAGAGAATTAGCATTGTCAATACATGGGTAGGAGCTGTGGTTGGTGCTATTCCCCCAATTATGGGTTGGACAGCAGCAACCGGCAGTCTGGATGCAGGTGAGAATTACTGGGGGGGGGGGTGAATGGGACCATGAGGAGGAAGAGAATTGAGTGTCTTCCTCTTAGGGCCAATTGAAAGTTACTATGGGAATGAGTACTTGTTTCACATATGACTTCATTCCCAATAGAGAGATGTCTTTTTAACCAATGCTCACTAGTATCATTCGCATTATCTAGGATCTGCATATTTCACTGTGTACTGCATGACTCTCTCTTCCACTGACTTGGCATTTTGCAGTCAAAAAACCAAGACTATCTAAGGTTCAGGACCCATTCAGTTCTTTGAATCTCAGAGCCAGTGATATTTATGGGCAAAGCCTTCAAGAATGGGATTGCAGAGTGGCAGTTTCTCTGCTATCACAAAAAAAATAGGATCTTGTGGAGAGAGGGGGGAGGGTCAGTCTACAGAACAAGGTAGCAAACCTTTAGAAGGTATGACCTGGGGGGGGGCTTGTAGCAGTGAGTAATTCAAGCTTTAGAAACACAGAGAGATGGGTTTGTGACAGGTGAGTAGACTTCAGTCAGTAAGACTTCAATCAGTTTATTACAGTCATAGGCCAACAGGAATGTGTAGACTGCATAATGACTTGCCTACCTGGTGCAAAGGTTGTGGAAGTCACGTTTCATCTAGTTAGACTGGTAGATACCTTCAGAGTAAAGATGACAGTCATGGTGCATGTCAACACCAGTGAAATGGGGAAATGTAGTTGTGCAGTATTGGAAGCAAACTTTAGGTGGGTAAGCAAGAAGCTGAAATTCAAAACTTCCAGAATTGCTTCCTCCAGAATTCTACCTGTCCTATTTGCAGTGCCAGGTAGACAGGCAAAGCTGAGGCATTTCAATGCATGCCTAAGATTTCAGTGTCAAAGGACAGCTTTTGATTTCTTAGGCACTGGAGAAGGTTTTATAATAAGTCAAGTGTATACAAAAGGGGCAGGTTCCACTTGAACCAAAAAGGAGCCAGGCTGCTAGCAATTAGGATAAAAACAATGGCAGAGAGTAGGAATAAATTGGCTGTTCTCACAGTGGAGGGATGAGGAAAGTGTATTCTATTAGAACCAGTACTTTTTAACTTGCTCATAATTAAACCTGCATTAGAGCTGAGCAGTGAGGTGGCCAAGTGGTGAAAACAAAAAAGAATTTCAAAGAGCTCCAAAATGATCTTTCTTAACTGGGTGAATTGGCAATAAAATGACAAGCGCAGTTCAGTGTAAGTCAGCATGAAGTGACTTACATCGGGGCAAAACATCCTTAATTCTCCTAACCACTATCCCTCTTCAGCTGCTGAAGACTAGGGCTTAAAGGTCTGAAATATGGGAGCCTGGTTCTGTGCATGTAGGCACAGGATTCTAAACCACTCAAGGAGCCCTCAGATCTTCAGGACACAGGGCAGGACCACAGAGTGCAGGCCTGCTCTCCTCTCTCTTGGTTGTAATCATGCGAAGGGATAATGATTGAAGAGAGTTGCTAAGTTGGTCTTAGTGGGCCCCGAATAGCAGTTGCTAGGGAACAATTTGCTTTGGAGCTTCCCATTGGTCCAAAAGTGAGCTAGTACTAGCCCTCATACTAATAACACTGCAAATGGACAACCTTTGTTGAGATCACAACTTGGGATGGAAGGATTAAAGCTGCAGGTCCCTCCCCTGCACCTATTACTTAAAAAAAAAAAAATTAAACTTGCCATGCTTCCATTTAGGGTTGTGTGCAGTTTGGCCCTCAGGCATATGTAAGTGCAAGCCTTTATCCTTCTCTCCCTCTTCTGTGCTCACATGCTCTGTGTTTCTACAGGAACTATTCATCACCGAGTCAGCCAAAAGTCAACTAGGATTATGTGACTCCTCCTAGTTTGAAGATCAAACATAACCTTTGGTTTTGCAGTGCTCTTGTGATTCTCTTTGCAGTGTGTGTCACGATAGGATCTCAAATTCATGCAACAAGATCAGAGAAATGTTGTGTTAGCTCAGCGGGCCTGCTCCCTTCATTGATGCTGCTGCTTTTGAAGCAAAGGCTACAGAGACCTGAAAATGCAGGGTCAGTCTTAATAATAATAATAATAATTCTTTTATTTGTACCCCGCCCATCTGGTCAGGTCTCCCCAGCCACTCTGGGCAGCCTCCAGCAGATATAAAAATACATTAAAATATCACAGGTTAAAAACTTCCCTAAATAGGGCTGCCTTGAGATATCTTCTGAATGTCAGATAGTTGTTCATCTCCTTAACCTCTGCTGAGAGGGCGTTCCACAGGGCAGGCGCCACTACCGAGAAGGCCCTCTGCCTGGTTCCCTGTAGCTTTGCTTCTCGCAGTGAGGGAACCGCCAGAAGGCCCTCGGCGCTGGATCTCAGTGTCTGGGCTGAACGGTGGGGGTGGAGACGCTCCTTCAGGTATACAGGACCAAGGCCGTTAATGAAGCTTCCTGAGGTGACCAGCCTTTGGGGGGCATGTTGTGTTCTTCTTAGCATTGCAGAGCATTTGTTGCTCTAGGCACAAGTGATCAGAGTAGTAGAAAGGAGAGACAATGTGAACAGATTCAGTTATGAACTAGGGGAGCATGGTAGAGAAAATCAAGATGAAAATGCAAAAAGGTCCTAACTAGCCTTTCTGCAGTGAAGGAGACAAAGAAGTTTAAATCAAATGATTTAGCTCATATGAGAAGCTGTGTGTTCTCTGTGACATGACTAGTGAATGTTCAACAACCAAAGCAGGGCTTCTGCTGTACAGTTGTCATGTTCACTTATCTGCACTGTGTTTCTGGCTGCGATTACAAGTCCTGTGGCTTCTGCTGCCTCTCTGTCTTTCCCTCTGTTCTGCATCTCACTAAAACCAAACCCAAATTCCTTGAAAATCTCACTGTTTAAAGGTACAGATACCTTGCTAAGCAAATACACGTTGTGTTGGTAATATACACAGATAACTCTGACCATGAAGTTTGGATTATTCCCAAATACAGAATCTGAATTTTATTTTGTTTCTTGATATGAAAAATGCCCAACCCTATCTGTCTCTCTCCAAGTGCCAGAAACTAGCACCAAATGTTGGCTTCCGCAAGGGGGACTTATTAGTTGAATCTAGGCCAATTATACATGTTATTTATATACATAACTCTGAGTAGTAATTGGCAGTGCTCATGAAGTTGTTTCAGTAAGTGCCACACTTTTAATATTTGGGAGGAGGGAGAGGTCCCTGTACTGAATACCCTTGAGTACCCCCGGGGGGGGAGGCACTGGAATAGATAATAGTGACCAATCTCAGAAGAAGCTTTTTAGCCCATGTTCTCTCATAATAACTAAGCATTGGGTCTTCTCTGCCCCTTCCCACTCAAAATGCTCAACCATAGGCTTATTTGCAGGAGGGGGGAAGGTATCCATGCATAGAAACTATTTCTTTGATTAAAGGATCATGTCTGCAGTTGGTTGATCGTTTCTTATAGATGTTAGGAATGCTTTTTGGTATGGACAAGCAGAGTATTCCATCTGCTTCCACATCATGTAAGCCACATCTCTGGAACCCATTAATGTTTCCTAATTAACTAGCTGAAGCAACCTGGCTTTAGGTAGAAGCGTGGGAATACATTTACACCTTGTTAAAAAGAAGGGGAAAGAACCTACCCTACTGAGCAGCGATAAGGAACATAAAGCTGGGGAGAAAGAAATCTTAAGGCTGCCCGTTAGTGCTTGCCATGTTTTACTTTTTATTGGGGAGCTTCTTCTCAAGAAAGCAGTCCAATTCTTTTCTGGTTATTATGCTAAAGCCAGTCATACAAGATGAATCACTTCTTCTTCATCCTTCCTTCATTTTACTATAAAACTGTCTCCTGCTTCTCCAGGGAGGTGGGGAGGAGAGGGCATCTAGCCAATGCCGCCGCCGTTGCTCAAGCAGACTGTATGTTTACTTGATCAGTTCCAGTCTCGAGCGTTTGCCACATCATATAACTTTTTCAACAGTTCAGAATCAAAATATGAACCTTTCTCTGTGAGCATCGGTTGGCTAAAATTGGCCAATTGGTTTAAACTGACAACGCTCAGAGTCAATTTTATCATCAACTGTGGTAGCAGAAATTGCACAAGTGTTGGTTCATGGGCTGGGACCAGCATCTCACAGCAAGGAAAACACATGCACTTGCCAAGGCGGGTACAGAGAATTTCCCTCCCCAAAAGGGAACCCCATCTCCAGTATCTTTTTCCCCCCTGTTTCAAGGAGGAAGAACATTATCATGACAGGAAATGGGAGGCTGGTGGAAAATGCCAAAAGAACAAAGCAGTCTCATTTTTACAGAAGCAGTAAGACTCAGATCAAACTTCTCTTTTGCTGGCAGGAGATCATGGCTTGTGTTTAGTAACACAGCCAAAAAGAGGAATATTAATAATATGCCCTTTAAAAAAAAAAAAGTTTAAATATTGTAATGTGGAATTTCATACTGTGTGCAACTGTGTGTTGTACAGCCTGGGACTCAGTCTTGGCATTACCACATTTCCTTATGAAAGCAATAGGGTCTGGTATCCTTTCACGAGTGGTGGCTAGCTCCCAGCATCTGAAGTGTACTCAGGAGACTGCAGAACATAGCAACCCCGTGCCATGAAAGCACATCCAATTCTGAGCCACCCAGTTTGCTTGAAGTGACAAGCGGGGATCTCTGCCATAATGTGCTTTATCAGTTAAGGGGATTTACTCTGGGTAGGCGGTGGTGGCAGAGCAGATAACAGCCTCGCAAATGTAACAGACGTTAGAGACCCACAGTGGCCTGGAGCCATTGGTATTACTGCTCCCAAGAATGTTTATCTCAAGAGACTATTTAGTTTATCTCAGATGCCCCACTTTTACCTTCTGTTTTCCTGAAAGACATCTTGTCCTGATTTTCATTCATTTTCTGAAAATTTAAATAATTCCTGGGGCTATGGAATTTATAGACTGCCTGTGTATGTACCAACGGTAATCACGCAGAGGCTGATTTTCAAATTGCCTTGACTTTGTAATTCAAATTGGGTTGTGGGCTAGACATTAATTATGTCAGCCAACATCTATTTACAACCGGGGGATTTTAAACTGGGCAGTTCTTATCAGCAAGTGACATTTGGCAGATGGATGGGTTTAGCAACAAAACAGTGAGGAGAGAGGAAAAGGACAATTGTGTAGAGCCCTTCCTCATTTGTATAGCCCTTGTCTGCCCGGAAGGAGAGCAGTAAAGAGAGGACCTCACTTTGTTCAGAATAAGTGACACTGAACTTTGTTCCTATTTCCTTCAAATGTTTTTTTTTAATTAACTGGATCATGTTTCGAACAGCCTTCTGGCAAAATGTGTAACTGAGCAGTTTCAGAGAAAAAGACAAATTTTTGCCTGGAGCAAATTATCCTGGCTGTAGAAATAGAGGCCTAGAGATGTGAGCTGGCATTGACCTTAGCAGAGGCTTGAGACTTCTCTTGCTCTTCAAAATGATGATCCAAGAAGCCTCTTACTCAGTTTGTACAAAAGACAGAGGTATGTCACCATTGATCTGTGAGCATAGGACACACAAAGGCAGAGGGCCCCGTTGCTCCATGTAGTAAATGTGGAGGCAGATGGGCAGGGCTAGTAGGCAGCTGTTTTAAATTTAATAAGACAAAAGTCAGTCGATTATTTGCCTCCCCCACCCCCGCTTTCTTTTGCAGACACAAAAGCGATAGTGATTCTGCTATTGGGACACCTGAGGGACTGATGCAATCAAAGTCGAAGCCCACACAGTAAATTCATTGTCACCTACACACTGTACACAGCTGTGTTAAGTTCCAAGTGCTTTCATCTTCCAAATAAAGAATATTCAATGGCCCATATGGGACAGCTGCTCCAGTTCACCTCACCTCCCAAATATGCATGATGAAGTAGCCAGTAGGGGGCACCAGAGTAGTAGCAGGAAAATTGCATTGGCTTAGGAAAAGGCAGTGTTTGAGGTTTAGAGAGCTGAAATTAACTTTTTGAAGTTGTGTTGAGTTTTTAAAAAGTGTTAAAAATATCCTCTTGCAAGCAAGTTGTTGAACTTCCCTTAGTGCCTTGCAAAAATATGGCCTTTCCTGTCTTGCAGCCTTGCTGGAACTTCCAGTCATCTCCCACCTTAACTGCTACAGTCTTTGCATCTCTACGATCACATTCCCACCTACTCCCTTGCCTCTGACCAAAATCATTCACCTCTGTCATCACTGAGATCACATGAGAGAGTGCTAGAGCTCTGTCTAGTCATGTTTCATGGGATCAATTCCAATCTGTTACCTCTGAGGATGTGGACAGGCTGCTTGGACGAGTGAAACCGACCACCTGTCTTCTTGATCCTTGCCCATCCTGGCTAATAAAAGCTAGCCGGGAAGGGCTGAGCGATGGGCTCCGCGGGGTGGTGAATGCTTCCCTCTCTGAGGGAGTCTTCCCAGACCCGCTGAAAGAGGCGATCATTAAACCGCTTCTTAAAAAACCATCTTTAGACCCGGCCATTATGGCCAACTATCGCCCAGTCTCAAATCTACCATTCTTGGGCAAGGTCATTGAGCGGGTGGTTGCTGAACAACTCCAAGCACGCCTGGAGGATGCGGACCATTTGGATCCCTTCCAATCGGGATTCAGGCCTCATCATGGGACTGAAACTGCCTTGGTCGCGCTGGTCGATGATCTCCGGCGGGCTAGGGACAAAGGTGAGAGCTGTGTCCTAGTTCTGCTGGACCTCTCAGCGGCCTTTGACACCATTGACCATAACATCCTTCTGGACCGTCTAGAGGGGTTGGGAGCTGGGGGCACTGTTATACAGTGGTTCCGCTCCTTCCTCCTGGGCCGTGTTCAGAAAGTGGTGGTGGGGGATGAGTGTTCAGACCCCTGGGCTCTCATTTGTGGGGTGCCTCAGGGTTCCGTCCTCTCCCCCATGCTTTTTAATATCTATATGAAGCCGCTGGGAAAGATCATCAGAGCGTTTGGGCTGGGTGTTCATCAGTATGCGGATGATACCCAGCTCTACCTCTCTTTCAAATCAGAACCAGTGAAGGCAATGAAGGTCCTGTGTGAGTGCCTGGAGGCGGTTGGAGGATGGATGGCGGCTAACAGATTGAGGTTGAATCCTGACAAGACAGAAGTACTGTTTTTGGGGGACAGGGGGCGGATGGGTGTGGGGGACTCCCTGGTCCTGAATGGCATAACTGTGCCCCTGAAGGACCAGGTACGCAGCCTGGGAGTCATTTTAGACTCACAGCTATCCATGGAAGTGCAGATTAATTCTGTGTCCAGGGCAGCTGTCTACCAACTCCATCTGGTGCGCAGGCTGAGACCCTACCTGTCCGCAGACTGTCTCGCCAGAGTGGTGCATGCTCTGGTTATCTCCCGCTTGGACTACTGCAATGCGCTCTACGTGGGGCTACCTTTGAAGGTGACCCGGAAACTGCAATTGATCCAGAATGCGGCAGCTAGACTGGTGACTGGGAGTGGCCGCCATGACCACATAACACCGGTCCGGAGAGATCTACATTGGCTCCCAGTACGTTTCCGAGCACAATTCAAAGTGTTGGTGCTGACCTTTAAAGCCCTAAACGGCCTCGGTCCTGTATACCTGAAGGAGCGTCTCCACCCCCACCGTTCAGCCCAGACACTGAGATCCAGCGCCGAGGGCCTTCTGGTGGTTCCCTCACTGCGAGAAGCAAAGCTACAGGGAACCAGGCAGAGGGCCTTCTCGGTAGTGGCGCCCGCCCTGTGGAACGTCCTCCCTTCAGAGGTCAAAGTGATCAACAACTACATGACCTTTAGAAAACACCTGAAGGCAGCTCTATTTAGGGAAGTTTTTAATCTGTAATATTTCAATGTATTTTAGTGTTTGTTGGAGGCCGCCCAGAGTGGCTGGGGGGACCCGGTCAGATGGGCGGGGTACAAATAATAAATTATTATTATTATTATTATTATTATTATTATGACACCCTTTCTTAAACCTCTGTACCTCTTCCATTCCTGGATCTAGCACAAACATTTGTCCTTGCCTTCATTACTCTGCCTTCCCTGATTATTCTGCCTGCATATCCATCCCCATAATCTTCACTCTTCCATCTCCACCATCCTTTGTCCGTCCCCCACATCTTCAATGCCTAGAACTGCCTCCAGAAACTTATTTGATGCTGCATCTTACTTCCTTCAGACCCTTTCGCCAAATTCAGTTTCCTTGAAGAACTTCGGCACAGACACTTACTGTTCTTCCTCTGCCGAAACTAAGCCTAAGCACTTGTAATGAAGCTCAAGGCATATCCTGCCCATGTTCACCCTTACTGCCAGTTTATGTCTCTCCTTCTATTCTCCCCATCCACCCCATGGCAAGTCTTAAGATGATAAGCTGATCAGGGTGCTGCGTTTTTTAAATTCTCCATAGGGAACTATGCATATTGATGGTGCTGTATAAATGATAACTGTTAAATGCTGTCATCATTTCCTTGCTACACCTGGACATGGTTTCAAAACAGTGGTCATTGGAAACAGCTGAGACTTGCCTTGACCGGATTGTGGTCAAACTTCTAGGCTTCAAATTCACAACCTTTATTTTGACAGTGTTTTTGGTCGTCAGAGCCACTGCTACATTCAGAGGCACCTACATGATATATCGGTACCATGGAAGAAGTAAGACTTTGCATATTGCAAATGACTTGTTTGCCACTAGCGTATATAAGGACTAAGAAGTAGCAGATGCTAGAGGAGAGATGCAAAGGAGCATGGGTGGCAAAGTAACGTGCAGTCAACATCTTCTACGGAAAATTTATGCGCCTTGTTCTGCACTTCACCACATGCCCACCCCTTCCCTGTGAACCCTCCTGAACATTGGTGCTCTTACCCACCTATTGGACATGGTGTTGATTTAAATAAAGTTTCTCACTTTCTCATTCATATGTTTCCCGATCAACCATTCTAATTGGTTGTGGTAACAAATAAAACATGTTTTAAACTTGGCCACTGTGATTCATGCATTGGTAACTTTACAATTGGACTCCTATGTAGGACTTCCCCTAAGACTGTTCTGGAGGCTGTTGGGGAATGCTGTGCCCAGGTGGTTGAGTGGAACATATTGATGCACACATAATTTTACACCTGTGCGTAAGGAACAGCTGCTGTGCAGCTAGCCACTCATGTACAAGGTCTTGTTGCTAACATATAAAACCCTTAACAACTCAGGGCCAGGATACTTGAAAGACTACCTTCCCTGTCTGCAAGAACATTTAGATCATCTGGGGAAAATTTACTTGTGGCACCACATCCTACAAAACATCACAAGGCACCCTACAGAATAACACAAAACGGGTATTTTCCATCATTGCCCCTGCACTTGATCTCCGTATGTGTCTATGAGAGAGAGAACCTTTGGACTCAAAACTTGCTTAATCTTCACTTGACTGTTTCCATTTGGTTTGATCAAGGGTTATAGATTCTGCTTAAAGAGATTGAGACTGCAATCTTATGGTCACTTTTGGCAGTAAGACCCATTTGAACTTGCTTCCACCTTCCTCTCCTCTCCCATGCAGCTCCCTGCATGCCCCAGATATCTGCTCCAGAACATCCCCCAACCCAAAGGTGAAGGAAGGAAATGGAAAGGAGGTCCTGTTGTGGACACAGATATATTTTAGATTTCCATCTATTCTTGTACCCTAGTATTTCTTCCTTTCTCCCACCACAAAACTTTCAGTCCTATTGAGTTATGCAAAATGCATCTTGACAAATTGCTGCATTCTGTCTTACAGTATTAAAAGTAGAGCAGAAATTGGATTTTTCTAACCACATAATTTGGAGGTCTTAACCGATCTCTGCTATATCTTCCTTGCTTCAGTGTGGGCAGGTAGTGTGTTGTTTTTGCTGGATCAGCTTTTGCTGACGGGCATATTCAGATGATGGAAACCTAATTCTGTAGGCAAAGATAAGGTTCAGTTATACTTCATCTCATTTTCCAGGTTGAACATGGAACTACAGCTACATAACCGCCAGCCGTGTTTATCCAAAGGGAAATGGGTGCAGCTGAATTTGCGCTTGTTTCCCAGCTCTAATCTCCCTCATCTGGACCAAGGAGGAGTAATTTGTTTTAGCATCTTTTTAGCTAAGAGTAGCTGGTTTGTTACCATACCAAGATAGAAGAAAACAACCACACACAGTTCTAAGTACAGGCCGTTAATGGCTAAACTTAGACTTCAAAATCCCTATAACGTCTTACATAAACTTAAACATTTAATTTATTTCCTAGAGAGACAAGAAGCTGGTGCTTCTCTCCCCCCCCCCTCCAACCTCCACTCTTAACCTCCCCCTCATGTGTCAGTCAGCTACCAGAATCTGGAAATGATTTTAAAATTCCTTCATATTATTCAAGGCAGAAGAATTACCAAAATTGTGCTCTAAGCAAAACAGCATTCTTGGGTTGCCAAGGCAGTAAACAATGGCTTTAGGAAATGCAATAAGACTTCAACATCTGTTTTGGAGCTGATATTTTAACCATTCTGTGTTTATTTTACATGCCTGGTTGGTGATCTCTGTCATACATCTGTGAAGCCAAAAACCAAGACAATGAAAGAGGTAGCAAGTCAGTTTGGAGCTCCAACTATAAGCCTGGTTTTCCATGCTGAGTTTTTAACATAAAAGTGCTTCTGGCTTTTGTCTTAAGTTTCTGAATGATAACATAGTTTAGCAAATCATGCTACCATTACAAGACTTTTTGCATACACCTAGGACAGTCATGAGTTTTAAAAGAACATCATTGTGCTTGACAGCTTTAGATAGAAAAGCATGAATATTCTGTACCTTCTATCTCATGTGGAACCTTAAGGGTTGCTGAAAATATCCTCCTGAAACAGTAACACCACTCAACAATAGCAGAAGTACTAGATTAAGTAGCTGCACAAGTTAACTACAGGAAGTTGACTAACAGCCAAACTTGCCATGGCACCAAATCCATCATTGGCACCCACATTTTATGGTCAGGAGAGGAAACCCAACTGCTTCTCAGTGGCAGTCCTGACAGTCTCCCAGCTGTTACCAATCCCAAGAAGAAAGCTCCCATTGGCCCCAAAGGGAGCTTTCTTTTCAGGGCCAACACAGCCATGGGAGGTATGAAAGGGCCAAACATCTGCTTCCTACTTCTGCTATCCTGACAAAATCAGACATCACCACCTGCGCCTAACATCACTTTTTAAAAAACCAAACATACATGCAGGCATATTATCAGTGTTGCACCTAGCATCATGCCGTATGTACTTCAGTCTTGAGGGGTCTTTTTCCATAATGCACACCTAAATGCACTTAAACTGGAATCCTAAACACAGGAGGGAGTAAGAACCATTTGGCAAAATCATACTGACTTCCAAGTAATTTGGAATTTGGAAACACTTTCTCAGGGCAGCTGACACAGTGTAGTAAAAACAATAAAAAATAATTTATATTCTCTTAAGATTTAGTTTAGAGTGCATTTTTATAGCCTCATCCAAAGGAATTTGCACAGAGGAGCACATAAAGATTTATGCCACTGCTACTGTAGCACCATCCACTGCATGGCAATTGAGATAGAGGCAGACAACACTGTTCCAGTTGCTATTGAATCTCTGAATCCCCCTTTCTGTTCTTTAAAAAAGGGTGCAGATATATACCCCATGTAGAATTGCTAGGAGGCTCCTCCCGACTAAACCTGCAAAATAGCACTGGTTGCTAGAGTGGGAACACAAGTAGCTACTTCTGTATCAGCACTTTGATCAATCCCGGCATCACTACAAGATTGCCCTGTCAGACAAAGGTTTTGAAAATGTAAAGGTAGAGTCTGGACCCGGTTGCACTAAAAAGCCTAATTCTGTACTGCACAGCAAGAAACGAAGCCATGCATGTTGCCATCAAGTTGACTTTGTAGTATCTCCTAGAAAGATTTTGTGAGAAGGTAGGCCCCTCATAAAACAACTCCCCTTGTTTGGCACATCAGTTGTCTGGTTTGCAGCTGGGAGTTTTACCTGAAATGTTGGTTGTTTTTTGACAAAGAAGTGAGAGTTGGAAGTTATTTCTGAGACGGCGTTAGGACATCTTGCCTTCTTGCTGCTCCCAGCGTCCATCCCTTTGCAAACAAAATGGACTTTGATTCATCTACAAGAAGGCATAACTCCACTGTAACAACATCACTTCAGAAGTTGAATCTGTGAAAATCAGTCAAGCTTTATTAAAGCATAGGCCCTAAAGATGTCCCTTGTGGAACAGAATGAAGCTTTTTGAAGATACTAATGGGCATCTGTGCTAGATTTCAGTGGAGCAGGATCTAGTCTTGTAGCATAAGTCTTTGAAAGACTGCAGTTCTGAGGAAATATTCCCATAGTTATATTGAGTGGATCTCTGGGCCTATTTTTCCCTTTAATTCTTGCTTCTGCATATACTTTTAGGTGGTGTACAGGGATAGGCAACACAGAGACCCCGAATGTTGAAAGAACTGAAACAACCTTACAATTCTATGATTCTATGAATTTTTTACTCTGCAGTTTCAGGTCTCTGCCAAGCATTCATGCATCAACAGAAGGTCCTATGATACTGAATTCTAAGATGTATGGAGTGTGCAGAATTGAGAAGTTAGTTACTTAACACTAGTCACTTTCAGCCCTCTGTAGCCCTAAGTTATGTGGCTGTTAGAGGGTTGGCATCACACATTTCTGCTTAGTAAACCTATGGCAAAATATAGCAAGGTAACATGCAGGTGGTGACTGGAATCTTCTCTAGATTTCTGCTGAGCAAACTTTAAAAAACTTACACTATTCAGTAGCCAAAGTTTATTGAATATTCTTCACTGCATTTGTTTTATATGTCTACCTTTGCGGAGTGGGTTCTGCGTGGAGCTGATGCACAGTCAGTTTGGACTATGTGAAAATTGTGTGTAGTATCAAAAAGGTGGAACCAAATGGGGAAACCAAAGGATAAATTGTATCTTAAGTGTTTTCTACAACAAATGGAAAGTGTGTTTTTTTCCTCACAGAAGAGCTTAAGATGTTATTTTTTTTTTCTAAATAGATATATATATAAGAAGTTCATAGATATTTTGCTCATTGTCTTCTACTTACAGTCTAGAATTGGTGATGATGGCTTAAGAAGGTGACCATTTGTGCATCACCAAAAAAACAACAACACCCCCACAGATTTGCATAATATTTACATAATGCTATTTTATATGTAGAGGTGCAGATTTAAATATAATAATTTAAATAGAAATACAATGCATTTCACCTTAGTGGGGAGAACTGTGACCTGTGTGCATGCTCAGTCGGTTGTCCAGGTTGGTAGCTATTGTCAAGCAACTTCAGGGGTCCTGCTTTCCTTTTTATGGTCCTTTATCTTTAAAAAGGCATCTTCCAATAGAGGACTGTCCTCTGAAAAGTAGAACATGTGGCCACCCTATCAAGAAGTCATCATCAGTTAGTCCTAGCTGGGGCCCTGTCCCCAAATCATCATCTTTTTATTGTCTCCAGATGAGGCCTCAGGCACTGTTTTTGGTTCTGAAAGCCTCAGTTTCTTGCTTTCCGCAAACATATAATTGTGTGAACAAAAATACAAACATTGCCAAAATCAAAATTGTAGATGAGAAATGTGATTAAATTGTGTATGTATGACTTGCCGGAAATGCACTAGAAGTAAACAGGTTGGACAAGGAATGCAAAAAAACATCCCTGCGTACCCTGGAAGTAGCACATAAATTGCTTGGGTTCTGAGCCTTTTGCAAATGTTCTTACTCCAAAAATGATAGAATGATAGAAGCATCTTTTTTTAAGAGTAACATTTAGCAACTCCTGCATCTGAAAAATGGTATTTGGAGTTTATGTGGAGAGTCGAGTAAACTGTTCCACACAGCTCCATCCTTTTACTGCCTTGGGGCAAGCTGATTATATTAATGAGACTTCTGCACCTGCAAGTGATTTACTGGGTGTACGAAATGAAGACGCAGAAACTTCACCAAGTTATCCAGATTTCTGTGTCAGTGGCCCTGGCGTACACTCTAATGCCCTGATTTCTCTTCGTTTGCAGGAGCATTGCTGCTGGGTGGGATTCTCTACTCCTGGCAGTTCCCTCATTTCAATGCACTCAGCTGGGGGCTCCGCGAAGATTACTCCAGAGGTGGCTACTGCATGATGTCTGTCACCCACCCAGAAATGTGCAGGCGGGTGGCTCTGCGTCATTGCCTCGCCTTAATTGGACTTTCATCACTGGCTCCCGTCCTTGATGTCACCACGTGGACTTTCCCCATAATTTCTCTTCCCCTCAACCTGTACATTTCCTACCTCGGCTTTCGTTTCTACAGAGACGCCGACCGTGGCAGCTCCCGGAAGTTGTTTTTCTGCAGCTTGTGGCACTTGCCGATGCTCCTCTTGCTCATGCTGACTTGCAAGAAATCTTGGTACAAAAAGGACAACGAAAAGGAATCCATGAGTTGAGATTGCATCATGTTGAAAAACCCATGTTGCCTTTGTGATAACTATTGGCTTCAGAAGCTCCCGTTCAAAATGGCGTACGTATTTCAGTTATCTTGCAGCAGGGAGGTTTTATGTTGATATATTCAGAGAGAATATTTTGTGTCCAGTGAACACTCTCTGTGATTTTTTTCAAATTAAATCATTTGATTTGGGACACACACACGACTCTTGGATTTGATTTTCGAATGTGAGATCCTTATGTTGATATATGGAGATGATGCCAAGATGCATGTTATATCTTAATAGCATACTGATGAAAGAACAAATCTCTATCTAATTCTTAAGGATGTATGGCAAGCCTGCTGAATCTAGTCCAGCAACAGTTCCCACAGGTGATCCATATGCATCTACACTTTTCCACACCAGAACAGGAGGATTAGCTTAACAATATGCAAAAATCGCTCTGCCCTAGGAGTATATTCTCATTCTGTATGGAAAGTGGAAGGGAGTAACAGTATTTGGAGCTGAAAGAAACCACTAGGGAGTGTCATCCTCTCAGAGATGCTATTAACCTATGAGGATGCCCAATTTCCACCTTTATTTAAACTTTTTCTGAATATGGTATAGACAATTCATAAAGGAAATTCAGAGAAGTTTGACTGGAGCCATTAAAGAGCTCTTAAAAAGGAAAAACAGCCATGAGTTCTTGACAGAGAGAGCAAGAAAGAGAAAAATAAGGGGTATACATACACTGTGTGTGCACACGTGCATGTGTGTGTGTACACGCATACACACGCACACACAACATAAAGCCCCCAATGTATGTTTAAAGGCAGACAACCAGGCAGAAATACCTTACTTTCCCATCAGCCAGGTCTTTGCCCTCACCTCATCTCTGGTTACCAACTTAGAAGTCCATTTGGCATTTAAGCGGTTCATAAATAATAACCCTTTAAAAAAAATGTGGGTACCTGGTAGGATTTGTAATCAAAGCCATGTTGTTAGAAGGGCCCAACAGTTTGGGTAGCTCCAGGAATGACTCCTAGCATAAAAATCTGCCCATTGACTGAAAGTGTACAGCTCACTTCTTGGTTTCCTGACAATCGGCCTGCTTGAAAGGAAGCAAACTAATTTACATCCCGTCAGACCTTTGACAACTTTCATGCCATCCTACTTTCATAGCAGCCTTTTTGCTAGTAGGTTATGATGGCCATCCTCCGTCCAGGAAGGAGCTATTTGTTGTCTGAATTTCCGTTTCCTAGAAGTGCCTCCGACTCTTATTTCCTGCAACACATCATCAAGCAACCCTGATGGAAATGGAAATGCAGAGCGGATGGAATCAGCTCAGTCTGGCCATAGAGAAAACATTTTGAACCAATCTGAAACAAGGAAATAACCTTCAGGGTGTAACTACTGTGGCTGAACAACCACAGAAACAGAAGCTTGTTCACTTTATATGCCAATCTTGTTTATGGCTTCAAGATGCTAGGTTAGTTGCATATAGTTTATTGCATTCTTTTAACGCTAGCTTTTATATCATAGTTTTTCATGTTTCCACTACTTTTAAAAAGAATATTCAGAGCACAATGATCATCTTCCTTTCATCACATACACCCCACCAAATGATTTAAGTTCATTTGGAATGTAAAGGTTTATTGGAATATGTGTGAGATCAAGGTGCCTTTCTTGGAGACAGGGGGAACCTAGCATAGAACAAGGACAAAACTTGTTATTTTACCTACTTGCCTTGTTGTCTGATGCAGGGAATGGAAAGTTACCAGAAAACATTTGGGATGTCTGAATGAACAATTTGTAGGTGACAATTGTAGGTGAGAACTGAGGGCATCGTGGCAATTAATTCACAGTGCTACTCTCTGATCTATATCTGCAAGAATGAGTTGAGGAGAACCTGCACAACCAATTTAATTGTCATATATACAGGTTGATCTACATCCCCACTGATACATACACACACACCCTTATCAGAACACAATAATACTATTAAAAGTACAATTCTGTATGTGCCTACTAAGAAGTAAGTCCTACTGAGTTCAGAACTTCCACACAATTCAGACCACTGCTGAACAAGCTGTAGAAAAGGTCGTACAAAGAAGACAACTAATTTATCTGGCACGATTTCATGAATCCAGAACAGGCTCCCACTTAAATCAGTGGCCTGACTATCTATTCGCAATGGTTTCAATGGGACCAAAGTAGGCTGGATCTTGTGTCCAAAAGGCAGTCAAAGTCATGGGGTAAGGGGTCAAAAGTTTTGGGTAGGCCCAGGAGTGACTCCTAGTGCAAAATCTGCCCATTCACTGGAAGCATACAGCTTACCTCTTGTTTTTCTAACAACCAGCCTGCTTGAAAGGAAATAAACTTCTGCCGGACTAATTCCCATTCTGCCAGTGTTAGATTCTGCTATAAATTCATAAGGAACAAGTTCTGGCTTCCAACTGCAATAATACTAGCCTACCTTACTGGATTATTGTAAGAATTGCTGAAATAATATATGTGAAGTACTCTCGACAATCTAAAATACTAAAGAAATACATGCTAATACTGCAATCCTGTGCTTACTTGCTGAGATTAAGCTCTCAGTAAGGCTTGCTTCTAAGTAGTCTCCTTAAATGCAGGGGTTTCCAATGAAGAACGAATGAATCACAGAAACATGGGTCCTCTCAAATACAACTAATTTCATTGTTCCAATATGGAGCTGTCTTGCTTCCAATATCAATTTTGCAAATAGAGCTTTCCTTGGCCTGGTTGTCTTCAGATGCTTACATGTGTCCTTATGCGCATAGATTCCCATGAGATCAAGGTTGTGGGCAGGCAGTGGAAGCATAGGAAATACCACGACGGATCAAAACATCATGTTATCCATTTTGGAACTGCAACAGATTTCTTCCTTTCTCTGTTTTAAAGTGTAGCCAGTGGTTGTGTGTGACTTTGTGCAACCACACCTTCAATCCAGAGTGGGTTTTTTTTCTGCATTTGAAAAGAGCTGTAGGATAATGGGCAGTTGTGTCCATGGCCCTTTTTCTTTCCCAGTAAACCATTAGAGATTGCCACCTGGCCAGTTTTTTTCTGCCACCTGATTGCTTTTCTAATACTAAATCGATGACAGTCAATGGACAGCTTCTAAATGTGCATATATTTATATTAATGAAATACCATAATGCACCAGTGGCTATTATTTTGTTTTCCTTAGGGGTAGGGGAATACTCCTGATCACAGAAGTGAGAAAATGGGAAATTATTGATCTGATCTACCATTGCTTGAGGGCCTGTGGCCATTAATATTCCCAGAAACCAGCTTTTGATGCTCAAAGCTGGGAACTCATGAAATCATGTGTTACCTGGCTCTTCCATGTTTTTCATCTTTTTAAATGATTCTAAACAAGGAAATGGAAGTAGTGGAGGTAGAATGAACACACACCTTGCCCTAGTAACTCCCAAAAGTCCAACATCCCAGTCACCCGAGCATCATATCCCATTGTAACAAATGTCCAGAACAGCAGCTGTGATAGCCTGTTGCAGCGAAAACAACTGTGGTTTGTGGCAGGCTAAGGACTTAATTGATTATGGCACAAGCATTGTGTGTACCACAATATATACCTCTGTGAATCTGATTGCTACGAACTCGGCCTCACAATTCATTTGAAAGGCATATGCGGTGGACAAGCCAGTTGCTCAAGACATCTCTCAGAGGTGGATTTAGGGCAGCATGACCAGTTCCACCACATAGGGCACTGAGCCAAGGCTATGCCTTCCTGCCTACTTCCCAAAGCCTAGAAAGCACTTACTTCGGGAAGGAGACGTAACGGCTCTGGCAGGGTCCTAGAGTCCCCCTTCTTCCTTCTCAAAGCCTAGTTAGCACTTGCCCTGCTTTGGGAAGGATGAAGGAGGGCTCTAGGGCTACACTAGAGCCCTCGTGCCTCCTTCCCATACAGCCCAGTGCCTTGTTTACTCCGCTTTGGGAAAGCGGTGTGAAGGCTGGGAGGAGGCATCAAATTTGGGGCTTGCTCGGGGCACCATATTACCATTTCTCTTGCCTGTTTTCTTTTGAAGAAAGAAGACATTCCTCTTTGTTTTGTTTTTTGAAGGAAGGTCAAGATGTGGACACTGCAAAAATGACAACATTTTGTTGGGGCAGTTCCACTGGGTTTGGTTTTCATTTATTTGAAAGGCTGCATGTTTTCAACCGAACAAGGCATCAAGACGGATACGAGGCAATCATCCTTCCAAATGTTCCCAACTAGAAGACAGGATTGCACTGGAAGCAGGGGAAATGGTTACAAGAGGAGATCAAACATTAAGTGATCTGGATTTATTTAAGTTAACTTGGGAGCAGCGGGGTATTATGTCTTACAGTGGAAAATAATAAAATGAAACTCAACAAAGAAAAGCATTAAGCATGACACATTGGAAAGAAATGGCAAATGTATAATTACCAAACTGGGGAGACAATTGTCTGGGCTCCAGCATTACCGAGAAGGAGTAAGAAGGAATGAGAGTCTATCTGAAGCTGAGCCAGCAACGTAGCGTTTCTTACAAGACAACAGACACTACTTGAAGCTGTATTAACAGCATCTTCAGCCTGCCAGACGGGAGGGGGTAATAGTCTTGTTTTATTTGGCACTAAGTAGGTCTCCAGTGCAGTATTGTGTCCAGTTGTGGTCACTACTTTTAAAGACGGATTAGACTAAACTGAAAACGATTCCGAGGGAAGCAACAAAAGTGACATTTTGGAATGCATGACACAGGAGGGGGGAAACTGTAGAAACTTGTCGAGGTTAGTTAGCCTAGAGGAAAGAAGGATGGATGGAAAGAAATGATAGCAGCTCTCGGGTATCTAGACATGCAGGGAAGGGAAACCTAGAGCAGCTCCTCCCCAAAGGCCCACTTCTCACTGAAGTGGTAAACCAACATCTGCGTTGCTCTGCTTCGAATTGCAGGTGAGGGCTGACAGTTGTGCCAGTGGTATAGTGGCATCATGCACAGTGTAACCCAGATTCATGTTCTGGCAGGTGCATGCCTTTCTATCTCTTTGGAGGAGTGTCACTCTGTTGTAGAGCACCTGCTTTGCATGAAAAAAAATGTCCTTGGCACCTCCATTTAGAGCTGGGGAAAACTTCTGACTGAAGAGACACTGCTAGTTGGTGTAGACAATAATGGGCTAGATAGACCAATGAATCGACCTGTTATAAGACAGCTGTGTTTCATAACTGCATACTTCTCCATCAGGAAGATCCTGCACACAGAAAACTAGATGTCAAAGAGAAATCTTCTAGAATATGCTTCTGCCCAACATGCTAGTTTTCTATGAGTAGAAATCTTTTCTTTCTTTCTTTCTTTCTTTCTTTCTTTCTTTCTTTCTTTCTTCCTTCCGACTCAAGTGGCACTGTCAAGACACAGGTTTAAAACCTCAGGGAAACAAGGACATGAGGGAAGCACTGAAAGGACAAGAGGCATCAAATTAAACTTTCAGCAGATCTGAAATCAGGTGAATACCTTCCTAACTGTAAGAAGCAGGCCATAGAATAAGTTGACTGTGGAAGTTGGGCGATCTCTGTTTCTGGAGGCTTTTAAAGGGAGACTCCATGAAGTCAGCTCTTGTGGTTCTATGCATTGGCATTCTTATAGATCCCCCAGGGAAAATGATACATTGCTAGGCTTCAAATTAAGAGCTCATTCCAATGCCCTGTTTCTTTCTTGCCACCTAGTTATGGCTAGAAAAAACTTTTGCCCAAAGCACACCAATTTATATAACATAGCTATAGAAGATAGATAGATAGATAGATAGATAGATAGATAGATAGATAGATAGACAGACAGACAGACAGACAGACAGACAGACAGACAGACAGACAGACATATAGAGCCTTTCTCCCAAATTGGACTTACAACATTTAAAATAATAAAATACACAGGGATAAAAACAAACTAGTTAAAAACAATAGTTTTGTTGATGTTGATGTTTTGAAGGTAACATGCTGGTCTTGCAGGGGGGGATTTTAAATGAAGCATTTAAGTGAGCAAGTTTCCATTCATCAGAGGGCTGTGAATGGTTTCCCTGACCCACTTCAAAAGACCGGGGCAGTGTGTCCGCTGGGGTACAACTCATTCAGGGGCACTACAGGAGATGTGAAAACATCTGCTCAAGTCAGGCCGGCGTCTTTCAGGACTGTTTTCCCCTTGCTAATAATTGTCTGTGTTCTGTCATCTAGAAAGGGGACTTTGTATGTTGTCTCCCAGGTATTCTAATGCTAATTTGTTTAGTTAAAAAGAAAGGAGGCTAAACAGATGTGAGCCATTTGGTTAGGTTGTAGTTCATTTGTTAGAAAGTGCAAAGGCTTCTTGGGAGGATATTAAATATTACCTTAGCTATTCATGAACACTTCATATTTCAAGAGAGGGAGGGCGGCAGGGATTGCACTCAATAAATCAAGCTTTTTAAAAAAAAAAAAAGAATGATGGGAAAAGGCAAACATTTGATAAATCTATGTCATTATGCCTGCAGATCAAAGGGCTTTACATATGTATTTATGCAAGTGGCAACCTAGGAGACAATAATAACAAACATAGATCTCCGGCGGCTTTGCAAAAATAAAAATTAGCCTGTTCTAATCTGTAATTATCTGGGAAATGTGCAAAGCAGGAGGTTGCTGGCTGCAGCAGCATTTCAACTTGGTAAAACCAAAGGGATGAAACGGCTTCCATTCAGTTGCCAAATCCCAGGAAACACTGAAACTGACAAATGTTGTTAAGCGCAGTGCATATAGTTTGGGGTAGTTAGATGTCTGTCACTACATTGTACTAGTATTTTTGAGCAAAATATAAATGGGACTGGTTTAATAAATAGGAAATCAAATGTGCTCTTAGGACATTTGCATGTATAGCATAATCAGGCTGGAATCTTATGCCCATTTACCTGAGATTGTCCAGTGTTTATTATTCCTAAGCGGACATGCAAAAATAGCCAGCTATAAGTCCCTCTCTTGAGTTTTGTGTGCTGTTGATGTGAGATAGAAATCAGAAGAGAGTCGTTTTTTTAATCAGTTGTACTCTATGAGCCATGTTTGCATTCCACGTGATTTTAAGCAACAGCAACAACAGGCTTCAGATGTGAAAGAACTTCTTGATTATGCCTGTAGAATCTCTGCTAAATCTTAGGCTTTACAGCAGCCTTTCTAAATCTGGTGCCTTCAAAATTTCATCAGCACCATATATACAGCACAGTTGTGCTAGCTGGTACTGATGGGAGTTATAGTCCAACAACATAGGGACCAGGTTGACAAAGGTTGCTTTACATTATGATCCTATGCAAATCAGAAGTCCCACAAATTTCAGTAAATATGCAGAGGGATAATAACAATGGCAGTTTGATCCTCCACTTGTTGACTTGGAAGCGACTCTCACCGTTTTATATCTTCTAGTAATCAATGGGCTTCCATCCTCAATTCTAGAAAAAGCATAGAATCGTGGCGTTGGAAGGGACCACCAGGGTCATCTAGTCCAACCCTCTGCAATGCAGGACACTTTTGCCCAACATGGGGCTCGAACCCACGACTCTGAAATGAAGAATCTCATGCTCTACCAACTGAGCTAAGTCCCCATAACTTGTGATGCATCTGCTCCAGTGTAAATAGTTAATGCATATGGAAAAGATCCATCAGTTTGATTGGCCCAAACGTTAAAAGTTCATAAAGGGGCATTGTTCTCTCCGTCTGTCTGGTTAGAGTGAACACACTGTGTATTTGTGCTCTAAAAAGAGAAATGGAAGTGAAAGACTTTATTTATTTATTTATTTACTTACTTATTTACTTACTTACTTACTTACTTACTTACTTTTCTTCCTTGTTTGACCCAACCACAATTGTTCTCTGTGTCTTTCCATTCCCCAGCACTGTTTCAAATATTCCAGCCATTTGATTTCTACCTCTTCCCTCGAGCAATGTCCACACTCCATCCATCTCACTCAAAAATAAAAAATAAAAAGTTCTTTGACATCCAGCCCACATTTTTTCTTGACTCAACTCTATCATGTCACTCCTACTCATCTCTCCTTGGAGCGATGGAAAACACTCCTCCCCATTCAAGCCAAATGGCCTTGAGCCAGCAAAGAACGGTGTTTGCAGAAAGAGGGATTAAAACTTTAGGGGCAGGTCAGGGCAAAAAAAAAGTCTAATGACTTCCGGTTTCTTGAGAGAAGAAATGGAGCTGACTGGGTGTTTATGACGGAGAATAAGAGTACACCCCGAACCCACTCAGCCAATGAAACCCAAAGGAGGGAGTTGTGTTACAGCATGGAAATGACCCCCTTTGGCTGATCATTTGAAATGCAACATATCAAAATGAAGTTAGACCTGATTTACACATTACAGACATAAGACTACGGAGACTGCTTGAAATTGCTCCACTACTTGGCTGATACAACCACAGAGTTGAAGGAAAGATTAAACTGACAGACACCCTGAACTGCTGATATGAAACTAAAAGCCGCAAGTGGTGTGAAATGGCCACAAAAATGGGGGAACAAATCCACTCTATCCATGCATCTCTATGATGCCCACTTGTTTCTGCTCCCCGCTCAAAATGACCCCATTGCAATCGGAACTGGGACCTGTTGGTCACAAAGGGGAAAGCTATTTGTATGCAATTTTCATACATCAGTTCAAATATCCAAAAGGAGTTCTAATGCTATGATGAAAATGGAGTATTACAGCCCACTGATTCAGTCCAGGACAACAGCCACATAGTAGCCGAAGCAAAGATATCAGCCCTTGTTCTACCAGAATTAGAGCAAATGCTGCTCTGTTTTTAGGCAAACCCAGGGCTTGGACAGCTCATGTTGAAAGGGAATTAGTTTCATTTCCATTTCATGCCCTCCAAAAGGAAATTCAGTCCAGTTCAAGTTTGCCTCCTTCAAAAAAAGAACTAATTCGATTTGAGTTCAATTCACAATTCATTCATTTGGGGGGGGGGTTTAAAAATATTCTTTATTTATCAACCACATAAAATTTACAACAAGTTACACAAAATACACAAAATACAAAATCAAAACTAACAGACAATACAATGTATTTAAAAAAACAAGACAAAGAAAAACAAAAAACAAAGACTACAACACACAAATAATAATTAAAATTCGCAATTCATTCATGTGGTACTCGGCATTTTCTCCAGCTAAAGTTTAAAATATAGTTAAGCAAACTAAGAAACCATCTGAACGCACATGGAGTGTAATGTGAACAATGTTGTCATTTATTTTCCCAGTGATTGTACCCTTTAAGCTTAAACAGCAGCATCAGTTCTCCGATAGGTACAAATAGTAGGCACAGTAGCTGCAGTCAAACACAAGAGTTAAGTGTGATGAAACCTGTGTGTGTGTGTGTGTGTGTGTGTGTGTTGAACTGAATTTAAAATTACCCAAAGTTCCACCACAATAGGAACTTAATTCACATTCAGTTCACCCAGAAATTATAAGAACTCCTTTCAGATGTAATTTAGAGATTTTTTTTAATTAATTCAATAAATTAGTTAGTATGAATTAGCTCATTCCAGAAGCACTAGGCTGCTTAGATCAACATATGAAAGGAAATAATGTCAGAGGCACTTTGTCTCATACCCATTCTTAAGAGCATTGAGAGTCTGTCCAAATGCATATCAAAAGAACAACAGTACAGCTCACTCCAGGGATGGATTGGGGAAGCCAGGAGATGTAGAGGGCTAAAAAATGTGGGTGGTAATAAACTCCAGCTCAGTTCTATAGTACTTACTCAGTCCTTGGGTGGGGCTGCTGAGTAAGTTATTCCTGACCTGAGACTCCCCTTTTCTCTCTCTCTTCCACTGGCTGGAGTAACATGAGGGTATGTGAGGGGTGTGACTATAGGCACAGGACTTTTCTCAGTTCAGACACAACCCGCTATTAGTGTGAAAGGGGGAAAACCACAATCACATTCTAATAACAAAGACATGAGACAAAAGATGCAAATAATTAGCTCCCAATTCACTCTCTTTAACATGTTGAATCAAACAGCCACCATAAATAACAATCAGACTAGGTCAAATCTTACAGAAAAGACTAAATAAAGCGCAGACTTGCCAATCAACCCTATCTAAGCAAACAAATACAAAGTCATGTCGACCTCTTTCCCTTTATTGGTCCAGATTGGGATTTTATGTTAGCCACTTGGAGACTGAGGAAAGAACTGGAGATAAGGGGAGGGGGAGCAAATAATAATCTAATATAGTCGGTAATTAAGCTCCGAACTTCTATGCCTACAAAAGACTCATAAATTGTGGAAGACAAGCTGCATCATTCCTCCAGTGACCAGGGAGCCCCAGGTCCATCTGTGTACCGCACACAACTAAAAAGAATGGCCACATGAAGAACGGGACTGTTCTTACACACACCACATGGAAGTTGGAACCAGTTTGCTGCATGATCCCCGGGCATCATTACTCAGAAGTAAACCTCATTGAGTTCAAGGAGACCTACTCCCTCGTAAATGCGCTCACAACTGTAGCCTTAAATAGTTTTAGCATGTCTTTTTGCACCAGACCTCAACTGGGATCAACTATACAGATCAGCTGCAACTCAATCCATCCGCAGTGTGAAAGTTTTCTAACCACATATTTTTCTTGTTGCACAATTTGAGATTTGATGATACCCGATTTGAAAAGCCTTGATTCAATCAGAGGCATTTTATTTTAAATTTTTTTTTAAATTATTAAAGCTTTTCTTGGTTTACAAAAGCACATGCCTTGTCTCTCTTTTCAGGCTGTACAGTCTTTCTTACAAATCAGTTACCGGTACATTTGTGGTGAGACATTAGTGTTGAGTACAGTATAAGGTACAGTATAAGATACAACCTTGATGGCAGAAAGTGAGGAGGAATTAAAGAACCTTTTAATGAGGGTGAAAGAGGAGAGCGCAAAATATGGTCTGAAGCTCAACATCAAAAAAACTAAGATCATGGCCACTGGTCCCATCACCTCCTGGCAAATAGAAGGGGAAGAAATGGAGGCAGTGAGAGATTTCACTTTCTTGGGTTCCATGATCACTGCAGATGGTGACAGCAGTCACGAAATTAGAAGACGCCTGCTTCTTGGGAGAAAAGCAATGACAAACCTAGACAGCATCTTAAAAAGCAAAGACATCACCTTGCCAACAAAGGTCCGTATAGTTAAAGCTATGGTTTTCCCAGTAGTAATGTACGGAAGTGAGAGCTGGACCATAAAGAAGGCTGATCGCCGAAGAATTGATGCTTTTGAATTATGGTGCTGGAGGAGACTCTTGAGAGTCCCATGGACTGCAAGAAGATCAAACCTATCCATTCTTAAAGAAATCAGCCCTGAGTGCTCACTAGAAGGACAGATCCTGAGGTTAAGGCTCCAGTACTTTGGCCACCTCATGAGAAGAGAAGACTCCCTAGAAAAGACCCTGATGTTGGGAAAGGTTGAGGGCACAAGGAGAAGGGGACGACAGAGGACGAGATGGTTGGACAGTGTTCTCGAAGCTACCAACATGAGTTTGGCCAAACTGCGAGAGGCAGTGAAGGATAGGCGTGCCTGGCGTGCTCTGGTCCATGGGGTCACGAAGAGTCGGACACGACTGAACGACTGAACAACAACAACAACAGTATAAGGTTGGGGAAGAAGAGTGTGGAGAGGAGGGGTGGTGAGGCTTATATTCTTGTATATAGTGTACGTGTGGGGTTTTGTGTCAGTGTCAACTGGGTTGGTTCTCTTTCTATTTGTTTATTACATTTCCTTGGTAGTGAGAGGTTTTGGGGGCAGGGTGTGGTTGGTTGTCTGTGGTTGGCTGCAATGGACTTTGTTTGCATTTGTGGGGGGGGGAGGGCTTGTTGGGTCAGGTAAACTAGATTGATTTAGGGGTAGGCAACCTAAGGCCCGTGGGCCAGATGCGGCCCAATTGCCTTCTCAATCCGGCCCGCAGACGGTCCGGGAATCAGCGTGTTTTTACATGAGTAGAATGTGTCCTTTTATTTAAAATGCATTTCTGGGTTATTTGTGGGGCATAGGAATTACTTCATTTTTTTATTTTTTTTCAAAATATAGTCCGGCCCACCACATGGTCTGAGGGATGGTGGACCAGCCCACGGCTGAAAAAGGTTGCTGACCCTTGATTTATATACTGTCAGTGGATTCTTCTTGTTGTCTTGTTGGGCTGTGTATGTGATAAAGGGCAGCCATACTGGGGTGAAGGTGCCCACTTCTTTTTGTCCCCATGACAGTTTCAGTTTATTGGTTAGCTTTTCTGGTAAGGCCGTTTCCCATACAATTCGATACCATTGGTCCTTGTTTACTCCTGACAGGGCTCTCCAGGGTGTGGCTGCTGAGAGAAGGTGGGTTATAAGCTCTGTATAATGTGAGTGGTCATTGTGATCTTGGAAGATGTTCAGTAGGGCCAGTTCTGGGGTGAGTTCTCATACCTGTTTAGTTATTTTGCATATCTCTTGCAGGACTGCTGCCCAGAAGGGTTGAATATACTGGGCAAGCCTTCCTGGGCTTTTCTAGAAAAATGAAATGAACCTCTTCTGTCACTTCCTGCCTCTTGGAGATGATGTGATTAGCTCCCTATGCTTCCAGGCAAAGAAAGAAGGCAGAAGCTGATTCCACATACCCCAACAAACTCCTGGAATAAAGCTGCCCTCCAAGTGGCCCATCTAAATAAGAGCCATGGCCCGTTTCTATGGAGAGAAGATACAGGAAAGGATCCAGATGCTGGCAGGGAAATCTGTTAAATGGTGATGGGGGGGTATCCTCCCAAAAACCAAAAGGTGTATGTCATCAGGGCCAATTGGAGCTCTGAAGAATTGGCTGGAGTCTCTGTGCTTGCAGCCTGTGCAACAGAGTCAGGGCAGAGGAAGCCTTTGCATTGCACTGGAAGTCTGTTAGTCATGAATCATTCCTAGGGGAAAAGGAGCCAACTTGCACAGCCCCTAACCAGATCCCCGGTGAATTTTACAAACTGTCCACAAGGCCAATATTATTTTCTATAAAGGCAATGTTGTAAAGAACACGGTACTCACGTCCACTTGCTGTAGCAAAAGAAAGGCCACCCCCCTCTAAAAGCCCAAGCAGGGTGAGTTTACTGCTAGGAACGGCACCTGCAAGTTGACTTCAGAACACAACACCCCCCTCCACTGCCACATTCATCCCAGGCTACAAAGCGTTGCTTGGCCGGGGACTGGGCTGGGTTTGACTTTCCTGCCGGAAAAGAAAGCCCAGCTGCTGATCTGCAAGGCTGTAACTGATCTACCCCGGGAGGCCTCTCCGGAGTGCAGTTCCGCGCACCACCCCCTTTCCCAGTATCTCAGCACCACTCCGGAGGAAAATGCGAGAGAATCTCTGCTTCGTTTTTCCCACCCGCAGAGAGTGTTGAAACTGGCTCAGGAACGCCTGTTCGTTTTGTGTTGACGGCCAGGAGATGAGATGAACCAAACTGAAGCGGTCCCTTCCTCCTCTGGAAGCTGCCTTGTGTGAGTCTCTACGGACTGATGACGGTGCCAGCATCGTCATGCATTGGGAATGACTTCTGGCAGGACCGGTGCGATCAAACGGTGGGGCGCACGATCCAGACTTAACGTGGGTGCGCACAAATTCTGGCGCGGAAGCGAGGCCCTCCCTTTTGACACCGAAGTACTGGGACTGGGAGTGTAAGCGCTCCCCAACTATTCCCGGGAACACATTTCGGAAGAAAAGGCGCTTTCGTTCTTACAATTCTGTGCACAGTTACATCATGGGAATAAGCCCCGTTGCGATCAGTGGGATTTCCTTGCAAGGAAGCGCTCGCAGAGCTAAAGACTGAAGTGATGTGCAGCAGCCGGGGTTGCCATATTTTGAAGAGCAAAAGAGAGGACACATGATTTGCCGACTTCTACTTTTAACTATGGATCGCTACGACGACTCTACCCACGAAAGAGAGGACATGCGCTGGAAAAAGAGGACATATGGGACCCCGAGGATCATCTAGCCCAACTCCCTGCAATTATTATTATTTTATATATTTATTAAATTTATATGCCGCCCTTCCTCACAAGATCTTAGGGCGCTTCACATAATAAAATACAAGATAAAAACAGGTAAACATTTTAAACAAAAACAGCAAAACAATAACTCCCCTTCCCACATAACAGTGCATAACATAGCAATGCAGGAATCTCAACTATATCTAAGTTGCTGAACAGTTGCGATCATGTGTCGACAACTCAGTAGCGCTTACTTCTGAGTAAGGGTGCCTAGGATCAGACTGGGTAGGCACCACCACCGCTGCTGTCTGGGGCGTGGTTTTAGGGCTGCGATCTTCCAGGGAATTGACTTGCACTGAAATCTGTAAGCGCCACCCTCAAGTGCCAAGCGGTGTCCACGTCAGTGCGTAGTTACCAGCCCTTCTTGTTTCGCCAGGAACGCCTCTTCTGTCACTTATCCGTAAACCCACATTCCAAGACATTTCAAATTGTTCGGGCCTTTCCGCACTTACTACTCACATTGGCAACGTTGCTCTTTGAGCCAACGTTTTAAAGAGTGAATTCGGAGCTGTCTGTCTGCACCTTTAGTCACATGCGGCTGTTATGGGAGAATGAGGGAAGGTTTTCTTTTCGACAGTAATGGTCGGTTGTGCTCAAGTTGGGGAAAGTTCTGGGTCTGTAGTCCCACCTCGTGTTCCTCCAGCCAGCAGGAGCTATGAGCATTTCGTGGGAATAACTTTTTTGCATTGTTGGGCGTTTTATGCTTTGCTTATATATAATGCCTAGTATTACTGGAATTCTAACCTCATGGGAGGTTAGAAGAAATGTCCGCCTGAGCTAATCCCCAAACTCCCTTCGCTACCTGTCATGCCTCTCCTCCCAACTGAAGGACTGGCACAGGAAAGTGGCGCGAAACAGATGACTCGAAACCACCCCCACCCATCCCACCCCCCACAGAAAGTGAGCTGGTGCTTGTGCACATGCAACGCTAAAGAAAATATTGAGGATCCGTTCCAGATCTTTCACAAATGTCAGATGGCGGGGAGGGAAGAAAAAGCGTCCTTTTGAGTAAGATATTCCGGAATAGTAGCGGAATAATGACGAAGTCGTGTGGCAACACGCCAAAACATCGAGAACATCAACAACCCCATAAAGTGCGTGTGTAGAATGGCCCTTTATTTTGCACAAAGTCCCTCCAGTGCCAACGAAGTTTCGCACAAACTTGTGCGCAAACTCTTTCGCGTAGCCAGACGCATTCCTTACGTCCAAATGTCGATTCTGAATAATTGCAAGTCTTTCATACATTCACCCCGCACTCAAACATGATCTCTCTTTCACACACACGCACAGCTTTTCCCACGGGCTCAATATTTTAAAAATAAAAATAAAGTCAGGGAGGGAGAGAGAGGAGAGGAATTTCTCAATCGTTTCCTTCGGAAAAAACCCAAGAAATTAAAAGTCAGTTTTCCTGCCCCGGAAGGGAAGAAGCAAGATTAGGCAAGGAGACTCTCGGTGTCCTTATGAGTGAGGGAGCTGTGCAGATTTGGATCAACGGATTCCATTTCTCTTTGATCTCCTCACTTTGAAAGGATCTTAATGAATCGTGATCTTCTGGGGCTCTTCATCCCCTTGTGCTCTTTGAGTGGAGATGCCTCTTTCGCCGTCCCCCCACTTTTAAAGGATTATTGTCAAGTTCCTGAGAAACCGAGGACTGCTGGACAATGAAATACAAATCTCTTCCCATTCCTCGAAAGAAAGCCAAGTGTTTTTTTTCTCCTAAGCAGGCTGGGGAGGGGAGCGAACCGGAGCTGCAATCCCGATCGCCACGGCTGGGGAGTCAAATCCCATTGAGATAGTGGGATTTAGGGCTTGGCTAATACGCTGAAGATTGCAGCTAATGTGAAAATTAGGAACACCTTTGGGGCATCTTGAGAATGGAGTTAAATTGAGCGAAAGATTGGTGTGTGGTATTTGGAGGTGCGGGGAAACAAGGATTGGTTTCTTCATTCCGGAGAGCACTCTTGCAATTTCTTTCCAAGACTGAAATCGTTAGAATATCCTGAAAGAACTTCACTTTGCTGGGGTTTCCATTTGAGAGAGTCTGTTCGTGATTACCAGCTTTTGTCGACTCAGTTGGAAAGTTCACGCTCCCCCCCCCACCCCACCCCTCCAAGTTTTGGCGACCCATAAAATTTCTTTCACTCCAAAAAGAGGGTTGACGGAGGGGAGAGAGAAAGTTTTTCTCTCCCTCTGAAAACTTGCCTTCTGTCATTTTTCATGCTGCCACCACAGAAGATTCGGATCACAGGGAACTGAATTTCCCTTCTAATCTGGTTCAACCCCCCCTGTACATGTCCACACACCCCTTCCCGCTCGCTCCTTTTGGCGCATTTATTGTCTTCATTTTGATGTTCGCTGGGAGTTTGCAGCAGACTTCTATTTAAACAGAATGCGATTCGGCTTCGCTTCGCTTCCACACCAGCGGTAACCACGGGATCGTTTTCGGGGATTTTGCCCCGAGTCTCATCTAGCAGTCAATTGAATTTTTGAGAAGAAGAAAAATAAGCGGAGAGAAGGCTATTTATTTCTTTACATTGATTTCACTAATTATTAATATTTGTTTATTTGTTTTGCATTTTTGTCCTCCGCGATGGCCCTGTGAGGCAATGAGGTGATTTTGGTCTTAATGGTCTCTTATTCCTACCCCACCCCTCTATACCTCAGAATGTAGTGGGGGGGGGCTTTCTGCTCATCCTACTGCGTGGGGGGGGCCTCTGGAATCATGCCCCCAAATCGGCACCGAAGACGTTCCCCACCCCCGAAGGCAAGTTGCGCCACTATCGACGCGATGCAACCTTTCCCCCTTGACGAGAAGCCCATTGACACTGGTTTGAAGCGGATCCGAATTACCGGTATATCGGTTGTACTGTCCCTAGCTTTTAAGCCTTCCCGCCCCGCGAAACAAGGAAGACTAGGGGAGCGGGGAACCTTCAGACTTCGACGTGAGCTCTCCCCCCCCCCCCCGCCACACGCACACTTTCAGCCCGGACGCTGAAATCTATTAGACGACGGCGCGTCCTCCTGCGCGAGAGAATTTGCACGGCTTACACAGCCCCTTCTTCACATTTTAAGCGCCTTTACTGAGAAAATCCTTCCGACTCCAGTGGACGTGGCTGCAAAGCAGACGTTATTTTTTCTCCCCTCTGAAGTAAAGAAAGCCCTGTTGAGCTCACGGGAATTTATTTCGGGGGAAACGTGGCAAGGATGGGGAGGCCGGTGTCCTTAGGATCCGGCCCAAGTTCGGCTAACTACAGGATCCTAACCATGTTTACTCGGAAGCAAGTCCCGGTGACTTCATTGGGGACTATCGAATATTTTTTGCAGAAAACTTTTGTGTATGTGCTTGTGTAACACGCATGTGGCTTAGAACAGAAGCTAGATTGTACTTGACAGTTGAATATGAGGGAAATTGGGACTTCTAGGACCTGACCAAGAAAGAGGGCAGTAAATATAAATAAAATAAAATCCAAATTATTTCCAGGAGTTGGGCTCAAAGAACAGCGAACTTTCTGCCCCTCTAGAACAGAGAGACTCCTTTCTTTTTTTCTAGCTGTCTCTCCTTATCCCGCCGGCAGCATAGAAAATGTTCTGGAGTGATTTAAGTCCCAACGCTGGAAGACGCCCCAGGGGCAGAAATAAAAGTAAAAATAAGAGTTGTTTTTTCTTCCTTGTAAAAGTTTTCCACTTTCTGATAGTCCTCCCTCAATTTCGAATAAACCAAATAATGCTACAATAATAAAATAATACAAAATAATAATACAAAATAATACAAATAATAAAAACAAGGATCAATTAACTCATCTTGACAATTCCCCGCACCCCTTCCTTGTTATTTTGGACGCCAGTTCTAAATAAGCACATGAGCGAATGAGATTTAAATTGGGCCGATATTACTCCAAAGTATTGACAGTTCGAATTCTTCGGCTCATTTGCTCCTAGTTGACTTTTCAGTGGAAGATCTCCACCTCAGAGTTCAGAAGTAAATCGGCATGGGTGGAAAATCCTACTGCTCCCCCGCCCCCAGTCAAGCCGAAGTACTTTACTCAAAGTATGATTTGAGCAAAACGAGATGCTTGGAATGAAGCTTCACGGTTTTAGCTCCGAGCCACTTCTGCTGAAAGTACTTGGAAACTTCCGCGGCAAAAGCGCGGCTTCACACGAAACCAGCTGTAGCGCATCTCCGTCCCGTGTCACCGACGTTTCCATGTTATGTACGTTCGATTTGCTCACGGCTTTTTATCTGGAAATAGGCACACTAAATAGTAAGGGTGTTGTTGTGGTTTTCTGTTTTATTTTACTTAAGGGGACACACGCACACATAGATTTGGGGCATCTTCGTAAAGCTAAAGTCCCATGAGAAAGGGGTTTTGAACAAGGTCCGCACGTGACAAAAAAGAAGGGCGAAGCAGCTCCAGAAGCGTTGGGTGTGGAAACTGGTGCGTGCCTTCATTTCACTCCGGTTCTGCTTCTAACTTTGCCTAGGATTGCAGTGAAACCTTAAAAGCAACTTGACTTGTGAATCAGTTGGCGTAATACGGTCCTGCAGTGATTTGTTCGGTAAGAAGGGCAATGGGATCGTGACGCACTTAGAGCTAAGGCGAGCGCTGTGTGTGTTTGTGGCGATTGTTGCTACTTTTCAGTTCCGGGCCAACCTAAAGCCCGTCACGTCTTCGAATGGATCGGGGCTCTTCCTGCTGTTCGTTTGAACCGAGCATCTGCCACCTTCCAAATCTCCTTCCTCGTGGCCGTGGTGGGGGCTTCCCTCCCTCCTCCCAGGATGTGCGAAAGAGCCGCCCCCGCGCAGTCTCCGCGATCCTAGGATGACAGAAAAGGGCCGAGTTCCTTGGGGGTGTGGGAGGGTGGGAGTTACAGGAAATGGAAGAGAAACCGGACGATTCCCACCGACTCCCCCCCCCCCCACCTTCCCTGGATCTCCCAGGAAAACGCTGGAAGCCTGGCAGACAGGCAACGATGCTGCAGGCAGCCAATGTCTGCATCCGACTTCTTCAAGAGACGTCATGCATTGGGAGTCGAGAGGAAATAGCTCCGGGACACGGGAGGATCTGAGAGATCGTTTGCCAGGGGAAGATCGATCGGGAGGCAGGCGCGCCCTGGAGAATCAAGTCCTCCCCCTCCCCACCCCCCATCATTTCACAAAGTTTTCATTCTCAGGTCTGGCACAAGCCATTGTCTGTGGGCTGGAGAGGGAGTCCTTGCGGCGGGGAGTCGGAAGAGGGATGAGGATGGGGAAGAGGGCCATTCATTGCCCCAAGGAGGGAGGGAGGGAGGATGGATGGGGGGCAGCGGCGAGGCCTCCTTCCCAGTGCTCCTGTGTGGGAAAAGGACTTTAAGAAGTTTGGATGGTGAAGGGAAGGGACAGGACCCAGGAAGGGTGTTCTCTTCGCGAGGCATCCCTCGAATATCCTCCCAAAGAAGGAAGCAAGACCCCCCAGCAGACCAGTCGGTGAGACTTAGATGCGCTCTTTTTAGAAAATTTCTAGCTGCTTCTCCTCCGAACAGGTTCGAAACTAAGTTCTTATTTCCATTTTCGAGACGATCGTCACCTCCGTATTAGCAAGAGCACAAACGGGGCCCAGTTTCGAAGTGATTCGAGGACCGAGGCAGAGAGAAGGATGGAGGTGGAGACAGTCGGCAAAGGGGGTCTTTGTTGGCCGGGACAGGGCTACACAGGACGGCTGCAGGGGGACAGAAGGTGTCGCAGTTTGAGGTGGGAGCGGAGCGCTGAATCGGCCGGACAGGCGGAGCAGGAGCGCGCGGCCCCACTGAGACAAGGGCCGAAGTGTGACAGCATCCCCTTACACCCTGCCGTCAGTGTTACCTCGTGCACTAGAAGGCCGCGCATTTGCGCTCCGACTCCGTGAATCCGGAGCAGGTTGCTTCGATTCCCTCTACTAATCCGAATCTCCACCTCACCCCACCCGCAGTCCCCAAATCTCGCCATTTCCGGCTCTTTGACCGACGTGAGATGAAGCTAACTAAGCCCCACGATTTTGTGCTGGTTTATTCGACGTGCCCCTGAGTCACTGAGCGGAAACCAGCGGCCTTAAGCGATCTTGACCGCACCCCCCAAACCCGGTTAGACGGTTACTCAAATTATATGCCACTGGTATGCTTTGGGTTGCAGCAGTCTTTAAGCCACATAATATGCGGGGGGGGGGGCGTGCACGTGTGTATGTAGAGGTCTGGATGGTGCTGGTGCGTGCTGTTTTGCTAGAGCTCTTACTTCCCGCAAGAAAGATGAGAGGGGAAGCAGCGTTCACTGGACAGCTGCCTGAAAAGCCATCCCGCCCCCGTCTAAGAGATTCCTTCCCATCCTTTGGTCAATTGCACTTGTTCACGTGGTTCCCTCGAGTTAGCTCAGTCAGTAGATCTCAGGGTCGTGGGTTCGAGGTTCACGTTGGACAAAAGACTCCTGCATTGCTGGGGGTTGAACTAGATGACCTGCGTGGTCCCTTCCAATTCTAAATTCTATGAGTTACTCGAAGAACCTTCTTGACTCCGCAGTCTCCGACGCCTGCAGGCCACGTTGCCTGCTTCTTCATCGTAAGCGCATCTCTGCAGCAGGGACGGGGCGGGCGCGTGGAAACCACGGCCTGCCCGACGGGGCGGTCTGGTCTTGACTGCCGCGAAGCCGCCTCGGAAGCAGCTCGGCGGCCCCCTCTCCCCTTTCCTCTGCCGCGGGCTCTTTAACGGCTCATTAGCCAATAAGAATGGCTAATCGCCTCCCGCAGTTCCCCGCTCCCCGCCCATGGGGGCGGCGCGGCTAGCCATTGGCTGCCTTTGCTCCACCAAAGGGGGCTAATTACCATGCGGCGAGCGGCTCTTATAGGCTCCGAGGGGTGCCAGTCAGGCGTGCCTGCTCTCCGCCCTCCCGCGCTCCAGCCTGGCCAGCCAAGGAGCGCTGCTGCGCTCGCCACTCGCTGCAACCGCGAGCGGGACTAGACGGGAAGCGAGCGAGCGCTGCCGCTGCCGCCTCGCCTCGCCGCCCCACCCCCGCCGCCTCCTGCGCTCGCCTCGCCGTCCGGGCCCCGCGAGCCATGGTGCCGGGGTTGCCTCCCGCGGGCTGCAGCCTATGGGCCAGCTGCGCCTGAGCGGCGGCGCCCGCCTGCCCCCCGATGCCCCCGGCGCCCCTGCCTCGCCGCCGCTGCTTCCCCCGCCGGGGCGGAGGAGGCTGCTTGCGCTGCTGCTCTTCGCCATGCTCGCCTTGTGGCTCTGCGTGCTCTACTCGTGCGCTGCCGGGGCGTGCGCCTCCGCCGCGCCGGGTCTGCTGCTCCTGCGAGGCTCGGCGCCTCCTGCCCGGCGGGCGCACAACCCCGCGGCGCTCTCCAAGCTGCTGCTGTTGCGGGCGCCGGGCTCCAAGGGCCAGCTGAGCCCCGAGCAGGAGAACAACGACGAGGACGACGACGAGGACGACGACGGGGGGAATAACAACAGCAACGGCGGCGCTGCCGCGGATTCTCCTCTCAGCCCCATCTCCAGCTTCCTCAACGGTTCCGGCACCAAGCGGCTGCCCCAGGCGGTGATCATCGGCGTGAAGAAGGGCGGCACGAGGGCGCTGCTCGAGTTCTTGCGGGTGCACCCCGATGTGAGGGCCGTGGGCGCCGAGCCCCACTTCTTCGACCGCAACTACGAGCGGGGACTCACCTGGTACAGGTACGCCCAGCCTTGGGGAGAGCGTCCCGGACCTTTAGCGCAGCCTGGCGCCCCCTTCGTCGGGGGCGAGCCGTTAGAAGCCGGTCAGAAGGCGTAGCTCGCCTCCGCCGGAGACCCTACGACCCCACCAGGGTGTGAATGGACGGCAACCCGTCCACGTGTCTCCATCGACTCAAAGTAGGAGATTTCCCTCTGCCCCACACCTAGGGAGAATGCGACTCGCTTAACTCTCTAGCAGTTTACTGGTTACTTCACCCCCAAAACACACAGGGCTGTTACTGGGCGTTGATGGGTAAGGTAAGAGAGAGACCCGGGCCGAATCGTCCTGCTTTTCCGTTGCACCAACAGGACGCGCGGTGAAAGCCACCTCTGAATCTCTTAGGAGTTTGAGTAGCCTTGACTCCCAAGTAACGGGTTTAGACGCGACTTGTTCGAGGGTTTCCCCTTCTGCCCGCTTTCCCTTCCCGAAAAGAGGGATGCGTTTAAAATGTGTCCGGGACTGTGGATGTGGATGGAAGCGGGAATTAACTGGCGTGGGTCAAGGTGGGAAGTAAGCAAGGGAGGCCACTGGCCCTCCCGGCGAAAGTGGGCCTGCCCACACGCCGCCTCGAGGGTCCTCTCCAAGCCGTGTTGTTTCGAGGCTCCGGTGGCCTCTCCAAGGTCTCCCCGCGCGGCCTACAGTGTAGGCATCAAGTGTCCGTGACCCTCATGATGGACGGGGTGAGACTCGGCTGCCCTGCAGTTATTGTTTCCAGGAGCCCCGGCGTGGATTAATTCCGCTAGGCGTTTGTATTGGGGGCTGTTTGTGCGCGCGCGTATTGGGAGGGTAGCGGGTGAGAGCCGAGGGGCAGGAAGGGAAAATCCCCCCCCCCCGCTTCCAAATCGGTTTCAAGCGCCGTAGTCGAACTCGCTGTAGATCTACCCCACTCCCTCTCTCTCTCTGAAAAGCCCGCAGCCCCATTCAGACGGCAGTGAGGTCCGTGTGTATCTGAGCAGCGCGCCGGCGAGCGAGTTTGAAGGCAGCGCAAGGAGGCGCCTGCAGTGCGCGGAGAGGTAGTGAGCTCTGTTGGGCGAAAGGGAGCACTGCAGCTCCTGGTCCGCCAGCCCGCTCGGGATTCTTATTATTTTGACACGGGAACCCGCCGGCGATCTGCTGTGGCGACTGAATTTCGGCAAAACGCTAATGAAAGTTAAGCTTCCATAACTTCCCTAGACCTGCTTTGTGGAGCAAACGCGTCTCCATGGGGTGCTTGTTAAGGATCCTGGGATTTAAAACGACAAATAGATCTGGAATGGTTGTGGAGTCCTTTGGGCAGTTTCACGCGTCCTCTGGGGGTGCGAGGATGGTTTTAAGGCATCGTAGTAGCGGTCATACCCACCCGATCCCGCCGAGTTTCAAGTTCTGCAGGACTGGGAGAAAGAGTGTTGCCCTTCCCAATCTAGACAGCGGCGGCTCCACTCCGTCTCCTGCGCGCCCTCTTCCTTGTCACTTTCAACGGCAGCTTTTTGCGCGCTTCACATTTCTCGGTCTGTCTTCCTCTCCTTGGCCGATGGACTTCTCTCTTTGAAACGACGCTTTAGAGAGGGGGGGAAAGGGGGGGTTAAACAAAAACGTCCTATTGAGGGCATGCAGGAAAAATAGTAATCCAGAGTTCAAAACGAGAGCAGAAAGAGGGTGGAACAAAGATCTTAGGCAACGGATTTTCTTAAGCGGGTCTAAGATCAGCCTGTGTGGTTTGACTTGCGAGCTTGATCTCTCCGTCTTCCTGCTAAAGGGGAGAATTTTATTTGCGATGGGGGGGGGGGACGACGACAAATTCTCCGCTACCTTATGGGGAAAGAGGAAAGTGCTGTAGGCACCAGTTATATCAAGCCAGCGGCAGGTGATTCTCTCCTCTCCTTCAGATGTATGGGAGAGGGGGAGATGGTGCGAATAAAAAAACCCACACACCCTGCAGTTTTTAAACGGATCTGTCCGCTGACCTTCTGCACTTCATGGGGACTGACTGCAGACCTGCGAAGAGAAGCCTCAGAAGCATCTGTAATGGGATGCGGTCGTCGTCTGCGCAACATGTGTCAGTGCATGGAAATGAATCCTTGTACAGTCGAGGTGTCCATTGATTTATAGGGTGGTGATAACTTGAAGGGAGAGCCTTGTCTGTTATAAATAAAAATGGTTTTGATTTTACATTCCTAGCCCTGCACTCAGTCAGGTGACTTCCACTTCCACCCCCCCCCCCAAAGAAAAACCCAGCTTGCAGAACTTTGAGTGAATCTGTGCAGGGAGATGGAAAAATTACAAATACAAAATCCAAACCTGTGCTATGCTAAGCACATGGCCAAGTTGCTGTTTGTATGTGGGGGTTTTTTTTTTAAGAACATTGTTTTAAATTTGACACAATTTAAAACATCTCACAGGGAAGAAGGGTTTAATTAAGGAAGAGCCAGAACAGTGGCAACAATTTAATGTGTACCAATCAATAGATGTAGTTGTTGCTTTCAGTAAAGGAAATTTGAGATGTATTTGTTTTTAAAGTAAAATGGAAAGACACAATAGAAACGTATTTGGAGACGCCAAGCTTTTTCGCTCATTTAGGGTCACACAAATGCTTCTGGAGGAATTGTGGGCCAAGTAAGCAAGAGTGCGAAAGCAAAGCAAGGGCTTCCTGCCTTCTGCTCTGGCAGGAGGATCAAGTCGCTTGTTTGGTAGGCAGGCTGTGCTTGGCCCAGTCTTCCCGGCTCCTTCCTCCCAGGCTGGCTCTCCTTTGTCACTCCCACAGCCCAGCGCCACAGCCTTTGATTAGGGAGGCTAGTGCTAATTTTGTTAGCTGAGGCTGTGAAGAGCCGGATCTCTGGTGTTCAAGGTTTTCTAAAAGATCCTCCCCAAACTACTGCTTGTAGCTAATGAGAGGAGCTGTCAGGAAGACGAAAACCATTAAGTGTTGCTAAAAGGCCAAACTAGGGGGGAATTTTCAACTAGCTTAGAAGTTGCGGGTTGGGTGGATGGAATGGGAGCCTGCATTTAAAACTCTTCCTCAACTCTGCCTAAGTGGTTTAACTATTTTTTTTTTGGGGGGGGGGGGTTAATCACTGGAAAGCCACATGCTTAAAGGTGTGCATTTGATGTGCAGTTTTGTTAAATGATGAAACTCAAAAGCATTAACACGTAAGGTGTCTGGGAAGAAGGTCTGTGCTGTTTGTCATTCACAGCCGTATTCTGAAGAAGTGTGCATGCACACGAAAGCTCATACCAAGAACAAACTTAGTTGGTCTCTAAGGTGCTACTGGAAGGAATTTTTTTAATGTTTTATTTTGTTTTGACTACGGCAGACCAACACGGCTACAGGTAGTAGCCGTATTAAAGTAACTAATTTAAAGTAACGATTACCTCCCATTGAACCCCAACTTCACAGGATTTTTATTTTGCATTTGGCATGGTTTTGGCTAATGAAACCACCTTTTGATCAAATGTGCATGTCCGCACTTTTCTCGGTGCCAGTCTTATTTTCAGGATGGTTTTTTTAAAAGCTGGGCCTTGCTAGATAAGCACAGAGACTGGAGCGCCAGTGACTTGGTCGGAAAAGTTTGCAGGTTATGCAAATATGAATTATGCAGATTAGCTGGATGTCCAATTGTTGCAGGCCTTGGAAAGATGCTAGTTGAAAGAATGGGAACCAAACATATGACCACCTTAATTGCCTAGAATAATATTCCGGCATCCTTGAGGAAACTGAAATGGGTTTAGCACTGGGTTTATGAGCTTTCCTCTCTTCCTCCCTCCAGCCACACACGCCATGGAGCATGAGATTCTACCTGTTTGGCATATTCAGCACAATTCTGCTGTTTTACTCCTTTTATTTTCTCTCTCTGGTCAACTCTTTCTCCTTGAGACTGGCTCAGTGTATGCACAGTTACTTGGGAGTAAGTCGCTTTGGATTTGTTGGGGATTCCTTCTGAGTAGACGGCATAAAAATAACACTGTATGTAGCAGCATCTCTTTTTAAGACTGGCAGGCTTGCATATAGTATCCAAGCTTAGTTGAAGCCACTTTTATGTCAGCTGGGACAATGTTGCCTTAAAGGAGATGGCATGTCGAAATGGCAATAGTTACAGGTGCTGATCTGGCTGGTGGCTTTTATTTAACAGGGATGTAACAGTTTTCCCAATTAACTGATCCCTTCTACTCCCCCCCCTCCCCCACTTTGCCAAATAGTCAATCTGCTGCTATTTAAAGGAAGGGCCTCTGTGCAAGAGAAAAATCAATGTGTAGTTAGGCAAATGATAGTTTCTTAAGCTAAACCAATATACACAAACTTCTTCTTTTGAATTGAAGTGAACTTTTTCCTTCCCTTTTTTTTTGGGGGGGGGGGGGAAAGAGAAAGATTCCAGCTTAGAACTGCTTTGAGTTGAAGCTGAATTATTAAGGACAGCTTGATTTCAGCACAACATGCTGCTTTAATAGTGGGCTTTGTTTTGTTAAATCACTGTCTACGAAAACTCTGAGAAATAGCTTGGTTCTCCCACAAACAACTCAAGCTGCTGTGAAGTTGTCACGTGACACAAACTACCCGTGCAGCAACGGCGAACCATTTTTCAGCTGAGTTACTTCAATTTGATTATTATTGAAACTAAACCATCTTAGTCTCCTATATGATTTTAACGAGCTCTTGGATTGGGGTGTTAGTCCTGTTTTAATAAGACTAAATTGCCTTATGGTAGTTCAGCTGGGGACTGTGACTTGTGAGTGGAAGCCATGATACGTAAACAAGAATAGACTTGGGAGGGGTCTGAAACGGAGGCAAGAGCTTAAGTGGCAGATTAATGATTTCTGCTTTAAAATACTTTAACAGTTGCAATCAATTAAATGTAGGTTTTAATTTCACTCAGCAGCAGCACCCCTCCAAGAAAGGGTGTTTAGAGTATAACTTACTGCTGTAAACAATGCTTTCTTAAACAGAACCATGTCCCTTCCCTTCAGCAACCAAATATTAACAGAAACTAAACTGCTATGTGTGCCTTTTCAAAAGTGGGCACCTCCCTTTCAAAAAAGAAAAGTAAGCCCTATTTCAATTAATTGGAAATCTTTCCTAAAAGTAAAGTATATAGGGCTTCAGCTTCGTAAAAACTCCACTTCCAAGTGCTTGAACTGCCGTATGATTTTGAACGCTTTCTTTCTCCCCATTGCCAAAGCAAATTCAGAGTTGTCGATATGTAATGTGACAGCCTGTTAGCAGAACCATACTGACTTTTCCTAAAGATCTTGGTATACTACTGAATTTTATTTTGGCTTCAAATGGCTTCTACTTTTCCTCTTCACTGGATCGACACCAGACCATTGTAAGTCTATAGGTTACATTTTTATGGGACCCCCTCCACCCTATCTCTGCTCTGATAGCTGAATTTGCTCAAGTTTTGGGTTATGGCACAATTACATTATTACTGAGATAATAGCCACAAATCTTAATTCAACTTACTTGATTTTATGGGGAAGAGAAAACTGCAGTAATATAGCCATTGAAGTCTTTTTTTTCCAAATTCTGCAAAGGCTATGAGTTTATTGCAGCTAACTCATCACGAAGAAACCATTTATGCACCAGTGTGACCAGGATTAGGGGACTAGTTTAGGATATTATTTTTTTAATCAAAAGGCTTGCCTCTGAAGGGAGATGCAAGTGTTCATCATCAGCAAATTGACCTCTTGTGTGATATGTTTCAGCAGGAGATCTGCCTCTTGGACTATTTGAAATTTTGATGAGGATGGTTGGTTACTGCCATGACAGGCTTAAAATTTTTTTTTTATTCATGTTATCACATTTTCTGTCATCATTCAAACTAATTTCCAAGTGAAATTTTTGTGATACTTTGGTTAGTCCTACTTAAAGGTAGGCCTATTGCTGTGGATTTTGGAGAATTATTATTATTTTTAAAAAAACTATTTTAAAAAATTCTTATGGAAGACCCTGCTTCTGGTGAAAATTAACAAGACATTGCAGGGGTTGTGTGTGTGCGCTCTAAGCATTCCCAAATTAGTCAACTAACTCTATTAGACCCTAGCCTGGAACAGTTGGCTCTTAAAGGGAAGTCGAGGACATAACTCCTTGGGATTTTCTGTTCATATTGAGTGTAAAGTTTTCAATGTTATCTATGATTAACTTCAAGGTTAGCCACCTTGAACAATTGAGAAAAGGTTGTGTGTTTTAAAGCAAGCAAGCTTCCATATGTGCAGTATCAAAACTGACTTGGGGGACACACACTATAACACACCTAAAACATTTTCAGCCTCAGACAGTGCAAACATACATATCTGCTCAGAAGTAAGCCTTGTTGCATTCAGTGGTATTTATTCCTCGATAAGTGTGTACTGAATTACACCTTAATTTCTGAGTTAAAATGTTAACAGCAATCTCAAACAGAAATGCTCTTGAGATCTAAACAGCAGCATTATCTCCAACTTTGCTTAGGCCAAGGCAGCAAGCAACTCTATATATGGCTCTTGTGTTAGCAACAGCTAAACAGGGTAAAACTGAGAAGGGAAAGTGTTCAATATCTGCAGCATCTCTTTAGCTATTGTTGGAAAAGTTTGATCCTCATCCATAGCATTTTAAAAAGCACTATGTGTGGCTGGCTAAAGAACTGGCTGTCATGGTTTTATTAGCGAAATTATGTTAAAGCATCTTGAGTTCTGTATTAAATTAGTGACCTAAATTAGACTGTAAAATGGTTGATTAATCCTTCCCATGTAAAGAATGGGTACGCAGCTAATTGCAAATGAGATTCCCAGATCCAGTAAGTGGAATAAGTCAATATTTAAGAGAACACTTTGCTTTAGGGATGGGATTGCCTGCACTAGCAGAACCACACTACTTACGCTTAAATGATTCACCAGGATAAAATGCCTCTTGTTTTAATTAATGTATCTATTAGTCTAAGGCCAATTCAGCAGACATGCAAGCAGTTTTCCTCCTGGAAAAAGATTACTTCTGTGAAGGTAGTAATTATGCAGTTACAGATATGGGGCTCCAAGGAAAGATCATGGTGATTATAATAATGATCTTAAGACTATGAGGTATCTATTTTGCATTTGGCTTATTTCAGAACATGGAGCATAGTGGGACCTCTGAAGAACATCCTGTGGTGTTCTGACAAATGTTGCCATGAAGTTGTGCAAACCTAAGCACATTTACAGAGTTAATTAAACTGAAGTTGCACTCCTAAATGTGCTTACCTGGGATTAAGCCCTACTGATCTTGACCTGTATGGATAGTGGTGCTACTCTCCTAAGTGTGTTTAGGATTGCATGGATGCTCAAAGGTGCGCCATGCTGTGCTCATTTGTACCTAATCTAGATAAGTGCACATGTGTTTCCAAGGAAGAAATTTCAGACCCGAATGCATTTTTTTGTATTCTGACTTGTGCACAACTTTAGTCTGAATCGGTTAAATGGTAAAACACACCCACCTACCTTTATTTTGCATTTGTAACACGTACGCAATTGCTCAACTAGAATAATTTTGTTTTCGATCTTAAAATCTTATGCCACCCCGATCTCTCTCTGCTCAGTTGCTTGTAATGGGAAGAGATCGCCGAAGTTCACACTTCAAGCAATGATTCTAGTGCAAGTTTCTTTTTGAAAATACGTCTGCATCTGTTGCACAACTCCAAAAAAAAAGGAGCCTGATAGTTGAAGGTCTTTGGAACGTACTATTTCTGTTTAGTGGCAGAAATGTTTCGGCAGGAAAGGAAAGGAAACTGGATCCAGCTATTAATGCTAAGTAGTTACAAGCACTAGAGTTCCTGGGGTTTTTCTCTCTCTTCGGCACTGACTCCGGAATCCTTGTGGACAAAAGCAAAGTGGGAGAAAATGGCCCTTTTTGTAGCCAAGCTTGAAGGATGCAATCACTTTCTTTATGCAATGGAACACTTCTTAAAACCTTCAGAACAACTTTCCTGGTATTTGAGCAGTGCTTTCAACCTAACTTCCCTGTCACTATGTTACCCTAATATAATATTTTTTTTTGGGGGGGGGGGTGGCAGCAGTTGTGAAAATTGGAGATGCGGGTAACTTGCTGAAATATGCACACACACACAGTCTGCCAACCTCTTACCAAACTTGTGACCGCAAGTTTTTGCGCTATGAAAATGGTTAATGTGCAATGCTGCTTACCCTTTTAAGAGTATTGCAAACTACACAATCTGTACATCTCAAGAATTTTTGTACCAAATGGTGTAAATTTTGAGGGAAGGTTGTCTGTGTGTGTCCTTATGTGTGACTGCATGGTTCCTGGGTTTTGGGCCTTGGGCCTCTCCTTATCTGCTTAGAAATTGGAAATTCTTTCTACTTAGATAGAAATGTCTGGCTGTGGAAGCAGTGCCTAGAATGCCAGTGCTTGATTCCTAATGAGTAAAAACAACAACACCCAGACATTGACTTCTGAGAACTGCCAAATTTTAGTCAAATGCTAAAACAAGAACATATGATACAATAAAGTATCCCAGTAGTCTTTGGTCAAATGTTGGATGCCATTTTTCAGCAATGGGAATTTAGATCCTGTCTGCCTTCCTATCATGCTTGCTAGATTTTCCATATGGCTCCCAGGTTGATTAGCAAATACAGTATGTGGGAGAGAATGGAAAGGAGCTCGTTGTTCTCTGTGTCAGATGCTTTGCTGAAGTTGTGACCCTTATGACTTATAAAACTTCTGTTGTCCTAAGCTAGTCCCACCCTCCAAGACCGAGATTTTTTAGTAGGAGGCAAGCATTCTTTTGGGGTGGGGAAAACTGCCCCTCCTCCCCTGTGTCCAAATGAAGGCAGCTTGTGCATCTTAGACAAATAGAAGAAGGGCCCAGAGACTTGGGTTTCATGCACACTATACCTTTAAAGCAAATTCTTTCCCTCAAAGAATTATGGGTGCTGTAGTTTATCTATCACAGAGTTACAATTCACAGTAACCCTTAACAAACTAAAATTCCCAGAATTTATTTATTTTTTAGAGAAATGTGCTGTTAATGTGCTTTCAAGTTACAGTGTGTTGTAGTCCTGTATTTTCTTTTCCACCACAATAAATTCCATAGGGAACCTTCTGTTTTCACATTTCTGGTGGCAATGGTAACTTTCCATCCCCCTTGAGAATCCTGAACATACTATCCTTTCCTACTTTAAACCTTGGTCTAGTAAGCTGAGTCTGTGGACTGATACATGCTTGCAGAGTTGTATTTGTAAGCATTGTCTGTTCCTTGATTTGGGAAGGCTGGTAGTGGTAGCCTTGAAGCACCCCTGTTCTCAGTGTATTGGGCTGGAGATTAATATGGTGTCAGACTGGTAGGGTGCTGACATGTCACATGGGGAAAAACCCTATCAATTACTCCCTTGAAATCTGGCAACATGAACTCCTTGGCTGCTTCTGGGATTGGTGCTTAGATAACATTGGGACCTATAAGCAATTGACGTACATGTTTGTTAAGCCCTTGGGCTGGGAATAAAACCACGGAGGGAACTTGGTATAAGAATGCTTTTTAAAAGAATTGAGGGTGTGTTTTCCACCCTGGGCTCCTTTGGGAGGAAAGGCATAATAATAATAATAATAATAATAATAATAATAATAATAATAATAAATTGGATTTCTTATAACAGCTCCAAAAATAAATACTTAAAAAATGAACTGGAAAGCTGGCCTTTTTTGAAAAATGATTGAGCACAATTGTAGACACTGCTTTAACATTCCAAACTTTGTCCAACTCTGTTGCCTGAAACAAACCGTAGAGCAAAGTTTTGTATCTGATTTCATGCTGCATCAGCTTCAGGGGCTCTTCACTTCTACTTCAGAATATACTTACAGCCTCTTGAATGAATGAAGCTCTTTGGAGACAAGAGCCTAGCACAATTCAAGATGGGGGTCTCCCTACTCTTTTTCATCCCCTCTCCAAGGCACATAATGCCTTCCAGTTTGATTCCAGCAGGCCCCAAATCACAATGTCTTAGTCGCAGCATGAAGTTATGAGGAAAATGGCCCCCAAAGGAGGGACGGGCTCTTGTGATCCATCAGCAAGGCCCTTGTGTTTCTCTGGGAGCCTTCCTTCAGATTGCAACAGGAGCGTTGAGTTGTTCAGACAGATGGCAAAGATTATTTCGTGTTGCTGAGATTTCAGTGCACTACTGTTTCAAGCATGTCTCCCAGTGCGGCGCAAATGATGCGTTCTTCCCAGCACGGCGCTGACGGGAACTGCTTTGTCTTCCCTGATCATGTTTCACAGCCTCACCTGTTGAGGAGTTGATTCTTCCCACCCCAACCCCCCACCCCCGAAGCTGAGCATGCGCCGGAGCGGACATATTTGGCTGGTGAGTCCACCCATGGCTCTGAGTTGTGGTGAGACTCTGGGGCTGTCAGGGAAATGGAACGTTGCTGAGTAGCATAAAAAAGTGATGATGAAAACTTTCTGCGTAGGCTTTTCTCTTGGTGGTTCGGGGATAGTACCTCTTTATTTAGAGACCCATGTTTCCAAACTCTTGCTCTTCAGCAGCCCTGTTATTAAGAGCGGAAAATGGGCATTCCTATTTGGCCTATTCAGGCATGAGCAAAAGCTAAATAACTTTTTCGTTGTTTCCGTCTCAGCTGCTGCATTTGTCAAATCTGGATGTGCGTATTATATGCCATTTCTGAATAACATGCTCAAATAATGAAGGTGTGTATTTATGTGTACAAGTGCCATCCTAATTCCCTACACCTTGTGGCTACACCATTGATTTTAGAACCATTTGTGTGGCACTTTCAAGACCTTAACAGGCCAGTTCTGATGGCTTGTGAAACAAGCCTATGTGTTTGTGTAGTCCATCGTACTCTGGGCCGGCCCACCCATGAGGCAAGGTGAGGTGACCACCTCAGATGGCAGGATCCACAGGGGCAGCAGAACTCAATGTAGAGCCTTATTCCCACCCCCCTCTTGCATCTGATGTAGATCTTAACTGATCCCTTCTTCCTTGGTGGCACCATTTTGTCGTTCTCTTCAGGTGCCCAAAGGTCTCAGGCTGTTCCTAGATGCTCTTTATTTTGAGAGGTTGTACACTTACAAGAAGTGACTGGGTATGTATGCTGCTAACAAAGCTCTCCCCTCCATCAAAATGGCTGCATTCATCTACATATTGGAGATTGCTGTGTTCATATACACGTACAGTGGTACCTCGGGTTACAAACCCTTCAGGTTACAGACTCTGCTAACCCAGAAATATTACCTCGGGTTAAGAACTTTGCTTCAGGATGAGAACAGAAATCAGGCAGCGGTGGCACAGTGGCACCGGGAGGCCCCATTAGCTAAAGTGGTGCTTTAGGTTAAGAACGTTTTCAGGTTAAGAACGGACTTCCGGAACGAATTAAATACGTAACCACTGTACATCTCTGTGAGCATGAGAGGCAACCTGTGCTGAAAATGCTGGCTGTATCCAAGAATGCCATCAATGCCTGGACATCATTCAATCCAACAACTGTGTGAAATGTCCAGCTTGCCCTTTTAGATGGAAGGCTAAAATGAGAAACTTTAAGCTCCTCTACTGGATTTAGCGCCTGGACATTCTGCTTTGCAGCTTCTGATAGTGAGTGCTGAAAGACAACCAACATCCTTGCTCTTTTGTTGTTGTTGAGGACTGGTGATCAGTGAGTCAAAGGGATATAATAAATAGGCCAGAGCTCTGCTGGGTAGCAAACCATATGGCCTCAAAGCACAACAAATACCAGGTCCCATATATTCCTGTAGCCTAATTACAGGGTTGGAAAGCAACCAAGGCTGCTACCTGTTGTCACTGTGCGGTGTCTGAAATGATTGAGGAGCTCTGTTGCTCTGTTGTGTGATGTTTGCGCTCTCAGCACCGAGTTCTGCTGCCCTCGAAACAATTTAATGCTGGGCTCAGTTTCCTGGGTTTAATGTGTTGTATCTGGCTTCAAAAAATATTTTAAAATCATTGTGCCAAGAAACATGAGCTTTTTTGACTTGTGCTCATTATATATAATGTGTGCTGCATGCCGCCTCGTTAAGAAATGGGGAAATCATTTTGTCAACTGAAGTGATGACTGCAATGTATATGTACATGAAATTGCTTGCCAGTTCTCTGGATTGTCAAACAGATTTGAAAGCCAATAACAGGCCAGCAGCCCCATGACTGGAGAGATCAGGCTTGCTTTGGCTGCATCAGTCACTAACATCCACTTGGCCACCCTTTTGTGTAATGCTAAAAGAAAAACGAAAAAAGGTACTTCTGTTTTGGGGCAATGCGTAGGAGGCTGAAACCTCTCCCATTTGCTTGAGGACAAAAAGAGCAGCTGAGAGCAGCTCTTCCAAACAAGATCCAGTGGAATATATAAATTTGCATTAATATCAATCACCAGCAAAAAATTAGTTGCATAAGTGGCTGTCAGAGATGAATGAGATTACTTGCTTTTTGTTTTAAGCAGCAAATCAAACTTAGCATCTTAACTGCTGCCTTGGAGGTGGGGAAGCTGTTCCAAAGGTTTGACTTGATTCCTGAAAATTAATCACCGGCTTTACCCCTAAATAGGGCTGGGTGATATATAGATATACCATCCAAAACTGGTTTGAAATCCATATCGTGAGATCCGCTTCACAGTTTTTGACCTGGCAATATGTTGTGAGTCATGGTGTGTGTGTGTGCTATGCAAAAATCATAATGTGGGAGAAACCCACTTCTCCAGGGTCAGGAAGTCTGTGGCCTTACAGATACTGCTGGACTACATCTCCCATCATCACTGACTGTTCGCCAAGATAGGATTTGAGTCCAACAGCATCTGGAGGACCTTGCAGTACCCAAAGCAGAAATGCATATCTGGTGTGGTGTTTGGAGGTGAGAGAAAGTGGTGGATGGAAATGCAGTTGGGAGTGTAAGCAAAAAACCAATAAAAGCCTGGTTGGTAAAATATGGATTTGTTACTAATTTCTCATTCTTGGCGATGACATTCTGTCTTCTGCTGAAATGTGTTTTCTCAGTCAAGCTTTTAGGCTCCAATTATCTCTTGAGAGAAGAGGATATCTCTCATTGGATTATTCGTGAAGTGAACACACCAAATTAGAACAGTAGAAAAAGCAAGCCCTGCAGCTGTGGTTCCTTGCAATGTATTGTTTATATTGATTTATGCATATGCAAGCAACGTTGGGCAGCTGACCACAAGTGGTGGGACCAAAGAAGGTTTATTTCTTATTTAAACATACATAACAAAGCATCATTTTGCAAACTGTCATAAGCCCAAACAAATTCTCTTCCCATCACTTCTTCTTTCCCAGAAAATTTCCCAGAAAACAGTGCTCCAACTTTGCTTTATAGGAGCTCCCGTTTCTTAGGATGTTGCACCCCTGATTCATGACTTGTGTTGTAATCCTTTTACCATTTTACCTGCAATCCTTCCATTTCCACCATCTAAACATTCTGTAGATCTGACTGGGGATGTCTCAGCATGGTCTGATGTGCTGGAGCACAGCAAAAGAAAACAGGAAATGTGGGTTTTGAGGGGGAAGAAAGAACAGTTACCTGGAATATTAAAGTCCCTTCACTAGAAGTTGTAGTTTCTGGGTGGAACCCAGTATCATATGAATGGACTTCCACTTGCACAGTGTGATTTCACCCTCCTCTTGTTCTGCCCCCTGTGTAGAGGGGACTTTTGAGGGCATTTGGGGGGACTCCAGGGGCAGAAGAGGAAAGCAAAATTTCTGTTCTGCGTTCACATGGAAAGCTTGGGATGCAACCCAATAGTGATGTTAGGAGATGTGAGCTAATGGCTGAACTTGTTAGTGCATCCTTCAGGCAGGAAGACTGAATCTCTGGCATCTGCTTGAAGGAGGAAAGTTGGGTGGTGGTGCTGGTTCCAACAAGCTGGCATGGGGAGAATAGCTGGCATATATTCTCTTAATATACTAATTTGCTTAAGTGATAGGCACAGATGTGGTAGAGGAAATTCTGATCTCTTTCCATTTATATATCTTCTATCGCCTGACAAGCTTAACCATCATCTAGATAAGGCACTTCCAACTCCAGAGAGACTGCGATCTACTCACAGTATAAATAGAATAGACTGGCAGTGATCTACCCATTGTCATTGCTAGGAGTTGTTGAGCTTTTCTAAGGGGAGGATTGACCAAAGTTGTTGAGCTTCTTAGGGGATCTAAAAGGAACACTAAGGCGATCACTAAACTTTATACTGGGATCGACCTGTTGGACATGCCTGATCTAGATGGTGTTTGGATGATCTTTGTCAGGGAGGGTGGGGTGTGGAGCCAGAGGGCGATGACTAGTCAGAAAGAGGACCAGGCATTGAGAAAGTGGGATTGCAGGCTAGTATTTGACTCCAAGCCTTGATGTCAACTGACAGGGGCAGGGAACTCTTTGTGTTCTTCCATGGTTGCTCAGGACTGTCTCCTGTATTCCCTGGGTTTGCAGCAGGGTGTAGCCAATGTGAAGCCCTCCAGCTGTTGTGGACTACAACTTCCACCCTTCCTCACTATTGGCTATGTTGTGGTTGGGGATGATGGGAATTGTAGTCCAAACATATGGAGCACACTGTGTTGGCTACTCCTGGTTTGTAGGTGAGGTGCGGACCTTTCCATTGATGCTTTTTGTAGCTGCATGACTTTTGACCATTTGTATTGCGGCTATTTGCTGGCTTTGTAAATTTCAAGGAATGTGAAAATGGCTTGTTCATGTGGTTTATGCCAAGAGTTGGGAGCCTGTGGCCGTCCAGAGAATGAATGCTATCTGCAGTGAACATGACTAGTGACTGGGGATTATGAGGATTATTGTTCAACAACATCTGGCCACAGTCCTCCTTTGCTCCATCCTTTGCTTAAGTGGTCTTGCATCTTCTTGAGCAAGGCTAGCATAGCAGGGTTGGTATTTGTATTTTTTGGATGGTGGAATATATGGAATATTCCCTTAGTGCTGTTCCTTCCTTCAGCAAATCTTTCCCGCCCCCCAGACTGTGGAGCACACTGTATGATTGGGAAGGAAACGCAAACACCTCTCACCCGCCTTTCCCCCTGGAAAAATGAAAGTGGTGAGGGCTAAATGAAAATGCCAGTTTGCCTAATGCTAAGCCGTTAGCCACTGGATTCAGGAAACAGAGTGCTTGTGTGTACTGGCACATCCCAAGTATTGAAGGTCATTCCTTGTTTAGAGTCTGTTGGCACACACTTAAGAGTGCCTCGGGAAGCTTCCACATAGCCTTCAATCCCTTGCCCCTCTGCATATAGAGAGAGCCCATCCTGCACCTTCAACCTGTGAATCTAGCTATTGGCACCATTCACTTAACTGGTTTATTCCAGAGAATCCCAATGACGTTCCTGTCTCAAACTGTTGCACTCACACTTTCCCAACATGTCATTCCATTAAAAAAAAAAAGTGGCAGGTTCAGATTGCTTTGGGAGTTTCTTGCACAACTGTAATGCTATTTCCTTACTTGGTTTGAAGGTGTGGCTTGCAATGTGCTTGGTGATGGGGTTGGTGTGTAGCCTTTCTTCCTCTCCCCATTACCTGCCTGCTGCTCCACCATGTGGCCTCTTCAGAACCATTGCCCTGCTGTAGCATCTGGGCTGTATCTGAAAGTGAGTTTAAAGGGGGAAATGATGTAAAATGAGCACCGGTACTCTTATGGAGGAAAGGTGGGCAGGGAAGGTTTACCCCAGTTGTAGCAACTGGTAGGAATTCTTGTGTAAAGAGAGAGTGACAAGAGAGGACAGGATTCTTCCATATGTAATGAATTGTCTGCAAGATGGAATCTCAATAGATATAGTGAGTTATGCTGAAATTTTCCCTTCTTATACAACTACTAAATATGCAAAAGCCTATTTTTTCACCTGGTCTGTATTGTGCAAATAATAGCACATTAGGTTATTAAAAATACTTTAAAAATAATAATAATGGCACATTAGGCTCATGCTTGTACAACTTTGAGGAAGTTGCAAAGCTGTGCATAATTCCCTTGAGTCCTTCCCTAAAAGAGAGGTGCTGGGTGCTATTTGATCTCAGTTTCGTGGTTGGTGGCAAATGTCTAGCTTAAATGTGAGTGGATGTGAAGTGGATCTGACTGGTCTGGGAGCACCCAAAATATCTGAATGAAGTTCAGGCAGCGGGGGGCTTCCCCTGGGCCCAGAGCCCTCCCAAGGCTCTACTGATTTTGGAAGCAGTTATCAAAAAGAAAAGAAGAATAAAAGAATAAAAATAAAATAGGCTGGGGCGGGGTTCCACAGCATGGAACCAATATGTTCAGCACCCTAATGGGGATGCTAATAATCACCTGTATTCAGCTGAAGTGTACATATGAGGGTCACACCCACTGCTACTGTGGGAGGTTGGCCAAGGGTGAACGTGACCCTCAGGCAAAAGGAAGATTGGTCAACTCTGGAAGGGATGAACACCACAGACTCTCTGTGTGTGTACTTCCAGGGATATGTTGCTACACAGGCATGTGCTTGGATGATTCAGATGAGAAGGGGCATTGACTGGATTCAAATGCTCCTCCTACATACCTCTTCTGAAAGCAATTGCTTCTCTGGAAGCAGCAGCTTCCGGTAAGCCAAGAGGAAGCGGTGCCTGCGTCCTGATGAACAGCCAGTTTCTTAATAATGGTGGAGGAAAAGGGAGCCTTTCTTAATTACAACCTTGCTCTGTCCCTGTCAAATTACTGAGTTGGAAATGCAGAGTCTTTCATTAAAACTTTATCTATGTAATTAGAAATTATATATACCTACAGCAGAGAGCACCTTCATGCCTCAGTCGCTCTCTTTAAAGATACCTTGATGCTATCTGACTAAAGCCGGGGGTGTGATCAGAATCCCCTTTCTTCAGATATTGGAGCCTTTCTGTCTCCCCAGGAGGGAATGTAGTGTGGTGCTCACATTTTAGTTCCAGCTTTTCAGCCTCCAAGTTTCTCAACTCTTCCCCTCCCAGCCACTCCTAAATGCATCCAGTGCATCATTGTTTGGGAGGCAGCTGTTCTACTATGCATTCACCTCCCAAGTAAGCCTCGCTTACACAACCAAGAGTGTAACAAGAGCCCTACTGGATCAAACCCAGAAGTCCTATCTAATAAGCATGCTGTTTCCTACAGGGTCCGGCTAGATGCCTCTTCGGAAACCCAGAAGCAGGATATGACAGTAATAGCTGTCTCCTGTTGTTTCCCAGAGGCAAAATGTATATGGTACGGGAGGTAATATAAAGCCGAGATAGCCTTACACTCCAGAGCATTTTCTAGTCCCCCTTTAACACATCTAAGTCACTGGCCACAACTGCATATTATGGTCACAATTTCATAGTTGAGCTGCCTTGGATGTAAAAATATTTGCTTTTGTCTGCTCACAATGTAACTTCATTGATGTTATATGAGATCGGGAGGAAACACTTTGCTTCAAAGACCTCCGGACTTCTATTTGACTCATGTCATTGGTGCCAATATGCACCATGACAGATGACTCCTCCCTAGTACTATCTACCAGCTTATCTAGCAAAGGTTGACCTCTACAACTTTCACATCAAGCAGGCAAGTGGACATGCAGTCTACATGCCCATCACAAACCTCTTTCTATTGATTGAATTATTCACTACGAGGAACCCTCTCCAACTCTCCACATCCTTGTCCCAGGAGAATATTGGTTCACCCCACCATATGGAATAGGTTCCTTCTAAGAGATTCCTCTTTCTTGGGGCACCATCCTCTGCCCCTGAGACCATCATAACAATACAGGTGATTACCCTGGATGCTGCTATCTCATCTCCAAAAGGACTCTTCTACCAGTCTCAGCTGTGTCTCAGCACCTTGGCCTCATTTCTGTTGAGAGCTAGGAGCTCATTGCACCAAGCATGGTTTTCATCCAGCAGACAGGTAGTGTCACATGTATAGCTGTTTTCATAACTGTTTCGATTGGGTGGTGGGAGTTTGAGGGCTTTTGCCTTTTCCACCCTGTCACTGAAATCAAACAGGTGCCTAACTCGCTTGTCTGCTATACTGTTTATCACAACGCTTTAGCACTGGGGTGAAAATGGTTTGTCTGCTGGGCCTCCCCTTGTGCTCTTAGCGGATTGTTTATCCCTTCACAGCTCTCCTGTGAATCCTTGTCTACAGGAAGGATTTTGATAAGTCTACTGCCCTCCCTGCCATTGTGCCTTGTTTGGCTATCTTGGGTTATTCACAGGGCACTGTGCTTCTCTAGAGAACCCCAGTTCACCCCACCCACTCAGACTTAATAACCTTGCTGCTGTTATGCTTGTTTATCTTGGGAAATGGAGGTGAGTTGGAACAGCTGACCTTGCCAGGGGTTTTTGACACTGTTGCAGCTCTTGCTCCTGTTGAGGTGGCAGTTCTGAGGGCACTGGCTTTGTTCTACAACCCTTAGCCATGTTGATTTTCTCTCCAAGCATGTCTGGGAGCTGATGTTCTCTGTTCATGACCAGGCTAATTCAATTTCAGATGCAGTGTCTGTCTATCTCGTTGACTAATCACCAATCCAATAATGGGAGATTGGAGAAGGCAATCCCATTTGTATTAAAATGCATTTAAGGCTCAGTGTGCAGAGAGGATCAACAGTGTATTAATTTGCTAGACCTCTTATTCCGGCGTGAGGAAATTATAGTGCAGCACACATTGTCTGGGTCACCTTCTGGCTGTAAAGTAGTTTTAAGGAGTGACCTTTTCAACTTCTGACCATATTGTACCCCCTTGTGAAGCAGGTGATGTGGTGAAGGGTACGTCTCTCACAACTTGTCCATGCACTGACCCCTCTGATGTGGTTAGGAAATATAAACCCTCTCAGAAGCTCTTGTAATAACTCCAGCTACGATTGTAAACATTAAAGATTGCTTAGCCCAATTTCTCCAACCATTTCTCTACTGCCTTATTTGCACAGGGACATGGGAGACTGCCTTATACTGAATCAGACCATCAATCCATCTAGTCTGGTATTGTCTGCGCCAACTGGCAGTGGCTGTCCAAGGTGTCATTCCAGATTCTCTCCCAGCTGTACCTGGAGATGCTGGGGATTGAACTTAGCACCTTCTGTACACAAAGCAGATAGATGCTCTGCCACTAAGCTATGGCCCTTCCTCATTAGAAGCCACGTGCAAACAATAAGGAAATTGTAGGTAAAGGTAAAGGGACCCCTGACCATTAGGTCCAGTCGTGTCCGACTCTGGGGTTGCGGCGCTCATCTCGCTTTATTGGCCGATGGAGCCAGCGTACAGCTTCCGGGTCATGTGGCCAGCATGACAAAGCCGCTTCTGGTGAACCAGAGCAGCACACGGAAACGCCGTTTACCTTCCCGCCGGAGCGGTTCCTATTTATCTACTTGCACTTTGACGTGCTTTCGAACTGCTAGGTTGGCAGGAGCTGGGACCGAGCAACGGGAGCTCACCCCGTCGCAGGGATTCGAACCGCTGACCTTCTGATCGGCAAGCCCTAGGCTCTGTGGTTTAGACCACAGCGCCACCTGGGTTCCACTGTACATTAGGTACTTTGCAACTAATGCAAACTGCAAAAACATGCACTTGAAATGACTGCTGTTAACGAGTGAGCTGTCCTGGCTCTGGTGAGTTCCTGTTTTAAGAACATTCAGGAAGCTGTGTACTCAATCTTCTGAAGGAAGTGAGAAAGGAGAATCTCAGTTCTGCTTCTGGTGATCTGAATGCAACCTTAAAGAAGGTCATAATAACTGTGGTGGTGGTTTTGTATATATAAAAGCTTCATATAGAGAAGTTCCCTTCTTGACCTCTCTCGCGGCTTCTCCAAGGTGGGAAGCCTGTGCCATAGGGAGAAGTCAGTGAAAAGGCTTTTAAGCAGCTGCTCCTTGACCGCCTTGGTCCAGCGCACCACGCCACTGTTGGATAAATAGAACAGCTTCTGGCGCATTGAAAGCTTGCTTTCCTTTTGTGTGCTTTGCCACCAGAGTGGTGTTGGTACCTCCCGTGCAGACGGGGCCCTAAACAAAGAGCTTGATAGCAGGCCGATCACATGGCTGCCACCACCATGTAGCCAATCCCGTTCAGGGGTTTCAGCCTTGTGCAAAGTTATAATTGGCCTCTCCACAGCAGTGTGACTTTTTGTGCTCTTCAAAAGCTACCTCTCTCTTTATACCGAGGCTGACTGAGAAGGTGGGAGGGTGGCTTTTGTTGAGGGAGGACACAGAGACCCAATTGTGAAGGTGGATGGGTGATGCTAGGGTGGCTATATATATATATATATATATATATATATATATATATATATATATATATATAAATTCATTCAAGTTAAAGGTGGGCTGGCTCTTGTCAACCCATTATTGAAAGCAGCTCACAGACGTTGAAACATGGCCCCCTGGAAGAAGGGATATCCTGCTGAAGGGAAACAAAAAAAGCAAATCTTTCCAACAAGAACTCCTGTGGCCAGCCATTATTCTTCGGATGTCTCACAGAAGCTTGTGTTTCTGCCTGCCTGGCTTGGGGTAGAATTAAAGGACCCATTTCTCAAAAGCTTGTAGATAAGAATACTGAATACCACAAATCCTGTCCTTGCATAGCGATTGTCAAAGGAAACAACATAGTAATAATAATAACAGACACCTTTCCTTTTCAGTTTATTTGCTAAAGTAGGTGAATAAACAAAGGTTAACAAAGGTGTTCTGGCCATTTAGGGTTTGGCTTAGGAGTGTTTTCTTCTGGACCAGGCCATATCCTCTGATGCTCGCCTGCTATTGGAAGGTGGTTGTTGGGCAAAGTGAACCATTGCCTTAACACATTTTTTTCTTCATTTTTTTAAAAAAGTGTCTGTTCCCCTAAACTCAAGTAGTTCTTCACTAAGACCATTTTAGCTTTTCTGTGTTTAAAGTTTTGTCTCACAATCACCTTGGGCTATATCAGACAGGTCTCTGTTGTGAGGTTAGTGCTGCATGTTTGTTTTTATTTTTGCAGTGTTCACATGATGTCATTGGCATAAAAATGCCAGCCTATATCTCCCCCTCCCCCTCATTTAAACCTGCTGTATGCAAGCCCAATCTTTGCTTGGTTTAATTTAAGATGGTAGAGCAGTGGCTTTTACAATTCCCATTGTAGTTTACTTGGCCGAGTTGAGCCTTGCTTGCAAGATGGAAGGAAGGCTACTGGCAAAAGAAGCTTGGTGGCAGAGCATCTTCTCATGCCCAGTTTTTGATATGCGGCTCTTGAGAGTAGCATCCAACATGTTTTCTCAATTGTTACCCTGACGCTTAACTTAGTTGTCCCAGTTAATGTGAATGCTTTGAACCTTATAACGAAATAAACAATGCAGTTATTGTGTGCCTCAGATATGCCTCTTTGGTCTATTTCCAAAACTGGCTAATTTGGTTAAGTGTAGACAGTACTGAGTTTTTCTTACCTAAAACCTGGTAGTGATTTCTTACATTTTCTACAGATTTTAGCGCATAGCGAATTGGAAACAGTTTTGGGATGCTGTCATGATGTGCTAACACATTATTGCTGTCTGGAGGGACTTGTAGTGCGACAACAGCAGGACAATGATAAACAAGAGCATGTGTGTTATAAACAGTTCTGGGATTTCAGCAGGAAGTTCTGGGATGGACCATGGTTGGAAATAAACCAGCCCGAAACGTCTTCAGGTACAAATGGTTTTGTAACCAGTATTGCGTATAACTGACCTGATAGCATTGTGAGCCCCAATCTTTTCTTTTATTTATTGTTAATGTTACTTTTATACACCACCTTTTCTCCAAAGAGCTCAAGATGGCACACACACATCTCCCCCTCTCCATTATACCATTGCCACCCTGTGAGGTAGGTTAGGCTGAGAGACAGTGTCTCTCAAAGTCACCCGATGGGTTTCATGGCAGAGTAGAGATTTGAACCCTGGTTGCCCAGGCCCTAGTCCAGCATTCCAGAAAGAAATGGGAGCTCCAAAGAATAGTTGTGGCCTTTCTCTTTTCTTAATGCTCTATTTTACAAAGATGAGTGCCTTCTTTTTATTGGCCGTTTTAAATGTTTCTCTTCTCCCCTGCTGCATAGTCCTGGGTGTTGTAGTCTGTAGCTGGGATATATCACAGACTAAAATATTTATCACCACAAATCTCTAATAGTGATGGTGGGACTTACATCCTGGCAGTGAGTAAGCAAAGTTGAGAGAGTAGCTTCATGTGCCCTGGCAAAGAACTTGGAAAATATTTTTTTCCTCCACAACCCCCAAAGCATCTTTGTTAAAATAGATCAGTCCTACACATATGCATTCAAAAATAACAAAGTGTATGGGTTTGGTACAATCCACATCCCCGCTTTCTGCTTAGTGGCTAAACTTTATATGGCCTTTTGAAATCTCTAGAAGACACATCTTCTCTTCAAGGGCAGGAGAAATATCTTTTTCCCCCAGGTCTGAATCTTCTGCACTTATCAATCGAACGCCTGTTAAGTCTGTTCTTGTAGGAGAGCTAAATCCATAACCGGAGCGATTAAACCAATTTGGCTACATGGAAACAGGGTCTAATTAATCACGCTGTCCAAACTCCTCTTGCTTTATGGAGCCGCTTCTTATTTTACATTCCTTTCTTGCCACTTGAAAAGCTTCTATGTTAGTCTTAACTTCTTTGAAGCAGATCTTATTGAATTTAAATGTATTCACTCAACCATGATTGCTGCCGAAAAGCCCTTGTCTGTGCTGGCAGTCCATGTAGGAGGAATAGTGTTTGGTCTCCTCCTCCTTTCCTACCTCTCTGCCCGCCTCCCCTCCAACATGCAGCAGGCAGGGTGAGGAGTTGAAAGGTTACTCCCTGGCCTGGATAGGTGGGCAACCATAGGTGGGTGAACAAGCATGGGTGGATCTCGCAATGCAGCAAGAAGCTCTTGCCTACACAGATAAGTGAGCATTATTCCAAGGAGTCCTGCAGATCCAATCCATCAAATGTTGGATTCAAAATGTGGGTATAGACTACCAAAATATGTAGAAGTGATTCCTCCTCCTCCTTTTCTTTTTTAATGACTTGTGGCTTGCTTCCTTAGCGGCCTGTAAAAAAGCTGCTGATGCCTGGTTTTTTTGTGGGGGGGTTCTGAGCTCTTGAACCGAGAGAGAGAGAAGCTTATGAATAATGCAACTTCAGTGAGCAAAGGGATTAATGAAAGCACAACCCATTTGGTCCGATGGAGCCAGAGTCCTCATTGGATGCCTCTGCCAACTGAAAACATTAAAGAGGCCACTCAAAACTCCTGTAGACTCTGCGTATAATTATTGGTGCCTCGTCCTGTGGACTTTGCGCAAGAAAATGGAACAAGCAAGGAATGGTGGTTGAGATGCGCTTGCATTTCTCTCCTAGAGCACAGGCCTGGTTGTGTTTCTACAGATGGAAACATACGTCCTGGATGCTGGTGGAATAGCAACTGTAGTCGCAGGACTAAGTAAGTAATGAAGAAAAGGGGTGGGTGGGAATTAGCACATTGAAAAGCGCCTCTTGTGTGGAAAGTCCTCGACCACTTTTTTTTTATCTCTCCCTCCCCCACTCCCCAAATTGGCTCTGTCTGTTTTGAGTCATTTCATTTCCAAGAAACCTTTCTCCTCCTCCTCTTCCCTTAACATGACCCGAAAAAAGCCTATGCAGGAAATGGCTGCAGATTACTCGACTACCCCTCTGGCCAAGCCATGTGAAATGAATCCCTGATAATGATGAGAGAGTGTCTAAAGGAATGGCTCCGTAAACAGCAGTGAGCTTTTAATCTAACCACTATCCAGTCATCTGCACTTATTTTCCGCTCCTTCCCACCACCTCCTTTTCCCAGCAGGCATAAAACCTTGTAGCCATTAAAGTGGTACTGAGGGGATCCTTCAGACAATGGAAGGGGCGCCGAGTGGGACAAGAGGAGTTCAGATGCGCTCTTGTCTCTTGGGAAAGTGGAGAAGCGAGGGGAGTTCTTGTAAACTGCAGGGGTACTGGTGTGTCTTGGATGATGCTGACGATTAGGAGTGTCCTGCTGGTTTTTCTGAAACCAAATACAAATACCCTGCATAAAGAGTATAATGTTCCTTTGCGTTGATCATCTCCACCATGTCATTCAATCATGCAGAATATTTACCTCTTAATTCTACCTATTGCCCCAAACAGTTATATTAAAAAGACAGCCTTCTCTCCAGGAACATGGTTGGAAGTGAAATCCTACATGCCATCAATCAAGGAATAAGATAGCTAGTGTGGCAGAGCTGTGGACTGCTCTGTGTATGGTCAGTGTTTGGGTGGGAGGCTACCAGGGAACTCCTTGTACTTAGCTCAGCTCCTAGAAGGAAGGAGGGATATACAACGGTAATGTGGGAAAGGTTCACAGCCATGTGGCTGCCATCGTCTAATTTGTATTTACTATGGCAATCCCTGGTGCACCTGTAGTGCTGATATACCTATGGTGGGAAATAGCTCCAATTCTGTGTTGGTTAGGAGCTGTTACCTCTCTCTGTAAATAAACTTGCACCTGTCTGAAAGCTTTTCACATGTGAAGGCTACCTACAGATGACCTGGCTTCTAAAGCAGCAGTCTTATTTGAGTCTCGAAGGTACATATGGACCTGCCGCTTTCTGGCAAGAAGATTGAAGGCCAGCAATGAGCTGATGACTATGAAGGGTGCTGTTCTATAAATCTGATTTCTGCTTATTAAATTGAGTCAGGAATTTCCTGCCATTTCTAAAAAAGCAAGAGGCTCTCAAAGCTTGCGGCGGTCTGCAAGTGAGAGGATGACCTGGCAATCTAAATTCCAGTATATGATGCTTGTCTCTGAAGGCGCCAGGCTAAAGTATGAGGTGACTGAATCTAGTTGAAAGCCACTTCTGCATTATTCCCCATCTTGTAAGCCGTGTCAGGAGTGCCATAGCAGTAGATTCCCTACATCAACAGGGAATTGCACAGTTGGTTTCCAGAACTGTCCACATATTCTTACCAGGCTCTCAAGAGCCCTTCCATCTCTGCTGCTACTCCTGTGCAATTTGCCCCTTAAGCACATCCTTTCCCCATCATTGGAATAGCTGAAATTTCCCCATCTTCATCCCAATTGATGCAGTTGTGAAGCAACTGCAAAACTGCTAGCAACCAGTGCTGGAAAAGAACATCATTTCCAGTGTCTCCAGCTGAAAAACATTTTATTTGACCCCCAGTTGCTTGCCTTTTGGCTGTGGAGATCCTATCACCTTTCCTTTGATACAAATTAGGGAGGCCATTGAATGTGCAATGACTGTGGCTGTGGAAGGGGTGTGGTGAGGTGAAAAAGAGCAATTATTGAGGTGGAAACCAGGAGAAACATCAAGACCAGTTGCTTGCTTTTAACAAGCAAGTGGCCATATTCTCTGACTGCCACATTGGTTAAAAGGAAAACTCTGCACACGCATTTCTGCAAAGGCACCAGATCACTCTCTTCTGTTTCGTGTCTGCTCTTTACTCTTGATATATTCCTATATATCTCGGTTCTTCTGTGAAAAAGAGTGTTCCAACCTGGATCACCTCAGCTGTGCTGTTGCCTGGCACTTCTGTTGTTGTAGCTTCTGGCCTTGCAATAAAAGCTCAAGAGCCTGGTTGTTTGTACCTGTCAGCTTGTTGTTGTAAGCCCAAGACAGCAACAGCATGTAAAATACTTCTCCTCCCCCCCTTCTGCAACATCACTAACAAGAGCCCCCCCTCTCAATTTTCTTTATTGGGAAGTGTCAACAGATTAGTGGAGAATCCCTCTGTGCGGACAAAAACCTGCCACAAAAGGCATTAGGCTTTCAGCTATTGGATTACCACGTGGCCACCTGTCAACTGACTTTGTAAATGTATCTGTCTCCAAACTGTTTTTCTCATTAGAGGGCTGAGGTGTTTTTTCCTCCAGGAATGTGTGTTGCTAAATGACTATTTCAGCATCCTGCGTTTAAGCCTTTTTGGGGGGTGAGGGAGGAGTTGAGGAGATTAAAGCCGTCTTGTGCAAGAACACTAATGTAATAAAATCTTAAGTGGTTAACAGGCAAAGCGGGCCAGTCTATCTGCACGGTAAATGCATTGCTTCACCTAGTGCCAGGCACCTTGTGGAGAAAAACTTTATGAAAGGAGTTCTCTAGCTCCTAAGAGTTCCTTTGTTTGAGATGGTTCTAAGAGGTAGGGCTCTATTGCTACCTGAAGCAGTATGCATGGAAAGGGGTGTGTGGGGTGCTTGCATCTGCTGAAGAGACTCTTTCTTTCTTGCACTTCTGTGACCATGCCCCCAATTTAGAAAATATTGGTGATTGTCAAAGGTTTGTTTTTTGACAGAACCTGCGTCCTTTGAATTCATTCAGTTGATCACCTGAATGAATTCAAAGTCATATAGTGAAATAACCTGTGGTGAGCCTCAGACATAAACTCTGTTCCCCATGGAAATTGAATTTGTTTGGAATTAATATTTACACTATCTTGTATACTTATTAAGTCTTGATTACCACTAATTTTATTGCCAATAATTTTAAATTCAACTGTGTGAGTGTAACTTCTGTTCTTGTGTTGTCTTGTGTTATGAGCTTAAAGCTGAAATAAAGTTGATTGATTGACTCTGTTCCCCTCCTCATCTCCTCTTGTGCATACAAAGAGATGGGTGCATGGGCATAGCTGGGGGGGGGATGCATGGGGGAAGCTGCCCCCCGATCAAGTAAATAAATAAAAATACTTAACTGACCAATTGCATGGCAGATAACTTGGTTCTGCCTCCCCAACTTAAAGCCTGCCTCCCCTAAAATCAATCATTGCTATGCCCATGGATGGGTGGGCATTTTAGAACAAACGGTCTTGTTATTCATGAAGGTTGAACACTTGGTTCATTCTAACCAAGGTAAGCTTAACTCAACTAGAGTTGAAATGTGGCGGACACCAAAATGTAAGCAAGTTATATGTGGCACAGCTCATAATAAAGCTTCCTGAAAAACCTCCTGAAGGTAGGAATGCTTAAGATACCTCATGCGAAGTGATTCATAAATGAAATAAACAATGCCATTACGGAAGAGACCTTTGGGTACATCTTGGCCTTTTGATTCATGATGTACTTAAGTCTGAAATGATGCTCTGTTGTTCCTTGGCTGAGTAAGTAATCTTGCTGGGTATTGTCAGTACCAAGAACTGTAAAAGAGTGCTGTAATTAATGCCCATCAGTGTTTCTAACCACTCTGTGCTTTTCTTTCCCCTCCCTCCCTCTTTTCTTTGGCAGGGAGTTGATGCCAAGAACCCTCGATGGGCAGATCACCATGGAGAAAACTCCCAGCTACTTTGTCACCAAGGAAGCCCCGGCTCGCATCTCTGCCATGTCGAAGGGCACCAAGCTCATTGTGGTGGTGAGAGACCCGGTCACCAGAGCCATTTCTGACTACACGCAAACTCTGTCCAAGAAGCCTGACATCCCCACCTTTGAGAGCCTGACCTTCAAAAACAGGACTACGGGCCTCATTGATACCTCCTGGAGTGCCATCCAGATTGGCATTTACGCCAAGCACCTAGAAAACTGGCTCCTGTACTTCCCCATTGGGCAGATCCTCTTTGTCAGTGGGGAGAGGCTAATCAGTGATCCAGCTGGTGAGTTAGGCCGAGTCCAGGACTTTCTGGGCCTCAAGAGGATCATCACGGACAAACACTTCTACTTCAACAAAACCAAGGGTTTCCCATGCCTGAAAAAGGCTGAAGGCAGCAGCAAGCCCCACTGCTTGGGCAAAACCAAGGGGCGGACCCACCCCAACATAGACCAGGAAGTGGTCCAGAGGCTGCGGGAATTCTACAGGCCCTTCAACATGAAGTTCTACCAGATGACTGGACATGACTTTGGCTGGGATTGATGGTTTAATGCAGACGTTCTTGCCAGAGTTAATCCCATCATTTCAGCTTGCTATCCCCCTTATATATGTAGATAGGTCTATATGTAAAATGTACAGAAATCTATTTTATAATAATTTATTTTTAATTCTTAAGCAATTAATTCACTAAGCTGCCTAACCACACTGTAGCAGCCCATAGCTGTGTTTTTAACATTCCACAGTGCTGAATCCTTACTATGCTCTTTCTCTTTTTTGTAGCCTGGTTCAGTTTGTGCTGGAAAGTGCTTCCAAGTATCTTCTATGAGAAAAATTAATATAAAAGAAAGGTTGGTGGGTAAGGGAGAAAGAATTTTAAAAAGCACAATTTTATTTTCCAATACGGGTACTAGGCATTTTGAAACACTTTTGTGAAAGGCCCTCCAGCTAGCATATTTTGCCTTCCCTCTTCCAGATCAATCCACTTGCAACTGAGTTTTTGGTTGGCTATGAAATTTCGTGGAACTCAAAGCATTTAGGCCTGGCTTAAGCCTTTACAGGTGGGTGTGCCACGAGTGCAGAAGGAGATTCTCTCCAGCCATATAGCTACTGCTGCTGCTGCCTGTTTCTCAACTATGTTTTCCTTGATGTGTACAACTCTCTCTCCTTGTAGAAAGCTTTGCTACAGTAGCTACTGAATGTTCTACAGTTTTTTCCTTCTGCTTTCTTGACCTTTAAGCAGATTTCCTGGACTGACAACTATGCATATTTGGTCCAGCTTTAACTTGTTCCTGCTGAAAATGTGAAATGCTTCCTTCGGGCACAATTCATATGGGGTGCTTCTTCTTCTTTTATTTTAAAAAAGCTGGTCTTGCAAAAGAAGACCATGCAGTCTGAACTTGTATAGTGAACCACTCCCTGCTATGTATAACTGAATGATAGGCCTGATTGCTGATAGCCCTGCAGACAGGGTGCTCTCAGATTAGAACATGCAGAGTTACATGCCTCATCACACTGCATGATGTCTTCTTTTTCTAAGAGAGTTAATTAAATCCCCCCCCCTTCCGCTGGTGCTGAGCTGAAAGTTTTGGACTTTCATATGGGGTCAAGTGGGATATGGGGGGAAGTATGCACTTCCTTAAACCCTTGAGAGAGGGGTTGGAAATGAACATGCAGGGACCATAGACAGTCTGAACCTGGCCAAAGAATTCCACAACCCCCCCTCCCAAGACTAGCAAACAGCCTATTCCTGCCCCTGCCCTCAATCACATTATGCTAAGGTGAATTGAATGTAACATCTTGACACATTTTAATTGGACCTCCAGGAGAATTGCTCCCAATGTAGGTACTTCATGGCAACTTGAGAAGGTTGGGCATGTCTGATTAATGTTGCGGTGAGTGAGCTACTATCTTGTATTAAAACCTCTGTTCAGTTGCGCGCTTTCTCTCTGTTTGTTTCAGTTCTCAACACATTCTTGAAGTGTCCCACATTGGACACACATTGAACAATGTGGGCATAACTGTCAGATTTATTCTGAGAAGTAACTGCATATGGAATGTGGGATTCCTCAGATGGCTGTATACAATTTGTGTGCGCATGAGCACATACACATTATTCTAAGAATGTAGACATTCCTATGAACATTCAGCCTCTGTGTTGGCCATCTTTGGACCTATGATGCCCACTGTATCACCTGCTGGTGAAGCAGCACTCTAGGACAGGCTTCCCCAACCTTGCACCCTCCAGATTTTGTTGGATGGCAACTCATCATCCCTGACCATTGGGCACCTTGGCTGGGGTGATGACCGGGATTCCAAAAACATCTGGAGTACCAGAAGTTCTCCTTCCTGATTTACATGTTGAGCACTACAGAAGACATTAAATAGACCCCTTGCTATAGCCCTCACGCCATCCTTTACACCAGGGTTGGTCAGCATGGTGTCCTCCAGATGTTGCTGAACCACAACTCCCACAACCCCATGCTGGCTGAGGCTGATGGGAGTGGGACTTCAAAAACACCTGGAGGAATGCTACTATAGAAAAAGTTGCTTGAACCCACCTTCTTCCTACTAAAGTGAGATGCAACACATGCACCCTTAGCTTCTTCTTTCTGGACCCTTTCCCCCTCAATAGAATCTGTGACATGCTTATGTGATAACCATGTTGTCAAGCCATGCAGCTTCTCTTGCTCCAGGAAATTGTAGTGGTTTTTTTTTTTTTAATAGCTCTCCTTTGTTTTCCATTTCCAAACCCTTTTCTTAGTTGGACTGCAGAACTCAGTGCTTGGACTTTTTTCTTCTTCTCTGAGTAGGTTTGTAGCCTGATGCCTTCCTCTCCATTGCACAAATCACATTGGCAAAGTAGGTATTGTATCCACAGAACCTGTTCCGAATGATTTTATGAAATAAGTTGGGTGATAACTCTGCCACTGCTTCACTGTTCAGTATCTTGAACAAAATTCCAGTCCTGGCTGAGCAGACTATATAGCAGAAATATTATGAAACCAGTTAATTTAAAAGACCTTACCTACATATCATGGTAACCATGGTGGACCTTGTACCATACGGCACTTGAAACTGTTCAAGCTAGCTTCCATACGTTAACTTTTTAATGTTCACGAGAGGGTACACAGTCGAAACTCAGAGGTGTGGCTGGACTTGTTTCCCCCCACATGGTAACATTAATTTATGGCTGAGTTCCATTCAGCAGTACGTCCAGATATTAGCAATATTTTTGTGTGTGTGTTTGCTGTAACATGATACATCTTAGACTAGTCTACTTGTAAAGGAAAGCAAAATGGCAAGCAAAAACTGTAAATTGAGTATTTTGTGGTATGTACAACACAAATTAATTTTACACAGAGGTTTCTAGGAAAATGAAATTTTGATTCATACTATTTCTTTGTATGAAGAAATAAAATATATTTTACCAAACCATGGAGTTCACCTCCTTTTCCTTTTCAACATGTGGGTAAACAGAAATCAAAACAAAAGGTTTGGCTATCGGAGGAATCAAAATTGGGGACAGGGGAGTGGAGTGGTGGATAGACTAGTGCAGTGACTGGTGAGGGCAAAGGGTGTGTCCCCCACTACTGTTTTGTTTTATAAAAATAAATGTTATGTATTATTTCAGTTTTTATATAATAAAGCGTGCACCCCCTACAAATCTCAGCAGTGAAATACAGAGCGGTTATACATATTCTTATCAGTATCGTTACACGTTGCACAGTATAGGAAATATAAAGATGCAGATGTCCTCAGGAGAGCTCTCCATAATGTTCTGTGTTGAAGATGGATTCTCTCTGAGGTACAGATGAAATAAAGCCATACCATTTTTCATGGAAAGTGTCCCCCATTATTATTGACTGAAGGGCTCTCATCAGGCCTCTCTGAGGGGAATGGAGCAGCTTTGGATTGAGCAGATCAATGGTCAGCTCTGCTCCATCCCCATGATGCCTTGCTTTGGGAACTTACGCTGGCAACTGGCAACAGGAACACCAGTAGCATTTGTGGTCTCTTTGTTGCACATTCTTCAGTAGGAGCCTCCCTGGTGGTGGAGCCCCCTGGCTGGACACCTCTGCCATATCCTAACCCCCTTCAAGCATGGGTGACCAAGGGATTGATCTCAGGTCTACTTTTGGAATTATTCTTCCACAGAAAGCAATCTTCTACACAGGAATGTTTGGAAGAAGTCCTCTGGATGACATGAGTTGGTGGTAAACAAATTCTGCCCCTCAGCCCACTTTCAGAAGCCCTATATATGCAATCAGATCTCTTGCAGGAGTGGGCTATCCTTCCCTTGTGGATGTACTGGGCAGAGAGAAAGAGGGAAAGAGAAAAAGGAGTATTCAGGAAAGAGAAGGGGAATGTTCCGCTAACTGCTGGCACAGATGGATTATCCCAGAGGGAATGAACGCCACATTTATTCATTCATTCTGAACCCCTTGATCTCAGTAGCACTGCACCGAGAGAGCGCATGTCCTCTGTTTTCGTGATGCAAGGTCTCAACAGCTTCCCAAACATTTTGTGCCTCTGAAAAATAACAGGATAGCTCCAAATACAGGATAGCTCCATTTTAAGGTGACTCTTGATAGAGACTTCATTTGCAAACAGTTCCTTGAGGTATTGCAAACAGGTTGTTAGCAACAGGTTTTTGAATTAAAAAACAACAACCAGATTTTCTCTGGTTGTGTAAACTGGCATTTTGATGCTGATGCTGTTGTGAACTCTGCAAAAAAACAAAAACACTGCATGCACGAGGAGGAACAACAACTGTACAATAAGTACCCATGTGGAAGCACCCCTGGCCAGAGATATGGCAGCCACCAAAGTGTTAGTAAAGAGAGGAGAAGAGTTGAGACAGACCTGGACTGCTTTCCAGATAGAAAGTAGACTCAAAGTAAACTCCACTGTTTTAAAGCCATGAATTGATGTTTATTTTTCATGGCCTGCAAGTTTGTCGCCATAAACCCTTAGCTAATTGGGAGACCTGAGCCTTCCATTCAGGGAGAAGAAAACAGTGGAGCAGCATTCACAAAGTCTTGTTATTGCAGTTGATTCCCATTGTATGCCACAATCCAGGCCATCCCTACGTGATCACACCCACCGAAGACAGATATAAATGGTGGTTGGGGATTGGTAGCACATTAATACGGATGTGAGGTGGTAGCCGATCCTTCAGTGTGGCGGCCGCCTTCACTCGAGAACTTCCAGCCCATTGAGATTAAGCAGTCACCTTCACTGCATTGTTCTCAGTGCCTGCTAAAAACCCTTTTTTGCAAAAGCAAGCCTCCCCAGACATGTAAATTTGACATGTATTTTACTACATAATTGTATTTTATTATATTTCTATAATTTCATATATATCTAAACCACTGAGCCTCTTGAGCTTGCCAATCAGTAGGTTGGCGGTTCGAATCCCCGCAATGGAGTGAGCTCCCATTGCTCTGTCCCAGCTCCTGTCAATCTGGCAATTCGAAAGCATACCAGTGTACCGGTAAGTACAGTGGTCCCTCGACTTACGAATTTAATCCGTTCCGAATGCACATTCGTAGGTCGAAAAAAGTCGTAAGTCGATTTCCCATAGGAATGCATTGGGAGAAAAATATTCGGAAAAATTCGTAAGTCGAAAAAACCGCATCTAAAATTCATGAGTCGAGGAAACTGCATCTAAACCGGCAATGATTTCCATTCGGATGTTGAAAAGTTCGTAGGCGTGAAGCCACTTTTTTTCATTCCTAAGTCGAAAAATACGGGTGTCGAGTACTTCGTAAGTCGAGGGACCACTGTAGATAAATAGGTACCACTGCGGCAGGAAGGTAAACAGCATTTCTGTGCACTCTGGTTTCTGTCACGGTGCCCCGTTGCACCAGAAGCGGTTTAGTCATGCTGGCCACATGACCTGGAAAAGCTGTCTGTGGACAAACGCTGGTTCCCTCGACCTGAAAGTGAGATGAGCGCCTCAACCACAGTCGACTTTGACTGGACTTAATTGTCCACAGGTCCTTTACCATTTACCTTTGCCTACCTTATATAGATATACCTGATTTTTATCAGTAATTTTAACACAGAATTTATATTCTATGTAAAACACTGAGAGGCTTTGATGATGAAGCAGGATACAAATCCTGTTACATAAATTAATACAAATGTTGTTGGAAGAAGTAAATCCCCTCAAATGTCACTGCTTCTAAGGGGAGTGACATTTATTTTTAACAGGGCAATGAATTTATTTATTGCATTCCTAAACCAATTCCCAGTAAGAGCCCTGAAGCAGTTTGCAATAAAATTAATTAAATTAACAATAAAATATGATTGCATGCTTTTGAGCTCCATACAGCATGATAAGCAAGAAGAATGACATTTGGTGCATCAGTGGCATGTAGCAGACAATGCCTCTGCAGATGTAACACCGTGGAAGGTGTGGACAACTGTGGCTACCAGGAAAGGCTATGCCCACTGGCATCCTTCAAGACTTAGGAAGAGATTACACACTCACAAACAACAGCAAAAGTTGCCTTATCATCAAATAAGTGCTGGTGATCAGGGCAGCAAGTGCACTGTAAGAGTAAAACCATGCAACCTGACACTTATACTTGCATTGCCAGGGCATTCTGGGCTCGTTCACACAATCATCTGGTGGCCACAAGAAATGCCTTTTAACCGGCACTGGCCAATGTGTGCTGTGAGTGAAATCTTGCAAATAGTGCTTCTAGGAGTTACACAGCAGCTCATCGCAGCCTGGGAACTGGCATGCACATGATTTTCAAATGTTCATCCAGTGATTGTGAAGAATGTTGGAGTTTGGCAAATGCATTGCAGCCTTGTGCAGAAATAGTCTAGCACATGGGTAGGCAAACCAAGACCTGAGGGCCACATCCGACCCCATCACCTTCTAAATCCGGCCCATGGATGGTCCAGGAATCAGAGTGTTTTTAGATGAGTACAATGTGTCCTTTGATTTAAAATGCATCTCAGGGTTATTTGTGGGGCCTGCCTGGTGTTTTTATACGAGTAGAATGTGTGCTTTTATTTAAAATGCATCTCCGGGTTATTTGTGGGGCATAGGAAATCATTTTTTATTTCAGAATATAGTCTGGCCCCCCACAAGGTCTGAGGGACAGTGGACTGGCCCCCTGCTGAAAAAGTTTGCTGATCCCTGGTCTAGTAAGACTGCTGGTTGAAAGGAAAAATAAAATGTTTTTGTCATGGCAAAGAAAGCCCTAAGTTTAGGTTTCACAAAATGAGGTGTAGGTATTCCTATATTGATAAAAGTGTTGCGGGTGTCAGCACAAAATGACTGCCATGGCAGCAAGAAAGAGCTACTGGTACTCTATACCGGTGAGTATACACACAAAGCCCTGAGTTTTAAACATGGCAAAAAGGTAAAGGTAAGGGACCCCTGACAGTTAAGTCCAGTCGCAAACGACTCTGGGGTTGCGGTGCTCATCTCGCTTTACAGGCCGAGGGAGCCGGTGTTTGTCTGTAGACAGCATGACTAAGCTGCTTCTGGCGCAACGGAACACTGAAACCAGAGCAGCGCACGGAAACGGCGTTTACCTTCCCGCCGGAGCAGTACCTATTTATCTACTTGCACTTTTGCCGTGCTTTCGAACTGCTAGGTTGGCAGGAGCTGGACTGAGCAACGGGAGCTCACCCCGTCAGGGGGATTCGAATCGCCGACCTTCTGATCGGCAAGCCCAAGAGGCTCAGTGGTTTAGACCACAGCGTCACCCGCGTCCCTTAAATGTGGCAAAGATGGAGCTAATAAGTTAACACTGCAACATGCTAGCTCATACTGACACTGACTGACTTGGAGAAGAAGCAGGAAAGAAGCAAATGCTGAGAGGAAGTGATCTATTTTACCAACAAGTAGTTACTAAAACAGAACGAATCCCTAAGGAGGAAGAGCAGCTTGCCTTTCTGCCTATTTCCCACACCCTGGTTCAGCTAGCTTATTGCTAGCATTGTTGCTTTACTCCCAACAAAGAAGGCATTCAACTGGCATGGGAATCAGGGCCACCCCAAGGCATTTTGTTTCCTGAATCAGAAAACAAGATGGTCCCCTCCCATTTCCCCAATAGAATCCCATTGGCCTGGTGGTTGATTCTTATGTCAAAACTGGCAATGAAATGGAAGCTTCCACTGTATCTGAAGGCAATAGGCAAGCACAGGGCAGTTTAGCTTAAGAGACTCAAGAGGAATAGAGATGCTGCCTTACCTCCACCCACCCCAAAATCTGCTGCCTGATTGGGAGTTTAACATCAGGGTGTGTCAATCAATTGATTCACAATGTAAATAACAAGAATAAATATGCACAAGCCTACTAGAAACATCATTTACTTACCAGCAAAATGCCCATCTGTTGGGGTTGTCAGGGAGTTGATGGGCACCATACATCACTGGGACCATCAGAGCGCACAAGCGCTTGTGTATATACAGAGACCTTTCACATCCAATGGACTCTTTCTCAGTAGACATCAGATTACCCAGTGTAAGGGAAATCCAAAGCAATCGCTACAACGTCCCCAAATGCAGCACTGAATCTCTCTCTCCCCCTCACCGCAGAGTTGAATCGCAGTCACTCATCTATAAGGGAAAAATAAAAACATGCAATTTCTGACACCATCTGTATCTGACACTGATTACTCTGATTTCTTGGAACAGAACAGCTTTCCCCCTACTCTAAAAGTCTTGCCAATTGCCGTTGGTATACTTAGCCCCTGAGAACAAAAAAGGACCAAGTGAGAATTCAGTGTGCACGTTCTCCCACTCTCCTTGAAATAGCCTACTTTAGTTCCATATCTTGGTCGTGTTAGAGTATGACAAAAAGACAGACTCACTTGAGCATGTAATGTGTGGGTCCATTATTAGGACATGTGCAACTGGCTGGAGTGGTAAACAAGCTTATTATGGGGATGAAAAACCAACCCCTAGGATGTCTGAGCTGCAGTGCCCTTTGAAAAAAACCCTTAAAAATATGAAAAGCACCCTGCTGTCTATAAAAAAAAATTAAATCAAATTTCAGAATTATATGTGTGTTTTTCAAATGACGTGAGTGAAGAGCTATAGCTGCCTGCTTTGACATCTGAGATACTTAGCTCAGAATTTATGTGTCAAAAGCTTAAAAGCTTAACCTAAGCAACTTTAAAAAAGCACTATATTTCCAACTAATTAAGTCATGTCAGCCAAATATGATTTATTTACTGCCATCAGTCATGTCTACAGCAGAATTATCTCATTTTTTGATTTCTAATGATTTTCCCTTCCCTCATTAATCTGGTTCTGAATTATTTTTAATATATCTTTCTGGCATGAAAGCAAATCAAATCATTAAAAAAAAAAATAGCCAAAGGTAATTCTGCACTACAGCTGAATGATGGACGTCAAAGCTTAGTTCTGTTCCTGTGGTTTGACACAAGCCCTTCTCAGCCAAAGGGGAAGAGTTTGCTACACAGCCTCACTGAGAGCTGCTGATACAGAACTCCATCCAATTTTAGCTACTTCCAGGACCTGGAAGTAGGTCCTCTTAGGTAAAGGTAAAGGGACCCCTGACCATTAGGTCCAGTCGTGACCAACTCTGGGGTTGCGGCGCTCATCTCGCTTTACTGGCCGAGGGAGCCGGCGTTTGTCCGCAGACAGCTTCCGGGTCATGTGGCCAGCATGACTAAGCCGCTTCTGGCGAACCAGAGCAACGCATGGAAACGCCATTTACCTTCCCGCCGGAGCGGTACCTATTTATCTACTTGCACTTTGACATGCTTTCAAACTGCTAGGTTGGCAGGAGCTGGGACCAAGCAACAGGAGCTCACCCCGTCGCAGGGATTCGAACCACCGACCTTCTGATTGGCAAGCCCTAGGCTCTGTGGTTTAACCCACAGCGCCACCCACGTCCTCTTACTCAGCTGTATTTCTGGATTTCCCTTTTCTTAACAGGTATCTACTGTGCCCCTGGCAACCTCATTCCCCCAGAAAAGAGGGTAAATGAGAAAGCCCAGCATTTGTCAAAGAACACAATGCCTGTGAATGAGATAATAAAAAATATAGAACATAATTAATACATTTTTTTTAAGTCTGGGAAAGCTGAGGAGTACTTCATTAATGCTAAAACAGTTAGCTGGCACTTCTAACAATGCACAAGGGTCAAACCTGGATTTCTCCCCTGAGGAAGTAGCTGCAGTCCCTCAGACAAAACCTCCACGGAGATATCATTTCCAGCCAGAGCTGCTGCTGCTACCATTTCCATGTCACAGACCTCTATCTCCATGTGAACCATATTTCTCTGCAGCTCACCTAAGGGCAGATCTTTCTAAGAGCTTAATTGCAGGTAGTTTGTTAGTTGGTGACATTCCTGGCAGAGAGCGTTGGCCTGCAAACCTGTTGCACAGCATGGTTATTAAGGTATTAAGGTATCCTTGCATATATCACGTTTAAGTAGCATTTTTACTGCTGAGTGCTGCGATGGATGTTTAATCTGCATGAACGCACAGGATGCTAGTGCAGGGAAACTACAGATGTCCACTTAGAATGATATACTTGCAGTTTTCTGTTCTGCATCTCAAATGTGGAAGTTCAGCATCTTCAAGTTCCGTTCGGAGCCAAGACACAAAAGCAGTCAGAGTGTCAGAGCAGAGCTGGGAAGCTCTCGGGTTTAAATTCCCACTTCAGCAAGAAACTTCCTGGGTGATCTTGAGCCAGTCGCTCTCTCAGTCTGGCCTACCTGACAGGGTTGTTCTGAGCATAAAATAGGAGGTGGTTGTGAACAGTCATGTAACTAGCTCCCTCCATGTAGGCTTAGAATCCAAAACCAACTTTGTAAACATGAAAAAAACGTCAAAGTGCAAGTAGATCAATAGGTACCGCTCCGGCGGGAAGGTAAATGGCGTTTCCATGCGCTGCTCTGGTTCGCCAGAAGCGGCTTTGTCATGCTGGCCACATGTCCTGGAAGCTGTACGCCGGCTCCCTCGGCCAATAAAGCGAGATGAGTGCCGCAACCCCAGAGTCGGACACGACTGGACCTAATGGTCAGGGGTCCCGTTACCTTTACCTATCAATCAGTTAGCAGCCTTTTCTATTACCGGCTACCTGATCCTTTTTATTTGAAACCCCTGGAATTGAACGTTTATTCAGTGGATCAGGCCCCCGCTTTGCCACGTCTTGTGTCATTATATCCCAGGTGAGCAGCTTCTTCAGTAATGTGGGCCATTTTCAAGTGCATAATGAACCAGAGGGCTGTACGTAATTTGCATTTTTATGCGCATATAATTTGGATGAATGTGGTAGGTATTAAACCATAGCTAATGAACATGAAGCATTTCTCTGCTGATGCCACCCGAGCCATGAATCTTTTTACTCTGAGCCTTCATCTTCATAATATAGTTCCCAGCAACTATGCCTTTGAACCACCAGAGGAGACCAATATGAGCTAGTATTTACTACCCACCCTAAATATTCAATAGCAGGCAAGATGAGCTGAGAAACATTTTTTTTTTAAAGCACACACAGGCAGATTATTTTGTTTGCCTTCTGAGCCCTATATATTCTGATTAGGTAAAGGGACCCCTGACCGTTAGGTCCAGTCGCGGACAACTCTGGGGTTGCGGCTCTCATCTTGCTCTATAGGCAAAATGGGATGGAGTGAACCAGAGCAGCACATGGAAACACCGTTTACCTTCCCGCCGGAGTGGTACCTATTTATCTACTTGCATTTTGACGTGCTTTTGAACTGCTAGGTTGGCAGGAGCTGGGACCGAGCAACAGGAGCTCACCCCGTCATGGGGATTTGAACTGTCGACCTTCTGATCAGCAAGCCCTAGGCTCTGTGGTTTAGACCACAGCGCCACCCGCGTCCCTGACATCTGCTTAGACATCTCTTAAACACGAGGACTAGAAACCTAACCTAACTTTCACGATTTCACCACGTTGCCTGTAAGCAGTATGTTAACCATCCCTGGCTTACACTATAAGGTTGATGACACAGGACCACTAGACCAGAGGAAACACCTGTGTATGTTTTGTGATATTATGAAATACTGCACTTGATCAGGGGAGTATCAGGAAAGGGAAACAAATCTTGAGAAAAGGAAATTCTGGGGGTGAGTCTGTCTTCCCAGGAGGCATACCCTTGCTCCTGATATGTTCTCACCAAGAGTTCATTGAAAATATTCTCAAAATGCTCACCGCCACTTAATGCAAGATGCCAGGCCCCAGGTCTATCATGTGAGGAAGAATAAATTCCTTTGACAGGCCTGCTTTCCAGTTCCCAGCAGTTATTCTTAGTGAAGCCTTTGTTATAAAAAGCATGGCTGAAGAGTTCACCGTAACATAACATCAATTGACCCAGAGATCAAGTATTGGATAAATAATAAATGGGAATAGCAAAGTATCAATGAGCGGTGTCTGTAGCTGACATCTGTTTTCCGACTGGCCTGCAGCTATGCTGCTCCAGGCTGTGATCTTGTACGCTAAGCAAGGTCAGGCTGGGTCAGTGCTTGGTTGGAGAGAAAGAGGCAGATTCTTGGCAACTGGGAGCTGTTCATGGTACCTTATAGTGTACCTGCTCAGGCCGAGTTTAGCAAGAATGATACGCAGCTTGTGAACTTCACCCAGCAGAAAGGTTTGAAATACTGGACAGGGGTCTCCAAAACTGAGTTTGTGAATGCACACATGCTTGCAGACACCTTCACTGGTCTCCACACCCGACTGAAATTAGGTTTGAACTCTGTTGATGCCAACAGCACAGGTTGCAGTGTGTGCTTGGTTGTGGCACGTGTGCGTGGTGCCCACAACAATTTCTTCAGTTTGCAAATGTGTACATGGGGCCCCCAAAGGCTGGCAACCCCTGTACTAGAAGCTGCAGAGAAACATCTCTGCAGTGTGGTGTAGTGGTTAAGAGCGGTAGACTTGTAATCTGGGGAACCGGGTTCGCATCTCCGCTCCTCCACATGCAGCTGCTGGGTGACCTTGGGCTAGTCACACTTCTTTGAAGTCTCTCAGCCCCACTCACCTCACAGAGTGTTTGTTGTGGGGGAGGAAGGGAAAGGAGAATGTTAGCCACTTTGAAACTCCTTAGGGTAGTGATAAAGCGGGATATCAAATCCAAACTCTTCTTCTTCTTCTTCATATAAATAACTAGGAATCAAATCTGTCCAGATAACATTCTGGCAAATACAAGTTACATATTTGCAATGTACTTAGAAGGTGACAAATTGGAGCTCATTGTGTGTGCATTGTGAAGTTGGGGAAGTGAAATGCAAACCAAACCAGAAAGGGAAACCCAATCATCCCCAAACAAACAGATGTCCCTTATTCTATTGCCCTGCAACACAAGCAAACTTTAAAAATATACACAGCCGAGAGAGGATTCTTTGGCTCCTGATAAGAAAATGTCAAGGGCAGGGAGGAGAGGAGACTAGAGATAACAGACTTTGTGCATGAGTCAGTGTGTGTTGGGCATGGTGATGAAAATAACTTTAGGCTGCAATCCTATACACACTTGCTTGGGAAAACAGACATGCTTCTGAGTAGCTATGCATAGAACTGTATGGTTCACTTTCTAGACATGGAAATTTAACCTTAAAGACATGTGCATGTTTGTTGCAGTTCCAAGTGCTCGGATTTTGTTTTAACACACTCAAATTGCTATTGATAACATATTCATGCATTTCAGATATTGAACATCAAAAATTCACTCATGGTGCCTGAATCCACCCAGGTTGTGCCTTTAAACTTGGAATCTTGGCTCCTCCAAAATATTACATGATGTGCACTGCACACAGAGAAATGGATGAACTGGACTGCATATGCTGCTTTTTCTTTTTTTTAAAGGTAGTATACCATTGCATACAAAAGCATACTTCATCTTGCCTGCTTCTTTTCTAGTGTGGCCCCTCAACGTGTTATTTCAACATGGTTAAAAGAGCATCTGAATGGGACTGCGGGTTGCCATACAAACTGGGTACTGTGGTTGATTTTAACTTTGGTTTATCCCAAGAGGCTTGTCACTTTATACCAACTGGAAACTGTGGTATAACTAGAGTTTATCCTCGGAGTCTTGTTTGGACAAACCATAGGTAAACCTAATCACACTTTGTCCTGGCTTGCATGAAACACCAAATTGTGGGTAGTTGAAAGCAGGAGCAAATCCTTCCAACCTCCCAACCTTCCACCCATACTTTTGCTGAAGGAAAAGAAAAGAGGGAAGAAGAGAGGACACAAGTCCAGGAATCATTTATGCAAAACCTTACTGCAGTTTAGTGTAATGTCTGAATGCAGTCAATAAATAGGGTCAGAGCATAGCTTGGGATAAGCCAGTGATGGCTAACCTTGACACTCCAGATGTTTTGGAACTACAACTCCCATCATCCCTAGCTAACAGGATCAGTGGTCAGGGATGATGGGAGTTGTAGTCCCAAAACATCTGGAGTGTCAAGGTTAGCCATCACTGGGATAAGCAGTCCATTGGAGTGTTGTGCACACCTTATCCCGGTCACCCACCTGTGAACTTGTTACTTAGAATCTTCTGTCTGCTCTTTGTTAGCAGCGATCATTGGAAGGAAGATGAGACCAAGGATAGCAGTGGGCGGCCGAAAGGATTTGTGACTGAAATATTCCTTGCAGTTCCTGGCAGTGTGAGCTACTCCTGTATAGGGGCCAGAAGAGTGCATCCATCTCAGGTGAGGTTGCCTACCTCTCATGCCTTGCCTTCTCCATTTCACAAAAGCCAGGTGAAAATGTGGCCTAATATCAACCAATTTTTTATTTGATTGATTCTATGTACTAATTGCTTCCTGTGTGTTTTAACAATAAAATCACACATAAAATACCTCGGGTTACAGACGCTTCAGGTTACATACGCTTCAGGTTACAGACTCTGCTAACCCAGAAATATTACCTCGGGTTAAGAACTTTGCTTCAGGGTGAGAACAGAAATCGGGCAGCGGCAGCGTAGCGGCAGGGGGAGGCCCCATTAGCGAAAGCGCAACTCAGGTTAAGAACGTTTTCAGGTTAAGAACGGACCTCCGGAACAAATTAAGTTTATTCTTAGTATGCTCTTTTTCACAGTGCTGATGGTCCGTTTCAATCCCTGGAATATGAAGGAGGTGTTAGGAAACACAACACAGCCTTATGCAGCATCCAGCGGTGCTTTTACTTCCCAAGGCAGTGCTGGTATAGCATGATCTCCTTTTGCACCTGCACTGTCCTGGGAAGGAAACAATGGCATTTTTGTTCCCCAGGGCACTGCAGGGAAGGGAGAAAAATGGTGCTTCTTCACTAGTGCAGTACTGGTGAAAATCAGCATTTCTGCATCCTAGGGCAGCACTGGGGTAGTAGGAGAGAAGTCGCTCCTCCTAACCCAGCATGGGATGGAAAAAAACAGGGAGAGAGAGCCTCTTCTCCCTCTGGGATGCCACTATTGCAAGAGAGTCTCAGTTCTCTGGAAAGAGGAAGGACCTCCCTACAGCATCCACCCTTGGCAGATGGCTCGCCAGCCTCTGCTTAAATACCTTCAGTGAAAGGGAGTCTGCCACCTTCCGCTGTAGTCTTTTTCATTACATAGCTTGAATCATCAGGAAGTTTAGCCAAAATCTTGGCAATTTCCACTCATTCATTCTTATCCCATCCTCTGGAGTATCATGCGGAAGATTTATCAAAGGTACAATCTATTCAAGGCTGGCCTTATAATTCACATTATAGACCAAGCTATGACCATGTATCAAGAGCATGCGGACTCCCAAAGAGCTGACATTTTCACTTGCTCAAACTGTGCGCATGTTGATGCGTGCAACTGGATGATTTTAAATACCCAGATTTGCAAAATGGTTAAGGGAAAGGAGCAGAACTGTTAGGAAAGCAAGACTCATTCAGTCCAGTCCTTAAAGGTCCACTTGGTCTTAAGTAGTACCTGAGCCAAAACTGACAGTGTGGATATTGACTTAGGAGCCAGGCAACTAATGGACGCCTCTAGGTTTTGTCTCCTAGGCAGAAAGTTAACAGAGACAAGATCTAGTTTCCACACAAACAGGATCTCGCACCATCTGTCCTCTGTGAGGAGGGGGAAGTAGCCATTTGTGTCCAGTGACTGCGCCTAACCTGAAAGGGGCTGATGAATGGGGGGTGGAACCTTTGACCTCAAGGTCACCAAAGGTTTGAACTATGTGCAGGCCAGAATGCAAAACTCAGGTTGTTAACAAGGGGCTTCCTCTTCCCAAAGTGCCTGCCATCACTGGTGAGGGAGACAGATGACTTTCCTTCAGTGAAGGATGTTTCCCTTGCCTCCCTCACTAAATCAGCCTCCAAGTGATCTTTCTTTCTTTCTTCTGGGGTCAGAGCAGATGACTTGGCAGCTGCTTAAAAAGCCTTAACTGTGGTTGCAATCCTATACACACTTTCTGGATCTGTTTATTTTCTGTGTTTATATCCTGCCTCTATATCAAATGATCCTCAAGGATCCTCAAGGGATTATAACACACACACACACACACACACACACACACACAAACACAAACTCACTCAACCAGGAGTGACGGGCACAGTATTGTGGAGCTCACCTCCTGACAGCTACCATCGTTGCCATTTATGGAGACATAGTTTGGGGCAGGGTGAAGGTGGGAGCACTGGATTGGCTCTGCCAGTGCAGCCAATTTGCCACTGCCCACCAATAAGCATCAGTGACACCAGTGTTGGGATGGTGACTCCTCCTCAGCAGCCCATCACACTGACTACTACTGCACCCAGCCCAGCAGCTCTTAGTCCCCTGACTGTTGGCTGACTCCAGAGTATGCTTTCTTTCAGCTCTGCAGCCCCAGAGCAACCAGCAACAGGACTCTCTGGTGGGGAAGAGGGAGCTAGCTCCCTGTGGCTGCTTCTTCTGTGGCTGATGGATGGAGCTAGGCAGGTCTCCACATTGCTATTATATTGTTTCTAGAAGGCAGGGGGAGCAACTTACCAGTGACCTTTTGTCACCTAACTGATGACAGAGAGAAGAGTGTACTTCCCCTGGAAGTATAAGATTGCATTGTTTAAACCATGACCATTTGGAGAGAAGGGTGCAATCACAGGAGTAGTGTCATGTGTTCCTGGACAATACTGATTATTTGGATCCACTTCAATCTGGGTTCAGACTGGTTTCAGATCAGGCAGAAGGAGACCCCGATACTCGCACTCACCTTTGATTCCTTCGAGCATAATATCCTCCTGGAATGATTGTATGAGATGGATAGCGGAAGCACCGTCTTACAGTATTTCCATTCCAACCTTCATGGTCAAGTCCAGAGAGTAGCATTGGGGAAGTGATCTTTGACCCTTTGCTGTTGGCATCCATCTGTTTTGGGAGGCAATGGAGGAGAGCGTCTTTGCAGGTGAAGTCAAATTGTTGGGGTTACAGTGCCTGCTGTGGCTGTTGAGACGGATACGGAGGAGACTTGTTTTGTTGCAGCTGGGGCAGATGAAGGCACCCAGTTGTGCTGCTGCAGATGCACCATGGCATTTCTTCTCTCTGCTCTCTTCTCAGTGGTCATTCCTCCTTTGGTCACTACAGTTGACACACAACCTGACTGTGATATTGGGCACCATCTTGTCCCCAATGCCCTTCAACATCTATATGAAGCCATTAGGAGTAGTCAGTAGGGTTCAGCAGGGGTTTTGTAGCAGGGTGCCATCAGTATGCTGATGACATGCAAGTCTATTTCTCCATAACATCTGAATCAGGAGTGGTTGTGCAAGCCTGAATGCAGTGGTGGACTGGATGAGGGTCAATAAACAGAGCTTGAATCCTGGGGAAATGAAGGCTCTGAGATAGGGGTTCCTGTGTCCAGAAGATAAATGACTTGCTTGTTCTGGATGGGGTAGAACTCCTTCTAAAGAAGCAGGGAACAAGCTTGCTGGTACTGTACTTTGCCTGGTGGTACTGGACACTTCTTTGCCATTAATGACCTCTGCAGCTATGAACGCATTTTACCAGCTTCATCTGATATGCCAGCTATATCTGGTACCTGGCCACTATAGTCCATGCATTTGGTAATCTCAAGAGTGGATTATTGCAATCTGCTGTATGTGGGGCAGACCCTGCTTCAGATGTTCCAACTATAAGGTTGGCCAGAGGAGGAGCACTGTTAGTTGTCTCCCATGTTACAGAGGCCCAACTGGCCTCAACTAGAAGTCAAGCATTTAGTGTTGCCTGTCCCATGCTGTGCAACATTCTTCCATCAGAGATATGGTAGACACCCTTCCTATTGACCTTTCGATGCCAACATAATTTTTTATGCAGCTATTTTAATTTTCTTGATTTGAATGATGACATTGTTTTTCACACACACACACACACACACACACACACACACACACACACACAAACAGCCTTGATATTTTATATGAGTTGGCATTATAAAAATACTTCACACTTTATTCAGAATATCTTGTCATTTGGTTTATCTAGGGTTAGGGTCAAATGCTTAATGTTCAGATCACACTTTCATTTCTACATCCTGAAAGCTCAGCTAGCATAAGTGAAGTCTATGGACACCCTCCAGTGGGAGGTTCTTCTCTGTACACTCCAGCAGAATGAATGAGAACCGCACAAGTAAATATTATTATCTGTTTATAAGGTAAGCAAGTTTCTGTAGCATAATTGTGGCTAATAGTAAAAGAAGTGGGGAAAATTTTCCTCCACTTTAATCAAGACTATTACTCTTATTTGACACCAGGAGGTCTCTAATGGAGCCAAATGTAATAGGAATCCTGCTTTTTGTTAAAAAGAAGTCATGATTTTTATAAAGGCATCAATTATCTGAGCTACTTATGCCTGTGATCTGTGCTACTGTTGTTGACTTGGTTTGCAAATATGAGCATTGGTACATAATCGTTTCTTGTAAACATCTTAATTAAGAATCCATCACATCTGGTGGAATAAACTTTGGCTTAGATGAAGGGGAAGGATTAGGATGAGATTTAGGGATATATTTAAACTGCAAACTGCATTTGGAGTTTAGAATGCTAAAAGGATTAAAGCTACTGACTGGCGAAGACTGAACCACCAGACAGCTACTTAATTTAATGTACAGTACTGCTAATTAACTCTTTGAGGACTGTAATGCATGCCTTTGCACAAACGAAAACATCAGCAGGTAAACACAGGGATGTAATAGGCTTGATATAACATGCGTTTAGTGTGTTGCTCAATTAAGCTGCATCAAAGCATTTCACATGTTATCTTGGTGGGCCACGTTATGGTTTTATGTCACAGGAACACTCCTTACATGGAACTAGTGTCAATGCCACATGGGAAGGATTAATGCAAAGGATTAAAGCATGTCATTACTTTCAAGAGAGATGCAAACATGCTAAGGATTTAGGAATCAATTGGCAACATCCATATCTTTCTAGGACTCAATAATGTGTATGAAGATGCCCTCCTCCTGCATATTTTTGGCCTAGTTGCCAAACTATTTCCATGTGACAGAGATACCACCCTGGAAGCAGCCCTGATCAATCCAACACAAGCATGACTTGAGAAGAAGATGGGACCAGGTCTTCCCATTTTTCTTCTTTGTTTTCGTTTTTATAAATTTATTTATTTGGTTTTTCAAATTAAAGTTTTACAATCACATATCCAACATACATTATAAAAACAAGATTCCAAAGAGTCTCCTGGACTTCCCTTCCCTTTGTGGGTCCTATTGTTAGTTATTTCCTTCTGCATCTTTTATAATAATCCAAATCTTTTACATCTCCATTATATCCAAAATTCACAATTAAACCACAAGTGTTATTCCAATCCTATTAATGATTTTAACTGTTTACAATGATTTTTAAGATAAATTATAATTTCCCCCCATTCCTTATTAAAATTTTGGTCTTCCTGATTTCTGATCCTTCCGGTTATTTTTGCCATTTTGGCATAATCCATCAACTGAATCTGCCATTCTTCTCTGGTTGGGACTTTACCTTCTTTCCATCTCTGGCCCAGAGGTCTCCCCATGGTTCTAACCAAGCATGTAAAGAAGGCACCCAACTGCCTTGTGTTTCCTCTCCCATCACTTGTCTAGATTTAGAACATTCAAAGTCTACAGTACCACCCACTATACCATCCTTCGAGACAGGTTGTAGCGGTCAGATGCGGTGACAGTCTTTTTGTGAAAAGACCCTGTGCTAAGAGACATTTCTTCCTACTGCCACTTCCAGTTTAATAATTCAGCACTAGGTTACAGTCATGCTTACCAGGGAGTAAGTTCCATTTAGGTCAATAAAGCAAGTTACTTCTGATTAGGCATGCATGGGATTGTGCTATTAATCAGGTGCTGCACTCATTGGATCAATGTTAATGCTCCACTGTGTCTGCAGAATATTCCTCCCCAATAGAAAATAATGGGTCTGTCCTTGGATTTCTCTACGTGAATGCACTGAAACAACCACTGGATTATAGCTCTTAAATTTCCTCTAATATGGTATGGCTGTTCCACAACATTAACCCTCAGTGTTCAGGTGTCCCTTCTTATAGAGTCGTGCTGCTGTTGCTGTTTTAAACAAATACACAAGGACCTCCTCACCCACAAATAAAAGAATTGTGAAAGATTTCCTGGGAAATTTTATAATCAAATTATTTGACATTCTGCCAATCTTTTAGGATCATTGCTAAAGTTACAGTGATATAACCCCCCAGACCTATTTTTTTATTCTGAATTTCTTCTTTTTTTGTACCTCGGAAAAGGCTAGACCTGAATCAGGCTTCCATGAGTAATGCGCAGCTTTTAACAGGACGGCGTTTGCGGACACACTAGTATCTTTCATGTCGGTTAAGACAGTGTGCATGTAATGCACGGCATTAATGGGGAATCTAATAACGTTCCTGTTGGAATTCTCTTCCCATTAAATTGCCAGCAGGGAGCTATACTGTATGTTTTCTGCAGGCAGCATTGTTTAATGGAAACTTTACACAAATTAGACGGAGGCCTTTTGGTGAAGTGGGATCTCTAATTTAATTGGATTTTGCTGCCAGGAGGCAGGGTGTGCACTGCTCCTCTGGACTTTGCCAGCAAGTAGCCAGTCAAAATTAGGCTGCGCTCTGAACGCTAGACTAATGGCTCTTCCTCAGCCTCTTTCTGAAAAGAACAGTGTGGCATAGTTATTGCTAGAGCTGTAAATGGTGTAAATAAAGTCCTCCAGGGGTAATAGCAGGGAAAGACAGTCTCATAAAATGCCCTAATCCTAGGCTGCTAGGGGAATTCCTGCCCTCCTCAATGGGAAGCGTGGAGAGTAAGAAAATAAAAAAAATAAAATGGAGAGCTTGTGGGTTTAAGAGAAACAAAAATAAAATGTAATCCAGTGCCAATACATATTTCTAAAGCTTCATGTAACAGAACACTTGGCTCCATGGTGGCAGCCTGGTGCCCTTCCTTTTCCCGCCCCTCTAGTGTAGTATTATAGGCAGAAACATTGGAATTATAGGCAGAAACATTGGAAAGAAGTTCATCATGTCTAATATTTGTATCTTGTTCAAATAATCAAATTCTTGATGTTGGATACATTTAAATCCATAGATGTAGACTGCTGAAATGCAAGCTTTTGGGGGTACTTATGGTAGTTATGAGTTAGCAATATTTCTGCACCTTAGATATGTAAAGAAAGAAAGAAAAATGCATAAGCAATGAACAAACATTTAGCTACTAGAGAGCACCCTTTCAAGAGAACAACACGTGTTGTTGTGTACAGGAGGCCAACACTGTGGACCCTGTGACAAGACTAATGGCAGGTTACAAGTAGGATAACCACAGTTATTTTGTTACATTTAGGCTGGAAAGAACAACCTGTTTCCAAGTGGTTGGTTGCCTTGCACTGTGTCAGGAGCAAGGCCAGGACAAATGTGTGGACAGTTTACCTGTTTGGTTTGGACAGAGACGCAGCAAGGGGGGTGCAGTAGGTGCGGCCCGCTCTGGGTGTCCCCATGGTGTGTGTGTGTGTGTGTGTGTGTGACAAAATGGTGGGCGGCACTCACTGTGGGGCCTGCAGCGCGCCCGAGCCATGCGTCTCTCCTGGGAGTGACTCGGTGGCTTGGGCACCCGCAGGCTCCACACTGCCCCAAACGGTCTGCCTTCTGCCACCCCCTCAGCTGTAGGGCGGCTGAGTGGGAGGAGGCAGGCAGACTCCTTGGAGGCCCCGCTGAGTGTCCTGCCCCGGCTTGCCCCACCCTGCGGGCGGCTGGCCCTGCTCCCAGGTGCAGTACATGCGCACCGCCCCAGGCGCCCAGTCGGCTTGCTCCGCCGCTGGGTTTGGAGCCCTCCAGTCCAGCAGAAATCTCTGCTTCTTCTAGTGGCTGGGACACTGCTGTGCTTTATTGCTTGATGTAGAAGCACTTTAAATAAACAAACAAATAAACATGTTGCTTTGGATTCCCATAGGTGTCCCTAAAAGAAGGTATCTTCAGACTCCCCACAAGGAATGCCCTAAGTTAGAGCAAGCAACACTTCAGTAATATTGGAAAGTCATTAGGAGCAGAAGGTCTGGATACTTGCCATTTTTGCAGAGAATGAATGGCAATGTATATGAACTGGGTGGATTCCAAACTGTGGATGGACACACAAGCCTCTTTATGTTAGTGAAATCTTCCTTCCAGCTCAGCCATCCAGTTCTTGATAATGGCCATGTGCTCTGTGTGCACCAAACAAAACCACAAAATGGGTCCAAAATATGAGATTTGAGAAGCTGACTTGCTGCCTTGCACTTCAGACTTTGGCTTGTGCAACATCCCCCTCATCTCTTTTGCAGCCCCCCATACCATCAAAATCTGCTCCAGAGGGCTGGAGGAGATTTAGGGGCACATGGGTTGAGGAGAAGAAGGGAGGTCCTGTTGCATGAACGGAACACCACTCCTGCAGCACTGGGTGCAAGCCATGATACGTTTATTGCTCATCACAGTGTCATTTGATTCCTGAGCCTTTATGACACAAAGTTGTCAGCTTGAGCTTTCAGTTACAAAAGACTGGAAATGTATTGTTCTAGCAAAAGAAATGAAAGATGAGCTTCTCATTGGCGTAACAGAATCGGGCAGGCCTCACAAAGATGTCTTAGGACCTGTAGGTTACACCCTCATGTTTGGACAGCATCGTAACTGCCTTTGTATTGTGTTTTGTTTGTCTACTGCTGTTGGAAGCTCATGAGAAGAATTCAGAAGAATACAGGCAGTTCATTCCTATTGTACCATAGAAGAATGTTTAGCTGTGCATTAGCTGTCGTGTGTTGTCATGCTTGATAAAGTGTCCTCCATTATAGCGTAATGAAGTCACACAATATATTTAGGTTACATTGAGTGCGATGAGGCAGTTGCAATAGCTGCTGAATGTCACCGGGTCTTGCTGGAGGATTGGGCAACAGGTGATGAAGGGGACGAACATTCCCCATTCACAGGTTATGTGTTTTTTCCAGGGGAGGGGAGTCTCAGTGATTAGGGGGAAAACAGTGGCTCCAATTGGCTGATGGCTGCCAAGTTATTTTTCTAGAATGCTGCATTGCAATAGTCACATCGTTTAAGAAATAGCTGATTCCAGTGCTAATTTTTCTAGAAAAAGAGGTGCCAGAACTCACAATGATCACCCCTCTCATTCTCTTAGAATGGCAATGGTGCCCACCAGAGAGGTGCTGAAACTGAGTTCCTGTGAGTTCTGGCTGAGAAAAAGCCCTGTCTGCCTCTACTGAAAACCACCATTCTTGTGTCTGTGTCAGCCACCATTTCCCCCCAGATTGCCCCTCAGAATGGGGCAGTGGTTCCTCCTCTTCCCCCCTCCCCACACTGTTCCCAAATTCTTTGGAAGTTTGAACCAGTCCTTGCTCAAATGCTTAATCTGTAAATACACCCTCATTCTCTGAGAATAACTTGGCAGACAAACTCCATTCATCTCTTCTCAAACAGTGTGAGGAACTGTCTTGACCACTAACTTTGGCCTAAGATGTACCCTGATTGTCTTTCTGCAAGATTACAGCATAAATCATGGCCATCCAGATCTTTGCCTGCACTTCTTGCTCACTGCTCAGTGGGCCTTATGTGTGATGAAGGACCTGATGTCCAGGATGATGTGGACATTAGGTGGACATTAGATGGCAAGGCAAGCTCACCCCTTGCCATTTGTTTTTTTGTGTGTGGAAGTGTTTGAATCAGAGGCAGCCCATCTTATTGCTCGCAGAATGAGGGGGCTGCAAAGTTTTATTTCCAGTTGTCCCTGACAAGATTCTCATTGGAATGAAAGCCTGACAGGCCCTCTGTGCTGCTTAATACAATGATTTATGTGGAGCATTTGTGTTGGGAGGTAGGCTGCACACATCCAGGCAGCCCTGACAGTAATGGCAGTGGAGTAAAACTCCCCCCCCCTGCATTTTCTAGCTTCAGACACTGATGGGAGTAGTTTAATGACTGTGCTGTGCCTCTCTTCCCAAAGCCCCCAGTGCTAAGGTTGTAGAGGTGGTCAATGAGAAACATGATTTGTGGTGAGTCCACTGCAGGCTGGGGTAGGTGTGAGAGATTGAGCTGCCATCCCTGCGGAAGCCTCGTGGCTCTTATGTCAGCGCTTGCGATGAATGTGATAGCCTGAGATCCTCTGGATCTTAAATTCAATCCACCCAGGCATTGCAGATGCAGAAAGATCTAAAGCAACCTGTATGCCAGATAATTATTCTCATGTATGACCTCCAGAGTGTTCCCCAAAAGGCCAACGTTTCAATGGTTGTTTAGGAAGACCTACCAGAATCCTAGACCCTAGACCCTGAAACCCTAGCTGTGCCTTGCCACATCTCTGCTAGATGTGATAAGCTAGACTGAGCTAGATGAACAAGTTCCTAATAGGGAAGGCTCCCTGAGACGTGTTCTGTAGGGAAAGAGTCATGGCTTATTGCCAGAGCTTCCATTTTATATGTAGAAGGTCCCTTGCTCAACCCCAGGCATCTCCAAGTAGGGCTAAGAGAGAAACCTTCCTGAAAACCTGGAGAGCTACTACCAGTTGGGCCAATGTTTAAGGCAACACTCTATGTTGTAACACTGGACATATTTATTGTAATTATCTTCCACTATTCTTACATACGCCACTCAGGTAGTCTCTCATCCATGCATTGAACAGATCCAGACCTGCAGGGTGGCCTCATCACACGCTGTCCCTTCAGACTATGCTTTAGGAAATTGGTGGCAAACCTATGGCCACCCAGTTGTTGTTGAACTTCACCTTCCATCATCCTTGACCATTGGCCATGCTGGCCGGGGCTGATGGGCGTTTGTGGGCCATGTGGGTTCCTCATCCATGTTGTAGGATATCTGATGTCACATAAGATACCAAATTTGTTGACAAAGTTAAACAGAGGGAAATCTAGGAAGCTGATCTAAGGGTGTTTGCCCAGTTAGGCCAGTTCTGGCTACTCTGACAGGCAGCAGCTCTCGAAGGCCTTTCACACCTCCTGCTGCCTGATTCGGTTTCTAAAAACTGGCCTTTTCCCACTTCTGCTTTGGTGGAAAGTGACATTATTCAAGAAGTTTGCAGTTCTTCATGCCTCTGAGAGATGCAGCAGGCAGAAAGAAGCACCTGTCATGGCTTCTTGCAGTGGGCTAATAATTGAGTGGGGCTGCTGCCACTTCCTACCTGTGTTCCAGACGAGACCCTACTCAGAGATGGGCCTCTTGCAACATACTTGATTGATTTTCCAGGTCAGAGTTTGTGGAAGAGCACCATGTGATTAAGCGTCCTTCATTGCCCTGATTGTGTATTAAATTGTCCGCTGCAAATCAACCCTTTGGTGTTTAGTTCCCTAATGTTACTTTGAATATTTTCTCTCATTTTTACCAATGAGCTAAAGCTAGTGATTTTTTATTCCTCTGGGCCTCAGAGTAAATGGAAAGGTATTTATGTTTTATTCATCACAGCCTCTATCCCTTGCTAATTTACTTACATTATTTACAGAATTGAAAAAGTAGTCTAGTAGGTTGGGCAGGCATCCCTTGTCCTATTAAATGCTAATTTTTCAAACAGTATCAGAGCCTAAAATCTTTGCTGGGCCTCTGGGCAGGCATAGGGTCATTCCCATTTTCCATCAGTTGCTAATGATCCTATGTAGAAAAGCAATATTCCTCTTCCCTGTAGCATAACCCCAGCCAACCCAGTTCTGCATACAATCCTTTGGTGCATAGGCTTCATTTCTTTTATCTAGTGTTCAACTAGTTGACCTGCTGTAAGGTTCTAATTGTTGTTGTTTAGTCGTGTCCGACTCTTTATGACCCCATGGACCAGAGCACACCAGGCACTCCTGTCTTCCACTGCCTCCCGCAGTTTGGTCAGACTCATGTTGGTAGCTTTGAGAACACTGTCCAACCATCTCGTCCTCTGTCGTCCCCTTCTCCTTGTGCCCTCCATCTTTCCCAACATCAGGGTCTTTTCCAGGGAGTCTTCTCTTCTCATGAGGTGGCCAACGTATTGGAGCCTCAGCTTCAGGATCTGTCCTTCCAGAGAGCACTCAGGGCTGATTTCCTTCAGAATGGATAGGTTTGATCTTCTTGCAGTCCATGGGACTCTCAAGAGTCTCCTCCAGCACCATAATTCAAAAGCATCAATTATTCGGCGATCAGCCTTCTTTATGGTCCAGCTCTCACTTCCATACATCACTACTGGGAAAACTAATAGCAGTGCTGTTTTGAAGCAGTACGTGCTAATACATTGTACTGCTGCCCCCTTTCCCCCCTGCCACTGCCCCAAACCTTGCCCACCCACCCACTTGATCCCTCGACCCTTGCTCCTTTCCCTCCTGCTTCCTCCTCCTTGTCCTCCTCCGCTTTCTGTGTTGGCAGGCCTGGCCTCCCAGAGGCACTTTGGCACAACCGTTGCGTGATTGCCAAAGCACCTTTCAGGAAGGTGCCTGATGGTTGTAAAAGGTCATACCAAAGAGCCTCTGGGAGGCCGTGCCTGTTGCCACAGGAAGTGGCAGCTGCAGTGGAGGAAGTGGAGCAGGTAAAGGTGTTTGGGGGGGAGGGACTGAGCAGGGGGGCGGACAAGCGGCAGCGGCAGAATGGTGGGGGGGGGCATGGTGTGTACCGGCACCTTTTTTTGTAGAAATAAAGCATTTTTTTAATTAGAAATTTTATTACACTTTAAAAATACGTAGTACATATAATTACAAACTTCATTTCCATTTACACAAAATCAAAATTAAGGTAAACAATACTATGATCAGGGGCAAGAAAATAAGAGAAGTAGGAATAGAAAAGAAAGAATATGTTAAAAGAATAGTGGTGAGGCAATAGAAAAGAAAAAGTGAAAAGAGAAGTGAAAAGAGAAAAGAAAGTTGAAAGGTTTCATACCGAACCTTTCAGATCCACACAAAAATAAACTTTTACAATTAAAACATCAATAGGTGACTTCCACTGCTAATTACAACGTTTCGTATTTCTCACATCACAAATATCATCTGTCATTTTTTAATTATTACAACCAATTTATACATTTTCTAGTTCTTTCTCCATATATTTTCTAACACTATTACCAACATTATTCTAAACACAGCCAATATCTCTCATTTACACCTTGTTTACCTAAATAATCATTGAAACATTTCCATTCCTTTTGTATTATATTTTTTGGTTTTTGTCTAATTAATTCCTTCAGTTTTGCAAGTTCCAGATATTCGGACATTTTACTCTGCCATTCACTTCTTGTTGGTATGTGGTTTCCTTTCCAATGTTGAGCCACCAGGGTTCTTGCAGCTGTTGTTGTGTACAGAAAAAAAGCATTGACTAATAATAATTTGCCATTATATCTTTGCTCCCAAATCACACCATATATATTTCCCTGAGATCTTCATTCCCCAAAACTCCTATGACCAAGAATTCAGAGGGCTACAATTGCCTCATGGTAAGATGTATTATTCTTTAATCAATTTAGTGTAGCATTGTTGCTTTCATCACAGAGCATGAATAACCCGTTTGAATCCACCCTTATTCATCAAGACTTGGGATCTTTTTTCATTTGCTCAGTTTCATCTTAGGGTTTATTGGGAATGAAAACCTGGATCCCACCTTCCAGTAGAGGTTACTCAGTAAGAAGCCCATCACCCTAGTTCCAGGCCAACAAAAACTATTTTATAATTTCTCAGCTGCCTAACCCTCCTCAGTGTGTATTCCTCTGTATTCCCCATGGGCATTTGCATATGTAGCATAGCTTGTAGGTTTATATGACAAAATGGAATTAGGCAAAAATGTTTTGAAGGGGAGCACATGTACACTGATTTTCCTATAAGCCTAATTTGAAAAGGGACCTGCCAGAAATGTGCCTGGCAAAGAGATGATGCTCTATTTATGACGACGATGATTAAAAGATGCTGGCATACTGGCAGACTTAATTTCAGTCTTTGTGGCCGCCATGATGAGAAACTAAGGATATCAAGTTCTCCCTTCTCATTGCAAACACATGGTTTTTCTGATTGCTTTCTAGCTTATGGATTGCATGTGGCTTTTTCATCAGGCAGACTGTAGCATGTTAATTTTCTTTGTCTGTGTTTAGTATCTTGTCTTTGGAAGTCTTGTCCACATGGAGCACTGCAATCATCACTGATCAGAGTAATTTCCTGAAAATATCCAGAAAATACATGCAATGATTATATTCTAGTTGGTATGAGCAGGACAACCATATGATTTTATCTTGTTGGACCCTGGTGCTCTGTAATGTGTAATGGCCCTGTCCTTAAGCTCACAGTCAAAGGTGTTTGAGCCTGCCAAACCCAGAATGCTGTACTACCGGCTACTGAATTGGACTAGGTTGAATTGAAACTGGTGGGTTTGGGCTTACAGTGCTGGAGGCTGATGATTCAGAGGCTATGGAACCTGAGACTGGTGGTCCTGAGATTGCAAACCCTGAGCCAGGTCCACCACAGTCCCTCAAACCTGACTCACCAGGCATCGGGGACATATCCCTTATCTGCAATATAGTTCTACTCTAAAAATGTCAATACAGCTTTCAGTTGGAAACAGGGAATTCAAGGTTGGATCACTGTCGTTTCCTTTGCAAGAGGAGTATAAAAGGAGACCAATTGAAGCACACTGTTAAAAGACATTCTTTCGTTATGCACATAGGGGAGGTGCAAAATTTTCTTCTGTTTGTTGCCGTGGTTTCTTGAGGAGCACTGAATTCATTTTTCTTCTTAGAGACTATCTGGGAAAGCATACAGCAAACAGTTCATTTTTATACAATGTGGTCAGAGAATACTGTTCTCCCCTTACCCTCCAATTCTAATTACACCTGGAGATAAAGGCAGCACCATTAGCAGTCTGGAATGCCTACAGATCACCAAGGTCCATGTTAGCCAGTAACCACAAGGAAGCCCTCTAATGTATTCTGAGTTAAAATCCACCACCAGATCATTCCAATTGCCCTTGCAGGATTTTATTGTGCTCCCACGATGTAATTTACTTGAGGAAAATTGTCATTTTTATTCCTAAATAGTAAGCTGCTGCAGAGCTAAAGACAACTCTCCACGGGGTGACCTTGAAGTTCACACACCATTACCGAGGTCCTGTTTCAATTGTACCAGAACACAGGAGCTGCATAATAACATCTTGATTGCCAGCCTAATCGAGCCATGCAGAGGCAAGAAAGATGCAAAGTTTCTTGTTCGCTGTGACTGCTCCTTTGCCTTTTGACTGCATAGTCACTGGCGGTGGAACTGGGAAGGTTTTCTTCAGGTGGGCAGAATCTCCACATTGCGGCCAAATCTAGCTGCTGTTCCATCAGGTCAACCCAGACACGACACCTCCATTTTTGTGGGGTTTTAATCCCACCTCCAGTGCTCTCTCTCTCTCTCCTTATTCTAGCACCTCATAGTTAGCATATGTACTCAGTTTTGGGATCATTGCCATGCTAGCTAATTGTACTCCTCATGCTGGCCCAGGATGTGCTGGAGAGATAGGTAGGCACTCTGGTCATCCCCCAAACCAGAAAAAAGACCAATGCACTCCAGGCAATATTCCACATGAAGGACTTCACTCTACTGAAGGGTGGTGGGGCTGTGCTGCTGGCTGCGCCCCTGAGGCTGTGCCTGATTCCCTGGGTCTGTCCTCTCTGCACTCATTGAAAGAAGGTCTGAAAGAGAAGCCTGCTGTACTTGTGAAAGCTCCTCCATGCAGTTTGGAGCCCATCTGAATGATTTATAGAAGCAAACGTACAATGGGGATGCAGGAAGCAAATGGCCCCCTCTATTCACACAGTATTGGGGTGCAGCTAATGTTGGGTGGAGCAGGAGCTGGGCTGTTGATGCTCCTGTAGGATATTTTAAAGGGCACTTGGAGAAGACAAGAGCCAAGTGGCAGATGGGAAGATGCATGTCTGCGTAGGAATACAGAGGCGATCATCTGTTTGAAAGCTGTCAGGGCTGAGTGGTGAATCCTGCATCAGTCTGAACAGGACTACGGTTGCTTCCAACATTTTTTTTCTTTGAAAATACTAGTAGCCTTGTTCTCACAGGCTCTAGGCGAGAATCTTTCCATTTCTACTGATAGAAAACAAAGAGCAGCTCTGTCAAAAGCTCCCCTGGCTGTGGTTCTGATTATATCCAATTTCTCCTAATTTAACAGAAGATCATGGTTTACATATGCAAGGCATCATAGTAATATCTATGCACTTACTTTCTTCAGTCCTAGCCAAGAGGGAGAGGAAGACATTCAGGGGTGAATTCTCCAAAAGGCAGGCCATAGAGAAGACAGATCCACTGTGCTCTGAAAGGCTCTTGGCAGGTATGAGCTGGACAATTTCCCCCACCTTCCCCCACCCCAATTCTTTTGCAAGGAACATTTAGTGTGAACTGAACAACTCGGAAGATGTCTCTTGGTCACAGGATGAGCCTGTCTTTGCAACTTAAATGACAAATAAACATACTAGTGAATTGAAGGTGGACTTAGCCACCAGTTCTACTCCTTCTCCCCATGCTTCAGCTAGATACCACCATAAAAAAACTTAAAGCACTGCATGAATGTTCTTTTTTAAAATAAATAAATAAATAAATAAATCATTTGTACCCTATTAATAAAGAAACTAATTAAAATAAGAAGAAAATAAAGAACACTTTTGAAAAGTGAAAGGGATGGGACTGCAAAGTGATACAAAGGAGGTTGGGAGAAGAGTAGCCAATCGGTTTCAATCAGAGCCAGCAAGCCTGGCTTCTTTGGCTTTTCAGAATCTGACCCTCTGAACACTGGGGTTGAACACTGTGGTTGTGCTCCCAGAGCAGCCATACTGTTCTCACAATGGGTTGTGCGCATTTGCTGTTAATGCAAAACCCTGATCCATAATGTCAGCAAAGATGCAGGATCAATAGGCAAAGTGCCCAAACAAACCGTAAGCTGTTTCTACAGAACTGATTCTATACAGCATTACTTTCTGGCCCTCCCCAACCTGGTGCCCTCTAAGACTACAACTCCCATCAATCCTGACCATTGGTCATGCTGGCTGAGGCTGATGGGAGTTGATGTGGTGGGCACAATGCCAGGGAAGGCTGCTGTAGCTTAGGTCTATCCAGTAGCATTCTTGTCTCCTAATACAGCTTTTTTGTGTTTCCTTATCTCTTTCCTCGTGGGACCCAGGTGGCGCTGTGGGTTAAACCACAGATCCTAGGGCTTGCCAATCAGAAGGTCGGCGGTTCGAATCCCTGCGACGGGGTGAGCTCCCGTTGTCGGTCCCAGCTCCTGCCCACCTAGCAGTTCGAAAGCACGTCAAAGTGCAAGTAGATAAATAGGAACCGCTCTGGCGGGAAGGTAAACGGCATTTCCGTGTGCTGCTCTGGTTCGCCAGAAGCGGCTTTGTCATGCTCGCCACATGACCCAGAAGCTGTACTCCGGCTCTCGGCCTATAGAGCGAGATGAGCGCCGCAACCCCAGAGTCGGACACGACTGGACCTAATGGTCAGGGGTCCCTTTACCTTTATCTCTTTCCTCAAGACTATCCAGTAACTGATATGAGGCTCCCCATCATTATCTATGTTAAGAGAGCCTGGAATGGTGATGATTTGCAAAAAACAACAACCCCACACCATTTTGCAATACATTTTGATGTCTGAGACACAGGGCATTAGGATGCCTCTCCCTCCACAATTCCACATATAGGAGCTGATGACAATGGCATTGTATATCAGCATCCCCCTCTACCAGACCTACGTATGCACAGCAGGCTAACTTAGGGATTATAGGACAGGTCAAGTGGCACAGACAGCTGCATCCTCCAGTACTTCACTGCCACTCACTCAGCGCTCTCTCTACCCGGCACTCCCTTATTGCAAATGCAAGTGAAGGAAATGCAGGTGCCGCCATGTGTCATGTGTACGTATGAGATGCTGCCTGATGGAGCACGTGGCCTGGACTGGCTGCCTCTCTGCCTTCTCACGCAGTCAGAGGCTTTTGTCACAGGCATTGTTGAGGAACATGCTGGGAGAAAGTAGGTAGGCAGCACAGACAGACAGCCCAGGCCAGCAACAAGCAACTTCTCAAATGAATAGACAGTGTATTCCACATTGTGGTTCCAATTTCAGCGGCAAGGATATCTATGCACTGTGCCGATTGGCCTAATTTGCATAACACATTGGGGCTGAGAATGTGGTTCAGTTTTTCCTTTGCTCCCCACCCCCCTTTGGCAGAGAATATATAAGGCTCTATCTGTAGGGCTCTGAATCATGCAGAACATTCCAGGTGCAGAGAAAGATTTCTGTATCTACATACCCCCCCTCCTTTCCATAGTTTATAGCATGCCCAGCTTTGGCAGTGAACAAAGAGATCTGACCTTGCAAATGGTTGAACTGGGAAGTTACTAAATAACTGCACTGCCTCCACCCCCAATAGCTGTAAATTGTACTAAAATAGAGGTTTTGCCAAGGGGCCAGACACAACACCGCAAGCCTCCAAATGATTTCTCGTTTCACTTGGAACTAGGGGAAATACTTTATTCCAAGACATGCTGGCTTGAAAGGCTTTCCAAATGATGAAAAAAGAAAAACCTGAGGCACACAAGTGTGTGTGTGTGTGTGTGTGTGTGTGTGTGTGTGTGTGTGAGAGAGAGAGAGAGAGAGAGAGACAGACAGACAGACAGACAGACAGACAGATAGACAGACATAGATACAGATATAGCTTAGTGTCCAACTTGCTCTGGTCTTCATCCAGCAGCAGCGTGATGTGTATCATGAAAAGACTTAGACCAGGGACATTCTACTCAATCAAACCTTTGGGCTAGTCAGAGTCAGAGCTCACATGGTGGCTGTGAGACATATGGCTATAAGACCTGCAAATGTCATTGCTAATCACTATTTTGAGTTGATGGAGAAGCGTGGGAAGCGATTTGGTGTAGTTTGATTTATTTATTTATTTTCAATTTGGTGTAGTTTGATTTATTTTGGTACTCGGGTACGTGTATCTGAACTGAGGTTTCCATACTATAAAATGGAGCCATGGTTATTTGAAGCTATTTGTTGCAGTGGTAAGTGGGATATCACCCTATCTCTAGTGGCAACCAAATTGCTACACTGGATATTAGTATGACGGCAGCCTTGCCATTTGCTATGGTGATCCCTAATGAGCCAGGAACCCTGGAATCTTTCCAGTGCATTGCCCTTGTTGGCTGTTCTCCCATTTGGTCATGCTAAATGACTAGGTAAATAGGCCTTTCATGAAATCCAACACCCCCCCCCGCTACCCTCTTCTCCCCCTGCTTCTTTCTCCTCCTCCTCCAAGCTGACGAGAGCTAATCAGTTGTTTTGACATAGCTAAAATCCAGATTTGATGTGAAACATGGCCAAGAAAAGTTCAAATCCAAGGGCAAGATTAATGAGAACTTCAAAGAAATTTACTACCAAATGTTACTAATTTAGTACACCCCGCGCCGGTAACCAAATGACCTAATTGGAAAAGATATTCTTCCAGGGCCATTATGCTTTGGTCTTTAGTATTCACAATATGGCAACTCAGAGGAGGTTATGCCGCTAGGTGGAAGTGGATGAAAGGGTTTCCACTGTACCCTACTAAAGCATTCCACTGTTGACTGCATAAAGAGATTATACCGTAAATGCACAATAAATAACAGAGTCCAAGTCAGAGTTTCCTTCCCTCAAATATGAGTATGATATTACAAGCCCTTTAGAGTCTTTCAGAGAATTGAATGGCCTGATTAACGTTGCCTTTCCATTGCCAAAAACACCCAACATGCTACAGAAATGTACTTAGCATAAAAATCTCTGTGCTTTTCACTGGGCACTGCAACAGAATTTGAGGCTGCTTTTAAACGTTTCAATTTGTGTGTGATAGAATCACAGTGCCGATCAACCACAAATCACATGTTCAGGCAGGGAAAGGGTGAGGACCCTCGTTCTGATTATTGTTGGTCTGAATGAGCTAGTTCGAATGAGTTGGCCTGGGTGAGGGGGAAATCTCTTAGATTATGCAGTGGTTCTAGCTCAAAACCTCTGCCTCCGCCAGTAGGAGGCATATTCTGCGGCATAAACTGTCTTCCAAATTCTAGGTCTTCAAAGGACCTTAGAGGTAGGGACTTGACATGATTTAGGACCATGACACAGAATTGTTGCAGGGCAAAGGTAGATGAAAGCTCAGCTGCCATATACACCACTGTGTTTGGCCCTTTGTGGGCCTGCATTTCTGGCCACATCAAGGGTCGGCATTGCCAGGCAGCTGCTTAAGCCCAAGCATCCCAGGAGCCCACCACCCTGGCTGACTCCTGATCCACCATGATGCAGCTGACTGGTGGTAGTGAAGATGGCAACTCCACACATAGGAAGAAGTCATCTGATGGTGATAATTTCCCAAACAGGTGGCAGCTGTACCTTGCTGCCAGGACGACTGGGTCCTTCTTCAGGAACTGGGACTTCTTCATATCTCCCAGTTTTTGTTGCTGCACTGTTCTGTCACCTGTAGCAGCAATGGTGATTCTTCCTTCTCCACATAGAAGAATATGGCAAATGGTGCCCCTGCCCACGTGACTGTGGCAGCGACTGCTTGTTGATGGACAGAGAGAACTGGTGGAATCCACTTGCATCTTGCACTGCCTTTGGATTGGACCTGGGGAGGGGATTGGGCCCCCTCTGGTACAACCCCATTCCTCATGCTGCATTGTGTATCCACCTATACTGGCGACAGTGACTGATCATCCTCCCCAAAGCTGTTGCTTGGTGCTGTCAATTCACTCCTCCTTTCCATCTTGTCCAATCAGAGCCAGGGCTGTAGCCCAGTGGCAGGGGCAGAGCTAGCTGCTCCGGCACTTGGAGCGGTGCACATAATGTGCACCCGGGGGCAGGGGCATGGTGAGCTGCCCATGGTGGGCTGCTTCCTGGGTGGGGGGGGAGGGAGCCACGCTGCTTTGCAAGCAGCCTTCCTCCCTTCCCTCCTCCTTTTGACAGCTTGGGGGAGGCTTCCCTCCCCCCCAGGAAGCAACCCGGGAGTGGGGGAACAACGACGCGCCACCCGTCCGTGACTCCCAAGCCTCCCCTGAGCTGTCAAAATGAAGGGGGAAGGGGGGTAGGCCGCCGGCAAGGTGGCACTACTCTGCCCCTTTCCCCGATGACTCGGGGTAGGCTTGGGAGTCGTGGGTGGGTGGCGGGCCAAATGTCACCCCCCTCAGTGATGACACCTGGGACGGCCCGTCCCCCCTGCCCCTCTTCCTCTGCTCCTGCCCAGTGGTAGAGCATCTGCTTTGCATGCAGAAGAATCAGTGAAGGGTGGGTTATATTACCAATAGCATGATAAGTCTCTTGAGATAAAAGTCATTGAGGCTGAACATGGACCAAGCAATGAGTTTACACTACATGATTTTTTAAATCCCATTTTATGGATAAGCAATGCAGAGGTAGCAGAACTTCGGTAGGGCGTATACTTCTTCATCCCCAATCTCTCTTATCCAAATCATGAATATAGTCGCTTCTACTTAGAACAGTCCTTTCCCAGAAAACACTTGCATAAACGCTGAAAATCCAACAAATTTTATGTCGTTTTAAAGAAATAAAGTATACAGTTGTAGAGCAATGGGGTCTTCAAGCATGCATGTCTTACCTGTTGTCATTCAATTTTATTTCCAAAACCCTGAGAATTGTGATGCTTCCCCACGAAATGCCAACTTCCCAAAATATTAAATAATGATAATGATAATGATCATGATAATGATCATGATGCTGATTTAGAGATAGAAAGTACTGTAGTTTATTGGTAAGCCTGATCTGGGAAGCCTTTTCAGGATTACTACTGTAGGTTACAGAGCAAACGAGACAGACAGACAGACAGACAGACAGACAGACAGACAGACAGAGAGATCAATTGACCCCAGGCTTGCTTAAGCTCTCTCTAGACCCTTTTGTTGCATTAGGAACATAGGAAGCTGCCTTGTACCCTGTTGGACCATTGATCCATCTACCTCAGTATTGTCCGTAACTAGATGGCAGCTGTTTTATTGTAATTATTTGTATGGTTTTAATAGATTTTATATATGAATATAGTTTTACTTCTATCAACGTTAAAATGGTTTTTAAAAATGGTTTTTACTATGTTTCCGGTAGTTCTCAATTTTATATGTAAGCTGCCTTGAGTTCCGTCAGGGGCAAAGGCAAGGTATAAATAAATATATACTACTAATAATAATGAAAATAATAAATCCACACAGCTCCCCATCATGTCCAGATCTAGTGTAGGGCTCTGTCTACAGCTATATAAGACTTATAATGGGTGCTTGATAGAGCATGTCAAATTTTTAGCTGCGTTTTCCAGAGCATTACATTTACAGAATGGATCAACGTGCCCACTCACCTTGTACCATCGCGAGGGAAGGAATTACTGTGAACCTAACCCTCAGCTTCGAGTAGATGGGACATTTATGAAAGCAGGAAAATTTATTTTTCCCTGTGCAGATGTAACCAGGAAAGGAATTAAAAATTATGGCCAGTTGCCATGGTAACAGAGCCCCCAGATTTGGCCTAGTAGCAGTAGGGTGGGCTCGGGCAGCCTTTCCCCCCCCTTCCAATAGGCAATTTCCTTCCATTGAAACTAGAGAAAGACTCGCCGTTCATAGCGGGGATAAAAATTTTATGAAGCTAAATCTAGGCTGTGTTTTAGTGTCAGTCAGCATTAACCCTCAGCATGAACACATAAATAATTGAGATTTCAAATACCCCAGTGCTCCAGATTAGAGGCTCGGAGGGCTAGAGTTCTCATAAGAACATGAGGAGAGCCTGCTGAATCAAGCCAATGGCCCATCTAGCCCAGCATCCAGTTCTCACAGTGACCAGACATAGGCGTCTGGGAAGCAGGATCAGAGCGCTACAGCACTGCCCACCTGCAAGTCTCAGCAACTGGGACTTAAGGCCTCTGACAGTGGAGGTTGAACTATGGGGAGTAGCTATGGATAGCCTTGTCCTGTGTGAATTTGCCCAGTCCTCTATTAAAGCCATCCAAGTTGGTGGCCTCCTCTGGGAGCAAGTTCTACAATTTTAACTATTTGCTGTGTGAGGAAGTAGGCCAAACTGTCAGCCAGAGCAGCTTTGCTTATGGGATCTTTTCAGCAAGGTTTCCATCCCGGTCATGAGACATCCTCATGCCTTGAGTTGTGTTATAGGTGGTTGAAATGCTGGATTGGCCTTACTGGTGTGCCTTCGCCACCTCATCTCAGTAAACTGCAATGATGTTACGGGTAAGAGGCTGGCCCCACAGTGCTATTCCAAGCTTGCTGTTCCTGGCCTCAAAGTATATCTAAACTGTAAACAGGGGTGCCAACTTCAATAAAATATCTTGGGGGGTGGATGGGTAAGCCCCACCCCACATAATCAATCACAAGACATGGCACATGCACACCATTTGAAAATGAATGGCGATGCCCATCAATTTGGGGTAGCCCAGCCCCCTCATTTTTTTGGGGGGGGGATCTTCGGTCCCTAGGAGTTGGCACCTATGACTGTAAAAGACTAGCCATTGGTTCCGGGTTTCATTTAAAAAATCACTAGACTCAGAACCACTATTTTTAATCACTGGAGAAAAGTTAAGAAAAGTTCAGGCGGATGACTTGACTGTTAATTCCATTTAGCCTGCAATGAAAGGGTAGATCCTATTCTTTCAAAGCAGTCTGAAGGACACTGGGGCACTCATGATGGCTTCATAATTAATTACTTCATTTTAGTAACATTTGACTATTACTTCACCTTAATAATATTTCAGCTCCTGTGTTTCTTGCTGATTAACCAATAATGCACAGTGTGTTTCAGTGTGGTGGCAAATCTATGCTCCCCTGCAGCGAAGCTTGTAATTCATGCTTCTTTACAGCAAGTGACATTGCTTTTGGAGACAACATTTCTATCCCAATATTTATGTTCAGGAGGTCAGCAGTAGTTACTTTGAATCACACAACCCCTTTATCACTGGCTCCTCTGGGATGCTTGCAACCCATACTAGATCTTCATGGGACATCTAAATATTGCTTAACATTGAACTATCATTGGTGAAATAATTATCCTTCAGTGGCTTTCAGTGGCTGCTCCTGTTGCTTGGGAGCCAGAGCCAGAGTGCTTATATAACTGCAATCTGACGCCAGTGCTGATCTATGTCTTTTATTCTTATTAATTAACCTAGAATGCTCTTCCCATAAATTATGGAGATCAGGTTTCACTCATATGCTTTGATGGAGTGAGTAAAGTCCATACAGTCACCTTGACTGTGTGAACAAAAAAAAGAGACTGATTAAAGTTTGCTATGAAGCACGTGACTTGTATTTGAAAAAAGGAGCCCAGACAAAAGATGGAAGTTCTATACATTGTTTACTCAGAAATGAGAAGCCCTACTGAGTCCTGTGGGATTTACTTTGAGGTAAGTGTGCATTGGGCTGCAGCCCAAACACCCCATGGTTGAAGATCACAACCATAGTGGCCTTCCCATTGGACTTTAGGGCAACTTCCTAATGAATTGATTCCTCTCTGGTTCTTCCTTTGGTTAACTAAGAAATACAGAGCCATGTCTACTGCCTGGATGGGACCAAAACCAATTATTAGGTTCTGTGGCTAAGGGGTGGTGAAAGATGCTTTAACTGCTTGCCTATGACTGCCGAAAGAGGAGCATTGTCCAGAATTTGACAATATGTAGTAAATGGACTGCAGTTGTCTCAATACATACTGTAGGCCTGGCATTGCTGGTGTTGGAGTGCAGGCAAAAGAAAATGCTAACCTTTGGATCGTTTTAGGGTTCTACGAATTATTGCAGTGAGCTTTGCAAGTATCCATCTAGAGCGGGCATGTCCAACAGATAGATCATGATCTACCAGTAGATCACTGGACGTCTGTGGTAGATCACTGGTAGATCATTGGCTCCCCCTAAGGAAGTTGAACAACTGTGGCTTCCCTAAAAAAAGCTCAACATTTTACCTTCTCCCTGAAAAAACTCAACAACTTTGACCCGAACCCCCCCAAAATGGGCCTTCCTCCTTCCTAAGGAAAGATCAACAACTTTGACCTGAACCCCCAAAAAGGGGGTAGATCACTGCCAATTTTTAAATCTGTGAGTAGATCGCAGTCTCTTGGGAGTTGGCCACCCCTGATCTAGAGGAATCATCCACAGAGCTGCAACAAGAATGAAAGAAGAGGCCTCTTGTATCATGTGGAATTTGGAAGCCTCTTGGAAGACATCTCATCCTAGGTGCACCTGCAACCCAAAGATAACGTATTGCCTGTTTGAAAAGCACAAGGAGACTCATTTAGATCATGAAAAGCATATTAACAGCATGCATGAGAAGGCGGAGTAACAGGCAGACATTGGATCCTCTGCACTCCTGTGACTATATGGTCTGTTTCGTTATCAGTACATGTAGGTGAGAGCTCCACAACTTTCACATTTCTCTTGATTTTCTCGAATGAACTTGATTTGGAGGTAATGTTCAAAGTTGCTCTTCAGCCCGTCACTAACCTTCCATTCCCTCATGTTCTCCACATGTCCCACATGCCATTGTAGTGGCAGCTAATTGCCATTGCAGTATTTTTTCAGATTAGCCACAGATGAATAGTGGTTCACCTGCATTTTTCAGTCCAAGTTATATGGCTGTCAAAATGAACGGTTGCAGTAGCTTGGGATAGAACATTTCCTCTGATGTTATTGGTGCTTATTATTGCTTTTTAAAAAGTTTAGCGGCCATGATTCATATCCTCATTGGAAGGCATTCTATTTCTGCTTGTTTCTGACATATCAGATCAGTTAATTTTTTTATTTTCATGCACATATTTTTATTGATCGAAGAAAAGACTGTGCAATAATGGAACAAAAATAAGCAACCCCTACATATTTTGTGGTGGGGCTGCTTCAGACAGATTTTTCAAGCTGAAGTGGAATCTTTCCAAAGCATCCCAAATTGAAATGGGATCATCTAAAATGCTTTGGATGTTTTGCTTTTTTAAATGTGTTGCAGATAGTATGACTGCAAAAACTGAAACAAGCTTGCTATATAAGGAAAACAGTAGGGTGGTGATTATGTTTTTAATATTCGGTTGAAAGCCGCCCAGAGTGGCTGGGGAAACCCAGCCAGATGGGCGGGGTATAAATGTTATTATTATTATTATTATTATTATTTGGATAGCTCTTTTGTGACTGTCAGGTCTAGCTTTTAATCATAAGGAATGGTTTTTACCAGAGCTCTACAACCACAGCATTGGGGGGAAGGGGCACTGAAGTAATGTATCACCTTGTCTTTGTCTGTCCTGCGCACTTTGCTAGTTCTGTTAGTGATGTTTTCTTGGAAAATGTGGGGCATTCAAGTCCTTCTGCCTTCTGCCTCTGCCTCCCTGTGTACAGACCGAAACTCACTCACATCCAACAGACTTATTGGAACCCATAGAAAAGTATAGTTCCTCAAGCTTTTGGGAGATGGCAGCTTTGATGCACCACCACCACCATCATTGAAATGGCTTGAATTAATGGATTGACTTTTTCCTAGGAGAACATATAGGCCAAAGCGTGGTGCGGTATCTATCTATAGATAGTTAGATAAAAACAAAACTCCCCACCCCCCAATATGTTGTTGTTACTTAAAATCTGTGAAATGACTGTGGAAACAGTTGTCCTGGGAAATCAAAGTAATAGGTGAGCTACAAGAGGAAAAGGCAATATGATGATGGCCCATTAGGAATACATTGGTAAGAGTTTTCTCATCTGCAGCACTGTGTGTCAGGCCTCATAAGCACCAATGCAGATACTACAGGTCCAGCAATGACCGAGGTTAATGAACTAAATCATTAGCAAATTACAAATTTCAGTTGCTGAATTAGGAAGAAAAGACTTCCTAAGTGAGAATTTATTATAGTTCACATTTAGGTCTTTGTTTTAACTACTTCAGGGATGATTAACTTATGGTACGGGCTCTCTCACTCCCCCACCCCCCTGCTTTTCCCATTCATGGACGCACATAAAATTAATCATTAATGGAATTGTATTTATGTGATGGTCACAGCAGAAATGCCAGTAGAAGGTGCTAAGGAGGAAAACACCACCACAATGGATTCTTAATTAGGGTTTTGCAAACTGGATCTAGATGAAAACAAAGGGAGCTGCAGATCAAGCCCAACCAAATATTACAAATTTGAAAGTATCACAATATTGCCATTGCCCAGCAGGATTACTCTGTTCCTGAATTTTCTGGTATTGACTATTGACCGAGCTAAAGTGCAAGGACAGATTACAGGCCTGATATGGGAGCCCCTCTAGTCACTGTTTTTAGAAAGCTACAGGGAACATGATTTAGCTAGTCCTAGGGAGAGTCAGGGTATGTGGCTTGCCCATGTCATTAAGAAGCCCTGCCCTACACCTTTCTCCATCACCCTACAATTAAAGCACAAAATCCAGCTCTTGACGGAAGCTGGACACCGTTAGAAATCTAGCAGGCAGAAAGCTCCATTCCTAGGAAATGCCAGACAGCAATACATGCTGTGTGTAAGTTCTGGTCAAAGGAGGGAAGAAGCAGAAAACCATTGGAGACATGCAGCAGCCATCTTGAATTGTGTTCTTGAGTGGGGCAGATTCTCCCTTTTGGCCATAAGTCTCGCTGCTCCATTCGTGATCATGTGGGATGCAATGGGAAGTAGATATTCAGTTTAACATTACTACAGTGGCTTGGGACGAAGCCCCAGGGACCTATTATGGAAGGACTGGCTATGAGACAGGGGACATGACCTGCTCTCTGTAACAACTTCCAAGTCAGACCTGGTTCTTTGGTCTAAGCAATTAATGGGCTCAGTTTACTGCTGCCTTTGTTTTACCTTTCCCACCTTACATTGTCTTATCTATCAGATCCTGCAAATGACACCAATAGTATGTTACGCAGTGGCCCAGCATCTACATCAGCAAACACTTTGCTGCAATTATGAGTAGAGTAGCCAGATGCAGAAAAGTGAGACATTGGAAAGGTTTGGGGGGGGGGTAGAATTGGCTGCTCCTGCGCTTTTAGAAGTGGTTTGATAGGCAGAAATATGCTGCTAAAATGTGGAGTGGAATAATATCAATCGCTCTCAGTTGCCATCAGAAAAGAATCTTTTGTAGTCTGTGCAAATGCTGACAACCCTCATGCTCAGATATCTTCTGTTAAGACCTCAAGGAAGCTAAGTGCGTTACCATCTAGTCCAGGGAGGGTTTTCACAAAACTTCATTGCAATCATTTTTTTTTTAATGAAAAACAGTATAAAAATACTCAAATTGAATAAATAAAATAAAAACATGTGACCCTGTGGACCATATACAGTGGTACCTCAGGTTAAGTACTTAATTCATTCCGGAGGTCCGTTCTTAACCTGAAGCGTACTTAACCTGAAGCACCACTTTAGCTAATGGGACCTCCTGCTGCTGCTGCGCTGCCAGAGCACGATTTCTGTTCTTAGCAGAGTTCTTAACCTGTAGCGTACTTAACCTGTAGCGTACTTAACCCGAGGTACCACTGTACTACCTACTCTGCCATAAAAATAAATGGAAAAGGTTCCTGACTACCCTTTGTAGAAACTAAGTGTGTAGAAACTTTGTAGAAACTAAGACTCTGCTCTCTGGGACTACAACCTTTTTCTTAAGATTTGCAAGCTTTCCATATAGAAAAGAGCCCTGTAACTAACCAAGCATCCAGCCAGAGAATAAACTGAGAATGTGATCTCAAGTCACCAGTCACGTGATTGTTATGAAATACGTTCAAAGTGCCCAAGTTACAACGGTCAAAGCCAAAGCTGGGAAGATGAGAAATGCAAAGGTTATCAGATGGCAAACAAAGCTGTGTTTTGCAGAGTGGTGAGTTTTCTGCATGTGCAGTTGCAATACTGAATTTACTGTTCGCTTCACAAGCTGAAAATAGGGACTTTTTATTTTATTTTTTTATTACAAAAAAGTATGCTCTTTGTGGATATTTACATCTCATTTCTGGAATATTTAATGCATGACAGTGCACAGACTGATAGCAACCAGCTCTCTGATGTGTTTAGGAGCAGGATACTAGCTTTCGACTTTTGTTGGCTAGACTCTTGTTTTGTTTGTTGCTTCATAGATGCCTTCCACCCTTCCGTCTGTTCTTAGTGTAAAAGGAGATGGCATGCTGACTCTGAATAGTGTAGCATGGACTTCCTGTTGCTCTGGATTCAAGCCTATGTTTGACTTGGCAAATGCTCCTCCTTTACAGATCTAGGAGTAGTTATCGTGTTTGTTTTTCCTCTGATGATAAAATGCAAAACAAAAACAAAAACTAACCAAAACAGCCCTTGGGATTTGGTTCCAGGTCTGACGAACCTGACTCTGAAAAAGAACAGGTGCGGGTTATATGAGAGAAGGATGCTAGTCAGTCAACCCCAACTCCCCGCCTGGAGGCTGTTATCATAACATTTTTAGAACTGTCTTCATGAACATTCCAGTCAGGGAAGCGTTTATTACTAGCCCTGTTTGGTGTGAAAGAGCACAAGTGACTATGTTCAACCCACCCATCCATCCTCCCCAGGAAAGAAATATGGGCTGGGTAGAAACAGCCTATGTTCATTATGGGAAAATCTAATAGGCATGGAGGTGAGAAATGGAAGATGGAATCCCACATCATGCTTGAGAAGCAGGAGATAGGGCTGCATTGTTGAACCAGTTAATAAGTTAGATTCAGCATAAGCAGAACCAACCTTTAAAAATCTGTTCCATGTTGCTATGATTTACTTTACTGTTTTCATAGATTCATTTTGTTCTCACAGCCTATTCTGCAAAGCAAATGTGTGCTTTTATATGTGCACCTATTTTTCTTTCTCAGGAATTTTTGCAGCTCTGCATTGCAAAAAAACAACAACAACCCCAAACCAACTCTTTATATAATCTGCAATATCAAGTGTACCTGCGTTGGAAAGCAGAGCTGTGGGAAGGGGAATGTAAAGGTGATTACTGGGAGGTGGGGCGGAACAGGTGGTTAGGAAAATACCAAGGAGTGAGTGGGAATCCAGAAGAGCCATTGGCTGCACTGTGCTTTATTAATTAATTCCTTACTTAAGGTATTTTTAAGCCACCTTTTATGGCCAAGCCCTGAACTTAGTTAAACATAGCATGTAAAATCACAATAGTAAATTTACATCGTAAGTATCAACATGTAACAAAACAGTAATAAAATAACACTAAATACCATCCCACTCAGGTTAATACGATCAATCAATCATTTTATTTGTATGTCACCTTTCCACAGTTAACACCATGTTCAAGGTGGCTTACAACATACAAAAATTACATAATTATAAACATAGCAAAAGTAGTCAAACAAATAAAACATTAACAAGTACACAACCAAATTGAAAATTTCCCACATAAATCGTAAGAAGATACAAAAACTTAATATCAATAACAACAACACCTGCACCCTTTAAACAACAGACCGCTCTAAACAAAGCCCCATCCCAAGAGTCTGTTCAGCAGCCTCAGCTTTTGTAGCTGGAGTCAGTCAGGGCTCTGCCCTCCCAGGCCAGGTGGGAAAAGGCCTGCAAGGCAAGGAGCAGGTGTTCACAGCCAATATGACCAAAACAAAAATAGCAGCTTAGCACCATATTATACAGCAGCAGTTTAACAAACTTTCAAGAAAAGGGACTTGAAGCAAAATGAACACTTTCTGGGACCCCACATTTAAATTCTCATTCACACACCTCGTTGCTGGCCCTAGTAGGACCAACTTGGCAAGTTAGACCTGGTGATCATTCAATGTCTACTGACTGGGGGTTTTTTTCTTCCCAAAATTGACCCCTGAATTTTAGAATTTTATTGATATTGATGCTGCATATTCTATGCTGTTTTATGCTGTTTTTAAGTCTCATTTTAATCAATGTTTTATATTTGCTGTTTGCTGCCCTGAGCCCGGTTTTTAAACCGGGAAGGGCGGGGTATAAATAAAAAATTATTACTATTATTTATTATTATTATCTAAAGGCGTGTAATGATGGAGCCATCCAACCTTCAACTAGAATAGAGTTCCACAAGCATAGGGGCCACTGCTGAGAAGTCATCTCCATTGTGCCTGGCAGTTTAATTGATTCCATTGGCAAATTGTCCCTCCTAGGGTTGTCATATTTTGAAGAGCAAAAAAGAGGACACTATGGCAACTCTCATTTTAAATACCCCTACTATGTGTAAACTATAAAAGCTGTGATATATTGCTGAGGAGGGCAGGAGAAGAGAAAAGGAAAACAAATCTTCAACCACCAGTTATGTCTATGTCTCACCCAGAAAGTATAGCCAGAGACATTTTGGCAAATTTAAAAAATCCATGGAGAGAAATTTTACCCCTGGAAAAAAAGGACATGTCCTGGAAAAAAAGGACATATGGCAACCCTGTTTTCTGACATCCCTCGGATATGGTTTCTGAGCCAACAGTCCAACTGGAAGCAATAGCGCTTAGTAGTGACGTATCTTTGCTGGATGGGTGAGCATCTTTCTTTCTCTCCCTCCCTCCCTAAGCACATAGAGACTTGTTTGCAGACCCTTTGAGAGGCACATGTCCAAGTCTGAGCTTTTGAACCAAGCAATTGCTTGCAGAAAAGAGATGCCCCAGTGTCTGAGTTAAACCCCACCTAACTTCAACTACCTTTTCCTAAGATAAAGACTTTATCTCCCATCTGACATAACAAGGAATAAAGTTTCAATCAAATGGGGGAAAAGAGGAATGACTAATACTACAAAAAGCTAGTTCACACACACACGTTTTGACCTTCTGAGTTAAGTTTTCCTTCCTCCCAAGGGCAGCCCCCTCTCTGTTTTGAAACCATTTTATGAGACAAAGCAAAAAAAGGGATTGGGGGCAGCTTTGCTTGAAGTTCATGTTGAGAGATTGGATCAGATAGCGAATTGTTAATGCTGTAGTTTAGCATGAACTCAGGCATGCCGCTTGCCAAAAATGCTAAAGTGTACATCTCAAAGACAGGATGTTGCATCTTGTCAGTATAAACAGTCCCCTCCTTGAGAGTTCACAGTCAGGGGAAGTCAGCTGCACCTCCAAAGCTAGCTGGCTCCATGTTAAACTTCTCCGTTTTTGATTAATTCCTCTTGCTAAACAGAAAATATGCACAATGATGATCCCCAGAGCACATCAGGTCATTATCAGCTGATTCACATAGATTCACATTCTTTATCCAGTTTATCCTTACCTGGAAAATCCCTAGTTCATTTTATCCATCCTGAAACATGCTCTTGGAATGATGAGCACAATCTACTCTGACCACCAAACCCCTATTTACAATTAAAACATACAGCTCCATACAACACAAAAAAACCACACACAGGATGCTTAAGATTCTCTCACCTTTCCCCCCTTTCAGACCCGAAGCTTTAAAGGCTAATGAGTTAAGAATTGCCCAGGGTGATAATGGGGCTGCTAAATTTCTTTTAATGATTGCTACACAGGCTCTAAAAGAGCTAGAAACAAAACTAGAGCAGGCTCCTTGGGAGAGGGTGTGTGTGTGTGTGTGTGTGTGTGTGTGTGTGTATGTGTGTGTTCAGGCACAAAGCACTGGGAAAGAGAAGCTTGGGAGAAAGGGGCTGCAGTTTTCACACTGTTAGGTGTTTAGAGGAAGACAAGCCACAGACACAGATGACTAATTCTGGCTAATTGCAACCTGCATAGGTCAAGGCCTGAAGGCCTCAGTGCCACTAGGTCAGGGCAACATCCATCACTAGCCTCTTCTGTGAATAGTGGATCATCAGCAAGCCAGGACAATGGGAGGCACAATGGGAACTTGAGAGGGCTTAACAAGGACAACAAAATTTAATCATTGCATCGCCTTCATACTCACTTCTCTCTTTCTGATTGGCAAACAGCCTGGTGAGAAGTTACTCTGCAGAACATAACAAGGAGTGAGGCCTCACAGCCCTTTTCTCCTCCGTGGGCTAACCTCAGCCTTGTAGACTCTGCATCTTTCCAGCACATCATATGCTGAGTGCTTTTTCATATTTCCAATCCTGACTTGTTGTGGGGTAGGGGGAAGGAATCCCACTTGGTACCAGCAGAATAACCTGAAAACATTCTTCCATTTGTCAACTTCCACACTCTCTGTTCAATTACAGCGGTGCTGCTGCTAACCAAGGCAGGGGTGGATTGGGGAAAGCACTGGGTTTTGGGTGGTGGTGCATGCATCTGCGCCCACTGCCAACCTCACTGCTACCCTCCTCCACTCCATCAGCAGCAACAACACCACATTGGAGAGGTGTGGTGCAGCAGTGGCATCCCAGCTCATATGCCATGACTGGGTATGATAAACGCAGAGAGAGCTGCTTACTCCAGGCCAGACTATTGATCCATTTAGCCCAGCATTGCCTGCTCAAGCCTTTCCCAACCTGGCATCCTACAGGTGTTGTTGGACTACAACTCTCGTTGTCCTTGTCACGAGCCCTGTGGAGACTTCTTGGCAGGGCTGGACTGGTCAGAAGGGACAAGATTGTAGAGTTGGAGCTGGGATGAAAACCATGACTTTGCCCATCTCACAATTCAAAGGGTGTGTGTCAAATGTTGGGACAGCACCTCAGCTTTTGCCTAGCCATGTACTATAGAACTCTGCTATCAACTTCTGAACAACACAACCTGTTTGCCTCATCTCTATTAAGGTGGTATTGTGGATTGTGGAATAGAGCCGAGTGAATGAATGAATGAATGAATCTTTATTTCCATCAGCCACCAGTCATAGCAATAAAACAAAATGCAGTAAACTGAGTGTTTCAGTATCATGTCCATGAATTAAAGCCAGTATAATCCCTGAGCATTTGGCCATGCTGGCTAGGATTGTTGGGAGCTGGAGTCCAACAGTGCCGGATTTATGTATAAGCTAAACAAGCTATAGCTTAGGGCCCCACTTTCTTGGGGCCCCCCAAAAAATTTAAAGGGGAAAAAAACCAACTTAAGTTAGAGCTTAATAATTATTTCACTATTAATATACTTCTTAATTGTATTTCAGTTCAACAATTACTTTGATAAAATACATATTTTGTTATGTGCAAATGCCTATTAGGTCCATAAATTACAATATAACATATATTCAACACAAAAACCAGTGACAATTTGTTGTTGACAAAGGACAGCTGGACATATAAAGGGCCCCATTACCTTCAGTAGCTTAGGGCCTCATCAAACCTAAATCCGGCCCTGGAGTCCAACAACATCTCAAGCACATCAGGGTTGAGAAGGCTGCTCTACTCTGAAAGCAGTGGATCTCCAGACATGGGTCTTCTATATAACCTACTACAAGACCCTTTAAACTGGAGATTCCAGGGACTCAACCTAAGACCTGCAAACCTGGGGCCTTGTCCTCTACATGCCCTCTTCTGTTGAGCTATAGTCCCTTCCAGAACAATGTACTACTCTGGAGAATCACTATTATACCGGTACTTTTTCAAAGTTTCACTGCTAACCATGGAACTTTCTTTAGTCAAAGGAGAGTACTCAGATAAGCAACGAGCCATTCTTCCTGGCTCCATCTCACCCAGCAACTCTGTTGCTTTGATGCTTTATGAACAATGCGCCTCAGTAATGAGATACCGGTATGCCTCAAACAGTAGAGTCTGTTTGTTCTTCAGTGCTTGGCTATTAGAAAGTGCAGGTTGTTCTGCTGACACGCTGTTCACAGACATGATCAAAATAGCTGCTGGAGTCCCATGAAAACAGTCGCTAAGGTTGGCAGACTGATGCTCAGCAAAGGAATAGGACACTTCTGGATTAAAGTATCTTTTCTGCACCTGAAATTTAGTCTCTTTGTTTGTGTGACTGGAATAGAGTTGCCAATTTATTTGTTTATTCCTCACTTTACTTTATCAATAACCTAAGAAAAACAAATGTTAGCAGATTGCATGAAAATTTATATCCAATTATATCTTTAATAATTACTAAGATGATTTGCCACACTGTCTTTACCCCCGTACAACTCCACCATATGTGAAAAAGTTGACATCTGCAGGCTGACATCTCCAGCAATCCCCACAGCAGTAAGCATACATTTTTTCTTAAGCCGGTGGGTGTAAAAAAATATTACAGAAATCCTCTTTCAATTGCATATTATAGTTAGGAGCAAACTTGCATATATAACTCTTAGCATTCCTCTTGTTTGGAACAGTTCCAAATCTCTTTCTCATAATTACTAATATTTTGCAGCACTTGCTTCTGTAGTCATTAGAATTGTGCACATTTGAGGCAAAAAAAACCCTAACAAAAAACCCCCCACAACCCTTTCCCAAGATTTGGTATGCACTAAGTTTTCAAGAGCTGGACCATAAAGAAGGCTGATCGCCGAAGAATTGATGCTTTTGAATTATGGTGCTGGAGGAGACTCTTGAGAGTCCCATGGACTGCAAGAAGATCAAACCTATCCATTCTGAAGGAAATCAGCCCTGAGTGCTCACTGGAAGGACAGATCCTGAAGCTGAGGCTCCTATACTTTGGCCACCTCATGAGAAGAGAAGACTGCCTGGAAAAGACCCTGATGTTGGGAAAGATTGGGGGCACAAGGAGAAGGGGATGACAGAGGACGAGATGGTTGGACAGTGTTCTCAAAGCTACCAACATGAGTCTGACCAAACTGCGGGAGGCAGTGGAAGACAGGAGTGCCTGGTGTGCTCTGGTCCATGGGGTCACGAAGAGTCAGACATGACTAAACGACTAAACAACAACAACAAGCTTTCAAAATTAGCTAACTGTTGAGTGACGTCATTTAGTAGTTAACCTAAGAGCCCTTGCTGGATCAGAAGAAAGGCCTCCATCTTAGTCCAGCATTTTGTCCCAGACCAGATGCCTATGGGAAGACCACAAGCAGGACCTGAGTACAAGAGCCTTCTTCCATGGTTTCTCCCCAGCAACTAGCATTCAGATGCACACTGTTGAATTATAGCAGTAAACAAGGAAATCCTCAGGAGCACAGACGGATCATATTTTGTGTCCGCAAAAAGAGAGAGAGAGGGCTACGTACTTTTTCATGTAACTGGCTTTCTTCTCTTCCCCACATTCTCCACAGGTGGAGAGAGTGCCAAGGCAAAGTGAAGAAATGAATGATTGCCATGAGTCTGGTAGACATGTGAGCTGGCCATTAGGCATGCAAATGGAAGATGTTGGTTAAGATTCCACAGGGAATGCACATGCCTGCACATTTTATGCATGGACTTCATTTCCCCCAGAAGTTATTTTTCAGAAGATGGCTTCCAGAAGGCTCTCTTTTCTCTTGAAGATCCTCCTAAGAGCTTTTCAAAGGAGAAACCATGACAAAAAATGCATATGTTACTGGCAGCATTCTCCCTCTAAAAAACTATTGCACCCAGTCTCCAAACTACTTTCTTCTTTTTTGATTTGGGAGATTTTATATATATATAAAATCTATTTTTTATTTTTTTAAAGAATTTTGGAGGGAAGAATAGACTTACAGGACATGAACATAAGCACAAATTTTAGACCACAGTTGTGGCATTTAATTTTATGAAATGTGGATGTGATTGTTAGGACAACTGTTGGTGCAAATCAGGAAAGCAGATAGCTGTGAAAAATATGAACACAATTTAGATTATAGGGCTGAAATATTCAAATTGATATGAAAAATATAAAAAAGGAAAAGTTTTGCTATGAGCTGCATATCAGCTATATGCTCTGTGCAAAACTGATTTTTCCCATTACTAATTTCTTAACCAGTTCCGCACTAGTGTAGATGGACTAAGGTTCAGATTCTACAGATGAAAATTTTGAGATTTCTTGGCCATAAAACACTATAATCCGTATGATTTTTTGTATGTAGTCTAGCTTCAGTCAATAGAATTACACCAGTGTGTAATTTGAACCTTTAAAAGATGTATAGATACCTAGACAAGAATATCTCTCTATATATTTTTTAAAATTTTTTTTTGCATTTTCAATTTTACATTTTCAATTTCACATAGAATAAATGAAAAAAAGAATATACACAAACAGATAGAAAAATAAAATCTCCTTTGACTTTTCTCCCCCCTTTGTGGATCCTCATATAATGATTTTCCCTCTGTATCTCTTCTGTAACTCTGTTCTTATAAGTCCTTTATCAATCCATAGTTCAGATTTCTACCACACGTTTTCTGTCAGTCTTACCAATGAATGTTATTGTTTACAGTAGTTTTTTCTAAATAGATTATATACTTTCCACATTCTTTAATAAAATCAGCCCCTTCCTGGCTTCTAATTCTTCCTGTAAGTTTTGCCATCTCAGCATAGTTCATCAATTTTATCTGCCACTCTTCCAAACGTAAGCCATGTTGTTGGTGTATGTGTTTCACTGAGAACTAGGGAACAGCTTTGGGTTTTTGTTTTTGTTTTAAAAATGAAACTTGAACCATACCTGGCTGCCTCATGTGAATTAAAGAAAATCCTCATTCAAGTCCTTTAAAACTTTCTCTTTCTGGAGAGTACGAAATCCTGAAGTTATTTTTTCTCATTCTCACAGTACTGGGTGACTCTTTGAGGACTTGGCAGAATATATATTCTGGGTGACATGCCTGGATTTAATCCCTTCTGTCTTGTCTCTCTGTGTGTGACAAGCTTGGGAGATTTTTCTTTCTGTCTAAGAAAACAAGACAGCATTATTATTTTTAATTTGAAAGCACTAATGCTATCTAGATGAACTAACATCAGAAATACTTGTAATTTTGTTCTGAATTTCCACACTTCCCTTTGCATCACAAAGGGCCTGTTAGTTTGCAACTAAACAACCAGTTTTGCTGGAAGAAAAATACAGGAGGTTTATAGCTACCAAGTTCCGGAAAGTAAATTTTCTGTATGTGTAAGTTTGGTGGATTTCTTCTTTTTTTATTTTCCAACCCAACGCTTTAAAAACGAATCTTGCCCTGCACTCCTTGATGCCACTTAAATGAGAACCATGCACAGGCAGCACACTGAAATCCTTCCAGCAGTTCACCCAGATGTTTCATTTTGAGTTTGAAGAGCTCTTTCGCTTTGGGAGCTGCCAGTGGGGAAACTGCCTGTGGAGTGTTGGTGTCTCTGCATTAAACTCTCTGGCCTCTCCTTTAAACTCAGGAAGCTCAAACTGCAGTTTGGTGGTGTGCTGGGGAGTTGCTGCTGAAGTGATGCTGAAAATTATTTGTTTCCGGGCATGCACCTCTGCTTTGCCTTCACATGCCATGTTGCTTAGGGTTTTATCCTGTACTGAGGCATTCCTTTTGGTCCAGGGCCCTGATAATGACACTATCCTTCAAAGTGGTGCTGGGCGGGGGGGGGGGGGGAGAGCCTGTTTCCATGGAAACAGTAAGCCTTCCCCAATTGTATAGGAACCTCAGATGGCATGCATTAGCACAGTGCCAGCAGCTAGGACTGACCTATAGTCAATCCACTCTGGTCCCAAAGCTATCATTCTCATTGTTAGCGGGATGGGGTGGGGGTGGAAGGCAAAAAAAGGGGGGGGGAAGACAACCTACCTACCCAAATATCCATTTTGATACAGCGAATGAAGGTCACGGCTGAGGAGTACTTTTAAAACCACCATTTTGGAAGGCAATTTGGTCTACAGATGCTACCAAATGTTTACTATTTTTAAACTTTGTGTACGACACGACACCTCACATCAATAGGGCAGCCACTTCCGCGTTGCCAAAAGAGGAGAGCGTTTTACATAAAATTTGCATATGCTAATCCATATGTATTTATGCAAATTTAGAAATCATCACTATCATTTAAATAGAAATGGTGTGCATCTCACAGAGGGGGAAGGCTGTGGACTGGGTGACTTGTGAGGCTGCTCAGTCTGCTTTCCAGGCATGCTGGCTGTTGATGGGCAGCTTCAGGGTCCCTGTGCTCTTCCTTCTTATGGTTCTTTTTCTTTAAACTGACCTCAGGCTCAACCCAAGCCTTCAAATACAGGGCATCATACTCAGCCACTTTGAGAACAGGATGCTCGACTAGATAGTCTGATGCACCAAAGCTCTCCCTATGGACTACCCATGTCTACCTTACATATCGTATGACCTTCCATCTTTCAGTTTGTGTAGCATATATGAACCTGTGATTACATTTCACAGAATGGTTTGTGAACCAGAAGTGCTCCTCACCATATTTTGGACCAGAAGTTCACATTTGGATAGAACAAGACTTCTACATATCTTTTGTGCTGTTTGATTCGCTCATTTGTGCTTAATCATAGTTTGGCTTAGTGTTACACCCGGAAACCTATGTCCCCACTGTAGAGGGACGTGTGGATCCAGAATTGGCCTCCACGGCCACTTACAGACTCGCTGTTAAAACTGTGTTTATGGAAGACAATCTTACTCGGCTACGAATGATCGAAGAAGAAGAAGAAGAAGAAGACGTGTGAATGAGGAGGTAATAGCCCCACCTCCAGACACACTGGGGAGCCAGTGTGGTGTAGTGGTTAAGAGTGGTAGACTCGTAATCTGGGGAACCGGGTTCGTGTCTCCGCTCCTCCACATGCAGCTGCTGGGTGACCTTGGGCTAGTCACACTTCTCTGAAGTCTCTCAGCCCCACTCACCTCACAGAGTGTTTGTTGTGGGGGAGGAAGGGAAAGGAGAATGTTAGCCGCTTTGAGACTCCTTCGGGTAGTGATAAAGCGGGATATCAAATCCAAACTCTTCTTCCTCTTACCTATTGCCTCACATGGTTGGCATAAGATGTGCCTTCATTTCCCTGTGTCAGCTGTCCTCTGCTCTTGCTAGTTGACAGAGCTTCCCCACCTCCTATTTGCATACTCACAATATTCCACCCATCAGCAGCAGAGCATCAACTTCCAGTGTATGGCCATCCAGAATGTCCCTCACTTGTTGAGGTTTGTTAGCGACCATCTGGGAGCAAATGCCCTCCTCAACACATCCAATGAGCATCAGTTGGGAGGAGGTCCAGGCTGGCAGGGCCAGTGTCAACTATTGCACCTTCAAAACTCTGAACTTGCCCTGCAGAATGATTCAGGGCAGGCTGAAAGCCTAAGGCCTCTGCACATGGAAAATAGAAGTCACTGTATGTTGAGTCAGACAATTGTACATGTAGCCCAACCTTGTCTGCACTGACTGGCAGCAGTTTTCTAGAAATGCAGACAGGGAGTATCTCCCAGCCATACCTGGGAGATTGAACCTGGGACCTTTCGCATGTGTTCTACCACCGAGCCACAGCCCTTCCACGAAAATTCAGCATTCAGAGAGTTCTGCTGGGGTGTGTTTATATGTGCAGATATGCAAACATTTGTACTTATGTGCATCCATTCCCTCAACGGTGTCTCCGAAAAATCTTACACATCACTTGGGAAGACAGGCGAACTAATGTCAGTGTACTGGATGAAGCAAAGATCACCAGTGTTGAAGCAATGATTCTTCAACATCAACTTCTTTGGACTGGTCATGTTGTGCGGATGCCTGATTATCGTCTTCCAAAGCAACTACTCTAATCCAAACTAAAAATGGAAAGCGTAATGCTGGTGGTCAACAAAAGAGGTTTAAAGACTGTCTCAAGGCAAATCTAAAAAAAAAATGTAGTATACACACTGACAACTGGGAAACACTGGCCTACAAGTGCTCCAGTTGGAGAACAGCCTTTACTCAGGTGTCATGGACTTTGAAGACACTCGAACTCAGAACGCAAGGGAGAAACGTGCTAAGAGGAAGGCACGCTTGGCAAATCCACACCGTGATTAACTCCTGCCCAAAAACCTATGTCCCCACTGTGGAAGGACCTGGGGGTCCAGAATTGGCCTCCACAGTCACTTACAGACTCATTGTTAAAACCGTGTTTATGGAAGACAATCTTACTCGGCTACAAGTGATCGCCAGAGAAGAAGGATGTGCACATGTGTGCGTGCAAGCAAGCCACTGAAGCTCCTTTAAGGACTTTACTTGCTGCATTCTTGGCCTGCAATCTCAGTTGCACAAATAGAAATATCCTGCAAAAGTGGAGGGCAGCTATACAATTTATTGCCTAGTGGCTTAGCCATTTGGAATACAATGACATTTAGCCCATTTGGAAAAATGGTGGCTATTCTCAGGGATGCTTTCACATTGGTTAGAGCAAATATGGGGGGTACCTGTAGCGTTTTATCATCTCATGGAGTCCTGGCTCCTTGACACCTTATTTTACAGCCAGAAAATGCCAGTGGGGAAAAAAATCTCTTCACATTTAACTACTTCAATCATGTTTAAGGCTAGTAGAAGACCAGGGAGGGGGGGAGAGGAAGGGTGGGAGGAGATTTTCCTTTAGGACCCAGGCTTGCTCAGAAGTGCAGTGCATTTATCTTTGTTTGTGAAAAGTAGTAGTATTTTAAAAGGCATTAAGCATGAAGTGATTAATCAAATGGCAAGAATAGGCCTTTAGGGTGCTCTGGAGAGTCTGGAGAAACACAACTGAGAAATGATGCTTTCTGCTCTATTGAAATGCAAATGCGGCGCGGCACAGCCCTCTCAGAAAGTGTGGGGTGGGGGCGCTTCATGTTATCTATTCCTGAGAATACCTGCTGAATGCATCATGTCTATTTACTTTGCTTGTATAAGCCCTGGCAAGGTAGAGCAAGTGGATTTACACCTGAGCAAAGGTACCATAATTAGCAGAGAAATGCTCAACGAGAAACAAGGGACACTCCAGAACAACCAACATATTGGTTGTCTTTTTCTCATTCAGAGATTTTTTGCCTTTTATGTTTCTGTCTTTATTAGCCCAGTGTTCCACTTCTAAAGCAATGAAATCCATTTTTTCAGATACGAGCCTAGCAGCTGTTAAGAGCCCAGAGTCAAAATCATTTCACCTTGTTGACGATATTAAAAAGAATTAAAAAAAGGGGGAGCGGGGAAGGCCCTTTTTATCCTTTTGTTACCATCCACGCACAGTTCAATTACTTTGATTCTCAAAGGCCCTGAATGCCACTGTAAGATCTTGGATAAATCGCTGCAGAACTTGGTGTTTGTGTGTTGTTGTCAGAATAAGATAATATTCACGAGATTATTCCTCAAGGAGGAGGAAATGTTTGTTTTGCGAGTCCACACAAAATGGATAAATCAAAGTAGTCCTCCCAAGTCCTAGAGATGAGAGAAGTCACCTGAGTGAATTCCACAAAATAAAAATGAAGTCTGTCCACTATGTACTCACCAAGCATGACTCCCTGTATGTGCTTGTTTCTCCATCTGCCAATGTGGTCATATGTGACATGGGTGAGCTATGAGCATATGTATATCTGCAGGTGGACAATTTTGTTTGATCGGCTGTTTTTTTTTTATTAAAAAATATTTTTCATTTTCTCATTTTACAAACTTATAACAATACAAATTTACACATCAAATTTAAGATACCGAATATTAATATCGACCCCCTTCCCCTCTTTCTGTGGTTGCTTATGTCATATCTTTTATCACTGCGTATCTGATTTAAATCTATTTATTATTTATCATTTATACTCAATTTAAATGATTTTACTGCTCGTTTTTAATTCAGGCTGTTTACAACAGTTCTTCAAATAGCCCTTAAAGCTTCCCCATTCAAAGTTAAAAAGTCTCTTCTTGATTTCTTCTTCTTCGGATAAGTTACGCCATTTCTGCATACTCCATCAGTTTCTGCTGCTAATCTTCCTTGGTTGGGACTGCTGCTTCTTTCCACCTCTGGGTGTATATCATTCAAGCGGCCGTTGTCACATACATAAATATATATATATATATTTCTGTTCTTTTAGTACCTCTGTTCCTATTATTCCTAAAAGAAAAGCTTCTGGTCTCTTAAAGTTATCTTTAACATTATTTTTTCCAAACTATATAAAACATAAAAAATTGTCCAGTAGCACCTTAGAGACCCACTAAGTTTGTTCTTGGTATGAGCTTTCGTGTGCATGCACACTTCTTCAATTCATTATATATCATTTCCCAGAATGCTTTAACAACCTTACAAGACCACCACATATGGAAAAAGTTACCTGCATTTTATTTATTTATTTAGGGAGAAGGATTGTGCATACATAGGCGCACACTTATCATCTGCATCCCTTTGCATGAAATGTGGGTGGGTGGGTGGGTGGGTGGGGGGAAGGCAAGGATTTGAGCTGGGACTCTTGCTTTAGCACAGAATGGTGAGCCAGACCTGGACTGTGTGTATGGAGTCACAAAGCAAAAACGATTGCATGTTTATTAATGCAGGATACAAGAGTGTGTGCCTGCTTATGCCATGCCTCACTGCCCTATTTCTAATGCCCTGCCACTCACCTGACATCTGCTTGTCATTCTGTGCATATATCTCTATGCGCGCGCGCGCACACACACACACACACACACATATATATATAAAACAAAGTGGGGCTCTTTGTCTAGACGTCACTTTGTGATCTTAGTCTTACTCTATTACCGGCATTGATCCATTCTGGGGCAGATAACAGAAGAAGGCGACAGACTAACATGTTCCTGTAACCTACTTGATGCTGGCGTGTAAAATAATACCCCAGATAGTTACCCTAAAGGCCTTTATCATTTATTCATTCAGCGATTCCCTTCCTGTGTAGTTAATGTTGCAATTCCCTGCCCAGAGCTTGCAGACGGGGCGTGAGAAATCCTTATGGACAGATGGCCTTGCATTTCTGAAAACAAACTTGTGTTATCTTCCAAGTTGCTTTAATGAGCTGACTCTGTTTAGGGAGCACATCAGAGAAGGAATTCATCAGCCTGCTAGTTCTTCTGTATTTTGATTTGCATTCAGCAAAGTGGAACAAATCCTGAAATTGTTAGTGTTTGATTAGCCCTTACTTATGCAAAGCGGAAACTTTGAGAGCTCTGGAGGTTTGGGAACTGCCAATCGTTCCCGAGGGCCGCTTCTCACGAGACTCCAGTACAGTTACCTGAGTACAAAACACACACACATTGTAGTGGATAAAACCGGCACACAGATTGTGGCCACTTCCCTCTTCAAAATGGGGACGGGGGCTGATGATGTCCTAGTTTCTTTCTGCTTGTATTTTACAGGGGAAAGCTGTGATTTGTGCCTGAGTCATAACTAGGGTTTTGTGTGTGTGTGTGTGTGTGTGTGTGTTGAAGATCAAACCTATCCATTCTTAAAGAAATCAGCTCTGAGTGCTCACTAGAAGGACAGATCCTGAAGTTGAGGCTCCAGTACTTTGGCCACCTCATGAGAAGAGAAGACTCCATAGAAAAGACCCTGATGTTGGGAAAGATTGAGGGCACAAGGAGAAGGGGATGACAGAGGATGAGATGGTTGGACAGTGTTCTTGAAGCTACGGTACTAACATGAGTTTGGCCAAACTGCGAGAGGCAGTGAAGGATAGGCGTGCCTGGCGTGCTCTGGTCCATGGGGTAACGAAGAGTCGGACACGACTGAACGACTGAACAACAGCAAGTGTGTTTTGAGGCGGTATGCCACTGTACTGCCACCTCTGCTGTCCCCCTGCATTACAAATTCACGCAACACTTTTATGAGTGGCAAAGCGCCTTCCAGGAAGGTGCCTAGTGATCGTAAAAAGGCCGCGCCGGAGCTGAGGTGCTTTGGTGTGACCCTTTTACGATTGCCAGGCAAGTTCCTGGAAAGCGTTTTGCCAATCTTAGAAGGATCACGCCAAAGCGCCTCCGGGAGGCCGTGCCTGCCACCATGGGAAATGGCAGAGGCTGTGGCAGCAGGCAAAGGTGTGAGGGGGGAAGGAGCAAGTGGGTAGGTGGGAATGCAGCAGCAGCGGTTGGATGGTGGCAGGGGCTGCAAGCAGGCAAACAGCAGCGGGATGGTGCGCACTGGTCATAACTGGCTTGATATGCATGCCAGTTGTATATCTGTACTAAGTACAAAATATCTCACAGTTCTGGGGTTCCAAAAGGTCTGCTGCTGCTCACCCGCATTTAACTGTTATTTTTTAGGAAAGGGGTTTGTTGGCATTGCCAAAAGTTGATAGACCCTCAGGTTTATTGTGAAAGCTGCTGTAGCATAGGGACTATTGTTGTATCCTACTCAGAGTAGACCCATTGAAATTAATGGACATGACTAACCTGTGATGATTAATTTCAGTGGGTCTACTCTACATAGGACTTAGTTGGATTTAACCCCAAGAGACTAGACTATAAATGTGGAAATCTCGGGTTTGAAGTTCACTTCTGCCATGCACTCACTAGCTGATCTTGGGCAAGCCATTGTCTCACAGCCTCAGTCTTCACACCTGCAATATGGGGGACAATATGACTTTCCTTACAGTAGCATTGCCATATTTTTAAGGAAATTCGCCCAAAACTAGACTTCAGGCATGGGTTGACATACGTCTGGATTTTCCCAGACATTTAAATGATTTCCACCCAGACACTGCTTCCAACAGCCATATTCCAGCCATGTCCAGGAAATTCCGGATGTATGGCAGCTGTACTTTACAGGATTGTTTTAAGGATTATGACCAGTGAAGCAATCTGATTAATATGCAAAAGCCAAGTATTATTACATTTGTTTTAAAAAATTTCCCACCTTGCTGAATTTTTCTCTGTATTCCTCTGTTTTTTGCTCCCTTCAACCTCCACCAATCCCAACAACCTCCACCAACCCCATCCCAAAATATCTGGAGGGGGTCAGGTTGTCAGAAGGTGCTGTAAACTGTACTGATGGAAGTTGGGAGTCCACTAACATGGGGAGGGCCTAAGAACTCCCCATCTCTGCTCTAAATGAAGTTTGCATTGCTGACAAAGATATCTGCATGACAAATCCAAGCAGTGGAGGGGAACTTTCTTATCAGCCTGAGGTCTACATTCCCTTGCGGGCAGCTTTCTGGAGACTTTCCCAGAAGTAGATGGGAACGAAGGCGAAGTGGGTGGAGCAAAGGATGGGACTGTCAAACTTTCTCCAGAAGGTTGTGTTCCAGCCAGAGGTTTCTACACCACCACTGCCCAGAACCAGTGTGGTGTAGTGGTTAAGAGCGGTAGACTCGTAATTTGGGGAACCGGGTTCGCGTCTCCGCTCCTCCACATGCAGCTGCTGGGTGACCTTGGGCTAGTCACACTTCTTTGAAGTCTCTCAGCCCCACTCACCTCACAGAGTGTTTGTTGTGGGGGAGGAAGGGAAGGGAGAATGTTAGCCGCTTTGAGACTCCTTCGGGTAGTGATAAAGCGGGATATCAAATCCAAACTCCTCTTCTTCTTCAATGCACAGCTCTCCATTATTGATCCAGACAAGGACGTGATGATAATCACAGGCAATAATACTCAGGGAGGGTGCAGAACAGGGCTGTGTGTGTGTGACTCAAGGTCCAGACAGAGAGGCCTACAGGGTAACAATCAGCACCCACCCCTCTCCACTGTGAACTCACCTGTATGGGGAACCACAGACCTAGCTATACAGTGGCAAATAAAATGTTTTAAGTGTGTTTTAAGTGCAATATACAATGTGACATGAGATGGTGATGGTGAGTCTTATGGAAATTTCAATGTATTTTTAAAAACGCTTTAAAAAAAAAGCAATTTCAGAACGGTTTTTATATGTGTGTAGATTCCACCCAGTGCTGGATTTACATATAAGCTAAACGAGCAAAAGCTTAGGGCCCCACTCTCTTGGGGGCTCCAAAAAAGTTTAAAGGAAAAAAAAACTGGATGTACATTTCCAAAATATAAGATAAAAAACAAATAAAATAAAACCTACATACAGCAACAGTGTTTTTTGTTGTGTAGGCTCCTATGATGTAAGTAATAGGCCCTGCCTGCTAGCCTGCTCCCTAAATATCACTGGTTTGTTCATTTCTATATATAGGGTGCCTACATTCTGCATGTGCAAATGGCTTTAGATACCTATTAGGTCCATAAATTACCATATAGCATATATTCAGCACAAAAAAACAGCGACAATTTGTTGTTGACAAAGGACAGCTGGACACATAAAGGGCCCCATTACCTTCAGTAGCTTAGGGCCTCATCAAACCTAAATCTGGCCCTGGTTCCACCCATGCAGATCCCTTCCTTCCATTTTCTTTCTGACTATATTACAGCTATTATAGGAAGATAGGAACCCGTATTGCATCCGGTCAGAGTTATTTGTACATCCTAGCCCAGAATTATCCACTCTAATTGGCAGTGGCTCTCCAGAGTCTCCAGCAGGGAAGAGTCTTTCTCATCACCTGGCGTCTTCCAGCTGGTAGGTGGATGCTGCACAGATTGAACCTGGGGACCTCTGGGCATGCAAAATGCCAGCTCTGCCAATGCACTATAGCCACCCTACATTTAGATTTTGTGGATATTCCCCGTTAACTCTCTTTTGGAGAATTTTTTTTCTGCTTGAAGGAAGCCAGGGAAAACATCTGAAGACAACTTGGGCTTCTCTGTAAAATAACAGGGAGTTTCCACGGCTGTTTTGCTGCCTAACTATATAGTTTGAATAGGGGGCGGGGGATGGGGACTAGAGGCCTTGACTATTGTTCCTGCCTTTTAAGAGGAATACCTCACCCAGTGCTAGTGCAATCATTCCAAAGGTAGGTGTTAATCTTGATCTGATTTCATGTGCAAAACAGCTGCTTGGATACTTAGTCTTCCATCTGTCTCGGATGGAGCTGTTTTCTACCACTCTTTCCTGCACACGGAAAGTTAATTTAATGCATATTGGGAAATTCTTTAAACACCAGGAGACTTCACACCATCCCTCCCCACCCCACCCCCTCCACCCCATCAGGCCCTTGGAGTTCTTGCTGATATTTAGAGGTGTGAGATTACAGAGCTGTAGAATGGAATGTTTCACTAATTTGTTCTAGAGACTATCTGTGGCTGAATCTCCATGCTGTTCTCCTTCTAAACCAAGCGCAGCACAATAGAAAAAGTCCCAGTAACTTCTTGTGAAGGAAAATGCGGCTAGTGCTCAGGAATGACTGGAGCTGTAGTCCAGCGAAACATGGGTGGTACCAGGTTGGAAACAGCTACTTTAAAACGTGGGGACACAGGTCTAAACCACTGTGGTCTAAACCACTGAGCCTCTTGGGCTTGCCAATCAAGTTGGCGGTTCGAATCCCTGCGACAGGGTGAGCTCCCGTTGCTCTGTCCCAGCTCCTGCCAACCTAGCAGTTTGAAAGCACTTCAGTAGTTAAATAGGTACCGCTCTGGCGGGAAGGTAAATGGTGTTTCTGTGCGGTTTCCATCATGGTGTCCTGTTGCACCAGTAGCGGTTTAGTTCTGCTGGCCACATGACCGAGAAAGCTGTCTGTGGACAAATGCCGGCTCCCTTGGCCTGAAAGCGAGATGAGCACCACAACCCCATAGGCGCCTTTGACTGGACTTAACTGTCCAGGGGTCCTTTACCTTTTTTTTTTTTTTAACCTTACTTTAAAACATTACCATAAGCAGTGGAGGCTGGCCCACTGTGGCTGCTGGGGCAGCCACTGCACATGTGTAATGGCACACTTTCCTAAATAAGTACTGCGCAAGTCCTATTATGGTGAAACCAGTAAGGTTAAAAATTGCAGCCCTCCCAAGTAAAAATTTTACCTGCTCCCCACTGACCAAAAGAGACATTTCTGACCATTCTAACTGGGGCCACGTCAGATTAAGCAGTGCTCCTCCACCTCAGATACGCTAACTTACAAACGTAAACAGGGAGAACTGTCCAGATTGAAAGTGGCATCACACTCCTCGCTGTGATGCTCAAGCATCTTGCGCAGTTTCTAAATCAACAGAACCTAATTCCCTTTCAGAATGTAAAGAATAGTTTTGTCCCCAGGTGTATTAGCAGAGCCACATAAATGAATTTTAGATGTACATTAAAATTCTGTTTGCTAGCAAATTAGTTATACTGCTGAATATATTTCTCATTAAATTTTCTAAAAGAAATGATTGCTTAGAAGATGTTATCCAAATAAATATTTTTAGTTGCTGGATACATCTTAGTTACGGCAAATCTTTCAGTAAAAAAAACATTAGAAGTTACAAAATCTTGAGTTAATTCACTCTGATTTGTGAATGTTATTGATGTTTTCTGATGCATCTTTAAAATCAGTCCAGTGATTCCTTCGGTGGAATCAGTGGTTACTGACAGATCTATCCTTCCTCTCATGCAAGAGGCATTATTGGAATTTTGGAACTTGTGTGGAACACATGCAGAAGTGGATATGGGGTTTCTCTGTGGTGAACACTGCCACAAATCATCAGCGAGGTGTACAGGTTACCTGTGTGTGCATACATGTGTGGACATTAGGAAAGGGGACATCAAATTCAGTCCACCTGCCTCTTTCCCCTAGATGATAAAACAAACTCAGGAGGAAGTCTCTTATCCCAGGTTAGCTTGGTCACCTGAATCTTCCCATCAAATGATAAGGAGGATTTTATCACACAATCAACTGGCAACATGTGGTGGAACCTGTAATCTTTGGGGCTTCTTCTTACCTAACAAATTATCATGTTTGTTTGAAGGAGAGCTGAGAACAACCTCCATTCCTCTGTTAAGCTCGGCCATCTCTAGTTTGGGCCCTGAATGTTAAAGCAGCATGCAGATATCAGCAAACTATTTCTCACAAAAAGGGACATGAACTAAGGCTTGGTGATCCCGTTGTAATGAGATGCTCAGCAGAGGAGTCAGTTCTATCACAGAGCAGGCTGAGAGTTGTACAGAGGACAATGGAGATTGGAAATGGACATCCTCCGCTGAACCTCAGCTTTGTCTGATGAACAGGAGAAGCAGTAAGGCTGATGGGAAAACAGAGAGAAGAGAGATCAGCATCCCAGCATCCTGACCTGAATACAAATCAGATCAAATGATTGCATGGTTTTATATTGCCTGGCGCTCCTTCTTTGGAAGCATGCAGTTATTCAGTAACTTTGTGGTCACAATGGCACTGTTTTGTTGGTAATAGGTCCTTAAATATTACAACCTAATGTTTAACTCCTGCAACAACATGAGGGTTACTGTGTAAGGCTGCAGAACTACATGGAAGAGGTGATGCTTAATTATGTGGCAGAGCAAAGGGCGGTGATGATGGGGCATCTGCTGGGGGGGGGGGGAGAAGTGCATGCCCACCTGAGCATGAAAGGATTGGGTTCATCTGAAGTCTGCAGGGACAAAGCTTGATTGTTGGTTGCACTCTTGAACATGTGGCGGGTGTGCTCGGCTGTGCTACAAAAGAACAATTCAGAAAACACCTGCAATTTAAAATAAGGCATGGCAAACTCAGCCTTGCGATAGGACCAATGGGTAGAAGTTGCTCACCTGTATCTTGAGAATTGTGTTATTGTGTTATTAGAAACAAAGAGCCTAGATGGGTATCTGACCAACTGCTGTCTGTCTTTATAGCCTGGTATGGTACTTGAGAACTGACGTTTCTTTCACTGGGTCCTCTAACTTTCCTTACATTGTAGTAGAGAAGTTTTGTTTTGAAATCCTGCCTAGGATCCTGCAAAACTATAAAGTATGATTGCATCAACCCTCTTAATTGTAATCCTGGTCAATGAAACTTGAGGTGCCACTGTTCTTCCATCTAGATACCCGAATTCTTTTGCGGCTGCATAAAAAACTACTTCTGTGAGTGTATTTCTTAGCAGGAAGTTCCAAAAGTTAATTACTTGCAAGATATAGTCCCCTCCCTCAATAGCCTGGTTTTTTAAAGTTACATATCTTGGTTTTATTAATGGCATTGGGAAGCCAACTTTTCCTGCTTAGTGCCTGTTTGCTGAACAGTTCTTTTCCCCAAATATGGAGATGATAGCCTTATTTCTCTGGAGAACACATTTATAAGGTTGCCAGGATGTGCTGTAAAAGAACATCTTAGAAAACACATGAGATTTAAAGTGAGGCACAAAAAAAACCAAAACCTGACTTCATGTATCTGATAGGACATGGGAAGATTACTCATCTGTTTCTAGAGAAAGATGAACTCATAGTCTGTAGATAAAGATACTAGATGTGTATTTAATCAACTGCTTGAATTTCGGAATAATCATATACAGATTTTATCCTTGTCTCATCAAAGCCAGTGGTGTAAATATGAAGTCTGAAAGCCTTCATAAATATGGGCCAGTATACCAGCTCTGAAAATCCTACCATTGGCCAAAATCTTTCCATCCGTGTTTCACAGGGCTTCATGTTCAGAGGGGGTCACATACATCTGTGATCTATGTTATCTCTCCAATATGGCACCTTGGTTGGAGACTGCAATCCTAGTGGACAGAGCTAGGGAAAGAGAAGAGAGGAAAGGGCAGATCAGGGGCTGGGTAACCCAATTCCCTGACCCAGCACTGCCCTTTCTATTGCATAAATGCACTCACTGAGATGTGGTTTTGTGTACATAGCTGCAAGGAACAGTGTGTGCCCCTTAATTTTTAACGCCTATGGAAAAATGTTAGGGATTTCATCTGTTAGTCTTGCCATGTACTGACTGTTGGTTACATCATTGTCAGTATTTGATTGCATTGGAAATATTTATCACATCTCATTCGGATTTAAATAAACTAACTAATATCAACCATAGAATCATAGAGTTGGAAGGGACCCTGAGGATCATCTAGTTCAATCCCCTGCAATGCAGCTGTCCCATACGGGGATCGAACCTGCAGTCTTGGCTTTATCAGCACTACGCTCTAACCAACTGAGCTATCCTGGTATAACTGTTTGACAGTAGAGCAGGCTGCCTTGGGAGGTGATGAGCTCTCCTTCATTGAAGGTATTTCAGCAGAAATAAGACAGCCAACCAGCTGTTGGGGATTCTGTAGCTTTGTAGAGTTTCAGCTCTATAATTCTAGGTCCATGGAAAGGAGTTGATATAAAATACACCCCCCTCCTACAGCATTGATCGTGTAAAGTTTCTCTACCTAGCCCAAACAGCAACTAGATGGCTGTCATGATTTGGGCAAACATTGCTGGGCACTGGTAACTCTCATTTTGCTACATAAATTTAATTTATTTTTATTTATTGCATTTATATACCAACTTTATCTTCCAAGGATATCAAGGTAATGCACATTGTTCTCTTCCTCACCATTTCATCCTCACAACAGCCCTGTGAGGTAGGTTAGGCTGAGGAATGGCCTTCTCTGTTTGAGGATTGGCCTTCTCCACCTAGGGTTCACACTCCAGCCTCGGCCAATGTAGCCATAAGCAGACACAGGGTATTGAATATTTAATATAGCCACTTTTTTTAATTTGGTGGCATTGCTTTTAAATTCAAGTCTTCTCAGCTGCCAGCAGCCACTTCCCCGCCAACCAGGGTTAGCGATCCCTCCTTCCCAGAGGCAACTCTTTCTAGCCCACAAGGCCTTGCTTCAGTCTCAGACAGACACTGTGACTATTATTTCCCTCCATTATCCGCCTGAACTTTCAGCAAATATTATTTGTTTGTCAAAACAGCACTGTCAAAGGGCCCCGTGTTCTTAATTAAAACCTTGACCCTCCTTTAACCTTTCCTGGGAAATGCTCATTAGTGGAAAAACTCCGCTGCAGGCTGCCTAAAATTTGGAGACAGCACTGTAAACATGGGGATTCCAAACAGCCTCACGTAAGACTAAGTAATTCCCCTCTCTGAGAATCAAAATGAGCTTGTACATTTGTTACTGATGCTAGCGATCTGCAAACTTCAGCACCAGAATTTCAAGACTGGGTCGCCTCACTTCACTGGGCCAGGGTGAGATGGGGTGAACATAGGAAGCATAACAGCAAAATGCCGGTGAATATATATGATCAAGCATACATTTTCCTCTCTCCACTACTTTACAGAAGACACAGGGCAGAGACGGGAACGAAAGCAGCCCATGTTGTCTTTCTGGCTCGCTACCAAATTAACTGCCTATAATGAAGAGAACTGTTTCCTTTTACTCATCACCTTTGTTTCTGACTGTCTTTTAGCAACTTATAGTGATGGGGCTGCAGCAGCATTCAGGCAGCTGCTATTTGACTCCTACTATTCTACAAACAGAAATACATGCGCGATGAAACACTCCAGCAGAAGTTCATCTCCCAGGAATTCTTTTCAGTCCTTGACCGCAGAACCAGCTAGCCTCCATGGCAACAAGATACGATGTCCCATACATGCTGCTTTCAGATAATGCTGCAGGTCAGGGATCTGTTCAGCTGAATGAAGTTACATTCAAACACCAAAAATGATTATTGTTGCTTAATTTCTTCTTCTCCGGTTGCTTCTTCCGCCGTTCCTTTCTATTTTAGGGGGAGGGGATAGTTCTGTTCTATATGCACACTCTTAAAATGAGTCTCAGACCTTGCAAAAGCTTACCTATGTATTTCTCATAATCCATGTATATGTTTGTTGATAGCTATTAGGAATACTTACAGTTGTTCCTTGCTGTCACCATCAAGATCTAATGTTGCAATCTTCAGAGGAATCAGAGGATAGGGTAGAAATATCATTCAGTTCGCATTCAAAAGCGAACCTACCAAATTCACATTTCCTGAAACAGTGCAGGAACTGAAACACTGTCATCCATTGAAATTTGCAATTCTCTGAATTTTGCAATGTAGTTCTCCAGTTGAGTAATAATGTAGTAATGAGCAAATTCTTTGTAAGCAGAACTCACTGAATGTCATATGTCCCTGAGTGTCAATCAGTAACCATAAAAAATGTAATATTGATGATGTTCCGAATGCTAAAGCTATCAATGCTGTGTGTGAGGGAGAGTTTGCTATGTGCAGTTTTTGCCTGATTGTGTGGACCTGATACTTCTCCTTATCCTGTACCAAGTCTGGCCATGGTAAAAAAATGGTGCTTTAAAAATACATATGTACTAGAGCAATTATGGAATTCGTTTGTTATGAACGGATGGAGCTGTTTTCTGCTGAACCTAACCCATTGGTCCATCTAGCCTGGTATTTCTCCTCTGATTGGAAGCAACACGCCACGGCATTCATCTTTTCCAGTTTACAACTTGAGATTTCTTGTTGCTCATAAACTGCCTGGAAGGTTGCATCTTCTGTCCATTTCAATTGGGTCTGCAGTGCTGCTCAATCACTTACAAGCATCCACTGGAAACAAGAGAAGAATAAAAGTAAGAGAGAGATCTTATCTGTTCCGTTCTTGCAAATTTTCAACCTATGATTTGCAGAGAGGCAATAGACATGACAGCACTTTGTACTTATAGGAGTAGATCCGTTGAATATCAGTGAGGCCTTCCTATCTGTTCACGCATTTATAAATTAAGTCCACATCTTTCTATGGTGAACTCTTCTTCTCGTTTTCTTGAAACGCTCCAGCAAATACTATAATGCAAGCATTTCTACAATTTCACCTTATTTTGCTTCCAGGAGTTTGCTGTGGCTGCATGCCAGGCTTATCTCCCAAAGCATGCCAGGTTTCCCTTCCTCCCAGAGTCTGCCTCTCTGTGAAGTGTCCGTCTTTTGTTCGGACTCCACTTTGGCCTGCCATGTCCCCCAGTATCAGAGAAAGTTGGCCTCCAGGCTTGAATTACAGCAAGCCTTGCTTAGAAAATACACCATGAAATTTTATGGCTCCTGGGAAGGGCTGCCATCTGCTTTTTCTTTTTCCACCTTTCCCCCTCTTCCAAAATAGCCATTCCACAGTCTATTAAACCATTACCGCCTTCTCCCTCATGTTTCTGCTAATATTTGGTGTCCTTTCCCTGCCAAAGCCCCCTGTTTAAGTACCTACAATAAGGATGTAATTCTCCCTTGCAGCTCTTTCTACAAGTTTAATATTAGCTTGACAGTGCAATAAGTTGACTTAGTTTGGGAAATTAAACAGTTCCTCAATTTGCCACCAAACCATCTCTCCCCCCCCTTCTCTACATAAGCAAACTCTAATGGCCTGAAGAGTTCCTGTATTCAGGGACTATTGGATCCATTCAATTTGCTTTTGCTAATCTGTTTCTGATTTGTGGAGAGCACTGATTCAAAGCAGAACTTTGCACCTAGGACTTCATTCCACAGCAGGCTCCAGTTCAAATGTCATGTTTGGGGTTTGAACCATGCACTCCTCTTGCAGAAAAATTACAATCATTGAATTCAAGCAGCTGCAGTCTATGCTGCAGTGTTTAAGCGAGCTCTACATTTGTTCCTGCAAACACAGTTGTATTTTTCAGTGTACAGATATTTGTCTACTCCTGTTGTACAGAAAAGTAACTGGACTCTGCTTGTTTCTTCAAAAAGCTTCCCCATGTCTCACTTACAAGACGCCTTAGTCACCTTTTCCTTCAAGCATTTAGGTCAATCTAAGTTTCTCTCCTTTCATCCCATGACTTGTTTTTAAATATAACCCCGAAAGGGCTTGGCATGAACAAGTGTGACCATTAGCAAAATAAGTAGATTTTAATTGCTCTGTTTTCATGTGGGATACCAAGACATATAAGAGATCAGGAGACATTTCTGAGAAATTGATCCAATTTTTTATAGCTTAGAAAATGTATGATCAGAGGTGAAGTCATCTCTCAAACCTGTTTGTTTAGCCTATCCTATCCAGAATTGTAGAATGTCAACGTGTCTTAATCGAGTTTTTAGCTTATTGTTGATTTTAACTATTTTTTGAATGTTTTAAATAGTTGAGCTGCTTTTTACTGATGATTTGATTGCTATATTCTTTTCGTAAGCACTTTGGGTTTTTTGTTTTTTGTTTTTACAATTATGTGGTGTATAAAATTGTGGACTAAATAAATAAAATGGGGCCCCATGTTACCATATCTTTGCTAGTTTTCCTACTGTACCTTCTATAAAATTCTAGAAGATACAGCAATTCAAAGAAGTAGATGTGGTTTACACTAGCTTTGGTCCAGAGAATAATATGTGCATCAAGGTCCCAATGGGAATGGTCAAAGGCAAGGGACCAGGCACACAAAGCATCCCAAATTTGACAAGGTAAAGATGAATGTTCTGTTGGCAGAACGAAGTTCCATCAAGAACATGAGGCTGCTCCTCAAACCATAATATGTCAGAGGTTAAGACAGAGGGGAAGAACTGAGCCAGGGCCAAGCCACATACTAGAGCCAGAAAGGCTTCCTTGCAGTCAGGTGCCTTGTATAAACGTTTCCTGACCTGAAAGGCCCAATGGTCAACTTGGCTGGGTGGGGCCAGCCCTGTCCAAAGTCGAAGATTTCCTTGCCAGAAAGATATTCCAAGCTGCAGTTCTGCCAGCTCACCACATGGGGCAGCTGCACACAGAACCAAACATTGCTAATTATAGCTGTGTAGATCATGGCATGTTGACGGAGGGTACAGTGGGAAGAAAGGACTCTCATCAAATTAATTCAGCTCCCAGGCTGGATAAAAGGGCTTGGTAGTAACTTTTAAAAAAACACCAAAAAACATTATTTGTTCGTGTTTAACCACATTTATAGACCATGCAATTGAAAGCAAGCAATACAGATATAAATCAGTAAAATCTAAAAACAAGTATACATGATAAAATTGCATGTTTGGGGACCCTTGCTGAAACAAAGTTTTTAAGCAGGAGTCTAAAACAATGCATTGTGTGTTCTTACATGGTGTTAATAGTCTGGGAGTTCCAGGGTATAGGAATCACACCAAAAGACTGATTCATTGCAGATATGTGTGATGTGGACATTGCTGTACCCCCCCCCCAGCCACTCTGTCCCACAGCAGCCAATAATATAGGGAAACACACAACATGTTGACATTACATGTTATAAGGGAGTGGTCAGAGACACAAGGCTGCTGTTTCTGCAAGAATGCCTGTGTCTTGCATAGGGTTGAATCCAACACTTGTGCTCCCCCCCTGCACTCCTCCCAGTTCTGCTCCAGAGGGTCCAGGGAAGAATTTGGGTGTGTGCTGTGAGCTGCAGAGGGGGAGAAGAGGAAGGGGAAATCCTGTTGTATAGGCAGAATCTGTTCTGCTTGTGCATGGACACATTTCTGGTTGAAAATATTGCAATCCTAGGATAACTGTGAGATTCCATCATAAAATCAGAGTTGGAAGGGACAATGCAGGAATCTCAGCTAAAGCATCCATGACAGATGGCCATTGAACCTCTGCTTAAAAACCTCCAAGGAAGGAGAGTCCACAACCTCCCGAGGGAGTCTGTTCCACTGCCAAACAGCTCTTCCTGTCAGAAAGTTTTTCTGAATGTTTAGTTGGAATCTCCTTTCTTGTAACTTGAAGCCATGGGTTCAAGTACTACCCTCCAGAGTAGGAGACAACAAGCATGCTCCCTCTTCCATGTGACAGCCCTTAAGATATCTGAAGATGGCTATCATATCTCCTCTTTTCCAGGCTAAACATACCCAGCTCCTTCAAGCGCTCCTCATAAGGCTTGATTTCCAGACCCCTGATCATCTTAATTGCCCTCCTCTGCACACGTTCCAGCTTGTCAACATCCTTCTTAAATTGTGTTGCCCAGAACTGGACACAAAGTATTCCAGGTGTGGTCTGACCAAGGCAGAATAGAATGGCTCTATTACATCCCTTGACACTATACCTCTGTTGATGCAGCCTAGAATAGCGTTAGCTTCTTTATTGCTGCTGTATCACACTGTTGACTCATGTTAAGCTTTGGTCCACTAAGACCCCTAGATCCTTTTCACATGTACTGCTAGTGGGCCAGGTGTCCCCCATCCTATATTTGTGCATCTGGTTCTTCCTGCCTAAGTGCAGAACCTTACATTTGTCCCTATTGAAATTCATTTTGTTAGCTTGAGCCCAGTTCTCCAATCTTGATAAGATCATTTTGAATTCTGATTCTGTCTTCTGTAGCATTAGCTACCCAAACCCAGATAGGTTTTGGTCTGATAAATGCACACATCCCCGGAGGTCATCATATTTGACAATTTCATTGTACATAGTGGTCATACAATAATTTTGTGGGTTTATTTCCACTTTCTCTCTGATAATAACTTTGAAACATCAAATTTGTTTAAAGATACATCCCTAATTTGATATACGTTTGGAAGATATGTGCTTCATGTTATAGGTGCCAACTCCCTGGGGCCCTGGGTGCCTGAGCAACCACAAAATTCCCTATGAAGGGGTCGGGCACCCACAAATTTCAGTGCCAGGGTCATGCACACTGCATGGCATCCATGCCCCCCAGGTACCCACAGTCACAAGGCTAAGTTGGCACTCCTGCTTTATGTTCTTCATGTTTGATCACATTCTTCTAAAAATGTTTCTTCTCTGTTCAGAAGGTATGTAATGGGAAACTGGTATGTAATCAAGCTAAATTGGGAGGGGGCCTTCCGAAGTGTATTTTGCACAAGGGCCCACAACAAAATATATCTGTAGCATTTGATAATAGTCAAATGACATGCCATGGATCTCTGTGCAAATTATTCTTTTATAGTCACTCCTGACATCCATGACAGCTGAAGTACGTTTTCAGTAGTTTCCCCAAGTACAATGTCTGCAACAAGTCTTAGAGGTCATTTGTGGGGCTTTTTTCTTTTTTTAAAGGTGTTTCGGAATATTATTCAATGCCCAGTTGGATGCATGGAGATATATTTATTAAGCACACCTTAACACCGGGGACGAAAACCATATTCAGCAGACTTTATTTTTGTACAATATCCAGGTGGTGTCAAGAGTATTGCTGCTCCCTCTTGGATAACTGAATGAAAAGACATACCCTAGTTGTATATACACTAGATCATATTGCTGCCGTATTCAGTTTCCATTTCAGATGCCACACTCATAAGTATGATATAAATCTTAGCCAGGCTGATAGGTAACAGGTAACAGCCATCAGAGTTCAGTCAGTTCCTAAGGAGATCATATTTTTATTGCTGATTCCAGCTTTCTACCTGACATTTCCTCTTTAGAAGTACTAACTTGACTGCATGGATTCAATTTAGAATAACCAGTCATCCACTAGGGGGAAGATGGGAGAAGCTGATAACTGTTTTGTTACTCAAAATTCAGATACAGGGGAAATATCCCGTTAAAACATAATATTAAGTCTAGCCTAACCAAAATCTAAAATTGCTTTTAAAAGACTCAGTATCCTTTTGAAAGTAACAGAGAAGCACCAGTTCATAGTATGTAACATAACTACATTTTAAAGACCATTTCATGAACAAATTCTTTTTTAAGTGCAAGGTTAATTCATTTCAGATTTCACAATGGATCAAGATCAACTAGCAATGGGACAACAATTTCACTTTTCGGAAATGCCTTCTCACATTGTTGTTGTTAATATTATTAACATTTTTTATGCCTTATACCAGGAGTCAGCAAACTTTTTCAACAGGGGGCCGGTCCACTGTCCCTCAAACCTTGTGGGGGGCCGGACTATATTTTGAAGAAAAAAATAATGAACTAATTCCTATGTCCCACAAATAACCCAGAGATGCATTTTAGATTAATGTATTTTAATATTCTCTTGGAAGCTGCCCAGAGTGGCTGGGGAAACCCAGCCAGATGGGCGGGGTAAAAATAATAAAGAATAAAGAATAAATTATTAATTATTATTATTATTATTATTATTATTATTATTATTATTATTATTTTAAATGAAAGGACACATTCTACTCATGTAAAAACATGCTGATTCCTGGACCGTCTGTGGGCCAGATTGAGAAGGCGATTGGGCCGCATCTGACCACCCGCCTTACACTAAGACAGAAAAAAATAAGAAAATTAAAATGGTGTAAGAAGAACAATGCAATATTAAAAGCATCTCACTCCAGAAATACCTGTAATATCTCTACATAGTAGTTGGCCAACAACGTACAACAGAAGAATAATGTAGAAAACCCAACAGATGCCATCAAGAACAATTAAATGCCTGGGAGTACAGGAAGTTCATAACCTGGCACAAAAATAGATGCTAGTTCAGTGGTCCCCTAACTCCCCCCCCCCTCCGGGGTCATATGAAAATTGCTTATGGTCTTGGTTGAGCCCTTAATGGTTTTCTGCCTGTCATAGCACAGTAATGCATTGTTCTAGATGCTGCATGGTTTTTAATTATATTTTTACAGACACACTGTGGACCATCTGAATGAAGTGGTCACTATGAACCACAGTGTGGGAGCCCCTGATCTTGTTTGTTTTAGAATACATTCCTCAAGTACTTTCCGATCTGGATCCAGGTAATGCAGAAGGTTCCCTTAGAAAGCAGTAGGTCAACACTGAGTAAAGCTCACAGCAGCTATCTTAATGAGTTGTAGACTTCATTCATTCATACGCCTAAATTCATCACACACATTTTATTAATTTAGTGTTTCCAAGGCTGCGGCCCACATTACTAGCATCTGCCAATCCTATTTAGTCTCACAGCTGGAATGAAAAGTATGCATGCAAAGTGGCTAGCAAAATGTACCAAGGCGTTCATGTGGTGATGTGGAAAAGGGTCAAACACATTCAGAACAGCAGCCTACTCAGTGAGATTGGGAAGACTTCATCTCTTTATCAGGAAAGTAAGAATCACATGATGCAAAATGCAACATGTTCCCCCTCTTGCTTATTTGTTGTGGTGGTTTTTCTTATTCAAGTGAATGTCATGACAGCAGCAAGGCTGGAACTTGCACAACACCTGGGCAGACTGCTAATACCGGCAGGCCAAACAGAATCCCAAGTTAGGTCATTGCTTTTTAATCAAAACACCTGTCTCTTTTCATCCTCTCCTGCCTGGTTGCCATTGCAGAGAAGAGACACTTAAATTTTGCAGCATACCCAGGTGTGAAAGGAACAAAGGGATTTGCATGAGTCAAAAGGACTTAAGGCGTCACGAGCTGTTTGTACCAGAAAACACATGTACGATTCAGCTGTTGCAAGGCTGCAGTGCTCTGGGTTGGGCCCATATTTATATAAAAGAGGGGGGGAAACTTAGCCCTATCTGAGACCCAAAGACTCATGATTCTTGACCTAATTAATCCAGGATAACTGGATTAAAAAGAGCCCCATGTGCTCCTTCATCCGTCTGTTAGTTTAAAGACATAATAATCATAACACTTTAAACAATGGTTGCAAAACTGTTCCAGGGATGGGAAGGTGAGTGTGTGTGCATGGGAGGGACCCAGTAGGAGCTGCAACTACTGCAAAGCCCACCCAACCCACAGCTAGGTCATTTTCATTGGTTTCTCCTGCCGGTGGTGGCAGTGAATCTCTAGAGCAGTGTTCCCCAACCTTGGGCCTCCAGCTGTTTTCGGACTACAATTCCCATCATCCCTGACCACTGGTCTTGCTAGCGAGGGATGATGGGAGTTGTAGTCCAAAAACAGCTGGAGGCCCAAGGTTGGGGAACACTGCTCTAGAGCATGAGTTGGCAACCTCCAGATGTTGACGGACTACAGCTCCCACGATCCCTTGCCATTGGCCACACTGGCTGGGGCTGATGAGAGTTGGAGTCCAACAACATTTGGAGGGCTATTGCCTCCACACACACACCCCCACTCTAGTGCAGGTGCAGCATAAAGGGAAAGCCCCCTTTAAAGACCTGACTGAAGTGGTCCATTTGCTGAGCTGGAGAAGGCTGTGCTACATATAATAGACCCCCTCAGTCTTCAAAACTCTCTCACCTGAAACTAACCTTGTGGAGAGAAACAGAAGGATGTTTTCCTTCAGACTGCTGGAAGAAAAGCTGCCCTGGAAGATTTTTAATTTTAGGTGTTGAAAATCAGCTATTTCCTGCACTGCACAGTGCTGTGAAACATATATGGCATAGTTTAAAGTACTGGAAATATATATCAAAATTAACTCCCTTGGACACAATAGAGGCTAGAAAGCATTCTGGAAACTTGCTTAAATTGCATAGCCAGGCTGTGTGTGTGTGTGTGTGTGTGATGATAAACGGCAGTGCATTTATATGAAATCTTTGCAGGTACAAGAGGAAGCATTAGGTATTCTTGGGTTGGCCATTCACACTCAAGGCTGAATATTCACCAATGAATGGTGATGCCATTAGTATGACTGCAAGAGTGCATATAAGACATAGGCCAGGCATCCTCAAACTGCGGCCTTCCAGATGTTTTGGCCTACAACTCCCATGATCCCTAGCTAACAGGACCAGTGGTCAGGGATGATGGGAATTGTAGTCCAAAACATCTGGAGGGCCGAAGTTTGGGGATGCCTGACATAGGCTGATCTTTGGGCTTTCCAGTAGTCAACCTTTAATTCTATTTAATATTTGTTTGTTTGATTGCCCTGGTGAAATGTCAGGACAAGGTTTCACCAACAGATCTTCCAGTTGCATTTAAACTCGCTTTTGGAAGGATGCTGCCTCTAATTCTCAGCATAGATCGCCTTGCTGGAGGTCAATGATGAGACACACAATGGGCAGAGCTGCTCAGAGATAATGGTCAGAGGTTAGAATATAGTATAGTCTGATCCAATGTTGAGCAAGCAACCTGCTTGTAATCTTCAAACAAGAAAGTGAGGCCCTATATTCTCCAAGGTTGACCAATTCATAGTTTTACCATTAATTGCTGCAGAGGTTAGGAGTTTCATAAAATCCAAAGCCAACATGTAGTGCCTTTCCAAAAGAAGGAAAGATAGTAGAACCTAAGAAGCTGCCTTTTATCAAGTCACACTATCAATCCATCTCACTCAGCATTGTCTGCACTGACTGGCAGTGGCTTTCCAAGGTTGTAGTCCTACTTGGGAGATACTAGGAATTGAACCTGGGAACTTTTGCAGGCCAAAAAAATGCACTCAACTTACTGAACTGTGGGACTCCTAATGAATGAATAAATGAATGAACAAATCACAAATCTGACTGCTTTGTGCCATAAAAGAGATCAAAAAGTAATTGTCATTAAAAAAGAAATAATTGATAGTATTTTTGTGATGAAATGTAATTTTCAGCATTTGGATTTGTGTAGCTATGAAAACACTAACTGCAGCCCAACATTTAGCATTAGGCATGTCTAACAATTAGGCATAGATTGTGTTGAACTCTGTACTGGAATGTGACCTCAATATAAAGTGAGGACTGGTTTGCTTTACCATCTTAATTTGAGGAAAATGGAAAGTGTATTATCTGAATAACTACTTGTATAATGATATTATAATCATTTTGGAAACTTTCCAGGTGTATTCGCTGAATCAAAACCATGAGTGAAAGGTGTTTAAGAGTTAGACATTATTAAGAGAAAAGGACTCATACATTTCTCAGTAACATCTGTGTTTGAGAAGTCAGCAGCACAATGATAGCCCCCAATAGAAAATCAATTTCTTATCAGGGAGGATGGACAAAAACTAACAAGAAGTTCAGATTGTTTATAGAGCCGTGGGGCAGTTTCAAGGGCAGCGGCTGTTATCAGGAGTTGTACCAGACACCAGATCCTGACTGCAGTTCAGTGTGTTCTCGCAACCAAATGAACTGCACAAAATCGACCCCATTTTGACCGGCTGAGATAGGTCTTGGCAAATGTTCAGTCATGTCTATTTTCAGGCATACATCTTTGGTTATAACTACTAAGTTGGGGGAGGAGACTTAAAAGGGCCTTCCACACCACAGATGGCTAACCTTTGGCCCTCCAGGTGTTGTTGAACTCCAACTCCCATCAGCTCTGGAGTGAGCATGGCCAATGGTCAGGGATGATGGGAGCTGCCATCTAGCAAACCTCTGTTGGGGCTTTTTTATTTGCTTTGAAATTAGAATTCAGCTTTATGTGGTTTTAGTGTCACATATGAAAATTACTTTAGTGTGTATGTGTGACCCACAAACTGAGGGGAGGGGGGGAAATGGACCAAGAGATGGGTCTCCGCCTCACCACCACTACTGAGAGGCATGCATTTCAGCACATGGCATTGCCATTCATCTTCCCTGGAGAAGCTGAGTTCAATGAGAGCTTGGGTGTTCCTGAGCAGTGGTTGCCACTTGGCTTCTCCTCCCCACCATAGCTGTCAACTTTTTCCTTTTTTTGCAGGAAATTCCCTTATTCTGAATAGGATTCCTCACAAGAAAAGGGAAAAGTTGACAGCTATGCTCCCCACTAATCAGTAGCACTCTGAGGAGCTGAGGTGGTGGTGGAAGAAGGGCACAGCACAGCGAGCCAGGAAATGGAAATTCCCATTTTGCCTCATGTGGTGAGATGGGCTGTCCCTGCTCTGCCCACTTCCCTTCACTCCAAGCCACACCCGGCACTCGTACTGCTTTGTACCCGAGTGTTTTCACCTGGCTGGAATGTGTTCTTGAACTCTGATGATGCCTCTAGCTCAGGCATTCCCAAACTCGACCCTCCAGATGTTTTGGGACTACAACTCTGATCATCCCTAGCTAACAGGACCAGTGGTCAGGGGTGATGGGAATTATAGTCTCAAAACATCTGGCGGGCCGAGTTTGCCTATGCCTGCTCTACCTTGTCTGGATAATAGATGAAAGAGAGGTATATATATATTAATATGTGTAGAAACTCGTCTTCTGTAACTTTGTCCACCCATTTTGGCTCTTGTCCCCACTCAGAACTGTGGCCCTCAGATGTTTTCCCATAATGGAGTGTGGCCCTGAGCTTGATGGAAATGGATCCATATATTCAGTGTCTGTCAATAATGTCTGGCATTGCCTGTCCACAATCCACAGGAGCATCTGCCCAAAGAAGAGAATGTTCAGGAACAATCTTCTGAGTCCTGGAAAGGGTCTTTGTTTGTTTGTTTTGTGTTTGTCTTTTTGAGTGATCCTCCTGCTGTGAAGCTGTTCTATTAGCCACCTTCAAGCAGCCAATTGAATTGATGGTAGTGAGAATTTAATATTCCCTCCCATGTAATGATGATCACAACTTCGCAATTTCCTTTCTTCTTGCAGATGCACGGTAGATGTCTTTTTAGAGTCCAGTTCTCCAAATGGAGAGGACAGAGCTCTGTGCACATGGAGGCAGCTAGCTTGAGATGACTGGGATACTGTTGTGAGTAGATTAGCTGTCAGGCCTCCATCTAGTGTTAAATGGCAGAGAATTTTCCCAGAGAATACCGGTACTACCAGCATTGTTGATGTTCTACCTCAATTTACCAGTATAGATCTCATCTTGTCAACTTGGGACTGGAGGTAGGGAAACTTTATTGGTCCATGATGCTGATCTCTGCATCCAAGGGTTTCGAAAAGCACGAAGAGACCAAATGCTACCCCACTGATTGTCAAGCTTCACAAGACACCACATTACTTTCCAGTCTCAGGATTAGGAAAACGACCCCAATGCCAGCGATGTTTCCGCAATTACATGTATCATCTTCCCACAATTTGCATGGCTTTGGAGAGGCAGGTCCAAGTCTGATTGCCATGTGGAATGCATCTCTTGCCTTTGCTACACAATATGCAAGCAGACCAATTAAGACTGCTGGTGCACATTCCTTTCCAAGGCAAGAACAAAGCACTTGGAAACCATTAATGGAGATTAGAGAGCCAGAGTCAGAATACAGTATATTAGCATTGCTAATTCTATTAGTCTAGCTCCCCACCCTGCCTGCCTTATTTTTACAGATTTGTTTAAAGATTAAAGATTAATTATGGCTGAGAATCTCTCAGCAGGGAGCAACAGAAACATATTGCTTGACCAGCCACTGCTTCCATTCCTCCGATCCCTATAGTCTCAGCTCAGAGCTGCTTCTTAAGAATGGTTCCAGTGATTCTTCCCTCAGCCACAGACCAGGAAGTACCGGTAGATGGATAAAGGCTATCACTAAGATGGTGCAGTTACTATTTATGGCCTTGCTGTTCCCACTGTGTTAGTTCTGTTGGTACGTTTACAGTGATCAGTATGAGGATCAGCACAGCTGATACTGAAGCTGTCTAGCATGATGGCAAGCCAGAATGTCAACAATGCTAGTTACCTTCAAAAGTATTGCGCTTTCCAAAACTAGTCGCAATAACCCCCAAAAGCAAGAAAAATGCATAAAAAGTTATTTATGAATGAACAATGTAAGACTACATATACAATTTATGTGTGCGCGCGGGTGCGCAAGCAGAAATGAAAGCCACTGTTGTGTCACAATTACAACAATGCTCCAGATGTATTGCATCCTGTTTTAAGCTTCATCAGAAACAAAGCTGGATAATTTCTCGCTGTTAGTAGATGTAGGGCCCCTTATAGCCTCTTGTCTGATTTTTCCAAATTGTATAAATATTGTTCACCTGGCAAAGTTCTGTAATACTCTCTTTCTCCTTCCATGTCATTATAAGGGTGCCTTTGGCAAGCCTTGGAAAAGACCAAAGTTGTGGTGAATGAATGAGAATTGACCTTTTCTTTTTTTGACCTCCTCACACAAACTTGACTTTATTTCTGCTCCTGCTGCCCATCAGACCTCTTTCTGTTTTAACTGCAGCACTACCAACAAGCCCCATACCTTTAGGAGGCTCCTCCTACCTACCTTCTGGGCACATTCTGTTCCAGGGCTCTCTTGGCAGCTGCTTGGCATCAATGCATCAATATTTTTCCAGTTCTTACTCTTTCCCCTTCCACTCAGAACTTTAACGTATTTAATATTTCATCATGCATTTTCAGAGCTAGCCTCTTATTCACATTAATAATTAAGCAACCAGATTTCTTGAAAATACCAGGGAGTGCATGGCGGTTTATGCAGTGACTTCTGTTTCATTAAAGGACTTTGGTTGCCCAGCCAGAATTCTTTCAACCATTTCCTTTCATACTTTTTTTTTTTTAAAAAAAATAACAATGCTTCCTGTAGTTTTGATGGCTAAGCACTATCCTCTTCCCACTTTGGTAAGCCAGAGTTGTTTTAATAGTGCTAGTTATTGAGTGCTACAGAACAGTGAATACGGTGGGAATGGGTCTACTGTATGCAACCTACAAGAGATTATCTGTGTTTTAGAGGTAATGTCTCAGGCCAAGAAAGGGTGCCAGGTGGTTCTGAGTCAATGAGGCATCTATCAAAGCTGTTAATAATGTATTAAACCTGGGTTATTCATTTAATTTGTGAATTAAACATGTCAAAGCAATTTGAAATTTATAAGCATCCAAAGTAAAAACATACATAAAAATAATTTCAGTACAAGATAGATACAGGCTGGGATAAAGTTATCCACTTAAAAGACTTATTGAAAAAAGGAAGGTCTTCAATAGGTGCTGAAAAAAGTAATAGTGATAGCTCCTGTCTAGTATGAAGGGCTTTCTGAAAGGTAGGTTCCACCACATGAAAGGCCAGATTCTTACATCCCATGGAATAGACCTCCTGATATGCTGGTCCTGATGATCTTCCAAAGGCCTTCTCCTGTGGAGTGCAATGATCAGTTGATTATACAGGGAATGATCTGATCTGAAATATCATCAATAGAATCTTTATCAGTTGTCCACAGAATCAGCAGGACTCAGTTTATTGGAGTATCTAGTTTAATGCTGCTCTATTGAGTTAAACAGCATTTTAGTTATCTTTCATAGCAATGACAGGGAATCCTTAGCTCCTTCAATCCAATGGAAATATTTTCTGCCCAAGAATGATCAAGAGTTTTTCTCCAGTGACCAAATATTATCCTCATGTCCATCATTTAGTAGTAAAAGGAACTCTTTACTCACAAAATAATGGAAATCTTATATCTATAAGATTTTGCAGACTTTGGCTGTGAACTGGGGCCCTAAAAAAAATCAAGTTGCACCCCACTTCTTCAAATTGGGCCCCACTGGCTAGCTCTGAGTCGCATAGTTGCTGGGTCTGGGTTGCCCTGCCCTTGCATGAAGTCTTGGTTTTTTGCAATTTTGGGAGAGGGGAGACTGCAGCACTGGGGAGTGGGCAGGCTGGCAAGGCCCCCCTAGATTTAGAGGCCCAAGTTGTCCTGCCCTTACATGAAGTATTGGGTTTGCAATTTTGTGAGAGAGGAGACTGTGGCACTAAGGAGAGGGCACACTGGTGTAGCCCCCTAGATTTAGAGGCCCTAGGCTTCAGCCTACTTAGCCTATACAAAAATCCGGCACTGAACCCAGGTCTACTTCTGCACAGCAGCTGCCCAAGTGGTGAGTCAGAGTTGTGGAGCTGCTTACCTGGATGGGATGAAGCAGAGTGGTGGTCATAAGGTGAAGGGTATGCAGGTGCCCTGGTGGAACCAATTGTGGGAATGTTGTAGATAGTAGAAGAGGATATTTTGATTAAATGTTATTCTTCCTCACTCACGCTAGTGAGTCAGTAGCAGAGTTCATTTCCCAGTATATAGTAGGAAGCTAGTTGGTAGATTCGTTTGGATCTCTTTACTTAAGCAATCCAATCTAGCTTGTTGAGATTGGTTTTTTCCCCTGGTAAATCCCCTTTGTTCCCTCTTAAAAAGAATATAGACACAACAGTCTTCTTTAAAAGTAATGATAAGAAGTTTACTTATATTCAGTTCACAGAAGGTTCCCTGAAGGCAGGCTTTAGTTGGTAGTTACAGAAGAGAGTTTGAGTTAATCCCATATGGGGACTGAGCCCATGTGCTGCTGGCTGAGAGCCAGCAGACAGCAAAATACATCAAGAGAACAGCATCAAGAGTTGAAGAACAACAAGAGGAAGATGACTGTGTGACTGGCCCTTTTATGGAATCTCCCAGGGTCACTCCCATCTACCTTTGTCACATGCAGGGGGAGGATGCTCCAGACAGGTGTGACAGGAAGTCCTCCTGCCTGGAGCAACTTTCCCTGTGTGTCCACTCTGTGCAAACAGGAAATGCTATACTTGACTGCTTATGTTACATCCCACATGAATTTGGTGTTCCCACTGGTGCACTCGTGTAGTTCCACCCTTGCTGCCACCCTGCTTGGTCTAGGTAATCAGCAGTGATGCTGGTATCAGGAGAGAGGCTCCACCCTCACTAGATCTGTAACTACTCCATGCAAGTTCCACTAAGTAAACCTGTATAGGACTGGGCTGCATGAAATCATTAATTTATCCACACTCTGTTCCAGTTTGACATTAACCCATAAGGTGTAACATCTTTGCAACCAAACACTTTGGTTATCATATACAGTACATGCTTCTCTGCAATCGGGCATGCATATATGCCTATTAATTATTATTATTATTATTATTATTATTATTATTATTATTATTATTATGCATTGGTTATCACAGGTTTTTCTGAGAGAGCATGTGCTCCAGGACCATCTTCCCAAACTTTTTACAATTCATTTTTATTCTGCTAAAAATAATTACATTAGCATAGATGATCTATACCCCTAAATATGCATGAATGGTGGGGGGAGATAAAAATGCAGCTGCAAGTGGAAAGGCTGGGTGAGTTGGAAGGCTGGGTGAGTGCGAGTTCATCAGAAAGTCATTATTAAAATTAAAATCCTTCCATGGCAAACTTCAGCTCAACATTAAAAGTGAGATTTTCATTATCCCGCTGAATATTTTAAACTCTTCCGATGCAGGAGCCAAAGAAATAAATCAGCGCCATTGCACTGAAGTATGTGTTGGCACATAATGATTATTATTATTTATTACGGAAAGGGGAAAGAATCTTGCATAGTTTATCTTGATGGGCCAAATCGCCAGCATGCAAAATCCCCACAACCTGCAGTGAGCAGCAGATATTATGACAGCTCAAGAAAAGTGCCGCATTTCACCCGCTCCATTCATTTTCCTGCTAAGGGCAATTCAGCCAAAGCTTTATGATTAAGCTACACAAGTGCTCAGATGAGACCTGCTCACAGAAAACATACCAGGCGTGGTGAGCCAGGTTTCATTGAAGAAATCGATCTACACTGCTCACTATTGTTGGAAGGACTTACTTTGAACTCACCAGGGTTTCACTCTGGAACATCCCATTACCTCCAAGAGCAAAAGCCCAAAACATGTGAAGGATTTCAGAAGGACTTCTGAGTATGTACAGACTGCCTTACCCTTACAATTGAGCATCAGGCTTTTTATGCATGCCTGGGACTTGTCAGCAAAACCTTGGAGATTGTAGGGCATGGGGTGGTGAGCATCAGTCTGGGGTATACAGTCCTGGTCTAGATGGACAAATGGTCTGGCTCAATATAAGGAAGCTTCATTTTTTAAAAGCATCACTAGAGCCAGGCCTGAATGCTGGTAACTTTCATAGCAAACTATCAGTTTGCTATCATGCTAGGAATAAGATTTGTGGCAATTTGTGCCCCTAAAACTAGGATTCAGTGTCCCTCACCCAGTAGTGAACAGCATGGTGGGACTCTACCATTTGCCTGACCTCTGGTTGGTTGCATCACTGCTGCTTACCGGGAGGTAGAGGCAGCAAGGTCAGCACAGTTCAAACACACTGGCAGGAACAACAGTTTGGCTCTGTCTGTGCATCTGCACTGTGCTGACCTAGCCACCTCCACTCTCCCTTTTCCTTTCCAGGGTCAGGTAAGTGGCAGTGCCCAACATGCCATTATTTAATAAATAATAATAAATCTTGTTTTTATTTTTATTATGCATTTTGTGTTTTTATATTGAGATTTTATGTTGTGAACCGCCCTGAGACCTGCAGGTATAGGGTGGCATACAAATTTAATAAATCAATAATAATAATAATAATAATAATAATAATAATAATAATAATAATCTGCCACTGCCCTCACCTTCAGTAGCACCCTCTGTCCAGCAGTGTCCTCCAGTTATGCTTCCTCACCCCATCGCTGAGCAGCTGGAATACAATGTCCAGTTCTGGGCACCACAGTTCAAGAAGGATACTGACAAGCTGGAACGTGTCCAGAGGAGGGCAACCAAAATGGTCAAGGGCCTGGAAACGATGCCTTATGAGGAACGGCTTAGGGAGCTGGGTATGTTTAGCCTGGAGAAGAGAAGGTTAAGGGGTGATATGATAGCCATGTTCAAATATATAAAAGGATGTCATATAGAGGAAGGAGAAAAGTTGTTTTCTGCTGCTCCTGAGAAGAGGACACGGAGCAATGGATTCAAACTACAAGAAAGAAGATTCCACCTAAACATTAGGAAGAACTTCCTGACAGTAAGAGCTGTTCGATAGTGGAATTTGCTGCCAAGGAGGGTGGTGGAATCTCCTTCTTTGGAGGTCTTTAAGCAGAGGCTTGACAGCCACCTGTCAGGAATGCTTTGATGGTGTTTCCTGCTTGGCAGGGGGTTGGACTGGATGGTCCTTGTGGTCTCTTCCAACTCTATGATTCTATGATTCTATGAATGTGACCTATTGATAATTAGTTTTCAACCATGGGGGTTAAACACCCTCTTTGGGGGCATTGATCCCCGCCATGAATGTAATATCACTGGCAGCTCTAACTGTGAGAACTGACTTGGCTGAAAAGCACTGGGGGGTTTGAGCTAATGAGAGGTGATGTGAGAGTTAAGAACCTGCTGAATCAGGTCAATGGTCCATCTAATTCAGCATCCTGTTCTCGCAGTGGCCAATCAGACACCTGTGGAAACCCACAAGCAGGAATCAAGCACAGGGACACTCTCCTCTCCTGTGCTTTCCAGCAACTGGAATTCAGAAGCATTGCTGCCTCTGACCGTGGAGACAGAGCATAGACATCATGGCTGGTAGCCGCTGGTAGCCTTCACCTCCAGGAATTTGCCCAACCCTCTTTTAAAGTCATCTACATTGGTGGCCATCAATTGCCTCCTGTGGGAGTGAGTTTCATAGTTTAACTATGCACTTCTTTTTACCTGTCCCGAATCTTCCAACATTCAGCTTCATTGGAAGTCCAAGAGTTCTATAAGAAAGAGAGAGTATCTTTTCTCTATCCACTTCTCCATGCCATACATAATTTTATAACCTTCTACCATGTCACCTTGAACTCTTACTTTCTCTAAACTAAAAGGTCTGTGTTATTTGATCTGTGATGGCCCATTCACACATGTCACCCCCCTGATGCAAGGCTGGGGAAACTGTGTCCCTTCAGATGCTGCTGGACAGGGCAGGTGGGATTAGCAGTCCAACAACATTTGAATCTTAGAATTGTAGAGTTGGAAGGGCCATCTAGTCCAACTGCCTGCAATGCAGGAATCTTTTGCCCAATGTGGGGCTCAAACCCATGACCCTGGGATTAAGAGATGGAGGGCCAGTGTGGTGTAGTGGTTAAGAGCGGTAGACTCGTAATCTGGGGAACCGGGTTCGCGTCTCCGCTCCTCCACATGCAGCTGGTGGGTGACCTTGGGCTAGTCACACTTCTTTGAAGTCTCTCAGCCCCACTCACCTCACAGAGTGTTTGTTGTGGGGGAGGAAGGGAAAGGAGATTGTTAGCGGGATATCAAAACCAAACCCTTCTTCTCTTCTTCTTCTAAGAGTCTCATGCTCTACTGACCAAGCTATCCTGGAAGGACCATATGTTCCCCATTCTTGCCTTGATAGATGCTGCAGCCATCAGCTAATGGAGATGCATGTGTGTGAACCAGCTCAGTGTGTTTCCAGTTATTGAAGCCACTTCCAGCTTTGGAATTTTTCAAAACCATTAATCAACCACAAAACCTTAGGTGCTCTCCCCCACCTTTCCTGAGGAAACAAAGGACAGATGCAAGGCCAACTACCAACATTTAAAGTGACTATAAAAGTTTGGGTAATTACTTTCTTTCCATGCCCTCCTCACTCCAGCATGAACATAACTAACTTGGCCTTGCCTGACCTTGGAGCAACTCCAGCTTTTACTGCATGCTCCAGAATACATTTGAGAGTGTTGAAGTCTATGAAATGCAGGACCACTGAGCCTTAAGAGTAACAGGAGAGAGAGGGAGAGAACCCACCAGCAACCCAACCTTAGCTAGGAATGGCTGAACATCATATAAATAGCAGTAAAACTGTTAAATCTATTTGCATTTCACACCCAATAATTTCAGAGTCCACCTCAGAGAGCACTGCTTGAAAGTCAGCACTTTTAATTGTCCAGTAAATTTCTTTTCAGACAGCTGCTTCATAAACTGCCATTCCCGCGCACTCTGAGAAAAAACAGAGATCTGATTTATCTCTGGATGGAGACCGAAATGGCTATTTGTGTGTCACGGCTTCCCTGGTCTGTTTCACTCAAATGAAAAGGCAAAGCTCCCTCGGATGCAAATCTGTAACCTGTTCGTGGGCAAATGTTCTGGTGTATTGGGAAGAAGCGCCAGCCAGCAAATGGCAGACACGTTTCGCCCCCCCCCCACGGCTCCCAGTGCCCATGTCCTCTCCATCCTCTTACTTTGGCACAAACTGTTTAATGCTGGCTCCTGGACACGTAGCTGCATAATTTCTTGTATAATTAGAACTTGGGGGAAAATAATCTAATTTGTGTCATATCTGTTTAGCCTTCCTCTGTTCCTTGGAGGTCTGATAGAGGGACAGGGGAGGTGTTAGTTGCAACAACAAGAAAAAATGCCGTGCTGTAAAATTTTATGGGATTTCTGCAACAGTCAGGGGCTGCTAAATGTCCACATGGAGTTAGACAAAGGCCAACAGTCTACATAGATTCCCTGCCCCCAAATGAAAGCCCACCTAGCAAGCTTGGTTTCATTTGCAAATCATATTGGAAATATCCCACATTTCAAGGGAGTTGGGGTCTGCTACTGTCATTTTGCTTTCTTTCCTCCCCATCTGCCCCCCATGTATTTCTCTATTGTTAAATCCAGGGTATTTGTAGACCTGTCTTAGACAGCTCTAATCAGAAAAAATCCTACAGAATTTCAGATTGCATCCTTAAACTTGTTGCCTTAAAGCAGGGGTATGGAATCATATAATTTTCCCCTCATCCACCACAGGGAAAATTTGACAGATGGGGGTCCCAATCACCTGTCAATCACCCTTTGTGAGGTCTTGTGGATCCGTTGTGAAGCACTTTGCAATATGCTTTACAAAACCCGACACTCTGGTTCGAATGTTGCGCAATCTGAGCTGATTTGAATGCCGTGGCATCATTTCAGGTTTCAGTAAGAAATGTGAAGTTATTTCAGAGTGCTGGAGTGGGCAGGGGAATGCCATGACACTGGCCTTAGCTATAAGCAAGGTTAAATGACCATAAATAAATAAGCATGGCATATTTCATGATAATTTTTGTGTGTGGTGACTTCTTCTACCAAGCAATCGCACATAGACTGAAAGGGGATGTGGAGAATGGAACTGAACTTTTCATATGTACACATATCCCACTTTGATTTCTGCTTAGAATGGAAATCATTCATTAGGTGTACTTTCACATAACCAGCCAATGATTTCCATTGATTCCTAGGGGGGAATTTCTAATGTGTTCCTGACCATTGAATTGTAACCCCCCAAAGCCACAAACACCCAGAAAGAAATGCTTTCTGATTTGTCTAATCATTTCCCCTTTCTTCCTCCTTCCCTCCGTTTCTTAGACAACCAGCAAAAAGCAAACAAGGAAGTAAAAAATCCTATCCGTTCTGATATCTGAACATGTGGCATGTATAGCGAGGTTTGGGTATTCATTCCTCGTGTTTGGATAAGTGAATTTTCACATAGTGAATGTTTGTAAAGTGGGACCTGCATGTATATGGTTGCCAACTTTTTAAAAATCTGCCAGTAAAACTACATATGTTCTTAAAAGAAAGTGGGATGGGGAAGAGCTAGAGGGGCCAATAGTTTGACTCTGTATATGCAGCTTCCCAAGTTTACAGAAGATATAGTACTGGTATGGGAAAGAATTGCTGTGTGGACTTCATCCCTGTGGACCATGACTTCTCAAGTGATTGAGTGGCATGTGAAAGTGCTGTCAACATAATCTGATAAGAGCCCCCTGTTCAAATCACTAACCAGGTACACATTCTGCGACAGTGGGAAACTTCATGTAAGCCAAGTGCAACCTGATAAATTTGCATCTCCCCTGCCCCCAGAATCTAAATATGTGGAGAAGATTCAATACAAAATCAACATACCTACTTAGTGTATCTCCAAGAAGGTATTTGCAATGAGTAATATTTCCAGCACTTAACACGAATTGTGGAGCAAATGAATGCAGACGTGTTGCAAATGTAGGAGTTTGGGGGCAGGTGTCCAGAGCCCCTCTTATAGCAGAATGACCAAGAGGGCTCCCAAATGCAGCACTGACTCACCACATTTTGAAGCTGGTGGAGTAATAACATATTACCACCTAAAGCGAAACTTCCCAAAGGCCCATCAAGCCTGCACCATTGAATGAATGAACAAACTTTTAGTTACTATCGAATCTTCCTGGAGCCTCTGCTCGTGTGTTTGTGTATGCACACCTGCCCCACCACAACGACTGTGCTTGCTATTCCCAAATCTCTTTTCCCTTTGTAAAAATGCTGCCACTCTGTCAAAGTGTAACAACTGGCATCCCCATTTGCAAGTAGCAGTAAGATTATACAGCATGTGTCAGTTCAGAATATAATATTAATGTAACAGGGAATAATATGTTAAAAGCCAATTTGCCATAATATATGACAAACTCCCTCTTTCCCCTTTTATAGTGGTTTTTTATTTATTTTATTTTAAAAAACTGGATAAGAAATCAAGGCCAGGAGTACTTTTCAGCAATAATGGCCCTGTCGGCTGGGTGATAGATATCACTTTACTGATGGTAAAAAGATATGAATCAAACCTTTCTGGCAACCTGAATGCCTAATTGTGCCAGGAGAGTTCATCAAGGCCACTGCAGTGGCTCTAAGTCCAAGGTTTGAGAGAAATATGTCAGTGGTGGCTGTCAAGAATCAAAGCAATGGAAGATCCTCTACGCCAAATACCTTGGAGGAAGAATGGCATATTAAGAGGGGAGGTGCTTTTATAAAGGAAAGGGAGGCAGGAGGTGAACAAATCCATAAGAGCTCTCATTACAGCTTCGATAATATTGATTTTGTCGTTAATAGCGTTGAGGAACCTTAAGTGAAATTCAAGTGTCAGTGCCAAGTGGATTATTCCTGCAATAAATGGCAGATTGGGCAAGTGTGAGAGCATTGGTGTTAAGGCACAGAAAGGGACCACTGGAGAGACAGAGGGCTAGTATTGAAGCTACATTGGCCACGGGGGTCAGCATCCCTATGACAAGCCCCCCCCCCAACTGTAGAGCTAAGTAGAACTCAACGCATCCATCCTGTCAGCTTTCCTACCTCTTTTTTAAGCCGTTGGCTTGTACAGTTCAATATATTGTGGGTAGAAGTCACATGGTAAGTGAACCTGAAGCAAAATGTTGATTTGGAGCAACCAGTTTTTAGTTGTTCACACATCCCTGTGTATTCTACAGCCAGGCAAGCAAGAAGCATTATCAGACCTTAAGGATACAAACAAAACCCAAACAGTCAAGGATGCAGGGCCAATGAGGGGTGTGGCTTATGGAGAAGGAGTGTGGCCTGGAGAGTATCCAAAGGCTAAGTGGTGAGGCAGGAAGAGTGAAGGGTGTTTGATACATTACGAATATGAGCAGGCACACACAGGTACATCCACAGTGCTCTTTAATTTTAAACTTTATATCTTAATTAAGGATGTTTTAATGGCCCAGTGGATTTGTTATTGTATATTTAAATTATGTGTTGATTTTATTCTTGCAAACTGCTTATAAGTGGTATATTGTTTCTTTCTTTGTTTGATTAATTAATTAATCAAGTAATAATAGCAATAATAATGTGACACTATACTGTTAGCTGCTCCGTACTCCTCTTGGGAGGAAGGGCCATATGTAAGTGTGAGGGAATAAATTTCCCATTCAGGAAGGAATGCTAAGCTCTTTGTTTTATTTTCTATATTCAAAAACATCATCAAGTAATTTTTGAAAAATAGCTGTTCCATGTGTATTATTTTGCTAATCAATTATTATTGACTGCTGCTCATTCACCTTATCATCCAGTCTTCCAGTCGTTGACAGAATGCTTGTGTTGAAATTTGAGCAGCCAGTTTTGGGGTTAATGTGCCGTGGTGGGTGAAAGGGAAGTAGCAAAACTTTGCTATTGAATTACAAAATAAACGTGCATTGTGTCTAATATCACAAGGAGTGCCTATTTCAATTTTGGCATTCATTGAAGCAAACAAACATACATAGTTAGTTTGCAAACTTGAGTAGCTAGTGTTTCAGCTTGTTTAAATGGCCACACTCTCTTTTCAAATAGTTTATTACATTACACTGCAACAATGTGTTCAGTGGGCCAGGCTTGCAGTTTAATTGAACAATCCTATGCAAGTTAACTCAAAATTTAAACCCAGTGTGCACTGGATTGCAACCATTGACTATGCACTCACTGCCTTTCCCACGCTAGGTTTTTAATCCATATTCACACAACTTTGTCCAAAATGCATATTTATCCTGTACAGTGGTACCTCAGGTTACGAACTTAATTCATTCCGGAGGTCCGTTCTTAACCCGAAACCGTTCTTAACCTGAGGTGCGCTTTCGCTAATGGGGTCTCCTGCTGCCGCCGCGCCGCTGACACACAATTTCCATTCTCATCCTGGGGCAAAGTTCGTAACCCGAGGTACTAATTCCTGGTTAGCGGAGTTTGTAACCTGAAGTGTTTGTAACCTGAGGTGTTTGTAACCCGAGGTACCATTGTACTGTGTTGTGGAATACTACTGTTTGATACACTGTTACTCAAACCAGCTTCATACCAATTGTTGTTGTTGTTTAGTCGTTTAGTCGTGTCCGACTCTTCATGACCCCATGGACCAGAGGAGTCCTTAAAACATTCCTAACTTGTCTCCAGTCAAGGCATGAGCTCCTTTCCATTGGGTAAAGACATGTCTGCCTCATCATCGCCCCCTGGTATGTACACAAACAGAATCTGACACTAATGAAGCCATGTTGATGTGAACAATGTGTGGGTGGGTGTGGGGGAGCACTGTGAAACACACTGGAAAAAACAACTTCACTGTGCTCTTAGGCAGTAATGTGAACACACCCTTAGTCTGCCAAGTCCACCTTCTTTATATATGGCTTTCCACACTCGTATGCCACTTCTGCTCCAAATTCCTGATTAAGGAAACCTTCCACTTTTCTCCTCCAAGCTCATTCATGTGGATGTGTTGACTCATGCAAAGGTAGCACTCTTCCAGGATGTGCTTCCCTGAGCAAATTTCTGCTTTCCAAACTAATAAGCTACTCTTACTCCCACTACTACTTGTTTGATTATTTGTTGCAGCTGAGAAGGAAGTGCATACATGTGTCCCAGGCTGTAAGCATTCAGGGACTGAAATTATAAAGTTCTGATCCTAGATGGATCCCATTTCTTCCATGAATTTTACCCAGGTGGTTTGTTCCTTGCCCTGGTAACTGGATCCTTTTCAACTGCTACCCCCAAAATCAAGATGGTGCCTATTTCTGCCACATGAAAAAGCCAAAGCCACTTAGGCTTTAATCCCATTAAAAATCCAACATGTACATTACCTGTTAAGGCTGCAGTCCTAGTATTGCTACTGAGTTGATATGTATAGAATGGTGCTCTTAAACACTCATTGCCCTGTGTGGTGCCAACAAAAGTAAATCCAAGAAAAGCTCTTTGTTCACCCCATTTCACTGTTTACATCTAGTAGAGTAGAGTTAGAAGCCATGGTGGCTTATGCCCATTGGGACTGGCAAAGAAAAAGGAAGGAAGGCCAATGACTGGCTGAGCAAGAGCCAATGGCAGATGGCACCAACGGATACTAGTTTCATCCTTATCGTCTTGATGAGTTCTACAAAGGCAACAAGAGAAGGAAGCTGACAAGCAACGCCACCCCTTGGACTGGTTGTAAATAAGAAGGAAGTCAGGTGGAGGCTGGCTGAGGGCAGACTGAGATTGGTGGGACAGTAACCCATTTGTCCTAATGGACCAACCTCTGCTGATTAGAAGATGCAAAATCAAAAATGGTTTCTGATCCTCGTGAACATGAGTGAAGAAAGAGAAGGAGCAGGGTTAGCATGTCATACCACCAGGACCATTCTTGTTTCTGGTGGAAAATGCTAAATGGAGGAAGGGACCACTGCACTTAAGTCCTGCCTGTGGGAACCTGATTGGCATCTGGTTGGCAACTGAGAGAACAGAACAGTGGACTAGAAAGGACTTTGGCCTGATGCAGCAGGGCTCTTCTTATGCCCAGACATTGGCGTCCTCCTTTGCTTATCAACCCGAATGCGAGAGAATGCCACTAACATGTCCCTTCTGTCTCCCACCTCCCAATGTTAATGCTGGTGTTGGGTCTCCAGTTCAGTCTTCACCCAACCCGGTCACCTCTCAATGTTGCTGGACTACAGCTCTCATAATCCTTATCACTGCGTCATGGTGGTGGGAGCTGATGAAAGTCCAGAAACATCTGGAGGATGCCACATTAGGGAAAGCTGTTCCAGGTGTTCAAAGCCTTCATCATGTGCCTTTCAAAGCAGAGAACTCTAATTTATCCCCCTCTCTCTGATGTTGGGTAAGAGTGAGGGCACAAGGAGAAAGGGATGACAGAGGACGAGATGGTTGGACAGTGTTATAGAAGCGACCAACATGAATTTGACGAAACTCCAGGAAGCAGTGGAAGACAGGAGTGCCTGGCGTGCTCTGGTCCATGGGGTCACGAAGAGTTGGACATGACTAATCAACTAAACAACAACAAAGAAACAAAAGCAGATGTAATCACATAAATGTTCTCTTCTTCCATTCCACCCCCCATCACTCTAAATCTAAATCCAGTGATTTTACTTTTCACAAACGTTTGAGCCTTCAAAAGCGTGAACCGAAAGGCTACCACCGTTCCCACTTTAATCAACAAGACGGCTCCTCCTTCCCCGGCTTCTTGAGCCACAGCTCCCCCGCAAAAAGAAACAGACAACAGATTTCAATTTAGCTTTGAGCGAGGGACGCTCAATTGGGTTATTAAATTTCACACCCTAATTGACACGCCTGCTGTAAAATATAAATCCCACAAACACAATTTATACTAATGACACCAGGGCAAAGCCCTTATGCCTCCATCTCTTACCTACCCCCGCTTGGGTCCGCAGGGAGCTCAGCTTTAATTGTACCTTCATGGTGTAAGCTGTTTATAGGGATGAAAGGTTAAAGAGAGGGAAGAAAGAAACAGGGAAGGTTTGATGGGCAGTTTTCTCTTTGGATCCAAAACATAGATGAGTTTGTCTCTCTCTCTGTGTGTGCAAATGCGCTTTTCTCTCTCTCTCTCTTTCTGGGTGTTTGCTCCATTCGCTCTCTAATGCAATTATAGAAAATGGACGTCTGTATGCACACATCCCTAGACACATCAAACTTCTAGTTAATAAGGCTTAATGGAAACAGATTAACCATAGCTTGGTCTCCAGGCACACGTTAAGCACTGATGTTCTACAGATAGATTTCTGTGGGCTGATTTGGATATCTCCATTGTGCAATGACAGACAGGCCACTGCAAGCTGGCATTTGGATCATTTTTCTTTTCTCTAACCTCATATATGCGATGGCAAACTTAATGAATTGTTTCCTCCTTAGCTCTGTTCATACATCACATTGGACACACGCACAACCTGCATATAGTTCATACAAGTTTGTTTACCTACACACACATGTTTGGCAATTCTCACTGTTCAGTGCTCATGCATTCATTTCACTTATTTATTTATAAGATTTCTCGCCCTCCCTTCACCATGAAGTCCCAGTGTGAGTTACAATAATGACATCAAGATAAAAACCATTGCAATTATTAAAAACTAGTAAAACTGTTACAAATTCAGCAAAAGGGGAGGGGGATCCCACAAAACAAAATACCTTCACTGTCCAAGATCAGGGTACAGAGGTACAGAGGTGCATTCTCAGCATAGAGCAAAAGTTATACAATGGAGGTGCTAGATGCACTTTTGTGGGGAGAGAGTTCAGCAATTTATGGGCTGACACAGAGAATGTCCTCTCCTAGGGATCTTTAAACACCAATGTGAGCATCTTGATTTGGGCCCAGAATCAACTTGGCAACTGCATTTTGGACCAGTTTGGAGTTTTCTGGTTTGCCTTCAAGGGAAGTCCCGTTGCACATTGCAATAGCCCAATCTGAAAGTTACCAGAGCATGGGCTAGAATTCAGTAGCTAAGTCAGCTCTGTCCAAGAAGAACCAGAGCTGTTAAACTAGCCAAAGCTGGAAATAGCTATGCCTCACCACAGAGGTTGCTTGAGCCTCCACTGATAGCGTTGGATCCTGAAACACCCACACGATATAGGTCTGTTCATGCCAAGCATGTGGAACCCTATCCAAAACAGGTTATTGTCCCACCTCCCAGATTTGAGAACTTGGCATTTCTGCCTTTTCAGGATTCAGCTGCAATTTATTGGCCCACATGCAGCCCATCCAGGCAAACTTAAGACCAATTTATGTTTTATTGACTGTTAAGAAATTTTTGTGTTTATTGTTATTCTTGTGTGTAATTTTGTATCTGTGTTTTCCTTTTTTGTTGTTGTATCAATAAAAAAAAAGGAAAGGAAAGAAACTTTGCCGCGTGCACATATGTAAGAAATATCATTAGCACAAGCTGTGGGACTGAGCTTCTCTGAGTCTTTGAGCGAAAACAACCAAACTTGAGAAAAGTTGAAAAACTGCCGTCCTGGGAGACTGTTCTGAATAATGAATGGCAGAAACTTAACAATGCATGATCTGAGGATTTAGCTGGAGTGCCTGCTTCTCTGTGTAGCTGCTTCTAAATTATTAAAATTAATTTTTAAGAGCAGCAGATTACAGTTTATTCAGCCATGCCCATTTCCTCTGGCAGTTCACCTCAAGCACTTGCCTCTCCTGCCCGCGTTGCTTGCTAGATAAGAGAGTCTGTGGGGAAGTCACAGCACACACAGAGAAGGACAGGCTTACTAGGGGCCGCTTCACCAATTATGCAGTAGCAGACCTGGGTTTGCAACCAGGCATACAGCTGAAAGGGAGCTACAGTCAATTGTGACTGCCTGACAAGCATTCTGGGTTCATTCATGTTTTAACATGAATGTCTGTCGCATTCACACTTGACTCTTCTTTGGACTTCTCCCTCCTCCTTTTACAAAACAAAGCCATCCCAAATGTCGGATGCACTGCTAATATTTGTTCAAGGCATTTTTATCCGTCTCAGTTAGCATGTGACTTCATGTGCACCGTAAAGCGAATATGGAATATATTTTAGAAACCTCTGGTCTCCAGTGACCCATCAAGACAGGGTGAAAACTGTGTAAGGAGTGGATGGGCCCAAATGCTTGGAAAAGAACCGGCTTCCTGGTTAGGAGCAACGCATCCTGGGATACGAAACAGCAGATCAGACCTTGTGAGGAAACGCAGCTGTGTAAACCCTCCAGCTTGGTTACTCGATAGCGTTTGTGGCATGACGACATGTTAAATATAAAGGTGTGAAAGTGGTATTAGAGAGAATAATAATGTGTCATGAAAGAAGTATCACAAGGTCACAGTGCACAAGAGAATCACATCATTGTAAAGTGAGCAGGGACCGCGGTGCCCCTTCTCATCTCAAGCCAGCCCTGCTTCATCCCAGGCCATTTTTTAATTGAAAAAAATGGATTTCATTATGCTGATTGCTCTGTTCTATTATTAAGAAGTTACAAATCTCTGCATTAGTCATTTGCAACCCGTGGGTCATGACCCTGGAGGGCTTGGGGAGGAAGGTCACCAGCAGTTCAGCAAGAGAGTGAGCGTGTCCCCAGACTCCTTGTCTGTTCCAGACCTCTGGTGGAAATTTTCTCTTCCTTCCTGAGATTCTGATCATGATGCCAGCCATGCGCCATGTCTGGGGCCATGAACCTGTAGGTGCAAATGCAGCCTTGAATTTAGCCACATTCAAGTCTTTCTCCTTTGCTTTGTCTCTCACAGCTGTTTGGCAGTAAATGGGACAGAATAAGGTGTTTGTGTCATGCACTCTGAATGTCACCAATTTACAAACTCTTGCTCCCTTTCCATAACTGTAAATTAAGTGCTTAAGATGAAAGATGAGGCCCTTAATGGCTTACATCAGAGATACCCAATATGGTGCCTTACGGTGTAACTGCATGCACACCGTGATTAGTTACAACCTAGTAAATGATTTTCTGCATTCTCCCAGTATCTCTGGTTCCCAAGAAGACAGATAATTTGTTTGCTTTCTGAGAGAGTTTCCAACAGAGAGTTCTATCAGGTTAAATCCTTTCAAAGTGGCTGATATATATTTAAACATGACATCAATATATTAAAATGAAACAACAGAGAACCAGTATGAACAAATGCAACATCGAAAAAGCTGAGGTGACTTTCTTGGGGATTGAAAGGACACCCAGGGGAGGGTGTTCCAAAACCATAGTGCCACAACTAAAAAGGCTCTCTCAAGGATCCCTACCTGCCTATATTTTGAGGGCTGAGAGAATACAGAGGAGGCTTCTTAGTACAATCTTAACTGGGCAGGCTCAAGTGATAGGAGGCAATCCTTCAGGTAGTCCATTAAACCAGCACCAGTGGTGACTGGTAGAAATTGCAGCTGGTGGGGCAGGGGGCAAGACAGGATAGCTACTGGTAGTCAGAACCAGGAGCGACAATAGTGCGAGATAATTGCATTTGTATTTGTACTGCAACAGAACAGTTTCCAAATCCCATTTCAAAGAAAGCAAAGTGCTGTGGCTGACAGATAAGCAACTTGCCCATGAAACTAAGTTGTTGTTGTTGTTGTTTAGTCGTTTAGTTGTGTCCAACTCTTCATGACCCCATGGACCAGAGCATGCCAGGCACTCCTGTCTTCCACTGCCTCCTGCAGTTTGGTCAAACTCATGTTAGTAGCTTCGAGAACACTGTCCAGCCATCTCGTCCCCTGTCGTCCCCTTCTCCTTGTGCCCTCAATCTTTCCCAACATCAGGGTCTTTTCCAGGCAGTCTTCTATTCTCATGAGGTGGCCAAAGTATTGGAGCCTCAGCTTCAAGATCTGTCCTTCCAGTGAGCACTCAGGGCTGATTTCCATAAGAATTGACAGGTTTGATCTTCTTGCAGTCCAATGGACTCTCAAGAGTCTCTTCCAGCACCATAATTCTTCGGTACAAGACTGCAATCCTATGCACACTTTTATGGAAAGAAGTCTTACTGAACACCATGGAACTTATTTCAGAGTTGACCCACATAGGATTCCTATAAAAAGTCCATCCACACCTCTCTTTCTCAGATTGCCAAATGCAAAAGAAGACAGGGCTCCTGCAACTCTAATGGTTGTGTAGAAAAGGGCAAGTTATACCTGCTAACATCCCTTCTTCTAAACAATTATTAAAGTTGCAGGAGCCCTGTCTTCTTTTGCAGGTTGGAAGCAGACTGGGAACCAGTGAAGTTGATTTAAGACTGGTTAGGTGGATTTTGCCCCAGTTTAATGCAGATCACAGGCAAAACATCAACCACCAGCTAGCTCTTAATTTGAAGCAACCATTTCTGAGCAAGCAGATGAAAAAGAAAACTCATAATAGATTTATCCATGTGAGATGTGGACATTGTGCAAGCACTGCAGGAACTGATAAATTGCCATTTATAAAAGTAGGGACCCTCAGATAGCTGCTCATAAAGCATCTGTCACCAAAATACTGGGCATCAGATGTATTATTAGAATAATTTGTCACACACAGCTTTCACTGGCTGGGGAAATAAGGTTCTTAGTGCCTTCTACTCCAGCATGCAATAGACCTTGAAAGCTTCTCAGGGGTTCCTTATGCAATTAGAACCTGTGTGGGGAACACTTGACCCTCCAGATGCTACTCAACATCAACTCCCATCAACCTCAGCAAGCATAGCCAATGGCCAAGAATGATGGAAGTTTGAAGTTCAGCAACATCTGGAAGGCTAAAGGTTCCCCACACTTGAATGAGAAGATCAGGCAAGCTTCACTGAAAGACCGTGTGCCCACCACTGCAGAACATCCCCTGCAATGCACAGCCACACAAAACTGGAGTAAAGCCTAAGAGGCCAGGTATATGGCCCACATCAGTTGAGTATGCATTCTAAGATGACCCAGAATCCTTTGCAACATGCATGGGGGTTCTTTAGCATACAAGTCAATATGGGTTCCTTCTTGGAATATGGGGGTTCCTTAGCATACATGTCATACCACCCTGTGGGCAGAAAGGCTATAAACCACTGCTGTAGGTAATATTTAGAAGGAAAGCATTGTTTCATGAAAAGGAAGCTTTGTGAAACTTAAATGATACCTTTGGGTAGGTTTTCCATACAGCCCAAGGAGAAAATTACCTCATTTCACAATTTGTATACTAGTATTACATTCATAAGGAAAATTGTTTCATCAAGGATGGCATAGAGCAAGACAGCAGCATGCAGGTAGTAGCTTTGCCACACTAACTAATGTGGTTCTTGGCCAAGCTTGCAATTAAGGTGAAATTTTAGCACATCACATCAATATTTTCTTTTTGTCACTCCTTTTGGCACGCTGATGGGGAAACAGGTGGCCTCCGTCCAAATCCCTCACATACTTGTTTATTTTTATGGGCATTTTGTCAAGCATTACTGCAGTGTATAATGGTAGGCAACATCCATTAACAGTAAGCAGCTCTTCTGAACATTCTTCTTGTGTGCAGGGATTGCAAAAAGAAAAAGAAAAGGCTGGGCTTTGGGATGAACCCAATATTTACTAGCCTGTTATTGCTGTTGGAAAGCATCTTCAGGAATTACACTGAGGGGCATTTTAATAAGAAGTTAAACAGGTAAAAGAAGACATGGTAAGATTTACTGCTGAAATTGCTGCCAACAGAAGATTCAACTCTAAAACAGACACTGACAGCTGTTGGGAGATCAGGTGAGCATTGTCATGCCACCATGCCACCCATTACTGTTTTAGACTACTCTCCTGCTAGTTAGAGTAGTAGGCAAAACTGGGCTAGATAACCATGGCTTTAACCTGGTATAAGGCTCCTTCTGTGTCAGTGGTTTGGGAAGATTTATAAGATGGAAGCTGACAGGTCTGTGAGTGAGGATCAGATGTACTTTCTGAGTGCACTCTCAAATAAAGTCATAGACACTCATATGTGCCCTGAATCTGGTATGAGTTCAAGACTATTGTGGTTGGTTGGTGCTCCCTGCAAATATTGGCACCAGCTGCGCATGTAGCCCAATATTTAATGGATGGTCCATCCAGATAACAGTGGTAGTGGGCAATTATCCATCTATCCATCCATCCATCCATTCGCTGCTGCTCACTCAGGTATTTAAGGAACTTGAACCATGGAAGGTTAGAATGTCCCACTGTATACAGTGCATGCAGTATGAACTCCTGAATTAGAGCAACAGAGAACAATTTGGATATTGTTTACACATCTCCACTAAGTTTTGTTGCATCTAAACTGCTCCTTGCTCCTGTTGAGCTGAATACATTTTCAGGATGGGAGATGAAAGGTATCCAGCTGGCACCCAGTTCCACAGGGCCTTGTCTCTAACCCCTGCTCTCAGGCACATTGACTTCCCTCCCCACTGCCGTGCTTGCTGTCCTTCCTTCCATCCTCAAGGACGACTGCAGAGTTGCTTATCATCCTGTAAATCAGCAATGGCAATAAAATGCTGGCATCTCGAGCAATAGCTTTTTTACTAATGTACTACTTTGCAATTGCTGTGCATATCCAACATATTAACGGCACAAATTCATTACAATAAATGAAGATCTTGACTGGCTGGAGTCCAGCGCTGAAAGGAGTGTGGCTGTTGCTGCAGGTCGGAGTTTTGCGATGCAAAGTTTAATGTAAAACTCAAGCATCAGCTTTCCCAAACGCACAGAGAGAGGAGTGCTTAAAAAGGAGGTGCGTCCACATGCCATTAATCAGGGGGATCCATTTCCAGGTAAAGTTTATGGAGTCAAATAGCTTTGTAGGGAGAGGTGAGACTGTTCAAGGTTTAAGGCAACAAGCACTTACATTCTTGATGTGAGACAATGTGGATGTCAAGTAGCAATTACTGTAGAATCACAAGCTATACCGGTAAGGATCACAGTCCACTGTAGTATTTTATAGAAATTTGGAAGTTGCCATGGATGACTTCAAGGGTGTGCTCCCCTAAAATATCTCCTGCTTCCCTTAACAGTATATGAGCCAATGTGATGCCATGGTCAGAGCAGGAGTGGGGAACCTGCTGCAGGTTACATTTTGGACCAGCTTCATGGCTGTGTGGGGATTTGAATTGAGTCTCCACAATCCTAGCCCAGTACTCCAGCTAGCCTGCAGATTCCTCGCCCCTGCTCAAATCATTTCATCACACTGGCTAGGTGATCTTAAGCCAGCCACTTTTTCATCTTGAGCTATCTCACATGGGGTAACTTAGAACCCACCTAGAACCAATGAGGCTGGAAATTGCAGGGGAGCAGACTTCAGCCAAGCATTAGGAGAGGCATCCTAATGGTATGAGCTGCTTGACAAGGGAACAAACGGCTCATATTTAAGCAGAGGCTGGGCTGTCAACTTTCAGGGATGTTGTAGTCTCATCCTGCATGGCAGAACATGCATTGAGCAGGCGACTGGAGTAGATGGCTCCAGCTCTATAGTTCTACGATTCTATATTGGGCGTGGTGATCCTGTGAACCTCCAAATGTTGGACTTCAACTCCCACTGACTTTGACCATTGGCTGTGCTAGTTGGGGCTGATGGGGAATTCTGCAGCATCTGTAAGGTCACAGCTTTCACCATCCTGTTCTATATCATCATGATCATGCCCAGTGCCATCAAATTTTCATCTGTTGTGTTGCATTTCCCTTTCTGATCCATCTAGATGCTGGGGACAGTCAGCAGAAGAAGGACCTCACTTTTAAATCCTGCTTGTGAACTTCCCAGAAACATCTGGTTGGTTGCAATTGGGACAGAATGCTGAGCTAGGCAGACCATTGCATAATTCAGCGTAGCTGTTCTTATATTCTTATAACCAAGTTTGAAAAGAAAGAGAAAGATGTGTTAATATAGAAAAAAGGTAAGTCACTGGAATTGTGATAGATCTTTGAAAGGAAGGAAAGCTGCAAGGCTTGTGTAACACAGTCTAAACCACAACTCAATTAGCTGAAGTACTTGGATTTAAGATGACTTAGCCCAATTGCAGTCAATTAGACTAAATCAACTTAAATCCAATTACTTCATCTTAACTGCCCTGTGGATTGGGCTGTAAAAAATTAGGCAGCTTCAGATCAGGCTGGGGGGCAAGATGATGAACAGAAGATATGACAAAAGTATATTAAAATTATGAGTGATCCGGAGAAACACACACCAAATGGAAGACCCAAGTGTACTACAGGAAAGCATGCATTTCAGCCCCCTACACAGTGCATCATTAATCTGTTGAAGAATTTGGTCTCTAAAGCATGTAGGGTTCAAGGCAGTTTTCGGTTTCACAGGTCAGACGTAAGTATACCCAGAAGACAACAGAGAGCCAGTGATGACATCAGAGCTCCATGAGGTGCCAAATTGTGCATGAGATGGAGCACTTCAAAAGTCAAGGGCAGTCACAGATAGGCTACATTGCAAATAGAAACCATACTGGACCTTGCTTAGCTTTGCAAATGTACTAACAGTTTTACTGCTGCACCATGGAGCTAAGTCAATAGTGTTAATATGAGTTATGACCAGAAGGTTTTCAAATGATAGGAAGCTTGAAACCTTCTGCCCAGGTAGATTCTCCACTGGATTAGTGGCTTCCAGGCATAACTCAAAACAAGGAATTAAGCAGTACCCCAAGACCCCAAAAGAAGGTTGAACACAAGCTATTATGCACATCTCCGTGCCTCCCTCCCAAAGTCAAGAGACATGGAGCACCAATCTAACCTTATTTATGTATGGTATTTCCCCCTACATTTCTATTCCAGTTTTCCTCTAAGGTTCTGAAGGCACTGTATGTCATTCTTTCTCCATCCCTACCCTCACTTCCAACAATCCTGTGAGGTTGTGTTGAAATAGAGTAATTGGCCCAAGGTCACCCCAATGGGCTTCATGACTGAGTAGGATTTGAACCTCGGTCTCTGGGTCTAGTCGGACACTTTAACCACTTTTTGTTGTTGTTGTTTAGTCGTTTAGTCGTGTCCGACTCTTCGTGACCCCATGGACCAGAGCACGCTAGGCACTCCTGTCTTCCACTGCCTCCCGCAGTTTGGTCAGACTCATGTTGGTAGCTTCGAGAAGACTGTCCAACCATCTTGTCTTCTGTTGTCCCCTTCTCCTTGTGCCCTCCATCTTTCCCAACATCAGGGTCTTTTCCAGGGAGTCTTCTCTTCTCATGAGGTGGCCAAAGTATTGGAGCCTCAGCTTCATGATCTGTCCTTCCAGTGAGCACTCTGGGCTGATTTCCTTCAGAATTGATAGGTTTGATCTTCTTGGGACTCTCAAGAGTCTCCTCCACCACCATAATTCAAAAGCATCAATTCTTAATTTTGTCTTAACTCAGCCTAAACTGCTTCACCTATAGCTAATCCCTTACCGATTTAATAAATCACCAAGGCTACAGTTGTCTTGGATGTCAGTGTGTATCTCTCTCTCCTCAGTCCACTTCACACATTATGAATGTGTGGCTAAGCCAAACCCACCATGGACAAAACATTCCTACTGCCATGTGGCCTATTGTTTCAGGGCTAAAGGTGGCTGTGCTTTTTTATTGTTATGAGAACCTTGATCTGGACTTCAAGACCACATGATCCTTACATTAGGCCAGGGGTAGGCAACCTAAGGCCCATGGGCCGGATGTGGCCCAATCGCCTTCTAAATCCGGCCCATGGGTGGTCTGGGAATCAGCGTGCTTTTACATGAGTAGAATGTGTCCTTTTATTTAAAATGCATCTCTGGGTTAGTTGTGGGGCATAGGAATTTGTTCATTTTTTCCCTTCAAAATATAGTCTGGCCCACCACATGGTCTGAGGGACAGTGGACCGGCCCACGGCTGAAAAAGGTTGCTGACCCCTGCATTAGGCTGTGCTTACAAAATATTGTGTCACAGTAAGGAAGCCAGTCTCTAAGGTGCCACAGAGAAACCCTAACATAATTTATGGAGGGTTCCCCACCCCCTTTAGCACCTCAGAAGTCTAGGTGGCTGAAGGTTCCCATTAAATAACAAGTCTCCACAATATTTGGCAAATGAAGCCATCTCCTTTGATCAACATCTGCTGCACAGATGATCCCATAATGAAAGAGAAGGAGCCAGGTTGGTTTGCAGGATCCAGATTCAATGCCCTCAGATTAATTACAATTTGACAACACACCTTATGAGACTATTTGGCTGGCAGGTTCACAAGCAGGGAAGAGGGTCTCTCCCTGCAGCCTAAAGGAACAGACTGTTCTTAGTACCATCCACAAACCACATGAAGAGGGAGGAGAGAAACACCAGTAACTGAGGGATTAGCAGAGACCTGTAATTGCCCTGGATAACTGTGTCATTATCTACAATTTTAAAGCACTTGCAAATAGCACTTAAGGTCATTTTTTTAGCCCATTAGTGATTTGGTCTCTCTCTCTCTCTTTCTGTGTATGTAGCAAATAGTAGACATTGCTGAAAGCAGGATGAAAGATGAGCTGATTGTATTAACAGCACACAAATTGCAGGCTTTCATATTTCGGAGAAGCAACCTGCGTTTGTTGATTTTACCTAGCATGTTGGGAGCCAAATATGCATGAGAGGAAATTGACTTGCCCTATTCTGAAGGATGGGCAAATGGACCTACTCATTTGAAATGATGCCAGCAATTGAGATGTCAGAGATGCTAGAAAAGACCTGATTAGATATTAAAGCAGAACAAGCTGTAAGGTCTCTCAGCTCCTTCACGTGCAAAATTACATGTTGTAACCTCCGGGTGAGCTGAGTTGCCAGTTTGAAGTGCAGCCCTTGAAAAAGCAAACAAAACAAAACAAAATAAAATAGATATGTGAATGCAAATATGCTCCTTTTTATACATTTATTTTCCAGATAGTTCTTCAATTTACAAGCGTTTTCTTAATACATATTTTTAATAGAAAAAAGCAGTTTCTGAAACTTTCAATGGAAGATATTAAAGAAGGTACAACCTCTTTAATTGAAGGTACAACACAAAACATTACAGAAAGCAAACCGAAAAGTCTTTGTACATTTACACACTAAGAAAGTTATGTGTGTAAAAAACTCTGAAGCTCAATGAATTCTCAAAAGGAAGCAGAGAGGAATCAGCACCTGAAAATACAGAAGCCAAGCAAAAAATGAGCAGGAGGACCATTAGGAGAGAATACTGCAAGGCTGCTGCTGTTGGATCACCAGTTCAGCTGTCTTTCAATACTTGTTATAGTGGTGGGTGTAATTATCTGATTTCTACTAAGTCCTTTTTTCTTTTGACAGGAGGACCACCTTCTCCCTTGGCTTAACCACTGGTGAATGCATGTCAGCAGTGGGAGTGGCCACCCCACACCCTCATATGTGTGCATGCACACTGGACACACAAAGAGGCACACAAACTCCTCCTTAGCTGATCTGAAGAGTTATCACCCTTCCCTGTTTAGCCTCATGACCAGGGTTGGGGCAATTTGCATCCCCATCAGGGCACTGGGTTGGGTGAAGAAGAAGAAGAGGAGGAGGAGGAGGAGGAGGAGTTTGGATTTGATATCCCGCTTTATCACTACCTGAAGGAGTCTCAAAGCGGCTAACATTCTCCTTTCCCTTCCTCCCCCACAACAAACACTCTGTGATGTGAGTGGGGCTGAGAGACTTCAGAGAAGTGTGACTGGCCCAAGGTCACCCAGCGGCTGCATGTGGAGGAGTGGAGACGCGAACTCGGTTCCCCAGATTACGAGTCTACCGCTCTTAACCACTACACCACACTGGCTCTACACTGGGTACAAGTACAAGTACACTGGGTGTACAAGTTTACAGCAATACAGCAGTGTCTATTCCCCTCATCTCTCCATTGTCACCAAAATTGATGGAGCATTGAGGGACCAAGAAAAAAATAGAACAGGGATTGTTGTAGAGATTCATTATGATGAATTTCAAGAAAGCCTTTCTAAAGGAATACACTCTCCTTTGAGAGCACCTTTGGGGTATTTTTGGCACACCAGACAAGACAGTGAAAGGCTCCCTCATTCCTCTCCTGTGCTTCCTAGGTGGCCTCTCTTCATTATTTCATTGCATAATGCACGAATCATGTCCTCTGAAGCATCTCGAAGCAATTTCACAATACAATAAAGACATACTAAAAAACAATGACAGATATAAGATTGCATATGTGAAAACAACTAAACCAAATACACACACCACACACACACACATATATAAACAATTTCAAACTGAGGGGGTGGGGTGGCTGGCTAAGTAAGGCAGGAAGATGGCCTGGCGCTCTGGGCAGCTGCTTGTAAAACTTAGCTGTGGGAGGAATTATTGGCCTGCTACTAGCTCTCAAATTAGTGGAGGAGATAAAGAAATGCCCAGGAGTCCTTTACACAAAGAAACAACAGAGATCTTACAACCTTTTTCAAACCTGGGAGCCAAAGAATGCAGCTGAGATGAGATCTGAGCAGGCCTGGAGATAACACTCCTTCATGAGACAGAAAAGGGAGTTTCTGAGAGGAATTTGCTGCACCACAGGAGGCATTAAAAGGACACATTTTTAAAAAATACCAAACTGTTTCAATCTAATTGACTGGAATAAGTATTTCCACTTAGAGGAGGAGGAAGGTATTTCAATAGGCACCCAAACCACAACTGTCTGATGCAATGGAAGGGTGTTCTGTAGGTGCCACCACTCTAAAGGCCCAATTCCTATACCATTCTGATGAGATGTTATATGCAAGATGCCGTCTCTTGATTGGTTGGGCATATAAGGGATGAGACAATCTTTTTTGATATCCTGTATATAGGGCTTTGTTCATTACTACACCTTGTCCTGTGGAATATTGCACGATCACTTTTCTCTCTTCATGTATCTGCTCTGAACTTAGCCTTTGACCCTGGATGGCAGCTCACTGCCTCCCATCTTTTGAGCTTCTGTCGCTCACATATCTCTGATTAGTAGATGATCTAGGACTCCAGTCCTTCCTGTTGCTGTGATGCCTTGTTTACTGCTTTGTTCCCCATTTGCCTCACTCCACCCTTCTTCCCTTCCCCCAGTGTTGCACATGGGCATGGGAAGACCACACATCAAGGTGGGGCAGAAAAGGCAAAGTCCCTTTTGCTGTGGAAGCAAAAGTTTTGTGGCTGAATGCAAGTGCAAGGCCATCATGGGCCACATCTACGCCTTACATGGGAAGCACATGACGTTCCCTAAAGTATCCTGGGAACTGCACTTTGTAAAGGGTGCTGGGGATTATAGCTCTGTGTAGGGTAAACTACCGCTCCCAGAATTCTTCGGGGGAAGCTATGACTGCTGAAGTGGTGCAGATGTGCTTCAAAAGTATGGTGCAGATGTGTGAGAGAGCCCCCAAACCACTTCTAATTTCAACAAACATTTCAGGCCCTTGATATGAAACGTTTCGAGAGCACGTTCTCGACAAACGCATCTTCTTTTCTTAAAGCCCCTCTTGCAAATGTCAAAAATGTCACATCAGCGAGTGCCATTATTTCCAACATAGTGCAAATGGCAAGAACCAAAGGGCATAATTAGGAATGAAGAGAGGAGGAGAGAAATAAAGTCAAAGCAGCCTCTGGGTACAACTTTTCATGCAAAACGCCATAAATCCCCAGAATGGCCTGGCTGCTGGGGCTGTGGAAGCAGAGGTGCAGCCACCGTTCAATTAGAAGGGTGAAGGGGGGGAGGACCCAATTAATACCACCTTAGGAGAATCATCATGCTGAAAATATAGGTGTCAATGAGCCGCATAACCTTTTCAAGTTTCCTGAGGAGCCTCTCTTTTCTGAGGCTGTTTCTCTCTGTTAGAAGAACTGTTTTCACTGGGTCCTGACATGAGCCAGTAAGGTGCAGAGCAAGTCACCTCAGGGATCTATTGACATAATCTGGAGCAAGTAATAGCTCTCTTGGGAGAGCACAAGAAGGGCATGCAGAAAAATCCCAGGTTCAGTTCCTGACATCGTCAGGTAGGCCTGGGAAAGACCCTGTCTGAAACCCTGGAGAACTGCTACCAGCAGTGTAGGCAGTGCAATGCAGACAGTGGCAGGTGGACTAATGGTGTGGCATGGGGCAAGATCATTTTCTATTTCCCTAAAGGGGTGGGCAGATTTGGCCACATCTGCTTTGTGGAATGGAAGGGAGTGAATGCCTTCATTGGAGTGGAATGAACTTTTGATTGGGTGAAGAGTTCTTAAGATGGGGCTTTCCCTACCCATTGGGAGCATCCCTTTGTACTTTGATGTCATACCAAATTACTCACCATGTTTCGGCATGTTCAGAGGAGCGGAACCTTAGGCCAGGGGCTGAATGTGACCCTCCAGACCTCTCCACCTGGCCCTCAGGAGTCTCCCCAGGCCACACCCCTCCCCTGGACCACACCCCCTGCCCTCGGGCCACAACTCTCATAAGGTCCAGCTCTATGTGCTCTTCAGCTCCTTATGCCTGGCTGGAATGTGCTCTTCAGTTGTGATGATAGCCTCCACGCAACAGATATGAGTGTTCAGTTACCGGTACCTCTGATTTTTCTTCTGCAGCTTTATACAAAGCCATATCCATGCTCTCAGTGCTAATTGGCCAGTTAACAAGCAAGAGGCCAGCCCTCTGTAATGGTCAGGAAATGGTGGTTATTGTGATGCCAGGTGGACAAATAGGGTTCAGCTTTGTCTTTGTAGGGGGAGGAGTTGTAACACAGTGAAAGGGAAATGGCTTAACTATGAATGGTTTAACTATGAAATAGACTATGAAATAACTATGAATGGCTCAACTATGAAATGGAAAAGAACTAGGGGCCTCCAGATTTCGATATGGATATATATATAGAAAGATATCTATATAGATATATAGAGACACTCTCACACACACACTTCTGATGCAGCTTGATTTGATACAACACCAGTTGCACACTTCATATGGGGCAGGAAATATATCCTCCTCAGCAATACACATCAGGAATAATTAGTTCAAACATGTACATCACTTAGGAACATTAAAGAGTGTTCAATATATCTCAGAATATTGCAGATCAGTTTGAATTAAGGAAGCAGATGCAAAATGGTAAAGGTGCATATGTGGGTTATTGGACAATTAACCTGCCCGCTCCTGGTGTCAGCTTAGAAGTGAGCCTGCAGTCCACTGTTGACTGTGGAGATAAAGGATCTCACCAGGAAGGTCTCATAGCTACAAGATCATGAAATGTAGTAGTCCATAAAGTGGTCCCTGGCTTTTGAAAGCGCACCTAAACTTTAATACCAAGCAATATCACATCCATAATAACTGGCTGGCAAGAGCTCTTTATTATTGATTGAGAGTTATTCCTCTCTGCACTCGCAGAAGGCGGAGGGAAGCGTTCCCAGTAGTTCCCTTCTACTTTAAACAGATTTATTGAAATGCTGTTAAATGTTACAGAAATGACAATCAATTAATTTAAAATGCATTTTAACAGCTCTCTGTTGTTGCCCACATGGACCATGTTTAATGGCCTAGCTCTTAAACCCCCAAGAATGTCATTTTTCACAATTATTCAGTCCTAACGACTATAACACTGCTACAAAAATGTCTCACCTGTCATAACTAGGATTATCAAAACCATTCCAAATGAAATTAGAAACCCAAACTGGACTTTTAGAGACCACGTGACCTACTAATTCAGTCTGTTCTTTGTTGCTAGGGAAGTAATGGGGTCCTTGTAGAAGGTGGCAGTCACCTTCTTCAGAATTTTTCCTTAGAGTCATCAAATGGTAAGGTTGGAAGCGTCATCTAGTCCAATCCCCGGCAATGCAGGAATCTAAAGTCCTTGTCGGACTTTGGGAGGAAGAGGGGGGCATGACATAAGCATGTAAGAATTGCCTTGCTGCATCCACCTCGCCCCCAGAACTTTTTCCCACCCATAGCCAACCAGACAATTCCTACAGTTATCCTTCTCAGGAATAGGGTATGAGAGTGATGCCCATCTCTTGTTCATGGGCAATATCAGTCATGCTACCTCTGTATATGGAAGTTTCATTTTCTAGCATAGTAGTAGACCCATTCTCCAGGGACGAGGAGGCTAACAAATCAACATTTTCTTCCTTCTTTGTCCCAGAAAGGAGGTGACTGTTGTCAGAGCTCATGCCAATCAGACACGTTCTCCGATCAGACACTTTGCTGGCCAGCACATATAATGTGGAATAAAACAAGTAGGGTCAGGGACTTAAACCACATGAACAGTGTGTGCCTTAATACCACATTTCTCAACCAGGTGCCCTCCAGTTATTTTGGAGTATAACTCGCATCAGCCCCGGCCAGCACAGAATTGCTCTGGAAGGGCTGTGGCTGAGTAGCAGAACATCTGCTTTACGTGCAGAAGGTCCCAGGTTCAATCCCTGCCTGAAAGCCTGGAGAGATGCTGCCAATCAGTGTGGACAATACTGAGCAAGAATGGTCTGACACAGTATAGCTTCCCCCTGTGTTCTTATGTGAGGAATTTATTGCAGCACTGTGGCAATCGTACCATCAGAGCAAGTATTTCAGCTTGCTAGATGGAATGATCCCACCTCTCTTCCCCATCTCCATGTGCTGTTCTGGGAAGTCCCCCTACCTCGTCAAACCAATTTCTGTGGAGCATGGGGTTAGGAGAGGTGGGGAAAGCCCAGTTGCTCTAGTGCAGGGGTGGCCAACTCCCAAGAGACAGAGATCTACTCACAGAGTTAAAAACTGGCAGTGATCTATCCCCTTTTTGGGGGTTCAGATCAAAGTTGTTGAACTTTTTTTAGGAAGGAGGAAGGCCCATTTTGGGGGCTTTGGGTCAAAGTTGTTTAGTTTTTTCAGGGAGGAGGTAAAATGTTGAGCTTTTTAGGGGGGCCCACAGTTGTTCAGCTTCTTTGGAGGGACCCAATGATCTACCAGTGATCCACAGCAGACGTCCAATGATCTACCGGTAGATCACGATCTACCTGTTAGACATGCCTGCTCTAGTGGAAGTCCTTGCATGGACCTTGTTGACTGGGAGTTATTACCTGAATCTGACACTTTGGTCTGTGTATTCTCTTGCAGTTTCCTACTAAAAGAATCAAGAGGGCTGGGGATGCTGGATAGCCCATGTTCTAGGCTCTTAGCTTGACCCACCACCCCAAATTGATTGACTCTGTGCTTAGCACTTTTTTAAAATAAAGGAGCGCTCTGCTCTTAGCATAGGGCATCCTTCGGTTCTTTCTGCAGGATTTGTCAAAGGTCTGATAATCAGCTTTTATTAAAGGAAGCTGTCATCTTTAAACTATTACTGAAGGCAGTACACACACACACACACACACACACACACACACTGTCCTGCCCCTTCCAAATGTGCTGTTCCCTAATCTTCTTTTGAAACAACAAATAGAATGGAGGAAAATCTCTTTAGGGAAAAAGAATGAAAAGGAGAAAAGCTAAGACCCATCAAGCACCATCAGAAATAACTGGTCTTGACGGCTGGCTTACAAACACACTGCAGCTCAGACACCTTAATCATCCCCTGCTAGGTACAATTGATTAGTAACCTCTCCCTTCCCAAACCCCTGCAAATATATGAGCACACAGGACACTTGTGCTCCTGGGGACCTGCCTGGTAAAGACACACAGGAGGAGGAAGGGGAGGCAGAGGGAAGGCAGAAAGCTGTCCTGGCCTCAGCGTACAGTGGGACCTGGAGGCACATCCTCAGAATGGAACGAAGAACTGGACCACAAAATCCTCCTCTGCCCCCCGCTTCTCTGTGCACAGTGTGAGACTGTGTTCCCAGAGACAAATCCTTTTCTGGTTTCCACATAAACTGGGGAAGAGGGCCAAGTTTGGCAGATCCATCTGTAGAGAGGAAAGAACATGGAGATGTGTGACAAATAATATGGACCTTTGTGACCTATGTGAACCCCCCCTTTTTTTACAGGATGGTTACGGTGTCATTGGTGTTCAGACATTTTGCTGCCTGAGGCAAAGGACAAGATGGAACCCAGAAGTTGCCTGGACTGCCATTTGAATCTTTCTTCAATGCTAGCAGTGAGGTAGTGTTCTCCTTGTCAGCTGAGGGCAGTTGAGAGCAGGCATGGGGTTGCTGGACAAGCTATATGGCACATGCAGCTCTGCCCTCCAACAGAAAGAGGTGCCCAGGACATTCAGAGGTATGGAGCCAACCATCACCACCACCCTAGCATCTGCTGCCTGGGGGTACTTGCCTCATTGGAGAGAGCCAGTGTGGTGTAGTGGTTAAGAGCGATAGACCCGTAATCTGGGAACCGGGTTCGCGTCTCTGCTCCTCCACATGCAGCTGCTGGGTGACCTTGGGCTAGTCACACTTCTCTGAAGTCTCTCAGCCCCACTCACCTCACAGAGTGTTTGTTGTTGGGGAGGAAGGGAAAGGAGAATGTTAGCCGCTCTGGGACTCCTTCGGGTAGTGATAAAACGGGATATCAAATCCAAACTCTTCTTCATTTTGGCTGTACTCACTACCATTCTCATAATATAGGAATGCAGAAATGAAACAGGAGGGGTGGGATAATGTGGAATGGACCAATCGCTCATCTTTCCTTCAGCAGTACATGGTTCTTCCCCAGTGGGTTCTGCATTATTGGAGTTGCATGCTGGGATGAGTGCTGGGAGAAATGGCCAACTGAATGACTTTTCATGCTTTTCAAGCTCCCTCTTCTGTGAGATTTTCATGGCTTGATATGTGGGAAGGCACGTTAAGGGAATCCCTCACACATAGCACTTGCTCCCTCATCTTGTGAGCAGCAGATCTCCAGAAGCTTAGGCATAAGTCACAACCACTGATCTAGTGAAAACATTTGCCCTGCGCTGGTGTTAATGTGCAATGTTCTAAATCAGGCATAGGCAAACTCCGGCCCTCCAGATGTTTGGGACTACAATTCCCATCATCCTCGACCACTGGTCCTGTTAGCTAGGGATGATGTGAATTGCAGTCCCAAACATCTGGAGGGCTGGAGTTTGCCTATGCCTGTTCTAAATCATGGGGGAAGCTGATGCACATAGAATTGGCTCCCCTCTGCAACCAGCATGTGTGGGGAGAGGACATGAAGGCATGTGTGTGTTTGTGTGTCATCTCTTTTTGCATGTGATTCTTGTAGAAGGCTTGACTTCCGACTCCAATCATCACTACTCTCAGACAACTTATAATATATGGTTCCCCAATCTCTGCCACCACCTTGCCTGTTATTACAACTGCCATTTTTCTAGCAACCTCATAAGGACAGTTTTGACTCTACATCAAGGAATACTCTTTGAGCTCTCATACATTAAAAACAACAATAACCCACTTGCATTAATTCACATAGCACCGGAATGTATTTCCCCCGACATGATAAATAGAAAACACTCCTTTAATAAAACAATACACTATGCATTAGCAGAACACCTTGTAGAGACATATATAAATGGCTTAATAAGCCCTAAGTGATGTCTGTAACGAAACATTTATAAATGAGGGACTGTAGATAATTTATATCAGTCTCAGTGACTCACCATGACATGAATTCTAATAATGTATTTTGCAAAAAAGCTATCACTCATAACTTGGACAACTATTTTTCATATGATGTATAGGAATGTTTGTCCCTCATTTACAGAGTACTACCTTGTCCCCCAATGGCCATCATGTCGAGTCAGAAAGCAGGAAGTGGTTGGGGAAAGAATAATTGATCTGACTCATAAGCTGAAGAGAGAATGCTTTACAAGGCTATTTTCATATAGTCCGAGCAGGGCTAATTGTCCTGTTGTCCTTCATCCTGTGGGGCGTCATTTACATGGTATACCCTTCATTGATCTAATGTAGTGCAACTTTATATATTTATATAGTCATTCATCATGAAATTAATGTGAAACTGAGAACTGTGTATGCATTTTGGTTGAGACCTGAATCAGGCTGCTTCAAATCCCAGACCAGGTTTGAGCAGCTTGCTCCATTAGCATGAAACAGTTTGCATCAAAACGACTTGCTAAAACAGAGCTTTGTTCTAATGGAGTCAGTCTTTTTATATATGCAACTTTTCAAACTAGCTGAAATAGTAGGTAAGCTGTAATGGTGACCTCTGTATTGCAGAGGTAGGAATGAGTGGATCTGTCAATTTCATTTCCTCTCAGTTTCTCAATTTTCCATTCTTAAGTTCAGCTCTCCACATCATTTGCATAAAAAAAAATTTCATGAAAAATTCATCAGCATTTTAGTGCAAATTTCGCCTAATATATACCTTTTTGGTATGCAATTTTGCTTGAAGTACTGCAATTTTAGCTACTACAATGAAATTTTGTATGTTGTTTTCACAGATATCTGCATCTTTATGCACACTTTACCCTAGTATATACATTTTTGTACACACTATTTGGCTGGAGAACTGCATTGCAAAATTCAGAGGAGTACAAATTTTTGAAGGATGCCCGTGTTTCAGTTCATGCGTTGTTCCAGAAACTACAATCACCTTTAAATGTGAACTGAACAGAATTTATCCTGCCTCTGAGGGCAGACGGGAGAGCAAACAACTGCTATGAATGGTGAGGAGCATGAGCTAGGTTCCTGAGGTTTGTGCACAAATGGGAATAGCAGAAGCCAAATAACATTGCAGCTAGTCCTCCTTTTAATATTTAACACTAAGAGTGTAATAATATGGACTTTCCCCCACGCTTAGTCAAATCTAATCCCTTTTGGTTGTTCCTGACCTTTAACTCCCACATATGATATATCTCTTATTATTTTAGAGACTCTTGTGCCCATGTTCGTTTGTGCTGAAATAAATACTAATGTGACACACCAGATGCATGCCCATAACTCATACAGCAAAGAGAACCAAAAGTGATTGCAAAGGCACATGGGAGAATTCTGTAGTTTGCTCAGCAGACATTTTCTCGACATGTTAAATTACAGGCAAGAAAGAAACTATAGATCCATTATTTGCTTTCAGTACATTTTCCTGCTCTTTCCTGTTTTATTGCATCCAGGTGGAGTCTTCCTCCATCTGTAGTAGAGGTCTGGCTTCTTTTTTTAGTTTTTAGTTTTATTTAAAGGAGTCTGAGTTTCAGTGCTGGTCTGAAAGAACTACTGCAGGACAGCTTTAAACCTCCTATCATTCAGTATATGGAGAAGAAAAGGAAGGCAATGAAGCATGGACCCAAGGGCACAGTCAGGGCTGGACCACCCATGAGGCAAGATGAGGCAACCACCTCAGGTGGGGGGATCCACAGGGCCAGCAAGTCCCAACATAGAGCATTATTCTTGTCCTCTCTTGTTTCTGATGTAGATCTTCACTCACCTTTTCTTCCCTGGTGAGGAGGGGGACGCCATTTTGGGGTTTGCCTCGTCCTTGAAACATATACCCCCTCTCCCCACCCCACATATACCTCTGCGTTTGGTGGTTGCTAGGATCCATTCATTCCCTAGTGAGACTGTTGCCTGCTGACTCGGCCATTGCTGATGAAATTACTGGCATTCACATTAAATTATTAACATATTCAATGACCGGTAATGTCCTAGAGGGCTACTCAAATTGGTGGCCAACTATGGCTTGCCCAGCTGCGCAGAATCTTGCTTTTCAACCCAATTGTGTCCGTCATTCAAAGCTTGTCTCTTTCGTCTTTCAAATGTTGAGAGAAAGCTGAAGCATTCCCAGGGATTTTCTATAGCAGGTCTCAGCTGAAGCCACAAGGGAATGTTCTGTTGCTATCTCAGAGTGCAACAGATACTGTTCTTTAGTGTGAGTAAAAATGACTATGAATGCTGTAATTCTCTCCTTGTTGACTTCAGGTTGGTGCTGAAGTATTAAACGTGTGTCCTAGGCCAATCTGTGCTACAGATATAAAGTTTACTAGTTACAACTTCCCCTAAAGAACCTGGGAATTACAGTTTTGTGAATGTGTTGAGAATTCTTCATTAGAGAGCACTGGCTATAACTTGGAGTGTGTATGTAGAATTAGCGGAAGTGAAGCAAATCCCATTCTGGGTAAACTGGAACTTGTAGCTACAGTTTAGTGGACAAATGCATGATGAATCATTTCCCTATATTTAGGGAAAGTTACAGCTTAACTGAATAGTCTTATTAAAATTCAAAGTCTACTGAATTTAGCTTATCCGAGTGGCCCATTTAAACATTAGTATTTAAACATTTATTGAGTGGAATGGCCAAGTATACATGTCAGAAATAAATAAATTCTAGACCTTGATACACAATTTCCTGGCAATGAGTCACATCAGACTCATTGAGGAGGTGTACACACTATACCTTTAAATTACATTTAAAGCACACTCTCCTGCCAGGAGATCCTGGCAACTGTAGTTTGTTAAGAGCACTGGAAATTGTAGTTCCCAGGTTTATTCTTCTTTTTGAAGTGTGTATGGTATAAAGGTATGGAGTGTTTGCAGCCTCAGTAACATCTTTGTCACCTGCAAGTGTGAAACAGGTGAAATGTGAAGACATCTGAGAGATTTCACCTCCTTTTTACCAAGCTGCCATTTTGTAAAGACCTAATCTGGCAGAGCTAAGGCACTGATCCAATCAAGTCCTGCTGACACCGCAACACTCCATATATGTGTTATATTATTTGCTTATCTTGTTGATCAGAAATGCCTGGGGATTAAAAAGTGCAAAGGGGCTCACTTTGGGTGAGTAATGTTGGTAGGGACACTTGTCATTTTGAAAACCAATAACCTTGTCTGAAGCTGTCTCTTTAATTGCCCTGAGAGGCTATATTGTGGATTAAAAAACAACAACCATTGAGTTCTGGCATCTCTAATCAAATTTAAGCACTGCTCTACTACAATGTCCAATTTCTCCAGAGTCAGAATTCTATAGAATAACTGCTGCAACTAATAATCCATCCCATGAAAAACAATGTGGGCCATCCTCTGAAATAGCATATTCTCCATCAATGACATTATGCTCCCACCCAGGGCCATGGACAGTATTTTCTCTGTCCCCATTGATGTTGTGCATTCTGCAAATGATTCTATACATTTTTTTTAATGCTACACATTTTGTGCTACATTAGTTTGTTTTGAAAACAACAATAATAGCCACCTCACAAATAAAAATCATGTGTATGAGCTGAAAACCTCACACTCACTTATGTTTCCTGTTTTCTATGAAAAGAAATGCATGCAAAATGCATGCAAAATCCCATTGCATCCCAATGAAGATTTTCTTCTGAGCATGGGGAAAATCCTGGGGCCACAAAGCTATACTTACCTGCCCTACACAATCATATGAAAACTGAATTGTGGCATGGGAATGGTTTTCTTTAGAAAACAGTGGTGACTATTGTAACACTAACAAGTAGACTTTTGCTTCAGCCTTCTCACCTCTGCCTGCTATTAAGAACATAAGAAGAGTTTGTGTGCTGGATCAGGCCAATGGTCCACATAGCCCAACATCCTGAACTCACAGTGGCCAAGCAGATGCCCACAGAAAGCCTGCGAGCAGGTCTCGGGTGCAACAATGCCCTTCCCACTTGTGATTGACAGCAACTGGGAATCAGAGGCATGCTGCCTCCAACAGTGAAGGGAGAACATCACCAGTTGTGGCTAGGGGCAATTGGGAGCCTCACCCTCCACGTGTTTGTCTAATACAAGCAGGGCTTGTCCAGCAGATCTTAATAGGTCAGGTTCACACAGGTCAGTGGTTTTCAACCAGTGTGCTGTGACACCCTGGGGTGCCTTGAATGATGGTCAGGGGTGCCACGGCCAACACTGGCCTCTGTCCCTCTTTCCTTCCGTCCCTCCTCTGATGCCCGCTCGCGTTTCTGCCTCCCAGAGGCTTGCACAGCTGTTTGTTGCAGCAGCCCTGGCTACAAGCTCTCCAGGTGAATGGTACCTGTGGGACTGGCCAGGGGGTGCTGGTTGCCAGGAACTGAAGCAGCCTCGGAGTAAGCAAGAGAGCAGGCGAGGGAGCCCAGCCAGCCAGTCCACCAGCCCTTACTGTTGGGAATGGACAGACAAGTCCCAGGACCTTGTGGGGCAGTGTGAAGTGGCACCTCTCTTTGGGGTGGCCAGGAGAACACCTCAGAGACCAGGGGTGAAAGCAGTGGCTGCCTGGAAGACTCCCAAGGAGAGGGGTGAAGAGAGGAGGCTGAGGGAACACTCCACAAGGGAGGGTGTTCGAAAAAGGGTGAGGGGCTGCCAGCTCTGCAGGCAGGGGATGACATAACTGGGCTTCTGAGATGCCAAAAGAATGTAGTTGATCAAGGGAGCCGTGGACTCAAAAAGGTTGAAAACCTCTGACATAGGTGTTCACTAAGGTATGGATTCAGATGTGCTGACTCAGTGCACAACCAGTCCCACGATCCAACTCAGGAATGTGAGTGTCCATCCCAGGTCAGTTCAATGTTCCTCATTATTTGGGGTACACAAGTCAATGCACACACCTTAAGTGGCAGGACCTGGAAGCACATGGGAAGCTGACTTACATTAAGTCAAACCATCATTCACCTTGGGTCAGTTTTGTCTACACTTAATAGCAGTGGCTTTTCAGGGTTTCATGCAGGAGTCTTTGCCCAGCCCTACCTGGAGATGTCAGGGATTGAACCTTACAGTGGTACCTCTGGTTAAGTACTTAATTCGTTCCGGAGGTCCGTTCTTAACCTGAAGCACCACTTTAGCTAATGGGGCCTCCTGCTGCCGCTGCGCCGCCAGAGCACAATTTCTGTTCTTATCCTGAAGCAAAGTTCTTCAGCTGAAGCATTATTTCTGGGTTAGCGGAGTTCTTAACCTGAAGCGTATGTAACCTGAAGTGTATGTAACCTGAGGTACCACTGTATAGTCTTTTATATGTAAACCATATGCTCTGCCACTGAACTACAGCTCTTCCCAATACTAGTCTAGTCTTGCTCCATCATAGGAGGTCTTCCAGAACAGTCTCTGGATCAATAACAAGAGCTCTTCCAACTCAGACATGGTTTGGCAATGGTTTTCATAAAGAAATGCACATGGAAAATGCTATATCAAAAGAGGAAAAAACAACATGAACTGTGAATGTCAGGAAGGTAACATCAAATTCATGGATCCTTCCTGAAATGTCCACATACATAGATGTTCCATGCCACTATCTTTCCTATGTGTGTCCCTCAAAGGGAATCATTCTAAAAGCTCTTCCATTGGGATATCACATTAGAGTAGGCTTTCGTGGATGTCACTCTGGATTTTCACTGGGGTAAATTTGATTATGTTTGCCCATAATGAAGAGGTTTGAGACTCAAGCTGAGCACCACAGGACTTGCTCTACTCAGATTTTCAGGGAATAACAGTAAATAATATTGTGCTCAAACCCAGGTGACTGGGGAATAGATGTAGGAATCAATAACAAGCATCCTTATTCTTAATTGCATTAATGTCAGAGAAATTAGTTTCTTAGGCATCCTATTCTCACAAGGGTTCCTAACCTCTTTCTTCTTCCTTTGTGTCTGCTATGCTTACCATCACGGGGGTACCTCAAGGTCAGCAGCAGAAAGGCCACAGGGGGAAAAGAATTATTATTTGTCAGCCATGCCTCTTTTGCTTTGTATTCTGCCTTTTCATGGCCAATGTCAATGACAGGCCTGTTTTTACCTCAGCCTTTCTCCTTGAGTAAGGCCAAAGGCCCTTTGAATAAGACCCAGGGAGGGTATAAATGATATCTACCCACTGAGTTTAGATTACACCCTAAGCAAGCATAACTGAGTAAGACTTAGCTTAGCTTTCACCAACCTGGTGTCAGCACAACAGGGGTTAATGGAAACTATAGTCCAAAACATCTGGAGGGCACAGATTGGTGAAAAACTGACTTAGTATCTATGCCAATAGAATATGTTTTCACTTAAATCAGCATTCAGGCTCCTTATGTCCATTTTCTGTATTTTTTTTCAATGGGCCTTACTTTCTTCGTATAAAACATTTGCCATGTCCTTCTCTTCTCAGACAGGTAGCTGACCCAAACACTTAAGCGTCACCTAGTAGCAACTTGCTTTGAAAAGTGCAGCTAACAATACACTTCCAGTATATCAGACACACCTTCGGAAACCTGACAGCAGTGTGCAGTGTAACATTAGTTTAATTCAAATTACGCAGAGCTGTTCCTTCACACTTGCTGGGGCAATTTCTTCTCCTTTCATGTGTTTATGAACTGTCTGGTTAAGCTACATAGGAACATGGGTTTCTGACATTTGAAAGCTTTAGATATCTTACAATGAGAATCAGCTTAAAAATATCTATCCATGTGGAATTTGGAGTACAGTGAGGGGGGAAAGTATTTGATCCCCTGCTAAATTTGCCCGTTTGCCCTCTGACGAAGAAATGACCAGTCCATAATTTTAATGGTAGGTTTATTGTAGCTGTGAGAGACAGAATAACAACAGGAAAACCCCAGAAACCCAGAAGACAAAGCAGAAAAAGTGAGACAGTGTGGGACATAAGCCAACAGCATTTAGGGTGGCTGTGGGAATGCCAGAATATCACTATGGCTTATTATGGCTTATGATTCCCCAAAGGTAGGAAATGGCTTGAGCCAGGCTGACATCATGGTGTCTTGACTGTTTCACTTCCATGTTGTATGGTGTTCTTGCTTCATACCTAAAAATGGGCCAGGCTCAGATTAAGAAGTATTCCAGTGGACTATGGAAGAATTTGTGTAATCTATAGGAATCAGGGGAGACCACCCTGTTAGAAGGCAGGCTGCTCTGCTTTTTGGCTTTCATTGTCATGGAACTTGCATCAAAACTTAATCTGAACCAATGCCTATACTACATCCACGTGAAAATGATTGCATTTATTTGTCCAAATATTGTGGGAAAGAAACTCACTCATTTTAGCCTTTGCTCAAATGCACTGACATTATGTGCAGCATAATCTTGTAACAATTTGGTACTGAATCAGCTCTGCATTTTTCAAACAGTAGTTTCCATCTCCTCTATTCAAAGGAACCTTCACCTGTGAACATCAGTTGCACTGCTTTTACACAAAAGCAAACCCTGAATGCAACAGGTCCTGGGAGACGTTTGTATCTCAGTCATCACCACCAAGAGGCAGGTGGTGCACTGAGATGAAACATTCAGAGTCTAATTCCTCTAGCTAGGAATTAAGATTACACACATGCCTATTTGTTGCTTACCATCAGTAGTTGGTAGGATGGATTACACAGTAGGAGATTAGGGTTTACTCTGATTCAGTAGAGGAAAGAGTGGTGGTACTGTGGTCTAAACCACTGAGCCTCCTGGGCTTGCTGATCGGAAGGTCAGTGGTTCGAATCCCCACAGCAGAGTGAGTTCCCGTTGCTCTGTCCCAGCTCCTGCCAACCTAGCAGTTCGAAAGCACACCAGTGCAAGTAGATAAATAGGTACCACTGTGGCAGGAAAGTAAATGGCATTTCCATGCGCTCTGGTTTCCGTCACGGTGTTCTGTTGCACCAGAAACAGTTTAGTCATGCTGGCCACATGACCCGGAAAGCTGTCTGTGGACAAACACTGTCTTCCTCGGTCTACAAAGCGAGATGAGCGCCACAACCCCATAGTCGCCTTTGACTGAACTTAACCATCCAGGGGTTCTTTACATTTACCTTTAGTGCTGCTAATTAGTTGGGGTGGGGGTTCAGTGGGGGGTACGGTATGTGTGTGAGAGGTGTGAGGTGGAGGCATAAATTTGTTTCTGTATCTGCACTGGAACTATTTTGAATCTATTGACATTTTAAAAAAATGTTTGTCTTGTTTTTATATATGGAATGGTTTTTAATTATTTTGCATATCAAACTTTTTTTCCATGTTTTTCAGCCATTTATTTTATGGCTGTATCTATTTTACTTGTTTTAGAATTGTAAATATTTTATTGTTGCAACCCACCCTTATGGTAAAGTAAGAAATTATGATAAGAAATTAATATATATTCACTGATTAACCACTGCCAATTCAGGAATTGATGTTCAGTATATGATACCTGTTAAGAAAATTTTATTATTCATTCAGCAATTCAGTAACATCAGCTGCCATACCCAGCTCAACTCTAGGAGTGCCATTTTAGTGGAGTTTATGGAATGAAAGTAAATCAATATATTCTATTGGGAAAACACTGCAAGTGCTTGAAATACATCCCCCCCCCCAAGATATAATTGTTCAAAACAAGTATGACATACACCAAGACACTATTGCAGATTAAAGGTTCAGACCGACCTGATGAATTCTACTCCCAAGGAAATTACTATGCAGGCTTCAATCTGAATTGGGGGTAGATTCCATTCTCTTGCTCCAGAGTAAATATGCATAAGAGGCGGCTGCACTCTGCAAATAGTTGCTCGTAGAAATGAAAAGTATGTGACAAATACAAAAGTATAATAGTAATAGATGAAAATGTAATGAAACAACAAGGAAGAATCTGTTCTATTTGGATCTCCCACATAAAGCAAAGGAAGATAAAGCCAATTTATTCAGAAGTAAACCCCACAGAGTTCCACAGCAATTCCTATTGGCTAAATGTGCATTGGAGGACGGCAGCCTTGATCTGCCTTGCAGGTGGTTTTGTTTTTGCTACTCAAGTTCAAATACCATCTGTTTCAATCACAACACAACTACGGCACATTGATTTTCTTCCATTAGGGTTATTAATTTTTTATTAGGGCTATTATTCGGGTTGATATTATCATTGCTTTTTTAAGGGTTTATTAGGGTTATTTTTTATGTGGCTTCTTAACAAGGTATAAAAATACATGCAGAATATTTGTCGAATATTTCTTGAATCGTCTTCTCCCATTTCAGTTTGCCTGGTCATTCAAGATTGTCCTTTGAAGCTCTTCTCCAGCTGCTCTCATCTTCTGAGTTACAGCAGGTGACTCCTGGAGAGAACCTATCAGTGGAGGCTAGCTCACTAGGGCAAGAAGGGTGCCTCACCAAACTCAGCCTGCCCTCAGCCAGGCCCCACCAGGGAGGAGGATGGCGACAAAACCAGAATTAGTTGGCTCTACCATTGGCTCCAGCTCTGAAAGCCATTTGCTTTGGTTCTGCCTATTGTTGGCCTCCCTGCCTACCACCCTCCCAGTCCCAATGAAGAAGAAGAAGAAGAAGAAGAAGAAGAAGAAGAAGAAGAAGAAGAAGAAGAAGAAGAAGTTTGGAGTTTAGATTTGATATCCCACTTTATCACTTCCCGAAGGAGTCTCAAAGCGGCTAACATTCTCCTTTCCCTTCCTCCCCCACAACAAACACTCTGTGAGGTGAGTGGGGCTGAGAGACTTCAAAGAAGTGTGACTAGCCCAAGGTCACCCAGCAGCTGCATGTGGAGGAGCGGAGACGCGAACCCGGTTCCCCAGATTAAGAGTCTACCGCTCTTAACCACTACACTACAATGGTCACCAGTCTCCACTGGAGCCTTTGTAGTAGTGGCTTCCTGACTCGACAATTCTCTCCTGTGGAAGCTCACGCAACACCCATATTCTTTCATTTATTTTTCTTTTATTTATTACATTTACATACCATCTTTATCTTCGAAGGATCTCAAAGTTGTATGCATGGTTCTCCTCCTCCCCATTTCATCCTCACAAGAACCCTGTGAGGTAGGTTAGGCATCAAGTAGAGATGTAGGGTTTTTAAAAAAACAAAAAACAAAAAAACCCCCAGACTTTTTGGTGCATTGCATGATTTTTATTATTTTGGGATGAAGTCCAAACCCTGGCTGCTGTCTGGTAGGGTTTAATGGTGCAGCTCTGCCACACATACTGGCTGGATTGGAAGGTGTGGGGCAGACAAATTGCTGTGGCTGCCCGATGTGGTCAATGCAGCTCAAAATTCATCTGCCCCTCCCAATCCCAGAGTGCCCCATTTTTGTAGGGTGTGCTGGCATCACCCTGCAGGATATTATGTGTACTGTATTATCAATGTGCATTTATTGTATGTTTTTTATGTTTATCATTATACTCTATTTTGTATTCCTTGCCACCCAGCTGGTTCCTTACAGTTGCTGGATGGAAGCATCTCTCCTTATATACAACTGGCTTTTCCTCGGGTACAATAGAAGAGGTGAACCTTGTGCTGGTGTCTGAATGAGAATCTTCCAGTTCAAATCCACTGCATGATAACTTTCAACACAATGTTTTCCAGGGTTGCCAAAATAGTGGTTTTAAGCTTTTGGAGCTGTTTCCACCACTTTTTCCCATTGCATTGCCATACATCCGAGTTTTCCCTGACATTTTGCCAATTTTGCAAATTCCCCCCTACGTCATTTTTACACCCCAAAACCAGGACATGTCAGGAATTTTCCTGATGTATGGCAATCCTAATGTTTTCCTCAGGAGAACTGTAAATATCAAGGCCAGAGAAGAGAAAGAAATCTACTCTACTTAATAAAAATAATTGATAATATACATTTTAAAATGCAAAATAGAAAAGCAAGCACAATGCATTTACTACCTTAATAACTACATCAATGTAACATAGAGAATCCTTTTAAAAACATTACAAATCTGATTATGACCAATGTATTTATCAAACAGCTTGTGTACTCTTGTATTCATATGATCCTAAAAAGTATCTCTTTTTGTGTACTCTTGTATTTATATGATCCTAAAAAGTATTTCTGTGTAACCAGAATAATCATTATATAAACTAAAATGCCAGTAGGCATACATTCTTTTAATCTTGTCTTAAAGCCAATTTTGAAATATCTTAATAACCATCACCTCAAAATGAAAAACTCATCCACTTAAAATAATAATATATTGGTGCTCTCTAATTACAGCTTCTCCTGTTTGTTTTTGTTTTTTAAATATCCACAAAGGATCTCTCCACACAAAAAACTTACATAGGTGCCAGTTTTACTTCCATGGCTACCTCTAAAGGATTTTGGGAATTGTAGTCTGGGGAAGGAGCTGCAAAGTCTCTGTTAGGAATCCCTTTCTATCCCATCTTACCAGCACAATCCTCACCATGATTATGCAAAAGTACTACTGAATTCAATGGGTCTTACTCAGGGAAGTTATGTTAGGATTGCAGCATAAATACCCCCATTACCTATTTATCTACTTGCCCTTTGATGTGCTTTCGAACTGCTAGGTTGGCAGGAGCTGGGACCAAACAACGGGAGCTCACAGCCAACCTTCCGATCGGCAAGCCCTAGGCTCTGTGGCTTAGACCACAGTGCCACCTGCGTCCCTGATACTAAAGGTAAAGGTATCCCTGACCGTTTCAACAGCTGTTGATACTTCTGCATTCAAAATAAGGGGGGGATTTTTGTAAATATAGAAAGTATCTAAAAATTTGGACACTGATAGAGAAACAAACTGTTAGTAAAAAAAAATCTTATTCTCTGCAGTCTTAGTCGATGGTTTTTACAATGTATCTTAATGTCAAACAATAGTCTGCTTACCTCAAACCAGGGGTCATCAAACTTTTTCAGCAGGGGGGCGGTCCACTGTCCCTCAGACCTTGTGGGGGGCTGGACTATATTTTGGGGGGAAAGATGAACGAATACCTATGCCCCACCAATAACCCAGAGATGCATTTTAAATAAAAGCACACATTCTATTCATGTAAAAACACGCTGATTCCAGGACCGTCCGTGGGCTGGATTTAGAAGGCGATTGGGCAGGATCCGGCCTCTGGGCCTTAGTTTGCCTACCCATGCCTTAAACCATGAATGATATGTTCCTTCCTATTTTCCCTAGGAAGATAATGGTTACACAAAGTTTCAAAGCTTCTGATTCCTTTTGCTTCTTCGGAATTCCACCCACTTCCTGTGTGAGGAGTGGTTACATTTCACTTCTGTCTGCCCTTAACTCATCCTTTACTGCTGCAGAGAGGTGATCTAATGAAGATCTTAAATGGGAGGGTTAGTGTGACTCCGTCTGCCATTAACATTTAGGAGGTAATCTCCCTCAAACCATAAATGCTAAATACTTTGGCATGCCCTTGACAGGTATAATTGCCTGCAGTCCTGTAAAATATAATGACCATCTGGCAGAAAGCAGTGAAATCACATGAGTGTGTGTGTGTGTGTGTGTGTGTGTGTGTGTGTGTGTGTAGTAAAGAGAGAAGCTAGTGTCAGATCAGTGTGACATCCATGGTGCAAAATGCCCAATGACTTGGCAATGGAAATCATTTTCACTCCACTTTTATTTTTCCACACATCCCGTCACTTTTACAATCAAGAGGGAAGCATCTTCCATTTTCTTTTGGACAACAAACACAGGCCAATTTCACTTCATCCAGACCAGGAGGAAAACTAGTTTCTGCTTAACCTTAACCGACAGTCATGTGGAAAAAAAACAGGCCTGGTGGAGATCAAACCCTCGAGCTTACACAATTAATGTCTTTTGGTGCCTACAAAAATATGATGTCATTATAATAATATACCATGTAAGGAGCTGGATTTAAAGGCTCGTCTTTTGTGCAGCGGTCTCTTTCGCTCACCTCATTACTACCATGCTTGCAAAATTGGGCAGAGCGAAGTGTAAACCAGACATTCTGCTTTATCTGAAAGTCAGACATGTTCTGGCCAGAAGAGGCGGGGAGTTTTCTGCCACACACAGTGCCTCCACCCCTTATCCCAAAAGGGTAAGACTGCCCATGAGTTTGCTTGACAAAGCTGTCAACATCTCCAATGAGACTGCCAAATAAAAAGTGACGTGCGCTGGTCGACCAGAGGAAATTGAGAACCAGAGATTTGTTCAGTCATGGTCACCAACAGATGGTGACAGTGATATCTGGGGAGATGTGCATGCTGCACCACGAGAAAAGAAAATTATGCTAGCAGTTCTCACTGGTCCAGATGTGGCTAGAGCTTAAAGTGGAACAGGTGACTCACTCACCATGCCAAATACCATTCAGGCTACTACAACCCAAAAACATACTGAACAGGTTGAAGTCTTCTGCTCTGAATTTTGGAGGTTGAATAGTTAGAACTGGATAATTAAGGTTAGATTTCTGTCACATAATATTGATGATATTGATTTCAATGGAACCTAAGTACAACTCGCTTAGTCTGGATCCAACCTATTGGTTCCCACAAACATAGCAAGCAGCAAAATTCCTTTAAATTCTTTACAGCATTTAGGTAAAGAATAGGAGGTGTTCCTCCTCCTCAAAAACATTCAGAAGGAAGTTCTCTACATATGCTTACCTCTTTTTCTCTCTCTCTCTCTCAGCCAACAGCAGACCTTCCTGTACTACAGTGTATCTGAAGAAGTGTCCATGCACACGAAAGCTCATACCAAGAACAAACTTAGTTGGTCTCTAAGGTGCTACTGGAAGGAATTTTTTTATTTTTTATTTTACATTGCAAAAGTGAGACTATTAAAATTTGCACAAATGTTCTCCTTATATTATCTTGGCTATTTTAAATAGTAGCAAAGCATCTCTAGTATTCAGGCTATAAATGGTGTGTAGATGCTGTTATTCTAAATTTTTAGGCGTGTAGATGCTGTTATTCTAAATTTTTAGGCTGGAAAAGAGCAAAGGTCAAATGACTGGCCAGTGGGATACAGTCATCACTACTATGTGTGCAGCTCAGACACCATCTACAATTTCTGAGAACTTAAGCTCGTTTTTTCCTCCAAAGTCACAGCTGTCTGAACTAATTTTCCACTTTTTAAAGACATAGATTAGCAAGTTCGTCAGGGCACGTTGCTCAAGCATAAGAGTATCATTATGGAGAATTAAGAGGAGCATAAAGTAATTTTTCCAGGCTGACAGGTGGCAGTAAAGCTTGCAAACTGAAAGTCTATTTCATGGGAGATATTTCACAAAAAGTATCCATTTTAGTCCCCTTGAAAATAAATAAATAAGTTTTTACAGAGCAAACCATTTTGGGTCTGATAGTCAAAGTCAATAAGCTGGTATTCCTTCACTCTCTAAATTGTCCAAATCAGAAATCATGCATCTAATCCTTGAAGTCGGCCTGTGAAGATGTATTTGTATTTTACCACAAGAAAACACTTCTTTGCAAAGCACTTCTTTCTTTCTTTTGCAATGAATTCCATGACACATTGACATAGAGGCCCAGGAACTCAACTGTTCACAAGAACACAAGGAGAACCTGCTGGATCAGGCCAGTGGCAAGAGCAAGAGCTTTCTCCTCTCCTCTAGTTTCCAAATACAGTGGTACCTCTGGTTACTAACTTAATTTGTTCTGGAGGTCTGTTCTTAACCTGAAACTGTTCTTAACCTGAGGTACCACTTTAGCTAATGGGGCCTTCCTCTGTCGCCGCGCCGCCGCCACACGATTTCTGTTCTCATCCTGAGGTAAAGTTCTTAACTCGAGGTACTACTTCCGCGTTAGCAGAGTCTGTAACCCAAAGTGTTTGTAACCCGAGATATTTGTAACCCGAGATACCACTGTAATGATATTCAGAAGCATACTGTCTCTGATAGTGGAGGCAACACACAGCCATCAGGACTAGTAGCCACTGATAGCATTTACCTCCATGAATCTATCTAATTCTCTTTCAAAGCCATCCACTTGATGGCCATCACTGCCTCTTGTTGGAGCAAGTTCCACAGTTCAGCTACGCACTGTGTGAATGAGTACTTCCATTTATCTGTCCTCAGTCCTCCTACATTCAGCTCCGTTTCATGTCCATGAGTTCTAGTATTATGAAAGAGAGAGAAAAGTTTTTCTCTATCCACCTTCTTCATGCATGTCATGCATAATTTCATACCCTTTTAGCATGTCACCCCTTACTCACCTTTTCTCTAAACTGAAAAGCCCCAAACGCTGCAACCTTTCCTCATCAGGGAATTCCTCCATCCCCTAGTTGCCCTTTTCTGAACTTTTTCCAACTGTTTTTCCTTGACACACATAATTTTACACTTGTTTACATTGAATTGCATTTGCCATTTTACTGCCCATTCGCATAGTTTGGAGAGGCCCTTTTGGAGCTTTTTGCAATACTTGTTTGTTTGTTTGTTTGTTTTAAAGACCCTGGACAACTTAGTATCACCAGCAACCTTGGCCACCTCACTGCTCATTAAAAAGCACAGGTTGCAACCAATTCTTGGGGGGACCCCACTTTCTACATCCCTCCATTGAAAGTGCTGCCCATCTATTCCTACTCTCTTCTTGGCTGCTTATCTTCCAAGGAATGGGTACCTCCTGAGGGATCATTTCCTCTTCCTCAAAGTGACTGTAGCCATTGCTTCAGTGTAGGAAAAGAGGGGTCAGTTCTCAGGAAAATAAACTCATTAAAGGAAGTTGAAGGTGGCATGCAACCCTTGCATTCTCCATACAGCAGCAAGTAGGAGCCTTTTAAAAATGTCTGCTGCACATCATTGTTTGTCCATGTATCTATGAAGTTAACTGATGCGTAGCTCATGCGCTTTGCTTGTCTTCTCCAAGCAGAGACTGCTGCTTTGATGTCTCTGTGGGCCTAGAATTCTCTGACTGCCATTAGCTAAGTTGTTCCATTGTCTAGAGCAACCATAAGCTTGGCAGCGCATTGTTAAGAAGAACTTGAGAGACTTTTGAATTTGAATTCTAGAACTGGAACTGGGAAGGGATTGTAGCTCAGTGGTAGAAGGTTCAAAAGCATCAGGTAGCAGGTTATGTGAAAGACTCTCTCTGCTGCAAACCTGCTACAAGTCAGAGACTAGATCATATTGATTGACAAATCATCTGGCCTGGTGTACAGCAGTTTCCTATGGGTTGCATCCAACTAAGTTTTGCCCAGAGTGATTTAGTCATGTCCATAAATTTCAGTGGGTCTTCTCTGAGAATGACTAATCCTCAATACAATCCCATGTTTCAAAGAGTTAGGTTCATTGTTTGCTATATTAAACAACTTAAGCAGCACCTACATGCCATGGGATTTTGAATGACATCATGTTAGTGCAAATACACTCTCCGGGCCTTAGGTGTTGATGTTGCTCACAGGATACTGAAGAAGAATCTTTCTCTAATGCCAATCAACTCTCTAATGCATGTTTGATTGAGTGATGTCTCTGTAAGGAAGAGGCAGCTCCTCCAGTTTTTCTTGGCATTGCTTCATTAGTAACTGCAAAGCAGTTTGCACGAACCAAGTCTGGAAAAGAGTAGCAATAAGGATTTCAATATGTATCATTGAATCCTGAAGCATTTTACCCATCTAGCTACATACTCATTAGAGCCTCATATTTTTTGCACCCAAAAGGGATAGGCTAGAAATTCTTTTTTTTCTTAAACACACATAAGGAATGAATAGAACGGGAATAAATGAGCTGTAACGATTGCTGAAGTGGTCCAGATTAAGCCAGCAGTGCCAAGATGAATTACACCTGTCAAGAAGCCAATAGGAAGTGTGTCATTTTTCCATCAACCAAATGCTGGCTGAAAATGTGAGTTCTTATTTCTCAGTCTATTATCAGCATGTGTTTATGGCAAGCACTTGTATTGACTAGAGCTGCATCACTACAAGACAGGGATATAAAAAGGAACTGAACTTTGTGGAAGACAGTTTGACTTCAAACAGGGGTTAAAATAGAGAGAGTATGCAGGCTGACATGACACAACATTTCCTTTGGGAATGATCAAAAATCCTTTTGGACCAATCTAGGGGAAAGGAATGGGCAGAGTGGAGTCAGGACTTGTTCCACATCTGACACTGGGGTGTGTGCGTATGTGAAAATAAAAGTGTGGGCAGGGGGATAAAATGGAGCATTTGTGTCTATAAAAAGTTGTTGGATTTCAGCTAGAAGCTACCAGAATGCGCTGATTGGAAACAAAGTAGTATGTCAACCCCAAACCTTTTACAGGCACAAAGAGACTCATGTATAACCCCGCAATGCCACCATGAGCCCAAACAATCAGGAAGAAACAATAGAAATGATGTTGGGAGGGGCCCTGAATCCATTCACACACGATACATTCTAGCTCAAAAGCATATTGCTATGCTATGCTGATTGAACAAAATAGAAGAACAAAGGAAGGTTTCAGGCAGAAACAACAAGGAATCATTCTGGTTTGGAAGAGCACTCATGAGTCATCTGGCTTATACTCTTCTCCCCAGGTCAACTTCAAGAGAATCCATTTCTGCTAGTTTGTTATAGGAGCTGGATGTACACTCCACTGATTGGCTGGAAGATGACATAAATCCATCATTCTTTAAAACAGTTCATCAACTCTAAAAACATGACTGTTTGGGGTTTTTTTAAGGCACAAAGTCAGCTGTTAAATAAGTATAAGTGTTCAAACAGTGCTTTAAACCAAACAAGCAGAAAGCCAGGTTGAAATGCAGGAGGAGGAACAAAACTAAAGAAGAAAGCAACATTTGATGTGGAGGGCAGGATAGGTATAATCTGCAATGAAAATTCAGAGCGGAGAAAATGAGCTCTCCCACTGAGCCAAAAAGACAACTTTGCTGGCTCCTATTTTTATTATTTACTTATTTACTTACTTACTTATTTATTTATTAAATTTGTATACCACCCTTCATCCAAAGCTCACAGGGTGCTCCCCAACATAAAAATATAAAATGAGAACACAAAATGCATAATAAAACAAAAGCAAACCAATAAGCTCCCCCAAAAAACCCCATATCTAAAAGCCCATCGAATGTTAATTAGCCAATGGACCAGTTATAGAGAAACAGTTTCACCAGGCACCTAAAGATATATAATGAAGGTGCCAGGCAAGTCTCCTTGGGGAGAGCATTCCACAAATGGGGAGCCAATGAAAAAAAGGCCTGTTCTCTTGTTGCCACCCTCTGGACCTCTTGGGGAGGAAGCACATGAAGAAGGGCTTCAGATTATGATTGCAGGGCTTGGACTGGTTGTTAAGCTACCTTTGCAATCCCCCATATTAAGGTAATATAAGATCCTTATATGGTGAGTAAAATGTATTAACCACTATTCTCTCTCTCTCTCTCTCTCTCTCTTGACAACCAGAGAACTAAATTTCTTCCTTTGCTTTTTCCTGTTTGGCTTCTCAGTGCATATTTTCACATTTCATTCTCTTATCCTCCTCCAGCCCCTCTTTACAGTTGAAAATGAGGAGAAAAACTTGGAGGTAGCAGGAGCGCTGCCTCCCTTGAGGAACCTTGAAGTGTCATTAGTTGCCATGCAAATCTTACATGTCACTTGACAAAGTCTTTGAAGACACTCGTGTTCAACATCCGTTTTTACAACAGCAATTAAGAGGAATAAAAAAAAGACACAGAGTTGCAATCCTTTCCAACTGGGCTTCCTTCCAGGTGTATGGCAGCCCTTGCTCTTCAAATCACTGCTAATCAGCCACACTTCATCACAGGGATCTTGGCACGTCAAATCTCCCTTTCTATTAGAATTCAAGCTGATGGGAAAGGTCACTTCAGTAAAGATCACTGCAGGATAAAACCTTGCCTTAAGTAAGGGCACATACACATGAGTGGCTTAAAACTCAGAGAGGTCATTTTCCCCTGCTATGCTTCAAGTTATGTTTCACATTGCTGAAAACACTATTAGCTGATTAGCACATCACCTGATCTGTTTTCCCTGTGCCGTCAATTGCCCCCTGCAATGAAGCCGTCACCTGCCCATGTGCTCTGCCATCCACGCATGCCCAATGGATGTCTGAAATATTCACATCTCAGCTAAACTGTGGTTTATTTTTTCACATCAGATGGAAGCTGGTTTGAGGGGAAACACATCCAACAGCAGTGTTTCTCAAGAAATTACAGGATACATGTGGATTGTGGCTAACGTCATGTACGCTCGGCTTCAAACACCAGTGGTGGGAATGCACTGGAGATAGAGTAATGTGTACACAGCCTAAAAATAGGGTTGAGCTAATCAAGGGAAGGGCACTTTTTGCCTCAGTTGGATAATTGCTGAGGGGACGCTCCCTTTCTGAAAGCAACTATAGAATATGTAGAGTAGTTAAAGAAGGATTTGGGGGGAGGGGATTTAAACCAAAAGATGTACCCTATATACTCGAGTATAAGCCTAGTTTTTCAGCACATTCTTGAGCTGAAAAAGCCGCCCTCGGCTTATACTCGAGTGAGGCAGGCAGTGGCTCCTATGAAGCTTTCCCAGGTTTTTTGTGGTAAAATTGGGTGCCTCGGCTTATATTTGGGTCGACTTATACTCGAGTATATACGGTATTTGAATAGTCTGAGTCCAGGTTTTTTTGCAGCAAAGGTGGGAAACTTGTAGTCCAGCAACAACTGGAAGGCCACAACTCCCATCATCCTTGACCACTGGGGATGCTAGTTGCGGTTGATGGGAGTTGGAGTACTACAACACCTGGTTCGTCAGAGTTTCCCCTTCCCTGTTCATTATGGCTGAACATAAGCAGTGGCCTTGTCCAGGGACTGTTGGAACTCACCCACGATCACACAGTAACCTAACTCTGGCTATATATTTAATCTTGAGGTTTGTTATGGCTATTTGAATGACCTGATACAAAAGTCGCAGAGGCAGGGTTTCCTTCTCTCATCTGTCTTCCTTGTGCACCCTCCTCCTCCTCAAGAATGCTGTTTTTGTAGTGCGTAACTATTAATGGAAATCTCAGGTGTTGCTGTCTGTGTCCGTCGCTCAAACTTTCTAAACACATTTCTGCTAGAGAAAACGGAAGAGAGTGAGAATGGTGGAAGAACTGTTTATACATTATACCGAAAGTAACTCAAGGGAGGACGTGAGTATAAATTTACTGGCGAGGGATTAACTGGATCTTTTGTATCCATTTCTGGCGTTGCCACTGTTAGGATCGGTTTGCATACATCTCGCATTAACATTCTAGGAACACTGGAAGTTGCATTCCATGTGCTCCTGCATGGCAGTAGAGTCTCCTTTTGCATGTGGGCAGCTTTAAAGAATTAAGAGAGGTGGGGAGTGAAGTCACACAGGGGTGTGTATATGTCTGGTGGTTCTGGTGTGGTGGTAGCCACAGTGCAGGGAAAGTGGGGGAAATGACGAGTGAACATGAACTGGGAGGATTTTCTAAGGCAACAAGAGGGCCAAAAAAAGGCTTTCAGTTCTGCGTGTTCTTTTAAAGGGCCCTCTGATTCCGAGAGGCCCCCCAAGCCTGGTAAGCCTCATTGAACTTGAAAAGCTACAAGCTTCCTTTCTTTGCTTTGTTTTCTCTTATCTCATTCATGTGAGGCACTAGGCCTCCTTCACCCGCCACACACACACACACACATATGCACACACTGACTTGTTTTAAAACAACATTTTAAAAGTCAGTTTGACACGTTATATTACAGGAGAATGCAGATGAATGTTTGTGGAGAATATCACATTGATGGCTAAGAGAAAATACCATTACCGAAGCAGTAATTCATAATACATGCTTGGAATCATTAAGCAGAGAGTAATTAATAGAAAGGAAAGACATCTCTCCATTCCTGCATTATACAATCATTGAAGAAGGAATAACTTTTTTGGTCATTCTTGACATGCCTGGAACATTCATTTCCTGCTATGGTAACTATGAGAAACTCCAAAAGTGGTTCGAGCCAATTTTCCACATCTAACTTTGCATCTGGAGTTGATTTAGCATGGCTCTACTCACTGAGCCCCAAACCTTTTTCCGCAGACCATAAAGTGGTGAGGCCTTACAGGTCTGGCCATGCTGTTAGGCAGAGCGAGACAGTCATCGTGAAAGGGCAGACCCATGTCAGTGTTGTATTTTGCTCCAGGGGAGATCTACATCATATATGCAATTTATTTAAAACCCTGAAAGCATTTGCTTTAAGAACTTACTATCACAAACACATGTCATATAGAGTATCACAAAACTGAATGGTTTTCAGCATCATGTATGGCAGCCAGGTTCAATACTACATTTCAGGGTCAGTCACTTTAAATGACCAACTCTCCATGCAGATTAAGTGAGAGTGGTGATAATAATCAGCCACTGTGTTGAACTGTGCTGCCTGAAATCACATTGACCAATACAACAAAATGAAAAGTTTTTCTAAAGTAATAATTTTATTTTACAGCCAAATATCTAACGCTGGTGATTATGTCAAGTCAAGGCCTGTGTTCCACTACTGGATTTAGTGCAATTACAACTATGGCTACTGTTACATTTTCTTAATGCCCACAGATACAGTTATGTATTTGTTTAGTTCCACATTAGGCACAGTACGTGCCTTAATTCTGCTTAAGAATTCTGAGCCATGGATTCACTGACTGCTGGGTCCCCATGTTCCTTAGTTGTAAAATGGAACAAACATCCTCTCAACAGAATAAATACAATAGAGTGCATAAATGTGTATTATATATATATTTCTCTGAGAGTGATTCCAGACAGATGTTTATTGTGGGATCAGTGCTCCTCATGTATGCAAGGTTGTTTTTTTCAGTATCCCCATTACATTGTTTTTTGTTTGTTTTTTATTATGTATTTTGGATTCTCATTTTGTATGCTTATGTTGTGAACGATCCTGTGATCTTTGGATGAAGGGCAGTATACAAATTTAATAAACAAATAACCTGCATTTTATCTTTCTGGGGGAAATCTGGTAAGTTTGATTTTTTTAAAAACAAACAAACACAAATCTGCTGCCAATGTTTTGTCTGTAACATGAAGCTACTATCTGGAAGAGCCCTTGTTGTGTAGTGCTTGTGGAACCATTTGCAATTTTAGTCCCTACTGTAGCACATCTGAGTCAGAGTTGCATTGGTTCTTCTATTGTTCACAAACTTTACCCCGTGCCCCACCCAGTCACATGTCCCTATTTTCATCTGTGAAATGTTGGAAGGTATGCTCTTGAAATTTCTGAGGTTCAATAACCCGCTGATGGATTTTAAAAGTGGTCTGTATTCATGCCAACTTCATATCCTCCCTGTTCTGTCTTTGTTCCTAAAATAAAATAAAAAATAAAAAGTGGACCATCTAATTTTCTCTGTTTTGGTTCACAAAACCTAGGTCCTCAAGTAATAACTCCATTGTTTCCAGAATCTTCCATATTCCCTTTGCTCCCCTTAAAAGAATAGATCCTCTGTATGGCTCTTCATAGGAATATACTCAAAGTACAGTGGCCAGGTTAAAAATATATAAAAAAATAATGGGGCTCCGACAAATGTAATGACTGTGTAGAAAAGAGAATTCATAAGGCATAGCTAGTAGGCATGTTGGCATTGGGGGCAAGGCTTGGCAAATGGGTGCAATCAAGTTCCTCCCTTCCTTTGCATTCACTGAATGTGTGTATAGGGCATGGGTAAGCAAACTAAGGCCCGGGGCCCGGATCTGGCCCAATCGCCTTCTAAATCCGACCCACAGACGGTCCGGGAACCAGCATGTTTTTACATGAGTAGAATGTGTCCTTTTATTTAAAACGCATTTCTGGGTTATTTGTGGGGCCTGCCTGGTGTTTTTACATGAGTAGAATGTGTTCTTTTATTTAAAATGCATCTCTGGGTTATTGGTGGGGCATAGGAATTTGTCCTTTTCTTTTTCTTTTTTTTCAAAATATAGTCCGGACCCCCCACAAGGTCTGAAGGACAGTGGACTGGCCCCCTGCTGAAAAGGTTTGCTAACTCTGGTATAGGGAGTACTTTGGTTATCTGAATAGCCCTTGAAATTCCTGTTCTCAACTCAACTCAACTCAACTATCCTTTATTAGGCATAACAGACCACATGTTATCAATCAGCCACTGTATACAAATTGTGCAAAATACGCGCTCGACAGAACAAAACTTATGCTTAAAATTCCTGTTTAAACAGTCACTTGCAACCTCATAGAAAATGACAGTGTGCCTAGAGATAGTCCATCTTTGGTGAGATAGAAACATTTGAGAGAAGGATGAAAGCTTAGTATTCAACAGAAACAGAGGAGGTGGATTATGTGGAGCTTTCCAGAGTGGGTGCAACAGAATCTCAAGCAAAGGAGGTAGCATTATAAGACTTGAGCTAGAATAGTTGAAGGTAAGACTCTGAGAACCTACCGGTAAGTGCCTCTCACTAATATCCTCAAACTTATTATAAATCATCTTGGCTACCTTACATGTGTTCTTAGTATAATGTTTGAATCAAAACCTCTCTCTCCTCTTGCATGTTTTGTACTTTGCAAGTATGCTTTAACGGTGTAGCGATCTGAGTAGGAACTGCAGTAAATCTGCTGCTGATAATAATAACTTGAAGATGAAACAGTCAATCGCAATGAAAGTCCCAGCTGACTTGTACTAATGGCTTTGTCGTGTTAATGGAAAATTCTGTTTCAGAGATGAAAGAGAGATATTTTAAAAGTCCTTATGCAACACTGAAATTGTACTGCTCAGCGCAAAATGGGTGTGGGGACTCAAGATAGTCTTTTATCCACTAAATCTCACTCTTCCTTTCTTCTTGATTTCCTAATGGAGCAAAATTCTCAGAAATACCATTATAGTAAAAAATATGGATTTTATAGCCATAATGTGGCAACTTGTGTGACTCAACTTTCCTCCCCCTTTGATTCTCCCACCCACCACCCCAAGAAGAAATGGAATAATTAGTCTCCTTATTCATTTACCTTCAATAATGCTGTGGTAGAAAAGAGAGCGATAAGATCAAATACATATGCTGTACAGGCACTTACCCTGATGGTTTGGCTTAATAACATAACTACTTAATTACGGTCCATCTTCAATTAATTTGCCCTCCTTTTACTAGACAGCCATCAATGGAGACCTACAAGCAGAGGATTTTATTTTCTGCCAGACCAGAGTGCCTGTTATGCTAGGGCCTTGCAGTCTCCATGAGTAACAGACCAGGGAAAATATTATTGCCTTGATGGGACTGCAGAATTCCATGCTGAACATGTGGAGAGTGACCAAGGAAACCTGATGAAATTATTCCTAGCATCTTGTGAATATTTAAAAAAACAGAATTATTCTTGGATCTCAGGAGAAGGCTCCACTATCTCCTGAGAATGAATCACTCTTGGTAAATGATGTGTAATAAAGATAATGGTTTAGATCAGTAGTGGGTAGGGCTGGAGCGAAAATTCAATTCAGTATGCATTTAAAGGTGACTCTATCAAATCCACACCTTCCAAAACAATATGCAAACCAAAACATAGCTATACTTCAAAATTCACACTTAGCTGAATTTTGCAATGCAGTTCTCCAAACAAACAATGTTTATACAAATGCACACGTTACGGGAAAGTGTGCATAAAATGAATATTTTTACTCTCGCTTAATGTAAATGAACTGTGAAAAAGACTATGAATTGAAAGTGGAGACAATGAGTGTACCTTTCCCTGTTTGTTTGAGTGTACCTTTCCAGTGTATCTGTTTGTTCTGTAACACCAAAAAAATCTGTCATAAAAACTTTTTAAAAATATGGTGAATATTATAGTGTCACATATAATAAAATCATAACTGGCTATTGAAAGTGAATGGACTGGACTATGCTTGACTTGCATGAGTTGTGACTTGCCAAATGGAATGCAACCCACCAGTCATGCATTATGGCAAGGAGAACAGACAAGCCCCTTCATTTTGCAACCCAGCTCAGCAGCAAAACCAGGAAGGTTTCTTTATTGAGTGAGCACCTGCTGGACCAAAGGGTCTGGAGCTAGCTCAGTCTAACCAGATAATATGATCTTGGGGAGTTGTGATGGGTGGTATGTATGTGTATGTGTGGCTGTAAATGTGGGATGGCATTTAATTTCGTTGTACTATGTACAATGACAATAAAGTATCTATCTATCTATCTATCTATCTATCTATCTATCTATCTATCTATCTATCATCTATCACCCGCCCTGTGGAACACCCTCCCACCAGATGTCAAAGAGAAAAACAACTACCAGACTTTTAGAAGACATCTAAAGGCAGCCCTGTTTTGGGAAGCTTTTAATGTTTAATAGACTATTGTATTTTAATATTCTGTTGGAAGCTGCCCAGAGTGGCTGGGGAAACCCAGCCAGATGGGCGGGGTATAAATAATAAATTATTATTATTATTATTATTATTATTATTATTATTATTATTATTATTATTATTTCATTAGCACTTTAACTAATTCTGGTAGTACACCATAATGACAACTTGCTGGCTCAGTACTTAAGAAACATATTCAAGATACTCAATTCCATTCAGGCCATGCTAAAGCTAGGAAAGCAAAGGCTCTGTTCTGTTCTCACGTCATCTGGGAATTCTTCCCTGTTACATTTTTTCACCCTCTGGTGTAACCAAGACTGAAATGTTTATCGTTATATTTAATTTCCAGATCTCCTTTCCTAATGACAAGTGATTGGTTTCAGTTACTGGGAATGGGGTGGCGGTGGGCAATGTCATGAACTCACTGGAAAAAACCTGAAACTTCTATGATCTTCTGGAATCAAACACTTTAATCCTCGCCTGATGGGCAACCCTCAGCTTCTTATCATGCTCCCTCTTTGCATTTTCTTTAATTTTTACTTTCTTATACTGTATTGTTATTACTCACAGCTGCATAATCAAATCTACTTCAATATAATTGCATTAGACATGTGAAGGAAGCCACGTTGCCTATCAAGTTGGCCTATAATGAATTTACTTGTTATTAAGAGGTCATTATGTCACTAAAGGTTTTCTCATTATAAAGAACCTTAAGTGACTTAAAGGTAGACACAAAACCCTCCTGTTTTCTCACCTCTGCAGAAATAACATGTTTATGGTGTGGTGGGTTGTTGTTTTTTTAAAAAAATATATGTTTCTGATACTTTCGTAGGCAGGATGTTTTGAAGATTCTCTTCACTGACTCTCATCCCAGCCTAACCTCATATGTCAAGGTGCTTTTTGGGGGGAAAGTGGTAATTTCAAGAACCATCCCTGCCCCCCCATCTCTTGTAAATTTCACTCTTTCTCAACAGCATCAGTTTGACAGCAGGTGGTAAAATGTTTTAGCACATTCTCCAATTCAGGCAACACAGCTGTGTTCTTCTTCTTCAGAGCTTTTCTGCTATAATTTCTGAACTCTATCTTCACCATGTACTGTATACTGATGCGAGCATCAAGGTGGCAACAGGGAGTTTCAAACTGGGGTCTTTAACAGCCAGTCTGCAGTGCCTTACCTCTTGTGCCACTTAAGCACTCTGGCTTCTCAGGACAGGCAGAGAAAGCTTTATGGATCAAAGGATGGGCCATAGTTCCTGTCTGAAGAAGGTTAGCTAATCTCCCCTCGCTGTCAGATGACTCCTCAAGCCAGTCAGAACATACCAGGCACTATGAAACTTTCACAGCTAAGCAAGGTCTGCTGTCTTTGCATTGATTGAGGGTTTTTTCCCTGCCAGGGATGCTAATGTGTATTAAGTTACATCTTAACTTTGAAATGCCTCCTGAGACAATCAATCAATTAGGAAGTGATCAAATTGGAAATAATAATACAGGCCTGAATGGAGAGCTCAGTTGGTTAGAGCATAGTGCTGATAACACCAAGGTTACAGACTCGATCCCTGTATGAGACCATAGCTGTCAACCTTCCCTTTTTTGTGGGAAATTCCCTTATTCCAGCACTGTTTCCCGCTGCTATCCCGGATTGTTAGATATCCTGTAAATTTTGTGGATTTCAAAGGAAGCAACTCCTCTCCCTCCCTGCCGGCCAGGGAGGCTCCTCAGCTACGTTGCTCGGCCGCGTTGCTCACCAATAGTTACAGAGAATAGGATGTCATTAGACAACAGCACTGTTTGCTTTGCTTGCATGTAAAATCAACCACTCTGGCCCAGCCCACAAATACACTCCTTCCAAAAGAGTGTTAAAGGATGCAAAGTCTGCAACACATTTGTATAATAAGTCATTAATGGATGCCAGAGAGCCAAAACAGTGAACCTGATCAATCCCCCCATGAAGAATTGACGCTTTTGAATTGTGGTGCTGGAGTCCCGTGGACTGCAAGAAGATCAAACTGATTCATTCTGAAGGACATTGGCCCTGGCTGCTCACTGGAAGGACAGATCCTGAAGCATCACATGAGAAGAGAAGACTCCCTGGAAAAGAGACCCTGAGGTGGGGAAAGATGATGGTGTGTAGCCTGGTATAAATTAATTTGTAGCCTGGGGGGATTACTGTGGCGTGGACTGTCCCTGAGAACCGTAGACTGTCCCCGGGACAGGTGAGGCTGCTGATCCCTTATTTTCAAATCCGAAAGTTGACAGCTATGGCATGAGACAGCTACATATTCCTGCATTGCAGAGGGTTGGACTAGATGATCCTCAGGGTCCCTCGCAATTCTAAAATTCTATGATTCTATGTGCTCTGCTGACAATAACCAACAACAATCCTGTGGGTGACTCTCTGACTAGCATGCCTGATTTCCCCGTTCCCTTGAACCTACCTCTGAATATATGTCAGGTCCCTCAAAACTCTAGTGTTGCTTCTCCATGGACAGAAAGTGGTTAACAGACCTAACTGCTAGTGTTCAAATCTCTCATCAGCAAAAGTAGACCCAATATATACGTGCTGTCTTAACAATTTATAATTGTCCAAAATTCCAGGTGAAAGCTGGCATATAATAGGTCAGATGTCAACAATGAGTTGTTTATTACACTTTGTCGGAGCAGTCGATATTCTGTAAATCTATTTGGAATTGATTAAATGAGCCAGACTTGGAAATAAGAGCTGATGAATAGCTCCTTAACCTGATCCCCAACCTTTCAACCAAATAGAGTAGGAAGAAAACAAACACAAGACGTTGCTTGACAGCTGTCATAATTATCATTACTATAAGCTGGTGGGAGTGGGGGCTGAGTTATCTGACTTTGCATTCTTTTATATCGGATTGAATGAAACCTGGGAAAGCAAGGTGTTAAATTATTTAGGGAAAGAACTCACTATAAATCCACTTTGATCTTCTGGAAAAGCAGCCAATTGGAAGGAGGCAGAAAAGTGGGTTTATTTATGAGGGCTCACAGGTAGCTGCACATCCAGAGTGTGTGTGTGTGTGTTAGGAAAGTAATGGCATAAAAACAAGGCAAGAACTTGCACCAGGAACTGCTGGGTGTGAATGACACTTGGCTGGAAGGAATAAAATGCTTTTGTTTGTTTGTTCTAAGATGAAGATAACAGAGTCAATCGGTCAAGTGTCATAGGAATGCAAAAAGCCCCGAGGGTCAATGTAGCATTTAAAAGGAAACTAGGTTTCTGGTTCAAAGAGAGTAATTCTACAAAAGACTTGCAGTTCACATGATACTTAGATCTTGTCTGCGGCTAGTATTTAAATATTGACTCGTAATCTCCATTAGTGTCTCGGGATGCTCTGAGATCTCCAATGGCGTGGCTGACAAAGCCATACAGAGAATTAAGTGTAACTGTAAAGATTACCTAGTAATCGGACCTGTGTAGCTTTAAACATCTCTCTTTTCTTACTTCACATTTGCATACAAAATAAAATCCACATCTGTAACAGTGATGTTGACAATGGGCAGAAAGTAACTTAGAGTGTCTTCAAGGCATTGATTTCACATGGCAACTTTTCCCGTGGCTTTCCCCCACCTTTTTACTGTACAACCATTATGAGGGAGCTACAATATCCCAAGAATCCTGCTTGCCACAGAATTTAGAGGCATGTGAGCCTCCCTAGAGTTTTTCATGTCTAGGTGTTAGAGGATTTTTCTTTGGAACTATTGTCCCTCAAACAGTCTGCAATACTTCCCAGCATGCTTTGCAGCCAGCTCTCAGTGAAAGCTTCAAGAGACGTCTATGGCCCACCTCCTTGTTCACATTTTATCAATGACTTTGGCAGGGAATGATGAGAGAGTAAGCTTGAAGGATCAGGATGAAAGGTGGAGGAGTAAAACCATGACAGAAATGTATCATGAAGTAAGAATTCTTCTGACATACACCTGATCAGTGAATGAAACTTTAAAGGTGATTGCATTAAAAAACTTAAATATATTATATTTTATGTAACATCATTTGTATACAGCTTTACCATGAATTTAAGAACCTCTAAGCAGTTACAAATCATTTCTCATACATCTTTGCTCTGCCGAGCTGCGACTTCCCTCCCTCCCGTCAGCAGGTTTTCTAGTCCATTCTTTCCCTGCAGTTTCTTAGTCTAAAAGCTGACATCATGGCCTTTGCTTTGGTAGAAAAGGTTTCAAACACCCTGAGAATCAGATGCAGAGAAAACACAAAAAGCCTGTGACGTAAGTGTGATAAGAAGGAATAACATGTGGAAAACATGGTGAGCGAATTGCGACTTTTAAGAACGGTACCAACGTTTCTGGAGCAGGATTCTTAATTACTGGCATCACAATATCCTACTAGTCTTCTGGTTCCCTTGCCATGCCCCGCAAAATTCAAAGTCACGTCTTACTGATTTCAATATTCTGATACTGCAAACTCAGCAAATTCCAAAGCATGGCATTCAGCTATAAGAAGATGGAACTGATCCATGTGGGAATTTAGGCACATTGGTAACAACCAAGCACGGTAGCTAGAAAACAAGTGGAATTTAAATCATACATGTTGTGTAAATCAAGCATCTGCCCCAAAATAGATGCACTGGGTACTCCACACACACACACCCAACACACACAATAAACCACAGCAGCTTCCTCTGCATTTCTACAGCCTGGGAACTTCCATTTTGGCAGCACTCAGTGGGATAAAACAATGGAAGGGTGTGGATTGTGAGCTGGATTCCTTCTGTACCACTACTCTTGCTGGAACATATATATCTTATATATATCTTATAACAGTAGTGGCCTGTTTGTTTTTTTACATTTAGATATATTTAAGAATATAAATAGCCCTGGTACACAAAAAGATTCTGGAATGAACAGAGATGCTCTCTGCCAAAACATTAAGGTATGAGGGAAAATCTCAGGGAAACCAAGCACTTAGTAGTCTGCTTCTCTGAAAGCGTGACTAATTCAGGAGCTCTTTAATAAAGGAAGGAACCTTTCACTTCTCAGGTCACCAATTAGAACTTGGCCTACATTGGGAGTGACAGAATGCCAATACTTTCCAATGGCTGTCCAGCAGCCGATGAGAAACAGTTTAAGTGAGCGTTTTGCTCATTCTAGTTGCAAGGAGGAGGTACCCACATCAAAAGAGCTCATATCACTGTTGTGGTTAATTGGCTGTTTATCATTTTTATCATCATTATGGAAGAATGTGGAGGTGTTGCCATTGTGAGAGCTTTTGATTTGGGCTAGAAGATTTAACTGATAAATCGGTGTTAGCAATCAATTAAAAAGAATTAACTGTCAACTTTAAAAGCCTGCTAATTAACCCCAAAAGACACTATCAGTTGAACCAGTGTCTGGCCAGTGCCAGCCAGCCTGTGGCTTGGCTGATCAGCCATTAGCTGAACCACGGAGGAGACTTCAGAGCTGATGGTCAGTGAAGCTTGTGCCTTCTGAATAGTCAGGGCTTTCTGGACATTATGAGAATGGGTGAGAAAAGGCTTGGAGATTTTTACCAATTTCTAGGAAGAGTGAGCAGATGAAGTTGTTTGGTTCTGGGCAATGGCACCTGGGATGATGGGGAAACTGGGGCTCTGGGGAATTGTTTACACAGATGGACATTCAAATGCTAACATATCAATGCTTAGAAGAGTTGTCATTATTGAGATCCAGGTTCTGGACAACTACTGAGAAATCATGGGGTTCTTCTGTAGTTTCCATGCATTATGATCACTAGAATGTTGTGAAGGTCTCTTGCTTCTGCTTCAAGTCTGGCTGGTCCACATAGCTCAGTCGGTAGAGCATGAGACTCTTACTCTCGGGGTTGTGGGGGCAAACCCCATGTTGGGTGGAAGATTCCTGCATTGCAGGGGGTTGGATTAGGCCTGCTAAGCTTTTGTGTTGAGCATGCTGCTTTATTAGAAGTGAGTAATGGACAACTTACAACTGTCAGGAGCAACACCTCAATGCCTTCCACGTGCTGTGCATCAAGAGGATTTGGGGCAGGATAGAATTCCCAACAAAGATGTGCTCTCCCAAGCCCATATTCCCTGGATGTTCACACTCCTGTCTCAGCAACGTCTACACTGGCTTGGTCATGTCCACAGAATGGAAGATGGCAGGATCCCCAAGGACGTGCTCTACAGGGAGCTGGATTCAGACATTAGGCCTCTTGGCAGACCAACTCTGCATTACAAAGATGTCTGCAAACGTGACATGAAGGCTGCCAACATCAACCATGCAATGTGGGAATCCCTTGCAGATGACTGCAGTGCCTTGAGACAGGCAATCAAGTCCAGTATCCATAGCAGTGACCAGAGGAGAAATGACTGCTGGGAGAAGTGCAGAGAGAGAAAATGTCATGGTGCATCTGCACAACCAAACACCTTCCTCTGCCCCAGCTGCAACAAAATATTTCTCTCCCATATCAGTCTCTATAGCCACAGAAAGTGCTGCAACCTTCCAACAGCTTGACTTCACCCCAAAGGTACACTCTTCCATTGTCTCCCGAGACAGACAGATGCAAGCTGGGGTTCGAGCCCCATGTTGGGTGAAAGATTGTACTTGATGACCCTTGTGGTCATTTCCATCTCTACAATTCTATGATCATAATAATAATAATAATAATTTTTTATTTGTACCCCGCCCATCTGGCCGGGTCTCCCCAGCCACTCCCCAGCGGATCAGCATATTTAGGGTTGAGAAGCAGTCTCCCTACCCCCCATCACACCAGAAAGTAAAAGAACGGATAAGGGTTTTTGTTTTGTTTGTTTTTTTGTTTTCACTTCCATTAAAATTTGTTGATTGACCCTCTTGCTTCAAACAGCTGCCATACTTGTGTCTGCAGGCTCCATCTGCTCCTGGCTCCTAACACAACTGTAATGTGGATTGAATGTGTTTATTTGCAGAAGGGCTGAGAAATAGATGGTGCTTTCTCATGACAGAGGAATGAACTAAAAGACCATGTGTTCCCTTTGGTCTACAGCAAGGGTGGGGGACCTGTGGGCCTTCAGTTGGTGTTGAACTCTCATTAGACTCAGGCAGCATGGGAAATGATCAGGGATCAGGGAAGTTGTAGCCCAACAACATTTGGAGTGCACCAAATTTCCCACCCCAGGACTTCACAGTCAGAAAAATGCATGTGTCTACCACAGGGGTAGGCAACCTAAGGCCCGGGGGCCGGATGCGGCCCAATTGCCTTCTCAATACGGCCCACGCACGGTCCGGGAATCAGCATGTTTTTACATCAGTAGAATGTGTCCTTTTATTTAAAATGCATCTCTGGGTTATTTGTGGGGCATAGGAATTCGTTCATATTTTTTTTTCCAAAATATAGTCCGGCCCACCACATGGTCTGAGGCCCACGGCTGAAAAAGGTTGCTGACCCCTGGACTACCACTATTGTTTGAACACAGGTGAGGAATCACAGACTGGGAAAAACTTGAATGGAAAAAGAACATAACAGAAGAACATCAGAGCAGCTGCTGTACAAGGCCAATGGCCAATGGCCCATGTAGTCCAGCATTCTGTTCTCACAGTGGCCAACATATGGGAAGCCTGCAAACTGGACATGAGTTCAACAGCACTCTGCCCACCAAGAGGCATAATGCCTCTGACAGAGGAGAACAGTCATCATAGCTAATAGCCATTGATGAAAAGCTAGCAAGTACGAGAGAAGAATTCTAGTTTAGTCTTCCCTCTGAGAAGACTATATTTCTATATACTCGGGAGATTCTTTTTACATGGGGATGGGGGCTGCATTCAAACAACTTACAGCAGCAATCTGGAGTTGTACGATCTCAGGTGAGCTGTACCATGCATGTTTTCTAAATAGGGAAATCAGCTCTCTCTGTGTTTATGATTCCAGCCTCGCTGGAAATTGGATTGTTTAAGACATACTTTCTTAGATTTCAAAGCTTTCCTATACCTACAGCATGCTGTTGATATATTTCAATTTCCAAAGGAAAATTCTGAACACCCCTCTGGTACTAAATGCAATAAGCATCGCAAAACGGAAGGAGGGAGGAGGAAGTACCAACCATAACAACAACAAGGAAATATTAACAAATACTTCCAGCATCCGATATACATAATTGATAGCATGAAAGTGTATAAAAGAGCCTTAAATTATACATTATTTAAACCACTTTTTGTAGGAAGAGATGAATGTGATTGTTTGGGGGTGGGGAGAGCATGTGTACAGGAAAGAAAAAATGAGTAAGAGGTGCCACAGGAAGAGCTATTAGGAACCATTTAAGAAGGAAAGATAGCGAAAGAGCTGATGTCAGATGTCAGAATGATATGAATACCTGTGTATGGGCCTTGCCAGGGAGGCAGCTGCCCCCCATCAAGTAAATAAATAAATAAATAAAAACTTAACTGACCAATCGTGTTGCAGAAAGCTCAGATCTGCCTTGCCCCTAACAAAAGTCCTGCCCCCTGCAAAATAAATCCTGACTATGCTCATGTACCTGTGTCTTAGCATTACTGATGTTGTGAAACTATCCTTGATTGTTGCACAGATTCCGGCTTACCATATACAGTGGTACCTCTGGTTAAATACTTAATTCGTTCCGGAGGTCCGTTCTTAACCTGAAACTGTTCTTAACCTGAAGCAGCACTTTAGCTAATGGGGCCTCCCCCGGCTGCTGAGCTGCCAGAGCACAATTTCTATTCTTATCCTGAAGCAAAGTTCTTAATCTGAAGCATTATTTCTGGGTTAGTGGAGTTCTTAACCTGAAGCGTATGTAACCTGAGGTACCACTGTAAGTTTTAAATATTAACACATAAGAAGTGTATGTGAATAAGAGGAGTGCTGCTGCATCAGAACAAAGGCCTGTCCAGACCAGCTCCCCATTTCCCATAGTCTCCAACAAGATGCCCATGGGAAGCCCACAGCTCTCTGCCACATTTGATCCTCAGCAACTGGTATTCAGAAGCATATTCGATTACTCTTGGCTACTTGCCATTGATAGGCCATGAAAGTGGATCCTTCAAATGAATCCTTTTTTTGTGTTCTGCAGATATCTGCCAGCCAAGGGGAGAATGTTCTGTTTGGAGATTAGTGTTTTGGATGCAAGACTCTAGATGACCCTTGTCGTCCCTTCCTACTCTACAGTCCCTCTGCAGAAGGAATAATGTACTCTGTTTGGAGTCCAAGTGGAGTGTCCCTCTACAGAGGACTTCCAACAAACAGCAAAAGTGGATCTCTTTAGCTGCGCAGTGGAGTTTCTGCCAGCACTGTATACAATGAAACAATTGGGAGCTTCCAAGAGTTCCTTTGTATCAGATGTGGGTGTGGTTTGTGGAGAACAGCCTGGGAGGCCAAATTGGGACCGGGGCCAGTCCTAATTAGGCCCATGGGCCAGAGGGTTCCCAATGCGGCTCCAGGCTGAGAACAAGGGTGGGAAATACCCAGTAGTAAAGGTAAAGGTAAAGGGACCCCTGACCATTAGGTCCAGTCGTGTCCGACTCTGGGGTTGCAGCACTCATATCGCATTATTGGTCGAGGGAGCTGGCGTACAATTTCCGGGTCATGTGGCCAGCATGACTAAGCCGCTTCTGGCGAACCAGAGCAGCACACGAAAACACCGTTTACCTTCCTGCTGCAGCGGTACCTATTTATCTACTTGCACTTTGACGTGCTTTTGAACTGCTAGGTTGGCAGGAGCAGAGACCAAGCAACAGGAGCTCACCCCGTCACGGGGATTCAAATCGCCGACCTTCTGATCGGCAAGCCCTAGGCTCTGTGGTTTAACCCACAGCGCCACCCACGTCCCAACCCAGTAGTAAAACAGACTATTAAAACATCCACCTGAGAGACAGCAATCGGGGTGTTTAGAGCCACATAGCCATTCATGCCCAACATCTTGCTGTAAAGATGCTATCAAAAACAGCATCCCTGTGGCAAGTTCTCCACTACTTCATGGTAAGGCTTATCAGCTCTTTCTACTTTGAGGGTAGTTATATCCTTAGTATCTATGCCTCTGCCAGCAGTCAACTCAGCAGATATCTGGAGCAAAGGTAGAAATATACATTAATGTCCAACCTTGTTGAAGTTTTGGCATCAAGGTGAAGTTATCTCCCCATAGCAAGAGTAACATGCATAGCATACCAGCTCTTAGTTACAGAATGAGGGCAAAATCAAAGGAGCCGGGTAAGGAGGGTGGCATTTTTTTATTTTTGGAATAAAATGTTTCTGTTCTTTGGATTTGGGCTGCGTTGTTTCTTTTGGTTTTATCAATATTTTATGCTACCTTGCTGTGTGCATTAATGTTATTGTTAGGCCACTTACTTTTTCTCCTGTAGTAAAAAAATAATAATTTTAAAAATCTGTCTGAACTGCACTTACAAATATTTCAAGGGACCCAGTTCACCACTGTGAGATAATGGAACTCATTTTTGCTTACAATTCTAAATACACTTTCTATCACAAGGAATTATTATTTGTTTGCTCAGTTTGATTCCTGGGAAAGTTGGATTTGTTTTGCGTGTAATAGACTGGCAGGCTTAAGGCTTTGTGCAGGCTTGTGTATGTGAAAGAGAACTGGCACACAGGACAGATTATTGCTCCTTAAGTGAAACTAGCAAAATGTCCATTATCAGGATAGGTGGGGTTTTCTATGGTGGGAGTTCTTTAATATTACAAAGATATTGACCCACAGCAACTCCATCTTAGCAGTAATGAACAACCGTTGCAAAAAAATATGTTATATAATTTAAAATACATATATTCCACCCTTTGTATAAAATTCCCAAGTGGATTAAAAAAAAGAACAACTCTTAGAAAAAAGCCAATCAGCTAAAATAATTCAATTACTATAAAAAGTCTCCAACAAAAGCAGGTATAAAATATTAACAAAACCTAAAAAAAAGAGAGCAGCAACTTTACCATTAGAACTTTGCTGAGCAAATTGGAAGGTCAAATGGGGACATGCCATAGTTAAATGGTAGAGCTGAGCACACACTTTGCATGCAGGTGTGTCTCAGGTTCTGGAAGTTAACAGCATGCATCACTGCAGCCAAGCCACCTCTCTCCAAGCAGGCTCATAGCTGATGCATTAGCTTGACCTAGTAGTGATTCTATACAACTTCTGTCTCTTGATCAAGGAGCACCCCCTTACTGTCAGGCAGTGGTGTAGCATGGCAGGGGCACAGGAGTGCTTGCCTTAGGAGCAAAATTGTTAGAGGCACAAAATTTCAACACCCGGTGCTGCCTCAATACAACTACGTTCTTCGGTTGCTGGGCTCCATTGAAAATGGCTTCTTCATGAGAACCAGGAAGTGACCTCTCCAGACAATGAAATGACTGTTCTTTTCTTATTTCTGTGGCTGCGATCTCCTGGGTGACATGGACAGCATTAGGCAGTTGAATGTACATGTGTACTCCATCCATTCCCCTCCCTCCCACTCCTTCATGCATCCCCAGGCGCTGGCAACCCACGCTATGCCACTGCTGTCAGGGGTGTGTCCAAAACAATCAACCACCAATGACCCACCAATCAACTGTATTTCCATCTTGTCTGTTCTCTGGCCTTGAAGTTGGGTTGCCTGGCCCTTGCCCAATAGACTCAAAATACCGGTAGCATTCTGCAGAGGACTGCCATAGTACACAGAATCCACAGAGTTTCACTACTTTCACCCAGGAGCCTATTCAACCCTTCCAACCCTATGTTCAGTGTTTTGCTAGTCGCAAATAAAGTCTGCTACTCAATAGCTCCACCCTACTTTTTGTTTCTCTATTACTTTAAATCAGTGTTCAGCTTATAAGGGCCCTTAATGAAAATAACAGGTCTTCCCTGTCCACAATTTTAGACAAATCATGGCCCATTATAGCTCTCTAAAAGGAGTTGCTAAGGGGGCTGGGCTTCTTCCACCTCCACCCCCCCAAAAAAAAATTACACTTCTCTAGAATGTGATTGAATGTTGGAAACTTTCCGTGTGTGTGTGTGTGAGTGAGAGAGAGAGAGAGAGAGAGTATATCTAAGAGTATACCTTGTATCAATAACTGTAGTTCCAGATTAATCTTTAATTCTAAATTTGTTGATCTGGTGACCCTAGCCAATGGTTTATCTTTCTTATCTTCAGAAAAGTAAAATATAAATCCCACAAAATACAATCTTTTAAAGCAACAGGAGCCTTCAGGAACTTCATAATTGATTTATCATGCAACAATTAAAGAAAAGAAGACCACCCAGCAAGCACAAACAATTCCACTGTGTTTCTCATTGGGAGAGCTTTCACATTTGTTTCTATTTTTTTTTTAAGTAAAAGCTGTCATGCATTAACTTGCTATTCCACTCCCCACCCCCACCGCTCCCCCGCTTTGGCCATACCTCTCAGCATTTGGCCACAGTGGAATTCCTATCACAAATAGGGGCAATTAAAAGGCATCTGCTTGGACACAATTCATTCACTGTTTTAGCCTTTTGAAGTTCAATGGAATTTTTTTAATTCAGTTGATTTCAGTAGAAAACAGGCCTACCTGTATCAGATTTTCCAGCACAAGTGTTCCAGGCCTTATTGGTGGATTAATATTTTTCTATATGTCCTTTGGAAGACACACACTGCTCATATATATTAACAGATAACATACAGTATGCCTATATAAAGATGTGCCCATGTATCAATGCTCTGTTTTGAAGTTCAGTGCTTTAGTGACCAAATGGAAGTGTACTAGGCTAAAATTATTTTCCAATGTCTCCCAGCAACTGTAGAGCAGAGGCATTACTTCATAGGGATTCAGCCACTACTCTGAACCTGTATCCCTCCCCGCTTCCCTGTCAGCCCCTCTTTGTCTATCAATCATGTGGAAATTCAGGAATTGGTGTAGGCCCAACAGAGCTAGCTTGCAGTTTATGAAATTGGATTGTTCTACACAGGATTTGAAATGCATTTTGGAGTTAGGATATTCCATTTTTCCAGCACACAACATCCATGGGTGGGGCTCAATCTGGTTTAGGAGTGTGTCATAGCAGAAGCAGGACTTAATCCATGCCATTTTCCACTTAAAACAGTCCTTTCATGCTGCTGTTTGCTCTTAAGGACATTAGAAGAGCCCTGCTGGATGAGGCAAGAGACCCATCTAATCCAGCATCCCAAACTCACAGTGGTGAGCCAGATGCCACTGTTCAAGGAAGGATCATCGCTCAGTGGTAGAACATTAACCTTGCGTGCAGAAGGTCTCAAGTTCAATCTCCAAGTACGACTGGGAGAAATCCCTTTCCTGAAACCCTGGAGAGCCACTGCCAGTCAGGGTAGACAACACTGAGCAAGTTGGACCAATGCCCTGACTAGGTATAAGGCACCTTTCCATGTCCCCTATAGAATGCAAAGAAACACTCTTCCCACTTGCGATTCTCAGCAACTGGTCATCACACTGCCTCCAATGGTGGCCACAAATGACTTAGTCATTGACCGAGAAACTGATGGATGGTGAGGCTAATAGCAGCAGGGCTTATCCAGCAGATCTTAGTAAGCCATAGGTGTACACTAAGGTATGCAATCAAATGTGCTGACACAGCACACATCCAGTACCAACAAACCTCCATGTAGGCATGTCCTCAGTGAGCACTTAACACATGTAATTGGATTTTAATGGCTCAAAGGCCTCAACACTGAAGTATGGCAGATCAAAGAGGCTAAGGAAAGCACTGTCCCTTTAATCCTGTATTAACTAATATCTTCAAGGTCTACAAGTGCTTAGATATTTTATTTATGCAAGTGGCTGCAGGGCACTTGATGGATGCAGCAGCTGCTGTCCCTCTGTGACTCATAGGTGCCTCCTCTCAAGACGTTTGATATTCCTGTCATCTCCTCACTCCTAAGGCTGCAAGTGTTGGCAAGCAGACAACTGAGAAGAATTCAGAGTGTTGAGAGGCAGGAAGTGGGCTCCGAAGAGGCCCTTTCAGGAGGAGGGAATCCTAGTCCCTGCCATACCAGGAATATCACAGCTGCTCCCCCTGGAAATGCTTCTCCTCTTATCACAGGTTCTAATCAATGAATCGGTTGAGGTCCGTTGGCTTCCACAGCAGCCATCCACCCAATGACACCTAAATATTTTCCTCCTTCAGGAGACAAAGACGAAGGAAGTGGGGCCTGGCTCTTGTCAAGCAGCTGGGCTGACAGCTTTACAACCACACTTGGGAGAGGAGCTGAAAGGAGGAGCATTAGATTTAATCAGTGCTGACAGGGATAGGTGATGAATATTTTTATAGTGGAGGAAATGTATCGAGCAGGGGAAATTAGACCGAAAGATGATAAGGATCTCAGCCTGACAAAGCCAATTAATTGCTGTTTACAAATGACCGAACCTGATAGATCAAAGGCAATGCACTTCTTTTGTACTGGAAGTCTTGGCTTTCCAGTGTTGCTCGCAAGGCTTCCATTCCAGGAGGAATGCTCTAAATGCTCAAATATGTGTAGCCTGGTATTTGAGGGTTAATCCATCTATGAATAGTGGTTTTTCAGACAATGCCTGGAGGATCTGAACTTTACCCAGGCACCGAGGAGGCACTGAAGAAAAGCCCCACTAAGTCAAGTCCTGAAATGCAGGATAAAATTTTAACGTTGGAAATGCGTGCAGCGCTAGGATTAATGTGAGCATCTCATATTGAGAGGTACAGCATGAGCATAAACAATGCAGAATGTGCGAGACTGAATACAGGCAGCAGGGGAAAAAATATGTGGAGATACAGGAAGATATATCACTATATATGAGGATGGATGGACAGAGTGACAACATTAATTAACTGATGGGTATAATTTTGAGCTAGCTCTTTAATGAATAATGAAAATGTGGATTTTAAGAAGCTTAATTGCAACAACTCTCAGTGAAAAGCTGTTCAGTGCTGACAGCATTTCACAGAATCTCCATGCATCCCTTGATCTTGGAAACATGTTAATGAACTGATTGGATTTCTATCAAGTGATAGTGACATTTTATCTTTATAAATATGCTCAGAATCTCACCTCTGTTCAGGTCCATGAAGTACTCATGTCTGAAATGAAGCTATGCTGGCTTCCGGTCGGCGCGCCGGAGGGGAAGGTCGGGGGACATGCCGCTGCTGGCATTCCCCGACCCGACCGGCTTTAAAGGGGTGCTTGCGACGGCGACGCAGCCCCCAAAACTCCCGGGAGTCTTGATCCCGGGACCCTAGGTCCGGCAGCGGCTCTTAACGTCGCCCCAACTCCCGCGGCGGCCACAGTAGAGGCTGCCGTGTGAGACGCGGGGTGACGGAGCTCCACGGACCGCCATTGCCCGCCGGGTTGAAGCTGCGAGCCCTTCCCAGCTGAGCGCGCTGATTTCTCCGCAAAAGGATAAGATTGGCTACCTTAACCATGAGTACTAGAAAAGTACCGAAGATTTGGACTAATTTGGCGAAGTACAGGGATGTAATTTACGGAGGTCCGTCCCTTGCTATTGTGGCACTAAATCAGGAACTTTATTACCGATGCGATTAAAACTGTAACAGAATTTGGCTTGGCAACAGAGATTTGATCCTTTTGACACCCCTGATCGGGGGGGCAATTAACTAACAACTTTGACATGTAGTGGATTGAATCGGACCTGTTGGATTATATTGTGGAATATAGATTTTGAGTTGGGATTTGGTTCGGTCTGGAACTTTTCATAACTATGTCTTTGAAAATGGAGGATGATTTGGACAAAGGAGGCTGGAAGAGGGTCCTTGAAAAAATCTGGGAACTGAGAAAGGAGTTCCAAGCGGAAACCGCAAGAATGAGAGGAGTTGTAAACAACAATGATGTCACCCCAGCTGCACAAAGGATGAAAGGGGGAGAAATCCCCCTCAAGGTTAAAGGGAAGCCTCGCTGCAGGAAAATTTCTTCTCGGCACAAGATAACTGGACCCAAGAAAAGAATCAAGAAAACAACATCTGCGAAAGTTAACGCTTTTCAGTGCAAGAGGACGTCAATGAAGGAGAAGAAGTTTTTCTTTAAAGACTGGGAGTTGGAACAGCGGAGAAGACACAGAGATGATGAAGCCCAACTGCAAGCAAGCACTTGGGCTTGGACTGGGGAACGGCGAGGGGAGGGTTGAGCAGGGTAGGTGGGCAACCAGGGACTGATTATAAATGTGGACTTTGAACATCTATGCCGGACATGGTTTTGAGTTAGGATTATGTTAGGATCTTTCGAAGTTAGGAGCCTGAAGATTAAGGGGAGTCAGAAGGAACCTTATAGAAGATTTGGGAGGAGGACGCGGAGGTTGGAACTAGAAGATGAGGTGAAATAAGAATTAAAGATATTGTTTTTGAGTTAGAATTATGTTTTGAAGTAATGTACAACATATGTTTAGCACACCTATGTACCTGAACCAGAATTATGTTTTGTTTAATGCAGCCACTGGGGAGGTGCGGAGGAAGTCACTATGGATGTGTTTTGTAACCAAGAATGGTCTACCTGAGAATAGGGTTAGGCCGAAGTTAGATAATGATTGTTTAAGGTCAGGGAAAATAATGAAATGGGTTTACCTCTGTGAGAGGGAGGGTAAGATTAAATAACTCCTCATGGTGAGAGGTGGGGAGTGATGAATCCTGACCGAAATGTAAGGTCTTATGTGTATAAAATTTTAAAATTAATAAAAATTATTTAAAAAAAAAAAAAAGAAAAAGAAATGAAGCTATGCTATGCCCAATCTATACATTATTTTAGCATAGATCCAGGGATCTATGCTACACAGGCAGTTTGTTGCAGGGAAACAATACAGGATAGATAGGTATAGAATAGATCACTTGTTACCTGGAATGAAATTTCCTCTATGACCCTGTAATGCCCTTTGAGCTAAAAAAAAATATGTTGGAAGGTTATTTTATATTAACTTTTTATTAGACTGCTAAGTACTTAACTAGGAAGTAAACCCCATTGGACATAATGGAACTTACTTAGGAATAAGCATGCATAGGATTGTACTGTAAATCCCCTTTATCTTCTCCAAACATAAATGGGCTGAACAATGCAATTTTTAAATTATCATTGTTATTTGTTACATGGAAAAGGATTATTCCACCACCCCAATTCCAAAAACTTGTGATATATGGTTGCAACAACATTGACACAGGAGATATTATTTTGCTTAAGTCTCTACTGCTTTCCACTGCTCAGATGCTGGATGCATGAAATGCACCCTCCATGACTATATTCTACTTCTGAAAAAATTGCAGCCTATTGAATGTGGGCTTCTTGCCAGAGATGGTAAATCACCTTTAGAAGACAGCTCTCTGTAACAATAACTGCTGCTGGCAAAATCTATCCATAATGTTGCAACACCATTTAAGAACATCAACTATAGCTAACAAAGCACAATATAAGCAAGAGCAATCTTGATGTCACCAACAACAGTGGCCAGATCTACCAATTTGAAGCTGAACAAGGGAGATCACAAAGTCTAGAACTCATCAAGATTACAACCCCAATGGCTTTTATACGATACATTAATCCATAGAAAACTTAAGAGCCCAAACAGAAAGGAAAGGTTGTGGTTCCATGACAGAACATGTTTTGTGTGCAGAAAGCCTCTGGTTCAATCCTTGATATTTCCAGGCAGGACTGGGAATGTCCCATATCTCAAACCCTGGACAAGGCAGCAAATATAGACAAGAATGAGCTAAGTGAGCCAATGGTATGATTTGGTATAAGGCAGCTTCTTATGTTTCCTCTTATGATGCAAATTTCCATGGTTATTCATCAACATTTCCCAGCTTCTATTTTTATTATTAAAAAAATCCCTAATTTGAGATGTTAGGGCAGTTTGATCTGCATTTTCAGCTTTCTGCTCACTGTTCCTCTTTTTTTTTACAGTAATAGAAAAGGAAGAAACCTCCTTTAGACCCTCAGTATATACCAGGTCAGTGCCTTGGGGGAAAAAAAAAGCAGCCAGGCTGCTACCTCCGTAAAGGTGACCTAATGAAATCTGAGCCAGTGTGTTTGAGGAGAGAAGAGAGGCAGCAAGGACAATCATTAGATGCCTCAAATGAACTAAGCCTCAAGCTATTCAGCCACTTGATTGTGAGTGAGATGCTCTGATAATCCGGGGGTGTGAACTACAGTCTCTGATCCAAAGTTACTTAATAAAATATGCTTTGATAATAGGAACCTTATACAGATCAGCCATCAATCCATTTAGACCCTTCAGATATTGTTAGACTCTAATTCCCAAAAGCTCCAATGGTCATAGCCAATAGCTAGGGATGATGGGAGTTGTGCTGCAGCAACAACTCATCAGCTATCCCTGATCTAGACCAGGCACGTCCCACAGGTAGATCATGATCTACTGGTAGATCATTAGACGTCTGTGGTAGATCACTGGCTCCCCCCCAAAGAAGCTCAACATTATTGCCTTGCACCCCCCAAAAAGGTTTTTCCTCCTCCCTAAAAAAACTTTGACCTGAACCCCTAAGTTGATCGCAGTCTCTTAGGAGTTGGCCACCCTTGATCTAGACCATTAGTGCCTACTCTGACTGGACTCTCCAAGCTGAGGGATCTTTCCCAGCTTGGGCATTTGAGATCTTTTTAACTGGAGATACCAGAAATTGAACTTGGCCCCTTGCATGGGCATAGCCAGGAGGGTGCAGGAGGAGGGCAGCTGCCCCTCAAAATCAAGTAAATAAATAAAAATACTTAACTGACTAATCGGGTCACAGATCTTGGTTCTGCCCTCCCCCCAACAACATAAAGCATGCTCCCACAACATAAATCCTGGCTATACCCATGGCCTCTTGCATATTCGCTACCACTTGTGTGTGTGTAAGGTACACCATAGCTGCTTCAGTTGCAATGGAATTTACCTTCTCAGTGCACAAGCATCTGTTCTTACCAGAACATAAAAGACCAGGAAGGAGGGAGTGTTACAAAGAGTCCCAGTGGAAGCATGACAAGGGTAGGGAAGGAATTTAACACTTCTGGAATTAATAGCGAGGAAATGGGTGGAGGGGTGCAGCTGATGTCATCATAGTCTGGAAGAAGGAAATTGGTGAGTGAAATGAAAAGTTCTCCAATACTGACCCTGTCTGCATAGAGGCTCAGAATAGGCCTAAGAGCATAGCTTGAGGTAGATGACTGAAGATCAATCTGCCTCAGTCACTAGCATCCCACCTCTCTACAGATTTATCTCCTTGCTACACCTAAAAACAACTTCCAGAAGCTCCCATGTTTTGAAGAAATACCAATAACAGAACAACAACAAACCCTTATTAAGCCAAATCTGAGTCAAATGCCCTTTTTAAAGTATGTTTGGCAGCCTTTCTTGAAGGCTAGGTGAGATGTAACCAAATGGTTCTCCTTTGGGAGATAATTCCACAGATCTGGGTGATAACAGTAAAGGACAGAATGACAATTTTATCTCAGGTAATGATCATACTCTGAGAGGAACCTATGTTAGAAATCTTGACAGGAGCTGGAGCCCATGTCAACATAGACCCACATATTAAGAAGGCAAAAACTCAGGCACAAATCAGGGGCCTAACCTGCTGTGAAGAAAGAACCCAGGAAGGGGCAAAAGTCTAATGGTTGTCAAGGTGGCTAAAACCAGCCCTGCACATTGGTATTTATTAATAAAGCAATTTATCATTAAAATTACTAAAGGCAAATTTAGGAGAAAGTAGGTTATTTGAATAGTCAGCCTATTCCTATAAGCATGCCCACATAAGACACTACCAAAAAAGGGGGACGGAATTCAGCATAAACTTTGAATATGTTTACAAATAGTTGTAAGGTTAGAAATACTGTAATTGCAATAATTTAAATAGAAAGAGTTTTGACCAGGTGATTTGCTGGTGTGTCATCCAAGTGCTGCTTCAAGGTGCCTGCTCTCATTTTCATCATTCTTAAACAGGCTTGGACCAGGCAGCCTTCAAAGAGAGGCCCATGGTCACACCACTTCCTACTCTGTGCATATTTGTTAGACAGGAATGTGAATGTTACATCAAAACATGAATGGGCAGAAAGCAAAACCCATTGTTGTCGAGTTGCCATTTAAAAAAAAAAAAATACTTACAGAATATCAACCTACTGAGAGCCACACTGGCTTGTCTGAAGCCAAACAGCTGCCAATTATTCAAATGAAAATCCTCATTACCTTAGTAAGCACTTTGGTTTCTTGGAGACAGATTTGACACGCTAATTCATTTGCTTGCTTCTTTTGTATAATGGTACTCCATTTGGAAGACCAGGCACAAGAGCTTTTCTACCTAAGTGGAAAACCAGGCTTTGAAGAAAAGAAACAAAATTGGGATTGTTATCTAAACTTTCTTATCTTTGAATGAGCCCTCATGAGCACAGTTAAAGAGCTATTCTATTAAAAAAACAAACTTTGTACAGTTACACTTTGCAAGGGAATGTATGGCACTGGTTTAGAAAACAGGGGCGGGAGGTGTGATTAAAGTCAATTGCTGATTCCAGAAAATCCTTGCTCAATGCAGTCCTTAGGGTCATTTTAGCTACAGCTGTGGGAGTTCATGTCACTGTAGCTTAAGCAAGTATCCTGGATGAGGCAAGTGGGGCTATTAAAATCAGTCCTTTAAGGCTTTGTTACTTAAAGCAATCCTCAGCATAGGGATGCTGTACTAGTAGTGCAGGAAGTCTGCAGTTTCAATGAGGAGCCTTAAAACTTCACTCAATGAGCTATTGATAGACACACCCTAAAAGCCAAGAAAGCTTCCTTGAATTTTAGAGCTGTTGTACTCTCAATAGGTTGGTGGTTTGAATCCCCGCAATGGGGTGAGCTCCTGTTGTTTGGTCCCAGCTCCTGCCCACCTAGCAGTTCGAAAGCACGCCAAAGTACAAGTAGATAAATAGGTACCACTCCGGCAGGAAGGTAAACGGGGTTTCCGTGCGCTGCTCTGGTTCGCCAGAAGTGGCTTAGTCATGCTGGCCACATGACCCGGAAGCTGTACGCCGGCTCCCTTAGCCAATAAAGCAAGATGAGCGCTGCAACCCCAGAGTTGTCCGCGACTGGACCTAATGGTCAGGGGTCCCTTTACCTTTATCTTTACTCTCAATAGAAGGTCAGGCTCCTAACACAAGCAGGAAGAGATGGCCTTCCTCTGCATTGCTCTTGCGCACAACAGCTCAGCATTAACTCTCCCCATCCTGCAATGTTCAAAGTTTGCAAATTTCATATACAAACAAACTGCAAAATCCTCCTCTCTCACCCATTAAATCTTTACAGCTTCTGTAGATTTGGTTTGTTGGTTTTGCATTTACATAATCAGAAGATTATGGACTTCATGCCATCTTTAAGGTGCCACAACACTGTTTGTAATCAGAAGAATCACATCCAGCATTCAGAAATGAGGCAGTTGGTTGGGCTTCGGGTTTTTTCCTCCCTTGTTTGTTTCTTTGAATATGAGCAAAAATCTACCATGGAGAGCAGCAGCAGCAGTCCATAAGAGTTTCCAAGGGGGAGAGATGGAGATGGGCATTTGTTCAGGAAGTAGGAGGGATGGATTGCCTCTAACAATTACCGACAAGACAATTGTGTGTTAATTTGCATTTGCTGGTGAGTATCCCTTCACAACAGAGAGAAGGAGAGAGCTCATTAAGGATAGATTAGGTCTGACATGACTTTACAGCCCACAAAGCAAGAGGAGCATTAAGTCCATGGAAACGTGCGGTTTGATTGCTACTTTCACATTCTTTTCAGCAGCTCACAGTGTTCCCCACGAACATCTGCCTTTCAATATTCTCATCTGAATAACTTGCCTTCTCCTTCCCTCCCCCAGTTCAGGGTGTGCTGATTTGTCTTTGAGACAGACACAAATCTATACAAGCCTGTGTGCTTTAGGGTGTTTTGTACCTTCTTAATGGGTTAAATACTGGAACTAAATGTGCAAATGTCAACATAAGGATGTATAGAGTTGCCAACCTTTTTTTCTTTTCCTTGCAAAATATTTCTCTTGCTCATGTGCCTTTAAGAGCTGCCTGATGTGCAATAATCCAGCAGGTGAACCTTTTTCTACCATGGAGACGAAGCGAAGGGGGAAAGCTTCACATCTTTCATTTCTTTATGTTGAGTGGGTGTTAAAGCCACAGGAGTAGGGCAGGTAAAAATGTTAGGTACCTAAGGCTATAGCATTCACCTGAGATATATCATACACCTTTAACATCAGAGACATACTGGTGCTTGCCATAGGCAAGGCATTTCAGGTCATCCAGCTTATCACTCCAGCATCTGCAGGAATACTCTGCTCCAAGTGTTTTAAGGTTTTTATAGTACTTGGGAATGGGTCTAATGGGGAAACAGCTCTCTGAGAAAACTGGCATGGGTATAACAATCAACATACACCTACTCATGGATAGCAAATCCAAGCTGAATGCACAAATTTTATTTTCATATTGAAAGTTTTTGTTTTGTTTTAAGGTAAGAGGAGGAGGAGTTTGGACTTGATATCCCGCCTTTCACTCCCCTTAAGGCGTCTCAAAGCAGTTAACATTCTCTTTTCCTTTCCTCCCCCACAACAAACACTCTGTGAGGTGAGTGGGGCTGAGAGACTTCAAAAAAGTGTGACTAGCCCAAGGTCAACCAGCAGCTGCATGTGGAGGAGCGGAGCCGCGAACCCGGTTCACTAGATTACGAGTCCACCGCTCTTAACCACTACACCACACTGGTTAGTATCAGCACATGAGAAGGGCTTTCTCCCGGATGCTGCTACATATGCAAAACGTATTTTCCCCAAAGGCTAGGTCATTTTCTTTATTTGTGTTCTGCTGGAATTTGAAAGGTTTCCTTGTTAAAGCAAGCTTTTGATTCCATAGCTGTTTAAGGGCCCTTCTAGTTTTTCTTCCACATGCTACCATATTATATCCTTAGTGCTCCACTGCTATTTTGGAATATTGAAACTGCTCTTTCTTCCATCACAAGAATTCTGAGATTTGTGCAAGGTCCAGAATGGTTCTGCAATCTTTTCATTGAGTGGAAGGCGTTTTATGCAATTCCTCACTTTTATGTGTATCAGGATGTTTCGTACAATCACCCTCCAAAACATGACAATCTGTTCTAGTGCTATAAATGGTATATCTGGAAAGGTCCTCATTTATTATGAGGGCTGCTCTTTGTTTCTTCACATTTTGTGGCTATTTTTTGTTTGATAATCTGGGGTTTATTGTTTGGATTGTTGTTTTTATGCTTCCATTTTAATTTGTAAACCACTTATTGTATGGCAATTCTTTTATGGAGGGAGTAAAGAATTATTTTTTAACATAGGATATTATTTTTTAACATAATGAAATAATAAATTAATAAAATGAAAGGGAAGGGAGTCTTCTTTAAAACCTCTAACCATTTAGACCCCCTCAGGTATACTAACAGTAAACTAGCATCTGAGCTCATAATTCAGCAAATATGCTGAACTGAGTAGCGTTACTCAGAAGTCAGCACTCATGTGTGGACCAATGCATGTGTAGCCCCACCTCCAACATTGCATGTTCCAACTAGCTCCACAGCCAGCATCTGTACATAAAGCATGAGTGTCTGCAGGGACATTCACATGAACACAGAAACACAAAAGCTTAGTTTCTGCAGCTGCTCATACTGTATACATGAATGCCAGGGAGCAGGGCTAGTCAGTACAATGGTACCTCGGGTTACAAACACTTCGGGTTACAGACTCCGCTAACCCGGAAGTAGTACCTTGGGTTAAGAACTTTACCTCAGGATGAGAACAGAAATCACGCGCTGGCAGCATGGCGGCAGCAGTAGGCCTCATTAGCTGGTGGTACCTCAGGTTAAGAACGGTTTCAGGTTAAGAACGGCCCTCCAGAATGAATTAAGTTCGTAACCCGAGGTACCACTGTACACACAATGTCACAGGCAGGACTAGTTGTGGTCCCACTTGTTGGTCTACATGCCATGATAACTTCTGAGCAGGACCATTCATTGGTAATTTGTTCAAACAATGCTCCCATAAGATGAGTTCCAAAATGTATTTCCTCTAGACCTGAGCATGATCTCCTCACTCAAGAGAACCCCTTTATAAGTTTGTGTAGACAAGGTATAACCTGACGAAATAGACCAGCCAGCCTCTTTCAAGTAAAAAAAGGAAGGGGGGAGGTGGAGGGAGAGATATAGTCAACACACTATATTTCCAGATTTCCAGATTTTCGAATCAGAGTTCTGAGTGTGAACTTGCCTCTACGTCCTGCTCCTGTCTCGACAGCTTTTATCCCGGCAAGATTTGTGGCTAGATAATTCTAAATGACCATCTCCCCACAACAAAGCCACCTCCTTTAGATATGTGCAGATGATATAGAAAATGGGTGGTTCAGGCCGATTTCATGAGGCCCTAATAAATCTTCAGTAAATTAAAGCTCATCCCCTCTCCTCCTCTCCTCAGGCCTTTGTCTTGCTAATACACATTAGGCCTTGGCTGGCTACACACTTTGAGGCCTTTTCGGAGGTGAGGCCTGTACAAAGCTGCAGATGTGGGGGCCTTCGAGGACCTTTGCCCCCAATGTTAGCCATTAACATCAGCCGTGCCAACACAGGAATTTCATCACGGTTCTCTCTCCTCAAAAAGGACTTAGAGTAACAACTTTAGCTTTTGAGGGCTGAGAGAAGGCAGGGGGAGGGGGAGGAGAAAAGAAATGGGGTGAGGGAGAAAAGAAAGAATGAGAGAGGGGGTGTAAGGGAGTAAAAGAAAGATTTCAAGGGAGGCTTGTCCCCTTGTAAAGTCTGGCCTTCTCTTTAAATCACTGGCTGTTGCTGAAATGGTTTAAGAAAATGGTGACTCTCTTTCAGATGTTGGCACCAATAAAAGCATTTACTGGTGTATGATCTATCTTCTCTGCCATTTTATCACCCTCTTAGAAAGAGGCCACACAACAGAGGCCCAGAGCAGCTTGGCCCTTTCATCCCACACTTATGGTCCTTTTGGTTCCCAAAGTCTGAATGTAATACATAACTAGTGCCTAAACTATGGTAATAGGAAGTAGTGGTTTGCCCACCCAGAGAGTCGGGAAGGACCTAGAATCTCTAGATTTAAGTAACAGTTAGAAGTAACTCTGCATGCTCTCTAGAAACAATATAGCAACCTATTTGACCTGACAAGGAGTTGTCCTGTCTAACTCCATAGTTTCCATGTTGTTCACTTTCCAGTTGAGAGTAGATTTAGCCATTGTGAAACCCAAACAAACTGGGGAGAAAAGTAGAATAACTATCTTAATTAAACTGGTGACATCCTTGCAATATTACACGTAAACTTGTTTGTTGTAAAAAGGTAAAGGGACCCCTGACCATTAGGTCCAGTTGTGACCGACTCTGGGGTTGCAGCGCTCATCTCGCTTTAGTGCCCGAGGGAGCCGGCGTACAGCTTCCAGGTCATGTGGCCAGCATGACTAAGCCGCTTCTGGCAAACCAGAGCAGCACACGGAAACGCCATTTACCTTCCCGCCGGAGCGGTTCCTATTTATCTACTTGCACTTTGACGTGCTTTCGAACTGCTAGGTGGGCAGGAGCAGGGACCGAGCAACGGGAGCTCACCCCGTCGCGGGGATTCGAACCGCCGACCTTCTGATCGGCAAGCCCTATGCTCTGTGGTTAACCCACAGCGCCACCCGCGTCCCTAAACTTGTAAACTTGTTTGTTGTACAAGGTGGTAAAACATCGTGGATGGGATTCAGCTAATGAGTCACTTCAGTGGAAGCTCAGCACAAGGACTTTCACTTGCAAAATTGTGTTCTCTACTTCTCCTCTCCCAGGGTCCATCCCAAGATTGGCTCAGGGTCAAGGGGGGGGGGAAGCAGATGGTTCTGTCACTGTCTGGCAAGCAGAGGTAGGTTAGGCTAAGAGGCAGTGACTGGTCCAAAGTCACCCAGTGAGCTTCACGCCCAACTGGGGATTTGAATCCTGATCTGTCAGGTCCTAGTCTGACACTTTAAGCACCTACACCACATGAATCATAAAAAATATCCCATTTTGGTTGCCCACTTGTGTAGTCTGTAATGCTTATCTTGTAGTGTCACACCCTCCTTTGTGTGAAATGTCCAGGTCACATTTAGAAAGTAAAGGAATATGGAGAGATAACAGTTAATATATAATATATAAAGGGTATGAAGTGCAAGTGTGCATTTAGGTCGAAATTCAAAGGTTTCTGAGATAATATTACAGACAGGTATCATAGATTGGTTCAAGCCGCAGTTCTGTTGAGCTGTAAGTAAAATAGCAAAATCCTATAAGCTGAAATACTACGCAGCCACAGTTGTGCAAGTGTCTTTGAAATCAACAGGATTTTGTTGTGCAGGATAAGATTCCAGGTTTAAGCTATGAACCGGATGGACTGTTTGCATGGCTGAATTTTTCTCAAAATTTCATCTTCAGAGTAACCCATCTGTCAAGAATTCTTTGATGGTGTTCCTGCTTGGCAGGGGGTTGGACTGGATGGCCCTTGTGGTCTCTTCCAACTCTATGATTCTATGATTCTATGATTCTAACCCCAGTTGAACACACACGGAAGTGACTCTTCAAATGTCTGTGGATTTGGCATGAGAAGCATTTTTAAAGGGGAAACTGATGGAAAAGAGCATTTCCACTGTAAAACATCTTTTAGCACATCTTATTGATTTTTCTGGGACAGCATCAAAAGGAATCAGGAGTTTTTGTTTTTTGTTTTATTTTATTCAACTCCCCAAAAGGAAAGGCAGGGCACACACATTTGGCACATTAGTACTTCCTTATATCACTAATTTTTAAAAGTTCAGAAGTTCAACGTCTGTTGTGTTTACGATGTAGGAAAGGAATCAGTCTGTGAGTTTGAAGTGTGCCTATAAAACAGGGGTCCCCAGACTCACCGCGCGGAGGGCCGGTTCCTCCGGCGACGATCGCGCAGTGGGCCGGAGGGCGGGGGACCGCGCACCCATACGTGTGCGCACTCGCTTTTTCCAGCACTGTGCGTTACCGGAAATAGCTTGTGCGTGTGCACAGGGCCCTCTGCGGACCCAGAAATGACGTTTTGCGCATGCGCAAACGCTATTTCCGGTGCCGCATCGACCCAGAGATGGGCAGCCGCGCCGTGCTGCGCCAGTAAGAGCGGGCGGTGGCAGCGGGCGGCGGGGGTTGCCAGGAGTCGCTGGGGGTCTCCAGGGGCCAGATAAATGAGCCCCTTGGGCCGCATCCGACCCCCGGGCCTTAGTTTGGGGACCCATACTATAAAACATACCTAGTGTTTCCCAATTTCCCACCTACCCATTGGAAAGAACTATATGCTAATTTTAGATGAAAGCATAATCTTTACCAGGGGTCCCCAAACTAAGGTCCGGGGGCCGGATGCGGCCTAATCGCCTTCTAAATGCGGCTCGCGGACGGTCTGGGAATCAGCGCGTTTTTACATGAGTAGAATGTGTGCTTTTATTTAAAATGCATCTCTGGGTTATTTGTGGGGCATAGGAATTCGTTCATTTCCCCCCCCCCCCCAAATATAGTCTGGCCCCCCACAAGGTCTGAGGGACAGTGGACCGGCCAGCTATGCCAATTCCAGCCAGCTATGCCAGAGTTAAATTTTGTTAACTCTTTGGAAACAAAGGCAGAGAGCTTTTTCCAAATGGTTAAGCAAAGCTTCTTATGGCATCAACGAGTTAACAAGAAACTGCACAGTGGCACAATTAATTATGAGGCAGAAACAGGAAATCTTCTTCTATATTAATTCCACAAATCAAAATCTACCAACATCCAAATCAGGTCAGCTATTTATCTAGTCGTGCTCATGTAAACTGAAAACTTAATGAAACCTGTCATGTCCTATGTTTTCTTGGTAAGACAATTCTCAAAAAAAGCAAGCGTCCTTTGGGGATCATATCACTTTTTACATATTCATTTCCTGATAGCTCACCTATCATATCATATCATATCACACAGGGTGAGCTGTTGTCTGCACACAATTCAGACCTAAAATTGTATAATGCATGGTGTGGAGGAAGCTTTAGCTGTGTAGGTAGAGCAGTTGCCCCTCCTGACTGGGAGAGGTGGGGGAGGGTGAGAGAGAGAAAGCCATTCCTCGTTTGCATATGTCTGTCTGCTTTAAACCAGGCAAATGAAAAAGCATTGTTGATGATGATGTCAAAAAAGAGGAAACCATGGACAGGCGCTTGCCTCAGCCATCTTGTTGTGAGGAAACATCTGCACAACCCAGAAGCATCAACATTGTCTTATACAAAAACACCATTATTAACATGTGCCCTTGTGTAATTCCTATCAATTTCAACAAACGTTCCTGTAGGATTGTGTCCAGCAGATGCCGTGTGTTTTTAAACAGCCTTTCACAGTGGAGGGCTCCATAACTTCCAAGAGCAATATTGTTTCTATTTCATGAGCTCTCTTGAGGAAGTGACACTGGACTCCCTCATGTTGTCTTGCAGCCATGTCAGGCGTCACATCCAGCATCCTTGGGCCATTGCCAGGGCCCAACATAGATGCCTGCCCTGTGCCCTCCTTCTTCAAAATTCATCTGAGCAATTTATTTCTTCCTTTATATAAAAAAATCTGTATACAGTGGTACCCTGTATTTAGAAAACACCTGAAGGCAGCCCTGTTTAGGGAAGTTTTTAATGTGTGATATTTTAATGTATTTTAGTGTTTGTTGGAAGCTGCCCAGAGTGGCTGGGGGGACCCGGCCAGATGGGCGGGGTACAAATAATAAATTATTATTATTATTATTATTATTATTATTATTATTATTATTATTATTATACCCCGGGTTAAGTACGCTTCAGGTTAAGTATGCTTCAGGTTAAGAACTCCGCCAACCCAGAAATAATGCTTCAGGTTAAGAACTTTGCTGCAGGATAAGAACAGAAATTGTGCTCTGGTGGTGCAGCAGCGGCGGGAGGTCCCATTAGCTAAAGTGGTGCTTCAGGTTAAGAACAGTTTCAGGTTAAGAACAGACCTCCAGAACGAATTAAGTACTTAACCAGAGGTACCACTGTACTACAATTTCATTGAGAAATATAAAGCAGTTTACAACAATTAAAACACAGTTAAGAAAAACACAAAATGAAAACAGCAAATGTTTGGAAGCTAATACAGAAGGCACCTGCTGAACCCCGATGGGAACAGCATTCCACAGGATTGGGCCAACAACCCTGACCGCTCAGTTTTGTACTGATGTTAGATGAGCCTCACCAACTCAGGAGACAACCAGCAACACAGATGATCTCTGCTGGGTTCAGGCAGCCCCTAAGGTACTCCTAGACTGAAGTTGTTCAGGTTATTGCACATTAATACAAGGTCCTTGAACCCAGCTAAGCAGTAGATGGGCAACCAGTGGAGATGTTTTAACAATGGTGTCGCTTGTAGCAAGCTTTGTGCCATGGGCAGACTTTGGTAATCTTTTGTAATATGGCGCCCTGTGCAAAGCCAAAATTTGGCGCCCCAGAATGGATCTTCTCAGTTATGAATGTTCTCATTTTTGAGCCCCCTCGGCTTGGTGCCCTGTGTAGGGGGAAAGTTTGCACTGGCATAAATCCAGGGCTGCTGGTGCCCCCTCATCAGAAGTCTGGCTGCTGCATTCTGCACAAGCTGGTGCTTCTGGAGCAAGCCTAAGGGGAGCCCCACAGTAATCCAGCCTTGAGGCTATTTATTTATCTTGTTTATTTCATAAAAATTATATACTGCTTGCTTGTAAAAACTCCCAAAGTGGTTTACAAAAAGAATAAAGCAGTAACATTTTACCAGTGCATGGACTAGAGCACTCAGGCTATCTATATCCAGTGATGGCTGTAGCTGGTGAACCAGATGTAGCTGGTAAAAGGCGCTATTAGCCACAGAGGACATTTGGACCTCCAGTGACGAAGATGTACTCACAAGCTACGCATCTGGTCCTTCAGGGAGAATGCCACTTCATCCAGAACAGGTAACTTGCCTATTGCCTAGACATAGGAACTACCTACGCTAACAACCTCTGTCTTCCCAGGATACAAACATAGTTTAATGTACCTCATCCTATCCACCACTGCATTCAGACAGGGCATTGGTCAGGGCGTTGCAGGAAACAGCAATGTCAGCAAGCTAACTGGTCCTCAGGAGTGGCTGGTGCTGTGAGGCAGCACTGTGCTGCCACCCTCCCAAGCAGTGGCACTGGTATCACTTGCTGGAACAGTGAAGGGATGGGTGGCAGCAAGGTCAAGGCTTAGCCAGTGCATTGACTGGCAGAGCTACATTGGGTGCTCCCATCAGCTCCCCCACATAGCCCCAAGCTCACTGCTGCACTGTCCCAGTAATCAGCAGCAAAGCCACTGCCAGGAGAGTGGGGGCACAGCACCACCCCATTGTGCTGGCTGATGCTGCTGGTACTTGTGGGAATATTACTGCTGCCCACCAGTCACTAGTTAAGCTCCTTGTCACATGGAAGAGTAGTTTGTACAGAAGGATTGGTTGGACTTTTGGTTCTTTGATTATGGTTTGGTTCGCACTGCAAGCACATTACTTGCAGATCTCTGCACTTGATCACAGGTGATGGTTGACGAATGACTGCAAGAACTGATTCAGCAGGAAGAAAGCACAATGTTGCATTTGAAGTGATGTGACATCGGCCTCGGCCCAGTATACCGGAAGGAGCATCTCCACCCTCATCGTTCAGCCTGGACACTGAGGTCCAGCTCTGAGGGCCTTCTGGTGGTTTTCTCACTGCGAGAGGTGAGGTTACAGGGAACCAGGCAGAGGGCCTTCTCGGTGGTGGCGCCCGCCCTGTGGAACGCCCTCCCATCAGATGTCAAGGAAATAAAAAACAATATGACATTTAGAAGACATCTGAAGGCAGCCCTGTTTAGGGAAGTTTTTAATGTCTGATGTTTTCTTGTATTTTTAATATTTTGTTGGAAGCCAACCAGAGTGGCTGGGGAAACCCAGCCAGGTGGGTGGGGTATAAATAATATGTTATCATCATCATCATTATCATCATCATAATGGAAAATCAGTCTGCAAGATTTAGAATGATCCATTCAAGCATGGAAGCCATCACCTGATGCAACCTGTTCTCTGACTTGGGGATACACAGAACAAAGCTTTATTAGACATTATGTTCTGCCCTACTTCAACCCAGTTTAACACCACACTGGAAAACTGACACATCCCCCCCCCACCTCCAAGTCATCTCTTTGACTTTGAACAAATGCTTTAAAATGTTTTGCTGGACTCTGTCTTACAGCCCAAAGTGGCTGCATCCCGCAATTCATCAGACTCTTATTAAGATAAGGGAACCTTTCTCAGTGGATCCTTCTCCTCCCTCTCATTGAAACCTGTTTTATTGTGTCCCCACTGAGCAGAAGGGTTTTCAATCAGTGATTTGTGGCTTGAGGATGCGACCAGCTCTGTCCTTTCCCAGTTATTTTAGCAGCCCATGGGGAAGTGAGGGTGTCAAGATTAGATAAATCGGAATTCCTCCTCCAGACAACTAGCCTATCTGATCTCTGCTTGGGTTACAACTAACATCCTATTGAAACGAGGTTAACAATGAGTTGTGGAGCAAGCAGCTCTCTGTGAAGGAGGATAAAGTACATCATGATAGACTGTGTTAGTTTTGCTTCTCAGGCAAGTGACAGAATTTATGACTGGAGAAGATAAGGATATATCAGTTGCTCGTGAAAGTTGGTGGAAGACAAAACAGCTTTTCCACACACAAAAAATGAAGAAAACATTCTGATGACTTAGGATGCAAGTGAGGAAGCAGGAAGAACAGCTGAACAAGCTCCAACATCATGTTGTAACTAACATGATCAAGCAAAGTGACCCTTGGTTTGTGATGGAATTCCACCACCGCTCCTCCCAGGTTTTGACATGCAGCACAGCCTCCCACTTCCAGAATGAGTAAGAGTTAGCTGTTTCTATTTTCAGGCTTAATTACGTCTCTGTCATGCCCACAAGCATTTATGGAAAGCAAGAGAGCGAGACATACTCAGAAACCCAAGGAGGAAATTTTAATTGATACAAAGGCAGCCAACATTGATTCTGGTTGGCACGCAATGTGCGGAACTCATCATGCAAACCTTGGGCCGCCTCAGGCTTGGATTTAAAGCTTCGAGGTATCATTGAAAAAGGTGGGTGCTCTGGCCAAATAGTTATTTTGAGGGCTTTGCAACAGCTCCCTTGTAAGCTTCAAGAATGAGATCCTGCTCTGGCTCCTGATACGGCCAGCCTACGTCCCTATTCTGGATCTTAAAGGCTGCAGTCTGCAGAAGGGAGTTATGACAGATCATATGATAAGGAGCTGTCTGCACCTTTTGGTCAATTTCCACCCCTGAACCCGTGTTCCTTAGCTTTCTTTTAGCCTGTATTCAACAAAGCGTTAGACTAAAGGAACCTTCAACCACTGAGTTCTAACACAACCTATATGTTCACAAATGTTAGTTTTAAAAGCCTGAGTTGCCATGCCTACATAAGTCATAGGAAGAACTTTTCCTGCTATTATATTAAAAACAAAAAACTATTATCAGTATCCACCTCTTGGCTTAACAAAATAAAAAAATTCCTTCCAGTATCACCTTAGAGACCAACTAAGTTTGTTCTTGGTATGAGCTTTTGTGTGCATGCACACTTCTTCAGATACCACCTCTTGGCTTGTTTCTACCTGTTTATTTCTGTTGAAATTTTCCAGTTAGGAACCTCTTATTTCTTTACCCCCAGGAGAGAGCAAGCAACCCATCCTGTTTGCATTTGAATCAATGCAGTCTATGCAACTGTAGATTAGCACTGATTTTCCCCTCTAGATGAAAACAGAATTCTCATCTGAGAAAGGATGCTGCTTATCTCAACCACAGGATCTTAGATACACAGAAACATTCACATCCACCCTGTCCCCAATGCATCATCCTCCATGCTACGCAGATTCCTCTGCCTAAAACACCATAATTGCTAATCCCCTTTGGGGTGTGTGTGGTGGGGGGGACGGACAGACGGACGGACGGACGGACATGCTTCTAAGTAGAGGGAAATAAAATAAATGAAATGAAGGAGATCTCTGATTATCATACATGAGTTGGCCTCCTTCTCTCTCCTCCCTCCCCTTTCACAGACATCCCCCTGCAACAATGCAAGAGACCGGAAAGGAGAGCAAGCACCCACCCTCCCCTATTCAGGCCTAAAGAAATCACACTCCATTTCAAGAGCCCTGCGTTGCCTAGTTCTCTTTGGGCCCAGGCACATTGTTCTGGAAGAAGGCGTTTGCAATTCAAATGCCTGGAGCTCAGTAAACCAATAAACTTAAGTCACAAGAGAATCCTGAAGAAGTTGAGCCACTTGCGTAAATAGGAAGCCCCCCTCCTCCTCCTCCTCCCCCTCCTCCTTTCCCCCCTTTTTGCTGGGAGTTGCAGAGCAGCCACTAGACAAGAGAATGAGAGAGCACTCGTGGGGCTGAGAGCTTTTCACTCAATGAAGTCCAAACAAACATATCCACCACCCCCTTCCCTTTTAGGTGATGCCTTTATGCAAACACACTGAATGTCCACACAGAAGGGAGGGTGCAAATTTACTTAGGGAGCCAGACCTTGCTCCCTTTCCCCTACCTGCCTTCTGCATAATCTGAATGTTGACCCAAGATATTTTGATGCAAAAGAGTGGCCTTCTACATGGCACCCGCAGTAGAGCTGAATGAACCAGGGCTGTTGTTTAGTTCAGGCATAGGCAAACTCGGCCCTCCAGATGTTTTGGGACTACAACTACCATGATCCCTAGCTAACAGGACCAGTGGTCAGGGATGATGGGAAGTGTAGTCCCAAAACATCTGAAGGACCGAGTTTGCCTATGCCTGGTTTAGTTCATTGGCTGCTGGTTTTAAAATGAGGACTTTAAATCACAGTTGTTCCCTATATAATTGTTGATGACACTCTTGACTCAGTCACTGCCTTTAAACTGCCTTCCATTAGTCATTTAGTCAAGCAAAATATATAAAGTCATTATTTTTAGACTAACTATGTTATGGACAAGTCATTGTTTTTGCATGATTCTTTTGTACAGGATTGTTGTGAGGTGAAACACTTCTCTTTGGAGGAAGGATGGGTACAAAATAGACAAACTCAACAATGGTCTAACTTATGGTGACTGTACACATTCTTCTCCCCTGTAGAACCACACAATCTACCAGTCTGTCATTGTGCATGGGTGTGTGATAAATCATGAATTTATCAGTTTTATTAAGCTGTACTCAACCCAATGCAATGCAAAGCTTCAAAAAGACTTTTTGCCTTGACAAAACTTTTCAGTTTGGTTCTGTGGGGATGAATCCCCTTTTTATTAAAGATTCACAGTCACCCCATATAAATTCATCCGTTCAATCAGCAGAAAAACCTGATGTATTGGGCTGGAAAAATTAAAGGCTGGTGATTGAAGGCCACATTGCTCACATATCATAAGCCAGAAGAAAATCCAGTGTGCCTGAAAACACATGGATTTATCTTACTTCAAGCTGATATAGTTGTAGCTGGCCAAGTAATCCGGAATCCCAACTGTATCCCTAAAGCTTGTTGCTTTGGGCTTTGCTTAGTTTTACACGATCTGTTTGTTTCCAGTCTGGAATGTCAAAGGTAGATTACAATTATTATTATTATTACAACATCACAAATTTATACTACTGGCAACAGAAATTCACCCGCCTTCACAATAGCACAGTGATCTGTCAAGGCTTCCATTAGGACAAACTTATGGTATGTTTAGGAAGTGCAAATGTATCATTCTTTATCTTTCTTTTTTTTAATGGATAATTTTTTCTCCCCACTCCCCAGCCTAGAACTGATGACTTTTCTTAATTGAAGTGTTAAAAAAAAAGCCCCCAAAAGCTACAGCTAGGCAGAGGAGCGGCACAATTTGTGTTGGCTTCTTTGCAAACACAAAAGTTAAACTACAAAAGAAAACATGGTCTAGCAAGAGCTTTGAAGGAGAAAGGCAGTTCACATGCTCTTCTGAATGCATCTCCAATAGCTGAGTTGTTAAGACATTCAGCACCATTAATGGGTAATGTACTGTCAGGCTCCATTGTAGCCTACCCTTTAATCCCAGGCCTGTCAGATTTGAAGGGAAACTAAAGAAGAGACAGTAGTGCAGCAAATGGATTTCCATTGTGTACTCCCTTTTCCTCCACCCTCCTTTAGCAGAAAGAATAAGTTCCTTCCTAAAGGAAACTCTGTCCCACATTAGCCAACCCTCTTCCCCACCCCCACCTCCTACAAGGCCTGGCTCAGTGGGAAATTTGTTAATGTGTGGTTATAAAAATCTTGGTGTCTTCCCATGCAAACAGGAGGTGCAGGCATAAAAAACATGGTATCTGCAACTCCAAAATGTGGTCACAGGCACATGTGCCAACCCTAGGACAGAAATGTGGAGGGAATTAGATGGAGCCACAACTCAGGTGAAGCTGCCCTCAGACGTAAAAGATTTATCAATATATTTGCTAGACAACACAGAATGCTCACCATATTTGACATGGTTCTTCTGATCCTTCACACAATCCTTCATATTGCTTTAATACAAGAACTGTGTTTTGTATTAGAGTTATTAGAGCCACTGGGAAACTTCTATTGCAGCTGTTTCAACTGCCATCATCCTTCAAGGTCCTTAGCCAGTGTGTGTGCAAATTTCTTTCCCCCCCCCCCAATACAAAAACACCCTCCTGCTTCTTTTCATTTGATTATTCATAGAATCATAATGTTGTAGAGTTGGAAAGGACCACAAAGCTCATCTAGTCCAACCCCCTACAATTCAGGAATATGAATGTAATAAATAATCACCATATGATGTTATAAATATATAATATTCATAATTTTATTGATTAGCTTTTTACAAAAAAATTAAATCATATCTTGCTTTTCCCTCTCCACAGAGCAGTTACTCAAATTAAAGAGCAAATAAAGAGGAATCAGGTTTCTTGCATTAGAACATAAACTACCACTGCAAAGAGTCAGCACTAACAATAAATACTTTGACTTCACAGCAATTTTAGCCTACCCTATCTTGAGTATTTGTGGCTGGTTGTTCACATCAGTATAAAATTTTTAAAAAATACAAAACTGTTTATTGTTAACTATTGTTTTAAATATTGAATAGTAAGATTAAGCATTCTCTGTTGACACTGCCACCACCCATAGCTCTATAGGGAAACCCCACTTCCCTAGTAAATCCTCACCTCTTGAATGACTCTCCATAATTCTTACTTAGAAGAGCGCTCCCACTCTCTATAAGTCACAATCTTCCCTTCCCTTCACTAAGGCTTTTCAGCTTTCTCCAAAACACATCCCTCTCACATTCCCTAATATCTACAGTACCCAAATAAATCATCGCCTTTACATTATTCATGGCATCAGCCCACCCTTCAACTGTCTTTGTATATTTCCTAGGTCTAGGACAAGGATATACTAATGCAGAACCCCATCAAATGTGCAGGACAGTCTTGTGAGGTGGAGGAGCTATATAGCAATAATTGTGGTTGAGCTTGGTTTCTTTATTTCTTTCTCATCAATGTGATGGGTGGGTTGAGGAAAACAACCTAGAAACTTTTCAAATGATGGGGTTAGACAAGAGTCATAGCCCATGAAGGCAAACGTGTCTTGTTCCCAACAAACCAGCCCCCCCTCCACTTTTGGCATGGATTTTTGTTCTTCTTCAAAGCGGTGCAGTTTATAATCTGATAATGCTGCACTCGCATCGATTCCCATATATTGTAACTGCAGGTGACCTTTGGCAAAGGCAAGACAGAAGAAGCACAGTGTGTTGTATACCTGGCAGGTCAGATGTGTGGCTATGGATGCCTCAAAAACGTCCTGCTATTTACAGTGTGAGGAGGAAGTGTGTTTGTTCAAGGTGTACCCTGGTTATTCCTGCCAAGAATGACATATTATTTAATAAAAAGGGGGATTAAGTCATCAGGATTCGTGGATGGAGAAGTAGTGGGATAGTGAGCAATTTTCACAGGATATTGGATCATTCATCCCTCCATTTTTCTAGCCTGGGAAGAGCTGCTTTTTAAAAATGCAATTGGAAAGGGTGTGTGTGTGTGTGTGTGTGTGTGTGTGTGTGTGGAATCTTTAAAGATAAACATCTATGGCAGCAGAAAGAGGGGTAGGAGAGGGGACTAGGGAGTGTGGGGAGAAAGAGTCTATTTCACAGCATTTTTGAAAGCTCTAGACAAATAAGAATGCAAGGGGAAGAAAAGACAAGCCTTTCTTCACAGTAGGGATCCTGATCTTTGCTTGGCCCTCAGCTCCTCAAGGCTGACGTGGGCCTAGAACTTCTCAGAAGTATAGAAAAGAAAGCTTCTCTCCTTTTGTTTTGTTTTGTTTTATTTTGCTTTGTTTTGTTTTAAGGGACCAGACAGATACTGAAGGGGTTAAAATGCAAATTCCTTAATTTCCCCTTTTTAGGGTAGAGGGATCAAGGTTTGCTGATTTCTTCCTCCTTTCCCCCACTCCGTCCTCCCCACCCTAGTTTTGTTTAGGACGGGACAGTAGATGGAAGGGAGGTCTTTGTGTGGGGCTTTCAGTACTCTGAAAAGGACTGAGCAATCCCAATGGAGGGAACAAACTTTTGGAGGTCAGTTTGGTCAGCTTAGAATAAATGTGTTGCATTGTTTGTATTAAGGGTAGGCTCTCAGCAGGGAGCCCTGGAGCCACTGCACACTACACCGGGGACTATTTATTCAACACTGAAATATAAGGACTCCGCTAGCAAGGAAAACATAAACTGCCACAGTAAAGAGGAACGTCTTTTGCCCCTGGGGAGGCACAAAACCCCTTCATATTTATAGATCCTACATAAATATAAATGCTTGCACTTACCCCGGCGACACATCTTCATAAAGAATCATTATAACTGAAACTTTTGTGCTTATTTTTTTTTTTAAAGGACAATCCCTTGCACCACAGATAAAGAGAGATCAGGTCATTAAAGGGCCTAAGAGAGAAACAGTTTATTTTTGCAGTGTTTGAAAACAGGCCTTTGTTTCCATGGCAAACGTACAGGCCCCTCTTGGTTTGTTTCCACCAAACAAGTGTCACAGGCCCCAGGGGGTCCCGGGGGGTGAGCAGGGGGTGTCAGTGAGAAAGGAATGCGGCTTTGGGCGCTTGAAGGCTGGAGACAGGCAAACATGAAATCAAACTGGAAAAGGGACACAAAAGGAGTGAAAGTTACCGCCACATTGGCACTGGCTTCCCCACAGCTACATATGATAATAGGCGCCCCCAAGTATGTGAGCAGGGTGAGGAAGGAGCCAATCTCAATGTCTCACGCATGAGGAGACTTTATGCTGGGATCCTGACTGCCAAAAGATCTTTCTCTGTCTGCACAAGGTTGTGTGTGTGTGTGTGTGTGTGTGTGTGTCCATCCATGTGGTGCATTTTAGAGGTGATTTCATTTTACGTCATCTCTTGTGTCTGAACACTCATTTATTCAGCAAAGCTTCTTGGAGCGCAAAGTGCTTCATCATCTGCATGTCATTCATCACTTCAGTGGTCCTGTGAGGTAGGTCTGGAGGATTGTTCTCTTTTTTTCATATTTTCCTCCCTTCTCATCTCCCCCTCCCCCACCCTGGCCGCCATTTTACATAAGGAAAGAAGCGTTTGAATGGAAGAACCTGCTTCCACCTTGTAGCACTAGCCTTACAAAATCGTTAATTCTTTCAGGAAGGTTGTTTTTTGGTGGTAGTCAATGTAAGAAATGAACAAATTATACCATTTTGGTACCCTTCATAACTCATTCCAAACATACATTTAGTATATAACAAAACTCTCACTGTGGTTCAGGAGGTGGAATCCCACTTCTGGCAGAAGGGGGTCACTGAGCACTCCACCCTCTGCATCACCATTAGGACACACATGGGCTAATTGGAATTGTCTTGGGACACTGCTTTCACATGATAGTCCTTGAAACAGCCACTACATGTGGCCACCCTAAGGGGCATTTTTGTGCGTTTAAACTCAGACCTGCCCCATGTAGAAAGCAGAAGGGATGGATTCTTATATAACAAGCAAGAGAGGTTCCTGTTTTGCCTTCCTGAAGTGTGTACATCAGCCAGACTCCAATACTAAAGGTGAACCTAACCAGGAAAACCTAATGGGTTGAGGGGCTACAGGCAAATCATTGGTGGCTGATTGGAGGCCTTCATACTCTTCATATGTTTCCGAGCACAATTCAAAGTGTTGGTGCTAACCTTAAAGCCCTAAATGGCCTCAGCCCTGTATACCTGAAGGAGCGTCTCCAACCTCAGTATTCAGTTTGGACACTGAAGTCCAGCTCTGGCAGCTCCCTCACCATGAGAAGTGAAGCTACAAGGAACCAGACAGAGGGCCTTCTTGACAGTGGTGTCTTCCCTGTGGAATGCCCTCCCATCAGATGCCAAGGGGATAAATAACTATATACAAATTTTAGAAGACACCTGAAGGCAGCCCAGTAGTGGAAAGTTTTAAATGTTTGGTGTTTTATTACCGTATTTTTTATATGTGTTGGAAGCCACGCAGAGTGGCTGTGGCAACCCAGATGGCGGGGTATAAATAATAAAATTATTATTATTATTCTCCATGTACCCTGGTTCTGTTTAAATCTGCCAGATTTCAAAGTGGTATTCTGCATTTAGATATGCAGGTAGAGTGTGAGCCTGAGCTCACAGTCTAGTGAATGCTTTGATGTTTTCAGCCTGGATCTGCTAAGGAAAGCTCTGCCTGAAGCCTTTGTAGCTGTGTTTATGATGGGGGTACTGGATACCATCCTCTTCCCATTGTCCTCTGTCCCCCCCCCCAATCTCTCCCTCCTATACATGCCAGAGTCTGGACTGTAATTAGTTCCATCACTTCCTGTGGTGGGGGTGGGGGTGGAGGATCTCTTCCTTTGTGCTGTTCTATCCAGAGACAATGCAGTCTTTAAAACTTTTTAGTATCCAGCCCAAAGCAGAGCCTACCTGGCCTCCAAAGGAAGCCATGAGCACTGGACTAATAGTCATTACCATTTGAATGAGGGTGATTATCCCATTGAAAAGCTCTTAAGTGGTGTTAATTGCTAGCATAGGCCACAGGACTTGGCAGAATTAACCATTGACAAATGGAATAAAATCTCTAAAATGTAAGTATTAATCATAGAAAATGCAATCTGTTCAGGTGTGAATCGGGGGACAAGTGACTATGGAGCAGAGCAGCCTTTGAAGAGCAAAGGGCTACCATGTGATAGATAGATAGATGATGATAGATAGATAGATATAGATAGATGATAGATAGATAGATAGATAGATAGATGATAGATAGATGATAGATAGATAGATATAGATAGATGATAGATAGATAGATAGAGATATGTTAAATAGGTTGTGCTAGTTGATTTTTAAAAAAAGGAAATCCTGTCTCATTTAGTTATGCTGTTGACAATCATCTTTAAGATACTATGATTGTATCACTTAGCACAGTGTAGATCCAGAAATATATAGCATACAAGTATTCTGAAGAAGTGGGGAACAGTCCATCTCACAATGTCTTTTTCAGCCTGACAGAAAGGAAGTTGGTACACCGTTATACGAAACTTTAATAATTTTTTTGTACAAATGCAGAATATGCAGTTACAAGGGCAGACGAGTCTCTCCTGCTTTGCACACATAGGATTAAGTTGCAATGGTGCAGCTGTGCTGAATTCAGAGTTCTAAGCAACTGCAAGATCCTAAGTAGGCATGCCACTACACAGGTCCACTCCTCCCCATTTTATATGATGCCCAAGACTAGACCTCCCTTTGCCAACTGGGTTGCTGTTCTAACCACACTTACTTGGAACTCAGTCTCTCTGAACTGCATGGGGCTTACTTCAGAGTCAACAAGCATAGGGTCTGGGTGTTGGACACAGTATACTGGTAAGTTGCATTAAGAAGAACTCTCCTGGATGAGACCAAAGTCCTGCCTCATCCACAATCCATCCTGTTCTCCCAATGGCCAGCCAGAGGCTTCTGGAAATCTAGCAAGCTGAGCATGAGCACAAATAATCCTGAGAATCGGCATTTACCCCTCGCAGAGCTACAATTCCCAACACTCTTAACAATGCAGAGTTTCTGGGATTCTTTGGGGGAAGCCATGTGCTTTTAAAGTATAGTGTGTACACAGCCCTGGTCAGCCACTGCCAATTCAGATCCCATATGCATATACGTGAAGTTAGGATGTTTGGCCCCAATGCGCATCACTTTGCACCTAATTACATCAAATCACATTTGCTATTTTCATGTTCATTCAGTTCATCCACTTTGAAGAGATCCTTTTGGAGCCCCTCAGAATCTCCTACTTCCCTAAACAATTTGGTGTCACCTGCAAATTTGAATAGTTCATGGCTCACCCCTAACTTTAGATAATTTATGAACAAGTTACAAAGCACAGGTCTATGGGGGACTCCATTTTTTGCATCCCACCATTGTGAAAATAGTCCATTAATTCCAACACTCTTCTGGCTCTTTGCATAGTTACCTCTCCTTTTATTCCATGATTGCTAAGCTGCAATATTGTAGCATTAGCTCAGATACAAGGCTGCTGTATCAAACAGTTACAAGTAAATCTGAAACAGCTTTATGGCAAGCAGTGTTGTCCTATCCTGACACATTGTAGCCCTATATCACAACTATCAATAAAGGTGTGATAATACAGCTAGGAAATATAAGCCATCTTCTTGGTCATAACTGTAATTGTGACTTATTCTTCTTCCATAATAATTAAAAAATGATTGCTGCAGCATCCTCCCTCCAAAAGTAGTACACATTTGACAAGCTTTAAAATAAAAATAAATAAATTCTATGAAGAGAGAGAGAGAGAGAGAGAGAGAGAGAGAGAGAGAGAGAGAATCCTTTAAAATCAATTATGATTTCGCCCTGGATTTCTTGGAAGGTGATAATGTCAAGGCTACATCATGAAGCCACATTGCAACTTCATAGAAAATTACCCTTTCCCTCTTTAATGACATTTGATGGCCTTCAACTCCTAAAAGCTCAGGAGGAATTGATGGCTGATTGTGTATGCCTGCCATTGAGTCACTTCCCTGCAGAGCTTCCTGACCTCTAAATGGAAGTCATTGACCTTAAGAAGGTGCCATACTCTTCAGATGCGGCTGCTATGCCATTCAAGGGTGTTTTCTGCTCTTTGGTGTCCAAGCATAGATCTCTTTCATTCCCTTAAAGGACAGTCAAAGCCACCAGAGGGTGGGGGGTGGAAGGGGGACTATTTCCCCTCCCGAATCCTAAATGTATTTATTTATTTTAATGCACACAGACAAACAAACAAACAACCAGCTAGTCAGCAAGAGGTTTAGAGTGATCAGAGAATGGCTACCAGACTCAGAGTCTCTGCACCACACTTTTCTGGAGGAGAGCTTTCCTGGGCCAACAAGTAGCTCAGCTGAATGTTACTTGTTCTGATCTATTGATGCTCCTTCTGTAAATGTTTCTAAGGAAAGCTTAGAAATGCAATGATAAGTTAAACAAAGGAGATGTGGTGCCTTTTTGTGAACAGGGGAGGAACCTGGAGGTGCTGCTGGACTCGCCCCTATTTTTTGAGGGACAGGTGGGTGGCCAAGAACTAAAAGTGCTGACAAGGTTCTCAAGAAATGGATAGTGAAAAGCATTTTTCTTGAGAAACAGGAACTTTTTGCCACCATTTTGATTGGCTGAAGGTTGAAAGAAAAGTGCAAGTCTTTCCAAAAGCACTCAATGTGTCTCAATGTCCAAGTACAATGTCCACAGTTGGTCACAGGAGTACTGGAAAGCATGGGAGGGACGAGGGCTCTCGTGCTCAACTCCTGCTTGTGGGTATCTTACTGGTATCTGGTTGGCCACTGGGAGAACAGAATGCTGGGCTAGATGGGCCATTGGCCTGATCCAGCAGGCTCCTCTGATGTTTTTCTCTTCATAGGCATCTGATTGGCTAAGAACAGGATGCGAGGCTAGATAGGTCTTCATCTGGTAGGCGTCTTCTTATGTTAACACATGATATAGGTGAGGGTAAGCTGCTGAGAGCCTTGAAGAGAAGAACAAAGTGTTTGTGTCAGATACAAAGGGGAAAGGATCTGAAGAGATTGTTGATGACTGATGTGGCTGAACAAGCAGACAAATGGGATCATTTTAACAACAGAGTTGTGAACAGAGATAAGGGGCTAAGGAAAGGGTATGGAAAGAGGATGAGACAGTCAACTGAGAAATAGTTCCTGGGAGGTGGAGACCCTGCAGAAACCTGCAGAATATCAACTGTAAGGTTTTTAAAGAAGTAAAGGTAAAGGACCCCTGGGCAGTTAAGTCCAGTCAAAGGCGACTATGGGGTTGCGGCGCTCATCTCACTTTCAGGCTGAGGGAGCTGGTGTTTGTTCACAGACAGCTTTCTGGGTCATGTGGCCAGCATGGCTAAACCGCTTCCGGTGCAATGGGACACTGTGACAGAAACCAGAGAGCATGGAAATGCCATTTACCTTCCCACCGCAGCGGTACCTATTTATCTACTTGCACTGGCGTGCTTTCGAACTGCTAGGTTGGCAGCAGCTGGGACAGGGCAACAGGAGCTCACCCTGGGGATTCGAACTGCCAATCTTCTGATCAGCAAGCCCAAGAGGCTCAGTGGTTTAGACCACAGTGCTACCCTCATCCCTAATATCAACTATATCCTGTTTTCAAAGTCTACCTTCTGTGTGAACATAAACTTAGGGTATTTATTACTGCCATGAGCCTGTTAGTAACATCTTCTGGAAGTCCAAAGTGGTCTCACATCTAGGCATTGATCAGGCTGTGGGCTCAGCCACACTTTCCCTTAAATCCATACCTTTTTGCCCCATTTTCAATTTTGTCTGGGGCTGGGTGTTCTCACCTGTAATTTTTGCCCCAAATTTTACTTGGGGAAAGACCCCTGAAAGCCGGTGTTTTCTCATTCATATTTCCTATAATCAATAGTCTGCTCTTTGTGTTGTCTCTGCCTTCAGCTCCACCCACCTGTGGCAGAGAATCAAAAAACCAAAGAATCAGAAAAGTGGATAACCAGACTATCAAAAAGAACCAGGACTCTTCTAATGCATATTATTAATCCAGAAAATAAAGCTGTGATTGGAACTACTGCCATCAATCCAAACAAACAAGCAGGAACACACACACACACACACACACACACACATTTTGCACCTATATTGTTCACTCACAATTTTTATATGAGTGCTAAACAAGGGGGAGGGATTTAAGCACCCTGAAAATCTGGAAGTGCACTTCTTGAAGCTGAGGCGACAACTGGGAAATAATATCTTTTAGGGGTACATGGGGAAAGGAGGAAAGGAGCTGGGAGCAGACCACCCCCAACACAGCTTCCAGGAAAACGCATGAAATCTTACCCAGGAGCTATTTTTGGACTGGTTCAGAATAGGAACAAATTATTTTTTGTGTTTTCCACGTGTTGGTGTTTGTTTTAATTGAGCAGTAAACAGTTGGTTTTCCCAGGGAAAGTGTCGGGAGAAGAAGAATAAACCTCCTGGGCTTGTGATAATTGATTGATACAAAATACTAGAAATCACAGGATGAATGAAAGTGTGAATGGACCCCGAGACCAGCTTAGCTTTACGAAGTTGTCTGTATCATGAGGAGGAGAGAATGGAAGATGGATGAACCACTGCATCCTAGGTGAGTGGGATAATTTGAAGGATGAAGGAGAATGAATGGGGTGGCCATTTGAGAAGAAGAAAAAATGTGTACAAGTACATGGGATACAAAATGCTAGCTTTAGAACAGCACACGTAAAAAAAGAACTGCCCCACTTCCCCTTACCTCAGATTTGCACTTGCTCTTAATTTGACAAAATGACTTCCTTGCTGGATTCACCACGAAGCTCCTGAAATTCACTTTTTAATTTGACTAGAAAGACACAGCAAATCTATGTGCCCATGAGATTATTATATATGAAAAGTCATTTGGTACCTTGTTCTTCTTAGTAACTCCAATAAAGTGGCCATAAGTCCAGTGCAATGGCCTGACTCAGTCACTCACATTCTACAAAGCCTCATGTCCAAATGTGCAGTGTTCGAAATTTTCTTTCATTTTTGAAACGTTTTCTCAAAAGGAAGCCCCACATTCAAAGCAGCCCTAGTAGCCAGCCTGATGTGGGTGCCTGTACATTGCCCCTCTTCTCCACACCACCATAAGTTTGTTTGAATAGCCTTGGGGAATTCCTTCCGTTTGCTTGGCTTTCCAAGGAGAACAGCAGGATATGCCTTAGCAGACTAATAATATTACTTTGCCACAAACTTTTAAAAAGCAGGGTATTGAATTTCTTTTTAATTGCCTACAGACTTCAAGGCACAGTAGACATTGACCTGTTGGCACTAGGCTTCCATATTTACCTGGTGCCCCTGCAGTTTGTCTGATTTCCATAAAAATTATCTGGTTTTGTGGATGATTGAAACAGAGTAAAAAAATAAAAATAAAAATTCTGCAAATCAGTCCCACAGTCAAATGCACTCTTCTGAATATTTATTTGGACATACTAAAGACCAGGAGAAATGATCAAACCATTAAGCCAGCATTTCAGTATTTAAGGGGCTTGAGTACGGTATTTTAGAGAGAGAGCATTTTCTTTATGTAGGTGTGAGGTACGTCAGCTGCACCGTTGAGATGGAATGGGATGTGGGCAGTTGTCAGTGTCACAATGGAACTGCAAGATGGTTCCATGTGGCTCCATGATTTGTCCCCTAACCATGTGCTTGTAGCTTTCCTTTCTTACACATATTGCTGGAGTTTTGTTCACAATTGGTTGCAACCAGTCGTGAACCCATTGGAATTAATGGGCATGACTGACATAGATCTATTAATTCCAATAGGTCTACGCTGAATGGAACTTAGATATAATAATAATAATAATAATAAATTTTTATTTGTACCCCGCCCTCCCCAGCCGAAACCGGGCTCAGGGCGGCTAACAACAGTAAAAATCACAATAGAATAAAAACCAATTAGTTAAAATACAAGTTAAAAACCAGTTTAAAATGCCGATTCATTTGCACCCATTACCAAACCAGGGGGAGGAAACCATCAGACTTTAAGTGTCCGACCCGAAGGCCAGGTGGAACAACTCTGTCTTGCAGGCCCTGCGGAACGATGTCAAATCCCGCAGGGCCCTAGTCTCTTGCGACAGAGTGTTCCACCAGGTTGGGGCCAGAACTGAAAAAGCCCTGGCCCTGGTTGACACCAGTCTGGCAGCCTTATGGCTCGGGATCTCCAGCAGGTTATTATTAGTAGACCTTAAGGTCCTTTGCGGGGCATAATGGGAGAGGCGGTCCTGTAGGTACGAGGGTCCTAGGCCGCATAAGGCTTTAAAGGTCAAAACCAGCACCTTGAACCTGATCCTGTACTCCACCGGGAGCCAGTAAAGCTGGTAAAGCACTGGATGAATGTGGTCCCGCGGCAAGGACCCCGTAAGGAGCCTCGCCGCAGCATTCTGCACCCGCTGGAGTTTCTGGATCAACTTCAAGGGCAGCCCCGCGTAGAGCGAGTTACAATAATCAAGCCTGGAGGTGACCGTCGCATGGATCACTGTGGCCAGATCCGGGCGAGAAAGGTAGGGGACCAACTGCTTGATACGTCGGAGATGGAAAAATGCCACCCTTGCTGTGGCTGCAACCTGCGCCTCCATGGAAAGGGAGGCGTCGAAGGTTACACCCAAACTCTTGACAGAAGGCACTGGCACTAATTGGGCCCCCGCAAGAGATGGGAGTTGGCCCCCCAGCCCCATGTCGCCCCGACCCAGCCAGAGGACCTCTGTCTTCGAAGGATTTAGCTTCAACCGGCTCCCACGCATCCATCCAGCCACAGCTTCCAAGCACCTGGTCAGTGTGTCTGGGACCGAGTCAGGGCGGCCGTCCATCAACAGATAAAGCTGGGTGTCATCAGCATATTGATGACAACCCAGCCCAAAACTCCGGACAATCTGGGCAAGAGGGCGCATAAAGATGTTAAAAAGCATCGGGGAAAGGATTGCGCCCTGCGGGACTCCACACACCAAGGAGTGCCGCGGCGACAACTCCCTCCCTAGCGCCACTCTCTGTCCCCGACCTGAGATAAAGGAGCGCAGCCATTGTCGGACTGTGCCCTGAATCCCCACGTCGGCAAGGCGGTGGTCTAAAAGTTCATGATCGACCATGTCAAAGGCTGCTGACAAATCTAGAAGGATCAGCAGTCCTGACCCGCCTTGATCCAGCTGTCTACGGAGATCGTCTGTTAGCGCGACTAAAGCCGTCTCGGTCCCATAACCAGGGCGAAAGCCGGACTGGAATGGGTCCAAAGCCGATGTTTCCTCCAGAAATCCACCAAGCTGTTCAGCAACCGCTCTCTCAATTACCTTACCCAGGAACGGAAGGTTCGAAACTGGGCGGTAATTGGATAGATCTAAAGGATCTAAAGATGTTTTCTTTAAGAGCGGACGCACCACTGCTTCCTTCAACTCTCCTGGGAATGTCCCGGTGCCAAGGGACAAGTTGATAATCTCACCCAGGGGGGCCCGCACCTCGTCTGGACAAGCTCTAATCAGCCAAGACGGGCACGGGTCAAGGGGGCAAGTGGTGGGCCTTCCAGCTCGGAGGAATCTGTCAACATCGGCAGGGGATATCTGTCGGCAGGGGATATATACAGTCGTACCTTGGTTTTCAAACAGCTTAGTTCTCAAACGTTTTGGCTCCCGAACTCCACAAACCTGGAAGTGACTGTTCCAGTTTGCAAGCTATTTTTGGAAGCCAAACGTCCAATGGGGCTTCCACGGCTTCCGATTGGCTGCAGGAGCTTCCTGCAGCCAATCAGAAACCGCTCTTTGGTTTCCGAATGTTTTGGAAGTCGAATGGACTTCCGGAACAGATTCTGTTCAACTTTCAAGGTACGACTGTACACATTTTGTCTCAATCTTATGTGGTGATGTTGATTACCACTTTTATTTGCATTCCTGAGCTCAGTTGGATGGTTGTCTGTCTGGGTTGACCAGTGTGGGTGGGTGGGTCAGGGGCAGGTGATGTGGCGTCAGCGCAACTGAGTTGTGAACAGTGAAGTATCTCTTACAGAGCAACAGGAGAATCTCATGTGTCTTTCATCTGCAAGGCTGAAGTGCTAGATTTTGCTCCTCTAGTCCTGCAGTTTGAAATCTGTCCTGGCTGCTTTGTGGCATTTCAGCAGTAACTCAGTAGGCTCACTGAGCACTCTGATAAAACTAAATCCCAACACGTAATCATAATTATATGCACACATATTACTAAGGGGGAGGCAAATTGTGGCATAAATCCAAAGTGTGTGTCAGAATTCCTGAAATTGGAAGCACAGCAATGCCTTTTTCTGTTTATTAATAATATTTTACTCTCACCCCTCATCCTTACATAGACCAGGGCAGTATACATAGGACATAACTGACTAATCACATGAAATTAAAATACAATAACATAAAAAAGAAGATAGTAGGTAAACGATCAACTCTTAAATTGCCTAGGAAAAAAAAAGATGAGCTTGGTGCTGGAAAGGTTATACAGTTGTACAAAATTATATAGAATCATAGAGTTCTACATAAAACAAGATTCAATTAAAAATGGCAGCTTTTTGCCCAGTTTTTAGTGTTACCACCCACACCCACAACCAAAATCCCCAAATTGCCAAAAAAAAAAAAAAAAAAAAAAAGGTTCCAGGCTTTATTATTTAAAGCCTCAATATGCCATTTGTAGTGCCTCCAGATATCTATATAAACAGAGGTCTGGGCAACACTGACATACTTAAAGATCCCCAAAGTGAATGCTCATAGAGGTGACCCAAATGAAATTTTGATAACTAGGCTGGCAAGGTTCACAAAATGTGGATTCTAATTAAACATGCCTATATCTATACAAATGCCTTATTTCCAAAGTATAAAATACCAGGTTTTTGAAAGAACCTTCTTTTCAAAAATCCATGGTGAGATGAAATGGAAAAACTGGCAGAGCTCCTCACCGCACTCCATTTTTGTTGTTAATCAATCCTAACTTGAAGCAAGGATTGAAACATTTTTATTGCAGCTTTTATTTGTGGATCAGGTTCTCGTTTGTGGGCATCTGCACACTCCACACTCAGATTTCGGTCAGAAATGGGTATGCCTCAGTAATATGAAACTATCCTCTCTCTTGTGCCAACTGAGTAGTACATCTCGAAATCAGGCATGAATTCCGAGCTAGTGAAGTCTAAATACTTTTGGATACAGTAGGAATAAACATCAAACCATATGAGCTCTACCAGGCCAAAACAGCTGAATGCCATTTGCTTTTAATTAGAGCATGTTAAAGAGAACCATTTGTTTACCAGGATATGTCTTGCTCTGTGTGCCCAATGAGTTCTAACCAAGGGTGGATCAGTAGTGAAGTAGCAAATTCAAAAGTGCAGTTCCTTCATTACAGTTACAGCACATTCACTCAAATGCACACATTTTGGAGCTTCCAAATATGGATGCTTCACACCCAGTGCCGGATTAATGTATAGGCTAAGTAGGCTGAAGCCTAGGGCCTCCAAATCTAGGGGGCATTGCCAGCCAGCCCGCTCCCCAGCAGGCAATCTTCCCTCTCCCAAAATTGCAAACCCAAGACTTCATGCGAGGGCAGGGCAACTCGGGCCCAGCAATTATGAGACTGAGGGCTAGTCAGTGGGGCCCAATTTGAAGAAGTGGGGCGCAACTTGAATTCTTTTTTGTAGGGCCCCAGTTCACAGCAAAAGTCTGCAAAATCTTATAGATATAAATAAAATCCGTCTAGATTGCAGGGCCATAAACCTGTACGTTCAACTGCTGAAATATACACCTAATATGTACCAATGGAGATTTATGTTACTGCTTTACGAGTAGAGCCAGCATGGTGTAGTGGTTAAGAGTGGTGGACTCGTAATCTGGTGAACCGGGTTCGATTTCCCGCTCCTCCACATGCAACTGCTGGGTGACTTTGGGCCAGTCATACTTCTCTGAAGTCTCTCAGCCCCACTCAACTCACAGAGTGTTTGTTGTGGGGGAGGAAGGGAAAGGAGAATGTTAGCCGTTTTGAGACTCCTTCGAGTAGTGATAAAGCAGGATATCAAATCCAAACTCTTCTTCTTCTTCTTCTTCTTCTTCTTCTTCTTCTTCTATGAATGAACACTGTGTTTTATGAATGGACTCTGTATTTTGTGAATTACCTAAGAGCCACCAACAGGGAGCTCTAGAATCTGACAGCTAGCCAATCGGGTACTACCAAACAGCGACCCCTTTTGCCGAAAGCAGGTAACCAGCAGGGAACAATTCAGTTCAGCCTTTGCACTGCTGACCGAACAGCCTCTGTTGTGCAGATAATGAAGAAAGCTCATAAATTGTATCCCTTCTGGCAGCCTGGCCAGGATGCAGGCTTGTTATATAGTTCCTGTTATATACCTGCAAGGATTGGCAAGGCATACGACCCTCACCTGATTCTCATAGCTCTCCTGACGAGTGATTTGGTCTGCAGCCACAATGTGCAAATAAAGGATGAGATTGCCCACCAGATACCAGGCACTCTACTATTCAAATTAGGCCCCAGTGTTTTTCTTACAATCCCCTTCTCAATGAATTAATCAATTTTAATCTAGCATGTAAATTCTTATTTGTTAATTCCAGCAAGTAAACTACTGCTCTCATTCATTACAAACAGTATTTCTGCCTGCAACACACTTGAGCAAACCTGCTCCTATTCCTTTCACAGATATTTTGTTGCCATTTGCAACTGCAGCTGCCTCTGATGAGTTATCATTTAACTCTTGGGGGGGGGTTACCATCACACATCATGTGTATGGAAGTTGCCTAATCAATTAACCAACTAGAAGGGTTGCTGTTAATAGCACCAGTTTTCCTATAACTTGATATTGCTGGATAGTTTTGATGAACCGCAAAAGCATTTTTAGTTTGCTTTCTGTTGCCACCCTGGAACTTTTCTTTATTAGTGCCAGTTTGCTTTGTACGATTCCTTGCAAATGAAGGAAAACAACTTTTCTGCTTGTATATGTTGATAATATAATTTTGGTTACTGAGAACAAACAAGATTGTACAAAAAACAAGATTGGGCTCCATCCCCTAATGCTATTTTGCAAGAGTTGGCAACCCTGCAACAGGCTCAGAAGTATGGCAAAACATCTAACACATGAAGTAGCAAAACGACCACCTGCATCCTCCCAAGGATATTTCTGGAAGAGTGGAAACATAGTGTTGTGTCTTCATTAGGGTCTATTGCTACATGTTAGATGTGCTTTCTTGAATGTGCCCCCTGCCCCCATCACATTTGTATTTTGTGGTACCTTTCTTTCTTTCTTTTTTGATTTCCTTGAGTTTATCAGACAAGCATTGTATCTTCTGCGCTTTGAGTTTTCTCAGAAAAATTGCTGTTCGGGCCATGGCTAGCTAGCTCAGCCAAAATACATTATGAAAGGAGATGCCTTCATGCAAGTCATTGTTGAGTTTGAAGTGCCCTCTGGTGGTGAATGCTGATATTTCTGACGAGAAGCAACGATGAGAAGAGGAGGCTGTTTTGTGCTGGTGTCACTTATTATTGCAGCTCTCCAGAGAATGTTCTGCCTTATCCTGCTTTAAGTTAGAAGTATTTGCAACAAATGTAATAATTCAAATAGAAAATCAATAGTAAATAAAGGAAACCTTTAAAAAAAGGTTTTGTACTCATTCTAACTTTAGCTATATAAACAGCATATAGTTTATTTTTATTTTTTTTTAAATAATTTTTATTAAATTTTCCAATTTTTGTCCAGCCCCGGTTCAGGCCAGATCACATACAATGTATACAATCTCTGATGACTTCCTCACACCCCCCCTCATTGTTTTCATTTTTCATAATATACATTCTTACCAGGTTTCTATTTCCACATCTTTAACATTTCCATAATTTCTTAATTTCAAATCGTTTACCACCCACTCACATCTTTGGCATTCTTATCCTTTTCTTTAATCAGATCCCTATTCCTCCCCCAGTCCCAGGTGCAGACTATTTCAGTATCAAAATTACTTATCATTTATAATATCCAATTATAATTCAATATCAAAATTACTTATCATTTATGGTAACTATCCATCTTATGTCATTATTTTCCAAAAATCGTACTGTAATCATTTCCTGCCATGTCCAAGTTCAAAAACCAATAGGCCACAAAACAGTCACTTCTTATAAATGCTCATCCTATTCCTGCAGGATCCAACTTTGGAACCCATTGTCTTTGCTGCAGAGTAGCATCCAGAACGATATCCGTTGTTGTCTTCAGCCTTTCCTTCCATGTTTGGTCCAGATTGTCTCGGCATTCCCTCTGCTGCTTGTCGTTGAGCTGTGGTTTGTTGACTGTTCTCTTAATATTTCTCTTTTTTCTGATGATAACAACAGCTCTTGACTTGTAGTGGAAAATTCTTTTGCAGCTGGATCTCTTCTGAGTAAACTTTTTTTGTTTGTGCTCAGCAAGTGCACTGTTCACAAGGTTTGATTGTAGATCCTGACCAATCATGTCATTGTTTGTGCTTTGCTTTATCTCTGTCTCTAAGCTGTTCCCAGCAGCAGCCAGTTCTGCTCTCAATTCTTTCATTCCAGCATTGTAATCCTTTCTAAGTTCTTTCAGTTTCTCCAACAGTGTTGACAAATCTACATCCTGTTTCATCGCCATTTTTAGCAAACAGTTCTTTTCTAACTTTTCCAAACTTTTCCAAACTTTATAAAAGTTCCAAAATTCCGAAATAATCCTCTTGCTCGTACAAATTAAGTTAACTTCATCTGCCCCCTGAGTCCGGGGGAGACGCAGGGGTTAAATTTCCAAAACAAAGTATCAAATTCCAAGCATTTCTTCTCAAACTGTGCAACAATGCCCTGTCGTTGTTACACAATGGCAAGGGGCAGACCTCCGTGTTTTCACCCTCAAGCCAGGTTCAAATTGGTTCCAAATTAAAGTCTTTTCATATATATTACTCACAGTTCCAATTGAAGATTTTGGAGGAATCGGCGCGCTCGGCTGTGGCGGTCTGGCAGCTTCGCCAGACGGAGCTGTCTGCGGACCCTGGAGCTCCGCCGCTCGATCGTCCGGGAGCTCCGCTAAGAGCTCCCCGGGACCGGGACCGGCATCCAAGCTCGTGCGGGTCCTCCGGACCCCGGGACGCCCTTCCCGGGGGTTTTGGGGGTCGCGGCGCTGGCGCGAGCTCCCCTTTACTCGGTCTGGCGGGGGAATGTCAGGAGCGACATGTCCCCCCGACCGCCATCTCCGGCAGCACCAACAGCATATAGTTTAAGCACATGACTTTCCCCAAAGAGTCTTGGAAACTGTAGTTTGTGTTGGGAATTGTAGCTCTGTACTTTGCACTAACATAGAAAATATAGTGTGTGTTTTTTCTTTGATGTCAACCACTCAGAATGCTCTATGCACAGAAGAGTGCCAGCACTGCCTTGTTCAGGTCCAATATGGAACAAAAGCCTGATTGTGAAAAATTGTACTTCTTTAATTTGAAACAATGTGGTTGGGAACAGTGAGAGAGTGATTTTATACCACAGAAAGAACAACCATCAGTTTGCAATAGGTATAAGTCATATCACTTTGAAGCATGTGTTTGAGCTGAAAAAAAGGAAGATGCTTTGTTACGTGGGATTAATCGTTCTCGTGGACTAGCTACTTGTGCTGACCTTATCATTCTCTCTGTCTGCCACAAGGACTAATGGGCATCAACCAGGGGTAGACTTCGGTCTTCCCAACTCCAGTGGCACCCTGAGCAAGGACAAAATTTGCCGCCTTGATGCCTCTCACCTGTTATTCTGCTCATTTCATGACATCATAGTTGCAGCACCCTGTGGAGCCCCCTAGACTTGGTGCCCAGCGTGGCTGCCCTAATTCCGCACCTAATAGAAAAAAGACAATCACGGGAATAAGAATCTGCACAAAACCTCGTTTCACTGAACTATTCAGTTTCCTCAGAAGGAAATTAGAAAGTGCTCTACTTAGATAACCAAGGTTCAAAAGCAATGGGTAGAACACCCAAAATTCTAAAGTAGAATCTTAATACTACATTTACCAAAAGGGTTTGAAAACCTAAAAGGCACAAATTCAAGAAAAGACCAAAATAAATTATTTTAAATTTAAACCAACTCAAGAAAAACGCTGAATCGCTCCCATGGTCTTGGCAGTTACTGCTAATGTTAAAGACTGCTTTCTAATTTCCTTCTGAGGAAACTGAATAGTTCAGTGAAACGAGGTTTATATCCGGCATCCCGTTAAGGTCTTGTTTATTTCTTTAGATTTTTCCTTTACTTACTTTATGTGTTTAGCCTTACTTTTTACAAGACTACTTAAGCTTTATTTTCCCTTGTTTCGGGGATTTTCATGGTACCTTTTGGTTTTGTGCAGATTATAATTCCGCACCTGGCATCAGCCCTGGCAACCGCTTTGTGGCTTGCAGGCTTCATGTGACCAGATTAACTTTCTGAACTGACCTGCCCCCCAATTCATTTTTTCTTTTTAAGCCGACTTGTTCTTCTGTCATATGGACAATGCTAAAGATCCCTGTACCTGATTTACTTTGAATATGGCCATTTTAAAAGACAGATCAACTGAACTGTCTATGGAGCTGGGGGAGAAATAGTATGGATGTATGCAGGATATAACAGTGTGCAGAAGGGCATTATTACATCCTCTGTTTTGTCCCCCCCCCCAAATCCTTGTCTTAATGGTTTTTAATGTGCTGTTTACGTTTTATTTCTTTTTCTTTTTTTTACAGCTGCAGCACGCTGAGGTGATGTTCCCCAGCTACCTATCTCAGATCTCTTTCTGGAATGGCAACACACATAAACACAAACACACAGAGTGTGGCTGATTCCTCCCAGCGAGCTGCCTTTAGGTGAGCCTGTGTTACAGCCAGGCACAGATCTGATGAGCAGACAGCAAAAGGCTTGCTGAGGAGGAGGAGGAGAGCCGCCTGCTTTCTTCTCTGTTGGTGTTTGGCCTCCGGCAGCTCATTCAGTGCCTCTCCCCAGAGAGCCCAGCAGGCATGAAGGCACAAAGGCTAAAAAACACACAGCCTAGACAGAAGATCTCCCATTTGATGGGAAACACAGGGGCTCGTCTGGTAAATATTTAACCCAGGGAACTCCCCTCCATATGGATCTAACTTGCTGAGGTAGCAAAGGGCACTGAGCCCTGGGGAGCATGCCAGCACTTTCCAATACAAATACCCATCACAATGATATAAACCATCAAGGCAGCCGAGTGGCATGTTGTCATCCCAAGTTGGGCTAAGGGGTCTGGTGGAGCAACGGAGGGAAATGTGCCTGCAGCAATTGCAGCCCTCCTTTCTGCACTTTGCATGGCTCTCGATAGTAGCTATGGAAGAGGTGAGCACAGATGCCCGGCACTCATAAGAGATGTGTGTTGTTTCCTGGCATGGATGTGAAGACTTCTGCAGGGAGAAGGAAACCAGTGTACATGTCGACTTCCCCAAACACATGAATGAAGAGGTTCACACAAACACTTGGATAAATAATGAAATGGGACTTTATTGATTCATCAACAGGTTCTGCAACTTGAACTGTTCATCCAAACCCCATCTTCCTGGGCAGGTACTATGTCAGTGGAAGCATCTTCCATCCATAATATGAGCCCAGATGGATCAGATCAAAGGCCTTAATCTAGCATTGTGTTTCCCACTGTGGCCAACCAGAGTGGAAAGTCCACAAGGAGGATGTAAGCCCAAGAGCACTTGTCCATTCCTGTTCCTCAACAGCGGATGTGTTGTAAGCAAAATGTGCTTGAAGAACTCCAACAGGGCTTCTATGAGTGCGAGATTGTGACAGTGCTCCTCCAAGGGGCCTATTTATTCAGCATCCATCCCCGGCTCATCTTGATTTGTTTACACAAAGCTTACATGGTGGTTAGTCTACGTCTGACATTCTTTCTGATTTGCTTGCAAGGTGTTTGCATGTCTTCCCATTAATCATTCCCGTTAACTGCTTTGAGGTTTTGTACAATCAAGTGGCAGATGCATTTTTATGCAATAAATACACAAACCCCACACTATTCAGTGCATTTACCCATCACTTTCCTAACTGCAAAAAGTATAAAAAATTCCTTCCAGTAGCACCTTAGAGACCAACTAAGTTTGTTCTTGGTATGAGCTTTTGTGTGCATGCACACTTCTTCAGATACACGAAACCTCATACCAAGAACAAACTTAGTTGGTCTCTAAGGTGCTACTGGAAGGAATATTTTTTATTTTTTTATTTTGTTTTGACTATGGCAGACCAACACGGCTACCTACCTGTAACTGCAAAAAGTATCTTATTTGCTTTTGTTGGTTTAATGTGGATTTGTTGCTTCATTTTATTTGCACAAACGTAAGTATCTGGTATGCACATGAATGCCTCCTGCAAAATTGTGGCAGTCTGGAAGCACCTACAGCCCATTCAGTACCTGCCTCACATTGACTGCCTTTCATGAGGCAGCAGAATGTCACAGCTCCGTGTTTCGGCTGCCTTCCTCTTCTTCCTCTTTCTTCTCCTTCCCTTTGAACACAATCACCAACCCCTAGTCGCGCTCCATGAGGGAACAGAGAAGAAAACACAATACACAGTGAAACTGATACTCATTTGCTGGTCACGTCCAGTCCTTTTTGCCTTCCTGTGAGTTGGCTTGTATGTGGCTTAGCTTGTTCCCTGGAGACATCTGGAGCTATTAGCTCCGCTGGTTCCCAATAAAAAGAGGAGAGTGGCTGAACTTTGACTGAACCTCACCTAGGAGAACAGATTTCAGATCCCAGTTCAGCTGCCCTTGCAATGAGTTGCACACTGGACAAATCATTGCCCCTCAATCTAAATTCTCCAACTGTATAATGGGGAGAAAGGGTACTCAGTGTTTTTTGCTCACAGCTATGCCTTAAAGGGTTGTTTTCCGCTTAATGGTTGTTACCTTAGGTGCCTGTGGTGGGATACAGATGGAAATGGGGGTAAAACAGGACTATGCATCCCATTTCCCCACACCTTCATAAATCTCCTTTTAGTGCCCCATTTCAATGTTTGAAAATAGCCAATTTGTTTCAAAACAGCCTAAAAATAAGCTCAAAATGCAGAGAAATGGGTGGGGTGGGGGAGGTGGCCAAAACGATAAATATTTCATGTTTCAATCTGGAGTTTAGCATCAAAAGGAGTAAATATTTTAGACTCCAGCAGCAGTTATGGTGGCTGGAGAGAAAGCAACACTGTTGAATATTTTAACATCTGGAGCCACTTAGTGGCAGGGAAAAAAGCACTTTTGATCTGAAGAGATAGGGCTAAATTTCTCTTGCTGTTCATAATGCCCACTCTATTAGCCAGACAACTTTGTCTCGGAATTCTGGGGGGCTCTGGCTGTGCTCAGGGATGTGAATATTTTGTGCATCTGTGTGTGAGCCACTTACTGCGTAATCTGGACCATGGTGCAGAAGTGATCTGAAAAATCTCAGCTCTTTATTCTTTTGATTACAAGAGGTGGGGAGGCAAGAGAGAAGCAGAATCTAGCCCTCGTGGTTTCAGTGCAGTGTTTCCTAATGTTTATCCTGTTTTCAGTAAAAAAAAACCCACAAAAACGATAAAGTAGTATGTACCCTAGGCAAAGCTTGCAGTTAACAGGGCACAAGTTTTCTCTTTCCTGTTCAGAAGTCCTGCTTGTGACAATTCATTTTGTACCTTTGAGTGCTACTCCCAGTGTGTTAGCTGACATGCTATTTTATGTAATAATAATAATAAATTTTTATTTATACCCTGCCCTTCCCAGCCAAGACCGGGCTCAGAGCGGCTAAGACTAGGATGTCTTCCCCAGCTTAGTGCTCTTCAGATGTCAGTGAGCCCATCCCCCATTTTGTCTGGGGCCGATGGGAGTTGCATTGCAAAATATTTCATAGAATCATAGAATTGTAGTTGGAAGGGACGCCAAGGGTCATCTAGTCCAACCCCCTGCAAACCAGGAATCTCAGCTAAAGTAACTATGACAGATGGCACCAGGAGGGCACCAGGTTGGGGAATTATGATCTAAATAATCAGGGAGTGAAGGACCATCCTAGCAAAATGTGCACAGTGCTAAATATTTGCACAGATTCTTCATGGTAATGACATTTTTTTAAGAGCTCTGAAGCTACCAGTATATTGTTAAGAGTTTACAGCTAAGCCCAAGCAAGAGATTGCAGTGCAAGAAGGCATCTCAAGCCTTGAGTTTGGCTATATTTCTTTTGGGTTCAATTGATTAGTCTGGCTAATTAAACATATAACACATTCTATTATCAGACACTCACTGACTCTATTTTATAGCTCCTGCAAATATGCTTTCTATTACCCAGCTCTGACATAACACATAGAGCCATTAGGGAAGCCTTTGAAGGAGCTATTCTTTATAGATGGCTCTTTGCTAAATTGACTGCTTAATCAGGGTTTTTATTAAAGCTCTTCTCTCTCCCCTCCTCCTGTCTGGTTACATCTTTGGACATTCAGCACAGCATGGAACAAAGATGCCATCCACAGCTCTGTCGTACGTGGCTTTCTATCACATGCTCACAGTCCCTTGATTTAAATTTATCTCCCACAAGAGAACCATAATCCGGAAGCACAATTAGCTTCTAGCGCCTCTGGTAGAAGACCAGGTTCTTTGCAGTCAACACAGGCCTAACTGCATTTAAGACTGCACTCACCTAGTGTGGAATTATTAAAATCTAATCAGTGAATTTGTTCAGTTAATTAAAGGAGGAGGGAGATGTTAGGCACATAGTTTGCTGAGTTTCTTAGTAGCCAGTGCCTTAAGGCAGGCTTCCCCAGACTAAGGTCCGTGGGCCGGATGCGGTCCGAGGGGCTCATTTACCCGGCCCCTGGCGACCCCTGGCCCCCCCGCCCGCTCTTACCGGCATGGCGCAGCTGCCCACTTTCGGGTCGACGGAGTGTCGGAAATAGCTAGTGCGCATGTGCAAGCATCATTTTGGGTGCACTTCTGGGTCTGCGGAGGCCCGTGCGCACATGCACAAGCTATTTCCGCTGACCCGAAAGTGTGCCGGAAATGACACTTGCACATTTCCGGTGCTCCGGCGACCCGAAAGTGCGCCGGAAATAGCGTGTGGGCGCGCACTCCCCCGCCCTCTGGCCCGCCGCACGATCGGCACTGGAGGAACCAGCCCGAGGCCAGGTAATTTTGGGGACCCCTGCCTTAAGGTCCCCTCATCTGTTTACTTATATGGTTGTTCATTTCTATCCCAGCTTTCCTTCATGTGGTTCTCTCTCTCTCCCCCCAATTAAATTCTCACAACAACCCTGCGAGGTAGGTTAGACTGAGAGCTGGTGACTGGCTTAAGGCTACCCAGTGAGCTACATGGCTGAATGAGGATTTGAATCCTCGTGCCCTAACCCAACACTCTAACCACTATTCCACACTGACTGTTGTTTAGTTTATGCCTAGTGGTTTCAGCAAAACCTGAAACAAATGACATACAGGTTTTGAATCATCGAAGAACACCAGCAAATTTCCCATTGGCTTTATTTTATACACCTGTCAAGTATTCAGTTTCTGAGAAATATTTCAATCACTGAAAGAGATGAGTAAATTGAACATTCAACATTCAATACTGGGGAAGTAGAATGTTAACCCTTCAAACTTTGTCAAGTACTGTATTAACTTGTTCTAATTGTGGAGTAATTAGACTTCATTCATGTTGAGTCATTGGCCATTGGCAATGGGCGTTGTATGAGCAAGTGGACTGCTCTGAATTGAACTGAGGGTTTCAGGATGACTGGAGGGTGCAAAAAAATGAAAACTGTGGTAAATTCAGAGTTATTCTGAGGAATCTTTTGGAAGGCTGTCCGTCTCTAAGCACAGCAGCTATAGTTGAACTTTTCTTCTTCATTTACAAGTAGTTTGTGTTTTGAAAATGCATCTTCTGTCTGATCATATGAATGAATAAGTGAATATCTCAACTGAAAGATCAGGACACACGAGATGTGACTGGAAATGCACAAAGTGAACTCACAAATTCTGTCTAAACAGTTGTGGAACATTACAACCAGAACTGAAGAAGAATGTAGATATAGTTAACTTAATCTGTGTGATACTAAAATGTCACATTATTGTTATTGTTATTGTTATTGTTATTATTATTATTATTATTATTATTATTATTATTATTATAAAAGACACAGCTCAAAATATTTACACACTCCTCCCTGATGAACTCTGAAGAAAAGCTCACTCAAGGCAAGCCTGATTTCACATGCTAAAATCCTCCTCTAAGTTGCCCCATTTCATAACATCCCTGGCATTACATCATTTCCTGGTATGCCAGAGATAAGAGGTGCCTAAAAGCACATAATCACTCTGATATTAATATAAGATATTTTAAATTGCCTTAAGTTACTCATTTACTTAAAAAATAAAACCAAGTTGTACAAATTTGTACAATTTGTACTTTAAAAATAAAACCAATTTGTATACATGTGAAGTTCCCAAATCCTTCCAAAATTCACAAAATGTGCCATTCATATTTTACTATTAATGTGTGTTCCTTACAGTTCCAGAATATCTATAGCTGTTATCTATCAATGGCTGTGCTCTGAAACTAACGGAACCATCCAAATTTTAGTTTCAGAGAGACCTTGATAGAGGAGTGAACTTTTAGATGTATAAAAATACATGCTAAACATGCCCTTTTACTATTGGTTTTATGTTCCCAAAAATTCTTCAGAGCTCAGGGTTATTTAGGCTTGGCTGGAGAGAAAGCTAAGGAGAGGATCCGCCCAAAGCCCACACTTACTTATCAGTGAGCCCAGCAGAACTTCCCTTGGACACTCTCATTGCATAGCCCTGAAGGGTAGGATGCTTCAGCACCATGGCTAGAGCTTGGAAGATGACAGGTTTGGGAGGAGAAGGAAAGCAGCCATGACTCCTAATGATCCATTCATTGATTTTCACAGATGGCTGCAAACGCCTGAGTGTTAATTGTAAAGGGCTTTCCCCTTGGGCTTCTCCTGTGTGGCGAAGGGATTCATGGGATGTCTACTAGCCATCCCAGGCCTGAGTCCTAGCAGAAGGGGTTGCTAGGAATTAGGGCTTGCGTATCATGAAAATCACAGCAAAGCTTTGCAACTTCTGCCCATGTAGTATAATGAGCATCTATCTTCAAAACTGAACCAGGGACCATCCTGAGATTATACTTTGTAAGTAGTGCAGCCCTAGAAGTCAACATCAGTCTTGATTTTTTTTTAATGCAGTTTTAATAGATAATTCTTCAGCTTTGATATGTCCACTTTCAACCCAACTCCACTCATTTCCAGGTTATGCCCATAAGCCTGATGGGACTAGGAAGCTTATTTGTTGTTTATATGGTTTGTGAGTGTGTATGTACAGTGGTACCTCGGGTTAAGAACTTAATTCGTTCGGAGGTCCGTTCTTAACCTGAAACTGTTCTTAACCTGAGGTACCACTTTAGCTAATGGGGCCTCCTGCCGCCAACCCGCCGCCGCCGTGTGATTTCTGTTCTCACCCTGAAGCAAAGTTCTTAACCCGAGGTACTATTTCTGGGTTAGCGGAGTCTGTAACCTGAAGCGTCTGTAACCCGAGGTACCACTGTATGTGTTTAACCTTGGGTGCCAACATGCAAGCAGAATCAGGGCCGTCTTACCCATGGGCATTAGGGGTGCGGAGCACCCGGGCGCAGGGCTCTCAGGGGCGCCAGGCTGAGAGTCCAGGGCCTGAGAGTTGAGTCCGGGGAAGAGCCCACCTGTCGGCTGGAGCGTCACGGCAGGCTCTTCTACTGCGGGCGGCTCTGCACCTCGATTTCAGGAGCGACCGAGCCAGCAAGATGCAAGATGCTGAGGCGGCCGTCCGGCTCTGCCCTCCTGCGCGCCTGGGACTGGGCAACCTGGGGGGGGCGCCGGGCGGATCTTTGCACCCTGGCGCCGCGTATGCTTAAGACAGCCCTGAGCAGAATACAGCTTGTGCAATTGATCCTTCTCAATTACTCTCCCCCCAAAAAATTCTTCAAAGGGTCAGGGGACCTGCTACAAATTACAGGTTGTGTCCTACATGGCTGTAGTGGAATAAGGATATTGCATAAAAGCAGACACAGGGATGTTGTGCTGCTTTTACCAGCTTCCTGATTTGGAGTGATTCTTCCTTTCCACTACAGCCCTGGCAAACACAATGCCCAACAGTTACCCTGACTGTCTGAATTAGGGAATTGGGGAGGGGCAGGGGAAAAGACATGCAATTGTTATGTGGGATACAATTCCTTGTATTTACATTGTATTGACATTATTTTGTTAGCTGTCTTGAAGCACAGAAAGGTGAGGGATAAATCTGACAATTAACCAATTAATCCAAATCCATTCTTTGGCACCTTTCTTTGTTCTGTCTTACTGGTTTGTTTGGCTTCTTTGATAGAGCCAGCACAACATTTGCTTGCATGTTTAAACCCAAACAGGAGATTTCACTGGATGATATGACTGTAAAAAAATATTTCTAATTTGTTAGTGATTGCCTAGGTTACAGTGGGTCATTGGGACAGATCAAGATCTTCCATTTCAAAGAGAAGATTCATATATTGAGTGACACAAAGCCAGTTGATTGAAGCAAACTTGCCCAGACTCAGGCCTTTCAAACTATTTACACAAAGGCACAAATCACCATTACTTTAATGCTTATGAAAAAAGGCTCTTTTTATATTGATGTTTCTATTATGTTTTTAGATATGCTGTAAGCCACCCAGAGTGGCTGGGGAGACCCAGCCAGATGGGCAGAGTAATTGTTGTTGTTGTTGTAGTAGTAGTAGTAGTAATGTGTAAAAGCCTTTCTATGTACCAAGTAAAGCACTTACTGGCATCCTTAGGCAGCAAAGCACTTGCATTTCTTTGATACTTAAGAGCACACATAATGTTGAATAGCAGCAAAGGTGCTCAGCTGAATATGAACCTAGACATTTTCACACTTCCTATTTGCCTCCCTTGCTTTTCTTGATATTTGTGCTGTTTCTTCATATTTTTCTCTCTGCTCCCTACTTACACAGAAGCCCTAAATTCAGGATCAGAACACAAATCCTTCCAAAGAATTAGCTTTTTCCTGCTGTACCAGAGAGACATCTTTCAAGCAAAAGGTGGAAGATGTGAAGTAACAGATGCAAAAGAGGCTGGAAATTGCTAATCTCTCATTGCTGTTTAGTAATTTGTTTTTGGCCTTTGGGATATTAAAACGGAAACATTTTGTGGCTGGGCTTTCATAAAAAGGCTTTAACTCTTTGATTGACAACTTCCGTAATAACTTTTTTCCCCCTTTTAATAAGGCATCACATTAAGTTAATCTTTAAATGAAGTCAATTACAGCTTGTATCTCGGAGATCAAATGCTGCTTTAAATCCTGTGGGGTGTGAGGGCACAGGAAGGACGGCCTTTATGTAAATATAGCCATTGGCTCTGACTGGAAATGGATAACACAAAACACTAAAGGATAATGTCACTTATAATATCCCAAGATTATGTGATCAAAAATCATAGGAAGGATACCTTTGGTTGGGGGAGAGAATACCCCCAAACGTGGTTTTGCCTGTAGTAGAGAAAGCTTCAGTTCTTGTAGAGATGAGCAGCTGCTTTCATGTTTTGAAGATTTGCTTTTAAGTTGCGGTTGATTCCCAACTTCATACTCACCTTTTTAAATGTTTCAAGTATTACTGTAACACCGAAGCTTTTGTCAAGATCCTCCTGCGCACAGCCATAATTTGAATGTGGCATATTCTAGGCCTTATTACTTCCCGTTTACATAGCCACAGGAATTAGTGCCGGGGGTGAATTGCAATCCTAACCATGTCTGCTCAGAAGTAAGCCAATGGGGTCGACTGTCATGTCTGTGGGGTTAGGGCTGCAGCTTTAGTGGCCTAAATAATATGTGCAAATTGGTGCTAGAGGGAGTATTTGCAGCATGTACATAATCAGCAGCAGTGACGGAACTCACCATGAACACTTCCCTTGTTCTCTTATCATGGCAATGGCACCCACCATTGCCAGTGTGGTGTCATGGTTAAGAGCAGTGGACTCGCAATCTGGTGAACTGGGTTCGTGTCCCTGCTCCTCCACATGCAGCTGCTGGGTGACCTTGGGCTAGTCACACTTCTTTGAAGTCTCTCAGCCCCACTCACCTCACAGAGTGTTTGTTGTGAGGGAGGAAGGGAAAGGAGAATGTTAGCCGCTTTGAGACTCCTTTGGGTAGTGATAAAGCGGGATATCAAATCCAAACTCCTCCTCCTCCTCCTCCTCCTCCTCCTCCTCCTCCTCCTCCTCCTCCTCTTCTTCTTCTTCTTCTTCTTCTTCTTCTTCTTCTTCACCTGAGAGGTGCCAGAACGGAGTTCCAGTGAGTTCCAGTCCTAGGACACTGAGATCTTAAGGAAGAGAACAGAATTCCTCTGCAGTCATTCCGCCAATTCCTACTCAATCTGACCTTCCCAAGCTGCTTCTCCTGGAGTTCTAGATCCATACTGACACTTGTTAGATTTTGGCTTGGGTGCTCTTGGTTCGCTGCACAAAGCCTATGACATCCTGTGTTATGACTGAGCTCCCAGAAGCACTTTACCGTCTTCAGGTTAGTGACGTTGCTTACCTGCTTCCTCTCCTCTGCAGGTGAGGAAATGCCACCTTTCCTTCAGCCACTTTTTGTGAGGAAGCGAAACCACCCACCTCCCTTTTCGCCCAGACAAAAGGATGGGACAGACCAGCCCTCTCCTATTACAATCAGACTCCTGAGAAATTTCCAGCCTGGCCTGTCTCTGGGGACTGCACTGTTTTTCTTTCAAGTAATGGTATATCATTAGGAGAAGCCGTGGCAGCACCTAGGATTAAGGAAGGCTGTATTCATCGCTCTCTTCCCTGCTGTTCCGGGCAGATTTGCAGCAGGTGCCCGATTCGGCATTCCATCAGGCCCTTCCTTGGACGCCAGCCAGTCTGAAGGCAACAGGGAGCAGCTGTCCATCCAGTCTCTTTGGGCTGGGGGAGGGTGGAGGCTCTTGAGCACCAGGAAGGACAAGCTTCGCCTTGGCCTTAGTCCTAAGCCAAGCTAATTCTCTTTTAGTAAGACGATCACATTTGTATATGCACAGCATCAAGAATCTGGCTAAGCCCAGGTTTGGTGTTATGTGTGTGTGTGTGTGTGTGTGTTTTCTAGTTAGAATTGAAAATGCAACCCCTAAAAGATGCATGCATTTAGCCAGCCTGGTGAAACTGCTCTGGAACTCCTAGCATGACATCTCATTATTCTTATTTTCTAACAGGACATTTCAAGGTATTCAGGCACCTGGTGTCTATCAAGGCTGGCTTCAAAGCCCTATCTTCTGAATGTCAACATAACAAAACTATTTTGGAGATTTGATCTTTGGAGGTTTTTCTTTGCCACCATTTTCTATGGGATTTTGTTTCCCCTTTAGCTAGGTGGAAACAATTGGGAATTTTGCCGCCGATTAGAAAGGACAAAAGAAAACAAATGACACTCGCAGCACTTAAAACCTACCTTGAAATTGCTACATTCCAATGGGAAATGATATGCATGCATGTATTTCTAGCTGAGAACGATGCATAGCGATCGGTTTTCGTTGTTTTAAGGAGATGGTAGATATATGAACTCAGAGCTTTTGGCTCCAGTGCTTCTCAAATGCTGTCATTGGATTGCAAGACTGGGTGGAACTAAGTGGTACTGTATATGGACTGCCAGCACTTGCATATGATTAATAAGTGCTGGGATTCCTCATACTACTTTGCTGCCCCAAAGATTTGTAATACAGTACAGTACCAGTGAAGACCAACAAATTTATCCAGGTGTGAAATATTCCCCACTCCCCAGCTATACAGCTCTGTAAAGTATGTTCTTGTCTCCAGGACCATAATTCCCTCTCCCAAAATTTAGATCTCATATCCCCTGCCCTATTCTTCTTCCACCAGTTAGATTTCTATTTCAGCTCTTTCTTCTTAACTTCACAAAGTGGACACCTATTTCTTTCTTTTCTCTTTTTGTCCGCATGTGCTAAACAGCTTTTTTTTTAACCTTTAGAACTTTCTGGGCCAACCAACTCTCTATACTGGATAGAGTAGTAGGGCAACTAGACAAGCGGTAAATAAGGCCCCAGAAACATTTAAACCATTAAAAAAATAATCAGAGGGAAATATTGGGGGGAAATCTTATTTTAAAAACTACTTTTAACAATTTCTCATAAAAACAAGAGAGGGCAAAGAATCTATCTCTCAACCTAGATAAGATAATTTCACTAGCGAGGCTTGCAACCATCACTTTCTATCCCTTACTTCAGTTTTTGGCTGACCCAGTCCAGTTCCTTCTCTCTCACAGTCATGCACAAACACTTTCAGCATTTTCACTCTTTTAATTCTCCCCTAATATTATTTCAACTCCCACTCCCAAACTCTTGCCCAGTCAGAAGAGAAGAGTCCTGGAAAAGTTTCTATTCCCCAAGGCCTGTTAGGTTTCTCTTTCTTCCCCTGATCCAGGGGAGTTTAGGTTTGTGCTCCCTGTAATTGTTTGCTTCTTTAATTTTCAAGCCCCACTGCCCCTGAACTAGCAGATTTCTAGGCTAAACATTTGACCGTGCTGTGAACTTTTGAACCTCCTGATCAGAGCAAACCACTTAAAAGAGAAGCAATCATTTTACCAACAAAACAGAACACAAAATGGCAGAACAGTTACATTTCTTCGCAATGTGGAACAGTATGTTTCTATGGCTCTATCCCATGCAATTCCTGTAGTGACACAAACCTAGGAAGTAACTTATGTCTTGTAGGCCCATTAGTCCATCAAGTATTGTCTACTCTGATGGACAGCAGATCTCTGGGATTTGTGACAGCCTGATAAACTTGGAGATGCCAGGAAGCTTCTGTGTGCAAAGTGTGGACTCTTCCATTGAATAGGGATGTAACAAGACAAGTTCTGTTCTGTTCATCACACGCAGCACTGTTTCCATTCTTCTACAGTTCTGCTTCTGACAAAAACTGCATCATTCGGCTCACTATCTGCTGTGGTGGAATTTTATGTAGTTAATTACAAAATTAATTCAATTCTCATCGCATTATTCCACACTTTTCATTTCAATGCAAAGGAGAGCAAGTGAGGAAGCACAAGTGTGTGTGTGTGTGTGTGTGTGTGAGAGAGAGAGAGAGAGAGAGAGAGAGAGAGAGAGAGAGAGAGAGAGGGTCTCTTAGGTCACATCCACACCAGAACTTTGTTACCAGCTGGAGTTTATAGTCCTAAATCTGGTTGGCTACTGTGAGAACAGGATGTTTGACCAAATGGGCCATTGAACTGATCCATCAGCGTCGTCTTATGTTTTACCTGGTTCACATTCGGTATAAATGTCAGCCAGCTTCCTATTATCTAATGCAAACTTACATGCGAGCAAGTCCTATTGAAATCAATGGAACTTCTGACTAGACAAGTATAGAATCGAACTCCTGGATAGCTCTTACTCTGAAGGAGCCCCACCTCCAGAACCCTGGACAACCAGCTCAATCCTGTAACCTTTTCAGATAGCATACAAGAGGTTTCCTTCTCATGTCCTCCATCTCTCTTACATTAATGCAACTGCAGAATAGCCTGCTTTTAAGCCATATCATAGAAATAACAGGTTGCTGCAGAAGAATGTAGGCGAGGTTTCAAAACAAAAGTCCTTTCCTTGATGGCATTAAGCCCCAGAGCCCTAGGCTTCCTTCAATAACATTGTTCTTGTTGTTTCTATCACAGCTTCCTTGGCTCTTGGCAAGACACTCAACATGCCTGACAGTCAACTCTGGCCCCAGGCTCTCCCTTCCCCACGACATCCCTCATGGCATTTCCACTGAAGTTTAGATCTCAAAAATAAGTAAATAAATAGGTAAGCGAGGGCCCCATCGCCTGGCCTCCCCTCCTGCACCAGCACTCTCATCGCATCCCCTCTGAATGCTGCTTCCCAGAGATAAGCCTCTGGCATTTTTCCTCCCAGCCTCCAATCAGGCATTATCATAAGAAAGTGCAAGGCATCTATCAGCCACACAGCTCAGTGATTTATGTTCAAAGTTAGGATTATCTATTCTGCTCCAAATCCCTTCAAACAGCAAACTGGATAAGAGAGAATCACATTCACCAGATAAAATTGGAATATAGGTTCATGTAACAGAATGACAGGCAGGTCTTTATCTATGAACTGCTCCAACCACCTCATTTTGTCAGGAATTGTTCTTTAGCCCCAGCATGGGACTCTTCCAGTGACCTTAATGACACCCTTGCAGCTTTCCCCCTCTGTGCTCTGCACAGCTGGCTGTTTGCAGAGTTCCTTTCCAAGGAAAGGGTAATATCCCAGCAATAATTCAAGAGCTGAACGGTGAATGAGAGAGAGGTTTCTAGGCACAGAGCCAGGACAGAGGAACCTTGCCATTCTTGCAGTCAGGCTGCATAGCAGTACGCTATTCTCAGCCTGTTATGGTAAACTAGAGGGATACATGTAATGTGCCATGGGTGGGAGTGTGCAGAGGTTCCCCCCCTAGATTCCATGAGTTGATGCTCATCCGTGAAGCCAGCCTGACTCTCAGCTGACTATCAGGCCTGGGAAAACTAGGGACAGGAGTGAAGGTGAAACATCACCTTTTAGTCAGCCTCCCAAGCTGAGCTGATCAATAGGATTGATGCTTACGTTTTCTAAAGGTTGCAATCCTAAGCAGGGGAAGAGCCATAGTTCAGTGGTAAAGCATCTGTTTTGCATGCAGGTTCAATCCCCAACCACTTCACAATGTCATCACCTGCAGACCTGCCCCAAGAACTCTCCAGGATGGAGAAAGGCATCAGAGTCGCATGCTGAACTTCCCCTTTGCCACCATTTAAGTTGACCTAAGTATGAGAATCAGCACCTGGAACCATTGGACAGCACCCAGGGCTCCAGTGCCTTCGCAGGGTCCACCACTGTCTGCTCTGGAGCTCCGCATTGAAAGCAGTTCTCATGCCTGCACTCCAAGCAGCCTGGAGCAAGTGGGTCTAGCTATCATTTAAATTTTCCCCAATGCCTCTTACACAATGTAGCTCTGGGAAACTTTGAGAATGAAATGGTGGCTAGACAATGGTGGCTGTTTAGAGAGATGGTGCCTGCTCCCAGGTAAGGATGCTAGGGCCCATTGATGGAAGGGCCTACTGATGGGCATTTTGCACAGCATCCTCTCACATCTGGACAGATGGAAAATTATTGGTTTTGCAAGCAGGATGGCTGCTTATCATTACTGGACAGTCTGATTCAGTCAAGGTAACTTGTACCACCGTAGTTAAACTTCCTAATGTGGGTAAGTGAGGCAGAGCCTTCTGCAAGGGAAAAAGCAGAAGAAGCCTAGCTATATTTAACCCCTTGGTACCTAGTGAGTTTCACTAGTTTTCAGTACACTTGGAAAAGGCAGCACGGGACCAATTTATAGGGCAATGAGAATGAATAGGGAACAGGATTGACAGTCTGCTGGATAGAATCATAGAATTGTAGAGTTGGAAGGGACCCCAAGGGTCATATAGTCCAAACCCCTGCAACACAGGAATCTCAGCTAAAGCATCTACTGTGTTTCCCCTATTTTAAGACACCGTGTTATTTTTTTCCCCCTCAAGAAAACGCACTATGGCTTCTTTTGAGGGGATGTCTTATTTTTATTATGTAAGCCAAGCACCGGCCTTTTCCTTGGTGCCCTCCAGAACTGCGCCTATCACTATGGCTTATTTTCGGGGTACGGCTTATATTTTGCAAATGCGAAAAAGCCTGCTATGGCTTATTTTATGACTATGTCTTAAAATAGGGGAAACAGGGTATGACAGATGGATCTGGCCATTTAGTCTCATCTGATGCAACCTCTCACTGTATTCTCTAAATATCAGACCATGGACATCAATAATAGCCTTGTTTTAGCTCTGCACCCACTGTCCTATTTCTTTTTCTCAGTTCTACAAGTATCTCTCTCCCCCCCCCCTCACCCAGACGGCCCCTTCAAGATCTCAAAGCTTCATGCCTTTTAAAAGTTATTGCAGTATTATCCCAAATAAGCAGAAGGATGGTATGTGTGCTGTTTTTTAAAATAAAAACACACACTTTTTTGAAAATGTGCTTGATTGAAGACGCTTGGGAGAAGATTAAGTGAAGTGGTGTTTCGCTACAGTCAGCTTTGAGCTTTCCGAGATAAGAGGACAGGTTCATGGCATGAGTGGTCTATAATTTATACTGTGCGACATTAAGCCTTGGAAAAAGTCGGCCCGGCTTCAGAGTGGATCTCACTGTGGTTTGGAATGTTTCTCATAGACTCAAAGAACAGGGAGCCCATCAAAGTGAAAGACAGGGGGATGAAGAGTCGCCCCCCTCAACTTTCCCTTGAAAGTTTGTCTAAAGACACAGAAAGAGAGCTAGAAAAGTGGTAAACAAAAACAGATGCAGCTGGGCTCTGCTTCTTTTTGAAAAGGTACCAAACCAAGCAGGAAATTATGAAGTACAGATTCCACCATGACTGTTTTGCCATATCCACACTGCCTCTGTGGACTTTACTCCCAGGGAACTAAATATGGACTTAGGGTGGCAGCAATGATCCCTAGCACCACTATGACTGCAGATGGGGAGGGAGTTGGATAGAATTTATTTATTTATTTAAAAGAAAACATGAGTGAGGGGCTTCTCTGCAGTTGCACCCATAATCTGGAGTTCCTCTCTCCCTCTTTAATAGCCTTCTGTCATGATGTTAAAACAAGAAAGTTAGGACGGCCTTTTAAAGGCCTGACCCAGGTGTAGAACAAAATTACAATATAAAACACAAACTACATAATAAAAATAAGAACAGAAACAAATCAATAACCCCCCTTCAACAACACATTTAAAAGGGCATCAAATGTCAAGCAACCCAAGGCCTGGTTAAAGAGGAAAGGTTTTGCCTGACGCCTAAATGAAGGCATCAGACGACCCTTCCGGGGAGAGCATTCCACAAATGGAGTGCCACTGCAGAAAAGGCCCCTTCTCATGTTGCCACCCTCCGGACCTCTTGAGGAAGAGGCATACCGGGAAGGGCCTCACAGGATGATCTCAGGGTCCAGGTAGGTTTATATGGAGAGAGGTGGTCCTTGAGGTATTGTGGTCCTGAGTTGTTTTAAAAGAAGAGGATTGTCCATCTAGAGCAGCCTTTCTCAACCTTGAGTCCTCAGATGTTGTTGGACTACAACTCCCATCATCCCTGACCACTAGTCTTGCTAGCTAGGGTTGATGGGAGTTGCAGTCCAACAACATCTGCGGACCCAAGGTTGAGAACCACTGATCTAGAGGAAGGCCCTTGGTTTGCATCGTAGCCAGATATCATTCTGTCAGTGCACATCAGAAAGGAAATGTGGACAACAAGTTACCCACAGAAGTTCTTCATCACCAAATTCAGAGACTACTCTATCCTCCCCCCATCTACAATGAGCATACATGGCACGAGAGGCCTACTGGCTCAATTTAGCTCAATTCAGAAGACAAAATTGTATGTGCATAGGCTTCTTTGCATTACTTGGTGTATAATTCATATAAATATAAGATCTGTTCACAAAGACTGTTGAGTTGGTGTAGGGAAGGGAAGGCCAGTTGTTGGTGCGATCCCAACCCTCTCCCTGCACATTTCACTCTACATGCTACATGCTACTTTGTGTGTACAGAGGCTCTGTGGCTTCCACACTTCCACAACAGACATTTCACAGTTATAGCTAAGAACACATGTTGCATTTTGACATGTTACAATGTCATTAATGTCAGTGTCGAGGCACATCTGTTTGAGAGGGCTTGTGGAGGAAGAGAGACCCCTGATTGCTGCTTCTGCTGTTAGTAATTGTCATTCAGTGATTTGATGTTGTGCATTTTTAATGCACCGTGTTTTTAATGGATTTTACATATTCCTATCTACTTGTTTTTATTGTAAGCCGTCCCCTGTGGCCTGTGCAAAGGATGGTATATAAATCATCTGCATAAATGAATAAAAGTCAGAGCGCCTCAATCAGAGAGAAGGGAGGCAATCTGAACTTCAAGCAAAGTAACTTTGCTGTGGAAAAATATTTCCTGGTGTACTGTATGCATGTCAGCACATGTAAATGGGCAAAGTCATTCCAGTGGTCTCTTGGCAATCTGGATATACTATCAGGAATCCCTTTATTTCTATATTCATTTTTTTTTCTACTCACTTAAACACTGGTATCAGATATGCTCTTTTTCAATATAGGTTGGAATCAATGTTATACAGTGGTACCTCGGGTTACGAACTTAATTTGTTCCGGACATCTGTTCTTAACCCGAAACAGTTCTTAACCTGAGGCACACTTTCGCTAATGGGGCCTCCCGCTGCTGCCGCGCCACCGGCACGCAATTTCCGTTCTCATCCTGGGGCAAAGTTCGCAACCTGGAGCAACTACTTCCGGGTTAGCGGTAACTCGAAGCGTTTGTAACCTGAAGTGTTTGTAACCTGAGGGACCATTGTACATCACTTTGATTTTATGAACTCTAATCATGCTTCCCATTCGAACCACAGGCATGCAGTGTTGTGCTGACTTGAATGGTTGTTTTGTATCAAGTGCACAGCTAGTTTAATTATGTATCACCTTGCATGGCCAGTCACTTTATTTCATCGATCTGATGATAACATTCTCAAACCTCCAGCTTAACCAGGGCACTTATTCCCAACAGCAACTACAGGCAGACCTCAGTTTACATGGGGGTTACGTTCCAAGGCACCATGTGCATTGGTGAAATCGCACATAACTGAAACCCATTGGAAAAGCTTGCAAACACCATGTTCTGCCCCTGCCTCTATTCTGCCCTTTTAGTGATGTTTCAGTGATGTCTTTATGACGTTTCCACGTCAAGTCCAGGTTTGGCGCAATGCATGTGGTTTTTTTGCAGCAGGATTTAAAAACAAAATAATGGCTATTCATGGCATCCCTGTATCTTTATCTTACCCCCTTCCCCTACTTCTCTATCTGTAGGAAATGCCCACTACAGTGGTACCTCGGGTTACATATGCTTCAGGTTACAGACGCTTCAGGTTACAGACTCTGCCAACCCAGAAATATTACCTCGGGTTAAGAACTTTGCTTCAGGATGAGAACAGAAATCACGCAGCAGCAGTGGGAGGCCCCATTAGCTAAAGTGGTGCTTCAGGTTAAGAACGGACCTCCGGAACGAATTAAGTATGTAACCAGAGGTACCACTGTACTAGTAGGTTGTAATATAAACTGTCAAGGGAAGCAGCTGAACTGAGTGCCCACCCATTGGAATATAGAAAGAATCAGGATTGGCCCTACCATTAGGCAAAGTAAATCAACCACCTGAGGTGGTGGATGCTGGGAGTGGTTGGGGGCACAGAATCCTGGAAGCTGTGGTTTATTATGGGTACTGGGGATTGTAGCTCTGCAAGGAGGAAACTACTGTTCCCATGATTCTTTGGGGAAAAGCCATGTGCTTTAAATGTGAGTTGAATGTGCTTTAAATTCTGGAGTGGGTGTCACTTCAGAATCAGCCATCTTCCCTGTACCATCCTCCACCAAACCAGAGGGCAGCAGGGCAGCTAAGGAGAGTGTACAATAGGCTGTGTTGTACACAACATCCAACACCTTGCTGGTGGTGGTGTGGGTGTGACCTTTCAAATGCTAATCCAGTCAGCTTCTGTCCACAGAATAAGGATACTGTCTTGCCCTTTGCTTCAGGCTGCAAAAAGTCTTGGCCCAGCCTTGGAAAGGCCAATGCAGTTCTATACATTTAGTTTTGCCACCAGTTCACTAGTCATGGCACAGAACACAGAAGTGAAAGCTATGAAGTCAAGCACCCTTACCTAAATGTTCCTTTGATTTAATAAGTTCAGGACTCAGGAAGCCGCAAGATAGACAGATCAAAGACCAAGAAAGGAAGGCGTTCCTGTAGCTCCTGAACGTCGCAAACCTGGAAGCGAGTGTTCCGGTTTGTGAACGTTTTTTGAAAGCCGAATGTCTGATGTGGCTTACACGGCTTCCGATTGGCTGCAGGAAGCCACATCGGACATTCGGCTTTCAAAAAATCATGCCTTGGTTTTCGAACCGTTTCGGGAGTCAAACAGACTTCCGGAATGGATTAAATTCAAGAACCAAGGTACAACTGTAGTACAGAAAGCACGAGGCTATGAAAGCCTAAGGAAGGCCTTGCATATAAAGTAGGTTCTGGCATGCACTTTCCAGGATGAAGGGCACCAGCGGAGCAGTGGAAGGGAGCAAGAACTTTTCAAGCAGTGGGCGCTAGCATACTGCATGTTCACATTAGAATCATAGAACTGTAGGACTGGAAGGCAATGCAACTAATCACAGTTTGCTTTTGTTGTTGTTTAGTCGTGTCCGACTATTCGTGACCCCATGGACCAGAGCACGCCAGGCACTCCTGTCTTCCGCTGCCTCCCGCAGTTTGGTCAGACTCATGTTGGTAGCTTCGAGAACACTGTCCAACCATCTCATCCTCTGTCGTCCCCTTCTCCTTGTGCCCTCCATCTTTCCCAACATCAGGGTCTTTTCCAGGGAGTCTTCTCTTCTCATGTGGTGGCCAAAGTATTGGAGCCTCAGCTTCAGGATCTGTCCTTCCAGTGAGCACTCCGGGCTGATTTCCTTCAGAATGGATAGGTTTGATCTTCTTGCAGTCCATGGGACTCTCAAGAGTCTCCTCCAGTTTGCTTTTAACTATGGTTTAATGTGAAGTGTAGGCCTGGCCATTGTGTCTGAACTTGATAGGACTAGATAGGGCCTCTAACAGGAGCAGGCAATGCTGCACGAGGTGTGGAATAAGACCATAGGTTCAGGAGAACAAAGAAGAACTGTGCCCTCTGTTACCATGTGCCTCTCTCTATAACATTTTCCCCACTAATCAGATTTATATCTATTTCTCCTCCATCTGTTTCTCACCCAGGTTTTTATGACATTTCTTTCCTGCCAATTACCTGTATCAATTATCTGTCCTGCCTGCAATGAAATATGGGACAGCCATCTTGGCCTTTCCAGACCCAATGCAGTTAGTCAATGTGATGTTTGTTGCTGAATGTAACACAGTTGGGCAGAGCAATGTCTTACAGTTATTCACCTCTTGTTCCCTTCCTTGGAAGCCAGAATGAGTCTGCAGAATGAGCCCCAGAATTGCCCGGCTTTCGCACCATAGACAAAAACCAGTATTGTGCTATATGTGTGTCAGTGTGTTTTCCAACTGATCGGAAGAAATGGCCCAGTGTGCTCTTGTGCCTTTAAGAACGGCTTGATGCTGAAGTCAGTAGGTGAAGCTTTTCACAGCACGGAGACATGCATCGCTATCTGTTCAAGCCACAGCTACAGCGGCCGATCAAAAAGTTGGCATACCCATTTCAAATGCAAGAAGAGGCCTTGGGCTGGAGCGGAACGGAACATGCTGCCAAAACATCTTTGCTTCCCAGCTGACCACACAATTCTTGAATTGCTACAGTAAGGCTCTGTTACATGTGCAGAAAAGAAATACTGTTACAACAATTATTTATACCTCCATAAATCTTCATTCTCCCCCACTCCTACCCTTCACCCCTTCCTGGCCTAAAAAAGATAAATAGGTCTTCTTGGCTCCAGAACCTGAAGTTTCTCTTTTGGTTTGGTCAGAGTCCCTGATACATTTTGCTCCCGTTACTTTTTTTATCCCCCTTTCTTGCCCAGCACACAAGAAGGGGCAGGAGAATTTAAAAGCAGTTAATCATCCATCTGAAACGGAAGATAAGCATTTTACGTTTATTGCAACTTTCAGGTGCAGGATCACTTTACTCCTTTTGACTATGATCTGATGCATTTGATCTTTCTGTTTAATGCCTGCTTCCACCATTAACTTCTTAACTTCTGCAGGCTACTGTGCTTTGATATAACACACACACACACACACACACACACAGAGAGAGAGAGAGAGAGAGAGAGAGAGAGAGAGAGAGAGAGAGAGGAGTTCATTTTCCATACTTCAGAGCTTCAGTTTGAAAGGGCCATCAAGGTTCAGTTGTCATTTTAAAAAGACATGCGCACACACACACACACACACACACACACACTTCCCTTGCCCCCAGTGTATATACACATTGTTCATAATAAGCCTTTGAAAGCTTGGAATTAAGACCTCTTCCCTTTGCAAAAGTGTCTTTTTCCGTTTCGCATGAACCACCTCCTCCTCCTCCTTTTTTCTAGGAGAAGGAACAGCGGGAGTAAGAACAAATTTGACCAATGTTTTCTTAGGATTTCTACCTGATTTTCTGTTAGGGCGGAACAAAAATACTTTATTATTCTTGGGAAATGAAGAGAGAAGGAGAGAGTAAGTCTCTGGCCAGCAAATTTCCTCATAATTTTAGAGTTCTGGCAGCAGCAGAAAGCCCACCCCTCTTTCCTTTGTAAATTGGGGCATTTCAGACCAGTGGCAGCCCATAAATCTCAAATGTACCCCTTCGATAAGATGAGAGAGTTTTAAGAAGAAAGAAAGAGAACCCCACTGGTTCTGCAAGAGGAAACAGCAATTTACGGTTGGGATCTGCCATTTACAAATGATGTTACAGGACTTGTAGATAAATAGGCCCTGGCTACTTTTGAGCGGTTCAAAGAAGCAGTGAGAAGTAAGAAGGCAGCCAGCCAGCCAGCCCAGCAAAGGATATCGAAGTTGAATCTGGGCTTCTAACCAAGTTTATTTAGCTTTCCCCAAAACACAGACATACACACAAACAAAACACAGAGTACTAAAGGTATTAAGAAAACAGACATTTTCAGGCACATAATTTCCCCCAAAATAATACTGGGAGCTGCAGACCTCCAATTCCCAGCACCTTTAACTAACTACTGTTCTAGGGTGCTTTAAAGGTCTGATGTGGCTATATTTAAAGGAGCCTAAGTCAGGAACCACTCCGCATCTGATTTCTCAGAGAAGCCCTATTTTCCGTTGCGGCAAAAGCAACAGTCTCGTCACACCTTAACAGTTGAAAAAGGGTGGTTCCATAAGCTAGAACCCACTTTGGCTGATGCACGAAGTGTTATCCTAAATTGGCAGACATACCCATGAATAGCGGAGCCAAAAAGCCCAAAGCAGCAAGAAGTACAAGAAGATGTATGTGTATGACAACATACTATTGAGGTTGTTCAGGGCTCCTGCTCCTCTAATTAAAAACTTCCTGCTTACAAGTCCTGGCCTCTTTTTGCCTCCTTTTGAGCCTGGTAGTAGAATTACTGGGGGGACGCGGGTGGCGCTGTGGGTTAAACCACAGAGCCTAGGGCTTGCCGATCAGAAGGTCGGCGGTTCGAATCCCCGTGACGGGGTGAGCTCCCGTTGCTCGGTCTCTGCCCCTGCCAACCTAGCAGTTCGAAAGTACACCCAAAAGTGCAAGTAGATAAATAGGTACCACTCTGGTGGGAAGGTAAACGGCGTTTCCGTGTGCTGCTTTGGTTCACCAGAAGCGGCTTAGTCATGCTGGCCACATGACCCGGAAGCTGTACGCCGGCTCCCTCGGCCAATAATGCGAGATGAGCGCACAACCCCAGAGTCGGTCACGACTGGACCTAATGGTCAGGGGTCCCTTTACCTAACAGAATTACTGATGACAGCCTGGTTCATTGCCCCTTGAATATCCTCTCTTAGTTGTTCTTTATTCTCATTGCTATCCCAGTTGGGGATATCTGTCCTGGATTTGGATTGATTTTATGTATGCATTGTTGCTGTTTTAAACTGTTTTTATATTGATAAAAGTTTTCTTAATTGGTTTTACACATGCAATTGTTGTAACTGTTTTTATATATGTCATTATAAATGACATATATAAAAACTGTATATGACTGGAAAGAGAAGCAATTCATTAATGAAATAAATATCGATGGCAATAATTTTCTGTGGAAGGAGGAAGCTTATTTCTTCCCATTATTTCCTTTTCTTTTCAGTTTTACATAGCACGTAATTAAGGGACATAACCTGCAAGCAGGTAACTTTCAATTTATGTTGGATCTTTGCTGAATGGGACGTATAGCTGAGTAAATACTGAAGTATCTTGGCAAAAGGGAAGGTCAGTGCTGGATAACTTAGCAAAATTTTATTTCTACTTCCCATGGATTGCAGAAAGGCAAGACCCTAACACAGTGCCAAAGGACTTTAGTATGGAAGTAACCTTAAACTCTGTGCAGCCACAGCATTATGAGATAGGATAAGGAGTGTTACCCATTTTTTGATGTGACTGTGATATTTTGGGACAATGGACAACTCAGATATAGAAGCACCTACCCAATAAGGGATATGTGGCAACCTTGCTGGCATATAGATTCATCAGTCCACATCACACATACAAATCAATTCATCCCAGCTTCACTTTCCTTCTTGTGTATAGAAAAATGTGTCCCTGTAATAGGAAATGACTGTTTTGTTCACATTAAGGCACCCTCAGGACAGATCCATACACAAGAGAATGCATGTAAAAGCAAAGCAACTCGTCCACATGCAGCAGATGACAAATGAAAGGAAAGGGCATTCATCTTAAAAAAATAAATAAATATCCGAGAGCATGGGATTAGAAGCTTTGCCAATTATGAATAAAGCAATCCTACTAGTGTTCATTGTATCAATTTCAAATTTTTCATATTGTCAGCCTTCTTGGTTCTAAGTGTGTGTTGAACAGAAAAGCGGTTAACCAGAGCAGACAGATTTAGCTCTCTGCTTCTTTTTCAGCACTTCAGCAAACACCAGAGTTGAGTGTTGCAAAAGAATGTACATGCAGGATGGAAAAACCCATGTGAAGTCAGCGGGCGGCCCAGAGCTTGGATGAAGAACTGTGAGCAGATTGAATGGCTTTGTAGCAGGGATTTATGGTGTGCTAACCCTCCATCCTGATGAAAGCATGGAGAGAGAGAGAGAGAGAGAGAGAGAGAGAGAGAGAGAGAGAGAGATTTTGTCATATCATGAGGAGTATCTGTTGTTGGTCGTTGGGGATTTGATGACATTCCCCTGCAGAAGCGCAAAGGAATTCCGAGACAGCCTTTGGGGGCAAAAGAGTTGCTTTTGTCCAGCATCACTTTCCCTTGTTGGCCATTTTGCCCAGGTGAGACCTTGCTCTGGCTCCAATAAAGTTCTTACTCTCTTACATCAGCTGTCTGTGGAATTATTGCAGACCCAGTCACCAGGATGGATGATGGTATGTATCTGTGCATATAACTCTAAGTGGGCCTGCAAGAGCTGTTTTCTCTTTCTTCCTCATGCTTGGGTAGGGCCCCTGGGACCCTGTCTTAATGTGGACCCTGGAGCTGAAGCAGTGTGAAATAGAGTTCTTTGAGAGTTAGCGTGCTCCTTATGCTGGGGAGAAATATGCTCATGCTTGCCCTCATTCTTTTTATCAGCTGTGCCCAGGATTTCTAAACGTGGTTAACTTTGCATCAGGGGAAAAGGGGGCATAAAACACTCTCATCACCCATTGTTCACCATCTATCTTGAACTGGATGCAGCCACTACAGGTTGAAGAACACTCCAAGAGGAGGATTCATACATGGCACATATCCCAAGAGAGACAACAAAGACCTCCATTCTATCAGTACCAGATTTACGTATAAGCTAAACAAGCTATAGCTTAGGGCCCCACTCTCTTGGGGGCCCCAAAAAAATTAAAGGAAAAAAAACACCTGGATGTACATTTCAAAAGTATAAGATAAAAAACAAATAAAATAAAACCTACATACAGCAACAGTGTTTTGTGTTGTGTAGGCTCCTATTTGTTATGTGCAAATGGCTTTAGATACCTATTAGGTTCATAAATGACCATATAGCATATGTTGTTGTTGTTCAGTCGTTCAGTCGTGTCCGACTCTTCGTGACCTCATGGACCAGAGCACGCCAGGCACGCCTATCCTTCACTGCCTCTCGCAGTTTGGCCAAACTCATGTTAGTAGCTTCTAGAACACTGTCCAACCATCTCATCTTCTGTCGTCCCCTTCTCCTTGTGCCCTCAATCTTTCCCAGCATCAGGGTCTTTTCTAGGGAGTCTTCTCTTCTCATGAGGTGGCCAAAGTACTGGAGCCTCAACTTCAGGATCTGTCCTTCTAGTGAGCACTCAGGGCTGATTTCTTTAAGAATGGATAGGTTTGATCTTCTTGCAGTCCATGGGACTCTCAAGAGTCTCCTCCAGCACCATAATTCAAAAGCATCAATTCTTCAGCGATCAGCCTTCTTTATGGTCCAGCTCTCACTTCCGTACATTACTACTGGGAAAACCATAGCTTTAACTATACGGACCTTTGTCGGCAAGGTGATGTCTCTGCTTTTTAAGATGCTGTCTAGGTTTGTCATTGCTTTTCTCCCAAGAAGCAGGCGTCTTTTAATTTCGTGACTGCTATAATAATAATAATAATAATAATTTATTATTTATACCCCGCCCATCTGGCTGGGTTTCCCCAGCCACTCTGGGCGGCTTTCAACAGGGCATTAAAATACAGTAATCTATAAAACATTAAAAGCCTCCCTAAACAGGGCTGCCTTCAGATGTCTTCTAAATGTCTGGTAGTTGTTGTTTTCTTTGACATCTGAAGGGAGGGCGTTCCACAGGGCGGGCGCCACTACCGAGAAGGCCCTCTGCCTGGTTCCCTGTAACTTGGCTTCACGCAGCGAGGGAACCGCCAGAAGGCCCTCGGCACTGGACCTCAGTGTCCGGGCTGACCGATGGGGGTGGAGACGCTCCTTCAGGTATACAGGACCGAAGCCATTTAGGGCTTTAAAGGTCAGCACCAACACTTTGAATTGTGCTCGGAAACGTACTGGGAGCCAGTGTAGGTCTTTCAAGACCGGTGTTATGTGGTCTCGGCGGCCGCTCCCAGTCACCAGTCTAGCTGCCGCATTCTGGATTAGTTGTAGTTTCCGGGTCACCTTCAAAGGTAGCCCCACGTAGAGCGCATTGCAGTAGTCCAAGCGAGAGATAACTAGAGCATGTACCACTCTGGCGAGACAGTCCGCGGGCAGGTAGGGTCTCAGCCTGCGTACCAGATGGAGCTGGTAGGCAGCTGCCCTGGACACAGAATTAATCTGTGCCTCCATGGACAGCTGTGAGTCCAAAATGACTCCCAGGCTGCGCACCTGGTCCTTCAGGGGCACAGTTACCCCATTCAGGACCAGGGAGTCCTCCACACCTGCCCGCCTCCTGTCCCCCAAAAACAGCACTTCTGTCTTGTCAGGATTCAACCTCAATCTGTTAGCCGCCATCCATCCTCCAACCGCCTCCAAACACTCACACAGGACCTTCACCGCCTTCACTGGTTCTGATTTGAAAGAGAGGTAGAGCTGGGTATCATCCGCATACTGATGAACACCCAGTCCAAACCCCCTGATGATCTCTCCCAGCGGCTGCATATAGATGTTAAAAAGCATGGGGGAGAGGACAGAACCCTGAGGTACCCCACAAGTGAGAGCCCAGGGGTCTGAACACTCATCCCCCACCACCACTTTCTGAACACGGCCCAGGAGGAAGGAGTGGAACCACTGTATAACAGTGCCCCCAGCTCCCAAACCCTCTAGACGGTCCAGAAGGATGTTATGGTCGATGGTGTCAAAGGCCGCTGAGAGATCCAGCAGAACCAGGAAACAGCTCTCACCTTTGTCCCTAGCCCGCCGGAGATCATCGACCAGTGCGACCAAGGCAGTTTCAGTCCCATGATGGGGTCTGAATCCCGATTGGAAGGGATCCAAATGGTCCGCTTCTTCCAGGCGTGCCTGGAGTTGTTCAGCAACCACTCGCTCAATCACCTTGCCCAAGAATGGAAGATTTGAGACTGGGCGATAGTTGGCCATATTGGCCGCATCCAAAGATGGTTTTTTAAGAAGCGGTTTAATAACCGCCTCTTTTAGCGGGTTTGGGAAGGCTCCCTCGCAGAGAGAAGCATTCACCACCCCGCAAAGCCCATCGCCCAGCCTTTCCCGGCTAGCTTTTATAAGCCAGGATGGGCAAGGATCAAGGAGACAGGTGGTTGGTTTCACTCGTCCAAGCAGCCTGTCCACATCCTCGGAGGTAACAGATTGAAATTGATCCCACACAACTGGACTAGACAGGAACAGTGACTGCTGTCACCATCTGCAGTGATCATGGAACCCAAGAAAGTGAAATCTCTCACTGCCTCCATTTCTTCCCCTTCTATTTGCCAGGAGGTGATGGGACCAGTGGCCAAGATCTTAGTTTTTTTGATGTTGAGCTTCAGACCATATTTTGCGCTCTCCTCTTTCACCCTCATTAAAAGGTTCTTTAATTCCTCCTCACTTTCTGCCATCAAGGTTGTATCATCAGCATATCTGAGGTTGTTGATATTTCTTCCGGCAATCTTAATTCCGGTTTGGGCTTCATCCAGTCCAGCCTTTCGCATGATGAATTCTGCATATAGCATATATTCAACACAAAAAACAGTGACAATTTGTTGTTGACAAAGGACAGCTGGACATATAAAGGGCCCCATTACCTTCAGTAGCTTAGGGCCTCATCAAACCTAAATCTGGCCCTGCATTCTGTAGTCTTGGAAACGGTCCTGCAAGAAAGCTCGACCCAATGAAATGGAGCCTTTACTTTCAATTGCATTTATTTATAAAAGTGGTCTACAATGCAAATAGTTCCTGTTTGAAAAACAAAACAGACTAACACAAAAGTCAGCTAACAACAACAAACCAAATTTTTGGTTTGTAAATGTTTTTATTGGTGTTTGTTGTATTTTGCTTTATGCTTCTTGTACATCACCCTGCGCTCCTGTGGAGGAAGGGTGGTTTAAAGACACCTTAAAAATAATATTTTGCAGCAAGGAACGGGTACCTGTGATCTAAAGTATTCTCTTGGACTCTAACCCTCATCAGGATGATGGGAATTGCAGCCCACAGGTTCTCCACTTCAGTTTTACGGTCAGTAGTATTTTACTATCTCCTCCCCAACACACAAAAAGTTGAAGTGAGTAGGATTAAATCAATTTTAATTGAAATAGTTTGGTTTATGGGCTGCGCTGTCTTAATCTAAGGGCCACTTAATCTTGCCTATATCAAAATCTGTATCAATATCAATGCAAAGAAAGTTTGATACAAACCACATGTGAGAACGACGAATCAAGCCACACCAATTTGGGAATTATAAACTTTTGTTACAAAGGGTGATGTATCCTTAGCAACATGCATGGCTGGGCCACTGGAACAAATAAGAGAACGATGATAACTTTGCAATTAATCTTTGGATCCTTTTTCAGAGCTTCTCTAATTTGTACCAATTAGTCACGTTCCTGCACTTAGGAGACTTGGAGAGCAGGGCTTTTAATACGTTCTTATCTCCCCCTTTCTGGGACTTCTTTAGGTTTACGGCTATTGTGATCTTTACTGCCCCATTTCTTGTTCGGATTGGAATAATTTGTCATCAGCGGGCAGATAGTTCTTTCACTGTTCCTATGTTTGAAATAAAAAAGAGCCACTGTTGCTTGGAAGGTTATCTCCGGGGCCTCACAAAGCAGAGAGCGACTGAATACTTAGAAGTTAAAGATGAGAAGAAAGTTGCCCTAGTGTGACCCATAAAACCTGAGATACCAGCTTTTTATAGGGAGGGAGGGAGAAGGAGACAGATGCTCTCAGAGCAGTTTTATTCCATATGTGGCAGATGAGTACAGCATTCTGATGTAATCCCTGCCCCCCATGGGGTTTCTTCTACAGAGAGTCTGGAGGTGGCCCAAAGTGCTGCACAGATCCTACAAGGCTCCCTCCAGTCTGGGAGGGCACAGCAAAAGGACATTTTCTCCCCTGTCACCTCCTCACCTTCTGCCCTGGCTGGCATGAGTACCAGGGCTACAGGTGTGCTGCTGGCTGTACCACTCTATCAAACCCTCCTCCTGCCCTCCAGGGGTTTGGTTTGCAGCCTCAGATGATCTATGTGGAGTTATTGGAACTTAGGAAACAATCCTATGTTAACACTTGGAGCACAATTTTTTCCTTCAATGAGGGTGCAACGGGTGGTGTTCAATCAAGTTCTACTCAGATTAGAGCCACTGAAATTAATGACCCTAATTTAGTCATGTTCTTTAATTGCAATGGGTCTCCTCTGGGTAAAACTTGGATACCACCCAATGTCTTTGTGCTGAGTAACCCCCAGATTCCTTTCTCATTCTCCTCTGCACTTGGCATGCTCATATGAGGAGGTGTGTGTCAGCATCATACCAAGGCAGCAACCTTGGGTTCGCAGGAGCATCCTACTCTTGTGTAGGACCCTGGCAGAGACACATGCCCGGCTGGCATGTTCTCTCCCTCCTGGTCGATCGTTCGGGAGCTTCAAAAGCTTTCTTCTGCCCGAACATCACAGCGACTGATACCAAGAAGCATCAGCACACTTAGGGATCTGCAGAGTCTTCACAGCATGCGTAAACAGACCTCAGCAACTCAGTGTTTTGGCTAATCTACTTTATTTACATATAAACGCACACAGAGCACTACAACATGGCTCTCTCTCTCTCTCTAGCATCAGACAGCAAAAGAAAGAAAGAAAGAAAGAAAGAAAGAAAGAAAGAAAGAACGAAAGAAAGAAAGAACGAAAGAAAGAAAGAACAATAGTTCCACTTCACGAAACACAGTAACACAAACATCCTGTCTCTGTCACTTCCCACTCTGTGGAATGAAAACATATACCATCATGTGATAGACAACAATCCCATGACTGTAGACACAGGGAATGAATCTCCAACACCTAGATGTTGTTGGACTGCCACTCCCATCATCCCCAAATGCTGCCCCTGATGGCTATGGATGATGGGAGTGGTAGTCCAACAACATCTAGGAACCCAAGGTCGAGAAAGGCTGGTCTAGGGAATGAGAAGTCTGTGCCAGCCTCTTCATTGGCAAATCACCCAAGCTTCAGAGCATGATACAAATTCCCCCTCCCCCCCAAAAAAAGTTTGCTGTTTAACAGACAGCCCTTTGTGTTGCCTGGGAACATGCATGCCCATGTCCACATGCCAAATGGGGGAAGAGGAGAAAACAAGAGTCTGTGACCCATGGAGATCCCACTGCCACCCTCACACGAGCTGGGATTGTGCCCTGCGTATTTTCGTTGCTGCATTAAAAGGGCTCCATTGCTCTTCTGCTGATGCCCTCAATCATTAGCACTCCATCCACTCTTGGGACCACCAGCTAAATGCATCCCAAAGCAATCTAAACAAAAACATAGGATGTGCCTGCAGGGTGAGGGGGCGGTGCTTCAGGAAAGGTCAGGGAGCCCGGTCACTTTGTTGTGATGTTGCTGTTAGGCCCAATCAGCCCTCTTTGAAAGGAGGCAGCCGTTTGCATCCCCCTTGGAGAATAAACTTGCGAGGAGTGTGAACAACCGCAGGCTGCCAGCCTTTCCGCTCTCCCCATCCAGCCCATCCGTCCTCTGCTCTGTCAGGCACAGGGGAAGATGGATGGCGCTTGACGATTTCTGGTCAGGGAGGGGGAGCAAGGGCCATCTGTTGCTGACTGGGAACATCTACTGAACAAAGAGGGAATGAGAGGGGAGCTCGGTGACTGTCCCCCCAGGGAAGTGCCAGCACTCATCAATCACCAAAAGCAGCTCAGCAAGACGCATATGCCTGAGCCAGAGGCCTCGGCCAACCCACCAAAACCTGGATACGGAGAATATCCTGTGCAAAGGGATAATTATCCCTTCCCTAATATTCTTTACTTGGAATCAATCCATTGCACTTTCCTAATCTCCACCACCTCCCCAAGTTAAGTGTGTTTAAGCCTATTCCTGCAGAAGCCAGTTAGAAGTGTGCTTTATGAGCTGGCCATAAGTTGGGAATGCCTTCTTTCTGACACTCGGTGGTGATGAGGATGGACAAATGTTTGCTGATAAGGCAGCAGACAACAAATGGGATCGTGTGTGCTTGACTGCAGGGCAAAGAGCCACCCATGTTCTGCTTGGAACCACAGTCCAAAGGATGTAGACATGGAGCAAGGTAATGCCACAAGGAGGCAAGTTACCAACAGTATCCTCTTCATGGAAGCTGCCCCTTTTTGTTCTAAGGAGGCAACAACAAGGAATGAACAATGAATAAATGAATGATATAAAAACAGAACTAGTGATTTGCTTAGACTGAAATACACAAGGGAGTAGAAAGAAGTAAAGTTATATAGTGAATGAATACTTGTAATTAATCAATTGTATGCTATCCTTGAAGATCGATAATTTAAAGTGTTTAATTTTATTAGAAATAGCAAAATACCAATAATAAGAATGAGAAACGATGCATAAACAGTTTGAAGTCATATTTTAATTGTTATTTTCTTTCTTTTTTCTTTTTTATCTACCTTATTCCTGTCAGTTTTTGTTTTTCATGCTTGTGAAATTTTGTAATTTTTTTATGTGAATGGTAAATAAAGTTTATTTTTTTAAAAAAGGAATGAACAATGAATAATGAGCAATAAGCGATGCCTCGTTCTCAAATTCTCCCAGAGTAACCTCTGCCATTTGCTGCTGCCTCTGCCCTGTTCACTTCCCCAGGGCAATATGCTTCCTAGTCCCCCTTCATTTTGGTCTTCTAGCAACTAAACAGGTCCTGGTTTCTAGTACTCCCTATCTGCTTCTTCCTTGGGCTTCATAATGGAATCAGGCTCTTCTCTTCTCATATTCTGTTCCCAAGAGGGTTACTGTAGTGTTACAATCAAAGATTTGCATGTTCATAATATCTACATCAAGTGGAACAACAGAAGTGTATTTAGGGAAACACGACCAGTTTACCCACACTGGGCACTGAGCCAGGAAGGTGCTGCAGCAATGACAAACAATGGAAGGCAAGAGGTGTGAGGTGTGGGACACCCAATTTTGGCATTGCACAGGGCGCCACTGAAATTTCAAAGCCCAAAGCCCACCACTGGTGACAGGGCTTCTGAAGACGACCTGTTCAATTGGGCATTTATCCTGATTTGCTGGCACAAAGCTTACATAGAGGTTAGCATACATCTGGTCCTTATCGACTGTTGATTCTGGTTTGTCTACGGGAAGGTGATACAACAATGAGCACTCATCCTGATTTGCTTGCATGGTGCCTGTATGTCTTCCCTTTAATGATTTGTTCATCCCATATCCCCCCCCCATCACTTTTCTAACCACAAAAGTCTGGGGTCGCATCCACACTGAACATTTGAAGCATTCTGCTACCACCTTGACAGTTACAGCTTTTCGTAAAGAAACTGGGATCTTTGGAACTGTAGTTTGTAAAGGGTGCTGAGAGTTGTTAGGAGACCCCCTCACAGAAGTACAGTTCCCAGCACCCTTAACAAACTACAGTTCCCAGGATTCTTTGGGGGAAGCCATGACTGTTAAAGAGATATGAGTGCTTTAAACATAAAAGGTAAAAGGTAAAGTCCAGTTAAAGGATACTATGGGGTGCGGTGCTCATCTCACTTCAGGCCAAGGAAGCCGGCGTTTGTCAGCAGATAGCTTTCCGGGTCATGTGACCAGCATGACTAAACTGCTTCTGGTGCAACAGAACACCATGACAGAAGCCAGAGCGCATGGAAATGTCGTTTACCTTCCCGTGGCGGTGGTACCTATTTATCTACTTGCACTGATGTGCTTTCGAACTGCTAGGTTGGCAGAAGCTGGTACAGAGCAATGGGAGCTCACCCCGTCATGTGGATTCAAACTGCCGACCTTCTGACCAGCAAGCCCAAGAGGCTCAGTGGTTTAGACCACAGCGCCACCTGTGTCCCTTTGAATGTATGTTGTGTTGTATGTGTGGTGTAAATGTATATAAACATTTTTTTCTCTTAAGGAATTGTGCTAGGGTGACAAAGTGCTTTAAGCCATTTTAACTGTGCAAACCTAAATTTCGGGTGTGTGTGTGTCTTTTAATCAAATGCAAAGCTACAAATGATCCTTTTGGAATAATGTGTATTCCAAAATAAGATTCATATTATGAATCTGCAGAGTTAGAAATTCTCCCCCAAAAGAGAAGAAAGCCTTAGAGATTTTCTTACCCCATGCAGAGATCGCAAACATAAAATGAGAAATTCAGCTAATGTGAACTTTAGCTACAGCAAATATACAACGTCAACTGAAATCAACTCCCTTCATTCAGAACAAATTATTCCATGTAAGGGCTGGTGAATTTACCCCAGAGTTCATGGTTAAATGCTGGGTTTTTTACATGAAGTAGAGGTGTCAATAGAATGAATAACACAAGGGAAATCAAAATTGCAAATCAATGTTGTTTGATTGAGAGAGAGCACACATATTTTTTTTAAGTTGCTTGGCTTTTTCCTAACTCTCTTAATAAAATAAATAAATAAACTACAAAGAGTGAGGCTTGGAATCTGGAACTTGGCATTTTACTTGAGCCACCGAACGGGTTGTATCCAGCCTCCCAGCATCTTTATATGATTCCCACATGGCAAAGAACCATTTTACAGACCAAATGAAGTAATCCTTTGATAAAGTGCAGTCATTTATTTGAAAAGTGTAGCCTTGCCATTAAAATGCAAATGAAATGAGTGCTAATATATTAACTTTTGATAGGAGTAGAAATGTTTTATGACAAGTGTGCTTTCATGTGGAATTTACTTAAGTGCTAACAGTGGACTCCTAAGGGGAGAGTAATACCCAGCTGTGAATGTTTGTTTATTGAAGATATTAATGAAGGACAGTGATTGAAGTGTTTGAGTCTTCTCGCAGTCTTTCATTAGTTGTCTGATCCTTAATCTGAAACTGAGACTTCTCTCCCATTCTTCTTCCTGAAGGGATTCTGACCAAACAGATCATTCTTTGATCCAAGATGTCTGAAGTCTGCAGAAGAGCTGTAACATGTTTGGCACTAATAACGTTTCTACCCTCTTATATCATTTAAAGAGGCATCTGCAAACCATCCAGTCGGTGTTTCATTTCCAAAGAGAGCCGTCATGGTCTCAAGTCTCACCCTCTAATTCTGGGGCACCTACCGGTATATGGCTATCCAGATGTTACCTGACAACAGCTCCCACCATCCTCATTGGCAATTCAGACTGGGGCTTATGGGATTTCAGCAGCATCTGCAGGACCACACAGGTTGCCACCCCTGCTCTGTCAGGAAGCCATGTTGGTAATCTCAGATGTAAGGGCTGTGATTCCTTGGTGGAAGAAAAGCACTCTGCACGTGTTCAGGGAATCTCTTCCTTTGGAAAGAATCTGAATGCCATTGTTACAAAAGGCTCTTTCATGCTTTGTCTTTGGAAGTACAGTGGTACCTCGGGTTAAGTACGCTTCAGGTTAAGTACGCTTCAGGTTAAGAACTCCGCTAAGAACAGAAATCATGCTCTGGCGGCGCAGCGGCAGCAGGAGGTCCCATGAGCTAAAGTGGTGCTTCAGGTTAAGTACGCTTCAGGTTAAGAACGGACCTCCGGAACGAATTAAGTATTTAACCCAAGGTACCACTGTATAAGTCACTGTCTCTTTAGATAAGGTGTGGTATTCAACCTAGTCTTACTCAAGAGTAGACCCATTGAAATGAATGGCCCTAACCAATGTTAATTAATCTCAGTAGGTCTACTCTGAGTTAAAGGTCTACTCTGCATACCATCCAGGGATTTCCAACAGCACATTTTTGTAGTACAAAGTCTGGTGTAGTGATATTCTAATCTTTCACCAGTGTGGGCATAATGTCACACAGAGGTAGCCAATGTGGTGCCCCCAGATGTTGCTGCACTCCAACTCCCATCATCCATGGCTATTGGGTATGTTGACTGCACATGTTGGGAGTTGGAATTCAATAACACTGATGTAACTAGACAGTCTGTAGTAGTAGTAGTAGTAGTAGTAGTAGTAGTAGTAGTAGTGGTAGTAGTAGTAGTAGTAGTAATTTATTAGTTGTACCCTGCCCATCTGGCTGGGTTTCCCCAGCCACTCTGGGCAGCTCCCAACAGAATATTAAAAACACAATAAAGCATCAAACATTAAAAACTTCCCTAAACAAAGCTGTCTTCAGATGTCTTCTAAAAGTCAGATAGTTGTTTATTTCCTTGACATCTGATGGAAGGGCATTCCACAGGGTGAGCGCCACTACCGAGAAGGCCCTCGGCCTGGTTCCCTGTAACCTCACTTACAGGGAGGGAACCGCCAGAAAGCCCTCAACGCTGGACCTCAGTGTCCAGGCTGAACGATGGGAGGTGGAGATGCTCCTTCAGGTATACCGGTACCGGGTCGAGGCCATTTAGGGCTTTAAAGGTCAACACCAACACTTTGAATTGTGCTCAGAAATGTACTGGGAGCCAATGTAGGCCTTCTAGGAACCCAAGTTGATGAATGTCAGCTTTGCATGTTTCCAATTCTTACTTCCAACTCACCACTACCACCTACTCCAGTATTTCAGAATTGGCTTGATGGTAGGACTGGGTAGCCAAATGCTTTGTGGTACAGTTGCAGCTGGAATGTTGAACGAGGACAGTAGAATCCCAGGTTCAAATCATGACTCAGTTACAAAGTTAACTGGGTGGTCCCGGGTTAGTCACCATTACGGCTAGGAGAGAAATTGGATTCTCTTGGCATTTAAAAGTGAACCTGACTAATTCACACTTTCCAAAACATTGTGCAAAGAGCCATCCTTCAAATTCACGTAGCTACAAATTTTGCAAAGCAGTTCTCCAGCAAAGTAATGTGAACAGAAATGCATATTCTGGGGTGAAGTGTGCATAAAAATATGTACAGTGGACCCTCGACTTACGAATGTAATCCGTTCCGACGCGAGCGTCGGAACTCGAAAAAATCGTAAGTGGAGTCCCCATAGGAATGCGTCGGCGAACGCATTCATAGCTTGAAAAAAGCTTCGGAACTCGAAAAAACCCCATCTAAAGCGGCCGTGGCTTCCGATCGGAAGTCGGAAAAATTTGGAAGCGGCGGCTGCTTTGATCCCTCGTAACTCGAAAAATTCTTAAGTCGGGGCATTCGTAAGTCGAGGGATCACTCTATTCGTGAAAATAACATGCAAGAACTTAATAAACTGGGGAGATTGTTTTGCAAAAATGTTTATATTATGCAAAATTTGCATATAAAATGAGTATATAAGGAGAAATTCATACTAAAATGCTGATTACAAATATATGTGTGTGTGTGTGTGTGTGTGTGTGCATGTGATGTAGAAATGTGGAAAACCAAATTGAAGTGGGGAAAAACGAGAAACCAAAATAGATTCACATATCCCAAGTCACCATCAATCTGCAAACCTACCTCATGCTGGTTATGGTTGTTGTGTGTGTATTTCTGTAATTTCCATTATTGCGAAATATTCCTAAAATAGCACATTCAGAAAATAACCTATGATATCGTATCTCAACCCTACCTTGCAGGGTTGTTGTGAAGGCAAAAAGGGTGGGGAGAATTATGTGCACCACCCACGCTCCTTGGAGAAAGGTCAGAAACGTACCTAAAATAAAATACTTTAAGGCATTGAGTGGATAGCATAAAGGCAAACTGGTCCATCTGTTCTCACAAATTTCAGAGGGAATGAAGGATATTCGGTGCATTTCCAAGCTCTGCTTGGTCCTCTCTGTGAGTCAGGCCTTTCGAAGGGAGATACCAGCCAAGAGGCATCAGCTAGCAGCAAGGTGGAGACAAAAGTGAATTGTTAACCAGCCATTCAGATGGAGAGAGGGAGGCCTGAACCCCCTCCAAGGCTCTTGATTTATGGCTTGTGATAATATGTTTTGGAGCACCACAACCCAGAGTGCTGTGCGGCGTGACCTGTAAAAATAAGTCTATTAACCCTAATCAATCTCCCATTATCCACCCTCGCTTGCAATTTAGCCGGCAAAAAGGAGTCACTGAGAGCTCTCGGCCTAGTTTGAACTAATCCCATTGTCTTTCGTAATCAGGGGGCCTTGGAAGAAAAGCAACTCCTTCTTTGGAGCAGCAGCAGCATAATCGCTCTGTGTGGATTTTTGAGGGGTGTGTGGGGGGGAGCCCTCCTCATTTCATCTTTTAATGAGAAAACGGAGAACTGTTTTCCTTCTGAATTGCCAGGCTAATTGAGGGCCGGGGCTCTTGTGGCGTTCCCGGCCCTGTTGGGTACTGGTTCCCAGGGCTCCGAAGGGCACTCTGTCTCAGCAGTCCGTAAAACGGCTCTAAACAAACTTCCCCTCCTCGCTAGTGAGAGACTTTACTCCTGTTAAGTGCTTTATTACAGAGCGGCTAATTATGAAGGTTATCGCAGATTCGTCGCGCCTCGGAAGGGGTTCTCTTAGCCCTTTGTTGCATCCCCTTGAAAGGCAAACTTGTTTCAACCTCTGCAGGGAAGGGGGGGGGGCGGAACTGGCACCTTGCCCCTCCGAGTCCACCGCCAATGTATTCTGCCACAAATGGGGTTTGAATTCATTAAGGGTGGGTGGGGAACGACGAAATAGCCTGCAAAACTGTTTCCTGACTGAGACTTTTTTCTGCCCATTTGTAGGGAAATTTGGAGCACGTCAGAAAACCCAAAAGTTCCAAATTAGCAACAATATTTTCAGAATCGCACCCTGGAAGGTTCAAGGTGCTTTGTAGACACCATTGTAGTATTATATCTCAGCATATAATATTCCTTTGGCAGACCTGTGGCCATTTTTGGTATGAGCTGCAGCTTTTAGTCTGATTTATTACAAATCACTCATAGGGGCGTACCCAGGATCAAAACTGGGGGGGGGGGGGCAAGCCACGGTCGTTCAGGTTTGCTTTGAATGGATGCTGATCATTTTTGCTTCTGGGGGGGGCAGCTGCCTTCTAGGGGGGGCAGCTGCCCCCTCTGCCCCCCGGGTACGCCCATGCTTACTCATCTGTTTAAAGTGTTTATCATCTTTCTTTCTTTTTGATCCCAGATATTCAAAGTATATTTTATTGAAATTATAGATGATATATTACTAAGATATCGTTTGCATACACACTATACATTAAAACAATATTTTGTGCACATTTTTTGCTGCCAAAGCACCCTGGAAACTGTAGCTCCCTCCTTCCAGAGCTATAATTCCCAGTACTTTTAAACTACAGTTCCCAGGTTTATTTGGGTGTGTGTGTGCATGCTTAAAATTCTCTTTAAATATATGGTGTGTATGTAGCCCTAAACTGTTCCTACCCTGACTTGACTTTCCACTTTTAATATGCATCACGAATACTTAGGAACCAAGGCAGGGGATAGGGCGAGACAAGGAACTCACAACACATTTGGACAGATCTATACTCCGAATGTGTGGACTGAATGTCTGATCCAAGAGTCAGAGCAGCAAATGGAGACCATCCCCACCCCCAGCCAGGATTTCGTTGCTACAGGATTTCTTAAATTCCATTTGAACATGAGAAAGGGCAAAATAAATATGTGAGGTAAGCCCCTTGATGGGCTAGGAACACTTGCTGACTGATACCTGAATGACAATTGTTTTGACAGGGGCTTTCTTGCCTGTATGTGCGATGCAAACCCATCAGAGTAATGTTAATCCTTGGGACTGTCCCGTACCTGCTGCATCATCAGTGTTGGTGGTGGGATGGTGGAGAGACATGGAGTGCTGGATTCATAACTCCTCCCCCAAAAAATTAGACTTTGTTTTTAGCCCCATTAAAATGGGTGCCCAGAACCCATTTGCAGGAGCATTTCCTCTGGCTGGATCAGGGTGAATCTCTCAGACTGCATACACACAGCATTTTTAGTACACATTGGAAGCACAGGACTCCCTCCAAAGAATCCTGGGAACTGTAGTTTACCATTTACTGTAGTTTATCTCGCAGAGCTAAAATTCCCAGCATTCCTAACATACTATGGTTCCCATGGTGAGGCAAAGTATTTAAGATCAGGGTATTATGATCCAGATGGCTGCTGCCTTATGTCACCTATTGGTGACAAGCATGTAATGCATACAGAAAGTAGGAAAAAGGAACCAGGACTATAACAGAGCTACAATGTTATTGAAGAATACAGTGGTATCTCGGGTTAAGTACTTAATTCGTTCCGGAGGTCCGTTCTTAACCTGAAGCGTACTTAACCTGAAGCACCACTTTAGCTAATGGGACCTCCTGCTGCTGCTGCGCCGCCAGAGCACGATTTCTGTTCTTAGCGGAGTTCTTAACCTGAAACGTACTTAACCCGAGGTACCACTGTACTGATCAATATTTACAGGACAGGGTGGATACTTAGCCAACAGTAGTAGATTTAATTTACTTGTCAAGTCATCCAGTCGGTGGTTTGTGATGCAGTGCCAAAATAGTCATGATTTGGGGCCTAACCATCACAAAATTCAGATTTGGAAACTGTGACGTTGTAAAATAGATTAGAATTTTTGTGTCTGCCTGTATATTTGTTACATGTTTTCTTCATGACCTCTGATATCTCGGCTGCCTCTGGACCATGCTGAATTGTATATAAATGCTTGATCAGACTTCAGCAATACGTATTACCTAATAAATGGACTGTTAACGATGGGGGTATTCATATTAGTTTTGCATGTTGCAAATCTAAATAAAAAAAACCATATAAAAATGAAATAGAATAAATGTAAGATGAATATTTGGCTCCTGTTTTGATTTCTTCCCATGACTAAGAATTCCCTACCCCATTTTAATGTTGTTCCTTCTAACAGCAGACTCAGGTGGTGTGTGTCAGCAGGACTGGAGCCAAAACAGGACCTTTGAGAGGGCAGTACCGGTATCAGCATGCTTGGGTAGTCATTGAGGTTTGCAGAACTACAGGTTATTTTTTTTAAAGCCAACCTACAAGGTAAGGTAAAGGTAAAGGGACCCCTGACCATTAGGTCCAGTTGTGACCGACTCTGGGGTTGCAGTGCTCATCTCGCTTTATTGGCCGAGGGAGCCGGCATACAGCTTCCGGGTCATGTGGCCAGCATGACTACGCCAACACCGTTTACCTTCCCGCCGGAGCGGTACCTATTTATCTACTTGCACTTTGTGCTTTCGAACTGCTAGGTTGGCAGGAGCAGGGACCGAGCAACGGGAGCTCACCCCGTCGCGGGGTTTCGAACTGCCGACCTTCTGATTGGAAAGCCCTAGGCTCTGTGGTTTATCCCACAGCGCCAACCGCGCCCCAACAACCTATAAGGTAGCAAAAACCATAAAGAGGCTGAGAATGCTCAGCAGCCTCTGGGAGCCACAGAATCTTGAATGTATATGGGAGGGGGGAAACGAAAACCAAAAATTATGTGGGGAGGGGGAGAATGAACTGTCTGTACCTGCTTCAGCCTTGTACCGCTTGTAGCAAGATAAAGAACCTGCAGCCATCTGAATGTCACTGGCCTATCAACTCTGAGCATTGGCCATGTTGACTAGGGCTGGTGGGTGATGGAGAACCAAGGGTTCCTCATCCCTGCCTTCTAGTAGCCTGGAGGAGGGCATTTCAGGAAACCTGAACAGGATACTCTAGAGGTTGAAGATAAAAGGCAATGTTTTGTTGCTGGTCCCACCTGTAAAACCAAAACCTGTGAATTTCAGTGCTGTTTTTAAACTGCACATTATATCCAAAGCTTCCTCTGGGAGGAGGGACCTTCTAATCCTTCTCTAGATGTGCATGTATATGTTATGAGTGATCAGCTCTGGATACATTTCAAAAAGTAGCAACTGAATAGCCATATTTGAGGATGAAACAATTTTCGAAAGACCGTTGTCAGATCTTTGCTACGCTTTGAAGTGTCATATTTAGTCTGTGCGGGTTATGCAAGGATCTTATATTCACATTTGCTTTGTGGGAGTTCCTCAGGCAACCAATCAGAATGAGAAACTGCTGCTTTTAATGGACCTGTCAGGACAAGGACTCCGAATGGCAGGCACAATCCAATGTGGACCTTGTGTATTTAATCACTGCCTTCTCTGCTTCAGGGTGTAGAGGCATTTGCATGTATTCTGCTCAATACAGTAATATATACACACTGGCCGTGCATGAAAATGGCAAAAAAAATCCAATTAAAGAGGATGGGGAGAAGATGTTTATAAAGGACGGGGTAGATATTGCATATTATGGATCTGAGTAAGTTATGAGACTTATTTTATGAGTTCAAATCCCCAGGTGTTATTTATAGACTGTCTTTGGAGATAAACCCATAATTCATCCTCATCTATGGGAATTTCTCACTGTTCTGAAGAGAAGGCATTCATATTTTTTAAAATGTCTGCCGTGGCGAAAGGAAGGAATTAATGCTAAGAAGTCAGCTATAATATGCTGCTTTATGGGACTGAGTTATTGCCCTGTCAGCATCGAGATGAACATCCTGAGCCACGAACAAATCCTTTTTCACCTGAAGCTGGACTGAAGTCGCCATTCCCAAATCAAACCACATCATCGGTTCCAGTAATTAATTCCTCAAATTTAACCTTGTCATTTCTATTCCGAAATATATTTATTCCGTCTCCCCCCTCCTCCAAAGTATTGACATTTCCTTTATTCTATGCTGTTTTTCTCTACGCATAAATCATGCAAGTGTGCCTTGGAGAAATGGAAAGGGTTATGTTGTTCTTCTCTCCCTTTATGCATGCATAACTTCCTGCAAAGTTCATATCCATTAGATATCTTCATGGAAGCACTGGTGGGATTAACAGAGGGTGCCAGAGATGCTGTACACATATCCTCAAATGATCTTGAAACATTTTGGGTTTTAATTTTGCAGCCAGGACTCCAAAGACTATTCTTCTTCTGTGTTCCCAACTTCAAAAGCTTATAAATCATGAACTCCTGCACCTCTCCTATACACATGCCATAAATATGTATAGCAGAAAAGAGGATGGAGGCGAGAACTTCATTCCCCATCACCACAACTGTGCCATTCAATACAACATCTTCCAGATGTTGCTGGACTCCAACTTCCATCCGTCTCAGCCAACATGGCCAACGGTCAGGGATGAGACCAACAAAATCTGATAGGCCACCAGTTCCACATCTGGACTTAAGCTGTGTATGGGGACATTTGCCTGAGCCTTAGTGCAATGCTCCTGATGGAATGGAGCAACATGGGCTTCGGCAATCGGCATTTGGCGTCATCTCTTCCTGTAATGATGGACTAGTTATTGAACTAATCACAGAACTCTGAGAAATATGAAGACTGCCTTTTCCTCAGTCTACATATCAGGATTTCAGACATGTGCATGCTCCTCCATTAAATTTGAAGCAGCGCAAGTGCCAGGCAGGCATTAGTCAGTGGCAGCATATAAGTCAACCACAGCATTAGGTCAGTGGGGCTACAACTGGGAAACACAGGAAGCTATCTTATACTAAGACAGACCCTCAACCCATTCAGTTCTGTTAACAATGACTGGCAGTGGCTTTCCAGAGTTTGGGAGAAGGGTTTCCCCCCAGTCCTGCCCAGAGATGCTGATGACTGAAGCTGGACTAGCAATGGACTATTGAAAGCCCACAAAAACCTCATCTTGTTTCTCCTGCGCTTGTCTTTGCTGTCCCCTTCCTACCCCCACTTCTGCAACGAAAGCTCATTTCTCAGCTCAGTTCATTCCTTTACCTTCTTTTACCTCGCACGTCTGTTCAGGAATGATGCCGAAAGTTTGCCCCACTCCTTCTAATTGTTACCAGGTGTCAAAATGAAGGATGCCTCTTAATTGCCTTCACTCCAAGTGGGGCAAACACATGAAAACACGACGCTATTGTAACTGTAGCCTATGAAAGCCATCAGGGCTAAGTGCTGCAGCCATTAAAGAGGCAAGCGGAATGAGAAACGTACATAAAAGGAGAGAGAAAACCTGGAAATATCTCCATGTCACTAGGTAGGCCGTTGGTGCAGCCCCATAATGAATGTCATGTGCAGGTCTCCTTAAAAATATGGGAGCGTTAAGAACAAAAAAACAATCTTTTACTAACCTTTTTGAGGGAGGTATTTTTAAAAAAAGAAGAAGGGGGAAGGTTTAATTTTTCATCCAAAACAAGGGAGCCAGTCAGAACATTCTGCAAAATGGTGTGCCTAAGGCCATATCCACACCATACATTTAAAACAACCTCATGCCACTTTATGCAGTCATGGTTTCCTTCCAAAGAATCCTGGGAACTGTGCTTTGTGAAGGGTGCTGAGAGTTGCCAAGAGACCCCCTGTTCCCCTACAAATCCCACAGCGGTTTAACGATCAATCCCTCTTCCCAGGGAACTCTGGGAATTGCAGCTCTGTGAGGAGATGAGGCATCTCCTAACTATTCTCAGCACTCTTCATAAACTGCAGTCACCAAGATTGTCTGAGGGAAGCCATGATTGTCAAGGTGGTATAAGAGTTCTTCAAATGTATGGGGCAGATCCACTGTGTAATAATAATAATTTATTATTTATACCCCGCCCATCTGGCTGGGTTGGCGGCTCCCAACAGAATATTAATAATAAGAATAAAGCGACAAAATGTCAAACATTAAAAACTTCCCTAAACAGGGCTGACTTCCCTAAACTTCACTCAATCCAGTCACTGTAAACCTGGGGTGAGGGACCTGTGGCCCTCCAGAAGTCATTCGACTCTAGCTCCTACCGTAGTATCATGGAGTTGGAAGGGCCCCTGAGGATCATCTAGTCTCTGCAATGCCGGACTATGCAGCTGTCCCTTACGGGGATTGAACCTGCAACCTTGGCATTATCAGCAGCACACAAACCAATGGAACTATCAGTCCCAGGCAGCATGACAGATGGTTGGGGATGATGGGGGTTGTAGTCCAGCAACATCCAGAAGGCCGCAGGGTCCCCACTCTTGGTGTACCATAGATTCCATTTAGATTATATTTAACAACGTTGTTTCACAATTCCTATCATATCCTTCGAGACACTGCAGGAAAGGAAGTGATCATTCTGGAGACCCTCTGGGACCCTTCACAGATGCTGTACAAAGAGCAATGGAAGCCTCATTTATGCACTGGGAGAATATAGATAGGCTGTTACTAATATCTCCAGATCTCTCCCTGCCTGACCATATGGAAGCCTGGTCTCTGGATTATTACGTATAGGAAATAACTATGAAAAACTAGCTGAAGAACACTGTGGTGTTATGTGCTCTCAGTCCCTCCAATCCAAGCCTATTCTTTATGGAGTTTTCATTCTCCAGGGGATGTGGTAACTAGTGGATTAGCCCTGATTTACAGCATTACTCTGCATGTTCCCAGCTCTGCATGTTTATTTCAATACCTTTTTTGGTTATTAAATGCCCATTATGCACCGTAATCCTTATAAAGAGAGGCCTCTTTAGAAGTACGGTGCATATACAACATCTTTGCAAAACAGTAAGTGGATTCATGGGAACGGGCCACTAAAAATAAATTACCTCGTTTTTCCTTTTGGTTGAAGCAGCCTATCTACAATGTGCTTGAAGGCAGTGGAGCTCTGATTTACAATTGGGTTTCCCAGAGATCAAATAAAAGTCAAATGGGGAATGATGGAAATTTCTCAAGGGAGAAACCAAGTCTAGGTAATCGGCTTTCACACTTCCCTTTCCAACGAGGCCAGGAGAAGTCATGCTCACTGACGCCTGGTTGAAATGCCTGAAAAGCTCAGCAACGCTGTTCCTTCCCACCACCCCGTTTTTATAAAATAAGGATACAAATACTTCCTTCCTTCTGCATGGCTTCATTACATGCTCTCCATTTTGCAAATGTATCAGCCAAACAGCCTACAGGGAAGCCCAAGCATTTCCATGAGCTGTTCTGATTACTAGTCTGGAGTGGTCAATGGGAGATTTGTTTCAAAGGGCTACACCAGGCGTGGGCAACCCTTTTTCTGTTGGAGGCCAGATTTCCTGGGGACAGGGGGTTTCTGTCAGAAGCTGAAGTCAATGGTGGCATGTCCATTTGCACACTCTCTCTTTCTATATATACAGTCATACCTCAGGTTGCGAACGCTCTGTGTTGAGTATGTTCGGGTTGCGTACTCTTTAAACCCGGAAGTGCAACACGGAGCGTGGATGCTTCTGTGCATGTCCGCACGGTCCGCGCACACGCAGAAGCATTCTGCGCAGTTCGTGCATGAGCAGAAGCACTGCCCGGGTTGTGCACTGTTCGGGGTGCGAACGGCGCCCCGGACCAAATTGAGTGCGCAACCCGGGGTACCACTGTATTTTCACCACCCTTTCCCCCCCCCCTCTGTCTCTCTGTCTCTGTCATTCTGATACAGTGGTACCTCAGGTTACATATGCTTCAGGTTACATACGCTTCAGGTTAAGAACTCCGCTAACCCAGAAATACTACCTTAGGTTAAGAACTTTGCTTCAGGATGAGAACAGAAATCTGGCAGCTGCACCAGGCCCCATTAGCTAAAGTGGTGCTTCAGGTTAAGAACGGACCTCCGGAACGAATTAAGTACTTAACCAGAGGTACCACTGTACTTCATTTTCAGCTGAGAGGGCCAAGATTCTTATCTCCACAAACCCCACAGGCCAGGTTAGACAGGTGGGTGGGGGCTGCCCAACTGTCAATCATTTGGTGCCATAATGACTTCGGGGGATCACCTTTGAAGTGTGGGACACAACTTTATCTGCCTCCCACTTGATGTCACTTATGACTGGTTCCCACAAACCAGGGGTGTGGTTTGTGGGAATTGTTCTTGCTGGCAAAATTAGGGCCCTTGAAATACCTAGTTAACCCCCCCCCTTTCCCCAACTTCCCCAGACGTACAACTTCCTGACTTCACACACATGGCCAAAAAAATCCATTTGGTAACACAAGCAACAAATGACAAATACTGGGACCCTATGGGATCCCTGGTGGGTGACTAGTGGTCCCAGAGAGTGACTGGGGATGCGCATGCTGGTGCTGGTCTCTGCAGCGAGTGGGTGGAATGTGTATTTCCGTATTCACATTGTGGATGAGTATTACATTGGGTGACATGCTTCCAGATGTGAAGGGTCATGCAAATGTGCATCAGTATCTGATCTGAATGTGTAGGCCCTGATCCAGCAAGAGATCTTCATTTGAGTAGGATGGGGCAAACGCTGGCAGCCTTTAATGAATTTTAATGAACTTCATTCACATAGTGCAGGCTGAGGAACATAGAAAACTGCCTTACAGGTATACTCAGTCAAAGCATTGGGTCCATCTTGCTCAGCAGTGTTCACTGACTGGCAGCAGCTCTTCAATGTTTCAGGCAGGCTTCTCTCCAAGTCCTACCTTGGTGCTGTATACCTGAAGGAGCATCTCTACCCCCATCGTTCAGCCCAGACACTGAGGTCCAGCGCCGAGGGCCTTCTGGTGGTTCCCTCACTGCAAGAAGCAAAGTTACAGGAAACCAGCAGAGGGCCTTCTTAGTAGTGGCACCTGCCCTGTGGAACGCCCTCCCATCAGATGTCAAGGAGATAAACAACTATATGATATTTAGAAGACATCTGAAGGCAGCCCTGTTTAGGGAAGTTTTTAATGACTGATGTTTTAATGTATTTTTAACCTTCTATTAAAGTGGCTGGGGAAACCCATCCAGATGGGCGGGGTAGAATATATTATTATTATTATTATTATTATTATTATTATTATTATTATTATTATTATTATTATTATTACCCATTGAGTCAATGTCATTATAAAATGGCATCACTGATGATACACATTATGGGCACAATCCAGACCTTTTAATTTACATTGTGTTCAGGGGCAGAGAGTTGAGCATCCACTTCACTCTGCTAATAACATCTGTGATTTTCTTTCTAAATAATATTTATTAACTTTGCTTGGATCACATTCTAAACTTATAAGCAGATGGAATCTGATTTAGGTAATAGCATTATTATTATTTCTTTATATTTAAACTGCAACAATGTTCTTACAACATAAATGAAAAATATGGGAGGTGTGGGGTGGAGTGGGGAAACAAAGAATATTTGAACCAGATGTGGAAGAAGGTATTATTTTTCTAACAAATAACTGTACATTTAGGAAATGTCCTACTGTGGAGCTGCACTGAATCAAATAACTAGCAAAAGGAGATCTACACCGAAGAATTAATTAAATATCATCTTGTGGGAATTAAAACATTTAAGGGCATTGTTTTGTGTCATTGAGCCAAATTCCCTTAATCATGCCTAAAATATGCACAGGTTTCCTTCCCTCTCCCCCCACCCTAATATTCAGTCTGCTAGTGGGTCTTTCAAAACTTGTAAATTACTAAGTATAAAATGTAAATAAAGAAAGTAAGATTTACAGTGTCTACTTAGATGCAAATCTCATTGAGTTGAATGGGACTTACTTCCAAGAAACTAGATATAGGATTGTAGCCTTGCAGAACAAACCTACGTGTGTGTAAAGGGACCCCTGACCATTAGGTCCAGTCGTGTCCGACTCTGGGGTTGCGGCGCTCATCTTGCGTTACTGGCCAAGGGAGCCGGCGTACAGCTTCCGGGTCATGTGACCAGCATGACAAAGCCACTTCTGGCGAACCAGAGCAGCGCACGGAAATGCCGTTTACCTTCCCACCGGAGCGGTACCTATTTATCTACTTGCACTTTTGATGTGCTTTCGAACTGCTAGGTTGGCAGGAGCTGGGACCGAGCAACGGGAGCTCACCCCATCGCAGGGATTCGAACCGCTGGCCTTCTGATCAGCAAGCCCTAGGCACTGTGTGTACTCAGAAGTAACTTTCATTGGGGCTTAGTCCCAGGAAAGTGGATCGAACTGCACCTTGCACTGCAAAGCTATATGTGTCTACTCATATGCAAGAAAGACACCTGAAAACATCTTTTAGCATAGAAATGTACTGAAAGAGCACTGGGAAATGTGTATTTTATAGTAAGACTGCGTTCAAAACTTATACATGTGGGGTTTTTCAGGTGTTCTTTAAGAATGCCAGCAAAAACAAACAAACAAACAAACAAACAAGATGGAATGGATCTGTGGTTGAAAAGCAGTGAAACTGACATGGAACAGATGTAGACTGATCCATCCAATCTTAATGTCCAATGAAGTCATCATGCTGTCTAATGTCTGGGGTGTGGCTGGGCAAGGGTCACAGTGATGAGAGATGTTACTCCCTTTCTTCAAAGGCCTACACCATTTAGGAAACTGTTTTATTTGAGGTTTTTCTATAGAATCTAAGTGGTTTCCAGAACATTAGCATGACAGCTGTCAAACTCTTGCTAGTTGTTTTTTTTAAAAAAAATTGTTCTCATTCATTTTAGAGAAAAACCAAAGGAGACATAAGATTTTGCTAAGTGATAACTGCCTAAGCCTCCAGTTGCTTGCTTAAATCATCAAGCCAATATTGGAAAGAAAGCTGATTTTTGTACCTAACACCATGGGAACTAGCACTGATACACCCAGGAGCCTCACCAAAATGATGGAGAGGTTGCACCTCCACAGGTACATACTTCCACATGTGGTGGGAATGCCCCAAAATCCAACTCTCCTGGACATCAGCCATACAAGAAATATGCAAAATAATTAAGCAAGTATTAGAAGTCACCCCAGAACTGGCCTTACTGAACATCTTCCAAGATAATAATGCCCACTCACATTATAAAGAACTCATAACCCACCTACTCTCAGCAGCCAGAAGCATCATAGCCAGACACTGGAGAGACCTGTCAGAAGTAAGCATGGACCAATGGTATCAAATAGTATGGGAAACAGCCTTACTAGAAAAACTAACCAATAAACTGAAACTGACATGGAGAGAAATTGAAGAAGACGCCTTCACCCCAATATGGTTCCCCTTTATCACATACATTGCCCAACAAGACAACAACAAGAATCCGTCGACAGCATACAAATCAATCTGGCTAACCTGATCCAAATACACACACACACACCCCACTCACACACAAAAACAAATCTCACTACAGCCAACCAAAGAAAACCAACCACACCTTAAGCCACCCCCCAACCTATCTCACCACCAAGGAAATACAAAAAGCAAATAGTAAGAGAACCCATACAAGTGACGCTGACACAAAACCCCAAACGTACACTAAGCAGAAGAATTAAAGCATAACCACCCGACCCCACCCTACTCACCATTCCCCCCTTCCCTTTCCCCCCTCTTTTCTTCCTAACCTAATACTGCATGCAACACTAATGTCTCACAACAAATGAAACTGATCTGTAGAAATCACAACTTGAAAAAAGCGGCAATGCATGTATTTTTGTAAACTAAGAAAACTTTAATAAATATATATATATATTTTAAGAAAGAAAGCTGATTTTTAGACACTGGATATAAAGCTGCAATGCTCTTGTTCCTATGATATGCCGTTCTCTGAACTGCTTCTATCAGTGTGTGTGGAGGTTCAGGAGCTGTTTCTCAAAAGTGAGTCATTTTTCTTAATGAATTTGGGTTGGCTGCTCCTATTCTTTAAGGATCCCACTTGTGCAATAAGATGGGATGTTCTTCTGATCCCCAACAGTGCTGTGATATAGGAGCAGAAGATGAGAATCCGACAAAAGAAGGTGAAGGAGGTTAGAGTATCATTTTGCAAATGTGGCCGATCAGAATTCCCGTGGAAGCAGGACTTGTTAGAGAGACAATGCTTCATTTTCTGGCAACGGTAGAAACTTTTGTCACAGAGAACAGCTGGATTCACCTCTGGGTCACAAGACACAACCCTTTAGACCTCCAGGTCACTATTTTCAAAAACAGGTCAGGTCAGCAGTGGCTTCTGTCCTGACACAGCTCTCCGGTGACCTCTACAAAATAAGACAGCAATGGCATAATTTCAACGCCGACTTCGTCCAATGACAAACTGTCATTCTGTTGATAGACACTGGAGTCTGTGGTTAGGACTGCCCAGATGGAGGGACTTTGCTTTGTATACCAAAGGGATCCCAGGCACCTAGCTCCCCAAAAAGACAAATTTTCATAGGGAGGGTGCCATTGTTAAGAGTTATTGTTAAGTTTAGGGCTCCTATCATGGTTCTTTTAAAAGTAGTGAATAGGCTGCATAGCCATGCCATCAGCACAACCCCCATCCCTTTGTTGTTCTGGTCATTGTTAAGCTCAGGCAGAGGCTTCCTTGAAACCTATACATTTCTTTGCTCTTCCTTTGCTGCCCAGGATCTCATAGAGCAGTGATGGCTAACCTTGACGCCCCAGATGTTTTCGAACTACAACTCCCATCATCCCTAGCTAACAGGATCAGTGGTCAGGGATGATGGGAGTTGTAGTCCCAAAACATCTGGAGTGTCAAGGTTAGCCATCACTGTCATAGAGCATTTCATGGCTGAGAAGGGATATGAACGTGGTTCTCCCCTGTCCAAGTTTGACACATAACCACTACACCATCCCACGGGTTCTCCCTTCATGGGTCTCAGCTGGTGTGGAGTCCTTGAATGCTCCCTCAGCTGCCAGGTGTGTTCAGCCATCCTGCCTCTAAATGAGGAAAGTCATAAGCATCTTAAGCAGGCTATGGAAGAAAATGACTTTGAAATATGAGACAGTAAAGAAAGCAGAGGGAAGGAGAAGGTTTTGAAAAGTTGCAATGCTATTTAAATGGAAGAATTAACAAGGAGGCACCTGAAGGTGGGGATCAGACTGATTTGGGGCTGGATAGTTTTTAAGAGGCGAGGCCGAGGAGGCAGATGGATGCAGGAGCAATGGTGATCAATTTACACCAAGATGCAATTTAAACTGATGAACTAGGGACGGGGAACTGGCAGCCGCAGAACAGGATCAATTTCAGACTAGATGGAATCTGAACTCATAAAGAGAGTGAGAGAAAGCACATTTTGAATAAAGGAATTGTGCTTTGTTTGCTTTTTGAGTTAGCAGTAATGATAGGTCCTCTTGTGGATTAGGGAAGGACTGTTTGGGTAACACTTCCTTTAAATATTTACAGAGGGATTAGGCTAGGAAGAAGGTGAAAGGCATTTATTCCAAGATGGTCTTGTCTGCTTAAGCAGCTCAGTCAAATATGTCACTATCTTGCAGTTTTATCCAGTGTCACTTCTTCAGTACCAGACCAATTCTCCCAACCCAGAAGCCTCACAACCAAGCTCAAGTTCAGGGATCCTAAGAGCCACGCTCCTCTCCCAGGAGACTCTTTTTTTCATTCAACTTCCCCACCTCCTCCCTGGTAAGCTTCATTAACGCGTGACCCCAAATTTCCAGATGCTCCCAAACTAATGCCAAAGTTTTGTGCCGGTTTTGTGCTGTTTTGTGCTGCGAACCCCATGTTTTGTGCCATCCCCCCTAAACCAAGTAATTGACAAAGCAAATCAGGGTCACAAGTTAATGTCCCAAAATCCAACCTTGTTCAATTGACTACAAACTGGTACCAAAATGTTGCGCTGGTTTTGTGCCGCAAACCCCTCTTTCTGTGTTGCTCCCCAAATTGGGTGATGGATACTTAAACCGGGGGCCATAGGGACACCCATGAGTGTCAATTACTCACTTTGGGGGGGCGCACAAAATGTGGGGTTTGCAGCATAAAACTTGCACAAAAGGTTCAGGGTCACACATTAATGAAGCTCCACAGTAGACTACCTAAGAACAGAAGTCTTGCTGGATCAGGCTAGTGGCCCACCTAGTCCAGCATCTTATTCTCTCGTTGGCCAATTAGATGCCTGGAGGAAGCCTGAGAGCAGGACCTGAACACTAGAGCTCTCTCCCCAATCACGATTCCCAGCAACTGGCATAGCTCTTCATATCCCATGGCTGCTAAGCATGTTTACTGGTTGTCCTCATTTGATTATTTGGGGGAGTTTTCCTCACCTTAGATTCCTAAGCATAGCTGTCAACCCTCCCTTTTTTTGTGGGAAACTCCCTTATTCCTTGTTCTCGAAGCTACTAACATGAGTTTGGCCAAACTGCGAGAGGCAGTGAAGGATAGGCGTGCCTGGCGTGCTCTGGTCCATGGGGTCACGAAGAGTCGGACACGACTGAACGACTGAACAACAACAACAACAACCCTTATTCCAATGCCGTTTCCTGCTGCTATCCCGGATTGTTGATATCCCTTAAATTTCCCGGATTTCAAAGGAAGCAGCTCCTCTCCCTCCCTGCCGGCCAGGGAGGCTCCTCAGCTGCGTTGCTCAGCTGCCAATAAGGAGTCTGAGACCGACTGGGGGCGGAGCTTGCATGCCTTGTGCAGCCAGACCCTCACACCCAACCAGACAGACAGCCTGCCTGCCATCTATGCGCTCGCTCTTTCGCTCACCCGTTCGCGCGCAGGCTCTGGAGCGCAGGGTGGCGAGGCTACTTGGTGCCATTGCACCGCCCTCGCGGCATCCCTTATTTTCAAATTTGAAAGTTTGAAAAAAAAACCTTATTTTCAAATCCAAAAGTTGACAGCTATGTTCCTAAGACTTCTACTAACTGTGGGGCACTGGGATACCTCCCACTTGTGCGTGGATGATACTGCTTTGGCTACATAAAGATCTATACTTAGATAATAAATTCACTATTTGTGTAGCATACATTTAGCATATTACTGATTTTGTGTCGAGTGTAATGTTTGGGGTACACAGAAGAGTTGGGGGGTTCTGTCATAGTCCACTGCAATTATACAATGACTGTAAATTTGAGTTAGGATCAAGTATGTTTCCCCCCCAGGTTTGGGAGGCTGAAAGTGATAGACAATTGACCCTCCATGCCCTTTCTAGGGAGCCTCTTGATAGAGGGTCTCTATCTGTGCTTACCAACTGTGAATGCTGTTTTCTCCAGCAGACTTGCTCACCAGCCCAAATATCCATGAGGTCAGGTTTCTGGGCTTTCATATCCTAGAATGGATATCTGGCCAAAGGCGCTGTCCATTGTAGGTGGGATTGCATGCCTGCAATTTCATTACAGCGAAGGAAGGAAGAATGTCCTAAGGGGTGGAAGGTTTAGTAATACAATTTAGGTACTTTCACCCATAGGTCACAGGTTCAGCCTCAAGTGACACTAAATAATGCTTGCAAGTTATTACTTTTTGACACATGCCGGATACCCTGGAAAATACCAGTTGGTGGCACAAATCAAGTTCATGTTCTCGAGAGCATCTTCTCTCCACACATATCTCAATCTCCCTGGAAGCATAAAGTGAAGAGGGGACAAAAAAGGGGAAAAGGTTTCAAACTTCCTCCACTGCCTCTGCCAAGCAAAGCCTTGGCTGGATTCTGGGATAAAACCTGCTTAGAATAATTTATATTGCACAAAGCTATTTATAACCAACTCATAAGTTATTATTCCCCTCTGCCCCCAGTTTGTATTCTCAAATTTCAGGCTCAACATTTACCTGCTGTTTGGGGATTTTGAAAGCAAAAGGCTCAAAAAATTGACTGCACTGCTCCCAAAATTGTTTACATGGGTTTCTTCCCATTCTCATTTCTCTATTCGTTATGCTTTGGAAAGCAAGTCAATAAGATTTTTCTCATGACCTTGAAAGATATTTGCACATGACACATCAGTGGCAGGGGCTAAAACGGGTGGCCTTTGTGTAAGGATAGCCTGGCACAGATGAATAAGAATATCATAAACAGCCCTCTCGGTTGCCCCACACATTCCATGGCTATTGCTTTTCCACACCACTTTCTCAGATTTGATCCCCTTTCCCATGGATTTGCCCCCCTTCTCCCTCGCTCCCTCCCCCCCCTCTCTCATTTACTGCTGCACTTTTATTGCTGCACAGGTATGAATGAAGGATACAGAGCAACGTGTCAGCTACACTTTGCAAATCCACGCTGGACAGGCTGTTGCTGCAATGCCATTTCAAGCAAAAGAAGGAACTAGAAACCCTGCAATTAATCCCGCCTTTAAAAAAAGAAGAAGGGAGGACAGCACACCAAAGCTGGAATGCAGCGGGCTAGCAGTGATCTCACCCAGATTCTTTATGATACCTGTGTCTGTCCTGGAGGAAACATGATGACTATTCCAGAGCAAAAAGCTAGCATAGAAGCAACCAGTGTGTGTTGCAGAGACATCCGTCTTCCTACCCCTTAGTGATAAGGGCAGCGTCCCCCCCCCCCGGTTCAGATTTCAATACATTTCTAACCGGGCCTTTGTTTCACTAAATGCTGCTTTTTGCATGTCTAGCGCTGTAGGGATTAGAGAGGAATTATTCATAGGAGATCTAATTTTGCTGCCGCGCGGAAGGTCCTTTCTGCTAATGCACCCCTGGAGCAGGAAGCAGCGTGTGGGTGGGTGTGCAATTTACAGTGGCTGCTTAAGATGGCAAAGCCTTGGGGGCGGAACTATAAAGAACAAAGGCTCGCCTACTCAGGAGCGAGGCAGTTATGGAACCTCACCCCATTGGACGTGGAAGGGCGGTGATGAGAAACAAAGGATAAGGAAGGCCTAAAGCGGTGTTAATGCCTATTTGCATTGGGAAATCACTTATGGAAATGGAATTCAGATATGGATGCTACATGCTGTTGGCGGGGTGGGAGGGTGCGGGGTTCGCAGACTGCAGATTATAGGTACCGGTAGAAACAGCAATACAGGGCAAATGAAACAGGGTTTACCAGCTTTCCCCAAGTCACTCACAGCTACAGAAAGAGGGTGTCCTTTTCTTATGCTGGATATACTTTCCTTCCAATCACACGGAATAAACAAGTAGGCAGAGCATTCCGGTCGTAATCACAGGGTGTTTGGTGGAGGGAAAGCAGCCCAGAAGCAACAGAATAAACTCTTTGCTGATGTTATAATTGCATTCCTGGTCTCCAGGGACTAGATGTCCAAGGTGACCTATAATGAGATAAGTGGCCTTTGACCACTAGGCCATTCATCTGAATTTGAACCAGGTCAATAGTTGTTGTTTTCTGTCAGCCATTAGGCCTTGCGTGAATGAAGCTGAGCAGGAGTCTGGTCAGTGGCAGAGAAGCACCTATACCACACACAAAAATGGACACTGATTTATGCCACACAGAACAGTGAGAGACCAGGTGGATATGGACTCAGCTAACTCTCATCGGCAGGGTTTGCTTATCATGTTTATGCCTTTGCCTTTCCTCTTAAGGAGTCTGTGAGAGTTATCTGATATACTCAGCGATGTAGGTCAGGCTGACAGATAGTCCAAGTTCGCCCAGTGGCTGAGAAGAGATCAAGCAAAGGATTCTCTTGTTCAAGTGCAATGCTCTACACCAGCCACGTAGAACTGTTCATACCTAAAGATAGTCAGTCTCTCTTACAGAATCTGTAGGCAGAGCAATACATCGATTTTCAGAAAAGGGTGGCAAAGTAGTCACTTCAGGTCCTTTGTTCATGGGCAAATTGTGCTAGTTCTTTTGCCACCTTGATTGGGACATCTGATATTGACACAGAACACAAAACCTTCAAGCACAAACTGCTTAGGCATAAAACAGGAATGATTGGCAAGGTCAGAAGGTGATATTCAACTAGGTTTTACTCAGGTTAGATCTAATGAAATTTATCAATTTGAGTAAGTTAGGTCCAGTAATTTAAATAGGCCTACTCTGAGTAAGGTTTTGTTGCATACCACCCAGAATCTGAAACTGCTCATTTCAAAAAATGGGAATTATCATCAATGCCCGACCTGAAGAATATGGAGCAGATGATTCAGCAGGGGAAACACAGCCCAGAATAAGTAAGGAGGTAGTACAAGAACACTTGGCTAGTTTAGATGTATTCAAGTCTCCAGGGCCAGATGAACTACATCCCAGAGTATTAAAAGAACTGGCAGAGGTGATTTCAGAACCACTGGCAGTAATCTTTGAGAATTCCTGGAAAACAGGTGAAGTCCCAGCAGACTGGAGGAGGGCAAATGTTGTCCCTATTTTCAAAAAGGGGAAAAGAGAGGACCCAAACAATTACCGCCCAGTCAGCCTGACATCAATACCAGGAAAGATTCTAGAGCAGATCATTAAGCAAACGGTCTGTGAGCACCTAGAAAGGAACGCTGTGATCACTAAAAGTCAGCATGGGTTTCTGAAAAATAAGTCATGTCAGACTAATCTGATCTCATTTTTTGACAGAATTACAAGCCTGGTAGACGAAGGGAACACTGTGGATGTAGCCTATCTTGATTTCAGCAAGGCCTTTGACAAGGTGCCCCATGATATTCTTGTAAAGAAGCTGGTAAAATGCGGGCTAGACAATGCTACCATTCAGTGGATTTGTAACTGGCTGACTGACCGAACCCAAAGGGTGCTCATCAATGGCTCCTCTTCATCCTGGAGAGAAGTGACTAGTGGGGTGCCACAGGGTTCTGTCTTGGGCCCACTCTTATTCAACATCTTTATCAATGACTTGGATGATGGGCTTGAGGGCATCCTGATCAAGTTTGCAGATGACACCAAATTGGGAGGGGTGGCTAATACCCCAGAGGACAGGATCACACTTCAAAATGACCTTAACAGATTAGAGAACTGGGCCAAGGCAAACAGGATGAATTTTAACAGGGAGAAATGTAAAGTACTACACTTGGGCAAAAAAAATGAAAGGCACAAATACAGGATGGGTGATACCTGGCTTGAGAGCAGTACAAGTGAAAAGGATCTAGGAGTCTTGGTAGACCACAAACTTGACATGAGTCAACAGTGTGATGCAGCAGCTAAAAAAGCCAATGCAATTCTGGGCTGCATCAATAGGAGTATAGCATCTAGATCAAGGGAAGTAATAGTACCACTGTATTCCGCTCTGGTCAGACCCCACCTGGAATACTGTGTCCAGTTCTGGGCACCACAGTTCAAGAAGGATATTGACAAGCTGGAACGTGTCCAGAGGAGGGCAACCAAAATGGTCAAAGGCCTGGAAACAATGCCTTATGAGGAACGGCTTAGGGAGCTGGGTATGTTTAGCCTGGAGAAGAGACGGTTAAGGGGTGATATGATAGCCATGTTCAAATATATAAAAGGATGTCATATAGAGGAGGGAGAAAGGTTGTTTTCTGCTGCTCCAGAGAAGCGGACACGGAGCAATGGATTCAAACTACAAGAAAGAAGATTCCACCTAAACATTAGGAAGAATTTCTTGACAGTAAGAGCTGTTCGACAATGGAATTTGCTGCCAAGGAGTGTGGTGGAGTCTCCTTCTTTGGAGGTCTTTAAGCAGAGGCTTGACAGCCACCTGTCAGGAATGCTTTGATGGTGTTTCCTGCTTGGCAGGGGGTTGGACTGGATGGCCCTTGTGGTCTCTTCCAACTCTATGATTCTGTGATTCTGTGATCATTATTTAATACTGAATAGCTGGGTTAGTTTTCAAAAGTGTCTGGTGCAAAATCAAAGGCAACCTTTCACCATTTTCAGACTTTCCAGTTCCAAGATGCTTCCAATTTTATTATTTGCGAGGCAATAATTTGCTTCTGGGGACTTTACATTTGAAATCCTTGACCCATGTCTGTAAACACTTCGCTGGCCAATCCCATGATGGAGGATTACAGAGTATCAGCTGTGGTTGGGTGGCTGGCCGACAATGTGTCACAAGGGCTCCAGTGGTGACAAAATGTCTGATCCAGTATTAGTTGAAGCTGACAGAGTAAATTAAATGACAAGGAAGTTTCTCAGAGGGTGACTGTTTTAACGTCACTATTCATCAAAGTTAATGAATACTTGATTTGCAAATTTGAAAAGCACCGAAATAATTGTTTCAGTTTCAGCCTTTGCCCTTTCAGCGAATAGAGCAGGTCCTGCTATTCCGAAGGACTGATCTGATTTTGGAACAATGGGTTTTGATGACTCCTTCAATGCATTGAAAGCCGTTTCCCAAAATAATTTAGATCTGCTAGCTGCCTTCCACTGTTAAGTTGCTCAGAAGCAAAGTGTTCCTGTGAATAGATCCCGAGGAACGGAAGTTGTGCTCTAGGACTAAGAACTTTGGGGGGGGGGGTTGTGGTGCATTGGAAAAATCCAACACCTGCTCTTTGCCTTCAAGAGTAATTTGTTTTAGTAACTAGAGAAATCATTTAGAATTATATGTCCTACAAAAATAGCTGAGATCTCTAATAGCTGAGGCCGCAGAAAGTGGTTTGCTGGGTGGGGTGGAGTTGCTATGCCAATATCATGGCAGGTGGGTCACTGGTGCCTACCAGAAGGTAGTGCTGGAGAGGTGAGGCAGCACAAATTTTGGGGCTCCAATCTCATGTTCCTGCTGATTTCTTTGCACAACACAAAGCCCCCCACTTCCTTGCCTCTCTACCTCTCTCTCCTGGCAAGCAACAGCGACCCGCCTTGCCAAAAAGCTAGTGTAACAGCTCTGCCCCACTCAGACGCAGGCTTTATTTCATATTCAAAACCTCTCAAAAACCCAAACAAGTGTAAAACACATGAATGCCAAATGGCACATAACATTTGGCTTGAAAAATCAGAATGGTAAAATTAGATTTTTTTTTTGGTGAACATTGAACTTCTATTGTTGCAGCTCTCTGTTCTACAGAAAGAGCAAATTCCCTGATCCTCCAATGGCAAGCCCATTTGTCATGCCAAGAATAAAGAGCTGGGCTTTCTCCGGATTTAGAATGATGTTCCAATATTGCAAATTTCGAGGGAGCAGTGACCATTAAACTCTGGGAAAACTAGTGGTCCAAGCTGAGCTGGTTACTTGCTGTGTGGAAGAGATTTCCAAGATTGGAACAGAACAGAGCAGACCAGAAGCTGTCTATTTGTCTTCCTCTGGAACCATTTTAGTAAGCAATGATTACATTGATTAAACACACACACACACACACACACACACACACACACACACACACACACTTTTCCCAGGCCTGTAAAACAAATAAAACTCCTACAATGACTAAAAATGCATCTCATTTTGAAATGGTACCCACCCACACTTCTTTCAATATCAGCTTAATAGCATTCACAAGTGATGTGTTCTTTTCAGGCTAAAATGCATTTTTGCATTGCTTGTGAAAAAGCTCCATGATTCAGCTGTTGAGACACCAATGGCAATCCTTAAGTGGGAGATGGAACATACCAAGGTGAGAAATGGGCTGAAGAGATTTTGAAGGAAGGAAAGGGATTTTTGGCTCTGGAACAACAGTCTGTGAGGCTGTACAGGGTAGCAATTGACATGGGCAACATTCCCCAACCCGGTGCCCTCCAGATGTTTTGGATTACATCTCCCATCAGTCCCATCCACCATGACCAATGGTCAAGGAATATGGGAATTGTAGTCCAAATCCTTTAGAGGATACCAGGTCATGAAAGGCCAGTCTAGGGCATTTCACTAATATAATGTTAAAGTTAAATATATATCCTAATTGCATTGTTACCTTAGCTGGAAACAGGAAATTAAACACTGTGAGAAGTCTTGAAACCATTTTGTTCCATTCCTCTCTTTGGAAACACAAAATCTCCTTTTTGTTATGTGCTGCCGTTAGGCAGACTTTCAACAAGCAAAGAATGAAAGGAAAGCAGGCATTTCCAACACTTTTAAGCTTCATTTGGCTTGATTAAAAATACTCTATTATATTACAAAAAATAGCAATAACTTTTTGAAAGCATTCTCTGAGCACAGTCTATCCGGAAAGTAATTAACATGATTAATGTTGGGACAGGGCTAGTAATAATGTATGCTCAAAAAGAAAAAAGAATAAATCCACACCAAATCCTAACCTACAAAGTGGCAATTCAAATCCTGCGTTTTATGAAAAAGTACAGGATTTTGAAATTATCCAGCAAGCCATTTTCACACAGTTAGTTAATTTTGTGTAACGTACTCTGGTAGGCAAGTTTATGGGGTTTATAGCAAGGCAACAACTAAATCACATGGCTACGAATTTGATAAGCATTCTTGTGAAGGCACCATACAGAAACTTGAGTCGGTTTTTTGTTTTTTTTAAAGGCAACCATATTAATAGATACTCCAGTTTAAAAAGCAGCAAAAAAAATACTGTGTTAGCAAACTATTCAAATTATATTTGTAAAAAGGAAGGTGATGGTGGTGAATGGAATCCATTCTGGTCCTCAATTTACTTCAGATGATATAGTCAGAATTTCACAAAATTCAGAATTAAAAGGCTGGAGTCCTTCATTAGGGGCCCTGATCATCTGTCGGACGTATCTGAATGAGAAGCTGCTATTTCCTGACAATGAGATGGCTAGGACACACATCCCCTCTACCTGGCCCATCTCTGCACACGGAGTACAGCATCACGTCAAAGGACAATTGATTCATTCACATGCCGCTGACACCATTAACCTCGTACATGTGTAGAAAGTGTTCCCCGCTCTTGAAGATGCCCCCAAGGGTCTCTCAATGACACCGGCTAATTAACTCCTCATTAACAACAACAGCATCATCCCCTTTGATGTATACAAGATAATTTGTTAATTGCACTTTAATTACAAAGTTATTAAGCGCTTAGAGGCGTTCGGCAGAAGACTGCAATTAATGTGTGCTGCAAATTGCTTCCAGCCATTTGGAGATGTTATCCGAAACCACCACCACCCTGCCCTAAAGGGAAGACGCAGAGGAAACAAGAGAGATTTACTGGCTGCTGCCGGAATCCCCTCTATTTCCTGAGAAGATACTTGGAACAGAGGCAGTGAGCATAGTGGTGTGCTCTGGTCAGTTCTAAGATGCTTTGTAAGTAGAGATGGAGCTTAATCAACTTTTATGAGCAAAGAGATCTGCTTGAAAGGCGGGGGGACCCCATCTGGTATAGATGAAATCACCAGGTGACCATTTTTAGTGCGTTTAAAAATCACCCGAAAGACACTTTTCCTGTTACCCCCACAAAAGGAAAGGAAAAAATCACTTTCATTTGATTCTTAAAAAAGGAAAAATAACACTGCCCCCTTTATTGGGTGCACTATTACCGTCTGGCAGTGGATGCCCATCAGGAGGGCACAATCCACCATATGCTTTCATTCCACTGAAAGGAGTAGGGGATGAGTTGCGGCAGTTCCTGGTGAAACATGCCCAAGTTCAGACAATTGGGTTATGGAGTGATGTGGACTCTTGAGCCATGGCTTGAATAACTGCCCAGCATGGTTTAAAGTATTTGGCCTTGTTCCTGTGAAATAAGGCACTGATTGTTGCTTCCAGACTGGCCCTTCTTGAAAAGGAATGACCAATAGGGAGCTAAAGTTGTTCAGAAGCATTCGGAGAGAGCCTAGAGCAGGTATCCTGACTTCCACTGAGCATCATCTGATGCCCATAAATATTAAGGAAGGTGAAAAATACTCGGTTTCTTGAATGCTGCACTTCTTATGCCAGGGATCGCCAAACATTTTGAGTCTGTGGACACATCGGCAAGCTAGATAAACTGTTGTGGACACACACACACACACACACACACACACACACACACACACACACCAAACACAGAGACAAAGAAAAAGCACTGGATGAGCTCATGTGTCTATTTTGGAAAGCTTTTGTGACTATTGTGTGTGTACACAAACCCCAATCCACTCAAGACATTTCACTAGCCTTATTCTAACACTTTTGGTTTCCGTCCCTATTGTCTCAAGGTGTGGACCTTGGGAATTTGCCCAAACAAAATGCACCAAATTGACCTCCATTTCCCCTTGACTGGGATTTGGTGGCAATTTTAGGTTTAACGAAACTTCTCTCTCTCTCTGGCTTCTTTCAAAATCTCTTGGCTGTTTCCCTCAAGCAAGAGCATTCTCCCTTTGCCAATCTCAACATAGTTTAACAAGGTGAATCTGACTATCCTGCAGCAAGGATAGTCCCGCTTTCCATCTCCCATCCCATCCCTAAACCTGCAAATTCTTATTCTCCATAGGGCTCTTCTTCAGCCTTCACCAGCTAGGCTTTCAATCTAAAATACAAAACACAAAAGGAAAAAGAGATGAGGAGGGAGGAGAAAAATGTAAATTTGGGCACCAGTTCTTAAAGCTATTGTTCTTTTACTGGGATGGAATCAGTTCAGGCAGCCTGGTAGAATGGTGTAGTGGTTAAGAGCGGTAGACTCGTAATCTGGGGAACCAGGTTCGAGTCTCCGCTCCTCCGCATGCAGCTGCTGGGTGACCTTGGGCTAGTCACACTTCTGTGAAGTCTCTCAGCCCCACTCACCTCACAGAGTGTTTGTTGTGGGGGAGGAAGGGAAAGGAGATTGTTAGCCGCTTTGAGACTCCTTCGGGTAGTGATAAAGTGGGATATCAAATCCAAACTCTTCTTCTTCTTCTTACTGCTAACTGACAGAAGTGTATTTGGACTGTTTGCACATCTACATGGGAGCAAAACAGAGCTATCTACCCTTGGCCATGCACACATTTTTAGTCTCAGCATGAGCTGAACCATACATGGCCCAGCAACACTGGTTCCACCCACTGTGATGGCAAGACTATACCATTCATTTGTCTCTGATTTCTCTTATGCCAAGTCTGTAACCAAGGGCAACTCTAGACTTCTCTAGCACAGGAAGAAGGTGTTGTGTGAACCAGCCATTCACCTGCAATCCTGAACGTGCTCAATTGGTAGGATTGCCATATTTCAAAAAGTAAAACTCCAGACACCTGCAAAGTTGTTTAGCTTTTTTTTAGGGAGACCTCAACATTTCCCCTAAACAGTGATTTTAAGCTTTATAAGCTGTTTCCATTGCCATTCTATTTTCCAACACCCCAAAACCAGGACATATCAGGAATTTCCCTGACATATGACAAGCCTATTAATTGGAAATAAGAATCATTCAGATTCATGGATTAGGAAAAAAGAAGTATTTGCTTGCTGTTATTCAAAGTACTGGAATGGAAGATGTGATAAAAATCACTGTTCAATCATTTTAAAAGGAATGGAAATGCATGAGTTCCAAATCAGCCTTTTGAACAGGATGCAGTAAAACTACCAAAAGTACAGCATAGCTCAAAGAAGTTCCGAATTCTTGGAAGTCTGAAATATCCGTAGCTGTTAACCAAGATAGCCTAAGCAAGGCATCAGTCCCACTGCTTGGTATCTTGCTTACATATCAATCTGTTAGAAGCTTGAAGTGAGAAATAATAATAATAATAATAATAATAATAATAATAATAATAATAATAGATCTGTTATGTCCTTGAGGACCAGCTGCTAGGAAGACAGACATACTGGGCTAGATGGACCATTAGAAGAGCTTTGCTAGGCTCAGTTATGTCCTTTCCCTCTGAGCTGTGCCCACATTTATTTTATGCCACCTGCCAGCTTTGAGAAAGTTCAAACAAATAAACTTCACACACCAGTGCCTTAAAGGAGCCCGCCTGCAGCTGGGCTCACTTCAACCTTTTATGTAAGTTTCCCCAGAGTGAAGAACAGCAAAATGATGGAAACTAAACATACGGCTGCCGCAAGAGGCATCTTCAGAGCAAAAGAGGGGGTGGGAGGAGAGAGAAATCAACCCCTGTAGTTCCTTGTTGCTGGGACCCCTCAGCAGTTCGCCCGTAGCAGAATGCTGCTAAAAGCCCAGAAAGTTGAGCCAAATACCTGTCAGCTTCTCTCTCACTGGGCTTTTGCCAGGAGGTCTATAAAAATGTCATTGTCTGTCAGCTGCTGGCTATTATGTTCCCCCTTTAGTCTGGCTCTTGGTGAACGTACGATATATATTTTTAAAGGAGTGAAAATAATTTTTGCGCCACTCTGGCCTTCCCCTGGCCTTTTTCAAACAATAATACACTAAATATGAAGAGACAGAAGCCGTTACTTGAGTCTTTAGCCTGTGCCAAGGAAAATGAATAATTAAGAACACATTACTTGCAAAAGAATTTACACTAATGCTTTCAAGTTAGGACTTACGACCATCACTTTTAAAATACATCACTGCTTCTCTCCCCCTCACCGCCACCCCAGCCCTTCATCTCTTGCAGAGTATTCATGGGCCAGCCTAATGCTTTGGAACAGCTACCGTTTAGCTCAGACTTAAAAGGGGAGGAAAATGAGAGGGGGGAGGGAGCCCCCTCTTCCTTAACATCCTAGCAATAGAGCAGAGAGCAAAGAGATGAAAGCCTTTTGTTGCATGCCTGCCTATTTACCTGCAGGCATCGGTTGCAGTTTCTCTGCCAAGCAGGACTAGATTACCTAATAAATGTAAATATTAAGCTGGTGCGGGAGAATGTATTCATGAAATATCAAAATGAAATAATTAGAGGTGCGTGGAATTTGCAAATGATTCTACTTGGGATTTGTTTCCAAACATTACAATTATTATTATTAGCAGTAGTAGCAGTAGTAGTATTACCATACTATTCTCTATTGCTGTAGAACGCAGGTGGCGTTGTGGTCTAAACCACTGAGCCTCTAGGGCTTGCCGATCAGGTCAGTGGTTCGAATCCCCACAACGGGGTGAGCACCCATTGCTTTGTCCCAGCTCCTGCCAATCTAGCAGTTCGAAAGCACACAAGTGCAAGTAGATAAATAGGTACCGCTGTGGCGGGAAGGTAAATGGTGTTTCTGTGCACTCTGGCTTCCATCACGGTGCTCCATTGCTCCAGAAGAGGTTTAGTCATGCTGGCCACATGAACTGGAAAGCTATCGACAGACAAACGCCGGCTTCCTCAGCCTGCAAAGCGAAATGAGCACCACACTCCATAATCACCTTTGACTGGATTTAACCATCCAGGGGTCCTTTACCTTTAGGTAAAGGTAAAGGGACCCCTGACCATTAGGTCCAGTAGTGACCGACTCTGGGGTTGCGGTGCTCATCTCACATTATTGGCCGAGGGAGCCGGCGTACAGCTTCCAGGTCATGTGGTCAGCATAACCAAGCCACTTCTGGCAAACCAGAGCAGCACATGGAAACGCCGTTTACCTTCCCGCTGCAGCGGTACCTATTTATCTACTTGCACTTTGACGTCCTTTTGAACTGCTAGGTTGGCAGGAGCAGGGACCAAGCAACGGGAGCTCACCCAGTCGCGGGGATTCGAACCGCCGACCTTCTGATCGGCAAGCCCTAGGGTCTGTGGTTTAACCCACAGAGCCACCCGCGTCCCCCTTTACCTTTACCTTTTACATTTACCTATTGCTGTAGCTCGGAGGAAGCCAGTGTGCTGACCTGCAGATATATTATACCTATTGCATTTATATCCAACCTTTCCTATAATGAACTGTGCACACAGTTCTCCCCAGCCTCATTGTATCCTGTGGTGTAGGTTAGAGAGACCGTGACTGACCTAAGATCAACCCATCAGCTTCACAGCTGAGTGGGGATTTCAGCACTGATTTCTCTGGTCTCTCTACTCCAACACTTAAAGCATTGCACCACACTGGCTCATACTGGACTCCCGTCATCAGCCCCAGACAGCATTACCAATGATCAGGGTGGCGGGAGTTCTGATGCCGCAACATCTGGAGGCTACCATGTTGGATACACTGGCTGTAGCTGCTGGAATTAGGGGTTTTAGCAGAATGAGGGCTGCCAATCACAGGTCAAGGACATCAATCAGGACTGGGGAGGGTGGACCTCACATTGCTACAATGACACATCTTTGGCAAGAGGCACATGGCCATCATCCCATTGCTAATGCTTCCAGGCTACTGAAATCTCACCACAAAAAGGCTTCTATCAAACACTGAGTGGGTGTAGCTGCCCTCTGGAAGTCCAGATGTCTTTAGCATGCCATGCAAGTGTCATGCCTTGGAGTTGTCTGATGCCTGCCTTCATGATGAGAGCCGCTGAAGAGAGGCTTAAAGTCAGGGCACAAGGGCAGGCAGCAGGAAACATATACAGGCTTTACTAGGTAAGATGTTCAGATGAAGGCATTTTGGCTAGGTACTTTTAATGGCCAACAGACAGGCAAAGGTCAATTCCATGTGATCAATCCCAAGCAAGACATGATAAGAGGGAGCAGAGGAGGAAGAAGAAAAGGAAGCACATGAGGCAAGAAATGGAGAATAGCCTGCAATCTCGGGTGGGTCATGTGACGCTCATGGTATTTCGGACCCAAAAGATGGTGTCCCAGATTAAGGCTGCATCATGTTGGAGGGTAAAGTTTTTATCGCATGCTGAAGATGCAATTCATTACCCTAAGAAGAAGAAGAGTTTGAATTTGATATCCCGCTTTATCACTACCCGAAAGAGTCTCAAAGCGGCTCATATTCTCCTTTCCCTTCCTCCCCCACAACAAACACTCTGTGAGGTGAGTGGGGCTGAGAGACTTCAGAGAAGTGTGACTAGCCCAAGGTCACCCAGCAGCTGCATGTGGAGGAGTGGGGACGCGAACCCGGTTCACCAGATTACGAGTCTACCACTCTTAACCACTATACCACACTGGCTCTACCAGTGTGGCTCTACCTAACCCAGAGCTTTCCAAACTTTTCATGTTGGTGACACGCTTTCTAGACATGCATCATTTCGTGACACAGGAATTCAGTTTCACTAGCAAACCGGAAGTTAAACTAACCCCTTTCCAGCCCAGGGAAGAGCTTGGGGAGCGTTTGCATGACACACCTACACATTGCAGCCGACACGTGTCATGACACACACTTTGGAAAGCTCTGCCCCAACCCTTTGACAACTGAGATAAAGATATTTAATACCCACCCTCTTCTCTTTTAATATGATTGTAATATGTTTTAACTGTTTATAATACTGTATTTTTAAACTGCTATAACCTGCTCTGGGACCTCATGGTTGAAAGCAGTTAAGAAACAACAACAACAACAAACAATTGCTGGTATCAGTGGTGCATATTATTTGGGGTGGGGGGTTATCTGCACTTGATGTGAGCTTATCCCCTGTCATCTATCTGTCCCATATTATTCCATGTAGACCTTAACAAGTGTCTTGTGGCACCTTAAAATGTATTATGGAATTGCATAATTATTTTGATGCCTCTTAATCTGGTGCCAAGAGGCTCTTGCCTTTGCTGCAGCTGTCTGGTATTACTACCACGAAAGCTGCCCTTTAGATATATGGATCTTGATGGAACCAACTGGACCCCTCGGTGTGGAGCTTTGTCCTTCTAGATATTTCTACCTTTTCCTTCTGTCTCATTTTCTAAGCCTCTGACAATGTTCATTTATATTTTCAACGTCAGTCCTCTTTCCTAGCTTCCAACCTATTTTTATTTTTGAAATAATGATATCCTGAATACGCTATCTGACTTCACTGAGAGACCTAATGCACTAATTGGTGGAGGGTGCTATGTTCGCAAATGTAACTACCGGTATGAGGACCATTACTATAATGGAATACAAATGCAGTTGCATAATGGAATGGCACTGTGAAGTTGCTGTTTCTTTGGAAAAAGAAACCCTCAGTAAGTAACTGGAGAAAACGTCTCAATGTTCCAGTTTTTTAAAGTGTGATATTGTTAAGACATACCCAACAAAAGTCACCAATGTTTCCTTGACAGGACATGTTCTGCATGAAGGCTCAATATTCCACATGACGTCCCTCTCCAAGGCATTACCCACGAGAACATCATCCAGGCAAATTTTAATTTCTCCATGAGTATTCCTCAAGTGCCACTCTGGCATTGATTTAGCACCAGGGTGGTTGTGCATAATGGCTCTCTGGTGATTAATACCAGCCATTTGTTCAAAGCTAACAGCCCCAGTGTGACAGCAACAGATAAATTAACAACATTAGAAATATGCTAAAGAAAACATTTATGCAGTGGATCAAGTGTAGTATATGATAGCTATATACATCAGTTTTGTATATAACAAGCTATTAATGATGAGTGCTATGTGTTTTAGTAATTCCCCCTCCCTCCCTGGTCCCCTTGTAATTGTTCTGAAGTCATTCATATGGAGCTTGATAAAACAGGCTGGTTTGTGAAGATGTTAATGGGTTTTATGTGCTTGGAAGTGGATATTGCAAGCAGATGGAGCAGAGGACAATTTGGCATTACAGCTCCAGCAGAAGCATTTGTTGAAGCTAAGCCAAGGTGTGGAGCTGATCTCAGCCGTAAATTACAGGGCCCTTTGCAGAGATCAGACTGTTTACCTGACAACAACATCCCTGACTGATAGAAGCTGTTGAAAGTAGTTTTATGTGCACAAGCCTTCCCTTGGTCGGAACAAGAAACCAGAAGCTTCATCGGCCAGGAAAGACCGAGAAATGCCTACAAAGGACTATGTGTGTCTGTGACACCGAGGGAGGATATACTATTAAAAATGACTGGAAGTTGTGGTTTTTCTTAAACATTCTGTCCAGACTCATGACCAGGCTGGGGCAAATGGATGCAATGGCACTCCAAATTGTCTGTTTAATTTGCAACATGACAGACAATGGCAGCCTCCATTTAAAAAAATCACAACTCATTTGAAAAACAGGAGCTATTTAAGAATAGACTCGGCCTTTGTGATCTGCCATTTTCTTCAGCTGGTTCTGGGGTAGCCAACGTGATGCTCTCCAGATTTGTTGTTGTACTACAACTCGTCACTCCTGATCATTGGCCCTGCTGGCTGGGACTGTCAGGCATTGAAATCCAACTTCTGGAATACTCCCTGTTCATCACCCTTAATCCAATGTTACACAGTTTGAAAAGGATTCCCAGCATTTTTGGAAATTGTCTCTGGAGTGAAAGGGTCTCGCAAAATTGCCTGAAATGAAATTGACATTACTCTTGAGCCCTGGTGATTTAAAGCAAAGAAGTCAGAAGCAACTTCTGGTTTGGTGCTTTTAAATATAGCAAAAGTAACAACAAAACCACTGCACATAATAATAATATCAAAGATACTGTAATGAAAATCAAACAATGGAACCAAATATACTTATATACATGTAACGTATATGACCAAAATCAATACATATGAACCATTCAGCTTAGGATGTATTCAAACAAGCTGTGCCTACATTATCTGTATGTTTGATTGATCATATATACTTGAAGAACTGATGAAGCTTTCTTTGCGAAACCTGTTGTAATCCGGAAGGCAGGTCTTCCTCCTTCTTCTCAGTTGCCCTTCTGTGAAAGGATCCAAGATGACTACATCCTACTATCGACAGTTTTGTCTCTCTGTTCCAGTGAACTTTTGAAAACTTATGTTGGCACTGAGTTGTTTGAATACATCCTAAGCTGAATGGTTCATATGTATTGATTTTGGTCATATACGTTACATGTATATAAGTATATTTGGTTCCATTGTTTGATTTTCATTACAGTATCTTTGATATTATTATTATTTTCGTCATTATTATTTCAGCCGATGTGCAGTGGTTTTGTTGTTACTTTTGCTGTGTAGCACCACTGCGGTACTGTCCCTTGTTTGCTTTTAAATATAGGTCTCAGCCCTTGACTACACGTGATTGGTCACACTGATCTCTGTGTTCCAACAGACCTTAATCTCCTTTTGCTTAGCTTCTCTATTGTGATCTGATTATAATGGCAATAAATATCATTTAGGAAAAGATTAGGATATAATGTTTCCTACATTTACTGTTAAAGCAGCCAACCACACCCTTATGACATTATTATTTCCAATTGCTAAGTAGCCACCAGTTAACAAACAATACAACAACCTAGTTGTAGGGTACACAATTTTATTCTCTTTGCTGCTGCTGATGATGATTTAACCACTCACACCTTGTGGACCTATTACCCAGATTTCTGATATTATTATTATTATTATTATTATTATTATTATTATTATTATTTTGCCAACTACAGTGAATATTATTAATATTAAATAATATTGTAATTTCACCCTCCCTCCCTGCTGCTGCTGGTAATCTATCCCCTATATGATAGGATCTATTATATGACTCCAATGAATACTGTATTTTATTTTTTGTCATTACCGACAATCCACCCCTCAAAAGACTCCTGTGCCTGTATTATTCCCCCTGTGCATATCTTCATGCTGCTGCCCAGTGTCTGCCTGATGCTGCTTGCTTGTGTCTAGTGTCTCAACCATTATTATTTTTAAGCCCTCAGATGCTTTCAAAATCTTGATGGAAGGAAAGCACAAGGCAAATGCAGGAATATGACAATTAGCATGGATCAGCACCCACAGTCTTTTTAACTATTATTTTTTAATGGGGGAAAGCACATTTTAAAGGTGCTTAGCATGAAAACCCCTGGGCCTACCCATTTGAAACTTTGCAGGGTCAATTCACTCCAAAGGGGCTACCATGTTTCCAAATTGCCCGCCACTATGTGAAAAAACAAGAAAGCTATGCTTGTTTTGGTTTAGCAAGATGTTTGTTGCAACCTCCTTGATTTCTGCTTTGCGGCATTCTGTGATTAGGATGAAATGGTTGAATCTCTTGCAAGCACCTGACTTTCAGGAATCCTGACACACAAGTCTAGCAGGGGATTAAACAAGAATGGCATATAAATACATCCAGGCTCATCGGTGCTTGATCCTTTTAAGTACCTTTCTCCCCAGCAGGCATCAAATTGCTAGTGCATTGGCTTCGTTTCAATGGCCCTCTGCTTTATGAGCAGCAACCAGGAAAGATGTGAGGTGCCTCAAGCTACAAGAAACAACAAGCAATTCACAATGGTGGTTGTAAAATGACATCAGAGCTCATCTATGAGAGGCATGGAAGTACGAGGGGGACAGGGATTCCCCTTAACTAAACCAGCATGTGTGGATAGAAAATTCCTTTAATCTTCAACATTGAAGATTGCTTATTGAAAATACACAGTGAGATAAAAAATCTACCCGGCAGGCTGGTAGGACCACAAATGAAGATGAAATCCTTATTAGCAGTGGCGTCGCAAGGGGAGCGGGGGGCGGTCCGCCCCGGGTTCCAGGGGAGGGGGGTGACACTTGGGCCGGCCCACCCCGCCCCGCCGGCGGGCCCCAGCAAGCCGCGGAGCGAGGCAGCCTCGCCCCACAGCCTGCTCGCAAACCTGCTAGGCGGCCTGCGAGCAAGCCACGCAGCGAGGCCGCTCCGCCCTGCGGCCCGTCAGCCGATGCCGCTATGGGGCTGCCGCGCGAGAGCGCCGGCTCATGGGCCTGCCCCGTCCGTGCTTCCTATGCCTCTTCTTATTACTGCCACCTTATTTTTCAGGAAGCTCTTTTTTCAGGAATGATAACTCTAGCAAGCCTAAGAATGATTTAGCCCAGCAGGCAGATGGTTCAGGGAAGTTCACACTGAGGGAGGCCCATGATAACCCATGTTTGTCTCATGTATCTGGTAATTAAAGACATAAGGCAAATCCTACATCATCTGAATCATCAGCTATAATTATAAGGGTTTAGCACAACCAACTAGAGCTAAACACCTGTTTCCCCAAATCCAGCTACTGACTGGATTAATGCCCCTGTCTCACCAATGCACTAGAACACGAAGTTCTACATTTGCACACATGCAAACCAGAAAGGCCCTCAGCTCTGGACCTCAGTGTCCGGGATGAACGATGGGGGTGGAGATGCTCCTTCAGGTATACTGGTATAATGGGCCGAAGCCATTTAGAGCTTTAAAGGTCAGCACCAACACTTGAATTGTGCTCAGAAACATACTGAGAGCCAATGAAGATCTTTCAGGACCGGTGTTATATGGTCTCGGCGGCCACTCCCAGTCACCAGTCTGGCTGCCGCATTCTGGATTAGTTGTAGTTTCTGGGTCACCTTCAAAGGTAGCCCCACATAGAGCGCATTGCAGTAGTCCAAGCGGGAGATAACTAGAGCATGCAACACTCTGGCAAGGCAGGTAGGGCCTCAGCCTGCATACCAGATGGAGCTGGTAGACAGCTGCCCTGGACACAGAATTGACCTGCGCCTCCATGGACATCTGTGAGTCCAAAATGACTCCCAGGCTGCACACCTGGTCCTTCAGGGGCAGAGTTACCCCATTCAGGACCAGGGAGTCCTCCACACCTGCCCGCCCCCTGTCCCCCCAAAACAGTACTTCTGTCATGTCAGGATTCAACCTCAATCTGTTAGCCACCATCCATCCTTCAACCGCCTCCAGGCACTCACACAGGACCTTCACATGGTATGCATGATCACAATTCAAGGACAGATTCCAGCCAGGCAAAAGTACACAATGAGGGTGCAGAGAAGGGCTACTGAGGGGTATAGCCTGGGAAGGGTCCTGAGCATCACATAGAGAGTCCTGGTTGGGTGGGGTCTCATTTGGCTTCTGGACCTGAGATTCCCTATGATCTGTCCAAGAACTAGGAGGAAAATGTCAGATCTTAAAACAATAATAGCTACAAATCCCACAATAAACCTTCAGTCCTTGGTTAGAGGCTAGCACCTCACTTTGAGTATATTTCCTATGAACTGCATATCGGTGTTTTACTGTTCTTCCTGTACTTAAGGGAATATGTTATCTCTTTGGCTCAAACAATACAAAAACACATTTGTTCTTCCGTGCTGACTATAGTGCGGAGCAAACAGGGTTTTTTTTAAGTACAGGTGAAGTAAACATTAAAAGGCCAACAGCCAATAAGGCTCATTAAGGATTCAGGAGCCAAGTTCTTATTTATTTTAAATGAAAAACAAATAAAAAACTTTTTGTAGTGTGTCTCTGCACCAAAATAATAATAATAATGACCTCAAAGTAGCAATGCCTCTGAGTGCACAGCAAAAGAAAGGATGGAGAGTGGGGTTAACATCATTTCGGACTTTGGGGCTGCCATTTTCTATAAAACTAGAGGGATTGTGTCTGAGTGGTAAGATTCTCACCAATATATTTTTTGGGGTCAGTTCTTTGAAATATATAAGATTAGCTTGCATCATTGAGTTCTCGAACAACAAAATTGTGCTGTAGCAGAGTAGTGCCGTCCTGTTGAGGCCCATGCCCCTATGGAAGGGTTTTGGAAACAGTGGAGACAACCACTCAGAGTGGAGGCATCCATGCAGCTATGCCGTTGGGCAGGGGCACCAACTCCTAGGGGCTGAGGTGACTTCAGTGCCCACCCCCAAATGTATTTGATGGGGCTGAGCCCCTCCCAAAGTTGATGGGCAGCAGCTGCTGCTACTGCTGCTGCAAGGCGTGCCAGTCCACCGCCAGGGGCATGAGGCTGCCAGGCTGCTGGCAGGTCTGCTAGCCTACCATTGCTGTACTTCTGGGAGCTAGCACTGGAAGTGTGCTTCCGGATGTACGTCAGCAGCTTCCAGAAGTGTGGCTACAGAGACTTGTGGCAATCACATGAGCCAGGAACACGGTGGCTCCTCCTCCTCCTCCTGCCACAGAGGGGATGTAGCCGATGGTCCATGGTGGCAGCAGCAGCAGCAGGAGGAGGAGCCGACCATGGAAGCTGAGCTGCTGCACAATGCCCAGACATCGCGTGTGACAGCGTCGCGGCCAGGCATCATGGCCGACGTCCGAGCGTTGCACATGATGTTGTGATGTCACACACAACAGCCAGACACCACATCGTGACGTTGTGCACAATGTCAGCCCCTCGATCTTTTCCCTGGTCAGCACACCTGCCATTAGGCAAATTGATGTGGAAGTGGCACTGGTATCAGGTGAAATCGTGTCGCAAATTGCATAAGATGATGCGAGCGCATAAGATCTCATGTGTCTTCAGCGAGATCTTGCTGACCCCAATTTCTTCACCAGTGGCGGAGGAAGCAGGGTGGGTGGAGAAGCAGCACCCATGGCAACAGGTATGGCGGCAGCAGCAGAAGTGGCAGGGTATGTCACATCCACACCACTCATACCACTTAAAAAGTTATGGCTCCCCCCACCCTGGATTTTGGGAACTGTAGTTTGCTGAGGTTGCTAAGACTGTTGGGCAACTCCTCAGAAAACTACAGTTCCCAGCACTGTTAACAAACTATATGCTGTGGATGTGACCAGCCAAGTGCTTTCCTCTTCCTTGGCCTAATGAGGAAAGTATCTTCTCAAGTATATGTATCACTGGCAGTGAATTTGTGCTCTGCTAGGGAATATGTTTTCTGATTACAGATGTATATTGTACCTCAAGGTTTGGTTCCACAAGCCCAGACTGGGACAAATTAATTTCATACATCCATAGATGGCAGTTTCATGGATGGCTGAACAAGGACACGAAGCATAGCTTGAAAAAAGCTCCTCTTCATTGGGCTCTTGTATGTTAAAAACGATACTGGTCTTATTTTATTTTTATGAAAAATATGGAAATCTCCCTCCTCTATCAAGTGATGGACAAACCTCCTGAGCATTTTCTGGGGGAAAATGGGCTGGAATTTGTAATCTTTCAGTTTAAAAAATGCATTTTGCCAGTGGGAAAAATAAAATTTCATGCTGAATCAAAGCCTACGCAGCCCATTTGATTTTGGGAATTAAATTTCCCTGAAGCATAGAATAGTGGTTTCACATCGCCCAGCTCCCCTTGACAGTTTGCAATAATTTAGGATATGTTCCATTTACTTGTTAGCAGGCAAAATGCCATGGAACATTTGCGGTTTTAAATGCATTTTGAAAATCCCTGCTCGGTATGTTTATTCTCCTTTATTAATGATATTTTCTCCAGACTTCTGCTTCTCCATTCTACAGTTTATGTTCCTCTCCCCCCCTTCCACCCCACCATCATTATTATGATTTCTGCACAGAAAGAAGAAAAAAGCTTTTCTGGTGTTAATGGATGCTGGAATTGCATTAGAAGGAGACGGCGTAACCTCAGTTTCCGCTCGCTCATGTCAGCTCGCGTATGAGAACCAGGTGCTCACAGTGAAAAAATAATATCTAAATAAATAAATCTGAGGACTAGAGGGACCTTTGAAAACCACATGAAGGGAAACATAGTTCAAAATCTTGAGGAGGAGAAAGGTGTGTTAGGCTTCCAGTCATCCTGAATTTGGAGTTTACAGAATCACCTGTGCTGCTTAAAAGCCCTTCTCTGCAGCTAGCAGGTTGCAAGGACAAGTTGTCCCCACCCCCAACCCCAAATGGATGCAAAACTGACTGGCCAGTGTCCTCCAGCACAACAAAGGTTAGCAGGTTGGTCTAAGGAGAACCGTTCCCTACCCACCAGCACCTGCTGTCTTAAACAGGCACCTCACTGTGCTGAATTATAAGAGTGGTGTGAGCAAGAATGGCGCTGAAAGAAAACGGAACAGGATGGCATTCATGCAGTTAGCAACTTCGAATGCATGGCATTCAAAAAGTAAATACAAAATTCAGGAGCCATATGGCACGAGACCTGGAAGGAGACAGTGGTTTTTTGTCTTTTGCTGAGAACCTGATCCATGCCCACTGTTTGCATTGGAGATAAAGCTCTCATTTGTACCAACGGACGTTTTCCTTCCAATACAAGCTGCAAGTGTAAGAGCCTGAACTGGCTTAGGACCACAGTGAGGGGCAAAGTATTAAAGCCCCTCTAGCCGTGTCAGGTTCAAATTAATATTGCCCCCCCCCCGACACTCACTATTCCCCTTTTAAAAATTGACAATTGTGAGAATGATGTTGTCAAGGCTTCAAGAGAATCCTATCCCTCCCATGTGGGATGCCAAGAAGCAGAAAAAGCAAGAAGAGTTCTTACCAAGGAGTTTATTCAATACTAGCTTACCTGGCCGCGCCCTGCTGCGGCTGAATTTGTAAAATTGAAGAAGTTCCCCTGTTCACCTTCCGTCTGCCCCTTCTCTGTCCCCACCCCCGTTTTCAATTACTCTCTTCTCGCCCCCCCCCCTTTTCTATTACCAGTTTGTGAGCTTGCAAATGGCTGACGGAGCTCTGGCAGGGGGAAGGTTTTGTAGCTGCAGTACCAGTATAGCCATCACTAGAGGGCGAGGTTTTGCTGGTGACGTCTAATAGGTGCGACAATTTTTATGCTTTTGTAGCTGTAGTACCAGTATAGTTGTTGCTAGAGGGTGCTGTTTTGCTGGTGACGTGTAATAGGGGAGCCAATTTCCCCCCTTTATTTTAGGCATGACAGGTGTGGTTTTTCTGAATTTTTATTATGCCAGATTCTTTTGCCATGGTAATGGAACGCTGTGTCTTAATTTGATGCGATTTGGTCCAGCGGCTACGCAGCAAGGGTGTTTCAGACACACACGCAATGGGAACATTTTTTTATATATAGATTCACAGAGAGAGAGAGAGACGCAGGCTTGCAGTCTGTCTTAGATAATAGCATTGCTCCAAGTAAAGTCCGACCCCCTCAGTCCCTCCTAATCTACATCACCCCTGCGCCAGCTGGTCAGTGCTTTCTGCTTCTGAGATTTCTGCTCTGCTACTCTCGTGGCACGCCTGGTTCTGGGAGAGGGGGAGGGATCAGGAATGCTTTCAAGAGACACCAAGTCTGTTAATTGTCTCTCCCCCGATGCTTCTCCTTCCTGCTGCTCCCCCAATATTTCTCAGCCTTTCCCATCGGCAGCCTCTGAACTATGCCCTTCTGCAAACCACTGTTCTAAATCTATACTGTCCTCCTGTTCTCGGGAAGGTGGGGGGGGGGGCTCCCACCATTCCTCCTCAGTCCAGCACCACTGCAAAAGCACCTTCAGGGCCCACAATTAGTTTAAAAACAAGTCCACACGGTTCAAGAGATGCATGCTACATGTTGCAGAGTCAACAACAGGGCTTTCTCTGCCATGGTGTAGTTAGATAATTTTGGCCTCCAGACTTGATGACCTTAGATGCTCAAAATGTGTTCAAAATGTGGGAAGCCTGCCCTGCTGCTCATTCAGATGGACATCTGCCCCCAAATCTAGCCCTGGTGTCACCGTGGTTTTTCATAATATTCCTTGAAATAAATAAACCAATTAAACCCAAAGGCAGGAACATCACTAGGCTGGTGCAAGCAGTTCTCTTGCCCTGGGGCACAGCTGAAAGTGAAGAGCAGTCTCATGCAGATCTCCTATTTTCCTCTAGTTGTATTGGAGAAATGGGAGCAGATGATGAGGTTTGGTGATATCATCGACCCCTTAATGTGTTGCGCTGCAGAGCTTGGAATGGGTGCTGGGAAGCCTAGTGCAGACAGCCATCACACATGCTCTTCTTCGTTCAGACCCAGAATCCATCAGAAGTGGATGGGTCCCAGGCCTGCCAACCAGAACTGATGTGGAATTTACTTTTGTGTGTGTGAATATTGCAAAGAGATTCTTCCTTTGACTTCAGTGGGATTTAAGAATTGCCAATAAAACCCACCACACTGAATGACAGTGGGAGTCGCTTCCTCGTGTATTTAGATACACTTGTCCTCAGGAGAAGCTCATCTAACACAGCGGCAGCTCTTTAGAAAAGAGTAGAAAAGTCAGAGGAACTCCCAACGATAGAAGAATGGCAGATGAAAATGATGGACTATCTGGAACTTGCTGAGCTGACCGGAAAAATTCGTGATCAGAGGGAGGAAGCGGTGGAAGAAGATTGGAAGAAATTTAAATTATATTTTAAAAAGTATTGTAAGATTAAAGAGTAGAAGTAAGCTGGAAGACAAAGGAGGCTGTAGAAGTAGAAGATAGATATAAGGTTTATGATAGTTGGAATTAATGATAAGGATTTTAGATAAGAAGAGATATTAAGGGTAATTAATTAAAAATGTTTTTTAAATTATGTCAAGAGATTACTAAAGATGATATACATGGAACGCAGGAAGGGAGGACAGGAGGAAGTCAACCTACAATGAAAAGGAAGGAGGATTAGGATAAAAGGATGTACGTTTGTTTTTATGTTTATTATTGTTGTTTTCTTTGGTTGTTGATGTATGTTGATGGTTGTTTTTATTTGTTAAAATGTAATAAAAAATTTTTTGGGGGGAAAGAGTAGAAAAGAAATTTCTTTGCATAAATCAAGGTACATAGCTCAAAGCCTCCCTCTAGTGGGGAAAAGGGGGGGACATGATGCCTACAGGCTCCCCTATGCTGCTGCTTTGCTTGGTATATGCTAGCTACTAGGTCAAAGAGTACCACTGCAAGGATAAATCTGGTCAGATTTCAACTCTGTTCATTCATATGCTTGAAACTACGAAATGCCTAGGTTGTGTATCTGCATAAAAGACAAGGCTCCTCCACATGACCTGTTCATTAAGCATTCATCCTGTTTGAGGCTAGATTATACCCTTTCTTATTTGTTTGCGGGGCAGCTATACAACCAAAGCGCTTTTCCTGATTTGGTCGTGGGGTGTTTACATATCTCCCCATTCACGCACCCCATGCTTTTCAATGCATTTCCCCGCCACTTTCCAAACCGCAAAAAAGTCCAATACAGTCGTACCTCAGAAGTCGAACAGAATCCGTTCTGGAAGTCCCTTCGACTTCCAAAACATTTGGCTTCCAAAGCGCAGCTTCTGATTGGCTGCAGAAAGCTCCTGCAGCCAATCAGAAGCCGCGGAAGCCCCCTCGGACATTCAGCTTCCAAAAGAACATTAGAAAACCGGAACACTCACTTCCGGTTTTCGATCGTTCGGGAGCCGAAATCTTTGACTCCCAAGGCGTTCGGGAGCCGAAGTACGACTGTACTTTTTTGAAGTGGATTTATTCCACTAAGACGACAGAACCATTTCATCCGCATTAATTGCATAAAGTTCCAGAATATTCTGGAATCCCTCCTGTGCAATACTGACAGTCTGGAGGTGCCCAAAAGAGGACTGCAAGGCAAGGGAAAGGGAAAGAACTTTGCCTCCACCTCAGCAGTCTTCCTGAATGGAGCCTTATACAGTTGTACCTCAGGTTAAGAACTTAATTCGTTCCGGAGGTCCATTCTTAACCTGAAACTGTTCTTAACCTGAGGTACCACTTTAGCTAATGGGGACTCCCGTTGCCACTGCGCCGCCACCACGCGATTTCTGTTCTCATCCTGAAGCAAAGTTCTTAACCCGAGGTACTATTTTTGGGTTAGCGGAGTCTGTAACCTGAAGCGTCTGTAACCTGAAGTGTCTGTAACCTGAGGTACCACTGTAAAGTTTCCCCCCACTGAGATACATGGGAATAGGGAGCGGTACCTGGGGCACATCTGAATTGTCCTCTGTGTCAGAACTGACCCTATAATCAGAAGAGGGAATAATAAGTTCACCACCACCACCTCAGAAGTCTTCCCAGTTGCAACAGAGGAACATAGGAAGCTGCCTTATATGTGTCCATTTAGCTCAGCCTTGCCTAAACTGTCCTGGCAGTGATTGTCCCGGATTTCAGGCAGGGGTCTCTCGCCGCCCACCCTGGAGATGTCGAGGATTGAACCTCTGCATGCCACACCACTGCTCTACCACTGAGCTACAGCTCCTTCCTAAACCTCATTCACAGAAGTCAACAACCCGGTTAGTTGGCAAAGCAATAGCATGCTCTAATAATTCTTTATAATAGCAAGATTTTATTTCCTGCTGAAGTTAAGCAGCCTAGGTCTGGCTGGGGTGTGCATGGATATATCTCCTAGAGCTCTCTGCAGAAGAGGCGAGTTAACATTATAATAAAATCAATGAAGCATACTATTAAAATCTAAAAAAAATAAAAATGATTTACTCACTTTTCCACACACACAAATACCAAAGGTGGCAGAGCTGTGGCCTTCCAAATGTTGTCGGACTACAGCTCCCAAGATCCCTTGCCATTGGCCACACTGGCTGGTGCTGATGGGAGTTGGAGTCCAACAACATCCAGAGCACCACAGGTTCCCCATGACTGACAAAGACCTTCAGGCTTCAGCTTCACCCATCATTTAGCAACTTTCCCGAAAATTCAGCATTTTTCTGGGTTGTTTTGACTATTTCTCTCTATAACACACCCTAACACTCTATAACACTCTAAAACTCACGATGGTGAGCTTAGATTATATATTACTAATGAACTTCTCCATTTCGACAAACAGATCATCATTTTAAAAGTGATTGCTGATGCTCACTTTTTTAAATGACACCCCCCGCCCCGCTGAATCTGGCCCTATATCAATCAATTAACACATTAATAATTAAAATAACATTTCAGCATAAAATGTTCTGTCCGTACACGGCCCCCAGATATGTGAATTATGGGGTATTAATTCATAACTGGTTTTCTTAATGGGCCCTGGCCTTTGGCCTCACTCTTAGCAACAGTGAGGCGTGAATTGATTCCCCACCCCCGTCCATTTCACGCACGGTCACTCCTTCTCATTTAAATATTGTGCAGCTTTGGAAAGGTCATAAAGAGATGCAAAGGGGGGGAATGAAGGGGACAGTCTGGGTGCAAAGATAGCAGCTTATTCCATTACTCCAGTCCTTGCCTCTTCCTCTAAAACATCTGGTCCTGGCCCATGTCACAGATCGGTCACCGTATCGAAGGATTTGCTAGCTTTCGTTCCATTGTGGCAGGCAGACTCTGTGACTACAATCGCTCCCTTGCCAAGCCTTCACTGCAAAGTCCTACCGCAGACATCTCAGCTGCGCACACCATGGGCAGTTGCAGCATCACTCTCAGTGGAAGAGCCAGTGGAAGAGACGATCAGTGGCAGAGACGAAGTGCACACCAACAGTTTGCCATGCCAGGGCTGTCTCGACCACTAAACAGAAGGAGGCGACTGCCCCCCAAGCAAGTGGGTGATGTGGTGGGCTACCCTCAGCCATTCCTATCCACTGGTGCCCCAGTGGTGGGGATGCTTGCTTGGCCAGGCTGGGTTGTCTAATCGCCTTCTCTCGTTGCATCATAAGCAATGTCACTGGGGAAACTCCCTGACTGAGTGAGGAAGCAGAGAGGCAGGCAGCGCAGGCCACACACTCCAGCAGGCATCGTGTGTTGACATTTGTTGATCTGCCCATGTGGCACAACCTGGCACTGCTGCCACATTGCACTGTTCGTCGGAGAGGGGAGCGAGCTGGTGCTTGGCGGAACCAGGAGTGAGCAGCAGCTAAGGACTGAGGGGCAAAGTTCCCTAAACCAACCTGCTGAGAGCCTGGCATGCTGAGAGCCAGTGTGGTGTAGTGGTTAAGAGCGGTAGTCTCGTAATCTGGGGAACCGGGTTCGCGTCCCCGCTCCTCCACATGCAGCTGCTGGGTGACCTTGGGCTAGTCACACTTCTCTGAAGTCTCTCAGCCCCACTCACCTCACAGAGTGTTTGTTGTGGGGGAGGAAGGGAAAGGAGAATGTTAGCCGCTTTGAGACTCCTTCGGGTAGTGATAAAGCGGGATAGCAAATCCAAACTCTTCTTCTTCTGCTGTCCTCAGGTGTGATGGAGGGTGCTGTGCCATCACTAGTGCATACTCCTGAAGCATAGCTGTCAACTTTTGGATTTGAAAATAAGGGATCAGCAGTCTCACCTGTCCCGGGGACAGTCTACGGTTCTCAGGGACAGTCCACGCCGCGGTAATCCCCCCAGGCTACAAATTAATTTACACCAGGCTACACACCATCATCTTTCCCCACCTCAGGGTCTCTTTTCCAGGGAGTCTTCTCTTCTCATGTGATGCTTCAGGATCTGTCCTTCCGGTGAGCAGCCAGGGCCAATGTCCTTCAGAATGAATCAGTTTGATCTTCTTGCAGTCCACAGGACTCCAGCACTACAATTCAAAAGCGTCAATTCTTCATGGGGGGATTGATCAGGGTCACTCTTTTGGCTCTCTGGCATCCATTAATGACTTATACAAACGTGTTGCAGACTTTACATCCTTTAACACTCTTTTGGAAGGAGTGTATTTGTGGGCTGGGCCAGAGTGGTTGATTTTACATGCAAGCAAAGCACAAACAGTGCTGTTGTCTAATGACATCCTATTCTCTGTAACTATTGGTGAGCAAAGCAGCCGAGCAACGCAGCTGAGGAGCCTCCCTGGCCAGCAGGGAGGGAGAGGAGCTGCTTCCTTTGAAATCCGGGAAATTTACGGGATATCTAACAATCCGGGATAGCAGAGGGAAACGGCGCTGGAATAAGGGAATTTCCCGCCAAAAAAGGGAAACAATGAAAACCGGCGCTGGAATAAGGGAATTTCCCACCAAAAAAGGGAAGGTTGACAGCTATGTCCCGAAGTGTCCTATTTTAAGCAGGAAATCCCAGATCACAGAAGCCAATCCTGTGGCTTCCAGAATGTTCCTTTTTTTTTTTTTACTCCAGTGCTCTGGCATGAGTCCTCATGCCAGAGTCCTGGGCCAGAAGGCACTCTGGTGCAACCCTGTGGACGATCGCCAGAGTGTCAGACCAGCAGGCACACCCCTCCTGACACCCCAATTTGGAGGATGAAAATGTTGGAGCGTATGCTAGTGTTGAAGTAAACTTCAACTGCCAGTCCTGTCGGCTTCTGTGTGTGGAAGGGGAAGCATCTTGTTTTTCACCTCAGGCGACAAAATGTGTTGACCTGTTCCAGAGCCATTGTCTTTTAACAAATGATAGCAAAGGTTCATTCACAAGCTAAAGATGGATGATGCAAGAATCCTCCATTTCCCTGACAAAAACAATAATCAGGCAAAAAGATGCCAAAGAAAGGCCTTCCTGTTTTGCATTAGCCCAGTCATATATCAGGGAGTGCCCTTCTGATGTCTATTATATTTCCTCTGGCCTGTTTCCCCATTCTTTCGAAGGTTAACCTTCCTTGATTCTTGATTATAAGCTAGCACCCACATGCACATGCACATTCGGAAATCTAAGTACCCATTTCATAGAAGAGAAACTGATGACGCTCAAAACCTGCCTCTTACATACACACAAGCAAACAGGCAAAGCACCTACACACATCCCAAGACAGAAGACAGGCCAAAAAAGCAGGCAGCCCCCACCAAACAAACAAACAAAGCCCAAACCTCTCAATCAAAGTTACAAATTGAGATGGACAGGGAGCCTTGGGGAGTGCCACAGTCACCTCATCCAAGATCTCAGGTATAAGCAATGAGCTCGCTGCATTGCCATTGGTGCATGCCCTCTGAGCGCTCACAGATGAAAGGAGAAGAGGGACAGCGCCTGCAACACTTGAACTCACATCAAGCTCCCCTACCACAATCTTCTTTATGCATTAGATTCATTCTTTAAAGCCCTAAATGGCTTCGGTCCAGTATACCTGAAGGAGCGTCTCCACCCCCATCGGTCAGCCCGCACACTGAGGTCCAGTGCCGAGGGCCTTCTGGCGGTTCCCTCGCTGCGTGAAGCCAAGTTGCAGGGAACCAGGCAGAGGGCCTTCTCGGTAGTGGCACCCGCCCTGTGGAACGCCCTCCCTTCAGATGTCAACGAGAACAACAATTACCAGACCTTTAGAAGACATCTGTTTAGGGAGGCTTTTAATGTTTTATAGATTATTGTATTTTAATGCTCTGTTGAAAGCCGCCCAGAGTGGCTGGGGAAACCCAGCCAGATGGGCGGGGTATAAATAATAAATTATTATTATTATTATTCATAATAACCTGTTCTGCACAGGTGTGCTAGCAAAGGGACCACAGGAGTTTCCCCTTCAAAGCAATTTATGGATGTTTTGGTGAATGTTATTTCATTATTATTATTATTATTATTATTATTATTATTATTATTATTATTATTTGTTGGAATCTCATAGTCTTCCCTAAGTAAAGAATAGCTGCAGCTCAAAGACATCCAGCAACGTTTACTTTCTGCACAAGGCGATGGGAGGGATGATGGGGAAGCAACACAGCCACATTTTGTTTAAGAAGATAAGAACATAAGAAGAGCCTGCTGGATCAGGCCAATGGCCCACTTAGTCCAGCATCCTGCTCTCACAGTGGCCAAGCAGATGCCTGAGTGGGAATCCAAGGAGCAGAATGTGAGCACAAGAGTTCTCTCCCTTTCCTTGGTTTCCAGCAATTGGTATTTGGAAACATTACTGCCTCCAACTGTGGAGGGAGAGCCCAGCTATCATTCCAGGTGAGATTCAACTGCATACCAGAAAATTCAAGGGGAACACGTTTTAGAGAGTGGGGGACAACCTTGGCTTGATGCAACATCATCTACCCACCCTGCAAATGAAGAAGAGAAAATGTTTGATAAATAGCTGTGTTTCCTAATCTCCCTGCAAAGTATTCAGGATGAATACTCAATAAACAGGTCATCTGGAAGTAACCGGGGTCCCCTTCCATGGGTCAAACAACAGAGGCTGGGGGACCTGGAAGTGGTCCACTCATTGCCCTCAGTAATGTTACCTAATGGAGTCCAGTGTTTGTTATTCATCCATCAAAGATGGTCTCATTTAAATCCAGCCTGGGCAAGGCCCACTGGCCTGTGTTCACTATGCTGCAAACTGAGCTTTAATTAAGAGGTAAAATTATTAAAGCCACAAATTATTATAGCCTCGGGATGCTCCAGGCCTGGTGATACCAAGCAGATGGTCCGGGGCAAGCAGGAGCCCTTTATAAAAGAAGTCTTTGCAATTCATGAGCATTAATTATGTCCACTCCTCTCATTTTCAAGTGTTATGGTTGTCAGGCCTGGCATTGTGTGGCAAGGAAGCATGATGAATGAGGCAAACCCCTTCTGGTTCAGGACATAGCCTTTGTGTAGCAAAAATTAAAAGTATTATCTCCCAGAAGAAATAGAGACTGGAATGTTTAGGCCTTTGGCTTTTCCTTCTTCTCTCCCTTATTATTATTATTTTTTTAAATCCGATTCTCTACCTGGCTTATGGTCATTTCTTTTAGCCTGTGTATTTTACTTTTATTTATTTTTCCTGGATCCAAAGAGTTATTGCAATCTCTACTTCTTTATACTTCAGGGTTTCTTTGGGGTGTGTGAAATAGCAACACTTAAAAAAATAAAATGAAGTACCAAACAAAAACATCACATCCCTAGTTGACCCCACATAGTCCTCACTCAGTGATTCAGGATGGTGATGTCTGGTCAGCCACGGGAACAGCAGAAGAACCTGGCTGGGTCAGGCCAGAGCCCAGCACCCACAATGGTCAACCAGATGCCCATGGAGAGCTCATAGGCAGGACTTAGTACCAGAGCATTCTCCCCATTTTTTATTCCTGGCTACTGGTATTCAGAGGCATGCTGCTTTCAACAGTGGCGGTAGAACATAGTCTGGTTAGGAGGGGATTCCATGCTTTTAGAATGTAAGGGTTCTCTCCGACTGAATGCTACACAGCGTAGTAGACTCATTCCAATTCCTGACCCTAAACAAGGCAAGGCCATTAATTGCACTGGATCCATGCATGTGCATCCCCTCTGCCGTTCCATTGCAAATAGATGGCACCAATGGCAGTGGCATATTTTGGGACATACCACTTTGGAGGGGGGAAATCAAGTTCCTTAAGGGTATGGTCCTAAATTCCCTTACACCTCTTGGGCGTTCTTCCAGTGAGATCTGTGGCTGGCTCAGAGCACAGTAGCCGGAAGTCTTAAGAAAGGGTTAACAAACAACCAAACACAACAAGCAAACCCTCCTCTCCGCTATGGTAAATATTAGTTAAGCTGCATGCTAATCCCCCTAAAAGAAATGGGTTTGCCAACCTGTTCCCCTACAGCCGTATTAGGAAACATGCTGCCCCAGACCCCAAATTGACTTTTATTTCCTATTCACGCTCCCTCCCTTAGGCTCCCAGGTGGCTTCGTTGCACACAAAAGCCCATCGAGTAGCCTGCCCATTGGGGAAATGTAACCTACGGAGCATTAATGATCATCTGCTGATCTGATCTGTATGAAATCCCCAGCCTGTCCCACCTGCTTCTGTGTGGCTGAAGGGTCAGGTGCTGCTCCAGGCCTGCCCTGTGCAGTCGGAGGCACCAGCGCTTGAGGCGTGGGTCATGGCAGGACTCAGGGGGGCTCTCATTAAAGGAGGGGAAGGGCAAGCGCGCACATGCAAAAAAAGGAAAAAAAAAAGATTAGACACAGCATAGCAAACGGAAAGTAATTCATTATCCCGGCTCATTCTCTGGCCCATTAAATGCTCCCCTCTCCTTGGCAGGGGAATAGGTGTTGTGCCAGGGCAGATGGGATCACGTCCAAATCACCCCCCAGGTGCTTCGCGGTGCATTAGTAGCAATGGCGGAAGGGAGCAAGGTTGTGGATTCCTCAAAGGGCCTGGCTAGGCCACAGCAGGAGGCCCTGAAGTTCATCTGTATCACAGGCACTAATTTAGTTTAATTTACTTCAAAGGCCTCCCTGAATGCTGAGGGGGAATGGATCGCCTCTTTTCTCTTTGGATGAAGGGGCCAGAGGGGCAGGGAGAGAAAGAAGCCCTGTCTCCGAAACTGGAGAAGGACCGTTCTCTGAACAAAAACCGCTAGGAAAATAACCAGGGTTGTAAGCATAATTCCAACGTCGGGAGGTTAGCTGTTTCCACAGTATGTGTTTCGAGAAAAGGCAGTGTGAGATCAGGACAGAGATTCCAAGAGGTTTGGAACAGGACAACTGAGAATGATTTTTTCCCTCACCTGATAGTGAATGGCAAATGTTGTCTACCTAAAACCAGATGTTTTCAACCTTTTTGTGTCCACATCTCCCTTGACCAACTACATTCTTTCTCCAGCACCCCTGTGGAGCCCAGCTATGTCACCCCTTTTCCCACAGAGCTGGGACCCTCTCACCCCTTTTCAGACACCCTCCCTTGTGAAGTGTTCCCTCAGTCTCCTCTCCCATCTCCTTCTAATTACTCTGGGCAGCCGCCACAGCGGCCCCTGGTTTCTGAGCCACCCCCACCCCACCCCAAAGACGTGCCTCCTCACACTGCCCCCAGGGGCCTGGGAAGAGGATGCTCCCCGACAGAGCACAAGAAAATTCTGCTGAAAAATTTAGGTTTCTTTGAACTGTCCAGCACTTTATCCCAAAACTTAGTAAGCAAACTTTTCTCAGGCCCTGAAACTTTTCCCAAGCCACTGTAGAGAGCCAGTGTGGTGTAGTGGTTAAGAGCAGTGGACTCGTAATCTGGTGAACCGGGTTCGTGTCTCCACTCCTCCACATGCAGCTGCTGGGTGACCTTGGGCTAGTCACACTTCTCTGAAGTCTCTCAGCCCCACTCACCTCACAGAATGTTTGTTGTGGGGGAGGAAGGGAAAGGAGAATGTTAGCCGCTTTGGGTCTCCTTCGGGTAGTGATAAAGCGGGATATCAAATCCAAACTCTTCTCCTTCTTCCTCTTCTTCTTCTTCTTCTTCTTCTTCTTCTTCTTCTTCTTCATGCAGGGAAAGGGATAAGAAAGGGTTAGTTTCAGTGTGCTGTTTAATTTGGGTGTGTTTTGTCCTGCACCTGTAGCTAGTTAGGCATGTGAGAATGAGTCAGCAAGCATGTGAGAATGACTCAGCACAATCTACAGTATAAACGCTGCTGTGTTTAAGGCAAGTTTGTCCCTGGCTCCTGCCCTTGCCCAGAGTGTGGTCTGTATGCTGTAAGGAGACTGTGCTGCTGGAAAGACTGTATCTACAGCTGTATATAACTGAAACAGCATGATACTGTCAGTAAAGCAACTGACTCTTCCTAGAACTGTTCGGTGTTTCTGTGTTCTTTTAGCACACTCTGCTGGCATGAGGAATGGGCACTCTGCACAAACCCCAAGTGTTTGGTGTGGCTGGAAGATGCCCTTGAACTCTGGTCATGCCTCTTGTTTGTCTGGCTGGAGGATAGAGATGAGCATGTGTGTCGAAAACAGCCTACAATACAAAGGTGAAACCTGAATTTATTGTTCCACCCACTTTTGTCTCTAGCATGTGGTGCTTGGAGGATTGCCCAGAAGAGCAATGTGGCCCTTGGGTTCGAAAGGGCTCCCCACTGCTGTCTTAGGAGCTGTTGTATCGCGAGTCAAATCACTGATCCATGTAGCTCATGTAACTGTCAGCACTGACTCGCCAGCTCCAAGCAGGTGTCTTTACCAGCGCTTTTGGCTTGGAATATCCATCAAAACTGATACCCTTGCAGGGTGTTGTTTCCAATGAAGAACAAAAGAAGTTCATTCCGCCCCTGCCCCCCTGAAATGCCTCTTTTGAGATTTCTGATGAAAAATGGGGATATGCATGCAAACAGAGAGCGATAAACTTAATTAGCGTGAACCTCAAAGGAGACGTTTATAAAATAACATATAGCAGGCATTATACTCCAGATAAATTAATGTGTATGGAGCGGTATCAGATATTTGCTGCAGATGTAGGAAGGTTAGTTAAAGGTACTTTCCTCCCCCCCCCCCCAATATATGATGGGATGGTTACTTAATTAAATATTTGGCGGGGGTCGATTAAAGAAACAACTGGCTGTCAACTGCAGCTGAATCCGGTAACAATGTTTTGGGATATCTAAAACTTCAAGGACGGAGTAACGTCTTTTGATTAGTCACATAACAGTAGAAGATCACAAATTGATTGCATGGAAAATGGATAGGACACCTTCAATAAAGCAACGGAAGAAGAAAATCTGGGACATAATGTGAAACAAAAAACTACGGATGGATGCTGTGTTACTGAGTCCTGGTCCTTCCTTGCAAGAGACACTCTGCTAATTCGTAAGCAGCAGGCTGAAGACCTTTTATAATAATAATAATTTATTATTTGTACCCCGCCCATCTGGCCGGGTCTCCCCAGCCACTCTGGGTGGCTTCCAACAAATATAAAAATATTTTATCCCAGGGCTGCTGCTGCTGCTGCACCATTTGCTCCAAACATTATGCATTTCTCTATGACATTGCAAAAGATTCTGGGGTGCACCTTCTAGATCATGTGCTTCTTCATTGGTACCAAGGGCGTAGCCAGGATTTTTGACAAGGGGGGCAGGCTTTTGTTGGGGGTGGGGCAGAACATCAGATTTGTATTGATTTTGATTGATTGGGGGGCAGCTGCCCCCCTGCCCTCCCTTGGCTCCGCCCATGATTGGCACCCCTAAGCAATATTGTCACTTTTCCCCACCACCACCCCAAAAGACTGCTTTAGTTTTTTGTTCACCTGGGCCAGACTTGGATAAATTTCCCTGGATTTTCTGCAGTACATATATTTTAAAAAACAATGTCAATGGACATCCCTTTGCAATATTGAGAATCAAGACAGGGGTCTGGATTAGGGTGATCCATTGCACTCCTAGAAAAGCAACTCCAATTCAGCTCTTTTCAGCACCTAGAATACCGTAGATTCTGCCAAAAGCAGCTGAGCTATTTCTGATTTTTTTTAAAAAAAAGGTTTCCTAAACACAGCAGTAGGGTGTATCTGTTGTATTTTGTGTACGTTTGCGGCAGGTTTCCGCCTGGTTTCTCATTGTGTGCTATGGCCATATGGCTAATGCAATAAATAATATTTGAATTTGAACACAGCAGTTTTTGATGGGAGAGTTAAAGAAGCAAACAGCACACCACCAGCAGCAACTGGGGGCGATGCGTTTTGGGGTGGTCCGAAATCCTATTAAGCTCCCTGAGTTTCTCTCTCTCTTTTAACACTGTTTCTAAAGATGAAAAGTGTTCTTTGATGGATGAAGCTGTGAAAATGAGTGAATTTCAAACAGAGGCCATTGGAGGGGAGGGGGTTGGGGAGTGGCAGGCCGGGCCTATATGCAACCGAGTTTTCTTCAGATATTATATACCCATGGGATGCTGTAATTAAGCCATCTTTAGGGGCAGGGGTCGTCTCCTTTCTTCCACCTGGCCTCTACTCAGCCACTTCTCTGAAATACTGGAATCAGGTCTTTATAGATAAGGTGGGGGGAATGGAAAAGGGAAAGGGCAAAGGCAGTTATAGATAGCAAGTGACATTGATGGATGCAAAATGGGAAGCAGAGATCAAAGCCAAGAGGGGTGTATGACCTCCTGCTGGTGGGATGCAACAGCTAAAGCAGTGTGGCCTGAGCTCGCTCTCTCCCTCCCTCCCTAAGAGATGGCATCCAATCAAATCTCTCTTCATCAACACTGCAAGCAGTGCTTGTATGAATACCCTGAGCTCCAGCACTTTGGGCTAGACTCAGGGTAGGACAGATGACCCCCTTTCTTTCCCCCACAGTGCATATAGGATATGTGCTCCTCAAAATTTGCCCCCCCCCATGATTACAGCAAGAATGGCTTCTTCCAAGTCCCCTGCTATAATAAATATTAGCAAATCAACATCAAACCTAGGTTACGTGGAAGCATTCATATCTGGGACTTTGTGAACGATATCGTTTATTGGGACTTTGATTCATTCTGCTACTACGTTACTTTGCTGAACTTTGTTGATCTCTACATGTAGACTATGTCTGTGAGGAACCTTTGATACAGAGAGAAATATATTGCATGAGTATTATTTTGATACAGCCGGTTACGTTTTTTGTGTGTGTTTATAAGAAATATCTCCTGCCAACCTAGCAGTTCGAAAGCACGTCAAAGTGCAAGTAGATAAATAGGTACCGCTCCGGCGGGAAGGTAAATGGCATTTCCGTGCACTGCTCCGGTTCACCAGAAGCGGCTTTGTCATGCTGGCCACATGACCTGGAAGCTGTACGCCGGCTCCCTCGGCCAATAATGTGAGATGAGTGCCGCAACCCCAGAGTCGGTCACTACTGGACCTAATGGTCAGGGGTCCCTTTACTTTACAGGGGTACCTTTATAATAAATATTAGTTCAGGTCACCCAGCACCATGGCGAACCATCTACTAACTAACCTTGCTGTCGGCATGTATCGGGCATCTGGGCCGGGATTGATGGGTTTCATCTTGCCATCAGCTTTGAAGTGCTGCAATTCCCATGCTGATCAGTGACCAAGAAAATTGTAGGAGGATGAGCACTGAAGGCAGAAATCTGGGTGGGAAAATCCTGACTTGCTGATGACTCTATTTTTCTGGCAGCAAACCACATGATACATGGCTTTTATATCCCAACATTACTACAGTGGAACCTTGGTTCTCGAATGGCTTGGCTCCCGAACAAATCGGCTCCCAAACGCCGCAAACCCGAAAGTAAGTGTCCCAGTTTGCAAGCGTTTTTCGGAAGCCGAACATCCGACACGGCTTCCGCTTGAGTGCAGGAAGCTGCTGCAGCCAATCGGAAGCTGCGTCTTGGTTTTTGAATGGTTTTGGGAGTCAAACGGTCTCCCGGAATGGATTAAGTTCGAGAGCCAAGGTGCCACTGTATTGTCTTTTTCACCTGCTGCCATTGCTCCCTGTTTCAGTTCTCCTATTAATTGCTTTTATTGTTTTGCTTTCCTGTGTTTGATGAACGGTGTAAGTCACCTTGCTTGATTCTTATCAGACAGTGAGGGGTAGACACTATATGAATGCATGCATACTTACACATATAACCATTGCTTTCAAAGCGATTTCAGTGCCATCATTCCCACTCCACTCCCCAAACCCTGGAAATTGTAATTTGATATCATGCAGAAAATCAAAGCCAGTGATTCAGGTAACCACCTTGGATGATGAGTTTGCTTGCTTGTTTCCTGTACTAGTTAGACCCTTTCCTTTCTCCTACTGGTGCTCAGGGTAGCTGGCAGGATGGCATCTTCACTTCTAACACCAGCAGCATTGACCTGCCGGACCAGTGTTTCCTTAACAGTCACGGTTTTATTTAAATGTAAAAAAAATGTGTGCAACAGCAGTGCTGATTCAACAAACTGTGTGCACATGAGTGTTCGTGATCAGATCTATGTGTGTGCAAATTTATTGTTTTATATGACAGGAATAAACCATGGCATGCAAATCATGTATTGTGAAATTGGTTTCAAATGGCATTCGAAAAGCAAAGCGGAAACAAATGGCAGAGGGTGCAAAAGATACTCCTCACATGGGGCACCAATTAGTCTAAGGCTGGACCCACTGAGAATTATTTTGCACATCCCGATCCCAACTCCCAGAACTACAGTTCCCATGGTTATCTAATGAGATGGAATGATGGTGAAGTCTTAAGGCTGCTGTGTAGATTTTACTTTAGGCATCCTCTAGGACAGTGATGGCTAACCTTGACACGCCAGATGTTTTGGAACTACAACTCCCATCATCCCTAGCTAACAGGACCAGTGGTCAGGGATGTTGGGAGTTGTAGTCCCAAAACATCTGGCGTGTCAAGGTTAGCCATCACTGCTCTAGGAAGAGGATGCTAGCCAATCAGGGCCTGGAAAAAAATCCTTGAAGGTGTTAAGGAAAGATGTAAAAGCTCTGCTGCTTTGAGGAGCACATTAACAGGCACCTACCTCTGGTGCCCTGGGGTGTGATATTGCAAAACAAGGCTGCTAGGAGAACTTTTTATGAAAACTGAATGCATTCAGCCACTCCATTCCCCCATTTCCCTTTAATTGCCTTTCCTTTATTGATCCTCCATGTAGCTGTTTATTATTATTTTTATTATTATTTTGAGAAGCCACTTAGATCAAGCCATTGGCCAGAGAAGCAAAATGTTTTCTTACCAAAGGAACACTACACTTCCTGCCTCGTGGTTGGTTTTCAGTGGCAATAAACCCTATTGGTTGAAAGTGCCACCATAAAATTTTATGCCACATGAAACAACAAGGGTGAGGAAAACATCCTGCTAAAAGATAGCAATAAAAGCGTGTGTTGTTGTAGCTCATTTTATTTGCCTAATAAAAACTTGAGTAAGCTTTAAGCAACGGAGTCAAGAAAATGCGCTGAGTGGAATGCAAGGTGCTGGGGTGGGAGGTGGGGCACTTCGTCTCTCCTGATTTTGTTTGGCTGATTAATTACGTGTGGCTAACAAACTTTGTTGCTTTGCTAATTGAATGCCATAAATCTTGCGCAGTGACTCATTGGCAGCATAAGCTGTGGCAAGGTGTATGCAGAGGACTTTGGATGGTGTACAGAGCAGCCATTGCTGGATGGGTATGTCAGGAGTAATGGAGAAATGGCACCAAGGGCTCCTGAGTGGGCAAGTCGAGCTGAATATGATCAAGGGTCTGGAAACCAAGCCTTATGAGAAATGGTTGGATGGAGTGGGGTATGTTTAGCCTGGAAGATAAGACTGAGATGTCATATGATCACCATCTTTAAACATCCCAAAGGATGTCACGATCACATGGAAGATGGAGCAAGCTTCTTTTCTGCTGGTGCAGAGGATAGGACTTGAACCAATGGCTTCCAGGTATAAGAAAGGAGATTCTGGCTAAACATTAGGATGAATTTTCTGGTGGTAAAAGCTGTTTGTCAGTCAGTGGAACGGGCTGCCTCGAATGGTGGTGGACTCTGCTCTGGAAACAGAGACAATGTATGTACTTTTGTAACCCAAGAAAATCTTCAATAAAAGCAATTTTTAAAAACCAGAGGTTGGATAGCTGTCTTTCAAGGATTCAGCTGTGGTTCCTGCATTGCAGGACATTGGACTAGATTACCCTTGGGGACCGTTCCATCTCTTACAGTTCTGTGATTTTATGAAGAACCTTGTCCAGGAACTGGAAAATGCCCATAGAACTGGGGTGGAGCGCAGGGAGGGACGGGACTCATGAACATTGTTATTTATATATTATTTTATGGATTTGTGCTGACTCTGAAAAACACTAAAGACTTGCTAAAGATTTAACAGTGTGTGTATAATATTGATAATGGAAACAAGAAATGATTTTCGTCTTCAATTTTAGGAGCTATTTTCCACAGGAGTGTCAGGTTTGGGAAGTGGGCTGTCAGTCTCCCTCTTCCTCTGCCCCATCAAGATATCAGGGGGGGGGAACTATCCAAGGAAGGAGGACTGTCAATGGAATGAGGCCGGCTGAGTGTAAGGCAGGTGGGATCATTAACCTAGAGTTGCGAGGAAGAATAAATGGAAAGGTGAAACTGTGTGCGGATGACAAATTATACTATGCCTAGAAATCGAGGTGCCTTGGCATGTTTGTCAGTGGTTCTCTATGCCAGATTTGGGAAGTGGCTATTATCAAATTCTGCTTGCACAAAAGCTTTCTTGCATTGGGTCCTCCACAATGGACAATGCTTGATCTGCTCACCCAACTTCCTTCTTTGTTCCCAATTGCATGGAGAGCCTCTTTATGTACATCTGGGCAATAGGCACACACCTCACTTCTCTGTGAACTGTGAGAGGTCCCAGGTGATGTCCCTGTGTTGGTGTGTGACGTCCCCCCCCCCTCACAAACTGGCGCCTCTGATCCCTGGCATCTCCAGGTAAGGCTGGAAACAGCTGCTGTCTGGAATTCTAGGAAGGCCACTGCCAGTCAATGTAGCCAGTGATGAGCTGGATGAACCAATCATTTGATTCAGTACAAGGCAGCTTCCTATGTTCCTATCCAATGAAATGATGGGCAAAAGAAAGGAGGCGGGGCCACACAAGAAAACCAACAAGAATAACCCAAGGGGAATGCTGGAGCTTCAGTGTACTGTTGAAAAGTTGTCCATGTAAGTCATCTGATAATATTTTGGAGATACTGTGGTGTACACCAGTGGTTAGAGTGACAGACTCAGACCAAGAAGACCAGGGTTCATATCCCTCTTCAGCCATGAAACTCATTGGGTGACCTTGGACCTGTCACTGTATCTCCTCCTAACTTACCTCACAAGGCATGAGGATAAAAGGGTCTGTGTGAGAGACAGAGTCGTGTAACCTGTCCTGAACTTCCTGAAAGAAGACGGGGATACAAAGGCAATAAATTATACAACTGATGTCCAGCCACATTCCTCGGGGACAGTGTAAATGAATAACGTATATGAAATAGACATTAAAATGAAAGCAACATCTTAAAGCAAATCAATGAATGTCCAACTTCAAAAGGAAGATAAATACAAATGTGGTGTGTCGTGTCATATATGTATATTTCACATGTGTTGTTCATTTATACTGTCCCATAGGAAGACGGTTACTGAATGCTTTGGACAATTAGCACGCAACAATAAATTACTGCTTTTGAGCACAAGTCTGAGGTTTCACCTCTCCTCATGTGCTTTTTGTTTTCTAGCACCACACAGTCTTTTCGTATGCAAGGTGGATGTTGGGAAGGAGGTGGCGAAAGAAGAGGAGATTTTCCTTATGAGGGGCTTTCATCTAAAGCTTTTCTGAAGAAAATTTGAACAAGCTGCTTTAACATGCTTCCTGTTATATGTGTGTGTGTGTGTGTGTGTGTGTGTGTGTGTATGTATGTATGTAAATACATACATGCATACATACATATATATATATATATAGACTGGGAATTTCTTATTGAACTGCATAAAAGGAAGTTAAAGAACAGGTTACCTACCTCTGGAATACTGTTGCACAAAATGGGTTCTGAGAGATCTACAAACACACAAGGTACAAGCAATTGTGAGTTTTGATTTTAAAATGCTATTTTAAGTAAATGGGTTTACATATCTAATGATATTTGTTACCAACAGGACCGGTGCCAGGGTTTTTGGCGCCCTAGGTGAGGGGGCAGGGCACCGTACGTCATGCGCAATGATGTACGGTGCCCCGCCACCCCTGCCCGCCAGACGCCCCCGCCAGATGCCACAGCACCCCCTCCATTTTGGCGCTCTAGGCAACTGCCTAGTTCACCTAAATGGAAGTGCCGGCCCTGGTTACCAATACTTCTAAGGCAACTCATGAGGCTTGTGGTCCGTGAGCTGCCTTAGAAGTAAGAAATCAGAAAGTGGACTCTCCTTCCTTGGAGGTTTTTAAACAGAGGTTGGATGGCCATCTGTCAGGAATTCTTTAGCTATGCTTCCTACATTTCATGGTCTTTGTCTAGGTAACCCTTGGGGCTCCTTCCAACTGTGCAATTCTGTGTTTCTGTGAAATGTATTGTGGCATAAAACATCCATGGACTCGAACCCATGCCACCAGATGCATGAAGGGAAATTGTAGTTGGCAAGTGCATAATGGGGAAAATTGTATGGTGGGAGTCAAATGGCAGTGAGGCCAAAAAAAAAAAAAAAAAGATTATTAGAGCTGAATGCTATGTTAAATAAGCCACATGTTAGTGTCTTACAATAGTGGATCAGTGATCATTTCTGAGATGATTGTATTAATACCTGGGAGCATCCAGCATGGTGCGATGGAGTAGGGGCAGACTTTTGTCATCTTTGGTAATATGGTGCCCTGAGCAAGACCAACATTTGGCACCCCAAATGGATCTTCTCAATTTTGTGCTCCTTCTGCTGGGTGACCTGTGCCAGAGCCAATACAGGTTTCCTGTTAGGGTGCCTGTGTAACCCCAGCTTCATGAATACCCTGCTCCGCTCTCGCACCATCCTTATGAGCAATGTTATTGTCGGCATGGCAGCTCCACAGCAGGAGCCCACTGCTCCTGTTTACACCTGTAGTGGAGCAGGGAATTAGTCACAAGAAACATAGAGTTGGAATCATGGAGTTGGAAGGGGCCCCTAAGAGTCATCTAGTCCAACACACACACACACCCAGCAATGCAGGAATCTCAACTAAAGTATCCATGGCAGATAGCCATCCAACATCTGCTTGAAAACACCCAGTGAAGGAGAGTCCACAACCTCCCGAAGGAGTCTCTTCCACTGTCAAACAGCTCCTACTGTCAGAAAGTTCTTCCTGATATTTAGTCAGAATCTCCTTTCTTGTAACCTAAAGTTGTTGGTTCAGGTCCTAACCCTCCAGAGCAGGAGAAAACAAGCTCGCTCCCTCCTCCATGTGACAGCCCTTGAGATATTTGAAGATGGCTATCATCTCTCCTCTCAGTCTCCTCTTTTCTAGGCTAAACATACCCACTGAGTTAGATTGGCCAATGGTTCTACTCTATATAAGGCTTTTCCCATGTTAAGAACATAAGGAGAACAAAGCCTGATAGCGGGGAACATCTTATAATTTGAGAACTATTCCTAAACACATTCGCTTCTGGTTACACTGCTGACAGAAACAGGCCTTCTGTTGCCTCATTCAGGCTTTTGCTCACCTTATTTCTTTGTGACAGCAAAAAAACAACACACACACACACACAGGCTACGGAGCATTTGCTGCTGTCACTCCTTTCACATCCAAAGGAAAGTCTTCAGAGTCAAAGAAGAAGTAATTCAATTACAGTGCCTTCGATATGTGTCTACACCCAGCTAAATCTTGCCACCATGTGGCCAAACAAGGAAGTACTGCTTTTGAGGTACACAGGCAACGAAAATGAAATTAAACAAACACAGAGAGAGCATTACAATTATATGTTGGCATTCACAAGGTGGTAGGTGAAAGACAAAGGTATTTGCTCAACACGTTTTGCAAAAGGGTTTATTGCCGAGTGCAGGAAGGAGTTGTTAAACTAATTACTTTTAGGACGCAGCATGCATTAAATATTTCCCCACAATAGGGGCTCTTTCTTGCTCTGTGGATTGTTTCTCAGCGTGCTGATGCTGTTTTCCTATCCAGCTGCTTTCCTATGCAGTTCTGCTATAATTTAGGCACCATGGAAGTGCACTGAGATTCTAGAGGTTCCTTGGGTTCCAAACATAGTTGCTTGTCTCAGATCTGCCTACACATGGCAAGATCTATTCAAGTGTCACCAGGAAATTAGGGAAGGAAATTGCGGGGAAAGCGCAATGTATGCAAAGGTATGTGTGCATATATACATATAATTAGCCTTACTTTCAATCCAGATCTGTAGGCAAAAAGAAGAGTTAAGTTAATCTGCACCTGGTATATACAGAACAACTGTTAATATCTGCACAATCAACTCAATATTCAGAAACCTGGCCACCCTTCTTGCTTACCCAATATTATTCCATATTCATATTTCCTTATTCAGATTAATTCTAGGTTAGTACCAATTAATAGCACCAAATACAATCAAGTACATTAAAATGATAGCGTAAATATAATAAAGTGTAATGTAGGCCAAGTTTCTAAATATAATTATTAATCATCAGCATAACTCAACACCATTCCAAGTTAGTTGGAATGTACTATCGCAGTTGATATCTAATCCATATCTATTTCCCATAAGGTTTATAAACAATACCCAATTATCATAAAAATTGAGGTTTTTTCCTGCAACTGAATGTACTCTGCAACCTTTCTATGTTATTCCACAATTTTAACCAACCACATTTTCACTGTTGGCATTTTACAGACACTCCACTTCGTAGCAATCTCTTTCACCCCAGCCGAAAATAGGAGCGGCACACTTTTTTAAAGTACTGAGATGAATATGGGATGTGTGTGGAAATGTGGCCACGAAGACTGAGTACACTTAAGTGGACAGGTATGTACCAGGCCTAATGGGGCTTTTCAGTTTGGAGAAAGGATGATTAAAGAGGGGAGCAGGATAGATGTGCATGCATGATGTGGATAAAGCAGATAGCATCCTGTGAACCCCAATCTCCAAGGGGTGAGAGATTTAAGGGGTGTGAGTACATACCTTGGATTTGACTTCCTCAGAATGAAGCCCATCGGAGACTGTGGTGTCTTTTGGATATATAGCTTTATTTACCCAGGCTGAGCACAAGACGGAAGTGTCTGCAGCTTTAGTGCTCCAACAGATCTTGCTCCCCTATTTGGTTTCCAGCCCTCCCTCCCTCTTGCAAAGCAATAGCTTTGCTTGCAGCACAAAGAGCGAGTTGGGCCTCTCTGTTGTCTTCCAGGCTCCAGAGGAGATCAGAGTTTGAATCCTGCTCAGTTTGATGGTGCATCCCTGTTCCTTGCTGGGAACAGGTACACACAGCCAACACAGGGACATGAGAGATACATAGGAATAGGAATAATTTATTGGCCAAGTACATTTTCCAGCATACTTGGAATTTTGCTTCGGCTACATTGCAATGTAAACATACCTTATACAAACACTGTTCCACTCACAATACAATGACACAGCAAAGAAACCCCACCCATAACTGGCCTCCTCTTCCGCTACACAACTACGAATTTAACAATTTAATGGCACAAGGGAAAAAACTGTTCCTGTGCCTGGCCGTTTTTGTGTATAAAGTCCTGTAGCGACGTCCAGATGGAAGTAAATCAAACAGATGATGACCGGGATGCAAAGGATCTGCGACAATTCCCTCTGCTCTCTTCCTAACTCGGGTAGCATAGAATGTCTCTATTGAAGGCAAGCTGGCACCAATTACCCTTTCTGCAATTCTTACTGCTCGTTGGAGCCTGTTCTTGTCCATCTTGGAGGCTGTGCCGTACCAAGCAGCCATAGAATTACAGAGAACAGTTTCAATGGTGCCTCTGTAAAATTGGATCAACACTTCATATCAATGTATATGTGAAGTTAAGGTTGTTACATATTACACCATGAAGACAGGTGCAAAAAGAGTTCATAAAACTTCTCTACAATCTTCTTATCCTTCTATAGCACACCTTTAACTCTCTTGTCCAATCACCTCCCCAGCTGGTTTCCTTTCTCACATGTTTAAATGTATTTCTATGGTTGGTCTAAATGTTTTCAGAGATACGCTGCTCATATTATTTTCACGTCCCTCGGCATCTGCTTGCTTTTCTTGTGCCAATATTGTGTTCCTTGTTGTTCCCATTTGGGCAAGAGCTCCATTTTCTGAATGAAGCTTACTTGCCTCTAATAGCTTCCTTGACGCTGCTCATTAATCATGCTGCTGTTTTCTTGGACTTCGTAGTACTGCTCTTGCTCTGCTTCTCTTATTTGAATAGCTCATGAGCTTCCCATGGGCATCTGTTGGCAGAAGCAGATTTAGGGCAGTGCAACTGGTTGTGCCACACTGGGTGCCAAGCCTAGGGAGCACTATGACACATAGTGAAGTGAGCAGAACAGAAGGCGAGAGGCAGGGGCCCTGAATATTGGTGTTGTGCAGGGCACTGCTGAAATTTGAAAGACCAAAGTCTGTAAAGGAGTGGGTTCATATGTCCAGAAAGCTTAGGTCATTTCCCTGTGGTCTTAATAATAATAATAATAATAATAATAATAATAATAATAATAATAATTTATTATTTGTACCCCACCCATCTGGCTGGGTCTCCCCAGCCACTCTGGGCGGCTTCCAGCAAATATTAAAATACATTAACATGTTACAGATTAAAAACTTCCCTAAACAGGGCTGCCTTCAGGTATTTCCTAAATGTTATGTAGTTGTTGATCCCTTTGACCTCTGATGGGAGGGCGTTCCACAGGGCGGGGGCCACTACCGAGAAGGCCCTCTGCCTGGTTCCCTGTAGCTTTGCTTCTCGCAGTGAGGGAACCGCCAGAAGGCCCTTGGCGCTGGACCTCAGTGTCCCCCCAAAATATGCATTAAAAACAAAACTATTGTAACCTTTAAAACAGGCATCCCCAAACTGCAGCCCTCCAGATGTTTTGGCCTACAACTCCCATGATCCCTAGCTAACAGGACCAGTGGTCAGGGATGATGGGAATTGTAGTCCAAAACAGCTGGAGGGCCGAAGTTTGGGGATGCCTGCTTTAAAAGCTCAAAAGCAAAAGCCATAACTTTTCTTCCCATTTCAAATTACATCTGGAAGATCAATTGCTGGTAATGCCACCTTTCACCACGAGATGGCAGAGTTTCACCATCTTTTCCATTGATAAAGGCTTAGTTGCTAAACTGCTACAGCCAAGCATATAGGGGTTTGTTTGTTTTTTGCTCAAGCATAAACATGCTTTTTCTCTGAGACACCAAACACAATTTTCTTCAGTGTAGCAATGTCTGTAATCTAGTCTAGTGCCTGCAAAAGGTGTATTGAATATCAGCCAAGCTTTTCCTCTGTGGAAATTCACAGATCAAACATTTCTGAATGAAAAGGGAGCATTTGAAAAGCTTCCCTCAAATGCATGAGGCTCTATAATTTCCAGGACTGTGCATGTAGGGCAGAGATTATGAGGAAGAAAGAGTTTCAGGAATTCCAAGTTCAGCCAAGATTTAAAGAGCAATTTGAGTGCATTGTGGGGAAATCATTCTTTGCCCAATCCATTATCAGATGTTTCAAAACCCAATGACATATTGAATCTCCAGTATTTGACTCATAAATATAACTGTATGGTGCTGGCCAAACTTGCCAGGGGCTGATAGGAGTTATAGTTCAGTAATATCTGGAAGGCCAAATGTTCCTCACACACCCTGTAGACCTTGTTTCTGCCCATGTGATGTTGAGTACACACTTACTTTTTCTGACTGCCTTATAATATTGTAATGCCAACCAGCCACTTGGAACGTCAAAGCTGAAATCCAGCTTTTCCCAACCAATTATCTCCAGATATGTGGAGCTCCCATCAGCCCCAGCCAGTAATGCCAATGTTAAAGGCTGGTGGGTGTTGTAATCCATATACAACCAAGACCACCACACAATGGCTGAAACTATAATAAAAGCAAGATTTACTGGAATCCTCTTCTGAACAACTAACAGTCTTTCAATAAAGCCACATGATTAACAAGCCATATATGCATGATATAACAGAATGTATAATGTTCACGTGACTGAACCATTCAGCAACAAGTTGGGTATAGCAACAAAATCTTGGTGCCAACAAAACGTTCACAATTGGTTGATGGTGAGTAGATAGTAGAATTCTTCAACGGTTCAAAGCAAAAATCTCATGGATGTAATTTTGAGAGATTTTTGGATTGAGAGATTCATGGATATAATAAGGGACCCAGGTGGCGCTGTGGGTTGAACCACAGATCCTAGGGCTTGCTGATCAGAAGGTCGGTGGTTCGAATCCCTGCGACGGGGTGAGTTCCCGTTGCTCGGTCCCAGCTCCTGCCCACCTAGCAGTTCGAAAGCACGTCAAAGTGCAAGTAGATAAATAGGAACCGCTCTGGCGGGAAGGTAAACGGCGTTTCTGTGCGCTGCTCTGGTTCGCCAGAAGCGGCTTTGTCATGCTGGCCACATGACCCGGAAGCTGTACGCCGGCTCTCGGCCTATAGAGCGAGATGAGCGCCGCAACCCCAGAGTTGGACACGACTGGACCTAATGGTCAGGGGTCCCTTTACCTTTACATGGATGTAATAGTAGATGAAGCATATTTATATGAGTCTTGCAACATCACCATCCAGCCGAAATCAACACAAGTGGCACATGAGAAGGATGAAGAAGACCTGTCTTCCGGATTACTCACAGGTTTCACTATATAGCTTCATCAGTTCAGGTTAAGCATTCTGATTAGCAAAATATGCGAAATATGCGGACTCATATTTATTGAAAGACTGTTAGTTGTTCAGAAGAGGATTCCAGTAAATCTTGCTTTTATTATAGTTTCAGCCATTGTGTGGTGGTTTTGGTTGTTTATGGTTCATATTATCACCACAGTGATACTTTATGCTGTGGGTGTTGTAATCAAACATATCTGGAGGGAACTAGGTTTCAGCAAGGCTTATCAAATCCATTAGCGTTAACCACTGTGAGGGCAACAGAAAGGTCAAAAGCCAAATGGAGCGGAAGCAGCCATATCTAGGACTGTTCGTCTAGCACACACACACACACACCCAAAAAAATCCAGCTTAAAGTGTTCCATGCCACCTGTACCACTGCAGATTGTAGTGTAGAGAGCCTGAGTGGGGAAAGTGCTGGCGTTTTGGTAGGGCAATGTTCTGATCGCCGAAGAATTGATGCTTTTGAATTATGGTGCTCTCGAGAGTCCCATGGACTGCAAGAAGATCAAACCTATCCATTCTGAAGGAAATCAGCCCGGAGTGCTCACTGGAAGGATAGATCCTGAAGCTGAGGCTCCAATACTTTGGCTACCTCATGAGAAGAGAAGACTCACTGGAAAAGACCCTGATGTTGGGAAAGATGGAGGGCACAAGGAGAAGGGGACGACAGAGGACGAGATGGTTGGACAGTGTTCTCGAAGCCACCAACATGAGTCTGACCAAACTGCAGGAGGCAGTGGAAGACAGGAGTGCCTGGCATGCGCTGGTCCATGGGGTCACGAAGAGTCGGACACGACTAAATGACTAAACAACAATGTTCTTTCCATTTTGGCCTCTTAAGTCAGCTGTCCCAATTTAAGCACACAAACAGTGAGTGGAGCATCACCAGTTTTATTGACCAAGCTCCACCCAGGCAGCCTGGTTCACAAAGATGTAGGAAGAGCCCAACCAACCTGTCAGGGACATGCCCTCCCCTGCCAGTCAGGCACTGAGTGGGTACTGGCAGCCTCGGCCTCTGTTGTCAACGGACACGTCTCCCAGTGACTCTGCCAGCTCCTCCCCGGGGGAGGAGGAGTCACCAGGGAGGAGCCAGGTGGGAAGGGGTCTCCAGGATGATGCAGAGAGACCTAGCACTGCTCAGCAGTCCCACTCCGAGGGGGAGACACCGTTTCCGGCGCCTGCTTTACGCAGAAGGGTCAGGGGAGAAAGGAGGCGGCAGTTTAGGGTGCCGAGACTCTGGTGTTGGCGCCGCAGCAGGAGGGGGGCACTTCCGGATTCTGCTAGCGACTACCGGTAGATGGTCACGTTTTAGGATAGCTCTGCACTGTACATACTTTGCACAATAAAATAGTTGAAAGACAAGACGGACTTGGTCTTTACTCATGAGCAACCGTTAGCGAACCTGACACAACCCCATGTGGGATTTAAGTCACGACCTCTTGGCCCACAACACCCCCCAGGGAGGCAGCCTGCTTCAGCGGTCATATCAATTTCCCATTAAGATCCAGCATCGCAAAGCAAAAAGGCTACAGTCGCCTTTAGGCCTCTGATGAAGCCTATGACTCAGAATACAAAGAGTTAGAGATTTTCCTACGGAATGATTCACTATAGGCAGCTAGTGGATATGCTAGCCCCAAATGGGTATAACCAACAGGTGCCCTTCAGATTTTGCTGGCTGCCCATTTTCATCATTCCTGATGATTGACCATGGGATTTCTAGGCCATCATTTGCAGGGTGCCACATTGGTTACCCCTGCCTTAAATAAATACATACAGCATCTGATTGCTCTAACCACATATACTTGCGTCCTCCCCAAAGATATACAACCAAAGGCCAAAGCGTGTGAGTTATTCTGACTTTTATTTTGTTGCTTCTTAGTCCACACAAGTTGGTATAAAATCAGAAAAGCAAAGCAAAATAATCATATAATAATGTCTGGAGTCTTAGCATCAAAAGGCACCGCTTACACATCTACACACGGCTGCCAATACAGTTCATTGCCAGACACACTTTTTTTGGGGGGGGGAACACAGAAAAGGGTTACAGAGGAGCTGGAAGGAGGGAGGGATCCTCAAGGGGCTAGAAGGTTCACTTACTTCCCTCCCAACCATGAAGAAAAAGGAGTGGGGGAGAGAAATACCTTGGTTATAAATGCTTTATTAAAAAAAAATAGTAATAATAATGATGATAGCAACTTTCCTAAGTACAAAAGCAGTTACAGGCTGTATATATTACACAAGAATTATTTATCATTCCTATTTCTTGGTTTATCTCAAAATCGTTATCTGGCTTTCCAGTGAGTAAGGTTAAATGGCTTAGCGATATAAGGAATGGTAAATAGATAGCACCATTTCACAGATTTGGTATTCAATTTTGTAAAAGGGGTTATGGAGGGGGTGGGGGTCTGGAACTTAGAAGGGTTCCTTGCTTTCCCCTACTTTAGCTTATTCTTTCTGCCTATTGTCCCACGACGGGCAAGGTTGGGGGGCGACACACCCTTGACTGGTTACAAACCAACATGACGGACTTCTTTTTCGTCCCATGTCTCCCTCAAATGTTTCTTCTTCTTAGCATCAGTGCTCATCTTGGCTATCTCAAAAGTACGGAGAAACGGACCTGATTTAACATATGGAAAAGAGCACTAGCTCTAGGTACCTCCTTTTTCAAGAGGGATTTATTACGGACCGAAGACATTTCTGTGCTCTCAGGAGCTCCAGTTGTCATACGAAGAGGGGGGTGGGGAGGAGGTGATATTATGCAGCTTCTGGTTGCATCGGTGGGACTATACTTCACATACAACACCACATCTTGACTACCATCCCAAGGGGTTCCAAAGCTGGGCTTGCCCAGCCATGCCTTCCGCATCATTGACATTCCCCTCCCTCTACGTGGCCGTTGCAACCCATCTTTTAGTTAACGTGAGCCTATGAGGGGCATAGGCAAACATCAGTGCAGTGGGCGGCATATCACACCTGTCTGAGGGCCCAGTTTATGGCTCTTGACTTGTCATGTGGCTTGGGGATCGGAAGTGGAGAGCTATGGAGGAGGGATCCATTTGCTTCCACAGCGGGGGGGGGGGGGGAACGGCACTGATTATGCTGTTAGGAGTTAAAAAGTCCTTAGGCACTTTCTTTAGGCTTTAAACATGGCGGCAGGTCAACAAACAAGAGCAAACAGTACTATGTACATATATGTAAAAAGTGTTATAAATAGGTTTTTTTTTAAACCATAGATACTATATACATCTTCAATGAACACAGTAACCCTTCTTTCAGTTTGGTTTGGTTTTTTTCCTTGTTGATATTGTTTTGGTTAACTTCCTTTTTATTTCTTTGTTTCCATTTCCTATCTCATCAAGGCCCCCTTGTCCTGAGTGCTGTAGTCTCAGCGGCCACCCTCGACACATCATTCGCGCTTCCTCAGGATGACGTAGATCACCCCACTGATGACAGCCAACGGGAAGGCCACCCAGGCCAGGATGTACGTGAAGCCAAAGGAGAGGTTGGCTGTATGCCAATCTGTATGTCTCGCCGTGAAGATGGTGGCCCCGGACATCACGCATAGACCTGCGAAAGAGAAGCCAACAAAGAATGTAAGCAAGCCAATCCAGGTCCAACATGGAAGATCAAGCTGGGATGTGTCTGTTATAATGAACATCTCTCCTTCTGGACTTCCCTACCACAATATTTAACAAGAGCCATCAGCTTGGGGGCTTTTAAACAAATTCATGGAGGACAAGGCTCTCAATGTTTGCTCACCACAGACCTTGACAAGATACGCCAGTGACTGGGGAGAGAGCTGTTGTGCTCATATCCTGCTTAGGAGCACCTCAAAACACCTGGTTTGCTACTGTGAGAATAGGATACCAGACTAGGCAGGCCTTTGGCCCAATCCGGCAAGGTTCCTCTTATGCCAAGAAATTTCAGGCTGCAAGCAGGTGTGAGCAGCCTTTTTGCCCCCCAAGTGCAACTGGGTGAGTGCTTGAGCATATGCGCATGTGCACACATGCTCTTCTGGCTTTCAAAGTATCTCCCTGTTGAGGAAGAGAAACCCAATAGTGAAAGAGACGTTGAAAGCAGGACCACGCAGGTGCCTGCCAAGAAGAGCCTCACTTTCAAAGGTTCTGCAAACTCCAAGGCATCACTCTCTTTTGCAATTTTATATTCTTCAATATAAGGACCTTAGTTTTGTTTGTTTTTAATCCGCTTTGAGAAGAGAATTAAAATTCATGCAGGATCAGCCTATCCGTCTATCTCCAGAAACACCACATCTTGGATTTATTGTGGTATACAGAACCTAAGTTTTCCTATTACACACACTGAGCTAATAACTGCCACATTAAAAGTTCTTCTTAACTGAAAAAAAATGGCCACCCATCCTCTTGTTTGAGCTGGGAGGAGTCTGCAATGCCCAGTCGAGGAAATTGGATCAGCCCTCTCTTCCTATGAAGGACTGCTCCATTGCATTTCAACAGGTTTCCTGGTCTGGCTGAGGCCCTACTCTATGTACTAAGGTCAAGGTAAAGGGACCCCTGACCATTAGGTCCAGTCGTGACCGACTCTAGGGTTGCGCGCTCATCTCGCATTACTGGCCGAGGGAGCCAGCGTACAGCTTCCAGGTCATGTGGCCAGCATGACAAAGCCACTTCTGGCGAACCAGAGCAGCACACGGAAACACCGTTTACCTTCCCGCTGCAGCGGTACCTATTTATCTACTCGCACTTTGACGTGCTTTCGAACTGCTAGGTTGGCAGGAGCAGGGACCAAGCAATGGGAGCTCACCCCATCGCGGGGATTCGAACCGCCGACCTTCTGATCGGCAAGCCCTAGGCTCTGTGGTTTAACCCACAGCGCCACCCGCGTCCCTACTCTATGTACTAGGGAATGATTAATCCTGCCTTGCTGCTAATAATTAAAGCAGAAGTTTGTGTCGTCTTTCCCACTCTGCTGCCTCCAGTGCCCTAAGCCCCTGTGATCAAAGCGTGAGCAGGTCAAACCAGGCCCCCCCCCTTCCTGCACTAATGCCACTAAGTTCAGCATCTTTGTATTGCCACCTCAGCAATACCAGCTCTAGAACTATTTCCTCCCTCCTCCTGAAAAGCTCAGCACCAGCGACTGCCAGGATTACACAATGGCTCTTCTATTCAGTGCCCAGAACAAGGCCTTTTCATTGATCCCAGCAATTCCACAACCTGCTCAATGTGCCACCAGAGTAGTCTCTGTTCCAAAGCCCTGTGACCTCAGGACCACCTACACCTAACCACAGTGATATTTGAGCTGTTCTTTCCCTCCACACTGCCCCCTTTGTTTGCAGAAAAGTGCAGGAGTGGGAATGTGTTGAATTCAGAAGCTGCTGATGCAGCTCCCATTCTCTGGGCCATCGAGAGGACACCCACAGCCACAGCATCCAGCCCATGGGCTGGGAGCATAAGCGATTGTCTCTCACTTTGGGTGGGATGGGGTGGAAAAGGAGAGCAGAGCAGTCGTGCCACAAATCACCTACTGGCACTAGGCAAGAGAGTGTGGATTGTGCATGGGAAGAGCTGGGAAGGAGGAGGAGGAGAAGGAGATGGTGGTGATTTTGTTTCTGCTTGAAGTAACCAAAAATTTTCACTGGCCCTCCAACAAGTGTGGAGGGTGGGTGGAGAGAGAAGGCACTTAAAGGGGTAGGGAATTAATACAAACGTCTTCTGTTCCCATCTTGCAAAAGAAAATGGAAAGCCAGTTCCTAGAGACAGTATCTGATGCAATCTCCATGGGAGAACACCCACCGGTGGAGCAAAGGCCACCAGGTTCATCTCTGAACCCATAATAGAGTTGAAATTCCAGCGCTCATTTGCATCTCTAGCAAAAGGAGGGCACACACAGAAGATAGGAGAGAAAGATGGCACCAGTCAATTGATTTGGGCCTAACATAAAATTCAGCCATCCCATTTCATCCCCACCCGCCCTCCAACTTTGAGCATTGGAAGAAACTTCAAAACAACATATTTGAGCCACTGGAAACACCAGGATAAATTTTGTATGACAGAAACCTGGTGCTATGGAACATTTGCATTCAAAGTCTAGAACTGGGAACCAAAACACTAGTGTTATTTTGAAAGTCAGCATCTGCCATGCACACAAATTGATTTTGTAATCTGATCCACTTCTGCATGCCTCTGCAGAAAAAAAAACCCCTTCAGATTTGATACAGATTTATAACATGCTGTATTCAGATGCTGATGGCATCAATCAGTCACTGTAAAAAAAAATAAAAAAAATTCTGCATGAAAGTTACTGAATTTGGCATGATAAACCTATTATGAAAGCATATGCTCAAAATTCAGATTTTGTTTTCAATTTATTTTTTTTACAAAACAACAACAACACATTTATATAATATCCCTATCCAGGCACACACTAGATGTACTTAAGCTACAATACTGTGTAACCATCATGTACTCTCAGACTATTAGCCTGAGTTCAGTTTTAATTGCATTTCCTGGATAGTTCACTTGGTTAGAGCATGGTGTTTATAATGCCAAGGTTGAAAGTTTGATCCCCTTATGGGACAGCTGCATATTCCTCCATTGCAGGCAGTTAGACTAGATGAACCTCCAGGTCCCTCTCGCTGAAAGACCCACACAAAAGAGCAGAAGCACACCTAATATTACCCAGAGAGTTCCCTGTGACCAGCACCCTGCTCCTTCCGAAGATGCTGGAAAGTTACACATTAAAACCAGCCATATTTAAAGTGCAGTTTATAAGCAGCGCAGGGCTGAGTCACAGGAAGGAAGGTTGCCTTGGGGGCAAGATCATCTGCAAAGAAAGTGATTGACAGCTCGGAAAATGCTTTCTCATGGACTGGAGAGCAGGGCTGGCTTCCAAATGCTCCACCCAACAGAAACAGAGGTTCCAATTGCTCACACCGATTTGGCTGGAGAGAATCAAGAAAAACACGAACAGGAGCTATCTTTATGCTGGCTGCTGAGGCTCCTAAACCTTCACAGCTACCAGCAACGGTATATACAAGGTATGGATTAATGTCCATAAAGCCCCAGGAATGTTATGAGGAAATGCAAGCCTGACTTTGAAAAAGCAAACCTTTCTGGAGGAATGCAAATTAATCTGAGCACAAGCCAAAACAGCTCCCACTCTGGAGGCTCTTAAACAGACACTCTCTCTCTCTCTCTCTCTCTCTCTTTAGGAGCCGGGGTGTGGAATGCTCACCCAATGCTAGGCTGAAGTGCTGTGAGATGAGGGACAGGAGAAGAAGCTGCTGACACAAGAACTATTCAGAAGCACACAGCAGCTCCCTTTCAAGCCTGGCGCTACAGCAGTCGGAACTGTGGACTGAGTGGGTGAATGGCGGTTGATGGTACTTCAGCCCTGGGAAAGTGCTTGGCAAGCGTGCCACAAGACAAGTCCAAGAGATGGTGCCATTGCGGAAGGCATGGCAGTCCTGATTATCTTAGGACAGTGATGGCCAAACTTGGCCTTCCAGCTGTTTTGGGGCTACAACTCCCACCATCCCTGACCACTGGTCCTGTTAGCTAGGGATGATGGGAGTTGTAGTCCCAAAACAGCTGGAGGGCCAGGTTTAGCCATCACTGTCTTAGGAGAAGTCTACTGATCTGGGGTGAGGGGTGGGGACCGGGAAAGTGAAAGTGAAATCTTAAATCAAGCATGCACAATGTTGAAACAAAATAAAAAATAAAAAAATTCCTTCCAGTGGCACCTTAGAGACCAACTGAGTTTGTTATTGGTATGAGCTTTCGTGTGCATGCACACTTCTTCAGATGCACAATGTTGTTCAATACAACCAGAGAATTCTTGTTGCTTACAATAGTAACAGGCCTTTTTCAATAGGAAACATAATTATTAAATTATTAAAATTCACTTGCTAAATGTGCTGTGCTGTCATCTAATTTTTTTAAAAAAAAATTAAAAATATTGAATATCCTATATTCTTTTAAGTTGTCTTGCCCCCCCCCCCCTTTTTTAAGAATTTTGTGTAAGAAATTTAAGAATCAACCTACATACATGCAGAGCACATGACAGGTTAGAAAAACTCACGTTCTGCATCTTAACTTGCAGTAGACTCTTTGCTATTCTGGAGTCTCCCTTGCTTTCCATCATTAACCAATGCTCCATCTTGGACAATTTCCCTTGGCAATGTTCCAGGATATGCAATTCCACTCCCCTTTACTTACCAGCAAGGATCTGGAAAATGCCAGTAAGGTAGAACCGTCCACCCTTAGTGAGAGTGAAGAGCTGGCAGAAGAACAGGAACAAAGACAATACGCTGAAGATGATGGAAAGGCTCATCAGAGCTTGGACAGCCTGCAGCCATTCTGGGGGAAAATGAAGACACACAAAAAAAACCATTAGGGCAATGCAGACCAGAGGTAGCAGTTCTACAAATTCATCTGCTCAAGGGCAGAAAATTCCCTTCTCTGCTAAACATGAGATAGCAAAGCAGTAAAAAAAAGATCTGGTGATTCTCTTTGTATGAAAGCTAAAGTACAAATCTATTGACTATCATAAACATCTACATCAATCGTGGCCAACATGGTGCCTCCAGAGACTGTTGGACTACAGCTCCTCAAATCCCTCACCATTGGCGATGTTGGATAGGGATAATGGGAGTCCAACAAACATTTGGAGGGCATCAGGATAGCTACCCCTGCTATGTGTTAATAGAAGCCAAGCACTTTCAGACTCAGCTGTTGGAGCACATGTTTCTTCCTAGGAAGGTAACCAAGCAGTTCCAGAATTAAGGCACCAAGAGGATCTCTTGCAAATCTCATCTCAAGCATACAAGGAGGGAATTCAATGATGTTTTATAAGTGCTGCTTCTGGGGTGAGCAGGAACTGAGCAATTTTTCTGGCCATTTGTGCCATCTCCAACTAAATCTTCAGTGCTTTTGATCCAATTTTTAGAGGATAAACACGGAAAGTACAACAAGGAGACCACAACTTACTCACTGGCTCACATCTCTCCCAGAACCTAATATAATGAAGCAACTGTTCATAGCCCTCCTCTTGATATTTTACCTATTTGGCGAGGTTGGAAGTTCCTGGCTGAGTCGAACAAAACTAATTGACACGATTGCCCTTTTGGGGATGCAAAGCAGAGCCAGCTAGAGAGACCTAGAGGATTCAGCCTGTAGTCCGGAGGTTCCCCACCCCAATTTTGTCACATTCCACAGTCATTTGCTAGGCACTATGCCCATGACTCAGATGACTAACCACAGCACTTCATCTGAATGACCTGCAGTTGCTGGGAGAAGAATGGCAGTTTCCAAACCACTGATCTTATCAGTGGCTTGAGGAACTGAACATTTGCAATTTCTCCATAGTAGCAGTGCTTGCAGCAATACGCCGGCGAGAGAGGGTTTAGAGAAGCAGCTGTGCAATCTCCAGAGGGGGTAGAACAGCAGCTATTCAGAAAGGCCCCAGCATCGCTGCTGCTTCAACCGGGGTGCTAAGAAAGCTGCAGAAGTCTGAAATAACCAAGCATCGTTAAGTGACAGTCCCGTCCCCATTTGGAACCTTAGGCGAGGCACTTGCAGCACAGCTGTCAAAAGTCAGGAGACTTATAACATGAGCTCAGTCAAAAGGCCATCCTTGATGTCTGAGTCAGAGCTGAACTATTTGCATGCCTTGTGGGCGGGTAAGTGTCCTTGCAAAACAAACACTACAATGAGCACTCCAAATACCACAACAGCGCACTGCTTCACCACACGAACCTTTAAATTTCTATATACAGTGGTACCTCTGGTTACGTACTTTATTCGTTCCGGAGGTCCGTTCTTAACCTGAAAACGTTCTTAACCTGAAGCACCACTTTAGCTAATGGGGCCTCCTGCTGCCACTGCGCTGCCGCTGCCTGATTTCTGTTCTCATCCTGAAGCAAAGTTCTTAACCCGAGGAAATATTTCTGGGTTAGCGGAGTCTGTAACCTGAAGCGTATGTAACCCGAGGTACCACTGTAACTCAGTTTACTCCTGCAGGCATAAAAGGGAGATGGCAGGGTTGGCTTAACCCAGTGGAACAGCTCCACCTATTTATAGCTCCCCGAAAGTCAGCAGACCAAGCAAAAAGATTACTCGACTTGCACATGCAACAGGGGGCCTTTCAATGACTAGGCCTCTTACTACTGCTGCTATGTCTAGGAGGCATAGAAACCTGCAAACTGGTGGTCTAGCTCAGGCATGTCCAACAGGTAGATCGTGATCTACTGGTAGATCACTGGTCGTCTGTGGTAGATCACTGGTAGATCACTGGATTCCCACAAAGAAGCTCAGCAACTTTGGCTCCCCTTAAAAAAAAGCTCAACATCTTTGCCCTGAAGCCCCCAAAACGGCTTTCCTTCCTAAAAAAATCTCAACTTTGACCCAAAACCCCCAAAACATGGATGGCTTTTCTTCCTTAAAAAAAGCTCAACAACCTCGACCTGAACACCCCAAAAGGGGGTAGATCACTGCCAGTTTTTAACTCTGTGAGTAGATCGCAGTCTCTTGGAAGTTGGCCACCCCTGGTCTAGCTATTCTAAGGCAGGCTCTGAGAATTTCATCAGAGCCCTAGCTTTGCATGTTTTGGAAGCAAGAGGGGTCTTGCCTCAATGGAGCATCCTTTGGATGAGAGGCTTGTGTGTTGTCAAGTCTGTACCATCTGCTGTCTCTGTCTACGGTGCCCAGGTCCTCTCTGCCTTAGAAGAGTTCCATCCGGACCCACAATGTATCCCATCTCCCTTAGCAAAACATTAATGATTTGGGCATTGGGAATCTGGGTACATATTTTATCTAATATTGCCATAGTTCTTTTGAAGTCACAGCTTTCAAAAGAGGTTTTGGCCGTAGCACTTGATTTCTTAAGCAGAAAATTAAGATATCCTGATTATTCCCATGTGAGCACCATATTAACTTTAGTTTTAATTTACTGTTATCATCTCTCTCTCCCAGCCCCCATTTCAGCTACAACATAGGCTTCTGCAAACAGAAGCCCCGAATATCCCCAAAGCTCAGGTTTAAAAAAAACACCTCTTTTCAATAAATGCATTGTTTATTAAGAAGGAACATAGTAATATTTACTCAGTATATTTAGGCCATAATCCCAAGAGCATTTACCCGGTACTTGGAGGCAAATTCCAGTGTTTCAGCATTGAAACTTTTGTATGTTTTCAAGAAGGGTTGTAATTTTTTATTGGTTTTACTGTTTTATTGTTTGTGAACTGCTTTGAGGGTTTTTGGGTTTTTTTACAATCAAGCAGTATATAAATTTTATGAAATAAATCCATAAATATTTCCATTTCACCACCAGAGATACTGCTGTGGAAGGAAGTTACCCGGCAGCTCAGAAGACAGACTTCAATTATGGCAAGCAGTGGGGAAAGTAGGGCTTGTACTACTAGATAAATCCATTAATAGGGTCTGATAAAAATGGTGAATATTGGGCATTAACAGTTCTTGGTGAGTCACTAATGTTCTCATGCTATGGACACTTATTTGGGTTCAATGAGTCTTATTTCCAACCTAAGTGTGCTTAGGATTTTGCCCCAATCATGTTAGATATTTTACGAAACCAAGGGCCAGCTGTCATTCCAGTATCCCAAATAAATCTCAACTCCCACATGTACCGGTACATCCTGCTCCCTTAGAACTTCATCTGGAGTCATTCATACAAGCAGACTGTCTATCATGGGAGAACGGCCCACACCAAAATTGATGGAAGCCCATTCAAATACCACCAAGGACAAATATAATTCACTCTTCCAACAATACCCACTTTTCCAAAAATGTGTACAAACCACAGGGGTATTTCCTATGAGATTTCACATATGATAGCACATCTGAGGCTTCTGAAACTCTTGAAGCTATTTCACCATACAATAGAGGACAGAAATATATGAAGTAGTTTCATACTGAGCAAGCACATTGGTCCATTAAGCTCAGCTGTGTCAGTGGCTTCCAAGGACTGAACCTGGGACCTTCAGCATGCAAGGCATGTGATCTACCACTGAGCTACATCCCTTCTCCCAAAAACTTTCCCCAGATGTGGCACAATGCTGCCTCTGACGGAATCCCAAGTCTTCCCATGGGTTCCCTTTTTATTGAACAGGAGCAGTCACTCTGCTGCTATTGCACAGCCAAATGCTGGCGGGTGGGTGACCCTGCTGGTGAAAGAGAAGTTCTGGAAGGATTGCAACGTGTTGAAATGCAGTGTTTCCAGAAGGGATTGTGACTCACTTCACGCACACCAGCGTAGAAGCCACTTTTCCATGATGTGATGGGGCAGGGGGAGTGTGAAAGAATGACGCAACAGTGTGGGTGGAGCGGATTGCGTGGGGCTTTCCTACAACGTTGACGCCTGAAGGCGGGGTGCCCATTTTATGAGAAAGTCCTACATGATCTGCCCCACCCACAAGTTGCAACTGAACCCCACAGCAGTCAGGAGAAGAGCTTTTACTCTTCATAGAAACCCACCCACCCCTTGAATAAAACTCTCTGAGAGGAAGATAACGTTTTGGAGATCATTTAGGTGGTCTAATGAGAAACCCACATGAAGGGTTTCAAATGCCTACTTATTACTTTATTTATTTTAGATTAAAAAGAAAGAAAAAGGAGGAGGAATAGGAAGGATATGCACTGTGCAGGTTCTTTCAAGCCCGTTATCATTGTAGGAGCTTTCAAGAATGTAGCCCCAGGCAGATAAGAGCTTTTACATGTGTCACTAGTGTAAGCAACTAATAAATAAAAGCAGCCATCTCCAGAATGCAGGCTCTCAGAGGAAGAGAGCTGCAGTTGGAGGACTTTACAAGTGCCCCAGTTCATTTACTGACATGGTGTGCTTATTTCCCCTCCCCCCAATGCACCAAGGGTCAAGCACAGAGCAGAGTAGCAGCAATAGCCTAGTGGGAGCCAGCGTGGTGTAGTGGTTAGAGCAGCCTTTCTCAACCTTGGGTCCCCAGATGTTTTTGGCCTACAACTCCCATCATCCCTGACCACTGGTCCTGCTACCTAGGGATGATGGGAGTTGCAGGCCAAAAACATCTGGGGACCCAAGGTTGAGAAAGGCTGGGTTAGAGTGTGACTTTGGTCAGTCACTGCCTCTCAGCCTAACCTCCTTTGCAGGGTTATTGTGAGGAATAACTGGAGAGGGGGAGAAATGTGTATGCCACCCTTGAGCTCCTTGGAGAAAAAGGTGGGATGTAAATGCAAGAAGTGAACTAAATGCTTTGAAAGCATGAATGCACATGAAAGAGACTCATCCCTTATATGCCCAATTGGCTACTGAACTCTGCAAGTGGTGTGTGTGTGTGTGTGTGTGTGTGTGTGTGTGAGAGAGAGAGAGAGAGAGAGAGAGAGAGAGAGAGAGAGTGAGTGAGTGAGAGAGCGTGTGTCCTGCAGGCATCATCTTATCAGGAGGCCCATTCCTGATTCCTCAGTGTAGGAATCTGACCTTTAGCATGGCCACACCTACCCTATGTAATGCCCCCCCTCCTTTGACAGTTGCCAGACTGTGTTGCCTTTTCACAGCCCCTGCTGAAGACATCCCTCTTCCAACAAGCCTCTTAAATCAAGATATTCCCCAGTCTGGATCTGTATGGAATTGTTTTTCTAAAAGATGTTTTTTCCCCTGGTTTTATTGCTTGTTGCTTGCTACCCTGGGCTCCCTTTTGGAGGAAGGGCAGAATGTAAGTCAAATAAATGAAGTATAATGGTCTTGATTTCATTCCCTAGAAAATCTGATCAAAGCAAGACCTGAAGTGGGAGTAGGTCTGGGGGACGGGGGGACGGGGACCTCTGCCGGAGATCTCAGAAAGCCTCAACTAAAGCCAACAATACTGAAATGGTAAAGGGCAGCTAATTCAGAGCATGACCTGCAGAGCGAGCAGCTTCAGTTGATGTGCACCAGTGTGCCAGCTGACTGCAGCACATGACAGCGAAAGAAAAACTCCTCTAAATCTTGAGAGGCAGAATAATAAGACTGTCAGAGCAAAAGAACTGGCCTGGGAAAACATAAGAGGCATGTTGATAAGATAAACACAGTACAGCATTGAGTCAACGGTAGGTGGAAAGAATGTGGCACGCTTGGACCGATGGGGATGTCAGAGCAGCCCACTAACAATGGATAGAATGTTACATATGAATGGAAAATACATAGTAAAAAAGGGCATAAACTACATCAGGTAGCCTAAACAGGCTTTTTTTTTGGAGGGGGGTAATAATATTAAAACAAATGTAACAAGCAGCAGAAAATAAGTAAACCCAATTCCGCAGCTAAGCTATTCAAAATGAGATAAGTAAGGACACAGTGAACTCTCTCTAGGGATGGATGCTGTGAGAGGGTTTGGGACATTGCCCTGTCTGAGCATCTAAGCCAGTGATGGCTAACCTTGACACTCCAGATGTTTTGGAACTACAACTCCCATCATCCCTAGCTAACAGGATCAGTGGTCAGGGATGATGGGAGTTGTAGTCCCAAAACATCTGGAGTGTCAAGGTTAGCCATCACTGATCTAAGCCATCACAAGAGGGCTTCAAGAGGGGTTATGAAAGGATTTATATGCTTTATAAATAAAAATTGTGCACTGCACAGGCCCCCGACAACACGCGCCTCTGTGCGGCGTGGTTACCTTATTGATATGTAGCTCTGACTTCCAAAATGTCACTTTGTGGAATCCACTTTATTATTATGCCTGCAAAACTATACCGAACATTCGGTTTGTCTTATTCTAACTGCAATATTGTTCTCCACACCATCGTTGGGTCTTTGTTTCTTTAGTGTTTGTTTGTTGTTTTTGAAAACACAATGAATATATTTAAAAAGAAAAGACAGACAGGCCGATAGACAGAAAGTTTGCAGTGAATATTTTCCTCACCAAACCTAGCCTTTGCATTAAGAGGACTGCTTTTTCACCACTGTTTTAACCACACATTGTTAAGGCTGCTAGTCCTGTACACCTTTTCCCCATCCATGGGACATTGAGAGAAGGGCAGCAGCTCAGCAGCATGTTATGCATGCAAGGTACCAGGTTCAATCCCCAGCATCTCCAATTAAGACTGGCCAGAAAACCTTGGAGAGCAGCTACCAGGCAGTGTCAACCACACTGGGATAGAGGGAGCATTGGTTTGGCAGCCTTGCATGTTCTTGACTGAACTTGCAGCCTTGCGGAAGCAAATGAAAACGCATTGTACGATGAGTGGGCTCATACATGTTATTTGCCCCCTGGCAATCCATCTTGAGATTAGCACTTTCAAGATTGCCAAGCAAAAAGATCATACACACAAAACATTTACACACTGTCCATATTCACAATGTAACATGTACTGTAATGACGCTAAGTACATGGGTTCGCTGAAATAATTACCTTCCTGTTTACTAGGGGTGTGTAGCAGCTTCAAATGAATCCCAAGCCAAACCCAAAGTCTTTGGTGGAGTTCTGGGCTTGGCAAATGTAAAGGTAAGGTGCCCCAAGTTGAAGTGGGAACCCCACCCCTAAAGTACTTTGTGATGTGTCAGTAACTTGGGCACCACCATCACCCAAAAAATAGAGCTAGCCACTTTAAGGAAATGGCAGGGAGGAAGAGGGAGGAGAGGGAGTTCTGTTGTCAAGCATGTAATCCAAGGAAATGATTTTACCCAGACCCTCCAATCCCAGTATTTTGGGGGAGGAAACCAAATCCATTTTAGTTTTCCTCAAATCAATTTTAAAGATGGAGCACAATAACCAGTGGGCCAATTTGTCGGCAATTTGGCAGCTTTCTTATTTAGGGGCACCCTCTCTCCTGTCTGCTCTTTTCAGACCAACTGTCCACAAAACACCAGAGAAGCAATTTAGACCAAGGCAGGTTGTTTTCCAAAGCAGCACATAAGTGCTCCAGTTCCCTCGCTTGTCTCCCCTGCATTATAAGCCCTCTGGACAAAACCTGGCTCTCTTGCACTTGCAAAACAAAAGAAAATGGCAAGTTGCAGGAATCAGTCATAACTAACTGGTGTGGCCTAACCTTGTGGATTTGTGTAACCCAATCTTACAATGGTGCCACTGAGCTAATCTTGTACAGGGCTTCATCTGATTATAGTTGGGCGGCTGGATGGGGGTGAGATGAATTGAGAGGAGGCTGCAACAATAACAGCTGGGAGGTCTTTTGCCATGGAGGGACCGAGTCACTGACAGGGGTCCCATTTTTCCTGGACTGCGCCATTTTGACAGCAGGTAAGACATCACATATTTCAGAGATCGGGAAGTTTTGGCTCCCCAGATGTTGCTGAACAACAACTATTTATTACTTGTACGCCGCCCATCTGGGTTGCCCATCTAGGTTGCCCCAGCCACTCTGGGCAGTTTCCAACAGAATATAAAAGAACACACGATACAATTCCCGTCATTCCTGGCCATTGGCCATGCTTGCTAGAACTGATGGGGATTGTAGTTCAGCAACACTTGAATATCTGAATGCCTCCACCAGCATAAATCCCACCCAAAGAGTGTCAGCATGCTGGGGAGGATGCCCCACAGTGGGAGCTTTAACTTAAAGCACTACATTACCAGGATCGTATCATGCCCCCACAATGTACCACTGTATCCACTGCAGTCTCCCAACGATCCCTTAGTGCTCCTAAATACCACCAGCAAGCGGCTGGTCTCTAGCTCAGACTCCCATCTAGGTATATTCCAAGAATGATGTAAGACTTTTGCTATCTAAGCAGGCGGAGAGAATTAGATGTGGGAGGCCTTTCAGTTGCCTGTTTTGATCTGTAATTTTAGCAGCGTTTTATTTTTCCTAGATGTATTTATATATTACGGTCATGAGGGCAAAAGGGCAACCGTGCCATTTAAAAAGAAAGAAAAATAAGGGCGCTATCTTTTTGTTCTGTTTGCTATCTTGCAGTACCAGGCTCTCAAGCAGATTTCACTGAGAACCGAAATTAACAGACTAGAATTCTTTACAAGCGAGGAGGGGGCAGAGAAGCCATAAATTGAGATTCTTCTAACGAAAGAATGACAAGAATGCACTTGGGTCCTCTTAGGCTCTTCATGCAGAAGCTGCTTGCATTTGCAAATACACAAGATTTCTAGTTGATTGCAAAGCTTTTTGAATTTTTTTTTTTGGGGGGGGGGGAGGTGCCTTCGTATGCATGTCTATATGACTCACTTACGTGCTCCCTGCCTGGTGGCTTCTCCAACAAGCAAGGTAAGCATTTCCAAAGAGGAGAACATCCCAAGGAGATGTTTGGCATGCCTTGCGTTTTTCTCCTGCCTAATTCTAATGCCTCTTAGGCTCCATTGCAATGCTTCAGGGTATTTACAGAATACTTCATGGTACTCCTAGGAGACACAATAATCCTTGGCTGAGAAAGCATCCCACCCTAACTATCACCACACCCCAATTTATAGAGCTGCCACTGACTTTTCCTTACCGGGCCAGACATGCAGCCGACGCTTTGCCTGGAACAGGGATATTGTGATGGGGGAATCTGCAAACAAAGCAGGGCTGCTAAAACCCCATTTCTTGAGGTCATGGGTGTGAGAAACCTGTGGCCCTCCAGATATTCCTAAACCACAACTCCCATCAGCCCCAGAAAGCACAGCCAATGGCCAGGAATTGTGTGAGTTGTAGTTCAGCAACACCTGGTGGGCCAAAGGTTCCTCAACTCTGGTTCAAGAGCTCCAGGGAACTAGGCAACATAAGAGGAACCCATCAGGTTTCTCTACAAAGGGCACTGATAGGTCAAGCAGAAGAATCCTGCCTCCCACAGCAGCCAACCAATGCTTCTGGGGAAACTGCAAACAGGACATGAAGGCAATAACCAGCACTGAGATGTTGAATACATCCCTCATGCAACTAATAGCCATTGACAAGACTTTTCCTCCATGCATTTGCCTGGTCTTCCTTGAAAGTCATCTAAGCTAGTGACTGGCACCCAAACTTGTGGCATCAAACTCCATAAATTCATCATACATCGTGCAAAGAGGTGTCTCCATCTGCCTGTTTGTATTAAGCACTGAAGCAGTCAGCTGTTTCCTTACATTGCACTCTCAATTCTGTGATCTGCAGGACTCCAGTTCTGCACAGCAGCAGAGTGGCTAGATTACCAGGGCTGTATGCTTGCCAAATTTGTGGCAGTGCTCCTCTGCCTTTAAACAGCTACAGAACAAACAGATTCAACAGGTGCTGTTTCACCATCCCCACATTGGGGGCGGGGGGCACAAGAACCCTGCCAGGAAAAATATGATCATCCTATCCACCGGTAGAAGCTAGCCTAATCCTGTCCTGTTTGCATCCAGAGTACAAACTAAAGCAGATTCAGGAGCAGAGATAGTTCTATATAGGGCTATGTACCATCATCACAACAAATTCCATTCTAAACAGGTTCTGTATTCACAGCAGCAGCCTGCCATGAAGAAATTCAAATAGATGCAATGACCTGCAATGAAATTGCACCTGATGGATTTCCGCTTGTTATGCAAACTATTAAAGGCATAGCATGTTTATCAGGGAGGAAATATGGCAAACAAGCTTCATTGAGTCCTGTGCTCACAGTGCAGAAACAGGGTTGATGAGCTCCAAGGTCTTGTCAAGGCTTTGAAGACCTCAACAATCCCAAGACTCTGGATTCTGCAACCATGTTGAGAAAGTGAGAACATTGAGAAGAGAAGGGGTGTGGGTGGGTGTGGGTGTGCATCCCTAGAAATGTAATTTGAAAAATGCTATATGGGCTTTATCGAGAGGCTATACTTCACCAACTGCAGTGGCATCACTTCAACAGAGAATCTGACAGATATTCATTTTGGTACAAGTGGGATTCAGTCCTGAATTCCTTAGATAAGTCCGCACGAGGAATGTCTGGCAGAACAAACTAAACTATGACCAGAACATTTGAACATTCAATGACCACATACTGATCAGCTAATTGAGGAGTTATCCTTACTGGGGAAAATGTGCTCAGATCAAACAAGCTTGTCCCAGACATGAAAGGCTAAGGGAGGAGGGCATTCTGCTATCATGGTGCCATTTTCTGATGCCACTCTCCAGTCATCATCACTAGATGTTCTCAGCCTTAGCAAGCAGGGGTGTTGCCTCTCAAAAGACCTTCCAGTGGACAGAATTTAACCTCCACTAAGAACATGGAGAGCTGCCCTATATCAAGTCAGACCATTGGTCCATCTAGTTTAGTAGTGTCTGCACAGACTGGCAGCAGCTCTCCACGGTTTTGGTCAGGGGACATTCCCAGCCCTAGCTGGAGATGCTGGGGACTGAAGCTGGGACCTTCTGCATGCAAGGCAGATAGATGCTCTACCATGGAGCTACAGTCCTTCTCCTGTGAACTAATCGTGTATTGAAGAGAAGTCAGGAAAGGTGTGTAGGAAAGGTGTGTTCAATTCATAATACCTGAAATGTGCACTCAATCCTACCACATTGCTTAATTCTGTAACTCCCCCCTCCCAGTGTAGAATTCAGTCTTCTGACAATGTTCTGCCAGAAGCAAGGATACCAATTGTGTTAGATGAGGAACGACAGATGTAGACTTTTGAAACACCATGGTCAACAACTATTTCTTGACCTGGGACTTTTGCATTGCTGCAGCAGTCCTGTTGGGGGTTGGCAACTGCCTCAGTTTCCCCCTCTTATAGAATAAGTGCAATGCAAAACACTGATGATGTTTTGTGGGGAAGGGTGGTTTAAAAAAAAAAGGTGTGTGAATGAAAAGCACAACTGGCAAAATCCATTACCTATAGGGCTCAATAGCAAAAAAATCCTACAGGCCACAGAACCGGAGACAAGAAGGCGATATTATTATTAATGCACACTCACAAACTACTCATGGCACATTTGTGGTCGACAAAGGAAACCGAGACGGCTTCCCCATAGCAGATCTGCACTTGAAACAGTTCCAGGTTCACAGCAGCTTCTTGAAAAGGGGTGCTCAGGAGCTTACCAGAACGTATATGGATACCACAATTGCCCCTGGGAATTCTGCCAGCTTTGCACTGGGGAATGGGCTGTGGTGTCGTCAATACCAGATCTATATCTGCTTACACCACATATGAGCTGGCAAAGGGTACAGGTACTTCTCACAGAATGAACTGCAATCTTCCCCCCTTAGTGTTGGCCAAGAACTGAGGATACTAAAACACACCTAGCCATTCTTGGAGGCCTTTCTGCACCTCACCTATAAGCATCTAGAGGCCTGCTCTTCTCCAAGCCTCCAAATGAGAGGCTATGCTTACATTAAGTGAAGTAGGGGTGATCACCTCCCTCTGTGGTCCATGCAATATGTACACACACACACACACACACACACACACACACACACAAAGCCTGGATGCACTGCCATGTTCCCCGCAAGCATTGGGAAGGAGATGCAATATGTCTCGGCAGCAACCAGCTCTCAGGGTGCAGGCGGAGTTTGGGTTTATTACAGGGCGGAGCAGAAAACACTCAGTGTTCTGAAAGACTTGTGGCATTCTAGCCTCCAATACAATTGCAGCCTTAGCACCAGTGCAAGGTTGTGAGCGTCATTGTTGCAGCTGAGAGCGTAACAGCGTCAAAGTGAAGACGACAAAGTAACAGAATTAAGGAGGCAGAGAAAAGGAATCCCAAGTTTTGCTATGGGCCATCCTCCTGTTCTCACGATTTACTTATCCAAAGCAAAAGCCAAGGGATAGCTTAGTCAGTAGGACATGAGACTCTTAATCTCAGAGTTGTGGGTTCGAGCCCCACGTTGGGCAAAATATTCCTGCATTGCAGTGGGTTGGACTAGTTGACCCTCGTGGCCCCTTCCAACTCTACAATTCTTTGTTATTTAATTGTGGTTATCCTTTGGGATAAGAAATGTACTTCTTTCCCATAAGTTGGTAAAATCTGGAACATCCACCACTATAAATTTATATGGCTAATAGTCTAGCCTTTCCCTGCTGTGCTAACAGGCACCCCCGATTTGCAGGACATAATTAAGAAGGACATCTTTTATTGGAAACACAAACACAGCCAAATTCCGCCATGCATGAGCAACTCTGAAACGGCTTGCCTACCCTGCACATATAGCTATGCTGAAACTAATGCCACTGAATGCTGATTAAGGATATCACTGCAGCCGTGTAAATCTGCCACATTGTTACACAGATGTACACAGGCGCTTGCATATGGAGCTGGCACCACTAGGGGACAGCAGAGAGGCACAAAACAGCACCATCCATACCCACCCAGTTTTCTCTTCTGGAGGAAAGAGCAGCCATAGGCCTTGAAGCTTTCAGCATAGTTTAACATTCCAGCAGAAGCCTCCACGCTGAGCTCCTACAACAGCTACTGGATACCTAGGGATCTTTTAAACCCAGGGTATCACAGGTAAAAGGTAAAGGGACCCCTGACCATTAGGTCCAGTCGTGTCTGACTCTGGGGTTGTGGCGCTCATCTCGCTTTATTGACCAAGGGAACCGGCGTACAGCTTCCGGGTCATGTAGCCAGCATGACAAAGCTGCTTCTGGCAAACCACAGCAGCACACGGAAACGTCATTTACCTTCCCGCCAGAGCGGTTCCTATTTATCTACTTGCACTCTGACGTGCTTTCGAACTGCTAGGTGGGCAGGAGCTGGGACCGAGCAACGGGAGCTCACCCCATGGCAGGGATTCGAACCGCCAACCTTCTGATCAGCAAGCCCTAGGATCTGTGGTTTAACCCACAGCACCACCTGGGTATCACAGAGCTCCAGCATAAAATATACTGCAGCAATTTAGAAGGTCACACCAGTTCCTTCATAAACTTTCCACAGAGCAAAAGCAGCTCATTGCTTGCAACACACATGCTCCCATTCCCTGGAGTCAAGGATTCTAGAGAGACATGCTACAGCTGAAAATGCTGCCAGAAGTATGTTTATATGGACATGCCACACGAGTGAGAGAAGAATAAAGGTCCATATTTAAAAACAAAAACAAGCAACCAGTCACTGTCCCAAACTATGCAAGTAGGCAACCATGTCTCACCTTCCCAAGCCTCAGGTCTCCAACTCATCTTATACGTCAGGTATGGGAAACTCTGATGCCCTCCAGACATTGCGGGACCCCAGCTCCCATCAGGCCCAGCTGACATGTCAGATGGTCAGGAATGATAGGAGTCAGAGTTCAACTACACCTGGAGGTCCATAGGCTGTATGGAATGCCAGCCAGTTTTTAAATTTTGCTTCTATCCTTTCCCCCTAGAATCATAGAATCATAGAGTTGGAAGAGACCACAAGGGCCATCCAGTCCAACCCCCTGCCAAGCAGGAAACACCATCAAAGCATTCCTGACAGGTGGCTGTCAAGCCTCTGCTTAAAGACCTCCTTATTTTTCATATTTTATATACCAGTTAATACTGTCATTTCCAAGCAGTATACAAGAGGGATACATGAAGGATACAACCTAAAAGCAATTAAAAATCAGAACTCACTTAAAATGCCCAATGATTTGTTTTTAGAAGTCTTCACTAACTGCCAGAAGTTGACATCAAACAGGCACCTTCCCTGTTCAACTGGCAGGGAGTTCCACAGAATTGAACCCACAATACTGAACACTCCTGGTGGAAGTGAGCTATGCCTTGGAACCATGGAGAATCACTAACTGTGACTCCCCTGAAGACCTCAATAATCACACTGGATATAAGGCACTGAGCAGTCTTCAAGGTATCCTGGACCAAGTTGTTAAGGGACTTATAAATGAATACAAGAAGTGTGACCTTCCACAACACTGCCACATCACAATTATCATTATTTAATTCCCTGGACGCCTACCTGGGTGATGTGTGGAGTGACTGCACTCCAGTTGCTATCAGGCATTGATTCCTAGATTTACTTCGCCATTAATTGCTGAATGGCCGGTCCCACCAATTGTCACAACCCATGGGATTAACAGCTCCCGTGGAAACACCAACTATCATCCTACCAGAGTGAGCTGTTCTAAACTAAGAACAAAAATGATGGCCCACTGCACAACCACAATTTTAATTTTAACTCTTATTAGTTTCAAGGCACTGATTTGAGAACATTTCAACTCTATTCAGCTTTTGGAAAAAATGTGCCTGGAGGGGATACAGAAGTGGAGCAATTCACATTGCATTCCTCAAGAAATGCTTTGGGACTCGACTCCTAGTGACTCATTGAGAAGATACTCAAAGTGGCCAAGGTATGACTGGAGGGAATCTGCTCTTCAGTATCTATGATGGAATAAGGAACATCTGCAATCACTAAGTGCCCTCAAAGCCACATGACCTTAGGCGACAATGTGATGTAGGAGGCGACAACAACTATGATCTGGATTTGGCACTTGGTGCCATTTCCTTAGGGCATCCTCGGAACAGAAGCAAACCACAAGTAGAATGGTGGTTGATAGCAGCTGCACAATATCTTAGGAAACGCCATCTTTGCCACACCCTAAGAACAAACTGGAGAGGTCACTGTAATTTTGAAACACTCTATCAGCGCCTAAGGCCCAGCGTCAAACAGCCCAATCCTATGCATGTCTACTCAAGATTAGTTCACCCTGGTCTACAGCAGCTCCCACAGCTGCTAAGAAATTCCAGGACTTGAGCTGGGTAGAAGAATAATCTTAGGCGAGTGATTATTTACAAACTGAAATGGAAAAGGGCTCAGTTTGGGTCATAACTCCAAAACGGTTTCTCTCTCTCCACCTTCTTCCATGGGCAAAATTCAGCTTCTGCTTACATCATCTAGGTTTAAGATTTTAACTCTGGAGAATGGGAGGAGATGCTTTGCTCCCACACAGTGCAGCTGCAAATCTACAAGTACGTAAGGATAGTCTTGCTGTATCATACCAAACATTCATCTACTCCAGTGGCCAACAAAAGCTTTTAGAGGCCTTATAAGCAAGGCATGATGATGATCCCAAGGGGAGAGCTCTCCCCCACGGATTGTTCCAAGCACTTAATATTCCTCCAGTGAACTCAGAGGTTCCATTTTTAGCTACCATGTCTAACATAATAGCAAACACAGGTGGTTGTGTGCCACTGCCTATTGCTTAGGAGGTGCAACAGAACCACACAAATGTAAGGTAGTGGCTTCTACATACTCAGAGGATACCCCAGATATTCAGAAGGTTGTCTATCAAAGTTTAATAGTCACTGAATTCATTTAATAGAAAGCAAGTTACACTCCCTCCATGCCTTCCTTAATTTGTAAGCCTTTATCACGTTCTACTTGTAAGGTCCCCCCCCCCACCTAAACTAACCCTAAGACCAGAGGGAGAAGATCCCTGTTGGATCAGACTAAAGGAGTGGTGGCCAAACTTAGCCCTCCAGCTGTTTTGGGACTACAATTCCCATCATCCCTGACCACTGGTCCTGTTAGCTAGGGATTATGGGAGTTGTAGTCCCAAAACAGCTGGAGGGCCAGGTTTGGCCACCACTGGACTAAAGGATTCCTAGTCCAGCATCTGTGGTGGCTGGTGCCCATTGGGATTGGTGGGGTGGAAGGCAGGGAGCCCAACAGTAGGTGGAGCCAGAGCCAACTGGTTTTGCCCCCATCCTCCTCCCCACTGTGTTCTACAATGGCAGTGCTGAAACTAACAGCCAGTGCTATCCCCTGGGCTGGATGTAAGAAAGAAGGCAAAGAGGTGGGAGCTGGCTGAAGGCAGGTGAAAGTTGGTGGGGTGACACCCAACTTGATAGACCAGCCTCCACTGTTGAGCATTCTGTTCTCAAGGTGGCCTAAGGGAAGCTCACAAGTAGGGGAGGAGCAAAACAGAACCTTCCTGCTCATGAGCCCCGGCAACTAGTATTCAGAGGAATAAAGGTAAAGGTAAAGGGACCCCTGACCATTAGGTCCAGTCGTGTCTGACTCTGGGGTTACGGCGCTCATCTCGCTTTATTGGCTGAGAGCCGGCATACAGCTTCCGGGTCATGTGGCCAGCATGACAAAGCAGCTTCTGGCGAACCAGAGCAGCGCACGGAAACGCCGTTTACCTTCCCGCTGCAGTGGTACCTATTTATCTACTTGCACTTTGACGTGCTTTCGAACTGCTAGGTTGGCAGGAGCAGGGACCGAGCAACGGGAGCTCACCCCATCACAGGGATTCAAACCGCCGACCTTCTGATCAGCAAGCCCTAGGCTCTGTGGTTTAACCCACAGCACCACCTGTTTGCCTCTAGTTCCAGACAATTCATGAAACAATTATAATAACTATGGTGTCAATATAGACCTGTTGCACCCATCTGTCCATTGAGAAAACTTTATATTTATGCATGTTCCCAGCCTCCTGTCTTAACTACCGGTAGTTACTGGCCTATTAGCAAAGTGTCCTTTATGTAGGAATAAGAAAATGCTGCAAAAGAATCATTGATTGCCTTTACGATAAGCCTTTCTCCAAAGCATTCACATCTAATTAGTTAATAATAATTTCAATGGTTTAAATTGTCTTGAGTGCAGAAGATTTATGATTCACCAACTTCTGAATTATCCAACTCCTAAGTTGTGGAAACAGGATACCTCTAGCCATTAAGCCATGGAAGTATTTTGCTACAAGCCAACATGAGATGTGTGAACAAGCTGTATGCAGTGATAGTAACAAATACAAATCAACTGCGAGCAAAAGTAAGCAGAACTGTTTGGATACTTAGAGATGAAACAAAAAACAGCAGCAACTTTCTGGCAAGTTAGGAAAGTTCCCAACTGACATTTCCACTGGGACTTCCTTTAACATGGATCTTCGTTTTACCTGCTATTAACAGCTTATACAGCTTAATCCAATGCATGTTCACTGACCAGTTAAGACCTACTGTGCACAATAGGGCTTCCTCGAAGGTTAGTGTGCACAGGACTGCAGCCTTAATGTGCCAAATATATTACAGTTCTTACTAGCTTATCTTCAAAACACAACTGTGATCCAGCCTGTAGAATATTCCTACCCACAGAGCTGTCCATTATGCCACTAAGAGTGTGCCACCTATACAGGTTTTATTCGCAGCCAAGACTCAAAACGCAGCAAGTGAGTCTAGGTTTCAAATGTTGACATAAGCTTATGTCAAGTAGTGAGCGGGTGAGTAGGCAGAAGCGGGTGGGTAGGCAGTCAGAGTACATCATACACAAGATTATGTTTCAAGCAGCCATCTCTGGATTAACCGTTCATGGATAATAATATTTTCTTCTCTATCAGAAAGCCAGGCAACAGAAGGGGAAGAGCCATAGCTCAGTGGTTGACCATATGATTTGCATTTTAAATGTCTTGGGTTCAATCCCTGGCATCTCCAGGTAGAGCAGGATCCCTGAAGCCCTGAAGATGTGCTACAAGGGTAGACAATACCAAGCCAGATGGACCAATGGACTGACTCAGTATAAGGCAGTTCCACACATTCCTGTAAGTTCACGCGATCTTAGAGAATGGTGGGCCAATTCTTTCTTTCTCTTTAAAAAGAATGTTACAGATCGGACTCTAGGTTTTCTGAAAGGCTTGGCAAGAAGTCAGAAGATGTAGGTCCTTAGAATCATAGAGTTGGAAGAGACCCCAAGGGTCATCAATGCAGGAATCTCAGCTAAAGCATCCATGGCAGATGACCATCCCTTGAGCAACATGTGCTAAACAGTGAGGAGAACATTGCAAGACACAGAGACACTCACTGCTGGGACTAGGGTGCAGGATTTCACCCAAACTGCACTCAGAGCAAGCCCTGAGGACTAGCTCATTGTCAAATCTATTTCTAAAAAGGTATCATAGGAGGCAAAGTGAAGAAAAGGTGACAGAATCCTCACCATTTGTGGACGACGTGGAGCAATGAAACGAACTCATGGATCCCTGGAGGGTGCAGTTCTGCCAAAGGTCCGATGTGTGCCCATTCCCAATGAGCCATTGCTGAAAGAGAAGGACAGAACACAGTGAGGGGGGGAGTCTAAAAGGAGCAGGGCCACATATAAACTAAGCACTGAGAGAAACCATGTACTAAAACTGATCCATCTCCTGGTGCAAGTTCACCCGCATGTCTGTTCTTGCTTTGTTCTTAAGGACTGGAATGAATCCCTGAGCAGTAAAGAGGCACGACAAGCTTTCTTTAAAAAAACAACAACCACCTTTGTAAAACTCAAAGCTTATTTCCGGGGGAGGGGGGGCACAAAAACACACACAATCCTATTTAAATTGACTGAAAGAAATAAAGAAAAAGTGCTTCGTACTTTCATTCTTTGCATCCATTGCAAAAGGAGAGAGTTCAAAGAAAAAACAAACACCGCTCTCTTTAAGCCTTTGCCAAATTGCCAGGGAAAGGGAAATCCAGTTCCCCAAACCTCACCTCCCAGTGGCAGACCATGAAAACAGGTCTTCATGCACTCCCAACACATCCCTTGGCTGTTTTTTTTTAATAAGACCTTCTTGAAAAGCATGCAAATGCAACAAGCCTACAGTAAACAAGCTGGTCACACAACTGATTACAATCAGGCATTCCTTGACACACCTCTGCCTAAGGTAACAGATTAGCTAACAGATAGATATGGAATTGTGAATGCATCCAGCAGCATAGTAATTCTTCTCCTGGATGCTGAATATGTAGCGGCTGACTGTATAGGCAAGTCACTTAGTGGAGAGGGAAATGTGCTCTGTAGATTTTCAGGCTCTCTCTCTTCCCTAGAACTTAAAACCAGTTCTGGCTCAGATTTAACAAAGCTTTGTGACTCTCCTAGTTTGGCTTTTCTTTTTAACTAGCAAAGACTAAGAATATTTATAAAGGTTTCATATGCTTCAAGATGCTCACACGCTCCAGAAACCTGATCTCCAAAAAAACGAACGGTTCTTCAGTTATTCTTGGGACGCAAACAATGAAGTCATTTGGGAGCCATTTTGGCTGCAGCAGCTTCCTTTTTCATGAGAAGCCATTGGATCTCCATCGTGATCAGTTCCATAAAGAAACATTGGGGTTGCAAACAAAAACAGCCTAACCCTAAAGGTTTGCTCAGACCTTTCACTGAGTTCAATGGAGAAAGTGCACTTTTAAATGCAAAGTAAACTGCTACAGATTCCAATGGAGTCGCATCTAGGCAGAGAGCATTAGGACCAGAGTTCAAAAGCTCTGGTTCACCCTTCTGCCCTTCAGCAGCTTGGAAGGAAATTGGGAAACAAATGAGGAGTGTTTGTACTTACACTGACAATTGTTGAGATGAAGAGAAGGACAAGCACTGAAACATGGAGCACAATGATTCCCAGCAACAAAAGGAGCATTTTGGCAAGTGTGTTGGATAGATCTGGAAGGGAAAAATAAATACCACACACATTTAAGTAAAGGGAGAAAGGTTACCAGTGAACAGCCTTCTGTATGATACTGGGATGATGAGGCAAGTCTAATTTTGAGACACGAACAGCAGAGGGTGCCTCTGAGACAGAAAATATACACCATATGGTTTGAGGAAGCTAAATTAATGCATAAAAAATATACATCGTGTGGGGGGGTGGGGTGGGGGGGAGGAAGGGGCAGAGAATGTGCACTGAAGGTGGAGGCAGACGGAAAGTTTTCAAACTTCTTGACTAGGAGATCTAAAAAGATGAAAAACACTAGCCAATAGGGGCAGGGCAGGGCAGGGAGTAATTAATCTTGCATGTCTGAAGAAATTCAACCAATTTGGCAGGTTTGGAAAGTAAAGGGTGAGATTTGAAATAAACCAGACCCAGAGCCTGGTGCAGTGAACATACCCATCAAAAGGCAAACAGAGCTGAAGGGATCAGAATAAATGATCTGAAACTCCCCGCCAACCTCTCCCTGAAATATCACATCTTTTAGATTATTTCCCTTTTCAGGGCTGGATTCCTTCCCCTCCCTGCCCCCACCTCCAAGATTTGGAAAACTTATGGTGACTACTGGCATATGGAAAAACTCAAACGACATCACATTCCTCAAAGTTTCCATTTTATTGGGGGGGGGGGAGGCGCACTCTGCTTCCAAACAGCCAGCAGATGATGAGGTGATATATACATATATCAAGTATCTGTTTTCTAAATGGGTGCTTAAGAAAGAGCTCCAAAGCAGAAAAGAAAATCCTAAAATATAGCAGGAAAACAGCCACCCCGCTTGGACCAGACCTCCACTGGCTCAGGAGGCGGGGAATGGAAACCGTTATGCCACAAAGCCACCATTCTCCCTTGAATAATCAACATTAGAAGCCCATTAAACCACCAGCCCCACAAACTCAGGCGGCCAGCTATCTCCCCACTGCTTCTAAATAGAATGTGGAAACTGTACAAAAATATAGAGATTGCATGAAATTCACAAAAAACCCATGGGTTTCCCCCTTTTTTGGGTGTATGGGGGGGCGAGATTCCTAGGCGGCCAAATGTGGGAGAGATGGAATTTGGGGAGCACTGCAGGCACAACGATCAAGTCCTGCGGATTGGGAGGGACCAGGGGATCAGTTATTTGAAATACTGTTTTAAAAAGTGTGTTGGGGGGGGAATCTTTATAATCAGCTGGGAGAAATCTCTCTTTAAAAAAATTCTTTCACAGAAGTGCGCCATGCACTCTCTCGCGCTCCCCTTTACGCACACTTCAAAATCTGCCAAGCGACTGTTATGAGGAGTGGAATTCTTCCAGGGCCGGCGGGGGTGGGGAGGGGAGAGGAGGGGGAAAGATCTACGTGCTAAAATGTTTCAACCCGTTTCTAATTATATCAGCCCCAGCCTGGAGTAGCGGACTTTCTCAGCGGGGCGAAGCCTTGGGGAGAGCTCTCCACCCCATTCCCACCGCTAGACACAATAGTCCTACAAAGTGGGGTTCAATGCAACAGGCATCAACACGCAGCGAGCCCCCGATAAACTTTCTGGGGCGCTGGGTCGAGTAGGGTCCCGCATCCAGGGGTCTAAGGCTGGGTGGGGCTGCTGCTGACGTTATATCCAAATCTAGAGTGAGCGCACGGACTGGAGAGGGGCCATGGGGCCGGTCGCGAAGAGAGGTCCCAGGGGGCGCTTCAGTGGAAAAATCTCTTGCTCCCCTCCACCCCAAATATACACATATGTAAAAGAATGCGCTGGGAAGACAGGCGGGTTACTTACTGGTCTGCAAAAAATAAAATAAAAGCTCGCGCTCCCTCTGACTGGCGACCTGACCACTCGCTCTCTCCGACGAAGACTGCGCGCCGAGTGCGGGCGCCCGCGTGCCTCCCCGTCCGAAGATCGAGTGAGCCCGCGAATGGGCGGGACCCCAAGAGCTTCGCCTTCCCGCCGGAACAACGCCCAATGGTGGCCGGGCGCCAAGCAGGGCGGGTCCAGGGCGCCGGCGCAAACCGACGGGCAGGGGAAACGGGCGGGCGTCTATAAATACTTTCCCGGACGGGAAAGGAAAAGGGAGAGCGCGCGGACGATCGCGTTGCAAACGGAGCGGCCGCCTTGGATCGTGGGCCCCAGAAATCCAAGCCCGGATAGCTACAGTTCCCCTGGGCTTTTCTTTCTCTCTTTCTTTCTCATCCCCAGTGGAAAAGCGGAATGCAGGGGTGCCAACTTGAATAAAATATTGGGGGGCCCAGGTAAGCCCCGCCCCAGATAGTCGATTACAAAATGAGGGGCACGCACGCCATAGGAATGACAATGCCCACCAACTCAAATATTTTATGGGGGGGGGGGGAGGCAAAGGGACTTCAGCCCCTACGAGTTGGCTCCTATGGCGGAGGGCATGGAAAAGATCGTGGCCCCGCGGTGCAAGCACTCTCCCCTCTCGGGTCCTGGGAAAGCGATGTTCCTTGCTGAAACGCAAGGCGGGTCAAGAGGCGGCGGCGGTGAAGATCTTCGCGTCCGGTCGTCCTCGGATGGCCGCGGATGCAGATCCCTCCATGAGTGGGGCGCAGGGCGGGGGCACGATGGCCAGGCAGGCGCAGCTACGATGGAGCCGCTGGTGGGCTCCGGGGATCCAGAGGAAGAAGAGGCCGGCGGCCTGACGCGCCTAGGGAGCTCAGCTAGGCACAACGGATTCAGCTCAGTCCGTCCACGCCAAAGTCCATTAAGCGCCTCCTTTCCCACACGCCCCGTCCCAGTGCTCGTCTCACTGGGGCACACAACACACGCGCAAGGCGTTCCATCGGTAACCCGGAGAAGAGACCGCTAGGCTACCCTCTCCTTATAGCTGCTCTTGATTCGATTTCTGGCGTGTTCCCGGTGGGTTTTTTAACCGCTCTGTGCCCCACAAGCTGATGCGTGCAAGAGCAAGCTGCGTCCGATTGCTCCTGGGCCAGAAGGCTCCGGTTTGTCCCGGCCACCCTCACCCCAAAACCTGTTGTTGCCTCTGTTGCACGCTCTCTCTCAAGCCGATCACATCCGTTCCTCTCTCGATTTCATTTATCTGCATTTATGTCCCGCTCACCTGACACCCAGAGAGGAATCCGACGGTGGGGGTAGCATACCTCACCCTTTAAATTGATTGTATTGCTAGGATTTCACACCTGACAGACCTCTTCCACCTGTCTTCCTACCACCCCACCTCCCGCCCATAGTAACCGAAGCAGTGGAAATCTAGCATCAGTTCTAGAGTGTTGTATCGGTGGCAATCCGAATTAAGAGAACAGCCACAGCGTTTCTCTAAGTTGTGCTCCTCGTGAATCTTTGGCACCCCCAAGCCTCTAAGAGGAAAGGCTGTCCCAATCCTGATCTCTGCTAGATCTGAGCGTTTATTAATTAATAAATAATAAAAATAATAAATAACTTACCAAGGACAAAGAGCTTGCTCTTTTTTCCAAGCAGTATCCCCTAGAAAGCGAGAGCCAGGTAGGATTAAACTCCAGTTGCTGGATCCCGGACAGAAGCAGATCTGCCTCTAAACTCCTGTGCGCGCCGAGTGAGCCCTCGCTGGTTGCAAACCCTTTACTGCATCCGCAGGTCTCGTGCTCGCCCAGTTTATTCAGCCCCCGTTCCAACGCCCAGATATGTCATGGTGGCCTGAGAGAGAACACCCTTTACTATTTAAAGGGGCAGCGCCTCTCTATCTTTAACCTCCGGCAGGGAACATAGCCAGCACGCAGGGCCTATTTAGGGTGAGCAAAGGATTACTCCGCCGCGAGGGAGTGGCCGGCCTGACATCTCCGTGGTCGAAAGGCTGGGTGAAAAGTCCGGAACGATGAAGTGCACCCTGTCAATCACCCCGTTGGCAGCTGTCATTCAAAGGCCGAAGCAAAAGGGCACGGACAAGGTGTCCTGGGACTCAGTGCTAAAGGTGATGGAACCAGGGGCTCTGATTTTTCCCGTGCCCTGCAATAAGTGGCTTCACTGAATAGATTTGCAACTATTTGAAGAAGTGTGAATAGATTTGCAACTATCTGAAGAAGTGTGCATGCACACGAAAGCTCATACCAAGAACAAACTTAGTTGGTCTCTAAGGTGCTACTGGAAGGAATTTTTTTATTTTTTATTTTGTTTTGACTATGACAGACCAACACGGCTACCTACCTGTAACTAGATTTGCAACATCAGTTTAGCTCACCTGGTTGTAAAAATGGGAGATGCATAGCCTTTAGGGACTTTCCCCGCTTTGCATTTCGATCGCATAAGGGTTTCTCCTCCAAGCCACAGTGCCATCATCCCTGAAGACTGGCTGATTATGTCCTTGGTAGAGGTGAGGCAGATGTGTGTTCCTTGGGTACTCATCCTTAACACCTGTAAGTTTAGTTACAGGAGATGCCTGCAGTCAAACAGGGGAGAAGAGGGCAAAGTCACATTTACAGGCGCTGTGGGTTCAACCACAGAGCCGAGGGCTTGCCAATCAGAAGGTTGGCGGTTTGAATCCCCGCGACGGGGTGAGCTCCCGTTGCTTGGTCCCGGCTCCTGCCAACCTAGCAGTTCGAAAGGACATCAAAGTGCAAGTAGATAAATAGGTACCGCTCTGGCGGGAAGGTAAATGGCGTTTCTGTGTGCTGCTCTGGTTCGCCAGAAGCGGCTTAGTCATGCTGGCCATATGACCTGGAAGCTGTACGCCAGCTCCCTCGGCCAATAATGCGAGATGAGCGCCGGAACCCCAGAGTTGGTCACGACTGGACCTAATGGTCAGGGGTCCCTTTACCTTTACCTCATTCTCCCCTTCCTCCAAAGAACCATCAAAATGCAAATCATGCCTGCTGCCATGTGAAAATCACAGATCTATCCCTGGCATGGAACATCATGCATCCTCTGGATTTGATTATGGAACTTGCAGATTCTGTTTAAAAGCCATCATGTTTGGAGGGTGTAAATTCGGAATTTGTTGATTCCACTCTACTGACTGCATCACATTTATTTATCCTAGGAACAACTTATTGAAGGAGGCTTATTTCTTCGCTGCTGAGGAAGATGGATCGAAGATAGCCAACGCTTCCAAAGGAGTCCAAGCTAGCATCTGAACCCAGGTCCCAGCCCACTGTTCAGTCCATTCGTGACCAATTTAAGGTCTGATACTGAAAATTCATTTTAGCTAGCTTGTTCACTTAACTTCAGAAGATGAAATCTGGTTCGGTTCATCCGTCGCTACCTGCATCTTTTACACGCATCTTTTACAAGGGAGGTTTGTTTTGCTAAATGTGTTTTCTGTCCAGCTTGTAGGCAAGGGAAACTTTTTATTTTTATTACTGCTCTTTTGTGCAAATGCATTTCTGTGTAAAAGAGCTGTTTTAATTGTAAAAATAGAAATACCATAAATTGTCCCTGGGAAAAGGCAGACTGCAGCCTTTACTTTGGGCCGATGCAAACAAAATGGAAGTAGAGGGCATGGAGGGAGACAGCATCCAGCAAAACATCACCATGGGCAAGTATTTTTTTCAGCCGGAACTCACAGAACCGCAGTTTCGGCACCTCTCAGGTGGGCACCAATGCCATTCTAAGAGAACAAGGGAGGTGTTTGTGTTGATTTCCGGCACATCTTTTTCTAGAAAAATAGCACTGACCACAGGTATATATATATAAAAAACCTATCACCAACAAACAGGCAGTATCCCAATCAACCCCACCCCCAAACACCACATTTCACAACACAGGAGTACTGTGAGCAGGGGCTGGGCACACCACATTGGAGATCCCATGTGTAGTAATAGGGGCAATCTCACCCTTTCTTTCCACACTGTGGCTCCAGTCCATATCACGGGCCTGGCCAGGATGGCTTTCCTTTTATACCTCCTGAGCTTGATGAGGCACATGACCCTCACCTGTCCTGAGTCTACTCCAGCTGAGGAATCACACACCTCCTCCCTGAACTAGCGAGCCGCACTTGGGCTGACAGCTGTAAGTTCTGGAATCCCGAGGTCAGGGGTGGTACATCCCAACAGGAAGTGCCACCCAGCTCTGCCACACCACCACCACCCATGGGACGCTCACCACCACTGCGCCACCTGTCAGTGGCACTGCAGCTGTACCACTAGCTGTGTTACTTCCGCAGCTTGTTGAGAAGCAGTGCTGGCACGGGTGCCGATTCCGTGAAAGAGTTTTCAATATCTCGCCCAAATCTCATGAGATCTTTTGCTCTCCTTGACATCTTGCAAGACTTTGATGAGATCTTGTAAGATCTTGCAGGAAATCAACACCTATACTGGCACCGCTTCTCTGGCAGAGGTGGGGGCTTGGCAGGAGGTGCCCAAGAGGGTCCTGCCTCCGGGGCTTCTAATTCACACCACTTCATGGGTGGGCTGGCCTTCCCTGAGGTCATTATGGGCATGCACACTGGTATCTGTTTACCTGTAAGCACAAACTTTTATATATATATATACAAATTTCTCAATCTACCAGATTTGCACAAAACAGCAACTGGGTGTGTGGGTGTGTTGTTCCAAGCCAGGAAACCTGAGATCCATGGGTATTTGTTTACAAGTGCACATACACCTTTTGTGATCTACCATGCTTGCAAAAATGAGCAGTCCAAAAATAAAAATAAGTCATGCCTCACTCCAAACTAGGTAAGGATTTGGAGTTGTTCACATGAAAGGCTGCCTGCCACTTCATTTCCTCTCCATCTCCTGTACCCATGGGTGTAGTCAAGGGGGGGCAGGGGGATCCACAAATATTATTCAAAAACATTGAAAGTACTCAATTATCTGAGGTTCTGCCCTCCTCCCCATCAGAAGCCTGCCCTGTGTAATGTCCTATTTACAGGGTATTTTTATCCGTGTTTTCCTAAGAAAAGCTCAACAATCTTGATTTCCTAAAAAAAAAAAAAAAAAAAAAAAAAAGCTCAAAAACTGGATTTCAAAACAAACAAACAAAACAAAAAACCTAACAAAACACCCATGCTTTGTGTTGCTGTCCACAACATGATGGATAATACAGTACCAGCAAATCATGTAGGAGAAGCCAGAAATGGAGAATCATGCTGAACAAATGGTATGGTGGCCTTCACATTTGTTCCAGCTCAGCAATTTTATGATGTTGTGCAATAGTCTGTAAGACTGCAGTGCTATGCATGCTTATGTGGGTGGGAGTAAGTTTCACTGAACTTACTTATAAGTAAGCATCAGCAGAGTTGAATGACATATACTCAGGGATATATACTCATTGGGTATGCCCCAATGCAAAGAAGAAGAAGAAGACGAGTTTGGATTTGATATCCCACTTTATCACTACCCGAAGGAGTCTCAAAGCGGCTCACATTCTCCTTTCCCTTCCTCCCCCACAACAAACACTCTGTGAGGTGAGTGAGGCTGAGAGACTTCAAAGAAGTGTGACTAGCCCAAGGTCACCCAGCAGCTGCATGTAGAGGAGCGGAGACGCGAAGCCGGTTCCCCAGATTACGAGTCTACCGCTCTTAACCACTACACCACACTGGCTCTAGGAAAGCAGGTGTTTTTGGATTTTGCCCCCCCCCCTTACCTTGGAAACCTAACCATTTTTTTTTGTGTCAATGGGAGTCCTCTGTAATATTTTCTTATGTCCTCTCTGATCATACATTTCAGTTCACAATTTGTTAGGATCTTTGGTTTAAGTAAAGTGCTAGAGAGACAAATGAGGAGACATCCGAGTGCCGTGGAAAATCCAGCAACCTCAGTGTTGCTTTTAGTGAATTATTATACAAATCAGAGTTTTCTTAGGGTGTGCATTTGAATCATGTGTTCATCAGGGTAGAAGCAGGTTCTGATCCGAATTTTTATTATTATTACTACTATTATTATTATTTATAAAATTGGTATAATGCCCTTCATCCATAGATCTCAGAGCGGTTCGCAACATAAAAATGCAAGATTAATGAATCCAAAAACTCCCCCAAAAGTTTATCAGCACTACTATCAGAGATCTATTTGAATAAGAAGCTGCCTCTCTCCTCCTCCTTTCCCTTAACACACACACACACACACACACACACACACACACACACACACACCCTTTCACTTCAAGTATTCCATCCATAAGGCATTCCAAACATGGGCATGTGCTCTCCAGGGGAAGAACTCAAGCACTCTTAGTTTCTAATGATGTGCAGATAAAGTGAAGTTTGTTTCGAAGACTGAGTAGGCACTTTGTTCCTTATGCACAATGCCCACTTTCTTGGCGTTAGCGTTGTGCAGAGTAATTGGCTTCTAACTAAGAGTCCCAAGCAGCTGCTTGAAAGCGAGGGAAGAGGGACTGCTGTAGGGCAGCCTCCCCCAACCTGGTGCCCTCCAGCTGTTGCTGGACTACAACTGCCAACAACCCTGTCCCCCTTGGATGCGCTGACTGGGACTTGCAGTAAGATACCAGGCTGCTGCTGCTGTAGGGGGAAATCAGGTGAGATTGTTTCGTATGCAGCATTAAGACATGTGAGGATGGCATTGCACAGACTTACTAGAATTTAATTCCTGGTTGGATATAAATATTAAATTTTTAAAATACCGTGTTTCCCCTATTTTAAGACACAGTCTTATATATTTTTTCCCTCAAGAAAACGCACTATGGCTTATTTTGAGGGGATGTCTTATTTTTATTACGTAAACCCAGCCCCGCGTTTTCCTTGGCGCCCTCCAGAACTGCGCCTATCACTATGGCTTATTTTCGGGGTATGGCTTATATTTCGCAAATGCGAAAAAATCCTGCTATGGCTTATTTTATGACTATGTCTTAAAATAGGGGAAACAGGGTAAGTGCACACACAAACATACCCATATAGCTATTTAGGGCACAACCCAATCCCCAGGCACTGTCTGATGGGACGTAGTGAAATGCCAGGCTACCACTGTATTGACAGCCCTGCCACTCACAATGTCCAGGACAGACGGTAGTGAGGCAAGTCAATGTCCTAGCTTGGAGCTGGTGCAGCAATCACACCCAAACCAGGCCCATAATTCAGCCCCTCCCCATCCTGCTATGATACTTCTGCAGTGTCGTTTGCCATTTATTTATTTGTTGCTTTTGTATAAGGTGCTCAACAACATGCATTTTCTAGAACAGGGGTGTCCAACAGGTTGATGGCGATCTACTGATTGATCATGGGGTGTCCCTGGTCGATCCTGGTCGATCGCAGGACCCCAATCGTTTCCCCATTAAAAAAACTCAACAACTTTGGCTGATGCTCCCCCCCTCCAAAAAGCTCAACAACGTTGGCTCTTCCTCCTTCCAAAAGACTCAACAACTTGGCTCAGCCTCCCCAAGAAAAGCTCAACAATTTTGATGGGTAGATCACTGCCAATTTTTTTTATAGTGGGAGTAGATCACAGTCTCATGGAAATTGGACGTGCCTGTTCTAGAATGTTTGTGTGTGAATTTTAAAAGTAGCAAATGAAAAAAGAGGGTAATAGATATACAACATAACATAGATCAGGCATTGATAGACTAGATAACTAGATCGCAAGCTATTTATTGGGTCAGTGTGGCTGGCTGTTAACCAGAAGGTTGGTGGTTCAAGCCTACCCAGGGGCAGCTGTGGGCAGGATACCTGCATTGCAGGGAGTTGGACTAGATGACCCAAGGGGTCCCTTCCAACTCTACAAATCTATAATTCTTTGAAAAAGGTGAATAAAAAGGTCTTTAACTGGCAACAAAAAGACCATAAAGAAGATGCCAGCTAAGCCTGTCCGAGAGACTGTTCCATGGCCTGGGTGTGTCCTCCTGCCTCTGAAAAGGGCTCAGGCTACTTGGTGGATACATCTTAATCCGGGTCTCTAGGATCACTCCAAGGCTGCATGACTCAGTGACCAGGAAGAACAGTATCCCACCAATGGCAGGTGTCTGTCTATACCTCCAAGTCACTGATCCACCTGATATATTCAGTCTTGCTTGGATTCAGTCTCAGTCAGTTCACAGAACTGCTGCTTACACCAGGGGTAGCCAACATGGTGCCGTAGCGATATTGTTGGACTCCAGTTCTCACCATCCTTGGCCAGCATGGCCATTGGTTCAGGAGATGTAGACCAGGTTCGCCATCCATGGATTGCAGTCCTTGAGCAAGCATCAGAACGAAATGACTCCCGCCCCCGATGTTAAGGATAAATAGATGGTGGTGTCAGCGGTATACTGTCCTGTCAGAATCCATATCACTGTATGATTTCCACTTGGAACTTGAAAAAAACACTTGGAACAGGAGACAAGGCTAGATGAGCTCCCTGGAGGACTGAAAAGGGGCAGTTTGGGGAAAATAATGGACAATACTGACTTATTGAATGTATGCCTAGCAAAGAACTAGGCGTGGTTAGGAAGATGGGGAAGAGGCAAAACTCAGTGGTTCTAGGTTCAATCCCTGGCATTGCTGCATAGGATTAGGGACGCCTCTGTCTGAAACCCTGGAGAGCCACTACCACTCAGCACCAACAATATTGAACTATCAGGGTTTCCCAAACTTGGATCGCCAGCTGTTTTTGGACTACAGTTCCCATCATCCCTGACCACTGGTCCTGCTAGCTAGGGATGATGGGAGTTGTAGTCCAAAAAGAGCTGAAGACCCATGTTTGGGAAACCCTGAATTAGATGATCTAATGGTCTAACTTGGCATAAGACAATTTCCTATGTTCCTACGAGGGTGGAAAAACCTTTTAAAAAAACCCCTACTTCCAGTCTTTAAAAATGATGTGTGTTGCAACAATGTGCTTTGACACACATTGAGGATTGCCAGCATTTGGTTTCCTTCACCTCCCACTTCAGGCCTTCCATCAGGGAGCTGATTCAGCAAGTCGCAGTGGGAAAGCACCCCAGTTACCACGTTTCAATAGCCTTCGATCCCATTTTGCATGTTACCTTTGACCATTCCTCCCCTCTTCCCTCCATTCACAAGAAAAAAGTCTATGTACACGAGCTATTTAATCTGTGAGCTGACATCTCACAGCTGCAGCAACTTCTATGGCCAAGCCAATGCTGGCCTCATCATGAGGCAAGTCTGAAATCTTCACCTCATCAGACAGCTAATTTGGAGCACAGTTAAAAGACAGCCAAATTCTGGGCCAAAATATGTTGTTCTTGGCCTAATGCCTAAAACCCCGAGTTCAGCATTGATCCAGGGTTATTCCTGGGTTAAGGAAGCTCCAAAATGTAATGCAGATTATTTTTTTAGCTGGATAAACTGAGTTGCTGGCTTATATATTACCAGGGATGCGGGTGGCGCTGTGGGTTAAACCACAGAGTCTAGGGCTTGCCAATCAGAAGGTCGGTGGTTCGAATCCCCGTGATGGGATGAGCTCCCGTTGCTTGGTCCCTGCTCCTGCCAACCTAGCAGTTTGAAAGCACGTCAAAGTGCAAGTAGATAAATAGGTACCACTACAGTGGGAAGGTAATCAGCATTTCCGTGCGCTGCTCTGGTTAGCCAGAAGCGGCTTAGTCATGCTGGCCACATGACCTGGAAGCTGTATGCCAGCTCCCTCAGCCAATAAAGCAAGATGAGCGCCACAACCCCAGAGTTGGTCATGACTGGACCTAATGGTCAGGGGTCCCTTTACCTTACCTATATTACCAGTGCACTTCTGGGCATAGTTATGCAGAGGTGGGCCTCATGGTATTCAGTGGGTAAGTGTGTTTAAGAGTGCCTAGGTTTTGTTCTGATGAAGCACCACATTCTGAACTCTGAATAATACTTGTTCCTCAAATAAAAACACCAATAATGAATGTCCCAAATTGTAAAACATTTAGATCCTGACAGAGGAACTACACATATGGCATGTGTGCTGCAAAGAGAGGCTATGTTTTGTCCTTTATCCAGAAGAAACTGGCCAGGGTGAGCTTCCTTTCTTCCCCTCATGCCAAGCACAGCTTTTAAAGTGAGAAATATGCAAAAGCTAAACACAAGTTCAGCGCAGCCTGGGGCTAAGGAAGACTCTTCTGGCACAATCTTATAGATTAGGAAATGAGAAGGAAATGCATACATGAGATCCCATCCCACCAGCAAGCCTGTCTCAGAAAAAAAGGTTTCTCTCTCTTCTTCTGTCTTGAAAAGCAAAGTGATCCAAGTAGACTGGGGCCCCTGGACATATTTATTACGCATGTGGTTTCCATTATAGCTCCAGGGATTTTAATACTGTGCTGCCTCCAAATATTTTTTAATCATGTGAACAAGCCACAAGGAAAGCTATTCTGCCTGCCTTCAGCAGTGAGAATGCATTAGGGGGCATGGCTATTCAGATTTTACACTGGCAACAGAGACATGCTTACATACCCAGACACGTGGAAGAACCAATTTCTCTAGAATATGCATGCACTTTTCTAGGGGTTTCCCTTTTCTTTTGCTTTTCATTGTGCCCACATAAAGGAACTGGCATCAAAATTCCAGCCCATATACCGGGTATGTAGCAGATGGGAGTTTGCTGGGGAAGCAGCCCCATTCATGCACACAGGTTTTTCACAGGATCCACAAGACGTCGTTGGCATCACAATGTCAGTCTGTACTTTCTCTTTTCATTTCATCCACATTTCCCCTCAAAGCAGAAAAATAACCTGTTACACATTCACAGTTGCTACCGGTGCAGAACTTGGTGAAAGGTTGCATGTGTGTTTTGGTGGGCAGTATGCCATGTGTAAGGGGACGCGGGTGGTGCTGTGGTGTAAACCACTGAGCCTAGGGCTTGCCGATCAGAAGGTTGACAGTTCGAATCCCCGCGACGGGGTGAGCTCCCGTTGCTTTGTCCCAGCTCCTGCCAACCTAGCAGTTGGAAAGCATGCCAGCGCAAGTAAATAAATAGGTACCACTGCGGCGGGAAAGTAAACGGTATTTCCATGTGCTCTGGTTTCCATCACGGTGTCCGGTTGCAGCAGAAGCAGTTTAGTCATTCTGGCCACATGACTCGGAAAGCTGTCTGTGGGCAAACGCTGACTCCCTCAGTCTGCAAAGCGAGATGAGCGCCACAACCCCATAGTTGCCTTTGACTGGGCTTAACCACCCAGGGGTCCTTTACCTTTTTACATCACTCTTGCACAAACCTTATACAAGTCAGATAAACATCTCACTTGCACAATACCTCAGTATTATATTATATATATATTTGGAAAACCAAATGGAAATAAATATCTCCTCCCTCACACACACACACAAAATCAGAAGCCTCAATTTTGCCCATTGAGAATATGATAGCTATCCAATGAAATTGCCATTTAATGGTTAGTGCAAGGGCTTCCATCCGCGCAACGGGACTTTTGCTCTGTCGCCTCTGCCAGGGCGCCCACGTCCATCTGCTCCAGAAGGTTGGGGAAATCCCCAAAGCAGGTGTAGGAGAAAAAGGAGACAGAGATGAAGTCTCATTGTACAAGTGGAAGTTTTTGCACTAACAGGACAATTTTGTTGGACACAACCCAAGGTTTGTTCTTGTGCTCTTGCACATTTCCTGCATGCCCCTGTGATCTATTCATAGACCCAGTTTCAGGACACCTGAATGACCTGAGCTTGTGCAGATCCTTCAAGGATCTATCTCTACAGACAGAATGCAATGGCGGAAGAAGACTTAGCAGAGGCCAGGGGCTGTCCAGATAATCTAAAAGCAAGGTCCTTCCCATCCTACACCCCACCTTCATTAAGAAATATAATGCGTACCGCTAGGTTGGTTTACCCCATAGGGTTTTCTTTCTGCTTACATGAGGAGTCCTGGCCATCCTTCAGCATATGCCAAGAAGGAAGACTGCAATGTGGGAAGTGATCATCGATTGCTGCCTCTGTTATTCTAGTTGCTGCTATCCAGGGAATTGCCATAGGCTCTGTAATCTTACCCAGCTCACATGCCATTCTTCTCTGAATGACAGAGCTTGTGCACAAAGAAGATTGGGGCTTGTATACACTATATAAAGACGGAAACATTATCTCATGAAAACCCCTACAGCTTGGATGCAAGGAAGGTGCTGGCTGAGGGCTATGGGGACATCTTGCACAGAAGCACTTGCACACATCTTCAAGGTGTGTGGAATCAATGCATCTGACCCCTAAATGGAGCCCAGAAGATTGGGTTTCATGCGTTCTGTGGAAAAATAAGTTTTAATGTAACAGCCTTGTTCTGCCACCAGAAACTTTGGAATGGTTTTCTCATTTCCTCTGCTGAGGATTAAAACCATACAAAGCGGGGGGATGGCGAGGGGGAATGGAATGTGCTTGAGGAAGGGGGGAGGGGGGAGGCAGAAGTCTAGATTGAGGTCAGAAAACATGGAATTCATAAAGGGCTTGGAAAATGGGTGGATGTGAATGGAGATGGAGAGGCTGCGGAAGTAGCTTTTGTTTAGATAGCTGGACAGGCAGAAATGTATATTGCTGTACTGTGTTTTCGGATGCGAAATCCAAATGTTGATTAGCCTGCACTCTGGATTGTTGCAAAGTCTGTTTGGGAACTGGCTCAATCTCACTGCGAGAGCTCCCCTCCCCTCTGTCTGAGATGGGATGCCTCACTCAGTCTCACCAGAGCAGAGGTGAGTCATTTGCTCAGCACTGAGAGCTTCATAAAGTTTGCATATTGTTACGGAGATTTAGAAACTGTTAACACAAGTCACATATTTTTTTGTTATTGGGCAGCATAGAAATGCAGCCTATCAATCAATATGAAAAGAAAAGCATTCATGTCCGACTGAGAAATTGTATACTCCCTCCCCCCAAAGAAAAACAGAATCGTACGTTTGGATAATTCACTTCTTATGCAAGCCTCATAAATTAGTACATGTGTTGTTGATTTTGCATTACAACTTTGAATTGTAAAGACAACTAAGAAGTACTGCAAAGCCATGGCCATCATTGTCTGCTATCTAGTTGCTGAAAGAAAATTGGAGCTTAAGAAGATGGAAATAAGATTATATGAATATTTAAACAAGGATCCCAAAAAGATTCATAAAGTGGGACAGTAAGAAATTCATTTGAAATGGTTTTGATATCTAAAGGTCTTGGAAAAGCAGTTTCCTCAATAGCTAAGTAACAGAATTACTGAAGAGGAAATTCATTGCAGTCACTGACCTAATCTTAACTAGGTGCCCACAGAGTAAGGACAGCTCCAAATGATGCTATCTATCGTTTGACTGAAAAAGTCTCCCAGGTTCTGCCCTTTCCTTGAAGGGCGAAACCTCTGGTTGGGATCCTAGCAGTCTTCCTCCTCCTCTCTGACAATCCCCTGCAGGTGAGTTGCCAGGCCAACATGGGGATGTGGGTCCCTTGTCAGGTTTTTTTGTGGTGGTTCAGGCTCTGAGGGCATGAATTTGCAAGGCCCCGATTCCCAGGACTTTCATTCAAGAACCCCCAAACTGATGGGCTTGGGCTCAAAGTTTGATCATGATTCTGTGGCCTGGGTAGGTTACCGTACCAGTTACTTTGCCACTGGTACTGTCCTGATTGGCTCCTCTCAGACAGAGACAGAGCCCAAGCTGCTGCTCAGTTTGGGGTGCCTGAAAACCACCTTGCATGTTATATCTCATGCTTGACCAGCACAAAACTAATCATGATCTACTGAGTATTCTGCTGAAACACCAGTGAAGTAAACTGGATAGCTCAGTCAGTACATACCCTGCAACATTTTTCTGATGAAAATAGGGATGTCGTATTCCATTATTATTATTATTATTATTATTATTATTATTATTATTATTACCTTCTCCATCTGACTGGGTTGCCCCGGCCACTCTGTGCGGCCTCCAACTTATATGAAAACACAATAAAACATTAAACATTAAAAATATTCCCTATACAGGGTTGCCTTCAGATGTCTTCTAAAGGTTGTACTTCTCTCCTTATCTCAGGGGTCGCAGAACTCCATACCCTCCAACATTTCTCCGATGAAAATAGGGATCTCCTACAGGAAAGCAGGACATTCTGGGATCAAATCAGAAAGTGGGATGGCTTCTGCAAATCTGGGACTGTCCCTGGAAAATAGGGACAGCTGGAGGGTCTGTCAGTAGAGCATGAGAATCTTAATATTATAGTTGCGGGTTTGAACCCACATTGGGCAAAAGACCCTCATGATCCCTTCCAATTCTATGATTCTGAGGGAGATCACTGGCTTGTTCTCTCCCTCCTCTGACATCTTGGATGCACTGTTTGAGTTTTACAAGTGGTTTGGAATTGTTTGAGTCAAACAGGAAATTCTGTGCAATTTGGAAGGCCATGGAAATATACTGTGGCAAGATTATCTATTGTTGGTATGAAAGTGGGCTGGGTATTTTGGTTGCAGCTAGGATAATGAGGGTGATAATGACTCAGAATCATTTCTAATGTGGGTAGTCTTGCTATATATAGATATGACAGGCTGCTGTACAAAGTGGGATTGCAGTAGCAGGAGTGGATATCCTTCAGTCTTGCGTGGTTTTTTTTAAATACCAGATTCAAGGGATGGAGATGGAATTCATTCAGTCTGCTTTCTGCAGCGGACTTTCCCAACCTGACGCTCCAAAACTTGCATGGGGATGTAAACACAACCAGGTCACCTGCTGCTCTAGATTTTGTGATTTAGAACTTTGAGATTAAAATCATAGAGTCATACAATTGTAGAGAGGAAAGGGAACATGAGAGTCATCTAGTCCAGCCCCTTGCAATGCAGGAATCTTTTACCCAACATGGGGCTCAAACCCACAACCCTGAGGTTAAGAGTCTCTTACTCTACTGACTGAGCTATCTTTTGACTTTGGCGCGCAGAAAGTGTGCACAAAACTGCACATTTTATAAATGAAAACAAAATGTATATTTTGTTGGAAATAGTGTGCTTTATAGAAAAAAGGCCTACAAAAATGTGCACAAAATGCATGTCATTTAAAATACAGCAAAAAACCAAACCCCTGCACAAAACAAGATAGAATGGACCTATGACAGATTGCCATCAAAACTGAAACATGACAGAATCAGGCTGCTCAGTTCATCCCCACCAGAATCCCCCATGGTCCTCTGTTGTGTTTTAAAGTTATAAACACACCGTGATCAACTCCCACCTGGGAACCAATGTCCCCACTGTGGAAGGACGTGTGGGTCCAGAATTGGCCTCCACAGTTACTTACAGACTCATTGTTAAAATCTGTGTTTATGGAAGACAATCTTACTAGTGATCGCCAAAGAAGAAGAAAGTTATAAAGCAAAGTTATAAATCAGGAGGAGGAGGAAGAGGAGGAGGAGGAGGAGGAGGAGGAGGAGGAGGAGGAGGATTTTTAAAACCTTCAATTTACAATGGTTTTGTGGCTTTGGGATTCTAGCCTGATTATGCTTATGCACAAGCCTGACAACTTTCAAATAGTTACATTATCACAGGAATTTTCTTTACTCAAGTTACTATCATAACAAAAAAGAAAACAGCACAAGAATATACCCAAATGACAGACAAAATAAGCCAGCAGGAAGGGTGGGGATATGGTTCTGGGATAAAAGGGAATTTCCACAAACTAATTATATCAGCCTGGCTGGCTGTTGAGAAAGTTTGCTGTCCTGGTGGCAATAAAAACAGCCTGGGAATTCCAGGAATTGTGACAAGAAGCAGAACAGGAAAGCTTAAAGAAAGGAATTCTGAATGGAGAGGGAATGCAGAAGATTTGGAAAACTGAGCTAGATGTGCACAAGGATTTATTTATTTTTAAAGAGTTATTTGGGGACTAATCACAATAAGGAAATGGTGGCCAAAGAAACAGGCCCCCTGGGTGATAGGCTATAAGACCCCCATCTTTTCCCATTTTCCACTCTGTTCATTTATTTCACTGATAGTCCATATTTTTTCCTCCAAGGAGCTCAAGGCAGCACACACGATTCTCTCCCTCTTCATTTTATCCCCACAACATCCTTGTGAGTTAGGCTGGTGTAAGGTAGCTACCACACCTAGACAACTCTATCCCCCCTTTTTATAAAATGAATTAATCACATGTAATAAACATAATTTAAATTACAATAAACACCAACAATATGAGCTAGTCTGTCATTTCTTGGAAAAAGGCTTTACAACAGCCTAACAACTCTTAATAGTGCTGGAGCCCCTGGCCTTTTTTTCGACTTAGCTAACCTACACACAGCATAGATTAATCAACTTTAGCTGGCTTCTTGGAAAGTGGGCTGCTGTTGCTTACTGAGAGGTAGAGGGGCAAGGTGATGGAGAGGCTGGTGTGGTGCAAACTCACTGGCAGGAGCACTGGATATTTGTTGGGTTCCCAACCTCCATCAGCCCCAGACAGCATGGTCAGTGGTCAGGGATGATGGGAGTTGGATCTGAGCACCTTCTGGAGAACCCATCCCTCATTTGCAGCACCATAGCTTTGAGGGGACAGATGGTTATGTACATATTGACAACAACTTCCTGAGGGGTGGCTATGTTATTATGTTGCAGCAAAAGCAACAGAAGGTCTTCAAATCATATAATCATAGAGTTGTAGAGCTGGAAGGAACTTCACAGTCATCTAGTCCAATCGCCTCCAATGCAGCTAAAGCATTCATGACTGACGACTGTCCAACTTCTGCTTAAGAACCTCCCAAGAAGGAGGGCCCACCACCTTCTGAGGGTGTTTGTTCTGCTGTTGGGCAGCTCTTATCACCAGAAAGTTCTTCCTGATGTTTATTTGGAATCTCCTTTCTTGTAACTTGAATCTATTGGCTCGGGTCCCACCCTCTAGGACAGGAGAAAACAATCTTTCTCCATCTTCCACGTGACAGCCCTTAAGATATTTGAAGATAGCTATAATATCTCCTCTCAGTCTCCTCTTTTCAAGGCTAAACATACTCAACTCCCTCAACCTCTTCTCATAAGGCTTGGTCTCCTTTATCATCTTGGTTGCCCTCCTCTGCACACCTTCCAGCTTATCAATATCCTTCTTAAATTGTGGTGCCCAGAACTGGACACAGTGCTTGAGTTTTAGGGACAGAGGCAGGGGACCAGAAGAGTGACCCAGGAGATGGGACCTGTGATTTATGGGATGCGACAACACCTGCAAGGCAAGAGCCAGAGGGAGAGGAAAAGTCAGGGCAGTCTGAGACATAGGAAGGCATGCAGGACGTGACGGAAGATGAAGGGAAAGTTCAGGCATGGGATGGGTTCATAGATTCCCCACTTTGCCCTGCCCCACTGTCTCCTAGAACCAGGAGGGGCTTGAAGTGGGAAGTGTATATAAGACAACAGAAGGGTGGGGTCTTCCAGTTGCTGCAACTGTTTCAAAGGGTCTAGATATGTGGACAGCAGCCTAGAGGCTGTAAGTGTGCATGTGTGTGTGTGTGTGTGTATCTGGAACACCATGGAAGCTGCTGTGTTTCTCTTGACTATAGTTGACTTGACTATATTAGACGTGTGCCTTCCTTATCTGGGATGTGACTGCTGGTGTCAAAAAATGCTAGTGGCTTGGATTCAAAATTCCCATTAGCAGAAAATCCCCACTGAAAATTCAGTTTCCTCCTTCCCCCAGAAGCCTGTTGTGCCCATAAAAAACATGCTAAGGAGTGTTGTGGGGGAGCCTTCAAAACAATGTGGAAGATATCCCTGGGGGGGTTGTGGTGGGAGGACTGCCTTAGAAGGCGGCGGAGGATTTTCCATTGGATCCGAATCACTTCCGCGAATGGAAGGAGCACTCTTGTTCAGAGAAGGTCAACTCAGGAGCCGAGCCTGGAAATCAACTAATCATTCACAATGTGAACTGTAGTCAGTTGCTCCTGCAATCATGCCACTGTTTGATCACACAACCCACTTGAAACTTTGCAGTAATTCAGTAAATGGGCATGACATGTTGAAGCAAGACTGACACCAGCTCACAGCAAGGTCAGCATGAAATTTCACTGAAAGTATGAATGCAAGGAAAAAGTAAAGACTAGATGGTTATGATTTATTCTTTAAGGGAATGGCTAGTGCTAGAGGAAGAGATTCTGGTTGGAAAGAATGTGGAATTCCCCAAGGAATAGGTGGATTTTTATAATGGATGAAGCATCTGCTGGAGAAAGGAGGCAGGGCATACTTTGCTGAAGCATCGGAGAGGTTGCAAAAAAAGAAGAAGTGAATTTGAAAGCAGTGCAATGCAGAATGTTTAAACAAGCATGGTGGACAAATGCTGCCATTTTGAAAATGCCAAACAGGCTGACATTCCAAGTTGAGAACAGGGACAGGGCATTCTGGTAGTAGCACCATCAAATTTTTATCTACCTCTCCATCCCATCCCCGTCTACATCTAGCTCAGTATTGTTACAATCAGTGCTTTTTTCAGGGGGTACTCAGCTCCGGAACCTCTTTTTCTTGTTGTTAAAAAGCTTTGGCACTTACTGTAACAACTTCATGGTGTGTTCCAGAACCTATTTTTCTAGAAAAAAGCACTGGCTAGAATGAATGCCTAGCAGCTCTCCTGCATATTAAACAAGAGTCATACCAAGCTGTACCCAGAGAGTTCAGGGAATGAACCTGGGATCTTCTGCCTTCAGAGCATGTGTCTTACTACTGAGCTATGTTTTCCAGGGAAAGAGATCTTGCTGCTGTTGTGCACCCCCTTTCCAGAGTGCTGGTGAGATTTGTAGGGTTAGTTTCCTTTGAAGATGTAGGGCTTTGCGAAACAAGATGGTTCTCCACAGATTTAAAATCGATACAGATGAATTAAGATATGAGAGATTAGGAACCACATAGGGTTAGAAGGAAGCCATCAAATAAATCAAGGCAACAAACCAGAAATCAGTTACAGAAAAGGAAGTGAGAGTACGGAGGATAAAAAGATAAGACGACAAAATGAGTTCTTACTGGAAATATGTGTTTATAAAATTATCGATGATGGTTTGTATTCCTTAAATAACTGTATGTACTGAACGAGATTGTTCATGTATTTTTCTTTTCTTTTTTCTTTTCGTTATGGCTTTTTTTGGGGTGGTTTTTTGGGGGGGTCTTTTTTCTTGTATTAAGAACAATGTGGGGTTTTTTATGTGTATTGTTCAATTTGCAAATAAATAAATAATAAACTAGTCCCAGAGAAATTCAGCGAAGGTCTTCAAAGAAAAATGGTGACTTTTGCCATCTGTTCATGTTGACAGCTGCTCAATCAGATTGAGCAGCAGTTCTCAGCCCTGACATCCTCCTCTCATCTTGCGAGGGACTGCTTGCTTCTTAAACTGCAATTGTCCCTAGAAATTAGAACAAGCTGGGGAACCTTTTGCTTCATTTCCTTATGGGTAGGTAATGGAGCGGGAGGCATGCTGGATGAAGGCAGGGCCAGAGCCGCCACCTCTCTCTCTCTCTCTCTCTCTCTCTCTCTCTCTCTCCCCTTCCTTCCTTCCTTCCTTCCTTCCTTCCTTCCTTCCCTCCCCCTCTCTCTTTCTCACATTTCCTTTCTTTTTCTCTCACTCCTCCCCAAGTCTTTAAGATAGCCAGAAGCAAAAGAGGACAAGTTTCCTGTGCCATTTATAGCTGAATAATAACAGCGCTTCCAGACTGTCACTGTTTTCAGGCGGGATTCAATCACACACCAGCAAGTTCAGGTTGCACAACTGCAGTTGACTGGGAGGCCTTGGGCAACAAACCTGGATCCCCAAAAGACCAGGCTGTTCTGATAAGGCAATCAACAGAAAGAATGCAGTAGAAAAGTGTGGGACAACAGTTGCTTTGACCTAAGTTCTGTCTAGCCTCCCTGCCAACTAATCAGAGTGAATGCTCATTAAATAGCCAACATCACCCAAACCCTCTGCAATCAAATAGGATGAATCACATATAATAAAGTGCAAGTGTCTCTGCGTCCAGTCCCTGTGTCCGTCCCTGTGTCCTACTGCGCATGTGCCCCACGGACACAGGGATTGGAGCGCAGAGACTTCGGGCGGCCGGGCGAAACTGCGCATGTGCCCCACGGGCACAGGGATTGGAGTGCAGAGACTTTGGGCGGCCGGGCTGTTGAAGCGGCGGGTGCGCGCTCGCATGGACTTACTTCTAAGCGGCAGCGGCCGTTACAAGTGGCGGCTGAGTTGGCCTGCCAGGGCCTGGCTGGTGCCAGTGCCGCCACCGCCGCCGCGATGCGCCTCCTGCGCTGCCTGCTGAAGGGCCATTCGGCGCTGGCCGGGGCGCCCAAGTACATCGAGCACTTCAGCAAGTTCTCGCCGTCCCCGCTTTCCATGATGTTCTAGCGCCCGTTAATTTAACGGGCTTAAAGTCTACTAGTACTCAATAAACAAAACATCTGGAACTGCCCTAAGAGGAAATTCCATCCAATTATACCTGCTGATGTTCCCTCTTCTAAATAATTACAGGAGCCCTAGCTTTCTTTTCAGATGGCTTCCTTACATATCTTTCTGCTGCCCACAAGAAGGGAAACATTTAGCACCTTGGCCCATGCTAAATTTGGGAGCCCTAGCCCCCAAAGCAGTAGCAATGCTTGAAATTCCTGAGTTTAGGAAATGTCAATTTTAAAAAACAATCCCTGGCCAAAACAAACAAACAAAAAGGAACACTGCCACATATTGCTCCTGTAACCAGGAAGTTACCAGGAAAGCTAAAGGTCTAAATGGATTAGAGTGGCCTTAGATTTATTTCTGTGTAGGCAAGAGATTCTAAAAGGACAAGCAAAGGCTGAATACACACCATACATTTAAAGCACATCCCCTCAAAAAAATAAAAATAAATCCTGGGTACTGAAGTTTACCTGTCATGGGACCACAATTCCTAGTGCCCTTAAACACCACAGTTCCCCAGGATTCATTGTGGGTGAGGGGAGAGAGGTGCACTTTAAATGTGTTTTAAATGTATGGTGTGTATGTAGACAAAGATAGTAGGAAGAACTTAATCCAAAGGAGGACATGGAATATTAAGCCAGACAGCCTTAAAGAGAAAAATCTGCCTTCAATATGAACAAGCCCTGAAGTTATGTATAAAACAGAGGGAGGCTATTTTTAGTCGACAGGAGATTCAACTGCTGGTGCAAAAGGTCACCAAGAATAATTACTTCCTGTTTGGACCTGCTGTCCCGATAGGACACTCTGCCAAGATGCAAAAATTGTGGGACAGGATCTTGCCAAGGGCAGTGCTTTGGCATGGCGCCAGAGGGACAACAAGAAGCAATAAACAACAGAGGCGTCTTCAGACTAGACAACTAAATAAACATCTGTGGCTGTTCTAAGGTTTGAACTTGGTAATCCCATTCAAAAGAAAAACCACCTGAGATTTCAGCCAAGAAGTGAAAAAGCAGAAATGTGTACATGGAAATGTGTTTACTCAATGCAGTGGGCAATGGGGACCCAACTGCTCCATCCTTGGCCCCTTGTCACTTATAGAGAAGACAGATACAGGACTTTTTATTCCAGTCAGAACTCACTGGAACTCAGTTCCAGCACTTCTCAGGTGGGCACCATGGTCATTATAAGAACATGGGAGGCATTCATAGTGAGCTCTGGCTCCTCTTTTTCTAGAAAAATAGCACTAGATAGACATGTTGTTGGACATATTGTGGCAAGTGGTGCCCACAGAATAGAGCCCAGTATATGCAGGTGTAACAATATGTGAGCTGTTTGAATTTTCTCAGCAAGGAAGAACTGACTTACTGAGAACCCAACAGAACCTAGCTACTTTGCATGACAGCAGTCTTCAGAATGCTATAACTCATTATAAGTCCATTTGGGAATCGGGGGATTTGCTGGCGACTTCTAATTACAGAGGGTGGATTTATAAGCAGAAGACTTTAAGTTTCAAATGTATCTATCCAAATCCACCAAAATAACTGGCTGCACTCTCCAAACGAGCTGGGCTTGCAAGCTCATATGGAAAGGGCTTACTGTTTTTAAAATAGGACGGGTCAGTCTGTTATATCTTCAGCTCCCTTCGGAGATGCCTCATTGTTTATGGCAACATAGTAAGTGCAAAATGTTTCCATGAGGAACCAAGCTGATGTTTTGCTAAATTTACCTTGGTGTCCATGCTGATGAGCTGCTGGGTATCATCAGTCACTAAAGCACATGCTTCTGCTGTGTGGTGGTGCACAGACAGTGTTATAACAGTACTACACCAGACATGCAGAAATTTCCTTAGAGTGAGGAAGATGAAGAAGATAAACATAGACATAAAAGTCTGATAGCTTAGGACAATATATATTGGGGAGTTTCTTTATTTGATGCCACATCATTCATGCTTATCTTTCCATGTACCTAAAAATACAAAATGAATATCAGCACCTAATGACACTAATTGCTAAAAAATTTCAGACAGCTTTGTGCCATCCACCCCATTCAAATAAAACAAAGGAATGTTGCAATTTGAGATGCCTAAAATTTTAGGCTGAGATGACAAGAATAAGATTTGGCTCTAACTGTCTGATCCAGGAGTTGGGCTGCGCACACACACACACAAAATAATCAGATAATCAGTGTTCAGAATCCATCATTTTCCGGGGTGGAGGGAAGGGGGGACATAAGGGTGGATTCAGGCTCCCTTCCTCAGTCCACTCCATGAATAGGCAATTGGCAGTCCTGAACACTAACAGACTAGCTTCAGGATCAAGCTCTCAACTCAAGGAAAGAGGCACACAGTTGCCCTTCTGCACACACTTTTCTTTGTATTCGATCAGGGCATAAGACACAACCCTATGCTCACTACTCAGGAGTAAGCTTTATTGAACTCGTTGGGACTTACTTCCAAGTAAAAGCATGCATTGGATTGGGCTGCATGACGTAGGCCACCCACAATAAACATTGTGTGCATGTAGATCCCATAAAGGAGAGAACATCAGTATAGAAAACAGGGAAGACACATCAAATAGAAGATAGCTAGATTCATGTGCAGAGCACGCTTTAATAAATGAAAATATAGTCATATCTTCAAAAATAAACACCTCAAAATTTCATAAAAGTGCAACAGAGCAAACCTCCCCTAGACATACTTCTTTAGTAATTTCCCAACCCCCCACGCAATGTCTTGAGGGTTAGCTCCAGCCTATGTATAGCCCACCAGCCTCAGTGTGTTGGGGAAGGTCTTCCTCATCCCCATGCATTTCTCCTGGTCAATGAAGAGCGTATTTGCTTTGACAGCTAGGTCATGTTCTAGATTGGCTTTGTTGTGAACCAGTGCCTGGAGCGTATCTTCTGCATCTCTTAGCCTCTGCTGAAGGTCCTGGATGGTGTCATCAATTTCATACACTTCGTTCACAAGGCTGCATGGAGCATAAGAAAGAATGTTAGCAAGTTCTCCACTTTCCATTTTTTCTAGGGAGTCCTCCTTCCATGTTTCTAGCCACACTGGTACCCTCCAGATGTTGTTGGACTCCAAATCCCCAGTCAGCATGGCCAGTGGTCAGGGATGATGGGAGCTGGAATTCAACAACCCCTGGAGGGGTTGGCTAGTGAATCTTCCGCCTGCTTCTTGGTGGCATTCAATACAAAATCAAATAGTTGTGATCCCCTTGCTCAGGATAGGGCTCTCTTTCCATTACGGAGTGAGCACAGTACTTTTTAGCAAAGTAGTAAATAGTCCTTTCCCCCATGAAACTTTAGAGTGAATTACGGAATAAGTCCATGCAACAGGCTGTACCACTTAGGGGGGAAAGAAAAAAAAAGAAAGAATGGAAAGCTGTGGTTTCCTGTTCTCGTTTTGGCATTCTGGTTTGTCAGTGGTTTTTTTTTATTTTTATGGGGTTCACATTCCTCTGACAACTAATGTGAGTAGGCAAAACCCAGCAGAATTCACAAATTAAAGAGTGGTGAATAAATGAAAGGTAAATAAAAGCACTCAGGGTGCCAAGGGGGGCACTCTAAGGTGAGGCCCATTTGTTTCCAGTTAGTGAACCTTAGAATACCATTGTTGGTTTAGACGAACAATCCATTTAGCCCTGTTTCCTGTCTCCAGCTGTGGCCGGTCCAAGGAGGTCAGAGGAAATGTGTAAGAAGAAACAGTCGTTCTTTGTTACTGCTATATAAGATGGAACCAGCTGATCTAGAATTCATTCACAATACCTAACCAGTCAGAAAGTCAGGACAACCTGAATATGCGCTTGCATCTTCTGGCTGTGGGTTAGATCCAGAATAAGTTAGATGCCCACAGGCCTCACTTAAATCAACTAAGGAAGTTAACATAAATATTTGCAACTAGAAGAGCAACTCTAGGAAGGATTAGAGATGTTGTACAGAGATGTTAAGGTGGGGCATCCCCCCCTTTTTGCTGCATCAGCTCCAACAGTGTTGTTCCATTTGGAGCTGTGCTTTTATCCAGCTGGTAGAGGGGTAACTGCACTGCATCCTAACCACCACCACTTAGCCATCAAAATAGGGGGAAGAAGGTGGAATTACAGTCTTAGACAGGATCTAACCCTACGAGTTTGGGTCTGATTAATATCTTAATACACCTCAGGTAGTGTGGTTGCTGACCTTGAGCCAGACATCCTGGAGAGTGAAGTCAAATGGGCCCTAGAAAGCCTTGCTAACAACAAGGCCAGTGGAAGTGATGATATTCCAGCTGAACTATTCAAAATTCTAAAAGATGATGCTGTTAAGGTGCTACACTCAATATGCCAGCAAGTTTGGAAAACTCAGCAGTGGCCAGAGGATTGGAGAAGATCAGTCTACATCCCAATCCCAAAGAAGGGCAGTGCCAAAGAATGCTCCAACTACCGCACAATTGCGCTCATTTCACACGCTAGCAAGGTTTTGCTAAAAATTCTACAAGGCAGGCTTAAGCAGTATGTGGACCGAGAACTCCCAGAAGTGCAAGCTGGATTTCGAAGGGGCAGAGGAACCAGAGACCAAATTGCAAACATGCGCTGGATTATGGAGAAAGCTAGAGAGTTCCAGAAAAACATTTACTTCTGCTTCATTGACTATGCAAAAGCTTTTGACTGTGTCGACCACAGCAAACTATGGCAAGTTCTTAAAGAAATGGGAGTGCCTGATCACCTCATCCGTCTCCTGAGAAATCTCTATGTGGGACAAGAAGCTACAGTTAGAACTGGATATGGAATAACTGATTGGTTCAAAATTGGGAAAGGAGTACGACAAGGCTGTATACTGTCTCCCTGCTTATTTAACTTATATGCAGAATTCATCATGCGAAAGGCGGGACTGGATGAATCCCAAACCGGAATTAAGATTGCCGGAAGAAATATCAACAACCTCAGATATGCTGATGATACAACCTTGATGGCAGAAAGTGAGGAGGAATTAAAGAACCTTTTAATGAGGGTGAAAGAGGAGAGCGCAAAATATGGTCTGAAGCTCAACATCAAAAAAACTAAGATCATGGCCACTGGTCCCATCACCTCCTGGCAAATAGAAGGGGAAGAAATGGAGGCAGTGAGAGATTTCACTTTCTTGGGTTCCATGATCACTGCAGATGGTGACAGCACTCACGAAATTAGAAGACGCCTGCTTCTTGGGAGAAAAGCAATGACAAACCTAGACAGCATCTTAAAAAGCAAAGACATCACCTTGCCAACAAAGGTCCGTATAGTTGAAGCTATGGTTTTCCCAGTGGTAATGTACGGAAGTGAGAGCTGGACCATAAAGAAGGCTGATCGCCGAAGAATTGATGCTTTTGAATTATGGTGCTGGAGGAGACTCTTGAGAGTCCCATGGACTGCAAGAAGATCAAACCTATCCATTCTTAAAGAAATCAGCCCTGAGTGCTCACTAGAAGGACAGATCCTGAAGTTGAGGCTCCAGTACTTTGGCCACCTCATGAGAAGAGAAGACTCCCTAGAAAAGACCCTGATGTTGGGAAAGGTTGAGGGCACAAGGAGAAGGGGACGACAGAGGACGAGATGGTTGGACAGTGTTCTCGAAGCTACTAACATGAGTTTGGCCAAACTGCGAGAGGCAGTGAAGGATAGGCGTGCCTGGCGTGCTCTGGTCCATGGGGTCACGAAGAGTCGGACACGACTGAACGACTGAACAACAACAACAATATCTTAATTAATAGATATTAATTAAGTGCTGGAGAAGACTCTTGAGAGTCCCATGGACTGCAAGAAGATCAAACCTATCCATTCTTAAAGAAATCAGCCCTGAGTGCTCACTTAGAAGGACAGATCCTGAAGTTGAGGCTCCAGTACTTTGGCCACCTCATGAGAAGAGAAGACTCCCTAGAAAAGACCCTGATGTTGGGAAAGATTGAGGGCACAAGGAGAAGGGGACGACAGAGGATGAGATGGTTGGACAGTGTTCTCAAAGCTACTAACATGAGTTTGGCCAAACTGCGGGAGGCAGTGAAGGATAGGCGTGCCTGGTGTGCACTGGTCCATGGGGTCAGGAAGAGTCGGACACGACTGAACGACTGAACAACAACAATATCTTCCTGGTCTGTGCACACACACACACACACACACACACACACACACACACACAAAATGTGATGAAATAAACCAGGCATAGGCAAACTCGGCTCTCCAGATGTTTTGGGACAACAATTCCCATCATCCCTGACCACTGGTCCTGTTACCTAGGGATGATGGGAGTTGTAGTCCCAAAACATCTGGAGGGCCGAGTTTGCCTATGCCTGAAATAGACAATTAAGTTCAGAGGACTAGTTGTCTTCGCTGGCTGAATTAATGGCAAGTGGAGATATAAGGGTTAATTTAGAGGTGGCATACAAGTGCATATAACAAAAAGAAAAGCTGCAAAATCACTGGTGTGGAAAAGCCTAAGCACTCCTCTCAGTCTCTGCCATTGATCCAGTCCCAGTCACGTCTCTCCCCAGAAGCAGCATTTACTGTTTAAAGCAAGGGTTGTTGGCGTAACACTGCATGAAATTACGTGCATTACATCTTGTTTGGCCCTGGACCAAACTGGACTTCTGCAGGAAAATATGCTGCCTTTCACAGATGACATGAGTAAATATACTCCTTCATCATCTGTCCAAGAGGACTCGTTTCCAGAAAACAAACACAAAACAATCTAGCATTTTAATTCTTAGCAACAGGACCCATCTCATGCGAAGAGATGTGTGATTGAAGTTCCTGTTGATATTGGTGAGCACTGATGACACCTTGAATATTGCACGGCAGGGAACAGTCAAAACGGCCCAAGACCACACCAGAGCAGATGGAGAATTTGTTTCAGGACTTTGTTTCCAGCAGAGGAAGAAGGAAACCATTCCAACAAGTTTCCTGAGAAGGTACAAAGGCCTTGTGGAAGGTCATTGCGCTATTACCATAAGCCCAAGGAGCTAATTCATCTGCAGATGATTTATGAATGTGCTTCATCCAAATGAGTGGCTGGGCCCTTTATGCCTCTAGGTGTAAAAGACTGTAGACATCAAAGGAGAGCTGGTAGGGCTGGTTACTCAAGGGAGGGACTGCAGCTCACTGGCAGAGCACATGCAGGATGCCACAAGTTTAGTCCCTGGTGCCTGCAGTTAAAAAGGATGAAGTGATGGGAAAGATCTCTTGGAGTGCCACTGTCTGTCAGAAGATACAATACTGGGTAAGATGAACAATTTGCCTGTATACTGTAGTATGTGGCCGATTCCTATGTTCCTATTTTCAAAGGGCATGGAAGGCTGTAGCAATTTATGAGACTCATCAAATAGCATCACATTCCCACCTTCTCCACAATGAAGCAAGATGGCTGCCTTTGCTTACCGTAATTGGGCAGAGTCCCGGCAGAGTTCTACGTTGGGTCTACGTAAGCGCTCATCCAGACGTGTTTGGGCAACCTTCAAGGAACACCCTTTGTCCTTGATGGCCTTACGAAGTGCTTCTATAGTCATCTCTATCTCAAAGATTTCTTGTAGAGTCTGCAAGTTGGGGAAAATAAGGGGGTTGAAAACCCAACAACAAATGTCTTCCTGTCTTAAATACAGAATGTACATTAGTAGAGATTTTCCCCACTGCTTTTTTATTATTATTCTGTAATAATACACTTCTGTAATAAAACCTGAATCCATCCAGAAGCTGGTGTGTTGACTCAATAGAGTTCCCCAGACTTAGTGCAGTGACTCATTGACTCAATGGTCTTCCATCTGAAAGCCCTTTGAATAACTCTCTAAAAGCAGTGGATCCCCAAGAATAATGAGGATACTCATCTCAAGAAAGATACAGCATAGAACAGTCTGCCCCAATCTGTTGTCCTCAATACAAATCTGAGGTTCTGCACCCCCTAAGAAAAATCCTGGCTATGCCCATAGCTTGGAGATGAGTTCTTTTGAGGACAGAGTGAAAGAATATGGCATGTTTAGCTGACCAGAAAGAAGACTAGGGAACAAGAAAAAAAATATTGTGCTTCTCAGGAAAGGATGAAAGAGAAGATTTATGTTGAACATTCAAGAAGAACTTTTTAATTGCAATAACAGATTTACTATGGAAAAAGTTGCCTGGAGAGACTATGGCTTCTTCAACACTGGAGGTTTAAAAATATATGAGGTTTTTTCTCCTTCCACTCTCCCACAACCCCCATGTTGTGGGGAAGGAGCTCCTCTTCAAGGCATGAGTTGAGCTGAACTCTCTATGGACTCTTTCCAGCTCTATGTTTCTGAGATTAAACAATTTAATTACTGTAGAAAAGCCACATCAATTCATTATCTCGCTTTGCTCACTCAGGAGAAAAAGGGAGGACCTTCACCAAGTGTTGCTGTCTCCCTTTAAATATATTTTCAGCATGTAGCTGTCAGAGTCTGTCTGGATCAGGCCAATGGCCCATCTAGTCCAGCATCCTGTTCTCACAGTAGCCAAAAGCATGCATGTGGGAAGCCCACAAGCAAGACACAAGCATCAGAGTCCTCTCCTGCTGTTGTTAATCAGCAACTGGGATACTGTGTCCAACAGTGGAGATAAACCATAGACATAATGACTATCAGCCATTGATAGCTTTATCATCCCTCAATTTGTCCCTTTCAAAGCCATCTAAGTTGGTGAAGTTGGTGGTTGTCCCTATTTATTGTAGGAGCAAGATCCACAGCTTTACTATAACCATTTGGTTGCCCCTGCCAATACAGAGAACCAGAAGATTACAGAACTCCTCAACAGACTGGACAGTACTACTCCTTTCTATTCCGGAAAATGTTGTTTTTTATAGAGAAATTCAAGTAATAAAAAATGCAATCTTGTGCATGTCTAAGCCCCACTGAGTTTAATGGGACTTGCTCCCAGGTAAGTGTACATTAACCAAACAGCATACATCCCCCCCACCTCCAGATAACAATTTTATTCCCAAAACAACCCTGTGAGATAGGTTAGTCTGACAACTAGTGAATGACTAAACAGCACCCATTGAGTTTCATGGCTGAGTTGGGATTTTAACCCAGATCTTCCCAATTCTACACTCCAACGACAACACCACACTCAAATGCTGCCTTAATCCATAAAATAGGACACAAAACATAAATCCATTTGAAACATGCCTTGTAAAATAAGCAGGAATCATGTTGATGTTTTGGAGGGGTAGTGGAGGAAAGGTTGGATTTAGTCTTCTTACTCCCCACTCAAAATTGTTCAGGACAATGATAGCTTATTGTTCAGGGCTACGCATCTGCAGCCCTAGATGCTGTGTGTATACACTGTTGCACAGGTGTGGGGGATGCCTTGTGAAGGCATCATGCAATTGCTAAGCAATTGATTGTGCTTTCAGTGCTGGGCACATAGAATCAAGGATTTGTAGCAGGTCTGCAGGAGGTTTGAGAAGGCTGTGGTGTGTGCCACAAGCTGATAGCAGGCACAAGGAAGAGCAACAATAGACAATCACGTGCAGTCCTGGTGTCGGATTTGGGATCCCACCAACCCCAGCCAGCATAGCCGACAGTTTTGGATGCCTTGAGCTGTACTCCAGCAACATCTGGGGGGCACAACATTGACTTAGCTCCAGGCAACTCATACAAGGAGGCAGGGGAAGGCAGTTAACCCCAAACCGAAAGCTTAGAAATTAATCCCACCTTAGCCAGATGGGCCTGGATCTTGTTTTTGGCATCAGCCGTTTCAGAGATGCGGTTGGTAAAGGCGACATTAGCTCTGTTAAATTGGTTCCACATCTCATTGGCAGTCGTCACGAGCAGCGTTTCAATATCATCCCTGAGTTTGCTGGAGGCAGCCCGCTCGCTCTGGGAGCGCATAAGGTTATCATCAGTAAACTTGGCCCAGGATTCTGGCACAGAAATCCTGGGAAAGCACAAAAAGAGACAAACAAAAGCGTTTGTACACATAGTTTGCATGGGTCTTCCTGAAATAATAAAGCCTGGAGGATGCAGAAGGAATACCAGCTACATTTGCAACATATTGCATGTTTTAACATTTCCACTACTATTTGGACTTTTGTGTGTTTTTTTAAACAAGTGTAACTGCTTTTAAGTAGATTTTCTGGATACTAATTCTGGAGCATCTTTTTAGATTACTTGTGGAATTTGGGATGGGAAATAGGGAGGGCAAGGGGTTTAAATGAAGAGGAAGAAAAAGCAGAAGCCAGAAACACGAATGTTGCATTTGTGTCTCCATTCCATTTCCCCTCCCACCCACTTTTTGCCTCCACACCTGCAACAGCCAGCCAGCATTCTGTGGCTACTGAGCAGGCTCAGTTTTTATTGGGCTGCTTGAGGTTTTCTTCACCTCTCACCTTAGCTTCCACCCCACCCTTCTGCAAACCTGGGGCTATCCCAAGCCTACTGATACCTCCCCTCTTGTGCATGGATTGTGCCATACGCAACAGCACTTACAGCCTGATCTTTGGAAACAGAGTGAATAACAAGATGATTGCTTAGGATAGCTCAGTTGGTTAGAGCATGGTGCTGATAACACCAAGGTTGCAGGTTCAATCCCTGTAAGGGACAGCTGCATATTCCTGGGTTGAACCAGATGATCCTCAGGGTCCCTTCCAACTCGACAGGTCTATGCTCCCAGACTAGTTTGGGGCTCAAACACACATGTGTTATCATCTGTATCAGGTGATGGTCTTCATGGATGAGGCATCAGAGGAAACCTGACATCACCCAATGTCAGCTGTAGCACAATATTTGTTTCTGTTGGCATGCCTTCTGCAGCTAGAGCTGGTGCTTGTATACCAATCTCCAGGCAATGGCGGAGGAAGGGGGTGCGGCTCACCCCAGGTATCATCCCTGAGGGTGGTGATATTGCCATGCCACTCCCCCTGGGATGCTCGCCCCACCCCCATGGGCCCCACCCCCATGTGCACAGCTCAGGTTGCCGGAGCAGCTAGCTCCGCCTCTGGCTCCAGGTGATACTTACGTGGCATCAACTCGCTCGACGCCTCGATAAAAGGAAATGCCATCAGATGTGTTCCTGAGATGGTGGCACTTGTCATCGATTCGTTGAGCTGCTTGCTTGTCACTCAGGTCTTTCTCCATTTCATGCTGGGCTGCCCTATCGGCTCTGCAATAAAATGGGTCCAAAGATGCTCAAGGATTACAGCTCAAGGGAAAAGAACCTGAGACCCCCCCCGAGACCACCTTCTCAACCTTCTATTTCCCCTTCATTACAATGGTAAGATGTTCAGTTTTAAATCCTTACTTCATGTTTATGGCATTCCTATGATAAATAACTCCAGTATTGTATTGGCAGATCTGACTTCATACATCATCAACATGTGTACTAGGGCACAAGCCAGAGGTTATAATCCTGGCCTTACACCATGCGTTCATCTCCTGTAGAGACAGCACATTTTGCACTTGGAACATAGATATGGTTTCGCTATAGACAGTAAATCTTCTGTAAAGAAGTTAATATCCCATGCAGTGTCTGAATGGTCAGACACTGACCATTCAGGCAGGAGAACGTAAGATGATTCCATACTGAGCCAAAGAAGCACATTGCTCGCTTTGAAGTGGCTTTATGGCAAGGGTGTGGAACTTTCTTGAGACTGAGGACCACTTTCCCTTCTGGGGCCAAAGGTTGACAGAGCAATGAATGTAAATGTTACCTTTGTGCAGTAGGCTGGTATCTTTATACTCGGCCTTATCTGCCCTCCATCCAGAGAAGCAAGAAGCATTATCAGAGATCAAGGATACATACAAGCCAGGAAGAAGTGCTCCAGGTGGGTGCAAAAGTCAGTCAGTAGGGGTGGGCAGCTGAGGAGTGGTGGGGAGACTGGGGGAACTCCAGAAGGCAAGATAGAGAGGCTTGGAGGTCTGCATTCACCCTCATAGACCCGAGGGTTCCCTCTCCCCCTGTTTTACATCACCATATAAGCCAAACATTTCAATTCCACCGAAATGCCGGTTTCATACCAAAGCTGCATGTGGGTGGATATTTGGCACAGATGAAATTGCAAATGCTGCAACAAGGACAAGCACACATGTGATGTGCATACACACATGTACCCACTGTATACACACATCGAGCAACCCTGGCCTTTTCAACATAAGTGTGTGTGGTGCCTGCATAATATGTGTTTGTTGTGAAAACCACTAATCCAACACTCCAGAACGTGAATTTTTGAATTAGAAAATGTTGTACTTTGTAGGATAGATAGTTAAAACTTGTTGACTAATTTTATGGTATCTATATCATTTTTTAAAAATGTGGGCCTGATGGAGGAGAACATTAGCTGCTTTATATTGAACTAAAACAAGCTTCAGTAATCTGGATGGGAGACCACTGGGAGGTCTGCACCAGGAGCAGGATATGAATATTTTAAAAAATCAGTATTTTTGCACTTCACTTTTTTCAACAGTAACCATAATTGGGAATGTTGAAAAGCAGTTCACTTTAGCAACAAGAGACAGATGTCTCTTGTAAAACTTAAACAAGTTCAGTATATGTGGAGAGACATCTGGATCAAATCTGTGCACTGCTATCAGGGTAGTTCTTTGGGCTGTTGGAGATTATTTATTGTCCTGATGTTCCTTGCCTTTCTCTCTGCTATATCTATCCCTTCTGACTGGCTGGATTCAGACATCATGCAAAACTAAGCTTAGTGTGATGAGTAAAATTCAAATTTCTTTATTTACAGCCATAGGCCCACAGGTAGTGTGATGAGTACAAGCCTGTGAGCCCTGGGTTTGTGCATCTCCCCTAACCCTCTGGCACAGCTACATGGAAGAGATGAAAAGCTTCTGCTTCCATTAAACAGTTAAGTGTTATGTATGAAACCTAAAAGTGTGGTTAATCTTCACTATGGTTAATGGAACCAAGCCAGCTTTGTAAACCATAGTTTGACATTCTTTTAGTTCCCCGTTCCTATAAGGTGGTATGAACACTGGGTTGGGGACGCCGTTCTCCCAGAGGGAATTTCCATTATCCCCCTAGGTAAAAGGCTAACTTCCAGGGTCCTCTTTAATCTTGCACATCTGCCTTTTAGTATGTAATACAGTAATGCTGTATTGTTTTTAACACTTGATTGGGAGCCGCCCAGAGTGGCTGAGAAAACTCAGCCAGATGGGCGGGGTACAAATAATAAATTATTATTATTATTATTATTAGTAGTAGTAGTAGTAGTAGTAGTATGTATATATGTATGTTTAGAAGGAAATTTTGTAACTCTCCTAGACATTTGGTTTATTTCTGGTCTTGTTGAATGAAAAGGCCAAGAAGCATATTGGAGACATTTCTCCCCCTCAAGTTGCACTACCGGGAAAATGGATGAGGTGCTTGCATCAAAATTTGTTTTTACAGATCTTTTGAGGAAGGTGGAGATTAAAATTTTCCTTACGCAAGTTGGGCCGCTGTCTTACCCAGGTATCTTCTCATTCTCTCTTGGCATGATAGGATGACGTCAACCTCCTGATCAAGTTACAATAGCAAAAAAATCCTGTCAAAATTTCACTTGATTAATGAAGGATAATATGAATTACAGTTTTAAAAACCATTCCTTTATGGCCTCCTCAAGCATCGGAAGAAAAATGCAATTCTAGATGGTGAATAGTTTGCCATTCTATTAGTATGGGAGTAGTCAATGTTGCGCCCTCCAGTTGTTGCTGGAATACAAAACTTTATCATCACTGACCATTGGACATACTGGCTGAGCAACTGGGAGCTGGAGTCCAGCAACATCTGCAGGGCATCACATTGGCTATACCTGTTCCAGTAAAAGAGTAAGTGTCCTCTCTTTAAAGATTGTTTGGAAAGGACCAATGAAAATTCCCTTCTATTTGTTGGGTCAGATTGGTAGGTGGGCACTGAAGGGATTCACGTTTTGGGATTCCCTTTCTCAAGAGCCTCAAATAAGACCACTGCATGCTCAGAATAACTTGAGTCATCAGAAGTATTCTTTCAGACTGGAGAGCTGTTCCCCCCTTGATATTTGCAATAACTGACTAGGTAAAGGTAAATGGACCCCTGACAGTTAAGTCCAGTTATGAACGACTCTGGGGTTGCGGCGCTCATCTCACTTTACAGGCCAAGGGAGCCGGCATTTGTCCGCTCCGCAGACAGTTTTTCCGGGTCATGGCCATCATGACTAAGCCACTTCTGGCACAATGGCACACCGACACCAGAGCAGCACATGGAAATGCTGTTTACCTTCCTGCCAGAGGTAAATTAATCTACTTGCACTTTTTGGCATGCTTTCGAACTGTTAGGTTGGCAGGAGCTGGGACTGAGCAACGGGAGCTCACCTCGTTGCGGGGATTTGAACTACCAACCTTCTGATCGGCAAGCACAAGACTCAGTGGTTTAGACCACAGTGCCACCCATGTCCCTTATAATAACTGACTAGAGCTTTCTAATTTTAACTCTTGCCATGTTTAATTTCTTTTCACCCTTTACATTGTATAATAATTGCATTTCATGATATATTTTATCTCCGAGCATACAAGCTGTAAGTTGCTTTGAGAAGCTTGCCAGAAATTCAACACATACCTGTAAATTAAGGCTAGTAATTTTAATGCTAATGTGACAAGACAGATGGGCCATTTGCTATCTGTTCATACAGAAGGCTTGGCCCCCAAAACAGGAGTGATGGAAGTGATTCTGCTTCTCATTTTTAATACATTGGGCATAGCCAATTTCTTAATTGTGCAAAGAAATCCAAACTTTAACCAATCCAGGGTTTGTTACAGAAGGTGAATGAGCAAACTAGCCTATAGATCTTTCCTGAGCAGTGGTGGTTAGTACAGGGTAGAGAACCTTACACACATGCTTCTTTCTTTACTATCCACTTAAGAACATAAGAACAGTCCTTATGTAGGATCAGGCCATTGGCCCATCTAGTCCAGCATCCTATTTTTACAGCAGTCAACCAGATGCTCTCAGGAAACCAGCAAGCAGGACCTGAGTGCAACAGTACTCTCCCCTTCTGTGGTTTCTAGCACCTGGTATTTAGAAGCATACTGCTTGCAACATTGGGAGTAGAACCATCACCATGGTTAGTAGCCTTTGGTAGCCTTATTGTCTATGAATTTGTCTAACACTCTTTTGTCTGTGACACATTCTCAGCAAACCAGAGTCAATTTTGCTTAGCTTTGGTCTCCAGGAACACATTTAATGCCTGAAGCTCTCCTGATACCCACATGCCTTGGCTCTGGCAAATGAAGAAACAGGCAGCTCCCAAGGACTGGATTTTTCCATGTGGCGCTCCCTATTGGAAACTCCTTATTTCCTTTGGATGACAGCATCCTCCAGATAGCTTGTGGCATCCAGCTGTGCTGTAGGTTACTTGCTTTCATGAGCTAATAAGCACCTTGGAACAAATGACAGTAGGGCTTGGCTGGTGCTATTTCTAAGGGAACAAAATTTGTGCTCTGGACAGAGTGGCAGGAACATTGATGGCTTGGAAATGGACATTGGAATGGGCTGGTGCTGCTGTTATTGACGTCAGTGTGAAATCTTCCATTGATGATCATGGGAGTTGACGCAGGATTTTAAAATAACATTGTGAGAAAGAGCTCTGCGTTGCCCAATTACCTTTCTTGCCGGGAAATGTTGTGATGAAGCAAACACCATGCAGAAGACCTGAAGCACCTCAATAGACAGCAGGGGTGGGCCAGAAGTGGGCTACATTGAGAAGTTCCTGATCCAGAATCTGAGCTCAGTGCTCTTCAGCAGGGCTAGCACTGTATGCATGTATGTTTGAGGGGAATCAGTAATTATAGGACAAATCTTTATCAGAGATCACAGGGGAAAGATGTCACAGTCTTCACATATGAGGAAGAAAATGCAAGATAAGCAGACGGTTCATGTGGCAAGGAACACTAGTGGTAGTGGATGAAGAAGCAAAAACTGGAGAGAAGGCAGTGCAAATGCAGGAAGACTAAGAGGCAGGATGTACCATGGAAAGCAAGGCTGGGAGGCACATCCAGGTTAGCACTGATAAATACAAAATTGTTCTTGGGAAACTTCCTGCCTGATATGGCTCCAGCGAGGTTCCTAAATACTGTCCAGGAACTACTGGAAAAACAAAAATAAATCACAGGCAGGCTGCTGCTGAACTGATTCAGATGGTGGACTGCCAAGTCAGTACTTTGCTGTCCTCCATTTCCAGACTAGTTGCCTCTCTACCAAAATATATATTTCAACATGCAGCACTATAGCAATATACTCGCTGTGCATTTATCCCTTGTAATAGGATGTTACATTTATTTCCATGCTTATTTCTCATATGCCCCCGCTCCTCAACTTTCAATGGCTGAGCTCAATGTGTATCAGTTTGAAGTTACCTCTGCGTAGCCAACAAAGGCTTGATGTGGATATTCCTGGCTTTTTTATTCTGTACCTGCTCCTGACCCTGAAGATAAGCATTTACGTGAAGTATACCGAAATGCTCCTCCTCTCTGCCACAGTATTGTTTACAGCTGGAGAAAGAGATGACAAGGACAGCACCGTGCAGACCCAGTGCTGGATTTACGTATAAGCTAAACAAGCTATAGCTTAGGGCCCCACTCTCTTGGGGGCTCCAAAAAAAAATTAAAGAAAAAAACCCTGGATGTACATTTCCAAAATATAAGATAAAAAACAAATAAAATGGCTTTAGATACCTGTTAGGTCCATAAATTACATATAGCATATATTCAACACAAAAAAGTGAATATATCTGAAGAAGTGTGCATGCACACGAAAGCTCATACCAAGAACAAACTTTGTTGGTCTCTAAAGTGCTACTGGAAGGAATTCTTTTATTTTTTATTTTGTTTTGACAAAAAAGTGACAATTGGTTGTTGACAAAGGACAGCTGGACATATAAAGGGCGCCATTAGCTTCAGTAGCTTAGGGTCTCATCAAACCTAAATCCAGCCCTATGCAGACCACATTTAAGACTCTGAGAACTCCCCTGTGTTAAAGGTCATGATACAAACCAGGTGTGGGGAACCTGTAGTTCTTTAGAGATGCTGCTGGACCACAACTCCCATCATATGTGACCACTAGCCATGGTGGTCAGAGCTGATGGGAACTGGAGGCTCAATGACATCTCATGGAACAAAGGCTCCCTAACCCTGCTATAAACAAACACCTGCATATATGTTCAAAGCTACTTACTATACAACATACCACTAGCCCACAGTTAAAAACTACAAATTTCATGTTACGTACTGAACGGGCAACTCACTGTCATTAGTTGTTTTTCCACATCATCATGAACAAGGTCAATGCCCATCCTCTTCTCTCGGTGAAGCAGACATTCCTGGGCTACCTGTTTGACATTACAGGAAAAAATGGTGAAAGTTATCTTTCTTTGTTTTTAACATGTAAAGTGGTATAAAGTAGCATATTATGGAATAAAACAGTAACAGTAACTTATTTATTACATCTTGCCCATCTGACTAGGTTGCCCCAGCCACTCTGGATGGCTTCCAACAAAATATAAAGGAACACAAAAAATACATAAAACATTAAAAGCTTCCAGAAACAGGGCTGCATTCAGAAGAAGAAGAAGACGAGTTTAGATTTGATATCCCACTTTATCACTACCCAAAGGAGTCTCAAAGCGGCTAACATTCTCCTTTCCCTTCCTCCCCCACAACAAACACTCTGTGAGGTGAGTGGGGCTGAGAGACTTCAAAGAAGTGTGACTAGCCCAAGGTCACCCAGCAGCTGCATGTGGAGGAGCGGAGACACGAACCCGGTTCCCCAGATTACGAGTCTAGCGCTCTTAACCACTACACCACACTGGCTATGATGTCTATGAAATGCAGGGCTTGAACTTCAGCCCCAAAGCCCAGCCATAGATGCAGTAGGAGTACCGGTGTTTGAAAAGGCAGGCTCCTTAAGCCTAACATAGCTCTGATGTGCTCATTTGCTAGACGAGATAGAATATATTGATGATTTGGATCGTTGCCTAATAACCTCAAATGGGTTCAGGTGAACCCTAAGCAGAGTTTTGCATGGTTGTGTTTGTATGGCCCCTAGTAGGCTGAAAGGGAGCAGGTATTACTGCAACCCAGATGGGCGGGGTATAAATATAATAATCATCGCCATCTGCCTGTTTACCTGGAGTTGCCCTTCTGTTTCTAATATGGCTCTTTCAAGTCGTTTCTTCATATCTGAAAGAGCATTGGTCTCCCCAATCATTCCATCGATCTCGTGGTTGAGCTCTGATTTCCAAAATATGATGTCATTGACTCGTTCTCCCAGATTTCTTGTTGATTCTGTTTGGGTTTTCCTTATCTGCTGGTCCTTGTCTTGAATCATCCGGGAAGTGTCCACCCTCAGCCTCTCGGCATTGTGCCGTGATGACTCTGATTCCTTGAAACTTGTCAGGTTAGCTCTATACCAGTCTTCGGGACTGTACCTGGTGAAGAGTGCTGTTCTGTTGGAAACATAGGGGAGCATGTTGCTTGGCGTGAGCCCTTCAGAACTCTTGGAGAAGGGGGCCAAAGTTGGAGTGATAGCAGCGACTTTGTAATAGGCACTAGGTCTCCAAGGAAGGCTCAAGCTGTGGGTCAGGGCATAGTGAGGGAATCTGTTCTTATAGCTCGATGCCATGGTGCTGATGGCCGGCAGAAAATTTGAGGGCGTTGGTCTTGGATGGGCATATGTTGCCGTCAAGGTAGAGCCTACAAGCTCCATGATTGAAAATGTCTATCCAGTCAAGTTTCCTATATCAAAGAAGAGCTAGAAAAATAAAACACATTTAATGAACACTTGTGCAGGTGGACTAGAGAGGGTTCATGCCTATGAGTGTCTAAGCAACCATGACCCCCATATATTGCTTTTCTTACCACTATGCACCCAACTATAGCAGCATTTTGCTTGGTGTAACAGGAAGTGGTACATTTCATACAAACAACTTCTCCAAAGGGGACAAACACACCTCTGTCCAGTCCCATTGCACCTCTCATGGCAACAAGGTGGTCTGTCCCATGATGAACCGAATTTTAATGCAAATTCATAGAAAAATAATGGGTTAATCTGGAGAGAGAGAGAGCACCTCTTTTGCTTTTGACCAATGAATTAACAAGCCCATTCTACTAGTCTCATTAGTTGGTTTTACACCTGCCATCTTACAGACCCCCACTGTAGCATGTTATTAGACTTGTTTGTGGGAAACCCAGGTTCAAATCCCCGTTCAGCTGTGAAGCTCACAAGGTGTCCTTGAACGAGTCACTTTCTTACCTAGTTATCTCACTGCATCAATGGCAATGGCAATAGATGCAGCAATGACAAAGGGTATGGTAGATGAGGGAATTGTGGGCAATGGGGTGGGATAAGAGAGTGCAGTTGTCAGGGACTGGGCAGAGAAGAAATGGTGGAGCGTCTCCCCATCCTGACCCTTCCAGGGAGGAGGAAGAGGAAGACAGTATAGATTTACAACAGGGGGTTGAGAGAGGTTGCAGCTCAAAGGCAGATGAGAGGAAAAGTTGGAAAATCATGGGAAAACCAGAGCAACACCTGGCTGACATGTTGTCATTAGAAATCATTCCAGACCCTCCATTTCCCAGAACCCGGCAAGCCTTAAAAGTAGGAGAGCAAAGAGCTCAAAGACAGAGGGCATGTAGCAACACCCATAGAGGAGATGATGAGGATGACGAATGAGCAAGTGGGAGACATGGGGGGTGGGGATTCACTCGGGACAATGCCATTATCCAAGAGGCTGGTTCTATAGCCTCTCTCTGTAAAGATTGAAATAAAAAAGGACTGTAAGAAACTTTTCCTTGTCTTTATACTTTCCTGGGCAACCATCCGGGAGCCGCTGACAGCATCCTGACAGCAGTATATGTAAGGGGAGATGGGGAGGTTTCAGGCATGTGGGATTTTCTTTAATTACCACCCTAGAATGCTGAGGTGCAGCAACTGGAGCCAGAGCTGCTTCTCAATTCAGAATGCTGAAGGAGATGGAACTTGTTCTTAAGGATGTCCACACATAGTTAGCTGTAAGGGTAAAGGTAAAGGGACCCCTGACCATTAGGTCCAGTCATGACCAACTCTGGGGTTGCGACGCTCATCTCGCATTATTGGCCAAGGGAGCAGGTGTACAGCTTCCAGGTCATGTGGCCAGCATGACAAAGCTGCTTCTGGCAAACCAGAGCAGCACACGGAAACGCCGTTTACCTTCCTGCTGCAGCAGTTCCTATTTATCTACTTGCACTTTGACATGCTTTCGAACTGCTATGTTGGCAGGAGCAGGGACCGAGCAACGGGAGCTCACCCTGTCGCAGGGATTCGAACTGCCGCCCTTCTGATTGGCAAGCCCTAGGCTCTGTGGTTTAACCCACAGCGCCACCCACATCCCTTCTATAGTTAGCTGTACTATGGGCTAATTCCTGTGGGCTAATTGGTACAAAATGGATTCTCTCTCCCACAACATCTACTTTGCACAATCCATGTTCTAGAATCATAATAGAAAAGAAGAGTTGGAAGGGACCCTGAGGGTCATCTGGTCCCACCACCTGCAATGCAGGAATCCAGCCCACAGCCATCCCTAGGTGAGCTCAAACCACCAACCTTCCGGTTAACAGCCAGTTGCACTGGCCCATTGTGTCAAAGTGCATGTGCGGTTGTTTTCACAATCCAAGAAGTGAGACATTTGCAAGCAAATCCCAATACAGGGGCTCTTTCTGAGTAGTCTGCCTATATATCTAGCAGGGGAAACCCACTATTTATATACATATAAATCATATGTACACCACAAATATAAATCAAGCTCTGCAATGTTGGCCCTGACTGATGGTGATGACATAGAAAAGGAAAGTCAACATAGCATAGCATAGCCAACTGTAATCTTGACCAGGTGGAGAGAGAGAGAGAGAGAGAGAGAGAGAGAGATGAATGTCACTGGTTTGCAACAAATATATTTAGCAAAAGAGATCACCCAAGGAGAGTTCTTTGACAGTGTCTTTTGAAAAAAAACATAATAACATTTTTGAAGTTATCTTAAAAGCTCACCTTAGAGAATATAACCACACAGAGAGATTATTGGCTCAAGTGACCGCAAGCTGACTTGCATCTATTGTCCTTTTCACTTACCTAATTGTATGCTAGTGGAAATCTAATATGCATTGCTATCTAATGTAAATACTTAGGCGTACATAATACACAATCCAGTAACAAACACAGAATAATCCATTCAGCGGAGGTAACCTTCACTTTGGTTACAAGAGTGGATTGTGGATATAGCAATGCCTCTCTAAGTTCGTCAGGCAGGGCAATGGTTATTTAAAAATATCTTCATTTTCAACCTAAATATTTCCTCCATCATCTTTTTCTTGGTTGTCTTCCAAGCCCATAGAAGACAAATGGTTCTAATGTACTCATAGTGGATGAGTTCTTTATGAGAACTCTGATCACATTCCATTCTGTGCTGGCTCCTTACTGCTTCACATACAGTAAGTTAATGTGCAGTTGTGCCCCCTTTGCATTTTTCTCACATTTACTTGAGGGCTTTCCACCACACAGTTCCCTCTCTCTACAATAGCCCTCCCATACCACCTGCTAATAAAGCTAACTCCATCCTTTAAACTGGGAATGTGGAACCTGTGGCCCTCCAGTTGTTGCTGGAATCCAACACTCATCAGCCTCAACCAGCATGACCAATGGTCAGAAATGATGAAAATTGGAGACTGAGGGGCCGGTCTCCCAATACATTTCACCCACTGTAATTTTCCTGTTGTACCTGCTCCGTGTCATCTGCTGCCCTTTAACCTTTATCTAGTCCATTACTATTACTTCTCTTTCTCCAATATGCATTGTTTGTCCACTGGGCATGGACTGACGATGTGTTGTTGCACTGATAAAGAGTTCACCTTTTATTCTTAACATTATTATTTTGTTACAGTATTTGGGAATGGAATGGGCTTAAGACATCTAAATAACAATAACTACACTGCTACAACTACAACTATTATTACTAAGCATGAGAGCACAACCCTACCCACTGTGCAATGGATTAATGTCTGCATTTATACAGTATTGTGCTTTTGCTGAGGCGTGATTTTTTATTTTTTTTTAAGAACTCTGCTACTCTATCCCAGGCAAACTACTAAGATCTATTCATTGTCACATCCAGCGCATATTTAGGTCTTGGAAACAGAATAGTGTGGAGAAAGTGGTGAAGATGTTCACATGGCAGCAACCTCCCACCTAAGCAAATCATATTCCTTCTGTTACTTAAATCCCACACCTCTACATTTATTCATGACATAAACTTGACAATAAAGGTAATGAAAAACTGTTTTCCAGCACTCCTTGCTCCCAATTAATATTACATATGTCTATATCCTATTTCCCCCTCCATTGCTTTCCACACCTCTCCCCTCCCCCTTTTACAGCATCCTTACCACCTGTTGACAGTAAGTGGCTCTTTTGTGGTCTGTGCAGTGGATTATTATTAATTTTGGGATGGCTCAAGAATACATTCTTTTGACTGCTTCTCCCGACCAGCTTCTCCATCCCTTTGCCTCATTTCCCACCATCTCCAAGGAAGCCATACTTCCTTGGAGGATAACTGGCCCTGCACCTTTGCTCAGTTTGCAACAGCCAGGGAGCAGTGGGGCAAAGTGTCCTGTCCAGGCAGTTTGTGTTCTGTGAAGCTGGCGGCTCCTTAGTAGTCTTCTTCTTCTTCTTCTTTGCCCTACTGCTGCCAGACCTGCTACTCACCTGTCTGCAGGTTAGCTCTGAGGAAGGGAAGAGGACGGGCTGGAGGGGAGGGAGCCTCCAGTATACCCAGGCTGCTGCTCCCCAATGCCCAGGAGAAACATCTTCCTGCTCTTCCCTCCCACACAAGGCTTCTATCCCGCCCTCGCCCTTTGTGACACGCATCCTCCCAACACTTCCCATTGGTCCAAACGAGGGTGGAAGGGAAAGGGGGGGAGAGAAGCGGGGACGGGCGTCGCTAAGGACTCAATAGCTGCCTAGTAACTCTATTCCCTCTCGGGGCGGGGCGGGGCAGGGGGGCAAGGTGGGAAGGGAAGAGAGAAAGGAAGGAGGGAGGGTCTTTCTTGAACCTGCAGCTCTTGTCACCCGCGCATGGGGGCTCGTCTCGTCCCGCAGCAACCAGGCTCTGTGAACAACTGTCGTGCCCCGTTGGCCATCCCTACTGCCCATTTTAAATGGGGAAAGAAAAGATCATGTGTCACCTATGCCAACAGTGTCGTCCTCCAGATAGGATAGAGATCTGAGGATATAAAGCGGGGGCGGGGCAGAGGTTAGAACAGCGGCAAGTTAAAAGCGCCTGTGTTCTGCCACGGTGTATACCGGGGAAGCTCGAGCAAGTACTAAAAGTGCAGAAGGACGCCCCCGCAAGCGTGTATTGTGGGTGCCTGTTGTTGTTGTTGTTGTTTAATGCGCTGTCTTTACGCTAACAGCGACTCAAAGCAGTTTACAGATAAAATAACAGCTAAAAACATGTGCGCGGGGGAGGGGGGAACCAATCATTAAAAAAGCCACAATTGAACATTAGAATTAAAACTACATTTATATAAGATCTATTGAAAATGAGCAGACAACCACAACAAAAACAGCACGGCACTAGCCCCCTCATTCAAAGCAGTTCAGCAAAGGTTGGAACCTGCCAGCAGAAGAACAATAGGGAGGGAGCCAGTCTAACTTCTCTAGGGAGGGAGTTCCAAAATGTGGGAGCAGCAGCAGCCACCGAGTTTGAGCTGGCCCATCAGTTTAACATTAAAAAAATAATAATAGTTGTTTCCTATGACTGCTCTGATTTTATTGTGTTTTGATTCTGTTTGTAAGCTGTAAGCCTTTACAAAAGCAGGGCTATTGATTCCTGTCCACCTTGGAGAAGGAGCTTAATTTCATATCCAGGGTTGGGGAGAAACTCCTTTCTCCTTTAAATGCGCAACCAATAATCTTTCCATTTTAATGTCCTGGTCCTATGCATGTTTAGGGAAAAGGGAAAAGACACATTGCAGTCCCAGAGAGGCTAGTCCATGAGGGCCAATGGGGCACTGCCCCACCAACCTCAGCCTGCCCTCAGCCAGCCCCCACTTGCTTGCCTTCTTACTTAGAACCACAGCATGGGCTGTTGCTGCCAGCCAGTTTCCTCCTCTCGTCTTGCTGTTGCCCCTTGGGAAACTCAGCAGGGAAGGGGCATAACATAGAATTAGCCAGCTCTGCCTGCCATTGGCATTGACTCCACTTGCCGTTGGTTTCTCTGCCTTCCACCCTACCAGCCCAAACGGTCACCAGTTGCCACTGAGATAATTGAAGTGACTACCCTTACCTCTGGGTGTGGTTAGTGCTCAGATGGGGGACCACATGTACACTCCTTTGGGCCCCATGATGGCGGGATCTAAATATAAGAAAATAAATAAAATCAATTTATTTATCGGTCTTCCCCGGGAGGTGGTGGGCTCCCTTGGGGATGTTTAAACCGAGGTTGGATGGCCATCTGTCATGGATGCTTTAGTTGAGACTCCTGCATTGCAGGGGGTTGGACTAGAGGACCCTTGGGGTCCCCTCCAACTCTACAATTCTATGAAGGCTTACTAAAAAGTAAGCCCCATTGTATTCAATAGGACTTACCGGTACTCCCTAGCAAGCAAGTTTAGGATTACATCCTAAATCAGTGATGGCTAACCTTGACACTCCAGATGTTTTGGGACTACAACTCCCATCATCCCTGACCACTGATCCTGTTAGCTAGGGATGATTATTTGCATTATTAATTAATTAATAATGCAATACAGATTTGGGGCTTTGCTCATAAGAACTGAATGTATGGGGTACACATTTAAAACATATCAAGGTTATTTCATCCCCAAAGTGCAAACAGAAACTAAACTAAACAAAAAATGTCACCAAAATTTGAGGCCAAACTTCAAAACGTTGCCAGGCAGCATTCCTTCTCGCTCGAGGCCTACCTCTGTGGTCTTGGCACACAAACAGACGGGAGCAACAGCATTTTGAACTCTTGCTGCTGCTATGCAAGAACCTTGAGAGAGTGGAGATGTGCAGCTCCTTGTTTCAGGACTGCTCTATTATTAATAATGAGCTTCAGGGTTTTTATTTATTTATGTTATTCAGGGATGAAATCAAAGCTAACGTTCAGGGACGAGCCAGACGTGCAGCCCCAGCACACAGAGAGTGTCCTAGACAAGGCTTTGACTTGCAAATCTACGAGACTTTTCCAAAGGTTTACTTTGCTTGAGTGAGATTTTATTGAGAGATTATAAAACCTCTATGGCTCGGCCTCTTAAACATGTGTGCTTGGGGAGACACTTGCTCTGATATGAGACCTCCGGGTATAGGGAGGCATATAAATTCAATAAATAATAATAATAATAATAATAATAATAATAATAATAATAATAATAATTGACTTGAGAGCTGACTTGCCCACTGCTACCCATGCATCCACTGTCATTTGAATCCCCTTGCAAATTTTGTGCACAGCATTGTAATGGTATGTTAATAGGGCTTCAGATTCAGCAGAGAGCTGCTCTGCCACATGGTAGGATCCGTTATCTTCACTGGACCACCACTGCACTAAAGCAATGGATACAGCTGTAGATAACTCATCAGGATAACTTTTTGGTATATAGATCAACCTACCAGTGACTAAAGGGATGTGGGTGGCGCTGTAGGTTAAACCACAGAGCCTAGGGCTTGCCGATCAGAAGGTCAGCAGTTCGAATCCCCGCGACGGGGTGAGCTCCCGTTGCTCAGTCCCAGCTCCTGCCAACCTAGCAGTTCGAAAGCACGTCAAAGTGCAAGTAGATAAATAGGTACCATTCTGGCGGCAAGGTAAACGGTGTTTCAGTGCGCTGCTCTGGTTTGCCAGAAGCGACTTAGTCATGCTGGCCACATGAGCCAGAAGCTGTACGCCGGCTCCCTCTGCCAGTAAAACGAGATGAGCGCCGCAACCCCAGAGTCGGACACGACTGGACCAAATGGTCAGGGGTCCCTTTACCTTTACCAGTGACTAAGCATCTTATCTGAAGTCTGGTCCTGGAGCCAAAGGGTCAAAGGACTATTCTGTAGTCTCTGACTGACTAGAGTGCACACCTGAGTGCATTGTGGGAGATGGAAGTAAAGTAACTTGCACATCTTTTGCTAGTTTTATTCATATACATTTATATCCCACCTTTCCTCCAAAGAGCTCAAGGTGGCTTACAGGGTTCTGTTCCTCCCTGTTTTTATCCTCACAACAACCATGTGAAGTAGGTTGGCTAAAAGTTAGTAGGTTGGCTGCAAGGTCATCCAGTGAGCTTTATGGCGGAGTGGAGATTCAAACCCTGGTCTCCCAGGTCTTAGTCCAGTGCTCTAACCACGCAACCACACTGGTTCCGTTCAGCTTGTGGAATCAATTTGGACACAGGTGTAGTTCAGTCTCAGACACAGCTCCCTGTTATTGGCAACTTTCCAGGGAACCAGATAACAGCCTCCTTTCTACACCCCCCTGCAGAGCCTCTCCTGTCTCCGGTGTAGCAGCAGCACAGCAGCAAATCTCACTGTGCTGCATCTGAGCATTAAAAACCCGTCATTTCCTCACATTAATTCACCACTGGATAAAAACCAGCAAGCTGCTCAGTTTCATCCGCAGAACAGAAACCACCCAGGCAGCTGCTGCAGGAGACAAAGCAAATACTTTTGTCTCATTATTGCACTCAGTGTAACTCGGCTATAGGTTTTGCCACATGATCCATCAAAGCTGATCTCACTCCAGCCAGGGCTGTAGAGGAGGCGGGAGGGAAGCTGTCTCTTTTCAGTAACCCACATGCACTGTAGATTTACAGCTCAATTCTTTGGTGGTAAATCCCATTGAGTTTGATGAGGCTTACTTCCCTAGTATGCTTGCATAGGATCATAGGTGCTGGCTCCCTGGGTGCCTGAGCACCCACAAGATTCCCCATGAAGAGGCCAGGCACCCACAAATTTCAGCACCCACAGTCACAGAGCCAAGCTGGCACTCCTGCATAGGATTAAGGCTTAGATTGGGCAAAGTAGCTCAAATCCCCCCCCCCCCCATCATTATTGTTGGTATAATATTGCAGGTGACAGTCATTGATAGGAGGCTTCCTGCATTGTGGAATTAGCTCCGCCCATGATGCCACACCCCTTACTGGCCCCACCCATCACAATCAGGATTCTAAATCACACAGTGAGCTTTCCTGCATAGATCAGGCTCCCTCCTTCAGACCCAGGGCCATCTTAGCCATAGAGGCTAGTGGCGCGGGGAACCACGGCGCCACGTTCTGGAGGGTGCCAGGGAAGAGGTGGAGGCTGGACACGGTGCGTCCCGGCATCAGCTCGCCGCCCTCGTCCGCCTCCGCCATGCCATGCTGTGCCCGGAGCCTCCTCCCTGCTGGAGGAGCTGCCCTCCAGCCCCGCCGGCAGCGCCGCCCTCGCCCGCCTCCATCAGCAGCCCTCTCCAGTCATAGCGGGATACCTGGCTGCAAAGTTTGCGCCAAGCCCTGCGGCCCTCCTCGTGTTTGCTGCGGAGTAAAGCTCCGCGTAAACACGCTGAGCCCACATGCCTCAGAGGAGCAGGCTGCGCGGCTGAAAGTGCAGCCATGAACTTACTCGCGAGGAAGCACGCTTGCCCGCCACCTCCATCTCCCAAATGCAATGGGGGAAATTGCAACCCCCTTACTTCAGCAGGGGGCTCGTGAGCTGCTGCCGCCGAACTTGCTAGTCTTATCAACCCGGAGCCTCCGTTACGCCGAGGAGCTGCCCTCCAGCTGCTGCCTGCCCAGAGGGAAACGTGGGGGCGGGGGGCGCAGGAGGGATCCTTGCACCACAGCGCCAGATAAGCTTAAGATGGCCCTGTTCAGACCTTCCCCTGAATGTGCAGGCAGTGTATAGGGTGACTTGAGTAGGGCTGGGCAATATCTGCTTTTCAACATGTTGATATATCACCAGCTAAGCATCGCAATATGCAGATACAGCATATCACAATGTCTGTAATAAGGATGAGCTAGGTAGAGGCAGTGGCTGGCTTTGCAGTTTTCCCCACATCGTGATTTTGGCCGTTACCTGCTCTTGCCCCAGTCAGCATGGCTCACAGCGGTGGATGGTGGGAAGTCCAACAGTCTTTGGTGGGCCCCCTGCAGCAGTAGCATGGGGGGGGGGGGGCTGGGTTTGTTTGTGCCAAAAGCATCGAAGAAAAGGTATGCTAAGATGCACAGGCCTTGATTGTCTGGTAGGCTTGAGTCCTAGCATGTTTTGCGTTAGAAAAGTAAGCAGCGCAGAGCTCAAGGAGCAGGACAGGAAGCAAGTGGAACAAAAGAAATCCAGATGGCCCAAGTCAGTAGCAGTGTTAAGGTGGTGATGAGGGCTTAGGGTTACACTTGGGGGCAGTGTGGGTCAGTGCAAAACAACAAAAACCTAAATCAAATCTGTTAAAAGTTATATGATTTAATTGTTTTATTAAAATAAAACTATAACAACATAAAAAAATAAGTGCCAGATGCTTAAGTGCTTATCAGTTGTCCAGAAGCGTTGCACTCTTTGGCCAGAATACAGGAAAGCAGGAGCTAATTTATTTCTTGCTGAGCTGCTGAATTGTCTGAATACAGTGGTACCTCGGGTTACAGACGCTTCAGGTTACAGACTCCGCTAACCCAGAAATAGTACCTTGGGTTAAGAACTTTGCTTCAGGATGAGAACAGAAATCGCGCGGCGGCAGCGGGAGGCCCCATTAAGCTAAAGTGGTACCTCAGGTTAAGTACAGTTTCAGGTTAAGAACGGACCTCCAGGACAAATTAAGTTCTTAACCAGAGGTACCCTTAGCATAACTGAATAATATTGGCTTGAAATTGCCTCCTTTCCAGAAAACACAATACAGGGGCCTTCATTTCAACTAGCCTTGCATTGTAATCGCCATTGCAGCTAATAATTCAGAGCCAATCAATCATCAATCAAATAATTTAGTATTCTTTTTGTAGATTGGATAAGAGACTATTAATGTATGTAGTCATTCATTATTATAAAATGCATTCGTGCCCCACCCTTCCACAACTACCATAGTGCTCAGGGCAAGCATGAATCAATCCTTTCTTTGTGAACCAACTTGGATAGCACACAAGCTTTTAAATCACACAAAGCTGTTCAGCAGATTGAATGAAATGGTGGCAATAACATGTTACCTATAAAGAGAGCAGATACAAACATACAACCAGATGTATAGTAAATAAAGCAAAAAGTAAGAACTGGAATCTCAAAATGCAGGCTTGTTGATGGTCAAAGTTTGTATGTATAAATGTATTTATTTATTTCTTTATTTTTAGAAACCTGAAATACACACACACGTACACACACACACACACACACACACACACACACACACCAAAAGCAGGCAAAAATTGTTTGGCAAAAATGATTACACTGTATTCAATTTCATTTTTGTCTATGACATCTTCATTGGGAAATGGTTGAAACCTTGAAATCCACATATCCTTGTGGTGATGGTGAGCCCTAGAGAGCAGGAAGGAGGGCAGTGATGAAGGGAGAAGGGGAGGAGGTTTATAGCATACAAATGCCTCTAAAAATATATATATCACAAAATAAACAGATTTTTTGAAACATGTATTTAATTCTAATAGGTGAATGAAAGATATTTCTCCATTAACAGTCACCTCGATAAGCACAAGTCAGCCCCCACCATCTTTCTGCACTGGGCTGTAACTCTTTTCAGGAACTAAGCACATTAGCTGGCCAAAGGCGCAGCTGCAAGCTCACCCCAGCAGTGTAGAATTTTATAGTGGATTTTATAAAAGACACTTTGCTTTGCATAAACATTTCCATTTTCCAGCATCAGCCCCTTTTGCTTCTTGCATATGTTTCCACTAAAAACACTTCTATAGCTCAAACCCTCCACTGGATTTCTCCAGCATAACATCTGCATGTTCCAACCAGCCCTCCTGTGGGATGCTGAGTGGATTCAAAGGTTACTTTCTGCCTTGGGGCCTCTTCCTTTCACCTCTCCTCTCCTCCAACAAGCTCAGGGAAGTGTTAGTGTGGGCAGGCCAGGCTAGCCTCCCACAAAACCCCAGGCCAATGTCTCTCGCTCTGTTTCCTGCCACCTTGAATAAGAGAGACAACAGACACGGGGCCCTAATTAGAAAAAAAGCACAGCTGTGTTGCATTTTCAAACATGTACATTAATAACACACTCGGAAAGAGCTCTTGAACCGAGGCACTCTTAAAAAGTTCTGGTTTCCACAGAGCTGGATGCTATACGCTTGCGTTTTTGTTGAAATCTTAATGAGCCAAAGAAACCCTACTTTCCAGGAAAGCCAGACGGTTGAAAGTAAATTAGCTGGGGACCTACAGCCGCCCCTCTGTGCCAAATTGTTTGACATTCCGACTGGCGTGGCAGGAAGTAGGAAACTGTCTGCAGAAATTGCCACAGGCTTCCAATGCCCCTCAAAGGGTGCCGTGCACTCTCTCTGAGGAAGCTAGAGAGATGTGGATGTGGATATGCCCCATGCCTGTGGTGGCCAGTATGCCATGGCAAGTCCAAAATATGAGACAGTGCAAGCTACTGTATATATGCAGCTAGTAGGGCTGGCCTGCCCGTGAGGCTAGGTGAGGCAGGTTCCGGACAGCTGCGTTCCGGCAGCAGATCCGACCTCTGTGAAGCACACCCTGCACTTGTCGGCCACTTCTTCCTCCTCCTCCAATGTGGGCCCATCTGGACCCACCACTGGCCACCGCCGCTGGGTTGTGATGTGTGAGCTATGGGTGCACAGCAGAGGGGGAGGCAGGCTGCAGTATCTTCTGTATTGCCTCTAGTGGCAAAACCATCCTGGATTGGCCCTGGGAGCCAAAATATGGAAGTTCTATTTCTTTCACAAGGTGTTGTGTCTGTTCTACCCAGTGGTGGCTGGTTTGTCTTCCCCACTCAGCCCCTCCTGCTCTAAGCGCTATGGTTTACCTAGCGAAAATGACCTCTCATTTCCCTCACAGAACCTGTGCCGTTTGTCAGCATTCTGCTATGTGCAGCCTCCCTCATAGCATCTCATGACAACACAAAAACTCAGCCAACAGCTGCTGGGTGGGAAGGTGGGTTTGACTTAAATGCCTTTAATACATTGTCTTATTGAAGTGTGCATGCCTATCTATAATATCCACAGAGAGAGTTTTATTCTGTTAAGACCAGTGTCCTCAATGCAGTGCTATAGTCACCATGGCAACCTCAGACACTTCATTTGATACCCCTGACCCACCCATTTCCTCCCAGGGATGCCTATTCTGGGGAGGGAGGGGGCGTTCCTGCCTTTTTTCTGTTTTATTTGTTTAGAGGTGTTGTTTATATAGGTGTTGTGCCCTGGAGTGGGGGCAGGTTCTCAGCATCTCCAGTATTTCGTAGTGTCCACAACCATTTCTTAGATTTCCCAAAAAGAACCCCTTGCTTGAAGGAATTGTGGGGTGACTTGTCATGGTTTCTCAATGAGAAGCGGATAGTGCCAAGATGTGATTGTACATTTCACTTATTTATTTTATATATGTTGCAAATGTATATCTTTCCTTTCAAACAAATACTCAAGGCACCTTATGTTCAAGTAATGAAGACAAAGTCCTAAAAATAAAACCAACAGCACAGAACTCCAAAAGAGTCATAACTGCATTGAAACAAACAGCAACAAAGGGCAAAAGCAAGATCTCTGTATACAAACACTAGAGCATCAGTCAGCACTAAGAGCCATATTATGACCATATGCCTTGCAAAATAAATATGCTCTTCAGCACTCTCCTAAACCCAGAAAGTAGTGGCCTCCGACAGATTTCTCTTGGTAAAGCAATTCATAATTTAGGGAGACAACAACAGGCATAAGAATGTCAGATCATAACACAGATGGGACTGTGCTGCACATACGGACAAACTCACTATTCAGTGAATAATACAGCTAGGGATTGTGGAGAAGAATATCTGCCATCGCAATTCACAGAGAAGGATTTGAGTGGCGGGACAAACTTGTTTGGATCTCCACTGTGATAGTGTGGGGTGAGAACTCCTTGCAGTGAGGATCTGACAATTCCACATTCACATGGCGGAATTCATGATAGCAATGGGAATGAAATGCCATTTTTGTTGCAGTGAGGGTATGTGCAATTGACTATGGGAGAGAGAGAAAATATGCTTAACATCTCCTGTGGGTGCTGTGGAGGAGGCCCACTAGCAAAATGTGGAAATCACTCTGCATTTGGTTTATGGTGCTGCTCCATAACTTCCAAAGCCGCGCGGAATCCCCAGCTTTGGAGACCCCCCTCTCTCTCTCTCTCTGGCTTATCCCCACTTCCTCTTGTCCTGCTGCCTTCCCCTGGGGAAAATCGTTCTTTAGCAATCAATTGGAGCAAATGGCAATTCAAGTTTTCTCTGAATTGACATTTGCTCCGATTTAGAGTGAAAAAGCAGGCTTCCCCTGGGAAAGGAGTTGGACAAGTGGAAACTGCAGGAAACTGCTCTGACGCCTGCTTTCTAGGCATGGGGCAAGCAGAAGTGTGGATGAACCTTCAGTGAGAAATGCCAAGTATGATGCTTACCAGAGCCAGGGTGTCAATGAGTCCTCAGTGCACCTCTTTCTTGTGAGGGGCAAAGGCCTATCCAAGGCACCAACTTGTAAGTAGTGCTGCCACCAACCAGCTTATAGATGCTTCAAAGTTAGTGGGCTGCAGAGACACCCACATTGCTCAGATGCTTATCTTGGAAATGGGGAAACTGCCAGAAGACTCTCACCAGTCGCTGCTGGAGGTCAGCCCATCCTTTCCCAGCTTCCTTGTTATTCCAAATTTTGGAGCGTGATGCTGGAGGCTCGTAGAAGATAAACCGTCATGATCTAAAGCACCCAGGACTCCAAAATGGTGAAGAGATTCTTTTAATAAGTAGGGAAGTGGGAGGGGGGGAGGGAGATAAGTAGAGTACTAGATAAAATAAAACATAAACTTGGCATCATGCTAGCTTGGTGCATAGAGCAAGTTATGAGGTTCAGTTTACATGCCTGGAGGATGGATGGTTCTCAAAGATGTTCCAGTGAAGTGAAAGACTAATAAAACAAACCACATCACCTGCATCAACAAAATTGAAGAACTTGGGCCAGTGATGCCAGTTTTTCAAAGTCATTTACACCTCCAGCAACCTTCTGCCAACATTTTGCCTCTAAGTGACCCTCTAGGTACCCACCACCCATTTTGGGAACCACTGTCTTAAGATATCTGGAGCCTGATCATCCCGCTGTGTAGTTATTTCTTTGATTCTGAGGGGTGGATAAGTTCTCTCTTTTATATGGCAGTTCTTTCCACTTCTATCTCTCTTCGTGCTGAGGTTTCATGATCAGGGGCATTAGAGAAATGGGTGAAGCATGGGGAGTGGAAAAGTTAAGGAAGTGCAAACGTGAATATGCCATCTCCTTCACAATTCAGTGGAGATGCTCCATTTCTGCCCTCCACATGAACCTGTTTTTAGTCAAAGGTGCCATGCAAATTCAGCACAGAAGAGGAGAGTGGAAGAAGAGTGCAAGTGGTTGTCGCAAATCAGAAATCCCTGTCTAGAAGCCAATGCATGAAACCACAGTGCCACATCACACTTCAAGTAGAAGAAGAGGAGTTTGGATTTGATATCCCGCTTTATCACTACCCGAAGGAGTCTCAAAGCGGCTAACATTCTCCTTTCCCTTCCTCCCCCACAACAAACACTCTGTGAGGTGAGTGGGGCTGAGAGACTTCAAAGAAGTGTGACTAGCCCAAGGTCACCCAGCAGCTGCATGTGGAGGAGCGGAGACGCAAACCTGGTTCCCCAGATTACGAGTCTACCGCTCTTAACCACTACACCACACTGGCTCTCAAGTGCAAGAAGGAGAGGAGAGGAGAAGCATGTGTACACATCTAACAGGCCAAAACATATTACCTCCTAGGTAAGTGCCTGATGGTGCCAGACTACTACTGTGTGACAGGACCTGCCGTTACCAATTGCAGCCATTGATAGGAACAATTTGTGAGGATCCCAACATCTCATTTCTGAAGCAAGCATCTTTCTACAGGGCTGGCCCAAGACATTTTGTTGCCTGGTGTGACAGCCACCTACTGCATTCCACGTAACAGGAACCAACTGAACTGGCCATTGCAGGGCTCAGTCTTGGGCTGGCATATTTGGGCAAATGCTGAGGGTCCACATCCTAAGAGGGGACCCATTGGGACTGGCTCCTCCTCAGCCCTATTGCAACCTTCTTGTTTGGGCAGAGGGGGTTGAGCAAGGAAACAACTACAGTGGTGGTGCAAATGAGGAAGAGCGTCTGCTGCCTGCTTGCTCTTTGGCTTTGGCAAGCAAGAAGGTGGTAGCAATGATAATGAGGCAGAGGAGTGGGAACAGCTGCCAACAATAGAAGTGAGGTGGTAGGCTCATTGAGTGAAGGGAGCCCATTGAAGGTGTCTTGCCCAAGTTATCCTGCCTCCCCCACCCCTGCCAAATCCCTAGAGCCTCCATAGGGCAGTTGAATCTTACTTCAACACTGGTAATGGTGGGGAAGCATCTTCTACCCCACCCAAGAACAGAAGGGTGCTTAGGGGGTGCAGGCCAGGCCACATGACACCCACAGTCCTGACTTCCAAGGCCTTGCCTCCAAGTATCTGCCACCTGAGGCAGTTTCCTCACTCTGCCTGATGGTAGGACCAGTCATGTCGGTTTGTTAAGAAAATCACTGACTCTGCTGCCTGCTTAGGCTAGCAGGAGCCTGAGTGATTAGACACATGTGCTTGGATAACAGCCAGCGCCAAAGTTGTCCCCTCTTCAGAGCTGATGTTTCCCTGATAAAGGGAGAAGCTTTTCAAAGGCTAGAGAAAGCTCTCGGAGACAGGGCAACTCTTACTACTCCCGCTGGGACTATGAACTCTCAATAAATCACCCTCAGAATGTTTTTTGATGTCAGCTTTACCTCAAGGTCCTACCACAGCTGTGGCTAGCTTATAATAAAGTAACTTTGTAAGGAGCAGGATCTCCTGAGATACTGCCGGGGGTGGGGGGTCTACTGAAACCATGCAATACGATGGACAGGAAGCAGGGTTTATTTTGCTGACTGTGCAAGTCCCTGGTTCTTAGCATAGCTGTCAACTTTCGGATTTGAAAATAAGGGATTTTTTCAAACTTTCGCATTTAAAAATAAGGGATGCCGCGAGGGCGGTGCAATGGTACCAAGTAGCCTCGCAACCCTGCGCTCCAGAGGCTGTGCATGAACGGGTGAGCGAAAGAGCGAGCGCATAGATGGCAGGCAGGCTGTCTGTCTGGTTGGGCGTGAGGGTTAGGGTGCACAAGGCATGCAAGCTCCGCCCCCAGTCGGTCTCAGACTCCTTATTGGCAGCCGAGCAACGCAGCTGAGGAGCCTCCCTGGCAGGCAGGGAGGGAGAGGAGCTGCTTCCTTTGAAATCCAGGAAATTTAAGGGATATCAACAATCCGGGAAAGCAGCAGGAAACGGCATTGGAATAAGGGAGTTTCCCGCAAAAAAAGGGAGGGTTGACGGATGTCAGGAGACTTATGGTTCTTAGGGACTTATGGTTGAAACAAACATGTTTTTATTTTTATTATTATTATTACTATTATTAAATTAAATTTCTATACCGCCCTTCATCTGAAGATCACAGGTCAGTTTACAATATAAAAACACAAAAATACATACAGGCAACTCCCCATTTACACGGGGGTGATGTTCTGAGATACCACGCATTTAAGTGAAATCATGTATGTTGGGAACACCATTGAAAAAGTCTGCAAACACCCTCTAAACATCTGGAAAGCCTTGAGAAACACACAAAAGCTCATACCAAGAACAAACTTAGTTGGTCTCTAAGGTGCTACTGGAATGAATTTATTATTATTATTATTATTATTATTATTATTATTATTATTATTATTATTATTTGCCTTTTAAAAAAATCCATCAAACTCCACCACAATCACTCCCTCCAAACCTCCATGCTCAAACTCCAACTCTCCACAGGTCTCAAAGGTCAGTGCAAAGGCTCCTAGGTTTGCACTTGCAAAGTCTCATGGGACAGCTAGATGCTAATTTTGCATCGTTTTTGCGATTTTCATGCTCTTTTAGGGCCATTTTTGCCCTTTTTTGTGCCACTTCTAGGTTCGTGGCAATACGTGCGCCGTTGTGTGTGCCTTGAACATGCGTAAATGGGGAATTTCCTGTACCATAATAACAAATATAAACAATAGCTCCATCCACAGTTTAAAAGGACGTAGATTGTTTAACTTGTCAAAGGCCCGGGAGAAGATGTTTTTGTCGAGTGACTAAAGATATGTAATGAGGGCATCAGGCGAGTATCTGTGGGGACTCTACAATCATCTTTAACTTGTGCTATTTTATAATTATACAAAAAGCTCATTATGATTTCTAGCTAGTCTCTATAAACATAACGGGCAATAATACTCCCTCTTCGATGATTTTTTTTAAAAAAAAACACAATTAGTGTGAGCATGTGTGTGCGCATGTGTACACCTTTGCCTGTTTTAGAAGCTGGCTATGAAAATAATGGAGCAAGCCTTTCATTACCTAACTGGAATTTCAGACATTTGTTAAAAGCCAGACATCCCCTAGACTTTCCTGGAGCGTGCCACAGTCACCAAATGTAGCTGAGGTGTTCATGAAATAAAGTCTCCCCAGTGCACTACCCTTGGTTTTGTGTATCCCCAAACACGATGAAACAATACTGACAGCTTACCGATTTATTTAGGGTTTGTAGATCCCACTGTTTTATTGCTTTCTTCCTTATCTCTCTGGAAGCTCTGTATCAACAGCAGAACAAGCTAACAAATGGCTCAGTGCTTCCAGCTGTGATGATCATATTCTCTGCCCAGTCAGCACACAGAGACCTTGGAAAGAGCCAAGGACCAACCCCAGTTCTTTTTAAAACCACCAAATGTGCTTTTAAACTTCATGCATCTTAGAGACGCCTGCATTATTAGCCCCTTGTTAGTGCACACAGAGTAGTGGGAAACCCAGGACTCAGGGAGGTTTTTTTTTGCCAAGGGTCATATAAACCGTTGTTTCACTTTTGGTTCATGCCCACCTCAAATTTTGCTAGAGTGTATCCCAACATGAAACATAAAATGAGAAGTCTAAACTCAGCCAGATTTGCCTGGCTTTGGGCCAGACATCTTATAAACTGCAACATTTCAAGAAAGGAGGAGAGAGTTGAAACATACAGTGGTACCTCTGGTTACGTACTTAATTCATTCCGGAGGTCCGTTCTTAACCTGAAAACGTTCCTAACCTGAAGCACCACCTTAGCTAATGGGGCCTCCCGCTGCCACTGCGCAGCCACTGCTCGATTTCTGTTCCCATCCTGAAGCAAAGTTCTTAACCTGAGGTACTATTTCTGGGTTAGCAAAGTCTGTATGTAACCTGAAGCGTATGTAACCTGAGGTACCACTGTATTTTTAAGGTCTACAATGGAAGGAGACGGCATAGATTTGTAGATTCTCACCCACTGGGGTCCAGAAGACAGTCTGATGCGGTGCCTAATTCTGACATAAACTCAGAACTCTGTATCTAAGGGTCAGGTCTAGACAAATGTCTTTTCCCCCAGAGCTATTAGAATGAGCAGATTTGTAATGTACCAATCCATAATCAAAGTTGCAGTGTTTTTAAAATTTGCAACTGCTTTGTGAAATTATACAAACCTATTACATATGAACAACATGGGACCTGGGAGACTACTGAAGAAAGAACTAAAAGTAACAGTTCTGTGAATTCACTTCTCATCTCGCTATTCCATGGCCCTGTGGAAAACGATTGCCAGCTCTCAGCTGTACTTTGTGATGCAAAGGGTTAACTTCAGCAAAAAGACTTTCAGCAAGGGGCATTGCTTATTGCCATCACAAAATCCCTTGACCAAAATTAGGCAGGCATCATCCTGCAATGTGTCAGCCTCATGGTGAGAAGAAGAAGAAGAGTTTGGATTTGATATCCCGCTTTATCACTACCCTAAGGAGTCTCAAAGCGGCTAACATTCTCCTTTCCCTTCCTCCCCCACAACAAACACTCTGTGAGGTGAGTGGGGCTGAGAGACTTCAAAGAAGTGTGACTAGCCCAAGGTCACCCAGCAGCTGCATGTGGAGGAGGGGAGACGCGAACCTGGTTCACCAGATTACGAGTCTACCACTCTTAACCACTACACCACACTGTGAGAGGCACAGCAATCCATCAACTACCACACACACAAAGAACTGGGCAGGGAAAAGGGAAGAGTTCAAGTCTCCCTTTCTCCAACAGGTGAGTAAGGCAACCAGCAAAACATTTAAAAAATAATAATAGAGGCCATCAATGCTAATAATAAAGTATGACAGTAATATCAAATATTAAAACAAAGCATGAAATTGAAAGAGATTAGATGAGTTGGCTCTCGGATGTTGTAATGTCCGAAGCTAGATTTCTACAAGCCCAGACTCCCAGGCGAGTCCCCATCAGGAATGCAGAGTGGCTGTTGCCTCCTCCAGGATGCCGAATTTATTGGAAGAGGATGTGGGTTCTGTCTCAAAGGTGGACGTGCCTTGTTCAGGCCATATGAGAGAGAAGAGCTCCCTGTTTCACTTGTGGAACCAGGCACCTGGTTAGGTTTACATAGGGCTCATTAAACATTCAAAATGTGTGTCCAGCTCCTGGCCACCCTGATTGTTGTTGACAGGTGTTTCCCTGGAGACAGTTTCATTCTTCGTGGACACAAGCTCAGTGTGTGTAGCTGGAAGAGATCAGAGAACAAGAAGAACAAGTCAAACGCTTATCAGGCTTTTCATTTCTCAACGCTTTTCATTGTTGCATTACTAAATCTTCATTCCCTGTGCACATGGAAATGTTCCCTTTTCCTCCAGTGGGAATTGGAGGAGTTCAGAAGATGCTGGGAATTTGCAGTAAGCAAGGATAAGATAAGAATTCCTCGCAGAGGTTGCATAGAGGCTGAGGAATGTGATGTACGGTAAAAGTGTTTATGTTAAGTCAACTGTATAAACCAACCTTTATAGAGGCATCTGCCCAGGAGAGGAAAGATTATATAATGGAGTAAGTTTAGTATAATATTTAAACCTTCTCCTCCCAAGTAGCCTGCTGGTCACTTTCATGGTGGTTCTGCATCTCCTGACTGGCTTGCTGTTGCCTCTGCTCCTGTACTTGTGGGGAAGATAAGAAGGGCTCTGAAGGCCAACCAGGAACTCAGGTAGCATCCAGTCCCAGGGTAGAGACATCTATATACAGTTGGGTCTTCAGAGTCATTGTCACTGTGGAGTTCCACTGGATGGTCCTGTTCCCTTTGCTCTACCTCCACCAGGTTCAAGATCTGGGCAGGGCTAAAAGGGACCCAGGTGGCGCTGTGGGCTAAACCACAGAGCCTAGGGCTTGCCGATCAGAAGGTCGGTGGTTCGAATCCCTGCGACGGGGTGAGCTCCCGTTGCTCGGTCCCAGCTTCCAGGTCATGTGGTCAGCATGACAAAGCCGCTTCTGGCGAACCAGAGCAGCACATGGAAATGCCGTTTACCTTCCCGCCAGAGCGGTTCCTATTTATCTACTTGCACTTTGACATGCTTTCGAACTGCTAGGTTGGCAGGAGCAGGGACCAAGCAACGGGAGCTCACCCCATCGCGGGGATTCGAACCGCCGACCTTCTGATCGGCAAGCCCTAGGCTCTGTGGTTTAATCCACAGCGCCACCCGCGAGAGGAGACTAGGAGTCTCCTAACAGCTCTCAGCACCTTTAACAAACTATAATGCCCAGTATTCTTGAGGAAAAGCCATGACTGTTGAAAGTGGTATGATACTGCTTTAAAAGTATAGTGCAGAACTCCATGACATGTTCAAACATGCCTTAAAACAGGGTTGGGGAACCTGTGCCCATCCAACAGTCAAGGATAATGGGAGGCATGGTAGTCCATTAACACTAGAAGGGCCACGGGTTCCCCAATCCCTGCCTTAAAATTACCATGGGAACTGGTTCTGTGTACCGTAACTCTTTTTCTGACTGAGAAACTGAGAAAGGAGTTTGGTTACTTATAGGCCCAAACCTTGACTGGTTCTTCTCTCCAGTGTGCAAGCCATCAACTCACACACCATATGGATAGGCTCTCTTACACTGGATGTTGGCACTTGGAGGCCCTTTGTTGGAGGATTAGGTTTAAAACCATCTATAAATTAGCCACTGGCTAATGGAGCTCATACTTGTGGCTTTCCTGAACTCTTTTTTTCTCCAGGCAACATCCTGAACCAGGTTATAACCTATATTTAGAGCCGATTTTGGTCAGGAGATTGGAATTAATAACTTTCCTTCCTGTAAAGAAAACAATCATAGGGATATTTAGAAATTTCCCCCTTACGTGGCCTCCGCTAGAAAGGCATTTATTCTGACCATGAAATAATACAAATTAACTTGTTAGCACAATATTTACCAAATAGGCCCCACACTCTGTGAGGTCTGACAAGAGGTTCAAACAAGTTCCCTTAAAATTTACGAAACTCAAGGGACATTTATTTTAACACTTTGAGTAAGTGCCTGCAATTGGCGTGTGTGCCTGCCTTCCATAATGTCAGCGTCTCCTGGCTCCATTCACCCATTTTCAAAAACTAAGAGCTGCTCTCAAGTATTGTTCATTTTCTTTCCTTCTCCACAGAGGACGTGGAGCCATCATCTTGAAGATACAGTGAAGCTAACAGGCTACATGACATGATGTGCAAGAGCAAAATAATTTATTTCCTGCTGTCAACGGTTGGATACATTCATTATTCCCCCACCCAACCCCAAATATGCTTGTTTAAATATGGAACCACAAACATCAGTCCTCCCCACCCACCTACCAGTCTCTTAAACCAATATGCAGCCTGAGAGATAAGGGGCTTCATATATATAGGCTGCCCTTTCTGACTTGTCCGTGGTCCATCAACAAACAACCACTTCCTCCTTGGGATACCACTTCCTGCCATTATAAGGCAGGGTGTTCCCTTCCTTCGTTCCATCCACCTGCCTGACTCCTGCTCCCAGACCAAACACAAACATCTGACTAGAGACTGGACAATGGAAGGCATTTTCCAGGAACGGCTTTGCAAAGACATGCATTTAATGTCTTCCATCCTCCCCTTTTGAGAGCTGCGCTGCACCGTTCTCTTCAGAACCTTTTGCTCATCTGACATTCCGCTGTTGATCTACAGTGATTCTGCCAAGACTCCATGACCTGGTTCAGTGTGCATATGTGGACATCTTGTAACACATGCATGTACAGTATTAGAAACTGAATGTATTTGCCCCCAGAGGTTATTTGGCTCACAATGTTAAAGGAGATTGTGAATGTGCATGATCAGCCTTCATTAGACCAGATATCCCAACACCAGCTTGCTCTCAATGACATTCTTATTGATAACTGTGGAGCTACAGGAACTATATTGACAGTCACTTGATAGGGGCTTGCACAAAATTTATTTTAATGATAACCCATTATTTTAAATGGAAACACATATTGATTGCTGTAACCTGCATGATTAGGCATTTTGTTTTCTGTTTGGGTCAACGATTCCTTGAAAGAGTTTACATTGCTGTAACTTCCCCATCCATATTTAAAACCCACTCCGGTTTCCAGGTGTGTTTTCATTTGTTTAGTTGACAGGGAGGACATTGAAATTCAAAGTAGTTCTTCACCCTGGGTGATGGTGGTGCTTGGGTGCAGGTCAAGTGAAACAAAAGTACACTTCCCAGGGGGGCAATACGATGCGCACACAAAGCCCGTCACGACACACACAATTAGATCTGACTGGATAGGGCTGCAGATGTTTATAAAGAAAGGTTGACAGCAGTGTATCTGTGAGTGTTAACATTCAGGGAGGCCCACTGTAAGCAAGCAAGACTGAACTGCACTGTAGCTGTTAAGAATCCCCTAATTTTCTGCAGATGTACATTAACAGTACCCATTATGTTCATCTTCTGTCTACACAGCATTCCCTGAATGAACAGCTTAAGAGATGAGACAGATGTTACTGTAAGAGGGGGAGGGAAGAGAATATATTGGGTGTGATTATGTCAGGCCTTGGGGGGGGGGGGAGAGAACATGTTGAATGTTCTTTGAACTATGGGTTCCTTCTGCTACTGACCTTAGATCTGTCCAAAAAAGGCACTCCAAGTCCATATTTCTTCTAAGAGGGTTTCATTTGTTACAGCACACAAGCCCTAAAGACTGCTGCCCTCTTTCAGTCTTAGATCAGGATCAAAGAAAGTTCAGGTTAAGTCAAATGTCCACCACTGTCAAGCTGTCCTGTTCCCCCACCCACCTGGTTGCTGTTAAGATGCTTAATGCCTTTTCAGTCAGTTCAGATTTTGCCTTTTCCACACAAGTCCCTACTGCATCAGCACCCTGGCTGGAAGTATCTAGTTAGGGGTTGACAAACAGGAGCTCAGGTTCTCATAGGCTGGATCCCTCTGGCAGTGAAAATGAGGCTCCTTGGTAGGTAAAAGCACTGGCAGAGGAACAGGGGGGCGGGGGGAGTGTACCGCCCCAGCACCATCGGGGAGGGGGGTACCATTGCGGCCGCCCCCGGACACGCACCCCGCACCCCCGCACCAGGCACCACACCCCCGCAGGCGGCGTGCCACGTCCCCAGGACGCACGCCAGCCATGCCCCCGCCTGCTCTCCGCCCCCATTGCCGGAGCATGCAGCTTCGCCACTGGGTAAAAGGTAAAGGACCCCTGGATGGTTAATTCCAGTCAAAGGTGCTATGGGGTTGCAGCACTCATCTCGCTTTCTGGCTGAGGGAGCCAGTGTTTGTCCACAGACAGCTTTCCGGGTCATGTGGCCAGCATGACTAAACCGCTTCTGGCACAACAGAACACTGTGACAGAAGCCAGTGTGCACGGAAATGCCATTTACCTTCCCGCCACAGTAGTACCTATTGATCTACTCGCACTGGCATGCTTTCTAACTGCTAGGTTGGCAGAAGCTGGGACAGAACAACGGGAGCCCACCCCGCCACGGGGATTCGAACTGCTGACCTTCCAATTAGCAAGCCCAAGAGGCTCAGTGTTTTAGACCACAGAACCACCCGTGTCTCCTTGGTATTCACCCCCCTCTGGTATTTGTGGAGCCCTGTCTCCCTAGGTTTACAGGATTTGGCCACAGATGGCTCTTGTGGTAAAGGTCGATAGACAACTCTGGTTTTGTAAAAAGAAAAAAAAGAGAAAGAGAAAAAAGCCTGAATTAATTGGCCAGAGCTCTGGGGTACCCAGCACAAACCTCTCCCAATGGGCTAGTGCATAAGAAAGACTGGCAACTCTTCTTGTTGGGTGGGGTCTCTTGCCCATATCCCAAGGATGTAGCTATGTGTGAAGCCCATTTCCCATAATCCAGTTTTCTACCAGATCCTTAATATCATCCAAAGAAACCCAGCTTCTTCATAATTTTTCACAGGGCTAACCTTCTACAGGAATTCCACGGAGAAGGACAAGTCCAGACGCAAAGTCTTCAGCCCCATAAATATGAACCTACAAGAGAAGCCAATATTAATGCAGGCAATAAATATGTTGCCACATGCCCATTGGCAGAGTCTGGTAGGTGAGAAATAACTTCTTTATACCCCAAAGCAAAAAAGCTTGATTGGACAAAAATGGGGAAACCAAGCTATTTCTCTGATCAATGTTATTTAAAGGTGCAAACAAGTGAAAATGCCCAGTGTTTTCCATGCAGTGGCACGGGGCCATGGGGCTCCAGAGGAGCACAAGTAGCCTGTTTTGTTCCAGGAACAATTAGTGCATTCCATCTGAGCCACCGGGCAGGGTGCAGAAGGAGAGAAGAGGCTTCCTCATAATAGCTTTGGTCAGAAAGCTCCAAGTTGGTGGGAGTTCCTCCAGACACTGTCCAGAAAGCAGGCTGCTAAGCTGAGAAGTCCTGGATTTCCCTCCCTCCCCACCCCCCTGCCAGCAAAACTATGCTGAGAATGCATAAGCTTCAGATGAAGCTGAAGCAGATACTTCACAACCAAGGGGGAGTAATGTTCCCAGCAGAGGACAAGGAACACTCAAGAAGGGAGGGCTGTCTGGAGCTCAGAGAACAATCCCTATGTGTAAAGCTGAGAGATATTTGGAATGGATTAGATAGAAAGGGGGAGGGATGCTGCACATGAGGAAGGAGGGGAAGGGGTGGCTGTGGTGCTGCAAGTTTATTTACTGCTGCTGTCTAATAAGAGAGTATGGCATAGCAGCTAGAGTGTTGGTTGGAGGTGGAGAAGCCAGCTTCAAATCTTGCTCCCTGGGTGGTTTTGAGCAAGAGACTGTCTCCATGGTTAACTTATCTCACTTGTTGTGACCTGAGTTCTCCCCGTAGGAAGGGCACAGAATACCAATAATATAATAAGGGTATTTAGGATTGCAATTCTTCAAGACATTTATTAGCGAGTAAGGATAGGGACGCGGGTGGCACTGTGGGTTAAACCACAGAGCCTAGGGCTTGCCGATCAGAAGGTCGGCGGTTCGAATCCCCACGATGGGGTGAGCTCCCGTTGCTTGGTCCCTGCTCCTGCCAACCTAGCAGTTCGAAAGCACAAAGTGCAAGTAGATAAATAGGTACCACTCCGACAGGAAAGTAAACGGCATTTCTGTGCGCTGCTCTGGTTCACCAGAAGTGGCTTAGTCATGATGGCCACATGACCCGGAAGCTGTACGCCGGCTCCCTCAGTCAGTAAAGCGAGATGAGCAACCCCAGATTCGTCCGCGACTGGACCTAATGGTCAGGGGTCCCTTTACCTTTTTAAGGATAGGGGAGATATTTTGTACAGTACACAAAGCGACCCAATTCACCCCTCCCAAAATAAGGAGATAAAAAAATGCAGCAAAGCTTCAAAATTCACACCTCTAGGAATTTTGCAATACAGTGCAACCATAAAATGTGCACAACACTTGTATATTAGAGGAATGTGTGCATGGAAAAGGTACATGTTAATAAAAACAACCAAGATGCATTATATTATAGAAAGTTGTTTACAAAGTTTGTGTAATAGGCAGAACTACATAGAAATGTGTACATAAGGAGAAAAGCACACTAAACTGTTGGCAAACTTGCATGAGGACTTTTTTCTTAACTCACTAACAGATGCAGAAATGTGGTAGGTTGGTAAAATGAGAAAGGGAGAGAAACTGAAATTGATAGATTTGTTTATGATTACTAGGGAGTAAGCCGCATTGAAACTACCTGAGCTTGCTTCTGAGTAAAGCTGTGTAAATGTGCATTCCCTTTGCTACCTTTGTTCCATCCTTAGGAGTCTTTGGCAAAATGGCCATGATTTACTTGGCTGGAATCCTATTCAAATGTATTTGGATATGGAAAAGCTTCATCATTCTAGGCAACAGATATGCATCTTAGTTTTAATAGCTTTTTCCAGTTGTCCAACAGCAGTGCAAATCAGAGGTTACTGGTAATTGGCAGATTTTATTGTAGTGTTTTGCTGGCTGCCACCCAGTCAAGCATTAGCTGCTTTCACAGGACAAATGCATGGGCACCGAACGAGTGGACAGAGGAGCAGGAATATATCCACTTTCTCTGCCCTCTGCATCTAGTGAAATGTGAACAGAGCTTGCAGGAATATACAAGTATGAACATAGCCAGGGTTCCCAATCCCACAGAGAACATGCAGTGATCCCACTTCTCCATGCATGTGTGAAAAGAACAATTGATACTTTGCTAGCAGAAATGCACACACTATGCTGTGCTTGTGCATTAGTAGGAGGTTGGATTAGCTGTTCTTTGAGATCCCGTCCAACTCTCTGTCTTTAAATAGGTTAATTTTGTGAAGCTGAAATACATACTGCATTACCATGGCATCTATGCCATCTATGCTGCTCAATATTAATTCTCTTACATCTCAACTTTCAAATACTATTTAACATTAACTACTACTGCATTATCACCATGAAATACAGCTAAACAGGATACAACCTATGGTATATTGTCAGGGGAATTTTGGGTTGCTTGGAAGCTTATTAGGTTCCACAGGAAGAACAACTGAGAGACTATTATTCGTCCACCAGTTCCCATTTTCCTTTGCTAAGTGATGTACCATTGCTCACTAAATGTTAGTACTGCATTGCATGCCAGCAGTCAAAATAAGCCAAAATATTAACTGTCAGATATCAGATTCTGAAATTGCATATCTGTGGGTGTCAAATGCAAACATCCGGAGAATATCCAGAAAGAATATCCAACTCCAAATATTTTTGCCAAGTTGGCTCGAAAGTGAACTGGCTTCACATCCTGATACTGGACACTTACAGGCTGGAGCAATAAAATAAAAACAGTGGCAATTGTGTTATTTGGTGGTTGTGAAACTTTACCTGTTGATTCCTCCCCAGAACTCAGTTCATGAGAGCAAAGAACCACTTTGTCAGTTAATTTATGAATGACAAAGAGAATGGACACTGTATGTATGGTCCAGTCTCTTCCCTTAAATGAGGGGCAAGCCTGCTGTAGCACTGTATTTAGATTTCCTACTTGGGAGCTTACATAGATCCTGAGTCACATGTCAACTTAGGCTCTCAGTTGCACACTTTGTCATGGACATGTGGCCTGGACTGGAGTCATTAGACACCAGTATCCTTGAAACCTGGGGGTGTGTGTGCTTGACTTCTTCCCTTGAGTCTACAGGGGCTCATCCACTGGCACTTAGACTGGAACCCATTCCAAAGGCCCCTCTAGAAGATTGTTCAAAAGCCGCACTGAAGAGGCTGCTCCTGAGTTTTAGGAATCCCCAAGATGGACAAAGGGAATCCTTACCTCCACTCAGTCATCAGTCAATGGAAGGTCAGTTCTTCATTCAAGAGGTCAGTGTCTGGCTCTGAGTCACAGCATGGCAGTTACCAACACCTGTGTGAAGCCCAAATTCAGTAGTCGTGGTTCAATAGAGAACACAGCTATTCCCCACTAACTGTCTCCCCAATTCCCCAACTAAATCAAATAGCTGATTTCTGGGTCATTAAAAAAAATTGAGAAATTCCAAAGTCCCACCCCTTATAGTGCATCTCTGTGTTTCTCCCACTGAGAGCAGGGCTTCTTGCTCTCCAGCCCCCGGAACTCAAATTTGTTTTGTAATTTGTGGAGCGAGGCCATTTCAAACCCATAATGAGGAGCTGCTGCTTGTCGCCCTCCGTCTCAGAACTGCAGGCCTGAATCCAAAGTCTTGAATGTAATGGGAATCTAATTGTGCCTTCCACTTGATTAGATTTTGCTGCTGCATTTCCTAACTCATTTATGTTCAGTTTGCAATCCATCATGAACCCAGTGCCTCCACTGATATACTGGCAATTGCTAACATGAGGGCCATTAATGTCTGAAATGATGTTTTTGAGAGGCCGGTTGTGGGTAAATGCATCAGGGTTTGTTCACCAATTAGCTGGTTTTCAGGAACCAAGCTCTAAGCTGAGTGATGAAACACTAGCTTGTGCTAGGATGGATTTAGGAGCTGGGACATGGGCCTGTTTAAAGCGCTCCTGTAACTACCATCATTCTAAGAACAGAATATCACTAGCTTTAAGACCATAGTTTAAAGATATGGGACAAGGCTCTCATTCCCAATAAAGAGAATGATGGATTGCTACAATTCTAGTGATTTAATCTTATGGAAAAGACTGCTGCCGGGAGAGATGCTTCATCCCAAACAGAATAGCTGTGTTCAGAGAGGAAAATCATACTTTTTCAAAGATAGGACACTCTGGCTCTATTAATACCTGGCCAAGATGCCTTCTATTGAGCTAGCCTTGAGAAGCTAGTTGATCAAGGGGAGGAAGCTCCTTACATGTGGCCTTTAGGCATAGTGAGATCAGGATACATAGCCTTCCTTTCAGTCTCCCTGGACCTCTGCCTGGGGCTGCATTTAATGCATATGGATAAAATCCCTCCAGTTCTATATTTTCTGCTGTCCATGTCTCTTGGAGGGCAAGAATATTAAAATTTTGCCGATAAAAAGGGATGTCTGTAGAATGAGAAAGACATCTGGCCCAACTGGCCACATTCCATGAGAGTATATTTACTGTAAAGTATTGATTGGATCTTGAAATTTTGGGTGAGGGGTGCTCTCCTAGGATTTCACAGATGCCAATGTGACTGCTGTCTACTCTCTGCTATACCAACAGGTCTACTCCACTGATTTCAGTAGAAGATTGTGCATGCAGGGCAGCCTCCTCCCATCTACATTAATACGGAAAAGTTTGTGTCTGGGGGAACTTCATCTGCACACCAATGTATCACTTGCAATTCCCAATGAATCTAAACACGATGAGTTTGAGCTAAAATAAGCAGGCTTGGGGCTCAAAATTTGCTTGCTAACGTGCTTTTGATTTCATTAGGATCTGAAATACGTGGGCTAGTGAGAATCTCATCAATGTAATTATTTCTAAATTTTGAACCAATTAGAAAGAAGTCTTGAAAGAACAAATTAATTTGTCTGAAGTTGAATAAGCTTGAAGTCCTTATATCCAGCCACTTATGTGTGTTTAAACATGACTAGCTTGCAATGAGAAAGAAATTGTTTCTTCTAGCACCGTTGAAACTTCTTGCCATTCTCTTTCAAAGCTACACCAGTGTTGGATAAAGTTCTGTTATCTCTGTAGCTGGGTAACTGACTCTGGCCTGCACATTGGCCATGTAAAATCTTCTTGTATTTTTCCGGATTAAAGTGAGCATTCATGCCAGGTTGACTAAAGGTGTTAGCAAGCATGAAATGGCCCAAAGTGCAGAGACCTAAGATTTGGGTGTAGACTGTTTAATCACGGCCCATTACATGTTTAACCTCCATCTGAGTCACTGTAGTGGGATAACCAAAGTCTGGATTCTCTGGCAAATTAACTCTGACTCTTCAAGCCCACACGTCTCAGATAGATACTGGACTTTCAAGTGCTTGTATCAAAACTTTCATGCCTACGATGGAACTGTTTGTGCCTCTATGCCGGCATCACCACTAATTTATGATTACATGGGTGACTCTCAGAAGAAACCTACCTTGGTGAGATGTTGCAAAATGTGGAGAGAAAGCAATTCTGCTCACAGGCCTGGCTTCCCCGGAGAAATACTTGTTTGCATTAGACGGAGATTGCTCTAATCCACTATGTGGAAAGAAAATACTGTAAACATGAGGCTGGGATATATTGTGCTGAAGCAGAAGGCTCAATGGCGGTGCTTGAGAACTATGCTTTTTGCGACTGGGTGGCTGTTGAACCAGTGGATTTGTGCTGTGATCAGAAATGAAAGCATTCAGACTACTCCCCACCCACCACCCAAGGGAGGGGCCCATCATTATCTAAAAAAAGAAACTGGATATACTGCAGAATATAAATATTCACCCTGCAGGGGGCTTGTGATGTCATCGCAGGGGGTACCTGAAATTCATGTTAGTGATTCTGTTTTACCTGTGAAAATATTATTTGTAACTCCCTGTACTGTAGCTTTGCGGTCGAAGACCAGACTAAATGTAAAGAGGCATTTAAAGTAAACAAGAGCATCTTTTCTTCTAAGGCATGAGGCCGACACATAGCCAAAACAGAAAAAAGTAAACGGGGGGGGGGGGGGAATCTAATGGATGCATAATGACATCTTGGTGCAGGGAAGGAGGATACCACATCAAATAATTATAGGTTCTGCATTTATAGTATTTGAGTGACTGCAGTAAATGCTGTAGGATGGAGCACTTAGCGTAAATGCATAATATGGGTACCAAATTTCTCAGGGTAACACAGCCTGGAATGCTTGCAAATTCTATTTTGAAAAAGCAATTATCAGCTGTGGGGTTGTGAATAGTCACAGATGCCATTACCATTAGTAGCACAGCACCCCCTAGCAAAAAGCCAGAGAACTTGTTTTGCTAATGACTCAAAGGCAGACAACCATCTGATGCAAGGACTTCCCAACGTGTGAAATGGGGCTTCTAGGGTGGCTTGTTCTCCTTTTCTGAATTCTTCCAGACCTTTTTCACAGGCAGCTTAATTGGGCCTGGCATCGTTAATAATAATAATAATAATAATAATAATAATAATAATAATAATAATAATTTATTATTTATACCCCGCCCATCTGGCTGGGTTTCCCCAGCCACTCTGGGCGGCTTTCAACAGAACATTAAAATACAGTAATCTATTAAACATTAAAAGCCTCCCTAAACAGGGCTGCCTTCAGATGTCTTCTAAAGGTCTGGTAGTTGTTGTTCTCTTTGACATCTGAAGGGAGGGCGTTCCACAGAGTGGGTGCCACTACCAAGAAGGCCCTCTGCCTGGTTCCCTGTAACTTGGCTTCTCGTAGTGAGGGAACCTCCAGAAGGCCCTCGGCACTGGACTTCAGTGTCCAGGCTGAATGATGGGGGTGGAGACACTCCTTCAGGTATACTGGACCGAAGCCATTTAGGGCTTTAAAGGTCAGCACCAACACTTTGAATTGTGCTCGGAAACGTACTGGGAGCCAGTGTAGGTCTTTCAAGACCGGTGTTATGTGGTCTCGGCGGTCGCTCCCAGTCACCAGTCTAGCTGCCGCATTCTGGATTAGTTGTAGTTTCCGGGTCACCTTCAAAGGTAGCCCCACGTAGAGCGCATTGCAGTAGTCCAAGCGAGAGATAGTCCGCGGGCAGGTAGGGTCTCAGCCTGCGTACCAGATGGAGCTGGTAGACTGCTGCCCTGGATAATTCCCCCCTCCCTGTTTTAACCACTTGTGTTAGGAGGTTTCTTGGGGGGGGGAGTTTGCACATGGCTGCACGACTCCCAGTTTGTATGCACCTGTCCTGGAAACATAATGTGTGCAACCTGCTCTCTCTGTATTTTTAATCTGCCTCACTCGAAGATGAGAACATTGCGCCCCTGACTGAGTCTGGCTTCTGTCAGGTTAATTATCTGTAAGAAAGGCAGAACAGCTACTCATTGACACTCATCTCAGGACAAAGATGAAGCATTCTGAGCACTGGGAAGGAAGGGCCTGTTGATTTCTGAAGTATGTTGAGATATCTTTGGGGAAATCCCACATGTGCGTCTGTACGCAGAGCTCAGCATCGCTCATGGCAGCAGCTAATATTTCAAGAGAAGACATCAGCACTTTCCCTTCGCTTGCCCTGGAAACATAAAAAAGGGTGGGGGTGAAAGGGAGCAGCTCAATTTCAACAGTGTGGTAGCAGGAAGTCACCCCTCCCTCCCTGGTTAGTTCACCAAGGAAACAGACGGCAAGGTTGCTCGCGAGTCTTAACGGCTTTTGCGGTTCCCTTCTCAGTTTCCCGGCTCTTCTTTTTCATAACCTGAAAAGCATTAAAAGGGGGCTGTTTTCATTGGTCCTGGCCCCAGAAGAGTATAAAATGTGTCTGAGGCCCAAGTGGGGGAGAAATGTAAATGCAGGAAGCATGAAGCTGCAGAGATATATTCCTTCAGGACCAGCAGCATTTTTATTTGCTGATTCATTGCTTCCCTTTTTGCATCTGGCTTCCTCTCCAACCCTATACCTTAATTTGTTGACTAATTAATTTGCTAGTTACAGATCTGTGTGCTTGTGAAAACCACCAGCCCACCCCCGTTTGCTCTATGTCTCAGAATGGCACTCAGTCGCCATTGATAGTACGCTGCGTCCTTTTCCCATTCTTATTTCTGCCTCAGATCTGGAACAGCCCACTCCCCAAGACTATTGCTGTTGCAAGTAATGTGTATAACATGCTCTGCATTTTACAGTTGTTGTTGTTTTGTTGTTGTTGTTGTTTTGTTGTTGTTGTTGTTGTTTACCCGTCCAAGGGTGGGGAAGGTATGTCTTTGCATGACTGGTCTCTGCAGAAGAAAGAAGGTCTCCCTTCAGATGGATTTTTATCTGATCTTGGTGCAGAGTTACTCTCAGAACTGCTGTTCATGTGGTATTCTTCTCCAGTCCCATATAGCTTCAAATGTGTACCTGCTGATACACTACCAAGCCCAGTGCTTTTTTTCTGGGGCGTTGCAGGGGTATGCATACCCCTAAACATTTTGTGAATCTATCGGGAGAAGAAACTAAAAATTGTAAAAAATAAATAAATTAGTTTCTTCTCTAGCACGGTGAATCGTCAGTTCCGTTGCTACCCCCGACGGCGGCCCCATTTCCTGTCACGGTGTTTCCCGAGTCTCAGATGGAAGCGAGCGTTTAATGTGTGAAGTAGGAGTTGGAATTTAGCACGGTGATTGGTCAATTTCATTGTTACTACCTCCAATGGTCGCTTCATTTCCTTTCCCGGTGTAATGCATGCTCTTTGTACTTTTATCCATTTACTGTATTTATTTCCCCCGATTTGAACTATAAAATGATGATTTTCTTGAGTCAAAATGAGAGTACCCCTAAACATTTTTTTTTGGGGGGGGAAGCACTGACCAAGCCCATTTCAAAGTTTTAGTGTTCTACAAAGCCCTGAGCAGAAGACTCGTCTTTGTTTCAAGGGCAGGGGAAGACTTGTCTGCATGACACAGGAAGCATGAAAGCAGGCCACCCAAAATGAAAAACCTCCAAAATATTAAGCAGAACGCCAAGATCTGGAGATGTTGTATTGGTGGGTGGAGGAAAGGATGCTCAGCAGCAGCTCTGAAAGGCACTTTTGAGGGTGTGCTTTCTGCTGCTGTGCTATGCAGCAAGGCAATCCATAGGAAATCTGCCAAGGGAAGCGCCATAGCTGAACACATGTGCTGAAGGCCAAAGGTTCTGGGTTCAATATCTGGCACGTCTGACATAGCTGGGAAAGATGGCATGAAACTATAGAGAGCCACTGCCAGTCAATGCAAATACAAAACTGAGCTACATGGGTCGATGATGATCTGCCTCTGCTGCATAAGGCACCTTCAATATGGAATCTCTTCCTCCAGACTCTGCTCTCATATAGCACAATATGGAGGCAATATCATTTTTGCAGGGACTTGTGTGGTCTTTCCATTTAATGTATTGAATCAGTTGTCTGGGCTGGCTTTAGGCTCCGATGATGGGTGGGGAAAGACTCCTCAGATCTGGCATTGATCAGTCGGTGGGATGTTTGTTTAATTGTTAGGCTGTGTAAATAAAGACAGGATAACATTCCCCGTAGGGCGGAGGCCCGCAAGAAGGCCAGACAACACTTATACTATCCCCAATGGGATAAGGGTGGAGTAGAAGTTCAGATGAAATAAACTAAACAGAGGTTTCCAGATGGCCAGGGCTGTCCTGGACAGTGGAACCAAGAGGCTTACAATCGCATTAGATTTAATGCATGAGCAAGTTTATCACAGTTGTCTGTTATAATGTGCTCCTGTTGTGGAATTTAGGGTTTTTAGTTTAGGATTCCAGAGCCTGCAGTCCTGATCCAGCTTCACATAGTAACACATAACGACCGTCGGGCTGAGATGCCAATGCACAGCATAGCCCCATTGGCACTCAAACCAGTTCCATAGGGTTCAAATGAGAACCACAGGACAGGTGTGGATGAGCCTTGGAATGAAGATCTGTACCCGTAACATTGACAGAAGTGGCCCAGAATTCTCTCCTGCTGGATCAGGGTGATTGAAATAAAGAATATAATGGCAATATTAGGTGAAAGTCCAGCACCTCTCTCCTTCCTAGAGGAAACAGGCACCCAAGGAAGCTGTGCCCATGCAAGCAAATGATGTCTGCACCCATGCAAGCTGCTAGATATCCCTAAATCAGGGCTGGGTTCAAAAAGGGTGAATCCAGTGCTTCCACTTCCTTGCTTGGCCTCCCTTCAGTGCTGGCAGGGAACAAGTGTGACCCTGAACCTCAGCAACAATCACAGTGCCCAGCCCTTGAAAATTAAAAGCCCTGCTTCAGGCTATCCATAAGCTATGGAATGAAGGCGGAGCGCCGAAATACATTCAAGTGTTCAAGCCAAAGTGGGACCACACCTGACAACCATTTTGTGACATTTATTTCTGAGTCACCCACATGTGGCTTCAAGAAGCAGTTGTGTCAACTCACACTTTGTCGAGAGATGCTGCCAATCTGTTGCCAAGGGACTGTGGGGTAATTCATATCCCATGATGTCTCGCGATATTTCTGTCCCCTACACATGTCTTCCCAGAGACTTCAACAAAATGGGCAAACCTTAGCATGCTTGGGCCACCTCTCCCTCATCTCCCCACCCAAAACTCTGAAGCAGGTTATAGTCTTCTGCTTTTCTTTCAGACTCTGACCACCAACTGCTACCACCAGGGTCAATGTAGGCACTGGAGCTTCGCCTCGCCTTCTCTTTTCGCCGGAGTACATAAAGGGCTACGGTAATTCCCATGCTCGAACCTTTTCTCAAGTTTTCTCGTTCTCTTTGTTAGATACAGACATGCCAGATTTACGTATAAGCTAAACAAGCTATAGCTTAGGGCCCCACTCTATTGGGGGCCCCAAAAAATGTAAAGGAAAAAAAAACCTGGGGGTACATTTCCAAAATATAAGATAAAAAACAAATAAAATAAAACCTACATACAGCAACAGTGTTTTGTGTTGTGTAGGCTCCTATGTTGTAAGTAATGGGCCCCGCCTGCTAGCCTGCTCCCTAAAATATCACTGGTTTGCTCATTTCTGTATATATAGGGTACCTATGTTCTGCATGTGCAAATGGTTTTAGATACCTATTAGGTCCATAAATTACTATATAGCATATTCAACACAAAAAACAGCGACAATTTGTTGTTGACAAAGGACAGCTGGACATATAAAGGGCCCCATTACCTTCAGTAGCTTAGGGCCTCATCAAACCTAAATCCGGCCCTGGATACAGACATAGCATCTCCAAAGCGAATCTGCCCGTGCACTTCCTCTAGCAACAGCAGCAGCCCTGGGACCCACAACAGCAAATTCCTTAAACAGGAGCTATGTCTCATGGGAGAAAGGGACATCCCAACCCTTGGAGATGGCTGCTCTCTGCAGCCGATGGCATTTTTTTCAGCATTTCTATCCCTTAATCATAGAAAATGGTAGGAAGCAATAACTCCACAGGCCTGTCTATTCTTTCTTCAATTTAAAGTGCTGCAGGAGAGCAGCAATAGGATATTGTGATTATATTCTAGTCTTCTTGCAACCACCAGCACACATTTGTACTGCCAAAATGCATATCTCTCTTTGAGTTGCAAATGGTGAGATCTTCCCCAGGAGTTGATTTGGCTATGGATGTCTGTGGTACCCATTCCTTATGTATCCATTAGCGAGTGACTCAGCAAATGTCCAACTCACTTATGATGTATCGGCTTCCTTTTGAAAACCAAAGTCTACAATTATGCTAACCGTGTGTTGTCACTTGGGAGGGCCAAGGAGGGCTGTTTGGACAGCTCTTTCCAGCCACAGAAAGGTTGGACCTTTTGGGTGTGTGTTTTCTGCCCGGCAGCTAACTTACAATGGTGATACGTGCATCAACCGAGGAGTGGGGGAAGCATCCTTTTCAGGCAATCAATAGTAATTGGATTCATTAAGGTGCCAGGAGCCTTGCTTAGGGGCACATGCATCAGCTTCAGCCACTCCTGAACTAGTTCGGGGGGGGGGGAGTACAAAGTGGCATGAAATAGCCCTTTGCTGTTTCCCACAAAATAAATGCATTCATCCTTCCTACATTTCTTGTGTCACATTGCAACTCAGATGTATTCTATCTGAAATAAATGTTTAGTCCTCCACCCATTACTACTTCCATAACGTTGTAAACATTTAAGAACCACCCCCCACACATATTTAATGTCTCCTCTTTAATCATTCGTAATTGACATGAGACTCTCAGGGTTGTGTGTTCAAGGCTGAGCAAAAGATTCTTGCATTGCAGGGGGTTGGACTAGATGACCTGCATGATCCCTTTCAACTCCACAATTCTTCAGTTCTTTGACACATTATTCCTCCTTGTTTCTCATGGGCATGTACATCAGTGGGTAGGCTGTTTCTCTCTCTCTCTCTCTCTCTCTCTCTCTCTCTCTCTCACACACACACACACACACACACACACAGACAGAGAGAGAGAGAGAGAGAGAGAGCTCCTGTTAAAATTGACATATTTAGGTACAAACTTTGTCAGTTTCACAGAGGTCAGAATCTGGATTCCGGTGAAACTAGCAAGCTTGGTATGAAACCTTTTACATCCTCATATGAGAAAAATAAACATTCAAAAAGGCCTTCTGTCAAAATACCCTCTTCAGATCCAGTTCAAATGGGGAGCCTTCAGTGGTGCCATGGGAAATGTTGAAGTGCAGCCTCTAATCACGATAGACTTCACAGCTACACACCTAAGGAGACTCGAAAAATGCAAGCAGCTGTGTTAATTCTACACACATAAACACCAAAGAGCTTCAATGCATAGCCAATATCAGCACCAGCAGGATGTAAACACTATTGAGTTGGGTGGTGCTTACTTCTGAGTGCATGGGCTCAGTTGGTAAAATTGTATAATAATTATTATAAAAATATTTTTTTAAAGCAGCCAGCTCAAATGCAACCCTTAGCTTTCCATCAGAAATGCAAATAAGTGTTACCATATAAATGGCAAGTGTAAATTAGAAACTCCAACAAAGAAAAGAAGAGCAGTATCTGCTTGATTATTTTCCTCATTCTATGTGAATATGTCACAAACAAACTCAGAAGTCTCATTATCACCTAATTCATTTGCCAGAGCAAGTTGAGTCCATCAATTGCCCTGGTGCTCAGTCCATAGCTCCTGCTCTGAAAAAAAATCCCCAGAGTTCCATTGCCCTGCATCCCTCCCCTCCTCCACTACTGGGAGTTCCTTGTGTGATATACAGCCTTTTTGCCCAATTGTGTTGCCTAAGAAGGTACACAAGGGACTCCTTGTTTGACTGCTCCTTCATATAAAACTCTCCATCTGGAAAACTTGCACATTTGGGGAACAGACTAAGGAAGAGGAGAGCCAAGATAGAGAGCTTCTTTTTCAAGCATATTCATTCCACACACAGAGATTTCCTCTCTCTCTCTCTTTTTTTACAATCCTGCCAAATTGCCCCACAACCTGAGGACAATTTGAGTGCGAGGGCAGCTGCACACAAGCAACTGTGCATTCCCATGACTTCAGCCTTGCTGCATTTGAGCTTTAAAACCGAGTTGTCAATAAATTGAATCTGGGGCCTAATACAATCTCCTTAACTAAGCAGAAAACAAATAGAAACAAACAAACAACAAGCCTTTGCTTTCATTCCTTGGAAATGACAGAGAACACAGCTTAGGGAGCTGGGTATGTTTAGCCTGGAGAAGAGAAGGTTAAGGGGTGATATGATAGCCATGTTCAAATATATAAAAGGATGTCATATAGAGGAGGGAGAAAGGTTGTTTTCTGCTGCTCCAGAGAAGCGGACACGGAGCAATGGATTCAAACTACAAGAAAGAAGATTCCACCTAAACATTAGAAAGAACTTCCTGACAGTAAGAGCTGTTCGACAGTGGAATTTGCTGCCAAGGAGTGTGGTGGAGTCTCCTTCTTTGGAGGTCTTTAAGCAGAGGCTTGACAGCCACCTGTCACGAATGCTTTGATGGTGTTTCCTGCTTGGCAGGGGGTTGGACTGGATGGCCCTTGTGGTCTCTTCCAACTCTATGATTCTATGATTCTATGAACAAATAAGGTTCTGCTTTTTTTACAGAGACTGAAAAATGAATGTTCAACAGAAAGAAGACCATTTCTCCATCCACTTGGATTGTCTTCAGAATCCAATAATTGTGTCCATTTTCTGTTAACTGTGGGTTAGGGCAGCTCATCTGACTTGAGGAAAAAAATATGCCAGTGCTTCTGGTGGATTGTTCTACAAGACAGAGCCATATGCACCAATGTAACATGCAGCATTTTATGGCCGAGAGTGTAGGATGCAATAGCATCTAGTATAGAATTTATTTATTCACTGCCCAAGCTGTTTTTAGCTGGTGGATTAGCTAAATGTGGGATGCTGGTATGCCATCCATCTCCTGACATTGCTAAAATCCAACCTAGGTTTCCAGCCTAGAGGGTGGCATTCTTTGGATGGCAGCAGAAGCTTAGATCAGCTTGGCATTCCGTTCCCTTTGCTTAAGAGACCAGCCTGAGCTTTTGGGTGACAGAACTGGGTACCACTCAAGCCTTCTCCCCTGCATGCTATACAAACACATACCCTCTCAGAGTTACAGTTCCCAGCAACCATTAGCAAATCACAGGGCCCAGAATTATTTGAGAGGAAGAGCATGCTTCAAATGTGTGTTGAAGGTATAGTATGCACACAGCATACCTAATGTGGGTTGCTTGTCTCAACTGTCTTAGCTAGTAAACAGGTTTTGTGGAAGTTTGCAGCGCTTCAAAAACATGCACGCCTGGTCTGGCTACACCTAACAACAGGGCAGGAGAAACAACCATGTCCCAAATGGGCAATGATGTCCATCATCAAACTCTCTTTTCCAGTTCCAGATGCAGCTTATGGCTAGATTGAAGTACATGTGGTTTCCTTCTTTGACTAGATACCATAGGAGAAGCACCGGAAATAGGGAACTGGTATCTGTTCCATGACAGATCATGGGTGGAGGGAGACCCAGGATGTGTGATGGCATGAAATGATTCTCACAAGTGTAGCTTGTACTCATGCCTTTCTTTCTTTCTTTCTTTCTTTCTTTCTTTCTTTTTCTTTTTTAAAATAAATTTTATTTATATTTTTTTCATAATCATATAAACAAAATAAAGCATTACATTGAACATTGACTTTCCTTCCCCCCTTCCATGTATTACCCCTTACTGCTGCATATTCTAATTACTCCATATTTCCCTTTCTCATTTTATCTCAGCATAATTTTTACTGCTGAATTTACTCTAATCCCGCTAACGTTTTTACCTGTTGTTTGAATTCTGCACTTTAGTTGTACAGCTGGTGGACAGGGCCTTGTTAGTGATTGCCCCTTATCTCTGGAACTCTTCCCTGCAGGAAGCATGTATGACTCCCTCTTTGTTAACCTGAATAGGGCCTTAAAAACCTTTTAATTTTGGTCTGTGCAGTCTTGTGCTGCACTTTTAAGCAGCTGCTGTTTTCAGTTTTTGTAAGTAAATGTTTTGGTATGTCTTCTTTATTACTTAAATTGTTTTTAATTATGTTTGTACACCTCCTTGGAAGGGTTTTGCCCTGAACAGCAGCATACAAATTTCTTAAAGAAATGGGGAGAGAGCTGTAAGCAAGCCATGCATAGCCATGCCATGGCCGGCAAGCTGGCCCAAGACATTTTCCTGTCTGATTCCATGTACAGAAGCCAACTGGACCGGCTGTTGAATCATCCTTCAAAATTGGTGAGATGATAGTATCCTCTGTTGCACCTGAGGCAGCAGGCCAATTGCCTCACTGTGCCCAATGATAGGAATGGCCCTGCTTCCAGAGACCACCTGCATCTCTGTGTGCCGCATTGCTGCAGCACTTGAAATGAAGGGAGAAAAACCAGACACCTGGGAGATGGCCTTGCTAGAATTTGTAGAGAAAGTAATAAATGCTGGAAATGTAAGGAAGTAGAAGGAACTTTTTTCCATATGTGGTGGACTTGCCCAAAGGTGAAAGACTTCTGGGAAAGGATTTATAATGAATTGAAAAAGGTGTTGAGAAACACATTTAGTAAAAAACCAGAAGCCTTTCTACTTGGAATTGTAAAACAGGAAATCCCCAAAGTTGATAGAACTTTTTTTATGTATGCCACAACAGCAGCTAGAATTTTGTTAGCTAAAAACTGGAAGTCAGAGGAGATACCAACGATAGAAGAATGGCAGAAGAAAATGATAGACTATATGAAACTTGCTGAGCTGACTGGGAAAATCCGTGACCAGAGGGAGGAAGCGGTGGAAGAAGATTGGAAGAAGTTTAAATTATATCTAAAAAAGTATTGTAAGATTAAAGAGTAGAAGTAAGCTGGAAGACAAAGGAGGTCGTAGAAGTAGAAGATAGATAGATAGATATAAGGTTTATGATAGTTGGAATTAATGATAAGGATTTCAGATAACAAGAAATATTAAGGGTAATTAATTAAAAATATTCTTAAATGATGTCAAGAAATTACTAAAGATGATATACATGGAACGCAGGAAGGGAGGACAGGAGGAAGTCAACCCACAATGAAAAGGAAGGAGGATTAGGTTTAAAGGATGTATGTTTGTTTCTAAGTTTATTGTTGTTGTTTTCTTTTGTTGTTGATTATTGATGTACGTTGATGTTTGTTTTTATCTGTTAAAAGTTAATAACAAAATTAGGGGGGGGGAATTAGAATCTGTAGAGAAAGAAACAGAACACAAGAGCACCAAAGAGGCAGGCGCAATGTGAAAACCATGAACCTTAAGCCGGTTCGCAAAGCACCTCACTGCTGGTGGGCTGGAGAAACCCTCAAGACCGCAATCTCTGCAAAATTCCACGGCACCTCTTAACTTTCAGGAGCTGCCACTTCGCTGGGCTCCTGCTATTGTTTTGCACAGCTCCCAGCCACCTCCCTGATTCCATGCAGCTCGCCTCTATTCCTCTCCCTCTGTGGGATGCTGCCAATCCCAAATTCCTGCAGCCCGAGAACAGAGTTCGGCTGCAGGACAGGACAGCACGTGCGGCTTCTCCTCTCTCTCCCCTGTTCAGGAGGCCAAGGCATGCCAGGCATCTCCCTGTCTGCCTCTTCTTCCCCCCCCCTTCCCCTTCCCCATGCTACCGTGTCTGCTGTAATGGAAGCTTTGACATTCAGGCAATCTGCAGAAGCCCTGGCCGGGCAGCCGCAGCCGCCTTTATTTGGACGTGCAGTGCTTTGACCTCAGAGCGACACACATCTTTTGACCAGAACAGTCTTGTCATTCCAGCTTTGCCACTACAGAGGATCCTCCGGGTGGATCAGATGTTACAACCATAGTAAACAGAGTAGAGGGAGGGAGGAGGGAGCAGGCCGGCCGGCCCTTTTTTAGCTGTGCCTTGGGAAGCCGCATCGTATGGTCTCATCCAAACAAGGCAAGGCTTACCTCCCGGTGCTGGCCAAGCCCACCCAGGGATCTGCAGCCCACTTCCCCTGTAGGCCACTCAGATCTTGCAGGTTTGTCTCTGAACTCTGCCCACAGGTTGCTCAGTGTGACTTGTTGCCTTCTCAGAGCACCAGCAGCAAAAATTCTCCTGCAGGCAAATCTAGGCCTGCACAATGACTTCTGTGTCTGCTGCATGGATCTCCCCAGCACGCCAGTTCACTTCTGGGGCCCCTTTCCATGCGCTCATATTTCAGAGACGGGCAGGCAGCTTTTTTAAGGGATACGATGCAAAGTCTTGAGGTTTAACGATGGAGTTGCGTGCAGTATTGTCAGTCGCCCTGGTAAAAGAATTGTCACCAACCAGGTGGGAAAACAGTAAAAGGAGAAGTCCCACCCCAGCCTAAAACGTGGCTAGGTTGTTCTTTTTCTCGGTTCAGATTGAATCTGGTTTGGGGGGAAACACATCAAACTACAGCATTTCACAAGAATAGATACGAATTGTGTGGGATGTTGTGTGCGCACCGCTTTCCAAACCAGTGGTGGGAGCACCCTGGATGCCGAGTAAACTGGGAGTGTGCGCACAACCTGAATGTGAAACATGAAGCCAAGCCATGAAGCATCGAAGCTAAGGGAAATTCTACCGCATCAGAAATATCATGGTGTGTTATGGAAGTAATGTCATAAAAAACAAAGCATAGTGTAAAGGCCAAATGACTTTCCCCAGGATTGGTCCCTTGTACATGTTTGTGCAAATACCAGACTATCACAGTAGCCTGTTTGTAGTCATTGGTCAATTGGTACTTTGTAATAAAAGAAGTTCCTACCCTTTATCCATTTTGAATTGAACTTGGGAGTTGGGTTGCCCAGTGTTCCAATCTTATGCAGCGATGAGGACCTGGTTTCATTAGTTTTTAGGACAAGTGACTAAGCTATCGGAGGCCAGAGTGATGTTTAAAGTCATGGTAGCAGAACATACACGTGGCTATGGAAGAAATAATTGGTCTCTTGGTTCCTGTGACAAGAGGAGTAAATATTTCAGAGGAAGAAAAACAGTGAATGATCCACCTGTTGGCCTGTGGTGTGCTCTAGGGCTCGCTTTGAGAGCCTTCTTGAACAATTCACAAGAATGGTTACAAACGATGGAGAACAAGCTCTTTCCTCATTCAGTTGACAGCAAATGCAACCCCATGGAGAGCAAGTGCCACGGAATGTCCCATTTGGGATCTCATAATCTACAGTCTAAGATTTTTGTTGGGTGGGAGTAGGGTTGCCATCCTTCAAAAAGTGAAAATCCAGACACAAAAGTTGTTGAGCTTTTTGTAAAATCTTTTTTAAAAAAGTGAAATTTTTGAGCTGTTTTTAAGGTAATTTGCAAAAAATAAAATAAAATAAATCTACACTTCCAACATGGTTTGCCATATGTCTTGATTTTTCTGGACATTTCAGCATTTTCTACCCCAACAATGTTTCTGATGGCTGAATCCCGGTGATGTCTGGGAATTTCCAGACGTATGGCAACCCTAGGTGGGAGGAAGGTTGGTGGAGATGCTTTACTACAGAAAGTGAAGTGCACCAAAATGGTAACCACAAGCTGCATATGGCAATGACTACAGCTCTTGAACAGACTGCTTCCTAATGTGAGAGATGGATAATGTACTAGCAATAGCTTGGGCAGCCTAAGTGTATGGTGTAAGAGAAATGTGTTGTTCTTTGAAGCCCCAGTTTTTCCTGGGCTGAAAATTCAGAGTGCTTTGAGGTTTGTTTGAGATAGGGAGCAACATTAAAATAACAACCCTGCATTAATTCATTTAAAAGCATAGTTGTTTGAAGTCAGCACCATTTGACAGGCTAACATTCTAAAGCGGGGTAGACAAAAGATGTTGTTCAGCTACAACTCCCATCATCCCTGACTGCTGGCTGGGGCTGATGGGAATTGTGATTCAACATCTGGAGGGCACCACATTGGCTACCCCTGTCCTAAAGGAACATTGACTCCACTTCCCAAGGACTGTTCTCTGACCAGGACAAGTCACAAAGACCATCATCTTCAACAGAATGATCAAGGAGCAAATGACTTGATATGGTACTGAGCAAGCTACCCCCAAATTGGTCTTTCTGTTTAATAGCAATATTTCTAACAAAGTGGCCATTATGCATCCTTTCCTCTCCGGCAGTGAAATCCTCTTTCGGACTCAAAGTCACACACAATTGCTGTATCCTGGAGAAAAGGAGCAACAGCTTCCGCCACTGCAGCTGAGAGACAAAGACTCAAGACATGCCTTGCGGTCATATTAATAAACTCCGCAGCTTGTCCTTCTTGGTTAGACTGAAATCACAAGGGTTGAGTCTCCTCAGACAATAGTGCTTGCTCTTGCGTAAATTACTGACAGAAATATAACCTTGGTCAGCAAATTCAGATTTTGGATTAACCTCAATCTAGCCTCAAATCACTTTCTTTGGGGTCCCAGCCATTCATTTGCACAAGCCTTCCCAGATCAAAAGTAGGCAGGGCAGTAGGTGTCAACAGCAGTTCTGCTTCATGGGTCAATTAAACCTGCTTGGCAATATTTGGAGGCTACGCAACCATCCCTGAGCATGACTTTCTCTGGGCATGTGCTGGTCACAGTTCTGAGAAACCAAAAGCCCTTCAAATACCGTATTGCAGCAAATATGCGGCTGACTCATAGTGGAAACACAGGAAATTCTATTTTGCGCTAATCATGTGTAAAAAGCCTGACAGGCAGCAAAGATGTGGGAACATACAGCACTGAGTAAGAGCAAGGGAAGCCCCATTTAAGCATTGACAGATCTGAGCTAAACAAAGCTTTTGTGTGTGATTGGGAGGGGGCGTGATTTTAGCAGGGAAACCGCCTGTGGGGGACAGTTCTCCTGTATTGGCTTTCTACTTTAGTTTGCACCATCTGTGTTTACATTTTGGAAACGCAGGGGGCCAAGCACGGATTGGCTCAGATGGCAAACTACAGGCAGACTGAGCACAATAACCTTCTCTTCTCTTCTCATTTTCAACCTTAAGGCCAAAGAACACCAGGGGTGGGGAGCCTCAGACCTGGGGGCTGAATGCGGACCTCCAGGCCTCAAGACTCCCCAGGCAGCTCCCTATCCACAGGCCCCACTCCTTCTTCTCTGGCCCCATCCTCTCCTCCTCCCTGCTATGGGGCCTGCAATGGCGCCCACCTAAGAGTTGCCGGAACTGCTTTCCGGTGCATTCCTGCTGAGAAGAAGAAGAAGAAGAAGAAGAAGAAGAAGAAGAAGAAGAAGACGACGACGACTTTGGATTTGATATCCCGCTTTATCACTACCTGAAGGAGTCTCAAAGTGGCTAACATTCTCCTTTCCCTTCCTCCCCCACAACAAACACTCTGTGAGGTGAGTGGGGCTGAGAGACTTCAGAGAAGTGTGACTAGCCCAAGGTCACCCAGCAGCTGCATGTGGAGGAGTGGAGACGCGAACCCGGTTCCCCAGATTACGAGTCTACCGCTCTTAACCACTACTCCACACTGACTCTCAGAAGCCCTGCCTCTACCAGCCCTACTCTGCACCCTCCTTGAGTGCTTTTGCCTGGCTGGAATGTGTCCTCGAACTGTGGCAATGCCTCTTGCATGTCTGGAGGGAGAGATGTGCAGGTAGAAACCTGCCGCCTTGGCATGGCTGGAATGTAGCCTGCTGGACAAAAGCCAGGGCTCATACGCATTTCCATTTGTCCCGTGATTTCCAGACATGGGCACGAGAGGTTTTCCTTTTTCATCCTGCCACTTTCCCCGCAGGAAACCCAATTGGCATTTGTTCCAATTCAGTGATAAACCACAGGATTTCCCAGGGAAGGCAGTGGGACTGAAGGCAAAACTTCCATATGGGATGAAGGCAAGTGTGGATGAGCCCTAAGAATCATATCTGTTATTCTGCCCAGTTTTCCACTGGTCCCATCTACCACTGGCATCCTGGAAAAAAGTTCGCCACTGAACTACACAGTGTATAATCATGTGTTTAACATACATTTTTTGCAAAGAAGCGGTGCTGGGGGGTGGGAGGGTGTTGGTTGAAGAATGGAAATGTGGAACATGGGTGGGTATATAGGTCGCCACAGCAGCAGTATGAGAAATCCTTCCTATTTTAGCAGTCACATCATAGAGTGAAACTACAATGCCCTTGAGCTGCTCCTGCAGATGCATGATGTGGGAACACCCATCATCACATCCTTAATTCTGACACAACCAGTGGGTGTAGTGGAGATCTCATGAAGTGGGTGTAGTGGAGATCTCATGGATCCAGATTTGCATCAAAAGTCATTTGATGCGCAGTGCGCACCCTGTCTGTAGGCTTGCACCCACATTTTGTTAAGCTTCCAGAAACAACAGAGCATGTGCTTCTCCAATGTCTTTATTATAGAGACATTCACACTAGCCTCATCTTACCATCACTGCATAAGTACCCAGGGCACACAGGACAATTCTATACCTCCCTAATGCTTTCAGATACCAGTCCTCCTACAACATACAACGTTGCTGGATTCTGCACAGCAGCGCGCCGCTCAGAATTTGTGAGATGATGACCTGTGCCACAAACTAGATATAATGAGCACTCGTATTAGAGTGCTCTGTAGACTGACAGCTATACTGTAGTCTTATATATACACTATATACATTTTACGCTCTGTCACTCTTGTCTAATGTTCCTAACCCTTCTTTTAGACTCTCTTAGCTTCTTTTGGATTTTTATTGACTTTTATATATACTTTCTATATATATATTCACTGGGACTGAACTTTCGATTCAACCTGCTGAGACTCGGGGCTGTGTTCTCTTCCAAGTCAGGTCTCAGGGTGATGGGCATGTCCAGAAACAGGCTGCCTTGAGCGCTATTGCTGAAACACACACACACACACACACACACACACACACACACACTGCCATCAGCGCTGGGCATACACAAAGCACTTGTGTGTATGCAAAGAGCCATAAACACTCCCTTTCACACTTGCAGAGCTGGGGAAATGTATAAAAGACTTATTTCTGCCTCCTCCACCTCGCCCACTCCAAGCATTGACATCATACCAATCTCCTACAGAGGCAACGCTGCCCCTGAAATGTGGAACCATGGCAGACCAGTAGGGAGTGTGAGGAAAAGAACGGACATGGCATCGTTGCAGCCATTTGTGATTTGTATGTGCGAGCGTGTGCATTTTCATTTTAAGTGCCTGGAACCCCGGGAATCTTGCACTGCTCGGAGATTGGGGTTCATCCAAAGAGTTCAGGGCAGCATCCATCCCCCAAACCAGTCAATCACAACAGCACTATGTGGCCAGATGTTTGACTGATCCAAGCCTACCCATGAAATGCTGTGGCTGAGTAGGGATTTAAACCTGGCTCTCTCCACCATAAACCATTACATCAATGCAATGTCCTTAGAAAAATCCCTCATCTCTCTTCTTGGCTGTTCCTTTATCCAGGACAAATGTGCCCATCCCTGTTCAATAAGCATTACCCTTGAGCCTTCCAACACCATGCAGGGCTTAATGTTGGACCAGATCCATCCATAACTAGACCAGATTCATCCATAAATTACTTGGCAAAGCAAACCCTTGGCCCTTAATTACCACCAAAGTTATAGCTGTTCTGAGCAAGGAAGTTATAAACCATGCTAATTTGGCTCTCATGTACAATATCCATCTGCCCTAACTGCACAATATTAAATTCTCAAATTGGCTGCTTAAAAATACAGACTTTTCGCCCTTTCCTGCAAGTCGTTTTTGTTCGCCTCTGTATGTGTGTACGTGTAAATCTGACCACATTGTCATTGGTGTGAGGTTAGTTGATATATCACTTATACAAGGCAGACAGCACCTGGATTCTGTTGGTACACCAACAGGAACACCTGGATTCAATCTACCCAGACATAGCACAACAAAGCCCCTTTAGAGCAGAGCAGGGGCAAGACGGGACGGGACAGAGGTGGGGAGTCAGTGTTTTATGTTATAGTAATCAGTGGGGTCTGCCACTTTTGTACATAGTGTCAGTCAGGAGTGCTGACTTACTCTTTTTGGTCCTTCCTTATTAACCCTTTGCTCACCTTTCACTGTTCATTTAGCATAACCACCAGACACGGTTGGACAACAATGAAAGTGCTACATTCTGCCTTTATCTTGGCCGGTGGCAGATCAATCAGAAGCCACCCCCCAAAATACTGGGATCTGGGGGGTGAGGTGGGGGGAAATTAATGAAAAGTGAATGCATTCAGACATTATTTAGGAGGGTTAGGAAGATACTTCTCATATAAGAAATGGCAGAAAACAGGAAGAGGTTTGTTGTGAAGTCTTCCCTTCTTTATCAGGTTTGTCCTTTGCTTGTTTGTTTCGAAACCTTATCTTTATTCAGTTTTGGGAAATGGCAACATGCATTAAACATAGCCAGCTCAAGGGCTGTTACCATAATACAAAGAATGAATTAAGTAACCAGCACACAAGACTGAAAACACCATCAGTATAAGGGTGGCCATTTAAATTGATCTGGGCACAACAACCCTTCCAACCCTGCTGTCCTCAGGAGAGTCCATAAAAGAGAAGGAGGAAACTGGGTCATGAGGGAATTGTTGGAAGCACAGCAAATGTTCAGTTTGCAACTTTGTGTGTGGTGGTGGGGGGTACTTTTGTAATTGGCAAGTCTGACAGCAGACTGATTAGTTGGAGACTCAAGTCAGTTGGAAGTTGAGGAAGACTGCTGAGATTTGACCATTTGAGGAGCTGGAAGGAAAAGCGGTTCTGGAGAAGTTATTCCACTGTGTAGACCTGGCCTAAGGAAGACGAACCTCTATGTTCATTTCTCCTCAAGTTATACCCTGTTTTTCACTCAGTAAAGTAACAATGGCTAACAACAGTTATGAGCCGCTTTGGCTATATTCCATCTCCACAGTCAGAAGCAGTATGCTGGGAATCGCAAGTGGGCACCAAATGAACAGAATGCTGGACCAGATGGGCCTTGAGCTGATCTTACAGGGTTGTTTGTGCATTCTTATTTTCCCTCACGATAAATGTGCAGCTGCCAAGAATCTGCTTATAATCGACTTCCATATAGCATCTTACATTCATATGCTTAATAACACGTGGACCTTCTCAAAATCAAGGGTGCAGGCAATTGCATGCACTAAGTATAGGCAGTAGGATTCTATGTACATAACAGGGGCTGCATCCCTACTCACTTCAGTCGCCAACCTCACCAACCCTCTCCCCCTGCCTTTACAGCTCACCCAAAGAATGTCTCAGATCTTGCCATACCTCTGAGGGTCTCCTGGACCACTCTCCTGGGCCACCCACCTGCCTGCATCTCTGTCCTTGGGTTCCCACCTCCTCACCTCACTTGGTTCTCTCGCCTGGGCCTCCTGCTTATCATAGAATGTAGAGTTGGAAGTGATCCCAAGGGTCATCTAGTCCAGGCATCCCCAAACTTCGGCCCTCCAGATGTTTTGGACTACAATTCCCATCATCCCTGACCACTGGTCCTGTTAGCTAGGGATCATGGGAGTTGTAGGCCAAAACATCTGGAGGGCTGCAGTTTGGGGATGCCTGATCTAGTCCAACCCCCTGCAATGCAGGAATATTTTGCCTCACATGGGGCTTGAACCTATGGCCCTGATATTAAGAGTCTCATGCTCTACCGACTGAGCTATCCCAGTGTTTTTATGTCTCCCTTCTCCAGTTCCCTCCTTCTCCTCACCTCATCTAGCCCTGCATCTCTACCATCCTGATCGTTCCTCCTCTCCTCACCTGGGCCGCCTACCTGCCCACCAGCTTGCCACACTGTAGTTTACAGCGCCAACTGTCTGCAGCCAAGCAAACTGCAGTGTGACAATATCCTTAACCATTTTTTATATCAGCGAGATACGTCACTTGGAAATTGTGTCAAACACTCGAAGGCAAAGCATTTCTGGGGCATTGGGGCAAGGATGGGTGGGCAGGAGCTGCCATGATTGGGCAAAGACCTGTGGCCCCATAACCTATTGTGCTCAGCCACTTCTGTGAGTGTGTGAAAAGGCCTCTAATGTTTGACATCTGGTTTCATATGCTCTCCTTCTGGTCAGTCTTTTCTTCTGCACAAGATATCCCACATAAATGAACCCTCCTGTCTGGATTTCTAAAGAAAACGGCCCAAATATAAATATTAGTTGCTGAAGGATTTTAATGTGGACCAATCCGAGGAGGCATCTAGCAGCTTCATTGGCAACACACGGAAAGGGTGGTTTTTTTTGGCAAAAATGACAACGTTGCCTGAAGCTGAGGCTCCCTCTGGGAAAAAGCTGCTTATGGGGACCAGGCCACCATCAAAGAATTCCCTGCTAACATAAAGGGGACTAGTTGCTATGCTGAATCGTGACACTCCTGGACTTGGTTCAGCAGCCACACCTACGTCTTGAGACCCGTGGCTGCGCTTCTGCTGGGGGATGTGAGCAAGGCTGTTCTCCCTGCTGCTCAGTCCTTGAATACTTATCCGAGGTGCTGCCAGCAACTTGGAAATTCTTAATTTGTCCTGCTCCGCAAGCTTCTTGACCACGGGAGATGTGTGACTAGTGTAGGCTGGATACTGGATGTGGTGGATCAGACGAGGTGGGATGCCAATATTGCTTGATATCAAAGCCCGATCTAAAACCCAAAAGATAGAGAATATATATTAGTTTTGGGATTTTCGGTTTCAAGGATTTTGATTCCAGAAAACAAATCCTTCCCTATCTATACCAGTTTGTGCATAATGCTAAGCTGTGTTTTGTTTAAGCCATAGTTTGTTTAAGCACGAGTTGTCTCACAGATGATTGACCAAACCACATCTTGTTTCTCCAAAGCTTGCTTTGTTTTCTAGCTGTTCTTGCCCTCTGGCCTTTGTAGTTTGATGAGTGCCTTTCTGGAATGGGATGGTCAAACTAAGCTATAGCTATAGCTGAAGCAAACCAAGATTTGTATACCAACAACAAACTATGGCTTCTGACTGGTTTGTTGACAGTAAACAATCCATAGTTAAGCTGCTGGAAAGGGTTAACATAAAGGTAAAGGGACCCCTGACCATTTAGTCCAGTCGTGTCCGACTCTGGGGTTGTGGTGCTCATCTCGCTTTATTGGCCGAGAACTGGCGTATAGCTTCCAGGTCATGTGGCCAGCATGACAAAGCCGCTTCTGGAGAACCAGAGCAGCGCATGGAAACGCTGTTTACCTTCCCACCGGAGCGGTTCCTATTTATCTACTAGCACTTTGACATGCTTTCGAACTGCTAGGTGGGCAGGAGCTGGGACCGAGCAACGGGAGCTCACCCCGTCGCAGGGATTCGAACTGCCGACCTTCTGATCAGCAAGCCCTAGGCTCTGTGGTTTAACCCACAGCGCCACCTGGGTCCCCACATATAGCGCTATGTCATGGTTTAACAAAATATTGTTTAATAAGCCACGGTTTGGCATCATGTGCAGAATAGGTTTCTCCAAGGAAATCCCAAGGAAAGGCAAATTCCCTTTAGCCTGGCCTGCAAACAGGAAGAGGACAGAGAAGTTCACAGAAATAAGACACAAAGTTAAAGAACCATGAAGAAGGTCCTTGGAAATCCTGGAGCACCTTTGTAGTGCTGGATCTAAAAATAAATAAATCATAAACCAGTAGCTTCTTGACCAAGACATACAAACATTTATTTCAGAAGGATCTTTCCCAACCCACATGACATTGTTTTGTTAGAAGCCCTCAATAAATAAAACTACTGCTATCATCACACACCGGCAGTTAAGTATCTCCAGGGCAAAAATGCTCTCAATTCACAAGATCCAGCAATTCGTGTCCATAAAAGGCACGCTGCAAGGCCAAGAAAAATTTATGCGTCAGTAGCTGCATTTCACAACCTCAAGCTGTGCCTGAATCCACTTTGGCAGATATTGGAGAGAACTGGCCAGACGGTTTTGTGTTGGGAGCATGACACCTCACTGTAACAGTCTAACAATTATGCCTGCTGCCTTTGGATTCCTTGGCTCAGCTGCTGTGAAACTACCACTGACATCTTGCCTCGCATGGGGTGCAAAACCCTCTTGGATTTCTCTCCATTGTAAGTTGCACATGCACCTTCCCTGAAAGAACACGTGGAGGCACAACCCCCACCCCCACCCCCACCCCCACCCCAATGTTCTTGGATGAGCTATTTTGTAGTCCTTTTGTGGTTTCTTTTCTCTTTCTTTCCCCTGCATTGGCCCTCTCAGAACTGGCTGACAGTCCCACTCTGACTCTGGCAAGAAACCAAATTGGCCCTCATTCACATTATTGGATCTAGAAGGAGCTTTAGTTACAATGCAAAAAGGTGCAGCCACGGTTTTGGGTTTTTGTTTCTTGCACCACCTGACACATTAAGCTGCCCAAGCTACACTACACTTAGTGGAAAGAGAACAACAATCCCCTCCAGGTGACTGTGCAAGAGATTCAAATGAGGGAAATAAAATAAAAGGTATTGGCTCATAGTAGGTGAAGAGTAAATGCACAAAACAAATGGATGGAGAGAATCTAAAGATGGAAACTGGGGTCTGAGATGGAAATTGGTGTCTGAGCAAAAGATGAGTACTTGAATTCCAGCATAAAGCTGGTTCCATTTGATCTACGATATTCTACTTTGATCTAATATTTTGGGGATTTCAATTCAGGATAAAACTAAGAAATTAAAATATGAGCTTTCAAATGGGTGAAAGTGGGTAATTTTACATGACTGAAAAATTCCCCGTAGATTTGAGTGGGAAGGGATGGGTCAAAATTACCCTATATTCAGTGAGCAGTTCATGGATGTTTAAGAATCACGATTTGACATAAATTACATCAGGGTTGGGGAAACTAAGGCTCACTGGATGTTGTTGGAAGCAAACCCTCGTCACCCCCAGCCAACATGGTCAATGCTAAGGGTGATAGGAGTTTGAGTCCAGAAACATCTGGAGGGCCACAGGTTCCCAACCACTGGATTGCAACATCCACAGAAGCTCATGGAATCTTGTGCTGAGTGAAAGTAATAGCCAACCCCCCCCCCCTTGATCTCAAGATGGAGGGCTGCATGTTGAAGTAGAAGAAACATTTTTGTGTTCTACTCAATCCTTCTGAATGACAGCATTCAAAATGCAGGATCTTCCCCACCTCCTCTCCAGGCAAGAAAGACATGACCATAGAAGGAAACCCAGTGAAGTTGCCAGTGCATTTCTGCAGAGAACACATTTCTTCCTGGGAGCCAGTGTGGTGGTGTAGTGGTTAAGAGTGGTAGACTCGTAATCTGGGGAACCGGGTTCGTGTCTCCGCTCCTCCACATGCAGCTGCTGGGTGACCTTGGGCTAGTCACACTTCTTTGAAGTCTCTCAGCCCCACTCACCTCAGAGTGTTTGTTGTGGGGGAGGAAGGGAAAGGAGAATGTTAGTCGCTTTGAGACTCCTTCGGGTAGTGATAAAGTGGGATATCAAATCCAAACTCTTCTTCTTCTTCTTCTTCTTCTTCTTCTTCTTCTTCTTCTTCTTCTTCTTCTTCTTCTTCTTCTTCTTCCCCATAACCTGCCTTCATCTTTGATGGCAAAGCACCAGCCAGCTTTTGTACCCATGTGGCTCTGTTGTTTCCATATTTCCCCTTCCCTTTCCGGTTGCCTTCCCCCCCCCCCCCCCGCTGATATTTCACTGAACAAAGTCCCATCCTGCCTTGAGACCTTTAACACTGTGCCTATAAAATCCTAACACTTGGCCAGCTCTCTGTGTGCCTTTTCTCTTCTCCATGGTTACCCCAGCCGAGAAACACTTTGTTTTTGTGTCACTTCCACTAGGCTGATTGAGTTTACAGGGGACGGCAGGAAACCATTTGATGGGAATATAAATTCCGCAAAACAAGACTCAACAGATAAAAATGTTCCCCTTGGAAGAGTTTTCCCTAGCAGTGGGCAGCCTTTGTAAAGGAGTTTGCCACAGCATGGACAGGTCCACTTGTAGTTTTCCTATGACATGCCAAGAGATTTTGTGACCCAACACTGCATAAGGAGGAGGGGGGGGGGTTCCCAGATTCCCCCAACTGAAGAACGTTGCTTTTTATGAAAGAGGGCAGAGGACGTATTACTATCATGGCAACCTAACCAACAGTACATGTTAAAATGGATAATTGCTTCTAGTTCTGGCAAGAAGCCGGCATGGAGGCAATTTCCACACTCTTCTATTTAAAGACCATTTGCCTGTGGTAGGGAGAAAGAGATGGGAAATAAAGTTAAAACCCTGCTGGCTGTAACTCAGCATGTTCTGACAGTGTATAGAATGATTAGTAAAAGCAAACGAGGGGAAATGAAATTATACACCGAAGATGGGAACTTCGCAAATGGGTGGGCTTTTTATTTGAGAAGGGGGTTGCAGAGTTACAATGTCTTTTGCTCTTTCTCGTTTCAAAGCTGTGTGTTTTTAGCCCTTCCTCGCCACACACGCATCAAGGTTGTAGGGCCCCAGAGCTTGTCTCCTATTTATTTTGCCATGTGGTTTCCATATACGCTCACTCCGGGGCCTCCAATCAGAAGGCGCTCCTACCTCAAGACACTAGCGAGGGTAGGGAGAGGTGTGGCAAATGCTTTTGTTTGCTTTGCAATGGAGAGCCAGACTAATGCAAAACACTTGTCTTGGAGTGGGCATAATAGCTACCCCTACACTCACATATTTGAATTTTAGTCTTTGGCTGAGTACAGTTTGGCCTAAAGCAAGTAAGTACAGTATGTTGTAGCTCAACTGGTTGTCATCATCATGGTGCTCTTAAATGAGGGAGGGGGAGAGGTAAAGCAGGGGGGGCAGAGTCCCCCTCCCGAAGAAAGAAAGAAAGAAAGAAAGAAAGAAAGAAAGAAAGAAAGAAAGAAAGAAAGAAAGAAAGAAAGGCTAGAATGAGGGAGGATTAGGAAGGAAACTGAAGGCAACCAGCGAGCCATCTAAATACAGCTGCTCTGTTCAGGAGGTGGAGTTGCTACAAAACCATATACAGTGGTACCTCAGTTTTCGAGAGTCTCGGAATTTGAACATTTCAGCTTTTGAACACCGAAAACCTGGAAGTACTGTAACTGCTTCAGTTTTTGAACTCTTTTCGGGAGTTGAACGAGCCACACGGCTTCTGTTTTGAGTTTTCCGGAAGTAAACGCTTTGGTTTTTGAACGTTTCGGAAGTCAAATGGTCTTCCGGAACGGATTACGTTCAAAAACTAAGGTACCACTGTATAGATAGCAGGAGGTAACAGAGAACCAGCCATAGACCTCCTATTACATTTAACTTAAAGAATTCCCTTTTTTTCCTTATGATGTTATTATAGATTGGTTTCTCATCCTTTCCTCCCATTTATGCATGCCTGAATCCTGTATCTCTATCTCTATCTTAGGGTGGTCAGGTTTGTTTGTTTTTTGTAAAAAAAGGACAAAACATCTGACACCTTTAATAGCTGTATAGAAGAGGTAGTTTCAGCAGGTATAGCTTACATGGCTGGCTGCACTGAATAACCCTTTAACAATTGATCACCCATCTATCTATCATCTATCTATCTATCTATCTATCTATCTATCTATCTATCTATCGGAAGTCTAATTCCAAAGAACTAGACCAGGGGTAGGCAACCTAAGGCCCATGGGCCGGATGCGGCCTAATCACCTTCTCAATCCAGCCCGCGGACGGTCCGGGAATCAGCGTGTTTTTACATGAGTAGAATGTGTCCTTTTATTTAAAATGCATCTCTGGGTTATTTGTGGGACATAGGAATTCATTCATTATTTTTTTCAAAATATAGTCTGGCCCACCACATGGTCTGAGGGACAGTAGACCGGCCCACGGCTGAAAAAGGTTGCTGACCCCTGAACTAGACCTTAAGTTAATCTAGCTAGAAAGCTAGAACAGTTCCTAGTGATGGATTTTCTTGGGAGAAGGTGCCATCTCAATCACAATTTTCAATCTTTTTTTCTTTGAAGACCCACCCCCTTTCCCCCCCTGCAACAGAATACACTGAGTTTTGCCTGCCGCTGCTGTACACAGAAACAGCCCCCTGTGCCCCCTGCAATGAGGCTATATTTTCCGTTGTGTTTGTACAATGATCATGTTCATATTGCAGGAATGACTCGGCTGCCACTGTTGCACTAACAGTAAAATGGCTGGGGTGGAGCAGGGTGGGAGGGAGTGATTCTGCAAACTCTTAAGGCAAGCCCAGGAATGCATTGAGTAAGAGAGCTGGGAAACTTTTCCTGGACCAGATTTTTTTCCCTTTCTTCTTCTTCTTCTTTTTTTTTTACTGGGAAGGCCTATCCAGGTCAGTGACCCTGGCCTCAATTCCAGTGTTTTCACATATGCCTTTCCCCCCTGTGCGGGTGAGATAGCTTTTCTATATGAATGGACGCTTCTGCCTGGTGCCGACTGCACCACGCTATGGAGGAGCAAAGTTAAATACAGCCCCCTGGCAGGAAGGCACAGCTCACAGATATTTGGGGGTGGAGGAGAGAGCTTGCTAATGTGAAATGCCAAGGCAACAAATAGTTGACATTAGAATTGCATGCAGGCTGTGGGACTAGGCTATTCCTTTCAGGCGCTCACACAAAGGGCCCCTTTTTTGTCTCGCTGCTAAAGACAAGCAACAGAACGAGAAATACAGAAACGATATTGATAGCTAGGGAAAGGCCTGCGGAATTTCTGGGGAGGGTTTGCTATCCCAAAAGCACAATGGCCTGGGCTTTGAAATGCACAGACCACGTAGGATGCAAAAGGCCACCGGGGTCTCACGTGACCATGGATTTGCCTTCCCCGCCCACCCCGGCCGATTCCTCCTCATCCAGAACTTGGTGAGAGTTCTTGCTGCTCTCCAACATCTACGGCAACTATCCTGCCACAAATTTAGGCAGCCTGGCTGCATACCCTCCAGCATTTCTCCAATGAAAGTAGGGATGCCCTATTCCATAATCATAATAATTTTATTATTGATACGCCACCCATCTGACTGGGTTGCCCCAGTCACTCTGGGCAGCTTCCAACATATATATAAAAACATAATAAAACACTAAACATTAAAAAAAAACCACTTCCCCATACAAGGCTGTCTTCAGATGTTTTCTAAAGGTTGTGTAGTTACTTAGCTCCTTGGCTTGGAGGTTGCATAATTCCTAAGGAAAAGCGGGACATTTTGGGATCCATCAGAAACCAAGACGGCTTCGGTAAATCCGGGACTGTCCCTGGAAAATTTGCAGGGTCTGTGACTGTGCACAGCATGGTGGCCTAGATTGCCTTCCACTGATTCATCGAACCAAAGATTCATAGAATTGTAGAGTTGGAAGGGACCGCAAAGGGTGATCCAGTCCCAGCCCCCTGCAATGCAGGAATTTCAGCTAAAGCATCCATGGCAGATGGCCATCCACAGGCAAGTCTTTAGCATATGCACCGCCGGGGTGCAAAGATCCGCCCAGTGCCCCCAAATTTAGTTTAGCCCCCCAATTAACTTTTGCACCACCGTTGTGAGTGCTGTCGTTGAGTCTGACAAGTGGCACCATTGTGAATGACAAGCGCCGCCGCTGGCATGGTGCGTCTTTGGTAAATGAGCACACAAAGTCAAAAGTCCTTTAGTGAAACAGTAGGTATACATTTCGGTAATACCTAGGTATATATGTATTTTGTTTTTCTAGCTTGATCAAAATTATTTATTATTTCATAACAGGTAGATAGTTAAGAGCTTAGCGGCTTCACCCCCCCGCACCGCTTGCACCCCCCAGATAAAGACGGCCCTGGCCATCCAACCTCTGCTTAAAAACCTCCAAGGAAGGAGTTGTTCAGAACTGTTGACAGGTGCCAGGCCAGAGAAGCTTAGGTCTGGAGCTACACATGGGGTGTCCAAGTCAGGTTTGCAGACTTCAGGTGTTGCTTCTTTGCTGCAAAGCAGAACCCAGTGAGGGATATTTATAAAAGGAGCAGTTGGAGGAGGTAACTTAGTTGTAGCATTGGCTGTGCCTGCCTCCTCCTTCCATTTTGCCCCAACCTACAGTTCCAGACCCATAGTTCTGTCACAGTGAAGAAACGTAACTTGGATAGAGCATTTTCCAAGGACTTGGGAGGAAATATAGCTCAATGTGTGTGCTGGGTACAGATGAGCACGAAAGCACCGCAAGGCAGGAACAAGACTTTCTTTTCTTTTCAAAAAGGCAGCTAGAAAGGTCTCACACAGGCACCGTGCAAAATGCCTCAGCAGTTTAGCATTTAATCTATAGCTAACGGTGGAAGAGGAAGCATTGCTGCACAGCGAATGAACCATGTTAAACGTTGGCTGTTTGCGGCACTGCCAGCCAAAGGAACAATGCTAACACCTAAGATTCATCAAGCTAGACTTTACAACGTCATTGTTTCCCTAGCTACTAGGATCCCAAAGCGTCCTAATTCCCAGAATGAAATCTAAACTGGAATCTAGAAACATATAAAAAATGCTGTGAAAATGCTTTTTTTAAAAAAAAGCGTTTTGAAAAATATATTACATTTGCCATAAGCTCACCATAGCCATCTAGTGTCACATTTGTATAATGCACTTAAAACATTATATTTGCAGCTGTACAGCTGAGTCCTAAGATTAGTCAATAACCAATTACTTAAACTGGAGTGTATTGCACCCGGGGGGGGGGTGGCTGTTCTGATTCATTAGATGCAACTTGTGAACCCTGTACCATGCGCAACTTCAAAATCTGGAATTACACAATATGGGCAGCTGGGTTTAGACCACCAACAAGGAGTTCTGCCCCCTTCCACCTTGTGTAGGAGGAATTGAAGACATCGCTTTTAAAGCCCTTTTGAACATTGCCACCATTTCCATGGCAAATACAAACATAAAAAGGTAAAGGGACCCCTGACCATTAGGTCCAGTCGTGTCCGACTCTGGGGTTGCGGCACTCATCTAGCTTTGTTGGCCGAGGGAGCCGGCGTACAGCTTCCGGGTCATGTGGCCAGCATGACTAAGCTGCTTCTGGCGAACCAAGGCAGCGCACGGAAACGCCGTTTACCTTCCCGCCAGAGCGGTACCCATTTATCTACTTGCACTTTGACATGATTTTGAACTGCTAGGTGGGCAGGAGCTGGGACCCAGCAACGGGAGCTCATATAATAATAATAATAATAATAATAATAATAATAATAATAATAATTTATTATTTGTACCCCGCCCATCTGGCCGGGTCTCCCCAGCCACCCTGGGCGGCTTCCAGCAAATATTAAAAAACAAAACATTAAAATATCACAGATTAAAAGCTTCCCTGAACAGGGCTGCCTTCAGGTGTTTTCTAAAGGTCATGTGGTTGTTTATTGCTTTGACCTCTGATGGGAGGGCGTTCCACAGGGCGGGTGCCACCACCGAGAAGGCCCTCTGCCTGGTTCCCTGTAGCTTCGCTTCTCGGAGTGAGGGAACCGCCAGAAGGCCCTCGGCGCTGGATCTCAGTGTCCGGGCTGAACGGTGGGGGTGGAGACGCTCCTTCAGGTATACAGGACCGAGCTCACCCCGTCATGGGGATTCAAACTGCCAACCTTCTGATCAGCAAGCCCTAGGCTCTGTGGTTTAACCCACAGCGCCACCTGGGTCCCTTAATACATACATAAAGGTAAAGGTAAAGGGACCCCTAACCGTTAGGTCTAATCGTGTCCAACTCTGGGGTTGCGGTGCTCATCTCGCATTATTGGCCGAGGGAGCTGGCGTACAGCTTCCAGGTCATGTGGCCAGCATGACTAAGCCGCTTCTGGCGAACCAGAGCAGCGCACGGAAACGCCGTTTACCTTCCCGCCAGAGCAGTTCCTATTTATCTACTTGCATTTTGACGTGCTTTTGAACTGCTAGGTTGGCAGGAGCTGGGACCCAGCAACGGGAGCTCACCTCGTCATGGGGATTCGAACCGCCGACCTTCTGATCAGCAAGCCCTAGGCTCTGTGGTTTAACCCACAGCGCCACCTGGGTCCCTTAATACATACATACTGGGAGATAATATCAGGGTCATTTAAGACAAGGTCGTGCAATTGAATGGTATGCATGGCACATCACTCTGGCGCCAAGTGTGGCAGCAGAGGGGGAGTTAGCAATGCAGCTTGAGCATGACCCACAGTGGTATTGTAGATAGTGCAAACAATCCTAGGCATTGTGGATAGAGATGAAGGAAGCACATAATAGCATGAATGTATTCCAGAGGATGGTAACGTAGCCAGTTGACCACCACCAACACCCTGTGCTTTTTCACCTTTAACACCTGCATGATGCAGACATTTTATAAGTAAATGTCATTTCCACTTGAAACCTTTGATTACTACAGCTGTTAGTTAGAGCAGACAACACGGACGACACTGATGGACACAAAGGCTGAGCTGCTCTGTGCTTCGATGCTCAAACCAGCCCTGCCAAAGAGCCCTGCCTTTCACAGAGCAAATCCTTGCCACTTTCAGCAGTGATCTGTCCCTAAAGCATCATTCAACAGCTGTTTTGCTCGTTTCCCCCTGAAGTGGTATTCTGTTGCTGTTGCTGCACAGACACTCCTCCATGCCCATCAGACAGTGAAACCTTGGATATAAGTGACTGACCAATTTCCAAACAGTCAGAGAGAGAGGGAGAGGAAGTGCTGTAGCAGCCCGAACAAAGGCCGCCTTTGTGAGCTTGGAGAACAAGCCAGGAAAACACAACAAGGCATTAAAAATTACATGCTAGGCTGGCAGGATCGTTCAGAAGGGGATCAACCGATCCAGACGGCGTTTCCCCGGGACTCCAGTGAGAAATTCCGGCACTGCCGTTTCAGAGCAGAGCTAAGTCTGAAGACATCTGAGTTCTTCTCAAACTGTTCTAAGAAAAGCGCCGCAAATTCTGGAGCGGACACACGGCTGTCATTCCCAGCTTGCGTGTCCTAATAATACATGCCAGGTTTGAAAAGCCCATGGAATCTGGTTGTCATTAACTCTCTGCTGATGTTATTGAGGAGGAGAGAATGGTGAGCCTGCAAAGGGCACGGGGTTGAAAGACCCAACGGTCCTCCTGCTACAAAAATTAGGCAGCAGCTAATTTTATTTGCCCCGAAATTACCCACGAGCAAATGCCAATTCCATGTGGCAGCAGATATCACTAGGTGGCACTGTTGTGAAACTTGCCTTTTAAGGCTCATTTGACCCAGGAAGTTGACCACGTGCATTTATTTAGGGTGCCGCTGGACGATGAGTATTGGGATTGAAGAGCATGCCAGAAAATTGAGGTTTCCGCAATTAAAGTGGATTAAAGCGCTATGTCGCCTAGCGCAACAAATCCACTTTTTCAAAAGGAACAGATTTCTTTGCAGTTCAGAAAGTGATTGGGAAATGGACAGAAAACGTGGAATGAATGAATGATTCATTCATGGGATTACAAGCAAATTAGGAGGAATGCAAGAGGAATGTTCATCATCGTATAACCTCCTTGCAAGCAAATCAGAATGAATGCTCAGTAAAGACTCAGTATAATCAAACTGTGTGATCTTTGTGCAAGAAAATCAGGATGAATGCTCACAACATAGGTTAAAGCCTTTCTTCATTATTGCAGTTTAGATTCCACCTTCATTCAAGGTAGGTAATAACTACCAACCCCATCAGACACCTTTTCTTTTTAAAAAACTAAATTGGGTATCCGGGCTTCAAAGCCCACTGAGAGATTGATGCACACTGCGGGACTTGGCCCTTTCCACACTACTGATTTTAAACCTCCAAACAGCCCCTCCCAGCTGCTTACTCCCATGGGCCTTTGCCAGTCGTACCCTGGAACTCAAATGCCTTGGGCTCCCAAACAAATCGGCTCCCAAACAATCGAAACCCAGAAGTGAGTGTTCTGGTTTTCGAACTATTTTTGGAAGCCGAAAAGTCTGACAGGGCTTCCGCGGCTTCCGATTGGCTGCAGGAGCTTCCTGCAGCCAATCAGAAGACACGCTTTGGTTTCCGAACGTTTTGGAAGTTGAACAGACTTCTGGAACGGATTCTGTTCGACTTCCAAGGTACGACTGTTGAGTACAAGTTGAGGGGGAAAGAACAGGCACTCATTCAGGTTACCCCATATCAGATCTCCAAAGAAAGGCCTGACAGTCCTCAAGTGATCTGAGCTACCTCATGGCTCATTCTTTCTCTTTCTCTCTTGCCTAAAGGTAAAGGTAGAGGAACCCCTGACCGTTAGGTTCAGTCACGGACGACTCTGGGGTTGTGCGCTCATCTCGCTCTATAGGCCGAGGGAGCCGGCGTTTGTCCGCAGACAGCTTCCGGGTCATGTGGCCAGCATGACTAAGCCGCTTCTGGCAAACCAGAGCAGCGCACGGAAACACCGTTTACCTTCCCGCCGGAGCAGTACCTATTTATCTACTTGCACTTTGACATGCTTTCGAACTGCTAGGTTGGTAGGAGCTGGGACCGAGCAACGGGAGCTCACCCCGTCAAGGGGATTCGAACCGCCAACCTTCTGATCGGCAAGCCCTAGGCTCTGTGGTTTAGACCACAGCGCTACCCTTCTACCGGTATCTCTCCCTCTCTTTCCTACTTCTGCCCATTTCTTCCAAAACACATCACCTGATGTTTCTACGCAAACACATCCACCACACCCGCCCACAAACTTAGCTGTGTGTGCATGTGTCCTTCTCCAAGCTGTAATGATGGCTGAGTGCTTCTGAACGCTCAAGAGATGCCTCCACTTATCAGGAGACCATCTCCTAACCTCAGTTAGCTGATATCTTATCAACGGGAGCTCACTATTACAGCCAGCAATCTGCCTAACAAAAGCAACGGTCACCCAGCGGCTAATAATTATAATAGGAATCAAATCTTTATGGAGCCCCCTGAGGACATAGCAGTACCTGAGAGTACAATTTTGCAATGTGAAGAAGTACCCTTGGGCACTGAAAAATCCACGAAGGAATGTGCTTCTGAGCAAATGTGATTAGAGGTGTGCTGCACATCACATATGAAACCATGAAATATAAGACATGCTGATGCTTGTAAAGAAGTAAGTGGATGTTGACTTTTCCTAAGCTACTTAGCCACTTGCACAGCACTCAGTTGTTAAAATTTCACACCTCAAGGTCCTTGGAGCTCTCTAAGCTGATCAACTCAGGACCATTGCAGACTACGCAAAAATGCTACCAAAGGACTGAAATTCTGAAGAAGAATGCTTAATACATCCCAGATCCTATTTTTCCTGAAATTATTAGGAAAGGAATAGGATACCAGGTGCCTGGTATCAGGAGGCCAGACTATTTGTCCTCCCAGGATGGCATTTTCTACTCTTGCCTGCTGATAGATTTCCAGCATTGGTTCTCCAGCCTCCAGCCAAAATAAGGTGTTTGGTGTAAAGAGGTGTGCACACAATAAGGTATACAAAGAGTCACTGGGCTCCTTGTTTTGTGTGTGTGTGTGTGTGTGTGTGTGTGTGTTGTTGTTGTTGTTGTTGTTGTTGCTGTTGTTTTGCTACAATGGATTGATAATATGGCTGTATTTTCCAACTGAACTCTCAATGGATCGTGCATTCCTGCAGCCCCAACTCAGTATCCATGCATTAAGTCCTTGAATAAACTGAAAGCATATTTCCCTGGTCCCTAGTAAAACAAAAACAAAAGCCAGGCATCACTTCCTCTCCAAAGAAGCCTCAGGCTTATTTCATATCTGCCATCATCTTAAAACAACTGAGCTTTACAAGCAGGACATGATGCCATCCGTGATTGGGCTCATGCTATGCATCACCAATAGGTCGCTCTCTGGCTCAGTTACAGTATAAAAGCAGGACTGTGCACCAAACCCCCAATGGCCACTCCAGGGTGGGAAACTCAGGTTCATGAGAGGGCAACTTGAAGCAGAAAAGTGGCAGGGGGAGGGTGTGCTTAACCCTTCCTTCATTAGTGTTTCCACTGAAAACTCTCCCTTCAAACTACAATATGCATGCGCGTACACACACACACACACACAGAGAGAGAGAGAGAGAGAGAGAGAGAGAGAGAGAGCTGCTTTTCATACCAAGAAGCTCTTCCAGATACACATTTACTCCATTCCAAACCAGAAGTGTGGGCCTCCCTGTCTTTTTAATAAAGTCGGCTCCATTTTTAAAAGAATTAGTAAGAAGACGCCTGTGAAATCTGCAAGTTCTGATGTGAGAAAGGAGAATTTAGCCAGAAAGGGAAGGAAACAAACACACAAATAAATGGCTGCACCCTGCGAAATAGTTTCACCGGGCAGCGCTGATCACGCTGGCTCCTCTACTACGAAAGCCCACTGCTGTCTTTGGCGCTCTGCTTGTTTTCACTGTTTAATGAAACAATAATTCTGTTTTAAGCGTTGGCAGCTGTCTTATGCGCTGAGGTTTTGTGTAAATTTGTTATCCTTCATGGTGAAAACCATATAAATAAACACAGCAGCTTTTCCTTCCTGCCTGGACTCCCCACATGAACCAGGCTAGTGGCTCTGGTCTCCCCTTCTCTGTCTCTCTCGCTTGCTCGGCTTGATAGCCTCAGACGCCAGCAATCACAACCCTGCCTCCCACTGAGCGAGCAGCAAGCTTTGGTTTAAATCAGCTTCTCCCTGGAACTCGTAATAAACACAGCGCAAAGTTTTTGGAGCCATCAATGAATGGGATTGGCCAGGCTGGTCCAGTGTTAATACTGCGGTGGCTTCAGCCCAAAGTCCAGCTTGGCTTGATAACTTTGTCAAAGCTTCCTGTTCTGGCTGACTACATTCAAATAGAACCTGCTTACACGAGCTCAAATCCCAACATGTGCTGAATGCTTCAGTGCCTCCTGAAAAACTGTCCCGGCAAAGCTCAACTTGTTTCTTTCAGGTCTGCAAATTGGGAGAGACCGATTGGAACAAGCGGGTCTTTCAGAGACCCAAATTCAAGAGCAGAATAGTCCTTTCAATTCCTTTGACTTTTCCAATTTAAAACTGCCCTCTTCAAATCGCGCTCCAGCGAACCTTGACTAGCTTTGATGGGGGGGAAATTGCTTAGTTTGAAATGTCTCAAAATTCTAAGTGCTTGACTCTTGGATTTTGGAATAATTTAGGAAAAAAATATATACTGTTCGTTGTTTGTCGGCTAATTAAATTCAAAATGTGATCTAGCATGTCTGAACCATTCTCTAGATCAGGGGTGGCCAACTCCCAAGAGACTGTGATCTACTCACAGAGTTAAAAACTGGCAGTGATCTACCCCCTTTTGGGGGGTTCAGGTCAAAGTTGTTGAGCATTTTGTAGGAAGTCTTGTTTTGCGGGGTTCAGGTCACAGTTGCTGAACTTTTTTTAGGGAGGAAGGAAGTCTCATTTGGGGGGGTGCAGGGCAAAAATGTTGAGCTTCTTTTAAGGGAGCCAAAGTTGTTCAGCTTCTTTGGGAGGAGCCAGTGATCTACCACGGACGTCCAGTGATCTACCGGTAGATCATGATCTACCTGTTGGACGTGCCTGCTCTAGATGATGAAGTTCAAGTAAACATAGCTGCAAATATTGCAGTGCTCTTCTTCTGCAGATGTAATGGGATAGAGCTCAGTCCAAATTGCATGAGACTCTTTATCTCAAGGTCATGTGTTCGAGCCCCACGTTGGGGAGAAGATTCTTGCATTGCAGGGGGTTGGACTAGATGACCCTCAGGGTCCCTTCCAACTCTACAATTCTATGTTTCTATGTCACTTCCGACATTATGCTTATGCCAACATCCCCATCCAAAGGCTCTTTTCTTGTGGATTCCTAAAAAAGCTCTTAAAAACCTTGTGTTAAATTATTCTGCAGCTATCCCTCAAAACCAGTGTAAAGGGCGTACAGCTTCCGGGTCATGTGGCCAGCATGACTAAGCTGCTTCTAGAGAACCAGAGCAGCACACGGAAATGCCGTTTACCTTCTCGCCAGAGTACTACCTATTTATCTACTTGCACTTTGACATGCTTTCGAACTGCTAGGTGGGCAGCAGCTGGGACCGAGCAACGGGAGCTCACCCCGCCGCGGGGATTCGAACCGCCGACCTTCTGATCGGCAAGTCCAAGGCTCTGTGGTTTAACCCACAGCGCCACCTGTGTGTAGCTGTAGCGTGTAGGCCTGTAACTGGAGCAAAAAAAAAAGTGAGTCTTTCTATAGGGAGAACCTTTCCTCAAGATTGCCTTCAGCTACAATTCAGGCTCACATAATATGTGGTATATTCTTGTCATCTTCTGGGGGGGGGGGGAGAGACCTCCCCCCCAAAGAGATCATTGGAATTCTGCTATGGAAGCCAGAAATGCTGAGTGCTCTTTTCCTTAATCACCAGCCTATAACTTCTCTGTTTCATCAGCTGTTTAATGTTTTCAGTTAAAAAATTATAGCACAGAGCGATGTGATTTTTGCAAACACTGTGAACACAGGATGGAATGCCAAGCTGGTAGATTTACAAGCCCTTAATAACTTGGGTCCAGGATACCTTAAGAATTGCCTTGCAAATTAGGTTGCAATTGAGCTTCCATCAGCCCCAACCAGCGTGGCAAAAGGTCAGGGATGTTGGGAGTTGGAGTCGAACGACTATTTTGGTGTTAAGCAGTATAAAAATTAAAGAATAAAAAGAATAAAACACATGGAGCGCCAGAGCTTCCCTATCCCTGACTTACAGCAAGGAACTGCACACTCTGGGATGTAGAAGGCACATACAAAATTGTTGTTTTAACTGAGGATTTGAGCTACCCATTCATCCTCTGAATATGCCAGATTTTCAAAGCTTAGTGCACTCTGCTGCTCATTTCTAATAGACAACTGCTGAATGATCATCCATTTGTTTTTGACAGTAATGACTAACCCTGCTCTTTATATTGCTCCTCTCTTATAGAAGTCCAAATGAGCTCATGCTTCCATGTCAATTTGAGGATATATTGAATTTGTTTCCAGGAAGACAATATAGAATTTCCAATCCAAAGTTCATGGGAGTGTTTAAATGTGAAATGTCCTGATCTCATATTTGGATGACATTTCTACCTTTCTTTCACTTCTTGGTAGAAAAAAAGAAGAAGCCACAGCTGAATTTAGAGGTTACTTTGATTTGTTTTGACCTTAAGATAATAGTGGAGAACTGAATCCTGAAGCTTTGTTTTTAAAGTACCAATTTTCTTCTTCTTCCAGAAATAGCTCCCCCCCCCCAATAGGATCCACTTATCTTTCAAACAAGATCAAATCTGTCTACACCAGGGTGAATCTCCTGGTTCCCAAAGACATATATTAGAGGAGGCCTAGTCTTCATGATATGCCCCCTTTCCTTATCTCTCATCCTCTTCCTTGTCCACAACACAAGAGAGAGATGCTCATCTTCTATAAAAGCAACAAATGGGGAAGCTGCTGCAGTACAAATTCCCCCTCCAGATGTTGATAACCTGCAACTCCCACCCACCCCCTTGACCATTGGCCATGCTGGAGTCAAACAACATCTGGAGAGCCATAGGTTCCACAGCCCTTTCTAGATATGTTATTCACTTCCCCATGAGAACTATTCCAGTGGGTGAACCAGATAAACAGGGACAAAATGAAGTCGAATAATTACAGACGTTTCTAGAGCCTGGAAGTGTCCTGTAAGGCCTTTTTGCCCTCCCCCTTCCTCCTCCTGCTTTGCTCAGAACATCACTCTGCCTCAGGAAAAACCTGGTCTGCTGGTCTACAATAATTAAGAAAGTAAGACAAACCCATCCTGCTGCTTCCCACAACGGCCAACCATTGTTGGAGATGCCTACAGAAAGCCCACAAGAAAGACACCAAGGCAATAGCCCCACCCTGCTATTTGCCACCCAGCAAGTGGTAACCAAGGGCATGCTACTTCTGAACATAGGAGTGCCACCCAGCCACCATGCCTGATAGATAGCTTGGAGGATAGGTGGTGGCTAACAGATTGAGGTTGAATCCTGACAAGACAGAAGTACTGTTTTGGGGGGGGGACAGGAGGTGGGCAGGTGTGGAGGGCTCCCTGGTCCTGAATGGGGTAGCTGTGCCCCTGAAGGACCAAGTGCGCAGCCTGGGAGTCATTTTGGACTTTCAGCTGTCCATGGAGGCGCAGGTCAATTCTGTGTCCAGGGCAGCTGTCTACCAGCTCCATCTGGTACGCAGGCTGAGATCCTACCTGCCCACAAACTGTCTCACCAGAGTGGTGCATGCTCTAGTTATCTCCCGCTTGGATTACTGCAATGTGCTCTATGTGGGGCTACCTTTGAAGGTAACCCGGAAACTACAACTAATCCAGAATGTGGCAGCTAGACTGGTGACTAGGAGTGGCCGCCGAGACCACATAACACCGGCCTTGAAAGACCTACATTGGCTCCCAGTACGTTTCCGAGCACAATTCAAAGTGTTGGTGCTGACCTTTAAAGCCCTAAACGGCCTCGGTCCAGTATACCTGAAGGAGCTTCTCCACCCCCATTGTTCTGCCCGGACACTGAGGTCCAGTGCCAAGGGCCTTCTGGCAGTTCCCTCACTACGATAAGCCAAGTTACAGGGAACCAGGTAGAGGGCCTTCTTGGTAGTGGCACCCACTCTGTGGAACGCCCTCCCACCAGATGTCAAAGAGAAAAACAACTACCAGACTTTTAGAAGACATCTGAAGGCAACCCTGTTTAGGGAAGCTTTTAATGTTTGACGGACTATTTTATTTTAATATTTTGTTGGGAGCCTCCCAGAGTGGCTGGGGAAACCCAGCCAGATGGGTAGGGTATAAATAATAAATAATAAATTATTGTTATTATTACCGGTATTAGTAGTAGTAGTAGTAGTAGTAGTAGTATCATCTGCCATAAATTTACCTAATCTACTTTTAGGAACAGAGAGAGGCTGTCTTACACCAAGTGAAGGTATTATTAGTCAAGTCAAGTGCATTTTTGTTTATTGTAACTGGCAGCACATATCTAGGTTTTCAGGCAGAGCTCTCCCACACTACAGCAGTGTGTAGCGTAGCGGTTAGAGTGTTGGCCTAAGACCTGGGAGACCAGGGTTCAAATCCCCATTCGGCCACAAAGTTCACTGGGTGGCGTTGAACCAGTCACAGTCTCTCAGCAGTCTCTCGTGCCACTTTAGGTGCCAATTAATATCAGCGAGTAGGGCTTAAAATGCCTCCCACAACAATGCAATCCCACACCTGTCTCCTAGTCAATTCCACCCAGTTCAACAGGGCTTATTCCCAGGTAAGTGGCTATTGGATTACAGTCTAAATTCCGAAATACAAGGGCTGCCACACACACACCCCTTCTGCAACTGCAGCACGGATTCAGAAATCTGAAAGATTTAAATGCCTAGTAGATTCAGACACAGATCACAGTGTTCAAAGTAAACACTTCAACCCCTCATTCATCACCCAGGAATGCTAATCCAGCATGGCCTTGAACTCAGCAACTCTTGCTGAGATGGGTGTGTGTGGCCCAGATTCCTCTTAAGGTCTGCGTCGGGGATGACTAAATGGAGGGACCCTGTTTCAGAGCTTGTTTCCCCACTGCCACTCTTTATCATACAGAAGAGCTGTCTGCTTGCCATGACAGAGTGACACTGTTTCCTCTAATATTGTTCCTATCTGTGTTTCCTCTGAGGCAAAGGACCAGCAGCCTCCAGCCAGCATGCTTGAAGGGTGGCTTTTTAAAGATTTTCTCTCCCTTCCCAGCTAATTAGAAACAGGTGCTTGTTTACTGGGAATGACAGCAACCGGTTCTATAGGCTCACACCCTTAGCTGTGAGCTATGCCAAAGAACCTGTTTCTTGAGCGCCTGGCTTGTACTTTACATTACGGTGAAGGAACCCATGTCATTATCATCATTCTTAAATAGTGTGAGAGCAGTAGGGCAGCTCTAGAGGCACTCTCGCCAAATCCAGTCCAAATGCGCCTTTCTCCTCCAGGGTCAAGCCCTTGGGGAGAAATGTGCCTGTCAGTTCAAAGCAGGAGCTCAGGCACTGAGTTCAAAGCAGAATTCCACCCTGCCCCAGTCTCCCATGATATCACCCAGAAACCTCCTGCTCAGACCGGGCACAATTCTGCAGTTTTTAAAAGCAAATTTCATTCTTTTAATTGGCAATGAATGGATAAGTGCACAAACTTTTGTGTGAGACACTGTTAAAGACACATGAGGGCGATTGGCTGCCTGAAGCATATTGGAAGGGAGAAGGCTGATGTCTGAAATACAGTGGTACCCCTGGTTAAGTACTTAATTTGTTCCGGAGGTCCGTTCTTAACCTGAAGGGTACTTAACCTGAAGCACCACTTTAGCTAATGGGACCTGCTGCTGCCGCTGCGCCGCCAGAGCACGATTTCTGTTCTTAGCGGAGTTCTTAACCTGAAGCGTACTTAACCTGAAGCGTACTTAACCTGAAGCGTACTTAACCCGAGGTACCACTGTAGTGGTCTGATTCACACATAATGCTAAGACAACCTATGGATTAGTGTGAATGAGCAAGCATGCGGCAATGCAAAGCAAAAACCTGGCCTTGCTGCTACCACATTACCAACAGCAAAACCAGTGCTTTTTTCGAGGGGGGTGCAGGGGTAATAATAATAATAATAATAATAATAATAATAATAATAATAATAATTTATTATTTGTACCCCGCCCATCTGGGCGGGTCTCCCCAGCCACTCTGGGCGGCTTCCACAAATATCAAAATACATTAAAATCTCACAGATTAAAAACTTCCCTAAACAGGGCTGCCTTCAGGTATTTTCTAAATGTCAGATAGTTGTTTATCACTTTGACCTCTGATGGGAGGGCGTTCCACAGGGCGGGCGCCACTACCGAGAAGCCCCTCTGCCTGGTTCCCTGTAGCTTTGCTTCTCGCAGTGAGGGAACCGCCAGAAGGCCCTCGGCACTGGACCTCAGTGTCCGGGCTGAACGGTGGGGGTACGCATACCCCTAAACATTTTGTGAATCTTTGTACTTTTGTCCATTTACTGTATTTATTTTTCCTGATTTGAACTATAAAATAGTGATTTTCTTGAGTCAAAATGAGAGTACCCCTAAACATTTTTTAAAGAAAAAAAGCACTGAGCAAAACTATGTTTTATATAATCTGTAAGCCACCCAGACATACACGGGTGGCGCTGTGGGTTAAACCACAGAGTCTAGGGCTTGCTGATCAGAAGGTCGGCGGTTCGAATCCCCGCGATTTGGTGAGCTCCCGTTGCTTGGTCCCTGCTCCTGCCAACCTAGCAGTTCGAAAGCACGTCAAAGTGCAAATAGATAAATAGGTACCGCTGCAGCGGGAAGGTAAACGGCATTTCCATGTGCTGCTCTGGTTCGCCAGAAGCGGCTTAGTCATGTTGGCCACATGACCTGGAAGCTGTATGCAGACTCCCTTGGCCAATAATGCGAGATGAGCGCCGCAACCCCAGAGTCGGACATGACTGGACCTAATGGTCAGGGGTCCCTTTACCTTTTTAAGCCACCCAGAGTGGCTGGGGAAACCTAGCCAGATGGGTGGGGTATTATTATTATTATTATTATTATTATTATTATTATTATTAGGTTTGGCTTAGCATTACGTGCAAACCTGGTCTCATGGTTTGTGTTGCTCCAAACTAAACAAACGGGGTCTTGCTGTGCATAGCCTGCCATACACACTTTTGCCTGGTCTGAAATCTATGCTGACTGAAAGTGGCTCTTTGGGGGTTTCCAACAGGAGCTGTTCCCAGTCCAAACTGGCGATGCTGGGGATGGATGGAACCTGGGACCTTGTGCATGCAAAACAGATGCTCCAACACAGTCCTTCCCCTCCCTGTTCACCCACCCAGAGCAAGTGGGAGCTGCTCAGCTTTCGCAGCCTCCACTGCAGGATGAGAGCCAAATGCCTCAGACCCTGAGGAGTGAGAAGGAAGCTGACATCAGAGCTGGCAGCATGCATGCATACAGCTTATCCATTGGATCGCCATCGGAGCAACATCTGTTTTCTGTGTCTTCTTGGGCAGGGCGCCAAGCTTCTAACAATATGCAGCCTCATAGACCCATCTGTGCCCGGGATGTCTTATTTGCCTCCTGAAGCTCTCACATGGCAACAGCTCCATGTGGGGACCCTGCAAGCAGCAGCAGCAGCATCTGCCACCAGCGCCATCCTGCCCTGCCCGCTTTTGAAGGAGCCCCTCGCAAGAAGGCTCATGAAAAGGAGGCCGCTCTGAGCGAAAGCTAATGATATTTCTGGCTCGAAGAGCACCCTCTCCCTGAGGCAGAGGCGGTGCTTCCGCAGCCCACAGCCGCCAAGCCCAGTCGCTGCAGACAGTGTTTTCGTAACCCCCACCACCTGGGTGGCAACCAGCACATCTGCTGCCTGGATGAACTAAAGCAGAGCCGGACCCTCCTGTTCTCCAGAAGGCAGCTCAGTCGGCTGCTAAAAGGAGGAGGGAGAGAAGAGCTGCAAATGCAATTCAGATTTCTCAGCCATCTGCTCCTAGAACTTTAAAGAAGTTCCTGGTTTCGCCTCGAAAGAAGTTCGGGCACCCACAGCTATGTCAGTCATGGAAGAGGTAGTCTCTTTCATTCCACCAGGCACAGGCTCTGGAATCTGCTCCCTTCATCTGTCTGACAGCTGTCGGCAGCTGAGCAAGGTGAGCCAGGAGTTGAGTCATTGCTGAGGAACCAAGCCAGGAAGGCTCTGCTACTCAGGCAGGATCCCAGCCCAAATGGCAAGCCTTTTATAGGTCTTCCTGTCCAAGACGACTCAATGGGGTGGAGCCAATCCAAGACGACCCAATGGGGTGGAGCCCATCCATAGCCTACTTTGCTGCCAGGAATTGTACTTCTCATAGGTTACAACGTGGGGCAGCTAGACACAGATTTCTGGTCCTAGCCCTGGCCTAGAAGTTCTTCCAGCCAATGTTGCACCCTCTAGAGTTTGTGGACTACGACTTACAGCAGCATGGTCAATGATCAGGGATGATGTGGAGCACAGGTTCCCCATCCCTGTTTTAAAGGCAGGTGTCACATTTTCTGGGTCCCAAACCCCTCGGAACTCAGGACAACCGCATCTCGCTTGCTTCAGATCAGAGAAGCTGGGTTCATCCTGGGAAGGGGAGAATAGATAGCACAGTTTGCCAGTCCCCACCAGTTCCTTCCTCAGGAGGCCATTTCAGGCTGGTTCACTCCCTCTTTTCCATGATTCCCTCTGAGGCTCATATGCCATCAGGAGGAATCTGGGAGCCTCTCATCAGCTCCACCCTTACCCACCTGGGCTGATGGGTCTAGTGCAGATCTGCAGAACCAATCGCCTGCCACATTCAAAGTGTTGGTGCTGACCTTTAAAGCCCTAAATGGCTTCGGTCCAGTATACCTGAAGGAGCGTCTCCACCCCCATCGTTCAGCCCGGACACTGAGGTCCAGTGCCGAGGGCCTTCAGGCGGTTCCCGCACTACGAGAAACCAAGTTACAGGGAACCAGGCAGAGGGCCTTCTCGGTAGTGGCACCCGCCTGTGGAACGCCCTCCCTTCAGATGTCAAAGAGAACAACAACTATCAGACCTTTAGAAGACATCTGAAGGCAGCCCTGTTTAGGGAGGCTTTTAATGTTTAATAGATTATTGTATTTTAATGTTCTGTTGGAAGCCGCCCAGAGTGACTGGGGAAACCCAGCCAGATGGGCGGGTTATAAATAATAAATTATTATTATTATTATTATTATTATTATTATTATTATTTTTATATAATTGGACCCAAAAGTTTGATCAGTGCCATTCAGCATGGGAAAATGTCAGGGACGACTGGGAGCTGGAGTCCAGCAACACCTGAGAGGGCCACAGGTTCCTCATGACTGTTCTAGTGGCTTTCTCTCCATGACTGGGAACAGCTTCCTTTCTCAAGCTGCTACCAGTGAACCAATCCAGGGTAGCTAGGTCACATAGGCCTAAGCCTAGGCATTTTTTTGGGGGGGAAGCAAATAATGCAGAAGCCAAGTGAAAGCAGAGCAACGTAAAGGTTGCTTGTGAGAAAGAGGAGAGTGGCAGAAGTGATGCACCTCTAATGGATCCTTTTAAGTTCCTCAGTAAGACATCTGGTTGGCCACTGTGAGAACAGGATGATGTAGTAGGTAGGCCTTTGGTCTGATCCAGCAGAACTCTCTTGTGTTAAGGCAGGCAAAGGTGAGAAGAATATCAGTGAATCCTGGTTACATCCCCTCCCCATGGCCCTTGCACGTTAGCCATCACTCACTGTGCTGGGTAAGGAGGCTAATGGAGAGAGTTAACATTATGGAGCCACAGACCTGGTTAAGGCTTCAAAGCCATGAAGAACTGTTGGTCATGGGTTTATTTCATGTTTTTGGAGGAGACTTGGATGACTCTGGTCCCATAACACCAATTTCTCTGGGCAGTGTCCACAGGAGCTTTCTGAAGCCACTCAAAGAGAGCTACACATCCCTAAGAAGCAAGCCTGCCGAGGATGGGGTGGACCAGTGGCAGAGCTTCATGCTCCAGGACCGGGGGGCAGAGAGCAGGCGGGGATGTGGCTGGTGCACATTCCAGGGGCATGGCACGCATCCTGGGGCCGTGGTGCACTGCCTGCAGGAGTGTGGCGCTCAGCGGAGGCTGGGGGCAGTCACGATGGCACCCCACCAGGATTGTGCTGCCAGGGACGGAACATTCCCCCCTGCTCCCCTCTTCCTCCACCAGTGGGGTGTACTCCTCTATTTGGAACCCGGGTAATTATCAATCGGGCTGGAATTCTGAACATTTCCATTGCCTACTCGAACCAAAATGTAACACTTAGAAATCGCTGCGATAAAAATAAATAAACATCAAAAGTAATATGAGTTACCCCAAACCTCTACTTCAAGTGAAAGCATTGCCAGAAAACTTATCCAAAAAACACACCGAGCTTTCTTCTGGTTTTGTCCTTCAAACCTCAGTGAAAAGGAAAACATTTCTCTAACATGTGGATTAAGAGGGAAGGGTTCGCTTTTGTGCTTCAGCAACTTTTGCAGTAATAATAGTGAACTCTCTCTTCTAAAACAAACCTTTGTGCTTTCCAATATATAAAGAAAGAAGGAAATTAATTCTGGCTGCAAGGATAGTGGTTGATTAAGGAATACCACAGATTAAGTTAAACCACAGAGCCTAGGGCTTGCCGATTGGAATGTCGGCGGTTCGAATCCCCGCGACGGGGTGAGCTCCCGTTGCTCGGTCCCTGCTCCTGCCAACCTAGCAGTTCAAAAGCACATCAAAGTGCAAGTAGATAAACAGGTACCACTCCAGCGGGAAGGTAAACGGCGTTTCCATGTGCTGCTCTGGTTCGCCAGAAGAGGCTTAGTCATGCTGACCACATGACCCAGAAGCTGTACGCCAGCTCCCTCAGCCAGTAAAGCAAGATGAGCGCCGCAACTCCAGAGTCATCCGCAACTGGACCTAATGGTCAGGGGTCCCTTTACCTTTACCTTTTTAAGGAATACAAACCAGGGTTGCCAGATTATCAGGTTGGAACTGTCAACACAGAACCTTCACATTATTGGATTTTGCTTCAAAAATCTCATGCCCAGTGGTGGGGCCTAGGAACTGGGAGAAAATTAAATTCAGTTTGCATTTGAAGATGAACCAACATAATTTGCACTTTCCAAAACAGTATGTGAACTGAAACACAGCAGCGCTTCAAAATTTGTGCTCTCCATATTTCACAATGCATATTTCCAACCTGGGGCTCACCCACACTTCCACTTGTCCCACCACTTTCCCCTGGGAAAACCTGCTCTTTACTGCTGAATTGGGACAAATGTCTATGGCAATTTTTCATGTGATCTGCTGAGTATAATCATGCAATAAAGTGGGGCTGCCTGCACTACACATTCTATGGTCATTCAGTGGTCATTCTCCACTTTCTTGTTTTCTTGAACTCCACAAAAAATAGATGCAAAACATTTTTGTTTAGTTTGGATAGGAGCCATCTTCCTAGCCATCTGGTACGCAGGCTGAGACCCTACCTGCCCGCAGACTGTCTCACCAGAGTGGTGCATGCTCTAGTTATCTCCCGCTTAGACTACTGCAATGTGCTCTACGTGGGGCTACCTTTGAAGGTGACCTGGAAACTGCAATTAATCCAGAATGTGGCAGCTAGACTGGTAACTGGGAGTGACCACCTGGACCACATAACACCGGTCCTGAGAGATCTACATTGGCTCCCAGTACGTTTCCGAGCACAATTCAAAGTGTTGGTGCTGACCTTAAAAGCCCTAAGCGGCCTCGGTCCTGTATACCTGAAGGAGTGTCTCCACCCCTCCCATCAGAGGTCAAAGGGATCAACAACTACATGACATTTAGAAAATACCTGAAGGCAGCCCTGTTTAGGGAATTTTTAAATCTGTGATGTGTTAATGTATTTTAATGTTTGCTGGAAGCCACCCAGAGTGGCTGGGGAGACCCAGCCAGATGGGCGGGGTACAAATAATAAATTATTATTATTATTATTATTATTATTATTATTATTAGCCTTAGTTCTATTCATTCTTCGGTATGAAAGTCTTTCAATGAAAGTGAATTTATGCCTTTGCATCCATGACTGCCCCACTGCCTCCGAGAATATGCTAACTTCTATTAATTTCTTTTGGCATAAGCTAAACACAGGTGTTATATAGTCCCATCTCAAGGATCACTCTCTTCCCCAAACCCACCTTTAAAAAATAATAGCAACACTTCATCCAATACATTTGAATATGCAGGACTGCAACTGTGCAAATTCAGCATGTACCAAGAAAACTTTAAGCATGTAATTCAATGAAGATGTATGGGAAACACATCAATACCAGTAATATAACACCACTTGGATGTTCCTTTTGATTAAGCAGTTCATAAGCTTTCCTAACAAAATAGAGGACTGTACCCCAACTCTTCAGTGATTCTGTTCAGATTGGGATTTGGCCACAATAGATGATTGGCTGTCTGATGGTGATATAGCAAGCCAACCCAGAGTGCCTTACCTTTTAGTGCACTCTTAATAGGGACTGCCATGGTTGTTTTCGTCCGTGTCAAGTGATTGAAGATGTCCCTCTGAGAAGGCTCCAAGAGATCCTTTAAGAAAATATACATTTGTCAGGCTTAATAAGATACAGGTTGGCACACAGCAAACAGGATGCATTTCTGTTTCTTTTGCTCTCCCAGAAGGTAGGTGCAGTTTAGAAAGTTGCAAATGCCTGCCAGTAAACAGGGCGGTTGCCATAGAGCTGCTATATTGAAGTCCTGCTCAATGAAATAAAGGCTCACGAGGGACATTGCCAGGTTCACAGACCATCTAAAATGAAGAGGAGTTTTATCATTCACTTCCATAATTATGAGGCGCTTTGGTGCAAAAGTTTATTTCACACAACACAAGGCAGTGTGATAACCTGAGCACCTTTTCTATTAACAGTTGTAGTCAATGGCTCATGCAAAAACTATGATTCCAGAATGAAAGTTTATGCACATTGCCATAATTAATCAAGCTGCCCTTTGGGGACCAATGCCTTTTCAGCGTTACTCATGGACCAGTACTAAACAGACTGTTCTTTACCTTCCCTTCCCTGCATCTCTTTTTCCATGCCATTTACCACCTCTTTTTAGGCTAATGGAGCAATGCAAATTAAAACAGAGCAAAACAGAGCAATGTAGCCTGAAGCCCTTGGCCAGGCACAGAGCCTTCTTGGTAGTGGGGCCCGCCCTGTGGAATGCCCTCCCATCAGATATCAAGGAAATAAGCAACTATCTGATGTTTAGAAGACATCTGAAGGCAGCCCTGTTTAGGGAAGTTTTTAATGCTTGATGTTTTATCATGTTTTTAATGTTCTGTTGGGAGCCGCCCAGAGTGGCTGGGGAAACCCAGCCAGGTGGGCAGGGTATACCGTATTTTTCGCTCCATAAGACACACCTGAACATAAGATGCACCTAGTTTTTAGAGGAAAGGGGGAAAGCCCTGCTTTTTTGAGGATCAGCTCAAAGTGGTGCAGCTTCTTTTGCAAAGGGAAAAGCCCTGCTTTTTTGAGGATCAGCTCAAAGTGGTGCAGCTTTTTTGCAAAGGGAAAAGCCCTGCTTTTTTGAGGATCAGCTCAAAGTGGTGCAGCTTCTTTTTCAAAGAGGAAAAGCCCCGTTTTTATGGGGTTCAACTCACAGTTCTGCAGCTTCTAGTCCTACAGGAAAGGCAGCCATTTCTACAGTTTCCAGACAGATAATCTAATCAGCCAGTCACATGTCAGTGGGGAAACAAACAGCCTCCCTCTGCATTCGACAATGGAGGCCTGGGCAAGGGGGCGGGGCTGGAAAGGGAGCCTTATCTCTCTCCCCAATCGCTTGCTAAACAGCTGTTCAGCGGCTTCCTTTCAACACCCTCTTCTCTCTTTGTAAAAAAAAAGAGCACAATCTGCTTTTGGCCCCTAGACAATTTGGCTCCAGGGACCATACATTTGCTCCATAAGACGTACAGACATTTCCCCTTACTTTTTAGGAGGAAAAAAGTGTGTCTTATGGAGCGAAAAAATACGGTAAATAAATAAATTATTATTATTATTATTATTATTATTATTATTATTATTATTATTATTATTTTCATAGACTGCTAGTGTCATCTGGCTCAGTACTGTCAACACCAGAGTTTCCAAGACTTGGGTCTCCAGCTGTTTTTTGGACTACAATTCCCATCATCCTGATAGCTAGGGATGATGGGAGTTGTAGTCCAACAACAGCTGGAGATCCAAGTTTGGGAAACCCTGGTCTACATGGACTGACACTGGATTTCCAAAGTTTGAGGCAGAGGCCTTTCCCAGCCCTGCTTAGAGATTTCAAGGCTTGAACCTGGAACCTTCTGCATGCAAATCATGTGTTCTACCACTGAGCTACGACCCTTCCTGGTGTCATGAAGTATATGGTACCTAAGGAAGGCTCTCTTCTTCCCTGACTATCAGGTGCAATGGGAACTTCAAGTCCCTCTGGAAGAAACCCTCTCATGTGTTATCATGCTAGTAGGAGTAGTTTTCTCCTGCAAATAGAATTGGGAATCAATACTTATGCAGCTGTTGTTCTGCCCTGCTCCTTGAGGCTCCCTTGGTGTAAATCATTGTGGCATCCTCATATCACTCTCCAACATAGCATTGTAGATTATTGCTAGGAGCTGGGATTATGACATAGTTGGCACAGTAATCCAGTTATATTATTCCTCCATTTTAGGGATCTTGCATCCTGCAGCTCTGCTAGCTAAATTGCCTTCAAGCCTTGGTGGAATTAAAAGATTTACAACTGAGAACATGTTGTGTCAGCTACCAGGCAACTGCAGGGCAGATACATGGAAGTGTTAGGCACATGGGAGCCTAAGTGAGAGTTTGATTATGCTTTCTAAGGATGTGCCTGCATGGAAGCTTCCTGCACTGTCAGTCTGTGGTAAGTTAAAGTGTACAAAGCATCATTTGAACAATCATACCCTGTTGAGAAGATTTTGCAGAATTCCATCAATGCAGATGCTGCAAATGTACCCAACTGTACCACAAACACCAACAAACTTATTTGTTGAATTGGTGGCCTGGCCTTAAGAGTGTTGTTATAGCCCGCAGGGGACATTGTGAAGTGGATAGTGCCAAAGTGCTACTCCCTATCAAGCTGATGGTGGTACCCATGAGCCTCTGCAGGAATTATCCCAGAGAGGTAAAACACTGAAAGGGGAGGAGCAGACTAGTTTCACACACACACACACACACACACACACACACACACACACACACACAAATAGGAGAATACTACCTGTACATTTTGCCTCATATCTGAGGTTCTAAAAATGCTAGAAGCTTACTTTTTTGGTAAAATGATAGGAATCTGGGGATTATGGGTCATGGGTGGGGAGCACCTGCCCACTTTATCTCCTAACCCACAGATGCCCATGAGAGAACTCTAACCTCACTAACATTTCAATGCTACTATAATTCCTCCTCAAGCCCCTGTTGGACTGAGCATTGTAAATGGTATGTTTCTGCAGGAGATATTCCTGTTCCTGTTGCTGCCAGGTTGGAAGCAATCTGAGATAAATGATTTTCTAACAGGAATACTGGAAGAGTCACTGTGGGGGAAGCTTCCCTGAGGTGAAATCAAGGCTGTCAAAGCAAACAATGATGCACTTTTTGGCATCCTCAGAAGAAAGAAAGAGAGAGAGAGAGAGAGAGAGAGAGAGAGAGAGAGAGAGAGAGATCCACATGCCTCTTGTAGATCTAGATTAAGTCATCCTCTTGGCAGGCTCACGGCTCACACCGGAACTGTGCATGTGACGCTGTACAGTGTGGGAGTCACAAACAACTGGCAGGGAGTCAACCAGGGAAAAGACAATGCAAGAAACCACAAAGGCCAGGGCTACTTGGATTGGCTTGAAATCCAAGGCTCCAAGTCAACATCCCTCCTTGTGTCAGGAGTCCATTGGAAGGCTGCCACTCCAAGTGGCTGGACACTGTGTAACAACATCCTCTCTCCTTTGTTTCCCTGCAGTCTCTTTCTCACTTTCATTTCCTCTCTGCATCCGTTTCAGGGGCATGGTGCAACCCAGGGGCACAGGCACCAGTTCTTTGTTACCTGCTAGCCACCACCACCACTGCTACTAATATTGTTGAACTATTGTGACTTCTCCACACAGTAGGAAGCCCCTGGGGCAAAGCAGTTGCGCAAGTTTGGTTCCCTTTGGAAGGTGGTCACTGGAGTCTTGCTAGCATTTTGTATAATTTAATTGCAGATACATAGATTGAGTAGAGTTGGAGCCTCAGTTTGCACATGACAGCAGATAGCCAAACCGTTGTCCACTTCAGATCTCCAAAGAGGTGTGTCCCAAAGCTGCTTACAGAACCCAAACTCACCTCTCTGCCCTCTTGGTTCTCTCAGCCTTTCTTCTTCCCGACTCCGACCGCAGCTTCTGTCGGGAGAAGAAAGGCATGTCACTTTCCATGACCTTCCAGGTATTTCCCTTTCAGAACAATGCAGGGTGGCCTTGTATTAAGAAGCAGTCATCTAACAATTATCTCCCATGGAGACACATCACCTGAATACCCTGAGCTATTAACATTCCGATCCTAGGTGTCCAGGCGCTGCTTTAAGGCAGGGGTGGGAATTGGATCTAGCCGGTGAGCCAGATCCCAAGCTCCCGCAAATCCTGTGTGCTATTTTGACAGGTGGGTGGGGTCACCACATGTCAATCACTTAGTGTCACCATGCCAAGTAAAGTCTTTAGCTTTGCTTATGTGGCATGAAATCCAGCCAATCAGGGAAAGACTATGGGATTTGCAGGTGACACTAGTCACGATGACCACCTCAGGTGCCAGGACCCACAGGGGCAGCAGAACCTGATGTCTTTATCCCCCTCCCCCTTGTTCCTGGCAGGGAAGGGGGGTGCCATTTTGTGGTTCACCTCAGGTGCCCAAATGTATTGGGCCAGCCTTGGCTCAGATCATATTGACCATTATTTAATCAGGCCACAACTAGCAGTTTCACAATTCTCTATATAACATCAGGCAAGCTGTAACTTTCATCATCGGGGAAGAACCCAAGAGGAACCATGTGGTGCTGATGCATAGATGTGGATGAGCACAGAGTGAGGGTGGGTAGGGAGCATGTGGATGGATGAAGGGATGAGTGTGAATGGAAGGTATATGCATGAATGGAAGGTATATGGAGCTTTGGCCCCACCCTCTGTTGGCATGTCAACTCTGGAAGGTAACGTATGGCAGGAATGCAGTCCTCAGGCTGAAGAAGTCTCCCCACCCCTCATTTAGAGGATTTTGTATCAGGGATTAACTTAGTCAAAGGGTACTGATTATTTCTGGGAACAGAACCATCTGAAGCATCTGCCTGCTGTAAATAAAGCAACATTGCTTCCCCATCTATTCGTTGGGATGTGAAGCGCATGGTCTCATGGAGAGAGGCAGTGTCATCAACTGCTGAAGTGCTGCCAAGTGCTCCCTTGACTTCTAGCATTCCTGGAAGTGAATAAGTTTTTCCTTCTCTTTACTGCCATCGTGAGCCGCAAAGACATTTGTTCTTTCCTTTGTTCTGGGTTAAAGGGTGTGCGTGTGTGGAACTGGAACTAGCAGGAGACAATGCAACAGCACGTTGCTATGAACCGCTGGGCGGAGATACAAACAGTACATGTGCGTTTGACTACTGTTCCAAGGAAGGGATATTTGGCAAAGCCCCGTTTGTATGTTTGAAGGATATGTTAGTGAATGATTTGTTCTGAGATCACCACCTACACAGCCAGGATTTCTGTCTGTACACACAGGCGTGACTGGTTGGCCGTACAGCCCTGGAGCCTTGCCTCTTCTTCCTTCCTTCCCTGGGCAGTCTCCCTTCCTCTCAACCCAAATGCCTCCAGGCTGTATGTCATTGACAAGCAGAAGTTACCTCATGAATCAGACACCCCCATGTTCGGACCTTGGGCTCTTCCAAAGGAAATTCCTCAATGTGGAGCACAGTGGGGATGTCTGACTCACATCTTAACTCAGGGTGATCCTGTGGGGTTTGGAATGGACTATGGGAAAGAATCCCAGGGCACCTGCCATGTTCAGCCAATGCTATTTTCACCCAAGTTATGACAAACACCTAACAAAAATGGCTTCTTTTACTGAGAGAAAAGGAACCCCACCTCACAACCATGAGCCAATGGTGACTGAGAATAAAATTCCCCTTTGGCCCAGAAAACCAGCCGCCATTTGAAGCTTCAGTGAAAAGACTCTAAACTGAGAGAGGGTGAGCTGGGGAAGCTTGATGAAGGGAAAGACCATGGCGAGTCCTTTTGAAAAGGCCAGCATTCCACCCACAAGGCCATACAAGTGCAGGGCAAGGCCTTGTGAGATCCCACAAAAGACCAAAAGGACCCCTTGCAATTGGAGCTGGCAGCACCGTCCCACAAATTGGTCCCTGGTGCACAAAAGCACACAGAACCATGATGTAGAGGTGACCATAGAGTCAGAGGGGGCCTTGTAGGCCACCTAGTTCATCTCCTTGCTTGATACAGAACTGGATCACCTCCAACAGATGACTGTCCATCCTCTGCTTGAAGACCAGCTCTCGTGGGGGAGCAGGATTTCAAGTTTTGCAGAGTTTTGATCCAGTGACATACATGAGGATGAGAAAAGACTGGCGTAAACGTGGACATAAAAATGAGAATTTTCTTTAAGGTGATTGCAGATATCTTGAGGTGGATGGAGACTGCAGGCCATTAGTTGACAAGGACCATTAAAGACTCCACAGTCCAGATTTCCCCCAGGTTTCCCAGGATCAAGGATGTCAGACTACCTACTTCCTCCTAAGATACTTCCTGCATTCCTGAGTGCTTTGGCAAGGGTAGAAACTTGGGAAGTAGCCTTCCGGACATGCCCTAAATATCTGAGATATTTAACCTCCATTAAAAAGGTGAAAATAGAACCAATAGATTCACCATATAATCTTAATCAGTATTTTAAAATATATAATACTGTCCAATATGTGAAACTAGCTGTACAAATGTGCATACACGTAAGCTAGCAATTAAAATCTGGCTAAAATTTCTGAAAGTTGTATTATCTTTTTCTGTCACAGTAGGAATCAGTATGTGGGGTTCACCTGACTTCTTCTCATGCAATGAGGCTTGTACCCTTTTCCTCACCCCATGTACCCAGGACCGGTGCTAGGGATTTTGGCGCCCTAGGCGAGGGGGCGGGCCACGTGACATCATTGCGCATGACGTATGGTGCCCCGCCCCCTGCCTGGCCAGCGCCCCCTCCATTTTGGCGCCCTAGGCAACTGCCTAGTTCGCCTTAATGGACGCGCCGGCCCTGCATGTACCCACTGATATTGGTTCTGGGCAGGTCAGGAGAACCCCCAAAACAAAGCATGAAAGCGGAGAGAAGCTTTCACTGCAAGCTGAAATGCTTGAGCTGTCAGAACGATCAACTTAATGCAATGCTGAGTTCCTCCCAGTGACACTTGAAAGTTGCCCAAAGAAGGTATTTGCTGCACAATGAACTGTTTTCGCCATAATAGTTGTTCAGCACCTGGGACTGGCTCTAATGTGCAGGTGCTACTTTGAGGGATATTCCCGATTCTCTCTCAGTCGTCTTCTTGCGACTAACCAGAAAAGGGGTGTTCTTTTTCACAAGAAGCATCTACAGCCTTTGAGGAATGGCAAGGCTGTGGGAAGGTCCTAAGCAGCCAGGAAAGCTGATAACCACTGGTTACGCTAATCATCCAAATGTCACCTTGGTCACATTTCAAAGTGGAGACTGGGCCAAAAATACAAGAGGCAGAAGAGCATTTTGAGTCTCTGCCCACAGTCAGTTCCAAAATAGAGGAGGAGGCGTGTTTGTGGGTGTGTGGAAGAGGAGGGTGTCTTTGTTGTGTTGGGTATCATGGTAATCTGAGTAAAATTCAGGTTTGTGGTAGTCTTGGCTGTGCCAAAAAAATAATTTAATTTACGTACTTAGGAAAATATTTTTTTTATACCAATAGGGACATCTGAGGCTCATTTCTTTCTACTTTCCACTTTGATAGTTTTGCATATCTATACAGAGGTCTTTGCAGTTGAGGGTGCCCACTCTGATACACAGGAGGTCAGTCAGTCAGTCAGGGTACAAACAGCCAAGCCTACCTCACAGGGCTGCTGTGAGGATGAAATCGGGGTGGAGAACCATTTACGCTATCTTGAGCTTCTTGGTGGTGAGACATAAATGGCATGAATAATTAAGGTCTCTAGTTCTATCAAAGCATCAGATTTTTGCCTTACAAATACCTTTTGAATCCACACACCATCAGAATCTGAATTTTCAAAACTGGGAGTTCATCCCATTTGACCCTCCCCACCCCCATTTCAGCTGTAGTCCAATCTGTTGGTGGGAAATGTGGACAGAATAGAATTCACTGGCAACAAACAACCCCTGTATAATACCTGAACAGCCATTTAATCTCCATAATGTATTTGTGATGCAGATTGTAGGGCTATAACTCTTATCTGTTATGTAGCCACTGACCTCTGAGCATATCTGTGAAGATGAAGATTTGATACATACATGTGTATACTTGCAAATATACACGCACATACACAATGGAGTGGCAATAGGTAAAGGTAAAGGGACCCCTGACCATTAGGTCCAGTCGTGACCGACTCTGGGGTTGCGGTGCTCATCTCGCATTATTGGCCGAGGGAGCCGGCGTACAGCTTCCGGGTCATGTGGCCAGCATGACAAAGCCGCTTCTGGCGAACCAGAGCAGTGCACGGAAATGCCGTTTACCTTCCTGCTGCAGCGGTACCTATTTATCTACTTGCACTTTGACGTGCTTTCGAACTGCTAGGTGGGCAGGAGCTGGGACCGAGCAACGGGAGCTCACCCTGTCGCGGGGATTCGAACCGCCGACCTTCTGATCGCCAAGCCCTAGGCTCTGTGGCTTAACCCACAGCGCCACCCACGTCCAATTGCCAAAAACAGGTAGCTTGAAAGTAAACAGGAAATGCAACTCCAAAACGATGAGTTGACATGTTATTCCCTGAACATACGCGAACTCCAGTGGAATCCAAGCTCAGTCATAACTCAATCCAGTATAAACAGCTTTGTAGAATCCCACTGGGGAAAGCTTTGGCTCGATAGGAGACATAAGGAACTAGACCATGACTGTTTACCTGGTGTGTTTTAAAGTCGTCCCTCCCACCAAAGGCTTCATAAGGAATTGTCACTGTGGCTGAAGTTTTGGAAGAAGGCATCAAGCTTAGGCAGTAATGTGATACTCTGTCAACAGAGGAGAAGGCCATGGTTTGAATTCCCGATGAAGATTTGTACTCATGACCTAAGCTCCATCCTGGATACTTGAAAATTGAACTTTGCACTTTCAGGAAAGGAACAGCCAACCTAAGCCAAAGAGCCATCATATGAATTGAACCCACCTGTCAACAAGGCAACCTAAGGTTTCTGCAGTTTCCCCTGTGATAAGGTAAGAAGACAACATGTTGCAGTCGGGTTGATTCCGACATCATGACGCTAAGGTTGGTTATGCACAAACCTGTTTGTTGAACAGAAAATGTAGTTTTTCCTCAATCAGGAATCATCCATGCTTAACATGCTGCTTTCCATCTAGATTGATTCTAGACGGGCTGAGGAAGGGTGGCTGGTCGCCCTGGGTGTCACTACTGAGGGGGGTGACAAAATGCCGGGTGGCACTCACCGCGGGGCCTGCAGCGTGCCTGAGCCACACGTCTCTCCTGGGAGAGTTGCAGTGGCTTGGGCGGCCGCAGGCTCCATGCTGCCCTAAACAGTCTGCCCACTGCCTCCCCCCCCCCAGCTGTAGGGCACACGCACCGCCCCAGGCGCCTGATTGGCTTGCTCCGCCACTGATTCTAGATCCTGTGATCCATAAGGGTTGTAGGGCTGAGTGATGTCCGGTTTTCAACATCATGATATATCACCAGCTAAACATCACGATACACCAATACAGTGGTGCCTCAGGTTACATACGCTTCAGGTTACATATGCTTCAGGTTAAGAACTCTGCTAACCCAGAAATAATGCATCAGGTTAAGAACTTTGCTTCAGGATGAGAACAGAAATTGTGCTCTGGCGGCGCAGAGAGGCCCCATTAGCTAAAGTGGTGCTTCAGGTTAAGAACAGTTTCAGGTTAAGAACGGACCTCTGGAACGAATTAAGTACGTAACCAGAGGTACCGCTGTATATGACAATGTCTGAAATCAGGATGGAACTATGTGGAAGAGAATGGGGCAATGTCCTGACAACTGCTACTACTTAGGAGTCTAAAACTTTACTTACCTTTAACATATTGTTACAACTGTTATTTTATAGTATAGAGCAACAGCGATGGCAGGAATCATGAGAGAATCATGATTTCCCCCCACCTCATGATTTTTTACATAGCACACAAACACATACCGGTATTGTGATTCGCGATATATCGCCACGCCAAATATTATGAAACTGTTACCATGATGTGGACTTCAAACCAATTTTGGATGATATATCAGTACATCACCCAGCCCTAATTTGCAGTTTTTCTCAATTTGGGATTGCTCATGCTTGGTACAGAAGGAGCACCCTCCCTGTTTTTTCAGGATGTATAAGAAGCTTCTGCTAAATAGTCTAGATGTCAGACAGGAAGTAAGGACTATGGTCACATCTGCACCCCCCCCCCAAATAAAAAACCCAGAATCCTCGTGATGTTGATGATGATGATTTTCTTATTTATACCCCACTCATCTGTCTGTAGTTTTTTTAAGGTTGCTGGGAATTGTAGTTCTGTTAAGGATAAACTACAGTTCCCATGATTCTTTGAGAGAAACCATGTGCTTTAAATATATTGTGGGGCTTTGTTGTGGACCTTGCAGTGGGAAAAATGGGTACAGGGTCTGCAAAAACAGATTCCCCCACCCACTGACTCTAGGCCCTATTGGTATGCACAGAGTGTCCTCATTACATAAAAAGGAAAAGCTGCTTATTTTGAGGAAAGGGAATAATATTCTGTGTATGTGTAAGTTTCAGAATTAATAGGATAATTGCATTTTAAAAAAACCTCTCCCACCATGAAAAGCTGGGCCACCATGTCTCCCTTGAGTATCAAAGATGGCTGGAAAGCTAGCCTAAAGGTAAAGGTAAAGGTACCCCTGACCATTAGGTCCAGTCGTGTCCGACTCTGGGGTTGCGGCGCTCATCTCGCTTTATTGGCTGAGAGCCGGCGTACAGCTTCTGGGTCATGTGGCCAGCATGACTAAGCCGCTTATGGCGAACCAGAGCAGCGCACGGAAACACCGTTTACCTTCCCGCCAGAGTGGTTCCTATTTATCTACTTGCACTTTAACGTGCTTTCGAACTGCTAGGTGGGCAGGAGCTGGGACCGAGCAACGGGAGCTCACCCCGTCGCGGGGATTCGAACCGCCGACCTTCTGATCAGCAAGCCCTAGGCTCTGTGGTTTAAACCACAGCGCCACCTGGGTCCCTTTTGGAAAGCTAGCCTAGGGATTCACAATTCCTGTCTGCATTTGTAGAAAGCCTCTCTCTTGGCCAAGGATGAAGTAGATGAAGTCCTTCATTCAATACTGATATATTTTTAGAATTGTGGGCAAAGAAGAGGGTCGTGCTGTTGACAGATGCAACCTTGCCTCAGCTCCAAAGCATGATGTCAATTTTATTGCATTCCCTGATAATCCCTCACTCCGACCAGCACATCAGCATTAGCAGCAAGTCAGCACTCACTAAAAGCAATGATGCACTTTGTGCTGGGGCTCTGAGATTCCTCTGGCATTTGCTCCGCAATCTAGATTCTTGCCAGCGCTTCTCTTTCCATGAGCTCACACTATAAACATTTTCACACACCCTTCCCCTAATGCAATGTTCAGTACAATCAGGCAGAAGGGGGCTCTTTTTCATTGACGGATGCTGAAAGGTGGTGGACAGAGAAGGCAAGGTTGGAGCGGGACAGGAATAGTATTTCCTGCTCAGCTAATGTGCCAATCAACACTGGAGTCCAGCAGAGCAGGGACACGTCTGTCTAGCTAGCTGTGCTTGCCACCTGAGTGTGAATGAATGCAACCTTGGCATCTTCAGCCATCCAAGGGGGACACCGAAAGACAGCAGTACTCAGGGAACTGGACAGCCCCCTGTTACTTAATGCAGCCAGGGGGTGACTTAAGAGAAAGAAGAGAATTTGCTTGCTTAAATAAATACAGAATAATACAACACCAGTTGAGTAGCAGAGGAAAAGAAAAGCACAATAGCTCAGCTGGAATGGGGTGGAAGATGGAGAAACCTACTAAATTTTGGGCGTGCTGTTTGATGTGCAAACACAATGAGCAGTTTAACCCAGATTATTCAGTTAATAGTTTGTCTCTCAAAGGGAACTGGATCAAGCAGCACGCATATTGCTACAAGTTATAAAGGAGAATCATACAATGAATTTAGCAGCAAGAGTTCTAGGTGCATGGAGAGTTGGGCTGTTTCCATGCTAGAGTCCTTCTTCTTACCTGGATGAAGCATAATTAAAAGAAGTCACACAGACTCACCTACAAAAGACTCAGAAATATGTCCTATTGAATTCAATGATGTTTCCTCTCAGGAAAACAGGTGCAGAATATGCAGCCTTAACTTATAGCCATATTAGCCAGCAATGACCCTTTCCCATAGTAAAATATCCTCATATAATGCTTACTCAGTAAACTCCATTCAGCAACGTTTTCCAGCAATGTTAGTTAACAGTTTCTTCTTTGCAGGCTCAACCCACCTTATTGCTTCCCTCAGCCAAGGGCTAAACTAGATGTGTGTGATGAGCATTTTTCTTCTTCAAATGAATAGTAGAGCACTTAAAGATGACCTGGTTTTGGAGCATTCATCCTGATTTGTTTTCAGGGAGGTTAGATGACATTGCGTCAGAGCCAATGTTACCCCACACTTTCCAGCACATTTTCCCATCCGTTTCTTTATCATAAAAGGTCTGATCCTCTGGAGAAGTGGGTCAACCCTAATTGCACAGCCTGGATTTGCCAGGAAGCGATTGAATAGCAGCAGTCTGGAAACACCCCTGCTCACAAGGTAGGCCCGATGTCAGTTGGTACAGTTCTGAAGTGGTTCTGGTCATAATTCCAGGGATGGTTCCAGAAGGTAGCACTGGTTGGCTAGGATCATGTGGGCATCAGGATGAATTCTTTTTAAAGAAATGCCCCCAAAGCATATGTTATCTGTGGAAGTAAAAAGGGCGCAAGCTGGCACCAAAATAAAAGGAAATGTATTTTGTTCTCCAAGTCCCCTTTTTGCACCAAAACTGTTCACCTGCAAAACAATTTGGCATGGCATGAATTGAAATAACCACTCACAACTTGGGCAGATTACATTTAAAAACAGTTTTAGTTTTGGGAACCATCTAGTCAAGAACCAAAGAATGGAGAGAGAATCCTTTCCTTTATGATGCCAGGTGCCCTCTCTGCTAGACATTGGCACTGGAGCTTGGGAGACTATGTGTGCAGCGTCAGACAAAGGGGATTTAGAGAGCAGGCAGCAGAGCTGTTAAACTTTGGGATCATTCTCCCTGTGTCATCTCTGGGACCCATGTTGGTACAGTTTAAGCACTAGCATGACAATCGCATGATTTCATTCCTGAAACTTTTCCAATTTCTGTTTGTTTTTGAAAAGAATTCTCCTGACAACACTGTTTCCAAATGAGTGTTCAAGGCTGGGAAGACTCGCTGGACTTCCATCACATACGATGACAGCACCTAGGTGTGTCCCCGTGTGTGTGTGTGTGTGTGTGTGTGTGTGTGTGTGCCTAGGATTTGTGTGAGGGAGTCTGAGAATCAGGAAACGCAGTGAGGAAACTAGAAGGGCTGGCGTGTGCTCTCTGGGAAAGGCAAAGTTCGCACTTTGCAAGGCCTCCAGGATTTTTGTTCCTGGACAGGATGAGATAAGCTCATCTCCAGGAAGCATGATTCACCTCTGTGGTGGAAATGTATTTAAAGAGTTTATCTTGATAAATAATGGCTGGTATAAAAATACCTTCCTCTTTAGCCATCACCAAGCCCACCATGGCTAGCCAAGGAGCAGCAGTCAAGCATCTCTTTCGCTTGTCCAGATCTTTTGCTGAGCAGTTTCCAAGTTGTAATTCTCCGCTCTTCAGGGCCTCAAGGCAACTGCCGGGTGGCACATCTTCTTGAATTGAATGTATTGACGCAAAGACTGTGTCACTGGTTTCGTTAGAGCACTGAAACAAGACAGAAGTACCAGGAAACTAATATTCAGCCCTCAAAGTTTCCACGCATGGGCTTTAAAATAGCCATTGAACTTCTCTCACACGTTCCTAAATGTGGGGTTGTGCTGTCAGACTGGAAGGCACTGGTCACTTCGATGAACATTCTGGCCAGTGTAAGATTTGACATTCATCTGCAAAGAGATGTAGGCAAAAAGGAATCCGCTGTAAGGTTCGCGTGTGTAAAAAGCACCACTAGAGTTATGTGGCTCTTGAGACCCAACTGTCCTCATAAGTGCGCCATTCATAGGAAATGGCTGCAAAACACATGTGGAAGGTCGGAGATAGCTGAACAGCTCTGTTTACATCTGGAATGCCAGAGAGTTCACATGGCTAGAAGGGCTTTAGTGTGGCTTGTCTGTGGTTCCCCAAACAGAAAGAGAGGAGGGCTGGCTGCTAGTGAAGAAGCACCACCTTGCTCTTTTACAAAGAAATGTACACCATCCCTTTTGCCGGGTTGCTGCCTGCAGAGGAGATGCTGGATTTCTTCAGCCAAAGGATGTGTCATTGATGAGAAATGCTGCTAGCAACTTTGAAACCTAATGCCAAACAGAAAGCATGACCACACCAGTGTGGTGTAGAGCCAGTGTGGTGTAGTGGTTAAGAGTGGTAGACTCGTAATCTGGTGAACTGGGTTCGTGTCTCCGCTCCTCCACATGCAGCTGCTGGGTGACCTTGGGCTAGTCACACTTCTCTGAAGTCTCTCAGCCCCACTCACCTCACAGAGTGTTTGTTGTGGAGGAGGAAGGGAAAGGAGAATGTTAGCCGCTTTGAGACTCCTTCGGGTAGTGATAAAGTGGGATATCAAATCCAAACTCTTCTTCTTCTTCTTCTTCTTCTTCTACCAACCCAGCATAATCCAGAAGTTGTGCAGCCTTAGGAAGCTGCCTTATCCTATGCCACACGATAAGCCCATCAAGCTCAAGATTGTCTACATCGTGTGTGTGTGTGTGTGTGTGTGTGTAAAATAAAACTTTAGTTGGTCTCTAAGGTGCTACTGGAAGGAATTTTTTATTTTTATTTTGTTTTGCCTCCAGAGGTTGTTAAACTACAACTCCTATCACTCCTGAGCATTGGCCATGCTTGCTTGAGGCTGAGAGGAGTTGCCAGGCATGGACCCTGGGACCTCCTGAAAACAAGGCTCTACCACGAACAACCCCTTCCTAAAAGGCAAGGACTAATTATGGTTTTTATCATGAATATCAGGGACGAGGTGTTCTTGCAGTGCAGCTCCCATCATCCCTGAACACTAGTCCTGGTAGCTGGGATTGGTGGAAGCTGGAGCCCAAGAACATCTCATAGAAGCACAGAATCTAATCCAACCCCCTGCAATGCAGGAATCTTTTGTCCAACAAGGGGCCCAATCCCCCAGCCCTGAAATTAACAGTCTCACGCTCTACTGACTGAGCTATCTCCTACTATATTGACGAAGCACAGGCTCCCCATCCTTTAAACATGTGCATTATAGCTCTCCCCAGAAAACAGCATAAGATTCAAAATAACTCAAGTGAAATGCTCCACCACTGTTTTCTTCTTCTTCTTAAATTGGCCTTGCTTGAGTAAGAGGCTCCATCCTGAGGCTGGCTTTGATCCTTGCAGCTGTTTCAACTCACTGGGGATATACTGACAGACCACATTCTAAACCTTGTCTGCTGTTCAAGAATATGCCATGATTCGATCCCTCCAGTGATTGGAGGGAAATTATTGCAGAGAACATCTGGACATGCCTGCCTTGCATATGTAGACAGGATTACCATCACACTCCCTAAAAGGCCACCAAGGATTGTAAATGGGTAAAAATGGTAGGAGAGGGAAGCAACAGCAACCATACTTTGGGTGTCTGTTATAGACCTCAAAGCCAGACCAAAGACCTGAATGATGCCTTCCTAGAGCAATTACCAAACATTCAAAAAGGAGAGATATAGTAGTCATGGTGTAAGATTAAAGAGTAGAAGTAAGCTGGAAGACAAATGAGGCTGTAGAAGTAGAAGATAGATATAAGGTTTATGGGTGTTGGAATTAATGATAAGGATTCTAGATAAGAAGAGATATTAAGGTAATTAATTAAAAATGTTTTTAAAAGATGTCAAGAAATTACTAAAGATGATATACATGGAACGCAGGAAGGGAGGACAAGAGGAAGTCAACCCACAATGAAAAGGAAGGAGGACTAGGTTAAAATGATGTATGTTTGTTTTTATGTTTTTGTTGTTGTTGTTGTTTTGCTATTGTTTGTTGATGTATTTTGATGTTTGTTTTTAATTGTCAAAAGTTAATTAAAAAAATTGGGGGGAAAAAGATATAGTAGTCATGGGAGACTTCAACTATCTGGATATGTGTTGGAACTCAAACTCTGCCAATAACGCAAGGTCCAACAAATTCCTCCATTGCCTTGCTGACAATTTCATTTCCCAGAAGGCGGAAGAAGTGACAAATGGATGAACTATCTTGGACCTGGTTCTCAGCAACAGGGAGGAACTGACCAACAAAGTGGAAGTACTGGGAGACCTGGGAGGAAGTGATCGTGTCCTCTTGGGTTTCATTACACAGAGGCAAGGAAAAGCTGAGTGTAGTCTGACATGCACACTGGACATTCAGGAGGCTGATTTCAAAAAGCTTAAGAAACTACATGGTCTGAGATACTCAAGGAGAAGGGAGTCCAAGATGGATGGAAGTTTCTTAAGGGTGGAATGTAGAGGGAACAAAGGCAGACACACCTGACAAGAAATAAAAGTGGGAGGCATCTAAAGAAACCCTACCTGCCCATGGACTGTCTCGCCAGAGTGGTGCATGCTCTAGTTATATCTCGCTTGGACTACTGCAATGTGGGGCTACCTTCGAAGGTGACCCGGCAACTACAACTAATCCAGAATGCGGCAGCTAGTCTGGTGGCTGGGAGTGGCCACCAAGATCACATAACACCGGTCTTGAAAGACCTACATTGGCTCCCAGTACGTTTCCGAGCACAATTCAAAGTATTGGTGCTGACCTTTAAAGCCCTAAACGGCCTCGGTCCAGTATACCTGAAGGAGCGTCTCCACCCCCATCGTTCTGCCCGGACACTGAGGTCCAGTGCCAATGGCCTTCTGGCGGTTCCCTCACTACAAGAAGCCAAGTTACAGGGAACCAGGCAGAGGGCCTTCTTGGTAGTGGCACCCAAGCTGTGGAACGCCCTCCCACCAGATGTCAAAGAGAAAAACAACTCCCAGACTTTTAGAAGACATCTGAAGGCAGCCCTGTTTAGGGAAGCTTTTAATGTTTAATAAACTACGTATTGTATTTTAATATTTTGTTGGAAGCCGCCCAGAGTGGCTGGGGAAACCCAGCCAGATGGGTGGGGTATAAATAATAAATTATTATTAATAATAATAATAATAATATTAACCAGAGTGGCCACATAAGCAGCTTACAGATGAGCTGAGATGTAAGAAATGAATGTATAAGAAATGGGAAAAAGGAGAAATCAGAAAGGAGCACCCCCCCCCCAAGTTAATGGGCATTGTCATTCAAGTGGGGTGGGTGCCATGTCATGTGATCGATTACATGGAGCAGGGCTCCCCCCCCCCAATATTTTATTCAAGTTAGCACCTCTGGCTATACATAGGAATGCCGTGCAAGGCACTTATATTTTCCTGACAGCAGGTTTCCATCTGTTTCTGCTGAGCTAAGATGGATTTTATGGAACAGCCACTGGAAGGCAACCAAGCATCACTTGTTGAAGTTCAGGTGGGGCGGGGAGATGGGCTGATTTGCAACTTGATCTGTCATGATGAAGGAGGGCTGTGAAATCAGGGCAAACAGGACTGCAGCCTGAAATGCTTAATAAGATCCGTTAAGTGGGGAGCGAGCCCCATTTCCTGAAACTGGAGCCGGCAAGTCTAAATGGAGTTCAAAACGCCTCCTAAGTAGAGCCAGGCTGTCTTGCACTTCTGCGCACTCCTCCTTCGCACAACTGCCTGGTTCCAATTTGCTTCTTCCCACTTGGCTCCTTGCTCCAAGAAAGCTCAGCGAAATCATATTCCTCCCCCCATCCCCCATCACTGCACCGATGACCCAAAGGGAGCCGTGAGCGGGATATGAGAAAGGGTGGAAACAGCGACTCTTGCTCTGTTTTGTCATGGATTTCCTGTCAAGAACTTCTGCTGCGGCGGCCAAGGAATGTTGACACAGGCCAAGAGTGACCCCGTACTGTGGCTCCACCCGGCTCCGCATCTACTTGTACTCTCGTCTCCCCCCTCTGTTCCCTCCTCTTTCCAGGCAAGTGAAGCTCTGGCGGGGAAGTGCTGCCTTATTCTTTTCCACTTCTCGCACTTAAATTGATTCCTGGAGCCATTTCAAAGGAGTTCTTCCAAAAAGGACTCTGTGCCAAAAGTAGCCATTTTCTAGCCTGCTCCTCCTGCCTCCTTTGCAAAGGAAAGAAGGATTGTGGCTCCCTCTGCTGGTAAGACAAATGGCTGCTTGCAGCATAACAAAAGTCTAGAGTACCACTGATGGGAAAAGAGGAGCAAAAAGTCCCCTTGATCTGGCCCACTTGGACCACTAAATATACCTTCTCCATCCCCTTTTCTCATTACAACCCATTTTCCGCTTCTACTGTCTGTTAATTAAAAAAACTAAACCCAAAGTAGCTAAATACAGAAAATATTAACTACAGAAAAGCTCTGTATGAAATTTGTATTGATGCAAGCATGCATTTACCTGCATACATTCTCATTTTCTAGGCTTTCCTTACCCTTTCTCCTGCTGTGCCTCAACTTGGACACTGCGTGATCTGCGATAACTGGGACATTTTACTTCTTACTATCTATCTGTTACTATCTATCTATCTGGGGATGCGGGTGGCGCTGTGGGTTAAACCACAGAGCCTAGGGCTTGCCGATCAGAAGGTCGGCGGTTCGAATCCCCACAATGGAGTGAGTCCCGTTGTTTGGTCCCTGCTCCTGCCAACCTAACAGTTTGAAAGCACGTCAAAGTGCAAGTAGATAAATAGGTACCACTGCAGCAGGAAGGTAAACGGCATTTCCGTGCGCTGCTCTGGTTCACCAGAAGCGGCTTTGTCATGCTGGCCACATGACCCAGAAGCTGTATGCCGGCTCCCTCGGCCATTAATGCGAGATGAGCGCCGCAACCCCAGAGTCGGTCACGACTGGACCTAATGGTCAGGGGTCCCTTTACCTATCTATCTGTTTTATGTGATCCCCAAGCTAAGGAGATAAGTAACTAAACAACCTTTAGAAGACCTCTGAAGGCCTTATAGGGAAGATTTTTAATGTTTAATGTTTTATTATGTTTTTATATATGTTGAAAGCTACCCAGAGTGGCAGGGGCAGAGAGAGAAAGGGAGGGAGAGGGAATGGAAATGGGTAAATGTTTATTTTCTGTACAAAAAGAGTCGATGGCCTGTGGCCCCCAGGAAAGATCCAGCCCACCAATCCCTGACAGCTTGGTCTTTTAAAACCATCTTCCCACTACATAAGAGTAAAAGGTAGCATTTCTCCTCATCCCAGTATTGGACAGTGTACCTGCACAGACTGTATTTCTAAAGAGCCTATATAAATTTGGGGGTGCGGTTGCCTTAAATTGTTTTTAAATGTTAAATGTTAATTTGGATGTTTGCATTTGTATCTGTGGGCTGTTTGGGGGCTTTTGTTGGGGAGTGTATTTTTAATTAGTTTGTATACATTAGTATCGTTATTTGTTTTAATTATTTTTATTATGTATTTTGTGCTTTTATATTGTGTTGTGAACCACCCTGATACCTTCGGGTATAGGGTGGCATACAAAATTTAATAATAATAATAATAATAATAATAATAATAATAATTTAGCATTTCTACCCCGCCCATCTGGCTGGGTTTCCCCAGCCACTCTGGGCGGCTTCTAACAAAATATTAAAATACAATCATTCATCAAATATTAAAAGCTTCCCTAAACAAATATTAAAAGCATCCCTAAAATAATGATGATGATGTAGATACTGTTTGTTGGATGTAAGGAAAGCAGAACTAGGAATAAAACTTGCACCCACTTAAAACTGGAAGTGTGTCAAAGTTTCCCTTCTATTTTTGACCCTTGAGCCACTTCGCTATCCCTGCCCCACCCTATTGTTCCTCTAAGAAGGCTGGTGTGAAAGACATGAGGCGAGTCTCCCTCATCACCTTCCTGTCAAACCATGACGGCTTCTATTTCTATTATTACACAGGAAAGCCCGTCCAAGCTTTATTTTTTTATTTTTAAGTTCCCACAGCAGCCCAAGTGGAAGTGAGATAAAGGCTATACAGTTCCGACCCACTCATTGCATCACAATGGGGAAGTGTGGCTTCCCAACAGCTGGGAGCCTAGATACACAGCAAGGGTATAAAAAGCTGCAGAGGGTGCTATATTTGTCTGAGCTTATTAATAGACTTTTTCTGGTCTTGGGGAAATTAATTGCATTTCCAAGAAACAGTAAATAACTTTCAGGAAATAATTCAAACCAGCAAACAAGCAGAGGAAGAATTCTCCACACCCAATAGGGGTTTGGCCAGCCAAAATTGGGTGGCTTAAAAAAAAAAAGACGCGGGTAGCGCTGTGGTCTAAACCACAGAGCCTAGGGCTTGCCGATCGGAAGGTCGGCAGTTCGAATACCCACAACGGGGTGAGCTTCCATTGCTCGGTCCCAGCTCCTGCCAACCTAGCAGTTCGAAAGCACGTCAAGTGCAAGTAGATAAATAGGTACCGCTCCAGCGGGAAGGTAAACGGCGTTTCCGTGTGCTGCTCTGGTTTTTGCCAGAAGCGGCTTAGTCATGCTGGCCACATGACCCGGAAGCTGTCTGCGGACAAACGCTGGCTCCCTCGGTCTATAGAGCAAGATGAGCGCCGCAACCCCAGAGTCATCCGCAACTGGACCTAACGGTCAGGGGTCCCTTTACCTTTTTTAAAAAGAAAAAAGCACTGTATTTAGGGGTACTATGTGGTAAAGCCAACTCTCTCCCACAGCACACTACCCATTGTAATGAAGGCAGGCATTTTGCCCCCTCAATATTTGTTGAAAGGGGACTGGGCCCTCTCAATGTTGAGGGGGCGGAGGAGGCCCCGAGCGCAGCTCAGCTTCAGTGGCTGGCTTCTCCTGAGCGTTCAGCCTCCTCCAGACATCGTCACATCAGGCATGTGCAATGTGCATTGGCCCCCCTCAATCTTTGGGGCAATTTTGTGCCTCTGCTCCTTTATGCATGGTTGGTAATCAAAATTCCCTAGATGGAACTATGTCAGCCACATGATGTCCAGTTCCTTTAGCGGTGCTTGTGAAGCCATCACAATTAAATTGCTATGAAACTAAAACAAGTACAGTGGCACCTTGGTTCTCAAATTTAATCCGTTCCGGAAGTCTGTTCCAAAACCAAAGAGTTCCAAACCAAGTTGTGCTTTCCCATAGAAAGTAATGCAAAATGGATTAATCCGTTCCAGATTTTTAAAACAACCCCTAAAACAGAAATCTAACATGAATTTTACTATCTAACGAGACCATTGACCCATAAAATGAAAGCAATAAACCATGTACTGCAGTCACACAATCATCAATCAAGCAGTGGCTGAACTTGCTTCCACACAGTCACAAAAACAAATTAAAAAGAGCAGCAAAAATGCAAAATAAATAGCAAAAACAGACAGACCTCAGCATAACACTCAAAACGAAAGTGTGGCACTCAAAATGGAAGTGTGCCATTCAAATTGGAAGTGTAACAAACCCTCAAAATGGAGCACGTTCGGCTTCTGAAGAAAGTTTGCAAACTGGGATGCTTACTTCCGGGTTTGCAGTGTTTGGGTCCAAGTTGTTTGAGTACCAAGGCATTGGTACAGCAGCACCTTGGTTTTCGAACCTCTCCGTTGCTGAACATTTTGGTTTCTGAACGCTGTAAACGCAGAAGTAAATGCTTCGGTTTTCGAACACACCTCAGAAACTGAACATGCAACGTGGCTTCCGTGCTGAGTTTTCCGTATTGAGTTTTCGGTTTTCGAATGTTTAGGAACTTGAACGGTCTTCTGGAACGGATTACATTCGAAAACCGAGGTGCCACTGTATATAGATAGGTCAAAGGGAAAGAGAGTAAAAGGGGGAATGGGGACATTAGAAGCGGAGAAAGCTACCCACAATTAGTGAAAGGTGTGAGAAACCGCAGGGAGGAAGGAAACAAGTCAGTGGGTGGGAAGCGAGTGCGAATAAATTGCTCATCCTGCAAAGAACAAGCTGTGCAGTGAGGCAACAATTGCAACCGAAAGGAAAGGAACCTTGGAACGCAACCTCTGCTTCAGGACAGGAAAAGAGGAAGCCCACAGTACGCAGGGAGTGCTCTGTTACAACATGTACTCGCATTATAACACCAAATGGAAGGTGCTTATAACCATACCAAGGCAATTGCAGTGGAATTTTATAGGATATATTCTGCTAGGTAGCCTGCATGTGAAGAGATGCAGAAACTGTAAAAGAGAGTGCAAAAGGATGTTAGGAGAATTTGCTTACTCAGGCTGTATTAAGAATGGGTCAATAATGTGGATTATATAGCAGTAGAGTTTAAATAAAACACATATAGCGTTTGAATTTCCAAAGTACAAATTTTATTGGTTTTGTAAATAGGAAGTAAACAATTCAATAATGTATTTATACAGTACAAAATCTTTAGTTTTGTTAAGTACCTGGTAATAGACAGGGAAAGTCAGTAATGTATTGTATAAGTAGAAAAACAAAGCGATGTAAAATTTGAGTGAAAGAAGACAGCTAAGGAGGATTTGGAAGTCATCGGAGGAATAGGAAAAATGTGTGTAATCAGAAGTTAATGAGGAAAGAATTGAGTAGCAAAAATGGAAGATAGAAATAAGAAAAAGAATGTAAAATACATGATTATGTTATGTCTGGTATGGTGAAAAAGAAAAACCAATAAAGATCAATAATGAAAAAAGAAGAAGAATGGGTTAATAATAATAATAATAATAATAATAATAATAATAATAATTAATTTTTTATTTGTACCCTGCCCATCTGGCTGGGTCTCCCCAGCCACTCTGGGCGGCCTCCAACAGATATTAAAATACATCAATAATGTTTGTGCAGGAAGAACTTGGCCTTGAGCTAGCCTGATAGAAAGTAGGCACCCTGTCCTTCTCTCTGAAAGAGGCATCTAGCTCTGATAATGCAGGCATGCTTTTCCTCCGAGAACACGACAATTTCTACACATGTGTCAAGCCAAGGCGAGGGAATGCCTCTTTATAAGCCTGTGTAACTTATAGGCCTGGGGATTCCACTTTTGTGGGTTCCACAGTGGCTGCTGCTATGACTAAGTTTCCTTAAACACCACAGTGGCATGGTTATTGAAGAAATCCACTAAACAACGAAGGCTTTTTAAATTTGAGGGAGATTTTATCAGGCCTCTCATCGATCCTACCCACAACCACCTATACTTACCTGGAAATGTACATCACAAGAGACTTCTGCAATAGGACAAGGCTTCACAACAGCAAAGCTGTTTACTGTTGTTGTTGTTGTTGTTTGCAACACAACTGTACAGATGTGGAGGGGGCTGGATCCCAGGTTGGTCTCAAATCAGACCCAATCGTCTGCCCCTCGCCTTCAAAATTACTATTGCTTTGTAAGAGTTTTATTTTTTAAAAGTTTGCCCTAAGCTGAGATTTCAGGTTTTGTTGCAATTTGAAAATTAAAAGCATCACAACATACACTATAAAGCATCAACTATACTTCACAACCCCCCTCCCCAAGCCTAACAAGATTAAATCTCCCAAACATCCTTGGGACCCACTTGGCATTGGAGCCCACCCTCAACAACCAGAAAGTATTGGGTGGCACAACACTGTGGGCGATTTACTCATAGTACCCCCGCCCTGTGCTAGGCTTCTCATCTACCCCGTTTTTCACTGAGATTACCAAATATCCTTCGAAGCGCTATCTCCTTTCTCTTAAGACACTTTCTAAGTGATCCAATATATTTTTAAATTGTATTTTGGCATTTCGTTCACTGACTAAAAGGGCCCCAGAACTCTCTATGAATAAATGAATAAAAGATTCCTCGCTCAGAACAGGATGAGCAAAACCAAATTTCAAAGTGTTTAGAAAGTCAAATGCATTTCAGTGTGGTGCACTTGTAACAACACACTGCCACCTAGTGGGCATTCTGATAACTCTATTGTATTCATATAATACCGGTACATTGGTTTAGAATTCACTCCCGCTTGCCAAAGAATCCAATACTTGGGGGAAGAGGAGCACGTGCACACACAGAGTGAGTATATTTGCTTACAGTCTGCTCAGAAATAAGTCAAACCAAGTGTTTCTAATGAAGATACAGTGGTACCTCGGGTTACATACGCTTCAGGTTACAGACTCCGCTAACCCAGAAATATTACCTCAGGTTAAGAACTTTGCTTCAGGATGAGAACAGAAATCGGGCAGCGGCGGCGCAGCGGCAGGGGGAGGCCCCATTAGCTAAAGTGGTGCTTCAGGTTAAGAACGGACCTCCGGAACGAATTAAGTACGTAACCAGAGGTACCACTGTATTAATCTGCTCTTCCACAGAGTATTTGCTTATGACTCAGCTACCTAGTATAGTATTTTGGGTTCCACGATAACATGAAGATATTACAAAGTGTGCTTCTAGATTAGGGCTTCATATCGCAATTGGGTTGCTCCAGTCCGACTTTCCTGTGTGTGCAACTGACACGGTCACTACCACACATTCTGGCCCCAACCCACCTCGCCCCCCAGTCGTGGCTATTTGTTGCTCTTCCACAGCTTGTGGAACTCTACAAAATGGCCCCCTTTAAAATAGCTTCACTGGTTGCCAATTTGTTTCCAGGTCTAATTCAAGGTGCTCACATTACTGTTCAAAGCCCTAAGTAACTTGGGGGCCCAAACAACTGAAAGACCACCTCCTTTCCTATTGACCCTCTAAGGTGTTAAGATCAGCAAAGGGATCTTAGTTGAATTCCCCCGCTCCATTATGTAGCAAATAGAATGTCCCTATTTTCATGTGGAATGTCGCAGAACTATAGCTACGGGGGTGCTAGCCAGGTTTTTTTTTGCCCTGGGTGAAGCCTCCAGAGGGGTGCCATTGAGGCTCCCAGCCTGCTTGCGTCTGCAAATGTACGTGTGTGCATGCTCCAAACTAGGTCTTTGACCCAGGTGAAATAAAGCCTAGTTTCGCCCCTGAATGTTAGAGGGCATGTGACCACATGCACTGCATTTGAAATCATATAAAAGATCTATTGGTTGTATCCACTCTGCAATGGCTATTCCTGTATCTGTAAGTCACTACCTGATGTGGCAACCACTTCGCCAGCGACTCTGGGTCTTAGGATTATTTTGCGTTGTCCTGCTGTTTCATCATTTTAATCTGCTGCAATTTTAAACAGTATTTTATTTGTTTTAAATGGCACAATGCTTCGTTTCAAATGGGTCTAGAAGCTTGACAAATAAATAAAATGAGCCAGACCTAGCCATAGCCAGCAATGGCCTCATTACTAGCAAGCTCAGAGCATTAAATCACACCAGTGGTGAAGAGTCCCAAGCTTAACTCCTCAAGGGCCACTTATACCTTCCCTTGGGGATTCCAGCAACCAATTAGCAAGCTCCTCCTCATAGAGTTCCATTGACCAGCCAACGAGGACAGAACCCTTTCTGATTGGTCATCAAGATTAACGATTAGCAATGGCATTCATATGAACAAAAAGGACTACGTGATCCTGTGGAACAAGGAGATTGTCAATAACTGTGCCAATATCTCTTGCATGCACATGTATGTTTACAAGTGTATATGTGTATGTGCACACACACTTTGCATGTACAAAGGTAAGAGTCCCATTGGTTGCTCTGGCCACTTTTGCCTCTGGGCCATGCCCATCACTGGCCCACAGAGCAAGGTGATCGTTCTCCGCATAAGACATCAAATGTGGGTCTGTGAAAAATGGGTACCGGCAGCCACACAAATGGCGAGCACAACATACAAAGAAAGGAGGGCTTTAGGAGGCCAAGTTAAAAATGTAAGCTTGTTAATCGGTCAGACAGACATTACACATCACTGCAGGCAAAGAAATCCAGGACACTAATCAAACCAGTTCAAAGGTACAGAACTTTTAAAAAAATATATTTCTTTTGAAAAACATGTTAATTCAAAAGGCTTCACAAGCGTGCACAAGAATTTTTAAATACATTGCTTTAGTATCCCTCAAAGAAACAATAACCCACAGCTTTACATTACCCAGATATCCAAACACAAACATTTAACTATCAATATTCAGCACTCCATTGAATATAATGTTGACCGATAAATGGATTCTTCTTTTTAGCCAATATCAGACAACACTGTATTCTCCTCTTTGTAACAGAGCTTCTTTGCCAGTCACACCTCACTACATTTTCTTAACAGTAATTGAATAATACATCTGCAACTTCCATTTGAACACCTTGAGATTTATGCAAATCCGTCATATTAAAAGTGTAGCATTTTGATTAGAAAACTGCATCCAGCCAGCGTTAGTAATGCTCGTAAGATTTAGCACTGAGTCTGAAAGTAACCCAGTCAACCAGCTACATAATATGGTCAATCAAGGAGCCTGTTCACATGTGTGGGGAAATGCTGTTTTTAAAGAGGGCTGTTTGATGCAAGGGACCACAATCCTAATCCTGGATGAAATGAGGCTGTAACTTTAACAAGCAGATGACAGGCTCAAGGTAGTTTTTCGAATTCCTCTGGCCATCACAGGTTGAGAGTGTATGAACGAGCTCCCAAGTTTAAATCCCCCCTCCTTCTCAAATTGCACCAGTTAAATGACCCTTTTAAAAATGTAATGGTTTGGTGTTCCAGTATCTTAGGGTTCATTCTCATACTGCATTTAGATGCTCTACAAGTGATGCAGGAGAAGAAGCCTCAGGCTTGCATTCCATACCTGTAGAATGTTGTGCATGCACACAGTAACTCCCCATACATAGATGGGAAGATTACATGGATGCAGAATACATATGACTGCATGAAAACAAGCTCCAGCTCATATAATACATTTTATGTGCACTGAAGTGTGCATGTATGTGAACACATGTTCATGCAAGCCCCAGATTCTTTCCTGACCCACAACGTATGTAGCACGGACACATTGGGGCAATATGTGCACTGGACCTTTAGCTGGCATTGGCTGTGTTTGAACAGAGTGCTAAACTATGGTATAAACATTAGGTGAATGAGCCTCAGACTCATGCCCTTACCCATCCCTCAGCCATGAAGAAGAGATGGCTTCTCTTTGCAATTAATCAGAGTATACTCATCCAAACTGTGGTTGCTCATACCATGGTTTGTTTATTGAAACAAGCCAATTTCTTAACACAGTTTGAAATTGACATGTTTCCGTAAACCATAGTTAATACAAACCACACTCTTGTCAGGGTTCAGGCGTAACACTGAACTGGGGTTGGTGATAACAGAAGCAAAAGCTTCTGATCTCCACATGGGTGCGCTAGAGGAACAGATGGGAGAGAAGCATGCAAGCTTGAGACACCACACTGGAACACAGCTATTACGTATCTGTAAAAGGAGGAAGGGTTCTGAAGTCAGGCTTGCAGATATTCTATATGAAAATATGGACTACTGCATTAGTTATCTCCCGTAGCAAGAACAGAGATAAAACTCTATAGCAAAGGTCTGTCATAACCACATCAGCATGAATCTTCTCTACTTTCTACTGATTACCTACAGTATGTTTTACCTATATTAACTTATTATCAAGGAAAGGATGGCCAGATGCATTAAATACTCTACATAACTTTATTAGGATGCAAATACATTCCTCTTTCTTTTTACCTCTGCTGGCTATTTAGGGAAAAAGCCGAAAACCAAAAAGGGTTGCTCCGATGCAATCCTAGCAGCCTACTTTATAGTTGCACCATGAGAATTTGGTCCTCCCAAGAAAGTAAATAAAACATTTTATAAAGAAGAGGGAGCGGGAAGAGACCAATCCGTACTAGCCAGGTGCTCTAAAATCCACAATTAAAAGTCTCAGGTCCTACACAAAGGAAAACCTTTGAGCTGAAATCAGTTTTGAAAGTTGAGACATCAAAGTGCTTTTGTTCCAACTTTCAAAACTGGTACTCTACCGTGATTCTCCCAATTCCCGGTAGCAGAACTTATCAACCTGTTTTTCAAGTTGTCCCCTCCACATTTATTGGCTAATATACTTCCTCATTTTAAAAGAAAAAAAACCAAAAACCTATAATATTGTAATTATGTAGATATTATCTCAGATTCCATATTAGAGGTGAGATTTTGTAGTTCCCGGGGGATGAGAGATTACTCAAGTCCCTGCTCAAAGGGCTTCTCAGCTTTTGGGACTGCCCCAAATTTCACAAAATTGCTGATGGCAATATACCGTGGTACTTATCATGAACTTAAACTTATGTATAAGTGGAGCTATTGCACCTAGAGAGCCCAGAATCAAGTGTCAAGAAGGGCCCTGCGAAAATATATGCTGTAAGGAATATGAGAGGTAACTTGCATTTCTAGAAGATGCATTTAATTACGAAAAATCCACACACAGATTATAAATCTTCTGTACAGGGGGGTCAAGGAAATATTTCTCATTCTCCAGATGGAATTGAAAACAAAACTGGGGACTCTTCCTGATCTTCAAGATACTGCTTGCTCCTCTTTGGGCACAGTCTATAAAAGAAAAGAAAGCAGCATTAGATCGGGACTTTAAAAGACAGGGAACTGCTTGGGGAAGAAAGATCACCAAGAAGCTGAACAGTTCCCAACTTTGAAAAAGTATTCCCTTTAATATATTTTTAAATAGCAGCAGGAGAGAAGGCTAAAGTGCAGCAGAGGGCCACTGGCCAGGATAGATTTCCAAAACAAGAAGTAAATGATTGAGGGAGGATAGGGAAGGATGGTATCCTGCTCAGACCCACTGTTATTAGCAGACATGCTGAACTAATTGTTAATCATCTAGTATTGTTTAATGTGTAACTTCTCATTGAGAAACCCTGGATTTCAGGATTCTGAACCTCACTTATGGATAATTAGCTGTGCATCATTTTCACTCCACGAGTCCTGGAAACCTATTTTTAAAATGATATAAGTGTGGACAGTAATGCACGCGTCTTATGTTGAAAACCCTGAAGCAGCCTCCTATTATTTTCTGGACCAAGTAAAAACTGTTACAAACTTTGCATGGTCAAGGCTTTGAGAAATAATGCCCTATAGAAAGATCCCAAAAGATGGAAGCCACACATCTTTTCAGAGAAAACAATGATGTATTAGAATTTATCAATAGGCAAGGCAACATCAGGAATGAGAGGAATGAGGAGGAAGAAACAGAAGGGAATGACCCAAATTACAGATGGCTGGGCTGCTTTTGTTAATATTTGGACTTTTCCTCTAAGGAATTCAGGGGCTCCAGGGAACTACATGGGGCTTATCCCACTTTATCTTCACAACAACCATGTGAGAGGTAGGTTGGACCGAGAGTCGAGAAGTGGCCCCAAGTTTACTGAGGGAGCTTCATGGCTGAGCACTCTATGAACTATGCCATACTTTCTTTTATATTCAGCTACATATCTGAAGGGACGCGGGTGGCGCTGTGGTCTAAACCACAGAGCCTAGGGCTTGCCAATCGGGTCGGCGGTTCGAATCCCCGCAATGGGGTGAGCTCCCGTTGTTCAGTTCCAGCTCTTGCCGACCTAGCAGTTCAAAAACACGTCAAGTGCAAGTAGATAAATAGGTACTGCTCCAGCGGGAAGGTAAACGGCGTTTCCGTGCGCTGCTCTGGTTCGCCAGAAGCGGCTTAGTCATGCTCACCACATGACCCGGAAGCTGTCTGCGGACAAACGCCGGTTCCATCGGCCTATAGAGTGAGATGAGTGCCGCAACCCCAGAGTCATTCGCGACTGGACCTTACGGTCAGGGGTACCTTTACCTTTTTACATATCTGAAAGTCTAAGGTTAAGAAGCAGGGAGGATATTCTAATATGAGAAAGGTTACTGTGCTCTGCACCGTGAATTGATTTGATGAGCATACACTTCCCAGAGCCAATCAGTTGGTGGCTCAATGGGATGTTGACATGCTGGCAGGAGGGGTTTAAAACTACTCATCCCTACCTGCTAAGAGGGTGAATGAGCGTGGAGAAGGCAGTGTGGCCCCAAACTCACAAGGTCCTAGGGCCCCCAAAGGATGTGCCCTCCTGCCTCATGGAATAGGAAAGGAGGTATGGGAAAAGCGAAGGAGGAGCACTGGGAGATGTACAGAAAGCCTTGTTGTCTTTCTCAAGGTGGTCATTAAGCCACAGGCCTTGAGGAAACAATTCTACTTTCTCCAACATGGTTGCAGGTGCCCGGCAAACTGCAGAACAGGGCGCATTAAAGATCCTGTACTTTACTTTCTCAGAAGGATAAGGCAGAGGAAAAATGGTGAAGTAATGAACCTTTGAAGCCCAGAACTAACTCTCTAGTTGTGGAAGAGCCAGATCATACTGTGATTCAGACTGAATTCAAAAAGCCTGCCAATATATGGGCCACAATGAATTCAAGGAATGCAAAGTCAATTGATAAGCACCAAAACATACTCTGGGAAGCAGGAAAAATGGTCATACAAATAAAATCTCAAGTACCTGCCGCAGAAGCTGCCTGCCTAGGTAGGAGGTCGCCACACTGGTCAGGTTCTTCCTGCTGCCTACTTTGCACCGGATATAGCCATACAGATTGGCCCCTTGCAATGTCACACCCATTATCACTATCGCCTGTGGAGAGAGATGACAAAGACATGTAACAGAATTCAGGTCTCATTACACTCAAAGGAACAAGTTCAGTCAGATATTTGCCAAGCAGGCCACTCACCAGCCACTTAACTTTGAAAGAAAACAGGGCGCTGAAGGCAAAAATCACCCAGAGCAAAGGGCAGCTGATCAGCCCTAGCCAGAAGATTCTGGACTCCGCTTCTGATGTTGTTTTCTTCGTCTGAGCAGATGCCTAATAATTTGAATAGAAATACAGAAGTTTTGTTTTTTTAACGTGGCTTACCAAGTGTAATGCTCTGCCCCTGAACCAGCAGGACCTAAAAATTGCACTGGCAAGTCATGCAGTAAGAACACTTAACTGCATTTTTACAACCTTGTTTCCTACTGAGAAAAATATATTTCAGCCTGTTATTTTAGAAGGAAAAAAGAGCCACCTAATCAGAACACCAAGGATTTCCACCACCTTAAGCCACAAACCATCACCCCAACATTTCCAGGCATGGCACAATGCCATGACACAATAGCCTCTTTATAAAGCTTCTAAAAATTGGGAGCACTGACCTTGGACATACAATAGCCTGAAAAAAAGATCATTCAGCAAACTGAACTAAAACATCCCAATGAAAAGCAGCTGAGGTATTTTTTAAGTAACAGAATGTGATATTTTAATTGCATACAGCAAAATAAAGGATCAAACCAAAGTAGTTTTTGAGCAGTGCTGCATATACTGAAAATGAGTGTTAGCTGAATAATGAGAGGTGTTCCACTACTAGCCAACTAAAATCAATGAATTCTTCTACAAATAATGGGGAAGAAAAGCATGCCACAACTGGAAATAGTATCTCAGAGTAGGCAGAGTGGAGGTGAAGGTTATTTTATATTGAGAATGCTCATCATTCCTATCATTTTAAAGGCCTGTACAGATGTAACAGCGCCTGAATCCCACATATGATTACCGGATCAAGACCAAGCTCTAGGATGTATGCTTCCTGCCACAAGGCTTCTCCTTTTCCATACGAATTTCTATTGTAAGACTTCACAATAATTAAAAGTTACATTTCAATAATTAAAAGTTACATGTCAACATTTTAATAGTAACCAGAGTATTCTGCTATCCAGGCTCTGAAACCACTTAATGAAATCTGGTTAGTATAAAACAGTTAACATCGCTGTTCATATAGCTTGTATAACTATAGTTTGGTCTTTATATGCCGAACTGTAAATACTCTATTCCATGTTCAGTAATATAATCTGTGTTCTTTCGCTGTGAAATTAATCACATGTCTTTGCAGCATTGTCTCTAAAGCAGAGGATAGGGAAAGCCAGATTTCACACCCACACTAACTGTTGCTCCAGTTCAATCTGTCTTACAACCCCCAAATGGCATCTTGAATGAAAGAGGTCTACAGCCCTGGAAAACAACACTATATACCACCAACTGCAGATTTCCCTCAAGGGAAGATGTTTACCTTCCTGGCTTCAAACACCCAGTGGCTTTTGCCGTCATCATCAACCTGGTTCCACCAGCGGAGGCCGACCATCAACCTCCCTGTGACATTCTAGAGAGAGAAATATGAGATTACTCCATGGGATAAGTGAAGACAGGAATGAATTGATTCCTCCCATTACATAGCAGCCTGCCTGGTGGCATTGGATGCTTCTGAATGTGCCTGGGATTTGCAGCACCACAGACATCTCATACCCTAGAGGGGACTGCAGTCTGAAAAAGGAGTGTTTATTTATTTTTTTGTATTCCTCCCCACCAAATGGCTTTACATGGGTGGCATGTAGAGCACAACTCCATCACAGATGCTGAGTTCTACTCAAGAGGGGTCTAGATGCCTCTCTGCATGAGACCAGCCAGTTACAATCATCCCTAGAAATGGCTGGATCTCAATTCATATTGGCAGCCAGTGTGGTGTAGTTGTTAGTGTGTCACACTAGGACTAGGGATACCCTGGGTTTAATCAATACCCTATCCCCCCCATGCTTTCAAAAGGAAGCTTGTTCCTTCAGAGGTTATATGTACTCTGCACATACCTAGAAGTATTAGAGTACAAGCAAAAACACTTGCTTACTTTTACTACTGAAGTTAAGGGATTTAGAAGAGAGAATTCTAACTCAAAATCTAAGAACTTGGGTGACAGGCCAATCTGCCCACTTTCATTTGAAAACAGCCATGTTATAGCACTGACAAACTCTCAACAGTATTTACCTTCACTGCCCAAAAGTCACATGACAGAAGTAGGATGATCGTCACCATACAGGCAATATAGCTGCTGCTCAACAATTCACAGAGTAAGTAGACGATTATTGCACTGACCCGGAAGAACAAGTGAAAGAAGGAGGCTATCGGGTGTCTGTAAAAGGTACATGTAGACAATAATTTAGTAATTCATTTATCTGTTCACACTGTCCAAATCAAAAGGCCTAGCAAGGGTTACAGTTTCAATCGTAATTCCATGTTATGGCACTTCATAAAGACAGAAGTAATTATAAAAAACCAACTAATTAATTAACATAGCATAATCAGTGTGGGCAGACAGAAAGAGTCAATCCTTAGCTTGTGAGATAGACCTCTCTAACAGCACTTCCTTGCAAAGTTTGCTAAGAATACAGGGGCAGATAAACATTGCAGTTCAGAAGCATACATCTATTTCCTTTTAAAATAATAAGCTGCATGCACAGGTGAATTATTCAGATGGAACCTATCCAGAGCTTTGTCAAACACTTTCAGACACCAGAAGATTGGCCTGGATCAGTTCTATGCTTAATGATATATTGTTCATTCAATGCTATGCATATGTCAAATCCATTAACTCTGTTTGGATCAATTTTTCTTTGCTCACTCTGAACTAGGGAATTTCAGGGTAGTGGTCAAAGCCACCTTAGCATGCCAGCATCTGTAAATGCTCCAAACCAGGTTTCTTGCACCTGGATAAGAACATAAACACACCTTTTGTGTCAGATAAACCATAGTGGCAACAATGCAGTGGCAAGCAAATGCTGAGTTGTCTGGAAAGCTATCCAACGTAGCATTTTGCATTTTATTTTTAGCCTCCAAAAGTTTTTGGTCACAAAGGTTTTATTTATTTGCAAATAATCTTATATATCACCAATGCATATAAATTATCAAGGTGATGCAGAACAATATCTGCAATAAAAACTTAAAAGTGGATGGCATGCAACAAGGGATTGGTGGGCTGTTCCATGAAGGGAAGGGCCATATCTCAGTAGCAGAGCAGAAGGTCCCAGGTTTCATTGTCAGCATCTCCAGGTAGAGCTGAAAGAGACCTCTGTCTGAAATCCCACAGAGCCAGTGTAGACAATAGTGAACTGAATGGACCAATGGTCTGACTTACGCTAAGAGAGCTTCCTATCCAGTGCTGCAGCCACAATTCCCTACTGGTGGCAAGAGACCCCCAACTGTGATTCCATATGCATCCACAGGCCTTAGTACCTACATTGCAGTTAAGGCAATCAAACTCCTGCTGTGATCCAATTTACATGGTCCCCAGCACAGAGAGCATGGGGTTGGGTCACAAGATCTCCTCCATTTCATATAATCCTGGTCTATTACCAGAATAGCACCACAGCGCCATTTCCTCAAGGTATATGGGAAGGTTTTCCAGAGCCATTAGAATGGAAGCCCTTGCCCAGCTTGACTGGATTTCTCTATGGTTGATTCCTTACCAAAATATATCAAAAAATACTTCTTACTAGATACAGACACTCTCTCTCTCTCTCTCTCTCTATATATATATATATATATGATGTGACTTATTTTGACCCATACAGAACTAAAATATAAAGCATGTAAAATTTTAAAAAGCATGTACAATTTTAAAAAAGCATGTACAATTGAAATGTATATATCATATGATATTCAAGAAAGAAATCCTACAAGAAAGCTATTCAATAAAGCATACGAGAAAGCCAATGCCAGAGCTTTTATTCCCCCCAAGCTCACCCCCACAACAGACAGACACAAGAAATGGCAGGTCTTGTACCAAAGAGACGGCAGCCCAAGACCATTCTAGCAATTACTTACTTGATCTTTGATTTCTTCGGCCTCCTGGAGGTTTCATCATCAGCATCAAAGAGTGACACATCTTCTGTGTCATCACTACTGTCCTGGACAAGCACATGGGCAAGGGTTAGAAAAGACAGCATCAGTGGTGAGATTACATAGAATTGTAGAGTTGGAAGGGTCATCTAGTCTAACCCCCTGCAATGCAGGAATCCTGCCACAACCATCCCTGGGTAGGCTTGAACCACCAACCTTCTGGCTTACAGCCAGACACACTGACCACAGGAGGGCAGCTAATACAGTCAGACAATACATTCTGAACACTTTATCTGATCTGTTTTCTTGAGACATTACAGAACATGACAAATTATTTCAGAGAACAGTAATGACTTCAATTGCATAAACATCATTCTCCTTAGATATTGTAGTTGTCAGTTATCTATTTTTTCTGGTTACTTGTTTCAGATCCAAAATATGCATTTTTTAAACCTTCAGCATTTTGTAAACTTCTACAAATGCCTAAAAAAGTCAAATGATATTTTAATATTTTGTCATCTTAAAGGGCCTTTCAAAGTGGTCTTTCATACAGTTTCATTTTCAGGGGCATTAATTATTATAAACAGGCACTTAGCACAGCAAGAACCCAATCATTTGGGAGGATGCTAAGACAATTAAGTGTATTAGAAAGAAAATTTGCCACTTAATATGCTTGCTGCCTTGATTCCCTGTCAGGGAAAGAGGTGGGGTATGAATAAATAAATAATAAAAATATACAAATAAAAATGTGTTTACTCAGAAATAAGTAGCACGAAGGTAAATGAAACTGACTCCTATGTGTGCACAAGGAATACAGCAGCTGAAGTGTGTTGTGGTGGCAACTTATTTGTTTGTTTGTTTGTTGATTGAATTGATATACTGCCCTATACCCGAAGGTTTCAGGGCAGTTCACAGAACAAAATCAGAATATACAACCACAAAATATATAATCAAAATAAAAACAACCACCCAATCACACCCTCCATAACTTGGAATCATGTTAGTTTATTACGGCCAAGCTCATGCATGATCAAGTATTCCAAAAGGACTGGAGTAAATTTACACCATATTTGAAAGATCATTGTAAGCAATTAACTTCACTAGCAGGGTTGTCTGAAGACTTGTAATGAGAAATTTTCTACCTTTCTATATTTATTTATTTTGTAACAAGTGATTTAGTCATTTTGGAATGAGTGCAATTAGAATTGGAAAACGTACAAAATGCAGTGATATAAAGGTTGAAAGCCATGAGGCGGGAGGGAAGGAAGTCAATAGGCTCTAAGAGCCAGGGCAGTAAAGTGGAGAATGATGATGTGAATGTATATAATTAAATGGAATAGAGAGAGTTTATTACAGCCAAAAGAAGTTCACAGCCATCACTACTCTTCATTTTGACACAGAGAGTTTCCTTCTAATTATGCCTAACGTCTAGGGTTTGGGAAACCCTAAAGAAATGTGATGCATATAAAGCAAATGCGAAAGAAACGAAGAGGGAGAAAAGAAAACCAAGTGCGAAGAAAGCAACATTTTTAAAAACAAACAAGCCCTTAGTTTTGTGCATAGAGGAAAGGAGGTGGGGGGGGGGAGCGATGACCGGGCTCATCCCGCTGCCCGCCCCTTCCGCCTCTGTAAGCAAAGCTGCCCCCCTCCCCCAAGTCGTGCAGCCCCAGACAGCAACTCCACCTGCGACCCACTTTCCCCCGCGGGCCCCCAGCCATCTAGCCCCTCCCCCGGGCCCTCCCCCAACTCGCGCCCCCTCCTGCGAGCTCAAGGACTCCCTCTGACCCGCCCCGCTCGCAAGGAAACAGTGGCACCCACCCGCCGTTCCCCACATCCCCACCTGCCGCAACATCGCTTCCGCCTTCTGCCACGTCACAATGCCGCCCAGCTGGCGAAACCCGACACGTCGTCGCTCTGCGACCGACGCGCTCGATTAGTTAGAACTAGAAAAATTTAAGAGGGACCCGCTTCTTGAACTTCCGGGAGTAAAAAACAACAACAACGAAGAGCATCCGTGTTGGCCGACAGATAAAAGAATGCAGAGGGACACATCTCGGGTTCCGCGTACCAGTATTTCCGCATTTTCATCGGCAGCTGTTTTAAATGTGTCCTGGGGCGGAATGGAGGCGGCGTGGAGAATATCAGGTGTCTTCGCCGGCGTATTGGGGACTGAGCTGCTGCAGCAGGCTGTCCACCCAAAAAGGAAAGGAAGCGGCAGGAGGGACGGGAGGCTGTGCTTTCCCCAACTCACGGCTTATTTCGTGTGTTTTAATGCAGTTGCATGTGAATCCGTCTGCCAAATATATATAGCCGCTTATTGCAAAGGGAAGCAATAGTGCTGAGAGAATGGCTCACAATATTTTCCATCCACCACCACTCCACTCCTCCTAAGATACTATTCATATTGTACAGGGAGAGACCATCACCCTATATTGCCCCCTCAGGACCCCTCCAAACCCAAATCCATCCAGGTGTCAGTTGCATGCAGAAGCCAGGACTTGCATGGCTTCAAATGTTGGCAAGCTTGTTCTTTAATGCTCCCTGCTGTTCATTCACAGTGAGCAACATTAAAATCTTGACTTTCTCAGATGATTTCTACAGGCTCCAGTCATTTCTGCCTCAGTGGAGATCTCCCGTCCCTTCCCTGTCTGTTGCTGTTTCCATATCATTCAGTTTGTCATGCTTCTTCTGCAGGTGGTTTCATCCTTTCCAGAAGGCTTAGCTATTCAAACTATTTTAACTATCCAGTGCAGCTATTTGAGGCTGTTCCCATCAAAGCTTTGAGGAGTGTAGCCAAAATGAGCTGTACACGTGCAACAGCAGCACGGTTAAAATGCTACTGGGCCCAAGAAACTCATACAATGTGATGCAGATTCTTTACAGGCAGTAAACACTGCTGGGCTCTGTGAGACTGAGGCTATGTACACAACGGTTTCAAATGTGGCGAGGTAGTCTCCCTCCTACCACCCTCACCCAATATTTCAAGTTGCTGTTCCCACCAGAGAGGTCTTCACATGTTCATTGCCTAATCCAGTTCACTGAAGCTGCCCTCAGTGCAAGTGCTGTCACCCGTGAGTGCACAATGCTGCCCAAAATGTACACACCTCAGCTTAACTGTGGCTTCTGTTTTCTAATCAGATTAAAGCTGGTTTGAGGGAAAGCGCATCAAACAGGCGTATTTCTCAAGAAGTCACAGGATACCTATGGATTATGGCTATTGTCATGCCTACTCAGCTTCAAACACCAGTGGTGGGAAGGTGCTGGAGGCAAGCAGTAATGTACACACAACTTTAGGTTGGAATCTGTGACTCAGTCACATTGAACTTGATGGTACGTAGTAGAAATGACTAGGATAGCACTGTAATTTCAGAGTAAATTTGCAAAGGAACAGGCCAAATGGCAGAAAATTTCAGCATGGCAAAAGCTGTTAAAACTGAACAGTTTGTAGGTCCGTGTCTGCTAGGAACCTCCATACCAAATATGGTATTTAATGTCAATAAGAAGAACTAAATACTGATAGTAAATCAGTAGCTACCAACATGAGTTTGACCAAACTGCGGGAGGCAGTGGAAGACAGGAGTGCCTGGCGTGCTCTGGTCCATAGGGTCACGAAGAGTCGGACACGACTAAACGACTAAACAACAACAAATCAGTGGCCAGAGTCAGGAAAAATTAGATGGTGGTTTATGCTATCTTTGCAAACATGTGAGATGATTAGCTGTTGCTAAAACTGCTAATAAACGGTAAAAAGAAGTCTAAAGGACAGAAAGACCAGCACCAACTCGACTGCAATTTGCATAGAAAATTACATTTATTCATTATATTTTCCCTTTGCCCCACCCCCAAAGTAGGACTAAGGACAAATTTATTTATTTATTTTGTTTATTAATTTATCTGCAATATTAACACAACGCCTGTAAACTGTCAGGATCTTTGGGTGGCTTACAATGTTCAAATTAAAACAAAAACAATAAAACCAACCATAAAATAATAATTTAATAACATGTAATTTAAACAACATTTCAGTTTCAGCTGGTCTCACCAAGTTAGATTTACAGCTCTGTGCCAAGATGAGGTTCATCTGGCTGGACTTCTTTCAAATGGGATTAGTTATCCCCTTGTCTTCCCCCTTGTATAATTTGTGAACCACACAAAGTAGGTGTCAAAGATGAACCAATGCCAAAACCACATCAGCATCCGGGACAAAATGGATCTGCTCAACTTCTTCCTGCGAAGGAGATGCTAAGCATACTCTCAGACCTGTCACTCTAAGGTATATTTTAGGCTTTCAGTGTTAGAGGAACAATATTGTCCTAGATACTTTGAAGTTTAAAAAATACTTAATAAATATACAAAAAAACCACCAACCAATACAAATAACATTTAAAAACACTAAATAAAAACCACACTAATAACTAAAAAGTTACCCCAAACTATTAGCCAGCCCAGCATAAGCTCAACATATTAACAATTTAGAATATTGTATAGTATTAGCAGTCTAATTTATTTCAACTAGTGAAGGCTGCAAAGAGAGGAAAAAATTGTCTTTAAGGCCCACTTAAACATGAAGTGGGATAGAGACTGTCTGATATTGTGGGGAATTTAATATGCTGATCCTTCCACCCTTTTTGGAAGGTGGGAACAAGACCCACATGAAAAGCAACAAGTTCATTACGAAGCAGGTAACACTGTAAGAACTGTTGTAGCCAGGTTTCTTTATTTTGTGAACATATATTAATTGATGGTGACTCTTGGGCACCTGGAGGATGTCCTCAATAAGACTGCAAAGTTTAGGCATTTTCATTAAGATTTGGGCTATATGGTGAGAAGTGTACACACAGTCTTAGAAAGAAAGCTTACAAACAGAATCATTGTAGAGTCATGTTAATAAACCTTTCTCTAGAGACCAGGATCATTTGTAAACTGCACTCATTGCAAACTGGAGAGACCTTTCTTTGGGGAGTGAAGCAGCTTCCCCATCATATCCACACCCCCACACCCCAGTGCAGCCCAAAGTCCCACCTTCTCAGCTATGTGAAAAATTGGATAATTCAATAGTTTGTTAGCATTTTCTGAAAGGTAGCTTCAAGCTGAGGGTAAAAATTCAGCCCAAAGCTCTCCATTGCCAGCTGTTTGGTTTGTAGTCAGTTGTTTGGAAGGACTAGCAGGCTGCTTTGAAAAGCGAAGCTCAGATGAAAACATTCTCTCCAAGTTCAGGAGCTGCAACTTTGCCCTCCTTGTTGAAATCATCGATGGGAAGACCTTTAATTTTCCTTAGCCAGGCATTTTTACACTCTTTTTCTCTGTTTGCTATAACCTTGGTCTTCTGTGCCTGATACTCATGGATCTTAGCTTCTTCATACTCTTTCATCTGTTGGGTTGTCAAAAGCCGGAACCCAGAATTGATCCGGTATGGGTTTGGGATGTGGGTGAAGAAGGGTTTTGGTCGCCGTGGTATCATGTCTCTATCAGGTTGTGCAATCTTCATTCGGGGCACTTTCATGGATTCGACAGAGCTTGTAAAGTGACCCACGACATGCCCCATGGCAAGTGGAGATGGCAACTTTGCCTGGCGAGAAATATTTCCCTTTTTGGCCAAGTTGTTGCATGATTTGGAACGCGTAATAGTGGGGGCTGGGATGAAGGATTTCGCCCTGCTTCCAAGCAAGGAGTTCTTTATGCTGAACTGCAGTGTTTTGGTTTCATAAGGTATGGAAATCCTTTCCATGCCGATCATGCAACGGGCAGCCTTCAGTCGTTTCAGCTGGGTTGATGGATCCATTTTCAGTTGCTCTAGACTGTGGGCAGCAGGGGTCTTTTTGGGCAAATCTTTCTGGAGCAAGGCAGGCCCCCAGGCATCTTTGATTTTCATATTGTATGCCATGTTGGCACTGACCTCATCTGTCTGGTAGGCATGCTGCATTGTGCTAACAGTGAGAAGTATCTGGTCACCAGACAGGGGACCATGGAAACGCTTCTTCTTTATGTGCTTTATGAAAGCATCAGCATCCTGGCCCAACACAAAGTTGCTGGCTAAGGGCTTGTCTTCTTCTAACTTATCTCCTGTTTCCAAAAATAAAAGTGAGATGAGTGAAGATTAGAACCTGGGGGAAGGCAGAGCAGAACTTGGAGCACAGGTCTGGGCCCCTACTTGGTAGAGTAAATGATCAGAAGGCCCCCAAACTAAGTCTTTAAAAAACACACCCATGGATTGAAAGAGGAACCTATGGGGATGGTGGAATTAGGAGCTCCACTGTCAGAAGAGCTAGAAGAGTAGCTAGCTTCCTGGTGAATGCTTCCCCTCCCCTCTCTCTGTGAGACTGGGGGCTCTGGTTTGTGCAGGTTGGGGGGGGGCTGAATGACTGAATAAGGGTGGGTGGGTAGGGGCCTGCAAAACCTGATGAGTAGAGCAGGATGGGGAGAAGGCATGAGTGTTTGTTTGAGGTGGGGGGAGGAATAAGTCATGTTGGATGACACTTTAGTTTTAAAGGCGAGAGTCCAAAGAGGGAAGGGATATGACTGTAGGAGGAAGGGGTGGTGCCAAATGATAAGCCTGTTGCTCAATGGCTCACAGAAATGTGGAGCTCACTCTGCACATTACCATGTAAAGGAGGGCCAAAGTCTTCAGCTCACCTAACTCTAGCACTGGGTTTACTGTAAGATGAATTCATTGTTGCTGATTATGTCATAGTGGTCGCCATGGTGCGCCAAGACAAGCACAGTTCCAGGCTATTATTATGTCATGCAGGAGTGTGAGGTGGATGTTATGGAGACGAAGGGTAGAGTACGTGTTTGACATTTGTACTATCTAAAATATATATTGGATCTGTTTCTCTTTCTAATATAACATCCCTACGGACGCGGGTGGTGCTGTGGTCTAAACCACAGAGCCTTGGACTTGACGAACGGAATGTCAGCAGTTCAAATCCCCATGACGGGTGAGCTCCCGTTGCTCGGTCCCTGCTCCTGCCAACCTAGCAGTTTGAACGCACGTCAAAGTGTAAGTAGATAAATAGGTACCACTCCAGCGGGAAGGTAAACGGCATTTCCGTGTGCTGCTCTGGTTCGCCAGAAGCGGCTTAGTCATGCTGGCCACATGACCTGGAAGCTGTATGCCGGCTCTCGGCCAGTAAAGCGAGATGAGCGCCGCAACCCCAGAGTCTTTCGCAACTGGACCTAATGGTCACGGGTCCCTTTACCTTTTTAACCTGCTGCTTTGTGGTGCTTTGTTTATCCCATTTCCCACCTGCGTCTTTACTATTTCACTTTAACATGTAGTAAAGGATATTCCCATGCCCTGACCCGCATTTTACTTTCCCCACCCTCATATTCCGTCAGTCTGTTTTAAAATCTACATTCTCCCCTCCTGTTTTGCCAAGTCAACAGTTTCTTTCTTACACAAAGAAACAATCACAAAGAAGCAATCCCCACAATATCTTCACTCAAACAACCCACATATAGCACCAGATCACCAGATCCCTTGTTCCAGCCATGGGGGGACTCAGGAACAGCAGTGTCCAGTCTGTGATGCGACATTGACTATGTTGCTCTGCACCCAGGCTCTCTGTAACGAATGCCTCCACAGCTGCTACCTGTGATGATTAGGGCTCCTCCCAGTCCCATAATCTGGGCAATCGAGCGCCAGGTGGGCTACCTTCAAGGGCAGGAGTGCTGCTGAGGGGACAGGTGGCCTTAAAGGAGCAGTTGATTGCGCAGGGCCAATCCTAAACCTGCTTGATCCTTCTTTGGCGTTTCCACTACACCTCCCAAATCTACCATTTGCATACTGTTTCTTTTGAGTATGCTAATCAGCTCTAGTGGCCTAAAGCTGGACTACAGGAACAAATGGCACCTTTAAATGCAGCTGCACAGTTTCAATACACCATGGTTCCTTACCTACTAGAGTTGTTACAGATTTTGAACTCTCGGCAATAGAAAAGAGTTTAGTCTGCTCATCTGGCTTCATTTCCAGGGTTACCACATTTTTGCGCATCCTGGGAAGAGGTTCCTTCCAAATTTGATAACGAAGAGCTAGAAAAGAAGGGAATAATTTCGGCTGCTGTCCCAAGCACACTTATTGTGAAGGAAGTCCTACTGAACTCAGTTGAACTTTTTCCCAAGTATATGAGAATATATGAGAATATGGCTATATGGCTGCAATCTTCAAATGGCTTAACTCCAGAGTTGTGTTTTGTGGATCAGTGGGACTGTGCATGCCAGTGAGCTTGTGCTTATCAGTTTTGTATCAGCTACAAACATCCTGAATATATATGGGCAATGTATCACTTGATATCTGTTTCCTCTCTCCATAAATTCTAGTTAATTTGAATATTGAAGCGGTTTGTGAAATTAGGAAAATGTGAAAAGTTGTCTTGATTGAGGTTGAATCCTGACAAGACAGAAGTACTGTTTTTGGGGGACAGGGTGCGAGCGGGTGTGGGGGACTCCCTGGTCCTGAATGGGGTAACTGTGCCCCTGAAGGACCAGGTGCGCAGCCTGGGAGTCATTTTGTCTACCAGCTCCATCTGGTACGCAGGCTGAGACTCTACCTGCCTGCAGACTGTCTTGCCAGAGTGGTGCATGCTCTAGTTATCTCTCGCTTGGACTACTGCAATGCACTTTACGTGGGGCTACCTTTGAAGGTGACCCGGAAACTGCAATTAATCCAGAATGCAGCAACTAGACTGGTGACTGGGAGTGGCCGCCGGGACCACATAACACCGGTCCTGAGAGATCTACATTGGCTCCCAGTACGTTTCCGAGCACAATTCAAAGTGTTGGTGCTGACCTTTAAAGCCCTAAACGGCCTCGGTCCTGTATACCTGAAGGAGCGTCTCCACCCCCACCGTTCAGGCCGGACACTGAGGTCCAGCGCCGAGGGCCTTCTGGCGGTTCCCTCACTGCGAGAAGCAAAGCTACAGGGAACCAAGCAGAGGGCCTTCTCGGTAGTGGCGCCCGCCCTGGGGAACGCCCTCCCATCAGAGGTCAAAACAATCAACAACTACATAACATTTAGGAAATACCTGAAGGCAGCCCTGTTTAGGGAAGTTTTTAATCTGTAACATGTTAATGTATTGTTTTTTAATATTTGCTGGAAGCCGCCCAGAGTGGCTGGGGAGACCCAGCCAGATGGGCGGGGTACAAATAATAAATTATTATTATTATTATTATTATTGATAGGACTTCTTCACTGAAGGGATATCTAACCACTGTGTAGTTGGTCTTGTATAATTCTTAAGAACTTATTAGAATACATTCAAAGGGAGTACTTCAGTAGAAACCAGTCTTACTCTTCATTATTCCAGAGAACCAAGATCAAACCCATCTTGCAAAACTACACAAAGATTTCTGATGAATATTCCTAGGAACCCAGAATTATCCAGCCTTTCTTTCTGTAATGGAGGTAGGTTTTATAAAAAAATTTAATGCCGCTTTTAATATATGTGTTATATGTTTATTGTTGTCAAATCGCTTTGAGTAACTTTTGTATATGAAAAAAAGAAAAGTGACTAATAAGTTTAATCAATAATAACCTAGGCAGAATGTCATCAAGCAGAATATGACGCCATCTGAGGAAGGGAAGGTGGCCCTAGATGGTATCTTTTCTAGTCTAAAAGCCACATTTCCTCATGGAGAACCTTTTAGGGGTCACGTGACAGTCATGGGTGTGGCCCAAGTGGATGAACAATGGATGTAACTTTTATCTTCCTACGGTAGCTGAGACTCTAGCCACACAAAAGTGCTAGGTTTCTGCATGTGCATGTGCGTGCATGCACACACACACAGCCAAGTGTCTTCGTCCTTATCCAGGCAAGTAAGAGGTGTTATCTTATTGTAAGGATGCATTACAGTCAGGGCTGGATTTGGTCTCTGGGCATAAGGTCCCCCAATCCTGCTCACAAATCCCTGATTACATTACATGAGTTCTGCTGTTGACCTATCCACAAAACAGTATAAAGAAGGACATTGCAGAGCGCTTGTGTATTAAAACCTACAGATAAGTCTGTCTCTCTTCAAACAGCCACCAATGACCTGAAATATCCCCACACAGCCATCTGTTTTACATATGTACCCAGAGCTGGTTCATATGCTCAGATTTTGGTTGAGCTTGCTTTACCCCTGCAGCAAACTGAGTGGGCAAAAGGAGTCTGATTACTTGGCACTTGCACAACTCAATGGCTGCATTGAGGTGTCATGCTAAAGCATAGTTTGATGAACAAGCTGGAGCGAGCCGCCGTAAGCCTCAGGTTTGAAAGGTCACCCATCTTCTCCGGCACAGCCATGAAGAGGCACTTGGAAGCTCTCACTTCTGCTTAGCCACAGCTTGTTGAGTTCTCCAAACCAATAAGCTGTGCTTAATGTCAATGTAGTTCAAAGCTAGCTTGTGTCAAATAAACCATCGCTAACGTTAACCATGGTTTTGCAGTTGGGGCAAAACAAACAGGCTGTGGTTAAGCAAAACCTTCCAAACTCTTCCTTGTGGCCACAGCAGAGTGGCAGGGGCAGTTGTGTGAGCCCAAGGCTCACTGCAGCTTGCTCACATAATCCTAAATGATGATATATCCTTCAGCCTTAGGTCCCTGGATGTTGCTTGACAACAGTTATCATCTCTAAAAATTGGTTACACTGGCTGCATATGATATGAGTTATAGTCCCAACAACATTTGGACTATAGATTTTTCATTCCTCTTTGTGAGTGATAAAAGGAGGATCAGACCACCCTTTTACTGCATGTCAAATGCAACATAGATCAAATGTGATGCATATCATCACAGGGTATTAGAATTTAAAGGAGAGGTGACTGAGGCTGTATACAAGCCATCTACACACCCTTGGAGAATTTGGAAAAGGGTGAAGAAGTCCCTCCCTTCTTGATGCCTACCAACACTTGCAGGATTTCACCAGCTGTTTAACTTAATACTTGATGGGCATTAGGAGCAGTACCTGGAGTAGCATCTCTGTTGTATTTCATCGACTTCCGAATAATGTCATAGGAAATTACTGCTTTGGTGTTGTAAAGCTTCCATTTATTCTTGCGGGACCGTTTATTCTGCCCAGAAAGTAAATGTAATGGCATTATTTGCGATGCTTTGTCGTCAAATTTGCCCTTTTCTTTCCTTTTAGCTACTTGTTCGGAACTTAGTGTGTGGTCCCAAACTACTTCCTCAAACTGGAACAAAACCACACTGCCCAGTGCATTGACCAGTAGCCTAAAAAGAAAGACAAAGGTAGTGAGAAAACACCACGGCCAACTGTCAGAAAGTACCAAATGTGTAGTGCTATAAACTGAGGAGTGTAGCATTATTAGAACCTTCACTCTACAAGGAAGGAAAGGTAGTATGGATGTAGCTTACTGCCACACTGCCTTTCTCTGCAACTAGTGACATGATTTATTTATTTATTTATTTTCAAATGCAAAAAGCAATCACGTGGAGGGGTGGAAGACTGAGAATTATATGATTGTAGCAAATGGGGGAGGAGAAATTTTAAACTCTTGCTCCCTTGGTGCAGTCCTAATGAAAATTGCTCCTCTAAAGCTGCCATTTGCACAGGGATGGTTTCATTGGTTTCATGTAGATGCTAAACAGCCATAGGGGGATAGCATCAAACCCTGAGGAACCCTGCCCTGAAGGCTCCACAGGGCTGAAGAGCACTCCCCAAGCGTCACTCTCTGGAAATATCCATCCAAATAGGACCAGAACCACTGCAAAGCAGTGCCGCCCACCCACAACTCAGACAATCACTCCACAAGAGTACCAAGGCCCTTCACATGCCTCCCCACACATTTCCTCAGAAATGTATATGACAACCTTTATTATTTAAGAACTGGGAAATAATGTCTGCAACCTACTTGTTTTCTACTATACAGAAGGACACCACGGGGTCACCTCTGCTATTGGCTCTCAAAACTCTCAGGCAGGTCCCAGTCAGGAAGTTGAATATGCGTATCTTCCCATCCGCACAGCCACTGATGACTCTGAGATAGATAAATCCCAGGGACAGAACCTCCCTACAAACAAGCAAAGTTGTTGAAATACTGTAAGGGTGTCTTAGTGTAGAATGAATTACGGGTAACACTCCTCAAAGTAAACAAATGGAGGATGTGTTTTACAAGGAATATTCATGACTGAGGTGAAGTGGGGGGGGGATTATTACTCCACTAGTACAACTTTGTCTATTTGCACATACATGTAGAATGCACCTAATGCAGTCAATGTTCATTAATTTGAATTAGGCTATTCTGAGTAGAACTTAGTGGAATACCACCCGTAGTTCCTACCCTTCCCTCCTGTGTTACTCTGAGCAGAAAATATGTCAAGCAAGTACTGTTTACTAGGAAAATGACAAATTGAGGTTTAAACAGGCTGCCACCTGAAGTGAAAAGTTACTGCAAGAACGCACCCGGATCAGCAGAGTGCTAAACGTAAGCAAACAAAATGTGAGCCAATTTACTTTTAGGCAGTTGAGGGAGAAAGGAAGTCAACACCGTGTTGAAGGATTGTATGCTGACATAAGGGGCTGGGTGGAGAACTGCCTGAACCGAGAACTGGCATTGGCTCGAGTCCAGAGATGCTAGAGGCACCTTCTTCTGTGTGCCAAGGCAGGCCAGCAGGAACCTGGGAGAAGTGAGAGGAACTTAGAGAAGAGGACCACAGAGAGTACAGCAAGGGTAGGTGACTCTTCAACTGTTGTTGGACTCCAACCTTCATCAGCCCCAGCCAACATGATCGCCATCCCCGGAGTACAGCCTAGTGAATGAAGAGGCACAACTTACTGCCTTTCTGGCGGCTAACAGATTGAGGTTGAATCCTGACAAGACAGAAGTACTGTTTTGGGGGGACAGGAGGTGAGCAGGTGTGGAGGACTCCTTGGTCCTGAATGGGGTAACTGTGCCCCTGAAGGACCAGGTGCGCAGCCTGGGAGTCATTCTGGACTCACAGCTGTCCATGGAGGCGCAGGTTAATTCTGTATCCAGGGCAGCAGTCTACCAGCTCCATCTGGTACGCAGGCTGAGACCCTACCTGCCCACGGACTGTCTCGCCAGAGTGGTGCATGCTCTAGTTATCTCTCGCTTGGATTACTGCAATGCACTCTACGTGGGGCTACCTTTGAAGATGACCCGGAAACTACAACTAATCCAGAATGCGGCAGCTAGACTGGTGACTGGGAGCGGCCGCCGAGACCACATAACACCGGTCTTGAAAGACCTACACTGGCTCCCAGTACGTTTCCGAGCACAATTCAAAGTGTTGGTGCTGACCTTTAAAGCCCTAAATGGCTTCGGTCCAGTATACCTGAAGGAGCATCTCCACCCCCATCGTTCAGCCCGGACACTGAGGTCCAGTGCCGAGGGCCTTCTGGCGGTTCCCTCACTACGAGAAGCCAAGTTACAGGGAACCAGGCAGAGGGCCTTCTCGGTAGTGGCACCCGCCCTGTGGAACGCCCTCCCTTCAGATGTCAAAGAGAACAACAACTACCAGACCTTTAGAAGACATCTGAAGGCAGCCCTGTTTACGGAGGCTTTTAATGTTTAATAGATTATTGTATTTTAATGTTCTGTTGAAAGCCGCCCAGAGTGGCTGGGGAAACCCAGCCAGATGGGCGGGGTATAAATAATAAATTATTATTATTATTATTATTATTATTATTATTATTATTATAAAGTAGTCTGATGGGGATGGAAAGTGAAAAATGGCCACCAACTTTCAGAGGCCTGTAACCACATGCATTCTTTCTTGCTGTATCCTTTCATTACCAGTTCACAACACACACACTTTTGAGATGTGATATATACTCAGTATTAACTGAAGTGGTAAATCCTATGAACAGCTTTAATGTAGAGGACCTTTGAAGGTAGAGACAAGCCATTCATAGTAGAGTCATGCTAGGTTCTGTGGCCTTAGGTTTTTGCCATCTTGGAGGTGGGTGGGAGTTAAAAGAAAAGATAAACCTTGTATGGTACAAAAGCATAGAGCTGCCTCATCTCGTACAGAAGGGATTTTGGCAATAGGGAAGATTGACAGTCCCAGTTAGCTTTATCCTTTATAAAAACTACTCCAAACACATAAGGATCAAGAGTCATTGCTAAGGACATCACAAAGTCTGTAGCTTTTCGACTGCAATAAACAATACCTACATGGGGTGTCTGAAAGCCCCCAGGCATCTCTTGTGATTTCCCATCATGCTCCATCCCAGGATATAGCCATCATTGCTTCCTGTCACAAGATGCCACTCATCAAACGACAGGCACGTCACAGGGCCCAGATGCCCTTGTAAAATCTGGAAAACGAAACAGATTTGTTTTTGCATGCTCTTTAGAGGCTTCCAGCAACCACAGGATTATGATGTCATTGTTGGTGGTAAAGATGTGACTAACCTCCACTGGCCGCCTGTTGCTGAATGCTAAGCATCTAACCTATCAGAAACGTCAGCTTTCTTACTGGAGTGGAAGGGGATCAATATAACCCCTTTAAAAATAGTGGGGAGCAAGGAATCATTCAGACTGATTAGGCTAATTTCAACCCCGGGAAAATTTGTAGAAAGCATAATTAAAACTTGATCTGTGATTAAACATATAGACGAACAAGCCCTGCTGAAGAAAGATCAGCAAGACTTTCTCACAGAGAAGGTTTGCCTCACCAAATTCTATGAGTGTGTCACAGACATGATATATTGCAATTAGCAACCACTATTGGTGAAGTTGCACACTAAATTCCTATTGCTGCCTAGAAAACCCCTGCAGCCAGTGGCAGTTCCCATATTTCGCTCTGAATGAGTGGTCACTAAGCCAGCTCTCTTCTGATTGTTTGGCGCTTGCATGGGTTAGTTCCTTCGCTTTCCCTGTATTCATGAAATGCCAAAGAAGCTTGAAAGGTCTCCATGACCTTTCTCTGTGTTCCTAAGGAAGATAGAGTCCCATTGTTTGCATACAAACTTTTGGCAAGAGCAGTAGAAAAATATGGAGGGCCATATTAGCCTCTCTCCCACCCCCACCCCACCCCCTGGCCTGAGTTTCCCCACCACTGCTCTGAATCCACCTTAAATGTGTTGCTTGGTGCCACATACTGAGCTGACAGCATTTTCAGAGTCGGCCACTGCTTTATAATTCTTACCTTTATCAGTATACATGTCTCAGCATGCCACACTTTCACTAAGCCCTTATCACAGGCACTCACGACATGTGTTTCATTCATCTTAGCAGCCCAAACAATAGCTTTGTGCGCGAAAGTCTTAATGCACTTTCCAGTTTCTATATCCCACACTGTGAAAAACACAAAAAGATGCCGTTAATTCATTTTCAGCACAACCCTGAGCAGTCTCCTGGTGCCATTAAGCTGAAGTGACGAGTGCAGGATCTCAGAGATCTTGCCAAAGACACAGACAGGCTGGGAGATGGATAGTACTCTCTTGCAAAAAAAATCTCTAAAGGTGGCAGCATATTTAGCAACATCTGCTCCAAAGAGTCACTCAGTCCCCTTCCTCCTGAGACCGGTAGGGTGACTAAGCAACCCCCAGCACTTGCCCAATGAGGACCGAGCAGCCTTAGTGGCCTTCAGCCAAAATAGAATGCTGAATGTCCACTGGAGGGGAAAAAATGGAAAACTGTGTGCCTGAACAGTCTTGCTTGAGCCCCTTGCAACTTATGGAGGAAGGCACCTTGAATCATAGAATCATAGAGTTGGAAGAGACCACAAGGGCCATCCAGTCCAACCCCCTGCCAAGCAGGAAACACCATCAGAGCATTCCTGACAGGTGGCTGTCAAGCCTCTGCTTAAAGACCTCCGAAGAAGGAGACTCCACCACACTCCTTGGCAGCAAATTCCACTGTCGAACAGCTCTTACTGTCAAGAAATTCTTCCTAATGTTTAGGTGGAACCTTGAACTGGAACGCTTCTGTTAGATACAGTGGTACATTGATTCTTGAACTTAATCCGTTCCATTTGACTCCCGAAACTGTTCGAAAACCAATGCACAGCTTCCAATTAGCTGTAGGAGCCTCCTGCAATCAAGCAGAAGCCACATCTGACATTCGGCTTCCGAGAAACACTCACAAACCAGAACACTTATTTCTGGGTTTGCGGCATTCGGGAGCCGATTTGCACGGCGACTAAAGCCATTCGAGAACCAAGGTATTGAGGATGCACTGCAACACATTGTTATTCTGCAATAGGAGCCTTCTAATGACTACAGTTCCCAAGATTCTTTGGGGGAACCATGTTTGTTTAAAGTGGTATGATTCTGCTTTAAAAGTATCTTGCCGATGTGGTCATAGTCCTGCATTACAATTGTTTACCCTTTCATTCTGCAAAGTTTAAATTTAACTATAGTATGTAGATTTTCCTGCATTCCCCTGGGAGACAGGCAACTTTTTGCTTACGTTTTGCTGTGCAGTCTTTAGATCCAGACACAAACTTGCTCTTATAGAAATCCAAGCAAGTGATGCTTCCTGTGTGACCGTTAAAAATTTTCACACATGCCCCAGTGAGGATATTCCACATTCTAAAAGATACGGATGAAGAGGGTGAGAAGAAACAAATGCTGAAGTTGCATGTATGTTACCAGCTTAAAACATAGCTAGGCTGTTCCCCTCATCAATTTAGATCAAAGCGTGTTTAGGGAAAATTGCATCAAAATGCAGTATTTCTCAAGAAACAATAGAATGGATATGCATTGTGGCCAACACTGTGTACCGGTATACATTGCTTTCCAAACTAGTAGCAGAAGTGCATGAGATGCTGAGTAAAAAGAAGAGGGTACACAGCCAGAATGTAATGAGCTATTGATTTCAAGCATATCTAGATAGGGGTGCAACCAAACAAATGGGAATAAATATCTGGAAGCAGTATGCTCATAGCTGTCAACTTTCGGATTTGAAAATAAGGCATTTTTTCCAAACTTTCGGATTTGAAAATAAGGGATGCCGCGAGGGCGGTGCAATGGCACCAAGTAGCCTCGCCACCCTGCGCTCCAGAGGCTGCTCACGAACGGGTGAGCGGAAGAGCGAGCGCATAGACGGCAGGCAGGCTATCTGTCTGGTTGAACGTGAGGGTCTGGCTGCACAAGGCATGCAAGCTCCGCCCCCAGTCGGTCTCAGACTCCTTTTTGGCAGCCGAACAACGCAGCTGAGGAGCCTCCCTGGCCGGCAGGGAGGGAGAGGAGCTGCTTCCTTTGAAATCTGGGAAATTTAAGGGATATCAACAATCTGGGATAGCAGCGGGAAACGGCATTGGAATAAGGGAGTTTCCCGCAAAAAAAGGGAGGGTTGACAGCTATGAGTATGCTTTGCATGGTTTTTCTCTATTTGGATTCCGATACTGTGGTTAATGCTTCATTTCCCCTTTTCTACTATGTAGCCTACCAAGGTGAGATTGAATTAGTAGATATGTGCATGAAAATTGCTTTAAGTTCTTACATTCCATTCACCTATCTTCTCTAGTATGTACTAAAGTTTAAATAATTTGATGATATGGGTATGATATATTATGAAATACAATGTAACACAATGCACTATACTGTGTTGTTTTTTTAAAGTGCTTTCTGGGTTTCAATAAACAACGTCCAGAAGCTGACACTCCCTAAAGAACTGGAGCCACCAATAAATTAGTCCACCAACAATTTATTTGAAATTCTACTAGTGAGTTGCAAGTGCATTGCTGTTTCATTTGCTGTTGTGTTCTATAGTCTGTGGCTCTGTATTTCATTACTGTATGAAGTGCCCTGGAATTAGAGAGTGGTATATAATTATTATTATTATTATTCTAAAAAAATACAGTAGCTAATTCTGCAGCTCTCTGGCTCCAACCATCATTTGCTATGGCTCCACCCAGTGCTGGAATGCACCTCTCCACAGATTACCCCTGAGCCCTCATCCTTGTTGTGGGAGTACATAACTTATTTTAGACTCAAGGAACATAATAATACAATGTGAAGTATTTGTAAGCCCCACCAGCAACGAAGCACTCAAGGGACGTTGAATTAAATGGGCCGTAAGCACCTTTAATGTCTTCCATATTTTGCCTTTCCCCCAAAAAATGCAATGTAAAGATGTTAGGATCAGCATAGCTCACCTGATGCTGAGATCATAGCTGCCACTCAGAAGCAATCCTTTCTGTTCATTGAGGTACACAGCCCGGATGCTACCAGCATGTCCCAGAAAGACAGGAGATACATAGCGCATCTCATCCACATCCATCAAATGGATTTTCCGGTCCACAGAACCAGTGACCATCAGTTTCCCACCACCATAGTGAATCACTCTGTTTGAATCCACACTGAAGAGGAAGCGAAAGTTGAAGGGAGAACCTGGTTTTATTTGATATACATATTTCTTTCATATCCTGCCTTTATTCCATGGTGGAATTCATCATGACAGCTAATATAGTATTCCCAGGAGATCCCCCTTCCAAGCAGCAAACACATCCAGACCTGCTTAGCTTCATATGCTCTCACACCACATCCCTCTTTGTAGCAACAGAAGCAACACTAACCAAACATTCACCCTTGCAGTCATTTTTACTATTTCCCAATGTCTAAGCAAAGGCCACCCAGATCTGGTTTCCTCCAAGTGTTGTTGGCCTCTATGAAGCAACTAAAGTGGACTACTTGCATGTATTATGGGAATGTACGTCCTACTTGTACCACTTGTTGCAACTTATTCAGAGACAGGAAGCAGATAAAAGACACAGAGAGGTTTCCCTTAGTGTGCTGCTCCTGGGGACAAAGCTGTATGTGTTCACTATTTTGAAAATATCAGAGGTTCATGGTGTGGCGGAATAATGCCTGCTGATGATTCAGGTTCATCAGGGGTTAATCTATCGCTCCCAAGTTGGGCAGGTGTACCCTGGGAGGCGGAGCTTGTGGGCATTCTAAAAGGAGGGAAACAACGGTTGGAAGGCAGTTGGGGGGTTGGCAGTTGGGTGTGGAGGGTTAGAGAGAGAAAATGGGAGTTTAGGCTCTGGGGAGTGACTAAAGGAAGGCAGGAAATGTTATAACAAAGCTGAAGTCCATGAAAGGAAGATTTGTACCAGTAATAGCCCGAGACATCCATGTTTTCTAGTTACCTAATAAAGTTAAATGTGCTTAAACATTTGTTGACTCTGGCAGTGTGTCAGTACCTTAAGAGGTGTGACAAAGAGGAGAGAGCAAAGCTTTCCTGTGGAAGAGGAAACTGTTTGCTTATTCTCACGTCATACAGAGGGCTGGACAGTGAAGCCAAGTGAGCCACTAATTTGCCTAAAGGGAAGGCAAATTGCCGTAGGTGGGAACCCGGGAAGGGAGATCCCACGGGTGGCAAGAGGTTTTCAAATGCAGAGCCCTGAGGTACCCTAGTGACCACTCCCGTATGCTCACACAAGGAAACATCCTTGTTGTCAGTGGACCCCAGGGAGTGTCTCAGTAGTGGAAAGATAAAAGGAAGGGGAGGGGAAATAGTGTAACCCTCACACATGGGTTTACAAAATGCCCCATATGCTGTGGAACATCGGTTGTGAGGCACATCTAGAGATTTTTGGGGAGAAGGAGGGTGCAATGAGGTAAAACACACTTCTTGCCAGGTACACATACCTGTCTATTAGAATCCGGACATTATACCCACCGCAGAAGATATTCCGTTCTTCCAACTTGACAAGGTCTATCTCTTGTCCATGATAAGCTTTGCGCAGGTATTCATTCTCCTTAAAGCAGAATCATAGAATCATAGAATCATAGAATCATAGAGTTGGAAGAGACCACAAGGGCCATCCAGTCCAACCCCCTGCCAAGCAGGAAACACCATCAAAGCATTCCTGACAGGTGGCTGTCAAGCCTCTGCTTAAAGACCTCCAAAGAAGGGGACTCCACCACACTCCTTGGCAGCAAATTCCACTGTCGAACAGCTCTTACTGTCAAGAAATTCTTCCTAATGTTTAGGTGGAATCTTCTTTCTTGTAGTTTGAATCCATTGCTCCGTGTCCGCTTCTCTGGAGCAGCAGAAAACAACCTTTCTCCCTCCTCTATATGACATCCTTTTATATATTTGAACATGGCTATCATATCACCCCTTAACCTTCTCTTCTCCAGGCTAAACATACCCAGCTCCCTAAGCCGTTCCTCATAAGGCATCGTTTCCAAGCCTTTGACCATTTTGGTTGCCCTCCTCTGGACACGTTCCAGATTGTCAGTATCCTTCTTGAACTGTGGTGCCCAGAATTGGACACAGTATTCCAGGTGAGGTCTGACCAGAGCGGAATACAGTGGATGAGAATGAGGAGCAATGATGGCTGGTGATATGAGAGAATGGCAAACAAGGAAGTAGGTGGCCTTCTGCTTCAACTGGCAGAAATGGGCTTCATCTCCACCACCACTTCCATCGTCCGAAGCCCCCTCCACCCAGTATGGAGAGTGTGCTAGGGCAAGACAGGTACGCAGACTCCCACCGCAAGCTGTGCACACACATGGGCTATCATTCCTTTCTTTGGGAGAGAAGGAGCATAGCTTCAGGTTGACACAGCTTCACACTTCCATACTCTAGGCATGGTTTCTCTCTGTGAGGTGTCAACAGAGAAGTCAACCAATGGCAGAGAACTGAATAGGGCCCGAGAATTTCCCACCACCTACTCAAACCCAATCCAAGAAAATCCAGGAATGCAGAACACCCACAATGCACCTTTGCAGCTATGATTTGCTTGGACTTGCTTCGGATGATGTCACCTTCAGAGTTTATGCGAGGAATGGCAATATTGACTATTTTGGCATAGTTGGAAATTGCTCCTTTAGGGCATGCCCCCTGCAACAGAAAGAAGACAAAATCATTTAGTTAAATATGTTAACATTGAAAAGTTAGAACAAAAATGGCTGCAGTTGGTGCAAGGTACTGCTTGACCTCTGCATGGGAGAGCAGGTCTATCCTTACTGACTGCTGCACTCCACACACTATGACTGCAGATACGCAATACATTGAAAGCACATTATTTCCCCCAAAGAATCCTGGGAACTGTAGTTTCCCCCTCAAAGAGCTACAATTCCCAGAACCGTTAACAAAGTACAAGGGTTGAGGAGAATCCCACCAGTACCTGCAGGAATCCAATCTCATGTCGGAGAGCACGATTTGCCATCATATCCCTCTTGATTAATTTGACCAGGAAGTCCCAGTGTGCACTCACCTGGGCACATCTGTTCAAGGATTTCATGTCCAGCATTCCTAGAGAATCACAAAGAGAAGCTTGTTGCTCTGTTGCTTCCTATGAGCGAAGCATTAGAAAGCTGCTTCAGGGACTTACTAGACATGCTGAAGCCCCTAAGCTTTTTCAAGTTTAAGAGGCCGTATAACATTTAAATAATAATAATAACAGAAAAGGCAATGGGAATAGAAATATTCCCGTGGGAGCAGGGCCGGGGCAGAAGAATGCTAGAGTCCTGTCTAGTCCAGTTGTGTGGGATCAGTTCCAATCTGTTACCTCCTAGGATGTGGACAGGCTGCTTGGACGAGTGAAACCGACCACCTGTCTCCTTGATCCTTGCCCATCCTGGCTAATAAAAGCGAGCCGGGAAGGGCTCTGCCGGGTGGTGAATGCTTCCCTCTGTGAGGGAGCCTTCCCAGACCCGCTGAAATAACGAAGTTTGATATTTGCATATATGGTGGTGGAACAGGTAAGGATATAACAAAAAACTAACCATCTAACTAAAACTTCTTATCTTTCAGTAAGCCCTGACTTGAACCCTTTTAGAATGTGGTTCTTTTTTTGGGGGGGGGGGTATTGTTTTTGGTTTGATTTTATATGTTGTGGTCTTGTTTGTGAACCGCTCCAAGACCTCTGGGTATAGGGCGGTGTATAAATTGAATAAATAATGATGATGATGATGATGATGTGTTAGATAACTTAAGGACACCTTATGATTTTTTAAATATATAAAATATAGCTATTTCTGCACAAATTAATGAACTCAATATGACACAAAACTGTGTAGCCATTAAGTATATTGTTGTCATATCAGAAAAATATTGTATGTTTTAGAGTCTGCTTTCCCTGTCCTCCTTTTTAACCAATTATGTAAAACATTAAATTTAGTTTTTAAAAGAATGTATTTAGAGATTCCTCAAATCCCTGGAATGTAGCTTAATTTAGCTTGTGTGTAAGTAAATCTGGCACTGTGAGGAAGGCAAGAGGTTCTTACGCAATATGAACTTGGACAAGTGGATGGGCAGACAGCGAATGAAGTCTTTGAACTTGTTGACTTTGAAGGGCTTTGTGGGATGGGTGGGTACAGGCTCCATGACGTTCACTATGATAGAACTGCTGGCGGCTTCATCCATGTCCTCTGACATCAGTTCAGAAATCTGAGATGACTCTTTGCTCCAAAGCCTATGCAAACGTAGATGACCTGTGGAGTGGATGAGAAAACCAACCAAGGAAGTATTACAGAGTGGCCATAAAAAGAACGGGCAGGATAAGAAGTTCAAGTTGCCCTCTATAGCCCCACAGTGAACACGCAGCCTGTGCCTTTGAGCAATTGGGCCTCCTCATACATATGTTACATATGGACCGTGGCTTTGTAGGAGATGTAGCCAATGTCTCATACAATCCCACATCTCAAGAGGGACTGTGCGACACCAGATTTCCATTATGCCAACTGGGTAGTAGTTACTATTAAATTACAAACAAGATGTGCCTCCTGGAGAAAACCCAGGAACAACGAAGAGTCATGAATTGACACAGAAGTGGTAGAGCTGCTGCTTCACAGGCAGAAGGTCCCAGGCTCCATCTGCAGCATCTCCAAGTAGAGACCTTGGAAGAGACCCTGGTGTGAAACCATGGAGAGGTGCTGCCGGTGGCTGGGAATAACACTGAGCTAAACAGACCAATGGTCTGTCTTGATTATCACTGATCTCATCAAAACATCCACTACAGTACTGTGATTCTGGCTGTTATCTATGCTTACAACTGGTGGACTGGATTGCTGGAAGGGGCATGAGGTGGAATGACAAGAAGAGCAGAGCAGGATGGCCCGCCAGAGCTTCAGGGTGGTGCAGCTCAGGGGAAATGATCCGTGTGCATCAACAAGCCTTGACATAACCTGAGCGGGGAAGACTGATCTCAACTTTCTGATTGGGAGTTTCCCAACCATGACCTTGGGATGGCCAGCATGGCAACAGAAGCTATCCTGGAGAGCCAAGACTGCCACCAGAGTTGAAATCACAAGGAGGCAGTTAAGTAATGCCATAGCATGTTTTGTTCAGGCTAACAGTGGCATTGCCATCTGTTCCCCACCCACCCACCTGCTCATACTGTGTGGACCTCTTTTGCTCCAGTCGGGTGCCACTCTTAGAGGCAGACATTGACATTTGGCTGGAAGACAAAGTCTAGTCTGTTGGATCAGCTGCAGAGGTTGGTGGGGTTGGCAGCGTGAGCTTTGTTGTACACTGCTCTTGTGACAGGGATGGCATTGGTTAGGGTAATTTGACAAAAGGGAGATGTGAACAGCTCCCAGCCCCACCACAAGTTTAACTTCTAGCCTAAGGACGAACTCTGGAGAACTTGAAAGCTTGCTCACTATTTTGTGACATTTTGGCTGACCCCCAAATAACTATGGATTTTGCATATTGAAAGTGGCATATACAGTGGTACCTCTACTTATGGACACGATCTGTTCTGGGGTGCCATTCGCACCCCGAAAAGTCCGTAAGTAGAGTGCCGTTTCTGTGCATGCGTGAAGCACACAGATCGCTCCTGCGCATGCGCGAAGCGGTGAACCTGGAAGTAAACACTTCTGGGTTTGCCGTGTTCGTAACCAGAAAAAACGCAACGTGAACCTAACGCAACTAGAGGTATGACTGTATTAGGGATGGAAAATGGATGGATGGATAAATAGAATTAAATAATACCAAATAAGTCACTCTTCTCTGAAGCAACCCCTGAGGTAAGACCAGAGGTGTGAGATGTGAGGTGGCTCCGAACCTGGGAGATAGATTTCTCTTGCTTCTTAGGAGGAATCACATCCTTGCTTGTTTGATCTTCAGCTGGCACAGCTGGAAAGATTTAAATAACACAGGAGATAGAAAAAATGAAAAAAACAAAACAGTAAGAGACAAACATTTCACAGGAAGTGATTCTATATCTAGGTTCTTTGCTCACTGGAGTCGGTGTCTGCAACCAAAGGAAGAGCAGTTGCAAGGTACACTTAATATGGTCCTCTCTAAAGTCAGGTATGGGGAACTTGTGGCCCTCCAGATGTTATTGGACTCCCACTCCCATCAGACCCACCCAGAGGTGATGGCAATTAAAGTCCAGCAGCATCTGGAGGTTCCCCACCACACGCACCTCTTCACATGAACGTCTGAATGTAACTAGATCCTTGGGCAATGTAAGCTGGGACAGTTCATTCAGTTTCGCTGGTTGAGCACAAGCAACTAGGATGCCCCACACAGATCTATGCAACGAGGATTAGCACAATAGTAAAGGATACTTGTCCATTTCCCCCTCCACACATTACTGGGATGTCTGGTTGAGAGTCAGAGATAGCACCTTCAGCCCCCTAATGCATTAGTATTACCTGTTTTGTTGTCCTCCGATTTGCAAGTGGCCTCATCTTGGCTCAAGAGGACGCTAATCAGGTTGGCAGCCATCAGCAACAACTGTGGGTCACACATCTGCAGCAGAAGCAAAATGTAGTTTGCTTTGCTCCAGAAACTGGCAGTTAGGAACCACTTCCAGAGGTCTTCCATTGCATGCTCCAGTTGCTTTGGATTAAGTGCCCGGTCCAATGTGGAAGATGCTGCGAAGCTGGAGCTGACACAGGAACGGCTGTAGGTGACATCCTTGCTATTGGTGGGCTGCAGGAGGTTCCAGGCATACCTCAAGAGGTCTTGGCTTTGGAACCGTTTTATGATCCCCTTCAAGAATTGCCCCTTAGTGGTTTGGCTGGCCCGCACAAACCACTCTCGGGTGGAGAGAGCCTTCCAGGACAAGATGCAGGATTTGCAGTGATAGCAAACAGGCACCAAGTCTGTTTGCTTCTCACACCGCAGATCTGGAGAGTACTCTAGTTTATATTCCTGGATCTGTGGAGCCACTTCCACTGGCTGGGTCTTCATTGTATTAGCCTGTGTTACACACACACACACACACACACACAAAGACACAGACACAAGGGCCACCAGCCAAAGGCAAGCAAGCAGATTCCTAAGAGTCTCCCTCCATGACCCTAAATCTCTGTCTAGCAGCAACAGCTTTCTGTTTGTGGAACTCGTTATTTTTCAGAACTCCTAGGAGACACAGTTAGTACCATAATTCTCCTAGAACTTGCCGGGGGCAAAACTGTCTGCAGCTAACATACCTTATAGATTCTAATAGATGGAGAGAGCTGCTTCTGTATCAAGATAGACACAGAAAGATCAAATATGGCTCCGGGTTCAGATTTTGCCCACAAAATACAGTTGTTGGGTGTACATTCCACCCCACCCCCCAATAAACCCAGGACCTTTTGAAATCCTAAATTCCTGGGTGCCAAGCCCTGGAGAGTAAATAGCTGCTGCCATCTCCCTCAAAATCTTGGGAGGATATTGGTGGGTCTTGAAGGGAAGGTCTATTTGAAAGAACCATGTTTTGTTTTGTTTTTGTCTCCCAGGTGCTTATGCTTGTGTGTGTTTACCAGAAGCGTGATCCATACAAAGTTACCATTAGTTTAACACATGTTGAGTTTACTCAAAAGTAAGTCTCATTATATTCAACTGGCCTCCCAGAAAGTCTGTCTATTTGTTTCACTGTGCATCTTGGCCTACATTTTCCACTTAACTCATTCAACAGCGAGTCTCTCTCCTAATAAACTTATCAGACTCGTTATAATTGAGCACACAGTCTTCTGTGCTGTTTTTGCCTCCATGAGGAGCACTTTGAATTCACACAGAATCTCATCTCTCTATGCTTTCAGTCTGGAGGATTCCTTTTGGCCCCCTTCCCAGTCTTCTTGGGATTTTACCATTCTAAAGGTGTTCGGCGTCATCTGACTTATTTCGATAGCAATAATTGCAAAGGAGACCTCTGGTATATCACACTCTTGTTTACACCCCTTACACTGTGAAATCAATTAACTCCTTTCAACTGGATGGGAATTCTGGATGGGAAAGAACATCAAGACTGGAGAACAGGGTGCCACCGGATATTAAAGTGTTTCAAAAAAATATGCATGAAGCGATGTAATTGAGTTGAATTACACTCATAGGTATGATCGGAGTATACAATGGGGATTGATGGGAAGTCGGAAGGGATTGGGATATCGAGAGGATTTATGGAAATTAGTAATTTTTTCTTTTTTCTTGTGTATTTGTTTGTTTTGCATTGATTCTGCTTGTATGTAATGAAGGGAATCAGATATGGGAAGTAACAAAAGGAGGCAGACACAGTAATGACCTTTTTCTTTTTTTTCCTTTTCTTTATTTAGTTTTAGTTATTTTCATTTTTTAGCTAAAATCATGTTAAGAGGAACAATGTACAAGATATATAGAATGGGCTACTATGTAACCAGTTAATATCGATGATCATTTAGCTTTATTGTTTATAAGAAGAAGGTATACTGTATATATATGAAGAACGAATTGTACATGTGATAACAAACAATAAAAACAATTAAATTTCAAAAAAAATAAATCCTTTCAACTGTCTGCTTCGTGTTCAGTTTTGAAACCAGTCACTAATCTGTAATAAGGTCTGTATGCTTATTGCATTACTACTACATTTCCATCATATTTGGTTTGCTTCCAGGTGGGAGAGATTCAATCATATATTAGCACATTTAGGTTTGGGCTGCAAAAGTGGATTAAAGTGTTATTCTGCAGCAAGCTCACTTAAAAAAGAAGAAGGGCCTGCTCAGATTTTTTGCCTAAGAAAAGTGCAGACCCTCCAAGCTGCCCAGAGTGGCTGGGGCAACCTAGTCAGGTGGGTGGGGTATTATTATTATTATTATTATTATTATTATTATTATTATTATTATTATTATTAAATAGGACTCCCTATTTTGATCAGAGGAATATTGGAAGGTGTGAAAGTAACAGGAAAATTCACTAAAAAGTGTGGGGTAATGATGAATTGATGAAAACTCATATAATGCTCAATAAATAGTGGACGTTACTTAACCTCTGTGCAAACAAATCCAAATGAATGCTCAACAAACAGTGGGTACTGTGCAGGTTCCAAGCAATCTTTGTGCAAACAAATCAGCGTGAATGTTCAATAAACAGGTTGCCTGGCCATGGCCATGGAGACTTTTTCCTAGACCAATAGCTTCAGAGTTATGTGGAGCCACTCTTCAGCAGGAAACAGTACAGTAGCTGGCTACTAAGACAGTGAACTCAGTCCAAAGCTGTCTGCCTTTTGTAGGCAGCTGCAAGATTGCTGTGGTATCTAGCTTGCGGTACCCATGGGAACATGGCTGAGCACCTGAAGACCGATGCAAAGTGTTGGCTTACTTTTTAAAAGAATTTATTTCCGCCTCCCTTAAGCTCTTTATCACACGTTTGTCAACTAAAGGACCTTCTGCTTCTCTGGGTGGTTTTAAACACTGTATTTATATATTTTAAAACCTGTGTTCTACTTTATTGTAAAGCCTTGAGGTGGGTAAAAACCATGTTACTATTACTGTGTTTATTCTTAAATCTCTTAACTGGCTTCCCTTAGTGGGAACTGCTGGCATTACTTGGGAATTCTAAGAAACCAACAGCAACCCTTTACTGGCAATCAGTGAAGTTTTGAAAGGTTCCATCCACCATTTTGATTCAAAATGGCATCCAGTGATATCTACCTGTAGATCAAAACCTGCTGCTTGATCTGAAGAGCCTCTGTACCAATTTTTGTTAAAATATCTTAATAGTTATCCTAATCAGTGCATTTTTGAAAGACCTAGCTTGTTATTTAGTTTCAAAATGGTGTCCAAATATAGTCAGGAAACTGCTCCTTGACCTCAGGGACCATTGTGCCAAATTTGGTTACAATATACCGGTATCTTAAGTAGTGTCTAAATCAATGCAGTTTTTTTTATTTTTTTTAAAGGTTCAGGTTGTGTACTTTTTGATGTTGTGTTTTATTGTTTATGACTACATTTGTTATGTTTGTACTTCTGTACTTTTTGTACGTTGTAAGCCGCCTTGAGCATGGTTTTGACTTTGGGAAGGCGGCATACAAATGAAATGATTTATTTATTTATTTAGGCTAAGTTTTTCCACATCTTCTTGTTTATTGTTCAGCCACGCTGGCATTTTTTTTTCCATGGGTTTGTGCCTTTTTCTAGCCTGTACAGTGGTACCTCGGGTTAAGTACTTAATTCATTCCGGAGGTCCATTCTTAACCTGAAGCGTACTTAACCTGAAGCACCACTTTAGCTAATGGGACCTCCTGCTGCCGCTGCACCGCCAGAGCACGATTTCTGTTCTTAGCAGAGTTCTTAACCTGAAGCGTACTTAACCTGAAGCGTACTTAACCTGAGGTACCACTGTACTACATATTTCATTTGTGTCTTTGTGAAAATGACTTTAAATTATGTTCATACTTTCTGAAGGAACCTGATCCTCCTACAGTAGTCTGTTTCCTCTAATTCCAAAGAAATTTTCCCTTTGACCACTTGTCACTTACCTGTCTGTGAGATATATAAAATTGTCCAGTAGCACCTTAGAGACCAACTAAGTTTGTTCTGGGTATAAGCTTTCATGTGCATGCACACTTCTTCAGATACACTGAAACAGAGTTTCTTCTTCTTCAGAGATTTAAATAGACAGAATTAAGGAATTTGGGGGTACTGCCTCTTGAGCAGGTGCAGAGGAGAGAGATAAGCATTATATTTGTTTGGCATGTCCATTCACAGGCTTTCATTGCTTTCAGTTGGGTTCTGGTTGTGGGATCAGTGTTCCTCATCCATTCAAGTTTGTTTGTTTGTTTGTTTTTTGCACACAACAAATGCCACCCATATTCCCCCTCAATTCAATCCAGGGTAAATCCAATAAGATTAAAAAACAATAATCTGTTGCCAATGACTCATTTGAAATATCTCAACAACCTGTATGCAGTTTTAAGCCTCCAACTAAAACCAGACAAACAAGATTAGCATTCACTTTGTTAACTCAGTATAAAGCGTTTATTTGCTCACAGATAACTGCTAGCCAGAAGCTGCTCTATGGTTACATTTGAGAGAGGCAACAAAGAAAATTAGGCATGGGTTCTTGTATGAAGCTTACTGTATATTCAAAATGCAATGTCAGTGTTGTGGTTTTGGAATGGTCCACTAGAGGCAAGGGAAGAGTGATAGGACTCTCAGCGGGAGCTATGTGACATCAGAACCTCAAGTTTAGAATAACCATAGTGCTGTGTGTCACACTTGGTGACTCTCAGCAGATTCCACATCTTCTACTTTTCTACTCTGGCACAGTCCTGAAGCTTTTGGACAGAGAAACAGAGAGACACACGGAGACAGAGAGACATAGTTCTGGATATCTGAGTATTTCTGGAATCATGAATTTCCTTCTCATTTCACATTTTTACGTCTGATGGCTCGTAACAGGCGGTGCTTCCCCTCTTCTCTGCTATCAAGAAACATGGTATCCATGTCCACCTCATAGGGGTTTGCATAGTGAAAGGTGAAGTTCTGGAGCAGGGTGGCAATAAAGAGGAAAATCTCCATCTTGGCCAGACCCTCTCCTGGGCAGGCCCTCTTCCCTAGAAGACGGAAAGGGAAAGAGAACTAGTTCATCACCTGAGACATTTATGGTACCCAGTAAACACTTGAATCCTCAGGAGGCACCTCAAATTATTATTATGTGTGTAGAGACATTTTCCCAGAAGCAACATAATCTAGCCAGTACATTGAGATAATGTGATAGCCCCACAATATGAATGCAGAGGTATTTCATTAACCATTAAATGTATGTTAGACTATAAAGGTTACCATCTGTAAGAGCTCTGTTATTTCTCTGCCTACTTGGATCAACATTTCACCGAGCAGCCTATGCAACAGGATTAAATTTTAATTTTCATCACTCTAAGAAGTAGGAGTGGAAGGATCTGTCAATTTCAATCCTCTCATTTTTTCATTTTTTCACTCTTAAATTCAGTTGCCCATATTTTGCTATTTGTCATTAAAAATATATATTTATCAAACCTCATCAGCATTTTAGGCAGAATTTACCCCAATAAACTAATTTCTAGATGTAGTTTTGACTAATATTCACATTTTTGCAACCAATTTTCCCTACTGTAATGCATCTTTGTATGTTATAGTTGCAAATATATTCATTTTAAGGCACACTTTCCTCTAATATATGTTTTTTGGTAAAATACAGCCACTCTGGGGAATACAGGTGAATCACACTGGGACTGCAAAGTTAACTATCTCCCTATGCTGTTTTTCCAATGCAAGAGGACAATGCACATTCCTTCCATCACTCCCACGGTTGCTTGTACCTTTGCCCCACCCCACTCTGAGAGACTTAGTCATGGATATCTCCCTCCCACCATATTTATACAGTTTGAGACCAAGATAAATAGCATTCTGCTTCAAGGCTCAGATCTGAAGCTCCTGTTCCCAATGCACAATAGTGTTCATGGCTGCTACTTTTACATGCTGGGACGCGGCTGGTGCTGTGGTCTAAACCACTGAGCCTCTTGGGCTTCCCGATCAGAAGGTCGGTGGTTCAAACCCCCGCAACGGGCTGAGCTCCCGTTGCTTTGTCCCAGCTCCTGCCAACCTAGCAGTTCGAAAGCATGCCAGTGCAAGTAGATAAATAGGTACCGCTCTGGCGGGAAGGTAAACGGCGTTTCCATGCGCTCTGGTTTCCGTCATGGTGTTCTGTTGCACCAGAAGCCATTTAGTCATGCTGGCCACATGACCTGGAAAGCTGTCTGTGGACAAACGCTGGCTCCCTCGGCCTGAAAGCGAGATAAGCACCACAACCCCATAGTCGCCTTTGACTGGACTTAACCGTCCAGGGGTCCTTTACCTTTTACCTACTTTTACATGCAGATTTGCATGTGCTCGAGGTGTTAATCTCGAAAACAAGACAGTCAATAGCAATGGCAGGGAGCAAGTCCAACACATGTGGATGAAGCTGGAATTTCAGCAGCAGCCATGATAGCAGAAGACCAGACTCCAAGAAGCAATGCCGGATTACCAACTTGGCAGAGTAAGCACCAGACTATGGGCCCCATCCCTTTTAGGGGCCGCGCAACAACGGACCAAAATAATATTGATTAGATCTTGAAATAAAATTCCAGCCGAGCTTTCTTAGTTTAATGTTATCTCACGGGAGTGTGCGCACTAGGGAGGCCCCAAGATTTCAACTGCCTAGGGGCCTCCACAGGGTTTAATCCAGCACTGCCATGAAGCAGTCTCTATGCCAGGAGCGGGAGACCTTTTCACATGATCTGGGTGGGCAGAACCAGAGGCAATAGTGGGTAGAGCAATGGAGCATCCTTTTGCACAGTAGGCTCTATCCAGCCTTGCAAAAGTCAGAGGATTATTTCTGCACATGCCCCTTGCCAGCCAGCCAGCCAGCCAGCCAGTCAAGGAAGAAGCACTGTCACAGTTCAAGGATATATTCCAGTCAGCCAAAGCACTCAGGGTGGACATAGAGCAGGGCTAGTGGTGGGTGCAGCCTGGGAGAAAGAGGTGTGGTCTGGGAAGGGGTGTGTTTGCTTAAGGAAAATCCTGATGGCCAAATAAAGAGGCCCAGAGGGCCACATTCAGCTTCCTGAGGTACCTCAGTCCTGCTCCAGGCTTTTGTAGGATCTTAGGTACCTAAATGCAGCTGTGAGCCCCGCGAACAGCTCTTACTGTTACCTGCTGAGAAAGGCATAAAGGCATCATTCTTCCTGAATTCACCCTCTGCATTCAAGAAGTGACCCGGGTCAAACTTTTCAGGAGCCTCCCAGTAGGCTGGGTCGAAATGCACAGAAATGAGCAGTGGAACAACCCAGGTGCCCTTTAGGGAGATAAGAAGATACATAATCAAGACTGTCGGCTCAATTTAACAGAGAGCAAATAAAGACGTCTTGTCTTTGACAGAGAGCTGAATGAAATAAATCTTATCAGAGGAAGAGGTGGTTCATAGAAGGATAGTAGCAGAAAGATGGTAGGAGCTAAGGGTGGATGGATCTGTCAGTTTCAATTATCTCAATTTCTCATCCCCCCCCCCAATTTCTGCAGAATTTTTTCTTATACCCTAATAAAAATTCCTCAGCATTTTAGTGCAAATATCTCCTAATAAACACATTTGTATGCAGCATTGACAAATGTGCACAATTTTCACAAGCAACCCCCCCCCCAAAGTAATGCAGTTTTGAATGTTTTTTCATGGATCTACCCATTTTTATGTAAACTTTCCCCTTACTGATGCATTTCCGTAAACATGGTTTTGTTGGAGAGACTATATCGTAAAATTTGAACTGATTTGAATTTTCCATTCTCATGTTGTTTCCCTTCTCATGTTGTTTTGAAAAGTGTGAATTTGATAGATTCAACTAAGTAGTTGTGTGCATGGAATGAGATCTGCTGGCACAAGACTCTCCCCACTCTCCTCCCACCACATGCCTCTCACCCCCTAAATCTCTTCTAGAGGGTTGGGGAAAATGCAAGGTTTAAAGAACGGAAAGGTGGGGAGGATAGGTGGAGAAGTTCTGCTGCACAAGCAGACCTCATTCCCCATATGCATACCCCACTTGGCACTGTGTTTATGCGATTTACGATCACTTGTATCAAGATGTGTGGGGGAAAGTGTGTGTAGTGTTTTGCCAACAATTCAAAATCTGCACTTCTCCCAGTTTTGCAGTGCAATTCTCTGGCCATGTGTACAAAAACACACATACAGTGGTACCTCTGGTTAAGTACTTAATTTGTTCCGGAGGTCCGTTCTTAACCTGAAACTGTTCTTAACCTGAAGCACCACTTTAGCTAATGGGGCCTCCCACTGCCTCTGTGCCGCCAGAGCACAATTTCTGTTCTTATCCTGAAGCAAAGTTCTTAACCTGAAGCATTATTTCTGGGTTAGCGGAGTTCTTAACCTAAAGCGTATGTAACCTGAGGTACCACTGTACTAATATAAAGTGTGCATAAAATTCATATACTGATGAAAATAACATACAAGCTGTGTTGTAATAAGCTAAAATGTATATATTAGGAGAAATTCACACTGGAATGCTGATGAAATTTCATAAATACTTTTTAAAACATGCAAAGTGATGTGGAAAAGTGGAGCACTAGAATTTATGACTGGAGAAATGAGAAACAAAAAAACTGAAATTGACATATCTGACCATCCTTTGCACAATACATTTGCCCTTTGCCAAAATACCCTGTTTATTTTCTGACTTGCCACACCTGAGGGATGCTGTAGCCCTTGAAATCCACATCCTGAGTTGTCAAACGTGGAAAAGTCTCACCACTCGCTTTCTGATAACGCTGAATCTCATGGACAAATGCATTGGTGTAGTTCATCTTCACCCTGTCCTCCATGCCAGGAGCACGGTTGACTCCAACAACCTCATCAATCTCCTGCTGGACTTTGGCTGCAAAGAATGATATTTTATTGCAATGAACAATATTATTGCATGTTATTCTGGAACCCATTTTTCCCATATTGACATTACAGGCTCAGACTGCCTGCATCATACAGTGTGTAGAACCAAGGATTTACAGCCGATTTTCACTTTCCAGTTTCAACCCTATTTGAGAGATCAATTTGAAGTGATGGCCCAATGATCCACAGTGACTTGCTGCATGACAGATCCACTGCTTGATCCAAGCCAGTAATCTAAAATGCTTAGGGTTAATCACAGGGTTGTCTGTCCCAGGACGAGGGCATTTTTTCAACCAGCATCTCTCAGGTGGGCGCTATTGCCATTATAAGAGAACAAGGGAGGCATTCATGGTGAGTTCCAGTACCTCTTTTTCTAGAAAAATAGCACTGCCAAGGACTTACGTTCGACTGAAGGGACCAGTGGAATTCTAGAAGCAATAAAAGGAACCTGCTCCTGCTAAAACCAGAACAGGAGCGTGAACATGAAATTCGGCATCTGTTAAGCTTTATTCTGCACCTAGTTTCTTATTCCTAAAAGTCCAAGGCCCACTACTCTAGCAGTTTCCCATAATCAATCCATCAAATCTGAGCTATCATTAAAAGAATACTTAGGAGGTCTGTCCCTGCTCGCTCCACCCGCCAGCTCTGCCTACCCATTTGCCAACTACCTTCTCCCCACAGCTGACCAACCCTCTTCCTTTACACCTCACCTACACTGGGGGTGCTTCCCAGAGTGGTGTGCTAAACTGCTCTATGAAAGCCCCTCTCCACTTGTGTTAAACCTCATTGCAGCCAGGCTCAATGGAGGGTGGATGCTTCGCAGAGCAGCTTGCTAAACCACTCTGTGAAATGCCTTATTCCTTTCTATTGAACAGCTCCCCTGGGCCCCCTGCCACCAGAGCTGCTTCCTCACTCTCCTGCCTACTGTTCATAGTGCTAGAGTTAGCTTGGTGGTCACCTGTTGGTAGCCACCTGAACTGCAGAGTGTGATGATAGCCTTACATTTCTATGTAAGAAAGAAGATATGAAACGTATGAAATCATTCTAGAGCAGGTGAAAGATTACTATGTAGAGAGAATAGCTGCTTTATTGGCCTGCTTGCCTCAGAACAGGGTCGGCCCACCCAAGAGGCTTAGTGAAGCATTCACCTCAGGCAGCAGCCCAGGGACAGTGGAGGAGGCAGCAGATCCGGACCCCTGAGGAGCCATCTCCTCTGCCTGTCAGCCACTGCCTCCTCAGCCACCACTTCCCCCCCACCATTCTTCCTTGCCACCTGCTGCTCTCTGGTCTTCCCCCCTCCCCCACTGTCTTCAGCAGGTATGGGATTCTCCAGGCTGCCTCCCATTGCCTCAGGAGGTTGCCATGGCAGAGGTGATGGCAGCAGCAGAGCAGGAGGCAGGGGTGGCCGTGGGGCGCCATTTTCTGTTTTGCCTCAGGCAGCAAAATGTGCTAGACTGGCCCTGCCTCAGAAGGTTATACATCTAGTGCACATTTAAAATATGAAATGTATTTTCAAACGTGGTTAAATTGTTAATTTCAAATATTGAGGTGGTTATGGGATTGTGGTGGTCAGAGAAATCTCTTGGGGTTTCTTTCAACTTGGCTGTTCTTGATTCTAAGAGAATGTGGGCCAAGAAATGGACAGGCAGGTTTAGGCTCAGGCACATCTCATTGTTAAGTAAACTCCAGAAATAAGTTGCCTAGGGTGTCCCAGCTGTTAAGGAGAGGCAGGGGTGTAGCAACGGGGGGGCAGGGGGCGGGCCGCCCCGGGTTCCACCCCAGAGGGGGGTGACACTTAAATTATTTTTTTTTAATTTTATTTTTTTTTTAATTTTAACTTCATTGAAAAAAAGAGATAATAGACACACACACAACCCCCACACCTCACAAAGTGGCACCATCAGAGGGGGGGCACTTTTTAAATTTTTATCATTTTTTTATTATTTTATTTTATTTTAACTTTATTGAAAAAAAAGAGATAATAGACACACACACATACAATCCCCCATACCTCACAAAGTGGCACCATCAGAGGGGGGGGCGACACTTTTTATTTTTATTTATTTTTATTTTTTTACATTTATTATTATTTTTTATTATTTTTTTATTTTAACTTTATTGAAAAAAAAGAGATAATAGACACACACACAAAAAACCCCACACCTCGCAAAGTGGCACCATCAGAGGGGGGTGACACTTTTTAATTGTTTTTATTATTTTTTAAATTAAAGTGGGGGGGGGTGACAAAAAAAGTCCGCCCCGGGTACCACCTGGGCTTGCTACGCCTCTGAGGAGAGGAGTTTAGCAACAGCTCGGGAAGCAGAGACTCCTACTAGAGGGTGGTGGGCATGGTTTTCTTCGTTTTCTCTCCCCTCCTTTCTCTAAGGGTGGAGCTGGTGAAGAGAGAAACAGCCTGTAGTTTTGTGGGGAGAGACAACACAGACTGGGGGTGGGGGTGGTGAGAGAGCTAAGCTGGAGCTCTGAAATATCTGCAAGTGTCTGTCGGGGTGCTAAAGCTGTGTACCTTGAATGTGTGGGAACCTTGCCAACAACAGGAGGCCATAGAAGATGGTAGAGCTTGAGGTCTCTAAACCAGCAGAGAAGAGGAGCACCACAGTCATCACTAGGTCTTCAACACTGATATTCTGAGCAGAGCTTTGTTCCTGTAAATTAATGCAGAAAGAAAGGGAAGAGGTGGAAGGGAAATACCTGCTTAAAATAAAGGACCAGAATTTGTTGCCACCAAGACCACATAACACTGGTCTTGAAAGACCTACATTGGCTCCCAATACATTTCCAAGCACAATTCAAAGTGTTGGTGCTGACCTTTAAAGCCCTAAACGGCCTCAGTCCAGTATACCTGAAGGAGCATCTCCTCCCCCATCGTTCTGCCCGGACACTGAGGTCCAGTGCCGAGGGCCTTCTGGCGGTTCCCTCGCTGTGAGAAGCCAAGTTACAGGGAACCAGGCAGAGGGCCTTCTCAGTAGTGGCACCTGCCTTGTGGAACGCCCTGCCACCAGATGTCAAAGAAAAAAACAACTACCAGACTTTTAGAAGACATCTGAAGGCAGCCCTGTTTAGGGAAGCTTTTAATGTTTAATAGATTACTGTATTTTAACATTCTGTTGGAAGCTGCCCGGAGTGGCTGGGGAAACCCAGCCAGATGGGTGGGGTATAAATAATAAATTCTTCTTCTTCTTCTTCTTATTATTATTATTATTATATTATTATTATTATTATTATTATTATTATTATTATTATTATTATTATTATATTATTATTAGTAGTAGTAGTAGTAGTAGTAGTATGCAACACCAGACAGCTGTGCATCAGTAAGCTAGCAAGATGGTTTTCTCGGCTTCAGCTCCATTCTGGATCAAGCTATAGGAAGGGGCCACCAAAAGCGGCAATCCTATGCAATACTCTACACATTAATGTGGATGTCCCATGGAACTTACAGAGACTGTCCCACCCATCTGGATAGAGGTAGCAGCTTAGGTTCATGGCTGAATGGAAAAGAAAAGGGACTGAGGTGAAGGTGAAGCAGATCCATTTCCTTCTCCTATGGCCTTTGTACAAGCAAACTCCTAATATCCGATGTGTCATACTTCCTTGCCTCCACCCCCTACCCCTCTGTGGGACCCTGCCACAGATAACCTTTGTGGCTTGGCATTTCCCTCTGTGCAAAGGAAGGCCATCTGTCTTGTTCGCCTCCTCCTCTCCTCTTCTTGACCCTGCTTTCTATGTTCCTTTGGAGCTCTAGCCTGATGCACTTGGTGTGTTCCTCTCATTGCCTTCCACTTCAAGGGGCGCTCAAAATTTTCATGTTCCCCCATTAACTGATAAGCATCTCCGACTGTTCTGTGTGCTGTTGGCTATGGCCAAGCAAGGTGGACATGATGCACACCCAGGTGAGTGACTTTGGATCACAGGGACTCACTACTGAATTTACAGGCAAAGAATCGTAGCAGACATGACATTATATGGCACATGCATATAAAGTTTTCTGGACAGCATAGCCAATTTCCAATCAAAATAGTCTGTCCTAAGCTTTTTTTGGCGGGGGGATCACCAGGCTGAAAAGATACAAGTTCTGTAAAGGTAAGCATCTTTTTGTAAAGGTAAAGGGACCCCTGGCCATTAGGCCCAGTTGCGGACGACTCTGGGGTTGCGGCGCTCATCTCGCTTTATTGGCCGAGAGCCGGCGTACAGCTTCCAGGTCATGTGGCCAGCATGACTAAGCCGCTTCTGGCGAACCAGAGCAGCGCACGGAAATGCTGTTTACCTTCCCGCCAGAGCGGTTCCTATTTATCTACTTGCACTTTGATGTGCTTTCGAACTGCTAGGTTGGCAGGAGCAGGGACCAAGCAACGGGAGCTCACCCCGTTGCAGAGATTCGAACCGCCGACCTTCTGATCAGCAAACCCTAGGCTCTGTGGTTTAACCCACAGCGCCACCTGGGTCTGTAGTTCTGTAGTTACACGCAACAAGCCACTTCCCGTAGCTTCCTCCCCCCAACAAACTTCTCATCTACCTTATTCAACATGACCAGGAAGCAGTCAATAAAATCATCAGGATTTTGTGGATCCAGGTTCAATTTGTGAGATTCCACTATATCCCGGATAAACTGGCAGAGCTTGGAAGACTCAGAGAAGAAACTCTTGTGGAGTCCAGGTAAGAAGTCCATGATTCTTGGGATAGCATTGTACAACTGGGACAAGGCAATGCAGTGCATTAGAGACAGTGATTCCCTCTCCCCTCTCCCCCCTCCTGTCCCCATCTTCAGTGGCTTACTTTCCCACCTTTGGCCCAATTCACACGGTAATATATGCACTCATGTATTAGAGAAGGGTTGCCACAGTTTTTCTGGCAAAATACAGGGCAGGGCAAGAGGGGTAGGGTGATTTTTATTTTTAAAATCTGGTGCTGAAATGACTTCAAAACAGTCAATTACAATCTATTACAGTCTAACAGAATGGCCCCTCTGGAATTTGATACACACACACATGCATGCGCACACACACATACACATAAATTTGTAAATCTGTGCTTTCCTACCCAGAACTTAAATACATAACCTTTCACACACCTTTTCACACACATGGATTTGGAGAGGATCCCTAACTGGTCCCTACAGCTGAGGGGGAGGCTGCGGAGAGGCTCCATGCAGCGCCCTGCCTTGGCTCGCCCCGCCCCCATGGGCAGCTCGCCCCGCCCCCGGCTGCAGGACTTGCACGCCGCACCAGGCATCCAAGCAGCTAGCTACACCGCTGAAAGGACTATCCTGTATTATACACTGCAGGATAGGTAGAGTAGTGACTTGGTTCTCACTAACATGGAAAACCTGTGTCCAGGTTGTTCTCCTTCAGAATGCAGGAGAATGTTAAGCATTCTGCATAAATGAACACTTTAACTGAGACGTCCCCAGTTTTCCTAGTGCATGAGGGCAACATACCACTCCGGAGACACTCAAAAAGAGGCTCACAAAGTCCTTGACTATATCCGAGAGCTCCTTTAATTGGGGGTCTTCATAGCCGAATCGACTCCCAAAGATAACAGAGCAGAGCACATTAGAAACAGCAGCTGTGATGTCTGGCATTGCATCAAAGGCCTGCCCTACAACCGCAACGAGAGGGTTAAAAAGGTGATTGGCATTTGTATCCTCTGCCCTTCGTCCTTCAAGGCTTTGTGAACTTTCTCCGTGACCGATAGTTTGGAATTTGGATCTTTTATCTCTGTGTGTTCTGAAATTAAAGCTCAATCAAATAAGTGAATGTGGTATGCCAAAGTGATGAATTTCATCTGAATTCAACATGAAATCAATTTTTTTCCACACAGAATTTATATGGAAAATACAGCAGCTCTAGCAAGACACATTTCTGAAAAAATTGTGACACGAAGAGGCTGATTAAAACAAGCATTATGGAAAGCATGGGAGCAAGCAATTTTGCTCCCCAAAGAAAGCTACCAAGAGAGAGATGTGTTAGTCACTGTGCTCAGTGGGGCTTACTCCCAGGTAAATGGCCATAGGATTGCTGCCTTAATGCCTCCACAGACATACACACCTAAGATATTGGCAAGGACAAAAGGTGAAATGAATGCCAGAATTCACTACCACAATCCAGCCAGTCATTAACCTATGAGAAATGTACTTCCAACACATTAGAGATACTTCCAATGTTATGTATGTGTTATGAGCAGGGAAACGGGTTCTTCATGCCAAAGTGTAGAATCTTGCATTGAATTTAATTGTATTAGTTTGGGCCCAGGTCTCCAATCTGTTAAGGCCATTTTGAATCCCAATTCTGTCTTCTGCAGCATTAGCTACCCCTCCCAGTTTGATATCATCTGCAAATTTGATTAGCATTCCCTCAGTACCTTCATCCAAGTCATTTATAAAGATGCTGAACAACAACGGGCCCAGGACAGGGTTCTGTCCTCTACCCGATGCTTTTCAACATCTATATGAAGTCACTGGGAGAGATCATCAGGGGGGTTGGGCTGGGTGTTCACCAGTATGCAGATGATATCCAGCTCTACCTCTCATTTAAATTGGAACCAGTGAAGGTGGTGAATGTCGTGTTTGAGTGTCTGTAGGTGGTTGGAGGATGGATGGCGGCTAACAGGTTGAGGTTGAATCCTGACAAGACAGAAGTATTGTTTCTGGGGGACAGAGGGCAGGCAGGTGTGGAGGGTTCCCTGGTCCTGAATGGGATAACTGTGCCCCTAAAGGACCAGGTGCACAGCTGTCCATGGAGTCACAGGTTAATTCTGTGTTCAGGGCGGCTGTCTACCAGCTCCATCTGGTACACTGGCTGAGACCCTACCTGCCTGCGCACTGTCTCACCAGAGTGATACATGTGTTGGTTATCTTCCACTTAGACTATTGCAATGCGCTCTATGTGGGGCTACCTTTGAAGGTGACTTGGAAACTCCTACTACTACTACTACTTTTTCCCAGGATGATGAGAAACCATTAGTGAGCACTTTTTGGTTTCGTTCAGTCAACCAGTTAAAAATGCACATAACAGTTAACTCATCCAGCCCACATATTACCAACCTCTCTGCAATACTATCATGGGGGGCTTTGTCAAAAGCTTTACTGAAATCAAGGTACACTACGTCCACAGCATTCCCCTGATCCTGGTCACATGTCTATATGCCCCAGCATACTCTTCTCTACTTCCTCTTTAACACTGTTCCCGCCCTAAAGGAGGGGCTGCTCTGTGTTCCCTATACCAGGAATGGAAACCTAGCATGTTCCAAATATTTTGGACCCCTGCTTCCATTAACCCTGGCCATTGGTTATGCTGACTGTGGCTGAGGGGAGCTGGGGTCCAACAATATGCGGAATGCTGCAGGTTCCCCATCTCTGTACTAGACCAGGAAGGTGCCTAGAGAACCTTGTTTGGCTGCCATCACTTCCACCAGGCAGGTTGCCTCTTCTTGCATCCGCTCAGCCATGGGTTTCCTCCCCATGCCAAAGTTCCTCAGTGTGGAGAGAGAGAAGCGGCGCAGTTCCTTCCATTTTGCATTGTCTGAGTTGATGATCCCTGAAAAATACAATTGGTACTGTTGTATTTATGTTCAATCAGACGACACTGAAGTCTGCAGCATGTTTTGTCCAGAGGCAAGGATCTTCTCCCAAGGGATTTAGATGGCTCGTTGTCCCCAAGATTTGTAAGAAGATTGACAGCCATCAATTCCTGGGAAAGATTGCCATGACTCTTGGCAACTGCATCTCAAATTAAGGGGAAGATAAGATAGTTAAGAGCACTCACCGTTGCCATCAGTCAGTTTTTCAATGATAGGTACGGGTGGCCGCCCACCAAACGCTTCAGCGTGATCCACCAATGCACCTTTGACCGCATCATATCCACAAAGCACAACCAGCGGCTTTGGCCCCACCCAGATGGTGAAGACTGAGCCATACTTCTCAAAAAGCTGAGGACAGAATCCAAGAAAAGCACGAATCATTGGGTTGTAAGATAACATTCTTGGAAATCTGCTCCAATTTGCTGCCCACACCATACCATTGCTTACTGCAGATCAGTTGCATTGACCATCCTTTATTTGAAGGGGGGGAAATTAGAGTTCAAAGAATGTGTGCATGCGGGGGGGGGGGAATCCTCACCTGATACTTATCTCAATTCTAGCAATGGGGAGAACATGATAAGTTCACCTCAAATAAAGGAAACAGCCTAGTGTAAGACTGAGATTGCATTCACATTAGAACTTCACCTCTGATTCACAGCTATTGCCCAAAGTGCATTAATACTTCACTTCAGATTTAGTGTGCTGAGACCAATTCAGTCATTTCTTCAAGATGCAGGAAAACTTTGAAGCGTTCCAAAAATGCTAGCATTAAAGAAACAGCATGGATGGTTCTGAGTGTAGGAACGCAGCAATTTGCCTCATGTGGAGTCAGACCATCGGCCCATTTACTCCAGTAATGCCTACACTGACTGGCAGCAGCTCTCCAGGTGCTCTACAGGGATTGAGCATATGGCCCTCTCTTTGCAAAACAATGTACCCTGCCTGCACCACTTTGCTGCTTTAAAGGGGAAAACACACACCTCTGGACTCATCAGATCATGGATCTTTCATGCCAAGGTTGCTTTGAGTGGAAAGATCACAAAGCAATTGGAACCCAGTGAGTCATGGTGTGAGGAGAGCTAAAAAGTGAAGTAGATATTGATGAATTTACCTTGAGAGTAGAAGCAAAGAGCAGAATAAAGAGGGGAGGGAGAGTTAAATACAGGCTGGAGGAATGCTCCAAATGCAATCAAAGGAAGGTGGCAGGGGAGAGAGCTTCAATCATGCCAGCTGGATGAGTTAAAGTGAAATAAATCTCACCCATCCCATCTTAATGGATCTTGAAAATGCTTCCCAAATTATGGAGTAGTTAGGAGAATAGAACCAAGGAGCATTTGGATTAGGTGGTGGCACAAAAGGATTAGTATTACTGGAAATCTCACATATGCATTCACCTCCTGCCTTTATTTCTGCCTTTGCTTCTTGAGCCATTTCTTATTCTCTGCCTTTTTTAGGAAAGGAGTCCAGTGGAAGCCTTGCAAAAGAGGGCACTTACCTTGGGGAAGTTTTTGTGTAGAGGCATGATATCTTTCTGCAGGAGGTTCCCCAGAAAGAGCCATGGAGTGGGTCCTGGAGGTAGCTGGCCTCTAGCTTTGTGAAGTTTGAAGGACAAGGTCGTGAGCAGAAAGAGAACAAGGAGCACTCCTGCCCCAGTTGCCAGCTCCATCTGTATCCTTACTCTGCCCACTCCAAAAGCAAAAGGGGAGAAGCTTTTTAAGAGATGCTGAGCTAAAAGAAAGTGACAAAGTTTGAGACACGCCCAGAACGCCAGCGAGAGACTTTTTTTTCCTGCCTTCCTGGATTCCAATCCCCATGGTATCTTCCATTGTTGCTAACACAGCTGCAGGCTAGTCAATTACATCAGTGCTTTGGGACACAACAGAACTTTGCACAAAGCTCTTGTTTAGTTACTGTTTTGATTTCACAATCCCTCTTAATCATTTTTTTAAAGGTTCATTTGCCATTATCATCATAAACATAGGTTCAATCCCCAGGACTTGGAGAGATCCCTGTCTGAAAACCTTGGAGAGCCATTGCCAGTGTAGACATCAGCTGAGCTAGATGGACCGTGGTCTGACTCAGTATAAGGCAGCTTCCTGTGTGCTTATTATGGGCAGGATACAACTAATGAGCCCAACCAGTGGAAACCCATGTAAGGATCTGTGCAATGCAATAGGGCTTTTCCCTCTGCCTCCATCCCATGTACAGTCTCACCACCACCACCACCACCACCCCCCAGCTCTGCTGGGATCTTCTTATTTTATTGTTATTTATTAAATTTGTATACCCCTCTTCATCCGAAGATCCCCGGGTGGCTCGCCACATAAAAATACAAAATGAGAACACAAAATACATAATAAAACAAAAACAAACCAATAACCCCCCTCCCACAAACACATGTAAAAGGACATGGGATTGGGCAAAGACCAGGTGGTTATAGAAAAACGTTTTCTCATGGCAACTAAAGATATGTAATGAAGGCACCTTGTGAGCCTCCCTGGGAAGAGAATTCCACAAACAGGGAGCCACCGCATAAAAGGCCTGTTCTTGTGTTGCCACCCTCCGGACCTCTTGTGGAATAGGCACACAAAGAAAGGCCTCAGATTATGATTGCAGGGTCCAGATCGGTTCATAGGGAGAGAGGCGGTCCATGAGGTGTTGTGGTCCTGAGTCATTTAAGGCTTTATAGCTCAAAACCAGCACTTTGAATTGGGCCCAGAAACTAATTGGCAGCCAGTGCAGTTGGGCCAGGATCGGTGCAATATGCTCAAACAAGTTAATTGAGTTATGCTACTTGAGAAGCTTGTATTTGTTAGATCACTGAGTAGTTTGCCCTGGGCTACTTAGCATGCTATCAAACTTGCTTGGCTGCACAACTTGCCCATTACATTTCATAGGAGCCAACTCTCAGGAGCTGAGGTCCCTTCAGGCCCCTCAATAAAATATTTGAGGGGGCCACTCCCTCAAGTTGATGGGCATTACCATTCAAATAGTGTGCGCACGCTGTGTCTTGTGATTGGTTATGCAGGGCAGGGCTTACCTGCCCCATCCCAACATTTTATTCAAGTTGTTACCTTGACACTTTGTCAGTGGGGCTGAGACAGTACATTAGCTGCGGGGAGGGGCTTCTTGTTCATGGAGTGGGTGCTCTCACTAGGTGGTCCCAAATTTATAACTCTGCCAAGCTTCCCCCAGCAGCTGGTGAAGTCAATTGAATAACGAGGTCCTTGTTTGAAAAACCCAGGTGACTTATCTCTTGGGCTCCCTAAGATTCCAGAAAGTAGGAGTTTGAAAGGGATATAGATTTAGGTCAGTTTATCCCCATGGGGATTTTTGTCAGGGAATGGACAATGGGTGTTTATTAAGTTTGGAATTAACTACTAGTCACGATGGCTATGGTCTGTCTCCGTGGTCAGAGGCAGTAATGCTTCTGAATACCAGTTGTTGGAAATGAAAGGAGGTGAGAGTGTTCTTGTGCTCAGGTCCCGCTTTTGGTTTCCCCCAAGGTGTCTGGGTGGCCACTGTGAGAACAGGATGCCAGGCTATTTGGGCCATTGGCCTGGTCTTGCAGACCATTCTTAGTTCTTTGTGGAAGCCTTCTTTTAGAATTGAAACTAGCACTTAACTGGTTTTGTGCTTTAAAAATGCATTGACCCTGTTTGCCCCATGGAGCAGTGGTCAGCAGTTCCTGACACTCTGGTACCTTAAAGAGGTGGAATGATATTCAACTAAGTTTTACTCAGAATAGACATATTGAAATTAATTGGCCTAATTGAGTCATATTCCTTAATTTCAGTGGCGTTACCCTGAACAAAACTGAACACCACTCCTACAGATTTATTGTGTCATAAGATGGATATATATGATGGTAAATAAAATGGGCTTCTGTCTACAAAAGCTTGTGCCATAACAAATTTGGTTAGGCTCAAAGTTGTTGTTGACCTCTCTGCTATATTGCTGAAAGTGACTCAAATCGTTAACCTTCTGCACTTCCCGCTACCTGCAGTTTCAATTCCTGTTCTTTGCATTGCTGCTTACTTTTTGCTACCGTAAATGACACTGCAACTTTGCAGAGCCAGTTTTTCTTGTCCTGTTTCCCCATTCCGCTGCCATCATCGTTCCCCTTCTTGCCCCTGCCAGAGGACCAGTTTGCACTAGAATAATTCAGCACTAATTATAAACTAACATGCCCCTTTTGCTCATTTATTAGGAACTCATGAACCATTCTCTAGCATTTCTTTTTCAACTGATTTGTTCCCTCTTTAAAGGGCCTGGAGTCACAATGTTTGGGAATAGCCGCACTATACAGGGCAAGGACTAAGAAGCTGACGCACAATCGCACAAGCATGGAAATGCTACATCAGGATCCAGCATGGGTTGATGGTTAGGATGTTAGAGTTGTACTGGGAAGACCCAACTCAACCATAAAGCTATCTAGATCAGTGTTACCCAACCTTGGGCCTCCAGCTGTTTTCGGACTACAATTCCCATCATCCCTGACCACTGGTCTTGCTAGCGAGGGATGATGGGAGTTGTAGTCCAAAAACAGCTGGAGGCCCAAGGTTGGGGAACACTGATCTAGATGACCATGTCTCAGCCTAATTGACTGTCCAGAGGAAAACAAAGGGCTTGCGCTTGCCTGACAAGCCACAGTTGCTGAAATTATCTCATTGATAGTGCAGAATGTAGGTCAAAGATACTTTTTCTAGCTGAAAAGAACATAATAGTCTCCCCCTCTTGTGTATACTTCTTAAAGTACAGAGTTTCTTACCTGCTGGCCTTCTTCCTCCGTTAGCTTTCCTTCCACTTGCAAGGAACCAACCATATCATCCCCTTAGTATCTAATTTTATTAGGTACAATTTTATTGCTTTGAACAAGTCTTGAAGTTGAGGACTTTAAAACGCAGTAGGCTATTAATATTTACATATGTATTGGGATAATAATATCGAAATTATATAATAATGGATGGGTTAGAGTTTTCTTCGTATATTTTATATATTCATATATTGTTTCTTTCTACCCAGTTTTGTGCCTTTTTCTTTTCCTTTCCTTTTCCTTGTGTTTATAATTGAAACATTTTCAATAAAAATACCCAAAAAAAAAACCGGGAAGAAAAGAGCAAGTGTGAAACACTGTTTAGGATTGGACAGATTGGGACAAAGTGGTGTGTATAAAATGGCTGTGCAGGTTGAAGACTACTTGTGCAAGTGATCTTTCTTCCCAGCTTCTCCCTCTGCCAGGTCCCCTGAAAAAAGCCTCTCCTGGTGGGCCTTCCGGAACATCTTGCACTACATTTTGAGGGTTCTGCAGTGGAGGGGGAAATTGCTCATGCAAATGTTGGATATAATCCATGGGTAGGCAAACTAAGGCCTGGGGGCCGGATCCGGCCCAATCGCCATCTAAATCCGGCCCATGGACGGTCTGGGAATCAGCGTGTTTTTACATGAGTAGAATGTGTCCTTTTATCTAAAAGGCATCTCTGAGTTATTTGTGGGGTCTGCCTGGTGTTTTTACATGAGTAGAATGTGTGCTTTTATTTAAAACTAGTTGAAGTTAGCCCGTTGAATAACGGGCGCTAGAGGAGGAGGAGGCAGGAGGAGGCAGAACAGCGGCCGCTGGGGGGTGGAGAGGGGCTCCCTCCCCCTTCTTCTTTTTCCCCGAGGGCGGCTGCAGCGGCGGCGGTAGCGGGGGGAGGATGGGTCGGCCCTAGGGCACCGCGCCGTAGTGGGAGTGTTTTTTTTCAGGCAGCGGCGAGGACAGCCCCGGTGGGAGAGTGGGGAGGGGGTGGTGAGAAGAGGGCAAGATGGCCGCCTCCTTGCGGCTGAGCTGCAGCGGCCGTGGAGCCGCGAAGCTGCTGCTCGGCAGGCATGTAGCGCTGGGGGCTCCCGCTTTCCGGCCTCCCACGGCTGCCTGGAGGTTCCTGCACCTCACCCGGGAGCGGCTGGGTGAGTATTGGGTTTGGGTGGTCGGAGGGTCGCAGGTCTGCATCCGTGCGAGGCAGCGGCGCTGGCGCAACTGACAACGCGCGTGCGCCGCCGCTGCCTCATGGACACGCCCCCTCTCCGCCCGCTCCAATCCCTGCGTCCGTGTGGGACACGGACATGCGCAGTAGCGCAATTCCGTGACACACGGAACGGATGCAGGGACACAGCCACTTTATTATATAGGATGCATTTAAAATGCAACATTTATTTAAAATGTTATTTGTGGGGCATAGGAATTTGTTCCTTTTTCTTCTTCTTCAAAATATAGTCCAGCTCCCCACAAGGTCTGAGGGACAGTGGACCAGCCCCCTGCTAAAAAAGTTTGCCGACCCCTGAATTATAACCCAATGTAATTGGGTGTCAGATATTTTCACAGTTTAACAGCCATTTTAGAAGCTGTTTCCAGCGATGTGGGTCGTAGTACTCATCCCCAAACATAGCAGCCTTAAAAATGTGTTATGTGGAAAACAGGGTTCATAAACATCTATATCCATTCAAAATGGAGGGTTTTAAAACAAATCATTCTAGCTTAATAGAAAACAAGATTATGAAAGCTGGGTAAATTAAATTAAATGGGAAGATTTTGCTAAGCTTAAAAACCACACTTTCCTAGCCAAACAGCCATCTTTTTGTGAGTTGAATATTCTGGATCTGCTAATACAATCTTCTTTATTTGTTTGAAGCAAGTCTAGGGCTACCTTTCTTATATCACACAGATGGATGAGCAAGGGGTCCAAAGGAGCAACATTTTATGAAGTCTCTTTTTTTTTTACATTAAACTTATAACTATTTTTTGACAAAGTAATAATCGTAAATAAATAAGAATAAAAATGTGCACCCCACCACTGAGATCATTCCATTGTAACTAACCAACCTCCCAAAATTTCAACACCTCTTGTGATGATTTGACCCCTTTCCGTTTTAACAGCACAAATTCTACAAACACCTTCCATATCTCCTCAAAATCATTTCTCCTGCATATTCCCTGTCTTACCTTAATGGCACATGTTAATTTATCATTAATAGCTATATCCCACACCTCTTTATACCATTCTTCCATTTTATATTCACCTTGCCCCTTCCACTTCTTAGTTATCATAATTCGTGCAACTGTCAATAAATTTGTGAGCAAATCCTTCATAGCCTGCAAACCTTCCACCCCATCGTAAATTGATAATAATGCTACTTCTGGACTTTCAGTCAGCTTTAACCCAGTGGTTTCTGTTATCTCCTTAAATGTACATATTTACACCCCCACCAAGTGTGAACATAATTCCCAGTTTCCTGGCATCCCCTCCAAACTAACACTAAATATTCCTTGTTTATTGGATTTAATCTAATTGGTGTTAAATACCATCTCCAAACTAATTTATAATTTTTTTTATTCTTATAGACACCATTTTCAATATACGATTCTCCCATATCCCCTTTTGTAACAGTATTTTCTTCTTTATCTCCTTTTTTTATAATATTTTTTTTCAAATTTTGTATATTCTTTGCAGTTCTTGTTTTCCCTTAACCACTTCTTTGTCCATTGCTCCAGTTGTATACAGTTAAACCAAGATATTTCACTTCCTGTTAGAGCTTCACTTATTTGTTCTTTGCTTCTCATTTTCTCCACCCAATCCTTTATTTTAAGTATTTTCCTCTCTTTCGCTTCTTTTTCAATTTCCTTTTTTCAGTTTACTCAGAAGTCTTCTATCATCACCACCAGAGTTGGTGGGTATCAATTTTCCTTTATATTTCGCCCATATCTCAATGGTATTTCTTAATAAGGAATTTTCAATCTTCTGCCACCATTGCCTATTTGGTTTGGTAAAAATATATTCACTAACTTCTCCCTCATTTCCTGTATACAACTCTCTAACCATTCTAACTCTCCTTGTTCTGTTATCCCATCTATGATATATCTTAACTGATTTGCTATATAATATAACTTTATGTTGGGGAGACCTGGTCCATCTGTTTTCTGGGGTTGATACTATATTATTTTATTAATTCTAGGTTTCTTATACCCATTACAAAATTTATTGATCATACTTTGCCAACCCTTTATCTCTGTCTCCGATATCTTAATTGGTAACCTTCTAAATAAAAATATTATTCTAGACAAAATTTTCATTTTAATTATCGCTATTCTTCCAAACCATGAAAGCTACATTTTCTTATATTCCTCCAGCTTTTCCTTAATTTCCCTCATTAATTTGTTAAAATTCTCTTGTTTTAAATTTTCTAAATTTCTTGTTATATTTATTTCCAAGTACTTTATTACATTACTTAATTTTATATCTATTTTTACTTCCTTCAAAAAATATCATTTTTCATCTTCATCATAGTTGAATATCATCATTTCTGATTTGGACCAATTAATTTGCAACCCTGTTATTTCTCCAAATTTTGTCAAATGTGCCTCTATTACCTGCATATTTTTCAATGGATTTTCGATTGTTCGCAAGCTGTCATATGCAAATAAGCTTATTTTCCCTTTCCCTTTATTGCTTATTCCTTTTATATTTCCATCTTCTCTAACTACATTGGCCAAAGTTTCAATGACAAACACAAAGAACATTGGGGAAAGAGGGCATCCTTGTCTTGTGTCCGGGCTAGTGTTATCATTCACTACGACATATGCCTTCTTCCTCAAATATAATTGCTTTATTAATCCCTTAAATCATTCTCCAAATCCTAAATTTTCTATAAACGGGCTTCCGGATCCGGTCTTCCCTAATTGAGGCAGCTCCCACGACAGTGGAAGATCATTGGCGAAGGAAAAATAAGGATGATTGAGGGTAATTATCATCGCAAATTCCCCCCAGGGACGGGGGGGATGGGCTTCACTTGCAGTTCATCTCGGCAGGGGCGGAGGAAACCTCCTCGCTACCTGGGGCAGTGAACGGAGGCACCCCCTGGGGGCAGGGCGTCGTGACGTTGTGTCGTGACATCACAATGCAACGTCACGACGGACTGTGCATGCGTGAAATGCAGTGACCTTGTGAGCCACTAAGCAATCGGCGGCTCGTGGGGCTGCCACGCACGATTGGCGGTTCATGGGGCTGCCCCGCCCCTGCTGCTTTTCACGCGGCAGCTCGCAAGGTCGCCATGGGAGCAGCGGCGCCGGCCCAGACAGAGTGCACATGTGCAAAAAGCAGCAGGGGTGGGGCAGCCGCACGAGCTGCTGATCATGGGCGGCAGCCCCATAGCAGCGCCGGCAGGCGGGCTGCGGGGTGGAGCGGCCTCGCTCCGCGGCTTGCTCGGGGCCCGCTGGCAAGGCAGGGCGGGGCCGGCCCAAGTATCACCCCCCTCCCCTGGAACCCGGGCTGGACCACCCCCAATCGTCCCCATCGTGACACCACTGCATCTCGGTACCTGGCTCTGGCTCCAGCATGGATTGCAGGAGGCAGGGAGGCGCTGAGTGCAAAAGCACTTCGTCTGCCGATAACGCTCCTATGCTGCGGCCTAGGACCCTTTGTGGGATGTATAACACTGGTGCAGTCAATCACAACATTCCTAGAGTGTACACAAGGGGTCTTGGTCCTCCAGCTAGTTTCCTGTGCCTGGAGGAGGATCATTTCCTTTGTGTGACCAGAAGTGGGAGTGGCCTTACCTGTAGCTATTCAAAGATACAGGTGAGCTGCTACTCTCCCTCTCTTCCCACCAGGACTCCGAGGATGCAACATCTCAGGAGATGCTCTCTTGGCTTCCAGCCAAGAGAGGCCCACATGGAGCCTTTCTCCCTTAAGGAGAATCTCCACATGTAAATACATTTAATCTAAGCTAGCCTGCCTTCTGAGACTGCCTGTATGAGCTTGGAATGTCTGTAAGTAAAAGCTTTATACTTTTATAAGCTTATGTGTCGCGTATTTTCTTTTAAGAGGGAAGCAGGGGAAATATATGCCAGGATCTGCCTTGTTCTAGAAGTTCATAGGAACTTAAACGCCACGCTTTGCTGCGCTTTATTGGGGATGAGAAACTCTGCTAGTTTGGAGCTTGTTAGCACAAGCTGGGATAGGAAATATTAATCAATATTCCCTCATCCACATTCCCTCTCATCTCCCACAAAGGGTTATGGGCCCAGAACTGCGTATTTTGTGTATTTTTAAAGGATTGCTTTGGATTGTGATTTTTGGCAGAGTAGAATTTTTCTGTTTGTACTTCCTGGTAAGCACATGGTCTTTTGTTCTCCATTGTGCTGTGAAAGGGGGATTAGCGACCCCTCCCCTCCCTCAGAGCTCACAGACCTCAGAGGCAGTGAAAATTAGTTTGCATTTTGAGATTTTTAAGTTTTGATTTTTGAATTTTAACCATTTTTGGGAATTTTTGAAATTTTGGAAATTTTGGAAATTTTTGAGGATTAAGATGGCAAGCTCAGGATTTGATAGTGAAGCAAGATCAAGCTTTATGCTGCTGAATGATCGTAATTTTGTGCAATGGAAGCAGCGCCTTTTAGTGCATCTTGGTGCAAAGCGAGTTCTTAAAGCTGTGATAGATCCCAAACCTGATCCAGCTGATTTAACAAAGAAAGCAGATTGGGAAAGGCAAGATGCAGAAGCTAAACACATAATTTTGTGCAGTTTGAAAGATGAGCATTTATCTCTGATTGACTATGAAAGTGATGCATCTCAGATTCTAAAGGATATTGAGAGGGTTTATGCACAATCATCAGAGAACTCTTATAGACATTTATTGGATAAACTGCTGAAGTTAAAGATGAATTCTAGAGAACAATTTACAGGGCATTTTAAGGACTTTAATGAAATTGTTCAAAGGATTGCCCTAACTCCCAGAGCTTTTGATGATGCAACCAAAGTGACTTTTATGCTGGCATCATTAGGAGAAGAATTTACTTCATTTAAGAGTATAATGGACCACACAAGAGATTTGACTTTTAATGAACTAGCAAATCACTTAAGAGAGGAATGCAGAGATTACCTTGATTCTCCACAAAGGAATCCAATGAAAATGGACACAAGTTATGTTTCTAAGCAATTTCCCAGGTCCAAGGAAGTGTCCAAAGATATAATATGCCATAACTGCAATTTAAAAGGGCACATGGCAAGAAGTTGCAAGAATAAGTCCCGCCCCTTTCAACCAAAAGGTGAAAAGAAGGGGGGTCACGAGCGTACATTTCTACTGCAAGAAAAGAGTTTAAATGTGCAAAGAAATGAAAAGAAAAGTGACCAATTTATTTTAGATTCGGGAGCCACAAGCCATTTTGCGCATAAAAGAGAATATTTCAGAGAAATTAATGATAGTGAATGGACTGAAATCCAGATCGCTGATGGAAATGTTCTAAAATCACAAGGTGCAGGTTCAATGCGTTTGAAATTCAAGGTGAACAATGAATCTCTTGAAACAACTGTGCCTAATGTTCAATATGTCCCAGAATTGAATTGTAACTTGCTTAGTGTGTCTGCTTTAGACAAGAAAGGTTTCAAGGTTACATTTGCCAATGGAGAATGCAATGTAACGAAAAATGATGAGGTTTATGCTCAAGGGAAACTAATCAATGGTGTTTATGAGATTAACGTTTCAGAAAACCAATCAGCACAAGTCGCCCAATCCAAGCAGAAGCATGAAGCAGATCTGGAGCTCTGGCATCGAAGACTGGGTCACCGGGATATCAGAGTCATCCAGGAACTGCAGAATGGAGATCTTGTGAGAGGTCTACAGGTAAACAAAAGTAACACACCCACACCAAAGTGTATAACTTGTGTAAGTGAAAAAGGAGTCAAACCTTCTTTCCCACGTTGTGCAGAAAAGAGAAGCACAAAAGTTCTGGACATTGTGTACACTGATTTAGCTGGACCTATGAATATACCTTCCTTAGGAGGAAATAAGTATATTTTGATATTTTTGGATGATTATTCAAGGTTTTGTGTGGGATACCTTCTCAAAGAGAAGAGTGAAACAGTGGAATTGTTCAAGCAATACGTAAGCATGGTCAAGAACAAATTCCATCGAGCACCCACCACCCTAATGTCCGATAATGGTGGGGAGTTTTGCTCACGTGAAATGGAAGCCTTCATGGCTCAGGAAGGCATAGCACATGTGACCACAGTAAGCTACACACCTCAACAAAACTCTATTGCTGAGAGGAAATTTAGGTCCATCCTAGAGATGACAAGGTGTATGCTAAAAGGATCCAACTTGTCGAAGAAACTTTGGGGTGAGGCAGCAAATACTGTGATTTATATACAGAATAGGCTGCCAACAAAAGGCACAGAGCGCACGCCATTTGAACTTTGGCATGGAAGAGTCCCAAATTTGTCACACATACGTGTATTTGGAAGTTTGTGCTATTACCACGTGCCCAAGGAGCACAGACACAAACTTGACTCCAGAGCAAAGCCTGGTATCCTAGTTGGATACGCTTCTGGAGGAAAAGGCTACAGAGTTGTGGACTTACAAACAGGGAAAACAAGTTCACATCACGTGATTCATTTTGAGGAGTATGAAAAGGCTGACACAAGGAACACAGCAATTGACTGTTCCAATGAGCCACCAACAGAGGAGTTTGTAAGTTTTCCTTTTGAAGCCATACCAGAAACTAATCCACCTCCTAGTATTGTACCTCCTAGTGTTGTAGCACCCCCTACAGATGACACCCCAGAAGACGCGGAGGACCAGATGTCAGAAGGCTCCAGAGACGAAGAGGACCCGTATGCAGGGATGCCGCCATTGGAAGGAGATGAGGAAGCTGATGCGGTTCAACAAGAGCCAGAGGTCAGACGTTCCTCCAGGTCCAACAGAGGCGTTCCACCACTACGACTGTCCTACTTTGCAGGGTCGGCGCCACCACAGGAACCTTCCACGTGGGAACAGGTTCAACGGTTGCCAGCTGCTGAGGCCAGTCTCTGGAAGCAAGCCGCGCAGGAAGAGATGGATGCACTGCATCGCAACAAGACCTGGACCCTGACAGAGCTACCTCCTGGTAAGAAGGCAATTGGGTCCAAGTGGGTGTTCAAGCTTAAGAAGGGGTCAGAAGGGGAGGTGCAACGCTACAAAGCTAGGCTTGTAGCACAAGGATTTTCACAACAGTATGGCGAAGACTATGATCAAGTATTTGCGCCTACAGTGCGATACAGCAGTGTTAGATTACTTCTAAGTATTGCAGCATCTAAAGGCCTATCAGTCCGTCATGTCGACATAGCAACAGCTTTTCTTCATGGGACGATTTCTGAACAGATTTATATGAAGCAGCCCAAAGGCTTTATCAAGCAAAATGAGGCACATCTTGTATGTAAACTTCAGAAAGGAATTTACGGTTTGAAACAAGCTGCAAGAGCATGGAACCAGAAATTACATGAAATGCTGGTTCAGCTTGGGTACAAGCAGTCAACAGCTGACAAGTGCCTGTACACTAAGAACAGAAATGGACAATTCTCTTACATTCTGGCTTTTGTCGATGATTTATTAATATCAACGTCCAATGACAGAGACTATAAAGACATAGTCAGACATCTCAACAAAGAGGTGGAAGTAAAGGAATTGGGACTGGTTGAATATTACTTGGGAATTCAAATTGAGAGAGAAGAGGATGGCTCATTTCTTCTCAGCCAGAAGCAGAAGATAATAGAACTGATAGAAAGCATGCAGATGCAAAATGCAAACCCTGTCGCGACACCCATGGCCACAGATTTTCTAAAGAATCAACAAGATTCGAAGCTGCTGCCAGACAACAGCGAATACAGGTCAGCGATTGGTAAACTTTTATATTTGGTTACCACCAGCAGACCTGACATAGCTAGTGCAGTGGGGATCCTAAGCAGAAAAGTGAGTTCTCCCACTGAACATGACTTGGGTGGGGTCAAGAGGGTGGTGCGTTACCTCAAGGGTACAATGAATTGTAAATTAAGATTGCCAGCTGTAAGGGACCCTAAGTTGGTTGGGTACAGTGATGCAGACTGGGCTGGGGATAAGGCGGATTACAAATCCACAAGTGGTTATGTTTTTATGTTTGGAAATGCACCTATCATTTGGGGCAGTTATAAACAGAAATGTGTAGCCTTATCGTCCACAGAGAGTGAATATATTTCAGCTTCGGAAGCATGCAGAGAGATCATCTGGCTGGATCAACTCCTGACAGACTTTGGTTTGCCGAGAAAAGGACCTGTCAGCTTGATGGAGGACAATCAAGGCTGCCTGCAGCTAGCGCAAACCGAAAAGTTCCTTGCACGTTCAAAACACATTGGGGTCAGGTATCACTTCATTCGCCAGATGATCCAAGATGGACTAGTAGAAATGTCCTACTGTAATACTCAGGAGATGACTGCGGACATTCTCACGAAACCCTTGCCACGAGAGAGTTTCCAGAACCTACGTGTCAAGCTGGGACTCTGGGTGGTTGAATAAAGTTGTTTTATGTTTGTTAAATGTTGTTCAGACTGAGAAGGGGTTTGTGGGATGTGGGATGTATAACACTGGTGCAGTCAATCACAACATTCCTAGAGTGTACACAAGGGGTCTTGGTCCTCCAGCTAGTTTCCTGTGCCTGGAGGAGGATCATTTCCTTTGTGTGACCAGAAGTGGGAGTGGCCTTACCTGTAGCTATTCAAAGATACAGGTGAGCTGCTACTCTCCCTCTCTTCCCACCAGGACTCCGAGGATGCAACATCTCAGGAGATGCTCTCTTGGCTTCCAGCCAAGAGAGGCCCACATGGAGCCTTTCTCCCTTAAGGAGAATCTCCACATGTAAATACATTTAATCTAAGCTAGCCTGCCTTCTGAGACTGCCTGTATGAGCTTGGAATGTCTGTAAGTAAAAGCTTTATACTTTTATAAGCTTATGTGTCGCGTATTTTCTTTTAAGAGGGAAGCAGGGGAAATATATGCCAGGATCTGCCTTGTTCTAGAAGTTCATAGGAACTTAAACGCCACGCTTTGCTGCGCTTTATTGGGGATGAGAAACTCTGCTAGTTTGGAGCTTGTTAGCACAAGCTGGGATAGGAAATATTAATCAATATTCCCTCATCCACATTCCCTCTCATCTCCCACACCCTCATACCTACGGGACCGCCTCTCCTGGTATGCCCCGCGGAGGACCCTAAGGTCCACAAATAATAACACGCTGGAAGTCCCAACCCATAGGGTGGCTAGACTGGTCACAACCAGGGCCAGAGCTTTTTCAGTTTCGGCCCCAATTTGGTGGAACGCACTGTCTCAAGAGACTAGGGCCCTGCGGGATTTGACAGCTTTCCGCAGGGCCTGCAAGACGGAGCTGTTCCGCCTAGCTTTTGTGTCCAATTCAGCCTGACCCTTGTGTACATAACATTGTATTATAAGATTCTCCCCTATATGTTATAAATTCATGGGCTGTTGCATTAAGGCGGCTTTTTAATCTTTTAAATCTTTTAATCTGTATTTTAATTAATTGTTTTTCTTTTATGTTTCATGTTTTATTGTGATTTTGGTGGTGTGAGCCGCCCTGAGCCTGGCTTTGCCGGGGAGGGCAGGGTACAAATAAAAATTATTATTATTATTATTATTATTATTATTATTATTAAGAAGCAGAGGTTCTTCTGTTAATTAGAGCTTAATTTGGACTAATGTACAGGCACGTGTTAGAAGAGAAGAAATAATAAACTGCGGAACTGAACCAGCTGCAAGGTTGCTACAGTTTGAACTTGAGAGAAGACTTCATTCGGTGCAAAAGACAGTGTGGGGGGAGGGGAGTCTATGGCTCCTTTATATAAAGTTTTCTTCTCTACTTTTATGATTCGGCAACCCTCCCTTGAATGCTAGTTCACATTTATATGTGCAGGTGAGGAGGGATGAAACTGGATTGTAGATATGGAATATAACTTTAAATGGAACTGTTGTCAAAGTTGCAAAACAACGAAGCACGGGATGGAGCAATTGAGATATTTCTGTAACAACAATGGGATATTAGCTCCACCTAAGGCATGATGCAGAACAGCAACAATCGGGAAAAGATAGACATAACATTTTACAAGGGCAGGAAGAAAATCACAAACAGAATAATTGCCACACACAGGAAGAACAAGGATATACCAGTAGTTTGCGTGCCTCAATTGTAGTTTCATAAATCATTTAATGTGTCAACACAAATAGAAGTTATTAATATTACAGTTGTTGTATATCAGAATATTATTTTGACAGAAATGTAATTGAAATTAATAAGATTTTGGAACACAGAAATAAAGAAATTCATCAAACCATCAAATCTAGCATGCAATGGGCCACCTAAATTATATAATTTGGTATTTGAATGATTGGTATTAGTAACTGTACTATAATTTGGCATTGTTATAATGTGGCTATTATTGGACTGTAATTGAAAACTAATAAAAATTATGATCTAAGCTATCTATAATCATTTTTAATGCTGGCCATTCTACACAATCAAATGCCTTTAAAATATCCAATGCTACTATACCAGCTTTCTATTTATTTCATATTATATCTATTTTATTCAGCACTCTTCCTATTAAACTAGACATCTGTCTTCCTGCTACAAAGCCACATAGATTTTTATTTATATATTTATACATAAAATTATTCATCTGTTCTGCCATTATTGCTGTCAATATTTTAGCATCTTGATTTATTAGGGAAATTGAGCTATACGATCCTGGGTCCTTCAGATCTTTTTCTGGTTTTGGAATTAAGATAATTATTTATTGTTCCCACGATGGAGGAGTCCGCTCACCCTCTATTACTGAATTATATAATACTTTTAATTTAGGAACCAATATTTTTTAAAATACTTTATAATATTCTGTTCTTGATCCATCTGCTCCTGGGGCTTTCCCCCCTTTTTAGTTTGTAACCTGCTGAATATAACTTTTGGTAAAACTCCTGAAATACTCTCAACTGATCTTTCATCAAATTGTGAATATTACCCATTTTATCTTTTATTAGGCTAATTGAATTCTTTACTTTTTTTTTACTGTACGGCTCTAGCCACAATTTGGAATTTTTATTACTTTGTTCAACAATATCAAATCTCTCTGCATTTTTTCCATATCTTTATTTTCTAACTCCTTCCTTTTAGCCTGTAATTGTGCATAACTTCTTTTATCTTTATCATTAATATATTGATTTTCCAGTGTCCTGATTTCTTCCTCTAACTTTTTAATCTCTTGTTGTTGTTTTTTCAATTTACTGGATTCCCTAATACTAATTCCCCTCATCATTGCTTTCATTGTATCCCATATTATTGCTTGAGTACTTTGCCCCTTCTCGTTAATCTCCCATATGTCTAATAATTCTTTCCCTATCTTATTTACTGTTTGACTGTTATTGAAGATCCTCGTATCTAGCCTCCATTTTCTGGCTTCCTTATAATTTTTCTTTATTTTTAATACCATATTAACCAATGTGTGGTCGGTTATCTTTATTATTCCAATTTCAGTATTCATTATTTTAGATATGAAGTTTTTTGAAACGAAGATGTTATCAATCCTTGAGTAGATCTTATGCATTGGTGAAAAGAACGAAAATTTCTTCTCCCCTCCCCTCATCACTCTCCAAACATCTTTCATATCTTTCCTTTTCATAATTTTAGCTAATCCTGTAATGTTATTACATCTTTCCTCTGGGGTAGGATTTGACTTATCCAATTGTTTATCTAATACCATATTGAAATATCCTGCCGTAATCATATAGCCCTTTTGAATATCCTCCAACTCCTTAAACACTTTTGTGGCCTTTCAGAGAATTTTAGTCCATTCCAGTGCTGTGGTGTGTTTAGGTGAGTGCTGAAATGCCATGAGTAAACTGCAGATTGTTTAATTGCTATTGCAGGAATAGATTTGACGCTTAATGGCTTGTATTGGAGGAAATACCCCTTTCTGCCTATACTCATCCCATGCAGAATGTACATGCTTCCCATCTGAAACTCCAACCTCTTGGAAGGTGAACTTCTGGAGCAAAATGCTGAAGAACAAGAAGAGCTCCATTCGAGCCAGGGCCTCCCCTGGGCATGCCCGTTTTCCTGGAAATGGAGAAAGTCATAATTATTCACATGACAGCTGAACACTGTCTAGAACTGAAGCAAATGTATCTCGCACAATTCTCCTCAAAATGGCCCTCAGTGGATTTTGATGGTAAATATTCTCTGGATCTGCACATATCTTTGATAGTCATCAACAATATTTGACACTGAAATTCAACATTTTATAGTACCTACATAATAGCTAGCACTCAGAAGTGTTTTACTTTCAACTGTGGGTGCTTCCAGATGGATCTATATTGTGGTACTGATGGTGACCACATGATGTCATTGGCATCAAACTGCCAACCTATATTTCCCCCTGATTTCATCCAGATTTACCTTTTCTGAGAAAAAAATATAAGTTTTTTTTTTTAAAAAAAACTCATGTTGCCAACAATCTGTGATATCTCAGTGACCCATGGGCATCAGTTAATGTCTGTTAAAGCAACATTTGACAAATTTACCAGATGACATAAAATATAAGTTAGTATTTGACAACATCGCACATGTAGACATTTAAGCAATACACTAAAGCATGATTTACTGTTGTGAGGATGACCCTCAGCAAACCTTGGATTTCTGTACTCCTCTGTTATCTGGTGTGGCTTTGAGGAAGAGAATGGAAGGTAAACCATAGCTCAACATGATGTTCAAATCCAAACCAACTGTAGTTTGGCAAAGTTTGCTGGAAGCTGCCCAGAGTGGCTATGGACTCCCGGCCAGATGGGTGGGATATAATAATAATAATAATAATAATAATAATAATAATAATAAACAAGACAACTACATATGTCAGTTTATGAAGCAAATCAGTTTCAACAAACCATAGTTAAGATTGCCCATAGTTTAGGGTTCTATAAACTGTAGTTGCTTCCCGTTATATGAAAAAATAGCCAATATAAGACAGGTCAGGTTTTGCAAGATTTCAATATATCAGACATCATATCATCATTGAGTAGAATCTGACAGCAGACATACAGTATCAATTAGAAAATAAATAAATCTGACTTCCTAACTGCTTGATTGGCAAAAAAATTCATTCATATATGCAATTCATTTAAAACACATGTATTCTCACTAAGCTGGTTTAAATGTGCTTTGCTGAGGTATGGCTGTTCGTAAAAGCTTTCATGTAAGAGCGAAGATAAGGCTAGAGGCTGTCTCTCTGCTGCGACAAAGTTTTTCATTGAGACTAGGGAAATGGCAAGCTGTTGACATGGCACACAGAAGAACGAATTATTCCTCACTTGAACATTATCATGATACGGAACCCACATGAGGATAGCACATCCTCCAACTTGAATCTTTCAGGTGTCCTTTAAACATTACAGGAGCATCATGGGAGGCATGTTTCAGTGGAAGTCAAACCGTTGTACAGTGGACGCTCGGTTTGCGAACGTGATCCATGCGGGAGGCACGTTTGCAACCCACAGCACCACTTCTGTGCGCGCACGGGTCGCGATTCGGTGCTTCTATGCATGTGCAAAGCACGATTTAGCGCTTCTGCGCATGCGCGAGCACCAAAACCTGGAAATAACCCGTTCTGGTACTTCCGGGTTCAGCACGAGCGCAACCCGAAAAAACATAACCCGCAGCATTCACAATCTGAGGTATGACTCAGTTACAGGTAGGTAGCCGTGTTGGTCTGCCATAGTCAAAACAAAATAAAAAATAAAAAAATTCCTTCCAGTAGCACCTTAGAGACCAACTAAGTTTGGTCTTGGTATGAGCTTTCGTGTGCATGCACACTTCTTCAGATACACTGAAACAGAAGTCACCAGACCCTTATATATAGTGAGAGGGTGGGGAGGGGTATTACTCAGAAGGGTGGTGGGAATGGGTGATAGGCTGATGGCTGTGGTAAACCTGTTGACGACTGTTAACGACTGCAATTAGTCTTACAGGAAAAAGCAAGGAGTGAGAAGGTTAAAAATAGCTTAGGTATGACTGCAATATATAAAGGTTTTCAACTCTGTAGGCAGGGGTGGTAATGCAATCTTTCTCACAGAATGGTCACATAATGCCATTCATTGAGGAAGACCCATCTATGTTGGCCCTGTTCACACAGTTACACTTGTGCCACAGGATGAACCCCCCAGAAAACACTGGAATGTGGCAGTTTGGAGAACGTTGGCAAAATGTTTAATCTTTGCAAAACTGTGTGAATAAAGGATAGCAATTTCAGAGACAACTGCCTGTGTGCTATTTGCAGTGGCTGGCACTAGGATTACACACGCCTTGGCTTCCTTACAAACCTTCGATCTAGTTTAATACCTTTGCCTTATTTTCGTGCAGTCATAAAGTATGTGGCCATTGTTTGACAAAGCAACAGGATCGCATCTATGTAGCCTTCCATCCTTAGAGTAAGCAGCAGAGCACATGCCTTGCATGTTGAAGATTCCAGGTTCAATCCCTGGCATGTCCAGAGAAAGACTGTGATGCTAGTCCATGTATAGACAATACTTATGGGACTAGATGAAGCAATTGTCTAACTTGGTATAATTCTGCTTCTTATGTTCCTATTCTTATCCAGAAAGCATCTAAAGGCAAAACTAAGATCCGCTACACAATTACCTGCTGAGAAAGGAATGTAGGCATCTCTCTTTCTGAACTCGCCCTTCTCATCCAGGAAATGGCCTGGGTTAAACTTCTCAGGAGTCTCCCATTGAAGTGGGTCAAAGAGAACAGATAAAATCAATGGAGCAACCATGGTGGACTTTAGGGAGAGAAAAAGAGTGTTTAAGCTACATGAAATAAAATATTTAGTTTGACTATATGAAAATCTAAGAGACAGGCACTCTTTGGGAAAGGTGGACAGGGAAAGCACCTTCAGAGACATACGGTAGCTGTTTTTCGGTGTGTGCAGGGAATCATGCACATCTGACCTTTATTCAGTCATTATAACAGGGCTGAGGAAACGTTTCCAGTCAGAGGGCCATGTTTCCTCATGAGTAATCTTTGGGGAACCACATGCTAGGGGTGGATGGGGCCAGAGGCAAAAGTGATTGGGAAAATGGTTTTCTCCCTGGCCGAGCAGGGAGAAAAACAGGGGCGAGTCCTCGGCCGCAGGCACCACGCCCCCGAGGCCATCCAAATTGGACGGCCTAAGGATGACATGGCCGAGGACCATCCAATGGCGCAGGGGCGATCCCGCCTTGTGCATGTGGCGAAGGCTTGCTCCCAGTCTGCAACGTCATCTCCCCGGGAACGGGAAATGGCTTTGTCACAATAGGCTACATTTCAGCCACACAAAAGTCAGAGATTACAATAAACACACCACCCCTTTCCATCCAGACAAGCAAGAGGCATTCCCACAGTAAAATCCTTGAGCAAATAGGAAGGAGGGCTGAGAAGGGTTGTTGGCTGGGAAGAGGTTGTGGCGTAGAGAGAGTCTTGATGGTCAAATTTGAGAGTCAGAGGGCCCAATTTGGCCTCAGGGTCTGAAGTTTCCCAACCCGACATTAGAAGTTCTGAAAGTGTCTTTGAACATGCAATTTGTATATGCAGAGGGCTCTCTTCGAGTGATAGTGAAACAGCTAATTATTTAGGGGTCTTGAACAGATCACATAAAGAGAACCTCCTGTGCATACAGTTGTTAGCACAATGACTCTTTTGCAACTTACAATGGTCTCCATGTGTTCATACAACAATGAAAATGGACTTATAAGCCATTTCCCCCTGAAAATAGTGGCTAAATGTTATTGATTGGCCTGTAACGCATATACACAAACACACTCTTCCACACTCAACTTCAGGTTGAAGGCAGAACTGATTTTTTGGGGGTGGGGTGAGGTGGGAATCCTGAGGCTTAGTCTTCCAGATTCTGGAACAGCAAGGGCAACAACTCCTGGAAACTGACAAATTGTGATGGTTATCCATTGGTGTAGCACTGTACAGAGCACAAATAGGCCAAATAAATCTTCTATGGGAAAAGTGAGAATAGCTTTGCCAGAAGATTTCCCCCAAAGAATCCTGGGAATTGTAGTTTTCCCCTCACAGAGCTACAATTTCCAGTACTCTTAATGAACTACTGTTCCCAGGATTTTTTGGAGGATGTCATGTGCTTTAAATGTGTGTTGAATGTGTGGTGTAGATCTGCCCTGATACAATCGGTTGTCCGTGTATGCTTGAAATCAAAGAATGATACTGTAAAAACTCCCCAGAAAAGCAGGCATCTGCTTTACAATAGTGGGGAAAGGACTGGGGATTAGGGGTATATCTTAGCGCTGAATTTCTGGCCAGTTTTCTACGGCTTTCTATGGCATAGAGTGGGGCATGGGGGTGATTTTTATGGTAATAAACTATTCCATCTTCTCATCACAACACCCTGATAATCTGTTGAGTCATCACACCTGGGGTATTGTATAGCCTCTGAATTCTGTATGTTGAGACATTGCACGTGGGAAGGATTCAGAACTTCCAGTCTGGTAACGCAGGATCTCATGGACAACTGCATTGGTGTAGGGCATCTTCACTCGATCTTCCATGCTAGGGGAACGGTTGCCACTCACCACCTCATCAATCTCCTGCTGGACCTTTGCTGCAATCAATGAGAATCAGATGTATTGCTCAATTTCTGCTTTAGCATATTCAGAAGATACTGACATCTGTCTAATTATGGTGACTGCATCAATGCCCCTTTTCAACATTCAGTGTGGCTCCAAGGAGCCCTCCAAACCAGTAATATTCTGGGGAAGAGCGGAGCACCTGCCTTAGCTGGCTTTCACACTCATCTGTGGTGCAGAATGCCCACGTGAAAACCTTAATCAGGCCAGAGACATTTTACACTCCAGATTTGAAGACCTGCCTTCATGTAATTTGGACTCCAAAATCTTTACTTCACACATGCAGTTCTCTGGAGTTGGTGTACCTTGAACATCTGGGTACTTGGTCACCATCAGGATGCTGTAGAGCAACACTTGGCTTGTGGACACTGTCCCAGCAACAGCAAGGTTGAACACAGACATGACCAAGTCTTCTGTGGTGAACTCTTCCACTGTAGAGTTTTGTTCCTGTTAGGAGGATTAAAGGAAAGAGAAGTGAATGAGGTTTTAGAACTTGTGATATATACTGTTTAATCCCAGAATTTGTATTAGTAAATGAAAGAATTGATATTTCATACACACACACACACACACAGAGAGAGAGAGAGAGAGAGAGAGAGAGAGAGAGAGAGAGAGAGATTAGCTTGGGTGGGTCATAGTCTCAGCACTGGAAGTTTGACAGAATGCAAAGGAAAGTTCACGTAGCTATGATCATAAAGTGAGTCAGCAGGAGCAAAAGAGGAAGGACCAGAATCTACACACACACACACACACACACACACACACACACACACACACACACACACATATATATATATATAATTTTTTATTTTTTGTTATCCTGTCCCTGGCACCATGTCTGAAATCAACATTTCTTCCCAGTAGAGTAGGAAAGCGATGCAAGTGACCCAGATGTCTATAATTCAGGAATCACTGGTGGGTGGGTGTGGTTGGCATTCATGTTAGATGATTAATACTGTGGTACTCTCATGTAATAACCGGGAGGCTACTTATTTGTGTCTGGTGTTAGCTGTACCAATGGTGCATCCATTGTAACACAGATACTATTAAATTAGCAACTCCTGCATTGAAACTATGATTCCCAGGAGGAATTCCACAATCTTTTAAACCAGGCAACGTAAAATAAGTGGTGGTGTTAGTGTGTGTGAAGTCTCTAAATGAAGGACATTTGTGGAATAAAAAGGCTAACAAATAATCAACTTATGTGGGGACAAGAAGGTCTCAAGAGCAGCTTCGAAAGTTAAAAGTTCAAACTCATCCCTGAAAACCAGAGAGTTAGTGAGCGAAGTGACATTCCCCATTCTTCCACACACCTACCTTATCTGTTCTGAGAAGGAAGCAATCGATATAATCACGGGGGTTCTGAGGATCCAGAGTCGTCTTGTGGGACTCTACTGTCTTATGGATGAAGTCACAAAGCTTCTCACAGTCACTCAGAACCTTTTTGTGATGTCCAGGCAGGTAGGACATTATCTTTGGGAAGGTGCCATATACCTAAAATGAGATAATAATTTAAGAATAATGTTATTAATTATACCCCACCGTTGTCAGATGACATGATATTAAATCAGGGCTAGTAGCAAGTTTGATGGGGGGGTCTGAGCTGCACGATTCTGCTGCCCCCCCCCCGTGCTGCTCCTGCCTCTGTGATCTCACTGGAGAGAGGGGCAACAGAAGTGGTGGAGCGGAGGGGGTACCACAGGAGTGGGAACCCCAAAATTCTGCCCCTCAGTTGGTTGCCTACGTACACAATTATTGATCCATCAATGAAACACAATGAGATTACCATTTGGCATGTTTTGGGAAGAAACATTTCACAAGTCCCTGACTTTCCAACCCATGAGCAACTCTCCAGTCAGCCATGAAGCTCACTGAGTGGCATCAGGGCTGGATCGAGACACATCAAAAACGCGTTTCAGGAAAACGCGTTGTAAACTTCATTATGGGAAATCATATTGGCGAAAGACAGGACTCCACAGTGCCATCTGGTGCCACAGTGTTATAACGTACATAAAACGCTTTTTCTTTACTAATGTAGCTGAGTCCCCAGTCACTCTTGCCATGGGCTACATTACAGGAAAGGACTTGAAGGTTCTCAAACAACAAATAGTGTTTGTGTGTGTGTATTTGTGTGTGCGCATTGTGTTGGTTTTCACAGTGCAATTGAAATAATGTTGCTTTTTGGAAATTGTTTGACTGATTTCGATGTACAAATGGAATCAGTATAAAGTGGGGGGTTGGCAACCCCCCCTTTTCTTTTAAGGACATTTTCAATTATGGGTGAATTCTAAGGCGAAAGGCTTGAGCAGGGGGCTCAATACATACCATTCCCAAGAAAGAGTCAAAGAATTGCACAAAGTTGATCATAGTATGAATGAACTCCACAAAGGTCTGGTCTTTGTAGTCAAACCGAGTCCCAAGTAGAACAGAGCAGAGCACATTTGAAACAGAGCCGCTGAAGCTATTTGTTGGATCAAAGGCTTGCCCTGCAAGGGGAGGGGCAGAGAATACAGTGAGCAGGGCCCAGCCCTGACTAAGCTCATCTTCCTCTCCTGACCAAACAATTTGCTGGTGATACAAGAGGCACGTGGTGGCGGCCGCTGTAGACAGCAACCCTACATTGCTTCCTTCTCTCTCCCATCCCTGGTAGTATATCAAGGGTATGTGTGTGATGTGATAGGCTCATGCGCCCAATATCTTTCTGCTGATTTTCACTGCATTGGCTGCTGCTTGCAGTGGAGAAGGAAACTTGGGATATGTTTGCTTCTTTATATGATACGGGGTGGGTGGAGGGAGGAAGTGCGACAAGATGCAGGTTGCTGCTTTCGATGGCAGCCATGCATGCATCCCTCATATCATCTAGCTTTGTGGGAGGGGGGCGGACTTGTGGCTTTCCTGACGTTTCTGGACTCCAATTCCCATCCACAACCAGCCAGCCTAAGCAGTGATCAGAGATGATGGGGATTGTAGTCCAGAAACAGCGGGTGGGCGGCAAGTTCCTCACACTTGATCTAGTCTTATCCTTGGAGCCGCTCTGCAGCTTGCATAGGAGGTCCTGTATTTATAATGTCCAGCAGGGAATGATGTGCAGGTTCCAACTTCAGACATCATAGCCCAGCAGTACAAAAGGGAGCAAAGGTCAATTCCATCTTTGGATTTCCTCACTCTTAGTGCATTTATACTTTTTCTCAAAGATCTGTGAACCAGGATGTCTCCAGAATTTCCTGTGGCCTCTGCTGTTTGTGTTTCAGAGTTTATGTGTGTGATCTGAACATTTATACAGTATGTCAATCGTCAGCTCTATATCGGAATTCACTCAGCTAGATAGATTCAGCTGCACATATAGATTCTGCGGACCAAACAGTGGTGTGTGTGTGGTTAACACTGCCATCTTTATTCTGTTTTAAAAGCAGACGTATGGGGCCACACCCTCATTCCAGTTTGGGGCCATACAATGATTTCCTGCTGAAAGTTGCACTCCCACTGCTGCTATTTGCCTCACAAGGTGCTGTTTGTAGATAGGCACCCGAATAGGTTTGCTTTTGCTTCAAAACAATAGCAACAGAATTAAATGACTCTTTCTTTTTAAAACAACAACAACACAAAACCATCATGAGAAATGTAGTATAAACTTTGTGTATACTTTGGCCCTGGGTTTTTTTGAGATCAAGCAGGCTTAAGTCCACCTTTTGTGGCTCCAAGTTCCTCTATCAACATGTCAGCCTCTTCTTGCATCTTTTCGGACATCCTTTTCTTTCCCATCCCAAAGTCCCTCAGTGTGAGGAGTGTGAACCTGCGCAGTGCCCTCCATTTCTTATCGTTCTTGCTGATGAGTCCTGAAAAGACATAATGGGGGTGGGGGTGACATTATGCCAGTTCTGAAAAATCTATGTATCTAGGTAGCAATTTTCCTGTTTAGGATATGTCTGGGCACAAGCTTACATGTCAGTTTGTGGCAATCCATTATTTCTGTGCTGGTGCTTTGATTTTTATCCAATCTCATGTCATTTAAATATAAATGGTGTTCATTGTTTCAATTGAAATTGCTTGAGGACTATTTGGTACCACCTAGTCTTACTCTGTGAACCGCCCTGAGATCTTAGGATGAAGGGTAGTATATAAATATAACAAACAAACCAACAGCTGGAATGTTAAACAACTTGTGCTCCTTTTCAGTATATGTGGTGGGAATGCCTATTTGTTAAGTAACTGAAGTATGTGTGTGACATCAAATGACAATATATCATTAAGTAATGGGGAACACATTGAGATTTGGCCCATTCGTGGTTTAAGTAACTCTGATACAGATAAGCATAACATTCTCATTGAATAATTGTTGGTAGATGCAAAGTTGATGTGAAGATCAACACATCACAGCTGGAGATCTAATTTAGGTGCTGCATTAGTTAAATAAATAAATCATCAATAGTTTCAGAAATCAATAAAGTGGCTGATATAATACAACTTTGTGAAAGGACTGGGAATTCTGATATAATGTTGTTTAGGTTGGCCTCTTTTGCATAAGCTCCAATTCCTCTTTTTCTTGTTTATGGTTGTAGTATTATAATTGTACTTTGTATCTACAAATCTGTGTGTGTGTGTCTGTCTGTGTGTGTGTGTGTGTGTGTGTGTGTGTGTGTGTGAGAGAGAGAGAGAGAGAGAGAGAGAGAGAGAGAGAGAGAGAGAGAGAGAGAGAGATCTGTGAGGCAGAACTGTTACTCAGGACTGTTGACTTGATTGTTTATTCTATGATGCCCTTGGAAATGAGGAGCACATCTTAAGTCAAAAGGATGATATAGGGAAACAGGCAGATGAAGAATAGCGCAAGTGCTCACCCAGCCCCTTAGTCACTAGGTCATTGCTGGGAACAGTAGGTCGCCCTCCAAACTCTTCAGCATGATCCACCAAAGCATCTTTCACCACCTCATATCCACAGAGCACAACAATGGGATTTGGTCCCATCCAGATAGTGAACATGGGGCCATACTTCTTAACAAGCTGAAAGAGAGAGAACAAAAAGAGGGAAGCATGATATATTAGGAAGTGAGATCTATTATCGTGGCATTCCCCCAAAGAACTGTCGCATCACAGCCTTAATTATGACATGGACATACTTACATGGAAATAAACTGCAATCATACTGAGTAGGGGAAATATATGGTACTGGTAATACTCAGTTTGTGACCTCTTTTTCCTACACACACACACACACACACACACACACACACACACACACACACCCTTGCTAAACTTGCAAATAAAGAATTAATAAAATAAAAAATAAGATGACTTAGAGCTGTGTAATGCATATAGTCCTGAATTGTAATGGTTAGCAATTTGTTTTGTTCTCACCATCAGGGAAGTTGAGGAAAATTAAGAGGGATAGTGGGATGTTCCTACTCATTTGAAGACAGTTTAAAGAGTTGTGTAAGAATTCTTTCTACATCAGAGAAGATCTAAGCATCCTGGTTTTATTAATAATAGGAGATCAACATTAGCAAGAGCGCAAGCAGTTAAACTTTAAGCTGAAACTCTTCCCTGAAAGATCCTGTGGGAAATTATCCCAGGGAGAGTGAAGTATGATGCAAACAAGTCCTACTGTTCAAAACACACACACACACACACACACACACACACACTGTGCAAATCTACTACCAAAACGGATACTTTGGTTACCGGTACATGATTTATACATTTTGGTCAAAATGGGAAGAAATAATTATACCACAAAGCAACTGTGTGTGCAGTCATTTCAACCCCATGAATGAAACCAAAGCCAAGCAGTCAACATTCATAACTGCTGATTGAACCATGGAGTGACTCTGAAAGCAAAACCAAAGTATGACCCTTTATTCCAGTGTAGTTAGAACTGAGAGTTGTGGGTATACGGTGGTATACAAATTCAATAAATAAAAATAAAATATTAAGTGAACATAGAAATAATGCACATTAGCCATGTAATACATCATCAATTTTTCTCCCTTGAATTATAGTATGAAAATATACTAGATTGACAGATTCCTTTCCCTGGAGACAGATTTCCTGCTATATTAATTTAATTGATGGCAACAATTTATTTTATTTATTAAAAAATATGCATGAATGAATCACATTTTATTTATCTGACAAGGTGATTTACAAACCTATCATAAAAAACAGCTAAAAATAGTATGAAAAATAACTGAAGACAGGTTAAGAAAGAATGCAGAATGAATACCTAAGGCAGAGAGCTATTCATGCAGCAAGAAAAGTTTGTCAAAACAAAAATGTTGTTAATTGTTTCTTGTGGGGGGGGGGGGAAATCTGTCATATTTTACACAGCAAATCTGATTAGCCAAAACTGAATATAAAATGTGTTTATTAGTTGAAATTCACCCTAAATTACTGATGAATTTTCATGGGGATTTTTTTTTAATGGCAAATTGCTGCAAAATTTGGGCAAATCAATTTAAGACTGGTAAAATGAGAAACTCAGAGAACCAAAATTGTCAGATCCTTTCATCCCTGGAGACAGCTACTCACAGGAAACAACGGAGACAAAGAGTATGGATGTTAACCTTACTTTTTCATAGCTGAGGCGAAGAGGCAGGACATCTTTCTGCAGAAGGTTCCCTAGAAAAAGCCAGGGGGTGGGTCCTGGGGGTAGCTGGCCTTGCTTCTGGTACATTTTTAGAGTTGTGTAGAACAAAATGGAGACGATGAAAACAAGGACCAGAACTCCGACCCCGACCCCAGCTGCCACCTCCACCATCTCTATCGTTACATCCAACTTTCAGGATATGTGTATAGAGAGGAAGACTGGTCGGTCTTCCTTCTGAACCTTTTCCCTCTTATATCAGCATCTGAAGCAGTAGTAGCCGCCTTTCACCTATTTAGGTCTTCCTGAGGTGCACTCCTAAAAGGCTTGGTTCAATCTTACAGTGCTTTCTCAAGAGTGTTGTCTCATCTGTAACTAAGAGCTCTCCCCATCCTTATCACCTGTTCATCTTGTACAGCAAGATTTCTATAGGTTTATCAGGCATCGAAAATTTGAGGGTTCAGCATTCTCTGTGGACAGGTTTTCCAACCATTCAGTACTGAAATAGCTCATTTCTGCAGTGGAATTCTAGTTGGGAAATAAACTCATATGTGCCTCCAGGGGTGCTCAGTAGCGATCAGACTGCCTGCAGTTTGGATTTCAAAATTTGCTCTTCAAAATTCTTTCTTTAACGAGATCTCATCTTGATATGTCAAAGATAATGCGGCCTAGGACCCTCGTACCTAAGGGACCGCCTCTCCTGGTATGCCCCGTGTAGGACCTTAAGGTCCTCAAATAATAACATCTTAGAGGTCCCGAGCCATAAGGATGCTAGGCTGGCAGCAACTAGGGCCAGGGCCTTCTCAGTACTGGCCCCGACCTGGTGGAACGGTCTGTCGCAAGAGACCAGGGCCCTGCGGGATTTGGCATCTTTCCGCAGGGCCTGCAAGACAGAGCTGTTCCGCCTGGCCTTTGGGTCGGTTTTAGTTTAACCCTGATGTTTTATTCCTTTGTGGTTTTATTGGTGGGCTACTTAAAAATGAGGCTGCATTTTAAATTTTAAATAGTATTTTAACTTGCATTTTAATGGATTGTTTTGTTGTGGTTTTTATGGTTGTTAGCCGCTCTGAGCCTGGTCTTGGCTGGGAAGGGCGGGGTATAAATAAAATTTTATTATTATTATTATTATTTTATTATAATGAGGAAGCGGAGACAGGAGAGAAATAAATTACTGCTAAAGTGATCATAACTCCATGAGAGTGTAGGTCAGCTGCGCTCAACCACCCCGATATGTTAAATGTGGGTGGGAGAGATGAATGTTGTAATCACTGAGGTTTGATGAGTTTACAGATCCTGTGTGACTGACCAGCTCTTCTTTTTCTCCCCTAGAAATGTTAATATAACTGGGGATAGTGCTGGAATGGATCAAGCCCTTACTCTTCTCTGCCACTCTGCTCATAACTTTGCCTTCTGGTTTGTCCCACATTTGTTTAAGAAACACACAAAAAGAAACATTTCAATAAATTTGTGGGATAACTGCACAACTATCTCCGAGTTCAAATTTGGCTCCCTCCATGGCTTGGGAATCAGATATCTGCTAATTAGCTTGTCCACTCCCTCTGCTTCTGAAGTCCACTGTATAGTGGCCAAAGAGAGATCCCTTTCAAGGCAAGTTGCCTGGCACCTAAGATGATTTAAATTTATTGCCAGGAAAAGTTTTTGTTTTCTGAGGCCTTCCATTTTCTCATCCAACCGGTCCTGAGAGATCTACATTGGCTCCCAGTACGTTTCCGAGCACAATTCAAAGTGTTGGTGCTGACCTTTAAAGCCCTAAACGGCCTCAGTCCTGTATACCTGAAGGAGCGTCTCCACCCCCACCGTTCAGCCCGGACACTGAGATCCAGCGCCGAGGGCCTTCTGGCGGTTCCCTCGCTGCGAGAAGCGAAGCTACAGGGAACCAGGCAGAGGGCCTTCTCGGTGGTGGCACCCGCCCTGTGGAACGCCCTCCCATCAGAGGTTAAAGCAATAAACAACCACATGACCTTTAGAAAACACCTGAAGGTGTTCAGGGAGGTTTTTAATCTGTGATATTTTAATGTATCTTTATATTTGTTGGAAGCCGCCCAGAGTGGCTGGGGAGACCCGGCCAGATGGGCGGGGTACAAATAATAAATTATTAATTATTATTATTATTATTATTATTATTATTATTATTATTATTATTATCATCCAGGTTATGGTGTTATGGTGTTACGGTGAGCTTAGAGACATTACTTCCACTTTCAGCAGACAATTCCCTGCAGGATTACTTTGCTGTCTGAATCACTAGGTGCCACAAAGTGCTTCAAGGCTCTGTGCTTCAATCCATGGCACCTCACGGAGATCCCAGTTTGCCTCTGACAAACCCAAAATACCTCTGAGACATCCTGCTTTGATCGGGATTCATCCATTTCCAATGCACATCCTCGTGCCTCTACCACAAATCCCTAAATGATGAAAGTATACTAAAAATTTTCCATGTACTTCAAATGGAGAAAGGGAAGAACTTGGCAGCAAGTGTACAAAGGACATGACAACCAGATAAAACGGCCAAGGGGCCACACAGAAAATGCACATACCAAATAAGGATTTTTATCTAGCCACTGCTCTGGTTGTACATTATATATTTCGGACACAGTGCATAAGGAGAAGATATTTAACACATCCTGATTTTGCATCACCTCATTTGCCTAGATTGACTGGTATACTGTAGAATTCACTGCTTTCTGCTTTCCATTGTTATTTAGAGGCCTACCCAGTGCCTCAAATCCTGTGCATATACCTTAGTTGGAATAAATGGAAAAGAAAATGGACGTCTTTGGCTTTCAGCCTCAGGGAGATTTAGACCCTTTCTGTGCCAGAGTCCTGGTGTACTCATTGCCTTATCTGAGAGGTTAAGGAGAAAACAGGATGCTAAATACCCTAACAACTATATCTACAAAGTTATTAGAAAGGTGAATAGTGGGGGGTGGGGGAGCTAGTGTTGGCTGTTGGATTCTTCTTTCCTCATCAGATACTCACTACCTCACCTGTTCCTGGATGATAATATTTACCTCTCTGAAGAAGAGAATGGGTATTTTCTTGATGTATTATGTTGGGTGAAATCAGACCACAACCTTATGGACTAAGCAGGTAAGCAGGGTTGGCATGGCAGTAGGTTGAGAATCAATTCTTTGTTCCACTAAGCCCTTGCTGATGGAGTGGCCTTCTGTCTGGAGTTGGGAAGCACTACGACTGTGCAACGGCACTTTACCCCCTGGTGCCGTTGGGCCTGCCCTCACTTAAATATAGTGCACCTACCTCACAGAACACCAATTCCACGAATTCCTACAAACTACCCCAGATTATCTTGTGGGGGACTTGTGTGAGGGAAAACTTAATAATTTGGAGTCTTAGGCAGGATTTGATCAAATAAACAAGAAAGATTTTATTGAAGAAAGGAAGTTTATGGCTCAAAGTGGGTGAAACAAAGGATACTTCAGATTATAATGTTATTTCACTTCAGTTCTTTCTCAGTTGTTGCACAGCTGTTGCCACTTAATACTTTGGTTCTTAAGCAAGGTGGTACTTCCTGTCAGTCACACACCCCTTTTACAACTCTACTCCTGATGTACTCCAAGTAACAGACCCAAGGGATCACCACACCCCTCTTAACTGCTTTGGAAGTCTTCTCTTTTCATAGAAGAATCTCTCCCCTCCTGGCTGGAATGAGTCCTAAGTAGACTGTATCCTCACAGCTTCTACTTCTCCTGGCTCAGCCTCAGCCTCCCAGTTAATTCTTGGCCTACTCTTACAGGGGGACGTGGGGGACGCTGTGGTCTAAACCACAGAGCCTAGGGCTTGCTTCTCAGAAGGTCGGCAGTTTGAATCCCCGCGATGGGGTGAGCTCCCGTTGCTCAGTCCCTGCTCCTGCCAACCTAGCAGTTCGAAAGCACGTCAAAGTGCAAGTAGATAAATAGGTACCGCTCCGGCGGGAAGGTAAACAGTGTTTCCATGCACTGCTCTGGTTCGCCAGAAGTGGCTTAGTCATGTTGGCCACATGACCCGGAAGCTGTACGCTGGCTCCCTCGGCCAGTAAAGCCAGATGAGCGCCGCAACCCCAAAGTCATCCGCGACTGGACCTAATGGTCAGGGGTCCCTTTACCTTTATAGGACACCACACACTGTCCTTCACACTAAGCTCACAGACTCCTTTCTCTAGCTTGTGATATATTCCTCAGAGTGGATGTTTCTACCCAGAACCAACTCTCTCTATCTCTATCTCCCTACCTATCTCCCAACCTCTATCCCAACCTAAAAAACTTTCTCTCCAAAACCTCTCCTTTTCAATTCCCTCTCCTGGAACCCCAGCCAATCAGAAGCTGCAGTTCATTAACCATTTGCTGGCAGGGAAAAAGAAAAAGAAAACACTTAGTGAACTAACCTGCCCAGCAAAATAAACTTTTCAGTCACAGCACTCAAACCCCCAACCATGGGAGTTGGCCAGTGCAAGCCAAGCATTCGGGATCCCAGTGGGCAACCAAGGAGAGAGATTCCAGCTAGGCAGAATTCCAGCCCAAACTTAAGGCAGGCCTTGAACCGATCCTTCCCTATGGCCCCTTAAACTCCCCCCCCATTTACTATGGTAATTTTGCCCAATGCCATATCCGCCCAATGTTGTGTCAAGCACCTAACATAATGAAGCAGTTTCACTGAAGGAAAGGTGCAAAACCCCTCATCCAAGGGCCAGTTGAGGTTGGGAAGGAAAAAAATCCTTTCTGGTCCTGTTAGGCAACAACCCAGGTAGGCCAGTGAAGCTGCAACACTGAAGGTGGGAAGCTCATTAAGCTCTCCCAATGCACTCCAAGCCCCCATGCCACCAGGCACAATTGCCCCACAAGCAGAATGTGCTCAGAATGGACCCAATGAACGGTACTTAAGTAAGTTATTTTTGCTTAATATAAAACGAGGAAGTGAGGTCTGAGTAAGTGAAATGTTTTTCTGTGGAAAAATAAAAGCAGCCAGCCAGCCAGCCCAACAATGTGTGCATTTAAGAACCATGGATTCAGCTATATGAATTGTTGATTAATTTGAATCAAGAAATATATTTTTAAGTGACTGTATCCTTGCAAACTGCTCAGCAACAAACAATAATAACCCATACAAAATAAAAAATAAAGAAATTCCTTCCAGTAGCACCTTAGAGACCAACTAAGTTTGTTATTGGTATGAGCTTTCGTGTGCATGCACACTTCTTCAGATACCTCTGAAACATGTTTGTTTTTAAACTCCCATTCCTATTCTTCTTATCTGTCAGATTACTTTCTTTTTGATGGTGATTTTAGTGGGTTTTTAAATGTCTTTATTCGTTGCTTAATACATTTGTTATCCAACTCTTCAGTCTGATATGCTCCCAGATCAAAAATAGCATTTGCTGCTCAGGCTTAGGGCTCCACACATCAGTTTGGGTGGCAGTTTCTAGGCACAGGTCTGTGATTTGTAGGTACGAGTCCTGCTGTTTTCCCTGGGAAAATTCACTACTTACTACTGAATTGGAACAAACATCAATCTGCAGAAAACTGACCAAGCTGATGTTTGCTCCTATTCAGCAATAAAAAGTGGGTTTTCCCAGGGAAAGAGACTGGTCAAATTGCTTTGTAGACCAGTGCCTACAAATTACAGACCTCTGCCTAGAAATCACAACACAAACAGGTGTGGATGAGCCTTCACAATCTAGAAGACATGACCCAGAAAGAGAAAAGAACAGGCTATCAGTGCTATCCAGCTATGTCTACTCAGAAGTATGCCCAACTGAACTCAATGCAGCCTTTGGCCCCATCCCATTCAATTGTAATCACATGGACTGAATGACTAAATTGGCTTTCTGTGTTCTGATTATTTCTAGATAATCTTTTCATTTCATGCACAGAGCCCTTAACCAACACAATAACTATTAGCTCAGTTCTGCTCAACAAGACAAAGCTATGCCCCTCTGGTATAAAATGGCCCCAAGCAGACCTTGTGTTGCTTCCACTGCTTCCACCAAGCACTTTGCCTCTTCCTGTATTTGCTCAGCCATTGTTTTCTTCCCCATCCCAAAGTCCCTCAGGGTGGACATTGTGAACTTGTGCAGCTCTTTCCATTTCATGTCATTTGCGGTGATGAGCCCTGGGTGGTTAGAGTGAAAGTGTTACACTGCATATTTTAAATGCTCTTAATTTGTTTCACCTTGAATGGTGGTTTTTATGATATTATAATATATTTTATTATATAGTAATGTACGGAAGTGAGAGCTGGACCATAAAGAAGGCTGATCGCCGAAGAATTGATGCTTTTGAATTATGGTGCTGGAGGAGACTCTTGAGAGTCCCATGGACTGCAAGAAGATCAAACCTATCCATTCTTAAAGAAATCAGCCCTGAGTGCTCACTAGAAGGACAGATCCTGAAGTTGAGGCTCCAGTACTTTGGCCACCTCATGAGAAGAGAAGACTCCCTAGAAAAGACCCTGATGCTGGGAAAGATTGAGGGCACAAGGAGAAGGGGACGACAGAAGATGAGATGGTTGGACAGTGTTCTCGAAGCTACTAACATGAGTTTGGCCAAACTGCGAGAGGCAGTGAAGGATAGGCGTGCCTGGCGTGCTCTGGTCCATGGGGTCACGAAGAGTCGGACACGACTGAACGACTGAACAACAACAAATATATTTTATTTTATTTTTCTGTTGGGGTGGGATAAATGTTTACTTGGGGCGGGGAGTAGTTTAATTTTATCATAATTGTTTTTTGCTTTGCTTTTATTTTTATTATTTTGTTAAGTTATTATAGAGTTTGTATTTCACTTTTTAAGGGGAAAGGGTCAGGGCTGCCTGGGAGGGGGCCTCAGCCAACAGAATGGCTGGGGCAGGTTCCACAGGGGGGGATGTATTGGGACACCCGATCTCAGTGATCACGGGCAGGAGGAGGAGTCACGCTAAGACCAGACCATGTCACTCCCAAGGAGGCAGGTTTAGTCGTTGTTTGAAGACTATCCCTGCCTCCGGGTCTGGTCCTGGCCGGAAGGATACTGGAATCAGCAAGAGATACCCACATGACCTGAAAGTGTTGCTGTGTAATGCCAGGTCAATGATGAACAAAACAACTGCCATCCACGACCTGATTGTGGATGGAGGATTTGACCTGGCATGTGTGACAGAGACTTGGTTGTATGAGGCAGATGGGCCTATCCTTGCCGCTGCTTGTCCACCAGGTTTCTCTTACGCACAGCAACCCAGGCCATCTGGGCGGGGAGGGGGGGTTGCAGTGATTTTTAAGAAGTCATTAGTTTGCACCAGGCGTCCTATTGGGAAGACCCAGTTTTCTGAGTGCATGTTCTGGAAGTTGGGCAATAGGGGCAGTACATGATTCCTTTTGGTGTACCGACCTCCCTGCTGCACCAAGGATTCCCTGCCCGAGCTGCTTCAGGTCGTGGCGGATGTTCTCCTGGAGACACCTAGTTTGGTTGTCCTAGGGGATTTTAACATCCATGCCGACACGACCTTACAAGGGGCCGCTCGGGACTTCGTGGAAAGCATGGCCTCCATGGGGCTGTCCCTGAATAAGTCTGGCCCAACTCATAGCTGCGGACATGCCTTGGACCTGGTATTCACCTCTATGGATGTTGGTGATCTGACACTAAGTAAAAGCGAAACAAAAGAAGTGCCATGGTCAGATCACTTCCTGGTGCAACTAGACTTCTCTGCGACCCTTCACCTCTGCTGGGAGGTGGGACCAATTCGGATGGTCCGCCCCCGCCACTTAATGGATCCAATTGGCTTCCAGAGAGTGGTAGGGGATGTTTTATCCCATGTTGATGGCCTTTCAGCTGATTCCCTGGTGGCCCGCTGGAATGTGGAGTTAACCAGGGCTATTGACTGTCTGGCTCCGAAGTGCCCTCTCCAATTGCATGGAGCCCGGACAGCCCCGTGGTTTTCCCCGGAGCTGAGGGTGATGAAACAGTCGCTGAGACGGCTAGAGCGCCGGTGGCGGAAAACTCATTCTGAATCAGACCGGACACGGGCTAGAGCTCAACTTCGAGCCTACCAAGTGGCAATGGCGACGGCGAAGAGGACCTTCTTCACCGTTTCTATTGCATCTGCAGAAAACAACAGCAGGAGACTCTTCCAGGTGGTTCACAATTTAGCAGAACCACCTTCGTCATCGGGGTCTGGTAGGGACCCCAAGATCTCCTGCAATGCTTTTGCAAAGTTTTTTGTAGATAAAGTCGCTCAGATTCGGAAGGAGGTAGACTCCACCGTGGGAGCAGGGCCGGGGCGGGAGAGTGCTAGAGCCCTGTCTAGTCATGTTTTATGGGATCAATTCCAATCTGTTACTTCCGAGGATGTGGACAGGCTGCTTGGACGAGTGAAACCGACCACCTGTCTTCTTGATCCTTGCCCATCCTGGCTAATAAAAGCTAGCCGGGAAGGGCTGGGCGATGGGCGAGGGAGTATTCCCAGACCTGCTGAAAGAGGCGGTCATTAAACCGCTTCTTAAAAAAACATCTTTAGACCCGGCCATTATGGCCAACTATCGTCCAGTCTCAAATCTACCATTCTTGGGCAAGGTGATTGAGTGGGTGGTTGCTGAACAACTCCAAGCACGCCTGGATGATGCGGACCATTTGGATCCCTTCCAGTCGGGGTTCAGGCCTCATCATGGGACTGAAACTGCCTTGGTCGCGCTGGTTGATGATCTCCGGCGGGCTAGGGACAAAGGTGAGAGCTGTTTCCTAGTTTTGCTGGATCTCTCAGCGGCCTTTGACACCATCGACCATAACATCCTTCTGGACCATCTAGAGGGACTGGGAGCTGGGGGCACTGTTATACAGTGGTTCCGCGCCTTCCTCCTGGGCCGTGTCCAGAAAGTGGTGGTGGGGGATGAGTGTTCAGACCCCTGGGCTCTCACTTGTGGGGTGCCTCAGGGTTCCGTCCTCTCCCCCATGCTTTTTAATATCTATATGAAGCCGCTGGGAGAGATCATCAGGGGGTTTGGGCTGGGTGTTCATCAGTATGCAGATGACACCCAGCTCTACCTCTCTTTCAAATCAAAACCAGTGAAGGCGGTGAAGGTCCTGTGTGAGTGCCTGGAGGCGGTTGGAGGATGGATGGCGGCTAACGGATTGAGGTTGAATCCTGACAAGACAGAAGTACTGTTTTTGGGGGACAGGGGGCAGGCGGGTGTGGGGGACTCCCTGGTCCTGAATGGGGTTACTGTGCCCCTGAAGGACCAGGTGCGCAGCCTGGGAGTCATTTTGGACTCACAGCTGTCCATGGAGGCGCAGATCAATTCTGTGTCCAGGATGGCTGTCTACCAGCTCCATCTGGTACGCAGGCTGAGACCCTACCTGCCCGCAGGCTGTCTCGCCAGAATGGTGCATGCTCTAGTTATCTCCCGCTTGGACTACTGCAATGCACTCTACGTGGGGCTACCTTTGAAGGTGACCCGGAAACTGCAATTAATCCAGAATGCGGCGGCTAGACTGGTGACTGGGAGTGGCCGCTGGGACCATATAACACCGGTCCTGAAAGACCTACATTGGCTCCCAGTACGTTTCCGAGCACAATTCAAAGTGTTGGTGCTGACCTTTAAAGCCCTAAACGGCCTCGGTCCTGTATACCTGAAGGAGCGTCTCCACCCCCATCGTTCAGCCCGGACACTGAGATCCAGCCTCGAGGGCCTTCTGGCGGTTCCCTCATTGCGAGAAGTGAGGTTACAGGGAACCAGACAGAGGGCCTTCTCCGTAGTGGCACCCTCCCTGTGGAACGCCCTTCCAGCAGATGTCAAGGAAATAAGCAGCTACCCTATTTTTAAAAGACATCTGAAGACAGCCCTGTTTAGGGAAGTTTTTAATATTTAATGCTGTATTGTTTTAACATTTGCCTGGAAACCCCCCAGAGTGGCTGAGGAAACTCGGCCAGATGGGCGGGGTAAAAATAATAAATTATTATTATTATTATTATTCTCCAATTTGATATTGCCAACATATTGGTTTAAAGCAGGCATCCCCAAACTTCGGCCCTCCAGATGTTTTGGACTACAATTCCCATCATCCCTGACCACTGGTCCTGTTAGCTAGGGATCATGGGATTTGTAGGCCAAAACATCTGGAGGGCCGCAGTTTGGGGATGCCTGGTTTAAAGCACACTAAAGTTTGCAGCCAGTTATTAGGGATGTGCATTGGATTAGGTCAAATCCTGAGTAAAATCAGGCCAGCCCAGAGAGACTTGGGTGTTGGATGGGTTGGGTTCAGACAGCCAAGGATTGCTATGAGTCAAGTTGGATGATCCAGATCCTTATGTGGTTGTAAGGGCATCAGACAGGAAGGAAGGAAGGAGAGGCAGGCAGAGCAGAAAAACCAAGAGGCCAAGACCTACCTCTGCTCACTGGCTGCATCTTTTGGGAGAAGGTAAGACCAACCTCATTCCTTCCTGATGATTGCCTTTCTGCCTGATGCCTCCCAGAATTCACCACTCCACTGAATAGGCATCAATCATTAGTGGAACGTCATCTGCATAGGATCTACCTCTCCATTCATGGAGTATTACCTGCACCTTGCAGGAATGACCCCTCTGCTGAGCACTATCTCCCAGGTCCCTCCTGGCTATATGTTTAATAGACCAAATATGGCATGCATGTGTGTAATTGCAACATGTATGAATGACTTCTTGCATATTTGTAAGTTACCCCAATGTCCTGCTGATACATTTCCTATTCTACCTTGATCATCTTGCAGCAGATGTTGCTGCAGAGGAAAGAGTTGCAATTGATGGTTTGCACAAGATCTCAGCTGCTCCCCATTGAACAGATGATGGATGGGAGGCAAGGAGAAAAGATGAAATCTGGCTGTGTTTGGCCCATAGACCAAGGATTCCCCATCCCTGTTGTAGTCCAACAACTTCTGGAGGGCCACAGATTCCCCATACTTGTTCTGGAATATTAATAGTATTAATAGTACACTAATCTGCAGTAAGTTCCTCAGCTACCAGCCTCCCCATTTGTGGCTTTCAAGGCCATCAAAATCTGATAATATATGTTTGCTAATTTGAGCTGATTCACTAGCCTATTTCATAAATTGTTTATCTGCATTTTAAAAAAAAAAGTGCACCCCTATAATGTATTATTCAAATGAAGTGTGTTTGTTGCATGTGAGTAAGTTCCATTAAGCTCAATGAGACTTACTTCAAAATAAACAGTTTAGGATTACACTCTTAATCAACAAAAATGATTTGTTTTTTGTTTCATTCTGCATAAGAAACTCTAGATCCAGCACTTCCTTAAAACATGCACATTTCCGCCCCTCTTCTGACACTATTTGAATTGGACACTTCATTTTAAACAAAAGGGGAACTGAAATAAACTATGGAAGTGAGAAGGAATACTCACCCCGATCCTTGGTCAAGTAAGTAAAGAAGGGGATTGGGCTTTGGCCACCAAACTCTTCAGCATAATTCACCAAAGCATCTTTCACTGTATCATAGCCACAGAGCACAATCATTGGCTTTGTACCAATCCAGACAGTAAACATGGGGCCATACTTTTTAATGAACTAAAGGAATAACCAGAGAGCAGGTTGATTCAGTAGGCTGTTTCTTGACAACTTTAATCATACTTTTGGATGCATAAACCACAGAGCCAAGGGCTTGCCGATCAGAAGGTCGGCGGTTCGAATCCCCGCGATGGGGTGAGCTCCCGTTGCTTGGTCCCTACTCCTGCCAACCTAGCAGTTTGAAAGCATAAAGTGCAAGTAGATAAATAGGTACTGCTCCAGCGGGAAGGTAAACGGCGTTTCCATGCGCTGCTCTGGTTCGCCAGAAGCGGCTTAGTCATGCTGGCCACATGACCCAGAAGCTGTACGCCGGCTCCCTCTGCCAGTAAAGCGAGATGAGCGCCGCAACCTCAGAGTCGTCCACGACTGGACCTAATGGTCAGGGGTCCCTTTACCTTTACCTATACCTGAAGGAGCTCACCAGTTCCATCCCTGAAGCACTCCTGTTAGTCAAATGGAATATAGATGACCAAGGAGAGGGGTGCATGTCTAAAAGTGCATTGGATACAAAGCTGAATTCACATCCCAAAGCAATGCCATTCCCAACTGGACAACTAAACCAGATGCCGTGGGGCAACACGGAGCACTGGCAACACAGATGGGCTATCTGTTCACTCCCCTGTCCAATATTTGGCCCCTTGCAAGCAGTTTCACATAAAAATCATGTTTCACTCCCTGAAGAACAGTGAGAGCATGCTGCAAGAAAAAAACTCACCTTCGGATAGGTTTCTGCCAGCTGCCGCACATCTTTTTGCAGGATGTTCCCCAGAAGGGGCCAAGGAGTAGGTCCTGGAGGTAGTTGGTCCTGCTTCTGGTACGTTTTTAAGAATGAGAAGAAAAAAAGGAAGAGCACAGAAAGAAGAAAGATACCGGTAATTGCTGCCTCAGTCATACACTCCATATTTATCTGCAAAGCCAAATTAAAAATAAGGAGCTCAGTTTTCTTCCCTGTTGTCTAAACTACCAGGATAATCTGACTTCCACTCTTATAGCAGGAGCAGCCGCTGCCGCCTTTCAATGTGCCTCAGGCTAATTCTGTTTAACTCTGCCTCAGGCTTATTCCCCTAGAGACCATTCCTCGTAGTTTTTATGACTTTTCAGTATGTGTGGCTTTATCTCTACCTAATCCCATTCCAGACGTCATCATGGGTGTGTCTGTTTGGGCTGAACCAAAGCGACATTTCTCATCCATTCCACCCACCTTGCAATTGGTTGTTGTTGCACTTTAGATATGTTTCAGAGGTGAAAGCAAAATTCCTTTTTGCGAAAAGAGAATCAGAGCAGCATTCAAATGCAGCAATGTATGTTGTGGCAGGAGCCACGCATTCTAGTTGTAGCTGTAGGCACCTGGTATCATCAGTTTTTCAAAGGGAGAGAAAGGATGGGGTAGCTCTTAGACCACCTTGCTATCATTTCTGTCTACAAATTCCATGATCTGATTTGCACAGTGATCCAAGTTCTACAAGATCAGATATTTCTGCTCTAGAAATCAAGGTCGCCAAATTCCTCTTCCATCTGTAACTGGCTACCATTTAATTGTTTATTAATTTCTGATTAGTCATACATATTCAAATGCCCAGCCAAACAATTATCTTCTTAAAGAGCTTTATTAAAATGTATCTAAGGGGAAGCACAAACCTATTCAACAGCAATGAAGAAACTCAAGCTGCCTGTTGAAGTCAAGACACAGAAAATTCTAATTGATTGTGTGTGTGTGTGTGTGTGTGTGTGCGAGCGAGAGAGAGAGAGAGAGAGAGAGAGAGAGAGTATTCAGCTTCCCACCAAAAGGTAAGCAGTGGTGGGGGCAGGTAGGTCTTCCTCATTAAGGCATTCCAAATCATGCATAATACAACAGTGTATTCTGATATGTCATTCAAAACAACAACAAAAATCAGAATAATGTTGATGGATGGAGAATGCAATAAAATATATACAACACCCAAATAAATAAATTCAGAGTTCATAACGTATTACTTTAAGTTGTATAGGGGAAAAAAGGTGTCCATGAACTGTGAATGTTAAAAGTTTATTTCTGCACTAGGTTCTTCCACACTTAGATCTGCAACAAAATAAATTTCTTGCAAAGCCTTTGCAGCTGGAAGAAAAGAAGGATGTCCTTGATAAGTATGAGGATGTGGAAAGTTCCAGGCTAGAACCAGATGGTTTTCCTGTGGAATACTATAAGGCACAATCAGACCTTTTGGCCCCGACTTCTTTTACAAAAGGCACCTTTGAATCAGGTACCTTTCCTTCTATAAGGTATGATGCTCATATCTCTGTTAGTATAAGCACCCTCTATCATTTAGGACTATGTTATTTCATTTAGGAGTATGAGAGGAGTAGGCATAGAGGTAAATGCAGTCATGATGCTTTATGCATTAATTAGCTAGTAAATGAATTCTTCTTTCCCCATCCCATTGTAATAACCACCACTTGAAAGGTATTCTTGTTGTGGGTGCAAATTCCTAGATCTTGAATTCTTTGTAGATACTTGTCCAGGGTGAGGCATGTTTGCTCCACATAAAAAATTTCGATCTTGAAAGAATGCTTAAAGCTCATGTGTCCAAGGCACATACACATGGATTTTCAGAAACACATGTAACAGTTAAACAAATTTTGAGCTAGAGTGTGAGGAACTGGAAGAGCCAGTTTCATGGTGCTAAAAAAAAAAGTATGTGATGCAAACAAATCAGAGTGAGTGCTCCTTAACTAGCTGGCTCCCCTGAAAACTCCTGCTGCTCAGAGATTGGGTGTAACAATATAATACTGACTATACTGACACTGAGATCCAGCGCCGAGGGCCTTCTGGTGGTTCCCTCACTGCGAGAAGCAAAGCTACAGGGAACCAGGCAGAGGGCCTTCTCGGTAGTGGCGCCCGCCCTGTGGAACGCCCTCCCTTCAGAGGTCAAAACGATCAACAACTACATGACCTTTAGAAAACACCTGAAGGCAGCCCTGTTTAGGGAAGTTTTTAATCTGTAATATTTTAATGTATTTTAGTGTTTGTTGGAGGCCGCCCAGAGTGGCTGGGGGGACCTGGTCAGATGGGCGGGGTACAAATAATAAATTATTATTATTATTATTATTATACAAAAAGTACTCAAAGTGGACCTAGGACTCAAATCTAGAGAAAGGTAGAAATAGGAGGGTTCCAATATGAAACTTGCCAAGTGATGAGCAGAAGATGCAAGAAAAACATATGAACTGAGGAATAAACAAAACAAAATAAAAAAAAATTCCTTCCAGTAGCACCTTAGAGACCAACTAAGTTTGTTCTTGGTATGAGCTTTCGTGTGCATGCACACTTCTTCAGATACCCATCTTTGCCATCTTTACCTTTAACTGGAACTGAGGAATGTTAGGGAAGTCCAAAGTTGATACAGTGCTGGCTTGAAGGAGTGTGGCTACCATTCATGGGGAAATGGAGAGAGAGATAAAAACTGTGTATGAAAGTGAAAATCTGTTACCTCTCTGGAAGAGCAAAGGAAGCTTCTACTTTATGAGGGGAGGCTCTTTTTGCAAATTGTCTCAGGTGCCAAGCCACAGGATTGTTTGGACAATTTGTGGTGGCACACACAGGTATCCACAAAGAAGGGCATTAGACTATTAAAAAATCATAGCCCAAGATTTCTTACACCCATTTATCTAATATGTGGCAAGTTTCATGCCCCCAAAAGGATCTACTATGCCTGTAATTTCATCCCATTTTACCAACAAATAAAAAAGGGGGGGGGAGATGCAGGTGTTTGCATCAATTTGTTGTGTAAACACTTTTAACAAGAAACTGACACATGATGTTATCACATGCCTTTTCTGCATCCTGAAATGTAACTACTTGTTCAAGATTTGTTTTTCATGCATAAATGAAGTTGTTGGCATTTATCTGTCTCAGGAGACAATGGAGGAGTGAAACTTTGTGGGTGAAGTCAAATGTCGGAAAACCAGCCGACTTTTAGGTGCGAAAGAAAAAAGACACCAGGCATCTGTGCACAGAAGTGGTGAGCCGAGAGTGGTCCTTTCACCCTCTCTCCCCCCAGTATTTATTGGTTTGTTTATACAATCAGGAATGTCCATCTGGCAGGATGTTCCGAGTCTACATTGAACATGTCTATACAATATATATCATCTAGCAGGATGTGTGGCGCCACCCTATCTGGGTGACTGACCTCACAGATAACCATATATCCTGAGTAATGGAATGTCGGGCGGGGGGAAACTGTTCCCCCACATGCCCTCCTTTTTATTCTTGTTTGCATCAGTCAAAATCATACTCCTCATTAGCTAGACGTTTATAGTTAGCTACATACATCGCTCGAGAAATACCAGACGAACGGGGATTCTTAGAACACCAAGTAACACATTGAGAAACAAGAGAAGGCATGCATTGAATAAAACAACATACAAAAATTAATAATACAACCCCCATAATAATTCCCATTAACAACTTGCGCAACCAAAAACCATTAGGGAGCCAGGAGGTTAACCAGGTCCAGGGATCAAAGCCCTCAGGAGGGGCCAAGGGATTGTGAGCAACCATTTCCTCCATATGATCGATGGTAGCAGAAATATTACTATACTGATCAGACACATACATACAACAATGAGAATGAATTAAGGCACACACGCCACCTTTAGCTGCAAGAATAATATCCAAAACGTAGCGTGATTGCAAAGAGACTTCGCGTACCGCTGACAACTCTGCATTAATGAATTTTAAAGCTTTAATGGTGGAATTAAACAAAGCTTCAGTCCAATTAGCGAGGCGATGGAGATCCCTATAGTTCATTGCTACCCCTAGTGAAGGAAAAACAGCTCTTGCAATAGCAGTGTCAGAGTACTGTGTAATGGGTGACTCTACCTCTTTTTTATTACGTAAACGAACCGCAGGAAGCTTATCCAACTTGTACACTAACGGAATGACCACCCCTAGGGTGCATGTTCCAGAAAATGCGGAGGGGATCTCTTTATAAGCCCTATTACCACAAAGCAACCACAAATCAGTTTGCAGCAAACAGGTAGATCTGCTGCTTTTCCTCATCCATTCTAGCCAAATGTAGAAATTTCTGCACGCAGCCTGTTGCTCATATGTCATATTGGAGGTGACATTATTGATTGTAACCTGTGGCCTGCCGCTCATGGTGAGAACATTAAGAAAACAAGAGGATCCATTTATATACTCATAGGTCCAATTACAAAAAGGATAGTGACCCAGGAACCTCTTGGCATTGTGATTGAACCGAAAACAGAGGGAGGCTAATTCCATGAGTGACAAAACCACGGAGGGTAAACGGGTACGACCGTCTTTTAAATTATTGCTAAGTCTATAAGAGTCATTAATTGGAATACCATGCAACAAAACACCAGACCCTCGAGAAGCCGGGGGAATATGCATACAAATCCAACAATCATATGCATTAATCAATGAAGAAAAAGCATTAATGTCTTTGACAAATGTATTATTGTCCCACATCTGGTGGTAAGGCTCAGGGCGTGCTGCTTTATGCAGAGAAACATCACGGCGTTGGCGGCTGGAATGAAGGGGCCGTGGATGAGCCCAACCACTGTCATTGATGCTGGATGGCCACTGGTGTTGCATCCATATAGATTGTTCCGGCGGGCAATATGGATGGTCATGATATATTACAGCAAGAGCAACCTCACTGCAGCCAAGATGATACTTTGTTGCCACGTTACTGGCATGTAGGAACCAAAAACCTGAGGCTGCCCAACACCCTTCTTTGCAAAGGCAAGAGCCCATCTGTACAAGGTACGCCTTGTTGATTGGGGGCAATGAGTGAGCAAAGTCCCACTGCCACTGATAGGTGAGGGCGCAGATAGGAAGTTTTGAAGCAGGAGGCAACACCCATGCTAGGCCCGTTTGTCTGGGGCACCCTTCGTACCCAGGTTCGCTGCCAATGCAAGATGCAGCGAACCCATAATCAAAGGTGGTGCGGACGCGATGAAGCCAAACCTTTCCAGAGACAGGTGGCTGGAATGAGAAGGGTGGCAATCGACCAGGGAGGGCTGCAGGAAAAACAGGAAGCGCTGTCGAAGGTGACTGCAGCCATGGGACTTCGGTCTCGACCTGACGATGTCGCCAGGAGCAGTGCTGATTCAATTCCGAGGAGAGGCGTCGACCTTCAGACAAGGTGAAGTAGGGTCGTTTTACCCCTGAGGCTGGACGTCCTGCACAGGCAAGGATGATCGCCAGGGTCGTACACATCGCGCTGGGAGCCATGTAGGGCGGCCATCTATGTCCACTGCTGCGTACCCGCGGCCCCAGGAGATAAGGGGAGCAGGCCCAAGCCATTCTGGATTAGGAGGTGTCCTGTAAGAAACAAGAGGTCGAGCCAAAGGCTCCTCTTTCCTGAAATGAACTTCAGCCGGAGTATGATTCCTGTTATGAGGATACAAAAGATGATTAAGAGTGAACAGCACACGATGTACCACTGAAGGGATTTCAGCTACCACTGCGTGGTGGCCCTCCAGTTGTTTAAACAAAAGGTTTTTAAAGGTAAGGTGCGCACGTTCGGCTAAAGCTTGACCTGTTGAATTAAAAGGAAGACCATGGGTTAATTTCACATCCCATAATGCACAAAAATCAGAAAATTGTTTAGAAATGTATGCTGGCGCATTATCCGTCTTGATGCGTTGAGGCTTACCCATAACTGCGAAACAGCGCAGGGTGTGCTGTATCACATGTCTGGCTGTCTCCCCTTTTAGAGGGGTGGCCCATATATATCCAGATGCAGTGTCCACAGTGAGGTGGAGTTTGGAAAATGGGGCCAGCAATGGAGTGTGGGTTACATCCATTTGCCAGACAGCCAAAGGGTTAACACCCCTTGGATTTACTGCATCAAAAGGGATCATGGTAGGTGCCTTAGAACAGGAGGGACATTGAGAAACAATATCTCTTGCCTGGGAGATAGGAATATGAAAAGCCTTTGCCAGCACTTTGGCAGATTGGTGAAAGGTATTATGACTTAGAATGGGATCAGAGAATAGGGAGAAGCAAGAAGGAGCATCACGCAAGGCTGCATCCGCAAGGGCGTTGCCCTGAGCCAAGTAGCCTGGGTGACTAGTATGGGAACGTATGTGAGCAACATAAAAAGGGTGCACACGAACCTGAAGTAGGGATTGTAAAGTGAGAAAGAGAGAAAACAAGTCCGCATCCAAGGCGGGGGTGATATATGCAATAGGCAAAGAAGAAAGCAGGCGATAGACATATTGGGTATCAACTATCAAATTAAAAGGAGCAGCAGGGAACAATTGAAAAGCCAGTATAATAGCAGCCAGTTCAGACCTTTGTGCCGAAAGTTGTGGTTCAGTAAAGCGTGAGATCCATTGCCCCCCCTCCTCCCACACCACCACCCCCCTAGTTTTGGAGCCATCAGTGAAGAGGGTGAGGGCAGAGGGAAGGGGAACATGAGAGAGGGGGGTATGCAGGGAATAGACAACTTGAGTAAGAAATGTAAGTCTGGGATCCGCAGGAGGATTGTGGAGAATAGTTCCAACAAAATCTGCTAAAGCCACTTGGGTAGTTTGTGACGTGGCAAGCAAGTGATTTGTCTGTTCCTGTGAAAAAGGCAAGTACAGGGAAGCAATGTCATAGCCAGTCAGAGCGCGAGCTCGCATCCTCCCCTTCATTACAAGGTCCATTACTGCCGCTGGCGAAGTGTAGATGTTGCGTGGAGGCGTATGAGGCAGGTGCAGCCATTCCACAATACAAATCCGCTGGGCAGGTGGGAGAGCGGGGACATATAATATCGCAGTAGGCAGCAATGGTGTAGCGAAAATGGCTAAAGAAAGCACAATCCCATCACCCTCTTTCTCCACCCTATCCACCATGCTTTTGCGCAAATGGCAATTAACCATCTGGAGGGCCTTTTCCATTTCCTGAGTGACGGGAATAACATCAGCGGGGTTCTTGTGACCCTGCAGGGCCGTAAACAAAGGAGACAAAGTGCTGGTGGGAAGGTCCAAGTATGATTTTGCCCAGTTCAGATGTCCCAGCAGTTGCTGAAGATCCACCAGCCGGAGTGTTGTTGGAAAGGAAAGCTGTGGAACTACTGGTAGTGCGGATGTGGCTGTTAAGCGGTGTCCTAAATATAACGCAGGCAAAGTGGACTGGATTTTGTCAGGGGCTATACACAGTCCAGCTGAAGTGAGGGTTTGCGATAGGTCTTGCAAAACATCTGCAGGGAGGCGGGGGGCCGCCAGTAACAAATCATCCATGTAATGATAGCATATGACCACTGGGTGGCGCCGTCTGAAAGGTTTTAGTGCCAGATCAACAAAATACTGACACAAAGTAGGAGAATTTCGCATGCCTTGAGGTAATACAGTCCATTGAAAACGTTGTGAAGGCTGCGAATTATTAAGAGCCGGAAGCGTGAACGCAAAGCGTTGCCTATCTTGTGGAGCCAGCGGAATAGAGAAAAAACAATCCTTTAAATCAATTACCATCAACTGGTAGTCTTTTGGAATTAAATTTAAATTAGGCATTCCGGGCTGCAAGGTGCCCATAGGTTGCAACTGGGAGTTCACCATTCTTAGATCGTGTAAAAGTCTAAAGCTGCCAGAGGATTTCTTTTTTATAAGAAAAATTGGGCTGTTCCATGGGGAAAAAGATTGTTCAAGGTGTCCTAGAGATAGTTGCTCAGACACTAGATGGGCCGCCGCCGCCAATTTGTCCTTAGGCAATGGCCACTGCTCCACCCAGACAGGTGCGTCTGTTAGCCAGTGGAGGGCTATAGTAGCTTGCGGCTTGGCGGGGGCGGCCCTTAAAATAAATTTGTCTGTAAAACGGTTTTTGACGCTGCTAAGATATCACGGCCCCACAGGGACGTGGGGGTATCTAGGACCAGTGGGTAGATGGAAACCTGAAATCCTGATGGTCCTTGTATCAAAATGGGATGGACACTGCGTTTTGCCGGCGTTTCACCTCCCACCCCCACTACTTGTGCAGCTGCCGTAGTAGGCCATTCAACAGGCCAATCTTTGATAGAAATTACAGTCACATCAGCCCCTGAATCCACTATGCCAACCACTTCACGCCCCCCTAATACAAGTTTAAGGGTGGGTCGCTGTTCTGTCAGGGGCATGGCTGCACCTATTAGGGTGGCATCATTTGTATCCGTGGGGGGAGGACTTACAGCCGGGGAAGGTAAAATAAGAACCTTTGCTACTGGGGTTCCTGATGGCAAATGGCAAACACGGTCAGCATACAGGGAAATAGAAATGGAGTCATATGGTCCCATAATGACTCCAGGTACTGCATGCACTCCCACAACTTTTGCTGACTGCAAAGGCAACACCAAACAGCGAGTGGAATTGTCCAAGGCAAAACCACATGCCATAACAAAAGTCTTTTGAGGGCAGAAAGGGACAGAGAAGCGTGCATCCTGTATCAGAAGTAATTGAGGCACTTCGCATTGGTTCCCAGTTAATTTGCCTGGGCCCTGGGGGGGCCCGCTTGGTAGTTTCCCTGGTTGTTGGAGCCTGAACGCTGGTTGCCTTGATCTTGGTTATTGGCTGCCCGAGAAGTTGCATTTGGGTTGGATCGGCACTGGTTGGCCCAATGGAATCCTTTTCTGCAAATTGGGCATTTTGTACTTGGGCGTTTTTGCTGCTGGTTGTTCCCAGACTTGCATTGCGCCCTGAAATGCCCTTCCCTCCCACACTGGAAGCAGGTCTTACCCTTTGCGGGGTTGTTAGACTGGGAGAGAGCGGCAGCAAGGAGTTTTGCCTTATATGACTCCGAGCCCACAGATTGGCAAGCTTTGAGCATATCAGCCACGGGCACATTAGGCTGGTTGGCCAGGTGCCTCATGGCTGCTCGGCAGTCTTCGTTGGCATTATCAAAGGCTAATTGGCGGAGAATAACCTCCTGGGCTTGAGGCTCTTCAATTCCGCGTCTTATGGCATCGTACAAACGATCCAAAAAGGTAGCATAAGGCTCTGTTGCCCCTTGGTGAATAGTGCCCCAACGGGTGGCACGGGGCTCCTTAGGATCAGGCACCTTTTGAAAAGCCGCAAGAGCACACTGAGCAGCAGTTTCCCAATACAATGGATCAGCAGCCAGCTGTTGGGCAATGGTAACAAAATTTCCCTGGCCTGTAAGAGCGTTTAAGACGTCGTTCATGGTGACCATGACCGCGGCAGGAATTGCAGCTACCGCGGCTGCGTTTGCGGCTGCTGCCACAGCTGCTGCATGTGCTGCTGCTGCTGCATTATTGAGATTGGTAACTACCTGGTCGGCTTGGGTAGTACACTGATAGTACCATTCCTGTAAAAATATGATATTGGCCGAAGTGGGCAAGATGGTACGTGCTAGTAATTTGATGTCCTCCGGTAGGAGGCGTTGTTGAAAGATCGCACTGAGCAAGCCACGAGTATATGGGGACTGAAGTCCATACTTTTGTACTGACTCATGAACTTCCTTAATCATACGTATTTCAAATAGTTCATGTCGTGGCTGTCCCCCTCCCGGCCCCGCTGGAACAATGACAGGATATAAACTTGGCGTGTTAGGATCCTTAGAATCAGAAAAACCTAATAGAGGTTGTATTTGACGGAGTGCCTTAGACATGGGGGTAGTTACCTCCCCTTGTTTTGCTGGGATAATATGAAGTGGCGGTGGCGGCGGCGGGGCTGATGGTACCGGGGGTTGATAGTCCGGTGGCTTAGGTGGTGCTGGAGGGGCGGGAAGCGCTGGGTAGATGGAGGCAGGTACTGATGATGGTGCTAAAGATGGTCCTGGAGCGGCCGCCAGCAAAATATTCTTCGGGGAGAGTATGCTAAGGCATCCCCGGACTTTTGCCCATGCACTAAGGACACGGACTCCTATACTGCTGTGTCCATAAAAATGATCTCCTACTCTATCCCACGAAGGGAGTTCCCAGGTCCCATCTTCGGGGAACCAGGGAGAATGTTCATCAATTGCCTGTATTAAGGAGATTAAATCTCCTTCTGGGACTTGCTGGTTGTTGGAAGCCAGCAGGTATTTAAGATCTTTAAGAAATTTCTTTTGTGGGACGGTCAGGGAAGCCCCCATATTTGCAGAAAAGTGAAGCTACTCACGGGGATCCGAAGATGAAGAAGGCGCCTTAGACCCTTGCCCGGGCGGGTGAGTAGCAAGAGGACCGTGCAGTATTCACGCGTCCCCCGAAGTTTCAGGAGTTCAGAGACGAGCCTCAGAGAGGGCACCACTTGTCGGAAAACCAGCCGACTTTTAGGTGCGAAAGAAAAAAGACACCAGGCATCTGTGCACAGAAGTGGTGAGCCGAGAGTGGTCCTTTCACCCTCTCTCCCCCCAGTATTTATTGGTTTGTTTATACAATCAGGAATGTCCATCTGGCAGGATGTTCCGAGTCTACATTGAACATGTCTATACAATATATATCATCTAGCAGGATGTGTGGCGCCACCCTATCTGGGTGACTGACCTCACAGATAACCATATATCCTGAGTAATGGAATGTCGGGCGGGGGGAAACTGTTCCCCCACAGTCAAACCACTGGAGATTTACAGCACCTGCCGTGGCTGCAGAGACCAATAAGGAATAGTTATGATTTGTTTCAGCTGCTGTATATGAAGTTGTCCAGTTGAGCTGCTGCAAATGCATAGCTAGATTTATTTTATTCACAACATTATCCTTCATTAAGCAAAATCCATCTTGATCTATATGATTTTTAATTATGATCCATTTTAGATTAAAAAATGCTATTGTTATAGCCTTGTTACAGAATTCAATTTACCCATTTGTAATATCTCATTCTTCACTTTAGAAAGTTATTGGGCTACTGGTAATATACTCCTAAAGGTCATAATACTGAGATACCATCTGCTCCCAGAGCTTTATTTATCTTTGCCTTTTTTTACTGTATCTATCACTACTTATTTCTGGATTGATTCTTGTAATGTAGAAGTGGCTCAGCTGTGGTTTTCCAAGTGTTGTACTACAACTCCCAGCAGCTCCAGCCAGCATGAGGTGAGCTATAGTTTGGAATATATAGTTTTTCTAAGTACTGTTTGATTCAGATCTCCCATTAATCATGTTTTTCCTACTTCAAATATTCTGAGAAGCATTGGCACCATCGATTCTGCTTAGTTGCTGTCACTGAATCATATTGAACGTCTAATGAATTTCAGTGGCAAGTCTCCTTTCTTCAGGCCACTGTCCTCATACAAAGTGAATATATCCTTGTCTTTGGCATCTCCAATCAGCTGGAAGGTGAAGTTCTGAAGCAGAGCACTGAAGAACAGGAACAGCTCCATCCGAGCCAGGGCTTCCCCTGGGCATGCCCGTTTTCCTAGGAGAGAAGAAGGTGGCAGTGCTCATCAGTCATCAAAGACCTATATAGTGCTCAAGAAACCCAGCCAACTCAGTTTGAAATAATGGAACTGCATAAGAAAGACAGCAGTGAGACCATTTCTCAAGTGGTGCCTGCAACTCTCTGCTTCCACTGTGATATGAAGGTGATGTGTTTCAGGCAAGTATGATTTTGGAGATATTGGAGAAGTCATGTAGTGGACTTCTATTGGTGGACTTCTATTCTGAGCATGTTATATAACACTAAAGTACTGCTTGGCTTATTCTCCTGCCAGAAAACACAATAATGTGGGTTCCCTCTGTGTGTATGTGCAAATCTTTGCTGAAAGCTACACATAAGCAGCTTCAGAGCAAAGAAATATAAAAGATTATGTGAGTGTGAGTACTCTTTCCTCTCATTTCATCATGCCAGCTCTCTTTCTCAACTCCAAGCCCATGTGGTCCCTGTAGGTGGTGGTCCGAAAGATGGGAACTAAACTGTCCCTTCCTCAGGCTGATGCTTACAAATTTTATGCTCAAGATGCAGGAAAGGGAGGGCAAAGACAGAGAGAAATGTCTTGTGGGTAGACAATCCCTTCCCAAACCTCTTACTTATCTCCTGGCAGCACTATCACTTCCTGGAGTCCAACTGCCCATCCATCCACATGCCAGTTGCTGCACCGAAACCCACAGTGTGAGAATCTAGGTCTATAGAGTCACCTGCAGAAAAAGGCATGAAGGCAACCCTGTTCCGGAACTGGCCCTTCTCATCCAAGAAATGACCCGGGTTAAACTCTTCTGGAGTCTCCCACTGGAGAGGATCAAAGTGCACAGTTGAAATCTCTGCACAGACGGTCGTGCCCTTCGGGGAGAAGATACAGATTTCATTATTTGTTTCAGCTTCATAAACATAAGACATTCTGCCTCTATTTCAGTGATCTTTGACAGTGACTTACCAATCCTACCATTCCTGGTTATGGGACATTTATCTGATTCTTATTAGTTTGTAACTCCATGCACATATTATATGCCTTCTGTTCATGAATTTTGATACAGTATAGTGTTATAAAAATATTGTCAGTATATTATTAGCCGACATGCTGCTTGTTGTTTTTCAGAGTCATAAACATAAGAAGCAGCCCTCTTATGGGAGAGACTGATTCCTAAAGTTGGTTGTCATATATAGAAACAAGTCATTGCACAGCATTCTGAAAAATTACCCTGAATGGGGGGGGGGGTGAGGTAGTAATCGGCATATCTTGTCTCTGCACTGGCTGGGACTGTGGCAGACCAAAGGCATTGATGGGATGATAAATCCCTCCCTTCCCCTCTCCACAATATCATGATCATTTCACATTTGACACACACCTGGGGGATAAGATAGCCCCGGAATTTTATAGGACGTGTTGTTTCACGCGGGATGCTCTCAAGGCTCCCTTTTTGATATCGTAGAACCTCATGGAGGACAGCATTGGTATAGGGCATCCTCACCCTATCTTCCATGCCAGGGATTCGGTTGGCACCTAACACATCATCGATCTCCTGTTGAACTTTTTCTGTAAGAAAACAAATTCAGAGCTCTACTTCTGAAGCTACTTCTCCTGTGACATAGTGATAGCCTTCAACATTCTCCAACCGGAAGGAAAAGTAACACTGTCTTACATGAATTTGCATCCTGACAGGAGCCCATTTTTAAAGATGGCATGCAAAGATGAAAGGAATTCAGCTTTTGTCACCCCGAGGCATTTGCTTTGCTAACCTTATATTACTAAAGGATGTGGGCTTTTTATCTTAGGCAGAAAGTTAACTGGAAGGCATTCTTTAAGATGTTCGTGAAATTATGTAAAGCATGTTGAATAGATGGTGTGGAAACTTTATGCAATCTCTTCACACAATGCATTTTATTCATTCATTAATCTTATATCCCACTCTTCCCCCCCCCACCCATAAAAAGGAGTCCCGGGGTAGCAAATCAGGGTCACCAAAGGCAAGGGCATGGCATTAGGTTCAGGACAAAAAAGATAAAGTCCTTCTTTGCATGATGCACAATTAACAGTCATAATTTGCTGCCACAAGACAAATTCATGGAGCCATTAGAAACAGAATGAAAACCTCTGTTGGGGAGTCTAACGTCTGAATACCAAGGACACGGAAGGGCTGTTGCTTTGAGGGATGGAGGAGGAAACCATTTAAAACTGATTTATACACTGAGCTGGGCTCGGATCAGATCGGCTCTGGTATCCAGTGGCTACATCTGTCCAAGGGGCTGGTGCAAATGTAACCCACTGCTTTAAATCATTTTAGCAAGAGCTGAGGCAGGGAGCAGCCAGCATTATAAGCAAACAGCTCTTTACCTCAGAACAGTTTGGATTATTCCTGTTCTCCTTTCTGTAAGACTGTGAACCCTTAAGAATAGCTCTGTAGTGAAGTTTCCTTAAAGATTTAGGAGTTATTCATTTCATTGTAAGGTCCTTCATTGTTGAAGTATTTGTTTTATAAAGGGATGTGAGTTATAGTTCCTGAGTTCCAAATTCGTTGGAGAGAAATGCTGTGGAGTTGAGGTGAACAAGAAGATAACATTTTCCCTCCAAGCAAGATAAACATCAGTCTCCAGAAAGACACAACATGAAGGACAGAACTCTGGGAGGACAGTACTCTATTGTTGCTTTAATTTTATGACAATTTTATCAATTTCATGTAAATTATATCATTGATGTAGCATCCTTATTTATGTGCTGGTTACTTTCAGAAAATTAGAGTGCATATGCTTATAATATGCATATGATAGCATTGTTTGCTATGTTTATAACCATGAAAGGGGAGCACTTCTCACTGAGATCAATGTGACAGACACGGATTTTAGAAATCCATAGAGATCAGCTCCATATCAAGTTTTTCAGAAAATTCCATTAATGCTGAGCTTGAAAACTTCCCAGAGGCATCTCTCTTGTCACTTTTGGACATGGAATACAGTGGTACCTCTGGTTACAAACGCTTCAGGTTACAAACGCTTCAGGTTACAAACGCTTCAGGTTACAAACGCTTCAGGTTACAAACGCTTCAGGTTACAGACTCCGCTAACCCGGAAGTAGTACCTCGGGTGAAGAACTTTACCTCAGGATGAGAACTAAAATTGTGCGGTGGCAGCGGGAGGCCCCATTAGCTAAAGTGGTACCTCAGGTTAAGAACAGTTTCAAGTTAAGAACGGACCTCCAGAACGAATTATGTTCTTAACCAGAGGTACCACTGTATGTGTCACGGGGCTGCAGCCCTGCTCCAGTCCTGCGTTAAGCAGCTATCGAGAGCCCCCCCCCCCCATTTTAACAACGGATTCATCCAGTTCCCCTTCCGGCCCCAGCAGCGAAAGAGAGGTGGGGAAGGGGCTTCAGACAGCCAGGCAGAGCCATCCCTCCGTAGCTGGGGAAAGAAAGAGGAGGCGCACAAGGTGTTTCCTTCTGCCTAGATGCATTTCCGGGCGGGGAAAAAGGCAGGGGCCATTCGGGGAAACTGAAAGTGATTGACAAGACATTTTTATGATGCGCTCCGTGTTGTAAAACAATTACTCAAGATAAAAGCCTTTAACGCTTGATGTTTCGGAGTCTCTCTGTGAGCGGTCAGCTGGGGAGAGGTCCCCACGGAGTCTGACAGTATGGGAATAGATGGGCTGTTTGGTATCCTCCGGAAATATTATCCTCATGTGCTCATCTGCCAACATGTATTACTTTTTAAAACATAAAAAAACCAAAGCAATCCTCAAAACCTATCCTAAATAAATGAATAGTCATAAAAAAATAAAAGTGGAGGGAGAATCTTCTTCCTCTTCTAAACTAATGTGGGTGGTGCTGGATCCTGGTGGAAACCTTTACCATGGACCTAGGAGAAGACATTTTGTACTGCAAGGATTTCTGTGAGCCCTGTTTAGGAAGGCTTTTAATGTTTAATAGATTGTTGTATTTTAATGTTCTGTTGGAAGCCACCCAGAGTGGCTGGGGAAACCCAGCCAGATGGGTGGGGTATAAATAATAAATTATTATTATTATTATTATTATTATTATTATTATTATTATTATTATTATACTGACTCTGTGCAGTTTTAATGTTTGTTTGTTTTTTCTTTCTCTTTACTATTACTCTTTCCATCTTGGAAAGACAGAGCCTTTCAGTCCTTTGGGCAATTTAGGTACCTTGAATGTGTGGCAATCTAGCCATCACCAGAAGGGCACAGGACAAAACTTCGCTTGTGGACAATGACCCAGCAATAAAGAGTTCCTGCACACACACAATAAGCTCCTCTTGGGTGTAGATGGCCTCAGGATTGGTTTGTTCCTGTAAAAAGGAAAAGGAAAAAGAGAAGAATTTAAAACATCCATTTGAAAGAGTGAACGGGGAAGTGAGACATCTCAGTCTTTTCTATGCAGTAAATGGATGGAGCACAATACTTTCAGGTTTATTGCAGTGTAACTAGACTGTTTATTTTTTAATTGAATATAACGGTAGTTTTATTCAGTGACATTTCTCTAGAAAAAGAGGTGCTGCTTCACGGAGTTGCATCCTCCAATTGTTAACTCATTAATTATTAGATAGAGTATAGTGTTTATTTTTTTTTGCGGGGGAATATATTCATTTGTATGCAAGATCAAATTTTCAAATGATGTTAAAGGTCTTGTGGCATTTAATAGTCAATCCAATCCACTCAATTTGCTGATCCAGAAGTGTTGCTGAAGGAGGCCATCGGGGAAATGGAAGCATTTGACAAGCTGACCAGATTGACAGTTAATAAAAGTAAATAATAATGGTTGCGTCTGAATATACCAGCTGAATTACAAGAGAAGAGAAGATAGGCTTTAAGAATATCAAAATCTGGAGGATCTGAGACATCTCAGTCTTTTCCATGCAGTAACCCAGAAGGAACACAAAACCTGCATGGCTTATTGCAGCAATTCTATAATGTTGAAAATAAAAACATAACTGAAAACCAAATAATATAACCATGCAAGAAAACAATCCCATGTATAGTTACAATGATGGGCATTATTTTTTCAGCTGCTCTCCTGCTGCTTGGTTTGATGTCTAAATAAACTTGAGGGAAGATGCCTCCACCTGAGATTAGCCTGGAGATCATCACAATGGCCAACCACCACAGCCAGAATGCAGGATCAGAATGAAGGAGGGCAGCAGATGTATGAGACAGTTCCAAATGTAGCCACAAACAAGAGACATCTCACAAGTGTAGAGAAGGGAAATTATATAACCTCCTACCTTCTCTGACTTCATAAGGAAGCAGTCAATATAGTCACGGGGGTCCTGATAATCCAGGGTCTCCCTGTGGGATTCCACCCTCTCATTGATGAAAGCATACATTTTTTCAAAATTTCCTAAAATTGTTTTGTGATGTCCAGGCAGGTAAGGCATTATTTTTGAGAACACATTATAAATCTGGAACAGAGACAATACATAACAATTGTACAGTATATTAAATTGATCATTTTAGAACTGCCTGCTGAGTCTATGGATTTAGCGATGTTGGAGAAATCTGCTGCAAAATGCTTGCAATCCATGGCTCCTTCAAGAGGAGTGACAGGATTTTAATTTAATAAACAAACAAACAAACAATTGTAAATAAATCCTCTCTCCTCCTCCTCTTCTCAGTCTACTTTATTTACAGTCTACTATATTTACCTATTCATTATCACTAGATATTGCCCATATCCACTGGGCAGAACTCCTAAGCATGCCTCCCCAGAAATGAGGCTTACTGAATTAAACTCGGCTTACTCTGAAGTAAATGGTGTTAGGATTGCAGCCCTAATCAACTTCCTACTGTGAGTTTAAAAATAATGCATTGTTTTTTAAAAAAGCAAATGCATTGTTCATTTTTTGTCCTACTTATTCTCTGAAACAACATAATGCAGAAAGAGGTTATAGATCTTTCTGAAGCAAAATTTTCAGTTAGGTTGATTGAACCTTGTATGCAGGTCTGGCCCATCCATGAAGTGGAGTGAAGCAGGCACCTTGGGTGGTGGAAGACCATAGATGTCCTGCCCACCCCACCCCTTCCTTTGCTGGCTAAGAATTTGCCTTGTTTTGTCTCAAGTCATGAAATGCACCACCCCTGCTTGAATGTTTCTGTGCTTAGTTGATACACGTACCATCAACCAGAGTTGATATATATCAACTCTGAGTACACTAGAAACCAGAACACTATGGAGACAGGTTCAGTGGCAGGGCACCAGGTTGCCTGCAGCAGGTACAAGGTTCAATCACTGGCATACAAGGAACAAAAGAGTAGCTTGTAGGAACCATGCGTTCTAAGTTTGGAGCAACCAACTCATACCTCCTCACATGCTGAGCTTCTCAGGTAGACTGGAGAGGAACAAAGCATTACTTGCCCAGTCTCTCCCTAGAAGGCACAGGTCCAAGCAGTTTTGGACTTGGCCCATTCTTTTTAAGCACAGGTCTGAGTGCTTTTGCCTTTGCCCTGCTGCTTCCCCCCAGGAAATCCGCTCTTTAGTGTTTAATCAGAACAAACAGAAATCTGCAGAAAACCAGATTGCTGTTTGTTCCAATTCAGTACTAAACTATGGGTTTTCCTGGGGGAAAGTGGTGGGGCAATCTGAGGTGTGGATAAGCTCATAGTTGTGAGGGATGTTTTTAGTGATGTCAATTGAAAGGCAATCCATGATAAGAATCAGTGCCATTTTTCTAGAAAAAGAGGCACCGGAACTCACCTGGAACACTTCCTTTGTTCTCTTACAATAACAATGGCACGCCCCTAAGAGGTGCCACAATTGAGTTTCAGTGAGTTCTGGCTGAAGAAAAGCCCAGATAAAAATATTTTCCTTATGCTTCCTGGGAAAGCGGAGTGTCTGAGTTTCAAACTCATTTCCCCTACCCCAGGCACCCCCAAACTGCGACCCTCCTTATGTTTTGGCCTACAGCTCCCATGATTCCTAGCTAACAGGACCAATGGCCAGGGATGATGGGGATTGTAGTCCAAAACTTCTGGAAGGCCGAGGTTTTGGGGATGCCTGCCCTACCCCAAGCAGATATTCAGCCTAGCTCTGACTGGCTTAACACCCTTTAGATATGCAAGCCTTTGATAATGAATAACTGGGAAAATCCACCCCTAGCCCGGGGAAGTGATCCACCAACACACCTACAGAAGAATTCCTCAAGGTCTGTATATTGGGGGCTTCCCTTTCCGTGACAAATTTAATGTTGCTCTGCAATTAAAGCCAAGATGTATGTGATTTGTGTCATATGGAATTTAATGGAGACAAGGATCAGAGACAGTGGGAAAGGTAAAGGGGAATATATCCCTGGGTGCACCTGGCTTAGGCCAGACCCGTGTCCACCAAGATGAACCAAGGTTTTGGATCCATGGGATATCCTCGTAAGAAGGAACAACATACCTGTCCCATATAACTCACAAGGTAGCTCACAAAATCCTCCATGATATGCAGCTTCTCCAGGAAGACCTGATCTTTGTATTCAAACCGACTCCCAAAGACAACAGAACAGAGCACATTAGAAACAGCAGTTCTCAAGTATTTTCTTAGATCAAAGGCCTGCCCTGCAGAAGCAAAAGGACACAGTCAATAGAGTTTGGCAAGGTGGATATTCTCTCCCTCTGCCTGCATGACAGAATAATGTAAACAAGAATTCCTTGAACAAATTGAGCCTGACACATGGTGCATTTAGTATTTCCCTAACATTAAAAGATAATTAAGTTCATTTTACATGGAAATGATAGTATCAGCAGCTCCTGTATTCCCTTTATTTAGCAAGATGTAAGTGCAGCTTGATGGGACGCGGGTGGCACTGTGGTCTAAACCACTGAGCATTGGGCTTGCCGATTGGAAAGTCGGCGGTTTGAATCTCTGCGACGGGGTGAGCTCCCTTTTTTTGGGGGGGGGGGTCTCAGCTCCTGCCCACCTAGCAGTTCAAAAGCATGTCAAGTGCAAGTAGATAAATGGGTACCGCTCCGGCGGGAAGGTAAACAACATTTCTATGCGCTGCTCTGGTTCGCCAGAAGTGGCTTAGTCATGCTGGCCACATGATTCGGAAGCTGTCTGCGGACAAACGCCGGCTCCCTCAGCCTATAGAGCAAGATGAGTGCCGCAACCCCAGAGTCGTCCGCGACTGGACCTAATGGTCAGGAGTATCTTTATGTTTACCTTTAAGTGCAGCTTAACTGTTGAGGATAACATTATGGACTCCCAAAAGAAGGAAGATATACTACCCCATATCTGTGGTCAAGAATTCCCTGCACAAACAGAGCTTGGCACATTTAAGGAGTACCTTACAACTCAGCCAAGTTCTTTAATAGGAAGAAATTCACAAATACCTGTGAAATAACTAACGGAAATCCCACTTTCTGGGACTCTCCCTGCCCTGAAGAACTTCAAAATTGTGTTTGTAATAAGGATAACTTGGGAAGACCTTTTGTGGTGGTCATTGCCTCCACCAGACAGAGAGCTTCCTCCTGCACCCTCGTGGACATCGTTTTCTTCCCCATTCCAAAATCCCGCAGGGTAGTGAGTGTGAACCGGCGCAGCTCTCTCCATCTTTTCACAGATCTGCTGGACAGTCCTGAAAGCAAACAGGTGAAGATCCATCCATCAGAACGAAGTTTTCTCAGGAGGAAGTTTCTACATTGTGGCACTTTGTCCATTCAGAATATACAGTATTTCCATTTGTAGTTGAATCAAGCCATGGGTGGTTTGTATGTAACTTTTGTATCACATAATAACTATAGCATAAATACATTGTGTCGTTTCTCCACATTGTTAAATGGTGCTGGAGGAGAGAGGACAGGCAAACTCTTCTGTGGGTCATGTCATATCACGGCTTTCATTAAATATCTGTTATGGGCAAAATGTTGGATTTGGTAAAAGAATAAAAAGGAGAGTTTGGACCTTTAAAACATGCCCTTCTAACTTCTTTCCAAATTTTCCCACTTATATGCTTATAAGTGGGAAGGGAAGGGGCAGAACCAAGAGTTTGGTAGCCCTTCCTTCCAAGGTGAGCTAGCTAAGCTTGGCATGACAGCTGACTTTATGATCTCAACCCCTTCATGCATTAATTAGAATTAAGCTTGTTGGTTATTTGAGACTGGCTATATCCCTCACAGTAAAGGAAGAAATCAGTTCAGAGCTGTTATTTTGTGTGGCAAACTCCTGTTTGTGGTCACATCTAGCTCCACTTGAGGTTAGAAAAGGGAGGGCTTGATGTCTGCTTATTCCTACTCGGAGACTTCTGAAAATGAAGACTGCTTTTCACATAAAAACAGAGGCAATGCAAAAATAACCACAGGACCACTACCTACCTTTATGATGGCTCACTGTATCACTGAAGGGCAAGGCAGGACGCCCACCAAATTCTTCAGCATGATCCAACAGAGCATCTTTCACCACTTCGTATCCACAGAGTACCACCATGGGCTTGGGACCCATCCAGACAGTAAAGATAGGACCCCATTTATCAAAGAGCTGAAGGTAGGATTTAAAAAAAATGCATGGTTTATTAGGCAACACCTGTTCTGGGTGTATCTGTAGCAGCTGGCCCATTATGGCAACCAGGATTTAGCCCTACCAAGTGAAAACCCAGCAATTTATTTTTAAATCCCCCCAATCTGAAAGCTGTAGTCCTTTTTGTTCCACACACTCTCCCATTTCAATGAGTACTTTCTGTCAATCAGCTCTCTGCACCACTCAACGAATCACAATCCAAAAGTGTTGCTCTAGCTAGGAGGTCCCGCACCTCTCTTTCTCCAGGCAGCAATGCCTATTTTTATTTGACCTTGCTATGCAATTTCCCCCTCCCACCTGCTGACATTAATTCAATTCAACCAAGATTTTGTTGTTGTTCAGTCGTTCAGTCGTGTCCGACTCTTCGTGACCCCATGGACCAGAGCACGCCAGGCACGCCTATCCTTCACTGCCTCTCGCAGTTTGGCCAAACTCATGTTAGTAGCTTCGAGAACACAGTCCAACCATCTCATCCTCTGTCGTCCCCTTCTCCTTGTGCCCTCAATCTTTCCCAACATCAGGGTCTTTTCTAGGGAGTCTTCTCTTCTCATGAGGTGGCCAAAGTACTGGAGCCTCAACTTCAGGATCTGTCCTCAACCAAGATAACTGAAGGTAATTGGGCTGATGATTTCCCAGGCACAAGGGCACAAGTCCCAGGGGCTAAGGTTCAAGATAAAACCTATTTGGCAAAGAAACTGCTTTTGCAATTTTTATGGATGTTTATTGTTTGTTTACAGATAGTTGACTTGGTGATACTATCTTGTGTCGATTGCAGTAGTCATTGTATCACCACCCTGTTCATTGTTTTATCAGCAAGAAGTAAGGCAGCAAGATGAGATGCTGCACATTTTAAATTGGAATGGAGCTGCGTGAAGAGAGCCTATTGAAAAGCTCAGAGTCAATGGTCTGCTAGACTTTTACACATGGAACAGGACTGGGAGGAGGCAACTTTTTGCCCTTTGCTTCAGGCAGCAAAGCAACTTGCAAAGGAAGCCTGCAGAATGGAAGCAAATAGGGGTGGCATTGAAACTGGCAGGTTATTGTAGAGATGGGAACGGTGCCAATAAGGACAATTAAATTATCAAGGGGCTGGCCTGTATGAAGAAAAAATTAAAACATTTGGAGCTTTTTTGTTTAGGGAACAATGTACTAAGAGGAGACGTAACGGAGGTTAATCCAATTTATCATGGTGTGGGGGTAAGAACACTAGTTTGCTTTCCTGGTCTGTCATCCAGTGAAGCAGAATGGTGGGACAATCAGGATAAGCACAAGGAGCTCCTTCTCAGAGGCAGCACTACCACAAGATGTCTGGATGATTTTAAAGTGGATTAGACAAATAAAGCTATTAATGGTTGCTAGGCAAGATGGTGATATATTACCTGCAGATGACAAATAGTATGCCTTTGGACACTAATTGCTTACAAAACAGCAACATAACCCTCCGACAGTATACAAAGCAATATGGCTAATTTGACCCAAAAATCCCTCATGCCCTCACACACACAAAAAAAACAAACTCACTGTAATCAACCAAATGCAACCAACCAGCTTCTTTCACCACCAACAAAAATAAATAAATGAATAGATGAAGAACCATCCATGTGAGACCAACACAAAACCCCACACATACACTATGCAAAAGATGGAAATATCACTCCCCCCCCTTCAAAAGATCATTACTCCCACCTCTTTCTCCCTCCTCCCCCAACCTCACAATGCTTATGATAGCAATGTCCCCACCAAGTGTCACTGACCTGTAGATAGGGCTCTACTAACAGAAAACAGAGACGTTATACAGACGTTATACAGGGGCGAAACTAGGCTTTCTTTCACCCTAGTCAAAGACCCAGTTTGGCATCCCCCACATATTTATGTACACCCACCCACAGACTGGGAGCCTCAATGGTGCCCTCCTGAAGACTTCACTTGGGGGGGGACCCAGCTAGCCCACCCCACCCATAGCAATAATAATAAACACTGATTGCTAAGGCAGGGGGTGGGTGCAGAGCAGAATTGCAGGAGACTATGCTGCTTGGAGAATGGATAGGTCTTTCATCTAGTCCTTCGGGATTCTTTGTATGTTCTTAAAGATGGTGCTCTCTGCAGCCTCTCAGCCTGGCAGCACTTCCAGGAAGAGACAAAGAGAATGGGAAACCTTCCTTTCATTATTTCCCTTCTGTTCACTTATGATGCAGAAATATTTGAGCTCCTCAAAGCAGCAGATAGAATCAGACACACAGAGACTAAAGAAGAGGGAAATTAATTTTCTGCCTCCCTGTCTCTTTCTGTCCATTTATTCTAGCCAAATCTGCTTTACGGCACAAATGAAAAGTGAAAGTGTTCTCCAAGAGGTGGACTTACCTTTGCATAGTTTTTGCCCAGAGGCAGGACGTCTTTCTGCAGGAGATTGCCCAGAAGAAACCAAGGAGTGGGCCCTGGAGGTAGTTGGGCTTTCTTCTTGTACATTTTGAAGGAGAACAAGAGCAAGGTGAAGAGGAGGCAGAGAAGCAGCAGAGCTGCTGCCCCCATTTTTCTCTGTGTTGCTTTGGTCAGAAATCCAAGAAAATACTTAAAAAAGACAAGGTGGAAGAAAGCTGCCTGCTGGAGACCCAACCCAACTCAGACTTTGGATTATCTCTGTTGCTCTTCTGGTGTTCATGTTTTAAATGTCGCCTTTAATAATTAACAGGGATAGTTATTCATTAATATACATTGAACTTAACCTTGACTCGGAATTAAAAGAGTAATCCCCTCTGGGTCACATGAGAGATAGAGTACATGGAGGCTGCAAGCAAATACAGTATATGGTATCTGAGAAGCCAGTCAGTGAAAATGTGTGTTTACCTGCTGCAGGGAGGATGTTTACCTTCTTTTTTGAATCTGCATACGCTCCTTTAAACACACTTTACTTATATCTTTACTTATATCTATCTATCTATCTATCATCTTTCTATCTATTATCTATGCCACATTAAAACTTTGAGGGAGGTATAGATGTTTCCCCGCTTCACGTCCTGGCGCACTCATAGCAACATAACTTTTTATCTGCAAGTCAGCAGCAGAGAGCTGTTTGGAATGGAAATGGAAAGGCGTAGGTTGATAGCCTGAATGCATATTCCACCCCACCCCCCACCATCCCACACACACACACACCTGCATACACCAGCTTCATCCTCAAAAAAGTCAGAATAATGCTCTATTGATTAAGGGAGAATAAAATATGCAACAACCAAAGAAATAAATTCAGAGTTTCTAATGTATTATTTTAAGTTGCACAGGAAAGAAAGGTTGATCTGTGAATGTTAAAATTTATTTCTGCATTTGGTTCTTCTGCAGTTAGATCTGCAGCAAACTAAATTTATTGCAAGCCCTTGCAGCTGAAAGAAATCAAGGATGTCCTTGATAGTATGAAGATGGAGAAAGTACCAGGCCATGACCGGACATTTCTCCTGTGGAATGGTATAAGGCACAGGTAGACTTTTTGGTCCTGAGTTGTTTTACCTTTGAATCAGGTAGCTTGCCCTCTATATGGTATGATGCTCATTATCTCTGTTAGTATAAGCACCCTCTATCATTTTGGAGTAGGACGCGGGTGGCGCTGTGGTCTAAACCACAGAGCCTAGGGCTTGCCGATCAAAAGGTTGGCAGTTCAAATCCCCGTGACAGGGTGAGCTCCTGTTGCTTGGTCCCTGCTCCTAACAACCTAGCAGTTCAAAAGCATGTCAAAGTGCAAGTAGCTAAATAAGTACCGCTCTGGCGGGAAGGTAAACGGTGTTTCTGTGCGCTGCTCTGGTTCGCCAGAAGCAGCTTAGTCATGCTGGCCACATGACCCGGAAGCTGTCTGCGGACAAACACCGGCTCCCTCGGCCTATAGAGCGAGATGAGTGTGCAACCCCAGAGCTGTCCGTGACTGGACGTAACAGTCAGGGGTACCTTTACCTTTTTATCATTTTGGAATATGTTATTTAATTTAGGAGTATGAGAGTAGTAGGCATAGCTGGTAAATGAATTCTTCTTTCCCCATCCCATTGTAATAACCACCACGTGAAAGTGCTGGCATCTCCCAATTTCAACCAGCATCTAGAACAGGGGTCAGCAACCTTTTTCAGCCGTGGGCCAGTCCACCGTCTCTCAGACCATGTGGTGGGCCGGACTATATTTTTTGGGGGAGATGAACGAATTCCTATGCCCCACAAATAACCCAGAGATGCATTTTCCACAGGCGCCCACCCTGTGGAACGCCCTCCCAGCAGAGGTCAAGGAGATAAACAACTATCTGACATTCAGAAAATACCTGAAGGCAGCCCTGTTTAGGGAAGTTTTTAACCTGTGATATTTTAATGTATTTAATGTATTATGTAAAGATATTAATGTATTTCAATATCTTTTGGAGGCCGCCTAGAGTGGATGGGGGGACCCAGCCAGATGGGCAGGGTACAAATTATTATTATTATTATTATTATTATTATTATTATTATTATTATTATTATTTTAAATAAAAGGACACATTCTACTCATGTAAAAACACGCTGATTCCCGGACCGTCTGCGGGCCGGATTTAGAAGGCAATTGGGCTGCATCTGGCCCACGGGCCTTAGGTTGCCTACCCCTGATCTAGAAGCAATTGTTCTACTTCGCAGCAAATAAATTCTGAAAATGCCACCAAGTCTGAAATCAAGTGAGCCACCCACCCACCCTGAAAGTAAATATATGACTCTCCACTGCCTTATCTACCTTTGTCAAATGCAGTGCAGCAAAGCATACAAAGACTGAATAAAGTAGAAGAGCTTTAATGGCCAATGAACAAGCCAACCTGAAGGTCACATTGAGCTTACTAGTCTGGATGAGCAGGAAGTGTGTTACAACACAGATAGTGAAGCAATCACCCTTGTGAAAAGAAGCATTAATTTAGACTGCATGGTACAAATAACCGATGTGCAATCAATATCTGCTGTTGAAAACACTATCAATATTTGGTGTGTTTGTCCTTCATTTTCAGTCACGTTCAGTCACAAGTTTCTTACCCAATGCATTTTCCAGCTTGGTCATAGGATATGGATGAAGGAAACAGAATATTTTTGTAGTAAGGTAATATATTTGAGAAATACCTATTGTCACGCCTGCCTCTAGAACATTTTGATATCAATTAAAAATTAGGGCTAAGCTTTCTTTGTGGAAAAACTCCTGAGTAACTCCTTATTGTGCCTTAAAATATTTATGTATCTCAACGAAACATGTAACTAAACTTAGCAAAATAGGGTGGTCCAACACACAGCCCAAGGGTCTCATGTAGCCCTCAAGGTCCTTTTTGGTGGCCCTTGGCAACATTTGATGCCCCCCCCCCAGCACTCAAATTCCTTCCCAAAGCCAGGTAAGCAAGGCGCTGGGCTTTAGGAAGGAGGCATGAAGGCCAGCTCTGACAGGGTCCCAGAGTCCTCCTGTCTCCATCACAAAGCCTAGTTAGTGCTTTTCCAGCTTTGAGAAGGAAGTGAGAGGGCTCTAGAATGCTGCCAGATCCTCACGCCTTCTCCTTTCCAAAGCCTAGCACCATGCTTAGGCAGCATGAAGTTTGGTGAAGGATGGTCAAATTTTGGGCTCACTCGCTCCTTCTGTGCAGCAAGGCAATGAGTGATCCACAGGTTCTATTTTAAAGTACTCTTGCAGCCTGCTTGGAATGAAAAGTTGGACCACCCTGGTATAAAACAACATCATTCATGAACAACAGATGGGTAGGGGAAGAACTTTTCTCTTGTTGTGAAATTTAAATGAAAATGAAATTTAATCCAAGACAGAGGAAGCAGGAGAAAGTTCAACTTTCCTCTCCTTCAAGGGTTCTTCCCCTCAAAGGTATTCAAATTCAGCTGCAGATAACTTTTGATTGGCATCTATAGCATTAAGTAACAGGTAGAAATGTGCTCTGTCAGTTCCTCCATGCCTGCGGTGAGAAAACCTTTCAGGTAATTCAAACTTCATTAGACACATCTTTTCCTGTATTTTTTCGACAAATGGAGGTGGGGGAGATAAGAAGCATATTTTGAGGAAGAAGCCCAAAAGGCAACTTCCTTCTCTCCACACTCTTCTGCTGCTACCGGTACCCCACCCCTGAACCCAAGCAAGTAAACAAGCTGACCTGGACATCTTCTATATAAGTATCTCTCACATCTTGGTAGCTAAGCACAATCCCTGTGGCAACCCAATTGTGTAAGAATAATCAGTCCAGAGAATAGACATATTCCTTTTGAGGGTGGGCAATAGCATTAAAAGCAAATTTTAAATCAAAGGCAGGAAGTGGGACGGCAAAGGGAACTTGAAGTTGGCTCCTATGGTCTGTTCCACCTAAGCTTGGAATATTTGGTTTTCCTCAGTACTGTTGGATTCAAATCTCTCAGTGCTTCCGTTCTACTTACTACAAATAGTTTTGGAGGCACTGACTTGATCCCTTCTGCTTAGTTTACCTCACTGGATCACTTAGAACGTCTAATGGCTTGCATTTGTAAGCATGCGCTCTTCATTTTGTACTGCATATGAAAAGATGTTACATCCTTTTCTTTGAAATCTCCCACCAGCTGGAAGGTGAAGTTCTGGAGCAGAACAGCAAAGAACAGGAACAGTTCCATCCGAGCGAGGGCTTCCCCTGGGCATGCCCGTTTTCCTGGCAGAGAGAAAGAAGGCAGAGCCAGCCAATAATCAAAGACCAAGATAGTGCACAGCAAACACAGCAAACACTAGAGTTTAAGAGTTTTTTTTAAAACAACACCAAAGCAAGCATAACAAGGGCAGCAATAGGGTCAATTCTCAGTTTGTGTCTACAGCTCTCTGTTTGCACATTGTTATGTACATGAAAGGTCAAGGTGGTTCAGCAAATGGGTTTTTGAACTGTTGGTCTCCAGTAGTTGTCTTGCTGCTGTGACTCGTGGGTGGAGTTTCATTGTAGACATGTTATGTAGCTTCAAAGTACAGTAGGATTTGGAAGACCTGCTTGATGCTACTCTGGAATGGGCATGTTTTAAAAGCTAATTGGGACGTGGGTGGTACTGTGGGTTAAACCACAGAGCCTAGGGCTTGCTGATCAAAAAGTTGGCGGTTCGAATCCCCACGACGGGGTGAGCTCCCGTTGCTCAGTCCCTGCTCCTGCGAACCTAGCAGTTCGAAAGCATGTCAAAGTGCAAGTAGATAAATAGGTACCACTCCAGTGGGAAAGGTAAACAGCGTTTCCGTGCACTGCTCTGGTTCGCCAGAAGCGGCTTAGTCATGCTGGCCACATAACCTGTAAGCTGTACACCGGCTCCCTTGGTCAATAAAGCGAGATGAGCACCGCAACCCCAGAGTCGGTCACGACTGGACCTAATGGTCAGGGGTTCCTTTACCTGTTTTAATGAGTCATCAGGACAACAGAAGATCCAAGGAACTCAGTATAAGGCAGCAAATGTGTGGGGCCTCTTCATACAGATAAAGCCAAGAACTTAGACAACATGTGACCTATTTCGGGGGAGGGGGGATGAATTTGCTTTCATCTGAAAAGCAGAACCAAATCAGTGATATGCAAATCTGTATGCGTTTGTGTGCAGAAACCCTTGCTCGATGGCTTCACATATGCATATTGGGTCCAAAGCAAATATTAGGTGAACAGGAGAAATATCCTTGCTCCTCATTCCATCACTCCAATTCCAACATTTATTCATCTCCTAGATAGAACCACCAGGATTCTCCCACCCACCCACCAGCCACCAGCCCCAACCCCACAACATGAGAATCTGGGCCCATTAAGTCACCTGCAGAAAAAGGCATGAAGGCATATCTTTTCCGGAACTGACCCTTCTCATCCAAGAAATGTCCTGGGTTAAACTTTTCTGGAGTCTCCCACTGGAGTGGGTCATAGTGCACAGTTGTGAGCATTGGAACCACAGTGGTGGACTTCAGGGAGAAGATAGAGATTGCATTATTTGTTTCGGTTTCACAGTCATATAACAAAGGGCATTCTTATATAATAATAATAAGCTTTTATTTATATCCCGCCCTCCCCGGCCGAAGTCTTTTCAGAAAGACAGTGATTCTGAAAAATCACCAGAAATGGGGTAGGTGGATGGAACTTACGATGATTTGTCTCCACACTGCTTGGAACTATGGCAGATCAAGGCCCTTCATGTGATGCTAAATCCCTCCCTTTTCCTCTCCACAGTAACCTGATCATTTCATGCGTGAATCACACCTGAGGGATGACGTAGCCCCGGAACTCTGTACGACACGTCGTTGCACGTGGGAAGCCCTCAAGGGACCCTTTTTCAAATCGTTGAGTCTCATGGATAACGGCATTGGTGTAGGGCAACCTCACCCAATCGTCCATGCCAGGGATGCGGCTGGCACCTACTACCTCATCGATCTCCCGTTGAACTTTCGCTGCAATGGAAAGCATTCAAAAAATGTACTTCCAGAACTCTGGAGCTGCTTTCCATCTGACACAGTGATATTTTCTCAAGCAATTTCTCTTCCAAAATGCAGGGAGCAGCATCTGAATATTTGTGAATTATTCGTATGATTTATGCTGTATTTGTGATTTTCTACTATGTTCTATCACGTCATTGTTATTAATTGTTTGTAAGTCACTTTGAGATTCATCTGAATGGAAAGCAGCATGAAAATATAATAAATTGAATGTCAAATCATCTTTCTCTTAGAAAATAAGGTTAACCCCCATTCAAACCTCCTCGTCTGACATCTTTAGAGGTGTAGAAATACATTTTTGTTCTGCAATGATCTCTATGAGGAAGTCTTACTGCCTTTGAACAGCTTTGCTGTTTTTTATGATGCAACTTCCAATTGTTCATTGATATTTTGCTTACTTGTTTTTTACTATATCACTATTACTATATTAGTGAAATAGTACGTATTTTGCTGTTTCATTGCTCTTACTGCAAGTGACCTTTGAAAGATTTTGTCTTGGATAGCAGAGCAAATCAGATCTTTTGGCCATTTAAGTACCTTGAATGTGTGGAAATTTAGCCATCACCAGGAGGCTGAAGACCAAGGCATTGCTTGAGTTTAACGTCCCAGCAATAAAGAGTCCAAACACGCACTGGACAAGCTCTTCGGTGCTGTAGATATCCTCAGGATTGGTTTGTTTCTGTAAACAAGGCAGAAGGGAAAGGAGGGTGGAGAAATTGAAGCATCTCATCCTATTCCACACAATAACCTTGGTGGTCTGGTCTGTCATGGCCTTGTCTTCTCAAGGCTATAAATGCAATGAGCTGTGTTAACTTCAAACACAAGATGTACATTGCTTATTGCAATATAAAGATATTGTTGAATATAAAGACATCATTGAGAACCAGTGTGGGGGAAAAGAATTTCAGGCCACAATCTCATGTATGATTTCATTTTGATCAGCTGTGTTTCTGCTGCCTGGGTTGATATCTAAATAAACTGGAGGAAAGATGTTTCCATCTGAGATTAGTTTGGAGATGGACTTTAGCAGCCACCCAAGCCAAGAGAGGGACAATGGTTCAGAATGAGGAAGTGCAACAGCAATGAGGGACAGTTTCAAATTAACTATAAATGAGGGGCATCTCAGAAATGTAGGGAAAGAAAGTTGTGGATCTCCCTACCTTCTCTGACCTGATAAGGAAGCAATCAATATAGTCACGGAGATTCTGAGAATCCAGCGTCCTCCTGTGGGACTCCACCCTCTCACGAATGAAGGCCTGCATTTTTTCACAATCTGCTAATATCTTCCTGTGCTGTCCAGGTAGGTAAGCCATTATTCCTGGGAGTACATTATAAATCTGGAACAGAAACAATGGGAAAATGAGGACTTGAGACAAACTGCTCCCCAAACAAGGTATTGATTTGAGACTTACAAAAAATTACAGACCAATCTCACTTTTAAATATAGACTACAAAATATTCACAGGTATAATTGCAAAAAGGTTGAAAAAAACATTGTGTAATATAATAGAGAGAGACCAAGCAGGGTTTCTGCCTAACAGACAGATAAAGGATAACACAAGGATAATAATTGACCTAATCGAATATGCGGAGATGAACCCCAGTAAAATGATAGCAATGCTACTGGTCGATGCAGAAAAGGCCTTTGACAGTTTATCTTGGAAATATATGATTAAGACCTTGGAGTTTATGAAGGTAGGTGAAAAGATATTGAACGGGATTAAAGCAATTTACAACAAACAAACAGCAAGTATAATTATAAATAATGAAATAGTGGAAGGGATTATAATAAAAAGAGGTGTCAGACAGGGGTGCCCTCTGTCTCCGCTACTGTTTGTTGCTGCCTTAGAAATCCTTTTAAGAGTAATAAGAAAGGCCAAAGAGATTGAAGGAATCAAAATAGGAAAATTTTGTTATAAGACCAAAGCTTTTGCTGATGATATAATAATTACAACTGAATCTCCAGCAAGAAGTATACAAAGGTCGCTGGAAATTATGAAAGAATTTGGTCGTATATCAGGCTTTAAATTAAATAGAGAGAAATCCAAATTATTAACTAAAAATATGGGAGGGAGGGATAGGGAAAAATTGGAGGAGATAACAGGGATTAAAATAGAAAGTAAAGTTAAGTACTTAGGATTGTGGATTACGAACAAAAATACAAATCTATTTAGGGACAATTACATTAAAAAATGGAAGGAGATTAAAGAAGATTTAAAGAAGTGGGAAAAACTAAGATTAACCCTAATGGGAAGAATAGCGCTAATTAAAATGAAGATCTTCCCAAAAATGCTGTTCCTCTTTCAAGTAGCCCCAATCATAATAGGCAAAAGGTACCTAAAAGACTGCCAGAAAGATCTAGCTAACTTTATTTGGCAGGGAAAGAGGGCAAGAATCAAGGCAGAAATTATGATGAGACCGAGGGAAAAAGGAGGTTTTTCAGTCCCAGACCTACAAAAATATTTTGAGGCCGCATGCTGGGGATGGTTAAAAGACTGGATGAGTCTAGAAAATGAAGAGTTATTGAACGTAGAGGGGTGGGATAAGGTATACGGGTGCCATGGGTACCTTTGGTACGAAAAGAAAAAACTACAGAGTGGCTTCTCAAACCACTTGGTAAGAAAGACCCTGTTAGCTGTATGGGAGGATACTAAGGATAAAATCATCATTAAAACACCATGGTGGGTATCACCTATAGAAGCTTCCACAACCCTAAAGAGTGAGATGAGCGATAAATGGCCGGTGTACAGAGATTTAGTAGAGGAAATTAAAGAAAAACTGAAACTTAAGAGTTATGAGGAATTAAAAAATAGAGGAATTAGATGGTTACAATACCACCAAATGAAAGCAAATTTTGATAAAGACTTAAAAAGAAAAGGATTTGAAAATAAATTATCAAAAATAGATACGGAAATTTTACAAAAAAATCAAAAGAATATTACTAAGATATACAAACTCTTGAAAGAAGGAAAATTAGATCAAAAGGGTAAAGACAAAAACTTAGAGAAGTGGGAAGCAGATTTGGGACACGAAATAGAATATGGGGAGTGGGAGAAAATCTGGCTAAAAAATATAAACTTTACGGCATCTTATCAGATTAGAGAAAACATCATGAAGATGCTTCATCGATGGTATCTATCTCCCGAGAGAATAAAGAAAATGAATAAATCTAGTAGCGGAAATTGCTGGAGATGCAAGGGTACAAAAGCTAACTTCTTTCATATGTGGTGGACATGCCCGAAAATTAAAAACTATTGGAGCATGATCCACGAGGAATCTCAAAACCTGATAAAAGAAACTTATACAAAAAAACCAGAACTTTATTTGCTAGGAATTATTAACGATTCAATCCCAAAAGATAAGGTAAATTTATTTCTGTATGTATCAGCCGCTGCGAGAATGATTGTAGCCAAACATTGGAAAGAGGACTGTACCCCGGAAAAAGAAGAATGGTTAATGAAAATATGCGAATACTTGCAATTGGCAAAGTTAACAAGTTTATTGAGACAGAATTCAAGGGATACAGTGCAAAATCAATGGAAATATTTAAATGAGTATTTGAATGGACGGAATATTAAAACAAATACTTGGTTATGTTTGAACTGATATATGATATGGAAAAGATTAAGTATATGACAAACAAGAAATAAGGTAGTAGGAAAAATGAGATAAATGGAAAAAAAATAACAGATAACTTAACTAGTTATATAAGAGCATTGTAGCAGATTGTGGTGGAAGTCAATCTTTATTTGTCTTATCTTATCGCATCTTTATTTTTAATTCTAAGTTTGATCTTTATCTTCATTCCATCTTTTCTTTTTTCTTTTTTTTTCTTTTCTTTTTCTTTTTATAATTTTTCCTCTTCCTGTTTTTTTTCTTTTTCTTTAGAGATTGTTCTCAATATGAGATTATAGAATGTTATCAAACTGTGTAGGTTTGAAACTGTAAGAAGGTATGGTGGTATGTGTTGTGTGAATTTTGTAAATGTTTGTGATATTTGTATGTCTTTTTTTGTACATTTATAAAATAAAAAAAATTAATTAAAAAAAAGAGACAAACTGCAATCATAAATGAGATAAATGAGAAATTAGATAAACTGTATTTGCCTCTCTCTCATTCAGAGGTTATTAAATTAATGTGGCTTTTGGAGGTTACATGACTTACATGCAGGGTTGTGGTGTGTGAACCAGTGTTAGAGCTGTGTGGTGTGGGGAGAAAACCATATGGGATCCTTTGCTTTGCATGTGCCCTTGACCTACCTACTTTTTTGCTGTCTCCACTGCTATATAACCAATAAGACTTCCTCTCTGGATTTCCTATATGTGTATACAGAAGTGTTCACTTCAGAATTCTTCTACCCAACAAACCCCATCACATGAGCAATGGTTGAAAAAAAAAATCATTCCTTCCATTTCCTGATATCTGTAAACTTAAATGTGTCTACTCAGATTTAAGTCCCAGTGAATTCAGCGTGGCTTACTTTCAGGTAAGGAGCTATGACTGCTCCCACAATCTTTTCCACATTTATTCAAAAGCAAGTCCCACTGTGGCATACTACCTTGTAACAGGATGCAATATAAGCAGAAAAGAGACACAAATGAGATGCCAAACATCATTTGGGGCAGCGAGTGCTGTGTCTACTCAGAAGAAAGTATTATTGAATTACTCCCAGATAAGTGAATTTAGGATAGCAAGTGGGTCTGTCTCCCATTAGGAAACCCAGCAGAATATCCCTGTGAAGTATATATTGGACACATAGGGAAACTGTTAAGAGTTGTTCAGCAGAATCCCTGATCTAGACCTTATTTAGAAATGAATGCACTTCAAAGCTTTACTGCAGAACAGTCTTAAAAACTAGTTACAATAAAATAAATATTGCAAAACAACAAGGTAACACATTGCAAACAAGCAATTGGGTCGGTCCTTTATGGAGTTCACTAAATCTTCCACTCTTTGGTCCCAGAGGGAAATCCTGAGCTTCTTCATCATTGAAGAACAGTGGAAGCTCAGGTTGTGAACGTGATCCGTGTGGGAGGCACGTTTGCAACCCGCAGCATTCACAACCCACAGCGCCGTGTCTGCACACGCGCGGGTCATCATTTGGGGCTTCTGCATATGCACGAAGCGTGATTTAGTGCCACTGTGCATGCGCGAGTGCCGAAACCTGGAAGTAACCCGTTCCGGTACTTCCAGGTTCGGCGCGGTGCGCAACCCGAAATCATGCAACCTGAAGCGGCCGTAACCCAAGGTATGACTGAACTTCTCTGCTGCTGCTACTACTACTACTAGTAGTAGTAGTAGTAGTAGTCATGTTCAACAAGCACACACACAGACTTTTCAAGTTTCAGCTTCCTGCTGTGAGAGCTCTGCCACTCTTTTATCCAGAAATGAGTCATCAGGTCACTTATCTCACTCCAATGGAAAAATAGGAGCCTTCTCTGATGCTTTTGTCAAAGTGCAACTTTTTTGCTTAAGGTTACAGCATTCAAACGCTGCATTTTATGTAAACTTACAACTTAAACAAAACTGTGATGGTATTTTTGGCATTATTTACATAAAGACATGCCACTGGGGTGAAGAACTAAATTGGATTGCAGTTTGTTATATGGGAGAAAGACCTGTAACAGATCACAATGAGATGAATTGAACCACATTTTACATCCCTACTGATGACATAAGTAAATTTGAGGAAGCATGCCTGTTTGAGTGCAGAAATAGTTATCAGCAGAAACACAGAGGTGGAAGAAAGCCCCCCCTCCCTTTCAGCATGCAGAAGGAACAATATATTGAAGCTGTATCTTCCTGGCAGCAGACGACAGAACCGTGAGACAGGTGTAAAATACTCAAGCAAGAGTTTTATTTACAACCTTACAAAGAACAAAGCATGTGGGTGTTCTCTTTTGCAGGCAAATTCAAACTGCAACTTCTCCTCCTTTTGTACTAATCACCAGCTGTATCTAATCAGCCCAGAACTCACACACACAACTCACAGAAACAGTTCTTAAAGTTACAATCATCTTTTTCTGTTTCTTTGCAGAATGACTCCTAACACGATATACCTGCATTGATAAAGTACGGGTGTAGCCCATTAAGTCCTGCATAATACGCAGGTTCTCCAGCAGGACCTGATCTTTGTAGTCAAACCGATTCCCAAAGGCAATTGAACAGATGACATTTGAAATAGCACATGTGAAGCTTCTTCTTGGGTCAAAGGCCTGCCCTGCAAGAACAACAAGACACAGTGAGTGGGGCCTGGCAAGTTGGTGATAGTAGTAGTAGTAGTAGTAGTAGTAGTAGTAATACCCCTTCTATCTGACTGGGTTGTTCCAGCCACTCTGGCTTTTCTTTTTCTTTTTCTTTTCTTTTTTTGCCTTTATGGCAAAACTGATATACAGGTATTTTCCTTTTGGTATCTCCCTGGAATTTAAGGGTACTTAAATTCCTTGTACATGACACCTTCTGATATTTATTATATTTATTATATTTAGTAATACAGAAGTACAGTTTAAGTGTGAGGATCATAGAATCATAGAAATGGGAAGCCGAGGGTCATCTAGTCCAACCCCCTGCAATGCAGGAATCCCACTCACAGCCATCCCTGGTTGGCCTCAAACCACCAACCTATGTATATGTGAAATCTAATGTTTAAGTATTAAATGTATTGTGATTTTTTTCTAATATGATTATGGAATAGTTTATTTTAAAAAAGAGATAGATAGGTAACTAGATAAATATTTGATATGGCATTGTGGAAATGGCAGTCTTCTGACCTGGTAATGCATTGGGCTTCCCCATCTCACTTCTGATTCCCTCCCTTTGCAATAGCAAGATCTTTTGTTTCATTTTTATTATAAAGGGAGAAAATGGCAGGGGTGAGAAAGATTGGTTGCAAACCATTTTGAGTACTGGTCTAGTTAGAAATCTGGATCAACACACAATGGTTGCATTTTGCAAGTGAGTGGTTTGCATTTCGTATAACTCCCAATTCAAGTACTTACGCCCTGCATCAACATGACAGATGCCACAAGGGCAGGGAGACAATCGGAGGAGAGAGAAAGACAGGCTTCCTCAACCTCGGCCCTCCAGATGTTTTGAAACTACAATTCCCATCATCCCTGACCACTGGTCCTGCTAGCTAGGGAACATGGGAGTTGTAGGCCAAAAACATCTGGAGGGCCGAGGTTGAGGAAGCCTGGAGAAAGACCTCCCTTCTTATCTGTCTCAACAGCCAAGTAAGCAGGTGAGAAAAATTCCCTAGCTTAGCTTTAAAAACAAATTATAGAACCCCCCCCAAAAAAAGAATATAAAGCTTGCCCAATATTTAAAGAGAGAATTAAAATTGGAGAGGTCTGAAGTAAGAAGAGACAAATTACAATCACCAACAACAATCACTAAATAAAATCCCACTCCCTGCATGGAAGGATGGCAGAATTTTCTTTGGAAGACATATGGCTCAAGAGTACCTTGTGTGGCTACCAATTCTTCTACCAGGCAAAGGGCTTCCTCTTGTATCCTCTCAGACATTGTTCTCTTTCCCATCCCAAATTCCCGCAGGGTGGAGAATGTGAACCTGCGCAGCTCTCTCCATTTTGCCTCATTTCTGGTGACCAGTCCTTAAAGGAAACAGGTGGAGAGCTCAATGTACAGAAACCAGCAGGAAGTTTCAATATGAGAGATGGTGCCTTCCTCCTCCAAGCTATATTCCCATTTGTAATTGCAAACAGGGGTGGTTCCAGACAACTGGTTTATTCAGCATTCAGCCTGATTTGTTTGCAGTTTGCTTGCACTGAGATGATAAACTGGTGCACGTTCATTGCTCTTTGCTTGCACAGCACAGACTTCCCATCGATCAATGCTTATCTTACACTGTATAGTGCATTTTCTGTCATAAACTGTGTTTACTGCATACCCTCCAACATTCTACACTAAAAGTCCAATTGTTTTGAAGTGGGCTTGCTGAGCTCGTAGGCCATAGCACTTAAATCCATTTAATTGCCCCAATCTGAATATAATGTGCCTGTATACTAATAAGTAGCACTGACAATGTAATCAATCAAAGTAAATAACATACCGTAACTCCTAACTCGAAGTTCCCATGCATATTAGATCACCAAGACTTCATATGGACTAATTATAGGGGAGTGCGCTAGCCCTGGTGCTGAAGGAGAGAGCTCTCTGTGTTCACATCATGCCACATCTGCAATTAAATCCCTGTTATGGGCAGAGGAGCAGGGACTAAAACATCTGCCAGTATTTATACCCAGGATTGTGGAAGGGAAACTTCCCTGAATAGGAAAAGCAGCTGGTTTGCATAAAGTTCCTTTTCAAACTTTTTTTTTCTTTGCCTGAGGCTGTGGGAAATTGGTAACTACCGCATCTTTTGACATGTTATTAATTCCTAGTGTTGAGAGCCTTGAAACTGGGAATTGCATCTCAAATCAAAATGGAGCTGGCTCAGGTGTTATTCATTGTTAGTGCAAATCATGTCAAAACCTGGCCATTGCACCAGTATTCATTGAATTACAGTCAAGGTTCAAATCTGGTCAGTAGCATCTCAGTGCAGCAGGAATAAACCTTACACAATAAAAATCAACGACTTCCGATTGCAAATTAAATGAATCACTCAGTTTATTACTATACGAACATTAATGGTATTATTAAATGATATTAATTGGAATCATGAAAGTTTCTGGAACTAATAAGATATAATATTTCAAAATCAAGCAAGATACATCAGCAGTTCTTCACACAGGTCACTTTTTCACACACTCAAGCACTGGTTTGCCAAAACATATTGTGCGATCAGTTGGTTTTTTTGTTGGTTTCTTGGCTTCATGGCTGTTGTTCTGTTACTCTTTTCACAATGCCAAGGTCTCCATTCATCTAACCTAAAGCTACAAACATGTTCACAAAGATCCAAGCAGCTGATACAGAAGACACAAACATGGCATAATGTCATCCATTTTGATCCAGCATGCCTGCTCTACTGTGTACCTGAAATATGGCATAACTGCTGAATGTAATAGATAGGGAAGTGTGGCAGGGCCCAGGTTAACAGAGGTAATCCAAAAATAAGCACAGAAATGCAATACACCTCTTACCTCGATATTTGTTCACTGTGTCTAAGAAGGGCATTGCAGGACGCCCACCAAATTCTTCAGCATGATTCACAAAAGCATCTATCATTGTTTCATATCCACAAATCACAACGATGGGCTTTGGCCCGATCCAGACAGTAAAGATGGGGCCATATTTATCAATGAGCTGAAAGTAGAATCAAAGACAAGCAAGGTTCATTGGGCAATGCTTTCTTTGGACAGATACCTTAGGGCAGGGGTGGAGAAACTGTGTTCCCTGGGCCAAACATGGCCTGCCAGGCTTTTTCTCACAAAATATATTGACCCACCTCTCAGCTGGCATCATGGCAATCTTAGGGCAGTGGGGAAGATTCACAAAAGCTTGCAAAAACTTCTCCTATACAAATTTATGGTGTGATTCAATCTGGAACGCTGTGCACAGTTCTGGTTGACTAATGTCAAAAAGGGATATTGTAGAGCTGGTGGGGGGAAAGTGCCCCAAAGGAAAACTAAAATGATCAAGCAACTACAGCAGCTCCTCTGTGTGGAGAGGGCACAACATTTGGATCTTCCTTTCTTTTTTTAGGAAAAAGGTGAGTAAGAGGAGACAAGACAGAAGTGTGTAACAGTGTCATGGTGTGAAGGAAGCGGAGAGAGAGGTTTTGTTCCCTCTCCCATCACACAAGACCTCTTTCCTGGCCAGTCACCCAGTGGTGCTGTATAGTGGGAAATTCAAGAGAAACACAAGGAAATACAGTCATACCTTGGTTTTTGAACAGCTTAATTCTCAAACGTTTTGACTCCCAAACACCGCAAACCCGGAAGTGAATGTTTTGGTTTGCGAATTATTTTTGGAAGCCAAATGTCTGACGGAGCTTCTGCAGCTTCTGATTGGCTTCAGAATCTTCCAGAAGTTGTGCTTTGATTTTCGAACGTTTTGGAAGTCGAATGGACTTCCGGAATGGATTCCATTCGACATCCAAGGTATGACTGTACTTCTTAGACACAGCACAGAGTTTGGAATTCATGACTGCTAGATGTAATGATGGACAGTTTTAACAGCTGATAAGATAGAGACACAGCTGGGACACCAGTTAAAGTTGGTAGTAGGCACTCAGTTCCACCAAGACAGATTTCCTCAAGCTATAATATGGCCATCAACTGTAGCTTTACCCTCCATCAAAATTCATGGCTGCTATTCATTCATTCACTATTTTTTACTTTTTAAATTTCTATAGTGCTCTTATTCTGAGGATTATATCATCATCATATTATTAATATTAATTTAAAAACACAGAAATGCATAGCATAATAACAAGCAAAAACAATACCCCCCCCCCAAGTTTAAAAGGTATAGATTGCTTAATTAGCCAAAGGCCTGGGTGACCATGAATGTTTTTGCCTGGTGCCTCAAGATACCCGGTATGTATTGAAAGTGCCAGGTGAGCTTCCTTGGATAGAGCGTTACACAAATGGTGAGCCACCACAGCAAAGGCCCATTCTCATGTTGCCACTCTATGGAGTTCTCACAGAGAAGGCACAAAGGAAGAGCCTTGGATGACAATCACAGGGTCCAGGTTGGTTCATATGGATCCCCATACTCTCTACAGCCTTCTAGCATGGGAAAAGACAAAGAGGATGGGAACTTCCCTATCCTAAGCTCCATTCTATTAACTTAAGGCTTCTCAAAGCAGCAGCAGACACAAGCAGACATACACAGACCAGACAATGGAGAAATTAATTTTGTGTCCTCCTCCTCCTCTCTCTCTGTCCTACTATTCTAGGCAAAATCCTATTCATTACATGGCATTTATGGACAGGGAAACCCACCTTTGTATAGAACTTGTAGACAGGCAGGACATCTTTCTGCAGGAGATTTCCCAGAAAGAGCCAGGGAGTGGGTCCTGGGGGTAGCTGGCTTTTCTTCTTGTACATTTTGAAGGAGGAGAAGAGCAAAGTGAAGAGCAGGTAGAGAAGGAGCAGAGCTCCTGCCCCAACCACCTCCATCTTTCACCAGAAATCCAAAAAAATGCTTAAGAAAGTCAGGAAGGAAGCAATGCCGTCAGCTGGAGACCCAGCCAAACCTGCCTCTGGAATATCTCTAACATTCCTACCCTGTGATTTTTAATTATTAGCAAGAGCTAGTTACTCATTAAAAGAATGTCACTCTGACCTGAACTCAGAGTTAACTCCTTAACCCTTGGAAATGTGAGATGTCGTGCATGGAGGCTGTGCACAGATGCACATTTATTGTGAAGTCAGCCGGGGAAAGTATTTTCTTTTCTGGTGCCAGTCAAAGTCAGCAATACTGAGCTGGACAGACCTTTAGTGCAGTTTCCATTTTTGTGACTTTATGTTCCTGCTAATTTTTATACAGGAGTTTAGTGTGTTGACGTACCTACTGATCAGTTTGTGCCTCATAGATGTGGCTCTCACCTGCTGACTGCTATGCATCTCAAGTAAGGCTTTCTTAGCTGCATTGCAACCATGTACCATAAGCCAAGAGACTCAATTAGTGATTTATCTTTTTTCTTGCTGGGTATCTGATCTTTCTGCAATGGTGTTTCCTTCCCCCCCCCCCCACACACACAGACTTCACACTGTAGGGTGCTGTCTGTGGGACTGGAGAGGTGTTTCCTTAATTTGGCCCAATTGGCATTTAGCCCAGGTAAGTGAGAATATTTAAGAAAAGGTTTCTGTGGTATCTGAGGCACTATTGGGTTGAGGACACTCTTTAGTCATCTTCCATGGACTCTGCCTTTGAGGGGTGGGTCCTTGGAGTGCCTTTAGACTTGGCATGCTCACTGAGGTGAAAAATGGCTGAGGGTGTGCATGTCAGGTGAACATACCAGCGGAAGCAGATTTAAGGAAGTGCAATGGGTTTGGTGACACTGGGCCCAGAGCTTCCAAGGTGCCACAGCTTTTATTTAGAATGGAGCACAAGAGGTGGGGGTGCCAAATTTTTGGCCCCTGAAATTTGAGACTCCAAGATCTGCCACTGACACCAGGGAGGGAGAATGCTTTCCAAACCTTGCTGAATTATAATAATAATAATAATAATAATAATAATAATAATAATAATAATAATAAATTTTTATTTGTACCCCGCCCTCCCCAGCCGAAACCGGGCTCAGGGCGGCTAACAACAGCAAAAATCACAATAGAATAAAAACCAATTAGTTAAAATACAAGTTAAAAACCAGTTTAAAATGCCGATTCATTTGCCACAGCATGTGGTCATAAACATGCCCAGGAGGTGGGATGGATATGTTACGTTTTATTATCACATTTTTGTATTGCATTAGATTGTTATAAGGTGTACATTCTTTGTTTCTTCAGCTTGTAAACCACCTTGAGTATTGTAAGCTAGAAAGACTAGAAACAGTGGTACCTCTGGTTACGAATGCTTCTGGTTACGAATGCTTCTGGTTATGAATGCTTCAGGTTACAAGCTCCACTAACCCGGAAGCAGCTGCTCCTGGCTGCGAACGTTGCCCCAGGATGCAAACGGAAATCGTCCACCTGGAGCAGGAACTTATAGTTAGGCACTTATAGTTAGAATCTTATAGTTAGGCAGCCACACAATTGTGAGCCCTTCGTGCCATCGTTCATAGTTCAAAAAGCTAGGTTTTGTTTTTCCTTTTCATGGTAGTGAGGAAAATGTTTGCAACACAGAAGGAACAACCTACCAGTCCCAAGATACTATGTAAGAAGCCAACTTGGTTTTCTATAATGCTTTGGCGCTTTAACAAGGTCTTGTCTGTGTAGTCAAAGCGAGTCCCAAAGACGACTGAAGAGATCACATTGGAAACAGCGGGTGTGGTGCTAGTTTCGGATCAAAGCCCTGTCCTGTAGGAGGAACAGAAGACACACAGCAAGGCCTGATCATAGTGGACCCCACCATCTTCAAACCCCAATACAAAATTAACTCTAAAAACTGTTTAAACAGCTTGAGCCTGGTAGATTGCATTTTCATCAGTCCCAAGAACCAAATGTTTAAGAAATTAAAAGTAGTAGTAAAATGCTATAATCAAGAGGGCTGTGCACAGCTCCACCCCTGACACCGACCTGATGTGAGGCCTGAATCTGGGTCCACAAATTGGCTCTGACACAATATTCAGGGCAACCTGGGCAACACTCAAATTGTATCCAGTCCTAAGTGAATTCAAGGGGCTGTGCTAATTTTTATTTTTATTTTTAAACTGCAATTAAACATAATTGTTGGGAGGTGAGAGACAGAAAAAAGAGGCACTGGGTTTCTTCTCCCCCCCCCCACCTACCCCATCCATAGTCCAAATATTCAATCCCGCCCCCCTCATTTCTCTGACTTAACATTCCACTTAATTAACTCATCTGATGCTGATTCTGCAAGCGTTGCCTGCAGCAGAGTTTCAGTTGGCCCACAAGGCTATGTTGACACTAAATAAAAATAAACCCAAGGAATGGAAATGTGTTGATGATTACATGGTACAAAGATGCTCCAACAATAATCCATTGATAAGCGTAGACTGAGCTCACAAAGACAAGAATTATGTTGAAGATGGAATTTTGAATAAGTTAGATAGTAAGTATAAACACAATAGTATTATTAGTAAATAGAATCAAAGAAGCCATGCATGGGGGGGGGGGAGAGTCACAAGGGTACATGGGGAAAGGGAAAGGTGTAACAATAGTTGGTTAAATGTGGATATACAACTACAATGTTAAAGGCGAAGAATGCATGATGTGTTTTATTTATAGTATTTGAATATTCAAAGTTATGTGTCTTACCTACCGTCTTTCCCCCTTTTTAAGACACCGTCTTATAATTTTTTCCCCTCAAAAAAACACAGGGTGGCTTATTTTCAGGGGGATGTCTTATTTTTATTATGTCAGTATGGTATGGTACAGCCTCCCCCTGTGGCGGCACCACGGCTTACTTTTGGGGTATGTCTTACTTCTCACAAAGGTAAAAAAACCCTGCCATGGCTTACTTTATGACGACGTATTAAAAAAGGGGAAACAGGGTATATCATTTGAATATGTAATGTATATAAATAAATAAATAAATAAATAAATAAATAAATAAATAAATATAAACCCAACAACTTTCACTGAAACAATTTGCACACAGTATGATCTTCAGTGTGCAGATCTAAGAAGCGTAGGTAGACTGTCATAGGCATTACTGGGTTAGTGGAAAATATTAAGGTGGAAGTTCAACACATGAGTTGGGGTTCACATGAGCGTGGGGAGAGTTGAAAGGACAAATGGGAAAAGCTTGCCTCCCTGCTGCCACTGAGCCTGACAGCCACATATTCTAACTATGTCAGAAGCTCACATACTATAAGTGCCCATTCCTATATACAATTGAATAAATGTCCTCTCCTTGCCCTGGGACAGTGCTTTCTTGGTTTTATTTTTTAATGAGCTAGATGACCTTTTGTGGCTGCCAATGCCTCCACCAGACAAACAGCTTCCTCCTGCACCCTCTCAGACATTGATCTCTTCCCCATTCCAAAGTCTCTCAGTGTCATAACTGTGAATCTGCACAGCTCTCTCTATTCCATGTCACTAGAGTTGAACATCCCTGAAAAAGAAGAGGTGAAGGTTATTCTGTCAGTTATTTACAGAACAGGAACCAGCAGGAAGTTTCTACATGAAAAGGTGGTTCTGGTACTTTCCACCTTAAAATTATATCCCCATTTGTAGTTACAGTTCAGCAATGAGTTGTTCCCATTCTCTCAATTATCCTGGTAAGGTAGGCCACAACAGCCCGGTCCCATGTTGTGTAAGGGATTTTTGTTCTTTGGTAGAGTAAATAGGTCCAGTTCAGCATACTAATGGATGGCAGGAGACATGACATCACCCCCTTGCCTGACTCCAGTCCACAGTGTTGGCTGCTGTTGGGGTGGGAAGGTGAAATCATGTCACCCATGTTCAGAATGGCATTATATTGGCACAGGAGAAAGGTCTCCATATACAGTTGCTATTTTCAGTTTGCAGACTCAATAAATGGATGATGTTTTGAGTGGCAAGTTTATTTTTATGAGTGTTTAGGGGGGGATAGTTTCCCTTGGGGGGGAAGCAGCTTCTTTGGGGGGAATTGATTTTCAAAAATGGTTCTTTGGAAAATGGTTCTCTCTACATGCCAGCATCGTAACAAAAATCACCTCTCTGAGGCTTCTAATTGCCTCTTAAAAGCTCTCATTGGTGCACATGGGGAACAAATTGCCCTGAAATGCATATAGAGCTTTAGAAAGACACTTTTTGATGGCAAGTAAAGAGAGTCAAGCTTCTCCTCCCCATTGTCTATGGCCCCAAGATTACTCAGACTTCTTTGTACTGGCTATTTATGAAGAAAATGTTAATGGCACTTACACAACTAGTTTGGCCCTCAATTGGGGACTGCATTACAAATCAAAGTAGAGCTGAACTATACATAAAAAATAAGAAGCAATAGTCTACCGTGGCCTTTGGTCACTCGATCAATGACGGGGCTGTTAATATGCCCACCAAACTCTTCAGCATGATCCATCAGAGCATCTTTTACTGCTTCAGCTTGTTATTTATCACATTTGGGGACAACTGCCCTAAGCGATCTACTAACAATTATTTAGGTTACAGTACACTACTGTTATGGAAGTACATTGGAATTTACTCCCATGTGACCTACCAACCACAATCAGGGCTTTAAATTATGTACAGAGTCCCCATGAGTAGTGGAGAGCTTTTCACATGTTATAGGTATCATGCAGTGGAAGGGACAGGGCTTGGCAGTGTGCCTACACTACCCTTTGACTGGATGTGTTTGCACATACACCCCAATACAGCTAGCTTGCAACTTAACGGTTTCAAAATTCCATCTTGTAAACCACCCTGTGATCCTCAGATGATGAGCAGTATAGAGATTTAATTTTTAAAAAAATGAAATTAAGTAAAAATCTATTGTATATTACTGCTGCTGCTGCTGCGCTTTTTCTAAATGAGTGCTGCTATTTATTGTGATTCCTTTAATGCCCTTTTCAGTTAGGGTGCCCCCAGACTGTCATTATTTTGCAAGAGGGATTCAAGCACATACCATAATTTTGGGTCTGTGCAGTTAACATAATCCTAGTGCAACAAATCCACTTAAAAAAAGAGGACTTTTTGCTGTTTTGAAAGCGATGGGGGAAAACATTGAAAAGCATGGGATGAATAAATGACTATAAGCAACCTGCAAGCTAACCAGGATGAGTGAAGAATGAATGAATGCTCATTGTCATAGAACCACCCTGCAAGCAAATCAGAACAAATGTTCAATAAAGATATAACTTCTTTTCAAGCTTTGTGCAAGCAAATCAGAATGAATGCTGAATAAACTGATTGTCTGGAGGGATCTGAAGTTGATTCAGGGAAGCTCTAAAGAGCATGCAAAATGGACACATGCCAACAACGACAACAAAAACCCCTAGTAAAATCAAGTAATAAACAATGCAAATAAAAATAAGGAAAGAGAAAGGAAGCAGAAATCTGGCCTCCTTCAAAGCATGCCTTTATTATAAGGAAGCATGGAAACGTATATTAGCAAAAGAGGGAACAATTAACCTTCTGTCCTTCCTCTACACATTGCTTCATTCCAGACAATGGTTGTTTATGCCATGCCACAGGGACAAGGGAACAGAGAAAGAGTGTAACAAGAAATGGCTTTACCTTTGAATAGTTTTTGTTCAAGGCAGGACATCTTTCTGCAGCAGGTTCCCGAGAAAGAACCAGGGAGTCGGTCCTGGAGGTAGCTGGCTTTTCTTCTTGTACATTTTTGAGGATAAGAAAATGAAGATGAAGAGAACCCAGAAAAGGAGCAAAGCTCCTGTTACAGCCACTTCCATCTTCCTCTGAGGCTCTACTTTTGGTCAAATATAGCCAGGAAACTGCTTAAGAAAGACAAGGTGAAAACACAGCTGCTTATTAGAGCCCCAGCCAAACCTCAACTCCAACCTTCTCCAAATAATCTTAGTTCCTTTATTTCCAGTATGTGTTCCATTAGGAAGGGTGGGTCAATCATCAACATAAGCTCTAGATCTGGGCTGAAAATAGGTTAATTTCTATGCTCTTCCACATCAAGGTTGGGTACAGGCTTACATGTAACTGATATGAATGGACATTTTCTTTAACACAAGCATTAAAATAAAATAAAAAAAATTCCTCCCAGTAGCACCTTAGAGACCAACTAAGTTGGTATCTGAAGAAGTGTGCATGCACACGAAAATTCATACCAAGAACAAACTTAGTTGGTGTCTAAGGTGCTACTGGAATAATTTTTTTTATTTTTTATTTTGTTTTGACTATGGCAGACCAACATGGCTACCTACCTGTAACAAGCATTAAACACAGTCATACCTTGGAAGTCAAATGGAATCCGTTCCTGAAGTCCGTTCAACTTCCAAAACGTTTGAAAACCAAAGTGTGGCTTCTAATTGGCTGCGGGAAGCTCCTGCAGCCAATCGGAAGCTGCGGAAGCCCCGTCATATGTTCAGCTTCCAAAAATAGCTCAACAAATGTACTTTTGAACTACAATCCATAGCTGGAGCTTCGCATCTAAACCCACTGCTTTCACCCACAGGAATCATTCCATCTAAGTATCAGAAGAGCTATTGGCATGTCAGCATATATAATATGATGTAAGATCGTAACAGCCTTTCCCATAGCAAATGGTAGAATGGGCAGAATTCAAGCTTAAGTGCTTCTGTACTTTGACGTACTCTGAGTATCGGGGGATGGAGGAAATGCTATTCATTAGCAATATTATTTCCCCTGAAAATCGGTGTCTCGACTGAATAAATATCACAGTAGTCCAGAATGTGGAAGAAATTAACATTGCCAGTTGCTGCTGTTTAACAATATTTCCCCTTTCTCTTCATCCTGCTGCAATGGAGTGCAGATGGAACTGAGTTTTAACTTGGAAATGTTTCAAGCAACTTTCCATGTGGTTTCCATTACATAAGAGCCCATTCCTTTTTCTAATTAAGCAAATTCCTTCTCCCTGCCCTGGGGGGGTGGGGCTGCTTTTGGGGTTGAGGAAGGTTTGGAGGGGAGATAAGCTAGACATGGTCACCATTTCCTCCAGCAGGCAAAGTGCTTCCTCCTGCACCCTCTCGGATATTGATCTCTTCCACATCCCAAAGTACCAAAGGGTGGAAATAAAGCAACTGGCCCTGCTCCCTCCATATTGCCTAACTTTTGGTGCACAAACCTGAAAGCAAAGAGGTAGAGATCATTTTTCCAGTTTTCATCATAAGAAGAATGAGAAGGATATCTCTACAAGAGAGGTGGGTTCTGTCACTTCCCCCTTCAAATTATATTTCCCTTTCAACACACACACACACACACACACACACACACACACACACACCGTTATCTCCTTCATCCTTTTTCCTCCTTCATACCGGTATTTCTTTCAATACTCCCTTGCACACAAATCTCCCTACATTTCCATATCTCTTCCTCTTTCTTATTATGTAGCCCCCTCTGTCCACACAACCCTTACAGATATACAGTGGTACCTCAGGTTACATACGCTTCAGGTTACATACGCTTCAGGTTAAGAACTCCGCTAACCCAGAAATAATGCTTCAGGTTAAGAACTTTGCTTCAGGATAAGAACAGAAATTGTGCTCTGGCGGCGCAGCGGCAGCGGGAGGCCCCATTAGCTAAAGTGCTGCTTCAGGTTAAGAACAGTTTCAGGTTAAGAACGGACCTCCGGAACGAATTAAGTACTTAACCAGAGGTACCACTGTATATGTTACTGTATCTTTAAAATTAATAGACTCTTAAGAGCAAGCCTGTCAGTCAGCTTGTTCAATTAGAGAAGGTTAAATTCACTTGATGGATGTTGTACATATATGGGTGTTGTTTGTTTACAAAACATCTCTTCTGAATTACTACAATGAATCTGGAACTTCATGTTAAATACAATACAGAGTGGCTGGGGAGACCCAGCCAGATGGGCGGGGTACAAATAAAAAATAATTTAGAAAAAACCACATGGTACCAGGAGTGAAATACAGTATGGGAAGGTACAATGGAATATTTGAGAGCTCCGCATTCTTTCTTTTCTTTTCTTTTTAAATATATATTTTATTAAAGATTTCTTGGTTTACAAAAGTATATGCAATGTCTCTTTTTTCAAGTTACATTTCCTACAGATCAGTTTCAGGCAGCTAGGGAATTGAAGAGAGTGTTTAAAACAGGCTCCCCCCCCCTTTTCAAAGTCTCTCCCTTCTTGCTGTACTTAAGCAATGGCAGAAGTTTAGTTAAAGGGGGGGGAGAGACAATGAACAACTATTGTGGTTTTAAATGAAGGCAGGGGTTTAAGTAAAGCAGGGATGGAGAGACACCAAGGGTTTTTCTTTTTGGTTTTTTTTTAAACCCAACCTAACCAGCTTTATCAAGGAGAAATGGCAGAGGTGGGTACAACGCAGAAGATAACGCCAAAAAGCTGACACAACAGAGCCTTTCGCAACTTCCTTCTCACTGTACTCAAACTTTCTTTTAAACTGCCACTCACTCTCTCCCCCCCCCAGTGCACCCCCTCTGCTCACTCTACTCAAACCTCTGCCATTTTTTAAAAAATTGCTGCTTTCCCACTCTTGGTTTCTCTCCATCCCTGCTTTATTCAAACCTCTGCTTTTGTTTAAAATCACCATTTTCTTCTGTGTCGCTCTACTATAGCTGTCAACTTTTGGATTTGAAAATAAGGAATTTTTAAAAACTTTCGGATTTGAAAATAAGGGATGCCGCGAGGGCGGTGCAATGGCACCAAGTAGCCTCGCCACCCTGTGCTCCAGAGGCTGCGTGCGAACGGGTGAGCGGAAGAGCGAGAGCATAGACGGCAGGCAGGCTGTCTGTCTGGTTGGGCATGAGGGTCTGCACAAGGCATGCAAGCTCCGCCCCCAGTCAGTCTCAGACTCCTTATTGGCAGCCCAGTAATGCAGCTGAGGAGCCTCCCTGGCCGGCAGGGAGGGAGAGGAGCTGCTTCCTTTGAAATCTGGGAAATTTAAGGGATATCAACAATCCGGGATAGCAGCGGGAAACGGCATTGGAATAAGGGAGTTTCCCGCCAAAAAAGGGAGGGTTGACAGCTATGCGCTCTACTGCCACTTTACTCAAACTTCTGCTGTTGTTTAAAAAGCCATGCTTCCCACTTTCCCGGTGCCTCCTTCTCTTTGTTCTCAGCCTTTTCCCTCTTCCATTCACGCAAGAGAGATAAAGGATGTGGAGCCTCAAACAGTCCATACCCGGTAGTACTTTACTCAAACTTCTGCCATTGTTTTAAATTATTGCCTGTCAGTTTTCTTCCATTCTTGCTTCCATGCAATGGCTGCTGCTGGTGTGCAACCTGCCTTCTCTTTTGCCTCACCCTGACTGCATGCAAATCCAAGATTGTGATGCAGCACTACAAATTCTCCAATGTGGGCTGCATGGTGACAACAGTACATTTTTATGTATATTGTGCATATATTAAATTAATCTAGCTCAGCCTCATAAAAGGGGGGAAGAGGAGGATAGTGTAAACCTTGAACTCCTGCATAAATAAGCAAGGTACAAATAAATGTCACACATAGTCATTTGTACCTGTATATTCTCTTTCTAATAATACAAAAGATGGGGCTATCCTGTGAAGCTGTTGGAAGATTCACGACAGACATAAGGAAATACTTCTTCACAGAGTGCATAGTTAAACTCTGAAATTTGCTACCACAAGACAAATGGATGTTAAACAAAATGGGGGAGGGGCTGTTGATAGTGTTACTCAATTTCTGTCTGCTAATGTTGAAAGTCTTAATATAGTACATGGAAAAGGTTAGCAATCAGTTGAGGCCCTTTCACCATAACAGCATAAAAATATGCATAAACATCATATACTAGTGTAAATGTGCACATACAAAAATACATTATATAAGGGGAAATTGCTTTTAGAAATTATTGGACAAAATTCATATTACAACGCTGGTGAATTTTCATGAGAACCTAAAAAAAAAGATGAAAACTGATATGGAAATGTGGAGATCTGAACTCAATATGGGAAACTGAGAAAAACTGGAATTGACAGATCAGTCTCAATTAACAGCGAAACCCTATGCAATGTATATTCAGAAGCAAGTCCCATATAGTTCAATGCGGCTTCCACCTAGGTTAAGTATGTACGAGATTGCAACCCAAAGCTGTAACCTGAGACACACTTACTTGGGAGTAAGCCCCATTGAACTCAGTGGGACTTATTTCTGAATCTACACTGTATGGGAGTGATATTGCTGTCCCCTCTAACTAGTTCAGAGCAAGCAGAGGATGCATCCTCAGATTTCTGCAGGCTTACATCAGAGTCAAATCAAATTGCTTCCATCAAAACCTCAGGACTGCAATGATTTGCAATGAATGCAGTCAAGTGCTAGCCTTGTAATCAGAAATCACAGCTATGATTATTTGAACTAGAAAGGAAAAGGAAATGTACCAAGAGAATATAAGAATCCAAAAGATGCTAAGCTATAAGATAAAAACCAGCTTGCAATCATTGATTAAAAAAGCAGGTACAAGTGGTTTATATAACTAAATAAAAAAAATAAGAAGGGAATCCCCATCCCTATATATTTACCTGCAGACTGTTGAAGTCCTTTTGCATTCTGGGTGCCACCTTTGCCACTATGATTAAAAGACAAGCAGAGAAGATTGCATATGGGCTATTGCTTCCAGGGGAAAGATCCAAGTAGTTGAGAAGACAATCACTGGGTGGGAGAAATCCAAATGTGGCCCCAGAGAAGCTGGAGGGGAGCTTCTCTGTGCTGCAGAAGATGGGGGGAGGCTTGGTCTTCGGGTTGTGACAGGGAAGCAAATAAAGGAAGAGCTGCAACATCTGCTGAGCATGCAGAAGGTCCCAGGTTCAATCCCAAGCATCTCTAGATAGGGCTGGGAATATTCCTTGCTTCAAATCCCAGAAAGCCACTAGCAGCCTGTGTAGACAGCATTGAACTAGCCAGCCCAATGGCCTGACTGTATAAAGCTGCTACCTACATTGCTTTCCTAAAATTCAGGGGAAAGTATTTTCTTGTCTTCTGCTGCCATCTCCTGGTATACCATAGAATGATAAACCACCAAATGGCAATTACTGTAACTACGGTACTTGCTAAAGGAGGGACGCAGGTGGTGCTGTGGGTTAAACCACAGAGCCTAGGGCTTGCCGATCAGAAGGTTGGCGGTTCGAATCCCTGCGACGGGGTGAGCTCCCGTTGCTCGGTCCCTGCTCCTGCCAACCTAGCAGTTCGAAAGCACGTCAAAGTGCAAGTAGATAAATAGGAACAGCTGCAGCGGGAAGGTAAACGCCGTTTCTGTGTGCTGCTCTGGTTCACCAGAAGCTGCTTTGTCATGCTGGCCACATGACCTGGAAGCTGTACACCGGCTCCCTCGGCCAGTAAAGCGAGATGAGCGCCGCAACCTGAGAGTCGTCCACGACTGGACCTAATGGTCAGGGGTCCCTTTACCTTTACCTATACCTGAAGGGACCGAGCAACAGGAGCTCACCCCGTCACGGGGATTCGAACCGCCAACCTTCTGATTGGCAAGCCCTAGGCTCTGTGGTTTAACCCACAGCACCACCCGCTAACTTGCAGCAGCTGTAAGATGTTTAATTATTTTATGGTTGAATTTGCAGATTCATTTTGCATATTATATTTTTGTTTTATGGTGACTGTATATAAAGAAATCAGCCCAATGATGACAAGCAGGCCAGTGGTGGTTCTGTGGGAGACATGGAAAACCAGGAGGGGGAGACTATAGTATCACATTTTTTTTTCTCAGCAGAAAGGAAACCTCATTTATTTCAAGGGTGTTACTTCTGAGCAAAATCCATAAATTGTTTAGTTTTGTTTAACCCTGTAAAGGCAGCACACCTAGGGAGTGAATGAAACAATGACCATGAGCAAAGTGCTTTAACAGACATAACCCAGTATCCTCCTTTTTCTGCTTTCCTGGGTGGAGCCCCTCCCAAGTCTCAGGTGCGGATGGTCAACATTCCTTCCTCTGTTGCCATAGCAGCAGTGATTAAAGTCCTTAGCAATGGTGCTACCTGCAGAGTGCTGAAGCATTGGAGCTGCCTTTGCCTTTTGTGCTCTAAGTTTCTTCAGAAATGCTCAACTTTTCCTTTTAATGACAGATAAGTGTCTGTGGGTCCTGCAGGCATTGGGCCTACAAAAATCCAACCCCTTCTACCCATCTGCTTGCAGCCCTGGTTTGTGGGTATTTTAGGATAGCTCTAGGCCAGTGCCAAAGCTGGAGCAACAAAGCATCCACCTAATTACAGTGGTACCTCCGGTTAAGAACTTAATTTGTTCTGGAGGTCCATTCTTAACCTGAAACTGTTTTTAACCTGAGGTACCACATTAGCTAATGGGGCCTCCCGCTGCCGCCGCACCGCTGCCGTGCAATTTCTGTTCTCATCCTGAAGCAAAGTTCTTAACCCGAGGTACTATTTCTGGGTTAGCGGAGTCTGTAACCTGAAGCGTCTGTAACCCGAGGTACCACTGTACTTAGTGATCTTGGTGTGGGGCAGATGAGGAACAAGGACCCCAGAGATGTTTCACTGAACTACAGAACAGTTGAGGGGCCCTGTGGCAATAATAAATATGAACTTTCTGCAAGTTGGGTTGTTTTAAAACCTTTTTAGTTCTAGCTGTTTCAAGAGTGTAAAACTTGCATTCTTTCATAATTGTAACCTGAAGTATCCACAAACTTTGACTGCAACCTCTGCTACATCGAAGGCTTTGAAGAGCTCAAGAACAATTGATGCAGTCTTCTGTAGCAGCCATTCCCAACCTGGTGCCCTCTTGACGTTTTGGACTACAATTCAAATCATCTCGCATCATCTCCCACCATTCCCATCTTCTCCCAGCCAGCAAAGGTGATGAAGAGGAAGCAGTTCTGACTTGAGACGTCTGACCAGCCAGCAAAATCCATTCTAGTCAGTGTGATTGGGGTAGAGGCAGCAGGCACCTCCCACCTTCTAGGATGGTTTTAGTATTATTTCATTATGCAATTTGCATTTTTACAAAAGATTAAAAGTACACCCCCAGTGAAAATTCCTTTAAAAAAAAAAAAGCACTGTGATGATTCACACCTTTGAACCCATTCAAAGCGCACTTCTTTCAGGGAAGCTGTTCAGCAGGGACTGGCAAGGACACTGGCTGGGAAACAATAAAAAGGTAAAAGGTAAAGGGACCCCTGACCATTAGGTCCAGTCGTGACCGACTCTGGGGTTGCACACTCATCTTGCATTATTGGCCAAGGGAGCCGGCGTACAGCTTCCAGGTCATGTGGCCAGCATGACAAAGCCGCTTCTGGCGAACCAGAGCAGCACACGGAAGCGCCGTTTACCTTCCCGCCGGAGCAGTACCTATTTATCTACTTGCACTTTGACGTGCTTTCGAACTGCTAGGTTGGCAGGAGCAGGGACCGAGCAACGGGAGCTCACCCAGTTGCGGGGATTCGAACCGCCGACCATCTGATCGGCAAGCCCTAGGCTCAGTGTTTTAACCCACAGCGCCACCCGCACTGTGGGTTTTTTCCCCACTGTTTCTCCCATCCAGCAGCCACGATCTTATGTGCAAAGTAGTCATGCCACCCTCTGAACCCTGGGCTATTTGCACAAGTATATGCAGAGCTACCCTGTTAATTCTGCTTTACACGCTACGTGTAATTAGCACTTTTTTTTAAAGAAAAGCATTAAAATATGTTAATTTGAGCAGGAAAAAGAGACACTATACTCATGAGAAAATGATAGGTACAAGATGTTCTAGAAAACCTTGGGTACAACCAGCAACTTGCCCAGGAAAAGCAGCAGGGGAAATAATGTAACACTGCAGCTAGCAAAGATTTGCAGCCGAGATGAAGCCAAGTTTAGAGAAACAATAAAACAGCTCACACAACGCTACTTTGTATTTATACCAGACATGTGCAAGGGATACATACACCAGCTTTCCCCAATCTGGTGTCTTCCAGCTGTTTTAGACCTACAATTCTCATCAGTTCCAACCAGCATGGCTGTAGCCCTATGCTTTAGTCACATGGCCTGATGGGAAAATAAAATATGATGGAAGCCCTGGTAGATATGCCAGTGGACGTACCAGCAGAACGCTCAACCAGTTCAGCTGCTGTGCCAGCAAATGAGCTGGCAAAACACCTGAGAAAGAATGGAGCTATAAGCAGGATGAGAAATAAAAAGAGTCCAGAGTAAAACAATACTGAAGATAGTCAAATATGAAGCACAGGCAATGACTGTTTCACACATGCTCAATATGTGCGTGACCATGCATGCACACATCTCCACAACCAGGAAAAGGCTGGGAAAGTGGGGGGGGGGAATGGTAATGGGAACAGGGTGGAGCGGTGGAAGGCCCAAGGCAGAGGACACCATGGGGGGGAAACAGAAGAAAAGAAGAGAAAGAAAGGAAAAAGAAGAAAAATATAAGGGACTTCCAAATTTCTGTATGTCAGTTACATAAAAGAAATTTTTCACACTAGAATGACATCAAACTGATCTACTTTCTGTAAGGCAATATTCTCCCAATCTTCTGACCCAAATGTCTCAAATTACAGTGGTACCTCAGGTTACATGCGCTTCAGGTTACAGACGCTTCAGGTTAAAGACTCTGCTAACCCAGAAATATTACCTCGGGTTAAGAACTTTGCTTCAGGATGAGAACAGAAATCGGGCAGTGGCGGCGCAGCGGCAGTGGGAGGCCCCATTAGCTAAAGTGGTGCTTTAGGTTAGGGACGTTTTCAGGTTAAGAACGGACCTCCGGAACGAATTATGTACGTAACCAGAGGTACCACTGTAATTCATTTTCCTTTTTACCCAAAAAGTCCAAATGCGGTTCTCTAATTATTGTTACAGGTAGGTAGCCGTGTTGGTCTGCCATAGTCGAAACAAAATAAAAAAATTATTTCTAGTAACATCTTAGAGACCAACTAAGTTTGTTATTGGTATGAGCTTTTGTGTACATGCACACTTCTTCAGATCTGAAGAATTTTTTTTTTATTTTGTTTCTCTAATTATTGTTATTTATAAATGTCAGCAATAGTTTTTTATCCAGCTAAATGTATCCTTCAGTTTCCAATGCAGTTTAAGTAATTCTTCAAACAGTAAGAAGGAGAGAGAGAAATTCTAAAAGCGGAGGGTGTTTGATTTATGCAACTGAGCCTGACCCTGGTTCTGAAGTTTGGATGCTGCTATCCCTGTGCCAGCCAGCCAGGCCTGTGGCATCACCTCCCATGTTTAATAATAATAATAATAAACTTTTATTTATACCCCGCCCTTCCCAGTCAAGAACCGGGCTCAGGGCGGCTAACAATCATAAAAACCACAACAAACCACAAACAATCAATTAAAAACACAGATTAAGATACAATGTGAAATTCAAATTTTAAAATGTCACCTCATTTTAAGCAGTCCACCAACAGACCAACAGAATAACATAACAAGGTAATTAAACCCAACCCAAAAGCCTGGCGAAACAGTTCAGTCTTGCAGGCCTTGTGAAAGGATGCCAGATCCTGCAAGGCCCTCGTCTCCTGTGGCAGACTATTCCACCAGAATCACAGAATCACAGAATCATAGAGTTGGAAGAGACCACAAGGGCCATCCAGTCCAACCCCCTGCCAAGCAGGAAACACCATGTTGGGGCCATGACCGAAAACGCCCTGGCCCTAGTAGCTGTCAGCCTGATATCCTTATGGCCCGGGATCTCCAGGATGTTATTATTTGAGGACCTCAAGGTCCTACCCGGGGCATACCAGGAGAGGCGGTCCCTTAAGTACGAGGGTCCTAGGCCGCGTAGGGCTTTAAAGTTTCAAGTGCAGCCCAAGGTGAGGGCCAGTAGAACCATCTGAGCTGAATGGAAAGAATGTTAACTGCACCTCATCCAAGACCATCTTGGCTGTTTCTTAGTACAGAATCAGGTCATGGTGCCTGAGCTTTCACAACTGTCGCCTGTCACGAACCACCATTGGCATGATTGGCAGCAACAGCAGCAGATATGTTCTCAGCTTATGAAAATATTTTATTCTCTTGTTTTCTGATTATTTCTGCTGTTAAGGCGCTGGTGTTTTTTTTTTAAATAAAATTTTATTAAAGTTTTTTAATAATACAAAAAGAGAAAAGAAACCAATCTAAATTCTTTTATTCTATGGTTCTGTTCTCTGAATTTTTGAAGCACCTTTGCTTGGTTCAAATAAATTTTGACAATGTCACCTAGCTACAATGGATATGTTCCACCAATAGTGGTTACCAATGGCTGTTGCCCATAATAGCTGTGTTCTACCTCAACCTCAGGGACCCAGGTGGCGCTGTGGGTTAAACCACAGAGCCTAGGGCTTGCTGATCAGAAGGTCGGTGGTTCAAATCCCTGTGACGGGGTGAGCTCCTGTTGCTCGGTCCCAGCTCCTGCCCACCTAGCAGTTCGAAAGCACGTCAAAGTGCAAGTAGATAAATAGGAACCGCTCTGGCGGGAAGGTAAACGGCGTTTCCGTGCGCTGCTCTGGTTCGCCAGAAGCGGCTTTGTCATGCTGGCCACATGACCTGGAAGCTGTATGCCGGCTCTCGGACTATAGAGCGAGATGAGCACCTTTACCTTTACCTCAACCACTGGAGGCAGGATGCCTCTGCATGCCAGCAGTTGCTGTCACTCTCAGGTCCTGCTTCTAATTAGCCACTGCAAGAACAGGCTGCTGGGTCTTTGAGTGAAATCCTTTATGTGAAAAAAACCACAATATTTTTGTTTTTTGGTGGGGGTGGACTCTACCTTTTGTTATTTAAATTGTCTGTCATGTGGCAATCACTGCTGGTATACAGTACTAATGACTTTACATTTCCTCCTTTATCTTTACAATAGATAAGATGTTATCCTGCCCATTTCACAGCTGAGGTTGAAGCAGCGATTTTGGAGTTGGACGCTGGCAGAATCCGGCCCGAAACAGAATCCCTGTTGGAGGAGCACGCTTTCCGAGGACACAATCCCCGTTCTTTATATATATATAATGAATTATATATAATGTATTGAGCAATCCCTATAGGGATAGACAGATGCCCAGATGTGTCCGTAGAGGGCGAGAGGCGGCGATGTGAGTGTTCAATCAGAATAAGCTAGCCAGAACCAGGTCCAAGTCGCCAATATAAGCCGGGGAGCTTCCTCTGCACTCCCCTTTCCATGATGGTTGCCGACTTGAGCAGCTGCACCGTGGCCGAAATAGGAACATTTTTTTGTGCGCGCTGGGTGGGGGCTCTCAATCCAGCCAGCTCTATCTTGAATTACAGAAACGCGGGCAAATGAGGATGAACAACCGGGTGGTGGTGGTGGTGAGACTCACCGGTTTTTCGCAGCAGCACCATCACCACTAGTGAACAGAGCCTCTCATTTCTGGCTATTTTGGGGGTTTAAAGAGCTACCCACCCCGAGCAGGAATGGATGCTCGGCGCTACTGTGGCTGCCTCCTTTCCCCTCCGCAGCCCCATTGCGCGGCCGCAGCAAGGTGCTCCGCAGCGCCCCCACCCGGCGCAAGTAGGAAAGCGGCGGCCAGGAGGCGGAGACTCCAGTTCCCAGCGCCCCAGGCCGGGCAGCCGCAGTCCGAGCCGCCGCTTCTCTTCCAGCCTTGTCAGCAGCGCAGCGCGTCGGGATCGCCGCTGAGCTCGGAGAGGGAGAGAGGGAAAAGAGAAAGACGACCAGCTCAGCATGGCCGGCCGGGCGTGGGCCGGGCGGCTGCGCTGAGCACTCGGGGCCGGGCGTGCTCGCTCGGCGGCTGCGCTTAGCCAGAAAGGGAGAAAGTGACGCTCCTGCTGCTGCTGCTGCTGCGCCCCCGAAGGATGCAGGAGGCGGCGATGGTGCTGGCCGGGGGCTGCCCCCCTCCTTCCCCGCCGCCGCCGCTGCTGCTGCTGCAGTGCTAGAGTCTTCGTCTTCGTCTCCCTCCTCCTCCTCCTCCTCCTCCACCTTCTACCTTGAAGAAGGGCCATGTAACCGCCTCCCTCCGCCTCCCCCAGCTCGGGATAGCCACCGATCTCCCCAGCTCTCCCTCTCCTCCTCCTCTTTCCCGAGCCCGTCGCGGCGCTCTCTGGCCAAGGGCGCAACCATGAAGAAGCAATTCAACCGCATGCGGCAGCTCGCCAACCAGACCGTGGGCAGGTAAGGGAGGAAAGTGAATTTGGGGGGGGGGTCCGAGGTAGACGCACATCGCCTCGGCTTACAACGCCCCTTTCTGCCCCAGCAGACGCTGGTGCGCCAAGGAGCGGTGCGCGGGAGGGTGGTGGGTTAGGTACCGAGTGCAAAGTATCCCCCTCCCCGTCTCTAAACTCGGTTTGTTTGGAGGGCTGTTTTGGTGAAGCTGCCTCCATTACATGTTTTGGTTTACCCGAGCTTTCTATATTCCTTCGGTCACAGCTTGTGCATTCCCCTCCTCCAATTTCCTATGATTCTTCCCGCCTCTTTCTCGCTCTCGTTTACACACCCGCTGAGAGGCTGCTGTGGTTATATTGGGAAAGAGATCTTCATCCTTTGCTTGCTAGCCTATGCTTAGAAAATGGAAGGGCTTCTTTCTGCTACCCCAAAGCCCTTACCTGAGGCTTCAAGGTGCTTCCAACGCTACCTGGCCTCTGCTGGGTTTGTTCCCCAAGTAGTTTTATTCAGGAAGCTCTTGCTGTATGAAAACTCTGCCAGTTCCCCTCCACTTGTATAGGTTTTATCATAGCCAGCTGCTGACAGGCAGGAGGGACAGGTAAGCAAGCTAACAGAAACCACTGGAAGGCATACAAAGTCTGGCAAGGGGCAGTAATGGCATTTAGCAGACTTTGCCTTGTGAGTTAAGACTGTGGTCCTAACCTCACTTGGCTGGGAGTAAGCCCTATTGGATACAGCCGGACTTAGTTCTGAGTAGACATGGTTAGGCTTGCAGCCTCAAGCATGCAGAAAAATCTCCCTGGAGAGTCAACTGCTCAGACTATAGCTATGGGGTGTCCTTTTCACCTCAGTTATTGCTTATCTCAGAATTTCTCTCTCTCTGCTCACCTCAGGATTTATTGCTGTTTATGCTTGCGAGAATCAGCTGTTATTGGTTGGGGAGCTGGCCTGGCTGGCTTTTGCTCAGCAGCTGGCTTTGGAAGGAAGGAAGGGCTGGTGAGCCCTGCTCCTGCATGATAAGGGAGACTTGCTTTTGGATGTTGCCAATCTGAGCATCTTTTTTCTGCCCTTGCTGTGGCGGCCAGGATCAGTCTGGACCTGTGAGAGTGCTGTGCAGGCTCTGATGTTCTGGCTGGGCCTTGTGTTCACGGCATTTACTTGCTTTAATGGGAATGCTTGCTGCAGAACCTTTTGAGAATTATACCATGTCTAGATAGAGGTTCTCTACCCCCCCTCCCCAATCTTATTCCTGAATTATGTCCCATTTTTTGAATAGAGGTATGAGGCAGATGGAAGGGTCAGTGGGAGGGGGAGGAGCTATGTGGCTTTCATGGGATGCTATAACACAGGGGGCAAAAATTGTCTGGGGAGAAATCTCGCTGTGCTTTGCAACCTATTTGTTTGATTTCTTTTCTTCTCCTGACAGCCTTAATGGCGGGAACAGGGGATGCACTGAGCAGCTCTTCCAGTGTTATGCCTGCGGACTGTCCAGATGGGCAGTGCATCATTCATTCCCGCCAATCTATCCAGCTGACATGTGTCCATCTTTGCATCGCTTCCTCTAGCAGCTGTGAGCACTGGCTTTCCCTACAGCCTCGGGGGATGGCTAGCCAAATGGGTCTGCCTATCTATGGCTTGCAGTATTAGGGAAGTTTTTGTTCTTCATTTCTCAGGATATTGCAGTTCGGCCCTGTGCCACGGCTCCATTGCTAGCATGCCTTTCTAGTAGTTGACTCAGTCCTCGTTGAGAAATCCAATCACGTCAAACTTGGGTTTAATTGTGGAAGCAGAGGTGGCCCTGCTGTGCAGGCTGCTTTTGATAAGTGTGGTGGAAAAGCTCTTCTGCACAGCCAGCAGCAATCCCATCCCCAATTTTGTGGTCCATTTCGAATCCCCAGGAAAAAGAAATGACTGTGCCTCTGGAACAATGAGGTGGGGTTGGCTTGTTTTCCTTTCTCGGCAATCAGTTGGTGTAAGAAGGCAAAGGCCTTATTGGTCAGTGACTTGGCTGTGAAAGCAGGCGGCTAGGCTGTTTAGCCGAGGGCATGTGTGCTACTTGATGGGGAGACAGCTTAAGGCACTGGTTCTGCTGTTGCAAAGCCTGTCAATGGGACTGTGGAGCCAACAGGCATAATAGCAGCCAATTTGCTGAACAAATGACCTACATTAGACATTGTAGTGGGAGGTGGCTTGGTTGGGGAGGAAACCGATGGGCATAGATGTAATTGTACGATGTGCAAAGGTAATGTGACAGGAGTCATGTGATGGGTTGAAGCTCTATCTCTTTTGCTTGTTGTCTGAATAAAGGTACCACTTCAACCAGGACTAAAAAGGTGGTGGTGGGGGGGCATCCATTGTGAGCCAGAAGGATCATGTTAATTGCATATAACATTTGTGTGCACGCAGTTGGTGACCTCAGGCCTAGATGTGTTATGCATTTGTGTAGTGTCCTTTGTCTAACTTTCAGCGTGAATAGCTGCTTTTAGATAAGCAGCAATTAATTGCCCTGATCCAGCTTATCCACATGAGCCATGCATATTTTGGCTGTCCCTAGTGTGGCAACCTCTCTTTAATTTTGGGTGGGGGCGGGGGCCAGTGGGGGGAGCGGTTGAGAAGAATGGTGACATTTGACAGACCTGCTGAAACTTCCAGCCAGCTGATGTGATCAAAAGGTTCGGTTATTAACTATCCCTGGGTTTCAAAACCATGACTCAGATCTTTAAAATCACATAATAGGTTTAGAACCAGTGAGATTATATAAAATCCTAGTTCACTTTTGTGCGCTTTCCTATTTGTGGGAAACAAAATTGCTCTTTCTGGGAGCTTTTCTGCTGTCAGTGTTAACTTCCACTCCTTCTGTTGCTATTTCTATTAGTAAGCTGTTATTTCTGATTAAGTATCTGTCAGTACTTAGTCACTTTGGTGCCATTCTCTATAGCTAAACAGGATGCCTCGTAGATGATATCCCTTATCTTGTTTTGGGTTTGTTTGTGTGCACATGTGGTAACAGATCTCGGGCATTGGCTATGTTGGAGCCTGGCCACATGGCAGCACTGCATGCATAGAGACTGCACTGCCCCTCAGTTACTTTGTTTGGAGTCTGTGAGTTTTATATTTATTTTCCATGAAAATAGGATGTGTGATAGATAACCTTATGGCCTTTGTTCTGCTTAGGATTCAAAGGTATTGAGGAAGAACTGCCGTGAGTTCACAAGGCAACTTGGCTTGTGTTGGAGACAGAGTGAGAGAGTTTCAGGTTCAGGTTCATTTCGCCACCTTTCTATGTTGCTATACTCAAGGCAGTTTACAAGCTGAAGAAACAACAACATATACAACAAAGCTCATACATCAGGCAACCCCAAACTTGGCCCGCCAGATGTTTTGGGACTACAATTCCCATCATCTCTGACCACTGGTCCTGTTAGCTAGGGATGATGGGAGTTGTAGTCCCAAAACAGCTAGGGATGCCAGTTGGGGGATGCCTGTCATACATCTTATAACAATCCAATACAATACAAATAAGCCATAATAAGATATGACTTTAAAATAAACAATTTATATTAATTAAAGTAATAGTCAACAATCCATTAGCTTATACACAACAGCGTTAACACTCAAAATACCAGCAAACAATAATTAAGCAGAAATTCACTCTCAACAATTACATTAAATAATTACTAAACTACAATCAATAAAAATAACGGCAAGTCACAATACCAAATACATAAAATGCATTACACAATACAATACTGTACATTTAAAAAACATTGAATTGAGCAACTATTATGAAATTATTTTTGAGAGGCTGATATGTTTGGTAGTTGTTAGAACACTAGTTTGAATTAGGTGGTCATTAGATGGATAGAATCATAGAATCATAGAGTTGGAAGAGACCACAAGGGCCATCCAGTCCAACCCCCTGCCAAGCAGGAAACACCATCAAAGCATTCTTGACAGATGGCTGTCAAGCCTCTGCTTAAAGACCTCCAAAGAAGGAGACTCCACCACACTCCTTGGCAGCAAATTCCACTGTCGAACAGCTCTTACTGTCATAAACTATGTTAGTTTTGCTCTCTGTAATACAGAACAAGAGATAATAAAATCATAGAACTATAAAGTAGGAGGGGATCACGAGGGTCATCTAGTCCAAGCCCCTTCAATGCAGGAATCTTTTACCCAGTGTGGAGCTCATGCTATACCAACTGAGCTATCCCTTCACTTGGCAAACTTCTGTTGTACTGTATATACAAAGGAAATTTGGCTCCACTCATAATGGTTGGATGGGAGGTTGCTGGAGCCAGCGATTGCAGACCTAGAAGGGAACAGTTGTGGGGAGGAAGAGCTAAGGAAGATTTGATGTCATTAGAGGCATCCTTCAAATTATATTCAGACTTTGGTGTTCAAGGTGGCAGTATATAAAGGCTCTTTTTCATTAAGGCTCTGAAGTGCAGGCAGAAAATACAGCAGAAAGTGGAATTGCTTATGGCTTCTTATTGTACTCTTTTCCATCTCTGTGCATCTCCTCAGTGGCAAATGGAATGGGTTCTTTCCATTTCTCTACTGCATTCTGATGCCTCATATGGAAAATGAGGTTGCTGGGTGCTGCCCATGATGACAATAAGCTAGAGAGGAAAGGGCTTCCCCTTGCCCCTCTTCATTTACATAGTGCATAGTGAGTTGGCCTATGTTCCCAGGAAGCACTGAGAGGGATAGGGAGCCTGGCCTTCTAGATGTTCTTGGCCCCAGCCAGCATAGCCAGTGATGAAGGATGATAGGAGCTATAGGTCAAACAATATCTTGAGAGCCATAGGTTCCCCATCCCTGATCTAGGGTGTGGATGTGGCTTATGAAGTCTCCTTAGATCTTAACAAACCTTGCTATCTTGCATGACTGCCATTGCCTGGTGACAGTTCATCCTTTCTTCACTTTCTCAGTTGAGGGTGTTCATCCATCTTATTTTCCTTTATATTCAAATTTCAGGATAAAATGAGGGAGGAGACACAAAGGTGTGACAACAGCACATATTGCAGGCCTCTGGTAGCACTGAGAAGATCTCCTTTCCCCTTACTTTGCCTCCATGTATTACCTGCTTCAGGAAACCCTCCAACACCATATGCTGTAACACATGCTCTAGCTGTGCACTGAGTGGACATCTCCACTGAGCTGTGAAATAAAGGAAGGACTGGGTGATTATTTCTTTCCTTTGTATTCTAACCAGCTTGGATCTGAGGCTGCTGCTTCCTTGACCATCACAGAAATCTATAAGAACTATGGCCCATGTCTAGCACCCTCTTCTCACAGTGGTTGACCAGATGCTTGTGGAAAGCCAGCAAGCAGGATTCATGCACAAGAACACTCTGCCTTCCTGTGGCTTCCAGCAACTGGTATTAAGAAGCATTGCAAATAGCCATCAATAGCCGTCTCTTTCATCATACCAGGTTGCCAAGGGAACCTTCCTTTAACAAGGGTGAGACAAGGAGTCAAGGCAATCTTTCTCTCAGTTACACAGACAGACAGACACACACACACACACACACTCCTGGATTGGCATAGTAGATATTGTTTTCCCCCCTCTTGCATTTCCTTAGAACTTCCTTCTTTGATCGGACAGATTAAGACTGTTACTTGCTCTGCAAAAAAGAGATGGAGAGATGAAGGCAGAGGAGACCATGTTAAGTTAATTTGCATCCTTTCAGCTATGTGTTTTCCAACCCTCTCCCCTTCCACAAGTTCATCCTTCTGGAAGGATGGTGTTCCTCCCTTCCTCTGCCAGAGTATAAGAGCAGTAATGGGTAATCTGCATTGCAATCTCTGCCTCTGCCTGTCAGATCTTGACCTTTTCTGTATAAAACAGAGGTGAAAAGCATAATAAACAACTTACTGGCAATTTACTGTGGATAGCCTTTCTATAAAACTCCCTTTTTTAGTGGTATGAAGCCGGTTTCAATCCAAATGCAGCAGAAACCCTGGTTAGTCTTAGTGGGTGAGGTGGATATTTGCTTTGGAGAAGAGCTGGGACAAAAGCAGTCCCACAGACCACAGTTAATTCCTTGTTGGGCTCTTTCATACGAGCGTACAGAATTCAGGTTGGAGTATTTGTCCACTTAGTGCTGTGGTGTCGACTCTGACTAGCAAAGTTTAGCTTCTCAAGAAAGATGTTTCACATCACCTGATCCTTCTAACTGGAGAGGCCATGCATGCAGAATGTGTGCTCCATGACTGAACTATGGTCCCTGCTCCTTTTTTTTTTTTACATTTGCAATAGCCTTCTGAACAGGGTTAGGGTAGTGGATCCAGCCAGCAGTCCAGATTATTGAGTTCCCCCACCCTTGGCATGTTGTTTTGATTGGTGGGTGGAACCTAATGACCTGTCAGTCATAGTGATGTCAGGTGATCCATGCCACAAACCAAGCCCGGCCAAGTGAGCCTGTAAGTCACCACCAATCAGCTGACTGGCACAATCTTCAAGCTCTACTACCTGCAGGGGTCAACTATACTACTGAGTTCCAGAACTTTATGGCATAGCCAATCCCAGCTGCCTTGCTCTGGCCACTGACAGCTACACTGGCAACCTCATCTCCACTTGCCCCATATTTGTCATCATACATATGGGTGGGTGTGCTTTGAGGAAAGTGGCCTCACAAGCCAAACAGAGACTTGTGCCAGCCCTAATTAGGACTGTGGGTCCCAGTTCCCACAGGCACGCTTTAGAGTCTGTATGCCTCTGGCTAGCATATGTTGGGGATTAACAAATAGCTGTATCAATCTCAGTACCATTCCCCGTTTAATGAATTTCTCAGTGGCATCTGCCTGGCCTTTGTAGGCTGACAGCAGGCTGAGGCACATGGACCATTGATCTGACCCAACATGACAATTCTTAATGTCTATGACATTCCCCCTCTCCTTCAAACTTTTCCAGGGGGTAGCCCTGTTCATCTCTTGTAGCAACCTTAGAAAATAGCAATTAAATGGCACAAATTTTTATGGACCACAGGCCACTTCTTTGGATGCATGGCTGTTATCCTGGATTACAGGTACACACATAATTCTTTGTAAGGCTGAATGGGAGAGGAATTGTAAATGGTGAGGTCAGAAGGAAATGGAATGCAGGAATTACCAACAATGATAATTGCATTATTAATGGTGGCTACTCTCTCTCTCTCTCTCTCTCTCTCTCTCTCTCACACACACACACACAGATATCCTGGCTTTGGTAAGCTGATTAACACATGCAGCATGGCTAGAATTGATTGTGTCAACGACACAATCCAATTATTGGATGCCTTCTGAGGTCTGTCACTTGTGGTGGTGGTGCATTGAAAACAGGCAATAAGCAAGGTTGGCTGCAGGTTCAGGAAGAGAGCAATATTCCCTCTCGCTCTCTCTCCTGCTCCCCTCTCTCCTTGAAACACACCATATGCAGGTTTAAAGCCTACACTACTATGACTCTAAGCAAAGATTAGATTCCGCTGAAACTTGGGAAGAAGCGTTTCATCTTCCTCGATTCCTACATTTTTCTGTTTCATTTAATAAGACTCCAGGCAATAAAATGCTGAAACTGTATGCTAAAGGAAAACCAAAAGGAGATGTAGATGACAGAGAAAATTGGCTATTAGGGGATGGTTCAGATGGTTGGAAAGGAGCTTTGTGCTGCAGGGAGGCACAGCAGAGAGGCTCCCTCCACTCCTTTGAGCAGGTGGTTGCCCAAAGACCACGCCATCAAATAAATTACCTGGTAACATTCCTGCATGCGCTGACTATATTCTTGAAGAGCTTTCAGCCATGATGGTGGTTCACATGCAGAATGTCCTGTGTGTGTGGAGCAGGGACTGAGATACTAGGCACCAGCACTGGGCAGAAATGTTTTGTGCATGCAGAACCATAGCTGTCAACTTTCGGATTTGAAAATAAGGGATTTTCCCCAACTTTCGGATTTGAAAATAAGGGATGCCGCGAGGGCGGTGCAATGGCCCCAAGTAGCCTCGGCACCCTGCGTTCCAAAGGCTGGACTCACGCGAATGGGTGAGCGAAAGAGCGAGTGCGTAGACGGCAGGCAGGCTGTCTGTCTGGTTGGGCGTGAGGGTCTGGCTGCACAAGGCATGCAAGGCTGCACAAGGCATGCAAGCTCCGCCCCCAGTCGGTCTCAGACTCCTTATTGGCAGCCGAGCAACGCAGCTGAGGAGCCTCCCTGGCCGGCAGGGAGGGAGAGGAGCTGCTTCCTTTGAAATCCGGGAAATTTATGGGATATCAACAATCCGGGATAGCAGCGGGAAATGGCATTGGAATAAGGGAGTTTCCCACAAAAAAAGGGAGGGTTGACAGCTATGTGCAGAACACTTAGGTGTAGGAGAAATCATGAAAACTTCATGTTGGTTTTTGTGTGTGCCACACAGCTCTTGCACCGTGTATGTGTAAATGCAGTGTGTACATGCTGAAGAGCCACAGCTAGTCACAAACTCCTAAATGCATGAATGTGCATTGGATTAGATGCATGTTTATGCAGCTTGTGCAATGATCTACCACGTGGCTTTCCTGCTGTTGTTGTTTCCTCCTTTTTATATGCTTGAAGCAGTCCAGCCCATCAGTTGCGTCCAAAGTACAACTTTCCAGCTTAAGTGTTAGGGCTTGTTGCTGCCCTCGGCTCCTTTGGGAGGAAAGGCAGGAAATAGACTGAATAAGTAATTGGCAAGATAGAGCTGCATTTTTAAACCCTAAGCTACTACTTGGGGTTTGTAAGAAGCAGGGCATTCAGGAATTCAAAATTGGTCATGAAATGATATGAAATGGTATGCATGCCCCTATCCCAAACAGCATACATTTGATTACTTCCATTTGCCTGGCTCTTAAGGCTTTCTGCTTGCAGCAATGCATTTTAAAAGCAAAAATAGTCAATTAAAAAGCAATAAATAAATGACCAGTTAAAACATACATCACCATCCTTTGTCAAACCTCTGCCAGTTGGCTTAACTCCTGCTATCGAAAGCTGTCTCCTAATATCAAAGTCTCGCAATGTTTTCAGAAGATGCACAGACTGAATCTTAGCCAAATCTCTAGGGGGGAGGGGGGAAAGTTATGGAAGAACTGCTGTCAGAAAACCATTTTTCCCTACATGGAGCACAGGAATATAAGAAGCTGCCTTCTACCAAGGATTGATCCATCTAGCTGAGTACTTGCAATGCTGACTGGCAGTGCCTCTATAGGATTTCAGACAGAAGTCATTCTCTGCAGTTTGGCTGGCCAAAAACTCACACCCAGAACGTATGAGAAGGGTCATTGTGGGTCGCAATCTGTAATGGCAGCATTCATGTGAATTCCTATAGGGTTGGGGTCTCTTCTGTGTCTTAATTTTATACGGTGTGGTGTTGCCCTAAATAGCGTTTTTTATACCATAAAGCAGAATTTAATTAATGGTCCCGTTGATGACCTTCTTTCACATGCACTTCAGGAGGACTTGGGATGCTGCAAAGGACATTTAGCTCCCTGGAAAAGAATTCAATATATTTACTGATTCTGTTGATGTAGGTTAATCAGTGTGTGTGTCCTGGTCTGCATCATGCCATCTGAGTAGGTCAGTGTTTAGCAGAAATCACCAGGAGCATTTTCTTCATTTTGTTATGACTTCACTGTTTGTTTTATATTACATTTATAACACACTTTTCCTCTAGTGAGCACCAGTGAGCCCCTTTTATCTTCACAGCAACCCTGCCAGGTAGGTCATTCTCAGAGATAGTGGTGGTTGGCCCAAGATTGCCCAGAGAGGCTCTATGATATTTTCTCTCCAATTAGTCTCTTTCTTAGTGCTGCCAGATCTTCTTGTTTTCATGCTCCAGAAAATAAAATGCATGCTCCTAATGGCAGCTGGGCAGCTGAAAAGCTCTCCTTGAGATGAGAAAGGAAACCCTGGAGCAGAATTTAACTGTTCCACAGGTGGAGCCTGTTCTACACAGGTTCCCAAGGTCACCTGGGTGTAAAAAGGGCACACCATAATAACTTTCAGCCCAGACTTTCAAACAGAAGCTCTGTGTCACTTTGGACTGCTTGTGCAACTTGCCAGAGCGATTGTGCATCTATGTGCACACAGGCAAAGTTGTGAGAGCTTGTTTTGAAGCTGGACTTGACTATATTTTCCCGGGTAACTTTTTACAGGCAGCATGCAAGTTCTGGTACTGGACACAATTTGAATATGTGCTGCTACACATAGTGGTGGGTGGTAGTGGAAGGGGGAGAGAGAGAATGAATCATTTACCTACTGAACAGATTAATTTGGAGGCTATGTTTTTTCTATAAAGTGTTGTTGCCTCAATTGCACTGCTTTCTTTCCTCCTCGTTCTCTGGTATCTCCTTTAGTTGAGAATCCTGCATTGCAGGGAGTTGGAGTAGATTACCCTCAGAATCCCTTCCAACTCTATAATTCTGCGAGTCTATGATTAAGCCCCCCCCCCCAATTCTATCTATTAGGAAAAGTTCTGATCATACCGATTTCATCGTCGGAGATGCCTGGAATCGCTTTGTCTAACAAGGAGGAAGTATAAATTAATTCAGCCAGATCCTCTTCCATATTGCAGCTTGCTTGTGAATTTCTCAAATCAGGAACATTTATTAGAGTAATTAGTCTTGGGGAGTAAGTAGTTGGGCTTTTTCCAGCTGTGAGAATCATTATAAATGCGTTTGAGAAGTATGGGCTTCTTCTTATATAGCCCCCCCTTTTTTTTCAAAATGAAGATGACAAATCTAATAATCAAATATTAATGGCTAAATGTGATGAGGATTTTGCTTTTGGATGTGAATATAAGACACACAAGCACTTTCTGCCTGCCTTGGGGAAATGGGAAACACAGTTGCAGTAAGCATGTACAAATTAGCAGCTGTTTTAGAGTATGTAGACAGGGAGTAAACAAGAACCCCTCAGGGATAGTTCCAGGCAAAGAGCTTTTCCCAGAAATTGCAGCAGGGAAACCTGCCTTAACTTTGGAGGGAACTCCTGCGGTTCATTCGCAATACTGACAGCCATCTGAATCAGCTTCTCCCCATCTCCATCCTAGTCTGTTGCCCCCTGATATTTTAGGACTCCAGCTCCCATTAGCTACAGCCAGAATAGCCTGTGGTCAGAGATGATGAGAGTCCAACCACATCTGGAAGGCACCAGATTGGGGAAGAGGCATGGAGTGGTGAGAGGTCAAGTCCATTGCCGCTTGGTAGCTGTCTTCCAAGGAACTAGATCGACCTTGTCCAATCTGGTGCCCTCCAGATACTTTGGATCATCCCTGATCATTGGCCAATCTGGCTGGTCCAAAACATCTAGGAAGCATCAAGCTGGGAAAGACTCAACTGCATGGCTCCATCAGGCCTTTTCATGTGCTGTTACAGACAGCACATCTGCCACAGCTTTGAGGAAGATTAACGAAACAGGCAACTGCTACACAATGCATCAAGCCAACAGCTTGTTGGAACACGAGGCTGGTCCATACTTTGTATCCGAGTCTGCGGTTGCACAGTAGAGGTGTCTTGTGACATGCCAAGCAAGGCTTTTTGCCAAGGAGCCTGTGATGTGTGGACAGAGTATAGAAAAGGTTCTGTAAGGAGCCTGATTTCATACATGTTGCACCAAATGAGGACAACTCGCTGCCCTTGGTCATTATCTGCAGAGCCCACCAAGCCCCAGGAAAGACCTTCCAATCCCCTGCTGCCCAGCTTATCAGCCATCAGCTGGGTGCTAAGGAGAACATTACTGTTCCTGTGCTGCAGGCACAGCAATCTCTGCTGCAAAGGGATTGCCGAGGAATGAAGGTTTCATACCCACCCACCCCATCAACCCTGATACAGCCTAAGTGAGGCAGGCAGAGAAGGGAAGATGTATGTTGAAAGGGGAAGATGAATAGTACTAGACACAACCACTGCTGCATGTGACCCTTGGGGGCAAAAAGCCTGCCTCTAAATCCAGCAAGCAGAGGATGGAGGGGAAATGTTGGCCACATAGGGGTGGGTGGGTGATGTGGCCAGAGAGCAAACAGGAGTCAGAACTGTGATTTGCTCATCCTTCCTGCTGACCTGGAGAGACACTTTGATGTGATTAGCCCCAATTCTCAATTTAATGCTATCCGATTGGCACAGAGTGAAATTTGGGACCCTTCCTCCCACCCTGAGTATTGCCATGTACCAGGGCAGCTTTGCTCCCCTCTCTTTGACTCTCCCCACCCCCACCCACCTCCTCTTTCTTTTTCGTCTGTGCAAGCAAGTTCGTTCCATTCATCACATGAGCGGCACTGCAGATATTAATTTAATGTCACACGTGGCTGCAAAAAAATGGCTCTAGACCCACAGGAGTTTCCTTGGCAAATGCGGCATACATCGAAGAGTGGAGAGGCGCTCCTTTAAATAAATCATCCACTTCAATAATTGATGTGAGGAAACCATGGTGAAAACTTTGTGCAGGGAGCTGGGGGCAGAGAGGAGAGGCCTGCAAATGGGCCTTTCTTTAGGATGACAATAACAGAAGCGAGTGGGACCTGGTTCATATTAGTAGGGCTGTGTTGAGATGCTGCAAGTTCAGCCCTTTGGGAGGCCCATACTTCTCGGGAGATAGTGGATATGGTTAATCTGATGATATAAATAAGTTTTCTGAGAAGCTGTTAATTTAATGCTTCCTTCTCCAAAGGCTTTTGGGCCCAATGTCTGAAATGAGAATATCTGGCTCCCACATATGGGTGGGAAATGGTTCTGTTTGCATTGGTTCTGTGTCTTTCCTTGAGAATGAAGTTTTTAATAAATACAAAATCTGCCAGAAGTATAATAGCAAGAGTCCCACTTGTGATAACCAAGTGTACTTGCACTTACAGAAATTGATAATGTCCATGCTGGTATATATAATGCCAGTGGCAGTCATCTTATTCTTATTATTTATAGAACACCATCAAAGTGCATAGTGTTCTACAGAGCAATACAAACAAAAAGGGAGATCGTTACCCAAAGTAGCTTGCAGTCTAAAGATTGACAGTGAGGGAGACAATAAACGGGGAAGGGGAGGGGAGGGGAGGGAGGCAAGGTGGAGGAGACCAGAGTAAGGAGGGATGGATGTGACTGGAGGCACAGGGTGGAATCCAACATGGCATTAAGGCCAACATTCTGCCAGCACAAGGATTTTATTAGGAGAAGGACTCATCAGTAGAAGACATGTGCATGAGCCTCTGCTTTTCAGCGGAGGACTAGGAGCTTATCAGTTGAAGTATTCAATGGAAAAGGTGAGGTTTGAGAAGGGAATTTGAAGGAAGGAGACATGGTGGAGGCAAAAGGTTGTTCAGCAGCAGAGGTGTTCTGGGAATGAGTTTCTGGCAAGTCAGGACCAAGTTGGGTTGCCCCCAGGTGCACAAGTATCTTAATGTCAAGGGATCAAGCCAATGCTTTCTGGTTACTTTTCCTTGGGCAGGTTGCCTAAGGGGAAGGCATTGCCCCTGCCCAGAGCAGTGCTCCATAGTGAGGCTTTAAGGGGGATGCAGAGATGATATGTGTGAGCTTCTATGACTAAGCATATTGCATCAACTTAGGTGTTGGGAAGTCCCTGGATAAACTGGTTGCCTGAGACTCCTGATGTGCAAGGGATGTCCTGTACTTCACAGTATCAGAGTTCCTTTGATGACAGCCCCTTGTTGACATGTGATGTTTGTAGACTGCAGTAGAAGGACTTTTATCTCTTGCTGACTTTGCACTTCCCTCCTTGATTCTGTGAAAAGCAGCAGGAGAGTGTTATGAGGCCCAGTCGTACCTTGGAAGTCGAACGGAATCCGTTCCGGAAGTCTGTTCAACTTCCAAAATGTTAGGAAACCAAAGCATGGCTTCTGATTGACTGCAGGAAGCTTCTTCAGCCAATCGGAAGCTGCGGAAGCCCCGTTGGACATTCGGCTTCCAAAAATAGTTCGCAAACAGCAACAGTCACTTCTGGGTTTGCGGCATTTGGGAGCCAAAACGTTTGGGAACTAAGCTGTTCCAAAACCAAGGTACAACTGTACTTTGGAAAAGTGATGTGGCAGAGGAGGGTTTTTGTGCCAATGCCATTCCAGCCCCGTGATGATGGCTTCAGCAGAGTTGCACCAGTGGTCACCTCAGCCTTTTCTCTGGATCTCTTGCTTGTTGCTTAGGACCTTGCTTTGGCTTCAGCCTGAAGCAGTCATTTGCTGCACATCCCATGGAGTTCTTGTGAAGCAGCATGGAATCAATCTTGCTACCTCAGGAAAATTGCCTTCTCTCTTACTGCGGACATTTTTCAGGGCACACTGAGTTGAGTATGTGCCATATGCCAGACATTGGGCTGCTGCAAGTAGAAGCAGAGCAGAGCACTTTGAGGGAAGATTTTTGTGAATTCTGTTCCTCTTGAACCTTATAAGAGGAAACGATATGCCTCTAAGGACATGCAGATATGCCTCTGTTGGTGGGTGTGGGAACCTCATGCCTAGGTGCTGAATGTGGCCCTCAATATTTCTCTGCTAGGCCCTCCGAGATCTCCCCAGACATGTGCCCTCCCCAGACCACACCCCTCACAACTGCTGCTCTGCAATTTCCTTAAGTACCGGTACTTCTGCCTAGCTGGAATATGGTTGTGAACTGTGATTAAGCCTCTTTGTTTGCCTGGATGGAGAGACGTGAGTGTATTTACCGGTATGTGAGAAAACTCCAGCTTTTGTACGGCTGGAGTCTAGCCTACTGTGCAAAAGTAAGAATCACATCTGGTGCTATTCCCCCTTTTTTTTGCATTGGGACCCACCTACCACTGGCATGTGGCCCCCAGAAGGTTACCTATAAGGCAATGTGGCCCTCAGACTGAAAAAGGTCCCCCAAGCCCTGGTCTCAGACCAGTTGCTGCCTGACATAAGTAGCATGCAGGCCTGGAAGTCTGTCTTTGCCCTGTTGCCTCTTGTTACATTTTATTTATTTCTTGGATCATCCCTCCTTGTTTCCCATTATTCCATCCTTTGCTGCTTTCTTGCACATTTTGTAACATGCACTGAGATTGCAAGGGAATCTCTGGGGAATTGAGTAATGCATTAATGAGCTAACAGATTTTCCAGAAGATGCCTGAAAAGTGATCCCACAATTGGCAACTCCACTTAGGGTGAAGTGTGAGCTGCCCCACTTTTCCCAGCATGTCCTGGGGAGAACAGCTGGTGCTCTCATTTCTGGAGCTGGAGCTTTTTCTTTCTTTCTAGTATTTCTTAACAGAGAGTGGATGTGCTTCTTGAGCCCCGGGGAATGTCATGTTCCAGAAACAAAAAAGAGTGTTTTGCATTCTTTCCATCTATCTGGTGCCTGCCTGAAATTTGCCCCCTCATCCACTCAGCTTCTCAAGCTCTGCCTTCCTCTTGTATCCAAAGGCTGCTGTAAGTGTTTTGAAGCAAGGTCAACTATTATCCAAAACAATGGATCTATTTCCAAAGCATTTTGGGCACCTGGCAATCTTTATTTCCTTACCTGAAGTCTACGTGGAACTTTGGACTAGACTGTGGTTTTTGATTGGCTTATTGGCATGCACTGAACTTTACATATCTTTAACCAACTCTGCCCCGAGCACCTGGTGACTATATCAAAATCTAAACCAGGTCTAGAGTACAGAATGGAATGAACCATGTCAAATGTAAAACTGTCCAGCAATGTCTGTAGCCTGGACAGTAAAAGCTGGCCCATATAGAAAGATGCTGAAGTGCTTTGACTCAATTCTGAGAAAACAGAGTAGTTGCCAAGAACAGAAACATAAAAAGCTTCCTCATGCCAGGTGGAACAATTGGTCCATCTAAGTCAGAGTATTATCTATGCTGACTTGCATTTCTCTATGGGTTTCAGGCAGGGTTCTTTCTCAGACACAGCTAGAGATGCTGGGACTTTCTACATGCAAAGTATTTGCTCTAAATCCCCCAGAATGCTGTTCTGTTTGGTTTCATCCCAGTGTCTTCCTAAGAAAATTAGGTAGAGATGAGAAGGTACACTTAGACTGCAGTCTTTCACACATTGAAGGAGTAGTCAAACCAGTGGCCTGCTCGATGGTTTTAGCCTTGAATTTTGGGAGGGAGGAGAAGCAACAGCAGCAATGAAACACCAAGGACTTAGCTGTCCTCAGCCAGTTCTGTTTGCCTGTAACAATGAGAACTACAGATCATGCCCAGAATTCCAGCAAACTCTTCTCTCTGGTTCAAATTAGCAGCTGAAGCTCATCCAATTAGATTCCTCCCTGCCCCCCAAAGTACCAGGCAGATGTGTTCTTACAATAGGACATTTCCAACCTTTCCGAGTTGCTAGCTCTTATGGCTGCAGAAGGGCTAGAAATCCCACTGAAATCCCAGAAGCCAGAGAGATGGCTTAATAACAATGCACAACAATCAATTTCTGAACAAATGATGCAAAATGAGGGAGTACATAGTTTAGTTTATTTATAGAGGTTGCACAATTTGGGGTTTTCTTGGGGCAGAATTTGAATGGCTGTGGCACAGAGTTATTTTTTTTAAAAATTATGTTTATTGGGTTTTAACAGAAAAAGACAAAAAGAACAAACAACAACAACAACAAAAAAGAGAACTTAACATAATACATAAAAGATAACAAAACATAATACAAAATTCAAAAACACAAACAAGGATCATAATTTCCCTCATGATATCTAATCATGTTGGGGTGACTTCCTCACGTCTCCCCTGCTGCATTTCATTGTCAATCATCTTTAGTAATTCCTTGCCATCTTTAATTATTATTTGTTATTAGTTATCACCTTTTCTTATATTAGTCTTAACCTAAAATCATATATCTATATTATCTAAATCTATTTTTCCAGTCTGTAAGCTGTCATTTCTTCCAACTTTTTTCATTAGAGTTATAATTTTTTGTTCAGCATGGAATATACACGTAGTCTTGCCTGTTCAGGAGTTTTTGGCAGCATAAAGATTAGAGATGGAGGAGGAATGCTCCCAGAATTTTCTTTGTGGGAAAAAATCCTTCCTGATCCTGTTCTGCATAAAAAATTTAAAGTACCGCTACATCCCTGTCAGAGCTTTGCTGGCAATGTGCATGCAGAGTTGCAGCCGCTGGGGACGAAAGCAGCAATTTATGACCACAATGTATATTTCATGTGGCTTTAGTGCTTTTCCTAGTAAGAGGCACACTACGCAAGGAAAAGCTTGAGTGCTAAAACATTTTCTTGCATCAGAGGAGCAGGCTTCAGCCAGCCAATCTGAGCCAGAAATCCCTACAATGTTTGCTCAATACTCTAGATGCTGCGCTTACTACTTGGAGTTTTAGAAATCAGAAATGTCAGAGCCGCCATCTTCACTGCCTTATCCAGCAGTGGCTTTCCCTCGTTGCTTCAGGGGTTAAAAGCTTTTGTGATGACAAGTGAAAAAATAAATAACATGGGTCTGCTAGGGAGGATTATCCTTGTCCTTGGTGGCTTGTTACTGCTCAAAAGATGGATGAGTGTTGCAGTCATTCACTGTAATATGTATCCCAGCTTGTAGGATGGGGAACAAGAATATTTGCCTTCTTCCTTCTATTGTTGCCTCGCAATTTTATTCCTCTAAATGTCACAGGGACTTCCTCTTCTGTTACAGCCCTCAGCATTTGTCCACTGGAGAATGATAAATATTAATCAGAGAATTATAGAGTTGGAAGCGATCCCAAGGGTCATCTACTGAAGTTTGGGTGAGTGGAAGGGAGCCCAGGGAAAGCTGCAATATTTTGTTCTAATGAGGGTTGTCTCAGGCTGCAATCCTAGACAGGCTAACTTGGGATAAATTTTTATTGGGCATGCTGGGACTTGCAGAGGATTGTACCAGGTGTGGAGAATTTGTGGCACTCCGGATATTGGTCTACAACCACAAGTTCTGCTGGCTGGGACTGATGGGAGTTGTGGCCTTCCAAATGCTGTTGTACTGCAAGTTCCCCATCCCTTCTCAGTACCAATGATGACTTCTGCAGGTGGAGTTCAGAAGAGAGAACAAAGTCTGGAACACTGCTGTTCTTGGGAACTGGTTTCCTCAAATAAGCTTTGGTTGCAGAGTTAACCAGCACTTGCATATGAATATTGCATTTAGCTGCTTTTGGTCCAGACGGAAGTTTGTTTGTTTGTTTGTTTTAACCTGCTGCTGGGTTTGTCTGTTGTTGTTTTTTAAAAAAACTATTGTTATGGCATTAGCAGATGCAAACACATGCCAGGAGGCTGTGGAACTTTAAAACCACAATATGCAGTAAACTCAGTCTGTGGGTTGGCTGGAGATGTGTTAACGGTATAAGTGGAAAAACACACATAAGACACCAGGAAGCACCCACCCAATGAGCCACCCAAAAGAGAGACAATGTCTCAAGATGCTGAGTTTTTATTAATAGTTAAATGGCCTTCTTCAGGGGCTTTCTACCAGAGACAGTATATGTATAATATATTTATCTGTCTCTGATAGAGAGCCACTGCAGAAGGTCTTTTGGCTGAAATGCCTAGGGCTATTAATAGAAATTGATCGGTGTCTGGAGACACTGTCTCTCTTTTTAGCATAACTGTATATAAGTTCTGTGTCTGCCTGCCTGCTGCCCTGGAACCTCTGCCCTTGTTAAAACTGTGCTTGCCTGTTAATGGGTTTGTGACTGCAGTGAAGCCATTGGGGGTCAGTTGCATATCCATCGGACACCTTTCTTTCTTAGGCTTCTCCATCAGGGGTTTCCAAACTGTAGCCCAATAGCTTCACTCAGGTCGTCTGCAGCACATCTGTGGATTTGTAGCAAAAGAAGGCATTGAATATTCATATTGATTTTTAATAGGCATTTTTGTTGCTTCTTCTGATGATTGTACTACATTTGGAATTCTGTGGAATTTAAACTGTTACAGCGATGAAATACAATATGTAAGTAATAAAAGCAATACAGTGATACCTTGGTTTACAACCATAATCCGTTCTGAAGGTCCGGTTGTAAACCAAAACAGGTTGTAACCCAAGGTGTGTGCTTTTGCCAATGGGGCCTCCAAAAGGGGGGGGTGTAATCCCCCCAAAAAGGGACACACACTTCAGGGTTTGATGTGGTTGTAATCCAAAACAGTTGCAAACCAAGGTACCATTGTAAAAGTACAATTAATAATCATGCAACAGCTACAGCAGATAGAAAAATCATTATGTATACCAAGCAAGTTTCAAGAAGTCCATGGGCAAAAAAATAAACAAATTTGGGAACCACTGCTTTACAGAGCCTGTGGCCTTGACCTAAGAATGTTTATTCATTATACTGTACTTATATCCTACCTATTCTGGGAGAGCTAAGACAGTAGTGATTGGACAAAGATTACCTAAGCTCCATGGCTGAGTGGGGATTTCAACCTGGATCTCCTCAGTCCTAGCCTCTCTCATGCCTGGCTCTATGGTTATACCTCATTCTGTGCCTAGGATCCTCCATTCAATCATTCTCACTATTGGCCCTCCATGCTAAGTTGCCACCAGCTAACAAAACAGCTGCCAAGTCTTCCTTCCCACATGCCCAGCAGTGTGTGTTGGATGCACACGAGTGACTAATGTACCAACAGGGTAGGCCATCCTAGTTTTATGCTTGGCTCTGCTGTTGTAGTAGTGTGGGGACCGTCCTGGAGCATATTCTTCCTTGGAAGTTCATCTAAGGCTGCATGGCTTATTTGCTATGGCTCAATATATTTTGCACCTGGTCTCTTTTCTTACCAGTTGAACTGCTGATAAATTGAACAAATGTGAGCAAGTGGCTCAGCTTCTCAGCTTCTCTTTGAAGCTGTTTTCTCTCTTCTCTACTCAGCCTTCCCTCCCTCCTCCCTTGCCTCTTCAAAGTATGCAGCTCCCCTCAAATTGGGAGTGTTTGGCTGAGAACATTTAGCTGAGCTCTGCGTCCTTAGATTTATTCTCTCCCATCCACGACTGAAGAAACATAATCTTCCTCCATGCTGTTCTGTCCCCAGTCTTTACCAAGTCATCAGCCGCCTGCCTTCTCTTCTCCCCACCCACTGCCTTAAGGTCATGAACCTTTTCATTCCTGAAATATTTTATTTTAAGTCTTTAGATTTTAAATATCTCATGAGAATCTGCGAGGGGGAGGGATTACGGAGCAGGCGAAGGATGATTCAGCTCAACAATGTAGCTGTGGTAGGGTTTTTACTGCTCTCGTGTGGTGTCTAGGATTCAAGAGTTGCCATGGCATTTCTGATTCTCAGAACCATGGGGAACTGCTCTAGTAGGCCTGAACTCTGTGACTTACTTTTAGCAATTGCCCTCTCTTAAAGTCTCATCCCATGAATCAGCACCATTCATGTAGGTTTGACCCTAACTAGCCTCTTGGCTCTATACTAGTATACCCAGTTCCTTCAACTTTTCCTCACAGGAATTGTTTTCTATACCCCGGACCATCTTTGTTGCTCTCCTCTGAACCTGTTTCTCTTCCACTAAACCTTTTTCAAAATTGTGGTGATCAGAACGGGACACAAGGAGAATAGTGTGCACTTGGAAATTCAGAAGGCAAACAGCACAATGCGCTTTTGTGGCTTGAAGAAAAGTCAGGATTTTAAGGTTGCCTCATGCAGGGAACTATAGCACTTGGTGGAGTAGAGCGAGAAGAAATCCTAGATATTTTGTTGTTTCTTGTCTGGTATTTGTATATGTGCTTGGAACTAATAAAACAGAATTACAAAGAGAAAGAGTCAGACAGAGAGAAACAGGAGAGAGATAGATGGTATTGGTGTACAGAAATGACTTGACTTAAAATAACAGCTCTCCGGATATCTACCAACCCAAGCCTTGAGACCCACCTTGCAGTCCCACCAGCAGGTATAGCTCACTGTGTATTGATGTAGGATGGAGCCTTCTCTGCTATGGCACCCTGGCTGTGTAATACCATCCCTATAAAGATGCAGGTGGTCCTTGGGCAGACTTGTCAGCATCAGCTGAAGATGCACCTGTTCCTTCAAGCCTTTGAAGAGCAAATATTATCTGGCATACAACAGTTACTATTCTGTTTATTTCTCTATTGAAGATTACTTATAGTAGTAACTTTTTTATATGATCTTTTTATGTTTTAATAATTGTGTGATACCTTGTATCTCATCTGATTACTTTTGCAAATCACTCCAGTATCCAATGGGATGAAGGGCAGTTCCAAAATGCAACAAACAAACAAACAAATAATGAATGATGGTTGTTTAACATCGACTGTGTCCAGATCTGATACCAGAAGCATGACTTTCACACTGTTTTGTGAAGAGCCATTATTTGCCCCTAGTAAGCCCACACTGAGCCATCTTTGCCACCTCTTGCAAGTGATGCTTTAATAATTCTGGATTCTGGTTAGTCTCTCGCATTCATTGCTGCAAAGGGTACCAGATACATCAGAAAAACACAACTCTGGCCTGCATAAGAACAGAGTTAAATTTTTAAGAACAGGTCTTCAGGGGGAGTTTTGTACCTTCACAGTGCCCTGTCCATGGTGCTGACAAATGGACCACCTTGTTTATTCTGGACCCTGCAGTACTTGCCATCACTTCTGTTTTACCTGCTGCGACCTGAACTTGACTCTGTCCTGCCTGTCTTGAGCTCACCTTACTAGATGTGACTCTACCTTATCTGTTGTTATGCTGCTCATCCAGTAAGTGCCACTGTGCCATTATCACTCAGGTAGCTGTGCAAATGCGAGACTGAGGGCATGGATAGCTATATCCAGACGTTGCCCTTTCAAAATGTGTGCTTTAAAAACCAGGATTGCAGGGGTTTAGTTGCTGGAATTGATCTCTTAAGCAGAAGAAAGTGTGGACCCTGGACCCTGAGAGGGCAGCAGGCAGAACTTTCTGCTTTATGGACCAGGAAAGGACAGAGGGCCAGGATTCAATTGTTTGTTTCAGGTCTGGCTCCCTGCATTGCCCTAAACTCTCCTCTCCTCCAGTACTTTAAAATGCAGTAAACCTTGCAGCTTAATGGATACTATGGAAAGGACCATGGACTTCTCTGTGGCCGTTTCCCTCGCCATCTCATCAGGGAGCAAGCAACAGGCCACTAACCTCCTTTTGGCTTAACTGTAGGGTTCTACCATTGTTGGGCTTATGTATGATGCTGCTCTCTGCTGCCAGCATTCATTAGAAGCATGAGGACTGTGTGCATATGCAGTATTTTCTGTCACAGCAGGTTAAGAGTGTGTGCATGTGTGTGCATGTTTGTTTAAACACTATTTTCTTGCATACCTCTATGCGTATGCTGGTAGGAAGGACTTGATCAAATGCTTGCTCCTTTTTTCTCACACTGGGCATCTGCATGTGGGACATCGCATTGGAAAATAGGATGTCCCCACTTGCTCCATGGCAGCTAGGATTCTCCCACCACCCATCCTCAACCTAGAATATGAATCCCGCCCATTTAATGTAGAGAACAAAGATCTCCCTGAACTGAGGAGCCACTTGGTCACATGGAACATGCTCAGCTTCTTTGTTTTCTAACCATGGGGAAAACAGAGCAGATGAGAGTAGGAGATGAGATGAAAAGCAAAGGCGGCATGGGGGCGGGAATGAGCCTCTCCAACAGGGAGAGAACATTCTCCCTACTAAGACACCTACAAATATAGCTCTTAATAGAAAACGTGGTTTGGAAACGTGGTTTTAGCCACACGTTTGCTGCATGTGGCATTGCCGAGTCTGGATCTGCTGTATCTGGCTCAGGAACCTCTCTTTTTAAGAGAGAGAGAGAGAGAGAGAGGGAAAGAAGGAAAGAAAGAATCTAAGCTAATTAGTTTGTGAATAGCAACCAGCAATCACTTAGAAAACTGGTCTTAGTGACTGTTGTTTGTTGAAAGCTAAACAAAACAATCTACAAAGCTGGTTAAAAATGGAGAGTAGAACAGAATCATGCTGAGTTGGTGCAGTCTTAATTGAAGTAATAATAATAATAATTAGAATAATTAGGAGTGTGCATCAGAATTGGATGAATCATGAAGTGAAGCAAGGCAGCTCAGGTGAAGCAGGATCTGTATGAGTCAAAATGGGGATTGGGGCTGAAGCGCTTCATGGTGCCTCAGCAATTTGGCTATCAAAAATTGCTGCAGACAAGCTCTGCTGAAAGCAAAAGTAATGTCTCTCACCTTATTACAATGCCAGGGTAGTGAGATGGAGGAATTGAGAGCAATCACTAGAGTGGTGGCAGGCCAGAGGATGAGCTTCATTGTGACTGACAGATCAAGCTCATAATCCAGAAGTGGGGAACCTCTGCCCCACAAACCTAAAGCCTCCCATTTCAACTTCTAGATATGATGTCAGGTGTGGCACAGGTAAAGATGGTGTTTCCTGCCAAAAGCAGGATTTTCAGGCCCCACCAATCAGCTGATCTTCAGTGCCTGCCATTCAAAGTACGTGGGCAAAAGCATTGCTCTTTGCAAGCACTGCCAATCTACTGATTGTTACCATCTGCAAAGCCCTGCAGTTTGCAAGCATCAACAAGCAAATGATCATTGGAACGTGCAAAGTGCTGTGCTTTTTGCCCATGTACTTTGAATTCTAACTGCATGGACTAAGGAAAGCAGGTCACCTGTCATTGTGATGTCAGGTGACTGACAGAAGGAGTGACCTTGCCTGCAACTTTCATTGGATTCTACCAATATATTTTTTTTAACTCTATAGATGTTTATGTAAAAATATAAATATAAATAAATAAAACGTAAAGGGTGCCCAGCACAAATATTCCGTTATTTGACAGGCTCTATCCACTCTTCAGGGGCAAGTATGCCTGCAAATTTTTGCTGCTTTGTCAAACGTAGGGGTATTACCACTATTTTTTTAAAAAAAATCAGTAGTGAATTGGGAAGAGGAACAATGCATACTTGAACAGACACTGAGACAAGTTGGGCAGTGTACAAAAGCAAAGGTAGGCTGTTTTCTAAAATGCCAGATGGTGCTCTGAACCAAATCTTGTGGTTGATGCACAATTCTAATAATAATTCTTAAAAGCTCAACAAATTTCAAATACAGTTGTTCTCAGAGTTTGTTGAGCTGTAACTTTCTGAGGATTTTCTTTGAAATTGGAGGGGGGGCACATGGAAACGATTGCTTCTGTGGATGGTTTTAATTGGAACACACTGGGCATTTTATGACTTCAGTTTTCCAAGAATAAGCTGCCTAGTACCAGCTTGTGACTCACGCACCCTCCCCTCTTTCTCGCACTTGCACACATTTCACCAAATTGCTGCTGCCTCTCCACTTTGCAGGAACAGGGGAAGAATGCGTGGAGTACGCATTTAAGGAAGATGATGGGACAGGGAAGGTAGGAGCCAGTTTTTAGTTGACAGGTGATTGAGTGCCATGTGAGCACTAAGCCTGTATTGGGGTGAGGAACCTGCGGCTCATCTGATGTCTCTGGACTGTCTCCCATCACCATTAGTTATTACCATGTTGGTTGAAGCTGATGGGAGTTGGAGTCAAATGGTCCAGGTCCCCCATCCCTGGCATTTGCAAACTAGAGCAGCCTCCAAAGCAATCTCCTTCCCCACTGTCTGGGAGAGGTGTTCCGGTATGAGCACAAAAGAAATTGGCCCCAGCCTTTTCTTTTCTACTGCAGCTAAACAGCCCTTCATAACCAATATGGTGTGCAAAGAGTTCTCAGTCCAACAGTGATGTTATAGTAATGTCTGCAGTGTCTTGAGGATGTGTTTAGTCTTCTTTGAAAAATGTCCTTTCAAGAGCTGTAGCCCATAGCTATTCCCCACTCTTGTGCAGAGAGCAATTTTATTTCCCCCCATCATGATGCAGCTGTAGTGACAACTTGTCGGACCGGCTTAGCATCACTTTGGAAGTGCTATGACATCCTCTCCTGCTCTCAGATGCATTCTTCCCTCCAGGCACAAGAGCATATCGAGAATGATATATCTAAGGAGCACCGCCTGGCTTGGTTTTCTGGCCCCCACTCATATCATCATCATGGCAGACCGTGGTTGGAAGCGACACGGCTTTGCATTTGTAGAATGTCAGGGTTCTTAGGATGGATGTAGCAAACTCCCTCCACCCACCCACCCATCGTCAGAGTGAGAAACCACCCACCACCTTTCCAGAGGGCAGGAGCAAACTTTTGTTTCTTAATAATGCCACACAATTCTCCTCCAGCCTGTACTTTCAGAATGCTGTCAGTATGCAGGCCTGTTGCTAGTGGGTGTTGTCAGCCTTCTGCCTATTCTGTCCAATGCCATCTTGGAAGCAGATTTCTAGTGGTGGACAACAGAATGAGTTCCATTCCCATATGGCTTGCAGTGCCCAGATGGCTCTTCTGAGAAGTTGCTTCAGCTACTCATACAAATGTGGTTTCTGGTGCAAATTTCAAAACTGTGGCACCCAATGAAATGTAAAATCCTACTATCTGTCTCAAACCCGAGGGTGTGGGGCATCACCAAAGAGATCCCATTTTATGCCATGCTAGGATTGCATCTATAACAGCGTTTGAAATTCTCCAGGCGTCAGGCGCATTTTGCACCTGGCTATCGGCCGCTTGCAGCCAAGTAAAGATACCCAGGTGCCAGGATGGAGCCTGATGTCTCCACCATCTGGAGGTGCATGCCTGAGGATCCTTGGATCTTGACTGTTTTCACACAGTAGCAACATACTCTGTAGATTTCTTTTCATAATATTTTATCTGCACAGTCAGAATGAATTTCAGGAATCAAAAAGTTGCATTGAAAAATATGACTTTTGAGCTGCCTGGCCCCCAAATGGCAACTAGGTATAATAATAATAATAATAATAATAATAATAATAATAATAATAATAATAGTTAATAATAATAATAATTTATTATTTATACCCTGCCCATCTGGCTGGGTTTCCATTTTGGCAGCTGTAACTCTGGTTTAAGGAGGCATTTGGTGCCTAGCTCAGTGACTCACTAAGCTAATATATCTGAGTTTCTAACATTAATCTGTAATAGCGAAAGTTTCCCAAAATGTGTGTCATGATCTCAGTGAAAATTGTAGAGGGGAAGGAATTGGGTACCTGTGGCGACGTCCTGTAGTGGAAGAACCAGTCCAAACTTTTCCTTTGAGGTGGTTTGAAGCACAGAGAAAATGAAACCACCCAATTCTCATTCATCACTCTCTCCTTGGGAACTCCTACTCCTGGGCTTAGTTACTCCAAAGGCTCTGCACTTGGATCTGTTGCCAGGATCAATGAATGACCTTTGAATGTGTGAAAAAAAATTGTCTGCTTCCTTAGCTGTTCTATTAACCAGTGAATGGTTGATTGAGAGATTGCCTGCCACTTTCCTGTTCATCTTCTTTTGGATTTGACACAGGGGCTCCCTGTTGTGACTTTGGGGGAAGTGTGGCAACAAGGTCTTCAAAGCCCTCTCTCCCCAAAAGCAATCTTGTACCTGCATGTGGCTTTGAAGTGCAGCAGCCCATGTCTAATGACTTCCCTATTCCTCTGACACTGAATATTCCATTACCTCATCAACACACTGGAGATAATTGGCAGGTTGTGAGGAATCTATTGCCTCTCTAATTGGACCCATACCTTTTATGAATGTACAGGGCAAGGTTGATTCCATCTCTGAGGATAGCGTGAGTCGGTGTACCAACCTGACCTATATATTGATGTCTGGTTTGCGTAGCCCTCTCAGTTCTTTGCTGGCGGCAGTTTCCACACAGGCTACGACAGGCTTACGGCCATGTCATTTTGCCATAAGTGTATTGCCAATATGTGCCAAATTCAGCTCAGATCCCTGTTTGACATATGCCACCACAAATGTTGCTTTTTGAGTCCAGCTTGTGGCTGCAGCATACCAATGTCTTGTTGGGTCTGGCACGGTTGGAAATCCACATGGACTGACTGAAAACCTGCTCTTAGACACCGAAATTGTGAATTGGCCCATAGGGAATTGAAAGTAAGAGCAACTTTTTATAGCTGGAAAGGGAATTCTCAATGGACACAGCTGAAATAGAACAAAAAATATATATCCTGCACTTAAATAGAATCCAGTATTTAATAGTTACTGGCTGTGGGGGCAATGTGGGGTAGGGTGGAAAAGTTACCGCTTCAGAATTTAGATGGAAAGTTTGCTTGGCAAGCATGCAAATGCTTCCAGCACTGATTCATTTTTTATAAAAAAAAATCCCGGTGCCAAATAAACTTAGGGATCACTTCCCACTTCTAGATATCATGAACATGCACAATATATGAGAAAGACACACCATTTCCCCAGGAAGAATATGCAGCCTGTTTCTGGAAGTTTGTTTGTTTAATTAATTTCCTATACTGCTCTTCATCTTAAGATCTCAGGGCAGTTTGCAACATAGAAACATGACAATATATACCATAATGTCAAACAAAAACAAGATCACCCTCCTAAACACACAGTTTAAAAAGCCAAAGGCCTGGGAGAAGAGGAAAGTCTTTCCTTGAACTAAAGATATGTAATGAAGGTGCCAAGCGAGCCTCCCTGGGGAGAGCATTCTACAAGCAGGGAGCCACTACAGAAAAGACACATTCTCGTGTCGCTACCCTCCAGGAGGCTCATGAAGAAGGGCTTCAGATTATGATTGCAGGGTCCGAGTCGGTTCATATGGGGAGAGGTGGTCCTTGAGATATTGTGATCCTGAGGTGTTTAAGGCTTTATAGGCCAATACCAGTAATTTGAATTTGGCCTGGAAACTAGTTGGCAGTTGGGCCAGGTTTGGCATGATATGCTCAAACCATCTTGCCCCATTGAGCAGCCTGGCCACTGAATTCTGCACCAGCTGAAGTTTCCAACCCATCTTCAGAGACAGCCCGGTATATAGCACATTGCAGTAATCTGGAGCGAATGTGCATTATCCTTGCGAAACAGTTAAATCTGCATGCATTTAAAGTCTCATTTCTTGGAAAAATTAGCACTGAAAGCAGCACTCAGGTGAGTTATCAGTTAGATTTTGTACACTCTGTCTATGTAGTTCAAAGATCACTTGTACCTTTAACGCTGATTTGAAAGTTCCTTTGATGTCTGAATACAGTGGTACCTCTGGTTACGTACTTAATTCATTCCGGAGGTCCGTTCTTAACCCGAAAACGTTCTTAACCTGAAGCACCACTTTAGCTAATGGGGCCTCCCGCGGCCACTGCGCCACCGCTGCCCAATTTCTGTTCTCATCCTGAAGCAAAGTTCTTAACCCGAGGTAATATTTCTGGGTTAGCAGTCTGTAACCTGAAGTGTATGTAACCTGAAGCGTATGTAACCCGAGGTACCACTGTACTCCCCAAAGTGTCAATGTTAGTTTTTATACTTCTATAATATACTTGCAACTCATAGCCGATATAGAACAGTGCATAATTATTTCCTAGAAAGCTCTGTCCACCCTCCCACCTTATAAAAAGACTTTGGGTTGGATCCAGGAACCTCTGCAAGAATAGTTTCATGTTAGGAGAGCAGGCTGGAAATAGTCTAGTGCACAGACGTTTACAGTTGTCAGTTTCCTCTCCCTTTTTTGACCTCTCATATTGTGCATCTTTGAGATTTCCTCCTCTGTTAGAGGAGAATAGGCTTTGGCTGAGATCATTGTCAGTTTCACCACAGTCTGTAGCACCTCTTGGAGGTCAGCTTTAGTTCCATATGGGCACCAAGTTTCATCTGCAATGCTGGGGAAATGGTACTATGTACTGGTGGTACTCGATGTGGTTGTGGCTTCAGTATGGAATTTGGCAAGGATGGGTGCTGTAGCCACTGAACCCAACGCTGTGAAAATGTATGGGATAGATCTAACTCTACAATGTGAATATCACCACTTTCTAGACACAGCCCTTTTTCTTGCCACCTCCTTGGGGAAGAGCAGAGGGAGACAATCTGAACAGGCTTAGAACTGTGTCTTGTTATATGACTTTTAATAATGCTCCCCTCCCCTTTAACGTGCTGTTAAAAAACTGTGTGAATTTGTTCTAATGTATCACGTATCCAGGGAAACAGCCATTTATAGCTTGATCCATAGTCCCTGGAAATCTGGTTGCTGAATTTCAAGTGATCTAGTGGATATGTGATTTTCTTTCCTGTGTTCATACCCATTCTTAGCAATGCTGTGGCTCTGCCGTATTTGCTCTAGAGCAGCCTTCCCCAACCTGGTGCCCTCCAGATGCTTTGGACTACAACTGGTAGATGTTTTGGTCTAAAACATCTGGAAGGCACCAGGTTGAGGAAGGCTACTCTAGAGAAACAACATCTGGGCTCTTCAAGCAAGGGGGCACATGCATTGCCTCTGCCTTGTTTGAAAACAGTGGGACTGAATATATATGAAATGGGGTGGGGTGGTTTAATTATGCAGATTAGAGGAAAATTTTAAAAAAAACATGTTGGGGTATATTTGTGTGCCTGCATGGCACACCTGACTCTCAAATGTTTTTTAATAGCCCATGTTACCTTACAAGTCTCCCCCTCTGTTTCTCCATGTTGTTCATGTCTAATCTTCTGTCTAATCTCTGTCTACCGGTACTTTGATCTGCCCTTGGCAATCAAGACATTGCAAGTTTTTACCAATGTCCAGTCAAACAGCAGTGCAGAATTCCACACTTATAAACCAGCAGTCTCTAGAATGATTCCAAGTGGAATAAGCATAAGTAAAGTCCATCCAGGTTGCCATTTCAACATTTGACCTTCTCACGTACTTACATGTCTTTATTTAGGGCAGAGCCTGATGTTCCAAAGGGAAAAGGGGGCCATTAAACCAGTTTCAGAATTTAGGGATGAGAAACCCTTCCTAACCCCAAGCAAGACAGTTTAAAGCCTCTTATTTATCCAGTTCTGTTTAGATACTATGTCATGTGTATCTCAAATTTTATGTTCCTTACCTTCACATCCCTAATAACAGGGGAACTGTTTTTTGATCCTGATCCTTAATTTTTAATTAGTTAGCAAAATGTCCATCATTGTCACCAAGGTAAATGGAAGCAAAAAGAGCATCTGCACATTGCAGGGCCCCCTGGATTCATTTGCTTCCATCTGTGGTGGTGTCAATCAGTGGAAGCTGGACCACCAAGCGTCAGGGGCAGCAGAGGGCAAGCTTTTCTCCCTGTGCAGTTGTATGTATCTTATGTGCAGCCTTTTCCTTTTTCCTGTGGGAGAGGATGGCGGCCATTCACTTATATGCAATCAGCTAAGGAGTCTGCTCAATGACACCAAATCACAGAAAGACTATACCTGCCCCCTGAACACTCCAGTTGGCTTGGGAGCTCATATTTGGCCCAGCCTTCAATGGTCCTGCAAAGTGCATTCTACTTTTTTGGCAGATAGGAGCCATTGAGACTCAAGCCTACACTTCTCTTTATAGCCTGCTCCCTCGTTCCATTTCTCGGCTACTGTAGATGTCAGGGAAATGCATTAACTGCCTCTTTTTGTGACACATATTACTACAAGAAGTACGCCTCCTCAGGTTCTATGAAAAGTAAGGTACAAACATAAGGGAAAATATTAATAGCCATTATTGTACCCATTCTTCCCTTTAGCTGAAAGAGATGTGTTTGATCAAGCCTTTCTGGTAACATGAGTTCTTCACTTTTAAGATTGTTCTAGCTTCTGTTCTTTGTATTTTGTTCCAGTTCATCTTTCTTTTCGGTTCTTCATCGGTGCTCAGCAATGTTGCGCCAAACTTTTGCATGTGTGCCATTTAGCAGTACCCAGTTCTAACTTGGCTGATGCTGCATTTCACTGCTTCCCTCTTAAAGTGAAACCCACCTAGGATTAGGAACAGAAAATGGGCAAATGCAGAATTATTTGGCTCTAGGGTCATTCATCACTGCTTCCCCTCTTTCCTCTGAACCAAAGAGAAGCCAGGAAGCATTAAAGGAGCTTATTTCTGGGTGTCTAGTTCAGCCGAAACTTTCACACTGAGGAAACTTACCCAACATGTCTCAACGCAGAAGCTGCACCCCATCTGTCACCAGCATTGTCAGCACTGCTGGAGAAGGAAAACACTTCAGTTCATTGACAGCTGGAGCTGTGACACGAGTGATTTGGGAGCAGCACAGCTGACATAGGGAGCTGTGTTTTGCAAGGGCAAGCAAAGAGTTGCAAGATGGTAAGCCACCACCTTGCAGAACCCATATACCTCTTAAGCACAAGACTTCCCCAAAGAATCATGGGAACTGTAGTTAAGGGTGCTGGGTATTATAGCTCTGTGGGGTATACTACAGTTCCCAGGATTCTTTGCGGGAAGCCGTGTACTTTACATGTATGATGTGGCTGTGACTCTTTTTATGTTTCTGATGGAAGCAACTAATGGAACCAAATGACCACGATTCTTAGGACCTGAGACACATGGCTCTTGGGAGGTGCTTTCCCCCCACCCTCCACAATCCCTTTCCTACACTGGCTCCATGCTTGTGGTAAATAGTCTGGTTGTTTCAACAGGTCTTTCTGAGCAGAAGCTGCAGTGTCTAGGGCAGGGGTCAGCAACCTTTTTCAGCTGTGGGCCAGTCCACCATCCCTCAGACCATGTGGGGGGCCGGACTATATTTTGAAGGAAAAAAATGAATGAATTCCTATGCCCCACAAATAACCCAGAGATGCATTTTAAATAAAAGCACACATTCTACTCATGTAAAAACATGCTAATTCCCAGACCGTCTGCGGGCTGGATTGAGAAGGCGATTGGGCCGCATCCAGCCCACGGGCCTTAGGTTGCCTACCCCTGGTCTAGGGGTTCACTAATTTTGACAGACCTTGGTACCCCCCAAAAATTGTTGCCACAGCCTACCCCTGCTCACTCCGGCAAAGAGGGAATGGCTTTTATTTATTCATATATTTCTAGCATTTCTTACCTGAGTTTTGTTTGATATCACCCTGTACTCAAGGCCTTGGTGATGGAGTGAGCGTTTGCCCTTTTTCCTAGCTCTGAACTGAACTTTGTTGTGCCAAGTCTCAGAAACATTCAGCAGCAGGAAAAGAGAAGAAGAAGAAACCTCACTGATCTTTCAAGAGTCTCCAGGGCCTGTGCTCCATGTTCAGCAGGAGAAGGGTGATTCTCCCTGATGCTGCACTTGCCAGATAAAATGATGTGAAGGGCATTTGTAGACCCTTGGCACTGCAGTGTTGGGTTCTGCTGCAAACCTGAGCTGTAGTCAAAAACAGGGATTTTCATCCAAACACAGATGGCAAGTCACAGCAAATTTATGCTGATAAATTTAAACTGCATAATTTGTTCCAATCACAGAACTTTGGTTCCTTTTTGAAATTATTATACATTTAGAAATATAGTTAACATGAATAAAACCTATATAAATTGTAACATTATCTAACATGTTCTGCTTACCAGTGAACTTGGAAAACTGGGCAATTTGGCTTGCTAGGTACGTGGTGGTTGTTTTTTATACGGTATTTGCTTTAAATCAGTAACCATTGCCTTGCAAAGCAAACGACAATCTTGAAATTAAGGATGACTTCTGCTGAAAGTGGTTGGGATTGCATCATAGTCCCAATGGCTATGGCAGCATTTTTCAATGGAGACTCCTTAAAGAGAATTGGTTTCTAAAATCCAAGCTGGATTTAATGTCCAAAGCTTCTTCTTTTTGTCAAAGTCAAATGCTTCACAACAACATCTATGCCCAGGAAGAAACCCACCCTAGTAGATACTGATTTAGAAGGGTCCAATGCAAAAGTCTAGATGTAGCAAATGAGTTCTTTGCCTTGGGATTGAGCAGGATGTCTAGGGGTAAGCCTTTTGACCATTTAGGTGTTCATAGGAGTTTATAAATATCCTCATGCATCCAGTTTCTGTTTGCTTCTGGTCTTAGATAAGAAAGAGGCTGACAATCCTGCTTTCTAAGTGTGTTACATGTTGGGAGATTAGTGTTGAACCTTTTGACCAGTCTTGGAGATCACTTTTTACAGTGGAAGTGGCAAAATCCATGCCTGATTTCTAACATGGATCAGAAGTGGGGGACATGCCTGTCTGCAAATTGCTCTGACCAGAAAACCCATACCCAGAGGTGTGGTGGGAAAGCATTTTGCACATGCTCAAGTGTATGCTTATCTCACCTCTTTCAGGGCTGAGCACTCCCTCTGGAAATCGGTTTTGAAATACGCTGGTTCAGGTTATGCCTTGTTCACACATCTGGGAAAGGGAGGTGTTACAAAGAAGTTCCCTAGCTTCCACCCCCCTGCAAGGTAGGGCCACTGAGAAGAGCCCTTTGTGTAGTTCACACATGGGGGGGGGAAACCACCACCTGCATTCTGATACCTCAGTCTGAACATGGAGAAATGTGAATTTAAAATATATGGCAGTTCAGTAGCTTTAGGCAGAAGACTGAGCACATGGGTTAGATCTTTTAAGTCAAGCCCTCATACTTGACTTCGTGTTTCTAATTTAGGTATTTCATTAAAGAGTTAGCATAAAGCAAGACAGAAATTATAGGCTGCAATGAATAAATATAAGCAATATAATCTGCTAACTCAAGGTCAGGGAACCTATGGTCTTCCAGATGTTTCTGGATGTAGACTCCCTTCATTTCTGACCAGTGGCCAAGCTGGTTGGGGCTGGTGTCAGTTTTAGTCCAATAACATTTGGATGGCCACAAATCCCCTACCCTGACTCTTAGGCTCCAACTGACTGGTCACTTGCTTCCTCCCAGCCCCACCACATAAAATTTGCTAGCTTTTTGCTTGCCGTTGGAAGTCTGCTTGTTCCCTGCCAGAACAGAACCTATGCCACTGGCATCAAGAATTATGCTACACTGGAACTGGTTTTAGGGTTTGTTCGGCCTCAATAGGTTAGACCACAAGACTGTCTCACTTGTTGCCCTACAGATGTTGCTGCACTCCAACTCCCATTGGCAGCAGCCAACAGGACTTATAAGCAGGGATTATGGGAGTTGTAGCCTAGAAGCATCTGGATGGCTGCAGATTAGCCACTCCTGGTTCCACAGGTATGCAGGATGGCCAGACTTGGCATGTTTTGAGCCCGTGGAAAAAGTTATTGGGAGGTGTAAAGGGAAACCATCTACTCCTTGTTTACCAACAGGATGGAACCAAGGGGAAAGTATCCAGGTGTGTATATGTGTTTCTGATAAGATTCTGAAGAAGGAGGAGAAGATTGGGGTTTTGCCTTGTTTCAGGTGGAAAGGAAAGGAGGTCTTTGACTGTTCAAAGAATCAAAACATCTGTATCAGGATGAGATTGTCAGGGAAGTTGCAGATGATGACCCCAGAACTACTGCCATACAGTGTTTTGCATCACTCTGGGTAGATTCACATGTAAATGGCATGTGAATTATAAATTGCATATAAATGCATGTGTATGTAGTCTTCCTCTGTTCTGCAGTGAAGGCCTGGAGCCTGCAAGGATAGAATATGAAGTGGTATATTGGACCACATCTGCTCATTAGGTGACTCACAGTTAGGGAACATCAGAAGATAATTCTAGAGCTGTGTTTAATGAATTAATGAAATTCGCACAGACACATGGAGAGGGGGAGAGTATGTTTTTTTTTAAAAAGAACCCTAACAACATAGACCGCAGCCTAGCAACAGCATGATGCACCAATAGAGAAACTGGAACAGTCAATTCCTCTGGGGGGAAACAAATGTGTTTCCAGTTTGATTTCCTTTGAAAACTGCACAAAGGAAATAAGCAAGGAACTGTTCCTTCCACTCTTCCTGATTTGTTATAGAAGCAGATAAATGTTGTCTGTAAATACAGCGTGCAAGGTAATTCAGGAAGCCCCTTCTGTGCAGAATGATAAATGCCCATGCAGCCAATATCCTTGCCTCTTGTGGTCTGGACTTGTTTGTAGAAAGTATGTCCCAGAAGGAAGCAGTTTGGAATTACACTCCCCGCCCCCCTTGGCTGCATGGGCATAGCAAGGTTGTACTGCAGTGGCCTCTTGTGGCACTTGTTCTCTTTCCCCTTGGCAAAAGCAAGGAGAGGAGCTGGATCTCCTTAGGAAGGTGAGGCCTAGGCACATCTGGTAATGGAAGGACTTGGGTCAGTCAGTCAGTCGGTAGGTGGCAGTAGAGAGATTCCTTTGATATAGTACAGTGGTACCAATTTAATTGTAGGTGTCTGTATCCTAGTACTCTGGTTTAAAATCTGTTGCCAGGAAACCATGTGGGAGAAATGCTCATTGTGCTATTGGCTCTTCTCTCCCATGTTGTACAAATCTCTGTCCTCCACATAAGCATATGTGTCGCTTCCAATTCATCTACCATGGGTGTGAGGAAGGGAAGTAATATATCAACACTCTGACCTTCCAGCCAGATGGCATCTGTCCATGCCTCTGTGTTGCTCTGGTTATTGGCAACACCTGTCTCCTGTCTCCCATCCAAACTGGAGACTGATGACCATTCAGGGGTTGAAAAGGCAGCAACGGCTTCAGCAGAAGCTGAGGGCCCTCTAAGTATCAAGTAGGCAAAGGGAAGCATGAATATGAAGTTGCCTGGTGGGTGATTCCTGGCCAAGTGACTTGCCTCAAGGGCTTTGTGCATGTGTCATATTCTCAAACGGCCTGTGATGGGCTTTGCCCAGAAAGACGTTCCATCTCCTTTAGTAGGGTATTCTGTTTGAAGAGTGGCAAAAGGATAAAATGGCTGCTAGCAATTAATTGTGTGTGTGTGATTTATATGCTGCTTTTCAGGGCAAAGCCTGTTGAAACAGCTTACAAGAATAAAAACTACAAATCTTCCCACCAGCCACTGACATTCAGAGGCATACTGCCTCCGGCCATGGAGGTAGAAGATAGCCATCGTGGCTAATAGCTTTTGATAGCCTCGTCCACCACAAATTTGTCTAATCCTCTTTTAAAGTCATCCAGGCTGGTAGCCATCTCTACCTTTCATGGGAGCGAATTCTGTAACTTAACTTTGTCCTGTGTGAAGAAATGCTCTCATTTATCTGGCCTGAATCTTCATTGGATGACTTGAGTTCTAGTATTCACTTTCCCCATACCTCTATAATTTCTCCTTTTTTACTCACCTTTTCTCTAAATTAACCTTCCCTCCCGCTGCTGCCAAAGGTTATACCCTTTCCTCATAGGGGAGTTGATCCCACCCCTGGTAATTTCAGTTTTCCTCTGCCTTCTGAACGGAGTGAGGCACTCCTTTGCAACAACTTTGTAGATTATCTACCTAATACTGCAGCCCCTACATTGCTTTTGTTTGCTCTGTATAAACTGATTTTTTTTTGTATTGTTTACTCTCACTAACATCCTGTCTGATATTTGAACCCTCTACTTTCCTCATTTTCCTTCTCCTGAGCAACCACAGTGCAGGTAGATGGCAGCATAGGTCTGTTTTTATACTCCTTCCCTTGTGCAGCATGAGATATCAGCATGGTGAACTTGCCTCCCACCTGTGCTAGCTCACCTACAGGTAGAAGGCCAACTCAGAATGACACCCTTGGGGAAATGCTCTCTGTACAACCTATAGGGGAGCCTCTACCGCTTCTCTGTATCTGGCAATGTGTGGATTTTTAGGCCTTTCCTGTTCCATTTTCTTCTTCTACGGAGCTTAATTTGGAAGTGTGTGGATGTTTTTGATTCCTATCAATTCCATATGCAATGTGCCATCATTGTCCCTCTAGCTGTCCTTTCCCGCTGCACTCAAGCTGTCCCTGCAGACTGCTGGAGTGTAGTCACATTCATGCCTTCTTGGTTGCTGTGTGCTCATTTTGCATCCTGGCCATTCTGCTTTAGAGGAAATGGGAGAGAGAGAGAGACTGATTTGATTGCTTTCTACTTCTTTAGAGCCTGGGGATCTGGGTATGCAGTACGGGCATAATAGGAGTTCAGTGTAATCATGTAGTTATCCAGACTTAGTGGGGTCCTTCATGGAACCAATGACAAACTCTCTGCCCAACCAACCATGTGGGGGGGGGGACTGGGGGAGTGAAGAAAAAGCGCTCAATGAGCTTTTGATATTCCTGGCTTCTTTTTGTGATGGATTTGGCAGCTCTCTCCCCCTCTCTTTCTCTCCATCCCTCTCTCTCATCCCTGCACCTTAAGTGACTGACTTACGGAAATTATGCTTGTGCGCAATTCTGACTGTGATTGCAAAACCAAGAGGTATGTAATGTGCAGCAATTATTTGAGAGATTGGAGACCTTCCGCTTATTTATTTATTTTTAGATGAGTGATGAGATATTTCATTTCCTTTTACCTTGCCGGGACTATTATTCCCTTTGTCCCTTTCCATAATGTCCATTCCTGAGACCAGCCATGGCATTCCATGAAACCTGCCTTTGCTTGAGCTTGTTGGTATTGGGGTGGGGGACAGGGTAGTTCCCTTCATTCTCAGCCCCTCCCCACCCCTTCCTCCTGGGAGCACCATTACTTTCTGCTACTAGAAATCCCTGTGCTCTCCATGTCTGTCATGTTCTGTTCTTCAGCAGATGTTTTTGCCCACACAGTCTGGCTTAGGGTGAGGAGAGCAGATTGCTGGCACACACACTCATCAAAGCCATAAAGATGCAGCATCAATGTTTTCTTATCCTCACTTCCTTCTTAATGCTAAGTAACTGGATCCATGAGAGGAGCACTAGGAAGTTGATACAGCAAACCCTTTACTATTTGCCAACAGTATATTACTGATGCACAAGCATCTCTGAAGGTTTTAGCCAATCCTTTTTAATTGATGTGTGCCATGGAATCTGGATGCCCTGTGACTGCTCCCAAGCTGAGGCTGATTCCTAGTATCTACAAGTGGTGATTCCTTTGGGTGAGTTGTCTGTTCTGTTCTGGTCCTATGGAGAAGCCCATGGAGCAAGTCAGGTCAGTTGCCTCAGCACCATGGAGAGCTCCAAGTGAGCAACTTGCACTGATAAAGATTGAAAGTGAACTGAGAGTTTCTGAGACAATTTTTCCAATCTGACACTCACCTATGTTTTTCTTCCCTTTGGAGAATTAGAGTCTTTTAAGAGTATTAACTCTCAGGCCTGAAGATGGGCACTTCTCCAGCATACACTACTCACACCATTGAGCTAGTAAGATAATGTGAGATGCATTCAATTCCTTAAGCCTGCAGGAAGGCACCGATGGTGCTTTGGTTCTAGGGGCCATTGTGCTGTGGCAACAGGTTTGTTGGACTCCTGTCTGCCAAACTCTGGTTCATTGGTGCCCTGCTCACCAGCATCAAGCTCAGAGCCAGAAGCCTGTCTGACTCCTTTCTCAATGACACTAGCTACTGACTTTGTTTTCTGGTCACTGTTGGAATCTATGATCAAGACATTATGCAGCCAACTTTTTATTTAATCCCCATTTTCTCTTCTCCCCACTTCCACCCACCACACTGCAGCATCCAACTGTACTTCCATGTTTTCATTCAGCTGATGTATACACAAATGCAGAATTTACAGAAACTTAACTGGTTGGGTGTGGATTCCTCTCGTCATTCAATAACTTCCCAATGGGTGTTCATCAGTCTCTAGTATTTGGATGCTGGAAAAGTTTGAGAATGGATAATTCAGTAACCTGTCAACTCTGTGCAACATGGTAACCAAATACTAACTCCGTCCTCATAGTGAGAACTGGGTCAGAAAGAAATGGGCTGCTTTGTGTTGTGCTGTTCTTCATTAAATAAAATGGTTGTGCTTTGATCATGCAAAACCTGCCATAGTCAAACATTAAGGTAAAGATAAAGGGACCCCTGACCATTAGGTCCAGTCGTGACTGACTCTGGGGTTGAGGCGCTCATCTCACATTATTCGCTGAGGGAGCCGGCGTACAGCTTCCAGGTCATGTGGCCAGCATGACTAAGCTGCTTCTGACGAACCAGAGCAGCACACAGAAATGCTGTTTACCTTCCCGCCGGAGCGGTACCTATTTATCTACTTGCACTTCGTGCTTTCGAACTGCTAGGTTGGCAGGAGCAGGGACCGAGCGACGGGAGCTCACCCCGTCGCGGGGATTCGAACCGCCGACCTTCTGATCGGCAAGCCCTAGGCTCTGTGGTTTAACCCACAGCGCCACCCGCGTCCCTAAAAAAGTCAAACATTAGCCTTCATTCAATAAAATGGTTGTGCTTTGATCATGCAAAACCTGCTGAAGTCAAGCATTCACCTTGCAGACTGAAATGCACATTCCTGGTATATGTGGGACCATTGACAACTTGACATTTGACAGAATCTTTTAAACGGAATGCCTTCTGGTAGACAATGGGCAGGGGAAATTGGATTCAATCTGCCACTTTTTGTCAGCCTCCAGTTGGGTTCAGATCATTTGCCCAATTTCCAACAGTTTTGGGATTGTTTCAAACCCACCAGTTTTCGTGAGATCACCAGCTGTACCTCAAACTAGGAGTTTGTAAAGGTGGGTGTGGCTTGTTCATGGGAGAGCAGCATTTTGGGGAGGAATCCAGCTTGCCAGATGCCATGTGTGGGAGAGATGCTTCTTTTGTTCTTGGAGGAGAACACCTACCTGCAGCAGAGTGGTAATTCTTTATTTAAGGAACCTTGTAATGCAGCACTACCTTTATACGTTAGCATATCATTTTGTCATTTCTGGCTAAGTCAGGCTTTGTAGGTAAAGTTCTATGCTATTTTTGTTACTTGTTTTTCTGATTTCATGTTCTAGTTTGTGTTCCTTTTTTAAGCTCTTTATTTACATGGCAGGGATTTTGCTGAAGTTCTTGCTTTACATGGAACATTGAGCAGAATTCAATTTTGTGATATTTCAAGCATTCCATCTACAGAAACCTTTCAGCTTGGCAGACAGAACAACCCCCTTTCCTTTGTGCTGTTCTGAAAGTTCTCCTGATGCCCAACCAAGCCAATTGTGGGAGCATGGGTGAGGAAAAAGAAGGGCAAAAGCCCCCATGTATGAGCAGAAGCCCTTGGTGATGTTGGAAAACCTTGGTGTTAAAAATAAGGAAATAGTGCATACCTGGTATTCCTCATTTGTGGTTACCATTTATCTCTACCTTCTTGGATAGAAAAATGTGTTGGGATGATAGCCACTACCATGGATTAAGCAACCTGATTAGCCTTTTCACGTCTAAAAAGTCACTCAGGGACTGGTCCAAGTGTGATCTTGGCTGGATCATTGCTTGAGACCATAATAAAGGCTGTCCTCTAAAACCTCATTGTGAGGATGGCACAAAAGGCATAAGTTGCTCTCAAGACTTGGGAGAAAGTCCACTTCACTGGTTGGTAGAAAAAATAGGGTGCTAGAATGAGGGACATTGAGTATGCTTTCACTGTACTAAACTATAGAGCAGCATTCAACAGCCTCTGGTGAAAATACTCAGAAAATTGTTTTGGTCTGAAATGGCTGTTTGATGTAGTGTTGTGCTGCAAGTTCCTCAAGGACTAACTGTGAAGAGTGAAAATGACATCAAAGATGTGCCAGTGGGGACTCAAAAAAATAATAATCTACATACGTAGAAAGAAAGACATCCCAATTTCCACAACGCTAACTCACCTCTGGCTTCTGAATTGCGGCAAGTGTACCAGAGCAATGCTGAACTTGCTTTCACGTCAGTTGTGTTACGCTCAGTAACATTTTCTTCCAAGCAACTGTTCTGCTTATGTCTGGTACCATAAGAGGTTGTTAGAAGCAGCCAATCCCAGGAGGAAACAGATAAGCTCTTCAATATTTATGGGGCAAAGATATATTCAGTAATCCCACAGGGAAGGCACAAAACAGTGGGAAGTGTGTGTGTGTGTGTGTGTGTGTGTGTGTGTGTGTGTGTGTTTGTTTTAACCTTTCCAGTAAGTGGAAGCGTCATTGTGGAGGAGGCTGTATGCTACTCTTCTTCCTCCATTTTTTATTGTTTTCTCTCTCTGCCCCTGTTTGTGGAGCGTGTAGAACAGCTCATTTTCTTAAGCCGTCTGGGAGCTTCTTGCTAAGCCTATTTCTCTCTTTCTTTCCAGCTGGCACTTAGAACATGCTGTTAAAAATAAGCCAACTTGCACAGAAGCACGTTGGCTGGCCGTCCTTAGCTGTTTCAGAATTTGACCATTGTTCCATCCTCCATTCTTATTGCTGCCAATGCTTGGCTATAGTGCCTTGCTACCTTCCTTCCTTTAAAGAAAAAAAAACCAAGTTACAATTTTATTTGCTCAGGTTGACATGTGCAATTTGGGAACCACAGCTCATTAATGATGGAAGTGTTGCTAAAGTGTTTGCTTTCTGATTAAGACAGAACTTGTTTGAGGATAGCAAGACAAAGCCAAGGTTTGTTATTCTGTTTAAAATGTAATTTTTCTCCCACAATTTCTTCCATACTGCTCATAATATTACAGAGTGCCCTATTATGAAAAGGAAAGGGCTCTGGCTTTTAAACCCAGAGGTGGAGAACCTGAATCCAAAACCTAGAGGGCCACAGGTTCCCCATACCTGTTTCGAGTGACTGCTATATCTGTATTTCCTTACGGCAGAGAACTCCTGAGTGGAGCACATGGGGCATCCCGATACCTGTCTAATGTCAATAAGCAGGGAGTTCCAAGGCATAAGTGCAGCCACACTAAAAGATCAACCCAGAAAATGAATGTAGAGGAAGAGGGCATCCACAAATGATGTAAGAGTGCAGGCAACTTGGTGTGGGGATCGTCATTTCTTTGGACACATTGTTGTATGTGGACAGGAGTAACCGAGAGAGTGAGGGGAGGCATGAAGTGGGATATTCGCTCATGCAAGGAATGGTGTTGGTTCATACTGACTGGTTTTATTCCTCCACTGCCTTTTATGAAAGGGGGAATTGCTGTGCAGCAGCTGCTGCAGATCGCTCTCCAAAGTCTTCTGCTCCTTTTATTTGGCTTGCTGGCTCATAAACCTCATTGTGCTCTACAAGGCACATACTGTAAATAAATAAAGAATATCACCACCTTTTTGTCCAGACCTGAAAGGCTGTATTTCCTGACAAACCAGCTGGAAAAGGTTGCAAGCTTTTTCCTGATATTTAACCCATATTCACTCTTTGGGTGATTGGGCCTATTTCTCCTTCTCCTTCCCTCCATCCAAGTAGCACTTCATTTTGAATACTGCTGGCATTCCTGCACTGCATCCTTGTGCCATTTGTGTTTTTTTTAGGCTAAACACATCCTCCGTGACATGCCTTCTGCACCTGTTCTCATCCTTGCAACATTTCAGCATTTTTAATTTGTGAGAAGTACTGTATTTTTGAACTGAGGTGTATAGAGCTTGCTACTTGCTCCAGTAATTCTTACGAATGCTAAGCAGCAGTAATGAATGCCCAGCTCATGGAGAGATGGGGATCTTTGGCCTTATGGGGGATGAGGTGATCAATGGCTGCTAGCCACAATGGCTATGATCTACCACCACTATCTGAGGCTGCATGCCTCTGAATGCCAGTTGCTGGGAATTATAAGTGAAGCTCCTGTTTGTGGGCTTCCCAAAGGCAGTGGTTGTCCACTGTGAGAGTAGGATGCTGGGCTAAATGGACATTTGGCCTGATCCAGTAGGACTCTTCTTGTGTTCTTATGTCCTCATAGCCCTGTTAATCTTTCCTCTACTTACATGCTAGGAAATAAGTTCCTCTGTGGCTCCTATATGGCTCTTCCTACATAGACTTAATCTGCATCATTGCTACAGTCCCTGAGGCCGCATCTCTCCCTTCTTCCCTACCTGCCCCCTGCCTCTTGCAGCCTCCTGCGTGTACAACTCTATTGGAAAGGCAGAGAGTTAGCCCAGGCTGTGACTTTTAGTTGTTCAGCTAGGCCATTTTTTTAATGCAGATATTGCAGGAAGTGGGGTCTCAGGGACCACCAAACATGTGATCGTGATGTGGTGGCATCATAGTATCATAGCAGAAAGTTGATAGGAACAGTTCACATAATACTTGAAAATTAAGAAATGGCAAATTGGGGAAGTGGTCCTTAAGGGGGTCACAAAAAAACCTATTGGGGGCAGATGTGACTCATGGGTTAGGCACCCCTGATTTACCTATGCTATGTTCAGATCATAACAGAAGATTCCATGCATCAGAGCTAGAAGTTGGCTTTGGCTTCTGCTCATTTGTCTAAAAGGCAACACAGAAAGTGTAAGTACTTCAGAAGCTTAGTGAAAAGCTTGTGGCACATTTAAGAGGCACTTAGTGGTGCTTCTATGTTGTGTGTGATCTGTGATTAGAAAGATAAAAGCCACAGGGTAGGGAGAGTGGTCTTTTGTAATACCATCCTCGGCAGCAGTCTTGTGTATTAGTGACAATTTGGCTGGCCACAGGTGCATCTTCTGCATGCTTTAAATTGCTGCATGCATTGCTTAGCCCAGAGCCCCTTCCATGAGGGAAAGGAAAGGGGTATAGAGAAGTGTGAGCTATTCCTCCTTCTGTTCCTTCTCCCATCGAGGGTGACCTTAGTTGCTCTGTCAACGAGCCAGCAGGGCTTGAAGAGCTTTTGTTTTCATACAAGTTCAGGAAATCCTGGCTGATAGCTCTGGCTTGGTTCACATTACCGTGACCCGGTGGAGTTATTCTATCCCAGTTCACATTCTCCTGAAATCTCAGTGCATCACCAACATAAGACTTAGTTGTCCAAGAGGCTTTTGGAACTCACTGCTTTGCATGAGATGTCGGGGGGGGGGAGGTATAAATAAATATAATGGTGATGGTAATGTGGCTCATCATTGATATGAAACCATTGGGGGAAGTTTTAGGGGGATTTGGGATGAAGTCTCATTGATGTGCTGATGACACCCAACTCTTAATTACCCTTCCCATAATTCTCCTTTTTCTCTAAATTGTGAGTGCTGCTGGCAGAAGTTTTAAACAGATGTCCTGAGTTGGTATTGGGCTGGTTGAAAGCTAATAAGCTGAAAAGCAATTCAGGTAAGACAGAGGCACTGTTTGCGGGTGGTCCAACTCTCATAAGGGCTGATATTCAAAGAGTTCTGGGTGGGCTGGAACACCCCTTGCAGCTTGCAGGATGATATTAAATCCAGGTGTCACTTTGGATGTCCTGGTGGCATCTGTGGCTTTTCACTAGTTTAGGTTGGTTCCTTGCCAACTGAACCAAGCACCGCTATTCAGGTTACTGCGATGCATGGTGTGTGGGGCTGCTTTAGAAAACCATTCAGAAACCTCAGCTGATCCATCACACAGTTAACAGCTTGCCTGGTTGTTGTAAGATGGCAGATGGAACATTTGTTGTCTGTACTTGAGTCATCTTTTAAGAGCAGGCTAACTAAAACTCTGCTGAGGCATATCATTGACAATTGCAAGCGGGCACTCTGACCGCACAGGTCATCTTGGAGGGAAAAACATTCTGCTAGTGACAGTGCATTGGCAGAATAAACATAAGGTTGTGCATTCCTCTTAATAAGTTATCAGCGGACTGAGTATGGTGCAGTGCCAAGGTAATGGTGACATGCTGAAGTCGCAGTGACTCTGTAGTCATGTTAATAAATTATAAAAAAAAATATATGTCTGCATAGTGAGGGCGAAACCATAATTTATAAGTGACTTTGATGGAGGAATTGAAGGGATGCTTCTCAAATTTGCAGATGACACTAATCTGGGAGGGGTATCTAATGCCGCAGAAGACCTAATTGGGATTTAAAATGGTCTTAACAGATTGGAGAGCTGGGCCCAAACTAACAAAATGAATTTCAATAGGGACAAATGTAAGTTTCTGCACTTAGGCAGGAAGAACGAGGTGCACAACTACAAGATGGGGGACACTTGGCTTACTAGAAGTACATGTGAAAAGGATCTAGGGGTCTTAGTGGACCAAAGCTTAACATAAGTCAACAGTGTGATGCAGCAGTAAAAAAAAAAGCTAACGCTATTCTAGATCAAGTCCAGATCAAGGGAAGTTATAGTACCACTCTATTCTGCCTTGGTCAGACCACTCCTGGAATGCTGTGTCAAATTCTGGGCACCACCATTTAAGAAGGATGTTGACAAGCTGGAACGTGTGCAGAGGAGGGCAACCAAGATGATCAAGGGTCTGGAAACTAAGCTTTATGAGGAAAAGTTGAGGGAGCTGGGTATGTTTAGCCTGGAAAAAAGGAGACTGAGAAGAGCTATGATAGCCGTCTTCAAATATCTCAAGGACTGTCACATGGAAGAGGAAGCATGCTTGTTTTCTCCTGCTCTGGAGGTTAGGACTCAATGGCCAATGGCTTCAAGTTTCATGAAAGGAGATTCTGACTAAATATTTGAAAAAACTTTCTGACAGTAAGAGCTGTTCAGCAGTGGAATAGACTCCCACGAGAGGTGGTGGACTCTGCTTCCTTGGAGGATTTTAAGCAGAGGTTGGATGGCCATCTGTCATGGATGCTTTAGCTGTGATTCTTGCATTGCAGGGGGTTGGACTAGATGACCCTTGGAGTCCCTTCCAATTCTATGATTCTATTGATACAGCTGGCTACTTGTCTAGACATTCTGCCTCACAATATCAGCATGTAAGACCTGGGTGTGTCAAAGATAGATCATCTGGAGGAGGGAAGATGCCATGCTTACAATGTTACCTTCTGGGAGACTCATTTACCTTGCTAACTGTATTGCATTGCAGATCAATTTCACAAACAAATTTTACTGCTTAGCACAGTGTCAGCTATGTTCCATATGACCTTATTAGCACCTTCATTGGTAACTCTTTCACTAGTTTCAGTTGCAGGTTGGGAGACATTCGCATTAGTGTGTGGGAGCAAAAACAACAGAGCCTTCTGACACCTTAAAGACTAACCCATTTATTATGGCATAATATTTCACGGACTACATTCCACTACATCAGATACGTGAAATGTTATTGTCTGTATGCGCGTGCACATGCTCACGCACATGCATATATGGTTGGTGGCGGCGATTGTAATCAGTGAAGTCCAGTCAGAGGGGAATGTGCATGTGAGTTATGTGAACTGCAACCCCTTCCTCGGTCCTGCCTGCTTAGGGCAGCCCGCCCTATCTCTGAACAGCCGGTGCTGATGCAACCTTTTTGAGATACATGAATATGTGGTGATGCTGTCATTCTGCAAACATGGTCCCCATCTGCATGGGCATCACTGTGAATGCTAATTGTGTTGGCTTGTTAAGCACGAAGTCACAAGGAAGCAAAGCATGAACAGTTCTGGGTTCATGCGGCTGCCTTATTAGCTGCGAGGCTGCGGGCGCTCAGCGTTTAACGTGATCAAGTTTCTCTTTTTATATAAGTGTTCTTGTTAGGGATGCATGACGGACTCTGTGTCTGCTGGCAAGCTTTCTAGCCACAGTTTCCAATAGGAAGCTATGCAGCAGGAACTAAAATTGAAGCACAGCCTAGAATCTAGAGCAGTGATGGCCAGACTTGACCCTCCAGCTGTTTTGGGACTACAATTCCTATCATCCCTGTCCTGTTAGCTAGGGGTGATGGGAGTTGTAGTCCCAAAACAGCTGGAGGGCCAGTGTGTGTGGGTGTGGGTGTGTTTTCCGGTGGAGAAGGATTCCTGTTGTGTGACTCAGGGTGGTGCTGGGGAAACTCTTAAGACACAAAGGCTACCTGGGCTCTGACTTGATTCACACACACATTTGTCACTTGATGACTGCAACCTCAAATCTTGGCTTGCATAGCCATATACGAATGAGCCATCGCAGATAAAATGCTTCATGGAACTTTCACGTTCCGTCACCTCGCTTTACCTTGAGTACAATGTATTTGGCTTACAGTCTCCTCATTTCACCCTCTGAACTTCATGCCTTGTTGATGAAATTCAGAGGTCTAGAAACTTTCTGATTCATTAAATCTCTGCACTCTGCCCCCTACAAGTACCATATCTTTCCATGTATAACACGCCGCCATGTATAAGACACCCCCTATTTGGGGGGACTCCAAAATAAGAAAATGGGGGGAGATTGCCTGGAGTTGTTGAGCTTTTTTTTAGGGAGGATTGCCGAAAATTGCTCACCCGACTGTCCTACGCTGCCACTCGCACACGTCGCAAAAGCCACCGATTGTCTGTCCCCCTCACTGGCAGAAGCCAACAATCGCCCGCCCAATTGACGCAGAGACACACAATCGAGAACAGCCCTTGCCGCAGCCACCAATAACATGCCCAATAGCCGCTGACAACCAATCCCACGTCCCCCCCTATGCACTATCTGTGTATAAGACAACCCCACATTTTAAACATCCTATTTTAATTTTTTTTTAAAACACCTCGTCTTATACACAGAAAAGTACGGTAAATAGAGTAATCCTTTGCTATGTGATGTATTGGAATCATGCATCTTTTTTTGAAGTACTAATCGTTGGCTCTTATCCTGGGGTAATAGTGGCTAATGTAACTAATTGGTTGAGGCAGTGGGAGGAGGGTAGAAAGTTCATTTGATAGATGCCAATTTGGCAAACATCAATATATAGCACTTCTATTTGAAGAAAGGGATCCTACTCATCCCAGCTGTTAGAGACAGAACTGACATAAGGTGTTTAGAAAGCTTTCAGATGGGTAAAGGATCTTCACTGAAATATGAGTTTCGAATCCTTTAGATTTTATGGTTTGGCTATGAAGATCAAACTGCTGTAAAGCTAAAGGAGAAAGATCTCTTTGGGAGAAAAGCACGATGGGTATACGTTGTCTAGAGACAATAAAAGATGAAGATTGAAGAATAGCGGAGTGGGTGGTTACTAAAAAGAGATGTAGGTTCAACTATTATGTAGATACCAAAGGAAGGGAAAAGAAATAAGGTGGGAGTAGCTATAAATTTAAGGGACGCGGGTGGCGCTGTGGTCTAAACCACAGAGCCTAGGGCTTGCTGATCGGAAGGTCGGCAGTTCGAATCCCCATGACGGGGTGAGCTCCCGTTGTTCGGTCCCTGCTCCTGCCCACCTAGCAGTTCGAAAGCACGTCAAGCGCAAGTAGAGAAATAGGGACCGCTCCGGCGGGAAGGTAGATGGCATTTCCGTGCGCTGCTCTGGTTTGCCAGAAGCTGCTTAGTCATGCTGGCCACATGACCCGGAAGCTGTCTGCGGACAAACGCCGGCTCCCTCGGCCAGTAAAGCGAGATGAGCGCCGCAACCCCAGAGTCATCTGCAACAGAACCTAACAGTCAGGGGTACCTTTACCAGGGGTACCTAGCTATAAATTAGATATTAGCTAAAACCATCCTGACGGACAATAGGTTGAGAAGGTTATGGCTAGATTGGGTAGCACAAGGATGATGTTGGTTTTAGCACTTTGTTAAGGAAACGGCTTGAGGTATATGCCCGAGTCAGGGATGGTAGGCTGATTTATGCACAAGTACAACAAAAAGCCACACTTAGCTGCGGTTTGCCACATGGCAGTTTTATTTACATTTGAGGAATGCATTATACACAAGGCAAAGGAGTAGAAACGTTCAATCAGTGTACTATTATATTGAAAATGGTCATTTCTGTGTTAGGAACTCATTGGTTTCCCCCCTCCCTTTTAAAGCAAGTTTCATGGATCTATAATGCAGCCATATTTAACATTATGGTCACCTGTCTTGAAAAGGATACTGTAGTACTGGAGAAAGTGCTGAAAGGGGATATTCAAATGACCTGGGGGTGAAGGCAGAATGTATTAATTATGAACAACCATTTAGGAATTTGGGAGGGTGGGGGATTTTAATTTCAATTTGGTGGGTGGGGAATATGACTCCAGAACGTAGGAAGAGCCTTGCTAGATCAGACTCAAGGTTCATCTAGTCGGGGATGCTGTTTTCATTAACAAAGATTAAGTGGTTATAGTCCACCATTATGTCTAAAATTCACTCAAGGCAGCTTACACAATAACAGATAAAAAATACAATTCCATTTATGACAAAGTAGAATACATTTTTTTAAAACCACATCCCGTCAAATCAGAACATAAATGAAACCATTAATAAACAGACAACCAGCTCAAAGATAAGACTCATTCCCCCCCCCCCAAAAAAAGGTTTCTCTGTCTTGAATTACATTTTCCTTCTTTTCTCTCTCTCTTTAGGGCTGAAAAAACAGAAGTCCTAAATGAAGATCTCTTGCAGGTACAGTGTTTATCTTTCTGACATCTTCTGCAATCATTTGATATTGTACACCACTCCGTGCACAAAATACAAAACTAAACTTGCAAGAGGCCGGTTTAGCAGGGGCTGCCGTGTGCCAAGTACGAATAAAATGAAAAGGAGGGGATCACAGGTGCAAGGGGCTCTTCTCAATAATACTAAAAAGCTTAAGACTCTGCTATTGCCTGCTCTTAAAAATCATCACATTCTCGCCTGCATCGTTGCTGAATATTTCTAGGGCCAATCTACATGTTCAGAAGAAGCCTGTGATACAGACTTCCAGGAATTAACTATATGACTTCAGAATGCAAGTATGAGGGTTCAGAATGTATTATTATTATTATTATTATTATTAATTGTTATTATTATTATTTCACTTTATATACCACCCTTTATCAAAAGATCCCAGGACGATGTACAGCATGAAGATCCCATTTTACAGAACATCAATAATAAAAAAGCATAATAGCATAAAAACATAACAATAAAATAATAATAATAATAATAACAGTCACACACCCCAGTTTTAACAGGCTGTAGATTATTTAATCGCTAAAGGCCTGAGTAAAGAGGAAGGTAGAATGTGTGTATATATTAAAATTTAAAATACAAGTTCGTGGAAGCATAACATGCCAGTGAGAAAGTGTTTATTTATTTAATTTTACAAGATTGATATACTACTTGATTATGGTAAAACCTCAAAGTGATTTGCAACCTTAAAGCATTCTGCTTGTCACCTATCTCTCTTGTGTGCTAGATTTCCACTTGCAAATAAAGTTTTGCAATGTTGGAGTGTGTAAATACCTGAGCCTCCACCTGCATTCTGAAATAATATAGTGAAGTCTCTGAACAGCTGTGCCTTTTTCTCCATTGTATATAATATGAGGCTGACCTCTTTGATGTACAAGCTGCCATGTTAAAAACTGGTGCTCTGCTCTGCGTGTGCGTGATTCTGCTGACTCTACCAACTAATGCAACTACTTATTCTACCAACCTGATTCTACCAACTTATGTAAATTCTCATACTTTAGACTTGTCCCTACGACTGAAGAGCAGTGGGAGTATCAATGCAAAGCCTTTACCATCCTCTAATAGGGAATGAAATCAGCATGCTTAACATGAAGTTGGTAATAACAAAATTGGATGTATGAGAAATCCATCCATCAAGTCTCCACAATGAACGTTGGAGGACTATAGAATGCAGTCTCACTGGCAGCCTCTGAAGGTCAAAAAATTTCTCTTGCTTACACTAAGGACCAAGTAGATCCAGTTTCAGAGAAGCCTCAAGCTGCTTCACCTCCATATTGACTCAGAAAATAGCATGAATGGCGGGGGGCGGGGTTGATCTCTTTCAGAATTCTATAGTAGCATATATATGTAGAGAGGATAAATATAATATGTGCCTTTTCAGCAGAACAGTTGCCTTTTGTGGCTAGCTTTCAAACAGGTGGCCAATGACTTTTTACCGGGCAGGTACTCTCGAGAGACTCTTCATTTTTAATAAGGAAAGTTCGGGGCAACTTCTGAATTTAACTTTTCACTGAAGTCAAGGATATTTTGCGCTAAAAGTTGGCTCGCAATTGATCACTGGAGACATTGCATACAACTCAACAGTCCAAGTCTAAGTTACTAAATAAAAATGCGGAATCTCTTTGAAATGTGAAACTTGAGAACCTAAATGTGAAAACCTAATTGCACTGTCCCTTTCACATTTCAAAGGGATTCTGCATTTTTATTTAGTATCTTGGACTTGGACTGTTTAGCTGTATGCAATGTCTCCAGTGAGCAAGTGAGAGCCAAAGAGCCAGCTCCCAGTTCCTGGACCTGAGCATCTGCCAGTGCAGTTTGTGTATTTATTATTATTATTATTATTATTAAAGTCTCAGTAGCATTCTCTGACATCTTCTCTTTCCAGTCCCGCAAATCAATCCTGGGAGAACTAAATGGGTCCCACTACCATTTTTGCTAGAGTGCATGTCAGATGAGCTGCCCATTGCCTATTTTCAGAAGATATTGCATCTCCCCTTATGAGATCAGCTAGATAAATATGCCATTTTTCAAAACTGACCAGTCTCTAGAAGCCAGTCACTTACAGGAGGTAGGCAAAAGACCATGCCTAATCACAAATCTTACAGCAAATGCGGTTGATTAAAGTTCTGACCCCTCGTTGCCTGCAACAATTTGACTTCTACCACCACAATGAACTGCTTGCCTGTCTGTTGATTCCATGCTTCTTCTTGAGCCTTTGTGCTCTGCTTCAAAGATTCCTGCAGTTAGAACACTACGGACAGTAGGAGAAGCTGGGGCAAGTGGCTTGCTTAAGTTTAATCAGCAGTTATGCCAAGATACAACCTGGACATTCTTAACTTCACAGACTATTTGGCTGCAGTCAATTAAGGGATGATCCATTCCTAATATCTGTGGATGGGGGGGTTGTCCTATATTTCAACAGTGACTTCAGGTAGCTAGCTACATTCTTAACTTCATTTGAACATTCACTTTCTGGTTGCCTCCATAATTCCAATCCTTTATTTTGCAGTTGTTCTTTTAGCATCTCATTATGTTGCTTCCTTTCTTAATACCGACACAGTTACTTATCCACCATATCTCCACTCATTCCTAAAATAGGAATCACAATATTTTATTCTACTTAAGTTCCAGCTTTTGTTTCAGGGTATTAAATTAAAATTAACGCTAAAACAGTTGTCTCTCCCCTCTCGAACGTTTAACCGCAGTGGTTTGTCTGTAAATTAATGGGATTAGAATGGGTAAACACACTTATTTTTGGATTACTAATACACTTCCATAGCTAGAGAGTGGTGTTTGGGCCTGGTAAACCAAACATGGTACAAACCAAACATTGTACTAAGTGCATCATTCCTGAATGCTGAAGTAACATGGGAAGTGACTGAGGATGTCAAAGTTCAGATTTCGCTGGAATCTTGAATGCCATTTCCTGCATTTTCTGAGGATGCTCAAGTAATCAAGGAACACTGGGAAATATAGTTTTCTAGAATACTCAGACACTCAAAAGTGCCCCTCGAGCATTTTGGAAAACTATATTTCTTGGAGATCCTTTTGCCTGGGATGTAGTTTCCAGATTGCCTGGCATATCTGCTATCACAGCTTATGGGTCTGGTTTTTATTTTATGTTACTTGTAACTTTTTAATTTAAACTCTAGTGAAATCCTATCTAACTCTTTTTTTTTCTTTTTCCAAATTTTATTATTAAAATCATACAAACCAAACCATCAAAACAATAAATCATACAAAACCAAACAAAACATTCAAACACTCAGACAAATAAAACATACATCCGTATCATCATAGAAAAACATACAAAAACCCACCAATAAATCCTCCCCCCCTTCCCCCCTTTTCCCTCCCCTCTATACATAAATAAAATTTAGTTCCTAAAGTTATTCCGTGAAATCCTATCTAACTCAGGGTACCCTTCTTTGTAACTTTATTTCTGAGCCTGATTCAGAGTGCTCACTTTGACATTTGAGTTCTTTCATGACTTGGGGCCACAGTGACTGAATAACCATCTCTTCCCATATGCACCTAAACTTGCCCTGTGGTCATCAATGTGGACTCTTCACCAGGTTTTCCTGCTAGCTGGAATATTGTGTGGTAGCAACAGGAAACACATCTTCCTCAGCAGTGACCTTACATTTAGAGAATGCCTGCCTTGTGGCATCAGGCAACTAACTTTTCAGTCTCACCGATTTTATTAAACCCTCTATTATGTGGTCTTTTAATGTGTCTGTTTTACTTTCTGGAGACTTTTAAGGTCTGTAGTACCTGCTGCTTGGTATGATCTTTTAGCTTTTTGCCCTGTGTTTACAATGATGGTTATCTTGGTGTTGTCTATTGAATGTATTCTTTTTGACTTGCATTATCTTAATTTGCTTTAAATACTTGTGTACTTCGCCCTGAAAATGATAGTGGTTGGGTGGCTAAGAAAAGAGCCAGGAAAGAAAGAAATTGTAAAGTCTGATAATGTTAATCAACTATTTATTGAGGCATTTGTTCTTTAATTGTCATGTAGTCCAGCGTGTTGGACGCGGGCGGCGCTGTGGTCTAAACCACAGAGCCTAGGGCTTGCTGATCAGAAGGTCGGCGGTTCGAATCCCTGCGACGGGGTCCCAGCTCCTGCCCACCTAGCAGTTTGAAAGCACGTCAAAGTGCAAGTAGATAAATAGGTACCGCTCCGGCGGGAAGGTAAACAGCGTTTCCGTGCGCTGCTCTGGTTTGCCAGAAGCGGCTTAGTCATGCTGGCCACATGACCCGGAAGCTGTACGCCGGCTCCCTCGGCCAATAATGTGAGATGAGCGCGCAACCCCAGAGTTGTCCTTGACTGGACCTAATGGTTCCTTTACCTTTACCTAGTCCAGCATGTTAAAATTGGCTGCTAATGAATGGAGTATGCAAGTAGACACTTTAAGGGGTGCCAGACGACTGGGCCTATGTGAATTGAATTGGTTCTTTCTGTACCGTATGTCTAGATAGCTGAGAGTTGAGGACGAGCACCTCTGATGTGATGCCTTATTGTTGTGCTCATCCCCAGGTGGAGAAGCGTTTGGAGTTGGTGAAGCAGGTCTCCCACAGCACACACAAGAAACTGACAGCGTGTCTTCAGGGTCAGCAGGGATCGGATTCTGATAAGCGCTCGGTGAGAGATCCCAGCACCCACCAGACAACAGAGCTGGGTTCATGTCTCTACGTGTTTCACATGGAGAAGAGGCAGGAGGGAGGGAATCAAGCTGAGAAGACACCACAGCTAGCTTTCCCCCCCTCCTTTGTGTAAATCGTATGTGAGCATAAGAGTTAGTAAAACGGGTTCGTGGGGGGGGGGGTTATAAACAAAAAATATTGTTTGCAAATAGTGTCATTTTCTGGGAATGAAGTGGGCTCAAACTGTGATGTAATGGATTTAAAAACAAACCCTAAATTCATACAGCAGTTACTTTTGTTGCAGAAGAAATTGCCTTTGACATCGCTAGCCCAATGCTTGATGGAAGGTTCTGCTATTCTAGGGGACGACTCCCTGCTTGGGTAAGATTTCTCCCATTCAAAATACCCACCTGTTCGGCAAGATACAACTCTCTCTCTCTCTCTCTCTTTTAATCTATTCCAGTCACAATAATGTTCCTCAGCTGAAAGGCCACTTCAGTAGGAAACATGTTGGTGGATTTATTTAAAATATTTATACCCTGCCCTTTCCTTTATAAAACATTTAAGGCAGCTCACAAACAAGAACTGTAAAATGCATTAAAAATAAAAGAACCACAAGTCTAGTGTTGTAATGAAAAATCTTTTTGCCTGAACCAATTTTAATAGCTTCTTGCTACTTTTTGCTTGCCACCCCGTTTCCAACCAATCTTTTTCAGGTTGGGTCTCCTCAGTCTTATTTCATGTGCTTTAAACATTTAGACTCATTTTTCACATAAAATAGCAAGGCGGTTTATATCATAAATCAATATAAAAGACAATAAAAAGATACTAGGTGTTGCCTCTGCCATGGCACCTTCACAGGATGCAGCAATAAGTTGTCGTTTCACACCAGCCTGTTTTATTACAAATAAATCAAAGAATAGAATAGAATATATTTTATTGTCATTGTCCCCTTCGGGGACAACAGAATTACTTGGCTGCTCCATCCACCCAGATAGGGCACTCCACGCAAAAACAAAACAACTACAAAAACACTGATTAAAACCATATAGTATGATAAAACATAACAGGTATGATTAGATGACTTCAAAGTCCAGGCTTCCCATTCAAGGCCGCAATCGCTCTGGAGAAGAAGCTGTTTCTAAGACGGCTTGTTCTTGTTGTCATCGTCCTGTATCTCCGTCCCGATGGCAAAAGTTCAAAGAGACAGTGACCAGGATGCGATGGATCTTTCACTATGTCCAGTGCCTTTCTGTGGCACCTCATGGCATAAATCTGCTCTAAGGTGGAGAGCGAGCAGCCAACAATGCTCTCTGCTGCCTTAACAACTCTGCACAACCCCATCCTGTCCTTGGTAGTACAGCTTCCGTACCACACACATAAGCCATAAGTGAGCACGCTCTCAATGGCACAGTGATAGAAGGCAAGCAGCAGCTTTTGTGGAAGATGGTTTTTCCTTAGAACTCTCAGGAAGTACAGTCTCTGCTGCGCCTTCTTCACAAGCCCCCTTATGTTTGCACTCCAGGACAGATCCTCCTGTAATTCAATGCCCAAAGTATGTTAATGGAATGACACAGAACCATTTTGTGCCTCAGATGATATAGAAGCCTCTTGGCCTGCTGCCTTACAGAGCCCGACATGATTAGTGCTTAAGATCCTCTGTCTGCCACACATCATCTGCCTCAGGCCTATGGCCATCTCTGTACCTCTCTCTGTCTGTCTCTCTTGTTCGCCTTTCCATCTCTGTTGCTTGCTGTACCACTTCATTGCAATTGTCTGTTTTCATGCCCTGCAGGAAGATGCTGAAGTTATGTGGGGAAGCAGAGGACAAGCTTTCTCAAGAGCTCATCCACTTTGAGCTGGAAGTTGAACGGGATGTGATTGAGCCGCTCTTTGTATTGGCTGAGGTGAGAAATAACACAAGCGGTGGCAGTTAATAGCTGCAGTGAGCACTGTTTTGGGTTGTTCTGATGTGTTGGTATAAGTGGTATGACCTTTAGTGTGGGCGGGGGGGGGGGACTTGTGGCACACCAGACATTATGCACTTTTAACTCCCTTCAGCCCCTGCCAGCATAATCCCTGTCAGGGATTATGGGAGTTCAAGCCCAGCAAGTTCCCCCGCCTCTGCTCTAACAAGAAGGGCCTCTGAAGCAAGGGGTCAATTCTGAAGAAGATTCAAGAAGGATAAGAACCACATCTGCAATGAAGGACTTCTGGTATTTGGCCCATTGGAAGTTGGGTGCAGGCAGAGAGCAGGACCGTACCAGCTCAACAAGTTCCCATTAGGTGAAAAGACTGAGCAACTAGTAAAGCTCATGGGCAGGTAGAAAGACTTGAGTTTGGCTCTGTGAGAAAAACTCAAGCTATGGGTTCATTAAGCAGCAAGGCTGGGAGGGGTTGTGAAGCCGGAACAGGGTTGTGCAGGACCAGGAAGTAAGGCAAGAGTAAAAGAGAGGCAACTCTGGGAGCCAAGAACAAAATTTTCTTCAGGTTTTAAAATGTGTGTGTGTGTGTGTGTGTGTGTGTGTGTGTGTTTCAAGGAATATTTAAAAATCCTGTCAGATTTTGAATGCTGCCCTCTCTAGGTAAATGTATCCCAGCCTACTTTGAATTAACTGAAGGGATTTCTTTTTAAAAAAGCATTGTGAACTTTCTCCTCACAGTGTGGCCTTTGAATCCTGGTATTTTACACCAAATCATGGTAGCCACTTTAAGGTGCTCCATGTGGTCAGCCTTTCTGTTTGTCTTTTGCTGCTCCCTACACTGTCAGAGGAGGGGTGTGTGTGTTCTTGTTGTGCCGTGACAAGTTCACATGCATGAGACCAAACAAGGAAATACTCACTTTGCAGAAATGAAGCTAAACTGTTTTTTAATGAGAGGTTGAGTGTATTCCAGAGGTGCTCCGTGTTCTTGTGGGTCTACTTTCAAATCAGGCATTTTGGAGCTGAGGGAATAGTAGATACACACGCCACTGACTAATTAGGTGTTCTCTGGGATAGGGACACCACAGTCATCAACTTCGTTTTTTCTTTTCCTCCTGTCATATTTCTTTAAAGTGGATGGGCTAAAAAGTATTTTTCAGATCTAGCTTGAGATACCTGCCAAGCACTGCTGCCTGTTTCTTTTCCGATTTTCTGCTTTTAACACCAGCCAGAGAGCATTGACAGCAAGTTGTTCTGGGGGCAGTATGTGGCCTCTTGTCATCTGGGAACTGTCCATCAGTGGTACATGCCCCCAGCTGCTGGTGTTGACTCCGAATCAGATGCAAAATCCTGAGAATTCACTTTGACCTTGCTTGGATTCAGTGACAGGAATGTTTATTGCAGTTCTCTGCAGAAAATACCCATGTTACTATCATTTATTTTAGGTAGAAATCCCCAATATCCAAAAACAGAGGAAACACTTAGCGAAATTAGTTCTGGACATGGATTCGTCAAAGACAAGGTAAGAAGCATGTTAGCTTTTTGTCTGCCCATCCTTAAAGTACCATGTCCCTTGCTTCATGTTAAAAATTCATGCATTTAAAAAAAAATTATAAATGCTATTGGTATAATGTACGTAACAATAATAAAAAGCCATATCAAGTTCCACTAGGTTAAGCAGCAAATCAAAGATAAATGCACTATTTTTGTTCATTCAATTTATGTGTTCCTTTCTATGAATGAAGGTGTCTCGAAGCAACTTTAAATCATAAAAATGCAATACATTTCAAAGGAATTATTTAAATAAGCACTAAAAAGTTCATCCGCCAATTACAAAATCATCAAAATATTATTTCCCACCCAGCAACAAGACAAACACCAAGATAAAATAAAAACAGGTACCATTATCAGAGCACAAATTAAAGCCCAAATGCCTGGGAGAATAAGAACATCTGCCTGGCATTGAAAATATGGCAGATGTTGATGCCTGGCAAATTTACTTAAGGAGAGCATTCCACAAATGGGGGCTACCTCCAGAAAGGCCCATTTTCTTGTTTCCACCCTCTGAACTTCTTTTGGAAGGGTCACATAGAGAAGGGATTAAATAGGCTCATACAGGGGAAGCTGCTACTGCTAGCCTTTGAACTACCAGTGAAAACAGCCTTCAGAATTTAAAAACTCTGTCCGATGGATTTACTGCCTGTGTCTTGTGCTATTTGCCCATCAGGCTTCTTGCACTGCCCTCAGTCTTGCCTGCAGTGAATTGTGCTCAGCAGCAACACTACTCAAAGAGGCCATGTTTCTGTTTCCCCTTTGGTAAAAGAAGGCTCCTCGGAAGATGGGACAAGAGCAGTCCCAGATACTGCCAGCTCTTTCCACACACATAGTTGGAGTCAGTGAGGGCTTTGGAAATTCTCCCAGTTGTTTGGTCCTGTGTGCTCCTCAGTCTGTCAGATCCAGCTGAGATGTTGTCCTACAGAATTCCCATGCCTCCAGATCTTTTTCTGTCAGAGGATCCAAAAGAGAAGGCAGCGCAGGAGGATTTCAGTCTCCTACAATGGTCTAGTATTAAATTTCTGCCAGTGTCATTCAGTGAGGAGTCTGCATTTACTCAGACTCTGCTGAAACAAAATAAAAAAATTCCTTCCAGTAGCAACTTAAAGGTAAAGGGACCCCTGACCATTAGGTCTAGTCGTGTCCGACTCTGGGGTTGCAGCACTCATCTCGCTTTATTGGCCGAGAGCAGGCGTACAGCTTCCAGGTCATGTGGCCAGCATAACAAAGCCGCTTCTGGCGAACCAGAGCAGCGCACGGAAACGCCGTTTACCTTCCCGCCAGAGTGGTTCCTATTTACTTGCACTTTGATGTGCTTTCGAACTGCTAGGTGGGCAGGAGCTGGGACCGAGCAACGGGAGCTCACCCCGTCGTAGGGATTTGAACCGCTGACCTTCTGATCAGCAAGCCCTAGGATCTGTGGTTTAACCCACAGCACCACCTGGCACCAACTAAGTTTGTTATCGGTATGAGCTTTCGTGTGCGTGCACACGAAAGAATCTGAAGAAAGGTATCTGAAGAAGTGTGCATGCACACGAAAGCTCATACCAAGAACAAACTTAGTTGGTCTCTAAGGTGCTACTGGAAGGAAATTTTTTATTTTGTTTCGACTACGGCAGACCAACACGGCTACCTACCTGTAACTCAGACTCTGCTGTTGGTGAAAGAGAGAAGGGATTGCCACAACATGTCTTATTAGCTGGTATACTGTGCCTCTGATCATGCCCAAGGAAGAGCTCTCTTTCCTGCCTCTTCAGCTGTGAAGCGGGTGGCTGAGACTCTCCCTCACTGGGGCAAACAGATAATCTGAAAGCCAAATCATGTCACTATCACTATGCCCCCAAGTCAGCCTAAACAGCAAGCTGGTATTTCTGATCATGTCTGGAAAAAATGTAAATTGTGTTTATTTCCTTCCCGGTGCTCCTCGAAAGCAAGCTATTTTTACCTTGCGCAAGCTGAACTCATTCCCTGGAGGTGCCATTGATATGTTGCCACAAAACTGGAGAAATCATGAGGTCTGCAGACAGTTGAACTGGCATTTCCATGAAGGGGGGGGAATCTCACCACAGCCACCACCAGGCTTGTTTTGTTTTGATTATTACATTTATGTCCTACCTCTTCAAGAAGCTGCAGGTGGTTTGTATGATTCGCCACCTCCTCCTCCTTCTTTTATCCTCAGAACAACCCTGTGAGATAGGTTAGGCTGAGAGACTGTGACTGGCCTAAGATCATCTCATGAGTGGGGAATTGAAACCCTGGTCTCCAGGTCCTAGTCTAACCACTCTACACCACACTGGCTCTGTTCCTCCCATCGCCAATAGAACATGCACTTCTTCACGCATCTGCCTAAGAGAAGCTCATGTTGCAGTAAATAAGCTCAACTTTAAGATACAACAAGATTCTTGGTCTTCTCAGACAAATTGGTAGGAAACCAGGGGAGCACCCTGAACTGCCTTTTGCCCATGAGATAGTGAGATGCTGCTGCAGTCAGCAAAAGAAGAAGAAGAAGAGTTTGGATTTGATATCCCGCTTTATCACTACCCAAAGGAGTCTCAAAGTGGCTAACATTCTCCTTTCCCTTCCTCTCCCACAACAAACACTCTGTGAGGTGAGTGAGGCTGAGAGACTTCAGAGAAGTGTGACTAGCCCAAGGTCACCCAGCAGCTGCATGTGGAGGAGTGGAGACGCGAACCCGGTTCACCAGATTACAAGTCTACCGCTCTTAACCACTACACCACACTGGCTCTCAAAAGAACTTTCAGCTGGTCCTATGTCATAGTGTGATCACGGGATGAAGCCTCTTGGGTGTTGCAGCAAAGGGGAACAAGATTAGAAGGGATGAATTTACACATGTGAAAGTCAGAGGGAGGGAGAGGCAGTGTTCTAGATTCTATAGTGACAGGCGACTATTTTCTCTGTGCTGTAAAGGAGGGGGGGCATTGGATATAAAGATGAACTGCTTCTGAGAGATTTGTGTTCTCCCAAAGTTGGGAGAGCCTGATGTGGATGGCACTCACCCTTTCACTTTAATTCCACTAAGATTATGGATGTTGTCCACCCTTAAACACATAACTTCCGTGTCAGCATTTCAGCACTGCAAGAACTGACAGCATCTGGCCCTCAAAGGGGGTGGGGAGAGAATGATTTGAGAGGAGCCAGACGGCACTTCTACTTTCCCTTCAAATTAGGTTTGCTGATCTTTGGGAATAATCTTCTTATTTGAAACTGGTTATAAACAGCTGGTTACTCTGACTAGAAGTATTGAGTTAACTGAGGATTTTTTAAAGAAATAAAAAATCCTCCCTGATCTCAAGTGGAGGACAACTTCCCACTGCTGGCCACAGATATCTGCCTTAATCCTACATGAGACAGAATGTGCTGCTGCTGAATACAGGCTGCTTGTCCATGTCATGGATTTTGGGATGTCTTCCAGTTCACCTGGGAAACCTACTGATGGCTACCAGCCATGATGGCTGTATTCTTCTGCCACAGTTGGAGGTAGCAATGCTTCTGAATATCAGTTTCTGGAAACCGCAAGAGGGGAGAGCGCTCTTGTGCTCTTGCTCTGTTTGCTGGTTTCCCACAGCAACTGTGAGAACATGATGCAGGACTAGATGGGCCGTTGGCCTGATCGAGCAGGCTCTACTTATGTTCATTCATGGCTTTCAAGGGATGGGCCCTAAGTTTTTCATCAGGCCAATCTGTGTTTAGAAATAGCTGCACACCTGGTGTCAAAAAAGGTTATTTATCTATGCCACTACTGCGGCCCATGTTTTGTTAGCACAAAAATGGAAAACGAGCTCCAGTGGCTTCATTGCTGTAGGAATGGCCCACTAGGCAGCTGTCATTTAAGCTGGCATCCTGGTCACCCTCAGATCTTAGTCTGAGTCTGACTCTCAGGCTTAGTCTGACAGAGGCAGCTCCGTTCTGAGCTGGCCAGTGAGGTCAATCAATGGAACATCTCTGTCTCTCCTCAGCACAGGACTTTGCTGCATGCTGCATGTTTTTTTAAAATGTTATCTTCTTCAACAAAGCAGTATCCTATTAAGTTCCATCACAGGCAGATGGCAGTAAAAATAAGGATGCAAGTAGCAGATTTTTAGGCTCCCTAATGGTGTTTATGGCGTTTAGGTTTCCATCTTTAAGGGCAAATTACTCCATAGATTATTGCATCCCTTGAGTATTGCTTGCATTTTGGAGTTTCCCAGGTCATTCTTTCCATTGTTGCTTCTTCTGATAAGAGAAGCAGTTGTTTAGTGGATATATATGTGGATTTCCAAATGGTGATTGAGGGAGAGTCCAAAGACAACCTGAGGAAAGGGTGGGAATTAGAATGGATTGAAAGGTTGTGTGCCTTCAGGCTCTTGTGTTGGTGACTGCCCTTGCTAAAAGTTCTGCTCCACCTACAAGTAGGAGTCCTCCTCATCTGTTGCTAATGTCATTTAACTTCTTCCTCCGGCAGGTGGCAGCAGTCAGCCAAATCTTCAGGTTTGTCAAGCAACTTGCAGCCTTCGGGTGCCAAAGCGGATGCTCTCAGGGAAGAGATGGAGGAGGCAGCAAACAGAGTGGAGATTTGCAGGGTATCTATCATCTATCTATCTATCTATCATCTATCTATCTATCATTTCTTTCTTTATCTCTCTCTGTCTTTCTATTCCTGGTGAAGCATCATTTGTGCCATCTGGAATGTGGCTCAGGTGATGGCTCCAAAAGCCTCTGTTCTTGGCCCGCTGAAGCTTAGTATTGTTGGTGCAGTAGCAAGTACTATCGCTTGGGGAGGAGAGTATTTAATACGGCAGTTTTCAGCCATTTGCCTCAGTTTGATGAATAGAACTTTGGGCAAGAGGTCGATCAATGTGTGAATTGTGATCCAATTAACATTCTTACCATAGGTGTGTTTTAGATTTTATCTGAATTTCTGGAAAGGAAATGCATTTTGCCACACTCCAGCTGTTTGCAGTGAGTTTGACTTGGCCATTTTGCGTCCGTGTAATTCTTGTCATTTCTGTACTTCCCGCAGGATCAGCTCTCAGCTGACATGTACAACTTTGTGGCCAAAGAGATAGACTATGCAAACTATTTTCAGACTGTAAGTAGCAGAAAACTTGGCTTTTTGTGAGGGGGGTGGGGCACTCATGCGCCTCTCTTTTCCCATCTCCCTTTGGAAAACCATAATGCTTTCCAGGGCATGAGTTTTCTTACCAGCTGCCTCTTGTTTCATCTTTCTACCAGTTAATAGAAGTGCAAGCAGAGTACCACAGGAAGTCATTAGCACTTTTGCAGAATGTGTTGCCTCAGATCAAAGCACAGCAGGGTAAGTGTGATACAGCCTCTCTTACATTACCATTTGTCACATATTACATGAGAGACGTTCTGTGCTGCTCTCTGAGGCAACGTGACTTCCATACCAAGCATCAAAAGTCAAGGTGATTCTACCCATCAATCCAGAGCCTCCCGGCCTGCTAACGGTTGCCTTTGTGGTAGATGAGACAGTGTGCCAGCTTAGTAGTCACAAAATGAAGTAGGTGCGTGGATTGCAGCCAGCCAGAATACTAAAAATAAGAATGCCGCCATATATATCATCATTCATAGAATCGTTGCCAGCCCCTTACTCTAATAAAAATGTTAGGACTCATTTGGGCCTACTCTTGAGCTCACAAAAACTATGAGAAATCAACAAGGTTAGCACTATAGGATGTTATCCGGATTAAGGCTCTTTTCTGGATGTGTTTTGTTCAGTTTTGTTCGTCAGTGAGATCCTAGGATATTATATCAAAATATATTTGAAACCTTAGCCAAACTGACCAAATCTCCTGGAAGAAGATGTTCCATAGGTTGGCTGTGACTGCAGAGGAGGGGCCTAAGTCATTGGTTTTTTTTGTAAACATCAAAACCTTGAATCACAATTCAAGCCCAGTAGCTTCTTTGCAGTCAGTGCAGCCTGTGTAGAATCGGTGTTAGATTTTTCCAGCTGGATATACCCCTCAGCGCTCTGGTGTCTGTCCTCCGCACTAGCTGTGGGTTGCACACCATCTTCAAAGGCAGCCCCATGTAGACCACATTGCAGTAGCCCTGAGGAAAGTGGAAGTCTAGGTTCTCAACTGTGTTGGCGTGCCCCCATGGTTCTGTGGGTTCCTCGCTTTAATCAGGGAAGGGGCCAGAAGGAGTTGAGCACAATCCCATGTAGCGAAGTTAGGTGCAAGTCCACGCTGTACCCTGGTTGCCTCTTAAGGCACTGTTAAGGTGATAATGCCTGAAAATGACTTTAGACATGTGCACAGAGGGTAATCTTCCAGTCTCGAGGCACATGGCATTAGGGACAGCCCTGCAAACAAGCCAGGGGTGTGTAGAAGTCCGGCTACTGCAAGTTACCGAGAGGGTGAGTTGTGGGTACATCATGATTGCTTCTTATTTGGACTGCCTTCCACAGAAGCTTGGATTGAAAAGCCCTCGTTTGGGAAACCCCTGGAGGAGCACCTAGCTGTCAGTGGCCGGGAGATTGCTTTCGCCATCGAGGCGTGTGTCACTATGCTCCTGGAGTGTGGCATGCAGGAGGAGGTCTGTATCAGGCAACTGATGCCCCTTCATGCTAAGGCCTGGGAGTGCTTACCATCCCCCCCATTCCCATCCCTAGCCCCAATGCTATGTTGCCCACACTACCTTCCTTGGGATTTGCAAGCTGAACAGACATGTCATTATCGCCTCCCCCCGCCCCCCACAACCACACACACTTTTATTTCACATCTTCTGTTTGCAGGGCCTATTCCGGGTGGCCCCTTCAGCCTCTAAACTAAAGAAGCTTAAGGCAGCTCTTGACTGCTGTGTTGTGGATGTTCAGGAGTACTCAGCCGACCCACATGCCATTGCAGGTAAGAGCTGCTCTTGTCTTGGCATACCAGACTGGTGTTGTAGTGATGACTATTAGCTTGAACAAATGGAAGAAGGTTGCGTTCAGTGGCAAACATAGACAATCAATCAATTATACACACAACCCACTAAGCATCCTTATCAAACCAAAGACAGAATTGTAACTTGAGTCAATGATTACAGTTCACACACAAACATATACACACCAAACAAACCCCCAAACTAACATATAGTTTTTAAAATTATATTTAAAGCTATAGGTGTATAATTACTGCAGTTTTAAACTCTATTCAAATACAGAAATAGCATTTGGAATAAAATCTGAAAAGCAGAGAAAATATTGTCCCCCCCCCCTCCTTTAAAACACAGCTGTAGTGGTGAAACTCCTACAGTTCAAGGCATTCCCCCCTCCCACTAATATAGATACAGAGAGTCATCCAGCCATGTGGAGAAGCCTTGCTACTTATTTTAAGAGCATATGTACACACTGCTCTTCATCACATGTTGGGATGAGTAGCAAAAAACCTCCTGCCACATTTACCTTAATACAAATGACCAAGTGGTAGAAAACTCTGCCATGTTGTAAGATGGTCATCTATGTTAGTTCTTGTGTCCAGAAAGGGAAATATTGATCTCAGCATTTTTGCTCCTGTCAGTTAACGGCTGGTTGGTCGACTTCAGCTGCTGCCCCAAACCAAAGAAAGTTCAACGAGGAAAAAAATTCCCTCCAAATTAGGATGAGGCTTTCTGCTTTGGTAATGTGTTTCTATGTCTCTTGCACAGGGGCATTGAAGTCCTATCTTCGGGAATTGCCAGAACCGCTCATGACATTTGAGCTCTATGAAGAATGGATCCAAGCCTCAAAGTGAGTTCTTCACCATTGCTGACCTTGAGCCTTCTAGTATAAAAATAGACTATCAAACAAGGTTGAGATTCTGGACGCTTACTTCAGAATAAGTCGCATTGAATTCAGTGAAAATTGCTTCCAAGTAAACATGCAGAGGATCAGGCTGAAACTTGTACCTTATCAGCTTCACTCAAAATCATTGTTTGTTTATGCCTTTTTCCCTGACGGGACTCAAGGTGGCTTACAGATAAAAGCAAGTATCTGAAGAAGTGTGCATGCACACGAAAGCTCATACCAAGAAAAAACTTAGTTGGTCTCTAAGGTGCTACTGGAAGGATTTTTTATTTTGTTTTGTTTAGATAAAAACAAGAACTGCTCAAAACACAGAAAAATCAGTCATTAAAATATAACCAAACATGGATAGAATGAGAACTATGTACATATATAGAATCTGTTTTAAAACTTACCATTGGTTACAATAAAAACAGCAGGGCACCAGCCCTTTAACTGAAAGCAGTCCATTCCCAAAAGCCTTCATCTGCTGGCAGAAGGACAGCAAGGAGAGAACCCAGTCTGGGTTCTCTAGGGAGGGAATTCCAAAGTCTGGGAGCCCACAATATTTGCCATGCAGAACCAGGAACTTCATGGGACTGATCAAACCCATTTGGTGTAATTTATTGTGGGAAATTCCAATCCCCACCCACCCACCCCCAAATTGAACATATTCTACCGGTAATTATTTTTCTAAGAGCCTCTGCCTCTTGGACATGTATGTCATTATCATTTATTTGTTTCTCTCACTTATTTATTAGTCACTTTTCAGGGCCACGCCCTCACACATTCAGGGCTTCGTTCAATATGCAGATATATTCAAATTCAGGGCCCATTGGTGAAATGTGAATGAGTCCCAAGCAACAGGTGTCTGCTATGCATAGAAAGGAGACCATTCTCTGACATATGTCAAAGCTGTATGTCCAGGTTGCCCACCTTAGTTTTCCAAGGAATTCCTCTGCTTCCCACACCAAGACCAGAAAACATTAGTTGCACCTAAGTAACGATGTGATCAATCAGTTAGTGTTTCAGCAGGACTCAAATTTAACTAATTTCCTTTGGATCCGGGGCCCAATTCTCAGGGGCTTGTTGTTGTGTCCCAAGTACTCCAGCAGATTCAAACGAATTACCATTTTCTTTAATTGGTTTTGTTTCAAATGAATTGTCTCAGCTTGCCCCCTCTTGAGACTGAGAAATGACATCTCTGCTGCAAGGAAGGGATTTTTCTCAAAATTTGCCACAGCTATAGTCTGGGCTAAAGCTTCCCTAATGAGATTGGGAATGAAGACGTTATTCCAGCCCTCATCGCCTGACGTAAGAAAAGTGAGCCGAGACTGTCCCTGATCTTACTAGGCATTTAAAGTGGCTACATTTTTCAAAGGTCTGCTTTAAACATGTACATAAATCTGATGCTGAAGTGCGATCTGGGGCTTGTCACCTCAGGATAAGTGATTGTGCAAGTAGGCCCCACCGCAACTGTTGCTTCCAGTACATGACAAGGAGCAGAAGTCACATTCCCAGAGAGGTGAAATGTGAAGCGCATTGGCAGCTTTCCCAGCAGTGACTGTCCTGTCCTGTCTGCGGTGTGACAGGTTTCAAGTGCGAAATTAATGGAGGGCAAGGGGGCGGCTCCCTCGGTGCCTCGTCTCCTCACAACTTGTCTCTGTGCCACTGCCTCAGCTCGGGCAAGCTTGGGAAAGAGAGGCTGTGTGTGCTGAAGGTGCAGAGATGCAAAATCCCCGTATGTTTTATCCATTTGTCCCGCTGCTGAATTAATCCCAGACGCCTCATTCTTGCTTCGCAGCATCCAGGACCAAGACAAGAGGCTGCAGGCCCTGTGGAATGCCCTTGAGAAATTGCCCAAGCCCAGCTACAACAATCTAAGGCAGGTGTACTCAAGCCAAAGGATATGCCTTCACTTCTTCGTCACTGTCTGTCTCTTGCTGATGTCAGTTTTACAGTTTGCAATTGCTATGCAGCCAAAAGGTCCACCCAAAAGGCTATACAGTCACAGCTTGGTTCTCAAACGCCTTGGGCACTCGTACGTTTTGGCTCCTGAATGCCGCAAACCCGGAAGTAAGTGTTCCGGTTTGCAAACGTTTTTCGGAAACCGAACGTCCGACGCTGCTTCCGCTTGACTGCAGGAAGCTCCTGCAGCCAATCAGAAGCTGTGCCTTGGTTTTAAGTTTGAGAACCAAGGTACCACTGTACCTTTAAAATAATGGCGGGTGGGTGGGGTGAAGGTTGATTAATGTTTATGATATTTTGCATTTCCTGGCCTGGAAAGTTTCTGATGCAGCTTCAGTCCCAGCACGCAAGAGAAGAGAAATGTATGTGGATGGGTAACCATTGCGCCAGGGACCCAGGTGGCGCTGTGGGTTAAACCACAGACCCTAGGGCTTGCTGATCAGAATGTCGGCAGTTTGAATCCCTGCGACAGGGTGAGCTCCCGTTGCTCGGTCCCAGCTCCTGCCCACCTAGCAGTTCAAAAGCACGTCAAAGTCCAAGTAGATAAATAGGAACCGCTCTGGCAGGAAGGTAAACGGCGTTTCCGTGCGCTGCTCTGGTTCGCCAGAAGCGGCTTAGTCATGCTGGCCACATGACCCGGAAGCTGTACGCCGGCTCTTGGCCAATAAAGCGAGATGAGCGCCACAACCCCAGAGTCGGACACGACTGGACCTACTGGTAATGGTCAGGGGTCCCTTTACCTTTTAACCATTGCGGCAAGCACCTATCACATATTTTGTGCCAGGTGTTCTCTTCTCTCACATGGCCTGCCTTGCAAAAAGAGACCAGCACTTCTCGTTTCAAGAGCCAGGCTGGCCTGAAACTTGATCTTGTCTGCACCACAGTAAAGGACTTGCTAGTTCTCACCCACTGCCAGCAAGATGTGTTGCCTCTACTTGGGTGTTGGGGAGCCTCGGGGGAAAGCTTGTAATGGCTTTGAAAGCTTGGCATGTCTAAAGTTGCCATGTTAATTCCGCCAGGAGGCCTCTCTGCGACAGGCATTGCATTTAAACAGGGTTGTGTCAATGAGACGCAAGAGTGCTTGGCACTGCTGACTCTTTGCAATGCACCTCGAGAGAACTCTGCCTCCAGCTCGCTGCCTTCTAAGTAGCAAGGGATGCTTCCTACCTCAACATCCAAACCACTATCACAAGGATCGTCCCTAAGAGACTGGAGGGAGATCTGGCACGCTGCTTTGCTAGAATGATTATACAGGAGCAGATACGTGCAATATTTTTATTTATCATTTATTCCTTTCCATTTAGGAATTACTTCCTATGACATATCTCAAATAAATTCAACAATACTAAAGCATCCGTAATAAAAACTTATATGGAACCATTTAATTTATAAAAAAAAACAACTTCAAATTTAATATAGATATGGACCAGGATTTTTTTTTTTAATGTCCCCTTTAAAAGGCTTGGGGGGAATTGGCACCAAAAAGGCAATATCAATGGTGCCAATCAATTGATGCCAATCAATGGTGCCAATCATTGATATTGATCAATTGATATTGATCAATATCAATGGCAATATCAATATCAAAAGGTAGATAGCACCATGGTAAAGGCCTGATTCCTATATTGTGTAGAACAGGCCTCCGGATGAGATAGTATCTGCAAGAGGCCTTCTCTTGCAGAGAGAAGTGATTGATTGGGTATATAAAGGGTGAGAAGGTCTTTTAGGTTCCTGATCCCAACCTGTGTTACAGGGTACACCATTATCAGCACCTTGAACTTAAGGCCAGTAGTTAATTAGTAGCAATTTTTCAGCTGCGGCATAATACAATAGTGGTTGTCTGCCCCAATGTCAAGCCACCAGCTGCAGCTTCAGAGGCAGCTCCCACATCGAGGTATTGCCTACAAGTGCCCTGATGCTAGGGCTAATATAAGTCACATTTGGTGCTTGAGGATATCAGGCAGCAACACTGAGATACTTGTTGGGTGGCAGGGTAAATCGCTCCTGCCCCTCTTGAAATTCAGAGGCAGAGATCTATAGGCGGTGTTGCAATACTGTTTTTCTCTTCTCACAGACTACAGGAGGGGCATCAAGAGGGCTTGATTCCCAACCTTAGTGGCAAAGTCAGTATATTTCCTGCTGGAAGTTAGATGCACACTGCATAGAAAGGCTAGAGGAGGACTGCAGCAGCAGCAGCAGTCACCAATAATCCATAGAGAGAAAGTGGTCACTACTGTAGCAAGCTTGTATAGAGTGATGTTTGAGGCATCTTACATTGCCTTCCTCATACCCAGTGATTTGTACATTACAATACTAGTCAATGTGAACTTCTCCCTCTGGTGGTTGGTACCTGTAAAATGCAAATAATGGCACTTGCCCACTTATTCGTATGAACCCCTGGGAAAGTATCCGCTAGTGCATGACTATTGGTTGGCAACAGTCTAATGACCCAGTCAGTAGCTGCTGAATGTGCACCCACCACTCCATTTTAACTCTGTTGCCTTCCATTGCAGGTACCTGATCAAATTCCTTGCACACTTAACAGAGTACCAGGATGCAAACAAAATGACCCCGAGCAACATAGCGATTGTGCTGGGGCCTAACCTTCTCTGGCCTCAGACTGAAGGGTAAGCAGCTGACGTCTAGAACACTGCAGTTCTGAAATGCTAGATAATATAACTAAGAGCATACCGGTCCTCCTGGGGCTGGGTTTTCTTACCTTCATTTTGCAAGCCTTTTGTTCAAATATATAAAAGGATGTCATATAGAGGAGGGAGAAAGGTTGTTTTCTGCTGCTCCAGAGAAGCGGACACGGAGCAATGGATTCAAACTACAAGAAAGAAGATTCCACCTAAACATTAGGAAGAGCTTCCTGACAGTAAGAGCTGTTCGACAGTGGAATTTGCTGCCAAGGAGTGTGGTGGAGTCTCCTTCTTTGGAGGTCTTTAAGCAGAGGCTTGACAGCCACCTGTCAGGAATGCTTTGATGGTGTTCCTGCTTGGCAGGGGGTTGGACTGGATGGCCCTTGTGGTCTCTTCCAACTCTATGATTCTATGATTCAATTTTCATGCTTTGATCCATTTGCAACATCTGGATGTCTCTTTCAGGGTGAAGAGCAGGGATGAAGTGAGGACAAAATGTGGAAAATGAGTTGCAGTAAGGCATGAGAAAGGGGTAGGCAGTTTGCTGAGTGGAGGAATCGCCCTCGCAGCACAATCCTGTGCGTGCTTACTCACAAGGATGTCCCAATGTGTTCAGTGGAGCTTACACTTGTGTCAGCGTGCATAGGAATGTATCCTTATAACTCTTCTCTGTATTTCTCAATTGTTTGTATTTCAGAATTTGCATTTCAGAGAATTTGCATTTCAGAAACACAAACACGGTTGAAGTGAATGGGTAGTTGCTGAGCTACTGCTGGTTGGATAGATCACACCCATTGCCACCATTGATGTATACAAGTCCCATAGTTCGTTTAACAAACACATCACCACAATGCAAATAATCACTTCTAGTGCTAGTGGGCATCCGGTGAACAAATATAGAATATAGAAACCAATCTGCCCCAATTCCTCTGAAAATGTCTGGTAAAGTATCCAGAGCAGCATCCTACCTTTCGTAGCTGACTGACCTTGGCAGGTTCCTGAGACCAGCCCCTTGCAACTGGATTTGGGAGGAAACAGAAGAATCTGCAGGAGACATGTTGCCTTAGAGCCAGGAGCTGGACTTTATCCTCTTGTCCCTTCCAACCCTGTGATGTTGTCATTTTGCTTTGGCCTTTGGAAGGACCTGCCTTACTGCCCTCCTTACCTGTCCATTTCTCTCTCCCACCTTTTTGTTTCAGAAACATCACCGAGATGATGGCGACCGTCTCCCTGCAGATTGTTGCAATTATTGAGCCCCTCATCCAGCATGCAGATTGGTTCTTTCCAGGAGGTAGGAGTCTTTTGTTTGCTAGAGCCCAACTGACCTAAGGCAAAGTGGGCAGGGCAGAACTGGTGACAGCCAGGCCACAGATTTTATCATTTTTGGATAGATCATCTCCCCTAGGTACCATTTGTGATTCTTGCTGTTCCTTTCCCTGATGGCTCACATTCTCCATAGTCTTGGCTAGGGGTCCTAGAGGTCTCAGCCTGTGCCTCCTAAACCAAAGGTCTGTGCTTCTGATCATTTGCTGTTCCAGACAAGCATCTTTCCATGGGCTTGGTTTCCCTGTTTATGCTTTGCATGGTACTATTGAGAACGGTGGTTACCTAGAAAATCCTATATGGGGCTGCTAGGTTCCCCATACACATTTAAAGTGTTTATGATGATGAGTACATCGTTGTTGTTGTTGTTGTTGTTGTTGATGTTGTTGTTGTTGCTCACCTTTCACAAGCAGGTGTCAGGATGGGTCACAATAATTTAAAATCCAGTTTAAAGGTAAAGGTAAAGGGACCCCTGACCATTAGGTCCAGTTGTGTCCAACTCTGGGGTTGCGGCGCTCATCTCGCTCTATAGGCCGAGAGCCGGCGTACAGCTTCCAGGTCATGTGGCCAGCATGACAAAGCCGCTTCTGGCGAACCAGAGCAGCACACGGAAATGCCGTTTACCTTCCCGCCAGAGCGGTTCCTATTTATCTACTTGCACTTTGACGTGCTTTCGAACTGCTAGGTGGGCAGGAGCAGGGACCGAGCAACGGGAGCTCACCCCGTCGCAGGGATTCGAACCGCCGACCTTCTGATCAGCAAGCCCTAGGCTCTGTGGTTTAACCCACAGCGCCACCTGGGTCCAGTTTAAAACCATTCAGACAAATTATAGCCACAGGGTGGGTGCTGAAAACACATGTCTCTGGTTTCAAAAGGCCAGGTGAACAGGTGCATCTTCAGCATCTGCTGAAAGCTGTATAGTGAAGGGTCCAGATGCACCTCTGTGGGGAGAGAACTCCACAACTTAGGGGGCTGCCACAGAGAATTGTCCTTTTCTAGGCTGCCACCACCAAAACCTATGAGGTCGGCAGAACTACCAAGAGGTGTGTATATGACCAGGAACGTCTGCCTCCAGGGTGTGTGTGTGTGTGTGTGTGTGTGTGTGTGTGTTTGATTTACACTTATCCTTGCCAAGCCTCTGTCTGTCCTCCCTCTGGCTTCAAGTGGGAGCCACAAGCACTACTTGACCATTTTGCTCTCTCCTAACTAGACATTGAGTTCAACTTGACCGGAAACTATGGCAGCCCTGTGCATGTGAACCACAACGCAAATTACAATTCCATGCCGTCGCCTGATATGGACCACGCCGACCGCAAGCATCCTGACCAGGCCCGGCGACCGCTTAGCGTGGCCACAGACAACATGATGCTGGAGTTCTACAAGAAGGATGGGTAGGGGGTGCTTTTTATTTTGCTGCAGGAAGAGGAAGGGGAGGGGAGCTGGGAAGGGGCTGTGCTGGCCTGGAGTCGCTGCTGCTCTGTAGAAGTAGTGCCCATGTTTTCTAGGCGTGCAAACACACTTCGCTGCCTTGCCACTAACATCTCACCCTGCTCCTGACGCCACACCATCTGCAGGCACCTGGCCTGTGGCCTCTTTAAAGGGAAGCGGGGCTGTAGCACCTGGCCTGTCTGCCTATTCACCTGGTATGTGCCTGGCCCAAGCTAGCTGTATGGCTCTGTGCATTGACCCAACAAACAGCATAGGTGTTCCCCGGGACTGTCTAAAACTGGTCCTGATAACTTCCAGAGTGAAATTTGTCCTACACGGATTTCCTAGTGATGCAGTGAACGTTTCAAAACATGTTATCAGTTGGTTGATGGATGTTTGCCGTCATTTTCTAAGAGCCTAAATAATAGGTCACATGCATTTCCAGCCTGATCAGCATGCTGGGACATTTGTAGCTTTTGCCATCCAGAACTACTCTGGAGGAAAGCAAAAAAAAAAAGAAGAAGAAGAAGACTTGTCTTCCACGATTGACAACATATCACCATGGCATCATTTGCTTCTGCTGCACATTAAAGGAGACTTCTGTACTGAGATCAGGAGAGGGAGCAATACAGCCATGGGTGAAGAAAGATGCTGAGCTACTGGGATGCCTATTGGATCCTGTTGACTCTAGCTTTGCATGCATATTTCTTAGCAGTTGTTCCTTGCTGTGGTAAGGTTGGCACAGGGGAGCAGCACTTTGCATGCTCGATTGGCCTGAGCAAATACAGTAGTTCCAGTGCTGCTCCTTTCTCTACCATCTGTAGATCTGAAGAGCTGTAGATCTGGAATCCAGGGCATTGATAGCTCTTGGTAGCCAGGGACTAGAGGTGAGAATGGAGTGAGGGAGGAGACGCTTTCCACCTTTCATACGTTAGAGCCTGTCCTGCTCAGGCTATGTGCATCTGGTCATGGGTCTACAGGTTCTCGCTAACATCTCCTGCATCCTCTGGGTGTGAGCTAGTAGTATTAAATGTACACTGTAAAGCACTGATGGTGGTAGCTTTACCATTCTGGAGGATGAGAGGGAAGAGTGGTTGTTCTTTTGGTGAGGTCTTAGAATTAAAAAGCTGTCATTCATTGTTAGAAGAAAGGACAATGTTTCATCTTTCTTTTTTGGCATATTTTCAAATATGGAAGAGATATATTGATAGGAAAAGGAAACAAAATATCTCTCACAAACAAACTAGGTAATGGATTAATGGTCCATCGGTTTTAAAAGACACCTTGGCTTGTATTCAGCTATGTCCGTCTCAGAGTAGACCAGTTGAAATTAATGGACCCAAGTTAGTCACATCCATTATTTAAGTAAAAACTTCATGTGGCAAGGCATGCACTATCTGCTACCTTCTTGTAAGTTTCTGTTTGTCAAAGCAGGCTCAGGGAAGAGGGGTTTGGCATAAGTTTTGTAAATAGCTTTGATGTTTTGAGAATCAAGTGGTATACAAATTGTATGAAATAAATAAATAGCATGAATTTTATTGTGGGGCAGGGAATGAAGTGTAGCCTGCATGGTGGCAAGTCATCCAAAAGTTCATAGACCTGCAGTCCCTGCTTGTATCACCTCCCCCAATTATTATTATTATTTTAGGGGGGGTCTTAATCAGTGATTGGAGATCTTAACTGAGTAATCATATTGGTATGCAGTACACCCTATGCCAGTGATGGCTAACCTTGACACTCCAGATATTTTGGGACTACAACTCCCATCATCCCTGACCACTGATCCTGTTAGCTAGGGATGATGGGAGTTGTAGTTCCAAAACATCTGGGGTGTCAAGGTTAGCCATCACTGCCCTATGCGTTCCTGCCTAATCAGTTTAAAGCTCACGTTCCTATAATAAACGTATGCTGTTTAAAAACTTCCTACTTGCAATTCCTCAGTTAGTTTAGTGATTGTTTTTCTTTTCTTGGATTTACAAAGACATTATCAATTTGGACCTTTTCTCTCCTGTGACTTCTTTTGATCTCTTCAGAACGGCCATGAATACCCTACTGAGTTTGCCATCCATATGCATAAAGCTTGGATAGTCAGGAACACCCTTGCCTGATGGAGACTGCATTGTCAGATCTTTTGTGTTTAAAAGGTCTCTTGAGGGTTGGAATTGGAACTGTTCTCAGGCTTGGTTTTAGTATGCTTTACCTGTGTCAATGTTATAGTGATCCCAAGGTCTAGGAATGGCCTCAGTGAGAAATCTCAACATTTGTTTCTTTTCTTTTTTGCATGATGCATGCAAAGGAAATTTAGCTCTCTGTAGAAGGTTGTGGCAAGTACCTGGAGCTGTGCAGTGCAAGAGAAGTCATAGGTTATTCTCCTTATGCCATGAAAGAGCTCTGACAGGAATGCACAACCTGGAAAAGATCCCAGACAGAGGCTTGATACTGGTTCAGATTACTTTTGGAAACGTCGTAATCCCACTCTTGGGGAGTTTTCTGTATGTTGTGGAGTCTCACAGTGCTCAGTGCGGACATCAAATATTGTTAGGTCTAATTTGCAAAGCCTCTTTCCTCTGGATCCCAGAAGAAGAACCATGCAAATATTATCGTAATCTTGTATTAGGTGCACATCTAGCCTGCTTTCCCTCTCCCTCATTCCCCCTACACACACACACACACACACACACACATACACAAACACACATACCTGCAAAACAATTAGCATTGCTTTCACAAAAACCTTCCATTTCCTCTAATTCTGCCTTTCACTGAATGTCCTGCTTCTCCACTTAGCAATATGCTTCTCTGCAGCCAAATTGCCCCGATCCCCCTGCTTTTCGCAAGCTGCGGCCTTGGACTTCCCAACCCCTTTCCCAAAGGCCTGCCAAACTGGATGCGGCAGGAGAAGCATTTGGCCTTAGTTTCTGTTACACTAATACCTGTATGTTTCTGTCCATGCAGCCTTAGGAAAATCCAAAGGTATGGTATCCTCTGGGTAGCTCTTGAACCATTCCTACCTTCAGTGTCAAGACCCAGTCAATTCAGAGCACCCACGGCCTTGCCAGCAGAAGCTCGCCCTTGCCACCCTTAGTGTCGGGGCAAGGCAGAGCAGAAGCCAGCTTCTCCCCGAGAGCACTGAGACGGGAACCTGTCTTTTGAGTGCCCCATCAAAAGTTGAAGCTGCCTTATTACAGAGTCTGCTTTGGTGGACAGCGGCTTTCCAAGGTCTAGATCAGGGTTCCCCAAACTTGGATCACAAGTCCCATCATCCCTAGCTAGCAGGACCAGTGGTCAGGGATGATGGAAACTGTAGTTCAAAAACATTGGAAGACCCAAGTTTGGGAAACCCTGGTCTAGATAGACGTTTTTCCTAGTCCTTTTCCCCAAGGTGCTAGCGATGGACCTTGGGCGCATGTGCTTTGTCATCGACCTATGGCCTTTCCCCCTTTCCTGCAGGATGTTGTTTTCCCAGTTTTTTTTATCATCCCCAATGCAAAGGGCATCATTTTCCTCTTGGGAAATTAATTGCAAGGGTCCTGGCTGTACGTTTTTTTAAGATTCCAGGTGCTCCCCCTCCCCGATGTTTTTTGTTCAGAGCTGTGGCTCTTTGGAAAGGCCTCGTGGTCCCGAGGCTTCCTGTTCTTGTTGATACCTGGGAGAACTTCCCTTAGATGCAAAACTTTACCGACCTTGGAAGGTCACTGCTTTTGCGGCTGCCCTGATGGTTGCAAGTGGCCACTGGGCGTCCGTCCCAGCAGAGCAGCTTTTGACCCAAATGACCCTCAACGGCCATGCCAGAAACCCCTCTCTAGAGTCTACATTTAAGTCATTGGCTCCCATTGACTGTACGTGGATCTTTTCAGACCTTGGATGCACCTAGATGGCTTCCCTCCTTCCCCCTGCAATGTAAATGTGTGTGTTTAATGCTCTCAATGATTGCTTCCGAGTTGGTAAGGGACTATCTCTGTGTTCCCCCCCATAGCATGGGCGTCCGGGTGATGGACACCTCATGGGTGGCTCGCAGAGGCACCTCCATAGTTCGTAAGGCATCCTCCACCCCTCCTGCCATGCAGCCCCCCGCTCCGCCTTCCGATCTTCCTGCTACTCCTCAGTCACCAATTCCTGAGCAATCTCTTGACATTTCAGCTACTCCCTCCCTTACTCCAACTAGCTTCGGTTTCCCGCCAGGGGCTGAGAGAGCAAGGTAAGTGCTGGAGGGCAGCGCAAGCAGCTGCCACTGTGTTCTGTGGTCCTGGAAGTCTCTGTGGACACATCTGCCACCCCCACACCTGCATGGGCCCTCTTTAGTTACGCTTCCGCTTTCACTTTGCAAGTGTGTGTGTGTTTGAATGAGAGAGAATTGAAGCACAAAATAATATTTTCCTGTAGCCCAGCTGAATGCAAGCCATTTTTTTTATTAAAAAACAACAACAAATCTGTCTGCTCCAAAGATTTTAGACTGACAGGGAGACTGGCACCAACACAGAACAAAATTCTTTTCCTGATTTTGCGCTACAGAGACTGGGCAGACCCTCCTACTTTGCCACCTCTTCCTGTTGGAATTTGGCGGCGGCAGCACGGAGAGGCTTATTCTGACCTGGTATTTTATTGATTTCCACCTAGACTTCCCATGGTGAGCTGTCCTCAACTACGGCAAAGGTCTAGCTCTGCCTACAGTTTTTAGGGCCCAGCTGCATCCAGCTGCCATGTTGTCATTTTTAGTCCTGGATTTTCAGACCTAAAGCAAGACTTGTGTTATTTTGTGCTGTGGATTCATTCGTAAGGGTCAGCTCTGCGGCAACCTAGAAATGACTCACCATTTTGCCATAGTCATATGTGCAGAGAGTAGGGGGTTATCCATAGGGGGGGTATCATGCGTATGTTTCTGGTCTGTGCTTCTGCCATAGATGTGCTCCCTGCTGAAAGCAAGCATGGAATTAGACGTTTAATGCATTGCATGTCGACATACCCACTAAATGCAGGGGAGGGAGTGGGACATGCATGGGAATAAGAAGCTGGCAAAATCATCCACAAAGACAGGCACTCTCACCTTTCTGTTGCACATATTCTTACAAAACAGGAAGAAATATGAGCTTAATCTGAATTGAGATCCCTGATGTTAAATATATATATATCTTCTGTGTTTACACTGGCAAGAAGAGAGATTTAGTCCCACCCTTGCTACTTCTCCTGCCTGTGGGCTCCAATAATAGGCAGCATTCATCCTGCCCTGCAGGATCCACCATTTGCAGTCTTTTCTTTTGACTTTCTATGACATTCCTGGTTCTTTCTCAACTTCAGTTTTTCCAGGCTTTGTTCCTTTCCAGTAAATTGCCAAGCGCCAATTTGGGTGGCTCTCTTCATGCTTTCTTCTGGCACTTCTCTGTTTGTGAGCTCACATTAGCCCAGGGAAAGAGGCCAAGAAAGAAGGTTGGGGGCAAAGTCAAGCCCTTGATAGAAGGACATGCAACTTCATTAGAACTCGTTCCATGCTTCCTTGCCTCCCCCGGGGTCTCTCTCACCTGCAATTGCATACCTCACACTTTGGAAGGAGTCCAGGAGCTACACGGCAAACCTCGATGCTTGCCTGGCATTGCATCTCGGTACACTGCCCCACTGTTTTCTCTGCCATGCTTTCCTCAGATCACTAGTTCTCAGTCCAATATTCTGCTTAGGGTTACCTTGCTTCCCGGTGTAATGAGGCAGCAGGTTCTACTATGCAGCATCACCCACTTGTTTTGTGATGGATTAGTTTGTCCCGAGTTAATTGACAAGAGTAATCAATTTTCTGAATTGTGGGGGGCCTTGAATTCCATAGTGAACCCTCAAATGCCCCCTGGCTTGGTTTTATTTTCAAATTAGCGCTTATGGGCGAAATCCAACCCATAGACACCCATTTCCTTCATACGGAGGAACATTTTCCTTGTGGGATATTCCTCCTCCCCCCAAGCCCCTACACACACACACACACACACACACACACACACACACACACACCAAGCCCCTGAGACAAAACCACCACTGGCATCTAGAGATGTTTTCCAGATCTCCCCAAACAACTGTTTAGGAATGGGTGACGTCATCTGTTTTCCAGCAGATGAAGTTTCCAAGTGCCATTTTCTACATTTGGGTGGCTCATAAGAGATAAAGCGGAAACCCACGCCCGGCGCTGTCAGCTCAGGAAGGTGGGGACTGCTGCCCCGTCCACTGTGTACCTTGCAGTTGGGGAGCCCCTCTTGCTTTCCTTGAATTTTTGGTTGTTGTTCTCCTCTCTTCTTCTTCTTCTCTCCTGTTATGTCTCCAGAACGCCCCCACCCCAACCCTCTCCTGGCAAATGCTTATGGGCTGTTTTCGAAACTCCTGTTCGGTTCTTCCCTGTACAAACGCTCTCTGCTCTCTTTTTGTTTTTGTTTTGTTGTTTTGGACATTTGCAGCACGGATGGTGTGTCGTCTAGTTGGTCGGATTCCTGTTACATCTACCCATCCCCTGAGGACGACAAGCCTCCCCCATACCCCTGCTACTCATCCTTCCACCACCACCACCCCAAGGCTGGCCCATGCGCTAGGCCGGAGCCCCCCTTGCCACTGTACCGGTGGCCAGGGTACAGCCAAACGCTGCCTCCCCCTTCCTCCTCCTCCTCTTCTTCCTCTCCCTCCCCTCAGCAGCTTGACATTAACTCTAACCCAAAACCGTATTTCCTGCACCTCCCTAAGCAGAGCTCCTTCACAGAGTTGCATGGTCCTGAGACTAACCTCTCCTCCGTCTACATGAAACCTCCCCTCACCTTATCCAAACCCGATCCTCCTGGCACTCCTTACAGCTCCCATATGTCAGTCTCTCCCCCCTGGGTCAGCTGCACCTGTGCCAGAGACAGAGGAACCGGGCTCGCTAGGTAAATAACCTCTTATTTGACAAACGCTCGGGCAAATTGGGCAAGGTGGTGGAAGGGTAAGCACCACTTGCTTGCCACGTACCAGAGGTCTACGCACAGGGACGATGCCTAGGCCCTCCACGCCTCCTCGGTAAAAAAAATGAGGCCTTCCTGTTGGCCGCCACATTGCTACAGATTTCCTGGAGAGAACTTCAGCTGTATCAGCTGATGGCTCCTGCAAGGGTGGCAGTTCCTTGAAGCCAAATCCAGGCTTAAAACAGGTTTAGTTGGCCACCTTTCTTCCACTGAGAAATGAAGTTCTGATACATGCCCAAAGTGCTCTGTAAGAGAATTTTCAACACCGTCCCCAAATTACAATTTCCAAAATTCCTTGGGGAAGCTATGACAGCCATGGAATCCCACACACACTCTTTGAATCATTCTGCCTGCACAAATGTTGCAGGTTGCCAGATGGAACAACCCTCCCTTTCCTTCCCCCTTCCCACAAACCCCGGGGCCAATTTTGACAGGCTCAGGGAGCACACAATGAGGGTGGGGAAAGGCCCATTGCACAAGCAGGATATGTTGCACAGAACTTCTGCTTAAAGGGCCATGCAATAGATATATCTGTAGCTTGGGTAAGTCTTTAGTGACAATAGCATTCTACCAACCAGCCCTTTCTTCGGACCCCAAGTTGCAAAGACCTACATCAGAAGTGGGGACTCTGTGGTCTTTCAGATGCTGTTGCACTACAGCTCCTATCATCTCTGTCAACAGTCCATGCCAACTGGGGCTGATGGGAGCTGGAGTTCAACAACATGGGAGCGGGGAGTCACATGTTTGCCCAGCCTTGTATTACAATATTTTGAGCTGGGCCCCAAACAGCTGTGCCAACCCAATAGCTTCTTTGGGGCCAACCTATTTAGAGGCACAGGGGGCACCCACCTCGGCCTGGCAAACATTGAGGCCTTCACCATCCAGGTTTCCAATTACCGCATTGAGTTGCCTGGTCTAGCCAACCACCTTGAGTAGCACCTTTCTTGCCACACATTATTTGTGGCAAACACCCTCCCCTCAGTTCCCCCACTGAGGTAAACCATGACTCGCCACACTGCCTTGGGTTGGTGGCCACTTGTGAGCTAAGTGCAAAGGAACAAACTTGGACAACTGACATAGCCCCAAGTTCAGCATAACAAGTTCACCTCTTAAATCTGTGAGGCGTTCCAACCCATCCCCATCACGAGGAACAGATTGTATTGCTCCTCCTCCTCCTGCCCCACAGAGTGGTCTCTCTGGAAAACGGCTTCCCTCCATTTTGTTTCGTCTCATTGCTGTGTACAGAGTGACTGAGAGGGCTGCAGTGCCATTCATGCTCTAGTCATGCTCAGATCTGCTTTTGAAGGTGGATGTGCAAGTTTGTCTGGTCCTTTGGGCGTATGTTCGGGAGCAAGGCATCAGAACGCTTTGCTTTGCAAGCATCATTGGCTTATCATAGCGGAGGGTTATGGGCCTGCACCCTGGGACTGTGGGACAGGAGGAGGGGGAGGCCATGGGAGAGGGGGATTTTTTGCACTTAAGACGCCCTTCGTACAAAGGGACTCATGACTGCTGCTTCTTGTCCACCTTTTGTTTCTTTTTAGCACACTAAAAACCAAGGAACTCTCTCCTGTTTCTGGGCAGAAAGGGAGCCCAGTTTGTGGCCCTGCAGCACCATGTGGGACCACACAGCAGTTGCCTGGTCTCACACAGCAGCTGTCCACAGAACAGAGCCCACACACTCTGCGGAAAGGTAGGTATTCACACCAGAATAGGGCAACAGGAGTGGGTTCAGCCGGGTGAAACAAACAAAGCAACAACTCTCCCCCCCCCCTGTCTGTCTCTCTTTCTTTTTCTTTTAGTGTGCTAACCACACAATTTAATTCCACTAGTTAACTGACTGCTTTTTGGCCAGGGCTCCTGTTTTCTCTGTGGGCAACTGCAATGATTGCAGATTATTAGTTCTCCTTTCTGGTGTCCTCATAAGACTGAGAAATCTGGTAGGAAAGTTCCTGCCACAAACACTTGAAATCTTGTCTAAGAAATAAAGTCACCAGAATGAGCAAGTGGGGTCCTTTGGACAGTTAACCTGGAGGACGTAAAAAAGAGCCCTACTTCTGCTTTGCATTCAGCATAGCACTAGGGAGATTGTTCCGTCAACGCAAGCATTTCTAGTTGACTGATGGAACAAGCGCCACTCCCCCCGTACACTGTTCTGTGAGTTCTCCTAACCCTCTGGAACAGATTTAATGGAGTGCAAGGGGAGGGGAGGAAGTCCCATTGTGCTAGCAGAGAACCCTTCTGTTGGCTTCCACTAGTACAATGAGTTGGTTAAATGTGGTCCATTGTCTCTGAGTCCATCTTCCAGACATGACTTCCCATGAGCACAGGTTGCCCTTAGGCCTGAGCTTCCATTCACCAGGGCTCAAGCAGGCCTGATGGTTGTATTCAGAAAGCCAGTAGTAAAAAGCTCACCTGACCTCCCAGTGATGAATGACACTCAGCTGTATCTGTGTGTTTGTATGTGTGTCTCTTTCTCTCTTGTCTTCTGCAGTTTCAAAGAAGCTGACCCCCATCCCTGCCAAGGTTCCTTACGGCCAGTCAGGTGGTATGTCCGATCAGTCTACGGGGCAGCCGTCCCCTGCCAGCCTTTCTCCCACCCCACCAAGCACCCCATCACCCTATGGACTGAGTTACCCACCAGGCTACTCCCTGGGCTCGGGCCCACTCTCCCCGGCAGCTGCTCCTTCTCTGTCTTCTCCTCCTTCCCTGACGAGCACTTTAACCAAATCTCGGCCCACCCCTAAGCCACGACAGAGGCCCACGCTGCCACCTCCACAGCCTCCCACATCAAACGCATCCGGCTCTAGTCCGCAGTCCATGGAGCACACAGTACTTGACGGCATGTCCCCCGGGGAGAGCATGTCCACAGGTAACAAAGCAGTGGCAGAGGGTCAGCACTCTAGGGGGGTGCGGGGTTGCTAGCAGAGACAGAGTGGGAGCAGTGTATGGGCAGGGCTTGCCAACGTGGCACCCTCCAGTTGTTGCGGGCAGAACTTGCATCATCCTTGATCTTTGTCTGCACTGGCTGAGGATGATGAGAGTTGTGGCTCTGGATATCCGAAGGGCACTGTTGGCTTAGGGGGAAGTTCCAGGTCTACCTTTTAATTGCTTAAGGCACAGCTGGCGAGAAGCACTGCAGAGCCAAGAGCAAAAGGTAGGAACAACCAGTGCAGAGCACCATAATCCAGTCAAGATTGAGGGTGGAGTTTCCTGGTGGCACGGTCCTTCATTTTTTTCTGTATTCCACAGGCAAGTGGCAAAGCAACAATTGAGCTATGCTGTACATAAATTCCGGTGCTTGTCACCTACTTAATCACTCAATCAGGAAGTGATTGCCATTCAAAACAGGATTCTGAAACTACCTGAGAAGCAAGGCCAAAATTCAAGTGTTGCATTTAGAGCAAAATATCAAGGGGTAAATTGCATACACGGTGAGGGAATGAGGATCACCTTCCGATTCCAGGTCATATGTAGTGAGTTAAGTGAGCTGAGCTAAAACGCTCCTTGAGGATGATCTGGAAGGGAATACTTTGAATGTAAAACACAGACCTTTTTAGCCGGGAACTTAGCCTTTCCAGACAAAAGGGACATTGCACAAGTGCTACTAATCCCTTCTCCCTCTGAAAATGCAACTCGTTCTCCATGTTTCGCTCTGGGTCCCGCTACGATGGACATGGGTCATTACTTTCTGATGTGATTCAAATCTCTTGCTCTACATAGCAAGGCTGGGGAACCTATTTCAAGCAGAGGGCCACATTTCCTTCTGGGTGACCTTCCCCGAGGGCCACCTGGCAGGGACAAAAGTAGGCACAGCAATGAATGCAGATTCTGCCTTTGTACAGGAGGCTGATTTCTACACACACACCGCTCTGTCTGTCCTCCATCCATGGAAGCAAAGAGGCATTGTCAGAGTTCAAGAGCCTATTCCAGCCAGGCAAAAGCCCTCGAGGAGGGTGTGAAGCAAGGCTGGTGAAGGGTGGAGAGTGTGCCCTGGAAAGAGTTCCAAAGGCCAAAGAAAAGGCCTAGAGAACTGCATGGGGCCCCCAGGCCAAAGGTTCCCCATCCCTGCTGCGCAGCTATTTTGCCTTTTTTTAACCCCCTTCTTCCCTTCCCCCTCCCAGGCTGTGCATTCATAATTTCAAATGCTAGACTGCACATCTTCAGTAAAAAAAACTTAACAGTAAATAACCCAACCTGCAGTGCTATTTTCCATCTTGTATCACTTGAGGTGGCTAAGCAGTAAAATATCACTGAGGGGGAAATGTTTATTACCCTTGGGAAACCAGAGTGTCTAGAAAGGCCTTCCACATTCCAGCAGAGTCTCTGAGAGAGGCAGCAGTTCAGCCTTCATTTGGGAATTTCAAATCTGGCCAGAAATGCAGGAGCCGAACAAAACTGGTCCACTCTTTGGCACACCTGTCTCCGCGCAGGGCTCTATTCCTTGGGTGGCTGCAGCTTTTGATCTGGAGGTCAGTGGCCAACCTTTGTGTCCCAGGGCAGAGTAGAGGCACAGCTAGCAGGCAACGTCTCAAAACTCAGGCAGGGGAGGTTTGACTGTACATAACTCCAGGATGACCTGTGCTTTTGATCAACCGATCCCTGTTCTTTTGAAGGCCTGGGGCCTCCAAAACATTGGGGAGGGCTCAACTGCAGTCCGTTCTGGACACGTGGGCCAATTGTGGCTCCCGTTGCTACAGCTTGTGCTTTGGGAATGGCCACGCCTGTGTGGTCAACATTTGAGAGGGGTTTTGTGTCTCCAGCTTCCCTCTGGTGTATTTTTGGTAGACAGGTGCAACTGCTCTGACTTGGAGGTCTTGTGTACTATTTTTTTTTTTTTGTCTTTGTTGCTTTTCCTGTTTCTCTTCTGTTCCTTTCTCCCAATCCTACCATTGTGTCCCTGCAGCTGTTTGAGGCTCGTGATGCAATATTGGATAGGTGTGAGGGGAATGCTCAGGGTAAGCTGGAGTCCCTGCCCTCCTCCCTGAAACTTCTGCCACTACTACTACTGCTGCTGCTGCCAATGTCACCTCCGCCACCCCTGGCCCCCGTGCCTTTCCTCACAGAGTCACACCCACCCACCCACCCCATCTCGCTGGCCTTGCATGGGGCACGCTGATCCAGAACTGCATGGCTGCTCGAGCCTGCTCTCCACTCCCGAGCTGACTGATAATGATGTCATTAGTAAACTTGCGGGGGGGGGGGGTGCTTCTCACTTGACCTTTCATGCCTGACATCCGTGTGTGTGTGTGTGCGTGCGTGTGCGTGTGTGTGTTTAAATATATATATTCCTATATATGCAGGCATTCAACTAATTCCTTTCCAAGCCACGGGATTCACTGGCTCCTAACCTTGCTAGCCCCTTTCTTACCAACGTGACTTTCTCCCTCTCCCATTCCATGTGTTATTTCCAAAGGGATGTCATGATATTGCCATTAATGAATATTAATGGCAGTTGTTTGTTGTGGGTGAGGCCAAAGGGGCAACCCAGGAGCAGGCGATGGTCAAGGCTATGTGTGCCACTGCTCAAAAGGATACAAAGCTTGCAGGATTTTCTTCTCACCCTGTATAAAGGATAGCTGCCTTTGCAGTATCAGTGGGAGCCTGCAGCCCTCCAGAATTTGTTGGGCTCCGGCTCCCAGCATCCCTGGCCATTGGTCATGCTGTGACCGCAGCTGAAATCCAGCAACATCTGGAGGCACAGAGGTTCCCCACTCCTGCTTTTTACACTTTGAAGGTCCTCAGCTCAGCTGAAAAACCTAGCGAATCGCCCCTTGTTCTGAAGTACATCTCCCACAGCTGATTTAGAATTGCTTCCCCATTCCCAATTCATGGGGGAATGCTCTCAGAAGTAAAATCATATTATGAGGGTGATTTTTCCTCAGTATGCAAGGATCCCATGCAGCTTGCAGGTTCTTGACATACAAGTTCACTTCTCCTGTCTCACAAGTAACCATGTGGAAGCTATTCCTTTGCTTCCGAGAGAAGTAGTGACTTTCATTGCTTAAAATTATACATAGTGTGACATGCTCCTCCATGGCTAGGTAGGGACTGTCTGCATCTTAATTGAAATGAGGCTTGTCTGACTGGAAAGGGGTAAACAGGATGTTTTGTCATAGCCTATTTGTGTCTTGTGGAGCTCTGGGGATAGGTCATGGCTGTGCATGGGATGTTGTCGTTTTGATAAATCTGGATGTTTTGTTTATCAACAGATAAGTAAGCCTACGCTGTCCTAATTGCACATAGTCTTCAGATCATCTGTCCATCAATTCCTAGCCACTTTTGGCCGCACCGTGGAGTTACTTCATATGATTTGTGAAAGAGGCATTTAGAGCATATCCATCATGGGGCTATGCTGTGAACACTGTATCAACCAGAGGAGAGATTTGTGTGTATACTCTGGCTGCTGGGCATGTGCTTACCTGTGTCCACAAATATTATTGTCTGCTACAGAGATATGGGGAGATTTGGTAGGCACATTTTGAACATCTTTTTCACATCTTGAGGAGTGGCCCCAGATGAGATTTAGGAAAGAACTGCCTTTCCTTTATTCAATGCCGATACTCTTAGTGCATTGGATTAAGCAAGGACCAAAAAGATTCTGCTCTGAGGAGACATGTATTTAACAATATCCCTTGTCATTTCTGCAATTGACTAGATCTTTAGGATCTAGTCATGTATTTAACAATATCCCTTGTCATTTCTGCAATTGACTAGATCTTTAGGATGGTTTTACACATTTATAAGCCTTGTCATTTGGTCCAGATGTGCAAATAAGTTAAATATGGATAGTAAGCCACCAAAAAGCACATGTAATATAAAAGTGAACCTTGAGAAGTTGAATGGGATACTTGCCACTTAGGGGGACAGCGGAGGGAACAGAGATGCTAAATTCTAGGTGTAAGTTGTATTGAAGTACTGGCTGCCTAGATTCCTTCATTAGAGGGAACCATTTTCAGCAAGGCTGAGCTAAGGGGGACAGCAAAGGTGTCCAGGCAGCTTTGGCAAATTTTGTCATGTTGCCAAATGAGATTGGGGGTCTTGGGTTCTTTCCCCTAAAGACATTTAAAGCAACTTTGCAAGTAACTTCTCAATTCAGTATCCTTCAAGTGATTTGCCTGCCTGCCCACGTACCTGTATGCTAAGTCATTTGTGGCACATGGATGGTGAAAGTGGGAGGAGGACTGGGAGGGAAACTGTCTTCCCATTTCCAAACTCTTTCCTGCATGGTTGCCTGGACATTCTCTCTCACAACAGATGACAATCCAAGTTGCTATTTACAGGCCCCTGGTTAAGACTAGGTTCTGAAACTGCAGGATATGCTGCTGTCTGCTGCCATCAGCCCAGAATCTGGTTTGCTGAGCTGTTGTTGAGATTAAGAAGCATGTGGCCTAAACCCCAATTCAGGCGTGCTTGTGGGGAAGGGACAGCTGTGAAGAATGTTGCAGCAGCAAAAGGCACAAGCCAAGATTATATTATGACATCCCTTTCCTCTGGCATTAACAGGCTCCGAGAACTGTACTTCCTGCTCAGTTTTAAGTTAAAACATTGACTATTTTTGTCTGTCTTAATCTGTATATGAAGGGGCGGGCAGACGTTGCCTGGAGCAGCATGGTAATTCTCTGTCTCCCTGTGTGTCTGTGCCCGATTGCAGATCTTGCCCACCTTGATATCCCTTCCATCCATGTAGAGGTTGATGCCACACTCCACCTGGACCCACTGGGACAAGTCCAGAGACATCCGGCACAAGGAAAAATCAATTCAGAGGAGGATTCGGAAAGCACCGCCCTATGACACAAAAGCCCCTTGTCCCTCTAATGTGCTCTCTTGTACATATCGGTGCCCCATGAACACTACAGAAGGCGATGTTGTCCAGAGACCTTGTCCGGGGTTGGGGGGGTGGGGATGGCCTCTCTTCTGGAGTTCCACTTGCCAGCCCCTTTGTGCAAGACTTGACAGACCTGTGGGCCTGGTGCTAACCCTGGCAAAAGGGCATTGCTGGTGCAATTTCCAACTTATTTATTTATTTTTTTGGTCTCCTGTTTGTTTAGCCTTATCCAAATTTTGCCTTTTTGACGTGGTGCCTATTTATCTCCCTTCCAAGCTTTTCGGACCCTCAGACAAAGAATTAAGTCCCACCTGCCCTGTTGGGGGATTCTGTTTGTTGTGCACAGGGGCAGAGAGATTCAGGAGCATGGCAGGCTGCTCACCGGCTGAACTCCACCGAAGGCACCCACTGGGTTTTTGGCTTGCTGACCTTGGCAGTGTCTTTTGTTCCTTCTGCCTCCTGCTTTTGCTCCGGCTGTCCTTACTCTTTCCACTCCATCTGTGCTGGTTCGTGTATCTCTTCCTTATAGATTGTGGCCAAGGAATGTTTGTTTTAGAAGCTGAGTGGTGGGGAAGAGAGAGAAAGAGAGAGAGACCCACACATATACCTATATTTTCTTTCAGTCCCTGAAATCCTGGTTTCTGAAATAGCCAGATACAGCCTTGTGAGTCTCTGTGTATCCACAAGCCTCTAAAGGGATGCCTGGCCTTCTCAAATTCTTTACCATTCCATTTCCCCCTCCCCTTCCTTCTTTCATTGGTGTTTCCTTGACTCCTCCTGGGGGAGAAGCTAGTAGATGGAAGAGGGGTCACTCTTGGGGGGGGACACAGGTGTTTGGCAGTGGTCAGAAGCTGGAGGGAGTGGTAGCGGTTGATATGGGTGAGTGATGGTCTCCTGTATGTCGGGAAGCAGTTACTCAATTAGCAATAAAAGTGTTCCTAAGCATAGCTACCCTCCCTGCATTGTGCTGTCAGAAGTGGAACCTGGTCGTGTGGAGTTCTTGTTCACCAGCGTCACAGGCTCATTTCCCCCCTTCTCTCTCTGCTGTGGGCCACTATGTTTATAGTGGCCCGATTACAGCTCCCCATTGTTGTTTAGCCCAGGGTTCGACTGAGGAGGGCAAAGCTCTCAACTGTGCATGCAAAGGCAGATGTAACCTTTTATCCTTTTAAAAAAGAGATGATATATATATATATATCTGTTGAGATAGATATATATTTGTATATATATATAAAAGTCTATAAATATATATATATATTTGGTTTATTTGGGGCCATTCCATCTGAACGGGTGTACAAATGTAAATTTAAAGGCTTATCATAATTCTTCCAACACAGGCATACACACAGAACTTTCCCACCCTTGGATTTATGATAAATGTCTCCAAACACCCTCTATTTTTTTTGTGTATGTGTGTTCCCCACCCCAGCAGTGTTTTTGCAAGTCTGGGTGCTCTTGCTTTGCCACAGGCTGTGATAATGTGTAGTTCATCACTCAAGGTGGAAGAGGCAGGGAAACAAGTGCACATTGTTGTTAGAAAGGTGGGGGGGAGGAGAGGGGGGGTGCGAAACGGTACTCTTAACTGCTCTTTCCAATTCCAGTCACTTGGTGTCTTTGCTGCTCAAGCAGGGGGCATTGCCCATTGGTATCTTGTGCTGCATCTTAAAATTACTGGCAAGACAGACCCATCCCAAGCACTGAGCAGCTCCTTTCTCGGCGGGGTCTCCTGCTTTCTCCATTTCTGCCCCCACCCCTCCACTTCCCCAATGTATGGTCTCATTAAAGTACAATTAATGACTTTTGTGGTATCTCTGTTTCTCTCGTCTGTTGTTTGCTGGGTTTGGATTAGCAGAGAGGGGTGGCTCTTGGCGGCAAACAAGAGATACGTGGTGAGACAGGCTTATTCAGCAGCGAAACTTAAATTTTTCAGGCCACTTCAAAAATTAGGCTGAAGCCACAGGTACATTTTTAAAAAGCATTTTAATGATCACTTTGGAAGTGCCCCTCCCTTTTTCATTTGCAGGCAACTCCCCTTTTACGTAGGGGTTATATCCTGAGGCAAGGGACGCGGGTGGCGCTGTGGTCTAAACCACAGAGCCTAGGGCTTGCCGATCAGAAGGTTGACAGTTCGAATTCCCGTGACGGGGTGAGCTCCCGTTGCTTGGTCCCTGCTCCAGCCAACCTAGCAGTTCGAAAGCACATCAAAGTGCAAGTAGATAAATAGGTACTGCTCCGGCGGGAAGGTAAACGGCATTTCCATGCGCTGCTCTGGTTCACCAGAAGTGGCTTAGTCATGCTGGCCACATGACCCGGAAGCTGTACGCCGGCTCTCGGCTAATAAAGCGAGATGAGCACCGCAACCCCAGAGTCGGTCACGACTGGACCTAATGGTCAGGGGTCCCTTTACCTTTATATCCTGAGGCACCACATGTGTAAGTGAAATCACATATATTTGGAATGCCATTGAAAAAGCCTGAAAACGCCCTCTAAACCTCTGGAACCCCCTAAAATAACCAAAAATCCACCAAACTCCACCACAATCGCTCCCTCCATCTCTCCATAGGTCTCAAAAGGTCAGGGCAAAGGCTCGTGGGATTGCTAGATGCTGTTTTCGCACCACTTTTGCCATTTTGTGTGCTCGTTTAGGGTCGTTTTTGCCTCTTTTCATGCCACCTCTGGGTTCGCAGTGATGCACATGTGTCTTGAACACGCATAAATGGTGAGTTGCTTGTACTGCTCATATTCACCATTCATCAGTTACAGTTTTCTTGTTTCTCCAGATGGAATGGGAGAAACGCATTTCTACAGCTGGCTGCCTCTGCTACTGGTCTGTATTGTCCTGAGGCTGCTCTTGGATGCAGCCGATGAAGAGATGGTTGGTGATGGTCTGGTAGTGTTGACTCTCTCCCTGCCTGCATTCCCTGTCTAACCCACTGTGCTAATGATTTCATGATGCCTAATTGTGAAGCAGTACCATGCTCACCAGTGCAGGTGCAAGGAGGGGATAGGGAGCTGGTGAAGTTGGCCAGGCTTTCCCCCAACTTTCTCATGTTGAGTGGGAAATGGCTTTAGGACAAGGGCAGCTTAAAGCAAGTGTATGTGCAGCAGATGATCACCTAAGGAGAAGAGGAATTGAGTAAGGGAGACAGGCCTGTTCATCCTGATCAAAGGACCACTTTCCTAGTGGAAGAAGACTTTTATCAGCCCCAACCAGAATGGCCAGTGGTCAGGAATGATGGGAGTGGTATTGTACTACAGAAACATGAAGGCCCACAAGTTCCCCAACCCAGGTTTGAAATGTAGGGGAAATCCATTTCCTACAGCACCACCATCAGGAGGAGGCTGAAAAGGTGAGTGGAGAGCTGGCTAAAAATGCCCATCCGATCAAATGCATAAAGGTCACAAGTGACTCACCCATACAAAATGCAGCAATGCCAATGCAGTTACAAAGCTACTTTCCTGAATCCCTGTCATTGGGTTTTCTTTTCTTTTTTAAGAAAACATGTTACAAACACATTTTAAAAATGGATTTCTGTATTTCCTATGTGTGCAGGGAGCCTCGAGAGTGCTCTGAGTGGCACGTGGGCAATCACTTAATGTATCCTGGACCACTGAGAGATGTTTTCAATTTTACCACTGCATCCCTAAATAACTTCTGTGCTGCTGGAACTGTGGGGAAAGCAATGTACCTCTCATACCTGACCTGCTCCCTGGGCCCCTGTTTTGCCACCATATCTATTTTAGGGTGAGAGCTCAGTGATTCTCTCTCCTTCCTTAAAGGCCAACAGCTTCCCTCCACCCCCAGTGTGTGGTCACTGTGTAAATCTTAACTTAAAAAAAAAAAAAGTTACACCCCAATTTCCTCCTTTATTCAAGTTACCAACTGCAGATACCCAAGGGCACAGATATACACAGAAACCTTGTTGGTTGTAGGGTGTCATGGGGCAAATTCAAGCCACAAAATACTGTATTTGGCATGTTCAGCATTTTTTTCTAACTTTCCCCAAGTGTGACCGACTGACAATTAGTAATGGGTCATTTCAGCATAGCCGCTGATCAGGTGGCAATTTAAGCAAACTCTGCCCCATGAAGAAGCCTGATTTCCTTTTTTCCTCCTCTTGGAAGTGGCAGCAGCCCAGGACCCATCTGCTGCCTGCCAAGCACAATTGTAGGCATCTGCTCTAGCTCCATGGGGATTTCCTTGTTTGTGTGTGTGTGCTCCATCCCAAGTGCCAATGTTCCTGCTATCTCAGACGGACCCAGGATCAAAGCCCAAAGCAAATAACTCATTAGGCACAAGAGGCATCTGCGCTCTTAATAAGGTGGCATGATTAGTTGTTGCATGTCCCATCTGTTCTGGATCTTAAGGACACCTGTGGCAGGCTCCCTGAATAGCCACTGACAATGGCAGCTCTCCCCAAGTTCCTTTGGCATTTCCAAACAATTTGGAGGCTTAGCTTGGTCAGAATCGAGTATACACGTCCAGAGTTGAACGCTAAATACATTACACCCGGTAAATGAGACACCATAGCCACTAGAGGGCCATGAGAACTCTTTTCAGACTCATCTACCCATGGGCTATCTGAAACCAAAGAGGTGCATTGGTTTGCCAGATGTGAAATATATTGGCATTGTTTTCAGCTCTCCTACCCCACTAGTATGAACTTCCTTCTCCTCCACTACTCATTTTATCCTCCTTACAGTAGTTCAAGCTGAAAAATGGTGAATTGCCCCATATCAGCCAGTGGAGATGTGAACGCTGCGTCTCACAGATTCTTAGTTCAAAACTCGAACTACTGCACCACACTGTCTTGCAATCCATTCTAGTAAGTGAGATCAAAAGTATGCACCTACCCATCCATGCTTTATTTGGAAAACATTGCCGTTTAGATGCTGGTTCCAAATTGAAAGAATGACTAAGATTCCAGAGCAACTCTAGAGATTTTCAATACCTTTCCACAAACAGTGAACTAAAACAAGTGAGATAAAAATGGCTCGACTGTGTCTCCTTTCATCCTACCCCTGCTTCGCAGTGATCACTTTAAAACACCTCCTTTGCTGTTGAATTCTCAGTCAAATCTTAAGGTATTCAGTCTTGATTCCCTGCTACTACCACTCTGTTCCAAATGCAATACATTTCGTCCCGAGTCCTTTTTCCTTATTGAAAGTGGGTTCCCTTTGCAGCAGCCCATTCAAGATGCAGTTTTAACCGTTCTGCCAAAGGCCATGATGTCTCTGTTTTGGAGACAGAAGAAGTGGAGTGTTAGAACCATCTCAAGGTGCTGGAGATTTATGCTAGACAGACTGGGGGCAAAGGTTGGCAAGACAGGGTTATGACTCAATAAAAGAACAAGCGCCGGCTTACGCTTCACTTGTTCCCTTCACAAAGGAGCTGCTCAAAGCGGCTTACAAATTCAAGCAAACAGAAAAGCAATGATCCAGCCATATAGGAAGGTGTGTTTGTGGCTGATGCACATATGCACTCGACAGAGAAAGCCATGTGCACTTAGATGGCCCTAACATACAAAAGGGAACAGTGTTGGACACTTCTGTAGGCGCTAGCCCAGAGTAAGCTTGCATCCACCCCATACTTTGTTTTGACGTGGAAGCTGCAATACAAGATCATCCTCTAGATTTGACGGGAGCACAGGGATGCTGCCCAAATTACAGCCGCTTGGAGCACAACAGGTATGCATCTTGGTGGTTCTTCTTTCTGTATTTCTCGGGCGACAACAGCTTTTATGAACAAACATACATGAATTTTGACACAATATACTTCCACAAGCAGAGTGAGTGATGCAGTGTGACCTTAGCCCCTAGAATAGCAGTTTGTGTGAACAGAGTAAGAGAATTAATGGCAAGAGTCAGGTCCTTTATTTTTTAAAAAAAAACAAAGAGATACCATCCTTTATAGCCAAGAGAGCTTAGTCTGTCTTCCCAGTTTACCCAGCTGCTTTTCAAGAGCTCGTACCTTGTGATGAAGGCTGCTTTCAGACCTTTTCCAGGGACCATTATGAGCTCAAAATTCTCTGCTGTTCCTCCAGCAAGACAGCTACCGGTAACTGACAACCACATTTGATCCACAGCATTTTGTGTAGCAGTGGAGAAGCTGTGAAACTCCAGGTGTCATTGGCCTCCCAACTCTCAGCGGCCCAGCTAGCCCAATGATCAGGGATAAGGGGAGGTGAAATCCAACAATAGCTGGAGATCAACTTCCCCATCCTCATTTACTGAAGCAATCTTAAAGATGTTAAGGTATCTGCAATGGTGCTAAGAAAAAAATCCCAAAGTTCGTATTAGGCCAACCAAGATGTCAAAAAAGAGTATGCTGTATGCAAGCTTCTGAGCTCTCCAGAACTCTTCATCAGGCTAGCTGGCCAAAGGGGGAGGGAGACTGAGAAAACATCACTGGTGTTGAAGCATCTGATAAGCATCATAAGGAGTGTGGGAAGGAACAAGCATTAAACTGGCATTGCACTGTGGCCGCCTGAGGAGGAGAAACACATAATGGAGGAGTTCCCATCTCTAAAATAAGCTAATCTTCATAATCAAACTGCTATCTCCATAGCTTTCCTCCACTGCGGTACAGAAGTGGATTGGCAGCTTTGTTTTGGGATTGGAAGAGGAATCTCTATACCAGGCATACAGTGTTGCACGTTCACACAAACCTGTGCTTATTGCAATGTGACTAATACTATGCAGAGCAGTGGAATTCAAAAGCGATTGCTTCCATAGCAACAGTGGTATCGATGTTAATGTGACAGGTGACTAAAAGTTGTCCCTGTATGAAGCAGGTGATGTTAGTCTGGTCTAGCAACAAGTGGCCTGTGACTATACTCATGCGCTGGGAAGCATCATGCAAGTGCCTGCATGCAGTGGGAAGCATATAATTTGCTGTACTGTACCTTTATGCTGTGCATGAAGAACTTAAACTGATGTGGGATCGTCGCTTCGAAACACAAGCCCTTCAACCAAAACAAGGGCTATATAAATGGCAGCATTGACTGATTTCAAATTAAACCCTGCCAAAGGTGAAAACCCTTTTATGTGTCTCTTGGCAAGTGAAAAGGGATGTGTGTGTGTGAGAGAGAGAGAGAATATCAAATAAATTTTGAAGGGGCATTTTCTCTGTATTGCTTCATAACCAGTGAAATAAATCCACATGCTTTCTTAGTGTGTGGAATTGACTCATGTTTAAATCCAAACATAGACATCAGTAGAGGGCACAGAGATAGCAAGGTCCGAGGGCAAAGTCTTCTTATGGCAGCCAGAAGCTCAACTTGCCATCTCTTTTACATACACATTGCCTGAAATAAACCTAAGATTAAGGAGTTGGGTGGGGGGAGAATCTGGGTTACAGAGTTGCTTCTTTCTATAGCAATGAAGGATCCATTGCCTCTCAGATCATTCAACTGGACATTATCTGGGAGATTGTTTTAATTAGTTCATAGGTATAGACATAGAATCACATAGGAACCACAGCAGAGAGAGGGAGGAAATTTAACGTTGCATGGTACCATTTCCCCATAGCTGCTGTTTTGCCCCATAAAACTTGGAAGACGAATAGAGGTGTCTGCTCTATAGCACAAGACATGGATCTAGATACCTGTATAGGCATTTGGTCCATCCATAGGTTCATTGACGTGTGTGTGTACAACTCAACCAAGAATGGAAAGCATGTGAGCTTTCTGTCCACAGATCTCCCAGCAGCACTGGGAAAGGTTTCCCATAGGATTCCTTGGCAAATGCCTGGTTAGTTGCTATTCCTATTTCATTTGCTGCCTTCTGCCCTGCCTGCATCCAGTTACTCTATTTTAAGGTTACCAGACATTCTCGTTTCCCAGGGACAGTCCCCAGTTTTACAAATCAGTCCCCTGAAAAAATTCCTATCATTCCTACTGAAGTTGAAAAGTGTCCCCGGATTCATTGAAAAAAAATCTGGTAACCTCACTCTATTTTGTCTTTTACTCTCTCCCCCCCCCCCCAAATCCCAGAAAAAAAAGCCAGCTAGACCATTGAAGTCCCAGCTCACTTCCTGGCTGCCAATCTACTGCTAAGCAGTGACTTGGAGGCACACAGAACCAAAATCCACTGGTGCACATAACATATTACATGATAAGAGGAAAGGCATAACTACTCTGCAAGCTAAAAATAACTTATTTGCCACCATATTGAAAGGTAGACTGCAACACACAATCAGTCCCATCCCTGTGGAGCCATCCGTTGTACCTCTCCATGTGCAGAACAGATGGAACCCCCCCCCAAATCACACAACACTATTCTAATTGGAAGGACCATGGGGCTGAGCTCAAAAGACAGTCATCTTTTGGTTACCTTTATTACTTTACAGCTCTTCTCCTTCCATGAGAATACTAGTTTTAGATGGCAAATTAAATCAGCTAGATTTAAGACCCTTTCTCCAGTATCTTGTGCCCTTTGGCCAAACATTTCTCCTGGAAGACACACTAACAAGCCACAACCAGAATCTGTGCAAATCTCTCTGAAATCCAGAGTTTTGTCAAGTTTGCCACTTTTGAATTTCACACCTGCCCTCTTCTAGTAGCTCCGCTAACTACATGGGGTGGTTAGTATTTTGCGATTAGACCCAGGCAAGCCAATAAGCTTGTTGCTATCAAGAATCCTCCAGGATACCTGCAAATATCCTTAGAGGGACGGAGGGAGATTTAGAGACCAGCTGAGTCCTCCGATTCCTGAGCCTTGCATTTAATTTGGTATGTTACAGCAGGATGCTCAGTGGCTTCTTTTTGCAGGCACACCAGCCTTGCCTTGAATGCTTTGTAGAGAGCCTTGGGCATGGCAATACCTATTTCAACTTTGAACTCTGCTCTAGCATTTTACAGCAGAGGGGCTTGAGGTAGCTAAGCCTGTAATCTCGTGCGCACTTTCCTGGAGGAAAGGACGACTAAACACAGCAAGCACCCATAGGATGCTGCGACACCTATGTGTCTGTTCTCCTAAGATATATAATTGGTTAGATTCTGAGAAGCCAAGCAACTGTTCTCAAAATCTAACCTAGTATATTTCTAGCCAGCACATGTTGGTGGGTTGATGAGCCAGGTGCCTGCGGCATATCCTGAGGCTCACAGATTTGAGGTTCAGATGCAGGCTGCGTTCACATGGATGTTCACAGTACAGCTGAAGTTTATTCCCAAAGTGTCCATGCAATACAGCAGTAAGGTACTTCTATAAGTACTTTTGTGTACACAGGTGCTGCCCATTCTGGGTGCCTGAGTAAATGTTTTATATATATATTCAGATTCACAAGGACATCTCTCAGCACTTGGAAAAAGCAGCAGCAAAAATATCAGTCTTGGCACTTGCCTTTAAGGTAAGTACAGCAGCTGGGCAGCTAGCCCAAGCATTAGAGACAAGATTTGCATGCAGAAAATCCCAGGTTCATGCCTTGGTGCATCCACTTACAAGTATCTCTAGAAGGAACACTGGGGGAAATCTGGTTTGGGGACCTTGAATAATTGCTGCCGGTCCCCCTAAAGAATACCCCAGTCTCCTTCCTTGAATTTTTAGCCTCCGTGGCCATTTCACAAGTGGAGATCACAGGAAAAGAGGGCAGGGTATTCTACCCATTTGCTCCTAAGAAGTACTCTTGCCTTCCAACGTTCCGGGGAATGAGTGCAAATGTTTTTGGATAACAGCTAAACTCTAAGCCCTTGTTTGTAAATGTGATCAAATTAATAGTTAATCAAATCAAACCACTTCAAACATATTGGGCTTACAGTATTTATGTTGTGATAGTTCTGCAATGAGTATGAATACAAGGAGCTACCTTTTGCCAAATCAGACTGACTGGCAACAGCTCTCCGTGATCCAGGTAGGGATCTTCCCAGGCCTATCTGCAGATGCAGGGGGTTAAAGCTAGGACCTTGCTTGTTTGATTTCTTACAGATTAATCTGGCCTTTCTCTCACCATGAAGCCCAAAGCAGTATACACGTGGTTCCCATGTAGTCACCCAGACACCAACCAGAAACAAACCCACTTAGTTCCAGCAACATGGTGGTAGCCTCATGTGCCTTCAGACCATACCTTGGGATCATCTATTTTCCAAGCAGGTGTTCTACATCCTTCCCCTAGAGACTCTTACCTGTACCTCTTAGGCCCCTGTCCCACAAAATGTTGGGCTATGGGCCTGCCCCCAGCCTTCCTCTCTAGCCTTCCATGATTGGTCCATACCTGAGTCCATCAGAAGGTTCACAGGGGAGTCATAAAGTTGCAGGTACTGAGCTGCACTCAGTAACTCTTGGCATTCCAGCAGGTGGCAGATGGTATCTTGGGGGACAATGAGCTCTGGGACCTTCTCCAGGATGGTGTCTTCAAGGTTCTTGGGCTTCTGGGGCAGAAGTTAAGAACTCAGCATCAGGTGAATCCCATGGTCTATACAGTGGTACCTCTGGTTATGTACCTGATCTGTTCCGGGGTGCCGTTCACACCCCGAAAAGTACGCAACCAGAGCGGCGATATCGCGCATGTGCCAAAGTGCGATATCGTGTTTCGGTGCATGCGCGGCCTGTGCAGAACGCTTCGGCGCATGCGCAGACCGTGCAGAGCGCATCTGCGCATGTGCAAGGGGTGAAACCCGGATGCAAACACTTCTGGGTTTGCCGCATTCGTAACCCATGCCGTTCGCAACCTGCAGAGAACGCAACACGAGGTACGACTGTATGAAGATAGGAACACTGTGCTGGTGGGAATATTTTGCTGACCTGTCCCATTTTATGACGCTTGGGTCACTTACCAGTCAGTGCAATGAAAGGAACAATGAAAAGAAAAATACCATTGCATTAGAGGTGAAACTTATCCCAGCCTTAATTTTTGATGGCATGGTGTCAGCTTCCCAAGCTATTTGAGGAAGAGATGCTGTTGTAGCTTGCTGTTGTTCTAATGGGATTGTTTTGTTGCATATTTTAATTATGGATGCTAATATTTTAATGTTTTAAGAGAATTTTTTTTTTTTACTGTCGTATTTTAATTGTGAGCGTTTATGTTTAAAAGTCTGTGCAACTGGTTTTTATACTAGTGGAAGCCTAATCTGGCATTAAGCAGTATATAAATTACTACTATCACCACCAACACCATCAAATTGGAGAGTGGTTGCCATGCCTCCTTCAGCCACTCTTTCTCTCACTCCCCCGTGGCCAAAAAAAAGCTCCCATCTCTTCTTCGTGACCTGCATCGTATCAGGCACTACTAGGCTGCATTGCAAATGGCTGGTGGCGGTCTTCAGTCTCTGTCAGGGGAGTGGAGTCGGTGTCTCTCTGTGTGTGCAGCGCCTGACATACTAACAATGCATGCTGTGCAGGTACCAAAACAGTGAAAACAGTAGTAGAACAGGCTAGGAGAGTGTCCGACCCATTCTGGCAACGGCTCAAGGGCCCATACCTTGGGGTACCTCTGCAGATGCTTGCCAAGTTTCAGGAGTATGGTGAGGCACTCGCAGATGATAGCCTCCGCCGGCTCTTCCCGGGCTGCATCGTACTCCTGGTATCTCTCAGGCACATTCAGCACTTTGTAGTTCCACTGCTGGAAGAGTCGGGAAGGGAGATTGTGGGACATGACAAGGATCTTGGCGTCCAGGACTAACACTCTGAAACAGAGGCCAAGAAATCACAGGTCAGAGCTTGCACTTTATTTTGAAACCAAGAGGAAAGCAACTATTGGGGTGGGGATGGGGTACCTCTCAGGACAGAAACAAAGGCAATTGGGCAAACAAACCTCCTCCACCCAACAGCAGGATTTGGCCTGAGTCTGCATGCACAGCATACATTTAAAGTATGTCTCCATCCACAAAGGATCCTGTGAATTGGTAGTTTAATGGTGCTTGTAGCTGTATGGGGGTAAACTACAGTCTGGGTGAGAAGAAACATTTCAAAGTATCACATAATGCCATTTAGTAGAGTCAGAAGCCATAAACAAATACATCACCACCATGAAAGGTTCTAACTCAAGCCTTCCTCTCATAGGCATTAAGGCATGGGTAGGCAGGTGGCGCTGTGGGTTAAACCAGGTGGTGCTGTGGGTTAAACCACAGAGCCTAGGGCTTGCTGATCAGAAGGTCGGTGGTTCGAATCCCTGCGACGGGGTGAGCTCCCGTTGCTCGGTCCCAGCTCCTGCCCACCTAGCAGTTCGAAAGCACGTCAAAGTGCAAGTAGATAAAGCAGCGGGAAGGTAAACAGCGTTTCCATGCGCTGCTCTGGTTCGCCAGAAGCGGCTTAGTCATGCTGGCCACATGACCTGGAAGCTGTACGCCGGCTCTCGGCCAATAAAGCGAGATGAGTGCCGCAACCCCAGAGTCGGACACGACTGGACCTAATGGTCAGGGGTCCCTTTACCTTTACCTTAGGCAAACTAAGGCCCGGGGGCCGGATCCGGCCCAATCGCCTTCTCAATCTGGCCCACAGACAGTCCAGGAATCAGCATGTTTTTACATGAGTAGAAGGTGTCCTTTTATTTTAAATGCATCTCTGGGTTATTTGTGGGGCATAGGAATTTGTTCATTCCCCCCCCTACATATACATATACATATACATATACATATACATATACATATATATATATATATATATATATATATATATATATATATATATATATATAGTCTGCTCCCCCACAAGGTCTGAGGGACAGTGGACCCTGCTGAAAAAGTTTGCTGACCCCTACATTAAGGGATTCCTTAAGCCCCTTCAAAGAATAAAAGCTTCAAAACATGAAAAGCTGGAAACTGAACCAAGAAAAGCTGGAAACTGAACCAAGTGCAGCGACATCCTCAGAACCAGAAAGCTCCTGCAAGGCTGTGACATCCCAGGCCTGATGTTTTCTAAGGGCAGTTTCATAAATGCAAATATGAACTCTTGCCACTCGGTAACTCAGGCCAAACTACAGGTTCATGATGTGATTAACAATCACACTGTGGCTTTTTACAATTAAATATCACGTTGTAATTGACACCACAGTACATAGGGAAGAGAGGCTTAAACCTCCCCCATTCCCAACTGCAATCTCCATAAAGGTCTCATGCACACTCACCCTATATGGCAATTAGTACTAAGAGAAAACCTCCCATTGATGTCAATAGGAACTGTTTTTTCCCTCCTAATGCCAATTACCATTTTTATTAAGATCACAGCTGGAAAAGGATACGCTGATACACTACCCACCACCCCAACCACCCCCACACACAAATGCCTAGTATTTTATTTTTAATTAAACCCACTACATGATTGCTAATCATGTCATAAATATAACGCGGAGTTAGGCAAAATGTTGAATGTTAAGTATTGCTTACCTCACCTGATACGAAATCTCTGTTAAGCTCATTCAGACATAAAAGGCACCACAATACTTGAGTCAGTGAGAAGTAAAGATGTCAATTGTCCATCAGTCTCTCGGTGTCAGAATATGTGTTATTAGTAAAGGTAAAGGGACCCCTGACCATTAGGTCCAGTCGCGGATGACTCTGGGGTTGCGGCGCTCATCTCACTCTATAGGCCGAGGGAGCCGACGTACAGCTTCCGGGTCATGTGGCCAGCATGACTAAGCCGCTTCTGGTGAACCAGAGCAGCGCATAGAAACGCCGTTTACCTTCCCGCTGGAGTGGTACCTATTTATCTACTTGCACTTTGACGTGCTTTCGAACTGCTAGGTTGGCAGGAGCAGGGACCAAGCAACGGGAGCTCACCCCATCAAGGGGATTCGAACCGCCGACCTTCTGATCAGCAAGCCCTATGCCCTGTGTTTTTATCCACTACTCCTCCAAAAAGTTTGGGGGAGCATAAGATCCTCCCTCATTCATCCTCAGAACACCCCTGTATGATAGACTAAGCCAAGAGTCCATGCAAGGTGATGTCGTATGGCAGTCTATCAGGAATTGCTGGAAGCCGAAAGAAACAGTTCCTTTAGTGAAGCCTACAGAAACATTAGCATTGTGGGGTTCAGTCCTTGCATCCTACAAGATCGAAAGGTATATTTAGACTGTGATCTCATACCTACTTGCCTAGGAGTAAGCCTCGCTGAACTTAAGGGTGTTTATGAGAGGATTGCGCTGCTAGTATATCAGATCAAATCCTGTTCATCAAAATTGCTCTCCTGACGACCAGCCCTAGGCTTGAAGAGGGCACATAATTGCCACCATCTGCTCACCTCTGCTGCTGCTCCATGTCCCTCAGATCTCGCAGGACAGCATAAAGCACATCACTGGATGACTGAAAGAAAAATCAACACATCTGGGTAAAAATGCAACCTAGCAATAAAGCAGAGGCACTCATCTTGAACAAGTTTGCAGAAGTGCAGCAGGCTCCAAATAGCCTGGGTTTTTTGGATGGTTTGAAGTGAAAGGGCTATAGCTCAGTAGCAGAGCATACATTTTGCACAGGACCAGATTAGAACCTTTAAATATCCCCGTGTATGTGTGTGTGTACACAATAATAAACCATAAAAAAGTTTTAGTTTTCAAAATGGAGCAAAACCAACAGTAAGATGGAAAATAATGTTTACTTTTGTATACTTCCACTTTATCTATAATTGAAAAAAAATTCTCCTGCTTTTTCTAATTGCAAAGTCTTTGATCAGATCCTCAAACCTAATCTTGCATAACACATCTGTTTCTATACTTAGTAGAGATAAGACATCAAGCCTGCCTTGTTGCATAATTGTTCTGTTGGAATTTTTAATATAATTCAACTCAGAAAATGAACGCTCAGCTGAGTAATTTGTGACTATTAATGATAAAAACCCAGCAATGGAAAATTTCTGTGGTGTCCCCCTTCCCTTGATGCCCTAAGCACATGCTTATTTTGCTTAATGGTTAACCCAGTCCTGTTTTTGCATGCAACCCCCCCCCCAGGGAAAACTGCTCTTTAGTGCTCAATCAGAGCAAACAGCCAAGTGGTTTCCCCCAGATTGATACTTGCTCCGATTCAGTACTAAAGAGCAGGTTTTCCCTGGGAAAGGAGTGGGGCAAGGGAAAAACTGCTTGGACCCATGCCTAGAAAGTGCGGGTGAAGCAGAAAACTGCTGGGAGCCATGCTTTTTAGGCACAGAACGAACGGAAGGGTGGACGAGCCCAGGCTTTTCAGATGGAAGTGAAAGCGCAACAAGTTGTGCTGTGTATATTGAAGGAGCCGAATTGCGATGTAAGGTTTCCAAAACAATGAAAGAAGGGGCAAGACACCACAGTTAACACATTTTGGAACCTAAAACTGGTCCGGGTGCCAACTCCAGCTAAGGACTCCTAGGCTGTCCGTTGCCATGGTTACGAACAGTGAGAGGCTGACATCACAACATCCAAGGATGTCTGATAACGAGAAAAAAGCAGGTACTGCCGAGGAGACTACCTCACCAATGGAGCCAACAAACATGACAGATTCTGGAAAAGGAAGCCCTCCCATGATTTCCTTAGTAAGGCTGCTAAGCACATAGAGGCGCTGCTTTTCCAGAGCCACCGCCCCACCGCCCCACCTTCTCATTCCTTGTTATGACCCTTATCTCAGTAATGCAAGGGGTGCCATTCCAAGCACTGGTGGAAAGGGACTTGTGGGGAGAGGGCTCTGACTGGGGGGAAAGATGGAGTGGGAGGTGGTGAGAGAGGTGAAAGAGCGGGGATATAATGCTTGGATCCCAGCTCTTGCCAATGTGTGTTCTGTCCTTTGGGGCAGGAGTCAAGGCAAGAGTAAATCCATAGAGGGGCCATAGGCATGAAGGACTGATCCAGCAAGCTCAGGACATAGACATGAAGGACTGATCCAGCAAGCTCTTGCCAATGTGTGTCCTGTGCTTTGGGGCAGGAGTCAAGGCAAGAGTAAATTCATAGAGGGGTCATAGGCATGAAGGACTGATCCAGCAAGTTCTTGCCAATGTGTGTCCTGTCCTTTGGGGCAGGAGTCAAGGCAAGAGTAAATTCATAGAGGGGCCATAGGCATGAAGGACTGCTCCAGCAAGCTCAGGACATAGGCATGAAGGACTGATCCAGCAAGCTCTTGCCAATGTGTGTCCTGTCCTTTGGGGCAGGAGTCAAGGCAAGAGTAAATTCATGGAGGGGCCATAGGCATGAAGGACTGATCCAGCAAGCTCAGGACATAGGCATGAAGGACTGATCCAGCAACCCATGGGTGATGGAGTCACTCATAACCTTGAGCATAATCATAGAATCGTAGAGTTGGAAAGGGACCATGAGGGCCATGTAGCCCAGCCCGCTGCCATGTAAGAATCATTGGCCCAACGTTTGCTCGAACCCACAACGCTGAGACTAAAGAGTCTCATGCTCCACCAATGGAGCTATGTAATCCCAACATATCTTTCAACACTGGGAGCATCTCACCGAGAGACCTTACCTCCAGTATGTGTACAACATATGTGGGGTAGAGCAGCAGTAGGCCTGTGACCCCCTCGCTCTGGTAATAGGAGTGCTGAAGACTCGCAAACAGTTGTTCCCAGTACTCTGAGGAGAAGCAAGGCAGGCTTGAATCGTTCTTGGAATAGCATGCCAACCCCCATACAGTGGGCACAGCCAGGTGACATCTGTCCCCCCTGGCCTCTCAGGCTCACCCATCCCCTGCCCTCCTTGCTGTAAAACCAAACTAAAATCAGGCTTGCGAAATAGGAAAGAAAGGTGGGGTTTGTGGAGCAGGAAGCCCAATGCCTGCAATCCTTTCTTAATGTCTGCATTTTCTTTAAGGAGCCCCTCTTTCTATTAATCTGAGAAACCTATGAATCCGAAGCTCATGTTAAAAGAGGGAAAGTATCCCAACACTTCACCCAATGACTCAGTGACAGCCCTACGAGGATTCTACATTGCCTCTCTTCAACCGACCCTACGAAAATTCTTCGCCGGCCTACTATTTTTCGTTTCAGCGCTGCGCAGGTTAACACTTTCCCTGCATGTAACTTGCTTCAATTTCCTTAGCTTAAAAAAGAGCATCTCATTTATGCTTGGTAGGCAAAAGCAGTTTGCTGACTTTGGTTTGTACTCGGAAGACACACATTTCGTCTTGTCCGACAGAATGCCTTCCCTTCTCTTGCCAGCCTGGGGGTTCTCCCAACCTTCTGGAGCAGATTTGGGGAGGGTATTGGGGGAGGGGAGGAAGTCCCACTGCACTAGTGGGAATACTTGTGTTGGCTTCTGCGACTTAGTTTAATGCAGCCCTTTCTCCTATGTTCCCAAGCTCGTGTGCTCTTCCAGCCTCCCAAAGGCCTCTAATATTTGCCCTAGTCACCAATATGGCTAAGAAGATGGCAATGGGTAGCCCATTTCATTCATTTGCCTCACCCCATTCTAGAACCTCTTGTGAATTATCTAGAAAGTGAAGCAGCCAGCAGGAGGATATTTCCCTTACCGACTAAATCCCTTTTGTCAGCCAGCTCTGGTGAGATGTTGGCCAAGAAAATCAGCCGGTGGAGAAGAGATTTCTAAAGGACAAAAAAGAAAGCATCTGTTATCGGAAGCTACAAACTAAGGCATATTATCAGCTGTGTAAAGAGTTACATTTTGAGATAATATTTAAAACACGTTGTCTTTGATATTGTTATAAAAATTACCTTTCTTCTGTTATTAATCTCTGGTTGTGACCAATAGAATCTCTTTGTTCTCCCTGCCATATTTTGCAACAGATTAAGGCCTCTTCATCTATTATTGCAGATTCATAATTATTTGTGCTCATGGTGATACTGGGGAGGTTATGCGGTCCCACTTTTAATGCCCTTTGCTCCTACAAAGGTTTGGGGACAGACAATAGGATGAGGTTGTAAGATTACCACAAACTGTAATTTAAGATTTTGCACCTTGTTTCTTAGTTTAAGAGAGGGTGAAAAAGAGTTAGTGCTAAAAAAAATTTTTAATTCCCCTCCCCCTCCCTGCAATCTCTCTATTTTCTGCTTGACTTCCTCTGAGTAAACTAAGACATTTCCCTCAAAATACTTATTCTGCTTGCACGATTAAGTATGCTCATGCATGAGCTCTTGTGAATGAAGCCTTGCTGCATAGCCTGAAGTCTGTGTTTGTGTTATAATTAAATAGGCATTCATTATGACAGCCCTGACTAGTTGGGGCTGAAGAAGAAGAAGAAGAAGAGTTTGGATTTGATATCCCGCTTTATCACTACCCGAAGGAGTCTCAAAGCGGCTAACAATCTCCTTTCCCCTCCTCCCCCACAACAAACACTCTGTGAGGTGAGTGGGGCTGAGAGACTTCACAGAAGTGTGACTAGCCCAAGGTCACCCAGCAGCTGCATGTGGAGGAGTGGAGACTCGAACCCGGTCCCCCAGATTAGAGTCTACCGCTCTTAACCACTACACCACACTGGCTGAGGGGAGTTGTAGTCCAAAACATCTTTATTCCACCTCTTTCTCCCCTCCCCGTAACCTCAGAGTGCCTATGATAGCAACGCCTCACACCAAATGTACACCTACCTGTGGATAGGACTCTGTGAACTGAAAACAGAGACATGTACCTTTGTTGTCTATGAAACTCTTTCAATAAAAGCAGTTTAAAATCTGGAGGCACCAGGTTGGTGAAAGCGGACTTAGAAACTTGGAAAAGGTGCTTGCAATTCGAACCTAAGCAGGCTTATTTGGAAATAAACCCCACTGAGTTCAGTGGGAATCACTTCTAAGTAGATATATATTGCCGTCTTAAACTTTCTTCAGTCTCACATGGCCACAGCTGTCCGTGCATTCATAACCTGAAGGCCGGACTGCCCTTGAGGTTGGTTCACAGGCCAGATGTTCTCCACCCCTGCTTTGCAATGTCTTCGTGTCTTTCATTTTCATTTGTTCAAGCCATACAGCAGGACATAGCCCATTTTCATCTTGTGTACATTGAAATCCATCAATAAGTGCAATTTAAGTGGCTGGTTTTGTTCTCAGAAATGTAGAATGCTAAAGATCAAGGGGAAATGGCCCATGATGTAACTTACCCTCCAATGTTTATCAGGTGAAACAGAATGACACTTGTTTTAGATAAGAAAATATTTGGTCACAGTGCAGCAGCGGGCAAGTTATGTCCACTAATCCATTGTTGACTTGCCTCACTATTGCCATTTGGAAACATTTAGTATCAATATTGCATTCCCTTTACAGAACCCTTTTCATTCAGATATCATACCTTAAAAAAAAAGAGTTCCACACTAAGTTCACTTCCAATTTCTATGGCTATCAAAAGGCTGCCTGCTGAGCCATATTGCTGAAATTCAATTGGATGCAATGCTTGAATATTTAGGCCTATGCTTGGAATTAGGACACCCACTAAGAAAAATCGACACTTCACTTACCAGTAATAGGAACAGCCAGACTGCATGTTACAACACTGACAGGAGGGGCATAGGTGTGTGTTTGAATGTGTGAGCATAAAGGGTTTGATTTTTATGCTGGTCGGTCACTCTGCTTGTAACCATTGAGGATATACATGTCTCACAGAAGACATGGGCCACAAGAAGTAAACCTCTGCCACTTCTCCGAGTGATTCCTTTTTGTTTCAATCTCAGAAAAGTAGGGAATGAATAAGTGAACAGTGAACATCACTTGAACAGGAGGTTCGGATGTGCTCTTCCGAAACTATCAACTTTCTCCTGCTTCTAGGAGGGACAAAACAAGGGCAGCAACTGTGCAAGGGCTAACTGGGTCCCAAGAAGCAGAATGGTAGAGCAACAGATTCTAGTGGCCCGGGACCCATTTTCATCAGGGGTAGAAAAAGATGATGAGATGCAGGTGGCGCTGTGGTCTAAACCACTGAGCCTAGGGCTTGTCGATCAGAAGGTCGGCGGTTCGAATCCCCGAGACGCGGTGAGCTCCCGTTGTTCGGTCCCTGCTCCTGCCAACCTAGCAGTTCGAAAGCACGTCAAAGTGCAAGTAGATAAATAGGTACCACTCCGGCGGGAAGGTAAACGGCATTTTCGTGCGCTGCTCTGGTTCGCCAGAAGCGGCTTTGTCATGCTGGCCACATGACCCGGAAGCTGTACGCCGGCTCCCTCGGCCAATAAAGCAAGATGAGCGCCGCAACCCCAGAGTCGGTCATGACTGGACCTAATGGTCAGGGGTCCCTTTACCTTTACAAAAAGATGCTTTCTATGGTCTAATATTACACCACACAACTCATAGTGGGCAAAACGGACACACACTTAGAAACTGTATCCACAAAATGTTCATTCAGCAGTGTCGTTTTGGACACAGGTATCAGTCCCGCCCTGCCCCCACCACTCCACCCAAGCTCATGCTCACAGCTAATATATCACACACTCAAGCCCTGCGCTCTCTCGCTCTCTCACTCACACACACACCCTCAGCCACAGTGAGGAATTAAGCAGGTACATGGAATCCCTGCTCTAGAGTACTCACTGTTTCCTTTGTGCCACTGTGCACTTTTTCATGGAGGAGCTGGTCAAGTAAGTTTGTTCTCTCTTCCTCAGATGGTGAGGCTTCCTGCTTCTCCCACATCTCAGTGTCCTTCTCATAATGTCCCTTTCCTGAGGTGCCTGCTTTAAACCTTGACATAGTGGCCTGGCTTCTAAAAACCTGACTCTGGGAGATGGAGCTTGGGGAGCTTTGAATAAATCATAGAAACCTATCCAGATAATGTTACACTCTGCATCAACCATGAGGCAGTTCTGGGCAAACAAAGCTGTTTGTTGACAACCATGGCTCCTGGTGTCTTAGAAGCAGTGTCAGGCATGCTCGTTTGGCTCTCAAAGGTGCATTGTCTTTTGGCATTTGGCCTTGGCAGGCTAGCTGAATGGGGCAGCCGTTGCTCAGGCAACACTTGACATCAACGATAACATTTGAGCCTTGCGGTGACATTTCAAAACTTATGGGCAGGCAGGAGCTACACTTTTGGGAGTAGAATTTGGGGTGGTACCTGAGATCCATTTTTTGCTACGTTCATCTACAGCAGCATTAACAGGGAGGGAAGACATATTTGTGCCAACAGTGGCAAATTTCAGCCATGGAATTATAATGTACGTACCAATTATTTTTGGCACAGAAATGCAAATCTAAATGGTAACATGAAGAAGCCAATCTGTGACTAGAAATTTGCAAGAGTGGTTTCTGTTTGCTGGCCAATCAGAAGTTGGGATTCTCTAATGACACACAGTCACATTTCAATGCACTGGCCAGAGACACACTCAAGTGCTAAGGATTCTTTCACATGTGTACATGGGCATCCTTCTGCCACTGTCCCCCAAGAAAGTACAGATCTTTAGATGTACTCTAAATATTTGAGGGTCATTCACAGTGTTTCCCCCAAAATGAACAAACAAACAAACAAACAAACATATATATTCACTTAATTGCTCCAAATGTCTCCAATTTTTGTTCACTCAGCCATGTAAACAAGTTGGGTTTTTTTCCAAAACAAAAGAAAACAAAGAAACCATGACTTATTACAGAGACTGCTCACAAACTATGGACTTTGTGACCGAAGTGGGTGTGCACTTATTTGCAAATCCTCACAAAACTTACCTGGTTTCCAGTGTAGGTGTTGGAAAAACGGAGGTGCTACATGACAGTGTATGCAGCTCTGGGGGCTGGACAACAGTGAAACCTACGTTTGGCACCCAAGATTTCATCAGAATTTGCTTCCAGCGCAGAACATTCCATCATCTAAGAACATCCATGACTTTCACTTACAAATCTCCAGTAAGTGAGAGGCAGTAAGTGACTAAAGCAGAATGGGCCTGTGCAACAAATAACTTCTGAGAGGGACAAAAGACCAGGAGCTGACTTCAGTTAAAGAAACTTGTCTGAATTCCTCTTTTTTCAAACAGCCAAAAGGGTTTTATAGCTAGCCCTATTTAAAGCTACCTGTTAAGATTGGGGTTCTTAGGCTCCCACAGGGAGTTTGGTGAATATGTCCCCTGAAAGTACCTCTCCCGCTCATCCCAGGCACAAACCTTCCCATCCACTCTCTGCCTCTCCAGCCGCAACTGATACATTGAAGTCCTCTCTTCAAAGGTGAAATCATCCGTGTGGTATAAAAAGCTGCTGGCTGCCTGGGAGGACGCCATAGCTCGCTGTGCTCCTGGCTGAAGTTGCTAGGCAATGGCTTAACAAAAGAGCCCCCAGGGAGTGGGAGATGGCTCACTCCATCCCCCATGTCAACAAAGCTCAGCCTGCAGCAGCCTGGTAAGGGGACGCTTGCATTCAGCCAGAGACACGGTTGTGCCAGCAAGTTAATGAGTCCAAAGTCACGCTCTCCTGCACGCTTAAGAACATTTTCCAGGGAGTCTGGGAAACTAGGGCTGTCATTCAGGTGCACAGCTTTTTCTTCACAGATGTTGGGGATAGATAGATAGAAACACACTAGGCAGAAGCAATGAAAGCCTAAGACTGAATGCCAACACCCTCTGAAAGAACGTCTGCGCAGCAGCTTGCTTTGTAGCTCTAGAAAGGACTGTGCAGCGAAGGCCCCACACCAGCAGTATAAATTGGATTCCGCAGGCTGCGCTGCTTGCACAAGCACCATAATGACACACTTCTGACGCATCCCTCTTTTGCGCTCTCTCTCTCTCTCACCTCCCTGCAGTCTGGGTTCTGCTCTCTGCACTCCATTGAAGTGGAACTCTCCAAAATCACCAAGCACCTTAGACACTGACAAATCCAAAGATCTCTGTCCTAATTCTCCTTAACCCCTTTGCAGACAGCGGGTCACCTACTCCTACTCAATTCCTCCCATGCCCTAGGTTTCGGTGACCGGCCTCATCTTGTGCTCTTCCCTGCCTATACTCACCCAACCTTTCTATGGGGTGGTTTGTTTTTCTGCTTCCACACACGCCCCTCCATTGGGGTCCCTGGCGGGGATGGGGGGTGAATCTTCTTTTTTCCTTCCCTCTATCATTTCTCTACACACTTCCTCCTGGAAGTCTCTGTCAAACCACATGGCTTTGAGTATTGCCCCTATACTGATGGCTTCCCAGCTCTACCTCTCTAATGCAAAGCCTTCTCCCATCCTTCCACCCCACAATGCTAACTATCTGGTCTGATTATTTCATCATTGCCTCACACTAAGAGTAGACCCAGAAGTTAATGGACCTTTCGGAGGCAAGAATATGCAGGCATATCTGGTTGCTTGAGGTAAGAATCCCGTATGAAGTGGAGCCACAAGCAAGGCAACTTAATGGCAGGAACTCGGATTCCTGCAGCCACATCAAACGTTTCACATCTAAGACAGCTCTAGTTTGATCATTCTGGTGTGTAGGAAGGAGCTCCAGGAAATGCACAGAGTTGCCCCCAGAGTCCATTTTATACATTTAAAGGCTTCGAAAAGAATGCTTCAGACTCCATTTCCAGCCGATTGGAACACAAAAACCGAAATCCCCCTTCCCCGTTGCCAGAACATCCGAGTGAACAGACAACCTCTGGATTAACCCACTCAGTTCCACCACTGATTCCCCAAACCATTGAGGCTCATCACGCATTTGAGACATTTTTAATAACAAATAGATCTGTAAAACCCAAAGGCCTGCAGAAAATAGAAAAGCTGGTATTATTGCATAGGGCAATGTTTAGATTCTCCCCATATTTTTCTCTTCCCCATTACCTGGTACCAAAATAAATGCCGTCACAAAACAGCACATCCTCTCACTAGCATCATTAAAGCTATCTCTCGGTATAGAATAAATACTTTTGCCTCTAAGATTCTCCCATCTGATCTATCCCTCTCTCCCCCCCCCCCACCCTTCTAACCCCATGGTTCACAATATCCCTGTTGCATCTTCCTTCCCAGGCAAGGCAGTGGTGTCACTCAGCACCCCTTGAGAAACTCCTTGTGAAACAAGCACCAAGCACCAGCGAAACTTTCCAGCAATCTACAGGTCTTTCCAAAGGCCCTGGCACCTCCAGAACACCCAGGGTTGGCACTCTTTCAGTACTTCCACAGGAAATCATGGGCCAGTTCAGAAGCTGGATTCGGGTACAGCTAGTCTCCTGCCCAGAGATGCTGTGTGGTATCTTGCCCGCTGGAAAGTGCCACAAGAAACCCCCTCTAGAGTTAGCGGTGGTGTGTGACCCTGCAAGGAGACACTGTTGTTTGCCTTGCCGAAGGAGATGGACCTGCTCAACAACCAGTCACTCCTTCCTTTGCTGCTGCAGGAGCTTTGAGCACGTTTGATGTCCAACTCAGAACGGCAGATCCGCCCATTGGGCAGCCCCTCCGTGGAGCTGCGGCCCAGGGCAGAGCCAACTGCTCTGCTGCCCGTGATGGAACTCAATGTACCATTGGAGAGAGATGCCCGGGAGGATGCCATGGCTGGTGGCGCAACACCACGTCTCTCAGACTCGCTGTGTCTCTTGGGGTCCCTCCGCAGGAAGCCAACTCTGAAGACAGCCAGCTTCCCCTCTGGCTGCTTCTCGCCCTCAGTGTCCCTCTCCCCAACACAGGGCATGAGCTTTTGGTCCTGGGCTCCTCTGCTCTTGGGCTGATAGTTGGATGGGGGAAGGTTTGTCCCAGTGCGCAAGGTCCCATTGATGTTCACTTTGCCCATGGGCTCCTCATCTTTCATTGGAGGTACTGTGCTGAGGGAGAGCACCAGTTTCTTTGGGGTGCGGGGCTGTTCACCTACATCCTCCTTTGGCTTCCCAGCTCTTTTAATGCTGCTTGTGTTCTCCAAGCTGGCGGGCACTTTGCCAGCGCTCTCTGTGGTGCCCACGCCTGCAAGCTGAGGATTGGCTTTGGCGACCGAAGGCCCACTGTCCTCCCCTTCCTTGGTCATGAGGGGGACAATGGACTCATTCGTGAACCGCGGTCTGCGGCCCGACTCCAGGTATTCCACAAGTTCCCCAGAAGGCTCTGCTGGCCATTCTTTGGACATGAAGGACCATCGCAAGGGCACTGGCTTGGGGGCTCCCAGTTTGGCCTTACTGGGGGAAGCTTTCAGGCTGATGCTCCTGCCTTGAACACCACGCACCAGGGGTCGTGACTCAAAGCCACCTAGAAGAGAAAATTAAGGGGGTTGGCAGGAGCTACAGTTACTCTCTAAAGTCAGAGAAATGACGCACACTCCCAACACAGGAATGTGTAAGCTTGTTTAGCAAAATAGTGACGTTGCCCAGACTTGTACTCTTGGACCTGAGTGTACATTAGAACTCCTGAATTCTTCTCAGGCTCAGATTTTAATCAAAGCTAACCTTTCTCAAATTCATCTCCTTTTTACTCACCCATTAATCCTCCAATATTCCCCCCTCAAAAAATAATAATCCTATTTATCTGGCTGCTGATATTATGACAGCCCTTGGGGAAAATTACACATCCTGGTTGCTGCACACCAGGCACTAGAAGGTAGATATATCCCTCCTGACTTTAGCAAATATCAGCACCAACCAGGTAAGTGAAGGAGGGAGGGATGGATGGATGGATGGAGAAGAGGCTTGGATGACATGTTGGGAGATGAGTTCCAAAGAGTGGGGAGCTCAGTCTGAATGCGGACTGGCTTGCAAATAAGCTGTTTCTCAATTCTAAAAGAAGTGGCTTGGTTTCATTCCAAGCCAATTGATTTGAGATTCAGAGGGGTGGGAAGCTTGCCCATCATCTGGATACAGGATGAGCTGGGCAAATGGAGGGACCAAACACAGAGCTGGAGATTGGCTCAAAAGGACTGAGGCGCATTTGCCAATTTAAAGTCGCTTAGCAGTGCGCTAGTTTGCATTAGCAGATGCTAATGCAAGAAAAGGCATAGGAAACCATCCCTGGTTGTGTAGTCCTGATACTTCCTGGTGCACAACAAGCTTCCACTAGCACAACTATTACACTGCAATTTGAATTGCACAAGCTTTATATTCATCTGTACACTAGCAGAACAGTTCATTGGTTGCCACTGAGAGCCATTCAGCAAAGGGAGCATCCTGCAAGCCTTGTCAACACTGACAAAGGCTAGGGACCTGGTCTGCCAGCTGGAATGAGGTGGACTTTGTACTAGAAAGCCTAGGTGTACAGTGAGCAGCATAGCATAAATTAGGCACCTTTCTCTGGGCAGCTGCTGGCATTGGTGAGGGTAGGTGAGTCTGGCATTTTTGTCAGAGATGGGCAGGTAGCAGAGCTCCGGGACACCAGGCTCTCGCGCTTGCTGTTTCCGCTGAGGCGTGCCAGCCAGTGTTCCGAGACAGAGGAACTGGTGGAACCTGCAAGAGAAATCCACAGAATTAAAGTGTTCCGGGGAGAGCCTTCCCCCGAAATAGGTGCATCTGTCAAAGTCAGCCAGGGATTACGGGAAGCAGCAAGCTTTGCACAACCAGAGGTCCAGGTGGGCCTTCTCTTGGTGACCTAAAACTGCCATGTTGGGCATTTAGGACTGGGTTGGTTGGAGTGAGGTAAGCCAAGAATTTGTTGAGCATTACAAACCCGTAAAAGCAACTAAAAAGCACGATGAAGTGAGACAGTGGAAAGGAGAAAATTATTGGCTGACATATTGAAGGGGGGGATTTGCTTTAGGGGGGGACCCACCAAAATCTCATGTCCATTTTCAAGTCCAGAGACTTGCTTTGAAAATCATGCTTCAACAACAAACCAAAAGCAAGCGCACCCAATATACATTGTGAAAAGTGTTGATGACACTCCAAAATGGCAATGTTTCTGTTAGAAAAATAGCCCTTTTCTTTTATTTTTCTCTTTCTTTCTTTCTGTTTCTTTTCTTTTTGTGTGTTTTTATTTAGATTATTTTATCTTTGATATTCTAAAAAGATATTGGGTATTTGATATTAACTTTTGCATATCTTTTTTCAAACTTTAATAAAATCTATGTGGGTGGGGGAGAGAAAAATAACCTAGTGGGTAGGGAGGTTCAAAGAAGTAGATTTGAACTGGGACTAGCTCAGAAATCAGCTAAGCTGTTTCCTGAGTTTTGGAGAAATGGATTGGCTCTTTCTCAAGTTCATCTCCTTTTTACTGGGGGGTGGGGAGGTCTGAAACCCCTTGGGCAGTGGGGGCTAGTGCAATGGTCTCACATCAAGGTAAAGCAAGTTTGCAGTGACTTCTTTTGGACTGAATAAGGCCCACATCCTTGACTTACACCAGCATGAGTCTCAAGACTCATGCTCTAAAATCCAATACAGTGTCTGTTGGAATTTTGTGTGTTTGTCAATTCCACCAGTAAATGACATGGGACAGATAAAACGCCCAGAACAGTGTCACTGTACGGGTTAAGCACTGCTTACGCACCTCTAACAGAGCTTCCACCAGACCAGCTTGGAACCACACAGCGTCTCTGGTAGAAGAGGATGTAAGCACCACGAGTGCTGACTTCATCCTCCAAGACAGGTTCCACAGTGCTGTCATCATAGCTGTACCAATGACCATCCAAGGTGTTGCGACAGTAGGCTGGGGACAGAGTAGACAACCACATTAGCGGAGACACTGGATGGTGGGACTGAACTTCCTCCAAACGTGTGGATTATATTGAAGCTGCTGAGAGAGATCCTGACCAATCCTAATGATTGCTCTCAGATGGAGGGCTTCAAATGCATTTATCGCAGGCGTGGAGAACCGTTGACCCTTTTAGATTTTGCTGAACTACAACTTCCGTCATCCCTGACGATTGGCCATGTTTTCTGGGGTTGGGCGTTGTAGTTCAGCAACATCTGGAGGGCCAAAGGTTTCACTAGAGGGAGGAAAAGTTGCTGGACAGCGGGATAATTTTCTAGCATGTGATCAGGCCAAGCAGGTAGTCTGCAAAAAGAACTGGAGCTTCACATTCATTTCCTGCTCGATAAACTTACTTGTATCCACATGCCTGTGATTGTCTCACACAGGGACATTTGTTGTCATGGATGGTATCCAGCATCCTAAGAATCTCAGGCCTGGATTCAACCACCAGCACAAGGGCTGTTCTGCTAGTGTAAGGATGAATATAAAGCTTGTGCAATTCAAAATGCAGTGAAATAGTTGTGCAAGTGGAAGCTTGTTGTGTACCAGGAAGTATCAGGACTACAGTAGTCATCTGTTGCACAACCAGGGATGGTTTTCTATGCCTTTTCTTGCACTAGCATCTGCTAGTGCAAACTAGTGCACTGCTAAGCAACTTTAAATTAGCATGCCATTGAATTCCTCCCACAGCCTTGGTTTTCTTTTTTTTTCTTTTTTTCAAAAGAGATTTCTAGTTTTCTAGCTCTGAAGATAAACCTGAACGTGTCTGGGAGAAATGAGATAAGAAGTGCTTCCAGGGCGTGAGATTGGAGCACCTTCTCCTGCCCGGCAAGTAGCAGGAACAAAATGAAATATACCGTATTGGCCCGAATATAAGCTGCATTTTTTTTTTCCAAATTCCGACCGTGAAACATTAAAGTGCAGCTTAAATTCACCACCTTACAAAAATTGGCTTTTACGATATCGCTACTGAAACAGACATACGGTAAAACGGAACCCCAAAAAAGTTTCATTGCCGATTTGTGAGCTTGAGACTGTTGTGCAATTAATTCAAATATCATTCATCGCTTGCCCCATATTTTACAGTGTAGTATTGATATTTTTAATTTGCATTTACGGTGCTACGAACAGCTGTTTAACCCACTTGCAGGTCCTCTCTAGTACCCGTAGGATTTTCTTCTACATTTGCCATTTATGGGTGTGAGTGCCTGTGGAATTTTAAGGAAGCGGCTTATATTTGGGTGCGGCTTATATTCGGGCCATTACGGTATGCAGAGCAAAGACCTAAATGCAGATTCATTTAACTATAGTAAGCAATGCCCCACTGTGCCTCCATCTCTTTGGGGCTTCCTGCGCCCACAGTGACATCCTCTTCAGGCTCTGGGTAGGGTCACTTTGTGAGCCACAAGGGCTCTCCAGCTTTCTCCTGCCATTTCCAGTTTTGAATTGAGCTATTTACTTATTTCCCAGTGCCGCACGTTTATGCATTCACGCGGGAGCAAGGGGACACCTGTATTCATTTTGCAGAATTCACCATTCCTTGGAGCAGGATTTTTTTGATCTCCCTTCTCCCGCAAATCCCAGCAAACTAATCTCCTTCAGCCGCAGTTGCCCAGAGTTATACCAACTCCTGCACTTTCCCCACCCACCCAGGGGGACACTCACCCGTGTAATGCCCGCCCTGCATGCTGCCGTGGTGATTGCACACGGCATACAGGTCGTAGAGGAAGTTGCCCTGGCCGCTTTCCAGCGTGGGGTGTTTCCAGGGGCCCCACTTGCTGCCGCGGTTGCGCTTGGCCACGTGGGGAGCCATGTCAAGCCCGCGGAGGGGGAAGTGCACCAGCGTGGAGAGCTTGTGGCGCTGCTCGCCCACCTGCCGGAAGCGCTTCAGGTGAATGATGAGGATATCGGGCAGCGTCCATAGGCTGAGCTTCACCATGCCCTGCTGGAGGACCTGGCAGTGAGGGCAGCGCCAGGCATCGTCAGGGGCCAGCTGCAGACGGGGAGCGGGGAGGGAGGGAGGGAACAGAAAACAGACACCAGGGGCATTGTCAGGTTTAGACACTAGAGCAGTGTTTTTCAACCTCCTCGGGGCAACGGCACACCTGCCCCACGAAAAAAATCTCGCGGCACACCACCACCACATGCACCCCGACCCCCCCGCCCCGGGGGGCGGGGTGTCCGCGCGCCCTGGCGGGAGGGAAGGGAAGGACCCAGGCGGGCGAAAATGGAGCGGGAGATCGGCGGGCCAGGCGCCCGCCCCCCCTCCCGCGCCCAGCCCCCCGGCAGCACCTCCACCCGGCCCCGAGTGAGCCCGGTGGCACCGGCACCTCCCGCCCGTCCCCGACCGCGACCGGGGCGGCAGAGGCAGCGGGCGAAGCGCCCGGCAGCCCCGGCGAAGGCGGCGGTCGGCGAGCGGGAAGCGGAGCCGAGGCGACGCCAGCCCGGACCGACCCGGAAGCGGAAGCGGCCCAGGGCGGCACAGCAGCCGGTGTCTTCCCGCGGCACAGGAGCCGGTGTCTTGCGGCACACTCCTGTGCCGCGGCACACCGGTTGGGAAACGCTGCACTAGAGCAGTGTTCCCCAACCTTGGGTCTCCAGCTGTTTTTGGACTACAATTCCCATCATCCCTCACCACTGGTCTTGCTAGCGAGGGATGATGGGAGTTGTAGTCCAAAAACAGCTGGAGGCCCAAGGTTGGGGAACACTGCACTAGAGCACAGATTCAGCAATCACTTGAATGAGAGGGGTGGGCATGACAAAAATCTACGGACAGCATACAAATCAATATGGCTAACCTGATCAAAAACACCCACCCACCCACTCACACAGGAAACCAAAGGTCACCACAGCCAACCACAAATGAACAATCACCCCCTACGCCAACCCCGAACCTCTCTCACCGCCAAAGGAGCACAAGCGAACAACAGAGAACCCACACAAACAACACTGACACCAAACCCTACATATATTAAGTAAAATAGAAACATCGTCACCCCACCCATCTCCCCACCCCACCCACCTCTTTCCCCCTTTTCTTCCTAATGTCTCAACAAAGGAAATTGATCTGCAAAAATGTTACATGGAAAAAATACGAGAGAGACATTGCACACACCTTTGTAAATCAAGAAAATTTTAATTAAAAAAAAAAATGAGAGGGGTGGGTGGCAACACTGCTTGATGGGCATATTCTAACAGCAATCAATCAATTCCCCCCTCTTCTATGCACCCTTATTAGTCATGTTAAATTTGGACACCCCTGAGCCAAACAGAGTCTGGGAGAACAAGATGAGCACTCCCATCTCTCTTGTTCATGCCGTTGCTGTTAATGAAATTTCTATACCGCTCATCACCCGAGGATCACAGGGCAGTGTACAATATGCACAACATAGTAACAAACAAAAACAACCCCCACCCCCCTACAGTTTAAAAGGCTATATATAGTTTAATTAGCCTTAGGCTTGGGAGAAGAGGAACCTTTTTGACTGGTGCCTAAGGATATGTAATGGGGTGCCAGGTGTGCCTCTTTGGAGAGAGCATTGCAAAAGCAAGGAGCCACTGCAGAAAAGGCCCCTTCTCGTGTTGGCGTACTCTGAACTTCTCATGGAGGAGCCACATAAAGAAGGGTCTCGGGTGATGATCGCAGGGTCTGCGTTGTTTGCCACCTGCCGGTCAGTAGGGAGAGACTGCTTCAGTGTTGGTGCTGACCTTTAAAGCCCTAAATGGCCTCGGTCCTGTATACCTGAAGGAGCGTCTCCACCCCCATCGTTCAGCCCGGACACTGAGATCCAGCGCCGAGGGCCTTCTGGTGGTTCCCTCACTGCGAGAAGCAAAGCTACAGGGAACCAGGCAGAGGGCCTTCTCGGTAGTGGCACCCGCCCTGTGGAACACCCTCCCAGCAGAGGTCAAAGAGATAAACAACTATCTGACATTCAGAAAATACCTGAAGGCAGCCCTGTTTAGGGAAGTTTTTAACCTGTGATATTTTAATGTATTTTAATATCTGTTGGAGGCCGGCCAGAGGGAATGGGGGGACCCAGCCAGATGGGCGGGGTACAAATAAAAGAATTTTTTTATTATTATTATTATTATTATTATTATTATTATTATAAATATTATAGTTGTTTCCATCGTAATTGAGTGCCCCTGTGGTTTAGTGTCAGGATAAACCCTGGGAGACCAGGGTTCAAATCCCCACTCAGTCATGAAGCTCACTGGGTGACCTTGGGCCAGTCACTGCCTCTCAGCCCAACCTACCTCACAGGGTTGTTGTGAGGATTAAATGAGGATGGGAAGAATTATGTACACCACCGTGCGCACCTCAGAGATAAATGCAATAAACGAATGATAAACAAGCTGAATCCCAGCTTATCCTTGGCACTCATGCGAGGATACCTGTTCCTCCTTGGTGTAGAGCTGGAAGCATTCGTCCAGGGTGCAACTATGCTGCTGCTGGTGGAGCTGCTGCTTCAGCCTCACGCTTTCTGCATCCTCAACCACTTCTTCCTGGATGTTGCCAAACAAGCTGCAAAAATGCAGATGAAGGGGGTCAGCAATGGCTCAGACCTGATCATGACTCTACTATGGATAGGCAAATGGGAAGCAGGTGGCGCTGTGGGTTAAACCACAGAGCCTAGGGCTTGCCAATCAGAAGGTCGGCGGTTCGAATCCCCGCGACTGGATGAGCTCCCGTTGCTTGGTCCCTACTCCTGCCAACCTAGCAGTTCGAAAGCATGTCAAAGTGCAAGTAGATAAATAGGTACCGCTCCGGCGGGAAGGTAAACGGCGTTTCCGTGTGCTGCTCTGGTTCGCCAGGAGCGGCTTAGTCATGCTGGCCACATGACCTGGAAGTTGTACACCGGCTCCCTCGGCCAGTAAAGCGAGATGAGCGCCGCAACCCCAGAGTCGTCCGCAACTGGACCTAACAGTCAGGGGTCCCTTTACCTTTAATGCACTCATGCCCAAGCCAACCACCTGTTCCTCTCAACTCCCATCCAGAGCTTCAATCCATAATATCTCTGCCCAGTTGGCCAGAAATTGTGTGAATATGGCGTGTATCTGCCCTGTGTGTGAACACAGTCTAAATGCATTAGCATGGGTGGTTTTGATGGGGGGGGGTGAAAAATTGAAATTAGAATTGAGGGGCTCTACAGGCGGAATTGTCAAATTGTGCTGATGTGGCAAATGTCCCGTTCAGCCCAGTTCAGGGATCTGTCAATGTGGAGCAAAGAAGATGCAGTGCTGTGCAAATGCCATTTGAATTTCAGAAAAAAACACAACCGGGCTGAAAGTCCTTTAAGGAGCCACACTTGTGCCCACCATGATGGCAGGCCAGGGAGATTTAACACAATGTACCTACAATGCACACTCACCATTCTTTGGTGCTCACATCCCACTCGATCACCAGCTTCACATGTGCAGGGCCACCGGGACCACCAAACTGAAGCGCTCTGCAGGAAGATGGAGCCATTAGATTTATGCTGCAGGCTCCAATGCAAGTAGCCTTGAATGTAATGATTCAGACAGGTGTATCCCAGAGAAAATGGGGAGTCCAGTTAGCCCTGGAGAATCTTGGTTCAGAAAGAAGAAACCCATTGAAATTAACAAACAGGACTAACGTAGGTCCATTAATTTCAATGGGTCTGCTCTGAGATGAGCTTAGTTGGATAAAACCCATGGCTTCAAAGAAGCTTCATCTGGTGTTCCTTTGCTTACTGAGACGCTTGCAAACAGGGAAAGGGAACAGTGCACCAGGAAGTATCTAAGCCTCTGTTACTGCCACACATTCCATGTCACTTTGATCTGTGGGGCTTGTCTCTGAAGATCCCCAACTCCGAGCTGCTTCAGGAGGGTTTGGCAATTAATCAGCTCCTGCTTCTGGAATCCTGCTATGGAGGTTTGCCTCCTCGAAAGCCTCATATTGTCTTGTTCATGCTTGTGCAAAGGGCTGCAGTGTGGGCATTATGGAACCAGACCCTAGTTTGCATGGGGTCCAGCTCCGAGGGCCTTCTGGAAGTTCCCTCACTGCGAGAAGTGAAGCTACAGGGAACCAGGCAGAGGGCCTTCTCGGTAGTGGTCCCCGCCCTGTGGAATGCCCTCCCATCAGACGTCAAGGAAATCTGACTTTTAGAAGACATCTGAAGGCAGCCCTGTTTAGGGAAGTCTTTAATGTTTGGTGTTTTATTGCTTTTTTATTATTATTACTAATATTCTGTTGGGAGCTGCCCATAGTGGCTGGGGAAACCCAGCCAGATGGGCAGGGTATAATTAATAATAAATTGTTGTTGTTGTTGTTGTTGTTGTTGTTGTAAACTATGGCCTTTTCCCCTTTGTTCAACTCCCTCCCAAAGTATTTGGAATTCTGTGCATTTCTTCAGTGCTAGGGGCTCAGCCCGGGAGGAGGTAAAATAAGAATGAAGAATTCATTTCTGATCAGGTGCAAAGCGCCATTGAGAAAAAACACGCAGGCAATAACTGCAAATCTGAAATGAAGAACTAGGGTCCCCAGATCAGGGATCATGGCTGCTCGACTCCTTGGCAGGCTTTAAAACCAGGGCACATTTCTTTCTACAGATTAACCAACGGGAAGTAAAGCCTCTTTGACGCCACACACAGATCACAGAATTGTAGAGTCGGAAGGGACCCTGAGGGTCATCTAGTCCAACCCCCTGCAGTGCAGGAATCAGGTGTCATGCTGTCACTAGTGCACACCTCTAGCCTTCTGGCTACTTCCTCATTACGAAGCCCTGAGACCCATCGGCGGGTCTGCTCTTCCCCACAGCAGCCACGATGTCCCCATTTTTGCCTTAAGATGCTCGGGCGCAGGAGGCCTACTTGCATAGCTAGCAATAGGTTCAAGCACCTGCAGCCCTAAAGGGCAAGGATAGGGACCCAGGTAGCGCTGTGGGTTAAACCACAGAGCCTGGGGCTTGCTGATCAGAAGGTTGGCGGTTCGAATCCCTGCAACGGGATGAGCTCCCGTTGCTCGGTCCCAGCTCCTGCCAACCTAGCAGTTCGAAAGCACATCAAAGTGCAAGTAGATAAATAGGAACCGCTCTGGCGGGAAGGTAAACGGCGTTTCCGTGTGCCGCTCTGGTTCGCCAGAAGCGGCTTTGTCATGCTGGCCACAGGACCCGGAAACTGTACGCCGGCTCTCGGCCAATAAAGCGAGATGAGCGCCGCAACCCCAGAGTCGGACACGACTGGACCTAATGGTCAGGGGTCCCTTACCTTACCTAGGCTCATTGCTCCAATTCAGACCCAGCGGAAGAGCCAAGGTTGAACCTTTTATCTTTCCTGCAACAGGCAACTCCCAGCCCCCAGCCTGGTGCTGTGGTGTGCCCATACACACAGAAGAGATGCTTAGGTTGGGTTCCTGTTTCTTTCCGCTTAAACTCCATGCACCTAACTCCCCAACAGGGATTCCCATAGAAGCCTCTGGGGGCCAGTGAGCAAGGCAATTAGCAAGGGTTGTGGCACATACACATGCGCGGTGACAGCAGCCGATTCACTTCTCTGCTTCCTGGGGACATTATCTGAGCTAACATTATCTTTGACTAGAATCCAGCTAGCGGCGGCAAGGCATTAATAATTCATAGGCCCCTCCGTGATGGCTCGGCAGCGATGCACGTCCGGCTGGGCACTGCCGCTTCAGGACTGCCAGGCCTGGTGCGCAGCCTTGGTACCAGGAGTTTGGAAGCAGGGAAGATGCCGCGGAAGGAAATTAGCTGCCCTGGGTATCTATTTAGCTGCACCCACCCAGAAGGACCCCACTTAAAATGGCCATCCGCCCGGTTTGTCAAGCCAAGGAAGGAAACCGGCACGGAATTGCCACACATAGCTCTGTGCAACACAACACCTGCCTTGCAGGCAGAAGGCTCGATCCTCAACAATATCTCCATGTGAGATTGGGAGAGACTGTCTGAAATCCAGGAGAGCCGCTGCCAGCCAGTGTGGACACTACTAAGCTAGATGGATACAATGGTCTGACTCAGTATAAGGCAGCTTCCTAGGTTTCTTGCATTTACACAGCCAGTAGCAGTGTCCATACTAGTGACCAGGAGAGAAATGGCTGCTGGGAGGAGCACAGAGAGAAGAAACACCATGTGTTTTAATGGTACAGTGAGTACACAGCTTAGGCTAAACAGGTCTTCAGGCCAACATCAATGCATCAAGTTTAGATCAAATGCATGTTAGAGAGGCGACTTTGGTTGCTGTCCCACAACCCACAGAAACCCTTTGAGACTTGTCTGAGCATCATCCAGAAGCTTGTTTATTCTGGATCATGTTTCATATATCAGGTGTGGTGTTTTTACATCCTGCGTTTGTTGTTAAATGTTTTACAGTGGTACCTCTGGTTATGTACTTAATTCGTTCCAGAGGTCTGTTCTTAACCTGAAAACGTTCTTAACCTGAGGTACCACTTTAGCTAATGAGGCCTCCTGCTGCCGCTGCGCTGCCGCTGCCTGATTTCTGTTCTCATCCTGAAGCAAAGTTCTTAACCTGAGGTAATATTTCTGGGTTAGCAGAGTCTGTAACCTGAAGCATATGTAACCCGAGGTACCACTGTACTTGAACGTGCCATCAAGCACCTGCACACTGATACCCACTCAGAGAAGAGGGAAACTTAAGAATCTAAAGAAATGCAGCAATTCCTTATTACAACAGGGAGCTCTTCTTGGAGCCCAGGGGGAAGGAAGAGGAACAGAAGTGGCTGCATAGAGTTAGGGCAGGAGAAGCTCAGTAAACAGGATCCATGACTAGTGAGAATGAACAAGAATATGAACAAGAATAGGCAGGTCCTCAGTCCTCTTCTCTGCTCTTTCAATTACAGGATCCCTCCAGTCACTTATTTCTAGCAGTATCTCTGTGTTAGATCTCTTACCTGTCCACCGCTGGATGATAGAGAGGCCAGCTGTCCTGGGGAGAGAGGTAGCTGCAAAGCGCAGAGCCGCCAACCACTCGCACCTGGAACAGGCTCGGAGTAGCCTGAAAAAGACAAAGGAAGGGGAGAGAGAAGGAGTCAAAGGATCTGCTCTCCCTGACAAAGACTTCTGATAAATCAGGGGCTCAGGGTGGGGCAAACAAGGGCAAAAACAATGAGGCAGCTGGACTGTGGGAAGAGCGCTGTGTGGCTAATCTTTTGCGTCGCATATCCTTTGGGAGTAAATCTAGGTGTCTCCAGCAGATTTTCAATGAGTAACTATGGAATGGTTAACACAGTCTGTTTCTTCTGCAAGGAAGTGGGTTGCTGCCCCTCTTTAGCAATTGCAGGAAAAACGAGAGTGTTGAACCTGACTATGCTTAGATAAAGGGGCCCAGGTGGCGCTGTGGGTTAAACCACAGAGCCTAGGGCTTGCTGATCAGAAGGTTGGCGGCAGGGGCGTAGCAAGGGGGGGCCAGGGGGGGCGGTCCGCCCCGGGTGCCACTTGGGCAGGGGTGACAGTTGGGCTGGCCCCGCCCTGCACGGGGCCCGCCCGCCCGCGCCGCTGCTGCTCCCGCGGCACCCTTGCAAGCCGCCACGCCAAAAGCAGCAGCGGCGGGGCACCCCCCCAGCTGCCGCACACGATCGGCGGCTGGGGGGGTGCCACCGCCACTGCTTTTGGCGCGGCGCCTCAGAAGGGCGCCGCAGAAGCAGCGGTGCCGGTTTGGATGGAGTGCGCACGCACAGCTTCGCGCGTGCGCACTCCATCCAACCCGGAACTGCTGCTTCTGCACCCAAAGCAGCAGCAGGGCACCCCCCTCCAGCCGCCGATCCCGTGCGGCGGCTGGGGGGTGCCGCCGCTGCTGCTTCTGCGGCGCCCTTGGGAAGCAGCGTGCCAAAAGCAGCAGCGGCGGCACACCCCCCCAACCGCCGCACGCGATCGGCAGCTAGAAGGCGTGCCCCGCCGCTGCTTTGGGCGCAGAAGCAGCAGCGCCGGATTGGATGGAGTGCGCACGCGCGAAGTCGCACGTGCGCATTCCATCCAAACCGGCACTGCTGCTTCTCCGGCGCCCTTGTGTGCCGGGGCGGCGAGCGAGGAGGAGGCGGAGCGCATCCCATCGCTGCCCGCCCCTCCCCTCGCTCCTACAGGCGGCTCCGCCCGGCAGCGGGAGGAAAGCGCTTAAAAAAAAGGAAAAGCCAAGGCTTTCCTTTTTTTTAAGCGCTTTTCTCTCCGCTGCCAGGCGGAGCCGCAGGGGCAAGGGGAGGGGCGGGCAGCACAAGGCTGACATTCCTCCGCTCTGCCTCCTCGCTCGCCACCCCGGCAGCGGGGGGAAAGCCCTTTTAAAAAAAGGGGGGGGGAAAGGGACGTCACGAAGCCCCGCCCCCAGGGGTGCCTCCAGCCGCGCCGCCCCGGGCACCGCGGAAGCTTCCTCCGCCCCTGGTTGGCGGTTCGAATCCCTGCAACGGGGTGAGCTCCCGTTGCTCGGTCCCAGCTCCTGCCCACCTAGCAGTTCGAAAGCACGTCAAAGTGCAAGTAGATAAATAGGAACCGCTCTGGCAGGAAGGTAAATGGCATTTCCGTGTGCTGCTCTGGTTCGCCAGAAGCAGCTTTGTCATGCTGGCCACATGACCTGGAAGCTGTACGCCGGCTCTTGGCCAATAAAGCGAGATGAGCGCCGCAACCCCAGAGTCAGACACGATTGGACCTAATGGTCAGGGGTCCCTTTACCTTTTACCTATGCTTAGATAATTGGATAATTCTGTTGTTGTTGAGGCACACATTTCTCTAGTACTCCAACAGTTCACTATAGAGCTCATTTCTCAAAGACTCAAATGGTTCACCATGCAATAGTATCTCAGCTCCAGCCAGGGTGACTCAGCGACGATGTGAGCTATAACCAATTAACACCTGGAGGGCTACAGATCCTCTTCACAGCTATTTCTTAGGCCCACCCATCCTAAAGTCAGGTGTGTGGCTAGTAGACAATGAAACTCATAGCATCCTTTTGTTCATACTATCAAGGGGGGAGGGTTGAAGAAAGAGTGGCAAAGGAAAGCTTCCTCTAGTTTTCCAGTGCATGCTTATGAGCGGAGCTGTGATTTCCATTTCCATTTCCAAACAGAAATAGGAGGTGATCAGTATTGTGGACTAATTAATCTAACACAAAGAGCGTGGGTCTGATAACGCACTTAAAGTAAATTGCATGTTCACACAGGCAGATGGATCCCATACGACGACAACCATCTCACTTGGCTCCCGCTCCATCCGAAAATTGTCAAGCATTCCACAACCTTTCCCCCCTGGTGCCAGTTGCAATTTCCCTGTTGTCATACAAATGGACTCATTTACCCCTCCCTCCCGCTCCATAATGCTGTTTTGTCATTAAAACCAGAGTATGATTAGCCAGTACATTCCAAATTTCATTACGTTTTGTGTCCAGCTCCCTCGTCTTCTTGACAGAGACTGTAATGAGACCTGATGAGGGGACAAATATGAATCCATTATCTTGACACTGTTCAGATTATAATCCACCCGTCCCTTAGACAGGTGTCAGAAAGAGTGATGTGCCCCCCACCTCAGCACCGCTTGTATTGGGGATGGGAGCAGGGAGTAACCAGCAACTCTGACCTCCGGCTCCTCATCCCTGGTTTCTGCCAGTAGGAGTTGGTGTCGCTTCAAAATTAGCTTCATTACATTCCTATCCTCATGGAGTCGAGGAGACAGCAGCAGACCCCACGTTCATAGATCAGCCAATAAAACTGTACATTGCCATGAACAGAATGCCACATTGGAAGTCCAAAAAGCTCAGGGAAAATAGGCTGAGTGTCTGGACAGAGCCCCAATTGTCCACCAAGCAGGGTCCAGGGTGCCAGAAAAACATGGAGGACATATTTGACAAAGGTCAACTGATCAACATCACAGTTCCAGGAGACAGTATGTTCCAGGCCAGCTGATATTTACTGGATTCCTCATTTCCCCAGTGTATAACAAACAGGACTTCCCACTGAGAGCTAGAGGTTTACGAGCTCATTCCTCCACATGACAAACATAGGACCCTGGACACACTGGGGACTGGAAAGGACAACCTCTCATTGGAAAACGGGTATCTGCACCCCCTGTTCCTCCTGTCAAGAAGTCCAAGACTTCATAACTGGGTCTCACCACCAGCACTGAGCAACAGGTGATGCCGGGTCAGTTCAAAACATACATTATGCAAACTGGTTAGTTATGTTGTGTAATCCTTTGCTTCTGTTAACCAGGGAGAGAGCCAAATAGTTCTGCAGGGTGCATACGCTCTGCCCCCATGCCCGCTGGAAATCCTGATCAACTACTCCACCCCAATTTAAGACATTTCATGATATATTGCTGACACTTTACGCTCCTTGCAACCATGCAAGCTAGAAACTCCAGACAGGCATTTTTAGGAGGAACCCAATAACAAATTTTGCAGGGTCATTCTTATTCAAAAAAATCAAACACCCTTAGCCCTGCCTTTATCTATCTCGCTTTTCCTGACATGCTTAAGGATTCCCCCCCTTTTTTTTTACTCCCAGTCTCGATATACAGGATAAGAAAAAAATGCTCTGCTCATGCTTCACTTGCTTCTCACTTTTCTTATGTCTGGTCTTCAAAGTTACAGGGCAGCAGAGCCACCCCTGCCCCGCCCCCACCCCCACCCCCACCCCCACCCCCACCCCCACCCCCCACTTATTTGCCTCCAAAAGGCCAGCTGGCTCCATTGCCTGCACTTCTATAAATATCCCCGGGGCAGCCATGAAAGCAGCAGAGGGCCACAGAGTTAATTAAATACCTGCATGTTTTAATTAAACCTAATTTAACAAAAACAGCTCTTTGGTACCAGGAACCCAGAACAAGCTGCGTTAAGTTACGAGGGGGCTTGTTAGCTCCTGATGTAGATGGCTTCCTTTTCAGCGGAAACATGCAAAAGACGGCATGGGGGAGGTTGTATAACTGAGACCCTGCACTGTACTAGGCAGCCTCTCCTAACAGCAGGAAGGGGAGGTGTCACTTTGTGACCAATACCCATTGACAGCTTTACCCACCATGAACATGCTTAATCCTCTTTTAAAGTTATTTGATTTGGTGGCCATCGTTTCATCAGGCGGGTGCAAATTCCAGTTTAACCATGTGCTATGTAAAGAAGGACTTCCTTTGGTCTGTCCTGAATCTTCCAACATTCAGTTTCATGGAATGTCCACGAGTTCTAGTGCAGGGGCAGGCAACCTAAGGCCCGTGGGCCGGATGCATCCCAATCACCTTCTCAATCTGGCCCACAGAAGGTCCAGGAATCAGCGTGTTTTTACATGAGTAGAATGTGTGCTTTTATTTAAAATGCATCTCTGGGTTATTTGTGGGGCATAGGAATTCGTTCATTCCCCCCCCCCCAAAAAAATAGTCTGGCCCACCACATGGTCTGTGGGCGGTGGACCGGCCCACGGCTGGAAAAGGTTGCTGACCCCTGTTCTAGTGTTATGGGAGGGGGGAGAAAAACTTGCCCCGTGTCCATTTTCTCTTTATACACTTCTATCACATTCCTCCTCTTCCTTGGGCTCTAGCCCCCTTATCCAACTCTACAATAGCCTTCATGAGAGGTGTCTTCTGCTACTAGTTACCAGCAATGGTGATTTCCTGCATACATGCTGTGGACACAGCACTGAACATAGATGCCACAGTGTCCCTGGTCAGGGAGCTCACAATCAGCTGCAGCTGGGGAAGTTGGTAGCAGATGAAATCCCCACAGTGAAGGAGAAAGGCTACACCTGGTCGTTCCAAGTGAGCTTTCCACCTTTAGCCTTTTCTATTCTCTTAAAAAAATCAATCAATCAATCAACACCTGTTACCTAAGTCCATTTTTCTTGTTTTGCCACTAGTAGTCACAGATATTCCCACCCCCACCCCCCGACTGATTCTTCACCTCATTAAAGCCTTTGCTTCCTCAATATTTTCCTGGACACTGAACGCACCCAGTTCCTAGCACCGCATTATCAGGAAAGAAGACGACAGCCGTTTGCATGAGACATGGAAGGCCAGCCCTGTGGATAGCTCAGTTGGTAGAGCATGAGGCTCGTAATCTCAGGGTTGTGGGTTTGAGCCCCATGTTGGGTAAAAGGTTCCTGCATTGCAGGGGGTTGGACGACCCTCATTGTCCCTCCCAACTCTACAATTCCATGATTCTATGAGGCACTTTTAAGCATGTGCAGCCCATTCATGCAATTGACAATTGCTAGGGGCTTTCACCGTGACATGTTAAAAATCACAAGTTTGCCCCTCAGGAGCTTGCCATGGTCTGGTTATCTACCTGTGTTAATAGGTCTGTTTGCAATGAGAACAGCCTACCTTCAAATCCTTAGGGGACTGCACAATGCTCTGTGAGCTTCACAAGGGGATTTTGGCTCTTGTGGGCTTTGGGCTATGGCCACTGATTTCTCCTTGAAGGAGAAGAGGCTCTGTTCCACAACAGGGAGTAAAATCAGCTGTACAGGAAAGCCCCATGGCCCACTGAAGTGCTGGAAGCTTCTACAAAAACCAGACACAACCTGCTCCCTTTCCAGGAGAAGGCGTTTTCACGTGGTGAATTCCACGCTGGCAGAACGGCCTGCCTTTGCGTCGCAACATTTGCCTGCCTCCGTGAGTCTTCTCACCCTTCACATTTCAAGGTGACGACCACGGGGAAGCCTTCCTGCTCGAGCCCTCGCGCAGTCTTTGGGCCAAGGTGCAGCAGTTGGCTTGCTCGTTTCGGAGCTGGTTATTATGAAGCCAATTCATTAAGACTTCATGGACCGCAAACCTCCACTCGCTGAGACATGGTTTGCATGAGACATGGAAGGCAAACCTTCCCCGCCCGCAGCGGGGAAAACGTCTTGGCTCTCAACGCCTCCTGCAAGGGGCACGGTCTTGCTAGGTAGCTCCATCTTAATATTTCATGTCAAGCAGCTATGGGATGGCTCCCTTGCGGATGAACCGTGCTGCTGGCTCACCACTCTCCGTGACTCTTTTGCAAGATGAGCTGCTGCTGCTGCTGCCACCGCCGCCTTGACAGGGGAAGGGGGGTGGGGAATGCAGCGCAGAAATGCCCAGTTGCTCTCACTTGTGCAGGCACTTGCCATTAAAGGACAGCTCACTATAAACACCCAGCCTGTGGCTGGTGACTTTTGCTTGGTGCTTTTGTAATTACATTTAACTACTGAAATAAAATACCAGTTACAGGTCTATTACATGTACTCCACTGATGCCAGATGCTCAAAGCAAAGCAATCTGGGGAGGCTCTGGTGAATATTCACTTGAAGCCAAATTCAGAATCACGAATGGAAACATAGGAAGCTGCTGTACTGAATCTGACCATCAATCAGTCCGTTTAGTTTGGTAAACTGACTGGCAGTGGCTCTGCAGGATTTCAGGCAGTAACCTTTTATAGCCTTTATCTGGAGATGGCAGGCCCTGAACTTGGGTCACGCAAAGCATACATTCCTAAATTACAGCCCTTCCATCTTATAGGGTGGCCCCAAATAAAAACAACGAAAACCACCCTGATTGTTTTGGATCTGTGCGGATAACTACTCCATGCAGGAAGCTGTTCCCATGGAAAGATTGACCACGTCTAAAATCCAATCTTCCCTGTCCACTGCAAATTCCATAGGCTTGAAGAAGCCTGTTCAGCTGCTGCACATACCAGGCTCACGACATAAAGCACTTTGCATGTGGTCAGATTTAAAAGGACAGCCGTGTAGCTATTTGTTTGCTTTTATTTATTTTTCAGCCCACTCTTTCCTCGCCAAACCGTCCCAAGCAATGCTTGACTTTCGAGTCCATCCTAGGAGACACATCACTGGGAAGGAAGGAAGGTAGCCAAGTTTTAGATAGACTGGTGGAATGAAGGTAACTTGGAACAGCATAAACTGTGGACGTGCTAATGGCATGTTTTAAGGCAGCTGCTGGGCTCAGGAAGGATGAATTTGTCCCCATGCCCTGATTCACTGACCAGGCGCGTTAAGTAGGGGCATTATTTTCTTCTGAACAGCTCATTACTATGGGCCACCAGACAATGGACTTGCACAGATCAATGGGAAATGCTACAGTCTGCAATAGCAATATATTTCTTTCTGCTCTTCCAAAAGATAACCAATGGAGGAGAATGAATGATACACCGCAGGCTGCTCAACTTCATTTATAAAATGTACCTGGAATTTCTGGGGTTTTGTGGGTCTTAGGGGAAAAGAGAATGTCCTGGAAATCATCTCTCTACATTTAGAATTCTCTCTCATTGCCCCTTCTTTCTTACTTTGAAGCATACCACTTCATGAGTTGAGTCCGGGAACCCCTATTCCCAGGCCTTAATCCCAAAATACATGAAGTGATAACAGAATGCCACTGAGCATGGGCAGAGTGTTTTTCACTCACTGCTGTGTAAGCACAGACAACCCATAATGGGTGAACAAGCCATGATGGGAGAGGTTTTCCAGAGAGAACCGAGGTCCCAAACGTCACATTATATAAATGAACAACTGGACTTCCCATAAAGACTTTGGGTAGCTGTAATGATCACAGAATCATAGAGTTGGAAGGGACCCCTAAGAGTCATCAAGTCCAACCCCCTGCAATGCAGAAATCACAATTAAAGCATCCAAGACAGACGGCCATCCAACCTCTGCTTAAAAACCTCCAAAGAAGGAGAGTCCACCACCTCCTAAGGACATCTGTTCCACTGCCAAACAGCTCTTACTGTCAGAAAGTTCTTCCTGGTGTTTAGTCAGAAGTTCCTTTCTTATAACTTGAAGCCACTGGTTCAAGTCCTGCCCTCCAGAGCAGGTGAAAACAAGCTTGCGCCACCTTCTAAGTGACAAGCTGTTTGAAGATGGCTATCATATCTCCTCTCAGTCTCCTCTTTTCCAGGCTAAACATACCCAGGTCCTTCAAGCGCTCCTCATAAGGCTTGGTTTCTGGACCCTGACTGAAGTAGAACATTATTTTCTGCAACACCCACATTTGGAGCAATGGCTAAAATGGCTTGGGGTGCCAAGGAGAGTCTTGGCACCCAGTTCATGCTACCCTGAGGCCCCTGGTGCTGATGAGCACAAAACCACCACCCTCCACTTTTTGTCACAAATTACACTGGAAATGATCAGCTCTGGAGATGAATCTGGAGAGCATCTCTTCCAAAAGGGAAACCTACTGTTTTCAGTGTTCGACTAGATAATTTAGCTATAGAAGCTGAAATAAAAAATAAAAAAATAGCAGTGCTATATGCCTGGCACATCTTCTTCCAGACAGCGGCACACAACACTTCACAGACTGCAAAGAACCACATCAACTTGCTATCCGCAAACACAGGAGAGGCAGGCAAGAGCTGGGCCACACATCAGGATCAAACGCTGGGAAATGCCTGCTGTAGCCATCGGTTCTTCTACAGCAGGCATAGGCAAACTCGGCTCTCCAGATGTTTTGGGACTACAACTCCCATCATCCCTAGCTAACAGGACCAGTGGTCAGAGATGATGGGAGTTGTAGTCCCAAAACATCTGGAGGGCCAAGTATGCCTGTTCTACAGCTACCCTCTCAAAGCCTTCAGCAAAAATATGAGAGCGCACCCCCAGCCACAGTGTTCACAAGGGGCCAGCTTAGTCATCCCTTCCAATTATGCAGGCACAGAGAAACACCATGCAGGAGCCCCTGCCACCCCTCATAATGGCAGCTCATGTGTACCAGTGGGGGCTCATGGAGGGGTGGGGTGGCAGAGGCATCCTCCCAGAGATGCTCCTCAAAAGGAGGTGAGGCAGCAGTGGTGAGGTTGAGGGAGCGTTGGGGCAACAGCCCTATACACACACCTCTGGGGCTGCCACTGCTGCTGCCCATACCTCCCCTAACCTTGCAGCCATCATCTCACTTCACCCCATCCCTGTTCCCAGTGAGCACATCGCTGTTGCCGGGAGGGTGCCACTGCTTCTGTTGTCCCAGCCAACATAAAAGGGAAAACATGAGTCCTTGCCAAACATTCAGCGTGAACACAGACGGGAGGAAATGTCTATTTATAAACATACAACCCCTGAGAATGCTTTTTTCCACTCAGTGCATGAAATCGGCAGTGTTTATTGCCGCAGTTTTTATTTCCAAATGTTCGGTTTGGAAGAAACAGAGGGGATTAGGAGGCCGGAAGCAGGATTCTCTCCCCTCCGAGAGTACTACATGGTGTCAATCATGCCAGGGAAAAAGACCTGCCAAGCATCTACAAGTGACTACCCTGGATCTGGATGCAATAATCAATCTTCATTTTGCACAGGAATTTAATTTTAGGTCCCTTGTGGCAACCAATTATGTTTTAATAAGCTGTAATTTAATTAAAACGCTACCCACTTAGAGCAACTCCAAAAGGCAAGTAACACACACACAAAAATATAACACTTAAACTTAATCATTTTCCCTATGAGGAAATTAGTGTCTTCAGAACTAGATCAAAAGTTTATAATTTTGTCGGTGTGCCTTCCTGTAAGTAAGCCCAAGTATGTGTAATGGAAATAAAGCACATTTCCCCCTGCCTTCCTTTCCTTTCCTCTGTCCTTTCTTTGCTATTGCCAATCTATATTCCAGTTTGTAAGCCTCTTGAGGCAGGAACCTGCTCTCTTATATAGAGTAAAGCACCACGTAACACCAACTCTGTGCAACCTTCACTGGCTGCCAATTCCAGGGCCAATTTAAGGTTCTGATGTTAACATTAAAAACCCTAAACAACTTTGAGCCCAAATACTTTGAAGGAGTGCCTCTCTTGGTACCTGCCAGCCAAGGTGCTGAGATCTGCTGCCGGTGGCGGGGGGTGGGGGGTGGGGACACTGCTCATGATCCCAAAACGCAGGACAGGGACTTTTCAGTGGTGGCATCCTGCCCATAAAATGACCCCACCCAGGATGTTTTGGTTGTCACCCTCATTACTGAGTTTCTGACAGTCGTAAGACACATCTCTTCACTCAGGTCTTTGGGAGAGTTTGATGCTGTTCTGCATTGATTTGGTTGCATTAATTAAGGTGAAGGCCAGATTATTGTTCTACACTACTACGTTTTTGTGTGCTTCAGTGGAACTTATTGTTTTAATGATATTTCTTCACACTGCCCCACGATCCTTGCTGATGAAGGGTAGTTCAGCAAATAAATAATTTGAAATGGAAAAGAAATATACAAATAACTACAGCTACAGCCCAATAATTGCCCGCAAGTGGAGGCAGTTTCCCCTGCCCCTTAATGATTTGTGACTTGGGAGAGCGATGGCTGCTTCCTAAGGGATTTGGGGCTGGGGTTAGGATGACCCAAGAGCCCCCCGGCATGCTTACTGACTCTTGGCACTCTGTTCCTGTTTAAGTTTTGCTGTGAGTACAGTATGTTCTGTAAGAAGCTGCTGCCCTTCAAACATTGCATTTCTCCTACTGCCAGGAGCAGGAGAAACAGGGCAGATGCAACAGTGCCTGGACAGCAGGATGGACTCACCTGTACTTGGGCCTCCCTTCTCATCAGATAGCGCATTTTGCCCAGGATGCACTGCTGCAGCTGATCCCACAACATGGCTCTGTCTTCCCGCATCAGTAAAGGAGGGCCAAACCTGAAAAACACATTAGAGAATTGCTGTGGGTTGTGCAAAGAAACTAGCCTTCAGGTGCCTTTTGCTCACTTAGTGATACAAAAGAAGCCAAGACGTCACTCACTCACCAGCAGAGGTATCTAAATGTTAAAGTTACTTCCCAATGAAATGAAGGATGGAAATTCAACATCACATTAATTTGATCATGCCAGCAGGGACTTATTTCAGAATAGGCGACTGTCAGAGTTCAGCAAGAAAGATGCTCTAAATTTCCCACTTCTCCTCCTCCATCGCTCATCATTTTGCCCAGGCCCATTGCTCTCCATAAAATACAACTACATTTCAGATGTTGGGGTATAACAGAGCAGCATCTCTGAGGTTGGGAAGATATTCTTCCCAGGCTGCTACCCTATTAGAATGTTACTGTTCAGGCGACCCTCTGCTCACCCTAGGCCAGTGATGGCTAACCTTGACACTCCAGATGTTTTGGAACTACAACTCCCATCATCCCTAGCTAACAGGATCAGTGGTCAGGGATGATGGGAGTTGTAGTCCCAAAACATCTGGAGTGTCAAGGTTAGCCTAGACAATGAGCAGCCGCCAAACTAAAGTCCCATTGCTGTTCTTGGGTAGGAAAAGAGCATCCTGCACTCAAGCCACTAATATAAATGCCTGCACTTTTTAAAGCATTCACACAAATGTGCTGCTTGACCTGGGGAAAGACCGTAGCTCAGTGACAGAATATAACCTTCCGTGTATAAGGTTCCAGATTCAATCCCTAGCATCTCCAGGAAAGGCTGGAGACGATCCCTGTCTGAAACCCTGGAGGGTCACTGCCCATCAGTGCAAACTATACTGAGCAGGATTGATTCAGTGGTCTGACTTGGTATAAGACAGCTTCCTATTTTCCCTATGTTTGTTCAGCCAGTTCTCCTCTGTCTGGCTGCAGTTCTCCCCAAATGATACTGCCTGAGAAGGGAAGAATGATGAAGGGGTGACTGGTTGTGCATTCATGTTTTCTTGAATGGCTGACAGTGGTGGTGGTTACATTACCAATCTCATCTTCCTCTATGTTGACTAAAGGGAAGTTCATCAAGACGAAGGGTGCAAGACCAGCAGGAGGCAGTGCAGGCAAAGGATTGAGGGAAACGGTCTCTCTCTGTGCTCTCACCCTGTCCTCTGCATCAGTCGGCTTTACTGGGTGCAAGAAAGCTCCCCAAGCAATATCCAGCACCATGATGAGACGTGAAAGCACAAACTAAGAGAATTCTGAAACAACTTGATCGGTTTTGCAAGAGGGGTAAGCTGAGAGGCAAACGTACTATGAGAAATCTATGCAAATAAATTATCTTGCATGGGTCTCTGGCATAATACTCAACCAGTTTCCCAGTGTTCTAGAAAATCTTGTTTGGCCATTTTCAAAGCAGATTGCAAACTTGGCATGCTAGTCACCTGTGAGATATAAAAACAGGCGGGCTGGATAACCTGGATAACATTGCCAATCAAAATGTAAAGTCTGGGAATTTTGAATTTTATGGCAGATATTTGCTCAGGACTTTCCTCTGATTCATCATTCTCATCAGGTGTGATCAGATCTTGTACTCCACAGTCTACTATGAAATGGGCGGGAAGGAGGGAAGGAGTTGAACAAATTTAGGCTGAGAGCAGGCGGGCTTAGGGACTATGCAAATCGACCAAATGGAAAGCTAAATCTTATTTCCACTTCAAAGCAAAGATAATTGTTTGAGGGAAAGCCTAGGCTGGCCGGATAGTCTGCATGAAAGATTTGGGGCAGGCAAATCTTCTACTGTAAAGGCTAACTTTCTTTGGCAAAATATTTTCCTTTTGGGTTAAAAAAAAAAAAAAAAAAAAAAACCCTCCACATAGCCCTTTACTAGTCCTGTAACTAAAGGCAAATGAAACTTGGTCTCATATATTCATCCCAGGAGCAGAAAAAAGTGTGTGTATTTTTCCGCTTTCTTTATTTTCCATGCTAAAACTATTTTGCTTGTTTTGAAAGTATTTTCTTTATGAATCTAAACATATTTGACCTAGGGATCCAAGAGACTGCACTTTTTTATCTGAACTTCTTGATCCCATGCTCTTAAAGGTTCTCCAGGCTGAGAGTTGACAGCTGGGCGCTCAAAACTCTGGTGGTGCCAGCATAACTCCCAGCCAGACTGACAGATTGGAACTCCAGGCTCCTTTAGTCAGCTTGCAGAACTCAAAAGACTGAGTCTCGTAAGAGCTACAAAGAGAATTAATGGAAATGATAGGAAGAGAAGCCAAGAAACCTTTCTCCCTTCAAAATCAAATAAGGAAACAAACAAGCAAGCCACTTGATCTATTGGAGACAGATACCCTCCAGTTCCAGTTTAGGGTGGCTAGTCACACATTGCGGGGGGAGGGGGGGACATCTCAAAAGAGGTTAACATAAAATTTGTATAAGTAAATTTGGATGTGAGGGTGATCTGGCTGTGACATCTGTCACCCCATTGATCACCAGGGTTGATTCGGCTGATCTGGTTGGCTAGGCGGGTGTCCCCTTCCTCCCTCACCGCTCCATGTGCGACCCTCCCGAAGCTGCGCGCTCGGTGGAAGAGGACGACCATCCCAGATTGAAGGAGTGTGTACCGTTCTTCGGTCAAGGGTATACGATAGCTGCGCTCCCCTGCTAGAACCTCCAAACAAGCTCAAGGTATAAGTAAATTTATGTTTCTAAATGCAAATTCAGAAATGATTACTATTACAGTGGTACCTCGGGTTACATACGCTTCAGGTTACAGACTCTGCTAACCCAGAAATAGTACCTTGGGTTAAGAACTTTGCTTCAGGATGAGAACAGAAATCGGGCGGGGGCAGCGCAGCAGCAGCGGGAGGCCCCATTAGATAAAGTGGTGCTTCAGGTTAAGAACGTTTTCAGGTTAAGATCGGACCTCCGGAACGAATTAAGTACGTAACCAGAGGTACCACTGTAATTTAAACAAAAATGCAACATAATGGGCAAGACACGCACATGTTTTCCCCCAGAGAATTCTGGTAACTGTAGTTAGGGATGCTGGGAATTGTAGCTCTCAGTGGAAAACAACAAGTCCCGGGATTCTTTGGGGAGAAGACAAGTGCTTTAAGTGTATGGCGTGGGCACAAGTGACCTGTTTACCTGTTAAATCTGCTATCCAGTTGCTAACTGTTGATGGGCAACTTCAAGACCTCTGCTGCCCCATCTTAAGGTTCCTTATGTTTAAAATAGATGACCCTTCAAAGAGAAGACCCCCCCAAAAAAAGAGGACTGTCCTCTGAAAAAATAGGAGACATGGCTACCATCACCACTCATTTGCTGCAACGTGACAGAACCAAAAGTGTAGATTCAAGTAAGTTCCTGCTACCTTCTCCTCTAATGCATTTTATAAGCTCTTCTCTTGTTCTGACAACTATCAGCACCCCATTTCCTAAGCCCTGCAATCTGCGTGTGCTGTTTGGCTGAATAAATGGGGTACGAAAAGGACAGACCAAAGTTCTAGGAATCAAGCCCTATAGTTCTTGTCCCTGCAAAAGCACTTGGGTTGGGAGGAGGGAAGAGGGAGACATGCTAGGCCTGCCTGCGTATAACACAGAAATATTGCTAGATAAATTGCCCTCCATAAAGCTCAGCATGTTACAAGCCGTTTCCCAGCCGATGACTGGTTTATTAGCCACTGCAAGCATGCAGAGCGTTACTTAATGACATTTGGGATGTGCAATGTGAATTCATTACCCGCCTACAGTGCTTTTGCATCCAATCGCCCTCCCGCAAGCTCCTCGCAGCCATCAGTGGCTGGTAAACCGAGTGCAGCTCTTCCCTCACCTCCATCCACGTCTCCAGCATGGGAAAGAAATGGGCTTTTGAAGGAACGAGTGGCACACCGGGCAGAACACCACTGCAGGCCAAACGGTCCAAAGCGCAGCTCAGGATGCTCGGTGGCTGTTTCTCCAGACCAGCTGCACAGCTTGATTTGGCTGAAGCGACAGCGCTGCCATTCCAAGCCCCTTCGTCACCAAGTGGAGACAATTAACTTGCCACTACGCTTGCTTTATCAGAGCTTAACATTAATGTTACACAGCCCAGATGTTGTGCCAAATGACACAAAGGAAACTGCTCTTAACAAGCCCAGCTGCTGCTTCTGTGATTGCTTCCGGCTTTTTCGGAGCTGCTAATCAGCAAGCTGGGATCTAGAAGACAAAAAAAAAAACAAGCAACTAACTCCCAAGCAACTAACTTCCCTCTGAAAAGGCCTTTGTGTCGGTCTCTGCAAGCCTGAGAGTAACAGGGGATGACCAACAGGTCAAGTGCAAATTTCAGGAAAGGCACCTAAGAAACTGTGTTATGCTGCGTCAGACCATTGGTCCATCTAGTCAGTGTGGTGCAGTGGTTAAGAGCAGTGGACTTGTAATCTGGTGAACCAGGTTTGCGTCCCCGCTCCTCCACATGCAGCTGCTGGCTGACCTTGGGCTAGTCACACTTCTTTGAAGTCTCTCAGCCCCACTCACCTCACAGAGTGTTTGTTGTGGAGGAGGAAGGGAAAGGAGAATGTGAGCCGCTTTGAGACTCCTTCGGGTAGTGATAAAGTGGGCAGAGGTCCTCCAGGGTTTCAGACAGGGAGTCTCTCCTAGCCCTACCTGGTGATGCTAGGAATTGAACCTGGGCTCTTTGGCATGCAAAGCTGATGCTCTGTCACTGAGCCACAGTGGCAGAACTCTTAACAGTTCTAGCAAGAGCTTTCCTGCTCGACAGGACTTACCGCACGGCCTGCTGCCCTGCCCCAGCCACATTACAGACAAGGAGCAGGATCCTGCCCCCTCCACCATGGTGCAGGAACTCCGATGAAATGGCCCCATTATGAGTCAAGCGCTGGCCTTCGGGCTCAGAAGAGTTGGGAGAGGATGGGAGGCTGTGGGGACAACCTGGGAAAAGGAAAGAATAAGGCACATGAGTAAATCCCCAAGGCATCCCTCGCCTCTATTGGACAACTACTTTGGGAATGGCTTAAAGAAGAACATAGGAAGAGCTGATGGATCAGGCCAATGGTCCATCTAGCCCAGCATCCTAGAGCAGCATCTGGGAAGCCTGCAAGAAGGAACTGTACACAGCTGCGCTCTGCCTACCTGCGATTCCCAGAAACTGGTACTCAGAAGCATAGCTGCCTTCAATCATGGACACAGGGCATAGCTATCATGGCTGCTATCCACGGATAGCCCAACCCTCCATTAATTTGTGCAATGTTCTTTTAAAGCCATCAAAGTTGGTGGCAATCAGCTTCTCCTGGGGGAGTGAGTTCCATAGTTAAACTATGAGCTTTTAATATCATTCGGGTAAACTGAGTCGAGGCCGTTTAAAGGTCAGCGCCAACACTTTGAATTGTGTTCGGAAATGTGCTGGGAGCCAGTGGAGATCCTTTAGGACAGGTGTTATCTGGTCCCGGCAGCTACTCTCAGTCACCAGTCTAGCTGCTGCGTTGTGGATTAGCTGCAGTTCCTGAGTCACTTTCAAAGGTAGCCCCACGCAGAGCGCATTGCAGTAGTCCAAGCGGTAGATAACCAGAGTATGTACCACTCGGGCGAGACAGTGTGCCGGTAGGTAGGATTTCAGCCAGTGTATCAGATGGAGCTGGTAGACAGCTGCCCTGGACACAGAATTAACCTGCACCTCCAAAATGACCCCAAAATGACCCCTTTAGGGGCACAGTTACCCCATTCAGGACCAGGGAGTCTCCCACACTTGCCTGCCCCCTGTCCCCCAGAAACAGTACTTCTTTCTTATCAGGATTCAACCTTAATCTAATAACAGCCATCCATCCTCCAACTGCCTCCAGACACTCACATAGGACATTCACTGCCTTCACTGGTTCTGATTTAAAAGACAGCTAGAGCTGGGTATCATCTGCATATTGGTAAACACTCAACCCCAACCCCCTGATGATCTGCCCCAATGGCTTCATATAGATGTTGAAAAGCACTGGGGAAAGGATGGACACTCATCCCCCCACACCACCTCTGAACACAGCCCAGGAGGAAGGAGTGGAACCACTACACAACAGTGCCCCCAGCTCCCACCCACCCCCATACCATGGTAAATAAAACCCATGCGGGGTTGGGAGGATGCTTCCTAATTATAATAGACAGCAAGGGAATAAGATGACTCGAGATTTCTGGGCTCTCGTTTTCAAGAACTTTCATAGAAAATCTAGACACAGATCATCCGAAATTTGTAAGATATAGGACATGTTGCCTTAGAGCAAAGGTTTGACAAAATGATTCAAATGATTCCAGATCTGTGATTCTGCAAGGAAGAATAAACATTAACACTCTCAACAAGTTGGTGTCCATTATCACCAGCAATAAACGCTCACGCATAATCAGTCCAATCCACACCTCCAATTTGCAACTAGATCTGTCCATCTCCCCAGATCTGGGCTGTGCAATTCATCAAAAACCACCTGGCAATAGGGCTGTCCAAAAGGCAGGATTGCCATGAACTTCATCTCCCAGATCTGCGTGCGCTGTCTCCTCTGATGTTTTTCAATTAAGGCCTCTTGTTTAGCCCGGAGAGGCAATAAATCACTGCCACGGCACTTTGTCTCCAGTCTTCCTTCTCATTTTGCATATAAAAGCTAATCCATCCCAAAATGCAGCCATAAGCGCCAAGGCTCAGCTCATCCCCATTCTCCTCTCAGCACCTGGCTTCTTCCCCAACCAAACTGCCCTCTTGAAGCCTCAGCCTTGCAAAGTCCATATCCAGGGAAGTATCTCAGAATTCGCAGCTGCAGGATTCTCAAATCAGGATGAACCTGGAAGTCACGCTTGGCTCATTTATCAAATCAATAGAATGAAGCAGCAATGCCCTTTCTGGCCTGTGGCTCCACTTCAGGCTGAAGGCAGGGGTTACATGTTTGAATGCTCCCCCCCCCCATTGAGGAGGGACATGGGTGGCACTGTGGTCTAAACCACTGAGCCTAGGGCTTGCCGATCGGAAGGTCGGCGGTTCAAATTCCTGCGACGGGGTGAGCTCCTGTTGCTCAGTCCCAGTTCCTGCCAACCTAGCAGTTTGGAAGCACATCAAAGTGCAAGTAGATAAATAGGTACCACTCCGGCGGGAACGTAAACAGTGTTTCCGTGTGCTGCTCTGGTTCGCCAGAAGCGGCTTAGTCATGCTGGCCACATGACCCAGAAGCTGTACGCCGGCTCCCTCAGCCAGTAAAGCGAGATGAGCGCCGCAACCCCAGAGTCGTCTGCGACTGGACCTAATGGTCAGGGGTCCCCTTTACACCCCCCCCATTGAAACAGACTCAAACACCTGTCATGTATGATCTAGTTGAGATCTCTGTGTTGCAGGGGGTTGACTAGAAGACCCTTAGGGTCCCTTTCCAACTCTAAAATTCTATGACTCTATGATTCTACACAGAGCAGGTGGAAGCATGCCAAATATTTATTATTGGTTTCCCCAAACTTCTGGGTTTCTTTAGAAGAGGCACCATCGTTCCCCTTTGCCTCCCTTTTCTTTTCTTCCGTCTGTCCCCCTTTTTAAGACACCGTCTTATAATTTTTTTTTCTCAAAAAAACACAGGGTGGCTTATTTTTGGGGGATGTCTTACTTTTATTACGTCAGTATGGTATGGTACAGCCTCGCCCTGCGCACTGAGCAGGTGGGGCAGAACTCCGCAAGAGTCGCGTTTCCCCCCGCGCCTCTCGCTGGTTCGCTGGCTCCCTGCGCACGGGGAACAGGCAGGGCAGGAAGAGGCGTCTCCAGGTCTCTCCCTGCGCGCTAAGCAGGCGGGGCAGAACTCCGCAAGAGGCGTGTTCCCCCCCCCCCCGTGCCTCTCGCTGGTTCGCTGGCTCCCTGCGCACGGGGAACAGGCAGGGCAGGAAGAGGCATCTCCCCCGTCTCTCCCTGCGCACTGAGCAGGCGGGGCAGAACTCCGCAAGAGGCGCGTTTCCCCCCGCGCCTCTCGCTGGTTCGCTGGCTCCCTGCGAACGCAGGAGGGGCTGAGGAGGCGACGGGAACAATGGCGGCACCATGGCTTACTTTTGGGGTACGTCTTACTTCTCACAAAGGTAAAAAAACCCTGCCATGGCTTACTTTATGACTACGTATTAAAAAAGGGGAAACAGGGTTGCTCTTCACAGGCTTTTACCCTAGCTACACCCTCCTGCCACTCCAGGATTCACAACACCTCCCAGCTCCCTGACTTGGAGTTCTTTGGATCTCTAGTGGCATTTTACAGACTGTAAAACCAATTTATCTCGATTCAGAGCCTGACCTTTTGAAGCACGGATGGCTTGGCTGCCTGCCAGGTCCATGGGAGGCTAAAAATAACTTCTTGTATTAGTCACAAAACAGAGATGGGTCCCCTTTTGGCAACGCACTAATTATAAAACGGTATTGATCACAGGTCTACCATGCGGAGGATGGAGCAAGCTTGTTTTCTCCTGCTCCAGAGGCTAGGACCCAAACCAGTGGGTTCAAAGTTACAAGGAAGGAGATTACAACTAAATACCAGGAAGAACTTACTGACAGTAGAAGCTGTTCAACAATGGACAGAGGTGGTGGAGTCTCTTTCCTTGGAGGTTTTTAAGCAGAGGATGGCTGGCCATCTGTCATGGGGGATCTAGTTGAGATCCTTGCATTGCAGGGGGCTGGACCATATGACCCTCTGGTCCCTTCCAGTGCTACAATTCTATGACCCGAGTGAGTCTCTAGAGCAACAACATCAAGAGTTCCCAAAAATCATTGTCCCCAAAAGGTACATTAGCAGCAGCATGAGTCCACCTGTGCCATTTCAGTCAAACTCTAGGGGTCCAGTGACCCTCCCATCAACCCCAGCCAGCACGGCCAGCGGTCAGGAATGATGGGAGTTGTAATCCAACAAAACCCTTGCAGTAGAGTTTGGCTGAGCTAGAACAGGTGGGTTCATGCTGCCACCACCTTCCAATGCCTAGGGGTATCTTCCAGGGACTGTGGTTTTTGGTGTGTGTGTTTTTGGAGATGCTTCATGTTGTTGCTCTACAGCAGGCATAGGCAAACTCAGCCCTCCAGATGTTTTGGGACTACAACACCCATCATCCCTAGCTAACAGGGCCATTGGTCAGGGATGGTGGGAGTTGCAGTCCCAAAACATCTGGAGGGCCGAGTTTGCCTATGCCTGCTCTACAGACTCACTCACTACCTGTGATAAACAGAATCTTGCAATTAATGTGTTTCCAGGAGGGGACCTGTCTCATTGTTGCTGTTTTTCCCAGGTACACCTGCCTGAGCTTGCACAGTAGTCATGGAACTAGAAGAAGGTAAGAAGAGCCTACTGACCAGACAGGTGCTTATGGGAAGGCTGCAAGCTGGATATGAATGCACAAACACCTCCAATTCCCAGCAACCAGTACTGTATGGGAGCATGCAGCTTCTGAAAGTGGAGGTGGAACTACAGGGGTTTCCACCTTCTTTGAGACACCTGACAATGGGAGGTGGAGTCCAACATCATTCTCAGTCCCATCTTAGGCCTGCCACCTCTCTTTCATCTGCCTGCTAATAACTGGAACGAAAGCAACTGCAAACAGCCAAATCACATCTGTATCCATTTACCCTCAGCTATGTTAGGGACGCGGGTGGTGCTGTGGGTTAAACCACAGAGCCTAGGGCTTGCCGATCAGAAGGTCAGCGGTTCGAATCCCCGCAACAGGGTGAGCTCCTGTTGCTTGGTCCCAGCTCCTGCCAACCTAGCAGTTCGAAAGCACATCAAAGTGCAAGTAGATCAATAGGTACCTCTCCGGTGGGAAGGTAAACGGCATTTCCGTGCGCTGCTCTGGTTCAACAGAAGCGGCTTAGTCATGCTGGCCACATGACCTGGAAGCTGTATGCCGGCTCCCTCGGCCGATAACGCGAGATGAGCGCCGCAACCCCAGAGTCGGTCACGACTGGACCTAATGGTCAGGGGTCCCTTTACCTTTACCTTACGTTAGGGAAGACATTCTTCCCATGGGCTTTTTTTCTGAATGGTTCGACATAGCTGCATTAACACTACAAACCTCAGCCATTTTCAGTGTTTCAAGCTTAAACTGAGAAACCTTACAATGCTGTGCAGGAGGGTATGGGCATTTCTTTCCCTGCTGTACATCATGAACTAGTTCACAGCACAACATTCCCCAAATGCCTGAAAGGCAGAGGCAGAACACGGTAGTAAAGCAGGCTTAGGGGCAGACAGCAGCTTTCCCCAACCAGGTGCCCTCCAAATGGCCATGCTGGGGGGAAACGTATCTGGAGGACCCCAGGTTGAGAAAGTTGGTCTGTGCCTAACCTGTAACAAGTGTTCCTTATCTAATGCTGCCTTTAACCTGGACTATAGCTTTGTAGTCCAAATAGTTCTTCCTAGAGCATGGAGCTAATAACACGAAGTTTGCAGGTTCGATCCCCGTATAGATCAGACTAGATCAGGCATGTCCAACAGGTAGATCGTGATCTACCGGTAGATCTCTTGATGTCTGTGGTAGATCACTGGTAGATCACTGGCTCCCCCCAAACAAGCTCAACAACTTTGGCTCCCCTAAAAAAAGTTCAAGTGTTGGCCTGCACCCAAAAAAACCCAGGGCTTTCCTTCCTAAAAAAAAGCTCAACAACTTTGACCTGAACCCCCAAAAAGGGGGTAGATCACTGCCAGTTTTGAACTCTATGAGGTAGATCGCAGTCTCTTGGGAGTTGGCCACCCCTGGACTAGATGATCCTCAAACTCCCTTCCAACTCTACAATTCTATGATTCTGTGATTCATGTTGGTAACAAGTTAGGACTAGGGGAACAAAGCATACTAAAACATAAGAGTTTTTTTCTGATAAAATATGACCTTGCATATTTGGTGCAAAAGAAAGAAGAAAGAAAAGAAAACCAAACTGCATACAGAACAATATGCACCGGTTACTCATTGCAAAGTATCAGCTTGTTGTACTTTATTTATCTTTTGCCACAACAAGGAATCATAAAGAATAGAATAGAACAGATGGGAAGTGGGGGTGGAGAGGGGGCGAAATAACTGCAGCAAACAAACACTGGGAGAAAAGAAAAGCTCTAGTGAACTGTGGTGTCTCCCAGCATTGAAACACTCAGAAAAATTAACAGGTTTATCAAGTGTTTGCAAGGAGGTTACGTGATGCCATTGATTTACTGAGCATTCATTTCTTATTTGTTTGCAGGGAAGTTAGACAACATGCCGTACAACTTTTATCCTACACTTCCCAGTGTATTTTTCTACCACTTTGCTTATTACAAAAAGGTCCCATTTGGGGGAGGAAGCCAGTTTGCTTTAAGAGCACCATATTAACATTCATTCTTCAACCTGATTAATAAACCTGAATTTCCTGGTACATGATCTGAATCCCGCCTGAAAATAGCAATGGTCTGGAAGCATCCTTTGAGCAAGTCAGGGTTCAGAAATCACCTTTCCCAAATGGCCCAGGGCCACCTCTGAATGCATGTGTGGAGCTACGTTTGTGAATGACCTACATATCAAACTATCCTTGCATGCAGAAGGTTAATGCCTCCTGGTGAAACCTTGCAGCCTCCATGATGCGCGAAGTTTCCCAAGTTGGCAAAGGAGGTGCTTTCAATGTGCACTCTGAGATGACCCTAGCAGACAAGGACTATACCACACATACTCTCTAGACACCCCCGCCCCCAAAAGAAGGAACCGAAGAACACACTTGTTGCAGAAAAGCAGGAGCAGGCAAGCTTTCACTGCATCGATTTCAGCAACACCCATTTGTGTGTTCAATGCTAAACCACTCGAAACCTCTCAGAAGGAAATCATGCCAGCAGGCTGAGAAACAGGACCGAGGGCACAGGAGAGGTTCCTGGGCTGATCAATGCATCAGCATCCATCCAATTCTTCTCAGATGCAGCCGTCCCGATTCGTCAGCTCAGACTTGGTCCCGGTGCCCGTATCTCAGCCTTACAGGTGCATCACCTCTTCACAGTCTGCCAGAGCCAGCCGAAAGCCAAACAAAGAGCAGACTCAAGGAAAAATGCCTTTTGCACAGCTAGGTAGTAAAGCTTCCAGCGGGGGCGGAGAAGGTCCTCTGACTCTGCAGGGAAAAGGTATTTCCCAGAGGCCTCATGATGCAATCACAAGACTGTAGATCTTAATAAGAGGCCGTTAAAGTGACAGAGTCTCGGCACCCCTAAAGCCCACTCATTCTGAGGCTATTTGCTGTGACTGTGGCTAATCTGTGTTGGCTGGAGGAGGCAAGGGCAGGCTGATGGATAGAGCCAGTCTTCAGTTAAAAGTTACTGGCCTCCTTGTGATCCCATCAAGCCAGGAAAACTCTCTCCTCTCGCATCGGGCGTCTCCTCCTCCTCCTTTCCTTCACGCTGGCTTCTGAATGCCGCTGTGCAAAGCACACACCCCAACCTTCACAACATCAGCACAGGTACTACGTTCTTAAGAGTTAATTGCCCGGCCCTGAGGCTGTTACTTTTGGCAGCAGTATCTTTGCTGAATAAAGGAGTATTCTGTCCGTCACACATGACTGTCGCACGGCCGCCTGGCTTTCTCAAGGCCATGCTAGACATGGGCATCAGCAGATCGGTGTGTTTAAACCTGGATCTGCTGCCATGGCCAAAAACGTGGGTGTGGGAGATGGGTGCCCCTGTTTAAGGAATAAAACAGATGTGTGGGTGAGAGAAGCACTTCTCTCAATTTACACCCACACAGTGCCTCTCCCTTACCGCTTGTCTTCCAGTTGGGGCGTCCCACTACTGGAAGTGACTTGAGCAGGGAGAAAGGCAGCAAGCTGGGGGGATGAAAGGGAAAAGGCTGAGGAAAGTGGGGGTTAGCTATACACAGCACTTTTTGCTCCTTAAATTAGGCTCCTCCACACATGGCTTCCTGTATTATTGCATACCCTGCAACATTCTAGGAGGGCAAAGCAAGACACACACACACCCAATCTCTGCTCACCTTTGCCCTTGCCCACCTGTCCACCTGCTCTCTGCTCACCCTTGCCCACCAGCCACATGAATCCACATGGACCCTTGGGCGAAGGCAGAGCCCAGGGCACCTTCAAAGCAAATGGGGCCATCCCGCATAAGACAGGGCACTTGGCAGGCATGTTATTGCAGCAGTCAGGATTTAAGAGCACAGCTCTGTTGAAGTTATACAGTGGTACCTCAGGTTACATACGCTTCAGGTTACATAGGCTTCAGGTTAAGAACTCTGCTAACCCAGAAATAATGCTTCAGGTTAAGAACTTTGCTTCAGGATAAGAACAGAAATTGTGCTCTGGCGGCACAGCAGCAGCGGGAGCCCCCATTAGCTAAAGTGGTGCTTCAGGTTAAAAACAGTTTCAGGTTAAGAACGGACCTCCAGAACGAATTAAGTACTTAACCAGAGGTACCACTGTATTTGGTTTGGCCCTCAGGCCAAGCACAGTATGGAATTGGTGGGCGGGGGGATAAATACTCAGTGGAGGGAATTATTTTCTTCAGCTTTTCACCATTTGATACAAAAGTACCTAAAGCTCTGAGTGCCAGACACCTCCATGTGGAGAGGGGGAAGGGAGGAGCCAGCAGGAGAGGGGCCCAGGGGCCTAGTGATGGGGAAGAACTTGGCCGCCTCTCCAGAGCTGATTTGACGGGCATTTTTGGAAGGACATTCAGAATGCGTTCCAGCCGCCACAGCAGGACACACCTGAGAGGCGGGAAGAGCTGGCCCTGCTGAAGGAGAGAGGAGCCTGGAAAGCGTAGACGTTGTCGCCCTCTGCAATGGTGTTCAGGTCCTCGTCGTCCGAGAAGGAGCACCGGAAGCCTGACTGGCCCAGTTCAGCCAGGATCACCTGCAGTGGCAGAGTGAAATGGTCAGGGCCTTGCAAGGCTTGAGGACTTAGGCGGTACAGAAGAAAGGAAATCCTCCTTGCAGTTCGCAGAGGACAAGGGCACCCGGGGGCAGGAACAAGTCTGGCTTACCTGGTCAGGTGAAATCTTGCCTTCCTCTGCCACCATTTCCCTCAGCTTTGCCACGGTGCTGAGGAGAGGCACAGCCAGGCCCACACGCACAAATCGCTGGCTCTTGGATTGGAAGACAAGGGTGACGTTCAAAGGCCTGGAGGGAAAGGAGCCGGGAAAGGGAACTTAGAATGGTGCAGCAAAATGGCCGCCAAACGGCAGCCCTGCCCTGCCCCACCTTGGTGAGATACAGGGTGCAGCCAGAGCCCTGGGACCCATATAAATAATAAAATTATTGTTAGTTCTGAAGGCAGCCCTGAACAGTGAAGTTTTTAATGTTTGGACTTCCCAAAGCAGAACTCAGGGTTCTAGTAAACAAAAACAAAAACAGCCTAACAGTAAAGTAGAACCTACAAGCCTGAGGTCTGCCCATGCCTGCTTTAGATACACTCGTCTCTTCTCTCCTGCATGCAACCCTCTGTCTTCCTTTGCTCCAGCAACAGCTGACAAATGGGAGCTGCCTACCAGAGGCCGCCTGGGTAAGCCCTCTAGCTATTAAAGAAAAGATGGCACCGCACATCAGCCACGGCAAGCAGAACTGGGAGCGTCGTTGCTGGAAGTTGGTGACTGGCTGTGACTGCAAGTTTTTAGCTGGAGGGGAAAGTCATTACTGGCTCATCTGCAGTCTGCACAGGACAGACTCTGCATGCAATCCTGCACCATCAGAAAAGAGATGTCAGAGGAGTCTAGTTAGCTCCGCATTTGGGAGTGAAACTACCCACTGGGGTGGAGGAACAGCAGACCCATCTGTGGATCAAAAACAGATAAATGTGGATAATGTGGATTAGTCTACAGAGGGTGAGTGGAGATTGAGCAGGTGGGTGGGTCTATAGAATTTATGAACACAATTCAACACTCCTGGTAGGCACCCAAACATCATAAAGTGAAGTCTCTTCCTGGGAAAGTGTACAGAAATAAAGGTGTACCCCCATGTACCTATTTGGGGGGGTGGCATTTCCTCACTCCCACTCAACACAACATCCTTGTAAAATTACCAGGTACACAGAGGGAAACATCTATTCCCCCCCCCCATATGGTTTCCCGGGACTTGCAGGTTATGATGATGGGTTGCATCTTGGGATTTAAAGACTTTAAAAAACTTTTCTGGTTTTAATGCTTGCTTTAGTAGAACCATGCTGATAAATGGACAGCATGGACTAGTTACTGCTTGTCGGGGGGGGGGGGTTGCTGAGCCAACTTGTACAGAGAAAGACAATGTTTTGCTGGGCAGGAGTGGGGGGGGGATCCTCAGAAATGACTCAAAGGTACAAGTGAACAGGGCTGTCTCTATAGGTGACCGTTGCAGTTGCCTTGCCAACTCCCAAAAGCTGTGCAGAATAGCCTGTTTGCACTGATTCTGAAAGGGGAAAGGTCCTGCTTCAGTTGAACAAAAATACAGTTTGCTTTCTCCTTGAGGAAAACTAAGAATATGCAGGCTTTTCAGCACCTGAAATGGGGCTGATGAAGAAATCTGCCTGGGGGGGAATAGCAGGCCACTTCACTGACCTTTACTACTAGGCACTACTCAGAGAGGCTGGACCAGGGATGCCTGAGCAATTTGGTTTTTGCTAATTTCACTAGGAGCTGACCTGATAATCCTCCCCCTCCCAGACTAATGTATGAATCGGAACTCAGGCTGCAGTCCTGGACTCACTTCCCTGGGAGTAAGCCCCACTGAACTTAAAGGGACTCACTTCTGAGTAGGCACACATATGATCACAGAGGTATCCACTGTTATTTCACATTTCCTGGTGCATTCTGATGCAGTTTGCGGATCCAGAACATATAATAATAATAATAATAATAATAATAATAATAATAATAATAATAATTTATTATTTATACCCCACCCATCTGGCTGGGTTTCCCCAGCCATTCTGGGCAGCTTCCAACAGAATATTAAAATACAATAATCTATTAAACATTAAAAGCTTCCCTAAACATGCATGCACATTTTGAAAGGAAATAAATTTCAAAATACATTTTAAAACGAATATTAAAATGTGAATTTTCATGCAGCTTTTCTTTGAAATCATAGATTCATGCAGAAGTGGGGTGCAAGGGAGTTATGGGTCAATGCATACAGAAGAGACACAGACCTGATTAGGCTGATTCGTCATTTCCCTAGTTGGGATCTGGGAGAGAAAGTGTGGGTACTTGGCTCACATACCTGGTCTGGCGCAAAGGGATGGGCAATGAGATGCACAGGAAGGGATCAAAGGTGTTGCTCTGCTTTAGGCAGTGAGGGCAAGTCAAGGAGGACCTAGAAAGGAAGGGAGAGAGACATTGTCAGGTCCCACGTCAAGGGATAACTACACCGGTGAAAACGTAGGGCTGACCTCACATTTTGTATTCTAGGAGTATGAAGCTCATATCTGGCCTCAAGGCGTAAAAGGAGAACTTGTGGAATGCAGAATAACTAGGGTCCTAAGAGGTCACCCCTTGTCAAATTTGCCCTTTAACAACTTGGAAATGAGTGTATCTGAAGAAGTGTGCATGCACACGAAAGCTCATACCAAGAACAAACTTAGTTGGTCTCTAAGGTGCTACTGGAAGGAATTTTTATTATTATTATTTTGTTTTGACTACGGCAGACCAACACAGCTACCTACCTGTAACTGGAACTTGGAAATAAACACTGCTGAGGTCCATGAGACTTGCTTCCCAGTAAATTTGTTTAGATTTACCATTTTAATCTCACAGGTACAGTTGCGTTGCTCCAGCCAAAGAGCTGTTCAGGGGGCCCCTTGTTCTACAAAAAGAGGGTTGAGTCAGTAGACTCCCCACAGAAGAATGACCACAAGGAAGATCTGCACCCAGTCTTTGAGCATTATCAAAAGCAGCATGATACTGAAGTCACTTGGAGGAGCTTAAGATCAGACAGTTAATAGTTCTAAATTTGTATCCCTGTAAATTGACTTGCCATAAATGAATACACTCTTCTCTGTCCCCCAGGCAACAACTTTTTGGGTTACCACTCCCATGCTCATCCTCTGTGTCACTGTGACCAGTTCCATGCCACAACCGGCAATTCTTTTATCTACAGGGTAGATACTACAAAGTATTTTGAAGCTCTTATCGCTGAATGAAACTTTTCTCTCCCATAGTTGCCCTGGGGTGGGAACATGTTTTACACACATGCTAAAAAAACAAATCTGACCCCTCAGCTCACATCCATCACTGAGTTCACTGTAATAACCAAATCGTATTTTGTTCATCCAGCATAGTGTCTCTTCCTGACACTTGTTTGTAGCCTCATAGCGCCAGATCCGTTTCTGTGATGGAGACGTTCTGTGTTTCACCAAGATGATTTGCGGCTGACTGAAGCAATTCCCTTGATGCATATCAATACATACCCTTGGTTTCAAAGAACAGATAAAAGTCCAAAGCTACAATACTGCAAGCAGGGCTCATCCCTGCTCTTTCTAGGCACAGGTCCACCCTTTAAAGCTCCAAGTCAGAGTGGTTATTTTTTGCTCCACTGCTTTCCCCCAAGAAAACTGCTCTTTAATGCTGAATCAGAACAAACGGCAATCTGTGCTGTTTGCTCCAATTCAGCAGTAAAGAGTGGGTTTTCAACAAGTAGCCCTCCACCCAGCAGGGCTAGCCCATTCCACCAGAAGCAGACTTATTTCTTCAGCAGTGAACAGAGCCGATCATCAGAAGTGAGACCAGCTTTTAATGAGATTGACTCAGTGGTACAAGTCCTAGCCAGTTAATGGGATTGTACCTAACAAGATTACCTGGGAGTTCAGGCTCCAGTATGTGATATAAAAATAAAAGATTCCCCAAAAGGAAGAAGTGAGGGTTAGACTCAACATGCAGGGCTGAATCCATTCTAGAAAGGAAAACAATCAACTACTCCCTAATAATAGAAAGTTATCTTCACCTACGTGGATACTTCAGGTAAGTTCCTTTTTCATCAGTGGTGCAGTATCGCTTAAATATACAGGTGCGCTTTCAGAAGGACGCAGGTAACACCCTTCATCATATCATGCCACCCAAAAGCACTACTGCATCTGCTTTTCTGTAGCACAGTTTTGCTAAATGTGTACCAGAAATGACCCAAAATGACCCCTTTGGACATGCATTTGTAGGCATGGAGGCACCGTGCATTACCCACCCAACCCATACATCCACAACATAGGATTTGGCATGGTATCTGCATTCAGTTAGACCAATCCATTGCACTAAACAGAGTTTTAGCAAATACATGTAAAAGGCTCAGCTCTTGTACCTGTGAAGGAACAAAAACGGAGAAGGTGTTTGAATGCTTGGCCTCCCCCCCCCCTCGAGAAACTGCAGCCAACATCTCGAGACTAATGGCCAAACTAAATGTGACAGGAGATCAGATTGGCCAATGGATTTTTCTTTGTTATAAGGTGTTGCAGGGGAGAAGGAAAGATTTGGATCAAGGGCACAGCACTGGGAGACAGTCTAACCCCCCACTACCGCCATCATTTACATTTAAATCTGCCCTCTAGGAAGCTGGTACTGTATTAGTTACGGAGGGGTGGGGAGTCAGGTATTGTGTAGCAGAAGCCGCTTTGCTCAGTACTTAAAGCTTGCCCTATCTCCTTCTTTGCAGCTACCCTTGAAATATTATTTTAAAAGACACCGAGTCCTATTTTTATCTGCATTCTTTTGCTCCCACTCACTTTCACACAACCCCACTGCATGCACTAGCAGTCTGACTTTGCCAAGGTGAAACCATCAGTAGAAGCAGATCACCTCCCCTCCCTCCAGAATTTGACATCTGGTACACTATTTGGCCTCCTATATCATCACGGGTGGCGGGTGGCGCTGTGGGTTAAACCACAGAGCCTAGGGCTTGCCGATCAGAAGGTCGGCGGTTCGAATCCCCGCGACGGGGTGAGCTCCCGTTGCTCAGTCCCAGCTCCTGCCAACCTAGTAGTTCGAAAGCACATCAAAGTGCAAGTAGATAAATAGGTACCGCTCCGGCGGGAAGGTAAACGGCGTTTCTGTGCACTGCTCTGGTTCGCCAGAGGCTCTTAGTCATGCTGGCCACATGACCTGGAAGCTGTATGCCGGCTCCCTCGGCCAGTAAAGCGAGATGAGCGCCGCAACCCCAGAGTCGTCCACGACTGGACCTAACAGTCAGGGGTCCCTTTACCTTTATCATCATCACCACCACCATCATTTAATTAATGAGGCACACAGCTCAGTCAGTAGAGCATGAGACTCTTAATCTCATGGTCATGGGTTTGAGCCCACTCTTGGGGGGGGGGGATTCCTGCATTGCAAAGGGTTGGACTATATGGGCCTTGTGGTCCCTGCCTACAATTCTATGATTCTATAAGGAAAGCCCCACTGAATCAGGCCAAAGGCCCACCTGGTCCACTAATGTCCTCAACAGTGGCCTACCAGATTCCTATGGGAAGCTTACAAGCAGAACCTGAGTGCAATAGCACTTTCCTCCCTTGCGATTCCCAGCATGTCAGAGGCATGGTGTCTCTGATCCTGGAGTTAACACATAACCATCAAGATAGTCTTATCCCAATGAATGTGCTTAATCCCCTTTTAATGCCGTCAAAGGCAGCAGCCATCATTACACTGTGTGATAGCAAATTCCATAGCTTAACTATAAGAAGAGTCCTAGTGGATAAGATCAAAGGGGGAAATGGATGTCTCCGACTGCAGTGGGACTCGAGGCTCCAAGTTCTCTCTCTCTCTCTCTCTCTCTCTCTCACACACACACACACACACACACACATTTAAAGAAAGGCCTCAATATCGGGGAGCCGGAACACATTTCCCACGGAAGAAAGGCTGAAGTATTGGGGGAGGGATTCGTTTAGAAAATGCCTGAAGGGGGGAATAGCACTGAGGTTTACAAAATTATGCACGGAAAGAGAAACAGAGACGGAGAGAGATCCATCTTCCCCCTCCCTCTGCCATAATACTGGAACTTGCGATCACACAACGATTCTGATTAAGCGGTAGATTTAGGACGGAGAAAAGAAAGTACTTTTTTCACACAGCTAATGGAATTTGCCACCAGAAAGATGTGGGGACGGGCGCTACCTTAGATGTCTTCAGAAGAGGATTAGACAAATTCGCAGAGGGGGAATCAGTCTGTCAGTGACTATTGACCGTAATAGCTAAACCCCAAGCTCAGAGGCAGTTGCTGGGCGGGCGGCGGGGGGGGGGGAGGTCAAAGAACAGAAGAGGGTTGTTCCCTTTGTGTCTGGGCTGTGCAGAAGCATCTGGCTGAGCCCTGTGGGAAAGAGGATTCTGTGCTAGGAGGAACTTTGGAGTGATCCAGCGGGGCTCTCTCTACCTTCCCTGATCACAGTGCCAGAATACAAGAATGCCTATCAATGGCACTGTGGCGGCTCAAAAAGACCATGCATGAGTAAGAAACCCTGGCAAACTCAATCTCCCACCTGCTGCCATTCCCGCTCAGGTACCAAGTTTTGAAGAAGTACTCTATCCAAGCTCCGCAGGGATATTATATATATTTAATGGAAATAGCCAGTTCACCTCCCGAGCTCGAGCTCTCGCGTCCTCCCCCCCCCAAACGAACACACACACACTAGCGTCCTAAATTAAAGTCAAGCCAAACTCGGAGCCCTACTTTTCCCATTCCTTCACCAGCCAGCTCAGAGCGGAGCAGCACTGCGCCGTTAATAGATCGTTTGCATATAGACAGGCTTTGACGCACAGATCTGAAGTTGGCAGGCTGAAAATGAAAGCAGCCCTTTTTAATAAGCATTAATGGGAAAGGGATTAATTGGGGAGTGAAGAGCCGCTTGGCATGCCTGGCGTGTCTCTCTCTGCCAACCAGCACGATGGGAAAGGGGGCCTTTTGGGGGGCACATGGGGTTAGGCTGGGCATGGGGGAGGCTGGCTCAGCAAGGAGTAATCTAAAGCTCTTCTTCTGCTTCGCTGCAGAAGGTGGGTGGAATCTTAAAACTGCCTCAGATACCATGGGAATTGCAACCACCACATGTAGGCGCTATCGGAGAACAGATTTGCAGCAGAGCAGGCAGGAATTTTTTATGATACGGTCCGGAGCAAAACAACAGAGCCTCTGCTGACCGAGGGCGCAATTGTGTTGACTATTTAAGGAGTCTCGGGCGCTCCTTTTTATTTTTAATGAAAACCTAAATTTCTTTCCATTTTGGAAACCAGTAAAATTTGTGCATTTGTTCATTTCTCTTCCGCAATAATTGTTCGGCTCCACTAGGCACATGGAAGGGCATGAAGATATAGAGCAGGGGTAGGCAACCTAAGGCCCGTGGGCTGGATGCAGCCCAATCACCTTCTCAATCCGGCCCGCGGACGGTCCAGGAATCAGAGTGTTTTTACCTGAGTAGAATGTGTCCTTTTATTTAAAATGCATCTCTGGGTTATTTGTGGAGCCTGCATGGTGTTTTTACATAAGCAGAATGTGTGCTGTTATTTAAAATGCATCTCTGGGTTATTTGTGTGGCATAGGAATTCATTCATTTCCCCCCCCCAAAAAAAAAAATATAGTCCGGCCCACCACATGGTCTGAGGGACGGTGGACCGGCCCACGGCTGAAAAAGGTTGCTGACCCCTGATATAGAGAGTAATGACACCCTGTTGCTTCCTAGCTGCCTGTCCTTCCCTCGCACACCAACCTGCCTCCCTGGCTTCTGAGATTACACCAACCATTGCCCACAAAAATAATCAAACTCACGTTCAATGCCATAAGGGCTAGAAACCTGCCCCCCCCACCTCTCTCTGCAAATCTCAGGCTACTGAATTTAATGCTCCTTGCAGAGCACACACAAAACCATGGTGTATATATACGCACAGCATAGGCAGAACCCCACGTAGAGCAATTGCCCTGCACCTCTATTAGTTTTTGTGATGGCTCGTGCTAGGAAATAAAGCCGGCCAAAATGAGACTTCTCCAGAGCTCAGGAAGGGGCCAGTTCTGTCACACGGGGCCATTTCAATTTCCTGCCAGGAAGGATGTTTTTGTTCACAGGATGCAAGCTGGGAAGTGGCGTGTGGCATGCAAAGCAATGCAGGGTGGGGTGAGGGTGCCTTTTTCTCTGAGCGCATTTCCAGGTGGAAATGCTTGCTTGCATGGATATCAGCCGGGGGAAATTAAGGTGCTGAAAAAGTGGTTTCCTGGAGCCTAGTGTGTGCCCCTGCGGCGTTTGCCTAGCTACCACCACGCCAGCCACCCTTTCAAACACTACAACGGGTTGCCATGGAGATGGCTGCAATGTCACACAGTGGAGCAAAGCAGTGCAAGTCTGAGACTTGGGAATGAACATGGGGGATTGGGGGGCTGGCCTCTCCTATCTCCCACCTCTGCTCCTCCGGAATGAGGAATGGGGTTAATGCAAATTCTCCACCTCATAGGAAGCAATAGCTGCAAGGCGCCACTGTAGCAGGGTGTCAACGGCCCTGGGAACACCTCTGTTGGGCTGAGGGTGTGACAAGTGAACTAGTTATTATCTGTTTATTAGCAAAATATCTGTCATTATGAGGGAAGGGAGGGAAGGTTTGTGCATTGCCAGGATCTGTGGGGGAATGCAGCTGTCTACTCTGTGGAGCTCCCTAGCAGTAGAGGTTTGGGCAAGAACCATTCCTGAAACATGAAAACTATATTGTTTAGAGTCAGTCCTTCACAATCTGCATTTCTCTTCTTAACCAACCAATATCTATTCATGCTTTGGATTATGTTTCACACATACGTCTATGGATTTTATATTTTTGCGTGATATATTTTACGAAGGGGCAGATTATAATATTTAAATAAATACAAGTCACTCGCCAACTAGGCAAAAATACAGAGCACACATTACAGTGGGCCACACAATCACTCACACACCCAAGCACTGTTCAGTGTGTGGTGAGATGAGCTCTTCCACTCACCCCGACACTGGATGCAGAACTGGATGTCTTGAGCAGGCAACACACAAACAGATGTAGCCTTCATTTCCTTCCCCCTGAGATATCTTTATGAGGAAGATCACTTTTGGGCCGTCCACCACTGAACGAGAGTTTTAACACAAGTCACGTGTTCAAATGTGACGCCCTTTATCCTCTGCCAGATGACACTTGCTCAGATTTTAAAATGCAACGGAAACCACCTTGGACAGCGCAATCTGTGGCCCCAACTAAGACAAGGCATTCTGCAGATCTGATGATGGGCGGTTTGCCAACCAAGTGACAGGTAGAACCAGCAATGATGGATGGGCCACTCAGACAGATGGAGCATCTGACTTTGCTCCAGTTCCATTGGCAGGGGGAGATCTCCCATCATGATTGCTTTTGCCCCTAAAGTGGCACCCATTGCTGTCGACACAAACTTCCGAGGGGTTTTTTTTGGCATATGGAGTTCAACTGAGGCCACCCTCCAGAATGCACCACTGAGAAAACTTGCTTCCTTTAGTTCTCTCCCTGCATAAGGTCCTCTAAGCACAAGCTGTAGAGGTCCACATGCACTGGAATAAATTTAACTTTGCAATCTCTAAGCCACTTTACTCTACTAAAGCCTGTTTGACATGCTCCAGCCCCTTAATGCAGCAGCCTTTTTGGTTAACAGCTGTCAGCTTCATTCTGGCTCCACAAGTGTCACTGGCTCCACCAGCTTGCGTGCCGCACAGAGGACAAGTCCAGGTGTCATCATTCTAATTCCATGAAGATTTTGCCAGCATCTGAGATTTCCTTATTTTCTAAGCACAACTCATCTCAAAGGGCTCTGAACCTTCCCAAAACCCACTTTCTGCTTGCTGGTTGTTTCAAGGCACCTCTTCTGATCTCCAAATATAACAAAGCAATGCAGATGTGGTTCGGGAATAGGGATGACCAAGCCTTATTCTATGGACCAAAAAGCCAGCTGATGCACTTCAAAACTCATAAAACTGGAGCCAAGCCAGGATATGTTTCCATATTTTCACACAAGCTCTGGCAGCACTGCACAATACTCAAAGGAAAATACTGGCCTGAAGATCTGTGGTGCTAGCTAACAGCAGCTGCTCCAGTTTTGGTCATGCTGTGATAGCAGCTGTTGATCCTATCACAGGTACTAGATAACAGCATCATAGCTGTTTCTCTTCCTACCTTATCGGTAAAGACTGGAGTCTCTCCAAATAAAGGCTAGATGCGTATGTCCAGTTCGCCAGGAAACAATTGGGTTTTGTTGGCAAGAAAATATCCAAACACATAGAATTCTATGTGCTGCAGAACAAATAGGCTTAACAAGCAAACACAGAAAAGCATGAGAGATAACCAGGATACGCAAGTGAAAGGGCTTCTTCACACAATGCTGAAATAATTAAAGAATGTGTGGCCATGCAACTGGCTAGATCAGGGATGGGGAACCTGTAGCCCTCCAGGTGTTGTTAGACTACAGCTTCCATCATCCCTGACCATTGGCCAGGCAGGCTGGGGTTGATGTGAGTTGTGGAGTCCAACAACTTCTAGAGGGCACTAGGTTCTCTATTCATCTTGTAGATGGCTTTTAAAAATTAAATACATTCATGAATGAATTCAATTATTATCAGTGAATAGGAACAATAAAACAATAGTTTTATGGAACTTCTGCATTCAGAGACAAGAGTATCACTGAATGCCAATTGCTAGGGACCAGAAGCAGGTGAGGCTTACTGCCACAATGCCCAACTGGTGGGTGTCCCAGAGGCATCTCGTTCATCATTGTGAGAAGTGGGTTACTAGAGTAGATGAACCTTTGGTCTGATTTAGCTCAGTTCCTCTTATGGAAAACCTACTCAGCAGCTTAGAGGCAAAGCAGCAAAACAATTCTTCCTATCTCTGTTCTGTCTTGACTTATTGAACACTTTTATGTGGACATCTGCTTTTCTGAATATTATCCAGAAAAAAACATGGGGGCAGAAACCAGTGCAAAGACACCCACTAGTACAATGTGGATTCCTCCTTTCCACCCGAAATCCACTCTGGAGGGTTGAGAGAACCCCCAGAGCAGCATGGGGGTGTGTGTGTGAAATCATTCCATTGGACAAGCAGAAATGCTCACACTGATGGAACGATCATATTATCACAATGCTTAATTCCACCTGTAGTTTGTAACAGGGCAAAGTTGAATTCAGATTTAGCAATTATCACATTTGGAGTCTGCCACAATATACCTGTTCAAGGATCCATGGATGCAGAATGTGCACAGGTCAGAAGAAGCATTAAAGACAGGGTTCTCCTTGAATGAATGCATGTAGATCAGGGGCAGAATTTGTTACCTCCAAACCTATGCATGTTCAGCAGCCACAAGGTAAAGGAAAGCATGAGTGTGACTGAAATGTCTGTTGCAACAGTATCTCCAAATTTCTTAATAAACACTCAGAAATTCAGAAGCTGCTCCTGGATATTTTGTAAATTCACAGATACGTACCTTGCTTGCAGGAGCTCTGCTGGCCTGACCGGGCATCTGGGCCACAGCAGTGGGAATAATATAGCTAATTCAATTTGAGCCCAAGTTTCTGAAGCAAGTCAAGTTCACAGTGTAAGACTGAGTTGGCTAGAATTCCAGATTCCAGGGCTTGGAGTTTTGTTTTCGGTAAGCTGCCCTTCAGAGTAGAAACAGCAGCAACAACAACAATGGGTGTTGTGGTGCCTTAAAGATTAACAAGTGCACACGTGCCAAAGACCTCTAATCCTCTAGAAGTGATCCAGAAGCCCTGTGCCTTCAGGTTCCTTGCCATCCCTTCTCGAGAAGAAGATGGAAAGACCACATGGGGGAAAGGATGGGGTACTGCATTCCTCAAAGGAAAAGCTCAGATTTTATTCGCAGGTCAGAAGTAAAAAGACTTGATCGCAAATCCTTGCTCCCTTTTAGCCACCCATATAAGAAACAGAGTGTGTGGCCCCCTCCACGTCCCAACTACTACAATGCCCTTTTGGCTGGCTAGTTGTAGGGGGAAGCACTGATGTGGAAGTTGCCCACAGGACACCTGCTGCACAGAACCCAGAGGAAGGGACTGGGCAAGTGAAATGGGAAGAAACCCCTACAAATGTGCTACGTTTTGGAATTGAGTGACACCTGTTACTTCAACAAAAGAATCAGAACACAAGTGACAGTCTGGATGGCTCCATTTACAGGTAGGTAGCCGTGTTGGTCTGCCGTAGTCGAAGCAAAATAAAAAAATTCCTTCCAGTAGCACCTTAGAGACCAACTAAGTTTGTTCTTGGTATGAGCTTTCGTGTGCATGCACACTTCTTCAGATACACTGAAACAGAAGTCACCAGACCTTTATATATAGTGAGAGGGTGGGGAGGGGTATTACTCAGAAGGGTGGTGGGAATGGGTGATTAGCTGATAGGTGAGGTAAACCTGTTGACGACTGTTAACGACTGCAATTGGTCTTGCAGGAAAAAGCAATGGGTGAGATGGCTAAAAATTGCTCTGTCATGTAAAATGAGATAAGAATCCAATGTCTTTGTTCAGACCAGGTCTCTCCATGTTTATAAGTTTGGTAATGAGTTGCAATTCAGCAACTTCTCTTTCCATTCTATTTCTGAAATTCCTTTGCAATAAGACAGCTACTTTGAGATCTTGTATAGAATGTCCTGGGAGATTGAAGTGTTCTCCTACTGGTTTCTCTGTCTGGATGGCAGCATGCTCAGCTAACACATACACATGTTCTCCTTCCGTTCTCACAACCCTTCTTTGGGAAAGAGATGCCAATGCCCTTGAGACACTGGGGAAGGTGGAGGCAAGTCCAGCACCGGCTTCCACGAAATTCTGATGTCTGGAAGACAAACGTGGGAGCCTCGTCTGCTTCCTTGGCTGCTGTGTCCCTGCTCCTGCTGTGGCCTAGAGCAAGGGCTCACCCTATTCAGTGCACACAGCGGGGCCATGTGGGTGGGTGGGGGGGGGGAGACTTACAATGGAAAGCTCTGGCAAGCGCTAGTCATTAATGCCTTATCTTCGAGAGCAGCCTCACGCCGGGAGCTTCAAACTTCACTCCGCTCCCAGCTCTTTCATCCCACCGCCAGAGACGCAAAAAAAAAACAGCCGTGTCAGCAGCAGGAGCCTCGTGCATGTGCGTGCATTCTAAGGAAAGCACGGCTGCGGTGCTTCCCTCGGCCTGCATCCAGCTCAGGGTGGCTGAAAGAGTCGGGAGCTGCTAGGCTTGCAAGATTGTGCTAAGGCGAGTCACCCCTGGCCAAGCAAAGGGGGACAGAGCCGTGCCACGTTCTGTTCCATTCCACGCTTCACCAGCCTCTCCGTCTGCACTGGGGTGGTGTAAGGAAAGGGGGACACTTCTTCTGAAAGGAGGATACAAGTCACGACCTGCAGCAGGGGTGCATGCAGTTGCATGGGTGCAAGGGTGCGCTTGCAGTCCAATCATGCCCCTACAATTTTTTGCGCAGCCCAGGCGGACAAAGGAAGAGAGTAATGCCACAGTGGTGCAGGGAGTTCAGAATCAGTCACCTGATTACAGTCATACCTCATGTTACGGCTACTGCGGGTTACGTCTTTTCGGGTTACGCTCCGCGCCAAACCCGGAAGTACCGGAACGGGTTACTTCCAGGTTTCAGCGCTTTGTGCATGCGCAGAAGCGCCGAATTGTGTCACGCGCGTGCGCAGCTACAACGCTGCGTGATACAAACACTGTGGGTTGCGGACGTGCCTCTGTCACGGATTACGTCCGTAACCCGAGCATCCACTGTATCTCCAAAACTAACCCACTGATGCAGTATTATCTTAGACATGCAGTGATGCAGTATTTGTGAGTGCTACACTGTCACAGTTGCTGTTGCAAGCAGCTGGGAAGGAGGCAAGCCAGATCTGGTATGTCCAAGCTAAATCACTGTTTCTTACTCACCCTGCACTTTCTGCTAGTCAACTATTATGCTCCTTAGCTTAAACTCAGGTCCTCCAGGACTTTGGCCTGCCTGCAGCATCTCCCACATGTTCTGCCTTGGAGATGCTCTGAAACATGTATTTGCACACAATTCTGGGCCATTTTTGGAAGTAACCAAATGCCGGAATGCAATGAGTAGCACTTGGTCCCTTTTTACCTGTATTGTGCCTGGAAGTGGTTCTGCACAAAGCTCTGGCCCTTTAGCGGCTGGGCGGTTGGCTGAGCACTCACATTGGTGGAGCCCTCTTCCTGCGCAGATGGAAGCTGCAGAGAAAACAAGAGAGCAAGGTTGAGTTACAGGACTGGGGAGCCTCCCCCCTCTCCAGTTCTTGTTGGACTACAACTCCCGACATTCCACCTGCCACTGAAAACACCTCCCAAAGCAAACATTCTCCCAATGGACACTCAGCCAAATCCGCCATCATAGTTCTGCCTTCTTACCACCGTTTTAAAATGTGGGTTCTTCCAGCTCGTTGTCCCTGCTTTCCTCCCACCTTCTCTCCCTGCCCTTCCATCACCACCACATTTCTCTCACTTTTTCACATCTCCCACTCCCTTTCAGCAGCAAAATCACGTCTAAAAGGGGGAATAGAGAGAGTTGGTTAGCTGACCATGTTTGCTAACAGGCATTAAAAAAAGAAGAAGAAGCAGCATTCTGGCAGGGTTCTGTTTTGATAGGTTTTTATAAACATACACATTTTTTTTGGGTCCCGCTCTGTGAAGTTGTTTGGATGAGAGAAGAGGGTGCAAAAGCTCAATTACCAGCTTCAAGGTGTTTGGGAATCTTTCACTCTCTCCTCATTAAATCAGGGACAAGCAGGCTGAGCCAGCACCTGCCAGTCCCAGAACAGGACAAACACATTTTGTTGCACACAGTGTGACAACAAAGGAATATTTTAAAAATCTGCAAATAAAGCAGGCAGGTTGGTCTCCCTAGGGCAGTGGTGGCTAACCTTGACACTCCAGATGTTTTGGAACTACAACTCCCATCATCCCTGACCACTGGTCCTGTTAGCTAGGGATGGTGGGAGTTGTAGTTCCAAAACATCTGGAGTGTCAAGGTTAGTCACCACTGCCCTAGGGACTAGGAAGGGACACCTGGTCAAGCCCTATTCTTAGTAGAATGTATACTAAGCCGAAGCATGCAAGCAACTTTTGCCACCTGAGTCCAGGACCAGTCAGTGGAATCCTATATTGTAGTCTTCCATGTGGATGGACCAACATTCCCATCAACCATTGGCCACTTGCTGATGGAAGAAGAAGGTCCCCCACCCTTGCTACATTGCCATTTCTCTGCAGCTATTGCTTCCCACAAACTGCTTCTGCATAGCCAAGGCTCCATTTTGTAATGAAAGCATATGCCAGTGACACTTCTGCCTGAGGCTTACACAAACACACTAATCTAAGTGCTACCAGCATGGGAAGTCACTGTACAATCTGGGAGATCTGCGTGGTTGCCGCTTGCTGTGACACGGCGCTCTGAGCATGCAAGCAGGCTTTCTCAGCAGCCGCTCCTGGGCTGTAATAGTAATCTGAATTGGGCCTCAGTGACCTCACGGCTCAGGAAGCAATGCTGCCCACACCTGCCCCCTCCTATTAAGACAAAGGAGATTTAACATTTTAATGGATTTCTCAAACGTAGCGGGATGGAAGGAAAAGAATTCATGATGCTATTAATCAAACCATTTGCCCTGTCTGGAAAAGTGTGTGGTTTTTTCCCCTCTATGAAAGCAAAGGAGAGAATTTCTCTTGATACGCAAGGAAGAACAACAGAATAGGAGGGTAATAGCTCCCAGACTCTAGGAAGCAAGGAGATTTCCCTAAAATGGGAGTTGATCTCCTAACATGGTGACACATTGGCTCAAAGAGAACTGCAAGAACTCTGTTCTTTATTCTGTATTTTAATGAATGTTTTGTCATCTTTCAAATCATACTGTTAGCCACACAAGACGACTTCTTTATTATTGATAAAGTAAAGTAAACATTTTTAAAAATTAAAGAAAAACCTAATGGTTATGTTCTTTGGAAGATTTTTATTAGGGGATCCTCCAAGCAAAAGTTCACAATTCTGGACAATATATTTGAAAGATCTCTTGCTCCCATCAAGTCCCTCTTGCCATGCAAAGAAGCAGAAGAGGGTGATGGGTGTGCTGCAGAGTAAAATTCATGCAAGTAAACAATGAGGCCCATGAGAACAGTATGATTCTGGGCTGCACCTCACACTTTCTGCAATGCAAAGGGTCCCTCTAGATGCATCTCACTGTGGAAAGACTTCTCAGAAGGTTGGTAGCTTGGACACTGTTGACCTAATATTGGTTCTGTGCTCATGATGAGACCTGAGTAGAGGAGACTTATTCCAAAGGACTATAAGGAAAATTAAAGTGCAAGGTGCCATACTCTTAAGGGTGTTGTTATATACCAAGATCCTTTAAGATTCTCCTTGCTTCCAGTACTTTTTAAAGGAATCAAACAACAGGCTTAGTGATCTATATTTTTACCTCTAATTATGGGATCAGCTGAAACTGCAGCATTATATTTTTTCCTGGACTGTCATTTGTTGAGGTAGGGAGAGGTGATAAAATGCCTCCATTTTATCAAGACCTTAAGCTTTGGCATTCCTGTGTTGTGGAATCAGCCTCAGCCATCAAGCAGCTGCCACAAACAGCAGAGAACTAAAGCCGCCTTCACTTCATCAGATGCAGAAGAGGACATGGGGCCTGCACCTCTAATAGTAGACAGTTCCCACTTCTGCATAACCCAGTGATGGCTAACCTTGACACTCCAGATGTTTGGGAACTACAACTCCCATCATCCCTAACTAACAGGATCAGTGGTCAGGGATGATGGGAGTTGTAGTCCCAAAACATCTGGAGTGTCAAGGTTAGCCATCACTGGCATAACCACTAGAACACCAAGATGCATGTCCTCTCTTGCATCTGATCACCAGCACTCCTAAAGGGTCACAGAAGAGTTTAGCCTTTCTGCGTGGCCCATATTCCATAAGAATAACTTTCTCATAAGGGAGAATTCAAGAGATGAAACTTGGCTGAGTGTGGCAGCCACAGGAGGCAATGCCCACTAGCTATATAGGGTGCGTGCAGCCACCCTCCTGACACCAGAATTGTTTAATGCTTATTTGGGTGGAGCACGTTTGGAGCTCTGCAGATATGCCAACAAAGCCCACACACACTCCCAACCCTACCGCCATCCTGCCCCATCCTGCTAAGCTGCAACAATGCCAGCGTTCAGATGGCAGCTCCACCCCCACGAGTCACTACAGCATGCAGAAGACCTTACGCTGCAGAGAGGCAAGTCATACCGACATCTACCCAAGAGGCGTCTTCTACAACGGTCACCTCAGAACCAGAGAGTGCTGTCACTTGAACCAGTCCAGGGATGACTCAAAAACAGGAACACCCTGGCACCTGAACAGAAAGCAAATAATGTCCCACTTTTTTAAGGTCCAGGTAGGTAAGCACAGAGAGGAGCTGTGTCACTTCCGTTGAGAGATCAGCTGGCTTTAGCTCTCTGTCGGCTGTTGCCTAACAGCAGCTGTTCCAGCAGACTTCCTGAATTGTTTCCGCCCCAGCTGGTCATTATAAGAACTATAATTTAAAATACTGCTGCCTGAGATTATTTTTTTCCTCCTCCCTCCCCATTCATAGCAACATAGGAAACTGCCTCATACTGAGTCAGTGTTTAATACATAATACTTATCTGGCAGGATCTGGAACTTCACAATATCTGGACATGGCTTCAATTTTGCAGCTGAATTTGATACATTTTTTCCTAGTTCTGACTATGTCAAGCCAGGGCGTACCACTCCAGACTGCAAATTGGGAGCTCACACGACTGAATGCGGAGGAATTCCACACCTTAAAGTGTTCCCTTCTGACCAGGGAATAGACACTTGCTGTCACAGACTGGTTGGAGGAACCAGCTGGGAAACCCTCAAGGGAAGAAGGCTCAGAGGCAGGGGACTGGTGGTGGGATAACGATGAGTGATCAGAGAGTGAAGACTGGGAGAAGCTGTCTGAAGCTGAAGATGTAACAGGGCTTAGTGAGTGGCGGGGGGAGAGAGAGAGAGAGAGAGAGAGAGAGAGAGAGAGAGAGAGAGAGAGAGAGACTGTTGCAAAGAGAAGTCCAGAATCAGAGGCAAAAGCTCAAATAGGAGAGGAGGGAGGCCAAGAGGCAGAGATGAATCTGGCTATTGAAGATACACAGGTGTCTCCCTCTCCTGCTGCAACAAGCTCCCCTCCCCCATGGTCTCCCAGAACCAGGAGAGGCATAAAGAGGGCAGAGGAGAAGTTAGCTTCATGCAGGCACAGTCTCTGATTGCTTGGGGAAACCCCTGGAGAGAAGGGGACTTAGGCAGCTGTGGGGAGGTGGGGACCTTCAGTCTCCGCAACTGCTTCATGGGGACAAGACCTGCCAGAGAAGAGTTGCTCTGCTCAGTAGGCCTGACATCCTGTGCAAATGCTTTTCTTTCTTTCTTTCTTTCTTTCTTTCTTTCTTTCTTTCTTCCTTTCTTCCTTCCTTCCTTCCTTCCTTCCTTCCTTCCTTCTAGTAAAGAGTTAACTCCAATTTGCTCAATGTAGTTTCCTGCTGGCTCGCTCCTGTCACTTACTGAGACCCTTAAATATATCCCCTATTGAATTAAGTCTCATGGATGCCCCTTATACAACAGGGCAGTTACGTCTTGCTTCATTTTATTGCTTAAATATAACTTTGGGTTGCAAGAATACAGCGGCTGGTGACATCTTATGAAACTGACTTTTGTATGCTTAACAAAGCTGTGCCTTTAGATACAATCTCCAAAACAACCTTTGGGAGTTTAGCCAAGATTAGCCCAAAATTACACAATTACGGGAGGTCACTGCTGAATGCCACTTTGTGTTTGCTCCCTTTCAAAGGGGACTTTCTGTCTTCCCGTCAGCTTGACCCACATCCAATGCAACCAAGCTACAGGTGCGTAGGTGAGAAGGGGTTGGGTTACTGCCTGGCCGCGGGCCCATAACAATTGTTCCATTCCTGGAACAAGACGGAGTGTCCTTTCCTTCTTGAAATTGCATAACACCTTTAGCTTAAGGCAGTTTAAGTCAGCTCTAATACTTTGTGCAGAAGTGTACCTAGGGTCCCTTGCACCTCCAGCAAGGAGCTATATTGGTGGGACACAGACCCCCCCCCGGGGGGGGATCTAAGAAGCAGGCAATGTTGCCTGGACAGGAGGAACATGCCTCTTCAGGGCTGGATGTGGCTCTCTGCCTGGAAGCCACTCCAATGGCCACTTTCTGTTTCTCCTGCAGCAGGAGCAGCTTTTCCTGCTGGAGATTCCTTCTGTGGGCAAAGCAGCGACTGGGTTCCTGAGCAAGTGGGGGCACTTCAGATGTCATGGGAGGACTCCAATACCTGACGGCTGATTTTTGTGCCCCACCCCCTGGGCCTGCACCTCTGGTAGGGGCTGGTTTTGCCAACCCCTGGGTACACCTCTGACTTTGAGACTACTTCTTTCATCTTGCCTGTTTGTCAAAGGGCACCAGCCTGTGTGTGTTTACGCAAATCCACCGGTGTGTGTGTGAAACTGGGTCTGTGACCTGGGTGAAAATGAGCCTAGTTTCATCCCTGCTTTAATAAAATTACTCCTGGTCTTGCCTGCTGCTTCATGGGGTATGGCCCCAGCCTTAGAAACGTAACCTCCAGCTTTGCATGCTATGGTGATCCTAAATATTAAAGGTTTGAAAATACAAATGCAACCAGAGACAAGGGATGCCTAGCCTTCTCAGACCCCAATGTGTCTCCAGGACTGTCTACCTGCTTGGGTTTCTTAACTAATAGGTAAAGGGACCCCTGACCATTATGTCCAGTCGTGTCCGACTCTGGGGTTGCGGCGCTCATCTCGCTTTATTGGCCAATGAAGCCGGCGTACAGCTTCCAGGTCATGTGGCCAGCATGACAGAGCTGCTTCTGGTGAACCAGAGCAGCACACGGAAATGCCGTTTACCTTCCCGCCAGAGCGGTACCTATTTATCTACTTGTACTTTGACGTGCTTTCGAACTGCTAGGTTGGCAGGAGCAGAGACCGAGCAACGGGAGCTCACCCCATTGCAGGGATTCGAACCGCCAACCTTCTGATCAGCAAGCCCTAGGCTCTGTGGTTTAACCCACAGCGCCACCCGCGTCCCTTCTTAACTAATAGATGTCAACAAAATCTTGATCCGAAGGCTCCTTTGGCTGGGGCTTGCTCATTCCCTATTGTGTTTACTCTGTCACAGTCAGAGCCAAACTACATAACACCTTTTAATCACATGGTTTGCACTCAAGGGAGTGCAAGGCTCACAAGAGTTTTCTTCCACCAAGAGCCAGCATGGTGGACCAATCCAGATCAGGAACCTGGGATGGGGGTGGAGAAGCAGCAGTGGCAGAAACAGCTTACCATGGCCGCGGTACATGTCGGCAGTAGCAGCGACAACCTGCAAGGCCTCAAGGTGGCGGCACAATCACCACCACGACAAGGCTTCGCAGGCGGCTGCCACTTCTGCCACCGCCCACTCCTGTGGCAAGGCTTCGCAGGCTGCTGATTATTGTGCCACTGCTGCCAGGCTGCTGCCGCTGCTTCTGCCCTTTCCCTGCCGTTTTGATTCTGCCGTCACCAGGCTGCTGCCACTTCTGTCGCCTAGCAGATCTGCTGGCAGTCTGGCAGTCCCAGATTATTTGTATTCACTATGACTCACCACCGTACACTGGCTTGCCCTGAATACCACCATTTGGTAGCCAACCCCAAAACCAAAAGTCCTTTTGGGGTGCATTTTGGCTTGCCTGCTGCTGATAGTGTCCATGAGGTGATTGATTAATATAATCATTTATCAGTTTTATACCCATTTGCCAGGACATTGTCCTGCTCACCTCTGAGTGGTGCCTTCCTTGTTTCAGATATCGTGATATGTCAATATATTGCGATATTTAGCTGGTGATATATCACAATATTGAAAACCAGTTATCGCCCAGCCCTAATAAGCAGTATATTTGTTATAATGATGAAACAGATGGCACAGGCTGAGTGGAGAGACAAGTATCTATTAGTACGCCGCAAGCTGTTGCCTGAAATGGTCAAAGTCCTCCAGGAAAAAGGACCGAAGGCATGTATCTTCAGGCTTGATCTTTACTACAGCTCCGTGTGCTAGTTCCCATCAAAGACAGGTGTGATATCATGATACCATCTTTCCTGTGCAACTCCCTGCCCTTGGAGCTTACTACTCCACACAACAGCACATTGTTTATCCCCTTGCCTTTCAATTATCATTCTGTTCCTTGGAGTCTATTGTTATACACTTTTTCCACATGGCTGCCTTTGAAAGGCATTTGGATACTGCAGGTGGTATGTTAGCAGGTCACTGCTGGGGGCCAGCACTGGCTGCCAGTTTGTTTCTGAGCACATCCAAAGTGCTGCTTAAAGCTCTAAAACAGAGGTGCCTTACCTATGGCCTGCCATATGCTGTTGGACTACAACTCCCATCATCCTTGGCCATTGACCATGCTGACTTGGGCTGATGGGAGCTGGAGTCCAGTGACATCTGGAGGGCTACTGGTTCCCCAGTCCCTGCTGCTTGTTCCCGTATGATTACGCCTGCCCATGGAGGTCCTCAGGAGTTGCATATGCAGGACAGGGCCTTCTTAGTTGCGGCAACCAGCCCTTGGGAGCTTCTTCTCTGTCAATTTTCAAGAAACTGGTGGAGATCATCCTGTTTTAACAGGCCTGCATCATGGGCTGATTTGCTCCCTTGCCCAGATTGTTGGTTATTGCTGATGCCAACTGCTTCTGCCTCTCAATTTTATGCTGCTCGATTTTATTGTGTTTACTGTTTTACCAATACATACGCACATATTGTACTTTATAATTGTCACATGCTGCTTTGGGAGTTGCTTTGGACAAACAATGGCTTCTACGTTCAAATACAAATAAATAAATATAAATGCAAAGTATGTGCGAAAACAGCATGTCAGCTGCTGCCAGCAAGATGCATTAGTCAGCTTACCAAATTACAGCCCATCCACGTTTTAACAACCAGGCTGATAACGCCAGTTATACTAGCTAATTACTACACAGCAAGAGGTAATTTGGGTGCACTGCAGCTGAACACAAACACCCCCACCTGCCTGCATTTTACATGCGTATGTTGAGCTTGTGCATACACACACCGTGGGAGCAAGGCAGCAGGGCTGATGATAGCTGGCGTCTGCATGGGATTACTGGCCTGGAATGACGACTCTTACTGAAGATTAACTGTAAGGTGGTCTTTAGCCAAATTCGCTTAACTTTTTAATCTGACGTGATAGCTACCAATATCACTCAGGGCTCATTTCCTGGGTGCAAATACCTAAGAGTACGCATATGTCCCAGCGCATTCAGGGCAACCCCACCCACCTCACCTGAGTAGTCGGGTCTTTTTCCACAGCTCCTTTTCCCTCAGGTTCCAGGTAATAATAATAATTTATATGCCACCCATCTAACTGGGTTGCCCCAGCCACTCTGGGCAGCTCCCAACAAAAAAAATAGTAAAAGCACAATACGACATCACACACTAAAAGCTTCCCTGAACAGTAACAAAACGATAGAATCACTTCACCATATAGTGCTCAACTGCCCTCTATATAATGTTGGCCGGAAGAATTTAGTGCTACCATTAATCCAAAAATTGTCCAGGCACCCGGTTGACTTCCTTCTTGCTTTTTTATTGCAAGATACTGACCAGTTTGTAACCCTACAAATGGCAAAAAAATTAACTTCTGTTCTGACATACAAGAGACGTAGTGGACTGTTAGTAGGAAATTGAAATTGCTTGGAAGCAACATTCACATTATTTGTGTGGGTGGGTGGGTGGGTGGGTATACACTAATAAAATTAGTGGCAATAAAAGACTATATATATATATATATATATATAGTCTTTTATTGCCACTAATTTTATTGTCACCAATTTTTTTTAATTCATTTGTGTGAGTGTAACTGCTGTTCCGGCGTTTTCTGTCTTGTCTTGCTATGAGCTTAAAGCTGAAATAAAGTTGATGATGATTCCCTGAACAGGACTGCCTTCACACACCAAGAGCCTAGCACACAACACACCAAGGCTCCACAAAAAAGCACGTAAGGGCTACACACATTTCCAAGCACCTACTAAACTGCGAAAGCTGTGTGCTAGCCAGGAAAAAAAGGCGAGTGGAACAAGTGCAGTCATGGGTTTCACAATGCCATTCAGGGAACTTCCCTCAAGACAGAGGCCTTGTCCGAGCCAGTGGAATCAGGAAGGTCACTGTGCACAATGGACAGTATCTGGAAAAGCAGAGATTTTTCCACACAAAGAGAACATGTCCGGCCTTAACCTGGTCACTTTTAGGTGGAGGACCCAATGGCTCCTTCTCAGCCATCAGAATCTAGAACGACAAGGATGAAGAGCCTGCGGCATTGCCTAGTGTTGCTTGACTTGTTGTTGTTGTTTAGTCATGTCCGACTCTTCGTGACCCCATGGACCAGAGCACGCCAGGCACTCCTGTCTTCCACTGCCTCCCGCAGTTTGGTCAGACTCATATTGGTAGCTTCGAGAACACTGTCCAACCATCTCGTCCTCTGTCATCCCCTTCTCCTTGTGCCCTCCATCTTTCCCAACATCTGGGTCTTTTCCAGGGAGTCTTCTCTTCTCATGAGGTGGCCAAAGTATTGGAGCCTCAGCTTCAGGATCTGGACTACAACCCCCATCATCCCTCATTATTGGATGGGGAGTCATCGAGTCCAACAACATGAGGTTTTTCACCCCTACTCTAAGAGAATCTAGGTGGCCAGCCCAGGATCCCAGCTCTTACAGAAATGAAGAGCCACCGAGAGTAAAAACCATGCTTCAAGAGAACAAGATAGGCATCTGCTCAAAGAGAGGGGCAGAAGCGCACAGAAGAAACATTAAGTGAAAGTTTTAACAGGAGGTTTAGTTCAAGACTTGGTGTCTTTTAAGTTCACACAGCTTGCTCCATTTCAGTCACATATGTCTTGGCTGGCAAAAAGAACAACAACTTGCAAACTTGGTTCCCTGTTGTACAAAGAAACAGCTGCAGAGAGTTATTAGATAAAACTACTTTTGTTCAGAGTTGCTGAACAGGTAGACGGACGGTGGCTGCTTTAATGACCACCAACATTGCTAAGCTGCCTCCAGTCTAAAGAACCTAAGCTGTGTCAAGTATTTAATATCACTCTTTATACATGATGTTATTCATTACAACAGAATTATAGCCAGCCCTGAGCTGTGTGTCACACCTAGCACCCAGGATGCTCTAGATTCCGTGCTTGGTTCTCCAGTCCATGTATCTATCAAAAGTTATCTTTTAGAGGCTTAGGTTGGTACATACACTGAACTCTCCCTCCATTAGACACAAACACTAAGATCTGGCCTATACTTATTTTTATAAATAAATAAATAAATAAATAAATAAAACAGCCTGTTCATGGTACCTTATGCCCATCATCACCATCAGATATACCACCTTCTCCAAGCAGTTCTTCTGCCTGGTGTGGAATGATTCATGAGGAATGGTCATCGCTCAATGATACAGCAGATGTTTTAAATGGAGATGGCCCCAGGTTCAATCCCCGGCATCTCCAGGTAGGATTGGAAGAGACCCAATAAAAAGGAACCAAGTAAAAAGGCTGAGATGGTAACTGGAGTAGTGAAGCTACCAACAGATGGGAAGCCTTTTGGGGGGGGGTGGGGGCTGTGTGGTGGCCACTTACATAGGAGGGCAGAAATTAACCCGCAGTGGTTTCACTACCTAAGCTGTTGGCCTCAGAGTCGCAAGCACTCCCCGCTTCCTTTCAAAGGCTGAGCACATCTGCTTTTACAAACACACACACACACACACACACACACACACACACACACACACACACACTGTGCTGGTCCCGTGGGGTATCCAAAAGGCGATGTCTAAGTCCGGTCCAAGGTCAGAGGTACACGTAAAGGCAGTCCGAAATAACTGAAGCAGGGTACAGGGCAGGGAGTCAGGCGAAGTCAGGAACGGGTGGGCAAGCAGGGAACCAAGGCAGGTCAGGAGCTCGGGCAGGAAAGCAGGACAGGGATCAAGCAGGAACACCGGCAGGAACTGGTCAGCATCGATGTTGCTCCTGCAACTTGGGGCTGGGGCTGGCTGGCTTTTATCTGCCCCGAGGCATAGGGCGGCTCCGATCCTCAGGTGACTCGCCTCTCCTGGCTTGGAGGCGAGCACTCCTCCTGTGGGAACTTAGTTCCCTTCGTCTCTCTGCCCTGAGCCTCTGCAGTTCAGGAGAGGCTGGAGGGTTACAGGACCCAGAGGTAACCTCAGCTTCCCCTGATGGGGCTGGGAGTGGAGCACCTGCAGGCAATGGGTCCTCCACCCCATCAGGAGCCAGAGCAGACTCAGCAGATGCCTGCACCTGAGGATCCAGCACAGGTGAGGACCCTTCAGCCTCAAGCCCTAGCCCCGGCTCTGCTGATTCTGGAGGTGGGGAATCCTGTGCAGGCTGGGATCCCTCAGGTTCAGCATCAGTCTGAATCCCAGGCCATCACACACACACACACACACACACACACACACACACACACACACACTCCAAAAGGCTTATCTCAAGGTTCCCCCAGCCCTGGAGCTCTTGTTGAGTGACTGCATGGAAACAGAGCTCCCACTCTACAATTGAAGAATCCACGTGGGTGCGAAAGTATCTACCCCCCCCCTTTCTTCCTCCGAGACTGAATTAGCAGCTTGGAAAGGAAGCCCTGCATAAGCCGCGCATTGTGAGAGTGCCAATGCAATCAGGCCAAGGGAAGGATCAGTGATGGCTAATGAATTCTACCATCTGCCCAGGGTAGAGGTGGCTATTTAAAGGATGCGAAGGAATGATGTGGTGGGGGCCAGGCCAATGCATTTTGGCACCTGAGATGAATAGCAAAATGGTGGTCCCCCTTGCCACCACAGAAGAAGAGGTGAGTGAAGATCTACATCAGGAACAAGGTGGGAATAAAGATCTACATCTGCTGCCCCTGTGGATCCTGCCGCCTGGGGCAGTTGCCTCTCCTTGCCTCATGGGTGGGCCAGCGCTGAATGCAGTTCTCCTGGGAATGCAGCTGAGGCAGCTGTGCTTTCTGAACCCAGGGCGTGGCCAGAGAAGTAGGCATGCAGCTGGCATGAGAGAAGGAGACACACACACATGTGAAGAGAGCATGGGGCTTGCCATGTTTCTGGGTCCCGACAATGTGGCGATGGGCGTCCCCATAGAAGAAATGGCCCGCTAAAGTCTTCCTTTAGTGTTCCTCAAACTTGAGTCTCCAGATGTTGTTGGACTACAACTGCCATCAGCCCTAGTTAGCAAGGCCTGTGGTCAGGAATGGTGGGAGATGTAGTCCAACAACAGCTGAGGACACAGGTTTGAGAAACACTGCCTTAGGGGGACAAAGGGAGTGGCTCTGTGCCAGAGGGCAAAAGGCAGGGGCCCCACCCTCAACTCAGAATTAGTTAGAAACACAAGAGCATTTGAAGTAGAGTTTTAGAGTTGGAAGGAGAGGCAGGACCGGTGCTGGCAATTTTGGCGCCCTAGGCGAGGGGGCGGGCCACGTGACGTCATTACGTATGACGCACATTGCGGAGCGGTGCCCCGCCCCCTGCCCTGCCGGGCGCCCCTCGCCGCCGCGGTTTGCTTGCTCCACCGCTGGTTGGGGTGGCGGCGGACTGTGGCCATGGGTGACGCAAGGACCCTCTTGGAGTGTTAATGCTGTGAGCCCCTCCATTGCAGCCTTAGGTTGTAAATGTGTGTAAATAAACCACAGATCATAAAGACACCATGGTCTCTGCTGTGCCTCAGTTCCAAAGGAAACACAAAGCCTGGGACCCCTGGAATCTTCCACCACCGTGGTCATTGGGATGGCGTGTAACAATACCTTTCCCAATCCCAATTATTGCTCTGGAATACATGCTAAGGGCTGATGTCCTACTGTTAAGATTTGCCTGTCACAGGAATCCTCAAATTGACCTCATGTCTATTTGCCCTCCAGCTTTCCCACCCGCCCCCCAAAAGCCTTCCACTTGTGGTAAAATCAGGTTCTAAGAGCTTCTTCCCCCGAGGCTGATGTCTCCAGTGGCAATTAGGGAAACACGGTGCTTTGTGCAGGAGAAGTTCAGTGCTCGCCGCATGCTCTGACAAAAGGCACATTTTCAAACTGAGATAAGTGCCAATTAATTTTCGCTTCAGCTGCTAGGCAGCCTCGTGTATCTTGCACAAAAGCAGGTGATTTCCTCTTGGTAGGGTACCATGTGTGTGTGTGTGTGTGTGTGTGTGTGTGTGTGTGTGTAAGAGAGAAACACAGACAGCATCTATGTATGGCAAGGAGACAGAGAGAGGTGTGAACACATGCAGGGGGAAAATGTATGTGGGAGAGAGAGCATAGGCTAAGAATGCACATGACATAGTCAGTACAGCTCTGGCTTGGCAGAGAATTACATTCTTTTGACGGCCGCATTTGATCTACTCATCTATCTTTACTATGAGTTAATAAAATGATTTTTTTGGGGGGGGGGAATGCCTCACATGTGATGAGTACCTCAATGGGCAACAGACAAAAACCTGTGAGTTTCTGTTAGTTACAGCTATGTACTCTTTGTCCCATGAAAGGGAGATGAAAACATACCGGATTGTAGGTATCTACAGTGGCATTCTTCCTGAAATTAAAACCACCCAATACAGGGGACCTAAAAGAGTTCCTTGGATGCCACCTCCACCCATCAGACCACAGTGTGATGGGATTGCGAGAGCCTGAGCTGGAAAGACCTTGTAAGCAGAAGAGTGTCCAGAGGTGCTTCAAAGGCAACTCCAAAGCCTGAGCTCTGTCACAGCTGAGAAGCCACTCTATCTAAGGTGGGAGGGGAGCAGAGAGAGAGAGAGTTCATGCATGTGCCTGCGGTGCTCCAGGAATCACACGCTCCTGTCTTCCCCAAGGAACCACCTGAGCAAATCACAGCCAGCAGCAGAGCAAGAGATAAGGGCTGCACAATCAAACATTTATCTCAGCATGTAGGATTACAGTGCGTTCAGCCTCGGAAGGTACAATGTACCCAGCCTGACATTGCTAGTGAAAGCAAAGCACAGAGATACGGGATCTTGTTGGAGATGTAAACCAATTGCCAAGATCCAGGCTTATTACACGATGGGAGCTCGTTAGGGGGGGAAGCCAACTGCCCCTTCCTCTTGTTTCTGGCTCACTTCCCAAAGCAGATTTGTTCTTCAGCACCTCTTCTGATATTATTGTTTTCCTAACAGGGAGACGTTTCTCTGTGGGGAAACTGCATCAAAGCCAAGCATATCATCACTGGGAGGCTGTAGCAACTCACAGAAGATGCCTTTTTCTTAAGGAAAAATTCAGCAGCTTCCTAGAGAATGTAGAGTTTGCTCATAATACAATTCCCTCCCTGAAGTGCTATTGTGGCAATGTGTGGTAGCGGTTATCCTCCCACCTCCTCTGTAACTAACTCTCTCTCTCTCTCTCTCTCTCTCTCTCTCACACACACACACACACACACACACACACACTCATATTTGCAATGCCCATACAGGAAATTGTTTGAATTTGAATTGTTTGAAAAGTCAACCCCCTTTCTTCGTCGTTTCACAACTGAAGGATAGATTAAATAAATAAATAAATAAATAAAGCAAGCGATCAAAGAGAGAGTTCTGTGTGCCAACAGACTCCTTTATCAGGAAAACCAGTTTTCAAGAGTCGACTAAGAATGCTTACGTTTAAAAATGGCTATACCATTGCTTATGGGATGCGGGTGGCGCTGTGGGATAAACCACAGAGCCTAGGGCTTGCCGATCAGAAGGTCGGTGGTTCGAATCCCCACGATGGGGTGAGGTCCCGTTGCTTGGTCCCTGCTCCTGCCAACCTAGCAGTTCGAAAGCACGTCAAAGTGCAAGTAGATAAATAGGTAAGGTAAGGTAAACAGTGTTTCCGTGCGCTGCTCTGGTTTGCCAGAAGTGGCTTAGTCATGCTGGCCACATGACCCGGAAGCTGTACGCCGGCTCCCTCGGCCAATAATGTGAGATGAGCGCCGCAACCCCAGAGTCGGTCACGACTGGACCTAATGGTCAGGGGTCCCTTTACCTTTATACCATTGCTTATGTACGACTACCTAAGTAGATATCAAAGGGAAGCATATTCCTGCTACCGGTATTTCTGCCAAATGGGAGTCAAAGGAATTGCCCAGTGTTATTTACACTAACTGGTAACAGCTAATCAGGGCCTTGGGGCAGAGGACTTTCCTAGTCCTCATACCTGAGACCCTTTCACTTGAAAATCCAGTAGCTGGACCCATCTGTAGTGGTGCAGACTGTCCCCATTGATTTCTTATTGTTCTTGTACTTTTATTACAATCGTTTTTACTGTTGTTTTAATATAACAATAATTGTTATATTATTATTGTTGGTTTGGTTTTATATATCTGATGCGCCCCACACCCTGGATCACTTGTTTGACGTTGGGTAGGATAAATATGAAATAAATTAAAGTTAAATGAATACATCTGAGTAAAGCTCATGTCTGGTAGCAACAGTTGGCATGAGCACAAGAGCTGTCGAGGAGCCCAGAAGTGTGTTTCGTTTGTTGGTTGGTTTTAAAAATCTATTTCCTGCCCCTCCACCCAAAGGGTGGCAAACAGCCAAGTAGCAAAATAACAGAATTTAAAATAAAATAACATAAAAATTAAAAAAAATGTATTTAAAAAACATTAAGGACATCTAAAAACATACTGCAACGGCTAATAATGTCAAGATTGCTAGGAACAGTAATTTACAGCCAACAAATACCTGAGTAAACAGGAAAGTTTTTTAACCTCATGAATGTTAACAATGAAGGAGACAGACTCAGGGCACTCCACAGATGAGGAACTGCCACAAAGAAGGCCCTGTCACAGATAAGCACCAACTATGCCTCCCTGCTGAACACAGGGGATGAGGGATACCGAGTCTGTTTCAAGTAACCATTTCTACTTAAAATGAGGGCACATAAGCCTTTGAACAACAACAGGCTATATATTGCTTTCCGTTTAAAAAAAGGAAAAAACCCAGAGCATTGGGATCAGTATGGGACCCCTACCTCCAATGCAAGAGGCATCAGTCATGGGAAACATTCAGAACCAGGCAGAGGGCCTTCTCGGTAGTGGTGCCCGCCCTGTGGAATGCCCTCCCATCAGATGTCAAGGAAATAAACAACTACCTGACTTTTAGAAGACATCTGAAGGCAGGCCTGTATAGGGAGGTTTTAAAGGGTTGATGTTTTATCGTGTTTTTAATATTCTGTTGGGAGCCGCCCAGAGTGGCTGGGGCAACCCAGCCAGATGGGCGGGGTATAAATATATTATTATTATTATTATTACGGTATTATTATTATTATTAGATTCTCCCCTTGACAAGTAGTTGGTGCTCTTGTCTCCTACACCTCCTATCCAAGTACCAGGGCAAATCACAATTGGAGCAGGTCCCAGAAAAGCAAACAATAGTGCATTCCTGCACATGTCTACTCAGCAGTAAAACCCACTGGGTTCAGCAGGGCTTACTCCTGCGTAGAGAGCTGCAGTCTGAACAGATCAATCTGCTTTGCTAATTGTACTTCCACAGTTTCACTGTGTTGCGTCACATAATGCAAGGAGGACGGCATCATCACACACTCAGCCCAATGCAGCCGAGAAGCATCCACTGCAATGCTTGGTTTCTTGCTGCATGTTTTCAAGCTGGGTTTTGTGCAGTTAGTGTCTACGGTTATTGATTTGTCCACCCCTGGTGTGCTGTGACTCACGGCAACAAGCCCTTTGGCATACTTAGCAGATTCCAAGGGGAGCCTCACCTAGCTGGGGTGCAGGTTCTAAGCCACCTGCCTGGGGGAGAAGAAAGAAGAAGCTTGTGCTTTTTTGGTGGTTTCTCATCCTTGCCTAGGGGTAGCTGCCAATCACACTTTGACACCTGTCACAAATGCCGACAAGCCGTCTAGACAAATGCATCTGATTAGCATTAAAACAAGGATGGATAAATATATTTATGAGGGGTGTTATATGATAAAGGCTGATCTGATTATTTCATCCCCTCCTTCTGTAGCATCCCTGATAGCCCCAACTGAAAATATGATATAGTGCTAGGTCAGGGGTGGCTAATCCACAGACGAGATCTGGCCCACAAAAACACGCGGGAAGTAGCCTACCAGTCTCGAGGGAAGTAGCCTACCAGTCTTGCAGCTTCATCTCCCAATCTGGTCAGAAGATAGAGTCCTTTATCTCCCAGTCTCAGTGCTGAGATCAAGAGATAGAATCCCTCTGCCACTCCCTGAGTTCTCTGAAGAGCAGCCAGAGGGGTCATTTACTTCCCTTCTTAGTGCTAAGCAGCACAGTGCTGAGATTGGAGATAAGCCCCTCCGCCTGCTCTTTAAAGTAAAAGGCAGCCTTCTTCCTCACCCTCATTCCACAGCTGCCCTTTCACTCACAGGCAGCAGGCAAATGGCTCATCTCTGATCACAGCGCTGTGATGCTTAGTGCTGGGACAGGCAATAGAGTTGCTCTGTGGAGATCCTTTGGAGATTCCAGGGAGGGCATGAAAAAAGGGTAGTATTAGAACACTGAGGGAGGAAACAAGCTGTTTACGCGGAGATCAGATAAGAGGGTAAGAGTTGCAAGGACATGCTATAAACTGAGAACCAGACTAATACACTCCTCATTACAGTATAATTTATATGATGTGCTTCAAAAATTCAACTGCATACTTGAAAAAGTCAAGAGAAGATAACCTGATGTCAAAGAACGCTCTCTTTTTAGCCTGGAATGTATCACTCTGGAATGCTGTTGAAGTAGTATTTTTTTAAAAAGCAAAAGAGCGCCTATACCGGTATGTGCATATGTGTGTCTTTCATTCAATTTACAGGCACGGAAAATTTAAAGAATGATTGTTAGAGACATTTGCATCAGCAACGGCAGCTTGGTACTAGTCTCCCAAATATCTGCAACATCTCCTTCCAGCAGCAGGAGAGAACCTTAGGACCATGGGCGTAGCTGGGGAGGGGGGAGGACAGCTGCACTCCCCCCATCAAGTAAAACAACAGAAAAACTTAACTAGCTGACCAATCACATCAATTCTGCCCTCCTAATAAAAGTCCTGCCCCCCCCCCAACAAAAATCCTGGCTACGTTCATGCACATTTCTTGCTCCTCCACCCAGCTCTGAAGTTCTGTTTCTTCCAGGTTCACAGATGTAGCACTTAGCTGTAGAAACTGCCATGGGGCAAGATATTCTTACACTAATAGTGGCACTTGGTAGAACTACTTGGCATTGACATGGTGGATTTTTGAATGTCCATTTAACTCTACATCCCTTATTCCAGTCATTTTTACAATAACCCTGTATGGTAGGACACTGCTATTATCTCCATCATGTAGAGCAGGCTACTGTTGCCCTCTGGGGAGTGTTGCCTAAGTGCAGTCTACATCCCCGTTTTGCCACAATCAGCAAATCCTGGAATGTACACAGAATAAATGTACTGCACAGCAAAATCATACCATGTAGGGGAAATAGCCAGCCCTTCTGTGTGCAACCTTTAGGTAGGCTACCCCTATCTCTGTCCTAAATACTCCTTCCTACATTACAGGGAAGTGAGCAAAGCATGCAGATCCTACACTTTCCTGAAAATACAAATATCAAAGATTCCAAGTGGAAAATCTTCCTGTTTCTGGCCAATGAGAAATACAACCATTTCTCACTTCTCTTCCCTGTATTGACAAGTAACCAGTACAGTACCCTAAATGGACGCATTTCCAAGGCACTACAGAATACTAAGTTTCACACCAAACCCTCCAAACCAACTCTTGACTGGCTTATCTAGGCTAGCTGCTGCCAAGAGATTCACTCTGCATTTTGGAGCAAACTTATCTGACTTGCACCACCTGGAGCAGTGCTTGGACTGAACACACACACATATATATAAATATGTGGAATTTCTGCAGGGTCTGGCTGCTTGCAGTTTATCAGGTGGTCATAGGATCATAGAATTGTAGAGTTGGAAGGGATCCCAGTGGGTCATCTAGTCCAACCCCCTACAATGAAGAATCCCTGACAGACAGCTATCCAACCTCTGTTTAAAAACCTCCAGTGAAGGGGAGTCTACCCCATTCGGAAGTAGTCCATTCCACTGTCAAAACAGAAAGTTCTTCCTAATGTTTAGTGGGAGTCTCCTTTCTTGTCATTTGAATCCATTGGTTCAGGTCCTACCCTCCAGAGCAGCAGAAAACAAGCTTGCTCCATCATCCATGGGAAAGCCCAAGCTTTGGTTTTTTATATAGTCCTACAGTCACTTTGAGATAAGTACTGTGTGGCACCACACAGGTTAAGAATGCCTTTGAAAATCCCTCCATAAGTGGCTGCACATAATTCCATGCTGTGCCTTACAGGTGAGGGAAGATGGCTGCCCTCGTGCCAAATGCGGTTTGCCTTTGAAAGTTTTAAACATAAGAGCATTCACGCCATTCTCCAGAAGAAATCCATTAAGTCCTAATACTCTCCTTACTTGAGACTAAGAAAGCAGAGAGTGATGGCAGCTACTGCATAATAGGACAAAGAAGTCCAGTTCAATCTGCTCTACCAGCATGTTGTAGTGGTTAAGAGCGGTGGACTTTTAATCTGGTGAACTGGGTTCACTTCCCCACTCCTCCAAATGCAGCTGCTGGGTGACCTTGGGCTAGTCACACTTCTCTGAAGTCTCTCAGCCCCACTCACCTCACAGAGTGTTTGTTGTGGGGGAGGAAGGGAAAGGAGAATGCTAGCCGCTTTGAGACTCCTTTGGGTAGTGATAAAGCGGGATATCAAATCCAAACTCTTCTTCTTCTTCTTCTTCTTCTTCTTCTTCTTCTTCTTCTTCTTCTTCTTCTGCCTCACAGGACAGGTGGGAGGCTCCCATCCCATCATATACAGCAAAGCAAGTCTTTTGACTGATGGGCTCTAATACCCTCTCCCTGATCTCTCTCCCAACAGAGAGGGTGTGGACTGTTTGAACATTTATTCAAACAGTTGTCCGCAGCAAAACACAACACACAGGAGCTGTTCACTCAAAAAGTGTAGTCTCTGCACTATCTTAAGAAATACCCCCTAGCTCCAGCTCAGCGTGCATGAGCCACAGAGACAGAAAGAGAGGCACATTCTGTAGCTTGCTTTTAAAAAATAAATAAATACTATTCATGCCAGCAGCAAAGCAGCTACCACTCCATTCCGGAAAGCTGCCTGAAAGTGTAATTAGTGGCAGATTAGTTGTAGGATTCTGATGGGGGTTCACACAATGAGGAGAGAAGCAGAGAAAGAGTTCCTTCACCTACTCGGCTTAACTCTATGATCCATCTGGAAGTGGCCAAGTCCACCTGGAAGGTCAAAGTGGTTAGCTGGGCCTTTGCAAAGTTTTCCATGAAATGGGTTTGTTGAGCCATTGCTTGGGCAAGATGGTGCAGCCCTTGGTGTACTGTTTTTTGTAGGCAATTCTCCTCAGATTTCAAAGAGCCTGTTATTAAGTCCAGAACTTGCTTAGAGATACATCTGTCAGCAAGTCTTTCATCTGTCACCATGTGAACTATTAACTGAAGCTTGAGGATTCCACTGATAAAAACTACAGTCATACCTCAGAAGTTGAACGGAATCCGTTCCAGAAGTCCGTTCAACTTCCAAAACGTTCGGAAACCAAAGTGTGGCTTCTGATTGGCTGCCGGAAGCTCCTGCAGACAACTGGAAGCCAAGGAAGCCCCATCGGACGTTCGGCTTCCAAAAATAGTTCGCAAACCAGAACACTCACTTCCAGGTTTGCGGTGTTTGGGAGCCAAAACGTTAGAGAACTAAGTTGTTTGAACACCAAGGTACATCTGTATTTGTCTTCTTGTTGTTTTAGTTAGGGCTGTCCATAAATCAAATAATTATCAGCTGATTGACTACCTGGCTTTTAATTGGTTACATGAAACTAAAAATTTAAGAGTCCCTGTGCCCCAATACCCACAACCTGACTTTAAAGAGTACAAAAATAAAGGCCCCTAATGGTAGATATGTATTCATGGAAGGCCTACTCTATGGATCTCGCTTAGTAACACTGGACTCAACTTATTCCCCTAATTCTGAACAGCTCCAATTAAAACAATATCTCTTCCACTGCCTTAGAACATTACATCAAGTGACTTGAAAGCCCACAGATGTTGTTGGAGAATAATTTCTGAACCCACCGGCCATGTTGGCTGGGGCTGATGAGAGTTGGAGTCCAACAACATCTGGGAACCCAAGGTTGAGAAAGGCTGCTTTAAAAGACTCTAGCTCTCCCCAAAGGCGCTAAGCTTAACAGAGGTGGACTTACAGGCAGAGGCACACAAGGCCTTGCTTCACTTTCAAAACCTTGTGGGAACAAGTTGATCACTAGGAGCTCTCCTCGGTGCTGAAATGACAGATCTGCCTTGCTCTGTGGGCTCTGCCACAGGACAAGAATAGGACAAAGTATATTGGACGAAGATCATTTAGAAATATCTTAAATGAATTTTGCATATATACCTAAAGAGGAAATGTACAGTTATGCTTTGTTACTTGAAATTAATAATTTTTTATAATAAAAAAGAGGAAAAATTTCTGTCAGAAATTATATGTACTGTTCGTTGGGTTTGGAAATAAAACAAAATAAATATTTTTGATAAGTAGGTTAAAAGCCACCAGAGGACACTGGATCAGGGCCACCACACTAGATGAGAGGGATTTAAGCCTTTCCTCCATGCTTCCCCCCCTCTTTCCTTTATGCTTTCAATGCTGACACCAAAGCTGTTGCTAACTTCGGAGGGGTCTCAAGGTCAGGTACATAATGGACCTGCCTTTTTCACCTCCATGGCTAACAGCAGCTGAGGGGAAGGTTTAAATTAGGGATACGGCATAGCACCAAATGGTTAACCATCCTTCCATCAGCCCCACATCCCTTACCAAAGTATCACCACTACCAGCCTGGCACAGATTTAAGCAACAACAACATGGGGAGGAATTCAGTGTTGTGCTAAGGCTATCATTCCTCCAGGACAAGCTTTTCAGCTTGCCAGGAGAAGAAATTGCTAAAGATGAAATACAATGAAACGCAGTAGGAGTGACAGGAGGAAGTCCAACTAAGATGAAAAGGAAAGTAGAAGGGAAAATTAGGATTTTTGTGTTTGTTGTCTAATGTTGTATTTGTTTTATTATATGTGATTTGTGTTAGGATTGTGTTGATATGTTTGGAAAACCCAATAAAAATTATTTTTTTTAAAAAAAAAAGCATTTCAGCTTTCCAGACGGAACAATCCCCCTTCACCTTCCCCAGTGCACTGTTCCAGGGGGTTATCCCACCCCACCCCAGAACCAATTGTGGGGAACATTGGGGGGAAGAAGTGCTGCAGGACAAACAGAAGTCCTTGTGCAGCATTTCCGCTGATGGGACTCATTAGTTGAATCCCACCTATGGGATTTTATTTTGAAATAAAGTTTAAAATACAGGCAACAAACATAAGAACATACATTAACAAGATCACTAATTAAGGGAGTGAAAATGCACTGATTACAGTACTTAGTATATAATATGTACGCTTGTGGGACGATTAGAAGGAAACAGCCTAAGGGGAAGCACACTAACAATTGAGAGAGTTTGGATGTGCAAGTTATGTAGTTGAATCATAGAATAGATAGATGGATACCATGGATAGAGATAGAGACAGACACACACACACACACACACACACATATATACTTGATTTCAACCAAAAAAAGGTGGCCAGAGATCTGATAACACATCCCACATGTCACATCTAGCTTGGTCTTAACCGAGTAGTATCCAAAAGTGTAAATAGCCATGTTGGTTGGCAGGAGGAAACATCCAAAAGTGAGACATATCCTTATTAGGACCAACAAAAATGCCACAAAGTAGGCAGCAAGCTTTTGAGCAGAACCAAAACAAACTCAGAGATTTGAGCAAGCTCTTAACTTTCCAGCCATACAGATCAAAACCTGATCTGGGGGAACCTGAGGCCCTGCAGATTTTGATGGATCCTTCCATCAGGCCCTGCCAGCATGGTCAGTAGTCAGGGATGATGGGAGCTGTAGTCCAGCAACATCTGAAGGGTCTCAGGTTCCCCACTGCTGCTTCAGATCAGGGCTGAGGAAGCCATGGCTGACTCTCCAGCATCCCTGACTCTCATCATCCCTGACCATTGGACCATGCTGGCCAGAGTTGTTGAGAGCTGGAGTCCAAGAACATCTAGAAAGCCACAGGTCAATTAGCATATTGATTGAAGTTTGCAACCCTAATTTTAATACTTTGGCATCACTTTCCTGGGTGGAACATTTAGTAATCTTGGAGGAGATTTTGTTCTCAGCCACACACCCATCTCCAGCCAGAAAGGAACCAAAATGTATCCAGGAAATGGATGTCAGGTGCTGAAAGGCAGCCCCTACACTTCAAGATTCTGCACATGCCACTAATAAGGGAAAGGTAAAGGACCCCTGGATGGTTAAGTCCAGTCAAAGGCAACTATGGGGTGCGGCGCTCATCTCTCTTTGGCTGAGGGAGTCGGCGTTTGTCCACAGACAGCTTTCCGGGTCATGTGGCCAGTAGGACTAAACTGCTTCTGGAACAACGAAACACCGTGATGGAAGCCAGAGTGCACGGAAACGCCGTTTACCTTTCTGCAATTGTGGTACCTATTTATCTACTTGCACTGGTATGCAAGTACCAGTTTCGAACTGCTAGGTTGGCAGAAGCTGGAACAGAGCAATGGGCGCTCACCCCATCGCAGGGATTCGAACCACCGACCTTCTGATCTGCAAGCCGAAGAGGCTCAGTGGTTTAGACCACAGCGCCACCCATGTCCCTATGCCACTAATAAGAGCAAGTGGCTAAGACGGAGAGCCAGAGCCTAGATCCTTAGGATGAAAAGTGAGGAATGGAGCAAAAAAAGAGGGAGAGGAGGCTACTTTGGAACAGCGTAGCACTGCCACAGCTCTCACTTGGTAACATACTGATAATCAAAGCCAGGGTAGTTCCACCTTAACCCCACCCCCACCCCCACCTAACACCTGCAGGCCCACAGGTGTGGAAACACTGACTCTATGTCCTTTTTTATTCAATCACTGATTTAGATGTCCACATCTGGTAAAACCTTGTACAACCAAAGGTCAAACCTGGTACAGCCTCCTTCCTGTAGGCCCTAAGGAGGTAAACAAGCCAAAGGAAAGATTATTACATTTAACTCCATCGGAAACCTGTCCCGGTTTTAAGGCAGGATGACGTGTCCCACCTCAGTCAGCTTTTCTCTGTACCAGCCCCATAATTAAGGCAAGAGTCAGGTAGAGGAAGGAGAAATGTGTGCTTTGCCAGAGGCTCGGGTTGATGGGTATCCGTCATCTTCTTACTCAGACACGGCATAGCAGTGTGCGAGAGAGCATGTGTGTCACAGTGCAGGAAATAAGTTTGACCCAAGCACTTGAAGTGTGTAAAGCACTGCGATACAGAAACCAGCAGACACATCTCTACAGATACCAAATTGCATTGGCACACAGATAGCTCCTGGGATAATAGAATTCCGGTCTGTCAGTCTATCATCTCCTCCTGAACCACTTCCCAGTGTGGAAGGGAGAGGAAAAGTCTGAAAGCTGAGCAAGAGGGGAAGATAACAGACTGTGTTTGGGAAACCTGGAACCTTACACCTGGGAGTGAGCACCCGCTATCTCTCTAAGGAACTGGGGAAATGTAACTACTTTCCCCTGTTTTAGTGAAGCCATCATTGACTGTTTGGCATTTAAATTGCATCCAATTAAACACAACCTCCTGGTAGTTCACAAAAGTGAAAAACAGTAGAATAAAATCAAAGCTTAAAAAACAGTCAATACACCAGTGCTTTTGTGACATTAGCAGCCGGTCCCATTGTCACCTGTGAACTATTTGGACGTTGAGGGAATGCCCCTCAAATGAAGGAGAAATGAGATGCAAAAGCTACTCTATGCACATTCCTACAATCTGATGTGTAAAGTCAGAGAGCTTTCAGGATATCCCCTGCCAGGCACTGACCTTTCCAGACACCTTGAGTTTTTGATTAAGAGACACCGAACATAAGTCTTCATGCATACGATCCAGCAGCCACAGTAAGAACTCCAGGGCATCGTGCTGTGAGTTTCCGCGGAACTGTGCGCCATACTTAGATACGACATTCTGCAGTTTAAAAAAAAACAAGAGTTCAGAGTTAATATTTTGTATGGGGTAAAAGATATTCATATGTCTTGATTCATATGTCTCACATCTTCCCTCTGCTTGGGCTAAGTTGCGTGTAATCAAAAAGAGCAGCAGAATCACATTAATCAGAATAAGGCCTCATCAAAACAAGATGTCTGGACTGTACCATTTCAGAGTGCAAGTGGGGGCTGGCACATCAGAGAGAAGGTAAGCCAGAAGTGTTCTCCCAGACACACCCACTTTCTGTGGGGATGGAACTGTTTGATATGGAGCAGCAGTCCATCAAGGGAGGCCCCCAACTGCAGTCAAAGTGGTACAGTCCAAACAAAGGTTTACCACCTGAGTGAGAACAAGCCCTAAGAGTCACACTGAGTAACCCTGGAAAAGTCACTCATTAGCTTGACTGAAATAAGAGAAAGGGCACAGCCCAGATGTTTGTCACCTTGTCACCTAAGCGAGATGGCTTGTCACCTAAGCGAGAGCTCGGCCTGAATTATGCAGAGCACATTTGCATGACTTCTGCTGTATAATCTGGACCGGCTCCAAGATGGCAGGATTCAAAGAACATGGTGTTATTTGTAGCAAGGACAGCAACAGCGGTAGGCAAGGACGTGGAGTTTGAAATGAAGGAAATTTTAAAGGGAAGGGACACAGGAAGAAGTAGCCATAGAAGTGGGGCAGAGAAATGTGTGGGATGGTATACCCCACGGCTTCAAAGCTTTCCCCATTCTACTGCCCTATACATGTATCTAGGTAGCCTCAGCTAGGCAAAGGCAGCCACAAAACTCGCACAAGGCCTATTCCTGACCCAACAGAGGGGGAAAAATGTAGAACATTTGTTGGACCAGATCTACAAGTAGCATCTGGGTGTAATAAGTTTGAATAGTTGTAAATCTGGTCAATACAATGGAGTTGCGAAAAAGAAACCCTGCAGCTGAACTACTCTTCAGATTGACATTTCCTCCTCACTTTTTAACTTAACAAAGTAGGAACTTCTCCAAGGCAGAATCGTGCTGAGCCATGCAATACACATCAAACCTATTTCTACACCTAATGCAGTAGGTTTCTTTACATAATGACACAAGTCCTTATTCTTTCTTTTTTTTGCTCTTGACGCTACAAAGAAGACTATTTCTCCCCTGCTGAAAAAAAGGTCCAATTCTTGCAGATAATCTAGCAAAAGTTTTCAAATTATCTATTATGTTTCTAACCCACCTTTCCCGCAGGAAGCGCAAGGTGGCATCCACAGCTTCCCCCCTGCCCGTTTTATCCTTACAACTACCTTGTAAGGTAGGTTAGGCTGAGCTGCATGGCTGAGCAGGGATTTGAACCCAAGTCTTCCTAGTCTGGGACAACCACTACAACACACTGGCTTTTTAACAGCTACGCCATGCTCTTGCCCTAGGAAAGCTTATCCCACAATGTGTGGCATCATCCCCACATGTCAATTTTGTGCAAGTGACCTTCACCCGACTTACCAAAACCAGAATTGCTCGTTCCACATTTCAAAAATCATAGTAATAATCCCCAGACCTACCCAGTTCCTAAATCATGCCCCTCTGCAGTTTGACCCCTGCTTATATTTCACAAGGAAAGAATTGGAACGACACGGTTTATCCCTGCAGCAATAGAAGAGGATGCTAAATTGATCCCCAATGTCGGATCTACAGGAGACAAACACAGGCTCTCTGCCTGCCTCTGAGTTGCCCAACAGTTACCATGACAACCAAAGCTACACTGTTGGGAACCCAGGAGGGCGAAGACAAGAAGAGTTCAGGATCTTTCTCCCTTTTGCCTGTCAGGGCCACTTTGCTCTTTCCTCTTGGAGGCTACACCTTGATGCCCTACCTGCAGCTCCTGGGCAAAGAAGTCCTAGATCACAAAGCAAAACCAGACACTTCCTGCTGTGCTTTGCTGACAAGGGGACATTTCGAAGGAGCCAATTATCTCTGCTATGAAGAGGAGTCTAGCCAGTTGCAGCTCTGAACATCACCCTGCCCAGCTTAACAAAAACTGGGAAACCTTCCTCTGACACACCTTTCCTGTGCCCAAAGCCACTCACTATGAGCTTGCCCCAGGTACCCATGAAGCCACCCCACACACTTCATTCTGGCAAGGTGCCTGTGCCTTTAAGAGCTGTGGGATGGGCACAAGCTTTCAAGGAGAACTCCCCCCCCCCATCTATGCTGGGAAAAGCAGTGGTATGAAGCTGGTAAGCAGTGGTGGCCTAACAGATGCTTCAGCACTATGACTCCCATCTACCCCAGCAGTGGTGTAGCGAGGGGGGCAGGGGGTGGTAGCCCCAGGTGCAAAATTGCTAGGAGGCACTAATTATCAATACCCGGTGCTGCCTCAAGACAGCTGCGTACTTCAATTTTTGTGGTCCGCTGAAACGGCTTCTCCATGCAAACCAGGAAGTGACTTCTCCAGACAACGGAAGAACTCTTCTTTTCTTAACTCTGCAGCGGCGATCTCCTGGGTGACGCGGACACTGTTAGGCAGTTGAATGTGCATGCATACTCCATCCATTTCCCTCTCTCCCCACCCCCACCCCTCCGAACGGCCCCAGGCACTGGCAACCCATGCTACACCACTGAATCAGGAGTGATGGGAGCTGTAGTCCAGCAAAAAAAAATAGAGGACCCACAGTTCCCACCCCTCCCTTAAACCCACAGGAGCCCTATTGGGAGGGCGGTGGTATCAACCCTATTTGCAACCAGCAGATGCAACTGCTACCCAAGGCAGAGCTCTCTTTGTGCAGGATGGCCAAGAGTCGCATGGGTTTCCCCCCATCAGTTCTGTCCCCAAGCTAGGTACTGAAAAAGCAGAATTGCAATGCAAGAGGAAACCCGAAGCACCAGCCTGCTAGAGATTATGATGCTCTAATGTGACAGCCTAAGTCTCCAAGCCAACCCCGATGCCATAATCACGGAAGGGATGACCTTTTTAAGAATGTAAATAAACACTCTGTTTCTAAATCAGGAGGAGGGGGAAGAGGTACATCTAGTCCCACATTATCGCTTCCCTGGCAGGCAGCCAAATGCCTCAGGCCACCACATGCAAGCAAGGTACGAATGTGATGGCCACTCCTTGTTTCTTCTCAGCATCTGGTGATCAGAATTAGGCTGCCTCCCCACCACCACCACCACCCTTTCCTGTGCAATCCGGGGCACTTCCAAGCCTTAAGGATCTATCTCCTGTGCTCCAAAAGGTATATTCCCCCTTACTCCCCCATCTCTCCACACTAACTTCTCCCACACGCTCTATTTCAAGAGCAAGCTGCTCCCTAAATACTGCTATGCTTGTTTAAGTGTGACATTCAGTATGCCGAGACGGGAATACTAAGAGCCTGGAAATATGCAGCAAAAAGCATGCACAGAAAGAATGTGTGCCAAGCACGGGGCATTGTGCCAGGCTGTGCTGGAATGCAGGTGTACAAAGCAGCACTAGTTACAGGGCTGCCCACACCACACCTGAGCTTCAGTGAAATGGGCTGGGCTAAAATCAGGCAGGTGAGACTCTCTCTCACTCCCCATAGGATTTTGGTACTAGCCAGGAACAGCAGGGAGGTGAAAGCTTCTGAAGAGCATTGTGGGGGTGCCGAGAATGTGCAGCCCTTCTTAGCTGAAGGGCTAAGAAGTGTAAAATTATCGTGGCACATGCCAACTCCAAAGGAAAGGGATTCAATCGGCATTTGATGTTAAGCCTATACTTGACATTATCAGGAGCCACCAGTGATGTGCATGGCTGCCCATGAGGACAGCCATCAAAATTGCAGTTCGGAGCATCTTTGTAACCTCAGGCTGTGGACTGGCACCACTCTCCCAGGCTGGCCATTGGCACAGCTATAGGCGGCTTCATATTTCAGCTAGGACTTAGCCTTCCTGGTCTGGGTGCATTATCAGCAACTTGCCCCTTTCATATCCAGATCCTGGCTTGACCTCTGCACAGCTCCTGTGGCAAAGGTGTCTACGTTTATTGTGTGTAGTACAACATATATGAACAGTGAGATTAAGGAACGGGAGAGGGGGGAGAGGACACCATTTGATTTTCCCACCTCAGGCAGTGTAATGTCTTGCACCCTGTACCCCTGCAGTGATATTATGTGACAGGACTCACTTGCTGGAACAAAAGCCGTGCCTGAGGTAAAGCTGGAATGTTCCCTTGGAGGAGCCCTCAGCATAGTGGGTGGAATTCAATGTTGTGCTCTGCTGAATGTTCTTGTCACACATTGCAGCTTCCTAGATGGAATGATTCCCCCTTGCCTGCACCCCCCAAGTGTTCTGGGTGTTCTACCCCTCTGAGCCAATTTTTGGGGGTGCAGGGGGAGGAGAAGAGGGGAGCCATCGCCTGCATACTCTACCTGTCATTCCTCCAGGTGTGGCTGGACTCCAGCTCCAACCATTCTAGACCACTAGCCATGCTGGCTGTGGCTGATGGAAGTTGGGAGTCCAACAAATGCTGGAGGACCACAGGTGACTGGTCCCTGCTCTTGGAGACCAGATCCATCAGCAGCCATCATGCCACACACAGTCCAAAAGCCCAGAGGGCAGGCTGTGGAAGCAGTTCAGACCTTCTTCCTCCTCAAGCAAGGCTCTTTCCCGTGCTCTTTGGGTAGTGAAGAGCAATTAAATGCTAACAAGACCTTGATTATTAACGGAACTATATAGCCAACTGAGTGTTAACAGATCTGCCCTCCAGATACTTATCTGTAACATGTAGTGAAACCTCAGCAGGTAGCTCATCGCTGAAGCCTTGTGGCTGCATAATAACCATCCTATTAAACAGAAATTAAACCCAGACTTGCAAGGGAAATATTACTCTAACTAAACATTGTTCTCAGCAGCCTCCCTTAGCGAGCCTATACATCATGAAGGAGTGGGCAGCAATCACCAGAAATTGCTGCGCTGCACAACCCACAAAAAGGCAGGTCAGTTACTCTGCTTCGTGCTACACGCAGAGGCTACTGTGTCTGTGCAAATGAACATTTAATTTGGGAAAACAGGAGGCAGGGGAAAGGGCAGGGGAAACTATTTTTATGAGAAATTTCTGGTGATGAAGTGTCTGGGCTTTTTTAAAAAAACTTAGGCTTGCCAACTTTTTAAACTCTTCCTATACCTGTGCCCCTACCCAGTGCTTTTTTTTCTTTAAAAAAATGTTTAGGGGTACTCTGATTTTCCTACTCATATTGAAATGCTGCCCCTCAATGAGGCCAAACTTAGATTCACAAAATGGTTAGGGGTATGCGTACCCCTGCGTACCCCCCAGGAAAAAAAGCACTGCCCCTACCTGAGATGCAGATATTAACCTAGGGCAGTTCACCCCACCCCCCACATTAAGAAAGGCAAGAAATGTAGAAGTCAAATTAAGCACGTCTGGTTATTCCACCACCATTTTGTCTCCCTCCCACTTTCAGATTGAATGAAGGGGGTTACATTCCCCTGCATCAAGATAGGTGACTGGTTTTCCTGGTCTCTGAAGGGGCAGTATGGAGATGTGGCTGATGAAAGCTGACTGCTAATTCAATGTGGGCATGGCCAAACGGTGAGCTGCTGAAGTATTTCAATCTGAGCTGGAGGGGGGGGGGAGTAAAACTGTTTCTGGAAAGAAAATTTATGCAACCTTAATTGTTGAATTCTGGCAAAAGTACTGCTCTAAAATAGGCACTATTTATACACACACACACACACACACACACACACACTCAAAAGCTTCCAACCTAAATACTTTCTATCAATGATTTTCTGGACATCTGGAAGAAGGGATGTTGGCAGATGCAATGGTGTACTGGTTGGACCTGGGAGAGCAGGGTTCAAATCCCCACTCAACTGGTGACACCTCTCTCTCTCTCTCTCTCTCTCTCTCTCTCTCTCTCTTTCTCTCTCTCTCATACACACCTCCTTACTGGCAAACAGGAAGCATGCATGTCTACAATTCAAGAACACATTCAAGCCAGGCAAAAGCACTCTATGAAATAACAACGTTGGGGGTGGTGTGGGGCACTCCTGGGATGGGTGGGTATGTGACCTGGGAAGAGTCCCAAGGGCCAGATAAGAGAGGCCTACAAGGCTTGATTCCTTATCCCTGCAGAAGTGGGTCCAGCTGGAGGCCAACATTCTGGAGACAATAACACACCCAAACTGCCCATGCTTGTGTCACGAGGACACTACAATAATGCAGAACACTATACATTGCATCTCCAACTCATGAATATATAACTGCAGAACAAATGGTGAGTGGCAACTCACATTAGTGATTCCCAGAAAGATAATTGTGTTAGCCTACTGCAGCATAAACACTAGAAGAGTTTTGTGGCCTCTTAAGGCTAACCATTTTATTAAGGCATAAGCTTCTCTTTGTCGCTGTATATGAACCATTCCTTTCAGCTGCTTTTATATCCCAGTGACTTAAGTGAGGGAATGTGGATTTTAGTCGTGTTCGTGTGTGGGAGTAAACAGCCTCAAATTCAGGTACTCCTGGTTAACCGATTTCCGAAATGAGTTGAAAAGGACTGTTGCTTTCATCTCTTGAAGTCTGGGATCTGAATGCCTGCTGTGGGCTTTGTTTAATTCCCCCCCCCCCCACACACACACACCTCATTTATTGCTGATCAAGTACGTGCCGGAAGAATGAAAAGGAAGGTCAGTGGTGTGGTAGCGGCAGCATCGTGATGGAAAGTATGATATTACTGGCATGGGCTCAGCAGAAACACGGGCAATAAACAAACATGAGCCAAACCATCTCAGAGCAGACCAAACTGACAGGCATCTGGGCTGAGCAAGGAAGAGCCAGCCATTCCTCTAGCCCTGTCTGATTGCCTCAGCTGAATTGCTAGGACAACATGAACCATTTTCAGCACAGGACAGAGTAGGCCAGACAGGATTCGCCAACTATTCACAGAAGCCACTGAAAGAAGGGGATTGGCTGCTCCACACAGTTTGGAGTTGGGGGAGAGAAGATCATCTACACAACCCTTATTTGCATGTCCCTCACCTCACAATACCCGAGAATGAGAACAGAGGTTCCTAACACCCATAGGCAAATTATTATTCAAATGTGGGAGCAGCATTTCAGATACCCAAGAAAAGTATTGCTCATTTGTCCTCATTTTCCATTGGAGGCCTGTGAGAATCAGGTCTTGGATCCTTCTGGCCCCAATTACTGTCTGAGGAGCAAACCACATGTTACCTGACTACCTTATCCCACTGTAACGGGCCCATCCATTGTAATCATCATCAGAAATACTACTCCAGGTATCTCCACCAATGGAGCTTAGGTGGGGAGCTGCTGGAGACAGGGACTTTTACGTTGTGGTGCCTTGTTGGTAGGATACCTTCTCCAAAACAGTGTGCCTGGCACCTGCACTGTTTTCTTTAAGGAGCCAGGTAAACCCCATGTCTTCCCGGATGGAATTTTGTTGCTAGCTTGCCATGCTTGCATCGTGGCGGTCTTGTTATGGGAGGTGGTCTAGTACTGCCTATGGGTTTTATGGATTTCATTACCCATGAATGCTGCCACGGATAACTTGGGAAAGCTGGATATACATTTATTAAATAAACTAGAAAGGTGGGATATAAATATATTGCCCTGGTAGCTGGGTTTTGTAAAGAAAAGCAGATCTTCGAAAGGACATATGTCCACAAAGAAGCAGTGGGGCAGAAAGTGATACTTAGCCCTTTCAAGGATTATTCCAGAACCTGCACTCTGGCGATGATGGAGGGATATTTTTGCCCTCCAGGGGTATTGTGTTCTCAACAAGAGGATGCACAGCCAGGAATCTGTGCTATTTTTTTCAAAACACTCCTGAAACTGCAGAGTACACATAGGATGTGTTTACCCTTGTTGCTCTTCAAACTTTTTTTTTTTTAAAGGAACAGTACTGGATTAACCTTCTGGTACTCATACAGCACAGTGGAATGCACAATTGGAATGGGGGCTTCTCAGTCTAAGCAGTGGTGTAGTTGTAAGTTTTGAATGGCAGAAGTTTGTTGTGATGACCCCCACAGCTGCACCCCTAAGTAGAGTCTATAACCTTGTTTTCCAGGAGAGTCCAAAAATGAAGACAGCTGTGCTGGTTTACTGTACACACCCAAAGAGTGATAGTACACATCGTATGACTCAGTCTAGTTAGGATCAGCTGACAGTCATAGAATGATCAGTTAGCAAAGGGTGATCCACAAACCATGCCCACCTGTCCCACCACCTGATATCATATGGTATGGGCCAGGAAGAGACGCAGCAGGGTCAGCTGTGCAGCTCAGGAACCCGATCGCTCAGGTGATCCCTGCAGAAAGCAAGGTTGAAGGCACTGCCCATCTATCAATGTTCACCCACAGGGGTGAGGACAGAGAAGGATCTGGCCTTCTGGGCCAAAAAAGGTCCCCTCCTACCAGGTTAAAGGTAAAGGGACCCCTGACCATTAGGTCCAGTCGTGGACGACTCTGGGATTGAGGCGCTCATCTTGCTTTACTGGCCGAGGGAGCCGGTGTACAGCTTCTGGGTCATGTGGCCAGCATGACTAAGCAGCTTCTGGCGAACCAGAGCAGCGCACGGAAACACCGTTTACCTTCCCGCCGGAGCGGTACCTATTTATCTACTTGCACTTTGACGTGCTTTCGAACTGCTAGGTTGGCAGGAGCAGGGACTGAGCAACGGGAGCTTACCCCGTCGCAGGAATTCGAACCGCCGACCTTCTGATCGGCAAGCCCTAGGCTCTGTGGTTTAACCCACAGCACCAACAGGTTAGCATGTTGCATTTGGCTGAGGAGTCCATCTGGCTTCATATCTCTGATTGGCCATGAAATTCAGTGCGTGACCGTAGTTGGACCTCAGTCACTGTCTGAGCCTAGCCTACCTCACAGGGCTGTTGCTATTATGAAGATAAATTGGGATGTTCTGCACCCAGGTAGCCCGGAGGATCTCTGGCTGATGATTTCATAGTTCCTATTCTGAAAAGAAAGTAGGTCCTGGAGCTGCACCCCACCCCCTTCTACTGTATCATGGGGACTAAGCTGAGGCAAACTTATTTGGAAAGTGCAAAGTGGCCCAGGGATGATCTAGGGTGGCTCAAGAGCAGCAGAGGTGATGGATAAAGATTCCTCTCTCACTCTTGAAATGCCCTGAGGTTAAAAATGCTGCTGCAGAATGAGAGCACTGGGTAGTGAAGAGGGCTTCAAACTCAGCATCTGCGCTTGGATGTTTAAAAAGGCTGTTACAGGAGCAACCCAGTTCAATCCAAGCAGCCAGAGGTCCCCTGCCTGCCTGCCTGCCAGAAGCCCGAAGCCTCCCTCCTCTCCACCTGATCATCAGGAACAGAGTTGAATGAAAAAAAGATCTTCTCGGGTGTTCCCAGGGTAAGGTTACCAAAGAGGCTCCTTGTAGCAATCGGTTCCCAAGTGACCAGACAACAGGGGGATTTGTGTGAGAGAAAGACTCAATGAGGCCCCTCCACTCCCAAGTCCTTTTGTAAACCAGAAGTGTGCTAGGCAGACTCGAGTGGAACTGGAAAAGGGCAGATTCTGTTCTGCAGGAATGCGAAAATTGTCTGTGATGGCACCGGCACAAGAGGAATTTTCTCAACAGGACTCTCCACGCTCGCCGTCTTTTCCCTGCACAGTCTCCTTCCCGGAGTCCTTTGCCTTGCTGTTTCCTAGAAACAGAGCCCGTCACAAACACATCACTACTCAGCCTCACAATAAATAAACAGAGGGTGTGTACGCGCTGAAGTGCCTTCCCACCCACCAGCAGCTACAACTGTCATACATGGACTGAGGTTGAACCAGGGAGATCTTCTTTCAGCTTTTGGAGATGGCGGTCCAATTTTAATCCCCCAAACTCAAACCCTCAGCTGAAAAACACCACATAAAGTATGTCTGGCTGGTACATTTCAGAAATGGGAAATGTTGCCTGGAGATCCTAAGTTTTATGTTCCCGTTTTATACCAGGCCCCTCAGGGGAAATCCTCCCTCTGCACTGCTTGGTTCCCAGCTCCCATTCAAGTAAGAGAGGCCAGGTCCACTTGGCATATATGAGAAGCTGGTGGGTTCCCAGACTGACAGCCAGCAGGGAGTAGAATTGGCTCACCAACATATATACATCATTTTGATTACTCAGTTCTCAAGGGCTGGCAGATGAATGCGTGGGCTGATGCCAAGGAAAACCTGCATGTGAGGTGACACTGGGCAATGTGGAAATTCTTATTTATTTCTGCAATGTAAGCTAGATCTGTGACAATCCAGTCACAAATATGTGCATGTGTGTTTCAGCAACTGTAAAAGGAGCCTATGGAGGTTTACACAAAAGGAAGCCCTGCTGTGTTCGGTGGAAGTCGCTCCATCCCCAAGTAATAATAATAATAATGTTATGATTTGGAGGAGGGGGAGTAGGCTGTATGCCCAAGACCCTCCTAACCCCTGGATCCAGCAAGTGTTAAAAGATCAGACAGGCTAGCTTCCTGAAAAGGCAATAGCCTGGGTGATGGGCCATTAAGGGGAACAAAGGAAAGGGGCTCTGTGTGAGATGGCAAATAGGTGGGGCCCCTCCCTCAGCCCACAGATAGTTAGAAGGACAAAGCCAGAGTTGAAAGCAGAGAGCTGGAGTGATGAGGGTCAGAAGCAAAGAATCAAACCGGGAACTGAGAGAGATAGAGCAATATTTGATATCTGTTTGAATCCAAGGCCGCAGCTTTAGGGGGAGCAAGGTGCTAACACTGTGAATCCCTCCATCATAGGCTCAGGTTGTATATATTGTTGTTGTTGTTCAGTCGTTCAGTCGTGTCCGACTCTTCGTGACCCCATGGACCAGAGCACGCCAGGCACGCCTATCCTTCACTGCCTCTCGCAGTTTGGCCAAACTCATGTTAGTAGCTTCGAGAACACTATCCAACCATCTCATCTTCTGTCGTCCCCTTCTCCTTGTGCCCTCAATCTTTCCCAGCATCAGGGTCTTTTCTAGGGAGTCTTCTCTTCTCATGAGGTGGCCAAAGTACTGGAGCCTCAACTTCAGGATCTGTCCTTCTAGTGAGCACTCAGGGCTGATTTCTTTAAGAATGGATAGGTTTGATCTTCTTGCAGTCCATGGGACTCTCAAGAGTCTCCTCCAGCACCATAATTCAAAAGCATCAATTCTTCGGCGATCAGCCTTCTTTATGGTCCAGCTCTCACTTCCGTACATTACTACTGGGAAAACCATAGCTTTAACTATACGGACCTTTGTTGGCAGGTTGTATATATACGTGTGTGTAAATAAACCATATATCAGAAAGACACCACAGTCTCCATTGCCTCATTTCCAAGGGAAACACGAACCCTGGGTAAAGCACCTAGAATCATGTACAGATGATACAATATTATTAGATACAACCATAATAATATTGCAGAGCATGGCAGCCTTCATCACAAAAAAAACCCCATGTCTGTTCAACAGTGCAAGCGAATCATCATCCCCACCACCTGTTGTCGTCAACAGGAGATACTGACACCTTTGTCCTTGATAATCTCAGGTAAGTCAGTATTATTATCATCGATGCTGCACTCAGAGTCCCTGGTAAAGTCATGGCAGAGATATAAATGATCATGCCATGTTTCAAGTTCCGCATCCCAAGCCACTCTCTACAACCGATGGCCCATTTGTCAAGCTTATGTTAAAAGCAAAGGTGGAGAACCTGTGGCCATCCAGGTAATGTTGGACTCAAACTTTTGCCCTGGACAGAATGGCTAATGGTCAGGGAGGATGTGAACTATAGTCCAACAGCTTTTGCAAGGCAAAAAATTGAACATACCTGCCCTAAAGTGCTATACTGAGAATCTGAGGCAACATGATACCTGCCTCACCAGGGACTAGTAGAGTGTCAGGTACCGGTATGTGTGCACAAGAAATACCTGATATTTCAATGGTATTATGATGATTGACTGTAGTTATAAACAAGAAGCTCGCAGCTTTCCACAGAGAATTCAAATTTCCTTCTGCAGCCTGAGTGGCATGATGCTACCAACTTGTCACAAGAGTGCAGTGAAAACGATATGGAGAATCAACTAGTTTTAGAAATTTGCATCTCCACTACTATGCTTTGTACAGATGTTGATGACATAAGGAGGAACCTGAGAAGTTCTCCTTTTGAAAGTATGGAGAGCATCTGCCAACTGTAGACCTCCACGCTCTGTCTAGTAACACTGTTTGATTACTAAACATTTTATCTTTATTATTTAAACTTACTAGACACCTTTTTTTTTTTGCAAAAAGTAACTCAAAGCGACTTACAACAAGAAAAGTAAATAGCACATACATTAAAAAGAGCATAAAACTGAGACAGAGTAAAATCCAAAACTCATTTATATTTTTAAAAGGCAAGAGCTAACCCCCAACCTCGAAGGAGGCCACAGATAATTAAAAGCCAAAGGCCTGGTAGAAAATTAATGTTTTCGCCTGGCACACAAAGATATGTGGTGGAACTGGGGTGCCTCCCTGGGGAGAGCATTCCGTAAGTGTGGAGTCACCACTGAGAAGGCCCACTGATATGTGTGTGTGAACAGACACCACAGTGAAGTTGTATTTGAGGTGCCACAAAAGTGTGCCTTTCTGTTATTTTTGTGGTGTTAGATCTGTGATGGCACATTCAAGATGTAAGTAAGCAACTGCCTTGATGCTGCCATCATTGAGTAGTGAGAATGTGGCTTCCCCAGCTTCTTTACACGGAACCACAGAATTGTAGAATTGGAAAGGACCGCGAGGGTCAGCTAGTCCAAAGCCCTGCAATGCAGGAATATTTTGCCCAATGTGGGACTCAAACCCACCACCCAACATTGCCCAGCACATCCCCTCTCCACCACCATTCTCCTTACCCAAAGCTTTTTTTGCATCCAGCATAAAACAGGAATTTTAAATGGACTTGAGTATGATTAATTTGGAAATAAGTCTGAAGGTGAGAGTGTGTCATCGGTGGTGCTGAATCTAGCCCCTTCCTTATACCACCGCAAGCCCCATTTTAAGGTTCGATGTTGAGACATTTTTGTTTCACATTCCACTCTGAGAATTTTCTCCAAATAGAATTTGAAATCTATGTTTCCAGAAACTGCCACAAAATGCAAAGTGTTGAAAGATTCAGAAGCCTCGCCTATAATTCAGTATCCACCTGGGGTTCCTTCTTAGCATACAGACCCTGTGCATGGTATAAAAATAACAATAACCAGATGACGCTAAAACAATTTCACCTTTGACAGTGGCTTGCTGCATCAACAGGGAAAGAAACACACACACACACACACACACACACACTCCACCCTAGTATCAGCAGGACTGTCAAGGAGCTGAATTAGTAACACAAGATTTGCCAAAGCCACAGCTCAGGCATTTGCTTCTAAGAAGCCTCTGACAGCCAGCAGCCAAATGTGAGCATCAGAGAAGGAGAAAAGGCTCACCTCTGAAGATATTCCATCTGTCAACAAAAGTGACCAGATAGTAGCTTCAAAATAACAAAAATAAATCAGAATCCCTCAACCGCACAGAACCTCCTGATCCTAGCTCCCTAGGTCCACTATTCTAGGGAAGGCATTCCCAAAACAAAAAGGAAATAGCCCTCCAAAATAGGAAATTCCAGCACAATTCCAATGGCAATTCCTCTCCCTTCCACCCATGGAAGAGAGGCCTATCTTTCACCATTGCTACTCAAACCCTCCACACCGCACACTCACCTGTCTTTTCTTCTGTAAACTACAGGCATTTAATTAAGCCACCAGGGCAAATCACTGGCTCAGCACACTGGACCATGCTCAGCCCCCTAATGAAGTGGCTGAATAGTCTATGCATCTCTTGATTAGGAGATGGGTGGAGGTCCATTTGCAAGCAACACCTGGGACTCCCACCTACCCAAAAATATATGCTTCACCCCTGTATACCTGAAGGAGCATCTCCACCCCATTATTCAGTCCAGACACTGAGATCCAGCTCCAAGGACCTTCTGGCGGTTCCCTCGTTGCCATGCCCGCCCTGTGGAATGCCTTTCCATCAGATGTCAAGGAAATAAACAACTATCGGATGTTTAGAAGACATCTGAGGGCAGCCTGGAATAGGGAAGTTTTTAATGTTTGATATTTTACTGTGTTTGATGCTTTAATTTGTTGGAAGCCACCCAGAGTGGGTGGGGCAACTCAGACAGATGGGTGGCATATAAATAGCAATATAGTATTGTTGTTATCGTCCTTATTATTTCTTGCCAGTCAGATTGGGGCTGATATACAGGCAACCATGCCCTGTGGCAGGCAGGAAACTGTGGAATTGAGAATCTATTCCCTTCCAGCTGTCGTTTCTAAGCAGTTCTAGAATCAAGTCTGCTTCCCCAGATTAATTGCTCCTCACCCCTCAGAGTGTGAACCCACCTAAAGGCAAGCAGGCAGTGCTGACACAGAGTGCAGAGTATCATGCCTGACTGTTCCCAAAGTGCTGTGAACCTAGCTGGGGGATCACAACGAACTGGTTGGGGATGGGGTGGGAAACACAGAACGCTCACCAGCAGCGGAGACACCCAGTTAGGGTGACCCATTCAGCTTCATAATCCTCACGATAGAAAAATGGGGTTTCAGGAAGAGGAGGAGGAGGAGGAAGGGAGGCAGTCCCACAGCAATTGTTCAGTACAGTAATGAGTATTTCATTTCCAACTTCAAAGCACAGTTCACAAATGCTGAGCACCGTACAAATGTTCAGCAGCACCACAGACTTCAGGAGAACTTCCCAGGTGTGCCACATTTGCAAGCAAAACCCTCTCCAGCACATCCCTACCTTCAGCGCCTTTTCCCAGAAAAAAGAGAAAGGGAATGAGGTTTTTTTTAAAAGGGGGGGGGGGAGGTTTAGGGAGGATGATAATGGAAGCATTTGTGTGTCTGGTGGAGCCAAGCAGGAGTGAGATTCTTTATGAAAGGCTGTATCAGACACACAAATGTTTCTCTTACTATCCTCCCAGAAATCTATCTATCTATTTATTTATTTAAAAATCCTCAAGATAAAAAGTAGCATTTTCCCCATCTCTGGCTATGGGCAAGGACCTGACCAAGTTGTCACAACACCAGTAAACACTACGCTTACATAGAACAGGAAGAGCTCAGGCTGCTGGAAGTATGAACTCGGAGCAGGGTGAGATCATAAACAATCTGGAAATTCCTCACAAAAAACACATAAGACCATTTTATTCTCCCACTTCTTTTTTTTCTTTTTAAAAATCCTGGTTAGCCTCCCTGATGTGGCGCCACGTGCCCATCTGTTAGCAATGCCCTCCAACTCCTCCACCTGCCTAGGCAGTCAACGTGGCCCCGTTGCCAAATCCGCCTGCAACACAGTAGCTTGCTTTAAAGCGTGCGGTGTGACTAAACAGGTGGCTGGAGAAAAAAGAGAGAGAGCGAGAGAAGAGTGTGTGTGTGAGAGAGAGTGAAGGAATCCTTCTAACTCTGCCCAGTGGAGCCGTTTGCCACCAAGGAGCACATCTCGAAGTGCAGAAGCTGCGTGACGGTTAGCAATCCACCTGTGAGCAGTCCAGCGTCCCCGCAGCGCCTGGCAGAGTTGAGGTCAGACCTCTCAACGGCGCTCGCCGGAGCCAGATCCGGAGCAGCAGGTCACACTGGGGGTGGTGGTGGTGGGGAATATGCAGCGTCGAAGACTGCCTACAGGTGGCTGAGAAGGACTCCGGCGTTAGACGCGGAGCCTCTTTCCCGAGCGCCCCTCCCCTGTCCCCGTGGCCCCCCGGAGAGAGGGGCAGATCCCGCGCAAAAGTGCGCCCCCTACCTTGAAGTCCGCGGAGAGCTGCGGCGTATACTCCAGGGTCCAGAGCGCGCGTACGAGCGCCGCCAAGTGCTGGGTGACTTCCCCGGAGGCGGCTCCAGCTCCGGCTCCAGGTCCGGGTGGTCCTTGCTGGTCGGGCAGCGCCAGCAGGAGGAAGGCGGCCAGCAGCTCGGTGTGGCTCAGGCACTGCACCACGGCGTTCAGGAAGCACGTGTTGCCGTGGTTCTTCAGCCCCTGCGCGCCCGGCGTGAGCGGCCGAGGGTCCCCGGGAACGGCCGCCGGCAGGGGACTCTGTGCGCCCCACGACAGCCGGGCGCTGCCGCCGCTACCGCCGCCGCCGCCACTGGCTTGGCCTCTCTCGCGCTCGGGCCCGGGCGGGCGCTTGAAGCCGCCCTCGTCGTCCTCGGGCTCGGCGCCTTCTCGCCGCCGCGGCGGCTGCTGCTGCTGCCGGGCGCCGCGCAAAGTTTGCAAGAGGCGCCGCGCCAACCTGCTCAGGGCGCGCACGGCTCCTCGGCGTCGCCGCCCGGCCCCGGCGTGGGGGCGCTCTCCGCTGGCCACCCCGTCCGGGGGGCCGGGCTTCTCGCCCGCCTCTTGCTCGCCCATCGGCGCCAGGAGGCTACGGCCACCCGCTCCGCCGCCGCCCGCCGGCGTTTGCCGCCTTCTCTCCGTTGTTGTTGTCGTCGGCTACCTACCTGCGCGCTCCGAGCCTCTCCGCCCGCCCTCCCTCCGCGCTTGCCGGCTGGGCAGGGCAGAGAGGCGGGGAAGGCGAGCGGGCCGGGCTCATGGCCGGGGGCAGGCGGGCATCTTGCTGCGCCCCTCCGCCCAAGGCACGGCGCTTTCCCCGCCTCCTCGGGTCGCCGCCCGCGGATCGGTAGAGCCTGAGGAACAGGGGAAGTAAACTCGGCGGAGGGGGTGGATCGCGCGCGCTGAGTTTGGAGGTGCGGCGCCAAGCGCCTCCCTCTGCTGGGAGCTCGCCCGCCCGCCTGGTTCAACAGCGGGGAGGCGGCGGTTCTCGCAGGCGAGGCGTTTCTGCTGCCGCTAAGAAGTGGCGTCCGCTGGAGCCCGGCAGGCGCACGGAGCAGGATCGCCTGGACCAGGCAGGTTGGGTGGGGAAGGGAGTGCGGCAGGCAGGTGTTGCCAGCGAGGGTAGTGGCAGTGGCGGCGGCGGCGGCACTACCTGCAGCCAGGCTCGTCCCTCTTCCTCCTTTGCTCAGGTGCTCAACAGTCAGTGGCAGATGACTGGAGCGGCTAGGGAGGCGGGGAGAGCGAGCCAGCTTGCGGCTGCGTGCGGCTGTGGGCCACCGGGAATCCTGGAGAAGCCAGCCTCGCCACCTTCGCCAGTGCCAGGTGGAGGTGGGCATCTCTTTCCAGCTTAGGAAAGAGGTCAACATTCCAACGACAACATACCGGTACCCTACCGTAGTCCCCAACCAAGCCTCGGGTTTGTGGTTCCTACCCTATGGCCATCACTGCCAACTGGAGACAGAGCAGGTCTGTGTTTTTGCACACCACCACAAACTCACAGGTGCAGAGTGATCCTACCTGTCCCAGTGCCTTCGGTTGGGCTTTTTCCCAGGTGGGTGTGCACAGGGTTATGGTGGTAGAGTCCATTCATAAAGGAGAAAGGCATGTGAAGGGCCATTTCCTACCAGATCCATGTATACCGCACTGCTCCATTTGGACCAGGTTGGCAGACCTTGTGAGAGGGGTTAGTGGGGATCAGTTCCCATGCCAATGTTGCCCCACCACAGAAGAGTTGGGGTGATACTGGTGTGGGCATTCTTTAAAAAGTAAGCATGCCAGCTCCACCCCTGTGAGCTCCCCGGCTTCAAATATTACCCTGCTCCGCGGGTGTAAGAACTGGTGGTTTACAAGAGTATGCCAGAAATAAGTCTGTGGGTGGTGGCAGCTGTATACAGGCAAAGGGTTGGTGCACACAAGGATTTCAGGCAACCCCCATGAATCCTTTACACATATGACTCACCCTGTAGGTTAGAAAATGCACACAAGTAGTAGACATATGGAGACAGCAATGTCAGTGAATCCATGCAGTGTTCAGTTCAAGCCGCACCTCTGCCATGAAGTCATAGGATGCCTCTTAAGGCAAGCCTCTACCAGCCTTGGCCATTATGGGGACATTGGCCTACAACACAGGCTTGTTGTGCAGATTCCTGATAGGAGAACTGCTCAGCTCACTAAGAACTTCATTAGGAAATATAGGCTACATGGATTAGTTCAGCATACGGCAAGGATGTGTGTCTAATTGCCACACAGGTCAGGCATCCACATGTGGTTCATCCACATTAGTAACCCATTAAATGTTGGTTGGTTAAGATGGGTACGCAGTAGTCAAACAGCTACTTTGCTAGTCATCACCTGCATAAAACATAAACCATCTGTGATAAGGGCCAATTTGCCTGCACAGATTAGAGAGCAGCAGTTGTTTGTCATCACTGTCCACATTGGCTCCATGCCTATGATCAGTGAGGGCTGAGCTGGGTTCAGCTCTTAAGCCAATTGTGTTTGAAAACTTTGGCTGCTGAGGGCTTGCAGCCCTTCCATATGAACACGTTATATTGTTCATAAGATGGGGATGCACAAGAGTGTTTTAAGGTGACTAGAAGTCTTACTGAACTCAACAGGACTTGCCTCCGAGTCCTGCACTGTAAACAAGATCACTTGTTAAGTTGGGAAACTGCCCTTGTGGATCCTCCTTAGAGACAGACAATCTCACTTTGAAAATCAGGATCTCTCAGTTCCCCTCGAGTTCTTTAAGAATTCAAGAGGACCTTGAACATTATGTGAATTTGTTGGGGAAGGGCTGAAAACTGGAGGAAGGTTAATTCCTAAGCAGTTAGGCAATGGGAATACTATAGTGCAGTCATTCATTCCCAAACTGTGTGACCTGAAGAAACCAATAGTTGTAAGAAATAAACTAGACAGTGGCTCTGCACAATATCCCTGGCTGCAGTGCCATGGATCCCTTTCACAATCGAGTGCAAAATCCATCAAGAGTTCCTCTTCTGCAAGGGCTTCTGAAATGAGCAGAAAGGAAAGGAGGGGACTAAGGCAGTTGACCTACAGTCCTTGCAACTGCCTCATCAGCGGAAGACCTACTGGGAAAAGTTTTGGGGATCACTAGGCCTGCACTGTTTCGGTTTCTTTGAATACAAAGTTAACTTCACTGACACCATGTTTTTTACTGGTGACCTACACCTGACTCTGACTCCTGACACACAGATACAGCTGGCGGTTTCCTGCTCCTATTGATGCCTTCCTATATTAGGAACAGCTTGCGTTGGCTTTCACCTTCCGTTTCTTCTTGCACTGTTTGTATTAAAAGAAAAGGAAAACGGCCCAAAAAGGAGTGGGCAGCCCCAACACTTGCAGCAAAAGTAAAAGCAAACCTATGTAGATAAATTACAGAGGAGAAGCCCTCTGTTTGAAAGGGCTGCCTGGCCCAAGCTGGAAAAGGGACCCTAAAAAGGGGTTGCAAGGAGGGCCTTGAAGTTGCTGGTCAACAGTGAGCACCTGGGCAGCAGACTGAGCAGAGACGGATCCAGGTCATTTGGTCACAGTCTATTGTAAGAAGCATTTCTAAATTTCTGTATTCACCCACACACCTACCCGGTACCGTATTAGCTTATGCAAATTGCCCTCTTTCTGCGTGGTATACAAGTGGCCATGCTCTATGAAGAGCCATCATCACCCCATTATTATTATTTTAATCTGCTGCTTTACCAGAACCTAATGACACTTCGCTTAATGGATATAGCAAAGACTGGCCCCAGTCCAGATTTCCCCACCCCCATTCACTTCCATTGGAAACTTGCATGCTGCCCGTCCCCTGGAACTTTTACAACAGACATAAAACCCGATGGCTGTAGAAGGAAGGCATCATTCAGCCTTTGCACTTCCAGCTCCAGCTGGTATCCCTTTGCATTTGCAAAAAGCCAAGTCCTCAACTCAAGGGCAGAACCCTTTAGTATGGCTTTTCAGGGGCCAAAGGGAAGAAGCCTTACCTCATCTCAGAGCAGAGCATCACTTGGCAGCAGCATATCAAGAACATGGACGAAGCCCCTGCTTGCCTTTGACAGCCTTTCTCTCTCTTTCCCTTGCCAGAAGTGGTTTGGTCAATGTGCATGAATGAAAAAAAGTGCACCAAACAAAAGGAAGATTTCCTCAAAGGCAGCATCATTCTCACCAGCACAGATGTGTTCCATTAGCAATATATTTCTCTGTCAATTAGAGCGGCCATCAAATAAGAGTGTTTGATATAAATATTGGAGGTGAGGCAGAAGTCAAATCCCACCTCTGCTTTGGGCAAGTCACAATGTCTCAAAAAAATGCTTTGTCCCATTACATTGCAAAATGCAGGGGGGGAACCTTCGAAGCAGGTCATTGCTGAAGAGCTCTGAGAAAGCTTCTGTTTTCTTCTAAGGCAGGGCTAGGGAACATTTTCCAGCCCGGGGACCACTTTTCCTCCCAGGCAACCTTTTGGTGGGTGTGGCCAGAAGCAAAAGTGGCCAGAGCAACAAATGTGAGCTTTCACACTCTTCTCTCATCCATTCTAGACAAACAAGAAGCATGATCGTGTTTTAGCTAGGCAAAAACACCCAAGGAGGGTGCTAAGCAGAGGTGGTGAAAGGTGTGGCCTGGGGAGCGTTTGAAGAGCCAGACAGAGTCCTGGAGGAGCACATTTGGCCCTTAGTTCCCCAACCCTCTTCCAAAGAAAAGTTGGTGTTTCTAGCCTTTATGGTTGCAGAGAATAGGCGATCTCCCTAAGAGCTGAAGAAACCAGAAGGAGACTAGGCGACCTTTACTCATCTTCCACCTTCTTTCTATCATTACCAGTTCCTGCCCCTATATAGTCCTGTTGCCATTTATTCCTCATGAGTCTTGATCTTTGTTTACTTGCCAGTACTTGACCCAGGGAACCAGCAAGAAGAGAATGGCCTCATCCAGGTCAGCTTCTCCACAGCTCCCCACCTTCCATATGGAGCAGGTTACGAGGAAGATGGGGGGGAACAAGTCGAGGAACAAGATGAGGTGTGACACATGCAGTCTTCTGTGGCTTTGTCGCTTTAGAGGAAAAACATTGGCTTTTGTGATTTTCACAGCACAAGCAATAGCAATGGCAGTTTTTTAAAGCATGGGGGGGGGGGAACCTCCCAATTAGTGACCCAGAATATTTTTAGCCTAGTCGCCAATCTGAAAAACAGGGGCATAAGAAAGTCTCAAATGATAACCAACTGGAATTCTGTTGCGAGAGCAAAACTTTCACAGAAACCAAGCACATCTCTGCATTGCTAAGCTACCCATTGTCTTTCAACAGCAGAATTGTGTGGGGGAGGGATAGCACGTAATCTTAAGCATTCTAGCAATGTCACAGTGGCACACATTAGGCTTTATATCGTTTACCAGCAAAAGCAAGCTTTCTTCCCGCTTTGGTCTTCTAAGCTCCCAGTTAGCTAGAGAGATAAAACGTTCATAGCAGGTATCAAGTGTGGCCTATATGACTCGGTGCCTGTTCTGCATAAGACCCAGGCAGCCTCATCACTTGCTTGGGAACAAGGTCAGGCCTCAGAGAAGAGCTTGTTACCTGGTGTCAGCTCCAGGCTGCTCAGCGGCACTGGGTTTCTTTGCTGTCAAGTCAGGTGCAGAGTGACTGACAGGTGTGTGAGTGAGAGCGAGAAGCAGAGCGGAAGCACAGCAACCTGGATCTGGTTGTCAGGGAAATGCTGATGTCTCTCAGATGGACAGAGAGTCCCTCTTCTAACTTTATAGTTGGAAGCTACAGACCATAATGTAGCACACCGATTTGAGTCAGCTCGTACAGCTTAGAAAGAGGCCACCTTCCATAATAGGCATGTCATCCTTATTGTAGCAATGCTGTGAGGAGAAGAGATTCTCTCTGGGCATGAAGCTAGCGTCTATCTTCAATCAATCCTTCCCCTAACAAATAGGTCAGTCAGCGTACCTGTCAAATATAGCTGTTCTAGGGCCTAATCTTGCAAAGACTCGTTGCAGCCAGATTAAAGGTGCATTCAGACATGTGGAATAGTGTGTTTGTTTTCCTGGTTATAATTGTTTTCCTATTCCTTGCAACTCTACAATTCTATCATCCTGCCCTGCAGTAACCTGTTGCATTACGGAACTGTGCCTTTTTGAGTGATGATACTGGCATGCCACACTAAATTTCATCCACACCAGTGGGCATGGTGTGACACAGTGAACATCATCGGACAATGATGCTACTCCCCCACCCTTTCTGCGCATGTGTCTTTCTGTTTCCCCATGATTCCCCCATGAAAAAACAGCAGGAAAGAACTGTATGCCGGTATATCCAAATTTCGTCGCTTTATTCCTACAATTTTCTGGGTTAATTTTCTGGGCAAATTGGTGTGTTTTTTCCTCTGAAATCAAATAGCACAGAGTTGAACACTAAACATGTTCTGTGTTCCACTAGTTTTCAAGAAGTGACTTTTACATCATGTGGATGTTCAAATATAATGCAGAAAGTAATAGTTAAAGGGGTGCAAAAATTGTGAAAGAAAGATGGAGAGTGCCAGCTACTGCCATTGCTAAGGAAGTGTCAGGGAAAGATCAAAGGATGAGGCTTACTTAGACTCTTAAAATGCTACTGTGTTTCCCCTAAAATAAGACACCGTCTTATTTATTTTTTCCCTCGAAAAAACACAGTATGGCTTATTTTCGGGGGATGTCTTATTTTAACCGCTCCGCGTCGGTACTCTGCATAGCCACGCCTATCCAAGCCATCTTAAGGAAGAGGCGCCGCATCACTATGTCTTATTTTCGGGGTATGGCTTATTTTCAGGGTGTGGCTTATTTTCAGGGTATGGCTTATATTCGTGATGCATGTTGATGGCTCCATAATATATGGTGTCCACATCATAATTCAAACTAAGATTTCCCAGAAGCTGAGTTAAAAGACACCTGGTAGGCTGCTCAGGCAAGCCCCCTGCAGAAGACTCTCCAGGATCTGAAGTGGCAATTAGTCACAGAGTTAATCCTAAAATGCCATCAAAGAGGTCCGAACTTCCTTGAGTAACAAACATGCCACTGCCTCTGATTATTATCATTGCGGTGCTGTAGTATTATTTTTCCTGCTGTTATTATCCACTGCTGTATAATTGTTGTTGTTGTGCTTGTTTGTCAGTTAATAATGCACATTCCTTCCTATGTTCGTTCCCATAACAACCCTGGGGGGTGAGAAGTGGGGCCATTGTAGTTTCCGGTTAGAAGAGGGGATGCCCCAAGCAGCAATTGCTTCTAGAATCAGGGAGTCGCTGTGACTCATGCCTGCCTGGAACTCTTGGATTCCTCTCCCTTTGAGCCAAGGTCCTCCACATCCAAACCCAGAACTCTTACCAGACACCAGACTTTTTGGACTGGGCAGCAGGATTCCATTGTCCAAATGGAATTCCTGGCTTTTGTCGTCATCTCCTAGCACACGGAGCTGGAAAAATAAGTTCACGTGTGTCAGGGGTGAAGAAACCTTTTTCAGCCTGAGGGCTTCATTCTCTCATTCTGGGCAGTCTTCCAGGGCCCACGTGCCAGAGCCAAAGGTGGGTAGAGCAATAAATGTAATTTTTACTTTTTGTACAGTAGACTAGTTTCTACACACACACACACACACACACACACACACACACACACACACACTTCTCTCTGACTACCAGCCAGACAAGCAAGAGGCATTGCCAGAGTTCAAGGCCACATTCCAGCCAGGCAAAAATACTGGCCTGGGAAGCATTTGAAAGGCCATCTAGAGAGGCCTTGAGGGTCACATTCAGCTACCAGGCCTGAGGTTCCCCATCCCTGATGTACATAGTGTGATTTAAAGCCAGCAAGAAAATTAGCCAGCTGCCATTTCTGGCTATTTTTGTTGTTGGTGCTTTTGCAGTGAAGAATGGGGCATTTTTGTTGCTAAAATGATACTGCAGTGCTGAAAGGCATAATCTGATACCTCTGTACAGTCTGACAGGTCATGCTCCATCCTGAAAGAATCCTTGTGACTACAATCCAGACGCACAAAGGCATTCCTGGTGTCTGCCCCTCCCCCCCAAAAAATCTGGCCCATAGAGAGATAGGTCAGAGCCTAAGCATCTTCCAGAAATTTTAAGACAGGGGTGGGGACAATACACACATAACAGGAACCCTCACTTCTCCCACCTGAGCAGAGCTTTTAAGCGCGGATCAGGTCAGCAATGGCCACTCTCAGCTGCACTTTCAAACGCACCCCTCATCAGATATGGCAACCTCCTGCCAGGGAATGGAGCGTGCCAAAGGTGCAGTTTGGGCAACTGCCAGGCAAACCAATCCACACCTTTTGCTGTAAGACCTTTTCCACACACGGGTGTTTGGTGTCAGTGCTTAATGCAGGTTTAGGAATGAAATTAAGAAGTGTTACTGCTGACTCTTTTTTCTGATGGGATTTCTGTGGTATTAAACCAGTTGAATAAGGAGAAATCTGCATGCAGAATCTTTGCTTGTCACGCACATAGCTGATAAAGGCACCAGATCCTGCAGGGGGAGGGGGGCGGACTGTCACTTGACAATGTTTAATCTTGATCTGTTTCATTTTAATGTGACAATTTCATATGTTTTAAAATATATTGCTTACTGATTCATGCCTCTGGTACTAGGCAAGCTAAAGATGTAAATAAATTAACTAAGTATCCAGTGGCAGAGATTAACAATGGATTCCATGGAAATGATTACAGGATTATGTCATAAAAGTCAATGCACTGAAACAGTCCTCTCGCATCTTATCTGTGTGTGGGGGGGGGGAGTTCTGCAAGGGGGGGGGGGAAAGAAATCCAAATTCTATTACCTTCGAAAATGTATTTCTTCTTAGATAATTAACTTTCTGCATCTTGATCTTTGTCGAGATTCAGAAGAAAAATGCCATTCAATTAGGAATTGTTACAAAAGAGCATTTTAGTTGAAAAGAAGCTATCTTCCATCATGACGTAGGAAAGAAGCTGCCTGTGTCAAATCAACCACCCGCAGAGGAAATCCACAGGGACCAGGCAGAACCACCATAGAACGTCAACTGCATTCTGGTTTGGGGAGAATAAGGCTGATACTTTGAAGATAAGCAAGTGGGTGAAGGGGGAGGGACTAAAAATACCCCAACGAAACCGAGTTGCCTTGCCAGGCAGATTGCAGTTTAAAGCAAGGCACATATAACTCCATGCTACACCTTATTTGCTGCACCTGAATGTCTTTGATTGCAAGGAATGGGAGGGGAGAGTTGCACATACACACACAGAAGGACAGTGTCTTTGCCCTACATACGGTACCTCTATGTCTGCAGGTCATTCAACAATCCCATCTAGCCTTGCCAGCTCTTGAAATCCAAAGGTTTGAGGAATGGCACAGGGTGAAGCTGGGAACTCATACAGGTGGAGCCACAGAGTACTGTTAATGTTCAGTGTAGGGCAGGCATCCCCAACCTTTGGCCCTACCTTTTGGACTACAATTCCCATCATCCCTGACCACTGGTCCTCTTAGCTAGGGATCATGGGAGTTGTAGGCCAAAACATCTGGCGGGCCGCAGGTTGGGGATGCCTGGTGTAGAGCATGGGCATAGCTTGAGGGTGCAGGGAGGGGCAGCTGCATAGCTAAATGCATAGCTAACTGAGGTTCTGCCCCCCTAACAAAAAGCCTAGCTATGCCCATGGTGTGGAGCTATTGCCTATGCTTACAAGTCCCCTGCTACCTGTTGGAGATTCATTCCCTGTGTGCAATCATGGGTTTGTTGTCACATGACTGGGTATGTGTTTTGACTCCACAGGAATGGGATGTGACGAAGACAGGATGTTTGCCTTACTGTGTTCCCTGAAGTGGGATTATTGTCCTTTGTTCTTTCTCTTTGCTGTCTGATGCTAGAGAAAGAGGGAGCCATGTTGAAGTGCTCCGTGTGTGTTTATATGTAAATAAAGTAGAATAGCCAAAATGCTGAGTTGCTGAGTTCTGTTACACAACTGCGCAAACCTCTACAGATCTGTTAGTGTGCTAATGTCTTCTGGCATTAGCCGCTGTGATGTTCGGGCTGAGGAATGCTTTTGAAGCTCCCGAACGATCGCCCAGGAGGGAGGGAACATGCCAGTTGGGCATGTGTCTCTGCCAAGGTTCTACTCGTGTGCAGGACATCCTGACACTACCAAGTACCATCCGCAAATGATACCAGGCCCCCACATCTCACCCAGTGTTGTCTGTACTGACTGGCAGCAGCTCTCCAGGATTTGAGAAAGGGATATTTCCCAGCTGTACCTTGAGATGCCCAGAACGGGTATCTGCTCTACCACCTAGCTATGGCCCCTACAATTGTGTCACAAACAGCACATAAAATAAAATAATATGCAGAGCAAGTAGCTTAAGAAAGTGAGCCAGGTCACACACTAACAGGTCAAGTCACACACATATTATGCTATAATGCATATGTGCATTTTAATCTGTAGTACATGGCCTAGTTAACCTTTCTGAGTTATAATAATGATAATAGTCAAGGGTTTGGAGTTTCTAAAAATCATTTTGCCCAATGGGGGACAGTGAATCCATGGTAGAATACGAAGAAAGGAGAAGAGCACAGATTGTTCAAGAAAGTGAGCAAAGCAAAATGCTCAGGGGCCTAGCCTCCAACATTTCTCCGGTGAAAATAGGGACGTCCCATGTCATAATGATAATTTTACTGTTTATACCCCACACTTCTTACTGGGTTGCCTCAGCCACTGGGCACCTTCCAACATATATAAAAAAGATAATAAAACATTAAACATTTTTTTAAAAAACTTCCCTATACAGGCTTGCCTTCAGACGGCTCGGGGGTCGATAACTCCAAACTCTCCAACATTTCTCCAATGAAAATAGGGGCGTCCTACGAAAAGCAGGACATTCTGGGATCAAATCAGAAACCAGAATGGCTTCTCAAAATCAGGGACGTTCCTGGAAAATAGGGACACTTGGAGGGTCTGCAGGGGCACAGTGCAGAAATTAAGCATGGAGAGGACAGTCCATCAAGCACAAATGCATGCCAGGTCAGTTACTTAAGCATTGGGGAAAACAATACAAATTCTCAAGCATAGGAAATATAATTAAGATTACGGTATATGAAACACAAACATTTATCTCACTTTCCATCTCTGCCCTGCCCCCGCCCCTCCCAGCAGTTGACATTTGGCTTAAATTTATTGGCCAATATATGTATCGGAAAATTCAGGGGGGAAATTAAAGAAAATGAAAAAGAATGCATAAATTAAAACAAAAAACATATGCAAATGAACAGTGACAGCCTCTCCCTTTTTTGTCTATGGGAGAAAAACCCCGCCATGATTATTGTGGTGGATTTTTATACCTGCCTTAGGGATTCTGGTCAAGACAGACTAGGGTTGACAGCAATTAAGTATTTCCCTTTTCAAAGAGCCTTTGTACACCCCCTGCGCTCCGAACTTTGTGAATTATTCCGAGTAAAGCTGGCTTCAAAGCAGGATTTGAGACCGACATTGAATTAAGTTTGCTGTGTTTGGATTTGCTTTTGTGGAATCGTGCAAACGTTAGAAACTGCTTCACATGAATTTTTAAGAGACGCAGCATGGAATGGCTTTACAGAAACAAACAAGGAATTCAGGTCTGAGAACTGCTCACCTGCCCTGTACCTGTCATTTGCTCTCCTCTGCAGCTAATAGCAGCCTCGGGACCACTAAAGTAATGGCACAAAGAAAAAGGGGTTAACCCCAGAAGCAGTGAACCTCTTTTAGCCTGAAAGCCACCGTTCCCTAGTGAACAACCTTCGGGGCGGGGCGGGGCATGCATTGTGGGTGGGGCCAGAGGCAAAAGTGAGCAGAGTAAGCGTTGTGACTCCTGCCGTCAGAGGTTTCTGCACACTCTTAAAGCTCCGTTCAAGGAAGGAAGAGGAAATACACAGATCAAAGACACATTCCGCCCAGACAACATCACTCCAGGAGGGCATGATGCCAGACTGGTGATAGGTGTGGCCTTGGGAAGTGGACTGCTATAGGGAGAACCATGAGGTCCAGATAGAAAGCCATGGAGGGCCACATTTAGCTCCCAGGCCTGCTGTTTCCTATTCCTGCCCAGCCCCAGCACTGAATCTTCGATCCAAATCTGGAGAGAGGATGGGTGTTTGTTACTGCTTTTTAACTGGGGGTGGGGGGATATATTTCGAGACCTGACCACAGATCTCCCTTGTCCCATTTAAGGCTCTTTCTGCAATGACAAAAAGCTGGAAGGGGAGGGTCTTTCATCTTGTATTTCACCCTTCCAAGTGTCCCTATTTTCAATGGACAGTCCCGGATTTACAGAAGCCGTCCTAGTTTCTGATTTGATCCTGGAATGTCCCGCTTTTCCTTAGGATGTCCCTACTTTCATCAGAGAAATATGGGAATGGAGTTCTGTGACCCCCCCTCCCCGAACCTTTAGAAGACATCTGAAGGCAGCCCTGTATAGGGAAGGTTTTTTTTAATGTTTAATGTTTTAGTATGTTTTTATATATGTTGGAAGCTGCCCAGAGTGGGTGGGGCAACCCAGTCAAATGGGCAGAGTATAAATAATATAATTATGATGATGATGATGATGATTAAATAGGACGTCCCTATTTTCATCAGATAAATGTTGGAGGGTGTGCCAAGAATTTCGGGGGTAATACAGGTGGTGTTGTCTGCAGCATACTTGTAAAATATGGGCATCATACATCATGTGCCAGTTAGGGTTCCCAGATGCATGAACCCGTGGACCTTTAACGATCTGTAAGACAGCCAAAGTTTAGGTCAGGCATCCTCAAACTCGGCCCTCCAGCTGTTTGGGGACTACAATTCCCATCATCCCTGACCACTGGTCCTGTTAGCTAGGGATGATGGGAGTTGTAGTCCCAAAACAGCTGGAGGGCTGAGTTTGGGGATGCCTGGTTTAGGTTCTTCTTGCAGGAAACACTAGTGTGAGACCTGTGTTTCCTGCTGCTGTGATCACTTGTGGGCTAACTTACCTGAATGTGATGGCTAAGCATTGTAAAGGGAGGGAAGGCTAACCACCTCCCCCTGTGCCTTTTCATCAGTCAGAAAGCCCTCCTGAGTCACCAGCGTTTTATTGCCTGGACGAGAAGTATGACTTCAACATCACATGGGAAAAGCGACAGCAAGGCCATCTGTTATTCTCCAGGTCCATGAACGTAATGTAACTACTAAGTAATTATTGGGATGGATAGATTTTGAGATAGATATTTCCTGTCACTTAAGCAAATGCAGATTAAACAGGTGTGGGGGAAGAAGAGAAGTCTGAGAAACGTTTTTTCCTGGGATTTGTGTCTCACATCACTGAAAGCAGGTAGAAGATGCCCCCCTTCCACCCCCCCCCCAACTTGGCAATCAACAAGGCCTAGAAACCAGAGAAGGAAGTTGAATGGGGAAACGAAGGATAGCCAGAGAAATCAAACATGACTGGAATTCGATGACTCAAAAGGCCCTTTGTTAAAGGCGAGTTAAAATAAAACCATGACTTCGTGTAAATGCTGCGAAGGTGGGCGGTGCAAATGTGAACTTGGGTTTCTGTTTAAGAACAAGTCTAACAGCATTTTTACTTCTAAACACACACGTATGCAGGGCTCAACATTTCCAGTTTGTTCCCAGGGATGTTGAGCTTCAAGGACTTCTTTTGATGTAACTTTAATTCTTTGGGGAAGGTTTAGCTCCCTCCCCCTCATGTCTCAGGCAACAATTTTAATGATATCTTTAACCTCCACAGATTCAAAAACTAAAAAGAGCTGTTACTCAGGTTCACATGGCACATGTGAATTCAATCTAAATGGAGAAAAATGTGGCCTGCTGTGTTTTAAGCTGTTCATGGCCACATACATACTATACCTTTAAAACAGACTTCCCCCATCAAAGAATCCTCAGCAGTGAAGATTAAAGGTGCTGGGAATTGTAGCTCTGTAAGGGGCAAACTTACAGTGAGAGCTGGACCATAAAGAAGGCTGATCGCCGAAGAATTGATGCTTTTGAATTATGGTGCTGGAGGAGACTCTTGAGAGTCCCATGGACTGCAAGAAGATCAAACCTATCCATTCTTAAAGAAATCAGCCCTGAGTGCTCATTAGAAGGACAGATCCTGAAGTTGAGGCTCCAGTACTTTGGCCACCTCATGAGAAGAGAAGACTCCCTAGAAAAGACCCTGATGTTGGGAAAGATTGAGGGCACAAGGAGAAGGGGACGACAGAGGATGAGATGGTTGGACAGTGTTCTCGAAGCTACCAACATGAGTCTGACCAAACTGTGAGAACAAAATAAAATAAAAAAAATTCCTTCCAGTAGCACCTTAGAGACCAACTAAGTTTGTTCTTGGTATGAGCTTTCGTGTGCATGCACACTTCTTCAGATACACTGAAACAGAAGTCACCAGACCCTGATATATAGTGAGAGGGTGGGGAGGGGTATTACTCAGAGGGGTGGTGGAAATGGGTGAAAGGTTGATAGCTGTGGTAAACCTGTTGACGACTAAAGGTAGATAGCCGTGTTGGTCTGTCATAGTTGGTCTGTCATAGGTATCTGAAGAAGTGTGCATGCACACGAAAGCTCATACCAAGAACAAACTTAGTTGGTCTCTAAGGTGCTACTGGAAGGAATTTTTTTTATTTTATTTTGTTTTGACTGTTGACGACTGTTAACGGCTGCAATTAGCCTTACAGGAAAAAGCGAGGGGTGAGAAGGTTAAAAAAGCTTTGTCATGTATAATGAGATAAGAATCCAATGTCTTTGTTCAGACCAGGTCTCTCCATGGTTTTAAGCTTGGTAATGAGTTGCAATTCAGCAACTTCTCTTTCCAGTCTATTTCTGAAATTCCTTTGCAATAAGACAGCTACTTTGAGATCTTGTATAGAGTGTCCTGGGAGATTGAAGTGCTCTCCTACTGGTTTCTCTGTCTTGTGATTCCTGATGTCAGATTTATGTCCATTTATCCTTTGGCGTAGGGTTTGGCCTGTTTGTCCAATATAGAGAGCTGAAGGGCACTGTTGGCATTTGATGGCATACACAATGTTAGATGATGAGCAATTAAATAGTCCTGAGATGGTATGTTTGATGTTGTTGATGTTGACTTCTGTTTCAGTGTATCTGAAGAAGTGTGCATGCACACGAAAGCTCATACCAAGAACAAACTTAGTTGGTCTCTAAGGTGCTACTGGAAGGAATTTTTTTTATTTTATTTTGTTTTGACTATGACAGACCAACACGGCTATCTACCTTTCACTCAAACTGTGAGAGGCAGTGAAGGATAGGCGTGCCTGCCGTGCTCTGGTCCATGGGGTCACGAAGAGTCGGACATGACTGAACGACTGAACAACAAGGGGCAAACTACAATTCACAGAATTCTTTTTTTATGTGGCAGGATTGCTTTGAATGTGCTTCAAAGGTGTAGTGGGTACACAGAGTATACACAGCCTGACTGCAGTCTTAACCCTACTTACCTGGAAAGTAAGCTGCTCCACTGAATTCAATAGGACTAATACATTACTCACAGGATGTGGGTGGCCCTGTGGTCTAAACCACAGAGGCTAGGGCTTGTCGATCAGAAGGTCGGTGGTTCGAATCCTTGCGACGGGGTGAACTCCCGCTGTTCGGTCCCTGCTCCTGCCAACCTAGCAGTTCGAAAGTACATCAAAGTGCAAGTAGATAAATAGGTACCGCTCCGGCGGGAAGGTAAACGGCGTTTCTGTGCGCTGCTCTGGTTCGCCAGAAGCGGCTTAGTCATGCTGACCACATGACCTGGAAGCTGTACGCCGGCTCCCTTGGCCAATTAAGTGAGATGAGCGCCGCAACCCCAGAGTCGTCCGTGACTGGACCTAATGGTCAGGGGTCGCTTTTTTATACATTATTAGGATTGCACTGTTATGTTACCTTTTTCCAGCTGGTAACTTACAGACTGCACTACCACTTGTGCAGAGCTAATATTGACAAAATATCAGAGAGCAACGTGTAAAGTATTTCACAGAGATGGGACTGTCAGATAGTTTTCTCTCATTGTCCTTTATTCCAAGTAGGGAAGGGTGAATCAGTCGGTTTCTATTTCTCTGTTTCTCATTTTTCCAATAGGGTTGCTATATTTCAAACAGTGAAAATCTGGACAGAAAAGTTGTTGAGCTTTTCCGCCCGGACACTGCTACTGATTGCAGTATTCCAGATACGTCCAGGAAATTCCAGGCGTATGGCAACCCTAAATCTAACATTCAGTTCTCCACACTAGTTTGCATTTCCCAGTGGAGAGAAATGCCAAAATTAAACGGAATTTAATGAATCCCATCCAAGGGTACTGAGTCCCGAGATGTGTGTTTTTAATGTTCAGGATAGTCAGATGAGCCGACCAGCTACTAAAAGCAGCACCCAGATTTCTACCTTGACAATGCCTGTCTCTATGCTTGTGGGCACAAAGCCAGCTAGTGAGTTACTTAAGACTCAGACTTGATTAGTCAGCGTGTGGAATATACACTGAATTATTTTCATTTCCTCTGGAGATTTCTAACAGATGCACACAAATATCTAGCTCTGTCTTTTCTAAGGTATGGGTCCATAATTCAGGTATATCAAAAGCAACAGAAGCATTTTCATTAAATATGTATAAAAACCAGTCTAGAAATACTGATATCCCTAAAATTCGTTAGAATGTCAAACATTTAACTTTGAAAAAAACCAATTCGAATTTTAAAATGTGCTGCTTAGGATATTAAAATAGGATTTTCATTCCATTCCCTCCCCACCACCCACAAAATGCATAAACTATAACCATTCTATTTTGCTTAACTATTTTCAAAGGTCAGCAGGAGTCCAATTTTGCGAGAGATTAAAATAAATATTCCAATTCGGTGTTGTAAATATGGAGCAGCTTTGACTAGCTCTTGGATTATTTCCAGCAGATGCAATATACAGGACTCAGGCTCCAATCCTAAACACACTTTTTCCTGGGTGTGAATCCCATTGATCCAAGTAGCATTTACTTCTGAGAAGCTGTGTAAAGTATTGACTGCACAGCTGCAACCTGAATTTCACTCCCTCTAAATCCTATTTGCTGAGTTGTGACTTTGTACTCAAATTACATTCAACGTACAGTGCTAGTGCAATCCTAAAGCTACATACCTTCTAAGCACACCGAAAAAACCAGGACATTCCTTTTTTTTTGCACAAGATCTTGACAGCCATTTTGGATGCTGTGATCTTACGAGCTCTTGCCCTGTGCTCTTGCCCCAGGAAAAAAGCTGAAAAAGTGAGAGCGAGGTGCAGGTCACATGACTCGCGGCCCAGTTTTGTGCTTCAAAAAGTTGGAATGTATGATTGTAGTGATCTTGGCCATTCTATTGATCATGCTGTTCCCAACCAAAGTTGCCAGCTTCCACCTGAAGATTAAGGGGCCCCTTGTCTTCTTTCTGAAGGTGTGGCCAGTGTTCTAGCCAAAGGACAGAGCCAGGATTATCAACAGGTTCCATGTCTACTTGTGAACCTTAAAATCACATCTTGGAATATTAAAATGTAAACAAAGCACATGGACCTAGGTAGCAGAAGTTACATCACAAAATTTGATGGCTTGATTTAGATCAGGGCTGACAGATGTCAGACCATCTTGAACTCTTTGAAAATTGGCCCAGGCTCCTGAGCACACACACACACACTGAATTTCTGCTTGGTAGTGAATAAAGTTACTCTTTGTGTCCTGTTGACAGTGCTCTTACAATGGGTGTGCCAGCCTGTGGCAATTCAGTTTCAGTCGAAGATGTTCCAGCTGCTTCTTGATTGCCCTCCAGCTGAATGGGATTTCCCACTTCACTATGCAGGTGAGCAGAGAATGTCATCTCTGAAAGCACCCATCTCTAAAAGGATTAACCTCTGTGCCTTTGTTCAGGCCAGCAAATGGAAGAGAGGGGGAGGGAACTGTGTGGATTAGTTAATGTCTGGAATAGCCACATTAGCATTACATTCTGAATTACTTGTATGTGCAAATGGAATGTTAAGACTTTCTATATTTGGTGCATTCTTAAGAGAGCTGTTGGCCCAAAGGCAAGTAGTACAGCTTGCTGCAACCTGCTAATAATTCAGTCACATCTCTGAGCAAGGAAGAATCTCCTGAAATTAAAAGTGGTGCCTGCAAAGGCCTCCTTTATCTTAAAGCTTCCTGCCGGAGTTAAATTATACATAACAAAGCAAGTTTAGCTGGTAATTGTATTAAAAGATGGAGGTGGTGCAGGTATGAATGGCAGCGAGACAGGTGAGGGCTGCTTTCTCTGGGAGCTCTTATCAACCTGAGGAACAGCCATAGACATGCTTCATTGATTTTCAACATGAAAGGTCAGCTGCTAGCTCAGTTACCCTTCTGCTGCGGTAACTTATGCACTATGTTTGCGGCGGTTTCAGTGATGAATATGCATGGGGCCCAGCTGTTCAGCTCCACAGAGCTTGTATTTCCTAGCTTGGTTCTGCTCACCCCTTCAGAAGGAAAAATCTAGGATCTTTGTAGGAAGCCAAGTGCTACAGTGCACAGATAAAAACAATCAAATGCAGGGGATGCCCAGTTAAAGCTGGGGTCTTGCCACAGTGAGCCCTCCTCTCTCAACCGTTTCAACCTCCCCAACGATGGCTAAACATGCCATCCCCATTAGTACTCCAAAGGACAAGGCATTTACCTTCATTGTACATCGAAAGCTCACAGCTATACATCCCGGTTACTCCCTCTCATGCTGGTCCCCTGCCTGCTGTCCTCACCAGACTACACCATGGGGACAACTAAACTAAGCAATGCAATCTGCCTAGCAAGAGCCATGCTATGTGCTTCCATAAAAATGGTTTCAGAAACAGCTCCAAACCACAACCCCACTTTTTGCAAGATTGCCCACTTTGCTTATTTTCTGCAAAAGACCATCCATGATCAAGGAAACTTTGCATCTGGATGAGGCAGGCTAGAAGCAATGTGGGTAGGGTCACTATCCTCCTATTAATGATTAGGTAGAAAAGAGTGTTTTGAACACCCTTGGTAGAAAAGAGTGTTTTGAACACCCTTGGTTTCCTCTCTCCTCTGCATGGAAAATGCACCTGCCAAAGTTTCTTCTACCCAGATGGCAACAGTGCAAAAGTAATGTTCTCTTTTGCTTCCACTCACCCTAGGCCTAGACTGTCTTCTTTATGCTGTTTTAAAAAAATAATGTTATGGATTTATCTTATCTTATTAATTTTCCTATCTAGTGGTGTTGTCCATTTTGTAAACTGTCCTGGGAATATGCTGGAAGGAAGGTATAAAAATACTCTTTAAGAAGTCAAAATCAAGCTTGCCAGGCAGAGTCTACTCTAGTTCTCTGAATGACATGAATCAGATCAATAAGAGAAGGATAGATAAAGACATGAGTTGAGGTTCTCCAGGTGAGCCCTGCCCAGAGGAAACAAAAGCTCACCTAAAATAGAAAACGTTTCACTAGCCAGCAGTGAATGGAACAAAAAGTGCTCACATTGTACCAATAGGAATGGGTGGCTGGTGGAAGATCAAGGTATTCAGGTCAAGGCATTCAGAAAGGGAAAACGGGGCCAGGAGGAGTTAGGGACGTGCAGAGGCAATTTGGATCTTGAAACTTCGCAACCTGACTTGGGAATGTTTGACGGATGGAGTATAACTATGCCTATAATAAATCAATTACATAGCAAATAATGTATCCCTTTGGAATCATTTGCACTACAGCAGGGAAACCCATCTCACACTTAAGAGAATCAGTTTTCATAGGTCTCTATAGATATGATTATGCCATGGAAACACTGGATACAGACATGCATACAAATCTAAGTTTAATACCAAATCCTAGAGACTCTGAACTCCCAACGAACTCTCAGCCTCAGTTCCTTATCTGTTAAACAGGACTGATAATAGCAATGACCGAACAGTTGTGCGCATGATAACTTTTCAGACCAGAAATGCGAAGGATTCCTAATGATACAAACCTTCTTAAACCCAATCCTGAGAAGGCCTGAAGAGGCAAAGTGGCAGTCTGGCTTATAGCATACACAAAAATTTCTCCCAGCAATCTCCCACAGCAGAATTGATTTTACAAAGCAGCTGGCATAAAGTAAATTTAATATGTAAAAATCCAAATCTGAACTTTTCCCAGGCGGTGTAGAAAAGTATTTGACTGCCCTCTAGCGGATGCAATGGCAGGTACAATGAATAGCCCTGTACACCTTTCATTGTTACAGGGTGCAGTTACACAACTTGATTTACAAAAAACGTGCTTTCCCACTCAAGATTATGATGACTGAAGAGGCAGCAAAGAGAATTGAGCTGCAGTGGTAGGAAACTGTGCTTCTTGTTAGGTCATGTGATCAAATTGCCCAATTCCTTCTTTCCTGCCCCACCTTCAATCACACGCATTTTCCTGCTGAGCAGTTGGTAGCAAAAGCTTGGGGTCATTTAGTATAATGGAAGCTTTTAACTACGGTACAATTTTGCCTCAGATTGGAGCTCAAGGGAACCTTGAGCTAGCGAGGAAGAACATTGACTGGAAATCATTTTACGCCTCCTCCCATGTGTCAGGTCTGCGAGTCAAGAAGCGCAAGTCAATCCCATTTGCTCCAGAGATGATGCTGTGATGTGAGGCATGTGGAGGAAGATGGATTAGGAAAAGGAAGGCAGAGGTTCTGAGATAAGGGGCAAGCATAGCACAAAAAATAAGGACACCAGGGCTGATTCACCAAAGCAGCAAGCTTGTGAGAACAGCCTCCACTGAAATTTTGTTGGAGGTGATGCGAGATTGCATGAAGGCTGCATCCGTGTGCTCGATGGAGAACACGTTTTGTACATGGAAACCATTTTGATGCTATGGCCCCAAAGTTATGAACACAGGTGGGTAAACTCACCCTCTCACCTTCAGGCAATACTGCGAATCAGTTAGTGCAGATGCTATTTGTGAGCTTAAAATAGTTTAGCACCTGAAGCATAAGAATCAAAATCACCAACATACACATGCCTGGAACTCGTTTTTAAAAATGTGACACAGAAATGGAAAGTTATAAGAAGCTTTGTGTGTTGACCCTAACCAGGCAAATGCAAAGGCCGTATCCCCAAATCTTTCTGGATTTCAGAAATGCCCCACCCAACTGCAGCCTACTTTGTACTACATTCTGCTGGCTAGAAAACACTTTGACAAGTGGAAAATAGCATGCCAGGGTGATGACAAGGCAAGGCCCCTTTCCCCCAACAAATGTGCTTGCTGCTGTACAGGAAGGCAGGCCACATGTCGGAACTATTCAGAAGCATGCTGCAATGAGATGATGCTCATTCATAATTGGGGAAATGGGCAGCAAGCAAGGATTATTCCATGAACGCCATATATGTTGAAAGGAGCAGCCTCACAGCAGGCCTGAAACAGAGTAAGAATTTCCCAGGAATTTTGTTGGATTAATCTTACCATTGAGAGACAAACCCACTGAATTGACAAAGCTGGAGTTTGTGAAATGGGTTCAGCTGCTTTTACAGGCTCTGACTTTATTCCACAGGATGGAAAAGATACTGTAGATCAGGGATGGGGGGAATTTTAGCCTGAAGGCCACATTCCCCTCTGGAGAGCACATGACGGTAGTAGCAAGGGATAGAGGCAAAAGCAAGCAGAGCAACTAATGCAAACTTTGCCTTTGTACACTAGGCTAGTTTCTACACACTCTCACCTCCATCACCCTTGCGTCCAGGCACATTGTAGGCAGGCAAACATGCCCAAGGGCAGGGGTAGGCAACCTTCGGCTCCCAGATGTTTTGGGACTACAACTCCCATGATCCCTAGCTAACAGGACCAGTGGTCAGGGATGATGGGAGTTGTAGTCCCAAAACATCTGGGAGCCGAAGGTTGCCTACCCCTGCCAAGGGGAATGCAAGGCAGGGTTAGTGAGGGGTATGGCCCAATGAAATAGTGTGTTGCTAGGCAGGGGATGTGGCCTGGGCAGAGTCCTGAGGATCAGGACCAATTTGGACCCCAGGCCTAAGGCTCCTCACCTTTGCTATAGGATGCAGAAAATCCACATCCATTAGGGCATCTGCTGTCTTTGACATGAGTAGGAATAATTCCCAATACCCTTCACGTTCAAAAATAATCACATGCCGTCATTTGGCGCCATGCCCCGGTATTTGTCTTGCATGGTCTCCTTGTATTCTCCCCCCACCCCCCACCCCCGGGTGGATTAGCAGTAATACAAGCACACTCCGCAATTTTATTCCTCATTCAGGTCGGTGCCAGAAGCTAGATTGTTCACGGAGCTAATCTCCCAGTACAGTAAGCAGGAGTGACAACCATTGTAAAGCAGTTCCAACACTGCAGGGACAACAGAACCAAAACGCTGGTAGAACAGGCGAGATGTTGGTTCTGTACTTCCTCAGAGAAAAGAGCTTCTCAGGTCCTGAGAAGCCATCTTCTCAGTTTTTTCAGGGCTATAGCTGGAGCTTAGCTTACAGGTCACAGGAAAGTAGCTTGCTGCTGATTCCTATCACACCAGGATTGTTGGTCATTTCACGACTCCATAGGAAGTAGAAAAAAAATGCTCAGAAAGAGTTGTTTGGTCGAAAGCAGGGGTGAGAACCCTGCAACCCGCACCCCACTCCCAACTACTAGGACTGGCAAGAGTTTGACTCCAACATTTGGAAGGCCACAGGTCCCTCACCGCTGGTCTAAAGCGGGCACCTAATGGCTTTTATGATACATTAAGTGGTGCATGCACAATATGTCACAATAAGAAGTCCCATTCAGAATGTCAGGTAAAAACTTCCAGGGCCACATGCAGCTTGACATATTCAAGGAGACAGAGGCTCCAAGTCAAACTAATCCGGGAGTAAGTCCCATTGAACACAATGGGGCTTCCTGCTGAGCAGACACAAAAAAGATTGCACTATTAGGTGCCAAACCAGATGCATCTGAAGCACTCTGAGCAACAGCAGGGCATGTTGTTCCAGTCCCCTTTCCTATCCAGTTGGGTTTCTGAATTCAAACATGTGAAAATTAAGTGGGATAGTTTTACGAAGATAATATTAGGAAAAGCTTCCTAATCGTAATTGTTCTGGATTATGGCTACAATAAACAAACTCAGTAATAACTGGTAAATGAAATACCTGTACGTTTCTGAAGGACTTGGTCCTCTCTTCAAAATCTCAAGAGGAGAAAAATCTCTTAACGAAGGGGAAGGACTGTAGCTTAGTGGTAGACAGGGGCGCATCTACTATGAACTAATGAAGCTTAAGCTTCAGGGCCCCTTAATTCTGGACGGGCCTCAGAAGAAACTTTAGTCCACACTGCTTAAAATTTTGGGGTCTAGTAGACCCAGTTTGAGTCACACAACCGAAAGTGATTATTTTTGTTGTTGTATATATTTCAACAATCCCAAAGTTTGAGAGTCAGTAGCACAGATTTTGTAAAGGTGTTGTGATTTGTCCAAGCTTCAGGGTCCCAAAAAATGGAGGGCTGCCAGTGGTGTTGGAGCACATGCAGAAGCTTGTAAGCAAGGCCAGGAAGAATTCCTATCTGCAGCCTGGAGAGCTGCTGCTTGTCCATGTAGACCAGGCATAGGCAAACATGGCCCTCCAGATGTTTTGGGACTACAACTCCCATCATCCCTGACCACTGGTCCTGTTAGCTAGGGATGATGGGAGTTGTGGTCCAAAAACATCTGGGGGGGCCAGTTTGCCTATGCCTGATGTAGACAATCCTGAGCTGGAGGGACCGATCTTCTGACTCCACATAAGGCAGATTCCTACACTCTGATCTTGCCAGGGACTGCTGGGGTTAGCATTTCAATGCATCCTTGAACACAATAGCTTTCGAGAGCCTTTCCAAATGTGGAATTGCTGCTATGAGTCTAAGCTTTTTGTCTTTTTAGCAGAGGCGAATTAAAGATGCACACAGAGCGGTAGAGTTGCACAACACAGAATACATTGTGAAGGAGGGGGACATGACACAAGTTATCTGAACTGAAATTTCAAACAGAATACATCACAAACATAAATACGAATGTGCCAGGCCTGGGGTTCACAGCACCATGTGACTAAGCACCAACTGAAACCAATGCAAACAATAGGCACTTGGATCTATGGACAACAATACTATGGGAAGGTCTGACTATTTCAAACAAAATGAACAGCAAGGGCTTCTAGGAGCAGCAAGGGCTTCTAAGCTTTGAAAAGCACATCAGCTTAAAAAAGAACAGTTCAGAACAGGAATCTTTGTCTAGTGGCAGCTGCTATTAGGCGTTAGTGGACATGGGGGTACTTCCAGCGAAGGATGGCGCCATCAGCGCTCACGCTCACAATGTATTTGTTGTTAGGGCAGATCTTCAGGCGGGTGATGCTGCCACTGTGGCCAACCCCAACAAACGTCACTTCACCCTCGTTGTAATCCCACACTTTCACTAGGTGGTCATCACCTCCTGAAGGGGAGAGAAGGAAGGAAGGGTAGACTTTGTGAAAGACTGCCAGCATTCCACTGAAGGAATAAGTAAAGAAAAGGGGCAACTGCAACAAAATGCTGCAGTTTGGAGAGCTCCTGCTCAAGGTTCCAGGTAGCCTGCCCATGGCAATGAATTTCAGGAGTGCCTAATCCATCAGCACCAATGTGTCCTCAGCAACACACAACCCTTCATGCCTACCAAGGCTCTCCCAGTTTTTATTTTTATTTTAAAAAGGTTGGGAGTATTTTGTTGGGAGGAATTGCTTTCCTTGTGCATGTTTTATTAATTTTGGGAGGGCGTGGATGTTTTGTCTGGGTTTTGGGGGAGGAGGTGATTCTGAGCATTGCATCTTTCGTCTGTGTGATCAATTATTTTGTGGTGCAGGCTGAGGTTCTTAGCTTTCCCAACGTACTCCTGGGCCCAAAAAGGTTGGAGAACCATGATCTATATCATTAAATTATCTGCACCACTTCGTCCCCTCTAACAGTCAGCACTCTGAGCCAGTTAAGTCTACTCAGCCCTCAGTGAGTTGCTTTCGGTTTCCTCTCTCCTCGAGGTATTTTCCAAAGAGTTCTTGTAGTTCTTGAAGTCTTTGACTTCCCCCAAGGCTGTTGATACTTTTGTTTTGTGTGTGTGGTGCCATTTTGGAAACAAAAGGATCCATACTCAGAGAAAGAGTATACAGTCATACCTCGGGTTACGGCCGCTTCAGATTGCGCGATTTTGGGTTGCTTCTGGGTTTTGGCGCTCGCGCATGCTCAGAAACACCAAATTGCGTCACGTGCGTGCGCAGACGCAGCACCGCGGGTTGCGAACGTGCCTCCCGCACGGATCGCGTTTGCAACCCGAGCGTCCACTGTATATAGAATGAATTTTTGGACTAAAATGGGCTGGAAAATGGTAGTCAGAAGTGTAAGTTGTGCAACATGAATGGAGGAAGGGAGCCACGAGCATGATACATGAATGAAGACTATGGGGAGCAACTCCCTAATCCAACAATGGATTTCAACAGGGACCTCAGAGTACAGTCATTCACGATAATGATTATCATAGAAGCCTATACAAGTCTACTCAAAATTAAGCACCACTGAGTTCAACAGAGCTTATTCCCAGGTAAATGAGTATAGGATTGCAGCCTTTCAGAAGCTGCCCACCACCACATTTTTCAAAGTCAAATCTCATTTTCTTTCTGGCCTTTACAGAGTATATCTGATTTCTTTAGTTTCAGTTCTCAGTAGCATGAGGTCTTGTCAGGAATGAATGAGAAAAGGAGCAAGCAGAAGGAGAACAATGCCTCTCCAGTATAAGGTACATTTTTAAAAATTCAACTTACCAGTGACAAAGAAGATACCATCTGCTGTAATATCCATCCCATTGATAGAACCAGACAGGGAGCCCTCCAGGTCTCTGATTGGGGACCCATCAAACACCTCCCAGTAACCAATCTAGAAACCAGAAGAAAACCTGTGTGAGAGAACCTTCCTCTGTGCAGCTACAAGTAACCTATTTTATACATTTCCTCCAAGAGATGTCTGAGACATGCAGCCGGGTACTTAGGCAGTAACCCGTCTTGCTGGGCTCATGTCCCAATGTTTCCCTTACTCACCTTCCGGTCTGTGCCACTTGTAATAAGCTGATGCTCATCAGGATGGTAACACACACATTTGAACAAGGTGTTGGCCAAGATCATCTGACGCCTCATGAAGCGACTGGGGGTGGGGGGGAAAACACCCAGTATTGTTAGGTTTAAGCAGAGCCCTCCACCAATAACTCTTACTTTCAGATCCTGATCTACTGATCTGTGATTTATAAAATAGCCAAGTCCCCTTCAGCTGCAGAGGCATGCACTGAAATCCCAGAAATCCCTGGAGTCCCCCTGCTATTTTTCTTTTTTGTCTCTTCAAGATAACCCTCAAGATAACCCTCTTAGTTGAAAGAAGGAATTAGCACAATACTGCTGCTGCTGACAGCCACGATTCCAAGCAAGAATGGCCTTACACAAGATCCCAGATAATGCATGTTCCGTCGATACTGGCCGTGACACACTCCTGGTTATTTTTCTTGATCTTGATGCATGAAATAGAAGAGATGTGCTCTTTCATGACCTCTTCCAGTTTGCGCGTCTCCTTGCCAACCTCCCATACTCTCACCTGTAACCCAAAAGCGGAATCTTCAGAAAATGCATTTATATAGTGTCTTTCTCTAAGTGCTTTATCTTGGCAATCTATAAATATCCCATATATTTTGGGGCCAGTATCATTATCCCCTGTTATAATGTGGACTATAGTTGAGGAATTGGTCTGCTTAAGGCTACTTGGGGGAAAAAGCATTCATGGTTGAAATGAAATTTCAACGTGGGGCTTGAGCTTCATAGGCTCTTGGGTCTGCTCTGCCACAGGATATATACACCACACAGTTATTCAGCATGCAATGGCGCACAACTGGCCATGTGTCTCATTAAAAAGAAATGTGTTGTAGGTAGGAATCAATCAATACAAAAGTTGGTGAAATCTGCAAAGGAGATCCAAGGACTTTGAGGGCTCATTACCTGGCCTTCGCCTCCACCACTGATTATTCTTTTGCCGTCACTTGTGGTAGCCACAGCCGTCACACCCATGCTATGAGCATGTTCGATCACGTACATTAGCCGCCCAGTTTCTGGGGTGAAGGCACGGATCTTCCCATCATTCCATGCTAATATAATATAGAAAGATTTTGCTAAGTCTCTTCCACTTTTCCGTCCTTCACCTGGTGTTCTGCTACTTTCACAGTCATTATGGCTGGATGCAGCAAGAAAATGCACAGTTCTACTACAGAGCTCGCCAATGTCCACATCATATGGCATTGATGACCTGCTCTCGCCAAGGAAAATGCTAAGGAAAAGATATGTCACTCACAGCATCACTCTTCAGCAGGTGATTTCTATGTAAGAAGCCGCAGCCACAGAGTTTAGGTCTGTGGGGATTCAACAAAACTACTCCCTCTCCGTTCTATGATTCCAAATTATGCAGTGGACAATTGTAGCTCAATTACCCATAATGCAACAGCAGTACTACAAAGACCTTAGAAAGCACTGGGCAGACTCTAATGACAGAAGGACAATTTAAAACAGAGGGCAACAGGCTGTGGATACAATTCTACAATAAACTGGAACATGCAAAATGTATTTACCTGAAATGATGCTCTTGCCATCCCTCATAAAATCTATGGCATGGCAGGTCATGTTGGGGACTGTTATTCGTAGCAGCTCCCTGTTTTCAGGTGTATACCACACACGGATATCATTCTTGGAGCAGGTGGCAAACAAGTCAGATGTACCACTATGGGAGGCAGAGAATCTGGCTTAGGAAGATTTAAACCGAATTGCTGCTAACTCTCAATAACCGCAGTATTAAAATGCCAGAGCTGAGCCACTGGGCCATATTCCCCTGAAGGCTCTTTCTCATTCAGAACACCCAAAATAGTCGTTTTGAGAAGGAACTTGACATGCCTGTGTCCAACTCGAAAGTGAATGTTATAATCACATTATAGCAAATCCACACTGTGATAATTAAGTGACCAATAATGGAGAATAAGATCTAACCACTTTCAAACTGGCTCTCAAGGTAATTCAGAAATGGATGAGAGCTTGAATGTCACAGATCTGGTGATTTGCCCAGGGAGAGAAGATAATAGATATGAAGCATGTAGAATACCATGAAACAATGGGTGAGCTTATCACTTGCCACTTTGACTGGTGCTCCTGGTGTATTACTAGTTCCGGGCAATTCTGATGGAAACCAGAGCAGCAGCTCGAGGGAGCGGATGTGAGTAGGAAAAGGGGATCCCTCCAAGGTAAGGGACTTGTCACATTTTCCCCTCTGCCATGTTCAAAACCTCCGGGTTGACTGCTCAAAGGAGTTGCTGGATCTGGGGTAGGGCAAACCCTTTCCCTAATGCTGGGCTTGGACCGAAAGCCCTTATGGCAGGGATGAGGAACCTGTTGCCCTCCAGATGCTGTTGAGCTCCACTTCCCATCAGCCGCAGCCAGTATGGCCAATGGTCAGGGATGATGGGAGTTGCAATGCAACAACATTTGTAGGGCCACAAATTCCCCAACAGAGAGACACATGCTAAGAATGTGCTAAGCATGTGCTAATAATGTTAAAAGCCCCAGCTTTGAGGACATTGCATTTCAGTGCCCTTCATGGCTACCTGTCACACCTTAGCTTCCAGTCATGTTTCGTCACACCCATGGGCTCTTTTCTTCCATTCCACTTAGAAGTAATAATGATAATGATAATGATAATACGGTAATAATAATAATAATGGTAATGATAATAATAATATATTATTTATACCCCCACCCATCTGGCTGGGTTTCCCCAGCCACTCTGGGCAGCTTCCAGCAGAATAACAATGATGGAGTGGTATATAAATGCCTTAAACAAATAAATAACCCCTCATAATCTTTGCTTAAAAGAAAATTCTTCTGTCAATCTCATATTAGAATCAAGCAGTCCATCCTCTGTATAGAACAGTAGAATACTACAATCACTTTGAAGTATTTCAGGATAAGGCAAGACAGAAAAGAATAGTTCACAGGTTGCACTGTATCCTGCTCAGAAAAAGAGATGAGTACTTCAAGTGAAAGCAAACAATAGCCATGCCATCAAGCTCATCTGAACAGCTCTCACACAGGAGGCATGAATCACACGCAAGCGTCGGATTACTGTAAACCTCACAGGACTGTCTCATTAAACAGAAGATATGTCTGTTGGCACTCCGATGACAAGGGCGACCTGCAATTGTTCCCGGCACTCGTCTTGATGTAACTTAGCAAAATGTTTGACACTGCATGAAAGGTAGGGCAAGGGAGACAGCTGTGGCCTACAAAACCCACCGTGTCCTTCTGCCCCATACTGCCAGGCTCCATTTGCAGGAGACAGCATCTGAAGAAATGTCATGGTCTCAGTACTGACAGCAAATAGGAATTCACCTGCCTATTCATGAGGGGAATCCGAACAGATGATGAGCTAGGACAGACAGCACAGCATATGGCACACCCAGAATCTAACCAAGCCAACCACCTTGTGAAACACAACATTGCCACTGCAGTGTTAGCCATGGATTAGTTTATGTTCAGCGCTTTAGAGGTGGAAAAGAGGGCAGTCAGACTTGCAATGATAAATATAATGCCATTCAACTGGGTGGAATGCATCCCTGTTTCTTTGTTGTAAGCTGCTTTCAGCCTGAATTTTGAGTGGGAAAGTGGCATACAAATAAAATGATGAATGTCCCAGCTACATGGGATCAGATTTTTCCCAATGTGGCTCCCACATTTCCATGAACAGATTGGCCACATGGTGGGGGCAATTTAAGTGGGTCTTTCTCATGGGATCAGTGTGATTCTGGACACCTGACTGTATCAATTACATACAACCCCAATTGGAAGGGAACTTTTCATGGAAAAATAGCTTCCATGAAGCTGGGGCTGCATGTAAAGGACACCTTAGAAATGAAATGGAATCTTTTTACAGAAATGCTCCAAAGGCCTTGCAGACCCAGAAAGAACACGAAGAAGACAGTGCATATTTTTGTTAACAAAAATATTTGTATAAATCTACTTGCAGTGCAGAATTTGGCAGGTGTCTAGTCATCACAGAAAGGTAAGAGAATGTGAGGGTCATATTTGCTGAAACATCAATGAGCAAAGCAAATTTTATTGGAGAGCAGCACTAGCGAGAGTGTAACCCCCCCCCAAGCTCCTATTATGTGAGTATCCAGCTGATTCTTTCCATTCATCCTTGCCCAAAGTATTCTATTCTCTAAATTCTCTTCTTTTCCCCAGAATGTGCCATACCCAGAGCACTGGGATTGAATAGACCTTGGGCTTATTAGAAAGAACCACCAACTTGAGGGTTGCTTTCAACATTATTTCTTTAATAGGTGTGCTCATATCTTTTCTGGGAAAACATATGTGTTTTCCTTATGTTTTTCCATGCATCTTAATACATTGGTTTGCATGCCGATGTCTTTGAAAATAACATAAGCAGAAATGCTATGGTACGTCTCTGTGCAGTGTCAGCATAGGGCGCCTTATCCAAAGCTCCAAGGCAACCATGCAGAGAAAGCAGAGAGAAAGCCTACAAAGAATCAGATAGTAAAATCACAACCTGGTGCACGCCAGATGTTTAAGACTACAACCCTCCAACCCCATTCCATTGCTTTCTTGTCTGTCCTGCTTCCTGGAATTTCCTGCAGGCTAGAGCCTACAATTTACTAGCTGGTTTTGTTAACCCTAAGTAAGTGCCCCCCTCTGCAGATCAGTGAACATACAGGACCATCCAAAAGATTAAGATTGCTGCCTACCAATCCCACCATACCTTTTACACATATGCAGGATTAACAATATTCTTTGGATCATACTTACTATGGGAAAATGATATCATGGATGGCCTCATTGTGGCAGGTGGTGATGAGCTCATCCCTAAAGTCCGAATATGAGAACCGATAAATCTGTGCCTCCTCAGTGCCCACAAAAAACTGGTGCCCCTGCCCTCGTGGAGTGATGGATGTGACGGCACCTTCCAACTGAACTTTTCTGTAAAGCCAAAAGAAAGTTTGGTACTGAAAATGACTTTTTAAAAAGACCATTCATCCTTCCCAGGCCTTGCTTGTTTAAGTTAACGTTTGTTTTCTGCATTGTTATCCTTTCTTCCACCAATAGCCCATGGTAGGACCTGGCTCCAGTACTCAGTCTGTAAATTGAGAGATTAGGAAGCATTTAATGTTCCTGTTTCTCCTATTAATTGTTGTTGTTGTTAATGCTTCTTTGTGAATTTTTTTAAAAATCATGTTCCAGGAAAAAGCTGTGGATATTTTCCATAATCTAGTAACTGAAATTGGCTGAAAAATAAAATTGGTTTCTTTTTGAGCACAACTGGATGACAAGAATACACTTTAACAAATCTATAGTTCCGTATTGGATTTTGTGAACTGAAAGCCATCAAATTAAGCTAGCAACTCTTGTGTGAAGATCCATATTTAGTGATGTTGGTCTGAAGTTCTCTTGACAAAATGGAACTTCTAATTTCATTTTCCGATCAAAAGCTCTCTTTTCTAGCGGTCTAGCTAAGAGCACCAACACTCTATTCTCTAGTTTCTCTGCTTACAAAGTAGCAACAAAATGTATTTGGCATTCAAAATACAATTCAAATTTTGTTTTAATAAATTCAAAACTGACTCACTTCACCCCATGGAAGAAGTAGGTGCCATAATGTAATCATACATTTAGTTCATTGTCCTTTAAATTCTGATCATTATGCCTGCTGTCCTATTGGAAGCAAGTCCCATTGAACTCAGCTGATCTGAAGTCCAGCACCATCTAACTAAACAACTGTGAATTGCTGTACCATTTTGTGCAATGTATGTTTCACATTATTTCCATGTTGAATGCAACTACCAGGGTGCACTAATATCCTTGTTAATGAATGTTCAGAAACTCACTTTATTATTTTATAGTTAGATTCTGAACAAAGAGCTACAATTCCAGCTCCTGTACCAATGACCAAGTCTCCCGTCTTCAGCAATAGCAAAGATGTCACTCCCTGTAGTGGAAAAAAAAGCAGGATTAAGACACTTATATGCTAGCCAAATCACTGTATTTGTGCAGGATGATTGGACAGATCAGAGTATTTGCCTTGCTATCTGAGGTGGTGTGTATGCAATTAAGATTACTCTTTTACCTGACTTATCAAAAGGGGGAAAGTTGTTGTTATCCAGCAATGTAAAAATAACCAAGGAAAGAAACACCTTTTACAGCTCTATTCATATCAGGTTGAACACCACCTCCCTAGACAGACAAGCACATTCATTTTATGTGGTCCACTAGTATTTGTGGTAAGCACATAATATGTGATGTGCATTCCCTAACACAAAGTGTGTATCTGCAGGAAGTGGGAGCTCCACAATGTTCAGGTTCAGCAGGCTCTTCCTGAATCTTTTTCTGGGTGGTGGTGGTGGTGGTGCGTGTCTCCCCTTCACACTGCATGCACTTAGTTCAGCCTTTTCCTGAGAAGTCACATAAAATGTCAAGTGCCTTTTAGAGTTAAAGATCTAATTCATGAAAATATAGACATAAATTTAGGAGATGGACATTAACAGGATGAACATTTGAGAATGGATGGACAGGGCATGTAGAATGCTGAATGACAATGAAGAAGGGAGGACTGTAAAGCAGGTAAGAGGAAGATCATGACAAGAAGTCTTCATTAAGATTATTTACATGATAAGAGAGTGCTGTCTGAGTGTTTCATTGCTCATTTAGCAGTCACGTAAGAACTTCCTTCCTGAACCAGATTAATAGTTTATGCAGCCCTCTATCTTCTTCCCAAAATGTCTCCATTTGTCATTTCTGCATTTATTTCAGCATAGGGAACCAATGGATGATTCTCCTCCTCCCTTGATTATTTCCAGGTTTTTACTGCCAAACACTTTGGGACACCCTCAGCAATCTTAAGTCTGATTCATATTGCAGAGGTAGCTAACCTGAGGCCCACCAGATGTTGTTGGTATAATGACCCACAACTCACAGAGACTATGAGCTGTATAGCAGAGAAGAACAAGGCTCCATCTTTGTCCTTGACAGAAGAACTTCCAGGACCATGATCAGCACAGTCCCACCCAAGGGACAGAGCCTTGCCAGTCTCTTCCAATTTGAAGGAGACTCCCAGTGCACCATTGTCTTTCCAGCTTCCTAGGGGTAAAAGGCTGCAAAATAAGGTCCCTCAAAACGCAGCCAAGCTCCTCTGGGGAGGCAGAGCTTATTGCACTACAATCCAGACAGAAATTGGAGCTAGGTCCTTGGAGACACAGCAGGCTGCAAAGATACCATAGCAGGATATTGGAACTATCCAAGGTCCTGCAAGTGTTCCAAGTGCTTTCAATTCCTGCCTTGGCATCTTGGTGGGGCACTGCTGCACTTTCCATGAGCCTTGAGCTCTTGTAGTTTAAGACAGTTAAATTTCAGCTCCCATCAGCACCAACCAGAATGGCCAATGATCAGGGAAGACAGGAATTGTAGTCCAAAATCATCTTGAAGATAACAGGTTCATCACTCCTGTCATATATGGAGCCAATCACATGAACATTTATGAGCAGAGTTCTTGTGAAGTCTGGGTAAATTTTACCCATGCAAACACAACCTCATAGTCTTCCTCAAACTGACAGTCCAAAGCATCTGGAAGACACAGCTCCCATTATCCCAGACCATTAGGTTTGCTGTCTGGGGTAGATGGGTGTTGTAATCAAAAACATATTGGGGGGGGGCAACAGTTTGGAAAATGTCATATTGTTTCAGTGTTCCAAGATGTAGGGTTGCCATATTTCAAGAAGTAAAAATCCAAACACCCCCCCCCAAAAAAATTTGAGCTTTTTTAAAGGAAAACACCCAAAAAACGTGATTTTTGCTGCCTTCCAGAAATTCCCACCGAATTACCAAATGTAATGCCCTTCTAAAACAAAGAGGCATAGAAGAAACATCTGTGAATGGTATGGAACAAATATTAGCCAAATGAGAAGTTTCATGATGACAGGTTTTCACTACCTTGCTAGGTAATGTGTGGTGTTAACACGATCCTGTCAGGGCTTTAATTTTCCTGGATAGACTGCTGACATCACTCAGTCCTAAACAGCTTGACTTGGAAGCAAGTTCCAATTATTGCAACGGAATCATATCAGAAACCAACTAACAGCTACCAAAAAAGAGAATCTTCAGATGGACAAAGCCTGCCTATGATGACTGTCCCTTGACTCACAGTGAGAAAGCAGATAGCTTTATAATCCACACTTGTTATTCATAATGCTCAGTAGTTCATATTAATGATGCAATACTCCGCTTTACACCCTGCCATTTCCCTTGTGAGCTAAACAAAGGCTGCTGGATGGCTTAACATTTCTTTTATTATTTACTTGTTACACAAAGAAATCACAGCCATGACTGATTCCGATTACAAGAGATAACTTCCAAGCCAAATAAAGCTCACTTATTTCCCTGCAGGAAAATGAAGCTCTGCATCCATCCTAATTGCTTTCAAATGTAAACACCCCAAAATCTCTGATAACCCCTTTCCAAGACACACAATTCTTTCTTTTTGGTTGAATAACTCAGGCTGCAATGTGTCTATAATGAAATGCCTTTTTCCTTACTTTGCTTTCAAAGCATCTTTCATCGTCAGTTGAAAATAAAACCATATCCAGATAGTTACAGTATTGATAACTTGGTGGAGAACATCTCTGCTGCCTGCTTCAATACATTTCCCATTAAACCAACTATAAAAAATCCCAATGATTTAAATGGCAATATAATTGTTTTGTTTTGTTTCTTTTAAATTTGAAGCCCATCCTTCATCGAGTTAACGATCCCAGGGCAGGTTACAGCATGAAAAGATTTTAAAAAACGATCCCAGTCAAAGAATGAAAGCAGAACCATCAAGAACCATCCAAGCCCTGCATCTGTCATCAATGTCATTTATGCAAAAGACTTATAAAGAGCAAACAGAACACAAGGCTCCTAAATTACAGTTGATTAACAAATATATATCTCCCTTTGAATAAAGATTATGACTGATTTACTCACTACAAAAAGTAATTGTCCCTAGTGTGATATCATGCACACTGAACACCACTGACTTCAAGTGATTGGGTATTGTTGACTTTGTTGATTGGATCATGTATTGTATTCTGTCTGAGTACGCTGCAGTTTTACTTTGCTTGCCATTGTGATTTTGAATGTTTTAATTATTTTCTTATTTTATGACTAGAAACTGTCTCAAAGCTGCTTGATGAAGGTGATGATGAAGGTGATGGTGATGATGATGATATGAGCATAGGCCCTGGAGGGGATAATTATTTGCAAGATGGGATGAAAAAGATAAAGGAATGAATCCTGATACCATTTTTTTAAAAAGAGTCTTAGGACATCTTAGAAGCTAAAACAAATATTGTGGCATAGGCTTTTGTTGGATGGGACTACTTCATCATACACATTTTTGTGGCTAGGTCTATATGAAATACAGTCATACCTCATGTTGCGTACGCTCCGTGTTGCGTACGTTCGGGTTGCGTACTCCGCAAACCCGGAAGTCCATTTCGCCGCGCGGACGCTTCTGCGCATGTCCGCACAGTCCGTGCGTGCACAGAAGCGTTCTGCGAAGTTCGCGCATACGCAGAAGTGCGATATCGCGCTTTCGCGCACGCGCAAAATGAACGCCTGGGTTGCGCACGGTTTGGGTGCAAACAGCACCCCGGAACGGATCAGGTACATAACCCGGGGTACCATTGTACCATGAGTATAGCAGAGAGAATAATGTACCTTCCTTCAAGTTATTACTTCATGTATGTAACAAAGCTCTAGTCCACAAAAGCTTATGTGTTTCATCCTCTATAAACGTATAGAAATATGTGTTTAATCTTAAAATGCTTCAAGAGTCATATCCTGCAACACACACACAAACAGATATAGAGCAAAACACATATAGATTATGTTAGCAAGACTCTTCTAGGTCAGCATTCCACAAGCTGGTGCCCTCCAGATGTTGTTGGACTACAACCCCCATCAACACCAACCAGCATAGACAATTGGTTAAGAGTGATGGGGGCTGTAGTCCAACAACATCTGGAGAGTACAAGTTGAGGGAAGAGTGCTCCAGGTGAGCAGTCCACATCCAAATCGTTGACATAATTTATTAGACTAGAATGGAGAGGGGAGAGAATCACACTGCTAGCCACATGGTATTTTCCTTCTCCCTTCTGTAGAGAAGAGATGCTGCTCCTCTCGCCATTTAATATTCAGTGCCAGTCAATGCAGATGCCGTACAGTCATAGTTAGAAGGCTTATAATCTACAAAAGACACATGATGTAAAGGCAAGTATCATAGAGCAGTGAGTGCAATATCAAATCAGGGTGAGTCTAGAGTAACTCAGGGAAAGCTTTGCTAATGAAGTAGGTTTTCAGGAAGAATGTAGGAGAGAAGGGGGAAGCTTTTCCTAATCACAGGATCAGCATAGCACAAGACACAAAGATAGGAATGGGAGAATGGGGAAAGGGAAGCCAAGAGCAGATCTGGAGTAGTTCTGACTTAGGATGAAGGGGATGCATAGGAAAAATTGTGTGGGAGGACAGATATGATTGAGAAAGATTGACAACAGAGAGCAAACAGAAAACAAGTAAAGACTAGAATTCTGATACATAGCCAACAGTCAGTGTATGTAATGAGGAAAAGAGCTGATATAATTATGACAGTGTTGGGAAGGACAGATTAATTTCTTTTCTTTTTTATAAATCATTTTTATTAAATTTTCCACTTTAACAATCCAATCACACCACATTAAATATTCCAAATTATATATATGCATTTCAAATAATCCAAATATTCTGCCAAATTATAATGTATTTTGGGGGGGGGGGACTTCCCATGCTTCAAGATTTGGAGGTAATGAGGAAAAGAGCTGATATAATTATAACAGTGTTGGGAAGGACAGATTAATTTCACCAGGTATTCAAAATTGCCCACACAAAGATGCTACCATTTGGTCAGGTAGGTAGAGGAGCAGTTAGAAATATGAACAAATTTAGCACCCTACTAGATGTTATGTCAGGAAACCCATGCCCAGATTCCTGTACTTTTGTCATTCCTCCTGACAACAGTTCTGAGATACAGTGGTACCTCAGGTTAAGAATTTAATTCATTCTGGAGGTCCGTTCTTAACCTGAAACTGTTCTTAACCTGAGGTACCACTTTAGCTAATGGGGCCTTGCACTGCCGTTGCGCAATTTCTGTTCTCATCCTGAGGTAAAGTTCTTAACCCTAGGTACTATTTCTGGGTTAGCGGAGTCTGTAACCTGAAGCATCTGTAACCTGAAGCATCTGTAACCCAAGATAAAGGGTAAAGGGACCCCTGACCATTAGATCCAGTCGCGGACAACTCTGGGGTTGCGGCGCTCATCTCGCTTTATTGGCTGAGGGAGCCGGCATACAGCTTCATGTGGCCAGCATGACTAAGCCGCTTCTGGCGAACCAGAGCAGCGCACGGAAACGCCGTTTACCTTCCCGCTGGAGCGGTACCTATTGATCTATTTGCACTTTGACGTGCTTTCGAACTGCTAGGTTGGCAGGAGCAGGGACCGAGCAACAGGACCTCACCCTGTCGCGGGGATTCGAACCGCCGACCTTTTGATCAGCAAGCCCTAGGCTCTGTGGTTTAACCCACAGTGCTCCCCGTGTCCCAAGGTACCACTTTATTAACTTTGGGTTACATCTTTCATGCAGAAGGACCCATGTCTAACCCTGGCATCAACAATTAAAAGGATCAAGTAGCAGCTGCAAGCAGTCAGCATGACCGTACTGAACTAGGTAGACAAACTGTCTAAGTTGGTATAAGGCAGCTTACTATATTCCTAATACTTACTGTTAGGGATCCCATTTTACAGTGGGAAACGAAGGTTGGGAGAGATTTGCCCACAGATACTTAGACATACCATAGTTTACTGGATATGTGAACAAGTCCACACCCAACTATCAGGTAGTCCAGAGAAAAAAAGCTAGGTAAGTGGTTAAACTTCCCTGCAGATACACACCAAAAGGCAAGGTGGAGGTAAGTTCAGTCTGCACCCAAACAACAAGTTGCTCAGAATGAAGGGTCCACCCAAAGTCAGGAGTTTTACACAGGATCAGATGCAACTATATTGGCACTTTGTCACCTGACACCTGCTAAATGTTTGTTACAACCAGGGCTTTTGTTCGGCCGGAACTCAGTTCGGGCACCTCTCAGGTGGGTGCCATTGCCATTATAAGAGAACAAGAGAGACGTTCATGGTTCTGGCACCTCTTTTTCTAGAAATATAGCACTGGTTACAATGGTTGGTAGTTGGTATACTATCTGCATGACTACACTCCCTGCTAGTGAGAGGTGGAGCACAGCAGCCACTTAATAATACTAAACTCCCCCCTCCCCCCACTTACCAGGCTGAATTTCTCCTTCACTGGGCCAAAGGAACTCATCAATGTGCTTTTTGTATTGAGTTTGAGGATATCACCAGTGGATGTCCCAATATAAAAATAACTGTCATCATCAGTCATCTGGGGAAGAATGAAGAGAAGAAAGATTAGAAGCACACACCACACCTTTTAAGATGACAAGTAATCATAAATTCATTGTCATAATTTCTTTTGAGTGATATAGGATAGAAATTTGATGCCATCTCACATAGGACCTGGAAATCACGGGGGGGGGGGGAGGAGTTCTTCTGTGTCTTTATGTCTCAAACACTACTGCTGTTCAGCTTATTTATTTACACACTCGGAGACAGATGGATGCCAACCAATTTACTTATTTTATTAAATTGTACCCCACACCTTCTAAAAATATGTTTACTTGGCACAATTTTAAAAAGACTACCGTAAATTGCCAAAAAATACTACCAAGCAATGAAAACAAGTGATAGCAAAGTAAAACACAACAGCGGAGTTCACTAAAGCAATTCAACTGTTAGATCAGCAGTCTGCTTACCATAGCACATGTAACTATTCTTTTCATCTGCCCTGTTTGACACTCAGTTGGTCGGATTTTTCTGTTGGGTAAATCCAATTCCCATACGCGAATGGTTCCACTGCAGCCAAAAAAAATATTTCAAAATTGACTCTAAATAGAAACAAATGTCACACAAATTTCTTGATCATAGTATTCAAAGGTGAATTTACTATTTGTCTTCCAGCCTACCAACACCTGGCAGCTTTGAAAAAGTATATGCCAACTAACTATATGTCACTGCAGTGTATTAAGAAGCTAAACACAAAGTCATTATATTCTCTCGTTATCCAGGGACAGAAGGTGGCACTGGTTGGTTGATTAGATCATTTCAGAGAAAATAAATATATTTTCTGACCATAACATAAAGCTCCCACATACTACATTATTTTCTATGGAAACTGCCTGCAATTGGCTATAAGTAGTAATCATTCAAGATACAGCAAGCCCCAACAAAAATGCAGGTGACTGATTCCTCTGCCTCACTCTCTATTAAAGCAGATGATTGCATACCATGGGTGATGAAAGAAAGAAACCAGCAATTTCAAAAACACCCTCCTTCCAGTATTAAGAGGCCACAGTGCAGAGCAATTTTACATTGTCTGGCCATTGTAAATGTTTATAGGTGTCTGCTGTACAACCCCTTTTGTTAATCACAAAATTTGAAGATGTAGCTCTTTCTCAATACACTGGTAAGTTTGAAACTGTCAGGAAATGCCTGTCAGGAATCCAAAACCATTCCATCATTACTACTACAGTGGTACCTTGGTTTTAGAACAGCTTAGTTTATGAACAACTTGGAAACAGAACACTGGTGTTCCGGTTTGTGAACTTTGCCTTGGAAGCTGAACATGTTCTGCTTCCTGTTGAGTGTGTTCCGTTTGAAAATTGAGTCCCACTGCTGCTAATCAGAGGCTTCCTGTTGAGTCTGTCAGTTGTTGAGTCCCGAGCATCCATGCAACACAGAGGTGATATTTGGAGCTTTTGTTTTTGCTATTTTTTGCGTTTTTGTTTGTGTGGCTTTTTCGTTTTTTTGACTGTGATTTGTTCTTCGTTTTATGGGATTGACTTGTGACTGTGGCTTGTGACTTGTTTTTGTGACTGTGTGGAACCCAGTTCAGCTACTGATTGATTGATTGATTGATTGTATCACTGCAGAAATGGATAAAAGCTCCCCCCTCCAAACAATGACTATCATCAGTGTGCATAAATAAAAAAATTAATTTTATTTTTTATCATCTACAATCCTGTCTTATCTATTTTATAGTACAGTACATTGATTATTTCTTTCATTTTATGGATCAATGGTCTCGTTAGATATTTAAATTCATGTTAAATTGCTGTTTTAGGGGTTGTTTTTAAAAGTCTGGAACAGATTAATCCATTTTACATTACTTTTTATGGGAAAGCACGCCTTGGTTTTAGAACGCTTTGGTTTTGAAACAGACTTCTGGAACGGATTAAGTTTGGGAAACAAGGTACCACTGTACTCAGGAACACTGAAGGAGAAGCCAGTCTCTTGCTCATTCAGCATTCCTGCCATTCACTTTTGTACAATGAAACAGATTTGCAGCGTTTGAAGTTCTAAAATGAAATGGGTGCCTTTGTCACAAACAAAGCCATACCTTCCAGCAGTAATGAACATTTCATCCCTGCAGTTGGAACACACCAGTGCGGTAGGGTTCCCAGCACTACGTGCAGCAGCAGGGCTACCACAAATGGCCTCTTTCTTTGGGATGCTCCACACCACCACGCTGCCAAAAAGGGAAAATAATTTTTAGTCAGTCATCCATTCATTTAACATTGTTCTCTGGTCAGCTTACAGCATAACATGATAAAATACAATGAAGAACTTCCCACTGAATTATGGCTCCAATGTAAGTACGCACAAAATCAGAATCTTAGAAGCGTGACATGTAGAATTGGGTTCAGGCATAACAAACCATGGCATGGCATTACAAAAACAAGCAGTCAAGAAGCCTCCGTCTTGCATGCTCCATCCTCCTCCCCTTGCACCTGCTGCTTTCCTATCGGTATCGTCAAATGCTGGTTTCTGATTCCCATTTACAGGACAGGCACAAACTATAGGTTGCCAGTTCAGATAAAATGCTTCAAATCAGGAAGATAGGCAGAAAACCATGGAGAACAAGAGGAAGGAGCACACAAAACCCACAGCTCCTTGACTCCTCATTGAACACTAAACTATCATTTGACTCAAGTCTAAACTGTTACACAGCTGTTTTAAAGAAACTGATTTTTCCATTTTGAAACACTCCCCAAGTTAAATCCGACTCTCAAAAGATAGCTGGGTAGAAGTGAATCTCATCTGGACTATTCCTTGGGACATCAGTACCTTAGAATTAAACTGTAAATTTAACTTTGCCAGTCAATAGGACTGAGACTATTGACTACAACATCACCACAACATCAGAAAACATATTGATGCCAATATTTCAGGTGTTGCAAGCAGATACACTGTTACCAGGACCCAAACATGGTGGGAGAAGATACACTTTACTGGGACTAAGATCAAGGTGGGGTGTGTGTGTCTAGCCTAACTTATTTTGCTGTATAAATGTACAGTACTTAGTAGTTAGATGTTGCGAGACTTGCTGGAGTCAATCAGGAGTGTTAGGGTAGAACAAGCACGATTGTGAATTGTGTGTGTGTGTGTGTGTGTAGGCCACTGGTGTTTGGCCTCCAGGAGCCCACCCCCCATTGGCATTGTATTTTAGTCTGCTTTATTACTTAACTCACAAAGATTGAAGTCTGATTCTCTTAACCCTTATTTTTATATTTCTCTTACATTTGTGTAAAGTGTTAGAGATAGAAAGGCCAACAGTGTAAACAGTAAAACTAGAACAGTCACGACATGATTTTGACTCATTTAATTGACAGACCAGTTTGCAGGAGATTTGTCACTTGTGCATATCAGTCTCATTTCAAAATTACAAATACATCATCTGCTAATTTCTCCCAGCTTCCACACATGCATCTTTGGGAAACACATGAGTAGGGAAAAGTAATGTTGGAGTTGTTCTGAAAAGAATTCAAAGCAAATAAATGGAAACAGACATAGACAGACAGGCATAGACAGGGGTTGTCATCTACTTCACATTTGATTCCTGGTTTATATAATGAAAAAGGAAAAAGAAAGCCACTTTTCAATTAATGTTACCTTCCATCATCCTGACCTCCCAGCGATACTAGGTAAAGGTCATTTGGAGAGAATGCTAGATTTTCAATTTTACCCTTGTGAAGTGATAGCCGAGTCAACATCTCTTTTTTCTGGTAATCCCATAAAATTATATCAGCCTGGAACACACAAAAATAAGTATCAGCATAGTAACAACACTTAGGTCAGTTCCAAAACATGTGATGTGAAAACAAAATTTAAAAATTCCTTCCAGTAGCACCTTAGAGACCAACTAAGTTTGTTATTGGTATTAGCTTTCGTGTGCATGTACACTTCTTCAGATACCATGCTCACGAAAGCTCATACCAATAACAAACTTAGTTGGTCTCTAAGGTGCTACTGGAAGGAATTTCTTTATTTTGTTTTGACTATGGCAGACCTACCTGTAACTAGAAATATGTGATGTGAAAGATACTGGAACAAAATAAAACATGACATTTAAAAAGCCATAAACAACTCATCTTGACAATCCATTAATATGAGCCCTACAGATCAGCTACAGGCTTACTGAGTAAGAGAGCCTGCTGAATCAGTTACCTAACACAAGCACATCTCACTTTAAAGGCAAATGGCAGGGCCAAGAAGAATGTATCAACACAAGGCAGAAGTGCTGAAAAACATGAATGGTTTGACGTGATACATATTTTTAAAGTATTGTCAAGTTTATAGTCAGTCTTCAGTCTAGGTGTTTACACAGTAATTAAGCAACACTGTTGGCTTCCATATAAGGAAGTAGAAGTTTCTAAGGCAGAGATGGCTAACCTGTGGGCCTCCAGATATTTTTAGAGGCCAACTCTCATCAGCTGCATGGTCAGGAATGCTGGGAGCTGTAACCCAACATGGAGAACCATAGGTTAGACACTCTTGCTTGAAGTGATTTGCTCAGGGCCACATACACGGTATGCTATGAAGTAAATCAGAAATTCAACATATTCCTTGTTGTTTAAAATTTGGCTTGCGGCATCCCCCTCCAAACTGCATGTTTACAACTGCACTGGGCCCACATGAAGGTAAATAAAACAAGGTTGTTCAGAGGTATTGCTCATGGGTGTAATGTTATGGGACTTAAACCAGTAGACACAACACAACCTAAAGGCTAAACAACCAGGCCAGTATTGAGAAACCAGATATCAGAACCATGCTTTTGCTAGGTCTTTGTTTGCAGCATCCACTGGGTGTCCAATACATTTTTTAAAAGGTGTCCTTATTCACCTTGAATCCCATGAATGTGATCTGACCAGAAGCCACATAGGATCCACTTGAAGAAACCGTGACACAGGAGACATTGTTGGTGTGACCGTGTAGAAAAGCCTGATTGCGATTATTTATGCCTTGGACAATGACTGTGCAGCCCAGAGGGTAGATGAGGTGCTCTCGATCTGGGTGGCAGATGAGGCCAAAGGGTACATGCCCTGTAAGCAAAGGAAGGACATGAAAGAGAAAGTCAGAGTCATGCTCTAGGGAACTGAGCATTAGTTAGTTGCACTGAGGTGAGGGAGGGTTCTTCTTAGATACCTTCTACTTTGCTTTCCACATGCAGTAATGACAGTTCATGATAAAATCATATGAGCACAGGATGTCTGTTCCATGCTTACCCACGTTGCTCAGCATACAGACTGCTCTGCACTTCACAAGTGTTTGATAATGCTTCCTGCCACTCAGATTTTCTCCCAATCTCTCATTCCACTCTGCTCTTCCCAGGCATTAGGGAATATACTGAACTGAATACAGAGTTTGATCTAGCCTGAAGTTTTAAGGCAAAACTCTGTGCTCAGACCCTTTTTGATCCATACAGATTGGCTCCCAGTCCGCCCTACCTTTGGGCAGAGATCTAAGATATAGAAGGTTGTGGTTCTCAGTTGCTTTAAATATTTAACCTATTTTTTTCCAGTTGTGGCTTCTGGGAGAATGCTGAAGGAGCTCCCATTCCGCAGTCTGAACCACAAAGGGATTGCTGAAAAATATAGATGCTCAAATCTTTCCTGCAACTCTGTGCTTCCTCCAAATCAAAACTCAGAAGTCTCACTCACTCTGTGAACTGAACTCTACATTTTATGTCCCCACTAAACCCTTTAAAATGCAACTATTGCACTCACTTTCTGTAAAAAAAAAAAATGCCCAGTTGCCAATGCTGGTTTTCCATTGTTTGCATGGAAAGTTCCCCAAGGTGAGCAAGTATTCTGAACTGAAGCTGCTCCTTTAATATAAGGACTTACAGAGAATGCCTTCAGCCAGAGGGGGAATCTGGTTTGCTTCCATGAGGACCTTAAAAGCACACCAAATAAAACCCAGCAACTGATCATTCCTCCATATCCAGACCCCTGAACCAACTCACTTCTTATTTCTTGGTTGCTGTTGTTTAGTCGTTTAGTCTTATTTCTTGGTACTGCACCCTAAAGACTCCACTAGACTGTAAACAAAGCTCACTGAGGTTACGTCCCAGAACATTATTTTATTTTGGTGTGTTGGTTAGACTTTCCCCTTGGTATGCTCAGAGCAACTAATAAAATAACCATTGCAAAAAAAAAAAGTTACAGCAGTTTGGTATAATAAAATCCTAAGAGGCACAAGCTTTGTCACGGGAAAAGCTTATTCTTGATTGAGAGACTTGGAAAACTGGATTTGGCCACTTCTCTCGGCCGCTGTCAATTATATGTCTTGTTGCTGCAGCAAGAATGGAAATGGGAAATGTAGGAATGGAAATGGGAAAGCTAGATTTATTAGCACTACCTCCCCCCAAACTGGCGGGTAAAGTATATGCACGTGCAAAAGTATTTTTTTAAAACTTATATCCCGCTATTCCACAGTTCTGAGAGGTGGTTTTGAAGCCACAGCTAAGTGGCGGGATATATGCCTAGGAAAGAAGGCAGGTGCCCTTGAGCATGCGGTAAGACGGCCCTTCACCAGCTTCCGAAACCGAGGCGTCCCACTTCTCCAGGCACCCAACTTTGAGTCCCAGCACCTTTTCTTTCAGCGAGCGAGCGAGCACTCGGCGCCCCTGCCCCCTTCACCTCACTTAGGCACAGGCTACAACATCCCCGCCCCCTCTTCTCGCCTGGTACCATTGAAGCCGATGATCGCCTCCAGCTGGAGGCCTTCCAGTTCTTCGTTCGTGGACCCGCTGTCCGCGTTCGGGAGAGCCGCCATGGCCTCCTACTGCAGCGCTCAGGGGCTGTGTACGGCCGTCGCCAAGGAAACCGCGCAGGCGCGCAGGCGGCCCGCGCGCTCTCACACTACCCTGCCCAAGGACCGCTGCGCGGGCGCGCGGGCGGGCGCCTCTTTGGTGGAAGCAAAGGAAGCCGAACGTGGTTTCGGCCCACGGGAGGAGACGCGTCTCTTGGTTCCTCCTCCTTTTGAGGAGTCTCGGTCGGCGATCGAGAGTGGGCATCATTCTGAGCTGTGTGGGCCGGGGCAGCAGTTTCCTTCCTCCTGCAGGCGCCTAAGTGGGGACCTAGAGGTCTCCTTCTGACCAGATCATAATAACCCAGGCACGCTGTTAAGACGCGGGGCGGGTGCGGAAGGGGCTCTCTCTAGGCTGCCAGTGGCCACCTGCCCCGCGCCCCTGTCTTGATACAGTTCGTCCTGTATTTCAGGTCTCCTCTCTCTCTCTCTCCTCTACAAATGGTCACGGATTTAAGCTCTGGGTTGCAAAGCACAAGTAGATTTACAAATTCACGTGTATGTGTGTGCGCACGTGCACACGTGTGTGACAAATTCCAGAGGCGCCGTCCTGTTAGGCTGCGATAGGTTGCAATGGATTGCTTTGAAGTCACTTCAGCACCAGATGGAAATAAAATCCCACCCCCCAACCGCTCTGCCTCGCCTTGTCCTGTATTTTGTCAGAACAAAGGTGGCAACTCTAGGTACCAGATTTTTTCCAATGAATCCAAGGACACTTTTCAACTTCCTACTAAATAGATGGATTTTGCCAGGGGACTGATTTGTAAATTCGGGGACTGTCCCCGGGAAATGGGGACGTCTGGTAACTTTACCCTAGTTGGACTTCAGTTCCCAGCAACAGCGCCTTTCGCCAATGGCCAGTGGAGAGGGATGGTGGGAGTTGGAGTTCAGGGCAACTGCAGGGTTCCCCACGCCTGCTCTGAGGCGATGCCCTCAGCTCCTTGAGGAGAAGCTGCAAATTTCAGCGAAGGATTCATAGAAAGAGTGGGAAAGGCCGGCTTTTCTCTACGTTCTCCTCAAATCCTCCCCCCTCTACAAAAGCGTTCTTTGTCAGTTTAAAAACTGTGTGATCCTACACACGTTTATTCAGAAAGTTGTGTTTTATGGGGCTTGTGGCCAGGAAACTATGCATAAAGTGGTATATGGGAAGGTTGAAGGAACTGGGTATGCTTAGCCCAGAGTTGAGATGTGATGCCACTCTTCAGATGCCCTTGCCGTGTAGAGAAGAGCAAATGGTCTTGTTCTTTGCTGCCACAGAGAGCAGCAGACCTAAGGTGAATTTCAGTTGAACAGTAGGAGACAGTTCTTTATAACAAGGGCAGTTTAACAAGGGGATCAGTTACCTGGAGAGATGGGGAGACTTCATGACTGGATGTCATCAAACAGAGGCTGGACATGTTTTCCCCTCTAGATTTTCTGCTTAAAACAAGGTGTTTGATTAAATGGCCTCCAAGCCTCTCCCGCCGCCTTCCCAACTCTCTGGTTCTTTTTCTTTATTTCCGTGTTTCTATGCTGCTTTTCTTCCACCAAATGGCTCTCCAGGAAGTTTACAATCGGTGCTAAAAAGAAATCATATGTAAACAATCAATATCACTGAACAATACTGTCTAACAAACAAACTAAAATAGACATCCAGTTATGAAGGACAGCAGCAGTTAAAACCGTCCTCAAAATTCAAAACAGGAGAGCAGGATGCATAAAATAACTGCTTAAGGAGACCTTTTAAAAAGGCTGCTTTTAAAAGCTTTTTGAAAGGTTGCTATGGTTACGTCTTTTTTACACCACATAATAACCACATATTCAGGTGCTCCTGAAAACATATGCATAGTCTGAAGAATGGAATGGATTTTTCATTCCCTAAACAGTGCCCCTGACTTCCCTGTCTATGTCTTCTTCTTTGGCAATCACTCGTAGCCAAGTAAGATTGTCTTCCATAAACACGGTTTTAACAATGAGTCCATAAGTGACTGTGGAGGCCAATTCTGGATCCACACGTCCTTCCACAGTAGGGACATTGGTGCCCGGGCGGGAGTTGATCACAGTGTGGATTTGCCAAGCGTGCCTTCCTCTTAGCACATTTCTTCCTTGCGTCCTGAGGTTCAAGTGTCTTCAAAGCCCATGACACCTTTGGTAAAGGCTGTTCTCCAGTTTGAGCGCTCACAGGCAAGTGTTTCCCAATTGTTGGTGTTTATACTGGTACTACATTTTTTAAAATTTGCCTTGAGACAATCTTTAAACCTCTTTTGTTGACCACCAGCATTACACTTTCCATTTTTAAGTTCGGAATAGAGTAGTTGCTTTGGAAGACATCCACACAACATGATTAGTCCAACGAAGTTGATGTTGAAGAATCATTGCTTCAACACTGGTGATCTTTGCTTCTTCCAGTACACTGATATTAGTTCGCCTGTCTTCCCAAGTGATGTGTAAAAAAAATTGGAGACTCCTTTGCTGGAATCTTTCGAGGAGTTGGAGATGGTGTTTATAAGTGGTCCATGTTTCACAAGCATACAGTAAGGTTGGTAGTACAATAGCTTTTTCAACAAGCATTTTGGTTTCCCTGTGAATGTCCCAGCCCTCAAACACTCTGCACTTCAGTCGGGAGAAAGCCACACTCGCAGAGCTCAGGCAGTGCTGGATTTCGGCTGGATTTCGGCCCTTGTAGAAAAATAACTGCCCAGGTAGGAGAAGTGATTGACATTTTCCAATGTTACAGCATTGAGTTGGATTTGTGGCGCTGCAGAGGGGTTATTTTGTACTTGTTGGTGCAGCACTTTGTTTGCTTTTTGTGTATGGTTTTTTTTTTTTTTTTTGTCTATGTAGTATGACATCTGTTGATGTGTGAAGCAGAATGGCTGAGAGTCATGCTCCCAGTCACCTCCCCAATACATATAGAAACAAAAGTCTCCTCTTTTCTACAGCATAATTATGACTAAATGTTGATCAGCTACACAGACAGGGAGATTTACAGTGCAATGAATACATGTTTGTTCAGAAGTAAGCCCCATTGAGTTCATTAGCATTAAGATTCTGTTTAGGGAAAAATAATGGATTTCTTGCAGCTCTTTGAAGATCTTTTATAATGTTGCTATGTAGAAATTTGGAGTAGAATACATAACTTATACAAACTTCATAGCTCCAAAGAAACATGATTGATGTGTGCTTCCTCTCACCTGTTCAAATTCATCCACTCATATCATGGGGGAGCCTGGTCCCTCTCAGGAAGCTGAATTGGAGGTATGTTCCCCCTCAACTCCACTGAAACTAGAAGTCTGGGACTTACAGTGCAATCCTATGTGTATCCAGACCTGTTCAATGGGACCTTACCGGTATTTCCAGGTGAGTGGTAATGGGTTACAGCCTTTGAAAGCTCATGTTCATCCTCCATGTCAGTGGTCTGTCCAAACCGCTTCCAAATGGTTTCAGAACATTGAATAACTGAACAAAGCATAAATAGGATATTGCAGGCACTGATAACAAGATTCAACATTTTCTGAGATAGGATCTGGAGGAGCTAAATCTTGCCTTTCAGGGAAATTCCAGGGCCCCATCACTCCCAGTGAAACAAGAAGGAGCCTCATATGCACTGCTCTGCTAAGGCCTAGTGAGGATGACTTGTTTCTTAGAAGATGCCATTGTACCAATATACTAAGTTTTAATCTCCTTAGCTACCACAGGGAGAGGAGAACAATTAGGAGACATGAGAGTGCCATAGGGACAATGTAAATCTCTTTATACTTATTTTTTTAATGTTCTGTGCTGGTTTTTTATGTGGATTTTGACTTCGTTTTATGCTTTATATGTTTTCATCTTGGTTGTATTAATCTGGTTTTCAATTATGCTTTGATGTGTTTGAGCATGCTGTTATATTGTTTTGTGAATTGCCCAGAGGCCTTGTTTTAATGGGTGGTATATAAATGTCAAAATTTAAATTAAAACAAATTAAATAAAATAAAGCCTGACATGCTAGAAGCTAAATCCTGGCTGGAATCAGGTCCCAGACAAGTTCTTATTTCTGCTCACTGATGCCGCAGGACACCTAGCTCGCTCAACCCATATGTTTGAAAAATGCTCCAATGTCAAGTAATCTTTTGAGGGAGAACCACTCTTCTCCTCTGGCCATAGCAAATGATTGTTGGGATCACTGCAGCTTCTTAGGGCTGCCACTATACTCAAGCCGTAAATGGACAAAAATGTGTAGGCTTCTGCCTTTTTCCATATTTTTAGGATTCTGTTGAGAGAGTAATGCCAGGATCAAATATTTATAGGGGCACTGCTAACAAATTCACCCAAAGTGTCATTAAGGGTTCCCTGGAACGTGGCAAGGCTCTTAGCTGGATTGGGTGGTTCATTGTCAAATGTTCATTCTGGGAGCTTTTCCTTTTGCATGGAGCAAAGCAATCATTTTTTATAAACTAAAGTGTCTTGAATCAATCTGCCCCCCCACCCTCTTCCAGTTGACTTGCTTCCTTTCCTTCTAGCTACTGTAGGGTAGAGAATCCTGCTTTTGATAGGGGCTGCCCTACTTTCAGGCAAGCTGCCACTTTTTTAGTTTTTTCCTAAGGTAGGACAGGCAGCCAATTATGCTATCTTTGCCAAGCACTGGTGTGTGTATCTGTGTGTCCTACTTTATCAGGCATCTGTACCTGTTCCGACTAAAGGAACACTTTTTCTCATCAGGAGTCTGTGTGCTTTGTGGAGATTGAGCAGCCTGTATCTGCCCTGACTCTGCCTTCTAAGCCTAGTTAAGGAGCTGGTGTGTTTCTCAATTCACGGAGCACTGGACATACCTATGAGAAATTGAGCACATTCGTGTCAGGCAAGAAGGAGACAAACAGTAGTCCTGGAATACAGCAGGCCATGGCTTTTATCTGATTAACTACAGAAAAATCAATTTATGTCAGTAGCTGTGTGAAAGAAAAAAGGATGGGGAAGAGACAAAGAGTTTGATGTCTGTGCTGCCTGCATGACTGGCCTGGCTCTCCATGAAACAATTGCCTTCAAGCCTACTGCCTATACCAGTTGATGGGAATCACTGTTCTGTTTGCCATAAGCATCTAGTTGACCACTGGAAACAGAATGCTGAACTAGATTGGCTTTTGGTCTGATCCAGCAGGGCTCTTCCGATGTACAGGGTATGTATTCAACAAAGAAGCTGTGTGTGTGTGGTGAGAGGGGTCACAATTCAGTGGAATTAAATGTCGTGCTAATATGATTGTTCCATCAGTGCAAGCATTTCTGCTTGCCAGATGAAACAAATCTCTCCTTCCCTGTGCATTGTTCTGGGGGTTCTCCCAAACCTCCAGAATAGATTTGGGGGAAGGAGAAAAGGCTCATTGCACTACTGGAATTCCTTGCACAGGCTTCCACTACTGCACCAAGTTAGTTGAATCTGGACCTCTCTGATGGAGCACATAGTTCAACCACAGCACATTCTGGTTCCCACAGCTGCCTAGAACCTGCAGAGTGGTTCTCAGCCACCCCCGCCACCCCAACTTATTTACAGGTGCCTAGCATGTTAGCACAGGTTTCTTGCTTCAGCATCAATGAGCCTTAATCTCCCTTCCCTCACTATTCCACCTGTGATGAAATCTATTGTCAGTAATAATTCATGCCATATTTTAACTGAAAGGTAACAACACAAAGAAGGTGTACATGCCTCTCCACTGCCATTTAGGACAGCACGAAACCATTCCTTCCTGGCACTCAGTAGAACAACTGGCTACAGACTAGAATAGCTTGACAGCATCAGAAGATGGATGGGTCCCACTGTCCACCTGGCCTGAATATGATCAAGCTAGTGGTCATATTGGCCTTATATAGTTGCTCATATGTGTTCACAGCGCGCCGGACATATGCAAAATATGAATGAGACATCTCACCTACTTTAACTGTGTATATTGTCTTGAAGTGAAATGCACACGAGCAGAGCTGGACTGAAGTATTTCCTTCTTGGCCATGGTTTGTTTGTCAGAATTGAGTCCTACGTAAAAAATAAGAATCGAAACCAAATAGTAGTTGAAAGTTAATTGGCATTTCTAATAGCTGACAAAATGTATGAACATAGGAAGCTGCCTTACACTGAATCCGACCATTGTTCTTTGTAGCTTAGTTTTGTTCCTATGGCCTAGCACTGACTCCCTAGATTTCCAGATGGGGCATTTCCATCTCTACCTGGAGATGCCATGGATTGAATCAGGGACCTTCTGCATGCAAAACAGATGCTGTACTCTTGAGCTTTGAATTTCATGTAGCACGCCTGTAACTTTTATTCCCTATGTGGATAAATGCAGGTTTCTTTTGATTTTATATGCACAGCAGAGTCAAGAAAGGCAAAGGCTGGTTTTTTAAGACAACCTCATTCATTCATTCATTCATTATATTTGTATGCTGCTTTTCCACAAAAAAGATCATCATGCTCAAAGCTGATTACAACAAAGAAATGGATGCATTTCAAACAAACACAACAAAAACAATTTCATAATAACATAGCAAACAACACAGCACATCAAATAACATAGCAAACAACACAGCATGGCAAATAACAGCAAAGCAGTAACATAGTAACAATTTAATCATAATTTAGCAAAACAATAGCAAATATACAAAAAAATTCCGATATTATAAATGGAACTATAACAACATGCAGCATACAACAGTAAAAATAACAAGAGAGCGTCACAGTTTCACCTTCCTCCTAGAAGCACCACTCCCTTACCTTTTCCTCTTCAGCTGCACAGAGTTTTGCATCATTTTAGATTACAAGTTGTCAGCTTCATGATGCAAAAGAAATGTGCAGCATGACAGTTACTCATTAGGGGACTCCTGAAACACTGTCTAATCATCAACATACATCACTGTTCTCACTGCATATTTATTAAGGTGTTTTAAAATTTCTGTATTTGCCGTTGGCAAACCCTCCAAGGGCTGCATGCTAGTAGTGACTGTGACCAAGGCAAAAGTGGGTGTGGGCAATGTTTGTGAACGCACACACACACACACATGCAGACAACACAAACAGATATCCACACACAAGCAGGTGAGTAGGGACACACATGCAGACAGGCATTTCGGCTCTAATGGGTCAGACAACCTATTTCTGCTCCTCAGGACAGTGGCAAGAAGAGTGACCCACTCGGGATAAGAGACCTCACTGGGGGCATCTTGCCCAAGGGCCTCCCAAAATCTGGAGCTGACACTTATCCATGTGCTTATCTGCCCATGTGTACTTACATCAACTGGGTCTCAGTTCATGCCATGTTAAACTGAGATGGTGTGGTTGGTTATTAATTGGTGCCTACTGCCTGCCTCTGTCCATCTGTCACGTTGATCACGCCTGCTTTCCACAGGACAGGTGCAGAGTCTTTTATTCCTACCAGTCTTTCGAATCTTGCCACATTTATGCCTGGCATTTCCTCTAAAAAGGTTAAGTTTGCAATCATTGGAAATCCATTCTGAGTTTACTTACGGTAGGTTGAGAGATGGCTAGATATTTGAGTCTGCATTTTCATAGCTGAGCGGGCATTTGAACATACATTTCCCCCCACGCTGCTCAGTGCTGAACTCAAACTGGTCTGCCACACTGACCTTTGTAAAGAACGTTATCCCTTAAGCATCTCTCATAGGCAGAGACATTCCAAATCGGCTTCCATTTTTAAACGTCATGCTGCCTTTTCTAGCTATCTTTGTAAAATTCTGGCCTTTCACCAAAAGTTCTTGGCCTTTAGAGTTTATTCTGAGGATTTGTGGCTCACATTTTAGACACTGTCTGGTCTTACATTAGAGAAGGAATTGGGCACAATTGGGTACTTTTGCTCCCCAAGCTGAAGAAGTTGGCTATTAGCGCTTTAAGTGAGTGTCTGCCTTTAATCACCCTATCTGATTCCCAGAGTCCACATCATGTGCCAGGTTCTTCTGCCAGGCTAATATTTCAGGTAATGGGGGTACATGCAAGAATAGAATAGCAAAGGCAGGAGCCTGCAACATCAGCTTCACTGCATAGGGAGGAGGGAGTTCCCCTGGCAGAAAAGGTACCTGTCATTTCCAAGGACACTGCCTTTTGGTGTTGCATTCAGTGTCAGAAGATGTGTGTAGGAAGCTGGTGAACAGACACATCCTGGAGTAATTGCAACAATGTGCATATAACATCTGAAGTGCCTCACTGGCAATAGGTGTAGAATAAATGGATAGGAATATATCTGTTTGCTGGATTTATGCTAGGGTAAATTCTGTACATTTCTTTTTATAGTTCTACTGAATCGGAGCATAGGGAAACAGGCTAACTCTTCTGGGAATGCTATTAAGCACAGGCAAATCTATTGTGGCCTTTTCTGTCCTGCACTCTGGGCATCCAGTAAGAGGGTCAGGTAATGCCAATGTTGCTTCTAGTCAACGTTATTGATGTAGTTCATCTGTCCCCCAGAGCATATACAGCAACGCACCAATTCTTAGGCATTAACTAAATGTTTTTAGAACTTTATTCCCACTAAATTCCTAGCAACTACCCTGCTTCATTTCTTGATTCTGAACCAGATCAATTTTATTTTAAGAAGTCTTTCTGGTACTCCCAGGAAACCCAATGACGGACTCCCCCTTTGGAAACAGTCTAAGTCAACCATATCTTACAACTGTGCACAAAAAATGTGCAGTTTGGAACAATCCCTATAAACAGCTTATTCCCAAGCATTCAGACACTGAGTCCATTTAGACACTTGTTTTTGTCTGCTTGCATTAGAATGCATTAAAGTATTCCAATAGTACATTAAGTAGTTTACACGTGTTGTCTAAATTATACTCTTCCAGGAGATGCAAGTTCTAGTTACCATGTGCACAACAATTTTTTCAAGTGGCTGAATGCTGAGTTAAAGTGATCGTGTCAGATCTTCACTTCTCTCTATTGGCTGCCGTTCACATTCAATGCAAAACCTATTTTTACTTACTAGTGTTTTCATGGCATTCCCCTACCCTTCTGTTTTGGTCCTTTATTCTGCAAGAGACATTCACCATCACTACTCTGTCACCCATGTTCACCCCCAAGGTTTCCTGCTCGTTTCTCTCTGGTTATCAGTGTGCTGGAACTCCTTTTTAGATTATCCATGATGGAATTATTATATTTGTATCTGTCCCCTGACCATAATCACATAGTTTTAAAAACTACGTGGCCTCAGTTATGACCTTCATTACATTTATTTGTGTTCTTTGTCATTTTACACTGCCATAGCCTTTTTATGCTACCTTGGGTGTATTGATCAGTTATGTGTTCAATAGATTAAGAAAATAAGAGCAAGAAAACAGAGGTGCAATCAGGAACATATATACTGAACACATTTTCCAGAATGGTAGTTGTGGTAATTGCTTGTTGTTACACTTTTAAACTCTAAACCATTTATTAAGGCACAAAGCTCTATGGGTTAGAGTCCACCTCATCAGATGCAACAAGCCTTATCCTCAGTTACTCTTCTTGTTTGCCAGCCCGGAAAGCATCTTGTTTAACAGATAGGCTAGTCTAAAACCTACTAAGTGTTGTGTTTCTCAACACTATCCATATATATAGACTCTGTGCTTTAACAAATGTGCTATATACTTTTATATTTTGAACAACAATAATGCTTGCTGGTGTCTGGTGTCAACCATGCTACCAATCTCTTTGTTGTAAATATACATCTTTGATGACAGTGAGATGGCACATAGCATTGTTTATTCATCAGCACAGGAAGAAATGTGGAATGATTGGCACCCCTGAAGGGCAGAGGCAATTTTATTTCCTTTCATCTTTAGGATGTAGGTGAATTGGGAAAGTAGGTTCCCTGTTTTCATCCCTCAACTAAAAGTATCCAGAGGAAAGGGCCATTTTATGGCAAATCTTTTGCTGACATTTCTTAATTATATCCAGCACGATGCCCAGGGAAACTGCAGAACTGTTTTGAAGTGTTGGTGCGGTGGGAGGTAGTCCAGAGAGCAGCCCAGTCACCAGATGTCTCCTGCCTTTTTCTTGAGAAGGTCTGTTGTGGCTCAAGGGCATTCTGAACTCTTGTTTTGGCCATAGGGAGAGGCTACCTGCTTGTCTGTCTGAGTCCGTCGTACAGATGCAGAACGACACAGGTGTGCATAACAAGTGCTTCTGAATGTAACAGGGGCTTTACAAATGTGGCCTTTTATTCTCCAGATTCACATTTTAAATAGAGGGGCAATATTTAATGGCCAAGGGAACAATGATGGAAGCTATATCTCTCTGCTGGCAAAGTCAGCCACCCTGCACAACAGTTAAGCCAATGTATACTATTTCTCATTAGAGTCAGGTGATTTTAAAGGCAGTTGTTGGTCCTCCTGCTTAACAGTATCATAATCTTATGGGGCAAGAAAGAAAGAAAGAGCCAGACAGTAATCATTAAGTCACTGTAACAAAGTTTATATTACACGGGTTGGCTGCAGTTGGGGTGGGAAATAGGTAATGTTTGTAGGGTGACCAAAAAAACCACAATCAAGAATAAAATAAAATAGCTGGGAAACAAAGGATTTTGTTCTGAGTTGCATATGAAGATTAAATATTATCTTAAGAGCCTCCCTTCCCCACTCAGGTTTTAGTCTTCATCATGTGTGGAGAAGTGAAAATGGGGGGAAAAGGATATGTTAAATGGAGCACATGGCAGCAACATTTCACATGTGGGAACATGCTTCAAAAGCATTATTTATTATAACAAAATTTGAAAAACAGTACATTTTTCAAAAAATAAAGATAACTGAAGGAAAATGCATCATACAGGCAAAAAAATTTGATTGATATACATTACCTTAGAATTTATTATTTCAATGATTTATACACTCAGTTTTTTAAAAAACACACACAAAAAAACTGTTCTTTTGCTCTAGTATAAGACATTATTATTATTAAGCTACCATCTATCTTTGCCCCAAACAATTCAATATAAAAGGAGTTCTTGGAAATTTCCATTCGGTTTGTCTAATAAAAGTGAGCGGAATGTGACCGCTTCTGTATCTTCATTAAAATTAAACCTTTCAAACATCTAAGTAGAACAGTTTTCAGAGCAAATGACAAAAGCAGAGGTTGGGAAGATGTGGCCTCCCAACTCCCATCAGCCCCAACAACATGGCCAATGCTCATGGTTGGTAGGAGAGGGGGTCCAACAACAGGTTGGAGGGTCACAGGTTTCTCATCCCTGTGGTAAAATAATATTTTTTTTATTATCACCAGAAAGCCTTAGAGACATACATTGGTTTTAGCTCAGGGGTCGGCAAGGTTTACTTCACCTGGGCCGGTTCACTCCAGCAGAGATCCCTCCGTGGATAGCGTGTCCGCCCGCGATTTTCAGTATCTCCGCATGCGCAGACGCGATTTTTATCCCATTTTTACCCCATTTCCCCCAATCTTATTTATAGTTGGTTGGGACCATTTCCCTTTGTTCGTATTGTTCACTAGAAAGTCTAGTGCCAAAAGTCTTGCATTAGTGGACGGTTTCCAAAATGCGTGAAAAATGTTCTGCTCCTGACATCTCCAGATACCACCTTGTGTCATTTCTTTCACTACCAGTTGTCATGCCCAGTGCTGTGGAGAGGAATGTCAGCCTGAAATATTGCATCTCATTGGCGCTATCAGGAGTTTTGAAAGCCCCAGACTTCTAGAAGCTGCACCTGGAAGTTTTCTTGGCAGAGAGGAGGGTTGTCAAATGTTTCGCAGTGTTCCGTTCTCCCATGATGCAGATCAGCATCAATATACAGAGCTTGGCCTCCTCCACCACCTGGGGGGAAACGAACAGAGATTTGTTGTGGGCTGTTGCTGGCTATGAAAAGCATACCGAAATGCTGTCCTCTGTTGTATGATCTGTAGCAGATTTCATTGCTGTGAAGTTAAATCTGAAACACTCTGATTGGAGGACAGCAGCATATGCAGGGGCACAGAAAAGAAATGTGTGTACGGTATATTGGCCCCAAATTTGGTATTTTGCAAAACTAGTTCCTTTTCATTATAGTTACTCTGTGAGCAGACCACCTGCTGAAACATAGTAACAACCATTCAAATGGCTTCATCTAAATAATTGAACTGGTGAAAGATAGCGAAGGGATTAATCTTGCATTTCCAGAGTCTAAACCTGACCTAAATTTCATCACTGTTTGCAAGGAGCTCCAAAATAAGCTTTTAAACTGGAAAGGCATATGCCTATCTTATGCCAAAGTACTTGGGGATATTTTCTGTGCTTATGTGATCATGTAGCCTCCTAGTGGCTGTCATCAGTAGCCATAGTATTCTCAAGCTGCGTGTGCTGCTAGGTTGTTCATGTACAGCACAGCACCCCTGCAATATATATGAACACAAAGGTCTCTCAGTTTAGATTAATGCCTTATTCTGCATGCAAGCAGTGTAGTCCGTGGGTGTATATTGCTGCATGCTGCATGCAAGCAGTCAAGCCTCATTGTACCATCACTGGTAGGCTGTCCAGTTGATATTACTTGTGCTACCTTACACAGAGCTGTGGGATGCGGGTGGCGCTGTGGGTTAAACCACAGAGCCTAGGGCTTGCCGATCAGAAGGTCGGCGGTTCAAATCCCCACGCCGGGGTGAGCTCCCGTTGTTCGGTCCCAGCTCCTGCCAACCTAGCAGTTCGAAAGCGCGTCAAAGTGCAAGTAGATAAATAGGTACCGCTCCGGCGGGAAGGTAAACGGCGTTTCCGTGCGCTGCTCTGGTTCGCCAGAAGCGGCTTAGTCATGCTGGCCACATGACCCGGAAGCTGTACGCCGGCTCCCTCGGCCAGTAAAGGGAGATGATCGCTGCAACCCCAGAGTCGGTCACGACTGGACCTAATGGTCAGGGGTCCCTTTACCTTTACCTTTTTACATAGAGCTGTACCTGATATCAGTGCAAGGCTTCTCATCACTCAGTTCCTCTATGAAATGTTTCGGTGTATCCTTAACCCCTAACAGCAGGGGTGCGGGACCTGTTGCTAAACTGAAACTCCCATCAGACCCAACCAGCATGGTCAATGTTTAGGTGTTTGTGCAGGACATGTCGCATGGCACATTCAGTTCTACCCCAACAACACCATGCCACTGCTGCCTCCCTTCCCTGCCAGCAACTGCTGCTTGAGGCAGCTTCCCCACTCTAACGATAGGGCCAGTCCTGGGTGCCAGAAATGTCTGTGGCACTATGGTCTCTGTGACAGCTATAGTATCATAGTAGAAGCATAGCTACCTATGATGATCTCTTCCCGAGTTCCAGACATGAACATGGAGGCTGTATTGGAAGGCAGCTTGAAGTGTCGAATTGCCAGGAATGGAGAGAGGCGGTATTTAATCATGTCCAACACTGGCACAGTGAGGTGGTTTGAGCTGGTTGTTGAGTGGCCCTCGGAAGAGAAGGGAGATAGAGAGCGAGAACGCGGGCGTGGGGATCGAGGCAGAGCTTTAGCTTGTTCCGGCTTCTTGATGAACACCCACTCGTATCGCTCCATTTCTGGGTGAACCTTTCGAAGCAAAATGACATAAATCAAGTATATTTTTCCATTGTGATTGCTCTGCTAGGGCAGCACATGAACAGGAGGGCACATAGGAAAGCTGCTGGAGCCCACCTGACTGGCAACATCTCCCCAGGGTTTCAGGCAGGGGTCTCTCCTAGCCCTGGAGGTGCCAGAGATTGAACTTGGCACTATTTGCATGCTAAGCAGATGTGCTACTCTGAGCTGTGGCCCTTCCCCTAGGACAGAGCTTTCCAAACTTTCCATGTTGGTGACATACTTTTTCGACATGTATTATTTCATGACACAGTAATTTAGTTTTACTAGCAAACTGGAGGTCAAACTAACCCCTTTCCAGCCCTGGGAGGTGTGCAGGGAGTTTCCATGCTGCACACCTACACACTGGAGGCAACACACTAAAGTGTCACGACACAGAGTTTGGAAAGCTCTGCCCCAGGGCATGACTCCTTGGGGGAACTGGTTCCAACTGAGCTCCTGGTAACCTCAATATGAACATAGTGCACATAGAGTTTTAGGCTTGGAGGGAACCTTCAAGATAATCTAGACCAGGGTTTTCCAAACTTGGGTCTTCAGCTGATTTTGGACTACAGTCCCAGTCATCCCTGACCACTGGTCCTGCCAGCTAGGGAAGATAGGAGTTGTAGTCCAAAAAACAACTGACGAAGCAAGTTTGGGAAACCCTAATGTAGACCAACCCCCTGATTAGCGCAAGTGGAATGTTGCAACTTCAAGTTATCATGAGTCCTGAGGAGACTTCTTGGTAGGGCTGGTTGGAGGATGGTTGAGATATGATGATTGAGCTGGGTCCTGGGAAGGGGCCAAGTGGTCTAGGGGGTGCCAAACAGCACCTGGTGGGGACAGGACTGAGTCATTATTTTGGAGACATTCCTACTCTGAAAGTGGCAGATATCTGAACTGAAGAGGGGGAGCTTCCTGACTCAGCCCCCAACCCACCTCCAGGTAATGACAATTCCCTAGAAACCAGGGAGGTGCCTGGATTTTGGTCAGGCAGTGAATCGCTGAACGCTGTGTTCCTTGGATCCACACAAATGGCTGTACCTGCCCTATTCTTCAAACAGAAAGCCAAGGAGGCATGACAGGTGTTGAGACCAGGTGCCTAGCCATGAACTTAGAACTCTGCTTATGAACTGTGCAACCTGCACCCTGATTTATGTTTAGGCCATGCAGTGAACTGTGGAATGAAGCTTTTGGTAGCAATGAAGCCCAGAGTCCATGTACTGTGTCTGAGAAGGGGAGCCAGCACATAGATAGCCATCCAGCCTCTGCTTAAATATTGCCAATGAAGGAGGGTATGTCACAATTATTAAGCAGCAGATGTAGTTGACTGCAACTCCCAGACTCCTAGCATTGCATTGGTTGGTTCACTTCTTGGTGAAGCTGGTCTGGCAATGTCTATACATGTAGGAAGCTCACTGTGCTCATATGCCATGCTGCACTTTCAGAACAAGGTGGTACAGAAGAGGGAATTGCAACAGGTAGAGCCCTGCCCCCTTCTACAGCCGGCTGGCCGCCTTACCTAGTAGGGGTGTTGAGACTCACAGCTACATTTTGGGATAGACAGAGTGGGCTTCAACTTTAGCCTGAAAATGCATTTTGAGGCCCACATTTAATTTTTACTGCTTATTTATATGGTGTTGGTGCTGCTGCTGGAACCCACTTTAGTTTGGACTGTGATCCAGTATTGGTCAGGCTGTGACCTACCAGTTGAAGGCCAATGAATAAAAGGACTTTAAAAATTGATACTTGTAAAATCAACCCAATCTCCATTGTGGGAATAAATTTTAGACTCACTGTGAAAACAAAGCATTCTCCTGTGCCAAAGAAACTTGATGTCCCCCCACTTTTATTCCTTTCGCTCCAGTCGGAGGACAGAAATGCTCCACACACCTGTATGGAAGGAAGAGACAAGAAGCAATAAATTCTGTCATTTGTCATTCCTAGAGGATCTCAGAAAGAGCTGAGGAGCCAAATATATATATTTTATCACAGAAGATTGATAGGGTCACTCCCTTCAAATGCTTTAATTGAAGCAGCACAGTCATAATTGGATATGGCTATGTACCAAATAGAGTAGTGTCACAAAATGAGATACTATCACAGTCTTTTAGCCATTTTATGACAGCATAATAAGCAGATAAAAGTGAAGCAAATATTAGGATAGGGACTTTGGATTGACAGAGAGCTTAAGGTTAGTAATTTGTGATCTCTCGCTGTTAATTAAACTAAATTTTAAAATGCGTCTTCCCTTCAACGGCATGCATATCTGGGGTGTCTAACAAATCAAAGAAACATGAATTATACGCTATAATTCAAGCCTTCTTTTAAAAAGTTTTAAGCTAAACAGCATGAAACCAGTTAAAGGTAGATAGCCGTGTTGGTCTGTCATAGTCAAAAAATAATAATCCAGTGACTTCTGTTTCAGTGTATTTGAAGAAGTGTGCATGCACACGAAAGCTCATACCAAGAACAAACTTAGTTGGTCTCTAAGGTGCTACTGGAAGGATTTTTTTTATTTTATTTTGTTTTGAGCATGAAACCAGAACATTAAAAAGTTAAAAACTTTAAGGAGCACCATAAAAGACAGGACTTTAAAAGTCCTGAAGGCTGAGCTTTCTTGGAGAGAAGATTGTAGAGGCAAAGCACCACAACAGAAAAGGCCTCTCCTCACTCACCTCTGATCACCTAGACCAGGCATAGGCAATCTTGGCTCTCCAGATGTTTTGGAACTACAACTCCCATGATCCCTAGCTAACAGGGCCAGTGGTCAGGGATGATGGGAATTGTAGTCCCAAAACATCTGGAGAGCCAAGGTTGCCTGACCTAGACAGAGAGGAGGGCCTGAGCAGGCTGAGGTGGAAGCAAGTGTTCCTTCAGGTACCCAGCCATGAAGATAAGCAGCACCCATAATGTGTCAATGTCACTTTAGTCTAGTTAAAGGAAAGCCTGGATCATTTCACATGTTACATTTTGAAGTGTACACTTAAGATTGTGAGTGGAAAGCAATCCTTGGCTGCAGCTCCCTATTGAGTATGAAAACTTGGTGCAACAGAACTCAGCTGTGGTTCTTTTTCCTTTCCCAGGAGTGAAACAGATATGCAATTGGCATGTAACTGACATCCAAAGTAGCACAGTTACAAATAAATACACTCATTCATTTGTTACGACAAAATAGCTTTGCTTGCCCAGTATTGCTGTCTTTAAAAGTGACCCAAGAAAAGTAATAGTGCCTTCTATCAATTCTGAAAGAACAGCACTGTTTGGAAGCATCCCTTTCACCTGGGGGTAAGGGAACCTGTGCTGTCCTGTGTCTCTAAACAGATGCTCTTTATAGCCTTACTAACCATTGTGACTCAGATCTCAATTTGCCTCCACCATCCCCACTCTTCCCGATTTGGCAAGCATCAGAGTGAGTTACAGATATGAACGAACAAATGCTTGTGCTTGCTATTCAGTGAACATCCTTCAGCGGAGAATTTTGGAACTTGTTGCTAGTCCAGGCAGAGTATACAGTGTACCCTGCCGATGGTTTCTGACATTTCTATTATGTGCGTTTTCAGACCCATAGAAGAAAGGCCCCACCCGCAAGTCTCTTGGATGCTCAAAAGAGACTTACTTCCCCCAGTGTGGTTTTTAACAGCAGTACCGTTGGTTCATAGCCTTCACAGCAGGAATAAAACCTGCAAGGAAAAAAGGGAAAGAAGGATGAGCTAATGTCAGGGAAAGCAATCCCATTATAGCACTGAGGTGGAAGTCGAACGGACTGTGACCTGTCAGCATAGCACATTCTACTTTAGTGCATTACAGTACTAGGGAGCCTGGGGCAATGAAAGCATCAAGGTGCAAGCAAAACAGGCTTCCTGCATAATCATCCAGATCCAATGCATGCTTTCTACATTAAGAACAAGAGTCCTGCTGGATCAGGCCAAAGGCTCATGTAATCTACCCAGCTGCCTGTTGCACTCTATGCTCTTCTGTTTCTTCTTGGGCTGGACCCCATGAAGCTTTGCATCCTCCTGCCTGGGTTTGGGGGAGGATTTTCTGGATTAAGTCCACTGCTGGTGAAAGAAAAAGTAATGCAGGAAGAAGATGGGAAGGCTCTGAGTTGCAACACTGATACTGCAATCATGCATCACAGAGAAATCTGTCTGTGCATCTCTTTCTATAAGTCTGGGCGTTACTACTCATAACCACAGCCCAAAATATTATTGGTCATCCTCTCCCATCTCTGGAAGAACTATACAGTTCCCGTTGCCTTAAAAGGTAAACAATATTTTAAAGGATCCATCTCATCCAGGATATAGTCTCTTTGCACCACTGCCTTCGGGTAGAAGATATAGAACAATTAGATCAAGAACAAATAGATTGAAGAACAGTTTCTGCCCAAGAGCTATAACCATCTTAAATGCTGAAACCAGATAATATGACCTTGGAGTGCTGTGGTGTGTGTGTGTGTGTGTGTGTGTGTGTGTGTGTGTGTGTATGTGTGGCTTTTTTTGGTGTGTGTGTGTTTTATGCTGTTTTTCTTTTCTTTTTCTTTCTGGTTTTTACGGGATGGCATGCAATTTCGTTGCACTTGTATAGCGTTGTGCTTGTACTTGTGTAATGACAATAAATAATCTTATCTTATCTTATTATCTTATCTTACTAGTTTAAATACCTGGAGGAATAGGAGTACATAGTGACAGCCATCAATTTCCTCGTGCTTACCATTGCTGTGTTAAACAGGCAGCCTTTGCAAACTCATAAAGGAGAGGTGGCAAAAACACTCCTTCGTTCATGTTCAGTATTGTTTAGGGATGTGTAATAACAGGCAAAGCTGGCATGCTATGTGGAGTTTGAAGCCAGAATTTTTGCTCAGTGATGCAGGTAATTGCTCAGATAAAAATTTAAGCACAACATAATCTCAGGGGTGCATGCAGGATCTTGACATACGATTCCTAGGTCTAAAATCAGGGAGCTTAATTGTGATTGTATATTTCTTTGGAGGTGGGTGTGTCTTAACTTTTATTTGCCCCAGGACTGTGACACTGATCAGATCCTACTATATATCTTCTGAGAGGGCAGGGGGAGCTTTCACACTTCTACCAAGCAGACCATCAAGGCTGTTTTCCAACAAGATTTGCTGTTGTTACATGTGTCCCAGTGTACCTGGCCAGACTTCAATATTTACGTTCTTTTATTTTGGAAATGTCAATAGAAAATAGCTCGAGGCCTATCTCTTTGTAATGACAGAATGGCCAGGTGCTGGTATGAGACGCATGGCCTGCAAAGCGAGTCCTGGGAACTTTCCAAGGTAGTCATCACAAATTCATGGTTGACCCTTCTGACATTAGCAGGCTGTATCCCTATAGCCGCTTCTGCATGCACATTTTCAAAACGGGGTGGGGGTGGGGTGGGTGGAGAGAGAAACAACACTGGCAGCAGCCTCCAAATGATCCATGGAGCAAATTTAAGCAGTCTTTCCCCTCGCTTATTTGTGCTTTGCATTGAAATCCTAACGTGATCTTGTACAGCTTTTTTGCCTTTTGCTTTTAGTCAGTCCTGTTTCCAGAAGGCTTCTCTCCAAGCAACATAAATGTTATGGGTCAGAAGCATAGGAGCACTTCCTTTCCATCAGCCTGCAGCAGAGGAAGAGAAGGGAAGCAGGGCCACTCCAGAGAGATCAGCTTCATTTTGCTCCTTCTCTTCCCCAACTGTTTCCATCCCAACTGATCCTTATACAAACTTTAAAAACTGCTCCTGGAGTTTTATTATTCCCTTTTTATCATGTTGTGTCGTGCTAGTCTGAGGGCACACACTATTATTGATCTCATGTCAGCTACCCTGGGAGCCCTTTTGGCTGAAGAAATGTTTTAAACAAACATTATCCCTATGGCAATTCCTATGAAGAAAAAAAATCATTGGGGCACATTCTCGAATTAATTCTTAAGCCTAGATAAATGCCCTGAATAATAAGCAATAGTTCAGCATCCTGTTCTCACAGTTGTCAACTAGTTGCTTCTGAGAAGCTCACAAGCAAAAGCTGAGTGCAACAGTAGTCTCCACACTTGTGATTCCCAGAAACTGGCATTCAGTTGTTGTGGTTATTTATTCAGAGGCATACTGCCTCCAACGGATAACTTGTTGTGGTTATTTATTAAATTTGTGTGCCTCCCTTCCAGGGCCAGATTTAGGTTTGATGAGGCCCTAAGCTACTGAAGGGATGCGGGTGGCACTGTGGGTTAAACCACAGAGCCCAGGGCTTGCCAATCAGAAGGTTGGCGGTTCGAATTCCCCCAACGGGGTGAGCTCCCGTTGCTTGGTCCCAGCTCCTGCCCACCTAGCAGTTCGAAAGCACGTCAAAGTGCAAGTAGATAAATAGGTACCACTTTGGCGGGAAGGTAAACGGTGTTTTCATGTGCTGCTCTGGTTCGCCAGAAGTGGCTTAGTCATGCTGGCCACATGACCCGGAAGCTGTATGCCGGCTCCCTCGGCCAGTAAAGTGAGATGAGCACCGCAACCCCAGAGTCGTCCGCGGTCAGGGGTCCCTTTACCTTTTAAGTTACTGAAGGTAATGGGGCCCTTTATATGTCCAGCTGTCGTTTGTCAACAACAAATTGTCACTGGTTTTTGTGTTGAATATTTTAGGGAGCAGGCTAGCAGGCGGGGCCCATTACTTACACATCATAGCGGGGCCCATTACTTACACAACACAAAACACTGTTGCTGTATGTAGGTTTTATTTTATTTGTTTTTATCTTATATTTTGGAAATGTGCATCCAGTTTTTTCCCCTTTACATTTTTTGGGGGTCCGCAAGAGAGTGGGGCCCTAAGCTATAGCTTGTTTAGCTTATACGTAAATCCGGTACTGCTCCTTTCATCTGAAGGTCACAGGGTGGTTCCCAACATAAAAATACAAAGTGAGAACACAAAATACATAATAAACCCAAACCCAAAAGCAACGCATCATTCTAAGGCAAAGTAACACACTTCACAGGATATTACCTCATTTCCTGCACAACCTTGAATTATTCCCGAAGCCTCCCTGAATGAACTAACCCTGTTGTGGCACATAACCATTGGTACCCATATCCATGATTTTTTTTTCTCATTTCCTTCTAAAGCCATCCAAATTAGTGGTCATTCCATAGTTTAGCTATGCACTGTGCAAAGGGCTGCCCTGAGTCTTCACTGGATAGTCCCAAGTTCTAGTATTATGGAAGAGGGAGAAAAATCTCTCTCCACTGGTTTAGCTATGTACTATGTGAAGAAGCATTTCCTTTTATGCTTCTTGAAACTTCCCACAATCAGCTTTATTGGATGGCCCCAGGTTCTAGTATTATGAGAGATGAAAAAAGAGCTTTTCTTCTCACCATGCATAATTTTATCAAACCTTATCATGTCTCCCATTACTTGCCTTATAACTAAACTAAAAAGCCCCAAATGTTTTAACCTTTCTGTTCATTTTCTTTATCCTGTCGAGAATTCTGATGGTTTGGAACTCACTGTGCAGATGCCAACTTACCTCTGCAAGCTGTATCCATTTTCCGAAGTTGAGAATATGAGGACGGGTGAGAACAAAGAAAATCGTTCCGGGATCCAGGACCAGACAACACGCATTTCCTGCACAGTAACAATGGTGGAAGAGAAATTGTGGGCATTCACAGTGAGGTGAAACGGTTGCCTGTACAGCAGAGGAGAGAAGGGAAAAAATAATTAATCCTGTACTATAAATAGCTTCATAGATCACGATCCTGAGGACAAAGATTTTTCTTCCAAAGATACTACTAACCAAACACACAGCCAGCTCTTCATATGTTATGTCCAATGGTAGTAGACATAACAGACTGTTGTGTCAGTTCCAAAGAATGAGATCCAAAATTAGTCAAGGCAATTACTTTTTCCTACTGTTGGAGAGAACGAATGCAACAATTGGCAATGTGGTATAGATTAGTTCTAAAGCAGCTGATCCAGAAATATCACTTTACCAATGCCATGTGCCTTTGTACTTCCTTAATCCCTTTGTCACTTGGGACAATCCTGGTCCTTTTTGTGCTTTTATACTAAGGCCACAATCACACCACACACTTGAATCACTATCAGTCATGATTCCCCCACCAAAGGATTATGGGAGCTGTAATTAGTTTAAGGTGCTGAGAGTTGTTGGGAGAGTCCTGTTCCTCTCCCAGAGCTACTATTTCCAGAGTGGTTTAACAATCAATCCCCAGGGAACTCTGCAAATTGTAATTCTAGGAAGGGAATAGGGGGCTGCTATCAACTTTCAGCACCTTTAACAAACTATACAGCTCCCAGAAGTCTTTAGTTGCAGGTCATGACTGTTTAAAGTGGGAACCATAGTGCTAGCAGGGGAAAAAATCTGTATGAGGGATTGAACGTCTCTGGTCATCTGTAGCTGTACTGTAGAGTGCTCTGTAACTGACTTAGCCGTAGTGTTTGGTGGAGTGCTTCTCAAAAGAGAATGTGCAATATCTAAAGTAGGATGTAAAGGAGATCCTTCATAGAATCATAGAAGAAGAGTTTGGATTTGATATCCCGCTTTATCACTACCCTAAGGAGTCTCAAAGCGGCTCACATTCTCCTTTCCCTTCCTCCCGCACAACAAACACTATGTGAGGTGAGTGGGGCTGAGAGACTTCAGAGAAGTGTGACTAGCCCCAAGGTCACCCAGCAAGCTGCATGTGGAGGAGCAGAGACGCGAACCCGGTTCCCCAGATTACGAGTCTGCTGCTCTTAACCACTACACCACACTGGCTCTCAGAACTGTAGAGTTGGAAGAGACCATGAGGGTCCTCTAGTCCAACCCCCTGCAATGCGGGAATCTTTTGAACCCACAACCTTGAGATTAAGAGTCTCAAGTTCTACTGACTGAGCTAACTGGATGGTGCCTCATGGCCTTTTGTACCTGTGCTGCACTGCGGTCACTCCTTTCTCCACCAACGCCTTCCTGTTAGCCATTTGAAGGAGCCAGATTTCTTTGCGGGAGAAAAGCCGGATGCTGAACGCCTTTTCCAGAAGCTTGTCGGTGGTCATGTGCTCACGAACGTCCCGCATGAAACCCCACAAGCTCCCTTTGATATCCACCACCTCCAAGCCTTGCGAAGCCACGGACAGCTGGAACTGCTTGAGCAGGGCCAGCGCGATCCGGTAGAGGACTTTCTGCCCTTCCAGAAGGTACACGTCAAATATGCGGATGACATAATCGAACGGGAGGCCATCGAAAAGCCAGACCAGCCAGTCAGAATACACCTCAAAGATGTTGTCCGATGAGCTCGCTATCAGGCGGTGGGCAGCTGGGCAGTGTTTGTTGGCCAGGTCCCCAAAGGTCATGCACGAAGCCTCGTGGGTGAGGAAGGAGTGGTCAATGTAGGAGGTGTGGGGAGCGTTGCAGTAGAGGAGCCGGCAAGTGTCCTCAAAGCACTGGGCCTCGCCTTGGCTGTAATGGAGCATCAGGGCAGTCACAGCGGGAAGCAGAGGGCAGTAGGTGATGTCGGGGTATAGGCTGGAAATGCAGATGAGTATCTTTTTCACGGCAGTTACCCCTTCTTCAGAGAGGCAGTATTCGGGCATGATGCTTCCTTCCAGGAATTCAGGTAATGGGTCGAAGCTCTCGCTTGGGTCTTCAAACAGCTTGCTGGCAACGTCCCTGTAGACTTCGGCGTCAGGGGTCATGAGTTGGCATGGTATGTGCTGGATTACATGCCGATAAGCCTGCGCCCTCAGAGCGTGACTTCCTGCCCAGCGCCCTTCCCTCCCCAGCTTTTTGAGCTCCTTCATAGACTTGCCAAGCAGCTGCTCCTGACTGTCCTGCTGCTCGTTCAGCTTGGGCATCTTGTTCTGGTCCACAAATTGGCTACAGCATAAGCAGGAGGCTGCGTCCATGTCCATCGCAACCACCAAAGGGATTTGCAAGGAGCCCTTGGATAGATCGGTGGTCTCTGTGGAACAAAAGCACCATGGTTCAGCACGATTCATATCTCACCATTGGGCAGATTGCTTCAACTGTTCCTGACAACTGTGGGTGAAAAGCACTGGGATTTTGAAAACCACAGAATATTCCCACACAAGCACCGGTCATAGTTATCACTTGTCACCTCACTCATAGGCTTTCATTTAGTCTTCTAGGTATTTGGGGATGCGTCCATCTCTCATGTAAATCAAAGCTATCTGCTCATCATTAGTTAGAAAGGTAGAACAACAAAACATTTAAATGTGAGTAAGCATAGAGCAAGGGTGGTGGATCTCAGGCCTGGCAGGTTGAATGTGGCCCTTCAAGTCTCTCTGTCTGGTCCTTGGGACTCTCTCAAAGCCATGCTCACCATTAGCCTTGCTTCTCACCCTCCTTGAGTGTTTTTGCCAGGCTGGAATGTGTCTTTTAACTCTTACTTCCTTGGGTGGAGCAGAGATCAAGGGTGTGTGAGCGTGTGTAGAAACTAGCCTGCTGTCCAAGGGTAAAACTTCAATTCATTGCCCCACCCATGTTTGCATCTGCCTTGCTCAGCAATGGCATGCGGCGCCCAGAATGGAATGTGGCCCTTGGGCTGAAAAGGGGTTTCTAGTCCCTGGCACAGAGAATGTAGATCCATATACACATTATGCAACATATAAACATAGGTTTGTTGGTTAGGAAATCAAAACCATTAGGCATTGTTAGAATGAATAAATGGTATTCTAAAACTGATTTATAAACCACACTTTATCTTAAAGTGGTACGAAAAGGCAAAAGGAACTATTTGCATAGCAACAGGATTTTCAAAGTGCATTTTCCCAGACTGTATTTGGAGCCTAAAATCACCCAAGCACATATTCTCTGAGGGAGTAGGGAGTTCAGGAACCTAGGAAGTATTCCACAGGCTTCCTTCAGAAAGCTTCAACTCCATTTAGATCTGAAATCAGAATCTCATGTGAAATTGTTTATGGGCAAAAGGGTATCCACCTGCTTGATGATGGTGTCCCAGAGGCAGGCTTGTGAAAAGCCAATCAAGGCGCGAATAATATCATGCAATCTGAGCCAAGCAACTGCATCTTCTTTAAGTAACAAGGTAGATTATCATTTAAATGAGAGGGAGGTGGGGACAGGCAGGCAGGCAATTAATAACCACTTCCTGGAAAGGCCTCCTCAGGAGAAAACAGATGCCATGCCTGCAGCTGCAGATGACAGCCATAAAATAAACAGATGGGCTACTTTGCTGATTCTCCCCATGATGGAGTTTAGGGCTTTCTAAAATAGTAGACAGAACGTAAAACCGGCGAAACGTTAGAATATAGGTGGTGAATATAGGTCACATTAATCACAGTGTGTTTAATACGTAATTGATCCTACTTCCTGATCTGCTAAAACATAAGAAATAAAATAAAATTTAGGTTGGAATGCCCCATGCAATGTATTGTTAAATAATGTATACAGCTTTCTGTGTCTGTTAGCTATCAGGGTTGTCAAACTTTTTGTTTGCCTAGGTATCTTGCTGTAAATATCTGGATTGTGAAACATTGCAGTTAGAGCAAGGAGGCTACTTTTATAGTGTTATTTACGTGATGTGTGTGAATGCAATGATGTAAGAACATAAGAGCCCTGCCAGTTCAGGCCAATGTCCCATCTAGTCCAGCATCCTGTTTTTACAGTGGCCAACCAGATGCCTGTGGGAAGCTAAACACAAGACCTAAAGTAGCAGCACTCTCCCCTCCTATGGTTTCAAGCAACTAGTATTCAGAAGCATACAATGAAAGCATATCCTAGTCATTGTGGCTAGTAGCTTTATGCTCCATCAATTTGTCTAATCCTCTTTTTATATCCACATAAGTTGATGACCATCTACATCCCAACACTGCTTCCCATGGGAGTTTATTCCATAATTTAACTATGTGCTTCTAGATTCAGGTAGGTAGCCATATTGGTCTGACACAGTAGAAATAAATTATTTTTTTTAAAAAAAATGTCCAGTAGCACCTTAGAGACCAACTAAGTTTGTTCTGGGTACTGTATAAGCTTTCGTGTGCATGCACACTCATCATAGACCTTTATTGCGCTAGCCATAGGCCATGGCATCATTCAGAAAAATAAGAAAAGGAAAAACAGCAATAACCATTAAAATAATCAGGCACCACACATACAACCACGGTCACAACTATTACGATTGTTTTTTTGCATAAAATAGAATAGCAAAAGATTCTCTAGTAAAATGTGCCAAATTAAATATCCGAATCCCCTTTGCAGTTGACTGCTATTTTATCTAGTTCTTTTCTCCTGATCTTCTTAGCTGCCAATGCATAGAGTGCTACTTTTGTAAGTTACAAAGTCATCAGTATCGCTCAGCAGCCATTTCACCCTTTCCACCCTATTCAAGTGAGTTCCATTCAGAAACAGGGGTTTTATGAATCGGTCTCTTGGGTCTACATGCACACTTCTTCAGATACCTTAGAGACCAACTAAGTTTGTTCTGGGTATAAGCTTTCGTGTGCATGCACACTTCTTCAGATAACTATGTGCTGTGTAGCATATATTTGCATTTTGCTTTTCCACCCAATATTGTGTATGTTTTCCTCCCCTCCCCATTTTACATTTGCAACAGCCCTCTAAGGTAGGCTAGGTTACATTAATCTATCTGCCTAAGCAGCAGTTCTTGTCAATAGATTTTGGGAGGTGGGATGCAGGGACCCTAATCTCTATACAGTGTACTGGGCACAGGAAATCCTGTTGACATCTCTGATGACATGATAGAGTAAGAACTTGCAAGTTTTTACCAAAATCTGTTCTGCATAGCATGCCTCCAAGAATGGCTGCCTAGGTCCTAATGCTATTCGTCCCTGCATTAGGCTTAGAAGATACATTGGGAAGAGTAATTCCCAAAGCATCTTAGAGGCTGAATAGTTAAAGCTGAGTCTGAAATATACTGGGAGTGATATCACTGTGATTTTGCATGGTCCTGCAGGTGGGACCTTGCAGGGCACACTTGCTGTTGTAGGTTTGGAGTTGATAAGGTCCAGAACTGTTTTCCCAGAATCCTTCATAATGGCTGCAAGTTAAACTCTGCTAATGCTTAGCATTCAGTTAACATCTGTCGCCTACCAATTTATAGCATTGTTATATTAATTTGTACTGCAGAGATGCTACAGAAATAGAAATGCCAGAACAGAAACACGGGTGTCAGCTGCAATGGCTCATTGCTGGGGGAAAGAAGGTGGGGAGGGGAAGAGTAGCGAGTGACAATCAAATGCAAAAAACCATCTGGAAGTTGTTGCTCTCCTCAGAGCTGAAGATGGTGGTGTTAGTTTGGAGGCCTTGATTGCAGTTACAGAATCTGTAGCTATGGCTTCCCCCAAAGTGTTACCTGATGGGTCTCAGGCACTTAACAAAATAATGTTAATGTATTTGATCCCACTTTTTATTTCTAGCCTGGGGATGTAATATCCTACAGGGTCTGGGAAAGTGACACACTCCAGTTCACTGGTGTCTGCAGGAATATTTTAGGAGCGGCGGGGTGTGTGTGTGTATACATGCATACAGAACATCAAAGAACATGTCTACCATTTCTGATAGATCTGGTGACAAATAGTCATCCAAGCTGGATAGGCCTGGCCTCTAAGAAACTTACGCACCATTTCTACGCCCACATCTCTCTAAATGGCTAGGCCTGCTATCTATACCTGGCATCTAGATAACATCCTTCCACCCACAACTGAAACTCTTACTTTCCCCCCTAGCTCCCTTCACCCCTGTAAGGTAAAGGGACCCCTGACCGTTAGGTCCAGTCGCAGATGACTCTGGGGTTGCTGCGTTCATCTCGCTTTATTGGTCGAGGGAGCTGGCGTACAGCTTCTGGGTCATGTGGCCAGTGCACAGAAACCCCGTTTACCTTCCCCCCGGAGCGGTACCTATTTATCTACTTGCACTTCGTGCTTTCAAACTGCTATGTTGGCAGGAGCAGGGACCGAGCAATGGGAGCTCACCCCATTGCGGGGATTCGAACCACTGACCTTCTGATTGGCAAGCCCTAGGTTCTGTGGTTTAGACCACAGCGCCACCCGCGTCCCTTCACTTCTGTACCTTTAATTAATTTATCAGCTGCTACAACCAATTTCACAGTCCATCCTGCATTTCCCTTAAACAACAGCAGCAACAATCCAGAATAACAGCAGCAGCAACAAACCAGAATAACAACAGCAGGGTTGTCATACAACACTCTTAACTTCGCCGTCCCTCCAATAAAGTGGGTAAAGCAACACTGGGTTGCAGGACTGATACAAACCATATCCTCTCAACCGCCCCACACCCAGCAATATGGGTATAATAATGATGGATTTCTCTGCATTGGGAAGGTTTTCTCTTTCATTCTTACAAGTTTTGGGGAAGGGGAGAATCACGTTTTAAATACACATTTTATGCTGTGAACTACCCTGAGATCTTCGGATGAAGGGTGGTATCAGGCGCACCACCTTGACTCCATGACAGTGGGTGCCTGGGGCATGCCGACACCATCGCAGTGTGCGTGTGTAGTGTCGGCACACCCTGCGGCATGAGCACAAGACTTCAGCATGCCCCGCAGCATGCTGACATCACTCACACATGTAGCGGGGGCGTGCCAACGTCACATGCACATGCCCTGTGGTATGCTCACTCTGTGGAGTGGAACCTTGAAGGGGGGCCTTCATTAAAAATTTGTGGGTGCCTGGGCACCCAGGGTACCACATAGTCAGCTCTTATGGGTGGTATACAAATTTAAAACAAACAAACAAGTTGGAGTTAGAAAATTCATAAATGCAGTTACGCTATCATCCTGGATTTCTGAGCTTCATTCTATGGGGCAGCAATGACATTTTCACCAGGGAAGACACACACAGACACACCTTAAAATGAACCAAGGAGTATGTCACATTCTCTTTCCCTAGTTGGCTAGATCTACTTTGGATTATGGAAGGGACGCGGGTGGCGCTGTGGGTTAAACCACAGAGCCTAGGACTTGCCGATCAGAAGGTCGGCGGTTCGAATCCCCGCGACGGGGTGAGCTCCCGTTGCTCGGTCCCTGCTCCTGCCAACCTAGCAGTTCGAAAGCACGTCAAAGTGCAAGTAGATATATAGGTACTGCTCTGGCGGGAAGGTAAATGGCGTTTCCTTGTGCTGCTCTGGTTCGCCAGAAGCGGTTTAGTCATGCTGGCCACATGACCTGGAAGCTGTACGCCGGCTCCCTCGGCCATTAAAGCCATGTAAAGAAGTTACATGGCAAAGGAAACATATACAAAAGGCAAGGTAGACAAAACATGTTGGAGAAAATGGATCAAGAGATAAAAGAGATTACTGGGGAGGCTAAACTGTGCCAGGGAAGGTCATTATAGTTGTCTACAGACCCGAGGTGCCCTGTAAGCCCTAGTGTGCCTAAAGCTCCTGCATTAGATGAAAACCTCTGAAATTAAATGTGTGCTGTGGGCAAGTTCTTTAGTCCTGCCGTTGAAGTTGAGTCCCCCTGGGGAAAATACTGTGCTATTGCTAAAAAGAGTTACCGGTAGTTAATGATGACCAAAGAGTAGTTGGAGAGAATGTTTTGCAATTGCTGAAAAATTGTGGCTTCATCAGTACTGAAACTTGTAGATAAGTGTTTTTAGGAGGTGTTGTTTTTTAACAGCACATGGATAAATAAATGTATCTCAGATAACTATGTTCTGCAGCTTGTGCTGTTCTGTAGTTAGGATTTGCTTTTTAAACTATGTTAGGAAAGCTAGTTTATACAACAAAAAGCTTCCTGCTTTTTGCTTCCTGCCTTGCCTGTATCCAGAAATAAGGGCCTGGTTAGACTGAAGCTGTGTACACACTGTCGTTTCTTGGGAAATGCTGCAATTTGATTCATTTCCTCCAAACCAGCTTCAATCTGAAGAAAAAGAACGACTAGCATTTTAAACGGATAATGCATACACAAGCTGAATTGCTGAAAGTCTTGCTTTCTTTAGTACATTGTAACCCTATTGTGCAAATAAAACATGCATAATAAAAAATGAAATGAAACATCAAACAGCCTGTAAATGCATGCTTCCCTCTGTCTAGCACATCTCAGGGAGCATGCTAAATTGAGGGCCTGGAGCTTTAAAGCTGTATGTAGTTGCTGGGTTGCTGTATGTCGTTCAGGTGGAGAACCTGTACACAGTTTGTGTACTAGCCCTAGGAAGAGAACAAACACCGGGTGCTCTACCCCAGCCAAATGCAAAACCCTGCAACACCTGGATCTAATGCACTATTACAACTAACTACTCGTTAAGAGCAAATAACACTTCCATCCAGGTGAACAGCTTGTTAGCCTGGACTGCTCAAGCCACCTTTTGGTATATAGATACAAGTAAAATCTAGGCTGACTCTATACTCCCCCCCCCCCCCCGATGATCTGCAAGGTTGATTGGCGATGTCTTACCTTGTGTGGTCTCCAGGTTGCCTTCCTTTAGCTCACCTATCATGGTGTTTGCTGTTTTCCTTGCCCTTGCTTTGTCCAAAGGGACATCTGCTCTGGGGGCCCCAGTGGGGCTGGTATAACTCAGCCCAATCTGCAGCATCCCTTGTCCTTGCTCGAATGACCTGGTTGAAGCTTTGCTCCTGTGCCTCATTTATTGGGCCCGAGGCCTCCTTTGCAGCCAGCTCCTCCCCGAAGGAGATGCTTATTTGGTGTAAACACTAGTAAAACGTCCCCCCACCTACTCACTCACTCATTCATGCCTGCCATATGCCTCTCTGACGAGCAGGATGTAAATAGGCAAGATACTGATCAAAATATCATCAGGACCATTAAAAAGGCTCATTTATTTTTCCAAGGGTAAACTTTATTTCCCTGTGTGGTTCTTGCAATATCACAAGAAAACGAGTCCCATGTGTACCAGAAAAACAAACATACCAATATACAGAGGGGAGGGGAAGTAGGGGTGTCTCTCAATTTCTGTCCTTTTTGAAACGTCCTTGAAAGGATGGAACATAAACAACAAAACTGGCTCTCAAACTGCTTCCTGCTGGTTCCTTTGTTTACTTGAAGATAGAAATGGAATCATGTGAACAGTGCATGCCAAGTGTTTTAACTGACGAAGCTGTGAGGTTCAGAGTGTATAAAAACAAAGGGGAAAGCTGTTATAAATGTACCACAGAGCTACACTGGGGAGGCCTTTTCTTTACACAGGCTGCATACACACTATACCTTTAAAGCACATTCAAAGCCCAGGCCTTCCCTCAAAGAATTCTGGGCACTGTAATTTGTTAAGGGTTGCTGGGAATTTTAACTCTGTGAGAGGTAAACTACAGTGCCCAGAATTCTCCAAGGCAAAGAATATAATTTCAATGTGCTTTAAAGGTACAGTGTATACACAGTTTTAATTTTGAGTGGAATACAATAAGCACGGGCCTGTTGTTTGAGTTTTGTCTAACCTAGGAAAGCAGGACAAGTTCTGAAGTGACTGCTGTACTTGCACTGAGAAGGGAGGTGGGACTGTTAAAATGGGAATATAATGATTGGGAATTATTCACCATCAGAGTGCCCTCCTGCTGCTAATCTGTGTAATACATCAGTCTGCAGGTTGTATATATGCATAAATAAACCATGTATCATGGAGATACCACAGTCTCTGCTGTCCCTCATTCTGAGGAAACTGAACCCTGGGTACTTGCATGGAACCCCTGGAATCTGGATTGGGGTGGTGTGCAACTGTATTCCATCCCTTCTAATCACAGCACAACCTTCTCCCTGCAAACATTTTCAAACCATTCATTTCTAGCCCTAGAGCTGATCAGAAAAACACAGTCTGGTATATGTCTGTGCCTTTAACAGCATGTTAATTGGCTGAGCATTCCACAGCCTGTAGAGATAAACATTATCATCTTCTAATTTTTATAGATCAAGCTGATGTTAAGAGAACAGGAATGAGACTAGTTGAATAAAAGTGGCACCTGTTGCTACCTAATGGCCCCAAACAATGAAACTAATTTCTGCCCCACACGTTCTTGCTGCTGCAGCTACACTCTTGAGTTTGCATCATGTGCATCCTGACCTGTTGCATGTTTACTCAGAAGTAAGTGCCACTGATCAAGCCCACGTTGAGAAGAGTGCCAAAATGCATTCTTCCTCGCATATTCTTGACATGTAGCAATCTGGAAGATTGCCTTCTTCTAGATGAATTGAAGCAAGCCAAATGGAGGTGGATAAAAAGAACTAATTAAAGAATTGTGAGCAAGGGATCACTCTTTCTTAAAATTTAATGGGGAAGAAATGAAATATGCAGAGGCCCCATTCCCTCCCAATGAGGAATGCAGCTGAACATGATGAATATTTCATGATTACTTCATGTCAAATGTGCAAAGACAGGAATTGAGCCCAGCATCTTCTCAATCCACTTTGCTAAAGGGTTCAGAAAAGTGAAGCGGAAACAGAAAACTGCTGCATGGTGTGTTAAGACCAATTCTACTACAAGGGAGGGAGGGAGAGAGAGAGAGTACTACTGCCACTAGCAGAGTAATCAGTTGATCAGTGTTTCATGATGTACATGTCCTGACAGTGGCATGGAGAATCCAGTAGGCTTGGTTGTAGGAAGGATACAGCCCAATGCACATTTATGGGAAGTAACGACGCAAGCCTAACAGGGACATACGCAGCCTGGCCAGGGTGGAAGCCAGGAGGGGGCATAGTTGGGTGTGTTGTTTCCACAATTGCCCCTGCTCTTTCAGGACCTCACAATGATTATGGCCAACAGCAGTAATAGCTGTATACCTGAAGGAGCGTCTCCACCCCCATCGTCCAGCCCGGACACTGAGGTCCAGCGCCGAGGGCCTTCTGGCAGTTCCCTCGCTGCGAGAAGTGAGGTTACAGGGAACCAGGCAGAGGGCCTTCTCGGTGGTGGCGCCTGCCCTGTGGAACGCCCTCCCAGCGCCCTCCCAGCAGATGTCAAGGCAATAAGCAACTATTTTACTTTTAAAAGACAACTGAAGGCTTTAGGGAAGTTTTTAATGCTTGATGCTGTATTGTTTTTAATATTCAGTTGAAAGCTGCCCAGAGTGGCTGGGGAAACCCAGCCAGATTGGCAGGGTATGTATGTATGTATGTATGTATGTGTGTATAAATAAATAATAATAATAATAAAATAATAATAATAATAATAATTATACTGTGTGCTCTACCATGCTTCCTATGGGTGCAGTGTGGGCTTCTGCAGCAGCAAAGCCCCCTCCCCACAAAGTCCAGTGCACACTGGGATAAGGATCTGCTCATCTTATTGAATTCAGTGAGACTTAACTTCTGGGTAAAATAAGGTTGGGTAGCTAGCTTGGGACAAGAGCCTTGCATGATACCATTATACTGTGCTGTAGTGTTTAGAGTGTTGGACTAGGACCAAGGAGATCTAGGTTCAAATTCCTAGTCATCCATCAGGCCTTGAAGGTTGGCCCACCAAACTGTTTTAGGCAAATGACACGCAGCTTTCCTGACCTGACATCACATATTAAATCAGGCGCATGAAAGTTCAAGCCACTGCTCGAATTTTCAAGCCAAGGCTAAAAGGAAGAACCAGTCCTTCCTGTTGTTGCGTTGCATGAAAAAGTTGGTCCTTTTGAATATGGTACCTTTTTCTGTGGGCTTGCACAGCTTAAAGGAATGGAGGGATAAAAATAGAATGAACAAATCATGCTCAGCATGGATTCATTGAGTTGGTTTGCACATAACACTAAACCATGGTTTTAATGGTAACCATAGTTAAAGCTGAGGCATCAATCACTTAAATCTTGTTTATTACATCATAGAGCAATTAAAAGCACCAATGAGAACAGCTGGGCCTTGGGAGGGTTTGAATTTTTTTTCCACCACTCTTCAGTCACAGTTCTGTAGTTTTTGGGTAGTGGTGGCTCTGTAGGAAATGTATACTTCTATAATTTCCTTTTTAAAGAGGTGGTTACATGTAATGCTAAGCTATGATTAACACTAATTAAGGTTTATGAACCAACTACAAACATTGTTTAATGGGCAACCTTTAAACATAGTTAATAAACAATACCGGTAGTTACTCTGCTGGGCTGGATTTACACAGAGCACTAAGCCATGGCTTAATAAACCATAGATTAATGGACCATGGTTTACATCACTATGTGCAAACCATTGTGTGACCTTGGGTGTGTCATAATCTCTCAGGTTCAGCTTTCAATGTAAACACTGATGAGTAAAATAAATACTGCCATTTAACTCATGAAAAGGGCACCAAAGATTTTTCTTCTTGTGGTTGATGTGTCTATTGTTACTGTCAAGTGAGCAAACACTCGTTCTGGATTAATCCTGCCTCTCCTATCCTGTGAAGCTTAATCAGCATCCTGCCCTTTGTTTACCGAAACAAATCATCCTGCATTCTATAAATTATGATGGACTGGCATGCAAAGGAAAAGCTTCACTGTTTCTGTGATTCCAGGGTGTGTGTGAGGAAATATCGTTTACTGAAGAATTAATGAGGAAGAGCAGGGAAGTCCAAAAATAGACTGACCAGAAAGAGCTCCTTGCCAAAGCCAGTAAACAGTATTCTCCTATGTTAAGAAGACAAGAGAATTTTCAAATCAAGTCTCCCATTATCGAATGGCTTTCCAGATAAATATTACATCCCATTATTTTAGTCCTTAGAACTATTTTGCCTTCCACTTGCTATTTCCTAAGTGCTGCTTACTGATTTTATGCTGCCGGGTGGTTTCATGCTGCTTTTTATTAACTTTGAGCTGGCAGTGCTTTTCTGCATGGATTGTTCTTACTCCTGTACTTGCATTTTATTGATTTTCAATTGTGAAACGTCCAGAGCACACAGCTGATTGTGCGGTGCAGAAATGCCTAAATAAAACAAAATAAAGGTTGTTTCTGAATACATGGAGGAATAGGAACACGCCAGTCATGAATTCAGTTCAGAGGGAGGATCAGGTAAGGGAAGTGGATTAGATTGCTGGGCTTCGATTGTCAAACTGGGAGGTCCTGGTTCAAATGATCAGCCATCAGGTCAACAGGCCTAGCCTCCTTCTTGAAAGAGGTGCTGTGCGGTGATATTTACATCTAGAAGGAGGCTCATAGAAGGCTTGTTGGATAGTATCAACCACCTTTTGTCATCTAGCTCAGCATTGTCTACACTAGTGATGGGGAACCATTGACACACACCCCCCGATTCATTTCAAGTGGCCCAGCAGATGCTGTGGGTCCAACTCTTGATCTCTGGACCACACTGAGCGAGAGAGGGAGAGAGAAGTAAAAGAGTTACAAGCCTGCCGGCTCTGCCCTCTTTGGGTTTTGGTTGCACCTACCATTAGCTGCAAGCCTCCCCGCCCTATAGACTTGTCCTGTGGGTGGATGGGTGCGGAAAGCTCTTCACTGTGACTGGCAGGTGCTCTCCATAGCTTCAGACAGAGGTCTTTCCCAACCCTACCTGGAAATATCAGGATTTGAACCTGGGGCCTTCAGCATGTCAAGTAGGTGCTCTATCCCTGAGCTACAGCCTTCCCTCACAATACAAGTAGCAGCTTCAGATGAATAGGTTTTGTTGAGACCATGATGGGGAGGGAGAGTTAAGGTCCCTTTTCCTTTCTCTGGCCATGATCCTGATCAGAGGTCCTCATAGCAGCTTTCCCACCCCCCCACCCCCACCAGTGCAACAACATGGAGTGTGGCTTTAAGTGTAAAATACTTTGTACACCCTAAAGCAGTTGCTTTTACTTGCTTACCTATTTCTGAAGCATCAGCAAAATAACATAGATTTACCTTACTACAGGGAATGAGCAACGGGATGGGAATGTTGCAAGAAGAAGAAGGCAGATGCCAAAAAATGTGAACTGAGGATATAGTTCACTTCTGTAAACATTGCTGCTGTTAAACTCTTGACTGGTTGCTTTCAAGCACCAGAGAGATGCCAAAATGCCCTGTTAATGATTATTAACTTCTTGATTGTCATGAATGTACTTAAGCAGACTGCCACATGATGATACGATCAAGCTGAAACAGGAGGCTTACTGAAGATAAGGTGCGAGAGTTTCACGTACAAAGGGTATTTGACATCCATGATTTAATAGGTATCCATTTATGCTTGTTTAACCCTTTTCTGTGCTCAATGACTGGCATAATGCACCACTTCCATCCACCACGAGGACTACACACTCTACTCTGAACACACACAACAGGAACTTTTTTCAGTGTACATCCCCCTCCATGGCCTACTGTCCCCCCTTTTACCCTCACAACAACCTGATAATCCAGGACTGTCCCATACAGGGCAACATGAAAAGGTACTGAATTGAAAAAGAAGCAGCTTTTTTATTCACAGGAAGAATTGGGAGCACAGTGTGTGCTCCTGATTCTTCATTACAGCTGTTGCTTGAAGTTTCCCACAGCTAGGGACATAAATGACATCAGGCACAGGAAAAGGTGGCTGTGGCCTAACGAAACCTCTGTTGTAATGTAAGGTAAGGTAAAGCGTAAAGGGACCCCTGACCATTAGGTCCAGTCGCAGATGACTCTGGGGTTGTGGCGCTCATCTCGCTTTATTGGCCGAGGGAGCCAGTGTACAGCTTCTGGGTCAAGTGGCCAGCATGACAAAGCCACTTCTGGCAAACCAGAGCAGCACACGGAAACGCCGTTTACCTTCCCACCGGAGCAGTACCTGTTTATCTACTTGCACTTTGACGTGCTTTCGAACTGCTAGGTTGGCGGGAGCTGGGACTGAGCAACGGGAGCTCACCCTGTCACAGGGATTCGAACCGCCGACCTTCTTTATCAGCAAGCTCTCTAGGCTCTGTGGTTAGACCACAACGCCACCTGCTGTATAAATTGTCTGGCTGTGTGGGGATCTGAATCCAAGTCTCCTCAGTCTAAGTTCAAAGCAGTGACTCTGAAGCTTCAAGTGATCAGAGTAGGATATGCTGTTTGCAACTACTGAGTTGTGCAATCCTCTCTTGTATCTCTAACCTGTGCATGTTTTCATAGATGCCAGTCCTAGAGTTCAATGGGATTTAATCCCAAGTCAGTATACATAGGATTTCAGCCTTCAATGATATCTGGATGTTAACCACTGTTAATGCACAACATACTGGCTGTATTTGGAACAATAAATCTGTCTATTCTTTTGATGCATGAGCATCAAATAATCCTTGTAAGCATTTCTTCTGCCTAGCATTATCACTTAAAAACAACAACAGTGCCTTTGATAACAGCTTGATGTACATAAATTGAGCAGGAGATAAAGTAATGTTAGGCCATTGTCAACAGGAGGGGGACTGGGAGTGGGGTGGAAGTGGCACTCCTACTGCCTTTCTGAAATCGTCAACTCTCTTCCTTTCTTCTACAAAGCATTTGGGGACTCATAAAAGTTTAACTAGACTGGTGCCATATGGTACATGTTAAGTATCTTCTTGCATACTTCCTATTCCTCACCCACATTTAGTGAACTGTTCCCACTCCCTAAGTCTTTGTCCTGTCCCTTTATCAACTCTATTTTTGTGTGCACTGCACCAGCCACACCACCTAACAGAAAATAAACAATGTCAATATATTTTTATTAATTGGCACAATAATGTTATCTTTCTGCAGGGATGGTTAGTAACAGTAGTAAATTATCAAAAAAGCATTTATTTGTGTTTAGGTTTCCATTACACACACAAAAATTATTATGAATGAACATAAATTTTCTTCTCTGCAGCAGTTTGCAGCTCACCATTATTACAGCGGCATAAGTCAAATCATATTTATGATTTGGGATACACTTTACATAGTTCATTGCTTTCTTCCGGCAGGGATGCTTCCTGTGCCATCACTTAAGTTTATCTCCATGCCAAGAAAAGCTTCACCAGCTAAATTTCTGCATGCCATGCTGCTATTGAAAGCACAGGACAAGGGCCAAGTCACACTATGTATTAGCCTCCGTTATGGTGGATGTGAGCCCAAGATTAGCAGAGCTTAGCACATGTAATTTTAAAAAACAATAATAACAATTAGTACAAAACAGCAATAACAATCAGGAAAGCAACATAATGCCTCAGGACCAGGGGATAGTAGAGTCATTTGTAAAGGAGTGTTAGACCTGTCAAGAAGCAATGGAGTAACAAAATTAAAAATAAAGAGTGTGACAACAGTTTTAACTGATCACTCCATTGCATGTTTGTGATTCAAATACTGATGATACAAGCTTTGCAGTCTCTTTCAGATGTTGCAGCCTAGATTGCCAGAAGAAAAGAGAGATTGTGAAGCAAGATTGGTGTGTGCCCTGCAGAGAACTGTAGAACTGAGTGGTTCTGAACTAAGAATAATCTACAGCAGAGCAGAGGTAGAGCAGCTGCAACGATGATGTTGGAATCGAACTCTAATCAGTTCCAGGCCACAACATGGCCAATGATCCAGCAGCATCTGCAAGACCCCGGGCTCCCTGCCCCTGATCTTCAGTATTCTATGGAGCTGTGATAACATAAAAAGGAACAAGATGGGATGTTATATAATAGCAAGATGAGCCACGTTCCTGCAAGATTTAGTTGCAGTGATCGCTCTTGCATAGTCAGTGGTATCCCAAATGAGCCAGCAGGATTAATATAAATAACAGCAATACTTAGGGCTTATCCACAGCTCTTTCCAGGCATGGTCCTCGGCCTCGCTTTAAAGCTCCATATCTGAGCACCTTTATTCCTTCCTTCCTGCCTTCCTTCCTGCCTTCCTTCCTTCCTTCCTTCCTGCCTGCCTGCCTGCCTTCCTGCCTGCCTGTCTGTCTGTACAAACCCACTACCGGTATTTAGCACTCAATCGGCGCAAACAGCAATCCACAGAAAACCCGCATCTGTGTTTGCGCCAACTGAGCGCTAAACAGCGGGTTTTAGTGGGGAAAGCTCCAGGGCAAAAACAAAAAATAGAAACACCACAACCACCTAACCACACACTTGGGGCACTGAACTTTATGGCTCAGACCAGTGCCTGGAAAGAGCAGGGCAAATAAGTTTGGATAAGCCGTTTGTGATTTCAGTCAGTGCCGCGAGAGCCTAACCCGCTGGCGCCAGACTGCTCGAGGACACAAAACAGGTACGGTGAATTTTGCGCTGTTAATTGCTACCAATGCAACCAATGTGCAAGTTTTCCGCGTCGCACAGAATTCCTCACCAGGCGATGCCCACGGACAAGTCGCATGTAGGCATTCAAGCCCGTATTAACGCCCTATATGTCTAGGACAGGCATAGGCAACCTCGCCCTCCAGATGTTTTGGGACTACAATTCCCATCATCCCTGACCACTGGACCTGTTAGCTAGGGATGATGGCAGTTGTAGTCCCAAAACATCTGGAGGGCCGAGTTTCCCTATGCCTGGTCTAGGAGCAACTTCACGTCTGTGAGCCGTAGAAACGGGGAGAAGCCCTGCTGCATCCCAGAAGCGGCAGCGTGGCCCCCTTAAGCTGAGCGCGAGTTGGTGGGCAGGTTCGCGCACGCGCGGTTTCCGTTTCTCCTGCTGCCCCTCCCTCCCTCTCTTTCTCTGGACCGGCGCCGCTTTCTCTTTCGCTTTCAGCGACGCCCCGCCCTTCGACCCCTCCGTCGAATGCGCCCGAGGGTCGCGCTTTCCTCCGTCTCGTTGGTCGCCTGAGCCTTCGCGGACGCCGTAGTCAGCTGACCTGACAAGGAACTGTAGGCACGGAACTCGGAATTCAGGCTTTTTGGGTGGCCGGGCGCCGCCATGGCTCCGGACCCCTGGTAAATGTGTGTGTGTGGGAGAGAGAGGGGGTGGGGGTGGGCAGGCCGCTTGGTTGAAGCCGTGGAGCGTTTCCCTTCGGACCTGCTGCCTTTGACCCCCCCAAAAGGGGGGGGGGCTTCACTCTGAGCCTGATATCGGCCAGAGAAGGGCTGGCGCGTCCTGCCCCTCCCACTTAACGCTAACCGGGCGTCGGCAGCCTGAAGGCATAGTACTTCATACCTCCTCTCACCTTCTGCCTTGTTAAGGCAGGGATGGGGAGAGTTTGGCCCTCCAGGTGCTTGTGATAGCCTCCCCCCCCCCCCCCGCGCACACAATTCCTGTCACCCTCAGCCAGCATGGTCAATGGTTAGGGACAGTGGGAGTGGCAGCCCAGAAACGCAGCACCCCCTTTTTTCCTGCAGTATGAGGTTTCTCCTTCTCTGCCCCCACCATTCTCCCCTCCCATCTCCTTCCTCTGGAATCAGTTGTGGGGCTACTGCTGTAGAGATGGGAGAATTTTCACAGGTGCCGCTTCTTCTGCCTTGGTGCTGTAGCAATAGAAAACAAAAAAGCCTTCACCGGAAGGCTTGTACTTGGATAGTAGCATAGCAGAGAGAATTTTCACATGTGTAGCTTTTCCTTGTTTTATTATTATTATTATTTTATTTATGATTTTCAGTTTTATACATTTCAGTAATTCTACAATCATTTTAACATTTCAAAACTCGACTTCCCCCTCTTTCTGAGCTTCCTTAAATTTTAATATTTTCTTCATATTCAAATTAACTTAATTTACTCATTTATTCATCTACTTTAAATATATACTCTTATAAAACTGTAGGTTATTACAATAATCCTGCCAAAGTTCTTACCTGTTTACAGTTTATTTGTAAATATTCAATAAACCATTTCCATTCTTTTATAAAAAGTTTGTTATTTTGGTTTTGTTATTTTTTTCCGGTAAATTTCACCATTTAGGCATATTCCATAAGTTTTTGTATCCATTATTCTTTTGCTGGGATGACTTCTTTCCATTTCCCCCCTAGCTTTTCCTTGTTTGAGTCCTCCTTTGATACGGCAAGTGCTTAGGTGTAATATAGTTGTACTACTTTGCAACAGAGGGAGACAAGTTTCTCCTCCGTTAAGCACTCACACTTCTTTGTAGTAGACTCAATCTGTTTTGACAATTATGAGATATTTGGATAGAATGAATTTAAAAAAACTAAATAAATTATATGTTCCTTGTGCTGGATAAAACACTTCTGTTTAAGACTTTTGCATTGTGCTTGGGATACAAGGCAATGCTCCCCAAGTTTGACAAGGGATTGGAATTCTATTCAAGATAGCTTGCTTTACTTGAATAACAATAGCAATAAATACCTCAAGTTAGATGCTTTATTTTTTCTTTAGGTTGACTGAGTGTATGTTTGCTTCAACCACATATAATTACCGTGAGAGGGGGAAGTTGACCACAGTCTTTGCATGTGAATTCAGTGTAGCACTCAAGAGATTGCTCAGTCAGCACAAGCCTCTCTGCTTGCCTAATGGAACAATCTTCTTCCCCCATACATTGTACGCAGTGTTCAAAACTCCCATTGTTCTAGGTGCATTTTGCAACAGGTAATTTCGTTAGCGTGAGCTGTTTCTGAGTTTTGGTGCAGTACTGTGCCTAAGATTTCAGATTAAAACTGCAGAGTGGAAGGAAAGGACCTTTTTCTGCCTCCCCACTTCCAGCTACTCTCCGAAGACTGGAGAAGAAACTCCCTTCAGAATATTAGGGGGGTGGGCAGGGGAAGGACTAGACCATGTGAAAAATGAACATACAGTGGAACCTTGGGTTGCGGACGTAATCCATGACGGAGGCACGTCCGCAACCCTCAGTGTTCGCATCCTGAAGCACTGTCCATATTTGTTTTATTTCTTGTTTCCATCTATAGACTGCTTTCAGGTATTTTAGGTAGTAAAGCAGTCTACATATACAGTATGTTCCACAAACCACATCAAATGATTTGCACCACAAAATACATAAAAAATATCCATAAACATAAAAACAGAGTGAACTACTAGGAAGCATAATATAAAATTTCAAACAGCACAGCATATGTGCAATCATCCATTCAATCTCACCATCCATTTCACACAACCGCTACAACCATTTGCTACACTAAACATTACCTCTATCAGTTACTCATACTTTCAACCCACACACCAAAGCATACACATAAGATACACTTCTAATACATGAAGCAGTATTGGACTTGTGTTCTACTCTCACTGAACGATCTAATACTCATCTCCCACCTCTTCCTGGAGTGAGCCCAGGTTCTCACCCTGGAGGGTATAGAACTATTTCCATCCCTGCACTGCCAGCTATGGAATCATAACATGCATGGTACTGCATAACCTCAAAACCTGATACAGAAACAATCAGCTTAACTTGAAATAGGCATCTTTACGGGTCGAGGGGCAGTGGTGAAAGATTGAATATTTTGATGAACAATAAAGGCAGAAATGTGGGTGAGAAATGTATGTATATTAGTTAAAATATATTAACTTGTTTTAGGTTGTCGATGTATGAATCCACTTGCCATACTGCCCAAGAGGTTGCTGAAAAAATTCAAGAACGCAACCGATGTCAGAGGAATGGTGAAAGTACAACTAAGGTACTGCATAATTCATGGACCACCTTCCACCTTTGCTTTACCTTCTCTTACATCTTTTAAGATCAGCAGCCAGTGTCCTCTTAACTGAGCAAGCTGTGTGCACCTGAAATCTATTGAAAGGTAATCTTGGTAGCTATCTTATAACACTGGAGCTCCTATCCTTAAAAGGCTCATCAGATTCTTTGAGGCTGAGTGCTCTAACTGACCAAGCTTGTAGAGATTAGTAATTTAGCTATTTTATTCTGTCCCCACTCCTCCGCATTGGCCTGGATTTGTAAATTATAGTTACCTATTTTAAGTCCTAGTGACAGAGTGAGATAAAAATTGGAATAAATATTTTTGAAACAATAATATTTTGTTTGGTTTTGTAAGGGTAGGATACAGACTATGATATCAGTTGGAAAGAGGATGCTCTTGATGTAAGATAACCGCCTCTGTCTCAGAACATGGACATGGCACTTTGAAACCATATTGTTGTCAGGTAAAATGACTGAACTGGGCATTTGCTGCAGTTCTTTTACCTCTTAGTCAAGTCATTGCTTTCAGCTGTCCCCTGAGAGGAGGCAACAGCACCAGAACAAACCCAGTGTTGGGACAAAGCAGAGGTTCTCATTTCCATGGTATTATTAATCCTGAAAGAGGGAAGCTAAGCCCTAGCTGTCAGGTAAAGGCCCAGCTCAGGTCAGAAAATATTTAATAAGCTGGACTGAAATGACTTGCTTCATGTAAGATTGCAAAATCCTTTACACTTTCAGATGATAGGAGAATCCAGAAGGTATGGAGAGCCCTAATAATTTAGGGCTACTTCACATGCAGCATTTGTTTCACAAAGCTGTGTTTCACATAGTAGATACCTGAAGTATGAAAGAAAGATGCACATCTTGAAATGTGTGTCTGTGACTAGAGCAGTGACCAAGTGCTGATGTGTCAGGGGCACCTATTGTTCCTTTGCGCTCTCCCCATACTGTAGGAACAGGGCTTCATGTTACTAAATACACTGCTCAATAGACGAATGGTTCCCTGAAGAAAACTTTCCATGTTTGTACGTGAGTAGAATTGGAGGCACTTGCTCAGTGAGCAGGTAGGAAGCCAGCATTTGAGTCCAGGTTAAACAGGCTTCCAACAATTGCAATATTTATTGCCATAACAACTGATGTTATGGGCTGATGTTGAAAAACATTAAGCAGCTCAGTCATGTTGTCTGTGGCCAGGGAATGTTTTAATGAAGAAAAATGTTCTTTTCCCATGTTTGCCAAGTAGGGGTAATGTCATCAGTGTCTTGTTTTTCTGGGGTTTTGCCACGTTCGTGCGCTTAGATGTTTTTAAAAAAATGTAGTGAGAAAATCAAGCATTTCTATTGCCATTCCGAATGAGAGACAAAAGAAAAGTTATTCTTATTCCTAGTCCTTCCCCTTCTCATCTCTTTGCTTTGTTGGTAGATAACGTTTAGTGTGAAAGATTGGAAACATTCCTCAGTAAAATGTATACATTTTTTTTAAAAAATGTGGAAAGCAAATGTAAGTCCACACTGGACACAAATCTCTCAAGAATGTTTCCCTTATGAATTACAGTAACATAAGAACACGGGTGGCGATGTGGTCTAAACCACTGAGCCTTGGGCTTACTGATCAGAAGGTCAGCGGTTCGAATCCCCGGGATGGAGTGAGCTCCCGTTGTTCGGTCCCAGCTCCTGCCCACCTAGCAGTTCAAAAGCACGTCAAAGTGCAAGTAGATAAATAGGTACCGCTTTGGCGGGAAGGTAAACGGTGTTTCTGTGTGCTGCTCTGGTTCACCAGAAGTGGCTTAGTCATGCTGGCCACATGACCCGGAAAAACTGTCTTCGGACAAACCCCAGCTCCCTCGGCCAGTAAAGTGAGATGAGCGCTGCAACCTCAGAGTCGTCCGCGACTGGACTTAACGGTCAGGGGTCCCTTTACCTTTAAGAGCACAGTTAGGTGTTTGCACAAGTCCTGTAGTTAAAACTGGTCTTGTTTTGCAGAAATGAGCTCGTGGATTGTGACTTCAAACTGAAAATTGTTTGTTTTCTTAACCTCTTCCAACCACCTTGCCCTGATGTAGCAATTCTGTATTCCTAAGAAGTTAAGATTTATTTGGAAGTAAATCCCATTTAAAAAAATCAGTGGGCCTTACGTCCAAGTAAACATACCTCATGTAGGGGCGTTAGTGAAATTTGCCATCCACCCCTTTTTTGTTTTTAAATCAAATGTGTACGTGAGACAGGGCTAATGTTTTCATTGTTGTGCTACAAGACCAGTGGATGGTCGTGGGAGCTGCTAGTTCTCAAGGAATTGTCACCTGGGAAAGGTCCTGTGAGTGGATGGTATTGCTTCATTACCTTGGATTAAAGTGACATGAAATTCTGGGGAGTTCCTGGACTTTAACAGGGTTAGCTGTCAGCTTATGTCACCTTAGCAATACTTGCTGCTCTTTGACTTTCAGTAGATTGCCTCAAGAGTGCGCTTGAGATTCTGGCCCAGAATGAAGTCCTTGATGAATGCTTAGCACCACATTGCCCACAGATTACCAGTTCCCTGTGGATGGATGAGCCCTCTTCTGGTCATTCTCTGTTCCCAAGATGGCTGGCATTCTTTACCAGACTGTGCAGCCTGGCAATGCAGGGTCTACTGCGGCTCCTTGGCACTATAGTATTGTTACAAGGGCTGACTTTTGCTCTTTGATTAAAATGGATAGGGTTTCTTGCTGGATCCTAAGGGTGGGGGGATTATCTAGCTTGAGTGGTCTTTTCCAAGCTTGGTAGGTAGCCGTGTTGGTCTGCCATAGTCGAAACAAAATTTAAAAATTCCTTCCAGTAGCACCTTAGTTGGTCTCTAAGGTGCTACTGGAAGGATTTTTTTTTATTTTGTTCCTTTTTCATGAATGTCTTGCTTTTTGAAAGCTGTAGAAGGCATTGGCTCACAAAAGCAGTAGTTTAACTGGAACTCAGTGGGCCAAAAATAACTCAGATACCTGAGTAAGTTTGTAAGTGCACCTTCCGGTTAACTGTCTGGTGTTGTAATAGGATTTTTAAAAACTATCCTGCATAGGTAACTCTTCTCTACTTTGATGGGGTAATAATGAGCCATACTCTGTTTTTATTTGCTTATTTCTATGTGTTTCTGGATGGTCTCATCTGCTAATTCATTGCAGCACTGATGAGCTGATCTCACTTATTTCCCTTTTGCTCTGTCTCCTTTCAGCTCAATGTTTCCATCAGGTCACTGTTGCAAAACCTCAAAGAAAAGACTGAGCGTCTGAAGGACCTCTTGCTTCACTCTGTATCAACACGTCAGATGTATCCATGTAAACAGCTGTATACCAGGAAGGCCAGTGAGACAAGAGTGGGTCAGCATTCTGTTTTGGAAAAGGAACGAGACCATTAAATTATATGTGTGTGTTTAGAAAATCCCCAAGAACGTGGGAAAAACCCAAGTACAAAAGAAATGTATGCAGTCTTCATTTTATTTCCAGGGTTTGTTCTGTATGTGCAAGCACTTCTTCAGGGCACTCCTAACTAAATGGACTGCAGCAAATGTTGTTTCAGATCCAACTGGGGCCCACTTTACACATGCAACTGAATGAGCCGTATAAAGCTGTGCCCATCTGGTTGTATTACAAGTCGATGCTCCCTTAGGTACTTGCATGTGTGAGTCTGAATTCTACTATAAGTAGTTGCGCAGTTATGACTTCTGCCACCTTACTGTTTGTTTTTAAAACATTCCATGTGTCCTATAGACTTATAAAATGAGGTAAATGTTGTAAAATACTTTTTACACATGGAAAGAGTTATAAAAATGATAGTAGTCCTCAGTTCTCTGCCTAGGACAAGATAACCTCATATCCTTATTTAGTCATAACAGAACTTAGATATTTTTTAACTCTAGCCTCTCCAGTATACATCTAGCATGGTATTTCCTGTACTGATAGGTACACATGTGGTTCTTCCTGACTGGATAAATAAAGCAGTCGTAACTGACTTGATTTGTGATTTAATACCAAAAGTATGAGGTCTAGATGTTCAGTCATTCGTTTCTGGCAGTCAACCTTAACCCAGTTCCTGCAGAACACAACTCGAAGGGGACAGGCGGCAGAACTTAGTGGATGACCTCCTCACGCGACATCGTCATCTTCAGGCATCTTTCAAAAATGAGGGGACGGAACCGGATGTGATAAGGTACAGTTCTGCCACTTCTAAATGAGAAACACGTGAGAGTAGCTGTGTCTTGAGCTGTGAAGCACCAGTGTGCCTGTACCCCAGGAATCATCCTGATGACTGATCATATTGGCTGGGGCTGTTGGGAGTCCAACAACATCTGGAGGGCCACAGGCCTCTGCTGTACCTTATTTTCACACAGACCCCTCCTGTTTTGTGTGTGATCAGTTACACTCCCCTTCAGGATATTGTTTTCATGTATTCTCTGAGTACCTTGACCAGGTACTCAGACTTGATGGAGCATCTGCACTCAGAATCAAATAAAAAAATCGGAGCTGAAGGTTGCATCAAAGCCAGTCATGCTAAAAGGCTGAGTGTCTTAAGTGGCTCAGAGCCAAGGGCAAGCCAAAGCAGACTTTAACAGAGATGGGCTCAGAAGCCGTGCAAGGCAAAACTTCACATCACAATGGCCACAGAAAGCAAGCGTGTATTGGAATTTAAGAGTCATGGTGTCAGGGATGGATGAGGGAGATAGGTGAGAAATAAAGAGACAGTTGCACATAGTTTGTCTAGGCAGGGTGGTTTTGTGTTCTTAGGGCACAAGCCAGGAAAACTGGCCAATCAAAAGAAAGGCAGTTACGTGGTCCAGAGCTACAGGTGGATCTATGGCGTGGAATTTCCCAACAGTGCATACCTTGTCCTTGCAATGTTGCTCTGGACTGTCTGAATAAGGGGACTGTAGAGATCTGTGCCTTAAGAAAACCAGTCACACTAGAAGTTTGGAAGGAGAAGGGTGGTGGTACATAGTATTGGTCTTGCAAATATGTTCAAGATGTACTTCTTACATTGCATTGATGCATCTTTTAGTAATATTTAATGATTATATACTAACATTAATTATGATATTCTGATTAATTTCCCACTTGTCCTAAGCTAAAGGAAAAAGAAGCAACATAAATTTTGAAAATGATTCCAACTGCTGGTTGGGTTTTGATGATCTATCCCATTCTCTTTTTACCTCTTCTACACAGAAGCATGAAATAGTTAAAGCATATATGTATCACCCACATAACTCTCAACCTTTCCCTTTTCTTGCGAGGAATCCTATTCGTAATAAGGGAATTTCCTGCCAAAAAAAGGGAAAAGTTAACAGCTATGATCACTCAAGACATTTCAGGTGGAGAAAATGTGTTTTAGATTGCCTGTGTTGTTGAAAGAGGAAACTGTGGAAGAATGTCTGATCGATTAATTGTTTTTCTGGTCTTGTAATCCCTTGGCAAGCAGTGCAAATCCTTCCAGCTCTCCTGTGTGCTGGATTTTGTATTTAGCTAGTTTAACTCAGCATGAGAAATCAGTCGGGCAGTGCTTTCCATGTTGATGGATTATCTGAGTTGAGTCGTTGTTTATTTCATGCTCCAGCAACAGCATAAAGTGAGCCTATGCAACGTTTTCTTAGGAATTTCAGTATTACTGAATTGCCACCAGGAGGAGCATGCAATTGTTGCTTCCTCTGTCCCTGAACCCACAAATACAAATTGCACCTTAAACAAGATTCCTCTTACATTTCAAGTTTTTTATAATTTCCTTTCCTATCCTCACCTTTCTGAAACAAAAATAAATGAAATATTGGGGACGTTAGTGTGCCAAAAAAGGTGGATGGTGGTTAGGGACTGCTAGTGCTAGAATTATTGTTGGCTATGGTAATTTCTGTGGATTTGTCTTGGCCAGCCAAGAATCTTCAAAGCTGTAACTCTTAGCTTTGCATGTGTATTTTAAAAGAAAAGGTATTCCAACTTGTACCTGATAGTTAGATCTTTCCAATCTGGCTGTAGTTGCTGCTGAGCTATGGCTCCTCCCTTAGGGGTCTATAATTATTGCTATTTTTTCCCTTTAAAAAGCCCAACCATTCTATATTACAAGCCAAATTCTATTTCATCATGCCCATGCATATTTCTATTTTCATATTTTCTTTTCAGAATTTAGAAGTTGTGTGATGTGTGTGTGGTTGGCTATAGTGGGGTCATGGCAGTTTGGTCTGACTGTGAGCAGGCATTCTCTTTGTCTCTTCCTGTTCCTATATGCAGGCATCACCTTTCTTTTATCTGATCCATCCTTAAAGTACACCCCACGTTTTCAGGAGCTTTTTTCTCACTTCTCCCTCCACCACCACCCCCTGTCCTATCCCGTAGTCATCCCCTTCATTAACCTTCTTGCATCAGTGATCACATGTCTTATTGTCCTCATGGTGTGCAATTGTGAAAGCATTCTCAAAATTAATCTCCGTTTACGTTTGGTCACCATTCAGTGAGTTTACATCCTTTGAAATCTGCTTTAATGCGAGTGCTCTTGGTGTGGTACAGTGGCCTTAGTACTTCTAATTCTTATTTTAAGTGACAACCTGGGCCACGATACAGATCAAGGCATTGCTTTATGAGGCACCCAAGTAGCTTACCTTCCGGCATTGTCAGACTTAATTAGGACACAGCTCTCAGTATCCGAAAGGGTTGTGCCATTTGCATAGCTGCTTCAATGCGGTTATTTCTCGCGACCCAAACCATTTTATTCAATTGCCTTTAAATTAACCATGCAATATCCGAATGTTTTCTGTTCACCTCTGTGAAGGAGACTTGTGTATCTTACACGTAGAATGCCAATTGCATGAACCATCCTAGAGATGTCATTAGGGGCAAAGCTGAGGTCCAGGAAATTGTGAGATATTAATCTTAATATTTTCCTTGCGTCCAAGGAGACCGTGATCCTTTTGCTGGACTCCTAATCAGAGAATCTATTAAATGGATGAAGTTGTAATGAAATGGAGATTGATATCCTGTAACAGAGTAGAAGGCAAAAAGAGCAAACCCACCCACTTCCTGCGAAACTAATAATGCAGTTTTTGCTAATGCCGTGAGTGAACCTGTATGGCAGGGCATTTATAATGCAGTTTGAGAAAAGTCCCCATCTCTAGCTTTCAGTAGCTGCAGTTGTGGGAGGTGTCACTGGAAGTATGGAGAGTGTATTGCTACCCTGGTAAAAGCAGGAAATAAAATGAAGAGAGTGGTGATATGATGCATGTCACCTGTAGGAAGCTAGCATCTTCCTAAACTGAAAACCCTAACTAATGCTAGCCACAGTCGTGATTAAAACCATCTGCCTGGGAGCCTCCTTCTTCTTACACAGCTAGCATAGAACTGTAGAAGTCTCTTCCACCCTTGGACCCTTGTCAGACCCCAAGCTGAGCGTCTTTCAGCAGTGCTGAAAAGGCTTCTTTGCAGCTGGCTTTTGACTGGCTACAGGTAGAATGCTTAATATTTGTATCATGTCTTTCGAATTACCTTTTGTGTGCATGCTTGTACATATACTAAATGTTGGAAAGCCCTTATCCCAAGCCTATGAGATGTAAGCAATTAACAGTTCTCAGCAATCTGATTGGTAAGGCCATAGACAGCAAAATCTACATTCAAAATTATCTTGACAGGCTGGAGCATGAACAAAGCTGACAAGAGAGATAAATGTAAAGTCCTGCGTTTGGGTTTAGAATAGAATAGAATAGAATAGAATATATTTTATGGTCATTGTCCCCTTCGGGGACAATAAAATTACTTGGCTGCTCCATCCACCCAGATAGGGCACTCCACGCAAAAAATACAAGTAAAAATCGAATACACTAGTTACAGGATGGGATAGATCTGGCTTGGCAGCAAGACATGTGGAAAGGTTCTGAGTGTCTCTGTGTGCATTGTAAGCTGAGAGAGCCAACAGGGCAATGCAGCCTCTAAAGAGGCAAATGCAATTATGAGTTGCGCTAATGGAAGGATGCTGTCCAGATCAAGAAAAGTAATAATGCCACTCTGTCCTGTGATGGTCAGGCCACATCTGGAGTACCACGTCCAGTTCTGGGTGCCACATTTTAAGCAGGAATTAGCATGTCCAGAGGAGGGTGACTGATAGTGATGGGTCTGGAAACATGTCCTATGATGAACAGTTGAAAGATCAGGCTACGTTTAGCCTGGAGAATAAAAGGGGGAGGCATGGTTGCAGTCTTCAAATAACTGAAGGGCTCTCTTGCAGAAGATGGAGCAGACTTGTTCTCTTTTGCTCCGGAGGGCAGGACTAGAAGCAGTGGGTAGAAATAGCAGGGAAACAGATTTCGGGTGTTAGAAATAGCTTCATAACGGTACATGTTGCTCAACAGTGGAACAGACGGTCTCAGGAGGAGGTGGGCTGTCTTTTGCTGCTGATATTTAAGCCGAAGCTGGGTGGCCCTCTGTTAGGGATGCTGTAGTTACATCCTGCATGGCAGATCCTGCATTGAGCCCAAGGGTTGGACTACATGGTCTCCAGCATCCCTTCCAGTTCTAAATCCTCTTAATGCCACCTGTTGCACCAATACAGCAAATAAAATGAAAGCAGCACCCAGTACTGGAAAAAATGGGGAAATTCACTATATTGCCACGCAGACTGTTCCAAGGGCCTCTTACCCAATCTTTTTCGGAAACCCAAATCACATTTTGCAGCAATTTGTGAATCCAAATTGAAGTACTCAAAACACTTCAAATATTATTACTGTACTGCCATATTCACAAGGGGAAATGTGATTAATCACATAGACCAATGTCACATGGCCAGGGTTTTTGTTTTAAAACCACTCACATTGATTGTTCTAAGGCTTGAAAGCCTTCATGTGTGGCCGTGGTCTAGGGAAAGGTCTGTTTGACTAATTTGTGTTTCTTGGGAAATTTTGTAAGAATTAACCAGTGAAACAATGCAGTTGGGAAGATAAGCTGCTGTTTGTTAAGTAGAGGCACAACCCTTGATTATAAGCCTCCAGCTTCCTTTATATTTGGGCACATTGCTAAGCCTTTTAATTAGTTAAATCTGCTCCTATAATCAAAACCTATCTGCACACTCCACTGTGCTGTGACAATTTCAAAGATTTAAGTGATTAACTTGGCAAAAGCAGTGGGTGGCTAATTGGATAAACTTTAATCTTCACACTGCCAAAATGAAACAGAGGAAGATCAGAGGAAAGAGGAAGTTGGGCTGCCCTGGGTGGGAAGAGAGCTACCAAACATGTCAGAAAGATTATTTTTTAAATGCTAGCAGGTCACTTGCCGCAACCAAAACTAGAAACCATGGTTGGGGGTAAAACTGCCACTACACGACACCCTCTCATTGACATTTTCAAATGGCAAAAGGTTTTTCTCATTTGAGCTAGTGGAGCCACAGCTGTGAATTTTGGAGCAGAGGATTTGGCTAGATCATCTTCTCTTGGGAAGACACTGATGAGAGCTGCACCTTTTTATTTCGACAATGTTTAATGGGGACTTGGGCCCCTTACAGGAGGAAAAATGTCCCCTAGGGGAGTTGGCTTTTTTAAAAAACACAAATGTCCCCATTATACTGTATTACACAATATTCTTGTTGAAGCCAATGGGGGTTGTTTTGCTAAATATAAATATATTTTTCCTGCATGTCACATGGCTGCCTTGTTTGCTTATTATTACTGTGAGCTCTTGAGGCACACAGTAATAATATGGCTGGTGAAGACTAGGGGAGTGCTTTGGCAGTCATTTTGTCAGTGCAATCTCTTCAGCTTGCCAGCTAGAACGACACCCCCCTTCTCCCTCTGGGTGCTGTTCTGGGGTTTCTCCCAAACCCCCCCAGAGCCATTTTTTCTTGTGGGATGTGTGTGTGTCCTCTGTTGCGCTAGCTGGAGCCCTTCAACTGGCTTCTGCTAGTCAGTGGAACTAGAATAATAGAATCACAGAGTTGGAAGGGACCCTAAGAGTCATCTAGTTCAACCCCCTGCAGTGCAATTGAATCCTGCCCCACTTCTTCAGTAGTAGTTTTAATTCAACTACAAGTGAAGATAGTTTTAATTAAAGACAAAACAAGCAGGTAAATGACCTTTAGGCTCCTTCTGTCCTTGTGAGTGCGGCTGACATTTGTGACGTGACAAATTGAATGGCCAACTTAACCATAGTGGATTTAATACAGCTACTTCCTGGGTTGTTTATTAGCTAGAGATCAATGCTTTGGGTCCCCCATATTTCATTTTATTTGGATTTGTAAGTGAAGAACTGTTCTCTTTGCTAAAAGAATGACCAAGAAGATGCTGTGGCATCTTAAGGCCTTGCCAATTCATAGTATCAGGGCCTGTCCACTTCTTCATATACCATCAGATTTGATCAGTGTAAAAAATACAGCTATCTGCTAGCTAACTGATGTGTCTGGTGGATACTAAACAGGTGAGACGGCGGTTGACTATAGAACATAGAAAAACTGCCTTATACTAGGGTAGATAATATGTTCATCTAGCCCAGCAACTCCTGCCATAGACAAATACTTGTTTTTATTTGGCCTGAGGGCCACATTGCGGTAGACCACCCCACTGAGGGCCACATGCCGGGGTGGATGTGGCCAATGCACACTTGCATGCACAGCCAGCAGAGGAGAAGAGGTCCCTCCACACTGCAGCTCTGTAGTCTAAGAAGAGAGGTTCCTCTCCTCTTCCTTGGATGGGGAGGAAAGCCCTTCAAACATTGGATGCCTCTTACTACCTTTGGAAAAGTGTTGCTTCTCCCTCTGGTGTGGCACCGTTGTTAGAAGGCCTTAGAAAAGCACAGCAAACAGTTTTGGAAGTATCCAGTTTTGGAAAAGAGCTGTGGGCTACTAAAAATAGCTTCACAGACTGGGCTGAGCCACAGGTTTGTCACTTCAGTAGACCTTGAAGGGCCAATGCCAATATCAGTCTCTCCCAACCCTATCAGGAGGTGCTGGGGATTGAGCCTGGCATTTTTTCCATGCAAAGCAGATGTGCCAGTGACCCACCAGTCCTTCCCTAAAGCAGCCTAGGAGGTATAGTGTGAAATAAGAAATTCTTCATAGGTTTTTGTCTACATCCTGAAGTTCGTCTGGAATCATACATACAACTATTTTTCAACTAGCCTTATGCATTCTTAGGCTGCTAACTTCCAAACAAGGTCTATAATAAAGATTTAATGAGACGAGCAAGTGAGGGCTAGTTCATATTATACCCATCAGAAATGCATGCTATGAATGGAAAATGCACTTTCACCCTCTACCTTTGACTCTCTGCCTATCTGGCATGCCGGCTGTGTCGCCAACTTCCCTGGAGTTTATGCAATTGTGGCCTGTTTGAATGCTTTGTGCATGGGTTCCCAGTAATGTCAGAAGGAAGGCATGCTCTGCCTCGTCACCACGATTGATTGATTGATTGATTCATTCATTCATTCTATTAGGACAATTTATATACCACTTATGTTTAAACCAAACTCTAAGCACTAACATGCAATTGATTTGGTAGACAGGTATTTGATTTGGTGGACATGGCATTCTTTCTAGGTAAAGTGATTCCCCCCCCCCACTTTTTTTTTTTTAGCATGGGATATGCTTATAGTCAGAGGTTAAATGTATCTAAGGCATGGAGAACCTGTTGCTCACCCAGCTCTCATCATCCTTGACTACTGGCCATGCTGCCTGGAGCTGATGGGACTCCCAACAGCACCTGGAGAGTCACAAATTCTCCAGTCTTGATGTGTCTGAAGGGCTTGTGCAACTTGCGTTTTTAGCCAGCAGGTGTCTCTCTCATACTGAAAATCCACACATTTTCTGTATGCTGCAGAAATGAATTTGGTAGAGATCCTGGTTTTCATCCATTGCACCCAATTCTTCTTCTGTTGCATAGATCCACTTCAGCAAAATGTGAGGGCCTGTCTCTGTCTTTCATTTATATTAATATTGCAGTGCTGCATAAAATCCTACCTCCAGGTTAAGTGCATGCCTGTGCACTATTCTGCGTGCAAGTTCCTCTGAATTTAGCGGGAGTTTTCCCAAGTAAGTGGGGAGTGGTGAACCCCTGGTCTGCTGGCCAGATACCACAGCAGCCACCCTGCCTTCTGGGTCCCCTTGCCTCCCAGCATCAGCTGTTAAGTAGGGAGCAGCAGAGCTGTAGCTGCAGGGGGAGAAAGGGCTTTGGTGTCATGCAAAGTCTGCAATTGCAGCTCCTTCCTCTGTATAAAAATATATTACAAGAAGAAAAGTGGGGGTATGTTTCACAATAGACACATGTTGTGCTCTTTGCAAATATGCAAAAAAGTCATTCATACATTTTGTACGTGTGCAATTTGGGAGATGCAGTTGCACTTTTTTATATTGAGGCTTCAGATAACCATAGGGCAGGCTTGCTGGGTTTTTTCTCTCCTTTGAATAAATTATTTTAAAATGTTGAAGCTTGTATTTTTTAAATATATATATATTTTCAGGTCTAGCCTAATGGCTGGAGGGGTCAGACAAGGTGTCATAAACCCATGGCTTGTGGAGGAGCCTGAGGAAACAAGAGGGCTTGGCTTTCATGAAATCCAGCAGCAGCAACAGAGAATTATAGAAGGTAAGTCATCCTCGGTTTTTAAAGCCTTAATCCTATCCTAGAGCCTATACATAGGCCTCATGGTTGATAGCCACTGGTGTTGATTGCATCCTTTTACTCCAGTGACCGAGGTCAGAAAATCTTCCACCTTCACCTTCTTTTGTATAGGGTGGAGGTATCGCTTTCTGATGTCCAGCTTGTTTTGTCCCTGACCATCCAAAACATTCGAGCACTTTGTTAAATGTTTGTTTTGAATCCAGGGGGCATTTCTCTGCTCAGGTTCACACACTCATCATTTGAAAAACAATTCTGTGGGTAGCTAGGAGCTGGCTTGTCAAACCAGAATTCCTTAAGATGCCTCAGATAATTAGGCGCCAAGCTTTAAGTGCCAGTGGAGTTTCAGTTCCTGAATTTTCTAGGCTCCTTGGAAGATGTTAGTCTTCGGCATCCCTTGGTTGCTGGTGGAAGGTCTTGGACGTACTTCACACTAATCAGGCTAACATATGTCAGTGTGCAGATAGGGAAACCTCATTCTTATCCAGGCTTGTTTGTGAGGGATGAAAATTCTTACTGGCCCACTTTATCTTGCAGACCACTCTTAGCCTGAAACAACCAGAGTCTGGCACCTTGATCTGGGCTGCCTCATCATTATGAGCTTAGAACTGGCTGGTGTGACTTGTGTCCCACCAAGAAAATGTGGCTTACTTGGGGCTCGGTAAGCCTTTGCTGTAGGTGTTGAACCTTAAAACAGAGTTGTCAAGCAACTGTCAAGCAGCAGCATAAGCCCAGCAGGCTGTATTGGCATGGTGAGCCACAGGTTGTGCAGATCTACCCTGGTCTCTTGTTTAAGTAGATCGAGTCCTTCCATGTGCCCAAGCTTCCATCTCCATATAGCCTAGGGATGGGGAACTCATGGACCCAATTAGGTCCTCTGGGCTTCCCTGTTTGGCCCTCAAGGCCATTTTGGCCAAGGGACATTCGCCTTCCCTACTCCCGATGTCAGGTGTGGGGCAGGTAAAATCCTTACTCAGCCAAAAGTGGGTCTGCAGGCACTGCCAATCAACTTTTTAGCAGTGCCTACAAAGGGCTTGGAAGATAGTGCTTTGAAAGGGGCTTCTGAAGGCTGATGGTCTGTCTTCAGGGGCCTGTTTCAAAGTGCTGCACGAAGACCCCTGTTAGCAAAAAAAGGCCACCTGGTGTCATTGCCAGCCAGATCCAGTTCCGCACACAGAATATAGCCTTTTCCTGCTCCTCATCATTTCTGTCTCCTAGGCTCTATGCTTTTTCTTCAACAGTGATTTTATGTGAAGTAGTTGTGAGGCCTCTTTTACTGATTAAGTTCTACGTCCTTCTCCCTGATGGTAGGAGGAGTATTTTTGGCCCTGGAAATGCTCTCCCATGCACCAGCAGTCATAACGGTGTGGTGCTTAGCTATGCCATCTGTATGGGAAACAACGTCTTGATGCCAGTAAGCCAGCTTTTCCACACAACAACTTTCTGCTCCTGTAGTGCTTTGTCTTAAAACCTCGTGGACACTTTGGGGGCATTTCAAAGCAATTGTATATGCTGTCAAGTAGGGAGTTAAAACAGAAACAAAAAAACGGCTTCTGCAGAAAGATCTATTGAGCCATCAGTTAGCCATTAATCTTTTGCCCTCTTTGCTTAAACAGCCATTGGCACACAACTCTCCCGCTCCTGCACCTGTAAAAGAACCCCCTCCCCTTTTGCAAAACGCTACCCACAGTAGTTGATTGCGCTGTTTTTGGAGGACCTCCCCAAAAGCAACTCTCCAAGAGGGCTCCAGTACAAAGGAGAGCTGTGTACGACTGAAGTGTAATTCAGTGCCATTGGGACCAAGGGTGTGGTAATGCCATGTGCTCTAGATTACAATAGGGAGCATTTTGTAAGACTAGAGGGAGACTTCTATTGCGGCTGTGCTGGCTGCAGCTCCCCTTGCCAAGAGTTGGATTATCTCCCCTATAAACGCTACATTTACACGCAGCTTGAGAAACCCTTTGGATTCCTTGGTGCTTGCATCACCTATTTGTTTCTCAGTCATGTTAAACCTTCCCTGGAAAATAAAAAAGGCTTAATCAGGAAACTATATGAGTGTGCCAAAAATGAAAATAAAATCCAGTGCTCTTACGATTGAGGAGCAGGCTGCATATCCAGTTCCTGAAGGGTCTGGGACTCTTGGCTAAACTTTCTTTTCTAAAACACTACCCAGCACTGTAACTTTTACCCTAGTTTCTTAAGATCTGTCTGTTTTGGAATTCATTGTCATGCCATCGGTGAGGCCTTTGGGTCATTAAGTTTTTAACACTTCAGTTGCAGACTTTCATAATGTTGCTTAGCTTTCATGGGTCATAAATCTGGGGTTTAGCATCAGAAGGCTGGAATTTAATTTGATTCATTTTTTTGTTTTTTGTTTCTCCCCTGTGCAGAGCAAGATGCTGGTCTCGATGCTCTCTCTTCAGTCTTAGCCCGTCAGAAACAGATGGGGCAGGAAATTGGGAATGAGTTAGAGGAACAGAATGGTAAGGACCATCCTGCTTTCAGAGTTTGGTGGGTTCAAGAGAGCACACAGTCATTAGCACACAGTTATTATTTTCAGTGTTGTACCTTCTCATAGTTCTGTTCTACTAAAAACCTTCGGTGCGTCGCCTCTGCTGCATCATTATTAACCACTCCCAATTAGATTTCTCCCCTGAACAGTAATAGAAGAGCCACAGTTAATCATCTCCATTTCTAAGTGTGCTGGTATAAAAGTGAATTGACAACAGAGTTTGCTTCCCCCTCCTAGTATTGGGTTCAGGCAGAGCAATGAGAAAGGGAGAGTGCTGAATTTTTAGGTCATCAAAGTACAGATCTCAGAGAAGTTTTAAAAAGTGAAGAATTGTTTCATAACTGTTACTCAATCTGCCCATGTCTGCCTGGATCATTATCTCATGTATGGTGTGGTATGGCCTAGATACCACTGTGTCATAAAATATTTACTATGCCTCCCCTTCTCTCCCATCAGTTGCAAAATTAACCAGAGTACATTGGTGTGGATTATCAAGAAGGAGCCCCCTGGACATAGAATTGGGCCTCAGGGTACCTTCATTTTCGTCCCTGTGCCTTTGTTGGGGGTCTGCTTCTTAGATCTAGAAAATGAGCTGTAAAAGGAGGACAGATTATTTACAGCAGTGTCCCAGGAACAGTAGTGCTTTCACTCAAGAGGCTACAGTTTCTGTTGGTAGGTAGGTGTAGGGCAGAGTGTGTGTCAAACTGTGTGTCGGGACACAGTGTGTCGACTGCAGTGTGTAGGTGTGTTGCGTGACCGCTTCCCATGCTCCTCTTGGGACTGGAAAGGGGTTAGTTTAACGTCTGGTGTGCTAGTAAAATGTAAAATGATGCAAAACTGAATTAGTGTGCCGTGAAATGATGCATGTCTAAAAAGCGTGTCACCAACATGTAAAGTTTGCAAAGCTCTGTTGCAGGGTGTTTGTGTGTCAGTTCATACTTGCCCTTCTCAAGGGAGCCTTCCATGAGAGGAGAGAGAGACCTAAGCAGATTAGGTACGATCAGCTGTTTGATTATTCCTGTCTGAGCCAGAAGGTGGCAGCACAGGACAGAAAAATGCCTAGTGCATGGTCGGTTCTTGACCTTGAGGAGCGCATGATTGGTGGTTTTTCCTGGAGCTGTGCAACACACCTTTTCCAGTTTAGCATTATTTTTACCGATAGTTTGCCCTTTGGTCTGGGAATATGCTTACATATTCTTTTTTAGTTTAAATGATCACGTCTAGGGCTGACGATTAGAGCAGTCTTGCCATTATAAGCCCTGAAAAGTTGCTAGCCTGACTTTAAAAAAAAAAAAAACATGAAAGAAGAGTAGCCTCTTAGCTGCCATGGCCTCAGCCTTGAGCTCAGAGTTGGGAGGATGAACCGGTCAAGTCTTCGGCTTTTGCACCACCCACGGGCTGAGGAACTGAACGATACTGAACTTGAGGCTAGCAGTCAGGAATGTGTGGACCCTGAGCCAGGACCTTCACGGGCACCTTCCCCCCCAGCGTGATTTGCCAGAGCAGTCTAAGACCTCCTGTTTCACATAGTCTAGGAGGTAGGTCTGGCAGGAGGCCACAGAAAGGAGCACAAGCACTCTCCTTTAGACCAGGGTGTTGGCATTTTAAAAGTTTTGGCCTCTTTCACCTTAGCGCTGCTTGCTTTGTATGGATCACAACATTTGCAGGCTAGCTTTTTTTATTATTATAAAGTCTCCTAACAAATGAAGCAGGGGCAGTTGTCTCTGCCCCTTGTCTGCCAGCCTACATGGTTTCCATGCTCACTGTGGGGGAAGAGGCTCATCTTTATCCTCTACCAGCATGGGAGCTCACCTGGTTTCGCTGCCAGCTGCAGAGGAAGCGATTTGCTTTCCTCCAGCAGGGACATGCAGGAAGCTCCTTCCTCAGTGCCTAGGAAAGAGAGCAGCAGGTTCATGAGTGAGGGATAAGAGTGATCAGTCTTTCCTCCACCAAACTGCTGTATTTTCAGGCTTGCTACAGAGGTAGACACTTCACTTCCTTTGCCACCAGTCTGCTCACTCACCTGATCGGAATGCCTTGTTTTTCCTTGTGGTGTCCCAGGCAAGTAGTTATATACAAACACCCGGCTGTATTTTCAGCAAATAGTTTACGTCCTGAAGTTTCATTGGACCCTGCATTAATGTAGCTTGTAAAGTCTGATGATGCACACCCTTTTCATTTTCCTGGACTAGTATGAGAGACAGATTTGAAGTTAAACCATACTGTAGCACTCACTCAGTTGTTGAGATGACCCCATGGGAGCAAATCTATAGATTTTTGAGCTTTTCTTTTTTCTTATAGTATGGTAGAACTTTGAAATGTTTCCAGCTGTGTGATCTCTGCAAAGATTTGATCCATCTGGTCTGCTTCTAGAGAGGGTTGCATGAACATTAAGTGACTGGAAGGCAGCAGCTCTGATACTTCCCCATTTGCTGAGCACTTTCTTCATTGAGAAGGTGTCACTGCCAATAATAATAATAATAATAATAATAATAATAATAATAATATATTTATACCTTACCCATCTGGCTGGGTTTCCCCAGCCACTCCGTGTGGCTCCCAACAGAATATTAAAAACATGATAAAACATCAAACATTAATACTAGTAGTCTAGAAGTCAAGTGCGCATATTGTATCCTCATGCCCTGCTTTTCACCTTTTCTGATCCTGTTTTTTCCAGGGTTTCTGAGGTGCATATTCAGCCCTGGCAAGCATAGCACAAAAGTTAACAGACTTGCCTGCTCACATGTCCCTGGGTTTATTAATTTGTTATGTACTGCGGGAATGATGGAGTGAGATCAGCCTTGAAAATTAAAATTCACAAAAGTTGTCCTAGCCTACAACAACTTTACTTGCCTGCCAGATTTGAAATGGGAAACTTTTTTATTTTTTCAAAAAAAGCATTTCTCTAATCTCAGTCCTCGGAGAAAACAGATTAAAACCCCAGCTGTTCTGAGATTACTAAACTGAAGGCCTTAGGAGGGAAGAGATGTGGAGACTTAAGAAAAGAAAAGAAAATTCTATTTTGACATAACTTTAAAGCAGCACCATAGAACAACATTTGCAAAAAGAGCCGGGGGGGAGGGGTTCCATTGCTGGTCTCCCATCACAGATTTAAACTGACAAAAGAACAAACAAATAAATCAAGGTAAAATGATTAATGATCTGCCCACATTGATACCAATTCACACCAAAACTGCACAGGCATGTGGATACCTTCTGCTGGTCATGTGTATATTTGTTTAGTCGGAGTTGGAGTTGTTCAACTTCAGTTTGGGTCTATTCCATGACTAGTGCTGAGAACTCCCATTCCTAGGCAATATAATCAGAACTTTGCACATGGGGGGTCTCTGATTAGCCTTGTGTGCGATGTGGAGCACATATTTTTCCAGAAGTGTTCCGCCCTTGATTAATATCAACTCAGTATCTGCACAAATAATCGTTCAGTGATCTGTCTTGGACAGAAGACACAGTTCCCTCATCTGTGTATTTTTGGTCTGTATTGAGGCCATTTTCATAATATGTAATCTCTGACAAGTGTACGAGCAACTGTGAGTGTTTGGAGCCAGATGAATTTGTAATGGTCTGCAGGAAAGCAGTATTGCTAGTGGAGCCTATGAAACTAGCTCCTGTAGATCCTGTTGCTCCCCAAGAGCATGGTAAATGACTGTAATGCAAACTGCAGTGAATCAAACTACCCATCATATTTCCATATCGCCACCAGAGTTGGGAGAGCCGGGTTCAAACCCCCGCAAAGCTCACTATGTGCCATGCGCTGGTCACACACTGTCCCCCTAAGCTACTGATCAGGGTTGCTGTGATGGTACAAATGATAGTGTTTACTGCTCCGAGAAGGGTGAAATATAAATGAAATATAAATTAATTAATAGTCAATTAATGTTGTGGGCAATGACAGCATAGGAAGCAGGTGCTTTTTGCTTTTTGTTTCTTTGAAGAACAGGATTGTCACCAAAAGTGATCTGCAGAGTGTTGCAAGCAATATCTTTCTAAAGAGTGAGCTTTAAGTACATTCTTGATTCTGTGAATGTTCTAGTTCCTGTGATATATTTAATGTTTTTCTCCTTTGGGAATGGCTGAAGTACGGTTCTGTTGCCCACGCATCCTTTTTTACAGCTTTGTGACATGACCGGCATTCTAAGCCATCAGTTGTGCCCCTGTGACATCTTGCTATGCCCTTAGTTATAGGAAATTTCATTGCCGTGATGACACAATTCTGAAGTAAGCCGCATCATTCTCGGTGGGAAGAGAGGAATATCAAGCCTTCCTTCTTCCATCTTGAAGATATGCAGCCAAGCAAAAGAAATATGAAGTTTTAAATACACACAAAGAGAAAAATGAGCATTAAAAATGATTTATCATTTGATTTGATTTTAATAGCAGGTCTGTCATATATAAGCTCTAGTCTCATGAAAGGCTGATATTTAAGTGTAAAATAATTTAAGTGGGAACTATGAAATATATGCAAGTGTCTTCTGGTTTTTATTTTTAATGTAGCTTATCTGTCAATCTGTTGAAGCTGGAATAGGTGTGCTAACTCTAAATCAATTCCAAACATAAATCCACTGAATAAAAATGGTGCCACATCCATTTCTCCTGCATTATATCACTGCTACCATTGCATCCCTTTATCATGTGCAGAGAAAAACCAAAATGAATGGGAAGCAAATGATTAATTTTGAAGAGGAAGATATGGTACATGCCAGCTGAATTTTTTACCTCTACCTTTTTTAGAGCACCTTATAAATTTAAATCCACAAAAAAGGTAAATTCTGAATTCCTGTTCACCTTGTTCCAGTTGAAGAAAGCAAATCCATCAGCACCGTATCACCAGAGTTGTCCCTTGAAATGCTCTTCCCCCCACCCCAGTATTTTGTAATGATGATGGGTAACCTTTTTTTTTGCCCCAGTACTGGACATTGCATGCCAAAGGCTAAGAGTTTGACATATTGAGAGTCGATTGCATCCTAGTGACCTCATTGAAGAGGCTTTTGCCTGTTCCTAATTTACTTAATGCTTTTCCAAGAGGATGTGTAACCCAACCCAGAGACAGGCAATGGAGCCTACGTCCTTGGGCTGACTTTTGCCATGAGGTGTTTCAGGAACAATCTGGGCACTCAGAATCCAGCAACCACAGAGTAATGAGTCACTTAGTCACATCCTGTCATTTACAGTAACTCAGGGTGATAAAGATATTTGTGTGTAATATCTAAGGAGCATAACCTCAAGTGGGACACCCTAAAAGTGTTCTGCTCTATTTTGTAATAGGAAATAGCTTGGACAATACATATTCTAGTGGTGGAGAAGAGTCATTGGTTGCTGGCATCAATCTTGCATCCCAAGGAGTTTATAATGCTGATAATTCTGAGTACCTCAAACATTTTGTTTCCTTACATGTTTAGGAAATGACTAATTTTATATGGGTTTGGTATATATATATATATATATATATATATATATATATATATATATATATATACACCAAACCCATATATGGTTAAAGGTAGATAGCCGTGTTGGTCTGTCATAGTCAAAACAAAATAAAATAAAAAAATTCCTTCCAGTAGCACCTTAGAGACCAACTAAGTTTGTTCTTGGTATGAGCTTTCGTGTGCATGCACACGAAAGCTCATACCATATATGGTTATTTATTTTGTGAATCTTTTTTGCCTATTTTAACATTACTCTAGCTCTTTGGATTTTTAATTCTCCATGAACTACTGCCTTCCTTGATATAGTGTACTTGGACTTTCAAAAAGCTGTCATCGAAGCAGCTCACCAAAGACTTCTCAATAAGCTTTAGCCACCAAGGAATAAAAGGAGAGGTCCTCTTGTGGCTCAGGAATTGGTTAAGTTGCAAAAAGCAAAGATTAAGAATAAATGGACAGTTCTCCAAGTGGAGAAGCCTATGACATTGAGTCCTCCAAGGATCGGTATTAGGACCTGTGCTTGTTAACTTGTTGATAAACGATCTAGAGCTAGGAGTGGGCAGTGAGGTAGCTAAGTTTGCTGATGATATTAAATTGTTTGAGTTTGTAAAATGGCAAATGCAGTACAGTGTAAACAAGTGCAAACTGATGCATATTGAGGCAAAGCATCTTATTTTCACATATATGTTCATGGGGTCTGAGCTAGCAGGAAAGAGACCTTGGGTAGCTTCATTAGACAGCTCAATGAAGATGTTGACCCAGTGTACAGTGGTCGTGAAAAAGGCAGATTCCATGCTAGGGATCATTAGGAAGTGACTTGAAAATAAAACTGCTGATATCATAATGCTGTTCTACAAATCTGTGTCGCGACCACATTTGGAATACATTTGGAGTACATGTTCTGGTTGCCGCACCTCAAGAAGGATGTTTTAGAGTTGGAAAGGGTTCAGAAAAGGGCAACTAAAATGATCTAGGGGGTGGAGCAACTTCCCTATGAAAAAAAAGTTTCAGGACAACATCTTTTATTCTAGAGTTTGGGGGACGTAAAAATATCCTATGGTACTTTTTAAAGAACTCCAATAATGTTTTAATTGGGCCCAAGTAAATTTTAAAGCTGAAGTTTAAAAACAAGCTGGTTTTATTCATCATTACTGTATGGCTTCTTCCTACTAAAAACATATTCAATAAGGGAAAAATAATTATTCGTCAGCTGTATCTTGTAAAACACTTTATATAGCAACTACAATTATTGACATTAGCAAGAGATTTGTTTTTGGAAATAGAAAAGCTTTTGAATGGTTCCTGTTAATAATAATTACAGGGGGAAAGGAAAGTTAGTTACTTTAAAAAAAGGTTCCTTGCAACAGAGTCTTAATCCTCACATTCTTCTCTGCTGGTTTGTAGAAAGTCTTCTGCTTGTACCAAAAGCTTCAATTGACACTACCAACCATTTACATGTAGAGTTACAAATGGAGAGTTCAGATTGCTTTTTAATCCAATGTAAAAAAAAAAAAGCTGAATATGTTGTGAATAATCTTTTATCTCTATTCAGGCAATGATGTTAAAAACTAGTCCTCCAGGGAATATATTATTTGTGTAAAATGGGATACCTTTCCTGTGATACTGCAGCAATTTTCTCCATTGAGCTAATCAATTATAGTGGTACCTTGGTTCTCAAACTCCTTGGTACTCAAACAACTTGGAACCAGAACTCTGCAAACCCGGAAGTAAGTGTTCCGGTTTGTGAAAATTTTCCGGAAGCCGAATTGCTCCATTTTGAGTGTTATGCTTCTGATTTGAGTGCCACAATTCCAGTTTGAGTGTTATGCTGAGGTGGTCTGTCTGTTTTTGCTATTTATTTTGCATTTTTGTTTTTGCAGTGTTTTTGTGACTGCGTGGAACCCAGTTCAGCTACTGATTGATTGATTGATTGATTGATTGTGTGATTGCAGTACATTGTTTATTGCTTTCATTTCATGGATCAATGGTCTCATTAGATAGTAAAATTCATGTTAAATTGCTGTTTTAGGGGTTGTTTTTAAAAGTCTGGAACAGATTAATCTATTTTGCATTACTTTCTATGGGAAAGCGCACCTTGCTTTTGGAACGCTTTGGTTTTGGAACAGACTTCCGGAACGGGTTAAATTTGAGAACTAAGGTGCCACTGTATATGCATTTCTAGTAAGTTCATTTATGTGTCAAAATCAAGGTTTTATATGACAGCTAATGTACCATAGTGAATAGAGTGAGCTGTTAAGGCCTCGGGTCAAATGTCACATCAAGCACAACTTTGCTAGGTGGCCTTGGATGACCCACCGTCTCTCACCCTCAGCTCCCTAATCTGTAATATGAGGAGAATGAAAATTATGTTCCTTATAGGATTGGTTTAAGGTATGTGGAGATTGGAGGTGCAGAAACCCTGTGTGAAATACTGGAGAACTGCTTTCAGTCATTGTAGGCAAAACTGACAAAGCTGAACTAGCACAGCTTCCTATTGTGTTCCTATTGTGTATCTGCAGTGGTAGGAGGGGAAGTGGGTTTCATAAGTGCAAGGTGTTATGTATTATATTCTCAGAAGGACTGATTGCCACCTGTCCTACTTTCCCTTCAACTTGCGTGCAGAGAGTTTATAAATAGTGCATTAGAGCTGTATGCCACTAGTGATGGTGTCATTTACATATAGCTTCCATCTGGTTCCAGTTGCTTATCTTGCTCATTCTTCACCACTTAAGTCTTAAAGGTTACAATGATTTTAACCGCTCATACAGCCAGACTTTGGCATCTCCCAAATGGGGAGAAGAAAGGGATGGGCAGTTGAGAGGATAGGCATTTCACCCTTTTGCTTTCACAGCTCATGATGGCTTATTCCTTAATGAGCTTTTGTGCTCAGTTGTTAGAAACTTACACTGCTCCCTGCCAATGTATTACCTTAATTTTATTCAGACCCCATACCATTGGTCTCCTCTTTAAGTGGAAACAGCCCTGGGGCTGTGTGCATGTGAGATTGGGGTGGGCCCTGGTCTTCAGTGCTCCCTCTTCCATCACCCTCTCTGCTTCACTTACTTTGGGGAGGAGATCCTAAGTAAACCAAGGAAGTCCTGGTTTTGAATTCCCACTATGATCCTGGGAAGAAATATTATCCAAAATGACCCACTGTGGGACAGGATATTTCTTTGTGGAAGAGGATTAGCCTCGCACAGATATTTATTCTGCAGCTTAGCCACTTAGCATGCTGCCAAGGGGACTGAACCCACCTTAAGGTCAAATGCTGGGTTTAATGTACTTTGCATGGGCAGAATCTGTGTTGGGGGCATTCAGTGTGCATCTAATTAGCAGATCTGTGCCAGTACAAACATGCTAGGTTTTACGTGAAGAGTGAATGGTAATAAACACTCTTAAATTCTAGCTGTTCACACCTCAGTAATGAGGTAGCAATTCCCATAACCACTGAGATCGTGCTCTATTTCTAGCCCTCTGAGAGTCCATACTGATAAAGCTTGAGTACCTGTTTATCTTGTGGCGTGTGTTCTTTTCTTCTATTAGCAGTTGTGCCAGGGATTGAAGGGTATAAGCTACTTATACCCAACAGAAGACACACATGCATTCCAGAAGAGATGTGCTCTCTGCCTTGTAACAGTGTGGATGAGCTCAAAGGAAAACTGGAAAACCCAAGCAGTGACATTTGGGCTATTTGCTTTGCAGAGGTATGCTCAATGAGAAAGAGCCCTGACACTAAGCTGGAATAGAAAAGTTTTTCCTATTTATCCAAGGATTTAACAAGTTATGGAAAGGGACTATACCTTATAATGATTTGCCTTTCTAAATGCTAAATCTCATTAAAGATAGGGACCCCTTAAATATAATTTAAACCATTCCTACAGGGGTAGGAAGCCTGTGGCCATCAAGAGATTTTTGGACTACAGCTCCCATCATCCCTGACAGTCAGCCATGCCAGCTGGGCCTGATGGGACTTGGCATCCCAACAACGTCTGAAGGAGTCTTCATCTTTGCCTTATCCTAAATTAAAACTTGAAAGCAAAAGAAGGTCTCCCTCCAGTTCTTCAGGAATCTGCAATGCTTTATAAATTTAAGAAGTATTTAATTATTCTCATTGGAAGCAGAAATGGTTGTTTTGAGAGTGAACAGCCGTTTCATGCAATCTTAATTTGTCGGTCACCACCCTTCCTCCCCACACAATCCTTCATCTTTTCCCTCAATTAGCAGAGGTTATTTGAAATAAAATGCTTTGAGGAGGAGAGTGGCAAATATTTTCTTTCCAGAGCCTTTCTTATTTTTCTTGCTTTTAAACACCACATACAATACTTATCTTCTGTTTTATAAGCACTTTTTGGAATAGAGGATGCCATACTGACCAGAGCTGTTGGTTTGTCCAATCTATTATTCTGTCATTTTCAGCATGCAAAATCCTCCCTTCCAATCCTTCCATTTCCTCAAAAAGCCCTGCATTCAACTATACAGTTGATTAGGGATGAGTGAGGAGGAGAATGTGTCCTTTAACTTGAATATTTGAAAGCTCAGCCTTGCAGTGAAATCCTATTATTCATGGTACATTGTTACCAACTTACTTTCTTCCTAGTAGATCAGTTCTGATCACTGGTATTTCTGGAAAATAGTTGATAGTTCTTGTCTAGCTGCAGATGGCGGTGGAATGTATATATTATATATTTGCACTTTGATCAGTCTGGCTGCAGGGATCCCATTGCAGCAGATCTTTGTGGTCTGCGTTCACTATTGATCTGCTCCTTGGTGCAATTCAAGGGGTGAGTTCAATTTGCAAAGCAGAATATGGTTTTGTGACCTTTTAAGATTGGTTTCCTCACATGTGTCCTTTAAATAGCTCTTTATGCCAGTGTGTCTGGTTGGGTATCTGCATTACTCATTTGTTTCGGATCTAATATTTTCTAACTTCTCTTTTGTATATGCCAAATTGTAGCATATAGGACATTGTGCTGGGTTTTAAATTTTATGCTGGGGATTGTCTAGAATTTAAGAGGTAGGGGTTGACTGAGAGTTGCATCTTGTTTTTGGGAATGTCACTTTGGACAATTGTTATCTAATCTTCATGGAACTTGTACACATTCACTATGAAGCAGTTGCCTCCACGTGTAGACAACCTGAGCACGTGTGAGCCTGTAACTATATCGAGATTACTCTGAATCTCCTGACTTCCCCCCATCCCTTCCATGGGTCCTAATAATAATGTTTACAACTGCATATCAGTACTTGTCCAAATTTTTATCCTTCCAAATTGTCCATACTTTCCGTTACTTTACAAGTATGGCTAAAATCCTGCTAATGTTTTAACCTGTTTACAGTGGTCTTGTAAATAAATTAACTTTTCCCATTCTTTTTTTAAGTTCTTATCTTCTTGGTTTCTAAGCTTCCCACTTAATTTCACCACTTCGGCATAGTCCATCAACTTGGTTTGCCATTCTTCTCTGGTCGGGGTTGTCTCTTCCTTCCATCCCTGGGCTAATAGCATCTGTGTGGTTGTTGTCGCATACATAAACAGTATTTTCTGGTCCTTTGGTATCTCGGTACCTATAATTCCTAATAAAAATGCTTCTGGTTTTTTAACAAAAGATATTTTAAACATTTTTTTCATTTCATTATATATCATCTCCCAGAAACTTTTAATTAATTTACACATCCACCACATATGATAAAAGGTACCTTCTTTTTCTTTACATTTCCAACAAGTATTTGGATATTTTTGCTAACTTAACCGGGGTCAAATACCACTGGTATTGACACCCTCTCAGCTTTTCAATATACATTTTTTGGGTACTGTACTAGTACCTCCTAAAAGGTGTATGTTCTGAATCATGTTTAAGGCCAGGGGTCGGCAACCTAAGGCCCATGGGCCACAAGTGGCCCATGGGGGTCGTTTAACCGGCCCACGAGCCACCCCCGAACCGAGCCGCCCGCTTGGCAAGCCCCCGCGTGCTGCCCTAAAGCGGCGCGGCGACTTGCTTCCGCAGCACTAGAAATTGCATCTGCGCAGGCGCCAGAGCGCGTGGGAGATCCAGCCCATGGAGGGATCTCTACTGGAGTGAACCGGCCCAGGCGAGGTAAACCTTGCTGACCCCTGATTAAGGCATTCTGAAATAGGTGCCAGCTCTCAGGGATGGGCACTATGGTCTTTGCACATGGAAGACTGAACTATGGATGAAAATGGCCCCCAAGGTAAATTCTTTCCCTAGTATTCTCCATATGTGCAGGAAAGGGAGTCTCTTTGTGCCTAGTGAGGAAGTGAGGCCAACAAATTGTAAAGCTCTGCATTTTTCACTTACTCCCAGTGGATGCTGCACAAGATGATTAATATTTTAACATTTTTGTGTTCTCTGTTTTACTTTTAACACTGGAGCACTTTAAATCACTTGGGAAGAAGAAGGTCTGTCTCTTCTCCAGTTACATAAACAATTGGTGGTACTAGGGCAAAAAAGGAAAATAATTTGGGTGGAGTTAGGAGAGAAGGTAGGATGAAGAAAACTGTTTTACATGTAACATCAAAAACTTAAATTTTCCAGCGCCTGGTGTGAGTGCAGAGTTAGATTCCTATGTGCTGCTGGAATTGAGTTCTACAGAACCTCTGAAAGTGTCTTATAAACAATGTGTTGGAAAGTAGAGAGAATATTCCAGGTCTTCAAACAAATGTCTGTCCTGTTTTTCCACCCATCCCCATGTGGATAGGCCTCATTTATTAGAGGATGAAAAATGAGTCAATGACCTTGTCCATTGCCCTTCCCACATTTTATGTATTTGAGTCCTGTTTACTTGAGTAGAGATGTAAAATTTATGGAACTGCTAGCAGCATTGATAAACTCCCCCCCCCCAATTGTGGGTAGGATGTGGGTAATGAAGAACATTTTGTGAAACACTGAAATATTAGCGGTATGTGCTTGAGAGTTCATACTGCATTTGATAATAGCCATTGAGGTCAGAGGTACTTTAAGAATAGAGATGCTCTTAAAATACAACAAACTAATGTTTGAAATAAGGAATTGCAAAGTTAAATATATGGAATTGAATTTCCAAAATATAGCAACTGCCACCAGATGTTAAAATAATGCTGGCTTAGTGAACTAGCCATCTACACCAGTGTAACCATTTCCGTTGTAGCTTTGAAAAAATGAATGTGTATGTCTTTTTCATATTCTAAAACCAGTATTTGAAGACTCCATGGTTTGTCATCTTAACCCAACACACTGTTATTTCTACAAATTGATCCTCTGTACCAATTGGTCAGGATCCTTAGGGTTTGGGGTTGTTGTTGTTTTTACACTTAACTGCCAATCCCAATTTGCTTTTTAAAGTCTGTCAACCTTCAAAAGGGGGTTGCCATGTATATTGGAGGACCACTGCTGAGATTACAAGCCCCGTCCCAGAAGTGGTTGGTGCATCTCTTTGGAATGTGGTCCTTGAATTAGCTTCAAGCCTTTCACATCTTGGTTTGATGCTTAGCTTTTGTGCATTTCCAAATGTACCTGATAGGCAATAATCAGAGGGGATTTTTTTCCTTTTAAATTGCTCTTAATAAAATTAGAACGGGTAAAAAAATATTTAAAATCAAAATAGTGGTTGGATATTACATTTTAAATGCTCCCTTGTTTATTTATTTGTTTTTGGAGGTAAGATTTGAAAAATAGGCTTAACTGTGGGATACAGACCAGTTTGAATGGAACTAAAAACACCTGACAGGCATGTCACATTAGTCCTCTTTCCATTGTCAGTGTTTCTCTGTATTAAAGTGAATATATGTTGACAGCTAGTGCAATTGCCATTTCATACAGCTTCCTTGTTAAAGACCTGTTGCCTGGCTTGACTTGCTTCATCCCAAAGGGTTAAAAAAAACAAAAAAACTTTGAAATTACCCAAATGAATGATTCACATAAGTATATGTAATTATGTATGAAAGAATGAATCATCTTGCAGCTGCTTCCAATTAATGTCTATCATTTATGAAATAGTTCAGATACTGTTTGGGAGAAATTGACATTCTGTAACTATTCTGTTTGGGTCCCCTCTGCATGTTTGTGCTGCTCTCCTGGCCTGCTGTCATCCAAAGATTTGGGTCTCTGTACTACCCTTCTGCGGATGACACCCATTCTATCTCTCCATTCTGTTTGAATCAGTAGTAGCAGCAGCTGTGCAGTGCTGGACCAGTGTCTGAAGGAAGTGATGGGCTGAATGAGGATCAATAAACTAAGGCTGAATCCTGATAAGATGGAGCCGGGATGGACAGGCAATCCCTGTGTCTGGAAATTAGGAGGACAACCTGTTCTGGAAGGGGGTGCACTCCCTTCTCTAGAGGAACAGGTTTGTAGTGTGTGCTCTGGAAGTAGTATAAAATACTTACATTCTGGCTATTTTGTGATGGCTGTGGATCCGCTGACAAAGTTCTGAAATCTTAATATCTTTCTTTGTGTTTCTTCTTGTGTACTAATACTTTGTCCCTTGCTCCAATCCTTCAGGATGGAGGAAGCTATACGCATCCAGTGGAAATGATTTCTTTTTACCAGAAAGCAGCTAAAGAACAGTTTTCGAAATGGCAACATTACCCTCTTTGTTCTTACCTCAGCACAGAATCAACATTGTGTCATTTTTTTTTAAGGCAGTTGCTACTTCCTCTAGAGGTCTATATTGCTGTTTTAATACAAATCACTCTCTTGATGATTACCAAATCCATTCCACTGCACGCTTGCAATAACTTAGGCTTTTTACTATTTTGCTTGACTGCTAGTGATATATTGATGTGATCTTTAGAGAGGAAGAGATGATTGAGCTAGAATAATAGCAGGGAATCTTAGGAGATTGCAAGGACATTTTTTCATATTCTTGTGTAGTGGGAAGTAGAAATGTCCTGGATGGAAGAGCTGACCATGTAAGGGCAAAACGAAACATTATCTGATTGCCGAACTGCTATGAAAAACCACTCCATTTTGCCTTTTTCACAACAAGATCTTCATTGAACTGTTGACTCATGGTCATTCGCCATCTGTTAGGACCCAGTTCACATATATGATTTTATTTTATTTAGAAGATTTATAAACCGCTCAATTGAAGAGCTCTCTAAGCAGTATACAATAAGTCGTATCTTTGGTCTCAGCTTTAAATCATAACCAACTGTCCTTTGGATATCTTCTCTATTTGAGTCCTTGCGTTCTTGAATTTTGGGACAGTGCCATCACATATGGAGATCATCAGCTGCTATTTGTCCACATTTTCAATATCCGTATGTTTTGTTCTTATCAGTTTTATTTAATTTATTTAGGGTTAAATAACAGCTATATTACAGTTGATAAAAAATCTAAAACTGACACAGATGGCATTGCTTGCTGTGCCAGTAAAACAGATGTCCATCTGCATAGAAGTGTCAGTCATTTTACCCATCTCTTTCTAAAAAAATTAAATGCTTTTTCTATAACACTTATTTCATTAGAAGATGGTACTGTATAGTCTGTTGTTAGAACTTAGTATTCAATTCCTGAATATAAGGTTCCTTTTCTAAAAATTTCCATGGTTACATAATTTCTCAGTTGACAAATTTGGAACCAGTGGGGGGTGTTCAGAATCTGATGGCTTTTCACAATGTCATTGAATCTTATAATACTGTTTTTTACTCGTAGAGCACTCCATTTGCAGTGCTAGGTGTATCATTACAAATAAAATATGACAAAAGGGATATAGAAGGACTTTTAAAATATTTGTGCAAGATGTTAGCGTTTTTCATATTATTCAAGAACTCTGGCATTTTAGGCTTCTGACGTTTCTCAAACTCACTTTTAAACCCCAAGGTAGGTTAGTAAATGGCATTTTAGCATTACCTGGTTCCATTGCATACTCAGGATCAGTTTGGTGCTCTTCGGCAATTAAATTCTGCATTAGACATTTATATTGCAGACTAGGTGATGCAATTGCAGCTAACCCCCTTTTATGGCAGGAAAAGTGAAAACTGGTTGTTCTGGAGCAGTAAGTAGAAGCTGCTTTTCTTTTTCCTTCGGTTTTTCACAGTTTATGCTTCTGGGATGCATAACCTGTAAGTAATTTGCCCACGCAACATAGGCAGTCTGTACTGTAAAGACTAGGCACTAATAGCACCTTCCCCATTCTGATTGCTCATTCACCCATTGCTGCCTCTGCCTCTGAAAAGCCGCCTAGCATTTGTTTATGGAAGTCCAGAGCATGTAGTGAAAAAGCCGAGTAACAGTCCTTCTTCCTTTTCCCAGAGAGAGTGCAGGGGAAGATGCATTGGGCTTAATATGACCTCAGAAATAACTTCCTTAATCACAAGTTTGTAGAGGGGGAGTGAGCTTGTTGCGCCACCTGTATCGCGCTATTCCCTTTTCATATGTTAATCAGTAATTAATCTTGATTTTTGTTGGGTTTAGGAGTTTTACTCTTGGCACATGTGCAGAACCAATTATATCGTAAATCACCCGCGTTTCAGCAAATGTCATTCTGATAGTTCCCTACTGCATAGAGCACTACTAGTAAAACATTTGAGGTCAGGAACTTGGATTCCTCAACCACTGTATTCAAGGAAACCCATTTATTGTTCTGTCTCAGTAGAAAAGGTTCATTTCTCTTAGACTTATATCACATTGGCAGCCAATCAAGGAAAGTCATAATTGCATTTATGCAATCGGGGGCGGGTGAGCTGAGGCCGCATTAATCTGTCTTAATGAATTAATACCACTGGCCTCTTTTCACCCCCAATATGAATGTGGCAGATTCTTAAGAATACAGTATTTTACGTTCTTTATTGAGCAAGAATTACGCTTTGGGCACTCAGAGTGCTTGACCTGCGTCTCTCACACTGTAAAATTGCTAAATGTATTCTTTGTACTTGATTCTGCAGAAGGATTTAGAGAGACTTGCCATGGATTGCATGAAGCAGTATTCATCTCAAATTATCCTGAGCTGACTACTGGGCCTTTTTGATAGCCTTCTTGTGATGATTTGTGCTGTGGATGATAAAGATGGATGATTTAAAAAATCAGTTAAAAGGATCTTTCAGGCTAACTATTAAATTACCGGTAGGTCTATGTAAACTAGAGGGAAAAGCAATCATACCATGTCCTGTTTGGGTAATGAGAATTGGCAGCTTTCTTCTTGTCATCACGTCAGCTGCTTGAATTGTGCAGAGTCTAATCATATCTCCAGGTTGTTCAGAGAGCATGTTGATTAGATACAATATACAAAAGTGCTTATAAGAGCATCCTGCATTTAAGGGAATTGCTTTTGCGCTTGCCAAAATCAGGGATGTGAGCTCTTTAATCTTGCCGCCAGCTCAGTGGGAAGAAGTTGATGCATCTGTTTCAACATTTTCAGTGTCCTTGGTGCTCCTAAATGTGTCCAGCTCTCCTTCTCAGGGTGTCCTAAATGTGCCCAAGCTCTCCTTGGGCTAAATTAGTAAAACCACGACCCAAAGGCTGCATCATAGATAATCCAAATTAGATTTTCTATTTCTGTAACAATGTTTTGGCAATGGCTCGTGAAAGGCAAGGAAGGGCATGTGTTGGGTAACAGACAGGGCAACAAAGACAGGAAGACACTTTGAGAGACATGGACCCAGAAGCTCAGCCCAGTGACTGGAATGAATATCCGAGTCCTGTATTCCAGTTTTGCTCCGCACTATACCATATACAAAGGTAAATGAAGTATTTATAGCTTGGAATTGTTCTTGTTATGCCCCACACTAAGGCAAGCATCAACAGATGCAATTTAGACAATTGTTTCTTAACACCAACTCAAGGATGAAGTAGTTGTTGGACTCTAGTTGTCAGTAGCCCCAGCCAACATGATCAGGGATGATGGGAGTTGTAGCCCTCCAACATCTGGAGGGCCACAGGTTACCTATTCCTGCTTTAGATCCCCACTATGCAAACCAGACCTATTCATTCTTGCAGCCCTCTCCAGATTTTTAAATGTATAACTTCATCACAAGTCTATAATTCCATCTTTAGTTGTGCTGTTTTTTGTTCCCACGGTTATTTTAGGAAGAGCTTTCTCATATTCTAGGAAACAGATAGTGAAATCCCTTTGTAGAACTAAGGGCAGTGTAAGGCAGTTTAATCAGCAACATGTTTTGTAGATGACACAATACGGTCAACATCAAGTCAGTACTCTCACTAAGAAAGTCTTCTATGCATTAGTATCCCCATCTCAAGTTCTAGCCATGTTGCCCACTTCAAAACCTGATTCCATCCTGGCCCAGAATTACTGTCCTTCCACATCGTGCTGCTGTTCTGGCTGCTGAGTGGGTTGTTTCTTCTGGTTCTTATTACTTAATGCGGCCTCTGTATCTGTATGTATGCATAGCTTTCCTGTTTCCATTATTGTGTCTGGAGCAGAAACAGCCTGACATACTTAGCACTACCTCCCCTGGTGCTTTCCATATAATCTGACTGGATGGGGAAGAGTGAAGAGAGTGAGGCTGCTGAGTGACTCTGCTGGGAGCACTGGAGCGTTTGGCTGGGGCGCTGTGGTCCTTCCCACATGGGCCAAATGCACGGCCATACTTGCCGTTCCATAACGATCCCATTCACATTGGCTTAGCATTAGTGCCCTGGTTCCCAGCAGGAACTCATTGGAAACTATTTATCATTTCTGACACAGAAGGTAAAATCCCTCTTGTTTTATTGAAAATACACTCTTTAAGTTTTCATTTAACAGCTGCTATGAGGAGTCTGCCGAATGCTGGGAACTGTTCTTTGAGAACCGCAGCAATTCGCCAGAGAAGTTAGCAGTCAGACCTCAGTAAAATGAGGCAGTGTGGTCGTTAATCATATCTGTTTACTGACAGGAGGCTCATGATATATCACTTGGCCCACCTGTTGGATTAATACTTTTCTTGAATGTTTGCAAATGGTTTTTTGCTAGACAGGTGAATGTTATCTTTTCCTCATTCTGGGAGACACGAGGTGCAGAAGTATGAAACCAGTGTAGTCAACACGGTCAGTGACAAGAGAAGAGTTTCTTTGAGCTTCTGATATCTATGGCCATTGATTATGCTCTATAATTTCTTAGTCAAAATGTAGGATGCAAGAATGGACAATTGGGCATATTCTGCCTCTTTTATAGGTTTTGCTATTTATGCCTACCTTTCACCATCCAGTGGTTGAATCAAGGCTCGAGCAACCATGATTGTGTTCTTTTCATTTTATCTTGTACAGTATGAGCAGTTTCTTTTAAAAAAATTGATTTATACCCCACTTTTCCTCCACATTGCTCAAATACATTGGTTTTTCTCTCCCCATTTTGTCCTCAACAACCCTGTAAGCAATGCTTTTTTTCAGGGGGTACTCAAGGGAAGGGCACGCAGTTCCAGCACCTCTTTTTTGGGTTAAAAAGTTGTGACACTTACCGTAACAACTTCGTGGTGAGTACTGACACCTATTTTTCTAGGGGGGAAAGCACTGCCTGGGAAGTAGGTTAGGCTAAGAGACAGCCACTGGCCTAAAGTAACCCAATGAGCTTCAAAGATGAGTGGAGATTTCAACCCTGGTCTCTCAGGTCCTAATACAAAACTCTAACCACTACACCACACTGACCCTTGCACTGTTTCTGCTCTGAAAACGTGAACCAAATGCTGTGTAGTTGGAAATAATCTAGGTGCAAGTAAGTCCAGTCCAGCTCCCTAATTCCTGGAGAACTGCCACCAAAGGATGCCAAGCCTCGCCATATGCTTCTCGTACACAGCTGTGATGGAAAATCCACTGAATGTTTCTGGGATGCACCCCTATGAAAAGAATCTCCTTTGCCTAGGAAGGAGCCCATTCCTAGCAGCAGCATTTGAGAAAATCTAGAGCTGTGCTTACAAAGCAGCCGGCATCTCAGCTTCATATCCTGTAATATATTTAGGGAGAATTGGCTTCCGGAAGGATGCCCCTGGTTTACTACTTTTTCATAGACTTGGATCCCAAAGTGCATCTCAGGGCTCTTTTGGAATGACTTGATGCATGTTAATTTAATGGGAGATAGAGACATGGGGTGAATGCAGATGATCAACCTGCCAAGTAATAAATGTGGGGAAGCTTGTTTGTTTCTTTAAAAGTGGGTTGAAGTGCAGCAGTAAAGATGACCATGGCTGGCTTAGTAGGATTCTGTGGTTGCTCTTGCTCCACCCCTAATTAGTTAGTTAGTTGTTCTGTTGCCATGGAGTAAAGACGAACTCTACCATGCATCGCTGCAGTGTCTTGTCACTGATTCCCAGCTCTTTGTTTCGGGAAGTAGATACTTTAATATATCCTCACCAATAAAGCATTCTCTTCTGTCTTAGAGGGTTTTTTTCTGGGGTGGGGAATTTGAGACATTTAAAAAAGTAGATTGTGCTTTAAGTAATAGATGTGAAGGCATATACTCTGTGTTCTTTCGCATCTTAAAAGCAATATTTTGTATGCACATCCCACGGAGACTCTCAAAACTGAACTCACAAAACCATCAGGATTTCACAGGGGTCTCTCCCAGGCCTATCAGGAGATACCAGAGATTGAATTGGGACCTTCTGCATGCAAATGCTGTACCACTGGCCTGCAGTAATAGATGGATTCTGTTCCTTAAGGGGGGGGGGGACATGAGACTAACTTGGAGGAATATCTTCCCCCTCTCAGTGTTACTTGCCATAGATTTGGCTCACCAATTTACCAAATGATAAATGTGGGAAGTCTCATTGAGAAAGGGCTCTCATATTTTACCACATATTCAGATGTGTGACAGAAAAAACTGCGCCACATTTTCAAAATTCTGTAGGACTGGACAGGGATCTCACATTAATGCCATTAAAAATGTATCACATGCTTAAAACAACTACATCAGCATAAACATTTAAAATTCACAATGAAAAATTACAAATAAGCAATATCACACAAAGAGCAGATAAAGTAAAAGGAGTCAGTTAAACATCTTTAAATTCAAAATGCACACTAAATAAAATTGTCAAACAGCTTAGCTCTATATTAAATTGGAGATTATATTTCTTAAGCCTGCTGTATAAGATAGGGCTTTAATAGTTCTCCTTTTCTCTTCAACACAATTTGTTTGGTTGTGCATTATCTTTTCCCTTCTAATTCCAAAACATAATAAAAATGACACTTTACAATAAAAATGTTTCTCTGCCTCCCTCCCTCAATTATTTGGCTGTTGAAGAAGGACTATCTTTTTGGTTCCTTCTGTGTCAGGTAACTACCCTGGCAGCCATTATTGACTGCCACCAAACCCATGTCTTCATGTATCCAGACAGCTAAGACAAAGCATGGTAGAAAATTCCTTACCACTTAGTAAGTTGGTTGCCTGTGTGGAGCTATAGAATTAGAAGATACTAACCTCTTTTCAGCTTACTAGCCAGAGGTGCAACCTTCGGAGTTTCACCGTTTACCAGACAAAAAATTAGTATTAATAGCATATAAGTGTGGCTTAGGCACTTACACTGTATACCTGAGGAGGCATGCGACTAAATGGTTTCTAGAATATTGTTGCACATCGGGGGTCAATGGCGCTCCATAGACAATTGACCAGCTGGACCACACATTGCAGTCTACCTATGAGGGGACTTCTACACCTTAGTTATTCTAGAACTATAGAAAAAAGAAATTCTATTTCCATATCCCACAACAGTTAAGCTTCTTAAATAATAATTAGAATTTTAAAAATTAAGATAGACACTTCAGTATCTTTTAAAGCATGTTGCTCATTTCACAGCCCCCACCCCCGAAAGAATAGAAATATGTGACCCAACTTGAAAGTGTGAAGGCAAAAATGTGTGGCCTTGTTTCTCAAATTCTTGCTGAGGCTGAAAGTGCTACCCTTTCTTCTCTTCCACTGCCGGCTACCTTTTTACAAGGAATCTTTTGTTGTTGTATGAATTCATAATACAGACACTGTTTCTAGCAATACATCAGCAAGCCTTAGCATAGTCTGAGCATAAATGGGGGAAAACGTGAGACACTAGTCTGAAATTCCACTTTTCAATGTGGCTGCACTGTTTGAAGAAGACTGAAATCTATGTGCCATGTTCTGCCTGTGTAATGAAGTCTGCATTGATATTCTGTTAATGCTGATGCCACTCAAAGTCCAAAACAACTGCATTTAAGCAGCACATCTTCTTGCATGGGATGATCTTGCTTTTTAGTTGGGTTAACAGCCCGATGAGGTCACTTCTTTGCATATCAAGCTGGTGTGCATCACCTTTTGTTCCTAAAACAAACTTCACAAAACCACCACACAAAATCATCCTTTTTTATTTTCCCCTATTGATCTTCAAAGGATTGCATTCTAAACAGTATATTGTGGCCTGTGAATGCAAGTTTCCCTAGTTTAGGACCATTTCCTCTGCTGATAGGCAGAAGTTGTAAGGATCATTATACTTTTCACTTAAGCTGTAATTATATTAAATGGCATTTGTGATTGGTTTGTAGCACATAAGGGATGTTTTATGTTGCACTCGTTATCTGTACATAAAATGGGCAAGAGTTTGGTAATGGTGTGTCTGCAGAATGAGACAGGAGGGAGGGTGGTCCCACTTCATGCAAGTAAAGACAAAAGTCATAGCATGTGGGTTCCAAAGTGGTTGAATAAGAGGTACCAACATTGCTTTTAATGAGGAGTTGCCAATGCTAGGTTATTATGATCCAAGTGTTAAATTAGATAATCCTACCTAAAAAATTAGATTCTACAACTCACATCTGTTATTCTCTAATGAAGAGGATATTTGCTTGTTATATGCCAAGACTTAGAACCTCTCATTAAATCACAATTACTTACAATTTAGGTTTTAGTTTCTGTAATGGTGATGTTGGAGGAACAAGCCCACCCTATCTAACCCAATTTACCCGTGAAACCAAGGGGTGCTGGGCTTGTGAAACAGTGTCAGGGATAAGAGCTGTTCTCGAGCTCGTGGCACAAGCAGTCTGGAGCCCTGGGGTGCTTGTGGGAGATGAGTACTCAGCTTTATCAAGACTGCATGCCAAATACCGGTTTCTCCTTGCTGTAAAAATAATATGTGAAAGGGCTCTTGAGAAATCAGCAATGTATATATTATATGAGAGTGCGAATGAGGAGGAATATATGTGGCATTCATTCAGCAACCAGATGTAGAGGTCCCAAGCTTCATTTTTTTCTTATTATAAACCTGTTGCGAATTAAAAACAAGAAAGAAACAAGCTACCGTGAGATCAGATGTAGCGTTACTGATGTCAGGTGCAGGATTTATTTTCAAGAGCAAGATTTATCTGCACAAGTCCTTTGGAGAAGGTGTCCCAGGGAAAGCTAGCTGTACTGTGAGTTTTATCTTCTTTCCAAACTACACTTGTTTTTAAGTGCACGTTTGCTGTTTTCCATGACCAATCACCCTCTTCCTAAAGATTTATAACTCAGCTGTTTCAATTTGTGATGGGCCGAAACTTTGGAATGCAGATTGTCAGTCCAGATGTCAGACCTTTCCTTAAAAAAAGAAAATGAAGGATTAAATTAGGTATGTGTGATTTCCCCCCCTTTTCTTTGAAGGCTCAAAATGTCACTTGAAGTCCTAAACTTATTTCCTGTTTCCTTTCAGATGTGATGGTTCACTTTTAAAAGGGAAAACATATTGCTTAGCACCAAGTGCTGAACTATAAAAACAAAGTTAACTAGAGTCCTATGGGTAATGTGTAGACTTAAATGAGAATGTCATAGTATTATCATATGTAGTTTATTTATTTATAATAATATTTATATATCACTATTTCATTTAAAAAAACAAAAACAAAGCGGTTAACAACAATAATGCATAAAACCGTACAATTAAAACCATATAGAAGTTAAAATCAGACATCAATTAACTGTTGTGGGAAGATGTGTTCTTCATCGCCTGCATAGGCTTGGCAGAATAGAAAAGTTTTCAAAAGGCATTTAAAAGTTGAAACAGAAGGTGCCTGCTGAATCTCTGTTGGTAGAGTACCCCACAATGTTCTCTCTTTCTTGTTGTTATCAGATGAGCCTCACCAACTTGGGAAACTACTAATGACACTCCTGAAGATGAAGTAGTGAGATTTATGCCACTTACTGTTCAGGCCTTGCCCATCTGTTTTCAGCAGCAGCAGCAGCAGCTCCTCAGTATACCAAGGAGCAAAATTGGACTGGCTTCAGATGGCTTCCCAAATAAAGGAGAGACCTTCAATAGTCATGTCATGATCGGTGTCACAGAATGAATTTGGGGGCCCAACCACCTCCTAAAGCTTTTAAACACTTTAAACTGTCTGTGCTTCCATTTTGAGCAAATAGGAGAGGAAAACAGATATTATAAGTAAGAATAAACACACTCGATAGGGGTTTTAATCTAGCATCTGGTTACCTGAATATTAAGCACTTAATCGCTTTAGATATATACTAATATCTGTAGCCTGCCTTCTAAAGCTGGGACATCCCTTGCTGCCACTGGATAGTCCCCTATCAGTCTGAGGATTGTTAAAGCACGTGAAAGGGAAAGTTTCCCCAAAGGTGCATTCAGCTTGCCCCATTTTCAGATTTGCTTTCCTGCTCTCACTAAAAAAAAATCCCCTCCCCCAGAAAGAGGTTGATTCCAGTGTCAGTCCTACCTTTGCTTTAGGAGCTGGGCTGGCATGCTGCCCACGGTTGAGACAGACTTCATACCCCCAAGTTTTGAGGAGGAGATGTATGAACTTCCTTTCTGACTTTACTAGCAGTCAGGGTGTTTTGGAATATGTGAGTATTAAATTTCAGCTTTCTGTGTGTTCAGTGGCATTTTGGGTACGTCCTTCAGTTGAAGTATCAAATGAGGTCCAATCCATTTTTATATATAGCTCTCCCAGTGCTTGTTTAAGTCTGGGTTTTTTAAAAAAAGAAAATTAGTTCCCTCTAATTTTTCAGGAATTCCAGGTTTACTCTTACTTGTCTTCACCTTCATAATTCAGGCCTTTCCGGAATCTGAGACTCTCTTCTGAAAGTGGAGGTATTTAAGTACTGCAATTTGGATCTTCAAGCACAGATAATTGTCACAGTGACTTTTCTTGCAGGGAAGAATAGTACCGGTATGAGCGTTCTGATCAGTAACTTAAAGCTCTTGGTTCTGCAACTAATGATGTTTACTTTGATCTAGTTAAAGTAAACTTTTTGCAAGGTGTTTGAGATGCTATCACTGTAGCAAGGTCTTTGTATTGCAGCAGGATTCCTGCCTTTTGTGAGTTATCAATCAGTGCATAGCTTTCATCACTCAGTGCCAAGCAGGTCAAACAGAGGAGTTCACATCTGTGTCTTGCTGACCAGTGAGTGTTTTCTAATGGTCCTTTCACTGGTGATATATTGCCAAACAGGCCAGCAGCTCCGAACGGCAGTGGGGATTTTTTATTGGGCTGAATCTCTTGTTGCCCATTGAAGTTTATGTGTGTATTGGCTTTGGGGCCACCTTGTTTCATAGTTCATGAAGGGCTATCCAGCAGGAGACAATATCATTTCAACATAGATTTAATGGCCCAATGACTAAAGGATTAAATGTACATCTCTGTTCCCTACTTACCAGGGTCCAATAGTTCTTCATTGGGATGTAATATGCATATATTCTGTTCAGTTTAGGATATATGGACAGAATATATTGATATTAGGTGCTAATTTTATTCCAGGTCTGAAGCTCAGAGTTTTGCAGAATGCAAACACATCTGTGGTTTAGGTTCATACGCATGCTACAGCAGGAGGGAAATTATAGGTCTTGAGGACATAGACAGGACAGCTATGCAAAACTAGGAAGTATCAGAAGATCCATTGTTGTTTCTTACCTGTTGGCAGATGTTATTCATGTTTTCAAACTAGCTTCAAACTAGCATTAGAATTAATCATGTTTTGATTTTGTTTTTCATCAAAATGACTTCATGTACCAGTTTTGGGTAAGTGATGCTTAGAATAGAATGCAGTCAAAGTTAAAGTATCCACATCCCATTTGGAATGGAAAAAGGATTGGAGCAACTAATTCCCTTTGATTCTTTAGCTTAAACTAGCTCAAATTACTTTTGTTGCAGCTGCTGTTTGTATTTGTCTGTGTTTTGATTTGTGTGCCCACAGTGGGAACAGAATGGAACAGGGGAAACGATGCACACAGAGTTGGAATGAAAACAGGCTGCGGCTTCATTATAAATGTGTACAATTGCTTGAAATAGATGGCAGGAACCAGAGACTGACAGTACTCAGGCCAGTGGTTCGGTTTAACTTTTCAGTTGGAAGGAGAATGGCACCAGGATGGTGGCTGCTGCCCATAAACAAATTATTGAGGCTCAAACCATGACTTTAAACACATGGTTTTAAACTGTGCTCAGACTAGCCATGCCTCTTGGTTTTCAAAAAGGTCCCTGATCCTGATCAGGGCCATGAAGTGGTGGGAAGATGGCTTACTTCTTCTCCCATGCCGTTTTCCTGCCAAAAACAATACCCTCTGAAAATGCTCTTACTCATAACTTCTAAAAATGTGGGAAAATAACAGTTGGGGAGAAGGAAGTTTTCAACAGGAGAATGCCCCAAATTGTTAGCCCTCATCCCATGCAACATCTTCCACTACTTTTTGCTTTTCTGTAGACAAGATGTGACCAGTCCAAGCACCTTCTTACATCATGTGCTTAAAGCCCCATCTACTTAGATCTTGAGAGGGTAATTGCTTTCAACTCTGCCAGTCACAGAATGTATTTGTGTGCTAAAAACCACTAAGGTCCTTTAAGGAGGCAGCCTTTGAATTTCACGCAACTCCTATTCTGCTTCCCCATCTCTTTCCAAGCCTCTTCCTTAATGTAAAACCTTCTGTGTAACAACATAGGTAAAGGTAAAGCGACCCCTGACCATTAGGTCCAGTCGCGGACGACTCTGGGGTTGCGGCGCTCATCTAGCTTTGTTGGCTGAGGGAGGTGGGTCATGTGGCCAGCATGACTAAGCTGCTTCTGGCGAACCAGAGCAGCGCATGGAAACACCGTTTACCTTCCCGCCGGAGCAGTACCTATTTATCTACTTGCACTTCATGCTTTCGAACTGCTAGGTTGGCGGGAGCAGGGACTGAGCAACGGACGTTCACCCCGTCGTGGGGATTCGAACCGCTGACCTTCTGATCAGCAAGCACTAGGCTCTGTGGTTTAACCCACAGCGCCACCCGCGTCCCTGTAACAACATAGGCAGTGCTTATATTCTTCACTCTTTTTAGGTATATTACCCCTGCCACACCCTTCACTGGCCCTGCTTTGCCTCCTCCTCGAGTATGTACCAGTATGTCTGACTAGATTAGAACATATCCCTGATAATGCAGCTTGCTTGCCTGGATGGGAATAGAGAGGGATGTGCATAAAAGATAGTCTATTGTACAAAGGCAAGGTTGACATTCATTGTTCTGTTCACTTTGGTTTCTGGTCCTGCCCAGCATTGGCATACGCCCCCCAGAAGGTTGCCTAGAAGGGAATGTGACCTAAATAAGGTTTCCCACCCCTGGCCTAGCATGTTGGAAAGCCGCTTTGGTCAAGTCGTGTTCTGTTTTACCCTAAACTTGCCCCAATCAAGTACCAAAACTGCACCACTGCAGTCCTAATTCTGCTTCTGTTGAACATCTAAGGGCCAAACTAGATGTAATATTGCATGCATCTTTTCATTTAATATGTACATTTTAGAAATTCAAATAGCACCTGAGGGGGGCTTCCTGTATATTTTCAGGATCATGGAAGGCAAGGATGTGAAATTTAACCTATTCTTCCACCGCAATCATTGATAACCATTTCGCTGAAGCTGCTATTTGCATTGGAAAGCAATTCTCCATTGGATCCGGGGTGACAGGTGGGGGTGGGGGGTTCCCTCCCAATACAAAATGTGATCATTATCAACTAGCCTTTCCTGTTTGCATTTTTTTTTAAAATGTGCAGAGATGTCTAATTTGGCCCATTTGCTTTGAGGAGTTACATAAGGTGACACGACCACAACATTTTGCCCCCATGAGTTGGAGTGGCCCATGCAATGTTTCTTGTTAAGGTCTTTCAGATTGCAGATGTTCATGTTTTTATGATCTGTTGCTTTGCTAACTGTTGGTTTGCCTCACATTCAATTTTAATGAAAAGCAAAGCAAGGAAAACTTTAAGAATGAGGGGGAGAAACAAGTGACCTCGCTTTATATTCAAATGCTTCCAATTAAGGGGTCTGTTATCTTATCCAAGATAACTGGAAAAGGATACTCAAAATACTACCTTGTGTAAATACAGCTATTGCCTGCATTATATCACCAGGAGTTCTCAACACATCTGGAACGAAAGTAGTTCCAGTAACATTAAAGCATCCTATTTTGGTTGGCACGCAGATGCTGTGGTATATGCCAGTCAGTAATGGGTTTTGGAAACAAGCTGCTCTAAAACTCTCCTGAACTATTCTCCTGGGAAATTATTCAATTAAATACAACTAAAATTAATGCTTGTGTGTTTTGTTTGAATAAAACAAAATAAGCAGCTGGAAAAGAAAATCCCTGGTGCATGTTGGAGAGCAAGGGCTCCAGTTAATATTCATGGATTCTGAGTTCAGTTCTTGCCCCACTACTCTTTCCAGCAAGTACTCATTCTAAGTGATGATTATTGCTGTAACTGATGGTGCGCAGTTATTCTTTCTTCATTCTCCGGAATAATTTTGCAAATATAAATAATTTCTTTAGTTTCAGGGTAGAGAACCTGTGGCCCTCAATATGTTACTGTACTTCAGTTCCCATCACTCCTGACCATTGACTATACTAGCTAGGGTTGATGGGAGGTGGGAAGGTTTTTAAGCAGAGGTTGGATGGCCATCTGTCATGGATGCTTTAGCTGAGATGTAGTTGAACAAAATGTTCAGGGCGATATTCATTCATTCATTCGTAGATTTGTGTACCAAAAATCCTAGGGTGGTTCACAACATAAAAATACAAAATGAGAACACAAAATACATAATGGAAACAAGAACAAAAACAAATGAATAGCCCCCTTTCCACAAACATTTTATTATTTATTAAATTTAGTAAATAGTCAGATGGAGAATGAAATCAAGGAGACATTCAAAAGAGGAAATGTTGTAGTAATAGGTGACTTCAATTACCCTCACACAGACTGAGTGCATATGTGCTCCAGTCATGAAGAAAAGATAAAATTTCAAGATACCGTAAATGACTGTGCCCTAGAATAGTTGGTCATGGAGGCTACCAGAAGGGCAACAACCCTGGGCTTAATCTTAAGCAGTTCTTGGGATCTGGTACATGATTAAATGTTGTTGAGCAGACTGGGAACAGAGACCATAGTGCCATCAAATTCAATATATATGTAAATGGACAATTGCCAAGAAAACCTAACACACATTTGACTTGAAAAGAGGAAAGTTAGCCATTACCAAGATGTTCTACTTCCACTGTCAGAGATAGTATGCCTCTGAATACCTGTTGCTGGGAATCACAATGGGGGAGAGAGCTGTTGCACTCATGTTGGATGCTGAGCCAGGTGGACCTTTGGCCTAATCTAGCAAGGTCGTTCTTATGATGTCAAGACCATTGTCTCTAACCATTTGCTGAGGAAAGCAAAGTTTATATCAGCACAACTTGCTTCAATTTGTTATTTGAGACTAGCTCTTGTGTAAAGGGCTGCTTATAGGTTGCATCCTCTTAGACATTTGTGAAACTTTCCCATTATTTGGGCATAGATGAGAATTTATGGCTTTCATTTGCTTTGGGTTTTAGATTTTTCTTTGGGCTTTAGATTCCATTTGGTGCTCAGTATTAAAGCGCTCTGCTTCGTATGTGCACATTGGCCACAATCTTTTTCATCACTGGCATGATACACAAATTTTACTCTCTTCTATTGAGCATAGTGTTGCGTTGTTTTGAAGTGTGTAGCCTGGTGTTTTGCGTAATTCATTTCCTTGGCATTTCACTCTAAGGTGCTCCCTTGGATGGTGGCAGTGGCTATGGAGACTGGGTTGCCTCCAGATTAAGCTTCGTCATACTGTAATGTTCTTGGTATGATATGAAATGTTCTGGGCTTCAGGTTTTGAGATGTTTTTCTTAAACCCGGTTCCAGTATACATATATTTGCCATGTCCCATGACTAATTTTGTGGTGTATATTTTACAGATATACATTACTCTGTTGATATAGATCTATTGGGAGAAGCTGGGTTTTACACTGTGTGCCTCCAGAAGAAATATAAGGGATTTGAGCAAGGAAGCTACTGGGAGGCTTCCAGGCATCCTGATTCCAGCTAGCCAGTGCCATCCATGCAGAGGCTGGCTGCATTGTCACTCATTGGTTTGCCAACCAATTTATTTGTGTACTCCATCATAACCAAAATGGCAGGTATGGGGTGTTCTTCTCTTGCCACAATATTAGTACAATGAACCCCTGGTACTAATGTAGTCTTAATGGCTTTCACATGCTCATCTGTTTCTCAATCCACATCACCCAGACTTGCAATTTGTCTATATTAGGATGGGGGACCTGCTGAACTACAATGCCCAACAGCCCTCCAGTCAGCATGATCATGACTGATGGGAGATTTGGTCAAACAATATGTGGATGGCCCAAGGTTTCCCACACCTGCCTCTATACATACTCTCTGCTTGTCTCATGTGATCTTTTTGTCTCTCAGGTATCTCTCCCTCAGTCTTGCCTCCCTCTGTGCAGATTCACATCTCTAACTGCTTGATTTGCTTTTTTAAATAGTTTTTTCCATCATTTTCCATCACAGATGGCATCTTCTTGCTCTTCCAGGCCATTTATTTATTTCTTTTTATAATTTCTAGTCCCTTCTTCATGAAATAGAGGCAGTTTCTAATAATGAGGAAAATGTCCTTTAGCCACACAACAAAAATCAAATCAGTCCATTAGAATTGACTAACATTACTGGTGAGAGGAAGGAAATCTGTAACAGTTTTCTCAAACAAGAATATCCTAGTTCCTCACCAGACTTGCTACCATGTACCTGCTTGTCACCAGTGCCCATCTTCTTCTTCTACTGCTGCTGCCACCTCCTGGAGGTCAATATGCAAACCAGCAAATCATATGCAGGACCTGCTGCCATCTCCAGCTGGAGAAAAATTAAAGGGTTCTGCAGAAGCAATGAGAGGATCACCCAACCCTGATACAGCATGCAAGCCAGATGGTAGAAGGTCATGTTGAACTTGGTCCTCCTCCTCCATACAGATCTTCAGAAGAGTGACTAATTTCAGCCCCCCATGTTATGTCAAAGGGTGGTTTCTGAGGTTCTGGGGCAATAACTTTTACCTGCAGGAGGTGGCAGCAGCAGTAGAAGAAGATGGGAACAGTGGCATTCTTTGCCTCTGTTACCTGTTATGTCTAGTGCTGAGGGCAGTGCCATGCCCTGCCTTTGTCCACTATCTTTCCTTCCCTTTGGAACAATGTGTGTTTGCCTGCACTTAAATCTCTCCAGGTGCCTAGGCTCCCACAAAATGTTAGTTATGCATGCCCGTGGGTTTCCAGCCTCCGCCTCTGCCTCCTCCGCAGCTGCCACCATGCACCGCTGCCACTGCACACCAGGTGCCACAGCCACTGCCTTACCTCTTGCACAGCGACTGGACCTGGGCTTCCGCCTCTGCCACAAAGCCCTGATCCAGTCCCCACCGCAGTGCAGGCCCCGGTCCAGTCACCACCATGATGCCAGAGTGCAAGAGGTAAGGCAGCGGCCGTGGCACCTGGTGTGCAGTGGCAGCGGTGCGTCACGTTGTGACATCATCAAGTCCGAATGAGTGCCTGGCTTGGAACTTCACACATGGAAGAAAGGCTGGGTGGAACTGAAATAAAGGAAATCCAGCTCTCCTTTAGTCTTATTAATCTGTAGCTAAGATGCGATTGTACCCAGCCCTGCTGCTAAATCCATTCCCCTCTGCATTTTGCAAGTGCAGTTTGTATTTGGCTTACTCAATGGGCAGGAACTGTGAAGCCTGTTCTTTAAGGCAGCTGCCAAATCCAAGGAAGGCTTTTACATATTTTAAGTAAATCAGAAAATCAATTAGTACAAATACGAGGAGGTTATATGGCAAGCAGCCTGCTTTCCTTCTGAGTGCTATAGGAATCCCACCACGCTTGGGACTCTGTGTGTGGTTCAGAAGTATAAAAACTCTCAAGCCTCTTGGGAGAGGGCACACCTGAGTAGCACACAGACAGAAACTCTGATTCAGGATGGGATGTAACCAAGTAAATCTTCCTTCTCCTGTGGGGGTGGAGAGAAGGAGCATTTTACTTCCTACAGAACAAAAATGTTATTTTCTTAAGCTGAGCAGTTTCCAGTTTTCCTTCTTCATTGCCCATCTGCCCTGAATTTCACAGAGTTCTCTTTCCCTCTCTACCCATTTCCCCCTCCAAATTCTTTCCTGGTGAATTCATGTTAAAGAAGAGTGATGGAAGGGAAGGCTGTTTATTTTCCTTTTTCTTAACATTTTGTAATGTCCTGGGTTCCTGATCGGTGCCTCACACAGACTGCATATTTTGGGCTCATAAAGATTAGGGACTTCCAGGCTTGGTCTACCTGGAAACCTCAGTGGCGCTTTGCCATGAATGAGAGCTTTCCTATACAATGTATAGTATACATGGAACACTTCAGGAATTCAGTACACTTCACATAATCTCAGCAATCCTTGCTACACCCCTGTAAGGTATTTCCCCTCTCTATTACTGATGGTAGGGCTTTACACCGAGAAGAATGCTAGCTTGCCCAAGACTATCTAGTGAATTTGTGGATGAGGTTAGCAGGCGAATCACAGCTCACACTCTTGGCTACTGAAATACAATAAAGTACAATATCATTTGTATGGTTTTCAGAGCAGAGAGGTTGGCATTCCAAATGTAAACCATCCCCATAGATGTAACTGTTTATAAAGTGAAGTGTTTGTAATGTACAAACTACAGGGGTAGTTTAAGCAGTGAGGCCTTGCAAGTACTGTGGTTGCTCAAGAAAATGCCCTACAATGCCTCTTTTTTATTGAATGTAAATGGACTCAAAGTGGGGCATGGTCAATTTATACACTTGGCAGTTGTTCTTTCTGGAAGCAGTTTTCTGTTTTGTGCTCCAGAAGCCAGAAAAACACAATTCAAGGACAGTGATACAATTTTTTTTTTAAAAAACTACTTTAATGTGGCTGTGTAACTTGTGAAAGTAATCAGTTTTGAATTTTCATCATTCGAGCTGAGCGAACGTACTAATAGAAGCTTTTTTCTCATAAATTACTTCATAATCTACCACCTGTCAGTTGGCCTCACCCCTGCCACACTGACTGTATCTGTGAAGACGGGGTTGAATTTACTAAAACTCAAGGGCAAGAGGCTTGCAACTGGAAGACAACATGTTGAAACCTCACTCGGATGTTGACAGCTTGCTAATTTTTGTACTGCTTAATAATTTTCCTTGTTTTTTCACTCTGAATCCACTGTGAGGTCTGTGATGGAAACCAACCATGTCACCCTTGTGAACCCGATGAGTTTTCAGTGGATGTATGGCATGGGTAGGCAAACTAAAGCCCTGGGGCTGGATATGGCCCAATCGCCTTCTAAATCCGGCCCATGGATGGTCCGGGAATCAGCGTGTTTTTACATGAGTAGAATGTGTCCTTTTATTTAAAATGCATCTCTGGGTTATTTGTGGGGCATAGGAATTCGTTCATTTAAAAAAAAAAAAAAAAAAAAAGTCCGGTCCCCCACAAGGTCTGAGGGACAGTGGACCGGCCCCCTGCTGAAAAAGTTTGCTGACCCCTGGTGTATGGCATCCTTAGGAGATGCTTTTTTCTGCCGTTATCTATGACCTCTTCACCTGGATATGCCATCTCTGAAGAAACTGGAATGTTAACCTCTTTCTATACATATTTTTTTGTTCTTATACTTCTCAGTGCAAGTGGGACCTGTGCTGCTAAGTGTGGAGTGCCAGGATGCCAGGCAGCTGTGCCATCCTTTCCCTCTCATTTCACTTTATCCCTCTTCCCTACAATGTTCCATTCTGCCCCCTGCCTTCCTTCAGCAGTCAGCCAGCATTCTGTGTCCACTGAACATGCTCAGTCTTTCCCCCTCCCCTGCACCCCCCCCCATTTTGGGGGAATACATATGAATCCAGACTTGGAAAGTGGAGTTTGCTATTCACATATATCAATACCTGCACTTTGAATCTCAGCTGGAAACAAATAAGCAAGTAATGGGTTTTTTTTAATGCCGAAGTGCAGTTAGCGCTTGCTTATAGTCATGATGTCATTATTTGTGCTGAAAAATGGAATATTGGAGAGAAGAGGTACAACTGTAAGAGAGATAAGGAAGCTGTTTAAACAGGATCATGCTTCAGTTTTTATTCTCAATTATAACTGAGCCTTAGAAATTGTATTATACCAATATGCAAAGGTGCAAATATTTTCCATTTGCAGGTTTGGACAAAATCTGTGGGACAATATAGTGCAGTGCAAGTAGCATGAGGGCTGAATGTGCAGGGCCAATTTCTAATCCCTGGTCATTTGCAGGTAGCTTTGGGGTGATCACTGCCCATTGCAAAAGTAGAGGTTCTGTGCAGGCACTCCAAACAGCCCAGATAAAATTTTCACCCTTCTCCTGGTCCAAATTTATAAAGCATTTTGTACTAACTAACTAACTAACTAACTATGGGCCAAGCAACAGCTGTGTCTGCACGTTCTTAATCTATTATGCTAGCTAAGTGCAGCATCTACATGGGCTACACCTACCATGAGGCTTTTGGGTGGCTTCTGCTTGGCTTCTGTCACATTTAAAGCAGCCATCTGTCTAACCTTCCTCAGAGAGCTGCCATGCCAATAAGTTAGATCAAAGCTGCAGAGCTCTTGGTTGCTGGAAGGGTGCCATAAAATGATAACATTGCATTTGTTTGGGTATGATGGTGGGAAAGTTGGATATTAATACTATATAATGATATCTCTTTTTTTAATAGAAATCATCGACGATATCACCAATTTAGTAGAAAATACCGACAACAAGCTGCGCAACCAAACCAAGCGTGTAATGACAGTGGACAGAAAATCATCTTCTTGTGGTAAGATATGGTTTGACTTAAAAGTCTACTTTTTTAATATAAAAAAATTAAAATCGCTGCCATTTTGTAGCTTCTGATTCTTGGCTTGAAGCAGTCTAAAATGTTTCTAACCAAGGTTGTCGTTATTTTTTCACTGTCTTCTTGTAATGGTTAATGGCAGTTAATTAAGCACGATTTAAGCAGCTACTGCTTTTGAGAAAGAGAGTGAGGAGAGAAAAGAAGTAGGTATGATAGAAGAGGAGTAAAAGTTAGTATCCTCATATGGAGAAGGGGAGTTATTTGTAGAAGAGATTCCATTTGGTAAAATGTCTGTCCCTACAGATACCCTACAAAGCAGAATGTTCTCTAACGTGAAGGCCACCGATGTTGCAATTTGTGTTTCTACTATTGCACTTTCCATATTGTCAAACATAATAAACCATATGTTGCCAGTTAAGCCACATGTGTACATAATATTAAATCTTTATTTTCTTGGCACGTGATAGGTATTGGATATTTAGCACTATTTCGTTTCCATATAATACATTGGTTTAGTGCCGGGTTTCCCAAACTTGGGTCCCCAGCTGTTTTTGGACTATAATTCCCATCATCCCTGGCCACTGGGATGATGGGAATTATAGTCCAAAGACAGCTGGAGACCCATGTCTGGAAACCCTGGTTTAGCGCAAAACAGTATGAAACTGGGGTCGGGCTGATGAAATACAACTGAATACTCTTATAATTCCTTTATGTTTCAGATAACTGCACGTACTAAATTTCAAAAGACTTAGATTTAAAACCAATTGTTCGGGGGGGGGGGAATCCTTGCTCTTCATTGATGAGTTTTGTATTCACAGTGCACTTAATTTACTGAATGTCTTAATACTGAATGTCTCTTTCTGCCCGAGAAACAAGTTACATAAAAATGGCTTAAGCAAAAAAGAAGGGAGGCCATCAAGTTAGACTGTTTACCTGTGCTTAGAAAGAATAATCCTGTGTTTGTTAGAAGTATTTGTATCCCTCCTTCTGTCTGGCAGAAAAGACTTCAATGTTGCGGACAGTAAATGGAAATTAATATTTAATACTTGTTCAAGATAGTGGTGGTCCATGATGGCTCTGCGGGGAGAAGGGGACAATGATGGAAAATGTCTGATCTCCTGGCTTTAGATGTTGCTATAAATGTTGTCGTTGTTATTTATTAGCAACTTTACCATGGTACCGGGGGCGGGGGGAGCTTCAGAAGCATACAATTTGTGCTAGCATTTATTAGCATTAACATCTTAGGCCTGGTGGCAGTCAGCCATTTGATATTAAACCCCTACAGATTGCTGTGTAGTTGAGTTCTGAATCTGAAAGCAGGGATTTGCACCCGTATCTGGTCATGAAGTCATATAGTGTAGGCTAGTGATATTTTTTCCCCATCATCAAGCAGATGGTAGTTGCTTTTCAGATTGATTCGATTTTACCTAGCAGCTTGGCTCTATGAAATGCTAAGAGTCAGAGAACAAAGGTATATTTCATCCGATATTTCCAAAGACAATTAAAGATGACTTAGTCTATCTTCCATGCTTTCTCCTCTTTCCCCACCAGTTCTTCCAGCTCACTAGAAATGCATATGAATGGTAAGATATAGGAATGGATTGTATTAAAATCTCCCATTTTCTTCTGTTCCACAAGGTGGCATCGCAGCGAGATGTCTCTTTGCTTTTAGTTTTTATGGTGTCTTTAGGGGAGAACAAAAATCATGGCTTTAATTTCAATCACCTAAATCGGTATGCGCTGCGCTGTATTAACTTCTCACAGGAATATTATTTTTTTACAGTATGCCTCAAACTTTGCTGCAAACTTTAAATAAATCTGCGGGTTTTTAAAAATGTGGATGTCATCCTAAAAGGAATGTCCCTAGAAAGCAGGAGTATGTCCCCAGCTCTCAACTTATTCATCATTCTGATGCAGTACCCACATTCTTTGGCTATTTTTTTCCAGAAAGTCAATTGGATTGATAAATTCAGGGCTGCAAGTAATCAGGTTTGTTCAGCTGATGCAAAGTATATATATTTTGACGAGTGAAAGTTCCATCCGCTTTATTTTTAGTATTGCGGGGAGCTTAGTTCAGTGTGACATGAAGTCAGCCTTTCCTGTGGCCAGTTTGCCAGAAGATTGTGCCAGCGTTCTTTCCAATAACTGCACGGACAATTGCCTTGGGTCTGAACCAAAAGATGATTTCCCTGAAACAACTTTTTTCCCCTGGTTTATGAGCTGTTCCATTTTTCTCTTTGCCTCTTTTCATGTTCCCTAAGCCCAGCTATCTGGGTATTTGGAATCACTTTCCACGATGTTACTACCATTTGGTTTGTGATGTTGGCAGATCTTATTCCATGATGTTGTTCTCGAAAATGTGTGTGACACCTCATACCGATAGCAGAGCAACGGACCAAGTTTGGAGAAGGGGCATAAAAACATAGTAACTTCTTCTTGTAAGATGGGAGGTGGGTTATTATTTCAGCTGCTATTTACAAAATAAAAATGTGCATTAATTTCATTCATGAAGTTAAGATCGGTCTAATTTGGCCCTGAGACATAGAGATAACTTGTCTGAATGGTGGCCAACAGTGGCCTATGGCTCCACTGGGGCCCTGTAACTGCTGAGCTGCCATTTATTTCAGATTCAGACGCTGGGACTGCTGCGCTCATATATCATCCCCTTATGCCTGTCAAAATGTTTGTGCTTTTTGAGGACTTCAACTGCTGTGGCATGTTAATCAGAAGCTCAGATAATTGTACCCAGCATGCTATGATTCGCAGAGTTCAAGACCCTAAGCAGCAGCGGACATTCACAAGACAGCATCGTTTCGTACATATTTCTTTCTTCTTTATATCTTGTCAAGAGCATCACAGATCCTAGTATGCTCACCTCCCACCACCATCAGATGCGCTCTCTCCTTTTCCCATTCTCCTCTGGTGAAGTGGAGTAAAGGATAAGTTGCTTGACTTGCCAAGGTCACCCAAACAGCCCATGGCATGGCTATCATTAAACCTGTATCTCTGGAATTCTATCCCAATGCTTTAATCACTGAGCAACCTCTTTGTCACTTGGCAGAAGTCCATGCTGAAAGCATTCAGAAAGAAATAGTCTGGACAGTAAAGTCCTTCCAACTCCCACAGTCTCCCCAAACAAAAATAAACCCCGAGCTTAGTTAATATTTTGTCTCGTTAGGCTTCCAAGAGCAGAAATCTAAAAATTTAGAGTGATAAGACGCAGGATTGTGAGCTACTCTGGTAGGCAGTTTGGATCTGATTCTCATAATTATATCCTTGTTATTTACTCTTTCTTTAAACTCAGAAGAGGATTTGGCATGTCTAGTGAGAAAATGCTGTCGTGTTCTCTCTCTCTCCCCCCCCCTTTCACCTCAAAGAAATGGATAAGGGGAGACTAGCATGCCTATGCAGGCTGGGTGAGCGGAAGAGGCCAGCAACACCTAGTTAATTACATTTGCATATGCAGCTGTTCAAATAGAGCCTCGCTGGTGCCTGCTCTCACCTCGTGGGGGATTTGGAGCAGCTGTTGCTAGACCCAGCAATCTGGCTCTGCCATTGGAGGGCTGGGGTGCGTCCCCAGGACGCCCCCTCAACCATCTTTCATTTCAAAGGCCAAGTAATTAGTTATATTTGAATACAAAGAGGGGAAACCTGGCATTGTGTGAACATCCAGGGGCAGCTGCTTATAGTTTGGTTTCCAAGGATACGTGTCCAGGAGTTAAATCACTGCTTGATATTTCTGGAAAAAGTGGAGAAATGTGATAATCAGAATTTGACGCCTGCTGTTTATTTTATAGCAAATCCTGCAAGTCGGTGGAGGCTTCCCTGTGATTTTAGGTGGTTGTTTAATTTTCCTTTAAAAACAGAGAAAAAAACACAGTTGGCTATCGTGCTGAGGTTCTGTTGAGATCATGACTTTGTTTTGTTTTATGGGAGCTGGGTGAAAATCATATGTGGCCCGCTTTCCTGATTCTGCATGCGTTTTTCTGAAGCTCTTTAATTCCCTTCACCAGAAAGATGGGTATTTCAAAAGCAGATGCTAGGCAGCAGAAATATAGGGTGCAGATAGTGGAAGAATGGTGGAAAGATCCAGGATAAAGACTTTCCCACATATAAGGGCAATCTTAAGGTGCACGTCAGCTTCCAAAATAGAGATGATAAGGATTCATAGCATTTCATTCCTAAAAGCAAGGACATCCAGGGTGCCTTTTCTCGGTTAAAGATACCTTGGTTAACATACCTTGTTCCACCTGAAAGATTTCGCATATCCGGCCATCCAGTCTGTTGCTGTTGCTGCTTTTCCTTTCCCCCCTCCTTCTTTGTTTTCATATCTGAAACAAAACTGAGAGAGCCATTAGGAGCGGTGCAAACATCTTTCCCTCCACCACATGAAACCATGTGCGATGTGAACTGGGCCTTCCTCATGAGTGCCTGATCACACGCCTGATCTGTAGCATTTCTGAACCTCAAGAAAATGGCGGGGCAGTCACGTAAACCAATAGTATGTGCAGTTGGTCGTTCATGCTGAGGGCCTGTTTGTGTAGTAGAGGAGAGGGACCAGCTCATGTTTGCTCTTCATTGTGCAACTGCAGCCCTACTGTTGGGCTATGATCTGGGGCCGAGTCATTGACCATTTTTTCAAATAAACGAGGAGGCCAATCTTGAGGAAAGCATCTGAATCCACGGTGTTTTGTGGTGGATTTCACTGTCTCATTGCTGCTGTAGATGGTGTTCAGTTAACTCTATCCTCCCTTTGGAGTCCTCAAAAAGAAGGAAGGGTGGAATAAATGCCCCTCTCCCCCGCTTTCACCAGAGAAATATAACTGCAAACTAATTGATTGCCAAAACAGTGGTGAGTGACAGTGTGGATCTGTGATGCCTGTCCTGTAGGCATCACATGGGACAGTAATGTTTGGAAATAAGGGACACCTATCATTTCCCTGTATTCATCCTGGTCTGCGGAGTCTGGGCCAGAGACCTCTCTGTTGCATATGAGTTTCATGGAAAGTGCCATAAGCCACACAAATCCCTGGTTACTCGAAAGGTCTTCTCTCTTGCAGTTTTCAGTCTTCCCAATCGTATTCCTTGATGGCTCAATATAACATTTGATGGCCTTTTCATATTTGCCTTTGAAATGCGCTCCAAAGTTCTGCGGTTTCTCTCTCCCTTCATTTCAACGGTTCAGATTTGCTCCTTGTCTCTGCTCTCCGTGGATTCTCATCATGGAGCAGGAGAGACTGCTTTAGGGTGGGTTTATTTACCTAATAAACCGGCTCTTGTATCGTCTAGGAAATGCTGACATTTTTGAAAGAGGAACTCCTAGTAACAGGCAAACAAAGGTCCAGCAGTTAGGTCTGGTGAAACAACGAAATGAAGGTCAGCGAATATTGCCCTCAGCCTCTTTCCCGGTGGCCATGACAGCAGCAGAGGTTTATTTGAAGATCCCAGACTCAGAGTCATTGCTTGCATTGTCACCCATCTGAGCGTTCGAGTCTGTGCCAACAGTTTGGGATATTAATGTATTCCACAGATCAGTAAAAAAGGAATTCCTCTGCATGTCTTTCTTTTCTTTTCTTTTCTTTTTTTTTGTTTTCCCTAATTTCCCCCCCTCTCACTCCTTTCCATACACTTTGTTTGCAGTGCCTTTGTTTGGCGGATGTTGCCGGGCATTTCTAATGAGAAAGCAAAGAATTGTGGAGGGGGAGGGGTGTGTTAGCACTTTTAAAACATAAGGTGAAAGTTTTTTTACAAGCTAGTCAGGTGCATAGAAATTCGTATTCTGGTTGGGATTGTGAATGCAAATATACAGTAGAAAGCTCCCTTTCTGACACATAAATCTCATTGATTTGCTTCCTGGTGCAAGAAAGTACTTTAGGACAAATTAAACACTGCTGCTCCACAGGATGCCATGCCTCAGTGCTTCTTTAGTATTCATCCGTGCTTCATTACCACAGCCACCTCTCAGCCCACCCTGAGCAGCTGCTAAAAGGGGCAAAATTACAGCAATTCATACTGCGGGTGACTTACTGCCAGGGAATAATTGGTTTCTGTTTGCAAGGGACATTATCACAGCGAAGCTTGGAAAACAGAAATTGTTTGCTGGTTTTGGGGAGGGGGGGTGTTCAATGGAATGTATTTATCAAGATTTTCACAGGATTTGTAGAAAGGGCAGCTCAATGGAAAGAAAAGCTGTTGTTGTTCTTGCAAAGAGACAATTATCTAATAAAGAAATGGGTCAGGCAAAGGAATTTGCACAGGTTTCTTAAACGTATCTGTTTATGCGGCTTCCCTAGCAGGAATTGTACTTAATACTTAGATATTTTTTTAATATATTCTTTGATCCTTCATGGAAATGTTAATGAGACGAAATGGGCTAAAGAGCTCTCCAGACACTGCCTGGAGAGGGAGGAATGAAATGCAGACCCTCTGGAGGGCTTCTGACACACAAGAAGTCCCTTTGTTTCCTGTTTTACAAACCAGAGACATGTCTAAAATCAGCAGCAAAAGAGAGCAGGCTGAAGAGGCAGTGCCGAAGACTAGGCTTTCTATATTTTAAAAGGGGGGGGGGAATTGTTTGTTGCTGGCTGTGAATGCCTTGGCGTGCTTGATGGGGCAGTGTTCTGTGGCTGTTTGAAGTCCAGAATGAAGGTACTCAGAAGATGTGAGCAGGATGTGGTTAGGCTGTCTTTCACTTAGACTTAATTAAGAATCTTGCAGGCTTTGTCTCTTGGGGAGCCTGTTTCTGTGAATAGGGAGTTTGGCCCCAAAATTGTATATACCAGGCCCACTGCCTTTGTGTTGGGTTGCCAAACTGAAGACAGTAGCAAGTGCAGGCCCCATGTTGCTGGAGGTCATCCTCTTGTTCGGAGAAGTGAGCCCACATCCCCAAGAGAAAGCGAGAGGAGCTGGAGGGAGTCTTTCTTAGGAACCGGAGAGTAACCAACCTTTATATATGTGTGCGTGTGTGTGTATAAATAAAAAGCCAGTGGGAGGTAGAAGAGGTTTTGTAACACTTTCCAGCGGCTGATTGTTTAGCCTTAAGGAAGGTCAGAGGCTAAACCACAAAGGGCAAACACTTTTCCTCAAGGAGTCAACACTCTGGGTCCATTTCTGTATGTGGGACTATATCTGGGGTTTCATACCCAGATATTAATGAGTCCGGGTATACAATTTATAACCTATGATGTTCCCTTCTAGAGGAGTCAGATTTATTTTTAATACTTTAATGATTAACAAAAAAGATTAATTGTTGTTTTGGTTTTTCACAGGAGAAATCCTAACACTGTGAGAGTGTTGTCCAAAGCTTAATGGCTGGCCTTCCATTTCCAGCAAAAGCCTAAACTCCTGGTTATGGTTTTAGATAAGCCATAAGGTCAGCCCTTTCTATTCATTTGCATGAGAATTAATGCCTATAGAAGTGGCCATATTTTGCCTCTCAGTTCATCAGAGGTCTTGGTAGTTGTGACTGTGTTCAGGGGAGAGAAATCAAACAGGTTAATAGTGAGGTGGCTTGGATAGGCAGTTGAAGGACTCTCTATCCTCTATCCCATAGGCTGTGAACATGATTGGATGAGGTAGGTCAGGAGCAGCCGCTGTGTTCCCCTCCAGATGTTCTGACCACCCTGCGTCATTGGCAATGCTGTCTGTGGTTGATGAGTTGCAATCCATCTAGAAGGACCAGGTTGGCTAGCCTCGAGGTAGGGGTGATGTCTCTGCTAGAAAAGCAACTGAGAATAAACGTGGACCATGCTCTTAACTTGCCATTCACGGGGCACAACGATAGAGAGAGTCTAACTCTGTGCATTCCTGCACGAGACTGATAGTTTTAAATCTGTTTCATTCTGGCTTTAGGCCAGATTTGAGCCCAGAGACTTCTCTGCTTCTTGTGAACAATCTCGGTTGTTGCTTCTATACCTGCTGATGCCATTTGACAGTAGCATCCTTCTGAATCATCTTGCGGGGTTGGGCCGATTCTGCTTCCTTTCTGACTGGTACCAGAGGGTGTTATTAAGTAACAGCTGTTCAGTCGATTTCCCCACCATTCTTGTTGGTGCTTTCGGGAGTGGAGACCCACTTCTGAATCAGTGTCTAAAAGCTCTTGTTTTTAGATAAGGGGGAATAGACTTTAAGCAGAAGGCAGACAAGACTGAAGATGCAGTGCTTCCTTCCATTCATACTCACTCTTAACAAATCAAATACCTAACCTAGAAATGTCCCTAGCGGCCACATGGGTGCTTTTTTCACTTACACTCAATATTAGCTGCTGCAACTCTTATTGGAAGCTAAGACCTTACTGGTGCGGGGGGTTGGGGTCATCACTCATACTTGAATAATCTTAAGAATTTGATTTGTATAATATGCTTTGTGTGAAAATGCCTGGAAGCTTAGCTTATGCAAAACTCTCCTTGTATGATGAGGTCTGAGACACTACTTGCATATTTTAAAAATCCTCTGGTTACATGCTTGCTTTTCAAGAACAATTCATGGTGGTTATTTATGAAGCCCTGCATGGCTAGGTCACAGGTATCTCAAGAAACACATGCCATATTAAAGTATTCCACTTGTTTGGATCTTAAGGGAAGTTTCCTACTCTGTATATTTCTTTTTCCAAAGAGAGGGAGGCCTTTAGTGGAGGCGTACGTATTGAGAAATTTTGTTCTTTCATAGCAATATTAAAAATAGAACATCGGGGGTTGGAGTTTCTAAGTTTACTGTCAAGCTGAGTCGCTGTAGCCCTTCATTCTCTCTGCTGATACTTGTGCACACAGAAAAGAAAAAAATATTTGCACATGGATTAACATTTTCTAGAACTTATTGCCATTTGAAGGGCAAGGAGAAAACAACGGGATTAGGCAGAGATTCGATTTAATGTACAGTCATTTTGGATTCTGGTTTATGAGATGAATTCACAGGTTTAATTTGCTGCCATGCAGTTTCCACAATGAGTTGCATTTGGAATGAGTTGCAGTTAAAATTCTTTTGGGGAGAGAGACAGTCAGACTTCTGATTAACTGAGGCAACCCTAGTCAAAACTAAGGGCGAGTGCCCAAAACAACATCCCTTATACTTTATAGCAGCCTCCCTCAACCTTGGGTCCCCAGATGTTGTTGGACTACAACTCCCATCATTCCTAGCTAGCAGGACCAGTGATCAGGAATGATAGCAGTTGTAGTCGAGGGTTGAGAGAGGCTGCTTTATAGGTATTGCAGTATGACTTGGGACCTTGGGATTTATTATTATTATTATTACTACTGTTTTTCAGTAGTTTTCTACTGTTTTTCAAAGTTTTAATTCATACATGTTCTACATATGTTCTTCCATCCATTCTTGTTGAAGCCATATGAGCATCTTTCTGTCCTCAGTTACTGCAGAGCAGAGCAAATCCTTCTTTAAATATCTGAAGAATTTTCAATGCAGAACTGAGATTGGCAATATAGCTTTGCTTAAATTGTACGAGTAATAGCAGCTTCCTACTTTAGGGTTTGGTTGCTTACATCTCACTGTGTTTAAATCCCTTCCCCTCATAAGCTAGCTCTTTCAACATCACTGAACAAGGTGGTTCAGTGGATTAAATGTTGGACACCGGAAGCCCTTGGACAAATCACTACCTCTTGGCCCTCTTTCCCTATATCTGCAAAAATGGGATAACCCATGAGTGGGTTACAGGTAGGTAGCCGTGTTGGTCTGCCATAGTCAAAACAAAACAAAAATAAAATAAAAAATTCTTCCAGTAGCACCTTAGAGACCAACTAAGTTTTTTTCTTGGTATGAGCTTTCGTGTGCATGCGAAGTGTGCATGCACATGAAAGCTCATACCAAGAAAAAACTTAGTTGGCCCATGAGTGGGTGTTAGTGAATGAATGAGGTATGGAAAGTGCAATTGCAAGTTTAAATAATCAGTTTGCACTCTTGTGGCTGTTTTATAACAACTATATCATCTACTTGTGGAAGCCTTTTGGTTTTCTTTTGTTGTTGATGAGGCAAGGCTCCCTTTTTGGACTCACTGCAGTGCTTGTCCTTAGCAGTTTGCACCAAAGGACTGAGGAAGTAGCTTAGGGTTGGTTGTTTAGGTTTCCTCTCAGTAACCTTATCTGAACACTTTCTGTTCCTATCTACTTTCTCATGGATAATCTCCTTTCATTTTGTTGAACTCTTCCTGTAAAACAGCTTCTGCTGAATAGCACATGAGTAGTGGGCTATTTTCACATCATACTGCGCTTCAAGCTTCCTTCTGTGCATGTAAACCTATAAAGAGACTCATCAGTTATTCAGCCACAGGTAATTCTCATGCACGCTTAACACACCAAAGAGAAAAGTGTGTGTAAGGAAGGAAGTAGGCTGAGAGGAAAGGGGCAACACTCTTCTCTTATTTTCTCTCTTAACTGAATTTGATAACCAAAGCCACTGAGGACTGTTGAAAATTACAAAATCAGGAAAGGGAGGAGAACGTTTGGGCTCCAATTTGTGGCTGATCTTGTTCAAGACTGAATTATAAGGAAGAAAGAACTGGTAAAATCAGGCAGTGTAACTTGGTGTCAAGACAGCCACAGAGTTTTTTCTAAGCACCCATTCTTGCCAGGGTGTGTATGTGTGTCTTTAGTGGACATGATCTATCAGAGTGATTTAGCCAGAGTTGCAGCTGCATTTTTAAAAGGCTGTTTTTGCAGCAGCTAGCGATGAAGCTTTCTTTTGCACAAATAAGTGTGTTCCTTTCCACCTGCCATACCATTGGTAGAAGAGTATTGGAAGCTTCTGTAAAGGTTCTTGATAGCAGATTATCCAAATTCAGTTGATGAATGTTCACTGTCAGGAGCAGGAGATTTGGAGTCTGCATTTCCCAGGGTCTAATCATCTCATAGGGCAGCTGAGTGTGACTCCTTCCCCAATAATCTACTTAACTCAGTAGTTTTCCCCTCCTGTTGCCTCACAAGGAGAAAGAGGCTCCTAGGCTGTTTGCATGATAAGTAGCTTCAGACTCTCCAAGCCTTTGAAGGGAAAGCTGAGAGTTAATTGTGGCAGCTTGAACTAATGGTTTCCCATGTTTACTGGTAGGTTAAGTGAGAAAGAGAGCTTGAAAAACACCCTTCATTTAAGTGCAGTAATGGGCCTTACAGCGAATTTCAAGAGACAACAACTGTTCTCTGATCTGGGGAAAAGTGTTTGCCATGTTCTAAGGCTGATGGATTTGCAGGAAGAGTATGGATAAGTACATCAGGGTTTTCTCTTGGGGGAAATTAACTGGGAGATACTCTTGTTCAGGTGTCAGCAACCTTTTTCAGCCGTGGGCCGGTCCACCGTCCCTCAGACCATGTCTGGACTATATTGGGGGGGGGGGAATGAACGAATTCCTATGCCCCACAAATAACCCAGAGATGCATTTTAAATAAAAGCACATATTCTACTCATGTAAAAACACGCTGATTCCCGGACCATCCGCGGGCCGGATTGAGAAGGTGATTGGGCTGCATCTGGCCCGCCCGGGACGTAGGTTTCCTACCCCTGCTCTTATTTAACTTTTTAAACATCTACATAACCACTGTGGAGAATTACCAACAAGCTGAGTGACCTGTAGGTGGTAATTGATCATGTCACACGAAAGTTCAACTCAGTCCATTTAAAAATGCCTACCTGTTTATGTAGGAGGTACACATACCCACAGGACTCATTTTACAGGTAGATGACTTAAGACCAAATATATGCTACTCCATAACTATTGTACAATGCTGTGCTTTAGGTTTGAGCTGTTCATTTAAGTTTAGAATCATGGTTAGAAGCATTGTATTTGCCATCAAATGGTAAAAATAATTCCTGCATTTTCATGCAAAAAACAGCCAAAGAAGTGTTAATATCTTCTGCACATTTATTAGACTGCACATAATCATGATGTCTGAAAACTTTGCATAGAATTTAAATGCTTAAATCATCCCAGTTTCCAGGAATATTACAGGATGGTGCACCCTGGGCCACATCATAATATACAGAGCTAGCACTGGTTTGAGTTACTTAGGTATTCTGGAAACCAATTTAAGGTGAATTATTTTGAGACGCTCCATTCAGGTGTGCAACATGAGCATGGAGCAATTCTGGCAGTAGACTTGTAACAGCTGTTACAAGCTGTTAGGCAACTGTGATCAAATTTGCAAGCTTAAAGGAATGACGCAAACAACTGTGGCTGAGTGTATCATTTGTATCCCTTTTTTCTAATAAAATTGTGGTATGTTCTTGGAGTCCCAGATGTCTCTGAATTGCATTGTTACCCAGTTTATAGATCGGTGATTCCTTAACGTGGATTGATGATCTAGTAGCAGGTCACAGGAGGCTTGTGGTGAGACCGCCAAAGTTTCAGCAATGAGCCTTGAAGACAAGCACAGCAAAAGGTGCTAATGGGGCTTCACTTTAGAAAGTTAGGCATGTATTGGTGCTTCTCCAGTAGGGCTGCAGGGGTGTGACACAGACCAGGATATATTTGGTCTTAAGTCATCTACCTGTAAAATGAGTCAGAGAGGTGTGAGATCATACTTGTGATGTGGGCTGGGAAGGGGTGACAGAGGGACTCCATTTTTGGTTTTATGGTATGAGGACAAAATGCCAGCAATGCCTGATGCAATTAAAACTTAATAAAGATAAGGTGCGAGCTCATATTGGCTTGATTGAGCTCTATGGCTCTTGAAGCCAAGTTGGCATGATCTGTGCATTCTTTCAGCCCTGATGAAATGAAAAGTGATGGAATGTTGCATGAAACAAATCAGCTTGGATACTTCAGCAAAATCTCACTTGTCTGCTTTGAGGGTGGAGGGGAATACATCCCAGTCTGTTTGATTCTCATTGCCAAGTATTCAATCAGAGATGCTGGAGTCTCTTGCCTCTCTTGCATTAGGCTTGTGTTGGAATTGATGGACAAGGGTTCACCAGTAGTTGCAGGACTGGAAAAGAAATGTATATCCTCCTAGCTATAGGATGGCTTGAGTTGCTTAAATGAGGATTTAGGAACATAAATGCTGAAGGTTGGATGATGCACTTGTGTTCTCTTGCTTTGTATAATACCTTAGCTTCTGTCTTGAAGAATGAATGTGTATTATCAGGCGGAGCATAAACTCAAAGTGTGTGTGTTAGTAGAATTCTTAATATATTATTTAATATCTGCATTTCCCATGGGATGTGTGCATTAATCCATCACACACAAATCTGTTTGCTTCATAGGTTTGTTCTCTTCAAGATGAAAAATTATGTAGCTGGAATTTTTCATGCTTAATTTCTCAAAAAGTGATTTATGATAGCAGTGGAGCTAAGAGTTTTTCATTTGTGATAACAGGGCTATGATGGAAATAGAGAATATGAGCCTGGGGACTGGGTAACCCATACTGAAATGTTTATTGCTGTCTTTGAAATGCAACATATTAGGATGAAGATGTGTCTTGGTAAAAGAGAACAGAGCAGTACCAGGCCTAGGGGATATTTTTAGTCTTCCAATAACTGAATGCATTAAAGAGAAATCACTTTCATTGTCATACTGTGATCAAGAATGCAGACGTATTCCAGGGACCACAAGGCCCATAAGGATCTAATATTTCCAATATACCCTTCTATTTGGATATAGACCTTTTTTGCATTAACAGGGGGGGGGGAGACCCAGCCAGTGTATTTCTCCCAAAATATCCTTTCTTTTTGTTGTGCTGATATAGTCGCCTGAGTCAGGGCTAACTTTTTCTTTTGCTGGAATGTCTACGTGCCTGCTTGTATGTTGTGCATGAAGAAGACAATAATTCTAGAGAAAATGTCTGTTCTGTAGTATAGTGCTTATGCTACATTTGTGGGTGGGTGGTTTTTTTGTTGGTGTGTGTGTGGGGAATAGAGACCAGGTTGCAGTAGCTTGGTTGAGAGCATGCTCAAGTGGCTGTTGCTGAACTCACAACTGGAGGTACTGACTGTTCCAATTTGAGCAATTGTTGTGGCTCAGGAAAGGGCTTCCATGATGGCATAAATCATGGTACAGTCCCAGTGTAAGGGTGCTAGTTAATACAAGCAGCACTTGCATCTCAGTGCTTCCTGGCTGCTATCTCAGCACCCTTCTGCATTATTGAGGGTAGGGAGGTAACCAAACTGTGTATCTCTTTAGTTATTGTCTTACCTTACTATAAAATGTTTCTGTAAGAAAAAGGTAATCATGCTGCAGCAGTTTGCCTCTTGGTGGCCATGTGAACTGCAGCATGACAAGAGCAGGTGGAACGAGTGAGAAAATCGTCACAGCGAGCAAACGAGCAGGTAGCTGAGTGGCCCAAGTGGCCTTTCCCTGCCCCCCTGTCACTGCCACCACCCACCTGCTTGCTTGTTAGCTTGTTCACATGCACAAGCAACAAGCTGAGGGAAGCCCAGGGTCCTAGCGGGGAACCTGGCAGAGCGAATGAGCAGGCGAGCCATCAGGCCTCCATGTGCTTCCTGTTGCTGCAGCCCTTTGTTTGCCATCACTGTCAAAAGACACACTTCCTCCTCTTCATTCCTCTGTGAAGGGTGGCCAAGGAGGAAATGGGATTGTCTTGGAATTGTAGCGTTGGAAGGGGATCCCTGAGGGTCCTCTAGTCCAACCCCCTGCAATGCAGGAATCTCAACTAAAGCATCCATGACTGATGGCCTTCCAGCCTCTCCAAAGAAGGAGAGTCCACCACCTTCCAAGAGACTCTTCCTGATGTTTGGCTGGAATCTTTTGAAGATGGAAACAACATTTGCTCATCTCGAGTCCATAAGGACTGTTCTCCAAGAATTCTCAAATATTATAGACAGAGGCTCTGAGATTACACTTTTATGGCCAACTAATATCCTTATTTGCTCACAGCTTCCCCCATTTCATAGCCAGCAGTGGGAGCTCCTTATGTTTTTGGAGCTGCAGACTATGGGCTATAGTCATTTGAAATTACCCGGTACTCTTTTCCCACAACGCTATACAGAGGCAGTTTGTATCCTGTGAGTAGCTTTTTTGCTTATGCTTTTTATTCATATGTTTGTCACTGAATCATGTCTGTTGTCTCTGTTTAGTTTCATTTTATTTTAAAGCTAACAGGGCTCTATCAAGTAGTAATTATGAACACACCTGAGTGTTTGTAAGGGTAGAGGTATGACTGGAAATATCAAAGAGAGACAAAGTAATATCTTTTGACTGGACCGCTACATGAAATGGAAATGTTTCAAAACATGCTCAAAGCAAGCAATCCTCTGATTGGAAAGGTTTGCTCTAAATGGAGGGTTTGAAGCAACTCTTCTTTCTGGAAAGAAAATAGGCCGTCTTTGAAATTCCACTTGGAAATAGCGATGCATATTATCTGGCATTGATTTCTCTTTTAGAAAAGTAGCAACAGATTATATATATATATGATGGAACCAGAAATGGAGGTCTAACAATGATAGATGAGGGGAAACACTTATCTCATTTCCTCTCATTCAGTTGGGTTATGCATGTGGTTTGGGACCATAAACTCTAGGGATTATTTCATCATAGAGACAATAAACATTTTGGACTGAAAACTCACTACACACTTTTTCTGACTGAGTTTGACATGCAGGAATTCTCATGGACTTCTGCTTTTTATTTTCTCTTGTTCTCATTGCTTTGCCAGCCATTCTCGGTGAAAAAGAAAAGAGCATTTCTTACCAACTGTTGGATTGGGCTGTGAAGATTTTGAAACTGTTGTATCTGCACACATTTATTTCTGATTGGCATTCCTGTAGAGCAGGGGTGTCAAACTCAAATTCATCGGGGGCCGCATCAGCAGTTTGGTCACCCTCAAAGGGCCAGTTGTATCTGTAGGACTATGTGTCCACTCTTTATTATCATAAATTATTGTCACTGCATTCAATTATTACTGTTTTTTGTAATAATGTAAGTAATAACTAGCTCTGAAAGCAGAAACATAGTCAGAATAATGGCAAGTAGATATTCAAATGTACAATTATTGTACAATTTATTGAAAAATTATTTTTGGTAACAGACAGTACCGTATTTTTCGCTCCATAATGCGCACTTTTTTCCTCCAAAAAAGGAAGGGGAAAAGTCCGTGTGCATTATGTAGCGAAGGCACTGGGCGCCGCTTCTGCTGCTGCCCGCCTCTGACACAAGAGATCGGAGCCAGGGCTGAGAGCCAGCAGCAGAAGGGCGGAGGAGGGGAAAGCAGCCCAAAATTGGGCTGTTTCTCCCTCCTCCTTGCCCAGCGCCGGCTGCAGGGGGCGGGGGAGGGGAAAGCAGCCTGAAATTGGGCTGTTTCTCCCTCCTCCGTGCCCAGCGCCGGCTGCAGGGGGGCGGGGGAGGGACGAGCAGCCTGAAATTGGGCTGTTTCTCCCTCCTCCGTGCCCAGCGCCGGCTGCAGGGGGGCGGAGGAGGGGAAAGCAGCCTGAAATCGGGCTGTTTCTCCCTCCTCCGTGCCCAGCGCCGGCTGCAGGGGGGCGGAGGAGGGGAAAGCAGCCTGAAATCGGGCTGTTTCTCCCTCCTCCGTGCCCAGCGCCGGCTGCAGGGGGGCGGAGGAGGGGAAAGCAGCCTGAAATCGGGCTGTTTCTCCCTCCTCCGTGCCCAGCGCCGGCTGCAGGGGGGCGGAGGAGGGGAAAGCAGCCTGAAATCGGGCTGTTTCTCCCTCCTCCGTGCCCAGCGCCGGCTGCAGGGGGGCGGGGGAGGGACGAGCAGCCTGAAATTGGGCTGTTTCTCCCTCCTCCGTGCCCAGCGCCGGCTGCAGGGGGGCGGAGGAGGGGAAAGCAGCCTGAAATCGGGCTGTTTCTCCCTCCTCCGTGCCCAGCGCCGGCTGCAGAAGGGCGGAGGAGGGGAAAGCAGCCTGAAATCGGGCTGTTTCTCCCTCCTCCGTGCCCAGCGCCGGCTGCAGAAGGGCGGAGGAGGGGAAAGCAGCCTGAAATCGGGCTGTTTCTCCCTCCTCCGTGCCCAGCGCCGGCTGCAGAAGGGCGGAGGAGGGGAAAGCAGCCTGAAATCGGGCTGTTTCTCCCTCCTCCGTGCCCAGCGCCGGCTGCAGGGAGGCAGGGAAGGGACGAGCAGCCTGAAATCGGGCTGTTTCTCCCTCCTCCGTGCCCAGCGCCGGCTGCAGGGAGGCAGGGAAGGGACGAGCAGCCTGAAATCGGGCTGTTTCTCCCTCCTCCGTGCCCAGCGCCGGCTGCAGGGAGGCAGGGAAGGGACGAGCAGCCTGAAATCGGGCTGTTTCTCCCTCCTCCGTGCCCAGCGCCGGCTGCAGGGGGGCGGAGGAGGGGAAAGCAGCCTGAAATCGGGCTGTTTCTCCCTCCTCCGTGCCCAGCGCCGGCTGCAGAAGGGCGGAGGAGGGGAAAGCAGCCTGAAATCGGGCTGTTTCTCCCTCCTCCGTGCCCAGCGCCGGCTGCAGAAGGGCGGAGGAGGGGAAAGCAGCCTGAAATCGGGCTGTTTCTCCCTCCTCCGTGCCCAGCGCCGGCTGCAGGGAGGCAGGGAAGGGACGAGCAGCCTGAAATCGGGCTGTTTCTCCCTCCTCCGTGCCCAGCGCCGGCTGCAGGGAGGCAGGGAAGGGACGAGCAGCCTGAAATCGGGCTGTTTCTCCCTCCTCCGTGCCCAGCGCCGGCTGCAGGGAGGCAGGGAAGGGACGAGCAGCCTGAAATCGGGCTGTTTCTCCCTCCTCCGTGCCCAGCGCCGGCTGCAGGGGGGCGGGGGAGGGACGAGCAGCCTGAAATCGGGCTGTTTCTCCCTCCTCCGTGCCCAGCGCCGGCTGCAGAAGGGCGGAGGAGGGGAAAGGAAGTGCCGGCAGGAAGTGCCGCCGATTTCACTCCCTTCACACACACACACACACACACTCGCGCTCTCTTTTCTTTCTGTTGTGACAGGGCCGGGGCTTGTGTGTTTTGACAGGCGGAGGCTGACAGGCAGCAGCCCCGACCACTCCGCCGAGGGGAAGCACTCCGCTCGGCCAATCGCCGTGCGGAGGGGGCGGGGCCGGGAAGGCCCAGAGCGAGCGGAACGTGCTCCCCCTCCATTTTGGCACCCCTGCCGAAGCGGTTTTCGCCCAAACCTGCCCGCTCCGTCGCTGGTTCGGGCGGGGCGGGCGGCGGCAGGCAGGCTGGCCAGTGCCCCTAAATGGACGCTCCGGCCCTGGCTACACGGGCCACATGATGAGGTCTGGCGGGCCGGATTCGGCCCGCGGGCCTTGTGTTTGACACCCGTGCTGTAGAGTGATTCTAGCTTTAATCATTTTTAATCTTTCATACTGGAATGGTGATCATAAATAAATGCGTAAAACAATCTCAGGTGTTTCCATGATTAAAGGATGCAGCTTGCCTGGTTTGATCTTGGAGGAGCTGTTGGGGTCAACGGTTCGTACAATAAAGTTGATGGTGACCTTAGAGGAAGATGTTATTAAATCAAAGGTGCAGGTTTTAATCCTTCTGGGCAGACTCTATCTTGCACTTGGGATGTCTACAATGACAGTTTTAAAATGTGCACAGGCGTTGATTTAGCACTAAGAACTGTTTTTTTTACAATACAGCCCGAGTTAGAAACTGCAGCTATTTTATCAAAGTACTATAAATCACTTAAAGCATTTTAAATAATTTAAAATATGGATAAAAATGGAAGACAAATTGCACTTCAGACCTGAGCAACATATTGTACTTATGTGACACTAGAAATTAGACCAGAACTGGTAATTCATATAGGTTAGGGAGTGGGTGGCACTGTGTTCTAAATCACTGAGCCTCTTGGGCTTGCTGATCAGAAGGTCAGCAGTTTGAATACACACAACGGGGTGAGCTCCTATTGCTTTGTCCCAGCTTCTGCCAACCTCGCAGTTCGAAAACACACTAGTGCAAGTAGATAAATAGGTACCGCTGTGGTGAGAAGGTAAACAGCGTTTTCATGCACTCTGGCTTCCATCACGGTGTTCTGTTGCGCCAGAAGCTGTTTAGTCATGCTGCCCACATGACCCAGAAAGCTGTCTGCGGACAAACACCAGCTCCCTTGGCCTGAAGCGAGATGAGCACCACACCTCATAGTCAACTCTACCTGTCATATAGGTTCTTGAGATTTTTTGGAGGTGCTCAGGCCCAGTCATTAATTGAAATCCCAAATTATAATTTTATATGGTTCAGAAACATAAAAGTGCCGAAAAGAGAAATGAATTAAAAAATAGTGTTGCATAGCATCTGCCTTTGTTTGGCTAATGGCAGGCAGAATTGTAGCGAGAGTCTGTCTCTGACTCGGCGCTTGTTAGTTGACAACTGTGTTGCAAACTTCATTTTTAGTTCCTGCTGGCATCCACAGGAGATGCAGAAAATGTATCTAGATTCAGGTAGGTAGCCGTGTTGGTCTGATGCAGTCAAAATAAAAATAAAATAAATAAAAAATTGTCCCCATAGCACCTTATAGACCAACTAAGTTTCTTCTGGTATAAGCTGAGTAGTTTTTGTAGGTTGCTATTTCTCAGCCTCAGTGCCCCATGTGTAAAATGTAAGTGACCTACTTGGAACCTCTGGCATATAAGCCTAGTGGGAATTGTAAAGGGACATTTGGAAGAGAATGTTGACTGGTTTGAATACGACTGGCTTCTGCGGTGAATTTTAACCTGGGGTCTTTTGGAGACAATTGGATAAGGAAAAGCCTGTTCCCTTCCTTGAGATTTGGGAATCGGGCTAACAGCCAATCCAAGAAGCTTACATACCTAATTCTGCATTGGATGCGACTTTCTGAGTCTTCAGCAACCACTCACCTAAGCCTGCTCTTGATAACAAAAGCGGACTAAAGAGTTAACATTGTTTCCCAAGCTGTAACATTTAAAAAGGAGGTCAAAAGTAATAATGTGCCAGTTTCCTTGGGGCAGGAGGCCACATGTGCACTTGAAATGTTTACACTGACACATCACTCAGGTGAAAGAGCCGGGCTGCCACAAAATTAATACAAGACCAATTCCCTAGAGAGGCGGGTGAGGGTATTTACAAATAAGCTATCTTGAGGGTGTGGAATATTGACTTAAGTGACTGCAAAAAGTGATCACTACGCAACAGGAAAATGTCAGAAAGGGAAAGGGTGAGTACATGGGGGAAGTGTCTCTTTAACAGCAGCAGCAGAATGGTTTTGGTTAGATTTATGCATTCATCTTCTAGTTCAGTGTTGCTAAACTGGTGCTTTCCAGATGTTTTGGACTGCAACTCCATCATCCCTGACCATGAGCTGTTGTGACTAGGGCTGCTGGGAGCTCCAAAACATCTGCAGGGCCATATTGGCTCTCTGTGTCTTACAGTTTGTTCTCTGATGTCTGGACATTCTGTTAATTAATTGGAGCTTCAACAGGAAAATGAAAAAGAATAACATGGAACGGCAGCTCTCTGGTTGCAGCCAATCTTCGCTCTCAAAAATTGGTGACATTTTGCATAGCAAGAGCAACTTGCCTGGGCATCTCTATCACCCATTCCCAAGGTGTTGAAAAAGCACCAAGAGAACTGCTCACTAACTTGGCAGGACTCTGGCACTTGGAAGCCCTGCAAGGCAGGAGACAGTGCCCATCATTGTGCAGTCATTCTGTAATGTATGTGAGTGAGTAAAACAGACCCGAGTGACTCATTTCAGGGGTACATTTCTGTTTACATTTGCCATGCACGATTTTGCATATTTTCTTTGGAGGCCTAATTTCAGTCATCATGAAAGTAACAACTTCCCTTTTTTCAGGCATAGATCTCAAATTTGTTCTTTTCCATCCAGCTATACTAGTTTGGCTTTCCCTCCAGATTTCAATCTCAGCCCCCCTTCCTTTTCATCTTCCTCTTATAGTTTAACAATTCTACCTCTCATGCTATTTGAGGGAGTTTCCCTAGAAATATTATGTATGTATCAAAAATTTCTATCTATGATCTTGATCTGCTTTCATTCTCTAAGAATCTTGTATCTTTTGACTAGTGATTTTAAATTAACGCATAGAATCTAGCATTGAAAATGTAAAGGATTTTTAAAAGGCACAGAGAAACATAGCAGAAAACTGAAGTATAAATAGTAATCGTTTTCCTCCTCTTGTGCAAAGACTGTGCCTTTAGGTACTTCACAGAGAAATGTACATCCTGTCTTTCAACATAAGTAGTACAATAAAGAACCAAGTTACATATGGCACAGGACAGCCTTCACCATCCTGATGCAGTCCAGATGTTTTGGACTACAACTTTCATCAGCCCCAGTCTCATCTGGCTGTGCTGCCTGGTGTTGATGGGAGTTGTAGTCCAAAACATCTGGAGGGCACAAGGATAGTGAAGGGTGGCATATGAAATGGCCATCACATCTCCAAATATTTTTAGTTTTCTTTTAAAGCTCAGACTTCCCAATTGGACCGGGACACCAGCTAAACATAAAAGTAGCCTTGCTGGGTCATAGAACTATAGAGTTGGAAGGGACCCTTAGGTTCATCTAGTGCAACCCCCTGCAATGCAGACATCCTGCCCACAGTCATCCCTGGATGGGCTCGAACCGCCTACCTTCTGGTTAACAGCCAGATGCATTGACTCATCGTTCCACTGGGGCTAAAGTCGCATCTGGGCCAGTATCCTATACTTACAGTAGCCAAAAGATTTCTGTGAGAAGCCTGCAAGCAGGACCCGAGTACAACACAGCACTCTCCCTTTTTGTGATTTCCAGCAGCTAGTATTCAGAGGCATATGATTTCTAACAGGCGTATGTTCTAACAGAACATAGCCATCAAGGCAGTTGACCTACAGATAGCCACCAGTTTGGATGGCTTTAATTCAGGCATAGGCAAACTTGGCCCTCCAGATGTTTTGGGACTACAACTCCCATGATCCCTAGCTAACAGAACCAGTGGTCAGGGATGATGGGAATTGTAGTCCCAAAACATCTGGAGGGCCGAGTTTGCCTATGCCTGCTTTAATTAATGGAGGATAAGGCTATCACTACAACTTCTGGGAGAGAATTCCATGGATTAACTATGCGGTGTGTGCAGGTCTTTCATGAGTCTTCTGGCATTCAGCTTCGCTGAAATTCTAGTATTATGGAAGAGGGAGAAAAACTTGTTTCCACACCTTGCATCATCTTGCACACCTATATCACATCCCTTTCTCTTATCATACTACAGTGGTACCTCAGGTTACGAACTTAATTCGTTCCGGAGGTCCATTCTTAACCCCAAACCATTCTTAACCTGAGGCGTGCTTTCGCTAATGGAGCCTCCTCCTGCTGCTGCTGCACGATTTCCGTTCTAATCCTGGGGCAAAGTTCTCAACCCGAGGTACTACTTCTGGGTTAGTGGAGTTTGTAACCCGAAGTGCTTGTAACCCGAGGCAACACTGTACTGACCATTTTTCTTAACTGAAATGTTATAACCTTTTCTGTTCTGTGCGAGTTGTCGGACATTCAAGGATTCTGTGCTAACCATTTTTGTCAACTTCACAGCATTTACTTCCATTTACTTTGAAGTAACAGGGTAACAGGGACGTGGGTGGCGCTGTGGTTTAAACCACAGAGCCTAGGGCTTGCCGATTGGAAGGTTAGCGGTTCGAATCCCCGCGACGGGGTGAGCTCCCGTTGTTCGGTCCCAGCTCCTGCCCACCTAGCAGTTCGAAAGCACATCAAGTGCAAGTAGATAAATAGGTACCGCTGTGGCGGGAAGGTAAACGGCATTTTCGTGCACTGCTCTGTTTCGCCAGAAGTGGCTTAGTCATGCTGGCCACATGACCCGGAAAAACTGTCTGCGGACAAACGTCGGCTCCCTCAGATGAGCACTGCAACCTCAGAGTTGTTCGCGACTGGACTTAACTGTCAGGGGTCCTTTACCTTTACCTTTACCTTTACCACTTTGAAGTGGTAATTTATTGCTTTACAAAATATCAACCAAGCAGATACATAAGTAAATGAATTTTTTTAAAGTACACATCCAGCTAAAATGGTACTTCAATAAGCATTTAAAATGAGCACTAGCAGGTAGTTTTGAAGCCAACATATTGAAAAAAAGTTATGTAAATGTGAAGTTTTGTTCTGTCTCTAGCATTAGAAAATATACCTGAAAAGGTCAAAGTCACTTACTCTGTAAAATAGCTATGGAGTATCTGGGAAATGGGGCAGTAAGAGACCGACATTTCGTCATCTGTTTTAAAGTGATAGCATAGCAAGTGTTTTGGTTTATGTCCAACACAATTAGAACCAATTTTAGCAGAAAGGCTTTATTCTGTTTCATTTATTCTTAATTAATCTCACTTAAAGTAGTGTCCATTTACCTTTACCTTTAAAGTAGCAGTACTACCAAAAAAAATAATGTGCCTAGCATTTATATTGTGCTTTCAAATGCTCAGAGTCTGCAATCTTAAACAGCATCTCTTTGTAAAATTAGCCATCAGGGAGGTGGGATGAGAATAGTAGTGGCTCAGATGATCGAGTTATTTGAGATCAGAAGTTAAGTTCCAGAACTCATTTGCGTTTGGCTAATTACTGAAAAAGTTCACATGGCATTTTTCATGTGCAAATCTCTTTTAAGCTTTTAATGTAATTTACAATCATATTGCCTTCATTAGTGGAGATGAGCTTTGTTTCCATTTCAAACTAGGGCTGAGTGAGTGGCACTTGTGCAGAATCCACAAATGCCCCTTCTTGTATTATGTCAGCTACATGGGAAGAAGTTGCATTGCAGGAACTCCCATGCCACCAGCAGAACCTAAGGAAGAGCCATAGGTTTTATTCATTTGTTGTCTGCAGCAATATGGACTTTTTGTAGGAAGCAAAGTCTTCACAGCTTCCTACTTCTACTTAACCTGAATCAAAGGGAAGAATTAAAGATGTATCTGATAAAAATCAATCATCCACTCACTGAAGAATAAAACACCAACTACATTTGATGAGCTGTCTTTGAAATTGCCTCGCAGGACAAAACTCAGGTGGCACAACTCAGAAACAAACTATTTTATGATGTGAATTTATTCTTCTAGAAACTTTAATTTTGTGTATGAGATTTAAAATAATTACAGAGATAATTAGGTTTTGTTTTGATTCCTTTCAGGGATGATGGTGGTGATCGTACTACTGCTGATTGCGATAGTCGTCGTTGCTGTGTGGCCCACAAAATAATCAATGGAGCTACTACTTTGCAGCCATAGCACTCTGAGGCAAGGAAAATTCAATCTCATTACTGACACTTTCTGTGGACTTGGCTGTATTTGACTCATTCTCAGTGCACTGGCAGAAGCACGGCTGGTGGAGAAATTCATTTTGCAAAAATCTCTATCCAGTAGGACTTGATATTTTTGAGAATGTTACTGGTAGGAGGTGAATCTCCTAACAAACATCAAAGCATAAATGCAATTAATTCCAATTCCACCTGTCTCTGCTAGGTGGGATCTACAGTTAATCTCTAGAATGCCAAGCTAAGATATTGGAGTTTTTATTCTAACATTATCTTTGAAGCTGAAATTAATACATCTTGGTTCTGAATGTCAGGGCAGTGGATCTGGTGGTGTTCAGGCAAACTGCTGCTCTGATCCATGTTCTGTTGCACATGGATATTTGCACAAACCTTTCAGATGCACATAAATCCTGGGTAATCTTTGGCTTGAGACAGAACAGTTACTGCTGTTACATTTATATAGACGAGCAAATTGGTATGGTTTGGAAAATCACATGATGTTTCTATCCTAAAATGCAGAAACTAACACATTATGCTGTGTTTTCCTCCTAACTACATTAATAGCAGGGAAGAACCATGATTACCTGAAGCTCCAAAATCTATGTTTTAGATGAGAAATTAAAATAGATGAGAGTAGCAATACAAAAAGTCACTATTTAATGTTTGCTCACCTCCAGAAATCATTATTTTGCTACATATGTGCCAACTTGATTGATCAATTTACTACAATAACAAGACGGAATAAAACACTTAATTTCTGTATTACTCTTTGGGCACATCATTATTTCATTTTTTGCCCTTCTTTTTTTAATTTGTTTTGTTTTCCTATGAGTCAAGGAAGTTTGAAATCTAAAGAACTTTAAAGACTGCCTGCCTTTAAAGCTCTGATATTTGTTGACTGCATGAATTTTGGGAAATGATTCTATGAGAATAGTAGATTTTTAAAGAAAGCTGCATTAGGACGTGTGTGCCCACATCCAAGGCAATGCAGGAAGCAGCTGTGCAAATCCTTTTATAACCAATACTTCAGTCTCCAGAGCATGTTGCTTTGGCCATGCTACAGTAAATAGTGACCCTCTAATCCACTGTTGGGAATGGGTGGTATATTGCAAAGATGAGAGATCCTAGATCAAAAAGATAACCACTGCATGATCCACTGGAAGGAGAAGATGGGTGCATGTGCAATCAATAGCCCTTTTGTTTAAGGCTCCATAGAGGTAGTTGGTTCTAGAGCTACCCACCATATGGATGTTTCCTTACAATAGCCAAAAACAACATGGGAACATAGGAAGCTGCTTTCTACTGAGTCAAACTATTGGTCTCTCTGGTTCAGTATTGGCAGCAGCTCTCCAAGCAGGGGACATTGTCAGTCCTACCTGGAGATGTTAGGGGTTGAACCTTGGACTTTCTGCTTGCAATGCTCTTATCACAGAGCAAGCAAAGAATGCAAAGGAGAATTATCATGCACAGTAATGCAGTGATTGCATAAACATGGCAGACTCTGGTGAGACATGGTCAGCAAAACTATGGATTCCATTTCTGTTCTTCTGGAAAGTAACAGCACCACTTTCCACTGAAGATCATTCGAACATTTTGTGCCACTTACTACTGGAGGTTATATTTTGAACCTGGGGCTGGCTGAAAGTGGTCTGTTCCATAGATGGTCCCCCCGCCCTTTCTAAGTTGTAATAAAGAAATGAAAGCCAAAAAGTAAGTAAAGCAGCTTTTCGAGAAAGAGATGCATTCAGCCAGATATGTATTGGAACCCAAGTTGGTTGAACTGTGTGGTACTGATTAAATGGAGGAAAGAGCAAGAGACATCACCAGACTTGGGTGCTTCTTCCATTACCTGTGGTGTGGCTCAGATGCTTAAGAGAAGCCTACAAGCTGAATATGAGCACAATAATTCTCTACCACTTGTTTCCCACAGTTCTGGTATTTAGAGGTAGACTGCCTCTGATCCTGGAGTTACAGTAATCAGGATCAGTCACCCCAATTAGCAGCAATCGATAGCCTTATATCATCCATGAATTTGCCTAATCCCCTTTCAAAGCTAAGTTGGTGGCAATTAGCACAACTTGTTCGTCCTGTTTCAACAGAAGAGACTGGCATAAGGTGAGTAGAAGTTTACAAGAGTTTATTTGACAGATGTCTGGATTTAGTCCTATCAAATGGATCCTGCACAGTTACATGCTGCTCCTGGTTCAGTTGTCAGCCCATCTAACAAATAAAAGAAAGCGGAGGGAGGGGGAATAAGAAAATCCACAACTTTTTTCCCACATGTCATTAAATATATTCATATATATAACCATAATATATTAGTATGCATTGTAAAGAAACATTGCCCCAAAACTATATGTAATAGTCATAACTAAACAACATTTACAATTCATGATATTAACAGGAATAATCAGAACACAGCTGATTCCCCCCCCCCCTGTGTAATGGGGAAAGGTAAGACGATCAAGGGAATGAGCGTACAATGAACCAGCTAAAACAAAATGGGGAGGAAGCCATTGTTCAATGCTACTCAAGAGTGGTGATTGTTTTGGCATTTCAGCTGCTTCTCAGAATGGTTTGTGTTGCCCTTTTACCCTGTCAATGTAGAGCTTGGAATGTTTCTCAAGAAGACCTCGAATGTAGTCTTGACAATCCGCTGCTGTGTGGCACTCCTAGAGCAGGTGCAAGGCACCAACTTCCTTTTTTTGAGATTCATTTAAATACTAAATTTGGTGGTAGTTTTACTTATTTTCTCAACTGCAAAAATAGAATTAATTATTTAGATTTTAAGTGTGCATTGTCCTTACTTTCTGAGTGAAAGTTTGGGAAACTACAGCTTGCCATTCTGCTTCTTAAACCACCATCTTTGCTGGGCTGCTCTTGCCGAGTTCTAGTCCCTTAAAGATTGGCTGTGAAACCAACAGGAAAGGATTATTGACCTTCTCTGTTATGAAAGGTTGCCTAACTTAGTGTTAGCCTCCAAATAAAAAGGACAACCCTAAATGTAAGACACAATCCTGACCATATATACTACCTCCTAAGCACATTTGATGGTGTAGGAAGATTTGAAGCGCCACAAAATAAGTAGCCCCAAGTATGCCAAGGCTGTGTTGCTGTATTTCTGTTTTAGAGAGAAAAAAGAGAGGGGTTCTAGAATGTAAGCCAGCCCCCCCCCCAAATATAACTCGTTTTATTTCATGGTTTGCTGATTGAAGCTGAAAGTCTCTCTGACTCTCCTATATGTCCATTGCAGTATACCTAGATAGGTATATTCTTTAAATGTGGGATGTGCAAAACAAACCCTTAAGCCTGCCAATATAGATGACAAGGAAAAGGCTTTTCTTACTAATTTGGGATGAGGATAGTTTTAAAGTAATCTAAAATATTACATTTCTGGTTAATATACAGTTTCTGAGTTCTAGCCTATTTTACATTTTGTACTATACAGTCAACATTCTTGGTTTTCTCTATAAGCCCCCCTCCCCCCCCCCGGCTGCCTTTTGCTATCTTGGTGTCTCCATCCCCCTTTACAGCTTTCTAGGATATCGGTGTCCACTATGGAAGCGCAGGCCATTTCCCAGCTGTCCTATAGGGGATTGGGCACACAGTGAGGGTATCTGTTTGTAAACATTGTTTTGAGGAATTATTTAGTGGTTATCAATACAAATTCCCAAAACCAAACATAGAACTGGCTCCTGAATGCTCACAGGAATATATATGTGCTGCTGAACGGAACTGTCAAGGGGAAACGACATCACACCAAGATCTGCATTGTAGCCAGAGAATTCCATATGGAAAGCGAGGGTGGAGAGGTGTGTGTCAAGGAGAAGGGTGCACTCGTCAGGCTGAGATGGATTTTTAGGAGCTTTGATTTTTGTTTCTTAATTTTCAGTCTAGGATAAATCTTTTGTCAGACTACTAAGCACGTTATGTGAAAATCAAATTGTTTTCTGTTCAAGGCTGGAGCACTAATGAGAACTCAAGACAAAAGCCCCCCTCCTCCACGTTACCTTTAGGACACAAAGGAAATATGGTATGCAGTCCCTGAGCTACCCCACAGGGCACAGCTCAGAGAAGAGTCTGAACCTGACTAAGTTACAGCTTAGGCAGAGTATCTTTATACCCTGTTTTACCCAGGCTGTGTGACTTGTAAAACCCCTGCGTTCCATTGATTTTAAAATAAAAACCAGGCTTTTCGAAGGGCTCCCTGTTTTCTTTAGTGTCTAGGTTCTATATGAAAAATAGATGAAATTTTGAGAGGGGCGTTTGAAAGCATGAATTAAAAAAACATTTCAACAGTAGCAAAAGTGAAGCTAAACAGAGGGTTTCAGTTCAGCTTTAAACCCAACTACTACTTAAAAAGGGATGCAGGTGGCGCTGTGGGTTAAACCACAGAGCCTAGGGCTTGCTGATCAGAAGGTCGGCGGTTCGAATCCCTGTGACGGGGTGAGCTCCCATTGCTCGGTCCCTGCTCCTGCCAACCTACCGGTAGCAGTTCGAAAGCACGTCAAAGTGCAAGTAGATAAATAGGAACCGCTGCAGCGGGAAGGTAAATGGCGTTTCTGTGCGCTGCTCTGGTTCACCAGAAGTGGTTTTGTCATGCTGGCCACATGACCTGGAAGCTGTACGCCGGCTCCCTCGGCCAATAAAGCGAGATGAGCGCGCAACCCCAGAGTAGGTCACGACTGGACCTAATGGTCAGGGGTCCCTTTACCTTTACTACTTAAAAAATGAATGTTCCATACAGGAGTACCTACCTCACCACTGATGTTTATCACTGGTGGGCCTGCATTCAGAGTCTTTATCAGTGCTAAGATTTTACAGGCTGCTCTTTCAATACAGTACCCTTCAACATGTTGCTAACACAAGAAAGTTGATGGCATTTGAAGAGTTTTGAGCAGTGGTTTTCAAACTGTGGTCCTAGGAATCCCGGGGTTCCTTAGAAGGTTATTCGGGGTTTCTCCTGATGAGAAGCAGATCCTCTTCACTTGCATTGCACAGACTGAGTAGAATGCTGGGTGGGCTCTGGGGAGCAACTCTTAGGTAGGCCCAATGAGCATGGCGGACATTGCACCACAACAGAGTGCACAGTTCCTCAGCAGACAAATCAGTGTAGAACAGGTATCCTGAAGATAGGAAGTTTGAAAACCAATGACCTAATAAGATGCAGCTTTTCCGGAGTTACTTACTTTGGTTCTGTCATGCAGCAGAATTAGGGGGTAGAATCTGGAGGTGATAAAATGGACTGTACTACTTGTGGGTGAGAAAAGAACAATTTTGAATGCTGCCCGGCATGCAAAATTCCCTGCAAATAAAAGAAGAAAAAAGGAAACAAACTAGCATGTCAGGATGGTTCTAGCTCTTCCTGCTGTGCTACTTTTCTACATTCAGGGAGTATTTTATGGAGGGCGTCACTCTAAAATATAGAACTCCACTATCTATATTATGCTACTTAATTTCACAGTATGAGTAGATCAGGGCAGTGTGTGGCTAAAACAGGACATGGTGACAAGCACTTTTTGTTTCATTTGTTGACTTGGCTCTTTTTTGTCTTCTATTTTAGTAGGTAAACTAATTCCCTCTGAATCTAAAATGAGAGTCAGTATGAACAACACTGATAAATGTACCTCAGCTGTGAGAATGTTCTGCATATTTCTTTTTCAGCAACTAGGCTCATATAAAGAAGTGAGAGCCCAGAAACTCTCAACAGTGTGCAGAGCAGTTGAGTCAGAGCACTTCGTTCCCACCCCCTGCCTTCAGCCAGGGATCCTAACTCCTGTCCCCCCTATTCTCCGCTTCCCCGGCATCTGGCCACTTTACACCTATTTGTGCTACAGTTCGTTTTATGGTAGTTTATGTCATTATATAAATATTGTCAATTGCTATAAAACAAGGCAAAACCACTGGAAAATGTCATTAAAAGGATGTTTCCATATTTCCTAATAGGAAACATCTTGGGGAAGTTTGTATTTTGCAGAGCAGGCGTCCCAGAGCTCACGCGTGAACTGCCTGCCTAGACAGTCCTAGTTTGCTAGTTAGGGCTGATGGGAGATTTGCATGAGTGGAACAAAAATCTCCTTCAAATGGAGGTTAGGGAAAGGAAAGCGTAGAGAGCTGTTGTGAGAGTGTTTGAGAGGGTATTTCCTTTATGCCAAGTATGTTATTGGCCGCAAAACATACGTTAATTAAAGCTCCATTTTGGGTTCTTACAAACATGAGTTTCCTTGTCCGAAGGGACGCTCCTTGCTCCATGTAAGCATTAGTAACACTTTTGTTCTTTTGTGTCTTTTCCCACTTGGTCTTCCCTGGAGCAGGTATGGTACGCATCTTGGTCAATTCATTCCCTACAGACAGAGCCAGCACATAGGACTGTCTGCAGCTCAGCAAACCTCCTGGTAAAAGAGGAAGCACTGAATGGGTCCTACACTGAGATATTAATAACCATTGCTATGGAGAGGTGCAAAAGTGGTAGCTGTGTGTGTGTGTGTGTGTGTGTGTGTGTGTGTGTGTGTGGTCAGTATGAATCTAGCAATGGTAAGTTTTGCTTTCTGCTTTTGAGATGAGTATTGATAGTCTAGTGGGTGTCTAAAGAAGTTATTACTACTTAAAATTATAGACAGAGTTTATTTCATTTCCTAGTGAATGCATTTAAAAATAATAATAATCCAGTGGTCTCCGGGTAGGGCTATATTCACAAAAGCAGCAGTGCAAGGACAACTCCTAAAAATCCAAGTCATTTATATTCGACTAATTCTTTAGATTACCCATTAGATCGGTGGTGGTCATGTTTTCAGATATTGCTATTAAGTAATTATTATTTCAATTGCTCCATCAATACTTCATAGCTGTCAGCTTTCTTTCCTTAGCAGAGTGCCTTTTAAAGTCAGGCAATAAGACCTTAGTCTAGGGCTGCATTTTCAAGAAAGCACACCCCTCTACTGACTGCCTTGTATGCAGTAGCTTATATCTCTGTGAACTTTCATTAGATTCCTATAAAAAGGTGACCCAGTCCATTAAATGCTGCATGACAGATAATGGATGAGCTACTCAGGCTGCTCGTTTGCTGTTCATTTAATTGTAGCCCCAGAAATTGGTTTCAAGCCATGATTCATATGCTCCATCTTTCCAACCAATAAGAACGTGATTTAATCTCCTTTGGAGGAGATGTATTCAAAGGGCAATTTCTGTCCAACTTCAACATCTCTCTTTATATTTGCTTCAGTGACAGGTTGAGTCCTTTCTGTGCCTAGACTTTAAGACTAGTTGATGTTAGAGAACTTAAGGCAGTTGGTCATTCTTCTGATTAGACAGAAATAAAGAGAGAAGGAAAGTCAAAGGGGATGATGGGAACTAGTAACTGGCCTAACATTTGTTACTATGGTGAGTAGGGTCTCGCGTGGCTGTCCTTCTCTAAACTTGTCACTTCTCACTACATTTTGTGGTTTTTCTGTATTGTGAGGTGCATAATTGGCATGTCTCACAGAAGTTATTAACCCCTCCTTTGCCCCCCACCCTGTCACACATAATGCAAAGTGAGCTTCTTGCCAGTGACCCTAATCCCATTCGCGTCTGCTTCAAGTCCTACGCAAAGCAGTATGTTCAGTCTCTCTTCCCATCTCCAGTTCTCTCCCCCTAGGCTTTCTTGCACTTCCCCTTCTTTTCCCGTTGCTGGAACTTCCTCAGTCGCCTAGCCCATGTGTCCCTCCACTGTATAACAAGGCTGCTTTTGTCTGCCACAATGCCGTTCTGGTCAGGGGAATCCTCGTCGTGGCCCAGCAACAAGTATTTCTTCATGGGTTTGATTTTCGGGCACTTGCAGGCAATGTCCTTGGAGCGAATCCAAAGGAACTGGTCACCGCGCCGTATCCGGTTTGTCCCTTGCTTGTACACAGAGATGATGTTGACTGTGAACTTCCACCATTCTCCAGCCTTATCTGTTTTCAGGATGTGGATTTGGACAGCTGGGAACAGAAAGCCAAGAACAGGGACAATCAATTTAACACCCCAATTCTCCTCTCAAGGACAAAGCAAATGTTGCTTGAACACCAGTGGTTAACCAAGAGAAATCTAGAAATATGCATGAAGGACGTCACATTGCTGTAAATGACAGACTTGTAAGTTACATGACAGAAATGTTCTTACTGTCCTTTATGGGGTAACTGATTTGATATAGGGATGTTGGGGGTGTAACTGCCCAACTGCATTATGTTACCTAGAAAAAGTGTGATATGTAGTAGATTCCCTTACAATGCCTTCTCCTGTCATTGAAGTAACTGGTCTGTTTGTCCTCAATAGATGATCATGGGTTTAGTTTTAAGAGAAGAGTTGCCCTTACTTGTATTGCATTCAGATTTCATTTGATGCTGCCTATTTTTTCTGGAGTTGTGACTGAAATGTGCATTAGAGAAAAAGAGAGAAACCATCCCATTTTTCCTGATTGTAATAAGTCACTTTCAGTTTGGTTAACTACTTTGTTCCAGTCTTTGCTTAACCCTTCATCACTCTTTCCTGTGACTACATATGTGCCTGCCCCAAGCAAATTGGCATTTGGGAATAATGTATCCAGCTCTCTTCTGCCTGTGGAGACAAGTCTCTCCCTGTCCAACTCTCCCTTTTCATGCTGGGCATCTTGACCTCTGTGGTCTGTGCTAGTGTCCCACATTCCAAGTCTAAGTATGATGGTAACCGTTTCCATGTTTCCCTTACCTAGGGATTTGAGGCTCAATGAGAACTTTAAAAAAATAAATAAAATGTGAAGGAAGTCAGGGTCTTGTTTGGCTGAAGTCATGAAAGGTGGCCATGGTAACAAAAGGCACCCCTTTCATTTTGAGCAAAAGGTTGGGGGGAAGGGAATTAAAACCCACCAAGAACTTTACCACACTGTTTGGTTTTTTGGCACGTACTGGGGCCAGCTTGTGAAAAGAATCTTGCAGCAATGCATCCCCACAGAGCAGAGTCCCTACCTTTTAACCCAATGCTTCTAGCTCATAAGCATGCAAGATTTGTCACCCTGAGTAGGATGAATAGACTACCAGTCTACTGCCTTATCTCCAGTAGCAGCCAGTAAGGGTCTTTTAAAAAATGCCCTGCCTTCCTAGAAGTACTTGTGATAGTATACAGAAATGAAAAGGCAATCAACCCAGCAAAAAGTTTGCAGATGGATGAATCAAATCACAAGCGTAGACGCTGTTAGACTAACCAAATCATCTCAAATCCACAAGGTTTTCATGGTGAGAAAAACAGCCCCAACCTAAAATCTCAATGTTCGGTGTTAGTAATGCTGAGTAGAAACCATTCACAGCTTTGCTTAAAATAAATATGATATATGCTGCGCACCAATTACTTTTATTAAATTTCCTTATAGGCTACAGAATCTTTGTCCTAAATGGATACTAATACAAAGGTTGAGGAAACTCAGCTGAAAGACCTGAGCAGTGCTCATGTAAGTCTCCAAAAGGACTGACCTAGAGCTGGCTCTCCACAAACTAAGCAACTTCTTACAGTGTGCCCCCTCCACTTCCCGGGATCGTCCGTTTTAAGACTCACTTTCAGCTGCGTTGCGTAGTTCCTACAGGCCTATCCATGGGCTTCACCCCTCTTGGGCTGCAGAGCAACTCCCCTTGTTTTGAGAACAATTTTTCTTTCACACAAAAAAAGTGGGCAATCAATCTGTAAAGTTCCTATGCTGTCAAAAGCACAATTTTGATGCGAAAATTGAAGCTGGCAACTGTTCAGCTCCATCCTAAGTAGGCTAAGTACTGCTGAAAAGGGAAGTGGCTGTTTGAGAATTCTTCCTCTGCCAGATTAGACAACTGAGAAGAGTCACACCCACAGTAAATGATGTGACAAGGGGGAAGATCTTAAATCATTTTGGAAAGCAGAGCATTGCTTGATATGTGGGAGTAGGGTGATTGTTGGCTGGAGTGCTTCAAGTTGTTGAAAATAAAGAGAGCAAGGGGTGTTTATAGGAGGTTCAATTCAAAACCCAGTGAAGCTAAACTGATTTGGATCTTTGGTGTTCTTTTTTACAAGGTTGTGTTTTTTAATGTTTTTTTATTTATTTCATAAAATCCATACACCCTCAAGTGGTTTACAAAAAGATAAAACAATAAAGATGTGAAAAAAATCACGACCATACTTTAAAGCATACAAAAGTTAAAATACTAGAAGTTCCAAACTCAAGCATATTTGATCTTCCGGGAGGAAAACAATTCCTGCAATCTAAAATCAGGTGATGTTCCTTAACTCCACAATTATACTCTTCTCCTAGGCTAACTCTCAAAATTAACATCCCCATGTCTTAGATTGTCAGGATCACAAGGACAGCATCTACCAGGGCATTGTGTGAATAGGGCCATTAGGAATTTGTATGCCATACCAACAACCTCTACCTGCCCCACCATTAACAACATGGATAGCAGGTATAGGAAAATGAGATGCACTGAAGTCTACTTAGTGTGGGAGCTGGCAGTTTCCTAGTATTCAGCAGGGAGGGGCAGGTGGAGGAAATTATGGTTCTGGTCTGGAGGAAAAGGGATAATGGCTATTAATTAACTCTGGAGTACCAAACTCAAATGGACTGGAATGGGGGAAATACTTTGATTGGTTGGGGGGGGGGAATGAGGGAGCCAAGGGTTAACTTCTGAAAAGCAAGGTGCTGGGGTTCAAGCCTTCCTGTAAGCTTGGAAGTCTTACTCCTTAATCCTAGATATGTTTGGGCTTGTTCAGGTTGCTCTGCAGTGAAGGAAATACACTGAGAAAGTTCAGAGGCAAACACTTTTTATTTCTTCCACATAATGATCTGGTATCAAATTCAGGTGGAACTGCATTTTTGGGTTTGTTTCTTTTTAAGCGAGTCTGGTATCTGTATGTGGTGGGTGGTGAAGTTGGCCTTCTAATCCATTTGAGTTTGACATTCCACTTTATTGTTTCCTTTGTGAGTGAAATTGCTTCATCGAGAAGCTGAGTATAATCCAATCAGTTTCATTTCCATCACTTCACTATTTAGCACCAAGAGGAGTCACTATAATTTTAAATGGCTTCTTCTTACATCTGGGACCCTACCTGCTCTAGCAAATATCAGCAAACCTTATATGAATCTGACCACTATAAATATTTCCCAAACACCCAAGAGTGATGCAAATCCCAACCCCCCCAATTGGTTGACAGATCAATTTATGAACATTTTGGCACTGACTTTTCTTTTGCTTGGAGATTACTTGTCTCAAATAGGGCTGCCATATGTCCAGATTTTCCCAGGCATATCTGGAATACCACAGTTGGCAGCAGCATCCAGGTGGAAATTGGGGAAATCAGGACGTATGGCATCCCACGTTGCTTCTTTTCCATTAAAATAGCAATTTTGCCCAAGAAGCTCAACAACTTTGGGCAACAACCCCCCCCCCCAAAAAAAGAAAACCCCTCAACAACTTTTCTGTCCGGATTTTCACTGTTTGAAATAGGGCAACCCTAGTCTCAAACTGTGATAATGTAAGGCACTGAATATTTTTAATTATACTTAGAGTATATCTGAAGATGCTGCCATCAACTAACTGTTTTTTAAAAAGCATATGCTGCATTGTAATGCAACCTCCCAAGACACAAAGGTCCGATCCCTGGCATCTCCAGGTACAGAAGAAAAAGGATCCTGCCTGAAACCCTGACTGTGTAAGGCAGCTTCCTATGTTCATAGAGACCTGTCCAACTAGTCCACATAGAACAATTACAAGCAACATTCAGCAACAATTATATGCCTACTTCTTAGCCCCACGACCACAGGCCCACTCCGACTCTCTACCAGCAAAGCTGTACTGCACAAAATGATACAAGCCAGCCTGGCCATGCTTGGAAGCAGTAGTTTACTGCTAAATTTTAAAGTGTGGTGGGAGGGGGGCTCTGGCTTCAGTTAAAATGAGGACAACCTATCCTGAATTATTCTGGATTTAGCCTTCTGCCCCCTGCGAGAGTAACACAGACAATTCTACAGCTGCTGGCACATCCTTCCACCGCCTGCCAGAGTAGAAAGAGAACAAGTCAGCATTCGGTTAAAGGAAAGAACTGACAAGCCAGCTGGTTAACAGGGTTGGTAACCTCTCTCAGCAGGGAAGGAGGGAAAATTCCACCAGGGGCAGCATCTCTGTTCCATTCATGGCTGAGCTTGTGCTGTGAGCTACAAAGCCCCCCTCCCAGTCAAATGAGCACAAGCAAAGTGGATTAGACCGAGCCCTGGCACCAGGGAAAATGCGATGGGCAAAACGATTGGGATTGGTAACTGGGGGCAAGTGGATGAAGCAAGCAGCAGGTGCCCCGTAAGCAGCTCTGCAAGCCTGCTGTGCTCCAGCAATGTACCCCCTGAGGGGGAGAACAAAATAAAATGAGTCACAGCTTTCACATTGAGCTTGCTGCTGCCTGGGCCCCTGATGACACTAGTTTCCGACATGGTGTGGCGTGTGTCCAGCTCCTCGCTAAAAATATCTCAGGCATGCACCATTGGGAGTATATGAGCAGAAGAGGGCAGGGGTCCCCAGGCTGCCATCGGCTCACGGCCCTTACTGTGCAATTAAAATAAGCAGCAGACTTGGTGTTTGTAAACTCTTCTTTTAAACTCTTGTTTAGAGAAGAGAAAGCCAAGTCAGCCAGGAGTCATCTTTCTTGGAAATGTTTAAAAAACAAAACTTCACGCATGGCCAATTTACACAGCCCAAGCCTTCTGGGAAAATAGCTGGACAATAAGCTGAGCAATGAGCAGAGCTAGGATACGGCCTATTTAAGCCAGGAACACCTGTGGTGCTGGAAAGACGTCTCCAGAGAAAGGACTGTATCAATAAAGAATAGAAAACAGAATCCACCAAATCCTTACCTACTACCCTGTAGGAGTTTGGTTGCCATCGCCTTGTCAACCTCCGTTCTCCTCACAAGGCTTTTAAATGAGGTGTTGAGGATAGATGCGTATCCTTTGAGAGCGGACTGGAGTGCGGGGCCAAGGCTCTGTTCTTCACTGTGCTGTTAACCAGCCACCAGGTGGCATTGCAGCACTTCAGGCAGCTGAGAAACTGGCAAGGGTCACAATTGGGGAGGAGGCACAAACCTCTTGTATTTCCTCCGCAACATTACAAGTTTTGCATTTATAAACACGTTATTTGAGGGCTCTTAACTGCACCTAAATGTTGTAACGTGGATGCAGCGCCACACACACAAACCAAGAAATCTTGCTCACTGTGAAATTCCCAGACATGTAGCAAAACCCTTTAAGTTCTTTAGGAATTATTGCTTGGACCCACAATATCTGATTGCAATTGCCCAGAGGTTTGACTACAAGACAACCTCTCCCCACAAATGCTAGGAGTTGCTTTCTTACTCACAATACGTCAAAGACTTGGGAACAGAGGAAAATTCAATAAATTCACTAAGAGTTCCCCTCGTTCACCTTCCCATCCCCTCCAGATGTCCACAGGCCCTGAACAAATATGTTTGATATGGTCCCTCGTTCTTTGAAAGTATCTAAGCCTAGACCAGGTCATTCTAGTTTCAACCCCTCTCTGGAGCAAAGTTTGTCATTATTATTATTAAAATCTTATTTTTGAAGTGGGGCTAGAAAGCTTATGGGGTTTACCTGTTACATCTGAGTTTAATATTGAAGATTTACGAGGTTTAATCTCTGCTTTTTGTGAAGGGTGTGACCCATCCAGTCACTTTCCTCCTTCGCAAGATTTAATTCATTTCCCCCCTCTATCCAGTTTTATGGCCACCCTGGCAGGGAACATTTCCGCACAACTTCCCTTTATCACAAAGATACCCATGCACTACATATGGATGCAGTTACACCCAGGATTCGGCATTAACGAACTGCCACCCCAGAAAACTCCCCCAAAGCTCAGAAATACGGTTTCACCATATTAATGTTTGGAAGACTAGCTATTAGAACAGCATATGTTTCCTCTCCCTCTTCAACTCTATCCTCAGGAGTTTTGGGTTTCTATGTGGAATACTTTTTTTAAAAAAAGGTCTTTTGAAAACATATTTTTTTATTTTTCCACGTACTGCTGCCAAAGTGCCTTTCAACAAAGAGGATGACTAACCAGAGTCTCCATGAAAGAAGGATTTTTCCAAGGATGGCTGAAGGTGGCAGGATGGTGATATCACCTTTTGGGATAGGAACCCCCAGACTCACTCCTCACCCCTGCTCCTTCAATAAATATGACAATTGATTGGTGGGAAGGCAGTGGGAATTGCTAGGTTCCTACTGGTGATTTGTGAGTCAATGGGAAGTCCTGTTTGGCTGGTTCTGTTAAGTACCAAATAGGGCCTCAAATGATTTATTATTTATTTTTCATCCATTTGCTTAGTGACCCTAATGAGCCATAACCAGAGGCATCCCTGTTGACCAAGCACCTTGGAAAAAGAAGTCTACAATATTTTACAAATGCATGGAAGTGAACTAGATCAAAGTGACTGCCTGCCTGAGATGCTGACATTCCATCTGCTGTCTGGGGATGAAGAGAGGGGTGTGTGTGTGTCCAGGCAGCGGAGGAGAAGGAGTGGTGTGAACAATGCATAAGAATTAAGAGATTAAACAGTCCAGGAAACTGAAACCATCTCTTGCCTTTCCCAGTCCAGGTGTGGTGCTGCACAAGCACACTAAGGTGCAAGGGAAGTTTATTCCCTTTGGATGCAAACTCGCCGGATCAGAAGGCGATGGTAACCTGGGAGTGTAAAGGTGTCTCTGTGCCCCATTCGGCCCAAACTTACTGCTGTTGCTTTACCTTCTCCACATGCCTATTTATGCATTCACCCAGATCTCCCTCAAGCCCAGACATCAGACGTGCCCAGTATGAGAAATGAGTACAATCTAGGGATGAGCAAATCTCTCTCCCCCCCCCCCCAACATCCCCCCATTCAATTTCATTATTATGCTGTGGTTTGGCTCTGCCCAGCATTTCATTCTGCCTGCCTTCCGGTTTAACTTGAAGAATTTCTGGGATTAATTTGGTGCATGTGCAGTTTGCTGCAGTTTTCAATTTGTATTTCTTCCCCTCAACCCTTTTTTACAAGTTAGCACCGGGCATGAGTGCGTATGTACACTGATTAAAACGCAGCACAAAACAGAATATTTTTAGATAGTGAGCTTGTATAGTGCCCATTGTAGTTAAGGCACTCTTAAAATGCAATTGGGACATAATGGTTATGAATAAAAATAACAAGATAGAAGCAGTTATGGGAGGGAGAGAGGGATTCATTCAGTGAAGATTTTTAGGGGAAAATTGTTAACATTTTTGCACTTTGAAAGGGAGGAAGCAAATAAGAAGCCACCTCTTTTCATAGCCCATGAAGCAGTGGCTTCATCACTGGTGTCTTGTGGCAAACCCTGCCTTTTAGTATTCTGTGGCTATGCAATGAGCTACTTATAAATGTAACAGAATGTGGAACATCTCACAGACTCTCCAAGTCTACCAGCTCATTTCCCCGCTAGCCTTCCTGTTGAAGTTAAGCAAAGCCATTAATTAATTCAACTTAATGGCAAACCAAAGCAATTTTGGTTTGAGCCAAAATAAAGGTGGTTGAAATTAAGTACCCTCTGGCATTATTCAGCTCCAAATATTTGAACAGAATTAAATTTGCTTATGAATCTTTTTTTTTAAGGTATAAGTAATAGTAAGAGACAGGATTTTTCTTTGTTTTGTATTTTTAAAGACACACTCCCCCTTTTGAGCCAGCAAATTAAAATGATGATAAAAGCTCTATAGAAGCTAGTTGCCCAGATGATAGCACCCCAATTTAGCTCACAAGGGAAGTAACCATGTTCAATCTAATTAGGACCTGTTAGGATATTCAGAACTGCTATCATTCCATAAAGTTGAAGAAAACAGTCTCCTAATTGGCTTCCTGCTGGGAAGTCCGCGAAAAAGCCTTTATTGTCCCTCTGTGTAACCCACTCTGCACTTTCTTTGCAGCTGGACTGTTTTGAACACTGTGCTGCCCTCACCTAAAGGCATGGCTGCAAGAAACGTTCATGCTACTACCGTGTTTTCCCAAAAATAAGACACTGTCTTATATTTATTTTTCCTCAAAAAGACACACTATGGCTTATTTTCGGGAGATGTCTTATTTTTATTATGTCAGTTGCTGCCTGTCTTCTTAACCACTCCACGTCGGTACGCTGCATAGACACGCCTATCGCTATGTCTTATTTTCGGGGTATGGCTTCTATCGCGCAAATGCTTAGAAATCCTGCTATGGCTTATTTTATGGGTATGTCTTATTTTCGGGGAAACACAGTAGTGCATGGATGTTACTTGCCGTATCAGGAGTTTTTCTCACAATCGTGTGTGCAAGGTCTCACATGCCTATTTGAATATCATTTGATTTTGAAGCACTCCTATCTGCAATCGGTTCTAAAACTCGGGGTGGGGGGGAGGGCTTGAAACATTTAAATACCTGCATTTAAATTTTCCTCCTGTCCATTGGTGGGACCCAAAAACTGAGGTGCAATGGGGTATGGTGCTTGCATTCTCTAAAGAATGGATTCTAGAAGGGCCAAAAGAGCAACTGCATCTGGGCTTAGATTGTGAGTTGAGAACACAACGCCTTACCCTTAGGCATTAATTAAAGTCAACAGGCTCCTGGCACCCTCTGCCCCCGTTTTACTCAGCTTCTTAAAGAAACTGAGATGACATTTCTGATTTTACGATGCATTGCCTGTTACTTTCCTAGGGAGAGTAAGGTTATGTAACAGCAGAGGCAACTTAACAAAACAGAAAGTAACATCACACCTCAGTGCAAGAGAGGACAGAGAAGGTAGAAAGTACAGAAGTACAAGATGGCTCTAAGCTGGATCAGAACTGAGTACTGAGGGGAGGCAGGACTGGCATCAGAGATGGGAGTATTTGGGCACACTGCAGTTCCCCCAGGGTTCTTGATCATGCTGCTGCTCAGTGCTGTCACTGCCTGTTCACCTGCCCTCTCTGAGTATGCAGGCAGTAACAAGGGGGAGGAGGAGATGTAGGAATATCCAGCCTTGTGCTTTCCCTCTGGGTGGTTTTGTGGGTTGCATCCAGAGAGGGGGAGAGTATGTGAATGAGCAGTGGAGATGGAAGGAAGGGTGATGTGGGCTCTCTCAGGGAGTAGGCCTACTGAAGGCATCTCCTCTCCCTCCCCCCGCTCCAAAAAGAGAGAGAAAAGGCTAGAGCTGGCATTGAGATGTGTGCTGTGCTGTGCTAGATATAGCCTCCCAACTCATGTTTGCTCATAGCCATGTGACTCTTCTTTGTAGCCCTGGTTATGAATATTTATTGTGGAAGAAAGGGAGGAGGGGCTTTCTCATTTAGGCTTCAGAACACATTTGCCTTTTTGTAAAAAGCAAGTCGAAACAACAAGCTTTTGCATTTGACCCTCTCAATGGGGGACTGGCAAAGAAACTAACAACAGTACTTTTTCACTAAATGTCACATACATGCACAGTCTGCACACTGTCCTTCCATGGGAAAAGGATGTGATAAATTATTCAGGGTTTATCTCTGCAAATGCAAGTTGGAATTTTGTTTTGCTGGAGTGGGCAGGTGGCCATGGCCTGGTGAAGTGGGAGGAGATTTTGTGTACAAGGAGAGGGCCGTTTTGTTACTTGCCTGTTATTTGGTGCAATCTTGCTCCCATGAATTTGCAATAAGCTGCCTAGATACAAAGCAAAATCCCAACCTGTCCCCTGAACAGAACAAACTTGAGTTACTGCCAGGAATTCCCTTGTGGCAAGAAGAAGTTGTGAAGGCATGCTATCATGAATTTAGTTCAGCATTTGCAATCACATCCGAAGTGTGCCTTAAGTTTCAAATGAGCAGAATGTGCTGCTGCTGGAAATTATGATTCAGTGAGGAAACCGGGGGGGGGGGGGGAGAGAGAGGCAGATGAATCTTTTCCAGAGACCTCCAGCAATCAGCATAGTTCATCATGTGCATACATGACCAATAGGCGTGACGGCAGTTTAAAGGCTACATTTTCAAGTTCTGTTAGAATATAAACAGACCATGGCCAGGATTAGCCTGAGAATGAGATCAGGCTGAGAAAGGGATTGATTTTGTTACCAATAAAACCAATAGTAAGGGAGCTAGAAGAAACAAGGGTGATATGCACAAGCCTGAGCAGGACATTCCCAATCTGGGGAGAAAGAAATGCTGCCCAAGAGCAAACCTTAAGTGCTTCTGCTCCCAAGCATCTGCAGATGCATAAATAGTGTTAATGATAACAATTATTTTGAACTTCAGACTTCTCAGATATGCCCAATGGTATAATAGTTAGATTCAAGTTGTATAGATTTTTGTACCACTGTTTAAGCAAAGAAGGTACAATCAGCAAGAATCTGGATAAATACTCAAGAGGTTAACCATTGTCTATTTTTTTCAAGGGAGGGAACTGGTGTCAAAGAATGTTGTATAGAACTTCTAACCTAGGCTGCATATGCACCATTCATTCAAAGCACACACACCCTCCTAGGAATGGTAGTTTTTTAAGGGTGTTAGGAACTACAGTTCTTTGAGGGGTAAATGCAATTTCCAGGAATTTAGGGTGTCTAGCACTCACAAACTCTTAACACTGTCAAATACCTCCTGATAATTTCTACGATGTTCTTAAACAGTAAGCAAAGTTAAACACACCATACTCTTACAGATAAGTTGGGCATGCCTCAGGTACAGAATAGCCTATTAGTTGCCTTTGATGTCCTTTTAGTTCCAGTTCTATGATTTTATGCACAGTTGTACATACCTGTATTTTAACATGAATGGTCAAATGCAAACTAGTTAGGTTTCTCATCTGTGACCCTCTCTGTGTCCTCAGATGAAGCAAAGGATAATTGATGGCATATTACATGATTGCTGACTTTCGCTGGAAACCCATTGACAAATCACATCAGAATGGAATGAATTAATAATAATAATCATAATAATAACAAAACAAAAAAATCCTTTCAGTAGCACCTTAGAGACCAACTAAGTTTGTTCTTGGTATGAACAACTTAGTTGGTCTCTAAGGTGCTACTGGAAGGAATTTTTTTATTTTGTTTTTGACTATGACAGACCAACACGGCTATCTACCTGTAACTGGAATAATAATAACAATTAATAATAATAAACCATCAAGCAGCTTTTTCAAATTAGTGAACAAGGAAGTTTCTCTTTCTTTCCCCACTTTTCTTGCTCACACTTTTGCTTTTCACTCTGAACAGAATACACTGCCAAAAACGCAAGACCTGTTGCTTTCTGCTGGGACTGGCTTCACTCTGGATTGAAGTTCCTACATGGAACTGACCACAAAGGAGTTTGCATTCCATGCTGATTCAGACAGGCCCTGCTGCCAAACACTTGTTCACTCCCAATTGTTCCTTGGCAATCATGGCTTTACTAGTCCCGCACCTGGTGTCATATGCTATCATGTGAGTGGCAGATGGGTGTGGCCAGCCAAAGCAGCCATGTTTGGCTGGCCTGATGGGCCTACTTTGGCCTACAACATGAAGGTCTCTCTCCTTTCCCACACATACACAACATATTAGATAAAAACCACCAACCAAATTGCCAGTGAGGCATTTACCATCATGTAGTTGGACCGTAAGTGAGTGACATGACTGAGTGGTCACTTGAAGCTCTTTGAGCAAAAACAAACTGTCTACCTGCCGTACCACTACTACACCTTCCCAGTATTTATGCCCACCTGCTGCACCCTTTGGCAGGGGCTTCCCAGGACTCCAGAAACACAAGTGTCCCAAATCCTGCTTACCACAAATGCAGGCCCAGACACATCAATTCTAGAGAGGAATCCAATGGCATTTCAGAAAATAAATTGAACTTAAATGGAAATTTCTCACATAAACAGAGGCAGACGCACACTAACTGTAGGGTGCCCTTGGGGAGGAGGGACGGTAGCTCACCATAGTCCTTCTTGCAATACTTCTTCATGTTGATCTTCAGTTTCCCTTTGGATGCCTTGCAGTATGAATCACAGTCTTCAGGGGAGCCGCCGAGGAGGAAGAGACAGAAGAAAACATTAACAAAACAAATTAGTCTTAAAATGAATGAAAGACTTGGGAAAAGAAGGGAGTGTGTGTGTGAGGGGAGAAGCGAACAGTGAAAGCTGTAGCCTGCTATGAATAAGCAGCATGCCTGTGATATCCATCTGCCAGGACCTGATTGGGTCATCTAATGGGGGCATTCACTGAAAACCTTCCTTTCTAAAGAAAGCATCTCACAAAAGAAGCTATCCTCCTCTCCCTTTCCCTCCCCTCCTATCCCCGCCTGACGAATTCTTTAAGCTGTCCTCTGCAGGCTGCCACAACTTGGTTGCCTCCATGGGAGACCCCAGGGCCTCGCTTATTGTGCCACCCAGATCTTTAGAGAGCCACCCCCCCCCCAGTTCTTAAACTGCAAACTGGAGTCTGATTAAAGCCCACAGAGGCCTCTTTGTCACCCCCTAACCCAGACCTGTGTCAGGCTTTGGCATTCATTGCAAAGGGATTCTGGCTGGGGTCACTCCTCAACAAAAGGGGTCAGGGAGGAAATTAGCAGCCTATGAAGCATTAGCAAAGCCTTTGGCGTCCACTCTACTGGAGTGTGCAAATAAAATGCCCCAGTGGGACTGCTTCATTTCTATGGGCCTTACTGCTGTGATACGATGGATTTACTCCTCCTGAACATCATCCTGTGTTCCAGTGCCACTAATGTGATGCTGTGTTGAGTTTTTGGCACTGCGTCCATCCTGCTTGGGCTGTGCTAGAACTATTTTCCTGCCACTTTTGAGCATTGGGAGTGCAGCTTAACCCTGGGCATGAAAAACTGTTATTTGCTGTGGCATTTCTTTCTTTCTTTCTTTCTTTCTTTCTTTCTTTCTTTCTTTCTTTCTTTCTTTCTTTCTTTCTCTCTCTCTCTCTCTCTCCAGTCTCTGGCAAGGCTGGGCTGCACATAGCTCAGTCTGCACTATGTTTCCCAGGTATGCCAGAGTATAGTGTTTCTACAGCAATGTTACTGCTTATCCAATTGGTGCACGGATGGGTCAGGAATTATACTTTGCTGTTAGGAAAACATATGACAACGGGCAACTTGCTTTTCTGCAGTGATTGATAAATATTATGGTTCATCATATGTTCATGTCCTGCTCTTTCTTTAGAATGCTCAAATCAGCTAACATAGGTCTCCTACCTATGACTGATCACATTCACCTCTTGCTTGTCTGCAAGCAGTATGCTCAAGAACATATAGGGGACTATACAATGGAAATGAGCAACCACAAGTAATATTATTTACTGATATCCCTCCTTCCTAGCCAGAACAGCATCCTTTATGGTTATAAATGCATATAGTATAATTACCTACCTAATTGTGTTGCAAACAGGATGTACAGATAAAGGTCATAAAAATACTTAGAAATTTTCATATTTATACTCATGAGCATTGGGGGAAGGGAAAAGTCCACCCCACCACATTCACACCTACAACCTCCCTCTGCCCTCTTTTCCACCACTGCCTAATGCAGAGATTTGCCTACTGATTAAAAAATAGTTCAGTACAAATACAGTTCAACAGCTCTAATTATTGCCTAAGATAAGAGTGTATCCCTTGTGGAAAGACATTGGCCACATCAGGATTAGAAGGACCAGAAATGGAGAAGGAAGGCAGCCCCATATGGACAGTTAAAGCGATCTGCCCATTGCTATAAAGCAAATATCATGAAGGATTGGGTGCTTCTTTCAGCCTGACTAACGCTCCTTGTCTGTTCCTGGTCCATCTTTTACCATACAGTGAATTGTTCTGGGCCCATCTCACACTAATATCTTTGTCCTTGAACTATTTGCTATGGAATAGTTCTGTGGATCTACTGACAATATATTTTAAAAATGACTCATCTCACCTAACCTCAGTTAGTTTACCACTAGCAAAGGCTGCGGGACACGGGTGGCACTGTGGGTTAAACCACAGAGCCTAGGGCTTGCCGATCAGAAGGTCGGCGGTTCAAATCCCCGCGACGGGGTGAGCTCCCGTTGCTCGGTCCCTGCTCCTGCCAACCTAACAGTTCGAAAGCACGAAGTGAAAGTAGATAAATAGGTACCGCTCCAGCGGAAAGGTAAACGGCGTTTCCATGTGCTGCTCTGGTTCGCCAGAAGCAGCTTAGTCATGCTGGCCACATGACCCGGAAGCTGTACGCCGGCTCCCTCGGCCAATAAAGCGAGATGAGCGCCGCAACCCCAGAGTCGTCCGCGACTGGACCTAATGGTCAGGGGTCCCTTTACCTTTAGCAAAGGCTGCAATTCAGTTACATTAAATAGGGGTCTTGCCATTGTCTTCTATAAGAGTAGGGCTGCATTATTATAGACATTTTCCAAGTCCTGGAGGAAAAGTTGGATTCTCTATCCCAAGTCAATGAGCAAAAGCTTAAATGTGCGTTACCAGGTTGGCTAGAGCCCCCATCCACTGTGTTGAACACTGTTCTGACTGTTTCCAATTACTGATCCATCAACAGAAGCTGATAGCATGCTTGCAAGCACCAACAAAGAAAAGTAAGATAGACAGTTTCAACCAAGAAATTATAAAAGCGATTTTGGGTCATTTTGGGGTTGAAACAAAGGTACTTGTATAATATATCAAGATGTAGAATTGAATAATATGTCAAGCTTTCATTTAAGTTCTAAATGGAATTGCGGTTCCAATTCATGTTTCTGTGCAGTCCTTTTTTGTTTACTTCTCTACCTTTCCCCAATACCCAAGAATAGGCACTTTCTGAAGGAAATTTTGTTTCTTATTTTTTTATGTTTTGCCCTCTGCATGCCGTTTCCTTTGTTGCAACAATAAAAGTACATTGTCTCAATTGAGTTGATAAATCACTAACATTTCTGACTGATCCCCCAGGAGCCAAGGCAAGGCTCAGAGTGTTGCATACAATACTGAGGTGGTGAGTGATCTCCCAGGCTTTAGGCTTTGGACTGCTGCTTGAGAAAATGAAATGTACACTGGCAATACCCCAATAGAACCTTATTTCTGCATGGAACGTCTGGTGTTATTGCTTCTAACGGTTTATCATCACTGGTCTCAAGCTGTGCAATACTCTTCCAACAGAGATTCAGCATACATCCTTGCTTTTGACTTTCAGGCATCTCTTGAAGACTTGTTTAAGATTTTCATTGATGGCAATTTCGCTTGCCATCTCGATGTAACCCTTGAGAAGGGTGGAAGAGTACAACTCCAAATACTTTTCACCAGTATTCCTGCTTTCCTCATCTTGCCTCAAACTACATTGATGAGAGATGTAGCCCCTTCACAATTGACACAGAAACTATCTAGCAACAACAGTGTGTGTTTAGGTTATCTATTAAGGACAGTGTTGCTAACCTGCTGCATTATGGCAACGTATGCCCATGAAACTGTCTGCAACAGCAGCTAATATCAGACAAAAATGTATAAATAATCACAGGAAAATTGAAAAGTGAATTATTCACTTGTTGCACTTTCAACTTCTGACTCTGAGCAGAGCTCAGCATCTATGCACAGAACCAAAACAGGACTACAGATGTGCCATAGTAGATGATGCTTTTATCCCCCATTTCCTTCACTGTAACACAAGGCATGTACAGCATATTCACTCTCCTGCATCTTGATTCTCTCTCTGTTTGGACCAAGCACTCTTCTGGGGGTGGGGGAATGTGGGAGAAGCTTTGTGGAGCATGTCTACTGCCCTGACCAAGGCCAAAGTACTGCGGCTCAGCAAGTGGAACACTTGTGCAGGTTTGTAAGAAGAGCAAGGCTCTCCAGGAGCTGGGGTGCCACAGGGGAACACAACAGTCAAAAACCTCCCCAGTTTGGAGAAAATGTTAGTCTCATTTGCAGCTTCAGAACATGTCAGGAGCACTTTCCCCCCTTTCCTATCTGTTAGTTATTTTCTGAACGATTCCTTCACAAATCAGTGCACTCACCTTTTTTAGTGCTTCTTGTATTTGCACAGTGTGAGCAACATTAAAAGCCCGTCATTGGTGTTTCCATGTGCTGGGCAGCAACTGCCACACAGCCTTGCCTGAAAAACCTCCCTGCCCTGATCCTTCTATGATCTCCTAATCCTTGAACAAGGAATTCCCAGCATGCTGCTGTCTGTGCTCACAGGATGGTGTTCATGTGGAGATGGAGATCATAGGATAATCAGAATGCCTGGCACTAAAACCACACAGCACTAAACACTTCTTGAGCAACGGTGCTAGAGCTATTTGGAGCCTATGACAAAGTGCACTTCTTGTGTCGGCTGGGATGCATCATCCCAGATGGAATGCCAGATGCTTGAGAGACAAAGTGGACATGTTTGCAGTACATGATATTCTGGTTGTATTTTGTGGGAGATTGGTTCATATTGTTCACAGCACATCTGTTTTATTCGTTCTTCTGCTTCATGTTTTATTTCCGTATGTATGCACATTTCTTGGGGTTCATTTCTCAGGGCTGCTCACCAGTTGCCCACTCAGAATGGTCATCATCAATATTGTCATCTTGATTTCTCAGAACTATTCAGCACTGTTGAACTTGTGTCTGATTCAGGAACAGAGCGTATCTCACAGAGAAACAAACTGGGATGGGGAGATCACAGAGGCATGATGTCTCCAGGTCGTGTGGCAACTATTATGGCTTTCCCATCATGAGCTCCAACATAAAATTTGCCATACAGTTTTAAGCAGGATAACATGCTTATGTGAGACAGAACACTACAGATAATCTCCAAATCACATGAACGTTACCTGTGAAGCAGACTTCAGAGCTGATCTTTTGGAGGAGTTGGCTCTGTTTCTACAGCTAGATGAATCAAACACCCTAAATAAGAACATTGCTTAAACATTTTCCATGCCTGCAAAATTCCTTGTTCTCTTGTGCTACTACGTCACACCCGATGTGTAGGAGCAGGCAGCACCTATCTCCTAAGAAGATCGAACAGCTAAAGATGTCAAAAAAACTACCAGTGGGTACCATGAGCACACTTCATTAAAGAGGGATCAATGCATTTGCTTGGGTAGCTACTAAGCTCTATACAGTACAACACACACAGCGAAAATATGGGCCAACGAGTCAACAGACAGCATAACTTCACGTTAATCCAGTCTCTGTGGAACTGCATGCTCCAGCTGCTTTGAGTTCCAGCTGCAAAGCCAGGTCTCCAAACCCCTTTATAAGAAGCTGCTTGACCCCAAATCCTGCAGCAGGCCACATTTTCAGCATGAGGTATAGAATGTAAAAGAAAGAGAAGGAGAAGGAGAAATTGTGTCATTGAACAATGGGCCAAAACTGTAATAAAATCCTGCTCTGAGGAGCAGGAAAAGAACTAGTAAAATTACCCATTCTCCATAGTTGATCACATCAAAGTGTTAAAAAGGAATGAGACACGAGGGTTGACTTTAGGTTTCCACTAAATCCCACAATAAATTCCATTTAGAGAGAGTAGCCATTTACAGATAAACCATCTGAATATTTTCAGACGTTTCTCCAAAACACAAATATGAGCCACATGGCCCTCCATAATCATGCAGCCAGTGCTGGGGAGAAGGGGTGCAATGAGAAGTCAAAAGCTAAAGCAGGAAACGCCTCACAGGTAGGTTACCTGGGGTATTGCTTTTGCTAACCTTGTTCTTTTACTAACAGAAGGTCTGGCACCATTTCTATCTCCCATGTTAAAATACAATTCAGATAAAGTAGGCCAATCAGTTAGTGATGGTTCCTTACTCTTGCTACAAGAACTCAGTGATATGCAGGTCCCATCCCATCCAGTCCTACAATTCTATGATTTTATGTTCAGGCTCAATCTGTCCTTGGAGTGAGTTTATTGGTTTTAATATCTTCAAGATCAACTTCAGAACAGCAAATGGTTCCATGGGTGACAGTAAAAATGCTTTTGCAGAGCCAGTGTCTGCTTTCTGTGCCAAGTAGCTACAATTTCCTCCAAATGTTTTGCTGCTTCAAGCCTTTCATTGATTGAGCCTGCCTTTATAATTGCAACCTTAAGGTGACGGGTCACTGAGGGGCTGGGGATGCTGTTCCCACTGCAGAAAATGGCATGCAGTGGTTCTGCCTTGGTACCATAATTCACCACAAAGCCTGAGTGGATCTATCAGAATGCTAACTGTGTGTTACATGAGAACTACTTCACAGAAGAAGAAACTTCTTCAGTGAAGGCATTCTGAGAACAGTATTAACATGAAACCTCTATGCAAGTTATCACATGTGACATCATACATGTGTGTAAACTGCTTAGCATGCCTTGTGTGGATTAGGAATGTCATGTGGCACTGGCAGACAGGGCTCACATCAGGCTGAAGAGAAACTCAGTTTTATTTGTTCCTTTGACTCTGAAATTATTTTATTATACCTCTCTTTAAATTTAAAAAAAAGCTAAAGTCTTGTCAGTGGTGGAGGAAAGACAATAACTACATGGAGCTTTTGAGTCTGGTGTAATATTTGAGGGGTCAAATGTCTCCTCTATTTAGAGGGTTATTTATTAAATATATGACATCACAATCACATGGGTTGCAAATCCCTTCAAAATCTTGTTTTGTTTGGCAGAGTCGCAAATACCTTTTTCTTTTTTTTCTGTTTCCTTCATTGTACAATGTACATTGTGTTTTTATATCCCATTTATAATTTTCATCCACTTCAGATTTTTTTTTTTACTTTACTATCAAAAGGGACTTGTATAAATTATTTTGTTGTTAATGTTTGTTTTTTTCTTTTTGGGTGTATTGTCTGTTTCTGCTATTCAGTTTTTCAAAAGCTATTCTGGAACCATGTAATGTATCTTTTTATATTTGATTTTCAAGAATAGCATCACACTTGACATGTCAAACATTACTCTTCCTTTTCTATAGCATATATATCAGGCATGCCCATGTTAGAATGAATGCCATTATTGCAGAGATTTGTCTATTCTACTCTTTGTACAGGGCTTATCAGTATTTTCAAGTGCTTAATACATAAATAACAGCAACAAATAAATAAATATCTATTTACTTTTGGCCTGACTAAACATGTCCAGACTTCATTAAACCTTCTAGCAGCTGGAGAATGGAAGTAAGAAACAAGAACATACCGTAGTTCAATAGCCATCTGGTTTTTACTTACTTGCTTTGTAGCAGTAGAGACAATGGCTAAACCAAATGGATTTCCTCCACAGTTTGGCACTAGCTAAGGCCCATACCAGCTGCTCCCCCATTATCACCTTTTAAAGTGTGCAAGGCTGCCTCGGTCTTGCAACTGGGCAGCATTTGTCCAGACATGTCATTTATAACAAGCTATACACAGTGGGTGGTGCTGTGGGTTAAACCACAGAGCCTAGGGCTTGCCGATTAGAAGGTTGGCAGTTCAAATCCCCATGACGGGGTGAGCTCCGGTTGCTCGGTCCCTGCTCCTGCCAACCTAACAGTTCAAAAGCACGAAGTGAAAGTAGATAAATAGGTACCGCTGCAGCGGGAAGGGAAACAGTGTTTCCATGCGCTGCTCTGGTTCACCAGAAGCAGCTCAGTCATGCTGGCCACATGACCCAGAAGCTGTACGCCGGCTCCCTTGGCCAATAAAGTGAGATGAGCGCTGCAACCCCAGTGTCGTCTGCGACTGGACCTAATGGTCAGGGGTCCCTTTACCTTTATACATATAACCAGAGCCAACTGTTATGTGAAAGCACTAGCTCTCACAAACAGGGTCTAAAACCTGACAGTGGTCCTCCTTGAATCCCAAAGTGACTGCATGGTGACACTACTTTTCTAGTCCTAGGTTGTATATGTGAAATTACATTCTATGTTGCAGGTGCAGTTCATATGCTCAAGGTGATTTCGAGGAGGTTGGCTAGATAATTCTACAGATTCGCTAGAGCAGAGTTACAGCTTTTGTCCTGACAAATGCTAATTCACTGATACCAGCTCCCTCTGAGCCACACTGGATATTCTAAAGAAGCACACTTCCTCTCCCCATGCTTCCATGTCTCACACAAAGCAGGTTAGATTGGCCCTGCCCTTCATAGATATTTCCCCCACTGTGTTTGTTCCTGCAGTGGAAGAACACCCAGCTCACCCATGGGGGGAATATGCACCACACCCCTTTGGATGAGATCTAGGAGAATGGAAAGGGGAAGTTTGGCTTCCTCTCTCTTGCCACTTCTACAGCACGCCTGGCATGGCTCTTGGTCTGTTCACAGTGTTTAAGCAGCTTCGTAGTGCTTCTTATTAGTAACTGTAACCATTCCTAATTCTGAATTTTAAATTATTTGTAACCTGCCTTGGGATCTGCTGGTGAAGGGCCTGTAATGAATTTAACAACAACAATTACAGAAACATATAATCTGTTTTAAGAACAAAAGTTCTACTGAAGGCAGGTTGCAGGGTTCTGCTGCTCAAACTGGTTCAAGTGCCCTTGGTATGTAAAGCGTGGTTGGTATGTAAAGTTAGGGCAGAAGAGGATGTGCCAGATGCAAACAGGGAGCTGAAGCGAACAAGTAAAGCTCCATGAACCCTGCAGCAATCCCAGCAAAGCATAACTGCTATTAACCTCACCCTTGGAACAAGACCGAACAAATAAGCCCCTAGCAATATCCTTTCTTCTTGCTGAGCAAGATTGATTGAAAAACAAATTGGCGCAAATAAGGCATGAAATTAGATTAAAGCCTCTCACTTGGGGCTGCCAGGACGGAAATCAAGACTTGGGCAGGCTTCTGTGGGAGCCGAGGCACCATTAATAAATCTGTCTGTGGCCCCTCCTTGTCCCCGCAGCCTTACAGCCCAAGAGAATATACTCATAGCCACCACAGTATTATAATCAAGCAGAAAGAGTTTTCTTCCTGTTCATGGGTTGCCAAATGATAGTTCATGAGGGTGTACTTGTGAACTGCTGTCTGCTGGCAAATTTTAGAGTTCCTGATTACAGCTCCCTTCAAGGAATACAGGCCTGCCTATTTCAGATCTGCCCAGTTAAAAACAGGAATAGGAAACCAACTTGATGAGGTTGCAGATGACGGGAAAGACAAACAGGAATAATAATCTTTTCGTAACCTTGCAAGATGGTGGGCAGCAGAGGGGGGAGCACACAATCAACTGTGAGCTCATGCTCCCTGGGCTCCTCAAATTACTCCAAAACAATAATTGTCCAAGTATTCAGCTCACCCTTCCAAGGGCTGGAATACACCTCCCATCTTTCAATCCAATGCAAGTCCAACTGTGCAAAACTTTAGCATATGAAAAGAAGCAGCAAAATACTTGTCCAAGGATAGACAGAAAATAGTATGTCGTCAAGAGTCGGACAATGAGTGGAACTGGATGCCATGGGGACCGTAGAAGTTTCTGTTTCTTGAGTGGCAGCAGTACTTCTTTAAAATTATAAATTCACCCTTCAGAGGCTTCTAGAAGCAGAGAACATACTGCTGGGGCTCCAGAAAGGAAACTGATACCGTCACACTGAAACTGGGTTTAAGAAAACAAAAAAGCAAGGTAGGTTACACTTGGGATTACTTCAGCCCTGGCCATCAGCGGTTCACACATTTTGTCTGGTCTAGATAGCCTGCTAAAATATGTGATTGCCAGATTCCTGATCCTTCACTAGCAGGGGAGGGGCAGTGTCTTATTGCTTATGTGTTCCAGAAAACAGTCTGGAGGCACATGACACAATAACCTTGATTAAGCAAAGCAGTTCTGATCCTTGTCAGTGCCTGCATGACACACTGATTGTGAATCCATGTATGTTCACTTGCATCCCATCACAGAAGAAAAGCAAGGCATACAGGTAATAAAACAACTAGGCACTTGGAAGTGTGGTGTGAGATAATGTACTGAGCTTCAAGCTCCAGAGAAGAGCTGGAGCACATCCATATTGCACTGCACTTCCAAGAGTAGCAAATCCAGAGTAATACTACCAGTTTAAGAGAAGGGACTTGCACAAGTAACTGATGGCAGAATCTGCTCAATAGATTTTCACTACACAAAATATCATTCATGCTTCCTGGTTCACCCCACAGCTAAAAGTGTAAACTGCCTATGTGACATTCATAAAGCCAATCTTGAAGTGAAATCATTATACCATCTTTGGTTCCCACCTACTGTTTATTTCGGTTGGGTTGGGGAGTAAATTTACGTATAGGACCTCCCTTTGGAACAAACATTTTATTTTTAAATCATGCATCAACCCCTCTCTCACCCCCACCCCCAAAATGATGATACAATTATTGGGAATTAGAATAGTATTGTAAAAGAATTGTGGGAAAGTGGCATATTAAAAATGCACATCTATTTTATATTACAATGAAGAATTTCTACTATATGGAAGTGTTTCAGAGGAGAATGGAATGCAGTTGTCAAGGGTACCCACACCTGCTTCCTTCCCTTCTAGCTTCAAGATGCCCTATTGTGGAAAAGTAGCCATATCCACCCGCAAAACCAAAGCAGAATGAAAGGGCTCAAACCCAGAGGTGGCGGTGGGGTGTACAAAGGACTTTGCTTTATGTTTGACAGCAAGTCATAGCCCCCGGTGGGCGCCTTCTAACCCTTGTCATGACCTTCGGCTTCCTCCATTGTAAGGGGGCTCCATTGTGAAGTGTTCTTGCTGAAAGCAAGGGGATAGCGTTAGCTTGCTGAATGCCATTTTGGGCTCTCTCCCATTAGGGTATGAAGGCAGGAAGGACAAGGAGCAGCCAAGATGTTTTGTTATTAAAAGTTTGAGCGTACTGCTTAGCACCGGAGTATCTCATTCAGAGCCCACTGCGGCAGCATCTGTCTTCCCCACTGGCAGGTAGCCCTGTCAGAAAAACTAACTTGCCACGCCCAGCTTGCAAGGGGCACCACAAAAAAGACTCATTCTGTGCTATATGACACTCATTCATTGACTTTATCAACAAACAGTGGGATTTATGCCTGCTCCCAACAGCCCATACAACTTTCTGGAGAGGTCTCATCCTTCATATAGCTGATCCTGTGTAAAATGACAATCCCACTGCAAATGTTAATTAAATTTCTTTTCACTTTAAAAGTTTAATAAAAATAATTTTATTTGGGGGGGGGGGGTGGAAATTGTGCCGGTTGCATGTCAGATGAAATAACTCTAAACCACCAACCTACAGTATCATTTTAATCTGAATTGTCATGTATTTAATTTGGAAGATGAATTTGTATTTTACAAAGTATAACAATGCTAGCGGCAAGGTCAGTCAACATAGCCATTCCAGAGTCACAGTGGTTCGCCTTCCTGATTATCAGGAAAATTACCAGAGTTTTCTCCCCACCTTCTCTCTCTTAACCCCCCCCCCCTTTTTCTCAGCTAAAGTGTTTATGGAACTGCAAAATGAGGAAATTGAAAGGCCAAATGCAGCCCATCTCCAGGGGCAGAGAAAGAATGTTCCCTACAGTATGGCCTCTGGGCTGTTGTCCTGCCCAGCTTAGGTCAGTCCAAGCATTTGCGTAACTGCATTGTATCACAGCTGCTGCAAATGAAGCACACCGATAGCCAAGATAGAGTGGGTCATATCTTACACTATTCTGCTCCTATACTTTGTGGGAAATCCTAGGAACCTGATAAGACCTACAGGAAATCCTAGCCCTACAACAGAGCAAAGAATTTTTTCCAGTTATTATTTCCAGTAGCTGCCCAGGGTGTACAGTTTAGTCTTTTGAGCAGCAGCAATTCTATAATCCAGGAAAGAATTTGCAGCCAGAAATGAATGACGCTAGCAGCAACTGGTAGGGAAAACTGGCAAGGCAGGATGCTGGTGCACCAGAAGATTAGGTAAGTCGGGCTGAAGTTTGTAATGTGGCTCGCAGGCCAAGTTTACCATATGGCATAATTCATTTAAGTCAATGAAGGTTTGTTTAGCTGAAACAATCCATGTCTACAATCACAGTTGGAATGCACTAAATCAGGGCTAGGCAAACTTCAGGGCTGGGGGCCATATTGGTTGCGGGCTGCATACCACTGGTGGTCAGGGCCAAGGCCAAAAAGTGGGCATGGCCACTCCCCCTCCCCCTTCTCTCTCTCTTTCTCTCCCCTTCTCTTCATCAATCCATCCCCCTCTTCTCTCTCTGACATACACACACATGCGCATGCACACACCCGCCTCATTGATGCTGTCCCTGTTTCTCAGCCAAATTCCTGCCTGGTCAGCCCCTTCAGAGTGAATGCCAGAGCATCTTCTAGTCATATCGTCCAACAATACAATCCTCTGCTTGAAGCCAGAGCTATATTCCCATTCAGCAACCCTCCACAGATACACCTGCTGCACAAGCCAGAGGCCAATGTGTTAGGAACAGAGCAAACAGACCACAGAAAAGTGCTTACAAAGCAAACAGATTGAGATGACTCAAACAAACAACAGCCATAACATACGCAGACATACAAGCAAAAGCAAAAACACACCCTGGAATCATTACATCTTTGGGGCAACATTTCTCAATTTATAGATTGATTCTCTACCACAAAGGTGACAGGTAAAGCAGTGTACAATCATTATAAAACCTGCAGTACTACCACTAACAAAGGCACAATAGTAGGACAACAGGTACATCCCTACAGTGCAGCTGCACTTAGAACATAACTGTAGAAAGAAACAGCAGAAACCAACTGCTTGGTTACTCACTATACTGCCAAAAGCAGAAGAAAGAAAGAAAGAAAGAAAGAAAGAAAGAAAGAAAGAAAGAAAGAAAGAAAGAAAGAAAGAGAAAGCAGCTACGTATTAAAAACTGCCAGAAAAACAGCAGCAAAGGAGCCAACTGCTGGCAGAGCATTCCACAGGATGGGCTCCATCAGTAGGATATACAGGCCCTCCAAAAATTTCAGATGGCCTACAACACCCATCCAAAATGTTCAATTTCAAAATGCTGGGGGTAGTTGACCTAGCCTGTATCCTTTATCCATCACTCATACTGCTAACTGGGCCCAGAAGCTAACAGGAAGCCAGCAAAGCTAGAAGCAATTTTACCAAGACCTGTCATGAGTAACCTGTCAAAGATGAACTGCAGCATATCATACTCCCCCAAACTTCCAAAGTGTTTCTGAAGGCAGCTCAATATAGAGTGGACTGCAATAACCAACGTGAGAGACTAAATCCTTGTCTAAGCAGCCACACGGCTATCCCAGGCTATCCCACCTGGCCATTGCTACCCTCCAGCAGCAAGACAAGGTCTAGGAGCAGAATTATAAAATGAGAGAGAAGTAGAAAATGTCCAGGTTGCTCAGCTTATAAGGTGTTCAGCAAGGCTGCTGACTCAAAACGTTGGCAGAGAGCAATTTTATAAAAGCAAATGAATTTTAATTGCTTTTCCAGTCAAATGCAGAAGTTATATAACTAAAGCAAACCCTGGTGCAGAATCAGCAATGGCAATGTTTTCTCTCTTTCGCACTAAAGCTGGACTTGGCTCGTGATCCATTTGAGATTTCTCTACCAAATATACATTCCTTTTTCTTTCAGATTTGGAGCCACTTTCAACTTAAGCATTTATTTATATCCTGCCTTTCCTCCAAGGAGCTTGATTCCCCGCATTGGCATTCATTCCCCACATTTTATTATTCCAACGACCCTGTTTGGCAGATTAAACCTCGAGATAAGTGACAGGCGCAAGGTCACCCAGCGAGTTTCATGACTGAGGATTTGAAAGTGAATTTTGCAGTCTGACCAGAGCACTCTATCCACAACAACACACTCACTCTTGAAGAAGTGCGGCAAAGTGATTCTGTCCAATGGGCTGCTACATATAACTTCCATGCAGATTTCTTCTTTTGGGTTGCAATGTTCAGACAGCCCTCAGATTGCATTTAGGGGTGGCTGTGCTATCACCTGCGCTTATGCCAAGTGACATGTAGCCAAGACAGTGTTGTGGACTTCTGGGGAAGTGTGCAATGATGGAATCTGAAAGGTGCCACACTCCCAAGTGGGCTAGGCAGTCAAATAAAAATGATAAAATACGGGAGCTCATCCTCTCTGGCTAAAGTGGTGCTTAAAAACATCAATAAAATTGCTACTGAAGGGATATCATGCACTTAGGGACCCACCGCCAATCAGATTGTTCAGTTTGGCTGAACTTTCCTTGTGCTTTTAAAGAGAAGGCGCCTTGTGCTGCAATCTGCTTCTGAAAAGATGGATTGTTCCATTGAAAATGATATATGCAGGGGAATGAATAAATAATAATTTTTAAAAAATTAGGAATCCAGGAGATACTGTTGCAAGTTTGAGTGTTTACTACTCCCTCTCCACCCTGTAAATAATTTACTGCGAAAAGAGAATTAAAACTTGCACTTCTATAGCTTTTAGCCTAAACTGAAAGTAGCAGATGACGACGAGAATAAATGAGTACCACAACAGTGATGTTGCTAATGTTCCTTAAAAGATACAATAATAGCATATTTAAACAGCTGGTTCTTTACTTCCATCTGTTTGTCAAATTTGTTTTGCTCCAGGTCAGGCTAGGTCAGGCTACCAACAAGACTGTAAAATACCCCACCAAAGGTAATACATTACAGACGTCTCCTCACTTACACAGGGTTTACATTCCCAGGTACTGCGCGTGGGGAACACCATCTAAAATGCCTGTAAACACCCTCTAAACCTCTGGAAACTCTTGAAAAACCCTTTAAAAAGCCAGCAGCACTTACCAGACTGGCATGGATGGTGGCAATGGGGGCTCTCAGTTTTCCTCCTTGCTAGAGGATGATGTTATCCTAAAGTACCAAACTCCTCAAAATCCGCCAGACTTCCACCACAATCACTCCCTCCAAAGCTTTCTCTCAAACTCAAACTCTCCACAGGCCTCAAAGGTTGGTGCAAAGACTTCTGGGATTGCTAGCCATTCTTTTCACACAATGTTTGCCTTTTTCATGTCTCTTTGCAGTTTAAATCTATGTACTTAATTATTTCCCAGAGCCTGTTTTTTAAATACAATATTACACAAACACTATTTCTTTTGCTATGTAATAACCCATTCTTGACATTTAATGTTAATTATTTTATTCTTAAATGAAAAAACCAAAATATTACGCTTATGACCTCCCCCTCACCTACAGTAAAAAGCCTTGAATAAGTTTCAGTCCTGCTTACTTTTGTTGTTGCTATAACCTGGGCAGCAGACCTATCTTGTCTTTGGAACAGGATATCCCACCCCCCCCAGACAATTTGAACAGGATAAAAACAAAAGTATAACATACCTGCGGGTTCTTCTGTGCTACTGGCCACAGTGGTGGGAGGAACAACAGGAATCTCTGTGGTAAAGAAGAAAAGGCAGACAAGGGAAGGGAAGGATAAACAAGAAAAGGAGAAAGTTGTTACTCTCTCCAGGAATGAACGTTTTCACAAGACAAGTTCAAAAGTTGTCAGAAAGAAAAGTGATTGTGCAAATGAACCTTCAGGGACCAGAGAGGGTGTTGAGCAACTGTGTGCATGTACATTTTAGTGCAGTGCTAACCTAGAGTTTGCCTTCACCAAGCACATCTAGTTGTGTCCATCTAAATACCGTAGCAAACAATAAGAATGTCTCCAATGATTTTGATGTAATCAGGACTCCATCAGAGAAGAGAAAGTCATATATTTCCTGGAGCCATATTTGGTTCTAGGAATAATCTCATTTCAGTTCCTTGTAGTGAGTTCTAGAGTCTCATACTGTATGTGATGAAGAAGATCCATGATCAGATGTTTCTCACGTCTTTTATCTTATTTTAAAGAAGCTGTAGGGAGAGGGCAGCTGCAGCGAGGTTGCTGCATCATATGCCTTCAGACCATAAATACTCTATAGCAGTATAAGAGTATGAAACTTTCCATACTCTTGACTATTCCAGATTATCAGAAATGCATCCTGAGAAGTTATTCAAAGACTTGATTCTTTCAACCATGACCTTATTTATTTTATTTTTGCATTAGTATTAAGGAAACAGTGTAATGGGCATTATATGGCTGTTCTGTGTTTCTTTTTGGCTTTTCAAAGTTGCTTTGGTCTTGATTTCTTTTTCTCTGTATGAGAGAGACAGAACCAACTGCTTTGGTATGAAAGTTGCTCTGAACAATAATGGAACCTGGGCTGTCTAATGCTTTTAGGAGGAAAACATTGACTATGCCCAAACATGATTTTAATCAAACATGATTAAAAATAGTACAGTAGTAGTTTATTGCTGGCATTGCTAGAAAAAATGGTTCTGCAAAACAGAAAATCATGTTTTGAACTTTGAAACCTTTTGTTTAAGTGGGAATTTGTTTGTATACACATCACCTTACTAGTGTGATCAATAAGGTATACCGTATGTACAATTCATCCATATATTTATATACATAGAGACATGCAAAATGCAACCTGGACATACAACACACAGGGCCACTGCACAAATTACAGCTTTAATGGGTATACATTACACGGTTTCACTGTACTCACTAAACCTATCCCAGTTTCCAGGTTCATATATGTCTTTCCTTGCTATTAGCCCCAGCTCTTCACTATGCATTTTCACTGCATAAGCGAGTTGAAATAGTGGTGGAAGTGAATGTGCCTTAAAACCTGAAGTTTTAGGTTCACAATGTGGACCTGTAACAACTACCCATGAAAACTGCAATGTGAAAAGTGGCCAACAGCATCTCTACCTAAATTAATTAAGTCTATCCAATCAGGTGTTAGTAAGCAGACCAGATTTAGGATTCATTACGTTATGGTACCAATGTCGGAAAGCGCATCCACCTACTTATGCAGGGGGCAATGGGAGATCTGCTTTGCTGGTAACCTTTGGCACATCGGTTGCAAGTGATGCCTGTCACGCCATCTTTGCAGGGACATTGCCCTGTGGTTTGATTACAGGTTTTTCCAGCTGCACCCACGGGATGGCAATCACATGCTGTGGGGGGAACACACAACAAGAGGATCAGAGGTGAGGAGCTGGAGAGGAAGGAAGGGTTTTCCAAAATGAACAAGCATTTTCAACTAGCAAGAGTATCCAAAGACAGCAAGATTTTTTTGTAGCAGAGCTATAGGAATGAGGTGAGAGCAGCCAGTGCCCTGGACTGCAGGTGTCATCTCATTCTAACAGCAGGGCTCTATAAGCACAGCAACTTTCCCCAGGAAATCTGAAAGCAACATGATGGACAATCAGTGCCAGCTACTACTTTACACCACAAGGATTATTAATATACCGGTACTTGTGGCCTAAAATGAATTAAAAAGTTTTAAAGCAGACATTTACTACTGCTGAGTGGACTTGCCTAATGCCATACCTAGAATTATTTCCCCACCATTCAATTTCTGTACGTTTGCTCTTTGTTCAGTGCTTCAGGAAATATTCTGTTCCAGCCTCACTATCAACCTCCAATCATCACAGCTGGTGGGAGCAAGAAGAGGAGGAAGGGTTTCCTTTTCTCTCTAGAGGTCATTGAAACACCTGTTCTGTAGCTGAAACAATAACTAAACTCAGCGGATTGTGATGCATTCTCCTGGCTAAATTCCTGTTGAAGAGCATTCTGGGGGAGATCTGCTGAATCAAACCAATGGTCCATCATTAGCCAACAAGCGACAGCCATAAATTTGTCAATAGCTAACCAGATGCCTCTTGAGAAGGCAAGCAAGGCATGAAAGCAATAACCCCACTCCTTTCCTTCACCAGCTGGCACTCATGAGGCAGACTGCATTTGCAACCTAGTCAGGAAAGGGTTATGGCTCAGTTGCAGAGCACATACATTACATGCTAGAAGGTCCAAAGTTCAATCCCCGGCACCTCCACATTGAGCTGGGAAAGACCCTGGTCTGAAACCCTAGACAGCTGCTGCCAGTTTGTGGTACATGATCCAGCTATATGGTGCAATTCAGTTTTAGATAGCTTCCTATGTTCCTATATATCAGTGGCAAGGAACGTTTTTCAGCCCAAGGACCCCATTCCATTCTGTGGCGCTTCTGATGGCCGCATGCCAGTAGGGGCAAGAGGCAAAAATGAACAGAGCAACAAATGTAAATTTTACTTTCTATATATAAGACATAAACTCCATCAAACAATGCATTAGAGTTCAAGGGCACATTCCAGCCAGGCAAAAATACTGAGTGTGAAGCAGGGCCAGTGATGGGTGTGGCTTGGGGAGAGTTCCAGGGGTCAGACAGAGAGGTCTGGAGGGCCACATTTTATGCCCTGGACCTGAGGTGCTCCACCTCTTCTATAAATAAGCACTGGGGATGCATATAACCATCATAACCACTCAACATTAATTCTTCTTGCATTCCTTTCACTTTTAGAGTTAAGCTTGTGGGATGTATAACACTGGTGCAGTCAATCACAACATTCCTAGAGTGTACACAAAGGGGTCTTGGTCCTCCAGGTAGAGTTTCCTGTGCCAAGGCTGAAATCACTTCCTTTGTGTGACCAGAAGTGGGAGTGGCCTTACCTGTAGCTATTCAAAGATACAGGTGAGCTGCTACTCTCTCTCTCTTCCCACCAGGACTCCGAGGATGCAACATCTCAGGAGATGCTCTCTTGGCTTCCAGCCAAGAGAGGCCCACATGGAGCCTTTCTCACATAAGGAGAATCTCCACATGTAAATACATTTAATCTAAGCTAGCCTGCCTTTCTGAGACTGTAGAAGCTTGAAATGACTGTGAGTAAAACCTTTATACTTTTATAAGCTTATGTGTCATGTATTTTCTTTTAAGAGGGAACCAGGGGAAATATGTGCCAGGATCTGCCTTATTCTAGAAGTTCATAGGAACTTAAACGCCACGCTTTGCTGCGCTTTATTGGGGATGAGAAACTCTGCTAGTTTGGAGCTTGTTAGCACAAGCTGGGATAGGAAATATTAATCAATATTCCCTCATCCACATTCCCTCTCATCTCCCACAAAGGGTTTTGAGGCCCAGAACTGCGTATTTTGTGTATTTTTAAAGGATTGCTTTGGATTGTGATTTTTGGCAGAGTGGTATTTTTCTGTTTGTACTTCCTGGTAAGCACATGGTCCTTTGTTCTCCATTGTGCTGTGAAAAGGGGGATTAGCGACCCCTCCCCTCCCTCAGAGCTCACAGACCTCAGAGGCAGTGAAGATTAGTTTGCATTTTGAGATTTTTAAGTTTTGATTTTTGAATTTTAGCCATTTTTGGGAATTTTGAAAATTTTTCAATTTTTGAGGATTAAGATGGCAAGCTCAGGTTTTGATAGTGAAGCAAGATCAAGCTTTATGCTGCTGAATGATCGTAACTTTGTGCAATGGAAGCAGCGCCTTTTAGTGCATCTTGGTGCAAAACAAGTACTTAAAGCGGTGAAAGATCCCAAACCTGATTTTGCTGATTTAACCAAGAAAGCAGATTGGGAAAGGCAAGATGCAGAAGCTAAACACATAATTTTGAGCAGTTTGAAAGATGAGCATTTATCTCTGATTGACTATGAAAGTGATGCATCTCAGATTCTAAAGGATATTGAGAGGGTTTATGCACAATCATCAGAGAACTCTTATAGACATTTGTTGGATAAACTGCTGAAGTTAAAGATGAATTCTAGAGAACAATTTACAGGGCATTTTAAGGACTTTAATGAAATTGTTCAAAGGATTGCCCTAACTCCCAGAGCTTTTGATGATGCAACCAAAGTGACTTTTATGCTGGCATCATTGGGACAAGAGTTTACTTCATTTAAGAGTATAATGGACCACACAAGAGATTTGACTTTTAATGAACTAGCAAATCACTTAAGAGAGGAATGCAGAGATTACCTTGATTCTCCACAAAGGAATCCAAGGAGGGACACAAGTTATGTTTCTAAGCAATTTCCCAAGTCTAAGGAAGTGTCCAAAGAATTAATATGCCATAACTGCAATTTAAAAGGGCACATTGCAAGGAGTTGCCAGAAGCCCAAGAATAAGTCCCGCCCCTTTCAACCAAAAGGTGAAAAGAAGGGGGGTCACGAGCGTACATTTCTACTGCAAGAAAAGAGTTTAAATGTGCAAAGAAATGAAAGGAAAAGTGACCAATTTATTTTAGATTCGGGAGCTACAAGCCATTTTGCACATAAAAGAGAATATTTCAGAGAAATTAATGATAGTGAATGGACTGAAATCCAGATTGCTGATGGAAATGTTCTAAAATCACAAGGTGCAGGTTCAATGCGTTTGAAATTCAAGGTGAACAATGAATCTCTTGAAACAACTGTGCCTAACGTTCAATATGTCCCAGAATTGAATTGTAACTTGCTTAGTGTGTCTGCTTTAGACAAGAAAGGTTTCAAGGTTACATTTGCCAATGGAGAATGCAATGTAACGAAAAATGATGAGGTTTATGCTCAAGGGAAACTAATCAATGGTGTTTATGAGATTAACGTTTCAGAAAACCAATCAGCACAAGTGGCCCAATCCAAGCAGAAGGATGAACCAGATCTGGAGCTGTGGCACCGAAGACTGGGTCACAGGGATATCAGAGTCATCCAGGAACTGCAGAATGGAGATCTTGTGAGAGGTCTACAGGTAAACAAAAGTAACACACCCACACCAAAATGTATAACTTGTGTAAGTGAAAAAGGAGTCAAACCTTCTTTCCCACGTTGTGCAGAAAAGAGAAGCACAAAAGTTCTGGACATTGTGTACACTGATTTAGCTGGACCTATGAATATACCTTCTTTAGGAGGAAATAGGTATATTCTTATCTTTTTGGATGATTATTCAAAGTTTTGTGTGGGATACCTTCTCAAAGAGAAGAGTGAAACAGTGGAATTGTTCAAGCAATACGTAAGCATGGTCAAGAACAAATTCCATCGAGCACCCACCACCCTAATGTCCGATAATGGTGGGGAGTTTTGCTCACGTGAAATGGAAGCCTTCATGGCTCAGGAAGGCATAGCACATGTGACCACAGTAAGCTACACACCTCAACAAAACTCTATTGCTGAGAGGAAATTTAGGTCCATCCTAGAGATGACAAGGTGTATGCTAAAAGGATCCAACTTGTCGAAGAAACTTTGGGGCGAGGCAGCAAATACTGCGATTTATATACAGAATAGGTTGCCAACAAAAGGCACAGAGCGCACGCCATTTGAACTTTGGCATGGAAGAGCCCCAAATTTGTCACACATACGTGTATTTGGAAGTTTGTGCTATTACCACGTGCCCAAGGAGCACAGACACAAACTTGACTCCAGAGCAAAGCCTGGTATCCTAGTTGGATACGCTTCTGGAGGAAAAGGCTACAGAGTTGTGGACTTACAAACAGGGAAAACAAGTTCACATCACGTGATTCATTTTGAGGAGTATGAAAAGGCTGACACAAGGAACACAGCAATTGACTGTTCCAATGAGCCACCAACAGAGGAGTTTGTAAGTTTTCCTTTTGAAGCCATACCAGAAACTAATCCACCTCCTAGTATTGTACCTCCTAGTGTTGTAGCACCCCCTACAGATGACACCCCAGAAGACGCGGAGGACCAGATGTCAGAAGGCTCCAGAGACGAAGAGGACCCGTATGCAGGGATGCCGCCATTGGAAGGAGATGAGGAAGCTGATGCGGTTCAACAAGAGCCAGAGGTCAGACGTTCCTCCAGGTCCAACAGAGGCGTTCCACCACTACGACTGTCCTACTTTGCAGGGTCGGCGCCACCACAGGAACCTTCCACGTGGGAACAGGTTCAACGGTTGCCAGCTGCTGAGGCCAGTCTCTGGAAGCAAGCCGCGCAGGAAGAGATGGATGCACTGCATCGCAACAAGACCTGGACCCTGACAGAGCTACCTCCTGGTAAGAAGGCAATTGGGTCCAAGTGGGTGTTCAAGCTTAAGAAGGGGTCAGAAGGGGAGGTGCAACGCTACAAAGCTAGGCTTGTAGCACAAGGATTTTCACAACAGTATGGCGAAGACTATGATCAAGTATTTGCGCCTACAGTGCGATACAGCAGTGTTAGATTACTTCTAAGTATTGCAGCATCTAAAGGCCTATCAGTCCGTCATGTCGACATAGCAACAGCTTTTCTTCATGGGACAATTTCTGAACAGATTTATATGAAGCAGCCCAAAGGCTTTATCAAGCAAAATGAGGCACATCTTGTATGTAAACTTCAGAAGGGAATTTATGGTTTGAAACAAGCTGCAAGAGCATGGAACCAGAAATTACATGAAATGCTGGTTCAGCTTGGGTACAAGCAGTCAACAGCCGACAAGTGCCTGTACACTAAGAACAGAAATGGACAATTCTCTTACATTCTGGCTTTTGTCGATGATTTATTAATATCAACGTCCAATGACAGAGACTATAAAGACATAGTCAGACATCTCAACAAAGAGGTGGAAGTAAAGGAATTGGGACTTGTCCAGTATTACTTGGGAATTCAAATTGAGAGAGAAGAGGACGGCTCATTTCTTCTCAGCCAGAAGCAGAAGATAATAGAACTGATAGAAAGTATGCAGATGCAAAATGCAAACCCTGTCGCGACACCCATGGCCACAGATTTTCTAAAGAATCAACAAGATTCGAAGCTGCTGCCAGACAACAGCGAATACAGGTCAGCGATTGGTAAACTTTTGTATTTGGTTACTACCAGCAGACCTGACATAGCAAGTGCAGTGGGGATCCTAAGCAGAAAAGTGAGTTCTCCCACTGAACATGACTTGGGTGGGGTCAAGAGGGTGGTGCGTTACCTCAAGGGTACAATGAATTGTAAATTAAAATTGCCAGCTGTAAGGGACCCTAAGTTGGTTGGGTACAGTGATGCAGACTGGGCTGGGGATAAGGCGGATTACAAATCCACAAGTGGTTATGTTTTTATGTTTGGAAATGCACCTATTATTTGGGGCAGTTATAAACAGAAATGTGTAGCCTTATCGTCCACAGAGAGTGAATATATTGCAGCTTCGGAAGCATGCAGAGAGATCATCTGGCTGGATCAACTCCTGACAGACTTTGGTTTGCCAAGAAAAGGACCTGTCAGCTTGATGGAGGACAATCAAGGCTGCCTGCAGCTAGCGCAAACCGAAAAGTTCCTTGCACGTTCAAAACACATTGGGGTCAGGTATCACTTCATTCGCCAGATGATCCAAGATGGACTAGTAGAAATGTCCTACTGTAATACTCAGGAGATGACTGCGGACATTCTCACGAAACCCTTGCCACGAGAGAGTTTCCAGAACCTGCGTGTCAAGCTGGGACTCTGGGTGGTTGAATAAAGTTGTTTTATGTTTGTTAAATGTTGTTCAGACTGAGAAGGGGTTTGTGGGATGTATAACACTGGTGCAGTCAATCACAACATTCCTAGAGTGTACACAAAGGGGTCTTGGTCCTCCAGGTAGAGTTTCCTGTGCCAAGGCTGAAATCACTTCCTTTGTGTGACCAGAAGTGGGAGTGGCCTTACCTGTAGCTATTCAAAGATACAGGTGAGCTGCTACTCTCTCTCTCTTCCCACCAGGACTCCGAGGATGCAACATCTCAGGAGATGCTCTCTTGGCTTCCAGCCAAGAGAGGCCCACATGGAGCCTTTCTCACATAAGGAGAATCTCCACATGTAAATACATTTAATCTAAGCTAGCCTGCCTTTCTGAGACTGTAGAAGCTTGAAATGACTGTGAGTAAAACCTTTATACTTTTATAAGCTTATGTGTCATGTATTTTCTTTTAAGAGGGAACCAGGGGAAATATGTGCCAGGATCTGCCTTATTCTAGAAGTTCATAGGAACTTAAACGCCACGCTTTGCTGCGCTTTATTGGGGATGAGAAACTCTGCTAGTTTGGAGCTTGTTAGCACAAGCTGGGATAGGAAATATTAATCAATATTCCCTCATCCACATTCCCTCTCATCTCCCACAAAGCTGCCTACTAAAACTTCATCCAACATTTAGAGCTAGCTGTTTGCTGAACCAGAACCTACACAATCTAGATTATTTCTCATTTAAGTCTTTAAGATAAACTTGACATTTGAGGTATTGAATCTTTGTCAATCATACTAGTCAGTCTCCAGTGATACAGCTCATGACAATCAAATTATCTGTGAATATGTATTTTACTGGGGTTGCATGGCTCTTTGTTGGGGAAATTTAATATGTTTCAGCAACAGATATGTATAAGAACATTCAGTACTCATTGTTTACTTATTTTTGTCAGTTCCCTTATTAAATCTAGGTTTCCCCTCTTGAGGTGGACTTTTTACTTTTCTTGTTGCTTTGCATTTGAAACATTCATATTTTCAATGACACAGAAGTGTGATTCAAAACTCAAAAATAGTGAATGAATGTGGCACTTGGAAATAAAATTAAAGTCCTGCCTTGAGTTTATGGTCTAGGGTTGTTGTTTCTCTTTCTATCTCTATCACTAAGATGTTCATAGTCATACGTTTAGAAGTCCCAGAATCCATCTGTCAACAATGCTAGAACATGCTGGGATATGCCTGTCCAAAGACAGGTCGGTCAAGCCAGTTCACCAAATATGTCACAATAATTTCCAAACACTAATCTCTCTGTGTGTCAATGTATTGAAAGATATAGAAAAGACTAAATCTTCTGTCAAGCTAGATATTGATTTAGAATGTGACCATTTAACAGTGAAGGAGTAACAGAAGGAATTTACATTCTTTTAAGATCAACAGCTTTTTGTTACACAGGAAGCTATACTTTGTCAAAGGAGACAAAGTTTATTAACTCAAGACGCACAATTTACCAGTATCAGAGATCATTTGCCTAAATGTATCTTACATAATTTTTTCACAAGTAAGCATTGTTTTAGTTTTTATGGTATATGTATTAAATACCTTGTATGTGCTGATTTGTCTTCATGTTCTAAAACAATTCTGTGTCATTTTGTATGGTTATGGCTTACTATTTATAGGTGTCTCCCCACCACCACTAGTGTGATATGTGCATCATTTTCATATCTATATTGTGGGAGATGAGAGGGAATGCGGATGAGGGAATATTGATTAATATTTCCTATCCCAGCTTGTGCTAACAAGCTCCAAACTAGCAGAGTTTCTCATCCCCAATAAAGCGCAGCAAAGCGTGGCGTTTAAGTTCCTATGAACTTCTAGAATAAGGCAGATCCTGGCACATATTTCCCCTGGTTCCCTCTTAAAAGAAAATACACGACACATAAGCTTATAAAAGTATAAAGGTTTTACTCACAGTCATTTCAAGCTTCTACAGTCTCAGAAAGGCAGGCTAGCTTAGATTAAATGTATTTACATGTGGAGATTCTCCTTAAGGGAGAAAGGCTCCATGTGGGCCTCTCTTGGCTGGAAGCCAAGAGAGCATCTCCTGAGATGTTGCATCCTCGGAGTCCTGGTGGGAAGAGAGGGAGAGTAGCAGCTCACCTGTATCTTTGAATAGCTACAGGTAAGGCCACTCCCACTTCTGGTCACACAAAGGAAGTGATTTCAGTCTTGGCACAGGAAACTCTACCTGGAGGACCAAGTCCCCTTTGTGTACACTCTAGGAATGTTGTGATTGACTGCACCAGTGTTATACATCCCACAAACCCCTTCTCAGTCTGAACAACATTTAACAAACATAAAACAACTTTATTCAACCACCCAGAGTCCCAGCTTGACACGCAGGTTCTGGAAACTCTCTCGTGGCAAGGGTTTCGTGAGAATGTCCGCAGTCATCTCCTGAGTATTACAGTAGGACATTTCTACTAGTCCATCTTGGATCATCTGGCGAATGAAGTGATACCTGACCCCAATGTGTTTTGAACGTGCAAGGAACTTTTCGGTTTGCGCTAGTTGCAGGCAGCCTTGATTGTCCTCCATCAAGCTGACAGGTCCTTTTCTCGGCAAACCAAAATCTGTCAGGAGTTGATCCAGCCAGATGATCTCTCTGCATGCTTCCGAAGCTGAAATATATTCACTCTCTGTGGACGATAAGGCTACACATTTCTGTTTATAACTGCCCCATATGATAGGTGCATTTCCAAACATAAAAACATAACCACTTGTGGATTTGTAATCCGCCTTATCCCCAGCCCAGTCTGCATCACTGTACCCAACCAACTTAGGGTCCCTTACAGCTGGTAATTTTAATTTACAATTCATTGTACCCTTAAGGTAACGCACCACCCTCTTGACCCCACCCAAGTCATGTTCAGTGGGAGAACTCACTTTTCTGCTTAGGATCCCCACTGCACTTGCTATGTCAGGTCTGCTGGTAGTAACCAAATACAAAAGTTTACCAATCGCTGACCTGTATTCGCTGTTGTCTGGCAGCAGCTTCGAATCTTGCTGATTCTTTAGAAAATCTGTGGCCATGGGTGTCGCGACAGGGTGTGCACCTTGCATCTGCATGCTTTCTATCAGTTCTATTATCTTCTGCTTCTGGCTGAGAAGAAATGAGCCGTCTTCTTCTCTCTCAATTTGAATTCCCAAGTAATACTGGACAAGTCCCAATTCCTTTACTTCCACCTCTTTGTTGAGATGTCTGACTATGTCTTTATAGTCTCTGTCATTGGACGTTGATATTAATAAATCATCGACAAAAGCCAGAATGTAAGAGAATTGTCCATTTCTGTTCTTAGTGTACAGGCACTTGTCAGCTGTTGACTGCTTGTACCCAAGCTGAACCAGCATTTCATGTAATTTCTGGTTCCATGCTCTTGCAGCTTGTTTCAAACCGTAAATTCCTTTCTGAAGTTTACATACAAGATGTGCCTCATTTTGCTTGATAAAGCCTTTGGGCTGCTTCATATAAATCTGTTCAGAAATCGTCCCATGAAGAAAAGCTGTTGCTATGTCGACATGACGGACTGATAGGCCTTTAGATGCTGCAATACTTAGAAGTAATCTAACACTGCTGTATCGCACTGTAGGCGCAAATACTTGATCATAGTCTTCGCCATACTGTTGTGAAAATCCTTGTGCTACAAGCCTAGCTTTGTAGCGTTGCACCTCCCCTTCTGACCCCTTCTTAAGCTTGAACACCCACTTGGACCCAATTGCCTTCTTACCAGGAGGTAGCTCTGTCAGGGTCCAGGTCTTGTTGCGATGCAGTGCATCCATCTCTTCCTGCGCGGCTTGCTTCCAGAGACTGGCCTCAGCAGCTGGCAACCGTTGAACCTGTTCCCACGTGGAAGGTTCCTGTGGTGGCGCCGACCCTGCAAAGTAGGACAGTCGTAGTGGTGGAACGCCTCTGTTGGACCTGGAGGAACGTCTGACCTCTGGCTCTTGTTGAACCGCATCAGCTTCCTCATCTCCTTCCAATGGCGGCATCCCTGCATACGGGTCCTCTTCGTCTCTGGAGCCTTCTGACATCTGGTCCTCCGCGTCTTCTGGGGTGTCATCTGTAGGGGGTGCTACAACACTAGGAGGTACAATACTAGGAGGTGGATTAGTTTCTGGTATGGCTTCAAAAGGAAAACTTACAAACTCCTCTGTTGGTGGCTCATTGGAACAGTCAATTGCTGTGTTCCTTGTGTCAGCCTTTTCATACTCCTCAAAATGAATCACGTGATGTGAACTTGTTTTCCCTGTTTGTAAGTCCACAACTCTGTAGCCTTTTCCTCCAGAAGCGTATCCAACTAGGATACCAGGCTTTGCTCTGGAGTCAAGTTTGTGTCTGTGCTCCTTGGGCACGTGGTAATAGCACAAACTTCCAAATACACGTATGTGTGACAGATTTGGGGCTCTTCCATGCCAAAGTTCAAATGGCGTGCGCTCTGTGCCTTTTGTTGGCAGCCTATTCTGTATATAAATCGCAGTATTTGCTGCCTCGCCCCAAAGTTTCTTTGACAAGTTGGATCCTTTTAGCATACACCTTGTCATCTCTAGGATGGACCTAAATTTCCTCTCAGCAATAGAGTTCTGTTGAGGTGTGTAGCTAACTGTGGTCACATGTGCTATGCCTTCCTGAGCCATGAAGGCTTCCATTTCACGTGAGCAAAACTCCCCACCATTATCAGACATTAGGGTGGTGGGTGCTCGCCGGAATTTGTTCTTGACCATGCTTACGTATTGCTTGAACAATTCCACTGTTTCACTCTTCTCTTTGAGAAGGTATCCTACACAAAACCTTGAATAATCATCCAAAAATATCAAAATATACTTATTTCCTCCTAAGGAAGGTATATTCATAGGTCCAGCTAAATCAGTGTACACAATGTCCAGAACTTTTGTGCTTCTCTTTTCTGCACAACGTGGGAAAGAAGGTTTGACTCCTTTTTCACTTACACAAGTTATACACTTTGGTGTGGGTGTGTTACTTTTGTTTACCTGTAGACCTCTCACAAGATCTCCATTCTGCAGTTCCTGGATGACTCTGATATCCCGGTGACCCAGTCTTCGATGCCAGAGCTCCAGATCTGCTTCATGCTTCTGCTTGGATTGGGCGACTTGTGCTGATTGGTTTTCTGAAACGTTAATCTCATAAACACCATTGATTAGTTTCCCTTGAGCATAAACCTCATCATTTTTCGTTACATTGCATTCTCCATTGGCAAATGTAACCTTGAAACCTTTCTTGTCTAAAGCAGACACACTAAGCAAGTTACAATTCAATTCTGGGACATATTGAACATTAGGCACAGTTGTTTCAAGAGATTCATTGTTCACCTTGAATTTCAAACGCATTGAACCTGCACCTTGTGATTTTAGAACATTTCCATCAGCAATCTGGATTTCAGTCCATTCACTATCATTAATTTCTCTGAAATATTCTCTTTTATGCGCAAAATGGCTTGTAGCTCCCGAATCTAAAATAAATTGGTCACTTTTCCTTTCATTTCTTTGCACATTTAAACTCTTTTCTTGCAGTAGAAATGTACGCTCGTGACCCCCCTTCTTTTCACCTTTTGGTTGAAAGGGGCGGGACTTATTCTTGGGCTTCTGGCAACTCCTTGCAATGTGCCCTTTTAAATTGCAGTTATGGCATATTAATTCTTTGGACACTTCCTTAGACTTGGGAAATTGTTTAGAAACATAACTTGTGTCCCTCCTTGGATTCCTTTGCGGAGAATCAAGGTAATCTCTGCATTCCTCTCTTAAGTGATTTACTAGTTCATTAAAAGTCAAATCTCTGGTGTGATCCATTATACTCTTAAATGAAGTAAATTCTTTTCCTAATGATGCCAGCATAAAAGTCACTTTGGTTGCATCATCAAAAGCTCTGGGAGTTAGGGCAATCCTTTGAACAATTTCATTAAAGTCCTTAAAATGCCCTGTAAATTGTTCTCTGGAATTCATCTTTAACTTCAGCAGTTTATCCAATAAATGTCTATAAGAGTTCTCTGATGATTGTGCATAAACCCTCTCAATATCTTTTAGAATCTGAGATGCATCACTTTCATAGTCAATCAGAGATAAATGCTCATCTTTCAAACTGCACAAAATTATGTGTTTAGCTTCAGCATTTTGCCTTTCCCAATCTGCTGTCTTGGTTAAATCAGCTGGATCAGGTTTGGGATCTTTCACCGCTTTAATCACTTGCTTTGCACCAAGATGCACTAAAAGGCGCTGCTTCCATTGCACAAAATTACGATCATTCAGCAGCATAAAGCTTGATCTTGCTTCACTATCAAAACCTGAGCTTGCCATCTTAATCCTCAAAAATTTAAAAAATTTAAAAAATTTCAAAAATTCCCAAAAATGGTTAAAATTCAAAAATCAAAACTTAAAAATCTCAAAATGCAAACTAATCTTCACTGCCTCTGAGGTCTGTGAGCTCTGAGGGAGGGGAGGGGTCGCTAATCCCCCTTTCACAGCACAATGGAGAACAAAAGACCATGTGCTTACCAGGAAGTACAAACAGAAAAATTCTACTCTGCCAAAAATCACAATCCAAAGCAATCCTTTAAAAATACACAAAATACGCAGTTCTGGGCCTCAAAACCCTTTGTGGGAGATGAGAGGGAATGCGGATGAGGGAATATTGATTAATATTTCCTATCCCAGCTTGTGCTAACAAGCTCCAAACTAGCAGAGTTTCTCATCCCCAATAAAGCGCAGCAAAGCGTGGCGTTTAAGTTCCTATGAACTTCTAGAATAAGGCAGATCCTGGCACATATTTCCCCTGGTTCCCTCTTAAAAGAAAATACACGACACATAAGCTTATAAAAGTATAAAGGTTTTACTCACAGTCATTTCAAGCTTCTACAGTCTCAGAAAGGCAGGCTAGCTTAGATTAAATGTATTTACATGTGGAGATTCTCCTTAAGGGAGAAAGGCTCCATGTGGGCCTCTCTTGGCTGGAAGCCAAGAGAGCATCTCCTGAGATGTTGCATCCTCGGAGTCCTGGTGGGAAGAGAGGGAGAGTAGCAGCTCACCTGTATCTTTGAATAGCTACAGGTAAGGCCACTCCCACTTCTGGTCACACAAAGGAAGTGATTTCAGTCTTGGCACAGGAAACTCTACCTGGAGGACCAAGTCCCCTTTGTGTACACTCTAGGAATGTTGTGATTGACTGCACCAGTGTTATACATCCCACATATATTTTATCACAGTGTATATTATACATTTCTTTTAAAAAGTTGTGTATAACTGGCTGTGAAACGAGCAACGATTCTGAATTCTAAGCCTATTGCATTCATTTAGTGATAATATAATTATAAGGACTTAAGCTGCAACAATATCAATATCATCATCATCATCATCATCAATTAAATTTGTATACCACCCTTCATCTGAGGATCACTGGGCAGTTTACAATATAAAAATACAAAAAATAAATAAATACCATAGCAACAAACAAAAACAAAACTCCCAGTTTAAAAGGTGATACATTGTTTAATTAACCAAAGCCTAATTTATGCACTATTCAGTCAACCCTTTCTTCCTCAACAAAGGGTGGTGGCGGTGAATGCTCATATGTATGTACAACCCACCTCACAAGTTGTGTTACAGAAGTGGTGGGGACATGCAAACTCTCCATTGTGGCTCACACAGTGTTACATTAGCACCTCACAATTGTCATTTAAGGTTGTCCAGCTTTTCCTCCATTCTTTGGGTCATTCTATTAGCCAAATTCTATGGATCCTTAAGTCCCACGGAATTCAATGGGGCTTTTACCAATAAAGTGTGCACAGATCTGCAGCTCAGGTTCTGCTACTTCCTCACACGTCCTTTTCATTGCTTCTAAAATTCCACATCAGTGTTCTCGTGTGCATTAATCACCTGTACATTTCAATGGTCTCAATTAACATTCTTCAGATGCCTGTGTTCTATTAATAGTTTTGTCCTCATGTGAGATTCCATATTTGTGCATTTTTAAATTACCCACAGAATTACTGGTAGTTTGTGAAGATTGTTACAGCAAAATGCTTACTTTTTTTGGTTTGTGGGGGGGAATAGGGGTCAGCAGTACCTGAATTTTCAACCCCTTTGGTGAATACTGTAGTTTGTAATATGGCTTTCCTTTAGAAATTCTCCTTGATTGACCGTACCTTGCCTTCCGTTATTGCCGTGGTGGCTTGCATTGTGATGACATATGATGTTGCCATTTGAGTTTGTATTTCTTTTTTTTCTTTTTTTTTTCAAAATATATTTATTAAATTTCAAACACATAAAACATCACACAAACAAACAAAACATCCATACAACAAATAAGACATTAATAAAAGAAATAAAATAATTTCTTAATCTTGGTTCTTTAACATTATGCTTGTACTTCCTCCAGTCTCTCTCTCTGTGGCATTTATTTTTTAACATTTTCTGAAGGCAATTTCTTATTACATGTTTACTTACATCATCTATATTCTCTTTACTATCAATCTTAATTATTATCATTCTTATCATTCTTAGATTAAATCCTTATCGATCAATATTTCTAAATCATCCATAAATCTATCATTATAATCTATCACCAATCTAAATCATCTTAAAACATTCTTAAAACTTCTAAATTATCTAATATTAATTCCTGTCTACTTCTATAAATTGATACCACTATTTTCGACTTTTGATTCATATACTATTTTTTATAAAAGATTTTAAGGTAATCTTTAAACTTTTTCCAGTCTTTTTCCACTGCTTCTTCCCTCTGGTCGCGGATTCTGCCGGTCAGCTCGGCGATCTCCATATATTCCATCAGTTTTGTCTGCCATTCTTCCAAGGTCGGTAAGTCTTTGGTCTTCCAATTTTTGGCAATCAATATTCTTGCTGCTGTTGTGGCATACATGAAAAAGGTGTGATCTTCTTTAGGTAACTCTGAGTGGACCATTCCCAGAAAAAAGGCCTCTGGTTTCTTCAGAAATGTGTTTTTAAACACTTTCTTTAGTTCATTGTATATCATCTCCCAGAAGACTCTCAACCTGGGGCAGGTCCACCACATATGATAAAATGTTCCTTCTGCCTTTTCACATTTCCAACATTTATTATCCTGCGAATGATAGATCTTTGCAAGCTTTACTGGGGTCAAGTACCATCTATACATCATTTTCATTATGTTTTCTCTTAACAAGTTACAAGCAGTAAATTCTATGCCTCTCCTCCATAGTCTTTCCCAGTCAGCCATCATGATATTATGTCCAACATCCTTTGCCCAATCTATCATTGCAGATTTCACGAACTCGTCCTGCGTGTGCCATTCCAGCAGCAATTTGTACATTCTAGACAAAGTCTTGGTTTTAGGTTCTAATAGCTCTGTTTCCAATTTTGATCTTTCCAGTTGAAAACCAGTCTTTTTATCCATTTTAAAAAGTTCATTGATTTGATGGTACTGTAACCAGTCTGTAATTCTGTCTTTCAATTGTTCATAGGGTTTCAACCTGACTTGCTCTCCTTCTTGTATTAAGATTTCAGAATATTTAGGCCAATTACCTTCCATATTAATCTTCTTATGGGCCTTTGCTTCTAACGGGGATAGCCATCTGGGCGTTTTCCTTTCTAGCAGATCTTTATATTTCATCCAGACTCTATAAAGAGCCTTCCTGATTATGTGTGTTTTGAAGCCTTGATGTGCCTTTATCTTATCATACCATAGATACGCATGCCATCCAAATTTATTGTCATGTCCTTCCAGATCTAAAAGACCCGAGTTTTCCAATAGGAACCATTCTTTCAGCCAGCAGAAGGCTGCTGCTTCATAGTAGATACTTAGCTCCGGCAGGGAAAATCCCCCTCTTTTCTTATCATCTGTTCATTTGAGTTTGTATTTCTGCTGCTGCTGTTTTTAATCAGTGATTCCATTTCATTTCATTCAGTTGATAATTCCACAAGGTGATATGAAGCAACACTTCTGAAGCCCACAAAATCAGAGAAATTTTGAATCAAATTTTGAAGCAGCTAAATACGATGAGCATGAAAACAGTCCTCAGCATGTAGGAATCCTAAATAAACAAACAGCCTTTCTGATCAAGAGACTACAACAATCCCTTTGCATTTCTCCTCCCTTCTCTACCACAGCTCTTCTTGGGCAGTGGCTGATTTGGGCCCTGTTTACATTTTCATCTGTGAAATAATCTTATTTCCTGAAGCCAAATACCAAAGGTATGACAAATGAGAGCATCTGTGCAAGTGCAGAGCTCCTACGCTTTAGAAGCTGCAAGCACGTGCACCAAGATATGATCACAAAAACAGGGAACCCCTGAATAGTTCTCATCCATTTTTTGACTGAGCTGTGTCACAGGGGATGTCTAGCAGATATGTCAGCACAATGTTCTGGAAATCACACCGGAGGTCAGATGCAGTTCCAAGAAATCTTTGTCCTGTTTATGACCAGATGTGTTTCTGGCCTTTATGAAGGACCACGGAAAGCCTCATCCTTGTTCCCCCACCCCCTGAAGGCCTTTCTGTTTTTAACATTTGACAGGGAAGGGGAAATACGACAGGCTTTAATAAATTCCTAAAATCCAGGAGAGGGTGTCCTAGAATCTTTGGAGTGCAGGGGGAAGCAGATTTAAACGTAATACTCTTTTCTCAGCTGAAGAATTCACTGCCTTTGTATTTTTTATAGCAACAGAAAGTCAGAGTCCCCAGTCTGCTGAGACAAAGAATAAGAAGTTGTGGGGGAAGAGACCACCTGCCAGAATTGAGGTTCCAGAATATCACCATCTGAACCATGACAAGTCTAAAGGGAAAGTGATGGGATTATCCTTTCTGGGACACAAAACTGGACTTAGATGTAATCTGGGTGGAAGTGTATGAAACCACTGGCTTCTCTGGAGCTTCAAGACATCTGCAGCATGATTGAATTCTTGGCATCAGAGTGACTTCACTGTAGGTGTTATCACTGCATGTAGACAGACTTTCAGTTTGCTCAATTAATGTTCATGAAGCTGTGGCTGGGGCCTCTGCTGCTGTAGATCATAGATGGCAAAATCCCCACAAATTTCTGTTTGTGCTTTTCAGAGCAGGAGTTGTTTTCTTCTTTTTCTTTCCTCCTCCTCCTCTTTTTCTTCTCTTTCCTGCATTTTCAAGCATGCTGGGGCCTTGTGCCAGCAAGTCAGTGCTAGTATACATGTGTGTTGAAGGAGAAGGTTTAGGAAAACTGGAAACCAGACTTTTTAAAATAACTGGGAAAGTTACAATACTAAAGTTGCAATATTAGTATGCCTATAAGTCCCACTCGATTCAATTGGCCTTACATCTGAGTAAGCCTGCATAGGACTGAGGTTCACACCAGCTCCTTTCTTCTTTTAAGTCAGATGGTTTGCTTTGGGAAAAGGCTCTCTGTGCTTGCTGGGCATTCAGAATTTTGCCCCAAGCATAACAGAGTAACAACAGAGATGAGGATGTGGCATGACCGGGGTGGAGTGAGACAAGGAGATTTTAAAGCAAAGGATTGGACTGTCTGGGTTAAAAAGAAAAAGAAAAAGAAACAATTAAATAATTAACCATTACTTGATTTTAATGATCTACATTTAACAAAATCAAATAATTTTATAATGAAGTGAAAAGGGCTGTAGATCAGTGTGAGTCATGCAAGAAGTCCCAGGTTCAATCTCTGGAATCTCCAGGTTGGCTGAAATGGACCTGCCACCCCACACCGCCTGGAACTGCTGCTGCTGCCAATCACAAGGCAGCTTCCAATGTTGCATTTACTGATTATTGTAGAAATGATTTGTGGCTCCAAAATATCCAATAGGCAACCTTTTAAAATCTACTGGATTGCCCCTACAATGTTTATTTTTCTCTCTTTTATGACAGATAATGCATATTTGATTACCATTGCTTTCTATGCAAATAGCACTGTTCTACTAGTGCTATGGAAATAATTTCCGTATTGGCATACGATTTACCTTTAAGCTTTCTTTTCCCCTAAGCATGTATTGCAACTTTATGTTGCAAATACTAAGAAGAAAGAAAACAACAAAAGCTTTAAACTGACAAGAGACTGCAAATATAAAACTGAAGCTTGTTAGTACCAGTAATTCTGAGGGATTTCACAATGATGATATACAAAACACACTGAATAGCTGTGCAATCCTCTACTTGTCTAGTCACAAGTAATCCCTACTGAGGCAAATGGGACTTACTCCAAAGTTATTCAGTGTAGAAATTGCAGCCTAAAGTGTCGTAGTGACATCATGACTTGGAAAAAATGCTTTTTAATTGGGATAAAACACTGTTAACTGTGGGTATTACTGGTTTTTAAATTATTTTAACCCAGCTGGAAAAGCATTGCTTCCAAGGCACAAGATCACTACAATACTTGTTCTTACCTCAGATTTAACTGCAACCATTTATCTTTTGAAAGTATATTTCAGGAGGGCTGTTTGTTACCATGGTGATATAATATACTGTAATGTCACGAGCTTTCTCTCAGTGAACTGTGCTAATTCGTTTTAAAATGTTATAAACCCTTAAATGTTAGGCTTTCTTTTAAGACTGTTGTAGCCATTTGACAGAAGGAAGGAAGGAGGGAAGGAAGGAAGGAAGGAAGGAAGGAAGGAAAGAAGGAAAGAAGGAAAGAAGGAAAGAAAGAAAGAAACTTGAGCAAAGTGTATTTGATCTGGAGATATCAAAATGATGTGCCTGCCAGTATTGTCTCTGTTTCCCATAGAAAGAAACCCAAGGAAGCAGACTGCTCCATGGTCATGCAGTGAGCTGAGGTTCAGCTCACTATAATTCAAAATGCTGCAATGCTGCTGTTCATAGAAGAAAACTGGTTAAGGCTTGGTCTTGTTTCCTTTCATAAATCTCCAATCTCTGTGCATGTGAGAAGGAGCAGCAGCTATTGATTCCGGGGGGGGGGGGGGAGCAAGCTGAGCAATGATTCTTTACTGAAGCCTCAAAATTTGGCTGAGAATCTCTGGAGCAGACATTTAGGAGGAAGATTGGCATCCTTAATTAAAGTTTAGCCTGCATTAAGCCAACTTGCCGCCTTTCCATATGTTAAATTCCACTGCTCCCCAATAGGTTTATATTGGCAAGTGGAGCCTGAGTGCATTCATGGTTCATATCATTCATCATTTTTTCATCAAAAGCATGGAAATCCTTTCCCCAGTGTGCAGAGCAGTTTTACAGAAATACTATAAAACTCGACAGGGGCTCTGTTTCAATAGAATTACATTGGTATCAGTAGCCTGGTAAATATCAGAGTTGAAATTAATCAAAGGGGCTTATGGAACCAACTCCAAATATATTATACAACAAAACAGGTTTTACATGGAAATGTCATTTGGAACTTCCCTATCAACCTCACTCTTTTTAAGAAGATGTGGGCAGATATGGAGGAGTGAAGAAATAAAAATAATGCAATGTTTCATCTAGGAGGACAGGAAGGTGAATGTTCCTGTTTCACCTCCTGCTTCAGGAACTCTTAGAGAAAGCTGTGAAAGGTGAAAATCATATTTGTCTCCAGTTTCTAAGGCACAAATCCAGAACTTCAGTTGAGCCTACCATTTTTTTAGGCCCCTTTTTATAAACAAACCAATAATGCATAATATGTAAACAGGATGTGGAACGTTTGCTAGTGGCACAGACTCAGCATACGCAGCAAGAAGCAGTCTCATGCTTGCAACACAACAGTCCACCTACACTGCATATGTTTCCATATGGTTCCATATTAATGTAGACAGCTGCCCAACAGCATGTCCAGTACTTCAACAGAACAGGTTGGTAGCAGAAGTTATGTAGCCATTCCTGGATCAATGCTATAAATGTATTTGACCACAGAAAGTGTTCTGCATGAAAACATTCTTCTAAACAGAACAGACAGAGCGGAAAAATAGGGTTGCTTATTTTGAGGTAGATGTTCAATGAACAGTTTGACTGTTGAGAATACAATGTAAGATTAAAATAGGCACTTAGGTTGCAACACTAATATACTTACTTACCCAGGAGTAAGCCCAATTGAACTCAATAGGATTTATTTCTAAGTTAGCACGTATAGGATTCTGGGGTTAGTTTCCCTTTTAATTTGGAAGCTGTGCTAGAAATTAAGCCTCTTGGTGAGATGGGGCAGGTGCCAGGAGAGAGCGAAAGTAAGAACAGGAGCTTTGGGTCATTTCTAAGTCCCAATAGTACCACTCTGGTGATAACGCAACTCTTTCTTGCATTAATTTTATGGGACATGATTTATATCCTTCATCTCTCAAACAAGATGCCTTCTTGAACCACTGGCATTTCATTTCTGCCTTTGACCACCCAGTAGCATACAGCAGCCTGGCTCCTTTTCTGCTTCCAGGCTGCTTCAGTAGGCCTTGGCATGATCCCAACCCTGCCACTTCATGTGATATCCCTACTCAATCTGTCATCTCTTTTCCTGTTGTGTGGCTTGTTTCCAAGTTGCAGTAAGGAGCTCATCACACTTGCTAGTCTAGCAAAAGGTTTTTTTTTCCTTTTCTTTTTCCATTTGCTTAGTATTGGGTTCTCTGAATGGCACAGAGCTGAGGGTGCCCAGTTAAAATTTTCTATACAAAAAGCTAGCAGGACAGACAAGTGACAAAGCAGCATAATTCTATAAGTGATAAAGTTGCAATTTCTTTAAAAAATTATTTAATTTGATCATTTTAGATTCTTAAGAAAAGTATTACCCATTTCATTTGTCTTTTGTTTCCTCCAATAAAAATGTTCACATTCCATTAAGTTGTTTACTTTTGTTTGTTTTTGCCCGCTGATTTTTAAAGAAAGCTGCTGAAATTAAGGGATTGCATGATGTTTTTCCCTATCCTTCATTAATTTAATGTTTTAAAGGTCATGGAACTATCTTTTTTGAAATTACTCTGTTCATGTGCCATTCACTTATGAAGCTTTTGCAGCAAATAGCTCTTCCTTTTTGAGCTCCCATTTGTACCTACAAAGACTACAATGTTACTTTCAGAGCAAAAACTGAAATTAAACATTATGTCAACTAGGATTTTGTTAAAACAAACAACAACAACAACAACAGACCTTCATAAATTTTCAAATTTTTGAACATCTATCATGTATGTTTTTAAAAGGTAGAAAAAACTGTTTGTATATATGGAGAATTAAAATACATATACAACTTCAGAAACAAACAAATCAAATTTACTTTTCCAGTGTACCTTCAAGTAACTCAATCTTTCTGTGTTTTCTTAACAGTGAATCTATTGCCTATTCAGAAATACCAGCTCAGATAGTATGGTGAAGTGACAGATGGAAAGCACAGGGATGAAGGAAAGCAGTTTAGCACAGCATGTCTGTTAGAGTAAATGGATGAAATTGCATTGTTATGGACAAACACCCCACACAGCCTCTTAACAGAATGACAGGAGTTACTTCATATCAGCCAACAAATACTTGCAAGAATTATGAACTTTGCTGCATGCTTGCTTGGCAGGCAGTTACTCACTTTTACTCTCACAAGGCATTGACATTTCATTAGATGCATTGATTTAAATGTATTAAATGCAAGTGCAAATGAATCAGGACTAAATGGTTGAAAGAATCAAGTCTTATGGAGAAACATTCTCAGCTATATAGGATGGAAGATGAGTTGCTGGTAAAGCTGATGGCAAATGCAGAAAATGGGTTAATTTCTTAATCTGAATTGTGTCCAAACCTCATGATATTTCTACGAAGATCAGCCTACTGGCAGATTTATCTGATGAAGTGGAAATTAATACTACTGTATTATCAATAGTGATATGGCTCAGACTGTTAGAAGGTAACTTTTCACAAAACTGTTTTAAGCACGATTGTTTTTAGATGTCCCAAAAGCAAAACATCAGGAGCACAAAACATGAGGGCCCTAGATGGACAATAGTACTCTTTGACAAAGCCCATGCCTCCGAGGAATTCCCCCTCGTGCAAAATACCACACCAGTCACTTTGCATTAAATAACAGAAAGCAACCATAAGAAACCACAGCTAAATAGTGTTGAGCTGTTATTGAGCCAGGGGTTTCCAACCTGTAGCCGAGCGCTGCATTCTCTTTACATCCATTAGCCTTGACAGATGTGTTTGCTGTGGCTCACATGGCTAAAAGGGAAGAAAAGTCCACAACGTGTTGCTCTCACATTCTGAAATCAAGGGAGGCTGATACGCCGAATCATTAACTTCAACAGAAAATATTTTCCAGACTTTTGGCAAACTTCACAAAACAATATTCACAAAGCAAACAGTCAACCGGATGTAAAGGAGACAAACATTTAGTTACGGTTTTTATGGTTGTGGATTAAATTTTCTGCAGCTGATGAAACTTGAGCTATGCAGTGTCAGACTCTGAATTAGCAAAGTATAGGGGTCCCCCACAACTCTTGCACTCTAATGCTCAGTGCTCTGCTTGCCATCTATCCTTCATCAATCATCAGGCCCTGGGTGGTACAGCATGACTAAGATCTATGTTTTATAATGTCTGCCCCACTGCATGGAAATTTAATCACATCCATAGAGTCAGGAGCACAGGTTATATTGGGACAAGACTTTTGTTTCACTGGGCCACAGACAAGTTTTAAGTGCTGATCCCCATTGCATTAGCCACCACACTAACCTGGCCCATACTGAATAGTTTCCACCTGCTTGGTTAAAAACTAAACAAAACTAAGCAGACTTTTGGAAATCTTGCACAAACATGACATCATTGTTTTTTAAAGGAACAAAATGAAACAACTTGAATTCTTTGCAGTCCACCTAGAAGAGAGAATGTCAGTTGAAAATTGTAATACTAGCAACATTCATTGCACAGTCAAATGTAAATAGGTTTCTATTAGGGTAAGCAGGAAAAAAACAAGGTTGCTGTTGCGTCAGTGGGAAGACAGATATTGGGCAGCGCTGAGAATATTTTTTCAGAGGAGAGAAGGGTACTACTTTTTAAAGCAAATGAATGAAATTAAGCCCACTGTTATGAGGACATTAATAAGCAAACCATTCTGCAGGCACTTTGAGTACAGGGCTTTAGAAGTGGTTCCTTAAAATCAAGGAAGCTAAGAGGCAAATGTTTTATTTAGCTATGGAGCTTCTAAACTGACCTTCTTGTAAATAGATTCCAGAGTAGTTTGCAAACATTAAATAATCAACCAGTAAAATGCAATTAAAATTATAAATCCTACACCAACATTTCAAAAAACCTTCACAAAGGAAGCGATAAAACAACCCAAGGTTTGGATAATCTAATTAATTCTACAAAAGACAAAGGAAATCAAAGGTGTCTGGGCAATATTCAACGACCACATTCTGTCCGTGCAAGGATTTCCATTTGTGCAATAGGTGTCCACCCTCTCTCCTCCCCCCACATGCACACTGCACCCTTCCCAAATATGCTCCAGACGGTTGAGGGAATCTCTATAACAGATTTAGGTGCATTGAGTTAGAGGGACTAGTGGTATATTATTGTGATGGTGTATAGCAGGAAGCCAATGAATCTACTATCTCCCTTAAGATTTCTGAAGATATGAATGCTGTTTTCCCTTTGAACCTGATTCTAGCCAGTACTAGAAGTATGGCATCCAAATCCAAGATCCAAATCTTGTTTTGCTTGAAGAAGTGCCATGCCCTGTATAAGTTCCTTGAAGCAGCCATATGCTTATTCAAACCCAGTTGTCGGCCTAGTCAACATTTTGCATCCTCAACAACGACCTAGACCTATGATAGTTCTGTGGGCATTGGCAGGCGGGGAATGTCACTAAATAAATGGTAGAAAATACCCATAGCCACAGAAAATTCTGCAGATACAGTGGTACATTGGTTCTCGAACAGCTTAGTTGTTGAACAACCGCAAACCCAGAAGTAAGTGTTCCAGTTTGTGAATATTTCTTGGAAGCCGAACATCCGATGTGGTTTCCGCTTGAGTGCAGAAAGCTTCTGCAGCCAATCAGAAGCCACGCCTTGGTTTTTGAACCGTTTCGGGAGTCGAACAGACTCCTGGAACAGATTAAGTTCGAGAACCAAGGTACCACTGTATTTCCTTATTTTTTGTGTATGTGTGTGTGTGGGGGGGTGTTTTCTTTTTTAAAAAATCTTCTGAGAAATGTTGGTTTACCTCTAGTTCTTGTACCTCTTTCTCTATGCATCTCTCCTGCCCCTTCATCTGTATTAGGGGCCATGTATTAAGCTTTCTCTTTGTTGCTTGCAGCCTTTGTTACTTAGCTGAGTTACTTACTCAAAATTAATTTGTCAGCTTCATTACCAAACATACTTTCCCAGTGCTCTGCCAGCAATTTGCCAATAAGCATGCTATCCACCTCAGGAAAGCAGAGCAGCTTGAAAAATATTAAAACTGTGTTGTGTCACAGTTGCTTCCCTCCCAACTGCGGGCTTGATTTTCTTTCCTCTTTCAGATCGGCCTGCTCTTGTGGATTCCAAACCTGCCAAGCAATGATGTCAAGAGATCTTTTCTCTCGCCCCCCCCCACTTAGTGCCCACATTCAGTGATGTGGCTGTTTCACCCTCCCCTGCTGCTGAAATTCCAGCTTATTCAAAAGGTTCAGGCTGTTCTGAGTGGCCCACATTAGTTGGGCATGTCTCCTTTCTATCAGATGAATGAGGTGGGTGCACAATACATCTGCCTCCCACAGACATGCACTTAGCTGAAATGCAAGGCCTTGCCCACAGCAGAGAGAGAGAGAGAGATTGGAGAGCATAAGCAGGGGCACTGTATATGGCTGCAGTTATTCCATGAATTTCAAATATTGGCTTCTATTGCCATATTCCTGAGATTCTCAGCTTTCACTTCTAGCCCTCCTGGTTCCAAATATAACATTTTAAAAGCAAAAAGCAACATCTGTTAAAAGCTCTGAGACCGGGGGGGGGGGAGCGGGGGTGTCTCAGAGGAGCTTCCAGCATGCAAGTTTCTTGCAGTTTCCCTGTTCACAGTTCCCTGTCTCTAATATACACAAAAACACATTCCTAACAGTTTTTACCTTCCATACCTCACTCCTCCTTAGGAACATAGGAAGCTATCTTATACCAAGTCAGACCATTAGTCCATCTAGTCATGTTCTGTTAGTACTGACAGGAAGCAGCTCTTCATGATTTCAGGTAAGGAATCTTTTCCAGCCCTACGTAGAGATGCCTAGATGCTAGGGATTAAACCAGGAACCTTCTGAATGCACTGATCTACAGTCTCCTTCCACTTCACTTTTGCATTCATTTACAGTTAGGAGACAGAACATGCTTAACTTCAGTGTGGGTAGCATTGTCTTATCTAGCCTTTTATCTCTTCTGTTGATGCTGAACAGATTTTGCATCTAATGCATAGCAAACATTCAAATTTTAAAAGCTGCTACACATAGGTAGATAAGTAGATTTTGTATAAATACAGTACTCCTGTTGACAGGAAGAAATCATCATCATCATCATTGTTATCATTATTATTATTATCATCTGGGTTGCCCCAAAGGCTTTGTAGGAATGGCTTGGCTGCTATTGTCTTTTAAGTTCCTGTTTCTTTTCCACTGAACTCCAGTTTTCATATATGCAACTGCACATTTTTATATCATCTTGGAAAATGAATCTGGGGTAGAAACTTAGCAACGGATAAATAAAATCCTTGATTGTAAATAAACTTACTTTGCTTTGTAGGATTTTGCCAAGCACTGAATGATGAGCCACTCAATGAAGGAAACTTTTAGCTTTCTATTATTTTGTCCAGATAATAAAGCTGTTTTCATATGGATTAGGGATATATTTGTCTCTCTGTGTGTATGCATGGTAGATCTGTGTCTATGTGTATTTGCAAAAGAAATAGCCTTTGTCTTCCCAGATACTAAGCCTATTGAATGGAGCCCAGTGTTTGCTGGTATGCACACCTGTGGGAAGGGGAGGGAAGGCGAGCTTTTGTTTTGATGTGAGAGGCCCATATGCTGATCTGAATAACCTCAACAATCCATTCACACCTTTGTCTTTCTTCTCCTATGTCTGAGGTCCCTTTCCCACTTCTTTGTTTTTACTTGTCTAGTCACACGTGTTCTGAATAGCTGCTCTGAGCCATTCAACGTTTCTGCATGTGCGCCTGTGCTTATGCCTTTGAAGGGCGGGAATGGTGAGGAGGGGGGAGGGAGGGGAAAAGGCTGATAAGCTGTGACAAGTTGAACAAAACAGACTTCTGATTCCCCCCCCCCCCTTTTAAAAATCCTGAAAGCATTATGGTTTCTTGGACATAGCACATAGTCCAGACAAGTGGAACTTTCAGAACTGAACTGCCCAGATCTCTTTCCTGTAATAGCAGTTGCAGGACCAGCTTCTCATACAGCTAAATTCCATACCTTTTAAAGGGGAGGGAGGTCTGTAAAGGTTTGCACAAGCTCACACATCTCCCATGGAAGCGGAGCTGGGGTCAATTCCTTGGGCTGCTCCAATTCTCCCACAGCCCAACAGGCAAATAATAATAATAATAAATAAATAAATAAATAAAAAAGAGGTTTGAAACTGGATTGTTTGTTTCTCTCAGGAGTAAGATTCCAGCTCTAGCTCCTGACAGTTTCTTCCTCACCTACTATGAATCATCCAAATCCTGAACAAAAGTAGGGAAAAACTGGAAGAAAGCACTGTTGAGAACACAAAGGTAGGGAGAAGCTGCTGCTGCTGCTATCACTACCGGTACTGTGATTCTTGGTCACAGAACTAGAGCCAGCCAGAACTAGAGAGCAGAATAATCCTCAGGTGCCATATTGATGGACAGCCTGCATGGGCAGTGTAGGAGAGGGAGAGAGAGAGATGTATTGTGGCCTAGGATTCCCTACACCAGAATCAATCAATGCCCACAGCTTCACCAGTGACACCCAGAATTAAAACCATGAAATGATTCTGTGTGGGTTTTTTCTAACCCCAAGCCTGCAAAAGGGGCTGTGCTGCTTACTTAAAGAGGAACAAAAATAGTTCAAAGATTTTCAAGCAATGGTGCCATCATGACAAGACTCTGGGAGCAGAGATCCAGGGCCCTGTTCAATAGAATGAACAGGATGGCTCCCAAATGCAGAACGGCAGGCTTCTCAAGTTGTGAAGTCATTGAAGTAACACACATTGCAAAAAATGAAGTGGGGGGGGAGGGTTAGGCACCTAAGACTATTAAGTTCAGAGACTAACATTACCTAAGTGCATCCCTGCTTTTGAGCATGTACATCTGGACAAGCCAGCCCTGAGGACTCCAGGATCCAAGTCCTGCAAAAACAAGTGTCTACCGGTACCTAACACTGTCATTGTTAGATAGCTACACTTTTTTTCGGCATGCCAGACAGGAAAAAAATGTTGTAGGAACCATTTTAAAATTAGGATATTAGTATGTTTCCTTCTTTCATGCAATATATGAAACTCTTCTTTCCCATGATAGACTGCCACAAACATGTAGTTTGTGTTCAAAAGCCTCCCCACTTAAGACCCTTTCTTCCAAGTGTTGCAAGCCTAAGCTGCTACCTATAGGGATCAGTGTATAATAAGCAACTCACTTTTTTAGCTTCAGTTCTTTATAGTAAGCTCAGTAATGGATAGTATACCCAAGTTTATGAGCCATAGCTCCTTTACCAGTACTGTAAGACACAAATCAGACACAAATCAGGCTCTGAGGAGGTGTGATTGCTTTGTTTGTGCCTGGCTTTTTTCTTTCTTTATAGAAATAGAAATACTTTATTGTTTTTATTTCAGGGGTCAGCAAACTTTTTCAGCAGGGGGCCGGTCCACTGTTCCTCAGACCTTGTGGGGGGCTGGACTATATTTTGAAGAAGAAGAAAAAAATTCCTATGCCCCATAAATAACCCAGAGATGCATTTTAAATAAAAGCACATATTCTACTCATGTAAAAACACCAGGCAGGCCCCACAAATAACCCAGAGATGCATTTTAAATAAAAGGACACATTCTACTCATGTAAAAACACGCTTATTCCCGGACCGTACATGTGCCGGATTTAGAAGGTGGTTGGGCCGGATCTGGCCCCCGGGCCTTAGTTTGCCTACCCATGCTTTAATTCCCCCATGAGTGTGGCTGTAAAGAAGAAGAAAAGGCAAGGCAAAAGAGTTCAGAGAATTCAATGCAAAGGCATATGCTACAATTTGTAATTTTGAATATAAATAGGCTGGAAGCAGACAAAACGTCTGCCATCTTATGCACATTTACCCAGGAATATGTGCCCCACTGGACTCAGTGGAGGTTAGTTCTGGATAAACATACCAAAGACTGTAGGAAAGAAAACACCTACAGATATTTCAGAGAAGGAAAGACATTAGTAAACCTTTCGCTACTCCCCTGGCTTCTGCTACCCTGACACACATACCTTTGCATGCTTTCCTGTGGGTGATTGGTTTGGTCATGTCCCGATAGTACCCTTCCTTACAGTAGTGACAGTGACGACCTGCTGTGTTGTGGCGGCAATTAAGGCAGACACCTCCACTCTTGCGACCAGATAATTTGTAGAGTTCCATATTAAAACGGCACCTTCTGGCATGTAGGTTGCAGTTGCAAGCTGAAAAGAAGGGAGAGAGAAAAGAGACAGAAAAGAAATATTGCTGTCAGTGAACAGTGGCACACATTTAGGATTAAAGGTAAAAGGTAAAGGGACCCCTGACCATTAGGTCCAGTCGCAGACGACTCTGGGGTTGCGGCACTCATCTTGCTTTACTGGCCGAGGGAGCCGGCGTACAGCTTCCAGGTCATGTGGCCAGCATGACTAAGCCGCTTCTGGCGAACCAGAGCAGCGCACGGAAACGCCGTTTACCCTTGACAAAAGTGATACTTGTCCTTAATATTTCTGAGCAAACCTGAGAACACCTTAAGCATGTCCTAAGCCCCAAAGTTGTCATCCCTGCTATTCAGAGTATAGAAGGAAATAATACAAGAAAACTTATAGCCGAAAATGTTTGGCAGGGCCAACCAAAGTAGTATAACAAGTTAGCATGAATACATGAATTTCTGTTTTCTCATGGAAAACACAAGGCACATTTTAAGCATATAAATTGTTTGTACCAATTCAAAATCACAATTTATCAATTAAATCTGAACTATACAAGGATCCAATGTTCTTTCCCACAGAAAATTCTGGTGTCAACCAAGTCACCAGGATTTTGATTTCATACTAATCCAGGATGATCAAGAGGGTTGTGGTGCAACAGCTGCAAGTACTCTTGGATGAAAACAGTTATCTTCACCTATTCATTTAGGTTCTGGCTTACAAAGAAGACAGGTGCTGCTCTTACTGTCCTTTTGGTGCCAGTTGAAGAGTTTCCTCTTTCAACAAGCCTTCTAAGCGAAGGTGTGGTGTGTTTTTTTTAATAATCCTAATCAGTATATGTATTGGATGTGAAATTGCTTTTATATATGCAATTGTTGAAACTGTTTTCATATATGCAAGTGCTTTATGTATGGTTTTACTATATTGTGGCATCACCTCTGGATACTTCATAGGAACCAATTCATTCATTCATTCATTCATAATGAGAAATGAAGATAAATCAAAATTGACAGATGCATCTATGTCTAACAAACACTGCAAATCCACACCTGGACTTCCTGGTTGATCATGAAGGTCTCATGGCTCAAGGTTTCTCACTTTGGTTTGGAAGAGAAAACTCCTATTCCTTTGTTTACCTGATACAGCTGGTTGGAGATTAAGGCATTATACAGGTGAAACTCGAAAAATTAGAATATTGTGGAAAAGTCCATTTATGTAAGCAATTGTTTTCATTAGCTACTGGAGTTTAATATATGAGATAGACTCATGACATGCAAAGCGAGATATGTCAAGCCTTTATTTGTTATAATTGTGATGATTATGGCGTGCAGCTGATGGGGTTCTCATCAGCTGTACGTCATAATCATCACAATTATAACAAATAAAGGCTTGACATATCTCGCTTTGCATGTCATGAGTATCTCATATATTCGTTTCACCTTTTAAGTTGAATTACTGAAAGAAATGACCCTTTCCATGATATTCAAATTTTTCGAGTTTCACCTGTATTTGCTTAATTATCACATTTCAGTCCTAAGAATTACAATGTAGCTTCTTGGTGGGTGTGGGTGTGGGTGTTTTAAGTGGTCATAACTCTAATGTGGACTGCCAAACTATCTCTTATTGAAATAGATTAATAATAGAATATTGATAATAGAATAATAATAGAGGGTCAACTAGTCCAACCCACTGCAATGCAGGAATCTTTTGCCCAACGTGGGGCTCAAACCCACAACCCTGAGATTAAGAGTCTCAGGCTTTACCGACTGAGCTATCCCAGAGGTTTATCTGTGTGTCACATCTATGGCAACTGAGAAGGAAGAACAGTTATTTGCTTTTATATTGTGATAAAACTTTAAAGTAAATTACAAAATACATGTTGATTTCTTTTACCAATATTACAAAGTCTGCTGGGTCTTAAACAGGTGCCCTTCAATCCCAAAACAACAAACCAGTCACTTGAAGTAAGAAGTAGCTTCTTTAGCAAAGGAAATGCTACCCAATTTTAAAAGTTTACAAACCATTCCAGGCATAGGAGGGAGGGAGGAGAAAATATGTTAGGACCTGGGCCAATCAAAATGTTGATTTTTTCTTCTTCGGCATAGAGCTGGGGAGAGGATTTATAGATTCCCAGAGCAAATGTGAGTCAGTTTTTCCCCCAACACATGCACGCACACCAACCAAACATAGCCTGCTAAATTCAGTCCTAGCACAATAGGCCATAGGCAACAGGTAGGATTTGACCCAGGTGGCGCTGTGGGTTAAACCACAGAGCCTAGGGCTTGCTGATCAGAAGGTCGGCGGTTCGAATCCCTGCGATGGGGTGAGCTCCCGTTGCTCGGTCCCAGCTCCTGCCCACCTAGCAGTTCGAAAGCACCTCAAAGTGCAAGTAGATAAATAGGAACCGCTCTGGCGGGAAGGTAAACGGCGTTTCCGTGTGCTGCTCTGGTTCACCAGAAGCGGCATTGTCATGCTGGCCACATGACCTGGAAGCTGTATGCCGGCTCTCGGCCAATAAAACGAGATGAGTGCCGCAACCCCAGAGTCAGACACGACTGGACCTAATGGTCAGGGGTCCTTTTACCTTTACCTTTAGGATTTGTTATCAGTGCTACAGACCAGCAAACAACAATTCAGATACAATTAGTCAAGGTTAAAAGTCCCATTGATAACACTGTGGCAAAAAGCTGTAGCCAAAGTTTGTTGTTCTATTCTGCCCACAAGAAAGTAACAGAAGTAACAACAAGAGTAGAACTTCACCTTCTCTCATGCAAACTCTGGTGTCATCCATTCTTGCCCTGCCTGCCTGGTTTTTGTCCATAGGTGGGGAACTTGTGGGGCCCCAGTTTCTGCCAAACAACAGCCCCTATCATCCCTGATCGTCAGCAATGCTGGTTGCAGGGAGTTATAATCCAGCAACATCAGGTAGGCCACAGGTTTCCTTCCCCAGCAGTAGTGATTGAATTCCTGCCTATAGGTGCACACTCCATCTTAGAAAATATCTAAACCGTATACAAAGCACTCATAAAACAGTATAAAGTATCCAGCCTGGCAGAAAAGCTGTCTGCATCTCGCCTCCTCTCCTATTTCTAATCCTGGGTTAGGGTTTGGAATGCAGCAAGGTTTCTGCTTCCTTATTGCTCAAGTAATCACTGGGAAGCTGCTCTACTGTGCCAACTCACAGGGGTTTTGTTGTGTCTGGGGTTCTGCCACCATTGTCCTGTATCACACATTACAACACATGCTAGCTGCTTTAGATCCAAAGCAGACACTCTTGTAGCTGCTAATTTCCTGCCTTCACCATGCACCTGTATGCAGAAACCAGGCCCTGCAAACCATGCTGGCACCGTTGGAACGGCAGCTCATACAAGCTCTAATTTCATTAGGAGTGGAGATGGATGGATTAGAAACCATTGTCTTCACCCTGTCCCTGAATGCCCAGCTTCTGAAAATCCTGCCGCTGGGTTGGCCTGGCCTCCAGCCAGCACTCACTGGCAATTATGCTTGTTAGCCTGCTTTGCTTTATGATGCCCCATGGAAGAATTGGACTTGCTAAGAAATACTCTTACCATTGCAGTAACTTCCAAAAAAAAACCCAAGAATGAATGCCATCGGCACATTTAATAAAAAAAGAAACAACTAAAGAGTAAAGGCTGGAAGAGGCCCAGGAGGAACAGTTACATCCTATTGCGCCCATGGAGCATGGAGCATTCCCTTCAAAGGCCGGACGTGATGCAAAGGGAACCCACAGGAGTCTATTCAGGGGTGGTGAGTCTACATCTCACAAGTGTAATAATAATAATAATAATAATAATAATAATAATAATAATAATAATAATAATAATAATGATATACTAGTCTGCTCATCTGACTGCATTGTCCCAGCCACTCTGGGCAGCTTCCAACAACTATTAAAAACATAATAAAACATCCAACATTAAAAACTTCCCTATACAGGGCTGCCTTCAGATGTCTTCTAAAAGTTGTATAGTTTTAAGTGTTTTGAAATGAGAAAGTCTCACAAGAGGCTCCTCCCCATACTTCATGATTCCTGTAACAGATCAGACTGGCTTCTCTCCCATTGGCGAGAGCCTCTTATTTTCTTTTGGGTCCACTTTGTTGTTGGTGCTGGCCAATTCTTTTTTCTTTAAAGATCTACTTTCTATTTTGCAATATTTTAGCAAATAGGAAAATGCAATTAAAAGACAGCATCACTTAAAAAAACACACACAACCACGAATTTGCTGCCTTCCCTTGCCACAAAATAGGTAACTGGAGAATGTATGTACACATTGGAAATCAGATGCTTACTCTGAATGAAATGGATTAGCTGAAAGGGATAGTGATTAGGTTTAGAGAAAGGCAGGCAAATCCTTTCCTTACCCTTGTGGTGACTTTAGAAACTAAGCAATGCCCCAAAGCAACCTTAGGGGAGAGGGGGAAAGGGTCTTATTTAGACAATCTGCCAGAAGGCAGTGATCAGGCTTCCTTCACTTTTAAAGGGAGCAAGGGCAGCGAAAACACATGGTAGCTCCCCCTGTTGGCTGTGTAAGAATCAAGCTGCACTACACTTCCCTCTCAGCCAGCAAAAATCCCCTATCCCTCTAAGCCCCGGGATATTTCCAGAATGATGAAAGAAGAGCTCATGCACAACCACTGCGGTTACATGTCCAGTTTTGGGGATTTGGGGATTGGTGAGGATGTTCAAGCTCTCTTAACTTTTCTGCAAGGGCAAGAAATCCCACCTGTCAGTAAAGACTGCCTCCTATACTGTCCCCTCCCCAATATAGTCACCCCACCCATTCTCTGGATGTTCAAATGCAGACATACTGATTTACAAATGTAACCATTCGAAATTAGTCTCAGAGTGGCATCAGACAAGATATTCTTTTCCTAAGCCAAGGGGCTATTTGCACATTTAAATGAACCTTGGTGCTTGTGGGGGGGGTGGATAGGGAGGGGTTAAGAAAATAGAGTTTTTTAAAGTGGGTATTTGAAGCAGCAAATTAGAGATGGGCATTGCTTGACACTTTCCCCTCCCACAGTTTTCCACTCAATTGTATTGCTTAAAATGCTTGCTTGCTTACATGGCTGGGCACATGGGCTGTTCCTGCACTCCTATTGTTCTGCTACTGCCTTACTACCCAGGGATAAACCATGGCTTGGCTAAGGGTTGTGGCCAATATGAGCTGATAGCCAAGATTGTCGGGGCAGGGTTTTTTGTTTTGTTTCCTTTTAAATGCTCGTGGTTTGTCTAGGTAGGGGAGATAAACGACATGCCAAGGCTTGGACGTGATGCTAAGCCAAACCATGTCTTAGACCTGGGTAGCACAACAACAGGAGGAGGAACTGGGAGAGGTACACAGAGTTTGTGGTGTTCACTCCTGCAACTGACGCATTGGCTTGCACTAACCAGGGGTCAGCAATCTTTTTCAGCTGTGGGCTGGTCCACTGTTCCTCAGACCGTGTGGAGGGCCGGACTATATTTTTGGGGGGGAAATGAACGAATTCCTATGCCCCACAAATAACCCAGAGATGCATTTTAAATAAAAGGACACATTCTACTCATGTAAAAACATGCTGATTTTTGGACCGTCCGTGCGCCGGATTGAGGTGATTGGGCCGCATCTGGCCCATGGGTCTTAGGTTGCCTACCCCTGTACTAAACCATGGTTTGACAGCATTTCATGCAAACTGGGCTTATAGATAATACAGATGCCAAGCCTGATGCAAGGTTAATGCATTAAATCCCTATTGTAGTAGGGGAACTGAAGAGCAGCATGTCCAGTTAGAAATAAATGCCTAAGGGCTTGCTTTATTTAGCGCACAAATGTTTATTTAGCGCTCAATTGGAATCCACTTGGGAACAATTTGTCCGCTTAAGCTAGTTGTCTGTGCAATCACAGTCTTATCTGGTTAAGATCTTTGTTGCAGCTTTCTCTGTCTGCAGGGAAAACAGAACCTCTCTGCACACAACTTCTACCTGCTTCCCAAATATTCTCAAGGCTTTTATATTCTAGACTTGTTGCTGGTTGTTCTTTTTAATCTCACATGCTGATGCTATCAAACTTTCTTTTTTAGAATTTCCAAATCTTTGTATTTCATAATGAGAGGCAGACCGTTTTTTGAGGCACCATTGTGATTCTCATCACCTTATTTCTGAATTATTTGTTTCTACCTATTATTTTACCCACATTTTTATAGACTTATTAAAAAAATATATCCCCTGTGTGCCTTGGAGTTATGCACTTCAACCAACGTCTGCAGTCTTTCTCTAGTTCCCTCACCATTGGAGGTCGTGGTGACCAAATCTGGAACAGCCAAAAGAGATACATGAAATGATATATATTCCCTGCACATTTTTATTATCTGAGCAGCAAATGTGATCTTATTCCAGCAGGCTTTTCTCAGATACAATCTTTTAATGCTCAACAATATTGTGAAAGAGACTAGTTGACTTGGCAGCTATATTAGCTGAACATGCCCAAGCATCACCACTTGACCAGAAGGAACTGGTGACAGAATTTGCAAAGGCCACAGCACACAAAGTGCCTGAAATTGAAACCTTTAAGAGACTTAAATTTTAACATCACGGCTTCCGGTCGGCGCGCCGGAGGGAGAAGGTCGGGGGAAATGTCGCTCTTGACATTCCCCGACCCGACCGGCTCAAAGGGGAGCTTGCGACGGCGACGCAACCCCCAAAACTCCCGGGAGGGTTGTCCCGGGACCTAAGATCCGGCAGAAGCTCGGAACGTTGCCCCAACTCCCCGGTAGACCCCAGTAGGGGCCGCCGTGAGCGACGCGGGGCGACGGAGCTCATCGGATCGCCATTGCCCGTCGGGTGGAAGCCGCGAGTCCTTCCCCCCTGAGCGCGCCGATTCCTCCAAAATAAAACAAGATCGGACGACTTAAATGTGAGTAATTAAGAAAGAATTTCAAGAATTTGGACTGATCTGGAACAGCATTGGGATGTAATTACGGAGGTCCGTCCCTTGCTATTGTGGCACTAAATCAGGAACTTTATTACCGATGCGGTTGAACTGTAATGGAATTTGGTTATACAACAGAGATTGGATCCTTTTGATACCCCTGATCGGGGGGCACCTAACTAACATTCTTGATAAGTAGAGGATCTGAATCGGACCTGTTGGACTCTATTGCGGGAATTTGGACTTTGAACTTGGACTTGGTTCGGTCTGGAATATTGCAAAGCTATGTCTATGAAAATGGAGGATGATTTTGAAAATGGAGGCTGGAAGAGGGTCCTTGAAAAGATCTGGGAACTGAGAAAGGAATTCCAAGCAGAGACTGCAAGAATGAGAGGAGAAGTAATCAACACTGATGTCATGCCAGCTGCACAAAGGATGGAAGGGGGAGAAATCCCCCCCAAGGTCAAAGGCAAGCCTCGCCACAGGAAAATTTCTTCTCGGCGCAAGATATTTAGACTGAAGAAGAGGAACAAGAAAACAACATCGGCAAAGGACTATTTTTTTCGACGTAAGAAGACACCAATAAAGAAGAAGAATTGGTTTAAGAAGTGGGAGCAGGAACAGCTGAGAAGTCAAAGAGAAGGTGAAGTCCAAGTGCAAGCAAGCACTTGGACTTGGACTGGGGAAAGGCGAGGGGAGGGTTGAACAGTGTAGGTGGGTAACCCCGGATTGATTAAATGTGTGGATTTTGAGCATTTCTATCGGACATGGTCTTGAGTTATGATTATGTTAGGATCTTTCGAAGTTGGGAGCCTGAAGAGTCAGGGGAGTCAGAAGGAAATTTGTAAAAGATTTGGGAGGATGACGCTGAGGTTGGAATTAACAGATGTTATGAAAAAAGAATGTAATGCTACTTTACTAGAGTTAGAACTATGCTTTGTTACAAAGTTAAAGATATGCTTAATGTAACTATGTACCTGAATTGGAGATATATTTTGTTTAATGCAGCCACTGGGGAGGTGCGGAGGAAGTCACTAGGACTAAGTTTTGTAACTAAGAATGGTTTACCCGGTAACAGGGTTAGGCCGAAGTCAGATAATGATTGCTTTAAGGTCAGGGGAAATAATGAATGGGTTTACCTCTGTGAGAGGGAGGGTAAGATTAAATAACTCCCCAAGGTGAGAGGTGGGGAGTGATGAATCCTGACCGAAATGTAACGTTGAATATTTATAAAATTATAAAATCAATAAAAATTATTTTTTAAAAAAAATAAATAAATAAATAAATTTTAACATCACAATTCACAAGATTATTCAAAACTATCTGTGTGCTAAAACATTGTCTTCTGTATATGAGAAAGATAATCAAAGATTGTTGTATTACTTATTCTTGCAATTTAAAATAAATTTCACAGTTTCAGGTTTTTTGCTTTCCCCCCCACAAGACATCCGTTTTTTGAAAATTGAAGTTAGCAATTGTGTGTATGTGTGTATGCGCAAGTAGTTAGTCTTGCCTAAGGCGCAAAATAGCCCGGCACCAGCACTTACAGTAGTCAGTGATGGTCAATAACTAGCGTGTCTTTTTAAAATGATGGGGCAAATTCATGGAGGATAAGGCTATCAATGGCTTCTAGCCATGATGGCCATGCTCCAACTCCATTCTCAGAGGCAGTGTGCCTCTGTATACCAGTTGTTGGAAATCACAGGAGGAATGAGTGTTTTTGTGCTGAACTCCTGCTTGCAGGTTTCCCACAGGCATCTGGTTGGCCACTGTGAAAACAGGAAGCTGGATTAGATGGGCCATTGACCTGATCCAGCAGGCTCTTTTCATGTAAGATTAAAATCAGTTCTCTTTTCATGTTATTTAGCTTTGGATAAGACCTTGGAAAAGGAACCACATTATCCATGGGATGTTGCAAATCCAGTCTGGATAGAAGTGACTCACAGGGTGAGCCAATGGCTGGGCAATGACTACAGTTTGGGAGCTATGAGCTTTTTCATTTTTGTTCTCACTCTAAGGGCACACCTTAGCCCTGAGCTTGAAATGTTATGGCTGCTGCCGTGGTTTCAATATGAAGATGTTAAGCAGCATAAAAGAGGACCTTCCTGGATTAGACCAGAAATCTACCAACTCCAGCATCCTGTTTCCAAGAATGGTCAACCAGATGCTTCCAGGAAGCCCACAGTCAAGGCATGTAGGTGACAGCTGTCCCCTTCTCAAGGCAACCTAAAGCAACTTACATACACGCAAACAACACCCATATAGACACATTAAAACCAAAACATTTAAAACATTCCATCTACTTATAAAAGGCCACAGATAGTTAAAGGCCAAAGGCCTGGTTATACAGGAAAGTTTTTGCCCGGCACCTGATGGTGACAGGCCATCATTCCATAAACAGTGAAGCCACTGCAGAAATGGCCCATTATCCTGTTGCTACCCTTCAGACCTCTCATGGAGGGGGCACATGAAGAAGCCATATTGCCTTGAGTATCCATATAACCAACATGGATAATAGGCATTTATTAATAGCCTAATCATCCATTAATTTAGCAACCTTGCTGCAAAGGTTTTCATCAGCTGCAGCTTCTGGACCAGCCATTAAGGAAAGCATCACACAGAACAATTCAATATTATTTGTTTATTTATTACCTGCCCTTCACTTGACGGTCCCAGGGCAGATCACAACAGTGAAACTTTTATTTTTTTTAAAAAACCAGTTTAAAACAACTTCCAATCACAAAAATATGGGGATTACCAATGCCTGGACTACCCTAGTCAAGCTATCCTGATCAAGGAATGGTTGAAGTCGTCGCACCTGCTGAAGATGTCAGAAAGCACACCTAGCTTGGGCCTCCAGTGACAAATATATCATTCCAGTGACAAAGATGTATAGGAATACCTAAAAGTGATGTATCTGCTCGTTCAGATGGAGTGCAACCCTGTTCAGAACAGCCAACTGACACAAACCTGAAAACCACTCATCCACAGAGCCTCCATCTTGTTGGGATTCAAGCTCAAGCTATACAGTTGTACCTCGGTTGTCGAACGCCCTGGAACTCGGACGTTTGGCTCCTGAACAATCGAAACCCAGAAGTGACTGTTCCAGTTTTCGAACGTTCTTTTGGAAGCCGAACATCCGACAGGGCTTCCACGGGTTCTGATTTGCTGCAGGAGCTTCCTGCAGCCAATCAGAAGTCACGATTTGGAAGTCGATCGCTTTGGAAGTCGAACAGACTTCAGGAACGGATTCCATTCGACTTCCAAGGTACAACAGTATTCTATATGTGGAGATAACCCGCCGGCACACTTTGATATCTACTAATAATAACCAGTTCATATAGGTGAGCAAACTAAATACAGTGGTACCTCGACTTACGACGATAATGCGTTCCGACGCGATTTTCGTAAGTCGAAAAAATTCGTAAGTCGAATCCCCATAGGAATGCATTGGGGGGGGGGAAATCCGTAAGTCGAAAAATCCGGGTCAAAAATTCGTAAGTCGAAAAAATCCTATTAAAAGCGGCCGCGACGTCTTTTCGTAAGTCGAAAAAATTCGGATGCAGCGGCCATTTTGTTTTACCGGAAGTCATTCGTAACTCGAAAAAAACGTAAGTCGAGTTACTCGTAAGTCGAGGTACCACTGTACGTAATATTGGGTCTGTGGTCCACAATTACGGCAGTTTAATGAGCATGGAATACTAAGATGTAATCTGCATGTAGCTCAAATATAAGGTCCCTGTAAATGCAGAAATGTCAGTTCATTCAAAGTACAGTGGTTAAGTATTGCCAATGAATGGGTGTTACAACAGCTTCCAGGAGAGGGAACTGGCAACTTCACCTGACATGTAACATTGTGCCATTATAGATGAATCTTGCAGCCTTGGGTGGGTGGGTGGGACTCAAAAGATGGCCACTAACACACCAGAACTGACTTTTTCACACAGTCAGCTTGGCAAAACCCTAACTTTCCCTCTGCCTGGTCTCCTGACTCGTGCTAGGGAAACAGAACACAGTGTGAGCTCTTTGGGAGCACTTACTGGGTCCTCCTCCTGATGCCAATGAATTACAAACCTCAGCTCAGCCTCTTGATGTGCCAGACATGCTAACAGAGGCTTGACAGATTGCAGCTCTTGGGAAGCACTGGTTTTTCCTCAGATGTAGAGCTGGCTCCAGGGAACAGTTGGCAGGTCAAGCTGCTTGTTTCTGCCCAACAGAGCAAAACCAAGTGTTTGTGCTGCCGTAGTACAACTTGGCCAAAATACGCTTGATCTCCAGTTTCCAAGGTGGAGCTTGGGAGCAGGGGGTGGGAGATGATTTGTTTGCCCAGGATAAGGATCATTCAGTGGCTGATTCTCCTGCTGTGAAAGTGTGTGCATGGGGCGGGGGTCTCAGGAGCCAGGCAGGATATTGAACAATGGGAACCATTATGTGGGTTTCATGCTTTTCCACAGACATCTAGTGTGGCTGATTATCAGAGAAAAAGGACCAGCCGTTGAGTTTGCTGTGGTAACTCCTCTAAGCTTAACTTTTGTGTTTTTCCACATGCCTACTCCCTACCCCATGCAAGAGGCGCTGGATGCCACTGAGCATGTCAACCTTGATAGAGTTTTCTAACAGGACGTTCACTGGGACACTAAGAACTCCCGAGAGATCATATGAGAAAGGAATGAGTAACTGGGTGGGATCTGGACACTCACTAAGTGGGGCAGGCCTGAATGAATTCTGAAATGTTTGCAATTGTCAATATTCTTCATTCAAATTTGAAAACTTCAGAATGTTAAAACACACACTTTGTTTATTTCTTTAACTGAGCTCATGAAGCTTTAAAAAAATATTTGTGACTGTTTTAAAACCAGTCTGGGGAAGGGTTGCAGCTTAGTGGTAGAGCATCTGGTTCAGTAGGGCTGGGAAGAATTATCTGTCTGAAACCCTGCATAGCCATAGCCATTCAGTGCAGCCAATAGTGAGCTAGAGACGGACCATTTTGGGCAACCAAAATGGTCAAAGGCCTGGAAACGATGCCTTATGAGGAACGGCTTAGGGAGCTGGGTATGTTTAGCCTGGAGAAGAGAAGGTTAAGGGGTGATATGATAGCCATGTTCAAATATATAAAAGGATGCCATATAGAGGAGGGAGAAAGGTTGTTTTCTGCTGCTCCAGAGAAGCGGACATGGAGCAATGGATTCAAACTACAAGAAAGAAGATTCCACCTAAACATTAGGAAGAATTTCTTGACAGTAAGAGCTGTTCGACAGTGGAATTTGCTGCCAAGGAGTGTGGTGGAGTCTCCTTCTTTGGAGGTCTTTAAGCAGAGGCTTGACAGCCACCTGTCAGGAATGCTTTGATGGTGTTTCCTGCTTGGCAGGGGGTTGGACTGGATGGCCCTTGGGGTCTCTTCCAACTCTATGATTCTATGATTCTATGATTCTATGATTCAATGGTCTGATTCAGTGCAAGTGTGTATATGTACTTGCGTTGTATACTTGATGTTATAAGATTAGTTAGTATGGGGAAGGAGTGGGGAACCTTTTTCAGCCCAAAGGCCACAGCCTTTCCAATAGTGGAGAGAGGTGAAGGCAAGTAAGTTAACCAAATAATAGATGTGGCCGGTTGTCCAGTAAGCTACATCCCAGCTAATCCTTGTAGATCTACAAAAAAAAACTAGAAAAGAGAAGCCAATAAATGCAACATGTGAGGATGACAATACATGTATACCCCTTTTTAGATTTGGTATTACTATGCAAGGCAACAAAGACAACTGGAGATCATAAATGGCTGAAAGAACTGGATGTGTTCTACCTAGAGAGAAGAGAATTGCTGATAGAAGATGATAGATGATAGATAGATAGATAGATAGATAGATGATAGATAGATAGATAGATAGATAGAGATAGATAGATATAGATTTTAAAAAACCATATTTATATTTTAGAATATATTTCTATACATCTATAATATTTGGGAAATGTGTAAAAATAGAAAAATCAGAATAAAGAACGGGGAAAACTCTTATTATTATTAGTTAGAAAAAGAAGCAGAGGTTTTAAAACTCACAGAAAGTAAAAAGTGAGTGAAACAGTGAAGAATAAGCTGCCAGTGGAAGATACTGACTTTCCTTCAGAAAAGAAAGGAAAGGAAAGGAAAGGAAAGTGGGGACCAAGGTTGATGAGGAACATGGCAGGAGTGTTTGTGGGTCAAATTTGCCAGCAATTTGTGAACAGGGTGGAGGTTCAAAACCATAATGTGGAGGGAGGAGTTAATTCTTTACTCCATGCTCAGTGAAAATTGCTCCCCAAGCTACTATTTTCACAGCAGGGGAAAACATACAGGTATGATTTTGGTAGAGAAGCGTTTTTGAAGAGGTTTGTGGGTTTTTCCCCAGGAGACAAATTTATTAACCCAGGTAGTATAAAGCTGAACACGTTTCAGGCAATGAAGCTGAAATCAGAATAGGAATAGCTCACGTGTTTTACATGTGATGCTAGAATGACAGGTTTTTTAAAAAAGATTTTTAATTGCATCTCTGAGTTTTCCGTCACTTAAAATGCATTGCCTTAAAATCTGTACATTGTCAGGATTGCAAAAATAGCCCCTTTTTGATATATTGAAGGAGGGGAGGTTTGATTCAAAATTTATTTTGTTTAATAAAATGTATATAACCATTTGATTGTAAAAACAAACCTCAAAGCAGTTAACAAAATAAAATGATATAAATAAACAATTTACCATTTTGTGAATGAAATGTATCCCTCATTTACAGAAGGAAATGCTATTTTTAATTCTTTCTTTTTTATTCCGTATTACAGCAACACCCTGCAACTAATGTGACCTTGCAGAAGAAGCAAGTGTGTCTTTAAAGCCTAAGGATGCAGTGCCTATTTTCCTGGGAGTAAGCCCCATTGAACACAATAGGACTTATTTCTGAGTAGGCATGTCCTCTTAACTATATCAACTGATTAAATTTAAGTGGTTTATTCAAATGACATTAAATTACATCCCTGTTATAAAGAGACCATAATCAGTTCCAACAAATCACTGCTTTCTTTAAAATCTACAGAGATTGAACCTCTCTCTTTTTTCAATTCATATTTAATTTGTACACATAAAGTATACAATTGTTTTTGTATATTTAGAACAAATTAAACATACGGCATTTGAGTTGACCTAATACAGGTATTGCCCTAACATGGTCTCTGCATTTCTCTTGACCAAGTGATCCTTCCTTTCAGCAGATGTGATAAGAATAAGATTGCCAATCAGAAATATTTTCTCTAAATAAGTAAGTTTCAGGGTATTTATATAGTATTTTAGAGCATTTGGAACATGGCAGATATATAATTCTCAGTATTCCTTACAACAGCTCTCTAACTGGTGCAAATCAGAAGTGACAAGGTGATGGAAGGCACCAGAAGGGTGTTCCATTGTGGGGGATATTGCTCTCTGAGCATCTCATGTATCATCAAAGGATGATCATCAGATGGACATGGTGTAGCTCCCTTTTATTAGCTTTATTCACAGGAATGCAGTGGCCTGTCAATCCTCAGCAACACATTCCACATTGAAGATGGTATATTTCTCACACCTATGACATTCTGCACCAACTTTCAATATCACTGTTGTACTGTAATGGGCTCTGTCACTTTTTTTCTGATTGACATGCTGATCTACATGTATGTTGCTACTTGTTTTTGTCGTGTTGTTAAGTTTAAATCAACGAAAGCAATGTTTTTATAAAAACGGCACCACCACAACTCTTTAAGCCAAATCTGTATTACTATCCTTATATTTGTGAGAGTTCCTTACCTAAGGTCACTGCTTCACATCCGTGAAGATATTCAAAAATTCTAGAAGCCAATACAGTACGAGGAGCAGAAGAACTGCACGTCTGGCATGTGGAATTTAATTGGTAAGCTAAGAAAAGGCGCCCAGTCTCATAGTTCTGCTTATGAGAGTACAAACATAAATTGGAGTGCAGTGAATAATGAGAGAATTGTGGGGCTGCAATATATGCTTCACCATATCCCTCGGTCCAGCACTAGCATTTCCAAACAAGAAAAGATCAATCAGCTAACGACCTGCAAGACATAGGCCAAGGTCCCACCCCGGAATAGCACCCCGGAAAGTCAACATGAATGGATGCAAAGGGAAAGTCTCTGTGTTGCCACAGTCAATTCTGAAACACAGGGTGTTAAAACCAGCAGTCCTCCCTTTCCTTCCTTTTGTTTGCTATCTTCAAAAAGGAATCAGCCTTGGATGCAGCTTGTCAGGCCAAGGCTTTGCTTTCAAAACATTAAACAGGTGTGAAGAGCTTGTTTGCTCAGATATGCTAGCGCCCCTTGAGGATTGTTGACAGAGCACTCTTTTGTGAACAGGGGCTGGCTGACCCTTCAGCAAACACAGCCAGTTTATGCCCAGGGGCTTTATCTAGGAGAGATCTAAGGGAGAAGGAGACCCAATGGCTTCTTTGACTGACACCCTGGTCAGAGTTATCACCAACTTGCCTAGGATATGAAAAGCATTACAGGGAGGTGTCAGGGCAAGTCCTGGGTCAGGGCAAACACCTCACAGCTGTTTGGATGTTTCACTCTAAAGCTACATCAGCCAGCGACAGGCAACATGTTCAGCACCGAGGTCACCACCTGGTGTATGCTAAGGCATTCTGGCTGTTTTTCTGACTCTCTTCTTTTCAATAAAGTGCCACTCACAGTTCTACGCTATGATTAGTTTCTACATTTACAGGAAATGATTTCACAGGTATTAATAAGCAATTGACATTTTTCTCCCACTGCAGGAAGTGGCAGTCCCAGGGTCAACATTGGACTCATGTTATAATATAAGAAACACAGGTCATTTGCAGGTGTGATAACCTGGTTTATAAATTGCTTTTGAATTTTTGAATTGTAAATTTAAACTTGAAGAAAATATAAAATATGCAGTGCTTCTAAACTCTGTGTGGTTATAGTTCCAATAAAATTTCAGAAAGCATGATTAAATAAATTCAAACTTATTTTAATTTGCCTCCTGGCTTCTGAGCGTGTAGAATTTGTTGGTAGTACAGTTTCAAAATTATTTCAAGAGAAGGAGAAAAGGGAAAACAGCAAGCAAAGCAGCTTTAAGGCTTCACATGGAGGTGTCCAAGGATGTTGCTCTCTGAGCAAAACAGTGTCATGGAGGCCAATGCTCTATATTTCTTTTCTGCCTCTTGAATACTTACCGTGCTGTTACATACCGCAGTGAAATTGTCTGGACCACCCTTTCTGTGTCTATGAATACTCTTGTCTAAAACTTAGGAAATCTTTGAGCCCTAGAAGGAGCTTACACCCTCAATAATGGACAGGCGACACTACTAAAAACTACTTGCCAATGTTGTTCTCTTGCTGACCAGTTCGCTCTATATTTTCCTCACTGATTTGACTCTGCAAGATATTGCCAAAATCATACTAGCTACGGCCAATACTATATTAGTATTTATGAGATAGTATTTATGAGAAGTATGCAGCAGATGAATCCCAAGCTGAAGTGGAGGAGTTCTAAGTTTATCCAAAGTGAAGCAGGATCTGTATAAGGTGCCCCAAACCAAAGCAAGGATCCCTAAAGCATTCTGTGATGTCTTGGTGATTCAGGTATCAGAACAATGCTACAAACAAGTGTCTGCTAAACATGAAACTAAAGGATTATATCCAAAAAAGTTCTACTCAGAGTACGCTCAATTAATGTAATGTACCTAAGTTTCTCATGTTCCTTAATTCTATTAATGTATCTAGCATGGGGTGAAGGGGGAGAGAAAGCTCCGTGGTGACTGACAGGCAAAGCTTGTCATCAGAGGGAATTATTTTACCTGGACTCTCCAATCCGACTGCTTTGGGGCAGGGATGCTGAGGTAAAAAATAGCCTTGGTTTTATGCGCTTCTGGCTCTTTCACAAGTTCTGTCTCTGAGAAAGAAGAATGCTATTAAAAGAGTTCTAGTGGAGCAATTGGAGTGAGACTTTTCTTTTCCTTAAGTCCAGCCCAGTCCCTCCCTTTGCCCACCCTTTCTTTTTAAATCCTATAGTTCTTTTCTTCACATTTAAATCTTCCATTGTTAGCTTGTTCTTATTAGAGTCAGTGGACCCCCACTTTCCCCCTTTGAATAGTTCTGGTCTGAAGAGTTGATGTAAGTTCAGTAATCTGTTTTATTTAGTCTGTCTCAAGTGATTTTATTCAGCCGTAGTCTACTTTACATTATTAAATTCTTAGTGTGTGTTTGTGTGTGAATTTTTCACATGCATGCACACACCTTAGTCTATCCAAAGTGATATATTTACTGTATTATTTATCAGCGAAGTCTGCCTTAAGTCATTCTATTATTACAAGAGGTTGCACCTCCGCTTACTTCGCCACCCCTGCTACCCCTCCCACCTCACCAACCCCTACTTCCTGGACCTCACCAACCCTCCACTCCTGCCCCCCACTAAGTCCTTTGCTTGCCAACTCCCTCCTGCTCCCCCACTATGCACCCCTTCACCAAGGAAACCCATTAGACATTTTCCTTTTCATCTCACATCAGCATTGCTTCTGCAATATATTACAAGGCTGCGGCCTAAGGCAGGGAGTGGGAGAGCCCTCAACTCAGGTGTCTCTAAGCATTAACACAGTACTCTTATCTAGAGGGAGGGAAAGGCTTGAAAAGCACAAATGAGAGATAATAAGCCCCCCTCCCTTAAGACTTTATCCTAAGAGAAGGAGGGCCTACCGGTATTATGCTTACACATTTCATCCACTTATACCAAATTGGGCAACAGTTATAGCAATAAAAAGAAATACAAAATCTAGCAGCCTCTTAAGTGCTTTGGACTGAGGTAGACTGTTTTCTGGGATTGCAGCATACCCTTATGGCAAAAAACAAAAACAAAATCCAAAGCAAGTCCAGCATTTACTGATCCACACTAAGGGCTTTAGTGGACACTGAAACTGATGAAAGTATCTGCATGTCGAAAGCAAATTTAAACTTGGCCAAGGCAAAACTAAAAACACAACACACATGAGCTGGAACATAAAACCACTCCTGCTGGATTAGGCCAAAAGTCCACCAAATTCAGCACCTTGCTTCTTCCAGACAACCAAATGCTTTCACGAAGCCCACAAACAGGGCATGCAGGCAAGAGCTCTTCCCTACTTTTGTGCCCAGCAACTGGCATGTAGTGCATATTGCCTCTGAACATAAACACAGGGACATAAGAAGCTGCTTTATACTGAATCAGAATGTTGGTCCAACTAGCTCAGTATTTTCTACACTGACTAGTAGCTGCTCTCTAGGATTTCAGACAGAAGTTTCTTCCAACCCTACCTGGAAATGCCAGGGATTGCACTTTCTTCAACTAAAACAACGATAAAAGCTCACCAAATCATTTCCAGAATTACCAAGGCATCTTTGAGGCAGGTGATTGCTGTGTACATATAAAGTACCCATCCCACTGTGTCCACTTCAGCCCCATTGCTCCCCTGTAACAAGGGAGCTTGCACTTTATCTTTTCTGGACATCAGCACTCTGATCTCAGCTGCTCTGAACTGCAAGCAAGCTTTGTTAGGCCAGGGGTAGCCAATATGGTGCCTTCCAGATGTTTTGGGCTCCAACTCCCATTAACCCCAGCCAATATGGCCAATGGTCGGGGCGATGGAGGCTGTAGTCCAGCAACATATTACACATGTTTGGCTACCCCTGTCTTGGGCATTTACCTGCCTTTTGCTCCTTTAGGGATTCACAGCAGTGCTCACCCTGTACCCAATACACTTCAAGGTGAGTAAGAATTAGAAAAAGGATTGCTGCTTCATGAAACCAAAATAATCAAAACATCAGTTTAGCTGAGGAATACACACACACCTTCTTGTTCAGTTAACAAAGAAGTTGGTTAAAAGTTCTGGAGACATTTGAATAGAGCAAGAAGAAAATGTAATCACTATATTAGAAAATAAATATGATTGCAAGGAGAGATTTAAAAGGGAACATTTTGCTCTGCCACTGGGCATTGGTAGCTCCAGCAACATAGTACCAGCCATAGTTGTCCCATGAAGACAGCAAAGCAACCCTGTTCTGCCCAAACCACGTACTGTATTGTCCATTAGGAAAGAAGATGCAGTATGACTGGTGCAGTCAATGTACTGTGTGAATGTTTTGAGAAGATACTTGCTGACTGAAGTGTATGGATGCGGGAGTGCGAGGACCATATCACACATTATTACTCTGAATAAAACCTGAGTTCACAACTGAATATTCCATCAACAGAGAGATACAGCCCATCCCAGCTCCCTGACCTGTGTACCTGCATGACACATCTGTTTCACACAGTTACACTTTGGATGTACTCTTAAAACATCTTAATGTGTTCACCTGAAAATGGAATATATGAAGGGAACCTTACAATGTAATATTTCAATTGTCAGAGACCATATATAGAGTCTCCCATAAATGGGATGGAAAAAAGCAGGAAGAGATCATGCAACAGAGCTGCCTTTTGACACCACACCAGAATGTGCAGATAACTCCTAACCTCTGGTCCACATTACTGGTGGAGGTTTGGTGGAGGCACCCCTTTTTGGACTCTGTGGGGTTCTGGTGGTGATGGTGGTAGGCTCTGCCAGCACAGAAGCCCCCATTGCTCCTGCCAAAAAGTGTAATGGAGCACATGCTATTACTGGTGGTGTTCCTGTTGGCAGTAGCTGTATCAGGTCACAAAATGAAATGTTTGGGGAGCAGGGGCAGACCCTGGCAGCAATGGATTTGCTAGATCCAAAGCAGGACCTGTTCCTGGAGAGGGGCACAGTCCAGGCCCCTGTGCTGTGCCAGCCTGGAGTTGGTGCAACAGCATATGCTGAAAACCTGGGCCCCACCTTATATCCTGGTCAGCAGGACTGTGGATGTGGCAGATAATGTGTGCCCCCTTCCCCAATTAAGGTACCTCTGTAACTTGGCAAACATGGCTTATAATCTCTTTAGATAAACAGGTGCAGAAGAGTGTGACACAGTAAGGAGAATAACCAGGAAACATTCCCTTAAATGCCGATAGCTTTCAAAACAAGCTAAGCAATTTTACCCCCAAGGTCAACCTAACTAGTGACCTGTTGCTACTGCTGTTTTCAGACTCGCTTGCTCACTTGCTTGAACCATCTGGAGCTGTTTTACTAGAATCAGCTGCGCAAGCACCTCTGACAGACATATGGTTCTTTCTTTGCTCCTGCTACTCACCTGTAGCATTCTGGTATAAAAATAAAATGAGTTAATTGGGAACAGGTAGGAAGATGCATGGTGTGCATGTGATTCAGTGTATAGCTCATGCAACCTTGGGGTGGCAGGAATGAGCTAAATTGCACGTGGATATCTTTAATCTTCCATGCTTTTGTGGAAAGCATTTAAAGTGGTCCATATCCTCTGATTGTTTAAATGCTAATATCTCTTTGCATTAAAACATGCAGTATCTCAAAGCAGTGGAATGCTTAAAGTGGGTGCTCTTGTCAGAGTTTGGAATTCTGCAAGCCTGTTAGGATTGGCCTAACACCTACATCCCCATGTCTATAATCCTGGATTCCCAATTCCCTGTCAACAACAAACAAGTGCCAGGCATAGAGAAAAAGCACAAGAAAGGCAGGCAGTGAAAAGAGCAGGTTTAGATAATTGATGCTGACAAACTGAGGTGGGAGGAGGGATAAGCATGGAGAAAGACCCACTTGCTTCATGATGGTATGGCTACTGGATTCCCAAGTGTGCCAAAAAAGATTTATATCAGAGTCATTTAATTAGTTTATTGCAGGCAATTAGCTCCATCACTTATGTTTCCCCTCAGGGCAGCTTAAGCAACGCAGAAGGATGTGGAAGGTGCTCAAGAGAAGCTTTGTTTTCCCAAGTAAACCAGGGAAATTCTAAGCTTTCCCTAACACACGAAGCAGAACAGGCTAGGAACAGCAGATACTAAGGATATCTGTTTAAGCTCTAGAGTGTCAGGTGCAATGACCCTCGAGCTTGCAGGTTCTTGGAGGGGAAGAATTGAAAGAATAAAGGCAGTAATAACAGTAACAATTTTAGTACTTGTAAATGTGCAATCACTCTATATCTTAACAATACTGTAAGGGGAATTATCAGTATTATGTCGTCTAGAAATCTGTAGCAATTTCCCCATGAATCACCAATTCTGGCAACTCTCCCATAGGCTCTTTGAAGAAAACCCGCCTGCCTTCAAGTTCTCCTTGGGGGCCCTCTTCAGGACACCCCTGTAATCTGAAATGAGGTACACTGGAAAATAGGACCTCCTCAGCTATTAAGGGGGGATCACCTGACAATTTGTTATCATTTCAGGGCCAGGCAAAAAACCCTTTTGTGTTCCCATGCCTTTTAACAAATTTAGTTCTTTGGCTTAGTTTTCTCCTGCTTTTGTCTGTTATTAGTCTGATACTGATTGCACTCTAATAGGTTATATTTTATTTTTATATTTTGCAAAGCTGCTCTGGAAAAATCTTTTTGTAGGGTGGGATATCAGTTCTCTAAATAAATAAATGAATACACACACACACACACACACACACACACATATATAATATAAAAATACTTTTTTTTTACAAGAAACAACAGCAACATGTTCCTAATCCCCCACCCTAAGAAGAATTTCTATGGAATTCAAATTCTAATGCAATGAAATATATTGTATATATAAGAAATAAAAGAAGCAATCAAAAATACAACCAAAAACCATACAGCATCTAGCACAGTGCATTCCAGTTGCTTCAACAGGCAGAAAAATCATTAAGTGGTCCTCCCAAGACCCTCAGGAATTTTCAAGTGCTCCTTGGAAACTTAAGTTTGAGAACCACTGTCCTATGGCCTATGGGATGCCCTCCCCAGAAATGTAGGATTACACCTACAGAAATCTTTAATTTTGTATATTTGGTAAACCTGTCATTAAGCTTTAAAATATATAATAAATGAAATGGGGGTGGGGAGAAAATATATAACAGCAGCATTTGTCAAGAACTCCAGAAAAGTAGGTGAGTAGAAACCTCCAGCAGTTCACCATTATAGATCACAAAACCATTCCCATAAATCTTACTCCCACTTATGCTGCCACTATCTGGACAGAATAAGGCAATAAAGACTTTTCTTATTTGTGGAGGGAAGGGAAAGGAAGGAATTATTTTTCTTAACTAAAAATATGCATAAAATATACATAAGACTAAAATTAACTTGTTACATTATTTTAGCCTAATTTAAATTTAGTAATAAATTTATCTTGAGGTCTTTATTTGGATGACAGTCCTAAGAGCTTTACCGGGGAATCCACTGCAACATTTTGTTGCAGGCCCCACATTCATCACCACTCCAGTCTTTGACAAAAAGGATAAGTAAAATAAAAAGCCATATTATTATTATAATTATTAAGACAATGGGTGTAAATTAAGAAAAAAATATTTCAGTATTTAATAATTTAAAATATTTAATAATTAAATTAAAATAAGAAATATATTAAGTAGTAAGTTACAGAATTCAAAACCATCCAATGATAACTGATGAGTGACTTGGACTAAGGGTCACTGACTTGCATAGAGCAAGTCAAACAATGGATCTTAGTGGGAATCTCAGGCAAGCCTAGTTCACATAAGGACTCAGAAATCAAAGCCTCAGCCTCAAGTGTTACATGCAATGCTAAGGGAGGGATTCTGGCAACGTGGCGTCATTGCATCATTTAGTCTGTAGTTTGTGAAGGATCCAAGTTTCTCTCAACCATTATGAAATCTTCTCTGCAGTACTCACGTTACTGGGGAGAAGCTAACCTAAAGATGCAGTTAAATTATTTAGTTAAAAACTTAAAAAGTCAAGAGAAACATTATCAATGTAGGTGGAGGCAAACAAACAAGGAGAGTGACTCTCTCCACTGCCTTGGAGATTGTTAACTCCAAGTTAGTTCAAAATGCTGGCATTGGCAAGAACAGAGGATGCCAACCATATAAGCAGGGCGTCAGAACCAATATGATTCTCCTCTCCCTTTTTTGTTTAAAAGGCTTTTTTTATTACATTATTCCCTTCCGTAGAAATTGCTTGAAAGTCACACTGTGCAATATATGCATAGACTTTTCAGCAACAGTGATTCTCGTCATGAAGTTCAGCCAAGTGGAGACTGGACGGAAGAACTCTGCAGATCAAAGTACTGCCAGGGAAGTTGTGGGAGAGAATCTGTCTCCCTCACTCCTGCATTTTCTCTGGTGGGCTGTATGGGTTGGAACTGTGCCACAAGCAGCCAGACAGAATCTCCCTGACAGAGAAAAGGCATAAGACCACCTACACAGCAACTCCTTGCAAGCATGAGCAGAACACGTTCTGCACAATGCCACCAGTATTCTGTAATGCTGCAGCAGTTCAAGTGAAGTGATGGGGCCCCGTAACATAAAACAGGGCCCCACAGAAGCTCCCAGGGCAGCCCAGATTCTAAAAAGGACACGCTCTCCACCACTGGCAGCTTTGCAGTGTACTATCCTTTAAGCATCACCATACATAGTATCTCAACTTGGCTCTCCAGCTAGGTGTTGCAAATTATTATAGCGATCGCAAAGCTCTGATGCAAGAGTCCATCAAGCACTTTTCATGACAAAACATTCTAATTTTCACTCAGTTCCAATTATCTGGTTTAATAAATGTTGTCATCCCCCATGTAATAACTTTTTAAAAATTATCTAATTGTTTTTTGTTTTTGTTTTTTTGCTGGGGAGATTCACTGACAAATCATTTCCTGAACAGTGGGAGGGAGAGGGATTTTCTTTCCCGGCCATGTGGATGTTTTTAATAACATCGATTGTCTGCGAAAGGCTTTCTGACCTCAAAACAACTCCTGGTTCAGTGCATTCCTTCCCAACCACAAACCAAGTTAGAATTTCTTTACACAAACAGGAGGACTGTTTTCAACAACAATACACAATAAACCAAGGAGCTGGATCTTAAGGGGGGCAAGTGGGAATCTCCTGGAATTCACATCTGACCTGAATGGGCTGGTGCAAGCAGAAACCTGCCAGCATCTGACTTGTTTTTAACGTATCTGCTGTGCCAGGGCTTTTTCACAGGCCAAGTCATCTTCCTAATTCTCTGGCATTTCCCTACACCCTCCATGTGTAAAGAGAGTTGCACTCTGCAGAGACGTCACTATTTGTCCTTACGCCACTTTAAGCACGAAATCACTTAAAGATGTTTGGTTAATAAATGCTTCTGGGACATGCAAGGGGCCCTAGAGCAGAAAGCAAAGAGAAAAATGCTCATCTTGAGCATTTCACAAGCAGATCCAGCTTCGGGGCTTCGGTATCTAGCAGAGTTGAGCAACTTTGCACACATCTCATTTAAGCCCCACACATGTGCAGAATTTTGTATTAGTTGGGTACATAGTTCAGTATCTTGAGAATATTCTCTCTCAATTGGGAGAGAATGTAATATATATAAAGGTAAAGGGACCCCTGACCATTAGGTCCAGTCGTGTCATGAGTTTCCAAAACAGTTTGTGAGATTATAAGCTCCTCAGGACAGGAGTATGCTTTTGTACTCCGAGGTACCGGTACATGCAGAGTTATTGGTGCTATTAAAAAATATATAGCAGTAGCACCAATGTTACCACCTCAGCCTTAGATACCTGCTTGAAAACTGGTACACCTATCTAGTTCTTGCTCATTTGAAGAAGTATAAATGCTGCACTTTGAGCAAGGGGGTCCATTTAACACTAAGGTAGCTACTCCAGCCTCAGAACCCACCCTTCTAACATTATCCGAATGGAATAGGGGAAACTTATGAATTACCTGGAGCAATATAGGAAATTGTAAATAAAAGGAAATGTGCCACTTCTGCATCCCAATATGCTGAACTGGAGTGCAAGCCAATGTGTCAAGGGGATGGGGGAGATGATATACAGTGGACCCTCGACTTACGAAGGTAATCCGTTCCGACGGGACCGTCGGATGTCGAAAATATTGTAAGTCGAGTCCCCATAGGAATGCATTGGGGAGAAAAAATTCGTAGGTCAAAAAAAAAACCCATCTAAACTTCGGGAGTCGAGAAAACCCTATCTAAAATGGCCACGACTTCCTTTCAGAAGTCGAAAAAATTCATAGCCGCGCGGCCGCTTTGATCCCTCGTAACTCGAAAAATACGGAAGTCGGGTCACTCGTAAGTCGAGGGATCACTGTACCACCAGCTGCTCCCACAGGAGTGGGTGGCGCTGTGGTCTAAACCACAGAGCCTAGGGCTTGCCAATCAGAAGGTCGGCGGTTCAAATCCCCGTGATGGTGTGAGCTCCCGTTGCTCGGTCCCGGCTCCTGCCAACCTAGCAGTTCGAAAACACGTCAAAGTGCAAGTAGATAAATAGGTACCGCTCCGGCGGGAAGGTAAACGCGGTTTCTGTGCACTGCTTTGGTTCACCAGAAGCGGCTTAGTCATGCTGGCCACATGACCTGGAAGCTGTACGCCGGCTCCCTCGGCCAGTAAAACGAGATGAGCGCCGCAGCCCCAGAGTCGTTTGCGACTGGACTTAACAGTCAGGGGTCCCTTTACCTTTACCTTTACTCCCACAGGCAGCACTGGAGATGACTTGAGCATGGGTAAAATCTTAGGGTCAAATTACATGTTTCATGCAGAAACAAAATGGAGCTGGAATTTTGTCAAGCAAACAGAACTTTTCTAAAGCCAAAAACCACCACCAAGTCTCAAATCAGCTTCTTTGATTGTATTGTCCTTTTCCCGAGGAAGGGCTCTCATTTCACTTTGTATATATTAGCATCTTAAAATGGAGCAAGGTCTTCCCGCACTCCCCGGCTGCATTTCAAGCTGCACTTGTAGGAGTGAGGATATCTTCACCCAATGCACTTTACTTGTTTGGTTTTCCAGTGACTGCAGTCCCCACCCCACCTCCGCCACTCCCAAATTCCTATTCATGAAGCTGTGATCTGTGCATGTGCAATGGCTGTCTCAAATATACACACCTCAGCTTAACTGTGAAGTGAATATGCTGTACATTTTCAAATCAAATGGAAGCTGGTTTGAGGGAAAACCAATCAAACAGCAATATTTCTCAAGAAACTACAACATGGATATGGTTTGTAGCTAACATTATGTGTACACGACTTCAAACACCAGTGGTTGGAGCACACTTATTTGGAAACCTTATTTCATACTCAGAGCAAATTTCAGGTTGTCTGGTCTGACATTATACTTAAAAAAAGAATCACTGTGTATAGAAAGTATGGCTGCATTTGGTCAAGAGATGTACCAAATTAATATGCAGAATAAGGAGACATTCACTTCTCCACACTTATTACCACTGAATGCATTTCAAAAACACAGTTTGCCATAATTATGTGCTATTTACATTAACAATATATCCCCCTCCCTTTTTATTTTATTGTGGGGGCCAAAGCCCCTATGGCCCCTAGGAGTTGGCTCCTATGCCCAGAGGCCATGGTGATATTTCAGTCATGTAGATTTTACCGTCTGAGGTGAGGGGAAAGGCAGCACAGCCCTGCCATCCAGTTCCATGTACAGAAGCTGACCAGACTGTCAGCCAGATCTTACTTCACCTCTGGTAATGGGGCCAGGACCTTTCACAGCACCTGAGGACTGCAGACTAGTTCAGGGAGCAGAGGGTTGACTGCTTAGCATCAGGGGCGTAGCAAGGGGGCGGGGGGGCCGCCCCGGGTTCCACCCCAGAGGGGGGTGACACTTTTTAAAAAATTTTTTTAAATTTTTTTTAAACTTCATTGAAAAAAAGAGATAATAGACACACACACACACAACCCCCCACACCTCACAAAGTGGCACCATCAGAGGGGGGGGTGACACTTTTTAATTTAAAAAAAAAATATTTTTATTATTATTTATTATTATTTTTTATTTTAACTTTATTGAAAAAAAGAGATAATAGACACACACACACACACACACACACACACACACACACAAAACCCCCACACCTCACAAAGTGGCACCATCAGAGGGGGGTGACACTTTTTATTTTATTTTTTATTTTTTTTATTTTTTTTACATTTTATTTTATTTTATTTTAACTTTATTGGGGGAAAAGAGATAATAGACACACACACACACAAAACCCCCACACCTCGCAAAGTGGGAGCATCAGAGGGGGGTGACACTTTTTAATTTTTTTAATTTTTTTTAAATTAAAGTGGTGGGGGTGACAAAAAAAATTCCGCCCCGGGTACCACCTGGGCTTGCTACACCTCTGCTTAGCATGCATAGCTCTGTCCTCCAATGGAGGGGAATCCACATGAGGGGACAGACTACTGTCACTGCTCAACACACACTGGTATCTGTTGGCTAAGGCAGCTGCCTCACTCTGCCTAACAGCAGAGCCAAACCTGGACAAAACTAATATTCTGCTCTGTATAACAAACACACTTGGGTAGCGTACAGAATGCTTTAAAACTCTCCATTTTCTGCTCTGGATAATATGTCTCTTTAGATTCATCCCATAACTATCTTCTTCTTTGTCACAGTCTGGTGTTCAAACGCATTTGAGCTGTGTTTACAAACGACTGGGCCCTTAAGAAATACAATGTGTACTGCCATCTCTTTACTCTTTGTTAGCACTCAGTAAATCATATTCATTTCCTTCCTCATGCTCAGAGTTACTGCAAGTGCTGTGGTGAAGCCCATGCCAGACTTCAACATTGTGACAGTGAAGAGTAAACCACAATGTTTTTTTATTTAAAAAAAATACTGGCGCATGGGAGGGATCGTTGTGTAAAGCCAACTTAGGCGCTGGGGACTCTGCCTATCCTGGGCTCCTGCATCATGCACCAGCAGGAAAGCATTTGATACGGTCCATAATATTTTATTCTTTCCCAGCCGCTCATTAATTCTCCTAGAAGTCTTGCCAAGCCTCAGCTACAAGTGGTATAGGCCATGTGGAGTTACAAAGACAGCAAAAGATCTGCGTATTACAGAGATGGAAGAGGTCTGCTTGTATGCTAGTGTTTGGTAGAGGGAAAGCTTGATTAGATCAATTGTAAAGGTGTACATCACCAAAATAATGTTAAAAACTTCTAGCAAAGATCTGCATGTTGTTTCAGTCACCTGCGAACAGTGTTGCACGGTATGAAGAAATTAAACTCCTAATAGCAAAGTAGATTTTGCCACAAAGAATTATTAAAAGATAAAAATGGGCAGGACCCTTCAAAGAAAACATTCAGTATGAACTTTGCATGGTTTGAGAGTCACTTCACAGGAGACCCAAAGAAAATGAATGCAGAGTCGGGGTGGGGGGGACCCATAACCGAAAACATAAAAGTCAGGCCTGAAACTCAGCCAGCTGCAATATATTCAGACCTAAAATATGAACATAAAATACATACTTTCCATATCTTGGCTCACATTTACAAAAACAATTAGACTTGAACCACAGAAACTTGGGAAACTGCCACGGGATCATCTAGCACAGTGTTATTGACACTAATATTGGCAATAGTTATCCAGGATTTCAGACAGGGATCTTTCTCAACCCTTCCTGGAGATGCCATGGGTTGGACCAAGGATCTTTTGCAAATGTTCTACCAATGAACTACAGCCCACCAAACCACCTACCAACCCTTTGTTTTGCCAAACTCTCTCCCCAGGATCTCCTCTACCTGCCACCAGCTCAGCTGCACCAAGTACCTGAAGCCAGCCTAATCCTCAAAGCCAGCATTGCTGTTCCACTCATGCAGCAGACTTCTGCCTGTACAACATAACTTCACCTTCTCCTCCTCTGCAGTCCTCTGTGCACCCTCAAAATTTGCTCAGAGAGGTTTGGGAGGGAGCATGGGGACAGGAGGAGAAGGGGAAGTCCTATGCAGCTCTGGATAAACCCTTTGCTGCTTGTGTGCATTTCCACCAAGCCACTAGGTGCCCACTCCAGTGCCAACAAACAAAACCACAGGAAGGAAAGCTAATTCTGTTGAGTTATCCCCTTCCCTGCCTGCATCGACTGCAAAGCACCAAAACTTAGACATCTGTTTGTCTGCAATTTGGCATGTTTCTTACCCAGGGACACTTCTCTCATGCCTGTTGCTTGCAGACTACTTACCCACAAAGAGGTTAAGTGATGCCAGTAAAACAACAGCTCCAGCCCACCACAAACGCCACTACTGCAATCATCTTATGTGGAAGAGAACATACAGCCTGAACCACAATGTTAACAGTCAGAAACCTCCAGGGTAAACAGAAAGGTCTTTGGCTGCCTGCAAAGGCATCCCATCATTAAGTGCTTGCCTGATGCCCATTGGGAACTCATTGCATAAAATGGGTGCTGCAGAGAGAGAAAGAAAGAAAGAAAGAAAGAAAGAAAGAAAGAAAGAGGGGAGCCCTTCGTTGAACCTTGGGCAATCAAACTTTGGTAGGTTATAGTACTTTCAGGAGGTAATTACCAGGTAAACCAGGCTTCCGCAACCTCGGCCCTCCAGATGTTTTTGGCCTACAGCTCCCATGATCCCTAGCTAGCAAGACCAGTGGTCGGGGATGATGGGAATTGTAGTCTCAAAACACCTGGAGGGCTGAGGTTGAGGAAGCCTGAGGTAAACTGTAAAAGGCCTGACAATTTATATCTTACTCACATGTGGAACTACCATAGTTATAACTACAGTACATATCTCTATCAAACTAGTGCTAGTGTATAAGACAGAAGGGTATTTTATTTGCATATTTTAGCATTAATGTATCAGCATTATATAAATTAATAGGAATTAGATTTTTCAATGCATTCTTATCAATTAACCTAATAATAATTGCTCGCTTCTCAAACATTAGATGGGATTTGCTAGAGGAATAGATATAGGCAGAAACCCTATCTACATTTACATAGAAATTAGTTTCATTGCACTTAACTGGACTTCCTTTTGAGAAGACATTGACAGGATTGCAGTGTATTACATCATAACCCCACCACCCAGGAGCATCACACCCAGTCCTGATCTGGAAGGGTTTAAAGTAGGCTGGGAGATATTGCAGACTTGCATACACTAATCCAACCTTGGACGAATTTTTGGCCTGTGTTTTGTTTTAAAAGAACAGAAAGACAAAAGGGTAAAATCTCAAGACTAAACCAGCAGCATCTTTCACCACCCAGGCAGGGGAGCAGCAGCAGGGGGGGATGACAGAGGAGTCATGGTAATTGACTCAGGCCAAATCCTCATCTAATGTGAAGTAGCTTAGTTCCTCTGACATCAGCCTTATAGTGTCTCCCTCACACTGGCTGCAATAAGCAGCCCAAGCAGCTCCATGTAACTTGGCTCCAGCTCTAGCTTTTCTTTCTCACCTACCTCCCACCAAATACCACCCCTAGAAACTGTCAGCAGCTTCCCTCTACCCCCACCTCTCAACTGTGTAGCTGTGTTGGCCAAAATGAACAAGACCTCACATTGGAGGCAGTTATGAGATGTCTGCTCATAGTTCTGCTTAAGTGAAAACAAGTACCCCATGCCAGTTTAAATATAAATTCCCCTTAGATGACGTGGAAACCATCTTTCAACAAATTTCCTTTCCCCACTGTTCCCCCTTCATTGTACCCTAGACTCCATATATATTTCTTGGCTGCAATGGCATGGACCCTCACAGGACAGCACAGCTCCATGTCAGCCAAACTAGCAATCCTGCATGCAGTTCATGCTAACCTAGGCAAGTGATGTCTACATTGAGTGTTTTGCTAAGCTCTGAAGCTGGTGCTAAATCCCAAGGCATCCCTCCTACCCACCCACACATACTTGTCCTCTGCTCACCCTGTTTCACATCATCATGTATCTGTTCCTGCTTGGAGGTCACTAATTTGCCAGCTCTCTGCCAGTCAACACAGGTTGTTTAACATGCCCTGTAGTGCCTCACTGCCAGCTACCCTACATAGCTGGCATTTCCCCAAGGCATGCTTTTTGGCTATTGTGAGAAGTGCAGATATTAGAATGACCCTAACCTGATTATGGCAAAAATGAACCCAAGTTCACGCACCATAACCATGGATAGACTGATCCTTGGGGAACAAGGCATACCGGTAGTAAGATGATGACAAAAGGAAAGCACAGGCATGTCTGTTAGAGACAAGTAGCTGCCTGACCTTTTGGGCAGAGAAAGAGTGAAGATGGATCTACCATCCATTACTGCTTTGCCATTGGATTTTGGACTAAGGGGTTAGTTCATTAAAACAATTCTTTTGGACAGAAGCCATGATGGCTTGCACTTTTCCAAGAGAATTAGATTCTTGGCAGAAACTGGAGAGCAGTCTATTAGGTTAAGGAAACAAGATTTTTGAATCCCTTCATTGAAAACCACCTGTTTATTGATAAAGAGGGTCAGGTCTTGAGCAGGCTAAAGAACGGGGGGAGGGGGCTATTCCACATAACAAAACCTCCCCTGGAAGTGAAAGTCAGCACTGTAAAAGAGCCCAGAATCATCACTCATTTACCTCCCACAGCAATGTCCCTGCAGAGTGTGAGACATGAGCAGCCTCCATCCTAGGGAGCTTTGAGAGGCACAGGCTGCCTGAGCTCCTGCAGGCACTTGTCCACTACAAACGAATGCCACGGCCAAAAGCAACCCTTCAGCCATCCAAGAGGCTGTCTCCTTCAGCGGTACTTGGGCTTCAAGCAGCTGCAACAAAAGCCTCTAGGGACAGACCCTGCTGGAAATATCATTAGTGTGTGTCACCCTGCTTGGGAGGATTAATCTGCATGAGGAGGAGCTGTGCTTTTTAACAAGACCTTCATGGTGCATTAAAGAGGGAAAGAAATAGTTCCCCCCCACACACAAAAAACACAACGGAATCTGATCTCCCAATAAAATTTATAGAGCATGGAAATAGCTTCAAGCTGGTGCAGTTGGCATAGAGGATCGTAGGTTACCGACCTCTTTACATTTTGAGATACTTGCTCTTCCCTTGAGGTTAAGGAACAAACACCATATTGATAAGTCAAGATAAATCTATATATCTGTTTTGACTGTGAAAGAGCATCTTTTAGAGAATAAAAATAAAATCATTCTCCTTGTTTTGCTCTCTCCTGGAGCAAAGAGAAGTTCGCTCATAAACCTTCCTGGAGCATCTTGATTATCAGACGACATCCAAGAAATAATCCAACGTGTATTTGTATAATGGATGAGAATTAAAAAAGGTAAAGGGACCCCTGACCATTAGGTCCAGTCGCGGACGACTCTGGGGTTGCGGCGCTCATCTCACTTTATTGGCCGAGAGCTGTTGTACAGCTTCCAGGTCATGTGGCCAGCATGACAAAGCTGCTTCTGGCGAACCAGAGCAGCGCATGGAAACGCCGTTTACCTTCCCGCTGGAGCGGTACCTATTTATCTACTTGCACTTGACATGCTTTTGAACTGCTAGGTGGGCAGGAGCAGGGACCGAGCAACGGGAGCTCACCCCATCGCAGGGATTCAAACCGCCGACCTTCTGATCAGCAAGCCCTAGGCTCTGTGGTTTAACCCACAGCGCCACCTGGGTCTGGATGAGAATTAGAGCTGTGCTATTATTCAGTTATCTTTTGCTTTAGTGCAGTAAAAAGAAAAAGAAAAGGTTAAACGTGAAGACGTTGTTCTACAAGGTCTGAAGTTAGAAGGATGTACACTATGTTTCTAGTGTTCAGTACCTCAACATCCATTACATCTCCCTCTTCCTTCCTGCAACCTCTTGTCACTATCTCTGCATCACACATCTACTGCTCCCACCCCCAATTTCATATATATATATATATCTCATCTGATAACTCCTGTCTTTTTCACACACACACATATGAATCTAATTTCCTCAAAACATAGAACTTTGATTACTCAAAGTGAGCTCAACACATGATGTTACCTTTCCTGTGGATAAGTTAAGACTATGATGTGAAATGGCAATGAGAGTTTAAAGTTACTCTATGGTTACTTCATGTTTCTGCCAGGAAAGCTTTCCAACTCTGTTCCAACTCCATACAGTTTCACTACATGTGTGGGGAATGAAAGTGCAACATTCCAGTAATAGGTACTATAGCACTTAATCGCATCTGCTTCTTTGCAAGCTGTCAGCTAATAGCTTGTTTTTCATATTTGAGGTTGGTGTTTGGTTAATAAATATATAAAATACAAGTTCTCTTGGCACTGAATCTAGAAAGTATGCACTTTTTTAGAGAGACAGAGAAGAAAACCAATAAACCAATTGTCTATGACAAGGGTAAGTGATGACTTATGGTGAGTTATAGCCTAGCCTTAGTAGAAGAATTATTTTCTACACAGAGAGAGTTCTTTAAATAAAAATAAAAATGAGACATTAATCAGTCCTTTTTCAGCTAATGCATTAAACAACTCCCAGTGATTTTATCCTTTGGTAGACTGAGAGTGCTCCCTTTATACTGTTTCCTACCACTCAATTTGGACTAAACATGGGCTCCCAGTTCTTTTATTTCTTTAGAATCCTCCTTTTAATCCTCCCTTCTGTTAGCTTCCCACATTTCTTATTTGGCGCTGTAGCAGTTTCATGGGACACTCCCACAGCAATGTGTAGGGAGCTATTCCTGCAGATGCAGCTGATGTGGTACCCTACATGGGATTGCAGGAACCAGAAGCACTGAAACATCACTTTTGGTTGCCCAAAACAGGAATCCTACTGATGTAATTTCTTCCTCCTGCTCAAAGAGTTTGTCCCTTCTGCTTACATGCATGCTAATTGTAGATGAGCTCCTTTTTCATGCACTTAACATACACCAAGCTGTAAGAATATATTTCAGTTTCAGCTCAATGTGTTATGTCCAAAGAGTAAAAGGAAAACACATGCTGGCATTGTTCCTCAAACGCTTGTAAGAACAGAATGCTGGACTAGATAAGTCTCTGGTCTGATCCAGACGGACTCTTTTTATGTTCTTAAGCAAGCATCCCCAAACTGCGGCCCTCCAGATGTTTTGGCCTACAACTCCCATGATCCCTAGCTAACAGGACCAGTGGTCAGGGATGATGGGAATTGTAGTCCAAAACATCTGGCGGGCCGAAGTTTGGGGGTGCCTGTTCTTTAGTGCAACATTTTCCATGCTGCACCAACTGTGTAATGTTGGGCATGTTATTTCTATAGATGGGAATATCTGAGAATAATAATCACTTAATGGAAATCTCAATTTTTGAGAAGGTAAAAATCCATGATTATTATTTTTGCATTACTTCTACTGGCGTCCTCCTTTATTCAGTCTTTAATAACTAATGTAGTAAACAAATCTCTTAAATGAGACATTTACTGACAATTATTATTAACTGCCAATTTTTGTAAGCTGCTCTCCGGTGCCTCACACATATGGAAGGGCCCCTGGGCAATCAGTGATCATTATTCTCCTATTTTATGATATTTGTTAAGGAGCTAAAACAGATAAAGGAAGAATCAAATCTGGTGATTAGACTGGAATGAAAAGGTCTCAGCTTCCTAGTGAGGTAGGAAAGGGTTGAACAGGAGGCACACGCTGTTAAGGCTCGTTCCTCATTTCAAATGTGGTATAGTTCACAAAAGGGGTGAATAATATCAGTCTCTAAGGCGGTGAGTCCATGCCTTGCCACTGATAATTATTTTTTTAAAAAAAAGTGAGAAAAATGGCTCAGATTAACAGCTTCCATGTCCCACCTGCTGGCTTGGGCTATTATTCTTCCATGCAACGGGGCCTCTGGCTTCCCCAAACCCTACACTCCCCAGGAGCCACCCTTTTCCGGGCCACCATTCAGAAGCCCTACAATGCATTAAGGAAAAGATCCCGGAGAGCCCATCCTGTGAATAAAAGGACAGTCTGTCAGCAAGTCCACTTCAACACAAATGCTTAGCTTCTGAAGAAGGGAAGAGCTTGGATTTCCTGAAAGCTTGGCGTCAGAGGGGAGGGATGGACTGCACAATAGATTCCAGTTTATGCGTGAACTGGCCTGCATGTGCTGGTCCCAGAAAGCCTAAGTATCTCAATGGCGTCCTGTGGACTCCTAATCTGCCATTACGTCACTGTTCTGAGGTAGGGAACCTATACAACCTAAGGAGAGCTATTAAGCCTTGGCTTCAAAAGTGAGGCAAGACTGCTTGACCGGCCCTCTCCTCCTAATGTCATAATGTATGGATAATTATAAGTTTTTAACATGACATCAATCATTGTCTTCTTTTCTACTAGCCCCAGGTTATCCTGCATTTACCAAGATGAGCAGAATACCAGGCCCAGGTTTACAGCAACCAAGAGCCATGACTTCTTCCATATTTTAGCTTCCTGCCACACTCTTGTCTTCTGTTTCCCTATAGTATTACCAAAGGTAGTCATTTTCCTCCTTGTTGGAATGGCTGGAGGTTATTTAGGTCTCTCTCCCCCTTAAGAGAAGCAACATGCCACCTCCAGTGTTATTTTAGAATGTCATTTGAGCAGTTCTTAGAACCCTGGTGATTAAGTGTTTCGAGTTTTCATTGTGTCAAAAATTAGTTTTATAAATATGATGGCCAAAGTACTAAATAATTGAAAACAATGTAGGAAGTTAAAATAATTTAGGAGCCTGTACTCATTCCCCCTACCCCACCCACGTATTAATATTTCCTGAGTCAAGCTGTTTCACTTAAAGGCTTCAGGGAAATACTACTATAGATGGTTCAAAGCTTTCACCAACTGTAGTTTTAAATCTGCCACTAAAGTGAATATTAAATGAAAATTTATATTAATGAACATACAAACTGAAGAATGTACCGGTAATTAGCTGTGGCTCCATCCCATGATGCATTTCTGATGCAGCCATTGCACAACTTTTTCCTCATTGGTTTTGGGAAGAAATGTTCATGTATCGTGTCTTCACACAGTTCTGTTAATTAATTCCATCTTTTCTCCCCTCCCTCACCCCTGATGCTAGCCTTTATCCCTCAGTCAGACACTAGTCTTTACAACTCATGCTATGAAACCAAATGGACCAGGCACAAGAGCTTTAGCATTTTCCAACTTGTCAATTCTAGCAGTTTTCTGATCATTCCATGACTTTGCTGAGCCTTTGTTTTCTTCAGTATGCACAGAAAGCCCAAAGGATTTCTGTCCTTAAAAGGGACATGGCACATAAAGAGTGAGTGGGACTTGAATCACCAAAATTGCAAAAAGGCTAAATTGCCACCACAGCCACACTCTGGTTGGCCTCCTCTGCAGCTGTGATTCCAACCCACCACTGTGCACTATTCCCAGTAAGTGCCTGAGGCTCCCCACTCATGATCTAAGAAGAACTAGGGAAAGTACCTACTTCTGCCTCCATAGACCGCATTGACCAGTTTACTTTAGCATGCAATTCAATACTAACAATTTGTGCCAAGTTGTATTCAACCCAATATGACTTTATTAAGATTAGGGAAGAACATCTGGAAAGGGCTAGGGAATAAGGTGGAATAGAATAAGGCTGCACATACTATCCTGCATAACGAAACAAAGGGGGCTTTTTTCATAATAAAGGACCTGCCAGAGCAAATGATTGACCTTGACCTTTTCCAAAATGTATACTTTTAGCTCTCAAATTATTAGCATTTCTCCACCACCTGTTGCTTTACGTTGTTCCTTCCTTACCTTTCTTTGAAAATTTAATTCACACTCATGGAGCCAAACACACGTCTCAGCCCATTCCCAGGTATGAGCTAAGCACTGACATCATGTTTGCTTTTCACATGCAGCCATCTGGTCTGTCTGGAAATCTTAACCATGTACAAATTCATTATCCTGATACTACCCAATCTTTCAGATTCTTTGCTCAGAGGCCCTGATCAGTGTGTCCCCACCAAGTGAGATGGGTGGGTGGCTGCCTGGGAGAGGGCGTTATCAGTGGTAACTTCCTTAGCTGTGAAAATAGCTTCCCTGGAGATACTCACATAGTGCCAAAAAGACCATAAAGAAAGAAACAAGTGGATACCTTTGTATTCACCTGAGTCTTTTAAAAACTACCATTTTAAACCAACAAAATCTGAGCTGTCATTATGCTAACCGTGTTTTGTTTTATTGAGCAGCTCATTTATTGTATTTATTTCTGTCAAAAAATAGAAGTCTATTTGAAGCTTTCAATTATTACTTTGTATTTTACTATAATACATTGTTGTTGTTGTTGTTGTTGTTGTTGTTGTTGTTGTTGTTGTTGTTGTTGTTATATTTACCCTGCCATTTTCCCTGATGGGAATTTATTCTTTTACGAGGGCACATCTGATGGGTGGCCATATAAATCCGCTAACAAAGATTATTATTTGCTATAATCATACCCATATAATGCCTATGTAGTAGGAGTAATAGTATAGTATTATTATTATTCATGTGTAGTACAATAACAATAGAATATTAATTAATATTATAAGTACTAACTATCTGTGTTATTAATGTATCATTATTCTCATGGTGGAAGGCACAGAGAAACATGGGAGATCCAAAGTTAAGTACAGGGCAGTAAAACTATAAGAAAATATGACTCCTAGTACATTTCTGAGCACAATTCAAAGTGTTAGTGCTGATCTTTAAAGCCCTAAACAGCCTTGACCCAGTACTGTATACCTGAAGGAGGTTCTCCACATACACACACACCCCATTGTTCAGTCCAGACACTCTGAGGGCCTTCTGGCAGTTCTCTCACTGTGAGAAGTGAAGTTATAGGGAACCAGGCAGAGGGCCTTCTCAGGAGACACCACATGCAAGTAGAGAAATTGAAATATGATGTACTTGGCTGAACACACTAAAACTTTCTGAAGTATGTATGGGTGTTTGTTGTTTTGGCCAGAATTCAAAGAAGGGACATGTAGATACAGAACAATGCTTACAACTTAAGGTTTGCTTTCTTTTCTCTATCCGTCCCCCCCTATGGAGCATTTATGATTACATTTTTAAAAAAATAATCCTTAAAATTCTGTGAGTCAATCAAATGAAGAGACATTAAGCTCCTTTGGGTGAAAGTCGCATTCCAAGTCTTGATCCTCTGTGCTAATATGCTTAGTCTTTGCATATTAAAATTATAAGTCTCAATCTAGGTAGCTCCATCTAGGACAGTGATGGCTAACCTTGACACTCCAGATGTTTTGGGACTACAACTCCCATCATCCCTGACCACTGGTCCTGTTAGCTAGGGATGATGGGAGTTGTAGTTCCAAAACATCTGGAGTGTCAAGGTTAGCCATCACTGATCTAGGACTTCCTTTTCCTTCTGGCTCTCTTGAGCCTCATCTTAAAATAAACACCGTATTTCTAACCTTTTGCATTTAAATTCATTCATAAAGCTCAAGTCAGTTCAAATACTTAGGTCAGGACATAATGAAATTGGCAATATAGGTTGTACAAAACGTGGTGGGATAAGCATTTGTTCAGGCATTTGTAGTTAAATCTCTCGTCCAGCATACAACTGGATCTGATCCCAGGCAAGTATCTTAAACCAACAAATACCACCAAAATAATTAAAAAGTAGCAAAGGTAGTAAAAAAAGTGAGCACCACACCACAGATACATGAAGCAATATCCTCATTAGTAGATATATATTTACACATGTTGTTGTTGTTGTTGTTGTTTAATCGTTTAGTCGTGTCCAACTCTTCGTGACCCCATGGACCAGAGCACTCCAGGCACTCCTGCCTTCCACTGCCTCCCGCAGTTTGGTCAGACTCATGTTGGTAGCTTCGAGAACACTGTCCAACCATCTCGTCCTCTGTCGTCCCCTTCTCCTTGTGCCCTCCATCTTTCCCAACATCAGGGTCTTTTCCAGGGAGTCTTCTCTTCTCATGAGGTGGCCAAAGTATTGGAGCCTCAGCTTCAGGATCTGTCCTTCCAGTGAGCACTCAGGGCTGATTTCCTTAAGAATGGATAGGTTTGATCTTCTTGCAGTCCACATATATATTCTATTAAAAGTATAGTAATGGTTTCTAAATTTACATCTAACAATATAAACATTTGCATACAGAAATATATGCAGTCCTGGGTCCTTTCTTGTCTCTTATTTGGGCAAAGAAGCACCAAGCACTTCACGTGACTGTACGCAATGCAGCAAAGTTGCCACTTTGTAAATGTTGGTAGGAAGTCATGTTAGACTTTATAGCTGCATAAGAAGAAGTGTGCAACATTAGAGACTGACCTCCAATGCAGCAATGTAAGTTTACTTTTAAGATGTCAGAAATGGAATTGACCACAACAGGTCATCTGCATTCACTCTTAGAGCTGAACTGGAAGAAGGCACAAATCAGCAACCCTTGGGAACACAGTCAAGTGCCCTAATGACTTGGCCTCTGCATCAGCTGAATGTTGCTTCTTCAGCTGGTTGTTGAATATTCTCATCCATCATGTCTTCCCCCCAGGCTCAGCTCTAGCACTGGTGTCTTGCTCAGCACAGTGTATTTACTGCTTGGGTGTTCTGCTTGATGCTCCACTCCCCATCCGCAAAACTATTGTAAGAATGTGTCAGGGGAAGTAGTTGATATTTATATATGCCTTGCCAAAAGACTCCCATTTTGAATTAAATGGTGATAAAGTTTACTGGGCTTTTTTATGACACTGCTTCATGAGCTGATGACATTTTTATGGACTAATAAACCCCCTAGATAATTCTGGCTGTTGATGCATCAGAGAACACTGGGGCTTCTTGGACTAATGAATTTTCTTTCACCAGACACTTGTGTTAGCTAGAGAGGATCATATAGAAATGCAATTCTTCACTCTACACTGAGGTTCTGTAGTCCTGCCATCCAGTCAAAGAAAAACCCAATCACCATCCTGCTTTGCAGTCATCTTCCAACTGGACTGCAGCTACACCACACAGTACAGAGTACAGATTTTTGACTTGCAAGAAGACGACTTTGGAACTAGCTTTTTTTCCAAACAGTTTTTGTAACACAGCATTCTAGAACTACAGAACCAGAAAGGACATTGGAGGTTACCTAAAGCAACTCTCTGCTCAGTACAGGTTTTTCAATGCAGGATGCAACTATAACATCACTGACCATGGTCGTCCAGACTCTACTTAAATATCTCCACCCCAAAGGAGCCCACCCCAAAGGAGAGCAGTGTATTCCACAATTAAACAATTCATTCTGTTAGGTTTCTCCTGATGTGTAACCAAAATCAGCTTCCCTGGAAATGATATATCACACTTCAGCAGAGCTTCCAATGTGTGTTACATAAGCAAGATAAAATTAACCAATAAAATATAACAGCAGCATGTTAAAAGAAAAATACATTTAAATGCCTGGGAAAATAAAAAAACATTTTATGTGACAACAAAAAGAAGACGAAGAAGAAGAGTTTGGATTTGATATCCCACTTTATCACTACCCGAAGGAGTCTCAAAGCAGCTAACATTCTCCTTTCCCTTCCTCCCCCACAACAAACACTCTGTGAGGTGAGTGGGGCTGAGAGACTTCAAAGAAGTGTGACTAGCCCAAGGTCACCCAGCAGCTGCATGTGGAGGAGCGGAGATGCGAACCCGGTTCACCAGATTACGAGTCTACCACTCTTAACCACTACACCACACTGGCTCTCAATAACAATATGTGCGCCAGGTGGGTCTCTGAAAAGGGAATTCCACAAATGGAGTGCCACCAGTGCTTCATTTTTCAGGGGGTACTCAAGGGTACACAGTACTGGCACCTCTTCGTTTTTGGTTTAAAAGTGTGACACTTACTGTAACAACTGCTGTCATTATCGGCAAGGTCATAATAGGACTTAGCCGTTAGAGAGCAAGACAGAACACCTGGACTGAGTTCCAACACTCTTTCCAAACACAAGCACCACACACACACACACCACAAATCATTAATTTGCAGAGCTGTCCTAGGCACGCATTTATGTAACACTCAAACGTGTTATGGCCAGAGGTCCACCACCAATCGTAATTGGGCACTGATCAAAATGATGCAGACGTATCAGAACATAATGAATGCAATTGAGCTAGTCCAAAGGTAGCAAAAGAATCCTCCCTTTCCACCCTGGCATTGAAAACTCCCGATTAAGGCTTCCTTGTATGGAGGAAGTACATCCTGGCTGAATTAAATTAATGATTTGTTGGTGGGTAACAAATGCCCTTCAGCTGCAAATGTTTGGTACTGTAGGGTTTTTTTTTTCCTTTTTAAAAAGTGTGGGGTGGGAGGGTACAAAAAGAAAGAATAAGAAAGAGAATTCTCCCATGCAGAACAGTGTTACAGGGTCAATGGAGAGAAACCCTCCTGCCTGAATACCCAATCTGGGGAGGACTCAGAGCCTGGCAGGAACAGCTAAGGTCTGGGTGTCTGTGTTGTCACACTGGCAGCCAGGTTACCATGGCTCATCCACTGTGCATCCACACCCCGGGGGGTGCCTCTCTCCCCCATTCAATGGGACTCAGCTCTTCCAGCATTGAGAAGGACAGTTGATTTGCAGAAGAAAAGAGAGCCCTTAGTGGGGCTGTCATGTCATCACCCCAGGGTTCACAATGGATTGTGGGTGCAAAGCATAATAGAGCTGGCTGCTTATGTCTGCACGGCACTGGACAGTTCTCATGGCTCAGAGGTCCCTCCACAGAAGCCACACATTAAAAAGAACTTCTTCTTGGGACTACACAAATGGTGCCAATCCAAATATAACTCAGGGCTCATCCACACTTCCACTAGAAAACATGGGTCCATGCAGTTTTCCGCTTGACTCACACTTTCTAGGCACGGGTCTGAGCAGTTTTCCCTTTGCCCCACACTTTTCCAAGGGAAAACCCACTCTTTAGCAATAGATCACAACAAATGGAAATGTGAGGGAAACCTGAATTGTCATTTGCTTCAATTGAGTGCTAAAGAGTGGTTTTTCCAGGGGGAAAGCAGTGGGACAAGAGGAAGTGTGGAAAAGCCTTCAAATAATGTGTTATATAGAGAGTGGTTTCCCCTTTCTTACCATAGGGTGCTACTTATGCTGTGAAGTGCCTGAGATCTTCAGATGAAGGGCAGGGTGCAAACTGAATTAAATATATATATATATAATACCTGCCTCCTATAGCACCCACCTTTTCTGTTAAGTGTTGTGAATTTCCTTGCATGGAAGTTCCACCTTGTCTTCTGGTTCTTCAGTTGTCTCCCTCACCATCACTTCACAGTTTCACAGAATAGTGAATAGTCTAAAACTCTATCTGTTGATGATTAAGAAAGCGTGGTTCAATAGAGACTAGACGCTGTGTTGAAAGACCAGTGTTCAAATATGGAGCTTAAATCCCAGCTCAGTGTGTGGCCTTGGGAATATCATTATCTCTCAGCCTCACTTTCACATCTGTAAAATGGGAATGACTTACTACTCAGGGACATTGTGTGCAGAAGCACAACATAGGGACTACACATTTAAAGAGAGATATAAATGGATAGTGATGATAAAGCATTCTAAATCATTTCTAGTTGATGTCAACTAGGGTTTTCATATCTCCTAGAGAAGGAAGGTTAATCTTTACATATTAAAAACCACTTAAATATATGGAAGTTTTAAATGGCTGATTACCTATCAGGGAAGGCAGCCTTTACATGCCCTCAGGGTACTAAAACAAAATGTTTAGCTTGATTTAATACTTGCTAGATAGCCTTATTTCTGTCAACTGTTCTGTTACTTCTATGACTGTGCTATATAGCCCATAATAAACCAATGATTTGATTCAAAACAGGCATGAGAATTTTGAATCCATCCAGCGTGAAAATAGAATTCATATATGCTACCCTAAAATTATGTATCTCACATATACCGGAGGAGTCTTACTTGTAATTCTGCCTTTCTGCTGCTCCTCCTCCTGGCTGATCCCCATGTTCACCTGAGATGCTGGGTTCCATACAGTCTTGAGAGGGTCAGTGTTTGAAAGTCTGAGCTTGTTGGTGGTGGGGGGAGAGAGAGAGAGCATGGTTTGGGCTCTTATCTCCCTCAGTGCATCTAGCCATCCACCCCCTCCTCCTCTTCCCAGGGAAAGAAAATTTAAATAAAAGCTCAATTTCTTTAGAAAGCATGTCTGGCTATGGGAAGGGTCCCTGTATCCACGCAGCTTTTCCGTCCTCCTCATCCCATCTGCGTAATCTCACTTCTGGGCCTGAATTCATTCAGATGTTGTGAGGGATTAGCTGACCTTTCTTTCTTTCTGTGCTGGGTAAGCTTGTGATGTTAAAGCTTCCCAAAAAATTAAACTCTCAGGAGAATGGCTCAACCGCTGAGAAGCCTGGAAGCCTGTTCGTTTTGTGCCGGCAGTTTTCCCCCCATTGTCCGCTCCAGGGGCACTAACAGCCATTCATTCATACAAGTTGTATTGTCCACTTCTTCTGGAAAACATACAGTTCCACCTACCACCCCTCTATGCTTTTGTATATAATGAGCAAAACTCCTCGTGACAGACACAGCGTGCTGGGATTGTAAAACAAACAATTCCAACCATGCTGATTGTTAGCAGTTTTTTTGAAAAAATGTTTGAAATTCTGAAGGGTAGGAAGTTAAATGCGTTTATCCAAGGCTACCTCTGAGATGGGAAAAGCAATGCCCATCCACTTTCAAGCAGAGATGGTCTTGTGCCATGTAACCTGCACACAGAAACTATTCATTTGCAACAGTGCAAAAGTGGGTTTCCAACATTTCTGCCAGGAATGAGGGGTTTTATTTCCACTTGGAGAAATGTGTTTGTTTATTCGCAGCATTTGGAACCTGCCTTTCACCAATTGGTCCCAGGACAGGAATACACGAATAAAGAAAAACCGCCGCACAATGCGAATATAAACAATAACCATATGTATTATAGCCATATACAGAATTAAAACATCACAAGCCATTCTTAAATACACAAGATCAACGAGCAGCAGGCAACAAATAACTTCATACAGTCACTGCGTTTCTCATTCCCTCCCAAAGCAGAGCTTCGTGAAAATAATGTTTTGGCATATCTAAAATTAGCCATGGTGAATATTTTGCAACACGCAAATATCTGCACGTGAGTATCCCCCTCCCCATTAGCTTCCTAACATAGAGGGGGAAACATGTCACATTTCCTGCCTTAAGAAATGCACACATCCATATGCATTAGTACAGCAACGGGTAGACTTCAAGCCTGAGAGACCTACTTTGTTTTTTCCTAGGATGCCAAGGGCTACCATCTGGGGCCAAAGAATTAAGGAACAAGTCATCTCTGACTGCACCTTAGTCCTGGAATTTGTTTTCAGCATCAGAACTGAGGTCACATTCCTTTCATACAAAAATCTAGTCCTAGTTTCCTCTCACACTCCTTTGTTTCAGCAACCTAATTTGGAAACAAAATTTCTGCTGTTGTTAAACAATTGGTGATCGACCCTATCTATGAGATCTACCAGTAGACCATAATCTACCTTTTGGCCATTGCTGTAATTTTTTTGTATTCAAATCTAATGTGAGAGAATAGAGTAAATTCTGGATTGCCAAACACAGAAAGAGGATTTTAATATGGGCCAGTGTCTACCACAGGGGTGGAATCCTTTGGCCCTCCATATGTTGTTGAACTACAACTTCCATCAGTCCCAGCAAGTATGGCCAATGGCCAGGATGGTGGGAGAAGAAGAGTAACATATGAGGGCTGAGGGTTCTCCATCCATTACCTATCCGATAAATTTCCAATATACTGAACATTCAGGTATAATGTTCATTGTTCATATGTTGTATTGATACCTAAAGAAAGTCTAAAAGTTTAAGTGGTAAACCATCGAACATACCTTGACTAGAGGCCCATGGCTTGTCTACAGCAATATAAACCATGAGCCTAGGTTTATACCTAATACTATACCAGAAAATGCCTTTGATATATACTGTACCAAACAATTCTGTATTATGTTCACTTAACCAGGCCATCTTGCTATTCCTACAGAGTAAATGGGGGTGGGGGAGTGTATGCCCTGGATAGAGAATCAGAGATTATCAACCCTTTGCTTGATCTGTAGCAGCTGATCTTTCAGTAGTGTTGGGAATCATATTTGACTCGAGTTTCATCCAAATTGCATCCAATGGTTTGTGGCTTCTTTCCATAGAAACTTTCTTCGTGGGTGAATTGGTGGAATCTTGTGCCACCAAACTCCGTTGCCAACATTGGATACTTGGATCCCAAGATAAGTGAATGAAAATAAGTTTGCAGATGGAAATTTTCCCATCCCCTCCTCCTCCATTGTACCTGCCTGCACCCCCTGCAAAGTCTTTTCAGAGTCCCTACTGAATACTATAGGATGAGGTACACAGGCTTGTGCAGAGGGCAGGAAACTTTGCTTTTGCAAACTCCTTTTGCAAAGTTATTAAACACCTACATTTCCTTCCCCACCCCAACCCCCAGGAGTATGAGAGTAATCTGGTATTTGAATCTTGAATTTTGAAGTGGCTCCCATTGCAATGTTTTACCTACAATTGTATGAGCTTTGTTTCCTTGTGCCAGTTTTGAAATTCATTGTTTTGTGAACATCTATGACAAGATCCATATTTCATACATCTTCCAAAGCTGAAGAATTCAGTACACCCATGGGGTTTCACCTGTTTCTGTCCGAGTAAACATGGCTTTACCTTTGAACTTTTTCTCCCTTGCTGTACACATTTCTCAACTGCATTGTGGCTGCTATTTCTCCTATGCTTACATCCAGTGCATGCTGCAGAGTTAAATCGCTCTTACAGTAATCTGGATCTTACATCTGTCTGACCTTATGCTATGTGCTGTGATTCAAATAAATAATTCAGACAGCTCCCAAAAGTTGTGCCAACAGTTTTAAAATCCATCATACGTCGGTCTATGTTTTGCCCTCCATTCAGAGTGTAGTGTATATCCAACATTAAATCAAAGCAAATATGTAGTCGCAAAACCTAAAGCATTTCATTTTCTTTTGCATGACTGCAGTTACAATTCTTTCAGCTCATGCATCCATCCCTGCTAAAACTATTGAACCAGTCCTTAAGGTGCTGTATTGAAACAAGACTTGTTTTCTTTTGAGGAGCTTGCAGCGCATGACTGTTTCGACTTTAACATTTAGCAGAAAAAAACATTTGTGTGTGTGTGCTTCCCTGCAGTTATTATTTTTTACTATAGATTTCCGTCCTCCAGCATTAATGTGCCTATGTTTTCCAGACTTGGTACAGCACCCAAGGATTAGAACCCTGAAGCTGGATATTGTGCAGGTTTCAGAAACTCAGTTCATACTGCAAGCCTTGCTCTCTTCTTGTACTGTTTCCAGCACTTTAATGAGACAGTATATGCCTAATTGGTCACCTCTGCAATTATCCACTAAACAAGTAATTATTGGAGATGTATTAGGGGGTGCACATCCTCTCTCACATTCAGACACACTGCTCTAGCATGAAGGAAACCTTCTACCAGCACTAAACTGATAAACTCTGCTACTCAGTTGAAGGTAGGGCCCTCAGAAAGCCATTGGCTTCTGGCACAAAGGAAGCTATTTAGAAAGAACCCTTACATGCATTTTTGGACCCAGTTTAGCTCTTATTATTAATACCTCAGCATGTCAGTCACTGTGAAGGTATCTATTGATGTGTAACTGTTTGGAAAACTTGTTTTAAAGTTTGATCACAAAAATTTGAGTCAAAAGAGAAGGCCCTTGTTTCCCTCTGTCGTGGTAATGAATTCTTTACAATTCCTTGCATACTGTAGCTATCATGGTTGGGCCAAACCTGAACAGATGCTTCCTCACCTATTGCACTACAGTCATACCTCGGCTCCCGAACGCCTTGGGAGTCGAACTTTATGGCTCCCAAACAATCAAAAACCAGAAGTGAGTGTTCCAGTTTTCGAACGTTCTTTGGGAAGCCAAACGTCCAACAGGGCTTCTGCAGCCAATCCGAAGCCGTGTTTTGCTTCTTGAACGTTTCAGAAGTCGAATGGACTTCCCAAACAGATTCTGTTCAACTTCCAAGGTACGACTGTATATTCTTATTGAAGAATGGTCTGAATACACCTGAAAGGTAGACCAGTTCATACTTACTGGTTTATTGTGAACACACTTTTCAGGGCTGTGTCCCTCCTCCAAACCAGCACACAGAGTGGCAGACCTTGGGGTGTCAAATTTCAGTGGCACCTCTGCAGTGCTGAAATTCACCACCACCACTCCCACCGCCCATTCTACATAATAGTTGTGGAGCCCCATATGGCACTCCCAAGGCTCCATGTCCAGGGCAACCAAACCAGTCATGCTCCCCTAAATCCGCCTCTGCACACAGAGAAAATAAACCATGACCTCTGCCTTCATGTTTGTCTGATACAGAGATTGCTGCTTTATTTGCTCCAACAAACCATGATTAGTAAGCCAAGACCAAACCTTGGTTGCAGGTCCTGGAGTGTTAGAGGCAAAACAAACCATGATCCCAGTGATTTCAATTCCACTGTAATTATCTGTACCACCTGACAAGTTTGCCTGATGCTAAATATAAATTTTAAAAAATAATGTTGCAAATTCTATTCAATTTAATTGACTAAAGCTCCACTAGATTAACTAATTGGACCCAAGTTTAATTACTGAGGCTGCAAAGTTAAGGCAATCTTGCTTGTATTTGGGATTGTTTTGATAAGTTTAATATCGAAGAAAAAATATAAAATACTATGTTTCATTTTAATAATGAGTGGTAGCTTTTTTTATTAACTTGTGATTCCTTCAATATCTCATAAAGACAATCAATACCGAGGTTCTAGTAATATGTCAATATATTTACATTTAAATTAACTGAATAAGACTGGTTAAAGATAGTTGATGAAGCAACTACAATATTTAATCAGATTAAATCCAATTTTTGTCAAATGTTTTGGTTTCCATTTTATGGATGTGCAGGTGCTGGGTTGCCCTTGACTTATGACTATCTAAACGCCAACATTTCGGAAATGTAGCAAGGAACAACTGTGACTTACAATTTCACAGCCTAAGATTTTGATGCATTGAGATTTGGGGGTGGGAGTTAGGGAGAGAATAGGGTTGGCATTTACCCAACACTGAGCCTTCTCATGTTTCACTCAAATTAATTATGAAGGGAACTCCTCACATTCCTAACCAGAACAATTGCTGAAATATTAGCTAAGCTACAAAAACAAACAAACAAAACCCCATTCGGGTCTATTCTATTTGTCCTCTTTTGTTCAGCTTGCTCCAGCGTGAAAGTTGCTATTTAAATTTCAGCAAGGGGCTGGGTATCTGTTCCAAAGCATCACCCTGAGAGCTTTTCAGCGGAATGTTTGCACAGTTCAATTCATTTCAAAATGCTCAGCAGAGCCTTCCCCCCCCCACCTCACCACCCGCCCCACTCCAGCCAAACTCACACCAGCAAACTTCTGCTCTCAGATCCAATGATGTAAAGTATAGGGCCTGGGATACTGATCCGCAAAGCTCTTATGTGCAAACACAAGCCACTGTTTGTATTTGACTCCACACAGTCAGGACTCAATTGTGCAAAGTCTGCTGCCAACCCGCTTTCAGTATCTACACATATCCATCCTCAAGCTTGCCAGAAATGCTTCTAAACTCCTCCCCACTTTTTCCTTTGAAGCGAAGCAATTTTTTCCCGTGATGCAATCTCAAACATTAGCCAGAACTGACTCTACTATCCTTAAGGAGGAAAGGGAGAGTAAACAACCTGATTGCTGTAACCGCAAACAAAAGAGGGAGGCAAAAGCTCCGCAGCTGTTCTGTGGGTTCTAAATGTCTAAGGATGCTATTTGGGGTGGACCAGAAGCCACTGCTCTTCCCAAGGGTCTGGGATTCTAGGATTGGCAGGCCCCAGGGGTGATACACAACAGGTTTTAAGGAAACGGCACAACTTCTTGTGGGAAACTCACACTATTTTAAAGGCAGCTTCTTTTCATGTGCACAGGCACCATAGAATAACCCCACTATTGTGTAAGCACAGCATTCACTTAGAATTCAGCAGCAGTTGCAAGAGACTGCCAGATACAAAGTCAGTGCAAGCCTTATGAAATAGCACCATGCAGATTGGGGCTGTAGTTGAATGCAACATAAATATACAAATGAATTCTGAAAGATAGTACTTTTGCACTCCAATGGCATTTACTCTACCCTTTACACTTCCCTTGTTTTACACCCACTGGGAGGGAGGGAGGGAGGGAGGATGAGAATGAATGCATTGGATTAAGTGGGTACTAATCCATAAGAGTTTATACTATAATAAAATGTATGACAGTATTTAAAATAACACAAGACTCTGTGTTGCTTTTGCTGCAATACAACTACTCCTCTGGAAGTTCTGCAGTGATAACCTTTGAATTGTCCTCAATGTTCATATAAAAATTAGCTTGAGACTGCCAGTAATTTAGGGCAGGAAACTTGCTCTGTGTTCAAAGAACTAGGCGGATGCTCAGCAGAATAATCATGATAGCTACAGTAATAATTTTTCCTTTCATCTTAAAAAAGTTCTTATAATATTTCCTGTCCTGATCATCATCTCTGATTAAACACTAAGCACTCACTGCAGAATGTGCTGGCTTTGGCTTCTAGGAATTTCTTTTTCTTCTGGAGCTCACTCACTGTGGACCAAACCACATATGACGTGTTTTGTCCTTGAGTGCAAGTTTTTTCTTTCATAAACTTCCAGTGTACTGAGCCTGATCTGGATTGGAACCCTGCCGCTGTCACTGTCTCTCTCTCTCTCTCTGTGTGTGTCTGTCTGTCTTTAACCTTCTGCTCCTTCCTGAAGTCCCAGCCTGGATCAGGGTCCTCATGCCTGCAATTTTCCTTGGGGGAGAAGCTTCTACTGTACATGAAAGAAGCCTGTTCTGACAATTTGCAAAAGGAAAAGCTTGCACCAGAAAGGGCAAAGGGCATTCTAAAATTTAGCAAAGCAATAACTGCCACAAGACTGGCACGGCAGTGACTGGTTTACTGGATTTTGGAATGCCCCTTGCCCTTCCAGGCAGCATTTCAAGCTTATTTCTGCAATGTCCTTTGAAGCAAAACAAATTTTATTTCCTGATGCAATCTCAAACATTATACAGAACTGACACTACTATCTATTATCCTACAGTGGGAAACGGAGAGTAAACAACCAATGGATATAACAAAAAACAGAAGAGGCCAAAAGCTGTTTGGCAAGGGTAGTCAATGTGGTGCTCTCCAGATGTTGTTGGACTACAACTCTCATCACCCCTGGTCATTGGTCATGCTGGCTAGGGATGATGGGAGTCTGAGTCCACAATGACTACCTCTGCTCTTTGGGTAGGGTGAGAAACAACTTTGCTCTTAGCAAGGGACTGCTGCTAGGCCTGGCAAGCCCCAAGAATGATGCACAAGGTTGACCAAACTACCCATATATTTTATAGGAAAATTATCCCATGAGTAAAAAAGCAGTTGGAGGGGTATGTAGGGAAGATTTAAAGTGGGCCTCCAGATGCCATTGGACTTTGACTTCCATCAGCTGCAACCAGCATGGCCAATGATTAGGGATGGTGGACATTTGACGAGCCACAGATTCCCTATCCATGCATTGAAAGGTTTCGTTCCTGGCCATCTGCTGACATAAAACTTCTGGAGATTTAACCTGGGAACATATGCATGCAAAGCAGATGCTCTACCACTTAGTCACTGACCTTTCCTCAGAATAAACGTGCATAGGATTGAGTTGCAAGCCTTTATCCAATCCCCAGTGCAACGGAAATGCTTTTGACTGAACAAAATAATGCCATGATCCATACAGTCATCAGCTATACCTGAAACAGCAAAGGTTGTTTCCCCCAGTAGATGAGGGTATGGCTTTTCATGGGAAGCAATAGGTAGAATGATACCTAATTGGAATAAAATTTGTTTCATGCAGAAGGAAAGGGTGAGTGTTGTTTGCTATATAGCTAAGGGAAACAAAAGCTTATGTTCTAACTGTGTATGCTATCTGTTGAACTATGGCAACCAAAGTTACAATGCTGAATACACTTATTTATAAAGACATTTCCACTGAAGTCAATAGAGCTTGTTCTCAAATAAATATGCGGAGAGCATAAAAGAGCTCGTCTTGGCAACATTGTTTTGTGTTTTGTTTATATTTTGTTTTCCCTTGTGGCTGCAAATGCAATTCATTGGAAACAAGTGCAAAGTGTTGGGGCAAAACATGTTAATTTCATGAATACACTCATGGGGCCTGAAATGGAGTTGACTGTCCAGGAATGAGAACTTGGGGTCAGAGTAGATAGTTCAATGAATATGTCCACCCAGTGTATGGTAGCCAAGAAAAAGGCAAATTGCATGCTAGGGATCATTAGGAAAGGAACTGAAAATAAAACTTCCAGTATCATAATGCCATTATACAAATCTTTCATGTGACCACATCTGGAATACTCTGTAAAGTTCTGGTCACCTCACCTCAAAAAAGACATCATACAGCTGGAAAATAGAAAGGGGGGCAACCAAAATGCTCAAGTGGATGGTGCAACTCCCCTGTGAAGAAAGGTTACAACAGTTGGGACTTTTTAGTTTTAGAGAAAAGGAGAGTGAGAGGTGATATGACAGAAGTTTACAACATTATTCCGGACATGGAGAAAGGGGGTTGAGAAGTTTTCTCCCTCTCTCACAACACTAGAACTCATGGACATGCAATGAAGCTGAGTGTTGGATGATTCAAGATGGATAAAGAAAGTACTCCTTCTTCATACGATGCACTATTAAACTATGGAACTCACTCCCACAGGAGGCAGTGATGGCCACCAACTTGGATGGCTTTAAAGAGGATTAGACAAATTCATGGAGGAGAGGGCTACTGATGGCTATTAGCCACAATGGCTATGTTCTGCCTCCATCGTTGGAGGCAGTTGCTGGAAACCACGGGAGAGGAGAGCACTCTTGTGTTCGAATCCTGCTTGCTGGTTTTCCACAGGCAACTGGGAGAACAGGATGCTGGACTAGAACAGGACATTGGCCTGGTCCAGCAAGCTCTTATGTTCTTTGTACACTCGCCTAGGATTAATCCCCACTGAACACATTGAGTTTAGTTGTGAGTTGACGTGTACAGGATTGCACTGTAAAAAATAATAATCAATGTTTGTGCTTTCATTTATTATGTTACTCATAAGCTCTGGCTTCCCAGTGAGCTTTCTTACCTCTTGGTATTGTATTACCTAAATATAATATTCCTGAGGAGGTAGACAGTGACTTGGAAAGCTCCTACTACACAAATAGCTACCGGCACATATAATTCTTTATGTTTTGTTTTCAGATGTATGATTTTAACTTTGAATCTTATCTGGCTGTTATCTAATCTGACTGGACTTTACCAGTTGATATTTTTAATATACATTTTTTTATATATAAAAAAGTGCTTTGGTTGCATTTTCATGGACATTGGCAAATACAATTAACAAAATCAAACATCAAAAAACATTTCAAATAATAAAAAAATGGTTACTGATCTCACAACAGCATCAGGTTCTCTTACTATGGAGTTCAGCAAACATCATTACTTGCCTAGAAACAGTAATACCCCCACAGAATATTTATTAATATAGAATACTTTTAAAGCATCAAATAGCACTTCAGACAAGTTTGTTCTGAATCCCAGGACGATACAGATAATCATGAAAACCAGTATACTTGTTACAGTGACTAACGACAGATATTGAAGTCAAAGGGGGGGAAATGGCTTTGGTCTTCTTCAGTCACTGAGATGTGAATAATCCCAAATGTAAACATGATTTAATTTTTAAATGCCACCCTGATCTAGGTCAAATCTGGTTGTGAGATAAGTGTGTTGGTTCAGTTATCAGCTCCTAGATCTGTGCCGTGCTCCTCATTGCAAAAAAAAAAAAATGCAGATGTTTGAATGAAGTTTAAAACTAATGAAATGAGAGCATGTCATTGTTTACATTTAAAAAATAATAATGTGGTGAGCATATTAGGAAATAACCCCTCTACATTGTTTCACTGCAAGGATGCCAAGGCTGACTGGGCTGGCAGGCAGTGCTATTGCTTGCATCTTTCACTTTCCCCAAAGTGTTAATGAGAATCCCAGCAGTGCCCCTCCTGCAGCTGCTACAGGCTAAAGGAGATAAATTACAGCTCTAGAGTGTTTGCACATTTTAAGGGTACTTAAGGACTTCCCACAAGGGACTGAAAATGCCCTTTCCCACCAAGACCATATCACTAATAACGTGACCCTGTTAGCCCCTCGGATGTTGGTACTCTAAGCACCGGGGGAAGCAAAACCTTTGAGATGTCACAGGATAAGCAAAGCACAGAATTAAAGTAAGTTAAACAAAAGCTGTATCTCCCTCCCCCTAAAAAAAATAGGGTTCTCAAATGTGAAAACAAACTGCAGCCTTCACAAGGCACTAAAGGTGATAAAGTCTGTACACAACTTAAATGCTAAAAATTATTATTAGATCTCTCTATAGCAACCAGTTCCCAAGATTCTGTCATATCCCAGTATTGACAAACTGGAGCATGTTACAAAAACTCCCTTGCCGGGCAGACTTGCCTGGCACCATTTTTATTAGCTTTTCAGGATCAGTTGAAAACTTTTTTATTTGCCCAGGATTTTTAAATTGGTGTTTTATATATATATATATATTATGCTGAACTTTTAACTTCTGCTGCAGTTCATTATTCTCAGTAGTTTAGGGCATTTACTGTGTTTTCTGTTCAACTCTATGAGCTCCAATGCTAAAGAGTTGCAAAGATATGTTCAGACAGATCATTAAGAGTTATTCCAAATCATAATGAATTAAAGTTAAATGATTTTTTTAAAGAACCAGAACAAATTCTCTTCATAAATCCCTTCTGCGATCAGTCAGATGACTATCCCGAAAAAAAATCTTTTATTTATTTTGTACAGTACTTGCACACCCAGGAGCATTAAACCTTAAATAACCTTGTGTTGCATGTATCTTCTGGGCCTCAAAGCTCTGATAGCTCAGGGAAATGCTCAATATGTGTGTTTTGCTTCATTACCATCAAGTGATCTCATAGGTAGAGCTAATACAACGTAGTACCAAGGGGCTGGTTTTCACAACCCTGACTTGCTGTGGTTTTAAATTACAGATGCTTATTGCCTCTGGCTGTGACCGCTGAATTAGTTTTCCTAAGCTTGAGCCCAACCACAGACTTGAGAAGCACTGCAAGCATTTGCTTTGCAAGTTATTTTAAATGTTTTCAGCAATAAAACGCCCAAGTAGGACATTCTTCATCAGGAGTGGATTAAAGCATCAGCAAACTTTGCATCTTATTCTGGAAAACAAGTTTCTCCGCCCCTTGGAAATATTCTTCAACAGACCTCCCCAGCCTGAATTCTGTAGGAACAATTTTTTTGTTTGCATGCATGAGAGACAGATGGGAAGTTTATGAAGATTGCATGGAGCTCCATGTGTGTTGCTTTAGATTATATAGATAGTGCTACTATATAATCCCATTTATGGGTTTGTTTGTTTTTTTGCAATGGAGAACGAAATTAGTAAATTTTCATTGGCCTACACACATATATGCCAGATGATACCTTTTAAGTATAAATCATTTGTACCTCAAAGCTGCAGCTGAATTTAAAATCTTGTTATTTCACCAAGGGACATAATAACTTCACAGCTATGTCCTTCTCTTTTAGACTTTTTCTAGAGCAAATTTGTACTCGAGAACACTGAAGGGAAAAACTCCAGAATTTTAGCAATAGCTGGAAATAGTACACAGTACTGTACTGCTTTGCATTCATTCATTCATTCATTCATTCATTCTCTCTCTCTCTCTCTCTCTCTCTCTCACACACACACACACACACACACACCAATCAATAATAGTAAGATGGAGTGCACTGTCTGCAGCAGGGGTGGGGAATCTCAGATCAGGGGACCCAAATGCAATACCTCCAGTCCTGTCTGGAACTCAGGACTCTCCCAAGGTCACATGCTCTCTTCCCAGGGCATGGTCTACACTCTCTTGGAGTCCTTTTGCCCTGGCAGCAATGAGCCCTTGATGCAATGATATATCTTGCTTGCCTGGATGGTAGATGGAGAGAGGTAGTGGTGGTAGGTATAGAAACCTCTGACTTCTGTGTGGTTGTCTACTGTACAAACTTAAGGACTGCATCTGCCACTCTGCCCACTTTTGCACCTAGACCAATGGCACATGGCCCCCCAAAAAGTTGTCCATGATGGAATGCAATCTTGGGCTGAAAAAGGCTCCCTACCCCTTCAGGTTCTGAACCCAAGCGGGTTGTGAAACATCTCAGTAGAAAGAACGCAATCAGTCTGTCATTTAATTCAATAAATCAATAAGTTTGTTGTACTAGCCAAAGGCATGACAATTTCATTACAATTTGCCAGGCTGCAAACCATAATAGAAAACATTCACCAATAATATAAAACAAACATCAATAATATGAAGGAAGAGAAATTGGTTGATACTATCAGCTAGCTCAGACCTGGCTCAGATTCAGATTCAACTTCCAAGTCTCCAGAACAATTTATAGCAATGCTAAATCACTTAATGTGATTCACAACACAAACCAAACGCTATGTAATATTAGCAAAACAAGACAAGTATGTTCTCAAAGGCAAATTGAACCATACTCCACTACAAGAACTCAACCAAAATGTGGGAGCTGATGTCTCTCAACAGGAACAAAAAATCCAACAAATAATCTTGCAAGAGCCCATGCATGTCTGTATTTAACATTGTTATGACATATTTAGCTGTATCCGTTTTCTAAAGGAATAAATCTCAATGAGCCAAACAACAGCCATATGGTGACAATATTTTGTTTTGTTAACAAGCTTGGTGTTCAACAGCAAGACAAAGACATGAGAAATATCTTTAAAGTCACATCTGAGTACCATTTAATAGAATGGAACTGCATATGTGCAGCAATATTATTCTGCATTATTATTCAATTGCAAATCTTCCAAAGGCCAAAGAAAACAGCACTCACTGCCCATTAAACAACATGATCCAATAGTGACAAATGAGTCATACATAGAGGGTGGAAAAGCCCTATACTTTTTCCTGCATTGACTTATACAGGAAATAAAGGCACTGGGATTCATGGGTGAACAGCCAGTCAAAGGACTCAAACAGACAAGTTAAGATTTATTGAAAAGGGAAAGAGGGGAAATTCAGATTAGAGCCACAAAGCTTGGGAAGAGAGAGTTAACTCTGTCTTTCTTTTCCATTTCCCCATCTGAATTGATACGGTGAGGTGCAAGGAGAAGTTCTGGACGCAATTCAAAATGGCATGGGGGAAGAGTGTTAGCCCTCCTGCACCCCGGAGCCAAACTCTTCCTCCTTGTTTTTGTATTATCCAACTACTTTTCCAGTATCACAGAAGCAAGGATTTAATCTGTGCTACATAGAACCTTGCTATAGTGTGACTGAAACCTGGGGGAGCGAACAGAGTCATCAGAAATATTCTGCAATAACATCCACAATCCCTTGGAGTCATCCCTGTGGTTTAAGAAACTCAAATGGGTAAATGACAAGAGGAAAGTAAAAAAAAAATGTCTCAAAGTGGCCTGTATTATAGACAGTAGGATTCTAAAATAGAAACACTGAATGTACTCTTGTTACTTATGGAAAATCTTTTAATAAAAACATTTTAAAAAAATGATAGAAACCTGTTTGGTCCTTCCACCACAGCATGACAAATCGAAAATAAAGGAACTGTACGCATGCACTGAATGAGTTGGGGTCATGGCTGATGCACGGGCAATGACTGAACTGTTCCATCTGTGAACTTTTTATAATTACTTAAGGCTCCTTTGTAGGTTTTGAGGTGTGTTTTTTTTTGGGGGGGGGGTTTAAGAATACAATCACACATTTCGCAAAGACATCATTCCTTTACCATTCTCTTAAGTTATGTGAGAGCCTGGGGGATGGGGAAACAAAATCCAGAAACAAGAAAAAGATTCTCCAACACATTAAAAACCCTCAGAAAATTTAAAATACTCTCTATCCAAATTACAGTTTCTCCCTTTTTGAATAAATAGTGGCTCTCCTTTTAAAGACAGCTGACACACATACACATATTAAGAGGGGTTCTAGCTCTGTATTTATGCATAAGCAGCAGTTTGTGCTAGATGGCCTATAACCTGCCCCCCAACTCTAATGTTTCTCATGTTTCCCAGGAATAAATGATAGTTGTTTTACAGGTAATTGCAGCTCAAATACTGGATAATTCTGTCCTCGATATGTGAATGAAAAGTGTTGAAGTATAGTTACTAGTTCCACAAATATTCTTAATGGTACTCTGTTTATATAGTTATTGTTACTAAAACTGATACATTATTCCTTAGAGCAGGTCCCTAACTTTGCTTTCTCAGAAGGTGTCACTTCTCAGGAAAGCTTGTTATCAGGTTAGTGTGTATCAGCTCTAAGCCCTATGCATGGGGAGTGCAGGCCACAAGTTTTAAAGATTCAACCCGAAGTTTAATTACATGTAAACTTTTTTAAGATTTTGGAAGCAAGTATTATTTCCGGGGAGAGGGCTTCCATGCAAACCTTTCTTGGCAATCTGAGTTGCTTCCCTCTTCCAACAGTAATCCTAAACAAAATGCATTAAAACCAGTCAAAGTTTGCTTTCAAATTCACCTGCTTAGAAATGAGACTGAGAAAGAAATAAAGTTGAGTTTTAAAAAGTGTTTCATTTCCCCCCAGAACATTTTGAGCATTTTTAAGTGATGTTTTATCACCTTATCAATTTCCCCCAGCAACGGCACACACCTGGCACAACAAGTAAGATAATCCCGATACATCCCAGTCCTCTCTCTACCCAGGGATCGCTTGAGAAGCCCCTCGCTGCCAGGCCAGTCAACCTTCCCCTCAGTCTCTCCTGCTGCACCCCTCCCTATGCTTTTCTGATTACAGCAAAAGAGGACCGAATATTGTGCCTGCCTAGGCCCGCCCATCACAGATCAAAGAAATTGGACTGGAAGGAGCAGATAGTATCTCTTTTTTGAATTAGCAGAGTCCCACAGCAACACCTGGCCCCTGTGACAGAAGGAGGAAGGAGGAAAGGAAGGGCTCAGCTCAAAATCTAGGCAGTACGAGAGTTCACCGGGGCTGCACAAATTTGACCTTGGGTTGGATTCTGAAGCAGCACACCACTGCTGGGACTTCCACCAAACCAGTAGAGCTCCCTAATCTTTTACTCTCCCTAAACTCTAACTCTGTCCCCCTTCTCAAAGTCGCTTTGGGGAGACAGTCTGAGAGAGTCCCTCCTGCCACTTTGCTCTGTGCTTCCTATACGGGCCCCGACCCACAGGAATCTGGTGGAAACGAGCTTGCAAGCACGTCTTTTCTAAGGGAAAGACCCACTCTGGTCTGGCCTGGCCTACTTCTTTAGGGGAGACATCGTGGCTGGGTGAGGTGAGGGGGCCAGCCAGGGTCACGCAAGATAAACCGACCGTTTGCCCTGCCTTTCCTCCACCAGTTTGTTCCTCGGCATACCAAGACTATGTTGAAGAAGGGGACCCATTAACTTTGGAAATTAATTTCCTGCCAGGCTTATTTTAACTAGCCGAAATACTTGGACTGAAGCCGAGTGAGCTGAGGAAACAAGTACACGGGATGAACTGCGTTGTGAGAAAGATTGCCTTCTCGTAGCTTTGCCAGAATCACCTTATATCCCTGACCTCATCCCCACAAGCTCCTCCATGGGTCACAGGAATAGCGAAACCTCTGGGCAACTGCAGAGGTGCCTTCTCTTCAATCCAATTGTCCCTAAAACCCCCAAGATTAAGGGTGGGGGAGAAAGCGAAACACTCCAAGGGTTCAGGACTTCAGCTTGTTTTTGCGCAAGACTGCTGCACCACTAACAACTGTCTTGAGGGTTAGAAATTCAGCAGGTCAAGTTTTCCTCCACACTGGGAAAAGCTGCGTCAATGTATTTTTGTCTCTTGTGTTTTACAGACACACAGGACATTGGGGGAAAGAGTGGGAAGGAGAGGAGGCAGCAGCCTTAAAATGGTTTGTGGCTTTACTTGAACCAGGGTTTACCCACCTATTAAGAAATACAGGAGAGACCCTTTTTGCACATGCTGAACATGTTTGACTTCCCAGCCAGTTTGAAGAGCCAGGTCACAAATCGCTCAGCCATTTAGCATTATGGTAAGGGTATTAATCTGCCTGCAAGGACACCAGAAGGTTCAGTCCCGGAATCTGGTTTTAATACTAATGCTCAAAATCAGCCCAGAGACTTGCAACTTATTGCTAAAACAAACTGTTCCGTTTGCAGACAACATGTAAGCGATATCTCTGATAAACAAACTAACATAGCAGAGTGCCTCTGAGCATATACGAAGCCTCCAGTGCATAAACCCAGACATATCCCACCTATCTGAGATGGGTCAGGCAATTATTGCAGTCTGGGTGGGAGGGAATCTACTGCATTTATTGCAAGACGCATCACTGTATATTTTGGCGACTAGCAGCCCCCCCCCCCCGCGCAGATGTGAACAGACTCCACTGAACAGCATGTAGCTGGAGGCAACATGCACACTAGGCTTGCAGGATTTGGCCTCCCACAGCCCCTCATATGGAAGGTACCCCAAGGGCCATCTAGTCCAACCCCCTGCAATGCAGGAATTTCAACATGGTGTAGCCTCCATTCATGGCCATAGCCAGGGAGAAGCTGCTCTCGCCTAAATCAAGTAAATAAATAAAAATACTTTACTAAAATTACAAAATTGTAGAAAGATTGTGACAGATTTTTCTAACACTTGGGGTAATTTAAAACAACTTTAAACTCTGAATCTGCTAGACAGAGCTAGGCAGATCAAGACAGATGATGACGACAGGTGCATGTCCTGTGTCCCCCCCCAAACATAAATCCATGCTCCCATCCAATATGAAACCCTACCAGTTCCTGCTTAGCTTTTGCAAACGTTCTCGCAGTTTTCTCGCTGCGCCACTCCAAGGAGCCCCTTTCACACCTGGCTGTCTGCGTGAGCACCTGTGAAGAAGCTGCAGGCCCTCAATTACCAGACCCTCCAAATGACCCTATTTTTCCAAGGACAGCCCCAGATTTACAGGAGCCATTCCGGTTTCTGATTTGATCCCGGAATGCCCTGCTTTTTCCCTTAGGACGCCTCTACTTTTTCATCAGAGAAATTTGGAGGGTACAGCATGGCTATTTGGCTGGGTCCCTAGTCTCATAGGGAGAAACTAAATAAAAAAATTCCTTCCAGTAGCACCTTAGAGACCAACTAAGTTTGTTCTTGGTATGAGCTTTCATGTGCATGCACACTTCTTCAGATACACTGAAACAGAAGTCACCAGACCCTTATATATAGTGAGAGGGTGGGGAGGGGTATTACTCAGAGGGGTGGTGGGAATGGGTGAAAGGCTGATAGCCAACACGGCTATCTACCTGTAACAGGGAGAAACTACAACAAGTCCTTCCTCACTCACCGACGCACTCGTTGGCCTCTCGGGCTGTGGCCCTCTGCCAGGGCCGGTCGTAGTGGAAAGGCTTGCAGCGGTCGCACTCGGGCCCCGCCGTGTTGTGCTTGCAGTCGCACACGAGGTTGTCGTCCCGGTCGCGCACGCAGCGGGAGGCGTGCCCGTTGCACTTGCAGCGCCCGCCCACCTGCAGGTCGGAGACGGCGTAGTAGTAGGAGTCTCTGGCCAGCTCGGAGTCGTCCTCGTTCTCGTCGCCGAACGTGTGCAGGCGGCTGAACACCACCTTGATGTCGGTGGCCGTGACCCAGTCCTGCAGCACGGGCGAGTTGTCGAAGTCGTGCGCCGAGGGCCTCCCGTCGAGGGTGCTGAAGGCGATGAGGCCTCCGGCCAGAGGCCTCATGTCGGTGTGCGAGTCGGTGCAGATGGCCTCCTGCTCGTTCTGCTTGGTGATGGCGGCGCGGCTGGGCCTGTTGTACATCTTGCGGCACTGCGTCGAGTAGAACTGGAAGGGCACCCACGTCTTGCCGAAGTCCATGGACTTGGCGATGGCCATGGACTCCGGGCGAGGGGAGCAGAACTGGAGGCTCACGTACGTCACCTCGAACTTCTTGCCCAGCGCCAGCGTCAGCGTCACGTTGAGCGGGTGCTGCACGTAGCTCTCCGACTGCCAGCAGGTCAGGTTGTGAGGGTTGTTGAGGTCCGTGAGGTAAGCGGCCGGGCGCGCGCGCTTCGGGTCGGCCGCGTCGCACAAGTGGCAAGTGCGGCTGCGCTCGTCGCCCTTCTCGGCCAGGACGCAGTAGCGCCCCTGGGGGCGGCCGCACGTGCTCGACACCTTCACCTCCTTGCCGAACGCGGCGTTCACGAAGTCCGGGATGCAGCGACGCGGGTGCCCGTTCTCGTCGTAGCAAGGGTCCGGCTGAGGAGCCGTCTGCACGGCGAACATGCTCAGGCCGCCGCCACCTCCACCGTAGCCGCCGCCGCCGCCGCGCACGCCCTCCGCCAGGCAAGCGGCCACGGCGGCCAGAGCCACCAGCGCCTCCCAGCCCGCCGGAGACATCCCGGGTCGCCGCGGGAGGGCGCGCGGAGGGGGACTAAAGGGCGGGAAAGCAAACCTGCAGCGGGGAAAGTGGAGGGAGGGAGAGAGAGACAGACAGACAGACAGAGAGCGTCAGCGTCACAGGTGCTGCCACTGAGGTTGAATTAAGACTAGCGCTTGCTTGGGCTGGCCAATGAACAAGTTTGGGCGGAAGAGCAGGAGCGGTCAGTGGGCGCCTTCCAAGCTGACCCAGCGCCTGCCGGAGGATTAAGGGACGGTCGGATTGGGAAGCGGTGGTGGGTGTGGCGGCAGGGCGCGCGCGCGAGCCACTGACCCACTTTTGACGGACAAGCAGCACCGCCCGCCTCTTAACGCGGAGGGAGATTCCCGCTCAGGTTAAGCGGGGCTGAGTCAGCCGAGTTTTAAGTTGAGGCCGTTTCTCAGTCGCTTTCCTATCAAGTCCCAACTTTCATCCTTGGAACCTGCTGCGAAGTATTCATAAAGCGGAGAGGGCGCTCAAGAGAGCCTTTCCTTCAGCGTTTTCCCTGTGTTTTTCTAGGCGCTAGACCAGCGTTTCCAGAAGGTGAGTTCTCCAGCCGTTTTTGGACTACAACTCCCATCATCCCTAGCTAACAGGCCCAGTGGTCAGGGATGATGGGAATTGTAGTCCGAAAAAAAACAGCTGACGCTAGAGAAAAGTGGCACGTGGCACAATATCTAAAGTGTCGACTCGAGAGTAAGGCCCGTTGAGCTATGCGGCTTCTTAGTTAAGCGGGAGAGAAGGTGAAGAAGTGTCTGCTGCATGAGCCAAGTGTCATTGAGGCCACATCGCACAGATAAAGCTGTATTATACCAATTTAAACAGCCATGGCTTCCCTGCAAGAGTCATGGGAACTGTAGTTTGTTAAGGGTGTGGAAAGCTGTTAGGAGAACCCTATTCTCCTCGCAGCAGGGATACAATTTCCAGAGTTGCCGATTGATTGTTAAACCACTCTGGAAATTGTAGTTCTGGGTGGTGAACTGGGATCTCCCAATATCTCTCAGCACCTTTAAACTACGGTTCGCAGGTAAGTGGCATTGCTGCTGCTACTTTAAATATATACTGCACCGCGAACGGGGGCCTGAGAGTGAGGACTTGATTCAGGATAAAATGCTACAGATTTTATCTTGCCAGCAACATCCTCTGCCCTAAACGGTGGAGGAGGAGATGGAAAGGCGTTCCGCTGAAGCCAAGAGGATGAGGATCCATCGACTCCGAGCAAGCAAAACCCCTTGCAATCCGGGAGATGGGCGCCCGCGCAACGGGCTTGGATGGTGCACGGATTTCCACGGCAAACTGTCCAGTGGATTGGGGGGGGGGTTGGTGTGGCGGTTTCGGCAAGCGAGAAAGCAGATGAGAGAGAGAGAAGTAGCACGCAGCCCCAAGCTATCTTCAACTGAAGTCCCACTGGCTGGAAAGAAGTTCTGCGGTTCTGCGGAACCAGTAGGACTCCGTTTTAAATGGACTACGGGGCGCCTTCAGACTGAGTTTTCCTAACGCATGCCAGTACTTCTACCACCTCACAGACACCTGCTATTAGCCCTTCTGAATATGTGTCCCCATCCCACACACTTCTTCCACACAGAGCGCCTTCCTTCACTCTTGGGAGGGCCTTGCCCCGAAAGATCAAAAGCCACTTAAAGCAAACATACGCACCTCATTTTGATGCAGGCAGAATATTTAACAGCCATTAAACTGTTCTGCAATTAGGGGAAATTGGGCGGGAGAATTTTAGCCGGCAGACCCAATTTATTTGGGTCTTCGAAACCCATGCACGTGGCTGCCCATAATGTCTGGAACTTTTTACTGCGAGGTAAAAGTTTACCGAGGCCTTCTCGGTAGTGGCACCCGCCCTGTGGAACGCCCTCCCTTCAGATGTCAAAGAGAATTAACAACTACCAGACCTTTAGAAGACATCTGAAGGCAGCCCTGTTTAGGGAGGCTTTTAATGTTTTATAGATTATTGTATTTTAATGCTCTGCTGAAAACCGCCCAGAGTGGCAGGGGAAACCCAGCCAGATGGGCGGGGTATAAATAGTAAATTATTATTATTATAAATAAGACCCAGTGATTTCTGGTGCATTTGAACCAGTAGGTTCTCTCTTAGGTAAATCTAGCGCAACAGTAATGAAGTTCAGGACACAAGACCCTTGGTGGTGCCTTCTATGCAAGGGACTAACAGCAGAAAATCGCTTGTGGGACTTCCTTCCATGCAAGTGGCGTTCTGGGCAACCCTAAACAGGTCTACTCAGAAGCATGTCCCACTGCGTTCAGTGGTGCTTATTCCCGGGAAAGTTTTAGAGGATATCCGCCTTGGAATCACAACCCTGCAGCCTGAACTTGTGCGTGGTTCAGCCCTTTCAGTGGGACTCGCCCAAGCGAGCGTGCCTAGGATTGCCTTCACTTCTGTGCGACACTAAACCAAGCGACGTGGCTTACCACCAGGCTTGTGGTTCTGGTTGTCAGAGGATGAACGAGGGAAAGTGGAAGGTGAGGATCAACTCAGCCTCATCCACAACCCAGTTCGTCCAACATACCAGGGTTTAAACGGAGCCATTCAGCGAATGCTGCTGCTACTAGTGAGTAAGCCCCATTGAAGACACTAGATCTGACTTCTGAGTAAACATGCATAGGATCGCACTGCACATATCTCTTAACGAGAGAGAAACGGAAAGCGGCAGATGGGACTCCAAAACGGCTCAGAAAAAAAGGCTTTTTTCAGTTATTCCAACTGTGTTGGCCAAGAGACCAAATTGTTCTTTCTTTCGCTCCAGAAAACTCTCTGCCCTCGCCTGCTTAGAAGGCGACTGAGCTTGGGGCTGCTTTGAAAATGCCGCCTGAGTTTCGCCCCAGCGTCACACACACACCCTACCAAGAAGGGAAAGCTCGAGATCTGGGCACACTGGCGACCGAGAGAGAGAGAGAGAGAGATCGACGTCCGGCCCACAAAAGTTGGAACAAGGCATGCGGGAGGTTCCCCAGCTCCGGGAAGCATCCTGCAGCCTCCGGTGGGGATGTCCCTAGCTCGGTTCGAGCGAGATAACTTCCCCTGAAGCGCCACCCAGGACCCCTTCCTTGGCACCGGAGGATCGTAAAAAGGCAGACCGACCAACATTTCACCTGTCTAAATGCTGCGCTGCAAAGTGACTCTCTGGAGTTTCAAGCAAGAGTCTCCCTACCTGGCGACGCGAAAGAATGAACCTTTTGCGCGCAAAGACGTGGGCTCTGCCCCGGCGTGGCTCTTCTTCACGAAGAGCTGAGGCAGCCGCGACTCCACCCCTCCCTTCCCTCCCGCCTCGAAGCTCCCCTCCGCCGCCCTCCTAGGGTCCCTCCGAGCTACCTTGCTTGGTTTGGCAGCAGCAGCCGCAGCTGCTGGAGGGCGGGCAGTCGTTTCGCGGGTGGCGGACTTGGTTCCTCGGCGGCAGCTGCAGCCAGCGGGCTTCGGTGGCTCAGGGGTCGCGCTCGCTGCCCATCGTCCGGCCCCAGCGAGCGGCCAGGCTCCGTGGATGCCCGGAGCTAGTGACGCGCCCGGCTCGGGCCGGGGCTGAGGTCATCCCGGAGGAGTGACACCCCGTGGGCTCGCGCGGGGGAAGAAGCGACGACATCCACTGGGGGGCTGGCAGGGCGCGCGGCGGGAGGGAGAAGGGGCGGCGCCGGAGGGGGAGGAGCCGGGGGAGGGGGAGTTGGCCAGCCACTGCAGGATCGGGCTCTCCTAGGGTGGCTCCGTCCCCGCGAGCTCGGAGGGTCGAGCCTGGGCAGTCAAGGGCCGTTGCGCAGGGGAAACCGGGCGAGCGAGCGCGGGCTGCCGAGCTTTGCAACGCGGCGTGGCCGGGAAGGAAGGCGACGCGTGAAGCTCCTGTCCCGCGGCCAAACCCGAGCTTGGCTGCCCTAAGGGAGACCGAAGTGCCTCGCGCTCCGGCTTGCGTGCCCAGGAGAAGGAAATCCCGCGAAGGGAAAAGCCTGGGCTTCGTCCCGACGAACTGCTGTTGGGGCTCAGCTCCTGCTGGTGGAGCTTCTAAGGTGCATCCGGAGCCGGTTAGCCGCCTGGGGCGGGGAAGCAAATATTCTCGTTTAGTAAATCAGACATTCCCGTGTCCAAAAAGATACCATGCACAGGGGCCTCTTTAGCTACCTCCGGTCGCGCTGGGCTGCCAAACTTCCCACCAGCCTAAAATACTTAGTCGAAAATACAGTACTCCGCCAGACAAAACACGCAGCCATCCAGCTGGGCTCGAGAAAGCCTTCAGCCGCCCTCCTCTCCCTCCTCCGAGTGAACTAAGCGTATCTGTTGCTCACCTCCCGGGGCAAACTCGTGCGAGGTGGTAAAATACCCAGCGCCTTCTTCCTCGCTGGAGGCAAAACGACAGTGTTTTTGGCAGCGAGGACCGTCAGAGTTACTTTCTCTTCCCACCACCCGGCGTTTTTTTCTTGCCTTCCTTTATTCCTCCGATGTTTAAAGCCGACTTCGAGCGACACACCCACACCCCTGGTTGTTCCAGGGTGTCGAATCCTGTCAACCTGTCTAAAGAACGTCTATTACCAGCTCTTCCTGCTGTTCGTCTATTACTTGCATAATAAAACCAGCTGTCTTTTATTGTGCACCCAATTATGTGCTCATTACAATTCCTTGGGGAGGAATCCCGGTGTTATCTCCGTTCTTTGGGCAGACCTGTGTGACGAAATCCCGTCGTTTCCTAACAAGTCGTAGCTTCCCACAAGCACCTCACTCACTCGTGGGATGCAGAGGGTGAAGTCTTGGCTCCATCGCCAATTTCTCATACTGTATGCGTATACTGTATGCGATTGTAGAGAAGTACTTTTGAATATTGGGTGTGTTTGGCGGTGGCTGGCTAGCCAGTCTAGTTTCGCCCAGACTGCGTGTTATGAAGTGTTAAAACTGAATACACGCACCGCGCACATTACGATCCGTTTGTTTGGGATCCCATTCAAAGGCCGCAAGCCATTCGCCAAGAAAAAGGATGAAGAGGCATCACATGCACGCAAATTCCCAGAGCCCACGTAGAAAGTCCATTCGCTCTCCAGACTGTCCCGAGAAAGCTGGATCTAGGCCGACACCACCTCACCTCCGCTTCCAAAGAGATGACTTCTTTGCGGCTCTTGGCCGGGAAATAAGTTTTATTGCAACATCTGAAAGTGACTCCTCCTAGCACCGATTCCTCTGTTAGAAGCCGCCCTGCCTAGATTCCTCGCTACAGCCCAGGGCCTAGAAGTGACCCACTCCCAGTGCTGATCCGATGCTTTCTCAGTTCTGTCACGCGCAGCACACCGTGACCTGCCAAGGGCTACAAGACAACCGACCCTCCCTGAAATTCCCTCTTCCGCGCAACTTTTAAAGGCGCGAGAGCCCTGGTTCTCTTTTCCACCTCTGCAGTAGAAATGCGGAGGGATGGCAGCTCAGAAGCGGAACTGAGAGTCCCAGAGGAGGAAAGGTCCGCAATGTCATAGTAAGGTTCAAACCCGGCACGAGATTTAAAACGGAGTTTTCCAAAGGCTGGCAAGGACAGCATTGGGCTACATTGTTGGAGCCCAAACCTGCATTGGGATCCTCGAGCTCCGGCCTAGAAGGAAAACCTGGCCCTTCATTTTAAATGTGTGGGGCACAGTGGCGAGGAGAAGGCACTCTGTACATGCTCAGAGGTACTTTTCTTTATAGGTTGTCACGCCTGTTTCATTCGAAAAGGGGGGGTGGTATGGCCACAGGTGGGAGAGGATTCTAAGTGGGCGTGGCGAAAGAATGAAGGTGGAGCCCATAGCGCCTGCAAAAAACAGAAAATAGAAATCCTCTTCTGACACAACTGCTGATCGCTCTCACAAGCGCACATACACTGATGCACTGAGATTTATATTTGTTCTGTTCATGTACGTACACAGAGCACGAAGTTGACTAGGCACTGTGTGAAGGCAGAAAAGCCTGTAGGCAGGAATGCACATCATGTACCAAGAAAAAAGGAGAATGCTTTCCTCTTGAGATGCAGCTACCTTAGTCTGCAGAAAAGGTCCACGTGCACCTGCCCTTTTCCAGTCCTAGTTTGCACCAATGAAGTCAGTCTATCCTCCCCCGGCCCTTGTCCTTTCTCTTCAAGCCAGCCTGTCGGTCAGCTACCCAACTGAAATTGCCTGGGAGCAGAGAGTTATCTTCCACATTTTTTTTTAGCGAGGGTCCGTCCACCACCTCTGGAAGATTGGATTGGGGCACCCTGGTGCCGGTGCTCTAGCCACGCACCCGTATCCTGCACGGAGGATCCTGTACAACGGGAGATGCGCCTACTCACTCCAGAAAGACAAAAAAAAAAAAATCATAAACACAGAGTAAGCTTAGATCCGCCAGCTGCTTCCGGGTGAAAAGGGCTAAGGATAGCGATGGACGGGTGTTTTTAACTGGCAGACAACAAACGACTAGATCAGACTTGTGGAAGAAGAAAAAGCCAGATAGGTAGCCTTGTTCGTCTGCTATAGCAATAATAATTAAAAACAAAAACCCACGCCTCCCCCGCTGCCACCACCAAACTAAATTAGAGGCATTGTGACAGAAACGTTGGTGTACTGGAATCCACTGCTGCACCTGAGGCATGAAAGGTTATGCACAATTGGCGGAGCAGGGCATGTTTTCTACAGGGCTATGGGGACCGGGGAAAGGTATAAACAGTGAAGCCGAAGGTATCAAGAGGTACAGTCAGTGTCTGAGACATTTCTATGCAAAAGCTCAAATGTATACAAGATCAGCCGCTGGCCGAGCGTTCAGTGCAAGCTGCAGTAACTGGCAATAATACATTCTTGCAAGGTTCGCCATGTGCTAATTTGGTGCTTGTAACGTATGTATTGGCGTGGTCTCTCTCTCTCTCTCTCTCTCTCTCTCTCTCTCTCTCTCTCTCTCTCTCTGTGTGTGTGTGTGTGTGTGTGTGTGGTGTGTGTGTGTGTGTTGGGAGACCCTTAGATCTCCTCTGGGATTAAACTCCCGAGTAAACTCCGGAGAGAAGTTAAAAGGTTCCCATCGATTTGAGGCGCTGGATGCTGTGGCTGACAAGCGGAACGCGCTCGGCAAACTATTTGTAGGAGCTGACTCAGTTAGTATGTGGGTTCTAGGAGGGGGCAAGGGCAGTTGGGGATTCCTAAATTGCAGGGCGGATTGCCTTGTAGTTAAACACTGCAGCAAAACGAGCTCCAGTCGGCTGCCAAGGACTAGCGCGTCCCTTAGCACCCTGTTACCGTACATTATTCCAAATAATCCCAAACAGCACATTTCCTTGTAGCTTCTTTAATTCTAAATAGGCCCGAGTTCCTACCGGTACTTTCATACAAACTTCCTTCTGCCACAGCGATCTATGAATTAATTCGTTGATTACAGATGCAAAATATGGGGCCAAGCGCCTCTCTTTTTAGTCTGGCCTTTGGCCGGTTCCTATCCAGGGTGACTAGCTGCTGTTTTGTAATTAAACTGTTGAGTTGGATAATGTTGTTTTTGTTTGTTATTCATTCATTAATATATAAATTAACTTGCAGCAACGAATCTCAAAACGCATTACAATTTCAAAAGTATCACACACACACACGTACACACATAATGAGATCTAACCAAAATTAAGTGCTTTGAAATCCATTTGCTTTTAAACGGGCGACATGAAGCGGGAACCTATAAGCATGTTCACCAGGAAGCAGGACCTGCTGAGAGCACTAGGGTCCAGGCTACATACTAGGACTGGTCTGTGTCTCCATTCCAGGAGCTTTTAGGACTTTAGCCTTATACAGGCAGCTAACTTCCTCACATTGAAGTCGATGGGGCTAAAAGGTACAGTACTTAACGTCGATTGGCTCGAGCTCCGAGTTTTTGCACAACGCGAGCCTAGTTTTTTGTTTTTTAATGTGCTGATGATAGTCTTGCGAGCAATGGAAGTACGTTTCTTGATTTAGAGAAAGCCGCTCTATTTCCACAACAACAAACAAATTGTAATATTTAGTGGAAAGCCATTGTTAACATTTCTCTACTCAGGCACTGTAGAATTAATTTCGTTTCCCATGAGATCTACGAATAAAGGGCGGGATACAAATTCAATTGATGATGATGATGATGGGCCTCTCTAGATATTCGTTTCTTCCCCATCCCGCCTATGAGGCTGCTATGAAAAACACAAAGATTTTTACTCTCAGATTTTCAGGACTGATTCTTGGTTTTAAAGGTAAACTATACGTTTATTCTAATGATATTCCGATCGTTAAGGTGTGCCTCGCTGCGCTGGTGGAGCCAGTGTCCCGTTTGGATTATTAAAACATACTTCAAATGAGCTACCTCTAGAATCGGAGCTGCTATCTGGATGTTTTCAGAACTGTGAAGCCTGCAGTTAAAAGTTGCTTTTGCAGTTCAATTTAAATCTATAGGAGTTCTGTCAAAGCCTGCTCATTTACCATTGAGGTGCAAATATGCTGGCTATCAGGAATATCCACATTTTCCAAAACAAAAAAGCCCAGGCAACAATAACAGAGAAACTAAACGACTTATGATCGAGACTCCGTTTTTCAACGAAGCATGCAAACTACTAAAAGAGATTCCCCTCGCATCTACCCCTTCCCCGGGTCTTTGCAAATTCCCCATCTCCTCTCGGTCCGCAATAAAGTCTTGAAAGGAAAACGTCAACAACTAGAACCGATCCAAAGGAGAGGGAGGCATTTCTTCTAATATTCCTGCACATACGGTATATTGGCCTTATAGAAAGGGTATCATCCATAATATTAAAATAAAAGGCTCTCCACCTCACCCCACACTGTGGGTGGCTGGGTGGGGGCGCGCGGGATTTTTCTGCTTTAGCCACAATTTATATTTTGCTGAGCGCTGTTCAGCAATCAGAAAATAGGGTGAAGGAAGGCACATATGTACGTAGCAGATTTTTTTTTTTAACTTTTGTCCCCTCTTTGAACCTGCACTCTGGTGGACAACCTCCCCCCCCCCCTTACCCTCCTCTCTTTGCAGGGTCTTTTGCCTGCTTTCGCTATAGCGAAGACTTCCAATCAGAGACTTTCCTCCCTTATTCTTCTCTCTCGCTCCAAGCAGGCATTACTGTCCCTCGTCTAAGGAAGTTGGTGCAATTTGTTAGAGAGCTTAAGACAGTAATCGCGTCCAACCCTACGCGATGCTGAATAGTTTCTGACTCAAGGCTCATAGGATCGGGTTGCGCATCGCAGCCTAAGAAACAGAATAAGGAAATCTGGCGCAGCTCTTATTGCAAATCCAGAAGGCCTTCTCTGGTGTGATTTCTAATTTATTCCCCATTCTCCCCCTCCCACTATGTCTCCGGAGTTCAGGAAACAACTTGGAGATCCCAATAATCCTCTTCCTCAGGTACCTTGTTGGGAAAAATAACTCACCCCCTAAGCATCTCCCCCCTCACGCCTCTTTGACCCCCTTCCCCCTGCAACCCCTAATCACTCAGTAAGGGTCAAACGCCAATAGTTGGGATATGAGTTATAGTTTTTAGATTATTTAATTTTCCAAAAAGCTGGGACCCCCACTGGAACAAAATTGGTCCCATCTAAGCAGACATGGCGTTCTTTTCTAAGGCTACAGTCCCCATCCCCATGCACTTACCTGGGAGGAAGTCCTACACATTTAATTCTATGGGATTTATTTCAGAGTAGACATGGTTAGGATTGCAGCCTAAGGCTTCTCAGACACCATGAAGGGCTCTGGGTTTGGGTCAGGCACTTTGCAATTGCAAGAGTAACTTGCAAGTGGAGCCCCAGATCAGCTGGGGTCTACACCTATAGCAAAACAAGTGGACGCTCATATGTGCCAATTTGGGGAAAAAAAATTTTTGGGGGTCACCTGGAATCAGATGCTAAAGGACTGTATGAGAGGTGTACATTTCAATTTAGTTCAACATATAGGCAGTTATAAGCTGGTTTTAAAGAAAAGATACTTCACGAAACAGTGTACAATAGCAAACTGCCCTCCACATCAATAGAAGTGTTATTTAAAAATATCAAAATGCAGCCACGCTTCATGGTAGGCAAAAAGCCAGCATAAAAACAACCAGCCAGCCTAGCACCAACTTGACACACACCATCCTCAATTTATTAAAACATCATATCTGCCGCCCAACTGCATCAGCCACTGAAAGCTACAGAGGGTGGCAATGGGGGAGCAGTGTGAGTCTTCCATGTGAAAATACCAGTTCCACAAAACCTCCAGCAAACAACTAATTTGATGGAAAGGTCACTTTGAGGAAGGAGGTGGTGATGATGGCCTTTGAGTAAGTGCCCCTGCTATAGCTGAGCCATCAGCTCCTTCTAGATAACAGTCCTCTCTCTTTTGCAATTGTGCAACCAGTTCATATTGTTAAGATTTGTCCCCAGGGAACCCTAACCCTTCAAAGCCCTCCCATATCCCCAAACCCCTTCCTTACACCCACCCCCTGCCCACAATCCCTATCAATCCTTTCTCACCCCTCCCACTTCTCTTCTCACAGATCCCAGACATTTCAAGAAATCTCATACCCAGGCCTTTCTAAAGAGATGCCTTCTGATATTTGTATTGCACTCCAGCCAGATCCCTCCGTCTCTGGGGTTTTTATTCTGCAGCATACTTTAGCCCAGTTTAGCCTTGTCTCTGGGGCCAACACAGCCATCGCTTTGTTGCCAGGGCTGAATTAAGACACACTGAGGCCCTAAGCTGTGTCGCGTTGAAGAGGCGCCCAGAGCATTACCCAAAAGATGTGTATTAGTCTAACAGAAAGGGCAATAAAAATAGAAGTGATGACATTTTACATTTGCATAAATACTAGTGCATAGTTGAGTATGCAGCCAAAAACTAGCAAGCTAGCTAAAGCATGTAGCTTGCCACAAGCTTGTTTGCATATGAAATAACTTCAAATGGATATACCTTATGATTTCTTAATTATCAAATATGGAAACCATATTATAGTTAAATCTGCACAAGTTTAAATGCAATATATCAACTAATGGTGTAGCCATGAAATATATGTTTGTGATGCAATAATGATGTCTGTTTTTCCTGTTTCTATTATTATTATTATTATTATTATTATTATTATTATTATTATTACAATCTTGAAAATTAGTGCTGTTGTTTGTATTTAGAGGCTCCTCATAATTTGCGGCCTTAACTGTGGTCAACTTTTCTTATGCACAAATCCAGCTCTGTGTACTGCAGACCCTTGCTGCAGCCCAGGTCAGCCCCACTACTCCCCAAAGTGGTATCAGCTTCCACTGGTTGCCTGGGTACCTCCATACAGCCAGTGTTCAGAAGCTGGCTAGCTTGCCACTTAATGACCATGCAACATTCCGCTACCAAATTACACCAAAAAACATCTATTGAAGTTAAGGGACGGGGGACAACAACTGGATAGTATATTGGAATGGAAAACAGTTTACGGTAACTGCAAAATTAAATTTAACAATATATATATTTGACCTACATTTGTCTTCTAGTGCCAGTTAGTGCATCTTTCGCAGATAAGTGACAGTGGGTTTCTCTGCAACCTCTGCCTCCATCTTAAAATATCCAGGGTTGGTAATCCCTGAAAAAGCTCACCATCAACCCCTTTGCAATCAGGTGGTGTGGCAGCTACTCCTCCATTGAGCCAAATACTGTATGAAATGCAGCCAGTTTTGCTATTTCCTTCTTATTCTGACTTGTGCCTGGCTCAGAAGTATTTCGGAGTGAAAGAACTTAGTGAGAGTATGGCTAAATGCACTGGGAGCAATGCACTGGGAGGCCTCTAGCTCAAATCTCACCTCTGTTATGAATTCACTAGGGAAACCCTCTCTCAGCCTTTGTCCCTGTTTTACAGTGTGGGGAAAATGTTAATACTTTACGGACCCACCTTACAAGTTTTCATTTTGCTGGTTTTGCTTTCATTACCTATGTTCTTCTAGCAATAATTTATTCCGATAGGAAAGTGTTTACCTTCTGGAGTGTCTGCATTGGCAGCTTGCTCTCAAACAAGAGTGGTTTACCAATGGTTTCTTTGCACTCTCTGCATTGTCAGCCTTAAGGAGGAATAACCTAAACCTGCAGTTTGGAATGATGTGATTTACGGCTGAAGTTACTTGCTAAACCCTATCCTGTTTGAGAGTGCAGATGTCAATATACCTGGTGGTAATGCATGTCAATCATTCTGAGTGCTCTCGGGCGGGGGGGGGGTGTCAGAGAATCTTATTCAGCCCAAAGACCATGTTCCCTCCAGAGCAGTCTTCTGAGGGCCACACACCTCAGAAGAGGGCAGGACCAGAGGCAAAAGTGGGCAGAGAAACAGATTAAAATCATGTTTATACAATAAGTACAATAAGCTAGTTTACACACACATACACACACACACACACACACACACACAGAGAGAGAGAGAGAGAGAGAGAGAGAACTCTTCCATTCAGAGAAACAAGAAGAATTATCATAGTACAAGGACCCACTCCAGTCAGGCAAAAATGCTTGGGGTGCAAAGCAGGGTCAGTGAGGAGGGGCATGGCCTGGGGAGAGGTGGGAGACCCAGATGGCCACACTTGGCCCCCAGGCCTGAGATTCCCTACCCTTGTTCTCAGTGCATTAGGAGCTGATAGGAGGAAAGCCCAGTTTAATGCTGCCATTGGTAAACTAGACTGGACTGGATTATGTTGAGGTGATAGATGTATAAATGAGGAGTCAGCAGAACGTTGTAGTGCATCACCTGGACACCTGGACCTCTTGCACCGGATTTTTTAAAAAATGATTGGGGTTCATTTCTTAATATATGCCCTTAGATCAGTTGTCAGCTCCAATCTGCATGAGTCAGGCAATGGGAATCAGGCATCAGGAACTGGATAGAGGCATTTTCTTGCTTTCCCATCTGCCTGTCTACTTGCAGAGGGGATGGGTTTTATTTTATCCCCATCCTCCCCCTCCACAACTGAAAGGGTCTGATTTTCACATCATCTGGATGCCCCTTTGCTTCTTGGCTGCAGCAATGGAATGAACCAAGCTGACCTCCAGGGAGGTTTGTTTAGGGATGAAACAATGTTTGTCTTGTCCAGACACCATGAATTTCCCTGTGCTTCCTCAACAGCGGTGCAGCCAACAGATACAATATAACAAATGCTTTGCCATATTTTACCCTTTCAAAGGGAGAGAGAAAAATAACCCTCTAAAATTCTAGCAATGGCAGGGTTCACAGAGGTGAACAGCAGGGGGTGAAGGGGGGGGGGACAAGGAGCAACTATAAAGGCTTGGTCCATCAGCCAGAGGCTGGATGCTTTAAAATGTGGAGCAGATGCCGCTCACTAGATACATTTTAATATAGAAGTTAGCTTTGGTGTGATGAACAGTAAATTCAATGGAGCTTACTCCCAGGTAAGTGGGTCTAGGATTGCAGCCTAGCACCCTGATCCTAAATGCCTTGCATGGAAATGGACTCCACCGAAAGTTGCACAGGCTACTTTTAATAAATGGCCATGATTTAGAAAAGAAAAGTCAATCACATGAGTACAAAAGACAGGAACAGGACTGAAATTCAAAATGTCCTAGATAGCCAGCAATATGACAAAACTGAATAAATACCAATGTGTCACACTCACATTGGGGGAAAAGATCCAAATTTTGTATGAATTTTGAATGCAAAATTGACCAGTTGTATCCTCACTTAATGCTGCTAACTTTTTCACCTAATTTTTGAAAGGGCAGAACTGTGCAAAGCAGCAACAACAATTTTATATATTGTCCCTGATGGTGGCAACTTTCTCACAGAGCAGCTGCTCTCGGTAATGAGCCTTGTTTATTTGCTGCAAGATTCCAAGAGTCAAAGCCCTCTTCAATCAAATGCACAAGTGAAAGAAAGAATGAGGGGAGTTATTTCTTTATACATCTGACTTTCGGGCAGGTGGGTTATCTGGGATGGCATGCAATTCTCCCTGGTTTTCTGAACTAAGTGCCATAGAGGAGGGAATGGGCCCTGGGCCTTGTCAGCCAGTGTGATTTAGCAGTGGGCAAAACATTGGGGTAAGATAGAGAGAGGCGGATACAAATCCCTGCTCCCTAGGTGATGGCCTTTGGGAAGTTATCAGCCTAAGTAGCCTCCCTAGGTTACCATCAAGAAACAAAGCTGTGGTTCCGACTCCGAGAGCCAAAGAGGGAAGGGCAGGCTGGCTGCTGGTCTAGTTGATATTCATTTCCCATTTCCACCAAACTGGTTCTCCCATCAAGAGAGGTTGGGACAGGCCTGGCACAACCTGTTCAAGTGACCACCCCATTTCCAGTTTTCATCTAGCTGTTTGGAAATGGCAATGGATGAAGGAGGAGGGGTGAGGGGAGAAATAGCAGTGGATAGCAAAAGTGGCACAGAGTTGTGAATCCCTTTGAAAACTCAAATGGCAACATACCCATAATGCCTACTAACCATTACTACAATTTGAATCTAGGCATAGATCATGCGCTACTGATTGTTGTTGCTATATTACAGGGTGCCCTAGGTTGTCTTTATTATTTATGCATTTATTTCCTTCCCTTTTGAAAACTCATAGCAACTTATCTGTGCCTCCCAGGAGTCTCCTCTCCAGGTCACATCCACACCTGCTTAGCTTCAATAACATTGTAGCATCACAAGAGTGATCAGGATCAGCCTTCCCAAACCTGGTGCTCACCAGATATTTTGGACTTCAATTCCCACCAGCCCCAACCAGCATACCCAACAACCATTTCTATTTTATTTAACAACAGAAGACTTGAACCCCTAATTGCACCAGGGGCTTCAGTCATTCAAATTTCAGCGGCTCCCTGTGTGAGGCCAAAATTCAGTGTCCCCCTTCCTCTCACCTTACATTATGCACTTGCACAATGTCATAGTTGTGGTGCCCTGTGGTGCCCCCCTTGGCTCAGTGTCCAGTGGGGTGTGTGTGACTGTTTGTGCTTCCCTAAACCCACCTCCGATTGCATTAAAGCATAGCATGGCCCAAACTAGCTGGCCATGGTTTTTAAAGTTCCTAAACACATTTATTTGGGAGTAAGCACCGTGGAACACAGCAGAACTTACTTCTGAGTAAACATGCCGAGGATTACATGGCACAAATGTGGTAGAGTCTCCTTGACCTGCAGTTTTTAATCCAAAATAAAATAAAACCAATGGGCATTTCTACTCACCTGCCAGCAAATATATAATAGTAGAGGTACCAGAGCAGTGAGGTCTCCTATTTCCAGGGCTTTTTTTTCAACAGAATGGGCTGTACTAACATTCCAAAGACAAGGGGATTATAAGTAAACCATAATGACATAGAAAGTGGGGGAAATGATCAAGTTAGCATTTTATTATGCTCCTCTACATAATTGATAACTGATAATATTAATGAGTGGGCATTTCTATGCTGTAATCCGTCTAGTTTCGGTACACATTTTTGGCAACTCGCTTCTTTTGTCATAAGGAGACACAGAAACCTTATGCAAAACCCTCATATTTGTAAGTGGATTTTTCTTTGTTTTTAACAAAGACTCAAGAAGTGCTGCAAATTATTTTTTATTGCTGGTCTCATCTTTCCCTATACTGTTAGCCTTTTAACAGGGCTAAAAAGTGTGTGTGTGTGTGTGTCCCCCCCCCCCCGATTTGTGCTTTAATCATTGGTTTTGTTTGTTTGTTTTGGCAGTCCATCTGGAGATGGCCTCTAGGTTGGATGAGGGTTTTCTTTTCTTTTCTTTTCTTGGATTTCAAATTCACGGGGAAGTCTGAGAACATTGATGAATGATAGTGAGAATGGAACTTCCAGGCACAGAGACCTCTGAACTGAAGAGCTAAGGACCTTCATGTGAGGACCTTCATGTGGACTTCCAGAAGTGACGACTTTAGGAAAAATACCAGGGATTTCCAAACTGTGGCCTGCAGACCACCAGTGGTCCACAAGCTTCATTCAGGTGGACTTTGTGGCATGCCTCTAAACAACACTTACAATTCAATTTCGATGCCTCTAAACAACACTTACAATTCGATTTCCTTAGAGTCCAGATTGCCAGACAATGAAATACTACATAAGAAATAAAAGAAGCAATACAAATGCAATTAAAAATCACACAACATCTACCACAGCACATTACAACTGCTGCAATGGGCAGAAGAATAATTAAGTGGACCACCAAGAGCCTCAACAATTTTCAAGTGGTCCATGGAGGGGAAAGTTTGGGAACCACCAGAAGGAAATATTGGATTAGATGGTGTCATGGTTTCACTGTGGAAACCTTACTGGGGGAGAGGAGATATACTCAAACCCATAAAGTGTGAATTCTTTGACTGAGACAGACAAAGCGTAACCACTTTACAGAGTTGTGGGTGAAAGCTAATGTTAGTCAGAGCAACCCCTTTGAAATCAAAGTAAGTTCATTAATTTCAATGGTTCTACTTCAAGTATGATTTAACTGGATTGAGATCCATAACCTTATCCCCTATTCTTATTCCTAACCCCTTACAAGATAGTGAGGGAAACAAATAAATACCAACTTAGGTGGTGTGAACACAATATTTCATTCTCGAATCAATGGAGACTGAATATTTGTTTTTTTTCTACCGGTACCTAGTCTGCACATAACCCAGATCTATTACATATTTTTTGCCCATGAAAACCCCTTTTGGGGAACTGGTTTCATTCTGAAAATAAGAGCTCATTGCATATTTATTCTGCATTACCCAATGGAGTGTCCGACAATGCAGTGTTTGTTTGTTTGTGTGTCTCCCTAGCTGCCCAATGACCTTGTGGGTGCAGGCAGAGTAGACCAAGAGGCAATCACCATTTCCTTCTTCATTCAACTGGGGTCTGCACAGGGAGGAAAAGACATAGATAACCTAATCAAGGGTTCAGGAGAGCAGGATCAATGACGACCAGCAGGAACATTTATGGATTGCAAAAAGCTACATTTTGTGCTACAAACAGGTTAGTGCCTATGCAGCCAAAACATAGGTACATTTGTGTACCGTATGCACTTAATTCTCTATAGTAATCTTCAACAATGAATCCTGGATATCACCTAGACCTATTCCACATATGAGTGCAATTCTATGCACAGATACCTGGGAGTAAGCTCCACAGAATACTGTAAGGGTTACTTCTCAGTAAACATGCATAGAATCACGATGCACAATGCTTAGTCAACCTGCCAGACCTTAAGGCCAATTGCTGCTGGGTTTGCTAAAATCCTTATGCTGCAGAATCAAGGAAGCCCAAACTAACTTTCATTTCAAGAAAACAGTTCAAGGGCAGCATTAAGATGATTTCCACAAGGCAACCCTATTATATTCCTTTAAAAAAAATCTAGTCAATTCCAAGGCAAGGGAGCTCCCACCACATTCTCATGAAAGTGTTACACCAGAGGTGGGGAAGTTGTGCCTCTCCAGGTGTGGCCGGACTCCCAACCCTCATCAACCTTCAGCCAGCATGACCAATGCTCAGGGGTGATGGGTGTTGCAGTTCAGCCACATGAGCTAGACGGAGCTAGACCCTGAGCTAGACGGAGTCGCCACGTGTGTGTTTTGCACTGGATGATGACCGTCAGGTCAAGCCGCGTCTTGGATACATAGAACAGTTACCCAAGACCAAGCGCCATCACTGACGGCGAAGCACAGTGACAACACAGTTGTCGCCAGGCCAGTGTCTCCTAAGATCAGTGACATAGGAGGCGCCAGGTGGGATACCTGCTTGTGCGAAGGCATCTTTATCTGCATTGGTGTACCCCATTGCCAATATTTCTATAGCACTTTTCAGAATTCCCCGGCCCGTCTCTCAGCCCGGCCCCCGCCACCGCTCTTTCCTCCCCAATCCTTTCCCAATAAGGTCTCTTCACATACTATGGAAACCTCTCCTCTCCTCTCTTTACGCGACGGCGGGTCCCCGCGAAGCGCAGCTCAGTGGCTCACAAGTTCGACCTCCGTTTCGCTCTGTCCCAGAGGCTTCAGGGCAAAGTTGGCCGGCGGGATTTCTCGGTTTGGAGAGTTCCCTTGGTGGGGAACGACGCAACGGCAAAGGAATGAGGGCGCGGCGGGGAGGAAGAGGAGGAAATGATCGCATTGTTCTCTTTGGAGTGTTTTAGTATTTTAGAAGGACTTTCTGCATGGTAGGACTTCTTGGGGGGAAAGCGGGAAGCAAACTTTCTGGCGATTGATCCCGCGTTAATCAGATTTCCCACGCCCCCCCCCAATAAAAAAAAACACCTCTTCACCCGCGTTCCCCAAGCTTTCCTCTCTCCTCTGGGTGTTTTTATCCCTCCTCCCTCGTGCCCATTTCCCCCTCGTCCCAACCCGGGTTCCCCGAGTTTTGATCAAGGGCGACTGAAACCAGCGCCTCGTCGGCTGCTGCCGCAGGGCCCAGGGGTGACGCGGCCAGCCTTGCCGTCCGATGCGCGCTCTCTGCTTAGGCCCCTTTGCTTCGGGTTAGAGACCCTCTAGTCCGCGCAGCGATTGGACAGGGGTGGGGGAGCTGCCAACCCATCACTCTCTTCCCTCGGGGGTGTGTGCGCGCAATCGGGGCAATTTCTTGCGCCACAGCCTCGCCATTAAAGAGGGGGAAGCGCGGAGGACGCAGCCCAAACGAAGCCCTTTTGACCTATCCTTTCCAGGGGGTGGAAGGATGAGCTTAATTTTGCCTGGGTGGGTACTTTCCCCCCAATATGGGGAAGAGGAGGCCCTGTCATTAACTCCCCCCCCCTCACCCCTCCGAGAGCCTTCACCTTTCAGAGTAAAGTGAAACTTGGCTCGCTTTTGGACCTCGGAGACTTGATAAAACAATGGAACGAAATCGGAATACTTAACCCCTATAAATATGTTGTTGTATTGGGGCGGGGGGGGGGGAGAGAAACCACGAAGGAAATTATGCTAAACACAATATGCAATACATTGCCTTATATTGATTGCAACGGAATCACAGCCTTCAAGTGGTGCGCGCGTCTAAACTGAATTGTTTTGAAAGACAGCGCATTTTGAATTGAATTCCGGATTTCGGACGTGATCTCTCTCCCCCCCTCCCGCTTTGCACATGGCCTTCTTTTCATCTCTGAAACAACACGCTTATTTTCAACTCCCTCTGCTGAGGATTGTTGTTTTGGCCCTCTCTTTCTGGTCCAGAGGCAGCGCAAAAGAGAAGAAGAAAGGAGAGAAGGCATTTTCCCCTTTCTGTAAAAGAAAAAAACGCACTGTAGCCTATATATATATTCTAAAAACTATTAGTGCAAAGTTATTTTTTTCAAATGGGGTGGTAGCTTTTTTGGGTTGGGTTAGAAAAGAAATAATTATTGGCTAAGGAACGGGGAGGGGGGGGGAGTTCGTGGCGCAAAGGCGAGGCAGGAGCCCCGGTTCGAAATAATCAGGAGCGATTTATTCCGACGGAGTGACAGCTCTTTTGAACGCGAAGCGAAAGGCGTTTTCTGTCTCTCTGAAAGCTTTTCTTCCAGATTGTGTTCAGATTAGGCTGGGGGGATGAATGGCGGCTTTATCCAAACCAGGGGCTTTTCTGAAATGCCAAATTAATTACCAAGGCCTGAATCAACGCACTGGGGACAGGGAGGAGGAGGAGGAGGAGGAGGAAGAAGAAGAACTGGCGGAGGGTGGGGGTGAGGGGAAGAAAAGAGAAATCTAGGGCACTTTGACCCGGGTTAAAATTGTCTCTCGGGGTAGTTTCAGTGCGAATCGTCTGGGGAAGAGATCGGGGGCAGGGGAAGGAAGAACACCTGGCTGCCCCATCCTGTTGGGTTGGTGGTTTTTTTTAAGCTTAACTTATTTGAGCTAAGTATTTTTAAGGACCAGCGAAGCAGCTTCCACATTTCGGCTGAAGAAGCCAATGCGAGGCGTGCGCCGACACGAGAAGGATGGGCTGGTAGATGGAAAATAGATCCGCCTTAGGGAAACAGGGACCTCGCAGTTGGGACCAACGAGGGAAGCGAGGCGGGGTAGTGGGAATAGCTGGCGCTTCCTCAACCCGGACACGGTCACTTGCCCCGACGGAGCCCCGCGTGTTGGGCCTCCAGATCATACTGCTTCCTGGGGTGGATCTTCTTTTGCCGTCTCTTCTCCCCCAAAGAACCGCCCTGCCCCCGATCAGCAGCCCCTGGGGTTAAGGTAAGCGGGGTAATTCCCACGCCGCCCGCGCGTCTTTTGGCTGCCGAAGATTCACCGCCATGGACACTTACCTTTCCAGAAAAAGGGACTCAGCACCCCTCCAGCCCTCAGTCTGGGAGAGGAGAGGGGAGATGGCGCGCCTTCGTTTCCAGGCAGCCCACCACGATCCAGCCGAATACCCTCGTAGACTCTGGGGAAGGGGGTATCCCTCTCCGGATCGCGCCCCCACCCCCACGGGGTCTCCACCCGAATAGCCCTGGCGTCCTTCGTGTCTGGCGTCCTATCGCGTTTGCGATGATCTAGGGCCTCCCTCCTCTGGGGATTTCTCGGGGGGGGGGCGCTTAGGGGGTTCGCCGATCTGGACGCTCCCCCCAAAAGGGGGATTCGGGTGAGGAGGGGGTCCACTTCTTCTTTTGTGTTCCTAGAACCGCTGCAGAGATCCCATCCTTCCGAATGTCCCCACTCCCGATGTCGAGCAGAGAGGGGAGGGGGTGAACACTCTGGGGCTGATCCGCGCTGTGGACCCACCGGGACGCGCAGGGAATAGAGGGAGTTGGGAAGGGAGCCTGCCTTCAGACCTCCCCACGATTTCCTCTTGCAGAAATTGCGGGTGGGGAGAGAGAGACACAAACACAGAGAGAGGGGGCTCGGAAAGCTGGATCAATAGACGAATCACTAGAACCTGGGGAATCCTGAGTTCGAATTCTTGCCTGTCCTCGTGGCTCGCTGGGTGGTCTGGCAACAAGCCACTCTCAGCCGGGGCCTCTACGTCGGGGTCATTTTCTCACCTCTTTCAAATCGTGGGGGTTGTCTGGGAATGATCCTTGAGAATTGCGGGGGAGGGGAGGCGCAGGTAGTCGGGGCTGCGGCGAGATCAAGCAAGCCTTTCCGGTCTCGTGCTGATTCTCTCCTTCATCCCCCCACCCCCCAAAATCCCGGTGGCCTAGAAAGCCTGGAAAACAAACGCAAGGGGCAGAGGGAAGCCCGACATTGCTTTTCGTGAAAGAAAGCCACCTGGGGCTAGACCAGCAGGGGATTATTAGCAAGATGCAATCCAAAAATGCACCCGAGAGCTAAAGATGCTCTCGAAGATCAGGGCGTGAGGCCGCAGTGCCAAGGATCGATAACATCGCGCCTGCGTTTTCAGGTGCTTTGCATCAGAAAAAAGCAAAAGCAGAGCAGTGGCACCGTTTCGACTCCCAGATTAACTTCGTTTTAAGTGTGACCCTAAGCTGCTTTATCAACCTCGTCAGCGGGAAGGACCCTCATCACATTATCAGGCGCATCATCAGCAAATGGTACGTCTATAAAACCACCTCGTGAACAGGGAAGAAGACTAAGCTCGACGGTCCCATCAGCACGGCAGGAAGAGGACAGCGACTAATAAAGACTCTTCGAGAGGCGATTTTTCATTTTTCTTTTTGGCTCGGTCCAGGTGGAAATGAAATCCAGGAGTGAATGTGTTGGTCCAGGAAGTGTATGCCAGCTCGGCCACGCAGCCACTGCATTACTTCCGAGTGATTCCTCAGCCTCAGTTTTTCATCTCTAAAATGGGGGTGACAATGACTGGCCCCGCGCACCCTTGTCCTGAAGATAAAAGAGGGAAGGAGATACTGTGCTCGAGCTTTGGGGAAGTTTTAGGATGTAGACGTCAACACCAGAGACGTGTAGCCCAAGATCTGTCTCTGATGACGTTAAACCAGTGTATAATGAATGGGTTTTGACGTTATGGAGATGAGATGCCTTCCAGATGTCTTTGGACTGAAAAATGGAATGGAATGCTTTAATAAATAAAATAACGCAACATGGTTGAAGTTTTGCCCTTCTTGCTCCTCCAGAAACTGGACACGTGTGTTCTCTTTTCTGAGCTCATTTTCTCCCCCACTTTCCTCCCTGCTCACTTGCCTCCCATGACACCAGGGTTACCCACATCTCATCTGCTGCCACTGACTACACCTCATTTTGTCTGACTCAGCTTCCTATCTTCCCTAAGATACACACACACTCTCTCTCTATGAACTCTGTTCTTTCTGTATCCTACCACTCCCCTCCCCTCTTCCTACTGTGGCTGTTTCTCTTTCCACCCTCTTCCTCTTTCACCACTCCTTCCCTTGCCTTACTGCTTCTTCAGCTCTCTGCTGCTTCCTGCCCTGATGACACTTCCTCTGCTGACATCAGGGCAGCTCATCCAATAGCAGCCAGGGCAGGAGGTTTCGCACCACTGGTGGAACATATGCAAATATTTGATTAGCGTGGTGGCTTTTCATAGGGGGAAACCAGGATTTTAATCTTTGTAACTTTGGTATGGAAATGAAAATTCATTTTTGAAACATCCTGAGATGTCACAGAACACAAAAGGTTGGTGTCAATTATATAACTGGGCTTAATTGGCTATGATAAATGTTCCAATATAAAGGATCCAAATGGTGCATAGGTCGTGATATCAAGAAGTTTTGGAGGTCCCCTCATATTTGAAATATTGCACCAGAGTTTCCTGAAATGAAAATGGCAGAGCTGGAGCAAACTCCACTTTTGCTCCATCCTGCAGCCACCAATCACATTCTCCCTTCTTCCAACACCTGCATTGTCAGACACAGTCAGCCAGGGATATATACAACTTCTGTGGTTGTATTTTATCAGGATTTCACCAGGCAAATGACACATCTTTGGAACTTCAAGCCTTGACCCAAAAAGCGTGAATCAAGACTCAACAATTTTCATACTTGTTGGAGGAGTGATTTAACCGTTTCCCACATGTAGCACAACACACTAAAAACTTCTTTCTCATTGGTATGAATCAATATAAGCTTTGGGGCACACATGATGACTTGGGGTGCTCTGGCTGAAGCAAAATCCCCTCCCCTGGAAAAGCACAAATTTATTAGTAGAACCTAAACCAGAAGTGATAAGACTTCAGGCTCGGAAGCTTTACTTAGGTTTTTAGGTTTTTACAACAAACACAGTATTAATGAATTTCAGGGTCCACCAGTCAGAGCAAGATGCAAAATAGTAACTCAGTGGTGGGTGGGTGTATTTGTTAAGAATTAAGGAACAGGGAGCCTCTGAGCACACTCTTGACCCAGGGATTTGTTTTCAGTGTCAGAACTGAACTCACAGTTCTTTCATACAGAAATCCATTCCAGGTTTTCCTCTTCCCAAGCTTTCGTTATTTTAGCAGTCTAATTCTTTTTGTTATCTTTGGCTTATTTATTATTTCTTCATTTGGGTTTTCAAAACAACAACAACATACATATAAATGACCACATGCATTTACACAGGATATTTATTGCCTTTTCATAATATGGTAATTCTTTTTTTACTCTTCCAGATGGATTTGTCAGAGATGGTTATTGAACAGCGTCAGGTTCTGAAAGAGCGGTCCTAGTGTTCTCAGACAGTCCAAATCCTTCTACAGTATATGTTTCCCAAATCGTCCTGTTATTGCTTGATGTGTTGGTGTATACAATAAAGTTGTACCAGTCCACAGTGAATGTATCCATGTCTCCATGTACAGTGGTACCTCGGGTTACATACGCTTCAGGTTACATACGCTTCAGGTTACAAGAGTCTGCTAACCCAGAAATATTACCTCGGGCTAAGAACTTTGTTTCAGGATGAGAACAGAAATCGGGCAGCGGCGGCGCAGCGGGAGCGGGGAGGCCCCATTAGCTAAAGTGGTGCTTCAGGTTAAGAACGTTTTCAGGTTAAGAACAGACCTCTGGAACGAATTAAGTACGTAACCAGAGGTACCACTGTATTCAGTAATGCTAATTGTTAAGTTTCTCCAATGGTTTGCCTATTATTTTACTCAATTCCTGAAATACATAGTTCCAAATTCTTATTATCTTAGTGCATGTCCATCACATAGGTTGGTATGACCTCTCTTCTTTGCATCCTCTCCAGCATAATGCTGGGTATGTTTTTTAATATATAATTTTAGGAGGTGAGGTTTCAAATATCACCTGTGCGCAATTTTTAGCATAAGCAGTTTCTTTTTTATTTTTTAGGTAGCGAGAGGAGGAGCATTTTTGTTGCTGCTGTGTTAAACCTTCAGGAATCAGACACCCTGGCAGATCTATTGTAAATCAATAGAATTTACTTATATGTTTAAGATGCCAGCCTCAGTGTGTTGCTTGATCCTGAATGGGTGGTTTCGACCATGATAATTTGACGATGGGGATGGGTGGGATTATCTGAGTCAGTTTCTTCATTTAAAAAACAACAACTGCATTGAAGGAACATTTGTGGAAAGTGCAACTTCTATGGATACTGTCATAGTGGTAGCAGAAGCTGCATTTGCTGAAATTCGCCTTTCTGTGCCACTATTAAAGGCACTGGAACTTGGTCCAACATGAATTCATCAAGTCAAGATACACCAATGTAAAGGTTTTTTGTTTATGTATTTGACATTTGGCAGGCAACATTATTTGCTATTTTCCATTATTCCACTAAAGAATGCTACTGAACTCTCCACTTGAACCCAACATGCAGCTCTGGTTTACGAAGGGGATCATATTCTGCAGGCACTGACCTGCCTGATACCTATGCCACTCTTTGTTCTTCCTGGAGTCTCTCAGGCAGTCAAACATCTGCTTATCTCTGCACCCAAAAATTGCTGCCAAGTTGCAAGCAGCCCCTTCTGTAAGCAGAGTTTCATTTCCCACACAATTAGAAAAATGGCCACTGATGCTGCGATAGCTTAGCCGGTAGAGCACGAGACTCTTAATCTCAGGGTTCATGGGTTCAAGCCCCACATTAGGCAAAAAGATTCCTGCATTGCAGGGGGTTGGACTAGATGACCCTCATGGTCCCTCCCAACTCTGAAATTCTATGATATCCTGAAGGAACAGGCACCCTATATTATTTGTTTTAAACAGAGCATTTGTACCCCACTCTTCAGCCAAAAGGGCTCCCAGAATGGTTTTCATGCAATCAATCAAAATAAGACAGGCTTGCAATCTAAAAAAAGTGAGAAGCAAGGGGGGAAGAACAGGGAGGGAAGAGAAGCAGAAAGCAAACTAAGACACTAATTGTTAAATAGCATTTCTTATCATGACCAGCCGGTATAGAAATAGTTCAGGGGTAGGAGGTGCCTGATGCAGCTGGTCTTTCGGCAAAGCTGATTTTTAGAAGCTCTGCTTCCCATCCCTCCCACTGAGGCAGCCTGATGGGATGGCCTTCTGAGCTGTGGGAAATTTTAAAGGATGCCAGCAGTGGGAGTGGGATAAACTTGTTAATTCACATGAAAGTACTTTTTTATTTTAAACAGCCATCCTATTGCAACAGGTCCCAGGTTGTCTGGAACGACAGCATAATGGTTAATGCAGCCCTGTTCAAAGCAACAGGAACTACAGAATAAATGGGGGGGCATGAAAAAAAGGGGGGGGAGAGTTTTTGCCAAAGCTCTAGCCTTGACCTAGGATACACCAAATACTTATCTATACGGTCTGCAACCCACCCACTGCAACATTAACCATTAAGCACGCTTAACTTTGCCTCAGCAATAATTGTGGCTTTAGCTTGAAGAGGTGCCTTTGCACTTTCTGAAGAATGAAATGTGTGACAGCTGTAGGTGACAACTTGCCAGAACATTTTAGCTGCCAAACACTCCCCAAGCCCTTGATCCTGCCATCCACTTCCTATGAATGGTGCCTTATCTAGGAGCTGCTTTTTAGCTTCCTTCTTTTGCCACTTTTCTTAATTCTCACTGTTATGCAGGCTTTGCTAATCATTGCTGTCAAGTACTTTGGGGAATAGCAAATTAACCCAATGCGATGCGGGCAATCAGAACGAACAAAAGCTTCATATTTGTCCTGGCTGTATGCTGCTGTTTCCTTTGCTAATGGCCAGCTCCATTCCTGGCTCTGCTTGATAACCCTTATTCACATCTCTCTTGCCCAAACACAGCAGCTTGCCCACCCCCGTCACTTCTTGGGGGACCACCGTCCTACCCGATCCATCTTCCTTAAAACAACAAAGTCACCTGAAAGAGGCCTTGTTTGCCCACTCAAACTCCAAGGAGCTTGACAAAGTTATTTTGAAGGGGTTTGATCTCTTTCAACTCAAACACTTCCTGCATGAATCAATTGCTTGAGGTATATGTCCATGCAAGGAATAGATGCATGGATGCTTCAGTTGAGATTCTTGCATTGCCGGGGTTTGGAGTAGATGACCCTTGGGGTCCCTTCCAACGCTATGCTTCTATGTATATACCTGGTTCAACCCAAGGCAAGGCAAGTGACCCACAGAGAGTTACGTCAATGTCCCAGATTGCCTTGAGATGGAGAGAGAGACCTGCTTCCTGCTCTGGTAGCCCTCAGCAATGGAAACACACCCACACACACCAACCTTGCTATGAGAACAACATTAAAAAGAGCCTTGAGGCATGTGGTTAGAAAACAATGGCAAGCATTGTTATCAAATAGCAGTAGCTGCATCAGTGTTGTAGGAATGGGATTGTGGAACTACAGAGTAGATAGAGACCCGTGCATTTCCAGAGTAGATAGAGACCTGTGCATTTCTCTTAAGAAGTTGCCATATTTTGCCGTGTATTGGATGCCCCCATGTGTAGCACGACTCCTATTTTTGGGGACTCCAAATTTAGAAAATGGGGGGAGATTGCTCTCGCTTGTTGAGGAGTCAGCCGCCGCTGCTCGCAAAAAGCCGGCTGCTGACAATCCTCTATGTATCCATTTGGAAGATAGTTGAATTGAGTTCAGTTGGGCTTATGTGGTCTAAACCACTGAGCCTCTTGGGCTTGCTGATTGGAAGGTCGGCGGTTCGAATCCCCGTGAAGGGGTGAGCTCCTGTTGCTCTGTCCCAGCTCCTGCCAACCTAGCAGTTCAAAAGCACGCCAGTGCAAGTAGATAAATAGGTACCGCTGCGGTAGGAAGGTAAATGGCATTTCCATGAGCTCTGGCACTCGTCACAGTCCTCTGTGAGCCAGTAGCGGTATAGTCATGCTGGCCACATGACCTGGAAAACTGTCTGTGGACAAATGCCGGCTCCCTTGGCCTCAAAGTGAGATGAGCACCGCAACCCCATAGTCGCCTTTGACTGGACTTAACTGTCCAGGGCTCTTTTTCCTTTACCATGACACTTTTATAATGAAGGTTACCCATCTAGGGTTGTAGAATCAGCCTTGAATAGAGCCAACATCTGTAGATGTGTTATCATGTCTCCTCAAAGAAGAATAGCAAACAACAGAATTTCATGTATTTTTTTCCATTCAGCCAGGTCACAAAAAGATTTACAAATGCACATATGTTCCAAATGGCATGTAGTACAAGACCTGCCACGTTTGACATCAAAAAACACTTGGTGGTTTTAAAACAGGGGTCAGCAACCTTTTTCAGCCATGGGCCGGTCCACCGTCCCTCAGACCATGTGGTGGGCCGGACTATATTTTGAAGGGAAAAAATGAATGAATTCCTATGCCCCACAAATAACCCAGAGATGCATTTTAAATAAAAGGACACATTCTACTCATGTCAAAACACCAGGCAGGCCCCACAAATAACCCAGAGATGCATTTTAAATAAAAGGACACATTCTACTCATGTAAAAACAAGCTGATTCCTGGACCGTCCATGGGCCGGATTTAGAAGGCGATTGGGCCGCATCCGGCCCACGGGCCTTAGGTTGCCTACCCCTGTTTTTAAAGAACCAACAGTCTTAAAGATTGGTTGATACATAGTGAATATATAAGTCTCAAGAATACTTATCGTCAGTCCACTCTATTTCACACAACCAGGCTCACAAGGACACCATCCATGAGATTATGTTCATGATCCATTATGACTTGCAGGAGCTGTTTTTGTGATTGCATGTTCCCACAATAAAATTGTGTGTGTGTGTGTGTGTGTGTGTGTGTGTGTGTGTGTGTATGCCAAAATCCAAGTTCGGAGCAGGTACTCTTGGGTGAGAGAGCCCCAGCAGATATTTAAACTCACAAAATATGCAGCAAAGAAGCACATGGAAAATCTAGGCTGTCAGACCTTTGAAATATGCCCTTTCAAGCAAGTTCCAAAATTTCCCTCTGCCAATAGTATAGGAAAAGACCACACATTTGGTTACTTAAAATTCTGTTTACTTACAAACTCTTCAAAGTCCTGGTTCATGGTATTAATTAGACTTCATGCATTAATTAGACATAAGCATGTTGGTTCTATGAGGTTGGTTATCCCACAGATCTATGGAGGAAAGACATCTAGGCCACTTGCAGCATCAAAGAAGGGGGCCTCAATTAGTAAAACATTTTCTTGACGAGCAATGTAAATGCAATAATATTATGTTGTGGTCCATTGAAAAGGTCAGTGGTGATGAAAGACCGTTAAGTAAAAAGGAATTGTTTTGGACTGTATCCTATGACAGTCTGGCTCCCAGGGAACTCAGTGAAAATTTTCTGTACAAATATAATTTTCTGTACAAATATAAACAAGATTTGGTGTATGAGATTTAGAGGGACCTGTTGTGCTAGAACAATTGGGATGTGGATAGGGATGATGGGATAATGGGAGTCCATCAATATTTGGAGGGCCACAGGTTATTTGATTTACATCCCTGATTCACATGGTTACAGAAAACAAGAAACACAATATAACAGGAAGAGGGGGTCATTGGACCACAAACAATGATCCACAATATTAATCCAAGTAAAAGAGGCCCTAGTTGTTTTTTTAAAAAAACAACTTAACATAAAGTCTCAGCAACTTCTCTTTCAGGGTACATAGGCAACATTATTTTCCGGTGTAATCAAAACAGCAGTGACAGAGCCAGTGTGGTGTAGTGGTTATGAGTGGTAGATTTGTAATCTGGTGAACTGGGTTCAAGTCTCTGCTCCTCCACATGCAGCTGCTGAGTGACCTTGGGCTAGTCACACTTCTTTGAAGTCTCTCAGCCCCACTCACCTCACAGAGTGTTTGTTGTGGGGGAGGAAGGGAAAGGAGAATGTTAGCCGCTTTGAGACTCCTTCGGGTAGTGATAAAGCGGGATATCAAATCCAAACTCTTCTTCTTCTTTTTTATTCCACATCTGTTAGGCAATGGGGAACTCTCTCTTTGCTTCCCCTTATTCTAAGGTTACACTGACATCTTGTGGAACATTGCAACATAGCAGTATAGCGAAAGCCTTGAGTGCAACAATTTGAGCAATGAAATAAAACATGTATGGTGCCATTATTAGTAGGAAAGGTTTGCATTGGTTTAGGTTCTAATTTATTGCTGTTTTTAAAAAAGACATTGCTGTGTTGCATTGTATTGATGCGTTTTCTGGCTGTATTGCTGATTTCCACCCTGAGTATAGATGGGCCAGAAAAGTTGCTTACAAAAGGAAAAGGAGAGGAACCTAAAGGTAAACTGCAAGTTGCTTCACACTATCCTTTGCAGAGGAAAGAGGGTGGATGGTTACTTTTTCTTCCTTTGCTTTCCTTTGCTCCTACAGCCAGGTAAGTCCACTACTGTCGGTCATTTATACTTCCCATTTGCCTTGCAAATCCTTCTTGGGTTCAAGAAGAACTATGATTCAGATAGTGCACCTTAAAGCTGGGGCGAGAACACAGAGCATCCCAAACAAAGGCAGGTCAAGCAGACCGTAGACTGAAAAGCAGAGTCCATGTCAAGGAGAGCCTATGAAAAGCTGTGTTTCATTATTGAGAAGGGAGACTAAGAGCCACACAGATTGAATTTTTTTTTTGCAAGTCACTGCCTCTAGTGTCACTCCATCACCCTGGAAAAGACAAAAAGCAGCACTTGGTTAAATTCTCCCTTCTTACAGCTACTAGGGGTCTAAAGGCCTGGATCTGGCAGCTGCCACATGCCCCAAAAATTGGTGTAAAAAAAGACTGGACAGATTTCAAGCTTGTGGGATCTGTTTTCTTTCTCCAAGAGCCCTGTGGTTTATCTGCTGATGTTAAGTGTAATATAGTGGTTTAGAAAGAGGGGCAAGCACACACTTAACATTAAGGAACAGAGCACCTCTGAATGTTTCTCAATCCAAGAGTTTATTTTCAGTACCAGAAAGAGGCTCCCAGTCATTTCACACAAAAACTCAATCCTTGTTTCCCCCAAGTTTTCTTTGTTTCAGCAGTCTCATTGGGAAAATTAAGAGCTGGTAATTGTTGGTGATCTATTGAAAAATAGCCCAGAGATTTCAATCTACCTTCTACCTACCCCTGGTGTAAAATCAGCGTGTGAAATTCAAATGCAAAAGTCAAGAATCACTTGGTCTCTCTCTCTCTCTCTCTCTCTCTCTCTCTCTCTCTCTCTCACACACACACACACACACACACACACAGTCAGGTGTTGATTTGAACTAATTAGTCAAATGTTTGAGAAATGTAGTAATTCAGCATGTTATAAAGAGATTTAGAGAAAGAGAACCGGGGCTACCTCTTGGGGTTATTAGGGTTTCAGTGGAAGCTTGAAATTGCACTGTGCATTGACTTCTTGTGTTAACAATCTTTAGTTTATTCATAGCAACAAGCTCTGCTTATTAGAAGAAGTGAATGGGCCATAGCCAGCCATGATGCATCCTGATCAGGAATATAAAAGAGGATTCATACCCTGAAAACAATACAGTGTGGAGGAAAGAGTTGTGTCACATGCTTGGTGATGCCTTAGGTACCACTTATTACGGTAGAAGAGGTGAGTGGCTGCCTGCATCATTGCCAGGAAAGGATGTTCGTTTGATGCTCTTCCAGCCAGCTGGCTGAGGCACGTGTCCCCAACTTGCCCCACCTCGATCCAGGCCTGTATAGACCTGGCTGTAGAACATTAATTTTTCTCTCTCCCAAGGGCCATCTGACCACCTCAGCCTTTCTGCTCTCTGGACAAGAGAAGTACTGACTCTCTAGCACTCTGGACAGCACCTTTGAGGCTGCTTTGCTACTTGAGTGGTAGAAATACCAGAGACTGTTAATAACGTTACCTTTGATTTCCGTAGCTCCAAATTTGCTCCCCCATATATTACAAATATGTGATACACAGGCTTCTTATACTCACAAGTTTGTTTTGATGTTGTGTAGATGACTGCATACAAGACTCAACATCTGTGCATGTATTTGTCTTGGAAGACAACACTTTATGTTTACTGATTTATTTTTTAAAAAAAAGCAACCACCAAAGTTTGAAAAGAAAAGGAATTTTCTTGGGAAAATAAATGTCTTCTAAGAACATTGTGGCTCAGCTCTGCTTTAAGCCCATTATTTGCAGTTAACTATGGATGAGTGAAGGGAGCGTCTCAAACAGGGAGCTGCTATGCAGAGTTACCCTGTCATCAAACAAAGTGTGGAAAGGAGGGAAGGCAAGGGCAGGATAAAGCTGTGGAAAGCAAAGCATGCAGCCCAGAAGGAGCCTGATTTCTCTTGTACATGAGCAGCTGATAGCGGCTTCCTGGGCTTCTGAGAATGCATTGTGAGTGCTTTAGTACCAGCAGATGGCGACCTTTATCATGTAATATTTGCTTCCTATTCTGCTTTGGCATCTCTGCAAGCACATTTCCTATATAGAGTAGAACTGTAAAGCTGGAAGGGTTATTGATATAGATGGGGCGGCCATAACACCACGAGACAGATACTCCACCGCTGGTAGCAAGCTCTGTTCCCTTTGTAAAACTACTATTTTTTATTAAGCACATGAAACAGACTAGAAATACAAAACAAAGAAAAATCCTGCATATTTGTCGATGCACGCTGAACAAAGAGAACAACCCAAGTGCAAAACTTCTATGTCTCTAGTAAAGGTAAAGGTACCCCTGACCATTAGCTCCAGTCGCAGGCGACTCTGGGGTTGCGGTGCTCATCTCACTTTATAGGCCAAGGGAGCCGGTGTTTGTCTGCAGACAGCTTCTGGGTCATGTAGCCAGCATGACTAAGCCGCTTCTGGCGAACCAGAGCAGTGCACGGAAACGCCGTTTACCTTCCTGCCGGAGCGGTACCTATTTATCTACTTGCACTTTGATGTGCTTTCGAACTGCTAGGTTGGCAGGAGCAGGGACCGAGCAACAGGAGCTCACCTCGTCGCGGGGATTTGAACCGCCGACCTTCTGATCGGCAAGCCCTAGGCTCTGTGGTTTAGACCACAGCACCAGGTTCAATTCATACAAGAAACAGCCAGCAACTTGGTCACTACGGCCAGCCTAAACAAATGTGAGGAATATGGTCCCTCTTGATCACAGGACTGAGGAACCTTTTTCAGTCTGAGGGCTGCATTCCCTTCAGGGGAGGGGGGGCACATCGCAATGGTGGGCAGCACCAGAGGCCAAAGTGGGTGGAGCAACAGGTAGGAATTTTACCTTTGTACAGTAGGCTATTTTCTGTGCGCACTCTCTAGCCTCCATCCAGACAAGCAAAAGGCATCATTTGAGTTCAAGGACACATTCCAGCCAGACAAAATGAGTTGTGGGTACAAAGCAGGGCCAGTGAAGGGTGTGATCAAAGAGGGGGTGGTCTGGAAGATTTCTGAGGGCAAGAAAGAGAGGGCTGGAAGGCCACATCTGGTCCCTAAGCCTGAGATCCACCACTCCCACCCACATCTATCATGACGGCTTACATTCGTTGCTACTAGTTTCCAGGAGAGCATCTGGCTAGGATCCAGCTAATAACCTCCATTAGTTGAAGTCTACACAAGAGCTCCCACTAACACAATGGGGGACTTTCCCTCCCTCTATTCCCCACCCCCAAAGTGGCTCCGTGGGTCAAGAGAACTCCCAGAGCAGCATGTAGGAGTAGGGGATTGTCCCACCTAGCAAGCTGAATAGCTTGTGCTGGTGAAACGATTGCTGTAGCGCTACGCTACGCTAACAAACCCCGCCCCCCAGTGCTTATACATAGCAGCAAAGCAAACCAAGGGTTCTATGGTACTGAATTGGCTGAACATTCCCCTATGAGACAATAACAATGTAAACTTATGCATGTATATTCAGGGGCATCCTCATTATGTTCAATGGGGCTTACTCCCCAGTGCAGAGGTGGGAACCCAGATGTGGTTATCTAGATGTTGCTGGCTTCCTGGTTGGAGCTGATGAGACTCAGAGCCCAACAACATCTGGATGGTCACAGACTCCCATCCTTAGGATGCTACTTTGTACTGAGTCAGACCATAGTAGGTCCATTTAGCTCAGCATTGTCTTTGCTGACTGGCACTGGCTCTCCAAGGTTTCAGGCAGGGGTCTCTACCATTTCTTACCTGGAGATGCCAGGGATTGACATTCTGCATGCAAGTCACATGGTCTACCCACTGCGCTAAGGCCCTGCTTCAGTTTATTTTAAGATTGCAGCCTAACAGCACTTTTTGAGACTCTGCCACACAGGATGGGTGAGTGCTAATAACGTGGGAAAATGGAAGAGAAAGCAAATGCACAATTACTTTACAAATGGATTTAAAGCAAGAGTCAGAGTACGCCTTGATGTGTGAAAAACGCCCTCAGTTATTTGTTGTTTGAGTGAATCGTGATGGCATGATGGATAAATGTGCAGTCCAATTTTACAAGGAGGGGTCTAAAAGGTGAAGAGTCGCCATCTGATAGCAGAGAAATAAGTACGATCCAATTACTTAAAGAAAATAAGCATATTTTGTATGTACCTCAAGGTGATGTATAAACATACCATGAAAACAGCTAAAAGTATATTTTAAATTGTATTTATGTTGATGCCCTCCCAGGCATTCCCAGACTATACATGAAGTAACTACTATTTGTCATGAAATATCCGCCAGTTTAGGCTGCAGTCCAATATGTACTTATCTGGAAGTACATCCGATTGAACTCATTGGGATTTCTGAATAGTACAGGACTGCACTGTTCATTTTCCTTCAAAGGGGAAGAAGTATCTGCTGTGAATGCATTTGAATTCAGCCATATCACATTCCACCCACCACCTCAAACTTTTTCTTTTTTCTTTTTGCTAAAGCACTTTCCATCCCAAAACTCCATACACTTAGGGCCAAATGCATGGATTCGTGATTAGATGCCCCAACTATTCTAAGACTTGAACACAGCTATAGCTAAGAGGGAAGATGAAAATGAAGCCACCTTGAATTGTTCTGTAGAAGAGGGGAATTTCAGCAGGTGTATCTTGTCAATGCAAATAGTTTGTAAATTAATTTTTTTAAAAAAATGTTTGTTGTTGTTGTTTTAAAAACGACATTGTAAGTTTCCAAGACTTACAAAATAGTGAGGGAATAGTTATAAGAAAAATCGGAGTGACTCATTCCATTGCCTCAAGGGGGAACTTCTGGGTTTACAGAATGTGGAAGACAGAAACACCAGTGTTTGCTGCTCCCTTTGGCTAAATGAAGGGACAGACTGCTACTACCTAGTCACAGCTATTCTAACAGAATGGACTTCTCCATTGTTTTTCATGGGCAGCTTTCACTTCTGCCTCAGGGGACAACAACAACAACAACTCATGCTCAGTGCAGTCAGTAGATTATCTCATTAGACCTGACTCAGGCAAACGTTGGCTTCTTTCCACTGTTGCAGGGCTGGCCCTACCATGAGGCAAAGAGAGGCAATTGCAGCATCTTGTTCCTTCTAAGACCTCTGGCCATTAGAGAAAAGAGTTTTGTAAGCTACATGACATGTCTTTGCTCCTCGCCAAAATTGCGCGTTTCCTCATGTGTTCATCAGGGTTGAATTCATGCATCAGTCCAGTTGGCTTCCATACATAGAATGGGATGGGGAGGGAAGGGTCACCATCTGGTCCTTCAACTCAGGCAGCAAAAAAATGTAGAATTGGCCCCAGTTGTTGCATAGTACAGGGAAGAGACTAATGCTGAAAGAGCAGGCTCTTATGCAAATATACATCATGCCACATTGTGAAACCAGCTTCCTCCTTTTAGTGTACATACTGTTGATGACAAAGGCCCTGTAGGAGAGAGAAGCTGCTTACTAGATCTGATCCATCTACCAAAGGAAGAGGAGACTGATTTCAGGCTTGCTTTATTATTAGAACGCCAAGATCTACCAATGGGAGCCTAGTGCAAAAGATGCACAGTTGGTGTTCAAGAACAACAGGGTATCCCTGAGCACATTCTGAACCTAGGGATTTATTTGCTGAACTAAGCTCCCGGTCCTTTCAGACAGAACAACACTCCTGTTTAGCTTTCTTCATCTCAGCAGCCTGCTGGCAAAGGTGATTTTATTGCTGCTATTGTTAAAAGGATTTGGAATGAGAAAGCTTTGCCAACCTATTGCAAACCACCCAGAGAGCTAGCAGTAGACCCTGATCTCTCTTCTGCCTGCCCCCCTAATGGGGGGAAACTGACAGCCAGCTCTCATAACATAAAACCCCATGAGTTATGTACATAGAAAGGCCCACATCATATAGAACTTAACAACAATATATTAAAAGGGCAGGTGCGAGAGATTTTATCAAATGACTGACTTCTTGATTGTTTTGAGACCCTTACATTGATTCTGAATTCCCCTTATTTGGCATTTTGGTTCGACCCGTTTTCATCTATGTGTTTGAATTTTAACCTGCCCTGTCTCAGGAAGCTTGGCCTGGGCTGACAACATTTTAACTAAGTTGTAAAAACCCTGCTGTTACCATAATCCCCTTCCCAATCCTTGGCCGCAACATGCTTTGCTTGCATTCTGAGATATTGCATTGCTGCTGCTGGGAAATGCTCAAGCTGGACTTTGTGAGGAATGCTGTTCCACAACAGAGCGGCAATCACCGAGAAGCAGTCTTTGTTGCTTGACCTGCTTGCCACATGGGAGATGGAGCAGCTGCCATAAGCAAGCACAGGCAAAGGGACCATCTTTGAGGCATATACAACTCAGGCAGTACACATACTCCCATACTGTATGGGTATTGGGGGAGGATTGCCATGTGGCCCTCCAAACATTTCTGGATCCCAACTTGCATCATTCTTGGCCATTGGCTTTGATGGCTGCGGTTTATGCAAGTTGGGAGTCCAACACGGGGGGGGGGGGGAGCACGGGTTCCTCACCCCACTGCTGTCCTTCACAGGCTAATAGTTTGAGCCAAAACATCTAGCTTAGTCTCCTCTATGTTGTATTTCCTTTCCATGGCAGGAAGATTTTCATGTTGGCCACTTTCAAGCAAGCCCTACATGCATTATTTCAGAGTGGCTCAGTCACGTGGAGAAACTATAGCAGGTGCCATCCTGGATGCTAGAATTGCCTGAGGCTATTGCCATAACATCTAACATTTAACACTGCACAGAATCCTGGGAACTGTAGCTTTGTGAAGTGTAAACTATAGATCCCAGGATTCTTGTGGCATTTGTTTGTGTGCTTTAAATGTACGGTGTGCACGCAGCCTCACTCTTTGAAAAACAGTGCACTCTCTTAATTAATATGACTAAAGGGGAAATATTTGCTGCTTCTTTGTTCTCCCTATCGCTTGGATGCCGACTTTGCATATTTCTAAGGGTAGGTTTGCTTAGAGATGGGCTATGTTTTATGCAAATCTATTTCTGCAGAAAAATGCTGTTTGTAGTTCTGGGGATATTGTGGGGCCAAGCAAATCAATGGGAAAAGAAGAAGCCAAGAGAGCCAATAGTCATGCAGAAGAAGGGTGTTTAAGAGGTATAGCTTGTCCTGAGAGACACAACAGCTGAAATTCTCTCTTCTGCACCACTATTGAAAGGTCTGCAAGGCCTATTCTCTCTCCACTTGATCCACTCTCCTTTTAAGCCGTTCTGAAAGAAGTGGGGCAAATTAGTCATGACTAACTGCATTCATTAATTTCAGTGGGACCTAGTCATTACTAGCTTTAGCTGGATCGGTGCCATTTGATCATTATCTTAAAGACAGTCTTGTTAACTTTGTAAGCTTTGCTTACATTTGCAAATAAAAGTGTTAGTAGGAAATGCAAAACTCAAAACCAGCTTTAGTATTCAGGTGGAATTTGTATGTATATATGTGTGTGCACATGTGTGTGTGTGTGTATCCTTAAGTACCAATGAAAGAAGGAATTGCTTAGAAGGAATTGATTTGAGATTTCTTATGGGAGTGCATATTACTGGGTACTTTGAACAATTCTTTGTAGAGGTGTGGAAGCCAATTCTGTTGCTGAGTTGTTGTTTTCCTGGATTACAGACACAGCCCAGATCATACCATGCCAATTCTATAGCTCAGCTTAAGGATAGATGCCACCTTGTTTACATCTTTTGTCGCTGACAATTGCAGCAAGCTCCCAGCCAGTGCACATGGCCCGGAAAACCACCTTCCTCCTTGTTCTGCACTTCCTTCCTCCCAGCATGAAGCCCCCAGAGCCTACGGCCATGTTCGGTAATCCCCTTTGGCTGGCAACCTGCCAAGGAGTAATTCCCTTGAGCCGACTTGTGGGTTATGGTGAGCAGACCATGCAAAGCTCTGCAGCTAGCAGTGCTGTACATTCAGGCCATGACTTCACAACTCACAGAACTGCATGCTTTCTAGAAGCTACACATTGCACAGGTTGAAGAATTAAGGGAAGTTCCTCTGCTGCTGCACACCACACAAGAGAAACACATGCAGACTGAATCAGATATTTTGGGACCTGGCACCAGCGATAATGTTAGGGAGTGGCCCTGAAAGCCCAAGAGCTCACCCCAGATCTCCTGCCTGTTCCCCCCTGTTTTAAAACTCCCCTTCTTTCTTTACAACTCTGCATCCTATACATTTGTGCAAATCTGCCATGGTCTGTGCCCCGAGTCCTTTAAGCACCTAGCAACACTCATCCTCAATGTGGCTTAAGTGTAAGCAATGCAGATCAGAAGCATGGTATGCAGTGGTGCAGTGGAGTAGAGATGAAACACCACTACTTATTTCGCAGTAGGGACTATGACACCATCTCCTGTGGTGCTATTTGCCAATCCTCCACATGCCATGCCGAATAAACAAACTTTGCTCAGAGAGAGAGAGAGAGCCACGAAATAAGCTAAGCAGAGGAAGAGGTAGGTTACATTGAACAAGCATGGCTATGGGTTAGTCTGCCATTTTTATTTTGAAAGATTCCAAAGGCCTCTTATTATGAATGTCACAAAATAGTGAGTCGCACCAGAACCCTTCCTCAGGCTGGATGTTGAAGAGGGTGGGAGGGGGAGGGAGAAAAAAGTAATAATAATTCATAGGAACATAAAAAGGACTCCCCTTGATCAGATCAAAGGCCCATCAAGCCCAGCATCCTTTAATTGTTTTTTAAATGCATATTTAACAAGGAAAAGAAGAAATAAAATTAAAGAACAGAGAGTGAGCGAACAGAAAATTATAATAATGAAACAATACTAACAATGACAGTAGACCACATCAGCACACAGATCTTAAATGAAACATAAACTAATATAAACCTTGCCAAAAAAACACATTCCTTCCAGTAGCACCTTAGAGACCAACTAAGTTTGTTCTTGGTATGAGCTTTCGTGTGCATGCACACTTCTTCAGATCTGTATCTGAAGAAGTGTGCATGCACACGAAAGCTCATACCAAGAACAAACTTAGTTGGTCTCTAAGGTGCTACTGGAAGGAATTTTTTTGTTTTGTTTTGAGTGTATCTGAAGAAGTGTGCATGCACACGAAAGCTCATACCAAGAACAAACTTAGTTGGTCTCTAAGGTGCTACTGGAAGGAATTTTTGTTTTTTGTTTTGACTACGACAGACCAACACGGCTATCTACCTATAACATAAACCTTGCAGATATCCACACAAGATTGATGCCCATATGAAATATGTTCGAACGTTGCCAGAGCTGTGAGGTCCTCAGACTATTGCATAATAAGACAGTGGGTAGTCACCCTTCCAGGCTCAACGTATCTTAGTCACCATAAGGGCTTGCACAATCCATGTAAGAAGAACCCTCATTGATGAAATCAAAGGCCCCTGTAGTCCAGCACTCTGCTCTCACAGCAGCCAACCAGTTGCCTTTGGGAAGCCCACATGCTGTAAGTGAGCACTACAGCACTCTCTCCTCCTCCTCATGATTCCCAGATACTGGTCTTCAGAAGCATACTGTCTCTGCTGCTGGGGGCTGTACATAGCCACCCTCACTAGAAGCCGTTGCCTTATTCTCCACATATTTGTCTTACCCTCTTTTACAGCTGTCCAAGGTGGTGACCACATCCACAGCACAAGATCATCTTTGCGTTGGGATGGCATGCCTCCTCCCTCCTTCTCTGACTTGGGGGCATGACCCTTCAATTTGAGGAGGACACACATGGACACACACACACACACACACACACACACACACACACACACACACACGGTGTACCTTTAAAGCACATCCTTTCCCCTCAAAGAATTCCGGGCCCTGTAGTTTGAACCCCTTGCAGGGTAAGTGGTGCATGCTCTAGTTATCTCCCGCTTGGACTACTGCAATGCGCTCTACGTGGGGCTACCTTTGAAGGTGACCCGGAAACTGCAATTAATCCAGAATGCGGCAGCTAGACTGGTGACTGCGAGTGGCCTCCGGGACCACATAAACACCGGTCCTGAGATATCTACATTGGCTCCCAGTATGTTTCCGAGCACAATTCAAAGTGTTGGTGCTGACCTTTAAAGTCCTAAACGGCCTCGGTCCTGTATACCTGAAGGAGCGTCTCCACCCCCACCATTCAGCCCGGACACTGAGATCCAGCGCCGAGGGCCTTCTGGCAGTTCCCTCACTACGAGAAGCAAAGCTACAGGGAACCAGGCAGAAGGCCTTCTCGGTAGTGGCGCCCGCCCTGTGGAACGCCCTCCCACCAGAGGTTAAAAGGATCAACAATTACATGACATTTAGAAAACACCTGAAGGCAGCCCTGTTCAGGGAAGTTTTTAATCTGTGATGTGTTAATGTATTTTAATGTTTGCTGGAAGCCGCCCAGAGTGGCTGGGGAGACCCAGCCAGATGGGTGGGGTACAAATAATAATTATTATTATTATTATTATTATTATTATTATTATTATTATTATTATTAGCATTCCCAGCAACACTTCACCATAGAATCACAGAACAGTAGAGCTGGAAGGAACCCCCAGCAGGGTCAACTAGTCCAACCCCCTGGCATGTAAACTACAGTACCCAGAATTCTTTGAGGGGAAAGGTAGAGCGTGTAGCGGCTGAGATAGCATCGTGCAATCTTATGGCACCAAACCAATAGCTCAAATGCTTTCTGGTGTCGTCAAGGGACATTTGTTTTCAGGCTGCAGCAGTGCCGGATTTATGTACAGTATAAGCTAAACGAGCTATAGCTTAGGGCCCCACTCTTTTGGGGGCCCCAAAAACATTTTAGCGGAAAAAAACTGGGTGTACATTTCCAAAATATAAGATAAAAAACAAATAAAATAAAACCTACATACAGCAACAGTGTTTTGTGTTGTGTAGGTTCCTATGATGTAAGTAATGGGCCCTGCCTGCTAGCCTGCTCCCTAAAACATCACTGGTTTGCTCATATCTACCGTGTTTCCCCTATTTTAAGACACCGTCTTATATATTTTTTCCCTCAAGAAAACACACTATGGCTTATTTTGAGGGAATGTCTTATTTTTATTACATAAGCCCAGCCCCGCCTTTTCCTTGGCACCCTCCAGAACTGCGCCTATCACTATGGCTTATTTTCGGGGTACGGCTTATATTTCGCAAATGCGAAAAAATCGTGCTATGGCTTATTTTATGACTACGTCTTAAAATAGGGGAAACAGGGTATATATAGGGTGCCTACATTCTGCATGGACTGGTTGCATGGCAACATGTGCAAATGGCTTTAGATACCTATTAGGTCCATAAATTACCATATACCATATATTCAACACAAAAAAGCGACAATTTGTTGTTGACAAAGGACAGCTGGACATATAAAGAGCGCCATTACCTTCAGTAGCTTAGGGCCTCATCAAGCCTAAATCCGGCCCTGGGCTGCAGCGCTACCGACCAAAGAGAGAGGGCAACCGCAGCGGACTCAGTGGGGCTGACTTGCGAGTCAAGCGCGCCTCAGACTGTGGCGACCAGCCTTCTTCAGAAGAAGCCCGGACGCTACATCACTTCACCCTCTGACATTTTGAAATCAGCGGCGGGAAAGGAGGAAGTAAAGGGCGGGCTCACTTGGTTGGGGGAAGGCGGCGGAGATAGAAACCGAGTGGGTCAACAAACAACGCCTCGCGCCTCAGCCCGGCTCCTGCCCACCGGCAGCTCTGAGGGAGCCCGGCTGGCTTCCCCCGCCCGCCACCTGGCCCGGGGAAGGGGCGGGGCCAGCCAGGGGCGGCCGCTTCGCGCCTCTTCCCTCAGCTGAGCAGCAGCTTGACGCCTGCAGAGTGTTGCTCGCGGCGGGACGGCGATGGCAAGGGCTGCCCCGGGCGCCGCGGCGCGGAGGACTTGAAGCGCCGCCGCTGCTAGGCTGCTGCCGAGGATGGGCGAGACGCAGGGAGGAGGCGCCCAGAGCAGGTCGGTAGTCTGGGGAGGAGGCGGGGGGCGCGTCGTCGCAGCAGCACTGAGCTGGGGCTTGGAGAGCTCGCGGCTGCTCCAAAGTGGCGGGAGGGAGGGGCGCGCGTCCCGGTGTCTCTCGGCTTCGTGACCAGGCTTAGTTGGGAGGGAGCCCGGGGGGGGGGCGCGTTTGGCTGGCTCCGAGGCGGACTGAGAAGCCCGGCGGATGTCAGTGGAGCTTCATCCTGACTTGAGGTCGCCTGGGCAAGGCGTCTCCGTTTCAGAAACGCGTCCTGTTGGTTCGGGGCTACACGGATGCCGCGGCGCCTCTGCCTTGGGAAGGGAGCGCAGAGGGCATCGAGTCGAGCCCCGGTTCGGTGAGGAAATCTTGCAACATCCCTCCAGAATTCTGATGATGCCTCTCTCTCTCTCTCTCTCTCTCTCTCTCTCTCTGTGTGTGTGTGTGTGTGTGTGTGAGAGAGAGAGAGAGAGAGAGAGGCGATTTCTTGGAAATGAATAACGGGGAATGGACTGGGTGTGTGTGTGTGCTTCGTCTTGCTTCCCTGCGAACCCAAGAGAGGACTTGCTTCTCACGGGTTTCCCGGAGCCCTTCAAGAACGTTCAGCAACTTTAGCTGCCTTGACGCGTGTGTTCTAGCAGCATGACAAGCTAGAAGTGTGCATCAGGGTCAGGGACAGGGTGTGAATCCTGCACCGGTTCAATCCAGTTTCTGGGTCAAGGAATGCGGGCACGGATAAATCTTGCACATTGAGCCCACGGGAACAACTTTTTAATTTTTTTAATATACATTTCGCACCATTTTGCTGTGTTTACTGCTTTGCATCGTTTTATTCCGGTTAGGGAGGAAGGAGCTATTCAAGGCACGGAGGGCGTCCTCCCCACAACTACCGGAACTCTTTTTCAGCCCCTCCCCTCTGGCTGAAATGTCCCCTTCTGAGATTTCTGTAGGTAGTTTGCTGCAAACTTTGTGAGCTTACCTTACGTCTGTAAGGACTAGAAACTTGTAAGCGCGCTCTCTTTTTAAAAGAAAGATCCGAGAGAAACTGAATCTTGTTCCCAATACCAGAATCCGAGTTTTCCCCTCCTGCACTCTGCAGAATTACAGCCCTGATGAGAGCCCAGCAAACTATATTCGGCACTTCCTTCAATTTCCTCTTCTAGCTCTCAGCCTCCCCTTCCCCTCCCCTCATGTGTTGCAAAATCAACTTGGGGCATATTTCGGGGGAGGGGGGAATCCTAAACAGATTGCTTCCGCTAAAATGTAACCAAATGTGTATTTATTTGTCAGTAGAGGTGCAAGGAAAAATATGGAAGGTTCAGGCTACTTCATACTCTGCATTTTGTACACACTATACCTTTAAAGCACACCCACCCACCCCTGAAGAATCCTGGTAACTGTAGTTTAAGGGTGTTGGGAATTATAGCTCTATGAGTGGCAAACTACATTTGCCAAGATTATTTTCTGCTGGGAAGGGAAGTACTTTGAATGTGCTTTAAAGGTATAGTATGTATACACAGCTTCTAGAACTGTGATTGGTGCGGATGTGTACTTTCTCATCTTGGGTGAAGGACCACCTGGTTATTTCCTCTTTCCATTATACCAGGAACTGATGTCCCACCAAATGCCACTGGGCTACAATAATAATAATAATAATAATTTTATTATTTTTACCCCGCCCATCTGGCCGAGTTTCCCCCGCCACTCTGGGCGGCTTCCAGTCAAATATTAAAACAACTCAGGGGATCCCTGACCATTGGCTGTGCTGGCTGGGGCGGATTGGAATTGGAGTCCAACAGTATCTGAATAGCCGCACAGGTTCCCCACACACCTGCGTTATATGCCTCAGGAAGTTGGTGCAGGTGGTGACTTCCAGTGTGGACACCAGCAGTGCAATCCTATGCATGTCTACTCAGGTGTGAGACTCACTGTTTGTCACTTGGACTTACTCCAGGTGTGTGTATCTATTGCTTCCTAACAGTGTAGCTGGGTTTACTTCCAGATAAGTGGGTTAAGGATTGCACTCTTAAGTCCCCTAACCTCACTTTGGCAATTATTTATTATTGGGGGAGTATATGAGCACATTGCTTATTCCCAGGCTGATGGACATGTCTGAAAAAAATAACATGATGTGGCCTTTGAAGAATCTGATGGTATTCCATATTAACGCATACTTGTTAATGTATCTGCATGGTAAAAAGATAATTACTTCTTTACTTTGTAGAGATGTTGATTATGTTTCTTTTATTTGTCCCCCCCTGCCCCCCTTTGCCATATGGTGCTGAGTGATTTTTTTTGTTTTTGCAGTGTGATAATAATGATTAATATGGGAATTGGCCTTGCCAATTTAGTCGATTGATTGGTGTAAAAATACAGAAGCACTCTTGAATGTGGATTGCATTAGCCAGTCTGTTCCTGGGTGCCCAGAACTTAGTTTGCTCTTGCCGCTTGCTTAAGAGGTTGTGAAATGCAGTGTTGTTTTCTGGTCACAAGTGCTTTGTCTGAATTCCACATTCATTGTCTTCCACTGTTAGCCTGCCCATTCCCCTCAGCTCCTTATCTTGTTTTATCAATCCTCCTCCACAGCTCAGTTGTTTGACTAATTTGAAATCAAATGATCATTGATGGGTTGTAAACCACATAGATACCTGACCTTAAATTCCAGCAGAGGTGCCGTTCCCCCCCCCCCAAAGACTTTGTTTCTAGTTTTTACTGCCTAACTCTTGAGGCGTTCACATTCTCATCCTGAGATACAGCTTGCTTTGTTCGTTTAAATACTGTATTTTATTGTGCATTTGAAATATCGGTCAGGGTCATGTCTTCATACTTCTTTTCATGTAGCCATGGCAAGGATACTTTATTATTATTACTGTTATTCTAGATCATCTTGTATCCACTGATCTGTCCAGTTTTGGAATGTGACACCAACAAAGGATTCTGTTTGCAACATTGAGGCTACAAAGCTATGCATTCTTTCACTGGATTTAAGTCCCACTGAACACAGTAGGACTTACGGTACTTCCAAGTAAACATGGACAGGCTTGTGCTGCATATGTATTAATTAGAAGTGAAATGCATTTAAGAAACAAACTTTAACAACAGTTTTAGATGCTACAGTTTGAAGGTTCTTCCCCACTGAGGCTTGCTTGGCATATGTATTACTACTTTCTGGAAGGCTGAGACCATTCTCTGCTCCTAGGCATTTGGTGGTATGTGACAGGCTACACTGAGTGTGAATTGATTCAATGCTGGTGATGTCTTGCAGGTATCTTTTTTATTTTCGGTGTTGCATATTTTATTGTTATGGTTGTCAATTTCTTTTTGTGAGTTGACCTAGAACTAATTTTGTGTAAGGGGCCTACAAAATCAAAATCATGTTAAATAAACGATACAGTCAAGCTTTGAATTTGGGCTTCCTTGTTTAAGGCGTTTGCCATTTCAAACGCTTATGGACTGATGCTACTATCCTTTAAAAAAAATCAATACTAGTTTCAATTACAGTGTGGCTTTATATGAAGCTTTGGTATCACAGAGGAGGCTGTGAGTTTCTGTAGTAGCTAAAAGTGGAGCTTTCATTAAGAAACGAGAACTCGGGAGGGTACGCTGCTTTCATAATGAGACAGTTTTCTACACTGCTATTATGGTGCTGAAGAACCCAGCTGCCAACTGCTACTTTGGTAGCACAATTCTCTCTCCCCCCCCCCCACTTCACCCCTTCCTAGTTCTAGTGTCCTCTATGAAGCCTTGTTGGTAAAACACATGCTCTGCTCCCCCCCCCTGTTCCCCCCCCCTGTTTAGCAAATAGAAAATGTACAGAATACGCTTGGAAGCGAATGAATGAAATCAATTTTCTAAATGCTTTTTAGATCTTTAATTTTGTTTGCTTTTTGCAATACATATGTTTCCCCTGTAAGTAAAGAAGAATGTGGATTGGGGGGGGGACGACGACCATCCACTATCTCTAAATGAAAATAGTTTTGATGTGCAAAGAAAGGCTTAAGTCTCAAGGGAGTCAAAGCCGTACATACCCTTCTGAGAACAGTCATGGGAACAAAAGCTTCATTCATTTTAGAGTTGAGTTGGATGAACAAATGAGGTGTGTTGATTTATGTCCTACTCTTGACTACCTTGAGCTCTAGTGAGTGTTGGAAAACCTCTTACAATTTCTACCTAAATGAGTGCACAGGCTAAACGATTGCCCATATGAAGCAGAAAAAGTGGTCTTACTAAAGCAAGAGAATCTTAACATGATGCTGACACTCCACACAAAGTTGTCTCCTCCTGGTTTCCAGTGCCTCATCTCCCATTTATCTTTCTCTCTCCCACCCCAGCCATACATGAAACTGTACATTCATGTTGGATCCCTCTTACCCAAATGCTCCATGCTGCAGTCACTTCGTGTGTCAAAAGTCTGCAGACTTTGTGTTGCAGGGGGAATTGATCTAACTGGCTGCTCACTCACAGCACGGTTTTCTCTTTGGATGTTTATTTCTCCTTCCTTACCTCTTTATCACAGAATCATAGAGTTGGAAGGGACCACGAGGATAATCTAGTCCAACCCCCTGCAATGCAGGAATCTTTTGTCCAAGGTGGGGCTTGAACTCACAATCCTGAGATTAAAAGTCTCATGCTCTGCCAGCTGAGCTACCTCCCATCACTCCTGGACCATCTAGTCTCTGCCCTTGAATTGAATCTGGCTGCCTGAATACAGCAGGCATCTTATTCATGCAACTTGGGAGCAGGTCCGTCACTATGGGACTTAACTGTGGGGAAACCTCGTGGGAAGGAGCTGTGAAACTCAATGGACATTGGGAATGTCCTCTACTCACCTGCTTGTCCTATATATTTAAGAACAAAAACCAATGGAGCAAAAACTTCCAGAGCACTGCTACAGATGATTGTGACTGTCTCTTCTGCTCTATCACATCTTCATTTTGTAAACTGTCAATTATGACTTTCAAGTTACGGTGTTATAAATCGTTCAGAATGCCTCCCATTGTTTTTGCTTGATGTTGACTGTTCCCTTGAGGAGTTATTCCAAGTCACCAGCATAGTATATCTATTTAGATTGTATCCTGGATCTGGAACTTTGTGTAAACAAACAAGCATCCTTCCAGGTGCCACTTCCTTCTATTTCCTCCATTGTTTTTAGCCATCTGCATTCATGAAACATGTTGGCTGTTTTTTTAAAAACTGTTCAAATGTATTGATGCAATAGTTTGCCTTGTACTCCTGGTGTTTGTCGATTCATAGGAGAGCAGATCTGGGATTTACACAGGCCAGGCTCCAGACCCTGGCCCAAGACACTTTCCTATCTGTGGTGAAGCAACAAAGTTATTTCACATCCTAAAATCAAGGTGCAGAGTCTCCAAAACTGGTCAAGGTATTTTGGCACCTGACACAGACTATCCCACAATTGGCTCCCTCTTTCCCTGAGAGCAGAAATGAAAAAAAAATACCTCGTCTATACTATACGGTAGGTTTAAAGCAGAAGCATACCATTTTAAATAGTCATGGCTTTCACCAAATAATCCTGGGAAGTGCAGTTTGTTAATAATAACAGCAACAACAATGGTTTTATTATATATACCCCGCCTATATGGCTGGGTTTTCCCAGTCACTCTGGGCGGTTTACAGCATATATAAAAACATAATAAAAACATTAAGGGTGCTGAAAGTTCTTAGGAAACCCCCTAATAAACCACAGTTCCCAGGAATTTGCAGGGAAACCTTGACTGATTAAAGTGGTATGATACTGCTTTAAATGTATAGTGCAGATGGAGCCAATAACAAATAACAATTCACTGGGTTATTATTATTATTATTATTATTATTATTATTATTATTATTATTATTATTTTACTTCAAATCAGTTGCCTTGCTCTGTCTAATGGTAGAATTGTCCCTGCCAGGGTCTACAATATGATATAATGCAGTAGTGCACTATATAAATCATGTCTTGAGGCAAGAAACACTTTTTGTCTATTTTTGTGCCGCTAAACAAGGGCACATGCTCGTGTCCTGCCACCTTCAAAAGAGCCAACAGTGAACAAAATTATTTGCAAGACACCTGCTGCCTGATACTGTTGTACAGCTTTTATTCCCCTATTCCCCCCCAATCAGTGATGAAAAGCAATCTTGTGGGGCTACTAAATTGGGGCCTCATTGCAAAGAGAAAAGGCTGGATCCCCTTCTTCCTCTGGACATTATGCAGGGTGTAGAGAAAGTGGATAGGGAAAATGTTTTCCCCACACACCTTTGATAAGGCTAGAACTTGGCAGTGGCAGACTTTAGACTTAAAAATTTCAGTGGTGTCCTGTGCAATGGTGCCAAAATTTGGTGCTCCCCTTCCTTTTGCCTCCAATTGTTAGTCATTGTTGCAGTGCCCCCTACGGTGCCCTCTCAGCTCGGTGACCACCAGTGTGGGCGAACTGGTTGCGCTTCCCTAAATCTGCCTCTGAACTCAGGTCCATCCAATGTTGGAAGGTTCAGCTACAGCTGGGCGAAAAAGCTTTGCCCGAAACCCCAAAGAGCTTCTGCAAACCAGCACTGAGCTAGACAGACCAGTGATCTGGCTTGGTATAATACGGCTTCCTGTGACCAGGAATAGCTGTGGCCCTTCAGATGTTGTTGGACTATAACTCTTCATGATCTGGTTAGCCAGCCCCATCTTGTTCTTTAGCTAATCCCCATTGCCAAGCTTCTCCTCTCACAGTATCTGCTAATAGATGGGGGCCTGAGATGCAGGCTGTGTAATAAAACACTGCCATGTTTTTGCCCATGCTTGATAATTGTGTTGCTCGCACAGGGTTGAGAATGGTGAACTGGACCAGACTCATTCCTTTGCATTGGTAGAATTGTTTATATCTTTAAGTAGCTGGAATTTCATCTTCTTCTGCAGAGCTGTGGAAATGACCTGCCAGCCAATAGGTTTGAGGTAGAATAGTAGTTAATAGTTGAGCCTATAGGTCAAACTTTAGGCTTTCTACTTAGAGGTTCATGCAAAGTTCAAGAACCAAGAGGAGTGGATGCTGATTAGAAGAGGCAAGACAACAGCTGTAAAGCCAGTAAATAATGGGAGGTGAAGCATGCATGTTTAAAAGGCCCGAGCCCTTGACCTAAGGTGTACAATGGTAGGGTTGCTACTATACCCAACATAGAAGAATGGAGGTGATGGAATGCAATGGAAAAGAACAGGAGGGGAGGCAACCCTGAACTTAATCCTAAGTGGTGCTCAGGACTTAAGTAATGTGCAAGTGTTCTTTGGCTGATTGGGAACAGTGATCACAGTGCTATCAAATTCAACACACTACCGGTATATGCAGGTGAACAATTGCCAAGAAAGTCCAACACAGTCATATTTGACTTCTAAAGAGGAAACTTCCCCCAAATGAGGGGATTGATAAAAAGAAAGTTGAAAGGGAAAGTGAAGAGGACCAACTCACTCTATAAAGCTGGGAGAAGTTGTTGTAAACCAGGGGTCAGCAACCTTTTTCAGCCGTGGGCCGGTCCACCGTCCCTCAGACCATGTGGTGGGCCGGACTATATTTTGGAAAAGAAAAAAAAAGAATGAATTCCTATGTCCCACAAATAACCCAGAGATGCATTTTAAATAAAAGCACACATTCTACTCATGTAAAAACACACTGATTCCTGGACCGTTCGTGGGCCGGATTGAGAAAGCTATTGGGCCGCATACGGGCCTTAGGTTGCCTACCCCTGTTGTAAACTACCATAATAGAAGCTCTGCTACTAGAATTCAGGCAAGGTAGCACTAGGACTGAGAGAATGCCATAATAATAATAATAATAATAATAATAATAATAATAATAATAATAATAATAATTTATTATTAATACCCCGCCCATCTGGCTGGGCTTCCCCAGTGTGGTTAATGAATGAATTCCACATTAGGGACCATTAGGAAATGATTTTTTAAAATAAAAAACTTCAAATATCTTAAAGACTTAGTACAAATATATGGTGCACTTGGAATACTGTCTTAAGTTATGATCACTGGTGTTTGTGCATTGGGATGTACCTAATTTTTTTTTTAAGGGCGGGCATCAGTGGCTATGTAAGCTGGATGTTTTATGTGAGGCAGGAGGTGAAGGGGATTTTTGCATATATCATGCAGTTTGGGGAAAGATTTGAGAAACATGTTCAGCATACTGAGAAATTACTTCATTCTGCCAGTGGTCTGGGGGTGGGGAAGTTCCCTACTTTTTTCCCTACATCAAAACATGAAATCCTGTGACATTATGGTCATGAAGAAAGGGTTTATAAATAAAAGTCTGGAGGAAGCATGGGTTTGCAAAATAAAATATAGGGATGTTTGCTAAAGACCTCTCTAAAAGTTCATTTAGGCCAGAGATGTGAAACTTGTGCCCCCCCTCCCCGATGCTGTTGCACTCCAAGTTCCATCAGCCCAACCAGCATCAGGGGTGATGGGAGTTATAGTCCAACAACATCTCGAGGGCCACAGGACTCCTGATCTAGGGAATGATATCTCAGATTTTCAAAACTCACCTGTGGATAGCTGATGCTGCTTTATAGAATGAGTACTGTCCAATTTGTTTTGCTGGTAACACAAATGGAAGAAAACTGTCCTGGGAGCACTGCACTGAGGCTTTTAGCAATTGTGTGGGTGCTAGTGGGCCCCAGCAAGACAAAGAAAATCATGCTATTGGCTTACAAACTCAAGATCTTAATCTAACCACAAAGACATAGCAACCCACCACAAACAAAAATACACCCTTTGCTGGCTTATAACTGCTCATGGTGATAGTATATATTTCTACGTGCAGAAATTAAGGTTTTGCCTACTGATACCCGCACATCTGCTTCCGTCCTTCTTATCTATGCACACATGCTTAATTTCTTGCTTTATGCTGCTTCTTCCATTAAGAGACATCTTTCCATCCCCACCACCCTAATCTGCCTGGGATGAAAGGGTTTGAAGTCAATCAATGTTTTAATAGAACTTATTGACTGCTTTTCGCCAAAAGGTCCCAAAGTAGTTTCCCAGCATAATAAAAAAGTGCAAACCTTAAAGCAAAATAACCCAACAACAACAACAATTAAAATTCTACTTCCTCCTTTCAGTTCTCATGGGAAGGTCTTGATCGATACTTGGGGGAGAGATGTGAGCTCTTGCCATTCAATGTGGGTTGCTTCTACTCCAGGGTAGAATAGTTTTGCTTCATTCACTTACATCCACACAATACCGTTCTCCTATGATGCCATCCTACATTTTCTCTGTGGCTCCTCCCTGTTTTGTCAAACCACAAAAAGTCTGACTTTCCCCACCCAGAAAAATGGAAGAGAAGTATGATCTCTGATGGTGTAGGTGCCTTCCATCTTTTTTTAAAAGGGCAAGGGGTGGATGGCAAGGGCAATGACATTTTTTGGGGAAAACAGAACCTATCACTGCTTAGCACACATTTGTTATAATACTTCTGATGGGTGCCATTTTGTGACCTCATTTTTGTTCTCCCAAATGATTGCTAAAATGCTTTTCTGGCTATAACTTTTATTATTATTATTATTATTATTATTATTATTATTATTATTATTATATGAAAGAAAGGCATAGCACTATAACAGCCCTGTTTAGGGAGGCTTTTAATGTTTAATTGATTATTGCATTTTAATGTTCTGTTGGAAGTCGCCCAGAGTGGCTGGGGAAACCCAGCCAGATGGGCGGGGTATAAATAATAAATTATTATTATTATTATTATTATTATTATTATTATTATTATTATTATTATTATTATTTTATTTTATTATAGAATAGAATAGAATAGAATATATTTTATTGTCATTGTCCCCTTTGGGAACAACGAAATTACTTGGCTGTTCCATCCACCCAGATAGGGCACTCCACCCAAAAACAAAACAACTACAAAAACACTGATTAAAACCATACACACTGATTAAAACCATACAATGATAAAACATAACAGGTAAGATTAGATGACTTCAAAGTCCAGGCTTCCCATTCAAGGCCAAGATCGCTCTGGAGAAGAAGCTGTTCCTAAGATGGCTTGTTCTTGTCGTCATCGTCCTGTATCTCCGTCCCGATGGCAAGAGCTCAAAGAGACGGTGACCAGGATGCGATGGATCTTTTACTATGTCCAGTGCCTTTCTGTGGCACCTCATGGCATAAATCTGCTCTAAGGTGGAAAGCGAGCAGCCAACAATGCTCTCTGCTGCCTTAACCATCTTCCTCTGCAGCCTCTCTTCTGTTTGCAGTCTCTCCTGTGTCTCTTTCCTCCCCGGCTCTTTGAAGTAAAAAAATCTTCCTTGCAGACGCGGAGACACTCACAATTTGTGCAGCACTTGCTCCGTAGCCGAATAGATAACATATCTTGTCGACTATAAACAAGTCTATCTTGGCAGGACAAAAAAGCCAAATTCTGAGTTAAGGAGCAACCAGCCGCTGCGTCTACACGCGCCGCCATCTTAACAGACTAAGCCTATAATAATATTATAACACCATCATGCTATATATAGCACAGGGCCAGGCAGCCCATGAAATGAGGTGAGACATTTGATCTGGCCTCCTCGTCCTCTCCCACCCATTACCTTCGCCTCAGCCCACCTCCTCTACAGCTGTCCATGCCCTCTGCCAGGTGGGTGCAGAGAAGGCGGTGGCAGCGGGGAGCTATGGAAGAAGAGGTGGCATTTTTCTGGTTTGCCCGGGGGGACAAAACATCCTGAGCCAGCCCTGCTACAGCATTATTATAGTATGTGTCATTAGACTATAGCATCATAGCAGTATGGTTATAGCAGGGGTGGCCAACTCCCAAGAGACTGCGATCTACTCACAGAGTTAAAAACTGGCAGTGATCTACCCCCTTTTGTGGGGTTCAGGTCAAAATTATTGAGCTTTTTTTAGGAAGGAGGAAGGCCCATTTTGGGGGGGTTCAGGTGGCAAAATGTTGGGGTTTTTTTTAAGGGGAGCCACAGTTGTTCAGCTTCTTTGGAGGGAGCCAATGATCTACAAGTGATCTACCGCAGACGTCCAGTGATCTACTGGTAGATCACGATCTACCTCTTGGACATGCCTGGGTTATAGCAATCCTAAACCTCTTTCATTTAAAAAAGCCAGAAAAGTGTGCTAGTGATCATTATTAAAAGATTTATTTACAAGAAAACAAGCTCATAAAATGACAGCCACCACCAGGGTTATAGTGAGTGTTCTCTAAACCAGTGTTTCTCAACCAGTGTGCCTCCATAAACTGCAAATGGCCTTGTCCACAGCAGCCAGGGTATGGGAAGTATACATAGAAAAAATTCAACACTCCTGAGAGCGTGGAGAGTCAACTGCAATTCCACTTGCAGATCACAGCAGGGCAGCGGGTGTCTGGGTAGAATTAGGAGTCCCCTGTCTGGAAGCAGGCTTAATCTGTTACCGGTAATAGCAAGACGTAAGAAACTATTCACATGACATCAAACCCTTATCCTTGAGTCACCCTACATTATAGGGAACTGTCTTCTTCATGGTAACCCTCGTGGTATTCTCTGTTATGGCTGCTTTAAAGAATGTTGGAGAAGCGAGAGACTCCTTTTGTTTATGACAACAGCCTCACTTCCTTTCTCCTAACTGCCACACACGCTCCCAAATGTTGGGTGTCCAGATGCTTCTATGGGCAACAAAGCCACCAGTGTATCTGATCTTGGAACCAACGGCAGCGTGGTTGCTCCTGGAATTAAGAACAGGCCTTTGTGATGATGACTAAATGTCTCCACAGGCAGGTGCAGGGAATGGGGCTGTGGCATAACAATGACTGTGCTTCATAGGTTCTATGGATTAGCTGCGCTTAAGCCTCCAGCGTATTTGTCGTGCTCCCTGCGGGGTCATGTGTGTGCCTGTGTGTGTATTAGGTATACAGCCTTTACAGCTGAAAAGCATTTTAGCAATACTGAAAAATAAGAAGCAACCTGGAAATTCCATGTTGGAGATGAATATATCTAAAAGCTCAATCCGTGTAATATTCTCACTCTTTCTGGTCCCCTCCCTTTGACTACTTCTGCTTTTACTCTTTCTGCAAACCAGTTTCCACTTTTGCCTTGGGATGCAGGCCTCTGAAGTCTCTCTAGTGGCTGCTGTGAAGGATGTGGCCACACACATCTCCTGTATCCTAGAATAGTGCCAGATAATCCTCAAAGGTAGGTGGAGTTTGTGTCCCCTAGAAACATTTCCAAGGCTGCTGAAGCTGTGGGGTGTTCATGACGTCTTAGCACCACTGCGATGTGGAGGTGGGAAGAGTTGGGTCCGCATTTTCCTTATTGACAGTATGTGTTCATGCCATTTGCACAACTGCAACATTCAGCGATAGTGATATAAAAAAGGAAGGGAAATTGTGTTTTCCTGTAACAAAGCACTGAGGTTTTTTTCCTGCAATGATGGTGTGATCTCCCATAGCAATAGAATGACAGGTGTGCTTTTTGGAGGGAGAATGTCTGGATCATCTCCAGTAACAGATTAATTGCTAAGCTCTGCTTCTTTACACTATGATATTGAAGTCAGTAAAATCTTTGCACTTCATCACCATGATGCTGAATGTGATCTGTGATACAGAAGTGCAGCATGTAGAATTTGGTGCATCCAGTCTTGGCTGGTTCATAAGGAGTGAGACTGGTAATGTCTGGTGTGTGGGTGGGTGTGGGTGGGTGGGTGTGGGTGGGTGTATTTTACATACACTCAGTTGTTATTAAAATTTTTGAACCAAGAGTTCAGCAAAACATTAACAGAAACAAAATGACATATTTCTTTATATACCACCCTTCAGTAAAGAATTGCATAACTTAAACAAGTTGTAGAATCTAGCTGCATTTCGTACAAAATCTGGGCTGTCCAGGTGCAAAAATGATTAAAAGCGCTGTGTACAGAATCTCTCACAGTTTGTGAGTTGGTTTTGTACATCTGTGCTTTCCTCTATCTGACTGAAGATGAACATGTACTACACAAGAAAGAGTCATTTCCACATAGTTCATGTATGTGTCAGTTTTGCATGCCTTGTGCAATTGTGGATTTCTGAGATGTCATACCTTCCAACACTTCATGGATCTAAAATGGGGAACTCTTGTAGCACTTATCCTTCTTCCACCTATAGGTTGTATTAATTTATTCTGCAATAATCTGTGCAGTAGAGTCAAACACTTGACAAGGTGAGAAAGGTCAACTGACTGGTGATATGTTGGTCAAATGGTGGTCAACTATTCCTACTGAAATGCATCTGCATTACTTTTGTGCAAGCTCTTAGCAAGTGTGCTAAGAACAGATATAAGCATAAATGAAACAAATTGTAATTGGGAATAAAAGCACAGATAAGGCAATGCCTCAAAAGATTTTGTTTCAGGAACAGCCAACATGGGGTTGTAAGTACCTAACCTTTACTCAGAGTAGACTCATTGAAATTAATGGATTGAATACAACCCAGGATCCCCTCCAGATGTTATGACCAATAGCCGGAGATGGGAATGTCTAAGGAGTAGATCACTCTGTTTGAGTCTTCCGTGTTGAGTTAATGGGTAATGGTGATTTTGTGATTGCTGGTGTGCTGCCGTTCAACCCAACAACTTTCAGATTATGACAGTAAATTATTAAACACATTTCTTCATGCTTTCCTGTTCCCCCAAATCCAGCTATAGGTTTTGGAACTTGTATTGGTGCTTAATCAACCAGCCTCTTTTCCATATATGGAGACTGGGCACTCATAATTCACAGTTTCTTCTTAGGTTCCCTTCCCTTGAAGTGCTGCAGAATGAAAAGAAGTCAAATCTGCCACAGAACACATGATGCTTGTACAGTAGAACTTAATCCGGGACTTGGGCTGCACATAGTTATGAATGGAGAATGTTTATTGGAAACCAATTGAGAAAGTGAACTTTGCTGTCAGCAGAGTTGGTGCACTGGAAATGAAAAGCAGAAGTGGGGAGAGAAAGAGGAACTGAATGGGCAAAATGTTAAATTATCATTTGGTTGATGCTGTTGGATTCCCCCAGCCCACCCTGCTTCCATTCCATATACAAACAAACACACTTCCCTCCTGTCTATTTGTACAGAGAATAATGCTGATTGTTCTAGGTCGGAGGAGATGCCTGAGTCTAGCAGAAGATAGCATCCAGAATAGATAGAACCTGAATCAGAGCCGAATCTGTAGATACACATGCTTGATGGGAAGTATTATAGGAGAAGATGCTTAGATAATGTGGACCTAGACCATTTAAGGCATTGTAAGTTTAGAACCAAGTACCTTGCATTGGGCATGGGGAAAGAAACCTTTTAATACTTGCATATGTCTTGAAACAGGAGTTATGTGATCACACAACAAGCATCCAACAGTGGTTAGGTAATGGCGTTCAGTACTAGATGGAATTTCTGAACCATCATAAAAGGCATTCCCATGTACAGCACATTACAGTAATCTACATGGGAAGTCACTAAGGCATGGATGCCAGTGTCCAGGTTTCTGTCTTCCAGAAGGAAGCTCTACTAGTGAGTCAACAAACCGCGGATTGCCACTGACTGCAAGCTCTGCTTTCTGCAGAGGTTGGCTGCTCTGGTGGGTAAGATTGCCCTAATAAGTATGTACTTTGATGCATTCATCCCAAACTGGCCATTTTGACATTCCATAGACTAGTCTTAACTGTCTTGTCTTCTTAATAAATACATGGATCCTCACCTGCCTGGTGCAGTGGAGTTTGTTATTGGAAGAGGCTGGAGCCAAAGGGGGATGTGAAGTCATAGTCCAGATCAGGAAACTGCAACAGACACTTCCCAGCACAGAATCCGGTGCTTCCCCTTGAAGGTGGTTTATGTGGGAGCAATTGCTGTATTTAAAAAATACAGAAGTATGGGAAGCTGGTAGGATCATTTTTGATGAAGCAACCATTTGATGGGCCTCCATGGAAGCACAATAAACAGTTTATGAGCATGAGAGAACTCATGTCCCATAGCCTTGCAGCTTGTGGAAGAGTTAGTCAAATCCATAGAACTAAGAGAGTCAAAGATTTCTTCACCATTGCTGTCACCAAGGAAACCTGACTGTTGTATGGCAGTATTTCCTCCTCCTGGGGTTTTCTCTGATTGTTGAGTACTGTTTCTCTCCCCCCCCCCCCTTCCCACTATGAACACTATAGTCACATCATAGGAAAGTGAGTCACAAAAATTTACAGCTGATGCCTGTGTTTCCTGGTGACTGGCCAGTGTTGCCCCAAAATGGTAGCATTAGGGTTGCAATTGTGACAGGGCTGGTGCAAGAGATTTTTCTGTCTGAGTCAGAACAGTAAACGTAGTCTCCCACCACCAACACACAAGTCAAGGTGCATAATACTCAATGCTGCAATAAATGTTAATTCCTTCAAATTCATTCTAGTACCCAATGCCACTCAAGTTATTTGGATGAAAAACCTACAAGTGCTTCTTCCCTATTCTAGCAGTAAAAATACAACAATAATGAATAACTCAACAATTTGCTGCTCTTTCATGACATCTGCCTGACAGGTGCCATCTTACTATGGCAAATTATAGGGTGGGCCCTGTTGAGCTACCATCTCTTGTTTTCTGCCAATGGCATGTGCCCAGATGATCTAGTCTCGAGTTAATTGCTTAATGGCATCTGATGTTGCCTTGAGGTGGACCTCCTTTGTGACATTTCAGAGCCTTCTGTGATTAACTAGAGATGCTTTTGCTCATCTGTAAGTGAACAGATAACCTTTTAAAATCTTCTGTCTACAGCTTCTCAGGTCTGTGTTTTGTGTGAGAGAGGAATTATTTACTTCCCATGCAAAAGGTTCTTCCAGTCAGTGTAGACAGCACTAAGCTGAATGGGTCAATGGTCTGACTCAGGCAATTCCGCATGTCTTCAAAATGTTTTGGACTTTCTCTAAACTACAGGGTTTATTCCATAGTTCTCCAAATAATCTTGTGTGATAATCACCTATTGCTGCTATAGATTGCTGTCATTTTTGGTACTGTCGTCAATTCTCTGCCCACAACCAAATGTCACCTAGGCGGTGGTTATGGCATTATTCCATTGATACAATTTTAATCCACTTTCCAGTCAACCTTTATATAAGAAATAAGCAGATAAAACCACTAAGCCACAGCAACCCTGTTCTGTTCCTTATGTTGCATTTCTGCCAGAAATTTAAGCAGACTTCTGTGTGACAAAAATGGAGGGACAACTGCCAGAATAACCCTTTAAATAAAGCATTAGGCAGAAAAGCTTCAAATCTTCAAATCTGACAAAGTAGGTTTCCGCCCCCTTCTTATACCGGTAGGTATATAAGTCAATTTTCTCTTCACACGGAAGCTCTAGCAACCTATATGCATAGATGTTTCTGAGATACCTCTTCCCACTTCCATGTATCCACCCCTGCACTTACATTGTTTGTTTAACCCAATTAACGCTTCAGTAACTTCATGGGTTGATGATTTGGCCATATTTTGCTTCTGAGGTACCCATGGCAGGATGCTCTGGTTACGACAAGTGGTTCTTGTGGGTTAAATGCAACCTCTTAAAAATTGTTTGTGCTTGTTTTCTTTTTTAAAAAAGTTTAATCCACATTTGTCAGCTTCACAAACAATTTCATGAATATTTTCTGCATGGTAATGAGGTCAGCTTCTAGTTCCTTTCAAAAACGTTCATGGCTACACAGTTTTGAAATACATTTCCAGACCCAGACCCCAGCAGTAAGACCATCTCCCACCCTGGTTGTTCACAGACGAAGTAAGCTATTGCAAAACACCCTTGTTCAAATGACCCATAACATTTTAATCAAGTTTTTTTTAAAAAAACAAAACGAAACGAAATGAGCCCCCTAACAACCTTGAATTCTGGATTCCAGAATCTTTTCTTTCCCTTTACACCTGAGTTTATTAATGATCAGTTAAACTGGTGTTTTAATAGCACATTAAGAACACAAAGCCATTGGCAAACATTAATTCATTCAGTTCTGTGAAAGAGGTCAATACTATTAACTGTTGGTTTCAGGCATGACACACAGAATGATAAATAGAGGGTGTGTGGCTAAGTTAGATTTATGTCCAGACATAATTCAACACATTTTTTGGTGATGTATTTTGTCTTTTTCACCTTTTTTGGCAATGCATAAATAATCATACTATCTGGCTCTGGTGCCACCAAATCAAAGAGTTAACTTTCCATGTTAGAACTCTGTTTTTGAAGGCGCACATGGATATAGGAGGCAAACTTTCCTTTGTAGCCAAGGAGTTACGCCTAAGAATGAGACTCCCTGTTGACTAGCAGTGTCCAGTCCTTAATTCTCACAATTTTTTCCTTGGGATAAGTTGCACTCCTTTTTTTCTCTTGCATAAGGACTGCTCTGTTTTTGCTTTGTGGCAATATGTGCAATGCATTGGATATGTCTTCCCAGTGTGGTGTAGTGGTTAAGAGCAGTGGACTCGTAATCTGGTGAACCGGGTTCGCTTCCTCTCTCCTCCACATGCAGCTGCTGGGTGACCTTGGGCTAGTCCAGTGTTTCTCAACCAGTGTGCCTCCAGATGTTTTGGGACTACAACTCCCATCATCCCTCGCTAGCAATACCAGTGGTCAGGGATGATGGGAATTGTAGTCCCAAAACATCTGGAGGCACACTGGTTGGGAAACACTGGGCCGCTAGTCACACTTCTCTGAAGTCTCTCAGCCTCACTCACCTCACAGAGTGTTTGTTGTGGGGGAGGAAGGGAAAGGAGACTGTTAGCCGCTTTGAGACTCCTTCGGGTAGTGATAAAGCGGGATATCAAATCCAAACTCTTCTTCTTCTTCTTCTTCCCCGATCCAGCTCAAGGAGGATGGGGGAGAAAGTGCACACAGCTCCTCCCAGTATGCCAGCCCTTCCTTTTCCATCCCCATATGCACAAACGAATCTGCCTTGAGTCAGAGCACCTGTCCATCTTGCTCATTATTGTCTTCTACACTGACGGGTAGCAGCTCTCCAGGGCTTCAGATGGGAGACATTCGCCACCTACCTGAAGATGCCAGGGCAATGCAAAGCAGATGCTCGTAACACTGAGCTACACATGGGAACAGAACATACAAATGCTGACATCTGTGCATACAGTTCAACACGCACAGCTGCAAATCATGTGGTTGAGTTCCTCCTTTCACGTAGCAAATGGTCCATATGACTTTTCACCCAAGTTTGTCGACTGAAAGATGGTTAGGTGGCATTCACACAATCCATATGGAGGAGGCAGGGCTAGCACACTCAGTGCATGTGGATTAGCTGTGCATGCTTTCTCCCTTCCATGCTCTGGGCTGGACCAGGGGAAGATGTATCATCTGATTTGGCCTTGTGTTAATTTAGAGGACCTACACATATATGTATTTTGGTATTTGTAATGATATTGCCAGGATAGTGGTTATCGGTCCATCTGTGAAAGAGTAAATCCACTTGCATGTTAGGAAACAAACTTCCAACAGGCCCCTTTTGATTGCTTTGTTTTGGTCCCTGTGTGTTTAAAGGAGCATATTTAAGAATCTGAGTGCACAGGAACAACAGCAGAGCATTTGGGGCTCTGTGGATACTCTGTCTCTGATCTTAAGGTCTCTGGGCAGCTTGAGATGTGGAATAATGCAAGAGGTTTCAAAGCTGGAATTCATCCATACATTAGACTTTCTCAAAGCTTGAACAAAGATAATTGATGGTGTTGGCACTGCAAATAATGTACTGGATGTGGATTGGATTTTCTCAGGGGATCCTTGGTAAGTTGCCTGCTGGTCTGCCTGCCTGCCTGCTTGCATATGTGTGCATGCATTTGTGTAGGTGTGTGCACGCACACACACAGTAACTTTAGCAGATGATGGTGGCCTTTCACCCTTCCATTGGGTTGGTGAACCAGCCGTGCTCAACCTGGATGTGGTGACGGAGACTGCAGCTGCCTGCGGACTATATTTTCCCCAAATGTCTCCGAGCCTTGCAATTCAACTCCCAGCACAAAAAGACTGCAGTGATCTACTTCATAATTCACTTTCTATAACCCTTTCCTGTCTTTTATGCCCACACTGATAAGTAAAGTAGGTCATTATTGTTACTGAAAGTGGAGTGAGCTATATTTTCTTTCTTGTATAAGATTTGCTTAGTTTTCAACCATTTCCTCTTCTTCAAGTGAGAGAAAAGGAAACATGAGGATAAAACTGATCGTGAGTGCAGAAGTATGTGGCTCACAGTGCACTGCATTTCTAAGAAATTCTCGTAAGCCTCATCCTTCCTATATTGGCCACAACTATGTTTGCACCATCCCGGGCGGTTTCAGATGTGCTCATGGCGTGTGCTGGTGAAGTAAATACTGTTCAAAGGTTTTATGTTTTTCAAAATCTTGATAGCATGGTGCCTGAGCAAGACCTGCTCCCTGCTGCAAGGCCCATTTCCACCTGGCCTAGGGGGCGGGGCCCACCAATCACCCTGAACAGCTAAAAGAGGCCACTGGGACATTGTTGGAACAACTCTTGGGTTGGGGCAACTGGCTAAAATGTTTTAAAATGTTTTAAACGGTTCTAATTTTGGTTCCTCTGTTTCATTTTTCTCGGGTTGGTGTTGGTTAAACGTTTAGCTGGGGTTGGCGGTTACTTTAATTTGGGTATAACTGTAAACTGTTGTTATTGATTTTATTGTTTTATTAGTTTGTTTGTTGCTTGTATAGGATATATTGTTTTTTTTACTGTTGAATGTTTTGTTGTGTTTTATATGTTGTAAGCCACCCAGAGTGGCTGCGGAAACCCAGCCAGATGGGCAGGATAAAAATTAAAAATTATTATTATTATTATTATTATTATTATTATTATTATTTATAACATGGCGACAAATGTGAATGAGGCCATAAAGAAAGAATGTTGGTGTATGAGGAATTTTCAATGCAGGTTTGGGGAGAGACAGCAACCTTGTAGGGTAGGTATTTAGATTAAGGTTTGGAATAGTCTTGCTGAAAATCTCTTAGATCAGCTGCCTGGTGGCCTCTGGATGACTTGGACCTGAGCTTTCATCAGCCCTAGCCAGCCCAGTCAAGCTGGCCATAGCTAATGGGAGTTGTAGTCCAGAACATCTGGAGGGCACCAGCTTGGAGAAGGCTGCTTTAGATATTCCCTCCCTGTTAATTCCTTCTAGTGGTCTTCAAGCCAATTAAATTGCCTTGGTCAAGCATCCTGATCCAGTAAATTAAATTGGCTTGGTCAAGCATCCTGATCCATGGAGAGTTGGGAGGCAAGGGTTGAATGCCTGCATGGGAAAGCAAGAAGGAGGTTCTTTCCGTGAAGAGAACAATGCAACCTGAACTTGGAAGTGTCTTCCTTGCAGACTATTGACATTGCCTATTCTGCCAAAGCCAACAGAGGATGATCCACGAGGCACAGCTGTATTTGCTCAACATTGTGCATATGCTGCAGAGTCTGAATGGTGGGGTCTGGCACCCATCCTCACCTTCGCTTATTTGTTTGTTTGAATCATAGAAGGGCCGTCTAGTCTGACCCCCTGCAATGCAGGAATCAAAGCTAAAATACTTCCACTCCATGATTCAGCAAAAAGATCCCAGAGCAGCTTAACATATACCGGTATCAGTAGCATCGTAATCCTTACTCTCTCAGACTTACAATCTAAAAGGTGAAGAACAAAAGGAAATGGCATTGGAAGGGAGAAGGAAAAGTGGGGCCTTGTCCCACCGAGCATACTTGTTATCGTGCTAGTTGGAAGGTGGCATCGCAGGTGCAGGCACATGAATGAAACAAATTGTGTCACTGGAAATATATCTTGTAGCTGCTCTTCTTTGCCAAAGCTGCTACAGTGTCCACTAATGTTCATTCTAGCTTTCAAAAAGTCTCCTTTCAGGTTGGATTCTGGAACAGAATTGCATATGGTATTTGCAATATGTGTATGCTCTGTTCAGATCAATGAATTTGTGCAACAGCATTGAGAAGGTGGTGGTTCCACTGTTGCCAGTTCTTTCCTGATTTTATTTAACACTATTTGCATGCTGCTTAATCATGAAAACCTCTCAGCAGTCCTTGAAGCCAAACGATATGCATTTTGTACGTTGTGTCCTTGTTCCTAATAAATGCAGGCCAGTGAGAGGTGAAGGGATCTCATCAGCGTGCTTATATTCTCATTACCGGGTGTCTTTAGAGCCACATTAAATCCTAGTAATAAACCATTGATGTGAATGGAGTCTATGCCAGAGATGAACATGCTTCTTTGTATTCAAGAACAGAAGAGTGATTGCACTGAAAGCCTGCCTCTTGGGGCAATAAACAAAGCCTTGTTTGTATTAAGATATTCGGTTTAATTGGTTTGCTTTGAGGCAAAAAAACAAAGCAAAACTCAGGCTCTCCTTAATGTGTCTGCAGTAGCAGTAACCTAGTAGAGACTGAAGACTGATTGCCAGCAGGTAAGGGGAAGAAGGGGTGTGTGTCTGTGTGTGTGTGTGTGTGTGTGTGTGTGTGTGTGTTGTAGTCAAAATCCTAACATCTTAGTTCCACATTTGTCAGTTTCTTTGGAACTACCACCTTCAGTTCAGAAGCTTGTTACAGAGAATCTAGAGAATGTTGTTGTCAAAAGGCTGCAGTTCAGGGTTCCTCTTTTGGTCTCCTATGGTTTTTCAATCTTGACTGATGTGTGGGAGATGAGAGGGAATGTGGATGAGGGAATATTGATTAATATTTCCTATCCCAGCTTGTGCTAACAAGCTCCAAACTAGCAGAGTTTCTCATCCCCAATAAAGCGCAGCAAAGCGTGGCGTTTAAGTTCCTATGAACTTCTAGAATAAGGCAGATCCTGGCACATATTTCCCCTGGTTCCCTCTTAAAAGAAAATACACGACACATAAGCTTATAAAAGTATAAAGGTTTTACTCACAGTCATTTCAAGCTTCTACAGTCTCAGAAAGGCAGGCTAGCTTAGATTAAATGTATTTACATGTGGAGATTCTCCTTAAGGGAGAAAGGCTCCATGTGGGCCTCTCTTGGCTGGAAGCCAAGAGAGCATCTCCTGAGATGTTGCATCCTCGGAGTCCTGGTGGGAAGAGAGGGAGAGTAGCAGCTCACCTGTATCTTTGAATAGCTACAGGTAAGGCCACTCCCACTTCTGGTCACACAAAGGAAGTGATTTCAGTCTTGGCACAGGAAACTCTACCTGGAGGACCAAGTCCCCTTTGTGTACACTCTAGGAATGTTGTGATTGACTGCACCAGTGTTATACATCCCACAAACCCCTTCTCAGTCTGAACAACATTTAACAAACATAAAACAACTTTATTCAACCACCCAGAGTCCCAGCTTGACACGCAGGTTCTGGAAACTCTCTCGGGGCAAGGGTTTCGTGAGAATGTCCGCAGTCATCTCCTGAGTATTACAGTAGGACATTTCTACTAGTCCATCTTGGATCATCTGGCGAATGAAGTGATACCTGACCCCAATGTGTTTTGAACGTGCAAGGAACTTTTCGGTTTGCGCTAGCTGCAGGCAGCCTTGATTGTCCTCCATCAAGCTGACAGGTCCTTTTCTCGGCAAACCAAAGTCTGTCAGGAGTTGATCCAGCCAGATGATCTCTCTGCATGCTTCCGAAGCTGAAATATATTCACTCTCTGTGGACGATAAGGCTGTATTCGCTGTTGTCTGGCAGCAGCTTCAAATCTTGCTGATTCTTTAGAAAATCTGTGGCCATGGGTGTCGCGACAGGGTGTGCACCTTGCATCTGCATGCTTTCTATCAGTTCTATTATCTTCTGCTTCTGGCTGAGAAGAAATGAGCCGTCTTCTTCTCTCTCAATTTGAATTCCCAAGTAATACTGGACAAGTCCCAATTCCTTTACTTCCACCTCTTTGTTGAGATGTCTGACTATGTCTTTATAGTCTCTGTCATTGGACGTTGATATTAATAAATCATCGACAAAAGCCAGAATGTAAGAGAATTGTCCACTTCTGTTCTTAGTGTACAGGCACTTGTCAGCTGTTGACTGCTTGTACCCAAGCTGAACCAGCATTTCATGTAATTTCTGGTTCCATGCTCTTGCAGCTTGTTTCAAACCGTAAATTCCTTTCTGAAGTTTACATACAAGATGTGCCTCATTTTGCTTGATAAAGCCTTTGGGCTGCTTCATATAAATCTGTTCGGAAATCGTCCCATGAAGAAAAGCTGTTGCTATGTCGACATGACGGACTTTCATCCCTTTAGAGGCTGCAATACTTAGAAGTAATCTAACACTGCTATATCGCACTGTAGGCGCAAATACTTGATCATAATCTTCACCATACTGTTGTGAAAATCCTTGTGCTACAAGCCTAGCTTTGTAGCGTTGCACCTCCCCTTCTGACCCCTTCTTAAGCTTGAACACCCACTTGGACCCAATTGCCTTCTTACCAGGAGGTAGCTCTGTCAGGGTCCAGGTCTTGTTGCGATGCAGTGCATCCATCTCTTCCTGCGCGGCTTGCTTCCAGAGACTGGCCTCAGTAGCTGGCAACCGTTGAACCTGTTCCCACGTGGAAGGTTCCTGTGGTGGCGCCGACCCTGCAAAGTAGGACAGTCGTAGTGGTGGAACGCCTCTGTTGGACCTGGAGGAACGTCTGACCTCTGGCTCTTGTTGAACCGCATCAGCTTCCTCATCTCCTTCCAATGGCGGCATCCCTGCATACGGGTCCTCTTCGTCTCTGGAGCCTTCTGACATCTGGTCCTCCGCGTCTTCTGGGGTGTCATCTGTAGGGGGTGCTACAACACTAGGAGGTACAATACTAGGAGGTGGATTAGTTTCTGGTATGGCTTCAAAAGGAAAACTTACAAACTCCTCTGTTGGTGGCTCATTGGAACAGTCAATTGCTGTGTTCCTTGTGTCAGCCTTTTCATACTCCTCAAAATGAATCACGTGATGTGAACTTGTTTTCCCTGTTTGTAAGTCCACAACTCTGTAGCCTTTTCCTCCAGAAGCGTATCCAACTAGGATACCAGGCTTTGCTCTGGAGTCAAGTTTGTGTCTGTGCTCCTTGGGCACGTGGTAATAGCACAAACTTCCAAATACACGTATGTGTGACAAATTTGGGACTCTTCCATGCCAAAGTTCAAATGGCGTGCGCTCTGTGCCTTTTGTTGGCAGCCTATTCTGTATATAAATCGCAGTATTTGCTGCCTCACCCCAAAGTTTCTTCGACAAGTTGGATCCTTTTAGCATACACCTTGTCATCTCTAGGATGGACCTAAATTTCCTCTCAGCAATAGAGTTTTGTTGAGGTGTGTAGCTTACTGTGGTCACATGTGCTATGCCTTCCTGAGCCATGAAGGCTTCCATTTCACGTGAGCAAAACTCCCCACCATTATCGGACATTAGGGTGGTGGGTGCTCGATGGAATTTGTTCTTGACCATGCTTACGTATTGCTTGAACAATTCCACTGTTTCACTCTTCTCTTTGAGAAGGTATCCCACACAAAACCTTGAATAATCATCCAAAAATATCAAAATATACTTATTTCCTCCTAAGGAAGGTATATTCATAGGTCCAGCTAAATCAGTGTACACAATGTCCAGAACTTTTGTGCTTCTCTTTTCTGCACAACGTGGGAAAGAAGGTTTGACTCCTTTTTCACTTACACAAGTTACACATTTTGGTGTGGGTGTGCTGCTTTTGTTTACCTGTAGACCTCTCACAAGATCTCCATTCTGCAGTTCCTGGATGACTCTGATATCCCTGTGACCCAGTCTTCGATGCCACAGCTCCAGATCTGGTTCATCCTTCTGCTTGGATTGGGCCACTTGTGCTGATTGGTTTTCTGAAACGTTAATCTCATAAACACCATTGATTAGTTTCCCTTGAGCATAAACCTCATCATTTTTCGTTACATTGCATTCTCCATTGGCAAATGTAACCTTGAAACCTTTCTTGTCTAAAGCAGACACACTAAGCAAGTTACAATTCAATTCTGGGACATATTGAACATTAGGCACAGTTGTTTCAAGAGATTCATTGTTCACCTTGAATTTCAAACGCATTGAACCTGCACCTTGTGATTTTAGAACATTTCCATCAGCAATCTGGATTTCAGTCCATTCACTATCATTAATTTCTCTGAAATATTCTCTTTTATGCGCAAAATGGCTTGTAGCTCCCGAATCTAAAATAAATTGGTCACTTTTCCTTTCATTTCTTTGCACATTTAAACTCTTTTCTTGCAGTAGAAATGTACGCTCGTGACCCCCCTTCTTTTCACCTTTTGGTTGAAAGGGGCGGGACTTATTCTTGGGCTTCTGGCAACTCCTTGCAATGTGCCCTTTTAAATTGCAGTTATGGCATATTATATCTTTGGACACTTCCTTAGACTTGGGAAATTGCTTAGAAACATAGCTTGTGTCCCTCCTTGGATTCCTTTGTGGAGAATCAAGGTAATCTCTGCATTCCTCTCTTAAGTGATTTGCTAGTTCATTAAAAGTCAAATCTCTTGTGTGATCCATTATACTCTTAAATGAAGTAAATTCTTTTCCTAATGATGCTAGCATAAAAGTCACTTTGGTTGCATCATCAAAAGCTCTGGGAGTTAGGGCAATCCTTTGAACAATTTCATTAAAGTCCTTAAAATGCCCTGTAAATTGTTCTCTAGAATTCATCTTTAACTTCAGCAGTTTATCCAGTAAATGTCTATAAGAGTTCTCTGATGATTGTCCATAAACCCTCTCAATATCCTTTAGAATCTGAGATGCATCACTTTCATAGTCAATCAGAGATAAATGCTCATCTTTCAAACTGCACAAAATTATGTGTTTAGCTTCTGCAATCTCAGAAAGGCAGGCTAGCTTAGATTAAATGTATTTACATGTGGAGATTCTCCTTAAGGGAGAAAGGCTCCATGTGGGCCTCTCTTGGCTGGAAGCCAAGAGAGCATCTCCTGAGATGTTGCATCCTCGGAGTCCTGGTGGGAAGAGAGGGAGAGTAGCAGCTCACCTGTATCTTTGAATAGCTACAGGTAAGGCCACTCCCACTTCTGGTCACACAAAGGAAGTGATTTCAGTCTTGGCACAGGAAACTCTACCTGGAGGACCAAGTCCCCTTTGTGTACACTCTAGGAATGTTGTGATTGACTGCACCAGTGTTATACATCCCACATGATGGTCATTTGGTGGCGGGTGGGAATAAAAGGCAATTGCAGCACTGCTCTGTCTAGTTTGAACAGGCAAAAGCATATTGAGATGTTTCAAGGATCCTGTCCCTTTTTAATTTAAAGTCTCCTGCTTGCAGGATGGGGCCTATCCATTCCCTCAACCCCCATGGACCATGCTGTGGATTAGTGATGAACAGACTATTATTTGCACCTTGATTAGTCTTTCTTGGTTGGCCCAGTGCCTTGCTTTTGTCCTGGGCTAGGGAAAGGGGGACAAAACAGCTTTCTGTGTATTTCCCCCACTTCACTTTTAAAGCAAAAGAGCTCAAAATTAGTCCAGGAATTATGAACCAAAAGATTTGTGTTCTGGATGCTTCTTTAAAAGTTGTGGGTTGAACTCTGATTAACACATTCATGTGCAAAGGTTGTACATGTAGTCTCATGCATTTGGGTTATGATTTGAAATAGCTTCTCAGCACACATACACCCCAAATACAGTGTTATATTAATATACCGGGTACTTTCCTGAGTAGGTGCTATTCTAACCCTTGTCAACAATGGTGACTTTTGTTGTGTTTTCTCTAGGCACAATTCATCGTTAGGGCCCCTCCAAATTGCTGTTCATTTTGTTTTTGCAACATGTCATTGATACAATAATACTACATTAGTGAAGTATTTATATTGGACCTATCAGTCCACGTTATTAGTTGGTCTGTGATGGTTGCCCAATGTTACTACATTATTGCCATTGGGAGGGGCACTCTTGCACTGTAGTGCATTCAAAGCAACACACACCTAAAACATTTGTGGTATGACAAGTTTCAAGATTTCAGCAGGAAGCTGCAGGACATGCATCAACTGGAAACAAAGTAGTATGTCTGCCCCCAAAACGTGCAGGCTGGGATTTGTAGTCTAGCATTGACTATCCCTGCTACATAGAAGCCATTGAGTGTTGTGTAGCTGGAATGTAGCCTACTGTACAAATGTAAGAGTGGCTGTGTTGTTCCTCCCACTTCTGCCTCTGGCCTGAACCACCACAGGCAGGTGGCCCCTGGAAGGGAATGTGTGATCTGTGGTCTGAAAAAAGCTTCTCACCCTGGCATTAGTGACCATACAGTTTGCCCTCATAGAGAAGGATCAACAGTATCTCTTACTTAGTGGGTTTGGCCTTTGCTAATTGTAAGAAGGTAGCATACACTCTTCATACATGTGCACTATTTGCCTGGTTTGTTAAGATTGCAGTTTCCAAATACTTTACTTGGTTCTGAACCTTGAGCTAATATTGTTAATTGCCAGTATGGAGTTTTGAAGCCTTGCTGTTCTGTTCTGCTTTACCTTCAGCAGGAGGAATTTATGCGGTGGTGATATTTTCCCTAGCCATGTTCTGCTTCCTGTTGTGTTTCCTCTTTCAATTCACTTAATGACAGTGAACTTTATACGCACACGAAAACATACTCTAGGTAATTGGGAAATAGATTGCATTCATCATGTGCAAGTCTGATGCTGTGGAGTCTAGACTTGGAAAATACTGCTTCCCAATTGCTAAATTTCCAAGAGCAGGGATAAATGGCAAGGCTTTGACTGTGGTTGTTATGGCGTCTTCCAAGAAAATCTCTGACCAGAAGATGGGTTTCCAGTGCTGCAATTTGAAAGTAAGCTCAGTTCCTCTACTTTCTTTTCTTACTTAAAAATTATATTTTGTGAGTGAAGTATACTTATTTAATCATCATGGTTTATATTGGGATAACTGACCTTTGACCCACCAGATATTGTTGCACTACAATGCCCATCATCCCTGATTATTGACCATGCTGTGTCTGGGATTGATGGAAGCTGGAGTCCAACAACTTTTGAAGGGCCACAGGTTAGTCACAGCTAGTTTATATGGAGTGCCTAGTTCAAAGATGAGAGGAGAATTACCGGTAATACTTTTGTTGTCAGTTTAGTTCTAGGGGGCCTATCCCTTTAAGAATTCCTGTGTTGTCCAACAGACTAACTATTCCATTTCAGAATGGCAGGTCTATCATGTCATAATAATGCTACTTAATGAAAAACCAGCATCAATGCAGTGGCCCCCAGGATTCTTCTTTGTGTAGGTCAATGGCCTATTCACCATAAGCAATGGTGATGCTTTCTTGGGTTGAATCCCAAAGCTGCTCATTTCTGTCCCCCATCCTACAGTGCATGCTTTGGCTGTACTTTGAGCACAGTTCATAAAACATGGTTGTCCGTGAGCCAGTCCTGCTTTGGGGAAGAATGTTAATCGGCTGACGCATTTACTAGCGGTTGATGTGACTTTAGACTTGTGAACTTACTTTGTCAAAAACCTCTTGAGTGTGCATACACTGCAAAAAATGTAAATATTAAAAGATCAGCTAGTCTAGGGGAGTTCTGTATGCATGTGACTGTGGTCAGCAAATGTCAATCCACATACAAAGGTGTGTTTATGTTGCCTCTGGAAAAGGCTTAGATTTTTGGGGGTCAAATCTCCTAGGAAAAAGAAAATCATCAATTGTTGAACAGTAGCCAAGAATACTTGTTGGCCCTCATTATTCAGGAGTTTCTGCATGAGTGGGATCACAAAGAGCTAAACCTTGGGTAATCTCTTTCTTTAGCTCTTCAGGCTAGTCATGTTTAGCGTCTTACATTTTTGGGATTGAGCATAATCTCCCACCTACTGAACGACTGTGGGAATGAGTCCACAGCAGTTACTTGACAACCTACCCACACCTAGCTCATTGCACATCAGTGGCTGAAAAAGAGGTGGGTTTGAGTAGAGAAGGAACCTGGATGCCTCTAGAATGTCAGTATTGAATTGTGGGAGGAATTGAAGCACATATCAGGAAATTAGAGTTAATGCATTAAAAAACACAGTTCAATGATTAAAAGTAAATAGTAGCAAGGAAAATGGTTTTTAGAACAGGTAGAAATGATTTCAGTGTGAAAGAAAATTAAAATTGTCGCTTGCATCCAACTACCTTGAGAGAGACCAGAATGTGCCTCCAGGGATGGAGAATCACAGCGCCTGCTGTGGCTGCAGAGACTGGTACCGGTAACTCCTGCATTGTTTTGCTGTGTTAGCAGCTCTGAAGTGAACTCTCCAGGGTGCAAGCCTGGACAGTGTGTATGGAGGCCCTGGGCTGTGTGAACAAATTATAAAGAGGTGTTTCATTTGTGATTCCAAAATTCAATGAACAGGACCCATCTTTCAATAAATTTGCTTGGTAATGGCATTATATTGTATTTAATTGCAATATAGTGGGTTTATGCAATTTGAAGAGGATTAAAGCATTCTGTTGCCCTGGCACAAAGGAAGAAACAGATATTTTGCAGCTGGGAAAGTGATGAGGAAATGCATTGGAAAGTATGGAATGAAGAAACAAGCAAATAACAATGAATGCAGCTTGAATGCTCATTGTCGTATAATATCCCTACAAACTAATGGGAAATAATGTTTAAAAAGACTGGATACAATCTAACATTTGTGCAAGCAGATCAGGATGACATTATTATTATTATTATTATTATTATTATTATTATTATTATTAATCGCCTTCCACACATGTGTCTTAGAGCAATGCACAGGATAAAATAAAAACAGCTTTTAAAAGCAGCACAAAAATATAACAAATGTGTTTTAAAAACAATGCAAAGTAGACACCTGTAGCAGAGACCTATTCATATAGCTGGGAAAGCTGTAAAGATCATATAGAGGAACCCTTGCTTATCTTTTGGTTCAGGAAAGCTTGCTTGTCTGGACATTGTTCTTCCTTGCCAGAACCAAGCAACTGTTTAAAAACTTGAATCAGGCGTAACATTCCCTTGGGTTTCTAGGGACACTTGTATGATAGCAGATACCACTGTAATATAAGGCTTCATTCTGTTCTCTACCAGCCTTTTGGTGACTTTTGAACCCTTTTGATTTAGTTGATTTCAGAAAGTTGTAGCCCGCCCTATGTTGTACCGTTTTGGTTTCCTTGTTTTGTTTTTTATCAGCAGCATGTATAAGTGAATTGTAGATAGGGCCTTTATCAGCAAGATTCTGCTCTGCAAAAGTTCTGCAGGAGTACCTGTTTTTCACTTGTCCTGCTGCCAATGTTCCTTCTTCTCACCATCCATTAGACGTTCAATGTAAGAACTACTTGCAAATACAAATGCAAAAAAAAATTGAAATTGAAATTGAAAACCAACAAAACACAATCTTTTCTAAATATAAGTAATTTCTAACATAAAATCTAACTCATTACTATTATAATAAGGTATATATTCCTCACACATGTGGTTTGTTTTCTTTAAAAAAAACAAAAGAAAGAAATAAAGAAAATCAAATATTAACTCAGTTGAGTGGTTGAAAGCAGCAAATCCTTCCATATACAGGAAACAAGATCCTTTTGTTATGAATCCTATCATTGACATTGCATTAATTCCATTGTAAGCACAAATTCCCATGTCCTTTGTGTCACTTTTTGAAGGCATAACTTGTAATCACCATATTTTGGCATATAAGGTTCATGTTGTTTTAACTATGTACAAGGCTACGTATGTTCCTGATGAATTAAGCTACTCATGTAGTTTAACCCAGGCAGACATATGGGCCAGGATAGATCTTGTCTAATAACAACTATTATAGTATAATTACCCCACCTGCTTTTGCTAACTGACATTCAGACCATATATGACACAACTCTCCCTTTTTTTACCCTTGCCATCTCCAGGAAGTGAGTGGGTAAGACAGATAAAAATCAATCTTATTCCTTCTCCTGGATGCTTTTTTGCACATGTGTATACATGTACAGTATTGACATTTCACTGCCCAGCAGGGTATTCTGTTTGAGGTGGTACTCTGTGTGACTTGATGCTGCAATCACGGAATAATGAAAGCATATGTGTGAACCTATCCCTGAGGCTACTTCCTATACAGAAGACACTCTAGTGGCTTCTCCGTTCCTTTATATTTCTGAACTTATATTCACTGGTGGCACTGGTGTTGTGGAATGCTCTCCCACTGAAATAAGAGGGGCCCCATCAGTATTGGCATTCCGCTGGCTCCTGAAGGTGCCACCTGTTTAGGCAAGCATTCCCCTGAACTGAACTTCTTATTTTATTGTTGTAACTGGTTTTTGCCTCAATAGAAATGTTGTGTGTTTTAGTTATGTATTGATTGCATAGTTGTAAGCTGCTTATTTTGGCCTAACAACAAGACAACAACAACAACAACAACAATTTTATTGTTTATTATCATTATCATTACCTGTATTTATTAAATTTATATAGCACCCTTATCAGAAGATCTCGGGGCAGTTCACAAGATAAAAATACAGGACAGTAGCACAAAATAATTTAAACAAAAGCAACCCCCCAACACACACACACACTTAAAAGGCTGTAGAATATTAATTAGCCAAAGGCCTGCTTGAAGAGAAACATTTTCGTCTGGCAACTAAAGATGTATAGTGAACGTGCCAGACAAACCTCCCTGGGGAGAGCATTCCACAAACAGGGAGTCGCTGCCAAAAAGGCCCATTCTTGGTGTTGCCACCTTCTGGACCTCTCTACTACCAATTTATGCCTTCCCCATCTACATAAATCTCACTTCAGTTTGAACAACCTGCAGCAAAAAAACACCCCAGTTAGTTCTTTTTATTCCAGCAGCTTTTTCAAAAGCTTTAAAAAAGTTTTCTTAGTATAATATAGAGGTGAGAAATATTTAAGGGGTTCCATCGCTGGATCTATTTAACTAAGGGATACATAAGCTTGTCTTGGTTTTGCTTGTGACTCTTCCTATCTCTATAGGGCTATAAAGAAAGGGGCTGAGTGGTGACAGTTGCTTTCAACTTAGCAACAACATGAACTCTGGCCAGTTGCCCTTGATGAATAATTAGTAACCCCTGAATGGTGCTGGGAGTAACTAGCTGGGAATGTATATGCTGCCAGATTCTGCATTGGCTGGAATTTGGAAGCAGAATTGAGTTCCTGCCAATTTTGAGTCCTAAAATCAACCAGAGACTTGCTGGAGTCTATAGCACTTTACACCCCAGTTCTAAATGGCTTCTTTGATGTTGCAGGTTGTACCTGGAGGTGTGATGACACTTTGGCTGAGTAGGTTTCAGTGCTATGTAGTATGGATCGCATTACTGAAGTGTGGTGCTTGTAGATTTTTGACAGTGTCCCATGCTGCTCCAGTACTCTTTAAAATGAGGAGACTACAGAGTGGTTATTTCTTCAGGTATAAATAAGGCCTTTCTGAGTCTTCTCTGGGCAGGTGGAAGTGGAAACCACCGCACTTAGGTGATGTATAAACTATACTCAGAGGCGGAGCTAGCTGCTGTGCACCCGGGGTGGGGCTAGCATCCCAGGGACGGCAATGTCACCCCCCTCAGGGATGACACCTGGGGTGGACCGCACCCACGGCACCCTCCTGCTTCACCAGTGACTATACTTAGTCATCCACTGATAATTCATCACATTCCTATTTTTTGGGCCTGAAATGATGGCGATGACAAGTATGACTAATGCTAGTTGGTGTGGTGCAAAATGCCACCCCCCCAGGAAGCCATGTGCCAAGTGCTTCTATACTTGCTCAACATGATACCCGAGCCAGGCGTGATTCTGTTTGCAGTGGAAGATGACACAGAGCTTCAGTCCAGATCTTGCAGGTTCATTGTGCACCAAACCTGCAGATATGGCGTTAACAGCCTTTGGCAATCTCTGTGTAGTGTGTACATTATTTATTCAATTAAAAGCAAAGAGTAACGTAAGATCTGAAGGGAGAAAGAACAATGCAGGACCTTTTCTTTTTCTTTTACAAAAATCTGTAGAACAGAGCAGTAAAATAGCAGAAGTGGGATTGTGGGGAGGGAATTGGAAGCAAAAAAGCTACATGCAGACTAATTATAAGTAAGGCATGGCCTTGTGAGCATGACCATGACTTTAATATAATTATATAGTTTTATATTTTAAAGATTTTCCCTCTGAAATCTAAGCTGTTTCCTGATGTGTAAAGGCAGGAGTCTCTGGTGGCATCGTGTTAGGAAACGATGACAGGAACAGAATCTGCATCCTGTGGTTTTTGTACAGTACGGGAATGTCCTATCCTAACTCTGCTGTCAGTTCTCGATTGCACAACCCAGGGTTTTGAGAGAGACCAAATTTGCTGTGAGGACTGGTCAGACTTCCTGCCAGTGCGTGACCAATTGGGGAAGGAAAGCCTTCTGCTGATCACACTTTGTGGTGTCCCATAAGGAACTGACATAAGAGAAGACTATTTCCAGGCCACTTTCAGGGTGTGAATCATGCCCCTTGTTCAGTCACCACTTTCCTTGACATTTGCATGAAAATGTGATTAAGATGTTGAGAGAACGTGGGGATGTATATACTGTATCCTTTTCTATTTATTCTATCCTGAGCTCCTTTGGGTACACATAATCTCTTCTGTACTGTTGCTATCATAGAGTGGTGAACTTGCCCATAGAAGGATGGTCTTGTGGTGAGTGCGTATGGAGACCTTTAAGCCACCTGGACATGTTGGCTGCTTGTCCTAGATGCACCTCTCCTGTGGAAGTACTCTTTGCCTAACTTGCACGAGTTATTGGTAATACTTTGATGCAGTGACTCCTGTCAAAATGCAAGGAAATGGACTCTTCAAAGGTCACTTCAAAGATTCTTGCAGCCCTGAAATTCTGATTGCATGAGTTCTAGCTGGTCAATTGGCCATCCTGTTTGGTGTTGATGGGAGTTGTAGTCCAACAACATCTGGAGGAGCACAGGTTCCCCAATCCTGGTATAAAAAATGGATGTATATGAACAGGAGCAGTGACAGGACATGGTAGAACGCAGCTCAGCTGTGGATCCTTGCCTCTCTTTTATCTTGATGCCTTTTGAACGTATAGGAAGTGCAGAGTTGTGGATTCTCATTTACCCTCTTGTTGTTGCAAAGCTTTCCTATTGGGTTATGTGAGGAGTCAAAACGAAGGCAACTGTTTCCCTTTTTCTGGCATCTCTAAATCCCACATGATCATGAGCAGAAGAGGATTGGGAAGCAGACTAGACACCAACTGGAAAAATAGGAGTAAACTAAAAACTGGGTTTGATTTATGTTTACCACTTATGTGTGGCTAACTCTGACTTCTTTTTATATCTACAGGAGATGAATTAAAATGCAGCACACGACGTGCACAGAGGACAGGATCCACCATGCACTGGAGAGGTGCCTTCATGGCCTCAGCAGAAGCACTTTCTCTGCTAGCACTTGGACTGGTAAGTGACTAACCCCATCAACATACCAGGATGATTTTTCTTTCCTCTTCAATTTGTTACTGAAATATATTTGGGTGCTTTCCCCCCACTCTTTAGTGCTTCTTATTCCAATAGCAATGTTTGTTCATGTGTAGTCAAACTATTAACCAATGAAAAGGGAAGCAATTCAACATTTAAACAACGAACTGACGTTAATCCTCCTTCTTACCCAAATTCTCTTGATTTTTCCTCCTTCTAGTGAAAGCGCTTGAAAGCCTAACCAACCACCTGCTAGTAAAAAATGTCTCATTGAGAATTTGGGGAATAAGGTGAACATCGCAGATGTTCCCAAATATTCTAGTATCAGTAGAACATTGGCCACATTAGCACACTACACAAGGGCAAACCATGGTTTAGTGCAAATGCACTAGCTCCCAAGGGAGAATTTGCTCCTCCCTGGGCTTTTTAGGTCAGCACAGTGCAGCAGGTAAGTCAAGGTTTGATTTCAAATGCTGTGTGTCTCCTCCTTAACCATGGCCTTAAACTATAGGAGATTGTGGTTGAGGAGGAGAGACCTTAACCACAATGTTGGGTTTGGAAGACGTGATAAGCCTAACCTTGGTTTTGCTGCTTTTCTGCACTGACCTAAAAAGCCTGGGAAGAGGAGCAAAATGAGTGCATGTTGATCTCCGGAAGCCAGTATTCTCATGTGGTCTTGCTAAGCTATGCTCTGACTAAGCTATGTGGAAACCAGGCCATTGTGCTGAGCTCTCACCCCACATGATGGGGTGTATTTTCAGAACCACCAGGGCTATCACAAGAACCAGTTCCAAATGACAGCGGAGGAAGATGCTGCTTCGGAGTGGAAGCTTGCGAAGTTGCTTCAAAAGCTAACTGGGGCTATGCAGCCATGTTGCCAGTTTACTGATTTGAAATCCTCATCCTACAGCCTCAATTTTTAGTTTTCAACATGGCTTTTATGGATTGTGGGGGTTTTTTTGAACCTCAATATTCTTGATTTTTGCCCCAACCTCTTTCTTACAACAGAGTGGAGGGCAGGAAGATATTTGGCGACATTTACACCATGTTCTTAAAGTGCTGTGATACCACTTGACACAGTAGAAGGCAGCTTTGTAGGTTCACTGCCCATTTTTATATTGGCCTGCTCCAGGGTTTGGTGGGCATGGGGTGGGGTATGTGCAGCTCACACGTGGAGCCATGCTGGTTACAGCATCTCAGTAATGTTTCACAGCAGTTGCTGCTTGCAAGCCATGAGCTGCCCTTGCCTTTCAGAGAACTGAGAGAGGAAATGCTAACCATCAATGCCACCCTACGTAGGCAGCACTTGCTGGAGAAGGCAAGCAGTCCTCAGAAGAGAACTCACGGTTTCTGTTCCAAGAAAAACATCTCTTGAAGCTCATATTAAGCTACCTGCCGCAAATGTGGGTGCTGCTGGCACCAAGCTTTTTTAGCTGTGCTGCTGCAGTGTGTTGCCATCTGGATACAGCCTTGCAGTGTCAATTTCCTCTGTTGCTGATCTAGCACTATTTTGCTAAACCAGAGGGGAGGACAAGGGTACCTGAAGTTAAGGAAGAGAAAGCAAGAAGCGTAGCCAGCTGCTCTGGAATGTGCCTTCCATGCTGACCCTGCTATGATGATGATGATGATGATGAATTACAATAATAATTGAATTAATACCCTGCCCTTCCAACCTAAGGAGCAAACAGAGCAGCAAACAGATAAACAATTTACAAACAAAAACAAAGCAAAAACAGATAGAAACATTCTAAAAACAATTATAATTTAAAACATCTAAACACAAGTACAATTTACAACATTCTAAAAGCAATTACAAGTAAAAGCTGCTTCCTTCCAATTATCTTGAGGTTGCCAAGTTGCTAGGCCCTTATCTACCATTTAGATTCTTATTCTCTAATACTTAAAAGGTAAAGGACCCCTGACCTTTAGGTCCAGTCGCAGACGACTCTGGGGTTGCGGTGCTCATCTCGCTTTATTGGCCGAGGGAGCCGGCGTACAGCTTCCGGGTCATGTGGCCAGCATGACTACCTTCTGATCGGCAAGCCCTAGGCTCTGTGGTTTAACCCCAATAACTCAAGGTGGGACACAAACTTCTCTCTCCACCCCCTCCATTTTATCCCTACAACAACCCTGTGAGGTTGATTTAAACAGGGAGACAGTGACTGGCCCAAGGCCACCCAGCTAGCTTCATGTTTGAGTGGGGATTTGAACCTGGGTCTCCCCAGTCCTAACCACATTAACCAGTATGCCACAGTGGTGGACTCAATGAATTATGTATATTATGGATTACTTATATTATTTGGACATGTTGCCATAGGAAACTTTGAGGCAGCTCTACCCTAACAGTTAGTGCACATGATTTGTTGGAAATGAATTAACCCCAACTGGGAATAATTGGTGTAGGTCAAAAATACATTGTTTCCCTAATGCTGTATTACAGATTGTTCTTATCCCTAGTAGGGTGGTAAATGCATTTTCTCTCTTGAAGAACTGGATCCACATAGAAGGTGACTACTGAGAAAGAAGCTCATGCACTGTATTTTTTTTTAATGACTCTACACACATTTCTTCTTGTAGCTTTCATTATGGTCCATGAATCACTTTCATTTTGCCTGTATCTCATCTAGCTCAAAATTGCAATGAACATCTGTCTTCTGCAATTAGAATATTGAGTGCTCTAGAATTCGTGTCATGCTCAGAACGTGACCTGTTTCTTCATTTTTTGGCAGCTGGGCTTTGTCTGAATTGTTGGAGTCTCCAGGAGTTGGTCAGCCGTGATGCAGGGAACTACCTCATCCTTCTGGAGAAAATCTTGCAAAAGACCCAAGAGGTAAATCAAAGAGAAATGAAAAAAGTGTTGAAAAACACATTTGTTAAGAAACCAGAAGCTTTTTTACTTGGAATTGTGAATCAGGAGGTCCCAAAGGAAGATAAAAAAAAATTTATGTATGCCACAACAGCAGCTAGGATTTTGATTGCAAAATACTGGAAAACACAGGACTTGCCAACGATAGAAGAATGGCAGATGAAAATAATGGACTATATGGAACTCGCCGAACTGACAGGGAAACTCCGCGACCAGAGGGAGGAGATGGTGCGAAAAGACTGGAAAAAATTTAAATTGTATTTAAAGAACTATTGTAAGATTTAAAGAATGGAAAAAGTTGGAAGAAATGATTGCCTACAGAGTAGAAAATAGGTTTGAGTAATTTTGATATATGAATTTAGATTAAGATTATTATAAGTAAAGGAAATAAGTTTTATTTAATAGTAAATAATATTTAAAGATGGTAAGAAATTACTAAAGAGGATTGACAATGAAACACAGCAGGGGAGACGTGAGGAAGTCCCCCCAATATGATTAGATACTAGGAATGGGAAAATATGATCTATGTTGTGCTGTTGAATTTACTTTAACTGTTATGTATCAAGTATTATGTATGTTTTTTCTTTATTGTTTTTTGTTTGTTTGTTCTAAAACCCAATAAATATAATTTTTTTTTTTTTAAAAAAAGAGGTAAATCAAAGAGGGCAATAGGAAAGAATATTTGTACAAAGGGTGTTCTTGCTCAGTCTGATGCAATAGCGCTCTCTCTCTCTCTCTCTCTCTCTCTGAATCTGGAATACCTCTAGTACAAGTAAGAATGAAAAGTGGCTGGTTGCTTTGTGCATCAGCCCAGCTTGCTGCTGATTTCAGTTTGCCTTTGACCAAGTTCTGTGCTCTGCATTGTGTTTCAACATGTTAAAACAATTTAAGGCCAAGAGAGTAGATGCACACAATACCTTGCAACGGGAATACTTCTTTCCAAAATGGCATCAACATGTCCTGGCGGAAGTTGCTAGTTTTTGAGGCCATTTGTAACTGATTGCTCTGTATGTTGGAAACAGAATCTGGTGTTTAGGTCAGTTTGTCACTCACAGAATTGCTCCCCCCCCCTTTGCACCCTGGGAACCCACACATAAGAGGATTTGTCCCACTTTTTAAATGTTTATTATTTTACAGGTAATAATAAACCAAGCAAGAACCCCACCCCCATCCAACCAATCTGCCCCTGTACTTGATGTTGGTTGAATCCTGCTTGGAATCAGCCATGTCTTTAGGGTAGCGACAAGGAACCTGTGGCCCTCTAGATGTTGCTGGAGCAGAAATCCCACCATCCCTGACCATTGGTCATGTTGGGTGAGGCTGATGGAAGTTGGAGTCCCTGGGGGGCTTCAGGTTCCTCACCCCTTTATTTAGAGTGAGGTATCTGCACATCTTGGGTGGCGCTGTGGTCTAAACCACTGAGCCTAGGGCTTGCTGATCAGAAGGTCGGTGGTTCAAATCCCTGCGATGGGGTGAGCTCCCGTTGCTCGGTCCCTGCTCCTGCCAACCTAGCAGTTCAAAAGCACATCAAAGTGCAAGTGGATAAATAGGTACCGCTCCAGCAGGAAGGTAAATGGCGTTTCTGTTTCTGACCCGGAAGCTGTACGCCGGCTCCCTCGGCCAGTAAAGTGAGATGAGCACCGCAACCCCAGAGTCATCTGTGACTGGGCCTAATGGTCAGGGGTACCTTTACCTTTACCTGGCCTCAGCAGCAGTCTCTGGGAACTTTTAAAGGACAGCAGTTTGCCAGTTACCGGTTCTTTGTTTTGCACATTGCTGCAAGGAGTGGGCACAAGACACCATTTGTATTACTTCTCCCCGCTGCCTCCCCACCCTGCAGCAGAATGTCTTGAGCCGGTGTTGATCTTGCTGTTCGTGTGGCAATGCAGATACTGTGCATTCAGACCTATGGGATTCAGAGTCGTTGAGCATCATGGGTGGACTTGAGCCCAGCTCTGCTCTCTGTTATGCTGGATCTGGAGGTTTGAATTTCACTGCTGGGGAAAAAGAGGACAATGAGTGAGTTAGAACACCTGGGTCAGCAACTGTCAGACTCAAGTGGAGATTTCCTCCTTCCTGCTTTGTGCAACACCTCCCCATCAGGGAGCAATTGTCTCTCACATGGCAGAATGTTGGGAGCTGCTTGGCAGGCTGAGTTCCCTGCCTCCATTGTTTCCCAGCTATTGTGATGGCAGGCCAGTGGGGAAGCAGGGAAGGGAGACCCCAGCTTGTGGCATGCAAAAGGCTTTCCAGGACTCTTGTTTGCAACAGGGTCACAGCAAGGTTGCTGCCCAGGGAATGAATGTAGCAGGTTTTCCTGTGAACCCGTTAGTTAGAAGCTGTTTCCCCCCCGCCCTTTCTTTTTAAATTGTTGTCAGACAGTATAACTTCCTGGCTGGTTTAATGGAGGCCCTGCCCTGGCTATTCTGAGGAATTTTTGGCCTAAAAATAGTATTGTGGCTCAACATGCACAAATCTGCAGCAGGTGAGAGCCTGCAAGAAGAAAATGTACTGCACTTGGGGCTGCTATGTGCTACAGCATCATTATGGGGCCTTGCAAGAAGCAGAAAGTGCCATAGAGAGGTTGTTCCCCTCTTCAGGGAGCTAACCACCCCTCTTCCTTCTCTAGGAGATACTTCAGTAATAAAAAAATAAAAAATAAAATAGTAATAATAAATAAAACGATAGTGATAGAAATAATAATAGTAATGAGCAGGATGCACCTAAGTTGTTTTGTTCACAGACCAAGGTCCCCTTGTGCAATCAGACTTTCTATCTCTGCCCCCCCCCCCCGGTGCCCCTTTGCACCCACTAAATCTGCTCTGGAGGGTTGGGAGTGCGGGGAAGTCTTCTTGAGCAAGTGGACCTTATTCTACTCATGCAGTGCCCCACTTAGCCCTACGCTGAGTTACACGTAATAAAAAGAAAACAAATTAGTATGATTAGTAGTAGCAGCAGTATTCAGAGTCCTACATTTTAAAGTGGATGGTTCTCTCTACTGCCTGAGCAGTCTGACTATTGCTTTCCAGTGGCTTACGTAAGAAAACCACAGCGTAAGAAATTTGACCTGGAGATCTTGATATCAATTTACCTGTGCTAGGGTGATACTGAGACCCTGTCACACAGCTTCTGTTGTATTCTGTTGTGCAGCTTGCAACCTTTGCAGCTGTTCTGACTAAAGATGCAAATATACCATGTTTGGTTGCTGAAATGTTGCTTGGTTTCTCTTCTTGACAAAGAGGAACTGTGTGAGAACTTCCCCCCCTTCTCTCTCTCTCTCTCTCTCTCTCTCTCTCTCTCTCTCTCTCTCTCTCTCTCAGCTTACCCAATGATATTCTACCACTGGATCAAAAAATACCATATTGTTAGGAATGTTTACTAAGGTGTGCCAGGCACATCTTCTATATACAAAAAGGGAAATACAGAAAAAATTGTTTAGAATGGCTAGGAAATAGGCCATTTGGAGAAGGTGATTGAAGAACCGAAGAATGATGTGGCTGGGCTCAAAGTCACCATGGAGGAGTGACTTGCCACTGCAACAAGTAACACCTGGAGAGTAGACTTTACCTAGAGAGAAGCAAATAACAATCTTGTCAAGTCACACATCAATTCTCCTCCAAAGATTCCAGGTGATCGGTTTGGGTAGCTTTTCTTTGAGTAGTTTTGCCAGAATCTCACTTCCCTCTTGTACTTTCTTTTCTTCCTCTGCAGGTCCAAGAGAAATGCAACTATGATCTCTTTGCTCCGCTGGCTCTGCTCTTCAGCTCAGCTGTCATGTGTGTAAGTTTTGTTGTCCCAGCATTGCTGGAACGAATAGCTGAAGGCATTGGCTCAGTGGCTGTTAAAGTTGATGAGAAAACCTTTTGTTTTTGTTTAAAAAATTATATCCAGCTTTTCACCATGTAGGACTCAAAAGAGTTCACAGCAATTCATACATACAAAATTAAAACATAGATTAAACTTTGAGTTTCCCTACTGACTCAGGTTAACCTCTGTATTCCTGATTTTTAGGAGAAACCACTGGTAGTTGGGATATTTTTTATCTAGCTAGATACTGAGTGCTGGCTTACACATGCATGCTCATTGTGTGCCGACTTGTAACACTGACTGATAGAGTCATCAGTTTCATCACCACCAAAGAGCTTCTGTCTCACCTGATGTCAATTATCGGTACTCTTCAACAGAGGAAGTTCTAACTGTTGACTGCAAATTGAGTGCTGCAAAGACCCATTGATGAATTCTGTATGTGTGAGAACCCCCCTCCCGAAAACTATTTATTTGTTCCATTTCATTATATGACTAACAGCAAAGTCAAATTACACTTTGGATTTCACCTTGATGCTTTGCTTTCCTCTGTGTTTGATGGTGGTGTGTGCACATCTTTTGGGGCTATCACTCAAAGCATTCAGCACTGTTGCTCAGCAGGGGAAACTTGAACTTGAGCCCATGTAGCACCTGCCCATCTTCTTTTTCTCTAATGGCTTCCTTGGCGGTGGCAGTGGGGGGTGGGGGTGGGATTTGCTGAAGGAACTTGGTCACAGTGCTGGCAGCTGAAGCTGGGGGTGGGAAATGTGGATGGTTAAAGTTGCTGAATTCCTAAATCTGGAAGAAGATAAGGAGATGCTGGCCTCCACTTCTTGGTCTATTTATGCCACTGCTATTTTCTTTATAGACACCACACTTTCCTTCAGAGTCAGATTTCCTTCTGAGAGCCATGAGGACATACCGTGACTTCCTCACCTGGCCTGTGCCATACTGCAATATCTGCCAGGAGCTCCTGACCTTCATCAGCAATGAACTCAAAGCCCCAGGTAGGGATCCAGATTGTCTGCTCCTAGCAGGGTTCCTTCAGCCCTCTGTGGTGCTGACTCTTCCTTCGTGTGTGTGTGCGTGCTTGGTGTTGATGAATGACTGAGAAACCTAAAGTTGTGCCAGTACATTTATGGGCCATATAGGCATTGAAGCTAACACTGTGCTATGAACTGGAGTGGGCTGCATACATCGTGGCAAGGGTTATTGCCAACAATGCAATTATAGTCAAGACAGTGATCCTGAAAGTTGATTTTTAAAACACTTGTAGCCATATGTGTTCATGTAGAGGCACTCTCTACAGCAAGCACAACATTTTTGGAGGGTGTTTCATGCACATGCCTATATGAGTGTGGTGGCTTCATCCCACTGTACATCCCACACCATAAGCCTGCTGGCATGCTGCATGGTGTGCAAATGGTGCCAGCACCTAGGGTAAAAGCATTAAGGCTGTATCCTGATGAAAGAAGCTTACTCAGTGCTTGCATATCAACAGTATTGGTTCTGAAACAAGACACATTACAGACCATATTGGATGGATTATATACACAAGGCCCATTAAATAAAGGTTAATAGGGGACGCGGGTGGCGCTGTGGGTTAAACCACAGAGCCTAGGGCTTGCCGATCAGAAGATCGGCGGTTCGAATCCCCGCAGTGGGGTGAGCTCCCATTGCTTGGTCCCTGCTCCTGCCAACCTAGCAGTTCGAAAGCACGTCAAAGTGCAAGTAGATAAATAGGTACCGCTGCAGTGGGAAGGTAAACAGTGTTTCTGTGCGCTGCTCTGGTTCGCCAGAAGTGGCTTAGTCATGCTGCCCACATGACCTGGAAGCTGTACGCCGGCTCCCTCAGCCAATAATGCGAGATGAACACCGCAATCCCAGAGTCGGTCATGATTGGACCTAATGGTCAGGGGTCCCTTTACCTTTACTAATAGAATCATAGAATTGTAGAGCTGGAAGGGACCTCAAGGGTCATCTAGTTCAACTCCCTGCAATGCAGGCATTTCAGCTAAAGCATCCAAGGCAGATTTGTTTAGTCATTTATATTACTTTCAGAGAAGAAAGCACTTTAACCCACCGAGGGAAATCCAGGTGGGTTGATGGACTGTCCACATCTGAAATAAAGCTCCAGCACACAAAAGTGTATGCTACTATAAATCTCTTAATCTGGAAGGTGCCACTCTTGTTTTAGCATTTTATATCAGGGATGGGGAACGTTTTCCTGCCCAAGGGCAAAATTCCCTAGATGCCAGCCTTCCAAGGGCCACATACCAGTGCTGGTAAAAGTAGGCAGGGCCAAAGGCGAAAAGAAAGAAGAAACGAAGTGTGGAACAAGGGATGCAGTGTCAACCTTTGGACAGTAAGCTACATTTCAGCCATGCCGTATCTCAGTTCAAGGACACGTTCCAGCGAGGGTAGTATCTTCCTGTAGGGATTAAGAATGAGGGTACAGTGGCTTGTCTAAGGTTCCCCCTTCTGAAGTAGGATTTGAACCAGAGGCTGGAGAGCTCCTTTCAGTACTCTGACCTTCTATAAGCCCATGGTTTCCATCCAAAGATAGAACATTTCTTGTGCAAAGTCATTTGCCTGGCACAATGGATGTGGTTGCACTCTATTGCTCTCCTGCCCTCCAGCTTCGCTTGAAAGGGGATGAATGGCTCATCGAAATGCTCCAGTAACAACAGAGAATCCATTCAGGTAGACTTGGACTTTGAATGGGTAACTGTGTCAGATAATTTCCATATGATACACTGGGACCTCTGGTCTCTGCTCGTGAACTATGGTGCAGCCTCTGCTTAATGAGCTTAGACTCTGCTCCCATTGATTATCAGCACTCATAAGGGTTCTTAAAGTTTATGCAGTGGAAGCTTCTTAATTAGGCCATGCTGGCAGCCAGCCTTCTGTTACTCCTCATTAAGCAGTTTCCCCAATTAAATGGAGAGGCTTTCTTAGAAAGTGCATGGGTGCCCAGCATTGTGTTTCAACCTGTAACAGATTCAGTGTCAGAGCTACCTTGGAAGAGCCTATTAATGCCATTAGAGATGAAACACATGGTGTCTCTTTTTCATTTCCTCATTGAGGCTGCCGATTCCTTGCTTCTGCTATAAGACTTTCAGTAAATCATCACAGTTTAAATTGAACTATTGGAGTTCTTGGGAAATCTGAAGTTTGAGGGAGTTCAGTCTGCTTTTTCATTATGCAGTGCCTGCAACAGTTAATCTGATTTATCTGTCAAATGCCCAGGGTGCAAACATCCAGGGGCCCAGTAGCTACTGGTGCCTTAAAAAACATGTACCTCATCCACATCATGCATTTACAGCACGTGGTTTCCTTCCAAAGAAACCCTGAGAACTGTACTTTGTTAAGGTGCTGGGAATTGTAGCTCTGTGAGGTGTAAACCTCAGAGACACCATACACTTCAAATGTATGTTGCCATTGTGAAATGGGCCTAGTCACTACCTTATTGCTTCTTTGCAAACCATGTGACCACACGCAATAGAGAGTTTTTGAGTGGGTAAGTAAGAATTGCTCTGTGGGGTGCATGTCCTTCAGCTGGACTGTTTCAAGGGCAGAGAAGCTGCACTGGAAATGGGTGGAATATTTGTGGAACATGGAAGAACTGTTGGAGTAGCAGACGTCGCATAGGTAGCACTTTCTCAATGTGCGATGGCTAGAGACAGAATTGTGCAGTGGTGAATTATTGAAAGCAAGCAGTGGCTGAGCACTCCTAAACAGGGGAATGCAAAACTTTCCAGTTCCATTGGTGGACTGACTTGAAGCTATCTTTCTCCAAGGCTGAGAGATTTGGAAAGCTGCTCTATGCTTTTTGCTCACCTTGCATGGTGGATCCTTCAGTCCAACAGATTTGCTGAGAGGCAATTGGCCTGATGGGTTGTTTCACCGCTGCAAGCAAATTGTATATGCTTTTTCTTTTTCTGCATAGCTCTACACATTTGGGGAAATCAATGTTGGTAAAAAAAACACTACTGTATTTGTCAAACTGTTTGGGAGTTAGACCCTATCCAAGAAGATAATGCTTAAGAGTGGTATTCAAGCTGAATTCCTTCTTTCATTCACCACTGCCCCCCGTGGGGTTCACCTGTCTCTTCCACCTGAGCCCACCAGTTCTGTGAGGTCTCAGTAAGAAGTGGATGCCACCGCTGTGTTTTAACAACCTTCTCTTTCTTTTAACAGGGATTTCATTTCAAAGGCTGGTTAGGGCAGAGCAGGGTCTGTCTGCAAAGAGCTGTGAGAGTTCCATTGTGTAAGTATCATGCAGGAATCATGACTGCTTTCTGTGGGTTAGGAAAGGGAAGGAGCTTTGTGGGATATTGTCCTCCTTTAAATTTTCCAGGGCTTCCTATCGCTCAGGACTTGGCTTGTACCAGGGCTCAGCCCCAGCATTTATTTTAGGTAACAGAGGAAATCCCTATATGACTATATGAAGGAAGGATAAATGAAACAGTCCCCTGAGTATGCAGAGTGACTTTCCATCACCACTGAGTAGCTGTGAACCCCCCCCCCCCAGACAAAAGATATGGCTGCCAGACCAGTGGTGGTGGAGTGACTGTAGGCAGGCTTGAGACCTGGCAGCTCGTAGGTCCCAACTGCACTAGCAGAATCCTGCCACTTAAACAGCCATGGCCTCCCCTAAAGAATCATGGGAATTTTGGTTTGTTGTTATGAGGTCTCTGTTCCCCTCAAATAGGTACAGTTTGGGAAAGGAATGTGGATGGTGGGATCAAAATGGATACGTACAGGATCAGCCCAGACTCTGAAGTGACCTGTGTCTGACCCTAAATTGACGTGTGTCTGCTGAGGTGCAGACAAGTCTATAATTGCCCCTTTTCAGTCTACCACCCCATCAGAGATGATATAGTTATGGTTATCAGTTGTTCATGGATAGGGAGGACTAGTTGTAGATTATGATTATTTATCTGCAGTCTTATAACTGCTAGATATCTCAACAATGCCAGGCTATGTTTTCTAAGCATGCTGGTTCATAGAAGCGGTTCCACATGAAAGGGGAGTGGGTGTAGAAAAACAGAAAAACTGTGCCATCTGCTGGTGCTTTGATGTGAATTAATTGAAGTATGGAGCCACTGCATTTTTTTTCTCCTGCCCTCCAGTAGCTCATAGATTTTGAAAGTGATCTGTGGCCCCAGGCACAGATAAAAGTTGAGTCTCTCCATTTCTGAGTTGGGATGTTAACAGCTTGCTGTCCTATTGCCTCTTCTCTCTTACCTATTCCCCACCCCCACAGAACAGTCCTGTTGCTGAACCCTTCAGAGGTTGATGGGGAATTTCTCTCAGTCGCTGAAAAGTTGAGCACGGCAGAGCACTCCCAGCACGCGGTACTGGTGACACTCCTGGAGCACATCTACCAAGCTAACTTTGGGACCAAATGTGACCTGACAAGACTACGTCAAGTTCTCAAGGTAGAGAAAGCTGTGTAGCCTGGGGCCTTGGATGTGCCAGCCAGGCAGGGGGTGTCAGTCTTAAGATGCATAGCTCTGTGGAATGATTACTGAGCGATCCTTAAGTTTTCAGTCTCAAAGATGCGGCCGTTTTGATGGCAAATGAATCAAAACTGGCATAGCTAAGGAAGTGGCTTGGGTCAAAGGGGGAGAGAAGGAAGGATACTGAATAACTTGCCTTCCATTGTTTGCAGGTTGACTATTTAGTTCAGGAAGTAGATTGGTTTTACCCCAAAAACCACAGCAATTTCCCCCCCCCCTATGTGTGTGTGTCCTTGAAGCACTGCAGGATATTTACTTAAACTTAAATCCTCCTGCCTAAACTGTGTGATCCTGTTCCTTGCTCAGAAGAACAGGGCAGCACAGCCCATGCATGGTTAAACCCTGTCCTCCCACCTGTTGTATATTGTGTAGTGTGTGAAATGGATGCTAAGATACCAGATAGATCTACTGCTGACCATTCTCTCTCTCTCTCTCTCTCTCTCCAGCTGAAACCTTTAGAAGAGCTCATGGAGATATTTGCCAGCACCACAGAAGCTCAGGAGCTGGCAGCTGCCACCAGCAATGACCTTTCCATGGCTAATGAGCAGCTAGAATCTGCTTTGCTGGAGATTGCAAAGGCAGCTGGGCTCCCTGAAATCACAGGTGGGGAATTATTAGGGCAGGTTCTTCCTTAGGGTGTTGGTGGGCATGTTTGGATGTGGTCAGTTCCATACCACCCTGAAGGAGCATGTTGCACTCCTAACCTCTGGCTGCTTGTCTCTTTTAGGGGAAGTCCAGCCTTGTAAGCTCCACCTGATCCCCATCCCCGTTGCCCGGTGTTACACCTACAGATGGGATAAGGATAACTTTGGTAAGCTTGGAAACATGTAAGCAAGTTTGACTTGATTCCACGTACAGCTGTGTATGTTTCTTTTCCCCAAGGGGTGATAATCCTGACAACATCAGCTGTGATCTAGTGGGACCCTTGTGCCCTACTACATCTCCAAATCTAAAGGCTGATCTTTCAGTGGGTGCTATCAGAGCAGAGCGTATAAAAGCAATCTCAAATACGACGGTGCCTTTAAAACTGTATACATTTTCTCTTTTTCTATTCCTAATTTTGCACCTCTGTCCCTTTTGCAGACATCTTGAACGAGGTACTAGACAAAGAGGGACACTTCCCAAAGCCTGTGGTTTTGGAAGATGAGGAGGAGGAAGAAGAAGAAGAAGCTGATGGCTACTGTCCAGAAAGAACTTCTCTGTTGAGTTCCCTGGCTGCTGTCTCCAAGGAATCTGTGTATTCCGTATTGTCGGAGGTCAGTCCCCATGACTCGCAGGCACCGGTCCTCTCCACCCTTTCCAAAGACTCTGAGCTCTCATTGGCCTCTAAAAAGTCCTTGAAGACTTTTGTCTCCAGCCTGAAGGACTGCACAGACAGCGGTTATGTGGAGGACAGTGATGAGAGCTCCCTTGAGCCGATGTGCCGCCTGGATCCAAAGGAGGAGAAGGCATCTCCCAGGCACCGGTATCGCAACAAGATAATCAAGCTGTTCAAGAGCAAGAGCCAGCTCATCCTGGGCAGGGAATTGCGGGATGTTTCTGAGGTGGTGTCGCTCTCACTGCCGCTGCGCAGAGCCGAGAGCCTTTACAACCCCGTGGTCAAAGAGCGCATCCCCACACGCTCGCGGCGTGCACACTCTCTGCCGCAGCATGCACTGAGCGCCACGCTTTTCCAGACCCGTGTGCCGCAGAATGCCTGTGTCCAGCGCAGGCCCTTCCTGAGCTGCGATGAGGACACCAAGGTCTCGACACTGCGGGTGGTTGTGTTTGGCTCCGACCGCATCTCTGGGAAAGTGGCCCGGGCTTACAGCAATCTTAAGTGAGTGGCAGAACAGCCTGCTGGCTGCTGGTGATCTCATCTACTTGCTGAGTCCCTGTTAAGGAGGGAGGGATTTCCTCTTAACATCCCGCTTACGTACATTTGCCCCAAGGGGGTGGGTGATCAGGTCCCCTCTGGAGTTTCACATCACACCATCAATTCATATCCTATCTTACCCTTTCATGCCACCAATATGTCATGAAAATGGTCTCCGAAATGGGTTCTGAGCTCTGCAGTATGCCTAACTACTACAATACTGTACACTTCTTTTATACCTCTTGATGAATGCTAGCAGACTGTAGCATTGGGGGGGGGGGAACTGAGTCTGCCTGGATCCATATGCCCTCCCCACAGGCTGAGTTTGATAGGTAGTCATGACCACCCATGTGTCAATCAGCTGAAATTGCAATGATGTCAGGTGAACCAGTTTTGCATGCTGGGTTTCAAATCAAACCATGCAATCAAAGGCACAGTGTTCTGTAAGCCCTGGTGACCAGGTGTAGGGCAGGTGGGTGTGACTTGGACAAATAGGGAGGCTTTTTGGGCTTAGTTAGGCCTGTGGACTGAAGGCTGTAGCAGGGTGGCCTCCATCCAACTGTTTTCCATGTGTCCATTCCTATTCATTCGCTGCAGATCTCAGGAAAGCAGCTGCCCCTGGCTAACTCGGTACTTCAAACTGCAATTTTACTATGTCCCCGTGAAGAGGAGTGGCCCTACCTCATCTGCACTGACCTACCCTCCTCCTTCTCCAGGAGATCCACATTCCCGTGCCTGTGGATCAATGGTATGCATTTGGGGAATGGCAGGCTTCCAGGGGGCATGTTCCATTGTGCCAGGAGGCACAATATCTGCACTTTTACTGGTGCTTTTTACTGGTGCTTGATGGGTGCCTTCTTTTGGAAAGAACCTTCTTGCATTATCTGAGATAGTGGGGATAGCCTGGCTTGTGTGCCTCCACCCTAAGAATCAAGGACCTTTCACAGCAGGACTTTCAACCTTGATCTCTTTGGATGTTGGGAGCAATTTGGGCACCCTCTTGCTATGATTCTGGTAAGACCTGGCCATCGATAGCAGCAAACTGGCTAATGGGCTATGCTTCTTTCTTTGATTTTCAGGATCCTAGTTTGGCAGGGGTGGAGAGCAGCACAAACGATATCTCGGTCTACATTGGTATGCTGGATCCATGGTACGAGCGCAATGTTCTTGGGCTAATGAACCTTCCCACAAATGTTCTGTGCCAGGTAGGTCCTAAACTCTATACTGCTTATACTCTAAAACAGTAGTGCTCTCTCTTTTTGTAAGATCCAGGCCTCATGGTGTAGCAGTGTCCTATGAGCTTACACTCAGTCATCTCCCCCATCCTTTGAGCTTAGGTGCTGGGTCAGTGTGGGTCTAGGGCCATGCTCAAGGCTACAGATTGCCATCACCACTGCCATCTCCTCAGCTAGCCCAACTAGCTGCCCACTCACTGATGTTGCCATCATCACCCACCAACTCACCAGCTATTGCTGTTGGTGCTGGGTTTCAATGGGGCTGTATGGAGCACTCTCCCCATCTACATGTATCTGCCTGAAGAAGGGGGCCTTCTTCAAAGCAAAGCACTGAAGATAAAGCAGCTGCTGAGAATGCTTATGCTATTCTCATTTTTTCTGCAGTGGTTGGCAATTCTGTTTTTAAACAGAATTGTTGTGACCAAGAGGTGCACATTTTCAGGCAAATAGACACAGGGTACTCCTCTCTTGCTCTTGGAGGGTGCCAGAGCTCAGCTTTGCATGCAGAAAGTCATGGGTTCAGTCCTCAGCAAGTCCCAGGGAGAGATGCCTGTCTGAAACCCTGGAAAACCAGTGCCAGTGAGTTTAGACAATGCTGAGCTAGAGAGACCAATGGTCTGACTTGGGATAAGGAAGCTGCCTATGTTGCTGAAGAAAGAGTTACTGGAGTAGGTGCTGCAGTTGAAGCACCAGGGCATCCACCAGGGCACCTTGGCCTAGACTGTGTGTGTGAATGAGGGGTTTGTTCACTTTTTGCTCTTTCCATAGCAATCTGCCAAACCTGAGGGAGAGCCCCTAGAAGATACAGCAGAGCAGCTCCCCATCCTTGCTGACATGATCCTTTATTACTGTCGTTTTGCTACCCGCCCAGTGTTGCTGCAGGTCTATCAGGTAGAGGTGAGTTTGGTCCTAAAGCCCCATGGGATTGGCCAAGCAGCTGAAGACTTGCTTCATATTTGCTGGAGAGATGAGAAGCAACTGCGTGTCCCCTGCCTTGTGTTTGGCCAGGCTGGGCCTCCATGATCTGAGCCACTACTTTCACTCTGTAACAGTCACATTTGTCAAATATAGATAACTTGCAACGTGGTGGCCACTATCAGTTGTGTCACACACACACACACACACACACACACACACACACACACACACTCCTGTCTACTAAAAATGTTGTCTATGCCTTAATGACAGGAAAATTGGAAGCCCCTCCATAGGAAATTGATATGGGTCCCATCAGAGAACAATTGTCTGCTCTTGGAGATGTATGGTTGTCAGGCTCATGTGATCTTTAGGCAAATCACAGCTCATCTCCAATCCAGGACTGGAAACCCAGTTCAAACTGAGGCTTCCAGTTCTAGTTTGAAGGCAAGCAATGGTTTGTCATAATCTTATTTTACCCAGTTCAGACAAGATAACAAACTGGTTTACCGTGAAATGAGAAATGAAAAAGTGTGTGAACATAAGTGTCTGATACTCTTTGTAAGTGTCTGATGACTGAACCACAATCTGAATGAAGTCACTGTGCAAATACGACCCAACTGCCTGACACAATCTTCTGCTTGTGGCTCCTCTTGAAGCCAACTCCGTGTGGCCTCCACACACACTGATGCTGGCTTCCTCCCTCCAGGCCTATTTGTTATACTGCATAGAGCAGGCACCCCCAAACTCGGCCCTCCAGCTGTTTGGGGACTACAATTCCCATCATCCCTGACCACTGGTCCTGTTAGCTAGGGATGATGGGAGTTGTAGTCCCAAAACAGCTGGAAGGCCGAGTTTGGGGATGCCTGGCATAGACTGACTTCCTCAGCAGCATACCGGGTATAACTCTGAATCCTTGTGTTCTTCTTTTCAGTGATGCCTTTGAAAGGACTTGGTCTGTGTTTAAAAAGTTGTGTGTTGGTACTCTGTTAATTAGAATCCCATTTTTGCCCCTAAGCTACTGGGTTGTTTTTAGAAAATGTTTGACCTAAAGAAGGGCTGAGCTGAATAGGGTGTCTCAGAAATGCTGGATTGACCTCTTCCTTCCTCATTTCCACAGCTCACCTTCATTGGAGGACAGACGAGGACAGAGATCTTCATCCACTCCCTAGAGCTGGGCCACTCAGCAGCCACACGGGCCATCAAAGCCTCAGGTAGGCACCTGATCGATGTTGAAAGGAGGTTCTCTGTGACATCATTTTGTGCTGTTTAGTCTGCCACAAACTAACATAGCTATTCCCCTGGAACGTGAAGGGGAGAACAGAGGTGGGCAGGAGGAAACCAAATTCCTAACCCATAGAAAAGCAGCAAATTGAGAATTTGGACAGAGTGATGATCTGCTGGGATGGATATTCTATTAATACACTGCTAGGATTAGGCACCTTTGAAACTCTTGGTGAATACAGACATAATATAAGAGAACCTTTTGCAGTTGCACTGACAGACATGCATGCTACTGGAAGCTCAAACGCTGGACTTGCCTCTCCTCCTCTGCTTGAGGCCTGTTGCCTGTACTGAACTCATCCGTATCTGGTAGCCTCTGCTGCCATCTCCTCCTGCTGGGGAAAGTTAACAAAGCTGTGGACAGCAGCAGAAATGAGAGGATCACCCGCTCCTTCTCCTCCCCCTCTGCAACATGCAACAGAATAGAGATGGGGTCGTGGAGAGCCTGGTTTTCTTTCTACCTTCACAGGATGGGGTGTGTTCTTTTCCTTTCTCAGACACCTATGTAGAGTAGGTTGATCAATCCTGCAAAGTTACTTCCAGCTGAACTGGGGAATGTGGCAGCAGAGTATGGGGTGGCGAGCCTGGGACATGCAGCCTGCCTCAAGTATTGACGGAGGCAATGCTGATGACTGAGGCAGCTTTTCAGTTTTTTGATTTGCGCATCTGTTGGTTCTGTTACAAAGCCTTCCATGTTCTGCTGCTGAAGAACTTGCTCTTACGTTGGACCTGTCTTCCCCTTTGCTCTTGAGTATAATGTCATACATTATATGAGTCTCTGCACTACATAGCCCTTGTCTGTAACAAGACACTACCTCTTCTCTTTCCCCCCTTTTTTGGTGCAGGTCCAGGTTGCAAGCGACTGGGCATAGATGGAGACAGAGAAGCAATCCCACTAACACTACAGATCGCCTACAGCAAGGTAATTCAGAGGTAGTGGCTGCTGCTTGCTACTATTGCTGATGTTTGCCTCTAATATTCAAGCCTAGTCCTTTTGCTGGACTGGAAAGGAGAGGACCAGCTGCAGAGAGGCAAAATACAGGGAATGAAGAGGCCACATGTGAGCGAAACATTTGCACTCTGGAAGCACTTTTGGAGAATGTTTTAATTAGATGGGGATGGGGCTGTGAGCAGCAGTTGCCCCCCCTCTCCTTTCTTGCATGCTTCCGCAGACTAGAGAATAACTGGGATGCTGTGTGATCTCCCCAGAGAGCAGTCAGTGGACGGAGCCGCTGGAATGACACTGAGAAAGTCTGCACGACCATCAATCTCAGCAAGACCTGTAAGAAACAAGAAGAGCTTGGTGAGTGTTTATGCTAGGGAGAACATAACTTTTTGCCACCTTCTCCCAGCAGTTAGGTGGAGAATGGGCCGAATGATTTGGAGAGGCCCTGTGCAACAGAGGCAGTCCCTGATGTAGATGAACATGCTCTTCTCAGTGTGTGTGTGTGTATAAGTTGTGTGCAAGCTGTTTTGTCGTGTGTGTATTTATTTATATATAAATATATATATGCTGTCATCTTGTTCTGATGGTTCCTTGTTTTGCTGAAGCATATTGAAGGGAAGCTGCAGACATGCACATTTGGAATGGAGTTCTGCCAGTTCTGCCAGGCAAGGAAAAGGCTACTGCACACAAAATCCCCACAATTTGACTCTGTTGCATGTGTAGTTAGCCCCTTGGGGATTTCAAAACCTCTTACAGATAGTGGGACAGTTGGCATAGGAATGTAGGCCAGACCCCAAACCACCACCCACCTGGGTTACTGCTTCTGCATTGTTGTATTTCTGTTGACCAAATGCTGCAACTTCATTTTTCCTCCCTCCCCTTTTGCTTTTTAAAAACAGCTTGACAGCTAGCTTCAGAACTAATCTGCCAGAGTCATGCAGTAATACACTTGGCCACAAGGTGTCAGAAACTTTCTGGCTAATGGCTTTCTGGACTTTCTGGACTCTGGCTCACCTTCTGCTCGAAACTCAGGGTTGACTCTGGTCCAGCTCTTTTAAAGAAATTCTATTTTTAGCCCACTAAAGCAACTGGCTTTCGATTTGAAATACTTTTAATTGCTTGCCTAGACCGAGTGGGGTTTTCTCACTGGAATACATTTTTAGGAACCATCTAGCACAAAATCACAGATTGGTTCTTGGATTTTGTAAGGTGTGAAATGGGGAGGCACTGCAGAAAAGTGCAGGCAAGTGTCTGCTATGTGCAGCCTTGCCCCCAAATTATGTGCCATTATTGACGTCTGGAGGGGCACTCTTGCACAAAGTGCAACAAAAGTGAGACATCACCCACCTCCAGGACATGTGTGGTATGCAAAGTGACAGGATTTCAGTCGGTAGCTGTGGGACATGCACAGGTTGGAAGCATGTCTGCCCTGAAACCTTTGCAGGCACAGAGAGTATTGAAAGCAGGATCGTGTATAACCACCCTGATACAATCAGAGCACAAATGACCATGAATGCAGCAATAAAAAGGATGTCTGGAGGGACCATAATTGACTTTTCCGCGAGGAGGGTGTTGTTCTCAAAGTTCCATATACTAGTATAGCTCCTTTCCTGTTTCTTCCAGATTCAAAAACAGAATGCTTAACTCTCACTGCAACAGAGGTAATCAAGAGGCAGAGTTCCAAGTCCAAGAAGAGTTTCAATCAGGTAGCCTGACCTGTGGGTCTTGACCCTTTATGGATTTATCTTCCAGTGTGGTGTAGTGGTTAAGAGCGGTAGACTCGTAATCTGGGGAACCGGGTTCGCGTCTCCGCTCCTCCACATGCAGCTGCTGGGTGACCTTGGGCTAGTCACAATTCTTTGATGTCTCTCAGCCCCACTCACCTCACAGAGTGTTTGTTGTGGGAGAGGAAGGGAAAAGAGAATGTTAGCTGCTTTGAGACTCCTTCGGGTAGTGATAAAGCGGGATATCAAATCCAAACTCTTCTTCTCTTCTTCTTCTTCTTCTTCATCTCATGGTGTTGTTGGGCAGGCAAGAATGCTTTTAGCCTTGGTGAATTTCCCTGCTGCTGCAACCACCACCAATAATTTGACTGATTTTTCTTCTGCAGCAAATCAGTGTGTCTCAGATGAAAGTGGACAAGGTCCAGATTATTGGGGTGAACTGTTCCTTTGCTGTGTGCCTGGACCAGGATGAGAAGAAGATTCTGCAGAGTGTCACCAGGTAGGGGAAACATGGGGGGGGCATTTCCCCATAGTTGTAATTGGGCTCTGTGATGGGGGTGGGTGGATAGTGGAAACTGCATTCCCCCCCTTAGTCCATCCTGATTTAAAGGTAAGCCACTCTAGTTCCAAATCCTCGGGGACCAAAGATGGATGCTGGACCTTCACATTAGGGGATATCTAATTTAAGAATTAAACCTAAAGATACTTGGGGCTCTAGGTCTGGCAGCAGCCTGGTGTTCTGAAGTTACTGGTGTTGCCTCCACCAGCTCCTGTCACCTGAGCTCTGTTGGCCTCCACCCTTGGCTAGGTCTGGTGAAAAGCGGGTTGGAGCAAATTCTTCATTCCCACCAAGACCCAGCATATCCTGTAAGAAGGTTTAGTTAGTTTGGGGAACATATTTTCTAATCTTTAATTGCTTAGACTGCTCAGTGTGACCCAAGTAGGCCTTTACGGTCATTTGGTTTGGGGGCAGCCTGTCAGTCATCTCTCTCCTAAGTCCATTAAAAAGTATGTAATGTTGAATATTTTTGTGGATAGCCTCAAGCTTCGTTTACTTTATCCAACAGTGACCCTTCACTCCTGATTATGCAGCGTAGTCCACAATTGGAAGCTTTCTCACAGGAGACCACTGCAGTGATTTTCAGGATCCAAGCTGGGTGCCATTCACTTTGTGAACTCGAGCAGGCCAAACATATGGGTTGCAATGGGGATCAGGACTTCTGATCTAGAATAAAATCCATCCAGATATACTCCTTGTGGCTTCTGAGTCTAAGTCTTCCAAGCAGAGTCCACCTCACTGCATAGTAAATCTACAGGTACAGGGGCCAAGGAAAAACTGCCCTATGTATTTCTGCTAGGTGGCTGCACCAGTACACCCACCTATTGACTGAACAATGTGCTACAACTTTGCTCAGAGTTAATAATGCACTGAAATGTGTCTGTGTCTCCTCAATAAATAAACTTCTGCTTCAATCTCAATGTCCTGCTGTATTCACAGGTGTGAAGTCTCTGCATGCTACAAGCCCAAGATCAGTGAGTCCTGCATTGAGGAGAACCCCTGTTCACTTCTCCCTAACCAGAATTCCTCTGACTTTTGCTCTCTTCTCTGCTTACCCATTGCCACCTTCAGTGGGGCACTGCCCTAGGGAGTCGGAAAGGATGGAGTGAGTGAACTGCTTCCAACTCCCAGTGCTGATCAAAGGTGCTACCAGGCATCCAATGGAGATGGACACCCACTGATAGAGGAAAACCCATGGCGTGTGTTTTTCTGCCCATGCTGGATAGCTTGGCTTCAGCAGGAGCAGGGCATGATAGCCCTCCCAGAACTGGGAAACAAGCACTTGACACCACTGGAATATGAAAGGGTTTGGTGTTTTTTAGGGGAAAGGATATCTACCACCTGTGGTTTCCCCATGGGTGCTGAAGAGAGAGAGAGATTGCAGATGACATGGCATGAATGTGATGGGGACACATCTGAAATGCAGAGAAGTGGGAGAGTTTGACTGGCGAGTTTCTGCTAAACCATTGAAAAACTTCACTGAGAGTGAGAGAATTGCAGCTGTCTGCTCCCCCTTTTTAACAGGGCATCGTTGTGACTGGTACTTACTGTCCTATAAATGAGTCCATAACAACAGAGGTGGGGTATTTTTTTACAGCTGGAGCTGAATGCAGGTTTTGTGCTTATGCTTTGCTGCCATTCACAAATTGCAGGGATTGCAGTATGTTGCACCTTGGGTTTTTCTTTGATAAAATTGCCTGATGCTCAGTCTGTTAAGAGTCACCATGAACTGGAATTTGGAATTTGGCGGCCAGCAGGGGGTGGGCAGTGGCAGGAAGCGAGCAAAATGAATGAACATGCACTGAATGAAACTGAAGGGCAGATTAGAGCAGGGTGTGCTCTCAAATGGAACAGAACAGTTTGATGACAAATGTTAGATGAACCAGAGTGCTTCTCTGTAAAAATAAGATCGGAGAAGAAAACACTAATAGCCATCTATGGTTGTCAGTGGATGCCCTGCTTCTCTGCAGGAGAGCCTTTGAAGCAAACCTGTTCTATTTGCCTAACTTCCTACAGAATTGGATGGCTCTGAGGTGTTCTTGGCCACCAATGCTTTTATTCCAGGCACACAAAGCCTATGTTCCTCCAGTTGGTGCTGGACTCTTTCTGCCACCATCTTCAGCTGGGTATGGGAGTTGGGAGTTCAACAACATGCAGATGGGTACTGTTTCCCCATTCCTGGTATCAAGGAATGCAGGGCGTTATATGCTCTTGTGTTGCTCCAGATTTGCGACACCCAGGTGGAATCATTTCAGGAGGCACAATTGCAGAATTTGTGAATGGGTGGTTGCTGTAGCAAAGAGGCAAAGAAGCCTCATAACAGAACTATCATGGTTTCTCTTGTTCTGTAACAGGGATGGTCCTCTAGATCAGTGTTTCCCAACCTTGGGCCTCCAGATGATTTTGGACTACAACTCCCATCATCCCTAGCTAGCGAGACCAGTGGTCAAGGATGATGGGAACTGTAGTCCAAAAACAGCTGGAGGCCCAAGGTTGGGAAACACTGCTCTAGATGATGATGAACTCCCACCATCCCTCGTCAGTGGCCATGCTGGCTGGGGCTTGATGGGGTGCTGGAGTCCAACAATATATGGAGGACCGCAAGTTCTCCATCCTTGGTATAGAGCAGGACTCCTTTCCCCCCTGAAAATGGAAACAAAATGTTAACCTGAGAAATGTACGTAGCACTGAGGTCCATTTTAATCACCTTCTTACTTGAATTAAGCCATTTTTACATGAAAGTTATAATAATAATAATACATGCTGTTTACTTGCTTGCTTTTGAGAGAAGAATGCAAAGGGGTGAAACTAATTGTTGATAGTGGGAGGTGGTGACTAAAGGGTCATTTTGAACTCCCAGTTGCAGGGAGTGTCTGTGTGTGTTAGTGTCAGCAGAATGTAGAAAGGAAAAATCCAGGTGAACAGGGTCCTCCTACCTTCTCATTCCACTTTTTATTCTTATTGAACACACACACACACACACACACACACACACACACACACACACACACACTTTGCATGGGTAATAGTTGCACAATCTTTTCTCAGGGAGAGGGAAAACCTGGGGTTAGGTGCAATGCAATGCAGATTTCTCAAAGTTTCAGCTAGTAGTTCAATTATCAAGAAATTGCTGGGTGAAGAATTGAGGGCAAGGATGTCAAGTCTCAAATTCTTCCCTAGAAAGCTTTCAGGAAGGTGCACACACAGAAGCCATGGGATGCCACAAAGTGGAGCTTTTAACAGCTTTTGTATGTCCTATTTTTTTTTTAAAGCACTGATTTCGTTCCTTAAAATGAGCTGTTTGCCCTTGGTTTCAAGTTGCAATCTTAACACCTTACCCTCTCAAGACCACTGCCACATATCTGCCTGTAAAAGCAATTTGTGGCAATAAAGGCAGGGTGATGTGCTGTGGTTTTCAGAAGCTGTTTGTAAAAAGCGGAAGGAAGGAAGGAAGGAAGGAAGGAAGGAAGGAAGGAAGGAAGGAAGGGCATTATAAATGCAAACTTTTCTAATGAAATTGAGTACCTTTTGTCTGTTGGAGAATTTCCTTAATAGATGCAAGAGTTGCTTCCTTTTGTACATAAACCTGCTGTGTAAATTTTATATTGTGACCTAATTTTATAAAATATTGTCAAGAGATATTTTATTGTAAATTGTAAATTTATTTGAAATAAAGCCACATTTTCATAAATCAAGATGTGTTTTAAAAACAGCTGGGTTGTTTTTAATACTGTATGTTTTATCATTTGCTTCATTCTAATATTCAGGCTGCTTTTTAGCCAAGGGAAAGCTGTTGCATAGTTGAGCCGCTGGATGGCACCAAAGAATCCTACACAATTAGCATCAATAAAGCCTTGCCCAGGGACAAGGGTAGCACTGTGGTCTAAACCACTGAGCCTAGGGCTTGCCGATCGGAAGGTCAGTGCTTTGAATCCCTGCGACGGGGTGAGCTCCCGTTGCTCGGTCCCAGTTCCTGCCAACCTAGCTGTTCAAAAGCACGTCAAAGTGCAAGTAGATAAATAGGTACTGCTCCGGCAGGAAGGTAAACGGCGTTTCCGTGCGCTGCTCTGATTCGCCAGAAGCGGCTTTGTCATGCTGGCCACATGACCTGGAAAAACTGTCTGCGGACAAACGCCTGCTCCCTCGGCCAGTAAAGCGAGATGAGCGCCGCAACCCCAGAGTCATTTGCGACTGGACTTAACTGTCAGGGGTCCTTTACCTTTACCTTTTTAAAGCCTTGCCCATAAGCAAAAAAGTAATTATTTGATCCTCCTGCATCTGCTCTATGTGTCCTCTATGAAGTTCAATACAAAACCAAGGAGGCAGACTAGAACTTGGGTGACGCAGGTTCAAATTCCCACTGAGACATGAATTCCACTGGCTAACCTACCTCACAGGGTTGTTGTGTGAATGAAATGGAAGGGGGACATCATAGAGCAGGAGGGATGGGGTATGTCAGGTCTGCCGCTAATTGTTTGACTCTAGCATCTGTTATTTCTGGCCATTGGCCACAGTGGCTGGAGCTGAAGAGAGGCAGAGTTGAACAACATTCCTGCTATACACATTCCTGCCTTGATCTCTTTGAAAGAAAGCTGGGAAATAAATGCAATAAATAAATATTTATCGGAACAGTACAATGCACATTTCAAAGCAGAAAAGGACATATGATTGATAACATATTACTCGCAAAGAACAGACTGTGTTTCTTTGTACAAAACTATGATGAATTTTGATCACAACTGCAAAATTGTACTACGTACCGGATTTGCTTCATTCAGTAATTATAAGAGAGAACTCATAAATTAAAGTGCTTTCATCAGGTAAGTTTTAAGACTTAATGAAACTAATGGACTGAATTTAGCCATGTTCATTCTTTTTAGTGAATCTATTCTGAACAAAACCTCATTGAATATCACCCATCCCATAATGCTTTGGGGAAAGCTTTGTCCTTATATGGGGGGGTCGAAAGTTTCAGATGAGAAACTTCTGAGATGTTTGTTGACAATTCAGGATTTTCACTTTCTTACATTAAGGGAAGCAATAATGTCATTGCGTTTGTCACATTTATCACATTCCTATCCAGCTGATGAGTAAAATTAGCTTGTTTTGATCTGATTTTACCCTCATCTGACCACTGGTATGTTGTACAGATTGTGCTGATTTTTGTACTTGCTTTTATGATTTGCATCACTGGGTGCCTTATTGTACTCTTTTAACTGTATCACTTAAGTGTTCCAGCCTTTTAATCACTGTTAAACCTTAGGATGGTGGTTAAAGTAAAAGGCTATACTCCTCAGGAGCATACAGTATATGTTTGCTGCCCCTGCTGCCTTTTAAACTCACATGAGTTTAAAAATAAAGTTTCTCATGAGATCTACTTTAAGAGAAATGAAGGCAATGATTTGGATCAGCAAAATGGCAAGGGAGTGGTGAAGACACTGTTTCCCCACTATTATTAAACTAATCCAATTCTCTCCTCACCCTGCTCCCCAAAATCTAATCAACGAATATACTCAACATTTCATCTAGTTTCCTGCTTAAGGGTGGGTTGGGTGCAGTGTGGAGGCAACAGACGGGAGACAGCCAGCAAGCAGTTGGTCTCCCTGTCTTCTGCCCTACGAGCTCCATGGACATCAGCCACCACTGGGTGATAATTTCCTGCAGAAATGGGAGTGAGATTGTGTAGTGGCTGTGCCCACCCATGTGGTGAAGTTCGTTGTCCTCAGCTGTATGAATTATTTGACTGCCTTTTAAACCAGTCTTCAATGATCTGCTGGATATTTCTTTATTTAAAGCATTTTTTTTACCATACCCTTCAGCCAAAGCAGAAACAAAAAGCCCTCTCCAGGAGCAGCTTATAAATGTCAGGTGATATGCCCTGAGGTATACAATGCAAAAGGCACAGCACAAAAGGAAAAGGGATTGGGAAGGAGGAGGGGGAATAAAGCAAGCTCCAGGCATGAGTTCTTACCGGTAGTTACAGAGTTTAACTTTTAGAAATCAGATACTGCAAGAACTCTCTTGAAAGGCTTCCTGCTTTGCATCTGCAGGAAAGTGCCTCTGGTAAATATTTAAACCCATGGGGGTTCAGATCTTCCCATATAAGGATCTTGTTGTCCCTGCACTTTTGCTATGTGGTTGCAACATATTCTGTTAAATCAGGATGATTCTGTGACAGACCCCTGAACATATGATCTGGAATAAGGCTGCACATCTAGGAAGAGATGACCTTGAAGCCTCACTTGGACCTGAGCCTGGAGTGAACTGAGCCTCTGAGGAGCTCAGTAGCAGCTGTGCACAAAGGTCCTTGAGAGGGAGATTGGATCACTAAACCCAGGCTTCATACACACTATTCGTTCAAAGCCTATTCGAAGGACATTCTTTCTCAAAGAATTCTGGGCACTGTCATTTACCCCTCAATTCCCAGGAACCCTTAACACGCCAATTATTGGGAAGAGGGGGTGTTTTCTAATGTGCTTTAAAGGTATTGTGTGTTTGCAGCCTCAAAGATGGTGGAATTTGGAAACTGGAGCAGCTTCAGAGGTTGGAGAATCATTCTCTACTCCATGATCATGACCAGTCTTCTTTTTTGAATGTTATTACATTTTTTAAAATCCCACTCCTCTTCAAAACAGCTCAGATGCCCCTCTTCAGAATAGAGTACTCTGTTCCCCTTTTAGATTCACAACAACCTTGTGAGGCAGGTGAGGCTGAGAGGTGCCCACTGGCACAGGGTCCCCCAATAAACTTCATGGCTGAGTGGAAACTTGAAACCAGATCTCCCCAGGATACGTCCCTACTACACCTGACGCCTACTACACTTGCGTTCTTCCACCTTGAGTCGCCAAGTGTTGTTGGACTACAACTCCCATCATGTCCAGCCAGCTTAGCCAATGGGAATTGTAGTCTGACACTATCTGGCAGGGTGCCAACTTGAATAAAATATTGGGGGGCAGGTAAGCCCTGCTCCACATAATCGATCACAAGACATCCACACCATTTGAATGACAAGGCCGATTAACTTGGGGGGCAGCCCCCTCAAATATTTTATTGGGGACCAAAGGGACCTAGATCCCTAGGAGTTTGCTCCTATGCTCTGGAAACCTTCGTTGAAAGAACACTGCAACTCGCCTGCCCACGTTTATTGTATGAAGTGTCCATTGAGTGATGGCCTTTCGGAATGCAGATTTGTTAGCACACTGCCCATCTTTGGTTTCTACCGGTAGCATGAGGGGTTGCTCGGAAGTGGTGTCAAAGCAGAACTTTGGGGTTCAGTTGTGCGCCCCACAAAACAAGGATGTGCGTCTGTGGTTGTTGGTTGGTTCCACAAATACAACTTCTTCTTCTTTCTTTTTTAAAAAAGTTTTAAAAGAGTTTACCATTTCAGAAGGAGGAAACTGATGAACAGGAAACACGCAGAAATGCTGAAAGGGGGCCTGGGAATGAGCGATTGAGTGGTGCCGCCATGCGCTGTGCCCACGAGATCGAGATCTTTTTCTGCTGCCAAGAGATCTTGGGAGGCCGGCTCAGCTGCTCCCGCTGCCGGGAAGCCCTCGGAGCGGGGCAGCACCTGCCCGCTTCCCTCATAGCAACCTTGTTTGTGTCCGTCTCTTTATTTAGCCGAGGCCTCTTCCTGTTGGAGGTGCCAGGGCAGAGGTGCCCAGCGCAGCAGCCACCTCTCTCCTCGGACAGAGGCACCCACGCGCACATCTCCCGGACTGGGCAGGGCGCAGCGCGCCGGGCGAGTGAGTCAGGCGCTCCTTAGTGTAGCTGTTGGCAGCGGCTGCATCCGCCGCCGCCGTCCCCACTTGACTTCTGGAGCTGGAGGGGTGGCGGCGAAGGCCAGCGAAAGGTTGCAGCTCTGCGATTCCTCGGCGCCGAGAAAAAACCAAGCAGCAGACGCCGCGGAGGCGATCGGCGCGGTCGCTTTGCGGTTGGGCGAGAATAGGAAGCTTCTTTTTCGTCCTATAGTAGGACGCGCCGTCGAGTTTTGCTGCGCGCTCTGCTTGAGCGAGCGAGCGAGCGAGCGCCGTGCGACTTCCTGAGCAGCCCGAGCCAAGGCGGCGGGCGGCGAGGAACCAGACGGCGCTAGACCCCCGGAAAGGCGCGCACGAGCTCCCGGAGGTAAGCTGAGCTTGTCTTGAGACGGCGGTTGCCACCAGCACCGGCACGGCTGCGCTTCGGCTTTCCGGGTTTGTTTTCTTTTGATGTGCCTTAAGGAGGTCTTTGAGCAATACGAGTCGAAAAGGAAAAAGGTCCCGGGGGTTAAACAGCGTTATTTGGAGGTTTGCGGGGAGATGTTAGCGGAACGTTTTAGGAAACGTGGCTTTCAAAACTCGCCCTCCAAAAAGCCCTGTTCTAGAGTCCGGGAGGGCTTTGAAGGGATCTGGGCAGCCCTTTCCAAAATCTTTCCGGACAGGGCCCTTGTGAAATTGCAGGAAAAGACCCTAGCGGTATATGGGGCTAGCAAGGGGCAAATTAGTACAAACTGTATTATGATGAGCAATGAGGGGTGTGTGTGTGTGTGTGAGAGAGAGAGAGAGAGAGAGAGAGAGTTCTATTTCTGCCAAGAAACAACTTAGGAAGGAAGCTATCCCAACAGGATATCGATGCTTCCTTTTCCTAAGTCAATTTCATGTGCAAGGGAGATGGTGATTATTCTGGGAAGGGTGGGCCGGAGAAGTGCATCCGTGCAGAATGGATCCCATCAAAACAACTGCAGAGGAAGCGTTTATGCCCAGATGCTATTCAACAGGTGTTCCCATTCCCAAAAAGTTTCAGTGTGTGTGTCAATGCAAAGAGTAGTCTGGCCCCCTTCTGGCTCCCAAGGGCAAGGAAGAGCTGTTTATTCTCTTGATCTGCCCTCTTACCGTATATTGCTGGTAAAGACTTTACAGGCTTCGTTGTGGGAGAGGCACAATCTGGAAGAGAGGCGTGGGGAAGCTCGCAGATGCCTTTTGGGAACAAGCACTCCTCAAATACTTGCTTGCGCAAACCCTGTCTTGTGTTACAGGGAGTCCCCCCCACCCCAAGCACATTTTGTTGGAATGTTGCCCTCTTGCAGGCATGCCCAGATTGGCAGCTGCTTGTCCTCCTGGCTCAGTGCTATTTATAATATATTATGGGCCTGTTTGCAAATGCACATCCATCACTTGACTGGGCAGCCCTTGATTCCGCGCAGGTGAATGTGTGAACGGAGTCCTTCCAACAGCCTGGTGTTGGAAGCAGTATATATATAAAAAAATCTGTCTCTGGTACTTGATCTGTGACGGCTGATTCACATGTGCATATTTAAGGCACACCCACACAATTCTGGGAATTGTAGTTTGTGAAGGGTGCTAGCAATTGTAGCTCTGTGAGGGGTAAACTACAGTTTCCAGGATTTTGTGGTAGGAAACCATGTGCATTAAATGTGCTTTATGTGTTTGGTGTGGTTGTGATTATTATGGTTGGCTCCACAGCCTTCCACATGATCTAGAGCAGGGGTGCCCAAACTTTTTTCAAAGGGCCAGATTTGAAGAAGTGAACGTGTGTGTGGGCTGGCCAAAGTTGCTGAGCTTTTTTAACAATCTTACCCCAAACTTGTTGAGCTTTTTAGGCTTGAGCTTTTTAAAAGGATTTTACCCCAGGACATATACTGCCACAGGGGCAGTATATTAAATCGACTGGCGGGCCAGATTAGGCCCCCAAAATGGACTTTGGACATGCCTGATCTAGAGGAAGGGCAGGAGTGCAAGATAAATGGCAGTATCCTAAAGCCCTTTCTGTTAGGATCTGATTCAGAGAGAGAGCAGCCAGTCTCCAAGATGTACAAGGCATGCTTTCCACATGGACAATTTCAGTGCAGAAAGGGCTCTGGGAGATCAACACATGACATCTAGCAACTGCAGTTTCCTTACACAGGACAACGGTGCTGAACGAGAGCTGTCTATAGCATGCGGTGAGAGATGGGGCATGTGGTTTGGCTGCTTTACCATATATTTTCATGTGCTGTCTCACTTAGCAGCTGCTTTTTCGATGAACAAACTTGGCAACAAGTGTAGGAATTTCCCGCCCCCCCCACCTCACCCCCAGGTTGTTTTTCTGAAGCCACCAGTGGAAATGGGAGGGGAGATGCTAAAGCTTAACAGGCTGTTGCTTCCTGAGGGCCATTTTCTTTTTCCAAAAAGTAATTAAATATGACGTGCTGGAGGAACTCTCCAAAGAATCATTAACATCCAGGAACTGGTCTTCACATCCTCCTTCGGCTACGAGAAAGAGTCCTTGAAAAGCCTGTTTCGCAGACAGAGAGCTGGCCTTACATCTCTTTGAAAGTTCCACGAAGAAGGAAATTTCTGAAAACGCCAATGCTCCTAGTATTAGAACTTGCTGCTCCCTTGATGCCTCCTCACCCACCTGGCAGTGGATCTGGTGCTTCCTGCCAGCTCCCAGTGGGACCTCTTTCATCTCTTATTCAAAGGTTCATAGGTTCCGGCTGTCAGCCATCTGCAGATTGGGCAGCTTCAGGGCCCAATAGGCTGTTTACTGGTTCTGTTCAGATACTGCCTCAGTCCCTGCCACCCCCGCACCCCACCCCAGCTTCACAGCATGTCTTATGTCACTCTAGTTTGCCTGCTCAGCTCGAGAGAGCGAGGGAGGAACTGGCAGCGGACTGACACTAGCTTTTGGCAGTCCTTACAATGAACCATTGTGCTTCAAATGTAGCATGTGGGGAAGGACACAGGTTCCTAAGGCAGGGCCCTGCATTGGGGAAAAGATTCCTGCATTGCAGGGGGTTGGACTAAATTACCCTCGTGGTCCCTTCCAACTATATGATTCTATTACGGTATCTATTATGGTGTCCTCCATATGCTTTGGACTGCAGCTCTCTTGCCATTCCTGACCAAACTGTATGCAACACGTTGGCGGCGCACAATAATATCCAAGTCAATTATACATTCTTTATCGTATAATAATAATAATTTATTATTTATACCCCGCCCATCTGGCCGGGTCTCCCCAGCCACTCTAGGCAGCTTCCAGCAAACATTAAAATACATACACATATCACAGATTAAAACCTTCCCTGAACAGGGCTGTCTTCAGGCATTTTCTAAATGTCAGATAGTTGTTAGTACCTTTGACTTCTGATGGGAGGGCGTTCCACAGGGCGGGCGCCACTACTGAGAAGGCCCTCTGCCTGGTTCCCTGTAGCTTTGCTTCTCGCAATGAGGGAACCGCCAGAAGGCCCTCGGCGCTGGATCTCAGTGTCCGGGCTGAATATTAATTATCAAAGTTTTGTGGGAGTGTGACATCTGCAAGCCCCAATCAAAGGGCCCCTTCGGGGGGGCGAATAACGGCCTCCTAAACTACAGGATTGCCTGGGAAAGGTGGAAAATGCCTGCACCCTGTCTCTTCATTTACATCTTTACCTTGTTTGCAATATCACAACACCTCACGCTATTGGAAACCACAGTGAACTTACCTTTGTTTATATCTTCAGGAATTTATTCAAAGGAAATCTAAAGACTGTGTTTAACATCTGGAAAACATACTAGAATTGGACATTTAGACGGAGTCAAATATTTGAAAAACATACTGTAACTAGATATCAACAGTCTGTTTTCAGATTTGTCAGGTTATAAGTCCTTGTGGCTTCTGTATAAGACTTTATATATTCCTCTCAGAACTTTGATAATTAATATACGATAAAGAATGTATAATTGACTTGGAGATTATTGTGCACCGCCAACGTGTAGCATACATTATACTATATTACCAAGTGTATCAGCAGCACAGGTACATTTTTTCAGTATCCCTGACCAAACTGGCTGATGGGAGTTGTAGTCCACAACCCCTGGAGGAGGAGACCTAGGGCAGGGTTTCCCAGACTTGGGTCCAGAGCTGTCTTTAGCATATGTGCCGCAGGGATGCAAAGATCCGCCCAGCGCCCCAAAATTTAGTTTAGCCCCCAAAATTAACTTTTATTATGCTTATGGCAGCCACCACGCTTACGCCTTATCTCTTGTTTATGAAAGGAGGAAAAAGAAACAAACGTTTTTATTTGCTTATTTATTTACAGTATACTTAAGTATAAAACACCACCACACCTAACATAATATTTTGATGTAAGAGTTCATTTTGAGTGCACGGCGCTGTTGTGAATGACAAGCGCCGTCATTGAGTCTGACAAGCACTGCCATTGTGAATGACAAGCGCCACCGCTGGCACGGCGCATCTTTGGTAAATGAGCTCACAAAGTCAAAAGTCCTTTAGTGAAACAGTAGGTATACATTTTGGTAATACCTAGGTATATATGTAGGGACCCAGGTGGCGCTGTGGGTTAAACCACAGAGCCTAGGGCTTGCTGATCAGAAGGTCGGCGGTTCGAATCCCTGCGACGGGGTGAGCTCCCGTTGCTCGGTCCCTGCTCCTGCCAACCCAGCAGTTCGAAAGCACGTCAAAGTGCAAGTAGATAAATAGGAACCGCTCCGGCGGGAAGGTAAACGGCGTTTCCGTGTGCTGCTCTGGTTCACCAGAAGCGGCTTTGTCATGCTGGCCACATGACCCGGAAGCTGTACGCCAGCTCTTGGCCAATAAAGTGAGATGAGCGCCGCAACCCCAGAGTCGGACACGACTGGACCTAATGGTCAGGGGTCCCTTTACCTTACCTTAGGTATATATGTATTTTGTTTTTCTAGCTTGATCAAAATTATTTATTATTTCATAACAGGTAGATAGTTAAGAGCTTAGGTGGCTTCAGTGGCGGGCACCTAGAGCCCCCCCCCCGAATTCCACGCCCAGGTGCCCCGCACCCCTTGCACCCCCAGGTGCAAGGGTCTCTACTCTCCAGCTGTTTTGGACTACAAGTCCCATCATCCCTGGCCACGGATCCTGCTAGCTAGGGATGATGGGAGTTGTAGTCCAACAACAGCTGGAGACCCAAGTTTGGGAAACCCTGTCATGGGGAAGGGCCCTAGCTTAGGTGGAGAACATATGTCCCAGGTTCAGTTCTTGGCAGCTCTGAGGGAAAAGGCTCTTGTTTGGCACACTAGAGAGAGATTTAGCCAGGCAATATGACACTAGCTGGAGCAATGGTCTGATTTGATATGGGGTAGATTTCTTTGTTCCTAAATAGTTCCTGACTTATTTTTCAGCACTTAAAAAGGATATGAAGCATTTAAATGGTGCCTTTGGAGCCTTTCAAGTGCTTCACGTACGTTACTTGAATAGTCTTTAACAATAATGCTAGCAAAGTAGTCTAGTCTCCTTTCGCTGGCTCCTGGCATGGAAATTGGCTTTGGGCTACAAGAAACAGATAGCATAAGCATGTATTTCTGCCTTGTCCTTATTAATGTCATCACAGGAAAGAGAAAGCACAAGGCAGAATTAGTAGTGTACTGATTTTACTTCTTTTCCTACAGCCAGGAGTTATGCTTTGTTCTGGTTTCCTAATAAATCTTATGTCAGCCGTTATAACCTGTTCTGCCACTGGATTTTGAACCATTTAAGGTTCACCTGCTCTGGTATTTTAGATTACTGTTTCATGTACTATTGTTGCAGGGAACTGGGTCCTAGGAACAAGGGAAAATTACCTGAGAAACAAACTCCCTTACAGCCTGGAGGGTTTTAATGTTGCTAGTTGGGCGGCTTTCATCGTGATTAGAGTGAGCTTTTAGATAAAAGTATTTTTTTGTATCCTGTTACAGATGTACTTTGGAACTTTTGATCTTGTACAGCCAGAGTGTACCTTTTTAAAAGGTTGGTTAAAGAACAACAACTCTCCTTTTGCCTCTTGTTTGTAACTGTTGTTGTGTTGGATATACTTTGATATTATAAAATATGTGTACGAGCAACAATGAAGCAGGGACTGGCGACACTTGCCTCCTGATGCATTTAGCACAGACCATCTGGAAGAGTTCATCCAGTTGCAGAGTCCCTTAGCTGAGCATTGTAAAATCAGTTAAGTTTAACCCAAATTTCTTTTTAGAAATGCAGTCTTAAAAAATGAAATGAAAGCAACTCAATACATTACAATGGATGTGGGGAGCACTATTTCTGACATTAAACATCTCCTGTGCACACAAATATGTGCAGATCTAGTGTATGTGCACTGGGTAAGTTAGGTTTCCCAGGCATGTGTTTCCAGACATATTAATGTCCAAAGATACACAAAAACCACAGTAACACTTGTGGCACATTAACAAATTCATTATGACACGAGCATTCACATGGTGCGATCCATTTAATCAGATGAAATGTCCTGGGTTACTGCTGTGTGTGTGTGTTACACATTTGGGGTTGTAAACAGTGAGGTCAGAGAGAAATGAACTGCATAAAGGTATCTGAAGAAGTGTGCATGCACACGAAAGCTCATACCAAGAACAAACTTAGTTGGTCTCTAAGGTGCTACTGGAAGGAATGTTTTTATTTTTTATTTTGTTTTGATAAAGTACAGAGACAGTGATAATTACATAATTAACAGTGGTAATTCTCAAACACATGTTGATAACACAGACACTAGGCTTTTGGTAAGCCAATTAACATGTAGTTGTTGTTTAGTCATTTAGTCGTGTCCGACTCTTCGTGACCCCATGGACCAGAGCACGCCAGGCACTCCTGTCTTCCACTGCCTCCCGCAGTTTGGTCAGACTCATGTTGGTAGCTTCGAGAACACTGTCCAACCATCTTGTCCTCTGTCGTCCCCTTCTCCTTGTGCCCTCCATCTTTCCCAACATCAGGGTCTTTTCCAGGGAGTCTTCTCTTCTCATGAGGTGGCCAAAGTACTGGAGCCTCAGCTTCAGGATCTGTCCTTCCAGTGAGCACTCAGGGCTGATTTCCTTCAGAATGGATAGGTTTGATCTTCTTGCAGTCCATGGAACTCTCAAGAGTCTCCTCCAGCACCATAATTCAAAACTAATTAACATATGTAGTATAAAAAAAAAAATCCAATTCAATCCACAACTGATAGCACTGACCCTCTTGATGATTTCACATTGCAGTCTTTTTTTAAAGTCCCTTTGTTCAAGTACAGCCACTTACAGACTGTCCTGAGAGTCTGAGGTGCCCCCCCCCACCGCTGATTTTTTTGAATATTACCATTTTTCAGTTGCTTACGATGTTCACACATTGCAAGAGTGCTGCTGGAAACTCAGTGCTTAACTGTATGTTTCTTTCAGCAACTGTAATGGGCAGAGCTGTTCTAAGATGGTGAGAGAAGAGCCGACCCCCTCCTTAGTTCAGAGATGGGAAACCTGTGGCTCTCCAGATGTTGTAGGAGCACACTTTCCATCATCCGTGACCATGGGCCATGCTGAATGAGGCTCAGCCACCCCTTAACATCATCCCTGCCACTGAAGTTCATTCTGGTTTGGCAATATAGCCATTCAACTACTGTATCAATTTATTTATTTTTTAAACCCCTCTAGCCATCGCAGTAAGTGGTAACAAATATGAACTCGAAATGCACTTTCCATGAATTCCAAATGCAGCAAAGAGCTTTATGGACAGTGATAACTTGCATAGCTGTCGCTGAGCAGAGCCATCTGAATGTATTCCCATAGAAATATGTGAAATGTTAAGATGGCAGTTAAGGTAAAGGTAAAGGGACCCCTGACCATTAGGTCCAGTCATGGACGACTCTGGGGTTGCGACGCTCATCTCGCTTTATTGGCCGAGGGAGCCGGCGTACAGCTTCCAGGTCATGTGGCCAGCATGACTAAGCCGCTTCTGGCGAACCAGAGCAGCGCACGGAAATGCTGTTTACCTTCCCGCCAGAGCGGTACCCATTTATCTACTTGCACTTTGACGTGCTTTCGAACTGCTAGGTTGGCAGGAGCAGGGACCGAGGAACGGGAGCTCACCCCGTCGCGGGGATTCAAACCTTCTGATCAGCAAGCCCTAGGCTCTGTGGTTTAACCCACAGCGCCACCTGCGTCCCTAAGATGGCAATTAGTATGTATTAAAAGAAGGGTAGTTTGGATGGTTCCTATTGGTCCTTAGGCAGTCTACAGAGAGTGTGGCCAAACAGAAGAACATTGCACTTGTGAGGAGCAATTGCTATGAGCTTAAAGCTGAAATAAAGTTGATTGATTGATTGATTGATTGAGGAGCAATTGAAATGCACTGGTGTAAATTGCAAAATTGTACCACCACCTGTTGCTTATTCATCCACATAAAAATCAGCTAGGTTTTACAAATGGCCATTGAAATGCGTTAGAAATGAGCTGGGATCCGGCACCCTCATCCACAGGCCTCAGAATAAAGCTTTTTCAAGAGACTTGCCATTCCGAATGACAGCGAGGGGGTGCCTTGAGAAGATCGCTGTATTCCTGAGGAATTGCCTACAGGCTTTGCTGCCTGCTGCATCAGCTGAATTCCCAAATGACCATCGAAATGCTGGGAGACTGCTTGGATCTTTCAAAATAGCCTGCAGGTTTTGCTACCTGCCATGCCCACGAGCTGAGTTTGTGAATTCTGCACAATGAAATGGCTGCGAGAGACTCAGCGACGCTTTGCATTGAATATCAAGAACCCCAGCGGGTGTTGCAGATGCACATAGGGAGCCCCACCCACGCCCAAGACTTTCCTGTCACCATTTTGGTACCACTTAGAATACCTTATCCAAATAGTTCGTACAACAAGCCTGTGAGGCAGGCTGCATAGTTGCCTATTGGAAATATCAGTAGCTCCCCAAGGGGTCACCTTCAGAATGAGAATAGGAATCCCACTGCCACCCAGTAAAGCATGGGTAGGCAAACTAAGGCCCGGGGTCCGGATCCGGCCCAATCGCCTTCTAAATCTGGCCTGCGGACGGTGCGGGAATCAGCGTGTTTTTACATGAGTAGAATGTGTGCTTTTTATTGAAAATGCATCTCTGGGTTCTTTGTGGGGCATAAGAATTCGTTCATTTTTAATCCCCCCCCCCAAATATAGTCTGGCCCCACACAAGGTTTGAGGGACAGGCCCCCTGCTGAAAAAGTTTGCTGACCCCTGCTAAAGGGATGCCTACTTTCATTTCTCTCTCTCAGTCAATCTTTAAGAATTAGTTTGAACCTCTAGAATTTTGTGGTATTCTGGTCAAGGCATAGATAAAAATGCTTCACCATGGAGTGCGATGCCACATCTACTCATCTTTAACATGTGCAAAATGCAATAATAATGAGTGAACATAAGAAACATGAGAATGCCCCCTCCCCATGTATTTTCTACATCTGTTTCTGGAGGCAGGATAACATAATTGAAGCCACACATTTGCACTTTCCTAGAACCTCATCTTTCCAACGCACATTACATTAACATACACAATGTAACTGAAAACACACATTTCTGCACTGAATTTTGGAACAAATCATGAGCAGCTCGCTCAGGGCAAAGGAAAATTTGCTAGTATACATCAGCACAGCACAGGTTGCTAAAAGTTCCTGGCTGCATAGTGAAGGCCTATATGGTGCTGGTAATATAGTCATAGCAAGCCATTCTGTGGCCAGCCTGTCTTGGTTTCATGGATGATAGAGACCACATCCTCTTCCACACTGGGATATATGACATGACAGGTTAGCTGACAAATGCTAAGCTCCCACAATTATCTGTCAAAACAATTATCACTTTATTTGGGGGCAACCGCCGCAGAGTTTCCTAAGCTGTCTTCATGCCTTTATATCATAATGCACTTGGAAGGACATGTATTTGCCTGGGTTTATTCTGAAGTTGTAATTCCGGCCTTCCTCACAGGATTGTTGTGAAGCCTATTCAAACAACGTATGCTAAGCAGCATCAAAATGGTGGTGTGGGGAGTGGAGTGGGGTTGTAAGCACCTTTGGGTTGGAAATGTCTTTTGTGTGCGCGGCGATGTTCCTGACATTTCATATCAGTCGCTGGCCAGCCTCCCATAGCCACCTCAATGCATTTCTACAATCAGCCCCAATCCAGTTCATTGACAGTAAAACCTGCTAGCAACGTAGCAGGATCCAACCTTTCGACAAAAGCATCTCTATGGTCTTTTAAGGAAACCAGTTGATTAGCACAGCAAGGCAGCAAAGCTTTCAGACAATTTAGCAGGGACAAAGGTATCTCAGTAGAAAGATACAACAGTAACTTTCTGTCATTTGGGATGGCAGTGGGCTTTATTATGAGGGTTGCAGCTCAAGGTACAAGCATGAAATCCAGAGCAAAAGTTGTGTTAGCAGAAGCTGGTTGTACAACAGAAAGTATCAGGGCTACAGCAATCTGTTGAGCAACCAGCCATGAGAACCAGGCTGGATTCCTGTGCCTTTTCTTGCACAAATCATTCCACTAGTGTAGCTAGTACACTGCTAAGGGAGTTAAACTTAGCATTACATTGGATTCCTCCCTGTGTGTGTGCATGCATGCATGCATAGACATATCCATCTAAATGATATTCCTTATTGGAGCCAATCAGCTATTAATATGATCATAGGTAGAAGCAAATAGGGAATTGTTAAGTTTGCTTATTTATTATTAACACTCCCAACCCATTCATATGTTGATATCGAACTACAGGCCCCTAGAGCTGTCTCCCCTCACTCCAAATTAAAACACAATCCAGAGATTTCTGATTTCCCAATCCCTCCTATTCATTTTTAAACGACAAACTTTACAGGACCAAACAAAATAAAAAAATTCCTTCCAGTAGCACCTTAGAGACCAACTAAGTTTGTTCTTGGTATGAGCTTTCGTGTGCATGCACACTTCTTCAGATACCAAGTTTCTTTTTCTCGGAATGTTTGGAAGATAGTTTGAACTTAGGTATCTCTCATTTCTTTTTGCCCTCCCATAATCTGTTTCTGTGAAATATGCTGAGCTTTAGGGAAAGAGCTAGGAATCAGTTCCTGTTGCCTTATGCTTTCATGAGCACACATCCTATTTTTGTTTTGTTGAAGTTCTTCATTTTTATTATTATTATTAGGAATAAATATGCCTAACTTAGGGGTTTGTGTAACCGTAGCGAAGCTCTACATTTTCCACCCCTTTGTTTTATAATGAATGTGTACTGCAGCAGATAGGCTTGCCACCCGATCCTTACTTATGAGCCTTGTTCGTTTGTGAGATGCACCTTAACTGCAAAAAGCAACTTCAGTTTCATGTTACAAAGACAGTATATTCCAATGAAGTTCTGTTCTGACCCACACAATGGATCACTTTCCTACGGTCTCACAATGCGTTCCTTATCTTTGAACTCTTCAGGTGGCAACGTTCAGGTGCAGACTGTGGCAAGTAGAAATGTCTGCTTTTCAGTGGGCTGTTCTTTCTTTAAAAGAATTGTGCGAGAGCTAATTGTGGCTGAAATTGTCAGCTAGCTGTGTGCTATGCTGATGTGTTCATGCCAGTAAAATGGCTTCTCTGTGCCTCCTAAAAAGAATGATTTGAGTCCTTTTCTTCTTACTCTGATAGTGGTGCATCACAGATGTTTGTCTCAAAAAAGCAGGTAAATTGCAGTAAGTGGTGTAATGGGCAGGGCTGGATTAAGACATGCTGAGGCCATAAGCAAAGTGGAGTTTAAGAAACCCCACAGCATTACCCCAAAATGTGTATTATTCTAAGCGAAAGAACAATGAAAACATAAATAAGAAGCTTTTATATTTGCATATATTCCCATACGTAGGCAGGCATACAACTGACAATCTAATAGAAACATACATCTTGCAATAAGGCAATTTGTATATGAAATACTTTTACATTAAAATACATTGTGATTTCTTACTTAGCGTATATAAAAACTATATTGTAGTTCATGCTGCACAGATTTAAAAACAAAGGGCAACAAATAATTGTGTGGCCGTTAAGTACCGGTACATTTTTGTCATACTGGAATGATAAAATCTGCTTTAGAGTCTACATCCCTTTTCATTTATTTTTGATCAGTTATGTAAAACTTTAAATTGGTGTGAGTTTTGTATTTAGAGCCCCCCACCCCAAGATCTGAGGCCCTAAACTGTAGTTTACTTAAAGGTAAAGGTAAAGGGACCCCTGACCATTAGGTCCAGTCGTGTCCGACTCTGGGGTTGCGGTGCTCATCTCGCTTTATTGGCCGAGAGCTGGCGTACAGCTTCCGGGTCATGTGGCCAGCAGGACTAAGCCGCTTCTGGTGATTCAGAGCAACGCACGGAAATGCCGTTTACCTTCCTGCCAGAGCAGTTCCTATTTATCTACTTGCACTTTGACGTGCTTTCGAACTGCTAGGTGGACCGAGCAACGGGAGCTCACCCCGTCACAGGGATTCAAACCGCCAACCTTCTGATCAGCAAGCCCTAGGCTCTGTGGTTTAACCCACAGCGCCACCTGGGTCCCTGTAGTTTACTTAACTTGTGTATAAATCTGGCACTGGGGATGAAGAACCTGATTATTGTTGGACTGCTGTTCCCATCAGCTCTAGCCAACCAAATGGTTGGGGAAGCTGGGTGTTGCAGTTCAACATTTAGAGGCCCACAGGGACTCCTATAACATCCTTCATTGTCAGAGGTTATATATATAAAACCAAAATGTTGTATTTTCTATGAACTGAATGGCTTAGCTAAGAATAGGGTCCAATATGGCTTCCCTCACAACACATACAGTTCCCAGTGAATGCTGGGAAATGCTCTCCTCGCTGCTTTGCTGCTTGCTCTTTGACAGCCCTATTCAGGCCTGATATGAAAAATCTGAGGCAGGTTACTGTGACTCTTTGTTGTGACAGAGCTGAGCAGCATGAGAGCCTTGTGGGTTGGGGTTTTTTGTAAGCTCAGCCGTCACTGTAGGGAAGGTGTGAAGAGGAAGCTAGGCTGTCTGTAATCACTTCTGCCGGAACGGGGTCTTAAAAATAGAACGGTGGAAATGGCAAAGTGGCAAAGGCCCCTTGGGGCTGCTTCTGTGAATGACTGTGTCACTCTACAGTAATGACTGATGCTGACCATCTCTGATGGGAGAGAAAGCTTCAGGCTAGTAAGTGTTGTCGGTACAAATAGGGGACAGCTGCTATGAATGTGCATCAATGGTCAAAAGTGATCAGCCAATTCTGCAAACAGGTTTTATTTTTCAAACCTATTCAGTATTATGCACAAGTAGTCCAGTAATAATTTTAATGAACTGAATTCTTGAATGGAATTGGATAATTGAATGGGAAATGGGGGTGGGCAGGCTGTGGCTTAGTGGGACATGAAATGATTTACATGGAAAAAGTCCCAGGTTCAATCCCTTGTGTGGAAATACTCCTGTCTGAAACCCTGGAGGGCCACTTCCAGTCAGTATTGACCGTACTGGGCTTGATGGATCCATGGTCTGTCTGATATAATTCCAAAAGAATACTATTTTCTATTGGTTCAGAAATTCCAATTTAACAACAACTCGCTGTTGCTTGCATAATTGCAGGTGGGGTTTAAGGGTTTAATTATCTGGTGAAGCACTTCAAAGAGCTGTTTTTCTAAATCTGGATAAGAAAATTTTGGGTTTGTGAGTGAGTTGTGATGCAACTTTATCTCCTGGTGGGCAGCTTTTTGGTGGCGTGTTACCCCAACAGCCTATCTATGTCTTCATCCATCTGATGAAGATCCATCTAATGTCATCATATGTCACAATAAATCTGCTAGTCTTTAAGGTGACCTGAGACACTCTGTTGTTTTTGCTGCAACAGATTAACATGAGCGACCCCTCTAGAACAAGAGTAGCCAAAGTGGCGAGACCGCCAGATGTTGTTGGACTCCAATTCCCATCAGCTCCAGACAGAGTGGCCAATAGTCAGGGATGATGGATGTGGGCTGTTGTCTGTCATCATCTGGAGAGCATCACACTGTCTATCCTCATGCTCTAGAGAAGTTGTTACTCCTATGCCTGTTCCTGAAGTGAGTGTACTTGGATGCAAGAGGGGGCAGGGGCTAGCATAACAACTACTGGTGTGACTCTACTCATGTTTCAAAGGCTGCAAAGATTACACTTCTGGTTCTGCTACTGAGGAGGAGAAACTAATGTTGTGTTTCTTGTTTTGATCCTCAGGTTCCCTTTGAAGTGAGTCCTGGAGCACGACTGCTGGAATCCCTGCAGTGCAGCCTAGTCCATGTGCTCAGAGAAGGTGAGCATCATTTACTGCAAGGATAGACAAACTTCAGGCTTGTTGGAGCTAGTCTGTTGTTGCTGTTTTTTTTACTAGAATCCCACAACGTACTAACTTGAGCCAGGAGCAAAGGACAAAAAAATTAGAATTTCAAAAAGCAGGGTGCCTCTGAGCACATTCTAGTTAGTTAGCTAGTTCCAGGACCAAAATGAGCTCACAGTTCTTTTGCAGGGGATGGGGAAGCCCACTCCTGGTTTACTCAACCTTTCATAATTTCAGCAGCGGAAAGAAGGAACCTTTTTGCTACTGCCATTGTTAAATAATTGGGAGTCAGAAATCTTTGCCAATCTATCTACTGCAAATGACCCACACACCCCAGTCAACAGTCTGCCCGCCCCAATGTAGAGCTGTGCAATGACCAAGCAATAAAGGCATTTTACTATTTCGGCTTTGCACTAAACAGCATGGGCCAGTGGTCCTGGGATATCACCAAGAATCTCGGCAGAATATACAGGGGAGCTGGAGGAAATGGAAGGCAGGTGAACCAAGTAACATTGGGCCAGCCCACCTGAGCAGGATGCCTGTGGCTGCTGCTGAAGAATGTGTTATAATCGGCAGAGAGTACAATCAGAGAAAAGAGTTTCCTTTCAAGCCTTAGGAAATCACTTTGAAGAGAATAATGTTATCAGGGCAATTGTAAATACTAACAGAACTGTCCTTGTTTCCCTGGCTTTATCTGCAGCAAGTGAAACAAACGTGGTCGTAGGCGATGGGGAACTGTGGACAAAGAGGAGCCCACACATTCCTTTTTCCGATTTTCTTTCTCTCTCTCTCTCTCAAATATTTGCAGGTATTGGCTGGTACTGGTGAGGCAGGTAAAGCAAGTTTGTCTTGGGCGTGTTCCCACATGACGGAGATTGGCAGCTTCCAAAGAAATCCGACAGCATCCCAGCAGGACAGCCTAGGTGTGGTTGTAGAGATTGTTGTCTTGTCGCTGCCTGATGCCAAGGATGTTGTAGTATTCTGGGTAAGTGGACCTTCTTTATTTCTAGCAGAGTCGTTGACATTCTGACCAAGCCCTTGTCCTGGGCATGTTTCCCAATGCTAATCATCTAGAAATTGATTTCCTATGTTGCCTTGGGGGGTGAAGATGAGATATAGATGTTACAGGTATGTTGATCTGAGGATATATCTCCTTCTGGAAAGAGTCTGGCCAACTTCCTTAACAACCACACACACCCTTCATCCAGCGTGCACAATGCCAGTAATTTATGGCAGCAATTTCAAAGTTCTCCAAGTTCTATGCCAGTACTGGGGAACCTGTGAGATACCAGATGTTGTTGACTACAACTCCCATCAGCCCCAGCTAGGATGGGTAATGGTCAGGGCTTATGGGAGTTGTAGTCAAACAAAAAATCTTGAGGGCCACAGCTTCCCCACCCATACTCTGTGCCATTGTGAATTATAACACTCATGTTCATCTAGATCCCTTTTCCGGAGAACACCATCCAGTGGGGCATGCTATAATGTAGCCTGTTGCTTCTTGAACAAGAGGTGCACACTGAATGTCGGAACTACATTGTGAAAACCACACTGTCTCCTTCTCTCTGTTTTCATGGAGCCTTGTGCACCTTACACAAACAAATTTTAGGGTAAAATAAGCTTAGTGTGAAATAAGTGGACCGTAATCTACAAAAGTGGATACAATAGCAAAACACATTAAGGTGCCATAAGTCTCTTTTTTGTTTTTGCCACAACAAACTAACATGGCTACTTATCATTTCAGTATCAGGTCCCTGGTATTAAACAGGGATTTCAAGCACACTCAACCACCATCTTGTTTGTTTGTTTGTTTTCAGAAGTGCTAGAGGATACTAGGTCATGCTCAGTGAAACTGGACCCTCTGGCCACCCAGTTCTTCCAGAAGTGCTGGAAAAGACAACCTCACGACCACCTGCTGCAACTTCCGCCCAACCATGGATAACCCAGGTTATTGTTGTTATTGTTATGATCATTAGTCTCATCTTCACAGAAGCATCTCAAAGTTCCATACTGGTTTCTGCTTGCTCTTGCATGAGGTGTTTAGGTGAGAAGAGTGGAGTGTCTCCAGTTCCACCACTGCACAGTTGAGAGAAAGAGATAAATAAAATTCAGAGGGGCAGATGTGCTAGTTTGATGCAGCAAACACACAAAAGAGGCTCTTGATCGCTTCAAGTTGAACAGATTTATTGTAGCATAAGCCCATTTCATCAGATAGAAGCTCTTCATGTTAGACCTAGTGGGAACTTCAGCAGCTCATGGGCAAGGCAAGCTGTATTATTTATTATTCCAACAGGCAGACACAGACCTGATTAGCTTGTGCTACCCTACCATTGCCAGGATCCCACCTTCAGTAGGAGTATAACAACAATTACATCCCCCCCCCTTCATCATTTGTGTGAGCATTTACTGAGAGGAAATGGATGGGAATTATATATTATGGAAGCAAGTTTTTCACTGGTAATAACCAAAGGCAATGCCTATCTACACTCTCTTGTTTGGGAGAGTTAACATCAAAGCTGTTATAGCATCAGTGATAACTGGTTGTATACAAGGAGGCAGGGGTGCATGCACCTTTCCATCCATGAAAAGCTCATCCATTATCTGCTGGCCATTATTCCTGTGCTACTTGATCATGTATTTGCTCAAAAAGGAGCTTGCAGCATTGAAGGCAAACCACTAGCATTACCCTTTTGTTGGTAGGATTTGGTTTGTTAAGTACAAATCACAAGAAGACGCTGAGTTATCTTGTTCCTCACACCCTGTTTCTCTCCTTTGTCCAGAGGTTGAGTCCGACTTCCTCCGAAGTGTGCATGCCCTCCTTCGTGAACTTGATGGCCACCACTCAGCCTTCCAGAGTGAGAGAGGTAAGAGCCAGGGACCAGTGTGCCCCAGCTCATCACTGAGCACTGAAGAGTTTTGCAGTGTGTCTGAGAACGCCTCTCCCATGGCTAGCGAGAGCAAAAGAAAATGACTTTTTATGTTTGGCCAGCTGTGTTGGCATTTCCTGGGTTTTCTGGTCTTGTTGAGATACCTACCCACATGGATGCATATGACTGGGTGTGGGTACCTGGTTGATTCCAGGCAAAATAATGTCACCAGTAAAACTCTTCCTTACTGGCAACAATTGTAGAGAGAAGGAGCCATAGCTTGGTGATAAAGAATATGTTTTCCAAGTACAAAGGCACTGCATTGAATTAGTAGTGTCTACGCTAAAAGAACTCAGGCAGCCAAACAATGGAAAGATCTTTGCCCGAGAGAGAAGAGAGCTGCCAACTGGACTAGAAAGATAAATGTTCTGGCTGCCTTTATTGTGGTCCAGCTATCAGATGGAATCATTGAGTCACAGTTATCTCATAGCCTGCAACATTTATCCAATGAAAATAGGGACATCCCATTCCGTAATGATAATTTTACGATTTATAGCTCACACATCTTACTGGGTTGCCCCAGCCACTCTGGGCAGCTTCCAACATATATAAAAACACAATAAAACATTAAACATTTTTTTAAAAAAGCCTTCGCTATACAGGATTGCCTTCAGATGGCTCGGGGGTCGGATAACTCCATACCCTCCCAACATTTCTCCAATGAAAATAGGGACATCCTAAGGAAAAGTGGGACATTCCAGGATCAAATCAGAAACTGGGACATCTACTCTAAATCAGGGACATCCCTGGAAAATAGGGACATTTGGAGGGGCTGTTATCTCTCAGTCATTGTCCATCTCATCTTTGCTGTTTTCTCTCTATATTATACTGACACCTGTTACAATTGGATCATGTCTTTGCCATGGCCTGCCAGTGGTGTTAGAAATGCTGTCTTGGTTAGCTTGAAGAGTTGCAGTTAAATGTAGGCAACACCAGTGTTTTCCTTTAGATTCTCTAACTATGGTTTATCGCTGCTTCTTTGAGACATCTTGGAGAAATAAAGTGGAAATAGTGTGCATCAGTAGAGAAGGCTTGAAAAAAAACACACCAATGTTATACATAGAAGCTAACTTGGTTGATTGTAAAGGCCAGTCCCTAACATTAGGTGCAGTGAGGTGACCATCTCAAGTGACAGATGGTGATGGGCAGCAGTGATAGCCATTGGCTGTAGCTCCTGAGTGTATGCCACACAGCCTTGTTGGGGCTCTAAACCAACGTGCTTCTGTAGTCTAGGGAAGGACACTAACCCTCTGTCAGTGCTGAAGGAAGATTCATCTGCCAGTCTACTTGGCTTCTGTACATGGAATGAGCAGGGGAGCATCTTGTCATTTGTCTCAAGTAGCAAAGTGTACACTTGCCCTGATAATTGTGCTTGATCACATTGAATGATTTTGCACAGGTGATCTCTCAGGGATAGTTCTTATATCTTGTGGAAGCTGTCCAGAATGGATGGGGCAACCCAGTCAATGGGCAGGGTATGATGATGATAATAATGATGATGATGATTATGATTAATAATAATAATAATAATAATAATACACAGATAGAGACTCACCCTATTATTGTGACTGTAATTTGCTTTAAATTGATTTTAATGTATTTTTAAACTGCTGCAACCTGCCCTGGGACCTTAGGGCAAGTAAGAAATCAAATGAATGAATGAACTAATAAATAATTAAATAAAATAATATGCGGAAACCTTGAGGGAAGAGCTGCTTTTGTTTATGGTTCAGTCCTGTCCACTGCTCTTCTTCCTTAAGTGCAACTCACTTTCCTTCTTTGCAATATTCTGCTCACGTCTCTTGCTGATTCCTGACCCAGTGAAACATTGACAGTTGTTTTAGCTTTGGTTCTCTTCCCGCCTTCTTCCAGGGATGCTGAGATGGACTTTGCACAAGAAGATTGACAGGAATCCCAGCAATGGAGCCCTCTTGATCAAAATTCTGGTGAAAGAACTGGAAAGGGTAAGAATGTCCACAGAAGGAAACAAAGGGCTGGGAGTTGTCTTCACAGCCCTTTCTCATGAATATGAATCTATGGTTTATTGCGGTGGAAAAAATGTGATTAAATTAATATACTGCTCTTCAAATTGAAGGGTTTCAGACACTTCCAAACATTAGATGCTCTATCAAGGCTCGTTGGCTCAGTCATAAATTCAGGGTAGCCGGAGCCTGGAATAAAACAGTTTCCTCTCCTATGTCTTGTCCTGATTCTATGTCACCCATCATCTTCTCAAGGGAGCGGGAACCAAGACCAGAGCTGCTTGCCATATCTGTCCAGCACTGAATATTCCACTGTGTTGCTGGTTCTCCAATACATAGGATCAAAACTCTAATGCAGTTGCAGGTTGAGTTGCATTCTGCTTAAAAAAAGTATATATACCATGCAGCCTGCTTCTGACATCACTCACAACCTCTGTAGTGTTTGTAGGGAACCAGCTGCCCTGGTGTTCCTTATTGTTTATCCTGCACCTTCCTGCCACTTCTGGTCCTTCTTATTCTCTCACCAGAGGCCATTCTTCCCACACAAAAACTGATCTTTAGGTTGGCTGGAGATAGTATACTTACAGAGCATTGGGAGGTCCATGATGTTTATGCTCATTCCACTATTTTTCCCCTATGTTGCAGGATTTTGTAGTGTTCCAAAAACCTGCAAAATGCACGTGACCAAAGATGTCACAGCTGCTTCAAGCTTTCTTCCTAGGCTTTATATTCATAGAGCTTTTATTCCTCTTATTGAGCCCCCCTCAAATCTCTCCCGAGCATGTCAAGGGTGAGTCTTTCACTGAACGCACAGTCCAGCTGAGGTCTGGCTGGTACCATGGCAATGTTCCACCTAGAGTTGTCACTGCTATCAAGTGCTCTGTTGTTTTAGCTGCCAGCCCTCCTCCCTTGTGTGGTTTTGTGACAGCAGAGGATCCAAAACCAGCCGCACATTGTTGGAAAATCTTCAGCGTTACCGTTTGCTTTCTCTAGGCAGAAAGATGCAACTATCGACAGTACATCATCCCTTTGCTTCACACGCTGATGTACACATTGATAAAGGTGAGAACTATAAATTCATGCGGCTGTGATAGCGCAGGAATTCCGTGCTGGGAGTTGATGCGAGGTGTCAGCTTGCACTATGGCCAACGGCTCTTAGGTTTCCATGGATACCACTCGAGATTCTATTTTGAATTCTAGGAATGTGTGAAATGTGCAAGAGAGGGTGCCTCTAAGCCATAGCTGTCAACCTTTCCCTTTTCTCGTGAGGAATCCTATTCAGAATAAGGGAATTTCCCGCAAAAAAAAGGAAAAAGTTGACAGCTATGCTCTAAGCATGTGCAGTGTGTATTTCCCTCCCTGCTAGGAAGACACAGCCACTTTGATATTTCTGGGGCTTAGGAGCAGAGTGTTTAAGCTAAAAAATGGTCTGACTTCTAGTTAGGTTTGAGCCCTAGCACCTCTCCTCTGTAGGAATGGGTAAGCACTGGCTATTGTCAGACAACAGTGTGAAATGCATTTATGGATGGCCACATTTTCTTGTGCTGCTCCATTCATAGTTTAAAAAGAACTGACTCATTAAAATCAACGGTAAGAGGGGGAAAACACGACTCAACAACATCTCTGTGGTGGAATGCAGGTGATTAATGGTCTGTTTATAACCAGAGGTTCTCCAACTTTACCATATGCTGTCTGCATGCATAAAAGATGCATAATTCATGTATTAATCTCTTGTGAAGCACATACATTAGCAGTGATGCTGTCCTTGCTTGCAGACACCTTGGGAGAATTACATTTGCTCCCTGTGGAAAGATGGTGAAATACCAGCATAAAGTGCAGCTTAGCGAAAATTCTGGAGCAGAAAACACCCACAGTTTTATTGAAAATGGAAGTCTGAGGTCTGTAATAAGGAAGTAGCGACAGTGAAAGACATTTTTATTTGAAGAAATGTTTAGTAGCTGTGGGCGTCTCAGGATAGCTGCATTTTCACACCCTGGAGAGGAAAACGACAAGGAAGCATATGATTATCTTAGATACTGCTTTCTTCCCCCCCCCCCACCTCCTTGTAATCATTCAAGATTCCCTGAGGTCACCAAATAAAGCAAATAAAGTAACAGAAGCATTTATCCTTGCACAGCTACTCTGCCAAAGGAAACATATGGATCTTGATGAACCATCTTCTCAGTATAGTTGGAAGTGCTCATTCCAGATTCCACCAAACAGGAGATGTGAATAGGCCCGATTCCAAGGGGAATTACTCCACTCATACCAGGGGTGAATTGGGCTGGTGATTGTCAGCCAATTCTACAGGGTACTTCTTATATTTAAATAATTTCTACACTGAAGTTTGTTCTCCCGTTGCTTGCTCCAGGCACCTTGCATCCCTGATGATTTGTATGAGAGAGTGTACGATTTCTGCAAGAAGTTACTCACTCTGCCCAAACCGTACTGCACCATTGGCCTGGATTATGCTCGGCAGCTAAAACTGGAACGGACAATACCAGGTATGCAATATTCCACACTCTTTTTGCTTTCTTCTGGTTTGTTTCTTGGACCTGAGGACCATTGGGGATGTGGGGAAGGGAATTGGTCAAGCAGAAGAAAAGCACTCATAATTGGGGTGGCAGGATGTGTTCATCCGTCTGTCAGTTGGGACCTGCTGCTGGTTCATTTCAGCAGGAAACCAATCAAAGTGGGATGCTCTTATCATGGTTCACACTTTCCTTGACACTGATAAGCCAACACTGGGCTAGAAACGTTGCTTAGATTCCCCTGTTCGTGGGCTACCAAAACAGCTGTTCTTTCTGAAAGGCAACCTGCATTTCTTTTAACACACTTTGCTTGAAGGATGTGTAAAAATGCCCTTGCATGGTTCTTTGTACAAAGGCTTGCGTTCAGATACTGCAATAAACTTATTAATGAACAACTTTAATTGCTCAATAATAGATTACTACAGTTCGTTTATCAGGTACCAAGATCAAGTTATGAGATGTAGCATCTCATGTATTTGATTTACCTGACTTTCTCAGGTTATTGCACCAAATACCGTAAGCTTCATGAAGTAGAATGCTCCAAAGCTTTTTCGTAGCCAGGAGCCTATAGCAAAAAGCCAGTTCAAATGTTCTGAATTTCCAGTTACTTTTGTAACACTTCCATGTAGGAAATTATATTATATGTGGACTATTGCAAGTGATCTATTCATTGCATGTAAAAACTCTGGAAACTGCAGACAGGGGGGAAAGAAGCATTTGCCTTTCCACCTTTCTGTTGGGACTTCCTTGAAGATTTCTCTCCCCCCCCCCCCATTCATGCAGTTTGTAGTCTCACTTTTGGACTTGATTCCATTTTAAACCAATGTTACGACAGCATTATCAATGGTGTGGTTAGTTATACCAGAACCAAACCATCGATCTTTGAACTTTAACTGCTATTTAGATGCTTATTTTATCCATTAGGAGCATTATACCAAAGAATGGTTTCTGCAGAGCAAAGTCTCAAGAACGACTCATTCCCCTATCAGGAAAAGTAAGTATAGGGCCTCTCACCTGTCTTAAAGTGACATATTTATCACACACACACACAAACAAAATCTGCACCAGCGTGTGGCTGTTTCTATATATGTTAACTCTTCATTCCCCAGGGTTTTCATGTTTGTAGATCCAGACTTGCTGTCTGAAGCTGTATGCCGGGCACTCATTGATGAAATCAAGGCTGCTCAGTTGTCCCAGTGTATGAAGTCCTGCATGCTCTGTGTGATAGAACGTGCCTTCCAAACTGTGCTGAAGGAACACGGTCACGTTAAGAACGTGCACAGCATTCTTCAGGTACTGTAAAGATTTCATTGAAATAAATGAAATTCCATAAGCAGAAATACCAGACATTCCCAGTCACTTGCCTCCCAGCTGGAGGGCTGCCATTATACAGTTACTCCATAGACTATGATTCTAATACTGGGGTGGATGTGTGAGCAAAAGCTACTCAGTGTTGCTTCAGATGAAAACTGTAGAAGATAAAGATCTAAACAAAACAACTTGTGGGCTTAAGAACACCACTCCATCCAGTACACTCTGGCATATATAGACAAAAAACAAATGGATCACCTTTTCCCCACTGTGTAAAAGATTACATTAACTGATGGGGGTGGAAAGCAAATGAATCTTATGATAAGTGGCTGATTCTTGGGGTTTTGTTAGTCTTCTTGCAAAGTTATATGCCCAGACAGAGACTTTGTTAATGCTGAGCCACGTACCTGATTAGTTCCACCACCACCAAGACATCCACCTCTAGAATTTCTAAAGTTACCTGGGAGTATGGCCAATTGAACTCAAGGAAACATATCTAAAAAATAAGTTCCAAATTGAATAGAATATTGCAAGTTTTTAATGAATGTTTCAGGCTCTGCATCCCCTCTAGCAACTGCCATGTTCTTGGTGACTTTGTCCATTAATAAGTGTTCCAAAAGCCTCTGAATTTGAACCCTAGCCTTGACAAATACACCAAACATTTTCACTGATTGCAATTATTGCTCTTGCTGCTGCTGCTGAATGTAAAAACATTTTCTTATGTATTGTAGACTATCAGTCCTTTTGGAAAACAGTATTTCAAGTACTTGGAGACTTAAGGGTATTTTGTTTTGGTTATGTTATTAATTTTGTTTAAGATCTTCCCCCAAATTCTCCTCCTAGAGGATATGACCACCACATGCAGGCAGATGTACCAGTTCCTTTACATCCTCTCCAACATTTATTTGAAGCTGTTTGACTATCTTTTATTCCTTGACTGGGACTTTGTGCCAATGAGAAAGTACTTAGAAGCTGTAGTCCATCCATTTACGTTGGAGAAAGCCCCATTGAACTCATTGAGACTTATGTCTAAGTAGACACATAGAGGGATTGTTCTATGAAAGTCAGTTCTCTTGCCTTTGGCGCTTATTGCCTTCCTTGAGCCAGAAATAAAACACTTATCCCAAATTGAATTGTCTGTTGGCATTTTAACAAGATTTGTTGGAGTACAGATGGGGGAGAAGGGAAGCTTAGGAAACAGAAGGAAGGAAATTACTCCCAAAGGCCAAGTTTTAATAAGAAATACTAGAAGCAAACAAAGTTTTAAGAATACTTTTAAGAAGCCTGCTAGCTGTGCTGTCAGGTGCTGCAAGTCTACCCATTTCCCTGTGTGTTCATACATGTCAATGACAAAATTGTTTTTGAGTTAGGGAAAGCTGAGTATTGTGAGTACCATACATGCGTAGCATAATTTGCTATAAAGAAAGAAACCTTGCATAGGTGTTTGCAGTCTATGAACTTCATTCCAGCCAGGGCTCCCCCCCCCCCTCGAAAAATAGGTGCCAGTACTCACCATGAGGTTGTTACAGCAAGTGCCCCACTTTTTAACATCAAGAAAAAGAGGTGCTGGTACTGCGTACCCTTGAGTAGTGTACCCCTTGGGGGGGAAGCACTGATTCCAGCAACAATTCATTACTCCTTCCCTCTGTGACAGGCAAAGCCCTTAGATGTGACTGAGCACTATTTTCAGCAAGTGATGGCAGCCATTGAACATGCAGGAAGAGATATGAGTGCAGAATACAGTCAGTATGTTGAAGAATTGGGGAAAATCTACAGCACATTGCTGAGCACTTCAGAGAAAGGTAAGTGTGGCCCTACGGGGCTGGGATGTAAAAAACGGACCCCAGTCCCTGCACTTCATCTGGGACTGAGCCCTGAGCCCTTACTGTCGTTGCTCTTGTGGGCTTAGCTTCTCACAGCACCCACAACAGTGTGATAGGCAAAATCATTGATATGGGTACTGAAAGGATGGAAACTGATTTATGCACCCAAAGAGGATTGTGCATTATAGAGCTCTGTGCTTTGTTCAGGATTACCCCCTTGTATAGATATTTGCTTGCAGTCCTCGGTACTGAAAAACACCAACTTCAAAGTGATTTCTGAGGAGAAGGAAATTTGTGTGTCTGTTCAGTAAGTGTGACTCTGTACTGGTCAGAGACAAGAAGGCTAAATGGGCAAAAGTGCCAAGTATAATCTGGGGGTCAGCTCAATAGTAAGAAGTGATATTACTGGTCACCCCAAATCAACGAAGAGGGATATCATAAGCTTCCGGCACAATGCTTTATTTATTTATTTATTAACACCAAGTTCTCTGTGTCCTACAGATGTGGAGGAGACAGCAGTAGAAAAAAGTTCAGGCATCCCTTTACCTAACCCTAACATCAGCTTCCACTTGTGGAGAGATGAAGACCAGCTTTGTGAGTGTTCTCATGGCCTGTATCTCACTTGGAAGCAGCTGTTGTTATCCTTTCTCACTCTGCGAGAGGGCGAGCGGGGTGGGGTCAATACAGAGATGCTGTGTCCCTGTGGTCACTGCAAGCAACGTGTCTTTGGCCCCTTCTGGTTTCCTTTTGGCTACCATTTATCCTTTGAGGTGCAGTTTACTGCAGACAGTTCTTTTGGGGGCAAATGGTATTGAGGAGGGGCTGTTTCTCAGAAGAAAACCTGCATGAGGCCCTGATCCAGATTAGAAGCATATTCTGCATTGGGAGGCCCTGTGATTTCCCCCCTTTCTTTCAAAATAAAATTGACCAGTTTATGCATGCCTCTTAAAAAGTGTACTGATCATAACATGTGCTTATTCTGCCATGCCTACTTTCTTTAAGATAAAGAAAGATAAGATATATATGAACTCTTATCTTTCAACATGGGGAAACTACTCACCTGTATTCTGAAGTTGTAGAATCCCAGGAGGGAGGTAACATGCTTCTCCTCCTGAACATTTTGATTGGCTCTAACCATCTCAGGGGAAAGGATGGGAACCAATAAGGTAGTGTTTTAGTGTCAGGAGGCAGCCTAGGTAAAGGTAAAGGAACCCCTTACCATTAGGTCCAGCCGTGACCGACTCTGGGGTTGCAGCGCTCATCTCGCATTATTGGCCGAGGGAGCTGGCGTACAGCTTCCGGGTCATGTGGCCAGCATAACTAAGCCACTTCTGGTGAACCAAAGCAGCGCACGGAAATGCCGTTTACCTTCCTGCTGCAGCGGTACCTATTTATCTACTTGCACTTTGACGTGCTTTCGAACTGCTAGGTTGGCAGGAGCAGGGACCAAGCAACGGGAGCTCACCCCGTCACGGGGATTTGAACCACCGACCTTCTGATCGGCAAGCCCTAGGCTCTGTGGTTTAACCCACAGTGCTACCCGCGTCCCCAGGAGGCAGCCTACATTATATTAAAACATGTTGTGTATGTGCACATAGACTGAAGTAGTCTGGCCTATGAATGTGGGCAAGAAACTTTACTTTTGCAGTGTCAGGACAATGCCACACTGTGCCATGTGAAGATTCAAGAATTATGATGGCCTTCTAGGTAGTTCACAAACCATCTCTTCATTTTAGGGAAGGAGTTGGTGCTATTCCTCCGTTCGCCAAGTCAATCCTGTGAACAGGATTCCCTGAGTCCAGAACTGGATATCTTTGAGTTTCAGGATATGGGGCCAGACTTTGACTGCTGTGAGCAGACGCGCTTCTCTGTGCTCTCCAACGACAGCGGGATTGAGCGAGACCTGCCCAATCTGGGCGATGAAAATCAGTCTTCTTGCACTGCTGAGGCCGAGCACTCCCGGCTCCAGAGGAAAGGTTGCATGAAGAAGAAGGGGTCTCCTCTGGACAGCCTCGCTTTCCTACAGAGCGGCTCTAATGGGCAAGGAGCAAAGCCTACTGGGAAGCTGCATCGGAAATCTGGGGGTAGCGTCATGGAACCGGTGGCTCAGCTGAAACGGCTGCACACAGCTCGTGTCTTGGTACTGGGCGATGACAGAATTCTGGGGCGCCTAGCCCAGGCCTATTACTCCCTGAGGTAAGTTACTGTCGTGGTGACTTTGAGAAGAGGCCTTTCATTGGCAGTGGCGGGGGAGAGTTTTGCTGTGTTTGGGACAGAGTTCCTGTTTCTGTGTGGTGGAGTTGCAGTATCTCCTTCTAGGCCAGGGAGGTCCAGCTTCTTATACCAAGTGGGCTGCAAGAATACTTCGACATGGAACCCGTGGGCCACACACTGCCCATACCCTCCAACATTTCTCCAATGAAAATAGGGACATCCTATTCCATAACAATATTTTATACCCCAGCCATTTGACTGGGTTTCCCCAGCCACTCTGGGTGGCTTCCAATATATATACTGTATATAAACATAACGAAACATTAAATATTAAGAACACTTCCCTATACAGATGGCTCAGGGGTCGGATAAATCCATACCCTCCAATATTTTTCTGATTAAAATAGGGACATCCTAAGGGAACACTGGACATCCCAAGATCAAACCAGAAACTGGAGCAGCTTATGTAAAACCAGGACTGTCCCTGGAAAATAGGGACACTTGGCTGGTCTGACACTGCCTTGTCGTGTGTGTGTGTGTGTGTGTGTGTGTGTGTGTGTAGGAAGCAAGTCCAAAATTTGATGCTGCCCTCCCCCCAGCCCTCATGCTGCCTTCCCAAAGTGAGGCACCAGGCTTTGGGAAGCAGGCATGAGGCTCTGGCAGGGTCCTAGAGCGCTCCCACCGCCTTCCCAAGCACTAACTAGGCTTTGGGGAGGAGGCTGGAGGAAGGGTGGCACAAGAGCTGGGCCTGCAGGGGTGTCAAATGTTGCCAAGGGCTTCCAGAAAGGTATTGAGGGCCACATTATGCCCTGGAGCCATGTGTTGGACCACCCTGTTCTAGGCACTGCTGATGTGAAAGCATGGTCATGATTAGACAAGGTGTTAGTACGAAAATGGCAAGGGCACAGGCAGGTCTCTTTTGGGTGCTCAGCATGACTTAATGGGAAGTTTTATGCTAGGCTAGGGACAGCAGGGGGAGGAGGAGGAACATACCAAGGAGTTCCATGGGAAATAGTGGCAACCATATTCTTCCTGGCTAGAGAATGACATGGATTCCTCCTCCTACATACCATTCTTTGTGGCTATCAGAATACTATGTGCACAGGTCCACCTGTATCCTCTCCACCAGAAGAGATGACCTAAGAACAATTTTCCCTTCCTCATTTCCAGGAAGCGGGAGAGCAGACGTGCCTTTCTTACACCAAGGCTAAAAGTGCAATTCTACTATGTGCCTGTTGTGGAGGAACAACCCACATCTTCCCCCACCGAGGTGAGCAGCTCAGGGCCATGCAGAGGACGGCAGGGCTAGATTGTGGTCATCCTCCTTCCTACCACTGTCCTATGCTCTTTGTGCTGGTGAGCGTACTCTACTTCTTCTCTTCCAGGAAGGTGCTCTGCCTGACCATACAGAGCCTTGTGAGTTGGCTGCTTACCTTGGAAGAGCTGATCCATGGTACGAGAGCAACATTAACACCCTCTGTCACATGATTCCGAAGCTGGCCACCATGGTAGGAGAGGAGCCCTTCCTTCTGCTTGTATTCCTTAGAACAGGGGTAGGAACCCAAGGACTCCAACTCCCATCAGCCCCAGCCAGCAGGAGCAAATGGTCAGGGACTGTGGGAGTTGTATTCCAGCAACATTTGCAGGCCCACAGGTTCCCCACCTCTGCCTTAGAAATAGTAAGGGGAATTTTTGGAATGTTCTTCAGATGGCAGAAGGAACTGTCACTGAGACTGGTGCTCAGTCAGAAGCAAGGGCCAAGTACTTCCAGATCTTGCGTATACCTGGACCAAGGGTAACCCTGAAGCTCCCATCAGCCTCAACCAGCATGGTGAATCATCAGGAAATATATGCATTATAGTCCAACAACAGTTGGAGAACACCATGTGGGCAACCCCTGATCTAGACTTACATCCATTAGCATGTTTGCCGGTGAAAGGCTAGTTCTTCCTCTCCGACTCATAAGAGAGGTAGAATAGAATGGCCAATTTTATTTTTTATTTTTTTAGTATTTCACTTTCCTGGCTCTAGTGTTGTAGATACAACGTGAGTTATGTGTATCATCCCTTGGCTGCCTAATTCACCAAGCAGGTGAAATATCAGGAATTACCAGGAAGCTAATAGAAATAGCAGGTAACTTGGCAGTTGGTTTGGACTGATGCAATTGTCTTTGATCCCACACAGCCCTCTTCTCCAAGCAAATCTACAGTCTCTGAGCTGTTCATCCTTGACGTGATTGCGTACTATGTGCGTCTGGGCTTGCAGCCAGTCTTCTTCCAGGTGTATGCAGTGAAGGTCAGTGCCCTCTTCCTGTTCTTTGAGCATTGTGAAGTTTACCACCAGACTGCACAAAAATTATATTCATGACACTTGTAACAGTTCACCCACTTGGAAGGAACCATGCTTTGAGAGCCTCTTTCTGCTTTTCAGCTTTTCTTCAGCAATACAGATTTGGAGCCTGTTGAGGACATTTTCTTGATTGAACTGAGTCTAATGCTTGAAGAATTCAACCCTTCCAGAGGTCTGTATTTCATTTCAGGGCTCCCTAGATATTTCAGAGCTCCTTTCAGAGTTCCCTGATCTCTCCAGATGGGGAAGCATTCACTGGTCTTCAGCCAGGCTGTGTCTCAAGAAAATAAAAAGTTAAGAAAGGAGGCAGAAGGGTAACTGGTCATTGGGGGAAAACACCAAGTTGTGTGTTCTTCTGTGATGCCATGAGTTGCAAAACTCATTGGCTCTTATTTTTCCTGTCACTTTTATTCACATACTATTCCCACTCCAGCTGTACTTATAGGTCCTTATAAGGGAAAGTATGTCCCAATATTCATCCTCTCCCCTCCCCCTATAAACTTAAATTGGAAGATAGCTGTGTCAGTGTCCCAGCTAATTGAAATCTGTGGCTGTTTCTTTTGCAGATAGTCTACCACCGAAAAAGAAGCTAGCAGTAGAAGTTCCTGGTGCAGATCTTACACTCATGTATAAGAAGGTGAGAACATTTATAAATAGTGGGCAAGAATGGACAGGTACAGAGTCCTGGCAATCATCATGGCATCCTAGCCAAAATATTTCACCCACATTAATTATAACTGAGGCTATGAATGCTGGCAGAACCTGTAATTTGTTTTCATTGATGGTCCAGAAAATATGGATAGACTTCTAGAGAGAGAATTAACCTGTCCTGGCTTTTCTTCCTGCATATTTCATGCATACCCAGAATGATAGGCTTCTTAGTTGCTGGATGGATGGGGGAAGTTCTCCACTGTTCTCTGTGCTGATTGCCTGACACATGAAAGGCATAGAACAATGGTCTACTACAGTAAAAAGAAAAAGAAGAAAAAAGAGCACTGTTGCAAAATATAGAAACAGCAATGGTTATACTGTATGGTTGAAATAATAACCCATTGTTTCCAATAAGGATTAATGCATTTTTTTTCACTGCGAAACAATGGTGATTTCTGTCTAGGTTTTGCTGAGTAACCGTGAGAAGGAGGAGACACTTTCATTGCGATCCACAGGCCTGGTTATTAAAGCCATTCCCTCAAATGAGACTGAAGGTAAAGGCATTGTACAGGTGGGGACAGCACACACTGGTTTTCTGGGCTTCCGCTTTTCTGGATTCCTAGCTGGATTCCTGGGTGAGAGCTGGAGTTCTGCAGATGACATGCATTCTTATTCCAAAGTGAAGGAGCAGTCTAAATTTGCTTCATGGTAGGTATACATTCTTTTTGCCAACTTGCTGCTGTCACAAAAAATGGGGAGAGATTAAGATGTCCACTTCATTTCTGAAGAGAGGGACAGCTCAGAGTTAATCTAATTATATTTTAGAAAGCTGTTTGTTCACTATGCATTTGGACTCTTCTTACAATATTGTAACCAAAGTATGCATGATGGATCCTGAGATCAAACAGGTTTTTGTCTATGTTTTGATACAGTTGAATACCATTTTGCACCAAGATGGTGGACTGAAACTTTCAAAACTCTACTGATATTTTGGTTTCTTAGAATTCCTTAGCAATGCTAGGTATGAGGCTGCTAGTAATCAAATAAGAGAAACAAACAGGACCCACAGAATGCCAGCAAATTGGTTTGGGAGAGATACATTTAAGCCAGTGGTGGCTAACCTTGACACTCCAGATGTTTTGGAACTACAACTCTCATCATCCCTAGCTAACAGGACCAGTGGTCAGGGATGATGGGAGTTGTAGTCCCAAAACATCTGGAGTGCCAAGGTTAGCCACCACTGATTTAAGCAATCACATGATGCCTGTTCCCCCCCCCAAAGAACCCAACAGCTGTTTTCTTGTGCTAAAAAATGTTCTGTGAAATGAGTGCCTTAAGGTGTTGCAGATGTAGGACAAACAATTAGTGAGGTTTCCAGAATCATGTGGCACCTGCTTTTATGCATGTCTGCTTTGTAGACACCCTGTTCCTTTGAGGGAGCAATCAACTGCTAAATTACGGTTTTCAAAAAGAAATGACAAATGAATGGTGGGACTTGTGTTGCTTATCATTTGTAATGCTACATGCACCACCCAATAGGTGCCAATGAAACTCATACAACCACCTTCCATGCAGCAATGGAGGAGCTAAGCTGGGGAACAAATACATACATTTCCCCCAGCAATTTTGAACCTCGGGGAAATGTTTGTATCCCTTCAATATATCCTTCAAAGTCCTTCTTTAAGAAACACTTGGATCTTCCACAACAGGCATAGGCAAACTCGGCCCTCCAGATGTTTTGAGACTACAATTCCCATAATCCCTGACCACTGGTCCTGTTAGCTAGGGATTATGGGAGTTGTAGTCCCAAAACATCTGGAGGGCCGAGTTTGCCTATGCCTGTTCCACAACAACAGAGTAAGTTCATTGTAGCTGTATGTTCATTGTGTAGGCCTGCTCCCACAGCCCCCCGTATATCTTAAAAGGTCCTAGGAAGGGAGGACGAGGAGGAGCTATAAAGTCTGAGTGAACTTCTCCATGCTGTTTCTCAGGGTAGGAGAAACAGTGTTCTGTCTGTGTTCTAGAGCTCTCTTTTACTGCTGCATAGAATGATGTTAGTCATGGAGGAAATTTGGGCCAGTGCTAAACATGGCAGAAGATCATGCAAATGCTTCAGTCACGGCAAAAAGAAGGGGGAAAGTCATGACTGATTCATCCATCTTTCTTCATTGTACTCTGCAGATCTGGTGTGCTTGAATGTGAATACTACTGAGGTCGTAAAAATATCCAACCTCTCAGGACGATCATATTCTGTAAGTGACACTCTGATTCTTCAGAATTAGGAACCTAGTGGTGCTGCTTATACAGGGGGGAAATGTAGGATTTTCCACCTATTCTACAATGAAAAGTAGGAGAGAATCATAAAAAAGTCACCCTCATGGAATTTTATGAATCCACCTGGTGTATAAGTTAAGTTTGCTCCAATTTTTTTCTGAAGCAAAAATCAGCAACCCTAGACTCATTAATGAATAATCATTGTAGCTGAACATAGAAATTACAACCTCCTTTCCTCATTCTTCTGTTGACCATGTCTGCTGAGTCTCCATGGACTTCTTTATTAACTTCATCTTGCTAAAATCTCAAATTCCAACAAAAAAGACCGTGTGTATGTTTTTTGGGGGAAAGAAACTTTCACAGATAGGAAGTTCTATGTCAGGTGCTGAAGCCGCTCTGATACTTGAATCAGGATCCCTTCAAACTGTTTACTTAGGTTATTGAACCTTGTGCTTTCCCATTGAGGAATGCAAACCCTGCTTTCCCAGAAAATAATGTTACATGAATGCTTTGGGTTAGAAAGCAGCCAGGTTTGCAAGGGTATGTGTGCATTTGGAATGGAAACTGTTAAGCTTCTTTGATGAGCCCCTTAGTAAATTGACTGCCTGATGCTGACCTACATCTCAGATCACAGGATATGTGCAACGCAAAGTGGCTTTGCCACAGGACAAACAGCTCGACAAGCATTTCATAATTTCAATTGCATAGTCAGCCTTGGTGTGATGCCGCTGCACAGATATTTTCTTCCTCTTTTCATCATTAGTCATTAGCGGCTAAAAATCACTGTGTCAATGGCACTATTCTTCCAATATGTAGCTATTTAAAATTTCACATGGCTAAAATTGAAATGACAAAGAAATATCCATTTCCTTTCCAGAAGTCACTAGGTTTACAATCCAAAATGTTAGATTCTAAATTACATTTATTCCTCAAAGATTAATTTTATGCTGGAAGAAGTATTCTCCTGCACCTGTGAAAGAAAGGAAAAAGGGGTTCCATTTCAGGCTTATACATCGCATAGACTTGCTTTTCGCTTCAGATTCCCCCCCCCCTCCATTTCACCATCAATAATTCCTACCGAGCTGATGATTTTTGAATAAAACAAACTTATATGCACAGTTGGAACAGCATTTCCATTGCAATTAGTATCAGCATCTGAAGTGAGAAATGAATTATCAATGATTTCTCCATTGCATAATTTATCAATTAGGCTGATTACACCAGCAGTGAATATTTAAGTTTCCACTCTTGTCAATGTCAGAACTAAGCCACTATCTTGTAACCACTCACTTTGCAGGTTTCTAAATGTTTATTGGCAATACATAATTATCTTTTTCATTGGTGAACCTAAGAGCAACAGTAAAATGCCCAACAGTCATGATTATAAACAGATTTTACCAAAATAATCTGCCACAGTACAGAGCTTATGTAGTGAATTGCTTTGTGGAAGCTGACAAGGAAAATAAATGGCATTGCATTTTGGTATGTTGAACGTGGTAATTAATGTTTTGTAAAAAATGCTTCGCTAAACTTGTAGAAGGACCAATATCAGTAATGCAACCTGAGGACTTCAGAAGACTTATGGGTTGTATCTAACAAAGTTGTCCTGTTGTGCAAGGACTTGTGCAATAGAACTTCCTCTCCCTGTGCCCCCTGCCCAAAAATCTGCTCTGGAATGTTGGGGTAGCCTCCAGAACAGATCTGGGTGGGGTGCAGTGTGCTCCAGGAGAGAAAAGGGAAAGTAAGACCCACTGTGCAGTCAGAGGTTCCTTGTGCTAATGGGATGACATCATTGGATACAACTGCATGTGTTTTCCACCAAGTAGCAAATAGGAGCTTTGAGAGAGTGGTGGGATATCCTTCCCTAGTGCCACAGCCCCAGTCCAGTCTGTTCCCCTTGAGGCTGACATTGCTATTAAAGGCAGGAAATCCTATTCACAGATCTTCTGAACATAGCTGTCAACTTTTCCCTTTTTTTGCGGGAAATTCCCTTATTCCGAATAGGATTCCTCACGAGAAAAGGGAAAGGTTGACAGCTATGCTTCTGAATCATGTCTAGATGTGCCCTGAGAGACAGCTTTCTAGAGCAGGATTTGTTCTGTGCCTACCCACCCTTTGCACAATTCTATTGTCGGTTTTTGTTTTCTGTTGCTAAGGTAGAAACTTGAGATTCATGCCACAGAAAACAAAACTTGCCAATCCAGTAACTCCAATGTATTACATCACTTGTTTGCATTCAGCCTTGACTAAGAAAAGCACCCCCCCCACCAACTAAGCAGAGCACTTTGTTGCATTTTTGTTCCAGTTAGTGACAAACACTTTTCGAACACGCAACATCAAAATCAGAAGCACAGATCAAAGGACCTTCACTGTGTGCCTAGACAAGGACTCCAGGAGGCTCTACAAGAATGTGACCAGGTAGGGCTCTCCAATAAGCTGCATATTGTTAACTTTTCACCCAGGTGTCCCTTCCACATTCCTCAAAGTCAGTTCTTGTGCATGGTGTGGGTGCTACTAATAAATGCTGTCAACCCAAGAACTGCCTCCAGGGAAACTGAAATGGATCAGAAGCAGCAGAGGACTGTGGTCTTTCAGATTTCAGCAGTTTTATGCTGCTTTATTTGTCACGGTCTGACACTGGGATATGCAACTTAAATCACTCTGAGGGCCACATGTATCTTGTTACTAACTCATGGTGGCTTGATGTAACCTACTGGATGACAAATCAAGGCTTTAGTCCTTTACAGTATTTTAAAACTCTGTTGGTTTTTGCGCATACATCAGTGTAAAATTTAGATGTATTGGACAGATATTTTATCTCAGTAGTGGGGAAACTTTTGGGCCTGAGGACCCAGAGCTTTATTTCCCTGTACCCCGTGCATCAACTTTGACAGGTGAAAGGGACCAGCCACCCGCTGATTGTCTGATGCCACGATGACAATAGGTGCCTGATACATGGGCAGGTAGTGATAGTTGAGCTCACCTGTCAAAGGTGTTTGGAGGGTGATGGTCTCCTTCCTCAGCATGTTCCCTAGAGGGAAAGTAGCACCCAGCAGGATTGAACTTCCCACTCACCAGCTGATGAGTGCAGGGAAAGCACTGGTGAAGCGGCAGTCAGCAGGATAGAACCTCACCGCTCACTCATCAGCTGAATGACACCCCCCCCCACTCCTGTGTGTGCCCCGCAGGTTGGGGGCACCCCTAGAATAGATTTAGGGTGTGTGCAGGAAGGTGGGAGTTCCATTGTGCAAGCAGAAATCATTACGCTGATGGGATGGGTTAGCTGCATCCCACCCATGTTATTCTTCTCAGACTAATCAGCCTCAGTGATTGTCAACTGATAATGTCAATTATTGGTGTGCGTTCAAAATATATGCAAAGGGTTTGCAAATTATACGCACCACCTTGCCTGAGGTTCAAACACCCACAAACGGTTTTCCAGATAAAAGAACTTCGTATCAGAATTGGATGAACACCAGATCAGATTCTGACCAATAGCTTGACCAATAACTAATGGAACAACATCTTTTGTTTTCTTGCAGTATTGAAGTTTTCCCATGCCTAGAACCCAGCTACTGCTTACAGAAGACAAGAACCAGACGGTCTAGCTTTGAGGAAGAGGAAGATGTGGGATTGGCCAAATACTTACCTAAATCTTTATTGCTACCCATCAACACTTTTGCAGGCATTGTTCAGTGAAAAAGCTGATAGCCAAAGCTATTTCCTCTTTTACTGTGTCTGATTAGGGAATATCTAGTGATTGTGTTCCCATGGTGAAGCAGCCCGCGGAAGAAAGGAAAAAGCAAGGGATCATCACCAGAACAACAGCTCAGGTCTGCAGCAGGAGATGAATCCCAGCCCAGTACAGAGAAACTGTGTCCTTAGTAGCAGATAAAACTGTGGCAGGAGGCATGTACAAAACAAAACAGAGTATGAGAGTTTCAGGCTTCAGTGCCATGCTTTCCTTATATTCATCTTCCATTGGGCAAGGAGAGAATAGTTTTGTTTCACCAGCACACAACAAATGAAATGGTGGTAATTAATGCTAAATATACTTTCCTTTGAACCCTAGTTGTGATCACAGCTCTGTTTAGTCAGGTGTTGTTGGACTGTGGTATAGATATGGTTATTCTGTGTAGAACTACCGCAGACAGGTAAGCAACTGTTCTGAATTTAGGGACTTGGATTTAATGAAACAGTATGCAATTTTTGTTGCTGCTGTTAGCAGAATCTTGGGATAAAGGGTGTACATGCTACCCATCAAAGAAATGGGGGGGGGGAATACTAGTGGCTTTAGAGACATTTGAACAGGCACATATGTAGTGGTGACTGTGTGGAATAGCACAAAATATGTACCATAGGCAGGGCAAAATGTTATGCAGACAGAGGTCAAGCGTTTTCCCATGAGAACTGGGCACCTGCTATCTTGCAGAGTGCTTTAGCCATAAAGTAAAGCATGGGTCATCAACCTCCAGCACTGGTGGCATGGAGGAAGGACTTTGTGATGCTGCTGTACAGGTGCGCAAGAATGTTAGTAGGCCTTGCTGTGGCAGAGTCAGGTCAACGCTACTTCCTGCCTTCAGTATTTTTATTTATTTATTAATTTTTTAAAAAATATTATTTTTTGGTCATTTGGTCCCTCCCCAGTTCACAATAAAATTGCAGCTAAATACAATATAAATAGTAAAATGAAAATGGAGACCTAAAAACCGGGTGTTAAAACATGCAAAAGGAAGGGACACAAACTGATAAACTTGCTGTACTCCAAGGTGTCATGAAACTTGGCTTGCTGCTACAGTCTACTCTTTTACATCATGCTCTTCTAGATCTTACACAGCAAGGCATTTTGACTTTTCAGCAGGGGTGTTGCTAGGTTCTTTAAAAGTGTGGGGCAGAGGTCCATAGAAACAAATTTGCACAGCTGATTTATATGTATAAGCACAGATTTATGCTATAAATATCACAGAAGGCAAGCCACTTCATTTCCCTTCCAAATCATTCTTCAGTTAATTTGCACCCCACCCCAGATCACCCCAAATTAGCTCCTCTTCCATTCATTTACCCCCCAATTAATCTCTCAACAGATCTTGTATAAATCACGTCAAATTCCCTTCGCTTACCCTCATTCATTACTCCCATGCCCTGGGCAAGATTAAGAGGCCCTAAACTTCTATTCAAAATAAAAGCTAAATGGTAAAATAAAACTTTAGTTTCTGAAATGACACAAAGCATGTAATGTGCAGCACAAGACAGGACCTTTGCATTGTTTTGATTTACATTATTAGGACGCCCCCTGGTGTAGGTGGGGATAAGTAATAAAAAGAACAGGAAAATTGAGGGATGTGTGTAGTGTAGTGTAACGAAGTGCCCCTGCTTTGATGATGCCCTAAGCATATGCTTCGTTTGCTTAGAGGGTAATCAAGCACCAACCCCTCCCCCCCAAAAAATCATCTCTGGACAGAGTTATATTCAGTTTCCCCAAATTAATGACTTACCCAGGTAGCCAGATTACACACACGCACACGCGCGCACGCACACACACACACAGAGAGAGAGAGAGAGAGAGAGAGAGAGAGAGTAATTTTGCTTGAATTCATTACCCACCCAGAAACTCAGAGCACATAGGACAAGATTTGGGGTCTATGCTCTGTGAGTTCACCTCTAGCAGCGCCCCTGATTCTTGGCCCAAACAACAGTGGGCTTCTACTTCAGTTGCTTCATGTCTGAATGTAAGACTTTTAAAGTAATTGATAAGCAATGCCATAAGGTTTATTGTAAGGGGAGAAGGCACTAAGAGTAGACATATGCTAGAATGTGGAAAGAAGGATAAATTTCCTAGAGGGAAAAATAATAAAAATGTAGGTCAAATAGTAGCTGATGGAACCACATGTAGCAAGGATACTCCCGTGAGTTGTTAAGGATAGTGACTTTACAAAAGCAAGAAAAGTTTTCAAAATGTTTGCAGTCTTAAGCATTATTTTAAATTGGTTCTCTTAAGTATGGTGCTGTGGCTAGATGTTTACAAACCAGAAGGTTATATGATGGATTGCTTTGAATTTTGTAATGGAGGTATCTGTATTAACTAAGAATGTATAATATGTAAATTAATTATAAATTATTTGTACAGATGTAATACACATTGTATATTCAAAAGTGGAATCCTTTAATTTCATTAAATAACTTCCAAGAATGTTTGATGTCATGTATTCATTTGACAGTTGGCAGCAGAGGTAAGATATCCTGTGGAGGTTAGTTATATCAACATGATTTTTGTGTCCCCTGTTCAATTGCACATTCTGATTCCATTGCAGGACTGGCATGGAGAACCTTTGGTCAGTGGCCAGGGATGATGGGAGTTTTAGTCCAACAACATCTGGAGGCCCAGAGGTCCCCACAGATGCTGTATTCTACAGGGGCATTTCATTTGTGTGATAAGCTGTACAATATGCACCTCTGTATTGTAAGTGCAACACAGTGGATATGTGTGTGTTTGTAATTGCACAGTTTCAACAGGTATTGCAGCCTCAGTCCCAATAAATCATCTAATGTTAGGAAAACCCATCGTTTCCAGTAAAAAGTTGGACAGGGATGTTGTGGTTCTGGAGATGATATTCCCAAAAAAGGGGGGGACACCCCAACCCAAGTGGGACTTTATATATGATTACTTCCGGAGTATAGAAGAATGATTTCAATTGAAAGCTTTTAAGCATTCAGTCATAGCAACACTGCAAAGGTACAAAGGAGTTGGGTGGGTTTTTTTTATATCTTTTAATGATGTTTTATGCTCAACCCAAAGTCTCTTGTAATCCTGATACAGTGTTCTGCTTTCCTTGTTACCTATTGGTAGGCCACAACAATATGGCTTTGCAAACAGCAACACCTAAAGAGCTAAATAGTTCCGTGTCTGGTTGGATCTGAACTGCTTTCAGCTCCCACATCAATTAAATTTGAAATACATCTGTGAGTATCTGATGCCACGCTGCTGAAGCAGGGCAAATATATATTTAGTCAAAGAGCATCAAAATTGAATAGGTTTATCTTTTAAGATTATCCAATTGTATTCCTTGTAGCTTTACACCCCAGTCCTAACAATAGTCATTCAAAAATCAGCATTAGTTTTAATGGAGTTGTTGCCTCCAAGTAAATATGCTTGTGACTGTAGCATAATTCCACATAAGTGAGATATTAAAATAAGCTAGGTACATTGAAACTTTATACTATTCCTTTACTTTTACCTACTATTCCAGAGAAGTCCATTTGTGTATCACTTTACTTTCATGTGTTTCACCAAGGACTACTTACCGGTAAATAACAAGTAGATTGAACTGGAAACTAAATAAAAGACAAGCCACCTGTACAATTCTTTACCAGTAAATAATTAATTCGTCTCTGAAAAAGAATACCTCTCATTACAGGGAAGCCAACTTGTACACAGCAGAACCAGAAACTCTGAAAATACATTTTAAATGTCTCATATTTGAAAGAAAATTCAGCTGTCTTGGTGGTTTTCATCAGCATAATGGCAGCAAATAACATGGTAGTAAGTATCAGTGTCAATGGACGACTTGGGGATCCAGCATGGATCTTTCCTGGAAAAGTCTTTCATTGCAAAGGAGATGGCATAGATTTCTTTAGCAAAGCTAAGAAGCGTCATCTTATTATGCAGTGTAAGTAATACAGCCACATGGTATTTATAGGATTTTTATTTTTAATTTTTTTTGGCCAGTTGTAGTAACAGGTACTAAAAACAAATGCTACTTGTGTTTAGTTTGTGGATAAATCCCCAAGTTATTTGGGCTCTAGGAACTTTTATCCTGGGATTACAAGAACCGTTCCCTTAGTAGCTGATCCTAAATCTGGCTTTTAAAAGATTTGTCCCAAGCACCAACATTTGCTGCAGTTATCTCAGTGAAGCAAGAGGCAAAACCACAAAAAGACTTAAGTCCCTTGAATTCATGCTGAGCTGAAGAGAAGGAAAACAATCAGGATTAAACACAGCTTCTTTTTGCATCCCAGCAAAACTATCTGAAATGCTGTTTCACCCACAATTCTCTGGCCCATAGGAATATAGGTTCCAGTGATGCAGATCCTACAACATTTGGGTGTCCCCATCTTTTGAAAGAGGGTGAAGGGACTGTCTTTTCTGCGAGAAGACCTTTTACTTTTCTCAATGTTTAAAAACCCCTGTGACGTTCCCCACTGTTATTTTCTCTGCCTCCGTTTTATGTACTGTTCATTTTAATTGGGTTAATTATTTGATTGAGTGTGCGGTTGTTGTTTTTTGGTTTTTTATTTTAGCTCCTCGGGGAACATGGTGTGCTTAAGGGTGGGGTGGTGGAGGATATAAATAACATGAAACAGAATATCGGAATAAGGGACAAAACTTGAGAAGAAAAACCTATTCTAACAGGTATGGCTAGAAGTAGAAACCGAGGAGTGGGAGAGAGGGCGCCCAGAGGGAGGGCTCCAAGGGTGAAGTCCTATTATATATCCAATTACTTAGGAGTAAGTCCCACTGAAGTGAAGGGGGCTCACTTCTAAGCAGACATATGATGGACCTGCACCACAACGCCAGAACAGCTTGGAAATGTCAATGTGCGAAGAACCGCACAGGATAAGAATTCACCCTCATCATCATCATCATCATCATCTCCAAGGCCACCCGTCGCGTCCTAGCAACCGCTTGCCCCGCCCCCTGAGGCGCCCCCACCGAGCCCACTTTCGCCCTCGAGGAGGAGATCGAGAGCAGCGAGCGAAGTCGGGAGGGGCTCCTCGGGAGTTCTCCGAAGGGCCAAGGCCAGCAGGTGAAGACAGGGGCGGGGCTTGAGCAGCTCGCTCGCGCTCTCTCTCGCGGAGGACAGGTGCGCCGCGGCGCATGCGCCGCAAGAGTGCCTTCCCGCTGACAGCAGGCCGAGGCCGCTGTCCTCGTGGAACAACGGAAGAAGCGGCGTCTCGCCTTCCCCCGCCCCCGCGCCCCCCACGCCCTCCTCTCAGGTATGGGAGGCTCCGCGCGCGCATTGTAAGAGGGTGTTCGGCGCGAGAGGGGCGGGCGCTGGCGGCGGTTGCCATGGCAACCTGCGCGAGGTGCTGGGGAGAGGGGTGGGAGTCTCGGGAAGTTCCCCAGGCCCCACTTGCTATGGGGAGGAGTGGGCGGGGTGTCCGCCTGCGTTGGCACGGGGCAGCTTGCGCCCCACTGAACCAGGGGTAGGGGAAATGAGTGGCCACGGTGGGCCAAGAGGAGCGTTACCCACAGGGCTTGTTTTTAAGTAGTCGCCCGTGTGGGTGGCAGGTGAGGGGATGGAGGGCCCGCCACCTCAGGAACTGTTCCGACGCTCTCGGTGTGGAAAAGCGAGGGAGGGATCCAGGGCCTTGATGGCAGGCAGCCATGCCTTTGCGGGCGAACATGTACCGCTTCCATCGCTTTTAATAGACAGTCGAGTAACAACAGGTTGCTGAAAACTAATGGTCAGCAGCAGAGCATGTTTTTGCCTGTTTATTTTACACAGCCGCTTCAGTTCGCAGAGCGGTCCTGCCAAGTAAAATGACACACAGTGCATCGTGCTTCTACGAAACACCTTCGCTTTTCTCTTTAAAGGCTAGTTAAAAATCCTGGATTTCATTCTGCTCTGGTGCACGGCGGTGCTGCTGGTCTTAGACATTTTCCCATAGACCTGAATTATAAAGCGAAAACGATGCCACCCCACCTGGACTCATTCTGAAATAACACAGAGACTGGTAGCAATCTGGTAGCAACCCAAAGCAAATGTTTCCTGTTCCTTGAAATACTACACCACACACACCCTTACATAGAGACCTATTTTATGTGTTTGACATTCAGTCAGTTCCTTTTGCTAACTATAATAACTTGGTGCCGTTCACCGCCCAGTGAACCTGGGAATCCTCACAGAATTCACTGTAGTAGACTATCAGTGATTTTATGAAGATGAGCTTCAGCAATGCCCTGCTATATACTTTGAGAACTCTTATAAGAGTATTTCTGGTCGTTTTATTTCATAACGCAAAGTAAATACACACATTTTCTCACTTGTTGAACTTTATTCAAGGAAACACAGCTATTGTAATGATATGTCCCAGCACTCAACCTGCATTATTTTGTCTCTAGAAAAAGTATGATTCATCCCTTATTTGCATGTTCATTTTTATGGGATAGAACAGGAAGGTTGTTGCACAAGTCATAGTACCAAAGACATCACTCTCTCTCCATTATGTTCGATTTAAAATCTAGCTTTTATGGTAGGCTTGCTAGACCTTTTGTGAATTTTAAAAAGGTTTGGGCTGCAATTTTGCATGTGAGTTGTTTAAATCCCATTGGATTTTTCTTTTTTTTAAAGTTAATACATTACAAGACCCTTTTAAAAGTCCTTTCATTATGTAGGAAAGGGGTTTAATGCAACTGGCACTGGATAGGGCTTAGTATGAGGGTAGAGCTTTAAAAATGCTTTTCATAGTAATCTGTAAAGGCTCTAACAGCACACACATAAACATCCCAAGGTTTGATCTGAATACACATGAGGTTACCAGTTTGCTGGAGCTAAGCAGGTCTTGGTCTGGCCAGTGCCTGTATAGCTAGTTGCCTGGGAACCACATGCCTTGGGTGCCATGATAGAAGAAAAGTGGAATAGTAAGAAATAAGAAGAAAATAACTTTACTCAGAAACGAATCCCACCGAGTTAAATGGGTAAACATAGTAAACATGCATAAGATTGCAATCTAATATCTGTTCTGGCAAGTAAAGAAGGATTTGTACAAGTCAGGTTGATTTTGTTTTTTTCATGAACTCCTAAAAGCTGCATCTGATATGGAATGTTTCTATGGCTGAAACCAAGCACAGTAACTATTGTTGTAGGGTTTGTTGGTTGGTTGGTTGGTTTGAAAATTTGTAACCGCACTTCTGATTTGATTACCAATACAACTTTTTGCAGTGCTAGAAAAAGAACTTGTTTTCATTTTCTTACAATGTTCTCATGCTGACAACAACACTTCAAGGTGGCTGACAATAAGTGAAAATGTTCCTTGTTGGCATTTCTAATTTGTTATTCGATACTGACAAGTCTTTCTCTTTTATTAATTTGCAGGACAAAATTGGGAGCCAAGCCTGCACCTGAAGCCATGAATACAAACAACCAGTGGGATGTGAACAAAGCACTAACTCTTGCTAGCCTCTTCCATTTTCTTTATGGTGCAGGAAATGCCTGTGCAATTCCATTTTTAACTTTGTACTTTAGGCAGCTTGGACTGACTGCACCATTAGTAGGGATTATAATAGGATTAAAGCATTTAGTCACTTCTCTTTGGGCTCCACTGTGCTCCTATTTAGCAAAAACTCACAATAAGAGAAAAGTTCTCATCAGCGGATCGCTACTGTGCTCAGTTGGAGCAAGCTTGCTTCTTACTCTTGTCCCACCACCGAGCAAGGACATTGTCTATAGGTATTGTAATGTGAGCCAGCATCCACATAAATTACTGACAGCAAACCAGGTGTCTGATGTAAATGTGAACAGTCTGAGTACAATGAATGTTAACCCTGCCTTTGATGACAAAACACTATCTACTGAATCATTTGGAATAATCTCTAAGGACTTGATTACTACTGGAAAGCCAATAGTAACAAATGCAGAATTCAAAATTTATTCCACTGTTAATATCCCTTCTGTGATCAACAGTGGTGTCAACAATGGTGATACAAGTACCCAGCAATTTACTGATGTTCCGTATGGTGTGATATCTGGTACTTCTGGGAAGGAAGTTTCCCCAGGAGAACAAACGTTGGAGACACTGACTGTAAACAGGCCTGTGAAGGCAACTAGTAGCCCACCTGCTGATATGAATATTGAAGAAAAATTTGTGGAAAATGACTCTTCAGAAAGAAATGCTAACTTCTCATTTTACACAGCTCCTGTACCTCTTAAAAAGACACAATTTATATTCAAAAACTTGTCAGGTCGCTGGGAAAGAGCACAGGATATGAGCTCTTGGTTACTACAAGGTACTGACTTCTTGGACAGTGAGCACCAGGTCTTTCTTATGGTGCTAGGTGCTGTTGTTCTTTGGGAGCTCCTGGCTGCACCTCTTGGATGGATGGTTGAGGACAGCCTCTATGAGTACCTTGATTTCGTTGATGCAGCAGACAAATATGGAAATCTTTGGATTTGGAGTTACTTAGGAGCATCTATGGGTGTCTGTGGTGTAGCAATATTTGTGGATCAGCTGAGTTGCTTCTTGAGCACGAATATCCCACGTTTTGCAGTGCATTTTTATGGCTATGCCATGTTGCTAACTTTAACGTTGGCTGTCAGTGTCTTCTTTCCCATTCATGTGTCCAAAAAAAGTGAACATGTAAACAAAACAGTCAAAGCTTTAAACCTGATTGGGAGCGACGGCAGAACCATCCTGGCTGCAGTAACCGTCTTCCTCACGGGTGCCATTGGGTCAACTGTGCAGAATTTTCTTTTCTGGCAAATGCAAGACCAAGGCAGCAGTGAATTATACATGGGTCTCTCAGTGGCCATTGGACTGATTGCCGAAATCCTGCTCTACATCTTCAAAAGCAAGTTGCTAAGGGCTCTCTCAGCTGGTGGCACAGTTGCCTTGAGTTTAAGCTGCCTTGCAGCACAGCTGCTCTACTATTCCTTCCTATGGAACACCTGGTCTGTGCTGCCAATCCAGATCTTCTGTGCCTTCAGCAACGGTGCCTTGTGGTGGGCTGTGAACATGCTGGCAGATGACATTGCCACTCCTGGCACAGAGAGGTCTCTCCACCTTGTCCTACAGGGCCTCTCTTGTGGCTGTGGAGCCAGTCTGGGAAGTTTTGCAGGAGGGTTTGTTGTGAACAGTTTTGGCCTAGCAGTGCTCTATCGGGCATGTTCCATTACTTTAATACTCTGGTTAATCTTGTTCTTGATTGTCCAGTCCAAGTTGCCACGTCAAAAAAGAATTAATTACTCCCGACTCCTAGCTGCAGATTCTAGTGATATGAGTGACTCTGATGATGATGATAAGGAAAGGGACTGGCTGGTGAAAGCTATGAAAGACGAGAACTTCTCTAGGAATTGGTAAAATTCTTGCATTTCATTGGTCTGTCGGGCAAAGAACAGACTTTGGAGGAATAGGGTGATGCTATTAGAAATGCACATGGAATCTGTAAGGAGCCATTCTACTAGCAGTGGGATTTTATGATGTACATATTTATAAAGAAAGCAATTATAAAGATTTTTATAAAGATTTTATTTTCCTAAGATTAATTTATTGCAAAAACTTGTAGCATTTTATTTGCTTTTCTAAGATTTAAGTTTTCATGATCCAAGGAAATTGGACTTTGACTAGTTTCTGTTGAAATTAATAGTTTTTCAGCTTCAATAGTGACAAAAATTGGTTATCTTTAGAGACCCAGCTGGCCATATAGGAGGTTGTAATTCATAGCAATTTATCTTTTCTTTCCACTACTAGTTAATTCCTAGTAGATAACATGCTGTCTCTTCTTTCAATTTTGTCCTCATTTGGGCACAAACTGCTGTAGAAACAAATATGCTGATTCTTTATTTTTATGGATCCAACATCTTTTTGGAAACTAGCACTTTAAAATAAGTGGGCCTCGATTCTGGAATAAAATTGTCTAGTGGCTATGTATATTTTATTGCTGACAAAGTATGCGGCTTCCTTTGGTCAGTATTATTCTGAAAGAAAATATTCTTTCAGAATATCTCTCATCTCCTGACTGGGAACTTCCATACAGTAAAAACATTTTTTTAAAAAACATCTCACATCTGTAATGTGAATATAAAATCTACATTGGTTAGAATGCACATGCAGTTCACAAATCTCTCGTCTACTTTCTATCCTGCATTAATAGCATATGTGGAAATACTGAGTTGTACAAGTTAACTCCGGGCCCCTTAACATTAGACCCAAAGGATGAGGAAGCAAAGTTTCTAGGGATGTAAGACTTTGCCCCTCTTAGGTGATGGATATTAAGAATCATTTTTTAGTACTCATAGGGCTTTGCTTAAACACTGTGAGAGGAATTCAGTGTCAAGCTATTATAATTGTTCCATCAGTATAAGCATTTCTGCTTGCCAGATTGAACAAGCGTCCCTCTCCTAAGTCCTCCCCAGAGCCAATGAGGGGCAGGCACAGAGGGAGAAGAGGGAGGGAAATCTCCATTGTGCTAGCAGGACTCATTGCGTTGGCTCTTTCTAGCGCAACAGTTTAGTTGAATCCAGCCCTCAGACATGATCTAGTTTGACTGATTCAGTTTACTCGGGCAAGGGAACAAGTTAACCAATGCAGAGGGCTACAAATCCCACATGTTTGCCTGAGAGAATATACACTTTCAGCTTTATACGTGTGTGTTGGAGAAGAGCTATAACTTTATTTCATAGGGGAATCATGATTCAGAAGGATGTTAGAAGCATCATGGGAAGTTGGAAGGTGGCCTTTCAAATGCACACTACAGAGCATTCCACCTTTTACTTTAAATTGTCACACATTTCAAGCTATTCGAAAATTTCCTCTCATTTCTCCAGTGTAAACTGTGCTGCTGCTAACAAGTTGCCTTTGATGGGAGGAAGCTTGAATAGGATGTTTTACTGTTCTGCAGTAGCTTGTCCCCATGCCACAGCCTTGATCCAAATCATCTTCCTATAGGTGGTAATAGCCATGGAGAGGGCAATCTACAGGCAAAGGTTTTATGCCCAAATGTTCCCCTTCCACAGCTAATAGCAACTTCAGGAAGCAGGAACATTAAACTGGTGAATCACCACATGAGCAAAGGGTGTCCCTTAGCCCAGCTGCTTTTTGAAAAAAAAAAGATGTTGAGAGTTCAAGTCATGAAACTCCCATATCCTGTCTAAATTGTCTGAATTTATCAAGTTGCTTTTCATGTGTTTTGCATGAATGCTAGGCATGTTGCTCTGAATGTTGTTGCCCTTTGGCTAAGAAAATAGTATTGACCACACCCTATGTTTACATATTGGTAGTTATGGGTATGGAAAAGTGTGTGGTGTTATAAGTAAATACCAACTTGTATCAAGAATTAACAATATAAACTGTCCTTACAGAGAACTTTATTTAATAAGTATTTGATGTAGTAGTAATTTTCCCTAGCAAGTTTTCACTTCAGCAGAGGTTGATAGGCAGAACAGTATTACGAAAATATGGTGCTTTGAGAAGCAAGTTTTACCATTCATCAGTAAGAAGATTTGTTACTCATTCTAGATTGCATATTTAACAGCTCACTCTGGTGCAAATCTGTTTTTGTGACCCACAGTCTTCTGGTAAAATTGCTCGGTGAAATGATTTGTCCTAGTGCCACAATCACAAGCCAGTGCAAACAAGGACATGGTTTGAGGTGGAAGCCCTGATTGATCTCTGTTTGGGAAAAGTTTTGCCATTCTCAGCTGTGTCCCAGAATGCTGCTGGTTTGCTTTGTCCATAGAACTCAGTGGAAGCCATTGAAAATGAAATCTGTCTCTGTCCATATAGACCCATCCTTCATTGGCATAACTCTAGCCCAGGTTCTCTTTCTCGGGTTGACAAAAAATAGAACCCAGTAGCTTGGTTGTAAGTATATGACAATTACTTTGGGAGGGGGGTTAATATATATGAAGATATTTATGTATATATATTGTACCAATTTTACAAATTGATTAATATTCAAGAAGTTAATGAATAAGATAAGCAAAAATAACCATACCTATATCTAATGAGCTGAATGTTTTTTCATAAAAGTGTCAAATAGATGTTCTCATAAAATACTATAATTATTCAAATTTTCATAAATGTATTCCATAAGAAAATATTGTTATATTAATACTGCAGCTACTAAAGGATTATAAAGAGATCCTATAAATGCAAATCTGACTGGGTCTTCTCATATTATAAAAAGCCATGTTTTCTGTATTTCCCCAAATAAAAAGCTTTGATTGATTTCATCTCGTACTTAGTTATTCCAGTAAAGGACAGACTGACACAATTTTTCAATAAACATGTAATCATGTTGTCTGCTTTCCTTCCCACTGATTATATTTGTCAGTTTCCCCACATAAGCTGTGTGTGAGGATATTTTATGGGAATATGACATCTGCACATAGTGTTCTTTAATCTGCATGAGTTCGATCCTGAATTGTTATATGCAGCTGTAGAAATAATTCCAAAATGCATTTTTAATGTCAGTGTTACATTAGCAAGTGATGACTGGCAGTATTAATGTTAATTACATAGCTTTAGTAATGAGTAGCATTAAAAACGAACTTTTAAGCATCTCAGTGCATTAATGCGCTTAAGTAACAAAAATGTGGGTTAAACCACAGAGCCTAGGGCTTGCTGATCAGAAGGTCGGCGGTTTGAATCCCTGCGACGGGGTGAGCTCCCATTGCTCGGCCCCAGCTCCTGCCCACCTAGCAGTTCGAAAGCATGTCAAAGTGCAAGTAGATAAATAGGAACCGCTCCAGCGGGAAGGTAAACGGCGTTTCTGTGCGCTGCTCTGGTTCGCCAGAAGCGGCTTTGTCATGCTGGCCACATGACCTGGAAGCTGTACGCCGGCTCTCGGCCAATAAAGCGAGATGAGCGCCGCAACCCCAGAGTCGGACACGACTGGACCAAATGGTCAGGGGTCCCCTTTACCTTAACAAAAATCCTAGAGAATGATCCAGTCACAACTGAGCATTTTAAGACCCATTGAATTACTTTTTAAAGATAATGCTGTAATCATATGCACATTTTCCTGCAAGTAAGCCTCACTGAACTCAGTGGGACGTCTTGAGCACACATGCATAGATAGAAGAATTGCACCACACAGCACATGTTTAACTCTTCTGTGAAGCCAGCAGGACATAAAAAGCTGAAGTTTGGCTGGATTGTGCTGCTAGCTTTGAGGGAAAGCAGAATTTTACCACATGATAAGAGCAACAAACATTCTGACCTAACCCAGCCATAAAGTTTAACATACTGTGGGGTGCTTTACTATTCCATCTTGTTGATGATAGCATAGGCATTAACCAGTCAGCAGTCAAACCATAAGTCTGGCTGTTTCTCAATGCCTTGGAAATATGTAGAACCATCTCTTCTAGAGCTTGTTCCAGGATATGTTTTCAGGGCAGCAAAGATGCTTTCAAAGCAATGCCTTCCTATGTAAAATGTTAAGGCCGTCTTTACTGTAAACCCACCCATTCTTTTCTTCCACATGGAGATTTCTTCATCCATCTTCTAATATGTTATAGTATCAATGTGCAACCTGATCTTGTGAATGTATGCTGCTCTTGTGCATTGATCACAGGAGTCTAGTTCAGTTTTGTTTTTATCTTGGTATCCCATAACTATTTCAGTAAAGAAACATTTTTAATTGCCATCTCTTCAAACTGCCTGGTATCTGGAAACTAAGCTGTGTGTGTTTGGTTTTCATTTCAAATTGCAAAATTGCAACCTCTATTGAATGTTCTTAAAGTTCAGTTCAAATAACATATAATATGGTGTGCTGATTGCATCACCTTCTACCAAGACATGCTTTTATCTTTGTAACCATAGAAATTGCCTTCTGTAACACCTCTCAGTGTTTGCCTTCTCCCGAAACCTTTTTTCAAGCACTAGGTGGTGGTTGTAACTTGATAAGGCTGAAAGTGTTGTTTAGAAGACTTGCAATTATTTCCACTGGATGTGATTTGTTGCAGGAATTCAAATTTTCTGTCACTTGCATAGAGTCTCACAGATTGCCTCAGTGCCATGTCTCCAAAGAGAAATGCATTGGCAGGAGTGTAGGCTGAGAGAAATTTTCAATTTCTGTGTATTTGTTATGTACAGCTCATTCCAGGTTCTTCAAAAGATTCAGCATAATCGACAAATATTCTCACAAAAGACATTCAGTGAGGAATTTAGAGTCAAGTTTGAGATCTGATATGTTCAAGGCATGAAAATTCATGTTTTATAAGTAGCATTTACTTAGTTCTGCTTTTAGCAAATTGGTCTCAATTTGCTCTTTTCTGTCAGATAGCTAAAAGCAGCCATGTAATTTCGTCATCCCCCCCCCCATCAATACGTTATGAGGCAATTCAAAAACTGAATCTCTTTGATGGAACATGTGTTGATCTTCTATTCAAGTAACTTCATTTATTTTGCTACTATATTATAATACTGATCTTCATTTTTCCAGTATGTAAAGTGCCTGTTGTGATGAGAACCACTGGAATTGAATTTTGTCTCGGCTATTCATGAGGAAATACTACTACTTGATAATGCAACTATTAGCAATTTGACTTTCTTTTATAGATTGTTGGGGTTCCTTACATGTTTCCTGATAAACTGAAGGCATTGATATATTTTTGCTGCTAATATGAGATACGAATAAATATTGATTGATACGAAAGTCAAAAGCAAATATTTACCTGGTTGGTATGAGAAATGTGATGTCAAGTGCATAAGAGAACTGCATACTTGTGAACTGAACTTTCTTATTTGCTTCTACCAGTTCCGCCCAGCACCTTTTGTTTGATACTGACAGCATACTCAGTAAGGCAAGGTGATCTACAGGCTCTGATTGCCTCATAAACTCAGGCCTAGCTCTCACAAATATTATGAATTCCCATACTTGTAAATTGCCTGGAATAAATCTCCAAAAGTTGCTATACATACCTTCGTTTTTGCTCTTGGTTATATTCATTCCAGGAAAGGGGACTGCCTCTTTAGCCTTGAAATATCTTGTTAATTTAAACGTTGCTCAATGCTCTTTCCATGCAAAGTAGAGCAGTCCAAACAAATCTGAGATGACACACATTGAGAGCTCCATGTAATGCTTCATTTAGTGAGATGAGTCATTTTCATTGGCTGAGCCTCCTAGCTTTTATGTATGTAATTAAGATGCAATAATAAGCTTGCAGGTGTTTCTACTTTAACAGGAAACAGCCAATATGTTTCTCTATGGAGGTTTGGCACATCTTCCTACTATTTGACAAGTAGTCTGCATTCGCACCAAAAAATGAGGACACCGTGCTCAGGAGGAATATGTTCAAAAGGCTAGGTCATGAAAACACAGAGTCAAATATTTTAAAATCCACTACCCATAGGCCAGAAAGTGGCATTTCTCTCCAGTATGGTTAGCTGTGTTTGGTTTTTTACAACTAAATAGCTGGATTTATAGGGAGGATATTGTTTCGACTGATTTAATGCCTCTTTACAATTTGCTCCTCTCTGCAACTAGAGCATCGAGGCCTATCCTGGCCTACACCACCTTTTGCATAGGAATCCAAATGCACGTCAGCATTTCTGTTTACTTGAGGGGCCTTTGTTAATGTTCATTGGTGTGCTTTGTCACCAGAATGGCACCAAGCCCTCTTGAAAGATTTAAAGTTGCTGTGCTGCATTTGAACTCTGCTCTTAGTTAGCTCTGAGAGTCACTCAAAAGATTATTGTCTCAGTAATCGCTGAGCCTTCTTATCCCATGACTTCTAACTTTACTCAGGGGCCTTTGATTTGGGACAAGCATTTACACCTCTATCCATATGCTTGAACCACATCATCATCATCATCATCATTTATTATTATTTATACCCCACCCATCTGGCTGGGTTTCCCAGTGGAAATGGTGGAAGGGTGGACCCAAGAGGGTGGAATTTCAACAAGCACTGCTTGAGGCAGCCCAGTGTCAAAGGGAGCCCATACACATTCAGACAAGCTCTCAAGGCCCTGTGAATGAGTGGTTGTAAAAAGAAAGAAAGCACAGTGTGTACGCTAATAGTTGACATACTATGCTGTATGTTCAAGTCTAGGTAGGCAGCAGGCTGGAACATGTAGTCTAGACAGCCTACTATCAACAAGAAAGACAATGGACACCCCCTCTCCTACTCCAATCTGTCTGCAAAGCAACTTCAGAAAGCCACATGACTGAGTAACCAAGACATTTCAGGTAGTGGAAATGCTGGGCTTCCCGGAGGCTTCTGTTGTGCCATTGTGGGATACAGGAAGCTGGACAAAATAGATACCGGTATTTGATCTGATTTAGTGAGGCTCTTACATTCTAATGACTAAATACTTTTGAGGCATTAAATAAGGGAACTTGCGGGGCTTTGGTGAAAAGCAGAAATCCGTAATAGCTCTCAGTCAATGTAAATAGCTCTTCACTTGCATATTTTATGGCAGGTGAGTCATTACAAGTCGCAATCAAAGGAAGTACTGTACAAATAAAAGATGAAGATGAAATCTTGACTATTCATTGTTTCCACCAATGTCGCATTAGAAGAAAGCCAAAGGGAAGAGAGATTTAAGCCAGTTGCTGTGGTAGCTGGAAGTAGGGCAACAGACACAAGAAGGCTGATGGTTTGGGGTAGGAGGCCAGGTGTGGTGATGACAAAAGCCTCACCTGTTGATTTCCTACTTATTATGCAGCTGATAAAGCTGCAGGAGGAACCTGGCCTGAAGAAAGCAACCCAAAGGCAAAGGTGCATTCATTTTGGAGACTGAGCTTATAGAAGGGTTGTCAGGGGAAGAGAGAATTCTTGCTACCTTCTTCCTTGGTGAGATGCAGAAGAGATGAATAGAGGGTATAAAAAACACAAATGAGTCTGTAACTTATCTGATACTTTGCTCCATGGTATCTAGGGGAAGGTTTCAAACACAGCCAAATTGCAACTTAGATCAGGGGTCCGTTTGAAAAGTGCCAATCAGCTGAGTTTACTCAGAAGCGTAAGAAGACGCCTGCAGGATCAAGGATCAGACCAAAGACCTGACTAGTCCAGTATCTTATTCTCACACTGGCCAGATGCCTATGAGAAGCCCGCAAGAGGCAATGTCACTCTCAAGATTCCCAGCCATGGGCATGTATAGCCTTTTCCTCCACGAATTTGGGTTGCTTTATTGCTTTATCTGTGAGGGTTTTTAGAAATGTTGGGGTAGGATTTATAATTTTAATTGTGTTTTACTGGTTGATTATTTAATGTTTGTAAACTAGTATGGAATCTATTTACATGAAGGTCAGTTTAGAAGCTCCATAGCTAAATGAAACATTTGCGTCTTAGCTGCCTTGATTTTAAGGAACCACTTCTAAAGACCTGTACTCAAAGTGCCTGCAGAATGGATTGCTCATTAATGTCCTCATAACAGTGGTCTTAATTTCATTCATTTGCTTTAAAAAGTAGTACCCTTCCCTCCTCCTCTGAAAAAAAGTCCTCGGTGCTGCCCAATATACGTTTTCCCACCGACGCAACATTCATCTCATCCCTTTTAAAGCCATCTAAGTTGGTGCCTATCACAACATCTTGTGTTTTGCTGTATGTGAAAAAACACTTCCTTTTGTCCATCCTAAGTCTTCTAACATTCAGCTCCATTGGGTGGCACTGAATTCTAGACTTACAAGAGAGGGAGGAAAACTTCTCCCAATCCACATTCCCCACACTGTCGTCTTATCTTATACATACGCATCCTCTATCGGGTATCTACCCCACCCTAACCATGCTTCCTTCCCCACCTCTAAACTAAAAAGCTAGGAATGGTGCAACTTTTCCACAAAGGAGAGTTGCTTCATCCCCTTGTTTATTTTGGCTGCTCTTTTCTGAATAGTTTTCCAGTTCTACAAGTCCCATTAAAAAAAATGCAGTGACCAGAACTGTAGACAAGAAAGAACTGCTTAATTTAGTTTCAGAATATCCAGTAGAATTTTGCACTGAGAAAGAGAGGAAAAAATCCAAATGAATGGCAAGAGTAACCAGTGGACAAGGATGCCAGTGGAATCCAGAAAGATAAGATAAATTAAAAGTCTTGGAAGGATTTTAAAAAATGAGTAGTTTGCACTTATTTCCACCAGAGGGCGGCTCTTGGTGTCATAGCAGAGCCTCATCTAGTCTCCTGCAGCCTCTGATTCTATTTCATCTTTCGGCAGCTGTGCTAAAGCATCTCGGTGTGGAACTAGCAGGCGGCAGCTGCTGGGCAGGTACCAGGCTTGGCTGTATTCTGTGCTCCTTTGATTTTGTTTCTCTCTCTATTTAATCATTCCTTTTCCAGAGGATGGGCTCTGACTTCCCTGCAACCTGTGCTCTTTAGAAGTCCTTCTCCCTAAGGAATTATGCTCATTTAAACAAACAAAGAAGAAGAAAAAGATTAGAGGGGGAAAACATCCCACAAGCGAGAGGCAAGGATGGAGAAAGAAACCAAGGCATCCACCCAGTACGGATCCCTGGAGTCAACCAAGTGGAGAGCAGCTGATGCAGGCAAAGGTGAGATTAGTTTGCACACCTGGGGCACAGTAGTGAAGTACCAACTCCCTCCCTGTTACTCACTGCACCCCCTGAAGTGGGGCTTAAATCCTTGCAGATCTGCATGATGTGTGGGTGTGGGTGTGCGAGTATAACATTTGCCTGCTGGGTGTCTGCTATTTTCTGTCTTCCTTGAAAGTTTCACAGCAGTGGAGATGGAGATGGAGGTCTCGTTCAAATCCCCCCCTAAAACCCCCACTCCTGGTGATGTTATTCTTGTTATTATATATGTATGTATATGTATATGTACATGTATGTATATGTATATATGAGACCCCACCTGTAGTGGAAACGGAGCAAATTTGCATTGAGTAGTGGCAGGCAGCGGGGAAAACATGAGTAAGGAAACCTGGCCGAGGACCAGACACTCTAGTCTCTGTTCATTCACAAAAAGAGCCTCTGGCGTGGATGGAGTTTGACTGCTGGGCGCACTCTAGTAGCTTGGGGGATGCCTCAGTGCATGTGTGGGCATTACAGAATTGGCCAAAATGAGAAATGCACATGATTTGGGGTTTCTAGGAAAGGCCACTTCCCCATGGGTGAAGCTGAGGGGCATTGAGGTTAACTGATGGCTTTTAGCAATACCCCATGAAGGCACCAGGTAAGGATTTACTCCTCCTCTACTCAGCTATATACTATCTGTGTCAGCTCCCTATTTTTGTGAATGGGCATAACCGGGCAAGCGACAGGCAGGAAGGAGTTAATGCCAAAACTTCCCATTCAAGAATTCAGCTATCTCCTTCTGTTGCTTAGAGAAGCAGCCGCACCTTACAAGTACAAATGCCTTTATCAGATCCTCTGTACAGTGTAGACTAGTGGCTAAAGCAGCATGCAGGACAAGGATGTTGCAGTTCCTTCCCCTTCATCCGCTGTTGGTGGGTGGCTGTTTATTATGTGTGATATATATATATGATACCCCCTGCCAACCTAGCAGTTTGAAAGCACATCAAAGTGCAAGTAGATAAATAGGTACTGCTCCAGCGGGAAGGTAAACAGCGTTTCCGTGCGCTGCTCTGGTTTGCCAGAAGCGGCTTAGTCATGCTGGCCACATGACCTGGAAGCTGTACGCCGGCTCCCTCGGCCAGTAAAGCGAGATGAGGGCTGCAACCCCAGAGTCGTTCACGACTGGACCCAATGGTCAGGGGTCCCTTTACCTTTATATATGATACACAGAAGCATATTGGCGTCAGGAGAATAGCACCTTTGACCTGCTGCCCAAACCAAGTCTGCCTGTTTCAGCTGGGCTGCATGGCAAAGAAGACCCTGTTGCTTGAAACAGTGAGTCTGGGCACTTGGCTGAGTTAGGTGGGTCACCAAGTGCAAAACCAATTCAATTCCCCAGGCAGATGAGGCAAATTACGCAAGGTGGCTCGGCTCATGTTGTGCCCCCAGGTCTGGAAGCAGCATGGCAGCTTGGGCTCCTAGGGTACTTCCCACACAAGCTGAGAGTACATCGTGTGGATGGGTGTGCCTTCTCTCAATCCCCAAAGCCTTCAGCTGGCTTCAGCCAAGAGCTACTCCCCCTGGAGGCTAGAGATAGCATGGGGTTGGCAGCCAGTGGTTTAATCACTCTCACCACAGCAGGTGAAGTTAATAGCTCAGTTCTGGACAAGAATATAGCATTTTGTTTGTGAGTTCTCTTAGCATAAACGATGGGATTTTCTGCTGTAGCTTTTAGGATGGACTAGTAGTGCAATGGGAGAGGGGGTGCATTTTGTGTGTGTGTCTGTGTCTCATCTGCCTTGAAGTGAAGGGTCTTTCATCCGTGTTCAGTTTCCGTAGGACCTGATACAGTTCTTAGCATCTTATATGACTCAGCCTAAAATGCTTGGACTGTAATTGGTCATTTGGGTTAGGGGCCACCATCAACAGATTTGCTGGAGATGGCCGTGGTGCTAGGCTCCTAGCTAGCATCTGCTTCCCCCAAAGTCACGGGAGGCAGATGTTTTAAACTTCCATCTTCTTCATTCATTCTCTCTTCCCAGGTAATGATCACAGCATCATTTAGCTCATAGGTTTTCAACCTTTTTGATTCCACAGCTGCCCTGACCCAACTACATTCTTTCTGCAGCACCCCTGTGGGACTCAGAAGCCCAGTTATGTCACCCCTTGCCTGCAATGCTGGCAGCCCCTTACCCTTTTTTGAACACTCTCCCTTGTGGAGCGTTTCCTCAGCCTCCTCTCCTCTCCCATCTCCTTGGGAGTGCTCTGGGCAACCACAGCTGCCACCCTGGTCTCTGAGCTGCCCCCCACCCCGAAGAGAGGTGCCTCCTCCCACTGCCTCACAGGGGCCTCAGAAGCACCCCCTGGCCAACCCCAGAGACACCATTTGCCTGGTGAGCTTGTAGCCAGGGCTGCTGCAACAAACAGCTGTGCAACCTTTGGGAGGCAGAGACACAAGAGGGCATCAGGGGAGGGGAGGAAAGAGGGGCAGAGGCCAGAGGCTGGCTCTTTCCTCTGACTTGACTCAGTGGCACAGGCCAGTGTTGGGAGGTCATTTGGCTCCAGTAATGAAGTATTGATCTCATCACTTGGCTCTGCTAGTGCATGCCAAGGAAGCTGGAGATGGGGTGAGATGCACCGATGGCCTTTATACACTTTGTATCAAGATAATGCAGCTGCATGTCTGTCCCTCCACCCAAAGGAATCATATTCTGCAGGACTGACTGGTCCAGTTAGTGCAAAATACAGAGCATGTTGGGGTTCAGACTTGATCACATGCCAACTAATTCTGCCTATTTGTGTGTGAGAGGGAGGAGCAATTTTGCAGGAGACTTTCGCTGCAGGTAGGTGCTCCATTCATTCAGGTAGATGCGTGTTTTTTCCATTTTATTTTAAACGTTTATCTCCCTTCATCCAAACCCATTCCAGGGTGGTTTGTAAGAATATCCACAGCAATACTGGCACATGGTGGGGGGAAAGGACAGAAGTACAGGAAGCTGCCTTAAACCACATCAGACCATTGGTCCATCTTTAGCTCAGTATTGCCAACACTGACTGGCAGTGGTTTTCCAGGTTTTCTGACAGGGGCCTTTCCCAGACCTACTTGGAGATGACCGAGATGGAACCTAGACCTTCCACATGCAAATCAGGGCCACAGTCCTTCCCCAGATAGCAGAGGGTACAAGACTCAGCAATGGAAACTTTTTTCATATTGTAAACTGCCCTGTGATCCTCAGGTGGATGGTAAAGAAATTTAACAAGAACAACTATTCAACTTTGAAATGAGGCTACTTCCTAACATCTATGAGGGTGGGAAGAAAATGTGCTTCAAGGCTGCTCTTGGCTCAGTAGGGGTGGTAAAGATTCATTATGTACTTGAGATCAAATGCACTTCAAATGCAGGAAGTGCCCTAATCCAATCAGGATGAATTATGAGCCTGGCATTGTGCAAAGAGCCAGGCTTTATGATTGTTAACGTCTCCTCTTATAGTTGATTGTAAAAAATCAACAACCTCAAAGCAGTTTACAAGAAGGTAAAACAAGAAAATCCAGAAAAAATTCACAACTTTGAAACAATGAAGGTTCCTAGGACTTTTGCAGTTCATTTCTGTGTCTGCAAGAAATGTACACAGGGGTTGCATGTTTGCTGCAGCAATGTATCATTTTAGCCAAAACTGTACACAGCAATATTTTGTTACAGTAGTGCATAACTATTTTTCATCCCTCGTTCCAAGTATCACAATCAGTTCTTATTTGGGGAGCAGTTATTTGAATGTCATGAGCACCTACTGGACAGTACCTGTGACATGCAGGATAACAGGAGCCACTTAACTGTTCACCCTGCCCACTTGTGCCTATTGAAGGACCTGTGGGGTCCCCCCCCAAAAAGTATTTGCTTGAGTTCTTTGCTTGATGTAGGTGAGAGAGCAACATTCCCACCAAGAGAACCTCTCTCCTTCCATGGTCAAAGTGGCAGGCCAGTCCTAACTGCTACTTCCTGGTGGGTCTTCTCTAGAGCAGAAGCTTTTGTTCTTTGGACCTTTGACACAATAATAATAGCACAGTGCCATTCCCCCTATGCTGAAAGGAAAAGGCATGCACAGATATTTCGGTCCCCAGCAATGATGGTTTCGTTTCAGAGATTCCACAAGGGATTATAATAACAAAGCTAAGATGAGCACATTCCCTGTAATCTTAGTATAAGAGTGCAGGCTCTGAAATTGCTGCCAGACTCTTGACAACTATGTCAAGAAGATAGGAGGGGAAATGTGCTTCTCTAGATGTATAAAGAAAGAAATGAGCCCTCCAGGCACTGCTGTGAAAGGAATATGTCTGCCTCAGGGGAGTTTGGATGGAGGAGCTGAGGAGCAGCTGCCATCTATGGAACTAATTCTCTGCAGTCCACCCTCCATTTCCTCAGTGATATTTTCATGCCATTTTATCAGCTGCTCTTAGATCCTGTTGAAGGCAATGAGAGGAGACTGAACTGTGGCTCTCCAGAGATTGTTGGACCACAACTCCCATCATGCCTCATCCTAGGCTGTGCTGGCTGAGGCTGATGGGAGTCGGAGTCCAACAGTGTTGGGGAGGGGCACAGGTCCCACATAGGCCATATAAGGCAGCCTGACAGAAATCAGAACCTCTCAGCTATGTGGCCATAAATTGGAAGTGATTCCAATCCAATCACTGGTGGTGTTGCTTGCTTTCCTGTCCACCCCCATCCCATCTGCTAACTGAGTTCCTTTTCCCTTTTGCCCTCAGAGGATGAGATAGTGTCCATGGCCGACTCCACAACTACCATTGATGACATCGAAGGGGAGCTCTTCAAAATTGAGAGGATCCGGGACGTTCTGGTGCGGAGGGAGTCGGAGCTCAGATACATGTGAGTTGGGAAACTAGGAGAGCAGGATGCCTGTGGGAGGGCGCTCAGCAAGGTGCAAAGTCTCCGTGGGCAGGATCCTTTCTCTTTCCACCACCTATAAGGAGGCAAGAGGCAGCTGGTCCCGGGTTCATCTCTCCCTCTCTCTGTCAAGATCTGCTCAGTTTCTCTCTCCCTGCTTTGAGCTTACAATTCAGTCCCTCTCGTTTTCTAATGGCCCTGGAGTCTGATGATGCTCTCTTTGAAAGGATGTAGACTTAACTCAGTGAGAAGAGTCCGCAAGAGTATCAGGCCTCTCTTTCAGCCTGCCTGGGTGGGCGGGATCCCATGTTTTCTCGGGCTGCATATGCCAACTTCAGGAAAGGTCAAATAGCCAGGCTGGCCCATCACCCCCTCCCTGAAGCGTGCAAGGGTTTCTCAGCAGACAGCTGATTGGGAAGCGGCTCTTGGGAGTGTGGGTGTTTTGAAAAGAGCTGCTGTAAAGGATGTGTTATTAGCCCAGTGCTGCCGACTAAGTTCTGTGGATAGTGAAAATATGAGGTGGGCTGCCTTCAACCTCTTCACCAAGCCTACATATGCAGAAGTTGTACACATGTACATTCTGTACACAGAATCTGTACAGCAACCGCTTCCCAATTTCTCCACGTTTGAATCAATGGAAAGGGACTACTGCGTGACGATGAAAACATTTCCTGGACTAATCGTTCTGGTATCACAGGACACTGTTATCTCGCTGAGGCAAAACCAGGTCAGGAGAGAGCTATGGATTAAAAATTCAGGAGCTCCTCCTGACCATTCATAGATGCATCAAGCGTGTGTTTATTCAGACATTGCTGGACTGCAACTCCCATCAGCCCCAGCCAGCACAGTATAGTCATCTCCCTCCCTCCCTCCCTCCCTCCCTCTCTCTCTATATATCTCCTAGTTGAATTGGGTTGGGAGGTAAAGGGTGTAGCACACTGTTTCTGAACATAGAAGTTTGGTTTTACTGTCACAGCCAATAGTCATTGACACTGTATATGATCCAAAGGCTCAAGGGGCCACCACCATGAAGGTCTGATCAGTGCCTGGACAGGAGGCAGCCTGGGAACCTCATGTAGGCTGCCTTGGGTTCCATTATGGAAGAAAGGCAGGATGCTGTTGTAAGGAAAATAAACAATAAGTGCCTAATCCTTTGAAAAGCCACCCAAGCTAGCAACCGGTGACACATCTTATGGTACAATTTTTCTTCTCAGTCCTGAGCCTACCACAGCCCCTGCCCCTGCCATGTCAATGAGAATGAGATGTAGCATCGCACTATTTAGAAAATGCGAAAAGAAACTCATCTTCCCTTTGATGACTTCCAGCATCTGGTACGGCAGAGACTGACTGTAGTTGCCTAATCTGTGCCAGCCCTCTGCAGCTAAGAATGACTCAGCTAAGCAAAGCTTCTGCAATCCAGCTGTACTCATCCGAATGCCATAGAGACTGGTCCTCATCAAAGGCTGGGCTGCTGTTAGGAACCTATGTATCCCTCGGGGCATCCATGAATCTTTGGATGTACCTTGAACGCAGGGTTGGCTAACTTGTGGGCCTCCAGATGTTGTGGGACTCCAGTTCCCATCAGCCCCACCCAGCATACTCAATTGTCAGGAAAGGGTGGGAGGTGTGGTCTGGCAATGCCTGGAGGACATGGCTGCTTAAATGGAACTGTGCATCCTCCTAAGAAACCCCCTTGACAAATGCATCACATTTTCACGTGATGCATCCTGGCATATATTTCAGACTCAGCCAAAGGGAAATGCCATAAGGACCCCAGGGATGCATCCATTGTCCTTTATGCAGCATTATTCTGGATCACAGGAAACTGCCTGAGCCAGATCATTGGTCCCTTTTGCTCAGTGACTGGCTATCCAGCATTTCAGGCAAAGGTCTTTTCTGGTTTGACTTGGAGATGCTGGGGATTGAACTGAGGACCTCCTGTATGCAAAGCAGATGCTCTACCACTTCTTCTGGTTCCTGTCCAACAGAAAACATATTTTTGGTGCAGCAATGAACCCCAAACAGGGGCTGTTAGAGAAGAAGCACCCCCAAATATGTCTGCATTGCAGGTTTGGCAGCCCTGGGCTTTCAAGGAATAGCACTGCCAGGCTTCTGCGGCCTATATACACATAGAGAGAGATCTAAAACTGAAGTCAGAGGTGAGTCATCATTCATCAACCTTAACCTAAACCTGACTGCGATGTCAACACTGTGCCTCTCTCCTGGGGGTGGAAAGCCCTCCCATTTGCCGTGTTACAGCATGGCCTTTTCCATCTCGAGTCAGCAGTGCAAGCTGACTTTTTCAAGGTAGCGGAAGGAGGGAGAAATTTCTATAGCTCTGATTTCCATGCTAGAGCAGCCTTTGTTTGTTTTCTCCAATCTCTGAATCACTCCGTGGAAGAAGCAGCCAAGCTGCAGGTGTCAATATCCACCCTACAGCACACGAGGCAGGTTTGCCAAGGACATGCTCTGCATAGACTGTGGGTTCCACAGAGCAGGGCTAATTTTTGCCCCTGAAAGATATCAACAGGGACAGGAATTTGCAATGGTAGACAAAAGCCTTTTCCTAGATCGATTTATTTTCAGCTGTCCACCCCTAAATTGGCTTAGCCCTTAAAACAGAGATAGGGACCCGTGACCTTCTATACATGGTTGGACTACAGCTTCCATCAGCCCCAGCCAGCATGGCCAATGGTCAGGGATGGTGATGTTGTAATCCAGAATCATCTGCAGGGCACCAGGTTGCCCTAGAAGTCCTATTTATATATATACCACCAGTCTTCCATAGAGATGAAAAGTATATAGATGAAAACAGCAGCAGCAACAACAAAATCCAACTATCTACGCTAACCAGGCATAGAATAACATCAACCAGAAGTGAACCAAAAGTCTTGCAGTCACTATGAAAAGAGCAAAAAGGTGGCTTACTGTACTAGCTTACTGTAAAAACAGCACACAGTAGAGCTTTCTGGCAAGTGGGCTCCAGAGATGGTCTTTGGAGCATGATGTTCCTACACCAAGTCAATGGCTTTAACCTTTAAAGTGTAGCCTGAACAGGACCCAGAAGTGATTTGACAATCCTTGCAGCTGGCCTGACACAGAGTGAGTTGGAAATGATTGCATCTTCCAACACCTGTCAGAAGGACTGCGCTTAGGCTGAAGCTTCTGTAGCATCTTCAAGGGCAGCTCTATTTAGTGTGCATTGCCATAATCAAGCATGGAAGTTACGGAACTGTAAATCAACATAGAAAAAGGAAAGTTCTCCCCATTAGCTGAAAGTGGGGGGAAAGGTGCTCCTGGCAACTTGCCTTTTGAAAAGCAGTGCCAGATCAATGAGTATACCTAGGGCAGCAATCCCCAACTGGTGCCCTCCAGGTGGACTACAACTCCCATCAGCTGCAGCAGCATGGGATGATGAGAGTTGTAGTCCAAGACATCTGGAAGACATTAGAGTTGGGAAAGGCTTAACCTGAACAGAGAAGGTGGTAGAAACCCCATCAATGACAGTTTTGGTACTCTCTTCCAAACAAATATAAGGGCTGCTCTCTGCCCACTTCAGAGTTGTTATAGACTTAGCCCAAAGTCCTCACCAAATGTTGCTGCTACTGCTGCTGTGATGCAGACTTGCTAGCTGTTAATTGCCTTTTTCTCCCAAGTACCGCTGATTATCTAATGAATTATCCCACACAGCCACCCACACTGGTGACTCTTGATATGACCTCCATGCAATTCTCTCTTCTAGCCCAGGCATCCCCTTCAAAGTGGTCTAGCCTTGTCCTCCTACTTAAGGGGGGGGGGGGACATACATCAATAGATCCTTGTCTCCTTCAGTGTGAGCTTTGCCCAAGGCCAAAAGCTCTTTTTATTCATATTCGTCTGCAAGAAGCAGGACTCTTGGAACAGTATAACTGAGTGGCAGTGTTGTGGGACTAAACTTTCTTTTCTCAGGTGGCTATGTCCCCTGGCTAGTGCTCAGATGGTAGCATATCTTACAGAGCAGAGGAGGCAACAGCCATGAGGCTGCTAGAACCTGTGTGTGTGTGTGTGTGTGTGTGTGTGTGTGTGTGTGTGTGTTTTCCTTTGCTTCAAGGAGCTGCGGCATAAGCATAAATAAGAGTATAGTATAATTTGGAGCCTGGATATGCTTCATGGGTTGCCATATCCAGGACTGTGAGTTAGATTTCAGAAGCCAACGCCTGCATTACATTTTGGAGAACTCGCATTTTATAGTGGTGCTGTTGCAACACTGAGGCTCCTAAGATAGTGGATTCTCTGCTATGTGTTTCTTTCACAATTTTTATCCAGAAACACAGGAAGCTGCCCTATACTGAGTGACACCCATATTGTCTGCACTGACTAACAGTGGCTCTCTTGAGTTTTAGATAGGGGATATTCCCAACCTTGCCTGGAAATTCCAGCAGCTACACCTGCAAACCTTCTGCATGCAAAGCAGATGTTCTACCACTGAGCTATGGTGCCTTCTCACCCTGCCAGATCTGTTTTCTGTGAAACAGAAGCACAAATGTTTCTGACACTTTATTTTGATATGACTGGCAAAAGGCAGAAACATGTGAACAGCAAAAAGACATCATAAGCCTGTGAAGGTGACTTGGAAACTACAACTAACCCAGAATGCGGTTGCCAGATTGCTGAATGTGGGTACAGAAGCTAATTAGACTTGCTGTTTCCACTACAGCAGCTTAAGAGGTAGCTAGCTGACTGATTAGGCAATATGTGAAATAGTCTTTTAGTTAGCAAGGAAATTGGTTTAAGTTAAGAATATTTCTTCAAGTGATGCTAAAAAAGGCCTTTCCCCCCAGAAAGCATCGCTTGTGAGAGCAGTTTATGCAGCAGAGTATATTTTTAAATGGTGTCCAATCTTGCCAATTTAGGTTTTACTTTCAAACTACAGATGGTAGGTAGTACAAAACCTAATTTAAATGTGAACAGGGCCTTATAGGTTTTCAATGGTGAGTTGCAGTGCCTGAAAGAGCTACAATCAGGTTCCATGCCCAGTTCTTCTAAGGCAGGGGTGCCCAAATTTTTTTCAAAGAGGGCCAGTTTTGATGAAGTGAACATTCACGAGGGCCAACCAAAATTGTCAGGATTTTTTTAGGATTGAAGTTGTTGAGGTTTTTCGATTTTATGCCAGAGTTGTTGAGCTTTTTTTAGGATTTGACCGCAATAAATAAACTGCCACAGAGGCCGGATTAGGCCCCCAAAACGGACTTTGGATATGCCTGTTCTAAGGGCTTTCAGAAGACAGAACCATGGATAGCTCCCTCTGTCTGCTTAGTGTGCCCCCCAGGCCCCCCATAAAATAATAAACCATATGCCTCTATTAGTTCATTACGTATGCAAAAACAAGAGTTCTGACATCAGCAGCAAAATATATTTTCCTCATGCTGTAGAAGAGGAGTAGCAGTTGCTGTGCTTTGAAAGAGCAATTCTTTGGGTTTGTGTAGGTGGTTTAGCTGCCTTATCCAATGCCCTGCTGAGGTCTGCAGGCAGCTTGGCATGAAGAAAGCGGAAAAGCTCTTCTCCCTCTTCCATGATACTAGAACACAGGTGCATCCGATAAAGCTAAACATTGGAAGAGTCATAATAGACAAAAGACAGTACTTCATCTCACACTGTATTATTAAACTATGAAATTCACTCGCACAAGATGTAGGGATGACTACCAACTCTGGGACAGTGTTAAGAGATGATCCACCAAATTCACTGAGGATAAGGCTGTCTCTGGCTCTAGCCACAATGGCTATGCTCTGCCTCCACAGGCAGAGGTAGTATACTTCTGAATACCAGGTGCTGGAAACAACAGGAGGGGAAGAGTGCTGTTGCCCCGAGATCCTGCTTGCAGGCCTCTTGTAGGGATCTGGTTGGCCACTATGAGAACAGGATGCTGGACTAGATGGGCTACTGGCCTGCTTTAGTGGGGCTCTTTAAGTAAAAGGTGGAGGAATGGCCTATCCATTTCTGGCATTTCATGTTTGTTTGTTTGTTTGTTTGTTTGTTTGTTAACTTTTGATTTTCTCACTCATTAGAATCTTAGAATTGTACAGTTAGAAGGGATTCCAAGGGCCTTGTAGTCTGCAATAAAAGCTCAACTTTTAGGAAATAACAACTGTAGAATTGGTTTTCTGGAGCAGATATTAAAACCTGAAGGCAATCACCATGGAATTTGCAGCAGGGAAAAATCCACAATATAAGATGATAGACATTTGTTAGCTTGACATAACAGTTTGCTTTGCAAGAGTTTTCCCAGAAATCTATACAGCAGGTTGTAGGCACTCTGCACTGACTTCTCAATACATTCAGAATAGCCGGCCTTTTAGTTAAACTCTGAGCCAACAATACATCCATGACAGTGATAATGTCAACTGCAAGGGAGCAGGATCTCTAGATCAGGGGTCAGCAAACTTTTTCAGCAGGGGGCCGGTCCACTGTCCCTCAGACCTTGTGGAGGGCCGGACTCTATTTTTGGGGGGGAAATGAACGAATTCCTATGCCCCACATATAACCCAGAGATGCATTTTAAATAAAAGTACACATTCTACTCATGTAAAAACACCAGGCAGACCCCACAAATAACCCAGAGATGGATTTTTAATAAAGGACACATTCTACTCATGGAAAAACACACTGATTCCCAGAATGTCCGCAGGCCGGATTTAGAAGGTGATCTGGCCCCGGGCCTTAGTTTGCCTACCCATGCTCTAGATCAGTGTTCCCCAACCTTGGGCCTCCAGCTGTTTTCGGACTACAATTCCCATCATCCCTGACCACTGGTCTTGCTAGCAAGGGATGATGGGAGTTGTAGTCCAAAAACATCTGGAGGCCCAAGGTTGGGGAACACTGCTCTAGATGGATGCATTAAGCCAAGGAGTGCTATCCTGTATTCTCAGGTCTCAAGAGCAAAAAGAGAGATATAACAAAATGTGGAAATGTCTGTTGCTTAAAACCTACTGTGCATTCTGATGCATGTTTACTCAGAGGCAAGCCCCACTACATTCAGTGGGGCTTACTTCCAAGAAAGCATGCATAGAATTGTGATCTTACCGACTCTCCCTAATCCCACCCCTTCACTCCCAATTTCTTTACATGTGAAATTGTAGGTTACCAATTTACTATGATACAAATTGGTCAGTGCTTCTGGGGTTAGGGGAAATTGTATTGGAGGTTGGACCTAGACCACAGGTTGTCAGTTGGCCATACCTGCATTCTGCCATTCTTAATGGAATATGGTTCATAATGCGGAATCTGGTGCTCCTGGAGATTTCCTGCTATACAGAAGTATGCCTCTAGCCCTCTTGTCTGCAGGGAAGGGGGAACTATTGTAACGACAGTAGCTGCTACAAAGGGTTTGGGAATTAAATGGTACCTAGTTGGGGTCTTCACTCATCATTTTTCTTTTCACTTATTAAAGAGAGGCTGGGGAAGGCTGTGTGGATTAATTAGCACATCAAAAGACCTCTGTGAAAAATGGAAAACTCAAGAAAAAAGAGATATTGCCAGGATGGTTACATAATGTAATGCAATTAGATGCACTGTTCTGATGAATGTAACCCATGTATATTATGCACATAATTCTTTTGCTGCAGGGATGTGCTATAGCAGAGTATAGGAAGTAAAATTACACAGACATACACAAAAGGTAGCCAACCCAAATTCACTGATGGATAATACAACAATCTCTATTGTGGCACTGTAAAGACAATTAGATAATAAAATTTCATTAATTTTAGCCAGCTTTTGTTGTCAGATAAAATGTATTTGTTTAAGCCAAGGGGTCTCAATAAATCATTACAGAATTACTTAATAATTCACATTCAATTTAAAAATAAGGCATGAAATGGGAGTAAAATACCAATTATATATATATATATATATATATATATATATATATATATATATATATATAAAGAATCCCAGTTCTTAAATTGTATCTATCTGCTTGCAATGCAGATGAATAGCTCCTAATTTCTGCTTTACTGTGCATGGCTCTTTGAGTCACTGCAGACATAATATAATTCTATCTGCTCATATTGGAGCACCCACAATACGACATACTGCACAGCAAATGAAATATACATTTGTTTATTTCAGTACAATCATATCCCACCTTTCTTCTTTCAAGCATCTCAAGATGACACACTCAAAGTGGTCCCCAGAAGATCTCCCATCCAGAAAATGACCAGACCCAGACCTGCTTAGCAGCAGCATGGTGACTTCACCATGTGCCCCCAGACCATGCCCTGGACTAAGGGGAACTAGATCAATGAGACATAGCATACTAGGACTACCTATAGGAGTTGCTGCTATACTGTTTCTGGGACTTTTCCTTGTGGTGGTGTTGTTTGTTTGTTTGTTTGTTTGTTTGTTGTTATATCCCGCCCATCTGACTGAGTTGCCCCAGCCACTCTGGGTGGCTTTCAACAAATATAAAAGCATAATAAAACACTAAACATTAATAACTTCCCTATACAGGGCTGCCTTCAGGTGTCTTCTAAAAGTCAGATAATTGTTTATTTCTTTGACATCTGACAGGAGGGTGTACCACAGGGTGGGTGCCACTACCGAGAATGCCTTCTGCCTGTTTCCCTGTAACTTCACTTCTCACAATGAGGAAACCACCAGAAGGCCCTTGGAGGAGGACCTCAGTGTCTGAGCTGAGCGATGGAGGTGGAGATGCTCCTTCAGGGTTGAGACTGTTTAGGGCTTTAAAGCTCAGCACCATACGCTCCAAGTACACAACCATTAAATCTTCTCCATTTTCCATGGCTTGCTAGCCATAGATAGTATCAAGCATCTCTGCAAGCTACCGAGCATGGATCAATATAGATAACTTTTGCTCCGAGCAACCCCAAGTTAAATCTAGCTAGGAATTCGATTTCTAACCGTTAATGATTCTAAGAGTGATTTGGCACCCAAGGCTACAGATAATTTGCAAACCACAGGTGCAGTTTCTTCTGACTATCACTAAGTTGTCCTCAGAAAGATGAATTAGTATCTCGCTGCCACCTAATTCTTGAACTCTGTTTTCCTTCCTCTGTCTCAGTCCTGTCCGAGTGATGATTCCTGTATGTATGTGTGTTTGTGTTTCCTGAAAAAGAGCATTCCAGGTTATCAGATTATCTTAGAAGAAACCCTCCACCCAAAGATGCTTCTTGTAATCCTAAAAGCATCACATTATAAAACCAAAATGCAGTCTAAACTGAAGGAGAATGCAGAGAAGAAACAGCTGGCATGTGGGGAGGAAACCTGAATAATGTCTTCTGTATAAAATTATTTCTTGGCTTTGAATGGGTATCAACACATTTGGCTGTATTCTCATAGGGTTTCTCTGGTGACCAAGATAAATTATAGGGTTGCCTATTTAGAGAAAAGTATCTTCTGGAATTATTCAGCTTGTGACTGAGTCATTAGAGGAGCAACATTGATTCAAATCCATTTGCTGGGATGCAGATCTATAGTTTATTATTTCTGTTGCACTCCTCAGTGTACAGATTTCTCCTCTTATTCATGAAGATAGATTAGGCTGAAAGGCAGTGACTTGCCTGAAGGGCATCTAAGTCAGTTTCATGGCTGAGAGAAGATTGTAGACTGGATCACCTTTGTCCAAAGCTCTCACAGCAGGCTGCCCTTGATTTTTTGCAACAGGTTCTGTGTTCCTGGGAATATCTCTCCCTCTAGTGCCACCACTTGGTCCCTGCCATTGGTTCATGATACCTTGCTACAATGTTGGAGCTTGATCTCCCTCGTTACTGTAGTATACTATAAGCCCAATCACTACAAATGCCTATTCAGAAGAAAGGGCAAACTCATACAATCTGTTCATTTGCACAATGTTTGGTCATTATTCAACACATTCTAATGCAATTTTCTGGTCATGTTTCATTGTCACGAGGGTGAAGAAGTGCTTTAATCCGCTTTAAATGTGTGAACACAAGTTCAGGTATGCGATGTAATAATACTGACAAGTCTGTTGGTGTCCAGAGGTATCCTGGGATGTCCAAATATCCAAGGCAATCCCAGAGGCTTTGGAAGCAGCCTGATTCAGTCTATGACATTGCATTGGACACCCACTTTAGAAGAGCCCCAGTTCTCTTCAATTCTTCCTGATTTGGCTCAGGATTCAAGATTTGCCTGAAGCAAATGTGCACGCCCCTAGTGTAAACCCTCCTTCCAAGATGGATTGTCATCTACAGCTCCTTAAATGGCCCCTTGTTGCATTCTACATGTAGAAACACATGCTGCTTCACTTACCTGTCTCATGTAACAATTTACTAATTTGGAAGAAAGGTTGTGGAGCAGCTAGAGAGTTTTAAAGTGTAAAATGCAGGTGATGGATTAGAAAGCGGAAAACGAGAAACAAGAAATATTCCACATGTAATCTGTTGCAAGGTGGTATCAAAGGCCCCAAGCGACTGGTTTCAGCTGAATGTGTCCAACCCAGCTTGGAGTTATTCCCAGCAGCATGTTGAAAGGTAAATGATTAGGATTTGCAGCAAGGGATGCTCAAGTGACTTGTCTCTGTGGTCTCTTGTGGACAAGGGATTGAAGCCCCCTTCCTTGTATTTTCAGGATGGATGACATCCAGCTTTGTAAGGAAATCACCAGATTGAAAAAGGAGTTGCAGAAGCTGATTGCAGTGCCAGGTAAGGCCCAAACCCATGGCAACTCTCCCAGGGAGTGAGTTTTCTTAGCACCTTGTTTTTCCATAAAGCTCTGTTGGTGCCATCCCCATGTATTGGGGTATGAGGAGCTTGTGACCTCCAGCTATTGCTCAAATACAGCTCCCATCGCCCCTGTCCACTGGCCATGTTGGATGGGGCTGATGGGAGTTGGAGTCCAATAACGTCTGGAGGGTTGTGGATTCCCCGCCCCTACCCTATTCACCAGTGGGGATTGCCATTTACAGGATCACTTGGCCTCCAATGCCACTAAGCTAGGAGAGGATGTTGCAAAGGAATGTGAATTAAACAGGCCAATGCAAAGTTATCCTAAGACTTTTCTTGTCTCAGAGATGCTTGGCTAGCTTTGGAATTTGAATTTTTAAATGTTAAGCAAGGCAGGAGGAGAACCCAGGCATCTCAGAACAGGTGAAACTTACCAAAATAATAGTTTTATAAATATGTACTGCCCATAGCATTGTCTGTCACACCCAGTCCCAGGTAAGGGGCTCCATCGTTAAGAAGGGAATAAAGGTTAGAAAAAATCGAGAAGAACCTTCATGAGAAGGTTGGGAGGATGAAAGAGCCTGTGGGGAGGAACAAAGATTTACAACCACCCATAGGAGGTCATAGTGGAAACCACCACTATGTTTGGTTGGAGATGTATAGACAGAGGGCTGCAAGTTGGTCCTGAAAGTAGTCGTCTGGAATCCTTGTATCCTGAACCACAGTCCAAATATTTAAATAAAGTTTCTCAAGTCCAAGGTGCATCCTTTTCTTCATGGTGCAGCTTGATCAGTACCAACCCACTCTCTGTTTGTACAACAGTGCCCTACAACATGGGTCTGCATCCTCCAGGTCTTGTCCACTGCATGGCACTGAGACTTTCAGCCCTGCCACTCTGCTTCTCCTGCCCCTCAACCACTTCCACCTCCACCAGCAAGCCAAGTTGTCCTTATGGAGGGGCTACTCAAATGCTGCTTATCCATTGCTGGAGAACAGTTGGGTGCATACTTTATATTTATCTATTATCTATGTATTTAAAAGTGGGTGGGTTTTTTGAATACGCCTGTGCATGAATTTGTTCTATGTGTGGAGATCAGTGCATGCTGATCAATGCACAGTCTTCGCAGTTGGGCTCTATTCCAAGGTGATAAATATCATGACGATCAGTAGTTTCTTATCTGCCATAGCCCTCGTCCTCCTTCACAGCCATTGTAAAATAACATTGTTGTCTTCCACCTCTTCTGCCCTTGAGGACTCCTTGGATCATTCTTTGTCTAGCTTCTCCCCTTTGACCTTATCGTCTTGGGTAACCCTACTGGGAGTATGAGTCTCCTGACGGCTTCACTCACAAGGAACATAGGAACGTGCAAGCCCATTCACCACGACAAGGTGATGATCCTGCGAGTGAGATCTGGCCTGCGAGCGCTCCAATTGGAGAATAGCCTCTACTAAAGGCATCATGGGCTTCAAAGAAGCATGGACTCAGGAAGATAGGGAGAAACGAGCTCCAACTCTACAATTCTATGAATCAGTTAATTACAGAGCAGTCTAAAGTCAAGGAAGAGTAGAGAGGCCGATCCACTGTCACATTTCAACCTCCTCTACAAGCTTCAGAATTTGTCTTTCCTTTTTGCTAGGTCAGCTACAGGTTGATGTAGCTCCACTGAGCTTTTGATTCAGCAACATGAGAAACACATTAACATTGTGTATAAGATGCTCAGGAAAACAAAATCAAAAATGCATTTGCCTGGCATTGAAAGGACAGTAAGGTAAGTGCCAGGCAAACCTTTCTGGGGAAAGTGTTCCATCACTAGGATGCCACTACCGAGAGGGCCCTGTGTCAGGCAGGGGACACCCACATATCTCTCGTGAAACCCATTTGTTGTTATTCCTCTGCCATTAACCTATTGCTTTGTGGGTTTCCCCCTATTTTGCAGAAAATAAAAAATCTAAAGAAGACAAGCAGCAGGAAGAGGAGCTAGTGCAGCAGATTCACAAACTTGTGGAGACTCGAGATTTCCTGGTGGATGATGTGGAGTTTGAAAGGCTCAGGTACACATGGATACCAACAGCTGTGCCAGTTTCCTGGCTCCAGCTAAGTGTTGGCATGCACCCAGTGCTGTTCATATATGTTTTTCACCTTTTCTCCAGGTCACCATACCCAGGGCTTATCCCATTTTATCCCCACAACAACACTGTGAAGTAGGTGAGACTGAGTGAAGGTAGCTGTCCTGGAGTCACCTCGAGTATTTGAAGCCAGTTTTATCCACTAGACTATTTGGTTGGGGTACGCAAGCAGACTTTGCTTCTGTTGCTTCCTCAGTTCCACACAGGACAATTGTAGATGTGTGTGCTGTTAAATTCATCGTCACATATTGTTGTTGTTGCTTTAAGGGACTTTTCCAAAGGTAAGGTGAGGAGGTGGAGGCAGGGCTTACTCTACATCACTCAGCAAAAACTCAAATCATTGTCTCCAGGGATGATCAACCTTTTTGGACAGTATTGCAATACTAGAGTCTAGGCAGATTTTAAAATGTTTTTTAATAAAGGGCATGAAGCAAAGGCTTGGGGTACTGGTACAAGCAGGGAAAAGGAGCTGTGCATGTCAGTGAAGCACCACTCTTTCCGAAAGCTAATACAGGTATTCCCTGGAGCCAAGAAAGAACAAAAAAGCAGCATCGTCCTTCACAGAGATCTTAAGAACAATAATTCAGGATACCTTGACTCTAACCCAGGCATCCCCAAACTTCGGCCCTCCAGATGTTTTGGACTACAATTCCCATCATCCCTGACCACTGGTCCTGTTAGCTAGGGATCATGGGAGTTGTAGGCCAAAACATCTGGAGGGCCACAGTTTGGGGATGCCTGCTAACCTATCTGGATTATAGCCATACCTTCACACACAACAAGCAATGGCTGCTTATTGCTGGGATGCAAATCTCATCCACAGAGTAGTAACCAATTTCCTCCTTCCACAGAGAACGAGAAGAAGACAAAGAAATGGCAGAGTTTTTGAAGACCAGGATTTCCAAAACCTGCCTTCCAAAAACAAGTAGGTACTTGGGAGTGAGCAGCCTTTTCCACTGCTGTGTGTATGTAGGAACAGGGTTGTGCTTCCTCCATGCTATATCTCGATCTCTACCATCTTTATCTCTATCTCTATTGCACCAAGAAAAGTTGAAGTCTGTAACCTGTGTAAATGATGCAGATTTGCATAATTTAGATTCTGCACTGTTTGCTCTTTTGCATTCATAGATCTGGGTTTTGCTATCTTGCATGGCTGAATCCATTGTGCATAGATGCTGCTCCAGAAGGGAAGCCATTTGTGTGAAGAGGTTCCCATGCAGTCTGGATCATGTCCATCAGCCAGGACACACACAGACACACCCTGCCCAAAAAGAGGAGGAGAAGTTGTTTGCAACTGGAAAATAGCTAGCCTATGTAGGAAACCGCTGCTTATATGATTTGTGTATATTATTTTTATTTCTTGCTTCTTAATCAAAAAGATCCTGAATTATCTACTTTTTAAAAAATGAGTGGCCCAATATTTTTACTAGTATATCTTATTAAAGTCCAGTGTAAATGTGACAAGTTGATGTTTGCAAATGCAAATATGCACACACAGATACTCATCAGCGCTGGCAGCTGTTCCCACTGAGTGTAGTTTGGAGTGGAGGGTCGGTGCCATATGTAATTTGCTGCTGCCACCCAATATACAAATATACACATTACTTGGTTGCAATGGTGGCTGGCACTCATTGGAACCAGCAGGGCAGAAGGTAGGGAGGTCAACAGTAGGTAGAGCCAGAGCCAATGGCAACTAGAGTCAACAAATTCTAGCTTTGTCTCCACTCTCCTCCCTGCTGAGTTCTAGAAAGGCAACACTGAGACTAAGGGAGGTGAAGTTTACAGCCAGTGTCACGCCCTGGACTGGCTGTAAGGAAGCAGACAGGTGGAGTTCTGGTTGAGGGCAGACAGAGGTTGGTGGGGCAGTGCCCCATTTGCCCATATGAACAATCCTCCACTGGTTGGTTGTGGGCCAGCTTTAAAGCTCAGACCTTCCATATGAGTTGTGTGGATCCCAGATGCAGACACCTGCTTACCTCGGGCAGACTGGTGGCTATCATAGGGCCTGAGCATGAGCCACTGTTCCCATAGCAGTAACTGTTTGTTCCTTCACAGCCCCAGGAAAAGAAAAGAAGATGACCTCAAGAGGACAGCAAACCGCTACACCATATGTAACAAAGACAGGACTCACCCTCCTGAAGGAATGCTGTGGCTTCACCTGCTCGGTCATGTAGGCTGGGGCTATTGTCCATATTGCCCACCCCACCCACCCCGAAACGCAAAATACATTCATGGGCAAACGCTGCCCGCCCACACCCCGGTCAACTGGACCCATTCAACTCATAGCAGAGTCACAAGCTTGAGGAGCAGGGACAAGGGATTCTTTTGCAGATGACATGGACATTGAAAGCACATGTGGAAACTGCCGGGGGCCCAAAGGCAGGGCCGGCACCCACCCACCTGCCGACCAAAACCAACCCACACAATCAGGGTGGGCATCACAAGCAGAGAGCCAGCATGCGTGCTGCCAAATGGGAGGGCCAAACCACAGACTGCTGCCTTTTCCCTACCCTTTAACAGGGCAGGCAGGGGAAAAACAGGAGCCCCCAGTGAGGATACTGTTTGCAGGCTGGCTACAGGGTGGCGAACCAGAGAAGGTTTCAGGCAGCAAAATATTGTTGCCAAGCGCGCTCAAGCAAATGCACACAAGCACACACATGCAGACACAAACAATATGGAAGGACCGAGCCCTTCTGATAGTTTAAAAGCAAGAAGAATCAGCAGGACTAATACAACACTCCCCCCCCCCCTTCTCTCTCTCTCTCACACACAACCCCGGCCTCTCAGTAATGTGAATGTTGCTCCTCTTCATTCCTTCTCTGATTAGCAGGTTACATCGAAACCGCCATGAAGTTACCTAGCAACTGTGGGGCACTGAGCCTTCTACCGTATCATCTCTGCGGCCGCTTCCATGTGCAGAATGATGGCAATCTGTTTAAGTTTATTCTTAAATTACCGCCCAGCAGCAATCTCATTCACAGCGACCATCAGCTCTTCATTCTTCATTCTGTTCAGTGCAAAGACGGGTGGCTAATTAAATGCTGCTTCAAACGGTGTGTGAAAATGGGTGTAAGGAGTCTATGCAGAGGAGACACTACCATGTGTGAATGCACACATGTCTGTTTTGCTGTCAGCTACACCTTCTGGGAAAATAGGTGCTTGCATAGTCTTCACATAGGATGGTGTGCACAGATAGACATGCATACTTCCCCCATCCCTATAAGGGAAAAGACACATATTAAGCAGCCCAGAGAGTCCCAGAAATAATGGATTCCTGAACCATCCCTAGCAGGACATCCAATGTCCTCTTTTAAATTTCTAGGGGAGGTTTCTACAGCAGCACTTGTGCCCTCTGCTTCCCGCCTTGAACTCTGCAGTCCTTCCTCTTGAGATGCCTCATTCTACTGCCAGTTGGTCAAACTGGAGCACTTTCACACTTCAAATCTAGGGGATGGGATGTAGCTCACTGGTAGAATATCTGCTTTCCATGCAGAAGGTCCCAGCTTCAATCCCTCCAGGGAGGGCTAGGAGAAACTCCTTGACCAAAACCCTAGAGAGCCACTGCCGGTCAATGTAGATACTAATGAGCTAAGTGGACCAAGAGTCTGACTTGCTATGTAACTAAACAGGCTGCCCAGAGCATTCTCTTCTCCAGATCACTTTCCCACAGGTCTTCAGGAAATTGCCAAGGCATCCCTGAGAGTTTCAGCACTTCTGTCGGGGGCAGAAAGAGCCAAAAGCTTGGTCTTCCAAGCTGTCATCTTTATGACAACGAATGCCACTTGTGCTGGGACCGGGCCATGAATTGGAATTGAGGAGGTCTGTTTGGCTGTCAAATTGAAGTGAAGCCCAGCTGCAGAATCTCTGTGCATTCATGTCTATGTTTGAAGTGCTGCAGCTAGACAGAGAAGCACAGGGACCTCTACCTTAGCATTATGTCCTCCTTTGATTTCCTATTTCCCAGCTTGGCAGAATAGCTTCTGGGGCCATGCTTGGGGATAAGGTGGTCCTACTTTTTGAAGGCCTATCAGAGGACAGCCCTCTATTTGAAAGCATCCTCTATACCAGGGGGTGGGGAACTTTCACCTCTCCAGAATCTGCTGACCTACAACTCCCATCAGCCCCAACCAGCATGACCAATGGCCAGGGATGATGAGACCTGCAGTTCAGCAGCATCTAGAAGGCTGTCTGGTCCAAGTCAGGTTTAAAGATAAAGAGCTCCAAGAACAAGGAATGCCTGGGCAGCAAAATGGGCACAGGTCATCTGGCCACAGTCTTCCCTGCTATGGTGAGATGTATTGTATTTCTATTTAAATTACAGTAGTTATTTCTAAGCTTTCATCTATACATATAAATGATCATATGCACATTTTATGCAAATCTGTGTTCTCTTTTCTCCTTTTTGATGATGCATTTTGTGACGTTTAAATGGCCACCCTATCTGGCAATGGTTAAGAGATCAAACCCCAAAGGTCAGAGGTCAAGGCTGGGAGGGAAGTGGGTGTCACATGAACTTGGCATGCAATGGCTAATGGCCATTGACCTGGGTGTAGTACGCATCCTTTTGGTTGAACACTACCACCTTCACAAAATGGATTCAAGCTCAGAGGGCTAATGTGGATCAAAGGCTCAGATCAGAAACCTGTGCTAATGGCTTTGTGCTCCAGCTAGGAAGGAAAATGAAAACCGCCGCTGCAAGAAGTGAATAGCATAGTGTCCAAATGAGATGAATTAGAAGTGATTAGGATGAGATGAAGGGAGGAGAAGAAAGGCTACTGTTCTGAATGGCTAAGGCACACAGGATGCTAGCTTCATAAGGGCCATGCATCAGTTATATGTGCCTGCCTGTCTTATATATACACTTACTGTACATCCTGGCAGGTCTCTTTCAGAGAAGGCTTGTCCAGAACCTTGATTTGGCTGTGGCTTTGCCAGAAACCCTAGAATCATAGAACTGTAGAGTTGGAAGGGACCCAAGGGTCATCTAGTCCAACCCCCTGCAATGCAGGAACCTATTTAGTAAATCCTCCAGAATAAACAGAAAGCACCCCTTTCCCCCATCTCACAAAGGAAAAGACACAAATGCCTTGAGTTTCTCTGACCCCATAAATGTGAATTCATCCACAGAGCTGAGTTGCAGTCTTTTTGGATTGGCATCTTTTCAAATGCACACTTTGTACTGCTTTATCTTTTGTGCAGCGACATGCAGCTTTGAATTAATTGAGGCCTGGGGGTAGGAATGGGGAAATGGAAGGTGCGGGTTTGATCCCTGAACTCACCTAGCTTAAGGGCATCATTGGTTGCTCTCCAAATGGCTATGTATGAGTGGGAAAAGTAAGGCTCCCCGATTGTGAGAACAGGAATTTCTGAGGTATGCTCGTTCATAGTATCAGTTAATTTTGAAAGATGGGCACACACCTACTTTAAAGAAAGAGGGGAGGCCTTACAAAACAGAATTTGCAGTGACAGGAAGCACAAAGAGCAGTGCAGTAGTTCGACACTAGCAAAGCCCTTCATAAAAATGTATTTCCTAGTGGAATCGTACACTGCAGCCCACTTTCACACACATCTGGCTCACATCTAGGTTTATAATGAGATGCTGTACCAGCTTCTGGGACCTGTTTGTATCAAGCTGCACTGCTGTCAACTCCCTTTGACGGAGGCCCAATTTAAGAACCTCATTAAAAGCTATGTGTTGCACTTGCCTGTCTGCATGGAGGTGTCTGGAATCATTAACTTCTCCTTACTTCTTTGTGAAACCCATTTGCTAATGGTGAAAGAAGCTTCTTGTGTGTGGGTCCTTTTTTATTATAGCAGAGGCTATAATGGCTTTTCCATGGCTACATCCAAGGGTTTCGCTAGCTATCGGATGGGCCCCAGGGCTCAAAACCTGGTTCTTTCGCCCCCAACCCTGGGTCTCTTTCCCATTCCTCTGATGGATGTGTGTGTGTGTGTGTGTGTATGCATAGGCTTCCAGTGCAATAATTAAAACTGAAAGCAGAGAGGGAAGAAGCCACATGGTGCTCAGCTTCTGAGTGTGGCAGCCAGGCCATGAATGATGCCACGGGGAAGCAGTTCCCCTCCTGCTGCTATAACACACAGAAAGCCCCACAACATGCTGTGTTTCTGTGTGCAGCCAGGACACTCTGCAAACATAGTGGTGGTTGTGAACACAGACAAGGGAAGAACTGTGAAATGTGCAGGTGGGGGGGGGAGCCCATCCTAAGCACAGAGCTATTCTGATGGCTCAGCAGGGAGAGGTTGAAAGACTTGACCCTACTCTTAGCCTTGTCTCTAGAAGAACTGCTACAGACTTGAGTGTGCGTCAGGGGTGTTGGAACAAGCCACTCACAGGCTGTCAAGTTGGCAGGCATCAAAGATCTGCTTGATGGAAAATCACTAAAAAAAAACCTTTGAGCTTACCCTCTCCATGAACCTAATGGGCAAGTGTGGTTCTTTCAATAAGATGAGGGTAAGTCAAGTTTGATATGTGGGAAACCACTTTTGTTCAGTGGATGTATGTGAAACATCACCACGATCCCCATCCCTGCTCCCCATTCCCATCGCCACTCACTAGACACCTAAAATAAAATAATCTGCAAAACAATAATACCTCCCACACATCCCCAGATCTACCTGCATACCCCTTAAAAGACAAGAGGTTAGAAAATATTGCTTTCAGATACCTTCCAATTAATTTGTTCTATTATTGTGCATAAATTGTTCTATCAGTTAATAGCAGACACAATCATTTCTTCCCTTTCCTCCTCCTATCTCGGTATAGACAGAAATGATTTCATCTGCAACAATTTCAGTCCATCCATGCCACTTTATCTTGCCACAGGCTCATAGCTCAGTTCCCTTAAATGACTGAGTCATTCATCCCGCCCACCCCACAGATGCATTTGTTTATTTTTAAATCAAATTATTAGCAGGATCAGTTCACCTCTTCCACACCATCAGTTTGAAAATGAGAAGGATCTCTCTGAGTGGTTCAAAATGATTGAAAGTAATTGCAGCCATGGAGGGGAAGGAACTTCAGTGGATACAACTCAGAGGCTACAGAGGCACCAGTTAAAAAGTTCAATACTCTTGAGTGTGCTGCTGAAGAGCAGGAGGCCACCATACCTGAGACTGTCAGACAGGAGTTCCCAGAAAAACCACCTGTACCATCAGAGCCAGAGCCTGGACCCTCACCTGAGTGTGAGGTACCAAATGCTCCTCCCCCCCCCAGAACCTCACCACTCCAGCAGGGCAGGGCACACACCAGGTGAGAGGCTATGGAACAGAGGGGACTACTCATCTTCAGGCCAGAGAGTTGGCCCTTTAAGAACCTGGAATAGAGCAGTACAGTGGTACCTCAGGTTACAGACGCTTCAAGTTACAGACGCTTCAGGTTACAAACTCCACTAACCCAGAAATAGTACCTCGGGTTAAGAACTTTGCTTCAGGATGGGAACAGAAATCGTGTGGCGGCAACGGGAGGCCCCATTCGCTAAAGTGGTACCTCAGGTTAAGAAGAAGAAGAGTTTGGATTTGATATCCCGCTTTATCACTACCTGAAGGAGTCTCAAAGCGGCTAACATTCTCCTTTCCCTTCCTCCCCCACAACAAACACTGTGAGGTGAGTGGGGCTGAGAGACTTCAGAGAAGTGTGACTAGCCCAAGGTCACCCAGCAGCTGCATGTGGAGGAGCGGAGACGCGAACCCGGTTCCCCAGATTATGAGACTACCGCTCTTAACCACTACACCACACTGGCTCTTTCAGGTTAAGAACGGACCTCCAGAACGAATTAAGTTCTTAACCCAAGGTACCGCTGTAATGGGGAAGCTGTGGTGTTCAATATGTTGTTGTTTGACATCTCCCATCACCCTTGTTCATTGAACATGCTAATGGTAGTTGTAGTTCAGCAACACCTGCAAAGTCAATGTTCCTAACTTATGTGGTAGAGCCTAGAAAAGGTAGTCTGGCTTTAAAGGCCTCTGTGTGCTCTAGGTTTAGGTTGCTCACTTGGAGCTATCCATGGTCCTGAAACTTCTGGCCTGCCTTGCTGCTTTCTCTATGGGGATTCGTTATCAAACCACAGCACAACAGCCTTCAGCAATCTGCCATGTGTATCTCCAGCTGCCAGAAAATATATATTAATTTCCATTCCATCACTCCACAAGCTAATATAACAACAAAAGGCTTTGGAATTAGTGTCAACATGTTCCTGATGTAACCAATAAATCACATTTCAAAATATTGCAATTTGTGAGGCCTTCTGTAAGTGTGAGGCAAACTGTGGGTGTATTTTAGCTTCCACCCACACTCCGTCTTTCTCTGCCATATTTTTTTTTAAGCAATTTATTCAAACTGCAGATTTTGAAGGGTGCCCAAGCAAAGTTACTCCCAGGCTATTGTCACCATGGTGTCAGGACTAAGATATTATTTTGCTTACCCATGATAGTGCATCCAAGATTCCTTTATCATTATAGAAGGGATGTGATTTCACAAGGGAGCCATTGCCGCCACCCCTTTTAGGAGGATGAAAAGCTGGGCAACTGCATTGCCGACCTTTGACATTTTCAGACAAAAAGTGAAATGTCAAAATGATCTTCCCACGTATGCTTATGTTTAAATGACACACAGAGATGGAGAGTGAATGCAGGAAAACGCTTCACATTGCATTGAGTAAGGCTGAACTTCTAAGCTCCATCCAGCATCTTATTATTTTAGAATGCTCATTGCAATAAGATTTTGGACATGTGTGAAGAATTAGAATTACCAACCTAATAAGAAAATTTTGTTTATGTATATGGAAAATGTATATCCTGCTTTCTCTATTAAAAAAAACCAAACCACAGCAGTTTACATAATAATCCTTAGAATGCAGAACAATAAATCTCCCATAGTTAGAGATGTAAGGTTTTCTGCAGGGCCTAGATTCTGGCGTATGTGGACTGCAACATAAAATGCAACCTGAAACACAACAGGGGGGAAATGACTTCACAGCATTTTAAGCCAATCATGTGTACATGTACTTTGGAGAAAACCCAATTAAACACAGTGGAACTTACTTTGGAGTAAAGATGCACACAGTCAGGTTGCATGTTGCATGAAGAAATAGGTTGGTCATAAGATTAGTGAGCTGGATCAGATTCAATAGCCAAATATTCCCTTCTCAGTTAATCAAAATTCTCATAACAAATAAATTACTACACCATCCACATGAAATGCTTCTTTGTGAACTCAGTCCTGGAAATGGGATTTTGGGGCTGTTGTTGCCAAAGGCAGCTGGTGCCAAAGCCTGTTGAGGGAAGTGACGGCAGGAAGGATCAGCTTAATCAATCAAGAGACCTGTGAATCTGTGTGAGAATGTGCAGCCTTATAAGCAATGATGACACTGCAGCTATCACCCTCCATAAGCTCAAAGTTGCAAACCCTCTTATCTAAAGCAGCCTCGCAGATGAGTCACCACAAGTCACTGGGTGCCTGTCATTACCAGTGGGCAGACAGCATCACTATCACTGCTGTGGCTATTAATGGGGTCCTAATTTAGCTCTTTGTAGAAGAAACGCAACCCAGGTAAGCTGATATGCTTTATTAAACCAACTTGTTTGTTTAAGGCTGAACTGAGATTTGGTGTGGGTGGGTGTTCAATGCTCTGAACTACACTACTGTAGCAAAGCACTACCTGGTACAAAACAGTGACTGCTATTTCATAGATCAGGTGTGTACACTGTCCTGACAGTCCACATATTCTCAGGACTTCAGCCAGTTCTGGTCTCCTGCCGTCACCCCAAAGATCATCGGTATGAAATATATCTCATGAGAAAATATATCTCATTTTGGAGGGGCAGAAGAAGGAGCACAGGAAGCTGATTTACCCCAAATCAGCCCACTGGTTTATCTACCTTAGTATGGTCTACAGCAGCCTTCCTTGAAGGCTTCCACCAAGATGTCTCCAAATGCCAAGGTTGCAGGAGTAGTGGCATACATTTCCCAGCAGACAAGTAATGCCAGCTTACTTGAGGAATTCTGTGAGTCAATCCAGACCCTGCACCAGAGAATCATAGAACTGTAGGGTTGGTTGGACCTCAAGGGTCATCTCACCCAATCCTCTCCAATGCAGGAATCAAAGCTAAATCATACTGCTGGTGATAGGAGCTACTCTGAGGAGATGTTGCCCAACAATGACTCTGCAGTCAGGCCTAAGGTAATCAGTTTGTTTAACTCTACCGCAGGCTCCCAATGAGGAGTTTTTCATGGTTTTTGAGACTGCTTCTGCTCCTATTCAGTGGCCTCCTCCATCACCTCCTCCAGAAAATGGAAGTCCATCTTCTGCCATCGAATTTGGGGAGCCAATGTGGTCTCTGCTCACTTTGCCAAAGTAGATCAAGGCCATTAAAGGTATCCTCCAGATGTTCTGGTCTACAACTTCTACCTTTCAAGACTGGGACTGATGAAGGTCTGGGAGAAGGCTGGTTTACACCAGTTTTATTCTAAGCTTCTCCCCACACACACACTGCACAAGCAGCCAGCACACTGCCTGCACCCAAACCGTTTTTTAACCAAAAGAACATGAAGGAGGGAAGAGAACATAAGAATTAAGAGAGAAAGAGACAAGAAGGAAGAAAAAATAACAAAGACACTGCACAAAACGTGTCTAGATGCATGTTTGAAGATGCCCTGGTTTATGTTGACTGGCAGGAATCTTTCCCAGCCCTACCTAGAGATACCAGGGACAGACACTGAGAGCTTCTGCCATTGCACAATGGCCCTTCCCTGAGCCAAGGCCCTTCCAAATGCTTCCAGTGATGTGCAGCCAGGCCAGATGCAGAGGCTAGGTGATCAATTCCACAATGAGCCGAAGTAACAGTGGTAGCAGTCTTTAGACCCCTGCTGCTGAATCTGTTTTCCAAACAAGGATGAACTTTTACCTTCCCTCTTTTTCTTTGAATGCACCTTCCATGAGCCACTGACAACCCAATCTGTACCTATACCTGAGTGAAACCTATTGACTATAACAGAGATAAGCTGATTTACACCAACAAGACCCTAGCCCCCTGCATCTGCTCCGAAGCAACTCTTCAGGAAAGTGGCTTTCCATTAGCTGACGCAGTGGATTGTCCCAGGCTCTTTTAAGTCCAGTTGATAAGTGGCACCATCAGAAGGGATACAAAGGGGTGAGTGCTGCTGTTAATGTCAGTGCCGTTACAAAGAATATAGTGCTGCTGGCAACTCTGCTATCTGCCACTGGAAGGAGTCTGAATGAGAACGACGCTGGGGTAATTGTGCTCCTAAAGGCCACAAGTCTTGCAATGTTGTGCAAAAAGCTTTAAGTGCTTTATCAGAAGAAAGCAAATCACAAATGCAACCTCCTGAATATTCAGGTCCCCCCACCATACTGTAGCAGCCTAACAGGCATCAGTGGGTGATCTCCTTTCATTGCTCTGTTCTTCTGATGTTGTGAGCTGAGTTGTGCTTTAATTAAAGCAATACAGGAATGTTTACCAGGAATTTTATTCTTGGCAGCAGTTTCCTCCTCTACAGCTGTGTCTTGCGTATTCCTAACTCTCTGGAGAAAGGGCTATATTTCAGAATCTACATCCAGCGCAAATTCTACACTGTGTGTACACAACAAGCTCAAAAAGGTCACAGGTTCAACCCTCCCAGCATCTCCAGCTAGGGCTGGGAATGTCTCCTGCCTGAAATCTTGGAGGGCTGCTGCCAGTCAGTGTATGCAATACTAAACTAGATGGACCAGTGGTCTGACTTGGTAGAAGGCAGCTTTTTTGTGTTCCATGCTCTTAAGATTGGGGGGGGAGGTGAGGGATAGGATTTAACAATGAGAGGAGAGGAAGGATGAATTGGCACATTTCTGAAGATTCCAAATAGCAGCTGGCAATCATTCATAGTTTTCAGACTGACAATTGCTGTGTGGATTGGGGGTGGGGGGAGTGCCAGGGAGAGCCGGTGTTCAAAAAGACTTGGGAAATCAAAGACATGCAGGCCGCTGCTGTGGCAAGTTCCAGTTCAGTCTCCCCAAAGACTCAGTGAGGTTTCTCTATAAAACCTGCACTGATTAAAAACAGGAATAGCTATGTTTCCTGCATTTACCTAGCTGGAACTCCATGGTCACCAGTTGATTAAGAATATAATATACAGCAGAGTTAGCCAACATGGTACGCTTCAGATGTTCTTGGACTCTAAATCCCATCCGTCCCAGTCAGCATAGCCAATGGGCAAGAATGGTGCAAGCTGAAGTCCACCAACAGGTTCCTCATCCTTGGGCTTGTCCTTCCTAGCAAAAACACAAGGAACAGCATTTTCTGCCCCTGTCCTTGACTTCAGGAATCTTGAGTTGGAGAATAATTCCAGGCTTGATGTGTATGGATGGTCAGGGCCTTGATACTGTGGGTCCAGCCTCCTAGATAGAAGAAACCCACCTTCAACATGACATGTTCTCTAGGAACTGTTGGAGAGAGAGAGAAATCTCTGGTGTTTGTTTCTGAAACGACAAATGTGGGAACTTCTTAGCAACTCAGTCCACCTTTCTCTCCCTCCGAGTTCTATTCTGTTTGGCATCCATTCCAAAGAAAAGTCCTTTCTCCTGTGTGTATCTGAAGAAGTGTGCATGCACACGAAAACTCATACCAAGAACAAACTTAGTTGGTCTCTAATGTGCTACTGGAAGGAATTTTTGTTTTGTTTTGTTTTGTTTTGTTTTTCCTTCCTTCTTGACATTCTAGTATAAGAGGATCATTCTCTATTCCTTCATACACACCTTCTCCTGGCTGCTGCTCCCACAATAGCTGAGTTAGGCTTATACAGAGCTCAAAAATAGCAAATTTCAAGAGTAAGACCTTGAAGCAGCCTCTTGCCAACAACACATCCACAACAACAACCCTGCTCAGTATTTATTGAGCAAAACATTAAATAAATCTTACAAATATATTCCAGCCAAGGCAAGGATGCCTTGCAACAGCCCCACCATGTGGCATTTTGCAGATGGAACACAACTGAGGGAGAAATCGTCTTTACCTTGGGATGTTTTTAATCTCTAGTGTAGATAGAACCATGCTAGGGATGAACTGAGTGGTCTCCAGCCTGTCTGCTTGCACGAAAATGATATAAGACCTAATTATCTACCTGTGAAAAGACAGCCTCTCGAGTTTAATTTGTTTGTTTCGCCTACTTTGAATGAACCGCAAGACAATGCCCCAAATGGAAAGGAAGGTGTAATGTCAGGGGCGGGGAACCTATGGCCTCCCAGATGTGGCTGGGTTCCAAATCCCATCAGCCTCATCCAGCATCACCAATAGCCAAGGAATGATGGGAGTTGCCATGTTGGCCACCCATGATGTACAGAATGGTTGCAATCTGCAAAAATAAATAAATAAATATTATCCACTTTCTGGACTGATTGAATGGAAATGCTCTTCTAAACTGGGAGGTAGTATGGTGGTGATGTCAATAATAAACTTAGTTCAACTGGGCTATTGCTATCCACAGCCTTTTTCTTTCCTACTTTTGTGTGTCCCCTGATCTGTGTATTAGATAATTATGGTAGGAACAAGGGGGGTTATTGTTTGTATTTGTTTTTATGACATGTACTTCAGTTCCCTGCTTTATCTGTTTGGGTTAATATAAAATTCAGAATTATTATTAATAAAAATAGTAAAACCCACCTAGGTTGCAGGGTATTTCAAAGGCATCATTTATCACTGTACAAAATGGTATGGAATATAACATGGAGCAAAGGGGGGGGAATATAAGCCTGCAGGGGTGAAACATTTTGGCTGAAACCCAGAAGAATGTTTTGGTAAGACTGCACACTTGGTAATTTGAAGGAGATAGGAGTCAAATGCCTTGGTATTCTCACCACTATTATTATTTTATTGAATTTTAATCTCTAGCAAAGGTCACAGAATCCAGCTTTTTGCCTCTCACCAGTTTGGTTGATCATAGATGCGAAAAGCCATTAAGGTTCAGTAATTAATCACAGATGGAGAAATTTGAAGCAAAAGCTGCACATGACAATGGGAGACTGTTTTGGATTTTAAGCAGCGCTCAAATTCAGAGCTGCGCTCAAATTCAGAGGCTACCGTCTTCTGGTTTCAACTGGCCCTCTTAGTTACTGTCTTGTAGAGTGTTGGAGGGTGTGATTAGCTAAAACTGGGGTAGGGACTCACCTGGTGAGGCTTATGCATTTTGTTCCCTACATAATGGGAGCATTGGTTTTAAGTACAAAGTGTGTGCACAGGTTGGAGATGAGCCGTCCCCAGACTCACCTCCTGTCAGCCCTCTCCCAGGTTATGTGAGCTGGCTTCTGGCATCAAAGGTCAGTTTTGGGGTGGGAGCTGGCAATGAATTGTTGTGAGTTATTCTGCAGGGAGATTCAACTCTCCTTACCCATTGCAACCTTAAAATTAGGCCCTTGCTCTCACTTAGTAGCAACAGGGACAGACAGTTTAAAGAAATTGGTCTGCTGTGACGATTGCAACAACTCAGAATGCACAACATGACACACAATACCTCCCAAACAATTCCACTGAGTTACTGAAGTGCTTCTATTGCAACATTTAACTGCAGCATTCTTCCCCCAATTTTCTCCTCCTGACATTCTGAACTTTTAGCTCACAACAGGCTGACAACTGTCAAATGGGACAGTTCTCTGTGCAGAGTTCCAATCTTTCATTTGGAGCATTAACCTGGAATCCTGAGACTAGAGAAAGCACACCTACTTACACACAGGCATCTCAATTGATTCACGTACAATCAATTAAAAATAAGGCAGTTCCTGCCCACAGGCTTGCAATCTAAAAGATATGACACAAAAGAAAAAAGCGATGGGGAGGGAAGAAGCAGATTCGTGCATCTGTTTTTAAAGTTCTGCTAGTTGACACCCTGAATTGGAAACTGTTCGTGTGTAGGAGAACCCTGATAGAAATGGTCCTTCAGGAGAGCTGATAGTCTTTCAGGAGGTCTTCCTACTCATCTCTTGCACTGTTTTGGTCAAATGAGAGTTGAATCAGAGAACGCTCTCAATTTGCATACAGAGAAGAAACCTGGCCTCTAGTTTTTTCCTGGCCAACCAAGAGGGAAGGGGAACCAGGGGATAGAGTTACTGAGTGGAATTTAACGTAGCACTATCACATACCCTCCACATTTCTCCAATGAAAATAGGGACATCCTATTCCATTATTATTGTTGTTATTATTGCTGTTGTTATTGTTGTTATACCCCACTCATATGACTAGGTTGCCCCAGCCACTCTGGGCGGCTTCCAACATACATAAAAACATAATAAAACATGAAACATGAAAAAACTTCCCTATACAGGGCTGCCTTCAGATGTCTTCTAAAGTTTGTATAGTTACTTATCTCCTTGGCTCGGGGGTCACATAACTCCATGCCCTCCAACATTTCTCTGAAGAGAATAGGAACGTCTTAAGGAAAAGCGGGACATTCCAGGATCAAGTGAGAAACTGGGACTGCTTCTGTAAATTCAGGACTGTCGCTGGAAAATAGGGGCACTTGGAGGACCTGCTATTACGATTGTTCCATCAGCACAAGCATTTCTGCTTGCCTGACAAAATGATCTCCCCTCCGCAATGTTGTGGCAGGACAACACTTAGGAGGAATAAAGATGAGACTAACTGAGAACTGCAGAATACATATGTGGGTGATGGAGGGGAGTTTAATTCAAGAGCTGTAGAGGACTAAGGTTAAGAAAAGGGTTGTAGGCAAGCAAGTCAACCCACAGTGTGTGTTCCCTACTATGGCAGCCTCCACACTAAGACCAGGACAGGAAACTCTCACTGCCCTTTGAAGTCACCCATGGCCTGGAGAGGGACATTCTGCTCACCCCAAGGCAAACTGTCTGGCTGACTTTCTCTTCACACAGAGAACTGGGCAGACAGAAGAATGAAGGAAGAGACAAAAGGCCCCATCAGAAAGACATGACTCAGAAATGGCATTTTCTCTATTCTAATAAGCGATGTTGTGTCAGAGAGGTAATTTATTCATGGGGTGCTGATGCAGTTGCCATGGAGAACCTAAGAAAAAGAAGCCGAGCTTTTAAAGCACACACTGTATCCAAGAGCCAAGCGCTCAATCAGGGAGAAGATGTAGAGACACTGGGAGAGAAGGGTGAAGCACAAGACAATTAAAGCTAACCCGCTGCGGCTTCCACTCCATCGTGAGGTAATGCTCCAAAACCTTTCCATCACCGACTTCAGGAGAATTCAGGCTCAGCCCCAGTGTAAAGGCATTTGCTGCAGCCCACGTGAAAACACAAGGACAGCCTGACTGGATCAGCCCTGGGGAATACTTATTATGATTATTTATTTTATTTGGAGCATTTGGAGCTCACTCTTTGGCCTAAAAGGCTCCCAGATTGGCTTACATGCAGTTAATTGAAACAGGTCACTGCCTACAGGCTTACAATTGTTAAGAAAAAAATGGCACACAAGGGGAAAAGGACAGGGAGGGAATAGGAAAATGAAAATCAAACTCAGGCACCAATTCTTAAACAGCTGTTCTTAAAATGACCAGCTGGCACAGTTCAGGATTAGGAGGTACCTGATAGAGTTGGGTTTTCAACAAAGCTGATGGAATGAGCCCTGCTTCTACTCTCTTGCTATGGTAGCCTGATGGAATGGCTGACCCCACATGACAGCTGAGGGGAGAGGAGGCCTGATGGAGCTGGCCTGCCACAGGCAGAAGAGCTGATGGAATGATCAAGACTTCCACCACAGACAGTGCCCAACGCACAATGGGTTGGGGTGAATGATGCAAATACTACACTGGGCTGGCGCAATAACATTTGCTCAGCCAAATCTTGGGCACTCTCAGGCTGTTCATGCTTCCAGTGAGGGAGGGGCACATTTCTGTGGTGACAAGATCCCAGGATTTGCTGAAAAGCACCCACACAATGTTGATGGTTAGCAGGCATTTCTGCAGCATGATCAGCCACACACAGCAAGGAAGTCAGCGTAGGAGCCTTGCAGATGCATTCCACTCTCCCGGAAACCTTTTGGAGTTTCAGGGCTTGATAGAGCTTGCGAGTCCCAGACTCAAATATTTTCGCACCTGAAGAGACCAGTTAAAGTTTCACTACTTCAAAGTTGCCACCATGGTAATCACTCTTGCTTATCTGCACAAAAGCCCAGACTTGTATGTAGAATCAAAATATCAATCTGGTTTTCACCATCAAAGTTTTCATTTTTGCCATAGCAACTGTGAGACAATAGGGTGGATGGAACTGAACACAACAACCTTGAAAAGGGGTAACCAACCTCTTTGGGCCAGTGGGCACATTTTGAACTTTGAGAATATACTGTATTTTGCCTAGTATATATGATGTTTTCACTAATATATGCATTCCTGTACACACTTTATACCAATGTTTGCACACACACACACACACACACACCGCCCCATCGCTCAGCTGGAGAACCGCATTACAAAATTTGGAGATGTGTGAATTTTAAAGGCTGATTGTATTTCGGTCCACATATTGTTTCAGAAAGTGAGGATAGGATAAAGTGAATCTAATTTCTTTTCAGCTCTAATCAGAACTCATGCTGTGCCACAATGTTGTTTCAAAGAGCATTATGTGTGTTTTGATTCCTTAATGCTCTCCTCCATCTAGTAGAAGAGGTTAATTTGACCATCTTTCTAAACGGCAGCTCCTTCCTGTTATCCTGACCACTCTGAAACCACTGGCCGCTAAAAGTATATGCTTGCTACTTCACACAATCTCCCTGGCCAGTTCAGTCCTTCTCCAAGGGGGAATGATGGATTGTGGCATTTACTGGTACCCTTCACACGAGAAGAGAACGATAGCTTCACATAGGACCCTACATCATTCCCAGTGCAGAACAGTCCTGTGGTTGCTAAGCAACCCTTCTGCATCTCCCGGAAGGTTCTGTGGCCCCAACTGTAACAGATTCTCTTTGTCTGATTCCTCCCAAGGCATTAGGAAAGGTGGAAAGGGGTGTCTCTAGCTCTGCGTAGAGTGTTGGGTTTAAAAGGGCTAGGGGTGCATTGCCTAGCCAGTGAGCAGGCATCATGACTACCATGGATGAAGAGGATCTGAGCGAGTATTTCCGCATACAATATGGACAGAAGTTGCTGAAACTTTTGATGTGAGTTAAATGCCACATCTCTTCCAGCAAGAACCTTCCTCTGGCCTCCTCTCTGTTCTACCTTTTACTCTTCATGGTCTTCTTCTCTGCTCTCCCATGTTTTTGGTATCTTCTTCTTCCATTTCCCTTCTAGGTTCTCCTGCTTCACCCCCCCCCCCCCACACACACTTTTTATAGAAGGGTCCAGGGTCTTACTAGCATCCTGGTTCCAGCAACAGCTGGCCAGGTGCATCTGGAAAGTCAACGTCAGGGACTGGACTGAGGAGGAATGGTGGGGGCTGCCTCCCCCTCCTCTTGAACCTTCCCAAGAACAGGAGGACAGTATAGATTTAGAACAGTGGTTTGCAGAAGGCCATAGTTCAGAAGCTGCAGAGGGGGGAAACTAAGAAATATTGGGAGAAGAGCAGCAGGAAGAAGAAGCACTGGGGGAGAGACAGCTGACAGTCTCAGTGTCTTTGGAAAGCATTCCTGAGCCACCCTCTCCCAGCACTAGGCAGGCATTGAGAGTAGTAGAACAGAAAGCTCAGAGGCAGAAAGTTCAGATCAGCTGGCGCAGGGATGACATAGAATAGGAGTGACAGAGGGGGTTGGAATTTACTCGGAGCAACGCCATTATTTAATAAAGACTTCATTCATTTCTCTCTCTCTGTAAAAACTGAATAAATTACATGGTAAGAACTCTTCTTGTTTATCTGCTTTTGGGCTGCCACTGGGGGAGGGGTCATATTCCCTGAAGCCTACCCAAACTAGACATGAAGGTAACAGCTGCCCATACTGGAAAATTTAATGAGGAGGATTTTAACTTCACCTCCAGTGCTATGGTCCTGATTGTAACATCCATCTGCTGCCATTAACTTTTTAAAAAAAAAAAAATGTAGGAGATCCTGAACATAAATCTCTATGTCACATGTAGTTTGATCCTTTGGATCCTTTGATGAGGGACTTTGTAAAGCACTTTTTGTATTTTCAAATATATAGCATATACTGGATTATCACTATTTATACACTTGTTGACATGCTCAAATAATCCTAATTCTAATTGTTGCAGGATACTCCCCTTTGCAGAAGCCATGCCGATCCTTAATCCATGAGACTTTTTCTTCTATGCATTTGAAAAGTCTACAATTTACAGGCACAGAAGTTATGCTGTCAGATATGCATATATATTTTTTAAAAAAAAAGAGCAACACTTTTACTTTTTGAAGGAAGCCCCTTTTTTACCTTTAATGGTTTCCTTGGCACTGCTGTTTAACCATGCCCATATCTTCATGAACTTATTTGTACCCTTTCAAATATCCTATATACATTTTTGTAGAGCTTCTGTCATAGTGGATTTTAAATAACACCCAAGATTCCTGAAGGAAGCTTTAATTTTTAATTAATCTCCTGATTATTATTTTTAATATTACCTCTTCTGAAATGAAATGTAACTGCTTTGGTCTTTCTAGGCAATGTTCCTCTCATATATGTTGAACTGGATGGTGCTGTCCCCCTGTTCCCAAGTGGTTCGGCAACTAACCAGACCACCCAGTACTAAAGCATAGCTTCCTCTCTTCTTGGCTCCATGATTAGCTGTTCACGTTTCCTTTCCAAGATCCTTCTTCGTTTGTCTCATGTTCCTTTCACTGCTTTCATTTCCCTGTCTTTCACTATTGCCACTAAAGTTTCATTTTCTTCCTCCAAACCCCTTTCACTTGCTGGGCATCTAAATTGAATCCAAGCCCCATTTTCTTGTTGCTCCTTGTAGACCTTGTAGACTGGAACCCTTGTCTGTTTTCTGACTGAAGCTCATCTCTGGGCTTGATCCAGGCACCTTTGGACAAACAGGATATTCTATCATTCTACCCCTTCATCCTAAGGTGTGTGAGCTGCACAAAACCTACCTAGCTCACAGGTCCTATGACTTAGAAATATCTCTGCACTCTTCATGGGAAAATCCTTTTTCTCTTTTATTAGGAAATTCCCAGTATCCGAGGAGGAGTCTCCATCTCCCTCCATTCGGCTCCTGGAGAAGAAAAAAGAAGCCAAATTGGTGCACCAGGCCATGGAGGCACAAAAGGAGGTGAGGAGATGCTCTGCTTTACTGCCTCTGTATCCCGGATAACCAGCTCTACCTTCCTTTGTCACCAGCCACTTCAAAACCACAGAACTACATGGCTTATTGGCAGCAAAGTACACATGTTTTGCCTATTTGCTATCAAAACACTTTCTGGTCCACCTGGCCAGGATGCTAATTTCTTTGACGTTTTGGGCTCTCTGTAACTTGAGAGAAAAGCAGGAGGCAACACGGTCTTCTGACACCTAACGGAACAAGAAGTCTACTGCAGCCTTCCCTGACCAGGTGTCCTCCAAATATTTTGGATTTTAGCTTCCATCAGAGTCAGAATGGCTAATAGGGACAGTGTGAGCTGTAGTCCAAAATATCTGAAAGGTACCAGTCTGATCTACTGGAATCAGATGTCCTACTGGTCTCTTCCCTCTGTGAACCTTTCAGGCATTCAAGACAAGGATGGAAGCCCTGAACAATCGTTGGGAGGAACTTGGTTCTAAGGAGATTCAGTTGAAAGCATATATTCGGAAATTTGAGCAATTCATACAGGTATTTGCTTCTTGCAATTCTCCGGCTTTTACATTATAAGACCTCCACCCTATTTAAGCACAGCACAGGCCTGGTTGTGATATGCCTGAAGCTACACATATGTACACATGCTAGTTGCTCTCTACCAATAGTAGAATCATAGAATTGTAAGCTCGAAGGGACCACAAGAGTCATCTGGTCCAACTTCCTGCAATGCAGGAATCTTTTGCCTAAAGTAGGACTCAAACCCATGACCCTGAGATTAAGAGTCTCATGCCCTAACCAATGAGCTATCCTAGCTGAAACTATCCCAGTTTAACTTAGGTGGAGTGAAAGGGGGTCTCTGCCCCCTAGGGCATAACCTGGGCAAGGACACAAAATATACAAGATTCATTTAATACAATTACCAGGTATTTAAATCACATCGTGTTTTATTTTCAACATTGAATTGATGAGCTTGTCTTCCAGATGTAGAGGACAGTCTAGATATCAGCTTGTGGAAGATTACCAGAGACTCAATAAATGCAACAGGCTATGCAAAGTGCCATAGCTGAGGCTTCTGCGGGCTAACCCAAGCAAACCATATTCAGGCATTGACTACTGCTAGCAGTGGAGAAGACTGAGCCACATTGGCTCCATCAGCCAGCTGCATTTTTGCACACCAGATGCTGAGTAGACTCAGTCTGGATGCCAAGAATTTCAGCAGTGGTACCTTTAAAGCAGTACCTCCATTTCCTAGCTCAGCTCAGTGCTGGTTCAGATGGAGACATGGTGTCAGGAGAGATCATAGCTCAGTGGTAGAGCACATGGTTTGTGTGCAGGAGGTCTCAAGTTCAATCCCAGCCTTGGGCAAAGAAATGGCTAGTTAGTTATAGCACTGCCTCTGCCTCAAGAACAGTAGTAGCAGGCATTACTGGGCTAGATGGGCAAATATCCTGACAGCGTACAGGGCAACTTCCTATGCACTTCTGACAGCCTTAAAGACTCTGCTAAAGGGAGGGAGGCCATGAAATCTTTTCGCATCTTGTCTTGATTCATTTTCAATGGTATGTGGGTTGGGGTGGGGTCCAACATGGGGCCATTAGGAGAACGACCAGAAACGGATCAGAGCCCTGAAGAAAGCCAACAAGGAGCGGGAACTGAAGAAGCAGCGAGTGAAAGAGCTGGCCAAGGCCAAGATAGAGATGGCAGCTCTGAAGCAGCAGCACCAGAAGCTCTACAACAAGCTACAGCAATACTCCATCTTCAACAAGTATCTGGAGAAAGTGGTTGAGGTCTCCGAGGTACGTATGGCTGCTAAGAAGGGAAGCAATGTCTGAGGGTGGAGCTCAAGAGCAGATGTCCAGTTCTTTGGTCTGTAGCCTGTGTGCAGAACCAGAGAAGCAGGCAGGGGGACAAAGGACCAACACTTGAGGTGGGGAGTGGGAGAGATCTCAGTTACCTTATTGTGGTTCTGTCTGTGCCACCAGAAATCTGCAGATCAGATTTAGGTAAAGGTAAAGGTACCCCTGACTGTTAGGTCCAGTAGCGGACGACTCTGGGGTTGCGGCGCTCATTTCGCTCTATAGGCCAAGGAGCCGGCGTTTGTCCGCAGACAGCTTCCGGGTCATGTGGCCAGCATGACTAAGCCACTTCTGGCGAACCAGAGCAGCACACGGAAACACTGTTTACCTTCCCGCCGGAGCGGTACCTATTTATCTAGTTGCACTTTGACGTGCTTTCGAACTGCTAGGTTGGCAGGAACAGGGACTGAACAACGGGAGCTCACCCCATTGCGGGGATTTGAACTGCCGACCTTCTGACCAACAAGCCCTAGGCTCAGTTGTTTAGCCAGTGCTTTTTTCTTTAAAAAAAAAAGAAAAAAGTTCATGGTTATTCTCATTTTCCTACTCATATTGAAATACTGCCCCTCAATGAAGCCAAACTTAGATTCACAAAATGTTTAGGGTATGCGTACCCCTGCATCCCCCCAGAAAAAAAAGCACTGGGTTTAGCACTGGCTCTACAGTTGATGCTAAACCAAATTCTAGAATCTGAAGTTTAGAACAACTGGGTCATTGGTGCAACTGCTTTTCAAGCATCTACAGTTTCATGAACAATGGTGGTGACTTTGTATCTTGAGCATTTGTCCCCCTATTTGCTGCCTTTAAGCTGTAGTTCTGGTCAGTGCAGTACAACCTTGCTCAAATACCCATTGTATAATAATAGCTGGCTTCCTAAGCTGGCTGGCTGCGCTATGGTGTCTGTAGCCAGGCACCCATCTGTTCCTGCGTGTCCAAGGATCTGTCATGGGGAGGAGACGATGTGATCCTTGAGGGGCTACTATTTGGAATTGACTATTGGCTAAGGGAAGATCGGTATCTCAGGGTTCAGGACAGTAATGCAAGGCATTCCCTGTAGTTTGAGGAGATCCGGGAGGTCATTGGTCGCTACAAGACCCTCGTAGGGATGCACCGGGACCTTGTGCAGTCGGCACAGGAGGGGATGGAGATGATTGAGCAAGCTAAAGTCCGCCTGGCGCGCTACAAGGAGGAAAAAGATGATGAGATGCTGCAGCACAACAATGAACTAGCCCGCCTACAGCTGCGTTTCGACCACGCCCGCAGTGATGTCATCGTCTGGGTAAGGAGCAGGGGTGGGGAAATGTCTTCCTTTGCATGGAGGGCTTTGACCCAGTAATACGATAGCAAGCCTGAAACCAATCTGGATGGATCAGAATCTCTGGGGCTTTTTGCTTTGTCTCTTCCCGAACTATCTGCATATCCTAACAGACTTACTCTCACCCCAGACCTCTGTGTAATCATAACTTAAAATCTGCTGCCATGAACCCATGAACCCTGCAGACAAACCCTGGCTCAGTGAACATTTAAGCCAGAGAGGATGGCAAGAATGGTCAGCAATCCACTGGGCATCACTGGGAGCCATTTACCTGTTTGGCAGTGGGCAGGGCATTTTGGCTAGCACACGGCACTGTAAGTATCACTCGAAATCAGGGATTGGGAATCTGAGGCCTGGAGCCAAAATCTGCTCAGAGAGCTACAGTTCTCTGAGTGGTTTAATATTCAATCCCTTGTCCTGGGGAACTTTGGGGGCTGTGAGTGGAATAGGGGTCTCCTAACAACTCTCAGCAACTATAACAAACTACAGTTCCCATGATTCTTTTGGGAAGTCATGATTGTTTAAAGTGGCATGATACTGCTTTCAAAACATAGTGCAAATGGGGCTGGAGTATTCAGAGAATCGTAGCGTTGGAAGGGACCCTGAGGATCATCTAGTCCAACCTGCCCGCCCCTGAACACAGGAATATTCAGCAGTCCCTTACCAGGATTGAACCTGCAAACTTGGCATCATCAACACCACACTCTACCAGCTGAGCTATTAGGGAGTCTCAGGAGCCATTCCAGACCACCATATGTGTTCTTTATCAGGAAGAAATGACAGAAGGAGGGAGCTACTTCATTTTTAAACCTCATTAGTGGTAGCCAGAGAACGTTTACCACCAACTTTGGCATTGGTGAATATCTTACATTTTAGGGAGGGAAAAGCAAGATGCTGGGTTTGTGTTTGAACGACTAACTACAGCAGGACAAGGAAGGATGATGCCATGAACCCTAGTTGGGGCTGCCCATTTCTGTCTAGTAACAAACTTCTTAGCATTTGAACCAACATTCCATGGGGGGGGGGAGGCAGACAGGCAGACAATAACACAGAACATTTTGCTGAAAAGGCTTTGCCCGCCGCTATATGTGGCAGATCAGATTGCACAATGGAAATGCAAAACAAAGAGAGGCATCTTAGGCTGGCTGGTATGCAAGTTGTGTTGAGTCCCGTCCCCCCGTCCCCCGCATCTCCCCCAAATGAAGTTCAGGGCACTTTTAACATGGAAAGTAGCAGCCTACTAGTCACGTCCAACGAAACCTCATTTTCCATGCCTCTGCCTTCTCCGCAGGAGTCACGTTGGGCCCATATCCAGAATACGGCCGCGAAGAAAACATTGATGCTGGGTACCATCAAGATGGCCACTTTGAATCTCTTCCAGAGTGTAGCCAAGCAGATGAAAGAGGCTTTAATGGTTCCCGTGGAGGATACACACAGGCAGCTGGATATGGTATATGTGTCCCGAGTTCTCCACCTCTCCTCTCCAGGGTCTGGCAGTGCTTTTAGTCTATACCCAAAGGTCGCAGGGCGGTTCACAGAACAAAATCAAAATACACATGGGATTGAGTGCCCTGAGGGGGCGCTGTCTCTTGCGTTTCTGCCACCTGAGATGGTTGCTTCACCCCGCCTCATGAGTGGGCCAACTCTGTTTGCAAATTGAGCATAAAGTCTTCAGTCCTTCATTGTTTGAGGCCCATCAAGCCATGTTGTGACAAGGAGATACAATTGGGAGGGCTTATATCTGGTTCGTCCAGAATGCGTCTGGAAATGAAACACAGTGAGCTGGGACCTGTGGTGAATTGATGGCTCTTGTGCTACTACAGCATGTTCTCTCTCCAGTTTAGTTTGGCCATTGCTTCCCCCCACCAGCCCCATAGTCCCCATAGTTCTACCGAGAGTTCTATCCTCCAGACCAGCAGCCCCAATTAAATCCCAAAGTAGCTTTCTTTTCTTTTAAAAGAAGAGGAAGTAAAATCAGTTCTGGTTCAGTGGGCGAAGGGCATTAGGTACAATATACAGATGACAGAATGGGAAAATTTATGGAGAAATTAACTGAAATTTACGGCTTGCTTTAATATAAAGGAAAACTTTCTGAAGATGCTATACAGCAAATTGGCTAAAATGTACAAAACCAACTCATATCTATGCTGGAGGTGTAGAGAACTAGAGGGAACAATGTACATATGTGGTGGGGTTATTAAAAAAAAAAAAAGCTTTTGGGAACTTAAATACAGTGAACTAAAAAAAATGTTCAAAATAACGTTTATCAAAAAACCTGAAGCCTTGCTCTTAGGCATTATGGCATCAGACATTCCGAGAGAGAAAAGGAGGATTTTTATGTACACAACAACTGCAGTGAGAATGCTGATAGCCAAGGGATGGAAAGGAGATAAAATTCCAACAAAAGAAGAGTGGCAGGTTAAACTGTTTGAATATATGGAATTAGCAAATATGACGGAGAAGATCAGGTATCAATCGGCCCAAAAGTTTAAAAAGGAATGGGAGATTTATAGACAATATTTAAAAGAACATTGTCCCCACATTAAAACTTTAGAATGCTTTGAATAACTCTGGGAATAACATAAGGTAAAAAGAACACAAATACTGTAAGATTTAATACAGGTTGAGTTTATTGAAAAATAGAGGCAAGTGATAAGGAAACAAAGAACCCACACTAAGGAGGGCGAAAGTTGGTGGCTGAAATATTTTTGTTTTCCCATGTTATATTCTTTTTTCTTTTTATTTGTGAGTTGTGTTTTGGGGGGGTTTGTGTGTGTGTGTCGTTTATAAACTAATACAGATTGAAATAATAAAAATAATATAAATCCCAAAGTAGCCCCCAGTTCCAGCCTATGCTGTTGTGATGGCTGCCCCGCTGCTTGTATTAATCGGATGTTCGTCCTCTTTGTTCTCAGATCCAGCAGTTTATCCAGGACCTGTCTGACATCTGGTCAGAGGTGAAGAAGAAAGAGCAAAGCAGATCGCTAACAGGAGTGACCCAGGAGCCGCCGGAAAAAAGAGCATAATGTCCCCCGCTTCTCTTCTCTCAGAGAACCCCCTCAGCTGTGCTTTGCTTGTCCTTTGGAATGGTTGATGCCCCAAGACTGCATTTTAATCAATAACCTTCCCCACCCTTTACTTTCCCTTCACTGGAAACAAAACATAGTCTCTATGGTATATAAAGAGAATATTTTACCGTAGTTAGTGGAGCCTTGGCTTCTCATCTGCCTTTGTTTCCACGTGGATAAAATGAGTCCTACTGTGCCACGGACCCACCTTTGGCAGCCTGTCGACGAGTTGTTTGGAACAGGGTGGCCCGCCAAACATGTGCTCTTTGCAGGAAGTATTCTACAATCCCAATGCGTTTGTGGTGGATTTATACTGACCTGCCCACACATCACTCCTCTTGATTAGTTGATTTTTGCTAAAGCTATTATTGCCTTACTGGCGTCAGGGTTTGAACAGTTGCACAACAAGACCAGCCCCTGCCCTCCAAATATGTGTACAGTGTTTCAGCAGGAAGTCACAGGACACGCACTGATTGGAAAACAAAGCAGGATGGCCACCCCGAAACCTTTTCAGGCACAAACAGTGTTGGAGGTGGGATCGTGCAAAACTGCCCCACCCTGATACTACCATATGCACAAATCGTCATCATGAATGCACCATGGAAAGGAGATGACCTAGGCAGGCATCACTCCCAGGAGAGAAACGTGACTCTGGCGCGTTGCAGGCCCCACGGTAAGTGCCGCCCCCGCGGTGTGGTGCCCAGTGCACCCCCCCGCCCCCTAGCCACTCCCATGGGCACTAACCAACGAAGCCCAACCTCCTAAACATGGTAGATAGCCGTGTTGGTCTGTCATAGTCAAAACAAAATAAAGAAGTATCTGAAGAAGTGTGCATGCACACGAAAGCTCATACCAAGAACAAACTTAGTTGGTCTCTAAGGTGCTCCTAAACATGATAAGTCTTGAAGGCTGATGCTTGCCCTGGTATGTTTGTCTTGAGAGGAGGAGGCTACATTCCAAAGTTAAGATATGAGAATTTAAGGGCGCAGGGCTAGGTAAGTTCACCCAGATGTTCTAAGGCCTGAAGGATCTCTGTCTATTCTGGAGGCAGAAGGAATGCCAAGCAGGTGCTTAAGTAAGGTGCTTTTATTACATCTAGATATGAACTTCATGAATTAACTCCTTGGCCAGCAGCAATGGAGAAGAAAATGATCACTGGAGCCAGGAGCTCTTTATAGCACTGGGGTGACTGTCGATCCTCTCTGGGAAGCAGAGCTACTGCAGCTTGCTGAGGAGCGCTCTGAGTACAGCTATCTGTGTGCTGCAATAGGCAGCTGATTGTTTCACAGGAATAGACAGCCAAGTGCAGAGCTGACACGCTCGCCTCCCTGTCGCTAGAATGACAATTAGCATTCCGCACTCGGGAGTCTTCCATTCAGCAAAGGGTGCTACGGTGATTAGAGAGAGAGAGCAGCGCAGATCCCGGAAGCTCATCCCGTCCAGGCGGCAGCAAAGGAGCTGAGCCTCAGACAGCAGCCATTGCCGAGAGTGCCCTGGTGCTGGCGTCATCGCTTGGCTCTGCAGTGCAGTCAGGTGGAGCTGATGACGCAAATGCAACGGGGATGAGTGGGGAGCGGGGGGAAATGTCTCGTCTTGGGAGGCCACAATGACTCATGTCAGGGTGCCACTGAGGTGCCTCCACACACTTTGCAGCATGTTCAGGGAATGGGGGGGGGGAGCCAGTGGGTTCTGACCCTGAAACCCGAAGGAACTGATAGACGAAAGGGGATCTCGGAGAAAAATGGATTAATACCTCCCACTCCTAAAGGTAAAGGTAAAAGGACCCCTGGCCGTAAGGTCCAGTCGCGGACGACTCCGGGGTTGCGGCGCTCATCTCGCTTTATTGGCCGAGGGAGCCGGCGTACAGCTTCCAGGTCATGTGGCCAGCATGACTAAGCCGCTTCTGGCAAACCAGACCAGCGCACGGAAACGCCGTTTACCTTCCCGCCGGAGTGGTACCTATTTATCTACTTGCACTTTGATGTGCTTTCGAACTGCTAGGTTGGCAGGAGCAGGGACCGAACAACGGGAGCTCACCCCGTCGTGGGGATTCGAACCGCCGACCTTCCAATCGGCAAGCCCTAGGCTCAGTGGTTTAGACCACAGCGCCACCCGCGTCCCCCTCCCCCTCCTACAGAGTTCTAAAAGTGCGGAGTGGCATGTTCACTTACCAGAGAGGATTTGGGCTTCTCAGCAGACATTAGGTCTGAGCATCAGTAGGGACACAAGTCAGTGCCGCCACTGATCACCTGCTTTTCATGCAGGAAGACTCAGGTTCATTCTCTGACATCTCCAGATACGAGTGTCCTCTGCCTGAAATCCTGGATAGTCACTGACAGTCAGTGCAGAAAGTACTGCAGCTTTCTATTTTCTTAACATCCTATGTTATCAACATTATAACATCACCACTCCAGGCATTTTGTTTCTCAGCATCTAGCTAATATTGAACCCCTCTGGATGACAATTCCTTTGGGCATGCCCACATTATAAACTGACCCTCTATCTCATACTAGTTGCGCTGTCACAGCTTCCTCAAAGGAATTGTGGGAACTGTAGTTTGTTGGAGGTGCCGAGGTTTCCCTCTCACAGCATACATGCACACAGATTCTTCACAGAACTGACCTTTCCCAGGGAATGGCTGTTGAAACAGCTGAAGTGTGGAGTGTATAGATAAAGCCCAAATCACTTTTGTGATAGTTGGCTCAGCAGGGACAACAGAAGTCAAAAGAACAGCAAAAATGGAGCTCCACGTTTGCATGTTGGAAGTTGGACTGCTTTACTTCCTAAAACCACTGCTTTCGCCCTTACAAATCTAAGATCCAAAGGAGATCTGACTTGATATGGCTTCCATTCAGTTTCCAAATGAAAGGCTTTGTCAAGACAGTTTGAACTAAAAGGACGGACAACATTGCCCCTCTCTCAAAGGCAGCCTGGCAGAGGGTGTGACCTGCATGCTTCTAAACTGGAGCAAACAAGATTTCATTGCAACAACAGATACAATTAACTGTATAAAGGCTGAAAATAGGACAAGTTATGAGTTTTCATTTAATTGTGGTGCAACATGAACTGTTAAGAAAATGAGGAAATTAGTCAGTCGCCATTGATTAATGTCCTGCAGTGGTGATGGCAACACAGCGTGACATGAATTAGGGCTAGATCCTTCCTTCATGTAAATCTAGGGCAATTCTGCTCTAAATCATTGGCTTCATCTTAGAGAAAGGCTCGTTCACACTAGATGAGAATCTCTCTGTTGGAAACCAATGAGAGAGGCATAGCTATTGGTTTAGACAGAGTGTATCATACATCATCAGCTTGAATAAAATAAGTGGTCTTTTCCAGCTAAAGATGTTAACACCAGGATCACGCACTGAACTTGAAAGCCATTGCAAAGCAATTAATAATGTCAGTATCACAACCAGTTGTGAGCCAAAAACCTAACAACTTAAGTGTCTTTAAGGGGTGAATTTGTTCGATCTGATGGACATAGAGAATAGTTGGTTTTATCTTTAGAGATACCAAAACTGTTCAGCTAACAGCATGAGAGCAAGATTTGGGCTCGGTTAATGAAGCTCATGGAAAGTCATGCTGAGACTTGAAATTCGTTAAGCACCAGCAACAATTGCTAACGATTTATGCTAAAATGAAATGTGCCAAGGAATATTTATAGGATATGTACCTCCCAGAAAGTGTACACTCAGGTTGGTGCATGAGAAATATTTTCAGTGGAAATAATTAGAATCCCATAAGGATAGATTATATACTGGTAGTAAAAACACTGGTAAGCAGAGGGAGCAATCAGGGTTATAGGATAGCTGAAGTTAAGTGGGTGAGGGCTTGCCCACTGCCTGGATGGGAGAATGCTGGGAGCCCCATGTAAGACACTCTGAGGGCCTTTCAAAGGATGAACTAGATGTAAGTAAAATGGGTTTTAAAGAGAGCAATATCAAAGTGTACAGAACAAAAGATCAGCTCCTAGCAGGCAAAGGCAACAATTCCTAAGAAGAGAGTCATTGCAGTGGCTTCGTCCCTGTTCACTTTTCCTGGCTAGAGCCCAGAAACGTAAGCGCAGCTGCTAAGAAGTAGCAGGAAACAAATGCAAGAGATTTGGACTGTGCCGATCTTACTCAGCACCACATTGTTCAAATGCTTCCAGAATCAGTTGTTATATGCTTTGGAGTTTCATCTCCCTATGCTGCCACTTTATAAGGCAACATACCTGCTGTGCTTCTTAAAGAGCAGTGCCTGTGCTGCCCTCTATTGGTTGCTTAGCAGTAGGAAACATTTCATATATTGCAAACCTGGGTTCCCCCCACCCCCCACCCCCCGCATGAAGCCCACAGTCACAGAAAGGATGGAATCTCATCTCACCAACTGCAGGGCAGTCTGCCTGCCTATCAGGCCTGGTTATACTAAAGGCGCTTCATCGTACTTTCTGATTCAGTGGGATTGCCAGCTTCGCGACCCGCTTCTGTGCCTTTAACAGAGGAACTAGCAGGCGATAGCATTTACTGGCATGCTGTGAGAAGCTTTCCCCCCAGCGGAATCCCTGTTTGAATAAGCTGCTGCTGCTAAAGGCACAGTGGCAGAGGCTCATTAAAATGCTAGCAGCCTTGTGCTTCAGGAGCTGTTCCTGCTGGAGACATCCTTGTGAGAACTACAGCCTACACAAACAGTGTGACATTCCCCTAATGAGAGTCCTTATACATTTCAGCATCCCAGCTAGAATGTTGTTTGTTGTTTGAACATTGATATCCTGCATTTCTGTGATGAAATACTTACAGATAAAAATGCAAAATGCAACACAATTAAAATAAGTCCTAACAATAAAGTGAAATAAACAAACAGCGGTGAAACATCACCCTAAAAATTGTATCAACAGCAGCACACTAAAAAAATACAACTGAAGATTTTGACTTAAAAGAGCCCCCCCCCCAGAATAGAGCAATCTTCACAGCCCATTTAAAAGTGGGGGGTCAGGGCCTATAAAGGGCTAGCCCAGGCATAGGCAAACTCGGCCCTCCAGATGTTTTGAGACTACAATTCCCATCATCCGTGACCACTGGTCCTGTTAGCTAGGAGTGATGGGAGTTGTAGTCCCAAAACAGCTGGAGGGCCGAGTTTGCCTATGCCTGGGCTAGCCTAATAATACAATCCCTTTTCAGCTCTGTCCCCTGCAGCCTGTCCTAAAAAACCCAAAAATTTCACTTAGCCATGTGAAGTTCCTGGGTGACTTTGAATAAATTGTTAGCTTTCAGGCTTCATTTCCCATGTAGGATTTTTATTTTTATTTTAATAATTGTTAAAGACAACTTTGCAGGGCTGATGACTAAGAAGAGTTGTATAGTACAGGACATGCAAGAAATGGAATGGAAACACATAATAAATACATTTTCAGCACAGGTGAGGCTCCTAATAGCTCCAAGTTAAAAGCAGCTCATCCATTAGAAACAACTGAAATCACGAAGGTTTTGACCAATCTGAAATTATTTATGAGCATCTACGAGTGGCACCCCAGAGAGTGAGAAAAGTCAGCACACATTTTATATTCTCAGTCGCTGAAGCCAATTCAGATTAATCATGCAAATAAATGTAACCCTTCTGGCAACATTTGTGGCTGGACTTAGGGCTGGGTTATCACCAAATTTGGTATGAACCACCCAACTCAAAGTCTTGGGTGTCTAAATAATGCTGACTGAAGGCTAGGGAGGCCATTCTTCCCAGTTGTGATGCACTGGGCAACAGGCTGGTTGCAAAGGACACAGCACTTCGTAGGAGCTCGGGGACAGAACTTGTGAATCAGATGAAACGCAATGCAATTGCTGCATAAAGGGTATGTAAGTTACCCATGTGGTCAGTATCAAACCACTGCTTTGAATGAGCAAAGCAACTTTTTTGAGGGAAAGAGTATGCAGGATGCACAAGCTTTTGCATTTCTGTTACTTTGCAACCACGGAAGAGGAAATGTACATGCGCCCATTGTGTGTAGTTATATTTCCAGATCAGGGATTGTGTGAGTATTCCAATCTAAGAGTGAATCAAACATTTTAAAGCAGGAGGATACACTAACCACAGGGGCAGCTTTGGGGCTGAGCCCGAGCTATGTCTGTAGCCTGGTTTTGTCTCTTTGAGAGCCAGTGTGGTGTAGTGGTTAAGAGCGGTAGACTCGTAATCTGGGGAACCGGGTTCGCGTCTCCGCTCCTCCACATGCAGCTGCTGGGTGACCTTGGGCTAGTCACACTTCTCTGAAGTCTCTCAGCCCCACTCACCTCACAGAGTGTTAGTTGTGGGGGAGGAAGGGAAAGGAGAATGTTAGCCGCTTTGAGACTCCTTCGGGTAGTGATAAAGCGGGATATCAAATCCAAACTCTTCTTCTTCTTCTTCTTCTTCTTCTTCTTCTTCTTCTTCTTCTTCTTCTTCTATTCATTAGTACCTTGTTGGTTAGCTCAGTTGGTTAGAGTGTGGTACTGATAATACCAAGGTCTTTGCTTTGAACACTGTATGCCTTTGCATATTCCTGCATTGCAGGTGGTTGGGCTAGACGATTAATTAATTAATTAATTAATTAATTATTAATTATTTTCATTGCTATACCACTTTATGTTTTTAAGAAAAATCTCAAAGTGGTTTACAGCATATTAAACATCAATAAAACAACCCGGAACCAAACATTTCTGAAGAAAGTCAAATATAAGGTATACAGTCAAAGCAACATAATTAACAGGAAACTAAAATATTATCTTAAATATATCTTTAGAATAGGATTCTATGATTTTTACTCCTTCGCTCAGAGCTACCACAAGTTGCTGAAGTAATTCCTGAAGCACATTGAAAGAAAACCCTTCTGCTACTTTTCTCTTGGACATCCTGCAGGTGGCGCTGTGAAGCTTTCCCAGGGATTATCAAACTCAAAGGTTACCCTGATTCTGTTTGTATCTTGCGCAAAAGTCCTGTGTGGCATCCTCGGAAGCGACAGACTTTTTATAGCACAATCTTTCATGGACTCAAGCCCATCTGACAAAGTGGACTCTAGGCCACAAAAGCTTATGACATAATAAATCCGTTAGTCTTTAAGGTGTCACAAAACTTTTGTGTTGTTGTTTTTTTTAATTCAGCTCAGAGCCTATAGACTTGACAAAGTGCTATTGTCAAAGTAAAAAAAAAGACAGATTCCTTTCAATACCAACATCCCACAAGGGATCTATAAGGTGAAACAGATGTTCCCTGTACATCATGGGTGGGCAGACGTCAGGCTTTCAGGATCCATTTTATTTTTTACTAGAATCCTGAGGTCCACCAACTAGAGCCAGGTGCAAAACAGCAGCTCAGCCTGGCTGCATGTTGAGAATTAAGGACTGGGGTGCCACTGAACAGATGCTTAGGCCATGAATTTGAGATAAGTACCAGAACCAAGGGACGCGGGTGGCGCTGTGGGTTAAACCACAGAGCCTAAGGCTTGCCGATCAGAAGGTCGGCGGTTCGAATCCCCGCGACGGGGTGAGCTCCCGTTGTTCAGTCCCTGTTCCTGCCAACCTAGCAGTTCGAAAGCACGTCAAAGTGCAACTAGATAAATAGGTACCGCTCCGGCGGGAAGGTAAACAGCGTTTCCGTGCGCTGGTCTGGTTCGCCAGAAGCGGCTTAGTCATGCTGGCCACATGACCCGGAAGCTGTACGCCGGCTCCCTCAGCCAATAATGTGAGATGAGCGCTGCAACCCCAGAGTCGTCCGCGACTGGACCTAATGGACCCAATGGTCAGGGGTCCCTTTACCTTACCAAAACCAAGCTCTCAAGTCCTTTCACACAATAATCCATGCCTGGTTTTCCCCAGAAGCATTCTGTTTCAGCAACCTAATTGAGAGGTTGTTGCTGTTGTTAGACAACTAGCCATCAGGAACTTTTGCAGATCTACCACAAATGACCCACATAACTACCAGTAGATCCCAGTCTACCTTCCAGCTTCTCCTTGTACTCCTGCTTGTACCACACTGCAGCAAGACAGCAATCCAATATCTGCTGTAATGAGCACATTTGACTCCCGTCATTGGGGTTCATTGTCATCTGTCCTGACAATTCATGGCAAATTGAGAAAGGCAAGGTGCATGGCTTGTTGATAACTGCTTAATCTAGCCTCTTTCCCCCAATTTTGCAAGTTGTTTTAATAACAAAAACTACACTGCACTCTAAGGCGGTAATGCGAACTCATCCTAAGTCTCTCCCATCATATCATATCTTCTACAGCACCACTTCACCACTGCCTTAACCGACTGCAAGCTTGCCACCTCCCTAATGGCTGCACATTTTCAGCCTGGATTCCACTTATTCCTAGCGTGGATCCAAAAGGAGACTTATGTCTGGTCTACAGTACCAGTCTGCTTCCTGTTTCTACACCCCAGCTAACATGCATCCTCCAAGAAGATTGGTATAAGGAATTATCCCCCTTCCCAAAGCCAGCAAACAGCATAGCTCAGATGAAGCAAGGCAGGAAACACCTGGGTTATCCAAAGCTAGCAAGCCTTCTCCAGACACAGGATGTATCCCCCAAACAGTGGGCTTCCTGCCTTCCCGTGGAAGTGGGAGAAGGAAGGCCAGTGTCCCAGAGGTCAGAACAGAACCCTAATGAAAGGGAACAGCATAAACACACTCACGGGTAACTGGAAGACAGCGCAGAATATGATAGATCTGCCATTGCAAGAAAATGTCTCATCTACACTTCTGCTTGCCCCATGTCTAGAAAGCATGGGTCTGAGCAGTTTTCCACTTGTCCTGTGCTTTCTAGGCATGCCTCTGAGCGTTTTTGCATTGGCCCTGCAGCTTCCCCCTGAAAAACATGCTTTTTACCACTGAATCGGAACAAACAGCAATCCACAGAGAGCGCAGTTGCTGTTTGATCCAATTCAGCAGTAAAATGTGGGTTTTCTCAGGGGGAAATGGTGGGGCAAACAGAGCTGTGGATGAGCCCCAAATCCTGCCACTCTCTTAGGCACGTTGGGTGGGGATGTGGGAGAGGGCGTGCACAGTGTCTGCTCCCAAACTTTGCAGCTCCTTCCCTAGAGAGGTTACACTGACTCCCTCCTTGTTGTTCTTATGCCGGCAGGCTTTTGTTGGAACTGACTGTTTTTGAGGAAAGGGCTTCTACTAGTTCTATACTGTTTTTACTATCTCTATTTTTTATTGTTTTAATTCTATTATAGGAAAATTACTGTGGCCCTCCAAATACAGCTGGACTCCAACTCAGCCCCAGCCAACTTGGCAAAATGGCCAGGGATGATGGGAGTTGTGGTCAAACAACATCTGGAAGACCAAAGGTTAGCCCCTGTTTTAATGCTTTGGTTATTTTAACGTGTTTTAAACATTTCACTGTAAGCCTTCATGAAAACGAATATCTAGAGTGGGGCATAAATCTCAATAATAAATTATTACTTAAAAATAATAAAGAAGGAAAGAAGCCATGGGGCAAAGTGCACAGAGCTGAGGATGTAACAGTTTAGTTAATTGGTTTTAAATGTTTTATTGATTTTATCTTTATTTTTAATGATGGCTTGAGGGAGGCCTATTTGTTTTTAATCTCTTTGTATATTTTAGTTGTGATTAATATACAGTGGTACCTCGGTTCTCGAACGTAATCCGTTCTGGAAGTCCGTTCGAGTTCCGAAACGTTCGAAAACTGAAAACTGAAAGGGGAAACCTCAAAAATATGGAAAACTCAAAATGCAAGCCGCATTTCCTGTTCGACCTCCAAGGCACATTTTAAATCCAAGGCATTTACTTCTGGGTTTTCGGTGTTTGAGTTCCAAAGCGTTCAATTACGGAGGCGTTCAAAAACTGGGGTACCACTGTATAACCAAATTTGTTCACCGCCTGAAGATTTTTCCCCCCTTTAAAACAAGTATGAAATAATAAATAAATCAATAAAGACACTGAATTATCTAGAAATATAGGAAGCTATGTTAGCCAAGTCGCATTTTGGGTTCTTCTAGCTCAGCGTTGTCTACACACTGTCTGGCAGCAGCACTTGGGGATTTCAGACAGCAGCCTTTCCAAGCTGTAGCTGGAGAAGTTGAGGGTTATATCTGGGACCTTCTGCACTGAAAACATGTGCTCTACCACTAAGCCACAGCTCGTATGGCTACCTATTCCTGTTTCTTGCCCAGGGCTCCAATTTCTGTTGTACACTGGAGATACTTTCTATTAGCATGATGGCAGGTAAGTGGGATTCACCCTGTTTCCTGTAAACACAGGTGGAGCACAATGCATAGCCAGCCCAGGTCATTCTTCTCTCTCGGGTGAAGGATAAGATGGTGCCAACTGACCCATTCCAAAAGCCAACTGGACTGGCAGCTGAATATTACTGTACTTCAATACAGACATTAGGATAGTGTCCTTTACTGCATCTGAGGCTAGTTACCTAAAGGACCGCCTCTTTCCATATGAACCTACCCGGACCCTGAGATCATCTTCTGAGGCCCTCCTTCATGTGTCTCCTCCTCGAGAGGTCTGGAGGGTGGCAACACAAGAACGGGCCTTCTCTTCAGTGGCTCCCCATCTGTGGAATGCTCTCCCCAGGGAAGTTCGCCTGGCACCTTCATTATACACCTTTAGACACCAGGCAAAAACGTTCCTCTTTAACCAGGCCTTTCGTTGATCTGATTTACATCCTATGCCCTTTTAAAATGTGACTCTTTTGGGGGAGGGGGGTTATGGGTTGCTGTTTTTATTTTTATTATGTATTTTGTGGTTTTATATCTTGATTTTATTCTGTGAACCACCCTGAGACACACGGGTATAGGGCGGTATATAAATTCAAATAATAATAATAATAATAATAATAATAATAATAATAACAACAACAACAACAATGGTTATGGGGTGCAGATCAAGTGGCACACACAGCTCTCCAGCTCCTCCAACAGGAGGGTACAGTCAAGGGGGCCAAGAGGAGGAGGAGCTAGATAGGGAGGAGGACTACCACTACTGCTCCCTAGCATCTGCCATCTGAGGCAGTCATCTTACACTGTCTAATGGTAGGGCTGACCCTGAAAACATGCTATGAGGAGCCAGGAAGTCTCACAAACAGAGACCTGTTATCATTGCCAGTTCAGACAATGGAGCTAGGGTGGAGGCAAGCTTTGGAGTTCACATTGTATCTGTGACTGCTCTCTGCTGCTCAGGAGGACTTCCAGTCTCTTGGCAAGACCGTGGGTTTCTAAAAGACAAAGACACTGTCAGATTTGATCTATGCTTGCCAGGCAATCTGAGAACAAAGTGGAGGGAACGGCAAGTGGGTGACCTTGGTGAGATGTTGGATGGTGCTTGAGGGCTGCTGGCAATCATTGCAGAACGTCTGTCTGTGCTGCACAGAGCCAGTCTGTGTTCTGCCTCAGAGAAGGAAGAGTCAATGCAATAAGGGCCAGGAAGCAAGCAGAAGAATGGTGAGAAGACTCAGAAATGAAACCCAAAAGAGGTCCAGCAGTGGGAGCTGAGGGCCACTCCCATCCACACACTGCATCTTTAAGTGTACACTTAAAACATCTGGGGATGTGTTGAAGGCCAGGGTGTAAATCTCTAAAATGAATGAATCAATGAATAAAGTGTACACCTAAACTTGTAAAAGATGAATGTGACAAATTCATGCATCATCCATTGGAACTTTTAAAAACGTTTGGTTTAGAATAGTTTTAATACCGGTACTTTGCTGCTTCCATTGCATCCTCATTGTGCTGTATGGTAGAGCTCTTCTGGGTAGTGTGGGGCCTCTTACACTCTGGCCCGAAGAAGGTGGCAGAATTGACAGTAGCTAGCTGAGATTTGTTTGCAAGGCATTTTGAGGGTGAAATTGCTTACATGCACTGGGATCTTGTCTCTGCTGTAAACAGCAAATGAACCTCTAGTGCTGTTGTGCTGGATGAGTTTCAGTTAGTAAGGCTCAAAGATGCAGAGAAGTAAAGGATGTGGACAAGGTGCTTGGATCAGTCAAGGCAACCACTTGCACTCTGCACACACACACACCCCGCTGAGAAAAACTAGCAGGGAGGGGACAGGTGATTAATGGCGCCTTGCAAAATGGAGCGGTCCCTGCTTGCTTGAAAGAGGTAGTGGTAAAACCACTCCTCAATAAACCCTTCCTGGATTTGGAAAATCAAGGAACTACCAGCCAGTTGCCAATCTCCCCTTCTTGAGCAAGGTTCTTGAGTGGGTGGTCTTGGACCGGATCCTTGCGCTCTTGGAGGAAACTGATTTCTAGATCCATTTCATTCAGAATTTAGGCCCTGTTTTGGCACAGAAATTGCTTTAGTCGCCCTGTATGACGACCTCTGCCAGGATAGAAAAGGGGAAATGTGTCTCTGTTGATTCTCCTTGACCTCTCAGTGGCATTCAATACCATTGACCATGATATCCTTCTAGAGTGGCTGTCCAAGTTAGGGTGGGTGGTACCATTTTGCAATGGTTCTGGTCCTACCGTGTTTCCCCTATTTTAAGACACCGTCTTATATTTTTTTCCCTTCAAGAAAACACACTATGGCTTATTTTGAGGGGATGTCTTATTTTTATTACGTAAGCCCAGCCCAGCCTTTTCCTTGGCGCCCTCCAGAACTGCGCCTATCACTATGGCTTATTTTCGGGGTACGGCTTATATTTCACAAATGCGAAAAAAGCCTGCTATGGCTTATTTTATGACTACGTCTTAAAATAGGGGAAACAGGGTAGTTGGATGGCCATTTCCAGAGGGTGATGCTTGGGGAGTGCTTTTTGGCTTCATGGAGCATTCAACCACAGGGTTTCAGGTGGCTGGATGGAGTTATCTGGAGTTTTGGAGTACATTGTCAGCAAATATGCTAATGACACACAGCTCTAATTCTCCTTCTAAATCTGCAGCTGTGGCAGTAAGATATGCTGGATCATTGTCTTGCCTCAGTGGACTGGATAAGAGCCACCTGAAACCCACCTGAAACCCTGGAGAGCTGTTGCTATTCAATCAGTACTGTCAACAATACTGAGCAATGGTCTGACTGTATGAGGTACCTTCCTGCACTGTAAGGTAACTTCTTATAATCCGCTGTGTCCCGTTGGTGAAGTGGTGGTGGCCCTTGCCCTTCTTCTGATTGGAAATGCTCTGTGGAGAGGAGGGGACCAAAAAAGGAGGTGTCAAGGAGGAACAGTTGCGGTGGGGAGTGAGCAATGCCCCTATTTTCATCTGAGGAATGTTGGAGGGTATGTACACATGTAACCGAGGGGCAGAGTTAAGGATATTTGGGCACCGTGGTTCAATATTACCATACTTTCCTTGTTTTTAATTTGAATTCTCCTAGCTTTTCCAGCACTAGGGTTTGTTAACCTCTAAAGCATGTCGCTGTTAACGTCTGGATGTGTACATACACCACAATGGAGTCTCTGATCTTGAATTCTCCCGTGCTGTTTCTGTGATGGACTCTGATCGGGGAATGCTCTGTTATACAAGAAGATTCTCCTTGCTTCAAAGCTCTCTGTAGTCCATTGATTTATGGCAGTAGAGTCAGCAAGGCCAGGCATATTCTGCTTTACAAGCGCTGGAACTGCTTCCCTGGTGTGGGTTTATGAGTGACTGACACATAAGAGAGGCTCCAGCAAATGAGGGGGAGGGAGGGGCTGCACTGGAAGCAGAAGTTAAAGTTTCACACAGTCAGTAAACAGAATTCCACCATGAGGCTGCAGACAAGCCCTTGGCTGGGCCCAAGCAGTGATGTCACAGCAGGCAGAGGTCTGGCTGGCCTTCCACGTATCTAATTTTCCCATATATGGGCAGGGAGAACAATCGGACTTCTGGCAAGCAAATCAATAGAACCAGATGGTGGGCTCCCAATTAGAGATTAGGCGCATTCCAATCCAGCACAAATAGACCATCAATCATACAGGAAGGAGGTATTTATAGTCCCTATCACATTCCTTAATTAATTCAAAATGGCCAGGGCAGAAAACACAATCACAAAGGGGCGATTTCATTCTGAACTCCTGCCTTTCTTCGGCAAAGCAGCATTCCTTGCTCAGAGGGAGAGGAATTGGGAAGCCACAAGACAGATGTTGGCTGCATCGCTCCGTGCTATTTGGGGGTAAAAAGAGAGCTGTGCAGCAGAAAAGCGGAGCGATTCTAGCTACATTAGCATGTTGGTTGGTCCAGAATGTGAGTCTGCATATATTCCCGAATGGGATCAGGCAAAGCCTCTCCGGACTACTCCAATGTCTGGCCTTCAGTTGCCGAAAGATGTGTGAATGGAAAGTTGCATGGCATATCAAAGCAACGAGTGGAATTCAACATCGGGCTGATACAGTCATTCCTTCAGCACAAGCCTTTCTGCTTGCCACATCGAACAATCTCCACTCACCTTGCATGCTGTTCTAGGCTTCCACCAGCACTGTCTGTACACCCACCCACTAATGCATAAGACCAGCCTTTGCCAACCTGGTGCCCAGCACATGTTGTTGGACTATGGCTTTCATTTGCCCCTGCCAGCACACTGAGGGGAGGTGTAGCGCAACTGCATCTAGCAGTCACCAGGTTGGCGAAGGCCACACGAGAGCATCCCCTATTTTTACCTGTGAAATTTGTTGGAGCTAATGGAGAACTGAATGGACGCTTACTATGCCATCCTGCAGCAATGGCAGCTTGGAGCACAGGGCCACTGCTCAAGGGTCACCCAAGCATTGCCTTGACCAAGGGTGCACAGATCTAAAGCTGACCATCTGCGCAGGCAGCTTGCTGTCCCTAAAGCAGGAAAAAAAAATCCCTTCATCTTTCATGCAAAGAGAATTTCTCCTGACAGTCTCCAAAACGCTGTGATTAGTTGCAGACTCTTTGCAGAATTGTCCTGGAATGAGAAAAGATCCTCTTCAAAGCTCATGCTGCCCCCTTCCCCTTGCATAACCATCAGCACCTCTGCTTATTCTTTCCTTTCAGCATTTCTGGCCAAAAGAAAAGAAAATGTCGACCTTCTGCTGTGCAGTCTCCTGTCTTAACAAGCTACTGCCACAAGCTGTTCCTACTGTTGGGTTTTGCAGAATAATATATAACAGAAATATTTCCAGACGCCCAACAACACCATAACCATCAAGAGGGGAGGAGAAAGGAAGGGCGGTTTGATGATAAGCAGCTAAGGCCAAGGGATCCCAAGGATATTGCACTGAAGGCAAAGGTCAAAAGGTCAGGCAGGCAGGCTGTGGGCTTATCAAGAGTCAACCGTCAGAGACGGGTGGGTCATTGCTACTGATGGCTAGCCTTGGATGCAGACAATGTGGGTGCTATTCTTAGCTTTGACGAAAATGTCCAGGCTGGCCTTTCTGTAATGCAGAGGTAGCAGTCAGCATGACACCCTCCTTTTGTTATTGGACACAACCCCTGCCAGTGTGGCCAATGATAAGAGATTATGGGAGTTGCAGTCCAGCTACATCCGTAGGGCTGTACGTTGGTTACCCTTGGTGTAACGTCTAGAAATGTGCTCTAAAAATCCTGTTTTGCAATAAGCTTGAAGCACTAGGCTCTGGAGCAGTTCCAGCTCAGCTTGGATTGTTGCACCATCTCTCCCCCCCCCCCCCCCCTGCAGAGTGCTAGATTCGGCCTGGAAGCCTTGAAATATTGGTTGCTGGCGTAAACCTTATTTGTTTCCAAATAAACCTGTCTGCCCGAACCAACTGCATTTGTGTCTTCTGGTGCCCATGAAGTATGTTACACTGTGCCAATTCCTGTCAGCTTCCTTCCTGTGTTATAAGAACGAAAGTCTTGATTTGTGAGGGGGGGGGAGGAGGATGTGGCGGTATGAAGAACGTCACAAAGGCCAGGAACATACTTTGTTTTAATGGCTTGTCTGCAAATGCCCCATTAGAATGTAAGCTCTCCTTTCCACTTGGTGCTCTAGCTTTTCAGGGTGTGATCAACTCATTGATATGAACAAATTGAGTGTGTCATCATTTCACTGAAACCCTGTAGCATCATTTTGTTAAATGGAATGTGAAGATTCCCCCCCCCCCGACTCACATGTCTCCCCCAAATCCAGCCCAGTGCATAGATGGGATTGAGTCCGTACAACTCTTCCTCATCCACCTGGCATGCCGTTCTCACTTCTGCCATCCCTTCAAGTAAAAGCAGGGATGGAATGTCCAAATGCTGCCCACAGTGTAGGTCAAAATTGCACGGCTGATGTTCTGCTTTGAAAATCAAATGTGGCTTCCACTTACGTTCCACCGATGCACTGAATTGTATGTGCATAGGCGACATCTGGATGCTCCATCCCCAAGCGTGCATGCAGGGATGGCTGAGGCGAGGCCTTCATAGTGGATGGACAGCTCCACCCCTCCACACATTGTGTTGGATGAGGGGAAGGCGCATCATTTGATCAAGTCTAAAAGGAAGAGAAACTGGTAGGGGCTGAGAACTTTTCCTCACCAGCTCTGCTTCTTTGCGTTTAAGCAATCTGATGAGAACATTTAAGATCAAACCTGTCCATTATTAAGGAAATCAGCCCTGAGTGCTCATTAGAAGGACAGATCCTGAAGTTGAGGCTCCAGTACTTTGGCCACCTCATGAGAAGAGAAGACTCCATAGAAAAGACCCTGATGTTGGGAAAGATGGAGGGCACAAGGAGAAGGGGACGACAGAGGATGAGATGGTTGGACAGTGTTCTTGAAGCTACTAACATGAGTTTGGCCAAACTGCGAGAAACAGTGAAGGATAGGCGTGCCTGGCGTGCTTTGGTCCATGGGGTCATGAAGAGTCGGACATGACTGAACGACTGAACAACAACAATGGGGGAGGAGGAACTTCAGGTGCCTGATTTCTGCATATTAAGCTACTACTAAAAGTGCAGCTTGAAAACTTGGCAACCACAATAACTTTGGTGGTTTTTGTACTACCGGTGGTTTTGTACTTTGGTGGTTTTGTACTACTACTCTGTTGGAAGCTGAAAGAAGAAAGCATTGAAAGAATACGCTCCCAGCATCTGGGGCTTTGGCTGACTGTTCCTTGGATCTTGGCAGGCCAATCAGCCAGGATTTTATAGGGCCAGCCAAAGAGCCATCCTTCCAGGCCCCCAGGGCTGGTCCACCCATGAGGCAGGGTGAGGCAACTGCCTCAAGTGGCAGTACCAACAGGGGCAGCAGATGTGGCCTTCAAGGAATGCATTGCCTGCTGCTGCCTTGGCAGTTGTAGTGAGCTCCTTGGAGGACCTGCCTTCTCCTTGGCAGCCCCTCCCCTCCAATGCCACCTCTACAACAGCCTCTTGGTGAATTGGGAGGTGCTGCTGGTCTCCTCCTGCCTTTGTTGCCAATTTAGGTATTTATTCCCCCCTCGTTCCCAATGTAGACCTTGATTTCCCCCTTGTTCCTGATGTCAATCTTCACTCACCCTTTCTTCTCTGGCTGGGGGAATGCCATTTTGTGATTCACACGTGGAGACAAAATGTATTGGGCCAGCCATGTAGCCTCTTGCCACAACAGAAGGCTGTAAATCCAGCAGGGGAAAAGTGGGTGGGTGTTAGTGTTTTCATCATCCCATTATTTCCTACTTTTGTGGGGTGGTCATCCTGTTCCTTTAAGGACAGAGGACTGACAGAGATGGGCTAAAGACACTCTGGAACCTGAGGTCGGTGGCCGAAAAGGTGTTCCTATATCATGATCAAAATTCAATGATCAATTAAATAATTGAGTTAGCTGCTCTTTCATTGTATCCCAAAATCTGCTGCTGCCTCACCTTGTGTAAAAGTAGTACTGGCTCTGTGTGTCCTGAGCAGGAGTGCCCGGTCACAACATGCCAACACCTTCTCCTGTTGATGAAGCAGAACCACCTTTTCCTACCCCGTCCCAATATTTTGTCCACCTTATGATGCAATCAAAGCCTACCTTAAGGCAGGCAGCCCACCAAGACAATTCCAGGATATTTGTTCCTTTAAATTTGCTACTTTTTTTAAAAAAATAAACAAACCATCAGTATTTATATGAAAATGGAATAACTCAGCCTTTCAGTGTAAGCTTTTTGTAAAATGACTGATAATTCTGGTAGGACTATCTTGCCAGTTCTTCCACTATTCTGGCTGGGCTGTCCTTCAGCATCCCTCTCAAAGCAGAGGAGTGTAGAGTTGAGGATTCTTAAAGGTGAAGACGTGCCGATGGAGAAAAATGCCACATGAAGGGCTAACTCAGCAAACCACAGTCTTTTCATCTGCTTCTCTCTCCTTAATGCTATAGAGCAGAGTGGCATAGTGGTCAATAGGACCTGGGAGAAATGGATAGAAGCCACAGCTGCCACATTCCCTGATTCAGCAGTGAATTTAGAAGTACGTGGGAAATACCCAGGTGGCAATTGGACTGAGTATTGAGCATTTCTGGACACCGAAATTGTTTTCTAGCTCCTTTCTTATACAACAGTGTTTGGGGACAACTCAGGTCTGCCTTTATATTAAACCAGAAGCTGTGGCCTTCTTTTAAATAAAATAAATGCACTCTGAACCTGCTCAGAGAGCTCTGTTGTCTACACCCACTTTTGAAAACAGGAGCTGCTTCTTACCAAAAGGGGAAGCCCCTTAACACTTGCCTGGGAGCACTGTGTGTTTAGATGGCGGGGAGGGGAGGGGAGGGGAGGGTATGCTTTGCTTCCCTCTAGGGACTTTCGAAGTGGGACTTTGGGGGCTGGCCCCATATTTACATTCCACTTTGTCTGGAGCTGCAATCTGGCCCCTTTCATCTTATATTAAATCACTCAAAAGAATCTGCCGTGAGGAGCTACTCAGGGGCCAGGAAAGCTGCTCTCTCTGTAAAATGTGATAAAAATCTTCTTTTATCTGATTCCAAGGAGAAGCCAGTCACAATATTTACACAAGCCTTATGTAGCGCCATTGGTCCCTATAGCCACAACTCTCTGAAGCAGAGGCTGCACAACACACACACACACACCTCCCTGCCCCGCCCCCCAGTTTCTAGCACTCACTGGCTGAAATTACTCACATTCCTGGGTTTACTACTTCACTTTCCCACCCAGAGATGCTGGCTGCAGCAAATCATGTTTCTTAGGCTGTGGAGAGATCCTGTCAGTACTTGGAACAGTTGGGCCTTGAGCACTTGGTTGTCTGTCTCCATAGAATGAAAGCAACATGTATTGTACTTGTACAGACGTTCAGGCTTTAGCAGCAGCCAACTCTGCGTGGTGTTCCTATTGCCTCACTCTCTGTCCTGCAGCAAAAGCACAACAACACTGGCTTTTGCTGGTGGGCGAGAGGAGCCTTGCCGCAGTGGAGTTTGCCACACTGACAGGTCAAGGAAGCCCACCTAGCCCTTAAGAAACAAAGGAACAAACCATACAGTGGAGGGGGAGGTGGGGAGGGGGACAGAAAATGCACTGAAACTGAGAAGCATTTGCGCCTGAAATCCTGGAGTGCCACTGCCAGTCAGTGAAGACCATACTGAGCTAGATGGTCTGACTCAGCGGAAGGCAGCATCCAAAGAGAGTGAAAATGTTTTCTTCTTACACCATGCTGACACGTTCCTCGTCACCACCTCCTTTTTTTCTTTTATAAAGTGCGACATGGAGACTTCATATAGTTGAGCAAGAATTCTCCATCCCCTTTAATTAAAAGCAAAATGAACTTTAAATGGCAAAACATGGTGAGCAGAGTTTTGTTTCGCTGGTCATTAAGTGTGGTTAGAACCACTGTCTAATAGTTGCTTGGGACATTTGCACACTCATGTTACACACAGGAGCCCGATAACAATGGTGCCACCACTGTCTGGGGTGAACCAGATCCCACCAGTGCAGATTCAACCAGGCTCCATCTAGCTGCAATGAAGCATGACTGGAGGCAAAGCGTCAGAGCATCCTGGTCCACATTGCAACTCCTTGAGTTCCCAGTAATAGCAAACTCCATGGGGAGGCTAGTGCAACCTTTGTTGTGTCTGCACTCACACACATGTAATTCCCACCCTACAGGTATGAGCCTGAGGTTGCGCAGTGCGTCATTTGCTTGATTCCAGGGCCCTCAAATCCAAGGTCAACCGTTCTCACCAGATGTTATGAAGTTGCTGCTTATAATGATGTATTCAAACTTTGCGCTATGTCCTTGTAGCAAATCTATAGGGCAAAGTGAGAATCATCATAATCTATACCAGTGGTACCCAACCCTGGTGCCTGGTGTTTTCAACTACAACTCCCATCAGTCCCAGCCAGCATGCCCAATGGTCGGGAATGTAATCTAACATCATCTGGAGGGTGCTAGGTTTGGAAAACTGGTATGTTCCTGGCCTCTTTTTAAATGTCTTAAAAGAAGTACATAATATTTCATTTTCAGATTCACGGTCGTATCTCAAGCTGTTGTACACATCACAATTTTTGGTCTTATGGTGTCTTCCATGGGAGTAAACATCTCCCTAGACCAGAGTTAATTAGAATAAAAAGATTTGCTTGAAGCCACTTCTTGGGACTGAGCCTGCTGAACAGCACATGTTAATATATGTATTTCAGTTCCCCTTCTTTCTTGTATCTTGGATTAAGCTGTTCTGCAAGGATCAAACTTTAAGCAAATTTGTTGGTTTATCTATTGGCATCCCTCTGATCCCCGGGACTTTCCTGATAAAGCTTTCCATGGAAGCTGTCCGGAAACCTGCCTGGGGTGTGTTCAGTTTTCAGACACGTTCAGCCTATCATTGCTGGGAAATATGTATTCACATGTTCCTGATTGGGCAGCCTGACATTGCCTGCTTGCCAGGAGGCAGAGCTGGGCTTCTGCTTTGCATGTCTGCAATGAGAATGCATCTTTAAATTATCCGTGAGAATCACATAAAAATAAACGCCTGCCTTATTTAGTCGTCTCTGGCTAAGTATTTTGCTGTGATTTTTAATTATACAATTGTTTGTGGTCCTCCAAATGTGGCTGGACTTCAACTCCCAACAGTCCTGGACACATAGCCAAAGATGGGGTTTTTAGCTGAACATCTGGAGTGCCACAAGTTTCCTATCTCTATTCTAAATAAATATTTCCAAGGAATATAAGCTCCTGATATCTGCTCTGGTTCTAAATCAAGGCTCAGTTTACCATGTTATGCTATTGCTGTAGTCAAGCTACTAAAAAGTGTTGCAGCCTTTGAATGAACAATGCAGACAGAGACTGGGAAGCCAAGAGGTTTAGGGGTTCAGTTCCCATGGTACAGATGCGGTCCAGGGTACATAATCTTGACTGATAGCCCTACTGCTAAGTAATACTGCAGTGGGTGACAGTTTCCAATTTATAGCATATGTGGGTTTAGTAATAATGCTAACCCTGAAGAGACTAACTCCTTTCCAAATCTGACTTAACAAGAGGAGGATGCTGATTGAGAAGAAGAGCAAGAACTTTCCATGAGGCTTCAAATTGTGTCGCATTAGACCACGTTGGTTCTCAGCTCCTCCAGAAATCTGGGAATTCAGTGGCTTCGGCAGCAGTCAATCAGAATCATCTTACAACCCGATCCAAGCACAGGGCTCATGGGTATGTGCACATATATGCCACCTAAGGCTTCATCGCTGGGTTTCCCACAAGATTGAACTTGTCCACCTTGAAGTCAAGCATTGCATTTCAGAAGGTCTAGTATTCCTGCCTGCAGTATTAGCAGGCAAAATGCTAGAGGTAGACATCATCTAGCAGTGTAACACAACCCCAAGCAGAAAGACAACATTGGTCCTCCACTGGTCCCAAGAGAAGTTGGAGAAAAGTGACTCTTGAGGCATGCAGAGTATATACTTGGGCTTGAGGACAGAACATAAAGCCATGTCTATAAAGCCATGTCACTCATAGCCTTCTGGGTCCATTTAAAAACACCCACACACCCACACCCAAATTCACAATTCCAATGAATACATAGTTGACATGCTTCCTGACACCCAAATCTACTATCATTGGGTCCTACAGCATTTTTTTTTATCACGAGCAGTCCTGACTCCCTTCTAGTCAACCAATTGTCTAGGTCAGTTCTTTGTGTGCTTGAGTAAATGTCAGCTGAGGCAGAATGGAAATGCACAGATTATTTCTATTTCTGAATGTGTAGCCTGTGTACATTGTGTACTCAGCTATAGGGAAGGGAGGTGGGGTTCAGCATTGCACAAGCCTTTTCAGCTTGATGGGGACAGGCTGGGGGCTTGGGTCTTCGAGGCCCCAGGGAAGCTCTGGCATAGGAACCAGAGCCCCTTTATTAATCCCTGACTTCTCTGGCTGAGCTAGTAGTAAGCGATCCTGAATAACAGGAAACTCCCTTGACAAACACCCTGTCTACTTCTGCATTATTCTGCCTATTATAGGTGCCTCATAAGAAACACTATTTTGACTTGCCACAACAAACTGAGAAAAAGAATGCACATCTGGACACAATCAAAGCCGAAGCATCTGGCTGACCTGGCGAGAACAAAGGAAACAATATTTCTCTATCACTCTCTGTTCTCTGCAGTAGGAGCAGGGCTGGGATCAGCCATAGCACAAAGGCATAAGTGAATCACAATCGGTGGGCAGGCAGGAGCCTAAATACGGAGAGAAAACTGGAAATCCCCCCCAACCTCCCTCATGCTGGTTGGTTTATTTTAGTCAGGGCAGAGATAAGGAGAAGCTGCTTCCATATGTGACATTACTAAGCGCTGAAAAGTGAGGCCATAGCAAGACAACAAGGTCCGATGTGACATAAACCTCACAAGACTAGGTGCAGAATACATCCATCACCCAATGCTTTGGAAGTTGTTGTAGGGCAGATCCCAGCAAAAATCAGGGGAGAAGCTTCTGAATAGAATAGAATATATTTTATTGTCATTGTCCCCTTCGGGGACAACGAAATTACTTGGCTGCTCCATCCACCCAGATAGGGCACTCCACGCAAAAACAAATTCTGCTTAATACTGACCAAGTATGAGCAGCAGGTTCAAGACCTTTCACCAGTCTACTGTCAAGGAGAAATGAGTAATGCTTACCCAAAGTAACTAAGGTTGTGTTCACACTCCTGTTTGCTGTGCACTCGGTGCATTTTCCGTGCTGGATTTTTAATCCATATTCACACCACCCGATGCAAAATTCATATGTATCCTGTATAGTACTTGATGCTGCTGTTTGATAACTTGCTTCTCAAGCCAGCTTCATACTGACTGGTGTCCTTAAGCTGGGCCTCCTTGCATGTACACAACTGAAAATAACTGAAGCCATGTTGATGTGAAGAGTTGTGCAATGCACCAAAACAACATCACTGCAGTCTAAGATGGAAATGTGAACACACCCAAAAACGCTAAGTCTACCATCCCACTCTATTATAAAGAAGGACATTACTTACTCATGAAACCTGTTTTGAAATGAAGCTGGGCCACATTTAAGGACCATTCATGCCCGCCTGTTGCACAGAGCTGTTGTGTTGTTGATGATAACCACATGCTTCACCTCCCCTTCTCTAAGATTCTGCTAAGATCCAGCTCTCATTGCCAGTCTATCTTGAAGGTGGATGTGAAGGTTTGTAGTTGACATCAGTTGGCAGAGACATAACAGGGATATCTGGAGTGCACATACTGTATATTGTACACAAAACACACATTTCTAAGTGTAATTTACCTCAAAGTATGAATTCCAAAATGAATTTTTTCTTAAGATATGCATTTCAGTTCCTCTTTTGAGCTGGAATCTGCATTGCAGAATCTGGAGCGCTCTAAAATCTGAAGGACAGCTGCATTCCAATCTGCTCATTAGTCCAATAGGTGTGGATTTGATGAGTTCATAGCGGAATCTGCAAATCATGAATTCCTCAAGCAGCCATATTTGAGCCTCTCTGTCCCTTCCAAATAAAAGATTCCAAACAAGAAGCAGGGGGGCAGGAAAAATAATGGAGTCTGGAACAATATCAAAGGCAAAAAAGCACCTCCAGTGAGGTATGTGGTTTGTGGGGTGAGATCTTCCCCTTTGACCAGCACCACACTCAAAACTTTGAGTGTTTCTTTGTTTTAAAAGCTGTGTTAGGATGAGAGATCAGGTATCTGGCAAAATGAGTCCATATACACTACCTAACAGCAAGCCTTCAGGAAAGCCATGAATTTGGGACAGAGAATGCTACATATCTCCAAGCTACCAGAACAAGGACAGAGTATATGGTCTTAGGCTGCTGTTCACAGTCCTTGTACATTTAGAGTGGTGTGTGACTGTAAAACCATTATTTTTTTTGGGGGGGGGGAATTAAAATGCATGCAAACATTTTATGACCATGCATTAAGTATGTTTTGTGTGCTGGTAAAACTGGTGCCCATGCACTGGGATTGTCTGTGTCTTTGCTGGCGTTTGCTGGTGAGCATATATGATGTGAAGCAGGCTAAAGACAGGATACATACACAATTCATTTATCTTCAGCTATAATTTTCCCACACTGCCTGACATGGCAATGTGACACCCAACAATTGTACTAGATAAGTCAGGATCTCTCAGGCAGCAGACAGCATTTACACCGTATAAACCGGCAGCTGTATTTGCTGGCCAAGCCCTTGAAAACTAGGAAATGACAAGTTTAAGGCTGCTAACACAAGCTGGGACGCGGGTGGCGCTGTGGGTTAAACCACATAGCCTAGGGCTTGCTGATCAGAAGGTCGGCGGTTCAAATCCCCACGACGGGGTGAGCTCCCGTTGCTCGGTCCCTGCTCCTGCCAACCTAGCAGTTCGAAAGCACATCGATAAATAGGTACCGCTCCAGCAGGAAGGTAAACGGCGTTTCTGTGCGCCGCTCTGGTTTGCCAGAAGCAGCTTAGTCATGCTGGCAACATGACCCGGAAGCTGTACGCCGGCTCCCTCAGCCTATAGAGTGAGATGAACGCCGCAATCCCAGAGTCGTCCACGACTGGACCTAATGGTCAGGGGTCCCTTTACCTTTACCTAACACAAGCTGGATAAGGTTCTCCTGCTCATGGCTTTGGTTGCCTGACTCAAGTGGTATCTAAGCCATGGCCTTCAGCTCAGCAGTTCCTCTATAAAGCCAAAGCCCAATCCCCTGTATTTTAAAAATAAGTGGCTTTCATGTGCAACAGGAGCTGGCAGAGGACAAACCATGCCACTGATCAGTTTCTAGTGGACCACCTAGCACATACTGATGGCAATGGGGGCTGGACTAGGTGGGGTTTGGACTGACACAACAGGGAAATTCTTGAACAGTGAAACCTCTGGATGACCTAGATCAGCCATGTCTCACGATTAAGGGATCCAAAGCATGCACTCTTGCTTTGTGAACTTATAACACATTGGTGGATTCCAGTGGAGGTGCAGCAGCAGGAGAAGGACCAGCCCCTCCCTGATGCAGAAGATGTAAAGAAACTACACTTTACTCCTCTAACAATGGAAACCTGCCTAACCTGAAGCCTCAGTTTAACCAAACAGGATGAAGTAGGGCAGTTAAAGCCTTCTCCCTCTAATTTTCCAGTGAACTCCCGTACCATGGATAATTGGAGAAAATGGCCTTTCTTAGCCCTCACAAACCAAGCAATCTCATCACCGTGTGCCAGGAGGGTGTTGGATAGGATTCTCTCCTAGACACAGTGCCGCCTGTTCCGCACTGGGCCTGTACTGTACCTGGCTCTGCAATGATTCCCTGTAAGGAGCGGGCAGTTGGCAATTTATTCTCAGTGACATGTTGGTTTCATGTGCTCACCCAGTTTGTTAACTCTTTCAACACTCAGCACACACCCTGATCTTGCTTTAAATCGGCAGCTTGCATTTCAGCTGGTACCTGAAGGGTTAAGCAGCTGGCTTTTTCCAAGACAGAGGAGCACAGCAGTTAATCAGGGTGGAATTTGGCTTAATTGCACGTTGACAGGAGTGCTTGATGGCAGCTGACCTTCAACAGGGGTATGAAACGGCAAATATTTATCCACATGGCAGCAGATCTGGTGCTCTCCAGCCTTGCCCCCAAAGAATCAGGGGCAGAGGCCACTGCTTCTTCAGCGCTGTCCTGACTGGCAGTGGAGAAAGGAAGTACAGGCTGCACAGAGCCCGAAGCAGCTGCAACAAGGACTCTTGAAAGGAGGTTAGCAAGCAGGCAGTGGGGAAGACGTACTCTGGAGTGCCTTTGTGCATGGGGCAATGCTACCCTTTCCACGTAGCAGATTGCAGAGGGCCACTTTGCAAATACAGTTGTACCTGGAATAAGTACTAACCATGGATACCCATTGGACTGAAAAGCACAGCATCCTCTGGACTGACCTTACTAAAGTGTCTTCATGCTGAAAAGCAATTACAGGGAATATATGACTCTCAAAGCTCTAAGTACCACCATACTACTGTGTAGGTTCAACAGGGCATTCAGGTTGTTCACATTAATACGCCAATGCAGTTTGCAATGCTCCCATTGCTGGAGAAGGTAATGGGATGTCTAAGAAACTTACTGATTTGCCCAAAGCCCAAAGGCGGCAGAGCGGTATAGTCTACAAACATATGCCCAGACCTCCTTTCCTCTTTTTCACCCCAGTAATTTCACACCTCAGGCGGCATATAGCAGGGATGTGGTCATAGAATGACTTGTACTTCAGACTGCAGAGGGGGATATCCCTCATACACACACACACAAAATCTTTGCACAAAGCAGACACCTCAGGGAGAACAGTTCTAGCCTATCCTTCCCTCTGCTGTGCTACTTTTCTTCTTCCAGGGTGTTTGGAACAAACTGCAGCTTGGAGTACAACAACCTGTTCTATCCACTCAGAACTCTACTAATTCTGCTTCATGTGCAGACCTGTCCTTGTGCAATTTCCATTCTGCGAAGACTTATTGCTATGGCTGTTGGCTTTGCAAATAAAGTTTATTTTATTATTATATTATTCTGCGAAGACAGGTCTCTTCTGTGAAACTGCCAGTGCCTGATTCCAAACAGGCCTTTAGGAGATTAGTGTCTGATGCAAAAAAGACACCTAAGGAGCTGTGGTTTTTCTGGAATAAGAGACTTTTTGGCCTTTAACTTAAGCCGTACCTAGTAGCACAGTACACTTGACTTGCGTTTCAACTTCTGCTTCCATAACCTTCTGGTAGTGCTGTCACCAGAAACTGTCTGGTTGGAGATAAGCTATGATGACAGGGCCTTTTCAGCAGCACTTCCCCATTTGTGGAATGTTCCCCATCTCTCTCATTATTGATTTTCATGGGAAATTTAAACACATTCCTCTTTAACCAGGCATTTGATGTCTGAAAGACACTGTTCCTGGCAACTCTGAAATAAGTGTTTTTACAACTTTTTTTGGCAATGCTTTATTATAGTTGCGTTTGCTACTCTGGGGTCTTGGGGGGGAAGGGCAGGATATAAACTGAATAAATAATAAACCTCAACAAGGATCAGTGGGTCTTCAGAGCCTTCATTAGTAGCCTCTTTTCACAGAAAACAACTTTTCCAAATGTGACTCCCCATCCCCACCAAAAAACAAACAAACCTCTCTCCCTGCTCATCCAGCTGCTGAGAGGAGACTTTGAGACAGGAGTGGGCAACTTGAGACCCTAAGGCCACATGCAGATAACTTTTAAAATTACACCCAGCCTTGCAAGTGACTTGTTCAAACTTCTGACAAGAACATTCTGTCTCTTCCCAAGCCAGAATTCTACTTGGGGTGGGGGGAGAGAGAGGGTATCCAACCCACTTTTGGCTCTGGCCCTTCCCACTGTTGACATGCCACTGGCTCCCGCCCTCTCTCCCCGCCCCCCCCGCCCCCATTACTCCTGAGGGAATGAGGCTCTTGACAACAGAAAGGTCCCCCACCCTGCTTTAAGCAAAAACTTCTGAGAGAAAAGTCTGTTTGCGAAAAGCTTGACAAGACCTTGAGGGGTGGGTAAGAGTCGATGCATTTCAGGCTTCGACAACTGGAAGGGAACGAGGCAGACCTTCCCTGCTAGTTGCCTCAAGTGATATATTTGGCAAGGTGCTTTGTTCACAACTCTCCCTCCTGTTACAGGATTACCTGACTACTGAGCACAGAAGTTGCTGCCCCGTATCCCCGAACCTGTTGCCCCATATCCCCGAACTTGTTTCAGTCCCACACACATCCTGCCGTATCTTAACTCCTGTCAGAGCTTAGCTGTGCATTTCTCGCAGACGAGGTTTGGGCCCCGGCCAGGCGTTGTCTTAAATGTTACCAGAAAGGGGCTGGCGGGGATTCAGCCGTAATTCATTGCAGATCCCATATACGTTCAAGCTAGGGATGGCAAGCAGCCTCCTTGGGACCCTGACAGAGAATTTAAATTAAAAATAACAAATCCGGAGAAGCAAAATTCTTGACATGTATGTGGATATTAAAAAATGCCACTCATTTCTCCTAATGCAGACCAATAGCCACTGTCTTCAGCTCACAGACCGCAAGGATAGTCATGATGCTTAGGAAGTGCAGGCGCTACCAGGAGGCCATTTTACTGCCACTGATGGTCACCTGGCACATCACATGCTTCAGTGAGTTTCACACATTGAGAGAGAAAAACCCTTTGGCTCCAGATCAGCCTTTCCATCCCAATAATAGTCAGTGGATAAGACACTAAGGAAAAGATCACTGGTGTACATATCACAGACACTGCTTAGTAGAATTGCTATGGTGTTCCTGGCACTGAGTTGCTTTGTCTTCTCACTCACTTGGTGTGAGTTGAGCTGCCTCAGGAGTTAAGGAAAAGAGAGCTCTTTTCCTTAACTCCTGAGGCAGCTCAACTAAGAAATCCAACGAGGGCTGCACATTACTTCTAAAGACAGGAACCTCTCTTGCCAAGTACTATGGGGTCCTCAGGAATGTACTTAGCTCAGGTCCATCCATAAGCCTATTTACAATGAAAGTGCTACCATGATTCAGGCATTGGGGTGTTTGATCCTGCCTGTTTCTTAACGCCAGGAATCTTAGAATGTTAAGACTGGATGATGATAAAACCATTAAGTTCACGCTCCTCTTTTGTGGCAAGACTATTCACCCTGGTCACATATTTTCATCCGGAGGTCACCTCACTCTGGTCTCTGCTCTTACACAATAGAATACCGACTGCTGAAATCTTGGCATCATAAGGTTCCTTCAAACCACTGGAGGCATGCATCTAATCTAAGAACTATGGCTTCAGAGTCAAGCCTCTAATAGTTCGGTGTGGAAAAAGTGGCTGAGGCCCAAATTTTTTGATGGCAAGTCCTGCAATCTGACCATTTCTTTAGGTAGTAAAATGAAGTTTGGCCTGGAACCAACTACCCTCTTCTCCAGCTCTAAACCATTATGAACCCAATGTTAGCAGCTGAAATCTAAATATTGGCTGGCTAATTAAACGAATGTGTGATCCAATCAATAATTAAACTTAGTTCAATTGTTGCTGTCAGCTCACATTTCAAATGGACAAATCAAAGACTCTACAAGTTCCATCAGCTGGAATGGATTTGGTCTCGATGAAGGTACTGGTGGCATCAAAGGCTGTGTACACAATGCAATTTTAAGGCACATTTGAAATATTTGAAGCACATTCTTTTCCTCGAAGAATTCCAGGCACTTTTAGGTTACTCCTCAAAGAGTTGAAATTCTCAGCAACTCTTGTGCCCAGAATTCTTTGAAGGGGAGGATGTACTTTGAATATGCCTTACAAATGTAGTGTGTATGCAGCCTCAGCTCCTTAAGTCATTGAGATTAGGTAATGACATTGAATTTTTAAGAGCAGGCATAGGCAAACTCGGCCCTCCAGGTGTTTTGGGACTACAACTCCCATCATCCCTAGCTAACAGGACCAGCGGTCAGGGATGATGGGAATTGTAGTCCCAAAACATCTGGAGGGCTGAGTTTGCCTATGCCTGTTTAAGAGAGTACTATTCATCCCCCTACTATGGGTGATAATCCTGTATCATTGATTCAGGTTATTCTCCTGCCCCACCAAGCACTTGTAAAGATGAGCTCAAGCAATCTGAAAGCTGGGTGGCTCCAACATACTCTGAGCCCTCCACTGAGTCTTTATCCAACCAGTTTTATGAGCAAACTGTGCACTCAGTCTGGGACTGGGGAACCCAACACAAAGAGTTGACTTCTTAACACAACTCTTATGCAAAATGGAAAAATTGAGTGCCTCAGGGAACTATGTTAGCTTGTCATGCTAGTGGCACACAATCATTAGCTGTATGCAACTCAATGGTATGACCAGGAAATGTCCTACTGTCTGAACATTTATGTTCAAACCTGGGCAGCTGACATCCATCAATGGGCAACTGCTCAACCACTGATGAATAACTCCAGTGAAATTCCATGCTCTGGCCCTTGCTGCTTCTACCCTGACTCACTCCCAGCTTGTACCATGTGCTATTTTTGCTGATCTGACCTCAGTTTTGCAAAAGCATAGCCCACTGCTATTGTGCAATCCCAAATAAGAAACCTTTCCATTCCTGTTTTAGCTGCTATGCAAACTTTCGGGAGGGGGGGGGGCTATCTTCCTAGAAAGATAATGAAGTTCATCTCTATAAAACACACAAAAGGAACCCTCCCTTTCCCCATTGATACATAAGATAAAGGTAAATAGAACAGGCTTCATTTGTGAAATAAGGTTAATGATATCAGAGTGCAATTTTCGTCTTAAACAGAAAAGTCAGATATTCAGCAAGAAGGCTAACATTTTAAAACTTATTATTGGATGATTCTGTATAAACATTAGGAAATGTGTGTATGTATTTTGAGTTCTGGTTTTCCCCAAGCCACAATGATGAATCCTGGATTATTCCTTCCCCTTTTTACCCTTTCCAATAAAAAATAACCACGTCTGGCCTTTTAGCTCAGTGTTTTTCACCGAAGCCAAAAATGGCCATCCAAACTTGTTTAAGACAACTGAGTTCCATTCTGAAAGGTTCCAGGACTAAAATAGTATGTCCATCAAAGAAACATTCCAATAGTTGGCACATAAGCTTGAATTAACACTCATGATTCAATACCCCAGGAAGAGAGACAACCAGTTGAGCAGAGAAGTGAAGTGACTCGCACGGACTCAAATGACGAGTAAGGAATAACAGAGACAAGAATTCTGACACTGTCTTTGTAACCCCTGCAGAGTTCTCCACAACACACTGAGGTCAAACCATTCCTGTTTAGTTCCAGAGTGATTCCAAACCAGGTTATTATAACTTCTACGGCCATCCCTGAAATGTGTGGCTCTGCATTACTGTGCATTTAAGGTTATAATACTTCTTACATGATGAACCACACAACAGGAAATAAAACAGCATGTTTGACCAGTTATCAGAGAGATCAAAATATCTTAGAATTGTAGAACTAATTTAACCTGCAAGAACTCAACCTGACAAGCCATTTCTGTCACTTTCCTAGGAAGTGTGGATGGGTAGTAGTAAAAGGTAAAGGGACCCCTGACCATCAGGTCCAGTCATGAACGACTCTGGGGTTGCGGCGCTCATCTCGCTTTATTGGCCAAGGGAGCCGGCGTACAGCTTCCGGGTCACGTGGCCAGCATGACTAAGCCGCTTCTGGCAAACCAGAGCAGCACAAGGAAACGCCATTTACCTTCCCGCTGGAGCGGTACCTATTTATCTACTTGCACTTTGATGTGCTTTCGAACTGCTAGGTTGGCCATTTCATACTGATATCTTCCTTCTGCATCGTCCTATGTCTTGAGCAGGCATAGGCAAACTCCGGCCCTCCAGATGTTTGGGACTACAATTCCCATCATCCCTAACCACTGATCCTGTTAGCTAGGGATGGGAGTTGTAGTCCCAAACATCTGGAGGGCCGGAGTTTGCCTATGCCTGGTCTTGAGAGTGTAAGAAACGGAACTACTTAGTAACAAGGCAGATGATGATAGACCAGTTCTCAGGATACACCCTTTTTTCGCCCATTGGGCTTCTTCAGCGACAAGGTTTCCAGGAGATTTTTCAGTAGGTTTTTTTCAGCCGAAAGTAGTCCACAGGAACGCAAAAGTTGCCAGTCAGAGACGCTCCGTATCAATGACCATCGAAACTAAGCTATATAGGAGCAACCCCTGCAATGGGGCAGGTGCAGGCAATTAGAATTAAACATACTTAAAGATTATGTTTCTCCCTTTAAGAATGTTTAATTCTAATTGCCTGCATCTGGAAAACTTGTCACTGAAGAAGCCCAATGAGGAAACAAGGGTGTATCCTGAGAACTGGTCTATCATCAGCTGCCTTGTTGTTACTAAGTAGTTCCGTTTGTGACACTCTCAAGACATAGGACGATGCAGAAGGAAGATATCAGTATGAAATGGCATTGCCAACAGGAACTGTACGTTGTCATCGTTGGACTTGACAATCTTTGGATTTGACAATCCTTGGACTTTATGACAATAAATGCACATAGAAGGTTAATAGTAATATGAGATGTTATTGCCATCAGGAACTGTGCTTTGCAATTTTTTGATATGACGATTAAATTAGTTTTATTACATATAATGTTATGTTACTTTACAGGCAGTTACGTGTGTGTTGTGTTGTTCTAAACATGATTTACGTAATGAGGCAATTGTGGTGTAGGGTGACTATCGTTGCCAGAGATTTTTCAAGGTAGCAGTTGTTTATTAATTAGCTATCACTATCCCTTCATGGAAGTAAATACTTGGCATTAGATGTAAGACCACGCACATAATAGCAATGGAAATGCAGCAGCCCCCAACACCTGCCTTCATTGCTGCTCTTTGATCTGTATCAGAGATCAAATCCTGGCAATGTGCTGCTAAAACTAGGTAGAATGAAACACAGAGTACTCCAGGTATGTTCACATCAATGACTTAAAATGCAGTGAGGTCATCCCCTAATGCTGTGTTTCAAGCTGCATTTGTACAGTGTTCACATCAGAGATGTGGTAGGGAAGTCTCCACCCTGTCACTGCAACCCTCCTTGCAGAACTTCTATTTATTAACCTGTTACCTGCGCATGGCCAATGGCAGTCTCAATTGTATGCACCTGGCTTAAGCATGAAATGAATGTGGCTCAAGTTCTCTAACTGGATTGAAGCTGGTTTGGGAAAACACACCTCAAACAGCTGTATATATCAAGAAACTACAGGTTAGATATGGATTGTGGCTAACACTATGTGAATGTGACTTCAAAAACTAGAATGTGAACATATCCTCCATCACCCTGTTGTCATTTTTGGTTGATGGTTTTCACCCGTATCATTACAAAATTTATTAACTGTTTATGGTTTTAAATTTTATGTGGCATCTATTTTATTTTTGCCTGTAATTCCCCTTTGTGACTGTGTTGTTTTACTGTCACGTTCATTTAACTACATATGTAGAGCATTACTTAATTGTTGCTTTAAAAATGTATGGCTCAGAAACACTTGTGCTGCTAAACTTTAAACTATAATGGGCTTAACAAGTCTACTTTGATGGTTCAGTGTACAGCAAAACATAGGAGCCAACTCCTATGGGCCAGCCCCTGCCCCCCCCCCAGTTGATAGGCATTGCCATTCAAATGGTGTGTGTTCATTGTGCCATGTGATTCTGTGCGGTGGGGTTTATCTGCCCCCCAAATATTTTATTCAAGTTGGCACCCCTGCTGTAAAATCAAATCACATGCTCTCCTGCTACCCATTCAATCTAACAAGAAGCACTGTTGGAAAATGCACCCATAGAATGGTCTTCCCTCTTATGCTTTTGTCTCACATTTACTTGGGGGCATATGCTACTGGTGGGACGCGGGTGGCGCTTTGGGTTAAACCACAGAGCCTAGGGCTTGCCGATCAGAAGGTCAGCGGTTCGAATCCCCGCGACGGGGTGAGCTCCCGTTGCTTGGTCCCTGATCCTGCCAACCTAGCAGTTCGAAAGCACGTCAAAGTGCAAGTAGATAAATACGTACTGCTCTGGCGGGAAGGTAAACGGCGTTTCCGTGCGCTGCTCTGGTTTGCCAGAAGCGGCTTTGTCATGCTGGCCACATGACCTGGAAGCTGTACGCCGGCTCCCTCGGCCAGTAACGCGAGATGAGCGCCGCAACCCCAGAGTCGGTCACGACTGGACCTAATGGTCAGGGGCCCCTTTACCTTTATATGCTTCTGCAAGATTACTAGTCATCTATGGTCTTTTGTGGGACACCTGAAAAGACAGAGGACCATCTCTCTCTTCTTTTTCTCTCTGAGGGACCTAGCCACCATGAGCAGGACATGTTTAGGCACACTTCAAACACAAGTGCTGTTTTGGACAAAGTATATAAAGAACAAGTTTCTGAGTGCAAGAACTGAACTCCAGTCACCCCACAAAGCAAACTTTCACAAAAGTCATAGCCATAAATCAGCACAAGGCATTTAACAAAACTTGGATCCCTCATTCTTTTCTAAACTCTTTATCTCCAATACACCCCTTGTCAGTTGGTTTCAAATTTAAGTGTAATCCAAAGGGATTTTGCTGTTGGCCTCCAGGTTCTGTATTGTTGGCACTGGAGGGTGCTAAGAAGGAAATGTGAAAACAGTTGGGAATGGAAAGAGGTCTTTGGTCCGCTGTTGCACAGACTTGTTCACCCCACCATATATGACCAAATCCATTTCTTCAAGGAAGTAAAAGGAGCCACACCACCGGCTCCCCTGCTTCTGCAAAATCTTGCTCTATTTAGGTTATAAATCCCGCTGGCTTCCATTCCAATTGTAGACAGCAAAAAACTCCTACTAAAGTCAAGATTATAATATAATCTATCATTTGAGAGCACATAAAAAATGGAAAAAGGACGCCCTTGTCTCAGCCCACATCTTCTTTCCTTTAAAGAATGCTTAATTTTTAAAAACATATATTGTTTGTTTCCATTGTTTAATTAGTTTCCATTGCTTTAACCCAAAATAGTGATACTATTTGACATTAAAGGGGCATAATGTTCACAAAAAGTCCTATGAAAGTTCAGGGCTGGGTGGCAAAGATGAATCAAGACTACTATTATTTAGAATAAAGTGTTTAGTATTCAAAGTACTTCACATACATTCACTTGTTAAAATATTTACAACTCTCTGTAAGGTAGATCTGTATCCAAGCAAGCCTATGCAGAATTACAAATTTACTAAGTAAGTCTCACTGAATTCAACGAAGCTTACTGTTCCCAGGTAGGTGAGTATAGAATGGTTCAACAACATATGGCATGTTGAAAGGATGGCGAAACAGGCACACAAAGTGAAAGAAGTGGCAACAGACAGAAAAAAGAGCAATTGTAAAAGGCGTAGTTCCCCTTCTGTCAGCTATAAGGAGCAAAAGTTTTAAGCTGGGATTGATACAATAAATTAATATTGATTGCCTTATACCGTATTTACAGTGATTTATTACAAATTTGATACATATTTATGTGAATAGAACTAAAGGAATGCAATTTTTAATGTTTTCTATATTTATGCTCTATGATGAATGTATTATATGTTGTATGTTTGTTCATGTGTGCATAATTTAAAATTATTTAAAAAGAGGAAAAAATAGCTTAGGTAGCTTTTACCACATCGGTTTTGCTCAACCCTACTCATTTCCTTTTCTTAAGTGCTGATCTCTGGCCACCTTTCTTCCAGATCTGAAGAATCTGTTCAAAGCTCTGTTACAAAAGAGCTTTGAAGCCCAGGCTGGTCTGAGTCAATTTTGCTGTTTGGTTTTTTGTATTTTTCCATTTTTTAGTAATGTATTTTAAATTGTACACCCCTTGCAGTGGCTTAGCAGAAAAATACCATATAAGTGCAGTAAATACATAAGTAGATAAACATTTTCTATGGAAGAAAACATTCTCCTAAGCCATAAAATGTACTCTTTTTGACACCTGTTGAAAACATTATTGTTTAGACAAGTCTACCAAGATGCTAAGAAAGTTGAGATAATTTTAATTTGTTTTAGTATTTTAACTTTTGTAGGTTTTAAAGCATTGTTGTATTTTTATTTTCTTGTTTTATCTTTTTGTAAACCATTTCATGGGTTTCCCCCCTCTTTCAATCATGCGATGCATATATTTTATTGCATAAAAGAAGAAAATAAACAAGTGTCAGCTCCCTCTTCTTTTTAAAAACTGTTCAAAAACACATCTCACAGCAGCCTGAACTATCCCTTTTTCACTATACAGTAAAAGAAGGACCTGCCTCAGGTTCTTTCTTCAAATAACCTAAGACCAGGGGTTTTTAAACCTGGGGTTCATGGATTGAGGAGTTTCAGCAAGTTTCAACTGGAAGCCAACAAATCCCCCAATGCAATAAAATAAATTACTGTACTTTTCAGTGTATAAGACTAGGTGGTGTTTTTTTTTTTACCGGTACTTTAAAATAAGGTTAAAAATATGGGGGTGTCTTATACATGGATAGTGCATATGCCCATTTTCTAAATTTGGAGTCCCTAAAAGTAGGGGGCATCTTATACATAGGGGTGTCTTATACATGGAAAAATACGGTATATGCAAATTTTTGTATTTTTGTGCATTTTTTCTGAGATCCATAGCTTTCATCAGATTCTCCAAGGGGTCCACGACTAAGAAAGATTAAGAACCATTGACCTAGACTTTCAAAGGACAGGACTGAGCGTGTTCTGGATTTCCATACAAACATTCCAGCATAGAAGTTAATTCTGGGTTAAAAATCCAGCACCCATAAATTATTGGCTTTATATTTAAAAGGAAATTTTAGTCCGTATGTTTGCAAAGAGAGGCTTGAAAATGTTATGGGAAGTGGGAGTGGCTCTCAGAGAGCTGGGATCCAAGTAGAATTTCCAGACTGGTGCTTCTACATTCTGTATAGGACCATACCTCTTCCCATAATTAGAAACAACAAAATACATTATGAGCATATACAAACATTTCTATCAGTTATTGAATTATTTTTCTTGGTGGAGAATTTGCCTTTGTTCTTTTGAAGTGCAGTATATACATTAACCCTGCTAATGAGTTTCACCTGATCAGTCTCCTTAGCACCAGATCCAATTAGCCCTGTGAACTCTCTCAGTGACCTCAAGTCCTCTCCAGATACATTCAGAAGCCAGCCTTGCTGTTGCTGAACTGAGATTACAAAGTATGATTACTGGATTTTAAAAACAAACTTTTTGGCGCGCGCACACACACACACACACACAAACACGAGTTTCCCGCCACTCTGCATTTAATTATCAGTAGCATTCAGAACAAGTTGGTTAAACCTGTGGAATATCATGCAAGATGCCACGCAAGAAAAGCATGTTATGGTTAAATTGTGATCAATCACTCACTTAATGTCAAAATGTCCATGTCTAGTTATTGGCAATATCTTATGTGCATGTGTGGTATGAACGTGAACTGGCAGAGAATGAGTGTAGCTGTGAGCAGCAAAAAGCTGAGGGTGGAGCCGAGGCCAAGAGATATCAGAGGTGTGAACTTAGTTCCTTGTAGGTGTACAATCATTCTAATCTACACAGACTCTCAAGACTGGCGGGGTGGGGGTGGGGGATTTGTTGCATAGGGAATGGGCGAGGAAAAGCTATTTACATGACGTTATTTGTACTGCAGTCTTTGCAGAAAATCACCTTCCAGATGAATGAAAGGGTAGTTTTCCATGAGAAAGGGAGTGGTACTTTAAGACATCTAATTCACTGCAGGAATCCAATGCAAAAAGCATTCGAGCTTTTGTACCGGGTATGAGGGAAGTGGTCAGCACGGACTATGTGTAAAGTAGAGGGGTCTGCAAGAGGGCGGGAAGGAGGAAGTCAATGCAGGGTCTGGGTTTGCTACAACGCCACGGCGTTTGCGGCGGCTGGGGCGCGGCACGCATCGTACCCCAAGGCCTCAGGGCTTGGGTGGCTCTTTTCCCGCAACGCTACGCGCAGCAACACAGGATGGGCAGCCCCGCTACACGCATCGCGCTAGTGCATGTCCTAATTACACCGGCCATGCAGTAGGCACGCAGAGAGGGAGGAGGGCGATGGCGCGCGCGGCAACTGCAGCTGCTTGCAGATGCATGCGGCGCAAGTGGGCGGGGTGCTGCTACATGCGACACATGCACCCCAGCGGGAGCAAAGGCTGCAGCGCTTCTCGGCCGCACGGTGCGCGCGCGCGCATTACCCCGGCCGCTGCACCTGACCCCGCGCGGCGCCACTCTGGTCCGGGCTCGCTTTGACCTCGGCGAGGAAAGGAGGAGCAGCAGCAGCCGCCGCCGCAAAACGGGACAACCGCAGCCGTCCAACCTACCCTCCTTGTCCCGCCTCTATTCCAATACGCTCGGGTGACAAGCGTAAGACGCCCAGCACTGGGAAGGGCTGCTTCCCTTTGATAGGCAGAGGCAGGCAGCCAATCCGAGGCCTCGCGAAGGGTCGGCGAAGCGGGAGGAGATGGAATTTCGGACGAGAAGCTTTGCGAAGGTTGCTATGAGCCTGGCTTGGACGGGGGCGGGTCTAAAGGAGAGACCAATAGGCGGCGAGGAAGGACGCCGATAGGCGGGCGAGGCGACCAACGGGGCAGCCCGACAACTTTCTTTTTTTCCACCCTATAGGTGGGCGGAGCCAGAGAGGAGGTGGGGAGTGCTCGGTGTGGCGCTAAAGGCGCCGGGAGCGGGGGCGGGGCGGGTAGTGCGGAGTCGGTTCGAGCGCGCGCGCGCTGGGGGGAGAGGCGGCTCCGCATACAGCGGACCAGCTTGAGCGGCCGAGAGGACGGCGCGGGCACGCGCGCGCGGAGAAGAGGTGAGGCGTGCGGGGAAAGGAAGAAGCGGGGAGAGGGGGAGGAAGCAGGGGGAGCTGCGAATGCCCCCCTCTCTTTCCCCCTCCCCCACATTTTCCCGCCTAGTCTGGACGAGATGGTGAGGGGGGAGGCGAAAGCGGCGGGGTCTCTGCTCCTACCGGTGCCTCCCTAGACGGGGGCCCGGTCCTCCTCCTCCTCCCCGCTTGCCTCGCCTTCATCTTCAGGCACCCTCCCCTCCCACTCCACCTTCGGAGGGAGGTGCGCGAAACGAATAGCCCACGTCCCCCCTCCTGGGAAATGCGACTGAATGGGGCTCGCCTGTAATGGTCTCCCACCGCTGGTCCTTTCCCTTCCCCTCCCTTGCAGCGCGCTGCATGCGCGCCGGTGCAGACGTATCCAAAAGGGCTGCCTGTCCGGGGCCCGGGTCGCCGAAAAGCGCACGTGTCCCTTTGTTTAAGGGGTGGGTGGGATTGCTTGACGGCGTGGGGTAGGGGGTGCGGTTGAAGCCAGAGGGGTAGGTATCGGTTTAGTCCGTACGCGGCTGAGGTTTCGGTAGCATCCATCCCTGGGGGCCGTATAGGGTTGGGGTTAGGGGCGCTACCCTCTCCCGCCCTCCAGCTGCCTTTTGTGTGGCCGCTAGGAAGGCGCCGGTTAGCCGCAACCCCGTTTTCCCAAATAATCTCCCTGCCCAGTGAAGAGGTCTTGGCGCCCTTCCGTAGGTTGGCGGCGTCTGTTTTCTCCCATCTTCCCGGTGAGGACTGGGAAGTTGTCACGCAGCCCTTTTGTCCTTCACCGTGGGTGCTGGTCACAACTGGTTCCAAACTTGGGAGCTCCTACCACTTAATTTCGAAACTACCGGCCAGTTTACAACAACCACGCAAAACTGCTTGACCTAGTGGGCTAAGTAGCATTGTTCTGTTCTTCATGTGAGATGCTCCAGGTGTATGTAAGATGCTTCAATGTCCTTGAAATGGCTGCACGGAACCGCTAAAACCTCGCCCCACCCATCGTTTACTCTGCTCTTTTCTTATTCTAGTCACTGTTGTCTGATGATGTGAAAAGAGTGATGTAGCCTGACAAGTGATCTTTTCTTAACACTTAGTGCTGGTTTCTCTGAATGGCAAACAACAGAGGTCCTATCCAACTGTGTGACAAAGTAAGGTTGCCCAGGTAACCCATTTGGGAGCACACACACCCCTCAGCCATGTGACTGTATTCTTCCAGCCTTAATGTTGATTCCTTCTTTGCTTTGCTCTAGAAACTAGCTTATGCACTCACCTGGAATATTGGTTGTATGTTGGTTGCACAGTGCTGGTCGGCTACTTTGTTGTATTAGAATGACACTTGGGCCTGCTTTGGAGTTCTGACTTTAACCTAGAAAGGAAAAATAAATGCCTATCAATTTGCTGTGTTATATAAATATATACATGTATGTATGTATATGTGCATAGGGCAGCTGGAAATATAGTGCCCCTACTAGAATAATACTGCTATAGATGTCTTCATGTGTTTTCAAAGGTGCCATCTTGATTTCAGTCAAATTTGTATGTAGCAGCTGTAGAACTAGTGGCTCTTTGGGCATGACTTATTTGGGTTCTAGATTCAATTGGGCAGTTTATTCTAAAGCACTATTCCTTCTTAGCTGTGCTTACTGTAGTCAGTTCTTGGTCTACTGATGTGAATTCATCTGGTCTGCAGCAAGTAAGGCAGGCTGCTTCATGGCCCTCTGGTGGATTGAATGACTTCACACTTTATTCAGCTATACTGTAGTAACTTATCAGTCTGACGTATAGGTGTCTCCCTTGAAGGAGAATAGACTTGAATGGGTTGTATTCAACTAACTTGTACTCAATGTAGACCCGTTGAAATGAATGCCCGTGATGAAGTTGGGTCCATTTTGAGTAAAAGTTAGTTGAATACAACCCAATGCGTGTATCATTCTTAAAACTGCCTCCTTTAACATGGGTGTTGGTTGTTACACTTCATTTTAAATGGTGAGAGGCTTAGGCTGGGTTAGCACTCTTCGTAAAAATTGTTCCAGGATGGTGGTGAACAAGTCAGCACAAAGCAACCACCCAGCAGAGAATACTGCAACCTGTTTGTCTAGAGCAGTGCAGGAAATGTTATTAACCTGCATGCCGGAATGCATGGCAATATTTGTAAATGAATGTTACGTTGGGCAACTTTTATTTTTTGGTAATCTTTACATAAGTGTTGTCCATTATAATAAAATGATTTATATGCTAAAAAATAGGATAGCAAACACTTGCATTTGGAAGGCATCCTAGCAAAACATAATTGCATGATACCTACTTTAACACATCATGAATTTTATCTTTCATGGGGAGAATTAACATTTTAACTTGCTTTACCATGCTTTTAGACAAAGCAAGGTTGGATTGGATATAGTAGTTATGCAATGCGTCAAATAAATCAATGAAGCAACATGTTTCCTTAACTTTAGATAGTGTCCTCTTCACTGTTAAATTCGATATATTTCAAAACATTACCAGTTGCATCAAATCTGAACATCTGCCCTTTGATTGCATTACTGTTCCAGGATCAGTAAAACTTTGGTTCAGCTCCAGAGCACATCCAAGTGAATTTATTGGCTGGCATTTTGTGTCTGTAGTGAGTTTCAGGTAACTTATTATTAAAGGAAATGCACAGCACAGAACTTCATTTTACTTGGTCTCTTAAGTTTATGCCTAAATTTCTTAAACTTGATTCTATGCTGACAATATATTTCTAAATGTGTGTCTTGGCTATGGCGGAAAACATGTAATTTCATTAAAACTGCTGTAATTGATTATTTTCAGAAGTATTACTTATTCTGCTATGGATTAACATTCCCATGTTTATGTTCCAGTATTACACATAGTCTCAACATTTATTTTGCAGTCATAGCTACTAACATGCATTTTATGTCACCTATGCTTAAGTGCCATGCTTAAGTTATGCTGGTCACTATTTCTAGACTTATGACCAAGCAGATCTGAGTTTAGGAATTTTATTCAAGTGATTCGCCTGAAGATTTAAGTATGACTGGTATTACAGCATTGGTGGGGAACCTTTGCTTTTTTTGGTCAACAGCCACATGCTAGTAGTCGGAATGGATGTGCCAAAGCCAAAAGTACACAGGGGGGGGACGTTCCTTTCTTTCTCTGAAACCACAATCTCTTATTCCCTGCCCAGCTGGCTGCTAAAGGAGGGACTGATTACTTTTCCCAGAGAAGCAGGTAGCTTTTGTAATTAGGCTCAGGGCTGTAGGTTACCCATAAGGAATAATTTTGTATCAAAAGGAGGATTGGAGCAGTCATAGGCAAACTTGGCCCTCCAGATGTTTTGGGACTACAACTCCCATCATCCCTAGCTAACAGGACCAGTGGTCAGGGATGATGGGAATTGTAGTCCCAAAAATTCTGGAGGGCCGAGTTTGCCTATGCCTGGATTGGAGAGTTAAATATACTAGGTTAATTGGGTAGTTTATCTTCATTCAGAGGAAAAGGTGCTAGGATGAGAATACATGTTTTAAGTTGATTGCACATCTCCATCCAAAAATCCCCTGAACTAAGGTTCAGACAGCTAAATGGTTTCTCGGAGCTCCTGCTTATAGTTCATCTTTACATATCCCATTGAAGACTTAGATAGGGCCTGCTGGAAGACTGAATGAAAGGAAACATTTCTTTTACCACTCTAGTCCAGGGTCACTTGAAGGACAATCAACAACATGCTGGAAATATGGTATTATAGTTCTTCCAGATGAGAAGGATGGAGAACACACCCAAGTTCCTCAGCGTTTATCAGGCCTGCTATGGATGGAATCTTTACTTTTGTTATGTTGGAATTTTGCCCTTTGAAATCTCCAAGCTGCCTCTTCTGTTCAGCGTTAGAAACTCAGATATATAAGCTAGGTGCCAAATGGCACCTTAAACCAAGGTTACAGTTACCACAATGGACTAGGAGGTTGGGCCAGATGACCCTCGGGGTCTCATTCCAATGCTACAATTCTATGATTCTGTGATCTCAACTACATTGCTTGACTGTAGCTTGCTCTTACAACAGTTCACTTGTCCCAGTATGCAAGAAGTAGAAAAACACACAGTGGAAATTCACTCTGGACTAAGGCAGAGGCTTTTAAACGTGTGTTTGCCAACCTTGGCATCCCGAAATCTCAAGGTAGTTGCAGTTGGACCTGCGCCAGTAGCAAAATGTGCCTGGCGCTTGGGGAATTTCGAACACTGCTTCTGTTTGCCTACCATCTTCCAGCAGAGCCATAGCTGGCATTTCAGCTGGTTTATCCTCCTTCAGAAGTTGCTTGCAAAGTCTTCCTCACACAATTCTCATATCACAGACACTTTTCATGATTCATGATTTTCTCTTTGACATATCTGCTTGTCAAAACCCACTTTCCCCACCTTGTTCCCCCCCCCCGGGGGGGGGGTTATTCCTATATCATAAAAGCTGATTCACATGGTTGTGTCAATATATATGATTGTAATATATATATAATATATAACATTTTTTGTAGAAGCCAGAAATGAATGGAAGTACTTCATCTGTTGAGCATGCATAGCATTGAGCACATTGATGCTTCTTACTATGTATTGGACAGGTACTCAATGCACTGACAGCTGTGGAACTTTCATGGAGTGGTAATCCATTATTTCTGTTACTGCACCAAAAACAAATTGTACAGTACTAAATTTAACTTTAATATATAAAGTTAAAGCTGTTAGTATCCTGCATCAAAGTACTTTGGCATAAGAAAGTCCAGTGCAGTGTACATGTTTAATTGAAAATAAATAATCCCCATTGAGTTGAATATTTGTCCCTGGTTTAAACGTTTATAAGATTGCAGCCTTTGGTTAAGTTCAGTCAACTGGAGTTTGTCTGCAAACAGCTTTCTGGGCCATGTGGCCAGCATGACTAAAATGCATCTGGTGCAACGGGACACTGTGATGGAAACCAGAGCGCATGGAAACGCTGTTTACCTTCCCGCGACTCCGGTACCTATTTATCTACTGGTACTGTTATGCTTTCAAGCTGCTAGGTTGGCAGGTGCTGGGACAAAGCAAGCTCCCAAGAGGCTCGGTGGTTTAGACCACAGCGGCACCTGTGTCCTGGTGGACTGCAGTGTCAGTGCATTGAAAGTAAATAGGAAAAGCAAGCTCAAATGCAGATACTTGCATGGCTACAGATGGGGCTCTTAGTAAGCAAGCATGAGCATTGCATTGGAGCAAAGATGCTTTCTTACACAACTGGCCTGGTTTCATAGGATGTTTCACTTTCATAAGCACCCATTTCTGCAGAATCTCCTAAATCCCCTATTTGGGAATACATCCTTGAGATTATTCAGTGCTCTAGCTATAGAATTTGCTGAGTTTGAGAAACCAGCCAGTTCACTTCTGTTTTCATTTTTCCCCCCTAGGTTGCAGTTACTTGTTAATTCCCTCATGATGGCGCAGAGGATAGGACAGGAGGACCCTGAGAGATATCTCTTTGTGGACAGGGCAGTAATCTACAACCCTGCTACACAGGCTGACTGGACTGCTAAAAAACTTGTGTGGATTCCTTCAGAACGTCATGGCTTTGAAGCTGCAAGCATCAAAGAGGAGAGGGGAGATGAAGTGCTGGTTGAACTGGCTGAGAATGGGAAGAAAGCGGTTGTCAACAAAGATGACATTCAGAAGATGAACCCTCCCAAATTTTCTAAAGTGGAAGACATGGCAGAATTAACCTGCTTAAATGAGGCCTCTGTTCTACATAATTTGAAGGACCGATACTACTCTGGGCTCATTTATGTAAGTAATAATTATTTGACTGACCTATACTGGACCATGGAGCAACCAACAACAGCTTCCTTATTGACTGAAATGTGAAAAAGTACCTGTATCTTTTTAAATGCCAGCCTGATGTTATATATAACTTGTAACTTGATCCAGAGTGTGGTTAGGGTTCCGATAATCACCCTACTTTTTCTTATTAGATAGTCTGTGGTTCTTGATACTTTTGACTGTGGGGTAGTGGTAAGGTGACCAGGACACACAAACATTTTTGAATGCTTCAGCATTTGTGGCCGGGAAGGCTTTGAAACTGGTCACGAACATCTCTTCATTGTGTTACTGGAACCTTTTCTTTCCAAGCTTCACTTTGGTTCTTCGATTTGGGGTGGTAAAAAAGAATGATGCGTTTTTGACCCCTGGGCTTGGTCATAGTTTTGGAGCTTAGAGAAGTAGTCAGCAGCAGTCAAGAGAGGTGACATGGGTGAAACATTGCTCTCCTACCTTCCCAAGCATCACTTTTGTTACTGAGAGGGGGAGGGACAAAGCAGCAGGGAGCTAATCTGACTTCCCCCCAATGCTGTGGCCTTGCCTCCCCCTCTTAGGTAACTGGCAGCAACATGCAGTGTTAGGAAGATAAGAGAGCTGACTTGCAAGCTGCTACTGCAACTGGTGAGGATATGCAGCCTTGACTTTTTCTTCCAGGACTGCACCTGTCCTTAGAATGCTTATTCATTGTTTGGACATGGTCAGGAGCTGGATACAGGTGAACCAGCTGAAGTTGAATCTTGGCAAGGTGGAAGGGATGATGATAGCTGGCAGGTCCTCCTGTGGCCTTTGGGAGTTAAGGATTCCGGTTCTAGATGTGGTTTACTTCCTCCTTGTCAGTCGAGTTTAGTAATCTCTATGCATCTTCAGCTTTGCTGGCTGGATTTCAGCTAAGCATTTCTGCTTGATGGTCGGCATCTTTTATTGTTGGATAAATCAAATCACCCTCAAAGGACCAGACACCTGTAATGTGCTCTGTGTGGGGCCCCTGAAAACAGAATTTTCCAAAGGCACAGAATGTGGTAGATTATCTAGGGCTCGGTTTGTTGGAACCAAATTATATCTGTGCTCCGAAGTATACATTGCATCTGTATTGTGCCTTGTGCACAATATAAGGTGCTAGTTTTGACTTATAGGCATGGCTTAGGTGTGACAGTAATGGCCAAATAACATGGTTTATTTGCCTTAGAAAAGGAGCATTGTGCCCATATTTCTCCTCCTCTTTTCACCCACATGCCATATTATAAAACCACAGTCTCCCTTTATATCTGAACCTAGAAACTGCTTTAATAAACTAGACTCTGTGTGATAATAGTTGAATGATATCAAAGACAAGTCTTCACTGGTGGCCCCTTACTCATGGAATACAATCCCCCAAGAAATACACATGACTTCCTCACTAGCTATTTTTAAAAAGTCTCATCATTTTTAGATTTTTATCTGTTTTGCCTTGGTACCTCGTTCCCAGTCTATCATAATCCTTGCCATTTTGTGTGTGACAATGGACATTGGGTCAATATGACACTGTTTTTGGATTAGTGGTCTTCTAGTTCAATGTACCCCATCTTTCAGAATCTTATAGTGGCTGCATGTTTGGCTTTACCAAATTAAATACAAATATGCCCCCTTTTAAAATCACTCAACTTTCCTCCATTTTTCAAAAAATAGTAACAGTGGCAATATTTCCTCAACCCACCTAAATAACTCCCAAAGTCACCCTTCCACCCTTTACATGGTTTTTGGATAACAGTAGAGCAATAACTTCACATAAGCTTATACAGTGATCCCTCGACTTACGAATGCCCCGACTTCCGTATTTTTCGACTTCCGAGGGATCAAAGCGGCCGCCGCTTCCGAATTTTTTCGACTTCCGATCGGAAGCCGCGGCCGCTTTAAATAGGATTTTTTCGACTTGCGAAGATTTTTTCGAGGTACGAATGCGTTCTCCAACGCATTCCTATGGGGACTCGACTTACGATTTTTTCGAGTTCCGACGCTCCCATCAGAACGGATTACATTCGTAAGTCGAGGGTCCACTGTAAATTCCTTCTCCCCTCCCTCCAATACTGAATTGTCAAACTATAGCAGTCTGCTGCATCCTACATACACAAATAGCTGATTCATGCTCCTTCCCCTTCCATACGTTCATATGTCAAGACACAACAAGAAAACTTGAAGCTTCAGACTCCTCACTAAGATTTATTTATTTATTTCTGCTCTATTTTCTCAAGACAGAAGAAAAAGCAAGGAAGAACTACAAAGGGGGGTGGGTGCAGAGGAAAGCCCAGCACAGTATCTAGAAATAACGCCACCTTAGTGTCCTGGGTTTATCCATTGGTATATCCTACATTTATCCATTGCACATATTAAGAAGGTAGTAAAAGCTCAAGGGGAGAGCTGTAGCTCAATGGTAGGGCACATGCTTTGCATGTTGAAGATCCTTGGTTCAATTCCCCACACCCCACGTCTTTTAAAAGGGGGTAGCAGCCCTGGAAACACTCTTGATTTTGATCTTTAGGTGGCTCTCAATATAAAATTTCTAATGGAAATGTTTAAAATTTCAAAATCTGAATTTTTCCATGCCAGATCTGAGATTTCTACAACTTATTTTGAGGTCAAGTTCAAAGTGAATAACTATAATTGAACAATCCAGTTACTGTGTGGCATATTATTGGCACTGGCCTAGATCTTAATTTCTACACCAAGAAAAATAAGCCAACATTAATAATACCTGAAATGTTTAAATCACAGTTTTGAGTCGAGTTATATTATACCACATATTCTATGCAGCCTTCTGTTTTAGAAACACCAGAAGTGAATAAATTCATATTTAAATTGCATTGGGAAAGGAAAATTTGTGCTTGAGCTATAAAATAGTATTTGAAAGAGGAGCTGTAGCCAAATACAACACCACATTTGTATTCAGTGAATCAGGAAATATTGTACTGCCTTCTACTTTTCAAACTAAACCATGAAAATCAATACAATGCAAGTTTACTATGTTTTGTGCAATGCAAGTTTACTATGTTTTGTGCAATGCAAGTTTACTATGCACTATGTTTTGTGTCAAGTGGTTGATTTGGGCGTTTTTTTGTGAGTTGTCTTAAGGGCTACCCCAAAGAGCTGAGAAAGTGGTAGACATTACAGTCGTACCTCGTGTTACGAATGCTGCGTATTGTGTTCTTCACGGGTTACGAACCCGCCAAACCCAGAAGTACCGGAACGGGTTACTTCTGGGTTCAGCAGTTTGCGCATGCGCAGACGTGCAAAATGACGTCATGTGCATGTGCGGAAGTGCCAAATCGCGTCGCGCAGATGCGACACTTCAGGAAATGCACTGCTCATGATGCGAACGGGGCTCCTGAACGGATCCCATTCGTATCCAGAGGTACCACTGTAGGGGGTTTAGGAGGAAATGATTATGAAATTATGTGGGGTAGGCTACATAAACTTTACTTTGTGACCAGAGGCCACTTTTGAGCTTCTGTAGAGTGACTAGAGACTTAAATTTATTTTTTTAAAAACCCAACAACACAGAATTATTGCTTTGGCTATTGTGATTGTATCATCTACTAATTTATCTACGGATTCTTCGCTTTGCAGAAGTACAGATGTACCGGACTAAACTACTAGGATCCGTGTAAAGGACATATGCATTCTGTGATAATGAAATTATAATTAAATTGAATATAATTTTTTCCACTGCTTACAGAATAAGCATTTGAAAACCCTGCCAAATTCAAGCAACTGATAGCTTCCTTTTCTTGAAGAACAAGTCTTAGGTCTTATTGTTCAAAAGGGGCTAGGAATGCTGGAATGTACTCTTGACAGGGTTCCACAAATATCCACACTCCAGTGATAACTGTGACAGATTGTACCATATTTTCCTTCAGGATGCTTTGTGGGCTTTATGTGGACTTCAAATTACTAAGCAATACTGTCTAGTGTTGTAGTAGCATTACTGCCTGCTGATAAGGAGGCATAAATAAGTATTTTCCCCACACTACCTCAAGACACGCATTCACTTTTTTAATATGTGTGTACTTTGATCTGTTTTTCATCTTGTTCAGTACTATTAGGTTAAATCTTCACACTAACATGAGTTGTAGAACAGTGCACATGATGGTCTTCTCTTTTATTGCTTTTTTTATAACGTTCCCATTTCTAGGCTACTTAATAGTACGGCATAGATAAACTAGCCTTGTACTTATGGAATTGAGGACCCTGCTAGCAGAAAATACTGTTCTGTTCCTCCTTAGGAAGTGGCAGCTTAAGTGAGAGCCCCAAATCCTAAGAAAGTTGTAGAACAGTGCACTACTGAAGAAGGGGAATATAGGACACAGGTTTATAATGCTGCTACTGCTACAGGTTATACTGGTATATTGTTTCTTTACTTGAGAAGCAAAATTTCAAAAAAGATATCTGGGGCTGGTTTTCTAGATGGTCTAATATCTTTGGCTTAAAATTCTGACTTGCCACAAATGGGGCATCTAGTTATGCAAAGAGGTACCAGCATCAGCCTTGAGACTAGAGCTTTTCCATTATCCATGCCAAGACTGCGGTCATAGTATACAGTAGGCTTGCAACTTGCACAGGGTTATTTTCAGGGGGATTGTGCGTAAAGCTGAAATAATTTATAGTCAGAACAACCACAGAATCCCCCCCCCCTCCGTGTGACCATCCCTACCTTTCTGAAGCTGGTGCGCCGAGTGGGCCTTGCCCCACCCAGAAGGCAGAGAGAGCTTTTAAGCCCTCTACATTGCTTACTAGGCTCTGGGAAGGTCTCGTGCAGGTTCTGGAGGCTCCTGTGAGATGTCACCAGTGCATCCAAGATCTTGTGGGAGCCTTCCAGAGCCCAGTAAGCAAAGTGAAGAGCTTAAAATCCTTTTCTGCTCCAGTGAAATGCAACACTCTTTCTATGCGCTTGGTTGGCATCTGATTTTTTCCTCTGGTGGTTTAAGTTGGAGGGCAAATAAACATCAGCTCCAGACCTTGTGCTGTTCCCCCCCCCCCCGACGATGACATGAGCTATAGTGGTAAACTATCTTTTGCAGCTGAAGTCTTCTAAAAGACCCACCAAGTACCTTTATTTCAATAATGCTGTAGTGTGGAACATGTCTCCCCTCCTTGCTTGTTTGTATCTATGCACCAGTGAAATGTGTGTAAGCTAACAGTACATTGTGTATGTTTCTGAACAAAAACAAACCATTGAGCATTGTGTGGTTAAGGACAGGATGGATAGGAATCAGTGGCTCAGTTTGCATGTCACACTAAGCCAAATTATGGCAGTATGTGAACGAGCAAGCATGTTGCTGCATATTTAGAAAATAACAAGCATCTTTCTCCTCTCTGCTCCTGCTAGGCATGTGGTTTGAGAAACCACAAGGTGTAAACCAAAAGCAAACCTTGGTTGCAGGACAAACCATGGTTTAGACAAACCATGAGCCTGGGTTCATGTGTAATGCTAAGCCAAACCATGGCTTATTTTCCAACAGTGCAGTAGGAGTGAAGTAGCCACAATTTTATAACTCTTGTCTGTTCACTCTTAGCCACAGTTTAGCAAAGATAATGGGGGGGGGGGAGTTTTATTTATTTATTTAACAATCAGTATAAAAAATTAAACAGTAGTACATACAAGTTAGGTTAATGCAGGTTGGGAGAGACTAATCAACTTTTCTTCCCCCTCCCTGTAGACATACTCCGGGCTCTTCTGTGTAGTCATAAATCCTTACAAGAACCTCCCAATTTATTCTGAGAACATCATTGAAATGTACAGGGGAAAGAAACGCCATGAGATGCCTCCACATATTTATGCAATATCCGAATCAGCATATCGATGCATGTTGCAAGGTAAGATGCACGCTTTAAACGTAAAGTGTTAAGTATGCAGCTGGGAATCGTTTTCAGTATCTGCCTATTCGTATGCTACATTTGCACCTTTCTGTTGGTGCAGTTGGTAAAACTGACCTGTTTTTACTTTCCCAATGACTTCATAGGTTATTTGATATATCCATACCGTGGCTACCAACCAACGTTCTTAAGGTAGCTACCAGTATATTTAAAAGAATGTCGTGAAGGCAGCCCTGTTCAGGGAAGTTTTTAATCTGTGATGTGTTAATGTATTTTAATGTTTGCTGGAAGCCGCCCAGAGTGGCTGGGGAGACCCAGCCAGATGGGCGGGGTACAAATAATAAATTATTATTATTACAAATCACATTGGAGACATCCTAAATATGGATTTCACAAATTTTGCTTACTGCACAGATGTTTCAATCAGTTTGTATGCCATATTGTTAAATATAGAAACACCCAAATAATGCATTATAGAGTAAAATGTTACTCTACCTACCACATCTTGCTAATTCTCAATTTCCCAAATACCACTGTCTGACAAGTTCTTTGATGGTGGATAAATTAATTAAAACCTCAGATGAATTATCTCTCCCCCTCCAAGCTTTTTAGTGAGAACTAATTCTGAAACATACAATGGGGAGGGAGGGGTGAACCCTACTGTGAAGGTGCACATTTTCAAACTTCATATTTCCCTTGCTACTTGAGGAGTTGGATGCATGGCTTCTGTTTCACGCATGGGATGCTGTGAAAAATGGCTACAAGAAGATTATGCTACAGCATTTTGAGGGTTCCTGCACACTTCAAAATGTTGAATACGTAGCTGCGAATTATTTTCAGTATCTGCCTATCCATCTAGCCGTATGCTACATTTTTACCTTACTGTTGGTAAAACTGACCTGTTTCGCTTTTCCCATGGCCTTCATAGGTTATTTGATATATTCATACTCTGCCATATTAAGAACTTCAGTTAGTAGGCAACCAATATAATTAAAATAAAACAGGGAAGACTTTTTAGGGCACCAGAGAGAGAGGGAGAGGGAGATCTAGTTCTTGGATTTTCTAATTGCCATTGTGCAACTGAATCCTCTGACCTGGAAATGGCTGTAGAAGTGCTACCGGTAAATGTTAAGTCCTTTGCAAGTCTGGGCTTCCCCACTGTTCAAAGCCTGTTGCCGGTGCCTTTTTATCTATCCTTTCAGGGTTATGAAAGAAAACTTTGACTGGACTTAACCGTCCAGCGGTCCTTTATGTTTACCTATTAAAGAAAACTACATGGAAGTAGCGGGTATCACTTTGAGATACTTGTTTTCGCCCTGATGTTTATCATTTTTATGATTTTTTAAATTGAGTTGTATTTGTCATTTTCCCATGCATTCTCTCACTTTGGAGAGATCCTTTTGGAAAGCTTCACAACACTGCTTTGTTTTAGTCACCCTGAACAATTTACCACCATCAGCAAACTTGGCTACTTCCTTGCTGACTCCCAACTCTAGGTAGTTTATGAACAAGTTGAAAAACACAGGTCCCAGTGCCAATCCTTGGGCTATTGGGACTCCACATTCTACACTCGAAGAGATGCTTAGTACTTACTTACGAAAGACTTTGCAGACTAAATGAAACCGCTTGCAGAAAATTTGCCCCTTGGGGGCTTCCACTTCTCGCTAATCACATTGTTATCCCTGGAGTTTGTCAGCAGAATCTTTTATGAACGGTTAAATTGCCTTAATAGACATTAATGCATTAAAGACTGTTAGCATGATGTTTAACATTAATTGGAGCCCTCAAGTTTTGGCCTCTCTCAAATGGGAATTGTGAATAAATTTCAGGCAATAGGCTTTGAGGAGATAATTCAGTTCCATGACTTCACTGCCAAGTGAAGAAAGAACTGGAGAATGGAGCACTTGGCAGCTGTTGTGCTTTAACACTTGCCATTATTAAAACTACAGTTGTTGCTTCTGGTACATGAAAGACAGAGCATTGAAAGCTGTGCTCTCTGCCTTCAGGACTGGGGACACATGCATGATTTATTTATATATCAAACAATTTGTATACTGCTTAACTACAGTCGTCTTATGTGGTTTGCAGGAATACAGTGCAAAAAATATAAATTGGTCAAAACTATAAAATCAAACCTCAATTACAATGCCTGCTGGAATAATAATAATAATTAATAAAGTCTTCAGTAGGCACCAGAAGTTTTTTTGGGGGGGAGGGGGGAATGGTGGTGGCTGCCTGACGTCAACTGGAAGGGAGTTCCATAAAATGGGGTCAGTAATACTAAGTGTACAGCTCCTGTTGGATACGAACTATGCATTTGAGCCATGGTGGACCACTAAAAGCGACTCCCACAAAGACCTCAGTGATCATGCAGGGACACAAGGAATTCGGAGAGAAGCAGTCACACTGCTCTCTAGGTATCCAAGCCTTTAACTTAGGCGGGAGTAACCACTGAGGGAGAGCTTGAAGAAACTTCTGAATTACAGTAGGGATGATTTGTGCTACTCTTTTAAAGGCAGGCTTGTCTAAGCTGCTTCGTCACATCCTTGCATCTTGAGGACAACTTCTGTGCTTTTAAAATTTGTACCGCTGCGTTGAGGGTCATTTAGGCCACTTGTTCTGTTTGGGGGAGTTTCCAACTCACACGGTGTCTAGCTTCCTGGGGGGAAATTAAATTTGGACAGCGTGCTGGTGATTACTAGATTTTCTCAGAATTTACAGGAAAGATGAGAAAAACCAAAATTCTACTAAAGAAAACAGATGCACCCTATTTTGTATCTGCATATCAGAATTGCAAAACTGGAGGGGATTTCAGCAATTGGCTCTCTGGTGTAATAGGGGAAGTATCTGTACTTTGAAGTAGGCGTGGAGGCCTCAGGTTTCTTGTGGCATATATGATGTCTAAAATCCTCATCTAGCGTAGGCCGCCATGAAAGGAATCTAGTTACATCCAGAAAATCCACCACAGAATTTAGAAAGTCATATTTGCAGCTCCTCAAAATGCCCTTACAGGTTCAATTTGGATCTGGATAGAGTTCAAAATGTGTTGTCAATGGTGGGGTGTTTTCTTCCTCCAATATTCAGTAGTACTAACATACGGGTGAGGTTTGCTAAACTCTCTCACTGGCCTAACTCAATTGTTCTGCTTGTTCCTGTAAGTTTGGCCTGATTCATACTGTATTGATATGCTTGTTCTTCAAAACTGTTCAGTTCTAATTGTATTCCTAGCTTTCCAGCTAGCTGAAAGTTTGCAGAAGGGCCTACTGTGTTTGGGTTTATTTTATTTTATTCTTCTTCTTCATTTTGCTGTTCTTCCCATTTTATCTTCCTTGCACTTTGAATGGGTTGCAGTTGTGCTTCTGTCAAACTGCCAACCCTGCTAAAGCCTCACTTAGCTCTTCATGGGACTTGGACAGACCCAAGAGTTGGTAAACAAAGTCTGCTTTTATAAAATTTAATGATAGTGTTGCAGCGGATTAGAACAAGACGAGTTTCTTAAGTGTGCAGGGAAGGACTGGAAAATGTCAGATGAATTGTGTCTTTGTCATATGCAGGAAGTGGAGCAGGAGTCTGGCTATTCTCTTTGAACTGCTGCATCAACTCTGTCTAACAGTAAATTCAGTCAAGTTGAATGTTCGTTTTCATTACTCTTTGTGCCTTGCTGTGTGTGGGATATCCTAGAGCAGGGGCTGGGAAGCTATGGCCCTCCAGGTTTTGTTGGACTCCATCTCCCAGCAGCCCCAGGGGCATGTTCACTTTGTTCAGGGGGGTGATGGGAGTTGGAAACCAGCTACATCTGTAGAGCTTTGACCCAGAAACTGAAAGCCTTATCGTCTATGAATTTGTCTAATCTTATTTTATAGCCATCTAAGTTGGTGGCCGCCACAGCCTCTCATGGGAGCAAATACCATAGTTTAGCTGTATGGTGTGTGAAGGAGTACTTTCTCCTTCAACATTCAGCTTCACTGGTTGTCCATGAGTTCTTCTGAGTTGGAGGAAAAACATTTTTTTGACCATGTCACCTCTTGCTTTTTCTCGAAACTTAATCTTTCTTCACAGGGGAGTTTCTCCACCACTTTTTTTGATCATTTTGGTTGCCTTTTTTCTGAACCTTTTCCAACTCTGCAATTATCCTTTTTGAGGTGAAGTGAGCAGAAACTGTACACAGTATTCCAAATAAGCATATGATTTCTCACAGTGTTTGATAACTAGAACAAATCTTGGAGGTACACAGAAGAGAATGAGGAGATAAGTGAGTGTTCTCTAGGAATGCAGGAAAAGCAGGCTTGCTTACTTTAAAGATAAAAATTCATGAAGGAAGAAAACTTCAGGCCGATCATGTTTGAAGCCAAAGGTATAGGTTACAAACTAGTGGATAGCATCCCTCCCCTCCCCCCCCCCCCCTTGTCTTTTCAGGATAAAGAAGCATTTTAAGCATTTGCTTTGCTTCATTGCCTTTTTCAAGATAGTGCCTCTGGGTGGAATTCAACGTCACATTCTTCCAAGTGTGGCAACCTGAAATCCCCCTCTTCTGCCCCTGTTCTTGGGATTCCCCCCCCCCCCACAAAATTCCCAAACAGCGGATGTCAGGGACTGGCCCGAGCCAGGAGGGGAGGCGGAGGGGCCAGTGGGAGCAATGGGCCACCCATGCACGGCGGAGGAGGTATTGCGGGCATGGGAAGAGGAGGAGAGAATGCCGAGGTTGTCACCAGAAACAGGGAAGGAGGTTTGGAGAGGTGGCAGTGAAGGGGGGTCGCCGCCTGTGCTGACGGCGGAGAAGCAGGTGGCGAGGGAACCAATAGGAGGGGAGGAGAGGATGGAGTCAGAGGTGGAACAAGGGGTTGAGGAGCTGGTGAGAGCCTCGACGGCAACATCTAGGGAAGATGAAAGTGAAAGGGAAGGGGCCAGCGCTGGGACCAGTAGGGTCAAGAAGCGGAAAAGGAGGAGTGAAAGGAGGCGCTGGAATTTCGCTAAGCTTTTATGCTGGGGGGAAAAGCGGAAGCCCTTACTCGAGGGATCTGGTTCATCGGAGGAGGATGAGGAACTGTGAAGCTTGTCAGTGAAATAAACGCTTAGTTTAGTCAAACGGACTGTGGAGTGGTTTACTCTTGAGGAGGACACACTATCCTCCTTACAGCATCCCTCGAGTCATCGCAACCTCCTCAAGGGGTGAGAGGCTGCCGAGATGTCTAACTCCCAAGAAGACGGAGCCGGAGCAGCGCAGTACGTCGACTGGGAAGAGCGAGCTAGAGATCTGGCGCAAAGGTACGAAGTGGCTCAAGCTCGGCTCGAGGAGGCGAGGCTGCATGCCGGTGCAGGGAGAGGGGCAATGGGAGGAAGGAGAATGCCTTCCCACGGCAGCAGGTTTTATGGCAAACCAGAGGACTATTTGGGGTTTAAAACGGACATGATGTACACCCTGGAATTACACAAAGAAGAATTCAGAACTGACGCTGAGCGGGTGGGGTTTGTGATTGCGCATTTTGAGGGACCCGCTAGGGATTGGATTCGCCCCTTGATTTTGGCCAAGAATCCCGCCTTGCAGGACTTAAAGGCGTTTTTTGAAGGCATGGATATTGTTTACACCTCGAGAAGCGCTATGGATCTGGAGGCAAGGGAGCTTTTGTCGCTGAGGCAAGGGAACATGTCTGTCAGAGAGTATCAAGCCAAGTTTTCGCTCCTTGCCCATCGTTTAAATTGGGATCTGAATTCGCCGCCGCTGCTAGCGATGTTCAAAGTGGGACTGTCGGACGAAGTCCAGGATGCGCTCGCGAAAGCAGGGCCCCTGGAGGACTTAGATAGTCTGACGCAAGCTGCTTTGGCAATTGGGGTGCGTCTGGAATGCAGAGACAAGGCAAGGCGGGAAGGAAAGCAGGGGAGGTGGTTCAGCTTTCGGTCCCCTCCCCCGGCGGAAAGGCCGGTGAGCGCTCAGCCACAAGCCCAACAGGAAACGCCCATGGAGTTGGGGGGAGCCCGCGCGCGCCCTTTTTCAAGTTCAACGGTTGGGAAGGGGAGTGACACAAAGGGCGGGAGAGTTGTAAAGAAGTGTTACGTATGTGGGAGGAGCGATCACCTGGCCAAGCAGTGTGAACAAAGGAAAATCTGGCAGGGAATGGCGGGGACGCTCCAGAGAGAAGGGGGGGAAGAAGCTGCGGTGGCGGGAAACGAAAGTGCCTGGCGGCAGGGCAAGGGGACGTGCAGCCAGGCGCAATCACAGTAAACCGTCCTCAGAGCAGCGAATCCCCAAAGGTCCCGCCCCCCCCAACCCTCACCACCCCCCCCAACACACCGAAGCCAGGAATAGTGCTAGAGATCGCTCTGGAGCTGCCCAATGGCTGCGCTTTGCAAATCCCGGCTTTAATTGACAGTGGGGCGAGCACGGATTTTTTTGATAAGGACTTTGCTCTGCAGCACCAAATCCATCTTCTGGAGGTGGATTTCCCCCTCCAAGTCACCACAATAGATGGAAGAGAGCTAAAGGGAGGGGCCGTCACGCACAGCACACCTCCCATGAGAATGCAAATCGGGAGACACTCTGAAGTAGTCGCATTCCACGTCACTGCTTTGGCAGGTCCGCCCATCATTTTAGGCATGGGATGGCTCACTCAGCACGATCCTGTCATAAGCTGGAGCCAGCGATCTGTAACGTTTGGATCAGCATATTGCATGGAGAACTGTTTGCAACAAATGCACCCCCACAGGCCAGCGGCAGCAGCAGCACTGCAGGCAGGGGACGTATCACTTCCTAAGGAGTATGCAGATTTCCAACAGGTGTTTAGCAAAAGAGAGGCCGACAAGCTGCCCCCCCACCGCCCCTATGACTGCCAGATTGACCTGCTGCCAGGAGCGCAGCTGCCACCAGGTAAGCTCTACACTATGTCAGAGCAGGAGTTGGCGAATTTGAAGGACTTCATTGATAAGAACCTGGCCAGAGGTTTCATTCGGGAAAGCAAGGCAGTAGGGGGCAGTCCCGTGTTCTGGGTGGACAAGAAGAACACGCAAGAGAAACGCTTAATTTGTGATTTCAGAATTTTAAATTCGCTCACAATACCAATTTCTTACCCCATGCCCAGGATTGATGACCTGCTGGCGGCGGTACGCAAGGGTAAGATTTTCACCAAGCTGGACCTAAGGGGGGCATACAATCTCATCAGGATCAGGGAGGGTGATGAGTGGAAAACCACCATGTATACACCCCTTGGAGCTTATGAGTATTTAGTTATGCCCTTCGGTTTACAGGCAGGCAGCCAGTGCTTTCAGGCATTCATGCATCACGTGTTGGGGCCCATGTTATTCAAACACGCAGTCGTGTACCTTGATGATATCTTGGTGTACTCCCAAAACCCGGAAGAACACGTGACACACGTCAAGGAAGTACTGCGAAGGCTCCAGGAAAACCAGTTGTGTGTAAAGCTGGAAAAGTGCCAGTTTCATGCAACAGAGGTGGACTTTTTGGGCTATCGTCTTTCGGACAAGGGCATTGCCATGGACACCGACAAAGTAGAGGCAATCCTGCAATGGAAAAGCCCCAAAACCAAGAAGGACGTCCAGCGTTTCGTCGGTTTCGCAAACTTCTATCGCAAGTTCCTACCGGCATTCGCCGACATGACTGCTCCAATCACCGACTGCTTGAAAGGTAAAAAGAAATTCCGGTGGACGGAGGAGGCTCAGCGCGCCTTCGAAACTCTCAAAGAGGCTTTTGCCTCAGAGGGGCAGTTGCTACATGTGAATTCTGCCAAGCCCATCAGGATAGAGACAGATGCCTCGGACCGAGCCATAGCAGCGGTTCTGCTCCAGCAAGATCCTGCGCAGGAATGGAGGCCGTGTGCGTTCTATTCCAGACAGCTGAACAAGTCGGAGGCCAACTACGCGATTTGGGATAAAGAGCTATTGGCTGTGGTGGCGGCATTCAAGCACTGGCGTCACTTTTTAGTGGGCGCACAGCACCAGATCCAGGTTTACACGGACCATAAGAACCTGGAGTACTGGCGCACGGCCAGAATCCTCAACCAGAGACAAATGCGATGGGCAGAGTTCTTTGCGAACTTCAACTTTCACATCCAGTATGTTCCAGGTGATCAGAACATCAGAGCAGACGCCCTATCCAGAAAGCCTGAATACCTGGAGGAACAGGGGCCTCCGGTGGCAAGAGCGATCTTCAAACCTGAACAATGGAGGTGTGGGGCAACTTTAGGGGGTCGGGAAGAGCTTGTGCGCCTCACGCAAGCCGATGACTTTGCACTGCGCAAACTGAAGGAACTGAGGGAGGGGGATCCCAAGGCGAAAGGGTTTGAGGAAAAGGAGGGGCTGCTGTTGTTCAAAGGGGCACTGTATGTTCCTGGGGAGGAGATGCGTGCTAGAGTTCTCAGACAGCTCCATGACAACCCCACGGCGGGGCACTTTGGGCAATTCAAAACCATGGTGTTGGTCACAAGGGAGTTCTGGTGGCCCAGAGTCAGGCAGGAGGTCAGGGAATACGTCAGGGGGTGTGAGGTGTGTCAAAGAGCCAAAGGGGAGAGAGAAAAGCCTGCTGGGTTGCTGGAACCTCTTCCCACTCCCAGTAAGCCGTGGGAAGCGGTCTCCCTAGACTTTGTCACAGATCTACCCCCATCCAAAGGAAAAACTGCCGTGCTGATAGTAGTTGACCTTCTAACCAAGATGGCCCATTTCATTGCCTGCCCTAAGGTGGTGTCGGCTGAGGAAACAGCCAAGCTGTTTGTACAGCATGTTTTTAAGCACCATGGCTTGCCAGAAAGGCTAATTTCGGATCGTGGAGTTCAATTTACCTCACGCTTCTGGCGTAAGCTCATGCAAATCTTGCAGGTACAGGTCAACTTGTCCTCTGCTAGACATCCTCAATCTAACGGGCAGTCAGAACGTGTGAATTCGATTCTGCAACAGTACTTGCGGTGTTATGCCTCTCAGCAACACAGCGACTGGAGCGATAGGCTGGCTCTGGCCGAGTTTGCGTACAATAATGCTCTACAGGTATCTGCAGGTATGTCTCCTTTTCAGGCAATCTACGGCAATCATCCAAGAGCCTTTCCAGCAGGGGAGGGCAAGCGGAATGAGGGGGACGTGCCAGCTGCGGAGCTATTTGCAGAGGAGTTGCTCGCACTGCACCAATTGCTCAGAGACAATCTAGAAAGGGCTAAAAGTGCTTACAAGAGGGCAGCTGACCAACACCGCAGGGAGGGGGAATGCATCCAAGTGGGAGACAGAGTGTGGTTGTCCACGGAGGGGTTGCCCATGCAAGGAAGGTGCAAGAAGCTGAGGCAACGCAACATTGGGCCCTTTGAAGTAGTGGAGCAGATTAACCCCGTGGCGTTTCGGCTGCAATTGCCGGATTCCATGAGAATTCATCCTGTGTTTCACAGGTCGCTCCTCTCCAAGTTCAGAGAACCACACAGGTATCAACAGGGGCACCAGCAGGGGTCGCAGGAAGTACAGCTGGTAGACATGGAGCTCTTCAATGAGGCTACGGCCATCTTAGACTCCAGGTGGAGAGGGGAAGAGTTGCAGTATTTAGTAGCATGGGAGGGGGAGCCAGCGTCGGAGAACGCTTGGATTCCGGCGGAAAGCGTCACCAAAGAGTACTTAGTGTGGGAATTCCACGAGCTGTACCCCCACAAACCGAAGCCGTACAGATGGCAACTGAGAGAGGTTTTTCAACCCACAGATTCAGAAGAAGGGGACTTTTGGGGTTTCCCACCCTCGAGTGCAGGGAACAGTGGGGTTGAAAACGAGTTGCAGGAAAGCCTGCATTCACCAAGGGGAATGTCGGAGGAGGAAGGGGACGTCGAAGCAGCAACAGATGAATTGTGGTCGGGTTATCCCTCTCCTCCCTGGTGCAGAAAGGATTGGGAGGAGGCGTTCCCATCCTCATCGTCGTCATCAAGCGCAGACACCACGGTTTTTCTGGGATTCCAGTCCTCACCTGGAACGGCAGGAGAGAGCGAAGTGGGGGAATGGGACCCAGCAGGGGATCTAGGTTATTCTTGGGAGGCACCCACCGAGCCGCCTCAGGAGGGGAAGGGGGGCTTGGGAGGGGGGATGGATGTCAGGGACTGGCCCGAGCCAGGAGGGGAGGCGGAGGGGCCAGTGGGAGCAATGGGCCACCCATGCACGGCGGAGGAGGTATTGCGGGCATGGGAAGAGGAGGAGAGAATGCCGAGGTTGTCACCAGAAACAGGGAAGGAGGTTTGGAGAGGTGGCAGTGAAGGGGGGTCGCCGCCTGTGCTGACGGCGGAGAAGCAGGTGGCGAGGGAACCAATAGGAGGGGAGGAGAGGATGGAGTCAGAGGTGGAACAAGGGGTTGAGGAGCTGGTGAGAGCCTCGACGGCAACATCTAGGGAAGATGAAAGTGAAAGGGAAGGGGCCAGCGCTGGGACCAGTAGGGTCAAGAAGCGGAAAAGGAGGAGTGAAAGGAGGCGCTGGAATTTCGCTAAGCTTTTATGCTGGGGGGAAAAGCGGAAGCCCTTACTCGAGGGATCTGGTTCATCGGAGGAGGATGAGGAACTGTGAAGCTTGTCAGTGAAATAAACGCTTAGTTTAGTCAAACGGACTGTGGAGTGGTTTACTCTTGAGGAGGACACACTATCCTCCTTACAGCACATTACTACCTGTGCTGACTTGCTGGCTGCTACTGGACTTTACTGTTCTATTAAACATTAATGCATGAAATGTAAGTCAAAGAATATTGTAAAAAATAAGTAACTCTTGATAAACGTAGACAGGGTACAAAATTTCTTTACTGATGTTCTTGCGTGCATGTCCAGTAATACACTTTGGCTACATTATGAACATGAATTAACTCCAGAGTTCTCTTTATAAACTAACTTCATTTTTCAAAACGAGTTGTGTTCAGACAAGTGTTACTGAATGTTTTATAACTAGGTTTAAAAGTAATAGCTGCCCTTGAATAAACATTGTCATTACTTTTCTGGCGTTTGTATATCTGCTTTGGGCATGCTGTACTTAGAGGATGGAGTCTGTTAACTCTTACAAAAACAGTTTAATGTTGAATGAGTTTCCTGTAAACTATATTGCCAAGCTGGGGTCATGATTAACCTAGTTTCATTGGCATTGTTATTAATAGTTATTTTTCAAGCTGTCCAGCATTCTCTCGCACACATACTTCTCTGTATTGGTTTAATGACATAGTACAGTACTAGGAAGGTGGGGGAAGTATTGTGTTCCTCCAAACAGTTCATAGCAATAGTATTTCTTCAGAAGATCCCAGGTTAGGCTGAGAGGTAGTGACTGGCCCAAGATCACCTAGTGTGAGGTGGCTTCACGGGCACTCACTAAGGTCTTCATTCATTTTATCTCTGGCTGCTGTGTTGGTGACCCTGTATGATGCAGGGGATGGGAATGGCAGAGCGATGCAAAACAATTGCTGGAACTTGAAGGGCCTGCACTGTTGCATTCTGGTTGGTTTGGAAGGATGTTTGTGGGTGAGAGAAGTGGCCGGGGTGGTTTTCCTACTCGCCTTATAGCCCAGCTTGCTTGCTGCCTACCAGCCATGTGGAGCTGGCAGCAAACACTTGCTTCCTCCCTTGAAGGGGCTTGCACTTCACTTATGGAGATACTCAATTGGGCTTTACTTCACCTGAGTTCTATAGCACTGCAGATTAAAATGAAAAATGATTCGTTATGAAGGGCTATCCTTTTTATTACTGTGTTACAGACACACAAGGTGCACAGTCTTTCTTTAAGAAACAGAAATGTAGAAACGATAAATAATAATAATAAAAAAGAAGGAAATAGCTTATGGTGAACTTTAGCAGGTAAATCTTGTCAGGTAAATTCTCATTGAAATTTCCCCACCCAAAGCTTTTCTGATTCTCCTAGAAGCATACTTCCTTGTGGGTTTTTTAAGTATTGAAAGGCCAACATCTCCTTTTCTGCTGTATCAACACAAAAGCAATTGTAGCTGGTCATTATGGTGCGGAGTGTCCTAGTCCCCAAATCTTACTTATGCGTTATGTCAACTCAAAGTTCTTTAAAGTTATGACTGACAAAGCAGTGTTGGTCTAAACACTTGGCTTTTTGTCTTTACAAGGCTTAATATTAAACACTGTCCTCTCCCTAAAAAAAAATAATGAAGAGCAATGCTAATAAACAGGAAAAAGTGGAAGTTGCTGCCCATGCATTGATGGTGAATTAGAATACAAATTGTAATAGCAAGTCTCCCTTTGCCCAATATTTTTGTGGCTAGTAAACAGTGAATTAATCTTCTGACCACTAGGGAAATTGGTGGAAAAGCTCATCATATGTTGTGTAGCATAGTCTACTAGCTATTCCAAAGTATCTCCAGCCATTTACTTTGTTTTTCATTATTTCTATTTTCTAAATTACCCCAGAAGCCCAGTCCAAACTGTGCTCTTCTCTTGCTTCATATTCTGCTTCTGGCTCAGTTTGCAGTCTGCTGTTGGTGGCAGAAATGAGGCAAAAGCATTCTAGCAGCCTTTATAAATTTTCTTTAAAGGAAATAATGCTTAAGTTTCCATCCTTTGCTCTGCGCAGACATAGGCAGCTCTATAAATTATCTGCTGCTATAACATATCCATATTTTTGTGTTCCATGAATGTCGAAGTGATGTGTAACAGCTGCATTTATTTCTGCTTATTGTTGAATGATTCCCGAAGGGTACTACATTAGTTTATATCTGAATGTGCTTTTCAATATGCTAACAATTCTTCTACAAATATAGGTTTAAACATTAATCTTTTTAAGTGGATAGGGCTTGTATCTGACACGACACATCACCTTTATGGCAATATTTTAAAATTACGAGTTTTCATTTCAAATCTTCCACCAGCTGGTTATGCCAAAAACATATACGTTGTATGAGCAGTCCCTGAAAGAAAAAATGTATGATGAAATGAGACTTGGTAGTTATATGGTTGGTGGGCACTTCGATACCAAACTTCAACAATACTTGCTGAAAGAGCTCTGTCCAGAGGAGGCTAGGTTGTATAGTTGTTCGAATAGTTATTTGTCTTTGCTTTGCTTGCATATGAGGTTTTCCGGCCATTTCGGCAGTCACAGGCAGTACCTCCTATGGTGCCTTTGTAAGGCCACAGTAAATACGCCTTCAGAAATCCACAATGCACAAGAAACTGTTTTCCGTTCCTGCTCAGTTCCTGTTTATACTTGCTCAGCCTCTCCTACACTGAACACACACCTCTGAAACATGCCCATATTTCATTAGGTGCCAGGACTGGACATCCACACTCCCATCTATTCTTAACAGAGGAGAGGTGCAATGAGCTGCTTTCTGAGCAAATACAGTTGCAGCTAATATAGGTGTTTCCCATTGATGGTGTGACTATTTTGTGCTCCTGTCTTTTTTTTTTTAATGTCATAACTATTCTGTTATGCTTTACCCATACAGCAGCCACTTTGTGTGACTGGTGCCCATGGCACTTGCTCAAAATTCCAAATTTGCTTACTTGTCCCCAAAAGGCTGGCAGCTCCAAAGGAGGGGGGGATGTATGGTAGGCATGTTGAAGTGGTGACATTCATGTCTCTCTACTGTAGACTTATGCAGAGAGCACTTTTGTCAGCGGTAGTATAAAATAGCGAGCCTTGGCAGCATATATTTGTTCGGTTAGTACGGTACCTTGTATGACCTCTGTTTAAGTTAACACCACTTTCAGGCTCAATTCAGGGCATGTTTTAACCTTAAAAGTCTTCCATAGTTTAAATTGAGGGTACCTGAAGGACTGCATGCATATATACATGTGCACTCAATTCTTTAAGACCTTGTCTGGGTGATTTGATTTAAAAATTAGAGGGGTTGTGGATGGATGTTACAGAGGTGAGAATTTGCCTTTGGATAATATTAAGGTTCTAGCTGTTCCTAGCGAATTCTTGTCACCTTTACTCTCCCTCCTCCCAGGTTTTCTGTCTCTGCGTACCTTTTTCGCAAAATATGTGCACCAAAATGTCAGTCATAAATTGTTCCCTTTTCCTTTGCAGATCGTGAGGACCAATCAATTCTTTGCACGTAAGTAAATACATTTTGGAGCTTAGCTTTGTTCTGTGATAGTGTGATGACTACTATTTGTCAGATTCACTGGGAATCTGTGCTCCTAAGATGAGTTACACAATAGTTAACATTTAACTTTATTCAGTGAACGATCTCACGGGTGGCAGAGATCATTACTACCAAACTATGTACTGCAGTTCCTTTGCAGGAGGCAGGCTGTGGCATTCCTGCCTTAGTATGGTAGGAACTGGATCTAGTGTGTCCAGTGCCTTCATGGAGGTGAGCTTGGAAATGGGAACTTCACAGTTCACTGCTTGCTCTCGCAACTGTTATTCTAGCTCCTGTTGTGAGCCAACTCTTGCTGCCGCTTGCTACCATGGCTTTAGGATGGATTAGGCCAGGCATAGGCAAACTTCGGCCCTCCAGATGTTTTGGACTACAATTCCCATCATCCCTGACCACTGGTCCTGTTAGCTAGGGATAATGGGAGTTGTAGGCCAAAACATCTGGAGGGCCGAAGTTTGCCTATGCCTGGATTAGGCTATAAATCTAAGCATATCATGCATGTAAGATCTGGAAGAGTGACTTCCAGCTATGTAGGGGATTAGTGAAGGGCAGTAACCCCACTTCACACTATCTGCGCCATTCACATGGTCGCCAAGGCACTCACTGTCTTTTACCTCAAACATCTTCCATTCATAATTCACAGATTCATAAGGAAGTCAAGAGGCAAAAGCACTGAAGATACAGGGGGAGATGAGAGGACTAATGGGGTCTTCAGTCTGTCTTCTGAGTATTAGAGAGTCATTTGTCATATAATAAAACCAATGAAAAATGTAAAAGTTTTGGGTTAGTCAGTGGGGTCCCCATACGTAACTAATAAGGTAATATCAATGAACATATGTCTCCAGTATATAACAAGTCTATTTGGCAGTGAAATGTGAAAATACAACATCAATCATGGAATGATCCAATAGTGTTCTAAAGGCCAGGAGTGTGTGTGTGTCCTCTTTCATCAAGTATTCCTATTCCAGGAAATCTTGTATAGTTCACCATCTGGCAACAATACACTATCGGGGAGTGTGGGGGGAGGATTAACTTCATTTTCAGCTTTGCAGCCACTGCTTATAAAGAGAATAGAACCTACGCTTGACACGTTGAATACCTGCTTAAAGTTATGTTCTTTTTTTCTTTTCATATATGTGCAAGCTAGATGGACCATATGAAATTGATTATAAAATAGCAGTAATTTGGATATTGTACATGAAGTATTCACCACCCTTTAGCTAGATCCTGTAAATTCTGTTACTCCACAAAGCATAAGGAAACTTAGGGCTCTTTCTCAAGTGGCTACTTCATATGCAGCAATACATATTGAAGAAGTCTTATATCAGGCAACTTGAGAATGGTTGTGCAAATTTATATATTGTTCTAGGAGATTCCTTTTTTGGTTCTCAGCGTGTATATCACTATCTCATCTTTCATTTTTCCTAAGCAATTGAAACAGGAGTGACAAATGTTTTGATTCTTGCTCTGCTTCAGTTGTCAATCTTAATGGGGCAGGACAGGACTCTTGGATCACAGCATCCTACAGTTGAGTGGTGAGGGAGACTCAAATGGTATTTCCTGAGTGGCAGAGGTGACTTCAGATAGAATTGTAGAATTGGAAGGGACCATGAGGGTCATCTAGTCCAACCTCCTGCAATGCAGGAGTGTTTTGCCCAAGGTGGGGCTTGAACCCACAACCCTGAGATCGAGTCTCATGCTCTATTGACTGAACTATCCCAAACTCACTAGAGTTTTCGTTCTTTACCATTGGGTGACTGAAGAGTGCTTTTAGAAGTTAGCTCGGAATGTCTGGTTTTCAAGATTTAAAATCCACCATCCAAGTTCTTACTGAAATACCTTTAGTGTATTTTCAGTTGGAACAGCAAGCTGCCTCATTGACAGGGAGAGTTCCTTCAGTGAGAAGTGCTCTCAGTACCAAGTGTATCTGCTGTACAACAGTGGTTTTAAATAAAACTCACTACTGAACAACTCAATTCAGCATCTTCTCATATCTCGGGAACCAGAAACTACCTTGCAATTTTCCAAACCTGGCATTAATAAAATCATCCTAGACATTAAGTTGTAGTGAAAGCCTGATTGTTGTTTCTCTTCCACAAATCTAGCTTTAAATTATGTGTGTTCTTGCAGAGGTGAATCAGGTGCTGGGAAAACAGAGAACACCAAGAAAGTCATTCAGTATCTTGCACATGTTGCATCCTCTCATAAAGGAAGAAAGGACCACAATATTCCTGTAAGTTTTACATTTGTTGTTGTTGTATTCTGTAAATAAGGTTAATACCTTGCTTTGAGGTTTGCTTCCGAGACCCTGTCCATGATAAACAAGTGTTGAAAAACAGGTCACTTAAAGTTGGAATCAGTTTGTAAGCACTGCTGTTTGCTTCATTATCCATTCAGCAAAGAGCTTGCTTTAATTTAAGGGAATAGCCATCTAATAGTTGTGTTACAATTGCACTCTATTAGAAGTTACAAAGCATAAACAGTTGGGTGCCAGCTTGGTAAATTTCAAATTGCTATGTGTACATAACAATCCTCTTGCTGTTACAGTTGTCTTTGGAAACAATTCTGTAAAATTCAGTATGTGTGTGTTGATACAATGAATTCTTAAAATAGAAATACATATTGTACAATAAGCCATTGGCACATAGTTTTTGTGGTGCCATATGTTAAGTTCTATAGCAAAGCAAAACATGTTCTTGAATGAAAATTCATTGCCCCACTTTTGTGCTTTCTTGGATATTGAAATGTCTCCTTAAGTTCTTGCTGTTAGCATAATGATTTTTGTGATGTATATTTGAGATGTAAGGAGGCCTTCAAGTGATCCTGTACCAGATACATCATGCTATTGCTTTTAGTGTGCAGTTGGGTGGCTGCTATTCCTCTAGATAGAGATGTGCCCTGTAACTGGGGACTAAATTTTTTTTAAGTCTTTGGGCATTTAATAGATATAAATCCTAGGAGTCTGTTAACTCTAGCACAGGTAACTTTTAAGTTTTCAGTTCCAGGAACCACTTTTAACCCAAATATGCATTTGGGGACCCATTTCTTAAATTTTGCCTTATATTTACATCCTAATAGTCCCAGCTGTTACAACCCACATTGAATCAGGACACAACACACTAGTGGGTCCCAGCCCACCACTTGAAGACCAGTACTTGAGCATACCCGCCAAAAAATGGAATCCAAGGAAGGATTATTCATGGAACTGTCTTGGATCTCAAAAGCTAGCAATCAGTTTTGTGGAGCAAAATCAACAGCAAGATGAAGTATAGGACATAAAACCAATCCCTTCCTCTTGTTGCTGGGGTTTAGTCCCATACCAAAATGGTATCCGAGTATACACTTTCCATGTTGTTCATGTGAATGAATGGTTGATTAACCCTTGTTGGCAGAAGAATAATGAATTTGGGATGGTGTTGTAGTTTGGCACAAAACGTACCCTCTATCCCTGGCAGTCCATATCTTGGTTTCCACTAGTTCTGGTGGTATAGGTTTGTGTGTGCACTGTATGTATGCACGTGCAGAGCAGATGTACTTTTCCTGCTTTATGGGGAAGTGAGAAATGGAACACCATTAAATCACCTCTGAAGACACTGTGAAGGCATACCGCATTCTGTAGCTTTAGAACTATTAAGGTATTTAGTTGCTACCCTCCTTTAATTCTGCAGCTTGCAACAATTAAGCATCTGTTTGTTTAACTTGCACCTGAAAACTACTGTTGCCGTCCGAATTTTTTTCTTGCTTTGACAAACAATTGTAGAGCACAATGTTCTTTAAACTGCTATTGTCTTATAGCTATGGAGAAGGCACCATGTTTTGGAACATGGGCTTTATCTGCCCACAATATTCATTGTATAGTGCAATATAAATGAGTACTTGAGTTGTCTAACTGATGTTACAGAAGCACAGGATTGAATTTTTCACCATTGGTCTGAGCTGTGTTGCTTTCTATGAACCAATATTAGACATTGCATCTTTAATAAATAGGTTTTATTTAGCATCCCTTATGTGGATAATCCAATTTTGATAAAAGGCATTGTGGATAAAGAAAACTACATCGCAGTTCGTTGGGTTTTGGAATTTTTTTGTGTGCCATGGTACCCCTATGTAAACTTTGGCAATTTGTGTGCTACTATATCCCAAATTTGGGAAATAGAGCAATACAGAGTTCTGATTCACATATGGAGTTCTACATATTGGTGTTGTGTTTTCTTCCGAGTTAGGAATTCCCCTGCATGTGCAAAACATTGCACACATCATCTCACAAAAGATAAGAGCAGCTCTTGCGTGCACACATCTGTATGCATGTTTGAGGCCCTGAATGCACATCAGGCCTTTAGAATCCTGGCTAAGGAAACTAAATACACTGCCTAGAGACTTCTATGTGATCCAGAAAATGAAAATTCTAGGTGGTTTTTTGGGGGGTCAGAACCTTTTGGAAACATTGTATTTAATTACCGGTAAGTCTTGAGAGCATACAGCATATATTGTATTACCAATCTATACCTTTTCTAAAAGAAGCCAGTATCAGACCTGGAGTCATGAAATAAGATTAAAAAATACTTTTAGATCTTCAGCTTTCCTTGAATGAAGAAGTTCACATTTAATTCTATCTGGCTAAAATTTAGCTGTTGCCACGATGAACACAGTGGCTAAAGAAAATATACTAGCATGTATATGAGAGTGAAATCTTGGTGATGGATGGGAAGGCAAGGTCAGATTTGCTAACATGTGAATTTGTTTGTTTACAACAAACAGCCCGAGTCACCTAAGCCAGTGAAGCACCAGGCAAGTGTCTTTTTTATGCTTCTAAAATTTATATAGGCTTAATCATTCTTGTTTTACATTTTTAGGAGACTACCTGTCAACATCCAATATAAGTATACAAGTAATTTCTGGTACAGGCATGCAGCTAAGAGTAAATTTCATTATTGCACATGTACAGAAACACCGATATAATTGTCCTTTGAGCGTGCATATCACTCAGTGTAACTGACAAAGTAGTCAGGCACAGATTCTCCCAGATTGCTGGGCATTATTGTTCCATATTTTGCTGACTTTATGGGGAAAGCAGGGGTGTTTTAGTGCTGGTATGCCTAGAGATTTCCTGCAGCTCAGGATAAAACTGAACTGCAGTCGCCCTAGGGCTGGTACAGTAAACTCTGACTGCATAGATTCTTGGTTCTAGAGGCCAGTGAGGAAAGAGGGCATGCGAATCCCAGGACTGATTGTTCTGGATTCTTCTTTCTCCCCATTCTTTTTTTACTCAAGCTGTCACCTGCCTAATTAAATAAGTGGCCTATTACTTCCTGTATAATGTCTTGAAGTGATGCCTTGTACTGTGTACAGGTGTTGAAGTTGAAACTAAGATTTTTGGAATGAGTAGGAGTTCACTGTAACTCTCTTGGCATGTGGATTTTAGGAACAGCCTAAGTACTGCTGAAGGTTGAACCACCTATGGTTTGGTATGTGGTTGACTGGTTAGCTATTTGGTCCAGTATGTGACCTTCAGCAACTTCGGTTGTATTAGCAAGGGAAAGGCTAATACTGTTTACTTTCTATGAAAAAGCATACAAACAGATTCTGTTATAGGTCTTCCCTCTATAACCCTTATGGGCCACTACTTAATCAGTAGGAGAGCTTGAATGACTTCTTATCCATAGACTAGGGTAACTGGAGAATAACTCTTCGAGTGTAGGGCAAAACATGGATGGATCTCCTTGGTGATCCAACCAGATTAAACAAGATAAAAGTTTTTGCTACCTGGTGTCATATTCATCAGGTTTATTTTATACTGTGAAGTTGAAGAAGGGTCTGATAACAGATTTTCTATATTAAAAAGATGAGTAAACTCTCCTATAGGAGCCCAATAAAGCCATTTTGTATTTTTAATCCCAGTGTGTTTCTGTAGGTTTCATAAGTTCATAACCATTAACATTCTGTTTCATTGTCATTTTGAACTGCAGAGTGGATCCCTGTTGTATGTGAGTAGCATGTAGCTCTTCTAGCTTCTCACCCCGCTCTCAAAATGAGTCAAATCACAGGGATGCTGAGAGCAAAGCCTCTCTTACCTATCATTACACTGTTGATTTGCATGAATATATTGCATGTTACCACACCTTCACAATATTTTGGATGCTTTTTCCAAGATCTCCCTGAATTTATGTGTGAAAGCCAATGTAGATCTTGCCTTTGGTTTCAAGCTTCTGTGATACATTGCAGAATAGGATGGTGGTCTCCATATGCCTCTTGTCTGTTTCCTCACATGGGACTGATGCATGACACCAAGACAAGCGTGCCAAGCATTTTAGGGCCATAAGTAAGAATAACTAGGAAAAGAAACCTATTTTGAAGTGTTCCTATCAGGGATTAGGAACCTGTAACACTCCATGTTTGCTAGAGTCCTGTCATCCCTGACCATGTTGGCTGGGGCTGATGGGACTTGGGAGTACACAAGATATGGAGGGCTACCAGTTCCTCATTTCTGTGTTATAGGCAAGCAATTGTACAAACCTCAAGATCTGACTTCATAGAGACTAAAATAACAGATTAAACCTGTTGTATTGATCACATACTTGGGGGGGGGTGCAAATGAATGTCTCTCTTCAGTGAAGTCTGGAATTTGATTTTGTTTGATGAAAAAAGCTAAATGCACACTAAGCTAGTGTGCTTGGACTGTAACGGGAGGTAGCATCAGTATTCCATGAAATGCTTTATCTTGGCGTATTTCAGTTTTTTGTAACTGTCCAAACTGAGATAAACTCGGTTCTTGACTAGATGTCTTCCTGCAGACTCCATAGAGCTCATTTCTGCAGTTCATATTGTTTACAAACAATTTACGACCTTTTCTGCTTGTCAGATGTGTGCTCACTTGAATTGACTCTGAACTAGCTGTTTGAGCCCCTATAACTTGGTTTCTATGTTTTGTTTTTGTGCTTTTCAGTGCCCATTGAAAGGCATTTTGCTGGGTAATCTCTTAGAAAGGAGGAACTAGCAAGAACCTGCCATGTAGAGTTAAGATGCAAAAGGCAAAAATATGTGTCTTTCCTGTATGAAAGGGTTTTTTTTAATCATGGATATCAACCAGCCTTGCACTTCCTCTCTTAGTTAAACATTTAGAAAAAGCACATTGAAATTACATTACATTCTTCTGCCAAAGCATTGCATATACAGGGTGAGTCCTTTAAAAGATGCCCCGTGGATACAGAGTACACATGTTCCACGGGGCCTCTTTTAAAAGAGTCACCCTGTATAAAGCTCACTTCTTTAACTCCAACAGGAGAGTTAAGCACTTGTTTCTCTGAAACCAGTGAGTGTTTGATGTTAGCTGGATAAGCAGAGAATGTTCAGTCAAGAGACTAAGCGATAATTCTGTTCAGATAATGCACTTCTAAAAAGGTACTGTACGAACATTAACCAACAGTAGGCAGAAATATCTAACATATATATAATTGGGACCAAACAAAACCAATCATACTGTGAAGTATTGGTATTTCAAAGCAGTTGAATGGAGGCCACTTATTGTTAGGTAGCCTAAGGTTCATACGTTTTCTACAAACAAGATTGACTGGAAAAAGCAGACCTATTAGCGGTGCTAATATTAATTTTGCAATTATATTACAGATACAATTCCACTCTGCCACACACCTTTGCTATCCAAGACATGGCAGCAAAATCTCATCTTTCACCAACTTGACTCCTCATTGGGCTAATGGATACACACAGGTGTTAACATGGACAGCAGTGGGAAAAGAATTCTCCCAGACATGTCTGAGCTGGCAACTCAGACTTAAAAACCTTTCTTAAAAAAACTGCAAAATTAGTTGTGTGTCCTGTGCTTGTAGTTGAAATACTGTTTCACCTCAAGTTTGAGAATAGCTGGAGCTAAGGCAACACTGCTCACTTCAGTCTAAACCAATCCTATAAGTTTTGTTTATCTGTGGGAGCAGAAATCTGTGCTGCACAGGTGATTAGTTAAAATGATAAATGTCTACTTCACAAAGTTTTTTTAAAAAATCTTTGTGCATTACCAACGTATACTTTGTCAGGCCATTTAGCTGCCTCAGATACTGATCTCAGTGGAAGATGGAGCATAATTTTTTTCCTCAAAAATTGCCTGAAAGGTGGCAGTTTGTCAACCCTGTGCTTTATCCATTAGCCCTAACATAAATTGTATCTATTTCTTTAGTTTTTAATACCATATTTTCCACCTGTTTTTTATAATGTCGTCCATCTCAACTGTTAACAGCATTAAGCATATTTTGAAGATGCTGTATTGAGAAGACATATGGGGTCAAGACAATTGAAAATGGAAACCGCACCTGGGAAATTGTGCTGCTCTTGGATTGGAGTTGCCTAACTTTGTGTTTGTGTCTGTGGTTCCCCCCCAGGGTGAACTGGAACGTCAGCTTCTACAGGCCAATCCCATTTTGGAATCCTTTGGGAATGCAAAGACTGTGAAAAATGATAATTCCTCTCGTTTTGTAAGTTTTTGAATTTTAAATTTAAACCAAACAACCTTAATTAAATGCTAAACTATTTTTTCTAGGCAGACCTACTCTTAAGAAACCTGTTGAAATGCAGTAGTTCTTCTCTTCGGGGAGGGGGGAACCCCCTCCCCCCAATCTTGGTCTTAAATGCCCAGACTTACTCTGGAAGCAACCAAACTTGCATTACAAAGCTACATAACACTTGGGCCAAAACAAATCTTGATTCAGGTGCATGAAATTTTAGATCATTGTCTGAGGATATTCCAGCCCTTGTATATTCTCAGATAAGTACCAGTGTCTGTGCCAGTTACTGGTCTAACAGTACAACCCAATACATGCCTAGTTAGAAGTCCAGCTGAGTTGAATGGAGCTTACTCTGCGGTGACTAGGTGTAGCATTGCAGTCTAAATGAGTCCATCCCCTGTTGTGTTGGTGTAAACTTGCCTTGGATAAATAAGCAATTCCCTCCCGATTAAGTTCCATGTTTACCTATGATACATTTTTTTAAAAAGAGCTCAGTGTTAATTTTTCCATGAGCAAGTTATGTAACAGCTGAAGTTTACAACAGAAAGAACCAATTTGTTACCTCATTCTCTAGAACAGGCACCCCCAAACTGCGGCACCCCCAAACTGCGGCCCTCCATACAACTCCCATGATCCCTAGCTAACAGGACCAGTGGTCAGGGATGATGGGAATTGTAGTCCAAAACATCTGGAGGGCCGAAGTTTAGGGATGCCTGCTCTAGAAGAAGAGAGGTAGCAGCGTATAGTCACTCCATTTATTTAGCTTATGACCAGCCTTCCAATCTTGCTTTCGTTGTAATATTGATGCATTGTAAACTTTAAATGACTACTACAAGTTGAGTGTCAGTAGTACCCTGTGGGTGTGCGTATATAGTACATGCATGTTAGAATGGTGGAGCCAGAACTTGGGGGACCAGGGTTCCAGTCCCCACTCAGCCATGAAGCTCATTGGGTGACCTTCAGCCAGTCACTCTCCCTCTTAGCCTAGCCGAGAGTATGTAAAAAAAAACAATGAGAGGCCTTTTCTTGTAACTGGGTTGGGATGAGTTAGATCAACCAAATCTCAGTCTGTCCAAAGTATGATGGCATTGCAGAGTAGATGTATTTAGGCTTCTCAGACATACTATCTGAAACCTAATGGTAGCTCCACAGATTGGATATTGGCTAAAAGTTCGCAGGCTGCGCTGCTGTTTTGCTCAGTTTTTCTAGGAGGCGCAAAGACTTGAATGCAGTAAAGTTTCTTTCCTGTAAAAGTCCTTAAGCATCTGTTTCTTATTACATTTTTTCCTTTAAGTCTGCATTGATGTTGTGAACATAATCACTCCAATGGCTCTGGCACTATTTTTGTAATGAGTAGTTTAATGGAGTCCAGATGGTGATTTATTTTTGTATAGAAGTAATCTCCAGTAGTGAAGGTTTTTAAATTCTGATTTGATAAGAGAGAGTTCCTCCCCTGAAGGAGAAATGCATTGTGAATTATCTTCACCTGATCGAAGTGTAATAATAGTGATACACTAAGAAATGCATTCAAACATTGATTTAATGGATGTAAAGGTAAAATGTAGCTGTAGTTGAGGGGTATTGCTGCTTCTGTTCTCAGTTTAAATAAACTTGGATGCATTGAATTTGTAAGGTAGTAATTTCTTATCTGTGTTTTTCCTACAGGGCAAGTTCATCAGAATAAATTTTGATGTTACTGGTTATATTGTTGGGGCCAACATTGAAACATGTATCCTGTTCTCAGTAGCTCATTTGATAAACTCTGATTATGATCTGGGAAAGTGTATTGATGGCTTGGTTAAAATACAGTAGACACTTCTTCAGTGGCTATGTTGGAGAACTTGGGGCTCATGCAGAGGTGCACCTCCGTTATTGGTTTGTAGAATAAGTGCCAAATACAACCGACCTTAATACTGAGGAAATTCTGGTGCACACTCCTGACTTGCAAGGTACGCAATTTGTAAAATATGCCGCAATAGGCTGGTCAACATTTATCCACATTCTCAGTGCTGTATAGGCTTAGGTTCTGCTGAAGTAAATAAAGCTTCATCAGTTGAGTCATCTGAAGACTGAGTTACAAGGCTCTGTTCTGTCTTAGTATACACTGAAATTGCACCTGGGTGATTTTGTTGCTGAGGAAATTACCAATGGACTAGATATGATAGGAAGTAATTAAAATGAGTAACTACTTTACAGCTTTTGTGACTGGTTATGACAATTGCACAAAGGTCTGCAGTTCACAGTGCAGAAAGTGGAAGACTTAGCATGGAGTTCTTGCAACCATTTTGATTGCTTACCACATTTTCCTCAAATCTACATATGCTGCACTTCCAAATTCCCTACTTTTCCCTTTCTGAAATCCATTCAGCTGTTATAGCCAGCTTAAAAACAGTACGCAAGCAAAATGCCAATTTCATGGTTGGAGACACGGCACTTTGCAAAGCTCCCTGAAATATGAACTTCTTAAGGACCTCTAGACTCTAGAACAGTGATGGCTAACCTTGACACTCCAGATGTTTTGGGACTACAACTCCCATCATCCCTGACCACTGGTCCTGTTAGCTAGGGATGATGGGAGTTGTAGTTCCAAAACATCTGGAGTGTCAAGGTTAGCCATCACTGCTCTAGAATCAAGAGAGGAGCTTGCCATATGATTCTGTCAGCAAATAAAAATGGAGCATCTAGTCTTCATGGACTCAAATGTTGTATATCTTGCTCCTTTCTGCTGTGTTGAAATTCACTGTTGAAATGCACCCCTACCCAAAATGGCATATATATTTCCTACACAATACTTACCCTTCCCTTGATCATCATACCTTATTTTTTTGCACAACGTTTTTGTTCTGCCTTATATTTCTTTTATAATACATGCTTCTGAAATCTAGCTCCCTCAGTTGCTCTTTTCAAATTTCCACTCTATTTTCTTCCTTCAACATTCTTTTAAAAAACAATTATTTTTTATTATTCTAATTATTATTATTATTATTAGGCTCCAGGCAAAAACTTTCCTCTCTAACCAGGCCTTTGGCCTTTAACTATCTGTGGCCTTTTAGAAGTTGGCGGAATTTTTTTTAATGTACAATATTTCTTTACCTCCTTAGTTTTAATGTATCTATGTGGGGTTTTATTTTGTTGTTAATTTGGTTGTTGGTTGGTTGTAGGTCACTTTGGGTTGCCCTGGACGAGACAGAGTGACTAACAAATTTAACACATTATTATTATTATTTATTTATTTATTTATTTATTTATTTATTTTAAAATGTCACATTTCCTTCATTTTCTTCAAGTCTTCCATAAAAGGATGATTTACTCATACCAGGGTTATACGTCCAGAGCTGCCTCCTCTGTTAGAGCTTAGCTCTGGAAGATTAAGTAGTTTGAAAAAGGCCTGTGGCCATTGGCATATGCAGAGTGCATTTATCTTGCCCCTGAGCAATTGCAAACAGGAATCATGGGTTGCAGAATCTTCCAAATCAGAGTCTAATGGCATTTAGTAGCCAAGCAGCAGCAGTTCTCAGTTTATCCACAGCCTGGACGTTCGGAGGGAGTTCACCACATGCCAGGAAAACATCATCTCTCCTTTCAGTGACATCTCCGTGTCTCCCTCTAAGCTGGCTGTGAAGTAGTATTGCACCTCTGCTTAATTTATGGATTTTGCGCTCTCTCTCTTTAAGACTCAAGGAAACAATTTTGATTGGATTAATTTATGAATAGTGCAGCCCGTGGTGGATGTAGCTCAGACTATTTGGAAGAAGCGTAGGACCTCTAATGATTTTAGAGGTACTAATTTCACACATCAATTTCTACCCTGAGAATTTCTGATGCTGATGAAGACACAGTGCAAAATAGAATGTGTGAAAGGAAATGGGGTGGGGGGGATTGCTGTTGTTAATTAGGAGGAGTTTGTTTCCTTTTCATGGCAAAAATGCATAGTTGCCCATTAAAATCCTTAATTGCTCTGGCTCAGACCTACTAGAAAAGTCACGTGCCGTCCGTCAAGCCAAAGATGAGCGGACTTTTCATATCTTCTATCAGCTTCTATCCGGGGCAGGTGAACACTTGAAAGGTGAGTCAGTGCATTATTCTTTTGAATTTATTAGTTGCAGCATTTAAACAGAAGCTGAATTGATTTCATGGTTTTAGTATCTTTTTGCATATGTAAAGGGCAGAGATGGCTCTGTTTGTAAGGTCATTTCTACTGGCGCTGTCCAAGATATTTTGGATGAGTTATTCCTAAATAATGAACTCTGCAGCTAGGCTTCAGTTCGTTATTTGGAGCTAAGGTTCTGTATTTGGAATGCTGCAGTGGGGCAGGCCTCAATGAAATCTGCATCACCCATATTAACAGATCCAGCAGACAATTACAGTCTAAAGCTTTATAAAATTTATTGAGCCCTTGGCTGGACAGAAACATGTAAGCTTCAAGCAAGGCAGTTAAAGGAGTGCTGGCATCAGCTATCAAACTCACACTGGGCAGAAGAGCACTCAAGCTGGGAATAGTGCCAAGGGGCTGTTGGGAGGCCAAAGCAGCATGGTATTTACACTTTAGACGAAGCACAAATTATTGTGAGAAGGCTTCCACTTCTTCTTGGGATCATCAGCATTCCAGATGTAGATGTTCTTTGAGGATCCTAATTTTTTGCTTTTGTGTCTTCTGGGATATTGTTTGTCTACATTTGTCCTCTGGAAAGTTTTTGTTCCAGCCCAATGTGAAAATGAATCTGGGTTTTAAAAAAGTTTATAAATACTAGGGAATTGGTCTTTGAACTGTTTAAACTTTGTCATTGTTAGAGAATAAAATACTGGCCTGCCATAACGTCTTGTATAGGCTTGCCATACATCAGGAAGATTCCTGACATGTCCTGGTTTTGGGGTGTAAAAATGGTGCAGAGGGGAATTTTGCCGAATTGGCAAAATGTCAGGGGAAACCCCGATGTATGGCAACATGATGGAAAAAGCTCCAAAAGCTTAAAATCACTATTGGGGGGGGGAGGTTTCCCCACAAAAGCTCAACAATTTGGGTTTGTTCCCTACAAAAGCCCAACCACTTTGCAGATGTCAGGAATTTCTCATTTTGAAATATGGCAACACTAGGATTAAATGAATGGAAAGTTACTTTACCCAGTGTCTTGAAGAAACCTCTCTTGCGTTTTTCCTCCTCAATACAGCTGATTTACTCCTTGAAGGGTTTAATAACTACAGATTCCTGTCCAATGGCTACGTGCCCATTCCTGGCCAGCAAGATAAGGATAACTTTCAGGAGACAATGGAAGCCATGCATATCATGGGGTTTTCTCATGATGAAATCTTGGGTATGTTTGAAATGGCTTTGGCTTTCAAAGCGGGGAAATGTGTCTTCTTACACTTAAAACCTGTAACATTTTTGTAAAAATGCAGAAAGTAAGTTCAGTATTTTATCTAGAATAGTGTGGCATCGCAGCTTAATAAAGATGGTACAGTGGTACCTCGTGTTGTGAACCACCCCCCTTACGAATTCTTCGGGTTACGTGCTCCACTAACCTGGAAGTAGATGCCTCTTGTTGCGAACTTTGCCCCGGGATGCGAGCAGAAATCGCGCTCCGGTGGCGCTACAGCAGCGGGAGGCACCATTAGGGAAAGTGCGCCTCATGTTACAAGCAGTTTCTAGTTAGGAACGGACCACCGGAATGCATTAAGTTCACAACCGGAGGTACCACTGTATATGGCTCTGAATATGGACTTGAAAGTGTGTACATAACGAGCAGTAAAATCTTTAAAAGTCAGAGACTTTTAATGGACCGGGCAGGGCATTATGTAGTTCATTAACTCTCCAAGAGTAGCATAAATCCTAAAAAAAGGTAATCACTTCTTGGTGTAGAACTGGATTACCCTAGTGTAGGATTTCAGTACCTTTATTTTAGGGTTTGTAGAGCCTCTGACAAATACCTTGACTTGTTGAAACCTTGGACTTGTCAGATACAGCTATGACCTGATCTGAAACAGGGGGGGGGGGGGCTGTCCTGCGGTTTTCCTGAACCAGTTAGATATTCTTCTTTCATACTGAACTTGATTGCCTGTCAAACATGTATACACGATGTATTTATCTGCTCTTGTCCTCTGCTCTTTTGTGTGCCTCCAGCTATGTTGAAAGTGGTATCCTCAGTACTACAGTTTGGTAACATTTCCTTCAAGAAAGAGCGAAACACCGACCAGGCATCTATGCCCGAAAATACGGGTAAATATCATTGCAAGCACAGTAGACTTGAATTTAGTATATTTTCTTCATCAGTGATTGATATCTGCATAGATGCTTGCAGAGAAACAGCTCCCTCTGTATCAAGGATAGCCAATGTGGTGCCATTCAGATGTTGAAGACTGCAGCTCCCATCAGCCCCAAGCAGCATGGCCAGGGATGATGGGAGTTGCAGCTCACATCGTCATGCACCATGTTGGTTATGCCCGCAATACAGAGGCAGCTGTGGTTGTGACGATAAGTCCTAGCCTTCAGGTACTAAGAAACTGGTACTGTTCACACATCTTGTGTTTTGTTCCCCCCACCCACAAACCTACTAAATACTGCAGAATCCCTGAGACTATGTTGAGGTATTTCCTCTTTGAAAAAGTATTTGAACTCTAACCTCATTAAGAGCTTATCAGCAAAGTCTTTAAAACTCCCAAGTAAAATGGTATGTGCAGTTGAATCGGTTTATTTTTCTTGGGTCTATACAGTGATTATGCTGCCAGGGACAGTGATTCTGGAGCCAAACACGACTTTTTGGAGAATTGGAGACAGTAAATGCTAAGTTTAGAAAATCTGATCATTCAAGTGACAGGGTGGTATGCATAGGACTGACTTTATAATTTAATACCAATTGTATCTAATGTCCCTCTTAATCATTGGGGGGGAGGAATTCTGATACAAGTAGGATTTTTCTCACGTTCTTAGTTCACTTTTGTATTCTCTGTGACAAGGATCATCTGTATCATTCAGCCCTTTGTGCTTAAGTGGATTTCTTAAGGAAACTTGTTAATGGATAGAGTAGTGTGTGACTGGCTTTGTCATCAGAGTGGGTTCATTATTACCCCCCCCCCCGAGTGCTGATTTAATATTGGTTAAAATGTATGCTGTGACATGTATGAAGCACAACTATATTGAATATGTATTTCCTGAATCTACAGAGTTTCAGTGATAGTTTTATTACAGTGGTACCTCGACTTACGAATAACTCGACTTACATTTTTTTCGAGTTACGAAAACAAAATGGACGCCGCATCCGAATTTTTTCGACTTACGAAAAGACGTCGCGGCCGCTTTTAATAGGATTTTTTCGACTTACGAATTTTTGACCCGGATTTTTCGACTTACGAATTCCCCCCCCCCATGCATTCCTATGGGGATTCGACTTACGAATTTTTTCGACTTACGAAAATCGCGTCGGAACGCATTATCGTCGTAAGTCGAGGTACCACTGTATATGCTAACACAGAGTTTTATTATACTCAAACCCAGGCACACGTTCCTGGTGGATGAATGCTAGAATTATGATCTTATTTGCATTGGTTGTTTGGAAGGCTTCACTTGTTGAGTTGCAGAGCTTACTTATCGCCCTACCTTTCATTAATGTGAAGTACAGTGGTACCTTGGAAGTCGAACAGAATCTGTACCAGAAGTCCTTTCGACTTACAAAACGTCTGGAAACCAAGGCACGGCTTCTGATTGGCTGCAGGAAGCTCCTGCAGCCAATCGGAAGCCCCGTCGGACGTTCAGGTTCCAAAGAACGTTCACAAACCGGAATACTCACTTCTGGGTTTGCGGCGTTCGGGAGCCAAAACGGACAAGTACCAAGGTGTTTGGGACCCAAGGTACGACTGCACTGGTGTTACTCCTTGAGTGATTTTCAAATGGTGTTCTGGGAAATGCTGAGATTCCTCATTGATAGAATCAGTAATGGTGGAAAAGCTTCCTTGAAGGTCAATTTGCCCACCATGGCCAGTGTTCCCCTGCAACATGTAGCTGCCGGGCAGTGGCTGAATGTGTGCTAGGGTGTACGCTTGGTACATGTAGGGTAGTACTAAGGCTCATTAAGCCTATATGAATTGAGTTGGCCGCCTAGAACATTCACTGGAGTCCTCTGCAATACACAGGGGGTTCATTGGCAAACAAGCTGACTTGGAAAGGGTTCCTTAACATTAGGAACTGTGGGAAATACTTTTTGGGGACACTTATTTAGTGGTACAACCAGTTGTTGAGGTTCTGGTAACTGATTGCATTGTTTGTATTTGTAGTTGCACAGAAACTTTGCCACCTGTTGGGGATGAATGTAATGGAATTTACTCGAGCAATACTCACTCCACGCATTAAAGTTGGCCGGGACTACGTCCAGAAAGCACAAACCAAAGAACAAGTAAGCTCTGTGATGCAAAATGTCGAATCTTATTCCACCCAAAGTAGCCACCAATTTCCGGCCAGCAAACATTCTCACCATTTCTCTTTGCCCTGGGGGGTGGTTAAATATCCTGTGTGTTATAGTAAGACTGCATATGAGGCCTCGGGTTTCACCTGGAGCCCAAAAACTGCTGACAAGTTAGTTCTGGCATTTCAAAAGTGCCTGGATCCCCATCAGTGCCTCTCGGTTGAGCTTCAGCATTGGAGTTCCAAGTAAGGAGACAAGTACACTGAGCATCGGTACACTGGGTGCCGTGGTTGATCAGTGAGATACAGTTTGATTTGTCTGTAGAAAAACTAGAAAGCCACATAATAGCTGGCCTTCTGTGTCTAGGTGGTACAACATTCAAGCTTAGATCTTAATAAGAATATGACCTCATTTGAAACATTTATATTCCTTTGGGAGGAAGGGTGGGGTATAAATAAAATAAATATACCTAGGAAGTAGCATGTTCATTATCTTTCTATCAGAAATAGTAACTGTGTTAAACTTAATATTTCTATTTCCTTACGACCTCTTCCAAATTCTTGTTCAAATTTTCAGGCAGACTTTGCTGTGGAGGCATTGGCAAAAGCCACCTACGAACGCCTTTTCCGCTGGCTTGTTCACCGCATTAACAAAGCTCTGGATAGGACCAAGCGACAGGGAGCTTCTTTCATTGGAATCCTGGATATTGCTGGATTTGAAATCTTTGAGGTACTTAAACAAATGAAAGAAATATCCAGTACTTACTAGACGGGGAGATTTTTGTAACATATATAAAATAACATTGCAATGGATCTGGTAGCTCCAAACTGCAATAAAGAAAGTTCACAGTTAAGAATCTACTCTACACGTGGCCACATTTTTCAGTGGCTTTTCCTGACTTTTAAGCAGTCTTGGTAAGCTCTGAATGAGATGGGGTTTCCGTGTAAGAGATTAGCACGTCTGCCTTACTTCCTTGCTATCATAGAATCATGTGCAAAACTCTCTGCATGTTTGGCCAGTTGCTTGTTAAATGGTTTTCCCTGCAAAACTTACCTTGTAGTATAACCAATGCAAAAGCTGTGAAACTCTAAAAAGTTAACTTTCTTGATATTTTCCCCTAGTTGAATTCCTTTGAACAACTTTGTATCAACTATACCAATGAGAAGCTGCAGCAGTTATTCAACCACACCATGTTTATCTTGGAGCAGGAGGAGTATCAGAGGGAGGGCATAGAGTGGAACTTTATTGACTTTGGACTGGATCTGCAACCCTGTATTGATTTAATTGAAAGACCTGTAAGTTCTCATCCTTGTCCTTTTAACAGCTCATAGCTTTCTCAACCAAGATCTCTCTTTGATGTAAATCATTCCATACACCTTACCGACCCAAGTTTAGTTTTTTGTTTTTCTAAAGGGGCTTGTCCGGGATTTAAGTATTGAATCAAGAGACATTTCTGTAAAGTGTGCCTGTAGACAAATCCAGCAAGTGCTACCCTCCTGATTTGCATTTGTGGCTTTATTATTCTGCTTTTCTAATTAAAAACTGAGCAGGTGGCTTAAAAAGCACATTTATAATAAACAAAACCCAGCCAAAAAAATGTGTTATGAACTGAAATTCAGAATGACGTTCTTACAGGCAATACATGCCTCACTTGATCTGATTAACAAGGAGCTGGTAACTTGGAACATGCCCAAATGTACTCTAGGTTTGCTTATGTCACAAATTATTTTGTGAGCTAACTGAATGGTAGGGAACCATGACTTTCAGTGTATATGTCACTGAGCTCTGTTTCTTTTCCTATTTCTCGTCCTATACCTTTAATAGCTCTTACTTTGGTTCTGATAATTTTGATTACATTTCAGGTAGCTCTGTGTTGCTATGAGACATCTTGTGAGGCAAAGCATCAAGTTGGTTGAACTTGATGCTTTAGAATTCTTGATATGCTTGTATCTTGTTTCCTTGTTGTATCTGATTTCAAAATCAGCTGACTTGGGGAGGAATCCATTGCCATTAGTCATGTATGTCCACTTGTATCTACCATTGAAATGCGAATATGGATCTTATTTTTGCATAAGCACGTGCTCTTCTTCAGCTGTCTTGCTCAGGTGCAGCTGTATGGTGAAAGGAATATCGAATTGAGGGGAGGTGGGAACAGAATAGATTCTGGTAATAAAACATTTAAAGGTAAATGTACCTAATGGTACCCTGACCATTAGGTCCGGTAGCGGACGACTCTGGGGTTGCGGTGCTCATCTCGCTTTAGTGGCCAAGGGAGCCGGCGTACAACTTCCAGGTCATGTGACCAGCATGACTAAGCTGCTTCTGGCAAACCAGAGCAGCGCATGGAATTGCCGTTTACCTTCCCGCTGGAGTCGTACCTATTTATCTACTTGCACTTTGACGTGCTTTCAAACTGCTAGGTTGGCAGGAGTAGGGACAACGGGAGGCTCACTCTGTCGCGGGGATTCGAACCACCGACCTTCTGATAGGCAAGCCCTAGGTTCTATGGTTTTACCCACAGCGCCACCCGCTTTATTTATTTATCTATCTATCTATCTATCTATCTATCTATCCTTGCTAGGCCAACCCCCCTGGTGTACTTGCTCTCCTGGATGAAGAGTGCTGGTTCCCCAAAGCAACTGACAAGACATTTGTGGAAAAACTGGTCCAGGAACAAGGAACCCATTCCAAATTCCAAAAGCCTCGGCAGCTGAAGGACAAGGCAGACTTCTGCATCATTCATTACGCAGGAAGGGTAAGCATGAAATGCTATATGATTTCTTGAGCATTTATCAGTGTGTCCCATTTGTGGGACTTCTGAGAGGCTACAGGAGCCTGTGTATCTTGCTATTTGAGAATAAGTTTGGCCTCCTGAGTCTGGTCATCAGGTAGGATTGGAGAGTGAAATATGTTGCTTCCAAACTCTGGCGCCCATTTTGATTCCATGCAAGATACTTCACATGCTGATGTACTTCAAAGAAAATCAATTTCGCACTTACGGGTATAACTTGCCCTTATTGGTATTAATCAGTTAATTTGTAGAATAACTTAATCATTAACTATTGAAGAAGGTACCTCACAATTTGAATCAATATTTTCCCACCGGGGCTTACCTAGATGGGTTTCAAAATATCTATATCCCACTGTGATCTTTGCAGGGTGGTCCTGCAAATCTTGAATCGAAATCAATATGATCAAACATGTACTGAATTTTGGGTGGGGCGGGGTGAGAAGAAGCCATGTTGCTATTCATCCCTCTTGAATGTTTAAAGGCTGGGTTGTGATCCTGAGATGCAAATAGTAACTGACTAGTTCTTTGGGCCAAGGTCTGGAGAAGCCTTGCTATCAGTTGTTACACCTCTAGCAGCAAGTCCAAGTACTGTACAGTAGTTGCCAGAAACTCATAGTGCTTTTTTCATATCTTGCCCTGACAAGTCAAATTTCAGCTCCTGAAATTTTATTTACTGCGCCAAAACTTTATTAGGCATTACAAATATAGGCCATCATAAAACATCCATATATAACATTTTAAAACTATATACAAATAAACAGCCATGTAAAATACGTAATAACGAGGAGTTTCTTCCTGCTAAATTGTGCCATTCACCACTCTTTAAGAGATACTATTGACAAAAACTCAGCCACCCTTGCAGTTACTTCTGGGTTAATGTCAGCCTGAACTTTTGCAGGCTCAAGGAACAAAGTCATATCCATCAGTGAGGCATTGCCCAGGACTCCAAATGCCTCTCTGAGCACCTTTGGGTGGAAGGGTGGGGTAATTTTAATAAATAAGAATAAGAATAATTTTTTTAAAAAAAATGATAATAACCCTACAATCGGGGGGGGGGGGAGGCATTTTCTCAATAGTAACCTACCGCCATGTAAAATGAGTTTGAAAGACTTATGGGTCGCTTGCAGCAGAGGGAGAGTCTGGAAAGCATCATGTTAAGTGGATCCACTGTACACGTAAAAACCCTGTTCAGACAACCCACCTCATGCATTCAGTGTGACGGAGGGGTTGTGCCTGCTAGCCATACACCCTTGACAGTGTGGTACATTCAGTGTTAGTCTGAAAAAAAGGGAGTTCAGTAAGTGTGTGCAGAGGTTCTTCACAATTTCAGCACTGCTTAAATGTCAATCACATATGAGGAGATGCAACTCATCTTCTCTTAAAAACAAAAACAAAAAACAGGTTGGCAATATTTGCTATTTACCCCACTTGCTTAATTCCAGGTGGACTACAAGGCAGATGAGTGGCTTATGAAGAATATGGACCCTCTGAATGACAACGTGGCTACGCTTCTACACCAGTCTTCAGACAAATTTGTGGCAGAGCTTTGGAAGGATGGTAAGAATCGGCTCCTGTTCTATATAAGATGAGCTGGTAAATCCTGGTGGGTGAGTTGGGGCCTTGTCTGGAAAGCTTACACATGAATCCTTCGTGGGTTAGTGCAATTCCTCTGATACTCCTGCCAGCAGTGGCAGCAGGAGGGTTTGAAGTGCCGCTGCAGTATCAATTAATTTACTTGCACATGTGTCATTACGGGCTGATTGCACTGATCAAGCTACTTAGCTGCAAGTGTGTTTTGAGTAAATTCTTTTCATCGTCATTTAGGATAGTTTGAAAGTCTGTGTTGTGACTAAACGACTCTCAACCTTTCATGACAGCTAAAAGTACTGAAGCTGCTGTTTTAGCTATCAGCAATGGGTTCACTGGTAAAACAGGACAGTAAACTAAGAATTTTGAATAATCAAAGTTTAAATAGCTCTTAAAGCTCTTATCATAATAGTACATTAAGTCTTTTTCTTGCATTGTTAATTTTCTGTGTGCCTGGTATGGCAGAACATAAGCTTGCTTAACCAAAAACACTTGTTGAAACTTGGTTGCATTGCCTGGAGTGCTTCCAAGAGAATGTTATAATTTAGTATCCTTTTAACAACTGCTTAACTCTTAGCTTCACATTAACTTAATTTAGGAAGAGATCTGATGGATTACACCAAAAGACACTCTTAATCTTGGATCCCTGTGTTCCATAGTGACCAAACAGATGCCTATGGGAAAACACAAACCAGATATAAGGGCAAAAACCTTTTATGGGTATTGCTCGCCAGTAACTGTGCCATCTACCTGTCAATCACCTGATGGCATTCCCACCTGTCAAATTTATCTTGGGGAGATAAGGATTTGCAGCACATTGGGACTTCAAAGGACCACACAGGGCTAGCAAATAGCCCTGCTTGGTGCTTTGAAGCCCCACAGAGGTTTGGACTTCCCAACTATTGACTGTTATCAGACTCCAAAGTTGGCTTTCTGCAATGATAGATTGTTCAACCAATCTAGCAAGTTTGGAGATACTGCATATTACCTGATTGGTGGGAACTCTGTACCTGTTCCTTGGAAAGAAAGAAAAAAACAAGGCTCCATCTAAAAGCAGAGCATTGTTTTCCCTCCAAAAGAGCTTCCAAAGCCCCTTGAGCAGCACTTTCCAGGCATCTGACAACCAGCTGATTACTGGGTGCTTAGAAAGTGCTGTAGGAGGGGCATTTTCTACAGATACATAAAATATATCAAGGCAGCTGACAGCATAAAATACAATAAAATCTAGAAACACCCATAAAACATAATTTTAAACACCAGTAGATACCGGTTGGTTTAAAAAAGAAATGCATATTGGGAAGGCCTGTCCAGAAAATACAGCTTTCAAGGGGTTTCTCAAAGAAGGGGAGGACTGGTCCCTGCCAAACCCCTATAGGCCCGTAATGAAGGCCTACCAAATCTCAGGCCTGTGAGGAACCACCAGGATCTCGGGGAGTGAGGTGGTGTATAAGGGACCAGATGGTCATTGAGGTACTTTGGGCCCCAGTTGATTTTGGCTTTGTGAACCTTGAACCTAGCCTGCTAGCAAAATTAGCAACAAATCAAGATGGTCAGCTTTCCGTATGTAGGGGACATGCTTAAGGCCCCTGGTAAATTTGGTTGCCATTGTTCTGCATCATTTTCAGGTCTACAAACAGCCTTTTAAAGATATAGTTACCATCTGCACTATACAAGTGTGGCCCATCATAGATTTATACAAAGGCACAATCTTAGCAGTTTTATTTCCTCGCTAAGGTCAACTTTAGTGAAGCAAAGTAAACATGCTGAAGACCGAAGAAATGCTTTTGAGGTTTTATGGAGCCAGGTTTCAAGAATGTGTAATGACTATGATAAACACCCATCTGGGAATATTGTATATGCTTTGGAGCAGGGACCATGCGTGGATTGTGAGAACGGGGCATTTCCACGTCTGTCATAAGTTAAGTTGTAAATGTGGTAGAAGGTGGGCCTGAGTACCCCTAAATATTTTTTAAGGAAAAAAGCACTGGTTTCTCTGTTAAAGAGGCTGCGAACCAGCCCCAAAGTATGTATGAACACAACAATGGTTCCATTTCAGAACATTTTTTCAGTAAACAGTTCCTTGTTGTGAAATACGGAATCACTGTCATGTTTCTTTGTAAATCTATAGTCTGACACCTGGCTCTATGTTCACTGTTTGGGCCCTGAAATCAATACACTCTGCTGAAGATCCATCATCACACCATAGCGACCTGTTATGCACTTGGTTAAAGCTTGCTTGCAATTCAAAATTGTCTTCTCTTTACTAACTAGACTGTCTTGTGTATCTGCTCTTTGTTCTTGCCGTTTCTGTGCCATAGAGATTCACAATATTCAGAGAGCTTCTTTCTATGACAATGTTACTGGTCTTCCTGATACACCAGGTGAATGAATGAAAAACAAAAATAATACCATAGGCCTCCTAAAAGCAAGACTTGGATCTGTAGGGAAAACATTTTTTTGCTTGTTAGGCAAGCATGAACTTTCATTTCATCCTAACCTTAGCGTTGCCTCCATAAGGCAAATGTTCTTGTGCACATACCTATTTAGTTGCTGCTGCATACATAGAGTCTCATTTTCTGTACTGCACTTCTAGAAGCTTTGCAAGTGAGTAGCTGCATTTTGAAACACAGGCTTGCTTCTCCCAGTGACTTTGGGTATTTGAAATTAGGAGTCTCAGTACTCTGGTTCGGTATGATTTGTCCTTGTTAATGTCTGTATACAATTTTTTTTAAAAAAAATGCAGTCAAAGCAAGTTTTCTTTATACAACTTGCTGCGCTGGCATTAAATGGCATGTTGAATGTTTATTATTTCAGAAGCTGCTCAAAATTAGTACCATTGCTATTAAATGCCTATATTTTGAATGATAGCTTATGAGGGAAGTCCATCAGTACTTGGGCCAAGTACACAAATTCTGCCAGGGGTATATGCTGCCCGTTAATCTGCAGGAGCACTTCTAAACTAGAAGCAAATCTCAGTTAGGCTGCGCTCCTAAGCAGACTTCCTAGGAACTAAGCCCAGTTGATAGCAGTGGAATTTACTTCTGAGTAAACCTATAAGATAGCCCCATTAGCAAAATTGTATTTATTTTGGTAGACTTTAAAGCTGTTTCGTCTGTTTTGTTTTCCACTAAAAGTATTTTACAGAGCCTGCTTTGGCATTTTATTAGATTTTTACTGCCACCATTCCAAATGTTACATGTCTGATCGTGCTTTTGTTGTAAGCTAATATACATACATAAGCAGGGAATTTATGTATCTCCGTGGGTGTATCTAAGTTACGGTAATCATATTGATGTAGTTTCAAAATGAAGCATGTTGCTTTTTCCTAAGTGAACCTGCTCTCGTGCGGTGCTTCCTTGATTGCTAGAGGGGACTGATTTCTACTCCTGATAGAAAAAAAATGTATTTTGTGAAATACATGGTTGTGCAAATACTTAAGCATATGGCCCATATTCACTTAAACTTGGGTGATTGGTTACAGTTTCACTCTTCTTTCATTGGAGGATGCAGCATGCATTGCTCTCTCATTAGTAAATACTGTGACGTAATTTTATGCATACTTAATTGAAGTAGACATGGCAGTGGTTTTAGCTGCAGGATAGATTCTTGAACTTCAGAGTACTATGAAGTGCTGCTCAAGTCGGTACAGGCAGCATGCCCAGGTTGTCTATAAATTTTTATTTGTCTAGGGACACAGGGGAAAGGACTCCCTGAAACTAGTATGAATTTCAACATTTAAGGCTGAGGCGCTTTTGGTCTAACTGGGAAGAAGATGTTAGATTCCTGGTGCAATGACTAGGTTAATTAGCAAGATCTTAGGTTGAAGATTTTAATGTGGTGTTTCCTAGGAATACCCAGTACTGTGGCTGTCCTGAGATTTGTTTATTTGCATTTCTCTTTTGCTAACTGACCAAAAAAATCATCTCTCCACCCCATGTCCTCCTGCTCAAAATGTGTGCTTGTTTCCTCATGCCTTTAGAGTTTGGTTTACCGTATTTCCCCTATTTTAAGACACCGTCTTATATATTTTTCCCCTCAAGAAAACGCACTATGGCTTATTTTGAGGGGATGTCTTATTTTTATTACGTAAGCCCAGCCCCGTGTTTTCCTTGGCGCCCTCCAGAACTGCGCCTATCACTATGGCTTATTTTCGGGGTATGGCTTATATTTCGTAAATGCGAAAAAATCCTGCTATGGCTTATTTTATGACTACGTCTTAAAATAGGGGAAACAGGGTATTTATATAATCCATAGAGGAAAACAATATAGAAAATCCTTTCCCTTCTGTTCCTCAAAAAAAGTAAAGAGCTTTACAGAAGCCTTATCATTGTCACATACATAGTTGATATCTCAGGTGTACTGGTATATTTACTATGACATACCCACAGAATTACACTTCATACGATGTGGTAAAGGGAATGTCAGTGGTGAAACAAAATGGCCTAATTATTCCCCCCCTCCCCATTTTCTATGGGAATATTATTCCATGTTTACTTCAAGTTAAGCAGAAGTTGTTGGGAAGGGTGGTCATGGTTCGTTTCTAGCAAAGTTTGATACATGTCGTCTCTTGCATTCTTTGGCTCTATTGTAAACCTTCCCACATATTCACTCACATTATTTGCGGCTTCTTGGTCTAAAATTCCTTTTACGTATGAAAAGGGAATGGCTTTTGGTGCATTTTAGACGGTTAAAGCCGTGACTTGTGCTTCGTAGTGCATAATGGCAAAAGCTACAATGTTCTGCCTGGTGTGCTGCTTTCAATCCTGCTGCTTCCATATATACGTAGATTGCTTTGCCATAGTAGGCGGCACCTTCCACCGTTTGTCGAACCTTTTATCTCTCCTGCGCTGCTCTGTTTCCCGAACCCACTTAATTCGGTGTTCTTGTTGCCTACAGTGGACCGCATTGTGGGTCTGGATCAAGTCACTGGGATAACAGAGACCGCGTTTGGCTCGACTTACAAGACCAAGAAGGGCATGTTCCGTACCGTGGGGCAGCTATACAAGGAGTCCCTCACCAAACTGATGGCCACGCTGCGAAATACTAACCCAAATTTTGTCCGCTGCATCATTCCAAACCATGAAAAGAGGGTATGTGTTCATTTCAAACGTTAAAAGGTGCTTCTAATTTTTCCTTCCCAGTCACTAATACTATTGACATTTGATGTATTTGCTGACATGATAGGGTTTGGATTTCATGTTTTGCACAAGTATTCAGAACCCCACTTGATCCTTGTGAGTGGTTAGTTTCTTTAACTAGGTAAGGCTAAAAGCCAGAAGGATGATTACAAGGAGCTGCTAGTACTGTCCTGTAACTGAGCTTTTTCTCTGCCTTTAGGCTGGAAAGCTGGATCCGCACCTCGTTCTAGATCAGCTTCGCTGCAATGGTGTCTTGGAAGGAATAAGGATTTGTCGGCAAGGATTTCCAAACAGGATAGTGTTCCAAGAATTTAGACAGAGGTACTATAATAACTAGATTTGGCTTTTACTGCAGAATGCATGTTTAGAGCTACATCATTTCAGGTGGTTAAACCCAGTCTTCCCTCTCAACATAACTTTCTGTCCTTAGTCATGCGTAGCACAGGGATTAAATGAAAATTGGTGCCTGTACATTTTGATCAGAGCTTAACTAGTTGTTTTCTTATTGATTGGTAGATATGAGATCCTGACTCCTAATGCAATTCCTAAGGGATTTATGGATGGGAAGCAAGCTTGTGAACGCATGGTAAGTCATTCAGTAGCAATATAACATTGCTAAAAACCATTATCTGCTTTGCCTTATAAATTTTGAAACAAATGGGTTTTGGATATTTGTGTAGATCAGAGCATTAGAGCTGGACCCCAACTTGTATAGAATTGGACAGAGCAAGATTTTTTTCCGAGCTGGTGTTCTGGCACACCTAGAGGAAGAAAGGGATCTGAAGATCACAGACATCATCATCTTCTTCCAGGCAGTCTGCAGGGGATACCTTGCCAGAAAGTAAGTGTTTATAGTAATCTTGGCAGACGCTTATATTTGAAGTGCAGCTTTTGTGGAACTGTTCAGTTAGCTTAATCAAAAGCACTGAATTTACAGACAGATGCATGGTTATTTCACTGCTAAAAAGCTTGAGAAGCAGTCTGATGGAATAAGTTCATTGCCAGGATAAAAAACAAAGCATGGGCATTACCCCCTTGCACTTGAATATGGCTTTGGAAATGCTTTGATGTAGCTGTTAAAATGCAAACATTCCCAACTGAAATGGAAAACCTTGGTTTGTGTTCAGGGCTTTTGCTAAGAAGCAGCAGCAGCTGAGTGCATTGAAAGTTCTGCAGAGAAATTGTGCTGCCTATTTGAAGCTGCGGCATTGGCAGTGGTGGAGAGTGTTCACAAAGGTAGGCTGTCCACAAAGGTCGGTGGTGGTGGTGGTGGTGGTTAGGAATTTTCAGCAGCACAAAAGTGGCATGCCCCTTGTGTCATACTTTGCAGGTGAAGCCCCTGCTTCAAGTTACTCGTCAGGAGGAAGAACTTCAGGCTAAGGATGAGGAGCTTCTGAAGGTGAAGGAAAAACAGACAAAAGTAGAAGGAGAACTTGAGGAGATGGAAAGGAAACATCAACAGGTTTGTATACACAATCTGACCTATGCACAAAGTCGACCTTAGTAGGAATTTAATAGCATGTATGACATTACTATCTACCTAGGCAAAACTTAACATCTTAACTTTCTGTAGTTAGATACATCTAGCTAGTTTGTGTAGGAATAGAAAGTCTATTGTGTGATCAAATAAACTTGCACGGAGTTATAGCGAATACATTTTAATGACTGGCCTGGAGAAGGAGTATGAAGCTGCACAGTGGATCGCTTTTGAAATTGAACTCAATCTTTTCTGGATATATACATATAATCAGAGACAGATTTAGGGCAGTGTAACTGGTTCCCCCACACTGGGCACGGAGCTGCGGGGGGTATCGCAGCTATGACATAGCACATGTGCAGAACATAAGGCGAGAGGCAGGGGACACAGAATTTTGGCCTTGCACAGGGAGCCACTGAAATTTGAAAGACCAAAGTATACCCCTGTATACATACACACCCTCCCTGTGTAGTTTCTTTATACATATATGGCTACTGATGGCAAAAATAGTTGGAGGCTGGTATAGTGAACAGGAGCCTGAGCTAGATAAAGAATATATTTGTTCCCTCTTGTTAGTTTATTCCTCCTTGGTTCCATCCTTGAGAACAACTGGAGGAATAGACACAAGATTGCAGCAAATAGCATCACTCAAAAGTCTTTCCGTCCGGTAACTGTGGTTGTCTGTGCATGCTTGTTCTTTCAGCAACTTTTAGGACTGGGTGAGCTATGCAAGATGCTCCCGTAACTATGAAATGGTTGTTTTTGACAGTATATTGAAGGAGGATTGACAATACTTTATTGCTGTATTTGCAGCTGTTGGAAGAGAAAAATATTCTTGCAGAGCAGTTGCAAGCAGAGACAGAACTCTTCGCTGAAGCTGAAGAGATGAGAGCCCGTCTGGCTTCAAAGAAGCAAGAGTTAGAAGAAATTCTGCATGATTTAGAATCCAGGGTGGAAGAGGAAGAAGAAAGGAACCAAGTGCTACAGAATGAAAAGAAGAAAATGCAGGCGCACATACAGGTATCTCTTGATGTGCTGATGGTAGGATGATTAGAAAGTATGTCTCAATTTTGGCACATTGACTTATCTTTGGTGAGGCCACATGAAAACTGTGGGCAAGTCATAATATAGCTGAGTTGAGCTTTCTGTTTTTTAAGGACTTAGAGGAACAGCTCGATGAGGAAGAAGGTGCTCGGCAGAAGTTGCAGCTGGAGAAGGTAACAGCTGAAGCCAAAATAAAAAAGATGGAAGAAGAGATCTTACTGTTAGAGGACCAAAATTCCAAATTTCTTAAGGTGAGAGCAAATTGTGACACACTCCTTTAGAACTAGTGAATGTGGAAACAATAATGCAGTGTGTGAAAAGTGACTGCTGTGGGAGCCATCTTGTGGCTCCTCAATCTTGTAATCCAGAGAGTAATTGGCATCTGTTTGTTGCTTGGATTTAGGACCCTCCGTGCCCCCCCCCCAATCGAGCAAACTCTTGTCATGTGTTGTGCTGCTATCATGCAGTGATGTCATAAGTCATTCAAAAAGGGTGTGCTTTGCTATTCATTCTATGAAAGATAGCTTTGATTTAATGGTCATCTTCTAGAATAGCATTCTTCAGCCTTTCCAAGCCCAGGTCCCACCTTTAACCCCAACCTGCATTTGGGGACCTGTTTCTATTTGTATGGCGGTAGTGCTATTCATCGTGACCTGAACATGCATGTATCCAGTCTACATGAGTGTGAGGGGGATGTGTGTGTCCTCCTCAAGAGTAAGCGACTCGACAGTCTGTTTAACTTATGTACAAGTTTATTTCACCGACAAGCTTTACAGTTCATCATCCTCCTCCGAGGAACCAGATTCTCCAAGTAAGGGTTTCCGCTTTTCCCCCCAGCATAAAAGCCTCTTAAAACTCCAACGCCTCCTCTCACTCCTCCTTTTCCGCTTCTTGACTCTGCCGGCCCCTGCGTTGCCCTCATCCCTTTCACTTTCATCCTCCCTGGAAGTTGTTGCAGAGGCTCCGGCTACATCCTCGACCCCTTGCTCTCCCTCCGTCTCCATGTTCTCCTCTCCTCCCATAGGCTCCCACGCCACCCGCTCTTCCTCCATCAGAACAGGTGGCGACACCTCTTCACTCCCACTTCTCCACACCTCCTTCCCTGTCTCTGGCGACAGCCTAGGTGCTGCCTCTTCCTGCTCCCATGCTCGCAATACCTCCTCTGGCGTCCATGGGTGACCTCCGGATGCCTCTGTCCCTTGCGCCACCCCTCCTGGCTCGGGCCAGTCCCTGACATCCATCCCCCCTCCCAAGCCCCCCTTCCCCTCCTGAGGCGGCTCGGTGGGTGTTACCCCAGGGTAGCCAAGATCCCCGGCTGGATCCCATTCCCCTCCTTCACTCTCTCCTGCCGTTCCTGGTGAAGAGGGGAATCCCAAGAAGATGGTGGTGTCTGCACTGGATGATGACGACGAGGACTGGAACACCTCCTCCCAATCCTTCCTGCCCCAGGGAGGAGGGAGACATCGCGACCCCCATTCTTCTGCTGCCGCGATATCCCCTTCCACCTCCATTCCTTCCGTTGGTGAATGAGGGCTACTCTGCAACTCGTTGCCACCCCCACCACTGTCTGCACCCGAGGATGGGAACCCCCAGAAGTCCCCCTCCTCTGAATCTGTGGGTTGAAACACCTCTCTCATTTGCCATCTGTACGGCTTCGGTTTGTCGGGATACAGTGCATGGAATTCCAACACTAAATACTCCTTGGTGACATCTTCCGCCGGAATCCACGTGTTCTCCGACTCTGGCTCCCCCTCCCATGCTACTAAGTACTGCAATTCATCCCCTCTCCACCTGGAATCCAGGATGGCCGTGGCTTCATTGAAGTGCTCCATGTCTACCAACGGCAATTCCTGCGACCCCCTCTGGTCCCCTTGTTGATACCTGTGCGGTTCTCTGAACTTGGATAGGAGCGACCTGTGGAAGACCGGGTGAATTCTCATGGTCTCCGGCAATTGCAACCTGAACGCCACTGGGTTGATCTGCTCCACCACTTCGAAAGGCCCAATTTTACATTGCCTCAGCTTTTTGCCCCTGCCTGGCATGGGCAATCCCTGGGTGGACAACCAAACTTTGTCTCCCACTTTGATGCTCTCCCCTTCCCTTCGGTGCTGGTCTGCTGCTCTTTTGTAAGCACTTTTCGCCCTTTCTAGATTGTCTCTGAGCAATTGGTGCAAAGCCTGTAGCTCCTCAGCAAATTGCTCCGCTGCTGGCACGTCTCCCGCCTTCCCTTCACCTCCCCCCGTTGGAAAGGCTCTCGGGTGATTGCCGTAGACTGCCTGGAAAGGAGACATGCCTGCGGACACCTGTTGAGCGTTATTGTACGCAAACTCCGCAAGCGAGAGCCTGTCACTCCAATCACTGTGTTGCTGAGATGCGTAGCAGCGCAAATACTGCTGCAAAATCGAATTTACCCGCTCCGATTGCCCGTTGGACTGAGGATGGCGAGCAGAGGACAAGTTCACCTGCACCTGCAAGATTTGCATGAGCTTACGCCAGAACCGTGAGGTGAACTGAACTCCACGATCTGAAATTACTCTTTCTGGCATGCCATGGTGCTTGAAAACATGCTGTACAAACAGCTTGGCCGTTTCCTCAGCTGAGACTACCTTAGGGCATGCAATGAAGTGTGCCATCTTGGTCAAAAGGTCAACTACCACCAACACTGCAGTTTTGCCTTTGGATGGGGGTAGGTCGGTGATGAAATCTAAGGAAACCGCTTCCCACGGTTTACTGGGGATGGGGAGAGGTTCTAGCAACCCAGCCGGCCTTTCTCGCTCCCCTTTGGCTCTTTGGCACACCTCACACCCCCTGACGTATTCCTTGACTTCCTGCCTGACTCTGGGCCACCAAAACTCTCTCGTGACCAACACCGTGGTTTTGAACTGCCCAAAATGCCCTGCTGTGGGGTTGTCATGGAGCTGTCTGAGAACTCTAGCACGCATCTCCTCCCCAGGAACATACAGTGCCCCTTTGAACAACAGCAGCCCCTCCTTTTCCTCAAACCCTTTCGCCTTGGGATCCCCCTCCCTCAGTTCCTTCAGTTTGCGCCGTGCAAAGTCATCGGCTAGGGTGAGGCGCACCAGTTCTTCCCGCCCCCCTAGAGTTGCGCCACACCTCCATTGTTCAGGTTGGAAGATCGCTCTTGCCACTGGAGGCCCTTGCTCCTCCAGGTACTCAGGCTTTCTGGATAGGGCGTCCGCTCTGACGTTCTGGTCACCTGGAACATACTGGATATGAAAATTAAAGTTAGCAAAGAACTCTGCCCATCTCATTTGTCTCTGGTTGAGAATTCTGGCCGTGCGCCAGTACTCCAGGTTCTTGTGGTCCGTGTACACCTGGATTTGATGCTGCGCCCCCACCAAAAAATGGCGCCAATGCTTGAAAGCCGCTACCACTGCTAACAACTCCTTGTCCCAAATTGCGTAGTTGGCCTCCGACTTGTTCAGCTGTCTGGAATAAAACGCACATGGCCTCCATTCCTGCGTCGGATCTTGTTGTAGTAGAACCGCTGCGATTGCTCTATTTGAGGCATCTGTCTCTATCCTGATGGGCTTGGTGGAGTCGACATGCAGCAATTGCGCCTCTGAAGCGAAGGCCCCTTTGAGGGCTTCAAAAGCCTTCTGCGCCTCCTCCGTCCATCGGAATTTCTTCTTGCCTTTCAAACAGTCCGTGATTGGCGCTGTCATGTCTGCAAATGCCGGTAGGAACTTGCGATAGAAATTTGCGAAACCGACGAAACGCTGCACATCTTTCTTGGTTTTGGGGCTCTTCCATTGCAGGATTGCCTCTACTTTATCAGTGTCCATGGCAATCCCCTTGTCAGAAAGACGATAGCCCAAAAAGTCCACTTCCGTCGCGTGAAACTGACATTTCTCCAGCTTGACACATAGATGATTTTCCTGGAGTCGTCTTAACACCTCCTTGACGTGTGTCACGTGTTCTTCCGGGTTTTGGGAGTATACTAAGATGTCATCAAGATACACGACTGCATGCTTGAACAACAGAGGACCCAGGACATGATGCATGAACGCCTGGAAGCATTGGCTGCCTGCCTGTAACCCGAAAGGCATTACCAAATATTCATAAGCTCCTAGAGGCGTGTACATGGTTGTTTTCCATTCATCACCCTCCCTGATTCTTATGAGATTGTATGCTCCCCTTAAATCCAGCTTGGTGAACATCTTGCCCTTGCGTACTGCCGCCAGCAGGTCGTCAATTCTGGGCATGGGATAAGAGATTGGTTGGCTGATGGAATTTAGGACCCTGAAATCACAAATCAAGCGTTTCTCTGTCGTATTCCTTTTGTCCACCCAGAACACTGGGCTGCCCCCTACTGCCTTGCTTTCCCGAATGAAACCCCTGGCCAGGTTCTTGGCAATAAAGTCCTTCAAGTTTGCCAACTCCTGCTCTGACATCGTGTAGAGCTTGCCTGGTGGCAACTGCGCTCCTGGCAACAGGTTAATCTGACAGTCATAGGGGCGGTGGGGTGGCAGTTTGTCCGCCTCTCTCTTGCTGAACACTTGCTGGAACTCTGCATACTCCTCTGGAAGCGTCACTTCCCCCGCCTGCAGTACTGCTGCTGCCATCTGGCTTTGGGGGTATAACTGCTGCAAACAGTTCTCCATGCAATGTGCCGATCCAAACGTTAGAGAGCGCTGGCTCCAGCTGATGACAGGGTCGTGCTGAGTGAGCCATCCCATTCCCAAGATGATGGGGGGACCTGCCAAAGAGGTGACATGAAACGCCAGCACCTCTGAATGCCTGCCTATTTGCATCTTCATGGGGGGTGTACTGTGCGTGACCGCCCCCCCTTTTAGCTCTCTTCCATCTATGGTGGTAACTTGGAGCGGAAAATCCACCTCCAGTAGATGGATCTGATGCTGCAGGGCAAAGTCTCTATCAAAAAAATCCGTACTCGCTCCTGAATCGACCAGCGCCGGGATTTGCAGTGTGCAGCCATTGGGTAGCTGCAACGCTATCTCTAACACAATCCCTGGCTTCGGAGCGTTGGGTGGGTGGGCTTGGGAAGGCTGAGCGGGGGAGGGCTGTGGGGGTGTGCTGCTTTGAAGCTGAACGGGTGAGGGCTGTGGGGGTGTGCTGCTTTGAGGACTCTTTACTGTAACTGCGCCTGGCTGCTGGTCCCCTCGTCTTGCCGCCAGGCATTTCCGTTTCCCGCCACCGCCGTTTCTTCCACCCCCTCCTTTACAGCCATTCCTGCCATTCCCTGCCACATTTTCCTTTGATCGCAGTGCTTTGCTAGGTGGCCACTCCTTAAACATACGTAACATTTCTTAGGGACTTTCCCGCCCTGCGCATCACTGCCCTTGCCCACGGTTTGATTTGAAAAAGGGCGCGCGCGGGCTCCTCCCAACTCCATGGGCACTTCCTGCCGGGTTTGGGGCTGCGCGCCGAAGGTTTTCTCTCCCGGGGGAGGGGCCCGGATGTTGAACCACCTCCCAGGCTTCCCCTCCCGTCTCACCTTGTCTCGGCACTCCAAACGCACTCCAATCGCTAAAGCGGCTTGCATGAGGCTGTCGAGATCCTCCAACGGTCCTGATTTCGCTAACGCATCCTGGACCTCTTCTGACAGCCCCATTTTAAACATGGCCAGCATGGGTGGTGATTTCAAATCCCAATTTAGACGGTGTGCCAGAAGAGAGAATTTGGATTGGTACTGTCTGACCGTCATGCTGCCTTGCCTCAGTGACAAGAGCTCTCTTGCTTCCACGTCCTGCGCGCTCCGGCTAGAATAAACAATATCCATGCCCTCAAAGAAATCCTTAATTCTCTTTAACGCAGGGTTCCCGGCTAAAATCAAAGGACGCACCCAATCTCTCGCAGCGCCATCAAAATGCGCAATCACGAAACCGACTTGCTCCGCTTCGTCTCGGAACTCCTCTTTGTGCAGCCCCAGAATGTAAAGCATGTCCGTTTTGAAACCCAAATAATTTTCCGGCTGCCCATCGAATCTGCTGCCGTGGGAAGGCATCCTCCTTCCTCCCATTGCCCTTCTCCCTGCATCGGCATGCCGCCTCGCCTCCTCGAGTTGAGCTTGAGCTACTTCGTACCTTATCGTTAGGTCCCTAGCTCGCTCTTCCCAGTCGACGTACAGCCCTGTGCCATCCGCTTCTTCCTTGCGTTCAGTCATCCCGGCAGCCTTTTACTCCTTGAGGAGGTTGCGATGACTTGGAGAATGCTGTGAGGGGGATGTGTGTGTCCTCCTCAAGAGTAAGCGACTCGACAGTCTGTTTAACTTATGTACAAGTTTATTTCACCGACAAGCTTTACAGTTCATCATCCTCCTCCGAGGAACCAGATTCTCCAAGTAAGGGTTTCCGCTTTTCCCCCCAGCATAAAAGCCTCTTAAAACTCCAACGCCTCCTCTCACTCCTCCTTTTCCGCTTCTTGACTCTGCCGGCCCCTGCGTTGCCCTCATCCCTTTCACTTTCATCCTCCCTGGAAGTTGTTGCAGAGGCTCCGGCTACATCCTCGACCCCTTGCTCTCCCTCCGTCTCCATGTTCTCCTCTCCTCCCATAGGCTCCCACGCCACCCGCTCTTCCTCCATCAGAACAGGTGGCGACACCTCTTCACTCCCACTTCTCCACACCTCCTTCCCTGTCTCTGGCGACAGCCTAGGTGCTGCCTCTTCCTGCTCCCATGCTCGCAATACCTCCTCTGGCGTCCATGGGTGACCTCCGGATGCCTCTGTCCCTTGCGCCACCCCTCCTGGCTCGGGCCAGTCCCTGACAATGAGGGTAGTTCGTCACTGGTTTCTACACTTCCTGTTTCAGATGCCTCCTAGATTTCAATCTCCATCTCAAAATCACCATGAGCATTTTGGTCAGGGGGATGACAGCATGTCTCTTCAAGTACTAAATTGCCCTTGACCAAGTATCTCCACCCACAACGGTTCTGTGGAGAAGTCTGCCCCTTTGGAGAATTATAGCTTGTTGGAACTTTATGATGTCCAGAGCAACCCCACCTCCAGTATACCCTTCCTTGTCCTTGGAGTTTGAGTTTGCGCCCACTGCCCCCCACTGGTGCTCTCCAGTCCACCATTCCAGATGGCCCATCTTGGCTCAGAAACTCAGTGCAAACCCCTATACACAGCATCCTTCTCCAAATATCTTTGGCACATGTGTTTACCCTAGGGAGCTCTCGCCTCTCTGCACTCTTGCCAGTTCTACTTCTCCGCTATTTGAACCATTATAAACATTTCTCCCTCATCCCTGGGGAATGATATGTCCTGAACCAGCTGATTTCTGCTGTGCCCTCTACTAAATATATCTGGATGAGCCCCATGTTTTAATTACCTGGAAGTAACAAAGCTTCTTTTCAGCTTACCCTGCACATTTTGCTTTAAAATCTTAGGAGGATCAGTAAAATACGGAGGGGCAATTGAATTGTCCTGTCCTGTCACATCATTCATGCAGCCTCAAGCTGTATCTGCAGGACCCATGTCTATTGCTCTGAGCCCATATATGTACTACCTAACAGTTGCTTTCTTTTTCTCAATTAGGAAAAGAAATTAATGGAGGATAGAATTGCAGAGTGTTCTTCACAGCTGGCTGAAGAAGAAGAAAAGGCCAAAAACTTAGCTAAACTCAAGAACAAGCAGGAAATGATGATCACAGATCTGGAAGGTTAGCAATTTCAAGATTTGCCATATGAAGGGACTCTCAGTAAAAGTCGAAAGTATGCTAATACTGAACGAAAAACAAGCTTATCGCTGCCTTTACGTGTATCATTTTCTGGGACCAGAGGTACAATAATAGTCTTCCACAGCGTCAGTTTGGCAGCTATTAGGATTGGGCATTTGGTCAGAAAATATTTGTTTGATCAAGTATTTTTAAAGCACTAACTGTTGGAGCAATGATACTTTAATCAACTGGCTTGTTACTAAATAAAATCAGTGAATTTACAAGTTGACCTACGGTCTGCCTGCTCCCATGTACATGCTTACAACAAGAACAACCCAAATACAATAAAACTCAGTATAAAATAAACAAATCAACAAAATCCCACACAAACCATGAAACAGCCTTCAGAAACCAGCTTCAACGCGTTTTGGAATGCCTAGGCAGATAAAAGGTCTTCACCTGGGATTGGGGGGGAAACAGGTCTGGTGCCAGGCAGGTTTCCCTGGGGAGGGCATTTAATATACAAAGGGCCCCAGCCAAGAAAACAGGCAAATGTCAAACAGGGAAGGCAAACTTCATATGGCAGAGGGACTCAGAGGAGGGCTTATTTCTTTCTTTAAAAATAAATAAAAAATATAGTAAAAAGAGAACAAGAATTACAAACTGAATATCACCCCCTTCTTTTCCAGAACTCAAAAGCATAGTTCAGATAAAAACCATAGTTCATGCAAGCACTGAAGTGGAAAGAGGCTGAAAAGTTGCTAATATCAATATGAAAGAGAACGCTAATACATACATTGTGGAATGCAGCAGGTGCAGTTTGTCCTGTAGAGTTTTTGTTCGTGTGCTGAATGAATGGCCACCAGTCTGCTATGAAAGTCTCCCCGCTTCCCCCTCTCCACTACCTGTATGTAGTTTCTGGGTCAGTTTTTCAGAAAGTGCTATGTCACAAATTATGTCATACCATTTTTGTTCCTTTAAAGGGGAAGGGCTTCGGATGACAAACACATTTTCATCTGCTTTACATTCTTTTAAGTATCGTTTTTAAAAGCAATTGTTGAACACAAGTTGGTTTTTAAAGACAAGTGTGCTTAATTGAAAGCAGGCTAGTTCTTTGGCTACCTGTTTCCCCTGCTTTTTTCTTCTGTCTGCATCGGTATGTCAGCAGTATGCTCCTGACTACTGCAGGGTGAGGGGGAAAACATTCCTCGTTCTCTGTTACTGCTGATACATAACTAAACAGAAAAGCTAAGCTGCAACCTATCCAGTGTCATATTCCCCTTCATGAAATATTTGGCAGTATTTGGTCAAATAGGAGGTCAGTGGACCAACATGCTAATCCCAGCTGTAACAAATAAGTTAATGAATTAAGCAGGGTAAATACAGATTTTCAAATATTTGGACTTGCATCTCTTGGTATCTGAGTATTTCATTATTACGAATGTCAGCACAAAGAAAACTATTTAGGTTAGCAGTTTGCTTTCAGCATTGCAAATGCAAAAAAAATGTGTTCAAATGTTCCTTTGTGTTTTCTTAATAGCCATTTTGGCCGTTGGGCACATTGTCTTAATCTGACTTTTGTCTATGTTAAGTGGATTTTCAAAAAAAGAAAGCAGCATGTCCTTCATTACTGAAAAATATTGAATCTCATTCATATGAAATGGGTGTTGCTGTGTTGGCCCTTTGGAATGACAAAAGAGGAGAATGTCTTTGTTTTGTACCAACTTCTGCATTCCTAGATTGTTATATGTTATATGTTAGTGCAAATATATAGGCACCTGTCATCACCAAAGCAAAATTCACTGTTACTGTTACTTATAGAACTTCCTTCTTTCTCCTACTGGGAGACCAGAGCCATACCAACAAGAACAGGATCCCTTCTCTCACTGGGGCATTCCAGTCTTCATACCCCTCTTTCCTTACTCCAAGTTGCCTTCCAAATCTTACTGGCTTCTCTTTTTTTGCTAATTTTTTAGCATCACTGTTTATGCTGCACATTAGAATACTTTCTGGAAGTTCTTTACTTAGCATTTATTTTTCCTATCTCAACTTGCTTCAAAATAGAGTTATTTTTCTTTATCCCAGTGCTGTGTTTATAAAAATTCCCCTTCTGCTCTTGGCATTCGCTGATGGATTATGTTTTGAGAAGAAATACCATGAAATATTTGCAGTGTTACACTTGCAATATCAACAGTATATGTAACCCCCTTCTTGGATTTAGATATGCAATAATTTTTGGCTGTAAAACGCATACATCATAGAATTCTGACTTTCCATACACATTTACTTATTTTTGTGTCCTAATTTGGGAATAGTTTCTGCTTACAGTGCTGTGGCCACCTGACTTTATTCTGAAAGTATTACAGTTCTGACATTTAGCTAGATAGGCTAAAGCTGAATAACAAGGATTGCAACTGACATCCGCCATATTTTTGAAGTTCATGTTGCAATTTCTTAAGCTAGTCATAGCCTTTCCTTACACTTAGTGACCTGATACTGGAAGAAAGCATAAAGGTGTCACCATATGTCACTTCATTGGTAGTCCAAAATGGAAGAGAATGCATTTTTACAGTTTCCCTAAGTGTCTTCCTTCTTGTATTTCTGCTCTGAGGCAACAGGGGAGCGCACCAGAAATCCTATAGTTAGCCTCCCAAGATCCTGGCTTAACTTAAGAGATGGATCTCTCCCAGTTCCCATTTCTTCCCTCTGCTTGGGAAGTAGACTTCCCATGAGATCTTTAGTTGAAGACCAGAAGCTTAGCTTAACACACTGAAGGTTTTGTTTTGCCTCTACCAGCAACAGTCAACAGGCAGGAGTTGTTAGTCATCTTTTTGAGAAGGAGTGAGGAGATTCTATCCCCAGCACAATCTCACCCAACAGGAAATTGGCACATTTCCCACCTCAGCCTCTTCTGTGACCATCAGCCATTGACTACATATTTCAGACAAGCTCCTCAGGAGAGTTACTATTCAGTAGTGCTTTAAATAACCAACAGAGGTACTAAAGAAGTTCCAAATACTTTTCAGTTTTCTATAGGATTTCTACAACCAATAATTGTAGAGTACTTCTGGATACTCCAAAGATTCTTCAGTGGCTTCTAGCCAGATTTCTAAAGTCAACTTCTTACTAGCAAATATTTCCTTTTATTTGATACAGATGGGAACTTGCCTGTTGCGCTTTCCAGAAGCTAGCTGCCTGCAAGTCTCTTTTATAGTCTCCAGAGAGCAAAGGAAAGCGCAGAGAACCCTTTTATGCACAAGCTATGCAATCATGTTTCAGAGTAGAAACTTTCTATAAACTAAATATTCCTAAAATGAAATGCATAATGCATCAGACTCAAAATGCATCAGGTTGTCATTTAAGATCCTTCTTTTCCCTGCGAATTTATTGCCTCAGCCAAGTGCTCTTTTTCTTGTCTGCACAAATGCAGGTGCACACACAGGCATAACTACCTTAGAAGTTACTGTGGAATAAATTGATGTTTTTCTGGAGCTTTTGGACAAGAGGGTTCTAATCATAGTCTCCCAGGGCTGGTCAAGTTCTGTTTCTTAGCTGGTGAACCTCTGCTCTTGTCAGAGAATAATCAGGCTTCCTTACTAAACACCTTGATTTGTATTGTCACCAAGTTGTGATTTTGGTAATAGTTTGAGGACTTTGTGGGGAGAAGTTCCTTTCCTTAAGAAGTCTGCCTCCCAGGTTCTAGAGATAGGCAGCCCAGGATATCTTGGTCCCTGGCACAGAAAAGTCAAATGATTTTAAACCCAGACTGCATCGCTCTTCATGTTGGAAGTGTTCAAACAGAATGCTATTTGAAACATGATAATTTCCAGGAGCTCTGTCCTGTGGTAGTGATCTGTAAGTTAGATGCTCTAAATGTGTGCACTGAATTCTGGCATTTTCACTTGGGATTGATGCAACTCTATACCCCTAAATCTTGAATTAGCCATTTGGTTACCTTCATTTTTTAGCAAGTTCATCCTCTCACAAGATAGCGTTTGGTAGACAAAAATTCCCCACTTACCATGATTGTTTCTCCTAAAGAGCGCTTGAAAAAAGAAGAAAAGACTCGTCAAGAACTGGAAAAAGCTAAAAGGAAACTTGATGGAGAAACAACTGATCTACAAGACCAAATAGCAGAGCTGCAAGCCCAGATTGAGGAGCTAAAAATCCAGCTTGCCAAGAAAGAAGAGGAGCTGCAGGCTGCTCTTGCCAGGTAGAATATGCGAAGATAGAGCCGGGTTATTTGATATTGTAGGATGCTATTAAGCTATTGCTGCATTTTTTTGCTTTGTTGGTGCTGGAGTGCCATATAAATTGCACACTCCACAGCCCATCTCAGTATCACATGTGTTTTTTTTTCTGAGCATCACCAATTTCCTTTCATGACAAGGAAAAAATAAAATAAAAATCAGGAGCAGCAGTGGGCCTCGGCAGATGTCAAGGGGTGTGTGTTGTCTGGTGGTGTCATGGCATCTGCAGGGACTCAAAATCTAGTCACTGTTGCAATTCAACGCCGTTTGATTTCAACCTCTTATTAGATCTCCATCTGCGACTAGGTAGACAGAATCCAGTACACTGCCAAATTGCTCTTCACTAATAAGCTTTGTTGTGGAACTCTTAACTTGCACTCCCAACATTTGAATAGACTTTTTGCAAAGCCCAGACCCCAAGCTTCATTCTTATTCTGGAAATTGTGTTGTGTTTCCAGAGGGGATGAGGAAGCTGTGCAGAAGAACAACGCACTGAAATTAATACGAGAACTTCAAGCTCAAATTGCAGAACTGCAGGAGGACCTTGAATCGGAAAAGGCTTCACGAAACAAGGCCGAAAAGCAGAAGAGAGATCTAAGTGAGGAGCTGGAGGCACTGAAGACTGAGCTGGAAGATACCTTGGATACCACTGCGGCTCAGCAAGAGCTCAGGTTAGTAGAAGACTAGATACATAGCAAGGAATGTGTTCATAATGCTTTGGTTCCTCATAAAGAACAAGCCCTATTCTGGTAAATCTGAAGTGCTGGCTACAACTCTCTGGGAGATGTAACGAGGGCAGAGCATAGTTGAAACTTTTGTTGAACCAAAGCAACATTAATGACTTACATCTGTCAGGAAGAGTTTCCAAAAGTAACGCAGCACTCCTTATATTGTAACAAACATAGGACTGCCTCATGTCTTCTGACACAGATTAATCTCCTGTTTGGTGTTTTTTGTAACATTTAAGTGGTGATGGTTCTCCCTCGACACAGAAATCTGCCTTTGGGGAATAACAAGTAAAACTAAAACTTGGTTATTCTATCCAAACTGGATTCTTCTTGCAACTACTTCTGGGCAATGCTGGTAGATTGCTTATTTCTGAAAACTATATTAAATTTGCATAGAGGCAAAAATTGGAAAATAAACACTGTGGTAGAAGCTGCTCAGACCTTCAGATCTTGTCTTGCTGGGTGTTCCTTAGGACAAAGCGTGAGCAGGAAGTTGCTGAACTGAAGAAAGCACTTGAAGAAGAAACAAAGAATCACGAAGCCCAAATTCAGGATATTAGGCAGAGGCATGCAACAGCCTTGGAAGAGCTCTCGGAACAGCTTGAACAGGCCAAACGAGTGAGTGAAAGATGCATTTGAATGCACGGGAGACTGCCTCAGAGCCCTTCGTTCAGTTGAAGGAGGGCAGGATACTCGTATATTAATACATTCAAACAGATGTTAATTCTCTTCTTTCATAATATAACTCTGCACGGTGAATATGGCTGCCATTTGTCCACTTAAGTCAGTTGATCTTGCATTTTTTTAACCAACCTATCAGTTTTGAACAGGACAGCAGATAAAAGTCCAACAGATTTAAGGATGAAAATGCAGTAGTCTTTGCTACCTATCTCAGAAATGCAAGCTCATTTGACTTTGCTCATACGGGTGTTGCTCACAGATATGCACCTAAAAATTATAAAGTGTTAAGATTTGGGTCCTCTTGCATCCCCTGTGGAATTGTGATGTACAGTGGCAGCTCCTGCTCCACCCTAGGTATATCAGAGCATTTCTGGCAAATGAGGCCACACTTTTATGATTTAATTGCTCACATAACCATTGTTGCAACCACTGTTACGACTGTAGCCAGTAGCATACGTGTCCGTGTCAAATTCATGCATTTGTAGAATTCAAATCAGATGACCAAACTTGTGGTGCCTCAAATGAAGAAGCCGGTGAATTTTAGTCTGAATCTAGAAAAAAGAATTTCGCCGCAGGTGAAGCCTAGCTTTTATATTGAAGGTGAGGTGTGATTACCTTTCTTTTGCTTCTAGTTCAAATCAAATCTTGAAAAGAACAAGCAGTGCTTGGAAACGGATAACAAGGAGCTGGCCTGCGAGGTGAAGGTGTTGCAGCAGGTTAGATCTGAATCGGAGCACAAGAGGAAGAAGCTGGATGGGCAGGTACAGGAACTGCTGGCCAAGGTTGCAGAAGGAGAGAGGCTGAGGACAGAACTTACAGAAAAATCAAGCAAACTGCAGGTAAAGATTGGAGTTAGCGATTCTTTAGCTTTATCTCACGAACTCTTGGTCAGACTACACAATTTAGTAAACATCCTTCTAAAATGCTCCTGCTTGATACAGATGTAGTGCAGTCATACCTCTTGTTATGTCCGCTGCGGGTTGCATTTTTGCGGGTTGCGAACGCGGCAAACCCAGAAGTGTTTACTTCCGGGTTTTGTCGCACACGCAGAAGCGCTCCGTGCAGTCTGCGCAGAAGCGCGATATTGCACTTCCACGCATGCACAATATCACCACTCTGGTTGCGTACTTTTCGGGGTGCGAATGGCACCAAGGAATGGATCAGGTACATAACCCGAGGTACCACTGTATTTTGAAAAATTGGTGTGGCATTAATGTCAGATAATAGGACGGGAGCTGCAGCTGATAATACTTTTTGTTGCACTAGTTATCCCTTGGTGAGCACATGCAATGTTTCTGATTTGCATGATATGGTCCTTGAAAGTTGAAATAGTTTTAAGCACCTGAAAAATGCAACGTTGCTGTTCCTCTTGTGACAAGGAGACTGTTTATAGAGCTCTAGTACCATTTCCCCTGTCTTGAAGTGCCCATTTCCCCCCATGCAAGCCACATCCTACTCAGAGAAACATTTTGAATTTTGAGAAAGTTACATAAAAACATCAGAGTGAAAATTATTCCTCATTCTGCTCACTACAGATTAAGTAGAGTTAAAACTAAATAATCAGTTTCTTAGGGAGGCTGCTGAAACATTTTGTGGAAGTTTTCAATAAAAGTATTCAAAAGTTCATAAGAAATGTAGGTCTTGGGTCAGGACTATGCTCCAGGGCCTTGCATCCTTTCCGGCCATTTAGTATATAACAAACATAATGAGCAGTAAAAATGTCAGAGAGATGGTTCATGGGTGTAGAATACTTTGGGGAAAATCTGTACCAATCAGAAACTGCTGCAGTAGGCGGAGGGGAATAGTTTTAAAATTTTCTCACAGTTTATCATAACACTTTTAGGACTTATCATGAAATATATTGGAAGTGTTAAAGGGCGGTATTTTATTTTATTTTGCAGTCTAAGCTGCTTCAAGAAAATTCTACAGTAAAAATGTGCACAGGGTCAAACTTCTGAGTGAATATTGAGCCTTTCAACTGCCACTTCATTTTGAAGCTGTAAAAAACTTTACTCATGTAAAAACTTCACTCTTTGCCCAGTCATGCAAAGAGAACTGAAATACTGTTTTCCAGCCAATTCCAGTTTACCATACTAGATTAGATTAGAGATCAAGTCAGGTCAGAGGACTAGAACCCTATAAGAGACATGTGCATAAACAAAAGTTAGCTCTGTTTGACATAGGGCAGCAGTGATCATCTTACAGAACCTGAAGCAAGCATGCCTAAAAGGTGGATCATCCAACTGGATTATTCTAAAGTAGCTGCAAAAGAAATGTCTTGCAAATGGGTCCACTTGGGCTACTTTTGGAATCAATAGAATGCAGTTGCTGTTATCAAAGTACTTGTCAATGTCATGGAGGAAACTGAAATAGCAAGAGTCTCCTTAGTTCCATTGCAGTTTCTCAAGTCTGCTGCATGTTCTAAAGCGAAGTCTCATGTAAATAGTCGCAGACATAGCAATGAGACATCAGAACATAGTTATTTCAAATATTGCCTTAGATGAATACTGTTATGAACCTATACTGAGGATGTCATTTTCTCACAAGCAAGATGTGAGTACATTACCTCTAGATTCCTTTGCTTTACAGAATGAGCTGGAGAGCGTCTCAAGTCTCCTGGAAGAAGCAGAGAAAAAAGGCATTAAATTTGCCAAAGATGCTGCCAGTTTGGAGTCTCAGCTGCAAGATACACAGGTGTGTCTACAATTCTAGAATGCACGTTTGTTTGAAATTCTTTTACTCTGCCATTCTGTTCTCCAATAAGGGATCCTAAGTCAGCAAAAAACCTATATAGGCCAAGCAAAAATTAAAATGGAAGTACAAGGGGCTGCTTGTAGTTGTGCTCTTCTGCTCATCTAAGAAATTTTGATCCTCAGCTCACTGAAGAGGAGGGGAGACTTTTTGCAGCTGCTCACCCTGCCAAAATTTGCTCCAACATATTGGAGTCCTCTAGAACAATGTGGATAAAAGCTGCAGTGGGAACTGGTGAAAATTGCCTCCCCTCCTCTTTCATTAGTGGGGACCTCCAGTAGATCAAAGGACTCCTGTTCATGGAAGGGCACAAGCGAATGCAATCCAGAGGCTACTCTGGGTATAAATCAGTCATTATACATAAAATCAGTAGAAGAGAAGCAAATTAATTCCAGCTATGAAGGCCCTGCAAAATAGAAATGTGTTCACGGCAAGCTGGAATGCTAATAAGAGGGAAGCCAAACTGGGCCTCCATGCAGCTGTTAGAACGGCAGTGGCTGTAGTGCAGATAATGCAACTCCTGTGAACTTACATGCCTGTTTCTGGAAGAGTTAAGGCCCAAGCATTTCTGAGCAACAGTGTACAGGTGACCCAAAGTGTTTTCAGATCTAGAACATGGAGCAGCACCCTTTGATGTTCTTGGTTCATTCCTTATCTGCACAGTGGAAATAAAGGTATTCTGTCTCAAGAGTTGGGCTGAAGATGAACAAGACAAGGTTTTTAATTGCATGCTCACATTTAAAATAATGGATTCAACTCCTCCCTTGCAAAGATTTGTCCAAACCTTTAACACAACTTTGGACATTTTATGGCACAGGATTCCTATGTCCTTTTGATGCTTACACTTGCTTCTGAGGAGCATGATTGGTAACGCTGCAATGATAGCATCGCCCAGTTTCCACTGTAATGCATGACCAGCTCTGGCAATTCTGAAGTGCCCTTTTCCTGTTGTGCAATTAATGTCATTTTCCTAATGGCAGTAATCTCATCCCGTTCCCTGACAATAAGATGCTGGGATATTTCCTCATTTTAACGGATGACTCTTTTTGGCTTGGACCAGTTAACTGCTTTTAGATCTGTAATGATGCATCTCATTACCAAATTGTATAATGAGTTAATGCTTTCAGATCACCCCAGCATAAACTTGACATCCTTACCCAGCCCCGTACCATCTCACAGCAAGTAAATGTCCCCATTCCATACTGAAGACCACCGCGTCAGGCTAAGTTCAGATTCTCTCAGGACAAGTGATAAACATGAGTGCGTTTTTCATTCCCACAACAGGAGCTGTTGCAAGAAGAGACTCGCCAGAAACTGAACTTGAGTAGCAGGATTCGACAGTTGGAGGAAGAGAAGAACAATCTGCAGGAGCAGCAGGAGGAAGAGGAGGAAGCCAGGAAGAATTTGGAGAAACAGGTGTTGACTCTGCAGTCTCAGGTGAGAAGCCATGGAATACATGGGCAATTGCGCATCTCTGTGTTTTTATTGCAGCCAGGTTTGTCTTAGACTAAACTGAATTGGCTTTTCCTGACGCTTCATTACTGTATCTCCAGTACTGGAGCAGGAAAATGTCAGGAGCTGTGAACTTTTGGCAAGGTGCACCGCTCCTGATTTCTTGCAAAGCATTTCAAGGTTACACCAGTCTATTTACCTGTTAGCTTGGATAGTGGATGCAGCTGCTTTTGCAGGGGGAGGTATTCCCACCAATTCAATACAATAAATTCAGTAAAAATGGATATAGTTCACACTGCAGTAAAAACAAATGTGCAGGTAGTCTGTACTACTGCAGGTGGCAACTGACCTGAATGAAGGAATGTTTTTCCATTCTATCTGGTTCTAGCCTAGGTATCTGCTGTCCTTGTGTGTAAGCCCTCACCTGCACACAGCTTTGCAGTGAGAACCTTGCCATCTCAAGGAAAACAAGCCAACTTCCACCTGCACAAAGCATGTCTGTCTCTTTGCCAAACACAGAAAGGTTATAACGACGTTATTTTCTGTTGCTCATTAAACTCAGCTTGCTGATGCCAAAAAGAAGGTTGATGATGACTTGGGGACTATTGAAGGATTGGAGGAGAACAAGAAGAAACTACTGAAGGACATGGAAATTCTGAGTCAGCGTCTTGAAGAAAAGGCAATGGCGTATGATAAGTTGGAGAAGACCAAGAACCGTCTTCAGCAGGAGCTGGATGACTTAATAGTGGACCTTGATCATCAGCGCCAAATTGTTTCCAACTTGGAGAAAAAGCAGAAGAAGTTTGATCAGGTATGCCACTATATAAATCCTCTTGCTTTCTTCTTGATGATACATGTAGCAGTTAGCTATTATTTGCCCAGTAGATAATCTTGTTACATAGGCATTTTCATGTTTTACCTGTGAGCTGTTGGGATATCTAAACTGGTTTTCAGCTGGCTACTTAACTTGGGGCTTGCAGGAATCCTAATGCATTCTTGAGAAACAGGATCAATATTGAGGAATTGGGGAGATGAGAAGAGATGCACCCTCATCTCTTACATTCACTGTGGTTGCCCCAGAGCTTCTCAAGGTTGAGATGCAAAGTATCAAACTACCATGGTAATTTGGAAGCTAAGAGCTTGAAATCTATATTTATGTCCGACTTCTTCCAACTTTGCACATGTTGCGATGCTCAGATGCTGGCAGAAGAGAAGAACATATCTGCCCGCTATGCAGAGGAAAGGGACCGTGCAGAGGCCGAGGCAAGAGAAAAAGAAACCAAAGCCCTCTCTCTAGCGCGAGCACTGGAGGAAGCTTTGGAGGCCCGTGAAGAATATGAGAGGCAGAACAAGCAACTCCGGACAGAGATGGAAGACTTGATGAGTTCCAAAGATGATGTGGGCAAAAATGTGAGTGGTGTACTATTTGCATGACTTGAGAATGATGTAGTGCAGTTTGAACAAATCCTTAAATGGTTGTATGTCAAATTGAACTTTGGGCAGTTGGAGCACATTCATTCTAATGTTCTGAGACTTCTGGAATTCTGTATGCTTCCAACAGCTGCGTGCACTGGAAGGTTCTTAAAACACAAACGCTCATAGTCCTAGGGTTAAAGTTGCATGTCTCTGTGCATTTTTGTCATTGTCGTAACTTCAGCTTTTACACTCTTCTGAACATAAGAGCTCTACGTACTCTACTATGGGAGCGTTTTCCATCCGTGTGCTCTCCAAAGACAGAAGCAAATGTGGCGTGAGCACTTGCGTATGTGTTCTAGGTCGGTGGTTCCCAATATTTTTGGTATGGCAATCCACAAGCCCAAATCTACTTTGTCTGATGACCCAACAGTACAGATGAAACTCGAAAAAATAGAATAGAGTGGAAAAGTCCATTTATGTAAGCAATTGTTTTCATTAGCTACTGGAGTTTAATATATGAGATAGACTCATGACATGCAAAGCGAGATGTGTCAAGCCTTTGTTTGTTATAATTGTGATGGTTATGGCATACAGCTGATGAAAACCCCAAAGTTGAAATTGTTAATTTGGGGTTCTCATCAGCTGTACGCCATAATCATCACAATTATAACAAATAAAGGCTTGACATATCTCGCTTTGCATGTCATAAGTCTATCTCATATATTAGTTTCACCTTTTAAGTTGAATTACTGAAAGAAATGAACCTTTCCACGATATTCTAATTTTTCGAGTTTCACTTGTATATTGTCGTGTGAATTTTGGACCTCAGGTCTTGGGCAAGCATCATTGGCATGCATTTTATCTGCAAGTTTGGCGATTTTATACCTATTACTTGAGGCATCCGAGCAAAAAATCTTACTTAATGCCCCTATTAATGTGGGATTTGTTGAAATAATTATACTACTTAAGAAGCTATTCACATGGGTTTTTTTGGTTTTTTTAAATGTGAATATAAGAACACTAATCATTTGATTGCGGCTGTAGGTTCATGAATTGGAAAAATCCAAGCGCAGCTTGGAGCAACAAGTGGAGGAGATGCGGACACAATTGGAAGAGCTGGAGGATGAGTTGCAAGCCACAGAAGATGCCAAATTGCGCCTGGAAGTGAACATGCAAGCCATGAAAGCACAGTTTGAGCGGGATCTCCAGGCTAGAGATGAGCAGAATGAGGAGAAGAAGAGGCTCTTAGTAAAACAGGTAAGGCTTTTAACATACAGAAGTAACCATACTGGTGGCTGGAAGTTCTGTTGAGCAAGTGTCCCTCAAACTAAAGCAGGAGGTCATTGGATTTTATTAAGCTTTGAAGCTGGAATGTTAGTCACCTGAAGCACAAGTCCTTCCAACCCCAAGAGCCAAACAAAATCTGTCTTCATTCATGACACTCTAGCAATCTCCATGCATGCTGGATTATTCCTTTGAAAGGGCAGTGGCTGAAGCATTCTCAAAATGCCAGATTTTGTAACATTTAGGCTTTTTTCCACCCAGGTTTTGTAGGGTGCATAAAGCTGAGAATCTTTGGTAAATAAAGCAGAAAATCTTAATTTGTATTAAGTCCATAGCGATTTATCATAGTCTTGCATACATGTGTAATGCCTATGGATTCAGTATTCACTGAACCACTGTTACAAAAATGCCTTGGGTGGGGGGAAGCAGTTTGCTGGCTCTGTGGTTTACATGAAGGAGGGCAGGTAGAGTGAACCTGGATCATGGAATTTATAGCTTCCTTTGCTGTTGTAATTAATGTACAGAGTGCTGAGCACTATGAATATGGAAACAGTCAAGGAGGACCTGTTGATTTATTAACTGTAAAGGAGGACTGTAGACTGCCGGCTTAGGAGTTTTGCTTAGCGCAGGTGTCCTTCAACAGATCTCTTTCAATTCTAGTATGGGTGCTGCTGGCCGGAGGTTCTTACTGAGGTAGAAATAGGTGTTGCTTTTTACTGTATGCAAGCTGCTGTATTTCTCATACATATTAGAAATAGTCTGTTAAGAAAACGTCTTTCAAGTTCTGATTCAGAAAATGATGCCATATTCTTTGCCTCTTTCTTTTTTAATTTGGTTTTGCAGTAAAACACATTAAGTTGTTTATGAGTTCTTCAGTAGGTTTTTTAAGGGTTTGGTGTTTTTTTTGCATAGTTGATCATAAATTACTTTCCATTTTGCTTTGAAGAATTAATGAGACTACACAAAGCTTTTATTGTCTCCATTTTGGGAACCGGTGTACCATGAACAAGTGTGCCCTTTTGGCCTTACTATGAGGTTAACAATTACGGTTGGCTTCTTTTGCAACCTAATAACCTGTAATATTAAGCTTTTGCACAGGAGCTATGGATCAAAGGAGATAGAAGCTCTCAGTGAAAAACTGCTCATAAAATCACTGGACAAGTGAAAACATAGCTGATTGTAGCCCATGTAGCTCTTCTGCATTTTTGTCTGCTTATATGCCCTCTTCTTGGCTTGTCTCCTGAACAGCTAATGCTGATTATCAGAGGGTTTCTTTACAGCATCCTCATAAAGGCGTGTGGATCCTATAGTTTGTGTTTTTATTTAAATATCGCACAAATGTTTCCCCCCGGACTTCATCCTTCCTTATAGGCAACTCCAAACTGCGGGACTAATTTTGAATTCTTCTCTTTTGTCTTCCTGTCTTGCTTGTTACTGATTTACCCTGTAGGTCCGAGAGCTGGAAGCAGAATTGGAAGATGAGAGGAAGCAGCGTGCTTTGGCTGTGGCATCCAAGAAGAAAATGGAAGCAGATCTGAAAGACCTAGAAGCTCAGATAGAGGCATCAAACAAAGCCCGCGATGAAGCAATCAAACAGTTGCGCAAGTTGCAGGTGTGCACAGCTATTCCAGAAATAATTTAATCAAACCTTGGCCCCCAAAGTCCTTATCAGCTTCTCCTTACTGTAACAGAGAAAAAGACCTGGATAACCTGAATATAATTAATCAACATTAATTGAAACAGGATCTAATCGAAACTGGATACTCTAGATGTGTAGAGTAAATTCTGGCCATGTGATTGGTTGGCCAAGTTCTCAGAATAAATATCTTGTCTTGGTCTTAAGATGCCTTTTAAATTTCAGGCTCAGATGAAAGATTATCAGCGTGAACTAGAAGAGGCCCGGGCATCTAGAGATGAAATCTTTGCTCAGTCGAAGGAGAATGAGAAAAAGCTCAAAAGCCTTGAAGCAGAAATTCTTCAACTGCAAGAGGTATGGCACTGAAAGCTGCCTGAGATATACCCGTGGCTTAAGGTGGAGATAGGAATGTTTTGAATCTTAACATTCTGCAATTTGAGTGTGTATATTTTACAGATGCTCTGCAGTTGAGTGTGTGTGGTTTTGGCACAACTTTTAAAGCGCACACACTAAAATGGTTCATCTGTTTGAAGTAGTTGATTTGAATAGTTTTCAAGGATCTGGTAGAGTCAGGCTTCAGTATCAAACTCTCTTGGGCTAGGGCAATGTTATAAACAGAGTCCAATTTGAACAGAGTCCAAATACAAAAAGAAGAAAACGGGAGAAAACAGTGAGTGTGTGCTGAACAGTTGACCAGCTAAAACTAGGTGGAACTGTGAATCACCAAACATTGTGGCTCTTTTAGTTGCCCCAAGATTCATGAAGACTTTTTGGATGTCACATGGAGGGGGAAAGCATAGATAATATTTTTGAGGAGCTTGTGCTCCTCCAGTATAAATGGCTGCCAATATCTAGGCCCTTTTGCATGTTGGCCAGGGGTGCCTTGCTTTTTGAGAACCAGGAGATTGGGGTCAAAAGGTGCCAATTTAAAAAACAGATTACTCAGCTATGTCTGGTAGACTTGAGTAGCTCAAAAGTGCCTCTGGTGTATACTAGAAAATAACAGGTAATATGTGAGCTGGGGAACTTCACGACATGGTTAAACTAGGCTAGAAGCAAAGCATATGAATTTCTTAAAAGCAAAAGGCTGCTTGTGCAGGCCTGTTTGATAGTGATATTGGGCATAACATGGTAGCTTTCTCTCCCTTCCCCCTCCCCCCCATATGTTTGAAAATGGTTTTGCCTGCTGAAGCTAATGAGATTCCCATGAATATATATTTTCAGGAACTTGCTGCCTCCGAGAGAGCCAGACGCCATGCAGAGCAAGAGAGAGATGAACTGGCTGATGAAATTGCCAACAGTGCCTCTGGAAAGTAAGTAACTCCGGGTAGACTTCTCCACCTTTGGCAGCCATTATGTGGCAGAAGCATTCCGTGTCTGCAGCAGTTGCTGTGCAAACCTCAATACGTGTGACAGCAGCCAAATATCTTAGCTGAGTTTGTAGTGATCCTCTGTTGTCCCTCTGTGTAGATCTGCCTTGCTTGACGAGAAGCGCCGCTTAGAAGCCCGAATTGCACAGCTGGAGGAAGAACTAGAGGAAGAGCAGAGCAACATGGAGCTCCTCAATGATCGTTTCCGCAAAACTACTCTGCAGGTACCCCCTTTTGTGTTAGCTGGATGTTTCCTTCTTGCCCGTAAAGGGATGAGAGTGTCTAAACAACTGCTTGCCTTCCTAAAGGTTGACACCCTGAACTCTGAGCTGGCCGGAGAGCGGAGTGCCGCCCAGAAGAGTGAGAATGCACGGCAGCAGCTGGAGCGGCACAACAAAGAGTTGAAAGCTAAGCTCCAAGAGCTGGAGGGTTCGGTGAAGTCCAAGTTCAAGGCAACCATTTCAGCACTGGAAGCAAAGATTGGGCAGCTCGAAGAACAGCTGGAGCAAGAGGCAAAGTAAGCACGGCACACTCTGAAAATAGTGTTTCCAGGAGGCTGAATCATGATTTGATTTTGACGAAGCACAGTTTATTCTGAAACACCTTTTCTGGTAGCTATTAATGAAACAAGATAGTCATCCAGCAACAAGCTTGCAAGCCCAAGGAATAATAATCATCCAGTGCAGGCATTTGTGTGATCTTAATCAAGTTTATTTCTGATGGTGTGATATTTTTGCTTTGATGTTAGCACTGCTTGGTGTGTGAATTGTTCCTCTAGATCAGTGGTGGCCAAACTTGACCCTCCAGCTGTTTTGGAACTACAATTCCCATCATCCCTGACCACTGGTCCTGTTGGCTAGAGATGATGGGAGTTGTACTCCAAAAACAGCTGGAGGGCCAGCTGGGATACAGATTTTAGAAGGTTTGTTGAAAGTGGAATGACGTTAGCAGGTGCTGAAAAGGCACCTGACTGATATGCAATGGAAGGGAGTTCCAAATGGCAGCTGTTGCCACACTAAAGACCTCATTCTGACCTCATGGAACGGACCTCCTAAGTGTATGATAATTGCAGGTTGCCCACTTGTGCTGGATGCGGTGATCAGTTGGGTATGTAGGGAATGAGGAAAACTTATCAAGTATCCTGGTCCCAGGTTCTGTAGGACTTCATACACTAATACCAGCACTTGAATCTAGCCTGGTAGCTAATTATTCTCACTAGTGCTATATTTTTCTGCTGTGGGTTCATGGAACCTTCACCTGCGGTTGGTATACATTTGGGCTCTGTTGCACTAATGACTAGTCTGTTACCTTTTTGATGTCAAGTTGAGTGATCCTGCTCTGTTGACTTACCTTAGGGAGAGGGCAGCAGCCAACAAGCTAGTACGTCGGACAGAGAAGAAGCTGAAGGAGGTGTTCATGCAGGTCGAGGATGAGCGCCGACATGCAGATCAGTACAAAGAACAGGTGAGAAACTACCTGTGCCACATAGAATCTCTGCTGTGGCTAGCAGACTATAGAAAAATGTCCCTGCTAATGCACATCAGGAAGCATAGTAGGTTGTTTACAACAGCCTGTATTGTGGACGGGGAAGGAACCTCAGGACTGGAGGCTGAGAGCACTCCCTGGTGACTTCCCTTCCTTGGCCACAACCTCTTTCTCCAGGCCAACCCCCCTCACTGGTCCTTCATCGCATTCTCCTTAAGTGTTTTTGCATGGCTGAAATGTGTCTTTGAACTCTGATAATGCCGACTCCTTGTCTGAAGGAAAGAAAGCGGTGTGTGAGAGTGGGTGCAGAAAGTAGCCTAGTTAAAATTTGAATTCAGCATCCCACCCACTTTTGCTGCTGTTCCCCACCCACCACTGGAATGTACTCCCAGGAGGGAATGTTCCCCTTGGGTTGAAAAGGTTCTTCACCCTTGGCCAATAACCTCCATAAAGTTCTTTAAGTGAGCAGGCATGTGCACATCTCTGCTGCTATGGATCCCATTCACTTGGGTGTAGTCAGGGGGGCTTGTGCAAGCCTCTCCTGCAGCCCATTCAAACTTCTGCTTCTCTTCCCTTGTGATCTGGAGTAATTGCAAATGAGAAGGGTATTTCTGGAGCATGCAACTTCTTGCCGTAAGGTTAAAAAAAACCCAACTCAGGTAGTGCATTAGAGAATAGTTCAACCAAAGTTTTGTCAAATCCATGTGAGCAGCCAAGGCAGTCAGCACTGTTTGCTTTGTGAAAGTGGATGAACTCGTCAGTCTGCCCCGTGGATATCCCACAGTGGATGGAGACCGAAAGATTGTTACGCCGCTATCAGAGGTTCTCTGTCTCGAAAAGGGAGTGTAAGTGAAAGAGGATCTCTAATCTCATCTGGCGTGTCGTGCGGATGTTTCTTTCATGGGGCCTGTTTCTGATGATGCTCTGTAGATGGAGAAGGCCAATGCCAGGATGAAGCAGCTCAAACGGCAGCTGGAAGAGGCAGAGGAGGAGGCAACACGTGCTAATGCCTCACGCCGTAAGCTGCAGCGTGAGCTGGATGATGCCACTGAAGCCAATGAGGGTCTTAGCAGGGAGGTCAGCACTCTGAAGAACAGGCTACGGTGAGTCATGTGGTGGAAGGAAGGTGGAGGCAGGTGTGGGCAAATGCTTCGGAGCAGGTCGCTTTTCAGTTATTGTGAGGGGCTCATTTGATTCGCAATTTCCAGTTCTCTCCCTCCCCGTGTTTGTGATAGCTTGCCTCTAATGTGGTCCAGAATTTAATGGGAGGGTGCTGTTGAGTAGCCAGAATTGAACATTATGCTTGAAATTCAATGTAGCACTAAGTGGGGGATGTGGCCCTCTCAACAGCAGGAAGTTCCCCAACCCCCCAGAGCAGATGGGAGGGGAGTCCTGTTGTCGCACACACAATTTTGTTGAATCCCACCCCATGTCTACAGGGTCAGATCATTAGCTCATTTTGTGCCGGGTAGGCTGAGTGTGCAGGCTGCTTACGACAAATGGCCCTACTCCTATACCAATGAATGAGAGGGCAAAGTGATGTTTCCTGAGCTATAGCCACACAGGTACCAGTCATAGTTGTAGGCTTAAGTCTGTCACTGGAAACGTGATTTAAGTGGTATTGTGATCCTCATCTGTGAGCACTATGGTCTCAACGAGGGGGACTCCTTTATGCTAATGTGGTGCATGGTGGGTAGCTAGACATCCTCGGTTCCAGTAGCTTTCTCTGTGGAGCAAAGGTCTATGTCCTTCCAACAACTCACTCCTTTCCCTCTTCCTTGTAGGAGGGGCGGCCCAATCACGTTTTCCTCCAGCCGATCCGGGAGGCGCCAACTGCACATTGAAGGGGCTTCCCTGGAGCTTTCGGATGACGATGCAGAGAGTAAAGGCAGTGATATCAACGAGCCACAGGCTGCCCAAACAGAGTAGAGCCCCCCCACACACACCATATCTTACAGCGGGCATTCCCGCCAATGTGACTTTTGCTCCATGCATTTGGAAGAGGAGGAAGAAGAGGCCCTTACTGGCCACCAAATTGCCTTGTGGCCCTAGACTTGCCTTAGGCAAAACTGGCACACTACCTGGTCATGCAGGTCAGCCCCAGCATACTGCTGCCTGGCTTTGCCATGATGTAGCCTGCTTTGGATATAGGAACCACTGCTTCTTTATATGTATTAAAAATGTCTTCGTTCAGTGCTCTTTGTCTTCAAGGTATCCATTGTAAAGCCATTTTCTAAGGCACTGGGCGATAGGATTATCCCTCTGTCCCTTCTGATACACCATTCCCAAGCAGAAGTTTCTGATACCTGCCTCTTCCCCTTTTCTATGCATGTTTAGCTGTATAGCAATCACTTGCGTTTCTTTTGGTCTCCAAAGTTCTGCTTATGTACCAGCCCTGACTGCGCCTTTTTCCTGATCATTTTACGATAGATTTAGGTCATTGACTGTGAAAACGCCCCGAGGGGCTTCAGGGGGTAACGTACGGCTGAGAGTAGCATCTCTACTAGCCAGCAGTTGGTGCTACATAATGAGCACTCTTCAACCGTGGGACCTCCAAATTGGGTTGGTGCTGTGTCCTGGCAGATTAGAGACCAAATAAGATACTAACCACTTTCTTCAGTACAGTACTATTAATAGTGCTCAGTGCAAATTGGATAGTCTCAGCCTGGGAATTGGATTACCCCCCGCAGCTACCCAGCAACTGCTTCCTTGCTGGGGGTAGAAGTGTTAAGATTAGAGCCAAAGCTCTTGCCAGCTATCTTGATGCCCAACATCAGTGTGTCTGCCAGAGGATAGCACGAGGACATTGCCTGTAAATGGATACAGCCTGTGGAACTGCTCTCTCCCTTTCTTCGGCTTTCATTTGGACAGTGTTAACTGCACCTAGCTTAGCATCCTTATTGTTTCATAGCTGTGAACTGACATTTACAGAAAGTGCCTTAGACACTACAGTACTAAGACAATGTTACATATATAATTTGCCTATAACAATGATTTAATGTATTAATTTTATCATATCATGTTACATACACATCTTCTCTAGTCCAAGTGGTATTGATATTCAGTGATGAGGAATCAGTGTTAACTATGAAATCTTGATCTGTTGCAACATGCTTGAAAAAAATACTTTTCTTTGGTTACAAGCTTTAACATCCGTTATAAAGCTTTTGTTTCTGTGCATTTGGGTATTTCTTAATCATAACTGGCTGTTGACCACCAGGCATCTGACTGCAAATACCTTGTTTCTTTGTATCTCCATATTTCTAGACAATGATTTTTGTAAGACAATAAATTTATTCATTCTAGAGACTCATTCCTGCTTGGGCTGCTTACTTAGAAGCGATGCTCTCCCACTTGAACTCAAAATAGAAATGAAACTTACAGGTTTGTCCCTATTTATAATCTTACAGGATTTAGGCAGACCAAAGAGCTACCCCTTTGGGGAAGAATTCTTACTTTGATGTAAACTGATGGTGACATAGAAGTAAATGATGTTGATAATTCAATTTAAAAATGATTCAGTATTTAATATTATTAAGTAATAGACATTGAGTTACTTCAATAATTCATTTTCTTGGGTTTTAGCATTTGAGAAACAGGTATGCCAAGTTCAGCAACCAATACATAAAGCAAGGAATACTAGTCACAGTAACTTTGGGGAGGGGGGTGCTGCCTCCCCCATTCCTTAATTTAGAACAAGGGAGAAGAACCTTTTATCTGTAAGCCAAGCTTGACAGGTTGATGCCACAACTGTCAAAATCCATTTCCCTTTAGATTGTTTACTCTTGTAGCAGCGTGTAATGAAGATGGTAAATAGCTTTGCAACTGGTGTATAACTTAAGGCAGTACCCACTCACCACTTTACCAAGTTCCAGAGGCCTGTTATACTTAGGTTAAAACCCACTACAGTGGTACCTCTGGTTACGTACTTTATTCGTTCCGGAGGTCCGTTCTTAACCTGAAGCACCACTTTAGCTAATGGGGCCTGGTGCAGCTGCCAGATTTCTGTTCTCATCCTGAAGCAAAGTTCTTAACCTAAGGTAGTATTTCTGGGTTAGCAGCGTCTGTAACCCGAGGTACCACTGTAATGCATGCCCAGATCTTTCCCCAGTCTGCTTGCTAGAAGGAACTTTGGTGTTATATAGCGTACATATGCAAGTAGTAGCCTACATTTCCATTCTGGCTAAAGAGTGTTTCATGGTGTTCTTTCTCTGTAGCCAGACTGGAAATGCAGACAATTTCGCTTGCAACAAGGTTAGTAACTTTTGTGGGCTTATTTACAAGGTTCCCATGAAATTCCCACCAGTCTGAAAATAAAGGCTTGAAATGAATTACTGCAGATAAAACAGCTGCCACATGAAAACCTGTCTACATAATTAGTCCTGGGACATGAATTTGTAAAAGGAGTCTTTGTAGTAACAGTTTACTAGCAAAAGAGGGCAGTGCTTCCACTATAAGCCTTATACAAACAAGTCTATTTCAGTAGCATCCTAGCAGAGGCAGCACATTTGCTATTCCTCTTCATGGTTGGCCCTAGCAGTTTTAAGTTCTCTTCTGATACATCTGTGTCCCATAACAGACCTAAATAAGTTTTAGGGGTATGCCAGCAGCTGTTACTATTTCAGCAACTAGTCATTTTATAGAGGAGGGAAAATAAGGGACATTTTCAAGAAATAAAGGTAATTGATGTCCAGGAGCTGCTGGGGGTTGAGGTGGCAGTGTTGGTTCAGCAGGCACCTCCTCGGGTTGCCAGGGCAGGCTGCAGCCGCTCAGGGCCACAGTCCCCTTTCAGCTTCAACATTGTCGAGGCAGAGATGTAATGGGGGGGGGCTGGGCAGGTAATGGGGGGGGGTTATGCAGGAAAGAGTTTAAACGAAACCTGGATAGCGAGGGCAGCAAACAGAGGAAGGGGAACAAAACCAGCTAGGTTACATTTGAGGTTGGGCAGGGGGCAGCGCCTATCTCAACTATGTTACCCTTGCCTAGAGAACAATTGAGGAAGAAACAACAGCTTTCCCAGTAGATTAATAATAAATATTTATACCCCACCCATCTGGCTGGGTTTCCCCAGCCACTCTGGGCGGCTCCCAAGTGCCATAGGAAATCAATTTGTACACTAAAATAAAGGAGCCCAAAGTAGTAGTCTATATGTAGTAAAACAACTTATTTACTTAAAAATGTCTGCACAGGGCATGTCATGAAACTTTAGCAAAAAGCTGTTTCTTCATTTTAGGACAGCTTGTGTGCTCTATAGCACACGACTAGGAAAGAGAACATGCTGTCCTACAGATGTTAGCCTGCCATACTGGCTGGGGCTGAGGGAAGTTGATTCATGGTTTGAAGGACCACCAGTTCCCCATGCCCGAACTTAGAGGCAAAGGTCTCAAGGGTCCAACGATTGTTACCTAGGCCCAATTTAAAAACTAGCTTTTAAGTTTTGCTTACCGTTAACAATGGTGACAGTACAGGAGTGGTGGATTGGTCCATTATTACTAATGTATTTACATCTAGGAGAAAAAGTCCTACCTGAAGCTTGGTCTTTTGGGTGTGTACTTCCTTCAAGATAAGAAACTGAAGATGAATAGGAGCACATGATACTGCCAATCATGGTGGATGTTGACAGTAGTGAAGCATCATGCAGAAAGTTTCGATTTTGGCTGGAAATCTTACTAGAAATAATCTAGTAATCTTACTAGAAATTTCAGCTGCTAGCTGTGCAAGACCTGAATCCTCTGTTCAGCTGTCATCTTGACATTAAACAAGTCTTAGTTCTTAGTTTAACAGTCTTTCCTGGCACTCATCATGTGCTGCAGGAATCCAACATAGGTTAGGCATGTAGGAGAAGAGAGCCCCCTCCCTGGCTGCCACAATTCCAAAACACATGAAAAAGGATGCTCTTTGATCAGACCACCTCCATATCCAGCTGTAGATGCACTCACTTCCGTATTTACACTCTACTGACAGCTAGCCACAGCTGTGGAAGGGAACTTGTGTCAACTTTATAAGGGGAAGAGCCTGCTCCACAGCTGCCACAGTGACTCCACCCACTCATCAAAACAACACACAAAGCATAGGCAGAAGCATCTTTTCTGCAAAAGCCAATGTGTCCACATTAAAAGATCTTTATTTTTGGACCATCTCTCGTTGAACCACAGGATGGCAGTCACCACAGAAATCTGATACACTGTCCTAGGGAAAACATGCCTCAGAGATTCTGAATAAATAAAGCTACAAAGCCCAAGTTATGTACAAATATCTTAGGCAAAGATATTATGTTTACAAACCTATGTACAGTAAAACAAATGTAAACAGTAAATGCAGCAAAGGACACACAAGAAAAGGGCTGACAAAATCCAAGCTGTGAGTGGCAATTTGCCCCTAGCCTACTCTGGCTTTTACTCCCTTCTCTTTCCCTTGCTCTTAGGCAATTCTCACTAAGAAGCCAGAGCCCCAAACCACTGGTTTATCGAAATAAGATAGGCAAAAGCCAGCAGCATAGGATGAAGCTGACTAAATTTTTTTAAAAATTAAACGGGGGTGTTGCTCTACTTTAAAAATTACCAGCTTTGGTGAACAGAGACAATTGCACAACACACACACTTCTTGTGCTTCCACAGAGGAGATACCACAGCTAGATCTTTAGCAGGACTGCTCCATCAGGTATCAAGCCCATTGGATACATCATCATTTCATTGGGAGTATGGAAGGTCCATACAGGTTCATCCTGCATCCCAGGTGTATCAGCAGGCCAGAGAAGTTCTAGGCCTTCCCTGGCTTCCCTTGAATATGAGCTGTCTCATCCAGAAAGGGGGGGAGGGGAGAAATACAGCACTGGGATCCTGTGTGCCTATGTGCAAAGTTTGGGGAGCAGTGGGAGGAGGTGGAGGAGTTGCTAAGGGGCCATCCAGCATCAAAGTAGGCCCAACTTAGCAGAGGTACAAAACTGGAGGGTGGGGCAGCAGGAGAAGGTGATTTAGGCAAGTGCAACTCCAGCATCCTGTGAGACAGACATCAGCGGTGACCACGTTAAAGAACGTCCACGATGGAAATAGAAGAAAATAGACTGTATTGACATAAGGAGTGCTCTGTGTGTGCTGGGATCTTCTCCAGGCAGCTTCTGAGTGCTACAACCCACTCAGCTCCAGCAGGGGGCACTAACGGAAAAGTTTTGCAAGCAGCTCTTGTTCCTTCACGAACTAATTAGAGTCCCATCATGGCCTTGCAACCCATTCATACACTCAGAGGGAGCATGCCTGGTGCTGATGATGGTCTGGACCCTCCTAGACCTGGTGGTGGGCCTTGGTCAAAGCCATTGACTGCCCTGTGGAACAGTAAGAGAAAATGGTTAACAAGAAGTACTGGCAGGTAAAAACTGCACTTGCTGCGCCACGTCACAAACAGATGCACAGCTGAACTGTCTGTCTTGCAAGGGCTAGCCAAGTGTGTAAACTGAATTATGAAAATCCAAAGGACTGTTAATCCTGCAAACTAAAGGCGAACAGTTCAGTTCCCAAAATGCATGCAGCAAGGGCAAGTCCCTTGACAGATACTTCTGTCTCCTTTCAGAATAGTCTATTGAGGATTAGTGTCAGGAATAACGGAATCCTGGCCACAGTAGAGTGCGCGCAGCCCTTCAGGAAGCTACTGGCTGTAAAGCGTTGACTGAACAAGATGACGCAGGAACTTACTGCCACTAGTAACTGGATAACTATATACAGCTTTATTGAAGCAAACAGTATCCACAGTTACTATGTACAGACTTAGGAAAATAATAAAACAAAAGCAAAACCTTTCCTCTCACTATCTCTCTCTCTCTACCTTCTCCAACAATCGCAAACTCCATTAACTACACCAACCACAAGAGCACATGGTCACTCTTGCCTTTATGGAACTTTTTACCCAATCACAAGGTTGTTACTAAGGCCTTGTTACCAGGCAGAGAGAGCAGATCTTGGCATTCAGCCAATTCTTAATTGCTTGATGTGTGTAGCTGCACATAGGCACTTTCAAAGTTTCTAACATAGTCTCCTTCCATTTGTTTTCAATTTTGGTATATTTGTTTATATTTTACAATTGTATAATTTTGGGGGCTAACTGCAAAAATGCTAAGTACACATGTATTTTCTATATATTCAACAGGATCGCCTTTGGGGCTGTCATCAGGGGTAACTGGACTTTTTGCTTATCCAGAAATACACCAAATGCTTTGTAAGCATATTTGGCTGTACGAAATGGGTATTTTAGTGTGGCAGCACCTATACTTTGGAACTCCCAGCCTACTGACACCAGACAGGCACCTTTACTGTATCCTGTTCTACACCCACCTGCTTAAAACATTTTTGTTTAGACAAACCTGTTCAGTCACAGATATTGACATGTTTTAATCTTTTAAACTCATAATTTTAGTATTTCTTGTAAACTACTAAGATTTCACTACCATCAAGGTGTGCATAAATAACTTTGTATGGTATGTTGCCTTAGCATTACCACACAACCAAACACAGAAATTATCAATTTTCCAGTCTATCAGAAAGCTATGAGAACTATCAAAACGCACAATATGCATTGACCAAACATCACACCTCCATGTAGAGGTGTTCCCCGCTGCCACACAAACACCAAACCAGCCTCTGTTTCTACCTCTTGCTCTTGGACCTAATCTCCATTTGATAAACCAGAGGAGGGGACGCATAATTTACCACAAGTCCCCAGAGCTAGGCTGCATGCGAATGTGGGACACTCTCCTGCTGCTGCAACCCAGAAGAAAAGCAAAAATGAATTACATAAAGAAGGACTAGGTGGCTCACAGAGCTAGTTAAATCTTTGCTGTGGGCTGTGTTACAATAGCTAAGAAATAGGTCTCAAATTCAATTATTCAAAAGTTGCAGAGTGACGGAAGTGTTTCAGAGTTAATTCATTTTGCCCATGAATTGGAATTCCCATTGGTTCAATCTAACTAATTGTGCCCTACACCCACAGCAAGCTCTTCATTCAAGTAGAAGTTTTGGTGAATGGAAGTCCTGGCTTTGCAAATTCCACTTTTCTCCTGCAGACCCCCTCTCCCCCACCGCTTCAAAGGCCTCCCCAACTCTCTGGAATGTGTGTGTGTGTGTGTGTGTGTGTGTGTGTGTGTGTGTGTGTGCACAGTGGACTGCAGAGGGAAGGGGGAATTCATATAAGCCTCTGATGGATCAAGAAACCATTCATTAGCAGAATATAACTGGATGCAACCCCCTAGCTACTTTTAGTGTGGCAGATACAGAAAAGATGTATATGATGCTAATGAACAGAAAAGTGTCCTGAGAGAAGGGACAGATCCATGGCATTGGACATTGAGACAGCAGGATAGAACATGTTGAATGACCTAGCCATTATATGCTCCATCCAGATCAAGTGGTTTTGCACAAATTGCCTGTGTTTTCAAAATTTGCAATCCAATCACCAAGAATTGGAAAGATGCCAGATTATGTACTAGAAGGTGGATTCAGAAAGTTCCAGCAAGGTCATGCTTATGCATAGTTCTTGGCTCCCAACCCTACAGGCAGGGAACAACACTTTTGGGATACAAACATTCACTGATGAGGAGTCCAACTCCTAAACAGACCTGAACTTGTTGACTAGTATTCCCAGATACACTAATGTGGTGTTACCTGCAAAATATGTACACAGCCCTTTGAATATACAGTGGTACCCCGCAAGACGAATGCCTCACAAGACGAAAAACTCGCAAGACGACAGAGTTTTTAGTTTTTGGAGTCGCTTCACAAGACGAATTTCCCTATGGGCTTGCTTCGCAAGACGAAAACGTCTTGCGAGTTCCCAATGCATTCCTATGGGAAACCGCGCTTCAATGCATTCCTATGGGAAACAGCGCCATCTAGTGTTTCGCAGGACCGTGCTTCGCAAGACGAAAAAACTCGCAAGACAACAAAACTCGCAGAACGAATTAATTTCGTCTTGCGAGGCACCACTGTACTGGTGTTTACTTCCAATTTCAGGTTTTTAAATGTACTGGGCTTGGGCACAAATTAAGCACACAATGATGATGCTGAAGTGAAACCCAATATATATGTCCAAACATTCTCCCAGTACATAGCTGGTCCTATACTGGACGGAGACAATTCCTACACAGATTGCAGCTGGAGGCTGCATCACAGCTATGGAAGTTCACTTAGCACTGAAAATATTGTCTTGGTCAATTGTACAATTCACTGATTAGCAGGCATCTAGTGGACTGCTAGGGCTTCCCAGGGTGAGCTAAATGATGGTGGTGTGAGCCCTACAGATAAGAAAAACTGACTATTTCTAGGTCACAGATATTCTGAAGATGGCTTAAGGCAATTATAGGCTAACCTGTTCGTACAAAAACCACACAAAGTGCTGGGGCTAGTCACACAAAGAATGTCATGGTAACAGCTGAGAACTGAGGTACAAGACTGTTCAAATCCAGGCCATTCAGTGAACTGCAGCTCTGATGCAATAAAGCCCTTTCAGACAGGTTGCCCTCATGGTAGTGAACTGTCGGTCAGCCATTTCTAGCCCACTTATCTCCTTGGAACTGGCTGAGGCAGAAGGCCCATTAAAGCCTCCCTCTGCCTTCCTGATTCAACAGCAGATTGAGCTGGAGAAATGCCGCATCAATATGAGCAGGCAAAGCTTCTTGCCTGTGGCATACTTCTCACTCAAACAGCAGAAGTGACTACATTCAGCAAGCTTCCCCTCCCCTTCTTAAACAGAAATCTATTGACAAAGAATGTTTAGGGAGGTGGGGGAATGCCCTTCTCCCTTCAAGGCCTTTCCCCTACATTTTTCAATGAAAAAGAAAGGATGTTGTGGAAGAAAATTTGAAACTTATGAACTATTTTCACTTTTGGAATTATGGACAGGAGGGTCCTTTGCCTGCTGAAGGTCCCAGGCTTAATCTCCAGGTAGAGCTGGGAGAGACTCCCTGCCTGAAACCCTTAAGAGTCAATATATCAGTGCAGACAATACTGAGCTACAGGGACCAATGATTAGGCAGCTTTCTGTATTTGAGCAAAGGGGCTTCACTTCCCCCTCCTCATCTGCAGCAGACTTCCGCACAGCCAGAATTTTCTCTGAAAGGTCTCTAAACCTTCTGGAACAGATTTTGGAGGTCTATTGGTGGCAGGGCAGAATGGAGGAAGAGGCAGGTGAAATCTTGTTAGGCGAGTGGAATTCCGTTCCACTCATGCACAGACAGCATTGGAGCCAACCTAATGTGAATGACACCTTTTAATACAGGGCTTTAAAATATTGTTTCATCTTTATCTTGCTTCCTTAAATTCTGGTGTAAAGTGTTAGGTATTTCCTGAAGACATGCACAATTCTTAATGCCTACTCCAAATTCCTCAACTTGAAATTTGAGCATGAAATAAAATGATGCAAATTAAGTACACACTGAATTAAGAAGCAAGCTAACATGCAAATATTGTTTCAAGCAGCAAACCTTCAGTTCACGGATTATATATAATGTATACCTGAAGGAGCGTCTCCACCCCCACCGTTCAGCCCGGACACTGAGATCCAGCGCCGAGGGCCTTCTGGTGGTTCCCTCACTGCGAGAAGCAAAGCTACAGGGAACCAGGCAGAGGGCCTTCTCGGTAGTGGCGCCCGCCCTGTGGAACGCCCTCCCTTCAGAGGTCAAAACGATCAACAACTACATGACCTTTAGAAAACACCTGAAGGCAGCCCTGTTTAGGGAAGTTTTTAATCTGTAATATTTTAATGTATTTTAGTGTTTGTTGGAGGCCGCCCAGAGTGGCTGGGGGGACCCGGTCAGATGGGCGGGGTACAAATAATAAATTATTATTATTATTATTATTATTATTATTATGGAGAAGGAAACAGAAAATTGGAATCTACTGATCTTTCAGAAACAATCATGATTAGAAACAAACTTTATTGTGGGCATTTTCAAGGGTGTGCTTTACTGTTCAATTAGGGTTTCATGTGGCTTATTTATGGTATTTTTACCCTTACCTTCCACACTGGCTGTGTGCTAATGACTAAAGAGCTCAATCCTGTTATACAGGCGGCAACCATTTTAAGCACGTCCAACTGACACGATTGTAGACGCGCAGGTCCTTTTGGACCTGGAAGGCTTATGCGCACTCTACTGACGCGTCTGGGGGCTGGGAACGGAACCCCTGCATGAAAAGGTCACCACCTGAATATAAAGCAGATATATATGAATCTTGCTTATGATATGTGGTATCAATCCACTATCCCCTCATGTGTCTCCAGATTTTTTTTATTAATTTGGTTTCCCCCCCATTTCTGGATAAATGCTATGGATGGAGGACTATTTCAAGGCATAATTGTTAAAAACTTGCATTTTGCTTATCACAATACTGATTGTTCCTGCTTTATGTGATCATTTTTTCTCATATTTTTACAAAAAACAGTTATATTTATGTAATGTAAGGTTCAGCAGGTAGTAACTCTATCTCTGGGCCTATTTGTAATTGATGCTCAAATACAACTAAGGAATTTGTTTTTAAATTTTCATTAAATTTTACTGTTTGCTAAAGTACTAACATTTACACAATACATTTTATATTCGTTTGAAATGGATAAATAAGTACTTATATATATTTTATTTTGTCTCAAAATTTCTAGGGGTTTGTTTTTCCATGGTTTGCAAATTTCCAGAAGTTTTATTTCTGTACACAGCACACACCTCAAATCTGGCACATATTTGTCCCACTCAAGTGGCATGCATGAAGAGGACGAGTTCAATAGAAGTATAGCAAGCATCCTGTTACATAAAATCTATAAATCTAGTTACATGGCAATAAAAACCAAAAACCAATTCAGTCACAAGATTAGTATCTCAGCCCCACACATCCCTGATAGGTGACACACACTCTCATCTCCAAGCATCAGGCATCACACCAAAACAGTTGCAATTACCCATGAAATGCGCAGGGAATCTGACCTATCCAGAAAGGAGAGATGGAAACAATTCATATTGAAAACATCTGTTATGTTAAAAGACTTCCAGGCATCACTAATGAACTTGAGGTTCTTGAAGTCAATGTAGGAACTAGTATTAAAGCCAAAGGGTGGGAATTGCTTTCCAAATTCCACCAAGCATAGCACTAAAACAGCAAGATTAGAGTTGTATATATTTCTAGTAATATAATCAGTGGTCCTTAATGGCCTACCAGAGACCATTTTTAGTACTAGCTTGTACAACGTCAATACAATACAGCTGTGTTTAGAATTTGATAACGCTGTACATTAATGCTAACATAAGGTACAAAGACACCAGCATGGAATTCTGGCTTGGGCTGAGATCTAAAGCGTGCTCTGCTGATGGTGCTCTCATTCTGCTATAGAAACATGTGCTACTACAATGCAAGCAAGGAACACACCCAACTGTACTCTTGGCAATGAGATCTAAAGCAGGATGAGAGCTAAACCCTCCAGGGATTGCACACACACACCTGCCTTCATATCACACGTATTCACTCCTCCAGCCAACTTGGCTTGAAAACAGTATTTTGGGGTTTTTGAAGCCCAACTCCTGAAGGAGGGATGATCTTCAGGAGATTGCAAATGGGGTGTGACAGACCATCACAACAATTAGGCTTGAGGAAAACCTACTGAGGGCAACAGAAGGCTATTTATCAAGTTTAATTGCAGAGCATGGGGTGTTTGGGTGCAAAGGGAGTGTTGACACTTTCCTTCCTAGCTGTGACAAACAAATGCTCTGGGGAAAGCCTTTTTTCATATTTAATTGTAGCAGGGAAGGGGACACTGTAGGCCAGATGGGGAGGTCTTAGGGATGATTTATACCCCACAGGCCTGTGGTTCCTCATCTCTAGTCTAGCGAGCTCAAAAGACGAGTTTGCATGAAGTCATCTCAGCCACTTATCAGCCACCACCAATTCTCAGCGTTACAAGGACATCAATAACCATAGGTCTTTGTTCCTTGTACCAGCATACATCACCTCAAGAAAAGGGCTCTCACTATAACAAGGACTGTTAAAATCAGGAAACGGGCTCTCACTATAACAAGGACTGTTAAAATCTAGCATGAATGTGCTACTCACCAGCTGAAGGACTGTTTCAAGAGAACCAACTGAAATATTTTTGACCATTCAATTCTATGCTATATCAATCGCTGCACAAGCAATGTTTTGTGTTGTTTTTATGGGAAAGCATTCAATTTCATTGTATCTGTACAATTTCATTGTATTTGTACAATGACAATAAAGAAATCTCTCAAATCTCAAATCTCTCTCAACTGGTTTATTCTCTGGTTCAGTCAAAATTTCCAACTTCACTTAAGCTCACTTGGCTTCAAGCTTCAACAGCTGACTTAGTTAACTTTCCATATAAGCAGCCCTTAACAAGTTGTTCATACATGTCACTAGGTAGGACAGTACCCACCACATCCCAATTTAATAGCCACTCAATTCCAATGCACCATAGTCAACAGTGTAAACAATTGCTACTAGCAGAACAGCAGCAAAGCCAGCAATAGAGCAATGTGTGAGTTACCTCAATCAGTCCCACCACCCAACCACAGGCTATTCATAAGGCAGCGGCAGCAGCAGATTGGGTTGGGTCCATAAACATGCGTGGCTGTTTCAGGATCCAGCGACAATTGGGGGCAGGGAGAAGACTACAGGGGCTAGAGAAAGAGAGAGAGAGAGAGAGAAAGAAACAAACAAACAGGGGAGAAGGAGAAAAAAGAGCATGCCTAAGCTCACTTTCCATGCTATGATAAGCTATACTCAGCCCTAGCCAGCATGGCAATAAGATGGTAGCCAATTCACAATTACTCAGAAGGGCTTAGCAATATGCAAAAAATAAAAAATAAATCGCAGGTGGACTGAAAGGGAGGGTGGGGGAGAGACAAGGAGAAGCAGCAAAGAAAGAGGCACAGGATGCAAGGTCACAGAGTGTCAACATCAGGGCCAAAAGCAGAAGGAACTGAGAAAAGAAGTGTGGCCTTTGACTCTTATCTGCACGCTCCTGAGCAACTTGAATACCTCCCTGCTTGCTGCTCAAGAAAACCCTGTGTATCTGCTTCATGGGGTATAGCTTGTGGTTGTTATTTGTTCCCCAGCCCTACCTTGAAGACAGGATCACCAGATCTCTGTTAGGCATATTCTTCAAGAGACAAGCTGCAAGAATCCCCTGACCACTGCCCAGAAGTAGGACTGCAGCTGCCTAACAGTACTATTTACCAATTCTGTTGTTTCAAGTCTGTACTAGTTACTATAAACAACAGGGAGTTCTGCACTGAATGGGATATGGCATAGTGCAATGAGGTCAGGGAGTGGCAAAATAATAAGAGGACCAAACAAAGAAATCATTTCTGCAAAAGTGCAGAATGAGACTTGGGAAAACCTGAAGAGAATTTTGGAGAGAGACTTGTAAGAGGAAAGCCAGGGTGTTCTAAATGAAGGGATGAGCAGAAAGCAAAAAGAGGAGAGGGCAACAAAAACTAAGCCAATATAAGATGAGCTTAAGCAGATAAAAAGCACAAAGGACCTGAAAAGAGACGTGAGACGATGACTGATGCAGCAATAGAGGGATAATACAAAATATACACAAGCCATGAAAACTTCCAGTGGGTCAACTGCATGTTGCAGGACACAAACCAATGCAGCACGCAGGTACCATGGGAATCAGACTAAGAGTGACCCTTTCCTACCTTACAATCTGCTTACTGTTCACAGTATGGCTCAAGATAGCAAGCGTGGGTTTTAAGAGGCTTGCCTCTGGATTCATGACCATGAGAAACAAATCACACATTGAAGGCACACCCAATTCACATTGAGACTAAGTGTATCCACAAGCAATTTCCTATCCCACCTTTGTGCAAATGGCAAAGATGCAGCTTGGTCTGTAAGCTATACAGAAAACACCATTAAACCAGGCACAAAGGCAGCCAGCAGAGCTTCTACTTTCACTTTCCCCTCCCAAACTTCTGAAGGACTTAGCTGCTTATGTGGATTTAAGTTTTGCACATGAAAGATGTACCACACTTTGTCCTAACCACACGTAGTCACATCTAGATTAGATTGTTGTCTTGAGGTCTGTCAGGGGCTGCCTTAGAAAAAGGTACTAGAAATGCAGCTGTTAGATTGCAACTGGTGCAGGCTGCATGGAACATAACACTCCAGTTTTACAACAACTTCATTGCCTAACTCCCTGTTTATTTCACCTAAACAATCTTTGTGCAGGATAATTTAAGGATGACCCTGATCCTCCACAATCCAAAGTATGGGGGAAGGTGGCATAGGGCAGGGCTTTCTTTGCAGTGGCTCCAAATCTCTGCAAAAAGAGTAGGAACATGGTTGACCATACACTATTTAAAACCTCACAAATGCTCAAGGCAGCATAGCTCCTGAAACTTTTCAAACAAACAGCTCTTAACTAGAGCTGGACCAATATTTTTGGCACAGCTTTTTGCCCATTTGCAGGGGAGGGGCATAAAAGGCTAGAATAAATTGTGCCCCAAATTGGGAAAGAGCAGAAGAAATTTCTGAGAAAGTTCTCTCAGTGGAAAGAGTGGAAGGGGCTTACCTTACGTTTTATAATGAAATTACCAAGAGTGTGTATCATTTCAAACATTCCCAAGTTTGTCTTCCTGTACTTGATATGACACAGGAAGAGAAACTCTGTAGTCCTTCACATTCTCTATGGCAGTGGTTGAGAAAACTCCAGCCCACAGGCTGATTTGTTCTGCCAAGAGTCCTTAATATGGCCTGTGAGGCCATTTCTCCTAAGCCATGCCCACCTGCCATCATATATGATGCAATATGTGAGATAAAGATGCAAGAGAAAGGAATAACCAGGAGCCTTAGAATATGCTCCCAACTGCTCTTTGGCAAGTGGGGCTTGTATGCAGCACCTGTTAAATTTGGCTGATCAGCACCAACTTCAAGCCTCGCTGCAATCTTGCTTGGCGACACAGTTTGACTTTGAGCTGTGTTGCCTAGGAAAAATGGGTCACCTGACATTGTGATATCAAATGACTGACAAGTGGGCAGGACTTTGACACTGCAGCTGTCAAAGTGTCCCACTGCGGATGGGAGAGCTAAGGATCTGGGCTCACCAGCCAAATTCTGTTTCCCACCACTGCCCTATAGTTTAAAAAATAAAAATTTGGATCAGGACAACTTTGTGCAGGAATGGGTAAGTTAACCCAACCCTTCCCCGTCATGATCTTACCTAAATCAGCACATACACAACTGCATGACAGTTAACACTCAGGAAAAAAAGGTCCTGTTGACCCTAAACCCTCTGCCTCCTCATTCTAAGAAGTGAAGTGAGTCCAAGCCCACCACTACCCACAAAATTTTCTTCTGTCCATCTTGAAATCTAATGGAAAACATATTCATTTTCCCAAGGGGACAAATGGTCCAACAAATAGGAGGGTGGGAGTTCAGCTCACCACCATTACTAACCAATATTCTGTTAGACATATGTGGTAGCCATGATAGAATACTTCCGAGTTTGACTGATGGCATGTGAAGGCTAGGCTGTTTCTTACTTAACAAGCTTCACTTAACTCTTGGGAAGAAATAAAAGCATGAAGTGTCACAGTAAGCCAAACAAATCTGACCTCATGATGCCTTGCTTATTTTGAGTGATGTTCCACTATTAACACCTTTCCCCAACTATACTGAACACTCTAAAGGGCCCACTACAATTGCTTGAGGTTGCCATGCCAGCTTCCTAGTGCTACAGCTTAGGTGCCAAATTGGAGAACATGAAAGCTCAGATTCCCATCCTCAGAGGGTCAAGGTATCCTGTTCTCTGGCTTAACAAGAGGCCTGTAGATTATGGGCTTCCTTAAGTTGCACATTATATCCACAGGAAATATGTCCATAGACCAAAGGTTGGAAGCTTTTGTCTATTAGCATACAAACTACATCCCTGAAACATTGAGCACAACCAGAACTTACGCTTTGTCATAGAATGTCGTATGTCCTGAATGACAGAACTTCATGCCATTGCTGTTGATCATGCTGCTGTTTATGTTCCCTGAAATGTAAGATTTCCGTGATGCCTGGTCCTTCGCAAAGTTTCTACAAGCAGCTAATTTCGATTCCAAGGCCTGAGAAAGAAGTGGATAACAGAGCTTTTTATTTAAAGTAATTTGCCTTAATGAGGGAATAGGAGAAGCAGAATCAACATCAGCAGATTCAACAAAATAAAAGATGGAGCAATGACTCAGGTCAGTCAGTCAATCTTCTGATTCCACTTATGTCACATTCTTAGTAAGAGAAGCTGATTTGAAAAGTCTGCTCTTGAATAGAACCTGGATTCCCAAATGCAGGACAGACCAGAATTCTTCAGCGGAGAACTTCCCTATTGAAAAGCCAAAACGCCCTTCAAAATATTAAAATAGTAGTAATTGAAATTTGCATCATTTTATGAGAAAATCTTGGGAAAGCCGGGAGCAGCTGGCAAAAACGGTAAGCACTAGAGGCATTTGTTACAGGAAAGTAGGAATACTAGAAGAATATTCTAGTGGGGAGGGGGGACGACACTGAGGTCCAGCGCCGAGGGCCTTCTGGAGGTTCCCTCACTCCGAGAAACGAAGCTACAGGGAACCAGGCAGAGGGCCTTTTCGGTGGTGGCGCCCGCCCTGTGGAACGCCCTCCCATCAGAGGTCAAAGCAATAAACAACCATATGACCTTTAGAAAACACCTGAAGGCAGCCCTGTTCAGGGAAGCTTTTAATCTGTGATATTTTAATGTTTTGTTTTTTAATATTTGCTGGAAGCCGCCCAGGGTGGCTGGGGAGACCCGGCCAGATGGGCGGGGTACAAATAATAAATTATTATTATTATTATTATTATTATTATTATTATATGCAAATAACCATCAGAGCTGGGAGAGACAACAGACTGTGGGGGGATACTCTGAGCTAGCCTCCTTAATGGGATTTGTGAGGTGAATGCTCTAAGATTTCATTAAGCATTGCCCATCCACTTTTGCACCCCTCAATGCACGTGTGTGTGTGTGTGTGTATGCTGAATTCTGCAATGGGCAGAGTGAGAGGGGGGTAGAGAGAAGACAACAACAGCTTGCCACTATCTAGGGTCAGTAAGCTAGCAGCACACACTTTGGTTCCCAAGAGAAATAATTCCAAATCTCTCTCTCTGTCACACACACACACACACACACACACACACACACACACAGGGAGAGAGAGAGAGAGAGAGAGAGAGAGAGAGAGAGAGAGAGGGAGAGAGAGAGAGAGAGAGAGAGAGAGATTTCTGCTTCAAGTAGTTGGCTCAAACATCTTGAAGCAGATGCCTTCATTCACAATGCTATTAACAATACATTTGTTTCAATTAGCATCCTTGTTTACAGTTCATCTCATAACAAAGTGTGTGACAGAATCAGTATGCAACAGTATCAATGAAAAATCCTAGGCTGCTTTAAACATAGCCTGGAACTCTGAAAGAGAGAATAAATAAGTCATGCATAGTAAAGAAAGGCTCTTACCCCAACTTTCCTTAGGAGATCACCTACAATATTGAGCGCAGATATTCTGGCAGAGGGAGTAAGGGGACTGGTACCAAAACCGTTGGGAAGAGCTGCAGAAGGGAAAAGACAATAGACTAGTCACATGGAGTCACATGGATGTACATAAGAACAAAAAAGGAAAAGGAAGAGCATGCCTACTCATGTTCCCTGGCCCCAAGAACAGTTGCTCTCTGGGAAAATAGCACCACTACACATATTTATGAAGACCAACTATCTAAGTCAGTTCCCTAAAACCTTATCTCACCATCTTCAAATATCTACATTGTCATTATATGAGATAGGATTTTATAACTAAAACAAGAAGCAATGGAAAAATAATCAACTATTTTACTTGTATGCCACTTTTACAAAGTTAAAAACATGCTCAAGGCAGCTTATAAAAAATGTAACAAAAGTAGTCATAAAAAAGAAACAAAACATCAAAAAGTATACAACCAAACTGAACGATTTCCACATAAATAAGATAATAATAATTTATTATTTGTACCCCGCCCATCTGGCTGAGTTTCCCAAGCCACTCCCAATCAAGTGTTAAAAACAATACAGCATTAAGATGCAAAATAAAGATACAAAAAAATGACAGCAACACATACACACAACAAAAAACCCGCTCAAGATTCTTTCAGCAGCCTCAGCTTTTGTAGCTGGAGTCAGTCAGGATCATACCCTCCCAGGCCAGGTGGGAAAAAATAAGTCTTAATTAATACACAAATAAATATTTGTTGCTTTATATGGCTCAAAATTTGCTGTACAGCTAAATATTTTGAGACCGGAGGGAGGTAAGGGTGTAAAATACAAAATTAGGAGTCTAAATTAGGTTGGTGGATGGGAATTTGATAAGGCAAGAGGAAAGGATCAGAAGTACTAAGGTGCTGAGGTAGGGGGAAAGGAGTTAGATTATGCAAAATGTATTTGGTATATTATGTTATTGTGAAGTTTATGAGTTTGGAAAACTGATAACGAGGATAGATAATGAATTCAACAGGGGGGACTTGAGGAAGTCAACTGAAATATGAAATTGAGGACAGGAGGAATACCTGGCCCACAGAATTGGGCCAGGCTTAAGCAATGATATTTAAGATGTTAGTTACGTTAAATGTATAATGTTTATGTTTCGCCCGGTGAGAGAGGGGGATGAAAAATTGCTTCCCTCAGTGAGAGGGGGGAAGGATGAAAATTTAATGGTATTGTTAAGTGCTTAAAATTGTTAAAATCAATAAAAAAAAATGAAAAAAAGTGTTCTTTAATTTCTACTCTGAGACTGGCCCACTATTTCTACATTACTACAGCTGTGCAAGAACTGTGCAAGTTCTACATTCACATACAATGTAAACCGTAGAACATTCAGAGCATAACATGTGTATTGTGTTCTACCTTTTGGAGAGGGAAAGCTGTTCTCACAGCTTTTCCCAACAGGTGTTGCTGGCAGTGAGAGTGATGCTTGGACAGCTGAATCCATCTTCTCACAGTCCAAGGTTGGGGAACTAGGAGCTGACTTCCTGGTCACTTCCTGTTGCCTTTCCCGTACTGCTAATTCTTGTCTTAAATCTGTAAGTTTGAAGAAGAATATATTGCAGATATGTCCCATAACATAGAGAACACATCCACCTTACCATCCAACTTCTGTTGTACTGATTTCTCTGGAGATTCCTACCATCTCTGAGTAGGTTGTGAAGGCCAAATGAGACACAAACAGAACATTGGCTGGAGCTGCATGACTTGATCTCAAAGCCTAACTTGGACAAGACCTCATTTGAACTAAAGCTTGAAGTCAATAATGAACAATTTCCATTGTCTATCAATGCAAGTTACACAGAAGTAGCATAACTAATAACCCTTCAGCAAAGGCAAACTGCCCATCAGGTAAATTCACCTCCCTCCTCCCACTAGCTTTTATGAATGTACTCCTTGGCAATCAAGCATCTGCTTGGCTGACACAACATATTCATATTTTGAATAGCACCTCACACTTCCATTGTGGAAAAGACACTTTTTGTTGAAACGTCAAAAGAACCCAAGTCTATAACATATACACACTCTTATTTTATTTTACCAAATTATAAGTGCAGGCAGCACACCACAACAGGGAGAGACAAGAGGTCTGTGTAGAATGGCACAGCAAGGTCTTTTTAGTGTCTTGCCAGGTACTGGTTGCCAGGAGCTGAGGCTGCCTCAAAGCAAGCAAGCAAGGGAGCCCAGCCAGCCAGTCCACCGGCCCTTGATGTTGGGAATGGACAGACAAGTCCCAGGACCTTGTGGGGCAGTGTGAGGAGGCACCTCTCTTTGGGGCAAGGGAGCAACTCAGAGACTAGGGGCAGCAGCAGCGGCTGCCCAGACAACTCCCAAGGAAAGGGGAGAGGAGGCTAAGTGAACACTCTACAAGGGAGGGTGTTTGAAAAACTGTGAGAGGCTGCCAGCTCTGCAGACAAGGGGTGACATAACTGGGCTCCTGAGCCTCACAGGGGTGCCGCAAAAAGAATATTGAAGGTGCCAGACATGCCTTTATCTACGTAATGTTCCATAAACCAGGGATTTCCAAAGGAGATTACAGAAGTACAGATGGGTTTCAAAGTTACTTAATATTTCCTCATCAAATCTGGTCTGCTGATGTCCAATAGATCGTTGATTCGTGTTCTGAAATATGATAGCCACTACATAAAGCATGGTTGGGAAACCTATTTTCCTCCACAGGTCAAATCCTTATCAGGATCAGCCTTGGAAGTCAAATATGACATCATTATGACATCACATGATTGATAGGTGGGCGACCCTACCCATCTCTCAAAATATGGTACCTTGTGTGGACTTTCCAGGCACCCACCTGGCTGTTTGGTGCTTGGGAACCAGTAGTAGTTCAAAGCTTTTTACTGTTTCTATGAACCTCCCAGTAGTGCTAGGCGATACCTGCTTTCCAACATCGTAATATATCGCCAGCTAAACTTCACGATATGGCAATATATTATGATTTGGCTTACAGTTGTACCCAAGGTTCATTCTAAAAGTTCCTATTTATTCCTTCACAACCAGACTCCATCTTCATTAACTAAGCATTAATTTAGCAATACCTCTTGCTTCATCCTTCAGCCTTTGTACAGAAACTAGCAGAGATTCCTTGTCATCTAACTCGCTTTCCAAAAAGGCATTTCTCTCAATGGCCTGATTAAGTCTTTGTTCAAAGTCTTCCAAGGAAACAATTGTGGCCCTAGACACACACAGAGAAAAACAGAGGATACAGCTCTTCAGTGCACATTCAAGAGTCACTTCTAAAACTATCATATTATAAGTCATGGTTAGGTTGTGGTCAGCAAACTTTCTGAATTTATTTGCAAGGATGCCCTAAACCCGAGAGCAGGATTTCATTTTAAAGGTGTTTGCGGCTCCTATTCATGATGTACAACATTTAACTATTATATATTTAACTATAAATAAAATAAAATAATATTTTTGGCACATTTGGTGCCAACCTGATCCTGTGGGCTGTAGATGTAGCAGAAATCATTGACCACTTTCCTCACAGCACATTCTGAATGCTAATTTATCATTCCGGAGAGAATCAGTCCAACCAGGCACAAACACTACACACATACATATATATATATTTAATGGGGACTGTGCAAAATAATTTGTTGTATAAATGGAAATTATAGTCATTGCGTGTTTTATATTAATGCTTCAAAATTCAATCATATTTTCTGCTAACCCAAGAGGCTACCAAATGAAAGAGGTTTTGGAAATATGATAAGCACTGTAGATGTTTTAGTTACACAACTGCATCAGTATCAAGTCACTATTTATAGCATACAAGGTTCTTTGGAAGCTACTGAAACAAAAACCTGAGCAGCAAGGCAATATAAGGAAGTATCTGTCTCAGGAAGGGAACAGACTACCACCCAACACTATGACCCTTACCTCTTAGCTCGCTCAAGGTCATCATTGGATTGCTCTAGCTCTCTCACATATTTATGCAGCTGGTCTTTAATTGCCCGGGTCTGACTCAAGTCATCCTCCAACAAAGACACTTGCTTGTAGCTTTGTGAATACTGGTGCTCAAGCTTCTCCTGAAAGCACAAGAGTATTAAGTATTATGCTGCTATGAAATTAACAAAGTGATTTAGAAGCATTCCTGCCACCCCCTGTGCTGCTTCCTCAAACACACATTCATGATTGCAGATACATTTACAGACTACCTAGCCTATACAAGCAGACCAAGTCACACCCAGCAGGACTTAACCAATTTTCTTCTCTTTTTCTCAATGCCTACCACATTTCTGAAAAGCAAATTCACATATGAGATGTGTAGCTACAAAAGAGCCCCTCAGGTAAGGCTCATATTGATAGGGACAGCTCGTCTTAAGGGGTGCAGTGGACACAGTATGCTCAAGTCCTCATCTAAGACCATAAAGCAAGCATGTTTTTTCATTATACCTAATGGTTGTAAGTAACCAAGTACTCTTAGTACAGAAGATCCAAGTTAGAGTACCTTTAGGTTTATGGGAGAGAATGCAATTCTCCAGAAGCATGTCAAGGCAGTATGGCAGTTCACTGTGTCTTTGAACTGCAACTAAACTCTTATAGCCTTGCAACAAGTGCTGCCAACAGCAATGCATACACCTTTCAGACAGGATTCTGCCAAAACATCTTCTCTTCCTATAGTGTACTCATAGCACCAAGCAGTCCTTTCACATGTAAAAGGCTTTTTTTTTTTTTACAAAACACAACTTAGTTCATACTACAATGCATAGCAACATAACACATGTAAAAGGCATTAGAATATACCAATGTTCACTCTTAAAAGCCCTTTAATAGACATTGAGCACTAGTTTTAAGCTCCAAGGCCTGTTAGCCTGCTCACTTTCCAGTGACTTTTGAAAATCTGGTGGGCTAAGAGACTATAAAAATAAGAGAAAGGATAGGCTGCAATTAACTGGCCCTGAAACCTAAGTGTAGCCTTTAGAGCAATGTCTTGATAATGAAGTGAGCTATAAATGCAACGATAATTTCCTATTCCAGATTTGCCTCCACCAACACTGCTAACAGATGCAGTTGTACCTTTAAAGTTTCCACCTCTTGCTTTAATCTTTGGTTGTCTGCTTGCAAGTCCCGATTCCTCTGTTCAGCCTGTACCAGCTGAGCCTCCAACTCTGCTTCCAGTTCTCTGCTGCCCTCCTGAAATTCTGCCAGCTCGTCACGGGCCTCCTGGAAACTGTAAGAAGAATGGTGATGATGAGTGAGGCGTTACTCCAACCATGCCTCCATCCTGTCAATGTGGTATTAGCAAGCCCATTAACACTGTGGAAAATCAGGGTTCGTATTTTATTTAAACAATTTATTTACAGGTTAAGCTGTTTCTAGTATGAAAATATAAATATGGGGAAAGATTAATCATGACAGTACTCTAATTTTGGGTTATGCCATGCCATTTATGCAGGGTGCTCACAGCACTCTCAAAATTCAAAAACTGCCCACTGCTCCACGAAAGCTTGCAACCCCTGGCCTAGCTTCTGTTGCCCACATCTGGGTAACCACTGAAAGGTGTTTGTAAACTGCAGCCAGTGCAAAATTGAGCAGCTAGACTGTTGACTTGACTGGGATCAGATGATCTGAACATAGTAACACCGATCTGGCCTGACTATATTGGCTAACAGTTAGTTTCTGAGTGCAATTCAAAGTGTGGGTTTTGACCTATAGAGCCTTATGCTGCTCAGAACCCCCAATACTTTAGGGACCACTTCTCCTTGTATGAACTTACCCAGACCCAGGGATTTTCAGAAGCCCCTGTGTGCCTCATCAGAGGGAGGTATAGAGGGTGACAACTTGAGAATGGGCTTTTTCAAGGGTTGCTATCCATTTGTGGAATCCTCTCCCTACGAAAACCTAGAACCATCACTGTCAGCTTTCAGACACCAGGCTAAGACATTCCTATTTGCCCAGGCTTTTGATTAATTGGGATAATACTGTAGTTTGTTTTCTGGCCTGTTTGTGGTGTTAATATTTTATTTGGGTACAGTAGTCTTCATCTTTTTTACAATATTACTGAATGAGTGCCTTTAGATAAAAACTGTAAGTCACTTTGAGACTCTTAAAAGTGATGAATAAACAAAGTACTAAAAGTCTGAGGATGCTGTGGAATCCTTTTTGCTATTGCTAAAAAAATAGAAACTGAAAACCACTGCCAATCCCCCGTAAATTTCCCAGTACTGTAGTTTCTACCCACCCCTGTATTAACTCCTTAAAAACTCAACATCACTGGGTTTTTTTCTTTTCTACTGCTCTAGGCAAGAAGAAGCTAACAAGACTATACAAAAATTACCCACCAATTCAGAACAATGAATCTACTATCTATCTAATCTCTGTGGGGGTGGGGTGGGGGTTTCTGGTAGCCCATAATGGCTGTCTTTGTCTTTCATTCCATACCAGTATTCAGACAGGAAACTGAATTCATTCAGATCACGCATGTGCTGGGCTGCTATCATGGAATATACAAGAATCAGAGGCTTAAACAGCATCCTAATCACTAGAGGGAGCCAGAAGCTCCTATAAGCTCAGAATGACCTTATTTACCAAAATTAGGCTGCCCTGTACCTAAACTAAACTTCAGTAAAACTAGAACTTTTAAAGATATACAGTTTAACCCCACAGTGAAGCATGAGACAATCTGCCAAGGGCAGCAATCAGCAGCATTCTTGAGATGATAAAGGACCCCATTGTTTGCAAAGGCAGATTCCAAACAGTGCAAGGCCACTACTGACAAAGAAATTCTATTCCTGCATCCCAGAGCACATAGCTCACAGCTTTGCTGAAGACATGTGGCTTCCAACCACTTGCTTCTTACTGCTGCAACAGACATTTAATAGGTTACCTAAAAGAAAGCAATTTAGATGCATTAACTACCTAGAAGTGCAACTCAGTAAACTACTACTAGAACCATACCTTTGTTTATATTTCAAAGATAACTCCTTCCAGTATGCAGTTTCTTCCTCTGGACATGAAAACTCAGGGATGTCTTCACAGTCCATGATCATGGTCACCTGCAAAATCCAGAGTGTTTAACAGGATGCTCCTGATATGGCCTACTGGTTTCAGACAAGCCCCAGAACTATCAGCATTCCAAAGCAACAAGTAGAACTATACCTCACCTTCTATTCATCTCAAAAGAAATGAGTATGGGTGATTGGCATATTTTTTAATCAGCAATTAAAATGTTTTAAGTCTGGGTTGAACCAGGCCGTCAAGAGTTCCCTGAAGATACATTGTTGCATTTAAATTGAAGCCTACTTTAAATGTTTTCGGAAAACAAAATAAAAACACACCCAAAATGTACCACGCTATTCAAAGAAGGGTTAACGGAGTTGGAACAAATCCAGCTAAGGAATATGCAAATGATCACATTTTAAAGCAGGCATTGGCTTTTCAGCCAGGTGGTAAGACCTGTAATTACTGGAACTAACACTTCTATCACCCACTGAATAAGATCATAGAAGTCTGGTCAGCCATTTCAGCGGAGCAAAGATTTGTTCCTGTCCTACAGACAGTGAGAGGCTGACAGTGTTTCAAACTGCCCTTTCTCTAGCACCTGAATAATTGGCAGAATGGCTCTACATTATCTGTTCAGAAGCACAAAAATAATGAACTGCTTTGACATGCCAACAAAACCATAGGGTAGCACTTCAAGAGTACATTGAAGGCATAGAAAAAGCACTATAGCTGATGGAGGCTAGAAGCTCTACTAGAGGTATGGGGAATCTCCAGACTGTGACCCAATTAGGCCCAGCATGGGTCCCAATTTAGCCTGCTATGTCCCTTATACTACACAAAACTTGTTCCAAATCTGACATGGTATGTGACATCAGCTGAGGGCAGGTGGAAACATGGTTGCCAGTGCATAACCTTCAAGTAGACTCCTGGTTGTGCTGATAGGTGCTCAGTTCAAGCTTCCTGGAATCAACTGTGCTATTGATTTCTAGCAGAGAACCTGCACAAGTGACGCTGACACAAAACCCCACACATACATTAAGTAAAATAGAAACATCGCCACCCAACCCCACTCCCACCCACCATGGCCCCCTCCACCTCTTCCCCCCTTTTCTTCCTAATGTAACACTGTCTCAACAAATGAAACTGATCTGTAGAAAATGTAGCTTGAAAAAAGACATTGCACATACTTTTATAAACCAAGAAATATTTAATAAAAAATACATTAAACAAAAAATAAAAAAACTCTGCTATTGATTTCCTCATGGGGAACTCCACAGTCAATCCTTGAAGCGACTTGCAAAGAATGCAGCAGCATTTTTTGCAAGCTCCTTGCAAAGAGCCCTGGTCAGCACTCCCCCTAGTGCTATGACCCTAATCCAGATCACTGAAGCTTTTTAAAATGTTAAACATAGGCAGTCTCTCATAACAGATCTACTGGTAGTTTAGCCCTCTGTGGTGCACGATTCCAAGCAGCATTTGTTCCTCCTAATTTATTTTTCTTATTTAACAGGATTTATATAGCACGATCAAAACATCTTAGCAAGTTACAATAAATATACATTAAGATTACCAATAAATTTAGAAGTTCAATTTTTTAAAAGGCCAATAGGGCTCATTATATATAATTTTTACTGCCCTTAAATCATATTCCCACAAAAGTTTGAAAAATAAAATAATAGTAATACAATTAAAATTTAGTCAGCTGCTTTCTTCCAGAGGACTGTTAAAGCCCCCATTCCTACAACAGATGATCACTGCTAGCATCTGAGTCAATATTGTAGCCACTCCACTACAAAGAAGGCATTTGTTTTACTAACTTTTGAGGTGCCACACAGGAAGGAATGAACTGCATTCACATAGCTTTTCATCCTCCACATGTGTAAAGATGGTAAAGCTGTTAACCAAAGAATACTGCTGAATTCTGACAAGCATCAATAGCCATTTCCCCCTCCAGGGAAACAAACTGGCGCATCCCACATTTCTGTGACCCACATTTCTGACCTGAACATTCAAAGCACACACATAAAGTATTCTACTTCATCTTACTGTACAAAACATGACAAAGAAAAAAATCTAACAGTTCAGAACTATAATTCTTAAAAAGCAGTATCGTCTGAGGCCAACCTTGAGAAAAGTCTCATGAATAATGATAGTGGAGAAATATAAGCACTGAGTAATCAAGAACAAACAAGGCAAATGTATTTCCTGCCCAATACGTTATAGATACAAAAAAGTCAAGGTGACTTATAAATTAAATATAAATCTACTCCATATACAGGACAACTTTTAAATGATAATTTTATAAAAAACAGTATCATAGTCCAATGGCCAACAGATTGGAGGTCATGGAGATGAATATTTTGGTCACTGGGCTATGATATTTCAACTTATGGGTTACCTTTTTATTTTTAATTTATCATTTAATTATTATTACCTTGACTTTTTTGTGTCTATCTAGAATATAAATGCTGACCTATCATTTCTTACATTCTGTTACCCACCCCCTTCCAATCACATGATAACTGCACTGGATCATAACCAATGCACCTGATCCAGTGTAGTCTCCCTGAACTGGGACAGAGAACCCTAGCATGTAAACAGACATCATTGCGATAAGTGACTCAAGGAATAGATCGAATTGCTAAGTGGCATTTTGGGACTTGGCAGACTCTGCCTTCTCAGTGTGGTAACATCAATGGTGTTTGTGCCAAAGTACTATTTAAAACAGTCTGCACCATTCCAGGAATGAACTATTTGTGGATTCTTCCACCTTATAGTGTGCCTTTTTCAAATGACTTCTTCCAAGGACTTCACTTGGATTTACAGTTTAAATTTAAAGCACCAAAATGGCAACATGAGACGCTTCAAACAGGCATGACTGAAGTAGTGCAATGGTAGTTTGCCCTCAGAGGCCTCTCAGAAATGAAACTCAACAGAAAAATATAGTCTGTTACAAGCTGATTATGTTGTGGCTTAGGTCTAATAACATGGATAGCACAATTTCCAGAAAGATGATAATTGGCAACCATTGTGGAGAAGGGATTTCAAACGCAATACATCTTTGCTTGCAAGTTTCCAGGCAGCCTCTTCATGAATCAGTCCTAAGCAAAAACACCACAGAAGTATAGAGGAAGTGAAAAACTAAGCAGCTAAAGAGACTTCAAAAGCAGGCTAAGGTCCTCAGAACAGGTGGTTTATGAAGCATGAAGTCAAATCCTCCAACAGCATTGACTGACATTTTGTAAAGCCTAATGCGAGTATAACTAGTGATTTGTAATCTCTGTTTGGCCAATTAATGGAAAGGAAAAGAAATAAAATCTAAATGTGCACCAAGAATGCAAAATAGTCTTCAAGAATGGGGAGACCTCAACAGATAACTCTCTTCTCCCCCTCCACTCTGCAGCTCTAATCTGAAATCTTCAGAAACTGCTCGCACTAATGAAATTCCCTGTTGCAAAATGTACCTAGAACAATGGCTGTTTCGAACACCTAATATTAAAGAAAGTCTCTACTGCTCCAGTCAAGTCATTAGTAGCTTGAGAGCATCCCAAAAGTACTTTTCTAATTGGTTATTTCCCAAGTATATACTACCATTAGGCTGAAGAGTCTGAATAGCAAGCCAAAAAATGCAATTCAGAACAACACAATGAGTTCATTATGCAGCTCACAAGTAAATGGGTACTTTTACAAGTACTGCTTGGGTACTTTCACAAGTACTGCTTGGGTACTGGTCCTCCTGGTTTAGGTACCTGTTACAGGTTCTCTGGTTTAACTAGAGGCACTTCATTATTTTATAGGAAAAAGAAAGGAAAATGTTGCACTCTGAGCTCAGGAAGCAATTTGTCTATATATGTAAAACAGAATCCTTCAGATCAGCTCTTTATTTGATTATCTTTGTATATCCCCAACTACGTTTCTCCTCCAATTACACTGGAAAAAAGCAGCAACAAGGCCCTTGAAAATATTGGGAGTAGCAAATGGAATAACCGCTTCATTTCCTACAGCTACAGAAGCTACAAATGTTAATTGATATGAATTGGGTGCATAGCTAGCACCAATATAGTACAACATTCCTTGTCCAAGGAGCAGGGGGGCATGCTTCATGTAAGCTAAAAAAGGTAAAGGACCCCTGACTGTTAAGTCCAGTCGCGAAGGATTCTGGGGTTGCGGCGCTCATCTCGCTTTACTGGCCGAGGGAGCCGACGTTTGTCCGCAGACAGTTTTTCTGGGTCATGTGGCCAGCATGACTAAGCCACTTCTGGTGAAACCAGAGCAGTACACGCCGTTTACCTTCCCGCTGGAGCGGTACCTATTTATCTACTTGCACTCTGACGTGCTTTCGAACTGCTACGTTGGCAGGAGCTAGGACCGAGCAACGGGAGCTCACCCCGTCATGGGGATTCGAACCGCCGACCTTCCGATCGGCAAGCCCTAGGTTCAGTGGTTTAGACCACAGCGCCACCCACGTCTCCCTTTAATGTAAGCTACTGTTACCTACTTTTGATGGTTTTAGTTCCCTGGGAATGAATGGCAGTACTACTGTGTCATATACTATTGCAAGGAAACTATAATCTGGCAAGAAATGCATTGCAACAGATAGCATAAGCAAAGAGATAGAAAAAAATAGTCAGTATCTTCAGTTAATCTGTTCAATGAGTCAAAGAGTGATTAACAGTATCACAAAGAGCTGTTATTCAAAGAAAAATGGTGTTCTGAAAGTGTCTTGGACAACTTACTTAACTGCATCTAGGGAACACAAACCAACTTTCCCAGCCTCTAAAAACTGGTAAGTCCCCTTGAGTGTAAATACAATAGTGTTTCCCACTGGTGCAAACAGGATGAAACATATGGTGCCAATTTTCATGGTAATAACAATACAACTATTAGTAAACTGGCAATTTCAGATGAAATAACTTTTAACTCTGAACTAAATCCCCCCCACCCCAGCACTACAATCCTGATAAAAGTTGCAGGGGGAGAAGCTGCGGCTTTTGAGCTAAGAAAATATGTTTCAGGAGATCTCCCAAGTCATTTCCAGTATTGTCCTTAACATTTCATCTTTGAAAGAGGCACCAGCTCAAAAACTTCAGTCTGAATTTAAAAACAATGAACACATACCAAGAAGCTAGAACTCTGAGCACCATGCTTTTTTATCCTTTCTGATAGATTCTCACATCGTTATCACCCTACAATTAAGTCCTGGCCTCAGTCATAACACAAAACCAGGATTTGGTCATAGGGAACAACCAATAGGCTCACATAATCACTCGCCCATGTGACTCTTTCCTCCTCTGATTAGCTTAACCAGCATATCAAAATACAACTCCGACTTGCAACTTACACAATTGCACCTTTATGCGCTTGGTAGCCAGCCAGTTGCAACCACACAAATTAAACAAACGCAAGTTGGGAATTTAAACGCTCCCTACCATGCTGACTGGGATCTGGGAAGGTCTTGCATAGATTCTGGAAGACTCCTGCAAGATCCTTGAGAGCCCATGCAAGAGCGTCCCAGAGTACAGAAAGCCTAAAAGCTCTCCACTTTGCATAGGGGGCAAAACCTGCTTCGCACACCAGCTTCAGAAAGGTGAGGCTGGTCGCACAGTGGTGGTTTTGGGGTTGTTCTGACTCTACAGCTTTACATGCAGCCCCCGGAACATAACCCTCACACAATATGTGAGCCTACTATAACTGCTAACTATGGCTAGCTAATTTCAATCTCTGATTTAAGAGCTAATCGTGGTTTCAATTTCCAAATTAAAGGCAACGTATATGTCTAATGGTAACTATGGTTACACTGGGAATGCTTAATCACACTTAACACTAATCTGGGGAAAGTGTGGGGAGCAGTTGGAGGGGGGATTGCCAATTGGCCCAGCATAGCGTCTGAACAGAATTAGGGATAAAGTCCATCATCCAGAGGCACTGCCACACCTTCTGTGTTGTCTTCAAAAATGAAAAAGGATTTGCAAAGCAGAGGTTCAAACTGAAAAATAAGCTTGTGTGCATATGTACCACTAAGTACAATCTTCTAAAAAATGTTATCCACAGTATTATTCCTTAATTGCATTCTTACAATCTATGTATGAAAGCAACTAGAAAATGGCACAGAAATATATCTTTGTGATGTGTAAGATTAGAGCACAAATATGAGACAAATGGACAGCATACAAGCTTGAGTTCTGCCAGATACATCTCTAAGACTCCTCTGATCACATCCCAAAGACACATGCTTGAGGCCACTTCATGCTCACTTTACTGCACATTTTAAAATGCATGTAGGAAGCAGTCATAAATTTATGAGGGGGGACAAATACCAAAGTCACATTTTAAGTGGCTTTTAAGTGGATAGGCGTGCCTGGCGTGCTCTGGTCCATGGGGTCACGAAGAGTCGGACACGACTGAACGACTGAACAACAACAACAACATTTTAAGTGGCAATTACTCAAGCAAACAATTATTTATCTTCCTCAGAAGTGTGTTTTAGCATTATCTTAAGATCTAACTCACTTCAGAATACTGAATCATATGCTTCTGGCAACTGGCTGGAAGAGGATGTAAGCACTTCCTGAAACCTGTGCTTATCAGATGCTGCTCTGGAATCTACAGAGACTAGTAAGGTCACATAATGATTATTCAATGAAAGGTCTCAGTACTACAGTATTTTCCTGCATATAAGACTACTTTTTAACCCTCCTGCTTGCATCGGATCCTTGAAGCACTCCAGCCAACAATCACCCTACTCCCACATTTCTCCCTTAAAAGCTTGTTTGCTGTTGCCACATATCAAAGTTTGTATTGGTCCCAGCATTAACTTGAAAAGCATGCACTTTGTAAATGATGCAATTTTAGGCAATCAGAGTTCACATGTCCTCAGAGCTGTAGAGTCTCACTCTCTCTAAACTCAGTTGTGAATCAGCCACTCCCTCCCCTTTGCTCTTATTATCGCCAAGCAGCAAGCCTCCTGGGCGCAGCTCTGACGCTGGTAAGTACTTATTACGTACAAAGCTCTACACTTTTAAAGAGAAGTCATACTAAATCAGGCCCTAAACAGCAACAGTTTGATACCTGCAAATCCTTGCAAACATGCAAAAAGCTATGCTGAAGACATGTATCAACATTTCAGTCAAATATATACTGTTGCAGATAACGTATCATAAAGACAAATTGACAAGAAACCTCAATAGAATATTTGCCCATGTTATAGAAACAGCAGTGTTTAAGACATACGTAGTCTTAAAAATCTGGATGGGTCAGGGAGCAACGAGAGCAGCAACAACTAAGATTTTACTCTGCAGCTGTCTCAAACAAAAAGCCTTCAGCTCTTTGGTGCAGAAAACCATAATTAGGATTTTCTTTGCGTGATTTGGTGGGTAGGTGTTGTTGTTGTTGTTGTTGTTTACTTTTGATCTAGAATAGCCACCTTCCAACAACTTGATTATCTCCAAAATAAAATGCAGCATCTGTAACCATACCTGCCTCTTCCTTCCACTAAGCAAAAGAAAAATATTTTCAGTGACTCATGGGAACTTAATGCTCTGACATCATCAGTATATCTGTGTATCCTAGCAACCACCTGACAGCAAAACACCTAAGCTTTTCCCTTTCCCAAACTTGGCAGGCTAGTAGTTAAAATGATTCTACAGTGAAAATCAACATTAACAAAGGAGTTGTTTGTATAAAACATCTGCTATTATCATTATTACAGTACTGGTGTACATGTAGAAGACAGACCGCATCCAGTGTGATCAACTATTTGACACAGGAGAAGGGTAAAGAGGGAGTGGAGGGAAATGGAGGCAAGAGTAATAAGGGGAGTGGGGGGAGATACGGTATGCTTTCAGTTCACTTCAGTTGCATATAATGGAAGCAACCTCATTTTTTGTCCTCATCCCTATTCACATGTAAGAAGAGGGTGGGGGCGGGGAGGTTACTGATTTATATTGTTTTTGTTCTTTGTCTTGTATTTTTATGATGTGCACTGCCCTGAAATCTACAGGTGAGGGGTGGTATAAAATTTCATAAATAATAATAATCTCATTTTCAGAGTAAAAGGAGACCCAGGGCAGTGGAGTTGAACCCTGACCCTTCCTCACCTTATCTGTCCATTTCCAATCACTGCAAGCTTTCTCCCCTGGATGAGGTGCAACACAAGAAGTGAGCCCAATGGGAATTAACAGAGGAAGAAATTATTCACCTCACCTAGACAGCCTTCGGATGTAAACATTAAAAACATACGCATTTAATATATACAGTGTGACATGTGACCAAGTAAGTGTGACTATCCTCATCATGTCCAGCTTAACCTTAAAGGGTTAAGCCAAATCCTTAAAGGGGGCAGTCTTCTTTTTCCTATCACAACACACAAAGACTCAGAAGGAAGGTCATATACTCTTTGACACCTTCTCCTAATTTAAAAGCAGGGTTTACTCGCTTGGGAAATTCACAAACATCCCAAAAAAGACCTTGCAAGAGAAGGCCCTGAGTCACTCCTGGGAACAGACTTCAAAACTGGAAGGAATTCAAGCCGCCCAAGATTTTACACACACGGGGGTCTGGGCCTCGCTTGTCGTAGAGCCTTATCAGCTGGAACAAAAGCTGCGGGAGGTACCTGGCGAAGGTTGCCAAGAGGCAGGAAGAGAAAGGCTAAGTCAGGGCGGCCACAGGGTTGGCCACGAGTTGGAAGTCACTCACTGGCCAAACGCCGAACTGGCAGCTCAACAGACTGGAGCCCGGAACGCCTAAATGGAGGCCTGAGAAGCGGCAACAGGATGCCCGCTTCTTACTGGCACGAAAGGGAGTTGGTGCCGGCGGTGCAGAACCGGAGGCAGGCCTTCATCTGAGGCCGGGGCCTAACGGGCAGCGGGGAGGGCAGCGGCAGCAGCGGCGGGCCGTGAGGTGAGTCACGAGGCCAGCAGCAGCCGGAACCCTTCGGTGTTAACGGTCCAGGGCAAGGAAGGGCAGGTTCCGGGCGGGGCGCCGAGGCGTCACAGGGCGGCGCTGGCCGACAGCGTGGCGGGCGGCGGTGGCGCCACCATCAGAGGAGCGACAAACGGCGGCCTCCTCCCCTGCCTGAGCGGTGGCAGGGAAAGGAGGGCAGCGAGCCCTCGGGGGGGGGGTGAGGAGGGAGGCCGCCCGCCCGCCCGCCGCTCCCTGATGGATGAATGACACGGCTTCAAGCCAGTGACAGTCGGCCATGGCTCCCCTTCCGACTAATAGAAGGCCGGCAGGGGCGGAATCTGCCCCGTTGTCGCTTCGCAACCAATCCGGCACGAGCTCGCGACGAGAGAGTGAAGCAGTAGTGCGCCCGGTGGGGGTGGGGAGATAGGACCGGGGGGGGGGGCTCACCCGGCTTCGGCGGTACCTCAGCCCCCCTCGCGCACTTCAAAAAGTCCACCCACCCTCGCACACAACACACGCTCTTTCTCTCTCTCACACACACACTTGCTCCTCTAGACCCACCCTTGTTCCTCCTCGCGCTCCTCAACCGTCCAGCGGCTCTCTTCTCCTACCACTGCCGCCGCTGCTGCCACCGCATCGCCTCAGTCGCTGACACAGCTCCGAACCCTGCCTCATCCGGGCAACCCACCGCCTTGGCTACGTCACAGCAGAAGGCGAGGTCCGCCACGAGACAAGCACAACCCCGCTCGGGGCGGAGCCAGCCAGCTTGAACAGCAGGGCCGCGGGAGAGGGGGCGGGGCCATGTAGATATACGGTCACGCCCTTCTCGAGAGAGCGCCGTGCCTATTCTGAGACTCGCGCGTGAGGTAGCAGCGCGGTTGGTGCGGCGGGGTGCTGCTGCTGCTGCTGCTGCTGCTGCTGCTGCTGCTGCTGCTGCTGCTGCTGCTGCTGCTGCTGCTGCTGCTGCACGAAACGTGATACTGTAGTAGTACTAAAAGCAAAATTAAAACTTTAATATTCCTGTAGTGGTTTTGCTGATTTTGTTGCGACAAACCAACCCACTGGCGATCACACTTGTAGCGCAATCCAAATACGTACATGCCAATGACACTTATTACCCAGGTAAGTGTGTGCAGGATTGCAACCTACTTGTATGTTCCAAATACAGTGGTACCTCGGGTTAAGTACTTAATTCGTTCTGGAGGCCCGTTCTTAACCTGAAACTGTTCATAACCTGAAGCACCACTTTAGCTAATGGGACCTCCTGCTGTCGCTGCGCCGCCAGAGCACGATTTCTGTTCTTAGCGGAGTTCTTAACCTGAAGCGTACTTAACCCGAGGTACCACTGTATTCAGTGTGGTCAATCTCTTCCTACCTGCATGGTTTCCAAGACCATTGAACAAGATTTTGTTCAATTTCTTCCCTATACCTATCCAGCAATGTAAAAAGACAAGACAAGAAAGAAATGTCTTACATTGTTAATACTAATTAAAGGTAGATAGCCGTGTTGGTCTGTCATAGTCAAAAAATAAATAAATAAAAAATCCTTCCAGTAGCACCTTAGAGACCAACTAAGTTTGTTCTTGGTATGCGCTTTCGTGTGCATGCACACTTCTTCAGATACCAGCACCTTAGAGACCAACTAAGTTTGTTCTTGGTATGCGCTTTCGTGTGCATGCACACTTCTTCAGATACCAGCACCTTAGAGACCAACTAAGTTTGTTCTTGGTATGCGCTTTCGTGTGCATGCACACTTCTTCAGATACCAGCACCTTAGAGACCAACTAAGTTTGTTCTTGGTATGAGCTTTCGTGTGCATGCACACGAAAGCTCATACCAAGAACAAACTTAGTTGGTCTCTAAGGTGCTACTGGAAGGATATTTTTTTATTGTTAATACTGTATAATTAATAGTGGGTTGTTGGGTGTGTTCCTTTTCTTTTGCTCAAGTGATGCTTAGCTTCTTTCACTGGTGGATAGGATGCATATAGCAGGACCCAAGAAATAATACCTATCACTTGTACTTAGAAGATCTACACGGGTTGCCTGTTTTATTTCAGGTGTGATGCAAAGTGTGATTCTGACTTACAAAGCCTTAGGGTGGTATCTAACTAAGCTTTTCTCAGAGTAGGCCAATTGAAATTAATGAACATGACAGATTAGACAACTGATTTCAGTAGGTCTGTTCTGAGGAAAAAGGTTAGTTGAATCCCACCCATAAACTGCAATATTATGTACATTTACATGGGAAGAACACAGTGGGACATATTTTATTAGAGAACATGCATAGATGTATGCTACTAAAGAGTTTGAGACTTCCTACTTCTTGATGAAGAAACTGGTTTCTTGAAGATGAAGCCCTTATACCAGTGCCCCTTTCTACACAAAAGTGGTATTTTCTGAACAGAACAGCAAGTTAGTGTTTCAGGAAGATGATGTAGTTCATGCTAAGCTGTGTGAGACATTCTATCTTGTTCACAGGAAGTTAAAACAGGAAGGAGGACAGGAAGGAGACTTAGCTGAGATCTGCTTCCTAGATATGCCTGCCAGTATTGAGATCTTCCTGAGATAGTTTCAGAAACAGAAATAGCAAACAGTGTTTGCTAAATTTGAAGAAGAGACTGGCAGAAAGTGGCCAGACATATCGCTAGTGTTTTAAATTTTCTTTCTTAGTTTCCTTAACTCTGTTCTGAGATGTCCACCACCTCTTGTTTTTCTCTCCATTCTCAGCCACTGCTTGAATTACAGAATGGCCAGAGGGAGCAAAGCTCCCTTATTTTTTTTACTGATCCCCTTGGCTCCTGTTTTTAAAATCACATCACTACTGGTGATGTGATTTGATTGAATTAGGCGTGGAAGATCAATGGGTTGCTTGTGGATTTCATTGAGGGTCCCTGAACCACCCTGCTCCCCTAATTTGAATATCATTCCCAGCATTGGCAGGATTCATCTTTTGCTCAAGATCCATTTTTTTATTGCCCAAATTGATCTGGTACGTTTTTGACAATTCCAACTTTTTCCTCTTTGACTTTCCTGTATTGGATCTAGATCCTGCCCCCTACTCAAAACTCTACTGCTATGGCTCTCCATTGTTCTTAGGTAATGCATTCAGCAGACATCCTTACTAAGTCACTCCCAGTGCACCAATATGTCTAAAACACCAGACTGGCAAATGCTGCTTTAGTGCCTGTTAATTTCTGCTGCTTTTGAAGTAGCAGTATATGATGGAAGGAACATAAGAAGAGCCCTTCTGGATCAGATCATCCAGTCCAGAAATCTATTCTCACAGTGGCCAACAAAGTGCCTTTTGGAAGCCTGTATGCAGACACAGAGTGCAACAGCACTCTCCCTCTTATAACCCCAAGCAACTGGTATTCAGAGAAATGCTGCCTCTAGTGCTGGAGGTGGTACGTAGCCGTCATCACTAGTAGCTGTTGATAGCCTTGTCCTCCCATTAATTTATCTAATCCCCATTTAAAACCATCCACTTTTGTGGTGGAGAAGGTGTGGGTGTGGTGTGGTGTGTGGGTGGGTGTGGGTGTGTAATAAATATATCCCCACTTCCCATTTTTCTAAACTAAAAAGCCTTATATATGGTAACTTTTCCTTCGTCTCTGAACTGCTTCAGCTTCTTGATCATTTTGGTTGCTCTTCTTTGAAATCTTTCCAGCTCTGCGATATCCTTTTTGAAGATATTCTAGGAGGCAGAACTGTATAGGTAAATGCTTAACTGTGGCTGCATTGTGCCTAGTGCTTAACAGCACTGGACTCAGGACAGACCTTTAAAGAAGACCACTTACTGCTTCCCAGTCCATTAACTCCTGTCCTATGACAGCCACTATTACTAATTAGACCAAGACCAAAGTATAGTGTCTGGTTCAGACTGAATAAACGAAAGTAACTGGAGCGCCTGCTATTTAGACTGCAGTCCCCCTAAAGGGACGAACCAGAGCCTTTCCTGAAAGATTGAGAAGAATGAAGTAGGAACTACAGGCGCCTTGCTTTCATGTAAAAACTATCCCTAATAGCTGCTTCCCCTTATGTGGTACTAGAAGTGACTTTGATGGTTTCCTTGCTTGCTTATGGACTTCCTATATGTTGTCCAAGGCTGGCCTCAGTGGAGGACTCTGGGCTCTCAAATTTCAGCAGGGCACTGTGTGATGCTAATATTTGGCACCACTCGCGCTCCGTTCTACAGCATTGTTGTGGCATCCCCTGCAGCGCAAGGCCCAGTGCAACCACACCAGTCTCACCACCCTAAAACCACCTCTGCTGGCCCTACCATTAGGCCGAGTGAGACTGTCACCTCAAGAAGATGCTCAGCGGCAGGTGGCCCCTGGCTGTTTCTCCTGAACCTCTGGCTGCACCCTTCAGTTGGAAGGCTGTGTATTCTATGTGGCCTGCCCTACACCCCCCTAACTAGCCTTCTGGCTACCCTCAGTTGCAGGATGATCTCTTGTTCCTGGTACTGAAGTAAGATTCAACTACCAGTCCAGTCTGCATATGGAAAGGAGGGAGTAGCGTATCTCTATCAGAGGCGCCAACTTCAAGAGAGAATGGGGCCCCCAATGTCACTTGTGTGATGTCATGTGTGACATCAGAACACTGGGAGGAGCCGGGGCGGAGCTGAACACAGTGGCAATGTGGCTTCAATGGCTGGTGGATCCTCCTCCTCCTGCCGCCACCACGGGCCAGGGGCTGCTTCCCTCCTCCTTCCCCTCCAGAGGAGGAGGAGGAGGACATGGCCACTGAAGACACACTGTACTTGGCTCCATGCTTGGCCTCCTCCCCCTTTGAACATTTGGGAGGCCAGCCCCCTCCCAAAAAATAAGGGGGGAAGGGTTCAGCCCCTAGGAGATGGCGCCCCTGATCTCTACCATTGGCCTCAGGCATCAAAATGTCTTGGGCCAGTATTCCACAATAAGCCATCTGGATTCTTGAAGTTCAATGATCTGAAAATGCTGCTGTCAAAACTCCAGGGAGATGTTTGTGATGGCTATAGCGACATCCCTGCATTCTGCTTACAACATTTCTGCGCTTAACTGTCCTCCCCGCCAGAGCTGAGATCGTCTGGATGCCATCTCACACCGGGAGAGCGTGGCTGCAGATGGAACTATCTCTGAAGGATGGAGAGGTGCAATGGGCTTCTCCTCCGAGACTCTGTTCTCTTCACTTCCCCTGCATTCTCCTTCTTAGTTGCTGCACCTGACACATGGCAGCATCCCTTGCGCATTTGCCTTTGTCCGATACTGACGGGGCTTTCATAGAATTAACAAAGAGACAGTGTTGGGGCCCCTGTTTCCAAACTTGCATTTAGAGGGGGCTGCCTGTCTGGTTAACACTGATTTAAAGTCGATGTTTGTTTTCAGGGTGGTTTTCTCTCTCTTTTTTTTTAACTTCTTTTGCTTGCACCCTGTTGTAATCTGCAGTTGTTCCCATGCATTCTCCACGGGCTCCGACTCCCGAGGCTCACAAAGGCACAGTCACTTAGCATTAATTCTCTCCTACACCGAGCAGCCAGTGCTCCTCTTTAGCCGTGGTGGGGCTGTGCTTCCCAGGCAGAACCAAGTCATCTATTGAAAAGCAGACCAAAGAAAAGAGACTTAATGGATTCTATTGAAGTGGGATCCGTCTCATGGGGTGGGGTGATGAGAGCACAGAGGGGCCTGAGAGCAGAGACTAAGGAGTGTCTCATGAAATCTGGGGTCAGGACTCTTGACAAGGCATGCTCTCTCTCTCTCTCTCTCTCTCTCTCTCTCTCTCTCTCTTATAAGGAGTACACACAGGGTGGGCGTTATAGATTGAGTGTGGGAATGCAGAGACAGATGTCTTTCAGAGCCTGTGAATGATTCAGTGACCACAGTCTATCCAACTATACCTGCCCAGGTGTGGTACAGTACCTGTTTTACATTCATTGCCCCAGAACTACACATGTATATCAGTTTTATCTGCAGCTACAGGATCTTGCAGCTTCGCTACTACGAACTGGAATTTTTGGCATTTGGGGACTGTCTTTGGCAGTAAACCCTGTGCCTATTTGTGAGCGGTCATTGTTTAGATGATGATGTAAAAAAGAAGAAGCAGAAGAAGAAGGTTGGGCAAGTCTTGAGAACTCATGCAAGCAATTTGTACCTACTTGCCCTTCTCACCATCACATAATCCTCCCCCCCCCATGAATTTATTTTCTTGTTAATTCTCATCAGGGCCATCCTTAGCATATGTGCCGCCGGGGTGCAAAGATCCACCCAGCGCCCCCAAATTTAATTTAGCCCTTAGCATATGCACCACCAGGGTGCAAAGATCTGCCCAGCACCCCCAAATTTAGTTAATTTTGCGTGCACGGTGCCATTGAGAATGACAAGCACCGCCGTTGTGAATGACAAGCACTGCCGTTGTGAACGACAAACGCCGCCGTTGTGAATGACAAGCGCCGCCGCTGGCGCAGTGCGTCTTTGGTAAATGAGCACACAAAGTTGAAAGTCCTTTAGTAAAACAGTAGGTATACATTTTGGGCGCCTCAGGGTTCTGTCCTCTCCCCCATGCTTTTTAACATCTACATGAAGCCACTGGGAGAGGTCATCAGGGGTTTGGGCTGGGTGTTCATCAATATGTGGATGATACCCAGCTCAACCTTTCTTTTAAATCGGAACCAGTGAAGGTCCTGTGTGAATGCCTGGAGGCGGTTGGAGGATGGATGGTGGCTAATGGATTGAGGCTGAATCCTGACAGGACAGAAGTCCTGTTCTTGGGGGACAGGGCGGGCTGGTGTGGAGGACTCCCTGGTCCTGAATGGGGTAACTGTGCCCCTGAAGGACCAGGTGCGCAGCCTGGGAGTCATTTTGGACTCACAGCTGTCCATGTAGGTGCAGGTCAATTCTGTATCCAGAGCAACTGTCTACCAGCTCCATCTGGTACGCAGGCTGAGACCCTACCTGCCTGTGGACTGTCTCGACAGAGTGGTGCATGCTCTAGTTATCTCCCACTTGGACTACTGCAATGCACTATACGTGGGGCTACCTTTGAAGGTGACCTGGAAACTACAACTAATCCAGCATGTGGCAGCTAGACTGGTGACTGGGAGCGGCTGCCAAGACCATATAACACTGGTCCTGAAAGATGTACATTGGCTCCCAGTATGTTTCTGAGCACAATTCAAAGTGTTGGTGCTGACCTTTAAAGCCCTAAATGGCCTCGGCCCAGTATACCTGAAGGAGTGTCTCCACCCCTATCGTTCTGCCTGGACACTGAGGTCCAGCGCCAAGGGCCTTCTGGTGGTTCCCTCACTGCGAAAAGCAAAGCTACAGGGAACCAGGCAGAGGGTCTTCTCAGTAGTGGCACCCACCCTGTGGAATGCCCTCCCATCAGATGTCAAAGAGATAAACAACTACCTGACATTTAGAGGACATCTGTTTAGGGAAGTTTTTAATGTGTGACATTTTAATGTAATCATTCAGATTACAGAATTTGGATGTCAAGACTTTGAGATCTGCTTTAACCAACTTCTTCGAAAGCTCTCTTTGCAGCTGCCAAACAAAAATGGTTTTGAATTCAAATGCATTTTCTCACATTTGTTCTAGCCATAGCCATTTGCATCACTGTGCTTCCGGCCTGTGGTTTCTAATGAAGATGAGGACGGCTACAGCCTTCTCAATGCCTCTGGCTTAATGCCTGCTGGATATGTGGTGTCTATGAGGAAGGAGGCCATAAAGGAAGTGTCCATGGAAGGCCCTCTCTGTTATGGTTCCTGTGCCACAATATGGCAGGAGTGCTGCTGGCTGTAAAGACCAATGAGAATACTGTACACCAACTCAGATCCACGATGCATCAGTTCCCAGGCACTGCTTTCTCCCCGCCCCATGTAATGGATTCAAAGCCATTGATATTCCAGCAATGGAAGGAAACTCGCTTTTCAAATGCAAATCGCCCCACAGGAATGATCGTGGGATTTTGCCAGAGAGATGAGCCTCCCTGTTGCTGGGTAACAATTTTTTTCAACAGAAGAGAGCAATTGCTCTTTGCAGCGCTGGGGGTTAGTAATCGAGCCCAAGCCACCCCTGCAGTACAGGATCCATCACTGTGGATCCGGCAGGCAATCCACGATGACAAGAACTGCCTGCAGCAGCCTTAGGTAGTAAAACAATGGGCAGTGCTTCAATTGTGCAAAGGTAGTAGGATCAGACCAGTGATCCATCTTGGCTTTCAGACATGAGTCTTTCCCCCAGCCCTATCCTGGAAATGTAACAACCTGAGCCTGAGAGAAAACATGATGGGGGGGATCACAGATGGAGTCTCCCCTTACCTTTCTTTCAAGGTGGTCAAGGGATGTTTGTAAGCGTACATCCTTTCATTCTACAAATAATATCTCTGGTGGTCTTCACTTTGCAGCATCCCTTTCCTGAAATGTCATGTTGTCCTCAACAGGATTTTCTAGAGAGGGAGAGTGCCTACCACAGTTCTTATTTATTTAAGCTAAGTTGTTTTACTTTTAAAGGAACCAGTTTGTTTTCCCAAGGAATGCCTTTTTTCTTGAGCTAGTTCCTTTTTAAAATGAACTTTCCAAGCTCTGTGAAAGACTCCAGACATAAAGACACTTTCTGATGGTCACTATTTTCGGGTAAGACTCAATCACATACCAGCAAATTCAGGCCTTGCAATTATAGTAGATTGGGAAGTCTTACATGAGAGCCTCGCTTTCCCAAAATATCAGACTTTTGTGATAAGTAAAGTGATGGGGAGATGCTCTGGGTAGTGTGAGATAGCTCCTGCTTTGACACAAGGTCATCTCGCCTCCCCACAAACAAATCAACGAACAGGGAATCTGGAAGCACCCTTATTTGCTAAGAAGAAAGACAGAAGCTGACCTGAGAAGCTGCTATAGGTAAAGGACCCCTGGACAGTTAAGTCCTGTCAAAGGTGACTATGGGGTTGTGGCACTCACCTCGCTTTTCAGGCTGAGGGAGCTGGCGTTTGTCCACAGACAGCTTTTCCGGGTCATGTGGCCAGCATGACTAAACCGCTTCTGGCTCAACGGAGCACTGTGATGGAAGCCAGAGCACACGGAAAGGCAGTTTACCTCCCCGCCACAGCGGTACCTATTTATCTACTTGCACTGGTGTGCTTTTGAATTGCTAGGTTGGCAGGAGCTGGGAAAGAGCAACGGGAGCTCACCCTAGAAGCTGCTATGAAACAGCAGCAACCCCTACCCCGCTATTTAACATGGCAGAAAGAAGGCGAGGAAACCATTCAGTGCACTGTTGCTGGACTTAAAAGGACCCAAGAGAAGGCAGGCAGGGCCTCCAAGGAGCGCCTCTTGCTCAGACAAACTCCTCCACGGCCAGCAAGAATAATAATCCGATTTGCTCCTGCGCCTTAAAGAGCTGGAGCTGCTTGGAGAGTTCCCATCAGGGTTCAATTGGATACCGAGTTAAGCAGGAATTACCTCTCCTGGGTATATAATCAGGGATAAAACCATCTAAATCTTGAGGGAAGAAATTAGGTTTATTGGACATACTGGAGAAAATTACATTGTATGCACAGATGCAGAATGGCACAGAGAGACAGGGAGTTTGGGGGAGGGGGACAGAAAGGAGGAGGGGGAGGATGGATAGTACTTAATCCCAATTGCCAGTTCTTCCTGTCTCCTTATTAACACCATCAGCATCTTTGCCGAGGTGCTGCTGAGCTGACACTCTAGATTATGAAAGTAAATTAACCCCTAACCTCCTTTGCTTGTTGGTGGAAACTGCGTGCTCATTCCCACTCCTGGGGAGAAAACTGCAAGACTCTGGTGACTGTCACGTTGCTTTGTAAATTAGAGAGAGGAGGAGGAAGCAGGACTTCCTTATTGTCTTCACTGCTGGGTAGAGAATGTTGCATTTACGGTGCCTTATTCCCCCTTTTAATGACAGGAAAGGGGAAAAATTGAATGAGAAGCCCAAGGAACAGTGCTAATGCTGGGTTATATTCCCTTCCTGCTCATCTCCTATTACCTCACAATGCAGAAAATAGCTTCCCTCTCCTCCACTGTCAGGGACATGGGTGGCGCTGTGGTCTAAACCACAGAGCCTAGGGCTTGCCGATCAGAAGGTGGGTGAGCTCCCGTTGTTCGGTCCCTGCTCCTGCCAACCTATCTGTTCGAAAACAGAAGGTAGGAAGGTAAACAGCTTAGTCATGCTGGCCACATGACCCGGAAGCTGTACGCGGCTCCCTCGGCCAATAAAGCGAGATGAGCGCGCAACCCCAGAGTCATCCCTGACTGGACCTAATGGTCAGGGGTCCCTTTACCTTTACCTCATCCACTGTCACCTTCCTTGCCTAAATAAGAAGATGCCACTGAGATCATTCAAGCTGACCCAGTGTAGGCTATCAGGCCTCAAGGGCTCCCCCTTCCCAGTTGCCCCCCCCCAAATTGTTCCTTTGTCATAGGCCCTTATGAAACGTACTCACAAGGGAAATGTGTGTGTGTGTGTGTGTGTGTGTGTGTGTGTGCGTGTGCGTGCAATATTTGATTTGTGTCTACATATTATGCTTTGCCTGCCTTACTTTTCCACCATATACCTCCAGCAACTCTTCAATATCCCCACCTAGGGAAAATAAAACCCTCAAGAATCACCAGTGCTGCTGGATGAGGCCAAAATAAGATGTAGTTCAGCATCCCACAGTGGCCAGTTAGATGCCCTAATGAGAAGATCACAGGGAAGACCTGGGGGGGGTACTCTTCCTGTTGCTCCCCAGCAACTGGTATTCAGAGGCCTGCTATCTCTGATCTGGAAGGAAGCATATAAGTCATCATGACCAGTAACCACTGATAGCTGCATAACCTTCATGAATTTAACTTTGTCTTACATGTGTGGGTTGGTCGCCATATCTAGTGGTAGCAAATTCCATAGTTTAACTGTACACTGTGTGATATGTCTTCTTGCCTGTCTTGAATCTTCTACTATTCATCTTAATTGGATGATCCTGGATTCTAGTATTATTGGGGGACGGGACTTCTCTTTCTTCACTTTCTCCACACTTCTGTCATGTCCCCCCCCCATCTACTGACCTCTTTTTTCTAATCTAACAAGCCCCAAACAGTGCCACTGTTGCTCCAGTCCCCTTCATCATTTTGCTTGCCCCTTTCTGCCCCTTTCCCAGCTCCAAAATATTCATGTTGAGCTGCCTACTGATGGCTTCCTTCAGCTAAGATGCAGTATCAGTCAGATACCGAAAGCATGAATGAAGTCAGTTTCTGGAGGAGGGCAGCTAGTCTTCCTTCTGGGACACCAAAGCTTGATTGATTTCTTTTCATTTTGGCTGACTTTTTCCCTATTGTCTTCCTTCAGAGACAGTGTGGCGTCAGCAGTCCCTTTCATTGTTTTTTGTTTAAATGTTATGCAATCCATACTTAGTCATACGCACTGAGCCAGGTTAAAGGAATCTGCTAGATCACATTCTTGTCCTCCCATTCTTAACCATATTCCTTAGCTGCCACAATGTTGGCCACAGAAAAGATGCATTCAGATTCATTCACACACACACACACACACACACACACACACACACACACACGTGCAGCCATCCATGCTCTCTCAATGATCTGCAAGCTCCTTTGGAGTATAGAGAGCATTCGGTTTCTCCTGACACCCTGAAGAGCCATATATTTTAATTTACAGCAACTGGAAAAATAGCCACTGCCTGCTGATTAGGATGGAAAGGGCAGTTGTCATCATGAACTGCAGCAATTTTTAAAGACCTTCTGAGTAGCGAGACAGATGGCTACATCCTTTTTATTGGGATGCTCCATATAATTAGACCATTCTGGAGACCCCAGCTTGACCTGCACTGTAGCCCTTACTTTCATCATATGCTGCTGACCTGGATATAGTTTAGTACTCATCTGTAGACCCTCTTTGCTTAGATGAGGGGAAAGTTCTTGAGGATGGGAGGGGGCAGTGTTAAGTGGAAACACTCCTGCTCTTTCAAAATGAGTCTGGTTTTCATCCCAAAGTGGTAGCCTGACCTGTACCCCACCATCTCCATCCCCACAAGCTCCACCAGATGGCTGGAGTTGGATTTCTATCCAGACAGTCTAAGCAAAGATAGGTCAGTCGGGCGCTAGCTTAGTGCTTCCTTGTCACAGATCTCAGACAGGCAGGGAAGGATAAAAAGCATCAGCTGGTGACAGGTTTACTGAGGCCGACTAGTAAAGCAGACAGTTGGTTTGTGACTTTTATGTCGAGCCCTCTCCTCTGGTCTGCACAAGCTGTGTAACGCTGGGAGCAGAGCATGAAACAGAATCAAATACCCCCCTTCCCCCTACAGTGTACAAATCCAGTGTTAAAGTACAGCAGTTCAAAAAAAAGAAGAAATGCTAAATTTGTCATGCTTTCCTCCTGACTGACCCCCGCCCTCTCCTGCCACCTGGAATCCAGGATCCATCCACATTACAAACCTAAATTCCACTTAAAAGCTGAGGGTTGCAGTTTTCTAGTTCTGAGAACGCTCAATTTGAGATCCTTTGTCCCCTCCTTCACAGAACTCTCATTCCCAGAATTCCTTCACAGGGGAAAGGTCGTAGCTCAGTGACAGAGCATCTGCTTTGAATTCAATCCCACAATACCTGCTTTCTTGTTTTGTTGCACTCTGATACAGGCTGTAGGGCCCCTCTTGGCCCGGAGAAAGCACCTGCTCCTTTAATAGTTCCAAGGTACACTAATTGCCATTACTTAATAAAGGCTCATTGGTCAAATAGCTGCATTTTCTGAGCATACAGAGAGTAGCACTGGAATACATCTGGACTAAGGGCTTATACAGAAATCATTTTCCCAAGCCAAGCCTTCACTAATTGTCCTTCAGACAACACACAGACAGACACAGTGCAAAGCCTTTCTCTCAACTCCCTTTGCGGTTCTCTCACCCCCTGAGCCCATTCTTCCTGAAACATCAGTGTTGGTAGCTGCACCAGAAATTTCACGTTCTGCCTGATCCTGCAGACCTTCTGCACACATTCTTAAACCAGTGGATGTATTCTTACCTCCTCCTGGATCTCAGCCTTCCTCTGGTGGCAAGCAAAGAAGATCTTTCTCCTAAGAAGCGCAGGGACAAGTGAATTGTCTGTTATCTTCTTTAGGCAAACAAAGGTGCTCATCCTACAAAAATGAAGGAGGGTTGAGGCAATTGAAAGGATTGTGAAACACATCTTCATCACCAGATCTCCTCCTGTGGTTGATTTATGCAGTTGTCCTAAGCCTTTGGGAAGTAGATAATCGAGCTGTTAACCGCAGGCTTGGCCTGCTTACAATGAAGACAGCTTGGAGCTACTGGCATCTTTAAGATATTAATTCCACCTTTGTAGTTCTCACTGTAAGGGGCCCTGGGGACACATAATGCAAAGAGTGGCATGTATGAGCTTCTCAAGAACCTGCCCATGCCATAGTTGCACTGGGCATTGCAAGGATGCAGTCCAAGTGTTGGCATGCCCCTGGCTCTGCAGCTGTGTTTTTTTTCCCTAAGCAAAGAGTAAAGGTCCTAAGAGATGAACACCAGGCAAGGGTTGTTGATGCCTGCAGAAACAGATCTCTGCATCACCTGGCTTTTCTGACCTGCTCCAGCATGGAGAGAGCCTGGGGTTCCCTTTTCTTGCCAGCACCAAATGCCAGCTGGCATCAGCTGGGATTTGTGGGCGAAAGAAAATAGATGCCTCAAGAGATAGGGCCATAGTTCCCAAATGATGCATCCCTTTTGTTTTAAGATGTCTTGGCGTCCCACCTCACATATAAGAAGGTTCAGCAGAGCTGGTTCTTGAAGCTGGTTCCCATCAAGGAGCTGCCAGGTTTCAACCCACTTTGGAAATTGTTGTCCACCACATTAAACTATTTTAGAACATTGCATAGCAGATGCCACCACCTTTCACTTCTCAGGAGACAAAAACTTTGTTCAGCTTAGTTCTAGGATGATCTATGAGGTCTCAGCTTCTTCAGAAAGAAATGGCATTCTGACTCTCTTAGTAGCACCTCTCTCTCTCTCAGCATGAAACCACTTGGAACAACTTTTTGATTCGTGGCCATGGACTTACTTTCCCAAACTTTTATAATAACCTCCAATAAGAACATAAGACTGTAACAAGAACCCTCTGGCATCAGGCCAGCATCCTGTTTCCACCATGGCCAACCAGATGCCTCTGAAAAGCCCATATGCAGACATGAATGCAATAACACTATTCCCATGCAAATTCCCCAGCAACTGGAATCTGATGTTGAAGTAGTATACAGCTCTTATGAATATCAGCCACTGATAAGCCTTCTCCTCCATGGAGTGGTCTAACTCCCTTTCAATGTCCTTCAAGGTGGGCTGTGGCAGCAAATTCCATAGTTTAGCTATGCACTGTGTGAAGAAATACTTCCCTTTGTCATTTCCCAGTCTCTTACCAATTGGCTTCACTGGATGATTCTAGGCTGTGTATACACCATACATTTAAACACACACCCCTCAAAGAATACTAGGAACTGTAGTTCACACCCCACAGAGCTACAATTCCCAGCACCCTTTTAAAAAAAAACTACAGTTCCCAGGATTCTTTGAAGGAGTGTGTGTTTGACTGTGCTTTCTATGTATGGTGTGTACACAGACTTGGAGAGGAAGAAAAAACTCTCTATCCAGTTTCTCCACACAATACACATGCATATCTTGGTGTGGTGTAGTGGTTAAGAGCACTAGACTCGTAATATGGGGAACCGGGTTCGTGTCTCTGCTCCTCCACATGCAGCTGCTGAGTGACCTTGGGCTAGTCACACTTCCTTGAAGTCTCTCAGCCCCACTCACCTCACAGAGTGTTCGTTGTGGGGGAGGAAAGGATGGGAAAAGAGAATGTTAGCCCCTTTGAGACTCCTTCGGGTAGTGATAAAGCGGGATATCAAATCCAATCTCTTCTTCTTCTTCTTCTTCTTCTTCTTCTTCTTCTTCTTCTTCTTCTTCTCTTCTATAATCTCCACCACACACTGTAAACGCTGTTCCTTGTGGGGGCATTGCTGCAGCCCCTGGTTGTTTTCCTTGCCCTTTTCTGCTATTCAAAAGAAAGTATTTAATGAAAGCGAGTTATAGGATTTGCACAAGTAGCCTAAACTAGCACAAAGGCTTCAGATGTTCTGCATTGCCCTAATCTGAGAATATGCACTGGTTAGACTAGAAACAACACATTGTCCTTTCCAACTCAAAGCCCTGTTTGACACCCAGAAGCATAAATCTAAGCATAAATCTTGTTTAAGGCATGAGAATAATCTGGCGAGGGAGTCTCAAACAGAGAGGGATAAGCACAGCCTCTTGAACCCCAAGGCAATGCATGCTGAAACTTAAACAAAGAAATGTTTATTTAAGAAGAAAGGAGCATTATAGTCATTGGCCTCATAGAGAGAAAAAACAGCATAGAACTTGCATGCCTTTATTGTGCTAAACCGACTCCTGCACACTGCCGGGTTGCCTGGCCTAGTGGGAGGGGCATGACCTGTGACCCCCAGCTGCGCTCCGTGGTGGAATCCATATGAAAAAATTAGAATGCCACACCAATGCGCATTTGGCAGGAAGATCCACAACCCTGCCTGTGTTAAAGGGAAAAGTCATCCAAGCAGGAACTGTGAGAGATAAGTCCACAAGAAGAGCCCTGCTGGATCAGGCAAGTGGCCCATCTAGTCCGGGATTCGATTCTCAAAAGTGGACAGATGCTTGTGGGAAACCAGCAAGCAGGACCTGAGCAAAGGATCGCTCTTCCCTCCTGTAGTTTCCAGCAACTGGCATTCAGAAGCATTACTGCCTCTGACTATGGATGACGGTTCAGGTGGAAGGGGAGAGAAAGATGCTATTTAGGTGTCATCGAAATATGGGTGACAATGAGATGCCAGGGGAGGGAATTGACAACAAGGGGGAAGGATAACTGCGCAGGGCCAAGAGCAGAGCTCTAGAAGTGGAAGACTTGGGGCAACAGAAGGGAAGAGCAAACCAGGAGCTCCCGTTGACTGGCCTTGCATGTATGATTCAAAGGGTAGAAATAAAACAAGTTGAAGGAAGAAGCCATGGAGTAAACTGCTGGAGACAATGAATAAATAACACAAGACTGGGGGAGAGGTAGGAGCAGCCAGCAGGGAGGGGAGCTGCCACTGACCAGGCCACCTGGCAGCAGTGTCCCTGTTGTGTATACCAGGACATTGCAGGGCAGGGTGGTGGCAAGGGCAGGGTGGTTTGGGCACACCAGCTGAGCCAATCCAGCACTCCCAGCGGTGTGTATGCCCTGTCTTGGCATTGCCTACACACACACACCCTGCCTCGGTATGCAACCAGGTCCATGGTAGCATTCCTCCCTGCTGGCTGCTCCCAGGGAGTAGAATCAAACCAGAGAATTAAAAACCTTTAAGGGGCTGAGCAGGACCCGAACCCATTTTTTTAAATAGTTCATCTTTCTACTCCTAGCAGCATTCATCCATGCCACTAGCCTCAAACAACCCATTGATAGCAATTTATACAGTGGGCTTGCCGATCGGAAGGTTGGCGGTTCGAATCCACGTGACAGAGTGAGCTCCTCTTGCTTTGTCCCAGCTCCTGCCAACCTAGCAGTTCGAAAGCATGCCAGTGCAAGTAGATAAATAGGTACCGCTGTGGCACCCTGCTATTTGACTCGGATTATAATGACCTCATATCCTCCAGTTGTCCTTATTTTCCAGAGATAGTTACTCCTCTTTTCCTTTGCTTGTCTGGGTAGCATTGTGCTATTGCCAGAGCAAGTAGATAAATAGGTACTGCTGTGGCGGGAAGGTAAACAGCGTTTCCGTGTGCTCTGGCACTCGTCACAGTGTCCTGTTGCGCCAGAAGCAGTTTAGTCATGCTGGCCACATGACCCGGAAAGCTGTCTGTGGACAAACACCGGCTCCCTCAGTCTGAAAAGCGAGATGAGCGCTGCACCCCATAGTCGCCTTTGACTGGACTTAATCGTCCGGGGTCCTTTACTTTTATGTTTTACAGTGCCTACAAAGGAGTAAAGTTTGATGAAGAGGGGCCTTACAGTTGCAATGGCTTATCTATCTGCTGTAGTCCCGATTGTTAAATTAATGGAATCCGATAGATTCTCTTTCTCCACCATATAACAGACAATGTGGCCCTGATGCATCTCCCTGCCTCCATGGCCTCTGCTGCCATAGAGCTGGACTGAAGTTTGGCACCAAGCAAAAGCAAGAGGAGCAGACTCATTAGGACCTCTAGTGTCCAGAGAACAGATAGCAAAGATTTCCTTTTCCTCCCTCGGCTATCTACAAACCTCAGTAACCTGTAGTGGTAAGATCCAGTTTGTCTGACCAAAGAATGACCCAGCTGTCTCATTGATATTAACTTCATGAAACATACACTCATACACTCCTCACCCCCTGCACACTTATGCATGCAATTTCTATAATTTCACCACTAGGAAGAATCTAAAATAATATTATCTTAATTGCCTTTGCATTTAATCATTTGTGCAAAGAATACTCTGAAATGCACAACAGCCAAATTGCCTTCATCTCACAGCTAAAAAAAAGTGCACTTTGATGCGGAGGATGTGTTGGGGCACATTTCTGAGCTGACCCCAAGCATAGTGAAATATCCTCTTTTGTGATTCAGAGGAGGAGCAGGACCTTACTATGGGCCCCAGCTCAGAGTAGGGTTGCAAGTGGTTCACTTGTCCTGATAGGACCCCTAACCCAGCTCCAGACCTTCCACTATCACCCCCAGGACCCCAGTCTGTTTTTGAGCTGTATCCCAAGTGCTGGTTTTGACTTTAAAGTCCATCACGGCTTAGGACCAGCCTATGTGTAGAGCTGCCTGTCTCACATTTGCCTACCTGTACATTAAGGTCTTAAACGGAGGTGCTCCTGCAGGTGCCCCTTCCACCTGAAGTGAAGAGGGCCTTCTCATTGGTGGCACCCTAGTTAAGGGATGCTCTTCCCAGTGAGATTTTTATTGCCCTTTGGTGCCAGGAAAAAAACCTTTTTTTATTTTCCCAAGATGTTAAGATACCATTTTAATCCCGCTGACTCTTCTGTGTTGCTTTTATAATTTTGTGACTTGCAAGAGTGTAGTAAAGGTAAAGGTAAAGGGACCCCTGATCATTAGGTCCAGTTGCGGATGACTCTGGGGTTGCGGCATTCATCTCACTTTACTGGCCAAGGGAGCCGGCGTACAGCTTCCGGGTCATGTGGCCAGCATGACTAAGCCACTTCTGGTGAACCAGAGCAGTGCACGGAAACACAGTTTACCTTCCCGCCGGAGTGGTACCTATTTATCTACTTGCACTGCATGCTTTCGAACTGCTAGGTGGGCAGGAGCAGGGACTGAGCAATGGGAGCTCACCCCGTCGCGGGGATTCGAACCGCCGACCTTCTGATCAGCAAGCCCTAGGCTCTGTGGTAGTAGTGTAGTAGTTACTGTTTAATTCTTTTTGTCCACTGCCCTTGGGAATATGATGGAAGGTCAGAATAAATTATTTAAATTAATCAGTTCAAGTAGGCCCTGCTTAACTCATCAGACATCTTCCTGACAGCGTTGCTCCCAGTGTCATAAACTGGATGGTCCAAAAGTGGCGTGCCACAGTGCCACCTTGTGGGCATACATGTCCTAGACTAGGCGTGGAAGTGATACCGGTACCTGAGCAAAGGTCTGCAGGGTTGGAAAGAACAGGCTTCTTCCTTCTTTTTTGCATTAATAAAATAAGAGGACTTTAAGGATTTGCACAAATCCCCAGTTCAGTAATTTATCAGCCTCAACTTGCAATGAAACCTGATCCAATTCACATTCAGTTTGCTTGCAATTTGTAGATTCAGTTTGGTTTTATTTGTGAGATAACAGGATTTTTGAAATTTTCACTGGTGGCCTTTTGCTAGAATCACATTTATTTATTTTTTACATTTTGGAGCTATTTTTAAGGGAAATTGGCAAAACCGACACTGCCGACATGGGTTGCCATATGTCCGGATTTTCCTGGACATTTTTTTTTGGGGGGGGGGGCAATTTCCACTCAGACACTGCTTCTGACTGCGGTATTCTGGGTATGTCTGGGGAATTAAGGACGTATGGCAACCCTAATCAGCAACCTTTTGCTATGTCCTGAACAGAATCCTGATCCACAGAAATTTAGCAGATTTACATTCACCCAATGTACTTCTGATGATGGAGGGTTGCATAGCAGAGCTTACAAAACTGATCTCTGTGCTTGAGCAGGCTAATATAGGTAGGAGGATGCAGTTCTTCATCCTCGTCCTATGTTGCTGAGGGCTTTAAAGATGATAATGATGATGATGATGATGATGATGACGATATCAAGCCCAACACCTTGAATTGGTACAAAACATGGAACAGAAACAAATGAAAGTGACATAATACTGGCTCTAGATAACTACTTACCAGCCACATATTGTACTAATTGTTGTTTCTGAACCGTGTTTGAAAGCAGCCCCATGTAGAGTGCACTAAAGTAATCTAATTTGGATGTAACTAGGGCATGGGCCGGGATGCGGGTGGCGCTGTGGTCTAAACCACAGAGCCTAGGGCTTGCCGCTCAGAAGGTTGGTGGTTCAAATCCCTGCGATGGGGTGAGCTCCTGTTGCTCGGTCCCTGCTCCTGCCCACCTAGCAGTTCGAAAGCACGCCAAGGTGCAAGTAGATAAATAGGAACCGCTCCGGCGGGAAGGTAAATGGCGTTTCCGTGCGCTGCTCTGGTTCGCCAGAAGCGGCTTAGTCATGCTGGCCACATGACCCGGAAGCTGTCTGCGGACAAACGCCGGCTCCCTCGGCCAGTAAAGCGAGATGAGCACCGCAACCCCAGAGTTGCCCGCGACTGGACTTAACTGTCAGGGGTCCCAATACCTTTAGGGCATGGGCCCTCTGTGGTTATGGCCTTGCCTAGCATATCACCAATTAAACCTATGACAGTGTGAGTTTTAAATTCATTGGGCTTTCTGTTGTCATTTTTTTGTGGGAAAGTCCTCCTGCAATTGGCAAGAGAGGGCAAACAGCGCTTCACTGTGGTAGAAGAGTGGCAGTGACACAGTCAACAAGTCCCGGCTGCAGCAAGCATGAACTACAGTGTGTGTCAGAGCATTACAGAGGGTGGCTCGAACTCTGAAGAGACAATGCTGTTGGTGAAGAACAGTGCATTCTGGGAAAAGGAAGGGTAACTCCGAGCTAACCAGCTTTGCTCTGGAGTCAAGAATCGTGGGGAGTGTGTGACTCAGGTCAGACTGGCCCAACCTGCTTTCAGGAGAAAGAGAAGGCACCAGAGGCCTCATGCAAATCACTCACAGTCATGAGACCCAGGGGAAGGCTGTGATGTTCTTAAATGCAGTCCGGCCTGTAATCAGCTTAGATCACTACTTGCTCAGAGATGTTGTCTCCTTGAGAGGGTGGAATCCACAAAGAAATGTTGCTGCAGTGTGCGTTATGTAATTTTGAGTTGTATAATCAACCTAGATGGACCTTGTATTCTGTATCTCAATTAGCCAACACAACTGTGATTTGAAAGCCAAGTGAGAGGGATGGTACCCAAGTGGGAAGAATGGTGCAGGACAAACAAAGATTTCGTAAGGTGTAGAAAGTCACCTGAAAGCAGCTGCAGCAGCAGGTGTTTCAGGGAACTGACACCTATACTTCTCTGGCCCGGTGGGGAAGATTGAAGCCTGAATCTCAAAGTCTCAAAGCTGATGGCTGGGGAAACCCAGCCAGATGGGTGGGGTATAAATAATAAAATTACTACTACTACTAATGTATGGGGCGTCCAGTGGAACTGAGGCAGCCCCAAATATGCAAACTATGTGGCTGCTCACTGGCTCTTCACACTAGGCGTATGAGGCAAGTAGATTACCCTTGCATTCCTAACTGGAACAAAGGTTACTAATTTCAAAGTGTCCCAAGAGTCCAAGGACTGTAGGATGAGCCAACCCTCAAGTGCCCTCTGAATCATCCCGTACATTTTCCCAAAGTTATCTGGAACCAGCCACTGTCTGGGACAGGATTCCTGGCTAAGTGGGCTGTTGCCCTAATTTCGTAGGCACTTGAATGATCTTGGTTGACAGGAGAGGCAGATCCTGCCGGTTAGGAACATTCCAGGGTATGGTCTGAAGGTACATGAGAGGCCTCTACCTTCTTAAAGCCAAGGAGGTCTGGGTCTGGCAAGAGACTGCCTGGGAACCACATGTGCACACTGCCTTCCATTCTGTTATGGAAGAAAGGCAGGATATAAATAAAATTTGCTAGCAGGTAGTGTATTATGTGTGCATGCATTACAGCCACTCCTCTCCCTCCTCTCAGGATCCATTCCTTCCTCCAGCCTCACCTGTCAGGAATCTCTGCAATTTACTCTATACACTCTGTTCTCTAGCGGTGGGTTCCTGTCTGAAATGACAGAAGGCTTTTGAATTATTATATGCAGGTAGAATTGGAAGCTGGGAGCTGAAATGTAACTGCACAATAAGGTTGGGGAGCCTTTATCAGCCCAAGACATGTAATTTTAGCATTTCATTTTAACTAAAAGTTTTGAGGTGTTTTTATTTTTAATGATGATGATGATTTTACTTAAATTTTATGCAGCTCATTTTTATGTTTGTCTTAGACTTTGCTTAGAGATCTTTCTGGTTCTAGTAAGTGAGATTATATATATATATATATATATATATATATATATATATATATATGGAATTGTCCTTCTGCCACCTGAGAAGGATCCCAACGGTCTCATAATAATGCAACTAAGCGCTGGGCTACTTTGAGTCCCACAGAACCTTGTGTCAGCATCTAAACCTGTTTGACTGACTCAGTTGTATCTCTCAAATTCCCAAATAAGTCGACTAGAGAAGAGGTAGAGTGTATGTATTTATACTCCTGGAGAATGGGGACACTACCCACCCTAGCCTGCAGCAAGGAGGTGCCCACTTGATCTGCCAAAACGTCTCTGCTCCCATTGTTGCTAGAAGTAGCAGGAGCTGATGGGCCTGTTTAGCCGGAGTCTATAAATAAACATGGTGGTGAGCTCATAGTTTCATTTTGGCCTAGTTCTCACTGATGGTGTAAATCCTGAATCAGGACTGTACCATTTTGGACTGCAAGTGAGGTTCACATGATTAAATGTTCCTCGGCCAACAAACAAACAAGCAAACCATGCACATGGAAAATCAGCACACCAGAGAGAATCACCCTAGTCCAGACTGCTCCCCAACATGCTAGTTTTCTATGAAGCAGATTACATGGGATAAAGAAACACAGGAAACTGCCTTATAATGAATCAGGCCACTGGTCCCTACTTGAAGGTGTCGGGGAATGAACTGGGGACCTTCTGACTGTAGAGCAGATGGCCCTTCTCCTTCCATGACTGGATATCCTGGTATTGTGTAGGTATTGTATATCCAGCCACCTGTTTTCCCCAGTGGAGCAAATAGAAGCTTGGGAGGTGCAGATTAGAAAGAGGAAATGACCCAAGGTCAGGATGACCCACATGTCAGGAGGCGCCCAGCTAGTTGCCCAGGAAATGATAATGACAAGGAAAAGTTTCTTACAATCCTTTTTTATTTCAATCTGTACAGAGAGAGGCTATAGAACCCAGCCTCCTGGATAATGGCATTGTCCCGAGTGAATCTCCACCCCCATCTCTCCCATTTCCTCATTCGTCATCCTCATCATCTCCTTTATGGGTGTTGCTAAGTGCCCTCTGTCTTTGAGCTCTTTGCTCTCCGGGTTCTGGGAGATGGAGGGTCTGGGATGCTTTCTGATGTCAATGTGTCATCTGGGTGTTGCTCTGGCTCTCCCATGATTTCCCAACTTTTCCTCTCATCTGCCTCTGAGCTGCGACCTCCCTCAAGCCCCTGTTGTAAATCTATACTGTCTTTCTCCTTCCTGGAAGGGTCAGGGTGCCCAGTCCCTGACACTGCTGCTTCTGTCAAAACTGGAGCACCTTCATGGCTGCTTCCAACAAAAAGATGAGAAGATCCAATTGCCAATTCCATGTGGGTCATGTAGTTTGACCCGAGGAGGAGGGTTGTTTATTCATGGTGGAATATTCCATGCTTCAAACTGTAATTCTGGATAGTCCAGAGACACAGGTTCACAGCCTATGAGAGAAGGAATAACCCACAGAGAACGAACTGTATCCAAATCATTAGGCAGGCATGCTTGAGTATCACATTTGTAAAAAGGGAAGAAATTGACTCAAAAGGATGTGTCTTCTTTGTGTCCTTCAAACACACATTATTTGGGACTTAGGTGGACTATGGTGGGTCCCATTTCTCATTGGGTGGCCATTGACCTAACTGTGGAGGGTGCAGGAAATCTGGCATTAGGCTTCAATTAGCTGCAAATCCTGACACGCTGCTTTCCTTCACTGTGCTTTAAGTTTCCAGGAAACTAAACGGGGTCAAGGATGACGAAGTTATCTCTTCATTCCAGTACCTTCTGGGAGGCTGGAATGCTAAGAGTATTAAGGCACATCCCTTGCTGGACTGTACCACTTCCGATTGCAGGTCAAAGATTGCTTGTTGAAATGTCCCTCAGAATAATAGCTCCCTGTACATAGAAAATTAGTAGATCAGAGGTGAATGAGTTTATGCTAGCCTTCTCCTGGGCCTGATAGTTTTCAACATGCAGCTTTTTGTGTTGGAACACATTTTATTTTTTTTAAAAAATAAAATTTCTACGCCACTTTCCTTCAATGAGCTCAAGATGGTGGACATGGCTCTCCCCGCTTTCCATTTTACCTTCACAACAACCTTATGAGGTAGGTCAGGCTGAGAGATGGTGTCTAGCCCAAGGTCACACAGTGAGCTTCATGGCTGAGCAGGGATTTGAACCCTGTTCTCCCAGGTCCTATCCAGGGGCGTACACAGGATCAAAACTAGGGGGGGGGGCAAGCCATGGTTGTTCAGGTTTGCTCTGAACGGACGCTGATCATTTTTGCTTCTAGGGGTGGGGGGCAGCTGCCTTCTAGGGGGGGCAGCTGCCCCCCTTGCCCCCCCGGGTACGCCCATGGTCCTATCCCAACATGTCCCACCTCCCATCTGAAGTGGGGCAGTCTAGCAACAGCTGCACCTTCAGATCTTCTGGTCTGGAAGCTTCTCCCCCAAAGCAGCTCCCTTTATGGTCACATTGTAGGGCTTTTTGCAGTGGGAGGGGGTGGTCTGCCAAAGTAACAGCCTCCCCATGTTGCAGGATCCCAAACTAGCCTACAACAGAGACAATGATCCTCATGTGACTAAGTTTCATCATTTTATGAGCCTCCCCCAGAAGGTACCAGAACATGAAGGATTCCGGAAGACTCACAACATGATCACCATAAGTCACAAAGTGAGTACTTTCAAAAGCATTAGTACAGGGACAAGCATTTTTCAGCATGGGAAGGTTGTTCTTCCCTGCTGTCCTGTGGCAACAATGATGTGTGTCCCACCCAGTCCGACCTAAGGAGTCTTTCAGAACAGCTGGAGAGAAGCTCCTGAAGTATTGCCTCTGACCATGGTGGGTAAGTAAACACTGCAAGTGATCAATCACAGAAAATGAGGGAGTGAAAGAGCTTTATACAGGGCCCAGTGCATGATGCAGGGACCAGCCTATTTCACCAAGAAGGGTTAGAAACATCTTTGGGAAGGGGGCAATTTAGATCAGGAAAACAGCGCAAGGAAAGGGTTAAACACCCCCACCAAAACCATTGCTTTGATCTAAATCAGAGCATCCTCCTTTCAATGGCTGCTTTAAAGTTAAAAGCAAAGTGTCTGGAGAACTGATAACAGACCTGCTGCCTGTTCTGGCTCTAAGATGAGCGGAGAACCTTCCATGAGGCATGGTGGGTAACTGTCCAGTGTGGAACAAAGGCCACCTGCCATTCTGCATAGTTCCTCCCTACACACACACACACACACACACACACACACACACACACACACGAGCTTAGCAGTACCTGCAGGGTACAGAAGTCTTGTCCTCCCTCTATGGTGTGAAATGTTCGCTAGAGATGCTGCTATTTACCAACCCTTTCTCATTTCCACACTGGGATACATTGCAGAGTGTGTGTCTGATAGGGAGTCCCTCTTTTCACAACACAGAATAGTATGCCAGGTAGTCCATGGTTGGCCTAGTCTTAGACTGCAAGATGTTAAGTTCGGGAGTACATTTGGACACAAAAGGCTGTTCAGCCGAGCAATGGCCTTCCTGGTAGCATTGCCACATTTCCGAAGAAATGATTCAGAAATGGAAACTCATTTATTTATTTAGAACACTTTTTACCCTGCTATTTGACCTGGATTATAATGAGCTCATATCCTCCAGTTGTCCTTATTTTCCAGGGATAGTTCCTCCTCTTTTCCTTTGCTTGTCTGGGTAGCATTGCGCTATTACAAACGCTCTGTCTGCACAAGCACATCAGCTTCAATGTTCCACCTGTGCAAGGACATCAGCTTGCCAAAACTTCCTCTCGCAGTTTTCCTGACTCCCTGAGCTGATTTCGGGGGTGCAGCTGGAGGAGGGGGAGAAGCCCCTTTGCTGACAGGGTTTGCTAGATGAATCTTGCCCCCTGTGCCTTTTTAAATATACTTCCCAAAGGCAAATGTAGGGATGGGGGTGGGTGGGGTGGGATTCCCTGGATGAATACCATCAGTGGAAGCCCTGCATAATGGCGATGGGGCTCTCCCCATCTTCTCCCCCCATGTGCCTTGCGTGCCCCCTGCCTCCGCTGACATTGGCTCAGAGCTGGGGTGCAGTCAGGAGAGCCCACAGAAAGAGCCTGTGAGAGGAAAGGGGATCACATAGCCTCCAACATTTCTCCAATGAAAATAGGGACGTCTCATTCCACAATGATAATTTTACTATTTATACCCCACACATCTTACTGGGTTGCCCCAGTCACTCTGGGAGACTTCCAACATATATAAAAACATAATAAAACATTCAACTTTTTTTTTTAAACTTCCCTATTGCCTTCAGACACTTGGGGGTTGGATAACTCCATACCCTCTAACATTTCTCTAATGGAAATAGGGACATATTAAGGAAAAGCGGGACATTCTGGGAGCAAATCAGAAACCGGGATGGCTTCTCTAAATCAGGGACATCCCTGGAAAATAGGGACGCTTGGAGGGTCTGGGATCATCTAGCGCAGACAGGAAGTTTATAATAGTGCCACATTGAATTCCACCCAGGAGTTCGGTTCACCAGAGACAAGCAACAGAAAAGTGGATAAACTGTCTTTGAAAATTAGGGACAAATGGAACATATGAAGTCATCATAATCCAGGAGCTTCTTTGGTTGAAGAGCAGGGTTAAAAATTGAATTGCTCTAAATCAGGGGTTGTCACCCTGGTCCCTACCGCTCACTAGTGGGCGTTTCAGGATTCTAGGTGGGCGGTAGGGGGTTCTACGGCACAAGCTGAATCCTCCTTCCATTGAGCGCTGGTGGGCGGTAAGGAAATTTTACCATCAAGAAAGATGCATTAGTGGGCGGGAGGTATAAAAAGGTTGACTACCTCTGGTCTAAATAATTTTCTCTTTCTGAGTCATCTCTTCAGAAGTCCTGATATTGTTGCAATCCTATGAGAAAGAGCTCAGCTATTTATTCTTCATATCAAAAAGTATGCCTTAACCTACATCTCTCAGAGGCAGAACAGACCAGGTATAGCTGGCATTCTGTGCTGTGAACCAGGAAGTTCCCAGTTTGGTTCTCTGCCAACTAGGTGATCGCCCATTCAATTATTAGCCTACCATTGGCATAGTTTGTGGTCTACGAAAAACCTCCCCTCTGCAATATAGGAATACTTTACTGAGCTACCTTCCTGCGTTCTTGTAAGAATGGATTGCAAGAGGGCAAACTATGCAAAGCAATTGGAACACACCAGAACCCGCTCTATAAATGTTTTTAATGGAGAATGCACATTGGTTTGCCAGCCTACCGGTAGTTGCAGTTACTTGCAATTTAATTTAACCTTGATCACTATGTGAATTTAGAGCTTTTTAAAAAGTCAAATTGTATCTTCTCCATTTGCCTGGGATAACAATGTTGGAACTAGCCTTATTCTTAGAAAATATTATCAACCTAAACTTTTTTTTTGGGGGGGGGGGAGTTTATATGCAGAGCAGATCCTCACCAAATGCCAAGGGTGTGGTGGGGTCTACGTGGGAGGAGGCAGTGCTTGAGGTAGTTGCAGAACTGGCCAATTACAGGGTTATAACTGCAATCGTTTGCACAATTGCTGCCATTTAATGCTTAAGTGACTTCTGAGACAACATGCAAGTAAAACCTACGGTATCACCTTGAACTGATCTGTGAAATGAACTGGTAACCAAAATGGTGCACTCTTAATACTGGTCTTGTTTGTGATTGGTGTTAGCCAGGTAGGTATATTCTAGACCAGACTAGGAAACCTTTTTGCCCTCAAATGCCACGTGGCAGTGGATGGGTAATTGGGGCCCACATGCCACAGGTGTGGCTGGAGCTATCAGTGGGAGGAGACATTAATGCACACATCCAAACCCACACACATGCATTCACACACTGTTGGGAAGGACACACAGGGGGAAGGGAGGATCAACAGCTGTTTGATGGGCTGAAGGAGCACAATTTGCATGTCCAGGGTGGTGGAGCAGGGGTTTCCCATACAAATCAGAGAAGGTCATAGATGTAAATTGGACTGGGATAGCCTACCTTCTGTTGCCTATGCTCTGATAGCATCTAACTCTAGGTTAATTACTGCAACATGCTAAGTGTGGGGCTGCCTCTGAAGGCAGCTTGGAAACTTCAGCTAGTGCAGAACACAATGGTGCAAACTCACCAGGGCAAGACAGTTTGTGCATATAGTGCCAATCCTGGCTGGACTTCACTGGCTGCCAATTAGTTTCCGGGCCCAATTCAAAATGCTGTTTTTGATCTATAAAGACCGCCTCTCCCCATATGAACCAACCCGGACCCTGCAATCATCATCTGAGGCCCTTCTTTGTGTGCCTTCTCCATAAGAAGTCTGGAGGCTGGCAACACAAGAACGGGCCTTTTCTGTGGTGGCTCCCCATTTGTGGAATGCTCTCCCCAGGGAGGCTTGCCTGGTACCCTTGTTACATATCTTTAGGGGGCAGGCAAAAGTTTCCCTCTATAACCAAGCCTTTGACCTTTAACTCTCTCTGGCCTTTTAAAAGTTGATGGGATGTTTTTAATATATTTATTTTTCCTCTTGATTTTTAAAAAAATATTTTTGTTTATGCATTTTTCATTTTTCTTTTTACACATCATGCTTTCTCATCATATAATATTTCTATACAGACTTCCCTCTTTCCTCTTGATTTTAATGCATCTATGCAGGTGGGAGAGGGAGGAGGTGTTCTGCCTGTTTGTAAGTCACTTTGGGTTGCCCTGAGCAAGATAACACAAAGCAACTAACAAATTCAATATACGACAACGACAATAACAACAACAACAACAACCACAACCCCTGTGGGCGCTCTTGTAATATAATTGCCTTTGTGGTTCTTGAGGACAGTTTGGTATTTCTCCTTTTTGTACATCGTAATGGCAGATCCTCCTGACTATCTCTCTCAAGTAAATTACAGGCAAGGTGAAAAGTTTAATAAGCCCAACAGATCTGCATCTCAGTTTCAGTATCTCATTCACTAGGAAGACCACATGATCTTCATGCATGTCACAGCCTGGCACAGAAAGAGGTGCCATGATTCAGACACTGAGTTGTGGTGACTCCTCCCCAAGTCCCAAATCGGGAAAGAGAAACCTTCGATTCACAAACGAGTTCCTCCACATTCACTCCCCGGGGAACCGCCCTCCTGCCTACCTGCCTGCTTAAAGATCTGACGCAAGGCAAAGGCATGGATACAGAGCGAACCACCCAGCAAACACCCATTGTTCTATAGCTAGGGCTTGTTCATCGTGAGCTTGGGAAGGTCAGAGGCACAAACACCCTTGCTGGTTTTGAAGAAGGGAGGTATGGTGCTTGGGAGGAAAGTGGCAGGATGCTGGTGGGAAAACTCCGGGATCTACGGAAAAGATGGTGTGCTTCAAATGATCTCCATGGACGAGACACCTCTGCAGACCTTTTGACCTGTACGTATCTGTGTAGCATATCCATGCGGTTTTGTTTGTGCTATTATGAATGTGGTTTAATGGTTGATTTTATACCGCTTGCCACCAAGACATTTTTTCTTACCGTGTGTTGATGGCACAGAAATGTTTACAAACAAACAAAAAGTTAATGAGGGGAAGGGTTGACATTTTATGTTTTGTGCTCAAAATGGCTTTGCTTCTGTTTCTAGGTGCATTGTGCTCTTATGTGCTTGGATTACTTAACCGCCTTGAATGTGGGATAGGATGGGTTGCAGCGTATTCACATCTAGCTTTCGCAATTTTAAAGTTTCTTTTCCCCAGCCTAAATGGCAAGAATCTCTACAATCTCTCTTTAAAGCTAATTTCTAGTCCCCTTGCTTGTGGGAAAATGTTTGAAAAGCTGTTCAAAAAGTGCTTAAAACAACAACAACCAGCCCTCTATTAATTGTTATTTTTATTATCCTTTGGGGGCTTGTTCCTTGGTGTTTCCATACTGAGGTTATTAATTCTGCCACCAGTCTAAATCTACATGGGCTAATCTATGTATCTGCAGAGGGACTGAAAGGGGCCATCTCCACGTGTATATACAACCCACACTTTCTTCCCCTTCTCACCTCATCTTCTTCAAGTATTTGTGTTCTGCTTTTCATCCAGCTGGTGGCTGCATGTGAGCAAGTGGACAAGGATGTCTGTGACCAAAACCAGTAAGAAGATTCCTGCTGCTGCCCCTTCGGCAGAGTGCCCTGTCTGTTATGAGCCATTTCAGTCTCCGAAAGTGTCGCGCCGGGTGCTGAGCTGTGGGCACACTTTTTGCCACGACTGTCTGGTCAAGTGCCTTTTGGTGTCGCGGGATGAGGGCCGGCTACAGAACTGCCTCACCTGCCCCGTTTGTCGCTTTGTGACCTTCCTCTGCAGGAAGAGAGCTTGCTTGCCTTCCAAGATCTCCTCGAACCCTCCACCTTTGGAGCTGCCGCTCTCACCTTCTTTGCTGTCCTTGGGGCCAGCAAACACTTTAGTGGTGCCTGGCCATTTCCTGATGTCCTTGCGTGGCTACGACAGCCACCAGAATGTGTGCGGTTGCCCTAGCATGAACTCAACGGTGCACCCTGGTGGCTTGGAGCGACAGTATCACGTCTTCATTATCACTCAGTGTGGGATGCCGCTGATTGAAGAGAACATTGGTGTCACCGCTCTAAACCACGATGCGGAAGCTGCGGGGTCAGTGGCGTCTCAGAGGTCCCTAGTAATGGGCTGCATCCAATCACCCATTGTCTTGGCAATCATCCTTGTCTCCACTGTTGCTCTGTTGGGGGCTGTTCTCCCCTGGCTACTATTTCTGAAATTAGAATGAATGGACATGATGAATGGACTTCCCTAGAGGCCTACTCTGCAAGATCCACCTCTCCCCTGCATCTCCCTTTGGGAACCACATTATGAAAAAAATTATCCCTTTGGCACACCCGCAAAGAATTGCAGGATTCAGGTCAATGGGAGATCCACGAAGGAAACAGAACTACAGGAAATGGTATTTGTACAATCCCTCCATTGTCATGCATGATGGTATTGCCAAAGTGTGGTTCAGAGGAACAAGGAAGGTCACTCTTAGACTAGAGATGGGGTCTAAATATCCTGCTGAGGATAATTAGTGTGTTTATTTAATTGTTACACTCATATCTTGCCCTTCAATGAGCACCTCCAAGGAGCTCAGAGTTGTATTAAAGTTTCCCTGTGAGGTCAGGGTAGACTGAGAGGTGACAACATTTCTCAAGACCAACCAATGAGCTTCACAGCTGAGCAGAGATCTGAGCTCATACCCAAACTCATCATTGTAGCTGCCTCTGGTGCCAGTATTGCATCCAAGGGGATATGGGCTGTGGTGTGCTTGTTTGGAAGGGCTCACTGAAGCGATTCAATGTCATTCCACCTCTTACTTCAACACTCATGGTAATTTAATAAGGCATAGTCTTTGTGATAAGCTAAGGGCATCTTGGATGGTTCCAGCATCATGGGAATCCTTGTTCCACCCAGGCAAATCCAAGCTGTTCTGTCTACATTGCTGCACGTTGCTAACACAAAAGGATTCTCATCCTGCACACCATATGCTCCTATTGCATTTAATTCTCGGCACACTACAGGTGAGACAGACCCTCCCAGCTGAGATGGAGTAGAATTAATTTAGGTCTCCTGCTCCAGTCACTAGCAATAGCTGCTCTTCATCTGTTATTGCTCTATTGTTGCTGACCTCCATCATCTTGCATCAGTCTTCATGTTGTGAAGATTTCAATCACTTGATGGAATATGTTAATTTTGGTTTCATTTTATTTTTGTACCTTCTGTCCTGTTTTTCTACTTTTGATATTGTTGTCACACTAAGATTAATAAAAAGATTTCATTGCTACTCCTTAGCAAATGGACTTCCTTAGATTTCAAGGGTAGTTTTGTCAGATGGTCTTATTTCCTCCCAGGCCTTTTTCTTTCTTCTTCTTCTTCTTCAAAATCTGCCCTTGCTTTTGCCTAGGCAGGCAGAGAGGGAGGCCTGGCAGTTGTGCATCTAGTTGATGAGCACACAGGTCACAAGCACCCTGTTCCGGCAGTTAGGAGAACAAGCAATTTATCATTTGAATTGCTCAGCCTTAGGTAGGGCTGTGGATTTTCAGTGGTGGGTGGGACTAAGCAGAAAGAGTCCAAGGGTGAGTTCACACAACGTCACCACTATATCAAGTGATGACTAGCAGGTACACAACAGCTATTGCAAGTCAAAACACCACAGGGGTGTGTGCAGTGGGGATTGTGTAGTGGGAAGTGAGGGAGAGAAAGTCCCATTGTACAAACTGAAGTCATTCCACTCATGCATTTATTTAGTTGAACATGACCCAGAGCTCCCAAGACACATGGCATCACTCAATACTTTTCAGTGGTGTCCTGTTCACACATTCAGCAGACTGTGACGGAAGAGTGGCTTATGTATGTGCAGATGTGGATCCACTGTGAGAATCATGGTTTCTAGACTTTATTCATAGGTATCCTGGAAGGTGCTTTCAATGGCTCTAACATTACCCAGGTTTACATTTCACTTTTATTTGCTATAAGGAGTGGCTTGATTTATGTGCTTTTTAAAAAAGTGTTGTGACCTACTTCTCGCTGGTGTGACATGGGGAATGTATCATTGTTATTTCCCATGGGCGGGTTTTGTTTTTTGTTTTTCCTTTTAAAGAAAACTAATTAGCAGCTCTACGTAGCTGCTTCAGATATGAAGTTGTGGCATTCTGGGTGTTTCCTCTCAAACCCTTTTATCAATGAATCTCTCTCTTTCTTACACTCACAGGCATATATACACACCCGGGTTGCCATTAGCTCCATATGGAGAAAAAAAGCCAGTACAGATGTTTTCTAAGGAGAAAGAGATAAGTGGAGAGAAACAACAGACAAAAAGTTGTGTGCGGTTACTAAGCTCTTCTAGCTTTTCCCGTCCTTTCTTGAGGGAATTTCGGAATTCCCAATGGGCAGAGTTAGGCTGCTGTCAAACGGTGAGCATAATTTGTAGTCCAACCAAGTGGGCTTGTCTGAGACTTCCTGGTAGCTTTTAAAAAAGCAAACACTCATGCTAAATTCACCTACAACTCAATAATTGGATCAAAGAGTGACTCATGCCTACATCCATGTCACAGTAGCTGTGGAACACTAATTTGGAGCGTGGCATCCTGTCTCCCAAAGTGTGCCAACCAATGTTTTGTTTTGAGTGACAACCTCAGCAGTACAAGGGACAAACCGAAGTGAAGTAGGGCAAAGCTAAATGGGGCAAGGCAAGAAGGGCACCATGGACAGCTCTGTTTGGGATTCATACTGGAGATTCCATAAGAGCAGTGATATTCTAGTGCAGGGGTCAGCAACCTTTTTCAGCCGTGGGCCGGTCCACCATCCCTCAGACCATGTGGTGGGCCAGACTATATTCTGAAAAGAAAAAAAAAATGAACAAATTCCTATGTCTCACAAATAAGCCAGAGATGCATTTTAAATAAAAGCACACATTCTACATGCTGATTCCTGGACCATCCACGGGCCGGATTTAGAAGGCGATTGGGCCGGATCCGGCCCATGGGCCTTAGGTTGCCTACCCCTGTTCTAGTGGCACTCAATCCTGAGCCTTAAACAGGAGCTGCAACTCTATCTGTGTAGCTAGTACCACATTCCATGAGCAAAGCCTCTTCATTAGAGGGGCCCGGCCTGCTTTAGTAATCATTGACCCTGATGGAAAGTGGGAGCCATTAAGGTGTTTGAGATGGAGTCCTCAGAGTCAGAGGAGGGCCTCCTGGTGTCCTCAACCCAGAGAGGTACTGACAAAAGAGACTTCTCTTCTGAAAGTGCCTCTGGTTTACTGTGGACTTCTGGAGGCAGTCCCTAGGGGAAATTTCCTCTCCCACTTCAAATCCACAGCCTCCCACCCAAATAGGAGGAGCCCCAACCCTGGTTCATCACATTAGATGCCCCTGGGAAGCCCACAAGCTGGACTCAAGTGCAATAGCCCTTTCCTACTCATGTTCCCCAGCACCTGTTATTCAAAGGCATGGTGCCTTTGATCTTAGAGGTGATGTAGCTAACATGCCTAGTAGCCATCTAGTCTTATCCTCTGCAAATTAGTCCAATCATCTTCTAAAGCCATCATAGCAAATTCCATAGTTTAAACGATGTGATATGTGAAGAAGTATTTCCTTTTGCCTTCTAAGATTCAGCTTCACTGGATGGCCCCAAGTTCAAGTATTATGAGAGGGATTTTTTTGAAACTATCTACTTTCTCCACACCATGCACTATCAAACTTCTGTAAAATTGCACATAGTATGGAGGAAGTGGATACCGGTAGAGAAAGTAGGTACGTGTGAGAGAAGGACTATGAACCTGTCCTGGCTCTGCCTCTATCCAGTCTGATGAATGGAACTACTTCTGGTAATGAAACCAGAGAGGAAAACTAGACCCAACTAGACTGTAGAGGCCTTTTCCCACCTGGTCTGGGAGGGCAGGGCCCTGATTGACTCCAACTACAAAAACTGAGGCTGCTGAACCAACTTGTGACATGTGGTATTGTTTAGGTGAGGTTGTTTCCTGTAATTGATATTAATTTCTTGTATCTTTATTTTAGGTATCTTATGATTTATGTTGAAATGGTTCAATGTATACTTTTTGATGTTTTATTTATTGTTCATAACTACTTTTGTTAAGTTTGTAATTATGTATTTTTTTACATGGTTGTAAGCCACCTTGAGAATGGTTTTAAGGCAGCATACAAATAAAATGACTGATTGATTGATCAACACTAAACATACTATTTCTAGAATTGGGAGTGTGTGTGTGTGGCTTCTGGGGGTTCTCAAAACAGCATTGGCAGTGCGACTCCCCAGTCTTGAGTGCCTGCTCGTTGTCACTTGCTTTGGATATCAGCACATTCAAGCCAGCTTTTCCAATGTTGCAAAAGAGCAGACCATCTCAGAATGTGCAAAGCTGGCCATGGGAAAGACTTATAGATGTTAACCAGTCTTAGAAAGCACCAGCTGCTAGGTTTAGATGAGCCAGTGGGACAGCAGGGATGTCTATACCTCACCTCCCTGCAAAGTCAAGCTTGGCAGGAGAAACTTCCTTTTACCTGTTGCACTGAGGTTGGAGGGTGCACCAAACTCCCAGCACAGCTGTAGTTCTAGAACATCAGAAACTGTCCTAAACTGAGCTGGATCATTGGTTCATCTAGTTGAGTACTGTTGACATTGACAGGTGCTCTGCCCCTAAGCTCTGGCCCTTCCTCCAGGTTTTCAATGTGTTGTTTCTAGAAGACCAACAATGGTAGTACCTATCATGTTCCAGTGGTCCTCCAAGAATGAATGTGACTTGATACCAAAAGCACAAGCAAAACTGTCTGATTTCATGGCTTTTAAATTACAATTAATTAGCTTCCTGTTGTTGTTGTTGTTGTTGTTGTTGTTGTTGTTGTTGTTGTTGTTGTTCAAGGACACACATCTCCCCCCTCCTTTTTCAATAAAGGCAGAGATCAAATTCCTTTCCAGTCTGTCCTCAAGTCTTTCCCTCAGGGAAGTTCATGGTGTCATGCACTGACAATGTTTTGCTTAGATTCATCCTTGTTTGTTTGAGCAGGTGCCTTTCAAGCAAATGGTACAGCCCCATTGCCTCCATTCGGTCCAGAAGCTTTTGTGTTCTGTGGGTAGGGCAGAGAGGAAATGGAAGCAGATGAAATAACCCTTTTAGACAAAAAAACAAAAAACAACCACAACGCTCCATGGATTCGATGTATAGTGCTATACAGTGGTACCTCTGGTTACGTACTTAATTCGTTCCGGAGGTCCGTTCTTAACCTGAAAACGTTCTTAACCTGAAGCACCACTTTAGCTAATGGGGCCTCCCCCTGCCGCTGCCCGATTTCTGTTCTCATCATGAAGCAAAGTTCTTAACCCGAGGTACTATTTCTGGGTTAGCAGAGTCTGTAACCTGAAGCGTATGTAACCTGAAGCGTTTGTAACCCGAGGTACCACTGTACACATTTCAGGTTCTATCCAGTGCTGCAACATCCCATCCCTTTTGCTGCTGCGGAGGAATAGTCAGGCTGTGGTTTGCACCTTTAAAAGGAGTGGGGACACAGTTCAGTAGAGCTGGATGAGCTCTATAGTTCTGGCTTTGCAGTATGGGAGGTATGCAGCAGAAAAGAAAATTTAAACAAAAGATTAAAGCTAAAGTTTGACAGGACAGGGAAAGAAGACAGCCTTCCTCCTTTTTTAAAAGTTTTGGATGAGCTCTTTAAACTGGGAAGTATGCAGCTACTATGAACATCGCTGTGTACAGCACATTTGAAACATGTTCTTTCTCTCAGAGGATTCTGGGTACTGTAGTTTATCCCTCACAGAGGTACAATTCCCAGCAACCCTTAACAAACTACAGTGCCCAGAATTCTTTGAGGGGGAAATGTGCTTTAAAGGTATAGTGCATTCACAGCCCTTAAATGTCTTTAAAAAGTTGACAGAAAAGTGAGTGCATAGGTTTTTGCAGTTGTGTCTCTTAACACTTACTGGTGATGGCCTACAGATGTCTCTGATGCTCATGCAGCCCTATTTCACCTGCCAATGGGAAACGCTAGCTGGGGAAGAAATCCATTTTCCCAGTAAAAAAAACCAGTGTATTTGGAGAGCCGGGAAATGCAATATCTCTGCAAAAGAAGTGCAAAAGATCTGAATCACATGCAACAAACAAGTTACAACTGTGCATTTATAATGCGATAAGTTGATCACCCATGAAGCCAGAAGGCAGCAGCAGTACATGCAGAAGGGCAGAACAGTGAGAGACTGGTTTTGCTTTCATGTCCTGCTTGTCAGAGTCCTAGAAGCACCTGACTGGACTTCCGAGGCCTTTCGTGTGATCTAGCAGGACTCTTCTTAGGAATTTATGAGAACGGGAACAGTAAACAGCTAGCCAATCTGGGAGTTTGGGCTCTTTTCATCCACCCACCCACCCTGAGCCCACCTAGAGACATCTTGCTTGCTTTGCAAGTGTTTCGGTGTGACACAGTTGGGAGGGGAGTGGTTCAGGACTTCTGTTATCACAGCTCCAACTCAGGAGGAAGGTTGAAAAGTACACTGTTATCTCTGAAACAAGATATACCAAGGTGCAGGATGCAACCTTCCTTTGCTTGGCAAATCATATGACTTGATTGCAACGTGGCATGGAGCCAATGCTAAATCAACTCCTAGGATTGTGCGACATGGATAGAATACCCTGTCTGTCATCTTCCAGTTGCTGTTATCTGTCTTGTCTCCAGACTACGTGCAGTCCAAAGTCTTGAATCTGATATTCAGATTCTGCAATGCTGGAGTGCTTTGAGCATGTCCTTTCCAGTCTAAAATATTCCTCCCTCTGATGGTTGCATTCTGTTTGCTGCATTCATTCTCTGCTTAGTCCGTCCAGCTCCAGCCTATCTCATCCAGCTGTTTTTGCAGTACATGACTGCAAATACTCCTGGAAGCCACAAGGAGGCGCCAGTGTATCATCAGGATGGCTCCACTCATTCTCCTAAAAGCTTTTAAAAAAGAATACTTATATACTCGAGTATAAGCCGACCCGAATATAAGTCGAGGCACCCAATTTTACCACAAAAACCTGCGAAAGCTTCATAGGAGCCACTGCCTGCCTCACTCGAGTATAAGCCGAGGGCGGCTTTTTCAGCACAAAAAATGTGCTGAAAAACTAGGCTTATACTCGAGTATATAGGGTAGGTACTAAGCTGCAAATATTGACCTGCAGGCTGATAAACGTAGATCAGACAGATCTCACTTATTTTGGAAAACCATTTTCTATTGGAGGATAATAGTTTTCTCACCCACATATACAAGCATACTTAGATGCTACTGACCCTGAGCTGCCTGAGTCTTAATGGCAGCTGCTACAGATGTGAGTCTCTCAGTTACCTGCTGTAGGTGCTAATAAGACTAAGAGATGCAAGGCTATGAAAGCAAAGGTTCCATTGGGCAAGCCAGTGGCAACACAATCTGAGACGGCATTGCAAGCTAAGTCTCTTTTTTATACTTAATGTTAAGTACATGTGCAGTGTTGGTTTAATAATGGAGGGAACTTTGAGAAAACACCCCATTCAGGCTGCACACAGGGCTAATGCTCATGTGCGTGTTTGTGCATACGACTGGTACAGGGCCGGACTTAGGTTTGATGAGGCCCTAAGCTACTGAAGGTAATGGGGCTCTTTCTATGTCCAGCTGTCCTTTGTCAACAGCAAATTGTCACTGTTTTTTGTGTTGAATATATGTTATATGGTAATTTATGGACCAGTCCATGCAGAATGTAGACACACTATATATAGAAATGAGCAAACCAGTGATATTTTAGGGAGCAGGCTAGCAGGCGGGGCCCATTACTTACATCATAGGAGCCTACACAACACAGAACACTGTTGCTGTATGTAAAGGTAAAGGTAAAGGGACCACTGCCCATAAGGTCCAGTCGCGGATGACTCTGGGGTTGCGGCGCTCATCTTGCTTTATTGGCCGAGGGAGCCGGCATACAGTCATGTGCCCAGCATGACTAAGCCGCTTCTGGCGAACCAGAGCAGTGCACGGAAATGCCGTTTACCTTCCCGCTGGAGCAGTACCTATTGATCTACTTGCACTTTGACATGCCTTCGAACTGCTAGGTGGGCAGGAGCTGGGACCGAGCAATGGGAGCTCACCCCGTCGCGGGGATTCAAACCGCCAACTTTCTGATCGGCAACCCCTAGGCTCAGTGGTTTAACCCACAGCACCACTGCGTTCCTGTGGCTGTATGTAGGTTTTATTTTATTTGGTTTTTTATCTTATATTTTGGAAATGTACATCCAGGTTTTTTCCTTTGATTTTTTGCGGGCCCCCAAGAGAGTGGGGCCCTAAGCTTGTTTAGCTTATATGTAAATCCAGCACTGGACTGGTAGCATCAAAGCTCAAGCTCCAATAGCTGATCATTAATCCCAGGAAATGACTTGGGCCTATTCACAGTATTTAACTCAATTGATGAAATGTTTGCTTATGCACCAAGGAAAGGAAAGTCATTAACATTCTGGTAATTGCCTCTCCTAGTCAGGCTGATTGGGTTATCTGCCATCTGCCATAATGGGCTGTGGAACTGATGTTCTTTGCTGGCACACTCCCTCCAGCCAGAACACTGCTGCCCACTCAGACGTGGCATGCATTTGTCAAAAGTGGCATAAAGATGGGCAGTAGTCAGGAAAGGAACAGAATCCTAGTGCCTGCCTCAATACAAAAAGGAGAAGATTCACATAGCAGATCCACACAGCATCATTCAGAGACAGAAACCAGCACCGGTGAATGCTGACTTAGGAAACCTTATTCAAGCTCTCCTAGACTGTATCTACCTGGAAAAACTAGGGATTGAACCCGATACCTTCTACATGCAGAGCAGCTGCTCTACCACTGAGCTAAAGGTAAAGGTAAAGGGACCCCTGACCATTAGGTCCAGTCGTGACCGACTCTGGGGTTGTGGTGCTCAACTCGTATTATTGGCCGAGGGAGCTGGCGTACAGCTTCCAGGTCATGTGGCCAGCCTGACTAAGCCACTTCTGGCAAACCAGAGCAGCACACAGAAACGCCATTTACCATCCCGCTGCAGTGGTACCTATTTATCTTCTTGCACTTTGACGTGCTTTTGAACTGCTAGGTTGGCAGGAGCAGGGACCAAGCAACGGGAGCTCACCCCATAACGGGGATTCGAACCACCGACCTTCTGATCAGCAAGCCCTAGGCTCTGTGGTTTAACCCACAGCGCCACCCACGTCCCTACCACTGAGCTACAACCTGCTATATTATATGCTATAGTGTTTTCCTGTTAGGGATTCAGTATAAGATAATAAGCCATTTTAAATATGTGTGTATTCAAACACATCCACACCTGCAAATGAGCAGCAGGCTTGGCCTTGTGCAGGTCAGCAAGAAATATAGAACTACACCCATGTAAGTCAATCAGTTGGCCATTCCTTAATAGAAAATGTGTGGGAACATCTCAAAGCACACTTACTTCCAAAAGGTCCCTGCCCCCTAATTGTTCACAGGGAGTCCAAGGGAAGAGGGCTCACCAGTCATCATAATGATCCACCTATCAAGACGAGTTAGTCTAGGTAGCTTAGGTAGAACTACCAAAACTGTATAGAAACTTAATTCATGTATGAGACTACAGTGGCAAGAATGTTATTTGCCCAAAAATGGAAAGAAGAAGAAGTCCTAGCAAAGGAAGAATGGATACAAAAACTTATGGGATATGCAGAAATGGCGAAACTTACCGGAAGAATAAGAAATCAAGATAACAGACTTTTTACCCAAGAGCTATAACCATCTTAAATGCTGTAACCAGATAATATGACCTTGGAGAGCTGTGGTGGGTGTATGTGTGTGTATGTGTGGCTTTTTTTGGTGTGTGTGTGTTTTGTGCTTTTTTTTGTTTTGTTTTTTCTTTCTGTTTTTACGGGATGGCATGCAATTTCGTTGCACTTGTATAGCGTTGTGCTTGTACTTGTGCAATGACAATAAATTATCTTAATCTCATAAAATAATGGAAATGGTTTATTGAATATTTACAGATAAGTTGTAAACAGATAAAAAATGGCAGGATTATTGTAATAACCTGCAGTTTCATAAAAGTATATATTTAAAGAAGATGAATAAATGAGCAAATTACCGGTAAGTTAATTAGGGTATGCAGAAGATATTAAAAATAAATTTAAGGAACCGCAGAAAGAGGGGGAAGGAAGTCAAGTTTTGAAATCTCAAAATGATTGTAAAATCAGTGAAGTGTATAAATCTGAAAAGTATAAATAATTTTTAAAAACAAGACACGTTAGTCAAAAGGAAAAGGACCACAGGGCAAACCAGGACCAGGCAGCAAGTCAGAACGAGAGGATGAGCTGGGAACAAAGCGCAACAGAAATGCACCAGAGCTCAGGAAGACCTTGTTCATAATGTAAATCTCAACCCAGCACAGAGAGCCCACCTATACTCTTTCCTGCCCTAAGGGACCCAATAGCCAAACTGGACGGGCAGAGTCAATCCCCAGCTTGGAGGAACGTCCCTGAGAAGCTGCCACCTGAAGTTCAACGGTTCGCCACACAGTGGAGCTGTACCCAGCAGCACCTGGCAGCTCCTTTGGCAAGTCCTGTAGGCACAGGAAAAGCTCCACAGTCTGTGAAAAGCCAGGTGGAAAAGCTTTGCTATGAGCAGCACCTGCACCAGGGAGGAGAGGGAGTGACATTGATGACTGAGAAATGAGTATATATGAGAGATGCTAGAGGGGAAGGGAGGGACAGGAAATAGAGGCACAGGGTGTATGCTTTGGGAAAGAGAGCTGAAGAACACAGGAAGAGCCCTGCTGGATCAGGTCACAGGCCTGTGTAGTTCAGAATTCTATTTCCCCCAGTTGCCAGCCTTTTGAACCTGAACACAATAGCTTTCTCCTGCTGTTGGTCTCCAGCTTCAGATATTGATACTCAAAAGCAGACTGTCTCTCATCCTGGAGCAGTGGCGTACCATGGTGCAAAATTGTTAGGGACGCAAAATTTCAACACTTGGTGCTGCCTCAATATTGCTGTGCACTTCCGTTGCTGGGCTCCATTGAAAACAGCTTCTCCATGTGAGCCAGGAAGTGACCTCTCCAGACAATGGAATGACTCTTCTTTTCTTATCTCTGCAGCTGCAATCTTTTGGGTGATGCGGACACTGTTAGGCGGTAGAATGCGCATGAATACTCCATCCGTTTCCCTCCCCCACCTCTTTGCATGGCCCCGGACACTGGCAACCCACGCTACGCCACTGTCCTGGAGCCAACATATAGCCATCATGACCTTTAGCCATTATCCTTATCCTCCAAGAATCAGTCTAATTTTAAAGCAGCTGAAGTTGGCATTGGTCACCACACCCTCTGGCAATGAATTGCATAGTTTTAGCTATGTGCTGTGTAAAGACTTGCTGGGTCCTGAATCTTCCAGCTTTCAACTTCACTGAGCAATCTGCAGGTTCTACTATCACAGGAAGGGGAGAAAAGCATCTCTCTGCCCATTTTCTTATAAACTTCTATTATTTCTTCTTCCCTCCCTCACCTTTCTTCCTTCCTTCCATGGCCCGTTGATTCAGCAGCTACTTTGGGGTGGAGAGGTGGGGTAGAGTTGTATGGGAAGGAATCTGCAAGGCCAAACACCAGCTGAAGCATGTAGGGCTGCCTGCATGTGTGAACAGGCACCGGACCCACAGAGAAATGCATTGCTAATGGCTTGGTACTTGGGGCTCATAATGGAAGGAGTCGACTGTTGAGAAGAAGGCACTGCTTTGCAGCCTGCCAATGGCAGGTCTGGGAATTGCATGGAGCCTGGAAGTGCTTCCTTGCTCACTCAATGGCAGGAGATGCGCTGGAGAGACCCATTAGGCAACACTCGGCTTGCTTGGCTTTACAGCTCAGCTGCTGAATAATTGAGCAGGAGCTCAGCAGGCCCACTAGGCCAGCAGCTCAGCAGCTGAATCGCAATAAAGGCAAATAATTCATCATTTAGCTTAATGAGATACTTCCCAAAGAACCCCATAGACACCACGTGGCTATGCTCTACTAACACAATCGAGGCAGCATGCCTTTGAATACCAGTTGCTGGGAATAAAAAATTAGTTGTTTTGCTCACATCCTGCTTGCAGGTTTCCATACCCTCCAACATTTCTCCGATGAAAATAGGAACATCTCATTCCACAATGATAATTTTACTATTTATACCCCACACATCTTATTGGGTTGCCCCAGCATTCTGGGCAGCTTCCAACGTATATAGAAACATAATAAAACATTAACATTTTTTTAAAAAACCTTCCCTATACAGGATTGCCTTCAGATGGCTTGGGGGTTAGATAACTCCATACCCTCCAACATTTCTCCAATGAAAATGTTAGGGACATCCTAAGGAAAAGCGGGACATTCCAGGATCAAATCAGAAACCGGGATGGCTTCTCTAAATCAGCGACGTCCCTGGAAGATAGGGACACTTGGAGGGTCTGGGTTTCCCACAGGTGTCTGGTTGGCCACAGTGAGAACAGGGGGCTGGGCTAGATGGGGCTTTTGGCCTGATCCAACAGGGCTTTTCTAATTTTCTTAGTCTGGGCCTTGTTCACAGGCTCTTGCCCAAAGCAGTTCTACACTCTTTCGCCAAGGTTTCTGCCAGAGAGAGACAGATCAGGATCTGAATCACTTGGGTGTCATTCTATAGGCATTACAGAGACACGTGTCCACTGTGAAAAGGACACGTCCTCACTTATTGCCCTGGCATGACATAGATGATGTCTATGGCACAGACACAAGACTGCAGTCCATTGTCCCTGTGAAATCAATGAGAGACTCATTTGGGGTGTGTCACAGACTTGCAGGTCCTGTCCTAAGCAAAAATGTGGGTGTCACATTTTTGCTATCCTGCAGGGCTTTCTTTCTTTCTTTCTTTCTTTCTTTCTTTCTTTCTTTCTTTCTTTCTTTCTTTCTTTCTTGTTCTTTCTGGTATGTATACTGAGCTCTTAACACTCCCACATCCACTCCCTGCTACAAGGTAGGCTGGCAGCTACCATGATATCCACCGAGCTTCTCTGCTGTCCGGGGATGAGTCTTGCCTATTCTTTGCAAACGAACAGCAATTAGCAGCTGGCATTATCGCCTAAGCACCCATTTGGCTCCCTGCCAGGTTGAGGGCTGCTGTTGTTGCTGCTTCTGATACTTCCTGGGGGCTCTGCCTGGTGATTAAAGATGCATGACCACCGCGAAAGAGCAGTGATTACCGATGGTGGGCCAACACTGCTAACTACAATGAGAGTATACGGTGGGGGTGCTCAGTTGCACTGGTGTCATTTAGTCACAGGCACTGAGCTAATGAAGCTGTGGTGCTGAGTTGTGGGAAAGAGTCTGTAAAGGAGAGGTACCAGTTAGCACAGTGAGCTTCTCCCCCTACTGAAGTACAGTTGCTGTTTTGAATGGGGCCACCTTCACAGATCCTGCCGCTGCTCAGTTTCTAGCAGATCTACATGACGATTGCCACAAATTCTAATGTGTTTTTGTTTTTTTAGTACCAGGCAGCACATTACATGTCCTGTAAATGTGGACATACATTCTAAGTGCAGTAGAAGCTACTCTTCCCCAAAATGTAGCAATTCTGTGTTCAAATCATTCTTACCATGTTTTATTCCTGTATTGCAGGGGGTTGAAATAGATGAGCCTTGGGGTCCTTTCCAACTCTTAAAAAAGAAAAGAAAAAAGTAAAGGACCCCTGGATGGTTAAGTCCAGGCAAAGGTGACTACGGGGTTGTGGCGTTCGTCACACTTTCAGGCCGAGGGAGCCGGCGTTTGTCCACAGAGAGCTTTCCAGGTCATGTGGCCAGCATGACTAAACCGCTTCTGGTGCAATGGGACACTGTGACAAAAACCAGAGCACATGGAAACACTGCAGCGGTACCTGTCTAGCTACTTGCACTGGCGTGCTTTCAAGCTGCTAGGTTGGCAGGGGCTGGGACCAAGCAACGGGAGCTCTCCCTGTCGCGGTGATTCAAACCACTGACCTTCTGATCGGCAAGCCCAAGAGGCTCAGTGGTTTAGACCACAGTGCCACCCATGTCTACAGTTCTATGATTCTAGAGAACATGGGCATCTGGCTTCCATGCTGCTCCTGTGTGCAGGTTTTGTGCAGCAGGCACACCACATCATTCTTGTCCACATGCCACCCCATATTATTTCCCCCCATTTAATCCAGATATATGGAAAACCCATTAAGTAAAAAACAAACAAACAAACAAAAACCCAACAACAACAACAACACACAGAGGAAACAGTAAATAGAAATTAAGTCTGTGTTGGGGATAGGGGGAATCTGGGGTGCAACTCTGATGGGGATGATGTTGTGTGGGTGCAGGAGCTGCATCAACAAAACACAATGTGGAAGAGCCCCATGTCTGTCTCCACTTTGGATCACTGTGCACATGACATGCCACCAAGCCTTCATGCGGAAGTAGATGAGGCTTAATGGGAAGAGAGGGTGGATTCAAAGTCTACCAATTTTGAATTGTTGTCCAGGTTTCCTGGTTTGTAATCTCTAAGCTTTCATTTGCTATGATCCCAACAGATAGTGAATTACAGCCACAACATGCTCTGAGCCTTCCAGATAAAACAGCATAAAGGCCTTATAAAGACGCAAAGGGGGAACCTGCAGCATAGACATTTAAAAAAAAATCTGGGATCACTGTACATTTCCCTCATCCATGTACAATTATATTCTTATCACACACTGTTGCAAAGTAGAGCATGGAAGCAGGACATGGGCGTTTAGGAAAGGAAAATATATCTCTGACCATCTGAATTTTTAAAAAAACTTTTTTCAAAAACCAATCAAAACGTTTGTGTGTTCTGTTGGGCGAAGTGGAATGTGATCTTTTTAATCTTTCGATCTAACCTTTATCTGCATAGCCAATAAAAAAAAACACTGGATCGAACTTTGTACTGATACACACCTTTTATTATTGTTGCAAGCTATGTAGCTAGATTTTTATTTTTGGTTACAAGGAAATGAATCTAAGTTATGTATTCAGTAACTATTTTCTCCAGTTGTCAACAAGAACTGCAACTTTGCTCTCCGGTTTCAAATTCAAAACATTCAGATACTTTTTTTTTTGCTGGTTGTTGCTGAAGACAGAAAATGTTTTAGAAATCCAGGGGAACTTCTGATCCAGCAGCAATTGTGAGATAGTCACTAAATATTATGGCGTTTTATGGGGAAGTATTTTCTAAATAAGAAGCTGGCTACTTGAAATGCAGTGTGCTTGACCCTTTGCATACACATGTATGTACACACACACACACACACACACACACACACAGCATCTCACTTTCAAAACCGCATCTCCTCCTTCATGCCAAGTCGTAAGTAAGTAAACAGAGAAGGGCCAGTGCTTATATACCTCTCTAGCTCATGATTTGAGCCTGGTAATTCCAGATGTATGGGAAATGTCTCAGTGGTGAAGGAAATGCACACATTCAGAGGCTCTGTACACTTAATTATTACTACTCATGATGCATTAAGGGGGACAGTCTTAGCAAGTCCAGGCTCAAATTAAACCTTACCCATGGGTATTTATTTCCCAGCTGTCAACGCTAACTCTAAACTCAGCAAGACACCCTGAGCAACAGATGGACAAATAGGCAGACAGGACTTGTCGAAAGGGATTTCTGCATAGTCATACTGTGCATTTTCCTCCTCACACAGCAAGAGTGGCACATAAGGAGGCTACTCACAGTGAGGTTGAAATCACTATGCTTATCAAACCAAGCACCAAGCAGCTATTTACATGTTGGGGTGCCACACCACCTACCTGAGACTGGCTCGGGCTGGTTTTGATTCCATCAGATCAGTTTACAAGAAAGGAGGGAAAGTTTTGTGGTTTTTGGAGGAGAGGCGTTCAGTGGGAATTGTTTATATACATTTAATCAAATCACCACATATACATTTAACCTTCCCACCCCGTCTGCAATAGGCCAGAAATTTACAAAGCATTAGTGTCCTGATGGGCTCAGACTCATCAGAAATATTTCATAGCTCCACAGAGCAAGGAGCTTTGATGCCCTTTCTAACGGAAGCTGTGTGACATTTAAGGCACATGGGACTATCTGTGTATACCATTAGGCTGCTCTCTCCCTACACTTGTTCCTTCCCCATGCAGTCACCCATCTGAAAAGGGAGTTAACCAAATGTTGGCACGTGCCCCTAGTCCAGTGATGGCTAACCTTGACACTCCAGATGTTTTGGGACTACAACTCCCATCATCCCTGACCACTGATCCTGTTAGCTAGGGATGATGGGAGTTGTAGTTCCAAAACATCTGGAGTGTCAAGGTTAGCCATCACTGCCCTAGTCCTTACATCTAATGCTATAGGATGATATCCATGGATGTTAAGCACATTCCATGCAAGGCAAGAAGGGAAACTCTGTACACATAAGGAATGACCCTAGTCCAGAGACAGTGATGCTTAAGTCCCATATATTTCAATGAAGTTAAGTGCCACCAACTGTCTTTGAATCAGGCCCCTTCTCTATACGTTGTTGTAACTGAGAGTCTCTGGTAATATGTGAAGAGTTGAAATGCTCAGTATAAATGCTGATTATTGATACTACATGTAGTATAACTGGAAAATCCATCCCACTTCCCCAATTTTTATGGGGAGCAAATGGGCCATAAAACGGGCTTGCTTAAGGCCTCGGTATTGCTGCCTGACCTGTATTTATATTCTATTATTATTCATATCCTGTGGGATCACAGGGAGGTAAAGAAGGGACTGCTAGATTCAGTTTGGGACAGGGTTCTTGTGCACCTGGAAGGCGGGATTTTGGAAGAGCCACATCTCATTTTATAGGATTACTGTATTCCGAGGGCGGCTTTACACTTAAATGATTCCTACACAGACATCACTCGTGTGCAGGAAAGCGGCACATTCAGTGCATATACACTAACATGCAGGCACATTTGTCTATTTTGTCACCTCTATACGTAGCTGTGTCCGCAGTGGCTTTGAACGTTATTGGATTTTTCTTGTACACAGAAATGCACCTTGCTTTTCAGGAATCTCCAGTCTTAGGCATGACTCAGGAGCTTGTACCTATATCTTTAAAAAGGAATTAAAACAGCCACTGACCCAAGACAGGAAAACCCCTTCACGATATGGTAGGGTCTCATCTGCTCTGCAGTTCTAGTTCTAGCTTCAAGACTTCCTTCCCTTCCCATACAAAGCTAATATTTACTTTTCAGAAATGATCAAAACCGAAAGCACCTATTTTGCAAGGCCATAAAGGTATGCAGCAACTGGCTTGGGCCCAGCACGGATGTGTGTGTTTGCACTGGACGTGGTACACCAGACATTTGTTTGAGCATGGCAGCTGGGTAGATTGCCAGAAAATGCGCCCACAAAGCCTATTCACCTCCACATGCTTGCTTGGGTCTTGGAGCACTGAGGCCTACTCGTCCCCCCCCCATCCCCTAAACGGTTGCCTTTTCTACTACCAGATACACCTGCTTTTGTTCATGTGCTGTTCCTTTCCCATTTCAAAATCTCTAGGCAATACCAGACCTGGCATCAACACGTAGAACCCTGGGCTACAGCTTGGAAACATTTTTCCTGGTGTTCTGAGCAGTAGGCCTACTGAGCTGCTGGGTCCAGGAGCCACAATGCCTCTAATTAATTTCCCACAATGCCATCTGTGCTGGATCTTTAGCAATTCCAACTACCCAGGCCTGTACAGAGCACTGCTGTCTGGCTCAGTCACTGCTGCCACATTTGTTGTTCAGTCGTTCAGTCGTGTCCGACTCTTCGTGACCCCATGGACCAGAGCACGCCAGGCACGCCTATCCTTCACTGCCTCTCGCAGTTTGGCCAAACTCATGTTAGTAGCTTCGAGAACACTGTCCAAACATCTCATCTTCTGCCATGGGAGAAGTATGCTGCCACATACTTCCACTAATTCCCACTGCCATGGGAGGGACTCCATAGCAGGGCAAATCACCGTAGGCCTTCTACAAAACTCCCATTGGGACTACTTTGGATCCTCACCAATGCATTGCAAGCCCTTTAGGTCTTTCTAACTAAGACAATTTCACCTCTCATATGTCCCACACCGAACTTGGGAAGTAAGAACAAGCTAACCTTTCTATCTCCATGAAACCAAGCATTTTCGAGGACAGCTGAGATCTTGGCTAAAGCCAGAATCTGCACTGTTCCCTCATCCTCCGTTTAGCCAAGATGTTAGCTTCTCCCCACTTTCTGGAGAGGGTTTTGCTTTAGAAAAACATTTGAGAAGCTATTTGTGCTGAGTTGCCATCCGGCTAGTGTAGAAACCGCTGGGTTCCCGCTCAGGCTGGTGGGGTTTTATTTCAAGGCACGCTGTTCCCAGTTAGGATGACCAGGCAGATGCTAGGGACAAGGAATGCTGTGGGGCAGGTTGTGCAGCCAGCCAGCTAGAGACACCAATGTGCAAGATGCTGTAGTGCCCTGTTTTGCTTCATTCTCTTCTAAATGTCTGCAGGGCAGGAAGCCAAACAAGGAAGAGCAGTCCTGGCCAAAAGCGATAACCCCCAATCTGAGAGGAAATCAGCCAACAAAAAAGAAAGACCCTGACAGGATCACTGGCAGCAGTGGGGGAAGCAGGGTCTTCATCTCCTAGCAGCCTTCAGTTTCATAAGATGCTACCCTCTGCTACCCTCTGAGCAAAGCACCCAGCGAAACGACATGGGCTTGCTTGGCACGATCTCCTCCCAGCCTACAACACTCTAGCATCATGAAATGTTGCACTGCACAGCTTCCTGGAATTATAGGCATCTACAAAGCCACTATCAATGTGCAAAATGATTAAGCTCTATATAAACTGTTTCCCCAGTTTCAACTGTATAGATTCATGCAAATACGGCACCAATCATATCCGCACGCACATACGGTTCCCCTGCGGTTCTAGTCAACTTTTAAAATCAAAGTCCATACATTACTCAAGGACACAGCATGGCTTGGTGATTGCAATGGGTAAAATCAGGGCGCCGAATAGCTGTGCAAAGCAAAGGCTTAGAGCGAGATGTTGGTGTAATGTTCAGACTGTACGCGTTCAACCCAATAAGGTGCAGAGCTTCAGACAAGGAGTCTCTGAATGCACAGGACTCGGCATAGCCTAGTTTTCCTGGAGGAATCCTGTGAATTCCAAATGTAGGCTGGCATGAGTGTCCATATTCACTGCGTCTTCCCTTCATTCTCCTGGGATAATCCGTGGCCTATCAGCTTTTAAGTGCACTGGGAACAAAAACACAAAAGAAGAAAAGTTGCATTCAATCCACTGCTGAATGAAAGTGGTATCTGGGTATGTTCCAACTCATTCCTGTTTCAGCCCTTCCTTGCTCAGGGAAAAGGCTGCACAGCTAATGAAACTGAGCCTGCATCTTTCTGCACATTGTCACATCTGCACAGGAGATAAATGTTTTATATAAATAATGGATTTTAAGAAATCAATTATTTCTCTAAATCCTGTAAATAATGGGCTTTTGGGGCGGGGGAAGGGTTCAATTAGTAATCAGGATGCTTCGGCTTTACCACCGACCCCCACAATTAAAATTTAAAACCATGTGCGTTCCAACCAAAGACATGATTCTGAAACTGTTTTGCAAAGATAAGCTGGCATGTAGGATCAGTTCACAAAGGCTTTTACTGTACCAGCCAGTGTAGTTTGCGAAGCATTCTGGCCGCATGCATTATCAGTTTCATGTTGTTATGCATGCCTGGAGGTTCTCCATCCTTGGAGTGATTGGGGCTGGAGCCCTATAATATTCATCTGGGAGTCTGATTGAATTGGATAGGACCTACTTCTAATAGGATTGTGCTCTGGGATATGCATGAAACACATTCCATATTCTGGAGGATCAGAGTGTGTTTTGTGCCACCTGCCATGTCTACGCCATCTTATAATGCCTAATAAAGAATAATTACAAGCCACATATCTGGCAGCTGCCCCATCAAGGTAGCTTGTGGCTCTGGAAACTTTAAGGTCCACAGTTAATGATTAAACACAGCAGGCCATAGTGCCAGGCTGGTCACTTTATAACTTGCCTGGTTACTTCTCCCTGTTGTAGAGAGACAGATGTTCACTTGCTCTTCCTGCTAGTCTGGGCACGATGCCAGGGAAATGCCAGGAATAATGGCATACACAGAGAACTCTCTCCTAGCAGACATCCGTATATTTGTTGTTGGCGATACGGCATCAATGTGAGACAGGGAGCAGAAACTAGAAAATGAAAGAATTGGAGGACTTAGAATGCAAGGAATAATCTGAACCGCGAGGACATGAGGAGCTGTGGTCAGGATTCAGGATTTGTCAAAACAAATGTACAGCTGCTGGGGGACAAGGCAAAGCTGGTAGGGGGCACTACTAGTGGCTACTACTATTTGGCCACCCAGGATTAAGTCTGGATCAAGGAGCATCCCTGAGCTGTGAACCTGATTTTAATTTAGGGAGAATGCAATCTACTTCAAAGCAGATTGTGCAGTTTCTCCTGTGGCACCAAAACCCCTGATTGTGCCCCATTTCTATTAGCATCTAATAAAATGCATGCTATTGTTAAAGCAGTTATGAGATGCCAGAAATATTCCCTGCATGTTTTGTTTTCCTGAAGAAATGTCAAGAGACATAGCCGAGATGGGTGAAGTGGAGCTTTAATTTGGGGCTTTGGTTTCGCTACAGCAGACAACAGAATTCTCTGACTAGATAATGTAAGAAAAATCCCATACCCACCTTCCCAAATGCAACAAACAAATTAAATGATGTTTCATCTCTGCGGGAAGCTTGACACGACAACTGAATGATCTAGTGGGCTTTTTAGGCAGCTGACCGCCTCTTCTGCGTTTGAGACTGTAGTCCTGCTCTAAGACACATATTTCATTTTTGCCCTTTTGTACGCAAACGTGGATATTTTTGAAATAAAGCTTTTCAGACAGAAACACCAGACAAGCATCCAAGTTGTGTGTGTGTGTGTGTGTGTGTGTGTGTGTGTGTGTGTGTGTTTAAATTCTGCTAACAAGATAGGCAAACATAATGAGCAACAACCCCCCCCCAAAAAAAGATAGCCAAAACACAGGAACTGGACACCATGCTGAGAACAGATGTGAAACAGTAAAAAATGGAACAGACACAACTGATCACATTCCCACCACCACCACCACACCAGCCGTTATTATCTGCCCTTTCTCTAATCTTCAAAGTAACATGAAATGAACACAGCAGGCCAGTATATTCTATAATGTGCAGTGCAATCCTGTGCAGGACCAAGTCCTCCTCCTAAGTTCAATGGCAAGTGGGTACAGGATTGCAGCCTTAATGTGGGAATTATCAGAAGCTGGCTTCTATGACACCGGCGATATTAACAATCATAAGGACTTGCTTATCCGTGACAACTTTTAAGAATAGGTGGTTTGAGTTTAGTAACTTAAGTCACAATGGGGTGTGTGCAGATGGACCCTGACGTACCATTCATTCTCTGGAATTCTGTGATCTCTCACACACACATCGCTTAACCATCATTTCCTTGAAGTACCATCATTCTCTGGAATTCTGTGATCTCACACACACCTCACCACCCTTTCCCATTCATAATTCTGCTAATGGTGATGTAACATGTTTTTAAACCACTCGGCTCAAATGTATTTCTCTCAAAGCACGAATGTTGGAAAACTCAGATTATTTATCTGCCTAAAACAGAAAAAAGCCAACAGTCTTGGTACATACCTTGCTGTGGGGATGGGTGGGCACTGACTCTTGTCGCCGCATCATTTCCTTCTACTCTCCAGGGAAAATTTCAGGAGGTGAAACGTTCTTCTCTGTAGTTTGATGGTGCCACCTGCACATTCCTCTGGTTGTGGATCTACTCAAACAGGTAGTTCTTTAAGGGAGACTTCAATGTTGAGCGAATACCAAAAAGACCAGAATACGAGACTAAATGCCAACAGCAGGGCTCCCGAGTAAACAAAGAAATCCCAAGAGCTCAAAGGGCCAAAAATCCCTAGAAACAGGAGGACCAATCCAGCCACATCACAGACGAGAGCCAAAACTAATATGAAATAACACCGGCCCACGTATAGGGCAAGGATCGTGGCCAAAGTCTTCTTCATGGGGGGCTATCAGCAAAGAGGCAGGCTGGAAGCCTGTCTTATTGTCATGCTACCTGCCCAAACATCCAGGCTGCCTTGCCATCAGAAGGAAGTATAAATGTCAGAGCACACCTCTGAGGACACTAAGCAGGTAGACCAGGTGAGCCTTTAACTCCTTCCTGCCCTGTCACTGTCACCCTAGCAGTGACACACTTTTGCCTGCAAGGTGCCGCACTGCATGGATCTCTCCACCTGGGCTTTGGTCCTCTTGGGGAACTTTTCTTTTTGTACTTGGAAAAACTAGTAAGGGATTACTTAGCCCATTTCTATTATTTTTTATTTAAATCTGACATTTTATAGTCGTATAGCTTCTACAGCACTTTGAAATCAAGCCCCACACTTCCTAGACCGAGGGGATTGTTCTGCTAAACCAGGAAAACTATCACTAAACATTATTTTAAAATGTGTCAATAAGATCATTCAGCATACATGTAAAGTTGTGTGTTTTTAGATAGCCACGGTAAGTGTCCTTTTAATGCCAAGCTGAGGCACAGGCATGACAGATCCATAAAATATCTGGGCGTGGTCTTTACTACAAACTTTAAATTACCGTATTTTCCGGCATATAAGACGACAGGGCGTATAAGACGACCCCCAACTTTTCCAGTTAAAATATAGAGTTTGGGATATACTCGCCGTATAAGAAATACGACCCGGTGTATAAGACGACCCCCGACTTTTGAGAAGATTTTCCTGGGTTAAAAAGTAGTCTTATACGCAGGAAAATACTGTATTATAAAAACTTAATTACACAGCACTTACAAAAACTAAACTAAAATAAAACTACAAAGATGGAGCAAAATGAATATAGCATAGCTTGGAAAAACCAGTTAAATAAATATGAATATTTTACCATGTTAGACTTACCTTTTCCCGGTAGGTTACCTATTCCTATCACGACGGAAGCACTCCAAAATTGGCAGGAACTTATTAATGTATTAATGCATGGTGGTAAAAGGTCAATATTTTTAAAAACCAAACTTTCTGAAGACAGAAGGCTAGGAATACCTCACTTATAATGATACCTTGACACTTTTGAATGTCATGCAGCATGTGTCTTCATTTGTAGGGATTCAGACAAACAACAGGCACAAATGGAATGCACTGATGAAGAACATGTGTATCTTTAAGCCATACTATTTTTTTTTTAAAAAAAACTTGGTCTCTAACTCTTTCTTGAAACATGCTCTGCAGGTATGGCAGGAGTGGAATAAAATCTACTGTACAATCACTATTCGCCCCTATAATTGTTCATCCTTTGTTCTGTAGAACTAATAAAATTCTGTAATGTAAAAACTGGGAGTCTAAAATGCCTCTGTAGGGTGAGGGGCCTATTCAGTGGGTTAACCTCTCCTCAAACTAAAAAAAGAGTTTCAAAACACACTCACCATGGTTTGAACTGCATCAAATTTTACGTTTCAGCAATAATGCCCTTAACTGAAATGGAAAATTCATTGACAGAATATTCTTCAAGTCTAAAAAACAACACCCCCGGTTTCTTCCATCTACAGGATATTTATAAATTTAAAATCACAGCTCAAAATGATTCTGTTTTTTCTTTTTTTTTTAAAAGTTTTTCTTAACAGATATAAATGCAACCCTTTCAGATGCATAGTGGAATGCTCAATGGAATAAAAGGGCACTGAAATCTGTTTTTGCAGGTGTCTGTGGAAACACTCTGAAACTGAGTTATAGGTAGAACCTTACACCTGTCTTATTGAGCAGCACCAACAAAATACTGAGCAAACAATGCTGGAGAGGCTGTACTAACCTTTTGTCACATGTGGGAGAATTGGTCTGAAATTAATCAATTTTGGCAAAAAATATTTGAAGGCACTGGCAAAATAGTAGGATGTAAGCTTCAATGTACTCCCCTCAGTTGGTTTTGTTATCCTGTTTGATAATCAAAATGCTGATATTCCTTACAAGGACTTAGTAATATTTTCAATGGTGTCAGCTCATCAGCTGATAAGTAAACTGGTTCAGGATTAACATTATCTACCGGTAGTTGGTACACAAACTTTTGGCAAATTGCTTTAGCTAAAAAGTAAATGGGGAGGCTGAATGCTGAAAGGGAAAGGGGGGGGGGAGAGAGATGACTTTGACACTGATTGGTTTTGTTTTATTACATATGTTAACAGATCTAGCCATTCTGTAATTCTTCGACCAATGCATGGCGACACCTTTAAATTAATATACCAGACTTCATAGTGAATACTGTTGCAGCTGGTGTACTGTGATTCTGCTTTACATAAGTGCTCATCTACACTTTTTTTGCTTGTCTGAGTGGTTTTCTGCTTGTTCTATGCGTTCTAGGGATGGGTCTGAGCAGTTTTGCCTTTGCCTCGCTGCTTTCCTGTGGAAACAGGGGCGGAGGAAGGGGGAATTGGGGGCGGGTCGCCCCGGGTGTCACCACTGAGGGGGGTGACAAAATGCCAGGCGGCACTCACCTGGGAGTGACACGGTGGCTTGGGCACCTGCAGACTCCGTGCTGCCCCAAACGGTCCGCCCACTGCCTCCCCCTCAGCTGTAGGGTGGCTGAGTGAGAGGAGGCAGGCAGACTTCTCAGAGGCCCCGTGGAGCACCCCGGCTGGCCCCACCCCCGGGCACAGGGCATGCATGCTGCCCCAGGCGCCCAATCGGCTTGCTCCACCGGTGTGTGGAAAACCCGCTTTTCAGCACTAAATCAGAGCCAATGTCAATCCGGAGAAAACCTAACAGTAGGGGAAAAGCAGTGGGACAAGCAGAAGTGTGGATGCGCACTTAATGTTTCTTATTTGTATGTTCAGAACAACATTTAGTTGAAATATTTTTTTGGGGGGAGGAGTTGAGGCACAGGCATAAGGTGGTTAATAATGTTTATCTCTATATGATGGAAAGCTTCACCTTTCTGATTTTTGCAGATCAACCTGCTGTTAAAGGTACAAGAGCAGCCCAGACAGGGTTTTTTCCCCCTGGTCAGTTGACAGCCATCTTATATAGAGTAACCATAAAACTATAACACACAGTCAAGGGACTGCATTGTATTTGCAGTTCCGTAATGTTTATCAGCTGTTTTGCTCCATCCATTTAAAGGCATACTGTTGAAAATCAATATTTAATCATATAGTGGTTGTGAAATGATAATATAACTGGGTGCAGCCATTTGTCTTCAAAACCTATGCTCTTTTTAAAAACAGCTGGGTTAATAACAGGAGCATGGGAAATGGCCTTATGGAAAGTCAGACCATTGAACCGTGTGACTTAGCAGTTCTCCAGTGTTTCAGGCAGAGAGGTCTTTGCCAACCTTATCTGGAGATGCTAGGGATGGAGCCTGAGACCTACCACTGATCCACACAATCCATCCCCAAATTTTCCCCCTGCTGCTGTTCAAGAGTTTAAATGCTTTTCACTCTTCATGTCCATCAGTGTCACAGGACTAATTGCAAAAAAATCCAATGATCCACTTAAAATGTCTGCCTGATAAATCAAACCCCTTACTGTTCAGAACATGGATGCGACACTGTCTCTGCTTAGAGGGTTTGCAATATACATTTGGGTACACCCATTTTTTTCTGGCAGGGCTGGTGTATCAGGCAGAAATTCAACAGGTGAAGCATTTCTCAACACTGCATATTCATCTGCTGTTGGGGGATCTTTGCCTGTCAAAGTGTGCTGCTAATAAAAGCAGTAAAACAACAATCATCCTTATTCCTGCCCGCCTCCTCTTTGTCTGTCCTTCTGTAAATTCCTTCCATCTCTTCCCTTCTCACTTTTGCAGCCCTTAATTTTTTTAATTTCAATATTTTCCATCGGAGAAAGCAGCATGATGCTGAAATGGTGGGTGTTTATTTTTAGATGCCCCAGTGGTTTGCTTTTGGTTTACCAAGCTGCCTCACTTGCTCCACGTCTGCTAAGTGTCAGGCGTAATAAAAACCTTATCTGCTTGTGACGTCAAGCTATGAATCATGCCCAAACGTAACGGTATCAGCCATATGGCCAGATGAACCTCCTGCCAGATTGTTCTCCTCTTTTCCTCTCCTCTCTGGATAACGAGTGTGACTAACATTCCTCAGCAGCAAAAGCCCAGCCCTAATCCAGCTGGCTCTGCCATTTGTCAGTCATTGATCATCTTCCATGGTAACCCCTTTTGGCCATCGATAGGCTACCCAGTAACTACCCTGCTTGCTGAGGACATGCAGAGGCCTCCAGGTTAGCTCCCCAGCTCAGAAAACTACTCAATTTGACTGAACGATTACGATTCCAGTGATTCCCAGGGCTATTTATAAACCACACTTGCAGGAGTCACATTCTGACCTGCCCTACGGCGAAAAAAGAGTTCCCGTCACTGTGATGACTGGCTGGCAAGACAACCTGTGCTGGAGCACACATGCTATATGAAGAAACAGAGCAGGCATAATGGTTTTGAAGAGTGAGGATCCCAGCTCTGTAGGAGGCAATCCTTACAGGCTTTCATGGCAAGCTAGAGAAAATATGGGTGCAAAGAAACAGACAACCCTGGTGCCCTGAGTCTCTCTCAGGAGGGGGGCAGATTTAGACTCTGGACTGAATGCTCTTAGAGGGGCCCATCAGTTGGTAACAAGTTTCACATCGCTTCAAAATGTGTTGGGCAAGCTCCGCTGTGTTTGGTGAACTTGCTTCTCATTCTGCTGCCCTGACCCTGATGGCACCACTTGTTCCTCTTCCTTCACACCCAAACTCTTGAGAACTGCTTCTCCGTACTATGCTGTGGTATGTGTGTGTGAATGTGGCAAGTACCCGGGCAGGATTGATTAGAAGAGTTGGCAACAAGATAATCATCCTGCCAGGCAGAAGAACCAGCCCTTAGGGAAGGCACACACAATCAGCTGCACCCATGCCCTTCTGCTACTCACATACATGGATAGCAGCATCATTAGCAAGCGGGGCACAAATGCCAGGTGCATATGAAAGAGAGCCGTAAATACCTCAGATGAGGAACTTGCTTCCTAATCCCCATTTCCCTTTAAGTGTTTCAATTACACACTAAATGCAATCTGTTTTCTTAAGGCAGGGATTTATGCCCTTGTTTACAAATCTTTTTGAAGTGCTATTAGTGCATTGGGTTATCACTATTATTACTGTAGTTGTTGTTTTGTGAAACTTTGTGACAAGCTAAAACTAGAAGCTGACAGGCATGCAGGACTTAGAAACTGCAAACACTTCCCTTGCCAGAAGAGTGTTTCTAAAAGTGTAATAAGGGTAATCAACTATGAAAGAAAAATGAAGTCTTTTTATAATTCCTAAAAAGAGAAACAAAACTCAAAATGAACTTCTAAACAAAAACAAAAGCACTTCTTTAAATAGAACAGTAAGTTCCCTGGCCAGGAAGGGATGTCAGAGCTGCTCAGCCAGTCTCTAGTTGCTGTTGGGGTTTTCTAGCTTATATTTTACAGGGTAAATTCTGGGTTAAATCCAAAGCACCGGGTCTTCACTTTAGAGCCTGGGTTCAGAATTCATGAGGGGAAATCTTCCTCCATATACCTCTCCATCCTTTGAAGTCCAGTAACAAGATGTGTTGTGGGCTCCACTCTTCTGAGATTATCCTCAGAAGCCAGTACAGGGCGTATTCCTCCCCCAAGTGGTTGTATTTGAATTATTTACCATCAGGAAGATGAGGGAATCTGGTCTGTTTTGTTGAGAGACCTTCCTGTATAAGTAGACCATTGATCTTCAAGCATTAAGCATGCTAAGAGCAGATGATGCATGTTTGCCATTGAGTTATGAATTATTATTTATTATAGATGTGAAAGATTTTTTTCCAGCTCTAGGGCCACATTTCCTTATAAGCAATCTTGTGGGGGCTACAAGCCCTTTCCCATTTGGGGGTGTGTGTTGTATGTGCAAAAGCAGTGACAGATGTGACTCCACCTTTTGTAGGCTGCAATTTAGTCAGGCAAAAGTTGGAGGCATCTACAGATGCCTCTCTGCATTCGGGCAACAGTCCCAGGACACATTCCAACCAGGCAAAAGCACCCAAGGAGGATGCAGACCTGGGCTGGTGAGGGGTGTTGGGCCTGGTGAGAATCCCATGGGCCAGAGAGAGAGAGAAAGTCCTGGAGGGTTGCATTCAGCTCCTGGGCCTGAAGTCTTCCATCCCAGATTAATTGTTGTAACTGCATTTGTCTGTTTTTTTAAACATTCTTCTCTGCCTTGAGAATGCATATAAATCAGAAACAATCAGACAGACTATAAATTCTGGATTAATAAATCATCTGCTCTTACTGCTTTGTCCCTTACTTCATGCGCAGCTTCTTTTGTCTGTAGGAGGACAGAGGGTTTGTATTTTTAAAATGAACAAGCATTTACCACACTCTTTCATTCCTTCTGCCTCCAGCCCTCTCAACATCCTTGTGGCTTAGTGAATCATTCCTGTTTCATAGGCTAAGGAACTATGCCTAAAAATTTGGCTTCGAGGCCAAACTGGGATTACACTTTGTGCTCATGCACAGAAATTACAACCATCAGTCATTGTGTGGAAGCAGATAGGAGTGGTGAATCATGTGGAAGACTCACATCAGCCTCACTAGTGGTAGCGAGGTGCAAAACTGACATGGAAACAGGGCCGGCTACCATTAGGCAGAGTGAGGCTGCCTATTTTTAGGACCCACCCTATTTTTTGTGATTGTAGTTTGTTTAAAACTGTTTTTAATGTTGTGTTCTAAATTGTTGTAACCACCCCTGGGACCTTAGAGGGAAGAGTAGGTAATAAATTAAATCATTGTTATTTAATAAGATGGAATTAGAGGCAGGCAGACTTCAAACTTTGAGGATCTACTGTGATTTCTACGCATAACCTGCAATCCACCAACCACAGCCAGGTGCAAACATGCTTCAGAATGAAGGAACAGGGTGCCTCTGAGAACTTGTTCAACCCAGGAATTTGTTTTCAGGACTAGAACTAAGGCTGCATACACACCACGTATTTAAAGCACTTGACTTCCCCAAAGAACCCTGTGAACTGCAGTTTCTTAAGGGTTCTGGGAATTGCAGCTCTGCGAGGAGTAAACTACAGTTCCCAGGATTTTAGTGGAAGGCTATTTTCTTTAAATTTAAGGTATAAATGCAGCCCAGCTCCAGTTTTGTCACACAAAAGTTCACTCCTAGTTCTCCCCACTGCGACAAGCTTTCTTCATCTCAGCAGATTGAGAATAAAACCCTTTTTGTTACTATTGAGGAATAATTGGAAGTCAGAATCCTTGCTGAACTATGGAAATCATTCAGAGAGCTCCCATTTGATCCCATTCTACCTTCTCCTAACCTCTAATTTTCAGCGATTCACTGATCATGCTTTTATTCTTAGAGCGGAAAAAGAGATGCTTGTTTGGCCTCACGTGCCAAAATAGCTCAACCAGGCTTGGGTACCATGCAACTTCAGCAGGGGGTGTTATGCAGGGGAGGGAAGCCAGCAAAATGTTTTGGGTCAGGCCTGGGCATGACAGCTATGTACTTGCATGTGACATATAAACTGCCTTCCCAAGTCAGTGAACATAGATCAAGTCAGACATAGTGATGCAGCCAAAACTAAGCACTTTTATGCCCATTTGATTTTAATGGGTGACCTTTAAATTATATATAAGCTCCACTGAAGTAAATGGGGCTGAAAATTGCTTACCTTTGGCTTAATCCTGCCCATAATGTCTCTGTCGGCAGTAGCCAGTTCCTGATAGTACTCCCCCAAATAATGTTTAACCATTAGGCAACATGTCTGGAAACATTCATTAACACTACCATGCCCACAGAAGAAGAAGAAGAAGAAGAAGAAGAAGAAGAAGAAGAAGAAGAAGAAGAAGAAGAAAAGGAAACTGCTATTGCAAACATCTTCAGTCAGTTTCCATCACTGGAATCCATTCTTATGAACCTACTTTTTAGAAGAAGAAGAAGAGATTGGATTTGATATCCCGCTTTATCACTACGTGAAGGAGTCTCAAAGCGGCTAACATTCTCCTTTCCCTTCCTCCCCCACAACAAACACTCTGTGAGGTGAGTGGGGCTGAGAGACTTCAAAGAAGTGTGACTAGCCCAAGGTCACCCAGCAGCTGCATGTGGAGGAGTGGAGACGCGAACCCGGTTCACCAGATTACGAGTATACCACTCTTAACCACTACACCACACTGGCTCATTTAGTGCAGCTCATTCCAAATAAAGTGTGGTGGGGGGGCATATGTCTTTCATACAAACCTGTGCCCTGGCACCTGGCAAACGGGCAGAATTGCAGAAAACCATCACAGAGCTTCTCATCAGAAAGAAAGCAATAGAGGCTAAATAAAATCTACCGGGCTCAGAGCTTTGAGAGGGAAACATTATTGATGAATGAGTCTTTCTATGGGGTCTTTCAGCCAGGGTTAATGTTACACTGAAGATTCAAAACTTGATCTTCTGACGCTTTCTTTTCTTTTTAAACCGAACACTCAATTTGATGGAAGCAGCGGGACTGAGAGGATTTATATATATAATAAAACCTATTCCACCTCATGCTCTCTTTTTTATATATAAAAATCCTTCCCACCCTTGCAAGTGTTTGTCCAGAGAGGAGTATATTTTGCTCCTGCAAGGAAAACAGTAGCCTGCAGAGAATGATTTTGATAGTGGAGGAAAGGAAACATCCCTTTCTTCTCCTGGAAACTTTGTTTTCTCTTCTCCCACCACAGATTTCAGTTTTGAACAAGTGTCAGGAGTCCCTGGTGGTTTAGGCTCACACAATCAATGAATTTTAGGAAGAATCATAGAATTGTAGAGTTGGAAGGGAACTTGAGGATCATCTTGGTTGACTTGGATGATTTTGGCATATGAAACTAGGAAATGCCTTTGATCTTCTCGTTATATCTGTGTCGTGTGGGTTCAATAACCATTTTAACTGATATTCAATTAACAAAATGCTGCCAAATTTCAAATCAATCCATTGACCCATTTTCTGCATTTATCGTTATCATGGTGGAATGTGATTCAGGTGACTCACCCTTAACACAGGGCCACAAGTGTGGTCCTATAATTCACATTATGTATAAATTGAAGCAGAAGGGGCGAGGGGAGAACAGGTCCTAAGTGCTATGTACGCAGATCTACTGAAACTGTAATAGATAAAGGATAATGCAAGTAATCTCCGTGGAGTTATAGAGAACAAATGGAGACAAGAAAACCCAAGAGCCTAATCTGAAAACCTGCTCTTGGAGGACGGGCAGGCTGAGCTTTGCAGCTTCACTTCTACATCATAAAGCACAGCACGCAAACCCATGTCGGGATAGCCAATAGACCATACAAAAATCAGCCAGGGTACACTTTGGTGTTTTTTAAAATAAATCATTATTTATTATAAAAATCTCCGCAGTCCTCACTTTTCTTGTAAACAAGTACACATTTGCACAAACTAACCATACTTAAAGCTTCTTAGAGAAGAGGGTCCAAAAGGAACGCCAGCTTGTTTGCATAGCTTAGCAGTTGTGGATCAGCAATAGTCTTAACAGATTTCTTTTTACTAAGTAAGCCTCGCAGGGCAGAAGCCATCAGACAGTACTGAAGAAAACACAGTACAAGACTGGGCTGTGTCTATGAAAATCCACCACAAAGATTCAGCATCAAAAGTCCCTCCCGCAGTTCAAAGGGCAGCTTGTGAAGGTACGTTCTCAAGTCTTCGCAGGGGGCTGTGCAAAGAACTTTCAAAGAGCTGGCAGTACAATACTTTGGCACAGTAGTCTTTAGCAAAAACAGCAACTCCACACACATCCAAGGCTGATGTACATAAAACCAGGCTCTTTCACCAGCTCTGGCACAGGAGTGTGTCCCATCAATCAATGGCAATATGGCATACTCTGGATTGGCATATAGACGGCGGCAGACCCATGCTGACCTAGGGGGAGAAAGAAGAAAGCATCACTAACTCACATCATGCCCATTTCAAAAATGCATAGGAAATCTAAGAAAGCTGAGCACAAGTTTGGTCAGGGTCTAGCAGGGGAGAATTCAGCCCATTATTATTATTATTATTATTATTATTATTATTATTATTATTATTATTTTAAAAGAAGATGGAACAGGTTGTGTGTGCTGCTTGCCCAGAGCAGGGTGGAGAGCAGCTTCCCCATTCAGTGCCACCACTGATGCTTCAGTAAACAGTCTCAGGAAGAAGACCCCAAGGCTTGGCTCGTTTTTCTTGCTTCCCTGCCTGCCTTGAGCTGTGTGCATCGGGAGTTGGCATAAGCTGCCTAATCCCCAAAGGGAGCCACAGAGTCCAAACAGTACAAGCGAGAGAAATTTATCCCACCCTAAGTTGAAAGTATGAGAGCAATAGTTTCTAGACAGACAACCCCAAATATTTACACCACCTTCAAATGTTGACTCTTACCTTGGACAGGTAAAAAGTGCACACACCAACAATTTGGTTTCTATCTCCACCCCCTGCATGCCTTAAAGCAGGACCGGGGAACCTGTGGACTTTCAGGTGTTGTTGGATTTCAACTCCCATCAGCCCCAACTAGCTTGGCCAATGGCCATTATGGGAATGGTAAGAGTTCAACAACAATGGGAGGGTCACAGGCTCCCCATGCCTGCCTTAAAAGACTGGGCTTTGTGTGCTTATTTATTTATAGAAGTACTTATATACAGCAAAAATAACAAAGGGGTTTACAACTCTAAAAGGATTTTTAAAAAATACGTACAATAAAAGCACATGAAAATTAAAAACAATTTTAAAACAAAAAATTAAAACAAGCATCAGTAAACCACTGTGGGTGAAGAACTCTGAATTGCCTGCATAGACCTGGAGGAATAGAAAAGTTTTCAGAAAGCATTTAAAAGTTGGCACAGAAGGCACCTGCTGAATCTCTATTGGCAGAGTGTTCCACAGGTTTGGTCCGATGACACTCAAGGCTTGATTTCTTGTTGTTGTCAAATATTGTTAAAGAAACAGCATGAAGCAAGTTCAGCTCTCTGCCAGAGAATCCTAGGAGGAACTTAAACCTCAAGGAATAAGGAGGTAGCAGTTTAATTAAGGAGGTAGTTTAATTCACCAGATAGCCAACCTGGCAAAAAGCTTATCTGTATCTATGTACCTTCCTTTCAATGAAAGGGTGTTACCTCGGTGCTGCACTTTATACCAGAGTTGAGAAAGCTTTCCTGATACTGCATTGATGGAGAGCAAACAGTCTTTTGATTAAAAAAAATGGGGGGGAGCAGGGGGAGGGAGAAAATGATGAAAGGAAGGCCCGTTGCATTGTTCTGGTTGTGGAGGACCCACGGTGGGCCCACGTTCCTCAAATTATAGAAGGTCTGCTGTGCCTGTGATGAAGATGAAAAATCTCCCTCTACTAAAAGTGAGTTTCAAAGATGAGGTTGGGATCATTTGCAGAGAACCCAGATAACACAGGAGAAAGATTGGCACCCGATTCCCTATTGCACCAGGGCTTCTTAGGCTAATATTTCAACATCAAGTTTAACTCCAAAAAGCTATGTTCAATGCAATGGTTGAAACATTAAAGTTTCCCATTTAGGGGTAGATCTCATCCAAGTGGAGCCATTTCAAGCTGACATAAATGTGTGGGGAGAGACTTAAATGCCACATGTTAGGCAAGCATGGAGAAATATGCTGCCTATGCTCCCCCTAAAAATCCATTTTGCCCCCAGGTGTTTTTTCTCACTGTAAGGGTTTCTTCTCATTTTTTTATTATTATTTTTAGCCCACTTGGGAGGAACAAAGCTGGAGCAAAGCAATTTGGGGCTGGAAGTACAGGCAGAGAGTAGATTCGGCTCCTCTATATCATGCATGCTGCTCTTTAAATCATCTCCAACACACTTCATATGAATTCAGCAGAAAACTGAATTCTAACATAGGGGTCTGTCACTGTGGTGTCTACTCTGGATGCATGTAGTATTTTGTTACAGTCTACACAACCTCTGGGGAGCAAGGAGCGGAAGCAAAGAGCTTTGTGCTTTTCAGGAGGATTTTTAAAAAATGGTTGTTTGGAGAACATTACATGCTGCTCAAGGGACAGCGGTCGTTCTCTGTCTAAGTGCTTTTATTCTATTATGTAATTGCAATAGGGCAGTGAAGCAAATGGACAAACACAGCATGGAGCACCCAAGGGACAACTATATCCAGACCCAATTGAAGCAAAAGTCTCAGCAGCAGACTGGCGTCATCAAAGTAGGGGCATGAAAAAACATTTACCAGCATGATTCCATATCAAGTGTTGAAATCGGCACTGAAATTTGCAATAGATGTCTCTTGAAACTGTACAATTTCCTCTATCACTTTGAAGATACATTATACACAGGAGACCTTGTTGTATGTTTCTATGGGGTGGGATGAAGGAAGATTAAGGGTTTGTCTTTTTAGAAGGTATGCACAATCAGGCAGTAGTCACTGAAATATATCAAGCCAAGAAGGTGGTTCAAAGGCTGCCTTTTATACAAGTCATGCCATGAGAGGCCTGCACCAGTCTGAGAACCAAGGATATTTTTTGTAGACACTGAGGCCTAGCAAGTGTAAACTTGAAACACATTTCGTGGAACCATGAAAAGATAAATAATTATTGGAAAAGAATACTGGAATGAAGGAATCTGAATGTTCTACGTGTTCTTTTGAAGAAGAAAACACACCAGGAGAACTTTTCATTTGTCACTGGAACGTGACAGTGAAACTACGTGGAGATATACAATATCATTAGACGTGTGACACAGGCTATTTACTATGTCATTTTATCAAGTGAGTTTTAAATAGTAAACACTTAAAAATGTAATATGCAGATTGGAATGTATGAATAGCATTGCAAATGTTTTTGTTTTTGCATCAGTTTCCTGACATGTGAACTGAATCAGAAACATAATCCTACCCTGAAGTGCAGAGCAGCCCCATCCATACACCACACGTCAAAGAATGCTGGAAGAAAACAGGTTTTGAAGCGGCTCAGAATATAGGCAGACAAACTGACTCGGCGCGTGTCGGAGGCATTCATCAAAGCAGTGGAGGAAGCATGAGTTGTGCACTTCCTCCACTGCCACTTCTGGGTCTCGCACAAAGGAAGGACAAGTGTACACTGTTCCTGCAAGAGGGAGGGAGGAAGGAACATCTGCCCTCACCCCTCATAAGAGTCAAAATTGATGGATTTGTCTATTGCCACTTTAGGTGACCATTCACCTGGGTGATCAACCTAGATGGCTTTAAAAGAGGGCTGGACAAATTCAGGGAGAATAAAGCTACTGGTCATGCTGGCTATGCTCTGCCTTCATGGTTGGAGATAGTAATGCTTCCCTGGACCAGTTGCTGGAAGCCACATCAGGGGTGGGTGCTCTTGGACTCAGGTCCCACAGGCATCTGGTTGGCTGCTATCACAACAGGATGTTGGACTATGTGGGCCATTGGCCTGATCTAGCAAGCTCTGTTTCTCAAAGAGTTGCCTAGAACCTGCCAGTGGGCTTCAGGCCACCTTTTCAGGTAGGCCTCAATGCCACAGCCTGCCCCGCAACTTCTCACTTATCTGCCTCACACTTAAGCTGTCCCGTAGTCATTTGGTACCAGCGTCTCTCTTCATGAGGATAATTCTGGGATGTGAGAAGAAAGAAACTGGCAGTTGTTGTTGGGGGGTGGGGAGATGGGAGGAATGAGGAACAGATTGAATGTGAAAAGAGGAGAAGAAATTACAGAAGATGAGTAAATATAATTTGAGAAGCATGTGTGGTGGGAAAGGGAAAATGTAAAAGAAAAAGGCATATGGACCAGCAAATTCTTCCTTAAATGGGGAGGCCGAGTCAGAGCACCCCCAAAGCAAATATCTGTACTTAGCTTGAGGAAAGGCGAGCTATGGAACTCTTTGTCACAAGGAAAACAGTGTCAAAGAATTTAGCCATTTCCATAGGTGGATTAGATATAGTAGAAGTTTATACCACTAACCGCCACCTGATTATGCCAAACTGCGCCTGTATCTGCCACCATTTTGTGACTGGTGAGCCTCAGTAGTTTTCAGCCAACTCAAGTGAGCATGGGAACAGAAAGTTTGGGAACACCTATCCTAGGAGACTGTGAGTAATGAAAATGAGGTGGTGGTTACAACGAAGACTCATTTCCTTTTGAGTATAATGGCTAAGCTTCACAATGAATTCTGTCTTGTCCAGAATAGAGAGCTAAAGAGGGATTATATACTAATGCATTTCATGTACATAAGATACAGAAAACATGAAAAAGTCATGAGAAACCACTCACTTCTAGGACAATTGCTTAGTGATTTCTTTGCCACAGGTAAAAAAAACCAAACAAACTGAAATTATACTGTACTGAAAGAGTGCTTGGAACAGCATGGGAAATGGAACCAGTGGCTCAGACTGCCCGGGGGGTGGGGGGAGAGAATGAATGCTCTTAATGTACTCAAACATGAAGTGGACTAGAAGGAAGAAGGGAAACCAGGATTTCATCCAAGGCTGGGAAAGAGCAAGAACAACACAGTAGACTCCCTTGCAAAACATGTCCAGTGTTTTACCTCTGGGGTGGTACTTGAGAACAGGTGCCTATCTATACATCACAAGTGATAGAAGTGACTCATATAACCACAGACCTTTTTTAAAAAAATGATCATTTTGTTAATGCCACAGAACAAATACTAGTAAAAGAAAGTAAGAAAGAGAAAGAAAGAAAGAAAGAAAGAGAAAGAAAGAAAGAAAAACATAAGAGAAAGAGAAATATGCACAGCATTATAAGTCCACTAAAGACTATGGAGCAGATTCTGTGCTGTCAAAAAGTCAAGCCATTTAGATTTCAGCAGCTGCCCAAAAATAAGTTTATGCTCTAATCATGGCTAAATAACTAAATATTGTAAGAAGGTTTCCATGCAATTAAAAAAACACAGAATTATTCGAAAAACAGATTTTTTTTGTAATTGAGGGTTACCGGTAGATTGGTAATCTTGTCTTTTCCATAAAAATGGCCTGAATGGTTTCTGAGACCCTCAAATTAGGCTTTGGGGTTTCTGCATCTGACACCATGGACACCAGCCATCTTCTGAGTCTCAGGATATACTTCCAGAAGGCCAGGGGTCATTAACATGACAGTTGCTTGAGCCAAAACACTCAAGTGTGACATCAGCCATCTCAATCAACACTCAGCTGGGGAACAGGCAAGGCAAGAACATGTTGTTCAGAAGCAGGAAACTGCTGCCTTTGGGAAGCAAAGCATTTGCAACACACAGCTAAAAGGGCTTAGGGCTTTCTCCCCCAGAGGCAATGGAATCTTTCATGCACAGAAAGAGAGTTTAAGTTACTTTGCAGAAGCATTAGCTGTATCATCCAGTTGGGACTTATAGGAATGTAGTGTGCTAGACAAGTCCAGAAACATTCAGCAGGAATGAGGTGCACAAAGCAGGAAAGGGAACATACAGTTACTATAGCAGGGGATCAGACTTTTTTTGTTGTTGGTGGTGTTGCAATCTCCCAGCCACACATCTTACTGTCATAGACATCTGTGTTTTGGTCCCATGTGTTTTGCACACATTAGCACCTCTTGCTACCTGCTGCACTGCTTGTGGTGATAAAGGTCTACACTGGAAAGGGAGCCCTTTCCCTATTGAGAAGGGAGATCCAGGGTGGCGCAGTGCTGGACTACCAATGGGGGGGGGGAACCAGGTATAAGCCGCCACTCAGCCATGAAACTCCCTGGAAGAGCTTCGGCAAGTCACTATCGCTCAGCCCTAATCTACCTCTCAAGATTGTTGTGAGGATAAAATGGGGGAACGGAAAGGAAGGAAATTTAGGATATAAATACAATAAACAAGGGACTGCAAAATACAAAACAAATGAGATCCTACGCATCCACAAGACTTCCAGGACTCATGTTAAGAAGTGCTGTCACACTTACAAAGCTAAGCAGGGTCTGATATGGTTTCAAACTGGATGGGGAACCATGTGTTAAGATTCCTGCATTGCAGGGACTAGATGACCCTTGGGGCCCCTTCTGTATGATTCCATGACAGCTACAGCCTACAGCGGCTAAAAGCCAGCCAGGAATCACCTACAGATGAGCACAGCAGGCCTTTCCTCACTCATGTTTTGAACATAGAGCAGCCTCCTCCGACTGGTACCTTCCAGATGTTTTTGCCTACTGCTCTCATTAGCCCCAGCTGGCACAGCTAGGCTTTTCTTCTCTATCAATAAGGCTTTGCTGGTGTTAGGCTTGAACTCGCTGGGCATGATGTGGCTCCAGTCTGCCCAAAGTCATGCCTTCTCTTAATACTCTCAAGAATGTTTAAGGGGCAAACTGCAAATACTCACCGTGGAGGGAAAGGCGGTTGGCACAGGCTCAGCAGGGCCATTTACTGCTTTGTTTCTGGGCTACAAGAGGGTCGTCGCTTGAGCTCAGCTTGAGGTCTCCCTAAGCTTAAGAACGGGCCCACCGTCTGGCACCACAGTTATAACTATTGGGAAGAGAGGTGCCGGGGTTCAGCGTGTCCGGCAGCTGCCCCCCACGTCCTACAAGTCACATACCATTTAATTCCATATACTGTATATTAAAAGCAGAGCGAGGCAGTTACACCGCGAAGTGCGGTGGGAGAGACCTGTCTATCCCAGGGAATTTCTGACCACGTGCCTTTTCTTCCATCCTTCCTTCCTTTGGTTAAAGAAAGGTCCAAGACAGCGAGGACGGGCGAAGGAAGAGCAGGTTCCCCGGGAGGCAGCGCTTCACACCAGCCGCTCCTCCGTCCTCGCGGCCCCCTGCTCGAGCTGCGCAGCCGGGCGGAGGCGGCTGAGCTCCAGGGACCCGGCTGCTGCTCCCGCTCCCGCCGCCGCGCCTCGCGTGGCCTTCGCGGGAAGGCCGGAGCCGAGAGGCGCGCAAGGCGCAGGCGCTGGCCGGCGGCGCTGCGAGAGGCGCTCGGAGAGCTTGGCGGCCAGGCGCAGGAGGCTCTGCCGGCGACGGGGCTGGGTCGTGCCTGCGGCGGCGGCGGCATCGGCGGCGGGGCGCACCCCGATCTGCAGCTCTTCGGCGGGCACCCCGCGCAGGTTCCCCGAATACCAGAAGAGCCAGCAGAGCAGCGACAGGAGGAGCAGCAGCGACCCGGTCAGCACCAGGAACTCCTCCAAGGGTTGCCCGTCCACCATCGGCCTCCCCACGGCGCCCGCCAGCACCAGCGCCAAGCCGGCCACGTCCAGCACCAGCGCGGCCACGAGGAAGACCGCGCAGTGCCCGCAGCGAGCGTGGCCCATGCCCGCACTGGCGCAGCGCCGGCGGGCAGGCGGCAGCCAAAGTCCGCCGAGGGCCACGCCCGCTCAGGTGCCGCCGGAGGGGCCACGCCCCGCTCACCTGCCCGGCGGCACCGGAGGAGGCTCAAGTGAAGCGGGGACCGCGCCGTCCCCGGGGGCAGGTGAGAGATAAGACCCCAAGCGAGCGGCTCGGCTGTGCGCGATCAAGAATTACCCCACAGCCGACGGCTGTCCGTCGCAGCCTGTCACCGATTGCTCCCATAAACCGCGCAGTCTCGCCGGATTTGGATCTCGCCCTTCGGTTCAAGGACTGTCTTAGCGGTATCGCAGTGCGCTTAATAATCATCATAAAAATCTCCGGTGCCGTCGCACTTGGAATACCGCGAGCCGTTTTGGTGACCCCATTTCACCCTCACGCCACGTACACGGGTGTAGTAGCCAAGCAGCTGCCCCCCTAAATCAAGCAAATAAGTAAAAATACTTAACTCACTCACCAAACTCGTCGCAGATAGGTCGATTCTCTCTCCCACCCCCCACCCCCCACCCCAACGTAAACCCTGCCCCTTCCCACCTAAATCATGACTACGCTATGCCCACGTGCTGAAGAGCTGGAAAAGGTACAGGAAAGACCAATCAAAACGACCAGGGGATTGGAGCAACTCCCACAAGAGTTTGTGGGCTTTGGGGGTATAGAACAATTGCTAGGAAATTGTGGGAAATCATGTTTGGCACCTTGGAGGGATAAAGGTAAAGGTAAAGGGACCCCTGACCATTAGGTCCAGTCGTGACCGACTCTGGGGTTGCGGCGCTCATCTCGCATTATTGGCCGAGGGAGCCGGAGTACAGCTTCCGGGTCATGTGGCCAGCATGACAAAGCCGCTTCTGGCGAGCCAGAGCAGCGCACGGAAACTATATAACTGTATAGATACAACTGTAATAAATAAAGGCTGTGTGGATGCTTCATGGCGCTCAGATTCTTTGCTGACGCTGCAACTATAGAAATAACTGGGGAACAGCAACTGTTGCCTCATGCCCTCCTCAAAGGCATCTGGGTGGCCACCTGCAGGATACAGGATGCTGAACTAGATGGGACTTAACAGCAGGTCTGTTCTCCTGTTTCTATTTTCTTTCGGAGCTCAGGTGGCATATATGAAGTTTCTCGTTTGTCCGACAAATAGCGATAAATCCCAAATCATTCTGTGAAAGCCAGATTCGGAGCCAAGTAAACGACAGCCCAGATTTGAATCTTCGAAATCTCTTTTATTCTTTTTCAACAAAAGTGAGGGGAAGGTTGGAGGGAAACAAGGAGCAACCAAACCCATGCTTTTCTCATTCTTCGCCTGATCATTTTGATGGTGAAAACAAAAGGCTGATGAAAGGGTGTGAGCAGGTAATGAAGCCCCTCCCACATTGTTTTACACACTGCCTCAGGAGCTCACCTGCCAGAAACCTCACTCACACCTCAATTTATTTACTGACCCATGTGGCCAACATAGGCTCACACCCCTTGCTGTGCTCCGTGCTCATTAAATGATGTAGAATGACTTCTCTCTCTGCAAAGAGAGATGAGCATCACCTTGGTCCTCCCTAAACATTCAGCTACAGGGTTCTGAAAAGCATCTGTTTGTCATACTTTAACTGCCCGTGTTATGAGTCAAACGAAAGGTGTTCAAAAATGAGTAACTTAAGCTAATGCATCTTCAATACTTGCTTTCTTTGTCAGTGAATCAAGTCACTTACTGCTTGGAGACTCTTGAGAGCCTTGGTGCATCTCATTTTAAAATTTACATTTGTCATATTTCTAGAAGTAAAATTCAGGACACAAAAGCTGTTGGGCTTTTTTGACATATGGCAAGCGTAACATATATTTCAAGGAGGCAGGGGAGAATAAATATCAGGATTGGGGCTGGATTGGGAGTTTCATAGCAACTCTGAGGAAGTGTTTCATTGAGGCTGCAGCAGGCAAAGAGGGAAGCTCCTCTGCACCCACAGCCCCAATCCTAATTCTCCTTATTGTGACTAATATTTAGACAACCAGGGGACACGGGTGGCGCCGTGGACTAAACCACAGAGCCTAGGGTTTGCCGATCAGCAGGTCGGCGGTTCGAATCCCCACGATGGGGTGAGCTCCCGTTGCTTGGTCCCTGCTCCTGCCCACCTAGCAGTTCGAAAGCACAAAGTGCAAGTAGATAAATAGGAACCGCTCTGGCGGGAAGGTAAACGGTGTTTCCGTGCGCTGCTTTGGTTCGTCAGAAGCGGCTTAGTCATGCTGGCCACATGACCCGGAAGCTGTACGCCGGCTCCCTCGGCCAATAAAGCGAGATGAGCGCCACAACCCTAGAGTCATCCGCGTCTGAACCTAATGGTTGGGTACCTTTACCTTTACCTTTATTTAGATAACCAAGTGGCAATCAGACTGTTAAGGTCACATCCACATGGGCCCTAAGACTTCAAGCCTCTCAGATCCTTTGCTAATGGATCAACAGAACCAGCTATACCATAGCAGATTGTGAGGAAGAGAAGTACCGTATTTTTCCATGTATAACACATACCCCATGTATAAGACACCCCCTATTTGGGGGGGACTCAAAATTAAGAAAATGGGGGGAGATTGCCCCTGTGTATAAGACTACCCCCTTTTTAACATTATTTTTTTAGTAAAAAAAAAAACCTAGTCTTATACACGGAAAAGTACGGTAATTCCTTTTTTTTAGTAAAAAAAAAACCTAGTCTTATACACGGAAAAGTACAGTAATTACAGGGAATCGGGGGGATTCCCTGTAAAACAACAAGGGAAACATTCTATTTTTCAGTAACGTTGTGGTTGTGAAAACCAATGGGCATTGTGTGTGTGTGTGTGTGTGTGTGTGTGTGTGTGTGTGTGTGTGTGTGTGTATCTCTGTATGCACACATATATAATCATATATAAAATAATTATTTTGTTTCTTTGGAATGGTGAGAGAGACTTTTTTTAAAAAGTGTGGTTGTTGAAACCAACCAACATAAATTAGCCTGAGTACTAGCCAGACTTTACAGTATATAACTGTATTTTTTATATTTAAAAAGATAGATTACCTATTAATATGCTGATGAATAATTGCCCCCTACCCTTCAACTTTGTGAGCTTCCTTGTGTTTTTCAAAAAGCGGAAGCATCTTGGGTAATGTTCATTTCTATCAAACTGTTTAAGACTGACTCTAACCAGATGCCACTGGAAAACACAGGAGAAAGCCTGTTTGGTTGACACCCCCTTGCCCAGATTCCAGACAGAAGAGGCTTGTGTGCAAACAGATAAGATGGGAGAAGTGTTGCTGACAAGTTGAACCCCTGACCCCAGGCTTAGAACGACAAAGCAAGGTTAGGTTCACCCAGGGCCCTGGTGGCTTCCAACGGCTGTCTTGATAAGTGCTTCGCAGAGCTGGTTTGTGTTTTGCCAGAAAGCACACTGACAAATTTCCTCTGTGTTGTTTTCAGCTGAAATATGATCTTCTTGTGCGACTCCATCTCTTACCCTGCTGCCACGTTTTCCAGAAGTGTCTGTATGTGTCCAGTGTGACTAGTTCTGTCAAACACAATCCCCTCTCCTACCTTCACGGCTGTTTTCTACCTTAAGGGTTATAGCCTGCCCCAGCATTTAGCAGGGAAACACGAAGAACGAGCTTGAAGAACGAGCTTTTCCGGGGGCTATTAAGCTTACTTTGAAGTAAATGGAGAGAGGAAATTACCCAAGCCTTTTGCTGGTTTTAAGCAACAATCAGATTTGGGACTCTGGCACAGAAAGGGCTTTTATTAAAATATAAATGCTTCCTGTGCATCCCAGTGTAACTCAAGGCAAGGTTGCACACAAGACGGAAAGAGGGTTTGTTTGTTTTTCTGGATAGTGCCAAGGGGCAGCTTCAGGAATGGGTCTATGGAAGAGCTGGGAGAGCGAGATGTGTACATGGGGACTTAGTTCTCTGCTTGTATGACTTATAGAAGTGAGCCTAGCCAAATGCCAAAAACAGTATTGATCTGGGGGTGTATTTACAAATTTTGTATCTTCCAGTTACAAGCCAAATAAAGAGTAAGACAAAGGCTGTGGGGACATTTCTGAAGATATTTGACCACCTCCCCCAGATCTTCTCAGTGACCACGAGAAGCACCTGACTCTTAACGAAATACTCCAAATTTTAGGAATAACAAGTGGGGTACTAGGGAATGAGGACCACCCCCCAAAGCTTAGTGCCACTCTTCTGAAATGGGAGGTGTCATGCTAATGGCACCCGAGCAGCTTCCTCCACCGCCGGTTGCCCCAGCCTTCTTTGGTAGCCTGGCTCTGAAGATGCCCATTGCCTAGAATTGCCTGTCGGAGTCTTGCCTGCCTGGAATCCATCCTGTAATGAGTCAGACCATTGGTCCATCTAGCTTGGTATTGTTAACACTGATTGGTAGTGTTTTGAGTGGGAGATGTTCCCAGCCCTACCTGGAGATGTTAGGGATTGAACTTTGGTCCTGCTGAATGCAAAGCAGGTGCTCTAGCCCTGAGCTACGACCCTTCCCCAAATTGGGGTGGGGGTGGGGATTTAGTTTGTTCCCTTCTCATAGCACTGCTCTCATGGCCTGGATTTCTGCAAACCCCAGAAGCAGGGAGCTGTTCTTAGCTTGCTATCATAGCAGACTGTGCAAGCTGAAGTAGTGCAGTAATTCGAAAGCATTGATTCCCAGGAGAAGAGCCACGCTGCCAATGTGGTAAGTGTCAGGAAACACTTAGCATGCTCAGATTTCAGCTGCTGCTCTCCTCCTTAATAGAAATCTGGCTCTCCCGGTGCCAAGTCCCATCATGCTTTCCAAGAGCGGTGCACAAAGTGTACCACGTTCTCCCATTAACCTCCACCCCTCGTGTTCTGCAGGAGGTACGTGCACTCTGAGATCGGCTCCTGTAAGAGACGGTCGTGCCAGCAAGGCTGAGTTCTAGAGCAGCATAGGAGAAATGACGCACAATTACAGAAATGCTTGTTTTTTGTTTATTTATTTTTTTAAAAAATCAAGAGACAAAGAGCCATTACTGGTGTTAGAGGATCCTGTGACACACTGCACAAACTGTCCCCCACCCCACCCCACCCTACCCTACTCTCCTGCTCTGTATTCTAAGTGGATATTGAAGGCTGTATGCAACTAAGGGGACTTCCAGACTGCTGCCATTTTCAGGTGGGAATTCAATCACAATTCAGGCTGTGCAAGGAAAGCTGATTTGGTCACTTGTCTGCAACAAACCCACTTCCGCCAAAGACCAGACTTTTAGCAATATGGAAGGTGACAGGAAAACGCAGAGGAAAAGTGTGGGTTGGCACTCAACTTCGTCTAGCCTCCCTGCAAACAAATCAGAGTAAATGAGCCACCGCCAACTCACATCCCTGCAGACAAGTCAGGATGAATGCTCAATAAACAGGTTGTCTGGAAACACCCTAAATAACTGTTCTGAAGGAAGAACGTATGGAATCTCCCTGGCTGCTGTTCTGGCTTGGATGGAAGTGGCTGTATTCCAGGTGGGTGGTTGGTGCTGATGCTGCAACCGTAGAAGCGCACCATGGAAACAAGGAGCCATATGCTCTAGTTGTCTTTATTTACCAGATATTGCCCTGCTCCCCTTTTGCTACCTGTCCTTGATAAGTCACGATGACACATGCTCTCTTCCTCCCCTCTCCTTACAAAGTCAAGGCATTTTCCTTTGAGGCTGTGCTGCTTTTATGGGGATATTACATCGTCCCAGCTCTAGACACACTTGACTCTTCCCCCAGATATCACAGGCACTGTTACTTCTACCATCACTTGGTTCCATGAGTGTCTCGGGTGCCTTGGACAGAATGACCAATAACACCAGTAACAGTAATCTGCCCCAGCACCATCTCACTGTACTTTTTATTTACATTTCCTTTAAATGCTTTTACTAGCTGTGCCCTGCCACACCATACAATCACATCACTACAGTGCACAAACCATACCTTATTTTTTTTTAAGGACTGCCCCCTTGCACTGAGTTACAATTATATTTTTTTCAGAAGTACTTCCAGATGAGAGTCTATTGTGGAATTGGTTCTGCTCACAAACACACATTTCTTGCACCCTCCACATGACGTTATCATAAAAATGCCAGCGCATAGTTTTTCTTTGTTTAATGTGCATTTACCCATGATGTGGAAAACCTGGTAAATAAAAATAACCTTTTACACACATTTGCAGTAAACTGTATGGAAGTTTTTTTAGATCATTTTAAAGGAAATGAGCAGCTTGTCTTGTAATGTTTTGACAGGTGATGGCACCCCTAATACTGTTGTGTGTGCATATAAATATTGGGAAGGAAGGGGGATTCTCTGTTCCTTCCTCAGTGAATGGAGTAAGCCTGTAGGGGTGGCCAACTCCCAAGAGACTGCGATCTACTCACAGTTAAAAACTGGCAGTGATCTACCCCAGGTCAAAGTTGTTGAGTTTTTTCAGGGGAGCCACAGTTGTTCAGCTTCTTTGGGGGGGGGACCAGTGATCTACCAGTGATCTACCGGAGACATCTAGTGATCTACCAGTAGATCATGATCTACCTGTTGGACACGCCTGGAGTAAGGCATAATCTGAACTGGAAGCTCCACGGTCTTACCAGTTTTTGAGAAACACAGCCCAGCATCAAACACTGAAGCCCACACTGAATAGTTGACTCTGCGGAGAACTGAGAACTGAAACGAACCTTAAGAGCACATCCCTATCTGAAATGAATTAGAAATGTTCGGAAACAGCTATCCTAGTGCCAGGAAATAAAAAGCTCGGTCTCTATGTGCCTCTTCTACTTGTGTCAGCAGGAATAGCTGAGGGTTGCCATGGAGGGGGGAAGAATGCACAAAGCAGCACTGGTGAGGAGGCACTTTGGGAGTGAGAACCATTTCCAAAAGGCAGCTTCTGAAAATGGTTCAGAATGAATGAATCTAAGGCCTCTATAAGGCAGAATCTAAAGACTCCTGGTTGGTTGCATCTCTGGTTTGTTCTATGTATAAAAATCTCTACACTTCATCATAAGGGCAATATAACCAGTACAGCCCAATAGCCTTCGAAGCAGTTTCTCAGAGAACCCCAGTGCAAATGTGTATGTGATCTAGCATATCTCTTTCCACTCACATTTTCCAACTGGAGCTCAAATACTTTTAATTGCCTGCCTGCCTGCCAAGACCAATGCACTGCTAACTCACAGAGCCTGGCCTTGGCATGCAGTAGAGTCTTCCAGGACCAAGAAACCGGGCTTGATCATAGTTTCAATGAGACATTTTTCTCACTGGGTCACAGGAGTGTTGCCAGTTGTTCTCCCTGACCAAGGGGTAGATTCCTGGACGAACAGCAATGTAATATTGTAGACTGCCTTGGAAGAGCTGTGTTCCCAAAGGCGGCATATCGGTGTTTTTGCAAACATGTGCAGAACACCCAAACCATATACCTCTCCAGGTGTTCATATTTTCAAAAGCTGATGTCACATTCATAACTGTAAACATTGTTCCTTAAACATAATTCACTATACTTGACAAGTTCCTGATCCTGGCTAGTTGTCTGGAATTCTATATTTCAGTCCATCCATGTTTGTCTACAACCATCGACATAATTTTGGGGACTTGCATTCTAACACGGGGCTCATCCAGACTTCCTTTTGTGCTGTGTTTATAGACTTTAAAGCACCGTGTCTCTGTGGTGTTATTGTTTTTTGCCCCAGTGCTTTCCCTGTGAAAACCCACTCTTTACCGCTGAATTGGAGCAAATGGCAACCCATGGAGAACCTGAATTGCCATTTGTTCCAATTAAGCATTAAAGAGCAGGTTTTCTCAGGGAAAGCACTGGGGCAAATAAAAGGGGGGCATCTGACACAGTGCTTTAAAGTGCCCCCTGCCTAGCAAAAGGGAAATGTGGATGAGCCCAGGGTCTTTTGTTCAGGCGCTTTGCTGAACAAAGGAGGAGCAGGACAGTCACAAACAATAGCTGCAGTAGCATGGCATAGAAAGTGTGACAGATCTCTAGGCAGATCCTGTTTCCTTACACAACAGTCTGCCATCTCCTCTACGATAGTACAGCTCCATGCCCCTCTTTTTCAAAGTAATTTTACAATGACAACCCCTCATTTTGAGAGCATTTGAGAGCCTGGATCCTCTGAGACCCTTCAGACATTACCCTCTCGCCCCGAGCCTGAGACTTTTGCACGATTAGTATTTGTACTCACACACAGTTGTTTGCTTGCACAATGGCTTCTTTCCTTGAACATTTTAATTGGGGTTGAGGCAGAGGGGTTTGGGTTTTGTTTTAAAAACCCAAAAGCCAGTTGTTGGAATAAAAATATCAACCTGCTTTCTCACAAAAGCTTGTGGCAGTTATTAGTCCCAGTGGAGGTTCATGGCACAAGTCTCAACTTTCTTGTGAATACAGTCTGAAAACCAGGCTCTTGAAGATACAGATAGCATATCCTTTCAAGCAATAACGGGTGTGAGAAATCCACTGTTCTGGGATCTGATCTGCCAGTTTTCACTCTCTCAGCATGGATATCCTATCGGAAAATATATTCACTGGCTAAGGACGCAGTGTCACCCAACAGTGTCTCTGCCTGGGGATAGAGAAATCTGTTGCACACAGGAAGTAGAGGAGGGGATGGGAGTGAACTCCCCTTTAGGGCAGTGCTGATCTGTCCTTGTAGGTCCAGGGAGAGAAAGGCAGAGCCCCGTCCTCTGCGACACAATCCTCTTCGCCTGGTGGCCGAATCTTGAGAGCTGCCTTCAGCGGTTGAGGAAGAAGGACTTAATGCTCTGGAGGATGTGGTACTTCTGCTTCTGCCTCAGCTTTTTGCGGATGATGGGGATCCAGACGAGCCCACACACCAGCAGCATGAGGCCAAGCGAGAGGAAGGCCGGCCCACACAGTTTGAACACCTCCTTGGTCGTGTTGTTCATGCCTCCTCTTTGGTCTGAGGTGAGGCAGGTCAGGCTGGTGAGAGCCACTCCAAAGAGGAACACGGCTCCACCCACTGAGATGACAATAACGGGCTTGTGGTAAATGTCCCACTTGTTCTGGTGAGGAGCATTCCAGGTGGACTCACTTCGCGAGCTGATGCACAAGGTGCTGGCTGTTTGGCTGGCCAGCAGGTCCTTGTACTCGGGGGACTTCTCTCCCTCCTCTGTTTCTTTTGGCTGTGTTTCCATGGTAACCTGTTATGCAGACTCAGGATGTTAAGGCCTATGGGGGGGGGGGGAGAGAGAGAAATGGACCAAGGAACAGGTTATTTGGATAGCTGTATGCTTCACTCTCACCCAAACCCTTGGGCTATGACTTATCTACATAGCTAATGGGTGTGACTGGCTCATGATCCTGGATGTTCATTGTGTCTGTCACAGGACCCGTTTAGGCCATGAGGGCAGGTCAGCCTCACTAGTTCTGAGGTTCCACATGTCCTTCCTTGGTAATAAGGGCTCTGGCCTCAGCTCCTATGAGGACAAACGTACATAGTTCAAGTGGTGAGCCTGCTGTGGAAATCCACTCAACACATTTCTGGTACCATACTGTTTTCCTTCCCAGCTGGGGTCAAGGAGAACCTGCCATTGCGAATTAGGAGCAGAAGCCAGATTTGCATAGTCCTAAATGGAAAGCCCTTGTGATAATGATGGGAAAATCTTATCCCATTCTGAAGCAAAACTGTTTACAGAGCTGATCAGCTGGCTATCGTAGAAATCCTCATGGAATTGCCCAGCTTCATTCACTCACTTTTTATGAGGCATCTACATGATGCTGTAAACCAAAGATTATCACTTTGTTTCTTTCCCCTCTGTGGTTCTTCTGTCTTTTCTGAGACTGCAAAAAATGCTGACATCCCCCCTGCCTCCAGAAGGATGGAAACTGAGCTCAATCTCCACAAGTGTAAGGGCCCTGAGCACTATTCCTCTGGCTTTCTGAAAGGGCAGGATTTTTACATGGGCATTGTCAAATGCCGCCTGAGGAAGCCGTCTCACTCTGCCTAATGGTAGAGCCCTGGAGTAGACCCAGGAACCGCTCACCTGAAATCAGATTGAAGCATGAGCATCTGGCCTACACTGATTTGCTAGACTACGGGCGGGATTAAACTAAGGGCCCATTTGCACTTTCGTTCATCCCATGATTTCAAGTCACAAATCTGAGAAGTTTTAGTTTTGTCTCACCACTTTCCCCAGGGAAAACCTGCTGTTTACTGCCGAATCAGAACAACTGCCAATTGTTGTTTGCTCCGATTCAGCAGTAAAGAGCGAGTTTTCATGGGGAAAGCTCTGGGGCAAAAAAATAGCTCTTAGACACAGAGCTCTAAAGCGCAGACCATACCTGGAAAGCACGGAGGAAAGGTAAGTGTGAATAAGCCCTTTCTTGTGCGCAGAAACCTCTGTTTTTTGCATTGCTGTCATCTACATACTAAGGTAAGAATCAAATACATTGCCCTCCCCACTTTTGCCTTTGGCCACACACCCTACCACTGGCCTGTGGCCCCCAGAAGGTTGATCACAAGAGTATGTGGCCCTTGGGTTGAGAAAAGTTCTCCATCCCTGCTGCAGCCCATGAAACCAATTCTTTCCTGCTAGCCTTGTGCCAAGCGAAGTTTCGATCTCTTTTGTTAGTGGTGCGTAGGTGCTGTAGATGGACTCACCATGGGTAAGGATTGTTGGCTTAGTCAAGTCACTGTTGGGCTGAACTTCAATTCCTGGCCTCTTTGTGCTTCTGAGGAGACATAGAAACATATACCGGGAGTTTGATATGCAGCAGAGGGCTGTTACAGCTTCCGCCATCCATTCCTTGATAGCTGTGTAGATATTGTGAGTCACAGCCAAAGCCAACTTCACGCTATCTTCTAAAACTGCAGTTCTGAGCAGCCCTGCCCTGGAAACAGAACACTACGTCCAGCCGGTGCTGGCTTCAGGTGTTGGGGGCAAGAGGTCCTCCTCAGTGAGCTCCCTTAAAATGTGAGAGATACTGCCTTTCGTTCACCTGAGGGCTGCCCATCCCAGTGGGCTGGGGTGCATGGTGACAGTAGGACTGGAGTGCCAACATGAATAAAACTGGGTGTGTGGGGGTAAGTAAGCCCCACCCCAGATAATCAATCACAATATGTGGTGTGTACGCATCATTTGAATGGCAATGCCCATCAACTTTCTGTGGGGAGCTGGCCCCCTCAAATATTTTATTGGGGGAGGGGGTGAAGTGACCTCAGCCCCTAGGAGCTGTCTCCTATGCCATAGGAGGATCAGAATACAGCCTCCTCACACTCCTTTTCACCCCACCTGCACTTACATGCTCACTTTAAAGCACTCAAGAGCATTCTTTGCTCTCTTGGCAGGTACCCCTCGCCCTGGAACATGATGGATTGCCCCAGCAGCCCCTATATCATCATCATCATATAGAAGCCTCTGGGAGCTCCCATTTTCCAACAGAAGGGGTACTTAGCTGCTCCAAGACAAGCAGACCTGCTTGAGATTGCAAGCTGTGAGGAGCTGGCCAGGTTTCTTGGGGGAGAAGTGGTAAGTTCAGCATTCTCAAAACAGGCAGCAGCAGTGATTGGATAGAGCAGTGGTGCTGGCTGGGGCCGATAGGATTTGCAGTTGAAACATCTGGAGGGCATCAGGTGGACGAAGGCCAGGCGAAAGGCTTTGTCCGACAGTCACAATGGGGCCACCCAAGCCTACCCCAGAGCCATATGTGCACCGGTGTTCCACTCATGGCTGCCACCCAGAGGTGGTGACAGGGCTTTGCATGGCTTTGCTTGTGTAACAGGCACACCTGGGTCTGTTTCACTCTAATGGTGCAGCTCGCCAGGTGGCTGCTTTGTGCCTTGAGAAACCGAGGGAGGCACACGCTGCTTACACACCACACACTCAAAGCAAATTCAAAGCACATTTCCCTCCAAAAATCCTGGGAGCTGGGATTTGTCAAGGCTGCTGGAAATCATAGCTGTGCGAGGGGTGGAATTACAGTACCGGGATTCTTTTGGCACTGGTGGTGGGAAATTTTATTTAAATATATATTGCATACGCAACCACACAACTCAGCAAGAGAGCGAAAGGGAGGACCTCCTTCTCAAAAATGCCCAAGGGATTCTTCCCCATCACTGCACCCCCCCCCCACCTGCTGCTCTTCTGCCAGGGTGCACACAATATCCGTGATATAATTAAGATGATTATACAAGCTAAGGGAATGAGAAACCATGATAGGAACATAGATGATGACGACGGCTTTAACAGGGAGGAACACAAAGCATCTGTTCAGTCCGGTTGATGTGCATTGTACTCTTTGTTCTATTGAGCCTGCATTTGCAGTGCAAAACATTCAATTTCCTGGACATTCCCTGCTTATGAACAGGCGATCCCTCCATTGTCCATTCCACGTAAGGGAAGTCCTCCCATATATCACAGACATATTTTAGCTTACTGGTCTGTCTGCTGCTTGCGTTTTATACCATATTGTGCTGTCTTTTATCCCCCGACTCCTGTTATAATGTTTTTGCTAAGTTAGCTGCTCTGAAAGGGCAGGATAACAAACCCTCAAATAAGTAAATATCCACAATTTGTAGCCTTTCTTCTCTGCTTTTCTTGGGGAACTAGAATGAAACACACCGAGAGGGAACTTAGGAAGAGTAGGGGGGGGGGACATAATTCAAGGGGACTATAGCACAGAATTCTGACTAGAGTTGATCTTTTTTCATTTAGATAGCCTGGCACCAGTTGCCTCTGCCCTCATTAATTCAGTATCATTGCAGAGCATGAGTTGTTCAGTGCCATGCAAAATGGTTATGCAAAGAGGCTGGCAAGGTTGTTTTTTATCAGCAGGAGACTGATCACACAAACACACACCCTGCACACACACAATTGCACTGTTCAAAGTGGTCAAGTGGGCACATATGGGGTGAGGCAATTTCACAGGTAAACTGGTCCTAAGTTGTTAACATGCCTTTACATGACACGTGTAGTTTGACAGCCAGCCCTTAGTGTGCCCTGGGCAGTTGTGCTTGTGAGCGATTTCCCTTTTCCTTTGTGGGAATCTGCAAAGAGTTGGTTTGCGATCCACTCCTCCTATTCTTTACATGTTGCTGGTGTGGTGTCTGATAACCAACCGAGGAGTGTCAGACCACCTTGAAAAATGAGGGGTCTCCTTGTTGTATGGACTTGATGTACCAGCCATTATAAGAGACATCCATTTATATCAGGGATGGGGAACCCACGGTCCTCCAGATGTTGTTGGATTCCAACTCCCACCAAGCCCAGGCAGCTTGGCCAGTGGTCGGAGGATGATGGGAGCTTTAGCCCAGCATCGTCATATGGAGGTCCAGAAGTTCCCCATCCCTGACTTACAATGCATGGGACTGTGACTTTCACCAGTGATTTCCCTTCTCCCCTTAGCCTCCCTTGGCATAGTCCACTCTCAATCTCCACTCTCACCTCATTTTCCTAGAGGTACGTTGGGCAACAAAGGACACAAATTATGCAAAAAGCAAGAGACCCATCTTAGCTGCACCCCATCCCAGTGTGAATGGGCCTCAACATCTTCTCCTGCCAGTTTCCCCATAGGAAAGCCAGGCAGGGAGATCACACCACCCTCCTCTCAGCCACTGCAGCCCAGCCTTGATATTCTCTTTGACCCTGGTTTTCCTGGTAGGAAGAAACTAATCATCCAGAGGAATATTCCTGATCTTCCTGGAGCTATTCTCGCTACACATCCCTTCCCATCTGCCTTCTGTTTCTTGAAGGAAACAGGAAAGAATTGAGAGTAAGATTCCTCCTCTACTGGTCAGCACAAGCCTCTGCCTCACTTTCTACTGGATTATAGTTTTTGGGGGGATGCCTACCTAGATCCTTTGGGTAGATCTTGTGGGCAAATTTGTGGATGTTGGCTGCCCAGTGGCATCTCGCTGGGAAATCTATTGTTCTTGCCAGCTCTGCTGCAGTGGCTGAAGAAGTGTGCACTGTGTCTTGGGCATGTGTGTGAGAATGGCTTGAACTGAGCCCCAGACACTTGGACAATTGAGAAGCATAACCCCCTTCAGGATTCGGATTGCAGGCCTCTTGAATCACACAGGCCCTGCATTTATTTGCAAGACTTTTTTTCAGCAATGCAAAGTTGCGAAATATGCAAAACCTTGCCTCGAGACTGGAAGCAAGCCTGCAAACTGGCTTCGTTAACTGGTGACTAGTGGGAGAGGCTAGTGTTTCAACCTCCCTCCCTCCCTCGCTGCTTGACACTTTACACTCCCACAAACTCATATGCACCTAGGGCAGTGATGGCTAACCTTGACACTCCAGATGTTTTGGGACTACAACTCCCATCATCCCTGACCACTGATCCTGTTAGCTAGGGATGATGGGAGTTGTAGTTCCAAAACATCTGGAGTGTCAAGGTTAGCCATCACTGACCTAGGGAGACAGGAAGCAGCAAGAGTCTCTCTTGCAGCATTCTGACCTTTCCAGAAACCCTTCACAATATGAGAATGCCTGGTGCCCCTTCCCAAGCCTTCTAAATGGTGTGTTTGTGGGTCTCTTTAGTGGCCTGGGGCTCCTGATATTGGCCTGATCCTGATGACTTTTAGTGCTGCTGGCCATGCCCCAGGGGAGGTTTCTGTAAGAAGTGGGGGGAGGGGACCTGGGGACTGGCTGAATCCGCCCTCACTAATTCCACACCCCTTTGGGAGTCAGAAAGTCGAATCCGCAGACATCCTGCTGCCCTGTGTTCTCCACAACTAGAGCCAAAGAGCGAGGAAGGACCAAGTTTCCTAATGCATCTGCCTTGGATTTGAAGCTGTTTTGATTTGTGAAATTGCACTATATTTATATTGCTGATATTTTTAAAATTGTTAAATGGCTTTAAGTTGTTTATTGGAAGTGAATAAACGTGGGCAAGCGGCAGTGTAACAATCACAGAGATGCCCGCCATGCACCAACCCTTCTCCTGGCACGCGTGGCCTGGCACCTGATTTTCCTGGTCGAACCCTGCCAACATCTCCCAGGTAGGGTTGGGAGAGGCCCCTGCCTGGAACCCATGAGAGTCGCTGCCAGTCAGGGAAGATGATGGTCTGACTCATCAGGCAGCTCTGTATATTCCTCTGTGTGAAGGAAGTAGCAGCTCAGGTCCACGAAGTTCAAAGGAAAGAGCCATTGGGATGAAAGTGGGTGAGAGCTACCCAGGATGACCTGAGCAAGGCCGGGATGACCTGGAAGCCTCCCCCCGCAGAACAACCATCATGGGAGCCAATGCTTTCCAACAGGGAGTGCCCATGTCTTGGAGTTCAGGAAGCTACCCGTCATGACAGCAGCTGCACCATTCATCACTCTCCAGCATCTCACTCCATTCTGCTGTGAGAGGATGCTATTTACATTAGGCAGGATTAACCTGACTATGCAGTTCTTGCCTGGCAGGGGAATGAGCATCTGAGTCTCGTCTCAGAAGCGGGGCTGCCACACACCCACACCCACAACCTGTGCAAGTCAGATCTGCAGTTCTGTGCTGGTTTTCTCCCTCCCTCTGACCCCCAGATCCACGCAGTCCCCACACATCTGCTGAGAGACACAAAGGTAGGCTACATGGCCAGTCGGCTAGACTCCCTTTTCCGGGTGCCTCGAGAAAAAGTGCTCATGCCTTTCCTGGGGAAACTTCACATGTTCCCAGCTCCCATCACGGAGTCCTTTTTATGTGGGGTGGTCGCCCCAGTGCACAAAAGGTTTTGCCTCTGATTACCAGCTGTTTTGCCAGAGAGAATATGGGTGGGACTCAGACCTGTTTATTGCATTCCCAGCCTCTTTCAGCCTGTGCAGGGAGTGACTATTATGCCAACTTCAAGGTCCATTTATTTAGCTCCAGGCAAATGTGAAAGAAACCGCCCAGCGGAGATCTATTCTGAGGCGGGAGGCACCTCCAGCTCCTGTTGGGTACTGAAAATTCAGAGCTTGGGATGCAAAGCTCAGCCTCTGGGATTCAGGGTACCCCCCCCCACTCCAGCTCCCTGCCACAAAAAGAGCCCAGGCACCCAGTTCCAACAGAGAAAGTGTTTCTACTTACATGACCAGAGGCTCCCTGCAGTTGGCTTGCCGCTCTGCTAAGGCATGGAATGTGTCCTAAGTGGATGTTGCGATTTCCCTAAGTAGCTTAGCTTCCAGGCTCAGATAACCCCCCTCTGATATCATCTGCATTGAGTGGCTCATAAAACCTGGAGCATGTTCCAGCTCAGATGAGCTCACTCACTCAGCAGCCAATGGCTTGCCTTAACCCTTCGCTGGCCAAAGCTCCAGCACATGGGATGAGCCTACAGGACCAGCTGCTTTTGTTTAGAATATTTTTCTAAATATTTTCTAAATATCTAAAATATGCTTTTTGCTCAGAATATTTGTTTCTTCTTTTAATTTTATTTAATGTATCAAAACATGCAGAAGTTAAAACACACACTCCATGCAAGAAGCACATTTCTGTAACATAAAATGTTTTTACTGCGTGTTTCAATTACCGTAGTAGTGTAGGCCAGTATAATAATCACAAGCACATTAAATACAGCCTTGTGTTTAAACAAATTTGGGTATAAAGTTGAGTAGACATGAGGATCTATAAGTACAAAAAGTTAGTAAGAGTTGATAATGCTTGGACAGCTGTTTTCCAGAATACTTGAGCATTGTAACACATCTCAGTTGTTGGCACAGCACCAATAGTTAACTATTATTGTTCATGGTAGAGCAACAAGCTTTCTGTAATGGAGGAAAATGGAAACCCCATGAATTAGGAACACTGCACACACTACTATGAGAAGAGCAACCCAAGGAGCTTGGTTGGACCTCGCAGAGAGAGCAATACAATGTGAAAAGCATATGGCCATGGGGTCTTGCTCTGGCAGCCATAAATGTGACACCCCCCCCCCCAAAAAAAGCCTGCCTTCTTTGTTTTCCTAGGGCTCGCCTGGTTGATTGTCAGGTTTTACTGGTTATTTTCCCAGCAGATCCTGGTATCAGCATTTCCGAGCATAATGGCAGCAACAATGCTTGATCCGTTACTCTAGTGGCAATCAGGAGAGGGGAAGTCAGGAGGACATTTGAGTTGTCAGGCTGCTGCTCCTCCTCTAGTGCTCTAGGAATAAAGCTGTTGGCAAGCCCCCAACACTTATGGGGCGTTGTGGGGAACCCTGTGCCCACCATCATGCAGATATCAGAGATTAGTAACAAGGGTTGGGTGGGAGAAGACTCCCTGTCTTTTAGCCATCATAAGGATGCAGTAGTAGACTGCATTCTGACAACTTCACAGGGGAATGGGATTGCCATCTTTGTTTTTCCAGGGCCACTGCACTCCTGAAATCTACATGTGAGGCAGGAGTAACAGATGCAGTGTTCCCCATCACTTGTGCTATGTATAGATTCACCTGTTGGTGCTGACCTTTAAAGCCCTAAACGGCCGCGGTCCTGTATACCTGAAGGAGCGTCTCCACCCCCACCGTTCAGCCCGGACACTGAGATCTGGCACCGAGGGCCTTCTGGCGGTTCCCTCACTGCGAGAAGCAAAGCTACAGGGAACCAGGCAGAGGGCCTTCTCGGTAGTGGCGCCCGCCCTGTGGAACACCCTCCCATCCCATGTCAAGGAGATAAATAACTACCTGACATTTAGAAAACACCTGAAGGCAGCCCTGTTTAGGGAAGTTTTTAATGTGTGATATTTTAATGTATTTTAGTGTTTGTTGGAAGCCGCCCAGAGTGGCTGGGGGGACCCGGCCAGATGGGCGGGGTACAAATAATAAATTATTATTATTATTATTATTTAGCAGACAACAGCTGCATGGACCATGGGTGCAGTGCAAAGGAAGGAGTGGATTGTGGTGCCAGAACAGGTTGGGCAAGAGAAGGAGCATCAGTAACATGGGGGGGGGGGTTCTGACAATTCAGGATCATTGAATGTGAACCCCCATTCTCCCCTTCCTTGCATGTATTCTGTGGCTTTCACCAAAGCATCTGTGGCTTTCACCAAATAGGCATTTTTCCAACTTTGTGTGTGTGTGTGGGGGGGGTGTTCTGACAATTCAGGATCATTGAATGTGAACCCCCATTCTCCCCTTCCTTGCATATTCTAATCTGTGGCTTTCACCAAATAGGCATTTTTCCAGCTTTGTACCTGTTTCACATACCTAGGTCCAATAACTAGTGTTTTGAAGCTAAAAGAATATGGATAGGTTCAGTGGCATCTAAAGAAATTCAGTTCAGTGAAACTTATCTGGAACAAAACCAAGCAATTATGTCCATCTCTAATATTTTTTAATTGATCTGATGTATTTACAAGCCACCTTTTAGGACAAGGGTGAGGAATCTTTTTCGGGCCAAGGGGTGCATTCCCACATGCTAGCACCAGGAGGGGGCAGAGGCTAAAGTCGGTGGAGCAATGAATGCAACTTTTACCTTTGTCCAAGTGTTGACTTGCACTCACACAACCAGCTGTGTTCTCTGTCCAGACAAGCAAGATGCGTCGTCAGAGTTTAAGGACACATTCCTGGCAGGCAAAAACATTTGGGGGCAGAGCAGAGCCAGTAAGGGATGCAGTCAGGGGAGACTTGTAGGACCACATTTGGGCCTCAGGCCTAAGGTTCCCTAGCAATTTTTGGGTAGGAGTGAAGAACCTGCAGTTCTCCAGGTGTGGTTGGACTGCAACTCCCATCAGTCCCAGACAGGGACTGGATAATGGACAGGATCCATGAGAGCTGAAGTCCAACAACATCTGGAGGGCCACAGGCTAGTTGCCTCAATTTTTTAGGGTAAAAGCTGTCCAAGCTTCATTGCACCCTCCAGGGCTATCCCACAACATGTCAGATGCTGTTGGCCCATTTCAGTTAACGTCTGAATAAACCCTTCCTTTCCTCCCCTCCCCCCCTTTGTTATTAATAGAATGAATGGGGGTGGATATATTAAAAAAAGGAGGGAAAGCTAATGCAGGGAGGGGAAGCTTGTTTCTTGCAGTGAGCTTGTGGGCCAAAATATGTGAAGAAACATTGCCAGATACATTCAAACCCTTCTGGGATCCCTCTTCATGTTAACAGCTCACTCGCCTAGGTACCAATAACTTCTGCCTCCCACTTCAGAACAGATGCACTTTAGGCACCAGTTATGTGTGGAAAGCCAGCCGTCTCCTGTTTCCTGAACATCCAATTTATTGGAAAGTTGGCCAATATTATGTCACGAGTTAAGAAGCTACAAACTGAATACAGAAGCAGATGAATATGACTAATTACCTCCTGCCACAAGGCAAGCCTGTAACAAATGTAATTCTTCTCTGCTCTTCCAGCAGTGCAGAGAAAAGTCATATGGCTAGTTGTGTTGGTCTTCCACAAACTTTGGGGACAATTTTATGATGTATCAAATTCATCTTACGATCAAGAGATGGGAACATGATGTCCTCTTAGGCGACCTTTTGCCAATCTATTCTTGTAGCCATTTGCCTGAAATTTAAACTCATTTCTTCTCATACAAGGGACAAATTGTAGACTTGATGCCAGCAGCCAGAGGTGAGTGAATGCATATTCAGACACTTTTTGTTGTTGTTAAAAGCAGCGGGGGGGGGGGGTCATTTGTGACAGGATCATGACAAAGTGAGGCACTAATTCCCCCAGTGCGACCCGCTACACACAGCCAGAGCTACTATTGGCTGAGTGTCAGGGACTGGCAGGACTCTGAAGTGTGTGGGGCAGGAGACCAGGAGAGTGAACCAGGAGAGGGGACCAGTGATTTATGGGGTTGGACGCAAGGAAGGAGCCAGGGGAGAAGGGAGAGTCGGGGTAGTACGGGATGGATAAAGGCATGACAGGTGTGGGAGAAGAAGACAGCCTCCCTTTTCCCTGCCCCACTGTCTCCTAGAACAAGGAGGGGCTTGAAGTGGTAAGAGCAGTGGCACATTCCATGCAGGAGAAGTCTCAGGTTACAGGCATGCAACCCATCAGGAGAGCATACAGGTAAGTGGGCAGAGCGATAGGGTCTCTCTACTGCTGCAACTCCTCTGCAGGGTCTACTAGACCAGTGGACGGCTGCCTAGAGGCTAGATGTGTGTGTACCCAGAACACTGTGGAAGCTGCTGCAAGCATTTATCTTGCCAACACAGAATTAACTTTCAAAAGTGTGCCTTCCTTGGCTGGAGAGGGCCAGGACACAGAGGAAGGGAAAATGTATAGATACTTGATATAAAGGTAAAGGTAAAGGACCCCTGGACGGTTAGGTCCAGTCAAAGGCGGCTATGGGGTGTGGCACTCATCTCGCTTCAGGCTGAGGGAGGAGGCGTTTGTCCACAGACAGCTTTTCCGGGTCATGTGGCCAGCAGGACTAAACCACTTCTGGCGCAACGGAACACCGTGATGAATCGGATACCTGATGTAGCTCTCAGTATCAAGCGAGGAGCTACATTTCAACTTCTATTGAACTTTATCGATTTATCTCATTTATCTCGTCCAATAATGACAGGTTACCCCTTTTCGAATACCCTCCCTTGCGGAGTGTTTCCTCAGCCTACTCTCTTCTCCCCTCTCCGTGGGAGTTCTCTGGGCAGCTGCCATCCCTGGTCTCTGAGCTGCCCCCTCTGACCCAAAGAGAGGTGCCTCCTCCCACTGCTCCACAGGGGCCTGGGAAGCACCCTCCGGCCAGCACCATTCGCCTGGGGAGCTTGTAGCCAGGGCTGCTGCAACAAACAGCTATGCAAGCCTTTGGGAGGCAGAGACACAAGAGGACATCAGAGGAGGGAGGGAAGGAAAGAGGGACAGAGGCCAGTGTTGCCCACGGCACCCCTGACCATCATTCAAGGCACCCCAGGGTGCCACAGCACACTGGTTGAAAACCACTGGCTTTGGGAGTATTTGAAAGAAGATGGATGCATCTGGGTCATCTGTTGCAACACCATACACTTAAGGCACATACAGACATGTTGAAAGAACCATGGCAGTTGTAGTTTGTTAAGGGTGATGGGAGTTATAGCTGTAAGTGTAAGTGTATGCTACAGTTCCAAGGATTGTTGTGAGTGATTAGCTTTGAATGTAGCCACATATTTTGAGGAGCAAAGTGTTATCATTCTTCCCTCGCAACATTTGGGTTTTACAGAGAAGGCTATACATAGAATGGTATTAATTGGGATAGAGATGATAGGGGTATTATTTAATTTATCTATTTTTATTTAAGACTGTTTCTGTACCAGTTACTATAGAAAATATCCTCACAGCAAATTAAAAAACACAAATACTGCCCCCCACAAACAAAGTCACTGCTGCTCTCTTGCCTTCCACCCCATCCGTCCCATTAAGCACCAACTATCACGATGCGGGTGGCGCTGTGGTCTAAACCACTGAGCCTAGGGCTTGCCGATCGGAAGGTCGGCAGTTCGAATCCCTGTGACGGGGTGAACTCCTGTTGCTCGGTCCCAGCTCCTGCCAACCTAGCAGTTCGAAAGCATGTCAAAGTGCAAGTAGATAAATAGGTACCGCTCCAGAGGGAAGGTAAACGGCATTTCCATGCACTGCTCTGGTTCGCCAGAAGCAGCTTTTTTTTTTTTTTTTTTTTAAATAATTTTTATTAATTTTATAATTTTATAAACATACAATATAACATTTCAGTCAGGATTCATCCCTCCTCACCTCTCACCATGAGGAGTTATTTAATCTTACCCTCCCTCTCACAGAGGTAAACCCATTCATTATTTCCCCTGACCTCAAACAAATCATTATCTGGCTTCGGCCTACCCTCCCGGGTAGGCCATTCTTGGTAACATAATATAGTCATAGTGGCTTCCCCCGCACCTCCCTAGTGGCTGCATTATACAATATATTTCTTCCATTCAGGTGCATAGATACAATAAACATATCTTAAACTTAATTTCAAAACATACTTCTAACTCATATAAAATAACATTTCTCCTTTCACATCATTTTTTAATTTTCGCCTCAGCGTCTTCCTCCCAGATCATCTATAAGTTTCCTTCTGGCTCCCCTTAATCTTCAGGCTCCTAACTTCGAGAGGCCCTATCATAATCCAAACTCAAAGCCATGTCCGACAAAAATATTCAAAAACCAAATATATAATCAATCCTAAGTATCCCACCTGCACCCTTCAGCCCTGCCCTCGCCTTTCCCCAGTCCACAGCCAAGTGCTTGCTTGCACTTGGACTTCATCTTCTCTTTGGCTTCTCGGCTGCTCCAATTTCCAGTTGTCAAGTAAAATCTTTTTCTTCTTTACAATCCTCTGGTCTCGAAACGGGTAGTCCTTTGTAGATTTCACTTGTTTGCTCCTCTTCTTCAGTCCAGGTTTCTTGCGCCGGGAAGATATCTTCCTGTGGCGAGGCTTGCCCTTGGCCTTGGTGGGGATTTCTCCCCCTTCCTTCCTTTGTGCAGCTGGCATGACATCAGTGTTAAGTACAACTCCTCTCAGTCTTGCCGTCTCCATCTGGAACTCTAATCGCAGTTCCCAGATTTTTTCAAGGACTCTCTTCCAGCCTCCATTTTCAAGATCATCCTCCATTTTCAAAGACATAGCTATGCAGTGTTCGTAACCGTACCAAGTCCAAATATAAAATCCAAATTTCCGCAATATAGTCCAACAGGTCCGATTCAAATCCTTTAGCTGTCAGAAGTGTTAGTTAGTTGCCCCTCCGATCAGGGGTGTCAGAAGGATCGAATCTCTGTTGCACTGTCAAACTCCGCAACATTGCAGCCGCTTCGGCAATAAAGTTCCTGATTTAGTGCCACAGTAGCAAGGGACGGACCTCCGTAAATTACATCCCTGTACTTTGCCAAATTAGTCCAAATTCTTCAGCACTTTAATAGTACTCACGTTTTATTCTTCCAATCCTGTCATTTTCGGAGGAATCAGCGCGCTCAGGGGGGAAGGGCTCGCAGCTTCAGCCCGATGGGCAATGGCGGTCCTGGAGCTCCGTCGCCCCGCGTCTCGCACGGCAGCCTCTACTGTGGCCACCGCGGGAGTTGGGGCGACGTTGTGAGCCTTGGGTCCCGGGATCAAGACTCCCGGGAGTTTCGGGGGCTGCGTCGCTGTCGCAAGCACCCCTTTAAGCCGATCGGGTCGGGGAATGCCAGCAGCGGCATGTCCCCCGACCTTCCCCTCCGGCGCGCCGACCGGAAGCCCGCCAGAAGCAGCTTAGTCATGCTGGCCACATGACCCGGAAGCTGTCTGCGGACAAACAGCGGCTCCCTCGGCCAGTAAAGTGAGATGAGCGCTGCAACCCCAGAGTCGTTCGCAACTGGACTTAACTTTCAGGGGTCCTTTACCTTTTATCACGACCCATAGATCTATCCAATGCTCTTTGCTCTTTCTTGTAGGCTAAATGCAGCCAGTTCCTCCAAGATCTCTTCTTTTGACTTAGGGCTCATTCTGCTTGTTCCGTGCCTAGAAGCATGGGTCTGAGTGGTTTCCCTCTCATCCCATACTTTCTAGGCACGAGTCTGAGCAGTTTTCTGTTTCCCCCACCTGCTTTTACTGCTGAATCAGAGCAAACGACAATCTGAGGAAAACCCAGCAGATGTTTGCTCCGATTCAGTGGTGAGGAGCGGGCTTTCCCTGGGGAAAGTGGTTGGAAATGCGGAGGTGTGAGGAGTGAGCTCTCTGATGGAAATGCTGCAAAGGTTTGTAGGCCTTTTCCCACAGGCAGCAGGTTGTAATGAGTAGTGGGCGCAGGTGGTCTTTAGAAGACGAAAAGCAGATGTCTTTTCACAAAGAGGAGATCGGTTTATGAGAAGAGGGGGACAGATAAACTTTGGAATGCTGTTTCTCTGGGAAAAGATATACCTCAGCCTTTGCCAACTATTCTAGCTGGGGATGATGGGAGTTGTAGTTCAAAACATCTGGAGGGCACCAGGTTGTCGAAGGCAAGTTTAGATAGTCCTTCACTGTGGCAGCTATAAATAGCCCCGTTGAGCAATAGTAACACTCTTGACGGACTGTTGCCTTCTTTAAGAGTGATCTCATGGGTGCAGACCTGTTTGCTTTATGGGCCTAGGGTTCATGTCATCACCTGAGCAGGGCCCAAGGACAGACTCTTATCATGGCCAACGTATTGTGATGAATCTGTGGGTGGAAGACACTTTAAATTTCGGATCAGGTTAGTGTTAGAATTTAATGAAGGTTGGTGTGTTAAAACTGGTTGCTAGACCTGTGTATGGTAAGCTGTATGTTAGATGCTTTAAATTCTCCGGAATTAACATGTGTGAAAGAACTAATTTAACTAGACAAGCTTCCTAAAGACACCTCACTAATCTCCTGCAATCTAGTGTGTTGGGAACTAATCAACTCAGACTAATTTCCTCAGAGGCGTGAGCCTGTGGGGCAATGAGCCGTTAGCACAACAGTGGATCAAAGGGGAACTCTGTGGAGTGACAATGGGGTGGGGCCCCTTTCATTCCACAGATACAGCAATATGGGTTAGAAGCTGGGAGGAGGAGGTTATGTGACAAGCAGCGAGTAGGAGGCAGAGAAAATGACTGGTATCTGTTTGGTTCCAGTGCTGTGCTTATGGGGAGACAAGATCCTCTTGGAGTGTAATGTTGGGGGACCCCTCCATCATAGGCTCGGGTTGTATCTATGTGCATATAAACCATATAAACCGTATATCATAAAGACACCACAGTCCCCGCTGTGCCTCATTTCCAAAATGAAACAGGGATCCTGGATAAGCACCAGGAACTCCCTAGAAACTCACACTGCTGTGGAGATTGGGAATGGCATGTAACACATATGATGAGGCCTACTGGATCGGATCAAGCATACATCTAACCCAGGATCTTTTTTTACCACAGTGGTCAAATATATGGTTCTGGGAAATGAAAGTTTACAGCCTTCTCTAGCTTTTGTTGCCCAATAGCTGGGATATAGGGGCACAGGGCTTCTCTATGCTTCTTCTCGTCCTGCTGCTTTTCCCTGGAGAAAACCACTCTTTAGTGCTCATTTGGAGCAAATGGCAATTCAAGTTTTCCTCAGATTGATGTTTGTTCTGGTATATCCCTAAAGAGTGGGCTTTCCCTTGGAAAGGAGTGGCACAAGGGGAAAACTTCTTTCTAGGCTTGGCACAAGAATAACTGTGGGTGAACCCACACCATCCCTGATCTCGGAGGCTGCAGAGATACATACAGCCTCCAAGCAGCGCCACACACAGAAAGAGACCTAGACATGGGAGGGTCTGACCATCCCTCCACATCATGGCTGCTCCAAGCAGAGCTGCATGCTCTTTAGAGCTACTCACCATGTGGATCAGATTTGCCCCAATGGGTCCTTTCCACATTAGAAGCAGTTGTTTGCTGTGGTGGCTGGTGCCCGAGGGGGGCTGGTTGGGCGGAAGGCAGGGAGCCAAAAAACAGGTGGAGCCTGAGCCAATGAGACAGAAAGCCAACTCCGTCTAGTTTTGTTCCCTGCTGAATTCTACAAGGGGAAACACTGAGAAGAAGGAGGAAGAAAATGACAGTCAGCGCTACCCTCTGGGAACGGTTGGAAGCAAAATGGCAGGCAGGCAGGCAGGGGCTGGCTGAGGGAGGTTGAGGTACCCTACGTAATGGACTTGCCTCCCCTGGTTGTCTTGACTCTGGGAAACTACATGGATCATAGAGGCAATCCATGGGGGGGGGGGGTCAACTTACCTTTCACACACCTAGAAATCTGCAAGGCCAGAACATGACAATCAGATTCGGCTCCGTCGCTTAGTATTTAGGCTGTACCTTTAAAGCACATTCAAAACACATTTCCCCCTCAAGGAATTATGGGCACTGTAGTTTACAGTTCACAGAGTTAGAATTCCGAGCAACTCTAAACAAACTCCAGTACCCAGAATTCCCCGAGAAGTGATATGCGCTGCGCCTTGGACATATATCGCCTATCTTTACGACTGGTTTTAGAGTGCTGCTGCCACCTAGTGGTAAGTAACTGAACAAAACAATAGTTGTACTGGGTGTGGGTTGGGTGGAATTTTCCCTGCCTAACTGGGCCTGTGAGGAACACCCAGGAAGCAGAGCAGCTGAGTGGAGAATTCAAAGAAGGAATATCCCTCAGGGAGGCCTGCACCCAACCCCTCTGCACAGTGTGACTGTGGCCTTGCAACATTTGCAGCAAAATAGAGGCTGAGGATCAAACCAAATGGCACGATAACCAGAATTCTGAATCCCAAAGTGTTTCTGGAAAGCTTAACCCACTTCTCAGGCATGCAAGTGAAATAAACAGAAATCTGCTCTTATTCCCTTATGGGGTACACAAGAGCCTTCCCAGGTTCTACATCGGTAGGAGTAAATTTACAGAGGCCAACCAGAGAAAAATTGAGAAGCAAAATTCTATTATATCTGTTGCAACAGGGCCCTCACTCCCAAAATGGAAGAGGGACCCAGAACAATGGTGTGCCAGCCCCTATATAGACTTTTGAAATCCCCCCCTCCTGCTCAAGACCACCCCCCTATACATCATACATACATCACAAAAAGGGGTGTAACCCAGGACCACCCCCCAGATACATCACAGCTACATCATGAAAGGGGAGGTCTGGTAGCAGTAATCTGAGCATCCTTGACCCTCCCCATGCCTCCTCTTGCCCTCCACCCAAAGACCCATCAAGTAAAACAAAAGAGATATTTACATTTCCCTGTTTCCCAGCCAAGTTAATCACACCCTTTTGTCTGGCACTCAGATATCAGGAAGCCAGGATTATCACTTTATTTTCCTGAGACAATCACCCCCGTCCTTCCTTGCAGAGAAACAGTTTGTCAGTTTGGGAGTCAAAATGGAGACAGGCCTGTCTTCCTGTGCTGCTTCAGACATGTGGCCTTGTTTTGCTTGGCACACTTATGAACAATTATTATTATATATACAGTGGACCCTCGACTTACGAATGTAATCCGTTCCGAATGGGCATTCGTAGATCGGAAAAAATCGTAAGTCGAATCCCAATAGGAATGCATTGGGAGAAAAATATCCGAAAAAATTCGTATGTCGAAAAAACCCGCATCTAAACTTCATAAGTCGAGGAAACCACATCTAAAACGGCAACGATTTCCATTCGGAGGTCGAAAAAATTCGTAAGCGCGCGGCCACTTTTTTCACTCGTAACTCGAAAAATACGGAAGTCGGGTCATTCGTAAGTCGAGGAACCACTGTATATAACACCTTGATATTCTTACAACACAAGATTGGGGTCTCCACTGGCTCCTTTGTCCCCTTCTAGCAAGCAGGGCTAGAATTTAGAACTGCCTAGCAGTATGTGATTATAATTTGTATGCAAAGGCCATGCTGCTATACCACACCCATGCCTTTCCCTTGCATGTGCACACATGCTTTCTCGCTTAATTATTTCTCCAAGGAGCTCAAGGTGGCTGACATAGTTCTCTCTCTGCTTATTTAATCCTCACAACAACCTCGTGAGGTAGGATAGGCTGAGAGACAGTGACTAGCCCAAGGTGACCCAGCGAGCTTCATGGCTAAGTGGGGATTTGAATCCAGGTCTCCCAGGTCCTAGTCCAGAGCTCTAACCACTCCACCACACTCCACCTTAAACATCTGGAAGGAGAGTCACATTCCATGATGTTTAGAAGCCTACACAGAGTGGGAGACAATCCTCAGAACTGGGAATTTGTTAGCAGAAGAGTGTTATAGCTGAACTATTGTTTTGTTTTTGTTTTTTTAAAATGGAAGGTTGTTTTGTAAAGGGGGAAATGGGTTTGGGCTTCTAAATATCTGTTTTTAAATAGAAATCACTGTGTAGATGGGGCAGAGATCTAAGACATGGCTGATTTTTACTGGTGAGGAGAGCTTGTTTCAATCTAGACGAGAAATCTTGGGAGACTTGAAAACATACTTCCTAAATGCCTCTTTGACGTCAATATGCAGCTGACCCTCATTGCAGTGATAAGTCTAGATAGAATACCTGTATTTCTCTCTTTATGAAGCTCATATTCAATGATTTTGTGCTGCGGTGACACTTTCAGGCACAAAAGTTTTGTGTAGCTTTGCTGCAGTAAGAAAGTCATATTTAGGGTTGCCATATGTCTGGAATTTCCCAGACATATACAGAATGCTGCAGTCGGAAGCAGTGCCTGGGCAGAAATCGCAAAATCAATAAATAAAATAAATAAAAATAAATTGTTTGGGAAACTCCGGATGTATGGCAACCCATCGTTTTTGGTGATTTTCCTTCAAAAACTTGCGAATTTGCAAAAAAAAAAAAGCTTAACAACTTTGGGCAAAACTATCATATCAGATGTTTCTGACATTACTGCCCTTTCCTATCATTGGCAACCTCCCATGACTTGTTAGTAAAAATGTGTCCATGTTCAATAATTATGTCCTCGGTCCAGTATACCTGAAGGAGCGTCTCCACTCCCATTATTCAGCCCGGACACTGAGGTCCAGCGCCGAGGGCTTTCTGGCGGTTCCCTCACTGCGAGAAGCAAAGCTACAGGGAACCAGGCAGAGGGCCTTTTCGGTAGTGGCGCCCGCCCTGTGGAACGCCCTCCCAGCAGAGGTTAAACAACTATCTGACATTCAGAAAATACCTGAAGGCAGCCCTGTTTAGGGAAGTTTTTAACCTGTGATATTTTAATGTATTTTAATATCTGTTGGAGGCTGCACAGAGTGGCTGGGGGGACCCGGCCAGATGGGCGGGGTACAAATAATAAATTATTATTATTATTATTATTATTATTATTATTATTATTATTATTATTATTATTATTATTATTTCCTTCATATTAGAAACATTGGTGAATACTCTATGGAAAGTAGCAGGGAAGTCTGCAAGGAGTGCCTTCAACAGAGTGATAAGAAATGGATATAACTGATCAGGGAATGAGATTCTAGGGGTGTGTGTGGATTTACTTAATTTACTTTTCACACTGTTATCCATCAATTTTACCCCACCTAACATAATGCAACTTTTGCATGACTTGAATTTTTGAACTACTGAAACTGCTCATTCCCTCCCTTGAACTGCCCACTTTGGGTCTGGCTCCCCATTTTCTAAAGCTCTGATCCCAGCCATAGCAGCTGCCACCATTATAACCATTGCAACCACCACTGCTATGAAAGACTTGTCTCCCTTTTGGGGACAGTGCTTCCGTGCTCCTGTCCTGCTTACAGGCTTCCTATGGGCATCTGGTTGGCCACTGCAAGATCAGGATGCTGGACTTGGTAGGTCATTGGCCACATCCCAGCAGGGCTCTGCTTATGTTCTTACCTTTGGTGCCTAGCCAAGCCTACAGCTGTCGTGACAACACAGTGCAAGTTTTGCAGGAAACCTGTGTTTCAATTTTCATATTGTTTCAGAAAGTGTGCATTGTAGAATCATAGACTTGTAGGAAGGGATCCCAAGGGTCTTCTTGTCCAACCCCTTGGAATGCAGGAATCTCAGCTAAAGCATCCATGGCAGACGGCCACCCGACCTTTGCTTAAAAACCTCCAAGGAAGGAGAGTCCACAACCTCCCGAGGGAGACCGTTAGGTAGGTTCACATTAAAATACTAACCAAAGCAAATTTCACCCGCATCCCTACCTTCAAGACTTTACATCAGTTTGTGCAGCGAACTTGCCTTTCTGGCAAAGCAACCTTCATAACGGAAAATAAAGCAAAAAGGAAAGCAATCTGCTACCTAGACACATGGTGGCGGCGTTGCTCCACTGAGAGGTTTATGATGTAAACAGGCGACCTGCAGATGGAGCATTCCTCCTGCTTTGTCTGCCCAAAGCTTGTTAGGTTACAATAACATTGGCTGCCTATTGAGCATTCTTTCTGATTTGTTTTGGGGAAAGTTATATGATGTTGCATCAAGCAATTGTTGGCCCACACTTTCCAGTGCCTTTCCTCACTGCAAAAAGCACTGTTTGGGGTGCTTGTGGTGGAATCCACTTTCGCTCCACAATGGAATTTGCCGGTGTGTGACTGCATTGCAGGGGGTTGGACTAGATGACCCCTGGGGGTCCCTTCCAATGATTCGAGGATGCTGTGGCTGAATCCAACCTGGAAATAGTGGCAGCCTGGAGGTGCCTAAAGAGTTTTGTGCTCCCTCAATGTCTTTTTAAAAATAAAAAATAAAAAATCCACAAGCTGCTACAGGATCTTCTTGTTTTTACTGCAGTGCTTGTAGATTTGTCTGACAGACTTCATATTTGGAGGCTCCTTATCTTTATGGAGTGAGCTATGGAGTGGAGCCCATGTCTTGCTGGTCCCACAGAGCAATATGCCACCTGGATGCAAGCTGATTAGTGTTTGAAATGCAGGGTGAAAGTTCCACCAATATTCCAAGTCTCTGCTTATGCATACAACAAACTACAGAGATGGCTAATATGCCCACTGCTCTGTATTCTGCAACAGAACATTTTAAATCCCAGAGCATTAAACAGTGATGTCATAAAGACAAGATTTCTGTCTTGCTATGAGGTGGGAGCAAGAGCTGCTGTGAGCTGCAGAAATTCCCTGCTTTTCACTGGCACGACAGAGATGTTTTCATGTCTTGTCAGTTCCAGTTGTGGACAGACGCATTTTGCTATGTGCAAATTATACTCAGGCATTACATCAGCCGTGTCGCAAGGTGCTGCACCGCCACGCAGGCCAGCATTGCAATGCATGTGCAAAGACAAAAATTTATGCACTGTCACATTGGAGTCCCTTTAAATAAAAAGGAAGTCTGGGATTTCCAGAGGCCAGTCTCTGTGGTGGCAAGATCATTCCTGCCCACTTGGTTTCCACCACTGAGCCGGACTCAATTTGCTCTGGATGTCCCGTGTATTTTATCTCTTTAATCTCTTTTTAAAGTAACCATGCTTTATTGCACTATTGATCAGGCAGAGCCGAGAATAATCAATGAGGCATAAAGAATTCTCCCCAGATGACAGAAGAGCAATTAACTAAAGTATATGGCCAGAGCGTTAGCCCATTTAATTAATTAATGAGGTCACTTCGTCAAGTGTTTCATAAAACCCTTTGGGAAGGAGGCTGCAATTCTCAGGATCCCGGGAGAGAAGCCGTTTCCCACAGACGGATACCAGGCTCTCAGCCCATCAGCAGAGACGGCTGCTGAGTCTTCCCTGACATTCAGCTGTCCTTCAGCACCAGCGCAAGCAAGAAGGAGGAGACCAGTTTCTGAGAGTGGGAAACTGCATGCTTATTCTAGTAATGAAATAGACCCCGAATGAGCACAACGGGGTTTCCCCCCCCCTTGTTTAAAAAAGCTTGCAGGTGCTATGCAGAACTTCAGTGGCACCAGTGTAATGGCTGCAGCACATTTCTCCCCTTGGTGTGCTGGAGCAGTTCTGCAAGGCTGCAGAAGTTTTCCTAGCCCAAGAGATGCATTCCCTCATCGTGGGCAACCTTCCTTGGGCTGGAGGTAGGCAGAGGCATGCCAGCAGCGGGTGGGGCAAGAGACAAAAGAGGGTAGAAGAGATGTGACTCTTACGTTTGTACAGTAGGTGGCATTCCACCCGAACAAAAGTCAGAGGCTTCCATTAACTAATCCCTCCACGTCCCACCCAAACAAGCAGGATGAATCCAAGAACACAGAGCATGCGAGGGGTGCAGCCTGAGAAGTGGGGTGGCCTCAGAGAGACCAAATACAGAGGCTTGGAGGTCTGCATTTGACCCCCTGGGTCTGAGGTTTCCCTCCTCTGGAGCTCTGCCCATCATGTAGATTTGCCACCAGGATCACATGCTTGTAGCCCAGAATCTCCCATTAAACCCAACAAAGGGTCTCTGAAAGATTAAGACATTTATTATGGCATCAGCTTTCAGGGACTACAATCCCGCTTCATCAGAGGCTCGAAATGGACTCAGGTCCATAAAAGCTTTTGATTTGTTAGTATTTCAGGTGCAACAAGACCCTTTGTTTCTGCTGCAGTTGACCAGCACAGTGTCCGTCTGGATGTTGTTATAATTAAATCCATGGGTCTTGGTCTTCAGAAATGGAGTGACACTTGCATTCTGAGTCTTTTAATGGCACCCTACAGATACCCTTGCAGATGTTGATGGGCATTGCCATTCACACGGTGTTCGCGCACCGCATCATGTGATTAATTATGGGGGGCAGTGCTTACCTCCCCCCCCAATATTTTATTCAAGATGGCATCCCTGCCTGCAAGGATGGGAGGTGTGGTGGATAAATAGCCAGGAAGCACAGAGTGAGGCCACGTCCAGGACATCCTGTTAGCCAATCCTGCTCAGAGGTGGACTAGCTGCATGCCAGAGAGACCTTCCTGGACAATATTTATGTCAACATTTTATTTATTAATACTCTAAAAGTGACTTTTAAGGCCCCGCTGTTGCCTAATGAATAATGAAGGATGTCCCATTAAGGTGTATACACAGACACCGAATGCCTTTGACTGGCAGCCTGGCTGATGGATGCTGTGTATTACAACCATCCCGTGTGCGGAGAAATCAATCCATCTCCTTGGGGAAATTAACTGTGTCAGTGGAAAGAGGCAAGGTGCAGGCAGCATCTCAGCAGGAAAACAGGCTTCATCCCGCCATCCATCTCAGGGATGGGCTGGGAAGCGGCGGTGGGGTTTGGTGCAGTACCAGGCTGGCCTACACAAGGCCGAGAGGAGCAGGGGGCCTGGGAGCAGTGGCAGATATTGATCAGGAAAGAATCCAGATGAGCCAATATCACTCAGAGGAGAGGGTCCACGCAGTCTCTGGCACCTGTTAGCTGACCTGCTAGAAAGCTGGAAGGGGCTAGCACAGCTGGGGAGGAATAGCCAAAGAAAGAAGCTGGAAAGTGGCCAGATGAATGAAGAGAGGAGAAAGCCAGAGGGGAAAGGAAAGGGAAAAGGAATCAAAAGCAGAGTTGTGCAAGAGCAAGAACCGTCCAGGTGAGAAATCACATCGTAGGTAACCAGGAGCCAAACCTCTGAAGCAAAGCTCGCAGTGTTCATGCCTTTCTCTCTTTTGACATTGCCAGCTAACTACCCCCCCCCCCCGCCTCATTTGCATCTGCAGCATGGGGGCCTTAAGGTTTCACCCATTCTGACATCCTATGGAAACTCCTAGACTTAATATATGTGGCATATCGGTTAGGGGTGCTCAGAGAACACAGAGTGCTTTCCAGGCCATCACTTTTTGTGTGAGGGAGGGATTCAAGTGCACGCCAGAAATTTAGGCTTGTGAAGTTGAAGTGGATTAAAGCGCCCTGACAATCTAGTACAACAAATCCACTTGACAACGAAACAAAACCATCTCTGAGTTTAGGAAGCTGGTAGAGAAATGCAACGGAAAGTGTGAGGTGGGTGAATGATGAATGGGAAGACATGTCAACACCATAGCTGTCAACTTTCCCCCCCCTTTTTTGCGGGAAATTCCCTTATTCCGAATAGGATTCCTCCCAAGAAAAGGGAAAGGTTGACAGCTATGGTCAACACCCTGCAGGGAAATCAGGATGAGTGCTCAGTAAAGACCAGGCATAGTCTAACCTTGGAGAAGGAACTGGCAAACCACTCCAATATTTTTCCAAGAAGACTCCATGGACATAAAAAAGGAGAAGCTTTGAGAAGAAAGTGAGAGTTTCCAAGGCATGCTCTGGTTCATGGGGTCACGGAGAGTCGAACACGACTAAGACAACTAAACAACAACAACATAGTCTAACCTCCGCATAAGCAAATCAGGATGATTGCTGGAGGAGCCCCTATGAAAGTACTGAGGTGGTTTCAGGTCCTGTTTTTTCGCTCATACCACTAGAACTCATTAGACAAATCATGGCGGAGGAGAGTATCTATGGCTTCTAGCCACGATGGCTAGGCTCTGCCTCCGCAGTCAGAGGTAGTAATGCTTCTGAATACCGGGCGCTGGAAACCACAGGAGGGAAGAGTGTTCTTGTGCTTGGGTCCTGCTTGCTGAGAACAGGATGTTGGACCCGGTGGGCCATTGGCTTGATCCAGCAGGCTCTTCTTACATTTTTAATCTGAAAGAGTCAGATTCAAAGCATAAAAGGCAAGTCGGGACAAAAGAAGCAGCACATTTGGACATCCTTGTAAATATTACCGCACAGAGCACCCATATTTTCCTTGCAATTTACTATCTCACCAATTACATCCATCATCGTGGCCATTTTTGTCCCGAGGTGCTAGGAGTCATTGGCAAAGCTACAAACCCTGATTCCCTTTGTTGTCATCTGTCCTGGGTTTTCACTCTCCCTCCGTGACATGAGTGTAAGTGTCTCTTGTCTTACAGGGAGGAGAAACCCAGGAGGGTCATGCAGAAAAATGCCCAGAAGGACCCGAGTGAGTGTGTTAGACTAGCACTCCTGCAGTGATTATCTCCTCCATTCGGGCTTTGTGATAAGTGTCTAATCACCTCTTATCCCTCAGACATTCTCTCCAATAACACAAGCCGCAATCAACTCGTTTAGCTTTACTGTGCCTTTAATATCTAATCCGACAGCCCTTTATGAGACCAGAACAAAAGGCTTAAACGGGAGAACGGTTAGCCCTATTTTATGCATCGCTTCATTTGCGCTTTTCTCCTTTTTAAAGCAAAAATAAAAAAATACCCCACACGGTGACCTTTTAAAATTAATTTACAGGGTATTGGAGAACTATAAAACTCCATCTCCAACACACAGGCCTGTTTGGGGATGTGCTCAGCCAGAGAAGGAGTGGGACGGTGTAAATACGGAAGACACAGCGCATCGCTTGGCTGTGCAGCACCACAAGGCCTTAGAATTAGTGCCTGCCCACTTCTGTTATGGTCCTATGACGTCAACATTGCGCTACAGCCTTGCCTGCCCCTGCAGGGCGAAGCAGAGGGAATGAGGTGGATAATTGAAGGTCAAAGGCCAGGCCAGCAGCTTCACTGCTACATTTCTGTGCACTTTATCTGTGAACAGGACGTAATATATTTTAAATGCTTCTATGATATGGAACTGGCCAGTAAACAATAGGTTGCATCTAATGCTGCGCATACAGTCTTCCACTCATTCAATGGGATTTCCACATCTTCTCTTCCCCCTCTCCAGAATAAAAATCTGCTCAGGAGGATCTCCTAAATCCCCCATAAAAGATTTAGAGGGTGTAGGGGGAGTGGACTTGCTCTGTGCAGTTCTTGGCTTGCAGAGAGAAGGGAGATGCGCAGAGCGAGCAGGTGCATTGTGTGTTGCCCACAGGCCTGTCCTTGCAGGGACTGCTTTGCTCTTAAGATTTATTATCCACGTAGCATTTCCTGTCCAAGGTCTGAGGCAGCATTTTGCTCAGGTTTCCGTATTAACAAGCATTCCCAAGCGATCCCTGGCTAATTGGTGGATTTAATTAGGCTTCAGCGGAAGCCCGCTGTTATGGGGAGAGAGGAATGATCCTGGTTGATGAATTCTGGCCACGGAGATGTTTCTTCCCCTGATTCCTCTTTCCTGGAATTGGGTGGCCAAGGCAAGCCAGGAAATCCCAGATTTTATTCTGCCAACTGCAGCTTTGAGGGCACATCGCCAGGTTGTGTGGGAGGCAAGAGAAGAGCCTGTACAGGGTATATTTTAATGTCAAGAGCAGGCTAGGGCTAGTGTCAGCACCCAGCATGGCTAGGCAAACCCCAGGCTACAGGAGGTCCACTGGGGCTGTAGTTCATGCCCTCTTTTTAATTTGTAAAGAACACAATTGCCCAGAAGTGTTGGGTGATGTAGCATTAGTCGTTAGTGCTTTGGGTGAATGATGATGATGATGATGATGATGATGATGATGATGATCACGATGTAATTTTCAGTGAATGCTGAAGACAAACCTCTTCACCCTGACCTTTTTAGGACCCACTCTATTTTTGTGATTGTAAATTGTTTTTTATCATTGCATCTTAAATTGTTGCAACCCATCCTGGGACTTCAGGGTAAAGTGTGGGTAATAAATCATCATTTTTTAATGATGGGTAGGGTATAAATAACAAAATTATTATTACTAATACTACAACAGAAAAGCTGCAGGGACCACAAATACGTAGCATGGGAAGAGAATTAGGAGGTCTGTATCAGCAATGGGAAAAATGCCTACTGTGCATTTGCCTAATTTGACTGCACCAGGAGGTCCAGAGATTATATACTGTACATCCAGGCTACACTGGAATTGCAGGTTTCTCCTCTTACTGCCAGAAGCCACTCCTTCCCATTATTTGCAGCAGCAGCAGCAGCAGCAGCAGCAGCAGCAGCAGCAGCAGCAGCAGCAGCAGCAGCAAAGTCCTTTCGGGTGACGTTATTTCTTTGCTAAGCCAAACAGCTCCCAGATCAGGATTACAATGCTCACGGCATGCATGGCAATGCTTGGGTTATTGCTTCACTTAAGCCAAAATCTATGAGCATCATAATGCTTCATGGCAATGTTGAGCCATGCATCATAACATAAGGATGGATTTATTTCAGAATGTCAGGATCCAAATGTAAGCATTACATGCTCCGCTGGATTCCATCAGCTGGGTGTGGCCATTTCGGCGTCGTTTTTAAAAAATACAAATGAATTGATTTTGTCCCGGCTTGCCTTTTATGCTTTTCAAACAATTAATGAGATTCTCATCAGCCCAAACCAATTTCACGTTCTTGCATTATTAACAGGGAACATACATTATCCTCCTGGGTGATGAGTCCAAGGCAGACTCCGGTGAAATTGATTTTCTTCGAGCTGAGAAATGTACAGAACATGAAAATGCAGGACATATAAATCACGTTGTTGGTTAAATAGCAGAGGCTGTTAAGCCGTTCCATTGAGTAAGGCTGATGACAACCTCATGGGCTTCCCAGCGTAAACTCAAGAATTAAGATGCTTTCAGAGACGGAACTATATCAGGCATTCTCTGAAGGAAGACCCAGGCTGGGTAAAGATGAAAATTTCATAAGATCAGTGCAAGCAAATTGGTATGGCCTAATCCCTGCCCCACACTAGTAGCTTGAAAGTTGTGCAAATGAGGTGGAAGTGATGGGGGAAAGAGAAATTTGTGAATTCTTAAGTTAATCATAGCTGCTTGCTAGGGACTTATATGAGAAAATGAAGTACCGGGTAGTAGACTTGACTGGACCAGAACACGGAGAGTTTCTGGTCAAGTTAATTTCATACATAAGGAAACAAAAAGAGGAGGAAGAAAATGTTCTGGAATACCTCTTTTCCTTTTTCCTTTTAAAGGGGAATCAAGCATATATGTGGATAACTGCTTATCTATGCAATTATCTATGCTTTCAGACAACCTGTTTATGGATCATTCATCCTGATTCGTTTGCAGGGAGATGAGATGATGTTTGCTATTTAATGGGTTTCACTCTGATTTGTTTCTGGGGAGGTCAGTGGTGGAGTGTGCTCCCACCACGCCCGAGGGAAGGGGGAGACAGGGTGCAGAGGGCAAAAGAGCCCACTGTGCCTGGCCAGCCCTCGCCATTGGAGCGACACGGTTTCAGTGGCGAGAGCTGGCCTTGTGCAGCGGGTTTCATTCACCTTCAGCGTCCCACCATGTTATGATTTTTGTCCAAGCCGAGCGGCAAACAGCTGCAGCGAGGCCTGGTCTGACTTTTGCCTGTCTCACTAAGCCGTGAGAAAGCTGCCTTATCTTTTCCTACATGGAATGTTTATGTTTCACTGTACTATTGTAATCCTAGCCTTTGTGCTCTCTCTTCTGGCTTGCTACGATGCCGGACAGACGGCTTTATGGCAGCTCTGTCCTATTTGAGCTGGCAGCAGAGATTCTCTCTGCACTATTCCTACAATAAATAGTTTAGCCTTAAGCATGGCTTGTGTGTGTTGTTCTTCATGCTGGGAACAATCACATATGACTGCACCACCGGACTCTCTGTAGCTGGGGATGTGCGCACACGGCTTTGCTCTGGCTTTGGGGCAGTCTCACAAACTGCCCTAGGCGGGGTATTTGCTGACAGGAAACACACCCAAGCCACTCGAGAAGTGTTTCCACGGTGGGGTGAGGAGGGCAAATGGAATCCCCCGGCACCAGGCCAATCCTCTCTGCCAAAGCAACACCAGCTGCCCCCTTGCTTCCATTCACCATGGGACCTTTTTGATTTCATCTGTTGTTGTTTTCTTCTAGCAGCAGGTGAACCGAGGATATGTTCCAAAGTTCCCCTCCTGGTTTCATTGTGACACTTAAGCACCTGCTTAAGCTTCTCCCAATGAAACAGACTGATTTAACTTCAGCCAAAGTGTGTCCCTGCCTACCCTATGAACCCTCCTTGGTTGCCTCTTTTTTCCAGTAAATTGCATCAAATTAATTATGGTATGGGTTTATACTGGTTTGTGGGTGCATAGATCCCATGTCTGTTAAGAGGCTGAGTTTGCAATTCTCAAAGGAAGGAAGGAAAAGTTGTTGTCTGCAACAGTGATGGAGAAAACTTTAATGAAATGGATAATAATGTTCATAAGGGGGGGTAGACCTCCTTCATAGCTGTCAACTTTCGGATTTGAAAATAAGGGATTTTTTCAAACTTTCGGATTTGAAAATAACGGATGCCGTGAGGGCGGTGCAATGGCACCAAGTAACCTCGCCACCCTGCGCTCCAGAGGCTGCGCGCGAACGGGTGAGCGAAAGAGCGAGTGCGTAGATGGTAGGCAGGCTATCTGTCTGGTTGAACGTGAGGGTCTGGCTGCACAAGGCATGCAAGCTCCGCCCCCAGTCGGTCTCAGACTCCTTATTGGCAGCCGAGCAACGCAGCTGAGGAGCCTCCCTGGCCGGCAGGGAGGGATGGAGCTGCTTCCTTTGAAATCTGGGAAATTTAAGGGATATCAACAATCCGGGATAGCAGTGGGAAACAGCATTGGAATAAGGGAGTTTCCCGCAAAAAAAGGGAGGGTTGACAGCTATGACCCCCTTCCACTCCCTGACTTGCTCTAATTTTAGCCAAATCATTCCCCCACCACTCCACAGCCTTCAAAAATTCATAGCCCAGGGGACCATATCCCTCCTGATCCTTCCCCAGCTGACATGGGAAACAACAGCAATGCTAAGTGCCTGTAGCCGGAAAACATCAAAATGACATCTATGATAAAAGCCATAATGTGCTGCAATATGTCATACAGCAGGTGGGGGGGACTTCCAGAACAACTCCCATCAGCCCCAGCAAGCACGGCCAATTGGGAGGGTCAAAGGTCCCCCACACCTGCCATATAGTTTGCAGGACCTACAAAGATGCTGCCCATACAGCATTTCTTGCCTTTTTAGATGCTGGGCTCTGAAAATCTCTGAACTTTGAGACCTTATGGAACAAAAGTTGCTGCTACTCTCAAGCCAGAATTACCAGGTGAGAGTGCGTCCAAGCTTCTCCTTACAACCTGCTTTCCACATGAGGTGCTTCTCTACAGGTTCAGTATATTTATTTCCTGCCCTTTTGCTTGAAATGAATGCTTTTAAATTATGGGATTCTGTTCCTTAACCTAAAGCTATTTTGCTGTATTTTGTGCAAATATACACTTAGACAGAGGCAGTGTTCTGACAAAGCAAACCCCAAGAGAGCTTGTTGTAGCACGTTGTCAGCTCAGCGTGAATTGTGAGCAAATAAGCACGAAGCTGGAGTGCTGGGGGGGGGGGGAACCAGGGAGGCTTTTCTGGAGTGAAGATTGGCAACAGTGTTGGTGGCAAGGGGGGAAAAATAGGTTTTAAAATGAGAATTCCCAGGATGCCAAGATCCAGGTTTGGAACAAGTGCTCTTTGGTGAAAGACCCCAACAGAGATTTAAAATCACAAAACATTCAGCAAAGTAAAGTGTGAAAATATAGGCTGTTAGTCCTTTAAAATATGCTCTTCTAAGTTCCTTCCAAAGTTCCCCTCTTTCCCAGCATAGAAAAATACCACATGTTTGGTAAGTTAAAACTGGCCAGATTCATGTGCTTTCCCACAGAGCAATCGGAAAACACAGACAGTAAAACTTGGCTTAGCTGCAGTGGTGAAAGTTCCTAAATTATTTGTATAAGAACATAATAATGGCTTGTTAGAGCCATGTGGTCTGAGCTGCAGAAACCATCTCAAAACCTTTTCTCTGGTAGACTGAGGTATAACAATAGACTTGATTACCTTCTTCCCAAGGTGAGGGGGAGTGACCCAGCTAAGCCTGGCAGGACAGGTTACTCTATGGCATTAACCCCTTCATGCATTAGCATGGTGGTTTTATAAGGCTGGTTATCCCACAAGCTGGTGATGAGGGCTTCTTCCTGCCCCTCCCCACTCCCCCAATAATCCACTCTTTGAGCTAATCATACACAGAAAACAAGCTCACAAACTCCCCATGGATACAAAAGTAAGGCTGTGTGTAAACCTCTCTACTTCTGTAGTGGCTTCATTGCATGTCAGCCATAGTCCAGTGGCAGATAATCTGCTTTGCATGCAGTGTTGGGATTTTTCCATTCCACCTTTAGTTGCAGACATGGGATTGTTATGTGTCACATGTCTGTTTACATTCCAGCACAGTTTGCAAGGCAAGGAGAGATGACATGATTTATGTTTAATAAATCTGTAGTTCAAAGTATGTATGCACAGACCCAGCCACTTCTGTTGTGCAGTGTACACTGCTATGTATAGTGTGCTCAAGTCTGGGAGGCTTGAGTCACTGATTTATGTCGGAGCCAGAGGTCTATGGATCTTCGCAGCAGCACAGCTGGGAAGGAGACGATCCAGCTGGGGGCTAGCCAGCTGGCCTTTCAACCCCCGGATGCCGACATGCAGAAGGTCCCAGGTTCATTTCCCCGCATCTACAAGTAGGACTGGGGACATATGCCACCTGAAACCCTGGAGTACTGCTGCCAATCCATCAACAACGATGCTGAGCTAGATGGGCTGGCTCTGTATAAGGAAGTGCCACATGTTCCTAATGCAGGATCAGTAGTGAGAAAAAGGTGCAATTCTGAAGAAAGACCCAATCTCATCCCTTCTTAAGCATCCCCCCTGTGTGTGTTTTTGTGGCACTGGAGTTAATGAGGATCGATGATCACAAAGTTCCCAAGGCCCATTTGCAATGCCCTGTTTGGAGCTCTGGCACTGCTGATAGTCTTCTCTCAGATCCTCTGGTTTATGTACCTGCAAACCAGAAGCCAAAAGCTAAGCAAGCCACCTGATTCATACACACTGAGACCACCTTGACATTACTGATTTCCACCTGCATTTCTCAATCCAATTTCCACTTTGACAGGAAACCAAAACACAAAGAGCCTTTGCTCTTGGTACTGGTACCTTGTGTCGTTTTCCTAGCCACTTCAGCCCAGACATTATTATTTTTAAAAAATCTGCTTAACCAAATGCCCATCTCTCTTCCTCTCTCCCTATCTCCCGCTGTCAGACCCTAGAAAAGTAGCCAGCTGCTGATTCTCCCATAGTTCAGTAGGGGGAGAGCTTGAGTCGCCCGTTGGCTTTAGCTTCCTCTTTCGACAGAGCGCACTGGAGAGGTTTGCTCTGCATCTCAAACTGATGAATTTTCAGATACTCTCTCAGATCTTTAATTTTCCTCTGGGATACACAGTCTGCTTTGCTGGAAACATATGGGGGCTGACAGGAAATAGTTCTTTTTGCGCCTGCCACTTTTAGAACATTCTGTAGCTGATTTTTTATCATCTAGTGACGATGAGAGAGTGAAAGAGAGAGAGAGAGACATGAAAGAGCATTTGCTTAACAAACTGATGGGAAGTAATCCAATAGTGTAAACAAGGATGCTTTGCTGAGAACAAATTACTAATGGACCAATCCTGAATATCTCAGCATCTGAGAATTACTTTAGCAGAGGTCTGTATAACCTTCCAAGCTCTGGATTGTGGTGTTCCCAGGTGCTTGATAGTCTCCCCTTCCTAAACTCTGCTTGCAGTCCCAGGCCAGGTAGACAGCAAAAAACAGACGTTTATCCTGGTGGACCACTGTAAATGGCTGCTGGGTCATGCTCTGCTTGGTGGGTCACAAATTGTGGAGGTCTGCTCAAGGAGGAAGAATTTATACCAGGCTCTAACACGAAACAGTGCCCAGGACGTAATTTTCATTTCATTTGAAATAACTTGGTTTGGTTTTTCTTCTGGATTGCCCTTGCTGAATTTTTAAAGACGAGCAAAGCACATGAGCAGAACTGGCCCGAGATAAAATGGCTAAATGCACACCATACATTTAAAGCACATTTAACACACATTTAAATCACACAGCTTCCACTAAAGAATACTGGGAACTGTGGTTTTTTAAGGGTGCTGGGAATTTTAGCTCCAAGGGGGAGGAGGTAAACTACAGTTTGCAAGATTCTTTATGGGGAAGCCATGAGTTTTAAATGTGCTCCAACTATATGGGGTGAATGCATTCCTCTGTCCACAAAGGTAAGCGATTACACAAGGTGTGCAAATTCTCTCACCAGAAACCCTGAAATATGGGTAGCCCTGTATCCAGATTCCATCACAGCTGAATGAGAAGGCTATGAAAGCTGTTCCTGATAATTCAAAACTCAGTGTTATTATTGCACTGACACCCACAAGCAATGACCCTCACGGTCCCTTCTAACTCTACAAAATATTGTGTGTGTGTGTGTGTGTGAGAGAGAGAGAGAGAGCATATATTAGAGAGATGATTTTCACCTTAAAAACCACCTAATTTTAATATAAGGTAAAGGTAAAGGGACCCCTGACCATTAGGTCCATTCATGACCGACTCTGGGGTTGCAGCGCTCATCTCGCTTTACTGGCCGAGGGAGCCGGCGTACAGCTTCCAGGTCATGTGGCCAGCATGACTAAGCCACTTCTGGCGAAACCAGAGCAGCGCACGGAAATGCCGTTTACCTTCCCGTCAGAGCGGTACCTATTTGCACTTTTGACATGCTTTTGAACTGCTAAGTGGGCAGGAGCTGGGACCAAGCAACAGAAGCTCACCCCATCGCGGGGATTCGAACCGCCAACCTTCTGATCAGCAAGCCCTAGGCCCTGTGGTTTAACCCATAGCGGCACCTGCATCCCCTATTTTTAATATAATGCCCCCAAAAATGGCAGGAATATTGCTACAGGTGCTGCTGCTAGATTCTGCCAATTCCCCCCTTTGTTTCAAGGATGGGAATCCTATGCCTTAGCAGGAAGACTGACAAACTAGGCCAATGAGGATAGAAGTTTATACCTCTAAAATGCAAAGAACAGACTTTACTACTATGGGCCCGCCCACATCACCCAAAATATTGTTTCGTAACTTGAATGTTCCTGCCTTTTTGAGCAAGGGAAACACATGATGTTCCCAGTGTTCTGCTGACATTTCACATGTCTTGTAGCAAAAAGATGCTTTTAACCTAACTGGTAGTAACGCAAAAAGGTTTGATAACAGTGACGTGTTGCTTCCCCTGTGGTGTTCATTTGTCATAGCATGGCTCTGGCCTTGTATTGGGTTCCCCCCTGCTTCTACTCCCCACCTCCACCCAGGGCTGGCCGGCTAGAGAGGAATGAAGATCTACATTGGAAACGACAAGACCAACCTAACATGATGGCTGAAGTGGGATTCAAAGGGTGTCATGGCAGGGGCAGGGAGCCTGCTCTGAATCACACCAGAGCCCCAGGAGAACCCGGAGGACAGCCTCCGCCATTTCCTCTCTGCGGTTGGGAGGAGACCAGCAGTGCTTCCTATTCATTGAGAGGCTGTTGTGGAGGTGGCATGAGGGGGGTGGGCTGCTGAGGAGGCAGCAGATCTGGCCTCCAAGGAGTGTGCTTGCAGCCACCAACGGCCCCTGTGGATCTGCTGCGTGAGGCACCTTGCCTCATGGGTGGCCAGCCTTGCCTCCACCCAAGCATGTCATGTTTTCCATGCCTCTCCCTGCCTCGTTATCTGTTTCCGGTGCTCTTGGTCCCCCCCCCCCACTGTGGAATTATTTGCACTCAATGTGCCTTACTTCTGAGCATTGTGCCTGACTGAGTTGCTAGAACACCAAACCCAAAGCCCCCCCCCCCAGCTGTCAACCCTCCCTTTTTGGGCGGGAAACTCCCTTATTCCAATGCCGTTTCCCGTTGCTATCCCGGATTGTTGATATCCCTTAAATTTCCCAGATTTCAAAGGAAGCAGCTCCTCTCCCTCCCTGCTGGGCAGGGAGGCTACTCAGCTGCGTTGCTCGGCTGCCAATGAGGAGTCTGAGACCGACTGGGGGCGGAGCTTGCATGCCTTGTGCAGCCAGACCCTCACGCCCGACCAGACAGACAGCCTGCCTGCCGTCTACGCACTCGCTCTTTCGCTCACCCGTTCACGCACAGCCTCTGGAGTGCAGGGTGGTGAGGTTACTTGGTGCCATGGCACCGCCCTCAAGGCATCCCTTATTTTCAATCCGAAAGTTGACAGCTATGAGCCCCCCCTCTCTCCCAGGGCCGGTTCATCCATGAGGCAGAGAGAAGCAGCTGCTTTGGGCAGCGGAAGCCCCAAAGGCAGAGACCCCATGGGTGCCCTTGCCTGCCCCGCCACCTCCACACATGGGATCTCACCAGAAGCTGCCACTGCTGCCGTTGTACAACCCAAGTAAGAGAGCGCTGAGTTGGCTGTGGGACAGCAGGGAAGGGTGGCAGCACAGCAGCATGTTCCTGTTTCCTCTCAGGCTTTCTCCAACTTGCAAAAGCTTTGCTACTCGCTCGTTGCTTCAGCATGCGTTGATAGCTTCTGCAGCCCAGGTGCCTGCATGGAAGAGAGAGGGGTACAGGCAGGAGGAACTCCCTTTGCACGGAATAGGGCTTACTTCTGAGTAGGTAAAGGCAGCGGTAAGTGAGCAATCAGATAGCCATTAGAGCTGTAATATACTCAGAGGAAGCCACCTGCACGGCAGATAGAGCTGATGCCAAAAATGCATTGCTAGCGGCAATGTTTAGTCAAAGCGCAGCAGTAATCAAATGATGCCACGGAAATACAGAAAAAGGAGGAGGAGAGTGCATGCTCTTTCCTTCTTTCTGCTGGAAACAGTGACAGAAAGGAATGCCATTGGGTTTATGGGCGGGGGCGCACAGGCAGGGTTCTCAATAGGAGCAGCAGGACACTAGATCTGATAAACAAATGAGCAGGATGTGTGGTCCTGTTTACAATGGGATGTGAGATCAGTTTACAAACAGCGGTGGTGTGGCTCTAAAGAGGCTTCAGTGCACCAATGGTGCATAAAATGGTTGTGGGAAAATGGTGCATTTTCAAGGGATGTGCAGAAGGGCTCATGTGTTGTATCTGTGACTCAGGCACTTTAGACCTGAGCGCCTGGGAAGTATTAACCCATTCACACTTGCTATCGTTTATTATTATTTATTATTACCAGAAAATATCTGACAGGAAGGGGATGGGGACAGTGGAGAAATTACAATTTTCCAAATTTGCTCAGGTATCTAATAGACTGCAGGGAACAAGACCAGAGCATGGTGGTTTGCCACCCAAAATTTGCAAAGGTGAAAATGGGGTTCTCTACAGTAACTGCATAGGACAAGAAACAAACACCACAAACCAGAAAAAGGGGATGGGGACAAATAAAAGAGGATGCCTTCACCCCATATGTCTCCCCTTTATTACATACTGTCAGGGATGTGCCCACCCCTGCCAGTCCGGCATTGAGTGGCTACAGGCAGCCTCAGCCTCTGTTGTCGACAGACTCGTCTTCCAGTGAGTCTACCAGCCCCTCCTCGGGGGAGGAGCAGTTACCGGGAGGGAGCCAGGTGGGGAGAGGTCTCCAGGAAGATGCAGAGAGACCTAACACCACTCAGCAGACCTACTCGGAGGGAGAGACGCCGTTTCCGGCGCCAGCATTACGCAGAAGGAGAAGGCGGCAATTTAGAGTGCCGAGACTCTGGTGTTGGCGCCGTAACAGGAGGGGGGCACTTCCGGATTCCGCTAGCGACTAGACGCTCATGTTTAGGATTAGCTCTGCACTGTACATACTTTGCACAATAAAATGATAGAAAGACAAGAAGGACTTGGTCTTTACTCTTGAGCAACCGTTAAGGGAACCTGACACATACATTACTTACATACAGGACAAGAAGAATCCACCAAAAGCATACAAATCAATATGGCTAACTTGACCCAATAATCTTCCCCTCTCCACACACGCAAACAACTCTCACTGTAGTGCAATAAGGACCACCTGCCCTGTCCCCACCGAACCTCTCTCACTGCCAAGGGAAAACTAGTAAATGAATAGAATATATGTATATTGTTTTGAATTGAATTGTTTTATTGTGCAGCACCTTGCTATTATTTCTATTGGAATTATCTGTACGTTTTTAATAGACCTCATATATAGATAGATGGTTTTAATTCTGTTAATTTTTTTAAAGAAATGATTTCTTTTCTATGTTTTTCACTGTTCCTATTTTATCTGAAAGCTGCCTTGAGTTCCTGTCAGGGGGGAAAGCTGGATAAAACCAAATAAAATTATTATTTTTTTGAAAAAGAAAAGCAGTATGTAAACATTTTGCATAAATAAAATAAACCAGAAGGGGGAATAGTGTGAATACTTGAGAATAGTGTGGAAGCATTGACTGGAGTTGGTTTGAGCATTACCCCTCAGTGATTGGACAGACCCAATATCTGACATTTTATTCTGAATTGTAATTTTATTGTATTTCTGGGGATTTTGTATACTGCCTTGTTATTGCATGTGAAATCTGGTTGCATAGAAATATTTATCACCACCATCATCATTATGATTACTGAGTTATGCATTATTATTATTATTATTATTATTATTATTATTATTATTATCAAATGACACTTGGCCAGAGCTCATGCCCCGAACTTGGAACCTCCTCTGGGTTGCTGATGCTCCCAACTGGTCCCACCAACACAGATTTGCCATTTAGTGCAGAAGCACTTGGGCAGCTGCACTTTGCCTTGAGGAATCACTTTGGAGGAAGATATTTCTATAACTGCACTTAAACTTCTCGGCAGGAGAGAAATGAAATTACTTCCCATTTTCTTCTCCTCTCTCTCTCTCTCTCTCTCTCTCTCTCCCTTTGGGATAGCTCCTGAAATTGACACTAATGTGCTTCCTGGAACAGCGAGAGCAGGGAAATTACTGCACTTCTCCCTGCTAGTGTGCGAAACAGCAGCTGAGGATCCTGGATGGATGGTCATGGTTAGTGGAGCCTGCCAGTCCCACTGCTGGGATTTGAGGAGCACCAATTTCTGTGTTGCTGGGTTCAGCCCAGCACGGAGGCAGGCAGTGTGAAAGGCGCCTGAGAAACAGATTACTCTGCCTTTGTGAGTGATAGCAAAGGCGTTAGGAGAGGTCTTGCAACCTACCCAGAGTTGCAGGCAATTATCTGACACACACACACAGGTAACCTGGAGTTGCTGTCAAGCACAGGGGTCAGGTGTGTTCAGAGCCAGAATTAATTTGCTACTTACCAGAGATGGACTGTGTCGAGGTTTCCAGCAGGCATGGAGAAGAGTGATTCAAAGGGTGTTTGCTGTAATAAGGCAGCGTGATTGTTGCAGGTGGCGGATAAGAAGAAGAGGGGAAATAAACTTCACTAGGTGGTTGATATATAATAGGAATCTAGCAATTAGGGAACCAGCCATCTTGGACTTAATCTCACTTTTAATCAGACTGCAGACGAAAACAAAGTTCAGGCTGGCCAGAGAGAGGCCTTCCAGTGTGTTTCTTCCTCTGCAGTGTGGTTTTGCTAATTGTCAGAAAGTGCCTCAGTTGTCCTGTGGGCTTAATCACAGCTGTTCTGCTGGGAAGAGGGAGGAAGGATGTGTGAGCTCTGAATTGCATTCACAAGCAAATGATTGCTCAGTCACCACTGCCTATTCAACATAGCCCAAAGCCCTTCAAAGACTGGGGATGGAAAACAGAGGCTGTTTGGGAAGCGATTAACCTGCCTTAGTAGAGTTTCCTCTACTCTCTGTACCGTGCTTGAATAATGATAATAATAAATCCATAAAGCAGTACTCTGAAAAACAAGTATGATGTGATACAGGGGTCTGGGGGCAGAAACAGCAGCATCCCCTGTCTGGAGTGGACCTCTGGTTCACTGTGTCAACTGGGTGAACGAAAGGGAACATCTGTATGGGCTATGAAAAGGAGGGGAAAGTTATAGTTGTTTTTTAGATACACCAGTGTAGTTAATGCAGGATGGGGGCAGAGCTTTGGATCGAATGGATTTGATATACATGTGAAAAAGCAAGTTGGATTGGAAAGACACAGAGCGGATATGAAACAGATTGGGTTAATTCCTAGTACAGTGGAACTCCCGAAACCATTCAAAAACCAAGGCGTGGCCTCCGATTGGCTGCAGGAGCTTCCTGCACTCAATCAGAAGCCACATTGGACGTTCGGCTTCTGGAAAAAAGTTCGAAAACCGGAATACTTACTTCCAGGTTTTCAGCGTTCGGGAGCCAAAACGTCTGAGTACTAAGGCACGACTGTACTGCAGAAACAGATTTAACGTGAATCTTGCGGCTGCTGCACATTCCTAATGAATGATATTGGTTTTATTTGTAACCTACCCCTTTCTTGGAGGAGATCAAAGCAGCATACATAGTTCTCTCCCCACCCACATTTCCCCCCTCAAACCTAATCTACCCTGTGAGGTAGATTAGGCCAAGAGACTGCACCTAGACCGATCTGAAGCCATGTTTCCCCAGTCTTAGTTCAACACTCTAACACTACATCACATGGACTCTCAAAAGAATCTTCTTATTGCTTCAGTAGAGCAAGCCCTTGAATTCACACAGAATTCATTTCCAAGCCAGTACTCACACAGGCAAGTCTATCTGACACATTTTCGCTCTTGTAGGCCTCTCTCATCACTGGGCCCACATAGCCAAGAAGGTTTGCTCACAGCCCAAGCTGGGGTGGCTGGGCAGGGGAGGGGAAGGTCTCCAGTGAAGCCAGCTGGAAAGGAACACTCATTTCCTGGGTGTCTACAGCTTAATAAACATTATAACAATGTTACAAAGGGCGGCACTAATGCACGGAGGAACCTGCTGTGTTAGGCGCTCCGGACAGCAGGAGGTGATGCATTTGCTTAAGCAGGCAGGAAATACTCTCCCACCAAAACACCCACTTTCACACAGCTAATCTGTAGATAGGAAAGTAAGTGATCCATCCACAAAGGAAATTAAAACAAGCAGCAGACCCAGCCTCCTGAATATTTAACAGCCCGGAACGTGCTGTGAAGGGCATTGGTTGCGCGGCTGCACAGAGGCAATGTTAAACTCCTGCCTGTGTTAGGAGGAGGCTTCAGCAAGCACTTGAAATGGAATAGGATAAATGGTGGAAGGAGAGAAGTTGGTGGCTGACAGGCTGTGTAAGATAGATATCGGAAACTGGTCGAAAGCCAGGGATCCGAAGACATAATGCCAGTAGCATTTCATTTAGGAGCCTTTACTCAAATAAAATAAATAAATAGCAGCAACAAATCAGGGAGCACAGCTTCCTCCTCCTAACTTGTCTACTACACCGGCCATCTCTCAAAGCTTTTTATAAATCTCGAACAGCAATCAAATTCCACTTACTTAAACCATTCCCCTTACTCAAACCTATATGTGTAAACATAGAATGCACTTAGAATCATAGAATCATAGAGTTGGAAGAGACCACAAGGGCCATCCAGTCCAACCCCCTGCCAAGCAGGAAACACCATCAAAGCATTCCTGACAGGTGGCTGTCAAGCCTCTGCTTAAAGACCTCCAAAGAAGGAGACTCCACCACACTCCTTGGCAGCAAATTCCACTGTCGAACAGCTCTTACTGTCTTGCTTAGCTAATGCAAGACACATTCACCAGGTAGGCTAGTAATGTTTGCTTGTTTACTACCAGTATATTTAACAATCCTATACGCAGTTACCTGCATGGAACTTGATGGACTTCTGAATAGACATGCATAGCACTGCACTCTCTGCCAGAGCACTCAGTTTACTTTGCAGTTTAAAATAATAATTGCACAAGGAGGTCCACCACCGTTGCTGGGAAAAGACAGCCTAGAAAATGAAACTCCATGTAGCAAAGTGAGTAAATGCCGCAGCAGCAAATTTCTGGCAAAGCAGCTTTAATGACAGATATGAGGGATGTGTTGAAAAGCATACAAGGGTTGTGAAAGGAAGAAATGAAGAAAATGTCACAGCAGCCTTGGGTGAGTAAACTCAAAGCTACAGTGAACATCCAATTGACTCAGCCTTGTCAAGAGGCACAGTTAAAGAATGGATGGCTTCGAATCACAAACTTCTCGATCCGTTTCAATGATAATTTAATTTCAGAAGGTGGGCTCACACTGAAAGATGCAGCCACAGGATGGAACCATAGTTATTTCCTGTACAAGGATTCAAGGGTGAATGTGATACACGTCTCCTGTGGCTTCTGCCAAAGAAAAAGAACAGGACATATGTTTATAAGAGTCCTGTGAGACCTGCAAAATTTCTCCATGGAAATAATCTAATAATGCCAACTAAATGAGTGTGTAATGTCAACTGAATGGATTTTTCTTCTGAAAAAAATTACTGATGTGATCAAAAACTCTTGGATTCCTTCAAAATATTTTACTTGTTGAAGAACTCACAAATTTGCTTTGAAGGTCTACTTAGACAAAATGTTGCTGGAACTATAATTAAAGAAGAAATGAGTATCTCTTTCCTATGCAATCACACTTTCCTAATAATGAACTCCACTATTCTTCATCAGATCAAAGTCTGTTCTTTCCGATCTCCCCCAGTGCTCCTTCCTGCATAATTTTGTATTCATTTCCTTTAAATTATCCACTATGCACCCAGTCTTTCTCCTCCCTTGCTGATCCTTTATTTTTGTTATCTCTTAATAACTTCTCTTATAACCTGCACCTTACAATTTGCCTTATCTTTCTTGTTCCTCTGTTATCTCAGATAAGAGCTCAATTAGTGCAAGACTTCCCTTTCTCCTTCCATTCTTGTCTATCAGTCCAGCTGAGCTCTTCCCAATCTGTCAGCATCCTGCTCTTTCAACAACTTCCCCAACAATCTGGAGCTAGAGCTGCTGCAGAACCCCATCACAGGTACTACCGAACGCTATGTGAAGATATATATGGCTGGATGGGAAAGAGACTGTCATGCTCCCTTGTGCTTATCCTAATAGTGGGGTACAAAAGCCTCACATTCAACAATTATATTAATTGTAAAGCACTACAGGGATGCGGGTGGCGCTGTGGGTTAAACCACAGAGCCTAGGGCTTGCCAATCAGAAAGGTCGGCAGTTTGAATCCCTGTGACGGGGTGAGCTCCCGTTGCTCGGTCCCTGCTCCTGCCAACCTAGCAATTCGAAAGCACGAAGTGCAAGTAGATAAATAGGTACCACTCCAGCGGGAAGGTAAACGGCATTTCCGTGTGCTGCTCTGGTTCACCAGAAGTGGCTTAGTCATGCTGGCCACATGACCTGGAAGCTGTACGCTGGCTCCCTCGGCCAATAATGGAAGATGAGCGCCGCAACCCCAGAGTCGGTCACGACTGGACCTAATGGTCAGGGGTCCCTTTACCTTTACATTTACAGGTCTAAAACCTGGGATATTGGCAGGGATGCATGATCATCACTGTGCAACTGACAAATCTAATAAAGTTCGAGGAGACTTGTGCATGGAAACTTCAGGGTGGATTGCTCTTGTGTGTGTTAACACCAACACAGCCTATGTTTCCTTTTCGGTCCTCAGATGATTAAAAGCCCCCATCCCACCCTGGCTTGCAGCCATGTTTTTCTTCTGTGATGTTTCCCTTCATGCTCTGCAGGAGCATTTGTAGTAATTACGTATCCAGGATCACTTCTTTGAGAAAGTACCCAGACCTCTTGAACTTCTCCTCTGAGTCTCAGTTAGACGTGGGGGAGACTGCTTGGTTGACTGACAGTTAATTAAAAGGGACGTTTAGATTTACTGGCCTCAAGACACCCATTGTGTCAGGGCTCAGCACCTCTACCAAACGACAAAGGAGCTGTTTGTATGTCACCATAACTACACAGAATCACACATGTGTTTTGCAGCAAACACCATGGGAACGAAGAAACTGGCTTGTTCTTTCAGATGAGAGTCCAAGTTCAGGCAGGCCAAGTTCAGAACATGATCACCCACCAAGTTGCATGGCTTCAAAAGAGGACCAGACAAATTCACAAAGGATAAGGCTGTTGGTCACTACTAGCCCAAGTGGGTTGTCCCAGCCTGTCTGGGTGGCAATGTTCTGCCTCCATGGTTGGAGGCAGTAATGCTTCTGAATACCAGTTGCTGGAAGCCACAGGAGAAGAGAGTGCTCTTGGGCTTGGGTCCTGCTTGCAGGTTTCTCACAGACATCTGGGTGACCACTGTAAAAAGAAGATGCTGGACTAGATGGGCCAATGGCCTGATCCAGCAGGCTGTTTTTATGTTCTTCTGATCTCCTCTAGTGAAGAATGACTCATCCTAATTCAAGGAAAGCCCAGACCCTTCAAAATTGGAGCTTAGGTTCATATGAGCCCCATGGGGGTTCATCCACCACAACCACTGCTGTCTGGCAATTGGACTTCCTTCCCTTCCTTCCTCCCTTTCCTGCCACCTTTCCTTTCCTTCAGATTTACCTGATGGTGAGGTAGGGGCAACCAGCAGTGGTGGAATCAGTCAAGTTTTCTGTCAGGGTGCCAAGAGTGCTCTGGAGCAGTAGTAGCTGGTGGACATTGGGATTGGTAGAGTGGAAAGCAGGGAGGCCAATGACAGGCAGAAACAACGCCCATGATAGGCAGACCCAACTAATTCTAGCTTTCTGGGGTTTCCATATTTCAAAAAGTGACAATTCGGACACAAAAGTTGTTGAGCTATTTTTTTAGGAAAATCGGCAAAAACAACACTGTCGACATCGCTTGCCATATGTCCGGATTTTCCCGAACTTTTTTTGCTGAGTTTTGCCCAGACACTGCTTCCGACTACAGTATTCCAGGTATGTCCAGGAGATTCTGAATGTATGGCAACCCTAAAAAGCTGCTTTGCCCCCATCCTTTTCTCTGTTGTGTTCTGCAAAGGCAACACTATGACTGAGGCTTCATTCACATTACCATTTACTCTGGCTCCAATGCACTCCCGCTGGTGGTGTTTGAAGCCTACTCATGATGTTCGCCACGATCTCTTTGTGTCTTGTAGTTTCTTGAGAAATACTGCCGATTGTGGCACTTTCCCTCAGCCCAGCTTCCATCCAGTTTGACAGCGTAAGCCTCGGTAAAGCTGAGGTGTGCACATTTTAGACACCCATTTTGCATGCACAGATGACAGCTCCATTGAATGGGTGTGGGTGGGTGCTGTAGGGGCAGGGAAACAAATCAGGTCATGGTGTGTCCAGCAATCTAAAATTTGACTTGAAATGCAGTGGGAGGAAACAAGCTCATTTAAGCTGCATATGTGTACATGCCCCAAGGAGCAGGAAGTTGACAGGCAGTGCCACCCTTCTCAACTGATTTTAAGTAAGAAACCAGGCAGGTGGGGACTGGCTGAGGGCAGACTGAGGTTGGTAGGGCAGTGCCCCATTCACCCTAATGGGGAGGAGCCTCCACTGATCAGAAGACCCAGATAACCATGTCACTGAGGCCTTCTCGCAGCTGGGATCCCACTGCTGAAATGTTTCAACTTCTCTAGAGAGGGGAGGGACGGGAAGGGAAGCAAGTCAATCAACTTCTTCTTCTTCTTCTTCTTCTTCTTCTTCTTCTTCTTCTTCTTCTTCTTCTTCTCTGCCTTTGGGTTAATTTGGGAGAAGACAAAGGAAGGAAATGGTGGTGAGGCTCCTTATAATTCATGGGAGCGAGGAGTCCATGGAAGGCTGGCAAAAGGGGATGGCTGAACCCATATACTTTTTGTCGTTTTTTCTTGCCGAAAGAGTCAAGCAGTGAGGGTTTTTGTTTGTTTGTTTTGTAAGCACTCACAAGGAAAGGCTGCAAAAAAGTGAGAGGAAACAGAGGCAAACCAAGGGGAGTTTGTCCACCCACCACGAGTTACTGCAAGCTTATCAGGTTTATAGGCAAGTGTGAAAGAATTAGCCAAACACATGCGTTATAACTCCTCTCCAAGGTAGGGAGAACGGGTTGTTGCTCTTAGTCCAATAAATCTAAAAGCACTTTTTAATTAACTGTCAACCAAAGAGACAGTTTACCCCATTTCCACCTCAGGCTCTGAGACAAACAGGGAATAAGTTTGTATAAAGGTGATTTATGAATGAAATATAGTGATGGATGATAACAATAATTTGTAATTAAAAAGTGCAGGCAATAAAAACCGGAGCTGACGAAGTGAAAGAACTGAGGCTGAAGCAGGCTGGGGGTATGTCTTTGTTTTCTCCAGCTTTGCAATGGGGCATTGAAGGCTGGGAGGGCTTGTCATCAAAGGCTGGTGAATTTCCTACCTGTAGGGCAAGGGTGGGGAGCCTCATGCCTGGGGGCCAAATATGTCCCTCCAGACCCTCAGTCTTCCCCTCAGGATGCCCCCCAGTCTACACCTTTTCCTCAGCCACACCCCTCATTGACCCAATTTTGCATATTCCTTGAGTGGTTTTTGCTTGACTGGAATGTGTCCTTCAACTCTGATAATGCCTCTTGCTTGTCTGGATGGACGACAGAGATGTGTTTGTGTTTTAAAGTAGTTTTAAACATGAATGCAACTTTTGCATTGTTGCTCTGCCTACATTAGTCTCCTGGCCCCACCCACCACTGGCATGTGATTCCCAGAATGTTTCCCAGAAGGGAATGCAGGCCCTCAGGCTGCTGTAGATCCCTGCTGCAGAGTATGCATCTGCTGAGGGAATACCACTGAAGAGGATGGAGTTTCGAATCAAAGCAGATTTCCAAAATTCTCACATTTCTATGTAGCTGAAGACTGGAATCCAGAATAGGACTATGAAGAGAGAAGGGTCAGGTCATTGCATACAGAGAGCAGCCTTTGCCCTGAAGCACTCCCATACAAATGAATGAATGCATATTGTAAGAACTTTGAAGTGGAGGTAAATTCTAACCCCTGTCCCTGAGAGTGGGTGGCCCAGATGTCATGGGGCACAGTGCTTATCTATGTGCTTTGCAAAATAAATACACGTCCACATGGAAATACTGTCTATCAAAGGAACTATGCTAAGATTCAAAAGGTATTAGGTTCTAGAAGAGTTCTAAAGCAAGTGGATAGACTACTTCACCTGATTTGTTGGTGTATTATTTGCTATTATTATTTGCTAGGAATATGATCCAGGAATATAGCATTACAAATAGGACAATGATGGACAGTTAGCTTACACCAGAAATTTAGCAGGTCAGGCGCCTGGACACTGTTGATCTTGCCCTCTGCACTTTAGCCTGATGCACAAATTAGCTCACTGAAGGTGAGTTCAATTTGCATATGCTTGCAAATCGTTTTTTCATTTCATTCAGACAGCTCTGTGTCCCCCCCCCCCGCATGTAACACTTGCCAAGGCCAATCTTTCCCGTCTTCGAAGTATGCCCCTTGCAAAAGCACCTTTATCTTCATGTAACTTAAGTTTGGAATCTAGTAGTACATTCTGGAATAGGTAGAGCACATTCTTTGCATGCAAAAGGTCTCAGGCTAAATCCCTGGTGTCTTCAGGTAGGTTTCGGAGATACTTCATCTGAAACCCCAGAGAGACTCTGTCCATAGTGCTGACACTACTAAACTAGCTGAATCAAGGGTTTGGCTTGTGGCACTTCCAGATGACATGTTTATGGCGCATTCATCCTGATTTGTTCACAGGGAGTTCAGACGATATAGGTTTTTTAACAGTATTCTGTTAGAATGGGAAACGAAAGATGAAGAGGTTAAATCGGCAATTATTAAATAGGCACAAGACATAGGACATAATATAAAATTTGAGGACTGGGAAAAGCTATGGAAAGTAAATTTGAAATTTACAGATTGTTCTTTGTTGAAGGAAAATTATATGAAAATGATGTATAGATGGTACATTACTCCAGTAAAAATGGTAAAAATGTACAAAACTGGTTCAAATATATGTTGGAAATGTAAAGAAAAAGAGGGGACTTTTTATCATATGTGGTAGGAATGTAGAGAAGTAAAAAATATTGGGAAATGATATATAATGAATTGAAAAAAATGTTTAAAATGACTTTTGTTAAAAAGCCAGAAGCATTTCTATTAGCGATCTTAGGTCAAGATTTGCCAAAAAAAATAAAGAACTTATTTATGTATGCGACAACTGTGGCAAGAGTTTTGCTAGCACAAGGCTGGAAGAAGGAAGAAATTCCAATGAAGGAACAATGGCAAGAAAAGCTGATGAACTAGGTGGAGCTGGCAAAACTAACATATAAATTACATGAGAAGGACAACCGGGACTTTAAGGAAGAATGGGAACTTTTTACAAACTATTTAAAAAGACAACAAAGAGACTTGGATTCATTGGCAGGTTTTGAATAAACATACACAATTTTTAATGGGATGCGGGTGGTGCTGTGGGTTAAACCACAGAGCCTAGGGCTTGCTGATCAGAAGGTTGGCGGTTCGAATCCCCGCGACGGGGTGAGCTCCCGTTGTTCGGTCCCAGCTCCTGCCAACCTAGCAGTTCAAAGGCACATCAAAGTGCAAGTAGATAAATAGGTACTGCTCCAGCGGGAAGGTAAATGGCGTTTCCGTGTGCTGCTCTGGTTCACCAGAAGCGGCTTAGTCATGCTGGCCACATGACCTGGAAGCTGTACGCCGGCTCCCTCGGCCAATAAAGCGAGATGAGCGCCGCAACCCTAGAGTCGGACACGATTGGACCTAATGGTCAGGGGTCCCTTTACCTTACACAATTTTTTATTAGTAGAATATGGTTAGAGATGAAAATGATATCCACCCCAAAATTGTTAATCCTCTCCTGAACCAGCAGATTTTGTACTGGGAGGAAGCCTGCACTGATGCAGGCCTGTAAATCCAGTGGCTCGCACTCCCTGCCTCATTTGAAAATCTTGGGCCCGCTTGGCTTGACTGAGCTGAGATTTCCTCCAGAAGAAGCTTCACGCCTCTCTTTTCTGCTACCTCATAACCCAGAGGCTAGATGATAAACAGATTTTTACAGCAGATACCCAAGAAAGCATAGGTTTTTCTATATAAAAGAGAGAAAATTAAAGGATAGACCTCTTTGAACTATTTAAAGCTAGACTGAACCCTTGCAACTGCAGTTGCCAGAAATCACTTCAAATGTATGTAGCCTAAAGGCACAGCATTTGCTGGCAAGAGATACAACAATGTGAAGTAGGGGGAATTTCACACTTCTGCTGTTTAGGGTGCTGCAACACATTCCAGCGCTGTCAGTGATCAGATGAAGGCAAGTGCTGGTTCTCTGCCTGACATGCTCTTCTGGTTCTTTTATGTTGAGCTGAAACAAGTTCAGAAAAATAGGTTTCAGCTCAGTGTCATGAGTTCAGATGCCACAATGGGAGTCACCGACCCCTCAAAAAAAAAACAACAACAAAAAACAAACCCAGAAGATACATCAAATTGCAAGATCTGTGTTATGAACATAAAGTATATATTAGAAAGTATAAAGTATATATTAGAAAGATGTGATCTGAACAGGGAGTTTGCTTTGTAATCAGCTCCGGCAAGAAAAGATATTGTATGATAGGAAAAGGTTAAAATGAAAGAAAAGTAACAATAATGTAAACAAACAAAAGTAGAAAGTGTAATGTTTAATATTATAGAAAAAGAAAATAGTGGGGAAAGGTGGGGCAACAAAAGAGAGAAGTCAAAGAATGTGGAGGGAAAAAATGTAAGGAATATAATAATGAAGAATTGTGATGTATGTTTGGTGTGTGTGGTATAGAGGAGCATATGTTAATATATGAATATTGTATAAGCATACGACTATCTTTTTTGTGCCCTGAGAAGAAAAAAGTGTTTGTTAATAATTTGTCGGTGGGGATGAGTTGTTTGTAAGATAAATGATGTGTGTTTGGTGTGTGGTATAGGGGAGCATATGTTAATATATGAATATTGTATAAGTATACGACTATCATTATTGTGCCCTGAGAAGAATAAGTATTAGTTAATAATTTGTCGGTGTGTAAGCTGTATGTAAGATAAAAAAGGAAAACTAATAAATAAAATAAAATAAAATAAAAAGATCTGTGTTATGAACATTTGTAATCAAGGGCAGACTCTTTGATCACATTTTAAGAGCAGAAAACCATGTTTGGCAACAACAGATTCAGAGCAAATCTCAGGTTTTATGGGATTAAAATCCATTTATCTCATTTCTATGTAGTCATTTCAAACACATTAAAGACATATTTTTGAATACATTAAAAGCATATTTTCAATCTACAGGTGCTTCCTTCCACGCTATAGCCCTTTTAGGTGTAAGGTATTGTTTTCCACAATTAGCTGGAAATAGAATTTAAAACTTCTCTTTTTTATGACCATGATCCTCTTACAATACCTATTTATCCAGTATTCTTTCTTATGCTAATTGACAGCTTCCAGTTTGCAGTGTCAGTCCATTTTATTGCTTTTTGTAAATCCAGGATGGGGGATTATTGATGAATAGTCTCTGATTTGACCCTTAGCTTGTGAACTTGAACTAGACTATGACTGACAGATTCCGTTAAAGAGAAAACTATCTCCACCTATGGCCATGGTTAAGATGACTCTGTAAAACATGATTTATGTGACCCACCTGCAAATCCAATCTACTTACAAAATCTGTCAGGATCACTATTAGCAGAATTGCCATTGCAAAATTTCATTCTGTCAGGAGGTCAGTGCAATGGCCTCAGCAAGGCAGAGCCAAGTACATCAAACAACAAAATAATATTCAAGGAAGGAGGGAGTTAGGCTGATAGACAAGTATTGGCAACTGGCAAACAGCCAGATAACCGGAGTTCAGCCCTTAGCACATGTTAGGCTGCACATCTGTTGGGTCAGCCAAACTTGCATCCAACCCAGACTGTCATATCAGTTAGGGACTGTGACCCAAAAGATGTTGCTGGACTACAACTCCCATCATCCCTGGCCATGGACCATGATGGGAGATGGAGTCTAACAGCATTTGGATGGCCACAGGTTTCCCAGCTCTGATATAAATCAATCTTCAACTTTATGGCTAACACAACTTAACAACCAATAAGTCATAAATCCAGAGATGAAGAATTTAGCTGTAGAAGAAGGACAAATAAAAGGTTGGATCAGACTGAGTTAAAAGGGACTGCATTGTTGAGGTGAAAAACACAGTGCAAGGTCATGCTATTTGGCAATAACTCAGAATTGCAAAGAACAACTCCTAAAGTCTTTTTTTCTTCTGAGGAAAGCTGGTCTAAGCAGGGAGATAAATAGGAATAACCAGTCAATGCATGACAACAGAGAATAAAGGCCGAGTCAATTGCTGACAGTTTTACAGAGGGGAAAGTAAAGCAATTTCAAATGCAGAGACAAGGAGACAATGTGACAAGCAGCACATTAGCCTGGTTCACACATGTTAAGCCGTGGTTTAATAAATCATAGTTTAGCATTATGTGTGAACCAAGCCCAGCACCTTAACTATAGTTAATTTTGTTAGTGAAAATAAGCCATGGTTTGTTGTGGCTTACTAACCTTAACTATGGTTTCATGTTATATGCAAATGGGGGCACTTTTAAAACTATGGTTTCAGTTTGTTTGTTTGTTTGTTTGTTTGTTTGTTTGTTTGTTTGCTGTGCCCAAATCACTCATTGAGCAACAGAGTAGCTAGCCAAGAATGGCTGGAAAACCAAAGTATCTTCACTAAACTTTTCTCACTGGTACTTTTTTCTGAAGCTGATAGTGCTCCTAACGATTTCTGATATCAGGATCCTTTCCCCTACCCAAATCTTCCCTGTGTAGCATTGACTTCACAGTTGCAGCACACAGAAAACTTAAAGAGCCCTTTTTTGAATTCATCTCTTAGGAGACTCTTCTACTGCTGAAAGGTTTATAGGGGGTGATTAAGTTTTGTTATGTGCCTCCCTTTACCTGTGGGGAGCTTTTCAAGAAAAAGTGAAGTGAGCTTGCTAATGCGTTCCACTTCTGGCACCTTTCCTCTCCTCCCCTTTCTCATTCCAGCAGCTTTATGGAGTGTTTGGAAAACTTGCACGAAACTTTGCCCAAGTTTGCACTGCTTAAGAAGGTCGTTTCTTAAAGCTCTGTGTAAACTAAATTACTGTAAATTTAAAATATAGCTGTGTTAAAAGGGAAACATTGGATCCATGGCACTTATTTTGATTCCATTTTGCCAGTCATGCCTGCACGGCATGGCAAATAACACCTGTTCTTTAAGGCCTCAAAAATATTGATGTGGGTAGCAACAGACAGAAGAATCCATGTGAAGACTGGGAGGGGTTGCTTGTGAATGGAGGGAAGGGCTGAAACCCACCCATGCCATGCTGCAGAAGCCAAGGTGCTACTGGATGACTTCAGCTGCAACCATCTGTAGCGTGAGAGCACCGTCCAATGAAATCCAAGGTAGCTCACTTGGGTAGAGTGTGGTGCTGATAATGCCAAGGTCACAGGTTCGATCTCCATATGGGACAGCTGCATCTTCCTGCATTGCAGGGGGTTGGACTAAATGATCCACAGGGTCCCTTCCAACTCAATGCTTCTATGATTCAGTTCCATGATTTGGGAACATCACTCCCACATTCCCTATAGTGCCAGATACTACTGACTTTAGGAATAAGCCTTGTGACTCCCACTTCCCTTACACACCTCTGAGTATGTCCACCCCCAGCATTCAGCCCGGACACTGAGGTCCAGCACCGAGGGCCTTCTGCGAGAAGTGAGGTTACAGGGAACCAGGCAGAGGGCTTTCTCAGTGGTGGCGCCCGCCCTGTGGAACACCCTCCCACCAGATGTCAAGGAAATAAACAACTACCTCACTTTTAGAAGACATCTGAAGGCAGCCCTGTTTAGGGAAGTTTTTTATGTTTGAAGTTTTATTCTGTTTAATATTCTGTTAGGAGCCGCCCAGAGTGGCTGGGGAAACCCTGCCAGATGGGCAGGGTATAAATAATGTATTATTATTATTATTATTATTATTATTATTATTATTATTATTATTATTATTTGACTACCCCACTCACACCTCCCTTCCCGCTTCTATTACCACTGGCATCAGTGAGTGATGTTCAGACTGGAGTCTTTCCCTATCCCCAGAGATGCCAGGGACTGAGCCTGAGGTCTTTTTCACGGGGTGGCAGCAAGAGGCTCAGGCAGCACCCCCCTTCTCCTTGCCTTGAAGGTTAAGCAGAACTTCTAGCACTGCAACAAAGGGATGGCAGTGCATGTGCTTTCCTGGCCACGTTACGTGGAATGCCTCGTTCTGAGGAAGGACCCCTTTGGCCTTTTCTCTGAGGGAGGCAGGGAAGACGTGGAGGAGGAAAGCCAGCTGGCACTGTTGCTGCGCATCACATTCACTCTTCTGTATAGTTATTTTATGGAGCAGTGTTAACACTGGATAAAAGTCTCTTTTAAGTCCAGTCCTTCTTAACATAAAAACCAAAACAGCCAGAATTCAAACCATTAGTTAAAAATTGAGTTTCTAAGGTTCTTTTCAGCGGTTTTGTCAAAAGAAAGGCGGAGTTCAAGCTCAGTTTCAGATACTGAGATCTTTTCAAGGCTTACTATAATGAGATGAGTGTGCTTTTTAAAAATATACAAATGTTTTAATTTCAGTTTTGTAATAAGAACGGATATTTAAAAAGAACAAAATACAGCAATACAACAGAGAGCAGTCATGTTAGTTCATTTCAAGATTAATATGTATTGCATTGGTTCAATTATATAATGAAATGCAGTGCAAAGTGTAAGATACATAATTTAAAGTTTATATATATATTATACAGTATGTATATATATATATATGAAAACATAAAATACTGCTTACCCCAGGAGGTCTCTCCACAATGTTCAATGTGCCGTGGGTGGATTCTAATTGTGTTCTTTCTTAGGTATATGTGAAATAAAACTGTACCACTGTTCTCAGAATGTGTCTCTGGTGTTTCTATTTTTCCTTTTCATGAGAATGTTTTTTGGCTTATGTCAACTGAGACAGGAAATCTTTGGTTAGCATTTATTTTATTGCTGTAAATCAGCAGTGAACAGCACCCATTCTCCAGTTTACAAATGATTTGCCTTAGCTGAGAAAACCACAGCAGCACATTTTGTTTTAAATCATGATGAGTCCCTTTGTAAAGTTGGAATTAGTTTAGGCCCCTGCACTGGCTATAGCTATTAGAGATCTGGAGGATTAGCAAAGGGCCCTTTACTGGGGGGGGGGGGAATCTCTCACCACAGGTATTCATTTATTTAATATATCTATATCCCACCTTTCAAAGGCTTAAAGTGACATGTAAAAATACAGTAAAACAGTATCATATAATTACTTCACAGAACAAGAAACAACCAACACTCAATGTGAGGGCTCTATGATGTCTCCTCGAGAGTAATCAGCCAGACCATGTTGTCTGCTAAACTAGTTGCTTTATTAACAAAAGTATACATCAGAGCTCTCAAAGTTCATGACCGCTTGAGTCAGTTCCAGATTCCGGGAGTGGTCGTTCCCGGCTCCGTCCCCAACATAGGAGTTTTGGGAAACCAAAGCGCCTCCCCCCTTTCTTTGCGCTTTCTCCCCCTGCACACCTGTGGGCTGACGCTGGGTGGCTCCGTCAGCCCCCCTCCCTCTCCCATTGGTGTTGCAGGGTCTCTGCCAGCCTCCTCAAGACCTTGTATCTCCCTGTCAGCCTGCAGTTCCCCTTCCCCGCCACTTCGACTTTCCTGGCTCTCCTGTGAACTGCTCTCTGACCTGATTGCTGTTTCTCTCCAGCCGCCTCCCCCCGTCAGCTCGGCTCTGGGGAAGGGCAATTCCCTGACACTCAATAAACCAGGCTTCCAAGTGGGCAGCCTGTAACAGAACCATAGAGTTGGGAGGTGCCTCAAAGGCTGTCTACTCCAACACCCTGCTGAGGCAGGAAACCTACTACAGCATCACTGGTAGTCTATCCAGCCTCTGCTTAAAAAAACTCTTAATAAAGGAGAGCCAACCACCACTTGAGGCAGCCTGTTTCCACTGTCAACCTCTCAAAACAACCTGGAAAAAACAAGAGTGGAGACCATTTGCAAAAGGCTAAGGAAGGAGCTACTTCAACCCTTCGTGGGGAAGCCATTTCAGAGCCACAGATTGTTAGCATCACAGCCAGTTCCATCTCCTCGCCCTTCCCTGTGCTGGGGTGGGGGAGTGGAAAGGCCTCAGCCTCAGCTGCTGGCCAGGCTGCTTCTGTTTGGGTGTTTTTGGGGGGCGGGCAAGGGCCCGGACTCTGCACCTCTCTGCCAGTACCAGTTGCAGACTCAGTACCCAATACAGAGTCACAGAGGACCCAGTACCCATGTTCAAACCATTCCCATACTTGAAGGGTAGTGGGCAGGGCAGCTAATGAGAGGCGGAAATTCAGAAATGATTAGAGCCTGTGCAACAAGTGCAGCAGATAAAATGAGCTGCCTGTTTCGCTAGGTGCTAGCAGAATCCAGGATAATTTGTCTCCTGGCCTTGAGCCTGTTCCGGTGAGGGTGAGTACCACTCTCCTGAATGCAGGCATAACAACTCCTCCAAGCACGAGGCTACTGATGCCAGCAAAGCCTCTTCTCCCTTCCAGCAGTCCTCATACCTTAGCAAGCCAGCCCCCTGACAAGCACATAATCCAATTAGTTTCCCTTATTCTCTCTAATTCACTGCGAGTTTATAACGTGGCATGTAATTTGTCCATCATAGAGACAGAGCCCATAATGCAATCACATTTCATGGAGGAGGCTACTCCTCTTCGTTCCGCCAAGAAGCTGACATCTGAGATCATCAGAGCTGTCAAGAGTTCAGCTGCAGCATCTATCCTGGGCATGCTGTCACTCCCGTCGATGGAAAACTTGTGTGTTAATTTCACCATCCGAAGACTTGTACATAGCAGTTAACTCTACAGTAGGCCATTTCTGCTGTGCTTTGTTTGAGGGTTTCCTTGGAGGTGATCTTGTCCAACTCGAGGCAGGAATGCCATATGTCACAAAAGGGGTAAATTAACAAACAGACATTATGAGGATGGTGATGGAGGAGTGAAACGTATGCGTGATGTTTGCAAGGTAATAAATGATCCACAGAGATTTGGATTATAAGGAAAAACTACTTAGCTACTTCTTAGCTTCCTTTCCCTGCTGGTCTCACTGAGAACTGATTCCTCCCAACCAACCATTTCTCGATCACTTTAGTTCCTACTCCCATTATAGCATGCCTGCTATTTTCAGCAGTCATGGCTTAATGTAGCATATAGTCCTGATCAGTGTTGAAACTGTTTTCTGCAAGGAATTCTGGCATCTCTCCACTTCAAAAAAAAGAAATCCTTTGATAAGTTGGGAGAGGGATGGGGTGGGGTGGGGGGTCATTAATCGGGTTAATGGCACATCTTGCTGGTAAGTTCCTGCTAGGCAAAAATCTATGTGACCCCTTTGGCTTTTCAAAACGTCCTCTGTTTTACAAGTGACTTTGGATCTCCCCCAATAGATTTCTTGTGAAAGGTAGAACAGTGTACACAAATAGCTGTCTTATAAAATATGTCCTGCTCTCATAAAATATCATTACAAGCATTTGACTACATTAGTTTACCCTTTTGACATAATAATGTGAGGTGCATTGCTGCCAGTGGATTATAATAATCTTTCTGTAAATACTCATGCTAGGCTTTATAATTCCGGGTGCAGTGTAGTAACACTTCAGTTCTGGATACCAATTCCAGGCCTGTAGTAGCAGATTCAAAGGCTTCCAGAGCTGAAGGAGCCCAGGGGGAAGGTGTCTTACCTGACACCCACTGCACTGTCCTTCAGGCATCAGGACAAGACATTTTTAATTGGTTTATACTTTATGTTCTGAAAGGAGGCTCTGTTGCAAACCATGGAGAGAAGAAAGGTTTCACTCTGCTGTCCTTTATTGCTATGCAATTGTATTTTCTGCTTATTGGTTCTAATTGTTTCATTGCATATTTTCTTGCCGCTGTTTTGTTTTTAAGTTGCATTGCAAACCTCCCTGTTATGAAGGGCAGCGTATAAGTGCCTTAAACAATTTTCTTTATTTTTTTTTAAAAAAATGAGTAATAGCTGGCCTGGACTTCCAGGTATTATTATCAACCTCATGTTTATTATTGTTAGGTTTTTAGAAAGGGCACTGTGCAAACAGCAAGCAAGAAAAAAGCAGATTAACACAAGATTAAAAGCAGAACATCCCATCACTAAACTGCTTCAGCAGCAGATGTAAACGTAGCCCTAACCCTGAACTTTCCCACACCACAAAAGCCTTTGTGTATAAATATGGTTTTAGCTGCTGCCAAAAAACCACTAGTAAGGGAGACAGCCAAAGGGAAGGAGGTCCACAGATGGTAGATCATTACCAGAGCCAGCCCAAGACATTTTGCTCTCTGAGGCAAATGACAAGATGCTGCTCCCCAGCCCCCATTTCATGGCTAGAAGCTGACTGAGCTGGAATTGAATCTTCCTTCAACACTGGCAAAGAGATAGCACCCTCCACTGCGCCTGAGGGCAGCAGATTAGTTAAGGGGTGAATGATTAGACTGTGTGGAACACAGAGCTCTGACCTCCAATAGATGGGGATGGGAGGGGAATTTCAGGAGGATCAACCTAGAATGCTGAGACTGCCAATATTGCTCCTCAGTATCTGCTGCCTGAGGCAAGTGCCTCACTCTACCACTCTGGGGAGGTGACTGTATGCTTCAGGATGACCATCTATGGGATCAGGAATAGGAGACATCCAGTATATTTCACAGAATAATTCCATGAAGAAATATGTGGCACCTTTTATGGTCCATAGGACCAGGGTGTTTTAGAATAAGGAGCACCTATTTAGAATATTGTAGCTGTAATCCTTAGCGAATGATACCTACATTCTTGCTCCCAGTTCTTCTCCTTGTTTCAAGTCCAAGATAGTTATTATGAATTCTGAACAGAACAGTCATTTCTTCCATTTCAAATCTCCACATCTCTCTCTCTCTCTCCCTGAAACATTTTGTTTCAAAACAAAAAAGCAATGTTATCTGTGTTTAATATCTTTGCTTTCATTCTGCAGCATAATCAGATGTCTTATGTGGTCGAGAGAACTGAAGCCCAGAGGCCAAGCCATTCACACAGGACATAAACCCTTTCAACTCTTTAGTAGTCTACTCTGAATTACCCTGTCGGAACAATTACCATTTCCCTTCCCTATAGAAGTTCTCTGCACCAATTTATTCCACCCGGATGAAGATATCCATGAAGATGGCAGCCCTCTGACTTCTCATCTTCCAAGAACCAGAAGTATAGAAGCACTCTGGGTACACAGGTACACAGGCAGAACATATCTAGACATTATTTGTTGATAGATCTATCCCCCACCAGAATCTTTCTGCAAACAGGATGAAGCAGGTCTACAGGGCTGTTCCGTACTGGTCCCTGCTCAAATACTGAGCAAATATGTGGCAATATTTTCAGGATTACATTTCTGAAGCCTTGCATTTCAGCACACACCTAGTGAGCTGAAGCCTAGTGATGCTGTGGAGATTCAGTAGCAAATGTTATCACCTATGGTAATCCAGTCAGGAAGTGGAATTTACAGCATGTGTCCAAGTTGTTTGTCTCCTAACCAACAGCTTGCCAACCATCACTTGGTTGACATTAATCCCAAGAAACTCCTTCATAAACTGCAAAAATGAACTAATCTGCAAGGCGGCAATGGGAAGAAGCAAACACACAAACAAAAACAGTATTTACCGCAATTCACACCCAATTTAGCTTTACATTCCTGGCAAGGATGTATTTGCAATAGCTGATGCTGAGAAATAGTGGAAGAGTCTGATACTGAGCTGGAACAGAAAAGACACTTTCAGGAGAAGGTATAAGATGAAAAACAACAAAGAGGTAATAAATGACACAGAGAAGGCTGGGAATAGTGATAGATGGAGGAGGAAGTGAACATGGACTACCCTGAGTGGGGAATTCAATGTGGAAAAGAAGACAGTAAACTAAGGCTGCTTTTTAATTTGTTGATAGCTCAGTTGCTCATATTTTTTTATGGAATACCGAAACCCAAACCCAAATTTCGTGTAAGAATCACAAACATTCCGCATGGAACAGGTTGGGTTTTTGGTATTTTCTGTTCTGTTTCAGCTTGGTTGAAAGCATCACAGAATGCTGGTGGGGGTGGGGGGACCCTGCTCAGTAAATAATTAATACTGAGATGAATTACTAAGAATTTAATGGATTGTCTGTCTTCTGGGAACTTCATAAACCGATTTTTCAAAAACAAAACATTAAACATTAAACAATGTATATAGTGAAATCTTGACTATTACTTTAATTTTGCACGGAAGGAACCATCCTCTCCTATTTTCCTTGACAATAAGTGAACTCCTATCCTCAGATTTGATTTACTTTCCTCATTGGAACTGTGTTGGGCAGGGAGGGAAATGACGGGATGAGATTCTTTGAAGCCAGCCACGTTTGGAAGAAATGAGTTGCGTTTTATAAATGGATGTTTCTCTCCATTTGCAAATTGCCAGGTGGAACGGATGAAGTGCTGACAAGGTCACAGAGACTAAATATGAAAAGGAAGAGCAGGCAAAGCAGTGACAAACCCTATGAGCTGCCAGCGGCCCATTTATTACACTGTCTAAGGAGTGCCTGGGAAAGTGAGCAAAGTGCTAATGAAAACTTGGCTAATCATTCACCCTTGCAGTATTAATGGCCAGAAGTGTAGGCACAGCTGACAAGGGGGCTGGATGTATCAGGCGGGGGACAGAGTGTGCGCTCCTGATGTCGTGCTTTGCAAAAAATGTGCACCAATGAAAGCTGCCAACTTTTTCACTGAGATGCAATATCATGCAGATCACATTGGAAGCATATATTTCTGTGCACACCGGCACACTCCTTACACGGCTGCATTATCCAGCTCAGGAGAAGGAAAAAGTTAAGTTGACAACTGGCAGACAAACCTAGCTTGTACTCTAATCAGATACAGGATTTCAAACTTGCCTATCCACCATGGAGGTGGATCCGAACTCAGGGATGGGATGTTTTGATAACAACAAGGAGAATCTCCCTGATTTCGAGGCAAACATAGACAAAGCCTATGGCAGGGGTGGGATCACAGCAGATGATCTGCTGGCCCTGATTGTCTGATACCACACCCCTCATCATAGGAGCCAATTCCTAGGGACCGAGGTCCCTTTGCCTCCCCCCAATAAAATATTTGAGGGGGCTGGGTCCCCACAAAGTTGATGGGCATTGCCATTCAAATGGTGTGTGTGTGTGTGTGCACACCACATAATGTGATTGATTATGCAGGGTGGGGCTGCAACTCATGTCAATCAACTCATGTGGAAATGGCAGTGGAAGCACACAGATAGCAACCTGTTGTTGTTGTTGGCATCTGGGAACAAAATGGCATGCTCATCAGCGGTTGCAATTCAATTGAACGTGTACAAAATGGCCGCCACCTGTATGGGTGGATGCATCCATCAGAACAGGGATTAGAACCTTTGGGCCTCCAGATGTTGCTGAACTAAAACTCCCATCATCCCTAGCCATTGACCATGCTTGATGGGGCAGATGGCAGGGAGCAGAAATGTGAGTCTGTTTTAGCTATCTGGCCAGGTACTTTATGGAAAGTCCTGGGGTTTCATCCTGGGGCTAGAAGAGTGGGATTGTTTTCATCTTGCTCAGACTGACAGCACTGGATCTTGTTCTAATCAGGTGACTTGGTTAGTCACCTTCTGGTAGTGATCCATAAGGAGATCCACAGTTCTTGCAAGTGGGACATCATTATCTGCTTGTCTGTTCCATCATTTATTTTACCAGGCAATACTTCAACATCAAACATAGGGCAGACATGGAGTGGGAGGGCAGTTCAGCATATGATGTACCCATTCACAAAAAAAAAAACACAGCTTCCTACAGAATGGCAGTTTCTTAAATGTAACTGCAGAAAAAAAGCAATTTGTGGAGGAAAAGTGTGAGCTAGCTCTTGGCGCTGTCTTTCAGACTGACATCTCTGCAGGAGAGGTCTTCTCTCAATATGTTCTCAAGCCAAAGAGAAGGTCTTCTTTCTACTCATACGGCTTGCCAGGAGCACTGTAGAGTAAATATTCATAATGCACTTGAAACTTTAATTATAGCCTTCTCCCTTCTCTGCATCAAACAGATCACCAGATGTTACTGAAATTGAAGCATTCTGGATAGTTTCTTAGAGCAGCCTATGCATACATTTAGGGGAGAAAACACAGCACCAGTAATTATTTGGTAGTGCTGAATAGGACTATACAATATCTCTTATTAATGACCACTTAGGCGCCAGCTAATTACTAGCAGTCTGCAATGATAGGCATATGACTACCAAGCTTCCAGTATGCCCCAGTGGAGTAATTACGCAATTATTTCTGTCTTTGAAGCTGGAGCATTGTCATGCAATCTAAAAAGTGCATGTTATGAAGAAGGCAATTACTCTTAAAATTGCTGGTAACTTCAAGTGGAATTGGCAACAAATCTCCAAAAAAACAAAAACAAAAATACCAACACCCCCAACTCTGTGCGATTAATTATTGTGTGGTTTGGCATTTGCAGAAAGTAGGCAGAGATGTTCCAAGGCTCTTGAAATGAAATGAAAGCAAAAATGAGTGCATATGTTCAATGTTGTGGATTCATGGAGAAGATGGGCTTTCTTGCTTTTCCTGTTAGGCTTGAAACACCCAAAGCAAAATCATTTCAAAATGGAAACGAACTGTCCTCATTGCTATATCAGTAGTTCTTAAGGTCCTCTCTCTCTCTCTCTCTCTCTCTCTCTCTCTCTCTCTCTCTCTCTCTCTCTCTCTCTCTCTCTCCCCCCCCCCCCTTGCACTTATTATTTCACTTTGTGCAACATCTGGTACTTGCTTAACTTACTCATCGAGGTTCCTGTTGCCCACAGCTGGAGCAGCTTACACAGTGTGGTGTAGTGGTTAGGGTGTCGTGCCAGGACTTGGGAGACCAGGGTTCAAATCTTCACTCAGCCGTAATTCTCACTGGGTGACCTTGGACCAGCTGTTGTCTCTCAGCCTAATCAGCCTCACAGAGTTGTTGTGAGGATAAAACGAGGAAGAACCACGTGCACTGCTTTGAGCTCCTTGGAGGGAAAAGTGGTATATAAATGTAAGAATTAATTAATTAGAAGAAAAAAATGGAGCAGTGCATCCAAGTAACATTTTAGCATATTTATCTTAGAGGACACTATGATGATAGGATTTCAAGTCCAGAGTGATGATCCATGTTGTGCCAATTTCAAACCTAGGTAAGCTCTGGTGACTTCTGATATCTATAGGCAGATTTTTGTTTACTTTGCACGTTCAGTCAACATGTGCATAAGGGACAAAATTAGGATTGCGTCCACTGGCTCTGCTCCTGACCACATAAGCAGCAAGGGCTAGTTAGAGCTGGGAGAGACTCCCTGTTTGAAACCTGCAGCCACTGTGGACAATGCTGAGCTAGATAGGCCAAGAGTCTGTCTTGATTTCAAGCAGTTTCCTGTTTAAGTGTGCTCAAGCTGGGCATGCACAGACGCTGCCCATGCACTGGCGGAGAAAGGGGGGTGCTGTGGCTGTGGCCCACCCCGGGTGTCATCCCTGAGGGGGGGTGTGACATTGCCGTGCCACCCCCCGGGACGCTCACCGCGCCCCCACAGGTGGCTAGCCCTACCCCTAGGTGCACAGCATGTGCGCTCCTCCAGGTGCCAAAGCAGCTAGCTCCGCCTCTGTGCCCATGCCACCAGAAACCCTGTGAAAGGCAAGTCAGCCCCTGATTATGTGCAGACTGGCTCAGTGCAGACTGGCAGCTAAAATAATGGAGTCCCAGGAGGCTATGAGTTTAAGTGCAAGCAGGAGTCTGCTTACCCTCTGGTCTATCAAAGGCTCTCGTTCCTTTGCCCTCCTCCAGCTTCCTTTCTACTCAGGGTAGGGAAGGTTGCTGTGGACAATTCTGAATGGAAAAACACCCAGAGGGAAAATAATTAAGCAGCCCTTCCCAATTAGTGTTTCCTCAGTTTAACCCTTGCATCCTCCTCCCCCAGTCTGCTTTTTGTTTGTTTGTTTTAAAAAAAGCAAGGAGAAAGTTGCATGCAGCTGGTTGAATTCAATGGGCTGTCCTACTCAGAGTAGACCCATTGAAATGAATGGCCCCAAGTTAGTCATGTTTATTCATTTCAGTGGATTCACTCTGAAGCAGGATTAGCATTAGATACAACCCAGTAAGACTTTCTTCTGAGGAAACACAAATGATTCTAAGTATTTGCCCTTATTTCCTTCTTGAACTCCTTATAGGGCCATGGACTGGTATCCAAGCATACTCAAAACTTTCTCCATCCATCACGTTCTGGAACTTTCCTGAGCAACTTCTCAAAAGGCATTGTGAAACATTCCATTGCTCTCTTTAGCAAGTGGAACATTTTTTAATTAAGGCTGCATTTCAAAGGCAGTGGGACTTCATAAGCGAATGCTAATCCTGTATTAGCAGAGAGTAGCGAGTGTCGTCAGCATATTAGAGAGCCATGCCAGCCGGTGCTAGGCTCAGCCTCATTCGCACGGACTGAGCGCAGAGCACAGATGTCTTCCCAGTAATGGATTTCTGGAAATCAAAAGGTTTCTTTAATGTTTTAAGACAGCTTGGCAACATTTGATCACGATTACCTTAACAGCTCCGCCGTGTTTCAGGACCTAATTAGATGGGAAAGTCTCCCAGCAATTTAGCCTAAGTATCAAGTGTCACATGATGTAAATAATCCTGTGTCAATTAGAGTGCAATTTCTCATATGGATTATATTTGGATGGATTGAGAAGCAAAACTTTTCAATATCACAACCAAACAAAGTGAGTCACTGTATTGATTCAGTATAGTCAATTGCCCCCACCCCACTCCACATATAGCTAAAGATCCATTTATCTCAGTCCACAGGGCAGGTACACTAATGAGGGGTGACCACAGAATACCCAAGTAGCCCACACAGAAACATTAAGCGGTAGACAATTGATTTCTGAGGCCATCATGCTTCCCCATCACTTTCATTCAGATCGGTTTTTCTCAAGAGTTCTACAGATGTTGTTTCCTTCATGTAAGGTTTCTTACAGCACAATCTCAGTTCAGAGACAAAAAGTTCACAGATAAAGTACTTCTTCATGCATAGTTACAATAAGCGATGGAACTCCCTCCCTCAGGAGGCAATGATGGCTACCAACTTGGTTGGTTAGACAAACTCACCGAGGAGAGGGCTATCGATGGCTACTAGAAAACAATGTTGTGTTGCCACAACGTCTGTAGACTTTGGCTGGCCCAGCAGCTTACCTCTCACAGAGCTACAATTCCCAGCACCCTTAACACAATGTCAGTTTTCAGGATTCTTTGGGGGAAGTCATGTGCTTTATTGTCAATGTGTGCAGTGGAATTCAACTTCAAGCCAAGGTGAGTGTTCTGTCATGGCAAAAAAATTCTGTGTGCTGAATGGAGCAAACTTCTCCACAGAGAGCTGATGGACAGGGTGTACATGGGGCAAGGAGAGGGGGAAAGCCCTATTGCACTAGTGGGACATATTGAGATCGTTCCTGCTAGCACAAGTATTTAGTTGACTCCAGCCCCTAGTGTGAGTGCAGCCATGTTAAAACATGATGAAGTATCTTCATCTACTGTGCAGGAAACTGGGAGCGGATGTGGAGAGAAAAGGCTGCAGGCACCGACCGAATGATGCACTGTGAGATTGTAGCTGCCTGTGGGGAAGCACATGTTCAGAGGCAGGGGGTGGCAACTTGAATAAAATATTGGGGGGGGGAGCAGGTAAGCCCCTCCCTGCCTAATCAATCACATGATGCGGTGCATGCACACCATTTGAATAGCAATGCCAATCAACTTTTTTTTGGGGGGCTGGCCCCCTCAAATATTTTATGGGGGGGCTGAAGGCACCTCAGCCCTGAGGAGTTGGCTCTGATGCTCAGGGGTATTTTGCTTCAGCTGTTCCAAGGCTAATCCATGTTACTCCTGAGTTAAATGAGTTAAACAAATTAAAACGAGGGTGGGGAATGAGTGAGGGGACTCCTTTTTTTCTGAAGTGGTGGTGGCAACAAATCACATTTCCTGATTGCCAGAGGTTAGATGAGGTTTGAGTTGCAGCTATGGCAGCAGGGTGAATTGCAATCAGGCCCAGGACACATTCAAGACAGGACTGTATCCAGGAACAGCATAGAAAACAGGCATCCGCTGCACAAATTAAACAAGAAAAACCCAGGCATTTACATCTCAAAAACATCCAAGGACAGCAGGCTGAAAACTGCAGTCCAGTTGCAGCGTAGTACAGAAATTCTGAACTAGCCCACCAGCACTGTCTTCGTGCTTCCAGCCATGCGTGCGAAGGGGAGACCATCATGTCAGTAGGGGCCAGGATGATTGCCAAACAGTTCCAGCCAATGCCACAGCCCTGGGCAAGGAGCAATCAGGCTGTGAGAGGACCACAGCAGCAGCGAGTACTTCCCTCCCTCCCTTCGTCCCAATGAATACATCATGCATGCAGCACACATCAGCGTGTGTAATCTCTAGTGCTGTACATCAAGGATTGCCTTGCGCCTTAAAAGGCCAGTGAAATGCATGTAGGATTTAGCTGCCCTGCTTTCTTTGCACCTTTGTGACTCTGCACAATACTGTAATTTATATTTATGAGATTACGGGCAGATTTTAAAAAGGTATTAACTCTCCAAACACTCAGGGTAGAAAAAAATAATAAAAATAAAACACCCCTGTATTCTTCTGGGTTTACTGTGAGACAAGAAGGGGGGAATAAATAAAAGAGGAAAGACTGCTGCTTGAGGGCTAGAGGAAAGGGTAATGGGATGGTATGCCAGGCTCAAACTATGTGTTAAAACGACTGTGGTGATGGCTTCCGGGCATGTGTCCCTTGAATTACAGCAGAGGTGAACACCAGGGCAGGATTTGAGGGAGGAGTCTAGGGCCCCACTGCAAAATGTCTAGGAGGGCCCTCAAGTGCAATGGGGCAGACTGACCACATTTTGAAGTGAAGTCATACATAGCTATCTACACAAGGGTTGCACACACACCCTGCATTTAAAGCACGCACACACAAAAATGCCCCAATAATTATGGGAGCTGTAGTTTGTTAAGGGTGCTGGGGACTGTAGGTCAGTGAGGGTGAGCTACAGTTTCAAGGATTATTTGTGAGAAGTTGTGTGCTTTAAATGTGTGGTGTCGCTCTGCCCTCAGTTCCATTAGATTAAACCATACATGTTGGGGTTGTTTCTTTTGGAGGGGGGGCCTAACTCTGGAGATATGAAGTACTAGGTTTGTTTACATCTTGTTTACAGAGGCCACACTTGAGACATTTTAATCCTGCCAACTGTTTTTGTGATGTTGTGACTTTCCCTGTGCATGTAGGCTTTTTTTTTGTTTTTACATTTTAATTGTTTTATTTCTTCTGTAAGCCACTCCGGGAATATGACTGAAGAGTGGAATAAAATATTTATAACACACAAACAGAAAAGGTTCAATGAAATATATCCCCCCCCCCCGCCCCCCGTTCTTTATCCAAATTGCAGATCTGGGCTGAAATTTCCACAGCTTTAAACAGAGCCTGCAGTATATCAGCCGCCGGGGCTGGAGCATGGTGTATAAGCTCCTCTGAGCTTTGCTCACCTGCCTCACAATATTAAAGCAGATATACTGACATGCTAGGCCACAAAGCCCATTTTGATTAATGCTGAGAAAAATCCTGCCACCCAAAGCTCCCTTCAAACCTGTGTGACACATTCCCATTGCCTGCTGCATCTGCAGAGAGGAAGGGAGAGAAACCCAAGGAAATCCCTGGGGAATTATAGACAGGATGGGATATGTTCTCTGTCAGACACTCTACCTGAACAACAGAGGACCTGCCTTCAAGGCTAGGAAGAGACCAATAATAGGAGTCAGATACCCTGGGAAGTGTGTGTGTAAAAAAGGTAAAGGAGCCCTGGACGGTGAAGTCCAGTCAAAGGCGACTATGGGGTGTGGGACTCATCTCGCTTCAGGCCAAGGGAGCTGGCATTTGTCCACAGAAAGCTTTCCGGGTCATGTGGCCAGCAGGACTAAACTGCTTCTGGTGCAATGGGACACCGTGATGGAAGCCAGAGTGCATGGAAACACAGTTTACCTTGCTGCCGCAGCAGTAACTATTTATCTACTTGCACTGGTGTGCTTTCGAACTACTAGGTTGGCAGGAGCTGGGACAGAGCAATGGGAGCTCAGCTCATCACAGGGATTCAAACTGCCAATCTTCTGACTGGCAAGCCCAAGAGGCTCAGTGGCTTAGACCACAGTGCCACCCATGTCCCTGCTGTGTGTGTGTGTGTGTGTGTGTGTGTGTGTGTGTGTGTGTGTGTGTGTGTACACAAACACCCACACACCCACAACAACCACCACCATATATCAAAAAATGTCAGGGCAGTATCCACCAATAAAATATAAAACATCATTAAAAATACAAATAATTATTAATGTGATTGGCTAATCACAACTGCAAAGGCCTTGTTCTGCTCCCACAGGGTTCAGTTATTTAGTCATAGCAAACCTGTGTACAGTGGTACCTCAGGTTACATACGCTTCAGGTTACATACGCTTCAGGTTAAGAACTCTGCTAACCCAGAAATAATGCTTCAGGTTAAGAACTTTACTTCAGGATAAGAACAGAAATTGTGCTCTGGCGGCGCAGCGGCAGCGGGAGGCCCCATTAGCTAAAGTGGTGCTTCAGGTTAAGAACAGTTTCAGGTTAAGAACGGACCTCCGGAACGAATTAAGTACTTAACCAGAGGTACCACTGTATTAGTATTAGGTACAGTACAAGGAATAATAAAGCTGCTCCTTTAAGAAAAGTATTGCCTTTCCCCTTTCTAGACCTCAAGGCAGGCTGGGAAATGAAGGCACAGTAATATTCAAGTTTCTATTGGCTCTGCCCAGAGCAGAAAAAACCTCTCTCTCTCCTTTGCAACCTAGTTCTGTTTAGTTCTTGCAAGTCCAGGAAGAGGGGTAAACTCACTCTTTCTTACAGAACTTCATAAAGAGCTTCCTAACCACATCCAGAGCCAAAAGAACAGCCTACTGGAATGTGGGTAAATACTACATGTGCCTTGTCAACTTCAATAAAATACACGTCTGAGAGCTTTGTGGAGTTTTGTTTATACTATCCAGATTGAGAGAAGTCTCAGGATGGAACAGGCCTCTTAGCAGCAAAGGAGTTTTTTAACATACACCTGAAAGTTAAAGGGCGAGGCTGCCTGCCAGATCTCTGCTTGAAGAATGTTCCACAGCATTGGACTGGTGACACTAAATGCCCAACAAAGGGACAACTATGGAGAGGTAAGGGCCCACAGCCCAGCTCCCTAGCTGGCCAGGTGGGATTTGCTAACTCTGGGAGGAGGTGTGTGATTTCTCCGCAGGAGTTGCCTCAGGACAAGTGAGGGTCACCGGCCTCGTGAGGCCCAGATGCTGCAACCAGCATGCAAAATATCAAAGCAGAGTTGAGGTGCTGTGTCTGCTCAACTCCTCACGTTGATGGACCTTGACTTGGATGTTCCTGGACCTCTATGGGACTGTGCTTCGAGTTTGGACTGTATCCTGACTGCTGAACTTTGGACTTGGCTACCTAGGTTGACCCTGAACATCACTTCCTGACCTTTGGGCGTTGGATTTTGCTTGTGTGGATCAACCCTCAGACTTTGGACTTGGCCTACGGACTTGCTGCCAGGTAGGCCACGGGTTCAGGACACTGTGGAATATTAAGGGTAACTGAGTCATGGAATGCTGAAGGTGCTGGTTGAAAAATTACAGTAAATAACATGAAGCTGGTGATTAGGAGGGATGTATGACTTTAGCTTGTTAGCTTATTTTACCCATAATTTTTGACCCGATAAGAAGTATAGCCTAAAGCATAAACTGGTTTGGAGCCTACCAAAACTCCCCCTCCCATAAGCTGTGAATAATACTTTTGTTAAATTCATTGGCAGGTTCGTTAACATGAACCAGAAAGTGTTGTTTCAATACCAGCTGAGATTCAAATGCAGCACCTTCCCCCAGTCAGGACAAGCTGTTAATTAATTGCTACCAGAGATGTAAAATAAACAGTGAGGTTAATTCACAAGGTAAATATTTTGTACATCTTCCAAATATTCCTAACATTTAACCACAGAACAATAGATTAGCCCAAGACAACATCTGCTGCAGTGATAGGTCAGGTGCATGCCGGAGACTGTCAATTAGTTAGATTAATAATGAGTAATGACTAGCATGCATTTAGCATATGAGCTGACTGTTACAACGCTAGAAAGCGCAGCTGCAATCGCAAATCAGTCCACTCCTCGACTCCTCGCTAGAACTTTAAAAACCGCCCAGTTTAGCCAAATTCAGGATCATACACTGCATGCACATGGTTTTCGGGGGGGGGGGGACGTCACATAGGAGGTCGAAAAACTAGGGGACTCTTAATATTATTTTTTTTGTGAAAAATTAAGGTTACATACCACCCTTCCTTCAAAAGGAGCACAGGGCTGTGCACAACTCAGTAAAAATGTCATCATTTGCAACAATAATGAAAACACCTCAAAAGTAAAAACAATATAGTCCAAAAGGGCACTAAATTCAGTTCAGGCCCATCTCCCAAATTTCTGGATGAACAAATATGTCTGCAGCTGACATCTGAGAGAAAAGAAATGTGGGGGACAGCCAAACTTCCCCAAGGAGGGAATTCCACAATAGGGCCACAACATAGAAAGCTCTGATCAAGCCTGTTGGCAAAATCATGAAAAAGGCTTCCCTTGCTGGGCTGGTAGGTATTTTGGTGCAGGAGACACTCCTTTAAGAACTTGGGTCTTCCTAAGACATACTGTATAGGGATTTTCCACCAGTACCAACAGCTTGAAATGGGTTTGTAGCTTGCAGGCAGGTAGTGCAGTGCTTTCAGGATCTGTGTCATGTGATCCCATCTAACAGTCTCACAAACATTGCTCCCTGGCAGCAGCATTCTGCACCAGTTGCAGCTTCCAGAATGCCTTAAATGCACATATAGAGTGCATTTTGGTAAACTGTGAGGTAATTTTGGATTACTGAGGTCAGTCTAACTTGGCTGAGGAACATCTGTAGCTACTGAACTCCCTGCTGCTAGGCACAGCCATGCCTTGCCACTGAGGCTCACCTGAGCCTCTAGCAACAGCTTTGGATCAAGGAAGCCACTGACAAACAAAAGGGAGGTATCATCATGCTTGGGGGAGCCCTAAGCTTTGAAGAAGTACAAAGATTATTCAGAAGGGCAAAAAGAACCCAGAACATCTCAATGAGAACTGAGCATGGTGACCATCGAGTGTTTGCGGTGGTGGAGGTGGAGAATGGCTGGCTGGCTGGCAGGCACACTGAACTCCAAACCACTATTTGTACTACTACAAAATGAATTAGCTCACACAGCAATGCATATTGCCTGTTATTCCAGGCAGAATGGTCAACGGCAGTAGAAGGGCAGTGGACCACACAGGCCTACCTAAGGCCTTGTATGCAAAAACTTGAGGAAGATGGGTCAGCTTCCCATATCATTGCACCATTTACCATATTTTTCCGTGTATAAGACGAGGTATTTTTTTTAATTAAAAAATTATGCTAAAAATAGGGGGTCGTCTTATACATGGATAGTGGTTTTTGTGGGTGATTGGTCGGTGCGGCAAGGTCCACTGGCATTCCTGCGGCTGAGTGATTTTCGGCAGCCCCCCCCCCAAAGCTCAACAAGTCTGTGCAATCGCCCCCCCCCATTTTCTCAATTTGGAGTCCCCAAAAAGTCCCCCCCCCAAATAACGGGGGCGTGTTATACATGGAAAAATACGGTATTTTAGCTGTCACCATGTGCCTCCTTCATATATGTGCCATCGTGGAAACTCTGCTTCCAATGGCACCTGCGCTACCTTCTAGATATTTTAAAGGAATACCGCTATAAGGTCGAGCTACTCCACACAGGCACTACATTTGTAACACAGCGAATTTTTTTACAACACTATGTTTACCTAGGAGCACGTCCCACTAACTACAGTGGTATTTTAACTCCCAATGCATGCATGGGGCTGCAGCCTCAGGAGCTTTCCCATTATAGGCACAAACACATTCATGATTAAGTCCAATACTTCCCACGAAAGTCAATTGCATATGAAGTTCACTCCTTGCAGACAGGAAGGGTGCTTTCCTTCTGCTTTTGTCAGCTACTCCCCCTGCTGTCGGTCACGTCGGTTGACCGTCTTGACTTTCAAGTGTCATTTTGCATGGGAGAGAGAGGCTGAGCTGTTGGGGCCTGAACTCATTCCACAGGGGGTTGAGCACAGTAATGATTCCTCTCATTACCTACTCATTTTGCAGATATATTGACAGAGAGGGGACTCCAGTCAGTGACCCATAAACCTTTTTAATTGAAAATCTCCCCAAATAAAACGGTAGTATAACCTCCAGGCTCATCCTTTTGTTTCCTAACTCAGATTCCCAGTCTCACAATAAGGTACTAAGGTGAAGGTACTGGAGACAGACAGAATCCCCCCCCCCCAAGAATATAATAGCCTGGGGTACCACAAAGGAACCCGGACAGTTTGGTCTATCCTTGAACTGAGCTGGCAGCAATATTGTGTACTGGGCTTTTCTTGCAACTTGCTACCCTTTCAGCAAATGGAACAGGGGGAGGTTCGAATCTTACAACAGCATCTATAATAAAACAAAGAAATCTATATAATTATAGCCATGCACCAAAAATTATTAAACCAAAGATTGGCCTGTAGGACTGAATTAATGAAGGAGATAAAAAACACAACTATAACTATGATTCCAAAAATATGTCAGGAAGCCAGCAGCGCAGACCATTTTGGAATATAAAAAACACCAAAGGCAATTCAGTATTAGCTAATGAATTGGCTATAGTGTTGATTAATGGAAAAAGCAAGGTTGTTAATATATTTCACGTGGAGATCCACAAAATGGGGAATAAAATGAGCATTCTGCTGAGTGTGATTCCTGTGTTTCCTCTCCATGGGCATCCACACATCCCTTAATTTTATGGGATATATATATATATATATATATATATATATATATATATGCTGAAGATATATAATATATATAATTAAGCATACTCTTCAGCCAAAAAGGGCTCCCAGGACAACTTCCCCATACTGGGTGGAGGGGAAACAGAGACAGTCTCTGTTTTCAGGCTTACAATGTAAAAAGCCACAACACAAAAAGGAAATGTATTTGGACGGAGAAGGAAAAAAATAGGCTCAGCTTCAAGTTCTTAGTTATAAGCTGTTCTAATGCATACTCTACAAGTGTCCTGGAAAAACTGGGACATCCCATTTTTCCCTGTGAGAGCACGGTGGCCATTTTGAGTGCCATGATATCAAGTGATTTTGGCTGCGATATTGCCCCCCTCCCCCCGCATATCTTTTGGGCTCCATGATCTCATGCAGGTCATGTGACTGGTGCGGGAACATGGATGGGAAGATGCACATTCTGCATTTGGGAGGGTGCACGAATGACCTGCTGGGATAGGAAAGTTCAAAGGCAGGAGGCACCAAAAGTTGCAATTTTTTTCAACTGCACTGCTCAAGTGGCTCTGCTTCTCTCCGCTTTTGTCCTCTGCTGCAGCTTGAGGTGGACTTTTCATCCTCAAAATCCTCCAACTGCTGATGCGGTTCACTATTTTATCCCCCCCCCCTTCTCTGTCTTTTGAACCACAGTATATTGATGCTTCCCCCTCCACACTTTTGCTGCATATCTTAGTGGCACCCCCAGGCCTGTTTTGGCATCTAGTGCATCCTCACACATGCTACTTGTCTGAAAATAGAGGGAGTCATGCTTACAGCCAAAAGGAATTTTATTAAAATTTAACAGCAAAAGTTTTAAAATATGTATTTTGCAGTAGTCAATTAGCTGGTACCCAAAATGTGAGCAATGCTTTGGGGGGAAATCCTCTCCAATTAACAGAAGCCTGTGAAATAATAATAATAAAAACCTTGTTATTAGATAAAATTATGTGATTGATTCACACCCATTTTGGTTGTTTACAACTTTGGATGTTTTAAAAACCACACTAGATATACTTGACCTATGACTAGGGGTGGACAGATCAATCTATTTCTGGGCCGTGTAAATTCTGCATGTGTTCATAAGCTGCTTTTGCACCATTGCTTCATTAATCTATTTTTTATTTAAAAAATCCAAATTAACAGCCATATTTAAATCAGTACTGAAATAAATATTTAAACATATATTTGAATTGCAAGATAAGTATTTTAAAATATATTTTATTTATTGCATTTCTAAACATTTTACCCTAAAACATGTATTTTTAAAGGCATTTCGGTATGCTTTTTTTAGTTCAAAGGTATATTGTAAAATTTTGAGAAAGTTTGAAATCCAAAGGACAATTGTGATCCGATTGGTATATTCATCCAGAATTAGGTCAGTTTGCTTAAAAACGCAAACCAATTACAATTTTCCATCCCTACCTGTGTCTGTGATTAGAGTTGCCTATTTTGAGTTTTCGCTTCACAAATGCCAATTTCAACCAATTAGGGATGATAGTGGAATGCCGTGATATCACAGCACTATGTAGCCAATCAGATTTAGCTAGCTGACGGTGTCTGGTGGCAAGCAATGCCAACTGACAACAAGCAATGCTTCCTTCATGAGCCACAGGGGTTATACCAGCCAATCTGATTACCGGCCTTCCTTTAGGCAAATTTGTTGATATCTGATTAAGAGGGCTATTGTGTTGCCCCTGGAGACACCTAGCTCAACTGGAATGCTAGAAGGTGGAAGGTAGAACAACGGGTTGTTGGCAGGGATCCTAAGAACATCAAGAGAGTCCATCTAGATCAGACCAAAGGCCCATTTATTTCAGCAGCCTGTCCCACAGCATTATGCTGTAAAGTGATTCTTTGCCGTTTGTCACCAACATCGGGTGGTCCAGCCATCTCTGCTCCTTGGGTGGCTTCCCTAGATAAGTTAGGGATATGTCCATTTGTGTGAGTTACCCTAGAGGGACATTCTTAGGGAGAGGTTACGGAGTCACCACTAATCAGTTTTTGAATTGCCGATGTTAATGCCATAAATTTCCCCAAGGAAATGAGAAACAAGGCACCGGAGAAACTATTGGAATTCATGAAAGGTGCTAAGTCATTGTATATGCAGAAATAGGTGCTGCGGGTTGAAGAGTCATAACTGAAGATTCCAATTAGGTTGTCCTGACCCAGACCTAGCCCATCTCTTTCTCCCTTTCCATAAGCTCTTTATGAGTCTTCATAAGACATCGCGGAAGCCTGTGTTCCAAAGGCATTAACCCTTCTCATGTCCAGGGTGATGATTGTCTCATGCCTATAGGCCTTTTCTTCCGATTGGGCTCCTTGTGAGAGGTGGGGTTCACACAGTGAAGGGACTGATATATCCCTAACTTACCTTTGGCCACGTTCCAGCTGTTTTGACCAACTCTCAAACACAGGCATTTAGATTTCGCAATCAGCCAGTGAGATAACCAGATATGCCTTAAACCTATTTAAACTGAACAGTGTGCCACTGCACTTCAGCATGTATGTCTGCTCCGGTGTTTCGAACAGGGAGAGCAGGTGCACTCAGCTCTCTGCTTCCTCCAGCCTGGTTCACTTGCCTGGGTCACCAAAACCATCTGAGGCACACTTCACTGTTTCTGGGAATGTTATGTGGGTTCAGTAGTTCTCATGCCAGTCTTGGGCTTTTCTCCTGGAGGTGTTCCTTTGTGGATGAGCATAGTGAAGTTTCTTGTTGACAACACAGTGGAGATGCATGAAATTCAGGCCATAAAGGTCATGTTGCATTAACTGGCTAGTCACAGGGGAGAGACAATCTGGAACATGGTGGAGAAAAAGAGCTTTTTCCTTCCACAATCCCAATGAATAGAATGTGTGTGTCCCATCCATCTTTCCATTTTTTTTTCTAGCAAGGGAAGTAAGTATTTTATTGCCTTCCAGTTCCTTCAGTTGCTCCTTGAATGTATCGCTGGTGGAGTCCATTCCATGGTACCAGTTTCCTGTGCAATTTGCATGGAATGAGCAGAGCAGATGGTACCCTTTGATTTTCCTTCTGCACTGATTCCCTAGAAGTGTCTGAGTAAAGGAGGTGCTCTGATTTAAAATAATTAAATGCTGAGGAAATGCTTCTGAATGTGTGCATGGAATTTAATTATTGGAGCATTTTGACAGAATAAGTGGGTGTTGTTTGCAGAAAATGGATGTGTTATAATGTTAAGGGAGAAACTGCTACACGAGGAGATGGTTTCTCCAGGCTCTGCTCCCACCATTTGGAGCAGTGGTTTTCAAACTTTCTGCCTTCAAAAAACAAAACAAAAAACATTTCACACATTGATATGCCTGCTGACAGCATCTTAAAAAGCAAAGACATCACCTTGCCAACAAAGGTCCGTATAGTTAAAGCTATGGTTTTCCCAGTAGTAATGTACGGAAGTGAGAGCTGGACCATAAAGAAGGCTGATCGCCGAAGAATTGATGCTTTTGAATTATGGTGCTGGAGGAGACTCTTGAGAGTCCCATGGACTGCAAGAAGATCAAACCTATCCATTCTTAAAGAAATCAGCCCTGAGTGCTCACTAGAAGGACAGATCCTGAAGTTGAGGCTCCAGTACTTTGGCCACCTCATGAGAAGAGAAGACTCCCTAGAAAAGACCCTGATGTTGGGAAAGATGTAGGGCACAAGGAGAAGGGGACGACAGAAGATGAGATGGTTGGACAGTGTTCTCGAAGCTACTAACATGAGTTTGGCCAAACTGCGAGAGGCAGTGAAGGATAGGCGTGCCTGGCGTGCTCTGGTCCATGGGGTCACGAAGAGTCGGACACGACTGAACGACTGAACAACAACAACATGCCTGCTGAGGACCTTTGGATGTCTGCTTCAGAATGCCTTGCTTTGCAAAAAAATTTGGCGAGTGTTTTAGAGTGCAGACCCTGGAGTGACACTGTCTCACTACAGGAGCTGATGGGGCACTGCAGTATGCACAAACACTCCCTCATGGCTGCACATTGCTGAGAGGGGTCTTGGCAGTAATGGGACAAGCTGTCTTTCACAGTGACACCACTGGACTACTCTAGGAAGGGGGTGGGATTCCATTCCGTTCTCATTTAAAGGCAAATATACATAATTTTGCCATTTCTGAAACAATACGCAAACCAAAACATAGCCATCTGTCAAAATTCATACTTCTCCCAATTTAGCAGTGCAGTTTTCCAGCCAAGTAACATGCACAAAAATGCATATACTAATGTAAAGTGTGCATAAGAATGCATATACAGTACATCATTGACAAAAAAATAAAATGCACTATTTTAAGGAAAATATAAATATTAGGGAAAACATGCTTTGCCATAATGTATATATTAGGCAAAATTGCATGCAAAAATGTGTATATTAGAAGAAATTTGCAGTAAAATGCTAGTGAGTTTTCATGAGGACTTTAAAAAGAAAAACACCTGCAAACTGATGTGGAAATTTGGAGAAGTGAACTTAAGGCTGGAAAAATGAGAAACAGAAATTGACAGGTTTGCTCATTCCTAATCTACTTTACAACCATTGCTCCGATAGCAGAATGAGCAGTCAATGGAGCTTTGAACAATCAGTGTGTCATGGGACAAACCAGGGCTTACATTGGCTCTGAAACAATGCAATTGCCAATGATAGCACCAGTATGCTGCCGGCCACAGCTCATCAGTTGTGCATTGCCATAGCCAACCAACCCAATAATTTGCACTCCAGAGTGGCCTTTTCACGCACATTTATCATACCCAATCTTTGAGTCATTTACTAATCACAAGTGACTGCTGTGCAAATGACCCAGACTAGGTAAATGCAAGGTCATCTCCTCCTCCCCATCAAGCCTGCCTTGACTCTGCTGAGATATAAGTTTGGGGATCCAGAGAAGTCCTACTTTTATTGTTTTCTCATTTAGATTCATGCGAACATTTCTGAATGCAGCTCACATGCTTGCAAGAGAAGCCAAATGACGCAAAGTCCCCCCAGGGGTCAGAGAGAAGGAGAAGGGGTTTAAAAAATGTATCAGTGGAGCAGCAAGGCTGGAAATGAGAGCCTATGAATAAGTGAGGATGGAGGTGACATTTATGGCAGCTTAAAGCCAGAGGAGATACTGAGATCCTTGGCTGAATTCACTTAAAACATGCACACCAAGCTGGAAGTCAGCAGGAGAGCTGGGGTAGAATCAGGACAAAATCAGAAATCAGCTCATTGGCATTGCCCTGTGCACCTAGTTTCTCAAACTGCAACAAGCAGCTGATCACCATGTCTATCAGTGTGTTCCACACTGGACTTTGTAAGCCCCCAACAATCAGCTGGAGGAACAGATGTTTTACTCTTTCCAAGCGTGGATTTTGGTCTTTCAAATTTCAGTGGCACCCTGTGCAAGTCCAAAATCCGGCACCCCGCTGCCTCTCACCTTCCGTTTTGCTCAATTCGCTGCATCATAGTTATGATGCCCAGTGCGGTGGAAATAGTCACGCTGCCCTAAATTGGCCTCTGCTCTTTCCCACTTCACCATTACCCATCCAAAGCTGCAACAGGTCTCAGTGCAAAAAACCCACATACAGATACGTGCAGTTTTCCCACTGCAGGCAAAAAGCAGTGGGCATTCATATCTGGACTTTAGAACAGAAGAATGGTTTAAGCATCCCTTCCCCCATCAAAACACAACAACATCAACAAACCAACACTAGATCATTTGGCCATCACGTTGGTTTGGCCCTGAGTGAAACTCTGCAGGATGACAGGACCATGGGCTCTGGTGACGTTTCGCCACCAGTCACCATAGCACTTGGCCTTTCTTTCACATCCCTCATCTGCTTCTGGGTATTAATTGGATATGTCCAACTGCTCCATTAGGAGCTGATTATTGTGGATGCAATAGTTGGACTTTTGAAATCTCTCCTCCTTTCTTGCCAGAAGGAATGGTGTTTGTGGGAGACTGATTGACTTTCGCTCAGATCTGCCGCATTCTTCAAAACCTCCTTGATTCAGCCCCGTTCTGTTTGTTTACAGCAGATATCTGTGTCTTTCACATTCATTAGCACTTTGCCATCTGCCGCCTTAATAGGGAAATAAATGAGTGTTGTGGAGAGTTCCTTGAGAGTGTGGAAAGCCGCATCTGCAAAAGTATTTTTGTTCCTCTTCTCTCGCTCTTCTCCCCACCACCACCTCGCTTTATCCTTCTGGGTTTCATTTGATGAGAGAAAAGAAAGGAACTCTTAGAAAATAATGTTGCAGGAAAGTTTTGTTTGTTTGTCTGCAGATATTTTCAAAAAGGCTTCTGGGTAGGCCATCTAGCGGGGCTGAAAGGTAAGCTAAAATAGGCATCAATATAAACTCATGCCAAGAGTGTGGGACCAAAGGATGGGATTTTCCAGGATCCAGTTGGAAGCCGGGATGCCTTCTGTAATTCTGGGATGTCCCGGTTAAATCAGGACAGTTGGGGAGGTATGCAATAGCTCAAGGACTGCCTCTCCCCATATGAACCAGCCCAGACTCTGTGGTCATCATCTGCGGCCCTTCTTCATGTGTCTCCTCCATGAGAACTCTGGAGGCTGGCAACACAAGAATGGGCCGTTTCTGCAGTGGCCCCCTATTTCTAGAATGCTCTCCCCAAGGAGGCTTGCCTGGCACCTTCATTATACATCTTTAGGTGAAAACATTCCTCTTCAGCCAGGTCTGTGGTTGATTAATGGTCTATGTCCTTTTAAATGTGTTTGTGAGAGGTTTGGGGTTTTTTTTTTGTTCTTGGTTTTATTATATTCTTTGTGGTTTTATTCTGTACTAGCTGACCCAGCCACGCCTTGCTGTGGCTGATTTGGTGAAATACAAAAGTAAGATACAGTATGAAAGAGAAAGCGTATGTTTACTTACACCTTAGCTCGTTGAAGTTCAGTCTATGTGTTCTCCGTTTGCCCCTCCTGTTTTTGTCTTTGTTTCTACAACTGTTTATTACTACTATTTTAGTCTATGAGGTTCTTTGTCCTGATTTTGTCAATGGCCTTCTTTGATGTTGTTGACGTGTAGTGGTGGGCTGTATGTTTGTTTTTATAGGAACACGTTTGTATCTGTGGAAGGTGTGGTATCTGGCCCGAAAAGTGAGTAGCGGTGTTGTCGTCCGGCCTCTCTCTACAGCTGGTCGAGGTAGTGTCGCAAACCGCGAAAATGGCGATTCCTCCTGGCGTGGCTCTATACTCGCCGGCAGAGCCAGCAGTAGTGTTTGTGGGCGGTCTGGATGGTGGTAGTTACGTTGGGAAAGGAGGAGGAGGGGTCAGAAACAGGTGTGTTGTGCTGTGCTGTTTAATGTCCACTGAAGGGCGCTATATTTTTTTGCACAAAATCACATTTTTACCTGGGAAAGGTGTGCTATTTGTGCAATATAAGTACATATGATCACTCTCATATGGGCATGTAACGTTGTGTCCAAATTTGAACGGAATCGATCAAGGGGTTATGGAGAAAGGCGATCGGTAACAAACATCCAACTTGAATGATTTTATATACAGGTATATAGATTTTATATTGTGAACTGCCCTGAGATCTGCAGATGAAGGGCAGTATACAAATTTAATAAACAACAAGAACAAGAACAACAACAACTACTACTACAACTGTAGGATATAGGGATGTATGCATGCATGATTATTTTCTTTAACAATAAAAACAATGAATAAGAACAAACTTAAAAGGATCAGCAAGAAGTCATAGCAATTTGTAGCACAGTATAATGCAAATAAAGGTAAATGCAAGCAAAAAAATTTGAAAGATATCGTTGTATTGAACCTTTTGTTGTTAGTTATTATATGTCAAAACAAAATAAAAAATAAAAAAAAATCCTTCCAGTAGCACCTTAGAGACCAACTAAGTTTGTTTTTGGTATGAGCTTTCGTGTATGCATGCACACGAAAGCTCATACCAAAAACAAACTTAGTTGGTCTCTAAGGTGCTACTGGAAGGATTTTTTTATTTTTTTATTTTGTTTTGACTATGGCAGACCAACACGGCTACCTACCTGTAACTGGAGTTATTATATGTTAAGTCTTTTGTAGATTATATATGTGTATATATCTCCCTGAGTTTTCTAGGGTTCACCTGCTCTGCAATGGAGGCCCCTATCCTGCCTCTGTATTTTGGTGCCTGGTGGCTTCAGGCTTCCATGTAAAAACAATTTTCATAGGCAATAGGAAAAAGTACATCTGAGTCACTTCTATTTTTTCCAGTTGTGTGAATCTTGTTAATGCAGGGTAGCAGGTGGAAGAGAAATCAAATGTATGTTCTTGTCAGTGTAGGTTTCACATTCACATTACAGGCCAATTTGAGCTTAAACCAATTTAAGCATCATGTGTCCTTAGACTCAAGTGATATCTAAAGTGGCTTTAGAATGGTTCAGCTCCACTGATAAAAATGTACATTTAATTTTGAAAAAATGGTTATCTTTTACTATCTATCCTGCACTCTCAAAATTCACAAGCGATTTGTCCCAGACCCAAAAAGCATTATTGGCATGTGCTGAAGAAAAAAGTATTGTGCGTTGATCTGATCTCTTCTGCAAAGATTTTACCTAAGTGCTCATTGCTTAGCATGGGCACCTGTGAGTACAGACACACACTTGCCTATTTTATATTTTCAAAACTGGGTGGATCAGTCCTAGGTGCAACCAAAAACCTGCACTGCAGCATCTAGATGATCCTATTGAGTTTGCTACCCCCCTCTATGCTCTATTGGAAGCCTGCAAACAAATACAGACTTTGTGGCTGCAACATTAAGGCAGCTTTTTCTCTCCTTTTATGCTTAACATCCAACCTGAGGAAGAATTCTGGGTAACTCAAAAGCTTGCTGAGTGTGAGTTTTATCCAGTGCAATGCACAAGGAATTCCACTGGAATTTCCTGTGTTCTGGAGGGTCCTCCAGTCCTCTGGAGCAGATTTTGAGGGTGTCTGAGGAAGGGGGTTCTGCAAGGGAGCAGAGAGCGAAAGGTCCATTGTACATGAGCAGAAGTTCTCTGTGCTGGTGAAAGAGCAGTGTTGGATGCAACCCTATTTTGTGGCGTTTTGGTTGAGAATGCCTGTAATATAAAGATTATAAGGTTGACCTAGTTGACAGGATTACTCAGATTATGCACAGAAAGCCACTGGAACATGTATAAAGGTGTACAGTCATACCTCGGTTTACAGACACTTCAGGTTGCGCGTTTTCGGGTTGTGCACCGCGCCGAACCCGGAAGTACCGGAACGGGTTACTTCCGGGTTTCGGCGCATGCGCAGAAGCGCTAAATTGCGCTTTGCGCATGCGCAGAAGCGCCGAATCGCAACCCGCGTGTGCGCAGAAGCGGCGCTGCGAACACTGTGGGTTGCGAACGTGCCTCCCGTAACCCGAGCATCCACTGTATATGCTATCAATGCTTAATGTTATTATCATTAGGCTGCACACTCAGCTCCAAGGCATAGGACCTAGAGAGATAACCACCTTCATTTTTGTCACAGCTTTCCTTGCTATGAATACAATGCTTAGCCAGGATCCTGCAGGGTTGGGAAAGGCAATGTCCATTAACGAGCATTAGCACACATATAGCAGCATGTTCACCGATGATCTTTGACTCTTAGCTTTCACTTCTTTCCTCTCCGTGGGACAGAAAGTCACCGTTCTTTCAAGGTCACCTCGGGGAAAGCGCGAACTCCGTTCATTAGTCTCCACTCGGTGAGCAAGCTTCTGGCTTTGAAGAGGGGAGAAGCAACAGCCCCTGTTTCACTGCATTAAACATTGATAAAGCCCGCCAAGCATGTCTGGGTCTAATGCAGCTGCTTTGTAGGGAGCAGCTAATGCCCTTCTCTAAAATTCAGTCATTTGAACTATGCTGGGAGGCAGCCGGCACCTCTGCTCCCTGCGATCGCTCAAGCGTCTTTTAACTTAATGACAACAACTTTGCTAACAGCTGAAATCAATACAATTCCAGCGTCTCAATCTAATCATAGCCGGGCAGCTCAGGGAGAAGTCGGCTCAGATGCACGGCTTTGGAGACGTACGCAATCTCTGGCATCATGAATTTAACCCCCAGAATGGTAAGGATATCATTGGACGCGCTTTGTGTACTTCACAAAAGGTGCATTGGCTGCCACCCTTAATCTCCTCTCCTGGCCTTGAGACCCCACACCCTTGTCCTGATGCCTCCACAGTGGCAAAGCTAACCAAAGAACACACGACCTTTAATTATGGGGTAGATGGCTGGAACACTGCATGTCGTACTCTGAACCAAGCCCATTTACTTGAACGCTGCTCTACTTTGCTCAAGCCCTTGCCACCAAAACCAGAAGGCCCAACCTTATCTGTTTACTTACTTATATTGTTCGTTCTTAGACAGATTTATAAGCCGAATTTCTGTCCTAAATGCCCTCAAAGCAGCTGAACCAATAATCAGGACATCGTCAAAAAGCACATTAAAACTGACGGTGCTTTATGGCAGCTCAACTCTTCATACCAGCCCACCAAAAGCCATGGGAGCTAACCAGAGTTAAACCTTGCTGCAAAAGCAGACAGACAGGCCCTTGGCATACCATTTCCTTTATAGGGTGAGTGGATGCTCTGTTTCCCTATGAGTGAGTACAAGTTGCAACACCTCTTTGCAGTGTGATAGACTGGAGCTCATGGGACAACTTTTGTGGGGCTCTCTTCAGGACCAGCAGTAAGTCCAATAAGTACAGCAAGACAGCCTTGATAAACTGGGCCTCCCAAACCCTATTAAACTGGCGGAGGTCAGCTGTGGGTGTGTTATGAATAATTTGGATTAGGCACTGAACTCCCAGGACGTCACAGTCTCTGGGATAGCAAAATTTAGATAAGGAAAGTAGCATTTATTCACATATTATTCACTAGCATCAAAGGTGGTCATGTGTCCTCCTTTACACTCTTCTGTCTGAAGGGTTCTCAGCAGTGAGGTCAGGTGCCCCAGGAGGAGTACCAGATTGGCCTGGCAGGTGCACCCATGCAGCCCTGACCTCACCACCACCTCCTGGAAAGCATCAGTGATGCTGCTGTTGAGAGGTGATGGCTGCAGTTCTTCCCCATCACATAAGCCACTCATGAACTAAGCAAATGCAGTTTATTTGGTGAACTATTTCTATTTAAACTATAGTACAGTGATGGCGAACCTATGACACGCGTGTCAGCACTGACACGCATAACCATTTTCGATGACACGCGGCCGCATGCAGCCGCATACAGGGAAGTATGGGGCCGCATGCCGAGAAGGACGTTTCATCCTCGGCTACTGCATGGCCAGATGCAGTAGCCGAGGATGAAACATTTGCTGTAGTGTAGACACTCTGTGCCGGAGGTCTGTAGGCCAAAACAACAGAGCTCCGGCACAGAGTGTCTAGTTCTGGGACTTCCGGTTAGGCCGTTAGGGGATCTTTGACCTCACTTCCGGCCGGCGGAGCAGGGAGCAGGGAGCAGTGGAATGCCGCAGGGGACGCATCTCTGGGGGCCTTGTGATCGCCATTACCACCAACCACATAACCACAGCAACCATCATCCAATCTACTGTTCTGGGGTGTCGTTGATTTCTAATTTTTGGTTTATTAAATACAGTTATATATTACAATTATACATTTTTGTTATTTAAACTATAAATATCATGAAATTATGGTGTTTTTCTCGAAGTGACACACCACCTGAGTTATCCTCTGTTTTTTGGCGAATTTTGACACACCAAGCTCAAAAGGTTGCCCATCACTGCTATAGTACTTAGTTCTAGGGGAAGAATTCCATGCAGTGATAAGGAGATCAACCCATCAGTACAAGGATTTCAGCCTGCCAGATAGAACAAACACCCCTTTCCTCCCCTTGTGCAGGCACACCCTGACCCAATATGGGGGGCAGGGGGAGGAGAGAGGGGAAGCCACATTGTGCTAGTGGGAGTTCTTGTGTTGTTTCTGGTAGTGACAGTCATTAGCTGCATCCGGCCCTAAGTGCATCTATTATATAAATTAGCATTTATTTATTTATTTTTTAATGCAAATGTACGTCCTCTCTTGTCCTCCTTCTGGTGATGGATTGCCATTTCAGGACCACTTTTCAGCATTAGTGGCATTTGTGTTTAGGGTAGCACATGCCCATGTTGATTTATACAGTCTGCCTATGCGAAGAAAATGGACAGCAGACAGCTAGATACTAGGAATTATGTAAAAGAAAACTAATTCTGTTGGGAAATGGCAATGATGGTGATTCAATTTATTACCTGCCCTTCACCAGCAGGTCCCAGTGCTGGTTACAATTTAAAAATGATCCCCCTGTTGCTCTGGATATTCCCAAGATATGTTCAGAGTCATAGCATCAGGGTGAAATATGGAGAAGAGGGATAAAGGAGCAACTATGCTTCAGTTGCTAGGAGCACTTTGAAATAGACCCTTTCTGAGTCCCTCACCTCCAGAAGTCTGTTATTCCAGCCAGCAGTTGCCTGGCAGAGCTCAGAGAAGGAAAATGCTACCTTAGGGTAGAAATTTGGATTAGGCTCTCTTGAAACAAAGCTGATCCCTTAATATTAGAATTTTGGAGGCAACACATGCCTATAGCAGGATTGTTGATTTTGAAGCTTATCACATCTGAAGCTGTGCTACTACCAAGGACTATTCTCACCTCAAGTGGGATTTGAGAGCTTTTAGTGTTAAAACAAAACCCAGCCAAAACAATGGGGGTGTGGACTCTTAGAACTGCATTTATAAGAGGATAATTTCTTGTTTATCTGCTCTTCTGACCTCAAAGCCCAGCAGCCAGTCTCTCAAAAGATAACCACTTCCAACAGCTTTCCACATTTTCTGCAAACTTCATCTCAGCCTCTCCTTACTGAAAGAAACACTGTGACCTGGAAAATGCCTTTTTGAATACTCCCCTGCCTAGTAATGTTTAGGGTGCCCTTGAATAATTTGTAGATTATAAGCAACCTCTCTTTGTTTTTATTATCGGACAGAGGTTAGCTCACTTTAGGTTTAGCTAATCATAATTAAAATTCACTTTGTTGAATTTTGTGTTTTGAAAATATTTGTTTCACAGTAGCATGAAGGGGGAATCCATTTTCTTCCAAAGCCTTTTGATTGATTGATTTTTTGTAATTCCACATCCCACACTTCCTGTAAATCATATATTGCAAGGAACTGACAGATTTGGTAAAATAGATTGCTGCCTGAAGCAAGAACATCTCAGAAAATGTTAACACAAGAGAGCAGTTAGTGTTGGAGAGTGACAGCTGTCAGCTCAGAACATAGAATATTCTAGAATCGGCTTCTGTCAGTCTCTTTCCAGCAACAGGATGTGGAATTGTGGCTTTGACAGTGCAGTAGATGACAGCCCCCTGAGTCCCTTTGATAATATATGCTCTGAGCAAGAGAAACTGCCCCAGGCTGCCAAGGCTGGCCTCGGGATTTTTTGCAAAGAGGGGGACTGGGCAAATCTCATGGTGTCATCTGGGGCTGACTGCCATGTTTAACTGCACACAGCCACACAAATATGTTTGCATGACTTCTAAGCCCTGATTAAATTGTTTTCAGATGAGCATAAATCACACCCTTAAATTACCATAAATTACCCCTGTGGGATAATTACCTAAGGTTTTCCTTTGTGTGGAGAGAGGATAGTCCAGAGTCTCTCCCAATATATAAAGTGTAAAGGGACCCCTGACCGTTAGTTCCAGTCGCGGATGACTCTGGGGTTGTGGCGCTCATCTCTCTTTATTGGCCAAGGGAGCCGGCGTACAGCTTCAGGGTAATGTGGCCAGCATAACTAAGCCGCTTCTGACAAACCAGAGCAGCGCACGGAAACGCCGTTTACCTTCCCGCCGGAGCGGTACCTATTTATCTACTTGCACTTTGATGTGCTTTCAAACTGCTAGGTTGGCAGGAGCAGGGACCGAACAACGGGAGCTCACCCCGTTGCGGGGATTCGAACCGCCGACCTTCTGATCAGCAAGCCCTAGGCTCTGTGGTTTAGACCACAGCGCCACCCACGTCGCTTTCCCAATATATATTTATGATAAATTTTAAAAAACCTTATATATAGCTTCTAAGCCAGGCATCCCCAAACTTCGGCCCTCCAGATGTTTTGGACTGCAATTCCCATCATCCCTGACCACTGGTCCTGTTAGCTAGGGATCATGTGGGTTGTAGGCCGAAACATCTGGAGGGCCGCAGTTTGGGGATGCCTGTTCTAAGCAGTTCACACATAGAAACCATTAGCACAAACACTAAAATACAACCCATCCATAAAACATCCCCATTAAAACAACACAGTAATTAAAACAGGAGACTTGGGTTGGGAGACCAAAGAGAAGGGCCATGTGAAGAAAAACAGATGGAATGCCAATAAAGATGGGAGCCCCTCATATACTGTCCTGTGGGTTGATCTGAGTCAAAGAAAACTGAAAGACTTATGGTTTGCTAGTGAGGCCTGTTGGAGTTTACTTATGAACCCTCTTCATGTCCTCACATATGCTGTGAAGGACTTGGTGCAATGCTACTTCTGGTGATGCAGAGATTATCGCCCCAACTGGCTTGTTCTATATCTGAGATATAGGGGCAAACAGGGCATTGTACACTCCTGTTTCAGAGCATTTCCACCACCTAGCATGACATTTTACTTATTCTCCTTGACATAGAAGTTGTTGGGCAACCACAGTGCAAAAGGGTGCCCTTTCTACCTAGCTGCCCTCCCGTTATTTTATCCCAGCCTTTGCCAAACAGGTAAACCTCAATATATTTGGACTTCAGTTCCCATCAACATGTGCTGGTTGGAGCTGATAAGAATTGTAGTCCAAAACGTCTCAAGGGTGCCTGGTTAGTGAAGGCAGTTTTGTGCTCACAATCTCTTTCTCAACTTGCTGTATCCAGCAGCAGCATGAGCCAAGAACCTGTTTATCAGTCTGAGAATTCCACTCTGAACAAAAGCACATTTTTGAAGATATAATTCTCCTCTTGTATTTGAAACCACAGAATAAGTGATGCAGATATTTGCCGAGGGAACAGGCAATCTGTACGTGGGAGGAGGTGATTATGTACAGCCTGCAGCCTTATAAGATGCTCTTTTGCTTTCGTCGCTTGACAGTTTGCATACTTGGCTCATGGCAGCTCTGAGCACATTTGTCACCCGAACTGTGGTCGTGTTTTGGTCACTATGGCCATATACTCTCACTGTACATCTTTTTCAGCTCACAGCCATAGCTCTGATCATAAAAGACCTTGGTTGCAGAAGGGACATTTGGAATTCAGACTGGCATCTAAATTGTCTTCCTGGGCATTCTCCCATCGCTAAGTGTTTCACTAATGGGCTGGAAGGGATGAGTTATTGTCTCAGGCAGTTCCCAATTCTCTCTGCTCACACTGTAAAATAAGAAAATAAGCACCTGTCCATCACAACAGGAGTCACGAGCTGCCAATAAATTACTAAGATTGCTGCGTGTGAGCGGTCACTCTCTAATTATCCTACCCACTTGTGACAGCAAATCCATTTTGCTACGTTGGAATTTGAGGACAATCAAAAGCCCAGTAATGCAAAGTGGTTCCTCACATTGACTTTACTCAAGCTTGAGGGTGAATAAAAATGGATATGTGTGTGTATGCGTATATACATACATAAAATCAAAGTTGTAAAATGGAAATCAAATTATTTTCATTTAAATAGCTGTTTTTGTGTGTGTGTGTTTTAAAACAGTTATGTCAGTGTCCCAATAACCTGGTTTAATGCAGGCAAATATATTCTGGTCTGCTCTGTGCTCATGAGCTCTTGAAACAGGTTACCTTTCTGTGCAAAAGAATGAAGAATCTAGAAGAATATGCGTCTTTTGAGGTCAAGCATCTTATTTATTATTGTGGTTTAACAATCAATCAATTTTCGCAGGGAATTCTAGAAATTGTAGCTCTGGGAGAGGAATAGCAGTCTCCTAACAACTCTCGGGACCCTTAACAAGCTACTGATCCCAGGATGCTTTGGGGGAAGCCACGACTGCATAAATTGGTTTGATAAGACTGTACGTGTATAGTGCAGATGGGGCCTTACTACCACACATTTTGGCTGTCACCCAAACTTCTTTCGGTATCTGATTGGTCACTGTGAGAATCAATTTAGCTCTTCTAGGGTTCTTTCCCCCAAGGCTGACTGATGGTAGAGGTGAACCATGCTTGTCAGAAAAGTGCCTGGGGAGATAGGGAAGGAAGGCAGGAGAATATTCAGTGCTCCTCACACAAGTACTACTTCTGATCTTAAGCTGGACCCCATCTCATTTAATTGCCACAGGGGCACACATGTGAACAAAGGTGGGTACTGCTATCTCATCTAAATGTTGTCCTCAGTGGGGCTGAGCTTCTGTATCAACTCCTGCATGTTAGTGAAAGTAAGCACTAGAGAATCAACACCCAGTCTACACTGAACCCACTCTTGGTTCCCCCTATGCATGTTGGTTGGGGGTAAAGGAAAATGTTTTTCAGCACTTTGAATGCAAAATACAATGAAATTTAGTTATCCAGTGCTCCATTTTGTACCTTAAGTGCTTGGACCGGAATTGTGTTTAGAGCAATTAATGGCACAGACCCCCTACTACCACTGATATCCCTAATTCACCAAAAGCTTTCAGACCTGGAGACTAAAGAGCTACTTGCATGGAAGGTCAATTCAATGTTGCTTTTTCTCCGCCTTCAAAAGTAATATTTACTTTCCAAATTCTGAGATTTACACTGACGGGCTCTATAGAGACCTGAGTGCCTGCATTGTTAGATCCCCACCAGAGATTTAAGGATCTCAGAATTGGGCTGAAGGAGTTGTGACACCAAAACAAGGTGATCAGCCAAGAGTCAGCATTGAAGAGATGGGAAATTGATCTGGAAATGTTTTAGAAACATTAGGACAAAGTCAAGAAAGGCTGATGCAATTTACTCTCTCCCAATTCTCCCAGCTCAGCCTTTAAAATGAGCACCCATCAGTCATGAAAAAAGACTCTATGTCATGGGTAGGCAAACTAATGCCCAGGGGCTGGATCCAGCCCAGTCACCTTCTAAATCCGGCCCGCGGATGGTCGGGGAATCAGCGTGTTTTTACATGAGTAGAATGTGTCCTTTTATTTAAAATGCATCTATGGGTTATTTGTGGGGCATAGGAATTCGTTCTTCTTTTTTCCAAAATATAGTCCGGCCCCCCACAAGGTCTGAGGGAGAGTGGACCCGGCCCCCTGCTGAAAAGGTTTGCTGACCCCTGCTCTATGTGATGCACAGGTATATGATATGGTCAAGTAGGAAGGCACAAGTCAGGGTACAAGATTGAGTTTGTTGCAATGACATACAATACAGTATCATAATCCTCCTCAAAACACTTCCTGCTTCTTAATTCAGAGTGAGTTTTCAGGGCAAGCAGACATGCTGGACAGCCAGTTGAAGGGCAGAGAAAAGGGCATTGCTAGAATCTTCCTGGGCCTAAGAACATCAACCACAAGGCTTTCTGAGATTAAGACAGGCAGAGCCAGCTATTCTGGCTTACTTCGCAGGCTACCCAAGGAGGAAGGAATCAATAGTATGTGGGAAAGAAGCATGAATGGTGGACTGAAACGAAGAAGTTAGGCACAGGAACAAACTGATATTAAAAAGTGTGCCCCAGTGCCATCTTAGTGTTCAGGGTTTCTCTTTCCCCACTCCAATTAATTGGTTGCTCTCTGCTGGAAGTAGAAATCTCTCAAGTATGATGGCATCAAGGCACATGTTTCTTTTATTAGATATTTATTGGGAGAAACATAGGGGGAGATGTGGGTTGGCAGCAGCAGTGCCCCCTCATAATGCCTAGCTTCACTGTAGCTCCTATCACTCTAGAGACTGATGATAAAATTTTGCTTGCAGATGCCTGCTCAGAAATCCAGGTTCTGACTGCATGTTGGGTTCACTAAAGTGTCAGCATCCCAACACCCGTACTATGAGATCTGCACTGTGAACTCATCCTTTGATTTGATTTTTTAAGAAGGAAAAAAAATGTACTGATGAAGTCTGACAATAAGCACAACACAATCCTGAAATGCTGTTTCAAGGGTGCTATGGTCACACGTCTCCTTCCTGCTTGGGGGTGGGGTAGAGTAATTTTAATCAGGCTGTTATTGTTATTGTTATTATTATTCCTTTCAAGCTCTGTTTACTGCAAAGCAATGAGTTTGTGTGTCACCTGGAGCAGAGAAAGGTTTACTGCTCTGTTTTAAGGAAAGCTGACACCTCACACTGTTGGCTAATATATTCTCAAGTGAAATACACCAAAGCGTATTGCATCAATAAATCATCCTAGGCAGAACAAGTTGGCACTATAAAATTGCAGGTTCTTGTTTGGAAGTATTAAAAGGCTGAAAGCACCTAGGTGTTTTCCATGCCACCCCCAGTCACCTCCCCCAAATCCTTCAAAATACGCTTTCCTAGAGATCTGAGGATACTATCCGGATTGGGTACAGCAATTTGGGACTATTTCTGCTAGTGTATCTTATCTCTTCACTACAATCCCAACCTACTCCACTGGAGAGATGTCTAAAACAACTCCACACCAAGGCCCCAACCCACACTCAAGCCACATGCCATTGCCACACTGCTACATTTTAACGAGAAGGCTCTGCTACTTATTAACGCCTACATGCCCCTCATGCCCCTGAAATCTGATATAAAAGCCAGATGGGGTGAATTGGAAGGGTACAGACCTTATACTGCAAAACCCAAGCACAATGGTGGTTCTGGGAGGTGACTTAAATGCCAAACTAGGCCCAAACAACCAGACCCTATATACACACCCCCAGATTTGGAGGAGGCAGAAGGCCCTCTTACAATGCGAGACTCAAAATATCAAATGGTGAACTTTGCCGGTCTCTGCCTAGCACAAATGACCTTCAAACTGAGTCTTCACATTCTAAATGGTGCCTTAGGAAGGACCATCCAGCTGAGTTCACCTACCAGTCTGGAATTAGAATGAACGCCATCAACTATATCATTGTCTCTGAGAACCTTCTCCCACCTGCAAGGAACCTAGAGGTCATACCAAGATTTGAGAGCGACCATTTCCCGGTCTCACTCCAAGTAGAGGAGCTAACTCAGAAGGTCCTTACTGTAAACAACCGTCAGGCCCTTGTAAGGAACCCACCGCCGAGCCAAATGAACCTCTCAACTAAATAAAAAAGTATCAATTTTTTTGAACTCAGTAAGAGAGAAATTACTGCAACATCTGCTTCTCTCTATCTAATAATAGGGCCGGCCCTGAGGATATTATACCCCAGAGCCTGAGAGTATCCGCAGAAGTGTGGTGTGAGTACCTGGAGTGAGAGAAGCCAATTATTGGGTGGATCCCAGAATATTATTTTTCCTACAAGAGACTGTAATAGTTTTCCAAGCATGGTAAGCCAGTTTGGTTTGTATATGCATATAAGAAACACAATTGCTTCGGTCAGAATGTAGACTGAGGGTGCCTCCAAATACAGTGCATACGCTACAGGTTACAGACTCTGCTAACCAGAAATATTACCTCGGGTTAAGAACTTTGCTTCAGGATGAGAACAGAAATTGTGCTCTGGCGGCGCAGCGGCAGCGGGTGGCCCCCATTAGCTAAAGTGGTGCTTCAGGTTAAGAATGTTTTCAAGTTAAGAACGGACCTCTGGAACGAATTAAGTACGTAACCAGAGGTACCGCTGTAGCTTCTGTTGTGTTCCAAAAGCATATTCGTGAATCAAAGAAACCACACTTTTGAGATCCCATAAGGAGAGACAAAGAAAGAGCTGTACTCCCACTTGCTTCTCTGCTCTATATAACTCTCTCCCAAAGCTTGTCTTCATTTTAAGAATATATAAAAAATACATGTGTGTGTATCATGGATTATTCTGAGAGAAAATAGTAGGATAATTCACTACAGGTAATGAATGATTCCTGTCATTTTAACAATGGCCTGAACAAATATTATTGTTCTGCAGCCTTATGACAAAGCCAACAAATTATGCACAATGGGCCAGCCCACTTGCTCTCCCATTTAGTAAGGAACATGAAAGGCTTGAGATGAGTTGTGTCAAATATAATCTTTCCTGTGTGCCCCAATTCACAATATCCTAATAGAGCCTCAAGCAGTTAATTGGGAGCCTAAACCAGAGTGAGATGCTGCTCCGTGAGGGATGAATTTTGTCCCAAGAGTAGAAGTAGCATCCTTCTCACACCAGCACCTAGGGTGACACTGCTTCCCTTAGATTTTGTGGGTGAATGTATGTGCTAAACACATGTAAATTCTTACCGCTCCTGCTTATCTTCCTATTCCAGTGTGTGTGTGTGTGTGTGTGTGTGTGTGTGTGTGTGTGTGTGTAGAAAGAGAGAGAGTGTAGAGGGGAATCTAAATCTTTCCCTCACTAAGTATAGCTCCCTCAGAGGGTGGAGCAGAAACAGATCCCAATCAGGGGCGGAGGAAGGGGGTGCAGTGGGGGCGGTGCGCCCTGGGTGTTTTCACTGAGGGGGGTGACATTTGGCGTGCGGCCCGCCCACAACTCCCAAGCCTACCCCAAGCCGTCGGGGGAAGGGCGGGCTGCACCGCTTTGCCAGCGGCATTCCCCCCTTCCCCCTTCATTTTGACAGCTCAGGGGAGGCTTGGGAGTCACAGACGCGCCGTGCGCCGAATGTCCGCCATTGGCTCGCTCCGCCCCTGTGGGTGGCTCGCTCCACTCCCGGCTGCAGGGCGCGTGCACCGCTCCATGCACCTGAGTGGCTATCCCATGCCTGGGAGGGCACCCTCCGCCCCCCTCGGGAGCGCGCATGCTCCGCCGCTGATCCCAATGCTTATCTCTTACTTTCTCTTCCACATGTCCTCTACCTCATGAACTCCACAGCTACAGAAGCTCTCACACTCTGGAACTTTTCCACCTGTGAAGAGGGAAATGGCTACTTTTGCACAGGAGCTGAACTCAAAATGCTGGCCATGGTCTTTGGTTTCTGCCTGCACATTTCTGCAGGCTCACAATAGGATAGGAGTGGAAAGATTCCATCCTTGTTTCAGTACTAGGGAGGGAGGTTTTGTTTGCTCTTGAATCTCGCCATAGTGAGAGAGACTACCTCTTCCAGCTTCCTAAATGCCTCATTTAGGAGACCCTATATCTACAACTAGACACATCTTTAACTAGAAACAACTAATTAAAAGTATGGGGAGGAGCACACAGCAGTGGTGCCCTTCGTGCTGTCAGGATATGCCAAAAAAGAGAGGGAGAGAGAAATCGGGAAAGGGTGTCTCTCCGTGAGTTAATGCTGTTCTCTAACTCTTCCCCTCTATTTTGTAACATCAAGAAACAGGAAAATGGAGATTAATATTTCTTTCTTTCTAGGGTGTGTGTGTGATAGCTGTAGCTTTGGTGCATGCTTTGTGGTTGGAGCCGGAGGGAAGGAAGGAAGGAAGGAAGGAAGGAAGGAAGGAAGGAAGGAAGGAAGGAAGGAAGGAAGGGTGGAGAGAAGGAATATCTATTTCCTGTCAAGGTCTCACAGAGCTGCACACATGGTCCACAGATTTTATCGGTAGTAGAGGCACTGGAAATGATTGGATAGTAGTTTATGTGATCCTCAAAGACTGGAAACACAGGGAATATTGAACTGTATCAAAATATAAGCAGCTTCCCCTCTGCGTTGTTGCTACAGAGCACTGCAACTTCTGCAGGAAAATATGCTCTATACTCTACATACTTGAAGAGAGGCCTGCCTGCCAGTGAGACAGGAGCCTTCGGGTCAGTGATGAATTGTGGTTTGCCTTGTTCTGGACTATAACATAATCTAAAAGTGAAAGTGTGAGGGAGGAGCCTGTTATTATGATGACTATTTTATTATTAGGCTGTCTATTCGTATGATTTTTATTATGTTTTTATCATTGGCATTCTGTTTTTTTATAATATTTTTAATTTATTTTCAAAAATATAAACATACAACATAAAACAATTCAAAATCCAAATATTGAGATTACTCTGAATCTTCTGATTTCCCTCCATTCCTTCCTTGGGTCCTTTTGATTATATTTTTAACTGCATATCAATACTTCTCCATTTTTTCATCTTCCTAGGTTATCTATACGTTCTATTACATTACAAGTGTATTTAAAATCCTGCTAATGTTTTTGACCCGCTTACGATGATTTTGTATATAGATTATAAACATTTCCCATTCTTTTTTTTAATTTCTTGTCTTCTTGATTCCTGAGCTTTCCAGTTCATTTTGCCATTTCGGCATAGTCCATCAACTTGATTTGCCATTCTGTAATGTGTTTTTAATGTTGTACACCAGCCTGGGATCTTTAAATAAAGAGTGGTATATAAATTGAAATAATAATAATAATAATAATAATAATAATAATAATAATAATAATAATTAATACCTGAGTTGCAAGCCATTTAGGGCTTTATATGCTAGCACTATCACCTTGAATTGGGCCTGGTACCTCACTGGCAGCCAGTGTAAACACTTTCAAGACAGGAACCAACTACCGGTATTTCCACAAGCTGCAGTTCTTGCCTCTCTACTCTATGTCTCTTCCTAGGAATATCTAGCTATACTAAGGGTGCATACAGATGTACATTGTCTGACTGCCTCACTTACTAGCCTTGCAGTCACATTCTGCACTAGCTGCAGCCTCCAGGCCAGCTTCAAGGGCAGCCACATGCAAGGATGTTTTAGGTATAGGCTTCCAGTTCCACTGCAAGAGTTTGGCCTGGGCAGCTGCTCTCTTAACTCTTCCCCAGCTTTCTCTTTTTATATTCTCCATGTTATTATTCTAAGTTGTAGTCAAGAGTGCGAAAGAGTGGGTGGGAAAGATCAACAGAACATCTGAGCGAGTAAAATCCTTGCCAGCATTTCATTATTCTGTGGCAATAAATTTTATATCCAAGTGTTCGTTTTTATTACCGTAAAGCGTAATGGGCTGTTTTCAAGTGGAAGCTGAGCTACAATCCAGCCAGTAGGTAATAAAGCAAAGTTGCTTTGAAGATTCCTTCACTGCCTCAATCAAAGCATTAGCTGCCTCCTGCTATATGTCACTGGCTCCCACTCTGCCAAACACTGCTGAGTCAGCTTGCCAAGAGCTGCATGCTTCCCAGAACAGGCAAGAACGCAATGGAGGCATTTCCTCTTCCCAAATGAAATGTATGAGGACTGATCATTCACGGGCTGGAAGGCTCCCCTGGGAGAAAGGAACCAACAATTTCCACAGGCTACAGCTTTCACCTCCTGCTATGAATTTCTAGCTATACTAAGTGTGCATACAAAGCTACATTTTCTAGAGAACTTGGCACAGATTCTCCCATAATTATAGGGGGACAGGATCCTGGAGGAAGGAAACCACAAACCTGATAGATAATCTGGGCTGAAAGGGTTTTTTTTTTTTGCAATGCCTCCCTTTGTAAATGTGCTTTCGTATTTGTTTGTGTTCTCATCCCCTGCTCTCATTCTTTAAGTAGTTGAATTGATCTCAGAGACATAATCATGAATTTAAAGCTGATTGACTACAGAGCATTGTGATATCATCCCTGATGGGTTATGACTGATGTGGTTTTCTAGAAAGGGGAAAAATGTGCTAAAATGTGTCAGTTTTTGCTATTTGCAATTTTCCCCAAGATAATACATTGTTGTATGTTATCAGTTTGCCTGCACAATTTTTCCTAATGTTTATTTTATTGTTTGGTTGGAAAACTGCATTGCAAAATTCAGAAAAGTGCAAATTTTGTTTTGCTTCTCCTGTTGTTTCAGAATCTGAATTAAATTTCTGCCCCAACCATAGTAGCTAACATGCCGCAGAAGGATTCTGACTCTTATGGCTAGTTAATTAAGCAAATGGGGCTCCTCTAGCCAGGTACAGAGCCATTAAATCAAATATTTGGATTCTACAGCTAAGACATAATAATCTACACTTGGCACTGGCAAGGCACCACCAGGGGAAATCCCACACAAAAGGAGGTAGATGTCCATGCTAATTAAATTCAAATTACATTTGTCATTGCTAGGTTTCCTGTTGAACTGAATTCAGAAGGGAGAATGTGGGTGTGCTTGCCACCACATGCACCCCCCTTTTTTTTTTATTAAAAAAGGGAAATCAAACAGGCTTTCCCATCTACTGCAAGGTTATCTCCACTGCAGCAATTCCTCCTCACTCTGCCTTCTGCAGTACATTTAGGAAGTTAATATTACAATACCCATTCAGTATTGGTGCCAGTGCCATTGCGGTGCAAAAGGAAAACAGAAGCAAGTCCTTTTGATTTTGGGGGAGGTGAAGAGTGATAATGGTTTTGAGCCCAAACAACATAACATGGCTGTCAGCCAGTGGGGCTGTGGATGCAAAGGAACCTTACCTAAGGGGCTAGATCAATGTCTTTCAAGCTGTGTTCTAGGGATCCTTGATGTTCCTGAATGAGAAGGTCAGTTACTGGAATCCAAGCTTCCCTGTAAGATTGCTTTCTAGTCCATCTCCAATTATGTGCAGTCAAAGGGAATGAAGAGGGCACGATAGGTCACATTCTCAGTTCATGCAGGGAAACACAAGTAGGAAGAGTGCTGTTGCATTCAGGTCCTGCTTTTGAGCTTCCCAGGGGCATGTGGTTGGCCACTGTGAGAACAGGATGCTGGACTAGATGGGCCGTTGACCTGATCCAGTGGGACTCTTCTCATGTCCCAACAACAATGAAATCCATTAGGCTTGGCCAGTGCACCAGGTCCGCCGAGTGAATGCCCAAACGTACCCCAGAAACTTTGCAATACACTGGGATTCTGTAGCAGATGTGTGTGTGAGAGGGGGGGAATCCTCAGCAATGGAAAGGGTTCCCTGGAGGGGTAGGACATCTGAAAACAGCTGGCTAAATGACATCACCCCATAAGGAACACAGGTCACTGCCAAACATAAGAAAATACAATGTCAGACCACTGGTCCATCTGGTTCAGTACTGTCTACACTGGCTGTCCAGGGTTTCAGACAGCGGACATTCCCAACCTTACCTGGAAATGCCAGATAGTGAACCTGGGATCCTTCAGCATGAAAAGCACATGCTCTACCACTGAACTATGGCCCTGCCCCTAGGAAGAAACGGGGGGGGGGGACTGCCAGGCAGAGGCAGAGGTCTCATAAGACGTACTATTTCATTAAGAGCTATTGTGCATTCATACAAGGTATGAGCTTGGGCACTTGGCAGGGCACCACCACATTCTTGTACTCCCCAAGACAGTCCTGCATGTCTAGTTGCTCTAGCCTCAGCAAAAACAAACAGGGCCTGCAAACAGCCCCTCTGGCATCTACTGGGGGATAGATGAATCTGTCAATTTCAGTTTCTCAGTTTCTGCACCAATTTGTGAATTTTTCTTTAAAAAGCCTGCACAAAAATTCATATGCATTTTTGTGCCCATTTCTCCTGATATTTGCAATTTTTTTGCAAACAATTTTGCCTAATATATACACACTTTTTTGCAATTTCCCCTAATGCGCTGTAGTTTTCTATGTCATATTTTTGTTAATAAATCCATTTTCCTGCACACAGTTGGACAGCTGCATCACAAAATTCAGAGAACCACACAGTTTGATGGACAGCAGTGTTTCAATTGGCTTGTTGGTTTGGGAAGTACACATTAGGTACTGAGCAAATTCCTCCCCCACCCCACATTGATACCTGCTGTCTGTCAATCTCTGCTATCACACCCCCCCCTTTGTCTTCAGTATAACTAAAATCTACCATCTAGATCCTTGGAAAGTGCAGTCTACACAGAAAGCATGATTTTCACTTTGAGTATTTCCCAACTGCCCTATCCGGAGACTATGAATGGCATCTGCTAACTTTTCCTCCCCCTTTAGTGTCTCTCAAGGTAAATTCCAGCCATGTTTGCACATCTCAACAAAATTCCAACCAGGGGGTGGGTGGCATGGATTTGCTGACAAGAGATGCTAAAACTTTCTGTCTTTAATTAGTCCTGGAAAGTCCTAGGAGGGAGTTTTAGTTTTCATGAGATTCTTCAGCATCCACAGAACAGGTGTGAGGTCTTTATGTCTCTCAGCAATAACAGTACAGCTGCACCAAGTAGTTTTGCTTCTTAGACTGACCATTCCTCCTGTGTGCACAAATGGTGGTTTCACCTTAAAAAAATTACAGTGGAGATGAGTATTCTACAGTAAACAATTTCAATGCAAAGGCACTGGGGGGGAGGAATATTCCCCATCCTTCCCAATTGTTTGCCTTTTTGCACCCACTTGCTAAAGTTCATACAAGCCTCAATTGTTTTTTTCTGTGGTGCCTTTTTCTTTAAAAAAATGAAAAAAAATGTTTTCTCTTCACACAAGAAGTGAAGTTGTCACACATAGCCAATGAGATTTAATAATCTGATAACGTCGCCAAGGGCAAACAAAACTTATACAGAGTAAGGGAATTGCCCTTAGTCTGAATTATCTTGAATGAGCTTCATTTGTCCTCAGTGACATAATTGTGTAGCTAAATCTCATTGACTGTGTGACAACTTCACAGTTTCCAGGGAGAAACCAATTGAGAAAGCAAACTGAAGCAGCAACCAGGGCTCCGAAAAGGCTTTTATTCCCCAGCCTGTTGGAGAAAGGTACATAAACTGGTGGAGGGAGAGTGGTCCCCTGTTGCTGCAACTGCTCCAGAGAGCGCAGACTTGGGAATAGCTTCGTAGCCATTAGGTTGGTATGCGTAGTTATCCAGGACTGTAAGTGTTATTTTTGACAATAAATACTTAACTACCGTATATTCCGGTGTATAAGATGACTGGGCGTATAAGACGACCCCCAACTTTTCCAGTTAAAATATAGAGTTTGGGATATACTCACCGTATAAGAAATACGACCCGGCGTATAAGACAACCCCCGACTTTTGAGAAGATTTTCCTGGGTTAAAAAGTAGTCTTATACGCAGGAATATACAGTATCTGCCTTGTGCATTCCTTTGACTGGGAAATGGGTAAGAAGACCACAGTTCATATTAAGAACATAAGCGACCACTAAAGATTTGGACTTCTTGTTTGCTTGGTGTTTGTGTTATGCTTAACAAGACTGAAAGCAGGCAATGCCCATGCCAACTTGATAAAACAGAGACACTGTTTCCTGTGGGGTGCACATGAGTTTCTTTCGCTTCTTTTTACTTCTCTGGTAAAATAAATTCTACGGATTATCGAAACACTACAAAAACCTGTAAACAGAAACAATAGTCGGATGAGTGTGGATACCATTTAAGATAGGGCCTCTATTATACCACCACCATCTCTCTCAGAAAGCTTTTGTATGGATTCACCCTGAGAAACAATCCTATTCCAGAGCCCTTGGAATCCGGACGGCAAAGACAGATCATCAATATTTCTACCCAATGCTAAGTTAAGAAACCCCTCACAGCCATCATGAAGAGACTGGAGACAGTCTTCACTTCAAGAAACCCAAATCTCTACAGTGACACGTCAGCCTAGCAAGGCATAACCGCTTCTTCCTGGTTTTCTTTGCCGTGTAGCTATGTCCCTCGCTAAATAGTTAATTTACATAAGAACATCTATCTCCTAAATTGTGTGTATCAAACAATCAATCATTCGAAGGCGGCAAACCTCCCGAATCTGTAATTATGGTGTCGCAGCTGATTGTGATGGAAGTGGAGCTGTCAGGGAGACGTCCGTGAGACAAGCAGACTGGCGCAAAGCCCTCGCCCAAAGTGTCTGCGCAAGCGTTCCTGCCATATGGGGCTGTGATTAATAGGCCGCCTCCATGTAAATATTTAGCTGTTTAGGAAGTAACTGGATCCAATTACCTTTAAATGCATTTCTCTCATCCCGAGAAAGCACAAAAAAGACTCGGTTTTTAAAAATGATGACTTCAGCCCTGCTAACGATGCTAGAAACGTTCCTTGGCAAAAACCAAGGTAGAACAGACACGAATATGCACGTGTGCATCTGTTTCATGTGCCTGCGTACACATTATGTGGGGCTCCAGTTGTCGGGAGCCTCAGCGAAACAGATCTACTTGATTTCCATAAGGGCAGATTTCAATGACACCCTTATTCTCCCCCCCCCCTTGTATATTTTTATTGCAAAAATTTGAAGCTCACAGAAGAATCAAAGACTGCAAACATAAAATTGTGATAGCTCAATATGGCAAATAAGATTCACCAGTAACACTCAAAGTAAAAGATATGGAGTTTCCCCCCAATATTATTCTACCTTGTCCTCAATAATCCTACAATTGCCCCTTGAAGATTCTGCTGTGTCATTCTGGTACTGGTCCACATAGCAGGTTCTTCTCCCTTGTCCCAGCAAGAAATATCTTTCACTGTATAAAGGATGTGGAAGTGACCAATGCAGCATTTCCTGGCCTTTCCCTATGCAGCCTACACTTGAGAGATCAAGGGCAAATAAACTAAAGTAATTTAGCTAGCAATGTGTTTTGAAGTTTATTTTCTCTGCTTGCCTAAACCCTTCTCCCATTCTGCCTCTGGTAAATAAATGTCTCCTTTGTAAGGATAAGTGTTCTGCTCTGCAATTATTCTTGAAATAGCTAGCTTACCCACAATGCCTTACTGCCTAGCCTTATGCTATGAAGTGGAATAGAGAAATGAATCACCTGGAGGCTTGAAGAGCAAGAGAAAGACAGAGTCCTTTTGCCAAAATAATTACCCCCACTGTGCTTTTAGGATTACTTGCTTGCTTGGATGTTGCACAGCTCAATGCAGACTTGTGGCAGCAAAAATATCCCAAAGCTTGGAGACCACTCATCCCAGGGCACCCTCTATGCCCCACATCCCATAATAGAGGGTGTGAAGAGTCATCTTCCACCTAGTTTGATGCTTATATTGGGCCATAGTGAAAGGTGTGCAGTTACAACAGGAGCCACAGAGATCTAGACATGAGGATGCTATAGGTAGCTCTCCAGGCTGTCTTTCAGGGTGGGCTATCTTCAGAATGGACCACCATTGCAGCTGCATCCAAATATAGTTAGATGACTGTTCTCCAAATCACTGAGTGTGCTAGCTGAGGCTGATGGGAGATGGAGTCCTCTGACATCTGGAAAGCCAAAGGTTGCTCACCTTTGTTCTAAGCCCTCAAACTGACAAATGACTTGTGGGATGCATCACTTGAAATATGAATTTGTTACACATACGGTACTTTGTTTCAGTGGGGTGCCCCATAAGTATTTTTAATGAGCAATAGTGCAACAACACCCTCAGCTTCTTAATTCATATTGTGACATGGGTCTGCGTCCTTTCCTGTTAAATGCAAGAGCTTGAGGAAGTGGTGTTGGTTAAAATGGTCAAGAAAAAGTTCAGCCCTAAGAGGATATGGAACAAGTTAAGCTGCTGGGAGTGTGGGCTGGGGTAGACATGCTTGATCAGCTTGGGCCATAGTTTCCTGTGATTTCCCCATTATTCCAAACATGAATTGTTCTGCTTGTTTTGCCTCCTTCAAAGTGCAGTACGGGAACTTTTGACGATCCTTGAATTCCCTGTACTTCTTCCCAGCTGTTGTCTATATTGCAAACTGAGTGATGTTATTACAGAACATGCCCTGCAGCAAGATATGAATGAGCATCTACCCGTATGCTCGCCAAATATTTACTGCACAAAAGGAGAAAGATATTATTTCATAAATCAAAAAATTGCTCCCCTGGCCCCTAAATGAAGTTTAAGAGCAGGCTCAGTAATTGCACTCCATGTTGTATAATGCAGAGCTGATTGAGTACAAGGGCAGCCTGCTGCCACCTGAGGGTTCCCTTTCCAAAGCGCTGGGCTCATTTGCAAGAAAATGGCCAAGCCATTCAACTAGGTGGAGGTGCGACATCCATCTTGCACCTGTCCCAAATGGCTCCCGTCAGCTGAGAAAGTCATTGAGAAACATGGAACTTGAGTCAGATGTCCTACCACAATGGGAAGATCCACATCATGAATTTAAAACATGTTCAGATGCACATTTAAAGCTCACTACTTTCCTCAAAGAATCCTGGGAAGTGTAGTTTGTTGAAAAAAAGCAAATTCCATGCTTGGGATCCTTAAGAACACAACTGAAAATAAAGCTGCAAATATCTTAATGCAAATCTATGGTATGAGCACATTTGGAATACTGTGTACCTTTCTAGTCACCTACACTCAAAAGGGATGTTGTAGAGTTCAAAAAGGTTCAGAAAATGGCAACCCAAGGTGCTGGAGCAACTCCCCTATGAGACAAGGTTACAACGTTTGGGACTTCTTAGTTTGGAGAAAAGGTGTGTAAGAGACAACATAATGTATGATTATAAAATCATGCATTGCATAGAGAAAGTGGGTAGAGAAAAGTTTTTCTCCTCCTCTCCTGACAATATAACTCATGGCCAACCAATGAAGCTGAATGCTGGAAGATTCAGGACAGATAAGAGAACATACTTTTTCATATAGCATATAGTTAAACTATGAAACTCGCTCCCACAGGAGGCAGTGATGGCCACCCATCTTGATGGTATTAAAAGAGGGTTAGACAATTTCAAGGAGGAGAGAACTATTAATGGCTACTAGCCTTGGGGGGGAGGAAAGTGCTCTTGTGCTCAAATCTTGCTTGTGGGTTTCCCACAGGCATCTTGTTGACCACTGTAAGAACAGGATACTGTTTTAGAGGGCTCTGCTGCTAATTCCCAAAAGCAACTCCATCTTTTGGAATTCTGATTTATTTCTGGTGGCTCAGAAACTTCTGTCAATAATTCCATATCAGTTCCACACCTACCCTCCACTCTGCCACCAACAAAAGGGTCTTGTGCACTATGTAATGCTTTTTTCCTTATGTGTTACTCACCTTAATCCTGCCATCAGGACTGTTTCCTGCCTCTTTTTTGGACTGTCTAGTCCCCATTACTCCTTGCAGCCCAAATCTACCACTGGTATCTAGCTCTATGGACAAAACTGTTGGTTGGGTGTAACTTCTTGCTGCTTAGCATCTGAAATCTTAGCTGTTCATCTTATGTCATAGTTCTGCCTCTGCCTCTGCTAGGTTACACTGAAGGTATACTTTGGTTCACCTGACTCTGTCAAGTAAAGAGATATAGGATAGCACTGGCATTCTGGAATAGGAGAAAATAATTGGGAATCACATCCAAAATGTACTCCTACATTTGCATGGCCACTTGTTGCATACTGCATACTGATCTCATCACATCTAAGTGTTAGCAACAGATGCACAGGGGAGATGTGCCTGCCGAATGAGTACTGGATGTCTTCCAGGAGACAATTTGCATTCTCCCTCTTTCTGCGTGAGATTGATATTGGGCTCATTGGATGGAATCTTTTGAGTGAACTGCTTGATTCCTCAGTTGTTTGCCTGTTTTATAAACTCCGAATGCCAATGAAATAGAACAGCAGGGAGCATAAATCCACAACCTGGTCAAATAAAATCTGGGTCTGTAGAGGGTAGTTTGCAGTCCATTGCTACATGTTCCTGGACACCAGCATTGCTGCTGATCTCTCTGTGTGTATTGGATATCCTTTGTGCACACTGGCAGAACATCCAGGTGATAGATCACAACACAGATTCAGATGTGTTCCAGAATGTAGCAGCAAAAGAAGAGGCAGTCCAACCCAAAGACAATTATTTACCATAACTGGGATGCCATATGACCAAGGATGTCTACTCCCATTCCAGAACTAGCCTCCTGCCTTAGCCAGTTCATATCACTACAGGGCAGCTCAACAGCAGGTATCCTAGAGGAAGGCTCTTCCTGTCAACATCAAACCACAGTGTCATTTGATTACAGCCCTGTTCAGGAGTGCTTGAGCGCACAAATTGGGTAGAGGGAGCAGAGCACTGTGCACTGCTCCTGCACCCAGCATACCCATGTGCACTGCTTCCCACAATTCCTACCTTGGTAGTTTTATCAGGAACCATGTTAAATGTGTGTAAGTGAGGTGTGGAGAGAGCTGAGCCACTGCTCCCTACTACATAGTTTGTGTTATTGCATGTTCCAATGTTTCCTCTGAAATCCAGTTTGCCGTGTCAGAGGAGGGCAAGTCCAAGCCCCTGCATGCCAAACGATGTATTCCATCAAACTTAGACAGTGCAAAACATATCAATTTAGTACAACGATTCAAGTCTCAAGTAGTTCCTGCAGGTTGCAGGGGAATTGCCAGATGTCTTGCCAGATGCGAAGTTGCTATGTTGTTGTTGTTCAGTCGTTCAGTCGTGTCCGACTCTTCGTGACCCCATGGACCAGAGCACGCCAGGCACGCCTATCCTTCACTGCCTCTCGCAGTTTGGCCAAACTCATGTTAGTAGCTTCGAGAACACTGTCCAACCATCTCATCTTCTGTCGTCCCCTTCTCCTTGTGCCCTCAATCCTTCCCAACATCAGGTTCTTTTCTAGGGAGTCTTCTCTTCTCATGAGGTGGCCTCAACTGGAGTCTCAACTTCAGGATCTGTCCTTCTAATGAGCACTCAGGGTTGATTTCTTTAAGAATGGATAGGTTTGATCTTCTTGCAGTCCATGGGACTCTCAAGAGTCTCCTCCAGCACCATAATTCAAAAGCATCAATTCTTCGGCGATCAGCCTTCTTTATGGTCCAGCTCTCACTTCCGTACATTACTACTGGGAAAACCATAGCTTTAACTATACGGACCTTTGTTGGCAAGGTGATGTCTTTGCTTTTTAAGATGCTGTCTAGGTTGCTATACATGTTTTATTTGCTATACATGTTGCTATACATGTTTTATTTCTTTCCTTCACTTGCCTGGCATCTCTCTGCTTGATTGCAAGCAATTCAATATCCTCTCCATCACCACCTCCAGTTACTGGGACAACCCAGGATGCTTCTCTCCAGTATCTAATAGTTCCATAGTAATAATCTCCAGTTCCCTTATTTTGTAGTTGGGTAGAATGCTTGAGTTATATACGTAGGCATATGTGGGCCAACACCTTGTATGATCACTTGTACATCCTTGCATCTTCTTGACTCTGTTTTCTGAGATGCTTTAGAATTATGTCCCTGCCCCCTGGAAAGCATATATACTTAGGTTATATACTTGAATGCTTGAATGCTTGAGTTATATACTTAGGCATATGTGGGCCAACACCTTGTATGATCACTTGTACATTCTTGCATCTTCTTGACTCTGTTTTCTGAGATGCTTTAGAATTATGTCCCCGCCCCCTGGAAAGCATCTGCTTTTCTCTACTGCGATGAAATTGCTGCCACTTTGCTCCTTGCTCTTGGCCCCAGCCAGAAGACCTCAGGGTTTCATCTGCTTTGTTTGCTTGTTTCAGCCAATCTTTAGATTATTTATCCGTCATCGCAACAAACTTTTGGAAGCCCAGCTGCTCTCTTCTAAATGCTTGTTTAAAAAAAGAAAGAAAGGAGCGGGCAGAAGAATGGAGGGAACAACTGCTCTTCAATGGAACCCAGGCTGGCTTCCCCATCTCCCAGGCTCACTTCATCACAGGATGTAGCAGACATGATATAGGTGAATCTGTGGGGTACCGGGGAACACACTGCATAAAGCTAGAATGGCAGAAAATGGATTCTGCATTTCCCCAGACCACAGCGCCTTGCAAAGCTCATCTAATCATTAACTTGCAAAACTGAATTTAGAGGGTGATTACAATCCCACCTACAGGTTCTGGGTAGCATGATTAAGCATTGCTGCCTGAAGAGATGCTGCCACTTGCTTCTCTGTCTGTGAACAGCTGCAAAACTTCAGAACATCTTGGCTTCCAGCTTTTGCATCCTGCTTCCCAGCTGCAAGGGTAAGATGAGCCCAGCCAATTGCAGAAGTTCAATGGGTTTAGTGAAAGAAGAATGGTTAGTTTTAAAATAGAAAAAAGAGAAGCCAGAGGCTCAAGCACATACGGAGATCTTCAGAGCCTTGAACTTAGAACAGAAGCCTGGAAGTTGTCCACAGGCCTTTAGGATCTCTCTGGTTCCTGAGTTGCATTCACCTTCAGCTGTGTCTTACTTGAAGGCTGCATTAGGTAGGTTAGGCTAAGAGACAGTGACCAACCCAAGGTCACTCAATGAGCTTCATGGCCAAGTGGGGATTTAAACTCTGGTCTCCTGGTCCAACAATTTAGCCACTACACCACATTGGCCCAATATGGTTTGGGATATGGGATTTGTCTGGACCGGATATGCAGCCTTACTCAGAACTCAGCCTCGGCAAACCCCAAGGGTTGCCATACGTCCAGAATTTCCCAGACATTGCTGGGATTTGGCCGTCGGAAACAGTGTCTAGGCTGCAATCGCTTAAATGTCCAGGAAATTCTCGACGTATGGCAACCCATGTCGATGTTGGAAGATTTTGCCTCAACGACATTTGTGCCTGGAGTTTCACTTTTTAAAATATGACAACCCTACAAGCCCCTCACTGGATCTGTTTCACACCACAAGTGTGACCAGAATGTGTGCTTGAACTCTGATAATGCCTCTTGCTCATCTGCATGGAATCTGGAGAGGGACATGCGAGTGTGTGTAGAAACTAGCTTACTGTACAAAGACTAAATTTACATTTGTTGCTCCACCCACTTTGTCCTCTGGCTCCACCCACCACCAGCATGTGGCCTTCAGAAGGTTGCTCCGAAGGGAATTTGGCCCTCAGGCTCAAAAAAGTACTCTGTTCCTGCTATAGAGGCAATTCAACCCCCACACAGAGTGCCCTTCTCTCCTGTCATCCCCCATTGCTAGTTGAAAGCCTTGACGGCATATGAAAATATGGGTGTGCGTTTTGAGCCTGGGATCTATTTTATCTTTATCCTCCTTTTGTTTTAAATATGAATGGCACCTGTTAGATAGGAGTGTTTATCTTCCTGAAGATTCTCTTAAGTCTCTGGGAAGACTCGAGCCTATGAGTCACTTGGTAGTTCATTGAAACCTCCATGAATGCCTGCTGCCAAGGGGTAAACTGCTCCCATCAAGAGCACATTATGCTCTAACTCAGTGTAATAAGTATTTGACCACTAGAAAAGCTGATGCACCAACAGAAACACCTTTGTTCTTACTTCAGAGGTGTTGGCTGTATTTGCTGATGTGGCAGGAAATGCAGATGCAGATTTTGCGGATGCAGATGTTGCGAGGGAGGAATCCCAGGCTGAGAGCTCTGTTGGGAAATGAAACTCCCAGGATTAGCATCTTCATTCATCTCTCATCCCAACCTTATTGCCTTACAGAACGTTGTGAATATAAATGGACTCAGAAATCTGCCCTGCTCAGTGTGGAAAAAAACAATTATACAGCTGATAGTTTGTTCCCTTTCAGTCAGTGGCACTATTTTAGTGTTCAGAGGAGGGGTGAAAGCTATTTCACTGAGGATGGGGCAAGGGTTCGTGAATATATTCATGACTAAATTGCCCACCAAAGGCTAATTTTAAGAGCACTTGTATATACAGTATACACACACACACAGAGAGACAAATAATTATTATTATTTATACCCCGCCCATCTGTCTGGGTTTCCCCAGCCACTCTGGGCGGCTCCCAACAGAATATTAAAAACACGATAAAACTTCAAACATTAAAAACTTCCCTAAACAGGGATGCCTTCAGATGCCTTCTAAAAGTCAGATAGTGTCTGAGAAATAAATACATGTTGTCTGAAACATGGTGCTGGTGTTGGGATATTACTTCCCCACCAACCTACCCTGGCCGTCTTGAAATGCTCCCTTGATTTTTGGTTAATACTTCCATCGTAGAGTTGTTTTCTTATACCATCTCTATGTTGCTCCTTCTGAACGCTCTTTGCCAATAATGTAACACATATTAACATATGATCTGAGGATGGAATATGTTGCCTTGTTAGACAATGATGCTGGATGGCAGGCACCATGACCAATAAGGCAATGGTCAAAGTTTGCTCAGGATTTGTCCTGGCTTTGCAGTCATTCAGGGCTTTAGCAAAGAAGCTCAGCAGCCACTGCTCCCCAAAGACCTGAATTTTGCCTAGGTGCCCATAAGTCCCGAATGATGTCTTGCCATCACAACTGATTTCTCTCTTTGTCATTGTTCCATAATGGAAGGAAATAATATTCCTGTGCACTTGGTGACCCTTTCTGCTAACCGGGTATTAATGCCATTAACTGGTGTGTCTGCTGAGTCAGGATTGATTACACCATGGCTCCCACCTAACAAATGTGGACAGGCCTTCAGTATATTCATTAGCAAAGGTCAGAGTGTGGGGGACCCTGAAGGCAATAAAACCTGCAAAATAAATGAGGGAGAAAGAAAGCTGTGAAGATTTTTGCTCCTATGTTGCAAGTTGCTGGCAGCTTCCTTGTGTTGGAGTCGTTGCTCCAATCACTCATTCCAATTGTTGCGTGTAGTTGTCTGAACTATAAAGCACACAGCAACCTTGATGGGAGGAGGGGGAAGTAGCATGACTGATTCATACAAACAAATGATGAGAATGATGAGAATTCATTTAGACTGAGCAAGTTCTCATCTGGCTCCATGCTGAACAGCTTCTGTAGTTATTTCAACAGCTACTCCACTTAGAACTCACCTTGCCTTCACCACACTGCTGAGGCACACTTTAGAAAAGCTCAAAATGAGTTTTCTGGGGAATATAGTGCATGATCACATTGTGCCCATTCAGAAGTCTAGTTTCAGGTAATAGATATTTCCCAGCGGTGTGGGAAAGGCTCCATGCATCCATTCTATGTTACATACCGGTAGCATCTACAAATTTGCTTTTCTGGAAAGAGGTACTAATGGCTGCTCAATAAACACCTGGAATGCCATTTTCATGTGGGTTGGCCATTCTACTCTCCTCCCTCTTGAATGTGTCATCTAGCTCTTCTTTTCTTGTCCAGTGAAGCCTCAGTATCAACAAGCAGGCCTTAAAGATGGCAGTAGAACTCAGTGGGAAAAGGAGAATCTTTCTGAGAGTTAGAAGCCCACTTTATTAAGCACTGATAATTTTACAGCAGGGGTGGGGAACCTGTAGCCCACCTGAAGTTGTTGAGCTTCCATCAGCCTCATCCAGCCTTGCCAGTGATCAGGGATGGTGGGAGTTGTAGTCCAGCGACCTCTGTTGGACCACAGGTTGGTCACTTCTGTTTTCCCATTTCACAATAACAGAGGTAGGCAATTAATTTCCATGACTCTCCTGAAAGTCATGACAGCCGCAGTGGTGGGATTCCAGAAAATGGTTATCTTACAACAGGCAAGCATCTCTCTGTGACATCAGAACATCATCACTCAGTCGACAGTCTGCAATCCATGGACTCCAAGTCTGGATATGGATTCAATTACCCATATATTCACGGGGCTGGATTCAACTAGCCTGTTCTGCTAGTGGACACATGTGCAAGGGCTCCTGCTAATGCAACACAGCACTCCTGCCCTTGTACACCCCCACAAGCTGCCCCCAAATGCACTTTGGAGGGTTGGGACTCCCCCAGAACAGGGTGTGTGGCAGGAGAAGGGAGATTGTTTTGCCTGGTGAGCAGAACTGCTTGCACTGATGGAACAAATGTCCTAGCACAATGCTGAATTCATCCCCTTGTTCTTTACCAGCAAAAGAGAAATACATCTCACAGTCAGGCTTCATCACTGGAATATGCTCTATTTTTCTCTTCACCCCCTTACCCTTTTCCTTTTCTAAGGTCAAACGCCAGCTCCATCAGCACTTCACCTGGCCCAGGAGCACTGTGCATTACATTACTGGGAGTTTAGAAGGTGCTACTTGTCTTCATATCATGGCTAATAATCAACTTGGAAGTGCATAGTCAGCAAGGAAGGGAAACGAGCAGCTAATTGCCATCCCAAATGAGCTTTCTGAAGTAACTTTCCATGATTCCTGTTTTCAAAACTGATGAAAAAGCAGAGAGACAAAAGTGGATAGGTAGAGCTTGGGGTTTTTGGATACCTGTGATCTGGGCCTGGTAGTAGGCCGAGGCTAAATGGAAAATGTAGGCCCCATTTTGGTAGTAGGGCCAGGTCAGATGGGAAATGTAGGTCCCATTTCAATTAACTCTACCGAGGGACTCGGAGTAAAGGTAAAGGGACCCCTGACCGTTAGGTCCAGTCATGGACGACTATGGGGTTGCGGCGCTCATCTCGCTTTATTGGCCAAGGGAGCTGGCATACAGCTTCCGGGTCATGTGGCCAGCATAACTAAGCCACTTCTGGTGAACCAGAGCAGCGCACGGAAACGCCATTTACCTTCCCGCTGGGGAGCAGTGCCTATTTATCTACTTGTACTTTGATGTGCTTTTGAACTGCTAGGTTGGCAGGAGCAGGGACTGAGCAATGGGAGCTTAGTCGGTTGCGGGGATTCGAACCGCCGACCTTCTGACCTTCTGATCGGCAAGCCCTAGACTCTGTGGTTTAGATCACAGCGCCACCTGCGCCCCGGGACCCGGAGTAGGCCCCCTCAAAAGCATAGGCCTATGCCAATTGGCTCCTCTGCCCCCCTCTGTTCTGGCCTGCCTGTGATTAAGTGTATTATGTGTTGACAAATAGATTCAGACACCCCAAAGTGATTAAAAATGTGTGTGTGTGTGTGTGTGTGTGTGTGTTTTAAGTGGGCATCTGTTGTTTTCTGGCTTCTGAGAATCCCTACTTTTCTTTCTTTTTTGGGGGGGGGTAACCAGGAAAATTAGAAGCTTGAAGTTTTTTTGCTTAGAAAGTTTTTGGGTAAGGGGGATGCAACTTGGATGTTTACACATGTTGCCATGACTCTGGCCATTTCAAAGTAAACCCTTGAGAGCTGTCTGGTTATAAAAGCCCCCACAGGGTAAATCTGGGCAGTCCATTTCTGTGCCGAGAACAAAGTTGTCTCCTAGCCATTTCAATTGTACAAGGCTTTAACAAAGCTATTTAATGTCCTAGAGATCTTTTTGATAAATGGCTGGGAAATTACAGGCATTCTGGGAGATCTGCATGGAATATCTTTCTTTCTCAAAGAATGTGTCATTGTAGCAGGACTGTGGTTTGTCCAGGATTTGGTAGTTAGAATTGACAGTGTATCCCAGCCAGTATCCCAAGCTACTTTTGGGCAGGGAACAAAAGTCTAGAAAAAATGGTACTAAAGATTAGGGAAATGGCCAAAAATGTAATTTGAAAAACAGTCAGTTCTAGGGCTTTGAAAGCAACTTTCCCCGCTGATTTTTAAAGCAGACAATATTCTTCCTTATTCCTTTGTTTGTTGGCCCCTGGCTGCTTAGTTATTTCTTATGTGCAATGCAATACAAACCATTTAGGCAAGTTGTTTGGGCATCAATTGACCTATTGTCCTATTCTAATGAGTGGTGAAGTCCGAAGGAAGTAAGTCTGAACAGGTAGTTAGAATAAGGACCAGAGAAAAAGAGACTCAGAAGGTCAAGAATGGAATTGGACTGAAGAGTATTAAGATATACATCCTTCAGTACCCTGGACAGCTCCCATGGAATATGCTTGTTCTCAAAATTGCTGGGTGCTAATTGAGCCCTTACACTATTCAATACAATGAACTTCAAACTTTCCATATGAATATGCCCTTAGAGACAACCGACCTGGGTCCTTGTCATTAGTCTTTCGATTCATCTTCAGTTCTGGAGCCAACACCCTTTGGATAGGTGCTTTATCTTCCTCAGTAGTTCCACGAGTCTCATTGCAGTTTCAGTGCAATATCAGAAAGAGGTGTATGATTTTGTTAATAGCCAGTTGTGTCTCCAAGAAACACACACACACACACACACACACCATGTCAGAATGCAAACCCCATTTCAGGGCTAGAAATTGAAAAACCAGTTGGTCTGCTCACAACCTATCGTTGCTTTACAAAGACAGTCAAGGACAGTCACCTGTAATTGATGCATTTGGCACATCCATTCCTTCCTTCCTCTGGCTCATTCAGTTTTCTAGCCAGATAATTGCTAGGCTGGTTAGGACTGCCAGGGAACAGTGTATCCCCCAAATTTCTTTCTCATCCCCACTGTGAAATCAAGTATAGGGTTTGTTACCTGTAGTACGCGTGAGTCACCATCAGAACATTATGAGAACCTCTTGGCTCTAGACCCAAGGGAGGCCTTCCTCTCATGTTATCTTTCTACTTTATTAAGGGAAGTCCCTGGAAGGTAGAAATTTTTATGTTGTCTTACTGCAGAAGAAGAATCAGCCAAGAGGCTTTGTTGTTTCTGTCTAATAAAGGATTGTGGCATCTGGGACCCAGATCTTAGGTAACCAAGCTTGCTGCAGCTATTATTAACTTCTAATTCAATAACATAGGGAATTGTGAGCTTCTTCTTGCCATTGGGTGATGCAGTGAGCATAGCCTGCCATAGATCATATGGCAAGTGAATTAACTAAGAAGGTGTTTTAAAGACTCTTTTGTCTTATTGCCAAAACCTTTATGCTCTTCTGTCCTTTGAAAATGAAAATGATTTTGTGTAAACCTAAGCGTTATGCCTTGCAGTTATCCTAGCAATAGCTACAGTAGCTACCCACATGTCCTTAAAGCCCGGCTTTATACTGCGAGATAAAATACTGTAATTGCAGTGTAACAAGAGAGATTTGGGGCAGTATAAAGATTCAAATAGCAAATGAAGCCACAATAATTAACCTCCTTGTACAGTAAACTCTTGATCAAACTAAGCAATAAGGAACCAATCAGTGGGCAGAGCCAAAGGTCAGCATTAAAGACTGAAACTTTGTTTCCTCTGTTCATGCTTTATGTATATATGTGATTCCAAATTTAGAATAGGGAGAGGACTTTGCAAAATCTCTAGTCCCTATGACAAGTGCTTAACACAATCAACTTTAGAAGCAACATACTTTTCAGAATGTTTTCTCCAGTCTCAATTTTTGGTTGCTTTGTGAAAAAAGATGCATATATGGAACATGGAAGCATAGAAGCAAGCTACCGTGGTTTTTAAAAAAATGGGGCGACAGAAATACGCTCTGAGTTGTGACTTACGGAGTTTATTGCTACCAGATACAGCTTAGTTAACTTAAAAGTGGATTATTACACAAATCAATGGAGGGCAGATTTTGAATGGCTATTGGTCATGATGGCAAAAAATTGAACCATCCTACAGGAACTGCTCCAGGTTTCAGTGGTAAGAGGAGCCCTTGAGCAATGTCCTCAGTGTCCTCCCTTGAAATGTAAAGTGAGTGAAGTGAAAATACATATGGCAGCTATCTACCAACCCTCAGTGGGAGAGAGGATGAGTGAGTCATCTTGTGCCAAGTGCAGTACAACTCCTCTTTGTTGTTTGCTTGCTTGCTCACCCACCCTCTGCCCTAGTCAATTAGAGGGCAAGTAACCAAAGAGTGGACAGTGAGAAGGTGGAGCAGCAGCAAGGATGGAGGAACCAGCTGGTGATAGACCTTTGCTAAGCCCTAGCAGGAGCCTAATGAGGCTCAACTCTAATGCTGGGTCTACCTCCATAGTCTGAGACCTCTGACTGCTTGATGCTGGGACTGGTGGGAACAAACAGCAAGGGATGGCTATCTCCTTCTTGACCTGCGTTGAACTTTCTAGGGATACCTGGCTCACTATTCCTTGGGAGCAGAACACCACCTTTTACAACCCAAGGAAGAGCCAAGTCATTGAAGCGGCAATTTTACAAAGGAGAAGCAGAGCTGAATATGATGGATGGGCTGCAAAAGCTGCTTACTGTTACCTTTGTGGACATCATAATTACACACCTCAGGGTAAATCTGTCAAGCTTTGGTGATGCCAGTTCTTCTGCTGAGATTAAAACAAAGTGCTTAATTCAGAAAGAAAAAGCTGCAAAAAGGGAAAGCGGAGTGAGAATTACAGGTGTAGTAGAGAAAGGGCCTGTGAGGTTCCAGCCACCATCCCTTGCTAGCACCTGATACTTGTGTTCATTGAGAGACAGGGTTCTAGGACCATATTCCATGTCCCTACTGTTACAAACAAGCCAGCTTTTGGAGTGCCTTCTGTGAACACATAAGGGCTATATATCATAGGTTCTGGCTGAGCTTTTCCCTCTCAGGACTTCCCTAGCCTGAGAAGCATTTGCCTACATAGCCCAGCACTGCCTTGAGAGTTTTAAATAAAGGCTGCCCCAGTCTTTCTGGGGATTGAATCGGGGATTGAATCGGCATACAATGCATGCGCTATTCATCTGAGCTGCACCCCTTCCCCAGACCTGCTCTGTGATGTCTGCTACTGGCTGAGGAGTGTTTACTGGCAGTACTGAAACAGGTCTTCTCTACCCTGGAGCTACCCTCAGTCCTTGCTGTGAAGAACATAAGAATGTTCTTCCAGGTCAAACCAGGCCTGGCATTGTGCCTCTGAGGGTGGCTAATTCAAAACGATCGAGAAATTGTTAAGCACAGGAGCATGCAAGTCAGACAACTCCAGGTAAGGGCCATGCTATTTATTTACTTAATGAGAACCGTAGCTCTGAACTGCAAGCATTACAAATGGATAATGGCATTAAAATGGAGTTCAAACTGTTGAGGGAGGGAGAGTGGGATGGAAAGTCTGAATAGAGGCTGTTTCCATCCAAACCCTCCATTACAGGTGCAGGTGGTATAACAGCCTGCTGAGGTCATGTGGCTGTGCAAGTTTTCCTTTGGAAGGCTGTACAATAATCACTACAAATCTCTCACACCACTTTGGAATTTCTACGTTGTTTTTCCTGCATCCCCCAACCTCTGTGAGTTTTATTTATTTATAACCTGCATTTTTACGTGCTCAAAGCAGCTTACAACAGCACATACAGATTATTATTTTTATTATTTTCCACCATTCTTCCAAGAAGCGGGAGGCAGCACTCCTGGATCCCTCTCTGCCTCAATTTTACCCTCACAACAATCCCATGACGCAGATTATGTTGAGAGACAGTGCCTGGCCCTTAGTCTCCGAGGGGTGGGGATTTGAATAAGTCACTCCAAACAATGTCCATCCCACAGGTGTGCAACCTGTGCACATGTGGCTCTCCACCTTCAGCAGATGGAAAAGCACTTTCAAAGGCTGTTCTAGGACCAGGGTCTGCATTTTGCCCTCTGGATTGCCTCCTGACCCTAACAGCTGTGTGTGCCAGGAAGACGTCACTGCTTTACTGACTGCAAGAAGGCAGCTGAGGCAAAGGGATAGCTGGCATGTTCACAAGGGAAGCCAGAGTGAGTCTATAAGTCCAAGTGAGAGAGAGAGAGAGAGAGAGAGAGAGAGAGAGAGAGAGAGAGAAAGAAAGAAAGAAAGAAAGAAAGAAAGAAAAGAGAATGAATGAAAGAAGAATGTACATCAGAGACCCAGAACAGCCAAAGGGAGCTTATGGAACCCTCTATCCATTTGTTGCGCATCTGGTGTATCACACCTTTAGGCACAACTAAAGGGCCCCTTTTCATTCACTTCCACCTTAGATGAGCCAGCCTTAGAGAGCCAGTGTGGTGTAGTGGTTAAGAACGGTAGACTCATAATCTGGTGAACCGGGTTCGCGTCTCTGCTCCTCCACATGCAGCTGCTGGGTGACCTTGGGCTAGTCACACTTCTTTGATGTCTCTCAGCCCCACTCACCTCACAGAGTGTTTGTTGTGGGGGAGGAAGGGAAAGAAGAATGTTAGCTGCTTTGAGACTCCTTTGGGTAGTGATAAAGCGGGATAGCAAATCCAAACTCCTCCTCCTCCTCCTCCTCTTCTTCTTCTTCTTCTTCTTCTTCTTCTTCTTCTTCTTCTTCTTCTTCTTCTTATAGCAGTCTAAGATGGGCCAAGGTTTTTGATGATGCCTTGCCCTTGACCATTTTAACTATCAGCCAGTCCCCAATTCCCACAAATTTCAGTTTGATAATTCCCAAGCTGTCAGTCCATGCTTCATTTGTGAAAACAAAAAGTCATTGCAAAGAGAAAGAGAGAGAGAACAGGGAAAAGGACCTGTGGGAGACCTGCCTTGTCATACCCACAAGGCAGCATTAAGCGCTGATAAAACTATGCCACAGAGAACAACGTAAGACAGAGGAAAACAAATCCAAGTCAATGGTATACAGCAACCTTCACCAACCTGGTGCCCTTTGGATGTTATTGAGCTACAACTCACATTAGCCTCAGCCAGATAAACATCAGAAGCTGCTTGAGTCAGACCTATTGGTCCATCAAGCTCAGTATTGTCTGCACTGACTGGCAGCAACTCTCCAGGATTTCAGGCAACCGGAGATGCTCCCAGGCCTAGCTGGAGATGCTGGGGATTGAACCTGGAACCTGCCACATGCAAAACAGACGCTCTACCATTGAGCTATGGCCCTTTTCTCACATTACAATTGCAGACCCATGCAGCAGAATCGGGTTGCTCCCTCTAAAGGTGGATAAAGGGCATTTTAAAGTGCAGAACAAATAAGCAGGAGGGACAAAGTGAACCTTTTCCCCACTTATGTTTCCTCTCCTTTCCTTCTTTCTTTTTAGCCATTTTTGGCCTGGTCAAGCTCAGTAACTGGAAGCAACCCTCACCATAAGAAAAATGACTGGAGAAAAAAACCCCATTTTTTTGGGGGGGGGGGAGAAAAGCTTAGGCAATTATCTATGAACTTTGCCCATATTGTATCTTGTGACTCTCTTATTGGCCCATCGCTCTTCCCCAGCTGTCATCCACTATAACTTGTGTCTCATTATTACACATGCACAATCCATTTCTTCTCATCTTGCCTCTCTGCTCATCTTTAGCGAAAGGTGCTGCTTGTTACGCCCATATGAGAAATCCACTTACAATATGGAAACATCAGTGGGGGGTGGGGTAGGGAAAAGCACAGATCTCAGCTTTACTGCCTCCTCCTTAGAAATTGATCTGGAAGGAAGAAGATGCTGAGACACACAGCGACACTTCCTGCCACCTGGTGACAAGAAGGAGTAAATCAACCCCCTTTATCAAAACAGTCCTGTAAAGTTCCTTGGATTTTTAAAGTACGTTTATTTAGTAATCGTAGGCCCCTTAATCTATACAAATCCTAAATACACCACAAAAACAGTTTGCACAATGAATCTCTCTTCTCCCAAAGACTCATCAAAGTCTGAGCCTGAACATTGCCCAGAGGTATTGCAAGGGCAACTTCTTGCTCTGGTTGTTTTGGCAAATTGAAAATAACTGTAGTACACAGGAAGTTATACTGACTAAGACCACTGACACATCTAGCTTAGTATTGTCAACCCTGACTGGCAGCTGCTCTCCAGGGTCAGACAGGGAGCTTTCCTGGAGATACTGAACCTGGGATCTTTTGCAGGCAGGGTATTTACTCCACCACTGAGCTATAGTCCTGCCTAGGGATATTTAAGGATGTTATCTGATCCACATTTTTAAGTGAACAGACCTGATTTGCACTTCCTGGACTTAGTGCATGGATCAAAATGCAGCTGTCCTTTGGTTTTCACACCTCTCCACATTTTGCAATACACTTCTCAGCTTTAAAAAGAGGCATCAAAATCTTTCCACCTTCCTCTGCTTCAAAATTAATGAGACCAGGGATAGGGGAAAGGCAGAGATGGTAGCAAGGTGAGAGGTAAGCAGGTGCCTTGACCTCACCTGCTCACCCCAAACCTATTGCAAGGATTCAAACTGCTCTTGAATCCTTGCAACAACCCTAACCGATATATGGAGCAGTTTCAATATTCTCACCTCCCTGAGCTTTTTCTCTAGGTTCCATTTCCCCCAGCCATTCAGCAACAGTTTAAGATTCATTTCCCCACAGGGGCTGTTATCTCTGGCTGACGGTGTGATATGTTAAAGTCGTTGCCTTTCAATCAATACAGGGCAACTGCTTTGATGATGCCAATTGTGCCTAAAAAAAAAAAAAGTAGAATAGGAGCAAAAAGGTTATGCAGGCACACATCCAAAATAGCGGCCTTGTGTTTACCAAGGGCCCACTGTTTTCATCTACCGTGATGCATCCAGCCCAGAAACCCATGTCTGTTGTTGCTTGGCAGATCAGTAGCACTCCAAAAGTTGCCTTCTTTTCTAATCTCTGAAGTGTTGGATTCAAGAAGGAGCTGGCCCTACCATTAGACAAAGTGAGATGGCCACTTCAGGTGACAGCTGCTGGGAGGCAGGCAACAGTGGTGAGGGCACAGCTGTGTGGCTCCTAACCTAGCATGTTGCCTTCATGTGTGTGGAAGTGCAGTGTCCTATGGCCAGTATGGAGGTAAAAACTCAACTGCCTGCCCAGTTGACTTCTGAACATAGACTGGTGGCGGGGTGGGTGCCAACCTGTCCTTCACTTCAGGCTGCAAAATGTTTTGGGCTGGCCCTGGTGGGAAGGGTAAGTTACCCCCTCCAGGGGCCCAGTGCAGTCCCCAGTCAAGATGAGACAAAACGGAGTGTCTTGACTGTGCTTCCAACTGAGCATCGGAGATTCATGATCAAGGTGAGACTTCGTCAAAACCTTCATTGCTATTCACACTGTGGAGTGAGAAGTGAATGAGGTCTGGCCTTGAGGAAGATTGTATTCGCAGCGTAGCTCATGTGGCAAAAGTCGTTCAACTCTTGCTTTGTTCAGAAAATGGACCCTGTTTAAAAGCAGTTGCCAGCTGAAGAACGGTGGGACGTGCCTCCTGCAAAACGCCTGTGAGATGTACCCTTTCAAAAGCAGAATTGCATTTATAAACTATTGTTCATTAACACATGCAGACATTCCCCATAGCACCGTGAAGTTTTAATAAACAGTATTGTAGGGGCCTCGAGAGATTTGCTTGAGGGAGTCCAAAATAGCTTTCTTCGTTATAAATTCTTGCTCTGGGAGCTTACACGAAGAGATAAACAAACCAGCAGCCCCCTTTTCTTCCCAAAGCAAATATTTTGGAATAATTGTGAATCTGCAACAATAGGAAACATTATGTGGATGGCAGGTGGACTCTTCGCTAAATGTATCCTCTTTGGAGCAGTAGCCTTTTATTGCCTTGGCGCAGAGCACAAAAGTTTACAATCTCTCTCTCTCTCTCTCTCTCTCTCTCTCTCTCTCTCTCTCTCTCTCTTGTTTTGTCTTCTTCTTTCCTCTCTTTAAATTTAAAAGCAAGCTTGGAAGGACAGGAGGGGCTTGAGGTGAAGATAAAAAATATTTAATTTAATGGTGCACCAAATTTTCATGAGGTTTTGTTTTCCTTTTTATAGCTGCCATTGCAAGGGAATTTGGGAGAGTAAAAGAAACCATGTTCCATTCTTGGACATACATTGTCTATACTATAGAAATATATATCTCTAGTTTATTCATGTGCAGTTATACATAACAAGTTGGGATTGTGGAAGATGGCACCTCCCATGTTGGATGGGGGTGGAGAAGATGCATTGAGATATTCTCAATTAGGATTCACCGGAGAGCCAATGTGGTGTAGTGGTTAGAACATCAGATTAGCTGTGGTTTAAATCCCTAGCCAAACAGGTAGCCTCGGGCCAGTCACTACCTTTCAGTCTATCCTACCTCACTGGGTCGTCGTGAGGACAGAAGAGTTGGAGCAAGGGTGAGATGTAGATGTCATTAATCCTTCGCATACTGAAAAGCTCCACAGTATGCTTGACAATCTTTGAGAAGCACATGGCTCTTCCCATGTTGCTATCTGTCTATGTACTCCCTGATACCAAACGAGAAAAGAAAGCTCTTTTGTGTGGATGTTTTACTTGCTGAAGAAAATCGACCAAACAGGAACCATTTAGGCATGAGTCAGTGGTGCAGTGGGGGGGACAAGATAGGCTTCAAATTTCGGGGCTGCTTGCAAAGAAAACCTAGCATGAAACAGAATGCACATTTGTTATGTAACAGAAGCAAGGTGACAATGCCCCATGGAAGCACTTTGAGCTTGGCTGCACATGTGTACAGGATGCTTGTAAAAAGGATGCAGCAATAACAAAAGCCCAGCAACCAGCTGCAAGAGGAAGGAAAAGCACACTGAAAGCACACAACGTCCCAAAAGCATCCTAGAACCTGTAGTTTAAGTGTGCGGGGAACCGTAGGTCTGTGAGGGGGCAAATGAGAATGCCCAGAATTGTTTGCAGGAAACCTTGTGCTTTAAATGTATGCTGTGGATGTTTGTCATTATCAGTTCTTGGAAAGTTCATTTTTGAAAAAGGAATTAGTTTCAGTTCGTTTGGCCCCTCCAGAAAGGAACTAATTTGGTTCCTGTACAGAATATTATATATATATACATTTCTTCCCTAGTTACCTACTTGAGGAATAGAATGCAGGTCACACCATTAACCTAATCTCAGATTGCCAGCTCAGAATAGCTTATTGCAGGAGGAGAGAGGCTGTTTCATGAGGCCCCGACTCCTAGTACTTGCCCATTTCGTCAGAAAAGTGAGGAAAAGGCCACACTGACACGATACATATAAAGCACTATGATCCCACTTGGAACAGTCATTGTTTTCCTGAAAGGAACTGTGTTGTTTGTTAAGAGTGTGGAGAGTTGCTTTGTTGTTTAGTCGTTTAGTTGTGTCCGACTCTTCGTGAACCCATGGACCAGAGCACGCCAGGCACTCCTGTCTTCCACTGCCTCCTGCAGTTTGGTCAAACTCATGTTAGCAGTTTCCATGGAGTTTTCTTGGCAGGGATACTGGAGTGGCTTGCCAGTTCCTGCTCCAGGTGGATCACGTTTAGTCAAAACTCTCCACTATGAGCTGTCTGTCTTGGGTGGCCCTGCATGGCATAGCTCATAGCTTCTCTGAGTTATTCAAGCCCCTTCGGCACGACAAGGCAGTGATCCATGAAGGAGAGTGCTATTTTCCTCACAGAGCTACAATTCCTAGAATTCCCTGTGAATAGCTCTGGGAGAGGAACAGGGGTCTCTTAGCAACTCTGTAGCGAACTACACCTTCCCATAATTATTTGGGAGATGCCATGTCGTTTAAAGTGGTGGCATAGTGCCAGAAATGCATGGTGTGAATGTGGCCAAAGGCAGTTCAGGCCTTTTTTTGTCCCTATTGGGTGTTCAATTGTTGAAGTTATTTCTCAGACAGAAAAAAACCACACAAGTCTGCTAAAGAGAAAGGCTTGCTTAACTCAGCCTACTGGAGCTGAGAATGCACTCCTGGCTTATTACCGGTAACTTTTTAAAAAAACAAGGTGGAATGAGATGAACTATTAGGAACTACTGGGCCCCTTCAGAAACTCCAGAACATTGTAGGTATATGTTTTGAAATAGACATTCTGTACCAATAGAGTTTTATCTTTCCCAGAGGTGGGGGAAAGGATGCAAATCCAAATGACAATTTCATTTGTAACCTGGAGGTCTATAAGCTTTTCAACATTAGTTCAGTCAATACACAATTACCGAAAGGGGAGTTGTTGCTTAATTGTCTATACAGAGGAGTGGCTGACCATCTTTTATAATGAAAACAATAACACCAACTTGTGATTGTCATTATCTTTAAGTGTGAAGAATCCCAATTTAATCCTTTGTTGCATAGCTAAGTGAAGTCTTCATATCATCATAGCCACAAGGATTACAATATAAGTTCTCTCAGACATATGTTCTCATCTCTGTACATTTTTAAATTACTATATATCCACACTCAGGCAAATGTACTAATCCTATGAATACAAGTTAGTTCTTGTCCTTGTATTTTTCAAAATTCATGTTTACACATTCGATTTGGTGACACTTCCCCTTGAATTGCTGCACACTCCAACAGCACAGTCCTATACAAGTGTTCTGAGAACTAAGCTCCACAGAGTTTTATGAGACTTACTCCAAGGTGAGTATAGGGTTGCAGATTCACCAACTTTGCTTGGATTATAGTTTTGATTTTCTGTCTTCTGAACTATTTCAAACAAAGCACGTTCTTAAATAAACTCGTAACTTTATAGAAGCATAGCGGTGCTGTCAAAGTTCATAATCACCTAATTAGGAAGATGAATTTGTACAGTTCATAATACTTGGTAGTATTACAGACTGAGCACCACTTCCTCCCCCTTACTTGGAAAGTAAAATGAGATTCTGAAAATGGATGGTCAGTGTTCTGCAGACCAGATACCCAACGTGAGCTGTTTTGGAAGCCCGTGTTATTTAATGTTAAATTCCTTGTTCCTACTGAAATGCCCGCCAGCTGCTGTGAAACTGCATGAACTACGAAGCCTGCTGCTTTATTTATTTTTTCCTGTTCTGCCATTTGACAACAAGACCTTGTAGGTGCATTTTACAGAATTTCTTTCATTTACATTTCTCTTCTCACTGAAGCACTCATGGAGTGCTCTGAACAGAACATCCAAGCAAGCAGCCTTTTATCTGCCGAACATCTTCTCTGTTTGCTCAGTTCTCTCACTTGTTTCTTGTATGCGGTTGTTGCCCACCATCACTAACCACTCTTGGTCATAGGGGTGTGTTTGTGTTGTTTTTTTTGAGAGAACAGGTGGTTGAAGTTCCAAGCAGCTCTCTACCACAATGGACATTGGAAACTACAACTCCTAAGGGACAATAGGAAAGGCCACATGCATGCAGCACTATCAGTGAGCGTATATCAACAGTAAAAGCCACGCAAGAAAACAGATGACCCCACCCCACCCTGCCCAAAGCATTTCCAAGAATTTGCAGTTATTATAGAGCTGATTCTGATTTCAACTAAAGGAGCTGTCCATCATCACACAACAGCCAAATTGTACAAGAGAGCTATCTCAACAACATTTTTTTGTTTTTGTTTAGAGGGAAGCAGCAGTTGCTTTTCAATAACTTCAATAGTACAAAACCTCTATTCTGTTTCACATTAATTTTGATTGGCTGAAAGCTGGGTGTGGTGCAAGATACCCTCCCCCAGTAAGTGCATTGCCATAGCAACACACAGCTGCTCCCTGTGCATCTTCATGCTCCCAAATTCCATTCTCCATGGGTGTTGAAAATGGAGGGTAAGCACATTTCAAGGGATTTAAATTATTATTACAATTATTTTGGTGAGGCCTCGCCTCTCCAATCGATTATTGCTGGCTAAGCCTTGAGAGGGCAAGGGAGTAAGAAGGATTTCTGGGGCCTGCTTCCCTAACAAGCCCAGCCACAGCAAGGGAAGAGAAGGGGAAGGGAAGCTGAAAGGGCCTTCTTCGAATGCTGTGTCACATCAAGGGAAGCAGCTATGGGCTTCTTTCTTCCCTTCAGAAGTTACACCGGGGAGGATGAGGAGAAGGGTTTGCTGAAGGCTGTGAATGTAAGAGGAAGAGAGGGTGAGGGGAGGAAGTCACACAGGTGCCGGCATCTCTGAAACAGGAAAGGGTCAGATACTCTGTGTTATTCCTTGGAAACACATGCATCGTAAGGATCAACCAGGCTTTCTTTGTGTGTGTCTGTGTGCTTGGTCTTAGGAAGATTTGCTGTATGTACTATCCCATATAAAGGGTTGGACTGGAAATGAAATGAAGCTGTTTGGCAGACCCTGCCATTTCATAATTAAAAGCTCAGGCTGCATTGCAGATAACAGGGCCACTCTGTATTCATAAGTGTTCTGAAATTCGAGTATCGCGTCTCAAGAGATGTTGCCACCTAACTCTGCAAAAGCAGAGACTTCCCAAACACTACCTCCCTCTCACTCCTTCTGAGAGTGCACCTCAACAAGGCAAAAAGTCCTGTTCTCGCTACTCTGCGTATGGCACTCATCAGTTGGTGATGAATTGCAGCAAAGGGTGCCACGAGCACAGACCCTCATTGGAATGCCAGTGCCACACTCAGAACCAGTAGATGGTGGTGGGGTGGGGGCATCTCACTCAGCATTCTGTTCCCCCAGTGGCCAGCCAGATGCCTATGGGAAGCCTACAAGCAGCAGGTCGAGAGTGCAGCAACGCTCCATCGCTTGCCATACTCAGCAACTGGCCTTTCAGAGAGGTCTACTAGCAGTGGAGATGCAACATAGCCATCATAGCTAATAGCCATTGGCAGCCTGATCCTCCATGAACTTGTCTAATCTCTGCTTAATAAGAACTATCTGCACAAGCTTTTCACATCTTCCATGTCCACATTGTTCCTTCTTTATTTCCCCTCGGGGGCTGAGGCCAAAATCAATTGCTTCTCTTCGATAATATCCACTCCCTCCCCTGTCAGATACAAGCCCTTCCCCAATGCTCGATGGTGCAGTGTGATTTCCCAGTGCCATCTTTGTCTCCTCCACTTTCCTTCTTCCTTTCATGAACTCATCCGTTGCACTCAGTGGCAAAGTTTTGTTGTGCACCTCAAACAATGTCAGGCTCGGCAGAGTGCTTTGCATTACACACATATAAAAAATTTCTTCCCCGATACACAAGAGATCGCTCACAACCTGACAGCAGAGAAAAAGATGTGATGCATCTTGCAAACAATGGAGTTGTTGGGGAGAGGGGTTGCAGCATCAGCGGAAAGCTTAAATTGGCTCCCTGGTGACAGCGCATAGAGCTGCAAGCGCTCCTCGGCTTCATAAGAATTCTGGTCTGGTCTGTCCTCTTCGCATGATGGGGTGAGCGGAGATTAGCCTTATGAAGGAAATGCCCCATCCAGCACATCTGCATTCATTACCAAAGCATTTATTAGGGATAAAGAAACCCAAATGGATGTGCTGTGGAATGAACATTCAAAGGGCTCGAGCAGATGAAGTTAGCAGATAAAGATGTATCCCCTCTCCAGGGCTGCCGTGCAAACACATGTCTGTCCATAGATGGTTCTGCCAACATGGCTTCCAGAACAGATTACACACCTCGGCATCCTGATGGCAGTGAATGTACTGCCTGTGCTCCATGGGGGTTTGAGACAGGGCACCACTCCCAGAACAGCACCCATGGGATTGGCAAGAACCAGAGCATGACTGTCAAGGTCTCTGCAAATGCTCAAAGAGTCCATGATTGAAGTGACAGGAGAAGAATTCAGAGATCACAATCTGCCAGACCGTAAAAGTGGTCCATTTGGGATCCTGCACCTGGGATCAGCATCTCTACTTCAACAGGAAGCTTTTGTAGGCAGGTCTTGAAGCCAACGTATTGCCTAGCATATAGGGTATGATTAGTCTCTTCCCAGTTAGGAATGCAGAGTGGATCTGGTTTGGTCCACATGCACATGCACGCACACACTTCTTAGTATCAAACAGTGACCCACATGCAACAGAACTTGGGGAAGATGGGAGAGACTCCTGATCCCAAATCTACAGGTTATCAACACAAATCAGGAGACACAAATAAGTGAGAAGCAGGTCTGAAACTCAATACTCTGCCTCAATATTTCTTACTTACTTGCTAATTGACACACTAATTTTATAAAAGCAAACATTTCTTCTCATTGCTGCAGTGTAGTCTGCTTTCTCAGCACAACTGTTACTTGTTACTTTGGCCCATTAGCAGCATTTTGCAAGGAGTCTAGGGGCAGGGAAGGGCTCTTTGCTAATTGATTTGGGAAATGTGCCTAATGCATGGCATAGTCAGTGCAACTTTGGCTGCTGAGCGAGGCATTGGGCAACCCAGGAAACCTTTCAGCTCCCACCCACTGACCTAAATTTGCCGCCTGCATTGCTTTGCTGGTTTGTTTGAATGCCAGAGGCCTTCAGAGACTAGGGAGATCTCTAGGTCCAGGGTGCTTCCAGGGTGTTCCCATTTTCAGGTTCACCCATGTGCAAAAAACCCACTTCCCCCTAAAATCAGACATTTTGTGATAAGGAAAGCAAAGGGGAAATGTTTCCATTCCACTGCAGTTTGGCTACTGTCAAAGCTATGTTATTTTTCTCACTATCCACTGTGGCAGAATCTTAAGTAACTAATTATGTTATTGTGATGTTATTTTACACCATTCATTTCATTGCAAAGGAGATGCATTTGTGTGCCTTTTGAGGACTGAAAACAGCAATAATAGCCCTGGGAGACCAGGGCACAAATCCATACTCAGCAATGAAGCTCATTGGGCGACCTTGGGCCATTCACACACCTTCAGCCTCTGTTAGGCACCTTTTGCCCACCCCCGTATACATATATATAGTAGGTGCCTGCTTGGGCACACATATATACACAGGCTCAAAAAGTCTCCTTTTTCATTGTTTGTCTCTCCTCTGTTATGGGTAGCCTGGCATTTTATGTTCCACCCCTCCCATAAAGCAGGAAGGAATTACAAAGGGTTCAGCATAAGTCTTTGCCTGGTGGCACTGGAGACCATTAAATGCATAGCATGGCATTAGGCTGCTGCTTCTGGTAATAAAGAACAAATGTGTGAGGGTTCTGGCGAGAGCTGGGATTTAGCAAACACAGGGCTGCTAGCGTCACAGGCCTGCTTGGCTATTATGATTCAGGGGTAAATAATTCCTGCGAATCATTTGTCTACATTGTCTGGAGAGAATGCTGTGGAATAATTTGAAGACGGGAAATGTTCAGGATGTGAAGCATGCACCGCCGAGCGCATTGTACCCAGCTTAGCATCTTCTCGCCTTTGTTTTGCCCTCGTTACGGAGAGATCTGCATGGTTTGAACTTAAAATATGAGAGTGATTATCCAATCCAAATAAAAACCTCCGCAGAATAGGAAATGCTATTTCATAGCTGCCTGCCTAGAGCAAGGCTATGAATGGCTTCTCTGGAGCTGAAGGAAGGGGTGGGAAAGGGAAGAAGGTCTCACAAGGAAGTGTCTCCTGCAGAGTCATCAATGACACTTCAAGAATAGGCAGCACCACATTTAAATCAGCCAAGTCTTGTTTATGCAAAATCAGGACTGAATTGTGTGGCGGGTCTTTTTTTGCTTGCCACACAGAGCTAATTGGGGAATCTATCATCAGTCAAATCTGCTCCATGAGCCTTATCAGTATAATAGCTAGTGAGATTGTCAAAATAAATAAAGCATTGCCAAAGTGCAAACTCTTTACCTCCATAGTGTCAGAAGAAAGTATCCAAAGTAAGAAGGCGCCAAATGGAAGAGAATTCTTTCTTTCTTCTTTCTTTCCTTTCTTTCTTTCCTTTCTTTCTTTCTTTCTTTCTTTCTTTCTTTCTTTCTTTCTTTCTTTCTTTCTTTCCTCCTCTGCTTCTTTTTGGTGGGTAGACATTTAAATAGGAGAGCGTGAGGAGTGATATCCTGCCCTGCCTTTCACCACATGACCCTGGGAGGGCAGTGCAGCAGTCCTGCTGACTTCACACACCATGGCTGGCAGAAGGCATGGAGGTGGGAGGGATGTTTAACCCTTTCCTTCCTCAGGCTGATGACTTGAGGAAAATCTCTCCTTGGATGTGCAGGATTCTTTTCATTTTCTTCATTATTTTGAACTGCCTTTCTTCTGGGTGGCACTCTAGCAGTTGTCCATATTTAAACAAAAAAATCATAGAATCAACACAAGGAAGCATTCTTTGTTGCTGAATCTTTTGATTATTAAAACATTGCATTTTTAAGGATTTCTGTTTTACTAGCCATTTGCTATTTCCTCTTCCAAGCCTGTGATCCATCAGAATGTCACGCTACAGACATTCTGACAGAGGAATGGATGTGCAATCTAGGTTATTAAAACACACACACACACACACACACACTCCCCTTTAAAGCCGCAGTGCAATAAAATAAGGAATAACATAGAATTAAACACTGTGAATGGGAAACACCTGTTTGAAGGTGAGCCTTCTGCTAACTCCTGGCATGGCCAGCCATCTCTATCCACATGGGAAGCTATGTGTGTGCATGTGATTGTCTGTCATAACTTTCCTTCCACATGTCACTCATCACAACTCCAGGGAGTCCCCATAGACTCCTGATTCTAATTTTTCTAAATTAATATCTTTGCAAGGGCAAGGGCAATCAAATTCCATGTTTTAAAGCTCACTGTTCAATTTAGATTGTGATGCTGCCTTGAACGGAATAAATCCCAAACTGCATTGGCTTCTGCTTAATTTCCAAGACAGATTCAAGAAGCCAGTTATTGCTTAAATCATTTAGGAGTCAGGCGTTTAAAGGGGCACCCTCTCCTGGAGAAGCTGCAACACAAACCGAGATGCAGCTGTTGGAGGCTGAGATGCCTGGGCTTCAGCATTCCCTGCTTCATATGCTGCTTTCCTTGTTGACGTTCCAGCATTTGATAAAGACCATAGTGTTTCAAAGCACATTTGAACAATGATTTGAACTGCTAACCTCTCTATAATAATGAGGCTGTGCAGATTGCATTGTTTATTTTTGCACTGTTCTTAATGATCTATTGTCATAGCCTTGAGCATTCCTTAAATGGAAGGGACACTGCAGGATATAAACATTTAAATAAATGGATGGATGGATGAAACCCAGTATTTCAGATAATCTCGTGCGTGCAGAATGCTGTTCTGAGGAACTACGAGCACAAGAAATATAATGCAATCAATAAAAGAGGTACATTTATTCCTGCAACATCACTATGCAGCCACACTGTCATATCTAATGCATCGGCTGAGGAAAAGAAGCTGTCACATTGCCAAAGACAGACTTGCCAAATGAGTTTCCATTTGGTACCTTGGACAGTGCCTGCCTTCTAAGGGATAGGGCTTTCTCTTATCCACAGGAAGGAGGCCTGCTGAATGCACAACAACTTCTACTGCCGATAACTCCCCAAAGACTTAGTTTTCTGCCAATCAACTCCCTTTAAAAAATACATTTAAGGAGCAAAACTAAAAATATACACTACTGCAGAAAGGTCCTAGGACTCCTATGGATGTGTGCAGAAATTTATTTCCGTGAGGAAAATGGAGTGGTTCCCCCTTACCTCTGCCATGGTCCTAGTTCTCATCCTTGGAGTCATCCCTTGAAATTAACTAACAGAGAAGAGGGACTTCAACAAGGATGGAATAAATCTCTTCTGGGGTCTATTTCACTCCTAAAGGGAACTCCTCCAGCAGTAGCATATAACTGCAATAACTTAAACAATTGTTCATCCATATTTCCTCTGCAACTTTGCCAAAGAGAATAGATTTCACATCTTCTGTTGGCAATTTGTTCCATTGTTGAAATGTTCCCACAGGTAAAAAGCTGCAAAAATAACTTCCTGTAACTGAATGCAAGTGTGATTTATTTATTTATTGGAGTCGGGGAGGAACACAAGTTTGAAATGACCCACCCTTTGACAAGAAGTCTGGTTAGGGATGTAGAAAGCAAAGATCAGAGGAGCCCGATCACATAGATTTTCAATGTTAAAAATATGTGACCCTTATAATTTACCAGAAAGTAAGACCCAGTGAGCTCTATGATGCTTTCCCAGGAAACATGTTTATAATTAAATGTTCTTTCTAGAATATCAAAAGTGAAGGCATAGGAGTCAAAATTCATGGCGGGCACACACACAAGTGATGCCTATCTACAGGTGTGCTGATCTCTACTCTTTAATCCAACTGCTCATGAAACTAAAAGACCAGCAACAGAATGTTCACTGAGGAAATGCCAGTTTGACTGAAAATCAAACCTCACTCATACCTGAAGGATGGAAAGAGGCTTGCTGAGCTCTGGGAAACATGAAGTCTGGGACAGCAGAGAACCAGTCTCTGTCCTCTTAGGCATTAGAATAAAGCTGTCATGTTGCTCTCTCAATCTTCTTTTCTCCAAGCTAAGCATACCCAGTCTTTGCCATCTTTCTTCAGAAGGCTTGTTTTCCGTATTCCTAAGCATTTTTGTTTACCCTTCTCATTGTACCCCATCCATCTGGCTGGGTTCCCCAAGCCACTCTGGGCGGCTTCCAACAAAGATTAAAAATACATTAAAACACCAGTCATTAAAAACTTCCCTAAAACATCCCTTCTTAGCATAAGGCACCCAGAAGTGGGCACAGTATTCCTGATGAGGACTTCAGAATTTAGGAATAAGGGCCATGGAGCATCTGCTTTGCTTGGGTCTCAAGCTTCAATCCGTTGAAGGTTGAGAAGGTCTCAAGCTTCAATCCATTGAATCTCCAGGTAGGGTTTGGAGAGACTCCTTCCCTGGAGGACTTCAGTCAGTGTAGATAATATTCAGCTAGATGGACGAATCGTCTGACTCAGTACATTGCAACTTCCTATATTCCTAGAATCATCTGAAAGAGTTTTCAGCTTCAGTCTTAAACACACCAGGGAGGAACAGAGTGGATCTTACTTCTGAATAAACATTTGATAGTATTAGACTGACAGTGTTTAATGACAAGAGTTGCCAATATTTTATGCCCCTAACAGCTGCATCGCAGGCATAAATTAGTGATGGCTTTTTCCATCGCTGAATTTTCATGCAAGGAAAAGCTGCTGTTTTTATGCAAGTTGTTAAAAGCACAAGAGCTCTGCCAGAAAATAAGTTGGCAAACTCTTTTATGACACAACAGTAGCTCAGGCTATAATGCACCATAAACATGGTGGAAAAGAGAACACGACAATAAATCATCATCATCTCATGACAGTGAGAAGAAACCAACTCCCTGTGGGACTATAAAAATTTAAAACATTAAAAGCTGGTCAACTAGCTTTTAAAAGAACTAGGGAAGGCATCGCTCAGAAATGTCTTCAGCATGGTATTGTTTTCTGGATTTGCTTGAACTATAGAACAAACTGCCAAAACATGTTTAACCATTAAAACCATTCATGTTGCAATATTTATATGCTCTATTAATCATACATCAATAGATAATGGCCGAGGAGGCTGCATGTTTCTAGGACTGAAGGAAGCAGGGAATGTTGCTCCTTCATAAAAGAATGACCTTCATTCATCTGGGAGCATTCATTTATAATCTTGCTATATCCACCGTCAACTTTAATAAAGTGTATATTTAATTATCAAGAGTAACGCCAGCTCTTTGAACTCTCCTTGAGTGAGTTATGGCTGACAGCTGATAATCTGAGCACTGCTGAATGGCTCGTGAGCAGGTCAAAGAGAAGCTTCCCATTGACTTAGGAGGAGCAGGACAGCGTCTTTTCTGTTCAACTTACTGAATTTTACAAGGAAAACTAATCTGATTTCAGGCCTAACTTGTCTCCTTAGTGCTCAAATGCACACACACTTATGATCGTCAGTGTCAGTTGAAACGGCCTAGACATGCAGCTATTCATACCTTTTGAAGAAAAATAAATAAATCAAGCACTGTAGGAGAATTCACTAGGCAGAGTGAAAAAGATGCAAGATAAAATGTGAGGATAGTAAAATCTTTTCTTCCAGAAAAATACTCCATTCTAACTCTCAACGTATTATGTGCCCTCAGCTTGCTACGTTTTGTTTCCAATTCCAATTTAACCACATCTTCAGTCCACAGGAAGAGAATAAATAAATCTTCTAGTTATTTATTCAAAATATTTTCATCTTGCTCTTCCAGAGTGGCTTACAGATGTCAGTGATAAGCCCCTGCCCTCAAGCTTACCACCTGAAAGGCAAAACACAAGAGGAAAAGGGATTGAGAGGTAGGAGGGGGAAAGTAAACCCAGGCAACCCATTCTCAGGGCTTATCCACACATCTGTTTGCAGAAAACCTGCAGTTTAACACTGAATCCGAAACAGCAACCAGGTTTTCCATGGATTGCCATTTGTTCTGATTTAGCGCTAAAGAGCAGGTTTTCCAGGAGAAAGTGGCGGGGCAAAGGCAAAGCCACCCAAACCCATGCATAGAAAGCACTGCTCAGACCCATGGTTTCTAGGCATGGGGAAGCAGAAGTTTGAGTCCTTAGTTACAGAGTTCTTGTGGTGTCTAGCTGGAATGGAATGAGTTTAAGAAGGGAAAGAGCCAGAAGTTTCTGGTCTCTCACCAGCATCACTGATGGAGTGATTGTAATATTGAATGTCACTTTGTATTTCTAACTGGGCAGTGGAGAGCAGAGGAAGGAACTTCTGAAGGACCCTTAGAGATCAAAAGCAGTTCTAGCTTCCCCTTTACAAAGAGCATGAATAGCCTCTACCCGGTTGTTTCTTTGGTTACTTTACTCTTGGGAATTTATCGCTATATCCTCCTCCATTTTGTCTTCTCATCAGCCACGGGATGTAGGTTAAGCTGAGGGACAGACCCAAGGGTAGGTCACTCAGTGAGCTTCATGGCCCAATATGGATTAATATTTTGGCCCTCTACATATTTTGGCCCCACAAGCTTTCATTCATAAATAAACAAAAGCATAGAGAAACACCCTCTAGCTACTAGATTTCACCAACATGGCAGCCTTCATATGTTACTGGACTACAACTCCCATCATTCCTGAGCACTGGCTGTGCTGATTGGGCCTAATAGGAGTTTGAGTCCAGCAACATCCAGAGGGCACCATGTTGGCTACCCCAGTACGAGACCATGCCAAGATGGTGAGCATGGATGTCTTGAGCCATAGTTGGAAAATGGTATCTGATGGCCTTGCGGCCCCTGGGAACAGGAAGAGGCAAGACCACTTGGCTCAAGCTCAAGTGAATTACTGACTGTCTTTCTTCCCCCACTCTCTAGCTCCACCACCCAAGTGCCCATAACCCCTGCCTTTCATCTTGGCAATTTCTCCTTTGTGTTGAATAAATTGAATACGTAATTTCATTTTCTCTCTTAGAGCATTAGCAACCTTGGGATTGTTCAGATTCACAATGAAGACAACAAACAAGTAATTACTGACAAACTGATATTGCTGTCGAGAGAAGAATGCAATTGATTTTAATTTCTTGTCAGTCCTGTTTACACTTCTGTTGCATTAGATATAATAAAGTGCTACGGTAGATTATGGTCTGCAATAAAACAGTGTGTGCACGTTTTTAAATAAAAATTAGGCCCAACAAACTGCCTCCCATACGAAAGAACATGCCTTCCCCCACAGTGTGCCTGCCTCCACTTAATTCACTTTGGAGCAGTACATCCATTTCACAGGGCTCCTGTGGGAACCACAATTCATACTTAGGCACTGAGATTCTCTCTGGAACAAGAATTAGGCTGAGGTACCATCGTTTCTAATCCCTGTGACGGGGTGAGCTCCCGTTGCTTGGTCCCTGCTCCTGCCAACCTAGCAGTTCGAAAGCACGTCAAAGTGCAAGTAGATCAATAGGTACTGCTGCAGCGGGAAGGTAAAGGGTGTTTCCGTGCACTGCTCTGGTTCGCCAGAAGCGGCTTAGTCATGCTGGCCACATGACCCGGAAGCTGTATGCCGGCTCCCTCGGCCAATAATGTGAGATGAGCGTGCAACCCCAGAGTCGGTCACGACTGGACCTAATGGTCAGGGGTCCTTTTACCTTTACCTTTACCATCCTTTCTGTATTTGCCCTTCAAAAACCAGTGTTCAGCTCTGATTATGGGCTACTTAGGTCAACTGGCATCTATAGAGGCCAGTACAGTATAAGTTCCTTCAAATGACTGTAGAAAAGAGGTTTATTTGAATGAGTTCTGTACTGCACCAATCATATTTGTTGCTAAAAACTTTGTAAACGGATGCCATAGGAGACTGGAGTACAAAACAAAACTTATGAGCAGATACTTCTTACTACAGTTGATCTCTAAACAGCTCCTCTTCTTGGTTTCTGTTCTTTTGTGTTGTCCCCTGTAACTACTTCCCTCCATGCACCCTCTCACTGGTTCCTTTCTACATGCAATAAGCAAGGTGTGGAGTGCTATTTCCTGCAGGTCTGTTGGCATACTTTACCGAAGACATTTCAAAAGATACAGTCTTCAAAAAAGACACCGCTCTGAAGACATCCATTGACGTTTAACACCTGACTCTCAAAAAAGTATACAGTTTCAGAATTCTGTACACGCTAGCAGTACCATTGGATTCAGTTCCCAAATGTCACTCAAAATTGGTGCAGCTGGCAGTTAAAGTCTAGGATTAGGAACCAAATCAGTACACATTATAAATCTATTCAAACAGATCTCCAGCAGTGTAAAATCCTACTGTCTCTAACAGTGGTTGAATTACCAGGGGGTGGGATCCTTTGGTGATGGCCCTCTTGAACAATTTTTTATATATAATAATAATAATAATAATAATAATAATAATAATAATAATAATGGGAGGAGGGCATGATTTGGGTAAAACTGAAAGGAGGAAGAACGTGGTGCTTGAGGATTAATGAAGGGCCCCCTACTTAACTTACTCCTCCTAAACTGAGCACCCTGCTAACTTTGAGGCAAGCAACTCGGATTCAAGAAGGTGAACCTGTCTCCTTAGGGGTGCCAAGTCAAAGTTAAGCACTCTAAAGTCTTACTGATTTCAGTGGTTAATTCTCATCTAGGATGCAGCTATACAGCTGCAAATAAAACATTTTAAGTGTGTTTTAAGTGCATTATACAAATGTGACACTAGATGGCAATGATGAGCCAATGGTAAATTCCACATATATTTTACACTGCTTTTTTTTAATATCTGTGTACACCCCTACTGAAGTCAATGGAGCTCAGAGACGCTAACCTTTTGGCTTGAATTGTGCCTTACATGTGTTTTCATAATGTTTCTGCTTTCAATATCAAGGACGTCTCATTGTCCGTATGCCTCCCTCCTCCCTGTGTTCCAGCATCCTACACATGCATTAGATTTACTTATCTAATATTAAGTGTATGTCTGATACAAGATTGCCAGTATCCTAAACCCTGTAGTGTACAGCCACTTTGAAATGCATTGGAAGGTTGTTTATTGTTGCTGTTACTGAAACAAGCATAGTTTCTCATCCGCCAAAACTAATCAGAACTGAACCAGTCAGTTTAAGAGCATTGAACAAGGTACTGAAATTTTATTGGGACTGAACTGAAACCCAAGCAGAACAAATTTAAGTCGCAGGTGAACTGGAACAGAATCTGAACATCTACTATCTTACTCCTTGTGATCTGGAAGGGGTGCTGTTGAGAGCCAGCCCAAATCCTACAGGGATACTTTCATCAATTAATCAGGATTTCCCCCCTCCCCTATTCTATGAGTGGCATTTATTCCTGCCATCCCTGCTCCCCATGATCTTTAATCCTAATTAATTTCATTGGCGCTCACTGCGGCCCATGCGATGTGCTGCTGGCATTTGCATTACACTGTTGGGCTAGAGAGCACACTCCTCACCTGCTGAGACTTCTCCATAGAGAATGGAAACTCTGTGACTCTCCAACCCCATCAAACGGATGTGTTATTAATTGACCGGGCTTTCTTTCCAGCCGCCCCAGGAGAGCTCTCATCTCGACTCTGCTAAGGATTGGAGGCTGTTAGAGCTAATGCACTATTGATGAGGAGGCAACGGGACTACAGAAGTATCTACTTAAGCAAGAAGTATTTTTAGACTCTTGCAGGGTCTGGACAGAGGGAGCCACCAAGACAAGGAACTTGCCTGACTGCCATCTAGCATATGCCACTGCTTTCTGGATCCTGGCAACACCAGTGGCTTTGTCTAGAGAGACTAATCCCCCCCTATAATTTTTATTAAATTTTCTGTTTTACATTTTAGAATATTCATTCAAACAACCTTAAGATGTCAATGAATTGCCTTCTTCCCTTTCCATGGTTCATTTTGCAAAACGTAAATCCCTGCATATTTTATATAAACTAAACCATTCAGTATTCCATTATTACATCCATCAAAACTTATTTACACTGTTGAATTTATCTTAATGCTGCCCACGTTTTCAAATAAACACAATTTTCGTCCATATATTCAACAAACATTTTCCAGTCTTCTTTCAATGTATGTTCTTCTTGTTCTATTATTCTATATGTTATGTCCGCAAGCTGTGCATATTCCATCAGTTTACCGTAAGTTGCCATTTTTCTTTAGCTGGGACTTCACTCGATTTCCATTTTAGAGAGATTGATCCTTGATTTCGTTGGTTTGCGTGTTACCCTGAGTGTGTTTGTGTGTGTATATGAGGAAATCTATAACCCTCTTTTCCACTGTACACGGTGTCTCACAGAAAATTAAAAGCAAAATAAAGCAATCCCACAACATAACTTGATCAAAACAAATACAAAGAAGAGAGTGGCAGCCGGAAAAGAAAAAACAACCCAGGCGGCACCAACAACAATGAAACAATCTGCTAACCCAGCTAAATGCCTGCCTAAAGAACCATGTATTTAAAAAGACAATGGAAATATAGTAGTGGGGGGGGGCATGCAGATCTCCCAGGGCAGGGAGTTCTGCCACCAAGGTGCCACTATAGATGCGATGGCCTGGGACTCGGGCTCAGACTCAGAACTGGAGGAGACTCAGTCTGCGTCGGATCCTCTGCCGCAGGTATCAGCTGAATCTATTCTGGGGCCTGATCCTGAAGAGCCTCAGTCTGCTCAGGTTCCCCTGAAACAAGCACCAGCTGGGCCGAGTCAGGGGCCTGAGCCTGTCCTGGCTCCAGGTGCTGAGGATACCTCATTGCTGTCAGCTGGGCCATCAGAGACTGAAGCGACCCCTGGGTCTAGTAACCCTCTGGCGTCTCCTGAGCTGCAGAGACTAAGGGCTGAGAGAAGGAGGGACCTGAGTACTCGCAGGAGGAGTACTCGCCTTCAGGTGAGGCAGGGTGGTGAGTCATCGGGGGATTGGGACCGGCCATTAACTCGGCAGAGATAAAAGGGCGGTCAGATCCCGCCCCAGGTTGCGGGAGCAACATTGCTGCTTACCAGATCCTGCCTATGTTCCTGTTCCTGATCCTGCCTGGATTCCTGCCCTGCACCCTGCCTTGACTTCATCAGGCTGACCCCTTGTCAACTCCTTGGACTTTGGACCGGACTTGGACCTCGCCTCTTGCATTACCCTCGGGACCAGCACAATAGAGAAGGTTACCTCTTCAGCATTCTCACAAAATACACTTCAGAAAAACATACCAGAGAACCTTTCCAGGTGACCTTGGAGACTGAGCAGGTTCATATGGGCAGAGGCAGTTAAAAGTGCAATCTATCAAATCCACACTTTCTGAAACAATATATGACCTGCAATGCAGTCATCCTTCAAAATGTGCCCTTATCCGGATTTTGCAATGCAGACCTCCAACCAAACTGTTTTTTACAAAAGTGCATATATTAGGGAGTGGTGTGCCTAAGAATGAATATATTAGTGAAAAGAGCATACAAAATGCATTATGTTCTGGGAAATGGCTTGCAAAAATATGTACATTAGTCAAAACTGCATGTAAAATGTGATTATTCACACTAGAAAGCTGATGTATTTTCATAAGGATGTAGGGGCGCGTGCAAGTTGCTGCAGAGACACAGAGAACTGAATTTAAGACTGGGTGAAATGAGAAAACCAACATTCACAGATCCTTCCTTCCATCCCTACTCATGGGAGGCATCTTTGTTGTGGGAGCAACTTTGACATGTGGCCAAAGGGGAAGAAGCAGCCCATGATCTTTTCTAAACCTAAGTGAACAGCTTGACTGTTTTCCCTGCAGCCTCCTGTGTGGTCTTCATGCATAGCGCCCAAACAACCCCTGGGAGGAACTTGGCAGGAAGGGGCCCAGTTTTGGTGGAAGGCAGAAGCAGCTAAAGAAACATCTCAAGAGGTGGGTGTTCCTCCTTTCAAAATGACCTGTTCTTCTGCAACCTCAGACTCAGGTGCATGTTTTATGCTCCGCTGACAAACCATATGAAACTCATCTGCAGCTCTGTCTTGCTGCAGCACAGTCAGAACAGTTTGCAGCTGTGGATAGATTCACTTCTCTCTCTCTCTCTTTTTGAAGATGGATGGAGAATCTCCCACAAATCTCACAGAGCAGAGAAGGTGTGGAAGTGGCTATAAAATCTGCTATAAAGCAGGTGGAAGTGTACAAAAAGGGTGCAATAAAGGCAGAGATCACTTCCATCTGTCACGACACTGACTGGGTGGTTTATTCAGCTAGAGAACTGGCATGTCAAACTGAATATATGTCAGGATTCATTTAGGATCCTCCTGTCACATCACATCATGGTTAGTAGGACCACTGTCAATGCCACTGTAGAAGGTGGCCAGGAAGGAAAGATGCTATCCTACCTTGAGGAAGGTGAACTGGGATGGTGGCAGAATAGAAAACAAGTATGAATTAGTTACAATGCCACAGGGTAATTCCATGAAAATGTCAATCTACAGACTCATTTTTCATTTTTATAGTAAACGTGTTCTCTGTCATTTCAAAGATAATTTCCCAAAGTTTTATTATCTGGCAACAGTTATTCAAAAGAGCATTTTACACGTGAGTAAAACAAACAGAAGCATGGCATGCAAGATGACTCAGAATTTCTCTGTTCCCCCCACCCCCAAAGTTCAATGAAATACCTTTCCAAGAAATTAGAGAATAGGTTAATGGTGCTTTATTGTATTGATAGTTTTGCTTTCTTATTTGGTGAACTGGCAAGAAATTTTATGTTAGGACAATGATGCTTATGTTGATTTATACATTTGTCACAAACACAAAACCACAGACTTCCCTGCCCCCAGTACAAAGAAGGGCTTCAGGTGATGATTGCTGGGTCTGCCGTGGTTGAGATGGAGAGAGGCAGTCCTTAAGGTATTGGGAGCTGAAGGTCTCTTGTCTTGTCCCAGGGAACAGTACATCTCTGAAAAACATTGAAGGCAGTCTTGAATACAAAGTGTAAATAAATGCTAACATGAGTTAAAATAAATACCACACACACAGGGAATAATGTCCCCATGGGAAATGTGATTATAAGTATCACATGCAGAGCATCTTGCTTTGGAGGCATTTATTTGTGGGTGTCTTATCAGTAAATTTTCACATATTATATTGGTCATGTTACATTGGTCACAGGCCATTTGCCAGAAAACATTTTCTCCACGGATAAATTCTTGAGGTTGCAAAACTCTAACATGGGTCACAGCTTTTAAAATGCAGTAATAAGAAAGCATTTGAACTACTACTTGAATATTTATGTAGAGGCAATCAAGGCAGTTAACAAACAAATCGTTTAATGTTAATTGGAGTTAAATAATAGCAGCTGAAACACAAAATATTGTGTAAAGAAGCTTAAAATGTTACATTGGTCACTATGGAATTACCCCACCATCCTATGCAGATCAACTCTGCAGTCTATCCAGCATCTTCCCTGATATGTATGTATATGATTGCAGCCTTATTTGCACCTATCTCCCCCCCTCTCCCCCCCTCTACCTCTCTCTTGGAGAGTACTTGTGGCCGAGTAAGATTGCCTTCCATGAACACAGTCTTAGTGGTGTATCCAATTCTGGATCAGCACATTGTTCCACAGTGGGGACATAGGTTTCCAGGCAGGAGTCAATCATGATGAGGATTTGCCAAATGTGCCTTCCTCTCAGCTCTTTACTCCCTTTCGTCCTGAATTCATGCTTCTTCAAAATCTATGACGCCTTCGGTAGAGGCTATTCTCCAACTGGAGTGCTCACAGGCCTGTGTTTTCCAGTTATCGGTGCTTGTACTACATTTTTAAAGAATTGCCTTCAGAGCGTTTTTAAACTTTATTTGCACCTACCGCCAAACTATCATTGGTGAGGTGTGAATGCTTCATCAGTAGGGGAAATATTAAGCACTACAAAACTCACTATTGTGGCTTATTTGTTACAAGAGGCAGTATTTCTGCACAGATGACTCTTGTTTGTACTGTTAGCGGATCTGTGTGTGTGTGTCTTGGTGCACCCATTCCTATACGCATGTTCACAGAAGCACAAATTTAGCGATCTTTAATCGGGAGAAAATTGTGTGTTGCAGTGGTTATTACACTATGTTACTACCGATTGAGACATCACAATACTGTTATGCTGACTTGGAGGAATTGGCAAGAACCAACAAATGTACATATAAATGCAGAAAACATGTTTAATTACACAAAATGGCAGACAGTAAGTAAAACAGCTTGGGGTGGGGTTGTTGAAACACCAGTACAGACGTATAAAATAGCAGGGTGGCTAGCTGTGAAAAGTTACAAAGGCCACCCCACACCCCTGTTGATGAAACATAAGCTTCTATTTTAACAGTCCTTATAACACAGATAGAAGACCTCAGGTTCTATGGCACAAAAAAGCAGGATAAAAAATCTAAGAAAATAAAATACAAACAAATGTTGGGAGTCCTAAAATTAAATATGTGGCTCACTTCCCTCCTCATATCTAATGCGCTCCTCAGCTTTCCCACTCTACTTCAGTGTACCAAAGAAGCATCAAAAACAGGAAATGGAACATACAGAGGTGACTGAGAATCTCCTGCACAGAAAGCACAGGAGAGCTGGAGTCACTATTATGGGACCTAAACTGACTTGCAGCAGCTCTGGGAACTTGTCACTCTTGCTGCTCTATAAACCAGCCCCAGCTGCCATTCTGGGTCTACAGCAGGTTTGCAGGGCTACAAACTGTGAACACCAGCCCTCTACAAGCTACAAATTAAAAGCAGCCTCAAGAGCAGCGCAGTGGCAGGCTGGCTTCTACTGCTGAGGAGTCTCAAGCAGGCGGAACAAAAGGAGCCGGTGGCGTTGTGCTGATGCCCACAACATCCAAGGAGCCGCAGCCATTCTTTTTCCTGCAGAAGCACTTCCTATCAGAACAATTTGGTGCTAATAAGCTCCATTTATAACAGTAAGCAGTGGTTTGGCAGAATAATTGTCACTAAATACCATTCAGGGCTTTCTTGCTTTTTTCCCTGCAAGTCACTAATTATTCCGCTGCTGAAATAGCATCCAGAGGAGCCACTGAATACCAACAAATGGGGAGCTCAGCATTGATTCAGCGAAGCGGTGGCAGGGCCTGATTAGGAATTATAGCAAGGCCATCATCCCCTGAACAATGCCCCTTGTCGTCCCATGCATGTCACGTGCCGCGCCCAATCACAGTCCCCTCCACACAAGTGTCTGCTTCAGCTCCAGTTGCAACTTGAGAAACAGAGCCTTTTAATAGGCTGTGTGACCCAGGGGAAGGAAAAGGCTGGCGACGAAAGGAGCAGCAGCAGCACCACCACCTGGGAGGAGAGCTCCCAGTGCCCTTTATGACTTGGCTGTCGGGGCGTTGCAGCAAGTCTGTGACACACATTTGTATAATATCTGCGAAGCGATAAATGTGCCTCTGGGAAATTAAGAGGGTGGGTGGCTAGGGTCACGTCAGCACTGTGCTTTGCCAGTGCACACATTCACCCCATAAGCAAAGCAAAGCAAAACAAACATTGGGGAAGGGAAAGAGAGCTGCTCCAAAAGATTCAGGGTCTCTGGTGCTCTGGACCACAACCCAGCAGCACCCCTGCTTGGCTGGCTGTAGAACATAGGTAGGTTCCTCTTGAGGGCCCTCTCTGTAAACAAAGCTCTCATGTTTGGTGCACTTTTGAGACACCGTTCCCAAAGGTAGGTATTAGAAGTCTTGTCTTATTTGTATATGCATGCACACTTGAATCTACCCCTTAGCCAAATTGGGGGGGGGGGGAGATGCAGTTTTCAAAAAAGCACAAGATTCAGGTGTGCTAGTTTAAAGATGTCGAGTATTCCCTTACTATGACCATCACTACAGCAATGGTGAGTTCCCAGGCAGTTCTGCTTGAATTGTTATGGGTTGTGAAGTTCAAATTTGTGAAGTTCAAATTATTCAGGCATCCCTCTCCCTCCCCCTACTGTAAACTTACTGATGTTTTTCTCTCCTGTTCTCTACTAGAATTTTGCTGCTTTTAAAATATGTTCCCTACAATGCCTTCCTTGTTCCTATGCATATCATAGCAGCTCAGACGATTTCTTGCAAGGTGAAAGCATCTGGTTCTTGAAGAAAGTTACTTATAGATAAGCATTATGATCATATAGTGGGTCATAAACCCTGTAAAGACACACACTTTATGGGGGGCTGAGATAAGACCGAATTAGGAAGGACACTGTGGACTGGGGGGTTTTTTTCATGAGAGATGAAACATGAAGTCAGAAACAATTTCAAACTGCCCTCAAAGCTGCACAAATTATCTTCAAATATCCTTTTAAAATAGCTCAGACTATAATAGAATCTTGAGAAAGGATAACACACTACCTTTGGGGAAAATAAAGAATATTTTATTATTGATTTTAATGCCAGAGGGGACGTTTGTGATTACTTTCTGGTTGTATGACTGCATTAATTTCCTTTGAATTGACATCCACAGCAACCTGAGAACTCCTCATTCTAAAAACATGTAATCATTTGAGCTGATAGATCAGACCCTAGTTTTTAGCGCCTGTTTATTTTTGATGCCTATGGTATTAAACATTGAAATATCTAGCACTCTATCTTAGCCGCATGTTGGTTTCTCTTGCCAAAGAAAGGTGGAGTATATATATTAGGCACAAATATATTGGTAGCATAATGGCATGTCTGTCTTGACATCATATCACCAGACAGCACCAGAATCCCTCTAGGGTTTCAGATCCAGAAAGGAGGAAGGGGGTCAGATAACAACAACAAGCCATTTGAAGCTATGTTTGAATTTCAGCATGCACATTTGTGAATGGGGAAATAATTCACATTTGTAATTGTTTTGGCAGAAAATTAGCTGCAGTTGAACTTTGCTTTGAATATTCTCTGCCCTCTGCAAATAATGGTTGAACTCCCCCCCCCCCGAGGAGCCCAATTAACAGTGCAATCTTATGCATGCCTACCCAGAAGTTCAGTGAGACTTCCTGCAAAGTAAATGTGTCTAGGATTGCAGCACAAAGAACCTATCCTGCAAAAAGGTTGACCACTCTGAATTCCCTCTAAAATGTACAACACTTGAGGGCACCACACATCTCTAGGTGTCACCTGAGAAAATCATTATTACTGCCAGGAATCTCAGGGGCAAAAAAGAGTCAAAGTAGAACAAACATCTGCTTAGATTTCCCTGTGTCAACAACATTTCACCTTTGGATGGTTATGAGAATGGTAATACTGCTTATAATTCTACTTATTCAGGTACTACTGTGAACACAGTGTGGGATGTATAACACTGGTGCAGTCAATCACAACATTCCTAGAGTGTACACAAAGGGGTCTTGGTCCTCCAGGTAGAGTTTCCTGTGCCAAGGCTGAAATCACTTCCTTTGTGTGACCAGAAGTGGGAGTGGCCTTACCTGTAGCTATTCAAAGATACAGGTGAGCTGCTACTCTCCCTCTCTTCCCACCAGGACTCCGAGGATGCAACATCTCAGGAGATGCTCTCTTGGCTTCCAGCCAAGAGAGGCCCACATGGAGCCTTTCTCCCTTAAGGAGAATCTCCACATGTACATACATTTAATCTAAGCTAGCCTGCCTTCTGAGACTTATATATTCTTGGATGTTTGTGAGTAAAACCTTTATACTTTTATAAGCTTATGTGTCGTGTATTTTCTGTTAAGAGGGAACCAGGGGATATATGCCAGGAATCTGCCTTGTTCTAGAAGTTCATAGGAACTTAAACGCCACGCTTTGCTGCGCTTTATTGGGGATGAGAAACTCTGCTAGTTTGGAGCTTGTTAGCACAAGCTGGGATAGGAAATATTAATCAATATTCCCTCATCCACATTCCCTCTCATCTCCCACAAAAGGGTTTGAGGCCCAGAACTGCGTATTTTGTGTATTTTTAAAGGATTGCTTTGGATTGTGATTTTTGGCAGAGTAGAATTTTTCTGTTTGTACTTCCTGGTAAGCACATGGTCTTTTGTTCTCCATTGTGCTGTGAAAGGGGGATTAGCGACCCCTCCCCTCCCTCAGAGCTCACAGACCTCAGAGGCAGTGAAGATTAGTTTGCATTTTGAGATTTTAAGTTTTGATTTTTGAATTTTAACCATTTTTGGGAATTTTTGAAATTTTGGAAATTTTTTAAATTTTTGAGGATTAAGATGGCAAGCTCAGGTTTTGATAGTGAAGCAAGATCAAGCTTTATGCTGCTGAATGATCGTAACTTTGTGCAATGGAAGCAGCGCCTTTTAGTGCATCTTGGTGCAAAACAAGTGCTTAAAGCGGTGAAAGATCCCAAACCTGATTTTGCTGATTTAACCAAGAAAGCAGATTGGGAAAGGCAAGATGCAGAAGCTAAACACATAATTTTGAGCAGTTTGAAAGATGAGCATTTATCTCTGATTGACTATGAAAGTGATGCATCTCAGATTCTAAAAGATATTGAGAGGGTTTATGCACAATCATCAGAGAACTCTTATAGACATTTATTGGATGAACTGCTGAAGTTAAAGATGAATTCCAGAGAACAATTTACAGGGCATTTTAAGGACTTTAATGAAATTGTTCAAAGGATTGCCCTAACTCCCAGAGCTCTTGATGATGCAACCAAAGTGACTTTTATGCTGGCATCATTAGGAAAAGAATTTACTTCATTTAAGAGTATAATGGATCACACCAGAGATTTGACTTTTAATGAACTAGTAAATCACTTAAGAGAGGAATGCAGAGATTACCTTGATTCTCCACAAAGGAATCCAAGGAGGACACAAGTTATGTTTCTAAGCAATTTCCCAAGTCTAAGGAAGTGTCCAAAGAATTAATATGCCATAACTGCAATTTAAAAGGGCACATTGCAAGGAGTTGCCAGAAGCCCAAGAATAAGTCCCGCCCCTTTCAACCAAAAGGTGAAAAGAAGGGGGGTCACGAGCGTACATTTCTACTGCAAGAAAAGAGTTTAAATGTGCAAAGAAATGAAAGGAAAAGTGACCAATTTATTTTAGATTCGGGAGCTACAAGCCATTTTGCGCATAAAAGAGAATATTTCAGAGAAATTAATGATAGTGAATGGACTGAAATCCAGATTGCTGATGGAAATGTTCTAAAATCACAAGGTGCAGGTTCAATGCGTTTGAAATTCAAGGTGAACAATGAATCTCTTGAAACAACTGTGCCTAATGTTCAATATGTCCCAGAATTGAATTGTAACTTGCTTAGTGTGTCTGCTTTAGACAAGAAAGATTTCAAGGTTACATTTGCCAATGGAGAATGCAATGTAACGAAAAATGATGAGGTTTATGCTCAAGGGAAACTAATCAATGGTGTTTATGAGATTAACGTTTCAGAAAACCAATCAGCACAAGTCGCCCAATCCAAGCAGAAGCATGAAGCAGATCTGGAGCTCTGGCATCGAAGACTGGGTCACCGGGATATCAGAGTCATCCAGGAACTGCAGAATGGAGATCTTGTGAGAGGTCTACAGGTAAACAAAAGTAACACACCCACACCAAAGTGTATAACTTGTGTAAGTGAAAAAGGAGTCAAACCTTCTTTCCCACGTTGTGCAGAAAAGAGAAGCACAAAAGTTCTGGACATTGTGTACACTGATTTAGCTGGACCTATGAATATACCTTCCTTAGGAGGAAATAAGTATATTTTGATATTTTTGGATGATTATTCAAGGTTTTGTGTGGGATACCTTCTCAAAGAGAAGAGTGAAACAGTGGAATTGTTCAAGCAATACGTAAGCATGGTCAAGAACAAATTCCATCGAGCACCCACCACCCTAATGTCCGATAATGGTGGGGAGTTTTGCTCACGTGAAATGGAAGCCTTCATGGCTCAGGAAGGCATAGCACATGTGACCACAGTAAGCTACACACCTCAACAAAACTCTATTGCTGAGAGGAAATTTAGGTCCATCCTAGAGATGACAAGGTGTATGCTAAAAGGATCCAACTTGTCGAAGAAACTTTGGGGTGAGGCAGCAAATACTGCGATTTATATACAGAATAGGCTGCCAACAAAAGGCACAGAGCGCACGCCATTTGAACTTTGGCATGGAAGAGTCCCAAATTTGTCACACATACGTGTATTTGGAAGTTTGTGCTATTACCACGTGCCCAAGGAGCACAGACACAAACTTGACTCCAGAGCAAAGCCTGGTATCCTAGTTGGATACGCTTCTGGAGGAAAAGGCTACAGAGTTGTGGACTTACAAACAGGGAAAACAAGTTCACATCACGTGATTCATTTTGAGGAGTATGAAAAGGCTGACACAAGGAACACAGCAATTGACTGTTCCAATGAGCCACCAACAGAGGAGTTTGTAAGTTTTCCTTTTGAAGCCATACCAGAAACTAATCCACCTCCTAGTATTGTACCTCCTAGTGTTGTAGCACCCCCTACAGATGACACCCCAGAAGACGCGGAGGACCAGATGTCAGAAGGCTCCAGAGACGAAGAGGACCCGTATGCAGGGATGCCGCCCATTGGAAGGAGATGAGGAAGCTGATGCGGTTCAACAAGAGCCAGAGGTCAGACGTTCCTCCAGGTCCAACAGAGGCGTTCCACCACTACGACTGTCCTACTTTGCAGGGTCGGCGCCACCACAGGAACCTTCCACGTGGGAACAGGTTCAACGGTTGCCAGCTGCTGAGGCCAGTCTCTGGAAGCAAGCCGCGCAGGAAGAGATGGATGCACTGCATCGCAACAAGACCTGGACCCTGACAGAGCTACCTCCTGGTAAGAAGGCAATTGGGTCCAAGTGGGTGTTCAAGCTTAAGAAGGGGTCAGAAGGGGAGGTGCAACGCTACAAAGCTAGGCTTGTAGCACAAGGATTTTCACAACAGTATGGCGAAGACTATGATCAAGTATTTGCGCCTACAGTGCGATACAGCAGTGTTAGATTACTTCTAAGTATTGCAGCATCTAAAGGCCTATCAGTCCGTCTGTCGACATAGCAACAGCTTTTCTTCATGGGACGATTTCTGAACAGATTTATATGAAGCAGCCCAAAGGCTTTATCAAGCAAAATGAGGCACATCTTGTATGTAAACTTCAGAAAGGAATTTACGGTTTGAAACAAGCTGCAAGAGCATGGAACCAGAAATTACATGAAATGCTGGTTCAGCTTGGGTACAAGCAGTCAACAGCTGACAAGTGCCTGTACACTAAGAACAGAAATGGACAATTCTCTTACATTCTGGCTTTTGTCGATGATTTATTAATATCAACGTCCAATGACAGAGACTATAAAGACATAGTCAGACATCTCAACAAAGAGGTGGAAGTAAAGGAATTGGGACTTGTCCAGTATTACTTGGGAATTCAAATTGAGAGAGAAGAAGACGGCTCATTTCTTCTCAGCCAGAAGCAGAAGATAATAGAACTGATAGAAAGCATGCAGATGCAAGGTGCACACCCTGTCGCGACACCCATGGCCACAGATTTTCTAAAGAATCAGCAAGATTCGAAGCTGCTGCCAGACAACAGCGAATACAGGTCAGCGATTGGTAAACTTTTGTATTTGGTTACTACCAGCAGACCTGACATAGCAAGTGCAGTGGGGATCCTAAGCAGAAAAGTGAGTTCTCCCACTGAACATGACTTGGGTGGGGTCAAGAGGGTGGTGCGTTACCTCAAGGGTACAATGAATTGTAAATTAAGATTGCCAGCTGTAAGGGACCCTAAGTTGGTTGGGTACAGTGATGCAGATTGGGCTGGGGATAAGGCGGATTACAAATCCACAAGTGGTTATGTTTTTATGTTTGGAAATGCACCTATCATTTGGGGCAGTTATAAACAGAAATGTGTAGCCTTATCGTCCACAGAGAGTGAATATATTTCAGCTTCGGAAGCATGCAGAGAGATCATCTGGCTGGATCAACTCCTGACAGACTTTGGTTTGCCGAGAAAAGGACCTGTCAGCTTGATGGAGGACAATCAAGGCTGCCTGCAGCTAGCGCAAACCGAAAAGTTCCTTGCACGTTCAAAACACATTGGGGTCAGGTATCACTTCATTCGCCAGATGATCCAAGATGGACTAGTAGAAATGTCCTACTGTAATACTCAGGAGATGACTGCGGACATTCTCACGAAACCCTTGCCACGAGAGAGTTTCCAGAACCTGCGTGTCAAGCTGGGACTCTGGGTGGTTGAATAAAGTTGTTTTATGTTTGTTAAATGTTGTTCAGACTGAGAAGGGGTTTGTGGGATGTATAACACTGGTGCAGTCAATCACAACATTCCTAGAGTGTACACAAAGGGGTCTTGGTCCTCCAGGTAGAGTTTCCTGTGCCAAGGCTGAAATCACTTCCTTTGTGTGACCAGAAGTGGGAGTGGCCTTACCTGTAGCTATTCAAAGATACAGGTGAGCTGCTACTCTCCCTCTCTTCCCACCAGGACTCCGAGGATGCAACATCTCAGGAGATGCTCTCTTGGCTTCCAGCCAAGAGAGGCCCACATGGAGCCTTTCTCCCTTAAGGAGAATCTCCACATGTACATACATTTAATCTAAGCTAGCCTGCCTTCTGAGACTTATATATTCTTGGATGTTTGTGAGTAAAACCTTTATACTTTTATAAGCTTATGTGTCGTGTATTTTCTGTTAAGAGGGAACCAGGGGATATATGCCAGGAATCTGCCTTGTTCTAGAAGTTCATAGGAACTTAAACGCCACGCTTTGCTGCGCTTTATTGGGGATGAGAAACTCTGCTAGTTTGGAGCTTGTTAGCACAAGCTGGGATAGGAAATATTAATCAATATTCCCTCATCCACATTCCCTCTCATCTCCCACACACAGTCCCATTGACCCAATCTTTTCTCTAGCAATAAAGCTCTCAGGAGCACACTCTCCAAAGAGGAATAGCATCTCCATGGCAGGACTCCCTAAAAATGAAATCATATCTCTTTCTACACCATGCAGAGGTCCCAGTGCTCTGTCTTCCTTGGCTATATAAAAGCCAATAGGGTCCTGCCCTTTAGTCACACATCTGACACAACTCTTGTGGCTCAGGAATTGGTTAAGTAGCAGGAAGCAGAGAGCAGGAATAAATAGACAGTTCTATGAATGTAGGAATCTAGAAAGCGGAGTCCCCCAAGGATCGGCTTTGGGACTGGTACTTTTTAATTTGTTCATATACATGCTAGAGTTTGGAGGGAACAGTTTGGTAGCCATGTTTGCCAGTGATGCTAAATGGCTCAAGGTCATTAAACCAAAAGGAAATAGTGAAGCGTGTTAGTGTATAAGAGTTAATGCATGCAGGGGGGGGACAAGAAAGGGTTAATTTAGGTGTGCTTGACCTGCACTTGCAGCTAGTTAAGTGTGAGTCAGCAGGTGGCGCTGTGGGCTAAACCACAGAGCCTAGGGCTTGCTGATCAGAAGGTCGGCGGTTCGAATCCCTGCGACGGGGTGAGCTCCCGTTGTTCGGTCCCAGCTCCTGCCCATCTAGCAGTTCGAAAGCACGTCAAAGTGCAAGTAGATAAATAGGAACCGCTCTGGCGGGAAGGTAAATGGCATTTCCGTGCGCTGCTCTGGTTCGCCAGAAGCGGCTTTGTCATGCTCGCCACATGACCTGGAAGCTGTACGCCGGCTCTCGGCCAATAAAGCGAGATGAGCGCCGCAACCCCAGAGTCGGACACGACTGGACCTAATGGTCAGGGGTCCCTTTACCTTTACCTTTACAGCAAACTTGTGAGAGTGAGTCAGAGAGTGACTCAGCACAAAAACAAAGTATAAATACCCTTGTGCCTATAGCCACTTTGCCTGCGTCCCCCCCTCCCCCCCCCCAGAACCTACCGGTAATCTGTGTTGGAATGCAGCAAGGAGGACATGTTGCTGGAAGCACCTTTCATTACTTGGGCTGTAAGGACAGACTGAGGTAGGGTTACTTTATGCTACAACTGTACATAGCTGCTAAGCTTGCTCAGCCTAGATAAACTTCCAAGAAATATCTGCCACCACTGCTGGGCCCCTTCCTCATTTCAGGTGTTAAGTACAAACCAAGTGCCTCCATTCATCCGAACTGGAAGGAAAACCAATTAGTTGCTGGCCGTAACCATATATTGCTACAATAACCTTGTAATTGACATTTCTGGGGTATTATGGAGGCTGAAAGTCATAAACTTAATGAAAGTATGTTTATTGCACTTCAGCTTCATCTCTGATTAAATCAAATTTGCATAATGGAAAGTTATTAAATTTCCATGTTTCTAATTTCCTTTTTAAAGAAATAATTTTTAAAAAAATAGCAAATCAAAGACTTTGTTTATAGAAAAGCTGGATGGTGCAGAGGGATGCTACAGAACACACGCCTTAGCTGAAAAATGCTTTTAATAAATTGCCTCAGATGGAGCAGGCATGTTGCACTGTTCCCTCTTTGAAACGATTCTCTGTTCCCAACAAATCGGAAAGTGTCCCTGCTCATGTCATTAAACTGTTTCTGGGCAGAGTGTGAAGGTATGCAGCACTGGAAAAGTAATCTGTCAGTGCCAGACGAGCCATACCTCTGCTCTCCCTCGGCCTTGCCATCCTGCCACATTGGCAAAGAATTTTAAGTAGTAGGCATGTTTGTTTTCAAAAAAACAAGGGAGCATTTAAAAAAATTTCTTTTTTTGCTAAAGGGTAAATTATTCCTGCTAAGGGTTGAGTTTGGAGCAATTTTTAATTGCATATTAAGCAAAACCTTGTGGGTTGGGACTGTGTATGTGTGTGTGTGGTGAGATTGCTCTTCTTCCCAATAGAGCATTAATTTAAACTATGTTCTCTGACACAGCAGATCATCAAGCAGCCTCTGTAGAATGAAAGGCATTCTTGCCTGTTTGGAACACAGCATTCAATAACTTTCCAGATTTCCTTGGTTCCCCTTTCTTTCCTAAGCTGGACAAAGCTGTTGAAACATTTCAGCCTCAGTTAGCAAAAAAATGCCCTCATGTGAACCTGTTCTCTCCCATCTTCCTCTGTGTAGAGCTCTCAAAATCTAGCTATTTCTCACATCCCCTTTGCACTGGTGAGTTTGGGATGCTTAGCTAAATGTACCTCACTCAGAGACATGCCCACACTCCTCCAGGTCTCTAGAATTGAACATTTCAAAGAGCTTCCACTGACAACATTCCCATTTGGCACAGAATAAAACAGATGCCCACCTCCATGCATGAGAAGAGGTGCCTTCCCCACCATGCAGGAATTGTGAATCCAAGCAATTTTCTATAAGCCCTCATCATCAAAGTCTATGTTTAATATATGGATGGCTCTGAAGACCTGGTACATGTACCACAAGTGATTGGTTTTTGTTTTTATATATTCAGTATTTTTATTCCCCCCGCTCTCCTTCAGTAAAAGTTTGCAGGGTAGCTGGATAAGATTTATTCAACCACGTGAACAAGCCCCATCTCAAAGCCTATTAACAGTGCAAGACTATACATGCCTACAGAGAACTTAAGTCCCACTGCATTCAATAGGACATGCTCCAATATATAAGATTCCCCGCTTAGCCACCCAACAACAAACTTCTTATTTAAGGGCCCTTGAATTCAAGGAAAAGATCTTCAGCGTCATTTAAATTCACCAGTGCATCCCAATCTAGGGTGCCAATTCTTCATTTTCATTATCAGTGGCCCACCACTCTGGGTCTCTGGGTCGGAATATAACAAGCAGAGGAAGATCATGACTTTTAAGATTATACTTCACTTAATGAAGTAGATATGAAATTGCAATGTACATTTGGTATCAATGGAAAGATTCCATCATCCTCTAATTTGATGTACCCATTTGTTTATTTAATGCACCTGAAAATATTAAAAGAGGCTCCAATAAAATATTCAAGGCTTGAGAGAAATATGCTTTGACTTCTAGCTTTCCGTTCTATCCTTCTTGCACCAGCTTTGCTCCTACTTGGGTGATGCCCATGCGCTTACAGGAAAGGATTCATTAGTGCTAATCCGAGTGGTGGGCACATGCAGTGCATGGCGGCTAACAGGGAATCCATGCCGCTACAGAGTGCAGCTGCTCCTTTTCTACAGTGCTGTGCAAGCACTAATTTATGAGCCCTGAAATGGCAACAGGGGCGTTTTTAAGCCAAGCCTTTTATGGCATAGATCATAGCAGGCAGGGCGTATGACAGATGTCTTCATTAGGAAGGGCCAGAGAGCAGCCCCAGCCCTAGTCAGTCACGCATGGACATCCATGGCTGAGTGGTGGAAACAGAAGCAATAAAACTTGGGCAGAGCGGTGACTCAAATGCACAGAGAAATTCCAGGCAGAAATGGAGCAGCATGCTGGAGGGGCAGCAATGGACTTCATCCTGCTGCTCCAGATTCTTCACATTAAAAAGGAGGAGTCAGCAATGAAACGGAGAATTAAAGGCAGCTTTCTCAAGATGCATGTGCTGCTATAAAGGAAGACAGAATAATCAAAGGAAGAAAGGACCTCCCAACTGGATCGTAGATCTCCACCTTCTGGCAAAGGACTTCTGGACCTTTTATTGGCAGGCAAAGACCAACCAACAGTCTCAATAGTTACATCTCTGGACACCATTTCAATAAGAAGAATAACCTGCGTTTTCAGTATTGACATAACATAATAAACAAAATGGGTAAGGACAAAATTGCCACTTTGTTGTTCTCTCCCACCCCACCCCACCCCACCCCCAGGTTCTCCCATAATATAAAAGTAATTATGGCATGACCCTATGAATTTTTTTAAAATGCAAATAAATATGGCCCAAAGGACATTGGGCATTGGTTGGGAAAGTGTCTCAGAACAGGATAAAGGTGGTAGCATCCTCAGAACCCTGCCACCCCTCTGCCTCAGTGTCCTTGTTTTTTCTAGTCAAATGATATACCTCTGTTCATTCAACACAGATCCTTGCCGAAAGCCTTGTATGAGCTGCAAAGCAAGGCTGAGCACAAAGGCCCCCCTTTCTTCTTGAAAGTGCACTGCTGACATATGGATAGCTTTTGCTTGTATCCCCAGTGGTTCACACAGTGACTGGTTCCTCCTCGGCTGCCCCAGCCCTAGTATTTATCCAACTCACTGGACAGTCAGATTGTCATTCCCAGCAGGCAAGCTGTTAAGAATCACAAATTTTAGCCTTGCCATGTAAATAGCAAGGGACAAGACACCTGGCGCTTCCCAAATTGCTTGGCACAGGCAGAGGAGACGGAAACAGCAGACAAGGAGGTTTGCTCAAATTTCTACATATGAGCTCAGATCAATGGCAAGTCATGAATGAACAGCTGCAAGTGGAGGAAATGAAACAGTGGCACTCTGCATACAGAGAGCATCCATGAGAGAAATACACAATATCCAGCAGCTGAAAAGGATGGGAATTTAGGCTGAACCTAAGAGACAGATACATAGTCACAGAACAATCAACACAGGGGGGAAATTCAGTCGCCATGGCTGTTCCCCACATGCAGCCACCATAACTGTGTGCATGGTTCTGAATCCTAGACATAGCGTGCAAACATGGCAGCAATCTTCTGGCTGGTGTGATCACTAGTCTGGGGAGGAACAGAATTCAACCAGATCCCTACAAATTCCCTATCCATGAACAGAAGATTGGTATAGCCTGGATAGCTCAGTTGGTTAGAATGCTGCTTATAATGCCAAGGTTGCAGGTTTGATCCCCATATGGGGCAGCAGCATATTCCTGCATTGCTGGGGGTTGGGCAAGATGATCCTCAGGGTCATCTATGATTCTGTGTCAAAGCTATGTTTTATTTGGCACCAATGGGGGATTTCCCCTCAAAGGAAATGAAAGGGGACTGCAGCAGCTGTGTTGGGGGCTGAAAAATGAGACAAAAGGAGGGTGATTCAGGCTACTTTCCTCCCTTCTTGTGCTGAAGCCTGATGTCTATAAAGCACTCCCGAGTCAGATCTGTATTCCCACAAAACCTCCTGTTGCTCTGTCACTCTGCATTTCCATATCTTATAGCTCAATGCTTTCCTAAACTGGCCTGAGTGTGGAGATTATCATTACCAGTCCAAGTTGGTTTGGATATCCTGCCAAGAAGTGCAGGCCCAAACTCTGGCAGCTGATTGCTGTGTGTGCGAATATCATCAGTGCTTGGGTGTTGGGTCCCTTATGGCTGCATACAAGAAGGATACTATTTCCCCTACCTCCGTGGCTACTACTGCACTCTTAGGATTCTACCCCTTTAATCAGCAGTGCCAAGCAAGCTTAATGTGCTTTCTGAGATAAAGCACATTAAGGTTATTTATTGCCAATAAAGCAATACACACACGTATAAATTAAATGCTGCCTGCGCCTTGCTACCTTCCAATCATATCTGCAAGAGGCTCTCTGTGACCTGTTGTGATTTATGCACTCGGAGAATAGGCTGGCCAATAACCAGGAGGCAAATGGTGTCATGGCCATGATAGCTAAAATGGAAACACCACATTCAGCTGCAGTAAAACTCTGATGCCCTCTCTTGTATGTTCCCAACAATGGTCATTTCACACCCTGCTTGTGAGCTTTTATAGACTGACTTCTGTTTAGGGGAAAATGCTAGACCTTTGTGTGATCCAAAAGGTAATTCTTATTCCTCTCTTTGCTCCTGGGTACCACTGTTCTATCAGTACCACTGCCACAACGACTGTCTCCTTCCCAAGTGACTGCTTCTAGAGATTTAAGGGTATGTCTGATGGACAACCATTCCTATGGACAGCATCTTTCGCCATCTCCTGCTTTACATGTTGGGCACAGAAACGTCCTCCAGTGTTGTGTAGGATATAGGAAGGTAATGAAAACACTGGGCAATAGTGATTCAAATCTAGACAACAGAAACACCTCAACATAATGAAATTTGTGAAACAATCCAGCCTCATTCAGCAGATCTACTTCTGCAGGCAGAATAAGCAATGTACTATATTAAGCAGAATCAAGCCTGTTAATCTTAATGGATTGCCCCACTTATGGAATCCAATCCTCATTGAAATTGCCAATACATTTGCCCTGGGCTTTCACCACCTGGCGTGAGAGAACTCTCTCGGTAGTCTGTGTTATGTCGGCTGCTCTGTGGGAGCTGGGTTGGTAGCTGATCCTATTTTCTACAAGGAGGTTGGGCTAAAAAGCCTTTTGCTCCCACCTACCCCACCCCCAATCTCTACATACGGAAGCTGTGAAAAAGGCAATTTCCATGCTAGGGATCATTAGGAAAGGAATGGAAAATAAAACTGCAGCCGCATTTGGAATACTCTGCACAGGTCTGGTCACCTTCATCTAATGAAGCTGAATGTTGAAAAATTCAGGGCAGATAAAAGGAAGTAGTTCAAAAGGGCACAGTGGATTCTGGTTGACTTCTGAGCATGATTTGCTGGTGCTTAGTTGAAACTTTGAACAGCTTTGGACCTGAAGAACCATCTACTCACATATCAGCCGGACTTGCATCCATATCAAGGTTCTCCCTACCATCTAAAATTAGGTGTGCAGTGATTGGGGAGAGGAATTTCTCAGATGGGGCATCCTGCTTGTTTGGTTCTTTTCCCCAGGATCTGGCACCTATGTATTCATTCCCCTGGTCTTAAAACTTGAAGTATCATAGATTGCTGTTTTTTATTCTGCTCTTCTATTGATTGTCATCATGTATTTATTGTTTTATATCTCCTTTCAAAGGGTGGTCTGTTGTTGTTCAGTCGTTCAGTCGTGTCCGACTCTTCGTGACCCCATGGACCAGAGCACACCAGGCACGCCTATCCTTCACTGCCTCTCGCAGTTTGGCCAAACTCATGTTAGTAGCTTCGAGAACACTGTCCAACCATCTCATCTTCTGTCGTCCCCTTCTCCTTGTGCCCTCAATCCTTCCCAACATCAGGGTCTTTTCTAGGGAGTCTTCTCTTCTCATGAGGTGGCCAAAATACTGGAGCCTCAACTTCAGGATCTGTCCTTCTAATGAGCACTCAGGGTTGATTTCTTTAAGAATGGATAGGTTTGATCTTCTTGCAGTCCATGGGACTCTCAAGAGTCTCCTCCAGCACCATAATTCAAAAGCATCAATTCTTCGGCGATCAGCCTTCTTTATGGTCCAGCTCTCACTTCCGTACATTACTACTGGGAAAACCATCACTTTAACTATACGGACCTTTGTTGGCAAGGTGATGTCTTTGCTTTTTAAGATGCTGTCTAGGTTTGTCATTGCTTTTCTCCCAAGAAGCAGGCGTCTTCTAATTTCGTGACTGCTGTCACCATCTGCAGTGATCATGGAACCCAAGAAAGTGAAATCTCTCACTGCCTCCATTTCTTCCCCTTCTATTTGCCAGGAGGTGATGGGACCAGTGGCCATGATCTTAGTTTTTTTGATGTTGAGCTTCAGACCATATTTTGCGCTCTCCTCTTTCACCCTCATTAAAAGGTTCTTTAATTCCTCCTCACTTTCTGCCATCAAGGTTGTATCATCAGCATATCTGAGGTTGTTTATATTTCTTCCGGCAATCTTAATTCCGGTTTGGGATTCATCCAGTCCAGCCTTTCGCATGATGAATTCTGCATATAAGTTAAATAAGCAGGGTGACAATATACAGCCTTGTCGTACTCCTTTCCCAATTTTGAACCAATCAGTTATTCCATATCCAGTTCTAACTGTAGCTTCTTGTCCCACATAGAGATTTCTCAAGAGACGGATGAGGTGATCAGGCACTCCCATTTCTTTAAGAACTTGCCATAGTTTGCTGTGGTCGACACAGTCAAAAGCTTTTGCGTAGTCAATGAAGCAGAAGTAAATGTTTTTCTGGAACTCTCTAGCTTTCTCCATAATCCAGCGCATGTTTGCAATTTGGTCTCTGGTTCCTCTGCCCCTTCGAAATCCAGCTTGCACTTCTGGGAGTTCTCGGTCCACATACTGCTTAAGCCTGCCTTGTAGAATTTTTAGCAAAACCTTGCTAGCGTGTGAAATGAGCGCAATTGTGCGGTAGTTGGAGCATTCTTTGGCACTGCCCTTCTTTGGGATTGGGATGTAGACTGATCTTCTCCAATCCTCTGGCCACTGCTGAGTTTTCCAAACTTGCTGGCATATTGAGTGCACCCTTTGAGAGCAAAGGGTGGTCTACAATTCATTAAATACATTTTGCCCTCCTCCTCCAAACATTTTCCCTTTTTCGTTGCATAATTTACCGGTAGATGGCAAGCCAGAGGGCAAGGATCATTGGGAGCCACTCTGGGAGCTTTTTTTAAAATTTCTTGCCTGAAGAGCAGGCTAAAAATACTTTAAATAAATAAAATGTAAAACAACCCATTGGAACTGAATTGTTGTGCTGAACACCTTTCAGAATCATATTAATGCAAGCCAATAGAAAAATTACTCTTCCACATTCTATTCAATGGTATAATAACAAGGTTTCTTGGCTGTAGTGATTTTCAAAACCCCATATTCTAAAGAGGCAACCACCCTAGCCCTGAAACTTCCCTTGTTTTAGATTTTAGCTCTAGAACCAGATCAAACAAGGGTAAAATAAAAAGTCTTTCGCAATCTCCCTAAACAGATGTCCCTGGATTTTGTTTTTTTTAAGGGGCCATGATAATTTACACAAAATTAATAAATATACCCAGTCATTACTGAACTGCGAAGGGAAGGCAATTGTGGAGGGATGCAGTGGCTAAAGAGGTTTGTCTCATTGAACACCCATCTGTGTCCAAAACTGAGGAACCCATTCTGCGGAATCTAAGGTCAAAGGCTCCCATCAGCCCCTTTACTATGGGAAATTGATAGGAGCAAAGGCAGCCGCTTTGTCTCAGGTCAGGCCAGTTGTCCATCTAGCCCAGCATTTTCTGCAGGCAGAGGACTTTGCTACAATCTGAGTCTAAAAGAGAACTGTGCCAGGGTTTGGAGCTGAGAAGGATCTTTTGCATACACACACGCACCTAGGATGCTGAGCAGAAGAGAAGGGCATCTTCAACATTTCAGAGAGAAGCTCTATTCTGAGGTACTTATCTTTACCAGGTTCTTCCATTAGTACCAAGAGGACACACAGCAGTAGCCTGACTAATCAATACAGCAGCTGTACTGGCAAATGGAGACACTTTCTGGATCGCAAAGAAAGAGTTGCTTATGCTAGGTTATCATATCTGCAGGGAGAGAGGAACTCAGCAATGAAAAGCACAAAGCAGACCTCACCAAACCACTGCTTTGGACACAAAGCAAAGAGGAGCAACTTGGGAAACATAAAAGCTTGGTGAAAACCTTCCTTTCCTCTGCACTGCTTTAACCCAACATTGCCATTCCTCTAGTCTATAGTCTGCATCCGCCCTCTAGTGGCAAACCTTGAAATGGGCTCAAGAGGATAAGAACTCTGATGCTTGCTTAGGAACCATGTTGCCAATAAAGGACCAGTTATGTTGTTGTTCCTGTTGCTGTTTAATATATACTGCTTATATGTCAAATTGCTTCTAAGCGTTTACAACTATAACATCAATCCATAAGGACACCACAAAAAAGCCATGCACAATAAAAGCTGCCCTCGACGAGACACACCAGAAAGCCCATTGATCTCCTTCCATAGGTCGTGGAATCACCTAGTCCAACCCCCTGCAATGCAGGCATCTTTTGCCCAATGTGGTCCGGAGAGTGCAGTTCAGGAGGCAGAGTCCCAACGCACCTCTGTGATTCAACAAAGTGTCCTTTCAGCTCTCTTTGTCACCAGCAGCTACTGGTTATGATAGCTGTACACTGCCTCCAGGAAAAGAAACAGCATGCTTTAAAATACCAGTCACTGGGGAACGGCGGTGGGAGAGAATTACTGCCCTCTTGTGCTGCTTGCTGGCTTCCCATAGGGGAACCTGTTTGGCCACCATGGGAAACAAGGAGGCTGGGCTAGTATCGCCTTTGTTCTGATCCAGCAGCCAGGCTCTTCCAGTATTCAGCAAGCATACACATCCAAGGCCACAAAGTGTGGCAGGCAATCTGCCACGCATTTGCTTGGTGATTTTTCTTTTTTCTTTTGCAGTATTCTGGAAGAGCTGTCTTATCAGCTGCTGTACAATGCAGGTAACTGATAAGTGGATGCTAAGCTGAAATCTTCACCATAGAACTAAATGTTTCTTGAAAATTGAAACAGAAAAATGACCTGTTTTTACACATCACACACACACCACATTACAAAATATGGTGATGAAAAGAATTAAAAGAAAGCCAAATGCAAATATTATTGAACAAAGAACCAAGAAGATCATACTGTGTCTGAATGTCCTGGCTTTCCTCATCAGGCTTTAAGGTTTTTAGTTTAGTCTCAGAGAAACAGCATCTCTCTTGGCCAGTCCACAAATGCCTGAACTTTCTTTGTACCACTTTCACAGGCTTAGCTAGGGCCTGTAAGAAAGCTGGCTTTCCTTTGATGTCAGAGCACTGGGGCTCAGGTCACCTGTGAGACTCTGCTTGGCTTGGCTCAGCACCATCATTTGTAGCTTTTGGCCCAGGTGACTACAGAATGCCAGCACTCTCAAAACTGCATTTGTGGGTGTGCACTGTCAAGTCTTTCCCTCAATTGGCTCTTTGTGAAGGCATCAAAGAGGAAGATTTTCTTATCCACTAGTGTTCTATAATGCAAACAATCTTCTGATACCAGTTCGCTTGAAAGTCAGGCATGCAGTCATTTTAGACAATTCCAATTATTTTAGAAAGCACAATTCAGAGTACTGAAAAGCATAAAAGATCACTCAGCTGTTACAGAAAAGAAGAGAATTCACTTTTAAACTAGAAAGTTCCTTATAAAGTTGAATTTTGTTACAGGATTTTGTCTCTGCCTTGCATTATTTACACATATAACGCCTTGTACAGAAATTTTCTTAGTTTTGCATGAATTAGCATGCTGGCATTTTGGTTCTGCAAAACAAATCCCACTGTTCTCTGTGAGCCTGGTGTTATCAAACAGTCTGAGGAGTTATTTCATGTGAGACCACTAATATACCTTTAGCCCAGCTCCTAATTTAAACCAAGCTTGCAACTTTTAACTAAATTTCCGCTTTTGTATATTCATCAAGAGTGCTTTAAGTACCTTGTAGAATATGGCCCATTGGCTAATAAAATCAGATAGAAGTTTGTCTCATATCTTGCTTTTTCAGTAATATCCTCTCCATTATCAAGGCTGTTTTGGTCCAAAGGACATCGCCCTCCCAAATTAAGTACTATGAAATGCTGCATTGTGTGGCTCTTCATTTTTTCAGAAATGCTTTTCCAAAGGTTTCTACATATTGGGTCACAGGCTCCTTACAATTTCATGCATACTTTCCTCTGAAACAGATCTTAACAATTTACAACATACTTATGCTTGAGCAGCTTCTCTGGCCTTTGTAATGTAAAACTATGGAGCAAATATGTTGCTGCCTGGAGCATTAATCATGTGACTGTGCCCAACAGTCTGTATGTGTCTACTCGGAGGAAAGCTCCACTGGCTTCAATGGGGCTTACTCCCAGGTAAATGTGCATGGAATTCAAATTTTTTATGGGCACACTCAAGTCTTCAGTGGCAACTCTTCTTCTTGTTGTTGTAACTCTATGTTTCAGAGGATAGTAAGAGAGGGACTGCCTGATTTGTCCCTAGATGATCACCTCCTCTTTATTCATACATCTTGTGTCAAGCTACCCTATAAATCAGACATGTCCAAAGTCCGTTTGGGGCGCCTAATTCGGCCCACCGTTCGATTTAATCTGGCCTCCGTGGCAGTATATGTCCTGAGGTAAAACCACCTCAATCCTAAAAAAGCTCAACAACTTTGGTTGACCCTCGCGCATGTTCACTTCATCAAATCTGGCCCTCTTTGAAAAAAGTTTGGGCACCCCTGCTATAAATCAAACAATTCTCTTGTTGTCTTTTGCTTGCCATTCATCCCCTTTCCTCCTGCCTCCTTCGTTAATGGGATCCAGGCCCAATGTGGTCCCTTCCTTGAAGTCTCATTGCCTGTTGTCCAGAGAGTCAAGATCATGGGCATAGCATTATAGCAGCATCCCACAGATAGGGTAGGCAAAGCAAGCTCTGTTGGAATGGCAGGGGAATTTAGGGTAGTAGCAGTGCCCAGCTGGTTGAACTATTCTTAGCTAACCATCTCTTCCTCAAAACAGATCTATGCCTCTGTGCAGAAATAGCCATGCGCTGCCCCTGAATTGCATGAATTTGTTACTGAAAGGTGTCTGATGACAGTCTGGTTCAGCTCAGAAATCACTTGTTCTTGAGACTGTGGTGGGTTTCCCCCCCCCCTTTCCTTCGGTCAGTTTTACCGCAGTGGAGATGTGGAACTGAAGCTGCCTATATTGCAGAACATAGATACGAAGTGAAGTGGGAATGTGATCTCAGTCACAGAAGAGACATGATGGAGGGGATACTGAAGAGTGCCAGCCCAGTCATTAGGCGAGGTGAGGCTGCTTCCTCAGGCAGCAAAAGCCCCTGAGACCAGCACCTCGAGGGTGCCCCCGCCTGCTCTGCCACTTCCACCAGTGGCAGAGAAGCTGCACCAGCATCGACGCCAATTTTGGGTGAGGTTGTGTCCATTTCGGGTGACCTCTCACCCAAAAAAGGCTCGATCTTGCCTGAAATCAGCACCAATGGTGGCAGCATTTCTCTGCCAGCAGAATGTGGTCCACCAAAGAGTACTGTCCCACGAGGAAGAATGCCAGATATAATAGAAGCCCAGAGAAAGCTACTATATAAATCACCTGTGGAAAAACTTTGGCACGCCAGGTGTTGCTAAGCCATTGGCCATACGTTCTGGGGCCGATGGAAGTTGTACTTGTTTATTCATAAAAATATGTATAGACCACTATTCAGGGGGGAGAAATCAGTGTGTTCTATAACAATAGTATGTAAAACCATATGGCAGAAACCATATAAAGAAGTTAAAGTCAGAATTCAGATAACTATTGTGTAAAGATGTATTCTTAATTGCCAGCATAGGCCTGATAGAATATAACTCTTTTTTTCTTTCTTTTTCAGGACTGTGCCAAGACATTTTGCTACCTGAAGTGAAGAACTTCTCCCACTTTTCCAAGCACAGAAGCTGATGGAACTGGTATCTTATTTCAATACTAGCAACAGAGGTTTCCTCTACCTCACCTGAGGACAGTGGGCACATGGGACAGCAGCACACATCGCTCTGCCCTCCAACAGAAGGGCCCAACCAAGGAATTCAGGAGAGGAAGTTCTGTAGAACAGCTAGAAAACATCTGCTGCCTCAGGCAATAGTCTGCTTAATGGTAGGTTTAGCCTGTTTTTTTGTTGATTTTTTTTTTTAATGTGGTGAGAAAAGTAAAGGCAACCAGCCATCTTAAACATGCTTTTAAACTGCTTTTAATCCAGCTTCTACAGTTCTCTGTTGCTCTTGCTGTACTGTTTACATATTGTTACTTTATTTTTAAAAACTCATGTAAGCCACTCTAAATTAATTTAGGAAACAAACAAACATGCCGTATTTTTCCGTGTATAAGATTCCTCCATGTATAAGACGCCCCCTATTTTGGGGGACTCCAAATTAAGAAAACACCCCTCAGCACTACCCGTGTATATGACGAGCCCCAATTTTAAACCTAATTTTTTGGTTAAAAAAACTAGTCTTATACATGGAAAAACACGGTACCTGGTGGGACTCAGCCATAGCTCCTTCCTGCTCCACTTATACACACTGCCAATGGATCGAGAAGGTGACGTCACCGATAAGGCTGTGGGAAGGATGTCTGTAAACTCCTTCAAATCCAGTCTAACAGATGGTTGCATCATCAGTTGAGGGGAAGCAGCATCTGGACCTATTCTCCACAACAGATCATCACTATGACAGTCTCTGAAGGGAGCATTATCACAGCATTGATCATCTGTTCACCAAGTTTTCTGAGCTAAACTGCTGTACACAGTCTCATTACTAAGTTTCTGCGCTGTGGTGCTGCATGTGGCCTTCCTTAGCACATAGTTAAACAGCCAGTTATAACATTACAGAAGATAGCAATAGTCTTTCAGTAATAAATATGGTGCTAATGTTCTGTGTCAGGGCCACCAACGTGGCACCCACAGAACCTCCTATGGTACCTACAACCTATCTCAGTATATATCTCCTCAACACATCAGAGATGCTTTGCTTTTCCTGCTCAGCTGTCTGCACCGGCTCAGCCTCTCCTACATTAAATATACACTCTGCCCATATATCATTGGATGCAGGACTGGATGCCCACCCTCCCTTCTGTACTGAACAAAGGAGAGAAGAGCTTCTCTTTGTGAGCAAGCACAGTAGTGACTGGTGTAGGTGTCTTTTCCTCTCCCCATCTTTGGATGTGATGCCTATGCCTTTTTGTGGCCCTATGTCTTTTTCTACTCTTTGAGATGTGACAGCCATTTTGTATTGTGTCATGTTCCTACACTGTCATGGAGAAGGAAGTACTCACAGGGTGATGGAAAATGGCGAGGGGACAGGAACCAGAGCAGCAGGACCCATCACCAGAGGGGCCGCTGTCTCCACGAACACAACAGGTTTTGAGGTGTAGAGAGCAGCAGGAGGGGCACTCTAGGAGGCTGAGGCAGGCAAGAGTCTACAGCCTAGCTGGCCAGGTGGGGCTCACTAGCTTTGGGAAGAGGTGTGTGATTTCTCAACTGCAACAGACTTGGAACAGGTGAAGGTCACCTGCCTCATCAAGCCCAGATGCTGCAATCAGCATGCAAAGTCCCAAAGGGAAGCAGAGCTGAGGTGCTGTGTCTGCTCAAGTGTTCTCGTTGATGGATATTGCCTTGGATGTTCCTGGGCCTCTATGGGACTGTGCTTTGGGTTTGATTCTGGACTGGTGGAATTTGGACTTGGCTTAGTTGGACTGATCCTGGACTGTGTTTCCTGACCTTTGGACTTTGGCTTGCATGCATGGGTCGACCCCTGGAGATTGAACTTTGGACTTGACCTACTGACTTGCTGCCAGGTAGGCCTGGGGTTCAGCACTTTTTCAAAATTCTAAACGTGTCCCAATTAGTAAATCCTGTTCTCTGTAAATAGTAAAGGTAAAGGGACCCCTGACCATTAGGTCCAGTCGCGGACGACTCTGGGGTTGCGGCGCTCATCTCGCTTTACTGGCCGAGGGAGCCTGCGTACAGCTTACGGGTCATATGGCCAGCATGACTAAGCCACTTCTGGTGAACCAGAGCAGCGCACGGAAATGCCGTTTACCTTCCCACTGGAGCGGTACCTATTTATCTACTTGCACTTTGACGTGCTTTCGAACTGCTAGGTTGGCAGGAGCAGGGATCGAGCAACGGGAGCTCAGCCCGTTGCCAGGATTTGAACCGCCGACCTTCTGATCGGCAAGCCCTAGGCTCTGTGGTTTAACCCACAGTGCCACCCGCGTCCCCTCTGTAAATGGTATGTTAAGGTTAAAAGTTTTGTAAAATGATTTTCATCTTAACCAAATTCTAGATTGACCAGCACTGATTCAGCTACTAACCTCTGTGTACTCTGTCTTTTCTTTACTTTTCCTTACACTTACCTAGAAAAAAATTCTATCAGCTTCACTGGGCTGTGCAAAGTAAAAATTATTCACAATTAAAAAGTAAAAAGGAAAGGAAACACCATTTTGTGTGAGTGACTGACACTACTTTTTCTGTAGCTAATGCTTATTTTTCTGCATCTCCTGTCATAACCAGATAGTAGTGCCAAAAATCTGAACATAGCAGAAAGCTATTCAAATTGTTGAAGAAAATAGGTCTTTGTTGAAATATCATTCAGTGAGATCCAGTGGTCCATTTCACACATAATTAAACAATGACTTAGTGTTATAAGACTGAGGCACAGGAAACCTTGTGCTTATGAGCTTCCTTCCCCCATCCTCTGGTAAAGTGCAAGGAGTAGATTGGAAGCTTCAGTCATTTTAGATTAACCACAGTTTAATTTTATGTCTGAATGAAAAATCATGGTTAACCTTAATCATGGCTTGTTTAATGCAAACCAGCTTCATAAACTATGGTTTGAAGGTGGCTTGTTTCCCCTAACCATAGCTAAGATTAATCAGTTTCATATGCCATGGCAAGCTGTGGTTAATCTAAAATGGCAGTAAAATCTTTTGAATTTATTGCAATAATACCAGAGGAGGAGGGAGGGTTATGCAAAACCATGGAGAGGGTAGATAATGCTAAACTATGGTTTACTGTTATGAGGGATGCAGGCCTGTCCAGGCAGGTCTCGTACATGGAACAGAAACCCTTCCACGCTGTTCCTGAGGAAATTGTGATCAGGTAGCACACCTTGTGAAATCCTTTATTTCGCTTTATTTGCGCTCAGAACAAAGTAACGTTGTCACAGGTGCTCAATGTTACATCAGTTAAGAGAAGCTGTCCCACACAATGTAAACTGCAGATAATATAAGCTGCACAAAAATGGTTAGACCTGCCTTCTGCTCAATCCTACACAATTGAAAAGAAATTGCAGTAAGCCATATCAAATAAACACCTTCATTAAATGCTTAAAGTGAAGCCATCGGGATTAAAACAAGTGTGTCAACAAGTAAAACAAAGACATCCAGATATAATCTTGTGGCAGGATGAAGCAATTACTGAGGGGGCATGTAAATAAAGAAATGCAACAAATCCCTTTCCTTTTATGCATCGACAAGTAAGCAGTAGCAACGAGAGAACAATTAATTAATGCACAAAAGCTAGTTTCAGCTAGTGGCATATTTTGGCTGCCATCCCAAGAACATAAGCAGAGTCTCAACAGACCCCAGGCCTAGGAAGCTGGATCACAGCTGGAAGAAAGCTGGTATCTACTTGGTGCTAAAATAGCACTACCAGCTCCAGCAATTTCACCACACTTCTCATAATGCCACCATGAGGTGAAAGCCCTTGAGGGAGCACTCAGAAGGTGAATGTGGGGCCAAACACCCCCAGGTGTCAGAGTGGTTTGATTTCTTGGTTCCCTTGAGCTTTTCCTGATGCTCTATGGAGGAGAAAAGTTGATGAAAGATGGGAAGCTCCAGTCAATAACTGGAATTAAGAACTGCTGTTCACTTTTTCAGATTTTAGCAGATGTAGAAAAGATGTTGAGTGGTCACATAGTGATGGTAATATGTAGTTCGGTCCAAAGGTGCCCGTTTTGACTGGTAGAGTGGAAGGCAGGGAGGGTAACAGTAGGTGGAGCCAGATCCAACGACAAGAAGAGTCAACTAATTCTAGTTTTCTCCCCATCAGCCTCCTTGCTGAGCTGGACAAGGGCAACATTGGGCTTAAGAAGGAGAACATTGCCAGCAAGGGCCACCTCCCAATCCATAAAAAAGCAGGCAGGGGCTGGCTGAAGGCTGACTGAGCTTGGTGGGGCAGCACCCTATTTATCCTAATAGACTCCAGGTGTTTGGTCCTGTGTGTGTAACTCATGCAAGTGGTCTCAGCATAATAGTCTGGAATTTTGGGACTCCCATACATGTTGGGCTGAACTCCCAGACTACGGCAGACTCTTACATGACATTTGCTGCCTCGGGCAAAGGACAAGATGGCACCCCTCCCATTTCACAAACAAGTGAACCAGATTGGCTGGCTCTTATTTCAACAGTCATGGTGGGGCAACATCCTGCACTGAATGGGAGGGAGCAGGGCAGCTTAGGGTGCCCAGAGCAGGCTGCAATGTGGCATGCTCATCTCTGTTCCTCCAATGCCTCACCACCACTCCCTGCCCCAGAGCATCTTCCGCCTGAGGCAGCTGCCTCACTCTGCCTAAGGGTAGGGCCAGCCCTGCAAGCTAAAAAGATTCATATCGACCAGCAACTTACCTGGATTTAAGCAATCAACACAGAGTAATGTGAGCTGGAACCCTTAGCAATGTCTTAATTCAAACTCCTGGCCCGCTTCCCCTCCAGGCAGCATTTACAATGGAAACATTTAACAAGTGTATGTGTGCAGCCAAATGTCAACCAAGGTTGAAAGGAGCCTTTTGTTCAGTGCCTTGGGGCTTTAAGCTCCAATTCTTTACAAATATTTGTTTGATTTTGGTGGAGGAAAACAAGAACATTCCTGATAATGAAGAAGAGATAATTATCCCCCAATCAGGGAGGGAAAAAACTTCAAAAGGCTCTGCTTGATCTTACATTAGAGTGAGCTGGGCTGGGTAGCTCCCTTGTGGCTGTCTCATATTTACTGCTTTCCTTAAAGGATAATGACAGAAGCATATTGTCCCTGCTAGCTGTGTTTGATTTACTGGACCTGAAAAAGAGTGAAGCTAATGGATGAAGAAAGGAGCAAAAGGGGTTTTATGGTGCAAGTTTGCACCTTCACATTCCTGCTTTATTTGCTCAACTCATCCTTAGCACAGTTTTCAGCTCTGGACTTTGGCAATCTTTACTCAGAAAAAACACACAACATTGCTCCCCTTTAGGAAGGCCAGGTCATATGCTTCTCCTTCCCTCATTCTCAGTCTTTGGCTGAATCCCAAACAGTAGTTCTTGAACCACCATAAAAGCTGCTCTCTCTTGTGTGGAGTTTATGAAAAATAGAAAACTGTGAAAATATGCACGAGTTTTCAGTGCCTGTTATTGGATAGGCAATACCTAGGTTTTGTGTCCCCATGATGCTTTACTGCAGCCTTCTTCCAAAACATGCTTGTCTCCTACAGAAACACAACTGAAGGAAATAAAACTCTAGCACCTTCAAGGCATGCACATGATGGAGTTTTTATCCCATCCACAGAAACAGCAGCGATATTAATAATAATACAGCAGATTCCAGATTCAGAGCAGCTCTATCTACCCTTGGCCAGACAGCAGTGAGGTGTGATAGAGCAGCACATCCACTGCCACATCCACAGCTCTACTGCTCATGTTAGCCATGGTGCAAGGCAAGGGGGCAGGCAAAATTCTGCTTCATGCTATACCAACCTGGAGTTGTTACAGCAACTGGGTCTGATGGCATCAAGTGGCAGCAATAGGGTTGGCCTGGGATCCTCCCTTCTACACCTAGAACAGCTGTTCAGCAGTACTTCTGCATATTCACACTTTTGGCAGGTGGAACAGGAAGCTCCATGCTGGAGAAGTGCCATCAGCATCACTCCATGGCCAGATGTTGGCGAAACTGTGGATTGGATGGAAGTAGGTCCCCCATCCTCCACCATCCAGTATTGCGGGAGTTGGTTGGTTTGCAGCTTATTATTAATATTAAAATGCTAAACAATATTTGAGAGAAATATGGACACTCAGAGGCCTCATAAGTTTTGGATATTAACAGGCCTCGCCCAAGACATGTCACTACTTGTGGCGAATGACAAGATGGTGACTTCTGTACCATGCATGGAAGCCAACTGGACCAGCAGTTGAATCTTACTTGAACACCACCCCAGCCCTTTCCCCAACATCTGCCACCTGAGGTGGCCACCTCACTCTGCCTATTAGAAGAGCAGGTCAAGGCTCTTAAAACCAAGCCTTGGTAGCTTGCATGTTACACTCTTTTTTCCCCTTCACCCTTTCCCTTTGAAATTCAGCCACTTCCTAGATTCTCCCGGTTCCCCTCTCCCTACTTCTCTCTCTTTTGTCTCGTGCTTTCCCAATTGTTCCACTCACCCCTCTGTCAGCTCAGGCCCTGCCTCTGATTCCCCCACATCTGGCCCTTTGTACTGCTGTAAGGAGTCTTACGAGGCTTCAAACATCACCCAGCTGCTCTGCATCCCCACTTCTAATCTGCCAGGGTCTGTGTCCAGTAGGGCCAGGTAGGAGACAGTGCTGCAGCCAGACATAGGGCTCATCCAGACCTACTTTTTGACCAGCGCTTTTTAGTTACAGGTCTGCTTTCCTGGTCCACGTCTTGAGTGCTTACCCCCATCCAGTGCTTTCCCCACAAAACCCAATCTTTGCCACTGAATCAGAGAAAATGGCAAATTGAGTTTTCTGTGAATTGCCAGTTGCTCTAAATTGGTGGTAAAGATTGGGATTTTGTGGGGAAAGTGCTCGGGCAAAAAACAAACAAACACAAAGCAAAGCAAAACCAGTCGAACACAGGCTGAGAAAGCCCAGACCTGGACATGCAGAGCAAAGGTAAGTGTGAATAGCTCATACATTCAATGCCCTCTCGACAGACAATTCCTTTGATTCCATCTCTCCTCCCAACTAAAAAACATTCACATCTTTAAAATATTTTGGAATGCTCTAAATATTTGCCTATAATTTGTGCAGTGCATTCAGGGTGCCAAGATATGCACCAGAAACCTCTTGCTTAACACTTGTTTGAAGTTGTCCACAGTTACTGTTTCTCCTCACAGCTGCAATGTCTGCACCGCCTTTTTAAAGGGTTGCTTCTCCTTCCTTGAGTGATCCCAGTCTATCTGGGATCACACAGGGAGTGTGCTAACAGATTTAATTATGTAATGCCGAGGGCAAGCTAAGCCAATTGCCCTTGCTCTAAATGCACACCTTCACTGCTGCCCAACCCTATGTGGGCAGCTACATTTCCATACCCTTTCAAGTCACCTTCCAAGAATTGTCAAAAGTGGAGGCAATTTTCAGTGCTGCTGAAAGTGTCCCTGAACAGCAAACCTCATTCTAAACTAATTTCTAAAAATATTATCCAGTGGATTGTATGGATGTTACGGAAAGAAAACAGGATAAAAGCCAAGAGAAGTATCACAGTTATTTGACTACCAGGAATTCCACCCAGATCCCTTATAGTTCCCAGCAGCCTAATCCACTGTCTTTGGGATTCTATGAAGAGTCCTTAGGCTGGGGTTGCAGTAGTGTCCAGCAGCCAAATTGCTTTTGGGTGAGAGTGAAAAGGTAATTAAAGTTACAATTAAGATTACACTTCATAAATTTGTTTAGTAAATCACTTCCCCCCGCCCCCAGTGTTTTTGAAGCGTAGGTGTTAGCATGGACAGTGTCAGTTACTGCTATACATTTTTCAGTGTTTCACATTATACTGCATAATATATACCTCTCAGCTAAGGTTGACCATTTAAATTTTCGTGTCCACGTTTATATTTTATGTGTTCCAAATCTGCAGCAGCCCTGAAAAAGTTAAAGGGTTATTCTCCCACCCCCATCATCAAAATGCGCTTGGGCCACTTACAGGTATCAATAAATCATTACCTCTGAGTACCAGCTTGAGGCCTTGCCTCTTCTCTCATTCTGTTTAAACCAGCAGGAGGATCTGTGACAGTGACAGGCTTGCCCTCTTGTCATGGATCTGGCCGCTTAGCCTCCGCTCTCTGCTAACCAAGGACAGTGACACAGCCAGACAGAGAAGTTCATAGCTAGTGACATCTCCTGTGGGTGGGAAGCAGAGTGGCCTTGTTATATCGGGGCCAAAGGGAGAGCATCACTGAGGTTGAAGAGTACATGAAATTTAGCAGGGTACCTGGGGAAGGGACACTGATAACATCTTTCCAGAAGGCAATTGTGCCACATGGAAGGTGCACAGTAACCTATTTGTCCACCTAGGCTGAGCCTTCCTTGGGCAGAGAAGAGTCTTTCCTGCCATCACATGCTACCTGATCCTTTCAACTGTGCTCCCTTACTGAGCAGGGGTGGGGAACCTTTGGCCCACCAGTTGTTGCTGAACAAAATCTCCCATCAGCCACAGCCGGCACGGTCAATAGTCAAAACTGAAAGGATTTGTATTCCAACATCATCTGGTGGTCCAAAGTGCGAAGGAGCCTTCACAGAAAAAGTTCCCGGCAGCCTTTCATTTTGCAGACTGAATGAACTCCAGGTTTCTTGGGATTTTTTCCTCCCGCCCTCCCGCATGGATCATTAGTCCAGGAGAAGAGGAGGGATGGGAAAGAGCCTGCACTCGGAACCTATTGCAAGTGTCCAAATCCAACATTATTCTGGGAGAACCATTCATGTGTAGAGCCAGCCCTCAAAAGCAATACAGATGTTTGGTAGTGGCTTGCATAGGAATAACTATGCAATACCCAACCACTGCCTGGAAGTAGCTCAGTGAATTGCACTGAACATAAATGTGTGTGATCAAGACTAGAATATAAGTGAGATAAGCTAATATGGCACTGTATGGTACTTTGCATTTTCATGTTAGAATAACCAGTTTAGTGGTGTAAGGTTTTGAGAGGTTTAGCCTGTTTTATATATTGAGAACTGTTGAGCATGTCTAACCTGCAACGGTTGAGGATTAAGCACTCTGAATGAGGCAGTGGTTCCCCATGTTTCAGATGACATACACGTTTGCTCAAGTCCAGCAGGGAGATAGAATGAAGGACTCGCTTCACACAGGGTCAAGTGTGTGTGTGTGTTGAGAGAGAGAGATGTATGCCAGAGATGAATGTTTTTTAAAATGTGGGGCAATAGTTTCTTACTCCCAAAAGGAATTTTATGAAATTTATATTTGAAAATTAAAGTAAACCGGCTTGTAATCAGTTTTAGGCTTGAGAGTTTGTTCTCCACCAGCACATATTTGTTTTATAATTTACAGACTATTGATCCAGGGCTAATTCGCCATTTAAGAAGATTGGCATTAGCAAGTTCCATTATAGCATGCTGGGAATTTTTATGGGTATTGGCAGCACTGCTTCATTTACATTTCGCAGACATTCACTTTGATGCAGTGTAAGTTAAACCCCATGATATAAGGAAACTATATCAATTTGAAAAGGCAATTAATAATAATAGGTCACAACTAGCCATCCTTTCATGGACATCACTGGATTCATTTTTTCCATACCACTAACCATTTTTGTTTCTATTACCCTGTGGGGTGACATTTTTCTCTGGGAAAGAGACATCCTCCACCAATCTACAGAGTCCCCCACCCCCCGGGCAATTCTGTGTGGTGCACAGGTTGTATGGTCTTTTGCTCATTTTCACTCTATTTAGCTTTGGCTTGTTAGCAGTGTCTTCATTGTTTACTTTTTGCCAGGTGTCAAATATTAATGTCATAAGCTATCAAATACTGACAGTTCTAGAGATGGTTGCCAAGTACCAAAAAAACAACATGCATGCCAGCAACCTAATATTGCCAAAAAAGACAAAATAGTATTGGAAGTCTGTTACCAAATGCTGTCATAAGGACTTAAGAAGAGCCTGCTGGATAAGGCCAATGGCCCATCTAGTCCAGCGTCCTGTTCTTACAACCGCCCAACAGATGCCTGTGGGCAGTCTGTGGGATGTGAAACACAGATCAGTAAAATACAACATCCCTAGAGTGGACATAAAAAGGGGATGTCTGGACCAGCCAGTCGGAACTTCCTGTTTCTTCCTGGACTGGGACAAACTTCCTCTGCATGTGACTAGAGGTGGGCATGGCCTCACCTGTGCAGGTAACAAATACCTCATCTCTCTCTCTTTGACTCCATTCCTCGAAGAAGCAACATCTGCTTAGCCTAAGATGCTCTCTTGGCTTGTCAAGAGAGGACAAAGGAGCTATCTCCTTATGAGATAGTTTCCAGGTATATTACTTTTGTAACTTAAGTCTGCCTTCTGGGATCCATCTGTGAACAGAATGAGTGAGTGAGTAAACTCTTTTTATACTTTTATAGAAGACTGTGTTGTGTCTTTCTTTTAATGAGGGACTAAAGGGGAAATTACCAGGAAACTTATTTTAGAGGCTTATACAAGCCTGGCAAACACTACCCACTGCACAAGTTTAAAAAGGGGGATGTTAATCTGCTAAAATGTAGAACTTGTTAACACAAGTTGGAAAGGATATAATTAAACAATATATCCTCTCCTGCCTCCCTGAACCTTCCCACACAATCTCTAAGCGGGACCTGAGAACAAAGTTCCTGGTGGTTTTTGTTTTGCAGTGAAACTGAAACAGACAAAAAAAAATTCACAAATAAAGTGAATGAATAGCAATACTTGCATTGACTGCCTGCAAAAGTGAAATGAAGTTTGTTGCTGGATTAAAAGCCCTGATACACTCAAAATATGTGAGGCTCGTTGCACATAGGCCTCTCTGATTTTGCTCTAGAATTAGTAAACAGAGCATTTTTTCTCCTGTATTTTAGAACCAGCTCACCTTCTTTTTCTCAACAAGACACCTGTGCAATGTCAGAGTGCCTAAACCTGTGAAAAGAACTGCACTGCTCCTACCTACACCATCAAACTTTTAGCACTTTCTGTGACTGTTATTTTCTGGCCTTTGATTTTCCGGGACCCAGGGCCCACCTTTAATTTCAAACACCAATACTTCAAACTTGTATATTATTATTTTTCTTTAATGTATCTCTCTAGATCTGTCATTTTCTCCCCCTCTCTTTTGCCATCTATTGCTGTCTGCCACTTTCCACCTTTTTCTCTTATGCTCTTCCCTATCCAAAGATGTTTGCTGATGCCACTTCCTTTACATAAGGCCACGAACCACAAATCAAAGTTTAATGTGCTATTGCATGGGGCATCAGGTTTATGTACCGGTAGCCATCTGTACTCACTCATGTACTCAGGATATGTCCAAGCAGTAAGTGAACAAGGACACAGGTGCCCTCAGCTTGCTCTAAGGTTGACAGCCAGGGAATGTTAAATTCCAGAAACTCAACTTTTCCTCTTGCAAAATTAAAATGTTATCATTAAATGGGGCGTCTTGCTCTATTTACCCCTAGCATCAACAACTTGCACATGTTGTGTCAACCTGCTTCTGTGCCTGTACTATTCTGATGGACTTGGGGAATATTGGGATGATACCCCAGCCCCAATCAAAATACATGGAGAAGGCTCGGGGGGGGGGGAATTCCCCCCAATGGCTCACATTTTGAGAACCTGTACCGGTATCTTAAACATGACCATCTTTCCTCCCATCTTTATTATTATGCCTTACATCCAAAGCCCATGGCTGTTGCTCTGTTCTAAGGGTTCATCTGCCTGCTGATTCACATCGTGTAGTGAACCTCTGTAGTGGTGGCTTCCACAGCTGGGGCACTTTGCTTTGGGCTTGTCAGATTTTTGATGTCACAAAAACAACCGGCAGATCCTGTGTTTAGGGGATGCTTTCAATGAAGCACCAATTATTAGATCATTGTCAATTTGAGAGGAGGTTTCAGGCAGCATTCCATTGGGGTCTGCTCTGGATGCATTACTGTTCCACAGTTTCATTAATGGCTTAGCTTAAAGAAGTAGCAAGTACGCTCAGATCTGACGATGGCTCAAAATGGAGGAACTACAAGCACTAGAGGGCAAGATTAAAATTCAGTGTGATGTTTAAAATAAAATAAAAATTAAAGAAATACAGAAATATTAACTGAGGGAAGACTGTCAGGGTTTAGTATATTCTGTGACAAGCTTGGGAAAGGGACAGTACACAGCTCTTGCCTGTGTGTGACACACACACAATCACAAAGTGAGATCACCAGCAGCTTAAGACTCTACAGGCTGCTGTGCCAACTCACCTAGACTAAACCTTCTGCTACTGTCAAATCATCAGGATTTAAATGAAGCCATTTGTGCCCTTTCTTCTACCAGAGTTTGTTCTCTGCCGTCAGAAAAGAGGATAATTTGTCTTGATAAGGGAGAGATTGGTAGTGGTTCAGTTCATCAGTGTAAATTAATGCTGCCAACCTACACACTGCCTGCTTCATGGACTTTAGTCCCCGCCTGTGAGAGAACTCAGGAAAGGCATTTTGCAATTTTAAAGTGGGGTGTGTGTGCGCGCACGCCTGTGGCCCTCCACATGTTATTGGATGATGGGAGATGGAGTGCAACATTTGGAGGGTCATAGGTCCTCCATCTGTAAGCTAAAAGTGTTGGAGGTGAGCCACAAAATCCAGTTCTGAGACCTAATGACTAAATGGGATGAGTGGGCTTGAAATGAATGCATCGTTGCAACACATAACCATTACAGTTTGGTAAATGCCCTGTCTATTTCCTCCATTTTAAATTGGTTACTTCTGTTGAAGAATCTCGGCTATGTTTCCATTATTTTTCTCACTAGAGATTAACAGAGGTAATCAATAAGGATAGTGTTTGAATCTCTCTCGAGGGTAGTACGATAGTGAAGAAGAAAATGATTGTTTTCTCTGAGGTACATCACCTGGGCTTCTTCGTTGTAGCTCATCTCCCTGCCCTCCCTTTTGGAGTCTATAACCTAAGTCATTTGCTAAAAACTCCCTTGACTGCAGAATGCTCCATGAATGACATAAGTATTGATGCATCAGGGAGCAGAACAGGATGCACTGCACAGTGAAAACACCTGAATCTTTTAGCATTACGTGGGACAGAGACACAGTTCGTCTGTTTCAGTTCTGTTTAGAAAAACCAGATGGTGTAGTATAACAATCCCCAGTTCAGTTTTTCAGATATTGAAGTGCTTTGTGTTAAACATTGACATCAAAGGACTTTGAAATGGCCATGCTAAGCAGTCACCATGAAATGTCATTGCTTCATTAGTGTCACTTTAAAGGCATAACATTAGATTTCCAGCGCTGCTGTGTGAGTTCCGTAGCCATATTATGCATAGGGCAGTTTAATTGCCAGCAGCAACAAGTTTCACTCATTTTCTCTTTCTTCTGTGGTTAAGTAGCACAAGTACTAGTGCAATCAGACTTAACATGTTTCCATAACTTCAATATACCTCTACCAACTCTCTCTCTCTCTCTCTCTCTCTCTCTCTCTCTCTCTGTGTGTGTGTGTGTGTGTGTGTGTGTGTGTGTGGTGTGTGCATGCACAGCAGTTAAAAACATATGATATTGGGTGTGGAAAATATTTTAAAAGCCGTAGCTACTCATAATGGGTTTTTCAACTTATTTATGTGTATATGTAGGTCAGTCAGACTAGTCAGAGACATTGTGCCCAATTTTATTATTTTAAACAATTTTAGGGTGCAAAAGTACCCATACTCAGTTGTCCTAAGTTGAGCTTTATTGATACAAAGTAAAGCTTTAAAAACCCCAATCCTGATGCACAATGACACTGAAGTAAATGCAAATCACACTAACACTAACCTCTTTTATGAATAATTCATTATTACTTTTTACAAAAAAAATCCCAAGTGCAATGGTAATCTTAGTGAAAATTCAGTGTCAAAAATAGCAAGGAAGACTCAAATTCTAAGAACAGTATGATGATTACTAAATGACTTGCAATGCCCTTGCAGGTAGTAAGGAGAGAGATGGCCCAAATTATTCTAATTAGGGGTTTTGCTGAGTCAGACAGAAGCTACTGAGCATGACGTTAACTGGAGGGAGAGCCTTGTTTTCTCCCAGAAAGCTCCACCTTTGTATTCTCAGGGCTGTCTAACACAAGACTATCTTCTTCATGAATATTACCTCAGTGGAGGTAATTGTTATGTGCTAACGATGCAGCTGACACTTACACTTCCCAGATATGATAGCCATGTAGGAAAAACCATCCTTTATGGAGTGGTGAGGAACCTTTGGCCTGGGGATCAAATAAAGCCCTCAAGGCTTCTCTGTCTGGCCTAAGACTGTGCTCAGACTATGCACCTTTCCAGGCCACACTTCCTCTCCGCAGGCTATATCCTTCACTGACCCAGTTCCATCCTTGAGCACTTCTGCATAGCTAGAACATGTCCTTGAACTATGATAATGCCTGTTTGCCTGGATGGAGACGTATGTGTATGTGTAGAAATCACTGGTTTATCCATGGCTGAAATGTAGCCTACTGGTCAAAGGTAAGAGCCACATCCATTGCTCGGCCCACTTTTGCTGCTGACCATGCCCACATTTGCTTTTGGTCCTCACCACCAACAGCTTGAATACCTTTCCCCCACCCCACCCACAGTGTGCTCACAAAAGAATGTGGCCCTTGGGCTAAAAAATATTCCCCATCCCCTCACCTAAAGGTGGCCAGATATTATTGGACTCCAGCTTCCATCAGCCCTACACAGCATGGCCAATGCTTAGGAATGCTGGGAGTTGTTGTTCAACAATATTGCCTACTTCTGGGACTCTAGTGTGACCCAAACCTCTGCCAGAGGGATTATGTTGCCAGTGTCCACCCCTCACCCCATGTTGGTCTTTATAGGAAAAGCTAGTGTTTGCTACTCAGTGAATAATCAGAACAGAATGGTCTGAAGGCAAATTAAGCAGTTCTACTGTGGAAGCTAAACAGGTTTGGCTCTGGAAGCTGTCTGGATGGAAAAACAGTCTAGAACAGGCATCCCCAACCTGCAGCCCTCCAGATGTTTTGGCCTACAACTTCCATGATCCCTAGCTAACAGGACCAGTGGTCAGGGATGATGGGAATTGTAGGCCAAAACATCTGGAGGGCCGAAGGTTGGGGATGCCTGGTCTAGGAGCCATTCAGAAGCCACTCTGAGCTTTCTGGAGGAAAAGTGGAATATAGTTTGAAAAATAAAGTAAATCATCAGGAAGTGACCCTCGGACTTTTCAAAAAATCTATGTTGCCATAGAAACCCCTTTAGAAAGATAAGGCATCCCAAGGGTCCAAAATTAGCATTTTGTTTGTTGACTTGTAGTCCTAAGATGAAAAAGACATAACTCTTTGCTGCTTTCTAAAATATGCTAAGCAACAATTCTGCACCTGAGCCACCAGTAGAGATGAAAATGTTGGTAACAGACCATGAAGGCAGGAACATCCCAATGAAAAGAGCATCTGCTGTTATGTTTCAGAGCTTTGACATGTGGCTGATGCAAACTTTGTCAGAGAAATGAAGACTATTGTGGAATAAATAGTAGCCTCTTTCCCTTCTACATTCATTACAGCTTGAATTTGTTTATTTAAAGCATTCTGCACCACACTTCATAAGAGCAGGTTCCACAGTAGAGTACAATATAGAATATTTAAAACAAAATCTAGTACAATAAAGTGCTAACAGTACAATCCTCTCCTCACAATACTTTCTGATGGCTGTGGGTGGGTAGGATACTGCTTAGTCTCTTCTCCACCAACCTACACTGGTAGCCAGCAGAAAGCCCTGAAACAGAGTGGAGGTACCATGCTGGTGGCTTTGGATCTACTGGATTGCTGGACCCTTCAGCTATGCCTTCCTATAGCGGAAGGATGTGGGCAAGGCACTTGGATCAGTGCGGGAAACTACGTGGACTCTAGACTCTTGCCCCTTGTGGCTGATTAAAATGAGCAAGGAGGCGATAGCCAGCTGAGCTACGGAGGTGATTAACATCTATATGAAACCACTGAGTGGTGTTATCCAGAGAATCAGAGTATTTTGTCATCAATAAGCAGATGACCTGCAGTTCCATATCTCCTTCACATCTGCTGTATCCAATGTCTGGCTGTAGTAACAGACTAGATGAAAGTTAATAAACTGAAGCTCAACCCAGGCACAGTTAGTGGGAGGTTCCCTAGACCAGATGGGTGGAGTTCAGCCTGTTCTGGAAGGAGTTGCGCTCCCCCTAAATGAGCAGTTTGGGGGTAGTTCTAGATCCACAAGTAGCACAGAGTGCCCTCCATCAGCCTTGGCTGATGTAAACAGATGGTAGCATGTGGCCCCAACCTCACAATTTCTGATATAATAGGGGATACTATTAAGGGCATTTACTTATAGGAAAGGAGAAGTTGGTGGAAGGGAGAGTAATTAGAACCTCTCCCATGACTGTTTTGTAAATCCTCCCCTCCTCCAGTTCATTTTCAGATGTGGTGAGAAAGAAAGAAAATCCAAACCACCTGAAAATTACCTGTAGGGTATTAGCAGCCCCTTATGCTAATACTATGAAGGAAAAGCGGGGCTAAGAGCTGTATGTGTTTCACTCCTAACTTCTGATTTGACCCTCAGACTCCAGTCTTGAACCAATAACAAACTGTGGGTATGGATAGCTATTGCCATCACAACTTGCTTATGAGCAGAGTGATCTCATTGGCTGCTGCTGAAGACAGAATGCTGAGTTTGATAGACCTTGGTCTGATCCACCAAGGCAAACCTTTTGTTCGTATTCTCATTTTTTTGCTGAGATGAGGATTATTGATAAAACAACCAAGACATCAATCAATATGTTTGTGGGCCTTGCTTTGACCAAGTGGCTCTTGTTTCTTGGAACGGTAGCTCAAGGTCATAATCTGAATGAACTAGATCTTTCTGACTGAAAGATCAGCCACATTCAGTCCATCATTTGGAATATAACTTTAGAAAAACTGAACTAGTCCACTGTTTGCTGTAATTTGCTTTTTCTTTGTCCTTATCTGAGAGAGGCAGTTGGGGTCAGGGCAAAGGCAGAGCTCCCAATCCCAGAGCTCTCTCTCCTCCTCCACTCTGTTTCTCCAATATTTTTCTGGAAAATGTGCCTTTTTCCTGGTTCACTAGATTTGAGATCTTTTCTCATCATATTCAACCTCTTAAATATCCTATTGAACCTCTAATTTGCTGAACCATTTATTAGAGACCAGTTACATAGTTTGTGTTTACGGGCCCAGCTCTAATGCAGGTTTTATTTTTTATTTTTTATTACATTTATATTCCTTCTTTCCTCTGAGAAGCTTGAGGTGGCAAACACTTCCCAAATTTATAATAATAAATAGCAATCATCTAACAATCCCTTGAGGTATGTTAGGTTGAGAGTAAGTGACCAGCCCAAGGTCATAGGTGAGTCAGGATGTGAACCCTGGTCACCCAGGTCTTAGTTCAACTTTTCATACTATGTGGGCCACAACAGTACTTTGACATGGAACCTCTAGGCTGCACACTGTCTTGTCATGGGGGGGAGCAACACACACACACCCTCCTGCCTTCCCAAAGCTGGCTAAGTGAGGTGCTAGGTTTTAGGAAGGCCCAAGGCTCTGGCAGTGTCCTAGAACCCTCCCACTTCATTCCCCAAGCTGGGAAAGTGCAGGAGGACTCTAGGACCCTGTCAGAGCCTTCACGCCTCCTTCCCAAAGCCCAGTGGCCTCACTTTCTTGGCTTTGGTAAAATAGTGTGAGGGTGGGGTGGGGTGGGGTGGGGGACATCAAATGTTGTTAAGGTCCACCAAAAATGCTCTTGAGAGCTGCATGTTTGACCATTATGCTCTAACCACAACACCACACTGCCTACATGCAATTAAGATTGCAACCTTATACATACTTATCAGGAAGCATGCCACATTGGACACAGTGGGACGAAAAAAAAAGAAGAAAAGCATACAAAGGATTGTGGTGCATGAGATGTGTTTCAGTTGCGTTCTAGCTCATTGGGAGGGAACACCTCTGAACCCGTTTTGGGGTTTGGGCTCAGACTTGGGATACCTCCTTGCTCAGTAGCTTAATTTGCATTAGCAATTTGACAAGACCCTCGGATTTATTTATTTTTAAGTGGATCGTGATGGGGATTGTAGCTATGGAGTTTAAAGCATCCTTCTATTATATGCCTGAATTTGGATCATAATTTTGCAGTATCACTCATTTTCACCATTTGGGATTTGCTGGGATTTGCTGACAGCTGCAAGGCTTCTTCTGCAAGGCCTTGGGCAGCCACTGCCAGTGGTGGACATTGCTGGGCTATGTAGACCAGGACTCCACATTCTCTTATAATAGAGCTTCAGGAAGTTGATACTGCGAACTTCTTGTTCCAGGTGCATCACCTATCACACACAAAACTCTCAGCTCTCGATAATAAAAATGTCACTAAATTCTAACAGAGAGGATTTTGGTTCCTTGTAGAACCACAGAGTTTACCTTGCCCTCTTGGCAGCCCTTCAAGTAGAACCATACTCCCCACTCCAATCTTTTCTTTTCCAGGCTAAACGTACCCAGTTTGTTCAAGATTTCCTCACAAGATTTGCTTTCCAGATCCCTGACCATCTTGAGAGGGATGTTTGTTACCAGTTGAGTTATAATACATGCAACATTTACTTTAAAAGTTAGAACTTGCCAGTTAAATTTAACACAGTAGCGAAGGGTGAGTGATTACAGGTCAGGATGGAGTACTGCTGTTGCATACCAGATTCATGCTTCACCGTTACTCCCTGTCTACAGCCTCACATGAAGGAAGATATCAGAGATGTGCAAAACCCACCCAGCCCTCTTCAGAAATTTCACCCATTCATCAAAATTGTTTTAACTTCCCCAATCATACCTGCAAAGGCTGTGAGCGAGCAGAGCAGGACTCTTCAGAATTGCCTTGAATTTTGTTTTACACATCTGAACTAGATGCAAATGCAACCTTTAGCAGAATCCCAGGATGCAAACTCGCGAATTAGGTGCTTCCTAATGCTTTTTCATCACCCTATTGGGCAACAATTCTACCATTTGATGAAATAAGGTGGTAGGCAGAGGTGTTGGAATTCTGTATTGTTCCATTTCAGACTATAGCTGGGTAGAAGTATGGTTTTTTATTATTATTAATGCTCCTGGTCCCCTGCACATAAAACACTCTCTGCATGAAGCAAAACCATCAAGGAGATGGCTGTGCTAACACACTTTCCCCTGATGTGCTCATTTACTACATAAAAGGATACCCTTCTCCTTTGCCGTCTTCTCCCTCCTCTTCTGTGGGGAGCATTCAGAAATACGAGCTCTCACCTGCAGAACGAACTGACCCAATGCAGAATACTATCACTTCGGTTTTGCTGCAGTCGTTTTCACACATTCACTGAATGTGGGGAGGGCAGAATTGCATCCACTGCCTCCACTCCATGCTAGACTATCAAATGTGAACGAGTGGTGTAGGTTCTGTCTGCATAACCAAGAAGGGGGTGGGGGTGGGATAAAAAAAAGAGAGAGGATCCTCAGTCCAGGGTACAAAGCTATGCCTGCACATTGCTACCCACCTGGCTCTGCTCAGACGTTTCGCTGCATGCATAGAGAGTCTGCCCCTCCACAGGTTCAGTGAAGTGCTGGCTGTTCTGAGAGCATGGTATATAGATGGTTAAAACGGGGGGGGGGGACAACCCGGGTGGCAAATGGGTACCTTTCCCCACTCTTTCAGAACATGATTGAAAATGAAGTGGGAGGAGTCTCATACCTGCTCCTGAGATTGAGCGGGAAAGTGCAGCGTCTTCATTCACCTGGCTTGCCAAGGTGTGCTCGGCTCCTGCATGCGGCACAGACGCCTCTGTTTCCACAAAACAGCCTCCCCACAGCCACGCCCCGAAGGTCCAGGCCACAGAGCAGCGCCCAGGACCTCACAGGGCACCTTCTTGGGGCTCTTTAGACCAGCCCTCCCTCTCCCCGCCCCTGCCCCCCTCTTTCAGCTTCGTGACGAACCCATCCCGATATAACTTGTGGAGACGCGCTCCCCCCCCCCCCGCCCCGCGCCTTCTTACTACCATTCAGTTAAGGAAGGTGGCTCCGGCGAGGGGGGGGGGTTACACCCGCCTTTTTCCCGCCTCCGGGCGCTGAGGGGAAGAGGGGGGGAAAGGAGCTTCTCTCGCCAGTCCTGCAGAGGGTGGCCTCTGTGTGAAGGGAGCCCGAGAGCGGAGCAGGGCAGGGGTCTTCGGGCCTCGCCCCCCACCCCGAAAGGCGGACTCTGTCCTAAGGCAGCCCCCCCCCTCCCAGCTCCCTCGGCCGTCGGCCCCTGGCGCCGCGGGGCTGCGACTCCTTCGCAGGGGGCCGGGACTGGGCGGGCCTAGAGAGGGAGGCAGGCAGGCGGGAGAGGCGGCGGCTCCTCGCGCAGCCTCTAGCTGTCCCCGCCCGCTCGACAGCAGCAGCTCCTCTCGAGCCCGTGTGAGCAGCGGCGGCGCAGGCAGCTCCGGCCAGCGCTCGGCGACGAGGATGCCCAGCCCGGCACCTCCGCAGTGCTCCCGCTCCGCCCCGGCATGGTGAGTGAGGGAAGGCAGGCAGGGGGGCGCGCAGGGTTGGCGGGCAAGGGCGAGGGAAGAAAGAGGAGGGGACGGAAGGTGGCCGGCCAGGGCTGCGTTCAGCGCAGCCTGCCAGCTCCTGCCCAAGGGTCGCTGCTGCTGCTGCTGCTACTGCTGCTGCTGCTGCTACTGCTACTGCTGCTGCTGCTGCTGCTACTGGAAGTGGTAGTGGTGCTTCTTCTCGCCAGAGACGGTGCCAAGGGAATTCCCTGCCCGGTGAGCTTCTGGGAGCTGTTGCTGCCCCGCTCTCTGCTTCGGCACTATTCTGCACGGGCAGCACCCACACCTGCCTGCCCTCCTCTTCTTCCGTGGCACCCGTGCCAGCTTGGGCGGGAGGTTTTCCTTCCACACCGAAGGCGACCCTCTGCCTGGATCTCCATCCCCCCACCCCCGCTCTTAACTCTCTGGCCGCTTGGAGTGGGCCCCCTTGGAGGAGCAGCTGCTGCAGCACCCCCTGGCACGTCGGACCCCCCCCCCTTTCCCTTGCTCATTTTCTCCTGGGCCAGGTAGCCTCTGATGTCCTCTTCTCTCTTATAGCCCATCACAGGAGGAGCTGTGATCAGGTCGGGACTTTCCGAGTAAGAAGAGCCCATTCTTGCTCCGAAGCAGCCAAGTTGTGCCTCTTGCTTCTTGCCGGGATGAAGAGGCATCTCCAGAGACGGAGGATGGATCTGGGCTGCTGCCAGTGAAGCGCCACCGAGGAGCTCCTGATTCCTACCCCTGCTCACCATCCATGGAGTGGCAGAGCCGAGATCCTTGATTGGGCTGGGCAGAGCCCTCTGCCTCCCATCTTTTGCTCCTTCAGCTCACCATGGGGTGGAGGCATCTCCTGTTGCTCCTGCCTCTTGCCCTGTACGCCTTGGCGCTGCTGCTAACCACACAGGCAGCTGGGCCCCTACGGACACCCAAGGGCAACCGGACACAGGGGGCAGCAGCCCCCCGGCGACCATACAAGCCTGCCAAGGAGCAACAGAACCAGACGCTAGCCAGCACACCACCATCTCCTGTGGCAGCTGGTAGTGGGGGAAACCGTGGGCGCAGTCCAGCAAGGGTGCCCTCCAACGTCAGTGCAGGCAGCTCTGTGCCAGCGTATGAGACATGCATGGGCTACTACGATGTGAGCGGGCAGTGGGACAAGGAGTTTGAGTGCAACAATTCCCAGAAGGATTTCCGCTACTGTTGCGGCACCTGCTATTACCGCTTTTGCTGCAACAAGCGCTCTGAGAAGCTGAATCAGGATAGGTGCCGGAATCAGGGCCCGCGCCCCAACACAGATCTAATGACCCCTGCCACCAGTAACGATGGACCTGGAGGTATACCCAATGGGTATGACCCAAATGAGGACAACACGAATGCCACCGTCTACATTTCATGTGGTGCCATTGCCTTTGTTGTCATTGCAGGCATTTTTGCCAAGGTGGCCTATGACAAAGCACGACAGCCACCGCAGGAGATGAACATCCACAGGTGAGAACAGGGTGTGGATTCCGTACCTATTTACCTCCCCCACGACCTGTGCAATGAAAATGCATTAGTGAGAGTGAAATATGAGCACTCAGTAATGACGGCATCCTACAGCATGGGAAGAATCCCCCTTTCTCACAGAAACACAGCTACTTCCCTCACCTTAGGTGATTAACAGTGGCCCAACTTTTTTCTCCTTATAAATGGGTTGGCTGTATTCCTTGATCTTCCATAGATCTCTGCTGTCCTGCAGGGAATGGAAGAAATAGTTCTCTTTAAGGCACTTGAGCCAGTCCTTTCACCTGCTGTACAGCATAGTTCCTTCTGTGTCCCAAGGAGCTAAGTACAGATGTAAAACTACTTTCTGGAAGAGATTGCCCCATATCCAGGCACCATACAGATCCCAAAAGAAATTGCTTTACAGACAAGTAAGAGTAAGGAGTGGAGAGAGAGAGCCAATCTTTCTTACCAGGACAATTGCCTCCTTTGCTCAGAATCTTCTTGCCTCCATGTGGAGAGCCATATATAGAGTCTTGCATGTTATACCATACATTCATATTTCTTCCCTTTTGTATACTTGCTTTGTGAACAAAAAAAAATAGTATACCATTTTCGTAACAAGGACAGGACATGCTATTGGGAAGTAGGCTTTCATTTCCAATTCTGGAAAAGGAGGCGGCTTAAAACACACACACTTCTTTGCTCCTTTAGTTTAACACTGGGTTAATAAAACAGACATAATGAACAGAAGTTAATTGGTACTGTAAGTGCAAATGTTTAAAATGGGTCTTCTAGTATAATGGATTCTGAACTAGTTACACTGAGACATGTATGTGGAGAGGGAGTTATGTTTTTAAAACTACTTACTCAAACTCGGATTACAGAGAGTTACAAAGGAAAATGTACGCATCATCACTTATAACAACTGTGGTGGAATATACTCTTCAAAGAAATAAGTGTTTTCTTTAGGCTAGCTAGGCTGGGGAGGAGAAACAGAGAATCTTCTTATCTGAGATTCAGCTATCTATATCTTGCTGCAGTTGGGGGAGCACCTTCTAAATGGATGGTGTAGGTGTCTCAATTCTCCAGCAATTGTGAGCATTATTTTATAGGCCAATTACCGTAACCACCTGGCAAGTCTTGCTTCGTAGGCTTTGAATCTAAGACCTTTAAATTTACTTCTTCAAAATCTAAAGACCTTTAAATGTGCTAGCTGCAACAATCTTGATAAGGTCCTAAAATTAACAGGTGTTTAACCTTTTGTAATCTACCCCCATCTCTGACGTGTCCTTCAAATCCTCCATTTCTTCCAACCTTGTATGTTGTATCTACCTTTCGGCCATTTAGATTATTAACTTGCATTATCTCCACAGCAAAGCACAGACTTACATAATACCAAGCAGGCCTTAAGTAAGGAAATAGCTGCCCACAGTCAACAATGCCGAATGTTTTAAAAGCACAAATGAGGGAACCCCCTCCTTTCTCATTTCAGCACTGCAGCTAAATATTAACTCTACATGAATGCACTGTTTTCTATATTGCTTTTGTTTCATCTTAAAACAGGCGTCACTATCTTTTCACCCTCTTCAGACACCTCTTCAGATAAACACAAAACATGGACAGGGATTTTCCTTGCACCCATCCTAGTTTGTCTGTTCAGCACTGGACAGTTCCCTTTATATTGGTTAAGCTGTACAAGGAGCTCACTGGGCTTCTGTTTTACATCTCACATGGGTTCCATCTGTTCTCCCCAAACTTAAACAACTGTTGCTGTCTACTATAACTATTCCTCTTGTTCCTCTTTCCGCCCTACCCTTTGCCACCTGTTCATCCTTCATCACTCCACAGCCCACCCAACCCTTAGTATCTTGGCACAAATACATATTCACTCTCTGGGTTCTCTGATCCCAGTGTTCCCCATGGTACTTCCTTGTGGCTAGCACTCTGTGTGCCCAGTTACTTCTTGTTTGTAGTGCTCAAAAGCTAGAGAAAAGTGAAAGTTTCTCTTCTGCCACGCTAACTGCAACAGGACTCACCTTACTGTTACCAAGCTACTCTTGTCACATACCCCATTATATTTTGGGAAGGAGACCCATCGCTCTGCATTTTGATAGATTTGTTTTTATATTGTTTTAATTCTACTATAGTTTAAATACTTTTAAGCTATTATCTTTTATATGTTTTTAGCTTTGTGTATTTCATCTCTGTTGTTTTGATTTCTGTAAGCTGCACTGAGTCCCAGTCTTGATAAAAGGCAAGATATAAATAGGTATAATAATAATAATAATAATAATAATAATAATAATAATAATAATAGTAACCTTGTATTCCTCCCTCATTAGCTGCAATTACAAGCAACTATTCCAACTCCTATTTTCCAGCACTTCTGGGGTATTATAAAGTAACACTTGAATGCCAAAGATGACACACAGTGTTTTTTTCAAAAAGAGAAGGGTAGGGAGTGTTGCGTAGCAGGAATACATTTGAAATGTGTAAAGTCATATGTGTGCCCTTCATTTTACCTCTGTGAATGGCCCCCACCTCTCTCCAACTGACATGCACCATTGAGGCAGGACCCCAGAACCATGCCGAATTATTAAAGTTTGGGTATATGTGCCTCACAGATGTAAGCATGTAAAATAATTTATATTGAGATATATTTTTAAAATATGCAACAAGAACAATCTTCCTAACAGAGAGAAAAAGCTGTCATTGCACAACTATCATTCATTTAAGTCATCAGTTAAAGAATGTGTTTTGTCAAAATACTTGACCACAATTTTTTAAAGTGAAAGACAAGTGTCCTTTCCCTAGTTGTATGGAATACCAGCATGCCTATAGGTAAATTCTCAAGACAGCCCCCATCCCTGCAAATGCCTCCATTTATAGTCTTTTTTCTGATCTATAAGATCTAAAAACAATTTCCTTTAATTTCTCTCTTTTGCCTACTTTCTAATATGCAGTGAAGGGCAACTAACTCATCAGTTGGTACAAGTTATCACAGCTACACACACACCACACACTGAATCCGAACCTTCCTGACAAACCTCAGCTACAACTGCAATCTTCAGGTTTCTGTTCTGAAGGGTTATGCCAGGACAGAGTTTGAATCTAGAACACCCTTGGCTCTTAGTCAATACGTTATGGTTGCTCATACTTATGCCACACACCCCAAAATTGACACCGTCAGAAAATGGGGGTAAAAAATGATTTTTATTGCAGCTTGGATAGATTCCTGGTGGCTAGCAGGAGCTGAGTGTGTACATCTTTGGCATATAATACTGAAAGAGGCTCTTGTTTGTTTCAATGGCTGTTTTGCTGAAGCCAGCATGTCTCAGTGAACAAATGACATCTCTGATGAATTTGGAAACCTAGCACATGTTCCTCTTTCCCACATGTTCCTTTTGCTACATATAATGCCAGGGGGTTGGAGACCTCCCATTAAAATCATAGGGAGCCCTGTCAGCCCTGTCTAAACACCTCTTGTCATTTCTATTCCTTTGAAGTTCCCATTTGCTTTTTTAAAAGATGAATTCTAAATTGTGAAATGAATCACCTGTATGGAGATGAAGAGCATGAAAGAATGAATGACAGAGTGAGCGTTGGGGGGGGGGGATGACTTCAAATATCTTTGAAAAGAGTTGATTGACTTTTATTATTAGAATATAGTAGATGACAAAAGATTATGCCTCTCAGAGACGTTTAACCTAAATTTGATCAACAGTGGCACAATGGTTTAAATATTGTGAAGCACTGATCCAGCTTTCCCAGATGGGGTGGGGAATCTCTTCTAGCTCAAGGGCCGCATTCCCTTGTGGGCCACATGCCTGTGATGGGCAGGGCTAGAAGTGTGAGGAGCAGTGGATTTGACTCTTACCTTCATACAGATGTTCCCCTAGATTCCATCCAGAGGCTTTGCGCATGTATATACAGACATCTATTTGTTCATGCTACATCTAGACAAGCAAAAGGCACTATTACAGTTCAGAGACACATGCAAAAGCACTTGAGGAGGACACAGAGTAAGGTCAGGGGAGGGCATGGCCTTATGGCATTCCCGAGAGAGAGAGGCCTAGATGGCCACATATCTGAGGTTCCCCACTCCTGCACTAGGGGCTGCATGGCCTGTTGTTTGTCTCTGTTTTAAAGGTGACAAAACCACACGTCAAGGCATGTCAGCTCTTGATACCATGACTAGTATGCTCCTGTATCCCACAGTTATGCAGAGGTCTTGAGTCTCTAGAGATGACTAAATGGTGAAAAGTTGGGGGATAGGAACAGGAATGTTGTATCTATTCTTATGAGCTCTGATGGAATGTTGGTGATGCAGATGGAACAGGGAAGACAGTAATGGTTGGTTGCATTCCAAACTGGGTTGGGGACTAGGCAGTCGTCCAGCAATTGCAAGCACCTTTCCAGATTCAAGTGTGTGATGAATACAATACTTGCTGCAAATAGCACAATGGTTTAACTTAAAACTGTGTTCTTAAAAAATAAAAAAGCTCATTATGTGCCCAATGCTGTTTCTATGGATTTTAGTGGGAAGGATATAAAGCCCTAAATTGTAATGGATTTCACTTAGTTTAGAATTTGATAGAGGGCATGTAGGTACTGCGACAATTCTTATTTAGCTCTTTGAGGAAGCAGCATTAGCTCAGTGAGAAGAACTTCCAGATGGATACCAGGCCTTTTAGTTGCTTCTGATACAATTGCAATCTCATCTGTGCATGAAGAATTGGCACCGCTGGTGGGTCTTGTGAAAAGTGCATTTCACAACTAGAAAGAAAAACTTGTTTCTGTCATTTTCTTTCTCAAAAAGCAACACTATCCATGTTCTTGGAGGGTGGCATTGCCCAATGAACATTCAACATGATTTTAAAAAAATAGTTATAAGTGAGATTAGTTGGCATAAGTCTGTGCATATATTTCTTACTATATCCAGGAAGGGTTCCAATCTATAGAAAACATAATGTGGCTCAAGTGTCGGGCAAAGCATGGATTGTAGTTTTGAATTGCCTAGAGTAAAACAAAGAACTTCTAAACAATACTAAAATTTATTTATAAAGGCAAAATTTCAGGCATATGAAAAGAAACATAAAATCCTGAGGATTTAACCAATTTCATTTTCATTTTTAAAAAAAATACTTGGGACTCCTATGTTAATTGCATAAACATAGCTACCTTTTTCATTCAGTCAGACTAGATGCAAAATATATGGGGAAGAATCATGTGCGTATTGTCATAACAGGTGGACTCTACAGTTTTTCTCTTCTGGGGCATCTGTTCATAGAATCATAGAATTGTAGAGTTGGAAGGAACCCTTTGGGTCATCTACGCCAACTCCCTTCAATGCAAGAATCACAACTAAAGAATCCCTGACAAATAGCCACCTAACCCTGTTTAAAAACTACTGCCACCTCCTGAGGTAGTCCCTTCCACTGTCAAACAGCTTTTACTGTCAGAAAACTATTCCTAATTGTTAGTCAGAATCTCCTTTAGTCAGAATCTGTTATGGTTTCTTGCTTAACCATATTCATGTTTTATTTAACTTACTTCTGACTACACAGGTACTTAGGGCAAGGTGAATTTTAGAAGTCTTTTCATGCCTGTTGTTTGGTGAGCACAGATCGTGCAACCATGAAGGTTTCCTTTTAGCCTTCATGTTCTGCAATTCCGAACTCTGCTGTTAGACTTTCCCCAGAGCTTCCCCCTCCATAAAATGATCTGGATTCTAAACTAATTCTGCTACTGAGGCATATAGCCCAGAAATAGCTGTGCAATGATCTTGCCCAAGTAAAGAAAAGATTTGTACTTGTTGGCTCTGCCATTTCTGCCTCTCTCACACATGTTAGTTTAAATAGTGGGACTTCAGCCTTGAGTGGATTATTGTAAACAGAGTTGCTTGGCCTCAGAATCAACGAGTATGTGTGTATACCAAAAAAAGTGCTCTAAATCAGGCCCCATATATGTTTAAGTCTGCACCCGAAACACACAAAACACCCAAAAACTCTAAGGGCATACTTTGACCCAAAAACTCTAAGGGCATACTTTGACCAAGTATCCTCCAGTGATACTTGGTGGATATTTCAAGGTATGCTGCATATTTTTGATGTGGCTATGGATGGAACACTGCACACCTTATCTGTCTTCCTCAGATCTAATTAATTTCCCTGAAATGTGGCAGCTTTATATTTTGCTGTCTCCGAAGTTAGGTTTTCATCTTCTAGTACTTACCAATGTTGATTCTCTTTCTCCTGCTTCTGTTAAATTCATATTGAAACTCTTGTTCACGTTCGCAGATGCTTCTGGGATTCCTCCAAAGCATGAATTCTTCTGTGCCATGAGCTTTTGCTCACATTTGCATTAGCCTGGGCTAGTGCAAATCCATAGGTCATTTTTATATTAGATGTGCACTGCTGCACAACAGACCCTGGTGATTTTGCATTTAACTGCAACATCCCTATTTTCACTCTCAGGAACAGTGTTGGCAGCTGGCTGCCTCACATCACTCAGCATTCCTAACTGGGCATGTATTGTATTGTTGGATCGGCAGGAGCCAACACTTCAGATGTAGCTTGAGAGAACTGTAGTGTTTTTCTACCCAGAAATAAGTTTGAACTCTACCTTTTTGCCACATAACAATCAAACTCGCCTGTAAGTGTGTTACTCCTCTAAACCATATCTTATGGTTCTTAGCCCCTGTAAGTCATATGCTGATTTATTGTTAGCCATGATTTGGATATGTGTGACAGAGGAGATGTTGGTAATTTACTGGCTGTTGGACTTACCTTTATCGCCAATTGTAACTAGAGATTTGGGGGGGGGGAGAAGTCCTTTGGCCATGTAGAAACACCAACATATTTTTATTTCAGGAATGTGACCCTGGCCTCCTAAACATGTACTGCCCACAGCCATCACACTCAGCTGAGATAATTTTAGTTGCCAGCTGTGTTTTCATTTCTGTTGCTAGAGTTTGGTTGTGTAATGTTGTTGTGGACCTCTGAATTAGAGTTGCATTTCTGTGATGGTCTGTATACATCTCTCAGCAGCATCCCTTACTTGAGACTCTAGTTACAGACAGGATCCAGGAACAAGAGATACTACAACAGAAATGCTACTAATTTTGTTGAGCCTGCATTTTTGTTTTGGGTCAGCCTTGATTTTCCCCATCAAATTATTCTTCCCTGTCATGCACAAGCACCTACATACGAGAAGTAATGGCGTTTAACCATTAGTGAGGTGCATTTCAATGGATTTCTATTAATTTCCTGTCTCTATATAGTGCACCAAGCTAATAACATTACAAGCTGGAATTCATTCAGAGCTTTTTGAAGCTTTGCTAATTAGGAGAAAACCTGTCAGTGCCAATGGGGCTGTATTGGTGTTTTAAAGAAAACTCTGGCTCCATCCATCACTTAAGCTTTGCTGAGGTCTACACAGTCACAGGAATGTTCCTCTCTCACACCCTGACTGATTTTTACAGTATAAGTTAACGTTCCATAGTCCTTTCCAGTTTCCTAGCCAAAAGCTGCTATTTCTACACAGGAACACCATTGACACATGATGCAGAGTGTGTGTCTTTTGTACCCAAGAATTTCAAGTAGAAAATGTAATTAAAAAACAAAACAGTCAAATGTTTGGAGCTAGCAATGCTTGACGTCAACTGGCCATACTTGCATCTCCACTAGAAAGGCAGCTGCTCTTTCACATGAGGTTCCCCTGGCTGTCATGCTTCAGTCTGTTTGTCTTATTTACTAACCCCCTTTCAAAGTGACAGTGGCTCTTCATTGTGCACGCTTATTATGATACATGAATGTGAGTAATCTCAGTACTTGAACCTGCAGCCCACTCACTCGGCACGTACATTGTGAACCACCAACGTATGCCCTTCTCAACAGCCATAAGCAGGATACAATAGTACACAGACAGATTCACAAACAGACACATTCACGCAGAGCTCTAAAGCCTGAAACATGCACCATTCAATTACTTTTTATTTTTACAAATGACACCTGAAACATTTTACAACATGTGCTTCCAAATCCTCTCTAGGAAACTCTCTGTAACACCGCAGGAAATGCATAGATGTGCCTATACGTTTGGGTTCTGGAGGGTAAATGGAAGAGATGGGCAGAGAAGTGGGGCATTGAACTGAATATCTGCTTCCTGTGAAGTGTGTGACGTACATTCAGGAAGTTTTCAGTACTGTGCTGTTAAAACCGATGAGTATATAAACCAGACCAGAATCAATTTGACAAACGGGCTGCCTGCTTGGATAGCATTTTGAACTTTCCATGACACTCGGGCAGCCTGAAGATGGGTACCAGACTGACCGATGAATGGCAGATAGTTCAGCAAAATCCTGACAGCCTGTTCCTCATCCTCCCCTCCCTCTGTGTCCCACGGGAGATGCATCCTTTCAGGTGAGCTGCCCAGTTGTCTGCATGAATAAGCTCTGACAGCCTCTTGCCTCTGGCCAGGCAGCATAAAAAGTGAGTATAGGAAGCCACTGCTATCTCTTGGAAGGCTGTGATGGATTTCAGCAAGATCATAGGCCCAATTCCAGCACATAGATTTGCATGAAAGGACTCTTCCTACTCAGGGAGGGCTTGGTTTCAAATGAGGGCAGTTAGAATACTTTGTCTTTGGGCCTTGGCTTTTCCTGAAGTCTTCTTCACAAATTCACACAAATAGTGTGAAGTCTTCTTCACACTATTGCTACAATTGAGCAATCTCTCATGTCAATATACGGTGTAGATTCTCCCTCAAGGAAGCAGAATCTTAGTGGGACAGTTAATGGATGCCCATGCAAACAATAGGCAGACTATGGTTATTCCCAGAAACAATCCTGTTCCTCGCACAGTTGCATGGCAAAGAGGAGTTGACCAGTGATAGCTACTTATTTCGTGTGCATCAACGATACACCAATGATAGTCATTGGTGCCAACTGCTCACATGTTTTGCCAATGAGCAGAAGGTGTCCTATGCACTGTCCTTATATTAATCTATGGCTTCAGTCATGAGTATGAGAGGGATGCAGTGCAAATGTTATCGCCCACCCAGATCTGGGTGACTTTCCACTGAAAGGGCTGCCACACAATAGTTAACTGTTCTGAGAAAGGTAGGAGCAGAAGAAAGATATTAGACTATGGCTTGTGGGTTTTCACTGTAAACAGCTGGTAAATGGCTACATCTGGACTCAGAAACTGCAGCAGAGTTCTGTTGTACAAAAGGTTACATCCCTCTCTGCGGGACCTTTGGATTGCTAATAGGAAGAGATTAGCTGGCACCCTCTGTAAAGTACCCTGACTCATCTTGGGGAAAACAACAAACATGTACCAGAAGTGGGAGAATGGAGTGAGAGGCAAGGAGGGGATGCGGAAAAAGTTGGAGAGAGAAAAGATATATGCTCCTATCACAATTATCAGGGTTAGGGTATCTTAAAAAGAGAAGCATGGAGCAGGCAGGAGATACACAAGAGGTCTAGTTACTGAGAAGGGGCTTATCTATGGACATTAACCTAAATTTGGAAGGTGATTAGAGGTGTTACCTGAATCAGTTAGGACACCAGGTGCTGGGGGATTAATTAGCCTCGTACACCTGCTCATGTTTGTGGTTTGCGTTGTCCTATTGCTTACCATTATCTTTTCAAGGTCAGTGTTACCTTACCAAGATCAGGTTTATACTGCACCTGTTACCTCTGATTTGTCACAATGATAGGTGTACTCATTGCTCTGAGCAAGCTTGATCACACAAACACATAGCCTTGGGGGCATGTACAAAGTTCCAGCTGAACTGAACTTCTCAGCAACAACAGCCCAACGTAAGTTAACATAGTTATCTTGCACCCCAGCATTAGAATTCAGCTCCTGAGGATCTCGCTCAAAATTGGATGTGTCATGATGAGCTATTATCTGAAGAGATGAATGTGCATCTACGCCAGCCTGGCTCTCCCATCTGCTCAGATAGGTAAAGCATCCTCTTAGGCAAGATTTGTTTTTCTGATCTAAGATGTATTATTGGCACAAAATGCCTTTCAGTTGTGTCATAGCTCAAGCCTGCAGCGCTTACGCAAGTAAGTAGGCTGCCTTTGGCTCCTGTTGAGATGAGGTTGGCAAGATCAAGCCCCTCATATTTGGTTCTCATTCCCACTGCTCTCTCCTGCAGTTGGGAAGCAATCAACTGAAATGTTGCGTGTTGCGTGTGTGGTAGAATAGACGTATCCATCAAGCGTGCATGATATCATACCAGGGAGGAGTTTGCTTCTCTTACTTAAGGTTATTGGTGGCAGGGCGTGTGTGTGTTGGAAGTTGCTCACAAACATCATTGTGATTTAATTAGAAAGCAGCTAATCATCACGCATTGGGTTTGCATTTGTGTTTCTGTCTTAATGCCAAATGATACAAAGTGAGGAAGTAAGTGGCATAGGGGGAGCATTTCTTATTGGCTGGGCTACAGAATGAGCACATGCAGTTTGATAGGTCATTCCTATGGCTGAGCAAGCCCGAACCATGGTTTTGTTCATAAATGTGGAATTCTGCTGACACAGGTGCTGTGCTCCCCAAGCTGCTTGGGACAGCCTCACTGCCTTCAGTTCAGATACCAAAACAAAATATAGACTGCAGCTGTAGCTCCACTTGTGTAATCTAAAGTTGGACGGTGCAGCAGAAAAACGAGTATTACAAGGAAAGTACTTCAATAATCAAATGTTCTTTTCCTGAATTAGGCTCCTCACTCTCCCCCATTACTATCTCTGTCACCTTTGGTTAGGCAGCTCATCTCCCCAATCATCACTTACTTTCCTTTCCTTTTATTCCATAAACAGACTAACATACTATTATTTCAGAAGAAGGGTGCAAAAACGAGCGTCCCTTCCCTTCTTTTGCTTAGCGCTAAGTGATGTTTATCTTGTTTATAGCAGTGGTTAGTAAATTGTTCTATTTCTCCTGTAATAGTATTGTGCTTCATGTGAGAACCAGCTCCTGATGCATAGCTTTCTCAACATAGGCACAGAGAGGGAGAAAATGTGAGGGTTTAGATGTCAGACCATAGGATCCTACTTTGTGGACAGACAGTAAGCAAGAGAAATGCCTTTCTTCTCAGTGATGCCATGCATTAGTATTCCCTTTGCAATAGTTATTCTTGGTGAATGCAAACAGGCTATCCAGAAAGACAATATGGGATGGAACCATACAGAAACCAAATGCTGTGATCTGCCACATGCCGCTGCTGCTCTGCTTTTACCAGCTAGGATCATCTTGCCAGTAGTTTAGATCCTCTGGTTTAGCTCCTCAGTGGATCACTTCTGCAACCTAAGTTTTAGTTCCCAGCCAATACTGAAGGCCCTATTCCCAAGAATACCATTATAATACCAACTTGGTGGGAACAACAAAAGTCATAAGGAATCACCAGATTCCATAAATTTGTTGCATTCCAATGTCTGTTCTGTAGCTACTGTGCACGTACTTCAGCCCATGTCCTTTTTCTTTTTTGCATCATGGCAACTGCCAATAATCTTATTTTGCTCCTCCTTGCTTCTTCATCCCATTGTTAGTCTACTTGGGAATTAGTCATTCCGTACACCCAAAGACTGGGCATGCAGTGTTAAGGACTTACTCAAGCAATCAGTGAAGACATGCCCCAATCATATTTTAGCTTTTGTAAGATAGTTCCACAAGCCCCAATCAAAGGCAAGTGTATGGTATGGTATACAGTCCATGAAGAATGGCTGTGGTGATGATCTTGTGAAGGGTAGGCATATTGCTCTTCACTCCTTCCAAAGATAAGTCAGGATAGAAGAGTACTCCAGATTTGGAGAGGAGAAGTACACCATTGTTAATTAAATAGAAGACACTCACACAAACTCCACAAACAGTGGGGTATTGATATGGGGGAAAGGAACCATTGCCAAGGATGATGATTGTTTTAAAGACTAGTTAAGAGCTTGTGTGCTGGAGTGGTCGAGCAAGGGAGTGCTCAGACTAAAATTGTCAAGTAAAACTTTTGAAGAGACACAAATTGGCAATCATAGGGAAGCAGTGAGTTGTGTCATTGGCACTATTTATAACACAGGCAATGCCAAACAGGTGCCTAGGACTACTTTCATGAATATATTCCACACAGCAGTGACAACTGATATAGGGAAGGGATACGTCCTTGCAACAGAAGGGCAACACGGATGAGAAAGTGAGGCTGGACTGTGCACCACCGATGGGAAACAATCATGTATTCATTCTGTTAAAAATAGATAGTCATCTAGAAATGCTCTAAGGCTGCAATCCAATGCACACTTATGTGTGGGAAAGCCTGATTGAACACAATGAAACTTACTTCCATGTAAACATGCATAGGGTCAGGCTGCATGACCACACTTCTGGTACTGATGAATATAGTTTATTGACTGTGATTCCTGCATTGTAGGGGGGTTGGGCTAGATGACACCTGGGGATACCTTCCAACTCTGTTCTTCTGGTGGACCCATCTAGTCCTCAGGGTTGTTGATTTTAAAGATCTGGTCTAAACTTGACTTGCAACTGCCTGGCCTTGGCCCTCAATGATTCCCTAAAAGAAAAGGAAAGCAGTTTGGGAATGGAATAGCAGGGGGTACTTAGCCCTTTCCCTTCCTGCCATTTATTTGTTTCATATGAACCCTCTTAATTATTTCTCTTCCTTTAAGGAAAAGATACAGCCCCAATCTTTTCCTTCACCATTTGGAAAGCAGATTGGGGGGGTTGATTTTGAGTAGAAAAGTGGAAGGAAGTGAAAGGGTTAAGCAGTCCTTTCCCTAATCCATTCCTCTGCTCTGCTTACATCTGCTTGAGGCTGTTTTTCATTTAAAAAAACAACCACCACACAAACCACTAGGGGAAAGAGGCACACAACTACATGTCACGTGCAGTTTGGCCCTGCGATTCTAACATCTCATGGGGATATTTCTAATTAAACCTTCCCCCTTCTGGAAAGTGTGTCTTATCAAATATGTGCACTTATAAATAAATATATGATGCAGCTCAGCATGGTGCAGGTGTGGGATATAACTCTCAATTTACCTTCAGGTTCTACAGCATTCATTTCAGGTTTTTTTTTTTAAAAAAGAATCCTGCATTTTGGGACACAATTTGTTTTCCCCTCTGTTTCTAGCATCTATGGGAAAGTTTCACAAGAAAAAAATGCTTTACGTTACACTACTCTACAAGAGGTGCTGTCTGCTCCTCAAGGTCCTTGGCTTGTGGGGCTCCTCGAGGTCCAGTTTGTCCTTGGAGGATTCTGTGCCTGGTACCAGGCTAGGCAGGACACAACCTGGGCGAGCATTTACCCCAACGCCAGCATCTCTTTCCTGAGCAGCCATTGCTACTTCAGACACCAGTAGTTTATATGTGAAGTTAAGATTTCTTTGCTCCAGGGTGCATAACTTTACACCTGCTTACGTTGAATCACATTTGCCATTTTAATACCCATTCACCCAGTTTGAAGAAATCATTTGGGGGTTCCTCGTTATCCCACCCTGCGCAATTTGGTGTCGTCAGCAAACTCAGCCACCTCACTGCTCACCTCCAACTTCAGATAATTTAAAAACCAGCACTGGTCCATATAAAAGCACTTGTCCCAATTAGGCAAAACCTTCAGATTTCACACATTTCCAGATTTTGTGACAGTTCTCATCTCAAACATGCCAAACTGCATTAAAAATGTTTTAATGTAAAATACATTTAGACGCGGGTGGCGCTGTGGGTTAAACCACAGAGCCTAGGGCTTGCCAATCAGAAGGTTGGTGGTTCGAATCCCCGCAACGGAGTGAGCTCCCGTTGTTCGGTCCCTGCTCCTGCCAACCTAGCAGTTTGAAAGCACAAAGTGCAAGTAGATAAATAGGTAGCACTCCGGCAGGAAGGTAAACGGCGTTTCCGTGCGCTGCTCTGGTTCGCCAGAAGCGGTTTAGTCATGCTGGCCACATGACCCAGAAGCTGTACGCCGGCTCCCTCAGCCAATAAAGCGAGATGAGCACCACAACCCCAGAGTCGTCTGCGACTGGACCTAATGGTCAGGGGTCCCTTTACCTTTACCTTTACATTTAGAAATACATACCGGTACATATAGAAATAAATATCTCGTAACTACTAAGCTTACTTGGATCTTTTGATGGACTCTGGGTTGTTGTTGTTTTTTTAAGTCCAAGTCCCTATCCACATGCTTATTGATACTTTCAATGAACTTTAAAAGGATAGTTAGGCAGGAGCAAAGTCTGCCTTCTACCACTAAGCTATAGTGCTTCCCCTCTTAACAACTTCTCCTCAAGACTGCTTCTCCTTCTTGGCTCTCATCATTTCCCACTGGTTAGCCTGCACTCCCAACACTGCATATTTGTGGGGTAGTATCCATCATAGCTTGTCTTCTCTGCATTCTCTGCCATGCTCTTGCACCCAAATTTATATGTATCCGAAGAAGAAATGCTGACTGGCAATGCATCCTTCAATACAAGGGATGCTTTCTTTGGTAATAGAAAGCTTGTTCTTTTGTGTTCTGCTCAGTTATAGTATTTCTGTGCATTCTCAGGATTTTGATGCCACAGATGTATGGTTTTGATATGAACCAGTGCACAGAATTTGGGTTACTGTGGTGCAGATTTTGATTTATAGACTTCACGCAACCAACTCAACTGATGCTTGCAGTTCATTCTCATCTCTCCATCCTGCTGTGGACAAGTCCCAGCACCATAGGACACCACCCTACTGCCATATCTTATCATTATAGAATGATAACAGTGTAAAAAGGAGACATTAAGCTGTCTTTTCCTTCAAGGGCATCAGTGAACTCAACGCTTTGAAAGAGCTGAAGGAAATTTTTGGCACTACTCTTGTTACTTGTTGCTCATTGTGCATGTGGCTGGTGCCCGAGGGAAAGAGTGATTCATAATCTTGAACCTGTCTAAGAGGGATTTTTTTAAAAAAAGAAAAAGGGGTGGCTAACATGTTCCACTCTAGAAGTTGCTGGACTACAGCTCCCATAATCCTTGACCATTGGCCATGCAGGCTGGAGCTGAAAGCTGTTTGAGTCCTGAAGCAGTTGAAGATCCAAAGGATCGCAGCCCTGGTTATAAATGAGCTGTTTCTCGTACAACTTGCAGGCTGCAACAATAATGCATTAAGGAATCTGATTGTTTCCCATCCTTGCATTGGTAACAGATTGACTCTAGGCCTGTTTCCCTACTAGAGAGAACAGAGCCCATTACATTGTATTAGCATTAAAGCCTCTCCAACTCCTTCCAAGCCAAACTCTCTTGCCCTCTCCATGTCATGGAAGAGCCTTTGTAGATCTTGGCTACACAAAGAAAGCAACCCATGTGTTTCCTTCCACTCTTGTTCTGCGGAGTCTAAAATTCTCACAGATGAAATATCATTCAAACATCCACAAAAGCATCTCACTGTGGGAAGAGTCTTGATGTATTTTTTTTTTTTTTTAGTGCTGTAGCACTGAATGCAGATGTATTTTTCACAAGGAACCTGGATATCCTGTTCATCACAATCCAGGTCCCTAATAGGGTTGTGTTTGTTAGTTATTTCAGAACTTTTCATGAAAATCAGCATCTTCTGAAAAGCGGAACAACTGTTACTATTTTTTTTTTAAAAAATCAACAATTAAATAGATATATATTCTGCATTTTCTTTTAACCCAGTGTTCTTTCCCTTTTCACCACATAATTTCTTGTTCCTGTCTTGCCTGTTCCTGTCCTGCCCACCCCACTCCCTTCCTCCTTTTGCCATTCTGTATCTTTTCCAGAAAGATTTTCATGTGAGCTGGAGCAAAGAGTTTGGACACTGTTTTATCTGTGTAAAAAAGAAACAATGGGATCGGAAACCCAATAGGAACTATCCCATTTGCAAATCAAAATGAGATCTAAAGAATCACTCTGTTTGAAAGCTTGCTGCACAGAAATTTAAATTCATGTGTTCTACTTTATTTGCTTTCTTAGCAAGCTTCTGAAATGGAAGAAGTGATGTATTGCACAAGGAGTCTTGTGCAACTCCTATGCATTTCAGAGGGATTCATACTACAGGTCTAGTGGATTGTGCCCAAGGTATTATTCATTTAATGCAGGATTTTAAGATGCTTTCAGAATAAAAACCCTCACAAGGTAGCCTACAATTTATAAAACAATTCATAAAAAAATAAGTAGAACAAAATCCAACAATGATTCAAAACACCATAAATTGACAGCAGATAAAAGCTAATTACAGCCAAGATGAAAGGTGTAAGAAATACACTCCATAACTTCATCCTAAAACAATCAAGAATATGCAGGATCATTTTAAAGCTTGCTTAATAACCTGAATAGCAGTATCAGTGGTGCATAAACAGGTAAAGAATGCTATAAACCTGGGACCTTTACCTCACCTGGAGAGAATGAATAAGCTTAAAGATGTGGTGTTGCATATTTCACTTCTATATATAGTTATAGATACTAACTATACTATTTATAGTTATAGATTCAGCCCCCTTATGGAATGGGAACCTTGGGAAACACTTTGAAAACCATTAATGCTCCGTGGAAGGAACCATGGTTCATATCCCACAGGGATATTTCTTCAAAAGGCACACCTAGGAGAGAGAGAAGGAGATGCAACTGAGATTTTCACATAACTAACATTGTGATCTGAAGCCACCTTATTTGAATTCTAGCTTGGTATGGACAACACCAGCCTTTCTAAACCCAGTGGGCTCTAGAGTTTTTTTCTCTCTGGGTTGCAACTCCTACCATCCCTGACCATTGCCCATGCTGGCTAGGACTGATGGGAGTTGGAGTTCAACAAATCTGGAGAGCACCAGGTTGGAGAAGGCTGATTGATATAGAGTAGCAGCAGTTGCCAAACAGATGCCTTGTGAAAACCGCACCTGGAAACACCAGGGATTGAAACAGAACTTTTCCATGCAGAGCTTGTGCTCTGCAACAAAGGTATGCCACCTCCTTTTCCTTTTGTAAGGAATATACTGTGTGTGGCAAATTACAGATAATGGGGCCAGGTTCAAATGTGTCAGCAGAGGCTTTAAAAATATATATTGTAACACAAAGCACTGTAATCATGTTACACAAATATGTGTGTGTGCAGCAGCAGCCAGTGTGGTTGAACAGAGCCATGGAGCTGCTTTCTTGACACCAGCATTACCACAGCTTACCTGGAGGAAGATGAGGTGGGGCAAGGTTGGGGCTGTATGGAGGCAGCAGCATGAACACCAGATTGTCTCTGAAAGTGCACTAACACAGTCCTGATCTTGTCGCAGCAGCATCTGTAGTGGCTAGTGTTGGGAGTGGGTTTCCTTGGCTGTGTCCCATCACATCAGCTGCTACTGTGTGTGTGTGTGTACGCACGTTTTTTCAAGCAAGAATACATACCATGCAGGAGTACGCATGGCATAAAGTTCAAACAGCTGGCATACATTATATGTGTTAGAGAGTTCTACTGTGGCTTCTAGTTACGATATTCTGGCTTCTGTCCATGCATTCCAATCTTGACCCATAGACAGTGCTTCAAGTGAATGGGCAACCAGCAACACAGAGAGTCCTGCTGGGAACTTTGACACCATCCTACTTCTGCTCTCTCTCTCTCTCTTGGTTTTTCTTTCTCCTCTCATATCTCCATTACATCTAGTGTTTATACAAAAGAATACATTCACACACACAAGAAAGAAAATGTAACTCCCACAGTATATTCTTTTTTAAACAAACGAACAATGCATCGTATCACATAGAGACAAGTTCTCTTACATTCAATTCATCTTGAGTTGTGAACACTTTGCACTGTCTTCCATCCTTCCTTGCAGGGCTCTGGCCGATATCCTCCGGCAGCAGGGACCAATCCCCATAGCACACTGTGAAAGAGAGACTATCTCGGCTATAGATACCTCCCCCAAAGACAACACACCAATCAGAACATCCTCCAAAAATCACTATACGCCGGTGCGCACCTCCAAGAGCAACCCAGGTAAGTGTTGCGCATCTTCAGTACTTATAAAATCACACTCTGGTGATTTTATTGGGGGGAAATGAGTCAAGATGGAGGCTTAGTGCCTGAGGATTCTATGGAGGAGCAGCAATGGCTTGCATTTGAAAGTGCATTTGTGACTATACTTTAAGAGATGCAAATACTTTTGTTAATGGACTTACTGAGACATGTTTAAATGCTCGGTGAAGGTATAAGGTGAAAACAATGGCATTTTGCAGCAATGGACTACAATAATGAGCTGTTACAAGAGAAAAGAATAATAACAATAGACAAATGAAATCTGACAAAAATATGTAGGTGGGAGCACTACAAAGGGCAAGTGAATTGTGACACAAGCTTTCAGTCTTAAAACATGACCCAAATCCTCATCTGAGCACTGGAATCTTCTGCTAACTCCACTACCCACCTCCTGGGAAATAAGACATACTTTGTATTATCCATTATATGAACTGTTACAGTCATACTGGGATACTATGTAGAGCGAGATGCCCCAATTCAGTCACAAGTGATTGAGTATGACACAGGAGTCATTGGGTAAAGCCTTCCTGCCTCTGGTTATTTGAGAGGTCAAAGCAGGTGACCTTAAAAGGGTAATAGCTCCACGAGGTGCTGAGGCAGCTCGTCTCTTTTGCCACTGCAAACTGCAGATTCCCAGCACAACACACAGGTAGTGTGACTGGGCCTGTCTTGGGCATCTTTTCCTCTCTTTATCTTATTGATTGCATCCCAAGGGATCTTCCTTCTGTTGAGGCAAAAGGTGAAAGAGGGGTTTCAGCAGAGAAGTGGAAGAGGGGAGGGAATACCGAAAACCATCTGTATCTGCAACACCTCCCAAGCACCTTTCTCCTCTATGGAGATCTTTGTAGTTCCATGGGGGGGGGGGGGATGTTAGAACCGAAAAGACTCAGATGAGGGTTTCAGTGAGGAAATGGTGGGTGAGGAAATGGTTAAGCGCTTCTCTCCCACAGTTCTCCTTCTGAACCTGCTTTTCACTAAACATAAACAGCTACCAACTTAAATATATGTATTTGCATGTAATGTGAAGTCTGGCCCTAAACAGGGCAGCCTCCTGAGGATCATCATAACTAGGAGGCAGGACTGCCAGATATTTAATATAAGATGCTATAAGTGCATTTTGATAGAAGAAAAATGAGGCGAGAACTGCAAGTTCTTTTGCTTTGTAAAAGAAGGATGATCTCTGGCAGAAAAGTATCATAGAATGATGAATCATAGAACTGTGGAGGGTCATCCAGTCCAACCCCGCGCAATGCAGGAATCCCAACACGCAGTCCCCCTACCTATTTGAAACTACCCCAGACCCTGCCTAACTTTGCAAATGTGCTAGCAGTTGTATTGTTGCACCACTACGGAGAGCTTTTGATGGAACAAGCTCTTCCAGTAGGGGAAGAATGAGACTGATATGGGTGCAAGGATGGATGGGAAACCTGCAGGAAAGTATGGCATGAAAAGAAACAGATAGTGATTTCTGCCATAACTTGAATAGATGCATCAACAGTGTTCTGTAGCCCCAATACAGGCATTCCCTCCAAAACATGGATGGCAGGTAGTGTGTGTTGTGGGGGGGGGAGTAAATGTGGATTGCCCAGAGGCGCTGAGCATGGTCCCACTCTCCTCTTCACATGATTGCAGCCACATAAGGGGAGAACCACTAAGACAGACAGAGCTTGGTGCAACTCTAGTGCAGGACAATCGTTAATTGATATCCAACGATATATGGATTTCTGAGGAATGAACGGACAGAGGTGAAGATGGGACTGAATAGGATACTAACAACTAGTAGAGGACAGTTTTGGGAAAAAAAGATTCTCAGCTAGAATAATGAGTTGAGACACAAGGGTACTGAGTAAACTAAGAAGATCTTGAAACCATGCAGGCTTTGGTTACTGAACTGACACTCAAAGTTTCTTAAAGGTGGGGTGAGCCTAACCTGGCACTGAGTTGTGGGTAGTCAGGTGCCCATTCTCTTCCTCAGTGGACAGATGTTTTCAGGTGTTGAGGGAGGCCTTCCTTAACCTCTCTTTCCCTGAGCCCTACAGCTCTGGGTAGGGAAGAAAATTTCACCCCAAAAAGAAACTGTAACTCAAACTACAGGTCCCACAGTGCAAAGTATTTGGAACCTCCCATAATAATAACAGTGCCTCCAAGTGGAGTAGGGCTTTCAGTGTGGCTGCCCCTGTTCTGTGGAATAGCATTCTCGCTGAGTACAGCAGGTACCACCAGCACTTTCTGGAAAGAATTGAATACATTTTTTGTTCCAACAAGCTTTCCCAACAGGATAAATGAGTCTTTGCCATGCGTGTCTATTTTGTTTTGTTTTAAATGTATCTGTTGTTTTCGTGTGTTTAATTGTTCTTTGCTGCTTTTGTTTATACATTGTCTGAGGTGGTGATTAATAACAACAACAACAACAACAACCATATCTTTCTGTATAAAGATAGTTGCACAGTCCTGCCAATTCTGACCAACCAATTTAAAAGATGTGCCCCTTTCTAACAAACTCCCACTAGTTCACAGTGCAGAACAGGCAAGGAAAACAAAATCCCCCCCCCAAAAAAAAAAACTTAAGCGTTTTTTATATTAAGAAATTCATACTCAGGCTTTATGTAACCAGCTGATCTTAGGGCTAATGACCTATGCCTAGAAATGCAACACAAAAGGAAGTGTGCACGACCCCTTACACTGTGTCCTGGTGGGAGTGCATTGTGAACAGGCAAAGAGGCTCAGCCAAGGACAGTGTGAGTTTAAGTAGCCTGCCAAGCCCCACCCCATGCCTGCGTTAGTGTACTAACATGCCCTCTTCACACTACACCTGATAGGTTTCACCTCCATCTGGGGCCCCTGCAAAGCTGCTCCTACCTGAACCCTCTGTGGCAAGCAAGGGGGCAGACTTCTGGCTCCAAGGCAGAATGTAATCTATAGCTGTGCCTATAATCTATAACCACAGAACCTAGAGAAAGAATTGGGCAAAAGCCAACGTTTCCTGCATTTTTTCCTCCCTAGCTAGTATGCCGGGCAGGTAAAGGAGATGTTTAGCAACTATAAGTTAAGAAACCACTTCAGCACTACCAGTTCATTAGCAGATAACTGCAGCATTAAGTGGTGCCCCACATGTGTGAATTAGTTGTTCCAGCTCACCTATCACAGACAGATTTTGCATCCTCTCAAACCACAAGGCTCTCGACTGAAGTTGATGTATACATGCATTCAGCTGTGGCTGATTTGTACAGAGGAATCAAGTTATGCACAAGCATGTGTGAATGTCTTGAGCTCCCAAGCTCCTGCCTATAAAAATGCAGTGGTGGTACTGCAGGGGCAGGCTGTTGGGAGGAAAGAGGAAATTAGTTCAGTCTAATAATAATAATAATAATAATGAGGAAAATTGTCACTGCAGGTTATCTGGGACATACACTTAGCAAATGAGGAATCTGCCTCACACTGTTGGCCCATCTAGCTCAGTATTGTTGACACTGACTGGCAGCAGCTTTCCAGGCTTCCATGCAGGGGATTTCTTTACCTGGAGATGCTTGGGATTGAACCAGGGACCTTTTGCGTTCTGCTATTGAACTACGGCCCTTACCAAATTCTGGTGGAATTTAAATGCTAAGAGCCAGTTTGGTTGCAGGAAGAAATGTGGGTTTAGTGGGGTCCTGGGCTTCAAGTCCATACTGACAAAACTCTCACTTCATCAGGAGCCATCAGCAAAGAGGCTGCAATTTAAGATAGTTTCCTCATTCATCTGCAGAGTTTACAATGTGTTAGGGAAATATGGTTGCTGAAACTATTGTTTCAATGACAGCAGTTTTGAAAGAAAAAGATGTGTTCAAAAAAGGGCTTTTGCAAATATCCCTATTTCTTGCCTCACAAAGCAAAAGTGACATATTTGCTGATATGGATAAGTATTCTAAATAAAGCAATAGGCTTCTGAGTTGTTACTCTGGATCTAAAGAGAAAGAGCGAAAGAAAGATCCCTCAATTAATGGAAAAGGTGAATAATAGACCATAGTTTTGTATTTTGGAAGAGAAAATGGGAACAATGTGGTCCAACAGCGACCACCAGGGAATTGCGAAAACCGTATTTCTTCTGGAGGTGCCCTGAATATGCAGTGCCATGATTTGGGGAGCTAGACATATCTACAGGGGAAACAAAATGTGATCTCTGCTATAGATTGCAAAGGCAGCAGTATGCCTAACATATGGATGTCAGCAATGGGTCTCCTTTGAGAAAGTGGTTCCTCTTCTCTGCATGGCCATCCAGGGAATTCACCATTTGCTGTTGTGAATTAGATGTAAAACACGGTATGCCTAAGATTACAAGAAATCTCCCTAATTGCTCTATCTATCAGTATTCCTTTGGCGCCATCACAGAGACGCTAATTGTTCAATCTCTGCATTAAAGCTCTGTCTCCTATGTTTTTGAGCTTAAGGTACTGTTTCCTTCTATCCCTTCCCTGTGTGGTGGGCAGTTCAAGGCAAACTCAGAAATAAAAGGAAAGAGGTATAATATTATGAATGACTTGTTATTTGTACAGTTCAAAGCACACACTATTTCAGTCATCCTTATTGGGTGCTCTGGCGAGCCAGAATGCCAGTGGGCCCTCTGGTGTCCCCAGAATCTTGTCCTTAACCTTGTTGTCCTCTGGAGCTAGTTCTGGATTAGCAGGGTGGGAGAACGATGCTGAAGCACTGTAGCTTGCTTACATCTACTTAGTGAGTCCAAGCCTGAGGTGTGGTTGGCTATAGGTTTGTGGTGGAGCACATGCATTCCATACTCAAGGTCCCAGGTCCAATCCCTGGAAATGAGCAGGTAGCTGGTGATTTGAAACACTTCAGCCTGGGAACACCTGGATAGCTGGTGCCACTCAGAGTAAGGAATAGTGGGTCAGATGGATAAACGGCGTGACCTGATAAAAGGTAGTTTCCTGTGTCCCATCAAGATTTGAACTAAAGATATCCTGGCCAACACATCTGTGTCTTCTTAACTACCTAGACTAGTTGTAGGAGAGGGATATGGAGATTTAGGACATCTTTGCAATCATCTGTATATTTGCAAAATATATAGACTAAGCATTTACTGTGGAGCTGCAGAGTCAGCACCAAATGCAGAGCAACATCACTTCAGCCCCTCAAAAATCTGAACCAGCTGTTAGCACAGTGAAATCCAAGCTGCCTCTTTTAGCTTTCCCTCTTTCCCTCTGGTCAGGCAAAATGGCAAGCATGAATGACTCAAGATATGTTCCAGATGTTTAGAAACAATTGGGGTTTTTTTTTCCTGCTGTGGTCAGATTGTTACCAAAAGTCAAACCATATATAACAGGACAGGATGCCTCATAGCAATATGGACAGGGGAGATGACAGAGTTCAGTGAGATATGAGAGACCACTTGCCCACCATATTGTGCAGCAGTCAGGTGGACTTGTAGAGTTAAGCAGCCATGGTCATTCCTCCTGGGAAAAGAATGTTCAAACTCCACAGAAGACAACTGCCAGGTTATTTTCAAATGGACCTCATGCCGGATTAATACCCAAGGTTATGAATTTGTTAACCAGGAGCTCTGTTCACAGAGTTTGCAATAAGCAGAGGATTGCTGCAGACTTCTGAAGAAGGGTTGCTCGGGCAGACAGTTCCTCCTCCCATCAAGCAGGGAAATTATTGATCTGGGTTTTCAAATATTCATCAGAGGCAGAGCTGGTTCTGCCATTAGGCAGGCTGAGGCAGCTGCCTCAGGCAGCAGCCCCACAAACACCCTGCCACTGGCGCAGAAGTGGAGCCTGCCCAAATAGTGTGAGAATCTTGTTGAGCTCACAAATTCTCATGCCATTTTGGTGCAATCTCGCTCCAAAGTGGTGCTGGTGCCACTTTTCCACCAGCAAGGTGGAGGTGGCAAGGTGGGTGGAGAAGCAGCGCTGGCAGCAGGAAGTATAGTGGTGGCAGTGGCTGGGCAGGGCAAGGCAGCACCGCCTCAAGTGGTGAAACAGGACACACCACCCCTGCTCAGAAGATATGGATTAATGTTGCCTATATTGTAGCCCCTGAGCTGTGCCCTGTGGTCTGGATGGAGGACAGCTTCTTCTTTGTTCTGTTCTCAAGAATCCTGCTCTGAGCCCCTCCTGCCCTGCATGCGGGGGGTACGGCGGTGTGGAGGGACAGTTTTGCACCATCCAAGGGGAGAGAGCAGGGACATGCAGTCTTCCAAAGTCTGTGTCATGTGATAGAGGAGAGGCTGGTTATCATGCTTCCTGCAGAGAGACCACTGGGTGGTAAGTACTAAGATTTTAAAAGGCTAGCACTGCCCTTCCACTTACATTTGCAGTGCAGATCAGCAACTGCCCTTTGATTGTACAAGAATACCTGCTACCTCTTTTGTGGGGCTGGGTAGGAATATTTCCTCCTTTGGCCAGGGAGTTCGTGGTGAGCACTGCACTCAAGAGATTAGGTAGTAATGTATTCAAGCTTTAGCTGAACCTGCAGTTAGTCCTCGCTGGTGGGGTCAGTGCAGGTAAAGAGGGTGGTATAATTATAAGGAAACTGGTAAGCACCCCAAGACATCAGATGAGTGGCAATGGGGGTTTCCATAGACCAGATTCTCAAGGCCAATGTGCTTAGGGGAAATGGGACCCCCTTGGGAATGCCCCAACTCACTCACTCAAGGCTAAGGGGTTGTGAACTGTGACGATGGCAGGACTCCCTCAGTGTAGCAGATGTAGCTGGGAAGGAGAGGTGCTATGGCTGATGGTAAAATTCCATACAAACCAAATAGCGAACCCCAGTGGGGATTGAAATTTAGGTTTAATTGGGGTTCTTGCCTCTGTACCCAAATGCTTCTTCAGACTACAGAACCTTTTAAGGCAGTGTAGTACCACCTGGATGAAACAGAAAGCTTTGCTTCTCCTTCATGGCTAGGATTAAGCTGACCTTATTCTCCCACAACATTCCCTAAAACATCCTTAAAAAGTGCTCAGCAGTGACAGCAAACAACAACAGGCCTTTGGAAGGAAACCCTAGATTTCCTAGGAGAAGTTCAACTCCTGTTTAACAATAATGGTATTAGACATTTAAAGATTTGTAAACATGGAGAACCTGGTTTGCTTCACCATTCCCATGAAACAAATTTCCCTTCCAGCTTATGTACTACCATGGCAAAAGTGGTTCAATGAGCAGGTGCCTTCTGCACCTTTGTGTCTGAAGAACAACCTATTGATGCAAATTCAGCTTTGAATGCAGCAAGCTACACAGGTTAGTCCACTGATTAGCTAGATATAGCTGGGAAGCCATTTAAGTCAGGATGCTTCCAATGTGAACACACACAAAGTGCTGTTTTCAGCAACTCCTTCTACCTGGGGGCATATTTTGATCTCAGTCTGCATGCAAAACAAGAGTTGAACATGCCCTCAATATTTCTCTCTTCCTTACCTTAAAAAAAAGTTTTAACAAATGTGTCCAGCCAATTTCAGAGTTCAGCAGCATGGGAAACATTTCACCTTTTAATCCTCCTTTCACAGATGTGAAAAGATTTTGAAGCCAAGGCCAGCTGCCTCTGGGTTGGCAGATGAAAGAAGAGAACTATTTTGGTTAGAGTTTTTCTGACCCATGCAGAGAACATCTCAAAGTCGCAAGTAGTTGGTGTCTAAATAGACCAAGACCAAGTTTGGAATCTCCCAAACTGTTTCATCACCATCACCATCACCATCATAAATGGAAGGCAAAAGGCTTGATGATGAAATATAAATAAATCAATATATCTACATTAATCTAATCTATCCATCTATCTACACAATCCTGTAGGCTTTTTAAAAAAAGTTGGTGCAAGTTTGTTTCATGAGTTTGTGAGAGTTCACTATTCTTGCACACTCTTCAATGCTCAGTCTTTTCAAAATGGGAGCCTGAGTGGATGATGGATCTCCCCGCCCAACACTTCTTCTTCTACTACTACTTATTTATTTTTTTGTACATTTTCCATTTTTCTATTTCCAGAAACAGATTTTTGGGTGCAGACTTCCCAACCTTACCTTCCGTGGCATTCATAACAAACCTGGCTTTTGCTGCATATCAGTTTGTTATTCCACCTTAGTTTTTCTCCTTCTGGTCCTTCACTGTGTTTAACTGTTTGTAGAATTACCCCTACTTGTAGGTTGATTTTTGGTATAAGATTTTTTAAAAATATTCCCCAAAGCTGTCCCATTCACCCTTTTGCTTTTTTGTTTTTTCCATCTTGATTTCCAATTTTGGCTGTAAGATTTGCGAGTTCTGCAAATTCTGTTAGTTTGTGCAGCCATTGTTCTTTACCCGTCCCCCAACACTTCTACTCATACCTTCTTTCTATGTGTCTTCATGTATGTGAATCTCACTTGCATAGTCTGGGGGCATCCTCCTTAGGCATGGGAAAATCCACCGCTGTCTGTGTATGCAGAATTTTCTTACGATTCAGTAGCAGTTGAAAAGAGCAGATGTTAAGTAGGTACAAGCCCTACCAGCTGACTCTTGTGTGAGTGTGAGCTGTGGTCTAGGCAACCCCTTGGGCAACCTTGAGAAGTAATTTTTTAAAAGATACAATAAGTAGAAAGCAGAGATGTGGCTAGTGCTCCACATATCCTGCAAAGTAACACACAGAGAAAAAGACTGCAGACTGCACAAACTCATTGTGGAGCAAGTCATCTGGCAGGGATAACAGCAATGCATGTTTAGTTGGTTGGATTTCTAAAGGAAAAATGCCTAAGAAATAATAGAGAAGAGGGAGGGACTGAGCTCCTCGTGGGTGGGTATGGAAACATTTAATCCTGATTCACAGAAAACAGAAATGTACTCAGTTCACTATTTATTTAAGGCATGTGCTATACTACTTAATTATTTCTATTCCTAAATGGTGCATATAAAACCAATCCACAGAAAATGAAACAAAACAACAACAAAAAATCACCGTAAAACCAAACACTACCCCAAAATGCCTGCTGGGACAAGAAAGCCTTAATCATGAGCTTGAAGTTCAGCAAGGTGGGTGCTTGTCTAATCTCAGCTAGCAGGGAGTTCCACAGGCTTGGGCCCACTATGCTGCAACAAATGCATTGCTCCTAGTAGTTAACATTTAACAGAAAGCATAGGAGAGCAGTCCAGGAACGGCTCCTCAGAGCTTCTCCTTGGTGGCAAATGGTGTGTTCCGCAGTGCACATGGAAATGAATATTTTTGTGTTGAAGTGACAGGCTTTGTATTCAATAATAAGTGTTTAACTGAGACAAACTGGAAGAGGTGCCTGTGCAAAAATGCAGGTACATTATTAATATGTAAGTGCTTGCATACTCAGATAATCTGTTAATTCAGGCATAGCTAGCTGCATAGGAGTCTCCCTCGCTTTCAGTTTCATGCCAAAGAGCAGAGCTGGAAGTGTGATACACGAGGCAGCATGGATGTGTTTGTCGGTGCAGCCTATGAAGCTCCCAGTGCTCAAAATCCCCTGTATTGTGTGTGCAGACAGCTGGGGTAAATTCTTTGCTGCTCCGCTGGAAGCGGGTGTTCAAAATGAGCAGAACTTGAGATGCCTCCCCACCAAAATAAAAGAAAATAAATGTAGGAGGACGTATGGTGAATATCTGCTCCCTGGTGCTTTGCCATTCTGGGCCGCCTCAGTGTAAGAGGCATGCTGTAGCTGATCGCCTTTTGACAAACTACTTGACACGACCCCGTTGGCTTTGCAAATGCCCCCAAGCTGGACCACGCATCCTTTCCACAGTCTCTCTTTTGGAGCCTGTGGGCCGAGGGGTATGCGGCCAACCTAAGTCCACCTAGGAAGGCGTTTAGCATTCCATCTGCAGAGTGTGGTCCCAAAGCTGTGAAGCCTGGCATCACGACTCTTATCGTCCACAATGATATCAGGAAATTGTGAGTTACTATGGTAACAATATCTTCCTTTTTTATATAAAAAAGAGAGACTAATAAAAGTAGCAAGAGGGTGAGCAAGAGGATTAAGAATATAGATTTCCTTTGAAACAAAACATCACAGCAAAACTCAGCTGGCTCTGTGCAATACAGCGGACTGGAGAGAGCACAGGAGGCGAATGGGCTTCGCTGACAAAGGGAGGGAGGGGAGGAGGGAGGTGCGTCGTAGGGAAAGAAAAATAACGCTTAATGTAAAAGGGATCCTTTGAGACAAAAAAGGGGGCTTGTTTTCAGCTCAGTGATAATATTATATGGTGGACAGAGAGACGTAGAGAGAGGGGGGGTGTACAGCGCTCCTACTGGTGTGGAGCTGTTTGCTTGCTCACTGCACAGAGTGATCCTTTCCACACAGACATGCAGAAGAAGAGAGCGTGTGCATCGTAGTCTCAAGGTGTCAGTCCCAGATGTTAATCTCAGTGTTGCCACTCCAGGAGTGACTATGAATGAACCCACACCCTCCAGCAAGAAGACGGAAGAGCACAGGAAACAAATGAAGGGGAAATCGAAAGGTTTGCTCCAAAAGGTGTGAGCCCAGTTTTTTGTGCCAACCCAAGGCACTTTGCTACCGTAAGCTGAACATCAAATGATGCCAGCTGCCTCCCTCTGTGCTAGGGCCATAGTGATTTACTTCACTATTCAGACATCAATTACTGCCTCAATCATCCCCCTAAATTTTGCCGCCCGAAGCATTCTGCTTCCTCTTACTGCGTGACAGAGGCGGCCCTGCAAGTCTTCTATACAGTCAGGGCTGTGACTTCACCACTGCATTGAATGAGTATGGAACTTGATCCTAGGCCCCTCATTTGACATTTGGGAATCTTAGTTTTCTTTAAAAACAACACAGAAGCAATTTTCTAGCTCTGTTGACTATGCTGATAGACAAGAGTGTGGAGGCAGTCTGGTGGAATCTCAGAATTGACAGTGCAGTGCTGGAGTGGCTATTGGCAGGGCAGGAGAGCAAGGCTGGCCCTTTAATTTCCACATGATTATCAGAGACAGAATGAAGTCTGGGGGGTGGGGAGCTTCTCTTATTTGCATATTTATATATTTTGCAGAATTTCTTGTGATTTGTTTGTTTAAGCGAATAGTATGCACAGACTTTTCTCTAGTCTTAAAAGTCAGCTTGTGTATTTCTTTCTTCTGTTTATTCGCTATAAAGAAGCACAGTGTGTTTGAAGAAACCACCAGGAGAGTATATCTTTTGGGGGGAAGACTTGTGAAGGAGATTAGTTCCAATGGGGTTGTGGATGCCACCCCACTAAACAAAAAGCAAATGCCACTGGAAGGTTGAGAGCTCAGAACCTATTGATGTATAAAGTGTCCGCTATTCCTTCTTTCTTGGTTCCTGTCTCCTTTAATGACAGAAACCCTGAGGCCTCCCCGCACCATTTTGCTGTAGCTTTCTCACAAGTGAGGCAGCCAGAAGGCGAGAGTTATGGCTCTGTAGGACAGGCTGAACTCTGAGCTGCAACTAAACTGCATGCCTTTTGGTCTGTGGGTTTTGCAGAGGAGGCTGGGTGTCTCTGCCAGGTCTTGTAGGAATAGTTCTAATCTGTATTCATAGTAACACACTGTTTATGCACCACCTGCTCTAGAGCCCTTATGGCTTTTCTAGCTTCAGCTTGAGTATGTAGGCTGTGAAATGCACTATGTGTGTGTGCGTGCCAGCCCCTCCTTCACCAGAATAGGAAGGCATTGGTGGTGATGGCAATCAGAAGCTGGCCGTGCAGGAGAAACGGGGGTAGGAGCAGTCTGAAGGACAAAGGAAATGGCATCTCTCTCTCTTTCTCTCTCCCCACTCCGCCCCTATCCTCACATACAGAATAAAAGTTGACAGCGACCTGTAGCCTACTTCTCTTGTTCAGACATCCCACTGTAGGCTGTGCAATTAGATCTTCCTGAGGTTCTTCCTGATTGCAGGGCTTGGAGGGAAATGATAATGAAATTAGTCTTGACTGCTTTCAGAAACCTAGATGGTTGCTTGTTAGTTCTGCCGACGTGGCAGACGGAATTTGGTCACTGGCATCACCAGTTGAATGCCAAACAACAGGGAGTGCAATTGAGTGAGCTTAATATAGCTTAATTTGCAGGATTAGTAGGATAGGTGGTGTTTCATTCATTCATTATAAGTGTTGGGGTTTTTTTTTTTCATTCTGCTTTCAATCGTGTTCCCTAGCAATTTGTATAAAAATGACAATAAAACAATCAAGATATGAATGCAAACAGCATGCACGCTGTGGATCTTACTCAAGATTTAAGCAGGGTACATTGAAAGGTGGGTGGGACCCTTTATTAATTCCCTGTAATGGGTGAAGTTAAGAAAGAAGTCAGCGTGGTCTGCAGCCCCTTCCTCTGTGTATCACATCTGGTTGCTGGTGACATCACAATACATGACTCAAATTGACTCATTTACCAAGACCTGAGAATTTGGGCTAGAAATGCTGTTTCCCCACAGTGGACTATTCATCTGCTGAAAGTCTCAGCCTTGATGTTGCCAAAGTGTCTGGGTAGGCCTTTAGAAGAAACGCAACATTGGGGTGGAGCAGATCCAAGGGACTTGTCCATAGGACTTTGACCAGGTTTCTTGGGCCCTAAATTATTGCCCAAGCAACCTGCGCAGCTTTAACAAGATGTACTCAGGGTGCATGTTCACAAACACTTACACACTCCCCACATACCATTGTATGCATGCTTATGGATGTACTGAGTGTTCATAAGGACAGTTCATATTTTACACAGTGAGCGTGTTTATAATGCACACGGCAGCGCTTGCAGCAGTAAATGCAGCAAAGTGTTAAGTGGAGATTCCTAAATGAGCAGGAGACACATGTCAGGAAACTGCAGCCAATCCGGAATCCCCAGCATGTTTCCACTGCTGCTTGTCCCTGAATATTTTCAAATATACATCTGCGCTTCACGATTTTATGCTGTTTACGGCTCCAAACACCTGGGTACATGTGACAAGCATTGGCTCTGTGCCACTACGGGGATTGCTAGTATAGAATTAGGGGGTGGCAAACCGATTTTGTTTTAAGCAGGGGTAAATAATACATGACTGCACTCTTGTATATGTGCTGCTCGAGTCACCTTTCGTTGGGCACATTTCTAATTTCTCCTTCTCTTCATCTAACCCACTTTTTCTACCCTCCCCCTTCATAACAACTATGCTATTTCTTCTGTTTCCTCTCTACTCCCACATCATGACCTAATTCCCTTTCCTCATAACAATTGTTTGCTTAGGGCTGCTTTCCTGCTGTACGAGGCCATCTCTGATTTGTCGGATACCAGATGCCCAGTGCTGGGAGATCTGCCTGTCCAGTGGGGGACTTAAAGAGGGGTTCTACGCTGTGTTTTGTGTGTGGCTTCCGGTTTTGAGCAAATCCAAGGCACAGGGGGGGAAAACACCCCAACCAGGTCCCTTTTGGTATGCATTGAGCTACCTCTCCCGTGACATTGCCAGGGTTTGACCCTGAGTATATTCATTTGGCACGGTCTCTGCCCAACACCCTCTCCGTCATTTTAGAGCAAGTACGTAATTTGGGCTGGTGCTTCAATTGGAATCTGATAGGAGGAGGAGTGGGGGCCAGGCATCTCTTACATGTCATTTCTCTAACGGTGACATGCTGGCTTTATCCAGCTTGTGATAACCCCCAGGCTAGGCACCAGGAACAGAATAGTCTCTCCATTCATTGATGTTTTCAGTTTGCTGCATTTTCCAGTTCAGATACTGTAGGCTGAGATCTCCGGTGGAGCCAATTATGCAGCATGTGTGTAAATGGAATGCATTGGCGGGGGGGGGGGGCAAAATTCCTAAGCCTTTGGCCCCCATGCTGAATTCTTTGGCACCCCCACCCACCCATACTGAGAGCTACAACCACTCTTTTGCTCCCCCCAGCCTCTTCTGCTCCTCCACCTCTGCCCTAAAGCTAACCCATCACTTCCCCCACCCCAGCACACATAGAGTCCCCATCACTCCCTCCCCATCGCACCTCACACAGATTGCCCGTAGCCATGCCCTCCCCTCTCTCTTCTCAGGCCCTTCTCCTGTTATGAATATGACTGGGAGGGAGGAGGGCAAAGTTAAGGGCAAGGTTTCTTCTTGGACTGTCTCGTCCTTGAAATGTCAGGAAACGAAAAGATTGAGAGCTGCTGGTAGGTCTTGTGTCACAGTTTGGTCACTCGTGGAATAGGTCCTGCCTGCAGGAAATGTGCAGTCCCGGAAAAGATGGCTTATCCTGAGGACCAGCATGCACGGAAGATGGGAGCTAGAGTCAGGGAAATTGTGGTTTTTCTGAGTAGGAGGAGGCTCTGGAAAAAGCCTTTGCTTTTAACTTCCCTGCCTGGCATATCTGCTGTTTAGAAATTACAGAGAATTTCTTGAGAAATGGTGAATTAATTATACTGTGGTTGCTCTGCTTGCTTGTTCACTCACTGTAGATTTTGCCTTTGCTTATCTGCTCCGGAGTTCTGATTTCATAAGAGTGGAAGTGACTGCGACTGAGTTCTGGAGATAAGGGATAGATGTTTGGTGGCTGAACACTGCACAGCAGGCAATCAGATGCCAGGGACATCAGGCAAGGCAAAGCCAGCACTGACCACCCCGCTCCTCCCCCCCCCAAAAAAAGAAAGCCTAGCAAAGCTAATCCCTAATACAGAGTTTGAAAATGAGCTAAAATAAGTTTCTGCAACTATCCAAGTTAAAATATTTTCTGGACTGGAGCAAGTACATAGGATGCTGGCCAACTTGTAGGGTGGGGGCATGGAGAGAGACTTCAGGTTAAGCCTCTGGCCCAGCATATGGGATGCAGGGTAAAGAGTTCAGGACAGTACCTCAGAACTGACTTCATGGGTTAGGAAGACTCAGATTCAGGATGAGCTTTAAGCAAAAAATAAATAAATTGCATTCACAATAGAAGGGCTATTCTAGTGCATGCTGGCCCAAAGGACTCCAAAAAAAGAAAAAGGGAAAAAAGAGGACTTGCAGAGCATGGTACACAGGAAGCTTCTGCTCCTGCATTTATCCTTTCATTGAAGTGTGTGTTTGCATGTGTAGGTGCATTTCTAAACAGGGCAAAAGAATTTGCCCGTTCAGAGTGAGGGCATGAATCATTGACCACACTCTGAATTGGTTTTGTGATGCTGTTGCATAGATAAATCAGATTACCTGCATGTCATGACACAATAATGCTACTGCTAACAAAAACCATTTACTGTATGGGATCACCCATGCAGAGTAAGGATTGAAAGTATTGCCCTCACTCTGACCTGAGTTTTCTGACATAATCCCATGGCCCTTTTGATTGGTTACAGGGCATTTTAAGTGATCCCTACTTGGGTGGGATCAAGTTGCCAGCAAGAAGGCACATTTTTTTTTAAGAAGGAAAAATGAGACTTCAACAGTTGCCAACAAACAATCAAAATATGGGGGGGGGCATGAAAATGGTTGGCTCAGTCAGGTTCTCTGGGAGCACTGAAGAGCCCCCATGACCTCCTTTCATACTCTTTCTTCATATTTAACATAGCCCTGTGTAAAACTAAGATATGGAGCAAGCAGTCTACCCTAACTGGATATGTGTGCGTGAAAAAGAGAAGTTGATCTCTTGTACATAAGAATGCTTCATGTCCCAGATAAAACAGCTGGGCAACATCTCCATCCTAACCAAATAGGGCAACCTATGGCAACGAAGCCCCAAACTGAGACAGAACCAGTGAAATGTAAATGTAAAATCTGGGTCCCAGCAATTGGACACAGTTGGGTGCATCTGAGGCATGATTCATATGGCACAGTCTGCTTGTCATCTCCAGCACCTTGTTCTTATCCTGCTCTGGTAACATTTACATGGCTGATTCACATGGGGACATTAGCACACAGGTCCCAGATTGAGGGAAATTGGGGTGTGAGTGCTGGCCCACATACCTACAATATCCTAGCAACTACAAATGATTCAGCCATCCAAAAAACCTAAAAAAAACCCCACAGAACCACAGTCAAAGGGAGCCTTCCAGGCCATCTACTGCAACCCATTGGGGTGGAATCTACATACATATAAAAAAAATTCTGAAAATGTTTTTTTAAAAGCATTTAAAAAAAAAATATTGAATTTTCCATAAGGCTCATCACTGCCACCTAGTGTCACATTGTATATTGCACTTAAAACACACTTAAAATGTTTTATTTGCAGCTGTAGAGCTGAGTCCTGGGGCTCAGGGCAGGAAGTCCATAGCTAGTTTGTCCCAACAGATGGCTGCCTGGCCTCTGCTTCGAGACATCAAGCAAGGAGAGCCCTTCACCCTCCTGCACCATGTTGAATGGTTCTAGTGTCAAACCATTAAGAGGTTTTCTTCTAGTGTTCACCCAAAATCTATCCTCCTGGGGTTTCAGCGGTGGCTGGTGCACCTTGGGATGGGTGGGGTAGAAAGCAGGGAGACCAGGAGCAAGCGGAGCTAGAGCCAATGGTGGGCAAAGCCACTTGATTCTAGGTTTGCCCTTATCCTCCTCCCTGCTGAGTTGTAGCACTGAGACTGAGGAAGAGGGAGCTGGCAGCCAGTGCCACCCTCTGGACTGGTTTGGAGTAAGAAAGCAAATAGGTAGAGGTTGGCTGAGGGCAAAGTGAGGTTGTTGGGGGCAGTGCCCCATTCTCCCCTGTAGGCTAGATTCAACTCTGTAACTGAAGCAAATTAGACCTAGTCTTGCCTTGTGGGACAACCCAAGCGTGACACTCCGCTAGCATAGAAACCAGGCCTGAATAGTAGGGCAGGGAAGGGGGCAGGATTAAAATTCATTGCAGAATTTGGAACAAACCTCCCTAATCTGCATTTGATGAACCAGGCTTAGATTGGAGCACAGGCATGTGGATTAAATAGCATGTCCACAAACCTTTCCAGAGCACACCATCAGTCCAATTTCCTTTTGGATGTGGTGGGTCCAAAGCCTTCTTCCCTGGTTCTGTCTTTAAAAAAAAACTTTTAAAAACAGTACTTTATAGCTGCTTTTAGCACATGCCACATTTGCTAAAACCAATCAATCAATCAAAAACTTTTGAGTGAAAAGCCCCTGGAAATGGTGGTACTGTACATTGTAACATGCCATTCCTTCCTGTGTAATTGTAGAGAGAATCATATGGCTGCCTCCACAGGTACATCTTACCCTTTATGCAGGAAGGGATAGCATGTCTGTAACACACTGCCATTTTTAAAAGAAAGAAAGAACCAGGGAATCTCTCAGAGACCACCTTGAAAATTCTTCTAAAATAATTTAAATATGTTGAAAGCTTGCAGATTTGAAAGATGCACACAGACTTGCCAGTCCACTCATGTGAAAAGGACATGGACTGGATCAAGGCTGTTTCATCCATCCCTAGATTAGGGTGCCATATGAGTCATAATGAATCTGTGAGGTCACCACAGGAAGCAACTTTTCATTTCTCTCTATTCTGCCCTGAATGTTTCAGGCTTGCCCTGGCTCAATCAACCCTCAGTGGTTTGGAGAAGGCACAGAATTTCTCCTCTGGAATTACACATGATATTTGCATCTTAGATAGATGCAAGATAGGAAGAACCCTTCCTCAGCTCCAGATTCTTGCACAGCATTCCATGGGATTCCTTCTTCCGCACTGTGAACAGCAGCACAATCCCATTTTCACAATGAATATCAGGATACCTGAAAAGTGGCACCCTAGCCTCCATAATGAATGGGCAGTTTAATTCTGAGCTGTATCATCGTGTGGGGATAGAATGGAGTGGCCAAGTCAGAGGTAAAAGAAAAGATATGCCTCAGGCACATGGTTTTTTCAAGTAAAGGATGTCATCAGAGGCACTGAGGGAATTCTGTGCTGTTTCTCAAGCTGAACACTAGAGGGCACAATGCATACTATAATTACCCATCTCGCCTGGCTGGACTGCTAAATGAATTTTTTCCCCATTTTTGCTTCTTGGTGCCTGTGTGAACACAGATCGCTGGCTGATCCTTGTGCTGCTTGGCCTTTTTGCTTTACCCTGCTTCTAAGTGAAGCACACTGCAGTCCCTACCTGTTGCATATGCTATGTCTAGCCTGTTGCTTGCATCAGTCCTCAGGCTTGCAGTGCTCTGCTGTCCTAGTAAGTGTGTTTTACAAGGCCCTATCATCTCTGCCCATTTGCTGATGCTGATGTGTAATGTGCAGAAGTATATAATCCCTGGATGCAGAAATTTATGAGGACTGCTAGAGGGGAAAGTTGATGGAGTTTCGATCAGCTCCACACGTCACTCCCGTAGCAGGCCCTGCCTTTCCCATCAGACAGTGTTTTGGTTTGTGTACTGTTTATGAAAGTCCAAATTGGGTAGGTTCACTATTACATATGAAGTGAACTGAGTTTCTCCACCACCAATACTTGACAGCCACTTCTGTGTATAACACCGAGGAGCTCAAAGTGATTAATCAGCTTGAAGAGGAGGAATCAATCTCTTCCCCTTCCCAAATATGGCTGAAATACATTGCCGGAGAAGAGTCTTCTGCCCAGTGGAATGCCTTAGTAGAGCCAGATTAGGAATTAATGCTTTGCTAGATCCTTCTAAGAATCCCTTGGGTAAGCCCACAGTGATGGAGGCAGCTACCAGATACAGTTTTTAGCTGGCAAAGCTCAACTGTAATTAAGTCACCTTGATGAATTGGCTCCCCATCAGTGGAAAATTATGCTAGCTACTGGGAACTGAGAGGAGAGATTTGCAGCTTGGTTCTGAGCCACCACTGCCACCATTGCCCTGATGACAGGTGGCATTATCAGGCTCATATATGCTTTGTCTCTTTGGCTAAGAGGGAGCTAAAAATCTAGGGTACTGCAATCTCATCTCCCTATTGTGTACATTCCTCTCAGGAAGCGACTAAATAACTTTTATTAGTGTGTAGCCTTGCTTGATGTATTTGAGTCCTTCAGCTTGTTTGCTGCTCTTTTCTTATTCTGCTACTCTGAAAATTCAATGTAACTGCAAGAACAGTGTTGGAAGGTGGGTACCCCTCTGAAGGGTTTTCAAGCATACCCTAGTGGCTAGCCATAGTCACAGGCTCCCAGCTACCTAACCTCCCTCTCACCCACTTCCTCACATGCAGACTCACTCAGTGATGTTGAACAGCCTATTACTAGGTCCCTGCATATAGTTCTACTGCAGCTTGACAAGTCATCAGTTCTACCACTCCACCCACAAACAGGAGCCTGACAAATACTATGACGTCTTTAGGCTGTGACTTGGAAAAGCAAATGGAACATTTAACTTTGAGCAGCTGTCAGAACCTTAATGGATGACCCACCCACCCCCATTTTACAGTGACTGGCTTCCAGGACTAATTGTACTGTCCCACACCAGGTAGATTTCCTAGTATTACAAGAGGGCATCCTATGTGGCATCGTGTAGGCACTGGGTGCAATCTTTTCAATGTTGCGCATGTAAATCACACAACTACAGAGACTGGGTCAAAAGGTGACAGCCCCTACACCCCTACCCTTTTAATGACTTGGTAACCCAGTTCCTGTGTCAACTACCAGAAACTCAGAGCAGCAGTTCCCAGGCATCAAGGGAGACAGCCCAAGTTCCCAATGCTGCAAATGTAAATATTGCTCTTGTTAATTTTGGGTAGTGCGATGCATCATTGCCTGCGTGTGTAATTTATAATCTCAGCAGCCTGAGAAACCTTGGGCAATAAACTATTAAGTAGCTGAAATATGGGGTGCATACTTGGCTGGCTGCATGAGCTTGTGTTCAAATGGGTTTGTTTGATTGAGAGAACTTCTTATGATGAGCACATCTGTGGTGCTCTTGGAAATCATTCTAGGGTCAATAATTTGAAAACATATACAGCTAGGTTCACCTACGGAGGGTCAAGAAGTAAGAAGACTCCTGCTGGATTGGACCAGAGTCTATCGAGCCCAATACCCTGTTTCCAACTGTGGGTAGAGAGATGCCTCTGAAGCCTGCAGGTAGGAAATGAAGGCAACAGCCCATCCCAGAGTGCAGGATTCAGTATTTCCTCTGAACATGGAGGTTCTGTTTAGCTGTCATTGCTAGACCTCATCTTCCTTGTATTTGCCTAATCTCTATGTAAGTTAGTGGCTGTTCTCACATCTTGTGGTCACCAGGAGTAGTGCAGGTAGTGTGGTTAGTCCTAGTAAAGCAGGGGTCAGCAATCTTTTTCAGCCGTGGGCCGGTCCACCATCCCTCAGACCATGTGGGGGGCCAGACTATTTTTTTGGGGGGGGATGAACAAATTTCTATGCCCCACAAATAACCCAGAGATTCATTTTAAATAAAAGGACACATTCTACTCATGTAAAAACACGCTGATTCCCGGACCATCCACAGGGCGGATTGAGAAGGGGATTGGGCCGCATCTGGCCCACGGGCCTTAGGTTGCCTACCCCTGTAGTAAAGTATGGGGAGGAGATTGCACCCTTGTGTCCCCTGCCACCCACCCCATGGTCTTGTACTGCTGATCCCTTTAAACTTTTGCTGGCACAGACAAAGGCTTTGTGTAATCAAACACTGTGGGAGTGAGCAATGCGACTGCCATCACTGTACAGTCACCAGGCCAAATTGTGAAAGCACAAAATGGCATATACTGCTGCATTGGGTTACTCAAAAGCTGTAGAGTGGACTATTTTGGACATGAGTTTGGGGTACCCCATATAACAGTGCTCTCATTCTGTACAGGGAGAGCTACAGGAGCACATAACAAGGTGTATTTGCTTGCTGCTGCACCTACTGGGTTCTGCAAATAAATCAACAGAAAAACACAGCACCTGTTTTTAGCCTTGCAGTCTGAGGAATTAGCTACAACCAGAGAAAAGGCAGTTGAGTGAAAAAGGTAAAGGAGGGAGACTAGTTTGAGGATGCCACAATGCTAGGGTGAATTTTGAAACAGGCCTTTAAACCCTGTTCAAGGCAGGGTGATCTCCTTGCTGGGATGGAAGGGTTGCAACCTCCCAGTGGTCCTCTGGCCAGATGGCAACTTTCCTTTGCTACTGAAACCTCAGTTCAGCACACAAATCCATGTCATGACTCTGCCCCGGGGCAGAGTTTCTTCATCATTAATGTCTAACGATCAGGGCAGGAGCAAAAACTCACCTGCTCACCAATGCTTCCCCCACCTCTCTTCCCTCCCCCAACATGCCCCCATCCCCCTCAGATTCGCTCTGGGGATGATTAGGAGAACCCCCAGAACAATGCATGGTGGGAGGGGACATTGTTCCATCTTGAAAGCTGATATGCTTGTACTGACAGAACTGTCTGTAATAGAGTGATGTAGCTCAGTGGTAGTGAATCTGCTTTGCATGCAGAAGGTCCCGGGGTTCAATCCCCAGTATCTCCAGGTAGAGCTAGGAGAGACACCCTATCTGAAAACCTGGAAAGCTGCTGCCAGTCAATGTAGATAGTACTGGGGTAGATGGACCAATGGTCTGACTTAGTATACGTTTCTGTGTTTGAATTCCACCCTGAGTGTTTTAAACACTGCAGCACTGTGTGTCCGACAATGGAAGGTTATAGAGATCCCCTCCCACCTTTTCCCGCCAGGCACACAGAGGCCCCTTCCCAAGCTGGCACATGTCTTGGTTTGCAGTCAAATTCCTGTGCACAGGAAGCAGCTGAGACACTGCAAAGAAAATGTAGAACATCCTGTACTGTGGGTTTGGCAACAGCTCTGTAATGTTCATTGTATCCTTGCTGCATGGAGCCAAGGCTTGAATAATCCCTTCTGTTTCTCTCCTTCATAAGGCGACAAGCAGCAAAAAGGGACAAGATGCCTCTACTTTTAATATTTACTTGTAAAAGGGAATTTCAGCAGGTGCAACTTCTCTCACTCCTGCATAATATGCAGCTGCTGAAGTTCTGTATTCTGTATAGCATTTCTCAGATCCAAACCTTTCCGTTTCTGTCTGAGAAGGTGCACCTGCCTTCAGCTCTGTGTCATTTAAGCAGTAAGCACATCCCTGCTACTATAGTTTCTTATGTTCTGCTAGTTTACACTTGGCTCCATACAGCCACGGATTCTCTTGCTCTTCCATCTCCAGCTATCTACCTCTGCAGGGTGGGGAACACTGAAATGTGTGTTAGTGCTATATGTTTTATTAATGAACCAATCAGCAAATTATGAGATTTATATCTGCCCTTCATACATTAAGTTCTTTAGGGCAGCTCACAAGGTCATGAGAAGATAAACAATAATATTGAATAACACAGCAGAGCAGTAAAACACAACAATAAAAGCCAGTTAGGCCGGGCAGCCTGGACAAATAAAAAAGGTCTTCACTTGGTACCAGAAAGCCATCAGGTTTGGTGACAGATGAGCCTCACAGCACTGAAAATACCCTTTCTCTGATCATCTCTCAGCTAACTCTCGCTAGTCACCACCGTTAGTAAACAGTATTCAATCCAGAGCCAGCCCTGCCATTAAGCAAAACAAGAAGGCTACCTCACCTAGGGGATGCTGTGAGAGAGTGGCAGCCTACCCAGCTTCACCCATCCTCCTGTGCCTTGTTGTTGGCCTGGGCTGGTAGGCTGTGGCATTTGCAGCTCTGTCCTTCAACACTTCATGAAGCTGAGTAGGTGAAGCAAATCACCTGTCCTCAGGCATTGCAAAGGAACACTAGCAGAACTGAAGTAAGAGTTGAACTGACCACCTGGTCAGCTTTTGCACATGGACTGGGGTCTGGGAGGATGTCACCTTGTTGTTCACCTTAGGCAGCAACAGTTCTTGGACTGGCCCTGCCTAATAAACATTAACATTGAATAATATATATGATAAAAATCTATTGTGCAGCAGGCCACTCCACTGAGCTGCCACATGTATAGGAGCACCCCTATTTTCACCTGTAAAAAGGTTGAAGGGTATGTTGCTCTCGCTGCGTCTCTCAGAATCTGAGAACCTCTGGATAGAGCAAATGTTCCAAGGCTTCCTAATGGAAGGATTTAAGTAAATCAGCATAAATACTGCTCTGGAACAATTATTGCATAGCCATCTAGCAGAGCCCTCCCCTAACCTGGTGCCCTGCAGGTCTTTTGGACTATAGCTCCTGTCAGCCTCCTGTCAGCCATGGCTAAATGTCAGGGATGATGGGATTTGGAGTCCAAGAACACCTGGAGGGCACCAGGTTGAGGAAGGCTATCTTCAGAGTTAAGCGACAGAATTCTGAACTGTTTCTGAGAGTCTCTGAGTGCATTCTCCACTTCAATATATAATTCAGCTCCTGAGCCACTCTGTATACAACAAAGCCTAGCAAAACTCTGTGTTCCTCATTCACTATAACTGAGAATCTAAGAAACAGCTTTCACCTTTCCCTCTTTTAGCCAAAGTGGATGAAATTTACAGGCACAGGGGCCTCCCCAGAGTGGATTAAGCCTGTCTAATAGGTCCATGCGTTTGAGAGGTAATCAAGTGATGTGTATTGTACATTTTTAAAAACTTTGCAGCCCGTCTTTCTGCAGGTTGTATGTGTCCTTTTATAGGCTCTACAGGTCTTCCTGTGGAGATCTGAAGAGCTCTGGGTTCTATTTGTGTGTGTGTTTTTTGTTAAAGCAGAACAAAGTAGGATTTAAAAAAATAACTTAAAAAAAATCATTCACTGCTGTACTTTAACAAACAAACAAACAAAATAAATCCAGAGCTTTTCAACTGCTCAGCAGGCAACATTTTCAACAGCCTGACTTATTGCAGGGCTTGGACCTAGAGCCACATGGAGATATTACATAGGAAAACATATAGCTGTATAGGCACAGAAAAGTATAAAGCCTAGCAGCAGAGCACTCTGGTGGAACCTCTGTTGTGGGAAGGTGTTATTGATGTTGCACTTCAACAAGGAAGGGAGGGGAGACCCCTGAATCACCTTGCTGAATTTTCTTGTTATTCGGCCCCCATACAGAGCTGATGCAAACTCCACATATTCAATCTATTGCTCTTGCCTCTCCCTATTCTCCACTTACTCTGCTCCCTCCCCTTCTATGAAATTTTAACTATAAGCTCTTTGGAGGCAGTGAATTGTCTGTTTGCTTGTTTTTTTCATTGTTACATTGATTGTGTAATATACAGTGGTCCATAGGTACCAGAATCACAAGGTGACATCAGTGGAAATAGTTTAACTTTTTGTTCTCTCTATTTGTTTGAGCCCCGCAGACATTTTGAGCCCCACAGACAGCAGAGAAAAGTCTGAAGATGTAACAGCAGCCTATCCTAAAGGCTAGAGAAATGAAAATGACATTATCTTTATTGCTAATTCTGGGTTGTATCCAACAAAGTCATCCCATCAGTGCAAGGATTTCCCCCTGCCCAATGGAAATTCCTCTTCCTCTCCTCTCCTTTTTTCCCATTGCCTCCTCCAAATCTCTGGAGAACCCCCCCCAAAAGACTGGGGGAACCCCCCAAAAAACAGATCTGAGGGGGCACTGGGGCATTCAAGAAGAGATAGATAAAGTACCATTGTGCAGACAGAATTCCTTTAGCTAATGAGATTACTTCATTGGCTTCAACCCTCCATCTTTTTCATTTTACGTGTTTAATGTCTTATTTAAGCTTTTGGGGTCTGGCAGCATTAGGGTTCTCCCAAAACTCAAGCTGACCTGCACAGATAATATAGGTAAGTTGGATAGAAAGTCAACACACAATGCTGTGTCATACAGCTGAATTGTACATCCAGTGTGCAGATATAGTGTTAGTCTGACTTCAAACACGCCCAAACAAAAACCGAATGTGCAAAGGACTCATTCATCCGCAAGCACCTCAGAAATTCAGGTGGTGTGTGTGGGTGTGGGTGTGGGTGTGTGTGTGTGTGTGTGTGTGTAAAAATAATTAAGTTCCACCTATATCTGGCAATGGGATCTGTGAGTTGCCGCTGCATTTCATACTCACATATTTCATTGCAGGGGAAGAAGGGTTTGTCCCCCATCCCTGGATATTAGATGGAAACCTGAAATGCAAATTCACTTCCCCTCACTATATCTGAAGCCACAGTTGGAGCATGTCCCCACGCAGCTTTTACATTGAGAATCAGACACCAAGGGTGGCAGGAATAATGACAGGACCAGTCCAGACAATGGCTGCTCCCACACTAGTTCCTATACTGAGGCACTGCTTTCAGAAGCAAAATGGAAAAGATTAGTTCATATCTGGCAATGCTAATTGCCATGGCTAAGAGCCTGCTGTAATGTCTACTTAGAAGCAAGTGCCATTCAACATAGGTCTCCCAAAATTGACCCTTGAATTAGAAGCTTCCTCCCTCTGGCTTCTGTCCCAGCTTTACTAGTAGCTCCTTGGTTGTCCCTTTCAAGGGATGTACTCGCTGGTTTCCAAAACAATTGCTCGTGATACCGTATATACCAGTGCTTTTGCAGGGTAAGAAAATGAGGTAAAAGTGCTATGGGTGCCAGCATAAAATGGCTGCTTTGGGCAGCAGCAAAACAGGTGACAGTACTCTGTACCATACTATATTGTCACAAAAACCATCAGTATTTATTATTGCAATTGTGAAATTATGTGCCTTTTAATTAACAAGCACTTGCTCTGTAATTAACCTCCCCCCCCCACAAGTAATTAAGGAGTATATTTAAGAGACAATTCAGTAATACTGAGACCCTGTTGAGCAGGAAGCAATAAAGGAGACAGGCTGCAAGAAGGAAACTTCAAATTAAAGGGACAGTAGCCATGTAAAACCTCACTAATACTTGCCAGCTGATATTAGACAGGGTAGCATTGTATCCATCTGAGGTCTTATCCACACTTCCTCTTGTCCTGCTGCTTTTCCCTGGAGAAAACCACTCTTTGGCGCTCAATTGGAGCAAATGCCAATTGCCATTTGTTCTGATCTATTGCTAAAGAGTGGGTTTTTCCTTGGAAAGGAGCAGGGCAAGAGAAAAACCGCTCGGACCTATATCTAGAAAGCATGGGTCAAGGAAAAAACACTTGGCCCTGTGCTTTCTAGGCACAGCACAAGCGGAGATGTCACTAGCCCTGAGAGAGAGAGCACAATATAATCAGTGGCATCTCAAAATGTATGCATAAAGAAGGGTCCAACAATTCATGGTCTTATGGCAAAGCAGGCTTGTGTATTCCAAGAGGCTGTTCTATGTTTTCTCACTGTCATTTCAGAACCCACCCTGAGGTTGAGGACTAACATACAGTGGTACCCCGCAAGACGAATGCCTCTCAAGACGAAAAACTTGCTAGATGAAAGAGTTTTTCGTTTTTGAAGTCGCTTCGCATGACGAATTTCCCTATGGGCTTGCTTCGCGAGACGGAAACGTCTTGCGAGTTCCCAATGCATTCCTATGGGGAATCGCGCTTCGTAGGTCCGTGCTTCGCAAGACGACAAACCTTGCAAGACGACAAAACTCGCAGAACGAATTAATTTCGTCTTGCGAGGCACCACTGTACTAATTTCTGCCTGAGAAAAGTACTTCCATCCACAGACATAGATAACCTACTTACCTATTTTCCCCCCTGCTTATTCCCTGGGACAAGCATAACAACCATATTCACATTATTTCAGCTTAGCACCCTCCAGCAATCTGATTTATTTTTAGTACAACATTTGACCTTGCTCCAGTTCAGCACTAGTAGTGTAATAGCCCACTCCCACACAATTGATGAGGAAGTATTACTAAATGATTGCTTAAAATCTGGCAATCATTTATGAGATGGTGATGATGATGCAAATGATAGCCTGCTCTTCACCCTGAGGTCCCAGGTGGGTCAAAAACATTAAAAACATGTGCCCCCCCCCAACACTGCAATGGGATAGTTATAAGTGGAAAGAAGGGTTTTCTGGAAACAAATGATGTCGTGGGAACTATCCCACAACTGTCTGTGATACTCGTACAACCACAGGGAACAGTATTAACAGTCACAGTGAGCACTGAACCCTCTAACTAGGGTGGAAATAACATCTTATCCATTTCCAAAATGGAGAAGTATATTCCAAAATATCGTTACTTTGGAACAAGAAGTCCTTGCAGCAGAAGCATGTTTGTTGTTGTTGTTTAGTCGTGTCCGACTCTTCGTGACCCCATAGACCAGAGCACGTCAGGCACTCCTGTCTTCCACTGCCTCCCGCAGTTTGGTCAGACTCATGTTGGTAGCTTCGAGAACACTGTCCAACAATATCGTCCTCTGTTGTCCCCTTCTCCTTGTGCCCTCCATCTTTCCCAACATCAGGGTCTTTTCCAGGGAGTCTTCTCTTCTCATGAGGTGGCCAAAGTATTGGAGCCTCAGCTTCAGGATCTGTCCTTCCAGTGAGCACTCAGGGCTGATTTCCTTCAGAATTGATAGGTTTGATCTTCTTGCAGTCCATGGGACTCTCAATAGTCTCCTCCAGCACCATAATTCAAAAGCATCAATTCTTCGGCGATCAGCCTTCTTTATGGTCCAGCTCTCACTTCCGTACATTACTACTGGGAAAACCATAGCTTTAACTATACGGACCTTTGTTGGCAAGGTGATGTCTCTGCTTTTTAAGATGCTGTCTAGGTTTGTCATTGCTTTTCTCCCAAGAATCAGGCGTCTTCTAATTTCGTGACTGCTGTCACCATCTGCAGTGATCATGGAACCCAAGGAAGTAAAACCTCTCACTGACTCCATTTCTTCCCCTTCTATTTGCCAGGAGGTGATGGGACCAGTGGCCATGATGAAGCATGTTATAACTGTGTAAAAATTGTCCATGTATCTATCTATATTGACATTGGATTTGCCACTAGGTTGACTTAAGGAATTAACAAAAGGAAAGTTTTCTTTTCCTTCCTGTAACAACCTGCATCCCCTAAAGAGCCTCTTTGGAGGGGTCAGGAGGCCTCCTGAACAATGTAGGATGAGAGAAATATTGGGGTGATTCTCCACTCCTCTAGCATCCCCCACAGCCTATACGACATTATTCAGGATGGCCACCAAACCTTACAAAGAGACTCTACTTGGGTGTGGCTGTGTGCAGGTGACTTTGAGCAGAAAGGAGGAGATGGAAAACTTTCCTTCCATCAACTTTTCAAAGTTTTCTTAGCATGCAAAGCATTATCTGGAGAGGCTTTTGGACATGGAGGATACTCATTTTATCAACATACATCGGCCCACACTTGCTTGCTCACTTGCCTATCATGCATGAGGGAAAAGTTATCTAATTAATCCTTAAAAGCCACAGCAGGCTCAAAATTTATGCCCAAACCTGGGGTCATACGTTGCATTTGCAGTTCAATTCATATACTAGTAAGAGCATCTCTTTAATTGTCCCGCTTCCTGTCTGTCACTGATTTTTGGAGGCATGGTTAACATTTGGATAAAGGAAAGTCTCACCTGTGAAGTAGCCCTCCCCTATCTCAGAACTAGTACAGCATGGGCTGCCTTCTAGTTGCATTTAAAAATAAAAATAAAAATGACATGGTGTTTCCTCCTGGCTCATAATAAGGCAGCTTTCAATAGGAGTGATAGGAAAGTTATTAACAACTAAGAACAATTTTGGGGCTTAGCAGAATTTAATTGGACATGCTGGCACGTATTTGGTGAAGCAAAACCTGACAAAGGCAGTTGAGCTAATTGGGATAGTGTTATTGTGGCCACGTTTGCCACAGAGACTGCTGGCGTAAAAAGCTGCTTAAGAATGGGAGATAAGCCTCCTAGCTCCCCCATGGACATCTAAAAAGCCCCAGGCACCATGTCTTCTAGAAACTGCAGGAATACTCCAAGAAAAAGCCTTTAAAATTGCAGAAGGGGATTCAAATTTTAAGAGCACAGCAGATCAACTCCGTCCACGACTTGTAATTTCTCTCTCCATTATCTATTCATTTGCAATATTAGTGAGCCAGTCTTTCTTTGCTAAAAAGAGAAACAAAAAACCAGCAAATACCCAGGGTAACTTTAAAACAAAAGTTACAATAAAAAGGATTAAAATGGCATTTAAAAATAAAAAGCATTTTATGCAATGAAATCCAGCTGCATCAATACATATAATTCACAGCAAGCCCCGCTAGATGACATTCTGGAATGCCTCAGCAGATGATGAAGTTTTCACCTGCCCCTGAAAGGATATGAGGCTTGGCATCATGTGAGCTTTCCTATGGGGGGAATTTCAAATGTGGGGTGCTCAAGTACTGCCTCTCCCCATATGAACCACCCCGGACCCTGTGATCATCATCTGAGGCCCTTCTTCACATGCCTACCCCACGAGAGGTCTGGAGGGTGGCAACACGAGAATGGGCCCTTTCTGTGGTGGCTCCCCATATGTGGGATGCTCTCTCCAGGGAGGCTTGTCTGGTGCCTTCATTACGTATCTTTAGGCACCAAGTGAGTGTTGGGATACACAGAATGCTGTGTAACACAGTAAGTCTGCAGGCTTGAGCTTGCTTGTAAAGTAAAAGAAGCTGATGCAAGAAGCTGATGCAATAGGCCTGCAGTGACTCAGCAGGAGTGTGCCGACAGATGATTGGCTGTTGTTTTGTATTAAAGGGAAACCTGTTAAGCAGGGTGTGTGGGTGTAGAGTGTAATCAGAGAAAGAGAGAGTGTTGTCCTACTTGTCTTGCTTTTTGGTGTAGCCAGGTGTTCTGCTGCATAAACTGTCTGTATGTATATAGCTCACAATAAAAGAATACTGCACTAAAGAACCTGTGGCTTTTGCAAAGCTCTGCTACAACGCCGTGGAGGAATCCGCGACAGTGAGAAAGCTTCTCTATAACCAGGCTTTTGGCTGAAATGGGAGGGGGGTTATTGGTTTGTTTTTGTTTGTCTTTATTATGTATTTTATGCTCTCATTTTGAATTTTTATGTTGTAAACTGCCCTGTAGTCTTTGGATGAAGGGCGGTATACAAATTCAGTAAATAATAAATTATTTCATTATATAATGCAGAGGATGGCGACCAAGATGATCTAGGGTCTGGAAACCAAGCCTTATGAGGAACGGTTGAGGGAATTGGGTATGTTTAGCCTGGTAAAGCGGAGACTGAGAGGAGATAGGATAGCCATCTTGAAATATCTCAAGGGCTGCCACATGGAATGTGGAGCAACCTTGTTCTCTCCTGCTCTGGAGGCTAGGGCATGAACCAATGGCTTCAAGTTGCAAGAAAGGAGATTCTGACTAAACATCAGGAAGAACTTTCTGACAGTAAGAGCTGTCTGACAGCTCTTCCACAAGAGGTGGTGGACTCTCCTTCCTTGGAGTTTTTTAAAGCAGCGTTTGGACGGCCACCTGTCCTATAGGATCTATTTGAGATTCCTGCATTGCAGGGGGTTGGGATAGATGACCCTCGGGTTCCCTTCCGGCTCTACAATTCATACAATTTCTATGAGAAGCCCAAAGGAGTGCCTCTGACGAAGAACATAACATTCAAACAAGCTTGTGTAGGAAATGTCAATGCTTTAAAAATATGTTGCTATCAGCCATTGTTCACTCTGTTGGTCGTGGGTGATAACTGACATCACAGTTCCTGAATGAACAATTAATCTATGTAGGCTGAGCCAAAATCCTGCTCCCAGTTTTGAGGAGAGTAATTTTAGTGATGAGGAGGAAAACAGGCAGAAGGCTGCTGAACGCAATGGTTATGACACTCCATGGAGTTACCACAAAGTTTTATTCTGAAACCAGTTGAGGCAATGCTTTCTGCCCTCCCTCTAGGAAGCTGTGGAGTTTTTATTTATTTTTTAAATGGCAGCTGCCAGCCACTGGAAGGAGTGCTGTCCTGATGGCTCTGGATAGGGGAAAACAGTATCATGTGAGTTTGCTGTACAAGCAGAATAATAGAATTATAGAGTTGGAACGGACTATGAGGGTCATCTTGACCAACCCCCTGCAATGAAGGAATATTTTGCCCAATGTGGGGCTCGAACCCACAACCCTGAGAGTAAGACTCTCATGCTCTGCTGACTGAGCTATCACAGAAGCTCTATCTATTCCTGCACCAGGCTAATTTATTATTATTATATTTCTATTCAGTTTTTGCACTGAAGGATTACTTTATAAATCTGAATGTCTGAGAATTTGGGAGATATGAGCTGCTTCGTGTTGAAGGATCACATGGCAGCCTGGACTGCCACCTAACATTGGAGGGCAAAATGTAGGAAAGAGGGGGTTCTGTCCTTGTGCTATGTATGAAAATTCTCCATGCCTCTGAGAAGAGGTGTGAAACACTTTGTTGTCACAGCAAGAGGCCATACATGGAACCATCAGGTATTAGTAATATACTGTACATATAGGATGGTAAACTATTAAGCACTGTGTAAATCCTAAGTATTATTATTGCAGTCATTGTCATGATTATCTATCTTTCACATTCAATCTCATTCAGAAGAGAATACCTAGACAGTTTGCTGATCACCACAGCTTTACTGCTGGCATGTTTAATGGCCAGCCACTACAGGTGCATTTAGCAGAGGTGGGGAGGTGCTTTACAGTGCTTCCCTCATCCATAAAATAGCTCAGCTGGGCTGCCTGCCACCTACACAGCATGCTTGCTTGCTTGCCTGCCTCACACTGGAGTTCCTCACACTGGAGTTGGCATGGTCACCTATAGGCAGTCACCCAAACTGCAGCACGACAACAGACTTACATTTTATGTATATAGGAAGACAAGCCATGATGTTGTCAGTACCTGACCTGCAGTGCACCACTTAGGCTGTGCACACACCAAGCATTTAAAGCACATTTAACACATACACACACACCTAAGAATGGTAGTTTACCCCTCACAATAGCTACCATTTCTAACACTCTTAACAAACTATAGTTCCGAGGGGGAGGGCTTGAAATGTAATGTTGTGTGCGCATCCCAAGACAGTTGCTTTTTACTGGCAGAGACGGTTTCAGGGCAGCACAAGAGGTGCAGCCACACTGGGCGCCACAAAAATGTCGTAGAACAGAGTGCAAGGGGGCTTGTCGAATTTTAGAGTCATACAGGGCGCTGCTGGAACTTGAGAGCCCAATGTCTGCCACTGTTTTGGTGACCTTATACCCTGGTGGAATTGTTAATTCACCCTGATTCAATTATGTATGCGTTCCCTGTATCTTGTCCTCTGCATTTTGAAAATAAAGATGCCACGTGGCAGACGGATTCTAATGAAAATCATGCCCGGGATTACAGAGAAGGATTTGGGGTGAGGGTATGGATGGATGAATACGGAATAGCAAAAGGAAAAAAAGAAAAGAAAAATCCATCCCTGCTCTGCTATTGACTTCCAGTGTAGCCTTGAGTAATTGACTCTCCCATCCTCAGCCCCATAGTGTCCCCTCAGCAGCCTACTGGGATGCTCTTGATAATGCCTGTCACATTAACGAGATCAGGGGTTGTCAAGCTGGTCCCTACCGCCCACTAGTGGGAGTTTCAGGATTGTAGGTGGGCGGTAGGGGGTTCTACGGCACAAGCTGAATCCTCCTTCCATCAAGCACTGGTGGGCAGTAAGGAAATTTTGCCATCAAGAAAGATGCATTAGTGGGCGGGAGGTATAAAAAGGTTGACTACCCCTGAACTAGATAGTCCCTGAAGGATGGGAATAGTTGGGTGATGCCAAGGATGGGTGGTGAGATGTGAAAGTGAGCAAATTAGAGCTCATTTATGAAATTGTGAGGAAGTCGAGGTAGGGAAGAACAGAAGTGGATGGGTACATGTGAAAGAGGCAGGTAGCGAAGCAGAGACAAATGGTGAGTGGGAAAGATGTGAGCATGACCATGTGCGGCATATTGAAAATATGTAATGCATGATTCCAATTACATAAGCACAGACCACACTACAGTGGTACCTCTGGTTAATTCGTTCCGGAGGTCCGTTCTTAAGCTGAAACTGTTCTTATCCTGAGGTGTGCTTTCCTCTAATGGGGCCTCCTGCTGCACGCACACCTCTAGCGTGCGATTTCCATTTGCATCCTCAGGCAAAGTTTGCAACCAGGAGCAGCTACTTTCGGAGTAGCATACCGGTAACCTGAAGTGTTCGTAACCAGAGGTACCACTGTATTAAGAGAATGTATCCCAATTTCTGCAGCTGCAAGCTCAGTAGCCATCTCCTGTCAGTGTTCTCTAGTAATGGTTGTATCACAAAAATGCAAAGTGATAGTGGATGTTGAACAGGGCTCGTGCATTATGCATGTTTGCAATATATTTTCAAAATCTCATATTTTGTTCTGGTTTTGTTGTTTTAATAAACAGGGTGTTGGTGTTTTTAACCCTCATGGTTGCAGGATGAAGGGAAAGAAAAGGCTTGCTGAAGGGTCAAAACCTAAAGGGACTTCTAGATGGAACATCCGAACATAATTTCTTTTTCTTGCCTATAGACTCTTTCCCCTTCTGTTCTTATAATTCTGGCATCTCAGACCTTTCCTCCCTTGTCTTTTACACACACACACACACACACACACACACACACACTTGGGGAAATGATTCTGAATTCTGTAAAGTGCTCCATTATATCAAATGTCTTATGCATCTTTGAATAATCTGAGTACAGGGTTTGGTTAGCCTTGCTGAAGAATTCAGAATTAATACTGTAGACTGCAGGGTATAACCACCCCAAGTTCTGTTGCCATTCCATTTCTAAAGGTGAGGCCGAAGGAGGCAGAACCAGCATAGACCAAGCTGGATCAATGACAAATCCAGTAGGATGGAGTCAGAATAAAAGTTGGTTGGTGTACAGTGGAGCCAGAAAGAACATAGTGGGTTTGGGATGCAGGGTCGCAAAATCTTGAAGCTTCCAGCTTTTCAGACTTCTAATACTGGTAACTTAATAGAACCTAAGATGTTTGACAACCCTACCCCTACCCCCACCCATAGCTTGAGTTTCTGAAGAAGTTACTATATGTGATGAAGTTCTACCTTTTTGCCCAGTTACATCTGAAGAGCCACCAAATTGTTATTCTTTATGGCTTCCTATTATTCAGGTGAATGGAGAAGCCACAGCAAATCTTGCACTGGGGCAGAGGCTTCTTAGCCCAAGAGAGAGCCTTGGATGCCCCCATAATGCCATGTGTCTATCCTGTCCCAGTGTATTTATATAATTGCCTGCAATTTGTTCTTCAATGAAGCAGTGCTTTCTGGATCCTCTGCCTCACGTACCATTTCTTATCCAGGCAATCTGTGCTAATTTACACTCCCCATGTGTAGCAAAGGCGAAGCAGAAAAAGATGTTAAAGCTGACGGGGAAATAAAGTCCCTGCAGGAAAGGATGTTGCAGCATCCAGCCCTCTCTAGGCAGATCATTTTCCTCAAGCTGAGGTCATCCTTGGTAGTCAGCCGTGATAACAGTTTTGCCTCTGCACTTGAAATGCCCTTCCTTAGCCCTGGGGGATTCATTTACCATAGGCTGTGAGCTGCAGCTGTCTCTCTACAATCTCTAAGGTAGCTACGCTTGATTGACAGTATAAATAGATGCTCCTTCCCTTCCTGGGGCATGCAGAGAACCCACACCTTCTTAGGACTGCTTGTTTGTGCTGTTTGTCTCTCAAGTCACTGAAATTATCCAAACAATGGGAAATAGGGGGAGGGGGGAGGATCATCAGCTGAGCAGGCAGCTGAAAGCACAGGGCATCTCTTTTCTTCCCCTAAGGTGACATTTTGTGGTAAACTCAAATTCAAGTCCTTCATAGGTACATAAAGGTAAAGGGACCCCTGACCATTAGGTCTAGTCGTGTCCGACTCTGGGGTTGCGGCGCTCTTCTCGCTTTATTGGCCGAGAGCCGGCGTACAGCTTCCAGGTCATGTGGCCAGCATGACAAAGCCGCTTCTGGCGAACCAGAGCAGCGCACGGAAACGCCGTTTACCTTCCCGCCGGAGCGGTTCCTATTTATCTACTTGCACTTTGACATGCTTTCGAACTGCTAGGTGGGCAGGAGCTGGGACCGAGCAACGGGAGCTCACCCCATCGCAGGGATTCGAACCGCCGACCTTCTGATCGGCAAGCCCTAGGCTCTGTGGTTTAACCCACAGCGCCACCTGGGTCATAGGTACATACAGCCCTGCAATAGCAGAGATCTGTCTTGGAATTTTAGTACCCAAAGAGAGTTCACTGTTTTATAACCTGTGTTTAGGAATAACATTTCTGAAAGGTGGATAACAAGAGCTTAGTTCAGCTCTAATAATCCCATTATTCTCGAACTGGGAATATAAATGACATTTGCAACCATGGTTGTTCCTCTTGCAATTTACTTAGGGTGTGTTTGCAGTGGAGTGCTTCCCTTTTGAGCTGAATGCCCTGAAGAGCTTGGCTTTTGTTGTGTGGTGAGCAAAATATACATCCATTTGAGGGTTTGTCTGGCCTCAGATGGGGAGGGAGTCATTTTCCTCTGCAGTTTAATTCCTTCTCTTGAAGGGTAGCAGAAAGATGTGTGTGGTAACCTCTTCTTTTCCCAGTGTGGCACAGCTGTCTTCCAGAACCTCCTTATTTATTTATTTATTTTTTGCCTTTTGATATGAAAGACAGAGAGAACGGAATTGATCTCAGGAGAACCAACCATAGCAATTGGAGCCAGCCCAGTTGTGAGTAATAGGATAGACCCAGGAGATGCAACCTCAGTCAAGTAGCACTGTAGAAAACCACTTTACTCTCTATAGACACATAAAAGAGCTGGGCAGCTACTCCAAGTTGGAAAGAAGAACATGCCAGTCCATTTAAAAACAATAACATATAACTTTCATTGCAGGGCAGCCTTGCATGCTCTATAGTTAAAGCTGGAAGTTTCCTTAAGGAGGTGAAATATTTTTTTAAAAAAAGTCTAAATATTCACATTCTAAGAATCCACATGCTTGGACCAGTGGCCACTTGTCCATAGAAGATAGCAGAATATCACCACCTCAACCTCCCTATCGGAGTGTGCATGAACTAACATACATGGATGTGCATGTGCAAATGAGCATGTGTGAGAGGTGGGAAGAGAAAGAATGGTGTATCCTTCTAAAACATCCATGGAAAGTCACAACAGGTTACAAATAACATCCATGCAAAGAGAATGGGAGATGGGGTTGGAGGATAAGGCATGTGGGAAGAGCTTTAAATTAAATTAAAACGCAATGGAAGCCTTGCCCAAGTCTGGATTTTAATTTTTTCATATGATTGCTTCCTCTGCTTCTACCCCTTGGATCCCTTTGTCTCTCACAACATGGCCAGAGACAGAAAGCAGCAGAAGCTATTTACTGCCAATCTACCATGGGATTTTTAATTTATTTATTTTTAAACCCTATATAATACCTGCTGCATTTGGCCCTCTGGTGCCCCTCCCAGCCCTTCAAAGTAAGTGCTCATGTACCAAAGCTTTACAATGAAAAGAATGGTAATTGAGGATTAGGTAGAGAGGGATATATATATGTCAGGGACATGCCCCCCCCCCCCGCCAGTCAGGCACTAAGTGGGTACCAGCAGCCTCAGCCTCTGTTGTCCACCAACACGTCTCCCAGTGAGTCTGCCAGCTCCTCCCCGGGGGAGGAAGAGTCACCAGGGAGGAGCCAGGTGGAAAGGGGTCTCCAGGATGATGCAGAGAGACCTAGCACCGCTCAGCAGACCCACTCTGAGGGGGAGACACCATTTCCGGCGCCTGCTTTACGCAGAAGGGTCAGGGGAGAAAGGAGGCGGTACTTTAGGGTGCCGAGACTCTGGTGTTGGCGCCGCAGCAGGGAGGGGGGCACCTCTGGATTCTGCTAGCGACTAGATGGTCATGTTTTAGGATAGTTCCGCACTGTACATACTTTGCACAATAAAATAGCTGAAAGACAAGACGGACTCGGTCTTTACTCATGAGCAACCGTTAAGCGAATCTGACAATATAATTATTGGAGCATATCCTCATATGACGCTTCTAAAGGAATATGATTTCGGCTAGAATGCATGTAACAAATGATGTTTCACAATGACCCTTTCCTGAGACTCGCAGATGGGCAAAGGGATTTGGGGAACCAACTGATTTATTTCCGGTATATGTTTGCTCAGTTCTTCTGTTTGACCTCCAATCTACCTGGTTGTTTGGGGATGGCTGCAGGGGTTGGGGAGGGGAGCAACAAAATTGAAGCCACAGTATTTTCTTGAAATGCAAGCTCACTGTAGTACTTGTCATTTATTCCCACTCCCAATATTATTTCATTTAGTCAATTAGTAATTTAAAAGGTTCATAAACCTGTTAATCAAAAAGCTCTCTAAGTGGTGTGCATAATGAAACTGTAAACAATATGCAGCTGAAATTCAGATAACAAATATACATAAAATAATTATTACTAAAATGCAGATAAAATCATTAAAACGCTTTAAACAAATATAGGTAATGAAATTATATGCCTGGGTAGGCTTGCTGATAGATTATGGCTCACTTGTTTGGGTATCCACACTGCTCCCATCTGGAGTGTGGCATCCAGAACAGTGGTTGAGATGCGGTGATCCCTGAGCCAAATCTGCTCCCCCAATGGTCTACTTCTCCCATCATTTATAGCCAAAGCGTAAAATAAAAGCATGGGCATAATCATGACTATAGTTATGGGCCTCCACCCCACCTCCTTCCGAGTAGGGACACTCTGTTAAAACTTATTTACTGGGGTTCTAGGATGTATATACCAGATCTGCTTCAAGGAACACAATAGAGGAAGTGCCCAGGAAAGGGAAGATGGTGTTTCTTAAAGAGAGCATTTCAGCTCAGTCAACAAACCACAAAAGATGTGACTCTTCTGGTGTCAGGATTCAACATGAGGGTTGCCCACAAAGCAGCATCAATCGAACACAGCCTTCACCCAACTAGAATATGTTTTGAACTTAGAACCATTGGCCATGCTGCCTGATGGGAGCTGGAGCTCCCCTAGCCTTAACCTGCAGCCCCCCCCAGCCTCATCACCCTTTTGTCCTACCCCCAACCCAGGGAGGGCACCACTGCTATGTTTCTAGAACACATCTGAGCCAGGAGAGGCTGTGCCCAAGTTGAACCAGTGCCTCAAAGCAGTAGAGGACTGAAGCTGAATCTTGCTAAGACAGTGAGACGTTGTGAGTGAGTGTTTCCCAGCTCTGAGAATTGGGAACTTGTCCCTCTGAAGGAACAGGTACATAGTTTAGGAGTGCTCTTGGAACAGGGTGGGCTCCATGGCAAAGAGCACTTATCACCAGCTTTGGCTGGTGCATTACTTGGACAAAGATAGCTTGGCCATTGTGACTCATGCACTTGCAAGCTCATATTTGGACTCTGCAATGCATACTATTAGTGCAGCATGGATAGCTTAGTTGGTTAGAGCGTGTTGCTGATGATGCCAAGGTTGCAGGTTCAATCCCTGTATGGGGCAGCTGCAGATTCCTGCATTGCAGGGGGTTGGACTAGATGATCCTCAGGGTCCCTTCCAACTCTACAATTCTATTATCTATTTGTCACTTATTTTGTGGCTAGTCTAGAGGCTGCAGCTGGTGCAAGATTCTACAACCTACATAGTGCTTTGCCAGTGCTAAGGTATCTGCTGTGACATAAAGCCAGTTTTAAGGTCTTGTTACTTACATATAAAGCCCTAAACAACTCTGGACCAGGTTAAAGCTGAAACCAGGTTAGCCATACCACAGTCTGATGATTGTGAACTTGTGGCTTTTTCACTAGGTAGCATCAGTGTTGTGGTGCACTCACTGGTGAAATGCAAGAGGTCCAGTTTAACTGGCTTTTGAAGACATACCAGTTTACACAGGCATTCCCTGAATCTCTTGACCCAGTTGCCCTGTTTTAATTGCTGTGGATTTAATGGGATAGTTTTACCGTATATTTTTAATCATACCGGTAGATGTTTATGTTTTAATGGAATGGTTTTATTGTGTATTTTTACTGTGCATTCTTTGTAATAATGTGTTTTAACAATGTTGTTTAGAAGCTATCTGTGCATTAAGTGGAATAAAAATTAACAAATTTAAAAAAATGGATAGTAATGTGACATGCTGTTTCTCATCTTTCCTTGACAGGTCACTATGGAAAGGATATTTATCGAAGCGGAGGTCCAGATTTCCATAATTTCATCTCCTCTGGGTTTGTCACGTTAGGAAGAGGACACAGCAAGGGTACAGTGGAAACCATTTTTTGCTAAATAGAAAAGATGGGGTTGAGTCAGTCTCTCACTTGGAAGTTGGTTTGTGTATGATTCCAGATAACAGTAAGAGTGTGGAAGACCATTGGTTTATGCTGGAACACGGAGTTACAAGTTTAAAAAAGTGCCATTGGTGGGCTCTTAAAACCTGTAGAGGGACAGGTGGCATTTTGGGTCTGGGAGAGGTGTAGACTGGCAGACAGATATGAGCCAATTGCTGTTTGGAGGATAAATTGCTCTGTGTTTTCCTGTGTAAATGGATGCAAAATGCCTTCCTTGCCACCATTTCCCAAGAAAACAGAAGGGAGTGTAATGCCACCATAGCCATGGGATAGAAAAGTTGCACCATTCCAAAACTGGGATGCTGCCATAGAAGCAGAGTATACTCCACTTATACTGTACATGTGTACCACATGGGGGGAAATGTTTAGACCAGATTAAGTTAATTGTTTGGTACAGATGCAAATAATTATGAGCAAATCTAACAGAAATGTCTCATGCGCCAACCCCACTGAAATTTCCTAGTAGGGAAAAGGTTTTGCAGCTCCCACGGCTATATTACACAAGCATTTGCATTCTTATACTTGCCGAAAGTTATCTTGCAATTCTTCCAAGGCCATCTAGCTAAAGTTGGATGGATGGGGATGGGGGTGTCCTTATTCCTTTTATACAGATCAATGGGAAGTGTTTTGACGTTGGACTAGGGGCTTCCCTGGTCAGATTGTCTAGCAGCCTTGGGAGCTTTGTTTTGTTTTGCCTTGCTCTGCTTTGCTGTCCTCTTGAACACACCACTGGGCTCTCCTGCACCTGTCTTTTAGAGATGTTTGCTTTGGCAGTGCCTCCTGTGGTTCACTTGTTCTTTGCTTGTGACATGGTGGAACCTGGACTGCACAGACTGGTCCATGGATTCGTGGTCCACACAGGATTCATGGATCAATCACAAAGCAGATCACTGGACTACATGGCCTTTGTTCTCCTCTACTTCTTGTCCTGTACACTTTCAGTGGGATTTCTGCATGAGATGCTCCTTGTAGATTGTGCTATAAGGTTGCTGCTCATATTATTCACTACTTCTATTGAATGTGCATCAGCATATTCAGTATAACAGGAGTGCACTGTATTCAGATATATTTCCCCCAATATTATAAGTATTTTATAAAGTGATTTCCTTAAGGGTCATATATTTTTGTGTGTCTACCTAATCTGTGAGAGATATAAAGATAGATAGATATATAATCTACACACATATATATAATATGCTATACAAATAAGAAAACATTTCAGTATCCATATTCTGCAATATGTATGTTCTGTGTAACATTATATGTATATGCAGTACAGTCCTGAGTGTGCTGATGTGGTGATGTCAAATAGCAAATTATACATGCCATACTTACCATCTAGCATCATGCTGATGCTCACAGCTGACATTCAGGAACTTGTTCTTACCGGGACCTTGATGACTCGTCTTTTAATCCCTCTGCTGCCTATTCGGGTGGGTTTTCCATTCAATATAGTGTGAATTATTATTTTTAACTTTCTTGTGCACATTCTGTTGCCTTCGGATTGTTGAAGAGTGAGTTAGCCTCCTCGAAAGACTTGAGGGGAGAGAGGCAGCCTATTCTGTGCTTCTAAGACACAGCTTCTAGGCTCACTGACCACCAAGTCTCTTCCAGGGTCCACCTCACTCTGTGGCACATTAGCGCATTGTTGGTGGTCTGTACTGCTGGGCAGGCACAAACCACATTGATAACCCAACATTGTTTCCTGCTGATTCACTGTGAGATTGTTGTACGTTTATATTATAGATGTATATGGATATATTTTTATTTCTACAGAAACAATGTACTGTATGTGGAAACATGCTGTTTCATATATATCCATCCTTGTTGCTGTTGTTGTTCCCATGGATGCTCACCATTCACAAGTTGTTAAAAAAAAACAAGGAAAAAAAACACCTTTATTTTCCTGACATTTCTTGCTGTTTAACTCAATGGAAGAAAATCTTTCTCTACAAGTGTCATCCAAAAGCAGTATGAGTTCTGTGGAACTGTCACAGAAGAACCAATATATGTGTGTATTGTCTGTGTTTTGTGTATTCAAATAAAGTTTACTGAGGTGGAGGCAGAGCCCACAGGATTATGCTCTCCCGTTTGGGCAGGGTGGTATGCAGAAGTGCAGCACAAAATTGAGAGGAAAGCGAACACTACATATGAACCAGGAACTAACCTTCAGAAAAGGGACTTATGTAAATTTCCTGTGAGCCTGCCCTTTCAAGGATTTCATTGGATGGGGAGACAGGTCAGACAGGAATGGAAAGCACAAAGCACTGAGTTGAAGGTAATAGCCACTGGGATCTATAGCGAGATTCCCAGAAGCAGCTCTTCTTATGTCCCAGGCTTTTCCATTTTTTTTTCCTGACTGGCTACATATTATTGTCATTTCCACCACTCCAGAGGAAGTTACGGGGGATTTTTGCTTAGATATGCAGGCCTGGCTTGACAGGGCAGGAAGGCAGAGGGGAGAAAATGGAGCATAAAATTGATAAGTGATAGCGGACATGTGCAAAGCAGGAAAGTGGTGAATGAGCTTTTGCTATCTAGCTTTATCCAGTTTTGCCAACTCTCACTGTTTAATTAGGAGCCTTTCTAGAATTGATTTCCCCCCACAGAATGCTGAATCTTCTGCAGTAATGCAATCAATTACAACTATTCTTTATTTTCAAACCTTATTATTTTAGATAAGCAATTTTCAGGTTTTCCTGGCCAGTGAAGGCGGCTTGAAAAAATACCGCACATGAATGCTTAAATAAAAGGAGCTGGGTTTATTTATTTATTTTAATACACTCCCCAATCCTAAATGTGTTTATTCTGAAGTAGGCTCTACTGAAATGAATGGGACTTATCTTCCAAATAAGTGTCTTTCAGGTTGTAGCTGAAAGCTGTGCCTTCACTATTTTGAAGGCAAGGTTCATATATTTGAGCTGTTTGAGACTTGGCAAAGCTCCTTGCATAGTTGTGCCTTAGTGTGTGGCAGCTTTTCATCCTGTGTCCAGTTGGTTTGGCCTTTTTTGATTTAGGTTAATTATTTTGAATGTTTACAAGTGGACTAGCTGTGTCTTTGGCCTGATTCAGCCATGGCATTTCTTATGTACTCAGCAATACTTAAATGTGTGTAAAAATAATAATAATAATAAAAACCTTTTGCAAGTGAAGATGCACTGGTGGGTTTGAGGAATGCATGTCTTCTTAACCCATTAATGAATACTGCTATTTGCATGCAAGAGCCATAACTGGATGTATACATGTTTCTCGCTTATCTGACCCATCACCGCTTTCGATGCTGTAATTGCAGGCATGTCTCTTGGCGCATACACACACACACACACAAAACTGTTGTACCAGCTGCAATATCTGAGTAAGTTTACCTGTAAACAGCGATGGTTCTATCTAACCCAGCTTAATTGCAGCTTCATGAAATAAGCTACTATCATTGCAATTCCCTGATATAACTCCCTCTGAAAAATTGCATCTTCATGTTATGGCTTTATCACTGGTGGCTTGACTTCGCATCAGTGTATTGTGTTTAGTACTGTGTTAATTGGAGCTGTTTGTGATCTTGTGTTGGTTTTTCTTTGCACTAGGATACATGTGCTCTCCCCCCACCCCCGGGCTGTCCTTTGTGATGTGGTTGTGCTGCAAGGGCTAAGTAGCAATTCACTGGGAGATTGTTTGGGGATGGAAGCATAGGTATATGATGTGCTATATACCATTGAATACCAAACAGGTGAATTGAGGTTTTTGACATTCCTCAGGTTCCTAGACTTTGGTGATTTATTTTTCTGGTATGACACTCAGCTGGATGATTCATCTCAGCCTCACATTTCAGTTTATAAAATAGTGGCAATACATATTCTCCAAACTATGGGATGGGAATGTGCTCTTGTTTCAGCATAATCAATGAGAGCTCTCCGACCATAGGCCTACTCATGATGCAGGAGCTCCCTGTGCCAGGATCTTCCTTACAAATGCTTCACACATTGTTCCATTGCTTTGTTAAGTTTGCTTGCACTGCTTTCATTCCACTGAGAATGCGCAGTACAAAATAACATCCACTTAAGGGAGTTTACCCTGCTTTTGCCATTTATGTATCAAGGAAAAATAGGCACACTCTAAGCAGTTAATTCACATGGCAGTTGTCTGTGCAGATGTATAATCCATTTTTCTCAGTCTACGTTCTGACATAACTGCAATGTTTCCCACTATGTGAACAAGCCTGCCCTCAGGCTCATAGATCCACCTCCCCTCTCACATGCTACAGGAGGAGAGAGAAAGCTGCTTCTTTTGCTTTTAAGCAAATCATAGTTCCCTGTGATGCAACCATGATTTCAAAGGTGGAATTGACTTCTGGGGGGTGGCGCTCTGTCCTGGATCTTAGGCAAGTCAATTGAAAAATCGTGGTTTGGGGGCATTTTTGGAGAGAGAGAGAGAGAGAGAGAGAGAGAGAGAGAGAGAGAGAGAGAGAGCTCAACAACTTTTGGGTTTGATCGGAGAACAAGCCAGGATCTGAAGCCATGGTTCTGATAGTAGCTTTGTTCTCACCATATTTTAAGCAAACCAAAGTTGGGCTGAGTTTCTGGAATGACAAACTGAGTATCTATACCAGGCCTGCACGTTTTGTGATGTACTGAAGCTGAACACAGCCCACCAGCGATATATTGTGGTCTGCTTTGGGTATTTGGCAATCTCCTGGATTTTACAGTACCTGGATAATAGGGGGGCAGGGACCAGGCCATTTATTGAGCCCTGTTGGAATGTTTTAGGTGAGTGGTAGGAATGTTTGGCTTGGTGGGTCACAAAACATGCAGGTCTGGGTAACAGCTATGCACACACATAAGCACAAAAATGGTCTAAAATAACTGTAAACCTTTTTCCAGAAGATTGCTTCTTCCCATTCCTTTCTTCTTCTTAGCGAAACCATGGATGCAGGTGTTCTTTGTGCCAAGCTACCCTTGGACAATCTTTGCAGGATTTCTGCTATTAAGTAACAAAACAAAACAAAAACCCCAAACTAGCATGGCTGATTATTGACAGCAGGAATTGCTCAGGTTTTGCATTTCCTTGCTCCTTTTCATTTAAATTGTGTTAACCTTATTCCATAACTCAGCACAATGCAATTTGTTTTGGCCATTGAGTTTCTCTGTTTTTGAAGAATCAGATAAAGTGCACAATATATAGCCAATGTGATTTCCTGGTGATTCATGAAACCAAATGAAGGAGTTTATCCCCATTGGAATACTGTCAGTTAAGACTCTTAAGTGCTCATCCACATTTCTGCTTGTCCCCTGCTTTCTAGGTATGGGTGCAAGCAGTTTTGCATTTCCCCCACGGTTTCCCTGGAAAACACTTTGCCACTGAATCAGAGCAAACAACAATCTACAGAAAAGTTTTTAATGTTTGATGTTTTCTTGTATTTTTAATATTTTGTTGGAAACCGCCCAGAGTGGCTAGGGAAACCCAGCCAGATGGGTGGGGTAGTAGTAGTAGTAGCAGTAGTAGTAGTAATAATAATTTGGTCTAATTCAGCTGTAAACTGTAGGTTTTCCTGGAGGAAAGTGGGGCAAATGGAGGTGTGGACAAGCACTGTCAGAATGCTTCATTTCTTGCTCCCCCCTCACACCCTTTACTTCGCCTCAGATAAAAGCTGCCTCTTTTCATTGCCCCTTTCCACTGTCAGGAGCAATTCTGCAACAAATGTCCCTAAGAAGCAGAGTCCATACTCATCCATACCCTCTCTCCCCAGGCCACACATCTCAACTGGCCTTGCTCCACACCCTCCTTGAGCTTTTTTGTTTTTTGCTTGGTCTGGCTGGAATATGTCCTTGAACTCTGATAATGACTCTTGCTTACCTGGATAGAGGACAAAGCAGGCTGTGGAGGTGCATGTAGATGCTAGCCTACAGTACAAAGGTAAAATTTGCATTCATTGCTCCACCTACATCTTCCTCTGGCCTTGCCCACCACTGGCATGTGGCTCCCGGAAGGTTGTCCAGAAAGGAATGTGGCCCTCAGGCTGAAAAAGATTTTCCACCCCCACCCCTATTAAAAGTTGTAGAAATATACACAATGGGAGGATTTGGATCATATATTTTTGTGCTCACAACACTTCCAAATAGTATTGTGGTTTCTTAAGAAATATACTTTGCGAAATGAGGAATATGTATTTCAAATTCCATTTTATATTGGGGGAATATTATATCAGGCTCTGCATCTAAACACATATAAAATAAACAACCCTCAAGTTTATTGCTCTCTAACATCTGCTGCTTAGGTTGTAGGTTAGTGTAAATGGTGTTAGGAGCACAGGAATCTCACGTGAATGGATACAAGCATTATACAAGTCCTTAACTATTCAACAGCTAGCATTAGTGAGCTATAAATGAGGCAGCCCCTTTCTACTAGAGCAATCCTGTAACTTCCAGAAGTCAGTTACCTCACTGAGGATGCCTGTCATCTATGAAAAATGAGCAGGGCAATATTATGAGAGAGAAACACAAAGAACAGGAGGGAGTTGGAGCAAGAGACTTGAAAAATATAGAGTATTTTCTGTGTGTTTTGTATTGCATGTGTATATTTTTATTGTACCTAATTGAAACTATTTTGTAAGCTGTTTTGTGTGTGTTTCGATAGAAAAAGTGGATGACGATTAAGTCAAATGAAAGTAAGCAAAGAGAAGACAGGGACATGAAGACAGGTAGATGGGAGATGACAAGAGTCAGGAAAATAAGATTAATAACATGACAATACACATACCCCACATAAAGTAATGGCATTTGTTCCAGCACAGCATAAGGAGCACATGTGATGACATGCAAGTGAAGAGTTGCATTAGACATTGCTTTTTAAGCCAAAAAATGATGTTTACCTACATGCTTGTCTCTGATACACATATCCTATTCGTTTCAAAGTGTAGTGGTTAACCTGATGACTTATCCCACAGAAACCTACACAAAATTGTAAAAACGGACAGAAAAGCTAGAATGTGGATGAGAGACTTTTCTTCAGGGTCAGCCTGCAAAATGCAAAAAGTCATGGATGGCACTCTCCCTTGTCTTTCTTGTTCTCCCATTTTCTCCCTAAGTGCTGTCCAGGGTTCTGATGTCCTCTTCATGTCCTCTTCTAGTAATACAGACTTCCCCCCTTTAGATTGCAGTCTCAGTGTTGATTGCTCCTCCGTTGCATACCTGAAATAAAATAAACCAACTAAAAACCACTGTGTAGATATGAATCTGTATAAGTGCATGTGTGGCTATGTCCCTCTTTGTGTCCACCCTTACCATCAAGGTTCTGCTCACAGGAATACATGATAGGCTATCACACTTTCAAGGAGTGCAGTTAGGACCCTCTTTCACTGTGTCACTCCATCAAATGTCCCTGTGTTCTCAAAATGGTTCATTAAGCACTTCATGTGCTGCCAGTTAGATATAGTTAAGGAAAGCTGGAAGGGGCACATAGTCTCATAGCAGCAGCCCAAGTTCTCCATGAATAAGCAATGCAAAAATTGAGATTTTGGCAAGTACACTCCCAGTTATCATTAACACTTGTTAGCAAGATCACATTGGCATGGGGAGAGCAAATTGCAGTCATCTGCATCCCAATGAATTAGTTTATTGTCACCCAATATAATATCTATTCATTGTGATTGCATGAAGTGTGTGTACCCTGTTTTCTGATTTGTTAATTAATGGAAGATTATCCAGATTCTACAGCCAATTATATATGCTGCAGACAGAACAGCTAGACTAGGGAAGGATGATTCACAGCTAGTGAGCATTACCGAAGAATTCCTGCTCTGGTGGAATTCTTATTTATGGTAGCTTCTTTGTCTGCACTGTCTCTGGATAATTTGCTTAGTATGGGGCAGCAAAAGGACAACAGAAAGGGGGGTCTGTTTCAGAGACAGGCCAAGGACCCTTAAAGATGCTTGAAGCAAGACATGTGCTCATAAACATATTATAAGACATAGAAAGATCTGAAGCAGAAGGGAAGAAACCACCAACTATGTGCCAGCATTATGTATTTCATATGTTCAAGGACAACAAACTTGATAAAGGAAAATGCAAAACTGAACTAAACCTAGCACCATAAGCTATCACTGTTGCTATGACTGTATTTTACAGGATAAGTAAAACTCTACAAGAGTAACAAACATGTCACTGTACCATTATGCAGATTTTGTTTCACTGAGTGATCTTTTTCAGATATCCTATCACAAAGCAGAACTGTCATTGTACAGTTAGCAGGCAGTGTTAGAATTTTCTCTGTTTCCCACCATTGCGCTATGTAATACCAACTCTGCACTTGGAATTTCTGGGTCTTATCACTTTCTATTTTTATTTTGAAGTTGGCCCTCTTTAGCAAGTTACTGAATATGCCAGCAATGAATCTCTGCTAGCACATTCAGCTTTGGCATTGGGGCCAAAGGTAAAATTGCAACGAGTGACAGCTATTAATAAGAGATAGGGGGAAGCAGGCACTGGCAATTAGGATGAAGATTGTAACCTAAAATACTTGACCTGTGCACAGGCACCATCTGAATTTCCACTGAGTGATCCCAGTAGGCCAAGGAACTCTGAGGGTGGAGCCAAGGGAGAAGTTGGATTATCAAGGGGCACGGGGAGCACCCATTAATCCTGAAATATAGCAGAGAAGCTAAATGCAGCATTTGCACCTGCCTTTACGCAAATATCAAAGAGAAATCCACAGTTGCAACTATTATTTTTCAGATGGCAAATTCCACAAAACAATTCTAGTCATATAGTAGGATACTGTCTAGAGCAGTGATGGCTAACCTTGACACTCCAGATGTTTTGGAACTACAACTCCCATCATCCCTAGATAACAGGATCAGTGGTCAGGGATGATGGGAGTTGTAGTCCCAAAACATCTGGAGTGTCAAGGTTAGCCATCACTGGTCTAGAGTATAAACATCCAGGTAGGCAGGTAGTATTCTTTCCAGGTTTATTGGCACAAATGTTTCTGAGGCATAATTTCTTCAAACATGTCAGTACATTAAACCTTTAAATAAAGATTGGTCAAATACATTACCACATTCAGCTAGTGTCCTCAAAGCAGCTAATAACATTTATAAACATAGCAGATAAACCAACCCCATTGCAGCAGTGCTCAAGAAGCAAAACAGCCAACCCCACCAGCCAATGATTAAATGGCCATGTTTGCACAATAAAATTAGTTTAGATACCTCAATCAAACTGTGGTGATCTCACATAGCAGCATTTGGAGAGAGGAAGACAAAATGGTACATGAAATTCTGTGTCAACATTGGGATCAGACTGGGGCTATGCCCCCAATTCCTGACCTGGAGGGCCGCAGGTGTCATGTGTCTGTTTTGCTCCAGTTCAACATTTGGTGCTTAACAACCTATTGCCTACTCAACAGAACAATCTTGGAATCTTTGTGAGATTTCAGATCCCAGTGATGCAGCAACCAGAAGGGAGAACTGCATTATTAGAAAGGGGGAAAGCAGTAATGTACAAGGTCTCCCATAATGTTCTGTATAAATAAACTGTATGTCTCCAGCACTCTGCTGAAACAAATATTGTACATACAAATGGAGAAGGCATAGATAGGAGGAATAAAAAGGACTGGACACAGTGGGACTTACTTCCAAGTAGAAGTGCCATGAGTTTTCATTGAGACCAAGAGATAAGCTAAAGGGGTATTATTAATTAGTTAATTAATGATTTAAATTTCTATACCACCCTTCATCCAGGGATTGCAGAGTGGTTTGCAATATAAAAACACAAAAATATATAACACGGCAACAAACAAAAAACAACACACACACACCTCGCAGTATAAAAGGCCATAGATTATTTAATTAGCCAAAAGTATGCAATATGACGAAGTGTTTCAAAGTTACGACTTGAGTAGGAAAAGATGGTTGAGGCCTTTCTTTATCCTTTCATATAATGAAAGGATCACCAAATATAATAAAGACACTGGTCAGAATGCAACAAAGAAATATTTGGATTTAAGCTTTTTGAAGTCAACACTCTGCATTGGATTGTGGCTCCTCAGTTTAAAACGAGAGAGAGAGAAATGCTTTTGCATGCGTCACACAGTACCCCTTTGAATTATTCTCCCATTACTAAGTCTGGTGGAAGATAATATCATAATTCAGGTGGTGGAGAAGAGATACTCATGGAAGACAATAACCTGAGTGACTATCATATAGCTCAACTGGGACATGCATACTGATGTTCATAGTATTCTTGTCACCTTAAACTGGTGAGACTGGAGGTGATGGCAAAGAGTGATGTATTCTGGTTGTATACACTATTGTATGCACTATTGGTTTGAAATTTACCGATTATTTTCTTGCTAACTTTAAGTCACTAATAGAATGATGTGCAAATATCTATGCAGAAAGAGAAAGAGGCAAGAGACAGGAGTAAGAAATTGTATCAAGTGGGGTATACAGAACTTTTCAAACAAGTTTCTGCAAACATCTTGATTTTTAGGCCACCGGTAAAATGATGTCTCATATAGATAATGCACAAATGTCTATATGCTAGAAGAGGAAGAGACAGTGAGGAATTATATTGAGTTGGCTAGATAGAACTTCCTAATCAAGAGCCCATAAACTACCATTTCCCACACTCGTCATTTTCATCCTTTTATCCCATATATCCTTATACTGAAAAAAAGAATAGCATCAGAGGTAGGCCGATCTTAATGGCATAAGAAATAGATTCAGATTTAACTTACGTTTACACGCCCATCTTATTTAAATAGTTCATGCTGATGAATCAGTATTTGCACCTCCATAAACCACCTTGGGAGATGGGAGTTAACTATCTTTGTCACAGTCTATAAAGCTATGGTAACTTGCACTAACTGGTAAACAGTTGTCAAACCCAGTAGGCTTGAGAAAAGGCAACTGAGGCTACTGATTGGCTTTCTTTTATAGCCACGTGCCACCACTTTGTTGCATACCTGTGTCTTTAAGGCATCCCTTTCCTCCACTTTCTCTGCCAGTGGCTTTCTTTTCATCTTAGCAGTTATGTAGCAATCTATTTCACCCTAATGAATTCCTCTTTCTTTGCCTTGTGTATTATGTCAAAATAAATCACACAACTCAAAGGGAAAAGCCAGTCTATTATTGAGTGCCCTTTCCCAGGAAGGATTCTTCCTACTGAGCTACATGGGCTCTCTGTTGTCACTAGGCTTTAAGCGTGGGGATTGTGGGCTGCCTCATCACATTGCTTACATGTGTAAAAGGGGGGGGGAGGGAGAGGGCTGCTTCAACATTCTCTTGGAAAGGGTTTCTCTTTCAGTATTTATTGATCAGTATTTGGTCATATAAGTACATCTGCTGCTCCTGCTTAGATCTCATTTGGTGCCTTAAAAAATGGTGCTTTACTCACAAAGGATTTTATGAGAAATTCAATATTCTCAAAAGGAGGGGGGGAATCTAATGTCTTTTCCACTGCTTCATTCGTAATTAATCCAAACTGGACTTCTCAAGTAGTAATTCTAGATATTATAGAGTCCCCCACCCCTGCCTCTGCTGAGATGTCTGCTGTGGCATGTGTCTGAAAAGGTGTTTTTTCTTCTTCTTCAGAGATAATGTTTTATTCATACGCAGCTTTGCATCATGTTAATAAAGTAATTGATTAAGCGATTAAACATTCATACAATCAACAGATTGATGTTTAAAATAACAGTTCTATTTTTTAAAAGAAAATCCATTTGAGAAGGGGTGTCAAAGTGGTAGTAGGCAGGAGGTGCTGAATAATCCCCCCCAATCTTCTGAATCCCAAATTGCCCACCCTGAAGTGGCTCTTCTTAAGGGGGCGGGGGAGGAAGCAGGCAGCCTTCCTGAATTTGCTGCATATTTTTGCATGCCATATTTTCGTTAGACCTTGATAATCCCAAGGAAGTGAGAGGAGACTGGAAATCTTCCAAGCAGCAGCCTCACAGGAATAAACACAGGCAAAATCAAGGGTTTGCTCGCTTGCTCGCTATGGTAGCTTCACAGCACAAACTCACAAACAAATCCATGAGCCTTTAATGCTGCCTTCAGTAGTTTTCATGGCTGCTCCAGATATAATTCTTCATCTTAAAGGCACAAGTGAGGAATGTAAATAAAATGCATCAAACATATTGAAAGCATCTATGCAGATCAGGACCAGACACAATCCCCAGGCAAAGAAAGGGATTTTGCACTCCATTATGCACACAGTTATGATGCCACAGGACTAAGGAAAAGTTACAGTCCTCACCGATAGACCCAGATAGAGACTAGAGACAATAAGAATATTTACGCCAATGGTGGAACTTTGTTAGACGCTTTCCTGCTAGTCCCCAGAAATATGTTTATGGTCACCACCTGGCAACCATTATCTGCGGACTCCTGATCAAGGCTCCCATTTTAATGAGTTTTGAAATGTCCTGGAAATGTTATTTTTAAGTGCTGCCAACAGATCATACCTCTCTCCATTCATTTTTCCTAAGCTAAGCTGGCCCAGCTCTGTAACCCTCTGAACACAAAACGTTTTGGGTCCCTACTTATCCTGCTTGCTATTTTCTGCATTAGTTCCAGTTTCAACATATATCTCAGATATGAATGACCAAAACTGGACACTTGCTTCAAACAATGCATTATCTGAGCTTAGTATTGGAAATGCATGCCCTAATAATTCTGAATGCTGATCATAACTAGCAAGTCAAGGATCTCTTCAGCGGCTTACAGTTATTTTATGGCCAGGATCCCATCTCCAAACGCTCCACCTCACTTGTCTTTTCCTGTTGACCACAACATTATGTATTTCCCAAATGCATAACTATATAACTTTGTAAACTTTGGGAGAAATTCAACATCATGCTTAAGTGATTGTTCCATTAGGGAAGCATTTGGCTTCACTGTTCTGGGCATTTGCCTGAGCTCCCTGGAGTCAATTTTAGTGGGTGCTGGGGAAGAAGGGTGGGAAAGCTGTGTTTTATATTGTAGCAATGCCAAGATGGGCCACACTGAGGGTATGAACTCCACTCTTCAAATAAAGGGTAAAAAGATAGTGGAATATTCCTGCCTCTCCCCCTCTCCAAAAGAAAAGTTCACAGGCTTATAATCTCTTTAAGTTAGTGGTATGACAATGGAGGCTGCCTTGTTTTATCTGAAGTGAATAAAGACTCATGGCTCAGTTAGTTCATTTTACCTCACTAGTGCTCTGGCTGCAGACCATAATTTGTTAACGGGAATATATTCCATATATTTTGTCCAGCTGAAGGGCCTTGTTCACCATGGAATTTTTAAATTTTCTTTGCAGTATTTTGCTGCATATAGCTATTACACCTCATGTGTCTTCAATGATGTTGTGGTAAGCGTTGAGAAATCAGTGGTCTGCTTCAACCCCATGCAGTCACATGGGAAAGTTGGAAATAATTTGTCAAAACTTGTGCTGTTTGACTCTTGGCCTGCCATCATCACATAAACAACTCAGTTTCTCAGGCTGTGAGCGTGTGAACATTTGACACCTTCCATGACACATTCAAGTTGCCCAGTTTATCAATTATCAGTTTCAAGAGCTGAGATCAGACACCTGTGTTTCTGAAGCTGAACACTGGCTAGTTTCCCCAGGTCATTTTGTACCTACAGAGTTGGTTGAGGAAGCAGGTCTCTTAGCAGTTTCTATAACAGCTACCTATTACTTACTTGTGCAGTTTTGAAACACCAGTCAGATAATTCACAGGTCCCTGAGGACAGTGTAACACAAATCTTCAGGGAGTAGGTGAGGGAGGCAGCTGTCTTGTTTGGAGTATTCACAACTTTTTGGTGCTTTTTAGGGATGTTTCTTATTTTATTTTTAAAATCCTCTTCCTCTGCATTGAGACAGATTTTTCTGCTGGGATGTCTAAGTGACAATCACAATACTCATCCTCCTCTGGGAATGTAGGATCGAGTCAGATAAAGGGAAAAGCCTTGATGCTCATTTTGTCCAACCTTTCTGTTATGCTTATGGTCCTCAAATGGGTTAAGGCTTTTAAGCAGTCAAATGTTCAAACATGTTCCAGGTTTTATGGAAGCTTCAGGTTTCCTGTTTCTAGGGACCACCTCCCACCCTACAATATTTTTGCTTAATCTTGTGTGAGGTTCCATTCCTATTTTTTTTAAAAAAACTGATTTCCTTCCAATACATTTTCTGCTCCTCCAATATTCAATGATATTGTGGGTATCACCTTCTGTTAGTGATTGAGTTTTAACCAAGAAGCTTTTACTGGCAAAGAAAAGAAATTGCTCAGCATTGGTACTTTCTAGTGATATTGTAATCTGCATATACTTATATCTGGTAACATGCTGACGTGAAGTTGGACACACCTCTTCAGTGGCATAGTTAATGCAAATGTGATGGGGACTTACTTGGTATTAGTGTGAATAAAAATATGTTCCTGTTAGCTTCCCTGGTGTCATGGAGGACCCCATTGCAGAACATGCTACAATTATTCCAATCTCTGATCAGGGACATGAGAAATCATCATGCTTTTTTTCTTTCTGGTGGCACCCATGTTTGTCCCAAGATACAAGGTGGAGCCCCATCGATTTCCAATGACTAAGGACATGGCAAGCCTAGAGAAGAAGAGCTTATGGTACAATTAAGAAGTATTTGCTCCATCAGGGTGACAGTGATGAATCACAAGATTGCCAGCCTTCTCCATATGTTTCCATTCCTTCTCATCAAGCACAGTTTATACCAACTTTCCTGGGTCCTGCTGTGGTGGGAGATCTTTTCTACCCATTTAGGCTTCCTGCACACTTGTGAACCTTGGGCCTCCATGAATAGAAAATGTTTCCTGCTGCAGAAGTTATTCTAGGGGAAGCTGGCACAAGCTGCCCAACAATGGAAGTGGGGCTAATGGCCCTGCAGCCCTTTACTACTTACCTGTACATTGCCGCTTTATAGCTCGAGTGCTGGAAAATGGCTTATGCTTCCTTCAGCACAAGATTGGCTTATCCCTGTCTGACTTTCTGAACAACAATGCAGGGAAGTTAAGGCATGATACTGCAAGCATTTTTCAACTTTCTATTTATGTAATGAATGCTAGCTGTGGTAGAGCTAGTCTAGGGGTCAGCAACCTAAGGCCCATGGGCCACAAGCAGCCCACGGGGGGCGTTTAACCGGCCCACAATCTGCCCCCGAACTGAGCCGCCCGCTTGGCGAGTCCCCGAGTGCTGTGCTAAACCGGCGCGGCACGGGGACTTGCTTCTGCGGCTCCAGAAATCGCATCTGCGCATGCACAGACACTGGATATCGCGTCTGTGCAGATGCAGACGCCGGAAATCGCAGGGAAGCGTGCAAGCGATCCGGCCCACAGAGGGATCTCTGCTGGAGTGAACCGGCCCAGGCAAGGTAAACCTTGCCGACCCCTGAGCTAGTCTTTGAATGGAGCTAACTCTTCATGGAATAGTCATAGGGCTGGAAGGGACTAGAAAATCATGAAGTCCAACCCTTGCCACTTACTAATACCCTTCATACATCATCAGCCCCCCAGAGTAAGTCATATCATCTGAACTGCAATGAGCCACAATAAAATACCTGTCTTACCGGTGGCAATGACTACTTTACCATATATAGCATGGGGAGAATACTCAGATAGCCAACAGTGCCACTGTGTGTCAATCCACACATGATGTTTGTCTCACCAAGAAGAGCATCACCTAGATGTACAGCCTTAGAGCAGCGAAGTTAAAGCCAAGAAGGTGGCTGCCAAAAGACTGAAAGGACTACTCTGTTGGGTTTTTCCAACTTGCAAACTTCCTTGTAGCGCTGCAAACCATGTTTTATCACATCCATTTTTCAACTAGTAAACTTCCTTGTAGCGTAGCATTGCAAACCATGTTTTATCACATCCATTTCAGTGGCTGAGATGGGAGGAGATGCTCCTGTTGCACACTTTGGAAAGACCTGTCACTGTGCTAGGTCCTTTTTGGCTCACAGTCTGCAGCAAGCAGAAGCAGGAGGCTTTGGAGTCGAAGTATCAGCTAATGTCATTCATAAGGAGGACAAAGGTGGCAAGTGCAGAGGTACTTCTCCCTAGATACACATTTACTGCAGGGCCTTCCAGATACCTTCAGGGCAGCTAGAAGCAACATTGACACACAGGGGCCTTCATTGTTCAATATCAATTTAAGTTTTAAATGTAGGCCACTAACATTTACACCAAGCCCGATCACTTAGCCTTCTGCTCTTCATATGGCCTTGCTCCCGATGTGTAGGAAGCACAGTCTCAGAGGTATGGATTTCCCACCAATACTTATCACAATGCACAGAGGCCAACAGAATGATTCTAAACCCCTGTCCATTTCAGAAACAACAACAATATCAAAAGCAACACGATGACCAGAAACAAATACAATATGACAAACTTTATGGAAAGATTCAAAACATCAAAACTAACAAATTGAAGTCTCTACGCTATTTGAAGTTGTAGTTATGCATGTGCAGGTCATCGTTTGAAAATTTTATTTTCAGTTAATGAAGAAACTAATTCGCTGATGAAGAATTTTAACAAAACAGTAGTTATTATCCGGAAACACTGTTCAGAGTTGGACATCAGAATTGGACATTTGCTGATTACAAAGCTTCACAACTTGTTCTCCGCCGGTTAAAGTCTGGCATCGTGATTCATTTAAGGACTTTCAAAGACTTTCAGAGACTTCAGTTTGTTAGTTTTGATGTTTTGAATCTTTCCAAAAAGTTTGTCATGTCATATTGTATTTGTTTCTGGTCATTGTGTTGCTTTTGATATTGTTGACTCACATTTTGCAACACAGGGGTTTGTTTGTTTACTCATTTCAGAAACAAGCCTTCTATTTTAGAAGGTGAGTGAGTCAAAGGTTGTCACTCTTCCATCCACATAGATGGGGTCTCCAGAGGAATGGCAGCTTGAAACAGAAAGCTGCTTCACCCCTCCTGCCAAACTCTTCTTCTGCAAGCCTGTTCCTAGTTGCCATTGCAAGAAAACCTATGGTGACTAGTCCAAAGAACATGGCAAAGTTGGGGAACAAATCCCTGCAATACGAGAGTCTTTGCTACCAGACAAACATAACATAGGAACATGGCTTCTTTAAACTCTTTCTGAAGTTTAAAGATAGGCCCTTGAGGCAAACTTTATCCAGCTACATTGTAGGTGGCAGACAGATGGGTGTGTGATGCAGCAGAGCTATGTTTATGGGATAGCATACTGTGGAGCTGCCAGGCAACGGCAGAACACTTTCTGATTATAGGAGGGGTCCCCACGCAATGTGATAAAAGTTCAAGTGCTCTTGGATATTGTCTTGCATAGGCTAAATGTTCCTAGTCCCTTTGTCCTTTCCTTATAAGGTCATGCATTCTAAATTCTTCAGCATCTTCACAGCTGCTTTCAGAATCCTTTCCAGTTTGAGTGCATCCTGCTGAAAATATGGTAATCAGGCCTGGACACAATATTCCAACTTTTGTTGTTGTTGTTCCAATGTCATGGTATTGACTCTGCATCCAGATTGTGATGCACGCTAATCCCTAAAGCCTTCTCAGGAGTGCTAGAAGCTGGCCACTGTCCCTCCCTTTCTAGAGTTACATATTTGGCTTTTCTTTCCAATGGGTAATGTTTTGCCATTTCTCATTCCATAATTGCATTCCATGACATATAACCCAGTTGCTCCAATGTCATTTTGAATGATAATCCTGTCCTCTGTAGTGTTTGCAATTCCTCATATTTCCCACATGTTGGATGAGTATAATCTTCACTTCTTCATCCAAGTTATTAATGAAAATGTTAAATAGCCCTGGATTCATGACAAACATCTGCAGAAACCATCTTTTACAGAAACCTATTTTGAAACAGAACCATACTATTATTAAAGGGATGGGAAAGCAATTGCCATGGGCAGCACATGGTGAAGGCCTAGGCCTGCTTTCCAAAATCTGCCCCTTCAAAATTAACGTGGGGTCCAGGCCCCGAGAAGGGGCAGGAAAATGGCTCCCTTCTACTAACTCAGGAGCCACATTCCACTCACTTTTTGTCTTGAACCTGAATTAGGGTGGCCATGTGTCCTACATTATAGAGGCCAGTCCTTTACTGGAATGCATCCTTTATTTGAAGGCTGCCAAAGCCTGGTTTGAGGATAAAGATCTCTAAGAAGGGAGAGGAGAGGCTTTGAAACTGCTCATCAACAGTTGGCAGGTGGGGCAGATACACCAGTCACCTGGCCACAGCCTTCTCCACAGTGTATTAAAGTCTTATTTACTTTCTAGTAATTTCTAAAATTGCATCTAGACATCTAAAGTAAAGCACACACATCTTATAAATATATATGTCCTCTGTTCTCCTCTTTTTGGTAATATATTTCATTTACTTATCTGTTTTAAGTCATGTATCAAATGGCCATCTTAACCAGGCTCCTTGTTTGGGCCAGGTCTTGGCCATGGGAGACATTTCTCCCTCCTTCATAACTCAAGGAGTCCTCTTGGAAGAAAAGGGAGGCATTGCATTCACCCACCACCAAGCAAGTGTGCAATTAAATCTCCAGTTGAGGTGCGGGGGTCATATTGGTTCTAATGCACATGCATTGATCATCATGCCCATGAACACTAAGGCACTATGTAGCGCACACAGCCTGTGGACGAATATTTTGAGCTGTGGATAACTATATAGCAATATAAACTTGGGGGGAGTGGATGGGAAGGGTAGTTTTTTTGACCTCGTGGCATGCATCTCACTGACCCTAATGGTAACCTGCAGAAAAACATAAATTGTCAGGGCATCAAGGAGAACATTTCCCCTATTCTCAGGGGAAATCCATTAGGCAGCAGCATTTGGAATACTATGTACCGTTCTGGTCATCTCACCTCAAAATGGATATTGTAGATCTGGAAAAGGTTCAGGAAAGGGCAACCAAAACGATCAAGGGGATGGAGCAAATCCCTATGAATAAAGATTACAGCATTTGGGACTCCATCGCATGGAGAAAGTAGATAGAAAACATTTTCCCCTTCTCTCATAGCACTAAAACTCATGGATATCCAATGAAGCTGAATATTGAAAGATTGAGGACAGATAAAATAAAGTACTTCTTCATGCAGCACATAGTTAAAGCTAAGACTTTCTTCACTGCCTCTACAGTGGACGCTCGAGTTGCGAACGCGATCCATGCGGGAGGCGCATTCGCAACCCTCAACGTCCGCAACCCGCAGCGCCGCATCTGCGCACGCACGGGTCGCGATTCGGCCTTCTGCGCATGCGCGAAGCACGATCTAGTGCTTCCTCACATGCGCAAGTGCCGAAACCCGAAAGTAACCCGTTCCGGTACTTCCAGGTTCAGCGCAGAATGCAACCCAAAAATGCGTAACCCGTAGCGTTCGCAACATGAGGTATGACTGTATTGCATCTGCAGAAAACAACAGCAGGAGACTCTTTCAGGTGGTTCGCAATTTAGCGGAACCACCTGCTCCATTGGGGCCCAGTACGGGCCACATGATCTCCTGTAATGATTTTGCAAAGTTTCAAATCAGAACCAGTGAAGGCAGTGAAGGTCCTGTGTGAGTGTCTGGAGGCGGTTGGAAGATGGATGGCGGCTAACAGATTGAGGTTGAATCCTGACAAGACAGAAGTACTGTTTGGGGGGACAGGAGGCGGGCAGGTGTGGAGGACTTCCTGGTCCTGAATGGGGTAACTGTGCCCCTGAAGGACCAGATGCGCAGCCTGGGAGTCATTTTGGACTCACAGCTGTCCATTGAGGCAAAGGTCAATTCTGTGTCCAGGGCAGCTGTTTACCAGCTCCATCAGGTACGCAGGCTGAGACCCTATCTCCCCGCGGACTGTCTCACCAGAGTGGTGCATGCTCTAGTTATCTCTCGCTTGGACTACTGCAATGCACTCTATGTGGAGCTACCTTTGAAGATGACCCGGAAACTACAACTAATCCAGAATGCGACAGCTAGACTGGTGACTGGGAGCGGCTGCCGAGACCACATAACACCGGTCTTGAAAGATGTACATTGGCTCCCAGTACATTTCCGAGCACAATTCAAAGTGTTGGTGCTGACCTTTAAAGCCCTAAATGGCCTTGGCCCAGTATACCTGAAGGAGCGTCTCCACCCCCATCGTTCTGCCCGGACACTGATGTCCAGTGCCGAGGGCCTTCTGGCTGTTCCCTCACTGCGAGAATCCAAGTAACAGGGAACCAGGCAGAGGGCCTTCTTGGTAGTGGGACCCGCCCTGTGGAACACCCTCCCACCAGATGTCAAAGAGAAAAACAACTACAGTACCAGATTTGTAGAAGACATCTGAAGGCAGCCCTGTTTAGGGAAGCTTTTAATGTTTAACAGACTTTTAATATTTTGTTGGAAGCCGCCCAGAGTGGCTGGGGAAACCCAGCCAGATGGGTGGGGTATAAATAATAAATCATCATCATCATCATCAAACTATGGCAGTCACTCCCACTGGAGGCAGAGGTAGTCACCAACCTAGATGACTTTAAAAGGGGATTAGAGAAATTTGTGGAGAGGGCTATCAATTAGTCAATGGCTATTAGTCATTATGGCTATGCTCTGCCTCACAGTTGGAGACAGTAATGCTTCTGAGTACTAGTTTCTGGAAACCATGAAAGGGCAGAGTGCCCTTGTGCTAAAATCCTGCATATGGGTTTTCTACAGGCATCTGGTTGGCCACTGTTAACATAGGATGCTGAACTAGATGGGCCATTGGCCTGATCCAGCAGGTTCTTCTTATGTTCTTACATTCTCACTCAATTTCCCTTCATTTTTTCAACTAACATCTTCAATATTGCACAAGTCAACTGTGGACTTAATTGATAGACTCAAAAAGTTGGCCCAACAAATGGTTCTTCTAGACATCTTAGTTTTCCTTCCCCCTCATTCTTATAGTGAAAGTGAAAGTTGCCATGGAAAATAATGGATAAATCTAGGATGTTAGCATAGCTGTGATTGGGCTACCACATTTGCTGACTCCCCCCCCCAAAAAAAAAAAACCTCCCCAATGGATAGCAGTAAAGTCAGCAGTTCCTGTCTTGGTGTTCAGTATGAACCAAGGAGTACCCTCCACAAACAATGAGTTGAGCTACTGGGTTCTGGAAGCTCACGAGGACATTGTTGGGTTAAAAAAGAAAATCCTTTCAATTTTCAAACTTATACACTTCTGTGTACTCAGGAGTCCCCTGAATATAAGAAAAAGACTAGCTTGTTTTTGGATGACCTTGTTTCTGTTCCAGACTGAGAGACATGTTAGTGGTTCCTCTAAATTGATACAATTAGCAATCTTAATGCATTTACTGCTTGTAGTTCAACCAAAAGGGAAGAGACATAGCTCAGTAGTGAAGCAGCTGCCTTGCAGACAGAAAGTCCGAAGTCCAAACCCCAGCAGCTCCAAGCAGGGCTGAAAATGTTCCTTGTCTGAAACACAGGCAAGGCACTTCTAGTCAGTGTTCTGTGCTAGATCTAGCTGACTTGGTATATTTTACACCCTGTGTTCATTAGGCAACCAACCCACAGTATCTCTCACAGGCATGAAGACAGACACTGGCAATTTAATCTCATACGAACAAGTCATACCCATCTGCTCATTTTGGTGCTAAGCAGGCAAAACAAAAAAAAATGGTGGTTCACAGACAGAATGCAAGTACGTCAAGGTCAAGAACACACCTTGGAGTAGGAGAACTGAAAAAAGTCCCTATTGAAAGCAACTGTGAAGTACTGTTGACAGATTCTGTTTACCCTCTCTGCAGGTTCAACTGAAAGTAAATGTTCAGCAAAAGGATCAAATCCAAAACAGATCCCAGAAAATGTATCGGTAGCACATCAACACAATCCAGTATAATGATAGGCTGTGCTTCAGTCAACTGGTTCCTATAGACTTAAGTGCACCCAATGTTTTGCCAGATTGCAGAAAAAAATACATTATTGAAGACAAGTGTTGCAGCATGTTTGGTAAAAAGTCTCTCCAAATTAAATCATTGAAAACACTGTTTGAAATATGACATATCCAATTGTTTTAGGCCCAATTCAATCTCACACTGACTGTGAGGTTTTGCCTTTCTGTGCAAGAACTACTGGACATTCTCCAAGAAGGCATTCTGTACAGCTCTCAAGTCAACTAGGTCAAGAAGACCAGCAATACTTAATAGTTAAGCAAGCATCTTACACCAGCTATTTAATTTACTTAAGATACTGCAAGACAGCAACCCAATCCAGTACATGTTTACTCAGAAGTAATTTCTACTGAGTCAAATGGGCATTTTCCCCAAGTAAGTGTATGTAAATTGAAGCCTTGGGTTTTCTTTGTTTTTGTCATTCTAAAATATTGCCCATAGCGCGTATGTTTGTTCTGCCCATTCTCCCAGACAAGGACCAAATCCATATCCTCTAGTTTTGAAACATCCTTCATTGAGGGAACAGTACTGGGACCAAATGCAAGGATTGGAGAAATTGTCCCATCCCCATGCTATTTCAAATGTTACTCACTGTGAATAGAGTGAAGATGAATTCCACTTGCTGCAGTCAAGTTTCAAAGTCTGGGGCCAACATAGAAATGTTGCTGGTGTCTCAGTCTTTCTTCAGTATAACTGAGTCCTCTCAAGAGGCAGATCTTTAAGGATGGGGCCCAACTTCAGAAGCAGCTGCTATTTATGTTTATCTACTCAATCGTCTTACAAATGAGTTCCAGAATCAGACTCCATTGTGCACTTGAGCTGGGCAGAGGTACTTAAATTTTCACAGGGCTTCAATATGGCCTCAGGGCCTTTCTGTAGATTTTCTTCCCAGCTCTTACAGAGCAGTCTTTTTGTTGGTTGCAGCACTGCTTCCTGTTGTTCCTACCATTTTGAATGCATTTAGACTGAAATATAAGCACGCTTCTGTAAGAGTAACTTATCTGTTCTTAGAGGATGACGGGAACAGACATTCACCAAAACGACCTTTTGCAAGCTGAATTTCCACCTCGAATACTTGGAAAAGGCAGAGAAGCACAGGAGGCCGGGCACTATCTCTGTGCTGCTTCAATGTTGCTTCTTTTAATAGGTTGGCTGTCCAGCATTTCAGCACCACAACATCAAGGTGGGTGCTTCGCCTCTGGTGTCAAAATGGCTCCAAAATGGACCTGGGGTAAAAACTATACTTCCACTGCTTTCAGGCCACTGACCTCCTACAATAGGCCCAGCCCCATTGCGTGAGTTGATACAGATCTCGACGTACACAGAAACATGTGGCCCACTTGCATCCCATCTCACAGCTGAGTGATCCCCACGCCGCTCCGTATTCGATACCTTCATTGCCTGTTGCAACAACATGTATTTCGGGTAGCCGAAAGTGAAGTGGTGATCAATCAACACCCTGGCGGCTTTCCACAGTTCCCCTCCCCTCCCCCCAAAACTCTTTTTTTTTTTTTTTTTGCTGTCTATGGCTCCTCTGTTCAGGGCTATAGCCGAGTAGCCGTTGCTGCTGCAGCAGCAGCTGCCGCCGCCACCACCTCTACTGCACTCTGATGTCATCCATTTATTGAGCTGCATGCTCCAGTGAGAGACGGTGTAGGATCCCTGGTAATTGCCTTCCTCGTCTCTTTGCTATACTTCCAGCCACAGGATGAACAGCTCCGAACAAAACAGCTTTCTTGTCTTATTGAGCAAGATCCTAGAAGCGGCTTGTGATGCTTAGAATTCCATGCGTGTGTGTGTCTGGGATGCAGCCCTGACAGCCTGTGAGTGATGGGGATAGTGATCTCCAGCATATCAGAGGAAGCTTCTGGTGCAGTGTTTCTGTGATGTTTTCAGAAAGCACCGCCACCTGTCTCTCTCCATGCCACTGCCACATCCCATTTTCTGCGCCACGTCAGATCTGTTAGCATCTTTATGGAGGGTCCAGATGATAGATGCATATAAACAAAAGGTCACCAGGATGTTGAATTTCTCTCTACCCATTGCTGGAAAAAAACAACTATTCTCCTCCACCAGTGACCTTTACTGCAGCTTAAAATGTAGGCATTTTCAAAATTATTATTTAAGCTGTAACAAAAAAAGGCTTCTTCCAAAGAATGTGTATGCACAGCCTGAGTTTGTCTTGCTGTTTTCATCACAACCATTCCTACTGCCAAAGAAACAAGACGCTTTCCAAAACGATTACAGCAATAATGTGCATCAGTTCTTTTCTGTTGCACAACAAACAATTCACTGAAAGCTCTCAGGGACCCTTTTAAGTGCAATATAATCCAGGAGCAAAGCAGATATTCTACATGAAGTTGATCACACAAGGTTAATATCTGTAAGAACTACTGATGTGTGGGAATGGCCACTTACCGTCTTGCTGGTGAGCAGCAGTTGCAGCCCGACGTGGTGCCTCCTCTCTCCCCCAGACGTGCAGGGCCATTTTAGATTGCTTCCCCGTCCCCTCCCACCGCCGCAGAGACTCATGGGTTCCCGCCTAACCCATCCTTCAAATGAGCCAATCCGTGGTGGTGTGGGGGCGGGGCATGGCCATCTACTTAGCCTGGCTGACCACTCAACACAGCATCCATTTGATGTCTTAATCACTTCTATATGACTTTTCTAAATGCAAACTGTTTTTATTTTTCAGTTAAAATATTCACAATTACAAATATAATCCAAGGGATCCAATTGCCTGATGAGCCACACTGTGTTAGGAGAGAACAAACCTGAATGTGTCCAGCAGCTACTTTAAAGGACACATGTGGAAAGTAACTGGTCTACGAAAGACCAGATTCTGCAACCATGGTCAAGTATCACAAAACCCCATGCCAAAGAGCATAAATTGCTGCAACAATATCCAAAGCTTTGAGTGATCCATTATATTCCCAAGCAGCAGCAGGCCTGATAACACCTGTCAGATAAGTGCCACACCTTTGAATACGCTCAGACTAGAAATGCTTTTCTCCTACACTGGAGGAATGTGGGTCTGTGAATGTCAGTGCAGATTCCTGAGCTGAAAAGCCTTCACTATCAGTCCCAACAATAATGAAAAAAGACCCCACTGGATCATGCCAAAGGACCTAGCATCCTGTTTCCCAGAGGGGTAAGCTCCCAAGCAGGCTCATGCATAACTAGTAGCCATTGATAGCCTAATCCTCCATGAATTTGATGCCTGGTGGTCTTAGTGGGTGAGCAGAGAGTTAAACCTGATCCTCTGACCAGCAAGTCATCAAGAGAAGCTCTGCCACTGTCACAACTATACACTGCCAAGTGTAACAACCACCACCCCATCATACAAATTTTTAAATGATTTCACTTACTTCCCCCTGTTTGGGAAAGGTAAGTTCTGAGGTTAGAACTTTTGGCTCAACCTTAATAAGATTTTGGAACGCATAAATAAAGAAAACCATCAAATCTAACACGCGGGGGAACACTTTATCTAAATTATCTTATCAATTCAGTATTTGAATGATTGGTATTAATAATTGTATTATAAATTGGTATTGTTATAATGAGGCTATTATTGGACTGTAATTGAAAACTAATAAAAAATTATTATAAAAAAAGAACCTTTGGCTCAGCCTTAACGTGAACATAGCTTTCCTCCTAAAAGAAGTAGTGGTTTTTTCCTTGCTGCATGCTGACTTATGCTTCCACCTGACTGGGATGTCATTGTTCACTTGCCAAGGGTTTTGCCACTTTCTTAAGAATTTAAAATGCTAAGCATCCCAGAGTGGCTGGGGCAACCTAGTCAGATGGGCGGGGTACAAATAATAAAAGTTGTTGCTGTTGTTGCTGCTGTTGGCACCATGTTTTAAGCATCTGGTTTTGCAATAGCATTTTCCCAGATGTAGCCAAGTAAAAATTAGCATGCTGTTTTTGTGCTCTTTTTTTCTTTTAAGCCTGATGTTATATTATATTCTGCTTTAACATCACAGTTTTGCCCAGGCTTATTCTAAATCTCTGGTTCACCAGCCAATGGTCCCTTATACTACATGGTGGTACTGAGTGTCAGATTCCCAAGGCACTGAAATATTTTATAAGTTTTAAAAGAATAGGTCAGTACAAAGACATCACCGTCAATTACAGGTACTCCCATTGAAACATGGTTTGCTTATTGCCTCTGAAGTGTACAAATGCCATTCTCGGCTTGAATCTCCATGTGAGAAGCAGGCTGGCACTAATACATCGACTCTGTAATATCAATTGGACATGTGCTTTATAAATTAATTCTATTAATCTTTGAAGACTCTTATTGGGGAGTTTTGCTGTTTAAAAGCAGCTGCTACCGGTAGTTTGTTGGGAGCCATGTCAGATCTAAGATCACACTGATCATACCGTGTGTAGAAATAACAATTTTGTAAAGCTACGAGGCAGCATTTTGATCCTTCACCTGCCAAATTCTCTTAGAACACTAGTATCTTCTTAAACAGGCATAAACAACTTTCTGGAGTAGGGGAAATAGTAGTCCACACATACGTGTGTATTAAGAATATTCATTAATTTATCGTATACTGCTTGATTGCCAAAGTAGCTTTTCTCAACAAACCTTGGTTACCTATAAATATATTTTCTGCTGCTTTTGTTGGTTAAATGAAAAATTAAGTGCTACAAACAATGTGTGCATAGTGCAAAGCAGGATGGGGGCTTGGGTGTGTGTATTATAAACTATAAAGGGCTCTGTGTGTGTTCTTAAAAATGCACGAATCCTTCCTTCCCTAAAGGAATGAAGGCAGGAGAGCGTGCCTTAGGGATCCCAACTCGTGCTTCAGGGATCCCAACTCTCCAGAGCCCTAGCAGGTGCTTTGTTAACAAGATGTCCATATAGTGCCAATTTAGAAAGCAGATTCTTCTAAATAAGCTTCGTCTCTCAGTACAATAAACATTCAAAAGGATGGCAGCATCTGCATTGAACAGAGAACACAAAAGCCTCCCTCTGCTGAGGCACTTTCATATCTGCTCTCATGGCCAGGAACTATTCCTGACAGCGAATCCTACATGCAGAGCAATGTTTCACGCAGAGGACAGCAAATTCTGCAGAGCATGCTCCGCAGCTTCCACTTCTTCTGATCAGGTTTGACATGGGAATGAAACATCAATACTGCTGCTTGAACAGGCAGGGATCAGCAATGTTCTTTATCTCCTATTGAGTGGCATCGCTCCATGCAAGTGTGCTCAGCCACCTCCCCATTAGAGAGGCTTGGAGGAATGCTTGTTTCAGCTTATGCCAGGCATAGGCAACCTCAGCCCTCCAGATGTTTTGGGACTACAACTCCCATGATCCCTAGCTAACAGGACCAGTGGTCAGGGATGGTGGGAATTGTAGTCCCAAAACATCTGGAGGGCCAAGGTTGCCTATGCCTGGCTTATGCATACAGCTGCTCTCTGGGTGTATTTTTATGTTTGTCCTCTCTTCCCCTGTGAAATGTGACTTGGCTGACATTGAACCACGTTGCCTCAGGTTTCTGTTTGTGGCCCATGACAGTCCACATGGAGACTGGCTCCAATCCTGTTACCAATTAACTTATTAAGATGGGTTTTTGTTTTGTTTGTTTAAAAAAAATGTGCAGGGTGGGGAGAGAATGTGACATTATATATAATATTTGTGCTTAACTACTGTGGGAATGGGGCAGGTAGCTAGATATTAAAGTAAGTAAAATATGTAGGACAACAATTTCTGATAGTAGAAGGAAAACATTGGCAGCCCCTTTCCATGGGTGTTTGTGAAACTACAGTCATACCTCGGGTTACAGATGCTTCAGGTTGCGCATTTTTGGGTTGCGCACCGTGCTGAACCCGGCAGTACCGGAATGGATTACTTCCGGGTTTCGGCACTTGCGCATGCGCAGAAGCACTAAGTCGTGCTTTGCACATGCGCAGAAGCGCCGAATCGAGACCCACGCATGCACAGACACAGCACTGCGGGTTGTGAACACTGCGGGTTGCGAACGTGCCTCCCGCACTGATCATGTTCGCAACCCAAGCGTCCACTGTAGTTGGGGGAAAAGGCAAATCTGAAATCCCTTCGGGGTTGGTGTTGTGTATCTTCTCCAGCATGTGCAGTGGAGAGACCCTTGAGTACTATGGATTACTCCTGGCACCAATTTGCAACTCGGTGCTGTTTGGCAAATGCAACTCATGGCAGACAAAGCAGTAGCCATATTGACCTGCTTCATCCTCTCTTATTCTGAAATCAGACGAAATCCAGCTCTTTCCTCATTGTGTGCACTTAGAAGTCATCAGCAAATTTTTCTGGGGTTTCAAGGGATGTTACTTGTCTTCACTGATTCATTCTCTCTGAACATCAGTTGGTCAAAACAGCTCGGTGTACTCCCTGAGTGAAAAGGTCCTCAGTTAGTCATACTTATTAATGAGAAATGTAGATCTCTTCTCCTCAAATTGGGGGAATGGGTGTGGTTTGCCTTGTGCAACTGAAACTCTTCCCTCCCTCTCAGCCCACCTTTGTTGACTGTGCACTCAGGAACATTCTTTTTTAAGATCATTCCATGGGTGGTGGCAATTATTTACATAAGAAACTCCCGGACACTTAGAGCAGTCTCCAATTGGAGTCATACTCAAGAGCAGGGCAAATGACATCAGTAGACTCAAGTTAATCATGGATTGTTTTCATTGGGTCTACTCTGAGTAAGACATTGTCAGATGCAACCTTTTAGGCTGGAGTAACAGTGCTGCAGCAGGATCAGTCACTGGGATTTAATTAATTAGTAAACAGGCAAGGAGAAGGACTCATCACCCAGAGAGAACTAAGGTGCCAGAAACATTTTTGCAAGGGAGATAAGGACCGCTGAGGGGAAATAGCAAAGCCTTCATGAAGACTGGGTGTATATCACCCAGGAAGCTAAATTAGAGTCTATCCTTTCAGAGCATCCTAGTCATGTTTAAGTTAAGAACACACCCTGAGTTCATCTCCTTCATGCTGACTAGCATGGTTGTCACTGTGATTTCTCAGCATGCTCAATTATTTCTGCAGAGGACACTAAATTCTCTCCCTTCAGCTCCCCCACAACACACAGCTTTTCCTGCTGTGAACAGCGGTCACCAAAGACCAGCTAAGGTGAGCATTTTAAGCAGAATTCATATTAATGCTAACAGCTTACAAATACAAATATCCCTCTTTCACTTCATGCTTGTAATGATAAATCCTGAAGTGCACACTCTCTTCATAACAACCCTGATAGCCACTCCTCTTCTGAGATGCTGCTGCAAAAAAGACATTTTTAACAATGCAGGTATTAAGACCAAGCAAGCTGTCTTTCTTACCTAATGCAACAAGTTTCGTTTTAATATCCGGCGTGATGAAGACTTCTGGTGGACTCAGAAGCTTACTATTTATTTTGTGACCTTTTGGTTGGTCATAATTAGGGATGAGCTAGTATCTCAGTTTTTATTTCAGTTTATCTTTTTTCCTGTCTTAAGTTTGGTTCTCTCCATTTCCATATCAGTTGGCTTCTTTTTTTTAAGTCCTCATGAAAATTCACCAGCATTTTAGACCAAATTTCATTTAATATACACATTTTCTATGCAGTTTTGCCTAATATACACAGTTTTGTAAAGTGATTTTCCCTAATGCAATACATTTCTGTATGTTATTTTCACTCATATATGCATTTATATGCACACTTTACCCCACTATATGCATTTTGTTCACACTACTTGGCTGGAGACGTGCATTGCAAAATTCGAAGAAGTGTGAATTTTGAAGGATGGCTGGGTTTCAGTTCCCATACGGTTTCAGAAAGCGCAGATTAGGCAAATTCTCCTTCAAATATGTGCTGAACCAAATTTCTGCCGAATTTTTCAAAATAAAAGTGGCAGCTTAACCCTTAGCCAATCTACTTCTGAACTGAATTCAAGGTGCCTATGTTGACATATAAAGCACTACACAACCGGGACCCAAACATCTGAAAGAGCAACTCCTACTATATTGACTTGCCTATGGCAATCCTGCCAATGGGGGAAGCTATGGGGTGGTGGCACTGGATTGGCCTCCTCTGTGGTGGTGCCCCACCTTGGGAGTTACTGAGGTGCATCAAGTACCAACACTATTAATTTTTCATCAGCAACCGAAGATGTATACTTTGGAGACTTGCTGTTTGGAACCCCGCAGATAATTTTCATCACCTGCTTTCATATCCTGATGATGTAATAGTGTTCACATTTTATTTTATGGTTCTTGTGCAATGTACTTCTGCCCTGGAACCATATGGTGAAGGGCTGACTATAAATTAGGTAGGTAGGTAAATAAGTAAATAAATAAATAAATGCTTTCAGTTCTGCTCAGTCAGCACTCACTTCAGTAGGGGGTGGGCAGCAACTTGCACTGTAACACCATTCATCCCCACCCCACTCACCCTACCCAATTTTCTTTAAATCAAATTCCTTTTCAAAATACTCTAATATGTTCTGAGAAATGCAGACTGGATGGCACAAAGGGAGAAAGCAGGAAGCTAAGGCTTTGAATAATAGGATTATGCAATTCAGGCATCTAATCACTCATGAAAGAATAAGATTAGTTAAAGCACCAACCATTGTAATCTGGGGAAATGCCTGTTAACAGAATGCATACCTGGATTTATTAGCTTCTGCTAATGGGCATGTAGTTGCTTTTAGCCTGCACTTCTGTTTGTTGTGTCCTAAAGGCACCACGGCACGTGTAGTCCAGGGATGAGCACCCTGTGGCCCTCCAGGTGGGAAAGGCTATGGCTCAGTGGTACAGCCACTGGTCTGGAGGCAGAAGGTCCCAAGTTTAAAACCCAGTGAGAGACCCCCTGTCTGAAATCCTGGGGTACTGCTGCCAGTCAGTTTAGACAACACTGAGCTAGATAGACCAACTGACTGCTGTTCACGCTGGATAGGGATAGTGGGAGTTGGAATCCAACATCTGGAGGGCCGCAAGTTGCCTTGCCCATGTATCATTGATTGCTGCTGCCCAGAGGCGTAGGAAGCCTCTTGGGCGCCCGGGGCGGCGTTGCCGCGCGGAGGCACCCCCTGGGGGCGGGGCATCCTGACGCATGCGCCGTGATGGAATTTCCGGGCATGCGCAGTGCATCCCGGCCAGCGTTGCTGCTCCCGCGGGGACCCACCAAGCGAGCGCCGGCTCGTGGGGCTGCCCCGTCCGAGTCGGGAAACCGGGCAGGGCGCCAGCTGGCTGAGAGAGTGACCGATAAAGCAAGCCAGCCGCTGTTACACACAGAGCAAGGTTTTGGGCTCCCGGCTCGGCTTGCGTCGCCGATCGCGGGGGTGGGGCCCCGAGAGTGTCACCCCTCCCCAGGGCGGAACCCGGGGCGGCCTGCCCCCCACCCCCTTGCTCCGCCCCTGCTGCTGCCCAGTCATGAAAACTGCATTAGTTGCATATGAGAACCATTACCAGTGCCTCCTTCCTGCTATATAGACTGCAAAACGCGAACCATTATCAGCTTTATTGCACCAGGCACATAACCTATAGTATAAAGTAAAATGTGACCCAATTACCGCACACAATAAAGTAAGGAACAGCAGGCGTCCTTAGAAGCAGAAAATTGACAACAGTTTCATTTTACTCATTTGTCTCCGACACACTCCTTCTGTGTAGTATATTCAGTGGAAACAAGTGACGATGGTGTATATTGCTTTTCATGAAAAACAAACCCTTAATCTCAAGGATATTAAGCAGCTCTCTTGAGCTTTGATTTTATTCTTTGGATATTCCATATAGCCTTAATAGTCAAAATGTTTCATTAGCTGTTCACACATACATTCCTACCCTGGCCTTACTCTGAGAAGCACATGGTGGTACATATAGTTCTAGTCCACCTGTTGCAACTATTTTACTTCCATGACAATCCTATGAGGTAGTTCAGGGTGAGAATGTAATTGACACAATTTCACCTGATGAGGTTCATAACTAAGTGGGATTTGAATCTGACTCTTCCTTGTCTAGTCCAGAATTTTAACCACAATATGCAGCCATCCATCCATGCCACAATATTTTGCAAAGGTCCTGGCCCATACAGTTTAGGGTGATAATACTAAGAAGGGAATGGCACAAACTACAGAAGATAGTATGAACCTTAGTTATTGATGTCAAAAATCTCTTCACCCTCCACCTTGGTGAGCTGTTAGCCAGGAGCAATAACAAGGGTTCTTCTGAAGCGACGTTGCCTTGGCCTTTCCTCATTCCTCATCCACAGTATGCAAGTTGGAACAGTCCATTAGATAATGGCACTCACATAGAAATTTGCCTGCAAAAGCTCTGGCTTCCTAGGTTTGGCTTTTGAGTTAAGACTTGCCATTCCCTTAGGTGCCTGGCAGAAAATCCCAATTGGAATGGGGATTTCCAGACCCTTAAGCTTCATTCCTGCTTTAACAATACATGAATGTAATATGCACAGTTACTCATTTCCTGTAGCTATTTTTTAAATAAAAAATAATAGGAAGGTATATAGCTATCTCTTGGAACAAACATGACTTGAGGTTCCAAAAAAGTTGGGATGCTCATAAAGTGGTCATGGGTCATCCTTTACAGGTGACAGTCCACTATTTGCAGGCATCCTCTGTTTGAAGGGCTATCTGGTGCAAGTCCCATTTAAGGATAGCCTTACAAATGGAAAGCAGCTAGGGCCTTGAAGTTGACCATCAACAGGTAGCACCTAGGCAGCAGACTGAACAGGCACAAAGGTGTCACCTGGTCATGGCCTTCCCCACTATGGTGCGATGTACTGTATTTCTATTTAAATTAAAATAATCATTTCTAAATTTGCATCTCTAAATATAAATTAACATGTGCAAATTTCATAGAAATTATTCTCTTTTTTGGTGACATGTAAGTGCGCAGTTTATTTTAATGGAAAGGCGCAGTTTATTTTAAACTGCCCCTGAAGGCGCAGTTTATTTTAATGGAAATGCAATGTCTGATCTTGTCCTCTACTCCTTTCACCCAGTATACTTCATCTAGCCAAGATCCTTTTGATCCATGTGGAAAAGGAATGCTGCCCAGCTCTTTTCTAAGATTTTTGCACAAGTCAATGTCATACAGGCCCATTTCCACTTAGCGCAGTTGTTTCAGGGAATGTAAGTATTGATTGCTCAGCAGAACTGCTGATCTGTGGCTGTCACCTCAGTGTTCTCACGGGAGATTTTGTGCCTTTCCTGCCATAATTTTTTAACACTGTAAGAACTTCCCCATAAGCCACTGTCTCTCTGGGACCTTCTGTTGAGCACACCATTTACCTGGACTCCCAGCAGACTCTAACCACAGATCAAACATCTCTCTTCTGCTTAATAGAGCCTACTGGACCCTGTCACCATTGTTAGGGCAGGCTCCACTATAGCAGCTTCACCTCATTATGCTGGTGATTTATTACCAGCCGCAGCAAGCCAAAGGTTTTCACTAAAATGAGTGTTGCACGGATGGATTTGTTGAAACAACTCTGTGACTAGTGGGATGAATGATGAGAATGAACCCTGGGCTCCGAACAGCAGCCAAAGCTCTTGCTGGCGTCATCCATCTAGTCCTCTCTGTGGGACTTTGCCCTAATTGGCACAAAAAGAAGCTAAAGATGACATTAACACTTCCCGCAGACAGATTGCAAAGACTGTTATAGATTTCTTCCCCCAACTCAGTGACCACTTTAAATGCATAGAGGAGACAAAGTGGCGTAAGCCACAGAGAGTATCCTGATAATAGGCATAAAGCTAGCGTCAAACTGAACCGATACATTGAAATGTCAAATTAACCTTTCTTTGGCACAAGTCTTCACAAGATGGGCACAAAGCTATGCAGATGGCAGCGCTGTAAGCACAAGCCATGTAGGTTTGACACAATGGACAGTAATAGGACTTTAATAGCATTAAGGAACCAATCAGCTCAGTTGAGCCTGAGTGACAAACAGAAAGTCTGGTATCCAAGAGATTAAAGTATCAACCACATATTAGAAGGCAGCTGTGAGTTTGGGTCTCAAAATGCATGGCTTGAAGTACCTGACTTTACAATGATCAAGTCCTGCCTCTATACAGTACATATAAACAAGCTTGGCAGTATTTTACAGATATGCAGTATTATCAGATTGGAAGCAGCCGTCACCTCTGCTGTAAAATATGAACTGTGATGTGCATTAATGGCACCAACCAGATAGCTTAGAATTTACTTTTATTGTGCTTACAGCAAAACAACGCCAGGCAGAAGAAAACCCTGCAGAAGTGGTCAGTGTGTTGGTAAAGTGTGTTGCTGCTGCTCCCCCTTCAAAAAGTTAATATAATTACCAATGTGTTAGTATCAAACTAGCTGTGATGATAGAGATACGTGAATAGAGATACACACTCTCTAAATGGAAAAAGGTGTGGGAGGGGGATCTGGATTTGGTCTCTAGTGGGAGAGGGTTAACGCTTTCCCCCTTGCTCCATTTTACCATTGCAAATAACACACACACACACCTCACAGCTAGTTAACTCATTAGGAAAAACACATGCACACACTGGTAGAAGCTTAATCTAACCTACCGTCTTTCCCCCCTTTTAAGACACCGTCTTATAGGTTTTTTTCCTCAAAAAACACAGGGTGGCTTATTTTCGGGGGATGTCTTATTTTTATTATGTCAGTATGGCACGGTACAGCCTCCCCCTGCGCGCTGAGCAGGCGGGGCAGAACCCTGCAAGAGGCGCGTTTCCCCCCCGCGCCTCTCGCTGGTTCGCTGGCTCCCTGCGCACGCAGGAGGGGCTGAGGAGGCGACGGGAACAATGGCGGCACCACGGCTTACTTTTGGGGTACGTCTTACTTCTTACAAAGGTAAAAAAAACCTGCCATGGCTTACTTTATGACTACGTATTAAAAAAGGGGAAACAGGGTACATCCCCAGAATGGAAGATCAGCAGGTTTCTTCTCCACTTTTGCAGAAATCCTATCTACCACAAAGGACTCCTGCCCATCTTGCTGTTGGGGTGAATGCCCAAATCAAGCTGTCGCAAGGGCTTCCTTGATCCCACCATTAGTGCTGGCCCCTAGGAGCTAACCAAGCTCCAAGAATGTGTGTGTGTGTGTGTGTGTGTGTGTGTGTGTGGAGTAATCAGCCTCATAACTTAAGGAGGGCTGTGGGTGCCCTTCCTTTTCCTTACCAGCTTGAGCTTCTTGAGTTCTCCCATGTCTTAAACTCATTTTTCCTTGGCTCTCTCATTGTGGCACTCCACAGTATGAATGAACATAGACTATATTCTTGCAGTCTATGAGATCATCTACTTTCAGTATTTAGATATGGAAGATCATTCCACAGTACTAAAAGTTTCACTATGCAAGATTGGGATCCATTCTAGCCCTACAACTCTTGCGGTTGTTTTAACACATAACCATTATTTAGAATAAAAAAGGAAAGCAAAACAATAGGCATCAGCTCTTCAGTATCAAGCGTTCTTGCCATTTTTGTCCCAACAAAATATATGAAAGAAATTGTAAGCTACTATTTTTTATTATTTTTTTATTTAACTGGGACGGTTTGAGTAGTCAAAGGGTATGTCAGCTTTCCAATAATACTGTACTGCTTGGGGGGCAAAATCAAATGGCAAATCATTGCCAATTCACACGAATTTGCATGATCAAGCAGGGGTGCTTGACCTGTATTACATTTTGCCTTCATATTGCTCAGTTCATTGTTAGGTGTACTATAATCCAATCTACTTTTTGAGGTTCCTGACTATATACCAAACATTTGCATTGCTATGCCTGAGGCCAGCATAACTGTTTTTGCCAGAGATTAGGACTTCAAGGATTCATTTCCTCTCAAATATTAAACTGTGACAGGAAGCAGGGCTGCTAACATTGATTAGATATGGAACGGTAATTACTGTACTAGGAAGTCATGCATAAATATATATTACCCAAATTTTCAGTATAATTAACTGATTGGCATCTTTTAAAATGTTCGTTCAGGTATGATATTGTGCAGAGCTTATGATGTGGTGTGAAAGCATGCACCCACCAGTCAGATGCAATTAAAGTGGATGTACTTACATTGAAGTCAAGGGGCTAAAGGCCACTTCAGCCCAAAGTTATTTAAAAACAAACAAACATGGAAATCACTTCTGTGCAGGAAATCTTCCTGTACAATGGGGAACAAATGTAAAAGTGAGTACACCTTCTGGGAAACTGTGACTGGTGGTTAGCCATTTGGGCATGCGGCAAAGTATATTGAGTGTGGTATTCAACACTAGTCCTACTTAGAGTAGACTCATTGAATTTAATTGACACAGCTTAGCTTCATTCACTGTAGAATTTATTTGAATATCGTCTAAAATGAATACCATTGACATTTGTAAGAAAATTATTATGTGTGGAATGGCCTTTAAAACCAACACTACATCCCAGTTGCTCCCAGTTGGGGCAATTTAGCCATACAATCTGACCTTTTGTAAATACTAACCAGATACCATCAGTTAGGCTGGCAGGTGGATGCATCTCATAACAACCCTGATATTAGGGTGAAGAAAGACCAAGCCGTTCCAGTGGCATGCATCAGAAAGAAAGTTCATTTTTTAAAAAAGAAATACCACTGAATTAAACTTAATTACATGGAAAGCATATATTTGGGCCAAAGTAGGCATGAAGGTTGCAGATTTGTGTGCTTAAAAGTTGCATATGGGATGCACCACTTCAAATTTCATGTTGTGAATGCTCCCCATACAAAAAAAATCCTGGCAAGGCAAAAATATGGCAAGTCTCTAAATGGTTATCCTTGATCTCTAGTTTGTTTAAATTTGGATGCTATTTTTTGCATGTGGGAGTATCCAGTCATGTCACGTGAGCCGACAAGCAGCCTGCAGTAGTACATGAGGTTTATCAACTTCATAAGAAGACATATTTGGGGTGTGATGTGGTAGAAGCAGAAGCCCAAACTACACATTATATCAGGAGTTAATGTTTGATTTTTATAAAAATAACTAAAAGACACGAATGAGGGCTACCAATTTGATCTGAGCAATGGCTCGGGAGAAGGGTGTATTTAAAACTTTCATTCCAGTGCCCTTTTCCCAATGCTTACCTCCCTCCCAGCTGTTTTTTTGCCCCATGGAGGGATGTGAGGGGAAGAGAGAGAACCATGCAATGATACAGACACCTGTATATTTTCCTGCACAGAAATAATAGGGGTTTTTTGGGAGGGGGGGCAACGTAGAAACAAGGCAGAGTAAAAGGTTAAATACCGCAGCTCACCACGCTCATCCTGCCACTTTCCAATCAAATGAGGGCTTTTTCCTCCCTACATCTGTATTTAATTTAGAGGAGAGGTGGGAACATTGGAAGCCTAATCATTGATTTCCTGATGTAACCTTTTGTTTGTCCCAAAAGTATTTGGATATATGGCTTGTAGTATGTATTATTATGTCTAAGTCAAGCAATCTTGGTAGCTGTGAACCAAACACCCCTTTCTCCAAAGTAATGCATTTTAGAGGGAAGAGGGATTCTATATAAGCAGTTTAAACCTGCTGTTTCATAAAACTGAGAGAAAGGACTTGGATTGATGTGCTATGGCAGTTTAGGATATCAACACTGAGCTTCCACTTGACAGTCCATTACTATGCTTTAAAAAAAAAGTTGCTTCAATTGTAGTTTTTGTTACTTTGTGAAAACTGAGCTGGTGACTTGAAGCATTGCAGTTGGCAAACAGTGCAATCCTACGTTGTGTGCCTACTCAGTTCCATTGAGTTCAATAGGACTTACTCTCAGTAGTATTGCAACCTAAGTTCCACTGAACTCACTGGAACTTACCTCTGAGTAAACATGCTGTATGGGATCTGACTGTATGATCTTCTGTGCCACACCTATATGTGTGTAAGCACCAATGAATTCAGTGAGAGAAGCATGGAACCAGGCTGCTTGGATGTTTATGTTACAGTCTTACAGAACAATCAGACACTGCACAATGAATGTTCATGGAATGTTGGTTTGCTTCAGGCATGCATATTCTAAAGTAGAAATGTTTCAGGCATCTCATGCTATTATTGCTCATGCCATGAGTCAGTACTGATCAGCAGTTTGTATTTAATTTCTTAAATGGAGGAGAAGAGTGTTTAATGATCAAATCTGTAAGTGATGAAAATCTGGAAAGGGTGACAAACACACTCTGGATCAGACTGAATTAATACAAATGAGGAATTGCTTTTCCATTTTCCCCGGTGTTGTTAAATACTACTGCTGCTGCTATTAACAATTCAGCCAAAGTTAAGTACCTTTAAGCCTCATTGATATCATTGAGAGAAATCTGAGCACATTCTAAACGCTTCCACTGAAATCAATGGAACATAATAGGATTTATATTTGGCTTGATTGTGCCTAAAATTATACTAGGATTGGGATTCAAAATCACATTGATTCAGTGAAGAAGTGGATTTAAAATAATGCTAAAATGAAAACCAAGGAAATAAAGTATTAGCTTTAGGATATGACCAGGATACAAAACAAGGGATCCCAAAAAAAATGCTGTGGTGTCAGAGATGAGAGTTAGTTGCATGATCTTTTTCTAGATCATTTTCCTAACAGTGTTATAATTCTGGAAAATCACATACCGCCCTTTGCAATCACGAGAACTGCTGACAACCATGTGGGTATGCTTCTGTGCACAATATATGTCCTTGGAGCCTTTTGTGGGGGGCCCTCTCTGTGGTTTGTGTGTCATGTATACACCCTTACAATATATAACAATACAGTATTACATGCTCACCTACACCAATGTTTAAGGGGGAAAGTTTGGTTATATGCTTTTCTCTCTCTTTCTTTATGTTTGTATTCTGCCTTGAAAATCAATAAATATATATTTTTTAAAATGTATACACCCTTGAAACATTCATGCCATCTCCAAAGAAATGGCCACTCTAAGCTCGTTTTTCTTCCCCAAGGTTATCACAATAAGCTCTTTTTAATATGCTGCCAAATAAAAAGTTGGCTGACACCTTCTCCACTCCTCTCATCCTTAATTTGGCATAAGTGCCTAAGTAAAAGTGCCGGGATTCTGCAAGGGTGTCATGCAGCTTCCGCTTTATTTGCTATTATTGTTGCTTTCAAGTGGAAAATTGATATAATAACAGCCTTCTTGCGGCACACAGCAGTCTATGCTTTTGTACAATGCTCTGTAAGGATGATCAGCATCCACTGGCAGGACGGGGGTGGGGGAGTGACAGATGCTGCCTGCAAATAATGAACCGATCCAATTTCCTTTGGAAAGGAACTTTGCAACAATCTCTTGAGCTTGGCAAGTTACAGTGCCGTCCAGGGCTGCTTATGTGTATGTTTGGAGCAGTGGATGTTTCCCTAGCTCATTAGGTTTGAATATTCAACGGTATTTCCATTAGAAAGCTGGTAGAGGGGATCAGCTTCCCAGCAACAATAGCTTATCAAATGAAAAATAGGCAAAATAAGAAGCTTTATATAATACATTCACACACATTTGTTACATACAAGATGTGATGAAATAACTGCCAAGTGCATGGATTCGCTGCAAACATCTTAGGCCCTTGCCTGAACGTCTGTCTTGGAAAGTCATGAGCAAGTTGAAGGTCCAAGACATTGCAGAGAATCAAGGACTGTGGAGTAAGAAAGTAGACTTATGCTGGTATTGATATTTGTATCTCTTCTTAGCTGCAGTGACACCAGCGTATCCAAAGCTATTCCTTCTGTGTGAAATACCCATATCAAGGGGTATTCTGCAAGTGCAGAGACATAATGGTGTAAGTGTATTAAGTGTAGAAAATTCATATTGCTGTCTTATTACAAAGGAATTTCAGAAATAGACTGGAAAGAGAAGTTGCTGAATTGCAACTGATTACCAAACTTAAAACCATGGAGAGACCTGGTCTGAATAGAGACATTGGATTCTTATCTCATTATACTGTACATGACAAAGCTATTTTTAGCCATCTCACCCCTTGCTTTTTCCTGCAAAACCAATTGCAGTCGTTAACAGTCGTCAACAGGTTTACCTCACCTATCCGCTAATCACCCATTCCTACCACCCTTCTGAGTAATACCCCTCCCCACCCTCTCACTATATATAAGGGTCTGGTGACTTCTGTTTCAGTGTATCTAAAGAAGTGTGCATGCACACGAAAGCTCATACCAAGAACAAACTTAGTTGGTCTCTAAGGTGCTACTGGAAGGAATTTTTTTATTCATATTGTATTAGCAATGCTGTAGCCATTTTACTTTATTCCTTCATAGCCATTTGCATTGTGACCAAAGATTAAGGCTGCTATTATAAACATACTTACTAAGGAGTCAGTCTCTTTGAATATAGTGGGGATTACTTCTGAGTAGACATGCTTAGGATTGTTTTGCAACTCACAAAGACCTAATTGGATAGTCTCAGACAGTCATTCAAATATATTGAGCAATATTTAAGTTGCAAACCTGCTCTTTGATAATACTGCATCTTGTTCCTTGGCAGGTATGTGCCATTAAAGGCCAATTAAAGGCCTGTGCAATACCAAATTCCCCACCAGCCTCTCAAAGAGGGAGAAATTGTTATTTCTTATCTTCATCCATTGTTGCCCTAATGCACAGCACAATTCAATGCAATTTTACTCAGAAGAAGTCCTATTAGGGTTAATAGGACTTAAGACTGAAGCTGGGTCAGAGTGATCCTAAAGTGAGAGAGGGGTTGAGATTCCATTAAGGAGAAGCCACCACTTCCTAAGACTTGCTAGGTGGTATTTTCCACCACCAATACCCTCATTCACCCTTTTGCGTGTGTGTGTGTGTGTGTGTGTGCGCGCACACACACACACACACACACACACACACACAGAGGGAGGGAGAGAGAGAGAGAGAGAGAGAGCGCTTTGCATTGACACCAGGACTAACATGCTTTTCCAGCCTTTATGGAGAGTGTCAGGGAGTTGAGTCACAATAACCACAGAGAGAGAATGCCCCATTATTGACTTATTGGACATGGGATGCAGTAACAAAGATAGGGCTGTCCACTGCTGCACTGCACAGGGCTCTATCTATAAGTGTCCCAAGGTGGGGGAAGTCCAGTCACCCCTCAGCTGCCCTCTTTGGAAGCTTACTAGTGCACTACCCATGTGTTCTCCAAAGGAAATATATTGAGATTGAACTCATTGCACATGAGTTTGATGACATCTCAAAACCATTTAGATCTCTTTCGATTTGCATAGCTAATGAATAACTGACTTGTGGTCAGTTATGGTGCCCATTTCAGCTGATTTGTAGAGGGAGGTTTGCAGGGTTCTTTGATGTGTCCCAGAGAATGGAGATCTGAGAGAATATAGTTCAACAGGATACTAACTCCGGCACACAGTTGTGAAGTCTGTCAGTATCAGGTGATGAGATGTTGTCTTTCATGGACATACCAGGCCCAGGCACCTGCAAGTGAGTGGGGATTAATTTAGCAAAAGTACTCAATTAGTCCCTTCCCAACCCAAAGGATGCCAAGTGTTGGGGAGTTACTGAGTTTGTGAGGGAAGTGGGCAACTTTGAAATGGGACTTCTGAGAAGACATACATAGGATTACACCAGGTGTGAGGAACCATTGGCCTGTAGATATTCCTGAACTACAACTCCCATAAGTTCCAGAAAGCATAGTCAAGGATGATGGGAGTTTTAGTTCTGCAACATCTAGAGTAGGGTTTCCCAAACTTGGGTCTCCATCTCTTTGGACTACAACTCCCATCATCCCTAGCTAGCAGGACCAGTGGTTGGGGATGATGGGAATTGTAGTCTAAAAGCAGCTGGAGACTCAAGTTTGGAAAACCCTGCTCTAGAGAATCAAAGGTTCCCAACTCCTGAATTACACTGTAAGATACATGCTTCGTTAACAACTTCATTAAGTTAGTTAAGTGTTTAAGTCTAAAGGTATTGTCATGGGTTTTTCCCCCCTGCTTATACATTTTAGCGATTTCTCTTGAATTAATATCTGGTATTAAAGTAAGGTGACCAGATGAAAAAGAGGGCCTGCACCTTTAATAGTTGTTTTGAAGAGGCATTTCTCATGAGGAAGCTGGTAAAATGTGGGTTGAACAAGGCAACTGTTAGGTGGATTTGTACCTGGTTGACTGACCGTACCCAAAGAGTAGTCATTAATGATTCCTCGGCATCCTGGAAAAAAGTGACAAGTGGGCTGCCGCAGGATTCTGTCCTGGGCCTGTTATTGTCTACCATCTTTATAAATAACTTGGATGAAGGAATTGAGGGGATGCTCATCAAATTTGCAGATGACGCCAAACTGGGAGGGGTAGCTAATGCCACAGAAGACAGAATCAGAATTCAAAATGACCTTAACAGATTGGAGAACTAGGCGTAAGCTAACAAAATGAATTTCAATAGGGACAAATGGAAGAACCAGATGCACAAATATAGAATGGGGGACACCTGGCTTACTAGCAGTACGTGTGAAAGGGATCTATGGGTCTTGGTGGACCACAAGCTTAACATGAGTCAACAGTGTGATGTAGCAGCAAAAGAAAAAAACCCCTAATGCTATGCTAGGTTGCATCAACAGAAGTATAGTGTCCAGATCAAGGGAAGTAAGAGTACCACTCTATTCTGCCTTAGTCAGACCACACTTGGAATGCTGTGTCCAATTCTGGGCACCACAGTGATGCTGATCCTAATAAATTGGGTATTATGCTATGCACTGCTTCTTCTTTGCAGTGTGTGTATTTATTTTAGTGGATCAACATAGCTATCTGCATTTCTCGACTCTCCTTAGCACCGTGGCTATGAAGACTGTCATAATGAGCTCCTGCACTACACCCCTGAATGGCACACAACAATGGCACATCACACTGTGATCCTAATATCTACTTTCTTTTTCCTGTGTAGTCTTTTTAGGTGGCAACCCTGTACCCATCTATAATACATTTTACTTAGTTTCTACTTCTCCTCCTTTTCAGGGGGAAGTGATATGTAAACTCAATAAATCCTAATCTCCTCATCTGAGGGGAAGAGTCTTATTGCACCTTAAAATGAACTAATTTATGGTGTCATAAGCTTTCATGGACTGCATTCTACTTCATCTGTTGTAGTTTATGGAAACATGCCATAATAATTTATTATTATTTAAGGTGCCACGAGACTCTTAGGATGTAGCAGCAAAAATAGCAAACATAGTTACTCCTCTGGAAACTGTTAATTAAGTTGATTACACAAAACAAATAAGGTATCAAATATCTAATGTAACAAACGACACACTGAGCCAGAATTTATGAAGGTAGCAGTAACGATCTTGAAATGGAGCCGCACTCAGTAAATCCACACAGAACTCAACTCATGTGTCACACCAGCAACTATTTTATAAGAATTTGATACATTAGCACTCTGCTCACCCTCAGTCATTTTGGGGCAATCCAAACAGGGGCTTCCCACAATTCAGCCTAGGAAATACTCTGTAATAAAATGTATAATAACTATCTAAAATATTTTTATTAGGGGATACTGACAAGTAGTAGTAGTAGACATACATACATACATACATACATACATACATACCGGTACTTTTCATTAGACAGCTATGAGCATTTTACTATACCACTTAGAGATAACTTTAAAAAAACAGAGTTTTCTGGCACCTTAAAAACAAATTTATCGTTACATAAGCTTTGGTGGACTTCAAAAGAAACATGGATGATATCTAAGAAAGCTTATGCAATAATGGATTTGTTAATCTGGAAGCTGCCACAAGACAGACAGCCTTCACAACAGCCAAGTATTCCTTGTGGAGGTACGCAAAAAACCCATATGGCCTGCATGGGACAATGATGTCACATCGCTTGAGGCCTGCTAGATGCCTCTGTGCAAGCACAAAGCTGCAGCAGCTACCAGCCATGGCATGTGAAGACTGCAGCACCTACCATTGCGCAGGCCACAGCTGTACCTAGTGTTGGAATGGGTTGTTTGTTTCCACGGAGCGAAACAGTGGACCCATAGAGTTAAAATTGCAAACACTGTTTCCGTTAGGAAAAATGAAAGACACTTATAGGATTGTTCAATGGAAGGAATATTTACATATTCTTAAGAAATTGCAGCATTTTCAACAACAAAAATCAAACACAACCATGTGGATAAAATTCAGGGTACTGGATGGGTTATTTCAACAGACAGAGGGTTTGCCAAGCACGTGGCAGAGGATGTGGTAAGGTAATATATCCTGCTCTGCAGGCCGGGGGCTGTTTGGTATACTAATCACTGTTCTCTGCATTTTCCACAGTCATTTCTGAATCTCTAAAGCTCTGCCCACTGTTCCTGGACTAGCAGCTACCTGGTCAGGCGCTGGTTAATCACACAGAGCAGAAATAATCTGAAATGCAATCCTTACCTTACATGCCATGAGAAGGAGAGCCTGCATGGAGGGAAGATTACATAGGAGTGGGCCCTTCACTCAGCAGACCTCCCAGAGAGCTAGCACTTCATTCACTGCAGCATCACTGACGCTGTTGGAATGTGGCTCTCTGCAGCAGCTTGCCGGAGGTGTGCAGAAAACACACATTCAAGTCACAGAGCCAGCCATGTAAAACCGCTGCAAACATCTCAACTAGGAATGGGCCAAGCAGGCTTTCTTTCCAGGAATAAAAATGCCCTCCAATCCAGTTCTGCAGATTTTTGTGCTCATTATCTCCTCTCCTGATTGCAGCATTGCCACCCCGCAAGGCAACTATCAGCACAGCTGGCTGCCAGAGATGAACCAAGGGGATCAATGTGTTCAGCTCTCCATTCTCTTCTCCATAGTGTGAATCAGAGCTTGCGCCTCAGTGATGGGTGTGAGAAGAGACAGCAGCTCTGGGATATTGATAACGTGTCATTGACTGTCTCCTTGCTTCAGGAGGTTATGCTGCCTCCCTTGCTCCCTCCCTCCCTCTCTCCCTTCCCAACCCCACTCCCCACACTCACTGCTTGCGTGTAATTATTGGAAGCAGGGTACATTAGATTTGATACACCTTCCCAAGCAGATGGTTCCCAGCATTGAGATGTGGAAATATGTGCCCAGGGCAGATGGTCCCAACTACTTAAAAAGGTGGAGAGATCATGCTGTCTCTGCCCCTATTCATTTGATGAATAAAAGAGAGGAGATTAATGCTCAGAGGGGATGTGTGACGTCTGTGTCGCAGATTTAGAATTTGAACACTGAGATCCACAAGCATCTTTTGTTGTTAAATTAAACCACTCCATCTTAGTGTGCCACAGGCTTTGAATGGTACCTTGCTGTTGCAGATCAGTTGGATGGCTCTGAATCCGTCCTGCTCTTGTATGTGACTACATGATTTTATTTGACATCTGAAATGCTCTAGCTATTGTAATTAGCTTCAGTGTGTGATCACTGCTAACAAATCAATTACATAAAAAAAAAAAAAATCTTCTCATCCCTTTTACCCAGGGAGCTAAATAGGAAACATAGAACAATAGAAATGGAAAATACCTAGTCTAGTCCCACAACAAAAGTCTGTTACCCAAAACAAAAAAAGAAGAACTGCCCACCAGCCCCTTTTACTGTTCAGTGTCATAAGCAGGGTGTAAGTCTACTGGCTTGTTTTTAAAGTGCCTGCAGAGTTCAGACAAGTGAACCAAGGCACACACGCTACATGGGAAGGTAACAAAAAGAAAGAAAGAAATGTTCATGGAAATCTGAAATTATTTCTGACAGATTCTGAATACCTCCATCAAGTCTTCCAAAAGGATTTTTTCCCCATTTAAATGATACACAGCTTCACACTACCCAACATATTGTCTCAGTAACAGTTCCGGAGGATCCAAAATGATATTGGATTAAACTGTTCTGACCTCCACAGAGACACCAGAGCAGAAAATTACAAGGTAGCCTTTACAAATGTTATCTAACATGTTTGACTGTGTTATGTGAACCCTGTGCAGGCTGCTGAATCACAGGGAGGGCAGAGGGGTCAATCGTATAGAGATTCAGTGTGTCAGTACAGTGTATTCAAGGCCAGAGTATGAGTTGGGACTTCTGAAAGAATGGCCTCTTTTACACAGATTTTGTCCAGGTTATAATGCGCTAACTCCTTTCTTCAGCTCCCATTGTTTCCACTAACAGAGGAAGGTCAGGTTTGCAGTGAATACAATACAGGAAGATGCTTCTTATATGCAAATGATGAATTGTAATATTTTACAGACATAACTACAGTACAAGGAAATCAGGAAACACTGCTTGACTTGGTGCAGGGCGGGATCATTTAACGGTAGTGAATAAAAATGACAGTAACTGAAAATACAATGTTGTTCCCTAATGAGTTTGATGGTTGCATTGTCATGAAAAAGCGCTATTACATCTGAGGAAACCTGAGATCACTTCACATTAGCATGAGACTCGTATGTATGTGTTAAATTATTATTTCCCCCTTAAGCAGCACATTTCTAGTCGGCCTGGCGCAATGTCCTACATTAAATGATGCGTTAATAATAGTTTAACAGATGTTGCACAATGCAACATTGAGAGGCAGTTGGAAAAATCTCACATGTCCCTGTGTAAGTATCCTGGGACTGTCTCTGCCCCACAACAGCTTTTACATTCGTGCTAAACCAAATGAAGACCAGAGTTCCTATTCAAAAGAGCTGCTATGATTCCTCAACGCAGCCATGGCAGCATCCGGAGTCAAGGCTAGCACAAGACAGCAGTCCTTCCTGTATGAGGGCTGCAGGCAAAGCCTGCATTCATCTAGCATCAATTAGCACTTCAGGGCCCCAGCCAACTCCCATAAAAGTCAAGCTGATTATTTTAATTAGCTTTTTTTCCCATTTAAACCCCTGACTTTTCTTGCTTATTATGGCAACTGATTTCAAAGTTAAATCATTAACACAAATCGCAGCCCAATTATAAACTCCAACATTAAATCTTATATTTTTTTTAGCATCTTGGCTTGAGATAATTGACATACACTATAGAATAATAACCATAAGTCATCCCCACTGCCATATGCACGTCTTTTATGGCACACTCACGTTAGGAGATGTTGCTCGCAGTTCTTCTTTCTCAACCACAGAAGGCACAAGAAGTTATGTCTTCACTGCAGGGGTTGCTAACCCAGAGTGGGCTACTGAGAAGTGGCAGTGAGATTTATCATTTGCTTAGATTTATATTCCACCCTGTGCAGGAGTCTCACAGTAGGGTTAACGTATTAACACAATAGGGTTAATATTTATTTTATTATTTTATTACATTTATATCTTGCTTTCCTCCATGATGGAACTCAGGGTGGCATACTTGAGTTTCCAGGTAGTCTGCTATCTAGGCACTGCCAGAACCAGACTTACTTAGCTTCTGCAAGGTGGCTGCATCATGTGACATCTGACGTTGTCTTGTTTAAATAGGCAGGGAAAGAGAGAGAAATCCTGTTCCCACATAATTTAGGGCCATTTAATACATTTCAGAGAGTAGATTGTCATGGAATATAAGCTCAAAAGAGAACTGCATCCAAGCACAGTTATCTGGTAAGTGTATCTGTATGGTGCATGCATTTGCAAACCTTTGTTTATTGCATTTATGTTTCTAGGTGTAAGCTGTAGGTGTAGGCTTAAAAATACGCGTGATGTGCTGCTTACAAGCTAAAGGAAGGAAGGAAACCCTGCAGAAGTGACCAACTTGGGACAGGTTGAGCCAGCAGTTTTTTCTGGCTTATTAGCTGACATCCCAAATAGCAACTGAGCTTCCCAGTAACCCATGGTGGAAGTCCTGGGCTCTCTTTGAAATGGGAACCTGTCGTAGAGAACCTGTGGTCCTCCACATATTATTGGATACCATATCCAGTCAGGCCTAACCAGCATGGCCAATAAGGTGATCTCAGTTGCAATCCAGTGACATGTTATGGACCACAACTTCCCATCCTATCTGTAGATAAAACAGCCAATATTTACTCCTCTCTTCATATACTCCTTCATGTACATAAACACTCAAATGCAAATGTCGTACAGGCTCAAATGAAGGGGAAGGACCTGGAGCCACCCAAGCTTCAAGATTTTGAAAGCTATGCCCTGCACCAGGTGATTTCCTTATAGTGTGTATAATGTAGACATTGCTGAGCTTTCTTCTACTAGTACATACTCTATTCACTAGCTTTGAAGCTTTCATCTGCTACCAGTTGGAGATGCTTGTTATGTGTAAGTCAAGGCATCCCAGAAAGTTAGGCATGCAGAGCAACTTCCTTCTTGCTACCATGGGCACAGAAGATTCATCGCTATGACTCTGAAACAGTACCACCTGAGATTAAATACAGAATAATTAATTGGCCACTGCAGAAGCTGAACAGCAACACTCAGAGAGATGTTATCTGTTGTCCTGTTTGAATTAAGAATTCATAATGGCACAAATCACTCTGCTTACTTTGTTTTGCTTTGAGTTGTACTGTACACAAATGAACTTGCCAGAGAAGTTGATTAATGAGAGGAAGTCAAGAAACACAGAAAACGATCCATTAGCCTATCTCTCCAGTCCATCTTATCTTTCTCCTCAGCAGCCTGCCAAGAGGATGGCCAAATGAACAAGAAATCAGGTTAAAATCAGGCATCCTGAGATTTTCATCACCCTAACAATATCCTGTTCTGTATATACCTCATTTGCTTTGTCTATTCTAGGAAAGGGTGGAAATGGAGGGCAAAAGACTAAACACACATACACACAACACACCACGAGAATATAGTACATCATCAAACACATGGAAACACTAGGGATGAATCTTTCAGTTTCATTTCTCTGTTCATTTCTCCAGTCTAAATCCACTTCCCTACATTTCTACAGTTTTTCTACATTTGCACAAGCAGAAGTAAGTCAAGAATGCCTACATAGTAGTACTATTGAGAATCACTCGTGGCACGTACCATGTTTGCCTGATTCTGTGATTCAGGGGAGGACTGAAATGCAGGCATGACTATGGGTTATGGTTAGTCCAAGGCATCGCTAACAAACCTGTAGTTTGATGGATTCACACAGCTTTAGTGTTGCTTGTCTAGGTGGCGTCACTAGACTAAAGCTTGCACTACACTAAAGCTTGCAGTTGCTTCAGGAGACTTTCCCTAGCAATCTTGGGAAGAAAAAAAAGTGATGGCAGAAGCTCTGCTCTTGGCAGAGAGGACATGGTGGGTATGTGCTCTTCTTACAGGACTGCCAAAGTAATTAGTTCAATAAATAGAAAGCATGAGTTATCCCTGCTGGGTGACTAAGTTAGAATAAAAGGGCACGAGGGAGGCTGAAGTCAGCTATTACCTCTCCAATTTAAAATTAAAACAATTAATCAATTGGCCCTGCTGGAATTAATAGAAAAGCCAATGTACCTGCAATATAATACATAAAAGTTAACATCTAGAACCCTGGTTATGGGTAGGCCCAAAAATATAATAAAATCATATTATATGGTAAATAAAATCATCTAAACCTGGTGTCTAGCACATTTTTATAATGGCAAGCGCCATATGTTTCTACAACATGATACAGTTTTTAAAAGAAAGAAAATTCCAAAGTTGTTGTTACTTTGATTTGAGGACCCAAGCAGTGGTGCTGCATCTGGCAGAAATATTTATTCAAGATTTTGTGGGCAGATGAAGGAGACGTAAATCTCAATGTATTTTTTCCATATTGATGATTCGATTTTCACATGGTTATTGGAGTGCTCAGCACATGGTTTATGTCCCTTCTTGATTCCCATTTCCTCCATGCTTTCCATCCAAGCTGTGTAGATTGATCAGGTTGTTTCGCCTAACGATGATTCTTGCTCATCCCAATGATGATTTTTGTTAGTTTGAGACTGGAGCCCTATGCAAACCCCATGTTAAGTCCCAGGTTCAAGGGAGAATGTTCTCAGATCATCTGCAAAGGTACCTGCATAGTGAAATCTTAGGTCAACATATAGACTGCTTTAAAAAAAAATCCCCACATATTTCCAAAGCAGTAGAACATACAGCAGGTGATGGGTGTCATGCAGGAACCATAAAGCCAGCATGAAGAATGAGTCATGTGACTATTTACTCTGTGGCCATGGGTTCTGATGCCCATGTATCCAGCGAGATATATTTGAAACGCAGGGATGGTGCAGCTTATCATAGCGCTGACGAAGAAGAAAAGAAGCAGAAGCTTTTGTTTCCTTTTATTTCTGCAGTCAGTTTATACTACAAAGTTCTCGCTGTATTAAGGTGTTTATTCCCTGTCTGTCTTTCAGCGTGTGCATCTCCCCGCCCCACAACAACAGACACTCCCTGGAGACAGCTAGAAGATCAATTTTGTCTTGTAACTTTCTGGTATAACAAGTGAGATTTATGAGAGCCATCTATTAATAGAAAGCTCGGAACACCAGGGGAACAGAATGACACGCATGAAACTATCATGGTTTATGGGTCCTGCTTCATAGTTGATAGTGCCTTTCCAAGGTCAGACACCTTATTGGAGGAGGACACATCTCCTGCCACTCCTGCCAGTGCTGTTCTAGAGCAATGTAGGCCCTCTTAAATGTGGAGTCCCTTTTAGCCATCAAAGCAAAGGATGAAAGCATGCAACGCCCAGTCCTATTTAGTATTGTTTTTATTTGTTCTTATTATATTTATTACCCTCCCTTCACCAGAAGGTCCCAGGACTTAGCTCAGCTCCAAGCAAGGACAAACCTATCGAAAAGACAAATAGGCCATTATCTGAAAATAAGTTGTGATTTTGAAGCCACTGGGGTAGCTCTAGCACAGGAGATTCAGTATAGTGATAGAAGACCCAACAGACTTGACAGAGGGCAATCCTAGAGCAGTGTGTCACTGTGACTACAGGTAAAATGTGAGACCACTGGCTCATTAATTGCCTCCACTTCGGTACAACAGGAGCTAAGTCTGTATCATAAGGAAGATATAGAATGGCATCACCAATGAGTGATCTGCAGTTGTGCAATATACTCCTCTCGAAGCCTGAGCAAATTCTACGGTGCTGTTAGAATGTCCTGTTTGGAATTAATTAGAAGATTAGTTACCTGTGATTTTTATCTGTTTGGGGTGTTATCCTTGTTTTACACATTACAATTTTGGATTATGAGTCTAAGTCAAATACGTTGTGTGTGAGCTCTTCAGATACAGCAGATGAAAATGTGAAATGACAGAGTTCTTCAGAGTTTGAGCTAGATGTTGCATTGGGTACATATTTGCTTAAAACAAAATGGCAAGCTTTGTGAGAAATCTTCAGACTGGAGGTTATTGCAATTACACCAGACATTTAAAGATATATGCTTGAATAGTTTGGATGCTTCCTTACTTGCTTCACTATGTAGCACCAGTATAGCTACCCTCCTTATGCAGCCCCACAAGGTAGCATGGCAGAGGCACACCCTTTCCTTAAAAAAAAAGAGAGTATCCAGTGGTTGTTGTTGGCATCTGTCTGTCTTGAGAGACAATGGAGTGCACCTCTGGGGGTGAAGTCAAACCACTGTGTTAGCAGCACCGAAGTGATCTCCCTGAGGCAGAAGCCTGGGCAGTGTGTATGGAGATCCTGGGCTTCCCAGACAGCAAGATCTCCCCCTCTTGAATGGTGGCAGCACCGTATTTAACCAACAGCCCATGAGTGACTCAAATCTAATGTCATAAGAAAAAAAATCTGATTTACATGCTGCTTGCTAACCTTTATTCGAAATGCTTGCAATGGCATGTAAAATAACAGTCTGCGCCTATGATGAATGATTAAGATAATCCACTCAACTCATTTCAAGAACATGGTGCAATTGAGGCAGAAAATAAGTAACTGAAAGACCCTGATGTTGGGAAAGATTGCGGGCACAAGGAGAAGGGGACGACAGAGGACAAGATGGTTGGACAGTGTTCTCGAAGCTACTAACATGAGTTTGACCAAACTGCGGGAGGCAGTGGAAGACAGGAGTGCCTGGCGTGCTCTGGTCCATGGGGCCACGAAGAGTCGGACACAACTAAACGACTAAACAACAACAACAACAAGCTGGCTGTATGAGCTGTCCCCAAGTCCCTTGAACCCCTAGTCTTCAATGCATGCAGAGTGGAGTCATACTGCACAGCCAACTTTATCCATACCCTGGGAGAGTAGTAAAAATGAACTGTCGGACACTCTTCTGTCCTCACTGCCAACAGTCAATTTTCTGTTGATTTCCAAACCATGCTTAATGTTGCAGAGGCTTCCTGGAGTCTGTGGCAAATGTACTAAATAACTGTTGATTGGTTGGTGACATACCCCAGCTCTTTCCTTGACTCCTTCCCTCAGTGATATGTGAAGGTCTTGATGTGACACCTTAGCTTGTTTGCAGAAGGTATCAAATCATAGTATCATAGAGGCATGTTGAAATTTGTGTCTCCTGCTTTCCATCTCAGGCGTTCCATGATAGTTTGGCATACTATCCTCCTCAATGAGAAGTGTAACATTTACATTGAGTTCACATGGTACATGGCTTGGTAGGAAGTTAGGTCTCCATTAGCGCAATTTTATTTTATTTTTTGCAGTGGTCAGAGTAGCTGATCTTGTAGAAGGTACTTGGTAGAGAGAAGAGGATCATTAGTTTGTGCAGGCAAAGTTAGTATATTTTAAATGCAAACACTATGTCAGTGTTGGTTTTGACAGGATAAGCCTCCCTGGGGTAGTAAAGAGAAAAGGAAAAAAATCAAAGCCAACAGACCACACATTACAAAAGCCATGCCTAAAGCAAATAACATGCACAGCATCATTGCACCTCACTTCCCATGCCAGCACCTAACAACATAGTAATTGTAATACGTAGATCTGGCCTTATACAGCCCCTTTAGCACAGTATGAAGAATTTTACATTATACTTCTGTCCACAGTGACATGCCGAGAGCTTCATTGTAAACTAATATTATGAGTGAGCATGTACTGAGGAAAGACTTCCTGGCATCGTCTCAGACCTCCCAATGGATTTTGTTCTTCACAGCTGTCAAATATTGATTGTCACCATTATGTTTAGTACCACACGGACTCTGTATACAGTGCAATGTCTTCTTGCAAGTAACTGAACTCCACCTGTCTGTAATCTAGACCAGCATTTTACATTTCTGCAGAAATTCCACATATAAAATCTTGCATTGAGCATGGGTGCACATTAGTGCAGGAGTCCCATTTTCACATCCACTGATGTGACCAGTTCTCCTTCAGTGGCCTCCTTACAGTGGTACCTCGGGTTACATACGCTTCAGGTTACATACGCTTCAGGTTACAGACTCTGCTAACCCAGAAATATTACCTCGGGTTAAGAACTTTGCTTCAGGATGAGAACAGAAATCGGGCAGCGGCAGCGCAGTGGCAGCGGGAGGCCCCATTAGCTAAAGTGGTGCTTCAGGTTAAGAACGTTTTCAGGTTAAGAAAGGACCTCCGGAATGAATTAAGTACGTAACCAGAGGTACCACTGTATTTTGTATCATCATCTTCTCTAGGGCATGTCAGAGCATCCGATCCAATATATGAACTGATTGCCTCTGGCACAGCAATGCCACCATGAAACAATGGCAGCTGCGTGCAAGTCAGAAGCCGTGTACCACTGTGGCCTCTGCATTGCTACCTTTGTGCAGGGCAGACCCCAGCAGCTGACAGCGTATCCCCAAGGTATGACATATCTAAGGAGAAATAAAGCCTCCTGTCTCGCAAAAAGGACAAGGAATCATTGAAGCAAAGCCTTTAGCGCAGAATGATCAAGAACAAATTTGTAGGGTTATTCTCTCCCATTCTTCTCCAGTTTGATTGCTATCATCTGCTTCTTTCTGGTTTGCCCCTTCCTCAACTTCATCTTCTCTTTTCTGTTCCGCCTGTTTGGCACCCCATTCCCACTCCATCTTCTGTATCATGCTTTGGCCATGTACTGTATTTCCTTCATGACGGACTCCATTCATTCCTGTTTCCTTTTTTGGAAAGCAACTATCTGCTCCCAAGAAGCAAATGCCCCTCCCCCTTTGCAAAAGTTTAAACTGTGCCTGGAAATGTCGCTCTCCTCCCAAACCACTGACTGTCTCCCAAACTGCCTCTCCTCCTCTTCCCTTGTTCCCCATTCCCCCTTTCCTAAAACAAAAACCCAACTTGCATTTCTTTAGGTTGCGAGCCTGCAGGCAAGGTTGGTTTGTTTTTCATTGAACTATTGTACAGCATCTGGTGTGGTTGTGACATTTTATTTCATTTAGTTGTTATTCCTATCATATAGGAATGGCCACAAAAAATACTAACTGAGAATTGGAGGCACTTGTCTTCATTATTCCAGAATAAGGGGAAGAAAATGGGGACCTGGTATGGCCCAATTTGAAAGTTTCCAAAGGAGCCAGTATAATAATAATAATAATAATAATAATAATAATAATAATAATAATAATATAGCGGGCTTGTTTTCTGGGCTGGAATGTGCAAATATGCTCATTTGTTGTTCACATTGTACAGGAGAGTCCCTGATCTCTCACCCATATGAACTTTCAGTTCTGAAAGCTGACAATTAGGTGCTCCCAGTCCAGAAGGTTAATTGCCTGGGTTGCTTGACACTGCCTATCAATTTGATTGGCATTAATTACCTGTGTCAGTGGAGAGTTCGATTGTATAAAGATCTGGTTGCTTGCATACCGTGGAGGCCTCCACTTTCTTCAGTCCTGTCCTCCATTAATCCACAGGAGCTAAAAGGCAGCAGCAAGCAGGGTGGGGAGGAATCAAAAGGCAAAGCTAATAGATGCACACTGTTAGCCTTCTCCAACGTTATGTGCAAAATACAGTCTTCTCCAATGTTATGTCCAAAGTACGACATATTGCAAAAATAGCTTTAAAGTGGGGGGTGGGGAAGTAATTTTAAATACTGTCAGTGCCCAATGTATCTTGAGGCACAACTTTCTTCATCAAGGAAGGAGCGAAACAGGGAGAAGGAATCTATAGAAATGCTGAGCCCCAGGCTTTAGCATGCTTAGTTCATAGTGTGTTTATTTTCCTAAAAGTGGCAGGTGCATAATGAAATCTGGCTGCCAGGCACTCAGAGTTGTAATTTCAGGAAGGTAGGGCTGTGGTAGACCAGCAATGAGCACTCAGTGAAAGCAAGTTTTTCACAAATATTACAAGGAGCATAACTGGTAGAATCTAAAAGCTATCAAAGAGCAGCCAGGTGACTTTTGCATGTAGCCTGTTGCTTGCTAGAGCTGAACACCTAACCAAACAAAAAGATACTAGTTTTCTTGATTACTTGCCAGAAAAACAAGTAGCAAGACTATGTTGTCTCTTCCCTCACCCCACTTAAATGTGGAGACAGCTTTACACTGAGCTCTACCTCAGGATCCAGAAGAAACTGCTGGGCTTCACCCTCCAAACCTGACAGAAACAACTGACCTCTACACCAGGCTCTACTATGGACCTGCTAAGGCCTCTGTCCTAGGAACCTTTGAGTTCTTGTACCACCAAACCCACCTAAGCAGAAGCATTTTTAAAAAAGAAAGAAAAGCAAGAGTTATCAACCCTACAAGTAGTTCAAACTGAAAAATAATTGTCGAACTGCAACTCCCAGCAGCAGCAGCAAGCACGGTCGATGGCCAGGGATGGTGGGAAATGCAGTTCTGCAACATCTGAAGGGCCAAAGTTTCTCTGCACCTGGTGTAGCTCATGCCTCAGGCTAGTTCATGTCTCAAAAAATTACTCTGAAATTACCTTCACTTATCCTAGACTCGCTGGCTGAGAATTCACACAAAGTTGTAGCTGCACTTTTGTTGTTTTTTGAATCCTTTTACCAAGGGCAGAGGTAAGGCCAGGACTCCCGGTTCCTTTGGTACTTTACGCTGAGAGATTTATTGTATGGAGCAACTACCCTAGTGTATTGTTAAAAAAAGAAACCCGGTTCCCATAGATGGCTCTTCGCATATCTTTGTGAGTTGCTGGCTGCAATTTTCATAACCAGATTGAATGCATCAATCTAAATGTATAATTCTCTACTTAAGCACACAGGCATTTGAGCTCACGTGTCATATTGTCTGGTTTCTGAATTGGCAGGTAATTGGAAATAGCTGGCATCCCAATGAGCTGAACAGTCAATCATCACAACATTATGCAAAACTCATTAAAATGTGTGCTTGCAACTAACTGGGACAGGCTGAGGCATTCTAGCCTGCTCCCATTTCCTGTGAGGTCACTCAGATGTTCTCTGATTATTTAGTCTCTCTCCCCCCACCCCCACCCCATAACTATCTACCATTGTGGAGATAATGTTCCACTTTATAGTGGTTTACAAGAAGATCCGTCATTCCCAGCCTCATGTTCTTCTTCTCCAACGCAGATACAACATTTGTTAGATGAAGATTTGCTGCTGTTCGTACATATTTCATAATAACTGGTAGAGAACATTTTTCAGACCAGGTCACAAAAGATTCATAAAAAATAAAAGGCAGTTTTTGCTATATTTCTTTGAAGCACTCTGCAGCTGCAGGTATTGATTAGCTGGCTTTTTGAAGACTGCCAATCACTTATCAAAAAAAATATTGTTTTGTCTATATAAGTGACAAGACGTTACGCCGCTTATATCCTAAAACAAATCTGTGAGCAAGATGGGCAAGTTTCTCAGCTCTTTCTTTCATTGGAGGTTTGGGGAGTGGGATATGATGGTGCATTCCAAACCTGGTTATCCTTTAGATGAGATCGTGTTGAGTAAAGAGCTGAAACAATTGTCAGCAACAGGAAGCAGTGATCCTTGTGGTGATCAGAGGTGCTTCGTGGAAATCAGAGCATTGGAAACACTAGTGGATGGGACTCAGTGGATGTTTCCAAAAGTGTTTCTTAGAGGAAAGGGCTCAAATCCTGATTGTATTATTTATTGTTACCTACTGCAATATCCCAACTGCCTGAACAATTAAGATCTTCATTTGAGGCCCTTCTTAGAAAGCCCTGTCATCAAAGATCAGGCAGATGGCCACAAATGAGAGGCTTTCAACCAACCGAGTAACACCCTCCTCAGGAAGGTTGCCTTGCACCCATTTCTTCTTCTTCTTCTTCTTCTTCTTCTTCTTCTTCTTCTTATTATTATTATTATTATTATTATTATTATTTTATTTCAGGTTAAGGGTTTTTTTTTTGCCCCTCAGGCATTTTAGTGTGTTTATACTTCAAGTATCACCTGAAGTTCAGTTTTCCATTCTGTTCTTTTACTGATTTCTAATTGCTGTGTTCATATTTTATTGCTGCTGTTTTGGATTTTAATTGCATTGTAAACCGCCTGAGATAAATGTTTACAAAGGGCAGTATATAAATGCCTTAAAAATAGGGGAAGCCTTTGTTTATTTGACTTTTATATCATTTCTGCACTTCTACTTTCCTCTGGGAAGTTCAAAGCTGCTGAAATTTGAAATGGGGTTCAAAAATGAAACTCCCCCCCCCATTTAAACAACAACAGGAAACCCTTATGAGCTGAGCCCAGTCCTCTTATACTGTCCAGCACCAACCCTCCCCATATCTGCTGTTTGTATTTATCATAGCTGGTCCCTCCTTCTTTCCCAAAGCTTGCAAAGTGGCCGGGGTGGGATGAGGAGCTTGGAAACAGTGGCAGAGGCTTCACCTTTAAGGTCCGTGTGCTAATCTGAAGGATCCTTTCATGCCCAGAAATACAAGAAATGGAGATTGCCAGTGCCCTTCAGCTTAATGGATTCAGCAGCATGTGTTTCAACAAAAGCTTTTCCGTAGTCCGCCCTGCTCCCCTACAAACACTTTTGGTAGACCCTTTCTAGGGAAAATAGGCAAGACCAATCATTGCTAGTGTTCAAGAGGTATTTAATAGCATTTGTTTTCTATTCTCTGTTTGGCTAATCGTAATAATGTGCTGTGCTTTTTATTGCTGCTTATAAATTAGTACGGTTGATGGGGTATTTCATTGTTGTTATTATGTTATATGTTTTAACATTTTGCAAGCCACCTTGTGAGAGCAATGTGGCCTAAAAGGCAGGTTAGATTTTTTTTTTTTAAAGAAAGGGCAGAATTCAACAGACTGCCTTTGGTTCCTGCTTTTCTTGGTGAGTATATTAAGGTAACCAATCAGTGAAATGTCACTATCAGCCAAAGCCTGGCTGCAAGTAAGGCACCTCCTGTTATGTACCCATCTGCACCAGGCACAGCAGAGACTAAGGACTTTTTTTCTCTTTCATGCTAACAATCTCATTAGGTTTCCCTGCATATATATTCCATGGGTTCATAGGTACATTATAGAGCACAGCACAGAGTAGCCTGCTCTAGGCGGTAGCGTCTGCTCTCATGAGAAAAGCATTTGAGCATTTCCAGAAGAGCAAGCAATGGGGGGGGACTCCTCCTGGGGGAGATGGAGCGTCTTTGAATGTATCCATCTCGCCCACAGTATGAAAACGGAGTGAAATCTTGTTATCTCAGCTTTTGACACTGAGAGAACAGGCATGAAGCTTTGCATAATTGGGAGGGTTCCAATATGCTAACCAAGCCTAGGCGCTGGTAGCATCAGTGTGTCTATGAATGACATGGGGGGGGGAAGCAGGACTATATATATATGGGGGGAAACACATATCTTGAGTGCCACTACATTCCCATAGGGCAGACTGTGCTGGGTAACAGAGCTATAGGCCACTGCCTTGACCCCGGGCTATAATTGCAGGAGATAATACTGTGTCTGATAGGAACATACTTTCGATAGCAGGCCTCTCCCTTGCCCATATGGCCACCATAGCTCTACAGCTTTTGTTTGTACAATTTAAGTAGTTCTGAGCATTTACCGTAGTACCTGCTGAACAGGCTTTAAAGGAACCTACTTCTGAAGAAGTGTGCATGCACACAAAAGCTTATACCCAGAACAAACTTAGTTGGTCTCTAAGGTGCTACTGGACTATTATTTTTTATTTCGACTACTTCCATTTGTTATAACGTATGGTTAAGTGCCCTGCTGTGCCTTTATTTGTCTGCTCTGCCTCCTGTGAGGAAGCATCTTGTGGTTGCTCTAGACTGCACCTTCCCAGGATAATGGCCTTTGACCTTACAGATCACCCAGTACCTTATCAAATGGCACTTTCTTGGCTTCCCCCTTCTTCCCTTACCTGAGCTGGGCTAGGAAATGCTAGTGATGCAATCAGAGTTCTAGTGCATGAGCTGCTTGAGAAATGTTTAATTCATCTTTGGAAATCCTGCTGTTAAATTCCCTTGATTCACTCGGAGAGATAATAATGCTCTCCTTTATAAAGGGAAACCAGAATCTGATTGTGTCTTTATCATTCTTTTAATTGTGACTTTTCTTCTTAAACAAAGGAGTAAGGATGAAAGGAAGCAGAGAAAAATATATATTTACATAAAAGTAATTCCAATAGATGAGTGAAATCAAACGAACCAATTTACAAGGCAGGAAAGGTTACTACTGATTAAATGCCCTATAATCTTGAAAATCTCTTTGGAACTCAGCTTGCTCTGCTCAGCAGTTACTGAAACAGAAATAGCTTCATGGTTTAAACCTCCACATCCTTTTAAAGCTATTAAAATGGCTCTTTTATGCACTTGGGAAATGACTAGTTTACATTTAGATTTGTGAGAAAGGGCCTGGAAGAAAGGTATTATTATTTTTGTTGTTATCACCACTGTGTATACCATTTTCAACATGCAGAATCTTTATAACTTTTTGTTTGTTGGTTTGTTTATTCTCACAACAATACCCAATATCATGTCACTTTAATTTACCTTTTTGCAGATGGGGAATTGACCAGCCCAAAACTACCCACTGAATCTTTGACTGCATTTAAGAGCACAGTTGCAGTCCTGGTGTAATTCCAGCACAGGTAGTCAGACCTCATCCCCCAACCCAGTTGTATCTAGTTTTACAAATCTCTGATGGAACTGTGTATGCATTCACTGCTTATTGGATCCCTCAGACATCCACCTCCAAGAGCAAGATAGGACCTTAGCTGAAAATGTGATGGGAACTTTTCTAAGTGTGCCTGAGTGAGATGTGACCCAAGAAGATACAGGCACACCCACACCCAAAAACTGGAAAAGGAAACCTTAATTTATTGAAACTAAAGAATAAGAACAAATAAATCATACAGTGTAGTGTTGTGACTAAATTATGTGTGGCGGCACAGGCATACATAATATTGCGGGTGCATTTGATTATAATTCTAAGACATCCATTCTAGACTGGATAATTTAAGATGCCCTGTGCTAGGAGAAGGAAGATGGGAGGGTTAGGAGTATGGCAGTGTGTCATACAAAGTCTCAGAAAATAGAGATAGAGTATTAAGATTTAGCTTTTTCTGGCTAAGACTGAGGAACTCCTTGACACTAGAAGGAAAGAAATGGGTGGAAAAGAGGGCTCTTAGCCAGAAGTAGTACAGTATCCCATGCCTGCAAGGTTCTCTCTCTCTCTCTCTCTCTCTCTCTCTCTCTCAGCTTCAAACCTGAAGTGTCAGAAACCCCTCTCTCAGGTTCCAAGCCCCTAAGTCCCATGAAAGCTGTTCTTGTGTGCACAGAGCGAAGGAGCTAAGGTGAACCTCAAAAGCCAGCTCTAAATAATTCGAAGACTAACTACTTAAACACACTTTCAACTCTAGCTGTTTATAAGTGAGGGAGGGGTTTTTGGTGACATCAAAAATCTGTATTTCTTTAATGTAGTCAGACATAACCAAGCAGTGGGTGGAAAGTACTAATATAATCCACACCCACAGGTCTTGTCCAAGATATTCTGCGCCAGAACAGCAGACAACTCCCTTCTGTGCATACACACGTGTCAAAGGTGCAAAGAAGCCAAATCTGCTCAAATTATTTTGGCTTCTGGGGCATAAAATTCCACATGTGTTTCTCACTGAGCATAAGAATGCAGCGGTTTGTATCCAGTGTGGCACTAAGTAAGCATCCTTTCGGCATAAGCATTCCTGCTTGCTCAGTGGGACTTCTCCCTCTCCTCCCTCTGTTCTGAGGTTTTCCACCAAGACTCCGGAACAGATTTTTTTGGGGGGGGCACACATACAGGGTGAGGGGAAGAGGTGAGTCTGTGCAAGCAGGAATCCTTGCACTGATGTGATGCTTGCTTAGCACTGCATTGGAAACAAGCCAATAATAATAAATTAAATAACCAGCCATTTCCTACCCTTTAGATGACACTAATGTGAGCTGTCTGAGGTAGTCACTTCACTCTTCCTAATTATAGGACCAACCCTGCATACCCACTTAAAAATAATTGCACTTCTGGCTGAATTTCATAGGTACACTACGCAGCATTATGAGAATGAAACTCCTGTAGGGAAAGACTGTGTATGCTCATTGCCTTTGGAATGGAGCTCCTAAGGCTTTCATGTCAGGAGTGCATTTTCTAGGATCCTTGAGGAAGAAGGATAGTTCACAACATTCAGGCTTTTAACATGAGTACTGTGCTGTAGAAGCAGTTCGAAAGCATGTCAAAGTGCAAGTAGATCAATAGGTACCGCTGCAGCGGGAAGGTAAACGGCGTTTCCATGCGCTGCTCTGGTTCGCCAGAAGTGGCTTAGTCATGCTGGCCACATGACCTGGAAGCTGTATGCTGGCTCCCTTGGCCAATAATGCGAGATGAGCACCGCAACCCCAGAGTCAGACACGACTGGACCTAATGGTCAAGGGTCCCTTTACCGTTACCTTTTACTGTGCTATAGAAGCCTTCTACAATTATACTCCCTGCTTTTAGCCCCTCTCCTTTGTTTAGCTAAGTTTCTTCTTTACTAGGTAACTTTTGAAAAGGAGGAACCAGCCAGGCCACAACTCATTGTTTTATGAAATGGGGAAATACCGGTAAATCCTGGAACCATTCAAATTACAAATTTCAGTGTCATCACTATTAATAGGGCCAGCATCTATTTTATACTTGTTGAACTACGTTTATGCTTAATATCTGAGCTCACCTCTCATCTCCAGATGACCTGATACTGTCTTACTTGCCAGTTAGGTCATCTTGCAATTTTTAAAATTCCAAAACGTTTCACAACATTTTTTTTTTTTTTTGCTAATAAATTCACCAATTTGTTACCCAGCACAGTGACACTTTCTATTGATGTACATACAATTTATAAGTGATGTTCTCATCAGCCCACTGACTAATGAAGCAGCCATTTGAATAACAAGCAATTAAGAACTTCATTAAATGATGCCACTCCATTGAGGCAAATACCATAGAATATACATTAGCAAGTGAAGGAAAGTATACTCAGCAACTACTTTGAGGGAGGATGTAGTGAGGATGGTTCAGTCCAATGACTGCCTCCAATCTAAGTAGTACCTTGTATTTTTGTTGTTGGCATCCACCTGTCTCAAGACTTCATGGAGATGAAGTCAAACCACTGTGTTAGCAGCACTGAAATGACCTACCTGGGTAGTGTGTATGGAGGTCCTGGGCTGCCCAGACAACAAGACACCCCTCATGGCCTTACTGATGTGGTCCAAAGGAAAGCTGAGCAATATGTTTGGCAATACGTTTGGCTGCAGGAGTTGCTGGAAGGAGGCATACAAGGTGCCATCCAACCGTCTTAGGGACCCCAATCCAGATTTGTGTTGGGTTTACTCCTTGGGCTTTTCTTCTCCTGAAGATATCCTGCAAGACAATGGAGGTTTAGGATCAGAGTTTTCCTTCTCCTAGATGGGCTACCTCCCCGGGTTGACGAGCGCCATCTGCCCCTCACTCCCTCTATAGCATGTGCAGAAACCACCTTCTTGGCCATTGAACCCACTATGTATTGGTCTTCTCTGCTCAATCCACCAGACCCTGTCTTTGCATGCAGGGGAAGTCCCTAACTCACTGAGGCTACCCTCACCTGGTTTACCTGGCCAGTCAAAGCAGTTTCCTGGAGCATGGCTACCGCCGCATGCTGGCAGCTTCTAGGAGCCACAGGTGAGAGCTGAGTGCAGGGTGGGGAGCAAAGGTGGACAATCTACCCCAAAAGGAGCATGACATGTCCCCACCAGAGGTACTACACTTCCCCTAACACTCCACACGCCCCAGTACCTTGATAGACCCTGTCAATCTGACTTTTTTCTGCAAAAGAATTTTCCAGGTGAAAGGGAAACAGTGTCTTCTGAGATGTTTCTTATCTGAATCCTGGTATGGTCTGTCACTAATGACACATCCAAAACCTTGCTGGAATGAGACTTTTTAATATTGAGAAATGCCTAATGTAATAAAGAAGAGATAAAACTATTTGCAGAACTAATGCTCAGCCTAGTTGCCTTCCCTTGTTTGAGCTGCTGCATGCATGAAGTCTAGACACGCACAAAAACTCTCCTGGAAAACTCTGTCCATTGCACACACTACCACAGCAACTCATTTTATAATATTTTATTAGTGAAATAAACAGTGGCATGCTGGCTCCCTCATTGCTGCTGCTGCTGCTGCTGCTGCTTCCAGTTATATTATGCCACATCTGGAAAATTAGAAAAAGTCTTGGCAAATCAGCCAATTGGGCTAATCAGCATCCTAAACATGCTGCAACAGGAATGGCTTAAAGGAGCCACGGAGGAGCATCTTCTCCTATGCCTAGTTAGCTGTGCAGGCTTTGGCACAACCCCTAACTTCAGTGCAAGACTTCATAACTGCCTTATCGAGTCTTCCCCTCTGCATCTCCTAGGACTCTTCTCCTCCATGTAGGAGCCATTCCTGCTCCTTTAGGTCAAACTGATGCGCATATTTTGGGAATGGACAAATTAAAAAAAGGAGTGGGGTGGGTGGGGGAGGGAGGGAGGGAGCGAAAGAGAGAGGTGGAGCAATGCTGCGGCTTGCCTTCTGATAGGAATGGCTTCGCACTTCATACCAGTGCCCCAGTGCCTTCTCTATTGCTTCCTAGCTCAATTGAGGGTGCTGGTTAAGATTTATAAAGCTTTAGGTGGCTTGGGCCAGCATCTCTCAGAAACCATCTCCATCCCTATGGGTCCACTATAACTTTTAAGATAAACTAGAAATACTGACTTAAGTATATCATCTACACATCGTCAAAACTACAAGGACATTTGGAGAAGTGTTCTTTGTAGGCTTCCACTTTGGACTGAACTCCCCCAAAGACTCACCTAGAGTCTTTGTATCTATTCTGTATTTATTCTGGAAAGTTGTATCTATTCTGGAAAGCACTGAAATGCTTCGGTGTCCACATGCAGGGTGAGTTCATGTGTATCAGATGGTTATCTGTCCCAAAGCTTAGGAAAGTGGTGGGCTATACATCTACGTAAATAAACAGTTTGAAATGCAACAAGACGTAAAAGGAAACATTGAAAGCACTGGGCACAATCAGCCCAGAGAAACATTTAAGGGCAGACTGGGTAACAATCTCTAAACATTAAAAGTATAGGGTGGGTTAAAGAATGGAAATGTTTCAAAATTAATATCTGTGAAGCTCTTCCCTGGGTTTGCAGCCCTTAATCCAATTTACTCTGTAGTAATCCTGGGACACTCTGGTTTGAGTAAGAGTTCTCCAGAGAAACATCTGGACAATGAAACATGTTGTGAACAGGTTGTACAAAAGCCGTTGAATCACCTGCATTTGTAGGATTTTGAGAATAATGTGGATTTGATGGCTTTGGAACAGTTGATCTTGAAATATAAGCCTCGGGAGGACTTTCAGACGATTATGATTCAACAAGTAGAAGGCTATGGCATTTCATGATAATAGGGTACCACCCCATTGGTGGGTTACTTGTGCAGAAATGTGAGGCCTCATGATCTCATTTCTGCATTATATGTTTGTTTGTTTGTATGCATGCAGCTTATCCATGATCTACTAAAGACCTTTCCACACAATTGCCTATCCCTTCCTCCTCTAGTCCCAGGAATAAAAAGCACACACACACTCCAACCTCATTCATGGAAAGGGCCATTTTTAAAATTTGCTCTAACTAATTAGTCTCTTTACAGTGTCCTGTTCCCTATGGAGTGCCTGAAGTGTGCAGAACCTTCTAATCAACTTGCTCCAAATTCCATTCTAAGTCTCATTAGAGCACGCCAGGATCTTTCATCTTCGTCTTCCTTGTTAAATTTCTAATGCTCTTAAACAGGAGTAAAGTGCAACAGGAAAAGATGGCATAATATGAAACCTGCAGGTGGCTTTGCCATGACAGGGATGGAAAAGAATAGAAAACAAATATGTTAATTTAGTAGCTTTTTTTAAAATTAGGTATAAAAATGCCCAGTGGCCACATTTGTAAAGGAGTTTGACGCTGGGCTTCTCAGTCAGTGATCCGCTCTTCACATATATTTAGATTCGACCCCAGGTTTTGGGGGAGAAGAATGTGGATCAGCAGGCAGGGTGTTCAGAAGCTGCTCACTAACTGAAAGTGTTTAAATTCCACTCATTTTCAACAGATAAATGTCCTATTTACATACAAATTTGCTCCTTGCATTGTTAACTCTGGATGTGGTTCCTTTGTAAGGGAACTCCGTGTAGACATTTCTTGCATCTCAGCATCTTAAAATACTTCTACTCACACAAAAGAATGGGAGAAAAAGTATCACAAGGTACATAATCCCCCCCCAAAGGTGGAATAGGGACACACAAAGCAACGGGATTGCAACAAAATGCAATGGGTGGGATTCAACTAATGAATGTCAGCACAAGCCCTGTGCAAGGACTTCCATTTGTGTAATGGGGTTTCCCTCGTTTCCCCCCCATGTGCCCTCCACACACCCTAAAATTGGCTTGGGGGATTGGAGAACCCCCAGAATGGGGGGGGGGTTGTTCCATCTGGCAAGCCAAAATAATTGTCCTGATGGAACGATAAGAAAAGCATGATGTTTCCATTCAAGGGATAGATCCACTGAAATTAATGAGCATAACTAAGCCAGGCCCATTAATTTCAATGGGTCTACTCTTGAGTAAAATTTAGTTGATTTGATTTCTCATTGAACAGGCTTTATGGATGTAAAATGCAAAGTAGCATAATATTGTCCAAAACACAGGCCATTAAAGTCAGCAAAGCAAACTTCATTGGGCAAGACTTTAAATCTTTCAAATGTCCTTTTCAGCTCATGATGACTGTAGGGGTGTGTGTTGATAATCCTTTGTTAATCTGCTTATCATGTGACTATTGCCTTACCACAGTCTGAATGAGGCTTTTGCACTCAAAAGAGAAGTGGCTGCAGAAGTACAACCAAGGATGGGCTCAGTGCCTTGTGGGTGGCAGTTCCACCAACTGCTCAGCCCACTGTTTATTTTAAAAATTGAAGCCATCACAGGCTGAAACAGTCCTGTGAATGAAGATCAGCCAGTGTGATCATTTCATGCTGTAGCTTCAAGGCTGTCAAACTAGCTTCTTCAGGCATAGTTCTCCAAGCAGCTGATTAAGACAGTGTGGATAACATGGGATTAATTACTTTGTGAAAAGAACATTAGAGCCTAATAATGGACAGAACATACTATGAAACCACTGCCCATCTCATATCAATTATATTCTCATTATTCTGTGTGTTATCATTATTTGTGTTCATTTGATTTTAACAGCATTGTATATTAATTTGCAAAACAACAGAAGTACAATTTTTTTTATATGACAGGCATGATTAATGACCTTGTCAGCAGGACATTTTCCATTTATAAAATCAGTTAATATGGTATCCTAAAGCAGCAGTGGCCATTCCATTTTTTGCTAGTTTTTGTGGGTTATCTGTGCCAAGACCACACTGGAACTTTCAGGTGTTGGTCTGTCTGTAATGGCTACAAACAGGCTGCACACAGCTGCTGAAAAGAAGCAAGGACTCACTTAGCATGGCAGATATTGTAGATGAAATGATGGGGTAGGTGTACAATGTACACCAAGGTTAATAAGAAAGCTTAGCACTTAATTTGTTAGTGCATAAAGTGTGTCCTTCTCCATAAACACTGAAGAAGAATGGGCAGAGAAGAAATGTCTTCTCTCATTAGGAGTTAGAGGTTCCAAGGCTCTCTCCATTGTCCTCACACAGATATGCTCAGGATCTCATTGTTACCTAATAAGAACACCATCTGTCACTCCCATTCTGCAGCTTCCTGGCAACCGTGTTTCATTTCCTTTAATTTCCCATTGAGGAACAGAACAAGTTCATCATGATGTGAACAATCTAGAGGGGCCTTCAGTTTCCGTATATGCTTCCAGCAGTTTCACATGGGGCTAATGGGACCTCCTGCTGCCGCTGCGCTGCCAGAGCACGATTTCTGTTCTTAGCGGAGTTTTTAACCTGAAGTGTACTTAACGTGAAGGGTACTTAACCCGAGGTACCACTGTAATGATAAACTTCCCTTATCAAGAACTTGCCTACCATTGCTCATTGTCTCCTTCAACGCACAGCCAAAGAAGCATGTTGTTTGTATTCTATAGAGCAGAGCTTTCCAAACTATGTGTCGCGACATGTTAGTGTGTCGGCTGCAGTGTGTAGGTGTGTCGCGTGAATGTTCCCCGCGCTCCTCCCGGGGCTGGAAGGGATTAGTTCGACCTCCGGTTCGCTAGTGAAACTGAATTACTGTGTCACAAAATGATGCATATCTAAAAAGTTTGTCACCAACATGAAAAGTTTGGAAAGCTTTGCTATAGAGTATACACAGGGCAAAAGGGCGAGTCATCACTGAAGTCTGTGAGCATCATTTAGGGTAAACTGTGCATAAGCAAGCTCCAGAGTCCTCAGCAATATATAGGGATATAGTAGCAGTCAGTGTGGTATAGCAGCCCAACACTGGCTTAATTAGTGCAGGGCACAGTAGTTGCAAGGTTCGGGGCTCCACAGGCACGTTGATGGAGCCAATGCCACCAGTGTGTCCATACAACCCTGAACTCATTGCCGCTCTGCCCCACCCCAGTGCCATCCAGGAAAGCTGTAATGATACAGATGTTGAGAAGGCAGCTATGCTCCACCATGGCAGAAGCTGCTATATAGGGGTAAGATGGCATCCTAGAGATGGGAGCCCCTCAACCATCAAGAAAGAAAATCTGAAAGCCACTGAATTAGAAAGAGCATGTTTCAGTGATGTTTTCAGTGTGATCCTCTTGTTTCTGTTTGGTGAATTAGCATTTTGTACAATGAACCAGGGATGACGGTGTGCTTATGCCTTGCAGGAAAAAAAGCTCCTAAAGACACCATCTCATTTCATGATTCCCCAACAGCATGGCAACGTTATCACAGAAATGTGTAATATTGCTTTCTTGGAAAATCAATTAAAAATTAAAGATACAAAAGCAAATTAGTCTCATGCTGACTCCCAGGACCTCTTGCAGAATTGAAATTTTACGGCTGCTATAAAACGGAGTTTATAGGATGGCATCTTCACAAGTATTGTACTTTGCAGAAGTTGCTACATTTTCATGGAAATGAGGCTTGTGGGAAGGATTATGGGATAGGAATGTAGAGTGGAAGAAACCGTGATGGGGGTGAGGAGGCTGCGAGAGAAGGTTCTGCAGAGTGGAACAAGATGCTGGGAGAAAGTGGGTTGCAGCCTTAAGCCCCTGGTGTAGTCAGTGGTCAGAGTGTTCAAGATTTCAACATTGCACAAGGGAAGCGCTAGCAGTCAGTTCCAATAAAAGTACAGATTCTTGCAGAATTAGAACCAAATATCAGCTGTTCACTAGTAACCTTAAGAGGTTTAGCGTTTCTAATAACTTAATTTGCGCTTTCTGAGCATCTTTCCCTGCATCCTTTTCCTTTCTTTGTTTTTTCTCTTTCAAAAATAGATAGCTTTTACTTTGTAGATAAAAGCTTCAAAGCTCTGGCCTCTGATTACTCGAGCACCGCAACACCATTATTTTATCGTCTAATGGACAAGGGTAATTTAATGAATAGTTTATTATTTTGACAAAGGACATTAAAAACCTGTCATTGCAGATACCTTGCAAAAAATCTACACAAGTCCTCAATGGAGAGTTCAATCCACAATGATTTTGTCCCTCTCGACCTGTGAGGCATTTAAGACAACTAATCCTAGATGCCTCAGAGGTTAGGAAGGACTGCATCTATGTAGGCTGAGCTCTCTACAGAGGGAAGGGTGAAGCCTGTTAAAGGCGGTCTTGAACATCTGATTATTCCCTAAGTTCAGAAACAAAATCACATAGTTTGGGTTACTGGCAATACTTCATCAGATATGAAGGGTAGTATTCCACAAAGTGTTATGCAAAGGAAACCCACTGAAATTAATGAACATGACTAAGTTAGGCCCATTAATATCAATAGGTCAGCTCTGAGTGAAAGTTCTATATCACCTGTAATCAGTAAAACACTGGGTGTTATTCCAGTTACGCAACAGGACTCCCCCCCTCCCGGCCACACATGCCCCATACTCTCCCCAAATCTGCTCCAGAGGGTTGAGGGAACCCGTAGAACAGATTTAGCAGGCATGCAGGGGGAGGAAAGTCACATTGTGCAAGTAGAAATCTGATGGGGCCACCACTTAGCGCCATTTTGGATACAACTCAATGATTTGGGAGAATTATGATGGGCCCTTAACTACAATGTGATAATTTAGAAGGCATGATGTCAAAGAAAAGATACAGAACCAGCCAGAAGATTTCACAAACATTTAAAAACCATGCAAGTTCCTTGTACCTATGGTAACAGAGCATGGGCTTGTGAACACTGGAAGCTGCTTTATAACAAGTAAAAGTGATGGTCTATCTAGCTTAGTACTTACAGACTGCCACTTGCTCTCCAGGACCTTAAGCAGAAGGCTTCACCAGCTCTACCAAGAGATGCTTGGCACATTTTGCATGCAAAGCATACGCTCTGCCACTAAGCTTTAGTCCTTCCCTTCATGGACAATTGTCATTTGTTAGAAAAGTGTGTCCTTGTAGGAAAATAACATATATTCAACCAAGTAGCGGGTAATAACATATATTGCTGAATAAAAAAAACTGGTGTGAGTTGTAGGACACATCAGGGTTTTTTTAACCTTCCATGAAGTCATTGGGCTGCTTCACACCTGAAAATTCATCATTTAGTCACTTGCAGCTAGCTAGGAACACAGAAAGCTGCTTTATACTAAGTGAGACTGTTTGTCTTCTCCAGCTGGCACCTCCCCAGGGTTTCAGTTTTTCATGTCACTCTTACCACCTAAACCCATTGAATTGGAAAAGCCAAGGACTAAACCTAGAGTCTTCTTTCTGCAACGCCCTTGCTATACCACTGAGCTATGGTTTCTCTCTGCGTAAACTAACAACATTTTAAAAAACACCCTATTTGAGGGACTGTGGTGAGTTTCTGTGAAAGCTCTGGCTCATTCACAAATAATTCTGCAGTCATCAAGAGGTGAATATGAATGGGTGGGTCAGGGCTTGGTAATAAGAACTGTCCCAGGAACCAAAGGACAGCTTCTAGCCTGGGAGATTTTGGTCATATCCACACCATACGTTTAAAGCAGATTGGCTTTCCCTCAAACAATCCTGGGCACTGTTGGTAACCCCCTCACAGAGCTACCTTTCCCAGCCCCCTTAAACTACAGTTGGAAGGATTCTTTGGAGGAAGGTGTGTGCTTTAAATGTATGGTGTCGATATGAATGTAACCTTTGTTGGGTGCTGCAAAATCATTTGCAACCTTGCACATGTTCTTGATACAGGCAACCGCTGATTTACAAAGGGGTTGCGTTCTAGGCCATTGTGCATGACAGCGGAGCGCGCATAAGCCTGCTCCATCCTGTTGCACCCCATAATGCCCCTGCCCCACCCTGCCTCTGTTATGCCCACTTTTCCAGCCATTTCCAGGTCACCGCAATGTATGCATGCGCAGTCACACACATATCAAACATGCATAAATCGGCTGTTGTCTGTATAGGAAAAAAACCAGTGCTTTAGAAAGTCTCGGGAACAAATTGCTCACACAGGCATGCCCGTCATTGGAAGCATGCCCTATTTTGCTTGCAGAAGTGTGAGAAGTCTTCAAGGAAATATGGGTTGCATCCTGTGCCCTGTGTGGCACTTGAAATATTGATATCCCCCCCCCCCCCGAGCATGGTCCGGCATGCTCTTGCTCACCACCTGGCCAAAAGTGCCTTAGAAGGCAGGTTCCTATTTTATTTTTCATTTAATTGGTCAAGTTATCTTTTTTCTGAGCAAGTATCCCTGAGTCTTGCATGAAGCATCTCTTCTTAGAGCCTCAACATTCTGTGTCATAAACAGAGGAAAGTGAAGGGTTGCATAATGTTTGAATAACCTGAATTATTTCCTTTGGTAAACAAGTAGGTTTTGTAGTTCTTCCCAGAACTACAGAAGATTTTGACATTATCTCCACACAGTAATTGCACATTTCAAAGCAGAAGGCTCTGTTAGAATGAGGGAGGATGCAAGGTGACCTCTCACAACAATCTTTCACGAAAATTCTGAGGAATGGAGGAACAGGCTTTATTGATGCGTTCTCCATGAATGGATTTGCTTGTGGCAAAAGATGCCTCTTTTAAAGAATCTGCTTCACACACTGGTCCTCTTGGTGCTCCTCTGTGCTTTCGTGGGGGAAAGGGTCCATTTTGACTGTTCAACAGTTGCTTCCATAATGCCACATCACTAACTCAACTTCCCCAGAGATCTCTATCACTGTCATTGCTTTAATCCCTACTTTCACCTCCCACTTTCTTCCTTTGTGCAGCCACCCACTCACAAGGTTAGGCCATTTTGCATTATACTGACCAGAACAGGTTCAGGGGTGGCAACAGGAAATAGGAACTGCAACAGATGACAGGATCTTAAGTTGGGATGGATGCATCTGTCAATTTCAGTTCTCTCTGTTTCAACATTTCTGCAGTGATTTAAGGTTTGTTTGTTTGTTTGTTTGTTTGTTTGTTTGTTTAAAGCAGAGTTCTCATGAAAATTCTTCAACATTTATGTGCGAATTTCTCCTAACAAACACATTTTTGTATGCAGTTTTGACAAACACGCATATTTTTGCGCACAATTTCCCGTGATACAATGTTATTTTCACTAATGCATGCATTTACACATGCACACTTAGCCTACTATATGCACTTTTGTGCACATTGCTTGGTTGGAGAAACGCACTGCAAAAATCAGAAAAAGTACAAATTTCAAAGGATGGCTACATTTCAGTTTGTATATTGTTCTGTATGGTGTGAATTTTGTAAGTTCACCTTTGAATGCACCTGGGGATGAATCACCTACCCAGTGGATGTTCCCCCTCTGCAAACCCTGCCAGAGAGGATACTCTCCTACGGCAGGCATTGTGTCTTGCCACTTTCTCAGCTGTATTTACATAAAAGTCAGTGGTTTGCAAGGTCTTAACGAGATCAGGAGAGTGCCCAAGGTTGTTAATATTATGTTTGTTGGAGAAGCAAGTGCTGACTCCTCTGCATACATAAGTTATCTTTATTTTAATGCCGGACTGGTTTTTAAAAGGCAGCAGGTCCCATTATTAGAACTCTGGCTGTGCAATTTATGAACTGTCACATGCTGAACTATGCACAGTAGAGTTTCTACAAAGCTTTGACTTTCTGATGCATATTTAATGCTAAAAGCCCACACAAGCCATGATTGGGCCTGTCATGGAAAGGGGATTTCCACCCCCCCTTCGGGGTAGGAAGGTTACATTTTTACTATATAATTAAAACGTTGCTCCCACTGGAATATTAGCAGCCACCCGATTTTTTTGATTTTTTTTTTTTGAAAGCTGTGCAACATCCCAGATCTTGTCATACTCAAAAATATAAATATGAACTGCTCTTATTTCTAGACAGAAAGGTTGGCGAAGAAACTCACACCATCACCAGAAGCATTCAAGCTCCATCCAAAACGATGTGCATGCCTGCCCCCAAGAAAAGCTGATATCCTAATGGAAGTGAAATTTCTACCAACATTTTGCTTTAGCTTGACTCTCCAAATTAATCGGGCAGGGATGTCAGTTTAGGGCCTAAGGGGCAGAGAGCAGGGCTGAAGTCACTACCCATTAGATGAGCGGTGAATTCAAGCCTGCTGAATCCCCATGGGGAACTCAATCTCCGCAGAAAGGAGCTTGGCCAGCCCTTGGAAAGCACTGAGTGTACCACTGACAAAGCCCCTTGCGCTGCAGTTCACAAGCACCTGACAACCAGCTGCCTGCATAAGGGACTTACACAGGTAGGCAGGGCAACCTGTCGATCATCTGAGGACACCAGGTGATGGACAGGTGAGTTGTCCTGTGGGGATGGGAACCGATAAGGAACTGAGCGATTGGGCCAAAAAGGTTCCCCACCCCTGCTTTGCAAGAAATTATTGTGCTAGAGATGTGGAAAACCACTTGAGATATACTGCTGATATTATTAGGCATATTATTTTAGCTTCTTCGGAATTCCAGGAGAAGTGTCATTTGAGCAGAATTCTCCAGATTCATGGAGTGTTCAGCTTCTCTGAAGACACAAGTTCAAATCTCCATTCAGCCATGAAATGCACTTTGGGACAATCACCATCCAGCAGGCTAACCTGCCTTGCAAGGTTTTGTGAGGATAAAAAGGATGGGACATGTGTGTCACCCTGAACTCCTTGGAGTGGCAGGAGGAAACTGTAATAAATAAATAGAATATCATCATCATCATCATCATGGTTAATTTATTAAATTACTATCCCATCCTTCCTCCCAAAGGAGCTCATGACAGCAAATAGCAAGTAGCAAAACAATACAATTAAAAATGAATTAAAATATGATTAAAGCAGTTTAACAAACATCCAAGGACATTTAAAAACATTAAGAACATCTAAAAACATTTTAATACAATCATGTATCCTCACAGCTAATAATTTCAGGGTTGCTGACACCGTGTGTTTCTTTATGCCTGTGTGAACAAGAATGTTTTAAATGCCTCCTGAATGCTAATAATGGGGCACAGGCACATTTCACCTGGCAGGCCATCTGCAAACATACATTCATGCAAATAGGTCATGTATGTATGTGTCTGCAAATGCATGTGTGCTACACTTGTATACTCAATTGTCTGCAGCTCTCCAGAAGTCGTACAAACATGGGTTTGCCGTCGGATAATGGGCTTATCCATATTTATCTTTTACCCCACATTTTCTAGGTGCAGGTCCGTGCTTTAAAGTTCTGTGTCCAAGTGCGCTTCTTTTGCCCTACTGCTTTCTCCAGGAAAATCTGCTGAATTGGAACAAACAGCAGTTTGAGTTTTCTACAGAGTGCTGTTTGTGCTGATTCAGCAGTAAAGAGAGAGTTTTTGTGGGGAACGTTCTGGGGCAAAAAAAGAAAAGGAAAAAGCAATCAGACACAGAACTTTAAAGTTCCTAGAAATCAGCACAAAAGGAAGTCTGGATGAGCCCAATGTGTGAACTGGCCCTTAGAGTACTGAGAACAGAAAAGCTTGTAAAGAGAGAGAGAGAGAGAGAGAGAGAGAGAGAGAGAGAGAGAGAGAGAGAGAGATGGATCTCTGCTTCCTATTCCTTGAAACCTCACACTTATTAGCTGCTGGAGATGTTATCCTGCATCCACCTACTGAGTGTGGTTTGGGAATGGGAGAGAGGCAGGGGGAATTGAGAATAATATCACAGAAATAAGATATTAACTTTTTGAAAGGCAAGAAGGAGGGAGATTTATTTGTTTACTTACAATTTTCCTAGTTTCCTCTGTCAAGTGGATTCCAGGTAGTCACCCATCCAGGCACTGACCATACTTAGACAAATTTAGCTTCAGCAAGGTCATAGCCTTAGATGCCTTTGGTCCAAACCCTGGAACAAGAGTCAGTGGCTTACGGCATTAGTGTCATCTGTGCGACTCTGCACCAAATGCACTCTAAAGCACTATTATCGCTGTGTTATCAAGCATCTTCCACATTAAAATACAGTGTTCTACAGGAAGGAAAGTGAAAATCAGAAAGATAAAGGCAGTTCCAGTGTTGATAGGAAAAGCTGATGCTGCTTCACTCTCTTCCCAGGCCCTTCTTCTCATTTAATTGTTTCAACGCAAAGTAATAGCAAAATTTAATTAGACATTTTCTTTGCAATAATTCATGAGGCTGGATTCTCACTTCAAGGTCATCAGAGCTGTAGCAACCTCACAAGCTCTGCTTCTCAGCCAGTCCAAAAGGCCCCCCTCCATTCCAAAGGGTGTTAAACTCATCCAGGCTCCAAGGTGTATGGAAATCAGTTGCCATGGGACATCACACATTAAGTAGTTGAAAGCCCCAGAATAGGTAAGGAAAGGTTGCTTATCATGAGATAAATTGATGTTACAAATCTGTGTTGCTGAAAGACAATCTCATTATATTGCTGTCATATCTAAGAGTCTCTATTCTGTCCTCATTTCCCTTGAATTTCTACTCCTGTTTCTCCATCTATCAATGCACCTGTGGGTTTTGTCTGTGGCTGGAGACAGACCTGGGTAAAAGCTGTTTCTTGTATTCCCAGAGATAGGAGGCCAACGCGGTTATGTTTCACCATCGAGCAGATGATGGTGCAGCCTGAACCCCACGTAATAGTTAACAGAGCTCTATCTGAATGTCTGCTACCCAGTAGCGGTTGGTGAGATGAAGTGGCATGGCATACCTGACCTCCCTTCACTACAGTAGCACACTGGAAGGTCAACAAGGAGAAATGAGTGGTAAGGTCAACATAGTGCAAACACACTGGCAGGAGGGTTGGATTGGCTCTGCTGGTGTATTTGCACCATGTTGACCTCACCACCACCTTGCGCACGCAACACCTGTCCTGGTACATCACAGTGATGGTGGTGATGGGAGGTCAGGTAAACAGAACGAAAGAGGGGTTGCTTGGCTACAAAAAATGATTAAAGTAGGTGCCAGGTGAACATTTCAGGGGAAGGCATTCTTAGATGAGGGGTCACCAACAAGAAGACTCTGTTGCAGCCACTCAGCTGGTAGGGGCCCTTAATGATTGGTCCCTACCAGAGGTGTATGTATGGGTGTGTGTCTTGTATGAGTGTGTGCTGTGTGTTGCATGTGTGCATGCGTGTTAGCTTTGTCCCAGCCCCTTTTGCAACCCCCTTACCTGAAATGTAGCCCCATAAGTTTGGCCATGAGGCTTCAGCACAGCTTGAGCCATAGGCAGAATCAGGTTTGTTCAGCATGAGGCTTTGGTATGGTTCCTTGGCATATTCTTACCCTGGTGTCAAGGCCACCTACATCCTAGCTCAGGGCTGGCTTCAGGTTTGAGCACCCCATTAGCACATTGCCCTCTAGTGGCGCCCCTGCTACATAAATGAGACTGTCCCTGCAGGCTTACCTGTTGACAGAAGCATCAGCAGTGCTGTGGTCTGCACTCAGTTCCCCATCATTTTAATTTCCCAAAATGCCTAGAGTGATACTATGTTGAGGGCATTGTGAGTAATTAAAATGGTTGGGGGCTACCTGATGCAGCCACTGGGTGTGGGGGATCCGAGGTTTGGTCCACATCCCTGCTAGGCCCTGTTGGGGCCCCAGCAGCTGCCCAATGATGCATGTCCTGGCTTATAACTGAAAGTGACTAAAGTGTACATTACAGGAGTAGTGTGCAAATCTGGCACAGCCATTAGGCTGGATGAAATGGGACGTGCCACCCCTGACAGTATGGTTGCTTCTCCTGTAGTCCCCTCCCATGCCACTCCAGTAATGTAACAATGCAGAATAAATTGTCTTGGGTCACATTGCAAAAACCATGCTAATGTTGCCTCGCTGCCTTCACCTAAAAAAAAATCTGGTATCCTCATGCAGTATAAATATTTTAACAATAAATAAAATGTAAGAAATGTATGAGCAATCAAGCATTTCCTAAGTGAATGTGTAGAACTAAGCAGTCAGATTGTCATTCTTTCTGTGGATTAAAAGCCTTTTTACCAGGAGTAACTTTCCCAAACGGACAAACAGCACAAAAAGCAGCTTTAAAAAATGGTCTCCTGAAGGCCACCCACAGGAAAGAGAAGCTATAATGCTGTCAGAGGCAGGGCTGGAATTGCATGTTTAGAGCAGGGGCAAGTTCTCTTTTGATATTCCAGTGTTCCTGGTATGCAGCCCAAACAAGGGGAAAGTACAATCTACTGTGCAGCAGGTGTCCTGCCTTCTACGCCATTGGGTGGTGTGTGTTTTCCTATCGCTTGCGGCAGAAACAGCAGAGGAATGCAACCTTTTTCAGCTTAATCCTGGCCATAGAATACGTCCAATTCACAAAGACAGCTTGCTAGCAATTCACCATGGGAAGTGAGGATTAAAAAAAACCTGTGACTACCCGAAAAGATATCTAAAGAGTGTTGTTATTTCCCTACAGGGGATCTTGTATTGCAACTGTGTACCACACAGATTGAATGGCAAGTGCTGTGGTGGAGGAGGGTGGGCAGGAAGGCTACCCCAATCTGAAGCTATCAGGTGATTCACAAATACAGGTGGATGAGTTTGCAGCAGTAATCGCAAGTGCTCAGGCCTTTTGTGTTCCTCTCTTTAGCTAACGAGGAAGTGGTAAGACTTCAGCATTTTGCCTAGTTCCTAGGGAACTCAGCAATGCTTCTTTATACACCCATGCATGTAGCATACTCACACCTGTCGGCTGGCACAAATGAATGCAGGGGACGGGTGGCAGCACTGCAGCAGCAGACTTCACTTGCCCTTTGCATACATCAGAACAAATTCTGTTGTGTCAGAGTTCCTAGCATCATGTCTGACAGAAAAATAGACATGTGTGATTAAATCTGACCTTTTTTAAAAAAAAATTGCTCACTCAGGTCCATTACTTGCAGTGACTTGCAGCATCTGACTAGTCATTGCAGATGTATTCCATTGATGGTTTGATGGGTAATGTGCTACACAATTTTAACTATGAATATCTCTGATGACTGCCCTAAAATACATTGATGCATTTTTAAAGAGATCTTAGGTATATAATCACGATCCAGATTCCCTGTGTTACAATGCTGACATATCAGTGGAGTAGTTATTTCAATGCCATTTGCTATTCCTATGGGTGTGTGTGTGTGTGTGTGTGTGTGTGTGTGTATGTTCATGGAGGAAAAAGAGGTAGTCAGGAAATTGTGTCACAAGACACCACTCATAATACACACTATGATTTTTCCTCCCAGGAACACATGGATTGGTAGTGCCCCCTGGTTAAAACTAAGGCCAAAGTAAGTTATTATGTGTGGAAATCATTTATGTAAGGCACCAGGTTAGGCTAGGGTCCTCATATATAGGATTGCAGCTTTCTGCCCAGAAGAAGGCACACACTTTATTCACTTTCCTGCAGTACACGGAGGCAGGAACTGGCAATGGTTATACAACTGGGTACCCAAATCTAGACTCTGGATCTGCAGCATTCTGTTTAATACCCTGCACTTGTAGTTAGTGCACCCTGGATAATTGCTGGGTATTCATTGAAGCTAGGTGCACCATTAAATAATTTTACAGTTGATTCCTCAGGGGAATGCAACTTTATATGTCTGTGCAGGGATGTAAATGTGTATCTGCATCAATGACTTTTACACACAGTGGTGAATGTCGTTAATATACTCACAACTGAACCCCAGACAGAGCTGTTTCAGTAGAACAGCGGCTCTTGCTCAGAAATGCACCCTTTGAACAATCAGTAGAGAAGAGTTGAAAGCAAACAAAAACCAGAGAGCACTAGATCAAGAAGTGCTACTTACAGGTTGCAAGTTCCACGTCATGAGGCATGTATAAAAATGTAGACTTGAACACTAGAATTGTGTTTCTATCTAAGATCTCTCTAATCAAGTTGAAAACATTCCGCAAACCTCCAAAGAGTTGTTCATGTAATAAAACATTAGTAATAATACTTAGTATTCAAACAGTATCCGTGCATATCACTAGCCTTGCAATAACCTGTAAGGTAGGCAAATATTATTATCTCTATATTAGAGGTTTGTTGCGGGGGGAGCAGAACTGAGAAATAATGGTCTGTCTATGCCTAAAGTCATCCTGTGAATGCTTGATTAAGCTGAGAGTTGATACCAGGGTTTTCAGCTCACAGCTTAATCAGTCTTAACCACTATGGTAAGCCAGCGATTGATTGATTGATTGATTAATTGATTTAATTTGTATCTTCTCTCAAAGGAGTCCAGGGTGGCAAACACCAAACAGTACAATTTAAAATAAAATAAAAACGTATTAAAAAAATTAAAAAACAATTTAGAACTATCTAAAAACATTTAAACAATTAGAATATCTGAAGACTTTTAAAAGAAACTACATACCCTGAAACACACAAACATGATCAACAAAGAAAAGGAGAGGTTGGAAAGACATTCCTACCTCTCTGGGCTTGGCCAAGAACAGCATACCTTTTCAGCCCCAGTGAACAAACAGTGCCCAGCAAGACAGGCAAAGAAGAAAGATTTCCTCTCCATCCACAAATCCTTGGGGTCCCTTTTAACTCTACAATCCTATGATTCTATGAAATATAACATAATGCAGAGGTTTTCAACCTTTTTAAGTCCACTGCTCCCTTGACCAACTACATTCTTTCGGCAGCTCAGGATCCCAGTTATGTCACCCCTTGCCTGCAGAGCTGGTAGCCTCTCACCCCTTTTCGAACACCCTCCCTTGTGGAGAGTTCCCTCAGCCTCCTCTTCTCTCCCCTCTCCTTGGGAGTCCTCTGGGCCTCTGAGCTGCCTCTGGTCCCTGAGTTGCCCCCCACCCCAAAGAGAGGTGCCTCCTCACATTGCCTCATAGGGGCCTGGGACTTGTCTGTCCATTCCCAACAGCAGGCTCCCTCGCTTGCTTGCTTGCTTGCTTGCTTGCTTGCTTGCTTGCTTGCTTGCTTGCTTGCTTGCTTGCTTGCTTACTCCAAGCCCGCCTCAGCTCCTGGCAACCAGCAGCCCCTGGCCAGTCACAGAGGCACCATTCTCCTGTGGAGCTTGTAGCCAGGGCTGCTGCAGCAAACAGCTATGCAAGCCTTTGGGAGGCAGAGACACGAGAGGGCATCAGAGGAGGGAGGGAAGGAAAGAGGGACAGAGGCCACAGGGCAGTGCTGCCCACAGCATCCCTGACCATCATTCAACCCACCCCAGGGTGCCACAGCACACTGGTTGAAAACCACTGGCCTAATGGAACAAAATACAAAATTTACTCTTTTTTTTAACCTCCAGAGGCTCTCAGTTTATATGTCATTTTATCTAGTGGTGCTGATTCCCATGCCTTTGTGTACCAGTGAGAAATATCTGCTCTGGCTAGTTCCCTCCAAAACCAGGTTATGGTGGCTCTGGCTACAGTTAGCATATGGACAATCAATTCCTAACAGTGTAATCCTTTATCATTCTCTTCAAAGAACCCATTTAGGTGAGATGGACCTAAATTGGGGTTTGTTCCATATTGCCCACCATTCATCTTCCTCCAGTTTCAAACTGAGTTCTTGCTCCCACGTTATTTTAAGGCCTCCTGTACTATTCACTTCTGATTCCAGTAAGATTTAATTGCAGAAATTTTAATAGCCGATGCGTTTCGAAGATGTTGTTCCTCAGGGCTGCCTGGGTGCACATCATGTTCATTTAGTTATACAGCCCTGTTGAGGGCATAGTATGTGCACCCAAGTGCTCCTGAGGGAGAATATATTTGAAACTAACCAGGCTGGTAAATCTTTTGCAACTTTTAAGACTCCATCTCTCCTTTGTTTTCCTCTGGTGTGGGTGCCTTCTCCCCTTTTCCTTTTTTGAGTGCAGAGGAGTGAGCATTCCTCACATAGGAGATATGGAGCTGGGGACTTGGCTTAATTGAGTCACTAAATATAAGGTTGAAAAAGAAGCCATTTGTGCTCCGGGGCCACTGAGACATGTCATTGAATTGTACATGGAAACACATTACGCACTGACTGAATTGCATGACTTGTCACCACATCCCCTGCTGTATCAGAGATGAGGGGGAAGCCATTCCTGGGAGTTGCTCACAAGCTATAATGGATGCCAGATCAAATGGAGGTCAGCACAAGCTGTGTAATTAGACATCAAGGAAGAGAAGCGTTCTGATCATAGAGGAGTCGATGACAGGTCTTCTGCATGAAAGCACAGTTTGCACAGAGACAGGACCAATGAATATATATGCACATTTTCCTGGGAGTAAGTCCTACTGAACTCAGTGTGGCTTACTTTGCAGTAGATATGCAGTTGTAATGCTACAGCTTGAATTATAGCGGCATCACCCACTCATAAATGTAAAAGTCACTTAGCAGCTTGCCCCCAGTATGACATTTCTTAGTGATTCACCCAGATTTTATTCAGTTTCCCAATATGCTTCAGTCTTACTCTCCAAAGCTGCAGCCACAAAGGTATACAAATAATTCTCTTTGCCATGAACATCCATTGTGGAGCTTGTTAGCGTCTTCCAGAAATTCTCAGCATTTTTCATTGATATGTTTTCTGACAAAGTGCTGTCATTTATAACAGCGTTTTGTCAACTAAATCTCCCTCTTGGTATTTTGTGAAGTGACTGATTCTCAGATTGTCTGAACAATTAACAGGATCTGGTGCTTAGTATGCTGTACTGTAGTTTTGTGCAGTTTCATATTGCAATATGTTGCTACTACTTGTGCCCTTTTCAGCAGTCTGCTCCTCTTCCTGCTAAGCTTTGCTGAGCTGCATTTACACCATACAGCTGAATCCTCTGTGGAGGAGCTTCCTTTTTCATTACGCTGCTCATCTACTCATTTGGTATGGAGGAACATACAGAACAGGCATCACTAGTTTTGTCAGTCTCTTTCTTAAAAATGCCTAATGTAGAGTCCAGGATTTCCCAGACTAATCCAGAATACTGGAGTCAGCAGCAGTGTCCGGGCGAAAATCAGAAAAAAGTAAAAAAAAATGTCTGGGAAAATCCAGATGTATTGCAGCCATGTTAGCAGTGCTGTTTTAGCCGATCTTCCATAAAAATACCTCAAAAACGGCATTGATTTTGCCAAAAAAGCTCAACAATTTGGCCCAAAAAAATCTGAAAAACTTTCCTTTACGGATTTTCACTGTTTGAAATATGGCAACCCTAAAAGGAGTTGGTCTGCTTCTTCTCATCAGCAAACTGTCAACATCAATCAGTACAATTTTATAATAAATATTCCTAGGTCAAATCAAGCTGCAAACACACAATCTTTCTTAGACTGTATTTCTATATGGTACTCCTAATCATATATATGTGCTAACAAGTTGCCAGGCTCACAGCATTCCTTACTGGCCAAAAGGAAATCTATGTCCCAGCATGCTAAGGAAGGAAGTCTGCCTTGCCTTCCCTCTCAGAATAACTATCCTATTAATTCAATTAGCTTTTAACGAGGGTGAACTGCTGCAGTATTAGCAAACACAAATTTTAAAAGGTACAGCAAGAATGGTCAGGGAAGTTAGAGCCTGAGCTTTGCTAATGTGCAGATGTGGCACTCAAGGAAATGGCTCTGAAGCTACTCATAATAGATAAAACAAAACAAAAAAATAAAAAAAATCCTTCCAGTAGCAGTGAAGAAGTGTCCATGCACACGAAAGCTCATACCAAGAACAAACTTAGTTGGTCTCTAAGGTGCTACTGGAAGGATTATGATTATTATTATTATTATTATTATTTTACTACGGCAGACCAACACCACTACCTACCTGTAACCATAATAGATAAATGATTCTGGTACATCTATCTGGCTAGACTCTAGAGGGTCTACCATGGTAGCAAAACTACTAATGTTACATATTGTGGTTTGATTGCCACCATGACAGCAGGAGTGGGGACAATCTGCATAACCAAGGCTAAAAGCTAGTAGCTGTAGTAAAATACAAATTTATTTATCTTTTTTCCCCTGTCTTGATTCAGATAGGAGGGGCATCCTGAACATAGCAATACTTTTGGGTTGAGCCTAGTTGAGTGCTGCAGAGAACTGACTAGTCAGAGAACATGAGATGGACAGAAATATCTCTCTAAATTCAAATGGGAGGATATGAGTGTGCTTGGAACAGGAAAGAGCGTGCCTCTGAGATTTTGGGTAAATCTTTTTTCAAAATTGCCTGCCATTTCACTTGCCTTGGTTTGCTGTAAAAGTCCAGCCTCCATTACAGCTTTACCAACTGCCCAAAGAGGTATAGTCAAAGAAAAGTTTAGCTGCTTGATTTTCACTTGATCCAAGTATTACTACTGGAATGTGTCTGCTAAACAGGTCATTTGAAAAATGAATAAGAACAGCATGTTATGCCTGTATGCTCTGTAAGCTTGGCCCCATAAAAGTAATTGCCTTTTTGTTTTTATCTCCATCGTGCTTTTGGACAAATGTAATTACTTCTGCATATCAAACCATACAGATCTGGCACATTCCTCAGACTGTGTTTCTATTCAACTCTGTCATAAGGGACACGAGGAGGAATTTACTTGAATTCAGGTAGCATAATAGGTTGAACAACATTATGCAACTTGCTTCCTTTCCGAAGTCCCTGTCATCTTTACGGCGCTGAAACTGCTTAGAGGCTGTGATAGGAGGTTAATCTTTTAATGGGATTTTAAGTGTTATGTTGCTGATTTCAAGGAAGTAAGTAAAAAACTCAAGATCATCCTGTATTAATAATATGTCAACAATGTCCAAAAAATGCGGAATGTGGTTGTTATGGAGAACTTAAAAAACTAGGAGCAAACATCAAGCAGATTTGGGTTAAATGTGAACAGAGCAATGATCATCCCACTGATATTTGCTTTTCCCATCCTAGGCTCTCCTAATGCAATGAAATTAGTGTAAAGCTGGTCTCTATGCCAGTGCCTGCTTTGACCTGCTTTGGGATGTATTAAAATGGAAATGCTTTGATGCGAGTGTAATATGGGAGCTACTATTAATGTCTCCTTACTAATATATATGTAAAGTTATGAGCATGCATGTAAACAAGGGTACATTGCAGAAATAACGTTGCATTCTTAATTACAGGGCCTGCTGCTGTCAGCAGACACTGCCTGACGATATCAGATCGCTATTTCAGAAGCAAAACTAATACGTCAATGTCAAGGAAAATGAGTTGCTTACCAACAAGTGTATGAGAAGAGTTGGCCCACACCATTAATCACATCAGGCATTTGGTAGCTGATCATATAATATCAGTATAATAATTTGTTATTCCTTGTTGTACTATCAGATGAATATATTTGCTGAATAATTTGGCAAGCTCCAAATAGGCTGTAATTCCCTGGAGTGACATATATTTAGGATCTGTCTCTATTTCCTTCAATCCTTGCTGAAAGGACTGGAAAAATCCAGACACTGTGTTTGCTTTTTCTCTGGCTGTTGCTTTGAAAACATGGACTATACAGAGATATGTCCAGCTGATTCCAGCTGCTGTCTGAAATTTGAAAGCCTGCAGGAAAATGCAGCTCCCTTTCATCGCCACCTCCATAATTTGTCTCTCCATATGAGAGACTGTAACCCATTTGCATCCCCTGTTAGCTCTTTTATTAAGTCAGAGTCCTGAAACACCACCCACACATGCAGGACTCCAAGCATCCGATCCTCAGTCTTTTTACTCAAGAAGCCCCCTCTGTTGTCAGTTGTCCCCTCTGTCCCAGAGGCCAGTTGCCTTTTCCTTCCAAGGAAGTAAACCTTGACACATCAGCTTGGCCCTTTTATATACCTGAGTAAGAAATGGGGAAGGGCCACAGTTCAGTGGTAGACGGCACACTTTTCATGCAAAATGTCCTAGGCCTCAAACTGTGGCATCATCAAGTAAGGCTGGGAATGACTCATGCCTGAACCCCTGGAGAGCCACCTCTAGTCAGTGTAGACAATACCAAGCTAGATGGATCAATGGTCTGACTTGGTATGAGGAAGCTCCCTATATTCCGAACCTGCTTCCATTATTTGTCCCTGGTTAGGTACAATAACTATGCTATCAGTCCCCATTCTTCATCCTGCTAGCAAGCCATCACCCTCGCCCAGTGATGACTGCCTTGACTGCCTCACCTTGGAGGATTGAAGACTCCATACTGTGTCTATGGGCCCCTCATTGTCCCAAACAAATTCTACTTGAGCTCACTAATATTATTAACTGCATTTATATCCTGTTTCTCTTCAACAAAGGAGCTCAAGGTTACATACGTGGTTCTCTTCCCCATTTCCCCCTCACAACAGTCCTGCAAGGTAGGTTAGCTGAGAGAAAGGGACTGACCCCAGAGAGCTTCGTGGCTGAGTGGGGATTTGAACCTGGGTCTTCCTAGTCTCAGTCCAACACTCTAACCACTACTCTACATTGACTCTTTTGTCAAACCTGACAACACCTTCTAAAGCATGTCCCAGTCACCAGGTTTTTTTAAAAAAAAAAATCTAAATTCCAATAATTTGGGGGAACTAATAATAACTCAGAGTGCAAAGACAAGGAGACAAGGAGCAGATGTTATTAATAGAGATTACAGTTGGGATGTTATTCACAGAAATTCTGAGTGCATAAAAAGAAGACAAGAAAGAATGGAGCCCTATTAGTCCAGGCACCACAAAACAAAACGCATATTTCAAGTGGGAGCTGAACTGGCTAGAAGCTGGTGGCAGATAGCTAATAGGGGGATGATCATTTGATGTTTCCTGAATATACAGGGATGATGTAATGCTTTCCTGGATTAACAATTTATCTGCCAAGTGGAGTTTGAGACCAGTGGAGATGGGGGGGGGGGTGATAAGAATAGTAGCCATTTTTCAGCTTTGAGTTGGGAAACACTATGGCGGACAGACATTGAGCAGTGGGAGGGGTTAGCTGGGGTTGGCTAAAAACACAGCATTATTGGTGTTTAGTTGCTCTCTTTGGAACTGATTCAGGATCTGTGATTTTGCTGCCTGCTCTGAAACCCCATTTGCTTCCATGCATGCCCAGATTGCGCACTTGTAGATAAAACAGAGATGGTGCAGATCTTCAGTGTGCACTCTCTGATCTAAAAGGAAACTAAACTCTTTGGCACTTTCCCTGAACTTCTCACCTTTTAGGAAAGTGGGGCATATGGAGCACTATTGTGCCTTTGGTCACCTGGCATTGCACCAGCAGCACAATCACTTAAGCTACTTCACTGACCTAGTATCAGAGCTAGGGTGGCTAATGTTACTACAGTGGTACCTCGGTTTAAGAACAGTCCTGTTTAAGAACTATTCAGTTTACGAACTCCGCAAAACCGGAAGTAGTGTCCCAGTTTGAGAACTTTACCTCAGTCTAAGAACGGAATCCAAACGGTGGAAGGGCGGGAGGCCTCATTAGGGAAAGCGTGCATCAGTTTAAGAACTATTTCGGTTTAAGAGTGGACTTCCCGAACGGATTAAGTTCGTAAACCGAGGTGCCACTGTATACTGTCTATGCCTGGAGCCAAGGCCTGCCCTGTCTGCCAGTGGAAGTCTTCCCTGTGTGGGATACATACGACTTGTACAGTTAGGTGATTCAGAGTACTTTTGAGCAATTGCACCCAGAATCTGACAGATTACTAACAAGTAACCATTTGCTGTTCTATAAAATATTGTGGTGTATCTCAAATGACTGTTTTTCTTTCCTTTTCTTTGCAACTCTAGTGAAAGCTAAATCACAGCTACATCCTCTGGAATTTGCTCTAATATTCATGTATATAAAACCAGTGAATAATATAGCACTCCCTTGGGCCCTTTCCTTCCCATATTTCTGGAGCTTATACCTGCAAACCTTGAGTCTTTTTGTGTTATCATTTTAACAACAGGCCCATGCTTCTCCGCCTGCTAAAGCTGAAACTGTGTGTGTGTGGTGTGTGTGTGTGTGTGTGTGTGTGTGTGTTCAAGTACACACTGATAACATTGCAGGGTGCCTCATTTGATTCCTCTCCTGCAACACACTTTTACTGTATACATATTTATTCTTCCAGAATAAATATAACCATAGGAACGTAGGTATGAAACTGCCTTATAGGAGATCATACCATTGATCCATCTAGCCCGGTATTGACTGTACTGGTTGACAGTGTCTCTCCAGTGCCTTGGCATCTTTTTCATCAATTGCTACCTTATCTTTTTAACTAGAGATGCCAAGACTTGAACCTGTGATTTTCTGCACACAGAGCATGCGTCTTCCCACTAAACTATGGGGTCCTTCACAGCAAAGGAAAGGGTATGCTTCTGGCATGGTAAACACCAGCTCTTACCATGAGTCACTGCATTCAAACAGCATTTTCATCACATGAAAAAGTAAGATCAAAAAACTATACACACACACACACACACACACACACACACACACAAAATGCTCCTCCCTCCAACATGTAGTCATGTGCTCACAGTTCCTTTGCTTTCAGTGTGACCTAGGTGCACCTAACTTTCTCCGAACAGTCCCTTTCAACTTTACTGCATACAACTGTTATTGTTTTAGTAGGAATGCATGGGGCTAATTAGGCGTATAAATTTTAGCAGAAGTGTAAGGAACTAATACAGCTCTACAATAAGTTGTATAGTTTGGGGCAAGGGGTAATCGGTTTCATATTTCCTCTCTTTTGGGTGTCTACTGTTTGGAATGTATTTTGTTGTCTTGGTTTCCCTCTGCCAGAATACATGGGCTAGGATGCTGTTACTGGACAGATCACAATATCTTGTCCTTTGGTTATGTGGCCCTGTTCAATGATTTTTTTTCTTCTGATTTCTTTCTGATTTCTGATGTTTGAATCGAGGGTTATATGACATGTACATGACAACATTTACAGCTGCCACATCTTAATGTTCTTTCTCTCCATCTCTTCCAAATGCTAGAAGAAATTTAGCAGATAATATTTTTCAAGCTTGCAATATAAAGCTGGCTCAAGTCATTTTGCTACCTGAAATGCAACAGGAAATGGTGCACCTCCCTAAGTCAAGTTGTGTGGTAGCCCAAATTATTTTGGTATAACAAAAAATCCACAAGCACCTCTTCATGAGAATAAAAATGATACATAACTGTTTTGATGTCCTTTCATGACACCCAAAATCAGCTGTCCCATTTTTCCTAATACTAGGGCTTACCTTGCATGAAGATACAGTGATTTGAAAATATTCACCAGCAGAATTTTTGCAGGTCACAGATCTGTTAAAGTACAGGAGTGCAGCCAGAAGGAAATATTACACCAGGACTAAAAAAGCTGTCAATCATCTTCCCTTTGTCCTCACCTAGAGCTACCTGAGTATGTGGGAGCCAGAAAGAGTTGGTTTGGATTTCAGAGAGGACAAATCCTGCAGATGCAAACTGGAGGGCGATACAGAAAGGCATGGTGGGATTGTTGTCATGAGGGTTTTGTTATGTTAAAGAGAAACTGAGTAAGAACCTGAAACAACCCCAGTGTATTTGTTTTGTTTTTTATAAAAAGAGGAGGTGGAATTCTGCTTTCCAGGAGATTAGAGCTAGGGTTGTCAAAGTGCTAATTTTACTGAAGATTACGAACAAGGAATCTCTATTGATTGCTGGCTTGTTTTGTTTTTTCCCTTTTTTTCTTTTACAGAATTAATAGAAGCCTGCATTGCAGGGACTCACTAGCTGGTAGGGATGATAAGGCTCTCTGCAAACATTAACATGAAAGTTTCACTTGCATAAAATATTGATTTCTTACAGAATCACTTGCTGGCAAGTGTGGAGAGATGTGGGGAGGGAGAAGGAGTGTGTGTGTGTGTGTGTGTGTGTGTGTGGAGGGGGAGAGAGAGTATTGGATGATAGTTTAAAAAATACTAGGAGGCTAAGCCGGTATTATTATTAATAATAGCAACCATAGTTAACTTAATGCTTCAAGTTTATGTACAGTTGTATATATTAGGGGTGCACTAGATGGTATCCTTTTCCATTTCTGGGTCAAAGTACTGCTTCCATGGAGAACCAAGTCGTCGTCGTCATCCCCCACAAAACGTAATGAATGAGAATTGTTTTTTATTTTTATTTTTTTTATTAGTAAATTGGTTTTTATTGAATTTACAAAAAAACAAAAACAAAAACGTTGCGAAAACATAGCATTCATCACATACATTACTTACAAAAATAAAACATTACCTACGTTACATACATAATGTTAGCGTATCTGCCTTGTATCTTTACTATCCATCTTTATAAAAAAAAGAACAAGAAAAAAGAAAAAGAAATATGAAAAATTAAATGTTATTCTGCGTAAAAATTAGAATATTTAAAAAGGCCAACAGAAGGCCCATTCATACATAGGAAACACATACAGATTAAGAAATAGTACAAAGAAAAGAATAGTGACTTCCACCACCGTTCGTTACACTTCTTAGTTTTTAACCTATTATATTCATCTGTTAATTCTTTTACAAATTCCTCTCGTTTTTCAACCAATATGTTATTACTCCAAACTGGAGAATTGTTTTTTAAATCATTTGTTGCCATTTGTTTTTCCTGTTACTGCTTCTTCACCATTGCCCCCATACTAGGGCTTATTTCTCTTTTTTAAAGTGATCCTGTCTAATCAGGAATCACATACTGAATGTGTAGCCAATCAGATCAGGCTATATGTGATTGTTGTTGAGAGCAAACCCAACCAATTGAAGGTGTGTTATGGGGCCCAGATCTGGGTTAGGTCAGTTCTGGGTCATCCTGGGTTGAGGTCAATTTGAACTCCCAGATCAGATGCTGGATGAGATGAGGAGGGGTACAGAACCCTTGAGATGAGCCAGCTGGATGAGGCTTCTGTGCAACTTACTGGAGGAGTGAACCACACTCCTGCCACAAAGCTTGAGCCTGGGCACACGCACAGGACAGGGCCCTGCAGAACTAGAACAAAAATGTCCCCCTGAGCCATTTAAGAATCTCCATTACCGGTAGGAGGAGTTGGCTGAAAGCAGAGGCCCATAAGGAGCGTTTGCAATGCCTTGTTAGGAGCTGTCCATAGTGCTGCAACTGCTGGCTAGCCTTGCCTGCCTCATCCTCTTGATGTTGTGGATACTGGCAACACACGGATCATAATCAGATAGCTCTACTGTAGCATTTAACTCTGCACCTGACTCCGCTGCCTTTCCTTTCAGAAGAAGATATTTTGATTCATTTCAAATTTAAAAGAACCTCAATTTTCATTCTTCTTTATTTAAGCAAGATTTATACCCCTCTTAATTAACCAGAACCTCTAATAAAGCAGCATAAAATAGTTGTGAAGCCATCAAACCCAAAGGGTGCAAAAATCCTCAAAACACCAGATCCTTGCCCTGAAACCAATTTTGGAGTTGTGATCATAGGACCTCTTCTTAACTGAAATTGCTCCCACTCAAGCTACTATTACTTAAGAATTCCATATAACAAACCTCTGCCCAGCACCTGCTTCTGGCCTCAACCCTGGGCTGGTTTATGTCACTACTTATAATTCATTATTTTCCCCTCTAACCCATCAGAAGTCCATTTGGGATAAGACTTTCCTGATTACTTCTGTCTCCTCTGCCTTTTTCCTCCTTCTGCCCCCAGCAACCTTTTCCACGCCAACTTTGCTTTATTTATCTCTTCTGCCTCTTTTATCTCTGTTCATCCCTTCCTGGCTCTGTGAGTTTCTCTCTGGAAATGCTCAGCTTCACTTACACTTCCCTCTGATGGTTCTCCCCAAGTTCTCCTTCTTCTTGTCCTTAATCTCCCAAGGACCTTCTGCAGCTGCTGCTCTTCATGCTTTGCGTTTATCTAGCTGCCAGCCAGCCCAACTGCCTCTGCTTTTTCTGCACCGTGGCACTGCCTTGCCCCCTCTGATTCCCAACAATAGTCACTAAAAATACCAATCAAATCAAACACTAAGAACAAATTAACATAAAATTTGTCAAAATATAAGTGAACGCAACCCTTTTAAAGCAAGTATGCATAATAAAATTATACGTTGAAATTGCATGTTGAAATTGCATTATCCCACTCTTCTTCCAAGGAACTTGCTTATTAAAAATCTTTCTAATCTGCCCTTCATTGCAAGTGATTCAGTCCTATTTTTGCACACAAACAGTTTGACACAGGTTGAATCCACTTCTGAAGGATTTTACCTAATTCACGCCTGCTTTACCTTCAGCACCTCGTCCTCTTTCTTAGACAGTGAATTGAGTTGTAGCCTCTTCTTCTTGCTAAGAAAATTATTTCTCTAGGGCAATCCTAGGAAAATCTGTTTGAAAGCCCTCCCTGCTAATCCTGCATTTTGTTTGTTATCAAATTCTTTTAATGTTTCAATTAATTAGCTTTTGCCCACATAACAGCAGCTCCAGAGGCTGCAGCCATCTAATTTGTCTCATCATGTCAGCATCATGTAGACTTCTCAGTAAAGCTGAAAAGGGTGGGATGAAAGCAAAACTACTGCCATCCAGGGGACTTGGATGCAGCCTGTAGGGGTCACTTGTGGAGGGGAAATGACTTGCAGTAAAATCCTATGCATCTTTCCTGGTGTGTTTAGGATTGCAGCCTTAATTTCCCCATCAGGAAGTGATAGACATTGATTTACAGGGGATTTTTTGATGCATTCCCCCTGCTAACTCACAAGGACATTGATGCTTAAAAAACAACAACCCAGCAACTCCTGATGAAGGCAGAAAAGAGCTTGTAAAACTCCAAATAATGTTCCTGGGAGCTAAAGACAATAACAGCAGCACCCACAAAATCTGATTGAGAAATTTTCTTAAACGTATGTTTTAATCTTAGGCATTTCTAATCTAAATTAGACCCTTAGGATCTAAAGTACAGTTTTAAAATTGCAGCTCCTGTGTAGTATCTTCATAAAGGGATGGTGTTTTCCAAGGCAGTCAGCAGAGAAAGGTTCTCTAAAAGGCTTCTTAGTAAATGCTCATGATGCAGTAACAGTAGTAATAAAATTAACAATAATTTTAGTTTAGTTTTTATTTTAGTTTTTTCCTTCCAAAGGAGCCCAGGATAGCAAACAAGATATTTAAAACATTTTTTAAAACAATTCCAACACAGATGCATACTTGGGGAAATCTCAACTAAAAAGGTTTGTTGGAAGATGAAGTTTTTTAGAACCCAACAAAAATACAACAGAGGCAGAGCCAAAGCATAGGTGCCACAACACTAAAGACCTAATTTCTCCACTGAGCAGAACAGACAGTGATTAATTGGGTATATAAGGGGTGAGGAGATCTTTCAGCTGTCCTGGTTCTAAGCTTTAATAGTAATAATGATTTATTTTTTTAATCCGTCACATATGTCAACTCTAAAAAATTTCCTTCCAGTAGCACCTTAGAGACCAACTAAGTTTGTTATTGGTATAAGCTTTCGTGTGCATGCACACTTCTTCAGATACCTTTCTTCAGATTCTTTCGTGCGCATGCACACGAAAGCTCATACCAATAACAAACTTAGTTGGTCTCTAAGGTGCTAAAGGAAGGAATTTTTTTTTTTTTTGTTTCGACTAGGGCAGACCAACACGGCTACCTACCTGTAACTAGAAATATGTCAACTCTGTAATTCATGCAACAACCTTGCAAGGTATGCCAGTATTTTTATCCCCATATTACAAATTAGGGCTGAGGCCAAGAGACAGTGCTTGTCTAAGGCCATGTAGTGAGTTCATGGCAGAAGTGACATTTGAACCAGGAACTTACTGCATTATCATAGAATCATAGTATTTCCTCCCATGCATTGGCAAATGAATTCAAAAATGCAAGCTCTTCACTCAGAAAGAATAACCATTACAGGCATTTGATCTGCATAGAAACAGTGTGAATAAAATGCAGCAGCATTTCAGAGCTCTGCCCCCTATGTATTCATTTAAATATCTGAAGAAAGGCTATGTTTTGCAGGGCTCCCAGTCGCGTGGATTGGTCGCCATGTATGAGCATACAGGAATGTGTGTATAGACTCTCTTCTGCCATTCAAATGAATGCATGCAGTGGTGTGCTAATTTCTGAATAAGATAGAGTACTTTTGCCCACCATGTATGACAAATATCTGAAGACCTGTTTGCTTCCTGAAAAGATCTGCACTATGAGCACAACAGGCAGCAGCATGAAAAGCTTGGGTGGGTTACAGCTCCTGCCTCTCTTTTATGATGCCTGCAATGCAGAACAATTCCAATTATCCCTTGTTTTCCCTGAACATATTTTCATGTTTTCTTAAGGAGAAAATCCGAGTAAATCTGAATCATAAACAGGGCTAGGAGTGCTTGGTGGCTTTAATATATGCATTATAATGTCCTCTGCTTTGAGAACTTCGCTAAGAAGCGGCTTAAAAATCAAAGCAGTAAGTAAATAGTTAATCCCCCAAGCATCTGGTTGTCCAGGTGTTTAAAAAACAACAACTGGGTTTAGGAATTTGATACATTTTCTAATTCTGCCCAAGGCTGGCACCTAGATAGATAGATAACTTTATTGCAGCTATAAGCTCAAACATATATACATAAATAGACACACAAATCAAGCCTCTCTTACAATCCGTTAAAAAAATAAAAATAAACTAAAAATAAAAAAACTGGCACCTAATAGTTTAGTGTTGGCACCAAACATTTATTAACTCAATCACATGTGTTTTGGAAAGAACCTAAATGAAAGAGAGGTTATATTTCCCTGTCATATTTATGAAAAATCAATTTATTTTGAGTTGTGGTCACAAAGTGCGGAAAGTTCTAAATACTATAGTCTAGTGTTGGCCAGGCCAGGTATGTGGGATCTGCTTTGTTCTTTAGTAAAACCCTGAGGTCTAAGTACCAGAGCCATGTGTAAAGCAATGACTCAGGGGATGGGATGGTACACTCTTACAATTAAACCACAGGGTGACGCTAGAATTTGTTTTAGCAACAGAACTGAGCTTGTAGCCCCTTTGAACAAAACTCCGCTCCTAGTTTTACCTCAAGCTAACTTAATTTCAGATGTTTATTTATTTTTAAATAAGTATCTTAGCTGTTGCTGTTCTTAAATATTTGAGAGTCAGAAACCTTTGCTGATCTAATGCAAATTATCTAGAAATTTACTAGTAGATTCTGACGTACCTTCTGCTCATTCTTACTACAGCCCTTTTCTAAGCAGGCAGAACAAATGTGTGTAAGCGCGGGGTGGGGGGCATCAAGGCAATAGCCCCCCTGTGCATTCATTTCAGCATTTGTATGTTGTCACGCGTTGACAAGCACAGAATGTCCAGAGTCAGGAATTAACTCTTTATTGTCAAAAGTACACTTACTCCTAGGTGTGCACCCTATGAGGCACTTGCCGCAGCAGAGAGAACCCACCCAGCCCTTGGCTTATGTATCTCCCCTATTCAAGCTGTGTACAAGCAGGCAAAGACTCCACCTGCATATAACCTTGTGCTCCTCCCTCTTCTGGTCCTGTGAGACAGTGGAGCAGGAGAGGTGAGGGCAGGAGGAGGTGGGGAATCCCTTGACTCTACATCAACTGGTGCACCTGTTCTTCACTCTCCAGTACTGCCACTTCTGCTGCCTCTGACTCTAATCTCCCAGCTGTTACAGCACCACCACCCCCATTCACTGATCCCTTCATTCAAGTCAGTCTCAGGTACCGCTTCTCCCGGTGCCCACTCTTCAGTGTCCAGCCATTACCTGACATCTCTGCAGATGCTCTAATGTTTAAATCAATGTGTGCAGGTTGAGAGCAGAACCTGCCACACCCCCTTACGTGTGTTACCTAATCAGAATATCTGAAAAAGGCTCAAATACAGCTGTGTTTCTGCTGCTGTAATCTTGAAGCAGGGGAAGAGTAATGCAGCTGTATAAGAAGTGCTAGATTACTCTATGGTAGTGGATCCCAAATGTGTTTTTTCCCTCCCACAGACCACTTGAAAATTGCTGGGGGTCTTGAAGGACCACTTAATTATTTTCCCCCCGCCTCGTGTATCGATTGGTTTGCATGGTGCTAGATGCTGTGCGATTTTTAATTGTATTTCTATTGCTTCTTTTATTTCCTATAAATAAAATATAAAAAATAGAAGGAACAATAAATAATAATAATAATATATTATCATTATTATTTATACCCCACCCATCTGGCTGGGTTTCCCCAGCCACTCTGGGCAGCTCCCAACCGAATATTAAAAACACAATACAGCATTAAACATTAAAAACTTCCCTAAACAGGGCTACCTTCAGATGTCTTTTAAAAGTAAGATAGTTGCTTATTTCCTTGACATCTGATGGGAGGGCGTTCCACAGGGCAGGCGCCACTACTGAGAAGGCCCTCTGCCTGGTTCCCTGGAACCTCACTTCTCACAGTGAGGGAACCGCCAGAAGGCCCTTGGCGCTGGATCTCAGTGTCCGGGCTGAACGATGGGGGTGGAGACGCTCCTTCAGGACCGAGGCCGTTTAAGGCTTTAAAGGTCAGCACCAACACTTTGAATTAGAAATGATTATGAATATTTAATGCAATGGATACGCTATTTGTTGTCGGTGTCACAAATACACAGACATGCTGTGGGCCACCTGAATGAAGTTTGAGGACCCCGGTTTGGGAACCCCTGCTATATGGCATTAAATTGTTGTTGTTGTTAATTTTTATTTTGTTGAGGTCGTACGTAATTTGAAAACCAATCCACTCCAAACTCCCTTTGCACCAGTGGAGCAGGTGGCTGGGATTGTGTTAAGCGCAGATAACCTTCTGCCCAGCACTGACAGCCTCTGCTGACCTCCTGCTGGATGTCACCTGCAGAGAGACACTGGAATCACCGGAGGCATCTACCATGAAGCAATACACATGCTGATCGCAACCCAGCACAGAGTTAGATGTACTTTAAGCCCACTTTGAAATCATTTGGTCTTATTCTGCCTAACCTGTGCTATAGTGTGGCCTCTGCTATGTTCCCACTGTTACTAGGCCCAAGCCACATCTATCCTTTTAGCTGCTTATCTCTGCAAGCTGCAAAATCCAGAAATAAACAAAGTCACGGAGAATAGGTGTGGAAAGTGGGTGAGACCGCAACAACCTGCATCAGTGCAGCTTTACTTGAAAGCCAGGCTTGGTAGGTCAGCTGCTTAGGCAGGCCTAGTATTTGCACTGAAGCTACAGCAGAATTTGAAAATGCTTTGAAGATAAAAAGCATTTCAAGGGCATTTTTCAAAAAAAAAGGAATGAAAGGAGCTGTGATCTCCAAAGCCTCTCGCCACTCTAGCATCTCTCCAGACAAAGAAGAAATGCACAAATGTACGCACACAAGCAACAGACCCCCAAAGCCTGCCACAAAGTAGAAAGTTCAAGATAAATGTCACAGATGGTTGACGTAGTTTAGCGGTGAGTGTGTCTGACTAGGAGTGTGGCAATCCACATTCAAATCCCTACTCGGCCATGGATGAATTTGGACCAGTCACGGCCTCCCAACCTAAACTCCCTCACAGTTGTGAGGTTGTTGTTGTTAAGAGGAAAAAAGGGGAAGCTCCTTGGATAAAGGGGGGGGGCGGGTTTGAAATGTAAAATAAATAAATGAAGAATGGACAGCAGCCAAAGAGAAATGACATTTGCTTCTTTCTAGTTACACTGCACATTTTCTTGCCTGTATTGCCCATATAACAGATGATAAACTGTTTTCCTTTAACATACGGTTTATCAACAGCCATCAATTCAACAGCATTTCCTTTCCAAATAATTATGCAGCTCATCTTGTGAAGGAAAAACTTTTTGGAAAATTGATGGACCATTTAAAAGCTGTTATTAGCAGAATAGTACCAAGCAGATACCTGCTGGGACTTCAGGAATCTGAATCATTTATTCTGGGCATGTTTCTAATATGTGAACAATATTGTATGCAAATTTATATTGTATGTGGATTTCAAATCCCTGCCAAGATTGCAAGATGCAAACAGGAACACTGGTGCAGGAGTGGACATTACTGCTTTGGGGGATAATATTGGTCCCATTTTATAACTGAAGAACACTGAGGCACAGCAGTAAATGTTCAGCAGTCAGTGAATGCATGGCACACAATTATTAGACAGAAATAAGAATTTAGTTATTTAATAAAGAGTGTGCATCTCAGCGTATGCAGAGTGCTATCCTTTCACGGCTAAGCATTTGCAGCCTCCCCTTCTCCACACTGTTAGAACTGGGGCTTATGCATGTGTGGAGTATGTCCCATGCAAATTAAAGTCTAGATCATCTTTCTTTAGAAATTATTAAGCACTGACCTCCAAGCCTTCTTTCTCTATTAAGGGAAGGTGATTTAAATATATTATCAGAGGCTAAGCTGTTCCTTTGCGTCACTTCTTTGTCCAATGGCATCTACATATAACTTTCAATCCTTTGCAGGCTCCTTGTTTGAAGCCTCTGTTGTTGTTTTCTGCATGGTGACTATAATCATGTCTGTCCGATGCATTATAAATCACATGTACATACTCACACAATTCTAGCTCTCTTTGTATGTTTCGGATTCTGAAATGTTCCCATCCATCTTGTGACCTTTTATGTTCACAGCATCCTCTATCTGATGTGGTAATAGACATGCCATTTTGGGATTTTTTTTATTTTTTTATTTTTTGCACAGCTACAAACTACCTTCCCTTTCTCTGTTTCCTACATTGCATACATCTTGCCTCAGAGAACAACACATGTTCCTGACAATCTCTCATACAGGGCAGTCAGGGAAAAGCTGTTCTTTGTGAATGACAGTGAGGGCGAGGGTTGATGACGTGGTTCTCCAGAGTTCAACCCTTGCCCACCTCTGAACATTGTTGTTGTTGTTGTTGTTGTTGTTATGCCGCCCATCTGACTAGGCTGCCCCAGCCACTCTGGGCAACTTCCAACAATTTATAAAACCACAGTAAAACATCAAACATTAAAAACTTCCCTATACAGGACTGCCTTCAGATGTCTTCTAAAAGACAGATAGTTGTTTATTTCCTTGACATCTGACAGGAGGCGTTCCACTGGGCGGGCATGACTACCAAGAAGGCCCTCTCCCTAGTTTCCTGTAACTTCACTTCTTGCAATGAGGGAACAGCCAGAAGGCCCTTGGAGCTGAACGATGGGGGGTGGAGACGCTCCTTTAGGTCTACAAGGCTTTAAAGGTCAGCACCAACACTTTGAATTGTGCTCAGAAATGTACTGGGAGCCAATGTAGATATTTTAGGACTGGTGTTATATGGTTCCGGTGGCCACTCCCAGTCACCACATTGCAGCCACATTCTGGATTAGCTGTAGTTTCCAAGTCGCCTTCAAAGGTAGCCCCGCGTAGAGCACATTGCAGTAGTCCAAGCAGGAGATAACCAGAGCATGTACCACCCTGGTGAGACAATGCGCAGGCAGGTAGGTTTTTAACCAGCGTACCAGATGGCTATGTGCCATCCATGTGTTCATAACAGAGAGCATTTCATGAAAAGGGGGGGGCAGAGCACATCTCTATTTGAATATTATGATTTACATTTTCTAAATGGGATACATGAAGCTGCATAAGTCTTCTGTCAAGTTTGCAGCCACCTAAAGGAGTCGGTAACAGCCCTGAGCCATTTGTGTCTAGCACCCCTCCCTCTTTTCCCGTGCAGGCACCTTAGGCAGGTGTAAACAGTTTATCAGTCATTTTGAGATTACCAAAAAAGACACTGAAACATTACATCAGAGAATTAGAACAGGGTTTATCCACAGATAACAGCAGGATTGCATGCAGGTGATTGTAGAAGGGAAATCAAAGAAAAAATATTTCTTCCAGGAAATAATATTTGTCTAAATCTCCTTTGATTAATAACCCCCAAAAGATCATAAGAAACAAAGGAAGTATTTCTGCTTGAAAAGCTGGCTTTGAAATTCTGCTGTACAAAATCCCTTTCTGAAATGACTTTCTGTTTAGACCCAATGGTGTATACTTGACATTTTGAAATCAGAGGATCCATCCTGGTCAATTTCACAATTTTTCTCCTTACAAAATCTCATCCAAGGCTCATATTTCAGCAGCTAAAAATAAATCTGTAGCCCAAAACTGATTCTTCCTCTGCAAACAGTGAGTGAGAATATAGGCTACTCCTGTATTAAAAGTACAGATCCAGGTCATGGAGCTGACCTACTTAGGGGATATTTTAGGGCTTCCCAAAAGGTTTTATGCCCTCTAAATGTCAGTCTTATTGCTGTTTGTAGATCAGCAGAACTCTGCATACTATGAAAGAACTGGTTATTATGATGTCAGGGTTTGTTTTTAAAAAATAAAGTTTTAATTAGTACAGGATAAGAAGTTTAAATAGATCGAAACCTATTGCTCAGCATAAGGACAGGGAAGTGAAGAGAAGATCAAGTCAGCAGAAACGCTGGATGTGCCAGGTCTCTTCATGCTCAGTGTGCAGGAAATTACAAATTCTACCAAGAGACACCACTGGAATTTGATGCTCTTGTCTAAATCTATATATGACTATTGGGGGAGGAGGCAGGTTGAATGGAAGAGTTTAACTGGATTGCAGTACGTATACCAGTAACTAAATGCCACTTCAGGTTGTTTATTCCTCATAGGTTCAGTGTCAGCCCTGTTGTTTCCTAATCTAAAAATCCATATTATCCCTATGTAAGATAGAGGAGGACCCATGTTAGTCTGTTGTCACAAAAGCAGAGTCTTGGAGCATCTTAAAGATTTAACAAATGTATTGTGGCATTAGGTCCTTCCAGTCCTCCTCCGGCTGATGGCTGGATCTAAACATATCTCCTCTTTGCTGTGGTCTGTTCCTGACAGAGACCTTCCATTGGGTCTTGGGCCTCTGGCACTGTAGTCACCAGGCAACTCAGTGGCTGCCAAGAGGTGGGAGGTGAGGCTTGTAATCTTCACGCGTGATAGAGACTCTACCCTTCCATAAGCTGCATCTACACTGATCATTGGCCATTATCATGTTATGGGGGAACTCATTTTATTTCAAATTTAGGTTCGTGTATACCAAAGTCGTTGGACAACTCCATCAGAAACAGGAGTGGAAACCCTGAACAGAATAGACTCCTCAAGACATAGCCCAAGCACTAAGTGCAATTTCACCCATTTTTCCAAATTACACCAACACTCTCCACCGTGGAGTTATAGTGTTCATTTGCAATGCAGCACTGCATTTAAAGAACAGAGACAAGTTAACGCATAACACTGAGACAAACCCTAGCTTAGCATGAGTGCATGAGTGTGCAGGTTCCTAGAGATGAGATCGCAGTCACTTTGCTCATCCTCCAGTGCTCCGAATGCTGCATTGCTGTGAGCTAAACCATGGTTTGGACTAGTGTGCTGTGCAAATGCAGGCTTGTTGTTTGTCTTTTATGGACATGAGTGCTGGAAGAAAGACCTGCTCCCTGCTGCAAGGCCCATTTCCACCTGGCCTAGGGAGCAGGGGCCAGACTCACCCTGAACAGCTAAAAGAGGCTCCTGGGAGGCCGGAGGGACATTGCTGGAACAACTCTTGGTTTGCGGCAACTGGCTAAAATGTTTTAAAATGTTTTGAATGGCTCTAATTTTGGTTCCTCTGTTTTGTTTTTGTTGTGTTGATGTAGGTTAAATATTTAGTTGGAGTTGGTGGTTATTTTAATTTGGGTATAACTGTAAACTGTTGTTGTTATCAACTTCTATTGATTTATTGGTTTGTTTGTTGCTTGTAGAAGATATTTTGTTTTTTAATGTTTGATGTTTTGTTGTATAAAATGTTGTATAAAATGTTTTATATATAATATATAAAATGTTGTAAGCCACCCAGAGTGGCAGAGGAAACCCAGCCAGATGGGTGGGATATAAATTTTAACAAAACAAAACAAATTACAAGTGGTTTGCTTAGAGCGAGACACACACACAAGCTGAGGTTCAGAAAACATGCCAAACCATGTTCTGTTCACAGTAGTGTAGCAGCAAAAGGACCCAAGATTGAAAGAAACAGCTGCAAATCTCCTCCCTGGGAGCCTGTGCATTTGTGATAAACTGTGATTTGGCCTAACATTACATGCAAACCAGTCACAATGTGGGAGGTAGCCTTCCAACAGTGCTTCTTCTATCATGGCTGTGTTCAGAAACACAACCATTCATCAGCTGCTAGTCTTAGATGCTATGTTAATAATACTTGGCAAAGCTATTTTCTTTTGAAGTGTTTAAGGGCACAGAGACCACAATAGAAATTTATATATAAATATAAAAAAGTCAAACCAATTTTTGACCATGCCCTTTTCAGTGGCAATAATGGAGTTGTTAAACCTGAACTGAAATCTTTATCTGAAGAGAGGAATGAATGTTTCTAGGGCAACACTCAATGTGTTAATAAAAGGTGATGGCAGATAAAAAGTGTGTCAAAAATACCAGCCACAGTTATATTGCTAGTTGGTACTGAGTCAAATCTCTGCTATACTCTCCCTGTGGTTTGAGTTACTTGCAGCAACTTGGATCAAAAGGGCCACTAAAGAGTGTCTCCATCCTGATAGGTCACCCATTTGTTGTTGTTGTTGTTCAGTCGTTCAGTCGTGTCCGACTCTTCGTGACCCCATGGACCAGAGCACGCCAGGCACGCCTATCCTTCACTGCCTCTCGCAGTTTGGCCAAACTCATGTTAGTAGCTTCGAGAACACTGTCCAACCATCTCATCTTCTGTCGTCCCCTTCTCCTTGTGCCCTCAATCTTTCCCAGCATCAGGGTCTTTTCTAGGGAGTCTTCTCTTCTCATGAGGTGGCCAAAGTACTGGAGCCTCAACTTCAGGATCTGTCCTTCTAGTGAGCACTCAGGGCTGATTTCTTTAAGAATGGATAGGTTTGATCTTCTTGCAGTCCATGGGACTCTCAAGAGTCTCCTCCAGCACCATAATTCAAAAGCATCAATTCTTCGGCGATCAGCCTTCTTTATGGTCCAGCTCTCACTTCCGTACATTACTACTGGGAAAACCATAGCTTTAACTATACGGACCTTTGTTGGCAAGGTGATGTCTTTGCTTTTTAAGATGCTGTCTAGGTTTGTCATTGCTTTTCTCCCAAGAAGCAGGCGTCTTTTAATTTCGTGACTGCTGTCACCATCTGCAGTGATCATGGAACCCAAGAAAGTGAAATCTCTCACTGCCTCCATTTCTTCCCCTTCTATTTGCCAGGAGGTGATGGGACCAGTGGCCAAGATCTTAGTTTTTTTGATGTTGAGCTTCAGACCATATTTTGCGCTCTCCTCTTTCACCCTCATTAAAAGTTTCTTTAATTCCTCCTCACTTTCTGCCATCAAGGTTGTATCATCAGCATATCTGAGGTTGTTGATATTTCTTCCGGCAATCTTAATTCCGGTTTGGGCTTCATCCAGTCCAGCCTTTCGCATGATGAATTCTGCATATAAGTTAAATAAGCAGGGAGACAATATACAGCCTTGTCGTACTCCTTTCCCAATTTTGAACCAATCAGTTATTCCATATCCAGTTCTAACTGTAGCTTCTTGTCCCACATAGAGGTTTCTCAGGAGATGGATGAGGTGATCAGGCACTCCCATTTCTTTAAGAACTTGCCATAGTTTGCTGTGGTCAACACAGTCAAAAGCTTTTGCGTAGTCAATGAAGCAGAAGTAAATGTTTTTCTGGAACTCTCTAGCTTTCTCCATAATCCAGCGCATGTTTGCAATTTGGTCTCTGGTTCCTCTGCCCCTTCGAAATCCAGCTTGCACTTCTGGGAGTTCTCGGTCCACATACTGCTTAAGCCTGCCTTGTAGAATTTTTAGCAGAACCTTGCTAGCGTGTGAAATGAGCGCAATTGTGCGGTAGTTGGAGCATTCTTTGGCACTGCCCTTCTTTGGGATTGGGATGTAGACTGATCTTCTCCAATCCTCTGGCCACTGCTGAGTTTTCCAAACTTGCTGGCATATTGAGTGTAGCACCTTAACAGCATCATCTTTTAAAATTTTAAATAGTTCAGCTGGAATATCATCACTTCCACTGGCCTTGTTGTTAGCAAGGCTTTCTAAGGCCCATTTTACTTCACTCTCCAGGATGTCTGGCTCAAGGTCAGCAACCACACTACCTGGGGTGTCACCCATTAAGCTTGCCTTACTCATTCCAGCTGAGTCACATCTTCAGACAGAATAATGCTTTAATAAGCCCTTTGCTGGAATGGATTTTCTTTATATGTCAGAAATTAAAATCAAGACAAAGTTGGCGGGAAGCTATTTATCAGGGACTAGGAATTAGCAGAAACCTTTCTTGTTAGTCAAATTGGATTAATTTTTTTGTGTGCGTAATAATCAAGATCCATATGACATTTCATCCATTTTATTAACCAGGCTCAATTTGCAGCATCTGTAGCAATTTTTTTGATACTAAGATTCATTTCAACATAGGCACTATTAGGATGAGGTAGGTAGATGCCAGCACATTCCATTTGTATCACAGCATGGGGCAGCTATGTGCCAGCAACAATGCACTAAATAAACTATTAATAGTAAAGAAGATATAATAAAATAACTGCCTCAGTGGTGTCACCCCAATGAGATACCACTCTGGGGTGATTACAGGGGGGGGGAAGCTTTTGCTATTCAAGGCTGCATCAAAAGAAGATCAGGGGAATCATAGTACCACTCTATTCTGACTTGGAGTACTGTGTCCAGTTCTAGGCTTCACAATTAAAGAATATATAGACAAGCTGGAACGTGTGCAGAAGAGGTCAACCAAGATGATCAAGGGTTTGGAAACCAAGCCTTATGAGAAACGGTTGAGGGAGTTGGGTATCTTTAGCCTTGAGAAGAGAAGACTCCCTAGAAAAGACCCTGATGTTGGGAAAGATTGAGGGCACAAGGAGAAGGGGACGACAGAGGACGAGATGGTTGGACAGTGTTCTCGAAGCTACTAACATGAGTTTGGCCAAACTGCGAGAGGCAGTGAAGGATAGGTGTGCCTGGCGTGCTCTGGTCCATGGGGTCACGAAGAGTCGGACACGACTGAACGACTGAACAACAACAACAAGCCTGGATAAGAGGAGACTGAGAGGAGATATGATAGCCATCTTCAAACTGTCATGGGAGACGGAGCAACCTTGTTTTCTCCTGCTCCAGAGAGTAGGACCTAAACCAATGGCTTCAAGTTACAAGAAGGGAGATCCTGACTCAACATCAGGAGGAACTTTCTGATGATAGGAGCTGTTTGACATTGGAACAGTCTCCACTGGATGGTGGTGGATCTCCTTACTTGGAGGTTTTTAAGCAGAGGTTGGGTGGTCATCTGTCATGGATAATTTAGTTGAGATTCCTGAATTGCAGGGGGTTGGACTATAAGACCCTCAGGGTCCCTTCCAACACTACAATTTTATAATTCTATGATCCCAAAGATGATGCACAATCCTTATTCTTATATATGGGATTGGGATCTAAGTTGGGAGGCAGTCTTCTGGTCATTGCCCAGTTCCTACTATCACTACTACAGTGGTACCTTGGGTTACAGACGCTTCAGGTTACAGACGCTTCTGGTTACAGACTCCCCTAACCCAGAAATAGTACCTCAGGTTAAGAACTTTGCTTCAGGATGAGAACAGAAATTGCACGGTGGCGGCACGGCAGCAATGGAAGGCCCTATTAGCTAAAGTGGTACCTCAGGTTAAGAATAGTTTCAGGTTAAGAACGGACCTCCAGAAGAATTAAGTTCTTGACCCGAGGTACCACTGTATGTGGCTTTGATTCTCTTATATGTCAAAGAGGTCCGGAAGCAAGAACAAGGGAGCTTGCCCAGCAGGTTAAAGGGAGCTAGGCTCGATGAGGTATAGCATCAAGAGTGGCTAGGCATCTGCTAGGGACTTTATAGCTGCCCCATCCCTTTATTGAACATCAGCTTCACCTTCATCCCGAGCACACACTGTCTTCTTCTTCCCAACTACAGCTGCTCAGGAAGGGAAAGAAGGCCTCACACAATCAAGTGAGCTTGGCACCTTCTGGTCTGTGCAGTTTCCTTCAGCTGTAAATGTTTCTAGCGCTTAAGATTAATTCCACCCCACAGCGGGTCCTGCCAGAGCACTGGGGTGATGGCAGCTGACCAAGGATGGCAGATGCTGATGCTAGCCCTGGCTACCTTAATTACTTCATTTATCAATAAGCAAGCAGGAGTAATATCCCACCCTCACCCATTTCCAGACCAAATTTTCTAGCAGTATTCAGCTGAAGCAAAAAAAATACCCAAAGCAGGAGGTATCCTCGCATTATTTTGAACAATGTGAATCAGTGTTTAAATATCTGATGCTATGACAAAAACTTCTGCCTCTCTCACACACAGAAAGATTTCACTACCAGAATTTTCCTCAGATGCAATGAAATCTTTTCTTCATGGTTTAATCCCATTGATTGCCAATGTGAAATAATGGTAATTCACTATAGGGACATTTAGAGCATCTCCTAAATTAATACCAAGCTTTGTTTGAAAAGTTGCTATGTCCTGAGAATTTAAATAAATCGCTTAATTGGTCCAAAAGTTAAAATAAGTTTTAAAATGTACTTGCCTGCTTCAGAGGCATTTTTGTCTCAGTTTTCAAACAGAGGAATAAAGCTGACTATAAAGATAAAATTTAATATTTATGTTGTGCTCATTTAAAAAAAAATAGAAAAGTGACATCATTTTTTATCTTTCATTTTTAAGTAGAATTTTGGTGCAGAGAACATATCTTAAAGCTACCTTTTTCTTAATGAGTGCTTTTTTCTTATTGTTATTAATAAAACTGAGGGCCTGAAATGCACTCACCATATATATCCAGACTAAGCTGCCTTTTACCTTTTCTTCATGCCTTCTTTGTGACTCTGATCTGTGCATCATGCTGCTGTTGTGATGTTTGACGCGTGCACAAAAATCTTGCTCCAAGGTGGGACCCTAGTAACTATGTCACTATATCATTTATGAAAACCATGTGGGTTATCCCCTCATCTGTATCCACATCCTTGAGGCAGACATCCCATATGATAATCCCCAATGATGGGGCTACCAAGTTACATACAATTACTAAATAATGGGATGTTTGTTGTTGTTTAGTCGTTTAGTCATGTCCGACTCTTCGTGACCCCATGGACCAGAGCACACCAGGCACTCCTGTCTTCCACTGCCTCCCGCAGTTTGGTCAGACTCATGTTGGTAGCTTCGAGAACACTGCCCAACCATCTCGTCCTTTGTCGTCCCCTTCTCCTTGTGCCCTCAATCTTTCCCAACATCAGGGTCTTTTCCAGGGAATCTTCTCTTCTCATGAGGTGGCCAAAGTATTGGAGCCTCAGCTTCAGGATCTGTCCTTCCAGTGAGCACTCCGGGCTGATTTCCTTCAGAATGGATAGGTTTGATCTTCTTGCAGTCCATGGGACTCTCAAGAGTCTCCTCCAGCACCATAATTCAAAACCACGCACAATTGTGGTCTGTCCATCCCCTTGCCAGTGCCGGATTTATGTATAGGCTAAGTAGGCTGAAGCCTAGGGCCTCTAAAATCTAGGTGGCCTCACCAGCCTGCCCGCTCCCCAACAGGCAACCTCCCCTCTCCCAAAATCGCCAACCCAAGACTTCATGCGAGGGCAGGGCAACTTGGGCCTCTAAATCTAGGGGGCCTCGCCAGCCTGCCATCTCCCCAGTGCTGTAGTCTCCCCTCTCCCAAAATTGCAAACCCAAGACTTCATGCAAGGGCAGGGCAACTCAGGCCCAGCAACTATGAAACTCAGGGCTAGCCAGTGGGGCCCAATTTGAAACAGTGGGGCCCAACGTTAGGGCTTTTTTTGTTTGTTTGTTTTGTAGGGCCCCAGTTAACAGCCAAAGTCTGCAAAATCATAGCGATATAAATAAAATCCATCTAGATTGCCCTGGTGCGGGGGGCCCATAGGAGTGGCCTGCAGGGCCCAGTTTGGCCAAATTGCTCCAATTGCCTTAAGGTCAGCCCTGATGAGACTGTGCAGGGGTTGAACTGACAAGCCCTGCACCTTCTAGGTCCCTGGTGTCACTATTCAGAATACAGACTCAATGACTTGTTATGGAAATAAAGGGGGGGCACTTATTGGAAATTTGGCAACTTCCATGTACATGAGGTCTGATGCTAATTCCCACCCCCACCCCCGAGAGTTAAATGATAACTCATCAGAGGCAGCTACAGTTGCAAATAGAAACAAAATATCTGTGAAAGGAAGAGGAGCAGGTTTGCTCAAGTGTGTTGCAGGTAGAAATACTGTTTGTAATGAAGTGAGAGCAGTAGTTGCTCGAATTAACAAATAAGAAAGTTTTGAGAATTTACATGCTAGATTAAAATTGATTAATTCATTGAGAATGGGGTTGTAAGAGAAACACTGGAGCCTAATTTGAATAGTAGAGTGCCTAGTATCTGGTGGGCAATCTCCTCCTTTATTTCCACACTGTGGCTACAGATCAAATCACCTGTCAGGAGAGCTATGAGATTCAGGTGAACGTCATATGCCTTGTCAATCCCAGCAGGTATATAACAGAAAGACCCAGCCTTCGGCCTGCCCAGGCCTGCACTTGCATTGCAATCACACTTCAGTAATAAAATGAGAACTGGGTCTTCAGCTGCAAACCTGTCCCCACTTATCTTGGAGTAAACCTCACTGAATACAGTATGGCTTTCTTCTGAGTAACTGCTGTTAACACTCACTGCACTTTACAGCAGCATTGAGCCTTGAGTACTGTTGCAAGCCACAGGACACAACAACCATTTTGAAATTCCAGCCACATCTGGCCTTGTCAATCTGCTTCTTTACTCCTATAAAAGAACATTGTGGTTTCAAGAATCCCTGAGGTGAATCCTGTAGGTATTTGTCCCTGTCTTAAGCAAACATGGTTATTTGGACACAAATTAGATATTTAAAGTGATAATGTTCAGAAACGAGGGCAAACTGCAGCAGATCTTTAGAAATCACCAAACTTGCAGGGGGGGGGGGTTCTTCAAAGAGACATCTCAATGTGAAGTTGCTGAGTAAGAATTCATTAGCAATTATGATGCTGTGAAACCGACAGTGCAATCCTATGCATGTCACGTCAATTACTATTATGTGTAAAAGTGGATCTATAATTTATGTGCATTCTGAATATACGTACTTCTTATTTAATTAAATCTTTTCTACTCAGAATAATGTTTAATCTCTGACCAGAAGGTATATAACTGGATACTGATGTATAATCTAAATTGGGTGGCAGAGTCCAAAATGTGTTTTGTGCAAGGGCCCACAACAAAGTACGGCTGCCATTGTGACATTATCTACTGCCATCTTTTCCATTGCTTGGCATTGTTATGGCTGTGATCTGTGCTTTGGAAATCAACTCATTTCCTCATTTTTCACTAAGCTATGGTTTGGCTTAGCATTACATGCAAATCAGGTCTAAATATATTAGTCTTTAAGGTGCTACTACACTGTTATCTTCAATGAACTGTTTATAAAACTAAAATGGTACACGTAGAATGTGACAGAAAGATATCAAAAAAGCAAAAGCAGAGGCTTTGTATCACTCAGCAATTTAAGTGATCTACAAGGAATAAAAAGGAGGTAGGAATCAGCGAAATGAAAACAAGAGCATATGAATAAAAGAAATACATCAGAAGCAGAGTCAGTCCACGAATGGTGCAGATCCCAAATGTAGAAACGTTAACAGTGTGGTTCGCTGTCAGCAGTGGGTAGGAAAGGACATGAGATGACCTAGAAGTTGCCCTCTTCCTCCAGCTCCTCAGCAAAATTGTAATAGATATGTGTTTTTGCAGAATTAGGGACTGCAGTCATATCTGTCTGGTATTCATTAGGAATCTAATTAGCATCAATTAGTCAAAGAGATAATACTGAGTCGGATTAATTCCACCCATCGTGTGTGTGTGTGTGTGTGTGTGTGTGTGTGTGTGTACATATGCATGCTTTTTTCCTCCTGTAATATTTCTGAAATATTTGGCTGTTCTGAAACACTTCAGAAGGAACAAGAAATGGAATAGGTATAGGTTCAGCATGTGCTGAAATAAATAAGAACATCGAAAATGCTTAACTTTGGGTGGATGATTATGACCAATGAAATCTTAATTGGGGATTTCTACAGAAAATAGTGGAGGGAGCTACTCTTAAGCTTTATTAGCTGGTTTTCCTTTAGATTCCTGATTCCTGTATGGGGCTGGGGCCTGAATTCTTAATCTGCATTGAGCAACATCTGGCTGCTTCCACACTAGATGTTTGCTGTGAAGCAGTCATGCTTTGTACATTCACTTTTTGCTGGCACCGACATGAAGTCAACATCCAGCCCTTGTCATCATATGTACTTTCCATCTTTCTTCAGACATCAAGAAATCTGACTTTTCCCCCCTGGAAAACAGAGCAATAGCACTTTCTTTCCCACCTTGTGACTTTGAACTTCTTCAAGTTCTCATCAGCCCTAGTGACAGCATAATATTGGTTCCACCTACACTCCATTAATTTTGTTGCATTTATCAAGATTTATATACCGCTTGATTGTAATGAAACCTCTAAGGGATTTACACTTGTTTTTCTTCTTTACTGGTGGTCTAGGGCAGTGCATTTTGGTCTCTTCCTATGCTTTAAAGAAAACTGAAAGCATGACTAGGTAAAGCCAATCCTCCATCTAATGACATACTCCAGAGGTTTGGCCACATGGAAACAGAAGCATTCATCTACGATCAGACTATCCCAGACCTTATTTGGGTAGCCCAGAGTATTCCCAGTGTTTCCTACTAGGTTGAAAGCTTGCTTAGAAAGGGATGTTGGGGAGCTAAGAAATGTTGAACAGCAACCAAGCAGAATTATTCCAATAAAGGCCTGTGATTTTAATTGCACTCCGTAGTGCTCTTTCGACTAAAGAAAACTCCAAGCTCACTTGCTCTCCCTTCTGAATTTTGTTTTCTTTTGCTAAAACAACCGCAAGAGGCAGGGGTGCAGTTTGTTGAAGAAACAACCTGGACTGAGTTAATAAGGAAATTGCTTTGATAGCAGTCCAATCGCTGGGCCTGGGTGGCTGTGTATGAATTGCACACCACTTAAAGAGCAGGGATTATTACACTCATACTTCAGCCCAAGACTGCAGTGATGTTCCTTAGACCAGCTGCAAAAGAGTTAGCTCTGCACGTCTCTCTCAAGTGGCCTAAAGGTTTTTAGTGCAATAAATGCACAATAAATGTCTACATATTTTGTTGAGGGGGATCCAAATGTCTTTCATTAAAGTAGCACTTCTTATATGGAGGCATCCATATATATTTTTCCAGCACTCATGCTACAGCGTTTTGTCACTGGGAAAGTGCAGCATCTCCTGCATTTACCATGTCTGTGTGACAGTTGTGTCAAGTGTAATTGTGCCAATGTCATGTACACCTGCTGAATAGTGTCTGTGATATCACTGAAGGGGAACAGCATAACTATACACACAGAGACCAGCCCACATCGTTTTCTGACATTTCACATTAAAATTGTTACATATTTTTTATAAACTTGTTGAGCACTCTCCTAGTCTTTTAGCATGCACCCCTATTAGCAATTACCAGTAAGGTCAAGCCAAAGATGGAAGGGTGGGTGGAGGTAATAAAATAGCTTAAGAGTGTTTCTAAGCTTTCCTCCCCTAACAGTGATGTGCAGAGATTTCTGTACCCATCAGAGCACCCATCAGGTGCTCACAGCCTTGCCCCTGCCATCCTAATCCAAGCCCACAAAGGAGGATCCTGCCAGGCTATATTGTGGACTTTGAGTAAGTGAACTAGGAAAGTCTCTACCTGACATAAATCAGTGGCTGCAGCTCCTCATTAGTGCCAGCTTCTCTGCTTATCTGACTGCCACTTCAAGAGTTGCATTGACTCTCGGATAACACACAGTGTGCAGCAGGTGACAGTGGTGTGAGCCAGTTCCACACTAGTGGGGTGGTTTAGTTCTAATCTGACACCTGCAGACAGAGCCTGGATTTAGCGTGTTGCAATTCTTACTGTCGCCAACTCACGCAAGGCCTGGCAACAGCTCTGATCTCTTGCAGGCAATTGGAGCAGTAAATGGCACCTTGTGCCTCCCTTTTTTGCCCAAATAAATGATGGTCACACAGAGCCAACAAGAGACACTGGGGCAATAAAACAGTTCACTTTAGCCTTCTTATGCTCTGGTTGTCAGCATCCTTACTCCCTTCTACGAGTAGTTTCTCTCTCTCTCTCTCTCTCTCTCTCTCTCTCTCTCTCTCTCTCACACACACACACACACACACACACACACACACACACACCCCACATGTATGTGTATTAGCTGACGAACAAGTAGTGTGACACAATCTAGCCAGAATGACACTAGGTCCAGGGGATTGTGGGGATGCAAAATGTTGGCCAAATTGTAGCAGCAGCAGGGGTGCAAACTTGAATAAAATATTGGATGGGGGCAGGTGAGCCCCGCCTGCATAATTGATCACATGACATGGTGCACACACATCATTTGAATGGCCATGCCCATCAACTTGGGGGGGGCTAGCCCCCTCAAATATTTTATTGGGGGGCCCAAAGCCCCCTTGGCCCCTAGGAGTTGGCTCCTGTGAGCGTTAGCAACTACCTGTACAACAAAAAACATTCAGAATAATAGAAAGAAGTAAGCCATGCTACTGCTATTGGTAATGTCGAGCCCCAGTCCGACAAAACTGTTGGATAATTTCTCATCCCTCTGGAGAAATTCAGTGAAATGGTCAGCCCCTACACACATACGCACAGAAAGAGAGAGAAAGGAGAATTTCCAGAGACCATTTCTGCACAGGCCTATCAGCCAGTCAGGTGGACATTTTCACTTTCTGCCCACATTTCATTTGTTTACTTTAAAAAAAACCCCTATGATTTTGCCCCTGTTGGAAGAGACAAAAACCCATGAGGGTGCTATTGATGTTATACACAGTTGGTGGGGCAGTGCCTCATTTGTCCTAATGGACCAGCCTACAATAGGTGCAGAACAGGAGACTAAGAATTTTCCAGTTGCCTATTTGGACTGTAAAGCCGGGGATATCATTGACTTTACAGAGCAAGTTGTGTTGGGGTTCTCTCTGGGGTTTATTGCAATAAATTGGTCATGTACTACTGGCAAACTGATGGGCAAGATTACCCTTAAAGCACCTTCTGTCTTATGCCTCTATGGTTCTGTAACACAAGCAGACTCCATCATTCACATCTTGTGGCTAAATGCTGCTTGCTTTTCCAAAGGGAGGGGGATTGGCATGAAGCTAGGAAAAAGTAGTTCATTCTTTACTGCAAGGTTCACACACACACACACACACACACACACACACACTTCTGCTGCCTCCTTCATCTTGCTTCAAGTGCATCTATGCACTCAGCAGGGAGCTCAACAAACTTCAAAGTCCTCATCCCTACATTGCTTATCCACACAGCTTTTCTGCTTTTCTTGGCTCAAGCAGACCAAATGATTCCAAGCTGAATCTCCTGCTTCCGGCAGTTTTCTGATGTTCTCAAGCTTCAGCTGCATTCATCCTTGAGGGACCAAGGCCGCCTTTAACCTGTTCAACAGAAGGTGCATACAGGAGGGTGGGGTTGTGCATCCACTCATGCCCACTGGGCCTGCCCCATGCACACATTCAGGTGAGGATGTGAAAAAGCCTATCTCTGTGCAAACCATACTGACTATTAAGGATCAGCAATTGCATGGGCGATGCCTTTATACTTACAGTTTGTGTGCACATTGTTTCTTCTGTGCAGTCACCTGAACTCAGATCAGCGGCTCTCCCTCTGTAGCCACATTCAGCTGAATGTGTGAAAGGAGATCAGTTCAGTACTGCCAACAGAGGACAGTCCAGTCTTTATTTGAAAGGGCTGTCAGATTACAGTCTTCTGTTTCAGGGCTGTCAGATTACAGTCTTCTGTTTCAAGACAGCCTCTGTTTGAAGGGCTGTGTAGTCAAAGTCTGCTTTAAAGCTAAGGAACCATAAAAATGGGGAGCCTTGAATTTGCCCATCAACAGACAGAAGCCCCTGGTCAGCCAAATGAATGGGCACATAGTCACCCACTAAAGTGAAATGTTTTTTTTTCCTATTTCATTTATAGTAATTATTTTTAAATTTGCATCTATACACAAGTTGCCATGTGCAGATTTCATGCAAATCTGTGTCCTCTTCTGTTCACTATTTGGTGTGATGCATTTTCTCTTTTCTGACAATGGCCACCATACTTACATCCATAGTGATACTTGACTGCCTGTGGCCATCAGGTAGGACTTTACCTTCCCACCCTATACGCCCAACTGCCTCCTGTTCAACTCCAAGAATGGACCCAGGACTGGCTCAAGGCATTTTGGTGCTTGAGACAAAAGTATGAAGGCCAACTGGATTAACAGTTGAATCTTATTTCCCTAACCCTCAACAGCCATATTTCATTTCCTGAATGAAATAACTGTAGCAGGCTGGGTCCATTCTTCAGTAATGGTTAATTAAATATAAACTTACTTGCTTCTTGCCTGCATTGCCTGAGCTTTATTGTTTTTATTTCCTGATGGATTATTTATTTATAATATTTAGAATTCATGCTCTTTCTTTGCAAATCTCATGTACGGCAGCATAAAATCCGAAATGGGTGAGAATGAATGTGGAGGCACATACATGCACATGTACTCATTTTTATTCCATATGGGGATCCTCAATAGGCAAAAGAGAGGCATGCCACCAAACTTCCACATACCCTACCTACAGAAGAGGAGCTTTCTGCATGAGAGAGTCCCAATTAATGTTTTGTTTTGTTTGATGTTATTCCCATTCCAAACATTTCAGTACACCAAGAATCATGGGAACCCAAGGGCTTGTAGGAACAGAGATCTGCATTTTGTCACCCAGAGAAACCTGTTTGTGCAACCACTGACCCTGATGTGCAAATCTGCATTTGAGGTTTGGAATAGACTGTGTTTTTCTCCCTAATGGGAATTTTAACACTTTTCATGAGTGATTTAGACTATTTTATGGCTGCCTTTTAGTTTTACTTTACTTTCTGGCTGGTTTCCAAAAATGAAAAGGGCAATGTTGCCACCCACCCACACACACACACACACACACACACACACACACACAGTGGCTGTCTGTTGTGCATGTTTTGTATTTATTTTTGAACATCCTTTGTTTGTTTAGATGCACATGAATGTGCAGCGCGCACACACATTTACCGAGCAGGGGGAGATACTTAGTTGTAAGGTGTGGGGTGGACCTGATGTGAAAGCATTAGCTGAAGAGTAATGCCCCCTCTCTCCTATTCCTATGAGTCCCACGTCTAGGCTGACATGGTGAGCAATAACAACACAACTTTCTGGCCATGTGAGGAGCTTCGGACAACTGTGGCAGATGGTTGCCAGCTGAGGCAGCGTGGCTATCATGCCCAGGGTCAGGGCAGCTGCAGTTTGCTGGCTGATGACAGCAGCAGAAGCTGTGAGAAGCTGCTGCAGACATGACTGAAGGCTGAGGCATGGGTACACCCAACAGCCTTGAAGGCAAGTCAGATCTCAAGCTACTGTAAACAGGAATGGATGTTTTATAAATCCTATATGCTTGATCCCATGGACATCTATTGCATAACGTGTGCCTTAGCCTGTAGTCGGAGGCTTGACTCGCTTTCTTGCAGGGGGCCTGGTTTCAGATGGCATTGCTTCCTGGGACATGATTAGTAAGAAAAGCAGCAGGTCAACAATGTTGTGTGCAATCCATTCGGGGCTCTCGTAAAAGTGAACACCCCTGCTTGAGTAGGACCAAGGCAAGTCGATCTCTGCTTGCAGCGCAAACAAGGCCCTGCTGGCCTGGATCCTATGAGCTGCTGCCACCTGACACTTCCTTTGCCCCAGTGTCTTAGAAGCCTACCCCAGGGTGGAGAGTGTGTGTAGAGGGACACTCTCCAGGCCTCAGCAGAGTGTCTTCCCCCCCCCCCCGGTATTAGGGACTACTATTCCTAGAATCTTCTGTGAAACTGCACACAACATTTCCACCAGGAATTCTGATGACAGGTTGATAGTCAAAGTCTTCAGTAGGAGAACACTCTCTGCTGGGGCCTGCAGAGTTTCCCCTATTCTTCTGCCTCTTCCTTCCCATGCCAGCCTAAGGTAAGTTTCCAGGTGTTGGGGGCAAGGGATGGGGAAGGTACTGGAGACAGGCACATTGGCTGTGAGCTTTTGCAAGCGGCCACATTGAACACTAGCCAAGCCCTTGAGCCTTTGTGCAGGCGCAGACTTTGGTCTACCAGCTCCATCTGGTACGCAGGCTGAGACTCTACCTGCCCGCAGACTGCCTCGCCAGAGTGGTACATGCTCTAGTTACCTCCCACTTGGACTACTGCAATGCGCTCTACGTGGGGCTACCTTTGAAGGTGACCCGGAAACTGCAATTAATCCAGAATGCGGCAGCTAGACTGGTGACTGGGAGTGGCCGCTGGGACCACATAACACCGGTCCTGAGAGAACTACATTGGCTCCCAGTACGTTTCCGAGCACAATTCAAAGTGTTGGTGCTGACCTTTAAAGCCCTAAACGGCCTCAGTCCTGTATACCTGAAGGAGCGTCTCCACCCCCATCATTCAGCCCGGACACTGAGATCCAGCGCTGAGGGCCTTCTGGTGGTTCCCTCACTGTGAGAAGCAAAGCTACAGGGAACCAGGCAGAGGGCCTTCTCGGTAGTGGCGCCTGCCCTGTGGAATGCCCTCCCAGCAGAGGTCAAAGAGATAAACAACTATCTGACATTCAGAAAATACCTGAAGGCAGCCCTGTTTAGGGAAGTTTTTAACCTGTGATATTTTAATGTATTTTAATATCTGTTGGAGGCTGCCCAGAGTGGCTGGGGGGACCCGGCCAGATGGGCGGGGTACAAATAATAATTTATTATTATTATTATTATTATTATTATTATTATTATTATTATTTCAAATTTCAGCAGCACCCTGTGCGATGCCAAAATTCAGCACCCCTTGCCTCTTGTCTTCTGATCTGCTAGATTCACTACATCATAGTTGCAACTCCCCCTAGGCTTGGCTCCCAGAGCGGTGGAACCAGTTACGCTGTCCTAAATCCACCACGGTTTTGTGAGTGTTCACTTGGAATGCTCACAAGGGCTCAGTCTCTTTCACAATGAGCAGCAAGATGCTTTTGTGTCCCTAGAATAAACAGGTTTTGCCCTGGATTCTGCCTGACTACTTGCCCTGGACCTACTTTAGGGCTCCACCCACATATCAGAGTATTTTTATTTTGTGAGCTGACAATGCTACTAATTTGGGGCTCATGGGTGTTAGTCTGTTGGACGTCTGTGTCCCTCTTAATCACTTTTGCAATCTGTTTACACACTGTTTCACTTTAAGAATTGATAGCAGTATGTGGCCAAAGTTCACTGTAAGAGAGAACACCCCCCTTCTTTTGCTTAGGATTACATGTTCTCAGCTACTGTCTGGAGAGCCCAAGTACTTGGCTTTCCTCTGCCTTGTCAGTTAACTGGAGCATGGTGACCTTTCCTTCAACAAACATAAAGTGCTATCTATCCTGTGACATCCTGCTCAAAGAGGAGAGGTGACTAAGTGGCATCACAGTTCATGAGCCACTTTTGGAGATGCTTCGGGCAGCAGGAAAGCAACCAAACAGCTTCAGACATAATGCTGGTCTATACAGTCTTCTTATTCACCAGAGCAGAGAGTGCATGCTGCTGCTGCTACTGCTTTGAAAAATGGAAAGTCACAAGACTTTTACACCTGAATATAGAGATCCACGCAGGTAGCGCTGTGGTCTAAACCACTGAGCCTTGGGCTTGCCGATCAAAAGGTCAGCGGTTCGAATCCCCGCGATGGGGTGAGCTCCCATTGCTCGGTCCCAGCTCCTGCCAACCTAGCAGTTCGAAAGCACATCAAAGTGCAAGTAGATTAATAGGTACTGCTCTGGCAGGAAGGTAAATGGCGTTTCCGTGCGCTGCTCTGGTGTCAGTGTTCCGTTGTGCCAGAAGCGGCTTAGTCATGCTGGCCACATGACCCGGAAAAACTGTCTGCAGAGCGAACAAACACCGGCTCCCTCGGCCTGTAAAGCGAGATGAGCGCCGCAACCCCAGAGTCGTTCGCGACTGGACTTAACTGTCAGGGGTCCCTTTACCTATAGAGATCCTCTCCCATTAGTATCTCAATCTAGACCTTGGTACTATCTCTTTCTCTTCCCCTATCTCCCTGCTTTATTATTATTATTTTCTTGCCTGTTTAGAACTACAAAATCGATTTGAAGTGCTCTCAAATCTGGAAGATGAAGAACAGACTCCATTGGAAGATCTCTCCCTCATCACAGTTGATGAGGTATATGAAGACGAGCAACATAGTCAGTCCTCTGGGAATGTGCAGGCGACCTTGGAAGGGACAGCACATGTAAGAATCCCGACCAAGCCTAAGAGGAGGCGTGTAGTAGTGATAGGGGATTCCCTACTGAGGGGTACGGAAGCAGTGATCTGTGGGCCTGACAAGATGTCTCGAGAGGTATGCTGTCTCCCCGGGGCCAAGATCCATGATGTTACAGAATGGCTGCAAGGAATAATTAAACCCACGGATAAAAACCCCTTCCTTTTAGTCCATGTGGGAACCAATGACACCGCAAGCCATAGCCTCCAGAAGATCAAAAGTGATTATGAGGCTCTGGGCAGGAAGCTGAAGCAATTAAATGCACAAATTGTCATCTCATCTGTCCTCCCAGTTGAACGCCGTGGCCCAGGAAGAGAGGGGAAAATAGGAGAAGTGAACAACTGGCTTCGCAAATGGTGCCGGCAGGAACGGTTTGGTTTCTTAGATCACGGTCTGCAGTTTCTTGAAGATGGACTTCTGGCAAGTGATGGGCTGCACCTCACAAGGGTTGGGAGGAATGTTTTTGCCAACAATCTCAAAAACCTCATCAGGAGGGCTTTAAACTGACTTATGTCGGGGAGGGAGACAGTGGTCCTGAAGGTAGGAGTCTATCAAATGCTGAAGATGATCATCCAAAAGTCAAGGACCAAATGGAGCAAACAGCACACAGACCTAGTGGTGGGAGGAAAAAATCCTTAAGTAGGAGACTAGGGGGAATGATCAATGGTTTTCAATGTCTGTATACAAATGCACAGAGCATGGGAAATAAACAAGATGAACTTGAGCTCTTGGTACAGCAAACTAAATACGACATAATAGGCATCACTGAAACCTGGTGGGATGAGTCTCATGATTGGAATGTAGTAATAGAGGGATACAATCTATTTCAGAGAAATAGACCAAACAGGAAAGGAGGAGGAGTGGCGTTATATGTCAGGGATGTGTATACCTGTGAAGAGATCCATGATTTAAAACTTCAAAGCCAAATTGAGAGTATCTGGGTCAAAATTAAGGGAGAGAAAAATAACAGTGATCTCATGGTGGGAGTTTACTATAGATCCCCAAGCCAAACTGAGGACATAGATGATGCCTTCCTGGAACAGATGACCAAGCATTCAAAAGGAAATGAGATAGTAGTAATGGGGGATTTCAACTATCCTGATATTTGTTGGATGTCAAACTCAGCCAAGAGCATAAGGTCGAACAGATTCCTCACTGGCCTTGCAGACAATTTCATTGTCCAGAAAGTGGGAGAAGCAACAAGAGGATCAGCCATTTTAGATCTGGTCCTAACCAATAGTGATGACCTGGTTAGTGGGGTAGAAGTGGTAGGATCATTAGGTGGGAGTGATCATGCTCTTCTGGAGTTTATTATACATCAGAAAGGAGCAACCAAGCATACTAAGACTCAAATTCTAGACTTTAAGAAAGCCGACTTCAGAAAACTTAGGGAAATGCTGGGTGTGATCCCATGGTCAGTAATACTAAAAGGGAAGGGAGTTCATGATGGATGGGAGTTTGTTAAAAGGGAGATATTAAAAGCACAACTTCAAGCAGTACCAATGAGACGAAAACATGGAAGGTGCCTAAAGAAGCCAGGGTGGCTATCTAATGAACTTTTAACTGAGTTAAGATTTAAAAGGGATATGTACAAGAAATGGAAAAAGGGGGAAACCACCAGAGAGGAATTCAAACAAATAGCCAGCACATGTAGAGACAAAGTCAGAAAAGCTAAAGCACAGAATGAACTCAGGCTTGCTAGAGAGGTTAAAAGCAATAAAAAGAGTTTTTATGGGTATGTCCATAGCAAAAGGAAGAACAAGGAAACAGTGGGGTCACTTAGAGGAGAAGAAGGTGAAATGCGAACAGGGGACGCAGAAAGGGCAGAACTCCTCAATACCTTCTTTGCCTCAGTCTTCTCCAAAAAAGAAAACAATGCCCGACCTGAAGAATATGGAGCAGATGATTCAGCAGGGGAAACACAGCCCAGAATAAGTAAGGAGGTAGTACAAGCACACTTGGCTAGTTTAGATGTATTCAAGTCTCCAGGGCCAGATGAACTACATCCCAGAGTATTAAAAGAACTGGCAGAGGTGATTTCAGAACCACTGGCAGTAATCTTTGAGAATTCTTGGAAAACAGGTGAAGTCCCAGCAGACTGGAGGAGGGCAAATGTTGTCCCTATTTTCAAAAAGGGGAAAAGAGAGGACCCAAACAATTACCGCCCAGTCAGCCTGACATCAATACCAGGAAAGATTCTAGAGCAGATCATTAAGCAAACGGTCTGTGAGCACCTAGAAAGGAACGCTGTGATCACTAAAAGTCAGCATGGGTTTCTGAAAAATAAGTCATGTCAGACTAATCTGATCTCATTTTTTGACAGAATTACAAGCCTGGTAGACGAAGGGAACACTGTGGATGTAGCCTATCTTGATTTCAGCAAGGCCTTTGACAAGGTGCCCCATGATATTCTTGTAAAGAAGCTGGTAAAATGCGGGCTAGACAATGCTACCATTCATTGGATTTGTAACTGGCTGACTGACCGAACCCAAAGGGTGCTCATCAATGGCTCCTCTTCATCCTGGAGAGAAGTGACTAGTGGGGTGCCACAGGGTTCTGTCTTGGGCCCAGTCTTATTCAACATCTTTATCAATGACTTGGATGATGGGCTTGAGGGCATCCTGATCAAGTTTGCAGATGACACCAAATTGGGAGGGGTGGCTAATACCCCAGAGGACAGGATCACACTTCAAAATGACCTTAACAGATTAGAGAACTGGGCCAAGGCAAACAGGATGAATTTTAACAGGGAGAAATGTAAAGTACTACACTTGGGCAAAAAAAATGAAAGGCACAAATACAGGATGGGTGATACCTGGCTTGAGAGCAGTACAAGTGAAAAGGATCTAGGAGTCTTGGTAGACCACAAACTTGACATGAGTCAACAGTGTGATGCAGCAGCTAAAAAAGCCAATGCAATTCTGGGCTGCATCAATAGGAGTATAGCATCTAGATCAAGGGAAGTAATAGTACCACTGTATTCCGCTCTGGTCAGACCTCACCTGGAGTACTGTGTCCAGTTCTGGGCACCACAGTTCGGGAAGGATATTGACAAGCTGGAACGTGTCCAGAGGAGGGCAACCAAAATGGTCAAGGGCCTGGAAACGATGCCTTATGAGGAACGGCTTAGGGAGCTGGGTATGTTTAGCCTGGAGAAGAGAAGGTTAAGGGGTGATATGATAGCCATGTTCAAATATATAAAAGGATGTCATATAGAGGAGGGAGAAAGGTTGTTTTCTGCTGCTCCAGAGAAGCGGACACGGAGCAATGGATTCAAACTACAAGAAAGAAGATTCCACCTAAACATTAGGAAGAATTTCTTGACAGTAAGAGCTGTTCGACAGTGGAATTTGCTGCCAAGGAGTGTGGTGGAGTCTCCTTCTTTGGAGGTCTTTAAGCAGAGGCTTGACAGCCACCTGTCAGGAATGCTTTGATGGTGTTTCCTGCTTGGCAGGGGGTTGGACTGGATGGCCCTTGGGGTCTCTTCCAACTCTAGGATTCTGTGATTCTGTGATTCTGTGATTCTGCCTTTGGTCATGAACTGCTCACCTGAATGAGTTTGATCAGCCTTTTTTAAATTGTGGAAAATACCGTGGAAACAGAATGAAGCAAAATTATGGGCAAAAAAGATGTACAGACGACTTAGACTGGAAATAGGCCAATTCCTCCACCTTTAGTTCCAGGTCAGTTTCTGTGGATTCCTCTTTCTCCATCATTGTTCAGCATCACATCAGCCTCTGTGCAATCTGCCAGGCTTGTCAATAACAGCCTCATGTCCTCTATTCCATAAATTATTAATGACTTTGTGCAGCTTTGTCCCATTTGCATTGAGCCCATTTGCAAAACCATTTTCCTGGGCACGGTGTTTTGACAACGGAGGCACTGATCGCCATTTAATAGAAGGTATAATACTGCCTTGTATAATGGGCAGCACACCAGACTCCTTATAAATAAATAATATGTGGCCTATTGATTTTGCCAAATAAAGTTTTTTGGCGTTAAACATTATCCCTATGTTCAAGATGATCTTACTTCTCTTTACCCTCTTCTTCCATCCCACAGGAGTAGTAAGGGTCAAGCTAGATGTGACGTACAAGATCTGTGATTCGACTTCTCGGTATTTTCTTTAAACTTAAAAGTAACTGCAGGAGTTTTATCAGAGCAGCAGCAACAACACTGGGGAGTGGTGTTTGACCTTTCTCTCCTGCACCATTTTTCTGATCTGAGTTGTCTTCCAAACCTGATGTTAGCCCTACTGAGGGAAGGAGAGAGGAGGGGAGATGCCCCCCCCCAAAGCAGGGCTAATAGCAGCATGGTAGGGAGGTGAAGGGAAACACACACAAAACAGGATAAATAACTGAGTCCCCAGTGGCTAGTGCCACTGCTCTAATTGAAAGCGTAACACTCCCCACCCAACATCTACTTTCAAAGGAGAAAGCAGTCAAGGGATCTGATCATGGATCTGAGGCATTACTTCTGTTTTGTCCCTAAAATGAATGCAAATGTGCAATGCACAGAATTCCTCTGTTATGCCTTCCCCTTCTGCTTTGCTTCTGATCATCCAATTCATGTTCTATATACTAATTCCATCTATGTCACAGACTTCCAATTTAAAGTACATAGTAATAAAAATACCAATTCATGCACAAAGAAAAGGAAGGGAGAAGATAGTATGAACTGGTCAGTTGCAGCCTGGTTAAGGAATGTTTCCTGATCTCAAATGGAACACATGTAAGCTTCTTGGGCTAAGTCAACCTGTGTGGCCTATTCATTGCCAATCTTTAAAGGGGCCCCTTAAACATATTGTTACTGGGAAGGAGGGAGGAGTCTACAAATCCTAGTGGCCTCCTAAATCTCCAATGTCCTGCTTTGAAGTTTGCAACAGAACCTTTTATCTGCAGTTGTGAATGTTTATTTACAATGGGGGGGAGCAGAGCGATACCCTCTGTGACAAAATGGGAAGATGTGGCACTGGAGAATCCTCATGATCAGTCGAGGGAACCCCACTCCTGATCCTTGGGTCCTAAACCTCCACTTCCTTGTGGGATATCTTCAGGAGAAGAAAAGCCTAAGGGGTAAACTCTACACAAATCCAGAGTAGAGTCCCCAAGACAGTTGGATGGCACTTTGTACGCCTCCTTCTGGCAACTCCTGCAGCCAGGTTGGTGCCAAACATATTGCTCTGCATTCTTTTTGACCCCATCAGTGAGGCCAAGAGAGGGTCTTGTTGTCTGGGCAGCCCAGGACCTCCATACACACTGGCCAGGCTTGTGCCCTGGGGGAGGTCACTTCAGTGCTGCTAACACAGCAATTTGAGTTTGAGCCCCCAGAGCTCGAGACAGATGAATGCCAGCAACAACAATTAACCAATCCTAAGAGTCCTCCCCCCCAATCAGTCCTTAAGAGTTTTTCCCTTTCCCCACGGCTGCAGTTCTAACCAGGTCTACTCAGAAGCAAGTGCTATTCAGTTCTGTTGGGCTTACTCCCAGGTAAATGGGGTTAGGATTGCAGCCTAACTCTCCAAGGCAGAATGGGCCGTGTTGCTGTAACTGTGAATAAAATATTTTCGTTTATTTATTTAAAAACATATTAACATACATAAATTTTCATATATTGTTACAAAATTGTATAATTTGCTTTAATACGTACATCACATTTGAACATATGCAGTGATAATTAAGCATATAAATAATAGATCAAGACTTCTTATGTACTTTTCTTACAGCACAGAACACAAATGACCTGTCCTTGGATTAAATCTATTAATTCTGTCACAAAATCTGTAACTATGAGTGTATTGTTTTTCTTTCCCCTGCAGCTGATATATAATTACTAATTTTTAGTCCTCCTTCCATTCCATTAGAGATATACCCAGTGTAAAACCCCTAGATAAAAGGATAAAAAGAGCCAGCAGTGAGTTGAGAAAATCAATGATTTGGCAGAAGAATGCCTATGAAAAGAGAAAAGTCTTTGGGAGCTATCCTAAGCTTCCTGAGAGGGCAACTGATGGGCTATGGGATGCTGTGAACTTCTGTCTGCACTCACAGGGGGATAGAGAGGTCTAAGGGCAGAGAAGGTTGACAGTCCCAATGGCAGTAAGAGAAGAAAATAGTGGATTGGGAAAAGGCCTTGGACTCAAAGCTCTCCCGTTCCTGCAAGACACTCTACATAAGACACCTACAGCAGTTCAGGAGGTGGCAAAGTCACCTTAGTGAAACCAACAGGAGAGGTTTTAGGAGGGGGAGCAAAATGGAGGAAGATTGGGGGAGAAAGTTTGTCATGGCTAGTACAACCTTGGAAAGACCCAGGGTGTGGTGGTTCCTTCACCTCTCCACTGTAGAATTGGTCTATTTGTAAACTGGCAGAAGACCATCAGAGAGAGGGAACGTCATAGAGATCCACAATCTAGGTGCAACTACTTCCTGCTTCCCAGACCCTAAGGTAAATTTCTGGGTGCAGGGGGAGGTGTCAGTAGCTTCACAAATGTTCAGTGAGCAGACAGGCTCACAGGGGGAACACTTTATTGGTGCAATAAATTAACCAGAAGCTCATAAGTCTGTTGCCAACAGTTGTTCATCCTTCTAAGATAAATCACTTAATTTGATAACCTGCATGATGCCCTGATTGTTCAAATTCAACATGTGATCTCAGCACTAACCATGGACAAAGTTCAGCATTTAACACATCTCAGATAAGCAAGGAAAGAAATGTATGGCCAGCTAGAAATGAATACGAGGACAGAGGATTTTTTTGTGCCTGTGGGCTTATTAGCAAGCGGGAAGGGGAAAGGTCTATGGTACATCCTTCACCTTTGATACAGACAACCAGGCTTGTGGGGGAATTTGGTAACATTCCTTTGCTGAGTGTACAAGGAGTGCCCTGGGCAGCAGAACATCTGGACCAGACGGTGAATGCTGTGAGTTTGATTGCTGGCAGTCACCAACAGTCTGTGATGAAGGTGACCTGCACACTTGTCCCATTAAATGTTTCAAGTCCTTAGGGTGTTTTCATCATACAAAGGAATTAAAATAGGTTCTTGGTAGTTGACAGGAGGCTTCAGGTGCATCAGAAAATTAAGCCCTGGCAATTGAATTAACTCTTTCTCTCTAAGCTTCGCTTCCCATCTCACAAAGTAAAAAAGGATGCATTCGATAATGTGGGCACAGAGACTAATTTTTCAGAAAGGCAGCTAATATGTGTAAATAAATTATGGTGTATGGGTATATGTGGAGAGAGAAAGAGAAGCAGAGGCACCAGAGCAAAATTATCCTGGATGCATTTCAAAATTTATCGTTGGGTATCTTTAAAAACGATCACTGTTAAAATATTGCAAATACAACACATCAGTGTGGTACTAGGTGCGGAACAAAGTGTAGCACTGAAACAGCTCTTGATTAGATCTATTGTATCTACAATAAAATAGAGGACAGGCTCAGGACGGGCATCTGAGTCACAATGACTGACACCATGAGTCAGAGGAAAATCAGAGAGTAGTGCCATATCATTGCTTTTTTGCAACCAATATAGGACTTTTTTGGGAGGGAGTTATGTAGATTCTTGGCTCAGCGCTGGACATAGGTATCAATTAATTTGAACCATACAGCACTGTGAAAGCATGCTTGTCTACCAGTGATGGGGACGACGACACTTGACAAGTTCAACATTCTTGGAAAGTTGTCAATTTGTTTTTCATGTTCCAACGTTCATTGTCGGCACAGACTACATTTGAGGGTAGCTTGGATGCTGCTGAAATTAAGGTTCTGCCTGGTGTCTGCATGGTATTTGTACAAGAACTCTGATTTAAATATATGGTGTTTGTATTTGTGATATACTATGCTTTTAGGGCTTTAAAGGGGTGGAATGCATTATGACTCTGCCAGCCAGGTGGGAAAAGACAGTCACAACTACTAGAACTGTTGCAGACTTATTATCTTCTATAAATGTGCAAGGGTTTTCTGTTTTTATAAACTGCATTTTCAACTGCATTTTTATAGTAGCCCAGCAATGGAAGGTTAATTGTAACAACACTGAAGTCTCTATTAGTTGCAAAGTTAGAGAGATGCCTGGATATTACGACCTTGCCTGCTCCTGGGTTAGCAGCCTGACTGACTGCTTGTTCATTGGCTCTCTGACCGGCAAGCAAAAAGGTGGTAGCAGTTATGAGGAAGAGGAGCAGCAGAAGCACCTGGTGATAAGGGCAGTAAGGAAGGAAACCCATGGAAAGTGCCTTGCCCAAGGTCCCTCCTGAATTTAGAGCTGATGTTAAAGGACAGACCTGTCCTCCAACCCCAGCACTGGCAAATGCCACTCCAGCAGATGGTGTCATCAGTGCTGCTGTGAAAAAAATGAGACACATTCCTCCCCATTCTTGCTCCATTGTATTTCTTTTACCATTCGCGAAGGGCATTAAATGGCTCCCACTGTATTTCTGTTTTTCTTGGAACAGCCAAGATTGGAAAGCTCAAAGGGAAAGGGAATATCACAAGGAAAAAGGCGGCAACAGGTAAAAGCAAGGAGGAGGTTATAAGTATGCCCATGCCAGAGCCTTAACTGGAAAAGGCCAACTGGTGAGTCCAGTTGTAAGGGTGCCTGTTGGTGAAGGCTGTTTGGCAATAAGGGTGAAGTGGGAGGTGAGGTTACTTGGTTGGTCGCATTTCCATACTTGCTGTATGCCTAACTGAGATTTGAAATGGGTTCTGTAGTATTTCTAAATAAAACCAAGTGTTTTCAGTAATCTTATCCGTATGTGTGAAAATAGCATTGGGCTGTATGAAGCTGATAAATTTGGCTAAGGTCATTTTGCAGAGTTCTGTTTCAATGACTCACCGAGAGAGTGTTTGCTGGAATGCATCAGTAAATATAAACTATCGTGCTGGCAAATGTAGTACGGAGGAGAAGTTGTTATCAGTGCTTCTTGGCCAGTCTCCCCCCAGTTTTCACACACCCATTCTGCACTTGGAAAGAGATCCAGAGATTCTGAAGCAAATGCAGTCATTTAGTCGAAGTTAATTAATCCTTGCTGCTTTCCATAGTGACATGCTGGAGCTATCAATTGGGCAATAAGGATAACCTGCAATTCTCCCACATGGGGGGAGGCCCCGAACTTCCCTTTGAGACAACCCTACTCCCAGAGTTCTTTGCTAAATACAGCTTTGACTGCCAAAACATTGTCTTTAATTAAATACATGGGGACTCTCTGCACAGCTGGTGAAGGTGGAGAAAGCTGCTCTCCTTCAAGCTCCCACTAGAGCGCTTTCTACATCTTCCGTCCCTGGTGAAAGAGGGGCATGTAGTTGCTTGCTCCTCAAGCACAGCACAAGCATGTAGATAAGCCATCTGCCACAGGAAAGCAGGGTGGGTGGAGAGAAGCAAGTGCAGCCAGCCAGCCAGCAGCCTCTGGCTTAAGCAGAGTATATTTGCCAAAATGTTGGGTTTTGTTTTGTTCTCTCTCTCTCTCTCTCTCTCTCTCTCTCTCTCCCTTTTGCAGGGTCCTCAAGAGATACTGGAGGAGCCTCCCAATTACACTCTATCCACGTTTATCTCTAGTATGCACTTGCACATGTTTCAAGCATGACCCAGTTCACTTGTTAATTCTTTGGGGTACGTCAATTCATGAAGGAAAAGATAGGCTCGGAAAGGAAAAAGGCAAAACCCATGACACTCTCGCAGCCTGCATTCCCATGCAACACTAAGTCAAAACATGGTTTTGGCTTGTTCCTGGCTATAGACTGTGGCTAAGGAGGAGCTTAACCAGAATCCCGGGTTTGGCCAATATGCTCAGCCAAACCTTGCCATGTCGTTGCTGAGAGGAACGGAGGAGAGTCAAAGTGGGTGTAAGCTTTGCTCCAAGGGCCAGCGCATTCACACAGCCCCAGTAAACCATAGTTTGCTTTACCATAGTGGCCTTCATCCCTTCCCCAACGATTTACTTAATATTTGCCTGTTGAAGAGGAGCCAAGGGGCTCTGTTTTGCACCCCCCTCTGTGCTGGGTTCCCTTCTTTGCTTCTTTGTTTTACTTAGCATATCTGTTGTAACGAAGAGGAACGTGGGGTGCTGCAGGGAGGATCATTTGCTGTTAAGGTGCAAAACTGAGTTTCCCTTGCAGAATAGATCTGCTGTGTGGCACATGTGCACATTAATGCCGCGTTTGCCCCTTTGCTCAAAGGGAACTAAAGCAACCAAATTCACTGGTCCTAAGCAAGAAGTTTAAGATTGGAGTTGTCGGTTCAATCTTCCAGAGCAGGCAATATATTGGTGGCACCATGACATGTCATTTCAGAATGCTTATAAAAAACAGTTTCCCTGCTGGAACTCTGGGCTAAAACATCTCTAAATAGAAATAGGCCTGGGCACAGGAACTAGGATGTCTATTTAGATCTCTAATACTTATGTTCTAGTGTTTAGGATGTGAGGGGGGAGGTGTGGCTCAGAATAGAATTCAGAACAGTAGAATCCCTGCGTAGCGACAAAAGCCTGCAGCAGCTCCTGCTGCCTTCACTGCTGTCTGCCTACAACCCACCACCATGCTTTCCATTATTAATACACATTTCTAACAGAACCCAAAACATGGCAAAAGCAGTAGGAGCTGGTCTAGAGGGAACAGGGGGAAACAGACAGCCTGGAAGCGCTGCATCTTTGTGAATAGGTTTGGATATGCACAAGACCGGCATCTCAATGAGCACCATTGCATGAACATCCCCACCAGCAAATGTAGTGCCAGTGGCAGCATAGTGAACAGCAGTGGGGTCAGAGAAGGCAAATGTAGTGCTGCTGTGATCTGTGGTGAACTCCTGTGAGCTGCTTGCCATTTTGACGTTCTCACATTGCGCTGGTGTAGCTTCACCCTGGGGGCGCTGTGGAAACATCAAAATGGTGGTTTCCATCCTAAACATGGGCTGCTGCCATTCAAGTAACTTGAAACCAAGGACGGTGGACAAGACAGGACCCAGTTCAATATGCCAGGGGCTGCCCTGGATACACAAATCATCCCAAAACTGATGGAGTTTGATAAGGTTGCTTAGAATCTGTGGATTTTTGGAGGAGTCCAGTAACTTAAGGATGATGAAATCTGCCAATTTCAGTTTCTCTTTCCACCCCACCCCACCCCGGTCTTTAGTTCAGTTCTCCACATTTCCACATCAGTTTGATTTGTTTATTATTTTTTTTAAGTCCGCTTGAAAATTCACCAGCATTTTAGTGTGAATTTAATGTGAAATACACATATTTGTATGCGATTCTAATATTCACATTTTTGCCACGCAATTCCCCCTAAAATAATGAATTTTTGTATATTATTTTCAGCAATACATGCACTTTTATGGACACTTTACCCCAGCACATGCATTTTTTAAAAATACGTTACTAAGCTGGGGAAGTGCATTGCAAAATTCAGAGAAACATGAATTTCAAAGGATCACTGTGTGTTAGTCCCATACTGCTTTGGAAAGTGTGAATTAGGTAGCTTCGCCTTTAAATGGGAGCTGAATCAGATTTCTCCCCTACCCCTGCTAAAAGTTTTTTTTTAGAGAACAATCAATAATCCTTCCCTCTCCCCACCACTGTCACAGCACCAGCAAATCATAGACATATATAGGAGAAAGGGATGGCAGCCATTCAACTATCACTGCCCCATTGAGAGTTCTTTGACTGCTGTTTCTGGCCAGGAGATATAACCACTGATATATTATCACCAGTTGCATGATTTCTTGCTTAGGGCACAGAATACTGTGGGTTCACCCAGGGCTTTTTTCAGCTGGAACTCACCGGAACTCAGTTCCTGCACCTCTCAGGTGGGTGCCATTGCTATTATAAGAGAACAAGGGAGGTGTTTGTGGTTAGTTCCAGCACCTCTTTTTCTAGAAGAATAGTACTGGGTGCACCTTATGCCTTGGAGGCTCTTGAAACATCCACAGCAGCCGCAGGAACCTCAGGGAAGCAGGACTTCCAATATATGCCTGAGATTTGATGGGGTGATGAGGGTTGAGGGACAACAGCACAGCATCCTCTGGTGTTGAGAAGAACAGCCTGTGGATTTGTCCTTCTTCCAGGGGCCATTCTGTGCACAGAAAGACAGACAGACAGGCTGCCCCTTTCCTCCTCTCTCGCTGCCCCCTTCCCCTCATCTCTCATTATCTTTTCATGTCTGTTTAACAGTATTTGCTTTAAAGCTTTCATTCCAGCTTGTTTAGTGCTGAAATGGATAAAGTGCCCTCTTTCCCCATGACCCCTGTTAGAGTCGTGAATAAAAACAAATTACAGTAAATTACAGAGGTGTTGCTGGGTATTACCAGAGGAGTGATGAAAATATGATGGCAGTTAATAGAGCATATTTAAAAAGATACCAGGCAATTGTTGTCTGCTCATAGGCTTTGGGGGATGCGGCAGTAAACAGAGAGAAGAAGTGGCATTGCAGAGCTTTGGGGCCTTTTCATTAAAAACGTCCCGCTGGCACAGCAGCCAGGGCTGTTAAACTCTTCAACGACAGGCATCAGCTGCACGGCGGTTACTCCCTCGGGGACTGTAGATGCCGCCAAACACCACACATGGGTGAGGAATGCCACTGCTAGGATTACGTTTTAATTGGCCATTTACAGAATTCCATAGGAAATCTTACCAGCCAGTGCATTATACTTGTAACACAGCAGACTGGCTTCCAAAGAGATGCTGTAAGGCTACATCTGGGTTGCACCACTTCAGTCAGTGGCTGGGGGGATTTGCAGATTGCACCTATGTACAATAGAATTCCCTGCACACAGAAAACGAACCTGTCGGGGAGATGTCTTCTCTCCGTGGAGGAATTATTTTAATTTTTGCATGGTGGAGTAGTCAGCCATGTGAGCCCCCACCTGCAGTTTCATTGTGAAGTGCTACAGCCCAGAAACAGGTTTGATGTTTCAGTGAGAAACAGTGGAGGCTCCTCTGTTGGGCAAAGTGGGGCATTGCCCTCCTATGATTCTGAGCCCTGAGAAACCTCCACACCATAGTCCAGTCTTTCTCCCTTCACCCACAGTCCTTATTAATACATTCGTCACTGGCTGACAGACTTTTTAGATGCTTCTGCTCATCTCCTCTGCTTAGACAATCAAAATAATCACTCCCAGATATTTTAACCCTTGTCTCATATACATTAATATCCGTTTAATATCCCTCACATTCTGGAAATAAGGCATAGAAGTAACTAAGTTGGGGTGCCATAGCAGGAGGGCTTGCTAACTGTTCTGTGTGATACCTTTAAAACTACCCAATTCAGACTCTAGTCCTACCTGGGAGCTGTCGCCAGTGTCAGATTTATGTACCAGCTAAGTAGGCTGAAGTCTAGGGCCTCTAAATCTAGGGGGTCTCAGCAACCCGCCCGCTCCCCAGCGGGCAGTCTCCCCTCTCCCAAAATTGCAAATCCAAGACTTCATGCAAGGGCATGGCAACTCAGGCCCAGCAACTACCGGTATGAGCCAGTGGGGCCCAACTTGAATTTTTTTCTGTATGGCCCCAGTTCACAGCCAAAGTCTGCAAAATCTTATAGATACCAACTAGTAATCTTATAGATACCAAGTAGTAATCCTTCTAGTTGGTAAATTGGTTCAGCAACTTTCATGCACATGATGTGTGATGCTAATTATTTCCCCAAAGTTAAATGATAACTAATCAGAGGCAGCCACAGTTGCAAATGGCAACAAAATATCTGTGAAAGGAAGAGGAACAGGTTTGCTCAAGTGTGTTGTGGGTAGAAATACTGTTTGTAATGAAGTGAGAGCAGTAGCTTGCTCAAATTAACAAATAAGAAAGTTTTGAGAATTTAAATTCTAGATTAAAATTGATTACTTAATTGAGAAGGGGATTGTAACAAAAACACTGGGACCTAATTTGAATAGTAGAGTGCCTGGTATCTGGTGGGCACACTGTGGCTGCAGACCAAATCACCTGTCAGGAGAGTTATGAGATTCAGGTGAGGGTCAGATGCCTTGTCAATCCCAGCAGGTATATAAGAGGCCTTCGCTCTTAGGCAGGTCTCTCTAGTTTCAGGTTTCAAGGAATCTTTGTAAGGCGCAGAAAAGATTAAGGCCAAAAAAAAAGAAGAAGAAGAAGCAAAGAAGTAAAGTGCAGTAGGTAGACTCAATTCATTTCCCATTTGGGCATATCATCTTACAGTTGGACGGATCAGTGTGTTGAGCTCTTTTGGAGCAATTTATCAGTGGTCAGGCTACAGGGCGTGCAAGCTTCTTTCCAGGAGACTGAACCTAGCACTGACCAGAGAGAGCTTCCAAGCTAACAGACCACGAAGGAACATTTCTGCTTTCAGTACAATAAGCCCAAGAGGCAATCACTGGGGTAATCCTTGAGGCCTTTGTCCCAAGGAATTACATGTTGGGCCATTTTAAACAAGGCATTCACAATAATGTGCAAGTTCTTTGTTGCTAGCTTTTCATGCGGCCTTCCGAAGAAAGCCATTCATGCAAAAGCCCCAAGCACCAGCCTTTTAGATGGTACAAGCAGGAAATGCAAAAGCAGTGCATTCCACTGCATGGCAGTTTCATCCCAAATACTAAAGAATGCTAAAGAAGAGCCCTTTCAGTCTCTGGAGTAGGTATTTAGGAAGAGATGTGGCATCTGTCCATATGAGATTATTCCTGAATAGCTTGGCCATGGGACCTGCTTTCCATAAGACACTCAGGCAGTCCTCTCTTTGAAGGAGTCCACTGTTTGAACGGCTGTCTGGTCCAAGCTGTGAGAGATAAAGAATCCTATGAAAGGAGGGGAACAGGGGTCTTGAAGCTGCCCATCAGCAATTCTCACCTGGGCAGGAGACTGAGTAGGCATGCGGGTCACCAGATCATAGTTTCCCTGCTATAGTGAGATGTATTTCTGTATAAATTATAATAATTATTCTTAAATTTGCACCCATACATATAAATTGACATATGCTGATTTTATGCAGTCTGTGTCTTTCTTTCTTTCTTTCTTTCTTTCTTTCTTTCTTTCTTTCTTTCTTTCTTTCTTGCAATGCTTGCATGGCTATCCTAATCCTCGGCAACATCTACAGTACATATTTGGTCAGTTCACTGGCTTTATTATATGCTGAGTGACAATTGTTACAAACCATTCTGAAATGCTACCGTGTCATAGGTTTGCATGAAAAAAAGCAACTCCTTCTGCTCGCTCTATGTTAATAGCATTGTTGTAGTTGGTATCTGATTTAAAACAATATCACAGTAACAAGTGTTCTTATAATAATAATACACTGATTTATTATCTTCTTTTTTTCAAAACAATTTAATGACTAGAGCAGGCATTTAGACCTTGTTGAGAAACCCCAATGAAATTTGAAATGCTGCCCCTGGTCAGGCCTGAGAAATGTATCCCATAAATAGGTGCCCACGTAAGGGTATTTGCAAGCAAATGAAGCTGACCTTGCAATAGGAGCATGCTAAATTACCCACACACAAGCTTTGATGGCTGGAAAGAAGGTTGCCTTGGCTGTTGTACATCAAGTAGATTAAGGAAACTGACTGCTACCAAGAACTGCTGGCAGCAAAGCATGCTTGCTTCCACAAATGAGGTCAGCTATCCCCCACCACGACAGGAATACAACAGCTGCTGCTGTGCCCTAAGCAAGAAGAAGGTGATGATGAGGTCTAGTATCAGGATTTACCATTGGCGTGTCTGTCCAAGACTATTCCTTTAAACAAGTAAATCTTTGAAAAGCCTCTGCAGGACAATGTCGTAAGTTAGGGACTCAGTGCGAACTATAATCTGTAAAAACATTCCAGTTTATTTTGCATAGAATCATAAAATTGCAAACTTGGAAGACACCCCAACGGTCCTCTAGTCCAACCCCCTCCAATGTTTTCTTTTGCTTTCATTTTCTTTTGTTTACATTTTGTTTATTGAACATCAAATTCCCCTTATAATTTAGTGCATTAAAGCAAATGACAAAATGACACCAAAGTAATTTCTTGTTGTTTAGTCGTTTAGTCTAGTCGTGTCCGACTCTTTGTGACCCCATGGACCAGAGCATGCCAGGCACTCCTGTCTTCCACTGCCTCCCACAGTTTGGTCAGACTCACGTTGGTAGCTTCGAAAACACTGTCCAACCATCTCGTCCTCTGGCGTCCCCTTCTCCTTGTGCCCTCCATCTTTCCCAACATCAGGGTCTTTTCCAGGGAGTCTTCTCTTCTCATGAGGTGGCCAAAGTATTGGAGCCTCAGCTTCAGGATCTGTCCTTCCAGTGAGCACTCAGGGCTGATTTCCTTCAGAATGGATAGGTTTGATCTTCTTGCAGTCCATGGGACTCTCAAGATTCAAAAGCATCAATTCTCCGGCAATCAGCCTTCTTTATGGTTCAGCTCTCACTTCCATACATCATTACTGGGGAAACCATAGCTTTAACTATACGGACCTTTGTTGGCAAGGTGATGTCTCTGCTTTTTAAGATGCTGTCTAGGTTTGTCATTGCTTTTCTCCCAGGAAGCAGGCGTCTTTTAATTTTGTGACTGTTGTCACCATCTGCAGTGATCATGGAACCCAAGAAAGTAAAATCTCTCACTGCCTCCATTTCTTCCTCTTCTATTTGCCAAACAAAAATTAAAATCCAACAATAATGGAAAAGAGTGGCATGGGGGGGAAGATCCCACAACACAGAGTGGGTCATTTGTGAAGCCGAGCTAAAGCATAAAGCTTTTAATCTGTTTTTGGAAGGCCAGCAAAGAGGAGCCTCTATGAACTTCCCATAATTTTGGGGCTGCTGCAGGAAAGGTCTACATGGGATGGAATCTGGGGCAGGGTCTCACTCTGAGCTACTAGGAAAACACCATGGGAAAAGATGTTCCTTGAAATAATCAGGCGATTTCAGGATTTCAAGGTTAAAAGCCAGCACTTTGAATTGGCCTGGTTGTGTTTTGACTGCAGTGACCTCAGTCAACCATGGAAGCTAGAAACTTGAAATGTGAGATGCTTTTGCTTCCAGGGACAAAAAGAAGATATGTTTAAAAAGAAACGGGGGGAAAGCAGCCCTGCTGATCCAAATCATTTGCTACAGGCACAGATAGGCAGGATACCTCTTGTTATGTGGTCATTTTGCAGTTCCAGGACAGCAGTCCAACAGTTCCAAAAGCTGGGTCATCTCCACTGCCTGGCCCCATGAATGAATGCACAGTAGAATTTTTCTGACAGATTAGTGCTTCGGAGTTTGGTTTTGTCAAGGCTTGTAATTTAAAACCAATGTTTTCTGGCAGAAAGCTGGCTGTGTGCAAACAAGATAGTGATAGTTGATTGTATTCTGCTCAAGGAGCTGAATGGGAATTGGGATAGAGACTATAACCACCATCCCTGGGTGCAGAAAGCTGATCGAGGGGAGGCTGCAGCTTAACAGCTAGCTCTTGCTGACCGAATTTGACACAGGGGAGTAAGGTCTCCCTTGCATTTCTCATTTTTTTCATCCCAAATTATGATCTGTAACTATACAGTATAAAACATCAGGGGGAGGGATGCCATTAGCTTTTCTCACCTATGTAGACATGTAGTTTGCCCCATCCCAAAGGCTCAGGTATTATCATGGACTTGCAGTCCAATTATTGTGAATTAGGCCAATCACTATGGTTTTGCCCTAAAGCAATACATGGTCAGAGTGTGGGGGGAAATGCTAATATTTAATAATGGCCCTGAATAAAAATAATTTTAAAATGAAGGTAATGGTTCTGAATGATTGATATATGCTTCCTCAATAGGACTTAATGGCTTATAGAAGATCTCTCTTGAGTGTTTGGGAAGGGGTGGGGGTAGCTATCGGAGAACTTGGAAGGTGACATCTCCCAACTTCAACTAAGTACATGTGCAATTCACCTAACCACTTCTAGCCATGACTGCTGAACGCCACTTACTGAGAATCACAAGTGGAGAGAGTGCTGGTGTGCTTATGTTTCTCCTTGTGGACTTCCCATAGGCGTCTGCTTGGCCACTGTGAGGACAGGATGCTGGACTATTGGTCTCATCCAGCAAGGCTTGTCTTTTCATATTACATTCTTCGGGGCTGCATTTGGGTAGACCCAAGCATTAATATCTGCTGATATCCTGCTCTTCTGGACAGTGTTCTCGAAGCTACTAACATGAGTTTGGCCAAACTGCGAGAGGCAGTGAAGGATAGGCGTGCCTGGCGTGCTCTGGTCCATGGGGTCACGAAGAGTCGGACACGACTGAACGACTGAACAACAACAACATCCTGCTCTTCCCCGCCATCTCCCCCTGCTCCATCCCTCTGTGCAATTAGTTCTCTTTTTATATATAGAATTATTTCCCGGGATTCGTTTTGCCAGCCACATGGTGCTGGCACTGTGTGGCTGTGTCATCATTAGCATCCTTCCTGTGAAGAGTAAATGGGGTATTTGAGCATGTTTGTGAGGCAATGGCACAGTGACTGGTGCAAAGACAGAGCCCTGCAGGAATGTACCTAGCTCCATCTGTGATGGTAGAAAGTAAATATTTGTGACAGTTTCCTTCTTTCTTCAGGGAAAGAGATGAGGGACTGGAACCTGTGGAACTAAACACAGCACAGCAAGCTCTGGGGTGTTGGTGCCTGAGTGCAGATGGGCAGCTTGTTCTCCCATCAGAGTTTGCTCTTGTGGAGCCATGTTTTATTCAGAAAGCATCTGCCAGGTGTTGTGGGCTCCTAATAGGAATGAGCCACTGGGACAGACATAAGTTGTTTCCCATCCAGACAGCACCATCTCTTGTGGTTTTCTAGCAATTGTTCCCAAATCCTCTGAAACAAAAGAATGTTTAGCCACAAGCTTCCTTTGAAACACATCTGTTGCCCAAAGCGAGGTCGTTTGGGCAGCTGTCAGGCTGCCCAAGAGAAACAGTCCACCATCTTCCCCCCGCTCTGTGCTTCAACAGTAAACGAAGCAAATCCTCGCTGCCATGCTGAACAGCAGCTGGAAGCAGGAGGCTGTCTGGGTTTTATTGAGTATTTGTTCTGCTTTGTTTACAGGGCAGGTAATCATCCTGATTACTTGTGGGCTGTTTACACACCTTCTCATTCATCCCCCGTTCAGTGCATTTCCCCATCACTTTCCTAACTGCAGAAATCCATTTCCTCCCACCAGTGCTTTTTTTGTCTGGGGGGATTCAGGGGGACACATACGCCTAAACATTTTGTGAGTCTAAGTTTGGCTTCATTGAGGGGCAGTATTTCAATAGAAAATGAGTAGAAAAATGAGAGTACCCCTAAACATTTTTTTAGGGGGGAAGCACTTCCTCCCACCCGCAAGTGGATTTGATGCATTGGGGTGCTTTAATCCAGGTTAATTGTCCAAACGTAAGGACTGGTATGTACTTGAATCGCTTCTGCAAAATACTTACAGCCTGAAGGCACCCTAAAAGGGAAATGCATTTGTCTGAATGCCGGGGGGGGGGTGGCGGCGGCACAATTTCAACTGGCCCAGTAGTGCATGTCATTTTAGGGGGTGAAACTTAACTTTTGAAAATTTCTTCAGTGAGGGGTCTTAAAAATATGTTTCTGTGTGTGAGGCGTTCAAATCTGCTATTAATTTTGTGATTGGAAATTCTTTAAAGTTGAGAAATTTGATATGGTCCCAAAAGAACAGGGATGGGGAGAAAGAGGGGAAAGGAGAAAGAAATATATCTTACTCAACATCATAAATGCTACTTTTCAGTGAAAAGGCTGTGGGAGGTGGGATGTTGAGAATCAAATCCTGCAGGTGGAAATTCAGCCTCCAGCTTGAGCATTTTGCTTGCCATGGGAACAGAAAAGAGTTTACTGTAACTCGCTACAAATCTTCTGCCAACTCCACTTTTCAAACAAAGGGAGGAATTCAGCACTGTGCTATGTTGAACATTCTGTCAGTGCATTTCTGCTTGCCAGGTGGAACCATTCCCCAAATCCACACATCATGCGCTATTCTGGGGGTTCTTCTGACCCTGTGGACGCTATTTACGGCAGCGTCTGGAGGGAGGAGGAGGGAAGTGAAGTCCTTGTGTGGGCTTCTGCTGACAGGACTCTTTAGGTGAATCCTGCCCAGTTTGTTGAAATTGAATATACTGTATACATATATAAAAGATAGGACCTTATGGCTGAAAAGGCAAATCAAACAACTTTTTGGAAGTGAGATGCCAAGGAAAGGCTAAGCATACATAAAACAGGAGTCACTTAGCCCTGGAAAGTAGATCCATTGTATATAATCTTCTCTTGAGGACCATGCTAAGAAGAAACAAGTTCTAGCACTTTGAAGCAGAATAGGCTGTGCAGAACACTGATTGGCTAGACACTGTTGACAACAGATTTTCTTTTTCAACTTAAAAACAATGAGGGGTAAAAAAAAAAAAACAGTCAACAAATTATTGTTTAATAATTTATTCACAATCGGATGGTGGTTCCATCATCATACAAGACCATTGGCTCCTATGGTTCAGATGATTTGACCCCTCCTTGCTCCCTTGTTTCTTTAAAGCACTGTGCTTTAAAGAAACAAGTGGTTTAAAGAAACAAGGGAGTGAGGAGGGGTCAAATGACCTGAACCATAGGAGCCAGTGGTCTGTACAAGGTAGAAGAAGAAAAAGAGTTTGGATTTGATATCCCGCTTTATCACTACCCGGAGTCTCAAAGCGGCTAACATTCTCCTTTCCCTTCCTCCCCCACAACAAACACTCTGTGAGGTGAGTGGAGCTGAGAGACTTCAGAGAAGTGTGACTAGCCCAAGGTCACCCAGCAGCTGCGTGTGGAGGAGTGGAGACGCGAACCCAGTTCACCAGATTACGAGTCTACCACTCTTAACCACTACACCACACTGGCTCTCGGCAGCTTCCTATGTTCCTATCCTCCCATCTTCAAAGCACATATTTATCTATTTTATAAAAATTAATACACCGCTTGATTGTAGGAAAAAACCTCAACACTGGCATATCCTGTGGCACACTCTCAAACTACATGGTGTACTTTCCATAGTCCTTCCCAATGCCTTGTTTTCCAGGAAGAAATCACTCCCATCTGTTGATTTTCCTCAGGAAAAATAGCAGAACAAGATTTGTACAGTTGGTTGAAACAAAACTTGAATCAGAAGTAATGCACAGTGACACACATTTTTGAAGTTGCATTGGAGAAATATTGCTTCATTTGAAATGGGTACCATTTCAGCGTAGTGACTTTATGCTACTAGACACCCATGCCAGTTTCTTTTTAAAAATATTTTATTTAATTCTTACCATATCACAATAGTACAATGGTGTGATCAAAAATAGATAAACCTTCTTTTGACACTTTAACAATACATTCAACATACATATATCCAAATACTTATTTTCCACCCTCTTTTCCCCCTGTGACTTCCCTCCACCGGTGTTTGGCGTTATTAGCTTTGTTACGGTATCTTTAAAATTGTGTTTGAACACCCATGCCAGTTTCCGCATGCCAGCAGTGAAAGTTGTGTATGGCATAGGCAGCATGATCGACACTGAGTCATGAGTAATGAAACTGGTACAGACATGCCATGATTGCAATTCAACGTGGAATCGGATTGTGTGAGCTTCTTTAGCTGTTCCTTTCCAAAGGCACCTGTGGAAAATTGCTTCATATGTCTTCTGACATATCTCCATCTGAGATATGTTGATAAGCTCAAATTGGAAATGTCTAGTTGGCTGGAGTGTCCCATGGTCCTCAGATCTCCTTTGGGGTGTGGACAGGACCAAAAGAGAGAGAGAGAGAGAGAATTATCGCAAGCCTCACAATTGATCCTTCTTCAGGTTATTAAGTTAGGGCTGTGGACAACAGTACTAAATCCCAAGGGTATGGACTCAAGGCTGAGTGACTTGAGCTGGAAGCAGTGCAGATCTGGAGCCTGAATAAGGGCCAGCCCTACCAGTAGACAGAGTGCAGCATCCCACTTTGGGTGGCATAAGAACTGTTTTAAGAACTCATTCCAGCTCTGCCAATTTCTGCTCTTGGAAACACAGAAATGAGGGAGGTCGATAGACAGGAGAAAAGTAGATCAGCCCTTCCCAGCCTGATGCCCCGCAAATGTTTTGGAGCGCAACCTCCATCACCTCTAGTCAGCTTGGCCAATGGCCAGGGCCGATGGGACCTGGAGTCCAAAACATCTGCAGAACACCAGGTTGAAGAGGGCTGTGATAGATCCTAGCCTCAGACCTTGTTGCTGGCCTTCCTTGGCAATGTTTGCATTTGAACACACTTTTTAAAAAAAGAAGAAGAAGAAAGAGCAGTCAAGGGACATTTGTAGAGAGTTTCCCTGTTTACAGACAGCAGTTTGTCATGCTGGCAATCTTCAAAATAACTATCATTGGGTGAAACTGCTCTCCATGGCAGACACTGCATCAAGCGGCTCTGTGTTATTAGCAGGGCCCCGAGGCATTCAGGGAGACAGAGCTCACGCTGCTCGGGGAGGTTTGTTTGCATTTAAACACAGGCCTCGATTCTAACTGGTAGACCGACTCCGTGCCTGAGAGAGACTGGCTCCCAATTATATGGAGACATGTACTGCTAGCACTCTGTAAGCTACCATGGGCATTTTTGAAATAATAATAAGTTGGCTCGATGTACATTTGTGAAATAAACGCAAAATAAATATTATTAAACACCCCACAAGCACACAGACATACTTTCACTGAGACGTTACCAGCCCAGAGACTGCATAAATGATAAAGACACTCTGTGGACTAAACTAGTTGTGATGCTAATTGTGTGAATGGTGCCAATAGAAGTTTCTCTCCTAATACAAATAGTAATTTGGGAGAGAGGGAGTTTGTTGGGACCACAGCAGCAGGGTTTGTTTGTTTGTTTGTTTGTTTGTTTGTTTATAAAATTATACCACCTTTTGGCCTTAACAGAGGTCAAAGCCTTCCCTCCCCACCTCCTGCTGTTTCCATGCTGCTAGCACAACTGGTTAGTTGAATATGGCCCCATGAGTTATTAAAAAGGTAAACATTTAATAATGCACTTTAAAATGCACTGCTGTGCTGCTGTTTAATACTGAATAAATCCAGGAGCATGCCTTTGGGAAGGATATTCTGTCCCAAACCCAAACAATGAGTGTCAACTGGGTACAACAGGAAGGAGTGAGGGTGGGGCCCAGAGGTTTCAGTAAGCCCCTCCCAACCTTCACCCCTCCCCAATCATAAATCAAATCCTGAGATTACAGTTTAAAGATATGGTTACAAACAACTCGATTGAACCATTTTCACAGTCTCTAGATTCCCATCCAGAAAAGAAAGCAGTCTGCTCAACAGATGACCACAGCTTCACAGTCTTGAAATGCTATCATCTCACAAATGTTTTGTAAGCAAGAGCTGTATCTGCTAATTCTTCAATTAAAAAAAAATATAGCAGCTCATAACAACATATCCCCCCTCTAAAATCAGCACCTCTGTTTTCTTTTTCATAATTGCTGCATGGCAATGTCATTAAAAGGAGACTTATGTGAGTGAGGAAATAATTTTAGGTGCAAATCGTAAAGAAATCTTTTAATGCATTACCTTCTCATTGTGGTGAGTGGCTGGGCAATTTGAATACAAAATAAAAAACACATCTCCAATGTCAGTCAAGGTAATTTATTTGGGCTGAAAAACCAAATAGCATGCAGCTATTTTGCCAGCATAGTACGTGTCCATCTTGTGAGAGTGTACAGGAATCTTGCACTGGGGAATGGTGACACAAGGTGCTCCAAATTGCCAGAATTTTGCAGGAGGGATTCAAATACAGACTGGAACTTTAGGTTTGCACAAGAAATCTACTTTTTGAAATAAACAAACAAAAAGTTTTTACAGGTTGGAAAGTGACAGGAAAATGCACTGAAAAGTGTAGGATGGACAACTGATTAAAGGGGTGATATGCAAACCCCTGCAGGCAAATGCAGGATGAATGCTCATTGTTGTATAACCACCACATAAACAAGTCAGAATGAATGCTGTTCCTGCTCAGCTCAGACAGTTGTCCACTCTACTCCCCTGTAGACAGGAAAAGGAAAAGAAAAGACATGATGATGTTTAATGAGGACTAATTGATCCTTTGTTTTGAAAATATGCCTCCCAAAGCCCAAGTAAACAAGTGGGCTGGAATAACTTTGGCATGTTTAATTAGGTTCTGTAGCAGATTTTGGCTTCAGTGATAATTGTATGTATAAATAATTAACAGGCTATTTTTGTCTTACCAGCCATGCGCCACAAGAAAGCAGGATTCCTGCCGCAGGCGCCACAATTGCCCAAGGGGTTCAAAAGGGTGTGTGGCCAGAGAGGGCGCTTGAAAATAGATAGATAGATGATAGATAGATAGATAGATTAGATAGATAGATAGATAGATAGATAGATAGATAGATAGACTGCTTTTTTCTGGGGGGACGCGGGGATACCCCTAAACGTTTTGTGAATCTAAGTTTGACCTCATTGAGGGACAGTATTTCAATATGCGTAGGAAGATAAGAGTACCTCTAAACAAAGAAAAAAAGCACTAGATAGATAGATAGATAGATAGATAGATAGATAGATAGATTTTACATACGGTCTGTAGAGAAGTTGTCAAAGGAGGGTGTGGCAGGTTTACCTCTCTCCCTGGGGCTCAATCATTAGGGAAGGCAAAGCTGGCCCACCATGATTTTTTGTTGTTGGTGGTTTGTTGTTGTTCTTAATTTTATTATGTATTTTGTGGTTTTTATACAGTGGTTTTATGTTGTGAACCATCCTGAGATCTACTGATGAAGGGTTGTATACAAATTTAACAACAACAACAACTTCCTGACGTCTGACAGAACCACACAGGCATTGAAACACTGGCTAAAATGTCCCATCTTCTGCTTGGTCTTAGTGTGCCCCAGTACGCCTGAGGGGAAATCATATAGGAAACAATTTAAAATGCAAATTCTCATGAATGCAAACATCCAGGAAGCCAGTGTGCATGCATAGAATGGTAGTGCTTTGGGTGTGTTGAGATGGGAAACGCGTATTTTTAAAAAACACACTGAACTAAGTGCTATCGTTGCTCTGTATTAGACAGAGGAAGCTCTTGCCTTCAAAGACTGGGGCAGGAGAGGCACTGTGTACTGCAGTGTAAAGATGTCCATGTCCTATTGAAACAGTGTTGGTGGTTGCCTTCATTTTGAATACGTTTCAGCTATCGTTTTCAATTCTGAACTTTCATTAGCTACCTTGAGTGAAAGAAAAAATAGGAAGGGTGGGATCAAAATCTCTATCCTGCATACATGTAAAGGTAAAGGGACCCCTGACCATTTGGTCCAGTCATGACCAACTCTGGGGTTGCGGTGCTCATCTCGCTTTATTGGCTGAGGGAGCCAGCATACAGCTTCCGGGTCATGTGGCCAGCATGACTAAGCCGCTTCTGGCGAGCCAGAGCAGCGCACAGAAACGCCTGCATGCATGTACTCATGGGTAAATCCAATTCTCCATTTTTGGCTTATATTTGTTGGAGGGAAGGAACTTGCTACGAAGCAACATGACAGGGTAGATAAACTTTGAAGAAAGCAGCCAGAGCTTCTGGTTCTGGATGCAGGAAATCCACATTTTGGATACTGATCAGCTGCAGCTCCAATCCAGAGATCAGAGAAGCAGCAAAAGACCATGGGGAGATGCTGGTAACCCACTGTTCCACCCCCAGGGCCATGGCTGCTGAGAACTTAGCCAAAGCTAGAAAGGATAGCAGCAGAGAACCAGGCAGGACCCTGGCACTGCAAAAGCTGGCAAAAGGCCTCAAGCTCTTTCCGATGCAATCCTGGCTGACACAGCTACGTTGGGGAGGTGGCTCAGGGTTTTGTTTAATTTAATTTAACCTTGTCACTGCGCCACAATAAATTATTCAGCAAAAGAATCTCCCCATTGTGAGAAACAATTCTCATTATTTAGATGCAATGCATATTGTGGGCGAGTTGAGATATTAGGATGGGGCTGCATATTCCGGCACTGAGTTGTCAGAAGGTGGCAGACTCAAGGTGGGCATATTTAATTGGTGTCTTTGGAGGCTCAGCAGAAGCAGGCCTGCACAGAAACGACAAAACCCTTCCTTAAAGAAAGGAAAGGATTTAGTGTTCCTATCTGAATTACATACTTAGGGGGATTTTAGAAACGTCTGCTGGGTAAAGACAAGGCAATTAGACTTAGTGTGGTTATGTGTATTCCTGCAACAGACCGAAGTCCGGTGTTTTTGCTGTGCATTTTATACCGCATGACGCATAAAGGCATACTTGTAAAGGGGCTCTTTCTGTGAGTGTGCATTCAGATAACAGAACCATGTCTGCTTCTCAGGACCCAATCAGACTTACAACTAGTGGCATGGTTTTCAGGCTAGAGTGACCAGGGCTCAGTACCCACTGACTTGGAATCCACAAGCACATCCTAAGGGACAAGAAAATGAACTGTCCTTCCTGGGATGGGAAGGTAAGGTAAGGGAGTGTGCTATTCTCTGCTATTCTCTCCAGCCTAAAGCTGAGATCATAAGTCAAGAGAGACGTGTACGATTTCCTGGTCCTAGAGCATATGATGAATCCATTACTCTAGCATCATAGTTGGACGGATTTCATGGAGGTTAGTCAGGTCATTCCTGGATAGGATTGCCAATATTTACAGCCTGCTGGGTTTTTGTAATCAGCCTGAATGCAAGGCCATGATCTATTTGACATTTAATGGAATTGACATCTAAATGAACATATAATATAAGCAAGCATTTTTTCCCTCAGGAGAGATGGTATTCCCTCCCCCCTCCCAGGAAAAGTACTGGGAACCATCTGTGTCGGGGGAGTGTTATGACTTAGCTTTTAAAAAGAAAAGAAAATGCAAGCAAAAGTAAGCTGGGGGTGCTGCCTTGATTTATATGATCCAAAGTCCTCCCCACCTAAACAAACAAAACCCCTCCTGCTCTCAGTCAAGCAATACAGGTGGCAGCCCTGCAGACACTTCTTCCTCTTTCTGGAGAAAGCAAAGGAATCCATGCAGCAAAGGTGGCATTGGATATATAGGCCAGCAATTAAGGAGCTCACACTTCAGAGTGCTTCAGATTCAGCTCCTAATCAGATCCTATGCTTAAAAGCCAAACTCTACCAAGCACTGATTCATGTTCATTTTCCTAATGATATATCCCACAGAGAAAGAACATCACAAGGCAGCAAAGCTTAGGAAGGAGCCCGTGCTGTTGCATTGATCTGATCTGGTTCTCTTGTGCCTTGAAGACCAACGGAAGGAAGGAAGCCATAAAACTGGGAATGGTTTTTCTTAGGCAAGACTCAGAGCCTTTAAATGCCCAACTAGTTCCCTTTCTTTCATTCCACTGGCAGGACCCAACATGAATCACAAAGGCCCAATCTAAGCACCATAAGAAAAGCATAGCCACGTGCCATTCCATCCAGTTAATGCTTTGCTGGTGGCGCTGTGGGTTAAACCACTGAGCCTAGGGCTTGCTGATCAGAAGGTTGGCGGTTCAAATCCCCGCGACGGGGTCAGCTCCGTTGCTCGGTCCCAGCTCCTGCCCACCTAGCAGTTCGAAAGCACATCAAAGTGCAAGTAGATAAATAGGTACCACTCCGGCGGGAAGGTAAACGGCGTTTCCGTGCGCTGTTCTGATTCGCCAGAAGTGGCTTAGTCATGCTGGCCACATGACCCGGAAGCTGTACGCTGGCTCCCTCGGCCAATAAAGCGAGATGAGGGCCGCAACCCCAGAGTCATCCGCAACTGGACCCAATGGTCAGGGGTCCCTTTACCTTTAATGCTTTGCTTAAGAGTTGAGCTGATATTCCTCAGAAGACCTTTTTATCAATCTGGGACATTGCAGAAGGTGCTAAATGGTGGTCAGGCTGACAGCACAGTTGCTGATGTTCCCACTGGCAGTGACAGCAACAACAAGCACAGCAAAAACCTTAGAGAGCAGGAGGAGAGAAAGAAGCTGTGCTACTGCCACGGCGGCAAGTGGTGAACCCCAGCCTGAGAAACTGTTGGAGAATTTCTGCTTCCCCTGGAGAATTTCAGTGAAATGGTCTGTTTGCCCCTGGCTCAACCTCTCTACCCACAAATGGAGGGGGGAGAGAGAGAATATTGAGAGGCCATTTGTGCACAGCACTAGTCTGAACCAGGCTGCCCTGCATCTATGCATGCAACATTAGCATGCCAGGGATCCAGGGCAGGAAGAGGCACACTACTCTGCATGTGCCGTGTTTAATCTTGAAGCTGCAAGGTGTCAAGTTTAAATCAAGCCAAAGTCAGGGTCTGAACCTGACCGAGCTTCTTGGAAGAGAAAGGCTGTGGGGGAGGCAGGAGAATCGTAGCAATCTGCAGCACGTCGCCGTACAGTAATCCTGCTGTTGATGCTAATGATTATCTCCTTGCATTGCTGCTGTGAAGCTGCCAAGTCTTCCCCAGCATCCTTGCATCCTCTGAGTCTTTGAAGGAGAACATGACAGGATGAAGGGAGGAAGAGGCAGGAGCCTGCACAACAGCATACTAAAATAATAATGCCCTAGGACCCAAGCTCAGGAGGGAGGAAGCTGAAAGGAAGGAAAGCTATCCATTGCAGTGCAAGCGGTTTGAAAAGGCACCTTTGCACCCCCTAGTGGCAATTCACTGACTTTGCGCCACTTACCGGGAGGGGGAGAAAACCAAAGATGTGCCTTTTTCCTTATCAGACATCCATGTTTCCTACAGTGCCCTCCCTGCAGTAAAGGACAGGGTATGTTTCGAAGGGATGTACTGCTATAACAAAAAGTGCCAATGTATCTGGAAAGTCTTTTTTTAAAAATGGATGTTGTCACAAACTGCTGCTGTCAGTTTGAAATCCATGCAGCGTTTGCCCTCCTTCAACGATGACGATTGTTGCTGGGGGTGGGGGGGTTAGCTTCAGTCTTAGGCAGGCTGGAAGAAGTGCTGCAAACAGTGTCTCTGGTCACTTCCGCCATGAGCATGTTTGACTATATCATCTTCAGGCCCTGTGTATGTGCACACACATCGTTTATTACGGAGAGGAAATTGTCCAGGCCACTAAGTGACTCTGCAGGGGATGTCCCTGCAGCCGTGCAAAGTCAGAAGTCATGTCTTACATACTGCTCTGGAAACATGTTCCTTGGTGCTTTGGGTCCTGACATCATCCAAGGCTCTGAAGACAAATTTGCATGCAGCACATCTCAGAGCTCCCCGGCCATTGAGCCTAGGAGTGCTAAAGGAGTTCCAGATCAGTGCTTTCCATCTGGTGATGCTTCATAGAATGCCATGTGTCACAAGAACAGAAACCGGTTGATTCCTTATCCCATGATGCAATGTACTGTTCCTTTAAGGCTGTATGTATGTATGTATGTATGTTTTGTAGTTACATCCACCATACATTTCACACACATTTCATCCCGAAAAGAATCCCAGGAACTGTTGTTTGTACAGGGTGCTGGGAACTGTAGGGGTAAACTGCAGTTCCCAGGATTCCACTCCATCCAACCTTTTGCTCTCGCAAGACCAAAAAACAAGCGTCTTTTGATCCAGCACTCTGGCACGAGCCAGCTGACTCGCGCCAAAGCACGGGACCAAAAAGATGGGACATTCCGATCAGAAGCCAGGATGGTTGCTGTAATTCCAGGATGTCCCACTTAAAACAGGATGGTTGAAGGGTATGGGACTCACTGGGCGAAGTTGTGACTCTTAAAGTGATATACACGTCAATTAAACATATGGTGCGAATGTGACTTCAGTTCAGAGGAATGAAGTTTACCATGGCTGAAGATGGAATGGGAAACCCGTTTTTCCCCCTGGTGAGGGCAGCATTCTAGAGACAGTATAGCATAGTGGTTTAAGTATTGGACTAGGTCCTGGGCAGGCCATGGTTTGAATCACCACTCAGCCATTGTGTTCGCTGGGTGACCTTGGGCCAATCACTGCCTCTCAACCTAACCTACCTCACAGGGTTGTTGTGGGGATTAAATGAGATGGGGAGAACCATGTAGCTCCTTAGAGAGCGAGAAAGAAAGGTGGGATATAAATGCAACAAAGAAATAAATTCCCCCAGGAATAATCAGTCAGGGAGCCCATGCCAGTGGTAAGCAGAGATGGAGCCAAGGGGGAGTGTGGCCAGAGCCAAAAGTAGGCGGGGTTTTCTTCCTCGCCACCCCGGCTCCCTCCATGCTTAGCAGCTGGAAGTGGAGGGATAGATCATTCTTGCTCCAGGTCTGAACTGAACACTCTTGGAAGGCTTGCCCACTCCTTCCATCTGTTTTGGCTTTCCCTCTCCCCTCCCCCTCCCGCCCCCCTCTCTCTCCAGGCGTTCCCTACTCATATGGATGCAGTCTGAAGGCTGCATAAATACACCCTTCCCTTGGCTCTCTCTCTCATTTTGAGTGTGCAAATGTGCATGCGCACTAATGAAGTCAAAGAGGGTGTGCACTACCTGATGCCTAGCTCTGGAGGTCACAGCAGACAGGCGCTTAAAGTCAATGAAATCCTTGCGGGCTTTGCTTGGGAAACCACATCCCCTTGGACTGAATGCGGGGGCTTCTCACAAGCTTACACAGGAGGTTCTGTCCTCGGAAGAAAGTTCATTCTACATCAGACTTTCAATGAGCTGCTTGATATGGAGAAAGCAATGCCCATTGAACAAGCCAGTCTGCATTGTGCTCCTAATTACCTTCCAGCATTGGCTTTCAGCTTTCAAAAGGCAAACAAGGGGGCTGCTGGTTATTGAATGACTCCGCTGAATGGATTACTTCGGCACTCTGAAGTTGGATCATTCAGTGGCAGCAGACGCTGATCTGCAGGGGGCTTTATAAAGGAGGTAGCCCACCACTACCACAGAATAGGGAAGGAAGAGTGCTGCAAGGCACAGTCTACGTTTCTGCTGAATATGCAGCCCATAACTACCTACTACCTTAGAATACATAGATGCAGCTCCCGGCCATGATAATTTTCCAATCATTCCAGCCTAGAAGATCTCAAACTTAGTTGGGGGGCTTTGCCACGCCACAAAAGCCTTGTTACTTTTCCCCTTCCACGCCATCTCCTCCCCACTTGTCCAGAGTTGGAGGGATTGGGCTGTGTAACAGTTTTCCAGATAAGTATTTAAGTGGTTAGATCATTTAGTGGTTAGAAGAACAAGCTTTTAAACATTGGATCTGTTTCAGAGGCTTGTTGAGATTATGAAACCTGACCCTTCCATAAAGGTAAAGGTAAAGGGACCCCTGACCATTAGGTCCAGTCGCGGACGACTCTAGGGTTGCGGCACTCATCTTGCTTTACTGGCTGAGGGAGCCGGAGTACAGCTTCCGGGTCATGTGGCCAGCATGACTAAGCCGCTTCTGGCGAACCAGAGCAGCACACGGAAACGCCGTTTACCTTCCCACCAGAGCGGTACCTATTTATCTACTTGCACTTTGACGTGCTTTCGAACTGCTAGGTTGGCAGGACCAGGGACCGAACAACGGGAGCTCACACCATTGCGGGGATTCGAACCACCGACCTTCTGATCAGCAAGCCCTAGGCTCTGTGGTTTAACCCACAGCGCCACCCGCATCCCTTCCATATCATGCACCAAATGACAGGGGCAGGATTTCTATGCAGGCTCAAATCTTCACATTATTTTAATGCATTGATTGGACGCAGAGATCAACTGTGGCTTCCTCATAGCACAACAAAGTTTGGTGTGTCCATAAATTATATTGAGAGATTCTGACCCAACAGCCTAGGAAATTCAGCCAAAATGCTATGCGAGCAAAGAGATTAACGTCTTGCGTATTTTGGATGTGCTGATCTCATAACTGTTGGGATCACTTAGTCATGTTGGCTGATCGTGTAGCTCAGAGCATTAAAGAGCTGGCAAAACTGAAGACAATGCTTTCTCCACTCCCAGCTTCTTCTGTAGGTTATGAGGATCGATTGACAGCTCTTTACTGGCCATAGAAATGATACACACTTTGGGGGATGAGAATGAGGGTAGCCCTACATATTTTTGAACTACATTCAACTCTGTGGCTTTTCTTATGCATTTCATATCTGATCATAGCCACAAGCACACCTGTAATGGGGATTGCTGCAATTGATTCTAGAGCCATGAGCACTTCACAAGTTCCTTTCACACTCCCTGTGGCATCTTCCCATTCCACCCTGAATACAGGAAGCATATGAAATGCTCTCCCCAGGGATGCTCGCCTGGTGCCTTCGTTACACATCTTTAGGTGCCAGGCAAAACATTTCTCTTCTCCCAGGCCTTTGACTAATCAAACAAGCTATGACCTTTTAAACTGTGGCAAGGGGTATTGTTTTTGTTTGTTCTTATGGTGTGTATTTTTGTGTTTAATGTTGTAAAACACCCTGTGATCCTCAGATGAAGGGTTGAATGGATATTTAATGAATAAAATAATAATTATAAATAAATAAAAGATGGGTAGAGTCAGCCTCGAGGTTCCTTTCTACTTGGCTGTCACCCTCCTTCCAAACTAAACAATGATTGAGTAGGAAGGAACCATGCAGCCTCTCCATGTGTTTGTTTCCTGTATAGAAATGTTTGCTAGACAGGCATAGGGAAAGACCATAGGGAAATGGTTACTGGATTCCCTGGAAGTAAAATTGGAATATTGCTTCACTGATACAGTATATGTCTACACATGTAATTAATAATGACCCCATCATATATGACATGTATGCACATAGGGAGGATAACATTCCACATGGAGACTAACTGACTTTGAGGTGGTAAGTGAACATGTGAATCCACCCTAAGATAAAGGCATATCAGCCACTCCCTACACTGCAGTGATTGCTAGGTTCGCAGCATGACCCAATTAAAATGAGACAGTCACAGTTCTCTTGTCAGAATTGCCCATAATGGGATGTTTGACAGATCAGTCCATCCCCAAAGACTGCTCAGAAGGGAGTCTTGGAATTGGGGAGCAGAAAGAAGAAGGATGATGTTTGCAGCATAGCATTTACGCAGCTCATTTGGCAAGGCCTTAAGTGGCAGGCATTGTGCACTTCAGTGAGCCTGGTTTGCAGAATGCTTTTGACAGCATTCAATTAATGTTGAAAACTCAAGGCAACAAGTGAGCCCCCTGAGGTTTGCTGCAAAGGTCAAGAAATTTCACCTTGGGGTGACAAAAGTCCAAAGAGGAAGGTTTTGGCAGGCCTTTGGTGACAACCCCAAAGAGGTCTGTAGGATTAAAGAGGAAGAACACAAACTTTGGCAGACGTCCAGGGAGTATCGATTCTGAGCACTGGTAGGCACTGTGCATGTGAAACAACACATACCCAAGTGCAGGTACAAATGATGGGCAGTCATTTCTCAGTGTCATGGAGAACTACAGGTGGATAGATGGATGTGCTAAATTAGGATCAACTGGAGCTAAGCAGATGGAGTGAGAAACATAGTGACTTGATGGACATAGGATGAAGTCTTTCCCCTTGGTGCTGAACATAGAGAGGTACACAGCCACTACTGGAGTGGTTCAATAGATATTCCAAACAATGGAAAGGCATTGTTTTTCCAATAATATTTATACATATGGTTCAAGTGCATTTCACAGTCTATGACCAGGCTTTACAATATACTCCTGCAGAGCACTGAAGTTTTCCCCTCAAGCCTAAAAAAACACACACAATCATTAAATCTCAAGCTAACAGAGAACTGTGTTGGCTCACAAACTTAAAGGTAGAGAGTTTCTGGTGCTTGACAAATAAAGAAAGACACAGGAAGAACTTAGGCACCTTAAATCATTTAGAGAGCAACCCACAGCTATGATTTCCAGATCCAAAGTAGGGAATATTCAGAAACTGTGGTGCCACCCTGCTGTGGAACTGCACTGTTTTAAATAAGGGAAACCAATTGTATAGCTTTGTTGCCTTGAAATGAAGGCATGAAAAAAGTCAGCCCCAGCCACATGGGTGCAGCCAGTCATCTGGTTGTGTCATTGCCCTTCCAGATTGGTTTTCAGCTGTCTGGAAGGGTTGCTTCACTTTTTTAAAAAAAGGTGGTTTATTAGCGTTTTAAATAAATAAAAATGAGAAATGTTGAAATGCGAAGAAAAAGCTACTGGTAACTTACGTAGGTTATGGTAAAATCACTAGGAACTCATGCCCCCCAAGTGTCCCGATTTTACAGGGACAGTCCCAGAATTATGAAAGCAATTCCAGCTTCTAATTTGAGCCTAGAATCTCCTTCTTTCCCCTGTCAGTGCTGCTGCTGCTGCCAAGGTCAGAGGGGAGGATGAGCTGGCGCTTGTCCTCCCCCCCCCAAAAAAGACTTTGTGCATCCATGTCTAATCTTGCCCCTTTCTGTTTCTGACATTCCTATTTTCCTCTGAGGAATGTTGGAAGGTATGGTAACTAATTATGCACATTAAACATACGACATTCACCATAGATCATTTTCTGTTGTGTGAACTGTCCTTGCAGGACAAGCCATTGTAACAATAAAATATCTGAAAATCTGCTCCCGCGTTGCATATCAGACAGGTCAAGAACCAGCTACAGCTGGACACAATCAGACCCCTTTCCATTCCTTAAAATGGAAATAAGTCTTCTTCTTCTTCTTCACCTCCTCCTCCTCCTCCTCTTTTTTACTTGTTAAAAATGGGCCATACATCCACCTGCTGGCACAGCAAACTCAAAATGTTTGCCAGCTCCTGCAGAGCAGTCGGTGATTAGTTTCCATTAGTTGAGTTGCTCTCCAAGGAGAATTCTCTCCATCGGCAACTGTTCTACAATGCTGTAGGGAGCAAAAGCCCTTGAAAGCCTGGTCATTGGTAGAAAGTGAAGATTTTTACATGGCTAGAGATGTTTTAAAGAGTAATTGAGAAAGGTAGAAAATGGCAAAGAATATAGCTAGGAATAGTCTCCATCATGTTGAGGTAAGTCCCAGTCAAACTAAACGTTCTTTTTTTTTTTTTTGCAATTTTAGCCATTTCTGCACTGAAGGTACCCTAGCAAGGCCATTCCAAGGAATGCTCATGCTGCCCTTGTGATATTTCTCAAGGAAGTGGAGTCATATAGCTGGGTCTCCTAATTATTGATTATGTTTGTATCACTCGTGTTATAAGTCAGAGAATGCAGGGGGTTATGCACTTTAAAATCATTACGTACTCATTTTTTACACAGATTCTCTGCTTCCCATGAGTGCAGGCAGATCATTCAAGGCTTAAAAATAAACCACACATTTCAAAAGCTTGCAAAGAGAATAGAGCTTACCCTGAAACTGACTTTCATTAGAGAAAATCTTCTGCCCATAACAAATATTGTCCGCAACCTCACATTAGAACTGACCTTCAATGGCACTATTGAGCATAAAAAGAGGGAAATGGTGGGGTGGGGGGGATATTTTCTCAAGAAAAAAACATTGCAAACGTCTAATGAAAACCCAGTCCTTTCTGCACTTGCAGCAGTTGTGCTGAACATGTAAGGGGGACATCATTGAATTGTCTTAACTTTTTTTTTTTAATGCACAATGACATCATGACCACGCAAGCATGTGGTATTCCAGAGAGGAGCTTGCAGCAATTTTGCACCCCACTGAGCAAAGCTCCTCTCTGGGAGCCTACAAGCTCAACACAGTCTGGCTAAGCCAAAATCTAGCATACTGTGTTGTGCAAACTAGCCCAGACCACTGCCTACCTATTGTTGTGGACTCATGCTAGCAGCCCATGTGACCGTAATAAAAGATAATCCTTTTTTTTTTACCTAAACTGCAAAAAGCCTGGCAAATTTTGCCCAAAATAAGCAGCAACCAGAACACCATTCAGTGAAATTGCTTACATTCTTTTAATACACCAAATATCGTTGCTCTGTAGGTTTTACTAAATAATTGTTGGGTATGAATACAACATGAGAACGTGGTGCTGAATAAAACAGAATTTCAAGTGAGAGAGAAAATGGCAAAGATCATCAGAGCCACTTATTTTGTGACTCCACCTCCACCTTAAAACAGTATGCTTAAAGCATCTCTGATTGCGTGTTGTTGTTGTTGTTGTTGTTGTTGTTGTTGTTGTTGTTGTTGTTGTTGTAATGTTTGGACAAGTTAGTTGTGAAGCTGCTACTCAATAATCTGGAGAAAAACACTGCAAAACCTCCCTAAACTGCTTAATGCACCACTAAATCACCATTGAAAATAGGAACATAAATCTATTCAGCTGTAGTTTAAAGCTATTATTTCCTATCTTATCATTCTTGAATCTGCCTGCTCAGCCTCTTGCTGGGTTTTGCTTCCAACTTTTTCCCTGGCAGGTTTCCTCTTCCCTTAGGCAAAAACATGTACCTTGTGACACCTTCCCAGTCATTTCATTACCATGTGTTACTTCTAGAGTTTTGCTTTCGAATAGTTTAACTTAATCTACCAAGGGGGGAAAAAGGAGTAGTTACTTGAGGGAGCACCCATTGAGCACCTGGCTTTTTCCCACAAAACAGGCAGAAGCAGATACATAAGCCATTGCATTTTTTAGGGTTACCAACTGATCAAGGGGAAAAAAATTACCTATTTGTGTGCCCTCAGCTTAACATCTTGATCAGCAGAAACCACCAGTTAAGCCTTTCACAGCTCAGAAATAAACATCACTCCTTGCTAGTGCCTGCAATCAAATCACTGTCATAATGGTATGTTTTAACAGTAGCCATAGGGGCTACTTTCTCTTTCATCAGATTCACCTTTGGACCTCTCCCTAAAGCAGTATTGCATCAGGAACTGCCTGACATATACGGTAATAAGCAGCCTCACACCATTGCTTTTAAAGCAGCTGCAGAGCCAGAGGTTGTGTGTGTAAGAGAGCTTCTGTTCTGAAACTGAAACTAGGATTGAAGCTTGATTGAAGCAATGCTGTGCATGTTAACTGAGCATTACTAAGGGAGCTACTTCCCAGGAAGTGCGCATAGGATTGCTGCCTTCATTGCCCAAACCAATAAGGAAAAGGATTCTGTTTCTTGGGCTGCTGCCGAGAAGAGGATGTCAGTAGGCAACGCTTTCCCTTCCGCTACAGCACCCACCCAATTCCTGCCTGTTATGCAGCAATCAGTGGCACTGCAGTCTTATTCTTTGCTGAACCTTGGTGGTCTAAGTTGGCGAGGATTCGTCAGTTGCCTGCACAGGGCACTAGGCATATTAAAAACTGTTAAAATGCCAAATGACCTGAAAGATTAGACCCAAGAAACTGCCTACTAGGTTTCAAAGGGTTATGATGACTCTTGCAAATTTTACTTCGCATCAGTTCCCTGTCTCACAAATGCAAATTGACGACACGGTGAGGCAGAAATCTTCATTATTCAGCACAACAGCCTCGTCCTGTGCAAGTAGATATAATGCAGCTTATATTTTATCTGGGGAATCAAAGACGAAAATTCAGGAATACTGTTTACACAGAGTTACTTAAGCAGGGAAGGTTACAGTCAATTCATGTGTGTTGTTGGTATCCTGCTTCCCCATGTTACAAGAAATGTTGAGTTGCAGTCATTCCCTCTGGGCCACCCTTTCACTTCTGGTTCCTCACATTCATTCTTTTATTGCAGAGTTTGAGGGGGCCATTGACAAAGTGCCTTATGGTGGGCCTCACCCTATGTCAATAGGCCTCTCCTAAATGGATCTCATAGAATCGTAGAGTTGGAAGGGATCCCTGATTATCATCTAGTCCAACCCCCTGCCACTGGCGGAGGAAGAGGAGGGCAGGGGGAGCGCATCGCCCCCGGCAGCACGATCCCGGTGGGGTGCCATCGCGGCTACCCCCCCTCGCGCTGGGACGCGCGTCAGCCCTGCCCCCACCTGCTCTCCGCCCCCCGGTGCCAGAGCATGAAGCTCCACCACTGCCCCCTGCAATGCAGAAATATGCAGCTGTCTATTACGAGGATCGAACCTTCAACCTTGGTGTTGTCGTCACCACACTCTAACCAACTGTCTACCTCCACAGGGGATGAGCCCTGACAAGTTTTATATGGTGGTAGCAGTAGCAATCTGATTACCACTGAATGACTGGGGACCGCCATCTTTATTTCCCACAAGTGCTTCCAATGTCCTATCAATCCAAGACATTGTAGGAAATTAAAATAGTGGGTCCCAGGCCCAGCAAATAAAAGTGCCAGGGGAGGTGTGAGTGGTGATGCTTCTGGCGCCCTCGCAGCTGCCCGAGGGCGTTGTGTGCTCATGTAGCGCAGTTCATTCGTTCAATCATTTGTTTGTTCATCACACTTTTCCGCAGATAGCTTGCAACGCAGTGTGCAATAAAACTAGCAGTGCTATGAACATTTAACTGTTAATATGACAGCTGTCTACAAAATTTGCTCTGTGCCAACTGGTCCCCAGTGGTCCCCATTGTCAAGGAAATCATAGGACAAATGCTGTGATTGGGGAAGGTTGATAGCTCATTGGTAGAACATCTGCTTCACGTGCATAAAGTCCCAGGTTCAATCCTCAGCATCTCCAGGCAGGTTGGAAACTCTAGAAGATTGCCGTCAGCCACTGTAGACTGGAGTAGGGAACCTGTGGCCCTGCGTATGTTGTTGAACTTCTGCTCCCTACCTAGTTTTGCCCGTCATCAGGTATGATGGAAGCTGTATGTATGGAAGTCCAGCATAGGTTCTCCACCTCTGGTGTAGACAACACTGAGCTAGTTGGGCCAATGGCCTGACTTAGTATAAGGCAGCATTCAATGTTTCTGTATTCCTGTTGGAGCATAACATACATTGCGTACCATTCTCTGGTTGCAGTATGAATCAATACAATGTAAATGCTAATGTGCACTTCCCTGGGTGCGTATGAACAGGAATTATTTGCATATGTATAAGCTCCCCCTCCCCGTATTGTGCAGATATTCTGGATTCAATCCTCTCTCCTCTGTTCTTTCCCTCTCCCTTCTGAATCAGATGATAAATGATAATTGGACACAATCCAATTGGGGGTGCTTGTGCATTGAGCAGCATTAGCTCCTCCTTTGCACTCCTGTTTCTCCTGTTTGTGTAGTACAGAATGCAAAGTATGTGCAGTGCCGTGGCTGGGGAGGGGGGCTGGCTGGGTTTTTTGGCCCCGGGTGCCATTGGGACTCCTAGCCTCTGTGTGTGTGTGTGTGTGTGTGTGTGTGTGTGTGTGTGTACGTGGAGGGGCATGCCAAACTGGGTCTTTGACCCGGATGAAATAAAGCCTAGTTTTGCCCCTGGCACGTGAGAACCCTCGTTTCATTTGAGAACATAAACCAGCCTTCACCAACCTGGTGCCCTCCAGTTGTTTTGGACTACAGCTCACATCAGCCCTGTGGCTTCTGCTTCTTCTGTGAATTCCAAATAATAAAAGACTGTTTGGGGGGGGATAGCTAGAAAGTGAGCATAGGAGAACCAGGGAGAGAGAGCATCTCCAAAGAAGAGAGGAAAGTTAATTTTTGTCACCAAATGGATTTTATCTCCTTAGTGTTATTCTTTCCTTTCCCCCTAGTAATTAATTTCCTCTATGAACATGCCATGGAACCAGCTGAAAATAACATTTGTCCTTTGCAGACACATCATTCATCTGTGGCATATTTGACAACTGCAAATATTCCAGCTTTCCATTTTCGTTGGCTTTATTAGCAAAGACAAAGTACAAAATATGCAGCCTCTCCTCTGAAGAAACTGACACTTGCAATTTTTTATGTTATGGATCAAAATAAATCCATTTCATTCCAGTTTAGCTATCAACATGTAGGAAATCACTGGGGCTGAAAAAATACAAGCTCTAGAGGATGTGGAGATGCACAAGAGAGTCTCGGAAGGAAAGCTGGAAAGTTACCTGGTGAGATGAGAAGGGTGTTTTCTAGGGAATATTATCCTTCCGTGGAAAGTAAAATGCTGGCCTCTTGGGGGCTATTTAATGTTTTCTTCATCAATTACCAGGAGTCCACAACTTGGGAATGGGAGGCTCAGTGAGTGATTTATGTTGCAAATTAGAACTGTCAGTCTCAACCTTGAGGAAGAAGGGCTGCTTTCAAAGTTCAGATCAATACGTCAGCATCTGAAAAGATCTTCTTCTGTCAAGAGTGGGGATGAAAGGCTGCCAGGCAGCTTCAGATCCTGCAATGTTTGTCAAAAATGCTCTGATCTGAGCTGCTTAATTAAAGGTCTCATGCTGAAAGGTGCTGGAGGAGCCCCACGCTCACCATAGTCGTCAGAGATGCTTACACCTGCCTCTCCGATTGAAAAGAGTAGGGCAGTGTTTCCCAAACTTGGGTCTCTAGCTGTTTTTATACTACAGTCCCCATCATCCCTGACCACTGGTCTTGCCAGCTACGGATGATGGGAGTTGTAGTCCAAAATCAGCTGCAGACCCAAGTTTGGGAAACACTGGAGTAGGGCTTCAGTGGATCTCAGGGCTTAGACAAGTTGCTTCCATTAGAGTGGAAGCTGCACAGGTGTTTGGGAGAGAAGACACCCAACACTCAAAAGGACTAGACCATGGTGAATTATGTCAGGCTGTGAGAAACTGTTTGGGAGGGATTGTCTAATTTTACCCTGTTCTTCTGCACTCCAGACACTGAGCCAGATTCAACAAACCTGGTGTGCTAGCAAAAGCCAGCACAAGCACTCCCACTACCACAATGGGGCTTCCCTCCTTTCCTTCCCCAAAATGCCCCCCCACCTCCCGATGGCCGAGGGAATAATCAGAACAACACAGAGTGGAGGAGAGGGGGGTGGTTCTGGTCAGACCAGCAGAAATGCTTGCCCTGATGAAAACATTCTCCTTAGTGCTACGTTGAATTCCTCCTTATCTTCATAGAAACATGAGCTGGCTGGCGATGCATACTGGTGAGGCTGGGGGTGGGCGGGGTAGTGGGGAGAAGCAGCGGAAGGCAGACGGCCCTGAGGCAGTTCAGTAATCACGGGCGGAGGTGGTTAGCTGCAAAACATGCTAAGGCAAATGCAGCACTAGCTTTTAATCATCATTTGTTCAGCCCAGCCACACCAGACAGCTCATGGGGATATGTCAGCAGCATGGGCACCCCAGCAACAATTTAAGTACCAACCAGGCATGTGCACAGATCCCTGCCCAAGAAGTGTGCAGAAGCAGAGAGTCAGGCAATGGTAAATTCTCAAAACACAGTTTTTAATGTAGTTTGCTTGTACAGTTTTCTGGTTTTGTGTAAATCTTGAGAGATCAAAGGAATATATATTTATGGCTCCATTCAGGAGAGCGCTGGAAATAGCTATACGAGCGCAGCTGGAAAAGAAATGAAAGCATTTGAGAAGTAGTGGGCATGGAAAGAGGAGTGGCGGAAAGTGGCAGCAGATCCACCCACTCAAAAGCACAGGGGGCGTGGGGAATCTATGACCCTGGGTAGAGTGGTTTAGAGCTCTGTTTACCCTCTAATCCCCATACTGCCATGTAAACTCAAATTCACAGTGGAACAGCCTCGAGATTGGTGCTGTTGGAGGGCAATTAAATGGGAATGCAAACACACAGTAAATTATGTTGTGGACAAGTCCTCAGTATCACAACCTGACACTGGACACTGGGTAGTGTGCCTGATTGTATGTAGAAGCTGTTATTGCCAACTTTTAATGAAGAGCCAGCATCTGTTAACACGAGAGCAAAAAGATATATGGAGCTTGTTGTTTAGTCGTTTAGTCGTGTCCGACTCTTCGTGACCCCATGGACCAGAGCACGCCAGGCACTCCTGTCTTCCACTGCCTCCCGCAGTTTGGTCAGACTCATGTTGGTAGTTTCGAGAACACTGTCCAACCATCTTGTCCTCTGTCGTCCCCTTCTCCTTGTGCCCTCAATCTTCCCAACATCAGGGTCTTTTCCAGGGAGTCTTCTCTTCTCATGAGGTGGCCAAAGTATTGGAGCCTTAGCTTCAGGATCTGTCCTTCCAGTGAGCACTCCGGGCTGATTTCCTTAAAAATTGATAGGTTTGATCTTATTGCAGTCCATGGGACTCTCAAGAGTCTCCTCCAGCACCATAATTCAAAAGCATCAATTCTTCGGTGATCAGCCTTCTCTATATGGAGCTACATTACACTAAATACTAGGGGTGTGCATGGGCCTTGGTTAAAGCTCTTAGAAAGCAACAGAGTGAGTTTGCCTGCCCAGCTTTGCCCTGGTGACTTGTGTAGCAGCGGAACTTGTGTGTCGCCCAACGTCTTGATGTTCTGGGTGGATCTGCAGCAGACAGCTCATAAAGACTGCACTCCCCCCCCCCTTCTCTCCCCTCCCTCTATCTCTTGATACTGTTTTTCAGTATCTTTTCCAGCTGCACCCAGAGGATTCTTATTGTTATCTTTGGTAAACCAAGAGCTCTATTAATCTTTTATTTCCTTAATGGAGCTTCCCAGTAGACAGATGTGAGCCTAGCACATCATCGGGACGGCTGCACAACAGCCTTGCCTTTCCCTGGCTGACTTCAAGCCGGTGCACCTCCATTAGCAAAATTATCTCATTAAGCCCGCAAAGAAGCAGAAGAATCTGCCACCTCTCTCTTTCTTTCTCTCTCTCTTTCTCTCTCTCTCCCTCTCTCAACATACTTTATTGCTATTAGCACTCTTCGCTATTAGTGCTCTTGAGCATTGCCTAAAAAAGTGCTGCAGAGGGGTCAGCTGTGCAACAAGAATGCAGAAACCATGGGCAGCAGGAGAATAGCTGGAAGTCAGGCTAATTTAAGGGAAAGAAACTATTTAAGCAGCTACAGTTCCATGAACTAAATTAGAGAGGGGTCACAGTGGATGGCCTTGAAGAGATCTCCTGAACTTGTAAATAACAGGAATATTTTTTTCCTTTAAGCACCATGATAGGAATCTAATTTTGCTAATCATGTGTGTGTGTGTGTGTGTGTGTGTGTGTGTGTGTGTGTGTGTGTAATTTCAATATTAAAGGAATTGCCAGAGGAACTAAAGCCACTGCACAACAAGCATATGAGGATCCTATGAGCTTCTGCAAATGGAGCAAAATTGCTTATTTTATACCTTTCTTGCGTGAAACGTAAGATGGCATACAAATGGCTCTCAAATGATCTCAGTTCCGGGCACCTTACTTCCAAGCAGCAGCCAGACCCAGACTTGGTTTAGCTGCCTCAAGATTGCTACGTTTTGTGCCTCCAGACCATGTTCTGCTGCAGCAGTGGCACTGTACTGGCATTGCAAGTAGACTCACTGCAAGTAGACACGGGATGTTGCCCTGAGCAGAGCAGCTGACTGGCATAATATGCCGGTCACAGCCAGCATCACCAAATGTGGCATTGCAGTGTTTTTTGCAAAGCATAGAAGCAGTCAGAGATGAGGTAGGGCTGGGTAGGACCTGCAGCAAATTCATTCAAAGAAAACACTGACCACCACAGAGCCAGTGACAAGAGAACAGCCTTCCACAATGAATACATGGAAGTACTCGTATACCAGGACGTTGCAAAGGACAGGACAGCAAAGCAGGAGGGGCTTGGCTCATCCTAGGCTAGAGGCAGATTCCAGAAGGGGTGACTCCCGTCCTTGCCTCCAGTTTCCATCTCTGAGTACCAATGAGCTCCAGCTGAGAACAGAAGGAGTTGTTGCTTTTCTTTGATGTGCCAAAATATCTAAGGGCATCACTGGCCCCACCTGTCCAATGCAGTACAACTAGCTGCATCAGCACAAGGAAAACCAGTTACTTTTGTACCTAAGAACTGTGAAATTGGGATGTGAATCATCAGAAATGCCAGGTGGTATTTTACTTAAACGACATAAGAGTGTTTCTTCTTCCTATCCCTAGAATATCATCACTTTACAAAATATATTTATGACCTTTACTACAGATCAGACCCCACACTTCCAAATCCCAGGCCAAATCCCTCTAACAAACATCATTTGCAGGGTCAGGCAAGTTATTTGTGATACACCTGTCCTGGGAGCTTGTTACTCATGCTTTAAAAACAAAAATTAACTCAGACTTCCTTTTCTGCTTCCAGTGAAAAAGCATGGACAGTGGGATATGTAGATCTGTAAACACCATATGTCATCACCATGGAGGAAATTGGGAGCCCCCTTCTATTTCTGACAGAATATGAGGACAAATTGTTCGCCTTTCTCCTTCTCCCTCCCCCCCACCAGCTTCTTTGATGCCCCCCTCCCCAATCAACTGAATTTTGTTTTTCACACATCCTGTGTTCAGTCACAACTTGAGAAACTGAAGTGCTACAGGCAAATAAAAAAAGCAGTTCACTGTAGTCAACAGGAAATTCTTAATCTTTAGGGAGTCTCATTTTATTTCTCCTTTAACAGGTGGTGGATGCACTTCAGTGGGGAAATAAGAATATTTGGGAGCATTATCTTAGCTTATCTTAACAGTGGATCCTTAGTACTGAAGGTTTGCTTCTAACTATATCCTCTTTACCTTTTATCCATGACTTGATATATAAGTGTACATATATTAGTCAGCACCTGTCTCCAAGATAGCATCTGAAATTTGCTAAGCTATCTGGCTCACCAGCATTAAAATATTTCCCTTGGGCAATTTAATCCTGTCTGGAACCAAGAAATCGGCATATTAAGAGTAGAGTATGAGACTCTGCAGTCAGATAATGCAATCAGTGGCAGTGATTTGGCCCAAGTGAGGGCACTTGCTTAGCCACAGCTTGTCTGCAAACTTAGGCAGATACAGTATAAGATAAGGAGGAAGAGTAGCTGCCTTCCTCATATTATATTTTGTATTCTAGCAGGTAAGAAAGTTTGCATATAGTTTGCTTGAAATAATGCCATATGCAGTTCTTCCATATTGTGTTACACCAGGGATTGCACTTACCAGTTAGTTAACCACAGGCTACTGTTACCTCATAACCAGCACTGACCTGAACACTACATTAGGAAAAACTTTCTGACAGAGCAGTTCAACAGTGGAAGGGTGAACTCTCAACAGGTGATTAACTCTCTTTTGTTGGAGGTTTTTAAACAGAAGTTGGATGGCCACCCGTCAGGAATTCTCCAGCTGCAATAAATGAATGACCTTTGGGTTCCCTTCCAACTCTACAGTTCTATGATTCTATAATTCTATACCGGCCCAGGGAGCCAAGGAGATGGCATGTGGGAGAGAGAGAATCATTTTCAACATCTGCAAGGGGTGAATTGTAATGCAGGAAGGGGAAGTGTTAGAATCTCCTTTCCATGACCACCACAATCAGGATCTTCACAGCTGCTTTAAGAATGAAATCATACTGGGACTTTCACGGGTCTCCCATGAAACATTTCGTTTGGTTCTCATGGTCTTGTGAAAATCCAGCACCCTTTGTCCTTCATTGTCAATATAATGTCTAAGAGGTTTGTGGAATCAGGGAAGTGGTGTGGTAGCCTCTGTCTTTTCCTGTGGTTGTTCTATCTGTATGTTGTGATACTGTGCTGCCAGGAGTAGAGGCAGGTGCGGGCCTGATGTCTTCTTAAGCTGTATTGTAAGGAAAGCAACCCATTGTCAGAGCTTAGGACAGGGGCTGAGACACAGCTGAACCCAGGAGTACTCCCAGAGCAGGCCATCTTCACACCACCCAGATGTTTGCAGACATCTTTGTAACGCTGAGTTGGTCTGCCAATGGGCCTGGTACCTGAAGCCAGCTCCATGTAGAGCACATCCTTGAAGCAATACCACCCAAATGGCAGATATAAGATTTAACTGGTAGTTTGGAGAAAATTACACGATCCTACCTGGTAAGCCACTGCCACTAACCACGTGCAGCTATGTAATTTAAAGCAGCTTCTCTGAGATGCTTGTAACATGTCCACCACAGGCACTTTGTCCCTAAAAATAATGAGTTCTCACAATCAAATCATAGCCTAAGGCTGTGTAGATGCACTGCCTTTAAAGCACAACTGAAGCACATTTTCCTCCTCAAATAATCCTGTAGCTTATCTCCCACAGGGTTAAAAACTCCCAGGAACCCTTAACAAACTTACAGTGCCCAGAATTCTTTGCGGGGAGGAATGTGCTTTGAATGTGCTTTAAAGATGTAGCGTGTGCTATGCATTCCAGATCATGTAGGGCAGCTGCTCACACCTGGGTTTCCTCTTTAAAATGCCCATGGTCAATATGTGGATATCAGGGGTGGGGCTAGTCCAGGCTTGTGATGGGAAAAGTAAAGTCCTAATCCTTCTTACAATTAAGCAGTATATCAATTTTATTAAATGAATGAATGAATGAATGAATGAATGTTAATGGCCTACAGAGATATAATGCGTGAATATGGCTTATGAATGTCTGCAGTGTGGGCATGTAGAAGCTGAAGACTGCTCAAAAGCAGAGGCTGCCTTCTGCTGAAATCTGTGTCATGGTTTGCTTATGCTTTGGATGTGCTTCTTATTTTGCTGAATATCCCATTTGTGGCCTCAGCACAATGGGTGATGTTATTCATTAACTTGTTTCTCTTGCAACTGAAATTTTAAGAGAATAACATGAAAGACACTTCCGCTTTGTTAAGCATTTTCTTCTCCTTAATCGTGTAGAGATTTCCCATGAATAATGTGAGCTATAATTATTACCTGCAGGTTGGCAGAGCCTTGGCGAGCTGTTCCTAAAAAGGAATCTTATTTTTTTCCCATTGAATTTCAGATGACCAAGAGCAAAATTATAACCACCTGATATTAGGCACTGCAAACCAGACACCTTCCAATGGTAAGCTAATAAACAAGAGAAGATCAAAGTTACTGGTGCTGTAACTTTACTCTTTCTACTGGCATGGAAGCCAAACAAATATCAATAGAGTATTTCATGAGCTGGACTCTCACATGAAAAATATTTATTCTATTGATCATATTGCATTTGGGACCTATTGCTTAACAATGGTCCAGTCTCTCTTATGCTGAAAGGAGAGCATTGTGCTACGTTTCCTGATGTCTAGAAACACAAATGCCTCTATTTCTTCCTCAGTTGCTGCTGTCGGAGATTGCTTTGATTTGTAGTGTCTTGGGCGTCAAAAGATGCACAGCAAGAGCAAAACCTGCTTGCCCAGATAGGAAAGAAATTTGCTTTGAAGCCATATAATCCACACATGCCAGTGCTCTGCTGATGTTTCAGCGCTCATCATCAATTGTATTATTTTACATTATTTACAGCTTTTACAATGTAATCAAAGACAATTTCAGTGCTGGCAGCCAGCTGCTTGGGACACAGAGCCTAGAGGTGGGCAGGCGGCTTAGCTGCCTCTGCACAGTAGCCATGCTGTCACAAATACACATACACATCAGTTGTGCGTGCTGTTTCTTTTAACAAGGTCACCATCCCTTTTCTTTCCAATATTTGGCTGTGCATGCTATCTGACTCCAGAATGACAAGTCCTCCCAGTACTTCACTTCCAGGTAACAATTGTGACCAGCACAGCTAGGGCAAGATTCAGTAAGTTGCCATAGTAATTGTGTGGGTGATTTTTTTTTTTTAATCAAATTGCATGTGTGGGACCTCCAATCTGGATGGGAGCCAGAGCAGGGGGCACAGCATTAAAGCCCCCTTACCCCGTGCTGGGGTCCCAATCTGTATCAGACCTCCTGTGCTCCAGTTAAAGGTAGATAGCCGTGTTGGTCTGTCATAGTCAAAACAAAATAAAATAAAAAAATTTCTTCCAGTAGCACAGGTTTACCACAGCTATCAACCTTTCACCCATTTCCACCACCCCTCTGAGTAATACCCCTCCCCACCCTCTCACTATATATCAGGGTCTGGTGACTTCTGTTTCAGTGTATCTGAAGAAGTGTGCATGCACACGAAAGCTCATACCAAGAACAAACTTAGTTGGTCTCTAAGGTGCTACTGGAAGAATTTTTTTTATTTTATTTTGTTTAGACCTCCTGTGCTTCCATTTTCCTTCTAAAAGCAACACATGCTTTGTTAATTGCACCAGGGTTGGCATGTCTAGTTTGGCCCTTAGTTGACTTCTTATATAAGGAGGGTCAAGAGATTATTTTTGGTTAATTCTGCTTTTCTAACCTAAAGAGCTCAAATCTCCTGAGTCTTTGTATTTTCTTTCCTCTGATGTTTCCTATACAATGCAAGATTGCCTCTCTACCTTGGACCTCTCTCTCCACCAGTTCATTTCATCCAGTCTTCAGCTGGTTGCCCACTGAGCTTTTGCAGCTTATTGCTCTTAGGTTTCCTGTGGTGTCTGTTTATAGAGACGGGAAGATGTTTTTGACTATTTCCAACAAATAAAGAATAAAATCATCTACAAAGTCAGAGCACATATCCCCAGACTTTTCTGTTGGCTTCCAGGCAATTTTTTTATCCTTCACTTCAACAGCATATCAAGCACTCTCTGCCAAAATATTTTGGCCTTGGTTTGCGTATTACCTGCACCTAGTTCTCTCCCTTGATTCTTCGGCGCCGCCCCCCACGCACCCCCCCCTGTTCTTTTGCCACCTCTTCCTTGGTGCCACAAGAGTCACTGTTGCCTTTGCGTGATTTAGGTCTGCAAGAGCACTAATATGCTGTTGTCAATATTAGCTATTCAGCTTTGTGCAAATACCGCATGAACACATCTCTATATATTGTTTTCTAGGCATTGTGCCTCCAAGTTGTTCTTTCCCTAGGGCTCCAGTTACAGGTAGATAGCCGTGTTGGTCTGTCATAGTCAAAACAAAATAAAAAAATTCCTTCCAGTAGCACCTTAGAGACCAACTAAGTTTGTTCTTGGTATGAGCTTGGTGTATCTGAAGAAGTGTGCATGCACACGAAAGCTCATACCAAGAACAAACTTAGTTGGTCTCTAAGGTGCTACTGGAAGGAATTTTTTTATTTTGTTTTCCCTAGGGCTGTCATTTATAAACTAGCTTTGCCGCTGCATCGTTCCTAGTGAAGAACTCTTGCATACATGAAAGCTGTGCTGCATTTTAAACTGAGGCCTCCATAGCACAATCACTTGAGAGAACAAACAGCCTTGAAAAGGTTACCTTGGCACTCTGCTAAATTATCTGTTTTATTGCTCGGTGTTGGCAATTGTCATTCCACAACTAAAATAACAAGTCCTTCTGACTAACACACTAACCCCAATTTTTGTCCTTTCCATTAACCTCAACAAAAGAAGAAATGCCAGCCACAAAACTGTTACGTTATGTCTCTCAGCAAGGCCAAATATTTATGCTATATCTGAAGTAAATTTGGACAAGAGAAAAGCTAAGTTTAAGCATCCTTTTTTTTAAAAAAAAAAAAGACGTCAGGTTCAAAAAGACACCTTCCATTGTTGCACCAACACAGAACAGAGGAAATGTAATAAATAAGTGCAAGGATGGATCAAACACAGAGAAGGTAGTTTTTGCAGCCGATAATCCACAGTGAGGAATAAAGGTTCTGTTCAAAGTTGGGTGGCATGTTAACTATGGCATGTGCTCAATGGACAGCAGTGGCTCACGGGGCAGGAGAGAGGCAGAAGTTAGTGGCATCCCCATCACAGCAGTGAGCCAATCAGAACAAGGATGAGATGGGGGAAGCGGCAGCAAGTCAGGAGAACTGTAGATTGCCGGCTGAGGTCTGTAGGTACACTCACACACCAGTGACACCCTAGAAGTCCCCTGATCTCACCACCTCACCCCATCCTTGTCCTGAGTGTAGCACTACTGTCTCCAAGATGATGTTGTTGCCTACACACACACACACACATTCATGAGTCACTGCCAACATTGGACCATGCAGTGGACCAAGTTTAGACCATCTCAGATTCAAATTATGCCCAGAGTTTTTCATGCTCATGCATCACTTTAAAACACAGCTTAAACAAAATTTGTCCAAATGAGCTGGGATCAGGCTAAAACCTCTGATACTATTTCTTGCGATTGGGAGATGGAGAGAGAGAGAGAGAGAGAGAGAGAGAGAGAGAGAGAGAGAGAGAGAGAGAGAGAGAGAGAGAATGGCTTGCACCATAGGGGGGATTCACATATTTATAATTTTAAAAAATGTAAGGGATCCCTTTCCCTCGCTCTCTACTTTTTAACTGAAAAGAACTAATTGCTTTCAAGGAGTATCACATTTAGAGGGCTCCCTCACTGCTTGTAGGTAGGGTTTTCAGTGAATCTTGCCTTAGGAGTTTGGGATTCATGTCTCATCTTGGAAGTCCAACAATTGCTTTTTTTATTATTCAGTTGTAGTGGAGCAATGGAGACAAGTTTTTCCTACTGTCTGGGGATAAGCAATTTGTGGTAATATCACAAATTTTATGGTCTGTTTTTTAGTATACCTAAAATCATTTGCATGTTAGGGGCCACCCCACATTTTCTTCAAAAAAATTGCTTTGCACAGGTAACTACCATAGAGTTATTAACATTTTCAAAAACGTAGGGGGGCCGTGGCTTGGCTTTTGAAAAATAGGGGGTCCTCAGTAATTAGTTACCGGTAATTGGGAACCACTCTGTTAGAACATCATGGTCTCCCAGATTTTACAAATCCTCTGCTGTTTAGAAGGTTGCTTGAAAGTCTTCTGCTTTTGTACCTTCTTCACCTTTGCTGCTGTACTCAACTGCTTAAGAAGATCTTCATACAGAAATGCAGTCTTACTAGGTTCAAAATTATGGAGAAGCCTATCTTTATCCCTGCAGTCTAACGCGAAGAAATTCCTAGCAGTAATCAGCAACCATGTTCCAGAACTCTTGCGCTGTTGAACATTATCCCACGGAAGGTAAAAGTGTGAACCAATCTCTCCACACCCCATCCAACAATACTGACTATAATTTGGGTATATTAGGTGAAGCTTTGCAGGGGTAATATACCACCCACTGAGAACTTTGCACTGTGCTTTCTTTATTTGTGTGTTTGATTGATAAGGTTGCAAAAGAGGTCCAGATACAATGCCAATCATCTCCTTCCAAAGAATCACTTAAGTCATTCTCTGTATCTGCACGTAAGATGGGTTGTCATCCCAAAACGGTTTGCTGAGCACTGGATTTTATAAGGACCGATATGAAAAAGTTTATATTTAATTATGCTGCCCTTGATTTAAATGGGTTTTAACCAATTGCTCAAGCTGATTAATGGGATGGGGGTGGCGCTGTGGTCTAAACCACAGAGCCTTGGCTTGCCGATCAGAAGGTCGGCGGTTCGAATCCCTGCGACGGGGTGAGCTCCCATTGCTCGGTCCCTGCTCCTGCCAACCTAGCAGTTCGAAAGCACGTCAAAGTGCAAGTAGATAAATAGGTACCACTCCGGTGGGAAGGTAAACGGCATTTCCGTACGCTGCTCTGGTTCGCCAGAAGCGGCTTAGTCATGCTGGCCACATGACCCGGAAGCTGTCTGCGGACAAATGCCGTCTCCCTCGGCCTATAGTGCGAGATGAGCGCGCAACCCCAGAGTCGTCCACGACTGGACCTAATGTTCAGGGGTCCCTTTACCCTTTACAAGCTGATTAATTAGTTAATGTTTGGTGAACTTCTATTATAATTTAGCCTAAAGACCAGTTTCCATTCAAAAAGGCAACGTGGTACACTTTGCCACAACGCTTTGCAAATAACTATGAGGCTACTGTGGATCCTAGCACACACAGGCATAAGAAGAAGCCTTAACTGTACAAGCCTATATATACATGTTTATTTGGCAGCTCCCAGGTAAGTGTGCCAGTCTTAGCCTGGAAGCTAATTTCAATGGTGGGGAACCTATGGCCTTCCAGTTGTTGTTGGACTCCAAACTCCTAGCAGCCAGTATGCCCAGTGGTCAGACATGATGGGAGTCATGGCCTAGCAGCGCCTGGATGGCCACAGGAGGGCCTGGTGCTAAAGGAAGCAGACCACGTGCTCCCGGAGCATTTCTGCCATGCCTGGAAATAGAAAGAAGCAGTAAGAATGTCTTTAGGCAGTATTCAGAATCCAACGCTTCAAGCAGGTCCTCCACCTAGGACAAGAGAAGTCTGACTGCTGAGATTTGATTGCACTCAATTTTGTTTGAATGTCTGATGAGAGATGATTGTTAATTAACAAGGGATTGTATTTAATCTGTTCTATGCAGCTGCTGTTACCCTAATTATAATTAGGTCATCCTGGTTTGATCCTGCCTGCCAAGGGGCGAGTGTTTGTGGAAGCAGGAGCAATCACCTGAGGCAGCGCACTTAGCTTCTGAGAGAGAAGCAGCAGCACACTTTCAAAAGATGCGTGAGGCCAAAGGGGGCATGACAGCATGCTTGTGACTCTGCAGACATAGTGGTGTTGTGTGCTTGAGTGAAAATTAACATTTCATTTAAGACAAGGAGTGCACAGCTGTTGAGAGTACAAATGTTCTCCTAAGCATTTATCAGAGACAAATATCAAAGAAAACTGTCTACATTTGCTAGGAGTGTTTGAGTGAACAGATATGTGCATTGTTACCCTAATGAGAGTAACGGTAAGAAGCAAGCATACTTTTGCAGCTACTCCTTGCACTGCCTTTTTCTCTGTTTCAACTTATGCCAACATAGTAGTGTGCCATGGGTGTGTGGTGTGGCAGAGCCATGGTGTTCTCCTCCTGACACGGAGGCACTGGGGCAGACAGGGGAGGTTGTGAGATTGGGGTTGTGCAAATATCATTGCCCCCACCTCTTGCCTTTTGCCCCAGCACCATTCAGGTACGTTTCAGTGGTGTCACTGTCAGGAGGACTGATCTGCAGCTCTGTCCCACCACACTAGCTGCTACTGCCAACGTTGGTTCAGTGTAATGTGCACACACATTGATTGGAATCATATGTTCCCACCCTTCACTCTTCCCCTTGCATGACTGCAAGGAGGATATCAGAACATTCTGCATCCATTTTCAATTTTCCATAGTTTATATTGAAACCAAAAGAGCCCCTCCCTCAGTATCAACCACCTTGGGCCTTATAATGGGCATAGGAGGCGTTGTTGGGGGTGCCACCACTGGGAGCTGTCTGGTTGGTGTTGACTTGTGACAGGGCCTCCTCAGTAGTGGAACGTTGTCCCTGGTGAAGTCCATCTCTCTCCCCGATTGTTAACATTCAGACAGAATACAAAAAAACATTACTGTTTTCCAAGGCATTTGATTGCTACATTATACTGTTCCTGGCAATGTTGAAATTCTTCATCTGTGAGGATATTTGATTGTTCTAATTTCTTTTTGAGATATATACCATATTATTGTATTGCTTTTCTGTTTTGTAGCTTTCTGCCCTGGGGATCCTTTGGGATATAAGTTTAATTACCGGTAATGAATAAATTAGTCAAAAGCCCTAAACTGTGCTTAATCTTAACTATGACATAGGGCAACATGTCTATTTCAGACATTACAGTTTGAAATTAGTTTGTTTCCATCATAAGCTATAGTTAAGCCGTAACTACAGTTTGTCCAGGTTTGTGTTGATGCAAAATACAGGAAAATTCCTGGATGCCAAGATCCAAGTTTGGGGCAAAGTACTCCTTGGTGAGAGAACCCCAGGAGATATTTAAAGTCAGAAAATATGCAGCAAAGTAAATCATGGAAGTATAGGCTGTTAGACCTTTAAAATATGCCCTTCTAAGAGAGTTTCCAAAATGTCCCCTTTAAAAGTTTCTTTCCAAAGTTTCCTTCATCCCTCAGCGTTTCATTTTTTCATTTTCATTTCACTTTTAATTTGTATAGCGCCTTTCTATTTTCCTATATGCAAGGCAGTTTAGAAGTTGAAGAAACAACAAAATGTACACCTTTTAACAATCTAATCCAATGGAAAAGTCTTAATAAAAACATAACTTTAAAATAAGCAACTTATATCAAATAAAGTAATATTCAACATTCCATTAGAATAGTACAGAATAATATTAAATATCAGCAAATAAAAATTATACAGAAATTCACTCTTTAACAATTGCAATAATTTCTAAACTATAATCAATAATAACAACGGCCAGTCACAGTGCATAAAATAACACAATACAAATCGAGAAGCAAAGATGCACAACTTAGAGAAATATTATTATTATTATTTTTAATATCCCTGAACTCCTCTCCTCCCAACTGTTTCTGGTGTTCCTAAAGTCATGGTCTGGAAAAGGCTCCTAGGCCTGGAGGGTGGGGCAAGGCAGGTGGGAAAAACCATTGCCTGATGGACAGCAGGAAGTTCCGCCCCTCACAGGCTAGACACAGCTCCCTTAGGAAGACTCCTAGGCCTGGAGGGTGGGGCAAGGCAGGTGGGAAAAGCCATTGCCTGATGGACAGCAGGAAGTCCCGCCCCTCACAGTCCTTCCTCTAGACACAGCTCCCTTAGGAAGACTCCTAGGCCTGGAGGGTGGGGCAAGGCAGGTGGGGAAAGCCATTGCCTGATGGACAGCAGGAAGTTCCGCCCCTCACAGTCCTTCCTCTAGACACAGCTCCCTTAGGAAGACTCCTAGGCCTGGAGGGTGGAGCAAGGCAGGTGGGAAAAGCCATTGCCTGATGGACAGCAGGAAGTTCCGCCCCTCACAGTCCTTCCTCTAGACACAGCTCCCTTAGGAAGACTCCTAGGCCTGGAGGGTGGGGCAAGGCAGGTGGGAAAAGCCATTGCCTGATGGACAGCAGCTAGTCTCTCTCCCCTCACTGTTTCCAGCATCGGAAAAGACCACACACTTGGTAAGTTGAAAAATGTTTGTCTTACAAACTCTCCAAAGGTCAGGTTCATGTGCTTCAGGAAAGTTGCACAAGCAAGTAAAACTTGGCTTAGTTACAAAATGGTGAAAGTTATAAGAACTCAAGAACAGCTGGTGAGAGCCACCAGCTCAATCCTCTTCACATGCTGAATTTCTCAGGTAGAGTGGAGGATACAATAGCTTTTGGCTACCTATTGCCTCCCAAGGTAAAGGGAAGTGACACTTTGGACATAACAATAAACTGGTTAGTTTAAAAATGCAAGTTAAAGTTTCCACTCTCTTCCTCACAGCCATACCAGAGAAGGGGAAGGTTGTTGGGAGCTGATAAGTCCAGGCATGTTAAGGAAAAAGGCAGGGAACTGGCTTTGTTTGCTTTTTCATATGGAAGAGTATTCAGACTTGTATTCTCCCCCACTCCTCCATGCATATGGTAATCGTTCCAGTGGAATAACTGTCTAACTGCAGTATTAGAAGTATTTCAATTTAGGTCCTTCCCCAGAAGGTAAGAAAACGATTCCTCATTTCATAACATGCCCTGCAGCAATTTGTTACAAATGTGTTTTTGTTTAAGATGCCATTTGCTTAGAAATGCTTGAAAATCAGTAGCATCGGAGGAAGTGTACAGTATATCTCATGCCTCTGCAAGCAGTTATGAAAGGAAATGACAAAATTGCATGATTTCTAATTTACAGTGAATGAATAAAAGAAGCAGAGCATTTCCCCCTGAAATGTTCAGGTGATACTGAAAAAGTCAAAGGGAAAGAAATGCCTCACCAAACCCATGCAAATGTATATAGCAGTTTCTCTTCAGAGGTGTCTATAATACTGTACTTCAGTTGCGGGTGAAACTGAACTCTCACATTAGAGACTTCTATCAAGTAATCCTGCCTACATACTAAATTTGGGGTTTCAATGCCTGTGAGGTTGAGGGAACCTGAAGTGTGATGAGTCATGTCACACATTTTTGTTTACTGGACATTATGGGGGAGAGCAAGGAGAAAGATGTGCTATTGGATTGGCTACCTTCCACTAAATTACATTTTTTGACATGGTAGAATCACCACCAAGTGATTCGTGCTGGGCATCATTTTCATGTGGTAAATAAATCCCATGGATTGGCTGTGCTTTCAGAATAAATGTTTGTTGAGGGCAAATGGCACTTCATCATGAAAATTTTAACACACTGTTCAGAATGCAAGATCTGGGCTGTAGAAGAACATGTGTTCCATTTGTTTCCTTTTTTGTGTGTGTGCAAGGAGAGCAAAGGTATTGTTATAGATTTATAGGTGCTAGAATTTAATTAAGATTTATAGGTGTCAAAGCTAATTTCCTTGGAGGAACTAACCAGACTCACACGCAACCAGGAGCATCTACTTCCAGGTTAGCGGAGCTCGTTACCCGAAGCGTTCATAAGGGGGACGGTACGTAACCATAGGTTCCACTGTATAGGGTTCTGCAGCTGAGCATCCAGAAGGGTGTTGTCTTCAGGGTTATCTATGCACACAGTTTTTCAGTCCTCACTTCACCAGGCTAGGTCTGAAAAGGCACAGAACAGACAGAGTAGGCAGGGGAAAGCTCCCTTTTCACTTGAGTTCTTTTTCTTGGAATGTTTTTGGAACATGCTCCCCGATAGCTAAGCAGGAGAGGACATCACCAAAGAAGCAGTTTGTGCTTTGTGAGGAGTCTCTTACGACAGAGGATGAGCAGTAAGAAACAGGCTTTGTTTGTTTGTGTGTGTGGTGGTCATTTGCTTTTGCTGACAGACACAGATGGTCTCTGTTGAAGGACTGTGCAAAATCTCAGTGATGAATGGTACATTTGAACAAAGAGCTGCTGCTCCCACTCGCACCTCCAAGGGAATCTGCTCACCAATTAGCTGTTCCATCACGAGTCCCTTTCCTCTAACCTAGGGATGGGGAAGGTGTGGCCTTCCACATGCTGCTGGACTACAAATCCCAGCAACCCTCATTTTTGGCTATGCTGATGGGAGTTGAAGTCCAACAACAGCTGGAAGGCCACAGCTTTCCCATAGCACCTCTAACCCTTAGCCAAGTTCCTGGGCTTGACAGGTGCAGTGCAGACCACTGGGCAATGCAACTCTTCTGCCACCATGCACATGGCCAGGTCCTTTTTCTCCATTCTGCAAGGCTAAAGCTTTAAACTGTAGAAGCAGTGGGCTATTGTCCAAGTCAGTTGTTGCAAAGGGCAACCTCTGCTTGAACCAGCTGATTGGTGAAGGTGTTGGCTCCTCATGAAGCACATTGCCCTCCTGAGTTTGCTTTACTGCGTGTCTTCCTTTTCTGTACTTTCAGTACAACTGAGAGCTAAATAACACAGAAAGCAGCCTAGAAATGTGAATGCACCTGGGAATCCTAGCCCAGTCAGGGGTCCCAGACGTGTGTGAATGGGTATGTGCCCAAACTAAGATGCACATTTGTTGTTTAAGTGTTTGCTGCAGGCAACATCAGTGTGCATTCAGCAGCTGGTTTTGCTGCATAAAACATAGAGCCCCTCTGAAAGGACAGAGAGTGCTTAGAATTGTGTTGCAGAGGACACCGGCTAATCTTCACTGTAGCAAATTGAACTCGGTTCATTTCAATTCCTACTAGAGCTTTATAGCTGAATTTCCAGAGGGATTGTAATCCCTAGCCTGGTACGCCACCTGCAAACGCTTTTGCAGTAATGATGCGAGGCCTTGTGTGCTGCCCCTCTCCTGTTGTGCGAACATGAGGAGGAGTTCAGCGTCACACTCTTCTGATCCTCCTGTTAGCGCAAGCTTTAAAAGAGAGAAAGGTTATGCCAAGAGGAAAATGTGACATCAGTGGTGTCACACATGCAACATCGGGCTTTACGTGCTCCTCCAGGCTATAGCTCCGAAAGTCTAGCTATGGCATCTGTCTCCAAGTCCTCTGCATTGGGTGTTGCGCCCAGTTACATGAATGCAGAATAGTGGTTCATTGTATTCCTCCCCATTGTGTCTCTTAATGGGAATCCTCTTAGGGCTGGTGTGAATTATGGCAGGCTCTAAGAATACAGAATACAAGGAGAACAAGCTTTTCTCTATGAGAAAGAAATTCTTGTTTGGGCTACAAAGCTCCCTAAGCAGATGTGTGCAATTCAGTATCTCAGCCAGAACTACCTCACAGGGTAGTTGTGAAGCTAAAATACTGCTCTGAATGCCTTGAAAGAAGAAACTAAAATAAATATGGGGAAGGTAAAAAGGAGGGATAATAGAACTGTTAGTGGATGCCCTGATCCAAAGTAATCTTCGTGTCCCACAAATAAAGACTGTAAATAGTGAGCCTGGTATTATAATGTAAAGACTTGCATTAAGGACTCCATCTCAACGTTTTGAATGGGTTGATTAAGGCATGCCTGTTTGTTTTGTGGACTTACACATGACTCTCCAGGCAAATAAATGCCTCCTAAAGCAGTTTGCAAACTATTTAGCAACCATACACAATTGAAATATAATATGGAAACCATTTATAATATCCATTTCCTTCAAAGCGCTATTAAAGTCCAGCATAAAACATACAACAATAATAACCCGACGTGATATTTCAGAGTCAGGTCACAGTACCATTTCCTACAGTCATGCTCAACCACTAAAGGCCATGGTTTATTTTAATTTGTTTTTCAAATTGTATTATCTGCTTTAGTACTGTACTGAAAAGGAAAGTTCAATAATTATTTTAAATGAATTTAGCAATAAAAAATAAGTGCTATATAAATTATTCATATTAATCTCTGCTGTACCTGTAGGTTTTTCTTACATTATCAAACAACGCTGGTGGTGCTGTGTAATTAGAATTACATCAGCAATTTTCATTTGCGTGTGTGTGTGTTTTAAGATAAGTGAGGGAAACCTCTTGCAAGTATGCTGTTTGAATGTGAGGGATAGAAGGAACATAAATTAAAGGCAACAAGAACGAATGTGGCTTATCCTGAAAAGCAGGCATTTGAACACATCTTCAAGTGAGAAGAAAGCTCGCCGTTTACCCAGCAGCTTTATAATAGAATGCATGTACTGTCTCTTCCAGCACAAAAACCTATCAAGACACTGACCTTGACTCTCAGCTACATTATGCATATGGTAGCTCCCCAAGCCATTTCAGTTTCTTCTCTGATGCTGCTAAATATTGGAAATAGACTTCAAGGTAACCTCTCATTTGCAGGCCCCATCCATCCATGCTTCTGATTGACTACATGGCAAAACAGATGGCGAGAAGCTGTTCTGATTTCATGCAAGCCTGTTAGATAAATGTGGGGTGCTTAATTTCACATGCTTCACGCAAAGAAGGCAATTAATTGCCTTGCTCACTCTTGAAATGCAAAATCTCTGCATTCAGCCAGGTATGCCCAGCGTCTCACAGAGCTCTACACAGGTTGCAAATCGCACGATGAGCTCTGGTGGTGAACGTATTTGTCACAATCACCAGCACTTTAGCAGTCCTAATTAACTTCATTAACGCGTAACCCTGAAATTTTGGATGCCCTCCAAACCGATGCCAAAGTTTTGTGACCAAAAGCTCGGGATTATACATTAATGAAGCTACAAATGAACACTTAAGATGGACCTCAAACCTCTTTGGTGAGAACTTTTGTCCCCAAACCTGGAATATGCTTGTATATTTCAGCCACTCTCCTCAAGGTTTGCAAAGGTACACACTTGCACGCAAATTACTTAATTGCTTAGTGCGTGATGATGCACAGAGGAATGTGTGTGCTGACACCACAATAAAGCACTGTATGATAATGAACATTCTGTTTATTCTGGGGTAGTTGATCTTGCTTCCCTATCTACTTGCTGTGACTGGCCATCTAGCCATTGTTGTCACTAGCCCATTGGTACAGCCACTGCTGCTTCTCCCCACCCAACCAATTTGCAAGGCATTGTTGGCACAGCTGCCTGGAGCATGACTGTGCCACTGCTGCTTTGCTGCAACCGTATGCTGGAGAAAGGGTAAGAGGAGGAGGAGAAGGAGAAGGCTCCATCACCCACAGGCAGCACCATGTATTGTACTGGCACTGGTAGTGATCTGAACTGAACGTAGAAAGATTTGAAGGTGGGGCCTTCTGCATACAGCTCCTAACCATCTGTGATAGCTCATTTGCGCATGCAGCTCATCCCTTGATACTACACTCGTCAAACAGTGGCCATGCATCTTGCGGCCTGTCCCTTTTTCTTTTCACATCTAAGGGATGTCCCCATCAATTGCAGCTCTTCTGGTTTCATATTTTGATTTAGAGTCCTCTAGCCGAATTCCTCTCTCCTCTTGCTGTCTCTGCTGTGCTTTTAAATGACAACATTGACATATAAGCTTGAAAGGAACTACTGTTTCGAATTATCAATAATCTCACTTATCTTTGTGAGATGTGACTGTAATTCCTTTCCGGTGCACTAGAGCAGAGACAATGTGCCCATGCTGATGAAGTCTGTTTACAGTGTAATTTTGAATCAATGGTTCCTGCTGCCTGGTAAGTAGAAGGTGTTGCCTAATCGTGGAGCCAGTGTATTAGATGCAGGCTGAAGTATTCAGAAGAGAAAAATTGATCATGGGGAGAAAACAGTTGGTATATCGAGGCTGGCCCAGCCATGCAGTAGGCTGAACCTATGTGCTTTAAGTAGCACCAGGAGAGGAGGAGTTGAAAATAGAAGAGGTCAGGAAAGGAGTCTGAAGCAAGACCTTTAAAGGTCTTGGACCTGGTGGGGCAGAGGTGCAGTTGTGCTCTGCTGCAATCACCGGAAGCCATAATTTTTGATCCGCTTCAGGCAGCAAAATGTACTGAGTTGGGAAATGGGGCTGCTGTGTGACTTCTTCTGGGCACATTTACATTTCCCTGACCCTTTCTCCCTTCCAGAGAGCCAAGAGGGCAGGAAGACCTGGTCACCACAAGTTGGGTACTTGCTGTGTTTCTTCTACAACATTCTGGGTCGCTTTGATGTGCTCAGTTGTATTAAACTCAATTTTTCTGTTTGTGCCTGCAGAATGTAGTTGGGCGGGAAGGAGGAGCAGGCGAGAATTGGTTACTGGATCGTATGATGTGGCAGGCAGGGACTCTCACAGCAAGTAGTCTGGCACACTGTTACTAATGGAATGTGCTGCAGAGATGAGCCAGGAGATCTGGCAAGCAAAACCAGTTCCACTCTGACATTGCTCAGAAGTGCTAAAGCTATTCCAGTGTGTGTGTGTGTGTGTGTGTGTGTGTGTGTGTGTGTTTTATAAATAAAACCTGCTGCCAGTAGACAGGTGACATACTCATGACCAAGTAGAGAGAACGCCATGAGATTCTGAAACACATACACATGGGTTTCCAGGACAAACTTTTAAACAGGACCGGAAATCTCTTGATGTTGGGAAAGGATCATAGCTTCGCAAGGAAGCGGCTTTCATTTGAAATGTATGTTTGGCTGCCTGCATGCATCTCTGAGCCTCTCACATGCTCCCTTTGTCCAAGGCACTTCATTAGTAGGTTCTTATCTGAGATCAGCCACTGGGATTTGTACAGGGCAATGATACAATTGAATTGATATCACACACCAAACCCAAAGAAATGCTCCATATGTTAGCAGCAGGTAGTGCCTGCGGGCAGTTTCTTCAAATTTGCTAGATTTAAAAAACAAGAGAGTTGAGGCTGCATAAATGACAAGCATCATCCTTGATGGAATGAGTCAAGACTGAAAAATCTGCAGTGTGCCTGGTATCCTTGCCTAACTTCAGATTCTGCGTTTTAGCATTAGGATTCAGGACTAGGGGCTCTGCCCACACAACATCCCCGGGGTATACATTTGTGCCAATCCTATTTGCAAACATGTCTGAGCAGTGTCTGCAAGAATAAGTTTGGAAGTCTTGCTGAAAATATTTGAAAATGTACTGTCAGCTGTTAGTTGAGGGCCAGTTCCCATTATCACTTGGCAAGCAGAGAAGTATGGGTCCAGAAGTCACTGGATCCAGGCTGAGCTGAGCATGTGGCGGAGGAAGTAGGCAATGTCTTTGCTGAATACTCAAATCACACGCACCCCACGGTGGTTGTAGTATCCATCCATCCACTCTTGGCAACAACAAACATGGGTGAGATTCATGAGCTGCATGTGTAATAAAGCAGTCAGAGAATTGCTTAATCGGATTGTAAGAGTGGCACACCAATTTCCAAGGGTGGAAATTGTTGTGCCAATTTGGTTGTATGAATTATCCCTCAGAAACCCACAGTCAGACAGGAGCAATGCTGCAATAGGCACCAGCCTGAAGTCGCCCTCCGTGTCCTTTTTTTGTTTCCCCGTCATCTGGGGATTTGCTCACAGTAGTTGCTGCCGCTATTTTTAATGTTCTTATCTCTGCCTATTTTAATACCTGAGCACCTGGGTGTGATATAGAAATGTTATAATTTGACAGGCCTTTCTCCTCTAGCTTGGGCTGATGAAAGACAATTTTAAACTCCGGCTTCAGTCATTTGATCTGATTTGCAGCAAAGGGATGTGATTTCAATACCAAACAAACTCTGCAGCCTGCCCAGATTAGGTGGCAGGGCCTATGGAGCTCCTCCCCAATTCTGTGTTGCGCTGGCACCCTTGCATCAAAGGTTGCCTGACAAGGTCAGTGTGGTGCAGTGGTTAAAGTGCTGGTCTAAACTCTAAAGGGGGGGGGCGGCAAATGGCTACGAGTCACGATGGCTGTATGCTACATCCATTATGAGAGACAGTATGTCTCTGAATCCTAGATGCTGGGGATCTGGAAGAGGAGAGTGCTATTGTGCTCATTTCTTGAGTGCGGGCTTCCCATGGGCATCTGGTTGGCTATTGTGGGAACCAAGATTCTGAATTAGATGGGTCTTTAGCAGACTCCAGAGGGGCTCTTCTAATATTATTATGGAGAGACCCAGGTTTAAATCTGCACTTTAGCCATGAGCTTGGCTGGGTGACCTTGACCCAGTCACTATCTCAACCTGATAACTGAGGAAAGAATATGTACACTGCTGTGAGTTCATTGGGGAAAGAGTGGGATATAAATCAATGTGATAGATAGGTTTTCCTTCTCCCTGTACTCTCTGCTTCCATAAGATGTGAGGTGATCAGCTCTAGATTTGCACTACACTGTGCAGTGATGGAGGGGGGTGGAGGTTCTGTGAGTTGTCTGGATTAAGACCCCCCCCACACACACACATGCCTCAAGATGAAGCAGCTGACCCAGCAATTCTGTGTTGAAATCTTGTGGGTGATGAGCACTGTTAAGGTCTTGAAAGGGTTGCATGAACATTTTGTCTTTTTCACTTGTTCTTTCTATACTATATTGGATGTGTGTTTGCAGTGAGCAAACCTTTTGCGGCTGGAATCCAACCACCAAAACCTCAGTCTCAGGTCCTCCTGTTGACAGCTTGTGCAACTCAGTAGCCCCTGTCCAAATCCTGTGAGCCAGAGGAGACTCGGGGCAGGATGTGTGGCAATGTAACTCAAAAGGCACTCTTCAGTTACATCAGCACAAGCCACTGTAGTTTTTTTCCCTATCCAACCATATGATAGACAGCAGTGTGGTGGTGAATTGGTCACAGCATGACTCCAACTGCCTCACAGTTCATTTGATCTCTATGGGTTCAATGATTCTCAGTTGCAGTAGCCTTATACGGAGCTAAGCAATTGACTCACCTAGCCCAGTATGGTATCTATTCTTGGCTAGGTCTGAGAGAGGGGTCTTTCTCAGTGGACTTTGAGGTACTAGAGGTAGAATCTTTGACATTCTGCATGCAAAGCATGTGCTCTGCCACTGAGCTATGGCCGCCCCAGAAGATTGCTGGTACAAAGCAACCATTGCTAAGCAGGTGTTCTCTTTGTATATATTGGAATCTTGGCATGGCTTCAGACGCACAATCATTTGGTGTAAGGCTGTCAGGAGATGCTGAGGCTAGAACTTGGGACCTTCGAACACGTGATCTGCTGCCACGCCTGGGAGGTGCTCATCCTATAGGCATAGAAGAAGAGACACGGTTGAGGCAAAAGACCCAATCTGATGCTCTCCAAATACAGAACTACAACTCCCATCACCAGCCTCAGTCAGCATTGGCAATGGTGAAGGATGGTGGAATTTGTGTTTCAAAATACAGTGGTACCTCAGGTTAAGACCTTAATTCGTTCCGGAGGTCCGTTCTTAACCTGAAACTGTTCTTAACCTGAGGTACCACTTTAGCTAATGGGGCCTCCCGCTGCCGCCGCGCCGTGCAAATTTCTGGGTTAGCGGAGTCTGTAACCTGAAGTGTCTGTAACCTGAAGCGTCTGTAACCCGAGGTACCACTGTACTTGGAGGGCACCAGTTTGGAGAAGGCTGCAAAATACTATGGGTATCTTTCTCAGAAGTGTGGGACCATCCCCTAATCCCACCAGATGCTGCGTCTGCAGGCAAAGGCCATTCTCCAACACATATGGTGATGTGTCTAAGCCTATGGCCATGACTGCACTCTGTGTTGATGTGTGGCCATGGTTTTCCTCCAACCCAAGCAGAGCTGTAGTCATTCGGATTTAAAAATAACTCTGATGGTGAGATGACAAATTACAGGGCACGTTAATAGAAAAATTACACCACGTTTATATTGAAAGCACCTAAGGGCTCCCTTTGGATATAATCATGGTCATTATTACTGTAATTAAGAGCAATAATATTTTAATAATGAATTTTCAAAAATGAGTAATGAAAGACCATTTGTCTAACCAAGCATTAAAAATGAGGGAAGGCAGGTATGGCTGGTGCCAGTTCCCCGAAATGGGGATACAATGAGGCTAGGAGTTGGGAGAGGGAAAGTGAAGGGTAAAGGCTCTTTTGGGATAGGGGTAGAACCAGCAAACTCCACAAGAGGGTGATTGGCAATTGGAAGGAGAACCTTCAATGTGCCCTTTAAACTGGTCTGCCAGTTTGCTAGAGTATATATGCTAGACTATATAAAAGAATATTGCCCTAATTGGAACAAAAAGCTTCAGTTACGCGTTATAGCTCTACCTTGAGTGTTTATTGCTGTAGTGTGAATTTTTTTAAAAAAATGCAATCTGGTTGGTTTGCCTCTATGTTTCCAATGGCACAGGCTCCAAGATGAGATGGAGGTGATCATTGGAAAGGAGCCATGGGGAGTGGGTGTTGATGAAGGAAGGTGAAATTTCTCTCTGCTTCGGTCAAGCAGTTAAAGAAAAATGGGTCTGAGCTGCACTCAGTGCATTTTCCATAGATTAGAGAGCAGGGGTTGTGAAACTGGTGCCCACAAGTGCACAGATGCCAGCAAAACCTTTTTCCGGCACCTACAGGGTTCCTCCACCCCACTAAAATTAGGCTTGAAAGGAGCATTCTATTGTGGTCAGTAGAGCGGGTTGTAGTGTGTGCTTGGCATGTGTGTCGTTTCCCCAGTTTGCAAATGTACCCACAGGCCGAAAAGCGTTGGGCAAGAGCAAGGCCCAGGCAAGAAGAAAGCAGAAAAGCAGCTGGCCCACTAGTTGGACTCAGCAGACAAATGCATTTGTTCATGTCTGTGTTTGCAATGGAGCCAACGGAATAGAGAAATGAGCAGCCCATGGCTTGTTCACCTACATTTACAGTTACATAACGAGATTCTTAGCATCAGTTGGGTGAAGGAGCAAGCATTCTGTATCAGCACACTCTGCCTTCATTAATAATTGCAATGGACACTGAAGAAACAAAGCCCTGAGTTCCTTGTTTGCAGCTTGGCTGGTGTCAGTTTGAATTACTTCTCAGTGCAGGACTGGGTGATGTGATGGGTGTGCCCGAACTTACTGCACGCCGAGCGCTCTTTCGTTGTTCTTATGGCTCTGTTTCGATGGAAGTCTTCTTTCTCCCTGTGTTGCAGAAAAGCCACGGATGAACAGCATCCTCACCTCTGCCACTGAGCCCTATGATCTGTCCTTCTCCAGGTCTTTCCAGAACCTCTCCCACCTCCCACCATCCTACGAGTCTGCAATCAAGACTAACCCAAGTAAATATTCTTCCCTGAAGAGATTAAGTAGGTGTCTGCTCATTTCATTCTCTTGCTACTCACTGTGCATGGTTAGGCTGAAAGTCACCACCCCCACCCCACCCCCCAGTCCTCCCCTCTTGCTGTAAGAATCTTTGGCTGGGAGATCCTTATTTCATTGTCCTTTCCTTCTGAAGTGAGCTTGCTCTTTCACACCAGGGTCGAGGATAATCTGCACAGAGCCTCTTTTCTAGGCTGTTTTTTATTGACCAAGCCTATGCTTGGTTCCCTCCCTGTGAAAGCCCACCCAGCTTTCCATTCATTTTTTTAATTGAAGAATAAGAACAGTGCAGTTTAGCCCTTGACATGCCCCTTCCCTGAATAGATCCCTGCTATTTTTAGCTCTTCCTGTGTACTCTGGGGCAGGTCACTGCATCCAAAATTGTGAACTAAATACCCTGGTCCAAACAGTACCAATTGATTTGTTTCGCTGCATTAGGGACATTGGGTTGGCATGAGGCCTAAGGCAAAGTATTGCCACTTCACTGATTTTGGGCAGATTTTGGGGGCAAGGTATGAAGTGTGGTATACCTTACTCCCCGAGCCCTCACAATGTACCCTTCATTTTCTTTTTTCTTCTGTGACAATTCACACATTTTTCAGTGGAAGCGAGGCTGGAGCACACCAAGAGCAGCTATAGGAAGAAGAGTTTAATTGCCAAGGCAGTTGAGTGGAGTAACTCAGCCTATCTTCTTACACTGTGCTCAGAGTCACTAGGATGGCCGGGGGGGGGGGGAGTTGTTTCTGTCACTCAGTTACCTGGATGACAGAGGCAGATTGTCCTAGCTTCTAGCACTATGATTTGGCTCAGTGTCCGAAGAGTCTCCCATGTTGCATAGGCCAGGGGTGGTGGGATATGTGGCCCTCTAGGTCTGGAGGGCCACAGGTGGATCACAGTTGCAGCTCTCCATATTTTTCAGCTGTGTCTTGCAAGTTACTGCGCAGGAAATTGTGTCGTTTGCCCAATTGCCCAGGCAATGTGTGGGGCCAGCTGTGGGCTGGGAAGCTGTAGCACAGCATGGAATCCCCACATTGTTTGGAAACACAAGGATGCATTTCTGTCTCCCTTTTCCTGACACAATGAATGATCTTTGCCCATTTTTTTAGTCCATTCTTCCCGCCCGCCCCAAATATCAGTATATAGCAGGTTCTCTTCCCGCCCGCCCCAAATATCAGTATATAGCAGGTTCAGCTTTACAGCCTGTAAATGAGACTGCAAAGTTGGGGCTTACGTTCCAGCTCAGCCCTGTTTCTCACTGAGGCCACCAAGTATCCCTCACAGCATCTTAGTCTGTTATTGATTAATGCTTTGACCTTATCACTGATAACGCTGTTTATGCTCTCTCGGGTATTCAATAATTTATCCAATGCAAAGGCTTCAGAATAGGTGCCTCCTCCCACTGTTGTTTTTCCAGCCAGTACTCTTCTTGACCCATATGTTTTTGGAGCACAGCATTGTAACTGTTTGTAGTGTATACTGCTCAGCAGAAAACACTTTAAGCTTTAATAGCAAAAACAGACAAGTAGAAGTCCCACTGGATATATCCATTACTGGTCTATACCATTTCAGACTGCAGGTAGAGGATTAAATGTTTTATTCCATGCATAAAATACTTGCTGTATAACTAGCATGTCCAGGAGATTATTGTAGGCAAGCCTTTCCTCCGATGTGACAATTTTGCATTACTTTATGTTGACATCCCACCTGTGGTCTGATTGGTACAGCCCCTGCAAGAGATACATCACAGGAGGCTTCTGCTCATCCCTTTAACTCTAGCAGTCTGATGGTCACTACAAGATCCCCTTGGACTAACTGTGCTTTCCAAAGTAAGTGAAACCTTGTAAAGGGTGATACAGAGTGAGGTGCTGCAAGTGTGAGCTATAACTGGACTAGGTTAAAACAGAAATCTAAATTATGCATGTATGTCTGTGTTTTTGAAGAAGTTGTTGTCTTTAGCAGGGGTGGTTGTTTCTGTTTGTTACCATGCTACGTGTTTTTGTGTTTTTATATTGTAAACCACCCTCGGATGAACTTTTAGCTGGGTTGCTTCATAATGACTGTGGGATCTGATGGAGACTGAAGGGAGGACCCATGCCCCATTCACACCATGCATTTCAAGCACTATACCACCACTTTAAACAGTCATGAGTTCCTCCAAAGAATCATAGGCGCTGTGGTCTAAGGGTCCCCTAAAATAACTACAATTCCCAGAGTTCCCTGTTGATTGTTAAACCGCTATGGAAATTATAGCTATGGGAAGGGACTGATCAGCACCCTTAACTGACTACACTTCCCAGAATTCTTTGGGGAAAGCAAAAACTGTTTAAAGTGGTATTCATAGTTCTTTAAATGTATGGTGTGTATGTGGTCCCAGTAATTGATGCCTGAACTGACCTATGAAAGACGGTGTGTGCACATACCATAAGCAAGCAAGCTATATGTTCAGAAATTAGGGGGATGGGAAGCTGAATATTTCACTCTGCTGGAATTGTAGGGGAAGTGGCTTAAGTTGATGGGTAGGGATTTTGTAGAATGATTCAGAATGCCTTTTGAAGATATACTGATGCAAGATGGGTGGCGGTGAAGGAGGTAAATGCATTTTGTTGGGGTGCTGACCTGTTTATTTCCCCCCACCAAAAAAAACACATTTAGTTCTAGAACAGGACAGATTTTGGGGCACTTGTGAGTTTATGATTCCTCCACCACATCTCAGAAACCCCACCCACACTTAGCCCAGAAAAGAAATAGCAAAAAATGCAGTTTATATTTTTGCATGGGTTACTATTGAAAAGTAATAAGCATAACAGCAGAAATAACTGTTTATTATAAAAAATATGCATCAGACTCACATTAATATAATAGATTCACATTATGACGAAAGACAATGACTGCACTTTCTGTGTGTTTTGCTTAAGTCCCAGGGGCAAAAAGTGAGAGACAGGTTAACAATAAAGCAGTGAATGTTAATGGTGCTTAATGCCAACATAGTCACATCAACAGTGAATCAATGAGACAGAAGTTAAAGTGAAAACACATTTCAGCAGCACCCAGTGAACAGATCAAACGTGATGATTAAATAGTATTAGAACAAATATTGTCATTTTTAAAAAAGAAAAAATGGTATTGGGGGAAATCCACAGAGAGTTGCTGCAAGCAAGACCGCTTTGCAAAGAGTTCAGACAAGTCAATTATGGGCGAATTTGATGCTTGGTCCACTTGTAGCGAATTCCGTCACATCCCTTCTTCCATTTCTTCCATAGTTTAGTGCTGCCTGGGAGGGGACAGATTCTATCACCAATACAGTTGAAATTAAGCACCAGTGAGCACGTGAAATATTTCACAGGGACTATAACTGTCTTCTGCAGCTTTTTTGTCTCAGCATTTTAAATAGTTTTTGTAATAGCATATTATAAATCAGGGATGGGGAACATGTGGCCCTCCGGACATCTCTCAATCACCTCCCTGGTCATTGGCCCCGAGGGGATCCAACAGCAACTGGAAGGCCCCAGGTTCCTCATCCCTATTAGAAGTGGCAATTAATAAAATAAAGATGTGGGAAAGGGCTGCTGGGGAAGTGCTGGTCTCCACTCCGAGGGGTTTTACTGTGATTTGTAAAAAAAAATAAAAAAAAATCCAATATATGCAAAATTGTATATTCCACAAGTGGAGTAGCCATTGATGTTCCGCATGATGGCAGCACTCTAGATTACTGCCTGCATTGCGCATTTACCATATCAACATACCTTTTTAAAAAAATGCCTTCCACCCTTGCTTGACGCTTTGCAAACCCTTAACATTATCTTTCCCATCTCCTTCCTCCACGCAGCTGACAAGGAAGCTGAGGAGTATTACTCCAGAAAGAGGCACCTCCCAGACTTGGCGGCCAGAGGGACCCTCCCTCTCAACGTCATCCAGCTCTCCCAGAAACAGACCACTCAGAGGGAGCGACCACGCCGCGTGATGCGGGCCATGTCCCAGGACCGAGTGCTGTCCCCAGAGAGGATCATGCCGGAGGAGTTCAGCATGTCTTACGAGCGGATCCTCTCTGACGAACAGCTGCTATCCACCGAGCGCCTCCACTCCCAAGACCCGCTGCTGTCTCCAGAGCACTCGGGTTTCGGAGAGCAGTCCATGTCGCGGGCTTTGTCGCACTCAGACGTCTTTGTTTCGACGCCTGTCTTGGATCGCTATCGGATGACTAAGATGCACTCCCATCCCAGTGCCTCAAATAACTTGTACAACACCTTGAGTATGAACCAAACGTCTGCCAAGCGCCAGGCCTTTGCCTCCCGGCGGCACAACACAGTGGAGCAGCTACACTATATCCCAGGGCACCACCACCATTACCGCACAGCCAGCAAGACAGAGGTGACTGTTTGATCAGAGACACTGTGCATTGTAGATAATCCATCTATGGACCGGGGTGGCTTCAGTGCCCTACACTGCAGTGGCCTTATGGCCAAGATAACCTCTAACTCTATGTCTGAAAAGACAGACTCTTCCGACAGTCCTGTCTGTGTTGTTTTGGAAATTCATCTACATGTTATTGACATAAAGAGGAAAAAAACAAAACCTGAACAGGGAGAGGTGATGCAGGTAAGGTGTCCTGACGTGCCCAGTTTCTGTCAAGGAAAGCCATTCAGATTATGGCTCCCTTCAAGGGCTTGCCTGCAGCTACTCTCTAGGGTTGCCAGGCTAGGACTTTAAGACATACTGACAACAATCTCACACAAAATTGGCGTAATATGGCCAAATCAACAAACCTTCCACTCCAGCATAATGGGATTCGGTTGTGATCCTAGTGCTTGACAGAGGTTTAGTTTTACCAGGACTGTCAGCTGCAGTCATGACTGAGGCCGGTTCCAGCCAAGGTCCATTCCCTAAGACAGAAAGTAAAAACTCCAGTCCACCTAAGCATGGTTCTTCCAGGTCATTGGGCAACTTCCAGTGGCAAGCACTGTTACCCAACTCCTAGACTGAGTGACAATGCCTGCCACGGTTGGAAAACCGCATTGTTTTACAGGTAACTGTAGAACAGAACTACTCCAGTGCCTATAAAATTGCCAACCTCCAGGGTGGTAGAAGGAGTGAGGTGGATTTGTTTATAAGCACAATTCTGCTGATAGGTGTTTGCCAGTCCCCCACCTCTTCTTCCATCCATCCTCAAGTATGTAAATTCCCAACATGTAAATATATTTTTTTTAAAAAGAAATGGGACAGAATTGCTTCTCTCTGCAACAAGAGGCACCAACAGCTCGCATCCATTTTTACATCCAGGATGTGGTTGAAGATAGACAAGTTGCAAGAGATGTGGAATAGCTGTAGCCTGATTGTCATGCCATGAAAAGTTGATCACAGCTCAATCTATGCTTGGCTTCTTGCCAGCCTGCAGCTTTCAGCAACCCCTGGGAAATCTTCAGAAAGGCTAGTTATTTTACAGGATTTCTTAGAAAGATAGAGTTTTCCAAAGCTTTTTCTTTTCATCCTCCCGCCCAATAACATTTTGGGGCTGCCAGTCTTGCTGCATCCTAATCTCATCCTGCAGGTGCTTGTTCCTCTTGTATACTAATTGGGCACATTGTACAGCCACTGTACAGTGATAATTAGACACTGGGTGTCTGTAAACTCTATAGGTCCAACTTTAGTTGGAATTTGAATATTTGGAACAGATGTAAATTCTAATTGACATGTACACCCCATCTCCCTGCCTGGTCCTGACCTCTGTTCCTGACCTCAGCAGTGGCTGAGCCTGTGTAAAAACCATGGACTATTGGCTCATTCCACTACGTACTTGCATCCCCATGCTACAAGGTCTTGCTCTAGTTCTGCACAATGAGATGTAGAGCCCCTGCATTAAATAGGATCCCACAGAGCTAAACAGTCTAAATATGTGCATTGAACAATAGTTCCTGACATTAGTGGCCTTCACTGGGCAGCCTCAGGAATTTCCCTTCATGAGCTTTTATTTTCTCTCTGCATTTTTTCAGAGAGGCACGCATTGGAAAAGTGATACCCTGTCCCTTTTTACCAATCAAGTTTAGTGTACAGCACCAGCCAAAAGCAACTGCAGAGCTGCTTTTCATTGGTGTGTTGTGTTCGTAGGCCACAGATCAGAGCCATAAGAAACACTGTACTTTGCTTAACAGAAACTGGGCTGAGAAGGCAAAGGCCACGAGCCATCGTTGCTTATGTTCTATTCCTGAGCAACAGGCATACACTCTGAAGTGTTTGTCACTAGCTGCAATGCACACAGGTATGGTCACACAGTAGCAGGAAAGGGAGAGGCAGTTTTCTCCATAATTTACGCTGAGCATAGTCATCTTCAAACATCTCTGGTGCCCAACCATCTGGACAATAAAAGCTTTGACCAATGAGAGGGTCTGCTATAGAACCTTTCTGGAAACAAAAGTCTTGTGTGCCATCTTGAATATGGTGTGTCAAATATATAAGGTGTGTCATTCTGATTTGCCATGATGTAAACCAATGCACCGTTGGTTACCTGGGTGAAGCAGGCATCGGAGAGGAGGAAGGATACAGACCCAAGCAATGAAATGCTACAGGTAGACAAGACAGGCCTAGTTATGAGCACAGGGGCACATAAAGTAGTACTGAGGGGGGGGGCTCTGTTTCCCAAAGGTCGCCACAAAGCTATCTGGCCATCTGTACATTTCCCACTAGAATGGCATTCTGTTGTCCAATATTGTATGGCTCATTTTCAGGCCACTTCTTGGCCTGTTCTACTGAAATAATAATCTGCAAAGCACTGTTGGTCTTTTCCTTTCCTGCCTGTTGGGCCTTCTTTATACAGGATGCAAGCACTGTGGTTGCTGCTGGAAACTGCAGCTGTGTGACCACGAATCCACTCCGTTTCCGCAATGTTATGGGAATCGCATGGCCTCAAACGCTGCAGAAGTGCCCTTTTGTGTGTGGCGCAACCATGCCGCCTGCATACTATACAAAGCAGGCCTTGGCCTCCCAATAGCTCATATACCCTACTGAGATCACCAGTACATCCTTCTGTACAAGTCCTCTGAAGAAAATGCAGAGCAATAGTGTTACCCTAAGTGAGATCTCCATGGAGTCACATCTGCCTGCAATTTGGCTCAATGTGTTCAGAGAGGTGTTATAGGATAGGTGGATGAGGGAAGTGAGCGGTTCTGATTATTTTGTCTCCTTAACTGTGCTCTGAAGTTAGATGTTTCAGCTAGCATCCAGTCTCAGAGCCACTTACATCTGGATGTAAGGCCTCCTAATATCAAGCCCATCAAAACTAGCGATTGCTCCCATACTGCTTGAGACAGAGGGAGTTGATGCACTAACCTTGTGAGAAGTGTAGATAAGCCAAGTGTCCTTCAAGTTCTGAGAATACCAAATCTTCTACATATTGCCTAAGTAACCCCCCCCCCATTTATATCCCTGCCTTTCCACTAAAGAGGGCAAAATCCACCGTCACACGAGCAGAAGTCAGCCTCTCCTTCCCCTGCACTCTCCCCAAAATCAGCTTCGGCTAAAGCCAGGAATTAAACTACACATGAAATCCTCTTCAGTTGACCTCAGAAGCATGTAGGATCATACTGCAAAGGGCATTCCTTCAAGTAACTCTGGGCTCAGTCCATTGAGGGCTTTCAAGATAATAAGAACCACACTTTGAATTTAGGCAAGAAATGAGTCACTACTTACTGCCATTGAAACAGGACCCACATGTTCATTTCAGCATTTTGCAGCCATTCAAGTTTTCCCAGGGTATCTCCAAGTAGTAGCAGGTGTTGCTGTAGGTTTAATACAAATATTATCAGTTACCTGAATTTTACATCCTAACCCTAAGAGAAGGTGTGCTATTGAACTTTTTTTTTTTACAATGGTTATGGAGTGGCCATCTTGTTCTTCCATATGTTTTCTTCCTCCTGAGATTGTGAAGGCTCAGTTCCTGCTTAGGTTTCACCTAAGGACTACTCAGTGATTTCAGGAAGAATGAAAGGCAACCCTGACTTAATCCAGTGCTGCATCAGGACAACTAAGACTTGCAATGCAGGTGTGATATCTGATCTTTTAGCTTGGTGGGAAATACAGTAATAAGCCACATGAACATGTTTCCTCTAAGCAGAGGTCTCCGTCATCACATCTCACCTGTTCAATTTCTTCTGCCTAACACAGAGCCATCTCCTTAGCCGTCTCATTTCAGGAGTAATTCCCCTACTCTGATAAGAGCAACAAAGTCTTTGAGGACTTCTCAGAAAGTCCAGAAAACATTCAGGTAAAGGGTTGCTTCAACAGGGAATGGATGGGTGGTTCCAAAGGCAACAGACAGCAGGAAATTTGGGCTGCAATCCCCCCCCCAAAAGCTACATACCCATATGACTGGATTGTGAACCGCTCACACAACGAGAAAGAGTGGGGTGGAGTGGGGTGTATCCCAGCTCCTTACCGCCACTGTTGTTGCTGTCATGCTCCCTAAGTTGGAAGGATAGAGCTCACATGGGCTCCCCAATCAAGTTAGAACTAAATCGCATGGGGAGCGTACATGAGTAGGACAGTTTACTGGTGGAGACATTTGCCTTCAACTTATGGAGGGCAATGAGAACGCGGATTAGTGATAAGGGAGACATTTGATTCTATTTGCATTTAAAGGTGAACCAACCTAATTCATACTTTCTGAAACCATGTGGACCAAAACATAGTCAACCTTAGAAATTCAGTTCTCTGCATTTTGCAATGCAGTTGTCCAGCCAAGTAATGTATACAGAAATGCATATGTTGGAGGAGTGTGCATAAAAAGGCATGTATGGGTGAAACTGCTTTGCAAAAATGTGTACATTAAGGAAAATGGCATACAAACATATGCATATTAAAATGGGGAAAATCAGAAACACTTGCCTTTCCCAACAGCGACAGAGGACAAAGCTAGAATATTCATCCCCATTATCTCTCTCATGCAAGTCTACTCATGTGGGGAACTAGAATGAATATTTTTTTATTTGTTTACTTGACAGAATTTTATATACTGCCTGATTATTAAAACAAAAACATCCAAGTGTTTTACCAAAAAAAAACCAGGGCTCTCAAAAACGACATGCAGCCGGAGGTATGGTTTGGGAGAGATTTGTAGTTAAAGGCAAACCAATTTTAATTGAAATGTGAGCTTGTCTGTGCAGCTGAGTGAGCAGCTGCAGTGCAGATTTCAAAGGCACTTCTGGCTGCATGGACAGTTCTTCCCCCAAAATCAGTCAGGCAGGCTTTTTTTTTTTTTAGTTGCCTCACCTATGTTCAGCAAGATGTGCACACATGACAGGGAACCAGAGCCAAATACAGCTCCCTGCGAAGTATCCCTGTATAACATATTTGCTGCTTTCAAATTTCACATTTTAAGGTGTGCCCTTCAGTTTTTAGTTTTTATTTAGCCTTTGTTTTATCACATTGACCTTCCAACAAAATTTTCCAGGATGGCTAACATGAAATCACTATCATATGTGTACACAAACAGCAAGCCCTGACACAGGGCCCATCAAAACTTTCGTTTCTCCCATGATTTCAAGTCACGAGTCTGAGAGGTTTCTTTCCCAAGGAAAACCTACTCTTTACTGCTGAATCAAAACAAACGCCAATCCGGAACTTGATCAAAATTTCTTCCAATTCAGCAGCAAACAGCAAGTTTTCCCAGGGAAAGGGGTAATGGGGGGAGGGGACGACCCGACAGCAACACCTCTCTGACCTGTGACTTGCAAGTCTAGATTGCCCTACAGCTGCCTTGGTTAGTTCCTCCTGTGATTATAGCATCCCCTGTAGGTCATTTCTTGCACAGCCCAAGCCGCATTACGCTCTGCTGGGTTGGGTTCAAGTACATAACAAGACTGGGAAGAATGAGAAAGAGTTCAAGATGAACTCATAAAATTGTGCAATCCTCAGAACAAATAGAAGGAAGTCCGTGAAACAGAAAACAATTTTAATGCATGCACAGGAAATGTCATTTCCTAAATGAAGCAATCTTGTGTTTCACTGAACAGGGCTAATATAATATAATATAGCTCCTCCCCCCATGTGTATGTTTTAGGGTTCCTTTCTTAAACTTCCCTGATTTTCAAAAGTGTTGCAGGGTTAAAGGGGAAGAAGTCATTCTCCCCCTAGTTAGGCTGAACTGCAAATGCCGCCTTTGCTTACCTGCACTTCTGGACAGTGTGCACAATGCAGCCTGTGAGCCACCCAGCTGACAGCCTACATAGAGCAACTATTGAGCAACCAAATCCTTCTTCTGAGGTTTTGTTTGGAGGGCAAGAGAGTATGAATGCAAGAGGTGCCCCAGGGCTGAGGGGTAAGAGTGGTGAAAGAACTCGCCCAACTTCTTTACAGAATCTCTTGCCTTGAGATACAAGCCCCTTAACACACTTCAAATTCTCATTTCTTCCCATGGTCAAATGTTAAATCAAATGTTAATCACAAACTGAAGTGAGCTGAAAGCAAAGGGAGAAAAGCCCTGGAATAATTAGCCCTCCGATTCTAGTTCATCTTGGTATAAGTGACAATGTGCAAACATTATCATCTTTGGCAATGCAGAGGTGAGTGCCATGCAGTGACATGAGAGTGGCCTTGAAGTTGTGAGCAAAAGAGTGTGGTTAAAATACCCTGTGGCAGGGAAACCTTGGAGCCTTCAGGTGTTGATGGGCTACAACTCCCATCATCCCCGACCCTTATAGCTACACTGGCTGGGCCTGATGAGAGTTGGTCCATAAATACCTGGGGAGAAGAAGGACCCCAGCCCTGCCCTATGGTTTCCTATTCAGCAAACAATGATTGTTGATTCAGAACTAACGATATCAGTCGTCCTGGCCTACCCTGACTGTATGGAAGGCACATTTCACACAATAAACCATCTCTTGGATGCTGAGGAACATTAACAAAGATAACAGTTCTAACTCTATGACTTGTTAGCCAGCTTGAGATTTCTTAGCAGACCTCCACTGGAACCATCTCAATTCCCTGTGTTAATTTTTCACAAGGGTTAAAACTTCAAAAACTAATGTAATGCTTTCCAAGAAACATCTCAGCAATAACTCTGGATTGGCTTAGTTCTCAAATAATAGCTACCTGTATGTTGTATGTTTACTGCTAATCAACAGGATGGTTCAGCATCATCTCTGAGGTGTCTTCACTGAGTTGTAGAGGCAGCAGGTGGAATCAGTTCCAAACATTATACTTCATCTGCCAAAGGCCTGTGAGAATGAAGGGAGACAGACATATTCTGTTCTTATTATATTTCTGTAAATCTGGGGAAGGGGGGGACTAAAAAGTCCATTATCTCATTAGTTAGCGAAAATGGCATTTGGTGTCTCTTTTGTGACCTTTCATGATTTGTGGAGGTTCTCACCAATGGTGTAGAACTGCGCCTTACTGTTGCTCTAACCACATGCTTTGCAGTCGCTTCTTCAAGCCTTCATTCCATAAGCTGACAAGGAATCCTTTAGCAAGAGTTTCTCTTCTCCAAGGAAGCCAAATCTTATTGTAACCAGCTTAATTTGGGGGATAGCTATTTCCTGAGGGGAAGGTTGAATGTGCAGCCCTCTGTGTGCTTTAGCCCAGTTTATGGAATCCATGTTTATTCTTCAGTAGTTCTGACAAGAAAGTACATTTGTTATCTGTATCTTTGCACAGACTCTTGGTTACGCATTAAGCTTCAAGGCAGCAGTATTTGACTGTTTTTCTCTGTATTATCCTTGTTGTTATACTTACCTGTAAAAGCACATTCTGTAGGTACTGTAAACAAAACTATTACCAGTTTAGTAAAAAAAAAAAAAATTAGAGTCTTAAGGATTTTTTTCCACTTTTGTCAGTAACAAATATTTATGGATTCAAAAATAAAGCAATTTCAACAGAAAAAAGCTCTATTTGCTTTTAGTACACATAAGAGGTCATCTTTCTTGGCTGGCTTTGCAAACTTTGTAAGCAGAGAGGTAAGCTTGTGTGTGTGTGTTTGTGGACGTGTGAAGAGCAACTATAAAATCTAGTGCTTCAAATTTTATAGTGTCCTTATTTTACTTCTTTGTTAACATGTACAAAAAAATGTTGTGCTGCCTGCACACGGAGGGCTATTGAACTGCAGGAAGGAGTTCTCTCGGCATACATGTCAGCCAGCATGCAGCCACACACAAACACATGGCACTCTATAGCAGAGAAATCTCAAGACTGCACAGGAAGGATCCACCTCCTTCCAGATCTGTACCATGATGTACAATAAAACACGATCCTTTCACTCCTGCTGAAAGGTTATTCAAGAAATCCAAGAGCCCATTGATGACTAGTATTATCTAGATTGTTTGGGGGAAGGCATGGTACTAGACAGTGCTTTTTTCTTTTTAAAAAAAAAAGTTTAGGGATACTCTCATTTTCCTACTCATATTGAAATACTGCCCCCTAATGAGGCCAAACTTAGATTCACACAATGTTTAGGGGTATGCGTACCCCCGCATACCCCCATTTTAAAAAAAGCACTGGTGCTAGACCATCTTAAATCAGCAGACTGAGTGATACTGAAGACCATATCATGATATTGGCTTCATAATTCTTACTTGGCAATATATCGTGAATCATGATGGGGGGGGGTGTCACACTATCCAAAAATCAACATGTGGGGAAAACTGAAGAAGGCGCATAGCCTCTCTTGCTAGCTAATCAGCACCAGGACACTCCCTCTTCCTCCCTCCAAATCCTCCATGAGGCTCCAGGGAATGGCTGTGCAACGGAGGAGCAAGCCTAATGCTCAGTGACCCATGTAATTCAAACTCCGCTACAGATAGCAATCTGCTGAGGCCAGAAAATGCTCTCAGAGAAACCCAGGTGAAAATGAGAGGGAAGCCACACCATTTTGTGCTACTAAAGACCAACAACAGGGGGTAGATAGGTTCCTACGGGAAGAAGGCAGAAAATGAATGGGCAACCCCCCCCCCCAAAAAATCACGAATAGGCTCTTTGGTGCCGAAGAATGTGAGGCTGGGGGGACTCTAGCCAAAAGCAGCTGTTGCACAAGAGGATCCTCTGTAGGCAGACCCACCTTGCACATTCATAGCTGTTTTGCCAGTGGTCATTCGTTACTTAAGCTTCTCTCCCAATAGATTTGTGCATTTAACACAGTTTATGGACCTGTAGCAGTCTGATGAGCAATGACAAGCCAGCAATGACATGCATGTTGTAGCCCCCTAAGTAGGCATAAGGATAGGGTGGGCAGGGACACGACTGACTAAACTTCCTTGTGTGTTATGTCACAGGCTGGGGTGCCAACTTGAATAAAATATTGGGGGCCCCTGGTATGCCCAACCCTGCATAATTGATCACAAGATGCAGCTCACACACACCTTTTGAATGGCAGTGCCCATCAACTTGGGAGGGCAGCCCCCCTCAAATATTGGGGGGGCTCGAAGGGAGCTCAGCTTCTAGAAGTTGGTTCCTATGTCACAGGCTAACGGTCTCCTCCCCTACTGAACTCATTGGCTGGCCAGAGGCAACCCGAATGTTAGGACAGAGCAATGCACAGACCCACTGCTGTAGTGTTGGAGTGAGGCTACAGCCTAGGAAGACATGAATGAGAGCCATTGTACACCCATTCCTCAGCAATTATCCCACGCCTGCACTGCAGTGCCTGAATTCAAGGCAGAGCCCCTCTCTCCTGCAGCTGCTACACCTCCCTTGTTCAGTCTATTTCAGGCAAGGCAGCTGGCAGGTACCAATCAATGTAGTTCATCATCTCTTGAAAGGTTTGCCCCCATTGCCTTTCCTCATTGACCCAGCATCAAGAACCACAGGTATCAGAGTGCTGCTTCACACTAGGTCTGCTGGATTTAAAGCCTTTTTTGCAAGTCAGGCTCCTTTCGGATAATTGGATGGATCAAAGTGCAATAGAAGCACACCAAATGAAACCTTGGAAGTGTGATTCATTCCCCACCCCCACTCCACCCCCATCTCTTTCCCATATTCAATCTCGTGCCTGTTGAGCTGCTTCATAAAGTGAGGTGGAGGTTCAATGGTTTTCAATATATAGAGAGAGGATGTCTTGCTAGGCTAGCAGGCAGGAGGCCTCTATGACCTTAGGCCATCAGTGGTGGTGAGCGCATAGCTCTAAATGTGCAGGGTCAGCTTTTGTTGTCATAGCCATCTACCAGCAATTAAGTGGCACCAAATAACGCAACCATGAATGTGATCTAGAAAGGAGTTGGACAGACTCTTCTTCAGAACGGGCCATTTCTACTACCTCTTCCCATTGCCCATGCTATGACGCAACATTGCCATCACATATGGATGACTTTGGCAAAGCCTCACAAGGAGTCCAATACAAGTCCACATTTCATGATGAAACGGAAGCCATAGCACAGTGGCTAAGCTGGCGCCCTCCAGAGGTTGTTGGACTACAACTCCCATCAGTCCCAGCAAGCACAGCTAATATTCAGGAATGATGGGAATTGTAGTTTATTTTTTATTTTTTAATTTATGAATTTATGTATCTCCGTCTACATTAGTCTCAAGGCAATTTACATATCGTTCCCAACTTCCGGACAGCCACATGGGTTCCCTATCCCTGCTTAAAGCATAACATTTGGAATATGCAGGGAAAGGGAATGTGTTAGAAATGACAAAGGTTCATGGGATGAGGCTGGCATGCAAATAGCTTCAAACTTTTGAAAGGCTACTGTACTGTTTTTGAGCAAGGAGCCATGCAGCCAATGACTCTAAGCTGCAAGAAAAACCAAGTGAACTTAATCTCTCCAAAAGGGAGATTTTTAAAGCCTGCATCTTTGCTAACCCAAAGATTGCATGATCTTTTTTGTAAGTACTTTTCTTTTAAAGACATTTGGAACCTTTTTTCTTACTTACTTTTACTGTACTGCCAAAAGATGGAGACTTGTTTACTGTTACTTATGAAACTATGTGAGTAGAACATTCACTTATTTGCAAAGCTAAGTTTCTATGATTTATTCTAGCCTAAATATTTTCATGGGGAACATTTGTTTAAAGGTGGATGAGGGCAGATGCAAATCTAACCAAGTTTTAATCTGCTTGGAGCAATGACCATTGTGCTACCTTTGTTACAAGGCAGTAAGAATCTCTTTTACAAACCTCTCTCTCAAACATTTCCGTGCCAACCCCCCATGCGCTGGGAGAGCAGTCGCTGACACATCCTGCCTTGCTATTGGCCATCTTTGCCCCAGCAGGACATGAATTTCAGCTTGTGTTCTGAGCAGTTTCCTGTTACAGCTCTCTAGCTCCTGCATGTGCTACACTCCTGAAGGACACCTCATTGATTTTGTGTCTGGCACCCACCTGGACTCTCATTACAAACTGCTTGGCGGATGTTCTTTGGCATTGCTCACTCTCTTGGGCCAGGGCTTTATGACATGATGTGGACATTTTGTGCAGCATTTTCCCACAGTTGCTGGCAAAGGGAAGAAGAACAAGAGAAACGAATGAGGGATTTATCCTGACATTACCTCCACTGCAGCCTGGTGCCAACATCAGGCACAGAAAAGCCACATTCAGTCTTTCTGCAGGCCAAGGAGGGACCATGCCAAGGGGGTCCCTTTGAATCCACTGAACATTGGGGGGGGCGGATGTTGTGCATTGCTCAGAGCTGCATTCTTGCTTCAAGTTTAAGATAGACATCATAGGGCTGGAGGGGATAGGTCATCCATTTCCACTCCTCAGCAGATCAATCCACATCTTCCTATGTCTGCCATGGGTTCAGTTTTCTTTGATAATCAAAGCTATTTAACATCCTAAATGCCCAGATCATTAGATTTGCTGGTAAAAATGGGGTTCTGCTATCACAAAAGAGTGTTCCAAAACTGGGATAGGCCTAACAGACCCTGAAGTCCAAACTCAACATAAGAAGAACGTGCTGGATCAGGCCCATGGCCCACCTAGTTTACAGTATCCTGTTGTTACAGTGGCCGCCTTGTATGAGCCAAACGCTGCACTGCCATATTCCCTACACCTCCACTTGCTAAGGCCATCTCTTGTGGGGTTGCCAACTTTTATTTTTGAGAGGGTTCTGAGCTTTTAAGGCTGAGCATGACTGGATGACATTCAGAGGATGAAGCTCATCAACTCCCTGCTGAGTAAAAAATTCACTTACTTTCTATCTGTCACGCAACCCAAAAATGAGTCGTCCTGGAAAGGGGTGGGGAGAGTTGGTAGTCCTATGTTCTGTGCACTATAGAACTCAAAACCATTGTGACTAAAGAGGCCGGTGACTCAGGCAAGCTTTGTGTGGCCTGTATTTCATCACCTCTGCCTTTCCCTAGTTAATTTCCCAACAGGATTGCATGATATAAAGTGATGCAAGCTGGCTTCTGCCTTTTGGGGAGATGAGCAGAAAATTAAACAGCCCCCAGCTGGCAGAAATCAGCACTTTCAGAAACAGATTTCCCAGTCTTTTCCAGAAGAGCACGCTGAGCACGATTCTTTGAGAAACTTCCCCCTGTGGATGCTATTTTGTGATAAATGGGAACTGTGCGGCTTCCCAGAGGATCATGTCCATTCTCATTGTGTTCTGGAACAGGCCAGCTGGTTTCACATAAAAAAAAAACAAAGAAGGACGTGTAGCTTTCCTGTGCAGAACCAACTGGCACACTCAACCATATCTGTCATTTTCATTGCAACCCTGCAGCTGTGCCTCTGCTCTGACACTGTTGTTATATTGTTATTGTGTATTTATTTATACCCCTGCCATCTTCCCTGACAGGGACTCAAGGTGCCTTGCAGATAAAATCAAGAACAGCTAAGAACCAATAATTAAAAAAACAGTTGAACATTGATAGGATTAAAACTATATATACACACAGTTGCATTATAAAAGATCTCCACCAAGACAGAGGTACAAAACACCCATTCAGGTAGTGTGGGTTGGCCTTCCCTTCTTTTCTCAGCCCCTTCCTCCCAGAAGCAGCATCATTATGCAACTGCGTTAACCCTAAACACCTTATCTCTCTTGACACCTTATTATCAGGGGTAGCCAAAATGGTGCCCTCCAGATCTGGCTAGCTTTGCCTTTCGTGTTTAGGAGAAATCTATATGCTTAGACTTCTCTCACTACTACATCAATTATCCAAGTGGGATCCTTGGTACCTTCAACAATCCTCTAGCCCTGGACAACCATTTCTTACCTATGCATGCTTTTGCTTGCTTAGTTTATACTAGAAATACAAAATAATCTTCATCTAAAGGTGTTGGACTTCAGGCCTAGGAGTGTGTGTTTGCAGCTATGGTTGGTTCACTAGCTATGGCACCTTTTGGACAGAGAGGACTTGACCACCACATTCTGTGCACTGGTAGAATCCTAGAAGTATATAACTGCAGGGTTGAAAAGGACCAGGAGGGTCATCTAGTCCAACCCCCTGCAATGCAGGAATAACAACAAAACCATGCATGGCAGATGGCCATACTACCTCTGCTTTAAAACCTCCAATGAAGAAAATTATTCTAGCACCTCCCACCACCAGGAGAGGGTGATATCTATGGCAACCCCTAAGTTGTGGGATTTCTGCTCTATGCTTAAGATACATCTCTTTACCCTCGCCTTTGTCCTGAAACTCTGGCCTACCTGGCAGCAAGTCAGTATGCCGAGTCCAACATTCAAAGTCTGAGGGGGTCAGTCCACACAAGCAGAGTCCAAACGTCAGGAAGCATGTTCAGGGTCAATCCAAGTAGCCAAGTCTGAAGTCGAGCAGTCAAGATACAGTCCAGAGTCAAAACCGAAGCACAGTCCCATAGAGGTCCAGGAGAATCCAAGCCGAGGTTCATCAACATGGGCAGTTGAGCAGACAAAGCTCTGCTTCCCTTTGGTGCTTTGCATGCTGATTGCAGCACCTGGGTCTGATGAGGCAAGTGACCCTCACCTGTTCCAAGCCTGCTGCAACTGAGGAATCACACACATCCTCCCAGAGCTAGCGAGCCCCACCTGGCTATCTTTTATTTGTATAGATGTGTTTTTGCTTGTGTTTGTTATAATTGGTTTTAGTATTTATACTATTTTCGTGGGTTGCTTCAGGTCACTTTTGTGAGAGAAGGAGCTTATAAAGTTAAATAAATAAAGCAAGCAACGGAACGCAAGGCATAGAATTTTCCAGGAACAGAATTGCTAATTTGAGCAACTACTGTATGTTTGGATCCTCCAAACACAGAGAGCTAAGCTCTGATGTTGTGGGATGATGAGAGTTGTAGTCCAACAACACCTGGAGGCCACAGGTCCCCCAACCCTGCTCCTAAACAGCTGGAAAGATCCCAGTATCAGTCCTTAAGCACAAGGCCTGATCTAAGGCAGCAGTGCTCCAACTGTGTTAGGAGGAGAAAGCAAAATGCCCCATTAGTATGAGCACAGAAGAAGCCGCTCTGGGAAATATCAGGAGAGAATCATTGTTAAGGCAGTATAAATTTTGAGTTTAGGAGTTGTCAACAGTTGCAGTACTGGGGGAAGGTTTCTTGCGGCACACTTTGGTCTCCTGTGGTGTTACTGTACAAAGTTTGCATCAGCAAAGTAACATGGGGTCCAAAAAGATACTGAAAATGAAATAGTGAAGCAAAAAATGGACCAGGACAGTTGTCAAATGAAAGACATGCTGCAGAGAACTGGAGAATGTGAGCTGTACTGCATTGTTAGGGGACCAGACTAGAAAGATGAAGAGACTTTTGCCAGCATGGTTTCTTTATGTGGCAAGTGGAGAAGCAAGAGAGGTATTTAATATTTTTCACTTCGATGACAATGCAGATAAAGCAATGGGGTGACACAAGTTTTGATTAATAAATCTGCAGCGTACTGTGCACCCAGCAGAAATGTTACATATGAAAGGCACACATTCTTCACTAGAGCTCAGAGTAAAGAAAAAAGTAAAGACTCATATGTGACTAATTTAAAGCTGTTAGCAGGAAGTGGTGTCAATCATGTGTTAAAGATCACACAGTTTGTGACATAAAGTCAGGCAGAATAAAAGTCAGATTACTGAGAGTGACTGGTTTAACTCTGGAGTGGTACATTTGCTAAAATGCATAAAACCAGAGAAACAAAATCTCAAGAACCAAAGAGATATGAAGAAAGCAAATCTAAAAGAACACTTTCAACTGGCTACTGTAGACAAAATTACCAATAAGTTAGGAGAACTACTGAAATCAATACCAATTATCAACCAGTAACAAAAGGTACTAGCTGTGTAAATTCCATTCACCTTTTGGCAAATACAGTTTAAGAACATAAGAACCACCCTGCTGGATCAGACCAAGGGCTACCCAGCATTCTGTTCCCACCCACAGTGGTTGACTAGATGCCTCTGGGAAGCCCACCAAGACAACATGGGCACCCTCTCCCACCATTGTTCCCCAGCAGCTGGAATTCAGAGGCATTACAAGAATGCCTTTGTACCCATGGCAGTTTCTCTTTTTGCATAGGCCCCAAAATGCTGGCAACGGAAGAGTCAAAATATGCTTTCTAGCATCAGAGTAATATTTATTTTATTGAAATCAAAATTTATAACACACTTTTCCCCTCCATGAAGTTGCCTAAAGTGGCTTACAAATCTGATCAACTATAGATGCTTTTCTGAGATGGCAAAGGATTATCAACTGAGAAGGAGTCAATTCTTATGAAGCGAATATATTGCTATGTATCTCATGCTGTCTTTTTTTGTCAGCTTCAGAAACAAAATTGAAGGACTTTCAAACAGCTACTACAAATGATAGAGGTTTGCAATCTTAAAACATACAATTTAGCAAGGCTGACTAGAAGTAGGAATGAAAGTTCCCAAAGATAGCTATAGGTATTGAAATTAGAAAGAGGAATTCAAGGAACATGATCACCTTTAAAAAGAAAAGTGATACAGTCATAGTAGCACAAGTCCTATGAAAAGAAATTATAAATATCATGCAACACAAAAATCATCATCAGAATTACATTATGAAAAAGAACTACTAAGAAAGAAAGGATAGGGCAGACATATGTGCTCTAACTGATGATTTGGTATCACCATGTAGATGGCATCAAACATCTGAAATAAATTTTAAAAAGCCTATGTTATTTTCTCCCTGTGGCATCCAGCAGAGCTTTTGCAGGTAGTACAGGGCCTTTTACAGGGGGCGGTAAAACTGCTGGTGACTCATTGTAACTTGTTTGCGAAGCATTTTTAGGATAAAATCGCTTGCATTTGCCAGTACCCTGCCCAGGCTGCCCTGCTATAGCAGATGAATCTCAAAAGGTATCCAGAACACTGTCTAGTCCCTTTGTGTTTGATGGGTTTCAGTTAGCAAGGCTTGAGGATGTGGACAAGGTGCTTAATGCCTCCTTGCGAGAGGGGTGCTCCCTGCTTGCTTAAAGGGGGCAGTGCAAGACCACTCCTTAAGAAGCCCTCCCTGGATACAGAAAATTTACGTAACTACTGACCAGTCACCAGTTTCCCCTTCCTGGGCAAAGTCCTTGAGCAGGTGGTCATGGGCCAGATCAAGGCTTTATTAGATCAAACTGAGAGTCGTGTTTTCTTTAGGGGAGATGGGGGGGCATATAATGATAGCAGAGACCAAAGGTTTCCATGAGTGGATGAGGTATTCATGAAAGCACCAACGGAACTGGTAGGTAAGGCAACAGTAAGTCAGCTATAATTGTGGTCAGAACTGCACCGTGTTAAGTGCTTACATTTCAGTCTTCTGTAGCATTATTATAAAAAGTTTGCAGCAGGAGAAGAGGCAGGCTCGAGTTTTCTGAAGGAATGAGACGATCAGGAATAGTGGACAAGCTGCCCCAAATGATATCACACGTCCACCAGTACGTTTCCCCCTGCTGTGTACAGAAGCATATGATGTGTTTGAAGATACAGTCTCAGTTCACCCAGGGCAATGCTGAGGTCCCATGGCCTACCCAGTGCCCACATGAACTGAACTGTGTGAGGAAGGAAATTCCCTCACACAGAATTCCTCAGTAGACATCGCTGCTATGGAAAGACATTCTTTTGAGTGAAAATATGTTTTAAGCCTGCTGAAATAGGGCAGTAAAAACAAAAATGTCCCATCATTTAATTTATCCTGAAACACAGGCAAGCTATTCCAGCTTCCTTATCTAGCTCTTCCACCATTACAGTTTGGAAGTAAAGTTATTCCACATCCCCCAGGTTGCACTTCTTTGCCATGGTGACAGTCACGGTCTCACCCAGGTGAGGAGAGCTGTAGTCGGGGCTGCTGCCAAAGCCCTCATTAATCAGCGACTCAATTATCTCTTCAAAGCCAGACAATCTGCAGAACATATTCAATAAGGTCCCACAAACAGCAATTTATCTCTAATTATCTAATCATCCTTCTCTAAATCTGCCACTTCTTACCAATAATCTTATTACTGTAATTAATTGCAGAGCTCATTAAGTACACAGAGCACAGTAAAAGTGTATACAACAACATCCAAATTCCACCCACATCTTAAACCGGGGAGCAGGATGCCTGGAAAAGATTTTTCTTTCTTCCAGAGAAACCCACAGCAGTATGATCTCTTCAATAATAATAAAAGGGAGGAATAAGAATAGGATGGCAAATCTCTCAGGTCTCCAGAAGGACTACCCAGTATAATCTCCACCCTTAATGAAACCTATGTCAATAGTTAAAATTAGGGCCAGCCCACCCATAAGGTGATGAGGCGAGTTACTTCAGGGCGGCAGGCTCCTGTGAGTGGCAGTGCTTGCTGCCTCCTCCTGCTCCTCTACCGCCACAGCCGCACTGCCACCTGGAGGTGGCCCAGGTAAGCCCCGGCACAATGGCAGTGGTGGGTAGGCCATGGGGCAGGCCATAGCAACAAGGGTATCTGGCCACAGCTGAGGGGCAGGAGGGGGTGACAGGGGGCAGCAGGGAGGCAGCAGCAGCAGTGTGTGAAGAATAAAATCCAGCAGGCTGCCCAGAAGGACAGACTAGAAGTAATAGCAGGAGGAGGCTCTGCCTTCCTCAGAGGAATAGAGCCATGGCTGGGAGCAAGATAGGGAACGACCCCAAGTATTACAATTGCTAAACAGGAAGAAAAATAGTTACGTGGTCTGCCAAGACTCTCAACAATTTGCAAGTGGCCCAGGTAGTGGGGAGCTCTATATATCCTAGATGTCATGCCTACAGACAAAAACAAACAAACAAAAAAACCACTAACTGCTATAGGAGAAATGAGGCAATTTCTTGAGGATAAAAACCGGATAACAAACATCAGGTACAAAATTTGCATAACATCTCACATTAATTGCTTCCAGAACAGCCATTGGAGTCACTCTGCGGCTTCCTAACTGTGGTTCCTAAGGGTTAACACATTTATAGCAGCAAAAGCTTGCATTAATGCATTATTTCAACACATTATTCACTAGACTAGAACCACCGCATTATTGACTGTATAGACTCTGCTCAGATCTCCACAAAAGGCCTCACACATTCAGGAAACATTTTAAATTAAGTGCATTTGTAAATGCATGTGCTGAGTTGTCTGGCCAATTACAGGCATTTAATAAACCACTCATAATAAATAAACTGCATGAGCCTGAGAGCCAATTTCAGGATAAAGGCGCAGCAGTAACCCTTGCACAGTAGGGAACATGCCCACAGTTGAGAGTTTTGTTGAAAATAATCTATAAATTATGTATAGCATTTACCCATCAATGATCCTGCACTGGAAACACATCCATGTTCAGTGCGAGAGTGCCAAATAGAAAATGAAGAAATAAATCCTGTTTGTCCCTGAAGAACCCATCTCCAGCACTATGCAATTCCACAGCAGTGCTTCCTCTTGAGAAGCTATGGATAATTTGCATAGAATTTGCCAATATTTTTAATCAGCTTTGCTTCTGTGGGCCAGCGAGGGGGGGGTCCAATCTCTTTTGCAGATTTGACTGTGGACTATTAACAGTATAGCCCAGCTTCCCGCAAGCTGCTGCCCTTCAGTCATCAACGGACTACACCTTCCATCAGTCCCAGTCAGCATGGCCAATGATCAGGGGAGTTGTAGTCACACAACATGCTCCAGGTTGTGGAAGTCTGGCACAATTCTATTAATGCCTTCTCGGTAGACCCACCAAGTTCAGTTGTGCTTACTCCCTGCTAAGTGACTATATGCTTGCAGCCTAAATCACCTGTTGAGCAAGTGAGGCACATCCAGGAGTTCAAATGTAGCCACAGTTAACTATTGCAATAAGGAATAACGTTCCATATTTCTTGATGTGCATGGGTTGCAAGATGGTTGTTCACATGTTATTATGGTGTTGTTAGGGCACGTTGCCAAAGATAAGAGAACAACGGTGCTGGACTGTAGGGAGCCCAGACTGACCCAAACTTTAGCCTCCAGCATTGCCAGCAAACACCATGAGCAGTTAGGCTGAGGTTCAAGGCAGGAAGAGGCAGCCCAAAGGAAAGCTGTGCCAGTTGAGTTAAAGCTGGGATGTCTGCCCAAGGGAAGTATAATGAAGCATGGTAAGGAAACAGGCCCAAGAGCCGACTGACGGGATTCTAACCTACCGGCTGGCTGCTGTTTCACTAATACATGCCTTGCAATGCAGTTTTTTCCCACCACAACTTTTGAAAAGCTAGTCGATGCCTTTTTCATAATGGTTTTAACAGGTAGGGGAGGGAAAGTCTGAAGCAAAAATGAACTGTAGTGAAAGTGCACCAACAGCAAATATATGAGAGAGAGAAAACTGTTGAAACCTTGATTTGGGATTGCAGTAACACAACGCCCACTTTGTAATGGGGGTGGGCTTTGAAGATTTGTAATATAGTGTTATGTGAAAGCGCAGCAAAAGGATTGCTTCCTGCTGATTACAGAAGAGCAATACTTCTGCAGCGCCGAAAGATTGGAGTGTGGAAGGTACCTTTCCTAGCCTTCTATTGTGCTGTTCAGTTTAATGCATACCGTGAGTGCATTCCAGAAGTTGACAGTTCAAAACTAATCAAAATCCACTGGAAGGGAGCTTGCTTTTAATATTCAAATCACATTAATTAAAATTCCAGGAAACTCTTAACACTACCATGCTATATATGAAGGACACTTAATGCTGACTGGGGGGGGGATTTAATAAAGGCATCTTACTATTTCTATTTAACTGAAAGTGAATTTGCGGGAGGGGGAGTTTCAGACAATAAAGCTGTGTGTCACTGTGCCAGCTTAAGTCCTAAGTGAGTTTCATTATCAATGGCTATTAAATTTTCATTAAATCAGTGAATTATAACAATGAGCATCACATATCCATTTGGTTTAATCAGTCATACTGTGCCCTTCCTGCCCTTTAGCCCCCAATTCCCTCCCCAAATACTCCCTCTTATCCTTGCTGCATTAGTAAGACTGGAGGGGGGGAAGGCTGGGGAGCTACAAGTATCTTGAGCAATGGGTTTTATAATGTTGGGCATATTTTGCTCCCCTCACCCTGAGTTCTTTTTGTTATCTAACGGCTGGGATGGCTTATCACACAACATTAAAGCTAGTGTTTGCACTAGAGATGTTTGCCTCTTTGAAGATGTACAGTGGGGCATCACAGAATGGTCAGGTGCCAACACTACGGTACTTATGGCACAATTGCACATCATTAAACAATTCAAATTCCAGTGAAGCAATTGTACGACCAACAATCTCACTGGCCAGAAATTGATTGATGTCCATCGACCACCCCATGGATTTACACAACTGCCAAGCACAGCCTAGGTGTCTTTGCCCATTGTTGCTTGACTCCTAGCACCTGAGAGATCACCTTAGAGCTGCCAATATATTGTGGGTTTCAGTAAGTGTTAACCAGCTGGCAGTACATTGGTTTAACTGGCAGGTTGTCCTGAGATCAGCTACCTCCAGTCAACCCTGCTAGCATTTGGGGGGAAAGGAAATTACCAGACACAGATGAAATGTTATTACGAAACTTATACCACTCGTAAATGTTAAGTTTACTTCCCTCACTACAGGTTTCATTCACATTATTTAATAGCTTTTGTGAAAACTCACTTCCATCGCAGCGTTCCAAGAGTGCAATCTCCTGTAAAAATGAACCATCTGTACAATGTGTCAGGCTTTGCTCTTTTATGCCTCTAGATGTTGTATGATGTGGGGGCCAATCTTTAACTGGATTTGTCTGGCAAGATAATCATTTTAAGGGATAGCTGAAGTACTGTACAATTAATCCTTCCTCTGTGTGGGGGACGATCCAGCGTGTCACCCTACAGTGTACATGACCAATTCCATGGAAGTGAAAGGAAGAAGCACTTTCATTTATACAATCAGGGATCATCACCTGTATCTATACTTTCCCTGCAAAAGTGTTCAGTGCCCTGCAGCCTCTTTAAACAAATCTTGCTACATCAGATGCACTATGAAATTTCAGGGCAATGCCTCCCAGGATGAATTTACAACATCTTTTTACAGGAAACAAAAGTCTGAAACTTTTTACTTGCATTCTCCCATGGTGGCATTTTTTCATTATGTGTGGTCCCAAGAATGGCATTTTTTGAATCTTCCTTGAGACTGTGGTTAAATATGAAAGATGGTATAAAGATATCCTTGAAGGCAGTTCACACATGCATGCATATCACTTGATTACTCAACACTTGATGAGTTGCAGCTTCATCTTAGAGCTTGTTTCATGGGAAAACTCTGAGTTCGTGGTAACAGTTAGAGAGGCTACAAAAGTTGTGTGTTATTTCCAGCCACAATTCAAAGTACCTTCATAACCCTTCACAGCTTATTGACCAGGTACATCCTGACTATTCCCTGAAGTCACTGACGGGGGGCGCTCTCTCACCAAATAAAGCACAGCAGGTGGCAGCTAAGAGAGACCTTCTCACTGATGATGCTCTGTCTGCATGGATAGTTCTCTGAATGGATCCTCACCCGCTGCCTGTGTTGTCGCCCCTTCAGCACTGGGCAAATACTTTTTATTTAGTTTCCTATTACTTGTTAAAACTTTTAATGCTAAGCAGATTGGTATTTTTGTTTTTTGCTGTTTACCGGCTGTTCAAAAAAAATTGTTCAATTTGTTCTTGTATTTTTTATTGTACATAAGTCACACAGTAAATTTGATTTGAAGGGCAGATTTTAAAATGATTAAACTCGAGGTGTGATCTGAGATGACTCACGCATAAATATATATGTCACCATATCACTCTTTGAACGATGAGCACACACGTGTGAACCAGGATTGGGTATTCCTTCCTTCATGCTATTAAAAAACATCCAACTAAGAAACGGTGACTTTTCTGATGAGTGTCTGCTAGGAGAAGAGCATGTGAATTAAGAGTCTAAATCTGCAGGAGCAGTGCCACCCCTGCTAAAACCCACTTGGATGGTTTCTCTTTAGTCTTCAGGTTAAAAGTCCAGACATAGGTTGGACCCCGTTGGCGGGTTTTGTACACAGGACATGGGTACATGTTGCGGACATCTTGCTTGTCGACAGGGATGGCTTTAATGAAAATAATCGGCATTGATGGAGTCAGGTCCTTTAGTCGGGCATCAGCAATCAACCCTGTCTGTGAAGGATAGCAAAGGAAAATGTGAGCTTATTTGACCAGCCACACCTTTCTTGTACCATTAATGCCAGGCCCACATTTCTCTGTCTCCAGCCATTCCTATAACCTACTATAACCCATTATCAATGGTTTGCTCCCTAACCTCCCAGAGAAAAGGCTACTGCAGAGAAGACTAGAAGTCCTCTGCTTGGAGCTTAACTGATTGATCCTCCTTGCCACTTGCCCTGCCATGGTCCAAGGGGGCGGGAAGAATGGTCAGGTTATAAAATAAATAGCCATCCTATTACACAGCCCCACTGTGCAGAATAATGTGGCGGTGAAGCCACTGCAAGCAGATTGCCCATTGGCATCCTTTCCCCATGCACCCTGTTGGAAAGGAGGGAAGGAAGAAGCAGGACTGAAGATGTTGTGCTGCCAGTGCTCTGTAGGGTGGGGAAGGAGAAGGTAAGATCCACCCAAGAAGGTGTCAGTCAACAAGCAGGTCTTGCCTCCTAGGCAGCAGGAGGGACAATACCAGGGGGCTCTCCTTCCTTAGAGAACACAGAAAAGCTACAAGCACTTTGCACATTATACCTTACATCCTCACATTAGTGCTGCATAGTGATGACAACTTACTATCAAATGCAATCTTCTGATCAGTTTATTCACCTTGAGGAAGACCATTAGCATTCCAAAAGGCATATACAAACGGTAAGCAATCCTGATCCTTTTGCAACACAAACAATATGTACACTTTTATATTAAGGTAATTCTGATAATAGATAGCGCCTGCAGAGCTTAAGATTTCCAACGGAGCAAGTAAACATTAAATAATCCTTGCAACAGCAACACTTCTGGGCGCTGGTGTTGCAACATTTCAACTTGCAGTTACATTTAGTTTTTAAAAAATCTTTTTTGAGCAGGCACTTGTCTGGATGAAAGAAACAAAGGGAATCAATCCTCCCATGAAATGTGCCCCCGTCTATTTTTGGATTGACAAAGTTTTCAATCTCTCTTAGAGCATTTCACAGCATTAATTAATGTTTTTATTTGCATGCTTATCTCCCTGTTGATCAAAAGAAGCTTTGACTTGGATACAACCATTTTCACTGTTTAGGGATATCATCTGGCTTACAGATTGGTGGAGATGTACACCTGCACACACGCCTTCTCTCTCTCTGCTGAGATAATCAGCACCAAAATAATTCTTGGGAAAAGCCTGGCACAGCTATGCTTATTCTATTTAAAACATTTCAATGCTGCCTTTCATCAGAAAAGACTTCCTAAGCGGTCAACAAAAGAGATTATAAAACTGATCATTAAAACTTACACCAAAGCAGTAAGAAAAAAAATCTAATCAGCTATGCAAAGCAGTAAAGCAGCAAAGAAGAATAGAAAACAATAACATTATGATAGGACAGGAATGCAATGCAGCTGAAGAAACTATATCTCATATATATCCTGTTCCTTCTAGAAGCTTAGGGAAGTATATGAGGAGTTTCCCCCCATTTTATCCTCACAACAACCTTGGAAGGTGGGTTGAGCTGAGAGACTGTGACTGTCCCAGTGCCACCCAGTGAGTTTTAATAATGGGTGAGGATTTGAACTTGAGCCTCCCCAGTCCAAGTCGAATGCTGGCTTGTGAAAACACAGGGGCTCATGACCTTAGAAACATCACCAGTTAAGTCTTTTGCCAACAGACTGCCTTTTCTGTGCACTGATCATAAAATATGTGTGGAAAGAAGCCCTCAAAAAAGTAAGTGCAATGTGCTTTGAAAGAACCCTGGGGTGACAATGCACATTGGAAGCGGGCACAGGTGTGAGTTTAAGAACAGAACTGCACATTACACACATGCCTGTCCCAACATGGCCATGCATGGTAGAGAAAAGCAGCTTTGGGGTGGGATTAGGAATGGGAAATAAGCACATGGTAGGGGCAGAGAGGTGCATACTCCCTCCCATACCTGTCACTGTTTTGATTATAATTGCAGAAAACCATGTCCAACTCCCCTCTGTGCTTATCTTTGCAAACACCACTTCTGCTTCCTAAGGTGGGATTTTCCCTATAAGAAACAGCCATCTGGATTACATGTGTAATATGTAGTTCCACCATATGCTAAGGATGTGGCTTCTGAGAGAGTTGCATTCACTTGGTGGGGTGGTGGTGAGGGGGCATCTTATAAGTGTTATCTTTAGAAGAACTCTGAGGATTAGCTTGACTCAGCCTGCCTACTCCCATTCCTGTCTGCTTCTTAAAACCACAACACATATCACATGCCAGCAAGCCTATGCCTGTGATTGTACTGTATGTTTACTCAGCAGTGAGTCAGGCATATCTTAGCTTACGAGAGCACACAATACGCACATGTTTGTTGCACACATACATTGAACACAGGCTTTAGGCAGGCAGGTTTCTAGTGTATGTAGCAGGACTGTTTAGGCTCTTCAACCCTTTGACTCAAGCAGCATCCGTGTGTATTATTTATGCCTTTGGCAAAGCTGGAAGTGGGCTTGACCACCAGGAAGATCTCTCCCATTAAAATGCCATTGCTACAACCCTCACTGTCTGGTAAGATGGCCATCTACACATTGCTAAAAAAAAGAAAGCAAATGCATCACCAAAAAAGAGATGTGCATATGATGATTTATATGTAGCGTTTTAAATTTAGAAATTATAATAATAATTTAAATAGAAACACTGGGTGGCATTCAACATCTCGCTATTACATACGTTCTGTCTGTGCAAGCATATCAGCTTGCCAGATGGAACGATTCCTACTCCCTTCCCCCTGCATACTGTTCTATGGGTTCTGCCAACTGCCCCCACCAAAGCAGGGGGCACAGAAGAGGAGCAAAAGCCCTGTTGTGCTAATGGGATTCTTTAGGCGAATCCTGCCCACTATTGGGGCAGGGGAATTTGACCAGTGGACCTGTGTGCTTGCTTGGTCTGTGGCCCACATACTAGCTGGTGATAGGCAACTTTAAAAGCACAGCTCTCCCTCCTCTAAACTGGGCTTGGACAGGACAGCCTTTAAAATAGAGGGCTGTCCTCTGTAAAGTAGCGCGCATGGCCACCCTGGTGTCTGGGGCTTTCCCTGAATTGCTTCCCTCAGAAATCTTGCTCTCTGAGAAACCAGAAGAAGGGAAAGTGAAAAGGGGGGAAAGTCCCAAATGAAGCTGTCAAAGACACACACTGAATCCTTTCCAGCCGTCCCCTCCCACAGCCTGGGAATAAGGCAGACATGGGGAACCTGCGACTCTCCAGATGCTGCTGGCCTCCAGCTCCCAGCATCCCTGGCCATGCTGGGAGGGGCTGATGGGAGCTGCAGTGCAGCAACATCTGAAGGGCCACAGAGTCCCCCACTCCTGGAAGGCAACCTTTTCTTCTGTAAGGGGCTAAATGTTCCACACACATAATTTATCTGCCTTTGGCGAAATGAATACTAGCAGGGAATTCAGGACCTTGTAAAACCTGTCTGGTTTTCTTTTGTTAAGTGGGAGGCTGATATAGATTGGTTCATAAACGTAAGCCACCCACATAATAATATGAATGCATACATAAATAAATATAGGAGATTCATCTCTGAACAGGGCAGATGGGGAACGGCTGCCTTTAGCTGCAGCCATCACCTTACAGTGAAATTTCTTTTCTAAATTGGAATAGCTCCCTAAAGCGATTACCCTGAACTTCAGAGCTTCATGGTTCTTACCAAAGGATTAATTTCTAGTGTATATGCAGCCCAGAAAGAGTGAATGTGTATAGCAGAGTTAATAATTCTTTACACTGTCACCTGCATTTGTCCCCACAAGAATACGCACATAGCTAACAGAGCTATTGAATGCAGAATCAATGGGTCCATTTCAACACAGAAATGTCCCTGTCTGCTTTCCCCAACCTCCTCCCTCCTCCAACCTCTATTTAAAAAGACATGTTCAGGCACAGAGACAGAATATCATTATTACTGCTTAGTGTTTTGCAGCAGAGAAAGGAATACTTCTAGAAAATGAATTAAGAAATAGCTAGTGAAACTCTTATTTGAAATGCCAGTTAAGCCCCCATATCATGCTGCCATAACTGCTGTGCTGATGACCCCAAGTTAGCCATTCTGTGATTGCTGGGGGGGGGGGGAGAAGGTGGTTGTATAGATATGAGAAAGTGATTTTTGATTTTCTGATCTGCTTGATTACATTTGATTAGAATGTTTCACACATTGCAATGCAGGTTTGTTAAGTTTCACTGCTTGATATGATGAGGTATTTTTTACTTTTTTTTAAAAAATGCAGAAATAAAGAATTCTGAAAAGTACTGTGCTGCTGTGCGTATACTATGAGTAACTTGTACAAAATACACCTCAGTATATCCTCTCCAAGTTAGGGTTTCACTTCTGTTGTTTTGTTTATTTAGCCTGAAAGTCAGCAATGTATTCAACAGATACCAACTTTAAGCAAACATAACTAAGGCTGTATGTATGTATGTATGTATGTATGTATGTATTGGGGGGGGAACCCTCAAGTTGTTTACAAAGAGAATAAAAAATACAACATTATTGATGAAAACAGTTAAAAAACAACTACTTCATTTAAAAGAATAAAATGAGCAATGAACTAAAAACAGACTTAGCGTACACAAAAGGAGAGAAATCTGCCAGAAATGGCCGCCTCACCAAGAAAAGGATAAACACCACACACAGAGCTAACAACAAGCAAGACAGTCTGAAGAAGCCATCCTGAGGGAGACTGGACTTTGGCCTGACTTTTCCTATTCTGCAAAGTCTATCAGTTTATGGTTACCTCCTGTTCATAGCAGAGCAGAAGAAGCACTAACAAAGGATCCACCTACCAGGTGGGTTCCTCCTGATGTTTTGCCCTTTCGGTAGAAAAACGGAGGTAGGTGACAGCCACAACCAGTGAAAATCACTCCAGGTCCAGTTTACACACCCACACACCCCATTTGCTGATGCTTCCTTGAAAGCCCCACAGGTTCCCTGGCCCCTCAGCCTCAGCTCATACCCTGCAAGGGCTCAGGGAGGGTCTGTAAACATACCAGTGATAAGGCTCTGACCTCTGGTGCTTTCAAACAGCTAAGTCTAGGGAATCAAAGAAAGACATTGATTTGGATGCATAAGTGATGGGACATGAGCCAATAAACCTTTTAGCTCCAAGGCTGACAGCACCAGCTGCTCCTTTTGGCAGGGTCTTTAAAAATAAGACTGTGTATGCTCTGTGCAGAAAAAAACAAAAAAGGTGGGTGGGTGGGAGAGGAATCCCGATTCTGCACAAGTTGTAGCACAAATCATGCACCACAGAAATGCAAATTCTGATATCAGCAAATTATGCAAACTAATTTTGCTTATTTTGCTTCAAAGGCCCTGGTTTTCAAAGAATTTAAAATAGGCAGGCAAAGATGGGGTGGAGTGGGGGGGGGAATAAAAATAGTGAGAATGTATCAATTGGAGCCAAAGCCATCCTTTGAATTGCATGGTTCTTGGTGTCTTAAAGCCCCTCCATTTTTCAGCATGCCATTTTAGCTGCCTCCTCCAAATTTAGGTCCCTAGAGCCTTAATACCCAGCTTTCATTGACTTTTGCACAGTTCTGTCTAATCTTTCGCTAGCTGTCAAAATCAGAGAATGGTTTCAACATCCATGCCATTTGTTTATTTATACTTATTTATTCATTACATTTCTATCCCCACCTTTTTTTACCTAAGGAGCTCAAGATGGCATGTATGTGGTTCTCCCCCTCCTCTTTTAATCCCCACAACAACTCTGTGAGGTAGTTTCATCTAAGAGGCAGTGACTGGCCCAAGGTCACCCAGTGAACTTCATGGCCAAGCAAGGAATTCAACCCAGGTCTCCCAGGTGCAAGTCCAACACTCTATCCGCTACATCACGCCAGCTAGTTGACTAAAGGTTCTCCCTCAGCAAACATGAAAATAGGAGCATGAAAATCAAAATCCACCAAAGTTCTGCTCAGCCTGGCAGGCGCTAAAGTCCATCTCAACTACCCACCCATCCCATCACTTTCCTCCTCCTCCTCCTCCTCCCACCACTAGAAATATTGACCAGTCCCTACTTCAGATTTCAGGCTTCAATAGAAAACATTCCACACATTTTAATTCAAAGCTATTTTTCTATGATATCATACATGATTGTTAAAACGGTCCATTCCCTTAGTGTAGCAACAAAATCCCAATGCTCATATTTACCTGCATATCCCAGCGCGCACCTTCCATAAATAAGCCATGAACATATGCGCCTTCCCGTGGGGGGCTGCTGAACTCCTCACGGTTCCTCTTGGTCACATCACACTGCAGGGTCATTTTGTCTAGAGGCCACTCGTTCTTTCTGGCCATGGACTGCATGATGGCCGTCAGGAAAGACTGTGGGTTGAAGAATCCTGCCAACCACACCACAGATGGTAGCAGGAAGTCCCCAGTCCAGGTCTCCAGCTCCTTGATGCGGTTGAGAAGGTCAGCAAACCAGCCGCCTAGACCAGCCATGGAAGGATAAGCCCTCTTGGTCCATGATTCAGGTACTGTGTCTAAGAAGATGGCATTCTGTAAGTTCTCCATATCACTGGTCATGGTTAATTCACCCTTTAAAAAATGTATGAGAGAGGGGGAAAGGCATTGGTCTCAGGCAGAAATGCAGCAGATATGTCAAAGCAACATGTTTATCTGTCCTGATGTCTTGTTTAGAATGGTTTTCAGGAGATCAGAAACTGTCATGTTCAACCTGCAAACAACGTTGGTGGAGACAGCGCGACCAGCATTTTTGAAGAGTAAAATCTAGAAATGTATTCATATCTCTCTTATTAAATCTTTTTTTTCTTTTTAAAGAAAATAAAAATATGTGTTAAACTACTAGAAATGTTTTAACATTATTTCTTCCCTTGCTAATCCTGGTATGTACATATAATTTTAAGGCAAGGGGCAAGAAGCACATAAGAAAGAAGGCAGGAAGTAAGGAGAGGGCAGAATGGGCAATAAATGGAAGAGGAGCCTGAAGGAAGGGCAGGTGGTAGAGGGTTGGAGACAAGGGACCATGGCAAAATGGGGCTCTGAAGGCACTTCAGGGTGCTCAGGAGATAATGTATGCTACAAGGCAAAGAGGAGTGCTGGGCAGGAGGGTGGTCAAGAGACCGAGTAGCTAAATGAGACAAAAGTGGGGAGTGATTTGAAAAACAGGGACAGACGAAACCAAGGTGTGCCCAATTTCCATCTTACTTTGCACACCTACCTAAGAGTCAAAGGGTGTTGAATGAACAAACAGTGGAGTTGTGAAGTAGCCCCCATGGGCCTCGCGCAAACTGCTACTGAAACCCTCCTTGCTATCAAAAAGGGTGTGACATGCAGCATGGAAGATGGCGGCTAGCAGCATTCAAGTTCACAGAGCTGAAGAAAAGAGGGCCAAAGAGACAGCAGGGCTGAAGTATAAGCTACACATCAGCCTACGGAGGGGGTGAAGGGAGACAACAGGGCCCTGTGTGTGAGTTCCTAATATTTATATATTGCTTGGCACATCCACAGGTATCCCAAAATGATTTATAATAATAAAGTGCATTAAAATGTATTTAAGTTCACAGAGAGTCACAGGGGAATTCAACTATCATTACAACACTGAGGGCCAAAAAACAAGAGATTAATTTCACATATTACCCCCTGGAAATCAGCAGCCAAATTACTGGCTGTTAACTTCTTGGAGTTTATATCGTTTCTATTACATGTTACGTTTTATATTCTGAGCTTGTCCATCATTTAGTTCCACTGGCAGTACTTCTTTATCATTTGGTATCTTTTTAACAATAGTGGGTGGTACCCAACTAAGTCATACCTCAGAGTAGACCTATTGAAATTAATGGACTTAAGTACTAACTTATGTATGACCAGCATCTGCTATCACCCATTGATGTTACAACTTATTTGCCTACTTTTTGCAGTTTATGCATCCTTGTATACAAAGTTCCCTTTCAGGATGTAAAATTTAGTTACACAGGATACTCATCCCGGACTCGAGGGCTGCAACATGTCATTCGCCTATTTTCACACTCAATGTTACACAACGAAGAGCCTCTACCTTGAGCCCCAGGTCAAGTTCTCGCAGCGACCTCCTGATTTCACTAGTAAGGAGGTTCATACGCTCACATTCCTGGAATGCAACAACAATGTATGGCGTCCTCTCTTCCACCTTGGCCATCAGCTCAGGAATGTTAAACTCATCAGTTAGCTTCTCCAGGATATCATCCAGCAGCGCCTTCACCTGCATACCAAAAGGAGGGTTACTGAAATTTTATTGCAGAAAGTGGTGGCTGGGGCCCATTGGGACAGGTAAGGTGAAAGGCAGGTGGACCAACAGCAGTTGACCCAGAGCGACTGGCAGCCAGAGCCAACTAATTCTAATTTTGTCTCCTCTTTCCTCCTTGCTGAGTTCTGTAAGGGCAACACTGAGACTAAGGAAGAAGAAAGTGACAGGCAGTCCTATGCTCTGGTGTAATTAAGAAGGCAGGACAGTGGGGGATGGCTCAGAGCAGGCTGAAGTTGGTGGGGCAGATTCCCATTCACCCTATTGGACCAGCCTTCACTGCTTGCAGAAGTCAGGGAAGATACTGGTAATCAACTATTCATTGCTGCCTTGTGAAAGTTAACCTGCACCTGCTGAAGATAAAGCTGAGCCGACATGAACCTGGCTCCTCTAAATCAACCCATCCAAGTGGGCTATTACATTCTAAATACCTACAAGCATTCAAAGTGGCTCTTTTTACAGAGATGATTTAGAAATGGCCACATATTATGCAGGAGCTCACTCCTCTCCTTTTCTTTCTTTCTTTCTCTCCCCCCCCCCTTCTTCCCATTTTCCCGTGTGCCTCATTCTGAGGTTGGGCTGGTTCAGTGAGATGGATGAAGCTATAAAAGTAAAAATCAAACAGCGGAGCATACTGTATTGCACCGTTTATGAGCAATTTTATTCATGTATTATTGACAAATGCAGGAGATTATTTTAAATGGAATTTTAAGGTGAACTATCTCAGCACATTGTAAACAAGACAAGAAAAGTCCGTCAGCTCCCAAGGTCTCCCTGCAGCTCAGTTCAGCAGCATGGTCACAAGAGTTTGGAAAATCATCTTATGAGACGGCGAATATTAATATATTTAAGCCACTAAATCATTTAAAATGTATAGAATGACCTTCGGTTCTTTCTTCAAAGCATTATATTGTATTCCCTGCACCCTTGTCTTCTCTGTCACCTGCCAATCAATCCGATCTATTGGCCACAAACCAGTAACAAACCAGCAATTCTATCAGAAGCTTTACTTCTGCCAGATTCAAAAGGTGTCCATGTATACCAGAAGGGATAGTAGTTTCCTTTCTGCACCAAAAATAAAAGTAACTCACTCTGCAGACATTTTCCCTGGTAAATTTCCATCCACAACTATAGGAGGAGGGTCATGATTCCAGGGCAGTAAAAGAGGAGAACTTAACATCAGAAAGATCTTGGTTGGCAGGTAAGTTGGCACACTCCAAGGATTCCCTTTGCTGTAGGCTGGCGAATAGAATTATCACCAGCATTTAAGTAAAATATGAAGTAACAGTTGGGGTTCTTCCTTCAGCCATAAAAGGCAAAATCATTTAGAAGGAAGCCAAAAGAGTTTCTCTAAGCCCGGGAAAATTTCTTAGGAAGGCTGAGCACACCCCTAACTGTTGCCACATTTTACTTAAAATGAATTTTGAATTTGGAGGCCCTTCTCCTGGTGAAACAGCAGAGAAATTCCAAGGGAAGAAAAAGGTAACTGCAGCAAGACCACTGGCATTTATTTTGGAGGGTGGGGCTGCACCTCCCCAAGGGTGAAATTGTTTCCATGGGTTCAGGTCTCTCTGCTCCATGACGTTAAGTGTGCATCCAACCTGCAATAACCCATAAAATCACAGGCACAAAAATGAAGCCTGGATTGCAGGGAATCTGCCAGCCAATTCACATTCCTCCTTTTAATATGTCAGCACGCTTGATCTTATTTCACTCGGAGTGAGGCAGTCGCTTGAGTAGTTAACCAAAAAGCCCAGACCATGTGTCTGGTTCTGGCCGTGGTCCTAGAAAAAGAAGCCACGTGCACAGGAACTTGAAAGCCAAGAAGATGGTCAGCCTTGGCAGCAACAAATGCAAAAATTAATTAACCCAAGATTGGGATTAACCATTTAAATTTTAGCCTCCGAGTTTAAAGAGGAGGAAATAATGGGGCTGATCCTCAGCTGTCCAGGAATCGCAGCCAGAAAAACATGTTCATAAACCAACTTTTTAATATTGACCTTCCTGTACCTTATAGGCACACACTGGAGTTTTAATGAAGTAAATGTTTCCCTTAAGAGAACATGAGGAAATAGGTATTTTTGTTTTTATTGTTACTGAGAAGTCTTCTACAGATTTAAACTATGTAAAGTTTATTGAAAAAGGGAGTAGTAAACTGCATACCCCCAATCTCCCTTAATCTTAATCCTAGATCTTAATCTAGGATATTCCAGCTCTTGTATACCCATCATCTATTATTATTATTATTATTTATATCCCACCTTTTTCTCCATGGAGCTCAAAGTTGCACAGGTGGTTCTCCCCCTCCTCCTCATTTAATCCCCACAACAACCCTGTAAGGTAGGTTTCCCCCCCAATACATTTTATTAAGGTTTGAAATAAAATATACAAAGGCTAATATCAAATATCTAAGAAACTAATCTAAATAAAAACTCAAACCAAAAAAGGGGGGGAGAGAAGGAAGGAAAAATGAAAGAAAAAGGGGGGGAATGAAACTAGGGGGGGAAAGGAAAAAAAACTTCTGATTCTTTGTCTGTCAGCTATATATAGAAAAGAACATCCACACCAAAACAACACCCAACAATTCCACTTTCTATAAACGAGTATTTTCTTCAGTCCTCAAACCCAGATATCATAAATTCGCTCTCTTTTTCACACAAAAACCCTGTGAGGCTGAAGGTTAGGCTGAAAGGCAGTGACTGGCCCAAGGTCACCTTGTGAGCTTCATGGCCAAGTGGGGATTTGAACCCATATCACCCAAAGAGAGTTCTGCAATCTGTATGGCAGCTGTCTGATTTTTCCAAGACATCCTCCTGGGTTGCACACTGCGACTACGAACTAGAAAGGGGAGGAGCCACTGTCTGGATGGTCTCCCTCTTTAATCTCTAGGAGGAAGTCAAATCTAGGCATGTAATGGATTGTACTGGCCCCTCTGTATGAGAACCATGGTGTATTTCCACCATTATTAATTTTGAATGACAGCAGAGGTCGTAAGCCATTTATTGTGGACATTATACTGGAACTGTCCATTATACTGGAACTGTCCAGTTCCAGGACCTCCTTTGGAATCAATAATGGCAGTTCCTACTGCCTAGCAAAAGCTGAATGGGCTGCATGAACTGCCCATAAACTGAACAGGATTCAGGCTGAAACTAAATCAAGCACTGTCTATCTGCTGTTGACTCACCTTCTCTTCCCGGGTGGCCCCTGAACCTTCTCCAAGGCTGGTGTCCCGGGGCTGCAGCTCCAAAACAGTGCGGAAGAGCTTTTCTGAGGTTTGGGTCAAGAATCCAATTTCTGCGTTGGGGTGGAGGCCATAAAGGTACGGAGACTCAGCAGGCAACGTATTGTCTATATACTGGGCAGCAAAATCACATCAGGATTATCAGCAGGGTTTCAGGCATCTCACACAATACTACCAACAGGACACATGCCTCTCATCCATCTGTAGTGCTAGTGAGCCATTAGGAAATAAGCTCCACTACGTTCGGTGGGACTGATTCCCAAGTAAATGTGTACAGGATTAGGATTGCAGCCTCAGAAATGCTTTCAAGCAAACAGGTGCAGTTTTCCATTAGGTCTGCTGTGGTCGGAAAAATAATAATTTCTATTAATGCATGAACTGAAAGAGTGCAAGGTGCACTGTCACCTTTATCATTAGAGTGGGCTCTTTGGGGAAGATTGTGAACAACTGGCTGAAAAAGAACCACCCACCAGAAAAAAATAAATAAATAAAGTGTGTTCATCAGGGATACCTGGTGATAGCTGTTGTAATCCATGTTCCCTGGGAGGGGAAATCCTGGGGCCAGCAAGAATTCTCCCTCCAACATTTCAGGCTTGATGAACTCTTCCAAGTAGGTCTTGCAGAGACGTCTGTCCCAGTCATCTGTGATGTGTCCTCCATACATGATCTCTCCAAAGAGGTATCGCAAATCATCATAGGGAACCTAAACAACAATAGGCACTGGATCAGACCAAAGGCCTACCTAGTCCTGTTTTCCACAGTGGCCAGCTAGATGCCTCTGGGATGCCCATAAATCAGGACAGGAAGGCAACTGCTGTTGTTCCCCAGCACCTGGTAATTCAAGGCATCATCCCAGAGGGAGCACGCAACCATTGTGACTAATCACAGGCTACAGGTTGCAGGAGGTACTGCTTCCTAGGAGCATAGTCACCCTGAACCCTTTTAAACCTGAAGTCTCAGGAAATGCTTTTATGTCACCAGTTACTTTTTTTTCTAACAAATTTAATGTAACACAGCAGTTTAAACCGCTCCATGCTGCACACAAGAGATTCGCTCAGAGAAGCCCAGACTGCAGAACAGACTGTGTGTATATGTGTATATGTATGGTGAGGGGAAGGGAGAAAGGGTGGGAGGATTGCTACTTAAAACAAGGATTTTCCCGGTTCCCTAGACTGAACACATTTATCTTGGCAGCCAAACACTTCCAAATATTTTCTCAGAAATGCCATGGTGGAGACACACACAGGCCAGGAACAAAGGTTCATTGGAATGGGGATTGTAAGATGAAAGATGTGCCCTTTGCTTGGAGCTACAGTAGTAGATCAGTCCCCAAAACCAAAAAAGGCCACTGATAATCTATTAAACACCCAGGAACAGGTTTCATGATTTAATGTATGAAAGATATGATGTTGCTCACCTTTGAACTAGCCTCCAAGTAATTGTACAGAACATTGACTGAAATGGTCAAGTCCCCAGTGTTAAAGGGGTATGAACGATTCCAGCCCTGCGGCCCAAACTTGCGTCTTTCAGCTACCACAGCATGAAAGTAGCAGAGGGAAAAAAGGATGCTCTTAAATTCATTCTCACGGGTACACATCTCCAGGGTGTCCTGCAAGGCAAACGTGGGGGGGGGGGGAGAGAGAAACAGGTGTTTTCTTGGTAAGCACCATGCTAGGTCCTCAGCAAGGGCCTAATGAATTGCAGATTTTCCAAACACACACACTGGAGCATTGGACTTGGGTTATCCAAGTATCAGAGTTGACTTCCTAGACTTACCAGAATTATACCTCTTCATTAATCCATTTTAATGGGTTCTAATGGGTCCTGCCAACCACGCAGTTCAAAAGCACGTCAAAGTGCAAGTAGATAAATAGGTACCGCTCCGGCAGGAAGGTAAACGGCATTTCCGTGCACTGCTCTGGTTCAACAGAAGCGGCTTAGTCATGCTGGCCACATGACCCAGAAAAACAGTCTGCGGACAAACGCTGGCTCCCTCAGCCAGTAAAGCGAGATGAGCGCCGCAACCCCAGAGTTATCTGTGACTGGACTTAACTGTCAGGGGTCTTTTACTTTTACCTTTACACCTGGTCACCACGCTTTCAATGGAATCAATCATCCAACAACAGAAAGGGCTCCTCTGTATCTGACCTTCAGCCCAACAATACTGCCATCTTCAAACTAACCCCATTAATTAAAGAGAAAGAATACGCCCGCAGCTTGGAGCTATGGACAGTGCACCTTGGCTCATTATGACAAATTGCAGTACAATAGAGAGCAGGTGGGTCAGCCAGCATCCATGGACTCTTGATACATGGGTTTAAAAGTGTAACTAAGTGAGAGAAGCAGCAATCGACCTCTTTCCCCAAATTTTCCAAGCTCCAGGATGCAAAAGGGAGGGAAAGGCAGCTCTAAGACAAATGCACCCTGTCCTTATTTGACTGCACATGTCTCTCTAGCTGCAAAGCCAAAACAGCAACATGATGCTGATGCAATACCAAACCACAGTCTTGATATAAAATTGATACAATAATAAGCTCTTTGTGAGACTCTGCTCCTTGCATTAGTTCTAACAGCAGCTCAAAGCAGCCAAATGAGGTGTGAAGCCACTGCTCCCACGTACAGCAGGATTTGGAGGATAAGATACATTTTGTAAGAATCCAGCCATTTCGAGAACATTAATTACTATCTGATTTGCAGAGGCAGGATGGGAATGAGGAAATCTTGAAAGTTCCACCCCCCTCCTCTTTCCTGAGCCTGGGATTATGAATGAAAATAGATGAAAACAAAATAAGCCAGAGTTCCAGCATTGGTCCTCACCCAACTGCACCTGCCCAGATATTCCAGCTCTTACCCAGGAGAATACTGCAATGGAATGGCAAGGCCCATCATCAGAGTTCAGCAACACACATCTTTCCACTAAGGGAGTGAAGCCCCAGATCATGCATCCTAGGTAGTGCTGGCTTAGACCTATGGGCAAGGGGACCCACTCCCTCCCATGTCCTCCTTCTGGCAGACTCAGGATGGCCAATCAAGGCATAGCAGCCTTGCACAGAGGGTTCTTGCTGGTCTCCCTGCCAATGGGAAACCATCACAGTAATGGTGTGACAAGCACAAAGCAACCATTTTAAGGGATGCAAGAAAATGTCTAAGTATGTACAGGAAAAGCTTTAAGGAGAATGCAAAAGTACACTAGCAATTTCCCCAGTTCACACAGACGCTGGCTCCAATTAGCAACACTCAAGGACACACACAGCAGCACAACACAGCGGTGGAAACATGGCACCTGGTTTTTATCTCAGTGAGTCTCTGTAAAGCCGTTCCCAGTCCAGTGCACAGCTATGCATGCCACGCTGGGCGCATTGGCTAATTGCTAGGCAGATTTCCTTCCTGGCTGTTGTGGCAGAACACTGAGATTCTTCCTGAGACGGTGGGCCAATACCTGGTTGAAGTTGTCCAGAGCCTTGTGGAGGTTGGCATGCATTCCTGTTGGGGGCTCGTTGGTGATTTTGATGGAGTTCTCGAGGATGCCCTGCGGTATGATGTGGCCTTCAGGTGAAGCTGCAGGCTCTGCACTAATGAAGACACGAAATGCAGGGTGACTGCCTTCACTGTGCTGCTCTAGCTTCTTCTCCAAGGAACTCAGCCACTTGGCCACCAGGTGGATGTTCTAGCAGGAGAAAAGGGGGTTATTACCGCAGCTGGCTTGAACAGGCAGCACACAGACCCCTTCCAGGAGGTGAAATGTGCTCTATTCCCTCCCCCCTCCCCGCTTCACAAGCAAATACCTTGCCTAATAACCCTCAGCACTGTAATTCACTTCCATAGACATTAGCTGCACATAAAAGGATGCGGATTTTATACACTTTGAAATGCAAAATAATCAGGACAAATAACTAGCAATTAAGGAAACAGCTCAGTGTGTTTGTTTTCTTAGGGATGATGTTATTCCATTTGTTAGAATAATGTACTGCTGGTGAAGTGACGCTATTTCTTCCAGACAAAACAAAGTTCCTGTATATACAACTGAAATGAAACTGCTTGATAATTTTCAATCAAATAACTCAGCCTTGAAATCCGAGCCAGTTCCCAGAAAATCACATTTTACATTGTGCTCAACAACAGTGTAGGTGCCTTTGTTAAAAACTGGTTAATTTCAGGCTAGTTGTGCCTCCCACTGCCAGCTGATGGTCACTCTCTTGTTAAAGATTTCATCAAAGGCCATATTGATGAATGAAGACATAAAAGCAAAGAGAAAGGTGGGGGCGTGTAGGAGGATAGGTAACCTGCTGTTATAAATTACCAAGCTGGCATATCTGCTGTTCCGCAGATACTGTATACATAAAAGTTTGATTTTAAAAAACAACAAAAAACTGGATAGAGTAGAGGATAGAAGGGGTAGAAACTCTGGATGATAGCTGGGAAACAGTCCAATGTACAATGCAGCACATCTATCAGGAGATCCACTTGCTGAATTTCTGGTTCTAATACTTAAAGACAGTGCTTTATTGACTGCCTCACTTATGTAAGCTGCTTTGGAAGACCTCCATGTTGGAGAGGGAGAACTGGGATCTAAGTTTTTGCATAAAGATAAATAAGAGGTCAATCTGTTGTTTTCAAGTGAATTGTAATGTTGTGCACTTTGTGTGTTTTAATTGTTTTATTCTTGGTACTTTAATATTGTCATTGTATTGCACCAGAGAGACAGAATAAATAAAAATAATGCAACTGTGCAGGAATGCATATGTGGACACACACACACACATATCACTTCGCCTCTCCCCCTGCTCAGTATGCATGAATGTGCAACTCATGTATCCACAAAGCAAATGAAATAAATAACAACATGATAATGGAAAGCTGGACAGGAACAGAAAAAGACACCGTTCCTGGCTCTTGTCTAGCAGTAGGGGTACAAACACTCCAAAATTAGTTAGGGTAATCCCAGACCCTTCCAATGGTTAGCAATCCTATTACTGATTCACCATCTTGGGATTACACTGACACGTGGGTAGAATGTAAAGTAGCTCTGTGTGTGTGTGTGTGTGTGTGTGTGTGTGTGTGTGTGTGTGTGTGTGTGTACGCGCATAATACAATACCAGTTTGTTCCTTGTAGGCCTGGATACCAATTTTTTCTACGCAAACTCCAAATGTTGCTATGCCACCACAGTAGCATCCAATGCTGCACAAATATGTTCAGCAGTGGCTCAGTAAAAATGTGGGTGTATGTTGCACACACAAATCAGTGCATATAGGAGCAGAGTTTTACAAAGTACTTCACCATGTGCACTGCTTGGATACACAGCCAGTTCACATGACTGAATCCTGGGCATGAACCCAGGATTGGGTGCATTGGATCAATTAAAGACAACTGGAGCACAGAAAACATTTATGAAGCAAATGGGAGACTGCTGTGAAATTTGACAGCACTGCAGAGTCTTCTTCACTTCAACTGAAGCTTCAAAACAGCTCCCACAGAGCCCTGTAATGCAGGCACCTTATACTGCTCTCCATGCAGTTACTCAGATAGACATGAGAGATTCAGGCACAAGCAGGGTAGTGTAAAATAGACCCCAAATTTCTATGGATAAAATTTGACAGAACAGAACAGGCACTCCCCACAGAGTGTGATGAAGATGGATTCTTTAGGAGATTGAACCTTTTGGCTGTTGTGTAATAAGCAGTCTCAGGACTGCACCTTGGGCTGTAAGGATATGGCAACAGCTGTTGCTTTTTCTTCCCATTGCATTTAGGTGCTAATTTGTTTATTTCTATTCAGTTACCTTGATGAGATGTGGCTGATTAATACTGTCTGGATAGCAAGACTACTCTTGCAGCTTGTCGCTGCTCAAAATGCAATACATGCACAGACATCTCAAATCCCCACTACAGCCACTTTTACATTTACACCAATAATGGCATCAAGCCCATCAATTTGCAAAATTCAACTTCCTGAACTTTCTTGTTCTGATTGGTAGAAGAATAATGGCCTAAACCTGAATGGCTACAAGACCCATGGTGCTGCAAAGGACTTTACCAAGCTCTTTTAGTAAAACCACCTAAAATTAAACTGTTCTAGCTGGGTGCCCCTTTTATTTAGATCTTCCGATGATAAAAGTCTCACCAACTTTTGTCTTAGTAATTTGCCCATAAGCCTAGAATCCTGTACACACTTCCCTGGGAGTAAACTCCGCTGAAGATAGCGGGACTTAGTTTGGAGTAAAGTTGCATGGGATCACGCTGTTTTAGCGTTCTATTTTCTTTAAGAGAAATGCTTTGTAATATGTAGCCCCTACTTTCTGTCTTATCCCCCAACACAGTGTTCTCTCAGTAAAGACAAGACGGTGATCCACAAGCACCCAAGGTTCTTTTCCTGTCTGTAGCTGATAAACAGAGAGCTGTGTGCAAATGGCCTCTCAAAATTCTCCACTCTATCTAGCCAGAGAAACTGGCAAAAGGACCATATCACCAAACTTCTCCAGGAAGAAAAGTAGCTCTCCCAACAGGTCCTTGGGGTGTAGCGGTGGGCAGGTGCACTTACCCCCATGAAGGTCCCCCCAATTGCTCCTGCAAGAGACAGCAGCAGCAGCAGCTGTGTTGGCAGCCTGACCAACATTCTGCATCCTTTGCAGTGCCCCAGACCTAGGGTTATCTCAAGGCCCTGCAGCGCGGGTGGGGTAGTGTCAACAAAACTGCGGAGGGTATTTAATTCTGCAAAGCTGCCTTCTTTTATTGGATGAGGGGGGATTAAAATCTCAGATATGTTCTCAGAAAAGTGGGGTTTTCAGGCTGAAGGCAGTAGTCTATGCCCCCTCCCTTCATCTTATTTCCAAATGCACAGTGGATTTCCTAATCCATCTAAGGCTTGAAATGTGCTGCATGCAATGGAAAGATGTGTTTGGTAATGAAGCAACCCGCAGGAGTTCCTTGCCATTTTTTAATGCAGGGCTGGTCCTTCTGGATGCCATGTTTATGTTATGATTCATCAGAAGTACCTTGTGCTTTTTCAGTAAAGGTATTTTCATCACCCGTTCTGGACTTTGGGTTTTGATAATTGCGACAAAATGTGCATATACACACACCTTTCGAAAATTAAAACTGCCATTTGTGCAGCGCTGAGGGTGTGAGTAGGAGTGTGAGCATATGTGTGCATGCTCCTGTCAGGGAGACAGATTGTATATAGCAATCAAAGGAACGAGGATGCATATGTAACAGACTGGGAAAAAGTCCAAGGATGGATAACACACACACACACACACACACACACACACACACACACACACACACCAACAATATGTGTAGGTGTTTGAATTTTCCTTTTAAAAAAAAGAAGACTCCCAAACATCTTTAAACTTGTACATCTTACAAGGTAAAACATGGATCATAAAGACGTAGGCGTTGCTATGGTAACTCCTGGAAATAGTACCGTACAAACCAGCAATTTAGTTCACCACAGATTCTCTCCCACACCAGTCAGCAGAGGTATACTGTAAAAGTACCAGGAGGTTCTCTTCCCCATTTTAGAGACACTTTTCCAGGATCATCTTCCCAAGGTGTGTCACAAAGGTGGAAAGAACCTATTCTGCAAATCGGCAGGGTAACATCAAAGCGTAACTTTTGAGGCCTCCAATATCTGCCTGGAAGGCCTTGCTGAAGACGCTGTGCAGTCAGCCGTGGCAGACAGATTGGCTCTTGCTGGCATCTCAAAAAGTATATTGCAGAGCTGGGAAAGGTGCAGAAAAAGGGCAACCAAAGCAATCAGGGGTCTGAATCAACTCCACTATGAGATAAGGCTACAGCATTTGGGGCTCTTTTTTGTAGAGAGAACAATTCAAGGAAGGAGAGATATTATAGAGGAGTATGAAATTAGGCTTGGTGTGGAGATAATACTGGAACCTGGGGTCAATCAATGAAGCTAAATTGGGAGCTGAAGTGGGAGAAAATAACTTCCTTACACTTAAACTATGGAAGTCAATACAAATGATGGCCACCAGCTTAAGGTAAAGGTAAAGGTACCCCTGACCATTAGGTCCAGTCGTGTCCGACTCTGGGGTTGTGGCACTTATCTCACTCTATAGGCCGAGGGAGCCGGCGTACAGCTTCCGGGCCATGTGGCCAGCATGACTAAGCCGCTTCTGGCGAACCAGAGCAGCACACAGAAATGCCGTTTACCTTCCCGCTGGAGCGGTACCTATTTATCTAATTGCACTTGACGTGCTTTCGAACTGCTACTGTAGGTGGCCAGAAGCTGGGACCGAACAACAGGAGCTCACCCCGTCGCAGGGATTCGAACCGCCAACCTTCTGATCGGCAAGCCCTAGGCTCTGTGGTTTAGACCACAGCTCCACCCACGTCCCTGGGATACTGCCAGAGCCCTCACACCGCCTTCCCAAAGCTGGGTAAGCCCACAATCACAGCTGTAGGTGGGTGGAAATAAATAAACAAATGAAGATTGGGTTTTCTCTGCCCTGCATTTATTTATTTACTCATTCATTCATTCACCACCCAACCAAAGCTGTGAGTTGGCTGTACTTCCTTTTCTCTGTTCTGAATCCTCCAACATTCGATTTCACTTGATGACCCCAGGTTCTAGTGTTATGAAAGAGGAAGAAGTTTTTCCACTTTCCTATCCACTTTGTCTGCAATATACATAATTTTATGCACCTTTTTGAGGTGTGGTGACTAGAGCTGAGCACAAGTGTTGCTTCTCTACAGATATGTGTTGCGACAACTGCAGCTTTATTTTCCATCCATTTGTTAAGGATCCCTAGAATGGAATTTGTCTTTTTCCACAGCTGCTATATATACACTAGGTTCAACGTTTTCATTGAGCTGTTTCCCCCGGCCTCCATTAAGCATTTGCATGATCCCCATCCACCCAAGATCTCTTTCTGAGTCAGTCATTGGCAGTTCAGATCCTATTAGCATATATGTGAAGTTTCAGAGGCTCAGATCAGTTTCCAAAGCATGGCTCGCTATCCTGCCCAGTAGTTGGCAGAAGCAGAATAAATTATGCAAAATAAGCACATGCACATATGTGCAAATGCATTTAATCTGACTAATTTCTACACATCAAGGAATTCTAATTTGGTTGGCAATGAACCCAAGGTTACCTTGAAGGTAATTGTTGTTGGTGGGTTTTTTTAAGCACATAGCACATGGCACAGAACAGTTCTGCCTTGGCTTGTTTGCGTAAAAAAAACTCCTTACCCTCCACCCCAAGTGTCTGACGTGTAATCCAATTATTTAACATGCAATAAGGAAATCTCTGCCAAGCTTTTGATCAGTGCATTGCTCTGGTTGAGCAGCTCATTGTTATTTAATTTAGTACATGAACCCAGCTCAGTGAAGCAACAATGTATGAAAATGAAAAGGCACTCAGGAATTCAATTAAGTCAATCAACTGAGTGAAGGTGGTGACATTCTGACTAATGGATAAAGACTGTGGTTAAATTAGGACGAGCTCATGTCTGGACTTTTCCTGGTAAAAAATGGGATACAAACCAAGGTATTTGCTTTACTTTGCAGAAGTTACGACAGTGCTTTTTCTGGAGTTGGGGTTTAAAGGAGAAAAAGTTTAGGCCAAGAGCTAAGTGTGGCATCAGCGGTATCACATGTGCAGCATCAGGCTTCATGTACCCCACCACACCAACAGCAAACAGCTATGGAAGCCTAGTTATGGCAACGCTTTCAAGGTACTCTACACGAATGCAGAATGTTGATGGGGACAAGTACTGCTTCTTCCTTATCAGACAGCAGCTGCAGGGCACAAGATGAAAGCTCAACCATATTAGGTAAGGTGGGGGCATGAGGAAGCACAGAACTATAAAGTTGGAAGGGACTCCAAGAGTCATCTTGTCCAACCCCTGCAATGCAGGAATCCTGCCCACAGTCACAGCCATCCCTGGGTGGGCTTGAAGAATCAGAGTTACAGACTTTGGGTGGAATTCAACGTCACATTAATATAGTCTTTCCATCAGTGCAAGCATTCCCTGCTCCCCTCTTCCTGTACTCTGTCCTGGGAGATCTCCTGACCCTCCACAGAGCAGATTTGGGGAGAGGTGCAGATGGGGTATGGTGGGGAGGAGAGGGGAAACTCCCTCCATGCACTGGCTTCTGCTGGCACACTGGGCTAGTTGAAACCAGCTTTCCTGTTCAACTATGGACGTTTCTTGTGTTTTCTTACTGCTTTTCCTTCTTCTGTGAAGGAACTCATTGTTTTCATTGTTTATCATACTTTATTGAAATTTACAGTGGGGACCCTTTTTGTGTAAAAGTTGACATAAGAGCATAAGATGAGCCTCCACTTCTTTTGAATTCTCTAAAAGAGGAAATGTATTTGACTAATCTTTTTTTTAAAAACCTATTGTTATGTATTAAGATTGGCTGCAGTTCTCACTCAGGGCCACCAGTATGCAAATGAAAGATTGAGAACTGCCGTTCACTGATTGGGTAGTTAGTTGGAATTTGTTACTGTTACAAGTTACTTAGTACCGGTAGTACCGGTATATAAGGCAGCCAGCTACGCTGTTGTGTGAGACACAATGAGCAGTTATAACTGCTGTAATAAAGAGCTGCTAATCTAAAGAGCTGTGTCCTTTGTCCATCTTTCCCACAACTTAACAACTATGTTGACAAGTAAGTGTCCTAGCTCCAGCACCAGCTGCAACATGGGAGTTAGGACCCTGCTGTGTATTTGTGAGCAGCATATACGCATTCATCTGGTTTGCACATAACTCTAAGTCACTGTTTGTTTAACAAACCATGAGTAAACACAAGTGTTCCCACAGAAAAACAAACAATCCACCATCGTTTCTCCAAAGTTTGCTTCATTTTACAGCTGCTTTTGCCTCATGCCTTTGTATTTTAGTGAGCATCTGGAATGTGGTGGTCAAACAAACCATGGTTAAGGAAGGGTGCTAGGTTCACACATAAGAAAAGCCCTGCTGGGTGACGCCAAAGGCCCATCTAATCCAGCATGCTGTTCTCACAGTGGCCAGCTAGATGATCATAAGCAGAACATGAGTTCAACAGAATTCTCGGCAATACGAAGCCATAGTTAAAATAATCCAAGGTTCACAAGCCAACAACAAATCAATGACTTCAGTGTTTTTTTTACTGCCAACAAACCACACAGTTAAATTGGTTTGCACATAATGATTTAATTAATGATGGTTTAACATTATGTGCAAAGCAGGCTACGAAGTCCCACTCTGCTCAACACTTCCCATCAAAAAGTTGAAGAACCAAGGAAATATGAAGAGAAACTGCAGCCATATAACAGATACTTTAAGAGAGAACACAAACCTTGAAGAAAGAAAAATAGCTGCCTTGCTGCCACCTGTGTTCAAGGGATCACAATTCCTTGGGCAACTCTAGACCCTCATAGTTTGGGAAGTCAAATATTAATAGGAAGCAATCTCTCGGCAAATAAAAAAACAACAACCTTAAAATGGTCACATTTACAGGATTCCATTCCTCCTCTCTTCTCAACACCAAGTCAAGCCCAGAACAAACTTTGAAGTAAAACCACAAATCCCTGGCTCAGTGTAATCCAGGTTTAAATCTATCAGTAATCACAACACTGACAGCATACACTGTACAGCACCTTTCCATCTCATTTACCATCTCTGCTGAGCCTGCTGGGCTGGAAGAGAAATGCAGTCTGGAAAGTGCACCAGTGATCAAATCATCCACACTTTGCAAACAGGGGAAACAAGGCACTGAGGAGCTGCCTGAGTTCCTCAAACCTGGGCAAACAGCTAGAGAAAGGGATTAGAATTTGCATACTGTTTATCTGGTTACAACTGAACTTATGAAACAAGCTGCCCTTTTAAGGACAGTGAGGCATTTTTGCAAGAACTAACAATGAGAGCTGGTACCCCCCCAGGTACCTTGCATCAGATTCCTCTGACTGCATCAGATTCCCCAGTGAAAGAGCCTGGACAGGGGAGGGGGCAGGCAGGAAGTAGCTCCATGATGGTGCTAGGAAACTCTGCATGAAATTAAGTACCCAACTTTTTACACTGTCATATAGCAGCTGGATCCCATGTGTGTCATGCAACCAGACATCCATGAACACCAGCAAATGTGCATTCTTTAACTACTGCTCCTCTGGTGCTTAGTGGGTAGGGAAATGCAAAGTTTTCTGTGGGTGAGAATCTTGTTTGCAGGGGGTCTTTTGTCCAGGAAGAGTATCCTGCTGCAAGTACCGGTATCTTGCCTAAAACACCTTTCAAACATTGACAAAACATTGTTAATTGACACGTTGTCCTTGCAGTTGTTGGGCTAAAATGACTGATTTTGCCTTTGGCTTTTACTTTAAAAATCCGAGACATCTGAATGAATTGGCACCTTCAAGTGAGCAGCAGAAAGCTCAGGAAAAGGTGGCAACTCATTTTGGAGTAGTGCAAGTGTAGAAATTGGTACTTGTAAGAGAATGTGAGCGACATCCTGAGCAAGTGTCTACCCCCTAGAGCTCTGGAAATAAGTGGCATCGCCCGACTAAACATCAAGAGCTGGAGAGGCTGCGGTCGGAGCAGGGTTTCCAGTTGCCAGAGGATGGGGCTTCAGTGCTACACACCTCATTGCTCCTCCCCATGCCCAGCAAGAACAGCAGCTATGAAAAATAAGTATACTGGTAGATATGCAAGTGAGCTCAATTTGCATACAGATATTGCAGACTCCGTATTTTCTTGGTGCGCAATTTAAGGCCATGCTGGCACAGGTGTGTGTGTGTGTGCGTGTGTGTGTGTGTGTGTTACACTGTGTGTGTGTGTGTGTGTGTGTGTGTGTGTGTGTGTGTGTGTTCATATATACTCTTACACAGTGCACACAGCAGGGGCCATTAGGACTTGCAACTCTTGAACTGACAACAGACACATCTGTCTATAACAAAACTGAATTCTGCAGTAAGCATTTAGGGCAAGCCTGAGGAACCTACAGCCCTTCCAGAGGTTGTTGGACTCCAACTCACTTTAGCCCCAAGACAGCACGGTCTATGATGGGGAATGGTGTAAGTTGCAGTTCAACAACATCTGGAGGACCACAAGGACTAGGTTCACAGAACATGAAACAAACACACACCTTGGTACTGTGCTCAAAGGGTCAGCTGTGCAACCACAAGAGATGTCACCAGACACGGTCTTGCTGCCATTTCAGTGGAAACCCACACAAAATCTGCAAGCTGCAACAGTGACTAAGCTCAATGTATTTGGCCTTACTGAGAAGCAGCTGACTTGTCATACTGCCAGCCTGTTCCCTACTTCAAAACCAATCATCAGTTACTGCTGATTTAACCTGTTTCTGCAGCAGTTGACTCAGAAGCGAGGAGTGGTTTTCCTCAAAAGGAAGAGAGATTATACCTGCAAGATAACCCAATGTCCCTCTGCTGCAGCAAGGTCCAAGGCTTTCTCAGCCACTACCTCCTGGCCTTGTCCAAGCGACACATTGTGGAAATTCCTGTTGTTAAAGGTGTAGCCAAGTTTCTTCCCTGAAAGAGGAAAGTAAAAAATTTTAGCACAATAAAGCACACAGCACCACAGCTTGATCTCAGGGTGCTTCTTGATGGAAGTTTATGGTAGAATCAGTGCTACTCATGTGCACAAGTTTCTCACACCATCTATATGACATCATCATCACATTATCAGCCCTTCCTTTTCTTATGTTTAACCTAGGATATCATGTTACCATGGAAAATCCAGTAAGTAAAAATAACCCAATGAGCATCCACAGTCACCATTGGTGTAGAAGCTAGTCGGTATTTTTTTTCCTTTAGAAGTTTGTGGTGTGTGGGATCACGTTTCTGTGGGTTTCCTTTATTGCCACACCCCAACTTCCACATGTTCCTCATTTGAGCACTGTGCACATGCCTATTTCCACTGATTGCCAAAGGCATCCTGTTATTTCAACAACCCAGTTTGGAGAAGCTATGCGCACATGTGGGGCACTACTTTGAGGACTAAGAACATAAGGTAAGGTAAGGTAAGGTAAAGTAAGGTAAGGTAAGGTAAGGTAATCTTTATTGTCATTGTCCCCTTGTGGGAACAACGAAATTACTCGGTTGCTCTATCCACTCAACAACATAACAGTTGTTGCGACTTTACATTTTTAATAGTGAGGTATTATGCAAAACCTCTCCATCTTTATAATAATTTCAGCACAGCTAAATGTAAGCCTTGCACAATACCTTGGTATTAAAACATTTTTTTTAACAAAACCAAAGGGATGTGGATGTTACCCCACTCCCAAATACACACACACATCCACAGGAAGGATGGGTGGGGGAATTAAAAGTGTGTGGGCATTACAGAAATGTCTGTGTGAATGCCCAGAACAGGAAAATGTAATCAAGGGCACAGAAGAAGTCATTCAGGGGAAGAGCCAGAACACACAGCATGGAAACATTCTATCAATGGCTGCCCATTGATGTGGATGGGAAGAGAAGAAGAGAAGAGTTTGGATTTGATACCCCGCTTTATCACTACCCGAAGGAGTCTCAAAGCGGCTAACATTCTCCTTTCCCTTCCTCCCCCACAACAACACTCTGTGAGGTGAGTGGGGCTGAGAGACTTCAGAGAAGTGTGACTAGCCCAAGGTCACCCAGCAGCTGCATGTGGAGGAGCGGAGACGCGAACCCGGTTCACCAGATTACGAGTCTACCACTCTTAACCACTACACCACACTAGGAAACAATGGTTATAGCTATGGAACTGCACATGTGGACTCTTGTGTGCCAATTGCACACACAGAAAAATCAGGTCTGAATGACCTATTTGCAACATATCAACCCTTGTCTGGAAGCAACCTCAAACTTGATCTTAAAAAGCCATAGTACCTACGAAAACACACACACCAGCCCAGGGTCCCATGCAGGGAACATAGGGGGCTAGGGCTCTTTAAAGCACCCAAGTCACTTTCTGTTATCTTCACCTTAACTTAAGAGCCTTACTGTAGGTGAGCTGGTGGAATGGAAGAATCCCGTTAGCTATAAAAGGTAGGGAAGGTAGCTGAAAGAGCACTGCTCTGTAAACATATGCTGTAGCCAGCCACATATTTAAGGTTTGCTCTTCAAGCTATCATCAAGATGGGCAGAAAAGAGCAGCACCCACACATACCCATGATATATATAGGCTGTGGCAACACAATCAACGTGCATTAGGATCCTGAGATTGAAATGACAAAGAGCTAAATTTCTCTTTTGTAGTTGAATAATAAATGCTCCCATCAAAATCAAACTCTTAAGTGTGGATCTACACTGTACCTGGGAAATAATGGGAATGTGCCATAGGGCATTTTCACACATAAAACAGACAACTGCAAGGATTTGTAATGCAAACCTATTTGTATGCTGAGCATTCTGATTTGCATATGCAAACACCTAAGGCAGAATTCTGGCACCACTGCTTGGCACAGAAACTGTGCTTTTCCTCTCTCAAAGGCACTGAAGTTGCAAGTTGAATAAACAACAGAGATAAAAGGAAGGATTACAATACTCATGGTTATGAATATGGCACTGAAATGCTGTGTGTTTTGCACACTCACAGGCTGTTATATCCAAGGTCTTCCCTCAAGTCTCCAAACTGGGCCTTTAGGGCTGGATAAAATCCCTCTCTCCAGTTCACTGCATGAAAATAATCATGCTTCATACACTTCATAGGGATGTACAATAATCTGAAGCAAGGATGCCAATCGTGTGAAGATCCCCTGCTTGAACTGAATCTGAGCTGGACACAGTCTACTCCTGCTTCAGTTCTGCTTGCAATCTGCAGCCCTTTAAATCAACTTATGCTATAAAATCGATCAAGAAGACATCTGGATCCATTTGTATATGGGGCAATTTGAAGGACAATTTCAACACAAGCTTGTCCGAGTGGCTACAAGAGCAGCTGGGAGACATGGAAGCTGGAAGGAACAACTTGGAAGGGATGCAGTTCAGTGACAGAGCACATGCTTTTCATTGCAGAAGGAACAATTCCCAGCATCTCCAGGTAAGGCTGGGAGAGACACCTGCCTGAAATCCTGGAGAGCCACTGTCAATCATTGTAGGCAAAAGTGAGCTAGATGGACCAAAGGTCTGACTCAGCATAAGACAGCTTCCTATGTTCCTATGGAAGCTAGACGGCTGTGCTTTAGCACCTGGTGTCTATCGGGTGGAGGAAGTCCAAAGTGTAGTAGATGCCAGCAAGTTGAGAAGATCTGGTGGAGGTAAACTAGTCTAACAAGAGGCATTCCCTGCTTGACTGGGTCATAACTAAGAAGAGCAGAAAGTAAGAAAGACCTTAAGGAAAGGAGGAAAAATATGAAATAAAGTGGAAATGAAAGTGTGAGCTTTATGTTTCTACAGGAGTGCTGCTAAAACTTTGCTTCTTCTATGCAAGCCAAACAAGCAGACCCTGCCTGCTGCCAAGGGGAGATGGTTTCCCAAGAGTAAAGACTGCCCCACCAGAGAAGGCTTCCTTCTTTCCCTGCTGTAGCTAGCACATTGCCATGGGTTTGGTTTAACTGATGCAATTTAACTGACACAATTTATTTACCATGCTTCTCTACATCCTTCAGGGGGTCAACTCCAGGTGAGAGGATAAAGAACATTGGGGTTGCAGGTCCAGACTCCTCAAAAGATGTTGCAAAATCCAGAGATCTTCCTGCCACGTATTTATTCCCAAGCTTTTCTTCCACAAAATCTCTGTTGGAAGAAATTGCTGAACCTATTAATATTCAGGAAATACAATGCATTTATACAATAGTGTGCTCTTTGACTTAATCAGAATTCATCTATATGGCCTGGGGATTTATTATCTTAGACTAGAGGTTCTTGAACCTTTCTGTCACATCTCCCTAAATCTCAGAATAGAAAGAGAGTGACAGAGAATACATGGAGTAATAATGATGGCTCAGGAGCAACCCCAGACTTCAAGCATTCAGGTGGATAGTCTCTTCCGAATGAGGGAATTATTATTCATTATTAAATTTGTATACCGCCCTTCATCCAAAGTTTACAGGGCAGTTCACAACATGAAAACACAAAATACGTAATAAAACTAAACCAAAACAAACCAATAACGCCCCCCTCCCTACAGACACACTTAAAAGGCCATAGAATGTTAATCAGCCAAACAGCTGGCTGAAGAGAAACATTTTTGCCTGGCGCCTAAAGTTATGTAATGATGGTGCCAGGCGAGCCGCCCTGCAGAGAGCATTCCACAAATGGAGAGCCATCACAGAAAAGGCCCGTTCCTATGTTGCCACCCTTCAGACCTCTCGTGGGAGAGGCACCCAAAGAAGGGCCTCAGGTGATCATTGCAGGGTCTGGGTCAGTTTCTATGGGGAGAAGTGGCCCTTGAGGTATTGCGATCGTATGCCATTAAGGCTTTACAGGTCAAAACCAGCACTTTGAATTGGGCCCAGAAATGAATTAGCAGCCAGTGAAGTTGGGTCAGGATTGGTGTAACATGCTCAAACCCATTTGTCCTGCTGAGCAATCTGGCCACCGAATTCTGCACCAGCTGGAGTTTCTGAACCGTCTACAGCTCATGGTTAGTGAGAAGAGCCCCAGTTTGAATGACATGAGCCCCGGTTTGGATGACATGTTAAGTCAAACGATGGCTTAGCTCAGCACAGTAGCAAGAAAGATTGGGGAGGAGCAAAGAGGATGTACATTCCTCTCCAGGAGCCTGCATGTTCAAATATTTTCATTAAACTATAGTTTATCTTAATGTGTTGTGCAAACCAGTCCACCCTTTTGTTTAGTATGCTTAGCTCGTCTGTGCATCTCTCCTCCCTTTCACTGTGCAATGAAAACCTCCACAGGAGCTTTTTAAGAAAACATGGCCAACTTGGATCTTTAGGTATTTGGTACTTTCTCCTAGAACAAAAGTTTAGACTTGATTTTCCAGCTTCCAAACTTTATGATTCCGTGATATATGAGCGCAAATTTAATTTTTTGTTCTTTGCTGGGATCATGTAGCTGCTGAAAGTCAAATCAGAACCTTCAAGCCCATGGACATTATCAAATGTCACTCAGATGTTGAGCAACAAACAAGTCCTGATGGAGCAAAAGACCTTTTGCTTTACTTGAAGTACTTGTGCTACTTTTTCATGCCTGCCTGAGGTTTACATCTCCTCAGTCTGCTTCACTAAATAACTTATAAATACATTAACAACCATTCACATCAGCGAAACTTTATTTTTTTCTGTAAGAAAAATAGCAGGCACAATTTACTAATTGAAATAGCAATGAATTATAGAGTTTGTTTCTGCTAGAATTGTTTATTCTTAAAACTTGAGAGACAGGGGGCAGGTGTCTTGCACTAGGATGTGTTAATATGCATGAGGCTGATATTAATGAAGTCACCAAGAGCTGTTGTTCTTCTCCTTGGTTAGGCAGCATTTGTCTCTCTCTTTATGACAAAATTGATTGCACACAACAATGTTTTCTAATGAAGAAATATAAAGCAAAGTCTTAAGAGAATGGCAGAAGTTAAAGTGTTTTGTAGCAGGCAAGGAGTTGGAAATAAATGATAAAAGCAGCAATTTATTATAAATGTTAAAAGATTGTCTCCCCTTCTTTGCTCTTTTGCCCAAAGGATGGTTCACATTGTATTAAGCATCCCACAAAGAGTTTTAAAGCTTTATAAAGCATAATGAAACCCAACAATAAAAGGCAAAACAATTAATTAATTAAACACAACAATAAAAGGCAAAATAATAAATTACAACATAAAAGTAGTTGGAGTTGTGGTTTAATAAAGTGATTGATGGGGATTCGTGTTAACAAAAGCTTAGATTTGATTGGGGGGGAGCAATGGGAGCAGGGGTTTATAATGAAATATCCTCCAAGAGATTTCGGAACTTTGTGATCATTACTATCAAATTATCTCACGCTGTTCCTGTATAAGATTGCCTGGCTTCCCATCAAGCAAAGGTACTTTTTATGAAGTCAAGATTGGATACAAAATAGCCTATAAGTCAAACACAGTCTATGCTATTCTACCATTACTATTGGCTAGTAAGCAAACTTAAAAAACAAACAAACAAACAAACAAACAAACAGGAAAGTCTAAGTTAATGGAAAATTTGCTTGCTTGTTTTCTGTCACGTTGCCAGGAAGAGCAATAGGGCTGCAAGTGTGGCCAAAAGATATGTTCTTAACTACCCTGGTTTGTTTGAAAGCTGTTAGCCAGCAGTGAGGAACCTCCAGTCTGGAACCCAAATTAGGCCTGAAGAGATCTGAACTAGGCTTGTGAGGACATCTTCCTCAAACCGCACCCACCTGACATCAAGTGTGGGACAGATGTTGCTGGGATTGACTGAACTAGGGAACCCATCCTTAGGATTCGCGCTAACAGATTTCAAAAGGACTGCCTCATGGCACCCGGAAGCTGATTGGCACTGGGCCTTCCAATGAGTTTTCAGCACCCATCACTTGAGATTAATTCCTTTGAAGGTCATTTATCAGCTAATGAAGATGTACACAGGAAGGTGATGGACAAAAGATGAAGGTCTCTGTATGAGAGGCAGGGCAGAAAAGATCCCTCAGGGTGGGAGGCTGAGGGAAGAGGGGGAAACTCCCAGGTGAGAGCTGGGAGGGCTCATTCTTCCATGTTAAGGTATAACTGTGATAAAAGGCTTGGTATTATTATCCCCCTTTTATCTTCTTCTTCTTCCTCCCGCTCTCTTTTTTGATTTCTTCCCTAGATCTCTTATATTAGTTTGGCTTTGTTTTTATGTTGGAAATTTTCAATAAAAATGATTATTAAAAAACATGATTTATCAGCTGATTGGCACTGACAATACACCTTCAAAGAAATTCACTCTCTACACCAGTTACCACAGACAAGGAGCTTCTTTGAAGATATCACCTAATGTCATAATCCCATCAGGTGATTGATAGGTGCCCCCCACCTGTCTTATTTGATTCACCCCTCCTGTTAACCATCATTTCCTGGTCTGGATGAAATGGGATAATCTAGGTAATGGAGGAGTTCCTGGTTTGTTTGCTCCCAAAGGGTGGAGGTATGTATGTCCCAAATGTTTCTGTTTATTAAGTCAAGATACAATCTTTGAACTCATTCATAAGCAGCTTTCAGGGAGTATAGAACTCTCTTTTAAAGAGAAACAATGCAGAACAAAAAAAAAATACAGTTACCAAATACCACTACAATAAAACTAGGGTGACAGAAACATCAGGACAAATCAGGTTCTAATTGTGCCAAGCACTGATCAAGAACTTAGAGGGGCTAACAATGTTTGATTTCAGTTTATTATCCTGAGCAAACTTTTTATCACTGAGGATAATTTTAGCAGATTGCACACACTTATCTATCTCCCATACAAATCAGTCATTCACAATGAATCGTTTTGAGCCCCCCATTATGAAATTATATCTTATATACTTGAAAATGAAAATCATTTAATCTTACATTCAAATATCAATCTGAAATCATGTTTTATTTTGTGTCATGTCAGGTAATTTGAGTATATATATAAAAAAAAACTTTTATTCAGACTGGCTTTTCCAATTTATTTATTTGAAAGTTTTGGGGTGTTTTGAGACCCCTTTAATTTGCAATACAAAGAGGTTATGTGTCTATCCAGGTTTGAATTTGCTGAGTTCCAATTTATGGACAGATGCCCAAAAGGTAATGTCTGAAAGATGGGCAGAAATTTTATTTGAAGTGGGTGAAAGGAGACAGGCTGAAACACCAGGATAGATTGTGCATCATCAGCATTCTGTAGATGGCAATCAATGTTGAAAGTGGCTGAGGTTAAATGGACATCACTGATTGATTCTGTTCTGATTAAGTGGAGAGAAGAAAGAACGGCAAGAAACTGCACTGTAGAATTAAGCAAGCTGCACTCTAAGCCAGGAATATAGATATACATGAAAACATTTAAGTAGTTGTTCTGTGACATGTCTGGTGGTTCTTGGACACACTGTTGAAAGGTTTAGTTTTTCACATTACTCGACAATGCTTGACTCAGCCACCATGTGTACAGCACTTACCTGACAGCATATGTCATGCGGTCAGGACGTATAGCTCTCATCATACACAGCTGCTGCAAAGCAGACTTATTCTTCCACTCCTGAGGAAACTTTTCCTTTTCAGGGCATTCAGACTCCACAAACTTTTTCCAGCGCTTGGCAGAACCCTCAATATCCCGGTCCAAGTTGCGGAATTGTTCCATGGATGACAGTGCCTGGAAGAAGAGAGCTGGCCATTACTTAGAATGGAAAGCCCCACATGGATGGTACTTCCTGGAGCTGCTTCCTGAAAATTCAAGTGCCAGGAGCCCTTCTGAGGCCGGCACTATCTTTATTTTTCATCAACATATTTATTGAAACCTATTCATAGATATACAAAAAATGTATACCCGTTACCCAGTTATCTCTTTATAATATACTAAGATAAAGCAGCTACTTAGTCTAAAAAAGAACAAAGTCAAAGAAAGAAAGAAAGAAAGAGAGAGAGAGAGAAAGAAAGGGGGAGCCCTCCCCCCAAAAAAGAAAGAAAAAGGGAAAGAAAGAGGGGACTAAAGAAAGATAGAAAATAGTAAAAGGACTCTCAGCTCTCTGCCTGCAGCTACATATAATACTCATTCCTTAAAATCCAACCATTCTATCTTCCATAAACCAGTATTTTTTCAATCTTCAAATCCCCATATCACAAGTTCATTTTCACAAAAGGTCCATAAGAAATTTCCAGTCCTTGACAAATGTCAGTAATGATTTTTCTCTAATTAAACGTGTTACCTTTGCCATCTTAGCCAGATCCAACCAAGGTCAGCACCTGATTTATATTTTTTTTTAAGTAAGCATCTTACTGCACTTCTTTCTTTCAGGGGAAAAGAGAGTTACTGTGGGTCTCTGACTTTTTTTTTAACGCTGCAGAATTTTATGGAATCTCTTTGCAAACTTCCTGTTTCTGTGTTGTTCTCCATAACACCCAGACTTCCTTGCACTGCTCCTCTGCTACATGGCTTTGGAATTGTGTATCTTTTTGCACAGGGACACTCAGAAATAACACCAATGATTGAAGCTTCAAAACAACCAACACACTAAAAAAAAACCCAACCCCAACACACTGCTGACCCCCCCCCCCAAATCTCTAGGATCCATAGAACCAAAGCATTTCTTGCTTGCTTCTTCCCAAAATGCCCTCTCAATTTATCGCTCCATCAGAAGATGGGAAATGGATTAAACTACAATCAGGCTAAGCCAAAGGAATGAATTCTTCAAAAATGTGACAGACATGTGGATCCAAGCCAAGACTACCGGTATATGAAAATGAATTGTTTGGTACCAGTAATACTGTAATGGGGGTGTTTTAAAAGAGTATTTATTAAAACAATGCTATACCATCTTCCACTCAAAATTCCAAGGAGGGCTTAGGATAACTAATAAATAACAGTAAAGAGCATCACTAAAAACAAATGCAGCAGGAAAAAATACATCAGATGTAAAAGCGTTGGGAAATTTAAAGAGTTTTGGCTACCACCTGAGACACAATAGCAAATGAGACAGGTGAACCTCCCTGGGAAGAGAGTTCTACAAGAATGGTGTCATAGCTATTTGCCTAATTTCAGATGCGGGGGGGGGGGGTGTTTAAGAAAAAAAGAGACTAACTACAGCAGAAAAGTGTGTGTGTGTGTGTGTGTGTGTGTATATATATATATATATATATATATATATATATATATATATATATCTCACTTCCTCTGCTTTGGAGTAAAAGCAAACCCTTCATCAATGACCCCACTTCCCCCGCCCCCTGCCACCCCACTCTCAGGTGACTGGGCATGAAAAACAGTCTCTCAGGCACTGTGGATTTTTGAGGGAATATTTACTGAAAGCATTTGCCGCAGGCACCGTAAGAAATACTGGAGGATGCAGCATTGGTATAAATCACCAGGTAGCAATTGTTTGTGTTCTAGAATTTGAACATTTGCTGGCCTGCAAAGAACCTTGTAAATAAACACCTATCCACAACTTTCCATTAATCAGCAATGGGAGATCAGAACAGCTACATGGTCTTATTTGTGTTAGTTTTGGATCACTGTATTCTGCATAAAATGTGATCAGGATAGACAACCAGTACTTATCAGGTGTTCATACATTGCAATCAGCCTCTGTGCTTCTAACTTAAGAATATAGCATGGAAGGATCAGGATGAAGAATCTAACCCCACTCATCTCCTTGCAGCTCTTCAAAGCTGACAGCTAGGAAAGAATATTGACATGGAGTGCTAAGACAACATCATCAAGCTAGAATGTAATGGGGCTCATACTGATGGAAAACTATTCCATTTGGGAAGCAAGCTGTTAACTCAAAGGATTGGTATAAACAATGAATTATTTGCTTTCCTCCAGACTACATTTTGTTTTATATAATTCATTTGCTGGAGTTGGCTCTTTGTTTGGCTGCATTAACTGAATTATTCAACTCATGAGCACAAGTTTAATGAAAGTAAAAATAAAGCCATGATGGGTATGTAAAACTTCAATCAGCATGTCACGCAAGATCTACATTTTAATCACCCTTATTACTATTATAACGTCTGACAAGCTCACTAAGTCTGCCCACGCCAATCATTTCTCAGATTATCTTCCTACTATGCAATTTCTTTAACAGAAATCTAGAGCATAATTAATTTATATGATACTTTGAAGACATGTCCATGCCCCCATTCTAGACTATCAGCCCCGTCAACGAGCCACTGGTGAGTCTTAAAAGCTATGGCTCTAACTCTGCAACAGGAATTCAATGAGACTTCTACTGAATTCCCGAGAGGCATATAAGTGATCTGATCTCAATAAAACCAGTCATCTCTAAAGGATTTCACTTGTCCATGATTGGTAGGCAGCCTTAAGGGGGGAGGGATGTTTAGACAAATACATTCCCTCTCTCACTGAAACTAGTTGATCCACTTCCAGGTAATCAAGGGATGGTTGTGCTCCTAACTGAAATACCACTTCCCATCTGACCCCTGTTTTTACCTGCTACCAATAAGTATGTGCCTTGTTACATACCTAGGACCAAGCTACAAACACTGATGACCTGTAGTTGTAAAGCTAAACCAAAAAAACCAACAAAACCCAGGATACAGTTAACATCTTTTCATATAATTTCACTTAAAGTTAGATTCCTCCATTAAATAGTTACACTAAGTATAGGTTCTTAATGTTGCTCAGGGCAACACAAAGATGTTGTGGAGCAGGAAGATAGATCAGGATCTACTGGTAGATCACCAAGTGATTTGCAGTACCGGTAGATCTGCAACAGATTATTACTCCAACCTGTTTAAAAATAGTGTCAAGGAAAGGCTTCCCTCTCTTCTAAATTAGGCTGAAATGAAGGAAGTTGGGCAGCGTAGGTGGGACTAGGAGCAGATTTTCTATGACAGGATTGAGAGTTCAGTTTGGATTCTGAAAATTCGTACTTGTGTACTCAGAGGCACCCTGTCCCTTAACTCCAAGTGGTGTTCACTCTACCATCTTGTAACACAGTGGAGTTACTACTACTACTACTACTACTACTACTAGAATTTGCAAACTGCCATTCATCCATAGATCTCAGGGCAGAGTTGCTTTTTTGGTGTATTTCACAGATATTTCGCCCCTAGCTTTCACATCAGCACACCTTTAATTTGTTTCTGCTTTTGTACATCGACAGGATGGGGATGTCTTTATCCTATGCTAATTTGTTGGCATCTTAGCTGCAGGCAGATTAGGAATGGTTTAAGTACTCCAATCAGTGTGAAGCTGGTTTGAGAAATGACACATCAAATAGTAGCATCTTATAACAAAGCACAGGATGCATATGCATTTTGGATAATGTCGGCTGAACACAGATAAAAAATCCAGCTCGGGAAACACAGTGAGTGCACAGCAAACACAAGCGTGAACAGAGCCTAAGAGTACAACTATTTCACCTGGCCCTAGTTGGGGGACCTTTGAATTCTAGTAAAAAGTATGGAATAGATCCTGCAAACCTACTGCTGCCCACCGCTGTTCTAAAAAGGATCTAGATTTTCAAAATGGGAGGGATTCAGTTATGACGCTGATACCACACTAATATTTTAAACATGGGTACTCAAGTAAACTGTAGGCCAGTCTTATCAGACCATCTTGATCAAAAGATTGTGACAGCATTAGCAAAAAATATCATTGTGCATTGCATATATTCAGCAGATTGTGTCAAAATCAATCGTCAACAAGAATAGAAACTTAACAGAACTACAAAGTACACAGGGTGGGAGAAAGAAGGGCCTTTGTCAAGGAAATACTGGTTTTTCTTCAATGCGAAATACATGAATTGCTATTTTATCTTTTAGCCCCCCACACACAATCTTATCATCTGCATTCTGCAAAATTATAAATACAACATTAATATGCATCTTTGTCTCTGCAGCCGTTCTCCTCTTGAAAGCTGAATCCACTATTTAGAGCTCATTATTCAACACCACGTTTATTAAACAATGCCTTTTCAGTTGCTTTTTCATATCTACATAATGAATATTCTTCCTCTTCAGAAATAGAAGATGAAAATGATTGGGCTTGGGGAGGGGGCTAGGGTGGAAAGATTAATCCAAGCTAGCCAGGTGTATCCTCAACTCATAACAAGCAGCTTCTCTCTTCTTGGCTGAGCCATTTACATTCAGAAAAGAAAGCATAACAGAAATGAAGAAAGGGCCATCGCTCAGGGGCAGAGCACATGCTCTTCATGCAGAAGGTCTTTAATTCTTTAAGTCTTTAGCTGGGGAAGGGCTCATGCCTGAAATCCCGAAGAGCTGCTGCAAGCCAGTGTGGACAATACTGAGTTAGGTGGACCAGTCATCTGAGTTTATATAAAGACAGCCCACTACATGGGAAAACTCAAGAGTTGGGAACTGGGTCTTTCTGTCAAGGAATTCAGGTGTCTGGAGGAAACACTGATAAGGGAGTCATAATAAGATGGAGGGGGAGATAAGGATTAAGATACATTGGGGGCCTGGCAGAGTCACAAATGGAAACCATGGGTGCCTTACCTGGCAGGAAGAATAAAGAAAAGAAGCTACACATGGCAAACATGTTGGATGTTAACCTGTTGGTTCTTTGTTTGGGGAGGGAAAAGGGAGGGCAATGCTTTCAGGAGCTGTGACAGACCAGATATAACAAACAGACTTGCTACTCACTGTCTACTCGTTGCATAACCTTCAACTCTTAAGAAAAGATGATTTCTCATTATATCCTCCACTGTAGAATAAATTGGAATCTGAAGAAGGTAGCAATAGCAGGTATTCGTACACTCTCAGCACTACATTTATTACTGTGTAGAAAAATGGCAGCATTGTTGGTTGAAGGCTCCAAAGAGCTCTCCATCATGAAGCTGGTTTAGCTTTTTGCCTTTTCAGTTCATCAACAACAACCCTAGGTGAAACATCACTTCTCTCTCTCTCTCTCTCTCTCTCTCTCTCTCTCTCTCTTTCATTGGTAGGTAAAGGGTTTGAGAGATTTCTGCTGAGAAGTGTGTATTTAAAGCTTCCAGTCATACATTGCAAACATCAATGTGATTTTTAAAAAAGAAAATAAAGCCAGCTACATTTATTTATTTATTTATTTACTGGCCCTTAATTGAAGTCCCAGGGTGGGTTGCAACATGATAAAAAGAATATAGTAAACAGTAAAAAAAAAAGCAACTAATAAAATCCTATGCAGAAAGTGAGCAATCACTGCATGTTCCCCAACGTGTGGATAAATCAGAGATTCCCTTCATGATCCAGACTATGACACACAGAGAAATATGAAGCAGAGAAGGCACTGAGGTGGAGAAATACAACTGCAGTTCTGAAATCTGCAGCAACAACAAAATCCCAACCCTAAAAAACTAAGCAGGGCAGGAACCCATCATAGTTTAGGGCTGCTTTGGAAGGCATGAGAGAAAGGAACGTCATTCAAGCAAGGATTAAGATTATCAGAGCCACACCTCATAGAAGACAATCTGGTAACAAGCCCTTGCAGAGTGTTATGGACCTCATCACCTGAGATGCAACTTTACTTCCCACATTTTTGCTGGCTATAACATAAAATACAAACTACAGTGTGTGTGTGAATGAGAAGCTTTATGTACAGTACTCAAACGAATAAAAATTTATAAAACCAATAAAAATTTAAATATAATAACCCAAAGCTGGCTTCTACTGCATAACTAAAACATATTTTAAAGTTGTCTATACAAGGCTAAAAATGAAAGATTGGTCTGTCTAAATTTCTGCTGAACCAAAGATTAATGGACTAGGTGTGTTTGTTCTCCCAAACAACTTTTTGGGGAAAGATGAGTGAGGCTATTTTAGTCTCGGAGTTTTAGCAACTTTCTTTGAACAGGGCAGCCCTAAGCAGAGAGAGCTAGACAGCCTGAACGCATACAACCTGAGTCACAGTGACAACTTGGCAGGAGCTCAAATCCCCCACAGAATGCAGCAGGGTGTGTAAACCACCTCCTCCTTCACATTTGATTTCTTAAAAAATACTTTATAAACTGCTAGGGAATTATATGTGAGTAAGAAGCAGAGAAGGAAGAGCCCTAAGATTATTCGTCAAGGAGTGGCAAAAAGTAAGGGGAAAGGTACGGTAGGTGTTATTCCCCCACCCACCCCGGAAGAAGATGTCCAAATCTTGTAGTTGAGATCTTTTGCCTTATGTACTATTTCATATTGTTTTGATTGATTGATGGCATTTTATTATACTTGGTTGCTTTAAGATGCTGTTCACTGCTTTGGGCTGAAAAGTGATAGATATATAAATGAACAGTAGCAATAATTATGTTACTGTGGCTGACATCACAGCATTATGGCAATCCTGCAGTTCCTCTCTGCCCTTTTAAGATGCAACCGTCTCTCTTTATTGCTTTATGATTAGAAACTATTTAATTTGAAGTAGATTTCTTACTGAAGGTTTCACAGGCTTCCCTGTTTTAGGGACACTAGAGCAGGAAAGTCTCTCTGGGGCTGCTGAGAAATTTCTATTGAGATTATCCTCAAGAAGAGACAACACTAGCAAAAACAAAACAAAAAAACCCACATTGTGTACACGCATGCGCGTACAGACACACAATTCCCACATTTCCTTCCCTGAAGAGAGAAGCAAACAATTGGACCATGATAACCCAATTATTTTTGTGGGACATGGGTGGCGCTGTGGGTTAAACCACAGAGCCTAGGGCTTGCTGATCAGAAGGTCGGCGGTTCGAATCCCCGCGGCGGGGTGAGCTCCTGTTGCTCGGTCCCAGCTCCTGCCCACCTAGCAGTTCGAAAGCACGTCAAAGTGCAAGTAGATAAATAGGTACCGCTCCAGCGGGAAGGTAAACGGCGTTTCCATGCGCTGCTCTGGTTCGCCAGAAGCAGCTTTGTCATGCTGGCCACATGACCCGGAAGCTGTATGCCGGCTCCCTCAGCCAGCAATGCGAGATGAGCGCCGCAACCCCAGAGTCGCACACGACTGGACCTAATGGTCAGGGGTCCCTTTACCTTTAACCCAATTATTTAAATATCCCACAATCAACGGGGAAATTATACTTCCCTTTTTAAAGGGTAGCAGGCACTCTCTGGGATGTGGGTGGCGCTGTGGTCTAAACCACAGAGCCTAGGGCTTGCCGATCAGAAGGTCGGTGGTTCAAATCCCCGTGATGGGGTGAGCTCCCATTGCTCGGTCCCTGCTCCTGCCAACCTAGCAGTTTGAAAGCACGTCAAAGTGCAAGTAGATAAATAGGTACCTCTCCGGCGCGAAGGTAAACGGCGTTTCCGTACGCTGCTCTGGTTCGCCAGAAGCAGCTTAGTCATGCTGGCCACATGACCCGGAAGTTGTCTGCGGACAAATGCTGGCTCCCTCGGCCTATAGAGCAAGATGAGCGCCGCAACCCCAGAGTCATCCACGACTGGACTTAACAGGGGTCACTTTACCTTTTCCTAGGCACTCTCTAGCTCCAAACCTGCTCCAAGTCTCACCCTAAGGACAATCGAAGGGAGAGGGGAAAATCACATCCAAACAGGCCTAATATCTTTGTTACTTGGTATGATCTTACAGAACGTTCCCTTGCAGGGCTTTGATAACTTTTGCTAAGTTCCCCAAAGGCAATGCATGCACACCTAAAGCCATGTTCGGCTTTAATTGCTTTGCAACAGAATCTTGCTTGGCTTGGGGATTTTGGCCTTGTTTTCATTTTCACATTCCAGGCTTGACCCTGTAATTCAGAAGTCTTCAAAGAGCTGCAAAGTTATTCCTATTCTCTCCCGACTGTGTAACAGTAGGACTAGGTCACCTGCAAAGAATACATTCAAGTCGCAAGTCATTTAGACACAGCCCTAGATTTTATGACTATTCCAATGGGGTCAAAACATCACTGATGTAGTTTGAAGCGACTCTGTCTGAGGGTGCTTCCCTGCTTTACACCTCTCTCTTGTTTGATTGCCTTTGTTTCCGATCCATATCCTGAATTTGATGGATTGGAACACAGATATGATGAGACTGTATATATTTTTGCCAATTCCATTTTGTAACAATTTAAGGCTCAGCTCCAAGTTGTCAGATAGAGTCAAACACTTTTCTGAAGTTGATGAAGCGGGAAAATATCTCCCCCTTTTCTTAAAAAAAGAAAGAAAGAAAACATGTTGAAAGTCTTATTGTAAAGATGTGATCAGTTGCTCTTTTTTCAGGGATCGTTTTTGTGCTTCGTTAGGCTATACACATTATCCTTTTGTGGAGGACTGTGCAAAACAGTTTGCTGATATTGCTGTTAATATGCATAATTCTGCAGGTCCTTGGCAGTCTAGTTCAGCTTTATTGTTATCGTTTAAAAGGTTGATATAACCAAGTTTCTGCAAAATGGTGCACTTGGAAGGTGACAGGAGACTGTATTTTTTTTTAAAAAAAAAAAAAACCCTTCAAGAATAATCTCAATATTGTATTTCAACATTGTACTTGTAACTGCTTAAGGACATTTTTTTGGATTTCAGTGTTCCATACTATCAGAGAGTTGGAGGCAACTATGTAGGTGAGCCCACCGCCCCTCTAGGTCACTGCTTCCGTTGTTCCATTGTTGATCGGCTCTTATCATTACGACGTTTCCCCTAATAGGAACATAAGCAGAGCCTGCTGGCCTATCTAGTCCAGTATCCTGTTCTCACAATGGCCAACCAGATGTGATGGGAAGCCATCAATCAGGACCTGAGTGCAGCAACACTCTCTCCACTTGTGATTCTCAGAAACTCACATTACATACTGTGGGCATATCCACCACACATTCAACCAGTGAAGGCTGGTCCATTAGGGCAAATGGAGCACTGCCCCATCAACCTCGGTCTGCCTTCAGACAGTTTACACTTGCTTGCCTTATTTCATACATCCAGTCCAGAGGCTGGCAATGGCTATCTACTTTAGTATCTCAAGTGTTGCCCTTGTTGAAATCAATGGGGTGGGGGTGGGGGGTAAAACTAGAATTTGTTGGCTCTGCATGTCATTGGCTGTGGGTTTACCTACAGTTGGCCTCTGTGCCTTCTGCCTCACCAGTTCCCATGGGCACCAGCCACCTCTACATCCAATGCACATTTAAAGTATGTGACCTCCTGCAAACAATCCTGGGAACGGTAGTTTCCCCTCACACAGCCACAATTTCCAGGACCCTTAAACTATAGCTCCCAAGATTCTTTGGAGGAACTCACATGCTTTAAATGTATGGTGCGCTTTTGGATGTGCTCCCAATGCATAGTGTGGACCTGCCCTGTGTTAATTCACACGTCACCAGGCACTAGGAAAATGGGTAAATTCCCTCAACCATTATGTTGGTAGCATTTCAGGAAATTGGGGAAAGGCAAAAGAACCCAAAGAGAGAACAGTTCTCAAAGAACGAAAAACCCTAAGAGTTTTATTCTGCAGTACTTTTTACTAACTTCATTCTTTGTGGCTAAGCAATGCCATCATCCCCTGCTTCGCTTGAACGATTTGGTCCTGCTGGGTTCTGGGAAGGGCCAACATAACTGGAAAACTTTTTTTACATAGAAGATTAGGCTACATTTAATAGTAGATACTATCCATTGGTTATACATATAAAATACTTTATGAGTTAAAAACAGCTACCTTGATGCCACCCCACGACTGACTTGACAAAAAGTCTACTGGACTGGTGACTCCTGGCTGGGCTGGATATCTTAGCAGGAAGTCAAGTTCTGTGGCGTTAATTTCTTTATTCATCAGAAGTATCTGCAACGACAAACCCACACGGCACTGCAGGGAGTTGCAAGGATTTCCTGAAGAAAAGGCTTTTGTTTACAGGGGAGACCCCCCCCCAAAAAAAAAATCCAGCAGGATTCTACTCAAAGGCAAGACATTCATGAATGTTAGGAATGGTGCTAGAATTGCAGACATTTTGTACTTAATTCTTTCCTTTTCAACTTACATTTAAAGATGGACCTGAAATAACTAAAGCACGTAATAACCTTTACAAATAAAAGCACCAGTATAACCTATGGATGGGGAGGAATCCAGTTCGCTCCACGTTTGGGAACAAACCTACCCACTTTGCCTCCTTAGGACCAATGTGCAGATTAGAACATATTCCGAATAATCAGCAAACCAATCTGTGCATTGGCCCATACTGTACTTACAAGGTTGCCTGAGGGCTACCTTTCTCTTCCTTTAATATTCTACAGCTGCTTAGAGTAGAGCAGCTCACATCTCCTTCATGGCCATGCAGCCAAAAATATATCTTTTTAAAATGCTCCCTGGAGCATTTTACTTCATACTGTGTACAGGGGAATCCCGACTTAAGCAGGGGTTCTGTTCCTGGTCGCCATGTGCATCAGCAGGACACACACAAGTCCCTTCCAGTCCAGTCCACCCTGCCCCAGCCCACTCCATCTCCATTCCACCCCACCCTCTTTCAGAGCCGAAAATAGCACACGTGTCAGCGGTCATGCACGACTCAAATGTGTGCAAGTGGGGAGTTGCCTGTAGTCACTTTCTGGAGAATTGTATGGAGAAAATGATGGCTGCCCGCATGTACCTATGGGGGAAGTATTTTATTTTTCCGTACAAAAATATCCTGGTGGCCAGAGAGGAGGTATTCACTGCTCTAAGCAGCTGTAAAATATTAAAGAAAAAGAGAGGATATCAGGTACGTACTTTAAAAACACACACACCGGGGGGGGGGGAAGAAGGCAACATGGAGCTGGTTTTGTGAGCACATGGAACTAGCATAGGACAGAAATAGATTGCTCTGTCCATCCCTAGTTGTACACATAACTTGTATATGGATATGAGGGTCTAACTGTCCATTGGACAAGTCACAGACATTTCTACTCTGTAGGTCAGTGGGTCCCAAACTTTCTTCCCCATGGAACGCTTGATAATTGATGGAAGTCTTGGAGGACCACTTAAGGATTTTTCTGCTTGCTGTAGCAACTGTAATGTGCTGTGCTAGATGCTGTATGATGCTCAGTTGTATTTTTACAGACACAGTTTGGGAACCCCTAATGCAAGTGATGAACAGAACACCGCCACAGAGTGAGTGTGGCTCACCAATCATTACTGCAGAGGGTGCTACGAGGGAATAATCAATTTACCTGGAAAGTGACTTGGGCCGTGTAAATCAGTTTGTCACATTCAAACAGCCCCCGAGTTGTGTACTGGAACACTGAGCTAGTGATGCTATCAATAAGGTTGGCTACTCGCTCTTTTAGGTTTTCATCTGGCGAGGCTCTTGCAACAGCTTTCTGAAAGACAACACTGAATGCCTATATGTGGAGAGAAAGAGAGAGACAGGGAGAAATGAATTACATGAGACACTACAATAATACCTCAAAACATTCCTGGCTTCAATAACACAATGCTCACTCCATCCAACCTTGGAAAGTATGGGCAAAACATTATCCATCAATGGGATTGCAAAAGTTGGCAGATAGCATGAGAAATCTCCCTCTTCATTGTCAATCTCTTTCAAAAGAAAAAGTTCCCCTTGCTTCCCTTCAATTGGACATGTGCAGGATATAAACTGAGATTCTGTGGGTGCAACTAGACAAGGTATGAGTGATATGCAATTTCAGGAACGCATATGCACGTCTCACAAGCCTTGGTCAGAATCTGAGCAACCCAATTTTCCGTTTTTAAAAAAAGTATTGGAGGTTTAATGTTGTGTCACACACTGCAGTCTGGAAGCAAGGAAGATAAGGCTATATTAAAGAGGGCCAGTCTGGTTTCTTCTTGCTCTGCCTGCAACCTTTAGCTGTGCTTTTTAAAAAACAGAACTACCACCACAGTAGGAGGAAGCAAAGCAGAGCAAGTCTCATACTATGGGAACCAGCCTGGAGTGACATTCCCACTCAAACTATATGGCAGATTCAGCTTGTGTCTTCAAAAAAATAGTTCCGGGTTGAAAGTTTAGAATGGATCTTTTTCACTAAAATTGGGGTGGGGGTAGCAGCAAGTTTTTGCAAGTAACTGATGTTCTCAGAATTTTATCATAATGCTGCAGCAATGGGATAATTACTGGTTTGTTTGTTTTTTTTCTCTTTCTGTGCCATTCCTAAAGCCACATGCTTTCCAAGTAAAGATCTGTCAATCTCCTAACTCCCTGAAGCTCCCTAGCCTGTTCGTTCTCTTCTTGCCAATAGATCACCATCCCTGTCACTGGAACTCATCTTCAGTTTTGCCCTACCTCAGTTCTCTCCTTGGTCCCTCCCTTCTTGCCTTCACCCCACATTGTTTCACTACCCTGACCCATCATCAGGCTCCCTATCCAATGAACACACTGCCTCTTTCCCAACTTCATACAGCCTCTCCTGTCCTTTGGTTCTGCCACAGCACTCTTTCCCATCAGTCATTTCATCAGTTTTGTATCTCTTGTTATTTTAGTCTTATAGCTGAAAATTTGAGGCAGGGGAGGCTAGCATTTTTTGGTCCAAGGGCCACATTTGCCCTTGGCCAATCCTCCAGGGGCTGCATGGCAGCAGTGGATGGGGCTTGAAGTGGATGGGGCCACTCCATTGTCTTGCCTGCACACTCTCACATGCACAGAACATCTGGCTCCTCAACCTGTACAGGTCAACTGAGGGTGGGGGTTATTGTTCCCTCTCCATCCACCAAATGATCAACCCAATGACTGCAGAGGGGGTGATTTGCATCCTCATCAGGGTACTGGTCTTTGCCCACCCCATCACAGTGTTTAATTCATGTTTGTCTCCATTGCCAAAACTGGTGGGATCTTGCTTGGTATGTGTGCAGAAAATCTGCAGATCCAGTCTCCAAACAGGAGCATGTCACCTCTGATTTAAGAGGTGATTCAAGTTATATGTGAATGTTGTAAATTCATAATCTTTATATTGTACACCAATTGAAACAAAATTTGTCAAATGTAAGCTTTCTGTTTCTGGAAAATAATATGAGCATTTCATTAATGATTTCCAACTAAGACACACATTCTGTTTTTTCCATGTCTTTTTAAAAAATATTCCACAGAACAGAATGCCTAGCCCAAACCAGATAAAGAAAGTAAATGAAGATATAAATATATATAACACAAGGTTTTCAAAGACAGACAAAATATTCATTTTCCCTAGGCAACAGAAATGACACTTCTCTGAAAATGATTATCTGAAGGACACTGGCCTCCCCGGGGAAAATGCTCCTCTCATTATATCCTCTCTAGAGGAAACTCAGAAGATAAACTCCAGTAAAAATCTCAAATAAAAAAATATTTCCTGCAGCCAAACCAATGGACACATGCTGTCCCAGGCCAAAGGAACTGAATGTTTCATAAAGGCTATAGTTGGGTTAGAAAGAGAAAAACAAATGAGAAAGGAACACTTGTAAGTCTTCATCACTTGAATAAGGGAAAAAATACTATAGGGAAAATCATTGAATGTGTTTTCAGATGGTAAAAACTGGTTCTCAAGTTAAATTCCAGCTGGAAAATAGTTGTTTCTTAATATTTGAAGAGCCTCAGCAAGTAAAATATTACTATTTTATAGCAACACAACGTCTAGACGTGCAATATCACTATATTACTCATAGGACAGTTTTTTCTTTCATTGTTCTTAAAAGCTCTCTCTGAGTTATTGCAAAGGCCTATTTAATTCTCATGGGGGGTTGATATGATAAATTTTGAAACCAATGTTTCAGCAATCTTCTGTAAAGCAGCCTGTATCTTTGATTCAGCAGATTTCTCCAAGTACCTTCAAATCTACTGAATCAATTGATTCAAAGAGACTTCTTAACTAACCTATCACGTCCTGGAGGCTGGAAAAGCTTTCCTTTTGGTATGATTTGCAGCTCAAAAAGGCACACGATTTGGGGCCAGGTTACTCCCCTCTCCAGTGCTACTTACATGACAGGAAAAGATGCATGAGAACCTTCTTCAGTCCGAAGACCACATTCCCTGATGAGGGACCTTCTGGAGGCCAGGTGCTAGTAGTGAACAGGTCCAGAAGCAAAATATTTGACCCTGACATTCCAGGCATGTTAAAGTTAAAGGTTCTGCATGCACATACGGCCTCATCCAGCCAAACAAGGGGTATTCCAAGGACACCTTCCACTCAAGGAGGACACAGAGCAGTGCTGGGACGGGTGTGGACAAGGGAGAGGAGCGGAGATGCAGCCTATTGAGAGCCCAACAGGCCAGAAGGAGGGGCCTCAAAGGCTGCATCCAAACCCTGGAAGTGAGGTGCCTCACCCTCTTTTTTATTTTTTTTAGAAGACTGCAGGAACACACAAGCCATGGAACAGTCTGGAAAGCACTTTTGAAAATGAAAAGCGAAATGCACAACATTTGAATATGCAAAAGATTGCACAGGCCTGGGAAGGTTGCACATCTTGTCATCAACAGGCACCACCCTAGGATGTGCCAGTGACGTTTGTATAACCATCTTACACAGAAAACTCTCAGTGGCAAATGAGGTTCTTCTAGCTCAAGGGGAGAATCACATTTCATTAGCAATATGTAACTGCAGCTTGATATCAAGCTCCCTGCAACCTGAAGGGAAGACTGTGGATCTTTTGTAACCAAAGTGTCACACAGCACACACATTTCTTTCTTATTTTAAGTCCGTACAAGCTCTAGGACACAATGATCTGTAAAAAGATTCTGTGTGGGATGTTGGTTTTAGATCAACACGGCTATATTAAATGGGTGTATCAATAACTAGAAGATACTAAAATTGGTCTATTACGGGCACAGGCACATCGAGTGAAGTCATTGTATGGGCGTGGCTTCTCTCAGTAAATCTGTTCTCAGAAAGCACACACAACCTGTCACAGATCACACTGCCTTTACTTTACAGAATGCTGCTACTGAAAGAGGAATTTCTTTTGTAAGGCTGCATTATTTATTTAAATATTTTCACCCTGCCTTTCTATACCTAGGTATACCCAAGGCAGTCTTCAAAGCAAAAATGGCACAGCATAATGAACTAAAATACAAGGTTAAAATATGGAGGTTAAAATAGGGCTATAGGGAGCATACAACGCCCTTGTTACAACAGCTCCACTCAATACTGGCCTGTTTCCAGAAACAATTCAAATGCTGGTTTTGACCTATAAAGCCCAATACAGCTTAGGTCCAGGCTATCTGAAAGACCATATTCCCTCATATTCAGGTTCTGATACCATCAGAGGAGGTTCTTCTCTCAGTTCCACCACCCTCACAGGAATGATTGGTAGGGATGTGAGAGAAGGCCTTCTCGGTAGCTGCTCCCAGACTTTGGAACTCCCTTCCTAGAGAAGCTAGACTGGCTCCTTCCTTCTTGTCCTTCCACCAGCAGGTGAAGAACTTATTCCAACAGTGTTTGGGGAAATGACTGCTTTTAATGAAAGAGCTGGTGCCGTGATGTTTTTACTGAAATTATCTGTATGTTTTTAATAGATTATAGATAGATATGTGTTTTTTAATGAATTAAAACAAATGTTTTTTAGCTCTTATTTTATCTGTAAGCTGCCTTGAGACCCTATCAGGGAAAAAGGATGATGATGATGATGATGATGATGATGATGATGATGATGATGAACAACAACAACAACAACAACAACAACAACAACAACAGTGAAATAACAACCAGAAAGTGGACCAGAAAATAGCAGGAGTAAAAAAAAACACCACCTGAAGGTCATAATATAAAGAGTTTTAGAGAAAACATTAAAAACAGGTAAAGGATTCACATACTACCAAAATTTAGGTGCTGCAACCCAAATGCTTCTCCCTCTTGTTCAGAAGCAAAAAGCGAAGAAAGATATTGAGCGGGTTCATAGGGGAGGAAGCAATTCCTGAGATCTGTTGGTCCCTGGCTGCTTAGAGCTTTAAAGGTCAAAACCAGCAATCCTGTAGTACAAATGCTTAGCGGTTAAAGTACAGAGAAAGTAAAGAGCCACTGAAATCCAGCTGACACTATATTTGAAAAGCAATGGGGTACTCCTGCAATTTGACTCGTAAGATTTAGCACAATTTAAACTGCCTGGGAAGTTGGAGGAAGTCCCCAAGCACATAAATGCTGTACCTTCAGGGAAAACTGGTACATGGGATGGATGGTATTGAGGTCATTCATGATAAAGTACAGCAAGGAGGCACGAGCTGCTGCAGGACGGTAATGCTCCCTTGCCTCATTAATCTTTGTTTCTGTCACCTTCGACTCCTGGACCTAGAGGAAAGGAAAGGCAAATCCAACCATCAAGATGTAAGACAACCACATTCGTTTCCATAGAGATGACATAAGCTCAGCTGATTGGTTTACACATAACAACATGCCACGTGTATAAAGAGTGCCTCCTCTCTCCTCACCTGCCTGCTTCTTCTGGCATTTAAAAGCTCCAGTAATATAAAATCCAAGGAATGAAGAGGAAAGGTGTTCAAATGTCATCTTACTTGCAACTTACCGGTAGGTAAAGGTAAAGGGACCCCTGAACATTAGGTCCAGTCGTGTCTGAGTCTGGGGTTGCGGCGCTCATCTCGCTTTATTGGCCGAGAGCCGGCGTACAGCTTCCGGGTCATGTGGCCAGCATGACTAAGCCGCTTCTGGCGAACCAGAGGAGTGCACGGAAACGCCGTTTACCTTCCCACCAGAGCGGTTCCTATTTATCTACTTGCACTTTGACATGCTTTCGAACTGCTAGGTGGGCAGGAGCTGGGACTGAGCAACAGGAGCTCACCCCGTCACAGGGATTCGAACCGCCGACCTTCTGATCAGCAAGCCCTAGGCTCTGTGGTTTAACCTACAGCGCCACCTGGGTCATCAAGAAACTTAAGGTGGTATCTGGCTGCTCAACAAAACTCCCCCTCCCTCCCCACTCTCTCCTCTCATAGGCACTCAGGGTTTCCCCCTGTTGGAAGTGTTAGAATGCAACTCACCTTGCACTGGAGGCTGATTTGTTTGTATGAAAAAGAAGAGAGGGTGGGTGGGGGGAAACTCTGAAGTTTCTTAGACTGTCCTTGTCATGGGGGCACCAGGGGGCAGCACAGATACCAGCGGAGAGGTGCAAAGGCTCTCAGAGTTGGAGAGGGGTCTCTCAGACGCTGGGGAATCTGAGAAACACCAGAGCGTGCAGGAGGGAAGCTCAGCGGTGCAGGGGCTCTCTGACCCTAAAGAGCCCCTGCGACCCTTCAGTAGCTCGGGCACGAAAGGGGAGGTGGTGGCGGCTCCACCACAACAGCGCAGAAGCCTGAAACGTAGAGAGGAGAGGAGGAGACACGGAATACCCAAACTGCTTTGTTGAAAGCGGTCGCGCAAGGCGCCACTTCCGGATTCTGAAACTGACTGAGAGGACGTGTGAACTATGGACTCCCTTGTTTTCTTTTGTACATAATAAATTCCTGTATATATGTACACACGAGAGCCTCTGCGTTTCCTTGTGGAAAGCCCATAAGATCCCCTCACAGTCCTTTCTGACTGTACTGACCTTCCCACAGATGCTAGGCTGATACTTAGGGTTGCTCACTTCATTTCCTACGCCCTTCTTTATCTTCACCTTGGGAGAGTAGACATATTTTGTGTGTCTCCTGCTGAGACGCAAAAGCATGCCTGCTATCAAGCTATCAAAAAAGTATTACCTGTAGAATCTTTGCTGTCCAACAAGTATTTCCTGTAAACATGGATTTCTTATTTTCCTAGACTCTCATTGTGATCATATCCAAGATAACCTCCAGAGCAGGTTTGGGGAGAGAGGAGAGGGACAGAAAGTTTTGTTGTGCGGCCAGAAGTCCATGTAGTAATGGAATTCCTTTGCTGGATACCATCCTGATTTCCAACAGATTTCTTCATTCATTTGCAAGTTCCTCAGAAATGTTTTCTTGTGAAATGTTTAAGGGTTTTTTTAAAACAACTTTGATACATTGAATCTGAATTCTGTAGCTAACCTCCTTTGTAATGTTTTATTTTGAAATCTTTAAGATAATATTTAAGTTTGGTAGAGCATGAGACTCTTCATCTCAGGGTCATGGGTTCAAGCCCCATGTTGGGCTAAAGATTCCTGCATTGCAGAGGGTTAGACTAGAATTCAGTGATGGCTAACCTTGGCACTCCAGATGTTTTGGAACTACAACTCCCATCATCCCTAGCTAACAGGACCAGTGGTCAGGGATGATGGGAGTTGTAGTCCCAAAACATCTGGAGTGTCAAGGTTAGCCATCACTGGACTAGATGATCCTCATGGTCCCTTCCAAATCTATGATTCTATGTTGCTTTGAATGTAAACTTTATATTTGACTTTCTTCAGTAATGATTTATCCTGGATTGTTGTATTTGAGGTTTTAATTTAGATTGTAAACCGCTTTGAGATTTTTTTCCTTTAAAATATAAAGCAGTATAGAAATGAAATGAATAATAATATTTTCCCACATCTTATAGTACAGAAGTGTACAAGGCCTTCTTACAAAATTACTTGGCAAGGAATTCCAAAAGATGATTGATGATGCACTAGCCCCTACAAACATACTTCATGTATATGTTTAAGAACCACCCATACAAACAACATGGGAACTTCTATAGCCTGTATATAGATACAGCTTGGAATTACATGCTCCTATGGCTGCAGAAAGCTACTTGTATGTGAAAGATGCAACTGAAATTTGCAAAGCAAATTATGTGTGTCAGATGACTATCAAAGAGGATGGTTTTAAAAGACAGATTTTTACCCAGGGGACCCACATCAGTGCCAAACTGCTGGAATTCCTGCCAATTTAATCTGGACCACATAAACTTCAGTGGATCCTGTCATGCCGCCTCTGCTAAAATCCAAGTTTAATTGAGTTAATGTAATGCATGTTGAATTAACTGAAGTTAAATAAAAAGCCTTGGTATTAAACTGGAATGGTTTAAGGCATCTTATTATAGTGCTAAAGTTTTATGGTCTTTACATTGGATACTGCTATTTGTACTTCACTTTAAATTGCCCATTTAATGCCCATCTATTCTGAAGCAGGAAGATACGTAGACTTGACCAGAACAGAAGTGTGTGTGGCCTCCTAATGATTTCTAGTCTCCAAGCAGAACAAGATGACCTAAGGTACATCTTAAAAGTTCTAATGAACTTCCTAGCTCTTAAGACAAAATGCATATGGAGGGGTTGTTCCCTGCATGTCCACCCAGACCCAGTTTGCATTTTTACCTTTTCTTCTATTTCTGCAGCTGTCTGTTTGGTGACTTCTAGATTTTCCACTAGAGCTGTATCCCCTAGGAAGTTCCCTGAGGCAGAAGAGAGGCGGGACAGCAAGTTGTCTTCCAAAGTTTTCAAAGTTATTTTGAATCCATTCTGCTGCTTTGTGAGATCAGACTGTAAAAAGTTGAGGTACAGACCCCCACAAAACACAAAATACATTAATGCCTTGATTTCCACAGCAAGCATTTACCAGCAGCAGGATATTTTTTCTGTAGACTTTTCCACAAAACCACCCACTCTCTCTCTCTCTCTCTCTCTCTGTTTCTCTTGTGCACACCCACCCACCCACCCACCCACATAGAGGGGGGCGTGCAACACTGAATAACAACACACTTGTCTGGACAGAGAGATTCATGTGCAGAAACCTCCGACTTTTGTGCAGCAGGAATGTAGCATACTGTACAAATCTTGGGAGCACACCCTCTGCACACTTTTGCCACTGGCATGTGGCCTCTGGAAGGTTGTACATGAGGCAGCACAGTCCTCAGGCCAAAAAAGTCCCAAACCAAATCATAATATCATATACTGGCCAAGCTTTTTATTGTGATTCATATTTTAAATTTACAAGCTGCCTTTTCAAGATTATAACAATTTTATATCCTTGATAGATTTTCAGTGGACAAGTCATGAAGATGCCACCATAAAATTTATAAGAAGTCTGAATATTAAACAACAAATAAGGGCACATTTTTCAACAGGAAACTTTTTTATTTTCTATTCAAGGAAGCATTTGACTCTTTGGCTATTTGTCGGATTTTTTTAAGGGCCTTTGTTCAGAGAAGTCTAAAATGGATGCTTTTATATCGGTACGCTATACTCTAAGCAACGTGATAACCAACCCCCTCAATATGTTCTGCTACTATTTTTACCTAGCAGTTAATTAAGTGTGTGATTCATAACTATTTAGGTATATGATTCACAGATATTAAAACCAATGGGAATTTGTTTACACCTTTCCAACTGGCTTACGTATTATGGTCACCACAGGGAGGCTACCCAAAATACCTGCTCAACACCATTCGGTTGCAACATATACAGCTTGCCACTATTATATGCATAATTTTCATGCCATCTCCAGACATTTTAGGGGGACATGCCTGTGGCATGAAAACTCTCCCAGCAAAGGGAGAAATCTGTGCAGCAAATTTGTTTATTTTGTTCATTTTGGTATTTTTATACTGCCCTTCACCCTACAGTCCCCAGGTGCTGTACAACACCAACACATATTTCTGAAACCAATTTAAATACAATGTAAACAGCACATAACAAGGGGTACAATAAAATAGAGTTCTCGGCTTGCATCTCCCCTCACCTCCAAAAGCTTGATGTAAAAGGTACGTCTTCACATTCTTTCTAAAAGCATTTAAATTTCCTCAGTGGGCAGAACATTCCACAGTTTTAGCTCTGCCACTGAAAAAAAACCTTACTGCGAGTGTTGCTACTGGATAGCCAAAGAGAGGTCTGAGCCCCAGATCTGCGGAACCCTGAATATTTTTTTTGTGGGCTGCAGTGCTGGCCAAGCCTAGCAAGGGTGCTGTTGTACCAGTTGGAAGTACAATAGCAGATATTATTCAGTGTGTAATCTAGAGGTAACTCTGTTGTCATTAAGTCAACTAACCAAGTGTTTGGGGGGGGGGGAGAGAGAGATGCTGCATAGCAACCCGACAGCATTCCTACAGGGTGTATTTTCCAATACTCTGCTGGATCTTCGACTCTGCCCATGCAACAAGGGAAAGATAGAGGACTTTATCCATTTTTTCTTCCACTGCCCTCTATATGTTACAGTTAGACCCAGGCCTTTCCTCTTAATCCCACTGACCATCGTCCAGGACGACGACCGCATGAAATACTTATTGGTAGACGCCAACCCCCTGGTCACACGTGGTGTGGCTATCTATATTTTACAGGCACTGAAACTCAGAGCCACCTTCTCGGCTAACTTGCCATAGACCTAGCCCTATGTAACTTCCTGACATAGTCACTGTCGACATGCCGTTATTGCTTCTTATTTTATCTGTTTTACTCTGCATGATTTTACACTTAAAGTTTTTAAATGTATTTGTACAAAATGTATCTGCTGTATTTTATGTACATTCGCAACAGGTTTCCGCCTGGTTTCGCATTACGTGCTATGGCCATATGGCTAATGCAATAAATAATATTTGATTTGATTTGCATAGCAACCAAGGAAGCTGCCATTATCTTCATTGAGATTATTGCAGCATGCACTGGCTGCCTAGCTGCAAGGCAGTTTTCTTCTGGATGTTTTGTTGCAAGCCGCCATGCAAGGCTTTGCAAAAAGACAAAAGCTCTCTGTTCCTTCATGATGAAGCTATATTCTGCTTTGTTCTGTTAACTTTTGCCAGGCTTTTCTCTCTGGACTCTGTCTACTTTATTCAAGTGTCTTGTTTTAAATTATTGTATGTAAGCCACCCTGGGAGACATTTTGGCTGAGCAGCAGGGAACAAATGCTCTAAATAAATATGTGAAGTGTCTCTGCAAACAGCGCCCTCCCACCAGCTGCTGTTGGGGTTGAGGGAGGAAAGGGCACAACTGCCACCAACACACCAAACAACTGTGTAGTGGAATGAGGAGCACCAACAGACAGAGAGCATTGAGATTGACTAGTGGCCTTTTTCAACGAGTGAATGAGCATGAGTAGAGGGACCGTTCAGATTTTGCAGCCAGCACAGATGCTGTTTGCAATGGAGACAGGCCAGTCTGCATAGGGCAGCTGCTGGGAGGGGGAAAGAGGCCAGAGGCAGGTCAAGGAAGGCCTCTGCAGTGCCTCAATGCTGCCTGAGGGGAGAGGTGAAACGAGGCCAGGTTGTGAAAGGCCTCTGTGGTGCTGTCACTTCACATGGGAGCAGGACAGGGAGAAGAGGCCAAGAAAAAATGGCAATGCCCTCAGAATGTGGTCTGGGCCAAAACAGCCACACTGCTTGCTGCTTGGTCACTGAAGAAAACCCACAGGAAAATAGTCTCTAACCTTCTACGATGTTGCTCCCTCAAGTTGGGGTTTTTTCCCCACCCAGAAGAGTCTCTACTCCCTCACATCAGAAAGAAAACTATATGCATAGCCACCAGCCAGCTGCATCCCATCTTAATGCCTAACTCCTCCTTCTTTCACACCCGCTCTCCTCCTGGTTTCCTACTATTCACTGTCGCCTTCCTCCATCTCCAGGCATATTTCTCTTCTTGACCCTTCTGCCAACCCAACTACGAAGGAAGCACATGCATGCATCCATGCCGCTGCATTTGAGTGGGGAGCAAGAAGAGAAAGTATACGTGCTGACCTGTGGAGTATGTGTTTTTTTGTCTTTGGCTTCCTATTGGGTGTCATGAACGGTGGGAAGTACATTTTAACTGTACAAACTTCATTTTGTAGAGGAAGGCTCAATGGGAAAAGGTTTCATTTTAGGCTTGCAGTCAGCCTGCAACTTACCTTTAGTTCTTCCAGGTCAGGCCTCTCCATACTGACAACTGCTGCCAGCAACTGGTCTTCCAGGCCATCCCGAGTCACAGTGAAGTTGATGAGGGTGCACTGTGCCTGCATTTCCGGCTGGTAATGGGGGTTGGCAAGCTTGGTGTGGAGAATCAGTCGGAAATTAGGGTTGAACTCACACTCTTTATCTCCAATTTTAATGCACCTGAAAGGAAAACAAGAATCCTCATCTATCTTCAACTTCTCTCCCACAAGTTGCATATATATATGTATAAGGTTGTGGGAATGGGTTTTCATGTGACAATGCTGTTCTTGACAGCATAATAAACAGAAGTGCCAAATTGAAGTGGAACGACTATTTTAAAGCAACGCTATATCACTATGAAATGAAAGGTATTCAGTAGCATGAAGATAAGAATGCACTGTACCTCTCAGAATTAAAAAGCACAACTTTTTCAATAAGGGAGTGTGCAGGACACCATAAGGACTACTGTCACACAGGCCACTTCGTACATGGTGGCCGTGGCATAGTTGTCACCATAAATGGTTCCCTTTATGATCAGGACTCCACAAGAATATATTTTAATGGCTAGGCACATAGACTGGTGTCATGGCTTGTAACATCTCCACTTCAGTGACAGAGGAATGTTGTGGAAGGACCAAAGGAAATAAACCAAGAACAGAAAAGACAGGAGCATATCAAAAGAAAAAGGAGGAATGGCAGCTGAATACCAGAATGAAGAAGCTTGTCAAATAAGAGCATTTTTCATTACTTTAATATAAAAGGATTTGTTTGCTTTTTTATTCTTCTAGCAAGTCCATGAGGCTTTGCTTTATTTGACTTGCCTCTTCTAATTAAGAGTACAGCAAACCACATCTGAGTCTTCTATGTGTGACTGCTATTATTTTTATTATTCTACGGTGATCACTTTCCCAATACTCACTGGACCTAATAACAAAATAAATATTTAAAATAGAACCCCATGATATAAAAGTAATGGCCTGCTGGATTTTTTTCCTTATCCCTCAGGACACCATTTTTCAAAAGCTGCTGCAACAAAAGTGTTTTAAAAGATGCCTCCAACTGGACTATGAGACACCATCTCCTGGGGGAGGAGGCACACCCCATCACTGTTGTACCATTATTGAGAAGGTCCACCTAACTCAACCATTACAATATTTTGGTTCCTGAAATTTGGGCTTGGAGAATAATTTCCCCTGATGGCCTCTAGGAAAGTTCACCAGAACTTGCACACATATTGCCCACAGAATTGACAGCAGCTCCTGTCAGACAACACACAAGCTTTTCCGTCATCCAGAACTTGACAACTGCAGATGAGGATCCTTCTGATTCGCCACCATCTTACCTTCCTTTTTTAATTGTCTCACGGCCAAGCAATGGACCTAGAACTGGGTCAACAGATTCTTCCAAGTTCTCAATCAGAACAACTTCACCAGCAGCAAGAGCCTGCTCTATCATATCCAGATACCTAGGAAAGATGGTACCGGGGTGATATATGCAGCAATAACCCACACAGACTTTTAAAGCAATGAACATTTGCCTTCATAAGGGAAAGAGTGGGAGAAGCAGAGTAAACACGGGGATTTAAATATGTTAATACTGGTTATATGGCCGGGGGGGGGCGCGTTGAGAGTAAAAGAAAGCGAACAAAGTGTCTGCACTATGTATGCATGATTATGCTGGTCCAGCAGCATGGGGTAGAGCATGACTTGCTAAAAGGAAAGCATGTTAGAGGCACCAAGTTTAATTAAATTCATAGGATCCACAGAGTGATCAGCACCTGTAAGCAAAACGTTTGGGGATACAGTCATGCCCCAGATTCTCTATACACAATGTGTTTTTCTGGGACACTTTATTTTATTATATACAATCCCTTCTGCAACCAGATTCAGATCTCTATTTTCCCAGGGTTCTTGCTGGCCAAAGTATGTTAGATGAGAAAAGTAAAAGAGAAACCTTTTGAATTAAACAATAATGGCTAAAACTGGAATGCTACTGAGGGGGGGGGGAGTGTACTGATAATTTAAAGATAAATGACTGCTCTAACAGAGGGAATCTTGACTTTCGCCTTATTCAGGTATGACCATAAAAAATAAGTCCCTGAAGATGGGACTTACAAAAAAAACCTGCAAGCACTGGACAGCTTTTTGTAATCTGCTAAATGATTTGTTCTTGAATTTATGGGATGAAGTTGTGGGATAAATCAGTCTTGTTTAAGACTGATAAATCAGTCATGCTTAAATCTAATGAATGCATAAATGGGGTTAATGTGTTTTGTGTTTTTATGTTGTATTTTTATGTTGTGAACTGCCCTGAGACCTATGGATAAATGATGGTATAGAGATAGATTAAATAAATAAATAAAGAAAGAAAGAAAGAAGAAAGCAAGAAAGACTTCCTGCCAGGCTTAGCTAGGCCACTCCCCCTCACCTTTGTAGGAAGGGTTACCAAACTCTTTGTTCTCTCACTTCCACCATGCGAACCCTACCATTAAGGAGGTCTAAGCTGGATGCTCCAAGCTTAGACCACATGACTTCAGCAAGTCATCTTTGTGTTTCTATACAAATAATTTAGAAATATTTACCATTTTGGAACCTAAGTCATACTGCCTGTCTTTTCTTCCTGCTGTATGGAAAAGCATATTAATATAACTTTTGAAGACTTTGTAAGTAAACCATTTTTAACTTACCAAACGTGTGGTTTCCTTCTATGCTAAGGAAAGTGAGGAACTTTGGAAGCAACTTAGAAGGGATATTTTAAAGGTCTATCAGTCTATACTTCCATGCTTAACTTTGCTGCATGCTTTGAGTTTTTAAATCTCTGCTGGGGCTCTCTCACCAAAGATTACTTACTGCAAACCTGGATCTAGGCACCCAGGGAATTCTCCTTTTATTATTATACTGTATCTATTTTTTCCTTTTACCAAATTAACCAACAAATTGTTTACTTGGATGCATTTTATCAAACACACATATTAACAGAACATGCAAACATGTTGATTTCCTTGAGGACTGTGAAATTGCTGCTTCATTATCATAACCTGCGAGAGTTCTGCTAAACTGACCCTCATCATTGACAAGACAACACACACAGAAGACAAAAAACGGCTTCTCATGTGTGCCTTGCCTGTTTTTGAATTGTTTCCTAAGTCTTTCGAAGGATCTGTGAAAGACAATTCCTGAAGAATCCTCAGAGCAGGGGACCATAACAGTTCTATTTTATCACCCCACCCCTGGACCTCTTCCAGTGCAACCTGGAAGAGTCTTAAAGGCCAAATATCAGAGGTGAAGCAACAGAACAAGAGACTAAATCCTCAGCGCTGAAGAACTGCAGTGTGACGCACAGCCAGCTGGTACCCAGAGTGCAGCCAAACCTCCTTCATTCTCCTCCTCCTCAATACATTCACAGTTTCAGTGACGTTTCTATGGCAACCATGCCAAGTTCTGCACAGCTCCTCCCCATTTAATCAGAAATCTCTATAATCTTGGTAATGAAAAAGGCAGGTTAATACACAAAAGTTCTACATAGCTGCAAAATTGGAGTGCTTTCCTTCCAAACGTAATTGCCTCCTACGATCTTTAGTCTGAAGCAGAATATACATCAAATCTGATACTGCAATTGAACACATCAGGTTTTGTTTTTTTTCCAGCTGCAGCTTTGCATGGTCCTGCCTGCTCACCCTTTCTGCCCAATCCGGGTCACTCGGAGAGCTTCGCCATACTTGGTTTTGATCCACTTGATGCCCTGGAGCTGGGGGTCAACCATGAGCGGCCAGCGCTCGCAGTTGCTGAGGATTGTGGCATTTTCAGTGGACATGCGGTCAGCCGGTAGCCCTTCATTTTGCCAGGCTGCTATGTCAGCATCATCAGTCAGCATCATCAGAGGATCCAAAGAGGGAGTCACGGGGATTGCAACCTAGGGCAGCAAAAGGCACACAACTTGCAGATGAACAGTAAACACATATGTACTCCAAGTACCAGCAAGCTGAATGAATATTGCTTTTTCTATTATTTAACAGCAAGTCTCTACTATCGCCTGCAATTTCTTAAGATTGTATAAAACCTTTAGGTGAAAGACTGAGAGGCACAAGAGGGATTTCAAATTTCCTGCTGCATCATTGAAACTGGAGAAAGGGGAATAAGGTATTTTCTGCCTCCTAACCATCAATGGGAAAAGAACCCAGCTTGGGCAAAGGAGTACTCCACATAGATACCAAACTCACCATTGTGTGCACCATCCAAACCAAACAACTGTGGGATGTAAGAATCAGGTGCAGTCAAACACAACATTTGCAAGAGTAGACATGAAGGTTGTCTGTCCTCCAGCCGGAACTTCCTGCCTTCCTGGACTGAGACAAAACTTCCTGTATGTAACCTGAGATGAGTGCGGCCTCTCCTGGTTAAAGAAGAAGAACCACAGCCCGGGCCTCCATTTTGCCTCTTCTGTCTTCTCTCTCTTCTTTTTCTGATGACGCGATCAAACGAACAGGATCGCTAAGATGCACTCTTCGCTTCAAGCTAAGATATGAAAAGGGGGCTTTTCTCCCATAAGGAGATAGTCTTCTCATGTATACTGTTTAGTAACTTTTAAGTCTGCTTCTGGGATCCTTTATGTGAACAGATGATTTCTTGTGAGTGTAGGGTAACCTCTTTTTTGGCCACAATGAGTCTTCGGGCCTTTTTGCTGCTCAAGCCCCCTACAAATCGATCCAGGAGAGTCTCTTCCAGATTTTGGAAGCCACAGTGCTGAGCAAGCTTCCGGAGTTCGGCTAGAAATGCGGCCACGGACTCTCCAGCGCGCTGTTGCCTCTTATGGAACTCCATCCACCGGGCCATCTTGGTCTCGGTAGGCACCAGGTGGCTCGTTAGGCAGGCAAGAATATCTTTGAGAGATGTCTCACTCAGCTTCGCTGGGGCGAGCAATGCCTTTGGCCAGCTTGAAGGTCTCAGGCCCACAGCAACTCAGGAATGTGGCCCTTCTTTTGCCGGCATCGGTGATTCCTTGAGCCACCGCAAAGAACTCGAAGCATTCAACATAGTCCTCCCACATGTGGGGCTCTGATGGCTGGAAGGGCTTCCATACCCTTGGACTCTCCATTCTCCAAGCGGCAGGGTCATCTTCTCAGCTGGCCAGTGAGTCTTGTTCTGTGCTGCAATCCGGACCCTGAGGCAGGCTGCGTTTAACTGCTCCTCAGCATACCGGATCCCACCTTCATCGCCAGTTGTTGTAGCGTGGGGTTAATGATTTCAGCAAGTGATTTCAGCTCTCTGACATAGCAGGCAGAAGGCAGCTTCTTCATGTAGCAATTCTTTATTCAGGCAAAACAAGACTGAGGGAACTGAGGGTAGGGAAGCTACATTTATAGGGACAAAGGAGGACTAGAAAAAGATACATTTTGGAGGGAACAATCTCAAGCAATCACACAGCTGCTTTTTGGTGGGAACCAATAAGACAGAGGATCCAAATGCAGCAACTTGAAAGCACCAATAGTAACTGTTCCTTCTGGGACAGGAAGGCAGTTACTTTAAACCTAATGTGATTACAGACAATAGTAATACAGATATGATAACACTTTGAATCAATACACAACAGTGAGTAAACGTTTTATACTTTACTGAAGACTGTGCAGTGTCTTATTTTGAGAGAGATTAAAAAGGGGAAGACACCAGGACAATATTTACAGAGACTCTAGGGAGTGTGCAAGCTATCTGCTGAGCGTGTGTTTAAAAGGGGAATGTTAACTCTGCAGATATTATAGAACTTGTAAACACAAGTTGGGATAGGATATCTTAAACAATATATCCTCCCCCACATCCCTAAACATTCCCACTTCTGGTTCGCCAGAAGTGGCTTAGTCATGCTGGCCACATGACCTGGAAGCTGTACGCTGGCTCCCTCGGCCAATAATGCGAGATGAGCGCCGCAACCCCAGAGTCGGTCACGACTGGACCTAATGTTCAGGGGTCCCTTTACCTTTACCTAAGTTTTCACAATTTTATCAAGAATCATGGGCTAAATCAGGGATCAGGAACTTGTGGCGCTCAAGGTAACGTTGGACTGCAGATTTGGGAGCATCAACATTTGAAACATCTAGGAGTCCAACAACATCTGTAGCCACAAGTTCCCCATCCCTGGGCTAAGATAAATTAGCTCATTGGCAACCCCTCCCTTTTCTACTTCAATACATCCTTTTGTGTACAAAAACAACAACAGGCAATGACACAAAAACCTCAAAGAATGAGGCTTGGGGCAGGTTAAGCTGACAGCTTGATAGAACAGGATCAGATGACACCTTGTACTTTTGCAGAATGTAATTAACACATTCACAAGTCTGCTGTGGTGCTGCAAGGCATCATTCACAGTTCCGGAAAGACTTGTCGTATACACCAGGCAACCCTAGAGCAAGCTTTGATTACCCAGAAGGCGTGGAACTAGAATCCCTAAGGGTACGTCATATATCTTAAACACAGGAGCAATATAACAATAAATTATATAGAAATGCTTTTTTAAGGTTTGGCATTTTAGAGAGAATAGCAGACAGAAGCAAACAAAAATGGAGGATCCGAAAGCTCTCTCTGTGTGTGTATTGTGGACATTCACAACCTATTAATTCAAAGCCATCTGGGTAAATAATAACAAATGTTTCCCTAATGTCATGGTCAGCAACAGGGTGCAGCACTTTCAGAAGTCCATTCAACACAATTATAGACTGCCTTTGATTTCGAGCTCATGACAGAACAAAAGCTCAGATTGGAAAGCAGAGATGCATCTGAAAATGTGACAGTTATCTTGTGCTCACTTTTAGCTGGCGCAAGTATGGTTTCCATACGCTGTCCATTAGGTCCTGCCTGTATTTCTTGCTGAAGTAACCCAAGTAAGAGACGAATGCAGTTATCAATAAGACATCTCCACACAGTGCACTCTCTTGCTGCTTGAAGTCTTTCACTGATTCCGCCCACCTCACATTTTCAGAGGCTAGGCCCCCAACCTAGAATGAGCAGTGGAAAACAAACCACACAATTAAAGCTCATGAAATAAATTCTGGCTTCAGAGATTTTTCATTCCTAGGAGTGCAAGGCCTCTTACAAGGTACTGGTTGGGAGTAAGCAAGACGTCTATAGGCTACTGGCAACCTAAGAAGTCACAAAACTGCTGTTGGTGAAGAGTGATGCAGTAAGGAGCCTATAGCCATTTTTCATCTTTGTGCCTTTCTTTTGGGAGTTTTTTGTTTAGATTTTGCATAGGTCAGGAAAGGAAAGTTTGAGGAACAATTCTCCCAACCGACCCGACCTCAGAAATGGACCAATGGTCTGGGCCTAGTTGAACTAGCATGCTTCTCACACTGGGACCCAGCCCTGATGGGATTTTAAGTCAGGGAAAATAATGTTTCCTACTGCTGCTTTACCCAGAGGTAAATATGAGTAATATACTATTACTCTACCATATAAGTTTATAGTCAGACTGAAAATGCCTGGTTAAAACCTTTTAGTCTTTTTCTGATTAAATAGACAAAGGAGTCTTTTCCGAAGAGAACGGTATCTGCTACAGGAAACCACAGGGGCAGCATGTCCGGCTTTGCGACTTGAGGCAAAATGGGAAGTGCCATCCTGCCCTGCCACTGCCACTGCCACGTCTGCCGCCAGTATCAGCACCAATTTTGGGTGAAATCATGTTGAAATCGTGAGAGATCTCATGCACTCTGCAAGATGTCATGTGATTTTAGAGATCTCGCCTGAAATGCCGGCACCGCTTCTCTGGCGGAGCGCCTGCAGGAACACCACCTTGGAGACTTCTTCCACCTGAGGTGTAGGCCTCACTCTGCCTAATGGTGGCACAGGCCATGGGAAACCATCTATTTAATATTTTTTATAATGATAATATTTTATCTCTCAGAGCTTTCTACGAAGTATTCAAATTGCATGTTGGAAAACATGATTAACTCACTTTTTTGCATATTCATTTTACTGCAATAACTGAAATATGTCTGTCTAAAAAATATTGAGATCTCTTAATCGAAACAGCCATTTTACCGAACACTTCAAGTCGCTTCAAGCTTTTTCAGTAGTGCTGTTCTTTGTATTTGATTAACATGGTAAAATTATGTAAATCTTGGTTTACGTTACACAAAAAAATACCTGGAAATGTTGAGAAACCTGTGCCCTAGTTGAAGCCAGGGTCTTCCCAACTTCACCATTACTTTCTTCAGAAATATTACATCCAAATAGTGTGGTACATAAATCCATTTGTTCTTTGAGATCAATAAATTGAGGCCTCATTATATGCATTGCTATTGTTCAGTTAATGTCTTTTTCTTTGGCATCTATCACTTAGAGAACATCAATTCTAAAATCTTTTTTATTTTCTCAAACCTTTTATAATCTTAGCTGATGCTGTTGGGTTGTGGGTCAATTGTTGGGTTGTGGGTCAATTGTTTTAAAACAATTTTATTTTGTTGTTTTTAAAAACATGACCACTGGTATCGGGCACTTTTCAGTGGGAAAGAAATTAAGGAAGGAGAAGCTGCAGCTCTGATAGATAGGTCAGAGTATCAGAATAAATACTAAATAAAAGAGTAATCCTAAACAGCAACAAAAAGATTTATTTGGAGAAAACAGAACAGAATGTGAGATCAGGCATATAAGACAATAAATACAAAAATAGCATGCTAATTTAGCTACAATTGTGAGAGATGTATTTTGAAGGTGGAAAGTGCTGGCAGGAGAAGATACTTAGCATTACAAGATTTCCTAAATTACTGCACCATTGGCAGGTTGTCTGTTTGTTTTAAATCGAAAGAACAAAACAAATGTTAATTGAAATGAGTATCTCTAATTTTAATATCCCAAGCAAGGCAAACACATAAAGAAAATAGGAATATTCCCAAATAGATAATCATTTCCTGAGACAGGTGCACCAATAAAAAATCATGAGTCATCTTGAAGATGGAGGGGGGAGAGAGAGAGACAGCTACAAATTAATGGTGCTTCCACACAGCAGTTTATTGTGGACTTGGTACTGCTTATGCATGCAAGTTTTTCATAGTGTCCACACAACACTGTCCTCATCAAAATACAGTTCCACCTCAATCTAATCAGCCGTGGTTCCTCCCAGAAATAATATGGACTGGCATTTTGGTAATGATGATGTCAAGTGGATGCTGCTCAAAAATTGCATATGTGAGCAGCACCAAGTCACAATAAACTGTCCCATGGAAGTTCCCTTGCTTTAAAGCATCAGGGAGTATGTGTCACTAAGAGGAGGATTAAGGGTATGTGAAAAACTATACAATGTCCATATTAAGAACAATGCAAAATCAGGTCTGGCAGACTAAAAGCTTAACTTTTAGTTCTACCCTGTCCCCCCCAAAAAAGCTGGGCTTTTGGTCTAAAGCAGGGGTCTGCAACCTTTAAGACAAAAAGAGCCACTTGGACCCGTTTCCGAAGGAAAAAAAAAAACTGGGAGCCGCAAAACCATTGCGACATTTAAAACAAATATAACACTGCAATCACCAGTTTGTTGTTCTTTAAATAAATTAATAAAGACACAGACAATGAAGTTCCCGGCCAATTTGTGTTTAAGTACAAAGCTGACGTTTTCAAACATTGTGGGGGGTGGGGGTGGGGTGGGTGTAAAATATTTTTTTCTGGTTTTCCTCCTCTAAAAGGCTGGGAGGGGAGGGAAGAGAGAGAGAAGGAAGGAAAGGAAAGAAAGAAGGAAAAAAGGAAAGAAGGAAAGGAAAGAAGGAAGGAAGGAAGGAAGGAAGGAAGGAAGGAAGGAAGGAAGGAAGGAAGGAAAGAAGGAAGGAAGGAAAGAAGGAAGGAAAGAAAGAAAGAAAAAGAAAGAAGGAAGGAAGGAAGGAAGGAAGGAAGGAAGGAAGGAAAGAGAATGAAAGAAAGAAGGAAAGGAAGAAGGAAAGAAAGAAAGAAGGAAGGAAGGAAGGAAGGAAGGAAGGAAGGAAGGAAGGAAGGAAGGAAGGAAGGAAGGAAAGAAGGAAGGAAAGCAGGGGTGAGAGAGAGAGAAGGAAGGAAGGAAGGAAGGAAGGAAGGAAGGAAGGAAGGAAGGAAGGAAGGAAAGAAAGAAAGAAAGAAGGAAGGGTGAGGGAAGGAAGGAAGGAAGCAAGCAAGCAAAGGGTGAGAGAGAAGGAAGGGAAGGGAAGGGAAGGGAAGGGAAGGGAAGGGAAGGGAAGGGAAGGGAAGACCGGCAGCCAGCCACCCTCCCTCTCCCACCCGATTCAGCAAGCGATGGTACACAACAAACCTCTTCCCAACTCCTCCGTTTACACGGGAACCACCGCTCCGCACCGGGCCATTGATCCGCCCACGTGCGCAAGCGGCGCTCCCTGGGACAAGCAGGGGAGAGCGGCCCTGGCGCCGCGATGCTTCCTCCAGGCGGGGGCGGGAGGAAAGGGAAGGGAAGGGAAGGGAAGGGAAGACCGGCAGCCAGCCAGCCACTCTCCCTCTCCCACCCGATTCAGCAAGCGATGGCACGCAACAAACCTCTTCCCACATCCTCCGTTTACACGGGAACCACCGCTCCGCACCGGGCCATTGATCCGCCCACGTGCGCAAGCGGCGCTCCCTGGGACAAGCAGGGGAGAGCGACCCTGGCGCCGCGATGCTTCCTCCAGGCGGGGGCGGGGCGGGAGCTTCCCCGCAGAGGCTCGGCCCCTTTTCTGGGCTGGCCTGGCCTGGGCAGCTTTGTTTCCCCGCTTCCGAGCTTCTGGGTCAGCAGCCGGCAGCGCCAGAGCCAATTTGCCCTCCCTCTCGGCGACATGGCAGAGCCGCGGCAAAGGTGTTACAGAGCCACATGCAGCTCCGGAGCCGCGGGTTGCCGACCCCTGGTCTAAAGGTACGGTATTTCAAAATTAATACATAAAATAATATCCCAGATATATGGAACGCAGGATAGAGTGACATAATGTTGAAAATACACACTCACCACACACCAATAATTCTCACCTTTCAAGATCGAACCATGACACAGAAAAACACATGTGCTAACTTAAACTTGTCAAATATAAACTGGATGAATTATGCTTGCAAGTTTACAACAAACTGGAACGCCTTATTGCAAGAAGTGTTAAAATGCACGTTTTTCATCTGCTTCTAGAAATACAAAAATAATGCCATAGGTATTTGGTTGGCCACTGTGAAAAGAGGAAAAGTGATTTCCATCTCCAATATTCCACTTCTGTTTACCATGGGAAGCTCAGACTGGCTTCCCCTCCACATGTTTGCAAGGGAAATTACTGTAAGACACTGAGCTTCTGCTGTGCTTGGGGTGCAAGTACCCTCATTTTTACCAAATTAGTCCAAAAGTGCATAAATCATACACAGATGCCAGGCAGGACAAGAGGTCAACTTAAAAATAGAAAGTCCAAGATTGAAAAACACGCCACATCTGTGCTATAAAGCAAAATCTTTCATTTTACCAGTTTCCATCTTAATTAAGAGATCACCCTCCATGCTAATTAGTTGTTATTGTTCTTTTCCTTCTTTCACTTTTTAATTGGCTTCTCTAAGAGTGACTTCTTTGGTAACAGCCTCAAAAGCTAAACTCTCAATCCTCTGTAAATAAACACAAGTAGGAATGTGGAAATGACTAGCTCCACCTGCTGGTGAAAATGCAGAATGGTTTGATACTTGTGTTGGAAAAGCATGACGGGAAAAGTGTCTCCTATTAGCCGCTTGCAGCTTGCCTTAATTATTCTCGGATGCAGCGTTTATCTGTATGAAATTTTATGTTAAACTTTTTAATTAAACTAGACTTTGAATGAATGTGCTCAGTTTAAATTAGCCATGACATCATTTATGGCGGTACAGGGAAGCATTCTAAGCTTTAGTGGCAGATATGTTCCAGTGCATTAACAAATTTGTTGATGTATTTTAATAATAATAATAATAATAATAATAATAATAATAATAGTAATGTAGGAAATAAACTAGTTTGTAGGGTGGCCTTAAATCATATATAATGAATTCCATGAACTACTGAAGGCTTAACCCATTGTACTTGCCAACAACACTGGCTTGGATATATTAAAATACAACTGTGCATTTGTAGCATTTAAAGCATTTGTAGACTGTATCACTTTTCTAATACACATAGCTATAAGCTGCAATATCTCTTACTCTGGGTGAACGCCACTGAAGTCAGAGGAAAACTTCAGTGTCAGTGAATACAGGACTGCTGCTCTAGTAATTCTATATGATTATGTCCCTAACTAGTTCGACTGACTGCTATATTTTGTTTAAGCAACCAGCAGGCCCTTACTTTTTGCTTCTTGTTAAACAAGCAAGCCAGGCCTTTTGCACAACACAATACTATTACAACTACACACATGAATAGACACTTATTGCAAAGATAAAGGGCAACAGTGCTCATTAAAAACCCATATGCTCATTAAAATCACAAATTAAAGGTTTCATTTCACAGCAGCTGGAGCTAGTGAATGGCTGCTATGCCAACAGTCATGTATCATTCACAAAACCAGACAATACAGACACTATACTGCTATGAATGATTAAAAGTGAAAAAAGGCACGGGGGCCAGATTGTTGTCCCAAAGTTTCAAGGCTTTACATGCAATGGTCGCATTGTGCATTTGTGGCTAGTTCATTAGTCCAATCAGATATGGCAGTCAAGGAGTTTTATGCTCACAGTAACTAATGACTGCTGAATCTACGCTTGCACAGAACCACTAAGGCATTCACTACAATGCTCTTCTGATCTATTCACATGCTACTATTCCTTGGAGAGATCAAGAATCCTAGCTGTCACTTGATTTTTCTCCCTGAAGCAGCACTCCACACCAGGAAACACTTCCCCTAGAAAAGCAAGACTGATAAATAAGAAAGGGGCACGTGCTATACATATCCTGGCTGAATAATTGCTCCCTTCTGCAAGTCTGGTGTAATACCAGTATGCTACTTGCTTTCATTCTGAGCTGGACAAACTTTCAGATTCAGAAGCACAGCTAGTTGTCCGTATAGCACTAAACAAAGTTCTTCCCACGCCCAGCCACAAGTTGGCCTTCACATGGTGGCCCAAAACTCATCAAGTGATTCTCACCAGGCGGTTTGCAAGGGAGATGGTCTTTGCTGTGGCTTCGGCTTCTTGTTGACATTTTAGCTTCTCTGCTGTGGCCTTCTCAAATTTGGCTGTAAGCCTAGCCAGGTTCTCGTTAAGGTGCTGTAGCGTGAAAAGAAGAAAACCATAGGAGAAACTAAAGATCATGACGTGATGCAATTTGAATTTATGTATTCACACACCCCTGGTCAGAAGGAAGTGGGTTTTCCTCTGTTACTCAAGAAGACACACCTAACAGAGGTTATTTATTTCATCGCTGCTGGAAATAGAAGAACCAGTCTGACCTTTTAAATTCACAAACCCATGGAATCCCCTTGAAGCATCAACTATGGTGCCAACTCTGTGGGAAAAACAACATGGTTAAAACCCTCTCCTCCCATGGGGAATCTAGGGGCGGGGGGCCCCCACAAAAGTCAGGCCTCTTTGCAGCAAGCTGATCTAGGCTTGACCTGGGGTTTCTAAGGGAATTCTCCATCACTCTAACGGCTGGCCTCTTCCACAGTTAACAAAACTTACCTCACTTACTACACACCCCCTTTTTAAACTCACCCTATTATTTGTGCCTTAACATACATTATAATAATCTTAACCCCTTGGACATAGCTGCTAAGGAGATAGCGGCATCCTGTACCTTTGACAGTTTACATAGAAAAGCGAATTTTGGTAGGCTCAGCTCGCTATGCAGGTATGACAAAAGCTGCGCCTGCCAAACTTCCTTCTTCTCCTATGTAATTTTACATCTTGTGACCTATCCTGTGCAAAAAGCACAGAGCAGAAAAGGAAATTGTCTCCTTGCCAGTTAAGGCTTATTGCCCTTGAGATTATTGTCTCCAGGCTTAATACTTACTTATCAACATTATTTACCATCCTAAATGTGGAGGGCTGTTTGTGTGAAAGCTACAGAAAGGGGTGTGACCAAGGACCCAAGCAAAAATGCTTAGCTATGCTTCAGTGGTCTGGCAATGGACTTTGAAAGGGCCATCCAATCACTGCCCATATATGATGACATTCAGGACCGGTGCTAGGGATTTTGGCGCCCTAGGCAAGGGGGCGGGCCACGTGACGTCATTGCGCATCACGTACAGTGCCCCGCCCCCTGCCCGGCCGGGCGCCCTGCACCGCCGCGGTTTTCGCCGCTAGTTGGGGCGGCACCGGGCAGCGGCGGGGGGGGGGCGAGGGGCAGGCTGGCCAGCGCCCCCTCCATTTTGGCGCCCTAGGCAACTGCCTAGTTCGCCTTAATGGACGCGCCGGCCCTGATGACATTCTATTCCTGCTTCTCTGTAAAACAAAATCAGACTGTTCTCAACGTTATTGAAACGTTTCACTTCTGTGACAAAAGAACTGAAGTTAACAATTGATTTTTATCTGCATCCAGCACAAACAGCTTAAAGCTAAGTGCCTCTAAATCATTTTAACACTGCTTGAACAATACACTAGAAATAAACCCAAATATGAAAAGGGGCTTCCTTCTTTTTTTAGTAGCATCTGGAGTTACTTGATCAAATACCTGCACAGAATACAAAACGCAGCCTTTTCAAACGTTGTTTGTCATTAAATCTCAGAGCTGTAACATTTAAAATGACTTCTATACATTAATGTTTCCTCCATTTCTGAAAGCATGTGCATGCATTTTCAATTATTTATTATACACTGGATCCCAGCTTACACTCATCTGGGTTTCATTCATGCAAGACTCTTGTGAGGAGTGGCAGAGGAGGTTTCTCATTAGGATAAAGTGAGGCATTGCCCTGCTTGCTTAGGGTACCCACTAGAAGGGTGGGGTAGGGCAAATCACACTAGTACCACTGTTGTCTTCACTTCCCCCTGATCTCTGCCACCCATCCTTCCCTTCATGCCAACTCAGCACACTTCCCCTTCCTGCTACCCACCCACCAACCTACCTACCTACCTACCTACCTACCTACCTTCCTTCCTTCCTTCCTTCCTTCCTTCCTTCCTTCCTTCCGCTGAATGTTTCCTCTGATGGCTGTTTTGTAACTGTTATTGTGGTCTCATTGGATTTTATGCTAATATTTCAATTAATGATTTGGTGAACTATGGATTTCTAAAAAAACATTTTGTTACTATTTTACTCACTGAGCCTTGGAATTCTTCTTAAAGTAGGCAGGATATAAGTTGTTAATTATTTCTTTATTAAGAATATTCACACCCCCACCTTTCCAATAGAATATTGCTCAACAATAAAAGGAAAATTCCTTAACAATAAAAGGAAAATTCATCAAGCTAGAGACTTCCCTTGGTTATGAATGGTTTGTATCATCACCCAAAAATCTAAGAAAAACACTGAAGAATAAATTGGTTGGATTTGAAGTACCGTAGCTTGGTTAATTACTGCTCACACTACAAATGGTTTAGGCAGCAGCTATTAAGTTTGAAGATTTTCAGACATGGGTAAGTCTGAAGAATGTATATAGAAATTATTTTGTGAGCTGTCCAATGTTACCATATTTCAATGTCACTTAACGTTGGATTTTAACCACCCTAGAAAGTTTTATTGTGATTTGTAAAGAAATTATGCTGTGACACAGATTGGTAGGTTTTCCTAATTAAAGACCACATTTTAATTGACAGTTCTGAGCAGTTTTCAATTCCGTATCGCACTGTGTTGTGAAGCTGGAATGATTTTTATAATATAATATATTCAGTGTTTATGAGATTGATTTGGTATAAGATGGTGATGACCTATAAATGTTTTTGTTGCTGTTGCTAACAATAGTGTGCAATACCTAACAAATGGATTTCCCCCCGGTTTAAAGCTAGTTTAAAGGTTAGGAACTTCAATTGACAATTTTACTATCCCTTAGTAAAAGTCACATAATGTACTGTACAAAAGAATTAGCTTGGATCCAGCAAATCTTTAATGCAAACTTTCATGGGCGTAGCCAGGATTTTTGTTGGTGGGGCAGGCCTTTTGTTGAGGGGTGGGGCAGAACCTCACATTGAACTCGAGGGGATTTATTTCTGATTAAATATTGCATGTCACTGTTCATGGGAATGACTAGAGAAACATTCAAAATCTCAGGACAATCAATTGTCTGGACAAATGGGTTATGTAGACATTTTCCATTTTCCAAAGTGTTGTTCTGCCAAGCAGCCTTGTAAGTAAGTATACAAAAATAAACTAGACCTGCCCCCTGCTGAATTTACTCGCCTGCCTATACAAATCTGTCAGTCTTCCATGGACCATGGATAGATAGTCTGAAAGAAACAAAAGCAACAGCTCCTTGTACCTGTAGGTGATTCTCTCACAGCAACCAGCCAGAAGGGCAGCTATTAATAACCTTGATGTACAGTATACACTATGCATTACAATGCTAGATTTTTTTTTTTACTTTTTATTTTTGCATAGCCAAATGATGTATAATGCAAATGCCATCATCTCATAAAAGTTTAAAAATGTGCATCTGCTATGGGGCAAAACTAAAATTCTGGTTACTGCCAGCGGCGGAGGAAGCCGTTCAGGCGCCTGGGGCAGCGTGCCCAGGGGCGGGGTGAGCTGCCCATAGGGGCGGGGCGAGGGCAAGGCGCACTGCGGGGTCTCTGGAGTCTGCCTGCCTCCTCCCACTCAGCTGCCCTACAGCTGGGGGGGGGAGGCAGTGGGCGGACCGTTTGAGCAGCATGGAGCCTGCATGCGCCCAAGCCACCGCATCTCTCCCAGGAGAGACGTGTGGCTCGGGCACACTGCAGGCCCTGCAGTGAGTGCTGCCCGGCATTTTGACACCCCTCTCTGTGGTGACACTCGGGGAGGCCCACACCCGCCGCTCCCCCCTTCCTCTGCCCCTGGTTACTGCAGCATGGGAAGAATAGGTAATGCAACAAAGCAGGAGACACAGAACCTGCCTCATCTCTCACTTCTTCAAAGCTTTGAGATGCTGCTGAACTCTTTTAACCCCATCAGCCCCAGCCAGCATGGCCAAGGGTCAAGGATTATGGGAGCTGTGGTCCAACAGTATCTGGAGGTTCCCACCCCTGTCTTAAAGGAATATAGGAAGGCTCTCTGAATTGACATCTCACAAACCTAGAAAGATGTGTTAGTGGGTTTCTGAAGAAGCATTCATTCAACTGCAAGCAACCATCTGCCAAGGTGTTTTAGACAGACGTGTCAAGGGCCAAAGGTTTACGGCTATATTCCTGCATATCATGTAAATCCTGGGGTAGTTTGAAAGACAGGTTTCACCACTGGCTAATGTGGCAACCTCTCAAAGCCATGAGTAAATTTAGATCATTGTAATAGCTTAACTGGGACTTAAGAGAATTAAATTAGAATTTTTGCAATTGATGTGAACAATTCAACTTTACCAGTCACATACCCCCTGTAATCTCACAATATAGACAGAAATCGGATTGGTCTGCATCAGGTAGTAGCAGCAAAAAATACGGCATAATATGATGACAAAGATAAACCTAGCTCAATTCATTAGAGTGTGGTGTTGATAATTCCAAGGTTGAAGGTTTAACAGCTGCATATTCCTGCATTGCATAGGGTTGGACTAGATGCTACAGTTCTATGTTTCCATTATTATATGGTTCACACTGTTAATGGGTAGTTTGTGCAATGCAGATGCCTACAAAAGCAAATTGCTGAACTTTGCTGAACTTCATATACCAAATAACCGTGAGTGGCGCACAGCACAATGGGCCATCTACTGGCAAGAGACAGGCAAAGGAACATCGCTCAGCAGATTCCAGGTTCACTACTGGGCTAGATGGCAAAATAGTCTGCCCTCATATAAGGCAACTTCCTATACTCTACCCAGTGCATCACAGGACAATGCTAAGAGAAATGTAAACCTGTTTTACAGGCTGCCTTGGACTTTTGGACTTACTGTGATTTTGGCCTTGATGCTAGCCAGCTTTTCCTGGGCAGCAACAAGCTCGGCATTAGCTTTGTTGAGAGCCTGCCGCTTGGGCTCCACATCGCAGTACACTTCATGGAAGTGCACTATGTTGATGACCCAGGAGCAGAGGCCAGCAGCTGCATAGGACTTAGACGTCACCAGCTCAGGCTTGAAATCCGGGTCCTGCAGATAGGGCTGAAGGGCTCGGAGGCAGTTCTCATGTATATTCTCTTTGTTGAAGTGGATCAAGGAATCCAGGAAGCCGTCCACTTTTGCCATGGACACTTTGGCTGCTTTCCAGGTCCTGTCCTTGGGCACCTTCCCGCCAGGAGCCATGAGTACCATCACGGCAGCAGTGACATTGCTGACAGCGGAAGGCGGCGATCCAAACGACTTCAGTTCTGTCAGATTGTTCTGAAAAGGAGTGGGGAGGAGAAACCAAAGTTGTTAGACGAAAATGAATGGGTTTTCTTTTTACTTTGCTGGTAATGGAGTCAAGCTCCAGAGCTATCAATCTGAGAGAGGAGATTTGAAGCCAGGAGCAGCACTGTGAAATTTAAATATTATGACTCATCGGACGTAAAGCAATGAATCCCTCTAGTGGCACAGGGGCCTCTGCCGGCTTGTTAGATAAGAGCCAGTCATGTTCCTTCAGCATTTCAGCCCAACTCACAGGCCATTAAAAATCCACAATTATATTACAGATTTAACCAGTATGAAAAACAACAATGACAAAAAAAATAAAAAAAATAATCAGAATGCCCTGAAATCAACAAGGCATGTCTGAAGCTGCAAAAGGGCTTTAAAATGTGTCTCTTAATTGAGAGTTCTCATAAAGGTGACTGCCTTATAAATCTTCATGCATTTTAATGCAAGGTGGATTCAGGCCAATGCAGCTCCACAGAATGAAAATCCTGCTGTGTTGTGGCTACATCCACAGGGAGAGACAATTGTGAGTAGCATCAGGCCACATGCTGAAACTGATCCTGCAGTGTCCTCACACAACCCCCACCCCCTCCTGCCCATGTTTACTTGGTAGCAAGGCCACCACAAGGTTACGTACACAGTGCGGTCAGTCACTACACACAAGAAACTTTGCATGTGAACCACATCCAAGATAAGGAAATAATGCCATCTGGTGCTGGGCCATCTAAATCCACCCTTGCAATACCATTTTATTTAAGTAGGATGCTTGAATCCTGGATAAAATGTGGGGCTATGCTCTCTGAGCAAAACCCCAGAAAAAGTTAAGCCTTTTAAAGTTCCATAGATTCCAGTGGGGGGTGTTTAAGCCTGTCGGGCTAACTCTTCCACTGAATCAATGGAATTTAAAATGTGTTTAATATGACGGACGTATGCCCTCTGTTTGAATGTCCCTTTCACTGTAGAAAAGAATTTTAGCTTTTTGCCTTCCTTCATAGAGTAACCTTTCCGCTGTGCCACACACATACACACATCCCTGTGTTGCTTTGAACCCTTCTTCTGCCATCGGCTGGTGATAATATTCTAACAAGAAAGCAACAAACTAAGTGCTTGGTTTCATTTCTACAGTGGGATTTTTTAAATACAAAAACAAAAAAATTACATTAATCCAGCTAAGCTATGAAAAGGCTGCCATTTCAAGATCACCACATGACACCTGTTTCTCATTAACTGACCCTTAAATTTCCTCAAAGCCATTTTTAAACTCCTCTGAGCTGGAAATAGCCAGTGTTAAAGCTCCTCTTGTCATGCACAGGTTAATTCTGAAGCAGAATTCCACCTACCCATCATGGAACTGATAGCACAGGATGCTAAGCAGGTAACCTCCAAAGAACAGAGATGATTGCAACTGATATAAGCACACAGACAACACTGGCTATATTCCAAAGGAGCGATCCTGCCAAAGATCTGTCACATCAAACTGAGAAGAAATGTGTGCATCATGCTGACATCCAGCAAACGTGAAAACCCTGGCACAGCACCCATGCTCCACACTGGGGATTCCTGCCCCAATAACCTCTCGGTACATTGGTTCTTCATATATCATCACCCCAATGACACTAAAGTCCACAGAAGAAAATTACTCTATCCCTGAGGGGCAGGGCATGCTGAAGCATACCTGTAGCACAGGATGATCACTTGAAAATCCTTAGGGCCTCTCTGGATTATTGTGTCTGGTGCCAGATGACTATGTCAATTGCTTGGTATGTATAGACTTACACAATCTGAGCAGTGTGCATGCACACAAAAGCTCATACCAATAACAAACTTAGTTGGTCTCTAAGGTGCTACTGGAAGGATTTTTTTTGTTTGTTTGTTTGTTTCGACAATTTGAGCAGCAGAACCAATTTGGTCACGAAGATAACCTTGATTCCAGGACTGAGCTTGGGGGAAAAACCAATCCTACCAATTAACACCAGAAGTTCACTATGGGAAGCATCAAATGGCTAGTGCCAATGGTATCATAGATCTTCCTGGCTACGGTCATGATGACTCTATAATACTACCTCTGGAATCAGAGGCAGTATGTCCCAATTGTCAGTTGCTGGGGGCAGTAGTGGGCTGTTGCCCTTGTGTCCTGCTTATGAAATTCCCAGCAGCATCTGGTTGGACTCTGTGGGAACTCAATAAGCAGAGACAGGATTATAGCCGGATCCAGCAGGGTTCTTCTTTTGTTCAGAACCTGAGGGAATATGAGCAAATCTGCATGAAACGAAGCAAGGTGTGTAAGCCATTTCCAGATCCCAACATGCTCACCACTGGAATTTGTTTCAAGTAACTCTGAGAAATGATGCCTCTGTCACTACTAGTGAACGGGGAGGAAGTCCCACAGAGAAAGCAGCTTGAGTTGCATTGTTAAGTTGAAGTCCTATACCTGAAACCCTGTCATGGGGCAGGGGGAGGCGTTTCAGCTGCAAACTGTCTACATGCTCCCCACTCAGCTAAAACCCTTCTGGCAATGCCACTCCTGAACTAAGGTTTGAATTATTTGCCTGACAGCAGAGTCTACCTGGAGCTGAAGCGCTTTCATTTATTTGCTTGTTAGGAACAATGACATCTGTTTTAAGGCCACACAGACAGCAGTCTGCTGTGCTGTGGGCTTTGAATTATTCTGCTAACAGATTAACAGTATGAATGGGCTGGATGCAAGCAGCAGCCACCTACAGTACTGGCTGCAGAACTCAATAGCTCCATCTCAGGGCCAAGACAGACTTTCCTTCCACTGCAAGGCTAGCTTCCACATCTGGGCTTTTACATTTTAAATTCCCAGCGTGGGAGTGGGGGAAATCTGGCACTAACAGGGCTTACCTGCCCTGTTAATTGTGGCATGGGAGCAATTTTCATCCAACTTGCAGCTTGGGGTGGGAACTTAAAACCTTGCCTCCCTGTATTGTGTTATCCCAATGAAAAACCTCTCCTGAGAATGCCGAATAAATTCTAAAAACAAACAAACCCTAAAGTGTACACTAGCCATGCAATTGAAATAACACCTGTTTTGGCCCTCAGCAAAGTCATTTGGGTGAGGGTGTCGATGTCTACCAGTCTGACATTCGGTGTGAATCTTTCTGGAGAGGGGAGAGAAAGTTCTACAGGTCTGTTCCCACAACCCTTGGTACACAGCAGCCCCGAGACCAAGTGAATGCACACTGCAGCTGAATGGGTGGCAAATCAGTCACTTCCTTGCTTCATCATGCACTCCAATCAGCGCACAATGAAGCGCCAACTGAGTGCTGAAGCATCCAGCCGCGAAGTGTGTCACTCAACCTTCATACTGATTAGGCACAGTTATCTGAGCTGGCCATACATTTTTTCCCCTTCTTCCTGAAATATCCCCACTCCCCAGCTGGATTTATTGTTCATATCGTCTTTAGGATTTAGGGTAGTTTACATCACTTTGTGATGTCCAGGAGTGAGTGCCAATCCTTAATGTATCCAAAAGGGGACATATCGGCAGGCACAAGGAAACCCCATTTGAGTACAAAAAGAAAGTACAAAAAGAAAGGGAAATGGAACAAGGAATTTTGGAAGAAAGCATGGCTGATTGACTCAAATACTGAACAGAAGCACTCCACACTGCAATGTTTTGTTGCAGATCTCACTTCTATTTTTGAATACCAGGTACAGAGAACACAGCATGGCCATTGCCTTCTTGGTCTGCTTGTGAGCTTCCAAGCACATCTGCCTTGAAAACAAATACAAGACCAGGTGGAGGTTAGGGTGATCCAGCAAGCAATTCTTATGGTCTTTGTACCAATGTTTGCCATTCATTTTCACCCAAGAAACTGTGCAACTGGTAGAGTACACCCATTCCCATAAAAGCAGCAGGGAAACACTGGCCAATTACCAGAAAGCACCAGAGGAATATTCATCCTCACAAAGTCCAACCATCTTGAAGGCCAGATGAAGAATATGGGGTAGCAGAGATTTCTCTTTTTAAAAATAAAAATAAATCCCCATTATCAGACTAATACCAGTGTATTAAGGAGAAAATATGGGTGGCATTTTTCTAATTGAACTATGTATGCCTAAAATTGATCAGACAGCAACACAACTGAAATGCAAAGCCCAGATAATCTATTTGGACACCCACCCATCTTCCTTGTTCCAACCTCCCTCCCCCAGCAATCTATATTTCCCACTGCTTTCTACTAAAGAGCAATGCATATTCATTTTGCTCCGTATGAAAGCACAATGTAAACATATCTGCACTAATGGCTGAAACTTCTTAATAAACACACAAATAGAGCCAATTATTCATGTCAACGGATGGGCTAAACTCTCTGACGCAGGTGAGGAGGAGGATGTGATTTCTGGTGCTCTGTAAACGCTGCTGCCTTGGTCTCCAGGGAAGCTCCAGGCTTCCCATTAATCTTGCCTTAATGAGATGTTATACAGTTTCAGCATGAAACCCAAATTGACAGGATCCAAACATTTTCCTGCTGCATTGGGATTTTTTTTCTACACACACGGATCCTGTCAACAGAATCACCATGGCTGCCCTAAAAAACAGAACCAAACAAAAAGCTGCTACCTGTTTTTGTTTGTTTTTAATTGCTTGATCTTTGGGCATTTTTCTTGGTTTAGCCTAACCATAATGGAAGACAGGGAACAATTCAGTCTGTGCATATGCTAAGACACATTAGCAAATAAGCCTTGACATAGGGACCCTCTCCCCTGCTTTTGGGTATGTTGCAGTCACCCTACAACCCATTTATTCCAAACCCCATTTTTTTTGCTTAAATAGGTTCAGTTAATTGAAATGATTCCATTGCCTGGTTCATAAATCACAGTTAAAAACAATCTGTGCTTTAAGGGGAATGAGCAGTGTGTGGGTTCATTGCTCAAAAGCCCCTCTTTCACTCCTCTTCTGCTGCTGCCACACTTGGTAAGAAGCAAACCAGAAGCTAGCTCTGCATTATGTGTGAGCCAGTAAACATGTGAACTGGTTTGGGCAGAAACAAGCCATTACTTCATACATAATGAGCCAGCCAGCCTCTGGTTTGTTTTCTCCCTGGAATGGCTACAGCAGGAACGAGGAGGAGTGAAGTGGGGACTTAGGCAGCATGCACTAGCGCTAACATGCTGCTCATTCACAACAAACCATACTTCATGTTGAACTATAGTCTAATGTGACATCCAAACCAGGCCCATGAGTGCAAACACAATGGAACCGATTCTCTGCAAAATATTTCCCAGGTTGGCTTCCTGAGCAGCATCTTATATCTTGTGTCACCTTTCTTCTTCATTGGATTGGTTCTGCAATAGGTATATGGATGCATAACCAATTCCTACAATGGGACCTCAACAACTAAAGGATGGCTCCTTCTCATGTGTACCTACCTAAGCCCATCTTTTGACAGACTGCTCCACTTGCCTCCTCATTCTGAAGTGTGGAGGGCAGCTACAAGGGAGAAGATCTTCTCATTAGTGGTTCTTCCCCAGCTGTAGAGCGCTCTCCCTAGAGAGGCTCACCTGGCACCCACATTAACATCCTTTCGGTGTCAAGCAAATACCTTTTTATTGTCCCAGACATTCTAATGTAGCTTTAACTTAGTTCACTGCTATTATTTGAGTCTCTGCTGTTATAGACATTTGGTGCATTTTGCACTGTGAGTTTTAACTCTCCGTGTTGTGATTTTGATGGATTTTGATTGTTCTCAGCAAAGTGCCACAATTGTTGCATTTGACTGATTTGTTTTCATTTGTTTAAAGTGCATGTCACCCAGACAACATGGATCATGAGGTGACTCAGAAGTACAATAAACAAAATACATAAAGGTTTCATGTTTACCTGTTCACAGGATTTCTCTCTCTCTCTCTCTCTCTCTCTCTCTCACACACACACACACACACACACACACACACACACCACTATGAGCACAAAGCATTATATTGTGTGAAAGAAAAGGAAACAAGCATTTCCTGAGCTAAGGTAAGTTATTGCTATGAGTTCACAACTGAGTGATAAATAAGAGGGAATCCACTGGTTTCAAATTTCATCTCAGATAATTGTTGCTACAAATCAAGAGAATGTGCAGTCTGACCCTGCGCATGACCTAGAAGTCCCAATGTGTTAAATGGGGCTTCTTCCTAAGCAGGGGCACCAAAGTAGACCTCAGGTTATGGGTGCCCAGCACATGCGACATGGTGTCATGATGTCACATTGTGACGTGATGTCATGATGTCACACACTCCACAGCCTTGGACAGCATTTTCGAGGTCTCGCAAGGCCTTTGACATGACTTCCATTGCTTCGCGAGGCACCAGAAGTTGTGTTGGAGGCCCTGTGGTATTGGTGCTGAGCACCCACAACAAAAATTTTGTGGGTGCTCAGGCCCCCAGGACCCCCTATTGTTGGCGTCCCTGTTCCTAAGTAAACATGCACAGCTCTACAGCCCAATTATGAAAATCCTATTTTCACCACCCCAATACCTGTTGCACTGATGTTCAGCTCGTAGGATCTCCACAGGCATCTGATTGGCCACTTTAAGAACAGGATGCTGGACTAGATGGGCCATTGGCCTGATTCATCAAGCTCTTCTTATGGTCTTACCTTATTGAGTGTTTTGAGGGCTTCCTGAGCAGCTGCAAGGGCTGGTTCAGCTTTTGCCAAGTCCTCCTCACAGTCCCTCTGCTTCTGCTGGACCTCCTGAGTGATCAAGGCTACCTTCTGCTCCTCATCGTCAGCAATAGCCTTCTCCTTGCTGACTTTCTCTGTCTCGATGCCCACCACCTGAATCAGTTTGTCTGCATCTTCATTCTTCTGCTTCAGCTCTACCTCCTGTGCTGCCAACTTTGCCTTTAAATCATCTACCTGGAGTAAAGACGATGCAAACCCAGCCAGAGGACATGGAATTAGTATTATGAGCACTTAGAGAAAAAGAATGTCTGAAAAGCGGGAGAGGGCAGTGGGGGAGAAGTCGAAAGCTCTCAACTGATGTCAAGCCAATGGATTCATTTCTATATAGATGGAGGGGGGAAAACTGGAACCAGTGTTTGGTTCTGTATTTTTAGTGGCTACATCCTGGGAACCAAACTTGATAAACTGGGAAGTCAACATCTGCTATGTCACCTGTATTTTGATCTGACATCTGGCTGATTGCTGCATGTAGTATCATATATTTAGGGGGTTCTGTACTTCTTGACCCACACATGAACCAGAAAGTTGCCCCATCATACCTTTTCTATATTCACCCTCTCAACACCTGGCCTTCATTTAATCCTCCTACTATTTCCCCACATAAGGGCAACCCTGCTTCAGCTTCACCCTAATCCTCCTCCCTGAGCTTCTTCTGTCTTCTCTGTACTGGGACAGCTGCTGTATGGGTTGGGTACCAGTGTGTCCTCATCAGTGATCATCTGCTGAAAATATTGGCGGCTTAATTCTGCAGAACAAAAAGAAGGGTCATCAGCATATGCAGATAAACACCTTCCAGATGCAGCCACTTTATGAGAGCTCAGGAGGCTTGGAACAGCCTCAGCCAACTTAAGCTGTGAGAAAATTTCACCTCCGTTTCTGGGAGAAAGGCTGTCTGCTCTTTCCATCTCAAAACCCAGCTTGACCTCCCCAAAAGCAATCCAGACAGAAACTGGGATATTGTGATTTAACTGTACTCTGAGATGGCTTTTTTCTTGCCCCATACCAAAAACATCCTCATCTCAGCTGACTTAAAAACAACAACATTATTACAGATCAATATGGTTTCTAACTCCAAGCTGCTATGCAATTTGGGACCTCTTCCTAATAACAACAAACACTCTTCCTTCTTCAGACTTGTACATTCATGTCACATGCAGCTCTTCCTTGAGCCCTCTTCGTGTGCGGTTGATGATGCACTTTCTGTCGTTGGAGAAAAGGTGGGATGTGGCACAATGGCTGAAGAAGGCACACAAAGCAATCTCTTTGGAGATGTGTTTTTTAAAGGGATGTAGAGCTAGTTTCCACATGCTATGACAGCCATACTGCTTTAAATGAAGAACTCTTTGTAGACCCTGTGACAGCAGCAGCTTCAATTCCTTTATAAGAACACTACAGCACTATACGGAACAAATATTCTTTTTATTTAACCTGCAAGGGTAAGCTCTGGGGCTCCAGGGTAAACCTTTGCCTGTGGGGAAAGGCAGACATATAATTGGTCTGGGATTCCATGCCATTTTCAGCACTGATTTTAAACACCCTGTAATCGCCCTAAAGTAAGTGGGAGGCATTTTGTGTAAGCTCTGAATAGAACCCTGTCCTTTGTATATGCCTTTGCTGAACGGCTAATCCATTTTCATCTCCCGTTGTTCTGCTGGAGGAAGCAAAATTACCCTTAGCTTACTTGGGGTTGCATAAGCACTTTGGTCAGCAAAACTCAATGGCAAGTTTGGCTCATTTAAAATTCTTTGGAGATGTGGGGAAATTGAAGGAGGAGGGATTTGGGGGTTTTGTGGGGGGGTTGTGGGGGGCTGCTTTTAGATAGGGCTTAGAGCCTTCAGCCTATGATAAGTAATTGCATGCTGGATACATGTATGAATAGAAAGTTTATCGGGATTTAAGTGCTCCGATGAGGCAACCAAGGGATTGACTTGTCAGCTCTACATAACCCTTATAATAGCTATATAAAGGGAGAGGATAGAAACACAATCCACTGGCTCTCATTGTAAGATGCAATGGCATTTCCAGACAAAGCCTTCTTTAAAAAAATGCAGAGTATACAACAGTAATTGAAGGTTAAAGATTTGACATATTTTTAAAAGGAACTAAAAAAAAAAAACCCAAGAAAGGCTCCAAAGTATTAAGAACCAGGGTTGTGTTTGAAAGCCAGGAAAATGCAACAAAGCAGAATTATTGTCCCTGTGTATAGATCCTCTGACAAAGGAAGGGAAACTGTTTTTAAAGTAGAATAAGCTTCATCACTCATGAAAAGCAAACACTGAAACCTTAATACTTAACCCTAAACTAAGCATTGCATGCAAAAATGTGTGGTGGTGATGTTATTCCAGTAGGCAATGTTTGTGTGTGGAGACACAGCAGTGGAAGGGGCATTTACACTTTCACACCCATCATGACTTTGTTCCATATTGCTTCCTTCAATGACATTTCCCCCATGAGGCTTCAAATGCATTTCTGTCCTTACAAACACTTGATTTGATGGGGGGAAGCTATGAAACAGTGAAATAATAGGTGGAAAAGTACAAATGTCCCCACTTCACTCCCAAATACTGCCAACACAAAGCAGCTTTTCTTGTTTTAAGAGCACCATCAAGCAAATACTTGTAATGTGACGTTTGGGCATCTGAACCTTGTCACTAATACCAAACCAATCTGAGGTGGGGAAAGTGTAAGTTGAGATGCTAAAATCTGCACTGGTGGCCATAATATTGGGCTAGGATTTGTGCTGGAAACTTAATGTAGGTTTCAATGAAGTATTAGATCTTTATTTTGAAGATGAAGGAGAAAACAAACTCCACATGTTCTGGTCTTAAAACTCTTCCATGAAGTCATATACATATTAGTTTGTTTAGTTCTTGTTTTTATTATGTATTTTGTGTTTTTATCTTGTGAACCACCCTGAGACCTACAAATGAAGGGGTATACAAATTTAATAAAAAAATAAATAATAAAATAATAATGGCTGACAAATCACAAGATGGCTAACAGGGGCCATCAACTGAGGGAAGGTGTGAGAAAGCTTAGTTTCTTTTATGTGAATAGGATTATCTTTTCAACCTGGTCATCAATGGTTGCAAGAGTGTTTAAAAAAAGAAAGCGATTTTTTTTTTTCTTCTGGGCTTATATGATTCCACATAAGCCAGTCAGTAAAGGCCCTTCCAAAGACATTGTGGAGGATATAGCTAACAAGCAAAGCATTATATGGCAATATAGTGGAGGGTAATCATGACCAGACAAGCGGCACAACTTTGGTATGCTTTCTTACCCTCTGTGTTGGCCCTCAAGGTTAAGTTAACAAGCTCAAAGCAACCCAACTTGCCTCCACACAGCTCTTCAACCCTGAAAATTAAGGGCTGACCAATCCACATGCTTTGTTTTCCCCTCAACTGAGAAGGGGGAAGATGTGTTTTCTCTGAGGGAACCTTAGATGGATTTGTGGATATTGATGGAAAGAAGAACAAAGCAAGCCAGATACAAGCAAGGCCAGCGCTATATAATTCCCAGGGGGACAGAAGGTAAAAATCCTGCACAAAATGTAGGAGCATTAAGAAGAGAGAGGCTTCCCAGTAGGCTCCCAGCAGGCCCTTTTAATCCGATTACCTGTGCCAGGGGTTTCAGGACTACTACATTCACTGCATCAGAAAGGTCAGCAATTAATTGCTACAGCAGGAGAGACTCAACTCTGGAATTCAATGAAACCTTTTTTAAAAAACAAAAGAAATGCTAACAGGTTGCCTCAGGGCAGGCACAGGAAGCTAAGTAGAATGCAATTCCCTTCTCATAGGGAGAAGAGTTCTGAAAATAAAATGGTTGCCCGAAAGCTTCTCCTTCCCTGCATGTACTGGCAATACTATATTGTGAAGATCAGGGAAGTCAGGGCTTTTTTTCAGGGGCAACTCACAGGAACTCAGTTCCAGCACTTCCCAAGTGGGCGCCATTGCCATTCTAAGAAAAGACACTAACTGATGTGGAAATATGGAGAACTAAATTTAAGATTGGGGAAAATGAGAAACTGAGAGAAACCAAAACTGACAGTTTCATAATTTTTTGTGGACTGGAGTCCACTTCATGAGATACATGATAAAACAACGCAGCTCTAAAAAATTCACAAAGTGGGGGCGGAATGACCACTGAGAATAGATTTCTGGGTGCACCTAGGACTTACAGGGCTCACAGCTGCTTGAGATATTTTCTCTGGCAGCCTGCCCCCAGCCCTTGGCGTTTTCAGTATGCCAGCAGATGTTCGTAAGGCACATCTCAGTCACAAAGACTGCTCCATACATTATCCAGGGAAGAGACTGAAATAGTCCTTTAAAATGTATTGATGGTGTCGTTTTGCACAAGTGAACAAGTATGTGGTTACAAAGAACAACATGTGAACCGGGGCTTGTGGTTCATCCCCCACAAAAAAAACACAACTGATAAGCCAAGAACAAACCTTGGTTGTTGTAGAAAAAGTAACTGATCATGACAAATTAGAGGGATAAAGATTAAGAAGTCCTTCTTTGTCACCTGGTACCTTTTCACTAAATTTGTAACTCATCGAGGTGGCTTTCTCTCCTTCCCCCACCTTGCCAGATTCACATTGTCCTCTGTGGTCTGATATGATACTCAAAAATTTCTAGTCTCTTCCTTAATTTCATATACATTGGTTTATGTAGGTTTTATCCAAATGTAATGTTCGCAGTACAGTACTCGCCTCTACTTTGCAATGTCTCTCACTTGTACCAATGTTTTCTTTTATAATGTTATGGTTTATATGTCATGGAATACAATATTCTATTGGGGGGAACTTTAAATAAATGTCTATTGCAAAAGGAAAAAGAACCAACTTTGAACTCACAGTTTGTTTGAAGTGAGGCAAACCACGAGGCTGACTTTGCATGCAACTCTAAGGCAAACCACAGCTTAGCTTCCAGTAGTGCCAGAAGAGGAGCAAAACATCCACAATTTACTGCTTTGCAAGCACACATGCTTAACTTGTTCATGCTTAGCTGTGGTTTAGCTTAGTGCTATATGCAAACTGGGTCTTAATATCTTCCTTCTTCAAGAAGCATAGCAGTTGCTTCAGTAAAAAGAACAAGACGATGTTAGAGCAGGAATTAAATTCACCCTATGTTCTGGCACAGCTCCAGTTTTTTAATCAGCCCACAGGTCCATCCACCTCATTATCTGATCTGTGAAAGCAGCAGGGGGCAGTGGTTCTGGGAGGAAAGCATTCGGCTTCACAATGGCAGGGGTGAGGCAAACTGCCCTGTTAATGTATCACACACATACCCCAAATTCATTACAGATAGCAAACAACAATTTATATAAATCCAATTTATATATGTAAGGCTGAAGGTAGTCCTCTTTGCACACACATACAGGCAGACAGCAGTCTAAGATGCACAGTAATAGTAATACAGAAAAGACCCACACATATAATGAATGGTTTGTTTCATATGTGCTTCTAAAGCGTACAGGATGCCATAATGGAGAAGGAAGTCATTTGTATGTGTGTGTGTGTGTGTGTGTGTGTGTGTGTGTGAGAGAGAGAGAGAGAGAGAGAGAGAGAGTAGATAGATATTCTTTTCATCTCCTACCTTTACAATATTTGCATTACTTTGCATCCTACTTAGCAACAAAGGCCCCCTCACCTGTGCAGATGTGCTGCTAAGCTTCTGCAGGCCATTCTCTAGCCGCTCCATTTTTGCTGTCAGTTCCTTCTCCTTTTTAAGCAGCAAATTCTGATAGAGCTTAATCTGTTCCAAGAATGACTTGGGGGTGGTGTAGTTATAACGGCGTTCATTACTCAGGTAAGAACGGGACATTTCATTAACACTGGTGTGCACATAAGCCATGAACTTGCTTATGGATTCCTTCACTGAAACCTAAAAATAAAATGGAAGAGGAAATATTTTGAGCCAGATGGCTAAATGCCCCATGAACATGCCTGAAATAATATGGCAGCTTAGTTACCAAGCCTCACAACTACAGCAATGACATTCCAGAAGTTGGGCCTTGTGTGTGTTATCTTCTCAAGGACCTCCTTGGGTTTTGAATCTCAGTAAAGGAAAGAAGTTATGTGGGAAGCAGTCCTCAAATAATTGCTTACCTCAATAGTTTCTGTCCCTTGCAAGAAGCGCAGGCTGACTGACTCCAGAGCTTCTCGGGGCCACTCATGGAACCAATCTATTGCTGTACAGTTAACAATGGCTGGGAACTTCCGACTACGAACTCTCAGCTTGTTCCCCACTGGGGAAAAGCAAAGAGCAACCTGAAGGAACAGAAAACAGGTGCTGAGAAACTGAGAAAGCAAGATTTGAAGGAATAGGACTTTCAGCGATTTTGTGTTCAGTATTTGGTTGTAAAATGGTGACATTTGCTTTATGTCCAAACTGTGTTTCGGGGGCCTAATCCTTTCGTTGGCCCTTTGGTCAGCCCTCACGGCCCTTCACTTCATCAATCTGGCTCTCTTTGAAAAAAGTTTGGACACCACTGCTTTAGACATTCCCGTGCACTGGGAGATCAAAAGCTCATAGGGAGGTTAAAAACACAAGAGGAAGTTTTTGCTCAGGATGTTGTGCACAGGAAAATCAAAAGTTCAGCTAGAGACAAGGTAGTTACGTGGAGAAAGAAATTTAATCAGAAAAACTTTTTAACTGATTGTACATAACTAATTGCACAAATTTTGTACAGATGACAATCTAGAAAATGTAGAAACAAAAATGTGAAGAGCTGCAAGAGAGAAAGGGCCGAAATGCTTTAAGAGAACCCAAGCTGTTAGAAGACAGCAAGAGAAACAAAGACCACAAACAGACAGAATCTGTTCTGGTGGATGTAAATGGTTAAATATTAGTTTGATAAGGGGCACAAGTCTATAATAGATACAGCTGGATGTGTTTATTTCTGTTTACTTTTTATTTGCTTTCTTGGGTATCTACTCAAGCTGTAAAATTTTATTTCCTAAACAAAACAAAACAAACTTTTAAAACTTGTTGCCTTACTAGAACCATAAGTAAAATCATTGGGGGGGGGGTTAACTGAGAGTTAATTGCCATACCACTCTACCCAGTATAGGAGGTAGGTAACAAAAGGTTAAATGACAGAGGCAAACTGAGGGAAAGCTGTCAACCTGGTGGAAGCAATACACTTATCAAGTAGGGAAGGATTTGTTTGACTGGTTTGATTGCCTCCCTTCTCTCACACAGTGCAGGAGGCTACAGTCCATGCCAGTGCAAGTAGATAAATAGGTACTGCTGAAGTGGGAAGGTAAGCAGCGTTTCCATGCACTCTGGCACTCGTCACGGTCCTCCGTGTGTGAGAAGCAGTTTAGTCATGCTGACCACATGACCCAGAAAGCTGTCTGTGGACAAACGCCGGCTCCCTTGGCCTGAAAAGCGAGATGAGCACCGCACCCCATAGTCGCCTTTGACTGGACTTAACCATCCAGGGGTCCTTTACCTTTTTTACCTTTACCATGCAGTAACACCACACAAAAACGTTACAGCGGTATGGCTTGTCCTTACGGCATTCAAGCCATGCCAGAAGCTGACTTACAGCAAGTTCCAAAAAATGCATGGCACAGAACCACAGTTCAGAAACAGAAGGCACACTTATCTAAGGGCTTCGCCACACAGTCATTTCCCTCCCCGACCCCCCAAATACATGTGTGGTTCTTACTCGTGTTTTAGGTAGGATCCAGACAATTTCCCTTGATTTAATGTTTCTGTTGCAGGGATATCACATTTTCTTAGCACTCAAATGTGAATACATTTGGGAGGAAATTGCTTAGTAAATTTATTGCAAAAAGCCAGCCAACAGAAATAGCTGTTGGAAGTGCAAGATCCGTTATTTTTCAAAGCATAACTGAAAAGCATCAGCAGATGATTGGTCCTGGGGGACCACAGTCCTACCTTGAGCTGCCGTCTAACTCTATCAATAAAGAATTTCCAACAGGCCTCCCTGGTGTCCATCAATCCTTGAGCTTTTACTTCATTCCTCATATTACCAATGATATTTTCAACTTCATCATCAGGAAAAAGATCAGGAATTTCTCCTGGAAACAAAGAGGTAATTTTACCCATTGTGATCTTTGCATCATTGGTAAAATGGATTCTGCACAGAGCAGAACATCTGCACACAGCTGTTGAGTGGGAAAGAGTCCAAAGCAAACAGTTATAACCATACTAACAAGCCCACTTGATTTTGTCTCAATGGGCCTCTAGGTAAGCCCACAGGGACTAACCTTGCAGCTGAATTATTTCTACAGTAGGTATTTGATAAAATAGAAAGAGTACACCGAAAAGCACCTTGGGGCTGTTAGCACATCTCCCAAGATAAAGAAATAAAGCAAAGAAATAGAAGAAACAATGAGGTGCAAACTGAAAATCAGCATTATAGAAAGAGCCATTTGTCATCATTCCACATCCCGGATGTAAATCGTTTCTTGCAGCCAAGGCAGAAACATCACCACCCAAAGTTACCACTACATCTATATACCAAATAGGCACCATGTTTCTATTCTGACATTATGGAAAAGAGCACTTTGGGCTCATGAGCTCTCTGGTGTGGCCACAAGGTAAAGACTGGGGCCCTTTGCTTCCGTTATCAGCTAGCCCAATCACTCATTTCACCTGAATCAAGAACTTTTGTGCATGAGGGAATCAAGCCGGGATCATAAATCACAGTCTGAGGTTGGCCATTTTGCCAAACTAACCACTCGCTGTCTGTATTCAGACATAATAAATAATCTTCCTCATGACTGTGCCATATTTTAGCATCATGTGAGAATAGAATATATTAGAATATATTTTATTGTCATATATTCTAATACATTCTATTCTCACATGATGCTAAAATATGGCACAGTCATGAGAACCAGGCCTGTATATCTTTTTATCTTTCTAAAACATTCATATTCCTATTAAACACCAGAAAGAACTTTCTGATAGTAAGAGCTATTTGACAGTACAATGGATTCCCTTGGGAGGTTGTAGACTCTCCTTCACTGGGGGGGGGGGGGTTAAGCAGAGGTTGGATGGCCATCTGTCATGGATGCTTTAGTTGAGATTCCTGCATTGCAAGGGCTGGACTACATGACCCTCTCGGTACCTTCCAACTGTCCAGTTCTAGGATTCTACATCTGGCAACTTACAACAATTAAAATCACAACAAAACAAACATATCACAACAGCAATATCACAAGCCAACCAACAGTAAAGCACAATAAAATTCTTAAAACACAGCTCAACACGTTGATAAAAGTTAAAAACAGGAAGATGGAAGAGGGAAAGAATACTTGGAGCATGCAAAGTCAGTAGGGGAGTAAAAATCTTCAGGGTTGTTGTTGTTGTTTGAGTTAAGATAGCAAGAAAAATGCTATTGCTATCTGAAAGGAATGGGCAGTATGTTTAGGGACATAACAAAAACCCAGTCACCAGCTGATCTAAGCTGATCTGAGTGAGTCTTGAATATAGCCATGGCATCTACCATGGATGGCCTTCTCCAGGGTTTTATCTAAAGAAGTCATCTCATTAACATAAGGACTTCCACTTGCACAACTTCCCCTCTATCTCCTCCTCCCCCCTCCAATCTGCTCTGTGGTTTCCCCACAACTCTCCAGAGCTGATTGGAGGGGGTACAAGGAGAGGATAAGGAGGGGAAAGCCTGATGAGGAAGCAGAAGACCTTATGGTAAAAGGATAAGTTAACTGGATGCAACTCATTGTGCTCACATTCTAAGAGTTTACTTCCAGGTAAGTAGGTAGCACTGTGAATGTGTGTGTGCATGTGTGCACACCCACATGAAAGATGGATTCTGAAATAGGAACAGGAAATCTGTGGCCTTCTAGATACTGTCGGACTCCAACTCCTTTTAGCTGGAGTCTGCATGGCCAATGATCAGGGATGATATGAGTCATAGTCCAACACATCCAGAGGGCTCCCTCATTCCTGCTATAAAGGAAACTGTTCCTTGGAATAAAGTTGCAGCTGGATCTGATTTATGTGTGTTCTCTGGAAAACATTTCACAATTTTGATTTGCTCTTGCTTTGTCTGCCTAAAAATTCAAATTGCGAAGATACATACCTGAAGCAAGCAAGTCATTTACCAAAACTAAAAACCTCTCATCGGCCACTTGAGCGTCCGTCATGAGGAAGACGGTACCAACATTCTTTAGTCCTGCTGTAATGTACTGTGCTGCCAGGTCTGCCTGCAGATACAAGAAAGGAAAAGGCATGTATATTGAAGCTCCAAAAATTCGGCTATCTGCTATTAGGTGAAATTCCAACCATGCTGATGACTAAATTCAGAATTCACCCAAATATGCTGGTATGCCTGCAGAATAAATTGCATACATTTTTAACCACATTGCAGATCCTACGGGGTACTGTTGCACACACATGAAACTGTGGGAAGGAAAAATATATAGCCTCACATTCTATCCCAAGATACATAATATCAAAGCTCAGCATTATTGTCTGAGTCACAATAGTCATTAAAGTCTCCTTGCAAAGCTTTATTAGAAGATCAATAACTGGACAACACCGCTACTCTGAATATTCACGTCTTCCTTATATACTCCTCTACAACACTGGTATTTAAAGAAAAAAATAAATGTATAATTAAAATTCTCTTGTCATTCCATCTGCCATTCTATGACAAACTTTCCTTGATGACTGATCTTTCTTAAAACAGATTCAGATGTTCAGGAAGGATTTGTAGTTCCACCCATGAGATTATACCACCACAGAATGTGAGTATGGAGTGAATGCTTATTTAAATGTACACTGAAATTAAAAGCTCTCTACAAATGGAAGGTTTCCAGCCTAGGAATCTGATTAGGTTAGGAATAGGCAGGGAGAACTCAATTTAGGAACACTTTCAAACTAAAACTCCTCACATGCATTCTGAGGCAGCACGGTTGTATGGACCTTTATGTAACTTTGGATCAACTCTTATTGTCTTGAAACTACTGAAGTTATATCACTGGGTGGGATTCAACTAATGAGTCCCATCAGCCGAAGCCCTGTGCAAGAACACCTCCTTGTGAAACAGGGCTTTCAGCATAAGTGTTTCTTTTGCACAGAGTAATTGAAAACACATTAAAATTCTGAACAGAGTCTTATTCTAAGCTAACAGATAAACTTAAGTTTATTTTCACCCCCACTTTTATGAGCTGCTCACCTTCAGGTCAGGAATCCCATAGCCTTTCCTCAAGGTGATTTGGAAAACTTCCAGTGAGCTAATGAAAGCTGCCAATCTCGTCAGGCTCTGCTTGCCACTTCCTCCCACACCAACCAGTAGCGCATTACCTCTGGGAGATTCCAGGATACGATTGATACGGCAGCTAAATAGGATGGTACACAACCACTTTGCATTAAAGTGTTTTTCCTCTGTGGTAAATTTCAGTATATGGCATTAGGGGCATCTCCTGTTATACTCAGAACTAAAAATTTCAACCCATTATGACACCTGAATAGAAACACCAGTAAATCTATACCCACTTAGTAGCATTCTGAGTCCTCTTTCATCACTTTTTCTGCCTCTTAAATGGGATTTATGTGCCTTTGAATGGAATGAACCTAATTGTGTTTTTTGGAAACACAACTATAAAGATCTGTGTAATCTAGTATGCTAATAAGCAGTTCAATTGCCAGTGCCTTTGGTTTACATATCTTGCAGAATCTGAAACTTAGCGAAACCAGAGTTCTTGTCTAATGAACTTATCATGGTTGGGGGGGGATCCCATTTCTGGAACCAGCAGGAACTACCCACCAATCTCAAGCAGGTACTAACCCATCTAGGAATTTTCTCCTAGGTGGAAGAGGAGAACGTATCATCTATATCCCCTTGCAAGCAAATCATTGCCATTCAGGCTAATGTCTCTGGACTATAATAGTTTAGGGTTTGAACACCATAATAATCCATGATGAACTGAAAATAGAAGCAAAGCTTTCCATTTTCACCTCCTCTTAGCCACACTGGAGGAGGAAAAGGGAGTATATGAGACCAGGTTTGTGCATGCAACCCAAATTACTGGGTGACAGAATAGGGAGCTACATTTGTTCATAGGCATGGAGGTGTGTTGCTGTATCGGTACATTCCAAGTATGATGTGATGTGGCCCATGAAGTACAATCTGGCCTTGAAGGACATTGTTCTCTACACTGTCCTTGCATTTTGCTGCCTTATAGTCACTACAACTCCATGGTACATAGTAAGGTAAAGGTAAAGGGACCCCTGACCATTAGGTCCAGTCGTGTCCGACTCTAGGGTTGCGGCGCTCATCTCGCTTTATTGGCCGAGAGCTGGCGTACAGCTTCCAGGTCATGTGGCCAGCATGACAAAGCTGCTTCTGGCGAACCAGAGCAGCGCACAGAAACGCCGTTTACCTTCCCGCCGGAGCGGTTCCTATTTATCTACTTGCACTTTGACGTACTTTCGAACTGCTAGGTGGGCAGGAGCTGGGACCGAGCAACGGGAGCTCATCCTGTCGCAGGGATTCGAACCGCCGACCTTCTGATCAGCAAGCCCTAGGCTCTGTGGTTTAACCCACAGCGCCACCTGGTACATAGTAAACGTACCAGTAAATATCACAAATAAATCATCACTTTCATTCACTTGATTACACTGTCATTCTTGTAGTGCATGGCACCGATGATGTCTAGCTGCCTGCATACAAAGCCATTTGTTTTGCCTGGAGATGTGAACAAACCTTGACAAAGCCCAGCAATTATTAAAGTTATGAGCTTGCAAAGGAAGGGCTCAAAACCCTTTAGTGGTTAGTGAAGATGGATTTCAGCTTCTGAGCTACTGATTCAGCTATTAAAACTTAACTTCACTTCTTGTATGTCTAACGTTCAATTCACACCTGCTCAGGGTAAAGGAGGTGTTTATTTATAACCCTGCTATCTGCCAAGGCACTCAAGGCTGCATTTATATGAAACCTGATATGCAAAAACAAAAGCAACAAATGCAAGCAATAAAGCCAAATATCATAAAATAGATTGTGCTCTCTACAGAAAAGGAAATAAAATCAAATACAGTAAGAACAAGGAGGTGTTGGAGATTTAAAGAAAGGTATTCATATTAAAAGCCTATTTTCAAAGCGGCTAACAATGATCTTTATTTCTCTTGAAAACTTTCACAGGAATGGATTTTGACGGGTCTCCTTAGAGAAGGAATGCCAGAGGCCTGGAGCTGCCATCAAAAAGGACCAGCATTGGGTCCCCACAGACCAATCTAAATAAATGAATAACCTCTCATGATGAGGGAGCCATAACATAACAAGGGTCTGATCTGCAAATCTTTTATGGGCAAGTTTATAGGAGAAGACTTTTCCAGCTGTCCAGGACTTGGAATAAGCAGCAGGGGCCAAATCACTTGGCCGATTTTGTGGCCACCTTCTTCAATCCAAGCAACTTTTCATCTGCTAGGAAGACAGTCATGTGGCCTATTCCTTCTGCCATTCAATGCAAAAAAAGAAGCAGCTACTAGCATGCAGCATGAGATGGCAAATTCATCATTTTATATGGTTAATTTGTGCAACTACCAGTAGCTTCTGCTACCTTTTTATTTTATTTTTTTGCCAGGGTTGAAAGATAAGTCCGTGGAAGGGGTCACGTGACTCTGACCTCAGTCACAACTTTCTGCTCTTCAAGGAAGAACAAGAACCCTTCACCCTCATCTGAGGCCAGGCTACAATCAGGGAGGAAAAAATAAGATGGGTCTGGTACCTGTCTGTAACGTGCAGGGAGGCTCTGTGAGCGAACGTGGCAGCTTTCCTTTTACAAGCCTGACACACGAAGTCACTGTGGGTGCCTGCCTTTGTGCACTGAACACCAGATCCTAGTACAGCCTGGTTGGCACGAAACTACTCAAGATAAAATGCTCTCTAGTAACCAAATGGAATAAAAGCACTATGGCATGCAGAGCCACTGCGATTGTATTAAACATCAAGGCCCTCTGGTGCGGGAAATAAAAGGATGCTACACTCCCCAGCACACAAAGGAGGCAAGCAGCAAGTTTTGTATGCATTGTTCGCTTTTGTGACAGTGATTGAATTTGTTGCCTGGAGTTGCAGAAACAGTTAGACTGCCCCTCCCGCTCCTTTCTAATGAAAGAAATATCATTTTGTAACAGCTGGGAGAGTTGGGGTGTGTGTGTGATCTGGCGTTCTCAAGCACATGCATTTGGGGCAGTCTCAGCATCCTTGCTTCTCGAACAACTAAAATCAAAGCCCATAGGCAACTGGAAAACCACTCACTGCAAGTATCAAACCATCCTCAACAAATATATTTATAAGTGTCTCTTTCTTATCCTGCTGTTTATATAATGCGGCCTTCCTGAAACCCCAGATTGACAAGCAATAACATTTTAGTATCCATTGCCCAAACAAAGAACTTGAATATTGTTTTTCAAAAGCCTTTGTCCACCCGTCTCCCCACCACTTTGAGGTGGGTTTGCAGACACACCACCATGCCCATCCCCAAGCGAGAGAAAGTTCACAAGCACTCCAAACAAAACATCTCCCTTACACATGGCACATGGCATCTTCAAACAGCACCAGGTTCATAGTAGAGTTGACCTCGTTGTGATTCTCTAAGGCTTCCACCAGAATCTGATTAAGTGATTCCCAGCTCTGAACAGGCATGTACTTGGGCTCTCCAATGCCTTTTACAAAATGGCAAAACATGTTCATCTTCCTAGCCTGTTCCAAGGTGTCCTCAATTTCCTAATGAGAAAGAACAAAGAAACACAATGTTCGGTTTCAGAAAAGATGAAACCCATCCAAATCCAGCAAAACAAAAAACAAATAGAAATGTTTGATCTGTTGCCTGTTGAGGAGAAAGAAAAATAATATTAAATAAAATGCTTATGACCAGACTCTCACCCCACCTCCTGCTTTCAGACACAGCACAGTTCACTACCCTTTTACATTTCTGTGTAATGGTCCATTCTGTGTGATGGTTACTTGGACACAGAGACACAGAGACACTCAAATAATAAGATGCTTATCCAGGTCAAAGATTATGTTCCCACGATGGAGGAGAATACATGCCTACCACCCTCTTCATCACTCCACATATGACTTTTGCTTCAGGTAAGTGACTGAAGTGGGCCTGCATTACTTACATCATAGAACTTCTTCACTGTCTCTGCCTGCAGTTTATCAAAGAGGACAAAGTCCTTTTCATCAACCATCTTATCCCGGTAAACACGACTGGATTCATGCAAGTACAGCTTTACTAAGTCATGGGGAGCCTTCAAACATTCAGGAGTTGAAAACAGAACACCCTGGAAGCAAAGAGATGCATATGACATACAGATCATTTTTGGCACGGATGCAGAGCTGCAGGTCTAGCTGTGAAAGCAAAGTGAGAGATTCAAATGGCAGCTTGTGCAATTGCCATGTTCAGGAAAGTGTCAGTCCCACTTTATTCCATGCAATGAGGTTCTTGTTTTGCATGACACAGGCTACCTTGCAACCCCTTCCTATCATTTCAGGCTGAGTTCTGTGGATGGTAACCTACTTACAACTAAAATCACAAAGCAACACATCCACAAGATCTGTATGCTAAAAGGAACAAACACTTCCCCACGCCACTGCCATCTTTCTTGATCAATTAGACTTGCTGTTCCACAGACAGTGAAGGAGTGAGGGGGCATGACTCTGAATGCTGCAATGTTTTTTGAGCCTTCATCCTGATTTGTTTGCAGTGAAGTTATATAATGTTGATTCAAGCAATTGTTATCCCACACTTTCTAGTGTGTTTTCCCATCACTTTCCTTACCGCAGAAACTCCAGGGAGGTGGTAAGTTTGTTGGGCAATTGCACCAAATCCACTTTTATTATGCAACCTGAATTTGCTCATTGTAACCTGCTAAATAGCAACAATCTGGAAGTGACCCCAATCATTTGACCCTTCTTATCACAAAAACAAAAAGCATTTTAACTTAAGTGTGCTAAGGGGTAAGTGATCTTGTGTGCATACTCTAGCTCAAGTTGCCTCTTAGGAGCAACTTGTAATGAGAACAAAATAAAGAGAGAGAGAGAGAATGTTGTTCCCACAAGAAGAATATCCCATTACAAAACCTTAAGCTTTCCAGAAGAGAAGATTGGCCGTATTCTATTAGATCCACCCCAAACCTAGTCCTATCATGAATTATGTACAGATATGACCTTTGATTTTAGTGGGATTCACGCCCACTAACTTGGTACACCAATTAGGATTACAACAAATGTATAAAGTTGTAATTAATTGTATTCATTGTTCAGGAACCTCCCAGTGCTGTCCTGATTTAACTTGTAGCAGACAACAAAAATGCAGGCCATACACACTACCTCATACGCAACCATTTCCTGCAGACAATGCCATTCACATTTCTGCAGGACAAAAGCAGCTTGGGAATAAAACTGGATGATTTTTTTAAAAAATGGACTTTAATCAGGCAGATATTACCTCAAGAAAACATTAATTTCTGCCAGGTAATTATGGCATGTTTATGACGCCTTCTAAAAATGCATATGGAAGGGTCTCTTTCAAATAGAAATCCTTTTTAACAAAGTCCATTAACAATATCTATGGGTCTGGTGACATTAAATTTAAAAGAAAACCTCTACTGAGTTATTCAGAAATTCTAAGGTGCACTTAAAAGTAATTGAAAACGCCTTGCTTCTTTCAGCTATTCCACATTTTGAGGTTTGAGCATAAGTGGACATGCATTCCTTCAACCAAAATGCTGTTAAAAACAACAGCCTAGCAGCCTTAGTGTGTGTGTGTGTGTGTGTGTGTGAAAGAACGTCGTAGCAACTCCAATTGAAAATAACAAGAATGATTAGATTTCCTTGAGGACAGACCACATCCTTTTTTAGTCTGTAACAAACCAATTTAATGTCCATAGTGTGCCATACACTCAACACAGATATGAATGGTAAGAATAAGAATATCCAGTGAAGAACAGATAACATTTTCTTAACAAATCTACAACTATAGCCAGTATTCTATTTCTTAAGGGAGGTGCCACAAAACTGCTCCCTCTGGCCTGAAACATTTGCCCTGATCCCAATTATTTCGGGATTGGCAGTGAGGGAAAGACACTCTCAGTATGTTCAGTGGCACTCTGTTCTTTATCACATGGTCTAAGGCTGAGGCATTTAAGTACGCTTTGGAGCTAAGCCCAGCAAAGCTTTGTTTCACTACATCCTGAACACTATACAAATTCCCAAAGAAACCAATAACAAATTCTATACTCCGTGCCTTCGACTCCTTTCCAGAGATATTTTTATTGCAAACCAAATCCTATCAACCAAGATAAACCTTTACTGCTCTCAACAAAATCCCTTAAAAAAAACCCTGCCCGATACATATTTTAGAATAGGTCATTCCAATCTATGCTACATGCAGCGAGTAACCAGTCCTGCCCGGGTATTTTATTTTTTTTAGAAACCAAACAAATATTGTGAATTTTAAATGGATGGTACAATTTGTAGGTTTAGACCCACCACATCAAAAACCAGGTGAAGTCACCACCATCTTGATTCAGGTGTGCTAGTGAAAGTTATTATGTGGGCTTCCACTTGCTGGACTGGTGATCTGAATATAGCATGATATGGCCAAGCTGCCATTCAATGGTTTGGTTCCTTTCACAGACTTTTTCAGCCTGGCCAAAGAAAAGTTGTCCAGAGTTGCAATCTCACTTAAGTGAGCTTCCAGGGCATTAACATTCCGCTGCACCTCCTCTCCAGGCGTGAACTAGAGAAACTGATTAAGAGATACAGCTGGGATAAGGCTTCACCAGAGAGTAAACTTCAGCAATAGCTTAGCGAGTGGTATAATAACAATTAGTCTGGGGAGCAATACAATTTGAGCAGTGAAGCTGGGTAATACGGTAATTATGCACAGTAAGAAATAATTTTTGCACTTCCGCCGTGCTTTGGAGCAACAACAAAGAGCAAAGATAGTGCTGAAGTTTTTTACTTCTGCAGAGCAGGGATGCCTCAATACGGATCCCACATCTTTAAACAAAAGAGAACCACATAGTCTGGATTTGGGCTGTCAAATCTGCTGGAAGCAAGGCTTCCGCCTTCACCCCATAGATGTTAAGACCTTTAAAAACTTTCTGAAAGCTTCACCTGGTGTAGAATACAGTAGCCAATTTATTTATTTTTAAGAGGTCATCATAAGAAAGGGGAAAACACGGCAGATTAAACAGCTTTAAAATATCACATAGCTGTTAACCGTAGGGCACTCCCTCACAGCAGCAATGACCTTTACAGCTCTATATGGTCTGTATTCCTCAGGCAACCGCAACACCTTCTCCTGTATGAACCTCCCACAACTGTTAAGACACCCACATGAGCTTCTATGCTCACAGAGCAGGGCTTTCTCTGTTGCAGCACCACGATGATACAGTGTGCTTTTAAGGCCCTGCTCTGTCTTTTTTTACTTTGAAATATCTAAAGACAACCTTCAGGTATCCTCAAACTTTCCTGTTTAATGACTGGTGCAAACTGTGGTCTATTGTTATTTCTTATGTTTATGCTCAGTTGTTGCTGCTGCTGCTGCTTGACCTTGTTTTAATCATTTGCACTGCCATTGTCTCACGTCGTTTTCTTTATTTTTTAAACAGGAAATGGTAAAGAAGTTACATAAATATACCTGTGCTACTCTGCATCATTCAAGAGAAGAAAAAGGGGGAAAGGGATTGTTTTACAGCAACAATATGCTTACAGCTTGCCTGTACTGATTTCCATTGTATCATCCAAGTGAGCAATCTGGACAGATGCATAATACAGTGTGCATATGACAAAGGTCTCAATTCAGCACAGTTTTCTATTTCAGATAAGCTGAGATATCAGACCACACACCTGTATCATGGATTTCACCATACCAAGTTTATTTCAGCCTAGATGTCAGAGGCAAAGCACAGCAGTTTTGTAGCAAAATTTAAAAACAAACATTCCAAGTACACAAGAGTCACAGAAAGCAAGAGCATCCATATATTTCACTCTCACTTTATAAATTTCCCAAGGACTGTTATTTTATAGGTGTCAAAAATCTGCCACGAGCAGATTATATATGGGGAAGTCTCACTGACTTCAACAGGGCCAAGAGGACACGAGAATGGCAGCAGCCAAGTTCTATAATAAACTTTCTCAATTCTTTGCTTTTACAAAGAAACATTAATTTTCTCTCTCCTTTTCTCTCTCTCTCTCTCTCTCTCACACACACACATATATATATACTGCTGACAATCAGGTGTGCAAAATGCAACACCCATCTGGAAGGTTTCCTTTATACTCTCAGTGATTTCTGTTCCTGGTAATTTGAAACTTGTCAACTAAAGTAACTAAGTCTGGCTATTTTATCAGATTGCGGATGATTTCAAGGAGAAGGAGGAACCTTATGCAACCAACTTTGCTCACACAAAAACCACCTTTCAGCTCTTGCCGATAGTAATAAATACACAGTGGCCCTTTGATTACTTCACACAAAACGTGCCTGGGACTTTTCAAAATAAAATCCAGCAAACCCTTTTTATACAGGAAATGAGCAGAACTTGGGGATAATTATTCAAAGTAATTATTGTTTAAATTCTGGTCTGCCTTAATCAGTTTGTAGCCATCCATACAGCTAGTGCTGTATGAGAGATATATGGATGTAGCAATTAATTAATACAGAAAGAAATATGAGAAAATAATGAACAAATGTATTTCTGAGACAGAACACAAAGGGAAGTCAGTTTACTCATATTGGCACATGTACTAATGAAGCAACAGATATGCAAAAAAAAAATGCCACAGGATGCTTGAACTGAGCAGGCTGTTGACTATCAGTGCTTGGATTTGCATGCATTTTGTGTAAGATGCACTTGAATTGTGAACATCTCAAGTAACCTGAAAAACAGCTGTTGCAAGAGCAACCCTCAAGTGTCCTCAATACTGAAAGCCATTAAACACTGAACCACTTGATTTCTTGCCTAGGATAAAGGAGATGTTAAAGGGCCACTACATTTTTGCATTTGCATCAACATTAGCAGTTAAAAGGGAGTTTCTGGTGTCTAACAAATTGCAAAACAGCAAGCGATAGCCTCAAACCAATTTTAGCATTATGCTCTTTCCAGAATGAAAATGAGAGCCACTTAATGCAACTTAGGTAGAAAGACAATCAGAGCTTCTTATGACACAAGCACATTTATTGTTGATTATTTTTTTAAAAAACTTCCACTTTACAGTCTCTGCAACATGACAACAACACAGAAAGCAAAGTGCAGTTTCCAGCATTCTCATGAAAGGATCAAACAATGTATAAGGCAACTGCAGGACTGAAAAGTTGGAATAAAGCATAACTGTGGGGAATATAGCCAAAACATTCTGTCTGTGTATATGTGAGCAAAATCCACTTGACAGTCTCCAGTGAGTGAAGTGTCACCTTGGGCCTCTACACACATTTGGGGAAGACAAGACCCCTTTGACCACCATTCATCCCATTTAATCCTAGGAAGGACGAACAATATCTCATGGCCGCTGCATCGGGCATGCATTATATATTACCATGCTATGGCATGGCATGGTTCTATACAGCATCAGCATCACTCCTTTTCATTTCTAATTACAAAGTCTAATTTAGCTAAGGGAGCACACAGCTCCCAACTGGAAGAGCTACTTACTTGGAAGACATTGGACAAATCTCTCAGGTTGAAGTTGTAATGAAATTTGATAGCTGTTGGCAGGAATGTTGCCGCCACTTTCACGTGCAGGGCAAGAGCCAGACTTATTAACTGCTGTGATGATTTCTGTAAAGCCGCAGAGAAGTTCCCCTGCTTCAGGTGCTGAGTTAGGATGGTGCTGTAAATCGTGGACAGAGCATCTGACCCAGGAAATGAGAGGGCAAACACACTGAAGTGGCGCTGCATAGAGGAATACACAATACAAACTAGTAGGTATTGAATGTAACAGAAATAGGATGGGTTTGGGCAGGATCACTTTCACTGGTGCAACTTTTCCCTTGACCTGATAATAGCAAATGCCTGAAAGTTTTCATACACCTGTCTCCAAAGGGAAGAATCATCAATCACACCCAGTGGGCCACAGACAACTACTCAAGTGAAACTCATAAATAAAACACGGATAGAGATGATGATGCTGGATCATAGGCCCAAGGCCAGATGTAGAGCAGTGCTTGACCTATATTGCACACCTCATTCTTCCTAACTCCCAGATGTTGGACACTGGGAAATCTGCCTACCAGGAAAATAATGGCATCACTAGATAATTCTAAGTTAACTTCCTGCTACAAGACTACTACTACTACAACTACTACAAAGAACATGGGTGGCGCTGTGGTCTACACCACTGAGCCTCTTGGGCTTGCTGACTGGAAGGTCAGCAGTTCGAATCCATGCGACAGGGTGAGCTCCTGTTGCTCTGTCCCAGCTTCTGCCAACCTAGCAGTTCAAAAGCACACCAGTGCACATAGATAAATAGGTACCGCTGAACTGGGAAGGTAAATGGCATTTCTGTGCACTCTGGCTTCCATTATGGTGCCCCGTTGCACCAGAAGCAGTTTAGTCATGCTGGCCACATGACACGGAAAGCTGTCTGTGGACAAATGCCGGCTCCCTCGGCCTATAAAGCGAGATGAGCACTGCACCCATAGTCACCTTTGACTGGACTTAACCATCTAGGGGTCCTTTACTACAAGAGGGCCAAGCATTTGACATGACACTTTAAAAAGTAGCAGCACTTGTACTAATAAAGTACTGCTTTAAGAATGTTGAAATCTGCCCCTATCCATTATTACAGACATCCAAACAACTCTGCAAGATATCTAAGTATATTCGTTCTGTGTTGCAACTTAAGAATAGGGAAGACTGAGGTTGCAAGACAGTGGCTTTTGCCATAGACCATCTTGGTCTTTGAACAAGGAATGTTCCAGCTAATGCAAGAGGCACTGAACTATGCCAGTTTTCAGGTGCCTTATCCCTCTCCCTAAAATAAAAAAAAATCCAAGTCACACTTTTAAATTACCAAAGTAACAAAAAGGTTAGAAAGGTCCTGTGATTCTTCTTGTAAAGGATATTTGCCAAAGAATTAGTGTATAATCCCACTACAACAGGACATCCACTGCAACCTATCACTTGGCTGCCTAGTGTTTACATGGCAAAAAGCCAATTTCACCTGTGAATTCAACAAGAATCTTCATACCCAAAAAGCTCCAGCCCTTTCAATATGGGCTTTGTAATCAGGGATATGGGCTAGATGAAAATGCTTGATGAAGTGTTAGAAAGTGTGGAAGAAAAAGTAGAAGCCAGTGAAAAAGAAACAATGCTGTTCAAAGTTCCAGCAAAACAAACAGAACTACTCCAGTCCGTATGCCTTGAAAAGAGTTTGCCACTGTCCTTGGTCCTGAAATATCATTATATTGGAACTGTATTATGAAATCAGATTCCAACACAGGGGCTGCAATGTAAGATTTTCTGATGTTTAAAAACAGCAAAGCAGTGACAGGGGTATGAATGGGCTCTACACAGGGAAGTTGGTACTAAAAATAAAATTTAAAAATCTCCATCCTTTTTTGCAGCTGTGTAAGTTCAGTACATCTTACACCCCACTTTCTTCTCATATCCAGAAAACACTTGCTAAGTTTTATTTCAAAGTTTTCATTTCTTAAAGTTTGTCTTCACATGGAGACCATCTAGGATAGCTTGCAAAGAAATGAGTGTGTTAATCCTTCCAAAGATTGAGTGAACCCAACAGCGGCTTTCTCCTTGCCAGGTGAACAAGCAATACCTGCAAGCGTGGGTTGATAGTGAAGCTGCCTGCTGTGGGATTCATGCACGACACGTACTGCACATTCATGATCTCCTTCAGGGACAGCTTGTTTCTGTCATACCTTTGCAAGAAGAAGAAAAAAGAAAAGAATGCATCACCCTAATCACATCCTATTAGTGACAAACAAACAGCAGTGTGCCTGCCGGACTTTGCCAAGACTCAAGCAGCATGTCAGATGCGTACTGGGCACCTGCTGTATCCCAGCTGCTTTCAATTAATATTCCAACAGAGGTTGCACAATATTGGGGAATGAGGCTAGGATTCGCATATGTCTACATAACATCTAGCACAGCAGGGACTCTATATCGGGGAGAGTATCACACTTCCATTACAGTATTTACAGGCAATGTTCTAGGGCAGGGGTCAGCAACCTGTGGCCCATGGGTCGCAAGCGGCACACGGGGGCAGTTTAACCGGCCCACAAGCCCCCCCTGAACCAAGCCGCTTGGCCAGCGACTCCCCGCGCGCTGCGCTAAACCAGCACAGCATGGGGACTTGCTTCCGCAGCACTGGAAATCGTGTCTGCACATGCCCAGATGCCGTAAATCACATGCGAGCACAATCCGGCCCATGGAGATATCTCCGCGGGACTTGACCGGCCCAGGCAGGTAAAACATTGCCAACCCCTGCTCTAGGGCATGATGAGTGGGATAGAAATTCAGCAAATAAATACTAATAAATTAGCCCAAAGGCAAATTTGAGAGAAAATACACATATGTCTTTTAAGAGGGTCTGAAAGTGATAGGGAAATAGAACAGAATTATGACTAAACACATGCCAAAGTGACAAGGACTGTAAATAGACAGATCTATCCCTATTTTACCAGTGCCCATAGTCCAGATGTTGCCGAATCAGTGTATGAGGCTGGACTGTTCCATAAGTGTCTACTTCAGGCATATTCATGTCATCGATGAAGTAGATAAGCTTCTTGGTGCCAGGAGGGCCGTAATTCCTTCCTGCCTTTTTATCCAGCGGCTTCTCAAGAACAGCTGTGAAGAAACAAAGGCTCTGAGTTTTCAAAAGTGTTCTTTCCAACACTGTGATACTAAACCAGAATGTGAACTGTAAGGCAGCTAGAAAGTGGTGACTCCCTTTGATGAGGAACCATACCCCTGTTACCTGTACAGGTATGTGGTGGAAGTGGTGTGTCGCCTTACAATTATTTACAGAAACAAGAGAATGAAGATGAGAAAGGCTGATGAAAGGATTGCAGTGGCTGAGGTTTAGTAGACTGCCAAGGCAAAAAGAGAAAAAAAATGTTAGGCAGAACCCAGATATTGTTAGGCCCCATCTCCCAACAGCTGAACCTTGGCCAATGTTCAGCAGTTGTAGGCCAGCAACATCTGGAGGGTTGTACATCCTTGGTTTAAGTTAGGAGTGACTAAATATGGGAAAAGAAAGAAGAATAAAATGTCTCATCCAGAGTTGTATCCAACTAACGCTGAATAACACAACCTACCAGCGTAAGGATTTCTACTTGTGCACTGGAACCTCCACCTTCTCCTCCCCATGAACGGCCCCCTAAACCAGTTCTATGAATTCACGCAACCCTCTGGAGCAGATTTGGGTAGGGTGCAGAGCACATACTTGGGTGAGGAGTAGAGGAAGTTATGTGGTGCTAGTGGAAATCTTTGCACTGACCGGAATATGTGTGGTGTTTTGTTTTGTTTTTTTAATACCACCCTCAAACTGCAATCCATAGGAGATGAATCAAAAGGGACATGATCATGGTAGAAAATAAAGAGGGAAGACACACAAGTCAGTTCTGCTGACAGAGAGTTTAAGATGCCACATCTGTAATGGAATGCAGGGTTGTGGGATTTTACCCTGCACATATTTAAACAATACTTGGACTGGAAGAGGGAATTTGCAGTACTAGCATATACTGAAATATACAATGCAATGATGTCATATCATACATTTCCCTTACTGGATGCTAAGGAAAGAAGAGAAGGGGAACACTCTGCAGAGCTGCTGTTTTTTGACAGAGGCTCCACAATCAGCATCATGTTTAGACCCAATATTGGGCAGCAGTCTTAGATGCAACCAGTTCTGGCTCCCAGGAGAGTGTTTTAAATGTGGCATGCGTGTTTCTCAGGGGGGAAATGATTTTTGTTTGCATCTGCAAAAAAGTGAAGCAGCCTGTAGCATTGGATAAAGACCAAAGGGTAGGATAAAGACCGAAAAACTGAGATGAAAAGCCCACTAAAATTAGTCAATAAAACACTTTTAGCAGCACAGTTGTATTTTTCAATGTGTAATGGTTCTACGGTGCAGATCATAATTCATCCAAGATATTGATTTATTTATTCTTGGCCCCTGAACCATATTTTGGCTTATCAGAAACAATGAGGAGTCACTCACAAGAAGAAAGCCATTGTATATTGTGGCAAACCATTTATAGGGGCCCTAGAAGATATTGATCAGAACTGTCAAGCAGCTTTCTCTCAAAGGCTTGGAATGTAACCTATTTTTTCGGTAAGAAGATGACCAAGTTATACGCTTTGGTATTTGGACATCTATATGCATGCTTTATTACCCAGACGGTCAACAACAAGTTGTCTGAAGCCGTGTAAGGAATATTTTAATTCAAAGCTAGTCAGCTGAATACATGAGAGATTAACCTGTGCAAATATTGCACAAAACCAAGTGATCAAGACTGCTAAGCTAGAACGAAGGGCTAGTTTGGCTTGAGAAACATTCATCAAACTGAAGCCTTTGTCACAGAAAGGTAACACTTTGTCCAAAGTGAAATTGGAAATTGTACACTACAAGCTTCTTACTAGTCATCGCTCAAACATGCTGAATCTTACACATGGACAATAGGAACAGAAAACAGCTTGATGTCAAGGTAAGGTGCCACGGGCAAATTAGAGGTTTATGTAGATGGACAAAGGAAAATCATCCAAATGAATACCACAATTTCTTTTGCACAGTGCAACAAGGCATAAACAAGTCCTTTCTTCAAATCACTGAACTTATGGCATTCAATAGTAAGCAACAGTCATGATTCCTCTTGCATTGTGATTATGGTCTGAAATACAGTCTTAGGCTAAGGGGGACAATATGGGCTAAGGTGCCCATATTGTGTGAATAATCCCTGGCTGGGAAGACCAGGACAAATTGTTAAGAAGAGAAAGAGTAGGGTTAAAAGGAAGTGGTGCTCACTAGAATAAGATTTGCTTCTGGGAGGACTATGCAAGAAGACAGTGTGCCAGATGGTAATAATAATAATTTCTTAGCTCCTTTTATTTGCCCCCTCCTGCCCTGCATTTGGTACACAACAGAAATGTATGGATGTGTACTCTTTTTTAAAAAAAACATCAATGCTTTATGACAACTGATGTTTTAAAAAAGTGCCAAGGTTTGCTTCTCCCACGTTTTCATCTCTCTAGGAAAATTGTTTTGCCAAAAGCATCACTATCAGGGCAACTTCACATATTCGTTCTTTGACATAGTAATCACTGTGCCACCAAAAGCACGTACATTTTAAGTACATATACATTTAAGCATGTACAAGTATTTACCCTGAGTGCAAACATCAAGAAGCAGCTGCATGTATCAACATGTTGAACAAGATATTTGCACCGGCTTATATACATTACAAGGTACAAACTGCTAATTTTAGATTGCCTTATTAAAAAAAATAAACTGGCAGTTCTTAGTAGACTTTCATCATAGTAGCAAAGCCTGCAATAATGTTTTCAAAGATCAGCATCTTGCAATTGACAAGGAACTTCTCAACAATCGCCAAGCTATTAAGGGCAGGCTATCATTTGCTTTTCACTAAACTAATCACATATTTGCAGGTTATTAAAAATGCTTTTTGTTTTGTATTTAGTGTCCACTGCTAAGAATCCATCTCATCTTGACAGTTTGTGGCACAGAAAGATCCTGAAATGATGGGTGCAAGATAACACCTCTGTCAGTGAGGAATCTTCCTCTTTAAACAACACCCCCCTCAAAAAAATATTAAATTTCTGGAAGTGAGAGAATGTCTTTCAAATATGCATTTAATTAGAGCCTAATTAACATAGAAAACATCCCTTTTAGGGATTTAACAAGTATGCAAAAGATATATCAAATTGAAATGCAATTACTGAGAGATCAAATGACATGTTGGTAAAAGCAGCATTTTAATTTGAGAATGTCTCTCACAATAATATCAAAAGCCACATGTCTCTTGCACAGATACTCAGGCCCCAATTATACTGGAATAAACAATCACTGTGTTTTAGGGTTATTAAGCATCTGCTGTGCTTTCCCAGAGGCTGATGGGCTGAGAGACATCTATTTCTGTGGAATTCTCCGGGGGCAGGTTTGCCACATGAAGAAACCTTGTGCAAGGCTCCATAGCTTGAAATGGGATTTAGATGGCTCAGTGGCCTTTTTCAGAATCTTTCCAGGATTAAACGCATTATGTTCTACAGTTAATTGCATCTGGAAATCTGCTAAGCACCATGGCCATGCAGGGGAATGCAAACATTTTGTAGAAACACAAAGCTCTTTGATGCCACATGAAGCATCCCATCATGTTACCTTTCCCAGGGTGGAATTATTTTCACCTAATCACTAAACATTTGTTTGGACATACAAATCTCTTGCATGTGTGGGATGTCCCATTCACTAAACGGAGAGATCCGATCTGCCTGCATTTGCCCTTGCAAGGGTAGATCAGGTACTTTTCACCAAAATGCGTGGGAATCTCTTGCCAGCAGGCAATACTCTATATGCATGTTAGAGGGGTTATGCTCATTAGAGATTTTATGCCCATAAACAATCAATCAATGGTGGGGCCTTCCATCTCCATTTGCAGCATGCATCAGAATGTGACAGTGCTTTACCAATGCAAGAGCAGTCATGTGATACTAAACATATTCTGTAATCACGTAACACAGAATCTAGTGGCATGTGGAAAACCACAAATACTTTTTTATTTGAAGGGGCTAACTATACATGTCACATATATAGACCTATACTAATAGAGGCCCCAAACTCTGTTTTCCTCCAGTGGGGGAAAATTCAGAAAAAAAGCCATTTTCAACAAGTGGTAGGAGAGAGGAGAGGGGGTCAAAGTTCAGTGATACAGCATTTGCATTGCATACAGAAGGTTTCTGGTGCAAACCCTGGGATCGTCTGTAAAAAGGAAAAAATCAAGTAGCAGGTGATGGGAGCGACCTCTGCCAGAAAAGGTGCAGAGTCGCTGTGACTCACTGTAGACAATACTAAGCTGTAGTCTGAACTGATATAAAGTAGTCTGAACTGATATAAAGTAGTCTGAGCTGATATAAAGTAGCTTTCCAGGTTCGTATGTGATGAAGGCCTTCCCTCACCAGCCATTTCTACACCCCAAACACCATTTCCAGCTCCTCCTCCTTCCAGAAGAATTCCAGATACGTGCTGGCAAGGGCAAATATGCGCCTTAAACCCCATTAAAAATGGAATTTGAGAAGTTACAGGAAGCAAGATTATTAAATATATGCACCCCAATATGGTTCTCCACTCCAAGTCCCAACCTCAAAGCTGCTTTTCTATTACAGTGGACCCTCGACTTACGAATGTAATCCGTTCCGACAGGAGTGTTGGAACTCGAAAAAATCGTAAGTCGAGTCCCCATAGGAATGCGTTGGAGAACGCATTCGTAGCTCGAAAAAACCTTCGCAAGTCGAAAAAACCCTATCTAAAGCGGCTGCAGCTTCCAATCGGAAGTCGAAAAAATTCGGAAGCAGCGGCCGCTTTGATCCCTCGTAACTCGAAAAATACGGAAGTCGGGGCATTCGTAAGTCAAGGGATCACTGTAAGTGCATCTGCATGCAACCTGTAAAGAGTTTTCAGATCCAACGATCAGAGAGACAATCCTGAAAATATGCTAGCAGTATAAAGGGCTGTGAGAAGTCTCAGAGTTGTGGATCATTTTGCACCTTCTCAAAACGCCACCAATTCCCCTATAATGTTTGCAACCAAGAAAGCTAAGTTGGAGCTGCAAGGAAAGAAGGCAGGTCTGCAGGTGGATAGTGCCTGTAAAAACTGTGCCATTTTCCCTCACAGACTTGCTACGTTCTGTGAACTCCTGCAAGGGAGTCTCCCAGTCCTCATTACTGGGACATGGTCCAGCACCCTTTCACGTCCATGCCAATACACACATTCTTGGAGCAAATGGTGACTAAATCAGTCACTCTAGTGATGAGGATGTCGGTTCTCCCTGATAGGACAGTGAACAGATAGATATGATCTGTGGGTCACAGATCCCGTTAGGTCAGTAAAGCAGCACTATAGGAAAGTATTAGTGTTGGCAGGCATTGGGTAGTTTCTTCCTTCTCCTGAAACTGATGCTGGGCAAGCAAACGGTGTCTCTGAAGCTCTCTGGGATGTCATGTATTATTCTGGCTGACTGTTAGGTTTTAAAAAGAGTGAAACAAACACCCGTTAGAAATACCCGCCAAATGATAAACTGCAAAACAGGACCAAGTAAATCTAAACACTGAGCAGCATAAACCAAGGTGCAAGGGGTATAAATCATGTTCAGCACACACCAGCAACTGTGTCTGAGGCACATTCTTACACTAACCCACCCTGTGGATAACTTATTCGGATTCTGTGCCCCAGCCTCTGGCCATAACTCTCAGTCCAAGTAAATGTGGAAGAAAAAGTTGCTGCCATACATCTCAACAGCAAGAAAAAGCTTTTCCCTCTGACACTAAAATGTGTCTGTTGGGGCTCACTTGTGCTCTAAGGTTTTATAATCTTGTGATGTTTTTATTATTTTATTGTACACCCTGCTGATATTCTTCTCTTAAGTGGCAGTTTATAAATTTTCCTACAAATAACGATATACAGAAACACCAATGGGTTTGGCTCATTATGAACTCTCACAAACTCCAACCTCTTTCAAGCAGAATTTGGAAAATGAAATGAAGCATGTGTTTGTACTTTAATGACAATTAACACCTTTCCTCTGTTTCAAATGTGGATCAGTTTTTTCCTCAAAAGAAGTGTTTGCTTCTGAAACTATCAGAGATTCGTGACATTTGTTCTCCAAGTCACATTCGTTTAGGTAACAGCAAATCACCACAGGTAGATAGCCCCAGTTACAGGTAGCTAGCCGTGTTGGTCTGTCATAATCAAAACAAAATAAAAAAATTCCTTCCAGTAGCACCTTAGAGACCAACTAAGTTTGTTCTTGGTATGAGCTTTCGTGTGCATGCACACTTAGGGATACTCAAAAGTTAACAGAGGGCAGGGGCAGACTTTGGTCTTTCAAAGGCTAATCCAAGGTCGGCAACCTAAGGCCCATGGGCCACAAGTGGGCCACGGGGGTCGTTTAACCGGCCCACGAGCCACCCCTGAACTGAGCCACCCGCTCGGCGACTCCCCGCACACTGTGCTAAACCAGCACGGTGCGGGGACTCGCTTCCATGGCGCTGGAAATCACGTCTGTGCAGATGCAGACGTCGGAATCACGAGCACGCAATCTGGCCCACGGAGGGATCTCCGCTGGAGTGAACAGGCCCAGGCGAGGTAAACCTTGCCGACCCCTGGGCTAACCTCTCGCCTTCCGTTCTGCTCAATTCCCTATGTGATACTTGCAACACCCTGCAGTGCCCCCTAGGCTCAGCAGCCAGTAGGGCGGAAGCAGTTGCGCTGCCCCAAATCCACCTTTGCAGTGAGCCTGTTCGGATTATACAGTACATACTCAGACTCTAGAGTTATGCTGAAATCAGGAGCAGGTCTCAGGCATATGCATATTTTCTCCACCTCCTCCATACACCTTAACTGAGAGACACCAAGTTTATTTAATTCAAGATCTCCCTGACTCAACCATCCAGATTACAATATGTCTATAGCTTTCAAAAGGTGAACATAGTCTGGACATCACCTGTCTCCCCCTCCGACTTTAAGGTATATTTATCCCAAACAGGTCTGGATGCATTGGTGCCCATAAAGGCAGGTAGATCCCTATAAATGATTCAATATACACAATAGAGCACTGTAATACAGATACTGGAAGAATGATACCATGACTAGGTCCCCTCAGGGCATTTTCCATATGCATGCGCTACCTGAAGCTGCATTGTTTACACAGCATTTATTAAACTATGACCAGGTTTCCAGCTGGGATTATTAAAAGACAGAGGAAGCTATGAGCAGCGACAAATCACCTGCAGCATTCTCCATGCCTAAATATTTCTAGCTAGAACTACTTCTTCTGTTGCTGCAAAATGTATGAATTAGTGGCATTCCTGTTTTCACATATGGTGCCTTTTATACTAAAATATTTAACTTGCATATTCAATTAGAGCCAGACAAATGTGCTGTAAAAAAAACAACAACCCTCACTATCTGACTCCCCAATTCGAAATAATGCACTAACACTGGGTTCCCGCCAATGAAAAGGCCATTTGAGTGTAGTGGCATATGCACACTTCCTTCAGGCCCATTTTAATCTCAACAGCACTGAAGTGAAGAACAAACAAAACAAAAACTAAAAGGCAATTGTTTCTTATTTAGGGCACTGTTGCAGGGATATGGATCAAGCTGACATCATTTATCACAGAGAGATTCCACAACATAGAAATACAAAATGAGAATACAAAATACATAATAAAACAAAAACTCCCACAAATGCATTTAAAAGGCCATAGGATGTTTATCAGCCAAAGGGCTGGTTATAGAGAAATGTTTTTGCTTGGTGCCTAAAGATACATAATGAAGGTGTCAGGCAAGCCTCCTCGAGGAGAGCATTCCACAAACAAGGAGCCACCACAGAAAAGGCCTGCTCGTGTTGCCACCCTCTGGACCTCTCATAGAGGAGGCACATGAAGAAGAGCCTCAGATGATGAATGCAGAATCCGGGATGGTTTATATAGGGAGAGGCAGTCCTTGAGGTATTGTGGTCTTGAGCCATGTAAGGCTTTATAGGTCAAAATCAGCACTTTGAATTGGGCTGGGAAACTCATTGGCAGCCAGTGCAGTCAGATCAGGATTGCTGTAATATGCTCAGTCTTGCCCCAGTGAGCAGACTGGCTGCTGAATTCTGCACCAGCTGAAGTTTCCAAACAATCTTCAGAGGCAGCCCTATGTATGACACATTGCAGTAATCTAACCTAGAGGCTACCAAAGCATGGACAAGAGAAATTAGGCTATCCCTGTCCACATAGGGATGCAGCTGGGCTATCAGCTAAAGCTGATGGAAGGCATTTGACACTACTGAGGCCACCTGAGCCTCAAAAGTGATAGCAAAGGATCCAGAAGTACCCCTAAACTACATACAGTCGTACCTTGTTTTGCGACCGGGATCCATTCCGGAGCCCCGGCCACTATCCAAAAATTACACAAGTCGAAGCGTCGTGTCTGCGCATGCGCACAGAGCGGTTTGCACTTCTGCGCATGCACGAGTGGCAAATCCAGAAGTAACCCGTTCCGGTACTTCCGGGTTTGCCGTGGATGTTCGCCAGAATGGATGCTAGACAAGGCGGACGTTCGCGGAGGTATTACTGTACTTGCTCTTTCAGAGGGAGTGTAACCCTATCAAGAGCAGGCAACCTCCCATCCATCTGGTCTAGAGAACCACCCACTAAAGCCTCCTTCTTTAAGACTCACCACTATAAATTTAGTCTGACTTATAAATTGACAAATTTGATGGAATTTGCCCTCTCCTTTTAGGGACGCGGGTGGCTCTGTGGTCTAAACCACTGAGCCTCTGGGGCTTGCCGATCAGAAGGTCGGTGGTTCGAATCCCCGCGACAGGGAGAGCTCCCGTTGCTCAGTCCCAGCCCCTGCCAACTTAGCAGTTTGAAAGCATGCCAAAAAGTGCAAGTAGATAAATAGGTACCGCTCCGGCGGGAAGGTAAACGGCATTTCCATGTGCTGATCTGGTTTCGGTGTTCCGTTGCGCCAGAAGCGGCTTAGTGATGCTGGCCACATGACCAGGAAAAACTGTCTGTGGACAAACGCCAGCTCCCTTGGCCTGTAAAGCGAGATGAGCGCTGCAACCCCAGAGTCGTTTGCGACTGGACTGGACTTAACTGTCAAGGGTCCTTTACCTTGTTTTTTTTTACCCTCTCCTTTTATGTATGGATTACTCTTCAACTTGATAAAGGATTCCGTTTACTCTCTGAGTTGCGATTGTTATACTTCCAGTTATTAGTTTCTGTGAAACTATTTTAAAATGTAAAAGCCACTCAGAACAACAGCTTCAACACTTCAGTTCAGCCACACAACAATTTCTTCTTCACCCCCTTTGATTTGGAGTATGCATTTATTTTGAGCGTCTCATAGCACAATTTATTCTACCTTAGTAGCTTCCCTTTTAATTTACTCTTTTCATTTCACCTACTTATTTACCTTGCAGCATGGCAGACGTGGTGTAGTAATTAAAAGGAACGTTCTTCACCAGGTACTCCTCGGAATCCAGCAGAGACAGTTTATCTCCTACAATCACAGACTTCCCTGTGCCTGCATTTCCCACCAGCATGACTGGTCTGCGTTTCTCCAAGAGCTGATCCATGAAGTAACGCACCCGGATGGTCTCAGTGGTGTGTACCAGGCAGGCCTGATGGGAGAATGAGAGGCATCTGTAATGAGCCCCACAGCACCCTACATATCTAAGCAGGGCAAGTCAGAAACATGGAACTGGTAGTTGGCACTGTGTGGAATCAGCAGAAGGGTGGCCCCTTCCCCCAGCCCTCCACTGATAACAATACCAAGTGGTGGCAATTTTAACAAAGTGCTGTTGCACTTAGGGCTGTTTCCAATGTAGCATATGCTTCAAAACACAAGGAAGCAAACAGAAAATATTTGCAGACACACAGAGAGACGTGTGTCTTTTAAATGTGGAAACAAACAGACCCAACTACTGAATACAAGCAGCTTGTTGAGAAGGTGTATATCTGGAAACACAAACAGCAACTTGTAGATTGGACTAGTTCATTAATGCCTCCAAGTTAATTTCCAAGTAGGCCTGGTTGGCTTGGAAATCCTCTCCCAGGTGTTCAGTATCAGGAAAGGCCAACTTGCAGAACTCACACAACTACTTCCACCCATTATGCTTCTTCCTAGCCCCACTGACTCACACCAGCAACATTTGCTTCCTTTCATTGCGGACAACACTGACTTGGATCAACTGTAGGGGCTTAGGCAAAAGCACAACAGCGCATGAACCACAGCCCGCCTTCCAAAGAAAAGTAACTTGCTATGTGGAGTGCAGGTCATGTGCACACACTCTTTACCTAGCATTTTGGGGAGCCTGGGGAATAAGAATCTCAGAAAGGCAAGTGGTGACCCCATTTTGAGACTTTAATAATCCCACAGCCCTAGACAGCAATATAGCCATGTGATGTGCACCAGATAATATCAAACCAAATGAATGCTTATATTGCCAGTATCCCTTGTGAACATCCTGACACACAAAAATAAGAACTGTGTTTTCTAAGTGTGTTGCAGAATGCCAAAATGTGGATGGGGGGGAAATGGAAATGACCAGAGGAGAAAAACAGCAAGGACATATACTTCTTCAGTGTCTCATACTGGGCTCTCTTTTGAGTAACACTACTTGCCACAGTCAGATGCCTGCTCTCTGCAAACAAAATATTGTGTGTGTGTGTGTGTGTGTGTATTTCCTTAAGGAGTGATGAATAAGCCAAATGCTGTTTTCTTATTAAACTCAGTTATAATTTCATTTGGCTATTTCCAACTAGATGGAATCAGAACCTGTCATTGTAAGCATCTTTGCACAACATTAGTCAAAGAGGCCAATACATTGAAACAATAATCCCACTGAAACAAGAACAGAGAGATTCAGTTAAGAGCCTGGGATCACAGGCTGTTCTCTGTGTAGAGACCTTTTTTTCAGGCAAACTCTGCCCCCCTACGGCCTGCAGGCCATGGTACAGATATCCAACTTTCTATCAAAATGACAACTTCAATACCAGCCTATAATAAATATACGTGAAAGAGGATAAATCAGACCTGCCTCTCATAAGTCCTCAAAAACTAGGAACTATGCATCACAAAATGCAAAGATTGGCTTTGAAACAGAACCAGTAAATAAAATGAATTCATCAGGGGGCTTCTTGCCTATCTGAATCCTTGATTATCTGTGAATACTCTCCAACACACACAGTTCCATTCACTGCAATGTATCTGATGCTCTGGTCGGAAAGCTGCTAAAGGTGCTCCACAGCCTCAGTATATCAACTGTTTCTCTGGGCATAAAGGCTATTCAAGGTAACACACTTAGTGTGAAATGGTTATCCACAAATATCTGCAATCTCAATATTTGGTCAGAGACAACCATTCATCCTCTGTGCAAGAAGGGATACTCCAGCACACTCCTTTACATGAACTTCTTTTCAATGAACACTGCCCAATTCATTGAAAAGGCACTGTCCAATCATTATAACCACCCAAAAACAAGGAAAAGCACAGCTACGAGCAGCACCAGCAGCATGGAAGTGGCAGTAGAGAAGGGGATAAGAACTGAACAGCAACACCATGAATGACTGGAGCACAGGCTACCACTCCTACAATAGGTGATTGTATGGCCATTCTAGTAGGCGTAGCATCAATTCTCTACTTATAAAGCAGCATTCAGTACCAATGTGCAAAAATTAATGGAGACAATATGCTTACACATTCTTATCCAACCTCTTTGTTTAACATTGTCTCACAAACACACACATAAGCATAATTACCTACCTGTAATGGCATTTCTGGATCAAAGTCAAATTTGGGGATGAGCTTGGACCAATGCTCAAATTTCTTTGTTTCTGGGTCAATGTAAAAGTCAAAGACTGTTCCATGGGAAGGAAACTTGATGGTCTTGAACTCCGTCACCCACCATTTACTAAATTCGACCCTGTAGTCTACAAGCTGCCAAGAAAAATGTGGAAGAGGATTTAATGCACAGATAAATCACTTTTTTATTAGCATCATCGCCATTATTATATTATCAACATTATTACAGTTTGTTTATCACCTTTTGGCCCAAGGACACCCAAAGTGGAGAACAGCATATTAAAAACAAAATATACAGTAAAGTAAGATAAAATGCCATAAAATCAATGAAAACAATATAACACATAAAAATCACAACACAGGAGGATCAGAAGAAAGCCTTCCCAAGCTAGAGGATTAAAGAATGCTGTCACCAACCTTGCATTATATATACTGAAGGGCTAAAAATCCGAACAATGAGAAATACTTCTTGCAGGGGGAAAGCTAGCCCCAAGTTGAATAACTAAGAGTGGTCTCACCAGCATCCTAACTATTCAAGTGTTCAGGGTGAATGAATAATTGGTGCCAATAGGTGCCATTTTAAAAATAAAATGAGATTAGGAACTCTTGCAATATTAATGGTTGTCACAAAGAGAAAATGTTCAAAACTTTACCTCATGCTTTCTTGGCAAGTGCAATCCTCCACAAAGGTTAGGATAAAAAGTATGTGGCCCCCACCCCTAACCCAAGTCAACAGAATGTCCCTGAGGACCTTGCATTAGCAAACCACCCTGACAGGGGCGGATCTACTATGAAACTAATGAAGCTCAAGTTTCAGGGCCCCTAATCCCAGAGGGGCCCCAGAAGGGACTTTATGCATGCATACGTTTCCCTAATATTCATCCTCCCAACATAACCTGAAAACTATAAGGCATAGGGAAACTTTATTCACACCAGTGACTTTGACATGTGAGATAATCCAGTACAGCAGTTCATTTTAAAAACAATTAATAAATCAGGTGATCTGTCATGAAACAACCCCACTGAAGCAGATAGCAGTAGTTACCCAGACCTCATTGCTGGTTGCGAAGGGGCACTCATAACAGTTCAAGCTTCAGGGCCCCCAAAATGTAGGTCTGCTGCTGCATCCTGATGCCTGCTGGTGTCTTCACACAGCAACCTCACATGCTGCTTGGTCTTCACATGTGGTAGAAATGGAAACCTGCAAGCTACACCATGGCAGCTTGGCAAGTTTTTAAGTTGCATACTTTTCCAACTTTCTTCTCTTCTGGGAAAAAAAATCCTTCCAGAACACTGCTTTCCTGTCATTAGTTTTTTTATTTCCATTTTTAAGGGGAAAAAATATCAGTACTCTTATGTCACTAAACAAATAATTATCTATGATGGGGCCTGATGCAAGATCTATCAGAGTTAATTAAGCTTGTGTAAACAACTAGGCAATCAAATTGATCAGCCAAAGAAAGCAGAAGGCTCACATCAAGCTGTTCATAGCAAAATCTTTCTCCATCAATCACCACTAGCTTGCAATTTACTTTGTCAAAGTTCTTGCCCCAGAACAGAAAACAGATGCCTGAACACAACCAGTGCGCATTTCTTTCATGACACAGTGACAGTGTACGCCTACCTTAATTATAAATCTTACAGCTGTAAGATTTGTAAATATCATGATTCATTGAAAAAGCCAATTGCGCAGGGCAAAGTACAGTTCACCAATAATCAGCCTGCCTACCGAAGAAGGCCATCACTTTTATGTGTGTCCTTCACAGCAAAGCACCTGAGATGTATTCGCAAGGGCACCAGATGACTGTCGTGTGGAGCTAAAAGTGTTAATTATCTGCTACTCAGTATCATGTGAAAGTGTTATTGGCTGCCCTATTACTATTCAAGGTGGTGTAGAAATGCCATAACCTGTTCTGTTGCAAGTTGGCTAGGGCCATACGCCCCCCAACACATGCACACACATACACAAACAGAGAGAGAGGGAGAGGGAGAGGGAGCTTTGCTGCCTAGTCCTAGGTCCTTTTCATTCACCAAGTGCAATTTCAATACTAAATGCAACCAAACAAAACATTAAGACTGAAGTTTCAGTCTTTGAGGGCTGGATCACACATGCGTGTTACGTCACTGTGCTCAGCATTTGGTAACTCACAACCTATGTAATCCAATGCAACTGAAAAACCTTGTGATTTTGGAGTGATATGCGTCAGCATGAGATTATTTATGCAGTGGTTGATCTACGATGGTTCATTCACACATGCTCTCTGATGCTGAAGTCATAAAATTTGTTTAAAAAATGTGTATGAGTGTGGGGGTTTTTTTAAAAAAAATCTATTGTATGCTGTAACTTTTTGTATGCTTTAACTTATGGTTGTACATTTTAAAGTGACAATTGTATTGCTTTATCTTTTTTGTAAACTGCTTTGAAGTTTTCTCTACAATCAAGCAGTATGTAAATTTTATTAAATAGGTAATAAAACGATCAACATTCAGGTCTTTTAGTTACTCAGTGCAGGCAACAGCTTTGCTTCCACTAGTCCACACCAAACCTCCCAGAATTGCTTCAAAGAGAAACCCACCTACCCTGAAGGTAGCACACAAAGGATGGTGAATGAAACACACTGAACATTGCTGCCTACGCAAGCTCCAACTCTCAATGAATTCTTTATGGATTATATTCCCCAGGTTTATCAGCTTCAAATGCTTTTCCAATACAGCAGATCAGCTGAGGCCATGAGTCAATTTCACTGAGGTTAACCAACTTCCAGTAGGGAGCAATATACACTCCCCACCCCCACCCCTACAAACATGAGCTATCAAAGCTTCAGTCTTCCTCACAGATAATCCACAGGGGCTGTGTTCTCACCTCACATATTATTCAAAGCCTTCGCAGATTTGTTCTTCCTTAAAATAATGCGCATTCCATGTAACTGGGCCAGTACTTTTTTCTTATTAGTTGCAAAGGGAGCCTTTGTTGCATAAATAGGTCTCTCCTTTAAAATAAAAATAAAAATGCCACTATACAACTTCTAGGGACCCAGGTGGCGCTGTGGGTTAAACCACTGAGCCTAGGGCTTGCTGATCAGAAGGTCGGCGGTTCGAATCCCTGTGACGGGGTGAGCTCCTGTTGCTCAGTCCCAGCTCCTGCCAACCTAGCAGTTCGAAAGCACGTCAAAGTGCAAGTAGATAAATAGGAACCACTCTGGCGGGAAGGTAAACGGCGTTTCCGTGCGCTGCTCTGGTTCGCCAGAAGCGGCTTTGTCATGCTGGCCACATGACCCGGAAGCTGTACGCCGGCTCCCTCGGCCAATAAAGCGAGATGAGCGCCGCAACCCCAGAGTCGGACACGACTGGACCTGATGGTCAGGGGTCCCTTTACCTTTACCTTTATACAACTTCTGGTGCTCTTTCAGCTCCTTCCTCAGCCCACCTCACCAACTGCCTCCTCCTCTCTCTTTTTACCATTACTATTAAGATTTTTGTTGATTTTAATTTTTAAGAAGCAACCAACAGAAGTTACCCATATGATCTACCAACTGCCCTTCCTCACTTTAGACCATGTAAAAGAGGGCAAGGGAAAAGCAGAAAAAGCAGATAAGAAAGAAGGGAAGGCTGAGAGAAACTGGCTCTCTTTTTACACTAAAATAACATTAAACTGAAGGAACTCAAGTAACCCTCACTGCCAGAGGAGTGATAAATTTCAGCTGCTCACGTAATGGAAGCTTGCTGATCTTAATGCTTTTACCTCCATCCCTGCTTTTTAGAGAGGGACCTTCCTGCCCACCTCCCAAGCCTGCAATAGTGGGAAGGCATTCATATTGTTTATTCTGACATTTCAGCAGCAAAAGGTCAGAACTAAGGGCAATTTCTATGGCGAGCAATAAACAGATTTTATATTGGATCATTTTTCACCGGATCTTTGCTTGTTCTTATTCAGACTACAGCACTCCGGATCCTTAGCTCTGACATTTACAGAGAAGCAGAGAAAGAAACATGGAGTTCACCATTAAGAGCAACGTGGGGGGGGGGGGACGTTTGTCTGATCAGAACTCCAAATGCACATTGCAGAATAGTCCTGCATAGATGCTTTCTGAGGATTAGGCACACTCTGTTAGGGCAGAGAGAGCAGAAACCCACATGGCGACTTGGAAAATTTCAGAGAAAATCATGAATTCAACCCAAGTCCTGCATGAAAATGGCTCTCATTCAAGCAATAAGAATTTATTATGTTTATGGGTGAAGGAGAGTTTGATGCAGCAGAAAAAGCTCAAGGATATCAGCCTCATAGGTATCAACGAGGTCAACTAAACTACCGGTAACTGCAATGGCTGTGATCCTGGTTACGGCAGAGGTGTATCTTTATAATTGGTACAAGCTCTTGCAGCAGCCTATTCCTTCATTCTGGGGCACCCAATTCCTTCCCCCTTAGAGGAGAATCAGCCGCTGTCAATGCATTTAGAGGAAAAGATTGGCTGGCTGAAGGCCAAGAAGAATGGGGTGATAGATTCAGAAAGGTTATTTTTTATAGAGTTATTTTAAAAAGCAAAAACATGCACATGCCAATTAAAATATGTATGATCTGCATGTGCAATTAACCAGAAAAAACAAACAAACAAACAATATGCCTGTATACTACACCACCCACCCACCCACCCACCCACCCACCCACACACACACACACACACACCAAGAAGATAGATAAGGGAACTCCTATACAGTGACAATAGGGAAGCAAGTTAGAGGACAGTAACGGAAGGTCTCCGGTAGGGAATCTCTCTCAACAAATAACATTTCATATATTCATTGTAATAACTGCAGAGCTTTGGATCAGGCTGCCCCGCTGTCTCTCTTTTACACTCTCTGGCCCTGTTTACATCCAGCATGGCTGTTCAATGAGGCATGATTTGTTTGAACATACACAAGTGAAGAGTTCGAACATTGCTTCCTCCTCTCATTTGCCTGACTGCAAAGAATACTTCCTGCTCTCTTACTCCATTTTCACATGATGTCCAAACCAGGGAACTGTTTGCAGGCCACCATGAAGCCACCATTTCCTCATTCAGGTATCATAGAAAACAGTGGTGTAAGAAACCTGAAAGTCTCCTCTGCAGTTGGATGTGCAAGAGAAAAAAGGAAAGGGAGGGGGAAAGACTCAAGCTCATCAGCCATGCATGGTCAAACAAACTGTGGTTTATTGAGCAGCCTTATTACATATGAAGTGGGCCTCTCTCTCACACACACACACACTCTCTCCTGTTAGTTAAAACAACTGTCATCAGTCATTTGTTGCATTAAATTTTTTGATTAATACATTACTACCTGAAGTGATCATAGTTCTCAACACTGCATATTAATCTTACTATGTACACAAAGGTCAGGATTTCCTTTTGTTTCTTTTTCTGCTTAAAGAATAAGCTTTGCAAAGCTCAAACACATAAGCCCCTTTCACAACTGAAATGTATATAGTAAAATGACTTCGTCTGCTTTAGCCTACAGTATAAAAGAAACTGAACCAGAAAAACTGATCAACTCAGATACCTAGGTTCCAAATGAAGACTAGAATTAAATGGGCCTTACCTAGAAGAGCTAAATTTTGGTGCATACAGTGGTACCTCGGGTTACAGACGCTTCAGGTTACAGACTCCGCTAACCCAGAAATAGCACCTCGGGTTAAGAACTATGCTTCAGGATGAGAACAGAAATCGCGCGGTGGTGGCGCAGTGGCAGCGGGAGTCCCCATTAGCTAAAGTGGTACCTCAGGTTAAGAACAGTTTCAGGTTAAGAACGGGCCTCCAGAACGAATTAAGTTCTTAACCCGAGGTAATACTGTACTCATCTCCACTCTGCTATGAAATAATGCAAGCATAAGAATAAGTCATGGGTTATTGTAATGGGTTGTGATTTGTTTATCTGTAACTAGGTGGAGGCATGCAAGACAGCAATAATCAAGTAAGTCAAATGAGAAAGAATCAAGGCATCTTGTCTCATCTTTGAGACAGGAGCCTGAGACATAGAAAATAGGTGTTGGGAAAATGCGGTTCCCTCCTGAAGAAGTGTTAGAATCCATTTCCACCAAACAAACTGAAACACCAATCATTACTGTCATCAAAAATTGAGAACATGAACACTGAAATGAGGAATGGGCCCTAGGCTTGCATTAATGATATGAAATACTAAACTAATGACTAAATAACGGAGGTGAAAAACAGGATTATATAAATAATTGGATAATGAGGCTGATTTAAATACAGAATAATCAGAGAGAGAGAGAGAGAAACCCTCCTATCTTCCTCCTGCCAGTCAAAAATTGTGAAGAATGAGCTCTATTCTTCCCCTGTGCCTAAGGGGAGACTGTTTATGAAGGCAGGAAAATCAAAAGCAGAGTTTCAGATCCCTCAGACTGATTTTTTTAAAAACATCTCGTAGATCCTACCTCATTCTCAGAGCAGAGTTACGCCTAGTCCTGGGTTCAAAGTGTATGCCATCTGAAACCATGCTGTTTGGTTACTATAATTTACTAGAACCCATCGTTTCAAGCTGGGAATGAGTGATTGGACTGGCAGGGAAGGGAATGGGAATGGCTTCCTCCAGAGATGCAAACACATCAAATTTACTTAAGTGGAGTAAACCTCAGTCTGGAGACCATCCCCTCTCAGAAAAAAATTATGGGCAGTTTTCGTCTAGGGCACATATTTGCACACTAGAGTCCCTTGGCTCTGATATCTAACAGAAACCAAATTTTAAACCCAGAATGCCAAAGCTGGATACATTCTAGAATAGTGATGGCCATTCAGTACCTCCAAGGAAGTGGCATATAATGTCCCGTCTCTGTTATTTGGGAGATGGGGAGAAAGGAGCATGAGCAATAATTCACTCCAGCCAGGCTGGCTCAACAACAGTATTTCAGGATCTTCCTTACGTAGAAGGTATTGACAAGGACACCTGCCTCCCTAACAGAATTTAGCAAAGTAGAACCACTGCCCAGTTTTAGTTATACTGCAGTTAGCAACTGTGAGCATACAATATGATTGCAAGTTCAGAGCTACCACCAAGTCTCATTTAAATTTGGAAGTTTCTGCTAAGATAAAAAAAGGGCGGGGAGCTGAGGAAGCTTACATGGAACTAAAGGTTTCAATAATCCTAGCCCTCTTTTTTGAGGGATGTTCCTGCCACTGGGTGGAGGCTCCATCTCATCCCACCTCCCAGTAAGGGTCACCATTCACCTCTGGGGTTCCTCCAACAAGCAACTGATTACCAGTCACCACATCTAATCATATCCTCTGGCCCATCCATTTTGGGGGTGAGGCTCAGGTTTGCAGTCAGTTGCTAGCTGTAAATGTGAAGATGTATTAAATCAGTATTGCTGTGAGGAGGACATATCTTCTTACCTGGTCTTGGAACATAGACCCACCAAAGGCCCAGACAGCAGCAAATACAAAATACAGTTCGTAGAGCTCTTTGGGGCAATCCGGAGGAGTGTTTTCCTTGGTGAGGAGGCATTCAAGGAGGTAACACAACATCTGAACCATGCTCTGCTCAGGAACTGGAATAATCTTCTTAAATCTACAATGGGAGAATTGAAAACTTATGAAGTTTAATTGGATTTAGCATGACTGCCATTTAACAATATGAGGAGATAGGCGTATAAATCCTCTTTCCGAATATTAACATTTTAAAACTTTCATTGTGTATATCTTTCTTATCCACTGCTACAGAGAGCTATAAAATACCATCAGCACGCAGCCAAGTAATAACTGTAATCATAAGTTTGAGCCATTCTAAAACTTTGATCCTCTTGAAAGAAGTGAAATGGAAGCCTTGCTAAGGGCACTGATTTGCCACAAACGCAATGAGTTCAGAAGTGGTCAAATAACAGCGTAATAAAATAATCCCTTTCATCTCATATTTTACATGGGTTTAGGCTACATTTACAGATGTGTGAAGCCGGAAGAGACCTGCAGTTTGCTAAAAAGTAATTATAGTTATTGGAACGGCTGACTGTACAAAATATACTTGTATTTGGAACCACCGGCTGCTCATCCTGAAATCTCCATGTGAAGCATACACAAGGCATCAAGCGGCCCTTTTCCCCCTCTGCCTACACTATTTGTGGCTATAATACAGCCTTACTGACTGTAGCAGTTAGAAAACGTAGTGATAACAGCTGCAAAAAATAAAATAAAAAATCCACAATTCTTTTCATTCTGAACTTCAGTGCACTTCTAGCCTTTGGTTTCATTATGGCCTGGGCAAGTGTGTGTGTGTGTGTGTGTGTGTGTGTGTGTGTGTGTTGGTCCCTGTTTTGTTGTTGTTTAGCCGTTTAGTCGTGTCCGACTCTTCATGACCCCATGGACCAGAGCACGCCAGGCATTCCTGTCTTCCACTGCCTCCTGCAGTTTGGTCAGACTCATGTTGGTAGCTTCGGGAACACTGTCCAACCATCTTGTCCTCTGTCGTCCCCTTCTCCTTGTGCCCTCCATCTTTCCCAACATCAGGGTCTTTTCCAGGGAGTCTTCTCTTCTCATGAGGTGGCCAAAGTATTGGAGCCTCAGCTTCAGGGTCTGTCCTTCCAGTGAACACTCAGGGCTGATTTCCTTAAGAATTGATAGGTTTGATCTTCTTGCAGTCCATGGGACTCTCAAGAGTCTCCTCCAGCACCATAATTCAAAAGCATCAATTCTTCGGCGATCAGCCTTCTTTATGGTCCAGCTCTCACTTCCATACATTACTACTGGGAAAACCATAGCTTTAACTATATGGACCTTTGTCGGCAAGGTGATGTCTCTGCTTTTTAAGATGCTGTTTAGGTTTGTCATTGCTTTTCTCCCAAGAAGCAGACGTCTTCTAATTTCATGACTGCTGTCACCATCTGCAGTGATCATGGAACCCAAGAAAGTGAAATCTCTCACTGCCTCCATTTCTTCCCCTTCTATTTGCCAGGAGGCGATGGGACCAGTGGCCATGATCTTAGTTTTTTTGATGTTGAGCTTCAGACCATATTTTGCGCTCTCCTCTTTCACCCTCATTAAAAGGTTCTTTAATTCCTCCTCACTTTCTGCCATCAAGGTTGATGACACAACCTTGATGGCAGAAAGTGAGGTTTTACCTAATTGCAAAAGCAAGTTGTTACTCATTCACCTAAGAGTGGGGTGGAGGAGCCTTTCTGCCATCTGATATTTTTCTGCATAGATAGGCCCTCTGTCTGCAGCCACGTGGTGGCATATATGAGGGATGGGCAACCCTTATGGTTTGTTGACAACCGCATGCCTTCAGCTGCCAGGGGCCATTTACAGGCAATAAATGGGACAGCAGTCCAAATGTGGGCAGTGCCAGGGTCAAAAATGGATGGGTTCACCCTTTTTCTCTCGCTTTCCAGCACCATGTCCCCTTCTTGCCACCAGCATGAAATTAAACCAAGAGTCACACACACACCTTCCTCAGCATACAGGAACCTTCACGTGCACTAGGCAAGACACTTTTTTGGTATTACTATGCCAACTGAATCCCACCTTGATCTGTTCTGCAGATTTTATACACATTTGGTGGGAATGTTAAAGAAATTAATTCAGGCCAAGGCCTTGAATCCAATGTCCTACTCAGAGTAGACTCACTTAAATTAAAAGACATGACTAACTGGGGTCCACTCATTTCAATGGGTCTACTATGAACAGGACAACCTACTGTAATTAAAGTAATAGAAGAAATCAAGTTATGCAAACTTGATTAATAGACCCAGCCATCCCATCATTAGGAAGGCTTGGTGACTAAATTTAAAGGGGGGGGGACATGTAGGCAGTATGTAAATTTCTGTTCAAAAATTAGAGACAAAATTTATCAGAAACAGCTTTTATCAGTATAGGATTGAAGGAGAAGTATATGATAGTATATGATAATATATTATAAGAAAATATGGCAAGGATATGCAACAAAAATAGATTCATTAGGTTGTTGGTACTGGAACCAGGGAACAAATTATGAAAGGTCCTGTTGAAAAGAGGTCTTTGGAATAATTTAAAGGATTAACATGAGAATAAGACAAACCTTACTGCAATTGCGTAATCATTAAAATAGTTAAAAGATAATTGAAGGTTTATTTTATCTTTTTTGCTAATGCCTCTGCAGATACTAATTAAAAAGTGGATTCTGTGCACAGTGGTGCATGCAAGCACTCATTTCCTCCCTCCTCCTTTTTTATATAATTTATTTATAATTTTCATTTATATACATTTCAATAGTTTAACAATAGTTTTATAATATTTCAAACCTCAACTTTCTTCCTCCTCTTTCTGCGGTTCCTTAAAATTATTTTATTATTTCCGGCATATTCTAAATTAACTTATTCTTTAATTCATCTATTTTGATTATATATTCTTTTGAAACTGCAGGTTATTACAGTAATCCTGCCAATGACTTTACCTGTTTACAATTTGTTTGTAGATATTCAATAAACCATTTCCATTCTTTTATATTAAAAAAATTGTTATCTTGATTTCTTATTCTTTCGGTAAGTTTCGCCATTTCTGCATAATCCCTAAGTTTTTGTATATATTCATCTCTCGTTGGGACTTCTTCTTCTTTCCATTTTTGGGCAAGTAACATTCTTGCAGCTGTAGTTGCATACATAAATAAATTTCTATACTGTTTGGGTAGTTCTACAGCTATAATTGCTAAGAGAAAAGCTTCTGGTTGTTGTTGTTGTTGCTTTACAAATGTTATCCTGTTCCTTCTCCTCCCCAATGCTTATTATGAGGGAGCCAAGGACTATTTTTTTACTCTCTTTCTTGGTAGGAAAAGCCTAATTTTGACAGCTCTTGCTGCCTCCTCCTTTGGAGAAAGCAATTGGTGGCTTCTTAAAAGGGAAACATGGATAAATGTGAAATGGGGAAGTACATGAATGGATGAAGCCCTGCCCACCACTGGAATACAGCCCCTGAGATGGTCACTCATGATGGAATGCAGCCCTCAGGCTGAAAAGGTTTCCTCAGACTTGGTTGTATAGTATACTTGTGCTTTAAGTTTTTTTTCTGTTACAGTCAAACCTCGGTTGTCGAACGTAATCCATTCAGGAAGACTGTTCGACTTCCAAAACGTTTGACAACCAAGGCACGGCTTCCGATTGGTTGCAAGGGCTTCTTTCACTCAAGCGGAAGCCGCGTCACACGTTTGGGTTCCAAAAAACGTTCAAAAACCGGAGCATTTACTTCCGGGTTTTCGGCGTTCGGCAGCCGAAACGTTCAAAAACGGAGTCGTTCAAGAACCAAGGTTTGACTGTACTAGGTGTCACTGTAGTGCCTTACGCAGCAAACAACCTTAGGGACACACCTAATGGCAAATTATTATTTACTTATGACACTAGTACTCTGCTCTTCCTCCACAAAAGCCTAAGAGCAGCTTATATGATTCAAGAGACATCCTTTGAAGGCAGCCATTCTTCATTCATCTTCTGTGACTAGAAGAAGCTCTCAAGTTACACAGGTACGATGCTGAACTTCTTTTAATACAAAACAAGAAACCAGTTGGGGAAGCTAACATGTAGTACTTAGGACAAATGGTCATAAATGCACGTGTGGTAAGCAAACCTGTGTGAATTGTTCAGTGTGCTCAACCATACCTGGTTCTAAGAGTGTCCAAACAAATTGGCAGATACTTGTCAAACAAAATGGTCAGGTTAGCTCGCTCTGACTGGATTTCTCGTCTGTCAATCCAGCTACTCACAGGAGGATTCCAGCCCAGATCAGCTGGATTGATGTACAGGATCCCTGGGAATGTGAAATTTCAGAAGTCAGCAAGAAGTTGCCCAGTTTTTCCACATCTAAGTTATAGGTAGTTGAAAGATAATAATAATATTGTATGATTATGCAATGACAGCAGCAACTGGGTCCTTGGACAAGGTGTCTGCCATCGCTAGCATGGCAGCCATGCTAGCTGGGGCTGATGAGGATTGTAGTCCAAAACATCTGGAAGGCAGCTGGTTGGCTACCCTGGCTCCCTTCATGAATCTTAGGCCAAAGCTAACCCCCATTCACTTTCTACCATGCCAAAATGAAATGCCACCCTCTTCCTCTCCCTTGCCATCTACCTGCTCTAGAGACAGTGGCAGGAGTGGCAGTCCGCAGGTGACTGATTTCGAACAGCAGCCTCATGGTGGGATTGAGGGGAATCCTTTCATTGCTTGCTAGTGTCAGCACCTGCAAAAGGATAGATCCAGTCAGGTTGGGAACACAAAGAGCAGTGTGATCTGCAGAGACTTCTCAGAAGCCTACAGAAGCAACCCAGGACAATACCTTCCCTGAAACACCAAAACTCTTTATATGGAGTTGCAAAGGTTTCCTATAGTTTTCTCCCAACTGCTCATTTATTTAAAGCATGAGAATAATGCCACTTACATAAAACCCTGGTTTGTGTGTGTTTATTAAAGATTTTCTTGATTACATAAAACCCTGTTGATACTGTGTCAAAAAACAATAGAGAGCTTGCTTGCTGCTCCTGCTCCTGCCAACATCCAAGGAAGGAAGTGTGCATTCTGCATTAAAGGCCCTTTCAGTTTCTGGAAACAATCTTTTGATAACTCACAAAAGGCGCAGGGCACCCACCAAGTCTCTACCCTGGACAATCTTCCCAAATTGCACTCAACTAGGTGCAGGAAGGGGCGCGGATGGCGCTGTGGGTTAAACCACAGAGCCTAGGGTTTGCTGATCAGAAGGTTGGCAGTTCGAATCCCCGCAACGGAGTGAGCTCTCGTTGCTTGGTCCCTGCTCCTGCCAACCTAGCAGTTCGAAAGCACGTCAAAGTGCAAGTAGATAAATAGGTACCGCTGCAGCGGGAAGGTAAACGGCGTTTCCGTGTGCTGCCCTGGTTCGCCAGAAGTGGCTTTGTCATGCTGGCCACATGACCTGGAAGCTGTACGCCGGCTCCCTCGGCCAATAATGCGAGATGAGCGCCACAACCCCAGAGTCGGTCACGACTGGACCTAATGGTCAGGGGTCCCTTTACCTTTAGGTGCAGGAACCACATGTGGTGACTGCACAGATACCAAGCAGTAACATTTTCTGGATATAGGTTTGCTTGTTTTTTTGTTCCTGAAATTGCAGGGTTCCCACCCTCAGATTCTTGAAACAAAAAGCGTTGTGAAAGTTTGGTCCTACGGTTTACATCCGTGTGCCTTTTGGCAAAGGACAGATTATTCCACAGACTCAAGAATAGCCGTTGCCCTCAAACTTGTGTCTTACCTTATTATCATCCATGACAGTATTAAGAGACTCAATCCACATCGGATCAATATCACCATCCAGCACAATCCATTTGGGGCCGTCATGTGTAACATTAGCTAGGTCTCGCATAATTGATGAGAACAATCCTAAAGAGATCACAAGCACTGAGTGGGATCCTCAGAAGACTCTGCACGCTCCCTTTAATAACGTACGAGTGTTTTTGTTGCTGTCATTAATTCAGCTTGCATACGAACAAGCAAAGCAAAATCTAGATGCAGTTAGTTAAATTTGATAATTACGAAAACAACAGGGCATGAATAGAATCTCCTTCAGGAGATAATGCATAAGCGTGATCAAATAATCTCATTGAAAATAATCCCAGACCACTTAATACTGCTGAGAATGGTTAAGGACAGAGAAGAAGAAGCAACAGCAGCAACAACAAAATCTCGGCAGCCCATTCAGAACAAAAAGGGGAAGAAGAACTGTGATTATGAAAATGACTATGACTTTGCTGTTCTTCCTCTCCCCCTCAAGATGACACCATCTTCAAAGAAAGAACATAAGCACAGCAAAAGTTTCAGAGGTTTAGATGACAAAGGAGACATAGTACACAGTGGGCTGCCTTTTTCCTATTTGTCCAATATAATTTCCCTGAAATTTCCCTTGTAAATGCAGGTACAAACCAAAGGGAGCTAAGATGTGTCCCTCCAGATGTGGTTGAACTACACCCACCAGTTGCAGCCAGTATGGCAAGTGATCAAAGATGATGGGATTTGTAGTTCAGCAACACCTGGATCAAAGATTATGGGATTTGTAGTACCTCTGTTTTAGACAGCTAGGTACTAACGAAAAGTTACAAATTTAGCATGTCCTTGGTTCTGCCCTACACTCTGCTCTCGTACTACAAGGTAAAGGCAAGCATACCATGCAATGTTAAACATATTTCCATGTCTACGGGTCCACATATTAAGTAGCTCAGCACCATAGCAAATTTCTTATTTCAGAGTATCTTGCAAATGTTTTGTATTTCCAAGATAACCCAATTGCCTTTTATGAGTGTGAGGAACTATTATATATGTATATATGTATATGTATATATCTTTATTGTCATTGTACAAGTACAATGAAATTGGATTTAAAATAATAATAATATAATAATAATAATAATAATTAAATAATTTTTTAAATTACATGATGTTAGATTCCTCAATATTTTCATTGTTAATCACAGAAGTGAATGTAATACAACAGTATATATATTTTCCTCATAATCCACAGTTGAAAATCTGAGCCACACCCCAGCTCTCAGTCAGTCATGCTCCTGAGCTGCTTTTCACTCACACTTGTTAAAATTATAAGACACATCAGGGATGCCAGCTGGCAGACCCAAGAAGATAACAAAGCTTTGGCCTATACTAGTGAGTCTGTCACTGAGAACAATGGCATGGTTATATAGTGTTGAAAAGATATAACATCCAGTATCTGCTTATATAAGGGGGTGGGGGGAAGGGATAGACAGAGGAGATACTTCAGTGAAGATTAGAATTGCAGAAACTCCAGAAGGTCTTGATGCACCATAGATGGTCCTGGAGTTTGACAATCCCACAAAGAAAAGAGGGTCTCAGAACTAGGGTAAAGCTACTACGCAAGGTTCGTTCTATCCTGCTTACACACACTGGTAAGAACAGTGAAATGGGGCTGGGGAAGCCCCAAACCTCTATATAGGAAGCCTGGGGTGGAACTGGCAAGTCAGCAAGTCAAAGTTCACATGTCTCAGAGGGTAGAAAAGAGACAAGGAAGCTCTGGAAAGGCCATTCCCATTTAGATATTGTGGGGTGGCCAAGGAACTCCATAACTGAACAGAAGCACAGAAGCAAGACTAACTTCCATGAAAGAAGACTGGGAAACATACCCTGGTAAGGCCTCAGGCTGCTGTGTTCTCTCTCTCTCTCCCTGGCACCTCAAATTAGATTTTTTTAAAACATGCCTTGCCTTCTTTCCAGGTCACAACGGCCACCTTCTTGCAATAGCTACACTTCAGGGGGCCCAGGCACTGAAAGTGTGGAACCATACAATGCATTCCAAAGATTACATATCCAAAGATATTTTTCTTGCAAAAAAGTTGAGTAATATGCGGGGGGGGGGGGCGCTTATGAAACACAAGGAAATTAAAGAAAACAAAAGTGCCTCTGGAGAAGTCTGCAAGAAAGTTCAGATGAGAAAAGTACGCAAGAACAATAGCAGCCGTACTGCACAGCACACCAGAGAGAAACACGAGTTATTACTTTTCATGAAAGCCTCATTTATGAAAACAGAAAGCGCTAGAGACATGCAAAAGAAAATGCTGGAAAAGTTCTAACTTGCGATGAGAAAAATCTCATACCTGCAATGAACTCTCAGAGCACACATTCTGGATTAATTTTTTTTAAAAAAAATTATTTTTAATTTATTGCAAGTTGCATGAAAAGCGTCTCTCTTCTGAGGTTTTGAAGATGTGAGAACACCCTTACCATCCTTCCACTCTCTTGTAGCAGGATTAATGATGCCAAAGAGTTCATCATTGGTAACCGCCTTCGGATTGAGGTCCGTCCAAACAGGCCGCCGCTTCATGATGTGATAGGTCTTGTTGAGAGACTTCAGCACCTGTGACTTGCCTGTACCTGCATTTCCCACCACAAAGACAGAGTGTCGAACTGCCAGGAGCTCTTCCAGTTGCACCACCTACACAAAAAAGCCAACAAGATAAAACCACCACGTTGTGGACAAAAGTACCCACGTCCCATTTTACTAACCAAGCCAGGCTGCTCTCATAATGTAAATTCAGAACAATGTATATGCTTCTCAAGGACTGCAAAAGCTCCACAACAGGCCGCTCATCATCAGAAGAAAAAGAAAGGTCCCTTGCAATGTGATGTGTGAATGGCCACAAACCAAGAACAGGAAACAGGCAACAAATGATAAAACAGGTATGGAAAACCTGAGATCCTCCAGGTGATGCTGAACAACAACTCCCATCAGCCCCAGCAAGCGTAGCCAATGGCCAGGGATGATGGAAGTTGTAGTTCAGCAACATTTGGGGGGCCAAAGGTACCCCACACATGCAAAAGAGGTGAAAAGTGAAAAACCTGAACATGCAACAAAAATGCACCAGGGATGCCTTCATGCACACACAACCTTAGCTAAGTTCCTTTTTACAGTAGACAGAGGAGACTCTTTCACAGAAGCATAGAAATGCAGAGTTGGAACAAAGTTAAGTAAAGAAGATCCCAGAGGACACCTGCAGCCTAAAGCTTGGGTAGATGAAAGCCACGACCTTACTTTGAGCACAAAGTTGTCCTCTGGTTGCAGCTTGAGTTCCAGCACAGCTTGCTTCACGAAAGATTCGAAACTGAGATCTCGCTTTCTTGGAACATCCAAAGCAGGAAAGAGGTCCCCAATCAGACCCATAAACACTGGCATGTCATCCGTCACAATCTTAGGGATGTTGAAGTCCCGAAGGGAGCGCATCAGCACCTGGTCCTCCGGGCGGTCTGGGTCTCCTCTCTTGAGAGATCCAGCAACAACCAGGACTGACTTTATTGCACGTAAGCCCCAGTCATAGTGGTCCTAATGGGGGAGAGGAGGGGATAATGTATTTTTTACTTGGCCCACACATCAAACACTGGAAGTGTACCTGCAGATATCAGCATGTTATCAAAGGAACACAAATTAACTTTCCTCTAACTCTGATCCCCAGCTTCGTGCTGGAATGACTTGAAAGTACAGCCTCCCTAGGCAATAAGCAGTCAATACAGAAACAGTCAGGTGGAAGAAGTGAAGCAAAGAAGAGGAATCCCAAGGGGCCTGACCCAGAAATCCAGAGAACCAGCAAGGTGTGCAGAAGATCCCAGGACTCACACTAGCCCGCCACCACACACCCCATGCATTTGGCATGGGAATGTAATCCCAGGCAGGAGCAAACTAATAATGGAGAGCAGCAGTTCACAAATGTATATTTGATTGTGAAAAGGGAAGAAAGATGTACCGTATATTCCGGCGTATAAGACGACTGGGCGTATAAGACGACCCCCAACTTTTCCAGTTAAAATATAGAGTTTGGGATATACTCGCCGTATAAGAAATACGACCCGGCGTATAAGACGACCCCCGACTTTTGAGAAGATTTTCCTGGGTTAAAAAGTAGTCTTATACGCAGGAATATACAGTAGATGTGCATGAGATGCATAATGGAGATGTTCACAAAAGTAGAACATGGCAATACCGTGTGATATCAGATGATAGAGAACAGCTAATGAAATGCAGCTTACCTGCTTTGACAGCAGTTCTTTGCATAACTGGTAAAGGGTGATGAACTTCCTAGCTAACAGCCGGGCCTCTATGAATCCTTCTGCCACCAGCATAATTTCACAGATCAGCTCGAAGTCTGGCACAACCATTGCACAGGGCCTAGGAGAAGAAAACTCAGTGTATGTAACCAAGCCACACCTTATACAAGGTCAGGCCATTTGTCCATCTAGCACAAGACTGTCCTAATCCAGACATTGGGTGTGGGGGGGTCTTTTATTTTTACCCCAAGGGCCTCAGGCAAAGCAACAGATGAAGAGTTCTGCTTTTGCATAAGAAGCCTGCATTTCAGCCACACAAAAGTCACAGGCTTCTACACACATAGAATCATAGAATCGTGGAGTTGGAAGGAACCCTGAGGATTATTTAGTCCAACCCCCTGCAATGCAGGAATATGCAGGTGTCCCATACTGGGATTGAACCTGCAACCTTGGCATTGTCAGCCCCACACTCTAACCAACTGAGCTACACACACACACACACATACATACATACCCCTTACCCTCCATCACAATTTAGGGGCAAATTACAGTATTTAGTTACTTATTCATTATACTTCTCATCAGCCAGCCAGCCAGAAGAAGAGCTGTTTGTGGGATTTTCTGCCTCAGGGACCAAAGTAACACTGCTGGCCTTGACCTTGGCAAGTGCACCTTGACCTTGGGAAGGGGCATTTGCTCAGGAACTGAGTATCCTGAACAGGAGCACTCACTGAACCATTTTGTTCCAGGCCCCACTTATAGTGATCACATTCAAAATACTATGACTTCCTGAGTATCTCCACCAGCTCCATAAGCACAACTTCGGGGATACTATGCGACTCACACAGGTGTTTCCTGGAATTTACATAGAGAAGCAGGAGCCTTATGCGCTTGCATAGTCAGGACCTGGATGAAAGGCTCTGACTGAGTCACTTATATAGCCTGCGTACTCCAGAGCAGCCCAGACTGGTCACTTTCATCCATAAACCAGAAGACTAAGCACTGGGCTACACCTTGGAGGGAAAATACTGTGTCTGGTTCATTTGCCCTTGCCAAAGTAGAATAAAATACACATGGCAACAGGAGATATCATGATGAATAGTGCTGGGTATAGAGCAGGGAGTCCTAGGTACAATTTCCAGTGCAATGACAAGCTGCCAGATTGTATACTGAAAACCTCAGTTTACGTTCCATAAAATGGGAACAACAGTTACTTACCACAAAATACTCTTGCAGGAAAGAATGAGGCAAATGTTTTAACATACTAAAATGTTGAAGGCTAAAAGGAACGTGATCCATATCTTACCTGAAAAGAGCTTTCAAATTCTCAGGCAGCTCTGTACGACCAGCATAGCCAGGATTCATGGTGATGAAAATGCCAACAGAAGGAACTAGTTTGATGTCTTCGCCGAGGAAATTAAAATTCTGCTTTTTGTCCCTTATGGCATCCTGTATGCTTTTCACCTGAAAATGGAAGAAGATGGGGCTTTTCACTCTCCAGCTCCACAGATTTTATAAAGTGTGCTTAATAAAACGTGTGCTAAAAAAGCTATGTGGTACTATGGTACATAGTAGAATTGAGCACTTATCTACACTGCAGCATATCTAAGCAAGAAGATGCCTCCTGTTGGTTTTAGTGATTGCTGTTCAAACTGCTGCCACATTATGAGCAAACTATATCTTTATGAGCCACTGTACTCCCTTTAAAAAAAAAAAAAGCTGCTCCATGGTTCTGTCATTGTAAATTTTATCCCCTACGAAAGATGACCCCTTCTGCATCAAACCATTAGGGCTCCTCCAATCCTGTTTCAGACAGTGGCTAACTAACTTCATCCGGGAAGCCCAGAAGCAGGGCACAAGAGCAGCAGCCCCCCCCATTTTTTTGTCCCCAGCACCTGGTGTCCAGAGGCACATTGCCTCTGAAGAAGATTTTCCACTTTATTCCAAGGTTAATGAGCAATTGATGACCTACCCTTCATGAATTCGTCTAATTCTCTTTTAAAGCCATCTCAGTCAGTGGCCATCTCCACCTCTTGCTTCAGTGAATTCCACAAATGAATTATGCTTTTAGGTGTAGAAATACTTTCTTTTGTCTGTCCTGAAACTACAGCCCACTTCATCAGGTGGCCCTCAGTTGTAGTGTTGTAATGGGGGAGAGGGGGCTGAATAATTTCTCTCTGCCCTCTTTTTTCCCATGCCACGTGTAAGGTTGCAAGAGTGGCTGGGAAAACTCATCCAGATGGGTGGGGTACAAATAATAAATTGTTGTTGTTGTTGTTGTTGTTGTTGTTGTTGTTGTTGTTGTTGTTGTTGTTGTTGTTGCATGAACATAAAATACAGGCCAGAAAGACCCCTGCCTGTTATTGACAGAACCTGACTGTTGATGTGAGCAGTTCTCATGCAATCCAGGAACAAAATTTAGGACAGGTCCATGGAAGCAGGAATGAGGAGGCCTGTGACATATCACCACCTTGCAAACCAGGACTATTCCAAACCAGCCGAGGCAGGAGCAGCTACACAGATTCATTGATACTGGGATAAAAGAAATGAAAACCCTTCATGCCATGAAAAAATGTCTCTAGCATACATTTATCCCCCTGTGTGATGGCTCTGCATAGCCAACATCATAGGAATATATTCAAGGCTAAAAGCTAATTAAAACAGAACACCCACTGCTTTGGGCCAACAATGCAATATCTATACATGCTAAGTTATCCAAGGTAGAATTTTAATTGACCTGGAAGTTAAGTGAGATTTTGCGAGTGGCTGCCTTGAATGTTTCATAGCAAGACTGGCACATCTACTACAACATACAGTACATGACTTGCTAACTTTATGGCCTGCTTTGTTCCACTGTGTGGCTTGCAACTCTGAAGCACAGATTCATCGTCTTGACTATTATTCTTTAGAGGGCTTAATGTCAAGAATGTTTTTCCTGTTGTGCTGCTTTCTGAGAGGAGAAACAGATAATCAACGCCATGTTTACTGGCTCGAGAGAATCTCTGTATTAACAGGCTGTCTTCAAACACAACCAACACTTGACAAGACACTCAACACTTGACAAGACAAGCATCTGATTAGGGCTTTCCCCACCATCACATTAACATTCCAAATTGTATTTAAAACCATGATGATAAATTTACAGTGGCACTGCTTATTTTATTTCAGTAGTCTAACTAATGGAGAAAAAACATGTAACGTTGAATCGACTAGGGACTTCTTGTCTGAGGATACCGTTTCTCCTTTAATCAGATAAATACCCTTTTGCATCTTTTCCTGGGCAGTGCACATTAAAAGGCTCAACAGTGTCTAATTATCACTATGTGGGCTTTTTACACACATAGCACTTAAAATGCACAGGCCTCATATTTTCACAGAGCACTTCTGTACACAGCACTTCGCAACTGTACATACCTTTGCCAAATAACACTGCCTAAAGCAGGAGTTACTATCCATGCTACCTGTCCAGAAAGGAAGAAGGGCATATAGCTATGCTACAACTGCTACTGAGTGTCCCTGCAGCAAGATCAAACGCCCTTCAGCTACTGTTCCTCTCAGTACCCTACAGCTTCCAGGTTCTTAATCCATTTATGATACCAGTTTTGCACCTGGAACCAGGCAAAGCTGATATACAGAATTCCCACCTCACCCAACAGCTGTCGAGCACTGGAACTCAACAGAAATAAAAGAGGAATTATGCTTATAATGGGACCGAATTGCATTTCCAAATAATACAACCACAATACATTAAAAGCAATATTAAACCAGTAAACCAAGCCTCCCCCCACTTCTTCTGAATCCAGGTAACCCTATCTTGAGGAAATTTGGTAAGTGGCAACCAGGCATAGGGCTTTTTCTGAGGTGGAGCCCCATTCATGGAATACCCTCCCAAGAAAGATTAACTTGGCATTAACTCTTATGTTTTAGATGCCAGCTTCAGACCACATCATCCTCTCCAGCCTTTGATGGTTACTTGCTTTTCTGCTCTTATCATTGTTGTCCTTTTCCATTGGATTGTGTTTATATTTTATTGTTAATCCGTTTTTATTGTTAGCTGTCTTGGTTTAGCAAGACATAAAGGAGCCTTGCCTCCTTCCAGGCTTGCACACTCTCTTCCTTCCATGCAGCCAGGAGGAGGTATAGCTTGAAAGCCTTTCCTTCCACTTTTCTTTACCCACAGCATGGCACATTATTTGGACTGCAACTGTGGTTAAGATTTACTATGGTCAGTTTTAACAAGCCTGCTTCAGAAACCGTCGTTTGAAGTCGGCTTATTTTAAATGAATCATAGTTAACGTTGCCCAGAGTTTGTCAGTCTGGACACAGCAATAAACCATGATTAATTGAAAGCAGAAACAGAAGGCCATGCAGGAGGGAGGGGAGGAGAGCCCAGGAGGAGGTTAGGCTCATTCATGTCTCACCAAACCATAGTTTTGTGTGACATCCAAATGCAGCCAAGATCTCAAGGTACATTCCTGCCTTACACTTCTTTCCTACTTATTACTTACCTGTACAGCCACCACTGACAAGACTTCAACAGAAATTCTGTTAAACTCATCAAAACAGCCCCAAGCACCAGTCTGGGAAAGGCCTTTGTAAATGTTCCCACAGGACTGCAACAAAGAAGGGGGAAAGGACAGCAAAATTACCCACCTATTTTGTTTCAGTGAAAAGTGTATACAACCTATTTCCAGTCTCATGAGCAATTTGTTCTGTAGGCAATTTCTAAAGAGCAAGGGAACGGAAGGTGGAAGCTAATAACAGGAATGATGAACTTGGATGGGTTTCTCAATTGTACAGTTTTACTACCTATATGCAAACCGCCCATTTAAAGATGATTGGTACTGGCTGACAGCACTCCGAGCTCAAATAGATGAAGGAGTAATTCTAGGGTTGCTTACTTAGATCAATGAGAAGCAATGAAGAGCCATTTAGACAAGGGGTGGGAAACCTGCGGTCCTCCAGAGATGGTTGGACTACAACTCCCATAAGTCCCAGCAAGCACTGTCAGTAGTCAGGAATGATGGAAGTTGTGGACTAGCAGTAGCTGCAGAGGCAGGGGGAAGAGATGTTCCTCATCCCTGCTCTAGTTTAATGAAATGTTTCTTAAGCTTTGGTTTCAAAACAGGATGGCGCCCACCTGTGAAATTGTGACTGTGTGAGTCTGTTGTCTCAGCACCTGACTTGAAAGTGAAACAGCCCCACCTACTTTTTGTTGTGCTGCTGCCAACACACAATGCTGACTGCATTGAAGGTAGGTGTACTTGGGTCTAGCATTGTCTGTTGGCCACAATATAGCAATAGTAGGTGAGGCAGTTTCATTTCCAGGTCAGACACTGAGGCAATCCCCTCAGAATGCCACAATTCCGCTGATGGATCCTGAAAGTGTTTCAAATATTTTGGGAACTTCATTCTTTAAAGCAAAGAACTGGATACGACCCCACAGCTGATTTTCCCACAAGAGGGAAAATAGTAAGCTTTTGGGAAATGGAACAGAAGTGAACAAGGAGAATCAATCTGCCCTGGGGAGAACTGCAAAGCGTGAGTGTTATCAGAAACAGCCATGATTCACCACAGCGCTACACTGTTTTTGTGCAAATCCCATTCAAATCAATGCAGATTGTGCAGGGGAAAAACTTGCCAGTGGGATTGCACCCCAAAGAAAGTGGAATGAAAAGTATGTCAAAACTAACTATATATGCAGTTTCTACAAACAAACCAAAATGTGTAGCAGTGATTATATGTATTTAGCTTTCTGCACAGTTTTGGATTTCTAGTCCTCACCATACCTTTTAAGAGAAACTTCCCTAATGAACCAGCATTTAATTGAGTTACCTCTCTTTCTCTCTACATAGAATCTTACTGGTATGCTATTATTCTTGATTGTTTCTTAAAAGTTACCTTGTAGTCCATTTGCTCTGAACAGTTGAAAACATACACCATGATGCCAAGAGCTCGCCCAAGATCCTTGGTAGTCTCTGTCTTCCCAGTGCCAGCTGGCCCTGCAGGAGCCCCACTCATAGTTAGGTGCAAGGACTGGGTGAGGGTGATGTAGCATCTTCAGACAGGAAGGAAAATATCATCATTATCATCATCATCATCATCATCAATCCCATATTGGAACTCAAGGCAACTTACACAAATTAAAACAAGACAGAAAAAGCACAGAAAAAGCCTAAAAACATATAAAAGATAATCATTTTTAAAAACAATTAAACTGTAATAGAAATCAAAACAATATAAAAACTAATATATTGAAATGCAGATAATAAAAACAGCAAAAACAGCACAGCACTATTAAAAACCCTGTCCTTAAAAAAACAAAATCCTTAAAAAAAAAAAAAAAAGACTGGAGCTGCAAAACCATCAAGGCTTTGTGAATTGCACATCAGAAATAGCAAATTTCTGCAAAAACAAAATGGGAGGGTGGGGAGAACAGATTCTGCAACAAACTGCCAAACTAAAGCTCCTCCATGAGTGACACCTGTCCCTTGTCTGAGTCCTTCCAGATACCTACCTGTCTGTCAGAGGAGTGATGACCAGGCGGGGTGTGTTCCCAAGGTATTCATAGGAATATAGAAACTGTGCATCACAAATGTTTGCGTAACAGTGCTTCTCCTCATCTGCCCACCTATGTCGGAGTTGAGACAGCCAAAGAAACACCTGTGCATTGTCCACCTTCAAGAGCAGAGCAGAAAATCGATATAAAACAGTTTGTGGAGGGGTATAGCTGGAATACCAAGGTGATCTACATGCTCCACAGCGATGGTGAGTGCACTTGGGGGCAATGACGTCAATGGCTTTGCACATCTCACCATTCCACGGTGAGACAAGTGCCTTGACCGGAGTGCCAGCCAGGTCTGGTGGAAAATCCCCCAGAGCATTCAGGAATCCATCAGCCTCTGAGGGCGGACCAACACAATGGGTCCCCTATCCCTGCAAGTGGAGTAGCTACATTCAGGCCAAACTTCTTCAGGGAATGGTGGGCTCTCCAATCAATGGAGCATTAGCAATCCACTCTACAGCAAAGACCAGGTCAAGGGCATGCCCAGCTACATGTGTTGGAGCATTCCATGGTTTTCATGGAAGCCATGACGTCCCAAGCTGGTCCATTTGAGGCAGCTTCGGCATAGATACTGAAGTCCCCCCCAAAACCACTGTGTAAGGTTCTCCAACACCACATCCAAGACTTCATCCACCAGCTCGGTCAGGGAGGTTGCAGAGCAGTGGGGTTGACGGTACATTAGCAACATCCCTGTGCTGTCTCTCTGGCCAAACACCACAAACAACCCCTCAAACCCACGTACATTGCCAGTTGGTCTCCTGGTAAGGATGATGAAATTATTATGGATGACTGCAACACCTCCTCCCTCCCCCTCTGACCTGGAATGGTGCTGCACTGAGCACCCAGCTGGGTCAGCATAGGCCACCCAGCCCATCTGCCGGGGTCGAAGTTATGCATGACAAGTCAACCCCATCATACACAATCAAATAATGGATGATCAATGATGTATTATGGACAGACCTGGCATTTAGCAACTTACATGACCAGGCCAGGGGGCCAGTTGACAAGTGTCCCCAGATTCTGAAATACAGCAGATAAAGCAGAGTGGGCAAGGGCCTTCCTCCCACCTGTATATTTTTGTCCACTCTTACCTGCCACCACAGGGATGACAGCCCCAATCCCATATCCACACTACCTTAGCTAAGACACATAACATCATTGACCCACCTCAAAGACCCGAATCAAAAACTAGACGTGACTCACACCCCAGCTCTCACCTGGAACAAGAACCAAACATTCCCTCCTGTATCCCAGGAGGAATTCAGCATATCACCATCCTAACTTTGAGAAAGCTGGCCCAAGGAACCCTGAATTAGTATGTAAAAAGGGCAAACAGCAATGGCAGCATGGCTTCAAAGTAATTCCATTGCTGGTTTAGCCAACTACTCGTCTTCACTAGCAATGCACAAGCTCCCTTCTCAGTAATCCTGAGAAAAGATCCAGCTGTTTGTGTTGTGCGACAAACCTTCTGAGCGATCATCTTGGCCACCACATCTCGAGCATGCACATCAATGGTGCAGATGGTCATGATCTTCTGCCTGTCGCCCTTTGAGAGATGCCCTATGAGCATGGTGATGAGGGTGTTCAGCTGGGTCACTTGCTTCTTGTAGTACTCCTTCATGGCGTTCTCATAGCCTTCTTCCAGCCTGGCAAAGGCAATCCCAACCTCTGTGGTCCACCAAATCTGAGTACAGGTGAGTGCCACCTCGGAAAGAGAAAGAAACTCAGAATACTTTGCAAAGTCAGAAATAAAGGGTGGATTTCTAGGCCACAAGATTCTAAGGGGTGGGATTCAACTAATGAGCGCTGTCAATGGAAGCCCTGTGGAGGGGCTTCTGCTTCAGCAACAGGGTTTTCCTTCCCTCTCCTTCTGCCCCCCCCCACACATCGGAATTGTGTCAGAGGGGTCAGGAGAATCCGTGGAACAGCATACGGGGTGGGGGAGGAGATGGGGGGTTATTCTGTCTAGCAACCCAAAATATTTGCCCTAACAGAGGGATCTCTGTGTATAAAGGTAAAGCTACCTCTGACCGTTAGGTCCAGTCGCGGACGACTCTGAGGTTGCGGCGCTCATCTTGCTTTACTGGCCGAGGGAGCCGGCGTACAGCGTCCGGGTCATGTGGCCAGCATGACTAAGCCGCTTCTGGCGAACCAGAGCAGCGCGGTACCTATTTATCTACTTGCACTTTGACGTTCTTTCAAACTGCTAGGTGGGCAGGAGCAGGGACCGAGCAACGGGAGCTCACTCGAACCGCCAAACTTCTGATCGGCAAGCCCTAGGCTCTGTGGTTTAGACCACAGCGCCACTCGCAACCCCTCTGTGTATAGGGTGGTATATAAATTCAATAAATAATAATAGCAATAATCCTCTTAGCATAACGCTGAATTCCTCCCAAAATGATTTTTTCCCCATTCATAGAAGAATATCCATGAAGAAATGTGTGGTAAAAAAATGTGTCAGAAAACAAAAAGACACCAAAAATAATTTTTGGATAATTCCTGAAAAGGCTACAAGGATTTCGTCTTGTGATACAATGCTTTACTACAGGAGTACTGTATACCGCCATTGTATAAAATTGCTACAGATGAATAAGTCCAGAGATACTTCAGGAATTTTCTCTGAGACATGAGCTGGGACAGATTGTCTTTTTCCATCACTACACCCTCTCCAGCATTAACCAGTGTTTCCCAATTTAATGGGCAAATGTTCCCAGGAGATGGCAACTCATCAAATGAAAAATCCACCAAAGGAAGAAGATAAATTGCAATTACCCTGAAGTAAAAAGATGCCTCAAAGGCCATACCTTCCCACAGGGTTATGGCCACAAAAGATCATGCAGTCATGGCCTAGAATAAAACCTGGGATTTAAACATTGCCGATCCCAAAAACATCCCCACTGGCTACCTGCATTAGGTAATCTATGAGAAGCCATAAAAATGTGATATATAGAATTATTGCCACTTAAAGGTCAAAAGATAGAAACGGTAGGTTAACAAATATTGCAAGTCAAAATAAATCATCAGGAGGGGGTGCTTTTTCATAAATGAGGGTAAGCAAAAGACCTATGCCATAAAGCTTTGCAAATGGTTCTGAAGCAAAAATATTTCCAACTTCTTAAAAAAACCAAAAACTGGTGAAAATACCACCCATATTTTTTTCAGTGTCCAAATTCTTAAGAAAATTTTGATTTCCATATTGGAAAAACAACCACCACTCAATATATATATATATTTAAAAGGCAAAGCTATGTCCTCCAAGCTTCTATCTATTACATATGGAGAAAATGGCTTTTCTTTTCTTCCTTTATAGCAAAACTAAAATCCTCTGAGCTGTAAAACCATCTGATAATCTTTAGTCACTGGCAACCCAATTCTTAAAGCACTGACCCAGCTCAAAAGCTATTAAATTGGAGCGAGTGTTTGCAGAGAGTGGAAAATTATAACAAGTTTAACGGTTAATGTTTTACTGTTAGCCATCGTTTCTTCCCGGGTAGGCGCTGCCTTTTTCACCCAGTTTGCATAGATCTGAGATATGCAAGTTCCTCATTCTCCCACTGGCTTTACCCCACAGCAAGGCTCATGTGCTAATGTTCTTTTCAGACTACAGAACCTTTTTTTTTTATTTTACAGGAAGCTTCCATGGGACTCCTACTTCCCATTAGGCTGCACTTCAATTCTGAACTCTTTTAAACAGACCACGGCCAAGTAAGTAATCGACGCTTAACAACCAGAAGCAGCATCGGATGAGAATTTCGCAGCCAGGGTGCAAGCGGGTGCCTCAGAGCACTGACAGTGCTTTGAAACTCCCCATTGTTCTAGGCACAATTTGCAACAGGGAATTTCATTAGCGCGAGCCGTTTCTGAGCTCTGGGCGCAGCACTGCGCCTAAGATTTCAGATTAAAATTGTGGAGTGGAAGGAAAGGAGGACCTGTTCCTGCCTCCCCACTTTCAGCTACTCTCTGAAGACTGGAGAAGAGACCCTCTTAAGAATATTTTAGGGGGGTGGGCAGGGGGAGGACTAGACCATGTGAAAAATGAATATTATTTCAGCTGCAGTTCGTTCATTTTCAGCTTTGTATTCTGGTTATAAAAAAAGGGCGCCTAGACATTCCGTTGTTGCGCCCATAACCCAGGTTTAGGGTGCCATTTAGCTCCTAGCTTTCATACCTCAGTTTCTAACACTGCCTATCAAATCTGGGGGGGAAATGCACTAGTTGCCTATTATCTTCTGGGCCTAATTGAAGGTGTTATGGGGTTTAAAGTCCTAAGCGACCTAGGTCCAAAATAACTAAAAGAATGCCTCCTCTCATACTGACCTTCCCAAGTTTTAAAATCTGCAAGGAACCTTTGCTGAGGGTCCCTACACCTAATGAGATTCCTTTGAAATGTCCTCTGCTCTGAGGTGTGTCTCACCAGGATACTGCTGTTATTTCATCTGCAGGTGAAATTTGCCCAGGCCTTTGGGTATATTGGGCTTTTCCATTTCTGTCACTGTTGCCTGTTTTACCTGCAACTAAATTCTGTGCAAACAACGTCCTGTTTGCTGATGTTCAGAGAATGGCTACAACTGGTCAGTTATCATAAGACTGAATCTACACATATATTGAGAGACCCAGGTGGCGCTATGGGTTAAACCACAGACCCTAGGGCTTGCTGATCAGAAGGTCGGCGGTTCAAATCCCTGCGACGGGGTGAGCTCCCGTTGCTCGGTCCCTGCTCCTGCCCACCTAGTAGTTCGAAAGCACGTCAAAGTGCAAGTAGATAAATAGGTACCGCTCCGGTGGGAAGGTAAACGGCGTTTCCGTGCGCTGCTCTGGTTTGCCAGAAGCAGCTTTGTCATGCTGGCCACATGACCTGGAAGCTGTACGCCAGCTCTCGGCCAATAAAGCAAGATGAGCGCCGCAACCCCAGAGTCGGACATGACTGGACCTAATGGTCAGGGGTCCCTTTACCTTTTACACATATATTAAAAAAACGCTGTGAAATGCTTTTAAAAAAATTTTAATGGAATTTACCATTAGCTCAACATCGCCATCTAGTGTCACATTTGTATAATGCACTTAAAACATTATATTTGCAGCTGTATAGCTGAGTCCCAGGCGCAGCAGAAATGACAGCTACTCAAGCTAAGAAGGCATAAAATGGGATTTGCCCCAGAACCATGCTTAGGCCACCCTACACACCACAGATCGTTCATCTGAAGAGGAAACAGAGCAGTACCTGTGCTGGGTAGTCAAAAAGCCACTGTTCCCTTGCCTTTTCCTCATAAGCCATCACAGCCTCTGTCATCTCGTGTCTCACAGTGGCCCGCATGTGGTCCAACACACGGTTCAGCCAGCTCTCCACCTAGGGGAGAAGAGGAATCCAGGAGGCAATTACCATCAAGCATTACTCGCCCTGGAGGTGGTGGTTCTTCCCTCCCTGAAACTACAAAAAAAAGGATTGCTGCTCAAGGGAAGAAGAAGAAGAAGAAGAAGAAGAAGAAGAAGAAGAAGAAGAAGAAGAAGAAGAGTTTGGATTTGATATCCCGCTTTATCACTACCCGAAGGAGTCTCAAAGCGGCTAACATTCTCCTTTCCCTTCCTCCCCCACAACAAACACTCTGTGAGGTGAGTGGGGCTGAGAGACTTCAAAGAAGTGTGACTAGCCCAAGGTCACCTAGCAGCTGCATGTGGAGGAGCGGGGAAGCGAACCCGGTTCCCCAGATTACAAGTCTACCGCTCTTAACCACTACACCACACTGGCTCTCTACAGCCAACTTGTCTTGTACCCTGTTGTCCCCTGTGGCCCCTAGAAGCACCTCACCACCATTCCATCTTCGTGCCATGCTTAAAACAGCAAAAAACAGAGGAAGGCATTCTTTGTTATAAAAACTCTCCCACTGGAAAGTGCCCAAAGCGTGAACCTACCGGTAAGCACTTTTTAAAGTCTGGAACACTAGCTCATCTAGCTCAGTAGCACTGACACTGACTGGCAGTAGCTCTCCAGGGCTTCAGATGGCTCTACCTGGAGATGCTGGGGTTCAACCTGGGACCTTTGAGATGCAAGGCATGTGCTCTGCTACTAAGCTGTGGTGCTGCTTCTTCTGAAAGACTTGCCTTTTGGGTGGCCAGAAGAGCTAACTTGCAGGATTTATTTTCCTGCTTGAAGTTGATCTCTTGCTTTATTCTATTTATTCTATTACAGTGGGGTTTTATGCTTATTTCCCACCCACAAAATTGTAACCAGACCCAACCGTTCGAGATGAATCGGGTTATAAATAAATTACTTTTAAAAGCAGCCTTTCCTCTTGCATGCTCACCGTATAATATTAACATCAGGGTCACTTCATACATAAATGCATTTTTCTACCAAGAGACAATATCACTGTCGAAAAATACATGTGTATTAAGGGTATTTACATAAGTTAAGAGTTATAGGGAAATTGACTTTATAGGTCTAAAGATATGTTATCAGAAAATAGGTTTTTATAAAGCAGTGAAATTAAAAAAGGAGAGTGAACAGCTTTCACGGTTTAAATTTTAAAAAATCAGATGGTTTGTCTGCTTTTTGTGGAACTGCTCACTGGTCAGTTAAAGGAGGTAACATAATTTGAAAAAAGGTTTGATAAACATCTCTCTCTCCATATTATACACACATATATGTATAAGGTATTATGGAATTGTGGTTAACTGGAGCAAGTAAATGAATATACGGTGTTCTGGGTTTAGGATATAAATGACAATATTCATAAACAAGTTTCAGAATATTTATTAACAACAGTAAGGAAGCTTTCCTTTTAACAAGATGCTACTATTTTCTTGATTATAAAGGCTGTTTATACCAAGTCAGAGAATTAAGTCCATGTAGGTTCAGTATTGTTAACACTGACTAGCAACAGCTCTCCAGGGCTTCAGGCAGGGGTCTCTGCTAACCCTACCTGGACCAAGGTGTCCTTCTGGAGTTGGCAGCTACTGCTTTGCAGGGGTTCTGCTCTACTTGGATGGTCAACTCTAGGAGGTTTTGGATAGTACTGCCCAGTCCTGCAGACTCTCTGGTGTGGAGTTCCACAACAGTCTATATCTTGTCCTCCTTGCTGCATAACATCTAACATGGAACTGCTGAATTGGGGTAATCTGGAGTTTGGAAGTGCACTGCCATAATATGCTGATGACACGTAGCTCTGCTTCTCATTTTCCTCTTCTGCAGGTGAGGCTTTGGTTACGTTGAACCAGTGCCTGACCACAATAACGTACAAGATGAAGGCCAACTTACTGAAACCCAGTCTAGATGCCGAGTCGGCGGGTCTTCTGACCAAACGAGTGATGTTCAACTGGTCCTGGATGGGGTCAAAACTCCACCCTGAAGGAATAGGTGAGCTATCCTGGATCCATTACTGCCACTGGCTCAGTAGCCTCAGTAGCATGGTGTGCCCCCTACCAGCTTCAGCTATCCTATGAGGATAGGGATAACTTGGCTTCAGAGGTCTATGTTCTGTTTACCTCCAGGTTAGATTACTGCTATGTGTTATATGCGGAGGTACCTTTAAAGATTGTTTAGAAACTGCAGCTAGTGCAGAATGCAGTGGCCAGAGTAATAATGGAGATCAGATAGTATGACCATATTACATCAATCCTAGTCCAGCCTCAGCAGCTGCCAACAGGTTTACTAGCTCCATTCAAAGTGCTAGTCTTAACCTATAAAACCTTATACAGTGGTACCTCGGGTTAAGTACGCTTCAGGTTAAATACGCTTCAGGTTAAGAACTCCACTAAGAACAGAAATTGTGCTCTGGCGGCGCAGCGGCAGCAGGAGGTCCCATTAGCTAAAGTGATGCTTCAGGTTAAGTACGCTTCAGGTTAAGAATGGACCTCCGGAACGAATTAAGTACTTAACCCGAGGTACCACTGTACCGCTCAAGACCCCCCCAAATCATTCATAGCGCCAGTCAGACAACAGCCTGCCCAGACTCAGAAATGATCAGCTGATGTCATGGTGATGTGGGAGAGGGCCTTTTCAGTGGTGGCCTCCTGTCTATACAATGCTCTTTCCAGTGAGGCTCACTTGGCACTGTCATTAATATATTTTCAGTGCCAGATAAAGACCTTCCTCTATTCCCAAGGCATTTGATGGTAACTGTTCTGTTGCTCACATGTTATATTCTCTGTTGTGCATAATTCATCAGCTGTTGTAACAAAATGTTATAGGTATTTTGAAGGATAAAATACGTTTTAAAATTGCATTGCTTTGTTCTTCTGTTTCAGTTTTCCCGTGCTCACTGTTTGTAAGCTGCCTTGTGATTGCTCAGGTGTAAGGCATCAAATAAAAAAGTAGGTAAGTAATACTGAATCTAATGTCACCTCAATCCATGCAGAAAAGGCTCAAATTGTACAGAGAACTCTTAGGCTGATTGAACTTTCATTTTTGCTTGAATCATGTAACCAGAGTAGGTACATCACAAGGCAACCTGTTTACAGCACCCATTCAGTGTGCCAAATAGGAAATGCTCTGTTATAGTCTGAACAAAAACCACAGGCATAGACCTCGTTCACAGAAGGAACATGGGTTTCTTGACATCACTCTAACCTGCCCACTGCAGTCACATGGCTCGCTGAAGTTAACATATTCCTCCTCTTTGCTGTACATCCCTAAGCCCAGCTTGGTCGAACTTTGGTCTGAATCCACCTGAAATTTCATCTTGGCCATATTATCAAAGAGTTTTGAAAGATGTCGCTGGACCTGCAAAATACATATATGTATACAATTAGGACTAAGCACCATGCAGCTAGAGCACACAGAACTTTTCCATATTGCTTCCAAGAATAATGGCCCACAGTTAGGAAGACACAGGATGATACCAGCTATGAACCCACATTCTCTTGCTGCTACCTTTAAAAATAGTACCATTGGACCCTTGCGTCAAAGAGAAAGACATCTTACATTTATTGTTCATTGTCTTTAGTTAATGCTCTTTCTCTTAGAGACCTAAGTTTTGTGAAATGCCCAGCAGCCATAATTGGCATTCAGCAGCTTACAGAACCAGCTCACTTCAATCCTGAAAGCTCCTTTTATGTACAAAACATCCCTCCTTCCATTTGATAAACTGTATATAAAGCATTCTCATTCTCTACCAACTTGTCCCCTAAAGCTTTCAATTGCACTTAAATCATTGCAAGTCCAACACTAGGCCCACTAAGATAAAATTGTTGTGTATTTAATCCTCCTCCTGGAATCAGCAGACGGAGCTCAGAGACAACAATGGAAAGGCCACAGGTTTATCCATATTTGATTCTACTTGACATTTATTTTGATTTTACAGCAAATCGCTTTAAATAGGAATAACAGACACAGCTCAAATAATTCCTCCTATATCAGTGAGCTTTTCAAGGCAATATTTTCCTTTGTGTTTTCCCGTGTTTTCTGCTGTGTTCGAGGCATTGATCAAATTGAGGTTCTGAGCCCAATAAGTAGCTGAGAAGGATTCTGTGCTGGAGGAAATCAATGCCTTTTTTTGCTTTTTTCTGTGTACAAAAGCAGTTAGTTATATAAAGCCTGCAATAGCTTAGAATCCAGTTTAACAGGTGCAGACCTCTAAACGGTGTAGGCCTGTGATATTGACGGTATAAATGTGTTAAGTATGGCGACATTTCACCCAATCCACCATTCTTCTCTCATCACAATATACTTTTTCCAGGTGTACTTTGACAAGCACTAAACAAGTGGTATTCAAACACAGATAGTGCTTGATATGCTACAAGACCAAATTCTTTCCTTTTTCTTTTTAATATAGAGTTTTTGTGGGAGAAGGGGATTCATTCACAGTGGCAAACAAGGAATGGACTTAGGACTCTGTCCTGCATTGTCATCTTGAAGCCCTAAAGGGGTGGAGAACCTCAGAGCAAGGGGTCTTTACACCCCCTCTTTCAAGGAGACAACACCTCTGGTTCCAATCTGCACTCCCCATAAGTGCTTTTCCCTGCTGGAATATGGTTTCCTCAAACTATGATTGTGCCTCATTTGCTTTGATTAGCACTGAAGATGTGTATGTATTGGGGGGGGGGATATAGAAACTTTTGACTTTTGCATGGCTGCATTGTAGCCTACTGTACAAAAGTTAAGAATCGCATCCCTTGCCTCACCCACTTTTTCTCCTCTGGCCCCTATCCACCACTGGAATCCAGCCTCTGAAAGGCTGCCCTCTAGAGTGTGCGGTGCTCTGGCTGAAAAAGATCCCCACACCTGTGCTAAGCAAAAGAGACATTCATAGCGCTTGAAAGAAACATGAGTCTCCGCTCTCCGAATTCTCAAATATGTTCTGGCTGTTTGCACTGGGTAGCCAGAGATGCCAGCACAAATGTAACTGGCAGGTCATCTGCCAGGAGTGGAAGCAGTGATTGGATTAGCATCATTGGAGTTCCTTGCCACCTGTATGTCCTCCTATACTTTCCAACGGGTTTTTACTATGTGTGTTCTGCATATTAAATATACATTTCTATATGGCAGAAGGAGAGGCACGGCCTGCAGGGACAGAGGCAACCATCATCAGTAAAACACAGCAAGCATGGAAGAAAAGGCCAAGGGGCGTGGGGACAGTGTTGTATTATATTATTATTATTATTATTATTATTATTATTATTATTAGTTCAGGGGGGCAAGAATGTCATTGGATAAACCTCATGGATATATATACACTCTATCAATACTAAGGGAGAAGCCATCTTCTGCTCTGTGCAATTCTCCAGGAAGAGACAGCATTTCGCGATAAGCAGTTAGAAATTATTAAAACGAAAGGAGACAAGCAGCCCTTGGAACATCCTGTAAGTACAGGTAACTCATAGCCTACGTGAGGGTTCGGTTCTGAAGGTCCACTAATAAACTCAAAATTGCATAAAGCCAGGAACCCCTGGAACCACCACCTCTCCCACTCATGACCATCCCTACCTGTATGAAGCAGGCCTTGCCCTGACCACCTCTGGGAAGTACACGGAAGGGTTCTTGGAGCGTCCCAGAGCCCCATAAGCAAGGCAAAGGGCTTTAAAAGCTCCTTCCACAGCAGGTTCCCCCCACTCTCTTATTTTCCTGCTGCCCGTGTAAAGTTGCAATCGCATAAGCGAAATCAGCTTACACTGCAAGTTACCCTGGACTTTAACTGTTTCAAAATTATTATTTGTTTCCTCTTCAATAAAAGCGAGTTGGGTTTTTAAAGGATGCTTCTTCTTTAAAAAAAAAAAAAATCAGAAAAACACCACTCCGAAACTGTATGGACCTGCAGGTTAACACATAGCAAACAAGTCACAAACCAGCTCAAGACCAACCTGTCTATTCCTTGCTGCTTTAGGGTCTTCATGTTTTGTGTTGTTCTACGCTGCACATATGTATTTGTGTAAAAATTCCTTTATAATAATAATAATAATTTATTATTTATAACCCGCCCATCTGGCTGGGTTTCCCCAGCCACTCTGGGCAGCTTCCAACAGAACATTAAAATGCAGTAATCTATTAAACATTAAAAGCCTGCCTAAACAGGGCTGCCTTCAGATGTCTTCTAAAAGTCTGGTAGTTGTTTTTCTCTTTGACATCTGGTGGGAGGGCGTTCCACAGGGCGGGTGCCACTACCGAGAAGGCCCTCTGCCTGGTTCCCTGTAACTTGGCTTCTTGTAGTGAGGGAACCGCCAGAAGGCCCTCGGCACTGGACCTCAGTGTCCGGGCAGAACGACGGGGGAGGAGACGCTCCTTCAGGTATACTGGACCGTGGCCATTTAGGGCTTTAAAGATCAGCACCAACACTTTGAATTGTGCTCAGAAACATACTGGGAGCCAATGTAGAACTTTCAAGACCAGTGTTATGTGGTCTCGCCGGCCACTCCCAGTCACCAGTCTAGCTGCCGCATTCTGGCTTAGTTGTAGCTTCCGGGCCACCTTCAAAGGTAGCCCCACATAGAGCGCATTGCAGTAGTCCAAGCGAGAGATAACTAGAGCATGCACCACTCTGGCGAGACAGTCCGCGGGCAGGTAGGGTCTCAGCCTGCGTACCAGATGGAGCTGGTAAACAGCTGCCCTGGACACAGAATTAACCTGTGCCTCCATGGACAGCTGTGAGTCCAAAATGACTCCCAGGCTGCGCACCTTTAAAGTAAATAAATGAGAACAACCATTCTGAAGGGCCACGGGTCCCCCCCCCATCTCTCCATTTCGTCCTGAGGGTTCTTTAAACAACAACAAAAACCTTAAAGTGCACTGCTCTCTTTCAATCTCTGTGAATTCCTTATTCTTGTCCAGGCAAGAATAAGGAATTCACTCACCTGAAAAGAGAATGAGAAAGCAATGCCAAGGAAGAGTTACCCCCAAAAAGTGGGGATGAGGGAATCACAATGTAATTTCTGCCTTGGACTTTGCTATGTTGATCCTGCTACTTCAGTTTGGACTGGCATCAATCGGCAGAAAGATCGGCAGAGTTCCTGTGAGGCTTGCAAGTATTAGGTAGTAGAATCTTTGCGCCCAACACTCAATAAAAGCCTTCATCTGCAAGCATTCTGACACCTGGGTAAGCCCTTTGCCTCTCTCCTTTTGTGAAAAGGATGCACTGACTATACTTAACGGAGTTCTCTAAAAACCAGGAGTACAGGATGTAGATGCTGCCATCTAGTGGTGTTTCAAAGACTTGCTGCTTCTCGAAAGGAAGGCTTATGGTCAAGGTCACAAACAAAGCACTGATAGAACAGCGTCTCCTTTCTACAGCAAGTACCTCACAGTTGAATCAAGCACATTCTACCCCCAAAAAAAGCCATTTCCATAGGTAGAAAAGAAGCTGAAGTGTCTTACCAGCTGCGGGTTGGTGCCATTCGAAAGAATATCCAGTAAGTCGGCCGAGGAAATAAAGTAAAACCTAGGAAATGCCAACCGCTTGGTGTCCAAATACTCCGCCAAAGCTTTTTCACACAAAGACAACCTGGCAAAATCAAGCACAAAAGAATGTGCATACACTTAACATATATAAAAGTGCAGAAAACTAAGAAAAACAAACTTACCTTTAGAAGAAGCACATACTTTGTCTTGCTAACTTTGGGAGGGGAGACACTTTTTGGAGAAACTTCACTGCTTTCATGTGTTACAAATATGTGTTTTCTGCCACCTGTGCACATCAGTGCCTCAACCAATCCCTGTTGTCTGGCATATGCACCTTTAATATGCACACAGTGGACTGCTTGAGATGTTTGCACACATATTACTTTCTGGCAGTGCCACTGCACATTTTAAGAGCACGGTTTCAGAATATAACGTGTGAAACAGCTTGAATGTCCTCAAAATGGCTCTCTCTCTCTCTTTTTACATTTTTATTGGGTTTCTTTATTATAACAAATTAGAAATACAATTATCCAAATTATATATTTTACAATCCCCACCCTCCCATTGACTTCCCCCATCTTCCCTTTCTGGTTTATTACATTACTTGTTACCTTCTGCATGTTAAATAACTATACATGTTATTGCTATTTTCATCATATTCTACTTAAATAAAGTTGTGAATGTTTATTCAAAGCCTGCCATTGAGTCCATCTCTTTTTGTTGTTTCTGTAAGTAAATTGTAAAGGGTTCTCATTCTTTTTTAAAGTCACTATTGTCTTTTTCATGTAATTTGTCTGTTAACTTTGCTAATTCTGCGTAATTCATCAATTTAATGTCCTCAAAATGGCTCTTAAAGAGATGTAGAACATTTATGATTAACTAAAACCAGAGTTTCCAGTCCATTACATTACATGCAAAAGGAACTTAAAGGATCCATTCCTAACCAGGAATAGCATTTCAAAAGCTTCTGCCATGCGAGTCCTACCTACCTGCTTTGGATATCTTCCAGTTGCTCATAAAGGCCAGGCTTGTTGGTTGCTTCCACTACATTTGGGGTTCTTTCAGCATCATATGCCAGCTCTTTGAAATCAACATCAATTCCTTCAAAACGCTTGGAATGCTACGGAAGACAAGAAAGACGGATGGTCCTGCTGCCTTTCCATATATCCCTCAGCTTCAGTATATCCCCTTTCAGTAGCCAGGCAGCTAGGTGCAGCCAGTTTAAATTTGGGTAGAGAATGGTGCCCTAGGAAAGTTGATCTGATGGTTGAGGGAGAAGCCCGAGGTCAGATAATGGAGGATTTCTGAGATTCAAAGGCTCCGGGTCCTATGTGGGGCCTTCAAGGGGGACATGGCTCTCTCCCCACTGATTTTGTGGAGCACTCTAGAGAGGAGAGGCATAAAGGAGGCCTGGAAGCAGAGGGGCCTTGTAAAAGACAGGGCAAGAAGCTTAGGGTCACAAGGCTGGTCCAAAAGTTTGTTATGTATTCTCTGCCTTCCTGCATGACTGGAGGATATAACCCGGCATATCTAAATGCCTCATCACTCCTCTCGGCCCCGGTCATTTCTCATTAGCACAAGAGATTTCTACAGAACTTAGCCAACGGTTCAACATGGTAAACCAACTTCTTTTCATTCCCATCACTTTAATTAGCAGGAGTGAAGTACACTATTTATATTACCTTTATGTCACTTCCGCTGTCATGACTTCCGCTAAAACAGGGATAACAGGGATAGCTAAGCTGTGCCCCATCAGATGTTATGGGTCTCAAACTCACATTAGCCAGCAGCGCCAATAATCAGGGGTGATGAGAGTTGCAATCCAGGGGTGATGAGAGTTGCAATCCAGAAACATCTGACACTAACACATGTTAAGTCATTCCTCCACTAAAGAATCGTGGGAGCTGCTGTTGGGTAGAGTACTGATACTTCTTTATTAGAAATCCCCAACCATCAGGATGCCCTAGTAAACCAGCTTAAGCCTGTAGGTGGGCTCTCCCCTAAATAATAAACAGCAGCAGTCCAACACATGATTTTTTGGGTCTGTGGGTGGGAACTATTCTGTAATTGCAGCTCACATAATCTGTACTGGGAGCCAGTGCCATGGAGTACCTTGAACAATTATGCAACTGAGTAAGCAGGGCTCCCAGAACAGCAGCCTCCCTTAGGTCAATGCTCCCTAGAGAACTGAGAATCACCCTCGGCGCTTTCCTGTAGAAAGCAGATAGGATTTTTATTACCTCCGGAAGTTGTGCCCGGATATCTTCCGATCCAATGAATATGCTTTCCAAATGAGACCAAGTCCGCTGAACCTCAAACCAGATGGAAATGACGGAGTCTGCCGTAGACAACTTTCTCTGCCAGAAAGACACTTCCTCTAAGAAGAAAGCGATGTATTTGGATGTCATCAGGTTCTGCAGCTGGACTTGGTTGTCTTCAAGGGTCTCAATGAGCTCCTCGTCAGATTTCAGCAGGGGGACATTTGTGCGGGGGTGAGGTTCGTATTGGAATTCCATGCTGGCCCAGGTTGTCTTCAGCTCTTTCACAACCTTCTCCATGCTCATTTCTTTAACTGCTTTGTCCACTATGCTTCTCACCTCATCCTCAAAGTTATGCAGGTTGAGTTTAAGCAGGTCTGCCAGGGTGGTGTCTGCATCCATGGTGAACTGCACACCTGTGGCTTGCATCAGCTGGTTCCAATGCCTCTCTCGGATGGCCGGATTCTGCAGTTCTGACACAGCCCTCAGAGATGTCAGGATGTTTTTCACTTTGTTGTCCAACCCGGAGAAAGCATCCCAGGCCCTCATTTCCTTATCCAGGCTCCGCGTGTCTTTGGCGAACTTTTTGCACTCCAGCTCCATGTTTTCAATGTTAATCTCTCTCCATTTCGTAGTCTCCCAGTCATTCACACTAGAGATCACTATGGAGATCATATCCCAGAGTTCTTTAAGAATACGCACTTCCCTCCGGCACTGCTTGAGCTGTTTGTATTCTGGAACACTGACTTCAAACAAATCAGCTGCATCATAAATTGAGGTCATGGTAACTTCCATCTGCATAAGCTCTGTGTGGGATGCATCCAGCATTTGGTAGGGATTTGTTGCGTCAAACCTAGGAAGCAAGTTTTAAACTGCATTCAGTCATGACTAATTATTTCCCTACAAATGCACTAGATCCCCAAACACTAGCAAGTGTGTGTGCAATGAAAAATAAAGAAAGAGACATACCCAACGGCAAATTGTAAAGAGAGGGCATACACATTTCTGAATCTTTCCCTCAGACTTTCAGACCTAACTTAGCTGCCCCGCCCACTCTCTCTCTCTCTCTCCAGGCGCAACCAAAACTATTCCAGAACTATAAGCCTTGGACCATACTTCCTATCCCCTAGCCAGTGGTGGCTAACCTTGACACTCCAGATGTTTTGGAACTACAACTCCCATCATCCCTAGCTAACAGGACCAGTGGTCAGGGATGATGGGAGTTGTAGTTCCAAAACATCTGGAGTGTCAAGGTTAGCCACCACTGCCTAGACCATAAAATGAGAGGCAATAAAAGGCAAAAACAAATTTTTAAAAGGTCACCCAAAAGTGACATTCAGCTTCTATAGAGGCTGTCTCTCATAATCTAACACAGGCATAGGCAAACTTGGCCGTCCAGATGTTTTGGGACTACAACTCTCATCATCCCTGACCACTGGGTCCTGTTAGCTAGGGATGATGGGAGTTATAGTCCCAAAACATCTGGAGGACTGAGTTTGCCTATGCCTTATCTAACATGACCTGAAGCAAGCTGAGCTGTGCTGCTCAACCCTTCTGGTAGGGTTGCCATATTTTAAACAGCAAGAAAGAGGACATATTTGCCAGTGCCTGGGTTGGGGGTGCAGTAGAGAAGATGCTGGCGTAGATAGCCCTATGGTTTGGTCCTGCAGGATCCTTTGTATGGCCCTGTGGGCTCAGCCTAGAAACAATAACCACTGTGTCATGTTGGCTCTCAGCTTAATTGTTGAGATAATCCTCTAAGGCCCTGTTCCCCCTCCATCTTAAGCACAGTAGGTGAGTCACAGGATAGGACAGGGATCTCCCAACTCAGCCCTCCAGATGTTTTGGAACTATAATTCCCATCATCCCTGACCACTGGTCCTGTTAGCTAAGGATGATGGGAGCTGTAGATCCAAAACATCTGAAGGGCCAAGTTTGGGGATGCCTGGGATAGGGGCTTTCTGATGTTGATGTTAAGAAAGGAAGTTCAGCCTCATCACAGCACTCCTTTTGATGCACAGTTTCCCCACCAGCATATTGACTTCCGAGTTTATTGTTGTTTTAGCCTAATTGCATGCATTTTATTGTGTGATACTCTTTTAATTTCCTATCATGTTGTTTGCTGCCTTGATTTGTTTTTCTTTTATGGCAAAGTAGACAGCTGTTGAAAATAAGTAAAGGAATAACCAAACACGCATGTCTGAATTAGCTCTTGTCCAATTTTAACACTCCTGGAACAGCAATTCCCATGCGCACACGTGCTCCCTTGGTACGAAATGGAAAAAAAACAAGGACATTTTGGCAAATTAAAAAAATCCGCCAGGACAGAAATTTTACCCCTGAAAAAGAGGGCATGTTCTGGAAAAAGAGGACATTTGGCAACCCTACTTCTGGTGAGAAGAGAAAGGGGAAGAGGTTTTTGACTGAGAAGGCAAAGATGAGATGGTGGCCATGGCCAACTCAGGTTATATCATCAACGTAGAATTTTCACTTCAAGCAGTGGCTTGAAAAGGTCAAGGACAGATCAATGTTTCCACCAACAATGCATCAAACTTGTGACCTCACTGTAGGGTGCAAAAAAATGGCAATGCAAACCATCCATGCAAGAGGCTTAAACATACATAAATATTCACTCTTCAATGGCTCCTACTGAAAAATGGGTAAGCAAAGATTATTGTTTTTCACAGTCAAGAGTTGGGCACCAAGGGCACAAGAGATGTCATAATAATACTATGCTATTGTAGGGAACGGTCCTACTAGTGGCCTTTGTTATTTGGCTGATTTTATCTTTCCTTGGTAGCCGAGATGAAAAGGTAAACACTGCCACTGATGAACACGCAAGTCCTCCACCTTTTACACCTGATATCTGCTCCAACCTGAATGGTGCCTGTTGGTGAAATCGTTCCCTGAATTTATGTTGCTCCACATCAAACACAGCACACTTCTTGCGGAGAACCGTCACTTCATTTCCCTGCAAAGGAGCTACATGATGCTTCACAGTTATTGCCAGCTTCTTCACATGGCTCCATTTTTCTGGCAGCTCCTAGAAGCAAATTGAGATTACAACAAAGAAAGATGCTGGTGGAGAGGAATCTCAACTTGAACTAACGTGTCTCCAGCCTGTTTGTGTATAGCGTGCACACACTGCTGGAACACACCAAACTTTACGTTTGCAACAGCAAGACCATGATGATTATTTTGCCAGGATATAATTGGCAACATTATCCCTTGCTAATCAAGACATTGTCCTAATTTGATTATTGTTCCTTTCCTGGCTCCCCTGATTTGGAGACCACTGGTGAGACGCCAAAAGAATTATTTTAGTCCTATATGAAGATGAGGAGTGTATTTGTCATGGTCTTGAGTTATTAAGCACCATACCTGCATTCTCAATAGACCAGTACAATTGAAGCTTCTGAATCCCCAACCCACTTAAAAGTTGTTAGAATGCTAATGGTTGAAAATGCATGTTTCAAGAAGAACACTGAATAAAAATAAAATATTGCATTAATAGGTGAAAGCATTTCAAGAATAGTAATAGATAAAAATAAAGTATTGAACCTAAGCTAAAATTCTGCAGCGTCTCTACAAAATATTTTTAAAAGCATCTCAAGACAGGCTTAAACAGTGGCATTTCAGCAGCTGAAGTGCAACAAAATTAAATGGACAGCAATGATTTGCAGTCCAATTATAGGCACATTTCTCAGAAGCAAAATCTCACTGATCTCAATGGTACTTATTTCCAAGTAAGTTTGCTTTAGGGCTCCAGACTCAAGGTATAACATTCAAATTGCTTATTCCAGAATACTTCCCAAATACTTCAAAGGAGCTATTATGTGATGCAATCACATTGAGGTGTGAGGTGCAACTAGGATTTATTATTTTCATATAAGTACTATTTGGGAGTGCCCAGCGCTGCCTGAGATCATTTAGAAACCAAAAACTACTGTGTTTCATAAATAGATAATATAATTTGCAAGTTTGGGCCCATCACACCCGAAGTTGGGTGAAGTCATGTTTCTGTCTGCCATCTTGATTCAAAATGGCCCCTGGCATCCAAACATCAACAAAAAAAACCCACCCCTACCTCTGGAACCCTTGTGCCGAATTTGGTAACAATATCTTTAGAGGCAGCTGAACCTAAGCCAAAAAAAGGTGAAGACACACTAAAGCCACATTTCGGTCAGCTATCTTGATTCAAAATGGCAGCCAGAGTCCAAATGTCAACAAAGAGCTCCACCCTAACCTCAGGAACTGTTGCGCCAAGTTTGGCAATTATATCTCAAGAGATGTCTGAATGTATATAAAACAAACTAATGGATAGGCAGACAAACAAACCTCTTTACCAAATATATAGTAGACTAGTGAGAAGCAGTGCCCGAGAATTTTTAGAAACCAAAAAATTTAAATGGATTGTATAATTTGTGAGTTTGGACTAGTCATGCCAAATATTAGGTGAAGTCACATCAAAATTACATTTTGTTCTCCCATATTGATTCTAAATAGCGCCAAGCATCCAAACATCAAAGACCCCCTACCCACTCCCCACTTCAAGTACCCTTGTGCCAGGTTTTGCAACAGTATCTTGGGAGGTGGCCAAATTATAGAAAACGAATGTCCAAACATACAAAACGTTTCCCCCCAAAATAGTATATTGTGGATTGTATCCAACAGTGTTCATGCACAAGTGAAAGGGGCTTCCACCTATGCAACAAAACTTCCCTTTCTTCTCTCCCTGTGTGCTCTGCAAATATTCTTTGGCAGGTTGGGGAATCCTCTGGAACAGATTGGGAGGGCATGGGAGGAGGGAAGTTTGTTTGCACAACATTGCATACATTGTATTTCTAGTCTATTCTTCCTGCAGAAAAAACCTCAGAGTTGGTTACTTCCTAACCAGATGCTGATCAGTTCCACATCTTTGTAGTTCCACCAGTGCTGTAAGATTGAGTCTTCCCTGAAAATTTGCTTGGGTCATGTAAATGAAAAATATCTCAATGAAACTTTACATTATGGAATTAGACTAGCCCTCCAACAGTTGCATCCTCCATCTATCAGAGCAATCTTCCTACCGGTACATGTGCTGCATACCTAAAGAACATGTGTTCTGAGGATAACTCTGTTCACAGATGAATGTAGTTCAGTTTTTAATCTGTCCACACATTTGCATATTAGCAGCATGTTTCCACCTACCTCCAGCTGCTTATAGACTTCCCCTGGCAATTCTTGCTCATAGATCTTCAGCAATTCAATTGTTTGTTTCAAGGGCTCAAACATCTCATCAGTGCTGGTCTGTCTATCTTTAACAGCCAATAGGTGGCCCATAACTTCCACCAAGCCCTCATAATCTCCACTCTCCACCATTTTGCTCAAACCAATCTCAGCAACTTTTACAAACTCTTCAAGGTCAGACAAACTAAAGACAGTGAAAGAGAACATACATTGAAAACATGTTGAGGATTGTGAATATTAAGCAGCTCTACCACTAAAAAGCAGGAGTGGGTACCCTGTGACCCTCCAAATGATGCTGGATTCCAACTTCCAACGGCTAAAGCCAACAAGGCCAACGGGTCAAGGATGATGGAAATTGTAGTGCGGCAACATCTAGAAGGCCGCAGGTTTCCAACTCCCACCCCTAAAGCAAATAACAGGAAGAAGCAAAGTAAGAGTCATTTCTAGTTCTGCCAACCCTGTATAGTCAAAGGGAATCACAATTTCCACAATTTTTAAAACGGGATTTTAAATGGCTAATTTTAATAACTTGACTGTTGTGTGGCCTTTCTTCTATGCTTAAATAGGAATCACACAAACCCTAAAGACTATTTAAGTGGTGCAACAGCGAAACAATGATACCTGTGAGTCACATGATCAATGAGGTGCTGCTTGAACATAAAGCTCCACTTCTTAATTATACTCAGAAGGGACAACTTGAAGGGGTGGGCATCAACTTTCATCCAGCTGTCAAATACAATGACTGGCTCCAGGCATCTTACTTCCTCATAGACCTTCTCATAAGAGTCTATCTGCTCTTTGAACTGCTGCAGTGTAGGAGGGCTCTCTGGGACGCCATCCTCAGCATGGGCCTCTATCTCCTCTGCAGTGAGGACATGGCTGTACAACAGGAACTGGCGCATGAATTCTTTCCTGTCATCCACATAGAGATATGAGTAGTGGTCAAAAGAGCTGCGGTAGTCACAACAAGTTGACATCATCTTCCGGACGCGATCCATTAGGATGTGACGCATGTCAGCAAGCTCAGACATCTCCTCCATGTCATCCTGAAGAGAGAAGAAATACAAAGCTGGGTTACTAAACAGGACTGAAAACAATCACCCAGATGCAAAACAGGACAACAGCTGACCAAGGGCAAGACCTGATAATGGGAGAAACTGCTGTGGTCTGCAAGCCTGGGAACCAGGGAAGACACTCGATATATATCATTGACCAGAGACTCAACCAAATCATAAAAACCATCACAGGCACCAGCATCCAAAGAAGGACGGAATATCATCTCTGGAACAGACAAATCCAGCTGCACTTTGAAGAGGGGAGCAAGGCCTGCCTTGGAATCTGTAAGACAGCATAAGAAGGTGGGCTAAGTTTCAGACAGTTCTTACCAACCTCCCCAATGGAAATTACTAGTGAATATAGAGACACATAGGGACCCAGGTGGCGCTGTGGGTTAAACCACAGAGCCTAGGGCTTGCTGATCAGAAGGTTGGCGGTTCAAATCCCTGCAACGGGGTGAGCTCCCGTTGCTCGGTCCCAGCTCCTGCCCACCTAGCAGTTCGAAAGCACTTCAAAGTGCAAGTAGATAAATAGGAACCGCTCTGGCGGGAAGGTAAATGGCGTTTCCGTGCGCTGCTCTGGTTCGCCAGAAGTGGCTTTGTCATGCTGGCCACATGACCCGGAAGCTGTACGCCGGCTCTCGGCCAATAAAGCGAGATGAGCGCCGCAACCCCAGAGTCGGACACGACTGGACCTAATGGTCAGGGGTCCCTTTACCTTTTTATAGAGACACAGACAGACACCAGCATAATGGCAATGACAGAAACATACCCTATATACTCGAGTATAAGCCTAGTTTTTCAGCACATTTTTTGTGCTGAAAAAGCCGCCCTCGGCTTATACTCGAGTGAGGCAGGCAGTGGCTCCTATGAAGCTTTCCCAGGTTTTTTGTGGTAAAATTGGGTGCCTCGGCTTATATTCGGGTCGGCTTATACTCGAGTATATACGGTACTTTTTGATTTGAATGTATTATTTTTACCATCAGCAAAGTAAATTAATTTATTTGTGGCATTTCTAGTGAAAGATCCCAGGGTGAGAATACAACATCCTTAAAATGCAACAGTACCGGTAAATAAATAAAGATGCAGAGGAAGGTGAGCAGCTTTTACAGGACAAATATCTTACTTGCTTTCAGTGATTGTATATTGTGTCCAATCTCTCTCTCTCACTCTCACTCTCACACTCTCTCTCTCTCTCTCTCTCTCTCTCTCTCACACACACACACACACACACACAAACAAAACTTCTGCTATTCCCACATAATCCCAATAGCAACAGAACCACCCTCCTACCCTAGATAAATTGATAAGTAGCTTGCGTGAGCAATTACAAGTTCACCTGTGTTTTCCAAAAGGTACTTCAGTGAACATTCAATGACATTAAAGAATCCATCAAGGACAATCTCATCCACATGCTCCAAATAAGCTTTCCAAATATCAGAAGTTGGATCTGCTGCAAATAGTCTCAAGTTTTCCTAAATATATAGAAGCCACAATCAAATGAAGGTGATCTCAACATTTCAGCATTAACAAAAGGCCAGACGGTCCCATCAGCTCTTTTGGCAGTAATAACCAGTCACTTGTATTTCTCCTGTTGTCTTACATCATTCTAATATTCTCAGCCTATACTTCACAGTTCAAAAGGTTATTAGTATTTATAAATACTTGGAGAATATACGAGTTCTACTGCCAACAGCTTGCTGGAATACACTACTTGCAACATCTGGGGAGGAATTCAACATAGCTGCACATATCGGGCATGCCTAAAACAGTTGCTGCCTGTATAGGCTGAGCAACATGTTGAATGCAGATGTCAATGTACAGCAAGGTGATAGCAATTTACCGGTAAGTCTGATTTATTCATGCCCCTAGGGAAAACCAGACAGCCCCTTTGACATTAGCCATTTATGGCCAATTCTGTAACGATGGAAAATAAATAATTGCAGATAGCATTTCCTGGGAGAATCCACATTATAATTTATGACAAAACCAAAAAACCTCAACCTTGATTAGTAAATGGATCTTATGCCCCGAATCTGTGATGAGTCGATAGTGTTTGTCCAGTCGTTCGTGTCGACCATCTAAGTACAGCAGAGATTCTTTCTTCCCATCTTTTCTTTCAAAAACTGGGAAGACCCAAGTTTTCATGATATTCTGAATTTCCTCAATGTTGTCCTTGGTTTTCTGGATTCTTTGCTCAAGATCTCGCACACCGTCAACTAGTCGTGAAACATGTTCCCAAAGCCCTTTCAACACCAATGGAGAGAAAGTCAACAAGCATTTAATTGACAACCCAGAAATAAACCAGATAATTTTAAAAGTGTATTGGTTACTGAATTGCCATAGAGAATCCAGGTAGCATTCCTACCATGAGTACATCTACAAGAAGAAGACTGAAATTTACAGCATTCAAACCAGAGTGAATCAGTAGGACTTTGGGCCAAGAGATGGCCTAGATGAAGGAAGAGAAATCTCGGCCTAAAATTATTTTATTTATTTGCTTTTCTGTACACCTTCATCCCTGCCAGGTTCCATGGAACCTATTCCAGAGGTAGTTCTTACCTTCTGTTTTCCAATTCAATGTTTCTTCTGCCTCTCTCAACTGAATATCAATCTCCTGCAGCTGGTCCTGTACAAGGGGGTATTCCACCTCCAGGACTGTGAGCAGGATTTTATTGTACCAGGTGACCATCAAGTCTAGGTTGGCTACCAGCTTCCGGAAGGACTCCTTGGAAGAAAATATTTCTGCTGCTGCCTCTGGTATCTTCCCAGTCTGGCTTGGCCCAAGGTAACTCACTTCTCGCAAAACTGACACCAGCTGCAAAACACATTCACACAAACCTTTTGATTTCTTTTTTAAAGAGTCCTCTTTCTTCTTCTTCTTCTTTATAGCACTGTTTCCTTGTCTAGAATTACTCTAATCTCAAAACTGGAGGAAAGAAAAGTTCCTGCCAGAAACTGATGTTGATTAGAGACGATCTTGGCGCAGCTCTTAAAGTAAGTCCGTTTCTTTAATATCATATACCAGCGTGAGAGTAAAACCGGGGTATCTTAGTTACTAGGACATGAATGAAGGTTTTGCTTTCCTAGATAAATTTATGGATGAATAACCTTCTGGACTTACTAAGTGGAATGGGTATCAGTGCCACTGTGTGGTAGTGACTCTGTTCCTACTTGAGGGATCATGTCCAGAAAGTAGCAATGGGAGTGTGCTCTTTGGACCCTTGCTGTTTTCACTATGGGGATCCACAAGGCACTTTTTGTCACAAATGCTACCCAACATCTATAACGAAGATGAAGGGAGCAGTCAGTTGAAGTTTGGCAGCAAGCTGTCATCAGTATGCTGATGATAGCCAGCTCTATTTCTCTATTGCATCTGATTAAAGGAGAGACCATGCAAGTCCTGGACTTGTGCATGGATGCAGTGGTGGACTGGATGAGGGTCAGTAAACTGAGCTTGAATCCTGGAAAGATGGAGGCCTTGTGGGTGGGTGGTTAACTGTGACCAGAAGATAGGTCAACTGCTTGTCCTGGATCAGGCAGCCCTGCTGTCTGAAGGAACAGATACATTTTCAAGGGTACTCCTTGGCCCATCTCTTTCACTAGAGGCCCAAGTGACCTTTGTGGCAAAGTGCGTGTGTGTTTTTATCAGCTCCAGCTAGTGCACCAGCCACTGGCAGAGGAAGTAGGGGGGTGTGGTCCGCCCCGGGTGTCATCCCTGAGGGGGGGTGACATTGCCATGCCGCCCCCATGGGACACTCACCCTGCCCCTGGGTGCACAGCATGTGTGCCGCTCCGGGTGCCGGAGCAACTAGTTCCACCTCTGGCACCAGCTACAATCATTCCTAGACCATGACAACCTGACCACAGTGGTCCAAGCACTGGTAACCCGAAGGCTTATTTACTGTAACACACTTTAGGTGGGGCTGCCATTGTATCTGGTCTGGAAGCTTCAGCTACTGCAGAATGGCATGGCCAGACTGCTCACAGAAGCAGAATACAGGCAACCCGTTATTGCGCTGCTGAGAGAGATGTACTAGCTGCCAATTCCAGGTTCAAGGTACCTGTTCTTCTTGTTGTTCTGCCAATTAATTTTTACTGCTTTTCAAAAAAATCAAACAAACAAATGAATATAAAATTAATTCAAATTTAACAGTTGACTTCCCACCCACCCCCCTTCCATGATGTTTCTCTTCCCTCCCTTACTCGCTGCTCAGTATAACATACTTTTCCTAATTCCATTTCAATACTTAAAACATTTTAGTATTTTATCATTAATTCCCTCCCCCTTTCAAAGCCTTAAACAACTTGAGCTACCTGACTCCTTATGCCAGGCATAAGCAAACTGGGCCCTCCAGATGTTTTGGGACTACAACTCCCATCATCCCTGAACACTGGTCCTGTTAGCTAGGGGTGATGGGAGTTGTAGTCCCAAAACTTCTGGAGGGCCAAGTTTGCCTATGCCTGCCTTATGCTCTACCTTGATCACAGAGATTCTCTGACAGGGCACTTGTGGTTCCAGGTGCCCCTGAGGTTTCGTTGGTCTCCACTAGGGATCAAGCCTTTTGTGAGGCAGGCCCTGTCATGCGGTATTTCCTTCCAGCAGAAGATAATCAGGAATTGCCCCTGCCATCTTTCAAATGTCTTTTGAAAGCTATTGTTTAGATAGGCCTTTGAAATATTATTTTTTCTCATTTTAACCAATCCATTTTTATTGATGTTTTACCAATGTTTTCAATAATGTTTTTATGGATGCTTTTTGCCCATTTTATATAAGGACAGGTTATAAATGAATAAGTAAGTAAGTAATAAAACGCTCTCACATCTTACCTGAGGGTCAAAATTGACAGCAATCAGCTTACTTTCCGAATGCCTTCGGATGATCGGTCGAGTGAGGTTATACTGCGATTTTTCAGACACAGTTTGAAACCACTCCTTATAAAGCTTCTCTTGGTATCTGCCATAAGACCACAACCACCATGTCAGGCTCTGTAAACTGTTAGGTGGCTGTCTGAACCCTTTTTGCTGGAAAAGATTTCCTAGTTATGCTGCAAGCAAAGCTGTGGAAAGGAAACTGCAGGTGCCAAAAGCAGCACAGGATGGGAGTTCCTGCAGTCGTGTCCCTTATTCTTCAGGAGACGGCTAAAATAACATCTCCAACCCTGAAGAATATATAAAAGGGGAGGCGGCCTTTCAGGTAATCTTGTTCAGGGTTTTATGTGTTAACAAGAAGGCACTGAACATGGCCTGGTAGGCGATCAGTAGCCAGTGCGGTTCCCTCAGCAAAAGTATAGATGTGTGCTGTACTCAACAACCTTGCCACAGCCTTCTGCACCAGTCCCAAGGGAAACCCCATATACAATACATTAATGTAGTCGAATCTTGAGCCATATGCCTGAACTATGCAGCTGTTTCTTCAGAGGCAATGCAACCCCATCCCAAACTTCTGAATTACCCAACTCCTAGAACTGAGAATCACAGGCACACACAAAAATGCTATACTGTTAAGCTGTGGATTTTAAGGTATTTGAAACTAAATTCCTTTACTTACTAGATATGTCCAGTACTGAGTTAGTGCAGCTCCTATGTACACCCAAGATGCATAAATGTGCATGTATATAATGGAACGGCTCAGCACTAACTGTACAGTAAACAGAACTCAAATGAGGAAGCTTTGATAACTAGCTAAAGTGAAGATCAAATTGCAGTGTTTCATCCATTTGTGTAATCAAGTAGGCAGCATTTTGGGAAAAGGCACACTGCCACAGCTCTCCTTAGCCTCCAAGAAAGAACAAGGCTTCAGAATTTTATTACCGTACTAACATCAACTTGCACATAAAGTAATTCCAAAATATGAAACTCAGCCAGCACAACCAAGGGAGAGGAACAAATTTAAACTAAATTAATATAAAAGGCAACTACTGTACCTCTAACGGCGTTTCCGTGCGCTGCTCTGGTTCGCCAGAAGCGGCTTGGTCATGCAGGCCACATGACCCGGAAGCTGTACGCCGGCTCCCTCTGCCAATAATGCAAGATGAGCACCACAACCCCGGAGTCGGTCACGACTGGACCTAATGGTCAGGGGTCCCTTTACCTTTACCACTGTATTAGCTATGCATTGCCTGAATCCATCAAAGCTATAAAGCATGGGTAGGCAAACTAAGGCCCGGTGGCCGGATCCAGCCCAATCGTCTTCTAAATCCAGCCCGTAGACGGTCTGGGAATCAGCATGTTTTTACATGAGTAGAATGTGTGCTTTTATTTAAAATGCATCTCTGGGTTATTTGTGGGGCATAGGAATTCATTCTTCTTTTTTTCCAAAATATAGTCCGGCCCCCCACAAGGTCTGAGGGACAGTAGACCGGCCCCCTGCTGAAAACGTTTGCTGACCCCTGCTATAAAGCATGCCTTAATAATGGCTAATATATTCTCAAATCATGTCCTAAACAAACAGACTTACTTTTCTAGCATCTCCATCAGATCTTCATACTTCTGCACCATACTTTTGCCTTCAGCAGAGTCCAGGCAACTGCCAAAAAGAAACATCAAAATAAATATTACCGTAATACTATGTGGTGTAATAGACATTATATGCATGCCAATATTACTTTCTCTTGTTTTTAAGTAGCTTTTTAAAAAGTGCACATCACATTCTAGTCTGAAAGCCCTGAAATGCCAAATTATATACATATACCTTTCCTGTCAAATATTTTTTCTGTCTGACCTCTCATTTTTTCTCCTGTTTCTCAAAGCACAGCTTCCTTTCTCTGTAATTCACAGAGACCTGGATTGCGGTCCTCATTTTCATTCATTGTTTGGTTTTAAAGACCATGCTTGTTTGGAGCCATCTTTCACCAAAAACTTTCACCCTTAGCAATCAACAACTGAAATTGACCTGAAGCTATAAGTGACCAGGTGTGTGTATGTATACTTAGAAGCCAAATGTCACAGGACATGAACACAGGTGTAGACTTTACTATATGTTAGCTGAAATAGGCCGGTCCTACCATATGGGAAGAAGAGAAGAGAAAGTACAAGGAAATGCCGCAAATAGAAAATAGTTTTCTCACAATCAGCCAACCAGCTTTTTCAAAGCATATAAAATTCTGTTCTCACCGTTACCTCATCCAAGCATCTTGGACGGAAGTCAATATTTCATGATGGCGATTGTTCTGTCTGTGCAAGCATTCCCCCCCCCCCGTGCTGTTGTGGGGGTGCTCCCGACACCTTCGGGGCCAGTTTCAGGGGTCATGCATGGGGGAAGAGAGGGGGGCAAACTCTCCATTGAGCAAGTACCAGTCCTTCCACAGGCCTTCCACTGGCAGGGCTTATTAGGTGAACTCTGCTCGCTTTGGCTCCGGGACTAGTTGTAACATTTCATCCCATGTCAGCTTCCTTGTTTCTGCCTCTTCCATTCTGGTTCCATTCACCAACCAGCGCAGGCCACAGACTAATCTAAAGGGGCTTATAGATGGATCAGGACTGGACCTAACCACCAGTATTTGAATGATAGTATCTGGGAATTCAAAATATGCTGCACTTAATTCCTTAGGCAGGATATAAGCATACAAACACACACACACACACACACACACACACACACACACACGTCTTTTATTCCATTTATTCTTCCTTCTATCCTGCCTGCTTTATCAGCTGAATTTTTACCAGTGGACTCTTTGCAAAACAGTGGTACTGCACAATTCTTCCTACTGTGACCTCTGACTGTGCACTGGGCATCTATTCTTTAGACCTAGTTCTGCTTAGCAAGATTAGATTGTCCTTTAGGAATTATGAAAGGTTTTATCTAAATGCAAAAGCTCTGCAAGTTACGGCTTTGCCTGCCTTACGAAAGCTAAAGATATCCCAGTTCATCCCTAGAAACCACTGTGCAATGTCTTCCTCAGACTTTTGACTCTCTCAACAATCCATTGTCTATGAAAAGCCTGATTGCATCTTACACAGCCTTATTAGGATTACTGATGTCAAAACATAAAATTAGGACAAGCCAAGAAACAATTTTCAAGCCTAGCTTGTGACTTTGAGGCCATGGAGACAACCTTCTCAATTTTATTTTAAGCCCCAACATCTCTGTAATACAGAAAACAAGACAGCACACTGATTCACAGCGAAATAAATAAAATGCTTATATCAGGGATAGAGAACTACCCACTGGCCAAATCCTTATTTTCTTACACCCCCACAGGTCAAGTATGACACATGGGTAGGGCTGCCCACCTGTCAATCACCTAATATCACAATTACATCAGCTGATTATTGGTGCTTGTGACGGGGCTTTGCAGGCACTGGTGACTAGTACAAAGCCCCTTTTGTCCAAGTCCCACAGCTGACATCATGTATGACATCAGGTGTACAGAAGGTAGGCATAGCTTAGCTGAAATAGCCTAGCAGGCAAAATAACCTAGCAGGCATAATTAGGCGCACAGATCAGAGGTTCCCCACCCCTGGCTTAAATGAAATAAAGATACTCACAGGTGGGTGACATGCCTGAATTTACTAAATGGGATCTGGATCCTGTCTTTTAATTCTTGAGCCCAGCGAATTCCTCCAGCAACCAATGGCATATTCCTGTGCACTGTAGGACAACCTGAGAAAAACAAATTCATCCCGAAGTGAGAAGCGTGAACCAGTGTACTGCATGGACCCAGCAACAGAGATTCTCTGATGTAAAACAGCCAACCAAAAAATATGCAAAATACCCCTCCTGGGTTGTACTAGGTCAGCCTGCAAGCAACTCAATTTTTGAATGCTCTCACACTGAGTGGGAGAGGGGAAACTTCTCTGCACAAAGAAAGTCTACTAGAAAGAAGGGTTTTAACCTCCCAAGAAGCTACGTTTTTGCATACAATGGTTTTTTTCTTCCTATGGGCTTGGAAGAGAACAGTCTCCAGCACAAACCATCTCTAGCAGCTCAGCTCCTTCACATTCTGCTCATGTCTCAAGTACAGAGGAAAAGGTTAATAAGAATTCAAATCTCTTTTCCACTCCATATGCAGAAGCTTCAATAGAGGTGGACAGTCACATGACATAAGAAGAATCTGTTGGATCAGGCCAATGAACCGTCTAGACCAGCATCCTGTTCTCACACTGGTCAGCCAGGTGCTGTGGAGAGCATTCAAGTAGGACATGAGTGCAACAACGCTCTGTCCGCTTGTGATTCCCAGAAACTCAGAGGCATACTGCCTCCGACGGTGGAGGTAGAGCACAGTCATTGTGGCTAGTAGCCACTGATATGGCGTTATCATCCACGACTTTGTCAAATAGTCTTATAAATACATCCAAGGTGATGGTCATCACTTCCTCCTGCAGGAGGATGTTCCATTGTTTATTTATGCACTGTGTGAAGAAGTATGTTGACTAGCAGAGAGCAATTAGGCCAGTATCCCAAAAAAGCATTTGATAGATAATATGGCGGCTCCCTTCTCAGGTCCGGTGTCTGTTTCCGCCTCTCTGACAGGACTGAATGACACATCAACCATGAGGCTTTAAAGCAGGGGTCAGCAAACTTTTTCAGCAGGGGGCCAATCCACTGTCCCTCAGACCCTGTGGGGGGCCGGACTATATTTTTTGGGGGGAAATGATGCAAGAGCACCACGAGCCCCAGTGGCTGCTTACCTGTGTCTTGCAAGCGGCAGGGGCTGGCGGTGGTGGCGGGACGATGAGCGGCGCGCGCGAAAGCACTCCAGAGAGGGGCTGCTTAAAATGGCGGCCACTTGAGCGCTGCTGCTGCTGGCACCAACAAAGCCAAGCCCACTTCCTCCTCTAGGCAGGGCGGGGAGAAGCCAGGAGGAGGGAGGGAGGAGGCGGCGGCGCCGCCATGTGAGGAAGAGGGAAAGAACGTGAGCGCTGGTGATCCACGGGGTGATTCCCTGACCGTCCGTGAGCTGGATCCGGAAGGCAATTGGGCCTGATCCGGCTCACGGGTCTTAAGTTTGCTGACCCATGCTTTAAAGTTTATTATTGTAGAGGTAAGGGGGCACAGGAAGCTCTCCTTTCTCAAGTTCTGGAAAGGCTTGTAGGTATTGTAATGAAATGACCTAATATGCTGTAATTTGCACAGCAATCTTGCTTTAATTTATTGCATTTTTAAAAAATATTAAGAAGTCTGTCCTACTTAAAGATTTGCAATATCAATTATGAGCTTTTTTTTTATAAAAAGCTGCTTAAAATAATTGTGCACTTCCTTGCTTTCTAAAGACATCTTGTTAACTGAGCATAAAGCCATTCTGAAGTTGCTAACAAATACCTAGTTCCAACTCCTCCTGAATATGTTTCAGGTAGATCAGTTTAGCATCGTCCAGGTCTCTGTCGAACATTGTGATGAGAAGATGATATTTAGCATAGGCATCTGCTGCTATCAATGGCCGTTCCAATAGACTCCCAAATATGTCTATCAGCTACCATACAGAAAGAAATGGGAAATACCTGTGATTTTGTGTACATGCCCTGGGTCCAAGCAAAACCAGCAACCCTTTTCAACACCCACATATTTCTTCAATGACCCACCTAGTTACTGCAGTTCACCAATCTATCTGATGAATGTACGAAACAGGCTTTAATCATAGGCCATGTTTGATATCAGTTACACATTGTAATGGTTGAAATCGGTTGATGAAATGATTCCAATGATGTATTTCCTCTCCCCAAAATACAGTAATAGGTTCATTCATTATTTCCCCCACATTATTTTTTTTTGCAGCAAACACATCCCTTCACTACAATTATTACCAAAGACTGCTTCCGCCTCCCATCTCCCTATGTTTTTATTGTTCTTTTCCTTTCTGACTAAATGTTCTGCATCTCCCACTTCACCCAGATTTAACTAGTCATATGTCTCCGACCCCTTGCTGGTAAGCAGCAAATGAATGCTATTAGCCTTTCCTTGAATAGTGCAGGAACAAGGATGGGGAAGTGAGGGAGGCAACTCCTGCTCTCTGAGATCTAGCAATCTGAGGTTTTAACCTATCTGGAAAATCTCCTTCACCAGATAAAACTGTGGCCACAAATCGTTTTATCACAACCTGGAACTAAGAAATCCAGGCTAAAAGGTGGCTTCAGGCCTCAAAATCAATGTGGCTCTCCCTCCCTTTGCAAGGAAGCCTTTGGAGCAGCATCTAGAAATAAAAAACAAGCTAGCACTGTGTGCTTAGCGAATGTAGATAAGGTAAAGGTAAAGGACCCCTGGACGGCTAAGTCCAGTCAAAGGCGACCATAGGGTTGTGGCGCTCATCTCTCTTCAGGCCGAGGGAGCTGGCGTTTGTCCACAGATAGCTTTCCAGGTCATGTGGCCAGCATAACTAAACCGCTTCTGGCGCAACGGAACACCGTGACAGAAGTCACGATACTGAAAAGCTGGAACGTGTCCAGAGGAGGGCAACCAAAATGGTCAAAGGCCTGGAAACGATGCCTTATGAGGAACGGCTTAGGGAGCTGGGTATGTTTAGCCTGGAGAAGAGAAGGTTAAGGGGTGATATGATAGCCATGTTCAAATATATAAAAGGATTTCATACAGAGGAGGGAGAAAGGTTGTTTTCTGCTGCTCCAGAGAAGTGGACACGGAGCAATGGATTCAAACTATAAGAAAGAAGATTCCACCTAAACATTAGAAAGAACTTCCTGACAGTAAGAGCTGTTCGACAGTGGAATTTGCTGCCAAGGAGTGTGGTGGAGTCTCCTTCTTTGGAGGTCTTTAAGCAGAGGCTTGACAGCCACCTGTCAGGAATGCTTTGATGGTGTTTCCTGCTTGGCAGGGGGTTGGACTGGATGGCCCTTGTGGTCTCGTCCAACTCTATGATTCTATGATTCTAAGTCAGAGCGCACAGAAACGTAGAAAATACATGCAACTTTTTACATGGCCATATATTATTTTTTGGATTTTTCCTTTTTATTATTATTAAAGTAAAAGTGCTTGGTTTTATAATCTCTCTCTGAATGCTTAGCAACTGCAATTTGAACCCATGGAGCTCTACAACTCTGAAGGTCACCAACTCAAGTCAAGGGCCTATTCATATGATTAATGGAATGCAACTAAGATCTTAAAAGTGGTAGGCTGAAATATAAAATACCATTAACTGGCAACTCTTCAGGGCATTTGTAAGAAAAGAAAAGCTTTGTGTATAGAAAAATAGGGCACGTTCACTACACACTAGTACAACAAATACAAACCTTGAATGCGTGCTCTATGCTAGCTGCATCATCAAAAGCCTGGGCAAAAGCAGTCCCTAGCCTCCGATCCATATCTTCCACTTTCTCCTTGAAGTCATACACATCATCTTCAAATTCCTAACAGAACCAAACAACAACCCAATGAATTCATGTCACAGTTGATTCAGCAGTTTCTGGAAACAACTCTCCCCAAATACCAGACTCTTCGGTGTTAAGCTCCTAAAATCCTCTTTTGGTAGAAACATTCAGCATGAACATGAGGTGAGTTATTATGGAATCCAGAACCACCTACCATGTTGGCCACATCCAAGCAGTCATATGTACGATCTGAAAACACTTTATAAACCTCTTGGAACTCTTCATACATGCTCAGGACTTGCTGGCTCAGAGATTTCCCTTTTATGCCACTGAATTCGAGCTTCTCCAATTTCTCTATGTCCAACGCAGTCACCAGAAGGTCCTACAAATTGGGATAATTAACAGTTATTACCCACAACAGATTATGGCACTGCTTCCCAACAAGTGGACTAGGCCAGGCTAGACCCATGACTGCCTCACGCTGGTGCCTGAGACAAAGAGAATATATAGTTTATTTTCCATACTGTTATAGGTCAACACTAGCCATACCACCTTCATTATCATCCCTAAACTTAAGACATATATAACTTATATATACATATTTTTAAATAGTTAAGTGACTAAGACTGTTGTTGAGTTAGTGCTGATGTAGGGCAGGCGGGGGCATTAAACTCAATGAAATACAAATCGCTAACATCTCTGTTTGCCTTTCTCTCATTAGATCAGCTCCTGCATAGGCTACAATCATTTAGCTTACTTCCTAGCAAGACTTATTGGAAAATATCAATATGGCTTTAAAGAGGCATTGATTATTGCTGTGCTTTCTGCAAGGTTAATTAAAGGGGTGTATAAAAATGCAGCAGGCCTCCCTTCCAATCAATACTACTTTGCATTCAACTGAGATTCTGTGCTTTAAGACAAGAAGAGACAAAAAAAAAAATCTAATTGAAGCCATTTTTCAAGGGAACTGGAGCATGTGTCAGCCGCCTATATTATGCTTCTGAAGTCTTTCAGTTTGGGGTAGGAAAGGAATGAAAAACTCGCTTTTATTGCAGCCAACCCAAAATCTTCTTAACCTGTGAAATCCCATGGTGTGGTGGCCGTTTGAAACTAATGGAAAATCTGACAAGTGGAAAACAAATTGCAGCCAAAATGCTTACATACAGAAGTTGTATAATCTGAGGAAATTGTGAGCCAGGAATTCTTCTTTACATTTTACAGGGAGATTCAGGAGCCCGTGTAAAGCCAAAGAGATATAGAATACCCCACAAATACCACATCTGTCAGCAACAGGTCAGCATTAGGCTTTCTGTCACATTCCACATATGCTGATTCAGTGCACACAATTGTGCTCACCTCTAGCAGTCTACCTGGCTGACCAACTAAACTGGGGTGGGTGGGGAGTGAATGCTGGTTCAGCATCAGATTATATGCAATTTGGCAAGGCTTCCCCACGTAATGTATAGCACATTGACTTCTCATATCTGATGGGCAGCAGATTCAGCATTTGCTTCTTTTGAAACTATATTATCCAGCATATATTTCGCTCTTCTTAACAGCTGGCAATGTTGAGACCTACATAAACATTCTCTTGTTTTAAAACTACGCTAATGGAACATTGTGCTTCATTCAGACTTGGGTAAGCAAAAGTCTGCTCATGCAATGGGGGTTTCTTGATCCTTCATTGTGCCAACGCTTCCCTCAAAAAAAGTCAGAGGACTCTAAATAAAGGTTTGGGGTGAGGGGGTGTGGAGGGGCAAGAAGAAAGTGGTGAAAATCAGCGGAAGGACTTCTGTTGAACATCTCTAGATCTAACTGTTACGGTATATCTTAATTGTCCTTATGCCATAAATGTCATAAGCTACATACCGCTATTGTCTCTCTACACCCAGTTCTCCATACCCTGGAAATGTCTGTTTTGTACACATATATAAAGATCAGAGTTAAATACAATTATTTAGGAAGTTGGCACATGACTACTGCAAAACAAATTTGGTTGGGGGAGGTATTAATACCTGAGCAAGGAAAGGGGCAATTTCCATGTTATATTTGAAAAAGGAGAATCTGAGCCTGGGAAATTGGGTCATGCCTAAAAAAACAACAGCCAGGGTAAAAGCTGTAGAACAAGATGCCGTTGTAAGAACAAAGCAGATTCTGATTAAGTGTGGGAGGCATGCCCTATAAATACACAAGGCATTGGGCTGCTCTGGGGAACTTTTAATCTGTATCTAGCCCCACTTTATCAGTGTAACCTTCAAGGATGAGGAAGAAGATAACAAAAAGGTAACTTGAAGGGTGAGGAAGCCTGTGCATCAAGAGTATCGCCGCCAGCTCCTGCTCAGAAATCCTGGCAGCTTTTGCAGATCTCCTGTGGCAGAAATCTGCATTGGTGAGGCAAATGCCTGAGAATTCAGGAACTCCTTGGGTGAAAAATTCAAACACATATTAAACAGTAGTATTATTTATTTACCACATTTGTGTCCCACCTTTCTTCAAAGGAGCTCGGGGTAGCCTATATAAGGTTTATCCCGTTTACAACCCTGCAATACAGAAAAGGCTGAAAAGCAATGGCTTGACCAGTCATGCCTGCAAGCTCCATGACTGAGTGGGGTGTTGAACCCATGTCTTCCCCAGCTAGATCCCCTAGACACCAGGAATCCTGAACCCCTGGAAGCAAAGAGTCGAGGGAGGGAGAGGAGTTACAGTAAGTTACGGTATTTCTGACATTATATAGATTGTTCTCTATACAGTGGTACCTCTGGATGCGAACGGGATCCGTTCTGGAGCCCCATTCACATCATGAAAAATGCGTAACATGAAGCACCGAATCTGTGCATGCTTGCTGCGCAATTCGGCGCTTCTGCGCATGCGCATGACGTCATTTTGCGTGTCTGCGCATGCGCGAACCGCCGAACCCGGAAGTAACCCGTTCCAGTACTTCCGGGTTTGGCGCATTCGTAACCCGTGTCAAATGCAACACGCAGCGTTCGCAACATGAGGTACGACTGTATACGCCAACATTCGTAATATTCCACTTACATTTACCACGTGGAGTCTCTCTAGAAAATTATCCAATCGTGCAAAAACCATTACAGAAGGGAAATCCCACTCCTTTGCCTCTAGGCCTGGCTGAAAGTAAGTGCTGAGATTGTCTCTTCTTTCCTCAAAGGTCTGCTTGAAATAGTTGAAAATATCAGAAGTTGTCTGCACTTTGCCCAGACTTTCTTCAGTTTCTGCTCTAAGCAGATCTTCTGCATTGAGGTAAGTCCTAGCCTAGGTAGACAGAGAAGGGCAACAAATCTTGTAGTTTCAGTGGTATAGTTTGCTTGTTTTTTAAAAAAAGAAAGAAGAGAAAATGAAACAGGCACAGAAAGACATTCAACATAAGAGGCATAATCCTAACTTAAATTGGTCATTTGGAAAACTGACAATGATTCATCAGGATTGGTACACAACACAATGGAAGGAAGCATAACTGTCCACATACCTGTCAAAGGGAAGAGTAAGGGACCTGTGCCTCTTTTATAACATTTCCTACAAAAGCATAACACTGCCAAAGTGTCTGAAAAACAGAAGGGACTGCCTTCTATAGAAATCCAGCATTCCTATATTTAAACCTCCAGCACTTGCTGGGATTTGCAGAGAAACAGGGCATCTCTCTGGATTTCCATTTTGCTGCTCCACTTAAAAAGGCTCCATGTATATCCAGGGCAGTTTAACATGAGGTCCTCTCATCATGCCACAGTACTCCTCGTTGTCAAGGTACCTCTCCTCTCACTTACCACTGCACTGGAATGACAACTGTGGGAGGTACACATGCCCGCTGAGGGCAACCGAAACGCAAGGGCTGAAGCTTTACAGTGACAAAGTGAGTGTTGCAACCTGAGTAGACCCCAAAGCATTACTGGAGCCCTCATTCTGTGTCTGCGTGAAACAGCAGTATATTATTTTCTCCATTTTGCAAGGGGTGAGAAGAACCACTACGTGGCCTACCTGCTGAATGAGGAGACTGCAGATTTCCTGAAGCAGCACAATTATCCTTGCAGGTGTGCTGTAGTATTTGGACGTGGCCCAGATTAAGCACACCACATGAAGCACTCGGTTTAGTAACGGCTTCAACTCGTTGAATTCCACATTTTCTATTTCCTCCAGAGGGCGCTCGAGGGGCTTTAGGTGCACATTTATATCGTGGGCCTCAACCAAAGCTGTGATTTTGAAAGAAAAAGAAAAGTTTCACACAAGAGAAGTTAGGGAAAGGTGCCGTACATTACTCAGGAGATCATAATACACTTCTGTGGAAGCAATTTTGGTTTAATTCAACTCGGCTTACTTTCAAGCATGTATATTTCTGAATTACAGTGCACATTAAAGTCATTTTACACACCACAGGGCAAAAACTGAAAATTAAAAGTATGACAGAGAAAAACCCTAAAGAATACAACAACACATAAGACAAAATATGCTGCAGCTCCCTTCTCCTGGGACATTTCTGCCGTTCTTCAAAGTCCTTCAAAAGCTCTAAGCGATCTTATAAATGATTGAACCTTTACCCAGCCAGATGGGTGGGGTACAAATAATAAATTATTATTATTATTATTATTACCCTGTCACATCCACTATTTCGACAAGAACTAAAGAAGCTGGTCTCCACATAGGCCAACCAGGAGAGGTTAGTGATCTGTGAATAAACATTACAGCACAAATTTTCAAAATCTCACCTGCTTCTACATCTCTGAAAATTGACCTGAATGCTGGAAAGTAGGTGCTCTGCACTCTGTCAAGAAGCTCCATCATGGTCAAAACCCTTCTGGCTTTCAGCTGGCTGTAAATGCACTGCAGATCTTCAAATCTACAGGGAAAACAAAATGGTGAGGCAGTGAGCAAAGACACATTTCATGTCAAATATCCAGGCAACATACTCCCCCTTACAGCAGGTTATGCATTTGCCAGTTTTTAAGATATTCCCAGGCAAAACAAGTTTCCAGGGCGGAAATTTATTTATCGTGCTAATCAGAAAGTAAACAGTTGTACAAGTGATGTCAACAGCAGTGGGTGTTTCCACATCAACTAGAGTCCAGCTCAAACCAAAGAATTAGTTCTGCAATTGCCCTCTTATAGAAGCAGCTCTTGCTACTCTGCTTACGTCTTCAATGCAGAATGAAGCTATAAATGTACCTGCTTTTCCAAAAATCCAGCTCCACCTTTGGACTGGGATCTTGGCCTTGCAAAAGTGGTTCTGAAGACTCTCTCTTTAGAACTCCCTGGATCTGGTGGGTCCATTCAATAACAGCTGATTCAATTGCATGGACAATAGATTTATCCACGAGTTCTGTGCTGCAGAAAGCAAACATATCAGCAGATTATACTTCCCATCTGACAGTGGTAGATAAAAAGGCAGATCTAAAAAACAAAAACAACATGAAGTTCTATCTTGCAATGAAGCAATAGGACGCTTATCACGGTATAATCTATGGTTCACTTTATTGACCCACATAATTTCTGTTCCTAGTGTGCCATACATTTCCACACTTCTTTCTACTACAGTAACTACACAGTGTGAAAACCTTTACATAAAGCACCTCAGTACAATTGATTCAACACCACATTATTACCCGCAATAACTATCAAAGCCGTAATATGGAATGGTGGAGATATATACTACGGTGCTTTGAACAAAAGATCAAGCAAAAATGACAGATACTAAAGTTTTAGTATGAGACTAGCTGGCACCTGGTATACTGGCAAGGAAAACACACAATCATAATGTCCAAAATTGCACTGAAGACAAACATCATTTACCAAAAAATAAGTTCATTCTAACTAGTAAAACCAACCACAAAAGCACAAAACAAAATACAGTGATTTAAATTGGGGGCGGAGGGGGAGGCTACGCTAAGACGCAACAAAAAGACCAGCTGTTAATGAAAACTCAATTGTTGCTTTATAACACAAAGCCTAGAATAAAAGAAATACTGCAGTCACTGAGTACATTAAAAATGACCATTCATGACAATAGCTTCAATATTGCTACTTACGTTTTCTCATTGTCAGAATCTATATATGGGTCTCTTTCAGGGTCAGCAGGGAGTGGCAGCAAAGTCTTGCCTTTAATTTGTCCAACAACTACAAAAACACTACTTTTCAGATTGCAGATGTGGTGGACGATATCCTGTGACACCACGTGGGGCCAGCTGGGATGGTTTTTCTGGTTCCCCAAGAGTGGCACCACTACCTAGAAGACATATTAGGTTGAGAAAGACAGAAAATTTCAGAGCCCCTGGTTTGCGGGGTTACATCAATCGCAACAGGACTTAAAAGTTTCACTTGTAAGTTTTATAAGTCCCATATTAATTCCTGAATCCTTGAGAGAGACGGTTGCTCTGATGTTCCCTGAACTAAAGAAAATGGATCAATTTGGAGAGCCTAGAAAAACACTTCAAACCTCTGAAGCTCAGATCATCACTGTGAGTCATTGCAAGGAAAGAGGTCTGGTGAGCAAATAAGGCACTTTTCCATAAAGAACAGGAAGCTAGGAGTTAATCTACTTTCATTTCCTACATCTCTCACCTCTTTCCTTTATTCAAGGTCAATTTCTTTAAGGTAACAGGAGCTGTAACTATGTTTTTACAAATAACCTAATAAAACACACACAAAATGATGGTGAGAAGCAGGTATGTGTCATTCCTACAAAGGACTCCCAAGGCATGCTACCAACCTGTTGCAAACATACATAAAGGGATCAATTTTTTTTATTTTAAAAATGGCTGGATTTTTCAGGCTACCATTTGTTTCTATCATTCCAGTGGCAGAGCAACAAACTTTTTGTACACTTACAAACATGAGAATCTGTCTTGCACCGAGTCAGACCACACTGGCACATCTATGCCCAGTTACTCAGACTAGTAGTAGTTCTCCAGACCCAGGGAGAAGCCGTTCCCATTACCTGGTAGCAGAGTTACGGCCTCTCCCTTTCACAAACAAATTTGAATGGGTGCTATGTCTTCATTTTGCATTTCCTCATTTTGTGGGTTTGGGTTTTGCATTCTTGTTCCTCAGCAACTTTCTGAATAAAAGTGGATCACCTCCTCTTAAGTGTAGGCTAGGTTTATTATGATTATTTCATTACTATTGTACTGTCAGTCACCACATTACTGCCATCAATAAAGGCAGTTCTTTCCAAAGGTAAACACACCATGTTTATCGACGGTGACCTGTGGTCTCCAGTTTTTCAATACTGCGCTGTTGTAATGCGATTGTTCTATTTTGTATTTTAATTACGGGTGTTTATATTTTAATATTTGCGTAACTGGTTGGTATACTGTGTAAACTCCTAATTAAGTTGTGTTGGTACTAAACAGTAGATAAATTTATAAATAATAATGACAATTTCCTCCCCTGAGTCCCCTCACAGGGCTAATATACAGAGACTAATTCAGATTCTTTTTACCTTCAACTTAAAGAGTACGTTTATATGCTTGCCTCTCTCTCTCTTCCCCACACAAGGCACTGTGTAGTTCTCTCTATGAAGAATTTGTGAAGATGAACCCTATATTGCATGAGTTTCAAACATCTGTCCAAGCCCAGGAGTCAAAGTGCTTGGAGAACAGATGGCAAATGAGCTAATGTGGGAGCAGGAAACTCAAATTATACTGGACCTGACAGCAAGGGAAACTCCAATACTCACCATGACTGGGATAGAAAAGGAACCAGGCACTTTTTGGCTAGCTGGTCACCCACCTGACACTCCCCCTCCCTTTGCAAACCAATAATAAAAAGAGGATGGTGAATGTTCACGCTTATTACAAAAAGTTGAAGGCACCACAGTAGCATAAACATACAAAGCTACCTTAATAGCAAACCTGACCCCAGTCATCCAGGTAGCTCCAGAATGTCAACTTCCACAGGCAACAGCTCTCCATAGATTGTAGAATTGTACAATTTGTAGAATTGTACCTCAAGGGTCATCCAGTCCAATGCAAGGGTAGAGGCTTGTTTCCCAGAAAGGTTCCCTAAAACCCTGTTAACAGAGGGTGCTGGGGACCAAACCGGGGACCTTCCTGAGGAACAGGACCCCTCCTGTTCAGAGGGACACCCCTCTTCTTTTTACATGCTGCTACCCAGTGCTTTTTTCTGGGGGTACGCAGGGGGACGCGTACCCCTAAACATTTTGTGAATCTTTGTACTTTTGTCCATTTACTCTATTTATTTTTCCCGATTTGAAATATAAAATGGTGATTATCTTGAGTCAAAATGAGAGTACCCCTAATTTTTTTTAAAAGGAAAAAAGCACTGCTGCTACCCTGGTCTCTTGGCACTGAGTGGCTGGGGGGACCCGGCCAGATGGGTGGGGTACAAATAATAAATTATTATTATTATTATATTATTATTATTATTATTATTATTATTATAAAAGGTGATGCCTTTTCGCCTGCCCCCCTTTTTTCTGTCAGTTTAGCAACTTCTTGGCACTGCAGACCAAAAAGGAGGAGGGGGGGTCAGCAAGGGAAACTACTCACCTGCTGGACATACAATTAGTATGCAGCTGCTGCTACAGCTACGAGGTGGGGGCGGAATGCCCACCCCTTTATGCCAGACCTCTGACCCGAATTCAGCCCTCCCCAGAGCGCCCGGCCCCTTTGAGCAGCCCAGCCCTACCTCCTCCACGAGGGCAGCGAGGTGCTCCAGGGGCGCGGAGGACAGGTCCCCATAGAGCAGGTGCCCGGGAGCCGGCGGGGAGCGCAGCGGCCCGGGGGCGAGGCGCAGCAGGAAGACCCCCTTGCCAGAGCGACCGGTGCCGGGAGCCAGAGCCAGCCGGTCGGCCAGCGCCAACTGGCCCCCTGCGCCCGGCGTGACGAGCAGCAGCCGCTTGGCTGGGTCGCCGTCGAGGAAAGCGCGCAAGAGCGGCCGCGCTTCGGGGCTCCCCGCGCAACGCTCCCAGCGCTCGGGCTCCACGCGCAGGCTCCTCGCCACGCGCGCCCCCAGCAGCCGAGCCCGGGGGTCCGTCTCGGGGGCGCTCTCGAAGTCTGGCTCGGGCTCCTCGCCCCCCATGCTGGCTGCCGGCACTTCCTCCGGCCACTGTTTGCGGGGCGGAGCCGCTGTTGCTTTGGGGACGGAGGACGCCGCTCAGCCTCCGCCTCCGCCTCCTGAGAGGCCGGCGGAGGAGCGAGTGGACTTGGCGCGCCGCCTCCTTGCGCCCCGCCCTCCTCTTCCTCTTCTGATAAAAACACGGCGACGCGAGGGAAAGCGCGAATGTGCTGCAGCTGGCGACGGATTTAGTCATTTGAGCCCCCTGGACTCGGTTCCGAAGCGTCTGTAGCACATGCGAGGCTGCATTTCAGCCGTTTAATCTTGAATGCATTTTAAGAACAGGCACCAAAGACTTGCTCCGCCTTCTCGCTTCCTTTCCAAAGCCCTGCTAATTAAGTAATGCACACCACTCGCAGGCGATAATTTTGAGAATTGAAACCATGAAGTCTACTGAAAGCAACAAGTCTTTCTCTTCTTTAAAAAGGGAACTGCGTGTATGTGTGTTATCAACCCTATTTCTTCTTTCTTTCTTTCTTTCTTTCTTTCTTTCTTTCTTTCTTTCTCTCTCTCTCTCTCTCTCTCTCTCTCTCTCAAAAGAAGTTATAATACCCAACTGACATCTGAACAGCCTAAAGGACAGCAGCTATAATAACCCACTATTATGGCCAAATGCATCAGTGGGGAAAGCTTAGCCTCACATACTTCAAGTTCTACCAGCTTGGCTTAATGGAAATATCCTTGGTAAATGGCAAAAGATGTTGGATGATTTCATCAACGAGGGCAAAAGGTATCCAGGTTCAGTAGGTTGGAGCTTTAGGGGGTTCCTAACTTCCAGTGCTATTACCATGCCTGCCAGTTTAACAAAATGATTCACATGAGAGGGGACCATGAAATGTACTGGCGCTCCATGGAAATTGAAACAGATCAGGAGTATTATGGAGCTCTCCCTTTCTTGAAAATAGCACCAATGAAACGGAAAACTCTTCCCAACCCATTTTATGCAACCACTTCAAAAACAGCAACAAAATGGTCTTCACACTGGGTGTCTTCTCAATCTCTGCTACTGCCATTTTTATGTTACTCTTCCTTTCAAGACAATAATGGTATATTTTAAAACTTGGGCAGTAAAAGGTCTTTATCAGCTGAAAATACTTTTTAAATGATGGGAGTCCTGTTGACAAAGGACCAAATAAAAGCCCAGCTTGGTGATGATCCTCTCATATAGTTTCATGAATTTCAAATCTGTTCTTTAGCTCAATTTGGCCTGAGACATTGAGCAATCTTGTTCATAAATTTTTGATTTTATGTCTCTTAGCAGGCAGACTAGAGATAGCAAGACACTGGTGTCACAACACTTCCTTCTCTGCAGGGTTGGTAGTGCAAAGTGTGGATACTGCTCTAATGGAAAAGCAGACTGATGTGAGCAGGATTGATAGAGGAATAAATAACTACACAACCTTTAGAAGACATCTGAAGGTGGCCCTGTATGTTTAAAATGTTTTATTATGTTTATATATATATATGTTGGAAGTCACCCAGAGTGGCTGGAGCAACCCAGTCAGGGTACAAATAATAAAATTATTATTATTAATGAGTTAAAGATACTACCTGCTAACAAATGCATCCGCTTACTGTGTATGCTCTTTGTGCCGGTCTCTCAATTTGCGTTTTCCTCTTTTACTGCTTTTGCTATGTCACCCATGCATTGTACCCATTATGATGTGCATAGCATGTTATAGCTTGTTACTGTATTTTGGACAAGCACCTTTAGTAAAAATTTAATGCTTAAAAAAAGGAATATTGTACAGATTGGAAAAGATGCAGTAAAGAGCAAGAGCAACCAGTGATCTGTCCTGTGAGGGAAGGTGGGGGGGGAGTAAGGGAGGACATGGTAAAGGGGTACAAAATTATGCAGAGTGTGGAAGAGTGGATAGAAATAAGTTTCTCCCTAATAATCCTAGAACCAGGAATCATCCACTGAAGCTGCATGGCGGGAGATTCAGGACAGACAGAGGGAAGCAATTCTTCACACAATGCCGTTAAACTGCAGCCGTTGCACCTGCAAGATGTGGTGGTGACCACCAACAACAGATTTGTAAAGGGAATTTGACAAATTCATGGCAGATAAACCTACAAGTAGTTGCTATTTCCAGGATCAGCACCAGCATGTCTCTGTATACCAGTTACAGGTGAACGTTGAGCGGGAGATGGCTATTGCTCTTATGTCATATGTGGATTTGGATGCTGGACAATATGGGCTTTTGGTCTAACCCACCAGAGCTTTTCTTCTGACGTTTACTCCAAAATGAATAAAAAAGGCAAGTTTGTAAGTTACAATAGTTCTGCTTCCAAAACCTTGTCGTGTGCACACACACATGCACACACAGAGAAAGAGAAAGAGAGAGGTAATTAGTAAATATGATTTACTGGTTCCCTTAATTTAAAAAAATACAAGGAAGAATGATCTACAGCATCAATGCTGCAAATACCAAAGTGGTGGTGAGTTTTGCAAGATGTATCCTAGGTATCTTGTATTACTGCTGCAAGCATGCATAGCTACAACACATCACATCACATCACATCACATCACATCCTCTTCCATAGTGAAGTATTTCCCCACTAAAAATTATATTTAGGAAGTCACAAAATAGAGAGAATCACCCCTTATTCCAGAGGTCCTATCCCCATTTGTTAAAATATCCTGATTTCCCTTGGTCTAAATCAGTGGTTGCCAAACTCCCCTGCTTCCACAGACCACTTGAAAATTGCTGAGGGTCTTGGTGGACCACTTAGTGATTTTTCTACCTGTTGTAGCAATTGTAACGCACTGTGCTAGATGATGCATGTTTTTACTGCATTTTTAGACACACCACGGATTATCTGAATGAAGCTCCATAGACCACAAGTTAGGAACCCCGTCATTTGCTGCTATCTGCCTCAAAGTTTATAAAAAAGGAAAAATAAAATATTTATAGCAAACAATCAGACAAGCCATTAGACTAGATCTGCACATTGTAGCCAGGAAGCACATTTTGCCAGCTGTGCTAGTCATGTGTCCAGCAGGAATTGCACCTGTAGAAGCAGCACAGGTAATTCAGAGGCCAACCAAGTTTGGCTAAGCTCAAGTGTGCAGCTGCCTTCCAGAATCTTCCGTGCTGTGCATACCACATGTCATGCATAAGTCACTCTCCCTGTCAGAAAGGCACAAAGGCAGCTGTCTGCTGCTGTGCTCAGCTGAGAGTTTTTAGTTTTTTGTTTGGCGCTCCGTGAGAATCCTCAGTGTGTTCCAATTTCATTTTGGCTGGTGCCTTGTTCTCAACAACAGTCCGGGCCTCAGAAGCTTTAATTGCCTCTTGGAGAAGACGCAGCTCCCGCTTCTCCCTCCGCTCTTCCATCTCCCCAATCTCATCTGCAAACAAGGCTTTCAGCGGCAGGATCAGCTTTGGAATAGCAGCAAAATCGCCAAAACGCACCTGGTGACGAAGGCGAATATTAGAGAAGCAGGAATTATGCAGTACAGTTGTACCTCGAGTTACAAACGCTTCAGGTTACAAACTCCGCTAACCTGGAAGCGTTACCTCGAGTTGAGAAATTTGCCCCAGGATGAGAATGGAAATCGTGTGCCAGCGGCGCAGCGGCAGCAAGAGGCCCCATTAGCGAAAGCTAGTTAAGAACAGTTTCAGGGTAAGAACGGACCTCCGGAACGAATTAAGTTCATAACTAGAGGTACCACTGTATCTCCCACTCACCCACAGCAAATAATAAACCAGGAATAGCCAACTGTGGCCCTCCAGCTATTGTTGGACCTCCAGCTATTGGCCATGCTGGCTGGGGCAGATGGGAACTGGGAGTCCAACAAACATCTGGTGGGCTACAGATTTTCTGTCCCTGCTATAAACTATTGTAATAGAGGAGATATGTGCATAGCATTCTCTTGGTTGTGGACAAAAATGAGTTCCGTTTCCCAACCTTCAACTCTCCTTGACCTGTGTAGGGCACACGAAAGGAAGATTCAGTGCAAGTCTCCGGAGCCCCAACATACTTTTCCAATGTAAGTAAGTTGGGATCCCCAGCAAAGACCACCCAACAAAAGCTGACATATGATTATGCCTAATAAAGGTTACTGAATATGACTGGGGAATGCTAGGAGCCAGCCCAATGTGGGTTTGATAAAGGAAGGTGAAACAAGCATCTCTGATCCCACTTGCTCTTGTTCTATACGGTCCGCCCTCTTTGCAGATGCTAAAAGCCTGATTTAGTAAACATTTTCAAGGGAGAGAAAAAATCCCCTCAAATTACATGAAAATGTGGAGCTGTCTTACACCTCAAAGCTCAAGTTCTTCACTCACCTGCATGTGATCGAATGCAATTCCAACTTTCTCACTGAAATCCTCACTGAAGAGAGGGATTTTGGCATAGCGCTGGCTGAAGTGATTGAGCATGATGAAGTCTGCATTCATCTTCATCCCAACTCCAATTGCTTGGGAGGTAGTACTATAGAAAGGAAGAACAGTAAAACAAGGGACTATACAATATGAATTGCAAAAGGCTCCCCTCAGGTATAATAGCCAATACCCAGCATAAAAGAAAATACTAAGAGGAGTGGAAAACATATTATAACACTGCAGGAACAATATTTTATGAGCCAAAGCTTCTTATGCAGTTAATTATTTCAGTTGCTATTATATATAACAAACAAGCAGAAACACCCATGTCAACATGAAATGAAATGAGTTTGGGTCTTAGTAGTCCATAGCTTCCCTCCTGAGTTATGCTCTGGAACAGACTGTCATTTCATATTGTTTGGCTTCAATCTGTGGACATCCTGCCAAAATGCCAAAGCTAATTCTGCTAGAGATTGGGAAAAGGCTGTAACTTTTCACTGCAATTATTTACTTTCCCAGTAGAAAGCTGCATTATTTCAAAGCATATAACCCTATCATTCACCCTTTTTTAAACATTTAAGATAAAAACAAGATAGGCCCAGACCTAAATAAAGCCTGACCCACAAAAGTGCCGAAGGCAGAAACAGCCAGCTGGTATCTGCACCAATCTTACACAACTACTAGAGGAACACAAGGTGCCTCTACACATTTCCCATTACTACTTCGATTAAAGGAAGTAATGCCTTTTCATTTCATTTATGCCACTCTAAGAAAATGCCAATACCACCTCCCCTTCTATAATTTACCTGTGCGTCTTCTCTATAGCTTCCTCTTCTAACCCATCTTCCAGTGTAGCTTCATGTATCAACAAAGAAGCATTTTTCCCTGTAAAAATGATTTGTCACATTTTAGGGGGAGAAGGAAAATAATTAAACAAAGAGACATTTGGCTTTCCACACAGCATTCCCAACAATTGTCAGATAATCTAGGACCACTGACAAAACACTTACCCATTTCAACTAAAGCATCACATGGCATAGTGTCACCAGAATATACTATTTTCCACCCAGATTTGTGAACCATGGAACAAGCAAAGGCATTCTTACAGTGCCGGACCTCACATGTCTGAAACTGAAAAGCACAACATGCTGGTCACTGGGATTCTCCTGTAAGGGAAAGAGCTTGGTTCCCTCACTGGAGGTCAATAAGACAAGGTAAAGTAATCAATAACATTTACTTGTATGTACAAAGTAGCAGCCCCAATGCGGAAGTCACTACAAGGATTTAAACGCAATACAAGCATAGATACAACGATGTAAAAATCATCAAACCCACCCCTTCATTATGTTAGTTTAACACAGTTGTAAAGCATCATTTAGCAACACTAACCAATTAGCAGCTGACACCTTTTGACACGTGCAATTTGTCCACTTTGTTGCTACCCTAATTTTACAGCATCAGCTATTCAGTAGTGCTTAATCTGCAATTCTCTTTGAAGCTTCTACAGCATTATTTGTTGCATTCCCCAGGCTGTCTTATCTTTAGTCCCTATTCAATCACATAAATTGTGGCCTTGTTTCTTTCAAGCTGGCTCTTTCTAAGCAAAGACAATTTAGCTAAACAATTTAACTCTTGCGGTCTCTACACTCCCACAGGCGCTTCCTTTCTACCCCCTTCCCACCTCGAACCTGCCTTACCTTTGCAAAGTCGTATTTCTCCATAAGCAAGCTAATGAAAGCCTTTGCTTTAGGTTTAAATACATCACAATCGTCTATTAAGAACCGTGCAGGAATCAAGCTGCAAGGGGGGTGAAAGACACAATATGATTATGCCAAGATTTTTCCCTCCACCCCAGAATTACCAAAAGAATAAGAACAGCAGTACCACCTAATGCAGTCAAGGGGCAGCAATTAACGTCTTGAAATAGTACACTCCCCCATCTGCCTTCATAATCCCCTATTTGCCACTTGCTCCCAGATTTTGTGAAGGTGGTGATGACTGGAATCAGATGATGGGCAGGGACGGGGGGGGGTCAATCTGGCTTTCTTCAGGGATCAACAGTGTGAACAATTATCTGATTGACAGATAGGCATTACTTTGGGGAAATGGCCTTATGGCCTTCCCCACTCCTGTGCTACGGACAAAAATCACTCATCACAGAGTTTGCAGTGCTCTCTGGAATATGTAATATATGGTTCTTATTTGGCCAATACAAGAGAGAAACAGAGCAAGTGATCAGACTCAAAAAAATTCCAAGCTTTAAGGCCGCTTGCTAGTGGGGCAGAAACACCAAGGAAATCCCGTCTCAATAAGCCTGCAAAGAGTTCATCATTTTCACCCTCATGGGTAAGAAAAGATGGGAATCATGCATTAATATGGATTGAAGTAAATACATCTTAGCCTATAAGTGAGCATGAATTGCTAGACAATCTGGACAAGCAATAGATCCTTCAAAATGGACACGAGCATTTGCTATTAAACTAGCAACTATGACGGTCTTGAAGGTTTGCATGAAATTAGAGACTTCAACCCAAACTTTACTGCCGTCAAAAACATTTCCCACTTTAAGAGAGCTTAAAAACAGACTCCTTCAGAGGCAGGACAGTGAGACATAGCAGAGGACAGCAAAAAAAGCAACCCCCCCAAAAAAACACATTTCTGCAGCTGCACACCACGCATTGGGGCAAAGCATGGCGGCAGCTGCATCCCAGAGTAGATGCAGTGCATCTGAGGGCCCTCCAGTGTTCCATAGCAAAGCAAGACACCTGGTGTATCTACTCACTTGATGTGCCCTAAGATTTCTTGGCAATGGTCATGGTACTGGTGCAGCCATGTCATGATCAATGTGGGTGCAACCAGCAACAGCGGGCTGGAGGGCTGACCCAGGGTCATCTGAGGTAAGAGAGAAGCAGAGGTCGGAGATGTTGCAAGGCTAAGTAAATAGGAAGCATGCATCAGATCAGATGCAAGGCAAGGACTGACTCTGTGCTGCCACCCGTCACTGCCAAGACACCCTCACGAAGTTGAGCTCTAGCTTTAAGGCTGACATACTTACAAACGCCCGATGTCGCTGCAACAATATATTCAGCAAGCCCTAGGAGAGAGGAGAGAGGCCCATTGTAAATAAGACATCTGGCTGTACATGTGTCCATAAGCTACCCTAAACAAAAACTGAAATGAAGGACAGTGGTACCTCTGCTTACAGAGGCAATCCATTCCGGGGTGCCGTTCTCACCCCGAAAAGTTCGTAAGTAGAGCGCCGCTTCTGCGTGTGGTGCAATAGAGAGCTCCTGCGCATGTGCGAAGCGCACAGAACGCTTCTGCGAGTGCGGCGAAGCCCGGAAGTATACACTTCCAGGTTTGCCGCGTTCACAACCCGAAAATCCGCAACATGAACCTAACACAACTAGAGGTATGACTGTACTACACCAATCTATTTGCTTTAAAAGGGGGGATAAATAATATAAATATAAATAATATAAATATAAATATAAATATAAATATAAATATAAATATAAATGAAGTGCACTTACCACTGCAAATTGTTCTAACTTAAGACAAGGATTTGCTTTCAAACATTTATTTTATGGAAAGAAAAAGGTCCCTGTAGCATTTCAAATATGTCAACAAATTGGGTTAGGTGCTCAGCCACACAGTATCATCGTAACTTCATAATGGCTTGTCACCAAGAAAGAATTAGCTACACCAAGCCACCTTTTTTTAAGGTTGATAGGAAAAATGAAGGTGCAGTGGAGGACATATGGTAAAAACTAGACACTTCCCCTGAGGACATTAACATATAGTGGGGGGAAAGAATGCTATAGTGCCCATCCCTATATAATACTCACTGTATGATGGTCAGCATGTATATGAGACACAAACACAGCTGCAATGTTACACAGGATTCGGTCAATTTCATCTCCATAATGACGGCAAAGCTGGCCAAATGTTCCTTCACCACAATCCAGAAGCAGAGACTGGGTAGGGCTAGCAAGAGAGTGAGTGCAGGTTTGTACCACATCTACTAGCATCAGTATATTGAAATATCTGCCCAGCATCCAAGGAAACAAAGGCCAGCAAAAGCTTATGATGCTGACAGGATACAGCATCCCATGATACAACTTCAGGGGAAAGGGCAAAGACAGTGGTTCCCAATTAGCTAAGTACTGCATGCCACCTGTTTTTCAGAAGCCAAGCCATGGACCCCCTACTTCTGAAAATTTTGATATCTCTATGGTAGTTCTTCTTATGTGAACAGTGCCACAGACCCCCTGGGTGGGTTACGTGGACCACATGGGAACCACTGAGCTAAGATATCAAGTGAGGAGATGCTGCTGCATGTTCTGGCACCATCCGATTAGCAGGAAAGCACAAAAGGGCTTTCTCCATTGTTGTGCCTAGGCTGCCCTTGGGACATCCATCTGGCCCACTCCTTCCTCATGGCTTTTCCATCGTCAACTCAAGACTTTGTTTCAGCAGGCCTTTGGCTTGGCCAGGCCTGACTTTATGCCTATCTCATGCGTATGTCTTTGTTCCATTTTTCCAGCTTCTCCTTTTTTTAGGTTTGTGATGGAAGCTGACACAGAAAGGCAGGGTTTTAAATTAATGTAATGAAGTTTCACACGTGCAGCTTGCTCAAAATGCAACAAGCAGCATGTGCTACAACAGGAAGATAAAAGAGAAGTCTTAGAATAAGCAATTGCTCGTCACATACTAAGGAGCCATCTGCTGAAAGCATCATCACTTGAGTGAAAAGACTGAGGTTAACTTCAGAGAAGGAATGTGGTGGTAAGCCTATAGGTGTGATTGCTGGGTACTGCTTGATGGCTACTATAGCTGGGAACAAGGTTTAAAAGCTTTTTTTAGCCCTCGCCACTTGACACTGGATGTTATTTGTCAATGATTCCTTATAAGAGAACCTGCCCCCACAGTACACTCATCTGTTTGTACCTACCTAAGGTTTATCAGTGTAGAGCTAACATTTCGGATTTTCATTGGGACCGCAGAACCTGTTCCTAAGAACACAACTTCTGGGTAGGAGCCGGCGGTTCCTAGAAACAGACAGAAAAGAACATGAATCCTGCAAAGCAGACTCCTGTACTGCCACCACTTACAATAATGTTATTATTTATACCCCATCCAACTGCATAGCAAACAGTGAGAAGTGGAGGTGTCCACTCTACACCCCACTAGCTGCAGCCCAGCACACCACACACTACACCTTAAGCAAAGTTACACTGTTTGCTGGCAAATGCCTGTTGTGGTACAACCAAGCACTGTATCCCCCAACCTTGCTCAATTATTAATTCTGAAGTTTTATCCTCCGCCTTTTCATTCAAATGCTTCCCAAAATGGCTTACGACAGGCTGTAATTAGACAAAATGAAATCCCACTCAGACACACAATCTAGCAGTTCCCTGAATGTTGGATGTGGTCATTTGCTGCTAACTAAGCAGTGGACCTTTACAAGCACAACTCAACAGACAGGATCAGGAAGAAAAACTAAGAAAGGGGGCCAGGCGGGAGACAGGAAGAAAACATCCCTTATTGCAGATGTTCTCAAGGGATGTAAACATTACAGAAAATCAAGGAAGTAGGACTATTATGTCTAATATCCCTTCAAAGACAATGGCCAACTTTTCAGACATTGTCTTTAAATAGTTATTATTTGTTGCTGCCTTTAGCCTCCAAAACACATCAGGGAAAAGAAGGTTGTATCATCCTCCCCCAAGTTATCTCATTAGCCCTTTCCAAGCACAGGCAACTTATTCACCTGATGAGGTTGGTAAGCTCTCTTTGCACTTCTGCACACAATCCTGGAAGTGAGGGAGCTCCAAGGCTTCAGCTACAAACTCAGCAGGATTACAAGCAAGAACAGCCTCCCTGAAAGAACAGAAAGTCAAAAGTGTAGCAGGGGAGGGGGAAAGAGAAAAATAACAGCCATTAATTTCCAAATCAAAGTACCTAATTACTTCTCCCAAGCATCCTGATTGCTCCTTCCGTTCAGTAAAATTTACCAGCACCAAGAAAGCATTTTTATCTTCCACCTGCAAACCCCAGGTACCAAATCCCTTGGAAGTCCACTCACCAGACGAGCATCAGCTTAAACCAAAGGAGCCCTTTGCAATCTGCCCACCCTTCAATGCTCTAAGTATCCCTCGTCTCAACCAGCCTACCTCACAAAGCTTTATTCCCCATTGCTACTGAAACCACTGTCTGAGTTAACAATTAGCACTGGGGGCAGAAATAGACATTAGACAACATGGAGCTGCCACTTGTCTCTAACCTCTTTCCTCACACCAGGGGAAAACCCATGGATTGTGTACTACAACTCCCATCAGCTTCTGTTGGTCATGCTGGCTGGGGCTGATGGGAATTGGAGTCCACACCATCTGACACCACATTGGCTACTCCTGCTCTGGTTTAATATGTGACATTAGAGTATTAGACCAACACACCATTCCACCCCTAGAAGTCAATGATTTGGGGAGGACAGGGTAACTCCCTGCGCAATAGTGTTATGTCATGCACTGTGTCAAAACTTTTTTTTATTGACTTTAATATTAAAATAAACTAGACCTTATTTGGAATAGGGCAGAAAAAGAAATGGAAAGGCAGTAGCTCCATGCCTCTCATAGTATCTACTTCTACAGAAGCGAAGAAAGGCAGGATTGTTATTTTAGTATTTAAATATTTTTTTTGTGGGGATACATAAACCACAGGATTATTTAAAAAAAACAACAACTCAGCAGTGTACATAAAATAATTACAGCGGTACCTCACTTTACGAACAGTCCTGTTTATGAACTATTCGGTTTACGAACTCCGCAAAACCGGAAGTAGTGTTCCGGTTTGTGAACTTTACCTCAGTCTATGAACGGAAGTTGAACGGTGGAAGGGCACCGGCGGCAGGAGGCCTCATTAGGGAAAGCATGCCTCGGTTTAAGAACAGATTTGGTTTAAGAACGGACTTCAGGAAAGGATTAAGTTCGTAAACTGAGGTAGCACTGTATCTGAAAGTAATTTTGAAGGCCTTATGTCCCTATCCAAGGACAAGTTCTAAGTGCTCACCAACCTCTGCCATTCTGGTTTGGGCCTCAGCTGGTACTTGAGGAGGCACTCTCCGCGTGTGACAGGTACATCGAACGTGGCCTCTTCTTCCTGCTGGGCAGACAGGAAAATATCAAAAACTGTGCTACCAAAACAGTTGTGCAAAAGAAAGGCACACCCCTTGCTTTCACACTCTGAAATCAAGCAGAAACCTCACCTTGCTATTGTAGCAGGTAAGCAGCGGGAAGATCTCTGGGTGGATGAGGTTGAGCTGGGTCTGAATCTTGTGGCTACGGAGTTGGTGCACCGAACGGCAATTCTCGTTGAGTATCAGGTGCTGAGTACTGGCTCCAAATCTGGTGGGATAAGAAAAACCAAGCACACAGCTCTAGTGGGTTTAAACTTGAGCTTCCTATTAGAATTTGTAAATGAGGAAGGCCGTTTTGACTAGAATTGTGCCTTCTTGGTAGAGTCCCTCAATGTTCTGCACACTAACACAGTTCACATTACTTACAATGTATTCACCTTGTCAGGTCTTGCTCCTTACTGTGTTCCCAGTCTGAGCACAGTTTCCCTAGGTTTAGCCCTGCTAGGATACTTGGCCTGTCTCTCAGGCTACAAGGACAGGGTTTGTTTATCTTGCCTCCCAGGTAATTTTTTAATTTTATTTCCCTACAAGTTGTGTTACTGAATACACACAGAAGAACAGCACAAATCACATCAGCAAGAAAAAAAGCAAACTGGGGAAAGGAGTGCCTAAGAATATGACAGGCTTTGCTTGCAGACAGGAGTTGCAGCTAACTCACAGAATTTTTATCCAGATAAGATTTGCAAGAGGAATAGATTTAAGCAGGAAACCTTGAAAACTGATATACTGTTGTGACTTTAAAACCACGAGCTAAGTGGTCCCTTGGACTTAGAAGGCAGCTTATTTTCCACAATTTAAGCCCAGTCATGTGCCAGCTGAGAGGAATGTAGCTGGCATGTGCACCAGCATCTAGGAGGTGGGGCTGCCCCATATGTTCAGTACCCATGGGAACATCTGAACAGGGCTACAGACAGTATATAATTCCAGCCAACACACATACCTTTCTAGCCACTGCTTATACCGGCTGTCCTTCAGAATATGTTCTGGAGTTATATGAACAACTAAAGCCACAGGATTCTCCTGTTTTCCTTCTTGATACCTGCAAACAAAACTAACAGTTAAAAGCAGTGGTTCTAGCATGTAGGGACAGATCAACCAACTCACATGGAGCTCACAGAGAAGGGGGTGGAGGTGAAGCTCCAGGGAGGGAGGGATAGGCTCCCAAGGTAGATGATAACTTCTTATAAAGAGCAGGCCTGCTGGATCAGGTAAAAGGATCCTCTAGTTCAGCATCCTGTTCTCACAGTGGCCAAGCAGGTGCATCATCAGGGAAATACCGCTGGCAGTAGGCCCTTATGACAGGGTTTCTGGGAATGGCTGCATTGTTAGTGCCATATCACGCCAGTGTGATTTGGGAAGATGGGAGTTACTGTTTTGCTCTTCTGTTTTCCCATATATGACTTCAGAAGGCAAGCAGAGAGATCTAATGCCAATATGAGATTACCATCCCACTCTACAGACAACTGTATACACATGACTGCACGCAATCATCTCCAAACACATCGGTGGGCCAGATGGCTGGGTAGCAGCCCAGAAGGCAGAATAACTTTAAAGCATGCGCACGCAAAACTGGGAATTCAAGTAATTAAAGAGGCACCAATAGAAAGCATCAGCTGCAACATTTCTGCAACCTTTCCTCTAGGATCAGCAACATGGAGAGCAAAGTGAATATTTGACACAAGCCCAGTGGAAGCCTTTGACAAGCTTCTTCAAAGTGGATCAACTACTTCTGGTCAGACTTTCATACCACTTCCAAGATGGCCAAACACAGAACACAGAAGGAGCCATGGAAGCTGCAGGCATCTGTGTGAAGTGCAGTAAGCCCTTAGTTGAAGAGCTATTATCGGCGGCCACAGTGTCAGAGCAGAAGAGCGATGCTCACACAGAAATATGCTTCAGACACCTCAGAACAGTGTGCCTAGGCTCCTCTACTCTTACAAGTCCATCTGGGCAGGACCACGGGCTATCTAGAACAGCACTCGTGATCTCCTAGCAGTTCCACATTGCCAGTTTCCACAGAGCATTGGTTTCTAGCCAGTTGCCCACTATTTTGTTCATGTGCACTGCATCTTTCCGTCCTACACACAAAAATTACTTCTTGCTAGATCTCTTGCAAGTCACACATCAGCTCCAATACGTTGTTTACAGGAAATGCAAACAGCACAGGAAGGCACACACCCCGCCCCACATACAGAATATGAAGGTAGACATGCACATTCTTAAGCATACCTTCGCAGTGTGTCATTTTCACAGACTGCATCTATAAAACCTTCATGAGGACACTCCACTATTATGAAAACTGCTCCTGGGTCTGTAGGTGTGCAAATTTCTTCAGCCAAGATCTGGAACAATCATACATCTCAGTATACACTATTTAACATGTACGACCAACACAAAATTCAAGGACTATGTCATTGGTGTCCCAACTGACAATTTGAAAGAGTCAAGGGAAGACTGGCGTGAAGCAATTCTTGTCACCTATGCAAATACTTCACAGGGAAGTCTTGGCCTCAAAAGGTCAGTCACTTGGATCCACCATGGTGAAAAGATCCAGTGCTTCCCTCCACCTCTAATTTGTGAAGCCATTTCATGCCTTTTCCGACGTTATAAGAACAAATCAATACACCCATAACCAGTGTAGCTTCATGTGCTAATCAGAGATCACCAGTGATAAAAGACAGAATGTTTTAGGCTGTGCTCCCTTCAGCCAAACAACAAGTACAAACCCCTTTTCAGTTACATCCAAAAGGCAGTGACTCACAACAAGAAGCAGGGTCAGACCACGCGGGTGAAAGAATTTGTCCTAAGAGCCATACCTCTCTGCCTTCAAATGTGATGTTCTCTCCATCTTTCACGGCTGCTATGATGGGAGCAATTGCTGCAGTGCCCCTAAAAATAAATTATAAAAAGTTAGTCAACTTAATCAGAGGGATTAATATGTGGGGGGGAACTCACTAGAAACCCTTCTGTACTTACACAGGTAAGCCAAGCTCCTTTGCTTTCAGCACCAAGAAGTTCCCTTTCTTTGGATGGAGCTGAAGTTAAACAAAGCACATTTGGTCACAAGTTGTTACATCAGAAAACTCCCTTCAAGAGATCTACCTACAAAGTGATATTAAAATACAAGGGAATGAGAGAAAGAGACTTGTCTGACATGCCTCCAGGCAGAAACTGGAGGGGTGGAAAGTCTCATTTGGAATGAAGTCGACATCTGGAGTGAGGTGTATCAAAAAATACTGAATCCTCCAACATGCAGCCAGCTTCATAAGAAATCAGCCTAAAGCTGTAATCAAAAACACTTACTAGAGAGTAACACCACTGACCACAGTGGGACTTGCTTCCAAGCAGGCAGGCATAGACTTGTGCTGCATGTGTTTTAATAACCACAACTTTTAGGCATTTCAGTCAAAATTATCACTAGTCAATGTGAAACCAAGGAAGCCAATCATATATATGTTTGGGGGGGTGTCTCTCACACACATATAATAAATCCTGATACAATACAATTGTAAGAATATCTATTAAGAACTGTGCTTAAGCCTGCAGTCTTAAACATTCCTCAATTTCCCATAAGCAGGAAAAGTGAGAAAAGCAAATGACCGCTTACTCAGATAGGACCTTTCCTAATAGCAAAGCACCAGGCTAGAAGTCAGCCTCAACTGTTCTCCACTTCTGAGCTATTAAAGCTGTGACATGAAGTCTTTATCCAGGAAGTCCCAAGTTCCTGGGAAGCATCATTCTGTACAAAGGTGATGAACCTGCAATGCCACTTATGGTGCCCCCTCCCTTAAATCTTCCCCCATTTGAAATAAGGTCCTAATGTTCAGGAAGCGGGAATAAGTGCTTCTTGTGACGGCACACTACCAGAGGAAGAAAAGGCACCTTTGCGGGGTAAACAGAGGGCTTTCTATCCCAATCTGACACCGATCTCAGAGGAGAGATTACTCTCTTTCTACCTAGCGCTGGCATGGGGAGTAAAGACAGTGTGTGTGCTTGCACAAATGTACACGTGACTGAAGGCGTTAGTGGTGAGAGTGTTCTGTACATACAAGTGTGGGCTGTATATGTGTCCTATGTGCAGCCAGTGTTTGCGTATGAGTGTGTGTGCTTAAGATACTTTGACCACACTGCTAGCATGTGGCCCTCGAAGGGTTAGCCAAACATCAGTACCACAAAAGGTTAGCCACCCATGCTGTACATAGAAGCCGGATTTAAAATAGCCACGGAGACACCTTATTATTCAAGGCAGCTCTTACCTTACAAATGAATGCAACAACAAGTGATGGGTCCCTCTGACCGATGCGCCAGCTACTATCTTAAATGCAAGAAAAGAAACCCTGTGTTTAAGATTCAAGTAATTTGCACAATTTTAAAATTATGAACGTAAATTCTCTGCCAAAATTAACAGGCTAGCATGCCTTGATAATGGGCCATAGCTCAGTGGTAGAGCAACTGCTTTGCTTGCAGAAGGTCCCAAGTTCAGAAGGTCCCCTGCATCTCCAAATAGAACTGGGGGAGACTCCCTATCTAAAAACCTGGAAAGCTGCTGCCAGTCAAGCGTAGACAGTAGCAAAGTAGATGGACCATTGGTCTGACTCAGTACAAGGCAGCGTCCTATGTTCCTATGACCCCATGATATTCAGCTGACATGGTCCCCAATATTGAAAAGCCCAGCTATCTACCCGCCCTTGGAGAACCCAAGGCCCAGCTGCTGCCCCAGGCTTTTCCATTTCTGTTGGAGGGGACAGACACAACATCAATGTTGTCCACTCTTCTCCAATCTGGTGCCAGGTTATGGACTACAACTCCCATCATCTCATCCAGCACGGCCGGTGGTCAGGGATAATAACACTTGTAGCCCAAAACATCTGGAGGACTTCAGAATGAAAAAGGTTGTTGCAGTGTACTATTTGATGTAAAGCTCCCCATGGATCCTTCCGGCTCAAAACAGGAATAATAAAATCAAATAAATAATTAAACTCCAGAGAGAAACACCTTAACCTAATTTAATATTAGTTATACCAGAAACAATATTTTGTTTTACTAAGTTTGCTTAAACTTAAGTGCTGGACTTAGTGCTCCTAATTTCCAGGCAGCCCTCCTTCAATATATCTGTAACTAACTGGTGGGTCCTGACATATACTTGGAATCAATGAAAAGCAAGGCTTCCTCACCCATTTTCTCAGGGGATTCTTTACTCCTGCCACCTTGCACAGACTGCTGCTCCACTGAGGGAGATCCCCGTCCTGCGAGGTGCTTTTGTTCAGCCTCACCAGCTGGTGACTCAGGCCTTGGATGTAGCCTTTGCTCAACTTCTGGCTTTTTGCCTGTTCCAGAAAATAAAATGGGGAGAGGGGTAAAATTAGTGCACATGCACACACACACACACACACACACACACACCCTTCTACCCTGGGGACACTATTTAAACTGGAAATAAGGACATATTCAACTGTTTTCATGTATCACTCTGAATATCTTTATGTGGAAAATCGGTACTCAACTTGTTAGCTGCTGCGAAGTATCATCAGCCAAAGCTCACTGCTACCATCCAGAAATAGTCCCATTGATGCTCCCAAAGTATCTGGATTCTCACAACTACCCATTTGGCAAGACACCATTTCAATGGGGATATTATAGGAAAAAGACAAGGGTAGAATACAGGACAGGAGCTACATAAGGCAAAGAATTAACTGCTAGAGGACGTTTTTGTGGGTCAGTCTTTACAATTAGGGAGTAAATACTCCCTGTTAAGACATAATGGTGCAGATTCAACTAACTGGTCCTGTTAGCAGTGTCTGCACAAGGACTTCTGCTAGTGCAAAGGGGCTTCCCCCATCTTCCTGCCTCCAAAAAGAAACTGGCACGGGGGTGCTGAGAGAACCCCCAGAACAGCACATGGGTGGAGGAGATAGGTAATTGCATTAGGCAAAAAGAAATGTTTGTGCTGTCTGCTCCGACTACACTGAAACCTCCTCAGCATTCTGTGTGGCCTGGGTAGATCTGTCTCAGTCATGTTTACCCTTTGCAAGGAAGTGTGGAGATGAATGAAATAAATCATACAGCACTCCATATGTTATGGAAGCCATTAAGCAGCAGGAAAGGAAAGTTATAGAATGAAATGAAAAATGCAAAGTAAAATCCCACATAACCCAAACCAGAGCCCCAAGGCTGTTCTCAGCTCATGTTCATTCCTTCTTTACTGTTAAAATTATGGCACTGTACTCACCTACCAGGGGAACCTGATAGACTGTCATTGTCTCATCCCGATATTCCGGATCAGAATGGGGCCGTACAGCTAGTAACAAAACAGACAAAATACTATTCAGTGGGATGATACTGTTAGTGCACATTCTTTCTACGAATAAGAGAACATAAGATTATTTCAAAGTTGGATAAAATATGCTCAAATCAAAATCTATGAAACACAAATCCTATCCTCAGACTTCAGCTGACTCCTTGCTAGAGGCCTCTGAAGAAGATGGTGAGGTCAACAACATGAAGGAAGTTGCTGCAGGGGAATTCAGCATCAAAGACAACAGCAAAGATGTGGAGCAGGCTTCTGCTCTAGCTAGACAAGTCTTCCATCCAATCAAGACTGCAGCAATTATGTATTTTAAGCACACACACAAACCTGCAGTACCTACCTATGTCTATTCCTTTTAATGGACCAGAAAATACTTTGATTGCCTCCAAGTAGTTTTGCTGGAATATATACCGGGGGTGGAGGGGTAGAAAGGAGTGAAGGGGAGGGAAGGGGAGGGAGGGGGAGGGAGGGAGGGAGGGAGAGAAAATGTCAAAATTACAGCATTGCACAGGTTTTTTCTAGCAAGACAATAGCATGGATTACTCTTATGTTTCCTATTTAACCATATGCACCCCACACTGCACACACACCTTTTAGCACAGGCATCCCCAAACTTCGGCCCTCCAGATGTTTTGGACTACAATTCCCATCATCCCTGACCACTGGTCCTGTCAGCTAGGGATCATGGGAGTTGTAGGCCAAAACATCTGGAGGGCTGCACTTTGGGGATGCCTGTTTTAGCAGTTCAAGGACTGTAACTTATACAAGTGGAGAAGGGCAGAAGGCAAAACTCAGACTAGAATCAACTTAGTTCAAGTTGCAGGTGTTAGGAACAAAGCCATATTTCCTGAAAGTAAGGAAAAAGTTTTAAGTTCTCAAGTTTGCCCTCATGACAGAACATATAGTACCACAAAAGCTTAAAGCTGCAATCCTATACAGATATATTTGGGAAAAAGTCACACTGAACACAGTGGGACCTACTTCTGAGTCAACATATACAGGATTGCACTATTAGACAAGCTCAGGGCTCTTACAAACCTTGTTGTTCCCTGTCACAGAGCACAGCTCTCAGGTGGGATGTGTTTGAGCCCACCATCACCCCTGACAACCAGGTGACCGCAGGGGTGCATTAGTTCAAACAGTTTATCCAAGAATACTGTAATAGCATTAAGGGATGAAGTGTCTCACAGGCAAGCACTGTAGGAACAGCATCACTCACCAGCTGTGGCGGCCCAGAAAGCACACACTTTGGAACCCCCGTTTCTTTTAAGGTAAGAATCATTCCTGGAAGAGAGAGTAAGAGCTTGTTTTCAGTATGAAACTGCAAAAGACCCTTGAAATCCACGTAAGTCTTCCTACTTCTACTACAGCACTAGTTTACTTGTTTACTTTTCAGAACTACTTGCAGCCTAACCATCTATAACATCAGCATTATCCTTCTACTGAAGAGCTCAAAACAGCCAAATTAAAACACAGAATATATTACCTAGTTGAACTCACCTGACAAGCCACCAACATTCGCCCAGTTCATTCTGGTGATGAAGATATTGTCTAAGCGAGCCACTTTTAACCTGTGGCGAAGACAATAATTAGAATAATTTGCCTGCTAGGATTCTGGCCACCTGTGCGCCCAACCTCAATCCCAGTTATTATACTTACTTGTGTTCTTGCATAAGGCGCTGCACTCCTTCCCCACAATTAAAAAGATACCTGGAATGTAGTAATAGTTTAAGGAATTTTCAGATTTATGAAAGCAACAACAAATCTAAAACATCCAGGACTGGCCCAAGAGGTGAAGGAAGAGACAGCTCTCCCTCCCCAGTTCACATACAGTAGCCAACTGATTGGCAGCTGACTCTAACCATGGTGATGAGGCAGAACTGGAGGCAGCAGATCAGTTTAGAGGACCCAGGACAGGCTGCATGGTAGCAGAGGGTAAAGCCTGGGGGAGCTCAGAGCAAACAAAAAGGGGACGCTACTGCTCCCCAACAGCATGAGCTGTCACAGCACTCAGGCTAATGAAAGGGCCAGCCGTCAAGATAGCCTGATTGCACCTTGTATCCAGCAAAGCCTCGTGAACTGGGTGCGTCTACCTCTGACACGCATCATATGCGGCAGACTGGAGGGGCGCTCCTGGGGGAGGGCTGGGTGTGCCCTGGCCGTCTTGCCTGCTCCACCGCTATGCAACTGGGCGTGATCACGCCTGCCAGTCCTAATGCAGAGGGCGATGGGGAGAGGGGCCAGGTGTGCTGCCTGGCGGGCCGTCTGCACGAACAAGGCCGAGATCGGCAGGAAAGGAAACGTCATTTAAGGAGGAAGGTGCGCTGGAAAGAACAACCGCGTTGAGCGAAGAGAAGCGTCGCTCCCCTTCCACGCGGCCCGGGAGAAAGAAAAACCGGGACGGAGGCGCTTTATTTAGGGGAGGCTTAAGGCCTCGGGACACCACTAACCGGTTATACTCGGAGAACACATAGAGCGCGGCTCCCGCGTCCCGCGTCCCGGCGGCCGCCACTTGCAAGAAGACGGTCCTGGGCCCCGAGGGCTGGAAGGGCCCCGTGGCTCCCTGGCGCTTCTCTCGCGAGCGCAGGTGCCGCAGCGAGTCCTTCGGCGGGCGCTGGCGACGGAACGCGCCGCCACCGGACATGGCTCTGACCGTCACCCGCAGGAGACCCCTCCACATCCAGCCACCGCGCTCCGCCGCTGCTCGGGAGACGAAGCCAACTAACTGCTCGCTCCACTACACTCCGCAGCCGAGCGCACGCTGCCCAGACTCCCCGCCCACTTGGCCGCTCGCGGGCCAATCCCGTCCTTGGCCCCCGATCGCGAGCGTCGTTCTAACTCCCAGCAGCCAATAGCCAGAAAGAGAACCTTGCACCATGTGAGGCAGCCCGGCCAGTAGGAGACTAACTGTAACCCGATTTCCTCGTTTCATGTGACGGAGCCTTGGCCATAGAGACTTCGTATATTCTTGACAAGAAACCATCGAGATGATTGGATTTTTCTCCTAGTAGTCGCTGGCTCAATACCGCGATCCTTATTGCGTTTCCGGTCTGCATTTTAACTATTTCCGCTCTAACCTCCGGGGTGCACATCTCATCCTGCGCGCATTGAGAATTATGGCCAATGGGGTGTTTGGTATAGAGCCGGAAACTGTAGCAGTCTAATCGTTTTCTCTCCGTATGAGTGGGACATGTCCCACTTCACATAAATAAGTTTTTTCTCCTTATTTTTTTACGAAGGAAAAAAAGTTTCTTCACAACTGGGAAATATTGAAGCTCTATTTCCTAATGTAAAAATCTGCTTCGTAAATAGTTGTATTTTGTTTTTGAGTTCGGCCCTGGTTAGGTAAAAGGTGTGGAAAACAATACAACCCCAATATAGCTAAACCCCTTGTTGGCAGGTTTGCAATGAGAAAGGTGGTCGTTACTATCCCATGTGGGAGTGTTTGTGTAAACAAATTTCGTTATTTATTGATTTCCAAACTCAGCACCCTCACCAGTACAAAAGATCTCTATACAGACCTTATTCATGGGGATAACTCCCAATTTACACAGCAAGATACTGATAACTCATTTGGGAACAGCTGCCCATTTAGTCATAGGTCAAAGTGGGAAGGACACTTGGTGTGGGGTGTGTGTGGAGGGCATCCATCTGTATCGGGAGACAACAGCTGCTCATTTGCAGATTAAAGTCAAACTGTTGGAAGGTTTATAGGGCCTCCTGTACCTGTAGAGACAGATATAGGAGATACATGTTTTGTTGCAGCTGGGGCAGATGAAGACTATGGTTGGGCTGCTGCAGATGCTCTAAAACTTTTAATAACAGCACAGAAGCTAATAAAGGAGGATCTCTCCACATTGGACATCTCTATTCGGAAAAACAGAAGCACAGAAGCCCTGTTCAATTTAACAGACACACTTCAAAATTCAATGGCATCTGCTTGTGAAATATTTCAGTGGTACAGTCTAGTCCAGGTTTAGCCAATGTCTTGCCCTTCAAACGCTTCACTACCTCCCATCATCCCTAACAATTTGCTAAGCTGTTTGGCACTGATGGAGCAGAGTCAAATAACATCCGGAAGGCACCACATCAACTACCCTGGTCTAGTCCCTTGAAAGCAGTCAAAGCAACTTACTACTCACTGCACTAACAGGTATTTAGGAACCTGCATTTCATAAACACACTGAAAGTAGTAGTACATGTGTGTGTATTGGATAATAAGCTATTGTCACTCATCTCCCAAATCAGAAAAGGAAAAAGACAGGTGGTGGTGGAGGATAAGCCAAATTTGTCAAGATTATCAAAGAGAAATTCAGTGCTACTGTTTTACTGTTATGTGACTGTGCCATCTTGGTTAACACTGTACAAGCAGAAACTTTTTTAAAATTTGCAGGACTTTTATATTCTATTGGTTCTTAATTGTTTCACAATATTTACAAGCAGGGGTGATTGAAAGGTTTTGAAGGGAGGGTATCATTGTTTGTAATCTAGGCCACATATAGAGAACCTTGACAGGTACAGGAAGCTTCTTCCAAGACAACTTGGGTACAGAAAGCAGCAGCAAAGTCCAGCAAATGGGTCAGGGGAAGCTGAGTTTTTAAAGGACACAGCAGAAAGGGGCAAGAAACCCACAATGTGGCAATGAATTACTTTGTGGCTTAAAAAGACAATTGCAGAAACATTAACTTTATTGATGAAACAATATAGTATTCATTGCATATTTGTGAAGGCTGATTCACAATGTTTGCACGATGCAAATATTTGGAGATCATAATATTTTGTGTTTACCATTGCAGATAGAAAACAATAAATAAAAATCCAAAGAAAACTAATCAGTCTGGAAAATATTTTATTCAACACAACCCAGAAAGATTACCAATTACACTCATGAGGAATGCTTTGCTCTAAACCCAGAACAGCCACTGATACTATTACTAAAAGTAAAAGTAGTGCACACACATGGCTGAAATTAATAAATAAGTTTATATCTGTTTGTTTTTAGTGTAAAACCAATTCAAAAATATCAGGAAACACTGTAGAGGAATGTTAAGTAAAAGCCAACAGAAAGAATACAGTGTTTGACATGAGCATGCATTCTAGGAATCATGCCTCTCTCACCTGGTAATATTAGGCATAGTGTTTGTTCATATGTATAATTCCATCCTAATCCCATTATTATTATTAGACATATCCTAGGAGCTCTGGATCAGTTGCAGAATTCACAAAATGCTGTAACTGAATAATTACGTAAGGAGAACAGGAAACTGACATGCATAATGGCCACAAGAGGGAAGCTATTTTCCAAATGCAATTTTAAGGAACTTCCAGTAAGAATCCAGGTATATGTATTCAGCATGAGTACCAGCAATGAACCAGAAAGGAGCTGTGACAATACCTGCAGTGAATGTGTACCAGTCCAAACCACCAAACAAGAATGCTAGAATAAAATTAAGTAACTTATGCATGTTACTTTTACATATGCCTCTTCCTCCGCTTTCAATTAAACCTGCATCACACAACCAACATGAGGGCAGCTGCCACCTGGACAGAGAATTAATGCTAGAAGTAAACTCTTTAATATCAGTTAGGCATGGTAAGTCACTGCCAGGCTGGTGAAAAAACTGAATCACGTAAGAGAATTCTACTGCAATACTACTTTGAGGAGGATGTGCTGCAACAGCATTTTGGTTAGAATTAGGGTTGCCATGTTTTTTTCTGGCTAGGTTCTTGTGCCTTAACAACTGTAGGACATGTAAAAGATCAACAAGTAAACTTTTCCCAACAGGAAGATACTGCACTGAGGAAAGACATCTTTTTGCCTGTCATTTTACATTCAAATCATGAGAGCCCTGTTGGAAAAGGAGTTGGCAATCCTACACAAAAATGTGGTCCTAAAATGGAGAACAGCCTAAGTGTTGTGATGCCTTCCTCAAAGTGTGTGTCGCATTCCCAAACCATAAGGGGAAACATTTTAATGAGAATGCATTTTACAATCTGCCAGAAGGCATTTCACTTCATTTTACCAATTGTCAGGAGGAGCATAGGAAACTCTTAAGGAATGAATTAAAAGGCATAGAGCCTAGCAAGCTGCCATAAGAAACTAAGTCTGAGACAGCCATATATGCCTATAAATGACCAGCTAGTTCACCAGGGACTGGAAACACATTACAAGTCAGCAGATTATTCAGGGAGGCAAGATCATGCTGGCTAGCAATGGACTCTAGCTGGAGGCTGATAGATAAAACTTAATGGCATGGAAGCAGGTTACCATAAACTGTGGTCCATACAAACTGTTCAGTCCAATTGCTACAGATGTACTAAGACAAACTTGCAATGCTAACTAGAGTGGGGGGGGACTACTGAAGCCACCTAGACTGCAACCCTCTATCTTCCCACGTGGAATGAAGGCCCCAGAGACTCAATATATGCTTCCAAATCTATTTCCTATTCCAGTTCTATTTAGAACAAGGCTGCTATATTCCTTTGATATCTGTCACCAAAATACTAGGTTGAAAGCTAAGGTAAGTAGGAGGACAAGAAAAATCTTTCCATTCACTAAGACTGTAAATTTTCCTTTGAATGTTTATGTATGAACACAGCTAGCAAGTTGTTACCTGTTCTAATGCCCTGCTTGGATTTCTCCCTCTCTTTGGCATTAAAAATTTATTCCAAACTATTTGCACAGCATTAACTTTTCCCTAGATCTATGGAACCACCTCAAAACAAAACTTCTTTCATGCAAATCAAAGGTTTGTTACCTCCTTGGGCAGCTCTCTGATAAACTGCAAGAATAGGACACCAAACCTAGGGTACAGGATGACTTGGCCTTTAGCTGTGGAAAGAGGGTGCAAGCTCAGGTTCTATTACAGCATATACACATTAGCACAGTTGAAACCCCATGGTGTGTGTATTTGTGTATATATTTTCCAAAACAGGGAAATAAAACCTACAGGTAGGAATTCAGTTGACCAAATTCCTCATTATATTGATAGATGAACCTCTGTATCCTCCTCCAAAATGATTCCAATGGTTCATATAGTGAAATAGCTGGTACAGCTTGAGCCGTTTATCAAACCCTGGTGCTTTGGGGATTTTGCTGTGGTAGGCAGAATAAAATGAACCACTGAAGCCACCAAACATCCCAGCAATTGCTAACTCATACTCAGAGTGACCATAGAAAGCTGCAGGGTCAAAGATAACTGGCCCAGAGTCATCTTCAGCTACATTTCCTCCCCACAGATCCCCATGTAGAAGAGCAGGAACTATTTCCATATCGCCAAACAAACTGGGCATTTTCAGCTGAAAAAGAAAGCAGGAGTTGCTAAAGTTAATTGTAAGGGGGTGGGGTGTTCTAATTTGTGGCTTTAAGCAGTAGACACATCAAATCCCAATACTGTATAGAGAAAAAGAGACAATAATTTCAATGGGTGTGGACAACTTAGGCGCATAGGACTCGGATTAAAGTAACATGAACAGTAGAGGGCACATCACATTCAAAAATGAAGTAACAATATTTTCCAGAGTCTTGTTAGCATTTTAACCAGATACCTGAGGTACTACTTTATCAAAAGGCTTAAAGAAGAATTTTAAGCCTTTTGTATTTAAATTTTAAAAAGTTATCAAACATTCCTTCTTACATTATATAGCCACATTATATCAGTGTTTATTTCAATGAAGAGAATGCTTATTTTAGTCTTTAATTGTTTTTAAAATGTACTATTGTATATTCAAATAGCTTCTCCTCTCCCCACAAATATTATTTGGTCCTTTCCACATGAGGTCTCTTCAGCGCTGCTACGGTATTGTTCTTCCACAATTAGTAGAGACCTCAGAGAGAGAGATGGGTGAAAAGACTCTTTTCCACTACGGTAGTTTATTAGGTTCTGAGGAGAAGGGGATCATGACATTTGCACAGACAGTGTCGGTATTACAGAAACTCTACACAAATTTGAAAACAACCCCACTTCTACGAATGTGACAATTCCCTCTATGGTCCCCATGGGACATTGTTACCTGGAGTTTTGCCCAAAGTTCTCTTGCTTCCCTGTCTCCAGAGCTCTTCTCAATCATGTCCATCTGAGGTTGAATTCGTTGCCTTGCAAAGAAAGTCACCCAATCCTGTTGCCAGTCATTCACCTAAACAAGCAAGTAGTCGAAAATTCATCCAGTTTGCCTCTATGAGAAAGATGCCTTGAAGAAGGCCCTTTGATGAAAAATGGAAATAAGACAAGCAATTCATAAACCAATTAAGCCATACCATTTGTATGGAGGCTCATTTACTTCTCTGGTGCTGAAACCAATTTAAATGGTTTATGGATGAGACTTTCAGACTATTACAGACTTTACAAAAATATGAAATACACATTTATATATAAAAAGAAAACTCTTGCTGTGTTAATTAGCTACTTGCTAACACAAACTCTTGACAGCAAGAGTTTTGCTGTCATTCACTGGTGCAGAGGGGCATTCACTGGTGCAGCTGTAACACCAACATCTGCTGTTGTGTTAGCTGAAAGGTGAAGATTGGTTACTAATACCAAAAGTTATGACAGTAGCCCTGGGATCTTCATACCTAGTTACAGTTCTCTGAATTAATATTTAAAAGTCCTTCTATTCAAACATATTCAGACTTTCCCAATTAAAGGAAAATTAGAAGTGAACAAAAAACTAAAATATTTCCTCAGTGTGGAAGAGTCATTAGTCCAGATCATACCTGTGGAAGATAGCCACAACATGTAACAGTGTGGAACCCGAATTTTTCCACAAACTGGACCCCAGTTTGTTCTTCACCTTTACCTATTAAAACAGAGATAAGTGGTGATTGTCTGTTCTGAACAGAATAACTTTCTAAAAATAGGAAACTTTATTATGCTATCATTTAAAAACCTCCGTTCTAAATAGAATTGCTTGTATTAATAAATAATAAAGTAAAATAAAATAAAATAATAATAATAATAATAATAATTTAATTTATATACCACCCTATACCCGCAGGTCTCAGCTGCCACTAGCATGAGAACCATAAAGATTGCTCCACCAAATCTTAAAAACTTTAAAAACCTAGAAAACACATAGTTCTTACTAAGTTTCTATGTTTTCAGTTACAACAAATTAAGTAAGATTCTGAGAAGTATGCAGTTGCTACCACTGGATCTGAATCAGAGGTGAGAAACCTCCAGTCTGGGGGGCAAATGGAGCTCCCTGGTGCTTTTTTTTTTAAGGGGTACTCAAGGGTACGCAGCACCAGCACCTATTTTTGTTGTTTAAACAACTTGTTGTAACAACTTCATGGGGAGCAATTTTCAGGGAGGGCTGACTTGCCCCAGCTTGTTGGCATTTTAATCTCTTTATGCATGCAACGAAGTTTCTAGGGGTTCTGCTACAGAGTTAGAGCAAAACAGCTGGAGGAATTGGCAAGTCATGGACAGCTGGGTACTTTACCAACAGTGTTTGCATCTTTCTTCAGCTTCTCCCCAAGTTTTTGATTGTGAAGATGAAGATCAGCCAACTGTGTTCCAAGTTTTTCTGCATGTCTAGTGGTTAAAAAAAAAAAACTTTTACAAAGCAACAAAAATTTGATGGTTTCACCATGAAACAGCATCTGGGAGGGCACATGTTTTATCCAACCCCAATTTAAGAGGTACCCATCTCTAAAGGACAGAAAGAAGGTTGTCTCATCCAGCGCCTCAACACATTCACTGCATGCACTCAAGACACTATGATCCCTTATAACACTAAGCCTCAATGTTGCATGTGATGGAAGCCCAAATATGGGGTTGTTTACCATACAGTGGCCTATTAAGTTACCTTGGACTTTGGGCAAGTGACTGTGAAAACTCCAGGTTTGGAGTTCTTGAAACAAGAAGCATGTGTTGCATCGATCAACATAAACTTTTGACCTGTTGAAAACTCAGCCAGCACTAGAGGAGGAATTTTGGTCCAGAGAGATGTCCTGTGACTACAAGCTGATCTGGAGGATTTAGGGGCAATTTGGCTTTGAGTGTGTTTCTTTGAAGTAATATGGCTTCTATATCCAAACTGATCTAACCAAACTGATTTGTTTGATTACAATAAAAATTGATTTATTGCATCAATTCCGTGTTTCCATTCCAAAATAAAAGATTAAAAGACTGTCAAGCTGTTACCAGCAGTACCTATTGGGAAAGTTCCCAAGAAAATTATAACGGCACACTTTGGCACACTATGACCGTAAATCTATGCATTCAAAGTTAATGAGGTCCTATACACAAGTAAATGCATACCGGTACATAATTAATTAATATATTAACAGTGAAATCTCACCAAATATATTAGAGCAAACACAGTAACTTGGAAAATGTTGTCTGTACCAAAGTTCATAAAGGAAGTTCAGTAAGATCAGGGTAATTTACCCTCCCATCCCAGACAAAGCTATAGCTTCATTATTTAGAGCAGAATGCAGCTCTCCAGGCTTTTTTGTTTGGCCCTATTTGGATTCTCTCTTGTCATGCACCTTCCCAGACCACAACCATCACGGGGCCTGCTCCACACTCTAATGTGCTTTTGTCTGGCTGCAAAGTCCTTGAACTGTGAGAAGGCCCCTTGTTCACCTGGAAAAATGGAGAGGTGAGAAATGGTCTGAGTTTTGCATGGCAAGCACATAGCCTACACCACAAACCAGAACCAGATCCATGGTTCTACCCACTTTTGCTTCTGTCCCCGGTCACCACTGGCATTCAACCTCTGGAAGGTTGAGTACAATGGAATGCAGCTGTCAGGCTGAAGGAAATACCCCAACCCTAATTTAGAACACATGGCAGCATGCTGGTTGCAGCTCAGACTGAAGCAAAGCAATAATAAATTTAACATTTTTTAATAAACACTTGGGTCCTCTTTCTCCTCTTTAGATGTCTTCATAAAACACTTATGGGCCAAAATGTTACGCAACTTTAGTTCACATCATTGCATAAATGAATAGTAAATCTGATTAATTTGTATTAACTTGTTTTATTCAAGGTGGTTTACATGATACTGATTTTCCTCCTCGAATATGCAAGTAAATCGCAGTAAGAAATTGAGACAGATTACCTATTCAAACCCCTCATATCCAAATGCTCCATCACAAACAGAGTACCACCAGCCGGCAGATCGATAACTTTTATAGGTTTAGGAACTTTCACTGTCTTCGTTTGCAGGATAGCTGTTAAACTTGCCATTTCTCCATCAAACATTCTCCTTGCCTGTCAGATAAAAACAGGAGGTGAGGACTTCTGTAAACAATTTCACATACAAAACTTTCCAGCATATATCAGATTTAAAAGAAAAATAATAATCTTAGGAGCCTGCATACACAGCACATTTGCCCCTTTCTGGGCACATCCGCCCTTTCAGCACTGAATCAGAGAACAATTCACAGCACAGCAGCTATTATTTAGCAAACTGCCAAGCCATGTCTGCTCATTTCTTCCTTAACACTAGCTATCAAAACCTCTGCCAATCACACCTTGCAAGTGGCCATTTTCTAACAGGAGAGTCTGCATAAAAAGAATGCCCAGCACAAATCCTGTTACCTATGCAAGCTGGTTTCCTAGCGGAAACAAGGCACCCTGCACACGATCACAGGCACTCTCATTCACTATTTCACACGTTTTGCGGTGTGGACAAAACCGTAGCTTTTTTAATGGGCTCCTAAGGCCCTGGCTCAGATTAAAGCCCTGCCAAGTTGTCCTGTTAGACCAGGCATCCCCCAACTCGGCCATCCAGATGTTTTGGGACTACAACTCCCATGATCCCTAGCTAACAGGACCAGTGGTCAGGGATGATGGGAATTGTAGTCCCAAAACATCTGGAGTGCCGAGTTTGGAGATGCCTTTACTTACACTTCCTCAAAAGTAAACCTCCACTTCGCTGCTGTGGCGGGGCCCACGGAGATGGGTGGCGAGAAAGCCCCTCTCCAGCTCCGACTTTAGCAAGTTCGCCAACGAACACGCAGCCAGGGGCACCACAACTCTGGCTCGTCCGCAGGCACTTTCTTTCGTCCGCGGCCCCATTGCTTTTAAACAGCTGCCTGCAGGGCAGGAGAAGTAAACCATTAACATAGCTTCGTCGTCGCGTCACTGTGACGGGTTACGAGCTCGCTCTGTGCATTTGCGCCTATATCAGGCCACTTTGCAAAAAGAAAAAAGCAAACAACATGGGAGTACTATTCAGCAAAGGGGAGTAAACAACAATTCGCCTTCTTGCAGCACGGCTTTTATTCGACCCTTTGCACTTCACTCCCCATCACCCACACCCGCCTTCCCCACCGGGAGTACTACCCGCCGGTGCTTTCCCCCTCCGGTTCTTTCCCCCACCTCTGCGCGGGAGTTGCTTTTCACGAAGACGCGCCCGTGGTCGGTGTGGAAACTCTCGCCGTGGCTAATGCAGCCGCCTCCCGAGTGGCCCGTAGGCCGGAGCGCCGATGTGCCCAGCTCCCGCCGCAGAGCCTCCTCCATCCCGCCGCAGAGCCCCGGGGAGAAAGAGGCCGGCCGCTAAGATTCGCCCCGCCCTCGGAGCCGCAGGCCCCGCCCCCTCCGGAGGCCTCCGTGCTCTTCGCCGCCTGCTGAAATGGCGGGATGGTAGCAAGCGCCCGCCAGGGAAGAGAGCGCGCCTCTTGGCAGGGCGGGTCACTGCCTTTGAGGGAAACTGGAGCAGTGACCTTTTCCTCCCCTTTTCTTCTGGTGCACGCGTGTCGTGTGGGGATTGCTATTTGAGGTCTGCAGCATTTAGCTCCGCACTTGTGCTGGATAAATACAGTATGTAGAACAATAAAGCGCATGTGAATATTTTTTTATTTTAATTGGAAAGTCGTATGTATGTGTGCCTCAGTCAAACCCACCATTAAATGGACTCAGGGGTGCCACCATCTTGAATAAAATATTTGGGGAGGAGCAGGTAAACCTCGCCCTGCATAATTGATCACAAGTCGCAGCACATGCACACCAAATGCATAGCAATGCCCATCAGAGGGGGTGGGGCTCAAATATTGTATTGAAGGGGGGAGCCAAGGGGACCTTGGACTCTAGGAGCTGGTTTGGGGGAAATGGAGTTGCAGGCCAATTGGGAAAATGGAGTTGCAGGCCAAATTTGAACCAAAATGGTGATTCAGTACAGTTGCAAAGTTGCACAGGTGTTAGATGCTGTGCGGCCTACTAGTAGAGGGGTATTTGTCAAGCCTTAGGGCTGCTATACGTCTGGGATTCCCCAGACATTACTAGGATGTAGTGATGTAGTGATATTAGGGGGTGGGCAGGGATTTCTGGAAGGCAGTGGTTTGTTCTAGAGTGTCTGGGGGTGTCGGGATTTTTACTTCTTGAAATATGGCAACCCTATTAAGCCCAACATTCTAACTCCTCTGCCTTACACTTAAATACACACATACACACAGCACTATTCATTGCTGTGTTGAGCTTCAGACTAATATTTGGAATACAGTCACAACCTTGTCTTTTTTCCACCCTAATGAGTATGTCTTTCTAGGACACAGTGACATTCCAGGGACATCCCTAGTGGTCAACTTTCTGTTTAATTAAGGTTTATTTCTGTAGAGCAGCTGGCTTCCTAGGCTGGAATTATTTGGTGAGTCATCAGTTAATATATACATACCAAAATTTAAAAAGGACAGCAGCTGTGTACTGGCTGACAATATCTACCAGAAAATAGAAGGTAATTGGTATGTGCTGCCTTTCATTTGCTAGGTTTAGATGTATAAATGGAAAATATCTCTTATTTTTCTACTGGAAGCACCACTCTTATGTGCATGTTCATGCTAAAGCGTGTCTCTGGGTAGGTTGAACGTTAGTTCAGGAAGGATGCAAGCATTTTTACAAGCCATCTACCAAACTTGCTAGTTTCCTGTGCACAGCATTCAAACATAAAATCCCCCATCTCCTTTCTAAATTGTACAGCGACATACCCTTTAGTAATGTATAAATCATTCTTCTGACCAATGAGATGTTAAAGATCAGTGACTCAGCTAATTTCTGATAAAAGATAGTCTTGTGAAATGAAAAAGCATGGCAATAACAAAAATAATACCGTTTGTAATTTGTGCCTTCATGTTATTCTTATCTGCATGGATGTGGATCTTTCTTTCCAAGTCTTCTTCTCCTCAGTCCCTCTCATGCCTGTTGACAGCACTATTTACCTTACTGATAAGGGACACAGCCTAGACTTCATAGGTTATTTTTCCTTTTCCTTTGCTCTTAACATTCGTCCCATTGCCAAGTCTTGCTGCTTCTCTTTTATAAATACACACCCATTCTCTTCGGTCCCCTCTGGTTCATGCTAGATTATTTCATGCCCTTACTATTGACAGCTTCTCTTCTCTAGCCTTCCTCTTTCATTCTTCAATTCTTACCTCTATCCAAAATTCGACTTCCAAGTGTATTAATCTCTATTGCTATAAAACATCCTCTTCAAACCACTTCTGACTTCTCATACTTATCTGCTATGTGTGCCCTGTTCTTAACTTTAAAAGCTACCCACCACTTTGATCACACCAAGCTCTTGACCCTGGCTTCTCCTTAAATCTCCACCTATGACCTCTGCTTCTCCGACCCTACCAATCTCATCCAACCAAAGGTCTCATGCTTCTTTCAATTACATGCCCATTATTCCTTGCTGCCCCCATAACATAGGGTGAATATATATGCCAGTTGTCCATTCCTTCTAATCTTTCTTAGATCTCACCTTCCATGTGACCTTTGATTTATCCTTTTAATAGACATTCCCAACTGCAACCCAGTTTTAAGTACATGCAACATTTGCCCACACATTTCTCTCTCTCAGTCCTCAGTTTCCATACTTCCTATTTTAGGTTTAAGCACATTGGAAGCAGGTTGCTATCTGTGTTATCCATGTAATTATGTATGTACGGCATGTGCACAATAACAGGGTACCAATAAATAACAGCTGCTTCCTTTAAACTTTAAACTCGTGAGGTGTAAATCCACCCAACAACCCTGTCAGGCAAAGGGCATATGGTTTGCCACTGTTGAAGGCAGAATTTAAGTCATGGTTGATCTGATTCTACATTTGTCCTTATGAATGCCATTCTAGAATAGTTTGTTAGCAGAATCATATACTGTACTGTATTCTACTGCCTCTGAACCCTGCTCTGACATTTCATTCTGTACGCTGCAGTTCCATCCGTCGTCACCCTTATCCAGAGGCCACAATTTTCTCTATTTTGTAAGCCCCAGTTCGACAAACGTGGGCTGGAGGCTGGACTCCAACCGGAGAGCGCTAAAGCGCGCTCACGCGTAACTGCACAGCAGCACATGCCTCATCCCCCGATGTGTAAACACAGCCGCGCAGCGCCCACCGCCCAGCGCCACAGTGACGGACGTGCGCGCCAGCCAATACCGCGAAAGAAATACCCCAGCAACTGAATTGTTGGTGCCTGAGGGGGCGGGTGCGCGCCCGCCAATGCCTTCGGAGGGGTAGAGTTCCGAAGCAGAGCCGTACCAATGGGGGAAAAGGAACGTGGGGGCGGGCCCTTCTTTTCCAATGGCAGCGGCGGAGGGCGTGGCCTCGGGAGCCGCGCCCCCATGGACACAGGAGGGTAGGTGTGGGTTGGAGAGCCTGTCACTGGGTGTTGCGCTGGGAGCGAACTCGGTCGGTGGGGAGGCGGCGGCAGCAGCAGCAGCGACGGCAACGGCGCCTCTCGAGGGGGTCGAGCAGCGGCGAAGAGTTGTGGCGACGGCAGCCGAGAGGGTGCCCCGTTGCCTTCCTCGGGAAGCACAGATCCTATCCCCCCTGTGGCCGCTCGGCGCACCCGCTCCTCGTCGGTCGTGACGGGCTCTCCCCTTCTTCTCTTTCGCTGCGACTGAGCGCGAACAGCCAGGCAGGTTGGACGGGAGCGGCCGCCTTCGCTTCTCTTGGTCGTCGGGTGCGCGAGCCCATCTCCACGCATGCCGGCCTCGTCGGTGCGTGGCCGCGGATGGCGCCGTTGAAAAGTCCTCCTCCGCTGTCACGGTTGTGCGGGTGCCTTGCGGCGCCCCCTGCCTCTTGCCTCCCACTGCTGGCACCGTGAGGCAACCCTCTCCTCCTCCTCCTCTTCCTCCTGGCGTCAACCCACCCGAACCTGCTGCGAGCTCCCGCCGTGATCTTTGCTGCTGCCCCCGGCGACGCGCCCCGCGGGGCGGCTTCTTCGAACATGCCTTTGCGCCTGTGCTGCTGCCCCCGCCGCTGCTGCTGCTCTCCGTCGCCGCCGCCCGCGACGCTCTCGGTGCCGCCACAGCTGCTCGTTGGGTGCCTCTCATGGGCGCTGGGAACTGACTCCCCGCAGGGACTTCTGTGAGGCCGAAGGGAGAGGAGGAGCGGGGAGCGGTGGTGAAAGAGGATGAACCACGTGGGCAGCCCTGTGAAAGCGTATGACTTCTTGCTGAAATTCCTGCTGGTGGGCGACAGCGACGTGGGCAAAGGAGAGATACTAGCCAGCCTGGAGGATGGAGCCACCGAGTCGCCTTACGGGTACAATATGGGTAAGCAGCAACGGGGGAGCCTGCAGGGGTTGTACCTGCGGCCAAGCTCTAGGCTAGCCTCGGTTATTGGGCGGCAGGTAGCTCTTTCTTACACCTGTAGACTGCACGGAGGAAGGTAGTGTTTGTGCAGGGCTGCCTTTAGCGATTACTGAGTCACCGCAGACACCTCCCACACCTTGGCAGTTATAGGGCAGGGCTTCCATGACAGGGCATCTGCCTTCCCAGCTGCCTTGAGCTCTCTGGTAGCCTTCTTTAGAAACTGCAATGGCAGGAAAGCCCATCGGCTACTGGCTGACTGTTGTCCTCATCTGCTTTGATTATGCTTCCCTATGATCCACCTTTAGGTTATTGCAAATAATCAGGTTTCACACACCTCCCTTAACGTTAGAAGGTTGCCCATTCCTGTCAACTGAATTACAAGGTGTGAGCCCAAATGCACTGTAAAATTTCCTTATGAGTCAGTAAAGTTAATGTTGTCATGTAGATGCAATGGCCATGGTCAGACTAGCTTGGTGAAACTAAGTGTTCTGTACACCCAGCAGAGCTACAGGCAGAGGAGACCACAACCCAAGAAGAACCAAAGCACATACAAAGGACACCGCCAAACAATTTTATTTGGGCCTCTTAAAGTCATTTAATCCTAGTGCTAAAATGAACTGCTGCCTCCACTTTGTTTTCTTGAAATCATGGCAGTGATGCTCACATTCACACCAAATTAAAGGATGCACACTAAGTGGAGGAGATTAACATTTTGCTGTGCATATATCATTGAAGAAGAGGAATGGTTTAAGTTTTTATTTGGGGTTTGTGTTCTGTGCCAGACCAGCACGCTTGTGCTGTACAACTGCTTTGAGAAGTTACAAAGAATACCTCTTGTTAAATAGAGTCTGGAAAGGTTTGCTATACAGATCTTGTACTTCTTTCAGTTTGCTTAGAGTGACCATCGGGAATGCTGAGTATTGGTGGAGATTTTCATTTTTTTAAAAATTAATCACTGAGTTCTTGCAGGTAGCTGTCTGCTGTTTTAAAAGTATAAACTATATGACCATATGCAGCAGAGTGGGGAACTTTTTAAAAAAAGTTGAGGACCACATTTCCTCAGGGAAAAGTGGTCTCAGGCTGCCTGCTTACTGGCAGTAGATACACTGGCAGAGGAAGGGGTGTGTGGTAGGTGCAATCCACCCCGGGTGTCATCGATGTGGGGGGTGGCATCGCCGTGCCCCCCCCGGGACGCTTGCTGCGGGCTGCGCCCCCCTGGGACGTATGTGCGCCGCTCCGGGTGCCAGAGCAGCTAGCTCCGCCTCTGAGTGGATAGGTCTGAAGCCAAAAGTGGCTGGGGATACCCCATTCACACACATCTGCCATGAACCTCCCTTTTAAACTCTACCTTACACCCACCAATGCACTCATTCATTCATTCTCACAGTGCCCCCATGCATGTACAGCCATGCACCTTCCTTTCTCAGCATCCAGAATGCTATTTCTTCCTCTACTGGTAGCTCATTTGGTTTCCATGGTGGACACTGAGAAACATACTTTACTTTATCAGCACCTGACAGGGAAATGGTCATGTGATCGTTTCTTCCATCAGGTGCTTGTTTCTAGAGTAAAGACCAAGGAAAACAATGTACATTACCCCAATGTAGCATATATCTTTCTTCTTGTAGCTGCAAACATGGTGACTGGCTGGCCCATTTTTCTGTCTGAGGTGGAAGAGCAAATGCTTCCAACTCACCCACTGCCAACACAAGGTGTCTAGTACTCAAAGGTAGTCAATTTATTTTGCATATGAGGCAGAAAATCCCACAAGTGTCTCTCCCCTTCTCAGCAGTAAAAATACAACAAATTAAATAACTTCCGATTTACTACCCTTTCATGACACCCCATAGCTGCCTAAGGCAGCTGTCTCTGCCTAATGGTAGAGCTGGCTCTCACAGGAGGTTAAGCATAGGCTCTGAATGGTATTACCCTAACAAACAGAGAGTGAAGAATTCACCACATGTATCTTAATCAAGATGATGAATCTTTTTAGCCTGCTGATATGCAAAATATTTAGAACAGTGCAAGACATCTGGACATCCGCCTAAAAGCAGTAAAGGTGGATAAGGGTCTGAATTATGTTTTTAAAAAAGGAAAAGACGAGAATAAGTATAGCACAAGATTATAATAGCACTACCAAGTGTTTCTGAAGAACTGATATGGATAGGATGAGTATTTTTGGCATTAAGACTGGAACATTTATTTATAGTTCATTCCTTCATTGAACCTGACAAATGAGAGGCTCAGACCATGTCAGATGCAGCTGAAAACCTGAACCTATATATCTTTAATTTGATTTAATGCAAAGCAAAATAAAAACTCCTTAGAATATGATTCCACATCAAAAATTTAATGAGTTCATTTCTGACAATGGCTGCACCATCCAATGGCAGACTTGTCACTGACTTCAGTAGCAGCAGGACTGCACCCATGCAGTCCAGTTCTAAACATTATTCAAATGTAATTAATGGGACTAACATCTTTGTAAAAAAGCATGGAATTACAGCATCATGGTATGTGAACACCATCCTGCCTCTTCCCAGGAGAGATGGGGATTCACTTTTTGGTCATTCTTCACAGCATATTCTTATTGTAGTTATTTGCAAATATTCAGCTAATAGTTTCAGCTCATGAGATTCTTGTGAGCTTGCCACTTGAAATCAGGTCCTTCCCATCAAGCTGATCTGCCAATTGGTACCAAATCTGCCGGATATATGAAAAGGTAGACATTTCAAGTTGCAAACTGCAGTTGACTTTAGTTGTGAAAAGATCTAGCTTTCCTTATGTCTGTTGATAAATGGGAAAATGAACCCATAGAAATGAAGCACTAATCATTGACTCTGCTCAAGGTGCTATACTAGCAATGCTCAGGACATATCCCAGGAAAAAAGATGATACAACTTTGTGTGCACAATTTTGCTGATAATTTCAATCTCCTTTCAAAGTGAAACTTTTTTTCATTTGCTTTATGCTTGAGGGGGAAATGCTGCCTGTCCCATTAAATAAAAATAATTATAACTACTTGGGGCAAAGCTGGTAATTATTTTCTGCATGTACCCATTCCTATTGGGTGCCAGAAGCCTTGAAGGCATGGGACAATGGTAGGGTCAGGGTGGAGATGTCTGAAGAAGACAAAACACTTTAAGAAATGTGCTGCCTTTCTGTACAACAAATATGTACATCATACACCGCCCAGTAGAAAGGTTCATCTTAGTTATTTCTGTATCCAGAACAGTGTATTAGGGAGTAGAGTGTTCAAGAGATGATCTGATTCACAATGGCTCAGTTCAGATGCCATATTTGTAATGGTTTGGAGAGTCAGGAACATGCCACAAGTTCACTTACACCCTCTCCTTTCTCCGCTGAGCTCCTTCATCTGTTCCTTCCTGGTTTTCCTCATTAGAATTGATGTGAGGGAAATCTTTATCTCTAAAGCATACAAATCCACTTTAAATATTAGTTGGTTTTTTTAAATATATATCTAAAGACTCTGCCTATCCCTTCCCAGGTACACACGTGTAGTTTTTTTTTAAGAGGATAGTAGGTGTAACAGCTGTTTTTCCTATTTATTATACAGACTATTGCACTAAAGGCATTGGAAAAGAATGCGAAACAGTAGGCCTATCATGCAAAAGCTAAACTGTTGTTGGGGCACATGTCAGAAATGTCCTTGGTCTGTGGGTTAGAAACAAAACAAAATGGTCAGACATCACTTAGGCCCATAATGCTAAAGCCTGTTCTTCCCTAATTACCACAGTTCCTTTGTGGGTGACTTGCTTTTTTGAACCTAAGTTATGTGGTAATTTTTTGACCGTTATCGGGCCTAGTAAACACAGTGCATTGTCATCAAATGTTAGACTGCATTGGCAGGTTTTTCAGGTTTAACTGTTGAGTAATGTATGGGAGAGTTAAGAAGTAAAATACACTCCTCACAGAAAGCATATTCTCCTTTTATGTGCAATGAGTTCACACAGGTCTTTTATAATTACAAGACTGACAATGCAATCTGGTACACGTCTATTCAAAAGTAACTCCCATTGTGGTTTATTTATTATAAATATTTTAATAAATATAAATATATTGTCTTCTGGCCTTTCATGGGGACCCTGTGCATTGATTAAAACAATATACCATCCATAAAATAATAAAGACTAAACTTAGAACTAAACTAAAAACTAGAAGCCATACGTTAAAATATGTGGGGAAGTGGGGAGACACAAAACCAAACTGAAAGACATGGCAAAAACAAACAAGGTTTTGTAGCACACTGAAATGCAAATAGATAAGTCATGAATCAGGCAGGCATCCTAGTGCTGGGAGCTTTATAGGCAGTTACTACTACAGTGGTACCTCGCCTAGCGAAGATAATGCGTCCCGACGCGATCTCCGTTAGTCGAAAAACGTTGTTCGGCGAATCCCCATAGGAGCGCATTGGGGAAAAATTCGTTAGGCGAAGAAATCCTATTCCCAAATTCGTTCGTTGAAAAAACCCCATTCAAAGCGGCCGCGACGCCTGTTCTTGAGGCGAAGAAATTCGCTAGCGGCGGCCATCCCCCCCCCCCCCCCGGAAGTCCTTCGTTCGGCGAAAAAGACGTTGGGCGGGTCATTCGCCAGGCGAGGTACCACTAAGAAACAAACTGGGAAATAATGCGGAGTTCTGAAAGGGAAACCCTAGATGCAATCTAGGCTGCTGCATTTTGCACCAGCTGACATTTGCATGGACGGAATGTAAACTACTGGAGAAATTTAAGAATCCACATCCATTGCTGTGCCTACTTTTACACCTGGCTCCACCCACCAATGGGGTGCAGCCCCCACAGGGGACCCATGAGGGAATGTGATCTTCAGGCTGTGAAAGGCTCCCCTTCCTGCAATAGGACATGATCTCACAACCTGTCACCTTAGACAGGTATCCTTTACCACACTGTACAGAAAGCAGGATTCTGTCCTACACCTTAAAAGCTACTTTATGATGATCATAGAATCAGAGAATTGTGGAGTTGGAAGGGATCCCATGGGTCATCTAGCCCAATCCTCTGCAATGCCAGAATCACAGCTATCATGGTATATAAACTTTGTATAAAATAGAAATTATCCCGGTATTCCAAGGCAGTAATCCTGGCTGGGTCAAAGCAGGGAAATTGCTGTCTTTGCCTGGTAGCCATTATGAATTCCCAGAAGGATTCTAAGATTTTAAGAGAAAGCACTGGGCATAGTAACGGAGGGAGCTGCCTTATACTGAGTCCATCTGTTTCAGTACTGTCCAAATTGACTGGCAGTGGCTGCAAAGGGAGATGATTTCTGGAAACACATGTTCCCCTCATACAAGGGGTACAGAGCATGATAACTAGTGATTTACTGTCACAGTAAAAGTGAGCTTCTTTCTGGCAGCTGAGCACAGGCATGGGCATGCTATTCTTAATTTTAAAAATGATTTTGCTAGTTACAGCACGAATCAAACACCTACTTGCTCCTCATTTGTTGTGCTGCATTGGGTGTTGCAATCTATTACAGATGCAAATTTTCTCATACTAGGCATAATTGCCAAATGTGGCAGAATTTTGGAATAGGTGCAATGAATCATGCTTAAAACGAGATAATGACTAATGGCTTATGAGCTCAGGGAAGGAAGAGAATAAAACAACAGAGTTTAGTCTGTAAAATCTGTGCACAATGTTTGAAGGAAGCTCCATCCTCAAAGCATGTCCTTTAACATACAGTATTTCAAAGAATGGCTACATTACTGAAAACCTCTGTGGTTGGTGTGTGGTAATTTTATACCTCAGTAACTCTATTGTTTTTAAAATTAAAAGTTTTGTGTCTATTCAAAACAACTGTTGAAAAGTCCAGTTCTTCCTCCCCTTTCTGATGGCACTTAGAGTCATAGTTATCAAAAGTAAACTTACTTTGTAATATTTTAGTTATATAATTATTAACATATGCTCCTAGGCCATTGTACAGAAAGAAGTCCCTGTTTGCAGGTTCAGAAGCTATGAAGAAACAAAAGGGAAGGGAAGTGGAGCTGCAGTATTTGAAAGAAAGAAAGTGTTAAAAGACTACAATAATGAACTTTAGGAGTAAGGAAGAAACAAAACAAAAAAATCCAAATAGCATATCAAGACAGATGTTTTAAAAACTGTTTCTTCATGAGACAAAGGGGCTGGTAAAAAATGTAAAGGGAAAATAGTCCTAGACATAAGAAAGAAAGCATGGGGATAAGAAATATAACCATATAGTAGAGATTTAATTAAAAATATCAGTGCTTTATTAACAGAGGGACCAAAGAAAAAAATGGAAAGCAACAGATAGAAAAAGGGGCAAAAACATGAACAGATGTAACCTTCATATCTATTCATATTCTTGCCTTTTTCTCTATCAGTATTCCTCCCTGTATTGCTTTATGTGAAGTTTGAACTTCTTTTCTTAACCTTTAAGAAGTTTAAACTTCATGAAGCCTGTGAAGGGAAATATATAGAGAGGTATAAAATGACTGAAGAATAATGAAAGAAAGCAGAAAACAGAAATAATATGTTTACCGGTAAACTGAGAAACAGGAAGATCAGTGAACAAGACATTTTAGTAGTTAACACAAGGTAGGCTGTAGGTCTGAACAAGAATGTTAGCTGATATAAAGAACAAATTTAGAAATCTTATAGAAATAGAATTAGCAGATCTTAGGTAGACATGTGAGCTGAAATAGAAAGATATCAAAGATAACACCAAAACTCTTTAACTGTATAAAAGACTGAAGGTTGGTGCCAATTGGAACTTTGGAAGAGAAGGCAAAGTATATTTTGCACAGTGACATCCAAGCAGATACAGACAATTTGAAATAAAGTATTGTAAAGGGGAGGGAAGGACTAAATAATAGAGCTTGAAATCATTTGTATAACGGTGGCACATTGCAAGCCACAAGAATAAATTGGATTGCTAAGAGAAAGCATATAAAGAGTAAAGAGAAGAGGGCTTAGAATAATAATTGAGGAAGACTTAAAAGAATCTTTTATGACACAGGAGGGAAAGCAGGAGACTGTCCAGTCCCAAAAAACTGTAAAAGAAGCAGAGAATGATCACCTATACCCAAAGCTGATGAAAGAACATACAGAGAAAGCTGGCATATTTTAGCACATAATACCACTTTAGATTTTCCACAGAGCAGTCTCACTAGAATGTTTGAGTCAAAAAACCAGCTGAAAAGGACCATAAAAAATTAGATGAAAGAAAACTGTCACATTTAGATAAGATTAAGAGGAGCAGTTAAGCCCCCCGATCTAAATCCATTTTAGTAATTACTGGGCCCTCACCACTACACACAATTCACCTCTTTTGTTTTCTTCAGGCGTTGTCTCATCTTGCTTTAAAAATGCTAGCTTCCCAAAGTCGGGGGCGGGGGGGATATGTGTGGACATTTTTATGACGGTTGGAAACTAGCATATTCAAAGCAAGAAGAAACAATGTTTGAAGAAAGGTATAGATAAGAGAAAAACAAATCAATATTTACTAAAATGGGAGAGGGAATTGGATCAAGAGGATAAGCAGTACATTTAAGTGAAAAAAGAATAGAAACAGCATCAAATGTTCAAAAATGAAGAAGGCAGTGTCCACACTATACCTTTAAAGCACATTCCCCTCCCTCAAAGAATTCTGGGTACTGTAGCTTAACCTCCAAAGAGTTATAATTTACAGCAACCCATAACAAACGTCAGCACTCAGAATACTTTGAGGAAAAGAATGTGCTTAAAATGCACTATAAAAGTATAGTGTGTATACTGCCTAAAGAGATACAATAAAATTGAAGGAGTAGGAGGAATAATAATAGAACAGGAAGAAAAAGGAGGTGATGAAGAACAACCAACATAAATAACATTTCTGTTACTCATTCCTCATTACCTCTCTCTTCTTCTGACTGTAATATACCTCCTACTCCTTCCATTTTATTAAGTTACTTATTTGGTACTCAGATTTACTGAAATCATTTAGACTTGTTTCCAGGGAACTAAAACTTTTAAGACAATGGTATTGGTGTACTTTTGATCATAGTCTAAACCAGGGGTCAGCAAACTTTTTCAGCAGGGGGCCAGTCCACTGTCCCTCAAACCTTGTGGGGGGCTGGACTATTTTTTTTGGGGGGGGGGTAAAATGAACGAATTCCTATGTCCCACAAATAACCCAGAGATGCGTTTTAAATAAAAGCACACATTCTACTCGTGTAAAAACATGCTGATTCCCGGACTGTCCGCAGGCCAGATTTAGAAGGTGATTGGGCTGGATCCGGCCCCCGGGCCTTAGTTTGCCTACCCATGGTCTAAACTGTTTGAAATCGCATCATAAAAGGCAAACCCCACAGCATTTCATAGTGCATGTGAATGATTAAATAATACTATCTTGGAGAGAAGCTGAAATTTAACGATGTTCTAATAGGGCATGCAGAACAACTATGTAGTACTTTGGTCAAACTAGTGAATGTTAAATCTCAAGATCCTTGTATAATGTCATTCCTTGCTAGTTCAGAATGCTGTTGTCTAGCTGCTCTCCCTTCACATATTGTCTTCCTTTAACTGATACAGAACAGCCCAGTCCTCAAAATATATTTAAGCTGGGCCAACATAATCAGTTCGTATGCACATATTTTAATACTGAAACCAACTTGTGTCCTGTTGCTTTAGTAGAGATCCTATAACTTTTTTGATTTGCACAGAACTCATGTGAACCAGAGGTCCCACCCCTTTTGCAAATATAAATATTTATGCTGGAACAGGGAGGCTGAGGGCGTGGGCCAAGGGAGCAGAGAGGAAGGATCTGGCACTATGCGGAATTCTCTGGTCAGTTGCAAAGAACAGGCCAAGCAAGGAGAGGTGGCAGACATATTATCACAACAATCCCCATCGTCCCTCAGTCTTAGCAAGGCCTTTTGCATGTTTGTTTTTTTTAAATGTCCCAGGGACTGATTCCTCAATGCCACCTTTTCATCTTTTCTTCATTCCATTCCTTCATGCAACTACTGGTAGTACCGTGAGATGTGACTGACAGCTCAAAGGACTAGGCTGGTAAACCCTACTAATTTGGGGTATGATACCAGAAATAAATGTTGTTCTTTTTTAACTTTGCATGCTACAAGCTTACCAATGGTTGTGCAATTATACACTTTAAATCTGATAGACATACATAACTGTAGTAGAAACAGGTTATCAGAATTAAGAACTGCCCTGTGTGGTTCCTGAAAATAATCAGATTGTGGTTGGATGCTTGGCAGAGCAAAATAAACTTGCCAAAACAATCACATTTAATTTATTGACTTTTAATGATATTAACTGATATGTTTCCACACAGTTGGTTTTTGATGCTTAAGTGTAAGCCACATAGTTTCAGTTAATAACCTGCATGTTTGCCTGATACCTGTAAAACTGTTAGATTGTTATAAAACAAGGGATGGAGGATCTATTACCATGGATATTGAAATAAAATCAGGTATTACTTGATTAGCTTCTTAAACAGAGGCTGAAACAATGCCAAAATTTCAACTAGGGGAGGGCTACACTGATTACTTAGTATGGAAAAAGCTGCTGCAGTGCTCTTTAGTTTCCTCCCTAAATGCTACTCCTGCCAAAATGAAAAAATGTGAATATGGAACTATTGTCTGCCTTGAAGACAGACACTATCTTCTTCTTTCCTACCCAAGTCCTGTAGCTCTCCGAGTCCAACAGAAAACGTGGTAGTTTTATGCAACTTGTTAATTTAATGTAGATAAATTAATGCAGATTTGCACCTTGCGTAGGCACTGTTAATCCATACTAAGAGACTTAATTAAATGCAGCCTGTTTGGAGCAAGGTTAAATGTAAATGAGCAAACAACATTTTCTCTTTTTTAAAAGAGTATCTACCCAGGACCTTAGATACTTTTGGCAGAGGATTTGTGCCTGTTTGAAGAGAGATACATTTACACAATGTGAGAATAGGCGAAACCAAGCACAAGGCCATTTATCACACATAAATATCAGAATGTGATATGGAAAGACAATTATATAAGCTATTACAATGTAGTAAGAAAAATGGAAGGCTTGGCTTTTGTATTTTATTTATTTTAATTTTTTTACAGTGGTAAAAAATATACAAATCTGAAGATGTTTTTATGTAGTCTCTGGGGTCTTCATGAATTCATGATACCAGATTTTGTCCTTCAGCATTGGACAGGTAGTTTTAAAAATGTGATAGTCTAAGTAATATAAATTATAAACATTTTAACAAGCAGGTAAAGAAAAAGCTTACATTTTGAGTTACTGTGTATCAAAATCTATGAGTTTTAAATATGCAATTATTACCCCAGCCTGCCCCAAGAGTTTACTTAAGCGTCTCATATGAGCCCTTAATAATCCCTCTCTGTCCCCTGACCTTTTCAGTAGGAAAAAAGGGGCCACTCTACTGCTATAGAGGCCCTATGTCTAAAATTCTGACTCAGTAGCTAAATAAGCATACAGACAGAATAAAAATGAGTAGTCATCTTGTTCAGAATCGGGGGAGAGAGGGGAAGAAAGTTGCTACAGGGAAGAAGAAGAAAAGTTGTTTCCTAAAATAAAGATTAAAAAACCCATAAGGTATTAGCCTCACCTACTAGAGCAGTGAATTAAAAAGAAGAAGAAATAAGGCGATACTGAAACAGTAGCATATTGTGTAGCTGGGGTAGTGGTGGGTAGCCTGGCACTATTTTGTTGTTGTTGTTAAAAGAACTACATATGCATTCCTCACCTACAATTGCAAAACTGCTTGAATGATTGGAAGTGGGTGTCGACTGCTTAATCCAGAGATGTCATTGGCACAAGCCAATAGGCAGCTGAAGTATGCAACACTTTGTACAATTCTAATAAGCCCCAGAAATAATCAAGTGCAGTGCATACATGTAATATTTCTCTCTGTCTCCTCTGAAAGGTTTTTTCACATATAGTTTGAAGCCTGCACAATGAACACTGCAAAAGCAGTCTGACTAAAGCCCTCATGGATAATATTAAGGAATAGGAATAATTTATTGGCCAAGTACATTTTCCAACTTGGAATACTTGGAATTTTGCTTCGGCTACATTGCGATGTAATGTAATAATAAAGTGCACACGCTATACTACCCACCACCCATTGCCCTAAAAATGTGGAGCCTATTTAAAAAATGGGGTGGGGTGGCAGCATGGCTATCCCTAGCAGCTTCTGCATGCAAAGTGGGTCCCCCCCATATATTGGACTATTAAAAAAACCAAAAATGGGTTGGTACTTTTAAAGTGATTTAACATAGGCATTTCTTGCTTGGTCGCTTTGTAGAGTGGAAAAAATAGGCTTGCTTTTAGTATTTTAAAATTCTGCCTTACCTCCTCCCATTCCCAGGTATTGATTACAAGACGACAACAATACTCCTGGATGGGCGTCGAATAAAGCTGCAGCTCTGGTAACTTTGCATTATGTTCTCTGTTTGGATTGTGCCATTGTACTTTGAAAACAGTTCATAGTGGACGTAGTACTACTTGGATGCAATGTCATATTTAGTGTAAAGTTGACTGCAAATATTTAATTTTTATAACAGTTAAGAACAGGTCATACTACCCACCAGCCTTTTGTACTAAAGAGCTATAGTTGAGGACAAGGGAGCAACTGTGAAATTAATGGGTTTCTCTGTATATATGCAAGGAGCCTAATCATTAAATGATTGGTGAATATATTATAGGAGTACATAATCACCCATGTTGAGTCAGTGGACGATCCTGCTGAAATGCATGATGCCCATGTGGTTTAGTGGTTAGAGTACAGTTTGGACTTAGACCTGGAAGACCAGGGTTCAAATTCCCACTTATCCATGAAGCTCACTTGGATGACCTTGGACCGGTCTCTGTCTTTCAGCCTCACGTACCTAACATACCTAACCTGGACTGCTTTCCCCTCTAAGGCAAAGGGTAGAATACCAATAAAGAGAGGAAAACAGAAAGACCAGATAAGAATTCAACAAGAACACTGTTCTTCAGAATGGAAAGGACTATGTATTTTTAACTGTATTTTACCTTCCACAGGGACACATCTGGGCAAGGCAGATTCTGCACCATATTTCGTTCCTATTCCAGAGGGGCCCAGGTAATCACAATTCTGCCATCTCTAAAATATGTCACTGTAGAGAATTAACTGAAAAGAAAAGAGCTACAATAAGGGGTGGGGGAACTATACTAACTTATTGTACTAATTGCTTTCAAAAAATTGTTATACAATTTGTTGCTGCTGAATAAAGGGAGCATCCTTTGAGTCACCAGAAATAAATTATTTTAGAGAAATGTTCACATTTGTTAAGTCCTCAGTCTGCTCTTGTTCCTGGTTAAATAAAAGAATGGTTACACAAAATTGTACAATGTACTGTGTACCTTATCTATGTGTCAGGCTGATCTAAACTTCTTTATTCACTCAGGGCGTGATATTGGTATATGATATTACAAATCGCTGGTCATTTGATGGCATTGATCGATGGATAAAGGAAATAGATGAGGTAAGACACATCTCTGAATGTTTCATAACAGTGATACCTCGGGTTAAGTACTTAATTCGTTCCGGAGGTCCGTTCTTAACCTGAAGCGTACTTAACCTGAAGCACCACTTTAGCTCATGGGACCTCCTGCTGCCGCTGCGCCGCCAGAGCACGATTTCAGTTCTTAGCGGAGTTCTTAACCTGAAGCGTACTTAACCTGAGGTACCACTGTAATGCCTAAGAAAATGATTGAACTACAGTATGATGACTGAATGAGATGGCTAGAATGTGGGTGGCTGAAAACTGATGACAAATCCACTTGAAGGTGGCCTAAAGCCCATTTGAAAGAGTTTGCAGTAGCAGGGAGCTTTCTTTTCTGCCATCAAAAGACTGTGTCACCTTAGAGTTGCTGTGGGTGGCAAATGGATACCTAACTGCATGTCTTGACTATCGAGGGAAGTAATTTACAGCTTGCTGTGACATGTGAGACATATTGCAGATAAAATTGCTTATATCCTGTTTGCCTTGAAGTCATTCCCTTTTTCAAACACTATATTTGGACTTGGATGACACAAACTCTTGTCCAGTTCCAGATCTTCCTCTTATAACATACAGCAGGTAGCCTGCCAGACGATTCCAAGCATTCCTGGTGCTCATTCTACCTTGATCAATAGCAGTCTGACCTCTGGCTTGGTTTTCAAACTGGGACTGCTGTGGTTGCCTTGGTGAATGATTTTCATCTTCAGTTGGTTGTGGTAACTCTATCAGACACATTTGATATGATTGACCAGAAAGTTTATTCTTGAAACTTCTACATACCCGTAATTCTATGTTGAAGGGTTTTTTTTTAAAATAAAAATAAATTCTGCAACTTATATTTGGCAAAGCAATACATTTTTTTACCACCTGCTGATTCTGTTTGGTTATTACATTTTTTGTATTTGGTTTTCTTGATGGAATCCACCCACAGCACAGCACTATGGACAAAGGGAATTAAAGAGTAGTTATTGTTGTTAATAATCAGTATTTTGTTGAAGAAGAGGGTTAGAGACTTCTAAGGTAACATTTTGCTGTCTGTCTTTACTTAGCATGCCCCTGGTGTACCCAAAATCCTTGTTGGCAACCGCCTGCATCTGGCCTTCAAACGACAAGTATCTACTGAGCAGGCACAGGCCTATGCTGAAAGATTAGGCATGACATTCTTTGAAGTAAGCCCACTCTGTAATTTCAACATCACAGAGTCCTTTACGGAACTTGCAAGGATTGTGTTAATGAGACATGGAATGGACCGGCTGTGGAGGCCAAACAAAGGTAAGTAACACAAAATCATTTGCTTTATTGCAGCGGTGTCTAACTCATGAGCCAGCTCTAGGCCAGCAAGCCACAGGAAGTGGTCCACTAGCGCCATGAAGCTTTTATCTCCTCATATCAGTGTTGTGGCGTTGAGCACAAGATGAGGAGCTAATCTCTAAAGAACAGGCAGAGAGAATTGAAAAGGAATAGGAAGGCTTTTGCCCCACTCAACAAGAGAATGAGAGAATGTTGTGTATGTGTTTGCGTGAGAGAATGCTGCGTGCTTGCAGATGTGGTGAGTGTGGTGTATGTGTGTGTATGAGAGTGCTCTGTGTGCGTGTGCGCACACATGCAGCATAAATATACGTTGGCCGTGCAGGGGAACTACCGGTATGTTAAAAAACTAATGGGGGGAGCAGTATGCAGGTTGTAGATTAGCCACCCTGCTGTAAACAGTATGACAACTGAGCGCCAAACTTGGGAGCACCCTTCCTTCCCACTCATTTCCCTTTTCTGCTTTAACCATGCTTAGCATTAGATCTGTACTAGTACTGGCCATGGTTAACATTTACAATTTCCAGAGAGTTAGTCATGCTAGTCTCTTGCAGCAAAAACAACAGTCTTGAACAAATTTATTATGGCATAATCTTTCACTTCATCAGATGCCCAAAGGAAACTGGTGCTTCATATTACCTCAGGCGTGAAGGATATGTTGGAAAGGCTTATAAATTGATATCTCTCCTTCTCTAAGGTGGAGAGGTGGAAGGAAGGAGAATTTCTACCCCTAAATAATTTGAATAAGTACCTGCAAGCTATACATGGGTTGTTAGAGAAAGGGAGGTGACTAAAGTGGATGTTCAAACACTGAAGTACTGTTTACCTAAAATTAACTTCAGTGGGCCCCTGGAATTATGCTGCCATCTAGAGCTGGAGGTTGTAGTGCAGTATTGCTTTAATTGTATTTACCATATTTATTTATTTGGCTGTTTTTCTTTTCAGGGGGAGGGTTATGTGTTGTTACTATTTTTTTTATTTTCTTCTTCCCCATTTTCCCCTTGTTAAATCCTTGCAACATCACCTTTATTCATGGAGGCAAGCCATAGTTATGGGGATTCAAGGTAGAATTAGGAAGGAACTTCAGAAGCTGTGAAAAAAAAAACAGAACCCAAGAGCTCTGAAAAAATACAGTGAAGTCAAAGTTGTGCACTCTGTCACCTTGTGGCTATTTAGAATCATGTTATGACTAATCTTAATTCATGTTTTTGCTTCTTGTTTTAAGTCCTGAGTTTGCAAGATCTTTGTTGCCGCGCCATAGTTTCATGCACCCCAGTGCACCTTGTGGACAAACTTCCACTCCCTGTTGCCTTAAGAAGCCATCTCAAATCGTTCTCTATGGCCAATGGACTTAATGCTCGGATGATGCACGGACGTTCCTACTCTCTCACTGCCAGCAACAACAACAAAAGAAATAGTCTGAAGAAAGCCAAAATTATCCGTCCACTCCAGAGCCCTCCGAAACACTGCACCAGAAATAGCTGTAAAATCTCCTAAGCCTCGACTTGGAAAGGTTTGGGCCAGAGCCTTTAACACAAGGACTCATAGTCAGGTCTGTTGTATGTATTGCATTACAGAAACAGAACAAACAAAAAAAATGCTATTTTAGAGTCATTTGTTTTAAATAATGCTGCTTCCAGATGTGTGATGCACTCTGTGCAAACAAAGGGATGTGAAACTTTGCTGTTGCGTTTTTTATATATCAATTTTTTGATGTGCATGAAGACTTTGTGTGTTTTATAAAGGGAATAATTTATCACACTACTCAGCTTTCAATGACACTAAATCTCAGAAGTGAGTTGTTTTAATTGCTCAAATATTGTTTAATCACTACATTTTATTTGCAGTTAAATAGGAATCAGTGTCAGTCTGTAGATGCAGGCAGTTTTTTAAACCACAATGTATTTTATACATTGTAAAAGCTACAAATTCTGTAGTGAAACAATTATTTGTGATGTTGCAGTAGAGCATCTGAAAATGGTTTTGTACTGTTTCCTCAGTGATTTTAAAGCAGTACTTTGAGCTACCAGTGTGTAAATGCAATATACACAAGATTTTCTCTCATCCATGTATAAAATATTTGATAAAAGTTTTGCTATGTTGTTTAGGGATTAATCTGTGGTTTATATGCTTATTTTTCTGGTAAATCTACATTTTTGTAATGGATATTCTGGTGATCAGTTATATTGCAAAAAAAAAAAAAAGCCAAAGACATCAGATGTATTTGCCACACAGCAGTAAGAAAAATGTGATTTGAAAAGCTGCTTTATCGGGGGAAAGACGCTATTTAAAAATAAAACACTTTTTAAAAGCTCTAAAAAGTGCTGGAGTGGTTTTTCCTAGTTGAATATTTTCCTGGCCTCCCAATACTCTGTTGAGGTAATGGCTTTCATTTATAATTTTTTCATGACTTGGTTAAAGGGTCATGTCCTACCAGTTTTGTCTGTGAAGCCAGGAAGATGCTTACATTGAACAGCTGCCCAGAATGGCTGGGGCAACCCAGTCAGATGGGTGGGGGCAAATAATACAATTATTATTATTGTTATTATTGGCTGATAGTTGGTTTTTAAGTAAACGGGGGGTATTTTCCCCATTGCTGTGCTGTTCTGTTTTCAACTTATTTTAATATGGTTTTGCTTTTTATTTTATATTCAGTTTGATTTGAATTGAAAACATTTCTGATGGTGTATTTTTTTAATTTTTTTTACTCTGTTTTTCCTTTACTGGGCAGAGTTCTCTTAAGAACATCTGCCCTCTGTTACCCCCTTGGCTGCCACCACCACCTTCCAGATGAACAACCAGAAGCCACATGACACTATCAATAACACTTGTTGTTTCAGAGCTGCTACTGCAAGGGCAATATCATCTGCCTATGAATCTTATTTTATTATTGCAATCCACTATAGGAACATAAGATACTGGACCAGACCAAAGGTCCACCTGTTCTCACAGTGACCAATGAGATGTCTCTGGGAAGTCCACAAGCAGGACATTAGCACAACAGTACAGTCAGTATTTTTAACCAATGAGTGAAATCAAAGCTGTGATTGATAAGTGATTTGTTTCCTGGAGTCTGCAGGACCTGCTGTTTCTCTGTCTCATGTTTGAAAAGCACTATTCAAAAATAAAATTATTGCCAAGCATAAGCACTTGCCAAGCCAACACATCACACCTCCATGTCACTTCATGTTCCTAATTGTGAAAGTGCTTGATGAAGAAGGGGGGGGGGGAATCGTTTCCTAAGCACAGTGAACCACAAATGAAACATCAGAAAGAAATTGTAGTATATGGTAGTATTGTGTGTATGCCACTGTGTTATTGAAACCAGCAATGCCCTTTGATTATATATGCCTTATGAAAAACGTGCGGTCTGAGCACTTGCAGGTTTATTCCTCAGCACATTGTCTTAAGCGCAGCAACATGTGAAGCATAATGTTATAGGTCTGTAGATGCAAAATGGACATGGGTGGCGCTGTGGTCTACACCACAGAGGCTAGGGCTTGCCGATCAGAAGTTCGACAGTATGAATGGCATTTCCGTGCACTGCTCTGGTTTCGCCAGAAGCGGCTTAGTCATGGTCAGGGGTACCTTTACCTTTACCTAATATATGTTGGAATATGATTAGAACTGGGATGTGAAAACAGCATGTCAGGCCCTTGTGACTTAAAAATGTGTATTAGGTTCTGCAGACACACTTCAAAGCTCCTGAAATTAACATGTGAGAAGCTTAATGAAGGCAGCAGACCCTGTGTGCTAAGTAGGTGCCAGCCATGGCTAACCCTGGAGAATCAACAAATGTAAAAGCTAATTAACGAGGTAATTTCCTTATGAGGTGAGCACCTGGGGACAAGCCATTTAGGCGACACAAAGGGGTGAAAGGGTAAACCTCATTTGCAAATGTGTGGGCTTCCTCCCTCTCTCATCTGAGGCTTTGGTTTAAAAGACATCATTACTGTTTTAAGAGTTAGGAGCAATGTACCCAGGAAACTGAAATGAACCGTCAGTCAGGATGTGCCCTGCAGAGCGAAAGAGGCCACAAAGAAAGGCAGCTGATACTGCTTACTATGGAGTAAGCTGGCAAATTTTAGGGGGCTGCTGCTGTCACCTTCCTCCAGAATTAGGCTCAGCCTCAGGTTGTATAGATGTGTTGAATATATGCTATATGGTAATTTATGGACCTAATAGGTATCTAAAGCCATTTGCACATAACAAAATATGTATTTTATCAAAGTAATTGTTGAACTAAAATGCAATTATCTTATATTTTGGAAATGTACATCCAGTTTTTTTCCCCTTTAATTTTTTTGGGGGGCTCCCAAGAGAGTAAGAAGCACGTCTGCAACCCCTGGAATGGCGGTGACTTTACTGGGGGCTGAGTTGCCCCACGTCCAACTGGTCTTTTGCCTCCTCGTAACCGCATTTAAAATCCCTTACCTCTCTTGCAAGGGCAGCGAAGGCGACACGCGATGGACACCGTGAGAGGCGCGAGAAGAGAGCGCAGTCCGGCGGCCACGAGGAGGGCTTTCCCCGTCGCCCACCTTTCCCGGTGGCGCCAGCCAGGTGAGAGCCGGGCTGCTGATCGTCAGCTTGGCACTCCGCCGGGCGGCCTGCCTTGAGCGACGCGCTCTGCGCTCGGAATGGGGGGTGCGTACGTAGCAGGCTGGGGAATGGAAAGAGCGAAGCCGAGGAAGGCGAAGGCGGTGGCAGCAGCGGCCGGCGTTCGACAATTCGGCTCTCCTCTGGTCAGCCTGGGAGGGCTCATTGGACGCGCTCGGTGCTCGGCGCGGCGCCTGTCTAGTCCGGAAGGAATCGTGGCGCTGCCGCCCCCTCAGGCCAGTGACCCTCCCCCGATGGTGTGAAGGACCCCCCCTCCCCTCCGCGGCTGCGGCCTTCCCCGGAGTCCGGCGCCATGAACCTGCTCCCAGCCAACCCGCACGGGAATGGGTTGCTGTTCGCCGGCTTCAACCAGGACCACGGTAAAGACCCTCGCGGGGCGCCGGGGGGGGGGGAGTCAGGGGTCCGCTTGTCCGCCCGCGGGGGAGGCTTTCGGGCTTGGAGGGTTTCCTTTCCTCCCCCGTCCATAATGGGGGGAGGCTGGGGGAGGCGAAAGTTGAGTTTCTCGCCCCCTCCCAAATATTTCTAGGCCTTCCGAGGAGGGGGATGCGCAGGTCTCGAACCCGCGGCCAGCCTCGACGGATGCCTGGGCACAAAAAAGTGCGGGCGGGGAGGAGGGCTTTGCCTTCCCTTCTTGGGGCGAAGAGAGGGGGCTGCCCTCTCCGGGCTCAGACACATCTCCTCTTTCCCCCCAGCAGGTTGCCTTTGTCCCTTAAGTTTGTGTTGCTTGGCACTCTCTGTTAACGTTGATGGGTGCCAATACTTCCCCCTTTGGCCTCCTCTCTCCCCTTTCCGTTTTCCGGCCTCTGATTAGCGCGCCTGGGTGTTTATGGGGCGCAGTCGGAGTCTGGTGTTTTGCAAAATGCGCGGGGAGAATCGGCCTCTGCCCTGAGACACCAAGACAGGGGAGGCAGTTGCTTCCATTCTCCTCCTTGCCTTCTCAGACTTCCACGCGGAGCCTTGTTTTGTCCTAATACAACAGTGCTTGGCTCAGCCCAGATGCTTTACCCCTTGTACATTGCCTCATCCTGTTCTCCTTTAGTCTTTCTCTTTAAAAACCTGCATATATTGAGCTCCTTGTTGGGCATGTGTGTCAGGCTTGCCATCCTACTCAATGCCATTTCCACTGCAACTGATGCATAATTCAACAGTTCCCACAAGCAGATGCCAAAGCTGGACTTAGGGCTAAGATGTGTGTTTTGGCCCAGTTGTGCACTGAATCATTCTATTCCTCAGATTGCCTTGTTTGAATTCTCATCAAACTGCAGCTCTTTCAGAGGTAGCTGCTTTCTTGGGCATATGAATTTGCATACAGAATTGAATGTCTTCCTGAACAGTTATATTGCTTTTAATCAAAGGGCACATAGCAGAAAGTTTTGCAACATTATGACCTACGGTATCTCTTATGTGTCCCAGTCACAGTAAAGAAGCAAAATTTCTAGATACCCTAAATGACTGTGCCTCTGGTCATGGAACCAACTAGAAAGTCAGCAATCCTGAGGTTAATCTTGAGTGGTGCCCAGGACCTGATGCAAGATGTAATTGTTGTCATGCCAATTGGGAGCAGTGACCATAGCACTATTAAATTAAATGTGCTTTGATTTCAAAACAGGAAACTTCCCCAAAGGGAGGAGCTTGGTAAAAAGGAAGTTAAAAGGCAAAGTCAAGTGGGTTGGATCACTCCAAATTGCTGGGGACTTGTTTAAAAACACAGTATTAGAAACTCAGCTGGCGTGTACACCATAGATGGCAAAAAGTATCATGAGGGCCAAGAGGATGCCAGTTTGGTAATGTGCAGAGTCAAAGAAGCTGTTAGAGACAAGGCTTCCTTTAACAAAAGGAAGTCTTGTCCAAATGAAGAGAACAAAAAGGAACACAAAATGGATTCTCCCAAGAATTGGTACCGGTATTTGTGCTTTATAACTTGTACACAAATGATCAAGAGTTAGGAAGGGGTGAGCAGTGAGGTGCCCACATTTAATGATGATACTGAATTGTTCAGGGTCTTTAAAATGAAGAGAGATTGTGAAGAGCTCCAAAATGACCTTTCCAAACTGAATGAATGGTTGGTAAAATGGCAAATGCAACTCATTGTAAATGAATTGTTAGCACTAGGAATAATAATTTTACATATACGCTCATGGGCTTTGAACTAGTGGTGCCTGAGGAATGAGACTTTGGGGTAATAGTGGATGTCAGCACAATGTGCAGCAAATGAAAAAAGCCAAATTCCATGCTAGGGGGCATTAGAAAAGGAACTGAAAATAAAACTGCCAATGTCACAATGACATACAAATCTGTGGTGCAACCACATTTGGAATATTGTGTAGTACAGTTCTGGTCAGCTCACCTCAAAAAAGGATATTGTAAAGTTGGGAAAGGTTCAGAAAAGTGCAACCAAAATGATAAGGGGAATGGATGTTCAAGGGAAGGTTGCAGTGTTTGGGGCTTCTTAGTTTAGAGAAAAGGTGAATCAGAGGTGACATAGAAGTCTATAAAATTATGCATGGCATGGAAGAATGGACAGAAAAGTCCCCCCCCCCCACACACACACTCATAACACTAGAACTGGTGGACCTCTAATGAAGCTGAATGTTGGAAGATTCAGAACAGATGAGAGAAAGTACTTATTCACAGTACATTGTTAATCTGTGGAACTCATTTCAAGAGGAGGCAGTGATGTCCACCAACTTTTGGATGGCTTTAAAAGAGGATTGGACAAATCCATGGAAGATAAGGCTATTAATGGCTACTAGCCATGATAACTCTCCCCAGTCTTGAGGCAGTAATGTTTCTGAATACCAGTTGCTGGAAAGCACAAGAGGGAAGAGTGCTCTTGTGCTCAGATCCTGCTTTTGAGTTTTGCGCAGGCTCTGGGGGGCCGCTGAAGTACAGGACAATGGACTGGATGGAGCATTGGCTTGATCCAGCAGGCAGTTCTTATGTTCTTACAATTATCCCTAATTGGTAGCAATGACAAATAGTTTGTCATTTTAATTTGTTAGGGAAGCTAGTTCAAATTGAGTGACTACACCGATCATGTGCTTGCAAATTGAGGAGTGTCCTATGTTTGTTGTGCTCTTGTTCATTTCATAGTTGTTTTTCTAAGAAAAAGTACACTTGTTTAGGTGCACATTTAACATTTCACATGTTCCCCTAAATACAGTGTGTGAGGCATCCCAAATTGATGTGGCCCCTAGTGAATGAGTTAGCAAAAATAGTGTTCTTTTTTTCTGCCTAGAAAATAGGCTATGACTCACAGGGATGAACTTCCTTGTAGTAAACTTTACCCCAGAAAAGCTTATGCTTTGCTATTCTTTACCTTGAGAATATTTTATGGCAGTAATCTGAGTTGTCACTTCAGTGGACTTTTATAGAATGCGTAAGCTATTAAAATGTTCATTCTATTTGCACCAGAAACTTTATATCATGTGGGTTGTATGGGCTACACCAGGAGCTAAAACCTACAGGATGCAGTTTCCTAGGGTGCTTGTTTATAGGCTAGTAGAGTTGTTGGAATTCCAGCTTTCATCTTTGCAACAAATTCAGATGTGCTGGTTTTGACTTATAAAGCCTTAAACAGCTCAGGACTGCAAGGACCACCTCTCCCCCCATGAAATTATTTGGCTCCTGTGATCATCACCCAAGGCCCTTCTTTGGGTGCCTCCCCCATGAGAGGTCTGAAAGGTGGCAGCACAAGAACGGGCATTTTATGTGGTGGCTCATAAATTCAAGATTCATTCTAAACCATTATAGTGAAGTTTTGAGCTGGCTGAAAGGAAAAAGATTAAGGTTGATGTATTTGATTGTGCTTCTTGGTAAACAAATAAATGGGAAAAATAATATGCAGCTACTATAAATGCTGAGGTAGAGGAAAAGAAGGGGGGAAAGGGAAGATACATTTTTCTCAATAACTGGCATCAACTACAAGACACAGGAAATGTGTGGTTGACAGAGCTCTCAATTTAAGCCTGTTGTGGGCCAGCCTGTTCAAAAACAAATTACACTTGGCAGAATGAGGACTCCCTAATCCCTACAAACTGCTATGTAAGTTTGATCCTAAATACCGGTAGCTACGAAAATACATCAGGTTCCAGGCATCTTTATAGATTTTAGTGCCAGTTGCTTTTCTAAAATGTTCACAAATCCATCCTACTGCCATGGACACAATTGAACCACTGTAATGCATTGGATCTGTACTTGCAGTTAGATTCCTGTATTGCCTGTTGTGACTAAGAGCATCTCTGGCAGGGAAGAGTCTTGCCTGATCTTCTTAATAGGAGATGCCTGGGACTTCTGTATACAGAGCATGTGCTACTACTGAGCTATGGTCCTTTGCCCGTTGATACAGAGCATATATACCTGATGTAGTAATCCTCTTCTTTTTTAGGGTGCTTTGCATGTGGGATGGAAAATGGATTTAGAGTGTTTAATGCAGATCCGCTCAAAGAGAAGGAGAAGCAAGGTGAGATTCTTCCTCAATATACATAGTTGTTCTGCTGTGCCATTTTTTCCATCTTAAACCACATGCTGTGCAACCCTATACCCTCAAGTAACTGTGCATAGAACAGAGAATTCACTTGCTGGAATTTGAGCACAATTTTCTAAAACTTTGATCCAGTAGAATATTGCTGTGTCCATAATGTGTGGTCAGAAGAAGGCTCTGAGCAGGCTTTTCTGATGATGAAGCATTGTCTTGAAACAAGGCACTCCAGGAGTAAAAAGTAAAAGAGGACTGACTTCAGCTGCATTTTAACTTGGAGTCTTTGGAGAGAATCCTCTTGATACACAAAGATGTTCCAGTACAGTGGTACCCCGCAAGACGAATGCCTCTCAAGACGAAAAACTCGCTAGACGACAGAGTTTTTCATTTTTGAAGTCGCTCCGCATGACGAATTTCCCTATGGGCTTGCTTCGCAAGACGAAAACGTCTTGCGAGTTCCCAATGCATTCCTATGGGAAACCGCACTTCAATGCATTTCTATGGGAAACAGCGCCATCTAGTGGTTCGCAGCACCGTGCTTCGCAAGACGAAAAAACTCGCAAGACGACAAGACTCGCAGAACGAATTAATTTCGTCTTGCGGGGCACCACTGTATTAATAAACTTTTCTTTGCCTTGAGTGTTTAATTAAAATGTCCCTTTTCCTTCTCCAGAATTTCTAGAAGGAGGTGTTGGCCATGTTGAAATGTTGTTTCGGTGCAATTATTTAGCTTTGGTTGGTGGAGGAAAAAAACCCAAATACCCACCTAATAAAGGTAAAGTATTGAGCAGTAAGTAAGCAATAGCTTAGGGCTGAGTTGAGCACTAAACATTTCCAAGCAGCTTTAATGTAACTGGTGTTCAAGCAGATTTTATCAAAGACTTTCTGGGTAGTTTTAAATTTGAATAAATGTGGACTTAGCTGTCACCCTTCTCGAGTTGTGCAATGAGGACTCATTCCTCTTAATGCCAGGTGCTAGCTAGAGCAGTCTTTGACCTATTGTTTCCCTGTATTCAAGATAATTTGTGTTTTTCCAGATGGTCAAGGGATAAACAGATTTTGATAAGCAGCCATGATACTGCACTCGCACATAAATAGGAATAAAAAGCTATTGGCAGTAGCAGGTGGGGAGGGTGAAGAAGAGGGTAGACTAAGCTTCAGAATGCCATCATATAAGACTTGTTTGGATGTAGTTGATGCTTCTATTTTCTCCTGCCCCAAACCAATTGTAACATAATGCCAACTGTACAATGTCTAATTTTGAAGATCTGAACTTGGGACATGGTTTTTGTTTTTTTGCCAAGTGAACCAGTACAAACTGGGTAGTCTGGGATGCAGTAGTTCCTCATGTAGCTAGACTTCCAAAGTGGCATCTCTGGGAGCACTTTATAAGATTACAAGACTAATAAGGCCATTTCCATTTCTGCAGTGATGATCTGGGATGATCTGAAAAAGAAGACCGTTATCGAAATAGAATTTTCCACAGAAGTCAAAGCAGTTAAGCTGCGAAGAGATAGGTGAGTCTGGTCACACTCTGTTGTATAGAGCGCTCCTTCTATTTTTTCCAGTTTGGAGTTGGAGCAGTTTAGCTGGACATGATGCTAATTGGTGTGCCATTGCCTTCTCTCTTTCAGAATCGTGGTAGTTCTGGACTCTATGATTAAGGTTTTCACATTCACGCACAACCCTCACCAGTTGCATGTCTTTGAAACCTGCTACAATCCTAAAGGTAAGTGTTATCCACTACATAAAGTGTAAGAGGAACAAAGAAAGATCATGTGCTGTTCTTCTTCTGTTTGTTATTGAACTCCTAATGATAACTGATGCTGTCTATTTTGCACACCCTAGGACTTAACTATATAAAAAAAACTACTTGGACCTTTCTCATGCTTTGCAAGTCATGTGATGCTGAGCCACACCATCCTTGTCATCCCCATTAAGTGCGGTGGAAAAGCTTATGAAACCATTTGTCCTCCCATCTTCCCATAGTTTTCACGTTGGATTTGGAAAAACGTTGGAAAATGCATTGTTGGAATATGGCATTTCAGGGCTAATTGTCAATTTTAGGTGGGAGTCAACGGTATGCTATGATGAACATTGCATCACTGCGAGCATTGCAGCTTGTCCGACAAAAGAGTTTTCCCTCTCCTCCTCCTGTGTGCTGCTCTGGGGGTTCTCCCAATCACCTTGAGCCAATTTTGAGGGCCATGGAAGCAGGAGAAGGGAGGAAAGCCCCATTGCGCAAATGGAAGCCCTAATGCAGGATTTGCGCTGATGGTAAATCCTGCCTTTTGCTTATACATTGACACTCATAGCTAAGTGGTAACATGAAGCTTCCTAGCTTGCTTTTTTGAGTGTTCCAAGTACTCTCAAAACTTATTTTCAGAAGGAAGGTGGGGAAGACGGAGATGGTAGTAAAAATGCCTATTCCTCAATACTTTAAATTATATTTCAGGTCTTTGTGTCCTGTGCCCAAACAGTAATAATTCCCTACTTGCATTCCCTGGAACACATACTGGACATGTGCAGATAGTGGACCTGGCAAATACAGAGAAACCTCCTGTAGATATACCAGCTCATGAAGGGGTCTTGAGTTGCATAGCTCTTAACCTACAGGGAACAAGAATTGCCACAGCATCAGAAAAAGTAAGTCAATGATTTTACTCCACAGTTGGCTAGAAAACAACAAGAGAGTCCTTAATGGTTTAGAATGAACCTTGAATTGTGTCATCTTGAGAGTCTGCGTGGCATTTTAATAGGTGCATTGTATAGTCTTTAATTTACTGTTAAGCCTACTGGGAAGACCATATCATCTAACACAGAATTTGAATTTATGAAAGTCTTGGCTTTAAAGTTTATACAGAAAGTTGGTAACCTTTGTGGCTGTAGTGATTACGTTTAAAAATACGCATGCTGTTATTGCAAATATTGGTCAAGAGATAAACTATGCATTCTTTGGCAGCCTGTAACCTGCATTGCTTCGAATAGGTTCCCTGGCTATTCGTTCCTCAGTCAAACCTTTCATCCTGCTGCCTCACTATTGCATGCCAGAATCTTTCAAAATATGTAACAATATTATATACTAGGTTCAGACTACTGTATACGGTATAAATCCAGTTCATGTAGATTTTCTCAATTTTCCTGTCAAAATACTGACTTTAGTGGCATTGATCTTGGATATATTCATCCAGATAAACCTGAGAGGATTTCCAAATATATGGGAAGGATAGCACCAGATAACAAAAATAATTCCATATGGGAAGGGCAAAGATGTGCAGCTACAGTAGTGTAGGGTGGTGGAAAAATGACAGAGCCATCATCCGGGAAGTGAACAGCTGTTCACTGGGAAGAATAATAATAATAATTAATAATATAATAATTTATTATTTGTACCTGGGAAGAACTTGTGTTGTTTTTGAAAGGCTCCCCTCACATCTTTAATGTGTGCTATTGCTTTTCAAGGGGACCCTAATAAGAATATTTGATACATCATCTGGGCATTTAATCCAGGAACTGCGCAGAGGGTCTCAGGCTGCCAATATCTACTGGTAAGGTTTATTGTTTTGTTAATGTGTTGGGGGGATTGGAGGAATCATGCTTTGCCTTGGATCATCTGCAAGATGAGGGAGTGGCCATTGTACAAATGGGGGTTTCATGCTTTGAAACTACTCCCCATTTTTCCAGTTAAGAGACATGAACTTCCTGTGTGTGAATAATTTTCTTCCATCTGTGACCTGTTAATCATACAGCTGATACTGCCAGATGGCTTTTCACATTAGCCAGTTCAGTGTTATGTGTAGCACATCAGACAAATCTAAAAATTAGGCTTGGTATCTGAAAATTCTTTGGAAAAATGTGACACCACAGAGGTAGAGAAATCAACAGCAGTACAGTTCAAGAGGAATTTAATCCAGTTGAGAGTTGAGCATTAAACACAAAAATGGGAGTGGGGGTTAAGTCTGAGGTACAGTGTATGAGCTATACAATAAAGCATCAGTTCAAACATGAACTTTTCTATAGTCTGCTTAGCTTTAAAAAGTTGGGGAAACGAGGATACCTTAGTTCTGTGTCCATAGGATCTTGGATGTCTGCACCTTTTTTCAAACTCAGAATGAAAACTCAGAATTAAAGTAGCATTCATCCTGCAACTGTGTTGGTTTATGGAGGAACTAAGATACTAATTAAGAAGTAATTATGCCTCACCAATATTTGTGTGCCCTTTTCTTCAGCTACATGTATTATGGAGGAGTTAATGCTTTTTAAAGGTGTGAATATATTTCCCTCCCTCCCATTTGGTTTACTTCTGGGGTGAATGCTCTTTCACTTTCTACCACTTCAGTTGCTGATGCTGCTTCACTCTGCATCAACACCTGCTGATAAAAGGTTAGCATCTCACTGGATATGTTGTTGCAAGGTGACATTGCTTTAGATAACCTCCCAAAAACCTAGAGTTAAGAGTTTCTAAGATGCTTGGGAAAGAGGTTGGCTTATAGTGTTTGAAAAGTTGCAGCATACACACACAGGCATTTCTTTGAAAAGTAACTTATTCCATGACAGTGGTGATATAAGCAGACTTGTTTCTGACTTCTCCTTTAGCATTAACTTCAACCAAGATGCTTCTCTCATTTGTGTGTCAAGTGATCATGCCACAGTGCACATTTTTGCTGCGGAGGATCCTAAGAGGAACAAGCAGTCGAGGTAAGCAGCTGGGGCCAGTGTGATGATCTCTAGGCAAAAATGATTTTAGATAACTTCATACAGGAAGAATGTATCAGTAGCTAAAATAAATAATTAAAATAATCACTAAAACAATTGTGAACCTTAATACGTGCTGCTAGGAGTCCGTTTGCTTCAATGCCTGGATTACTGGGTTGAGATGATGCTGAAGAGAGCTTTCTTTCTTTTTCAGCTTAGCATCAGCCAGCTTCCTGCCCAAATACTTCAGTTCCAAATGGAGTTTTTCCAAATTTCAGGTTCCCTCGGGCTCTCCCTGCATCTGTGCCTTTGGAACAGAGCCGAATTCTGTCCTAGGTAAGAATCTCGAGTTGCACCAAAAATCAAACATGGCCCCTCACCATGCATATCCCAAACACAGCCTATGAATTTAAGCAGCTGTGCTCACAAACAAGCTTTTTAGAGCAATCTCCCTCTGTCCTTGATGGGAGTCCCATTTATATAAATGGGTTTTAACTCCATATTAAATGTGCATATGATTGCAGCCTAAGATTGTAAAAATGTTTAGATTGCAAGGAATGTTGAATGCTCAAGATTGTTGCTTGAGATCTCACAGAGGGCAGCTTAATAGCTCAAGAACTATCGGGTGGGGCAAGCCAGGCGTAGAACTGATTGGCATATATAGCACAGCTCTTATAGGAGAACATTTCTTAGCCTGCAGGTAATGTGGCGTCTTTTGCTGCTCTCACAAGCAAAATCTGTGCAGTGAAACACAGTATGTAAGCAACTGACTTCAGTTGTCAAACTGAAAACAGTATCTTTCTCTTGCAGCGATCTGTGCAGATGGCAGCTACTACAAATTTTTATTCAATCAAAAAGGGGAATGCTCCAGGGATGTCTATGCTCAGTTCCTAGAAATGACTGATGACAAACTTTGACTGAACTGATGGAAATTTGTAGGTGGGGGGGAAGGATATCTGGAACCCCGTCCTGCTTATTTTCCCTTTCCTGAAGAGATGGCCTCTCACTACCTTCAGTCAACTGTGCTGCTCAAGATGGGACAGATGACTTTAAGAAGCCCAAACCAGTATGGACAGAGCAAGGCAGAGGACTACTACGTTAACTGTCAACAGCTGGTTTTAAATGTTAAGTTTTGGCTGCTGTTGTTCCTTCAATTTTTTTTCTATTTTTTTTTTAAAAAAACGTTTCAATAGCCTGTGCCTATTGGGTTTCTCTCTGTAATTAAACTGTGAAGCTTAGTTCCTGCCACTCCGTAAGAGTGAAGGGGCAGGAGGTTACTAAGGTTTAAACAGTGAATGGGGCATGTCAAAAGTACATACAGATTTGAGTTCTAGTGCCGTGCTTAAGGGGGTGGCAGGAAATCTATACCAGCAGTTTCTGCCTTTGTACATGTCCTTTTTCTTCTATCTTCTAATACACAGAAAGGAATATTATAGCAAGTTGGCTCTTAGTTGCACTTGCTCTGACATAGATAGAATGCTCAAGGTCCTTGTTTTCATGCTGTTATAAATAGATATTAACTTGTTTGTCATTTGTCAGAGGTGCCAAAAAAAATCCATAGCAAACATCATTAAAGTACTGTTGGCCTAAATAACCATTCTGCAGGGCAGGAAGTGGCATAGGACAATGTTGAGATGTTGGGAAAGTGACAGCAAACAGCTTAGATATTGGAAATAACCATTCCAGACACTTCAGTTCTTGATCCATTGGTATTTGCACTTAAGATTGTGCTGGGGAAGTTCTACATGTACAAGATAATCTGTAATTGCCAAGAGGGTAGTATATTGAACAACAAGAAGGGGAAAACAGTGACCCTCCAGATGTTACTGGACTTCACTGCCATCAGTGCTAGCCAGCATGGCCAAGGATGATGAGAGGTGTAGTCAAACAGCTGGAGGGCTGCAGCTTTCCCACCTTATAGCCTGTAAGAAATCCCTAGTATACAGCAAGCTTATTATGTGTTCGGAACAAACTAAGCCGCTGTCTCTCTGAACACTAAGTAGTACATCAATCACAACACTATATTTTGGGAAATGAGGTATTTGGACACATAATTTGAAGTTACCAATATCATCCCCTTAAAACACAACTTCAGTTATTAGCTCCCTTGATTTCATGCATACTTCAAAATTAATTGAAGTCTTGGTTAAAGTTGAAAAGTATTGGAATTTGTCATTTAACTAAAACCTATATTCAGATGTCAGTTTGCATGTTGCTTTTAAATGTGTATTTAATCATGGAAATTGTTTTGCACACCTTTTGTAATTTTCTTTAATTAAAGTGACTTAATTTGCTGTATTCATTATGGGTGCTAGTTCTGTCCTTTGTTTTATTTAAATTGCCTAAATAGCTCAAGATCAATTAGGAATAGGATGCATGTCATCTATGGTGCTAATAGATTGTATCCAACAATGTTGCTGAGATTTTTAATTAGTGGACCAGTGAAGGGAAACATGTTTGTTGAGTCTAGGTGGACTAACAGTCTGTATATGGTAGTTTTCTCTTTCCTATCTATGCCTTTGGCCAAATTCTTTGATACCAACTTCCAATTCTTATCATTACCTTTTGTTCTAGGGATCCCCTTTTATCATATAGTTTTTAAACAGTAATGTTATCTTTAAAAACAGGCTAATAAGAAAAAAAACCTTTTGAAAAGTGTTGTTTCTTTGCTGAAATCCATCACTGCAAGACATTTGCCAAATCTCATAAAACTCAGGTAGAGAAGTAATGTTTGCAGAATTTTTCAAGCAGGATAGGTATGCTGAAGCAAAATAAACTGGAAATTCAGTTCCATCACCCACAGGTTGAAGTAAGGTAACATTAAAAAAAAGCCCAGTTATTATTAACACTAGGTTTTCAATTTTAACAGCATTTACTTCACACATATTTAAGACTTAACAAATTCTCAGTCTTCTGTATTTCATCTTCCATGACCCTCACTGTTGTGCATATTGTCTATAAGGATAGTGTGTGTGTATATACACACACATGCCTACCTCTGCCAACCCTAGGATAATATATCTACCGAAGTAGACCCTTGTTTGAAAGCTTATAATGTAATACACTTTTGCTCCACCATCCTATGAATGTTCAGGAAAAGAAACTTAAGTGTTAACATTTGTGTGCATGCATGTCTCCTTTCTCACCAATGCCATATTCCCACTTGACAGATAAACCTCTTCCTGCCACTGTTAAAATGAGTTGAGAGGTCTCCTCCCACAGCACATGAAACAAGATTGGATGGACCTTCCTCTCCAGTAGGGGCTTATCTGACTGCTTTTGAAAGAAATGCCGATTAGACTACTTACAAACACAAGTACAAACTAGACAGCCATTAATAGTTAAATGCATATGCTATTTCTATGCACCTGAGCCTTGGCCATGGAAAATCACAATAATTCATGCGTAAAGTAAAGTCAAATTCTGATAAAAAATAAGCACTGAGTGCAGAAACAACTTTTAGTAACTGTAGTAATGGTAAAGGTAAAGGGACCCCTGACCATTAGGTCCAGTCACGGACGACTCTGGGGTTGCGGCGCTCATGTCGTTTTATTGGCCGAGGGAGCCGGCGTACAGCTTCTGGGTCATATGGCCAGCATGACTAAGCCGCTTCTGGCGAACCAGAGCAGCGCACGGAAACACCGTTTACCTTCCTGCTGGAGCAGTACCTATTTATCTACTTTCACTTTGACGTGCTTTTGAACTGCTAGGTTAGCAGGAGCAGGGACCAAGCAACGGGAGCTCACCCCATCACGGGGATTCAAACCGCCAACCTTCTGATCGGAAAGCCCTAGGCTCTGTGGTTTAACCCATAGCGCCACCCGCGTCCCTGTAGTAATCCAAACACTAGTATGCTATACAGTAGGTACATCGGATAACTACAACTGCAACATCAATATGGTAAGAGGCTGTGCCATGCTGCTCAGAAATTACCCAGAGCAACTTTTCTGTATAACACCACTGGGGAAATATATAAACCCAGATGTTGATATGGCTAGCAGGCATTTGCTCATGTGACTCAAATTGCTCAGGGGGGGGGGATAGTCTGATTTTGTATTAGTTATTTCATCCAGGCAATTGCCCACTTGGCCCAAGTGTCTTCAGAAACCTAAAATGGACTTGTATGAAATTTTCTTCTGCAAATGACATTAGCACCGGTATCAAGTAGCAGTCACACAAGGAGACAGCTGCAATGTCAGAAAGCCATAATATACATTTCAATGAAATTCTAGTTTTTTGTGCAATTACTTGTTTACAAAGGCAACTGAAGTAAAAGCTTCACGTATTACATATAATAAGGGAAACTGAGTAAGACAAGTAAAGATAAGACACCACTGGCAGATGGGGTAGGGAAGAATTTCTGTATTTGGTAATACTTTGTTTATGTTATTACTTCCAATGCCTATCCTACTCGTGCCCTCCTGTTTCACTTGTCTGAGCCCTGGCAATTGGCATTTTAACACTTTTAAGTTATATCTACCGGTAAGCTTTCCCCAGTGCTCAAATAGCATAGCATTACTTAACCAATGGGATGGAAATGCAAGTATTTCTACAGTACCCTGCCCATGGAAGAAGGGGTAGGTCAACAGCAGGTAAGTTTAAAGATTCTTATATTGAAGGCTATCATTCTATGCGCCCTTACCTGGAACCATGGCATTCTGACAGATGTACATAGGACGGCGATGTAAATCTTGCTCCAAGATTCTGTGTCCTACACTGACTATATTAGGTGCATAAGAAAACATTCCAAGTGTGAATAAATTTTGACTGACTTAAGAATTTCACCAGATTTTTTTATTCAAAAACTTGCAGCAGTTTGCCTAATACTCATGAAATAGTAGGTTTATAACCAAATGTTTTGCCAATAATTCAGTTCAATTATTTCTAAATTAAGTGACCACAGCACAAAAAAGTAGAATGCTGCAGTTACATAAATTCTTTTGCTTTACCCAGCTTATAGTGGCTGTTATAAATCCAGCTAGTGTACAGCATTTTTTCATAATCTTTTAATATGTATTATCCAGATTGACACTGTGACAGCTCTACTGTGTGGGTTAACATGATACTTGGTACAGATTTCTCATATTTGGTCTTCAGATAAACAGTTTTCAAAAACTGACTAAATATAAGCCATTCCAAGCCATTTCAGTCCATCATGAAAATACAGATTCTTCTCAAAATGAAAAAATATATATAAATAATGGTATTGCCAAAAAAGGGCAAATCAAAGGTTCAAGCCGGTCTTTACCTTTAACTCACCTTAATATGAAGGGACAAGACAGCATGTGAATGAAAGACAAAAAACAGTCTTAGCTTTTAGTTCAGTTCTGAAATGTAAGGTGGATTCTACAATCACAACTCTGAGAAGTATCCTTTAAAATGTTCAACTGCAGAACACACACTTTAAAAAAAACCACATTTATTATAGTATGGTAGCCACTGTTAGAAAACCTCAACAGCTACTCTTAATGCAGACCCCAGAAGGTCTGTGCAGGACATCAAAAGTTAAAGATAAACTCATCAGATTAATTTCTACTGGTGGGCGCTTATGCTGAAAAATATTGGATATACCTCTGACAAGTTATTTTTTTTTCTTTTTAAAAGGACTTGTGATAAAGAATTTTCTCTTTTCTAAATGAAGAACAGTCTGCCATTTTAAACATACACAATATTAAGCGAGACTCTTGTTTTACTTTAGACTGGAAAAATAAGCCAGGGACAATCAAAGTCAACACAAAGTAACAAACAGCAAAAGGTAGCAAGAAAGAGAAACAGATAAGTGCAGCTCTGGTCAAATTCATCATAGCAGTTCTTTAACGTCAGTTAACGGCTCATTTACACTGTATTTCTAATCAGTAACATGCAAGCCCAAAGAAGCATTTGATCACTACACAAGGTAATAAAATCTGATTAAATTTTATCAGGCAACTGCTAAAATATGAAAATTTGCAGATGTAACAAAGTAGCTTTATCTGAACTTTAACAGGACAAAATTAAATCATTCCATTGGTTAAAAAACCCTACATTCAGTTTTACCAAACAAAATTTCACATGAAAAGTACTGTGTGATTCCAAAGTTTCTGGAGTAGAAATGGAGTGATTTGAAATGTCAAAGACCCCATTATTTTGAAAATAAAATGAAAGTACACATCAAAAATTTCTAATTCCACATGTGAACAACAAAATACTGCATATCTACCAACAACTGCATTGGGTAGGTCATTATGAAAGGCTAGCTGCCAAGATGTAGGAAATGGCTCCTTGCCTCTGTTCCCTTTGAGGAATATACAATCGTTTGAAATCCAGTCACATGAAGTACTTATCATGCTGTGATATACTGAGATACTCAATCCTTAAAGTAATCAATCCAATAGAGCTTTTTAAAGTTGCAGACTTCCAACTTTTGTATCTCTCCTTATCTATAAAGAGTCACTTCAGAACGGCAAGGAGGAGTGGGGGGAAAGGGGTCACAGCCTCTGGAACAAGATGTTGGACAGTTTGGTTTCGATTTTTAAATTAAGGAGTTCTAAGGCCACCTGTGTTTTTTTTCTCAGTGCTGAAAGTTGAAGTCACAGGGCCCCTTTCCCCACCATGTGAGAACATGTTCAATATTTTAGGTGTTTCAATGTCTCCTTTTGGCACCACGGAGCATCATTCTAAAAAGAAATATTCCTCTTAAGTTCCTAGTTCTGGCTGCCTTGTTCACTCACTGCCACAGGTGGAGTTTCAACATTCACAGCTATGACTATGCTCTCTCCATCCTCCGTTTTGATACGTTTCAACTCTTGCTGATCAGACTGGTCTCCGTTCTGACGTTTTGTTGGAAGAGAAGCTGATGCAGATGCATGGGTTGCTAACATGTGTAGGGGACTTGCAGCAGCAGCTGTAAAAATAAATAAATGGAGAGACATTAAACGCAGGCAAGGCAAGAGGAAGCCCAATTCCACAAATGGCTTTAGTATTACATGAAAGCTTGATGCGGCACACATTTGAGAATGACCCTAGGATGTTCTTGCATGGGTGAAAATATCTGCAGCGGCTGACCTTATGGCTAAAGAGGAAGAAAAACATTATTGTGATAAAGGGAACTTACTGCCAGAAAGTGTGAATAGGATAGCAGTCTATATTCTACCGGGAGGAGATGGTCTCAAAGGATTGTGGAATGACCAAGAAAAAAGCATGAGTAAATAACTGTAATACATTGTAAAGAACTGCATTTTCAAGGTTCAAGGTGGGGGGAGAGAACTAAATAAAACAACACCAAGCTAATCGGGTATCTAAAGCTTAATTAAACCATGAACCAAACCAATGCTGGGATCAAAAGAGTTACTTTAGGCATGCCCAAAGCCTCGAGTATAACTAGTGGTAGTTCCCCCTCTCACAACAGATTTCCCTAATTTTCAACAGAAACATCCTTTTGATTTTAAAAGCAGACTGCTATCTGGGATGGGGAGCTATTCCTCCAGAAATACAGATGCACAGCACAGTTACACAGTTCTTTGTATCATAGATCAGTTCCTAACAACGTGAAAGGGAAAGGATGTAGACTAAACAAAAAACAAAAAAACCCTTAATTTTCCAAGGTAGTAGTTACCTCAAAATAAGCTAAAGAATTAAGCACAAATCTGTAACAATTTTTAGAATCAAGAATCCACAGATTCTGGACATCACTATGACAAAAGAAAATTTGTGACACTAAAGACATCACCCCAAATGCTTACCAGTGTTGGCCTGACCTTGAATTGCTGTGGTGATGGGTACTATATGTGTTCCATTCTGAGTTACAGTTTTTATTGGTAGCTGGTGTTGACCTAGAGGTGTCTGTTGCACTAGAGTAACCGTCTGTAAAGGTGCCGTCTGAGATGTCTGAATAATCCGACTAGCAGCTCCTATGGTTGTATGGCTAACGGCAGGTATAGGCTCCACTTTAACTGGGGGTGGGAATAAAAATAAAAATCTGTTAGAATAAAAGTTTGAAAGCACTGAATAATTCATGGTTAAAGCATCAAAATTAGCACTTCTTAAGAGAAATCGGTATTATGTAGTTGTTCTCTCTACTTGCAACAAATACAAAAAATATTTGGACTATATTACTTCCAAGGGGAACAGGAACTAAATTCTCACCTTTCGTTTCATTGTGGTCTCCATTCTCTTGAGGTTCTCCCTTAGGTTGGGCCACCATTGCTGCCTGTGTGACCACAGCTTGTCCAGCTACAGTGAAAGTATTTGCTGGTGCTAATCCAGACACATTTGTGACAGACACAGCTGGGATCTGATGAACAACATGAACTGTCTGTACTACAGGCTGCTGGGATGTTGATGTTGTCACAGGAGTTGCAACAGTGTATGTGACAGGTTTCATAGTTTGTGGTAGCTGCCTCTGTACAGTAATTAAAACAGGCTGGCTAGATAAGGGTGATCCTATCAAAAAAAGGGGAGGGGGAAAATTAGTTAAATCATTCACTTTCCAAAAGTCTATGAGCATATTGTTTACTTGAATTTTTTTTTTAAAGCCTACTCCTTCCTTCAACAGTTTCTTCAGCTATCCTAAGAGTAAATCCAGTTAGTTCGGTATTACTATGACATTGTTTTCAGCAGGCATAACAAGTAAAAAAATTGTTGTTGTGCCGCAAGGAGAGGGTTGCAACTACTGGCAACACCGATAGTTAACATAACTACATTTTAAAATGAAAACAAAAAAATGGAAGTGTTGTAGATCCGTAGTTCAGTGGCTGAGCAAATTTTGCAGGAGGTCACCAATGTAATCTCTGTGCTCCTATGAAACAAACTATTTGGTTTGCTTTCCCCTTTGCAGACCTCCTAACACAGCGTTGGGGAAATCCAGAAGTTGTTGGACTCCCAACTTCCATCAACCCTACCCAGCACCATCAACTGTCATAATTTCAGCATGACAATTCCATTTCAACCCCAACTCATAAATCTTAAAGTATTCGAAAAGGAGGTTCTATTAGCCCTTCACAAAGCATAGAGTACTTATATTTTTAATTTTCATTCATAATTTCTTTCTGCAAACAAACTTGGCTTTTGAAGTGAAACCCACATTATACTTTCCATTAGTTTGGTACAGTTTTAATATGCATATTAAATACATGAACACTATATGAATATTTCACCTGGGGCACTCTGTGCAAATCGTGCTTCTTGTATTACTGCTAATTTTGGCTGGATAGTACTCGGCTCAGGTTCCATTGGGACAGGTGACCCTTCCCTTGACAGGCTCTCTGGGGTCTGCACACCACTTGAGTGAGCAGATAACACTCCAGAGTGATTAGGGGAAGCTGGGGCACTTCTGCAAATGAAGAACAAAAGCAGCCACTTTCAGATTGAGAATTGACAGCTACGATGAGTAGTCAGCCTCAAAAACCATTTAATACATATACTTTCCACAAGGAGGAGCTCTTTGACTGAGAAGTACTACAAATTCCTGACTTCGCAGACTTTTGCAGAGGTAATTCAAAAGCAGACTATGGTTGCTATAGTAGCACAGAACAAGGAGTAGGATGTGGGGGGGCATTGAAACAAATGTCAATAAAAATGAATGAGTTATTCAGCATGCCTCAATTTAGAGGTTCAATGTGCTGAAGCCCCTGTGTGGGCACCAAAGCAGACACTGGCAGGCACACGGGCACCCTAGACAATCAAAAGGTATGGAATTCCCTAACTCAAATACCTTGATCTTTGTTACTCTGTCATACACGTTCTTGGATTTCCCTACTTCTCTAACACACTGGATCTGCTTTAAATATTTTTAGATACATCATTTTTTAGACAGTATCTAAAGAATGAATTGAACTGTTAAAAATTTATATTTCTGTGATTTCCATCTTGGTTTAAGCAGCATCAGAGTATTCTCCCTATTAGGAAATTACTAACTATTCATGTTCTATTCAGAAATGCATGCCTAGCCACTATGAATTTTAGTTAAATGATGGAACACATGAAGCTCTTAAGGAAAACTTTCAAAATCTGTGCTTAAGTTTCTGCCCCCTGCACCACCAATACAATCCCTGTAGAACAAGGGAATATTTTCTGGGGTGTGTGTGTGTGAAAGAAGTCCCATTGCACAAGCAGAATTCTTTGCACAATTGGGGGAGCATGGCTGGGTGTCACCCATTTAAAATATTATATAATGTATTATACACAGAGTGGGTTAGGTCCAAAAGGTAAATGGATACTTCTCCAGAAGGCTCAAGCCATGGGGAAAGCCAATGGTAAAAAAATAAATGCAATCAAAAGCCATGTAGAGCTGCTTGCTTGCTTCTTTGCTTGCTAGCTAGCTACTACAGAAGAGTGAACAGGTTGAAGGGAAAGAAGAGTGTGCCCTTGCTGGGCATTATCCCTGAGCAGCAACTGTGGAGCAAGAGGGCAGCTTGGCAGGTGTTATGTTAATAATGCAAACTGACAACATTCAATGTGCGAAAGTTGATTCTTGTGACATTACCTGCACTGTGTGAATCTAGCCCTCCACAGCTATTGTGTTGAGGTAACTGAGAAATGCACTCGAAAGGGCTACAACTAAGAAGGAACAACATTACTAGCCAGCCTAAACTTTAGAGGGGGGGATTTCAAGCCCCCGAAATGGCAACAGATCCTTAGTATGAAGCAAAACCCACCAAGTCTCCTCAAGAAGAAATTTTCATGGCTCCTTAGTGCAGTCAATGACACCCCAACACCCCTTCTCTATTTAGGAAAAGTCCTTTATAACTGTTATACATCTAGCTCTAACAACATTGCTATCCCTTAGGACTGCGGTTACCCTATGCCCAGCAGAACGAGTCACACTTAAGGTGAAGCCTCTGAAAGTGTATTTTTAAATCCCCCAACTTTGATTCCTTACCTAGAAGAGAGAGGTCCCAGTGGGGTTCTAAAGCAAGGTACTCCTCTCGGCCGCCTTTTCCTAAAAGCCTGCTCTATTAATTTGCTTTCAGAGGCAGGGTCTATCCTCCAGAAGGAGCCTTTGCCTGGTTCTTCCTGGGAACGTGGTACTTTGATGAAATAACGATTCAGAGAGAGATTGTGACGAATTGAATTCTATGGAATATAAAAAAATATATAGAAATCATCCATCTCTTCAGTATCAAGCAGGAATATGGCCTAATGCAAAGGTTTCTGCTCCTTGTGAAACCAGTCTCCAGTCACCACATACTCATTTGACAGCAGTCACCCTTTCATCATAACCAACTTTTCAGCGGTGGAACTATCACTATATAGCCCCACATATTTATTAGGTTTTCAGGTCTTGCAGTTTCTCCCTCTTTAACACGTGGTTTTGCCTTTTCTTGGTGCTTCAACTGCATTTTTACCTTCTGTCGCCTGAAATACTTCAAATTTTGCTTAGTACAGCAGTTTTAAATTTTACATGCTGAAAAGTCATTTGACATTCTGGTGGCCTTCCCTGACTTGATCTTTCAAGCTCTTCACATTACACTCCTAGGATATACTGAACAATGCCTTCTAGTTTCTTAATAACCAAAACATGAATTTTCCTTTTAAAAAGCTTGGAAATATTCAGGCAACATATGCTGGCATCAATGTGAACAAATACATGAGGATGGCCAAGGATTTTGGTAATAAAGAATTCTCAAACTTCACTGTTTCTCTCCCATTCCATGTCCTTTTTTCCTCCTCCTTAAAATTTCCTGCCTCTTTTCCTCTCCCATCCCCTGCATCTCTCCAATCTGTACTGGAATATCCCAAGTTCTGCAACCTTACAATAGCTGCCAACAGACTACATTATAAAAACTAAAGCACATGCTCAAGTTGGTTTTATTAGATGAAGAGGATAAGTAATCCAGTTTGGGGGTTTCTGGAAATAGCATTTGGAGAAGTTGACACAGAATTTGTGACTCCTACTTAAACTGCTTTGAGGTTTTTTACAATCAAACGATATATAAATTTTATGAAATAAATGAATACCGGTAAATAACATTCCTCTACCAGACATTTCTAAATTACACTTTTTAAAAACCCTCATCTCCCCCAAAATACATCCATTACTAACCTTTCTATGTGGAAAAGGGTCATGGGAAAAGGGTTAGTTTTGCTGAAAGAACCAGTGTACCATTTTAGGTTACTGAAACAGCTAGTCATCTTCAAAGCTCTAAAAACCTATTTCACAAAGTTAAACATATAACCAGGGTGGGAGGGGGGCTGTGAAGTCTGTGGCGGAAGTAGTAATTAAACTAAGTCTTTTTCTGTTTATTTTACTTAAAACAATACTAGTTATGTTTACCTGCCAGCCCTTGTCTGCTGTCCTGTAGTAAGGATAGTTTTTAGTTATGTGCGTATAAATTCCATTTAGTGTAAGTTGCTTATCAGGTGCCATCGTAATTGCTTGTACTATTAGTTGTGCATAGGAATAAGGTGGCTTTGAGTCATCCTATAAAAGAAGATGAAAATGAATACAGTAAAAAGTTTCTACAGCAGCTTATCCATTCAGTAACGTAAGAAATACATCAGTTGTGTGTTACAATAAAGCTTGAAAATATGAGACAATTCTGGAATAGATTTGCATTGGGAGATATTATATTATGTGTTTGAGAGTTGGGACTGCTGTTGATCACAAGTGGAACTTGAGTCAACAGTGTGATACAAAAAAAGCTAATGTGAATATATGCTGCATTAATAGTTTCCATAGTTTCCAAGTCATGGAAAGTAATCATTCCATATTATTCTGCACTATTATTATTCAACCTCAAGTGGAAAACCATATCCATATTAATCACAAAGCTGGAAGATACCTTGGAAGTCAGCTCCCCACTCAACGTAGGATAAAACTACCAGTACATTATAGCACAGCTGATAGCTGACCATCAAGTCTCTGCTTAAAAACCTCCTGCAAATAAAAGCCTTCTTCAGACAATTCTATTCCATGATCAGATAGTGCTCGCCAGTAGAAAGTTTCTGCAATGTTTAGTTGCAATCTACTTCCCTGCAGTTTCCATCGATTGTTTGCAGTAGTGCCCTCTAGAGCAACAGAGAACAGGTCTGCTCCATCTTCTGCATGACAGTCCTTCAAATATTGAAAAATGCTATCTTCTCTTTTCTTGGCTAAACAGATCCAGCTCTTTCAAGCATTCCTCATAGGATGGTTTCCAGACATCAAAATTCCATTAGCGTGCACACACTCAAGCTTATCAATACAGCACCCACAACTTTAAACTACATTACTATGGTGTACTGAGATGTTTTTTAAAACAAACAAAATATGAATGAATGAATGAATGGTCAAGTACAGAAGTGCTCAGAACACTGACTTCCCATGATATATAGACATACTGGAATGCGTTCAGAGGAAGGCAACAAATACAGCTGCTGCTTTGGAAAACAAGTCCTATTATTTTAAAGAAAGGTTGAAAGAACTTGGCATGTTTAGACTGGAAAAGAGAGGACTGAGGGGGTAACAAGATAGCACTCATTCAAATACCTGAATGGCTGTCACACAGAAGAGGACAAAGACTTGCTCTCTATTGCTCCAAGTGGGCAGATCTAGGAGGGGTAGTGGGCTTTTCTTCACTGAAGGTCTCCAAGCAAAAGGTTCTTGCATCAAGCAGAGAGTTGGACTACATGGCCTACAAAGACCCCTCTGACTCTGTGGTTGCATATTTGATGCCTTTTCTTTTTGAAACTAACTTTTATAGGCTTTAGCATTTTCAATATTCCAACACACAGAATGAATATAATTTGAAAGATATTTTAGAAAATCACTTGACAACAAAAAAGAAAATTGTGAAAGTATAATCTTCTAGCTTTATACTTTCTTAGCATTCTGTAGCATCCAAACTAAAAATAGCACAGATATACAGGATACATGTTGTTTTCTATTTCAAATTACTAAACCACATATAGTTATTATTGCTACTTTTGCTTTTTCCAACCAATACATTTCCATTAGTGTAACACAGAACTCAAGAATCAATGTTACAATATTGATTCCAATCAAACTTACCTTTGGGCTATCTCCACCAGATGCTTCTTTGTCATTTTCTGACTGTGAATTGTCAGCCACTAGATGTAGGTCAGATGGTATTACACGGCCCATTTTGTACCCTGAAGAACCTGCACCACGAGGGCTAGATGGGCAGGAATTTGCAGCACTGTAGAATAGGAAGAGTATATCCATTACAGAGTATATCCACCCATAAATTAAAAATATCAAACACCCCTGGTTACAAAATAAATCGTGCAATTAAGAACCTGCAATCATTTCCACAATAACCCTTATAAGTCTCTCAGCATTGTGAACTTTAGTAGTTATGGGGGAAGGGATCACTGGAATCTCTTTCATAAAGATAACATTAACAGCTATTTTATGAATGTGATGTTTCTCTAACGGAATTGAACTTACATGTAAACATTTTTAGAAAACTGTTCTTCAGAGCCTAGTGCTTTACTCTACAACAGTATATATGAAAATGGATGGACAAGCCTTAAACAAGGATGTGGCAGGCACAGCTGTACAGTGTTCCATCTCAAAATGTAGAACTACACAAGTAGGACAAGTACAGCTGCAGAAGAAACAGCTCAGTTGAAATACATGGAGTACAGAATTCAATGTGGTGAGACAAAGAGACTTGACAAAGCATGGGTGAAAAGATCACACTGTCAAATCCAGTTTCTCTTATAGGACATAGGGTTGGAAAAAGATATGGAGGCTAAATTTGCCAATTCACTGGTGCCTTGATGAAAATACTCCATGTAAACAGTGGTTACAGCACAAATCTGAATGCTCTTTTTGAGGGGAGAAGGGAGGGGTCATTCACCAATGAAGGCAGTAGTGAGTGACATATGGGAAGAAGCAGGCTTTCCTTTCCTGTTACTATTAGATTAGGAAAATGTTAACATCTTGGCAGAAGTCTCACATGCTCTCAATATAGAGAAAACAATCCCTCTTAAGGTCAAGAAATGTTTGATTCTACCTAGTTTTTCAAAAAAGTGTGGTGCTGCCCTCTAGCAAGTGTGAAGAGCAGCCAGCCTTTGTCTCAACTTGGAAGCTGCAAGGTCTTCAAGCAACATCTTTCAACAGCACATGGGATGCTTGACAGGTTGAGGGAGGGAGGTAATTATTGTTTTAGCAGTAAAGTGATCCAAATGCTGGTTTTTAATGCCACAGCTGCATCCTCCTGCATGGCTGCAAGACTGTCAAAAGACAGAGTCTCCAGGCTGCAATCTGGCAATCTTGCTAGATGCCAGGATTGCTTGTTAAATATGGAAGTGGTTGCAAATAGGTGCCAACTGTCACATACTAGTTTGGAATAGATATCTGCACACGTAGGCAAATCTCTCACATGTGTCCAGTGACTACAGTCAGATCAAATAAGGAACTACATTCAGGATGGTAACCTTAGGAATGCAAAGAATTGTTTTAGGTGCATTTCACTATCTTCAGTAGATTAGATTTGAGGTAGCTGAGAACACACCAGTAATGCACACCAGTTACAAAAGAAATGCTACAATGATCTAAATCCTCTTCAGGATATACTGGGCTATAGTGAGAAGAGCAATAAACCAATTCAGAAGATTTCAAAAAAGGATGATATAAGTGAACATATAATTTGTTTATTGTTCACAATGAACAATACCAAAAACTTTGTTAGATTGGATAACACAACAAAGACCAAAGATCAACCTGTGGAGAAAAGGGAACCAACTGACTCCAGAGCTACTGTTGTTAAGAAGTCCTATGGGCCTATTCCAGCATTTCAAACTGAATACCTATCAACTTTCTTTGTATAAGTTTTCAGAATGAACTTATTTTTAAAAAGCATTCAAAATGTTGACTATGTAGCTTCTAAAATGTACAACTGATAAACAAATCAGCTTTAGAAAAGCACCTGCATGACAAAGACATACCCACCCCTGAACAGGCTCACTATTCAGACAACAGTCAACTATTGCCAACCCAGCTATTAGATGGAGAATAAGCCCACATAATGGCTCCATCTTCCATTTAATTTTCAGCAAATACTATGGTGAGATCCAAACACACTATCTACATGTGTGAGTGGAAAGGCAGAATCTCCGTTGACAACAGTCCCTCGTGAGATTCTGCTCCAAAGGATCTTCAGCCTTTGGATGGGGTATTCTGGGTGGAGGCTGACACTTAAATGGAGTGGAAAGCTTAAAAGTTCCTGTGTGCAAAAGGAGCAGGGATTCACATATATTTTGACCAAGGCCTACAGGTTCTCAATAGGGCCTCCACCCAATTAAAAGGAAATTAACAGCATGCAATTTTAAATTGATTAAATTTGTCTATGACAACAAATAGTTTTGAAGAGAACAAAAAGCCATTTAATGATGCATGTGCATGTCATAGCAGGCAATGTCTTAGAATATTAATTCTTTTTGTGTTAAACAAAGAAAATGAATGCTTTTTCTAAGATGGTGGCTGCCATGTGTAGGTGGTTGGTTTTTTTAAAAAAGTACTTATATACAATTATTATTTTTTACATGTGCTGCCCATTTAATAAGGGCACATTTTAGTCAGCCAATTTAAACTTACCTTAGCCAATTTAGCTTAGTTTTTAATATAGATCTTATCTGGTAATATAGTTGGAGTCAATAATTTATGCAGCTCCAATCAGTACTGTGAAGATGTTGTAAGGAGGAATCTTAAAAGCCTGATTTACCCTTGATCTCTCATAATTAATGCATTTTGAGTCTTTAAACACATAAGTTTGGTATCACTGTTGGGAGAAAAGTTCCATGGAAAATATTGGCATCTCTGGGTCTTCCTTTTACCTTGTTCATATAAATGTGCAGGGTAACACACAGAAGTTCTAGTCAGTTCTCCCTTGAGAAAGATTATATGGTCACAATTGCTTCTCTTGGGATATGTTGTTTATGTTTTGTTCTGATAGGAAAAAATTTGCATGAACGAATGTTTGTTTTGATAGCAAGAATCAACCAATGTGATTTTATATTTATGTGCCTCAGAAGCTGCTCGACATGCTTTATTTTGACAAAGCAACTGGAATCAAATGTGTAATGTATTATAATTTCCCAAAAATAACACATGCACAAAAAGGTAATTTAAAATAAAACTCCAGTGGGCCTGTAAGCAACCACACTGTGTGATTCTCATTTTAGCTACAGAACTTTACTGCCACTCCAACTCCCCACGACCTTCTGGAGTTGCTTTTGGGGGGTGGGCAGTGATGAGAGATTGTGGTAAGAAGGTGAGTTGGAAACACACACAAAAGTCACAGCATGTGCACAGAATGCTGCCACAGGAGCACATGGGGAAAGGAAAGGGAGAGGAAATTCTACTGCATGAACAGAGATGATTCTTTAAGCTCAATGACTTCATTGGATACAGCCCACATACTCTAGGCAACACAAAGACAACTGTAATAGATCTACAGAAGCATTTTCATTCATTACTTTTTATGTAGACACTGAAGTCTGAGTTAAAATCAACCACACACATTTTTCACTGAACATACTACTACACACAAATCATGATTTCAAAATCTCAGTTCAATTCAGTTTTGTCACCTTTGTTGGTGCAAAACCAACTTAAATATTCTTAAATGTACTCTGCACATTCTAGCTGCTTAAACTATTTTGCAAATGACATCCAAATTGCCTTTGCATCCTTGGTAAAAATGATTTAGTTAAATTGCAATTAGAGATGCCTGCATACCCAACTTTTCTCCCCAAAAGAGATCAATTCTTTGCAAGTGTTCTAAGTGAACGCTCACAAAGGATCAAGACCATATAAGCAATCACTTTTAGCTCTTGCAAGGAACCAGAGTCCTCTGCCATCTCACCCCCCTTCTTCTACTTTAGGGTCTCAAAACCTACCCAGGGATGGGATGTGGCAGACATTTTCCTACATCCCAACCCAACCTCCAGTTGGAGAAGGCACTGAGTGTCAGGCACACTGAGAAATCCCACAAAACAAAAACAAGAAGGACATGCAAGCTGGAACTAATACTTTTCTTAATCTAATACTTTTGATTTTAGTATTTTGTTTTTGAAAGTGTTACCATAAAACACAGCATTGCATTGCATCCAACTAAGTCACTGCTTAAACAGAATGACACAGTGGAATTTCCCTTCTATTCCTTCCACATGTGCTCCCCCCTCAAATCTCCAGAGTAGATTTGGGGGTACAGGGAAGAAGGAGAAGTTCAGTTGTGTCGTTTGACCCATGCAATTGCTTAACTGAATTCACAGAGATTAAGATAGTCAACACAACAAAAACACCTGTTTGTGAAGGTGCTGGCTGACCATTATATAAACACAAACACCTTTGGCCTCCCCCCCCCCATCTTTGCATTTGTGCTGTTAAGATTTTTCATCTCAGCAATTTTTTAGATCTTAGTCAACCATTCCCTACTAGAGATAGAGAGCACTTAGTGGAGGCAAAAAAATAGCTGCTATAAAAAATATCAGATGAATTTTCCCACATTTTAATTGAATTATCAATACAACTCAACAAAATACTTATAAGCTTCAAACAAAATAAATAAAGATGGCTTATTAGAGAGATGATCCATGTTGTTAAGTGACTTTGAGCATGCCCACTATATAAAACCAGCTATTAGGTTACCACATAGCCAACATTTATCATGGTTCTCAAACTCAATCTAATGTTCCCAGGAATCCCAGCAGGTATGAATCATTGGTTCACAAAATGTTCCAAGTCTGACAATTTCTAAACACTCACATATTGAAAGCCTAACTAGACACAACAGCAGCAGACCTCTCCTTTTAAATGCAGATTTGCCCCAATCATATAGTTTAGGAGCAAAGGGAGCATGTGAGTAGGAACTGCAGAACCTTCCTTCCACATCCAATGTTAAAACTCCCTGCTCTCAACCATTCCAATTGTTCTCTCAGCCAGGCTCCAGTAGCAGAAGTAAGCCTGGCTGGGAGAAAAAGCACTGGAGGGTAGTAGCTGCAGGAAGTTAAGTGATCATGGAAGGTATTCAGCACCACTCACCAGCATGCCTCTCTTCCTCTTAAAATTGAACCATCTGTCAGGACCCACACTCTTGTTAGCGTCTTCCTAATCCATCAAACTAGCAGCACCAAAAGTAAATGTGCTGGAGACTGACCCAGGCCACAGTGGTTTAGATCTGGCACTCTTGAACCAGAAATACTTGGCTTGGATCCTCCAGAGCCTGAAACTCAAAAGCCTGAACCCACCCAAGGAAGTAACTCCCTTCATGACAGGAACCCGAATCACCATGTTGGCCCATCACCACAGGCAGTTAGCCCAGAGAAAAGTGTTATGAGTGGAGAAGGAAGAATGCTGGGCTTCAAGCTAAGAGTCCTGCCGCTTTAAGGTCTTCTACACCTTAAGGAAGGGACAGTTCTTTGGAAGCTGATCTGGAGACATAAAAGGATTTAGTTCAATCCTAGCTTTTGTGGTTAGTTTGCTCACTTGGAGCTTTCCATGGTGCTGTCTTGCCCCATAGGCAAGGTAAGCAAAGGGCATCCTCTCTCACCAACTTTACCGGTATATATAATTGGGGCAAACCCACAATGAAAAATAAGTCTGTAACCATCACCTCTAGTTTAGCCTTGAGCAATCCACAGTACTGTAAATTCAAGTAAGACCACCACAATTAGGTGACTGAAGAGAACATGCAAGTCTACAGTTTGAGCTGAGCTCCAAGTTTTATTGCACAAATGAAAACTTCAAGTGATGTATTACTTCGTATGAAATTCTGTGGTCCTATATTAATTGTGCATGCAGTATCACAATGTCTAAATACCTGATGGTTCCTGTGGGAGAAGGGAGAGGGCTGATCAGGTGAGCCATGTTGTCTGGAATGTTTATTGTTAGGGGAGAGATCTGGGGTTGCACAGGTTTCACTGGGGACTGCGGGGACTCCTGTTTTTCTCTTTTTTCATTGGATAAAGCTGTAAATGTTATCTTGATGTTTGTGCTGGGAAACCTGAATGTACACCTGCAAAATAAAAACAAAATGCACTTATTAACTGGAAGAGTATAAATTTTTATTTGCATAATTTCATCAGTATTACTTTACTCTAATAAAATGTTAATTGTAAAGTTAATTGTAAAGTGTTATTTCAGGTTACAAAATGAGCAATTACTATTTGCAGTTTTTAAAAGGTCTTAACACAGAGAACTGAACACACATACAAAGACCAAAACTGGCATTCACAGAAATAGCATAGTATCATGAAAAGCTAGGTTTGAATCAAAAGCCTTAGTCCTACACACTGACCTAAAATTGGTTAGGAAACGATCCATACTTCATAAAAGGGCATACATTAAAAACCTCAAGAACTCATTTTTTTAGGTTACTGTACTGCCCTTTTCTCTAGTTTCTGGAGAAATTTTCAAAATATAGTACATAGTGTCTTGGGGTGTGTATGTTATGTTCTGGGTGGAGGGGTAGTATGTAAAACTGAAATCACGTCTAGTCAGAACAACCCCATAGAACCACTTCTACATGAAAAATCTTACCTGCCAGAGCCAGTGTGAGATCTCACAGGGTCACCTGAGATATCACAAAAGCATCCATAGCCCACGCAAGAGTTTCCCAGAGTTCAAGGTTGAGAAATTAAAAGCTCTTTCCACGCAGGAAAACTCAGCAAGCAAACAGCTTTTAAACTCTCTGCCTCACACGCATTTAATTTGTGTGTTATCAGCTGGCCAGCTGCCAAGCGCATAAAACTGTGATTGTGCAAGTTAAATGTGTGCAAGTTGGGATCCTACAGTATGGCAGGATTCCAACCAACTTATTCAGTTGAGATAACTCTGACAACCAGGGGCTGCTTCAAACAGTTGAATGTCATGGGGGTGGAGGAAGAAATAACTGTATAGAAATACTGTGTTCTTTATTCCTGATACATTTTGAAATCTGTTCTTTCAGGGACATAGACCTAGTTTGTTAAAGCTGTAATCAATCGTCATCCACACTAGTCAATAATATAAATACATAGACATTCACACAAAATAGCTTTCTTATCTGAATATTTCAAAGGATATCTCCACAGTTACAAAGGTACAGAAATCAGAAACCAAAACACCTATGAAGGTAACAAATAATGAAAAGCATACCCCACCCCCCAAAAAAAATCTTCTTCTCATAGTACTAGAACTCTGGGTCACTCAGTGAATCAGGGTAGGTTCAAGATGGATGACAGTGATTTTCAAAGTGCTTAACTATGGCAATAGTAATACTGTGTTAGATGGCTTTAAAAGGGAATTAGACAAAATTGTGAAAGTGAAGTCTATACTGTACTGTAAAACGATATTAGCTATATTTTCCTAGTGGTGCAGCAATAAAGCTGCTAGCACATTTGCAAAACCAACAGGGTTGGGAATGGTTTCAAGTGGGGTGGGGACCGTGTGTTGAGATTCCTGCATTGCAGGGGGTTGGGCTAGATGACCCTCAGGGTCACTTCCAACTCTACAATTCTATGACAAGCAAACGGACTCAGGTTCAGAGGCACTATACCAAATGTTGAGGACAGGCAGCAGGGAAGGGTAGCCCTAACTGAAGCCCTAATTGTGAGCTTCCTAGAAACATCTGGCCTCTGGAAGCAGAATGCTGGACTAGATGGAAAGTTGGAGTGATCCAACAGAGTTCTTATTTAGACTGAAAATAAGATTGACAACCAACTCCTCCATAAACAGGACCAAATTTCCTCCCTACACTATATGGATTTTTACAAGCATGACACCCCACAAGTTTAGCTTATACCAATTTTTCTACCAGCAATAAAAATAATTTCAGGCCAACAGCAACTAACACCAATTTAAGCCACTTCTGGAAAACATACTTCACTTGCAATTACAAATCCTACCATACTTTGCAACATTAAACCATATAAAATTTAAACCTCCAAGGCTACCAAAGAAAAGAGCTCTAAAGAAACCAAACACAGCATCCTTGCACAGACTGAAAAGAACCCTGAAAGAAATCTGCCTGCAGGCAGTAGTTACTGTAGAAACCAAGCTCTTCATCGTTTTCCTCCAAGCAGAAGACACAAAAGAGCTGGGAAGCAGGGATCGATGGGAAGCAGCTTATAAAGCTGCTTGTCACATCAACTGCAGGAAAACCAGACACTAATTCATTAAAACTACCCATGTAATGCCTCTGGAATTTGAGGCTCCATCGTCTGTGAGTACAAAAGAAACTCTGCCTATGGAAACGCTGCACTTTTAAGTATTTGGCATCTTTCAACACAAAAGCTAAACACAGGCTGGTTGTGTGGTCTCTAAATTTCATCTTCAACCTTAAGAACATGAATGAATATAATTTGTCTGGAAGAAGACTGCATGTCTACACTTGCTTCAGATTTATAAATGGCTGTTTCAGCATCTTAAACAACTTATGCCACTTTGAAGTAATAGAACAGTTGCTTCAAAATCAAGCCAGGTTTTCCCCTTTCAGTTTATTATTATTTCCTGCTGTTAAATTAATTCATATTGTAAGCAGAAAAGGATTTTCTATTCTATAACCACTGTAAGTATCTATGTTTCCATGTGAGAAGGTCAACAAACAAAAAGCTGTGCCCTTCTATTAGACACTTACCCAACTTTTCATTCATATGCAAGCAGGTAGGTGTCTCTTTGGTGTAGTAACATTTAGGCCACATCACACCAATCAACAGCATACATTTCAAGCAGCCACTTGTAAGTTTTGACTAAATTTCTGGATAAACACTTTTTTCTGTCAGAAAAGTTCTCATAATACCAAAAAGAGGACAACAAGCCAGATGTTTTTACGAGTATGAAGGGTGCATACAACTTAGCATCTTCACCTGAACACAAAATTAAGGCTATATACCGAGATAATGTGGCTGTGTTTACTGTGATTTGGAGAGTACATTATTTATATCCCACCTTTTTTCCATGTATGACATACATACAAGGCATTCCTTTTTCAAAAAGTCTTCTAAGAGAAGACTCTTTTCCTTTTGGTATCTGTATTTTTTCTTTTAAAAAATAGTGAATAGCCACTATTTCTTGCGAAAGGCAACTCAAACCAACTTACAACCAACCAACCAAAAACCCATATAGATACATTAAAACCAAGAAGAAGAAAATACTGTTATACACTACCCCATGGGTAGACAAACTAAGGCCTGGGGGCCAAATCTGGCCCAATCCCCTTCTAAATCCGGCCCGCGGATGGTCCGGGAATCAGCGTGTTTTTACATGAGTAGAATGTGTCCTTTTATTTAAAATGCATCTGTGGATTATTTGTGGGGCCTGCCTGGTGTTTTTACATGAGTAGAATGTGTGCTTTTATTTAAAATGCATCTCTGGGTTATTTGTGGGGCATAGGAATTCGTTCATTCCCCCCCCCAAAAAAAAATATAGTCCAGCTCCCCACAAGGTCTCAGGGCCAGTGGACCAGCCCCCTGCTGAAAAAGTTTGCTGACCCCTGCACTACCCTAATTTTCAAGCAATGAGAGATTCCAGGCCAGGGTTCCATGCACTTACCCAAGGCTTGGTTTCCTGGAAATAAGAGACAGCAGAGACTGTGGTGTCTTTAGGGTATTTGGTTTATTTACTCATATATACAACCTGAACATAAGCTGGAGAGGCTTACAGCATTAACAACACCCCAAAATTTCTTGTTTCTCCCATAGTCACAGGCTTGGATCCTAGCAGGAATCAAGCATGTCTCTCTCCCAGCTTCTGCTGCTGCCAGGTTCTGCCTGTATTGGATGTAAATTGCTTTTATGTATCTGCTGGTGCTTTAAATTGTTTATATATATAAGGTTTTAATTGCTTTTATTATAAAAGTTTTATTATTAAAGTTTTATACATGTAACTGTTCTGTTGTGTTTTATACAAGCAATTGCTCCTTATGTTTTTATTGTATTGCAAATTGCTTTGGGGTGTGTCATGGGAAGCGTTCACAAATGAAATAAATAATAATTAAAAAATAATGAACACATCAGATTTCAGATGGTCTCCCATCCAGGCATCAACCAGATCCAGAACTGCTTAGTTTTGGATGCCTGCCTCGTGCACCTTTCAATTAGGGATTGACAGATCAGTCTTTTTCCAGTCAGTATCACTTTCATATGTATTCAATCATAAGTCCATTCTTTTTTTAAAACAAAACTGCACTAAAATGGATTTAGACAATATGCATTTTGTGTGCATTTTTCTGAACCAAAACTGCACTGCAAAATATGGCAAAGTATGCAATGTTCTGATTCATGTATCAGTGCAAGAATGGCAAAATAGGCTGGTTCACTCTGAAATGCAGACCAAACATAATTCTCCCCATCCAACTTCCAATGCATGTGTAAAATGGGAACATAAGAAGCCAAGGACACAGGCTGGTAGGCTCATCTGTTCTAACTCTCGATGCTAATTCCATCTAACCCAATGTTTTATTTAGACATGTTTATTGTAGCTTCTGAAGGGAACAATAAAATTAAAAACATGGACTATACTTCAAAATACTGTGATTCTATAATGTGACTATATTGTGCAAATCTTATGCAAGCCATTTTGAGAGCCTTTTCTTACTACAAAACGAGATATATTAAATCAAACAAACACACTGTTCAATTCATGGAATCATACATTTTATGCACTCTTACTTCTGGAGGAGGAAGAATCTATGAATGATGCAAGCTGCTGCAGTAGCCAACATAACAACAAAGCAGTGTTGTTTTCAGCAATATACAGCACAGGTTACGGCCTAATTAATCTGTAACCTTTTAGGTCCACACTCTCCTAGACAAGCCCAGTCAGCATATGGTCCAACAAGATCAGCATATCACTTAAACTTAACAACCCATGAAGCAGTGCACCTAAGCATTCTTCAGATTAACCATTAAGAGCATCTACTTTTCAACAGTTTTCTAAGCACATCATTTTGGACATATTCCTACAGATTTGCTACTTTGACATACTGTACCTAAAACTTGCCCCACTGAAATATGATTAACTAGTATATTAAGCCTGTTGCAAAAAACAGGCGCTAGCCGGAGGCGGATATATACTGTATATATGCCAGACTTCTTCTCTTCCCCCCTCCACACACCTCGCATCATCCCGTGCAAAAAACGCCGCATCTCCCTCCCCAAACACATTAACCCTTTCCCCTCCCCACCCTCCTGTCCTCCCCATTAACCCTTTCCCCTCCCCACCCTCCCCATTAACCCTTTCCCCTCCCCACCCTCCTCTCCTCCCCATTAACCCTTTCCCCTCCCCACCCTCCTCTCCTTCCCATTAACCCTTTTCCCTCCCCAGCCTTCTCTCCCTCCCATTAACCCCTTTACCTCCCCACCCTCCTGGTCCCCCTCGAGGCGGCGACTCCGAGCCCTGCGGTGGCGGCGGGAGGAGGTCGAGCCCCCCGCCCTCCTCCCCCCGTTTATTGCCGGGCCTCCTCTTCTTCCTCATCCGAGTTGCAAGCGGCTTGGTTGCGAGTTGCAAGCGGCTTGGCTGCGAAGGTAGGGAGAGGGGGGAAGCGCGCGTGGGGGGTGGGGGCTTGGTTGTGGTTGTGTGTGTGTGTCTCGTGGGGCGGGCGTTGGGGGTGGGGGGAGAAAAGCTGGTGCGGGCGCTGGACTCACGACTCCACCACAAAAAAAAAAATAAAAGGAGGGGGAAGGGAGGTGGGGGAAAGGGCTCCTCGGAGCTCGCCGCCTTTCAGCTGCCCACGGGGGCTTTTTTCCTGTGAGGCTTCCAAGCCTCTGGGGGGGACCCCCACCCACCCAACTCCCAATGCGCGCACCTCCCCCCCAAAAAACCACCACCCAAGCCCAGCTCCGTCCTCCTTCCTCCGGCCGCCGATCCCTGGCTGCAGCCGGGGGAGGAATACCGCGAGAGTTGGAAGCGGGTAGGGAGAGGGGGGGAAGCGAGGGCGGGGGGTGGGGGCTTGTTTTTGTGTGGGGGGGCTTGGGTGTGTCTGTGTGTGCGCGCAAGTGTGTGAGTGTGTGGGTGACGTGGCGGCGGAGGCGGGTGTGCGGCGACCCTCTTCGGCCTCCGGAGCACCGGCGCTCCGCGAGGCGGGTCGATTGAGGCCGCTGGGGGGTGGAGAGGGGCTCCCTCCCCCTTCTTAATTTTTTTTTTCCGGGGGTGGCTGCAGCGGCGGCGGGGATGGGGCGGCCCTCCTTGGCCTCCGGAGCACCGGCGCTCCGCTGGATGGGCCGTCCCAGGCCGCTAGGCCTCGGAGCCCCCCGTTCTGCCTGGCCCCGAACGGCTCTCTTTGTGCATTGTGTGCCCGCGGGGCGGCGGCGGCGGAGCAACCCCTGTCCCCGAAGATCTTATTCGGGAAGCAAGCAGGAGTGGTCTGTGCTGCAGCCAGCAGCAGGAGTATCGGACAGAGGGCTGCGGGCTGCCTTCGCCACAGCGGTTGGCGGGATTGGTCCGTACTACCCAATCCGTGTGTGACTGGAACGCACGCGCAGTTGCGAATTCCTGTGACACACGGAAAGTGGTACGTACGGACAGAGGCTCTTTATTATATAGGATGTCTGACAATAAGAGCAGACTAACCATTCATTTTCAATAGCCTCTCAAGTCCTATGCCAGTGTCTCCCAAACCTTGAGCTTATGCTGTATTCTACCCCCACCCCAAATCTAGCATTATTAAGTCTGTTCCACAGCTGGGTGTGCAGAGATCCTTGCATACAGTCATGTACATGCAACTTGCTGGTGTTCACAAAAATCTGTGGACTGCGGCACTAATTGATTACTAGCATTAGAAAAGATAGCAAGCCATATCTGATACTTCCTAAAACAGGAGCAGGCAATATGGTGCCCTCCAAAAGTTTTGGACTCCAGTTCCCATCAGCCACAGCTACATGGCACAAATGGTAAGAGATTATGACTACTACAGTCTACAATATCTGGAAGGCACCACACTGGCTATCTCTGTCCTAAAACCATATATAGGAGAACACCATTAGAACAAAGTTATATGAGTAGAATGTGTCCTTTTATCTAAAATGCATCTCTGGGTTATTTGTGGGGCATAGAAATTCATTCATTTCTTTCCCCCAAAAAAAATATAGTCCGGCCCCCCACAAGGTCTGAGGGACAGTGGACCGGCCCCCTGCTGAAAAAGTTTGCTGACCCCTGTCTAAGATGGTACAAAGACTTACATTCAGTACTACAAACTGCTGTCTATGCAAAGGATCGGTGTGTAAGAATCTAAGCACTTATGGTTAACGTTAACCAAGCTTTAGATTACAGTCAATGAGCCAAGCTTTAAGCTGCCCCAGTAAAGGGGGTTGTATGTATCTAACTTATTTATGCTAGAGAGGTACAAGGTACTTACTGGAGAACTATCCAAGGTTTAACATGAGAATCCAAGTACAGAATGTCAAATTACTTAGCAAAAAACCATCGAAATTTCAAGTAAGCAGTGCTTACATTTATCTTAATGACAACTTGTTGAAACAAATGAGGAAATCAATTGTTTGTTTGTTTTTAAGAAAAAAATCAGTGACACCATCTACATTCTGTTAAGAAATACAGATGGACATCTTATGTAGGGTTCAGTTCCAAGAGATTAACCAAAATTTGTGTGGGTTCAGACAAAGCCTAATAAGCTAATAAAAGCAAACAACCAGTGACAGCACCATAAAAATCCAGACACAGTAGGTAAATAAACAAAATTAAGATGATATTTAAACACTCAGGAAAACAAAAGGGTCTTTGCTCCAATTGAAGATAGGCACAAGTCAAGCTTCCCTGAGGTGTGATTCATTAAACAGGGCACTAAAGAAACCCATTCCCCAGTTGCCATCTACTTGATCAGTGACAGCAGGACTACCCCAAAAAGGACATCTGATGATGACCTTAAGGCATGAGCATGCTCATATTGAATAAAGGTAAGCATCAGTACTTTGACTCATGTCTAGTAAGGACAGGGAATCAGCATCAACAAGGTTTCAGCGCCAACACCTGGTTTTCAGTTAGCACTCTCATAGCAGTCTTTTGCTCTAACAGCAGTTTCTGAATTCTCTTCAAAGTCAATGTTATGTATAATGCATTGTGATAGTCTAACCAGGAGGTTGCCATGCATAGTTAACTGAGCTAGATTCCCTCTGTACAGGAAGAATTCAAACTTGTGTAAGGCACTCTGTGCCCCTGCCTCTCCAGTTACAAAGCTGCATGGAGGACCACCTCCAGAACACAAACCTTCTCTTTCAGAAGAAGGGAAAGTTCACCCAGAACAGTTTCTACATCACTAAACTGGACAAATGAATCACCTACCAACAGCACCTCTATCTTCTCTAGAATGAGGACCATATTAGTTGTGATAGTTTCAGCCAGCACAATGAGTACCAGTAAAACAATGAGGCTTCCTCCCCTCTCTACCCTCTGCAAGACCCCAAAACCAGCTCTTGCGGGTCAGAAGAACATCAAATGAGGGGGGGGGGGTGTTCCATTTGGCAAACAACACTGAATTCCTCCGAGATTATTTACTGACTCTCATTCAGTCTATAATCAAACCCAGATGCTGATCTGGTACTTACATTGCCTTCCTTGAATCAGCTGAAAATGAAAGTAGTGCTGGGTTTCACCCACTTATTGATGGCACTTAATATATAAAACAGCATGTGGGACAAGATGGAACCCTGCATAAATGTCATTGAACCAAGCTGTAGCACCTCAGCAGCACTTTCTAGAACTAGCTGTTCAGATAGGAATGGAAACACCATAACATTGTATCCCACATTTCCAAACTGACAGTCTGAAAAAAGAAATTGATTTCTTTTTAAAAACATAAATATAAGTTTTTCTGGAGGAAAGAAATGTAATTGTGGCTTCATTGAATTCAGTGGGGCTTTATTTTTGAATCAAGATGCTGAGGATAATGCTACATAGTTTCTTGGATTATTGAAACAAGCTTAAACAGACTTGCATTCCGCAAAGCAAACTGCTCTTCGAATTTGCAAAATTCAGTATGTGATCATCAGAATGTTGTTGCTTTCACACAACTGAAACTATAGATTACAAGACATACAGAAGCAAACACTTTAGGGAGAAGTCCCCAAAGTATGGTCTGAAGACTTGAGGTCAGTACCTAGCTGAAGCTAAGCAAGTCAGTGCCTGCATGGATGTTTGGTGATAGTAAAGGTAAAGGGACCCCTGACCGTTAAGACTCTGGGGTTGCGGCACTCATCTCGCTTTACTGGCCGAGGGAGCCAGTGTACAGCTTCCAGGTCATGTGGCCAACATGACTAAGCCACTTCTGGCGAACCAGAGCAGCGCATGGAAACGCAGTTTACCTTCCCGCCGGAGCACTACCTATTTATCTACTTGCACTTTGACATGCTTTCAAATTGCTAGGTTGGCAGGAGCAGGGACCGAACAACAGGAGCTCACCCAGTCGCGGGGATTCGAACCGCCAACCTTCAGATTGGCAAGCCCTAGGCTCTGTGGTTTAAATGCAAATAGGGAAATAGAAGTTGTGTCTACATTTTTGTTATGGTATTCACAGAGTTGATAGCAAGTGGCAAATACCTACCTTTACCTTTATAGCATGTTCTCTATAAATAAAAACCCAGGACTGCATAAGGAATGTTGAGATAAGATGAAGATTCAAAAGATTCAAAAGATTTCCTTTCAAAATCACCCCAAAACCAGAATTATTTTCTTATTTGGGGGGAAACTACAATGACTACAAAAATAGCTTAATTATTATTATCTCTTCATTCACTATGCAGTCTGTGTGTCAACCACAGATTATTATGTGAATGTCAATGTCTGCCCCTCCCATACAATGCTGCAAATCACTCTGAGGAGAGGCAAGCCCAGCAAAACTAAAGTCAACAGGTGTATCCCCACCAATCTAAAGAGTAACTGGAGAGAAAAATTAATTTGATGGAAAGAGAATAGAGGTATGCTGCCACTATATTATCACTCATGTTTGTTTACAAGCTCTGTTTACAGAGTTTCTGTTTACCAGAAACAACACAAACACATCCATGAAAGTTTCTGCAAAACTAAGTGGGATTATAGTTGCCAATGCTAATTATTGTATTTAACAGAAAATTTCTGCTCATGCTATGTGACATAGTGCAATGGGCAGAGCTACAGTGAAGGCTGCCATCATGTAACCTCTGCTATACATTTCAGGATTCAGCTACAAGCATCAACAAAAATCCAAGTTCCTCCTTTTAGTAACACTTCCTGCTGCTGCTTTTGTTACCCCAATTTTGTTTTATGGATCCAGCATTAGTAGCTTCAGTCATTACCCACAATAGATTAAGTAAGGTGATCATCTGTAGTTTATCCTCCACCCTCGTATGTTAATGGGGCTGATGTGAACCCCAGCAGCAGTTTGAAATATTTGCAAAACATCTTAGCAAAACCTGAACCACTTTACAATCCATGCTGGCTTCATCATGACTTAGTTAACACTTATAGTGCAACCGTGTAACACTGGTTTCTTATTTATAATATTTTTGAGCGGCTAGGACTCTGTTAGGCTACTGAGATACATTGGGACCCTTCCATTACAGTATTTACTATTCCTTCCAGTAGCACCTTAGAGACCAACTAAGTTTGTTCTTGGTATGAACTTTCGTGTGCATGCACACTTCTTCAGATACACTGAAACAGAAGTCACCAGACCCTTATATATAGTGAGAGGGTGGGGAGGGGTATTACTCAGAGGGGTGGTGGGAATGGGTGAAAGGCTGATAGCTGTGGTAAACCTGTTGACGACTGTATCTACCTGTAACTGGAAGTATTTACTATGTAATATTTCAACTAGGCACCTTTTGTTTTCTGTTTTATTTTCTCTCCTGTTAGAAATCAGTGCTTCACCAATGCATCACTTTTGTTTTCTCCTCCAGGGCTCTCTGATAGCACAATAAGGAATTTAAATTAATATTGTAGGGGTCCCAATTTACCATATTTCTTTTAAAATTGGAGGCTCATAATATTTGTTTATAGCTAGAAGCTGAAAATGAGTCTGCTGGATCCCAATAACAGATTGATATATTGTGTAAAAAAGAAAGAAAGTAAACAGAGGTTTAAACTATGCTGTGAATGAAAAACTAAATAAACCAAAAGGAAGGAAGAGAGGGAGGCACCAGAACAGGAAACCAAGAGAAGAAAAGACCTCAAGGTGCACAATGATGCCCAATGCATTTTAAGTCAGAAGAGCTTTACCTCAGAACAACTAAAGCAGTTTCTTCTGAGGAACTGTTTAAAACCGTTTAAAAGAAACTTGTTCATTTACCATTAGGAAAATACTCTTGAACTGAAATCCACTGGACTCAGGTTGATTATAGCACACCCTTGAAGTCACATCTATTCTTCATATGCTTAGAATGTAAGTGGCATATGAAAGGGCACAGAAGTAAGTTATTGCAGTTAGTAGAATACATGCAATGGCAATGTATTAACCAGCAAGCATCTCCTATGAATTGTGCCAGATGTCAAATAGTAAAAGCATTGGGTTGGTTTTTTTTTTTTACTATTTAGTAATTACATTTTATTTGATGCACAGCAGAAGTTATTCCATGGGATTCATAGTCTGTTACAAGTTTTTGATCTTGTTTATAGCAGTTGAACACCAATGCTGTTCTACACCTGTCTTGGGAACAAAACTGATGCCTAGTGTTTTAAACAGAGTATTCACTAATGGGTTTAGATCAGATCTCTTGCCTTCTGTAAGTGTCTAATGTTCAAGAGCAAGAGGCTATCACCAGCTGTTTCTGTTTTCAGCATGATAAAGATTTCTGTTTTCCTGTATTAGAAACTTATTGATGTACTATTCTTTGGGAATCCTACATTGTATGTTAAGAGTCAAGCTACACATTTATACTGGATATTTGCAATTGATTTTTCTTTTTTAACTGAAATGTAGTTGTAAGTTCAGTTTGTATAGAGTAGCATGTGTGTTCTTTTGAAGGGGGTGTTTAAAGCTTTCCCATGTAATTTTCTCCTAACAATACCCACTCCCATACCCATCACTGCTGTTTATCGAACAGGTGTTGGGGGCTAAATTGGAAGCTCCCTGCAGCTTCATTTCATTTTAAAAAACATTTAATAAATCAGACATGGATTTCCCATTTAACAGGTGGTTTGACCCCAAGACAAGTAGTAAATTGAATCTTTCTTCCATTTCTTAAGCAATCCCTCCTAGAGGTCCTATGGCTTACTGTACAGAGATTAGAATTCTCTGTTCAAACTGCCTATGTTGAACTAAAACAAATCTTATCTCAGAAGGAACCAAATTTTAAAAATCTGCCATAGTATAGTAAGATTTATTAGTGATTCACTGGCAGTTGTGCCTATTCCTTTTCTCAATGAATAGAATTTGGAAGCTAATAATTCATAAACCCACTCGGTTCAGTTTGTTTACATACAATATTGAGCAGACATGCTAGTAAGGCCTAAATCAGAAGCTGTCTACAGCAAAGAACTGGATTAAACAAAGCAGGGTAGAGACTCTTCATCTGAAAGAGGTACATCTTAAGCTAAGCATTTCTAAATATTATTGTGCTTGAAAGACTCCTTATTGTGAAAATATTATTGCTATTTGTATTTACCGCTTAAATGTATATATACATTTGCATGTATTTAAAGTGATAGCTACTCCTAAAGATAAGACACATCACATCACTGAGACTTCAAATAAATACCATCAAAACCAAGAAGCAATCACTGACATCATTCTTTTATTCCAGAAATGTGTGTTTATTTTGAAGACATGTATAAGCACACAATATTTTAGAGACTGAAACATGGAACACCAGTTCCTTATATCTACTAGAAGACTACACATAACAGTATATATAGTCTGACTTGGACCACAGCTGTTGTAACCATCTGAAAATCCACTCCGAAGCACTAGGGAAGTCTCTGGAATAGTATGGCATCTGGACAGCAACAGGGAACTGACAAAAATTCTACAGCAATCAATAGATATCAATCATTCATGTTTTTATTACTAATGCTCAAAGCAGTGATGGCCAACCTTTGGGGCAAGTGTGTCTAAAAGTCCAGTTCACAGTATAAGAGAGTGCTACTCTAGTACACACTAATGGATATATGCAGTCCTCCTGGACTCTAATATGATTTTGCCTCTAAACTACAGAGAAACTGTTGCAAAGAGGAAGGTGGCAGGAGTACATATGGCATAATCACACTTGCACTATTTCTGCTCCTGTCCAGGTGTGTAGATGTCTGCTACTTGAGCCACAGGTTAGCCACTTGAGCAACGAAGGACACAACGTTAAACAATTCATTTATAAAAAGAAAAGTGATCAATGTGTATACCAACTAATTGCAAGACCTCCACCTTAACCTTTGCTGTGCAGTCAGCAACTACTTACCATACTTCTCAGTACTTACACATTTTAGATATGTGTATGGATTGAAAGAAGGCTTCCATCTTTCTAGTGTTTAAACTATAGTTTCAAAACCTAGAATGAAGACATCCCAAGCTGTGTTGTCAAATTTTATTATTTCTAAGCTGACTTAACTGCTATGAAAAATTAATTTGAGCAAATTTTATACATTATTTTAAGTGACCAATAGTGGGTTTCTAAGGTATCCAAACAGGAGGAAAACACACACCTGAATTTGCAACTGGGATTTGCCAGATTAGGGATTTGCCAGTATACAAACTGCTTCCTCAAAACACAAACACTAAGCAAGACAAACGCCACCACGGCTTGTATGTAAAACAACTACAGTTACAGTCTGAGTCAAAATTCTGTTTAAGATAAACAAAACCTGCTATGTAACCACGATAAGGATACATGTAACTCATAGCTGACTATTTCAATTATCAATTTCTGCTAGTATTCTGGCAGATGGAAAAATTCCAGGCTACTCATTGGTAGCATACACATTTGAAAATAAGTATTTTTACTATAAAGAGTAAAAGCAACTGAGTTAGCCCATAAGAACAATTCCAAGAACCACAGTAGGGCAATACCCTTATTAGGCTGCTAACCAATATGTCACAAAACAGATTTTTACTATACATTCTTTTAGGGTGTGGGACAATCATAACATTAATTAAGGTCAAATCTCTGAGTGTCAGACCAAAAACTCCCAAGAAAAAAAGGAGGATTGGTGGAACAACAAAAAATAAAAGACCCCCAAATATGGACTGTAACACAGAAGGTTAATGTGAATTTCAGATACGTAACTTATATGAAAAATATACAAGCTAACTTAAAGCTCCCTGGTTCACAATAAATTTACAATGTGTCACTTTAAACTGAATCTCAAAACAGGATTGCTTGTCTACAAAGAAAATTCAAGTGTGTAGTACACTAATGCAAAACATTGCTTTGCACTGTGCACAAGTTGCAAAATGAGCTGTATGACTAGAAGTAACGAGAATGAAAATCCATGAGTTATTTCTAAGTAAACATGGTAAGAAGCAAGATACAAAACATAATTTGGAACTCTTGCACAGCTAACCTATTCAAGCTCCATTTTCATAGTTTTTAAACCAATGATTATTAGATTTAAACAAGATCTATGTCATACAACTTTGTAAAAACCTTATTTCTTGGCAACAGAATTCAATGTTTCTTTATATGCCTTCACATTATAAAAGGATTTGATTATACAAGCTGAAACATGAGCTTAACTTTCCTACTGAAATGAAAATAAGTTTTGATCAAACCACCAATATTTGTAAGCTTCCGCACACTCTTTTTCAGCATCAGGATATAAAGACATTAAAAGCTGTTGAGCCTAAATGAAAGCTGGACTAACTACTCATAGCTAAACAGACTTTTTCAAAGTCTAAGTAAACACCACTGATGAAACCCTGGCAAAGCTCCTAGCTGACTTCAGTGGGGTGGAATTTCACTCCAGGTCCCTTGGTAAGCAGATCTCAAGATTACCTAAGCACTCATTCTGAAGTTAAACAAGATTAAGCTCCCTTATTATTTGCAATATTCTAGAAGACTGTCCAGTACCACATAAGAGACTTTCAATGTTTTATTGTTTTGCCTATTGCCTTCAATCCACTATGAGTAACAGAAAGATGCTAGAAAACTGCTTAAAAGTGATGAAAGGATCAACAAGGAAATTGCACACAGGCTGAGTTGTTCAAGATGAACATAACTAATCACACACCAGGTTACTGGACCAGACCTTGATTTTAAATCTAAGTCCATCTACTTGAAATTTAAATACATTTGGAATCAAGTTTATTGGGGTGGAGGGAGTTGTGAAAGAAAGAAAGAAAGAAAGAAAGAAAGAAAGAAAGAAAGAAAGATGAAAATCTCAAACTATTGACAAAAAAATCAGCTGTAAATTCCACATAATTACACATTATAAGTTAATAACTAGTTATTTCACATAAATATAGCATTATCAGTGTGCTGCTTAAAACGGCATAGGTCTTAACATTTACATATTATTTCAAAATTTCTTTTGGAAATGGTATCTCAGTGTAGGTGATGTACTATGTTACACCATTCTCAGACACACCACAGGTTGGAATGCTGTGACATGTCACTAACACAGCTAGCTACATCCTGAAATTAACATTTGAAACAGCATTTTTTTTTCTTGAGGGTGATTTTAACCATTTAATGACTTTGAACTTTCCCAACTTTTGGGGGGGGGGGACTTGCTATTTGTGCATATAATGCACTGAAGGGAATCATGACAACAATAACAGATGTAATCACAGAGCAGTCTTATTTCAAACCACGTGCTATCTGACTTCCTATATTCCTAGATTTGTAAGGTCTTCTGAAAACTATCACAACCCATTAAGCTACAAAATTAAATAAAGTATTCTCTCAAAATAATCACAATGAACAGACCAAATTCACAAATGAAATGCTTAAGAGAATTTTCCTCACAAATGAATATTCAGATTCACAGTGACAAATCATCAGGTGTGGATTGGAGGAGAAAGTATCATTTCAAATTTTAAAATTAAAAGCTACCTGCTCCCATCACTCAATATAAAACTGATTTTTCTTTTACATTACAGTATATTAAGTACATGAAGCACAACCATGGTTAAAAACAATGTATTTGTGCCTTCCTAACAGATTCCTTTCAGTTTCAACAAAATAACTCAACAAGGCAAAGCAGACTATTTGCTTTGCTTTTCTGTATCATTGCCAACAGTATGAATGGAAGTCACAGTTGACAGAGGTCAAACAAGTCATTTAACTGTATTGACAATAAAGCATTATACACAGAAACATAACTAAGCAATGGTAAAAAGTACTGAAATGCCTAAAAAGGGCTGACTTAAAACAAGTGTTGTTGGGGCTTTTTTATTTAGAAAATTGGTTAATAAGCAGTATTATTTAAATACCTCTGAAAACTATTGTGTTTCAAAAAGGGTGTTTAATATTTCCTAATCGATATCATTTCAAAGCAGCACATTTCTAAACCATACCACTCTTTCTGAATTATTATTACAGTATTTTTAAACCCCAGCGTGACATTTTAGCCACAAGGCTATTGTATCATGAGGCATTCCTGTTCAGAGCACGGAATGGAGGTCTGTAGTGCTTCGTTTTCCCTTGGAAGGCACGGAGCCTCCTGTAGCATCGGGGGAAATACAAATCGATAAGATGACAGATGTGCATGGCTTGAAAGGAGGCTCTCGCCCCGATCAACGTTGCGGGCAAAGGGGTTATTTTGTCTAGGGCTGTGCAGCCTTTACGACTTAAGCCTCGAACCAACACGAGTTACATCCAAATAAATACACCGCCTGGTGGTGGTGGTGGTGGTGGTGGTGGAGGGGGGGGGGGCTGGGATATATATACCGGTAAATCATTACGGCTCCAGAAAGCGCTAGGAAACCGGGCGAGCGACCACGCGCGATGCCCACGCCAGCCTGGCAGAAAAGAAACCGGGCTCAGGTGGTGGTGCTGCTGCTCCTTTGCTGCAGACACCCTTCAAGCCTCCTTGCCCGGGTGCCGCGGCCAGAAAGAGCCTTAAAGGCGTGGTGCCGTCTCTCCCTTTCCTCCGGAGCGCCTGGCGGAGAGGCCTGAACCCGCCTCTCTCACGCCCCCCTGACTGACACACCGGGAACGGGGAAAGGGGGAGAGAGAGAGAAGAAAAGGAGGTCACAGTGCCGCCGGAGCGCGTGTTCCTTCCACCCGTCCACTTCACACGCACCGCCCGGTAGTCCCTCCCTCCGCTCCGCACTTACACTCGGGGCAGCTGCAGCGGCGGCGCCCCCCGGCGCTGGAACACCCCGTCCACGAAGACGCCGTTCTTGCCGAGGCAGCGCAAATAGAAATCGCCCCCGCCGCCAGACGGTACAGGGGCGGCAGGGGCGGCGGCAGCACCATCGGGCTGGGGCCCGGTCCCATCGGCGGCGGCGGCGGCGGGGCCGGCAGTGCTGTTGGCGGCGGCCTGGGCGGGCGGGGCCGTGAAAATCTCGAGGTGCCTCCTGGAGATGAAGCTGGAGTGGCCCATGCTCACGTCCACCGACCCTTGCGAGGAGTTGCGGCCGATGGTCACCGAGCGCTTCTTCATGAGGTATTCGAACTCGCGGCCCTCCAGCCGGGCCACGGCCGCCGCTGCCGTCCCCGCCGCCATCTTGGCCGAGACAGCGCGCGGGACCGAAGGGGGGCCCCCCTCCGTCAATTCCGCCCCCCACCCTGCGCGCGCGTGCGCGCCCCCCGCCTCCCCCACACGCCGCCCGCCGGGCCGGCCCCAGACACCGACAGACACAGCAGCGGAGTGCTACCGTGCAACGCACACTTTCACGCAGCCCCCCGCGTCCGCCGGACGGGCGGCCGGCTCGGCCAATGGGCGCGCTGCACGCCCATGGAGCTATTCCGCACATGCCAATCGCAACTGGCGCCGGGACCAAGCGCAAGGCAGCAAGGTAGATTGTGCCTCAGAACAGACAAGACAGCCAGGCAGGCGGTAGAAAAACGCGGACTGGATTATATATTTATATATATGCACACTGTATATATTTTAATTGCTTGGAGCGGGCGGTGGGGAATCAGATGCCTATTACTCCTTGCTCCAGGAACTGCTCTCCAGAAAGAGTGAATATCTTACGCTTGTATACAGATACATAAATTCCAGAGGCAACTCATATCATCTTCAGTACTGTACATAAATAAGCATGCAAATCTGAAATAAGCAAAGGAGGCAACTTTCACTGTTTTCTTACTCAAGGGGAAAAGTTCCATTCATATATATTTATATTTTTGTAGCACTCAACTTCATATACACTACCCTGACTAACGGGATGCCTACACACAGTGTCATCTCTACCCCCACCCACTGATTATTGTTATTGTGGGAAAGATAAGGGCAGCATTTGCGTGTCACCCTCAGCTCCATTTCCATTCTGATAGTTCTCACTGGAGGCAAATAACCAAACAGATTACGGTACTGTATTTGTATCTCAATCTACACAGACTACTTACATATTACCGTTCTTCCTTTTCAACCTACTAGAGATCAATTCTATTTCAGACTAGCTGTAGTGGAACGCATGACTGTCATGCAAAAAGGTCCGAAGTTCAAGCTAATGTTACCCTAGGTAAAGGTAAAGGGACCCCTGACCATTAGGTCCAGCCGTGACCGACTCTGGGGTTGCGGCGCTCATCTCGCTTTATTGGCCGAGGGAGCCGGCGTACAGCTTCCAGGTCATGTGGCCAGCATGACGTCACTAAGCTACTTCTGGCAAACCAGAGCAGTGCACGGAAACGCCGTTTACCTTCCCACCGGAGCGGTACCTATTTATCGACTTGCACTTTGACGTGCTTTCGAACTGCTAGGTGGGCAGGAGCTGGGACTGAACAACAGGAGCTCACCCCGTGACCACCGACCTTCTGATCAGCAAGCCCTAGGCTCTGTGGTTTAACCCACAGCTCCACCTGCGTCCCTAGCATGCGCCAAAGATCAGGCACCTATCCCAGGTCACTGCCTGCTGTAGCTGGAGGATAAACTTACAAGAGAGAGGGGGGGGGTTGATAAGGGTCTTAATAATGGCATATGCATGCAGGTGGTGATGGTACTTGAGCTATCCTGATCCACTCCTAAACCTTTTGAATGTTAAAATTTAAGATTAGCACCTTGGTGATGAGTTGTGTTCCATATATACCTAACTGCCACTTAAGTATCAAACTTGTAATGTTCTATATACCATGAGTACCAAACTTCTAAATAATTTTCTCACTGATTCAAACACTTTCTCTCTGCAGGTTGCCCAAGTGTAGCACATTTTCTGTCAATATTTTATTCAGCAAATAAAAATGCCTTTTGAACTAAATTTGCTTCTAAAATTTTAATATTTTGCAATGGGTTGTTTTAAAGGTTGTTTTAATTAATTTTAGTTTAACGCTTAATTTTTTATATGAACCCTAAACCAAAATACTGGGTTGTTGTTGTTTTTCAAAAATAAAAGAATCTATCTTCAATAATGTAGCTGTGGTTCTTGATTTTATTGTACAACACATAAATGAACTTTCTGGCATTTTAATAGCTCTCCAACCTGACTGGGTCTACAGAATGCATTAGTGGAGCATACCTGTAGGTAACACAATCCTAGCAATGCAATCATATACATGTTGACTCAGAAGTTAGTCTCAATGGGACATCCCCAGGCAAGCAAGTTTAATATTGCAACTTATTTCTACATAGGATTCGGATACATTATACCCTGTTGAATTCCATAGGTCCTATGCAGGAGATCTCATTCTGAGTATTTCCAGGGCAGCAGTGTGATGTTGCAATCCTAGGCACACTTCCTTAGAATTGAAATCAATTGAACTTACTGAATTCAGAATGCCTTTACTTGCAAGGCCAATTAAAAGGAATAGAGCTGAACCTTCCCTAAATATTAAAAACAATTCAAAGTCACACCACTGAATTCCCAACACCTATCTCCTGTAGTATAATGGAAAGTATGTTTAATTGTGGGTTTAGCTCAAACTAAAAAGAAAATTATACAGCTCTTGTGTATTCTAACATACAGTACAAGCAAACATTTCTACTTCCCCAACCAAATAATCTTCCATCCCCATGCACACTGTTCTGGGAGTTCTCTTGATCCTCTGCAGCTGATTTGGGGTGGAACACATCAGGAAATAAAAATAAAATTAAAAGCCCTTTTGCGTTAGCAGGACTCCTTGCACTGGCTCCCACTAGTGCAACTGTTTTGTTAAATCAGAGTCTAGAGATGCTGTGACTCAATTCACCTGATTTTAGAGTTTCATTAAGGTGTCTGAAGTGTCCCATGATTTCTGCAAACTGAACTGGAGCTCATAAACTGCTCCCGGCTCAATCCCAAAGACCAGTTTGAAATATTCTGAATAATGCTAGTATTCCAAAAAAAGCCATTCAGATTTTAAAAGCCTCTCAAAACAATCTGTTTTGGTGCTGTCATTGCACAATTATAAGTTAGTTGTTGTATGAGCTAAAGATTGCATTTGCAGGATTTAGGTTGCAGTGAGTGCTGGGATATTACATTATATTAGACAAGCTCACACCTAGGGAGAAACCTACCTGCTCTGTTTTTGTTCCATGAAAGGAGGAACCACAGCTTAAAGTATTTGTGTGTGCAAGAGATTAGTCTCAAATGTTTTAAAATGGGGCTCTTTATCAAACATGGGCCATATTTGCCAATAATGGGATTCAAAGGGCTTCATCCTGATTTGCTTCCACTAAGTTTACATGAAGGCTAGACTATGTCTGGTCTTTATTGGACATTCCTTTTAATTTGTTTGCAAGGCAGTTATATAATGCGGTATTCATCCTGATTTGCTTGTGAGGTACTTATTCATCTTCTTGGTAATCATTCATTCATCCCACACTTTATGGTGCATTTCCCAGTCACTTTCCTAGCTTCAAAAAGCCTCTCTCTGTGTGTTTTTAAAGTTTATTTGTTGCAGTAGGGTGACAAAGCACTTTAATCTAATTTAATTGCACAAACCTAAGTTTCTGGTGTAGCCTTATATCCTTCCCACAAAATAGTGACAGCCTGGAGACACCAAAATATTATTGGGGACAGGAGCAGGGAAAATAGAGCATAAGAGACTTTATACTAAGTCAAACTACTTCTCTGTCTAGTCCAATAAGGACTGGCAGCAGTCTTTCAGAGTCTTGGGCAAAGGCATTCCAGTCACCTTCACTACATGATCCTTTAACTGGAAATGCCAGTGATGCAGCCCAGGATTTTCTGCATGCAAAGCGTGTCCTCTGCCACAGAGTTGTGATCCTTGACCCACCCAGACTGAGATAGAATGGGCATGTGATCATTTTGTATGTCTCTATATAAACTGTAGAATCTCTTATTAATTCACATAATGTACAACCGGTTTATTAATAAAATACATTACAGATTGTTATATGTATGTTCTCTGTCACATCCTTCGTTTCACAGTTATTTATGTTGGGCAAATTCCAGTCCAGTAGTCTGAAAAAATCCTTGCCTGTTATTTTGTCCAACACAAATGTCTGCAGTTGGTTTACAAACCATGCTACCCACAATGCTCTGGGCATCAAGCTGCTTATGGAGGTTGTAACACTCCGTGCAATAATCTCCGATTAACTAAATTATATAGTCTTGGCGCCCTGAATAATATACACAAGTAAGCTACTTCGCTTTCAGGAAGCCCTCTCCATTGCTTCCTGTTCAATCTGCACTTTACACAGCCCCCTTCTGGGAGGAATTAACAAACCTCGATGCTGCAGCAAGACATGTGCTTTTGAGATGACATCATCTTCAGTGTCTGGGCAGTGACCTAGGCAGAGTGTGTTTGTAAATACAGAAAAGGGCCTTGGGGGTGGGGCAGGCAGAACAATTGGTACTGGAACATAGGGGTGTTAAATCAATGAAATGCCGTTTCAGGGACTAGATTAGGCCGTTTTGAGTTGACAAATGTTTCAAAGGCAAGACTTTGCGTGATACAACTGAGCCAAGGGCAAGTTAAGGAACAGCCTCAACTTGAAATCCAGGCAATTTAAAATAATTGTTGAAGTCGTTTCATGTGCCGCCCCTAATATTAATGTGGAAATTGCTGTATGTGCTCTACTAAGCAAACGTTTCTTTAAAAAATTAAATACAAACCGTGCCTCATTTTTTGTTTCTAATACATGTGTGAAGAATAACGGTTGATACACATTACCACGGTGTCCTCAGGAATATCCTTATTTGTTCTGAAATAAACACAGCCACCAGCGCAATCTGAAAACCCAGCTTACAGAGCAGTTATATTCAATGAATGCTGTTTAAATGGTTAATGGGAATCACTGCTTTTTTTCTGTTTTGCATAAGTAGCAGACAAGTCTGGGAGCACAAAAGTGGAAGAGAAACTGCAGCATTTTTTGTGTTTGAGATTTGATCATTGTGACTTTTCTGCTCTCTATCTTAGCAGGAGTCATCTCCATCCCAATCTGCCTTTGACCTGAATAGGAGTGGCTTGTAATTTCCTTTAATCAAATCTGGGCTTCTGTGAATTTGTAAAATAATAGTGTGCTGCAATGTCAAAAATGAAATGTAATGGTGGCAGGCATTATTTGTTTAGCCTTTTAACAGTTCACCACTCTGCTCTACAATTACATTAATTTAAATAAAATGTACATTGTTTGCCTAGTTTTTAAAATGTCAGAAATTGAATAACTGCATGCTCTTGTTTCAGGGGCCTGATCTTTTAAGAGTTATCACCAGTCTTGAGGTTGCTCAGCTTTCTGCCAGTGTTGAAGTGGCACTGCTGGTGAAATGCATCACCAAAGAACGTAGACCCCAATTCTCAGGCAGAACTGCCTGCCAGAGGGTGCAAATTATTTTTTTAAATTGTGTTAGTTTAGAGTTCAGAAAGCACAAATATAATCCTCAATAGGAGATATCTTTGATGATTAAAGCAGATCATTGAACAGTCTAGCAAGTATTTCAAGTGAACTTTTTGCTATGTACATATTGTGAATTAAGCAGAGCTCCAACAGTTTATATAAACATATACAAAATGATCATATGCACATTCTATCTCAGTATGGATTGGTGAAGGACCACAGATCTGGCAGAGGGCATGCTTTGTATGCAGAAAATCTTGGGCTGCATCATTGGCATCTCCAGTTAAAAGCATCATGTAGTGTAGGAGGAGATTACACTATCAAAGTGTGGCAAACAGACTTAAAGTGATGTGTAGATTGTTTAATTAGCCAAATACCTGGGAGAAGAGGAAGGTTTTTGCCTAAAGATATGTAACAAAAGTGCCGGGCAAGTCTACATGGGACAGCATTCCACAAGTGTGGAGCCACTGGTGAAAAGACCCGTTCTTGTGTTGCTGCCCTCCAGATTTTTCATAGAGGAGGCACACAAAGAAGGGGACTGGAAGCTAATTGCTAGCCAGTGCAGTTGGGCCAGGATTGGTGTAATATGCCCAAACCGTCTTGCCCAGTGAGCAATCTGGCCACTGAATTCTGCACCAAGTGAAGTTTCCGAACCACCTTCAGAGGCAGCCCTACATATAATGTGTTGCAGTAATCTAACCTAGAGGTTACCAGAGCATAGACAACAGAAGTTAGGCTATCCATGTCCTGATAGAGGCGCAGTAAGGCCACCAGCCAAAGCTGATGGAAGGCAGTCCACACAACTGAGGCCACCTGTGTCTCACGCGATAGCAAAGGATCCAGGAGAACCCCCAAGCTACATACCTGCTCCTTCAAAGGGAGTGTAACCCCGTCAAGTGCAGGCAACCTCCTATCCATCCCGTTTGGGAAGCACCTTTAGTCTTATCTGGACTGAGCTTCAGTTTGTTGGCTTTCATCCAGTCCATTAGTGAGGCAATACAACATTCCAGCACATCCACTGCCATGCCTGCAAATGCAAAGGAAAAGTAGAGCTGTATGTCATCAGCATATTGCTGACAAGGTACTCCAGAACTCCAGATGACCATACTCATTGGATAATATGGGAAAGATGTTACTACCAAAGACTGCAGGGCTCAGATGGGGCCCCCTGTTATTGCCCAACAAACTTCCTGTGCTTGGGTCAGGTTAGGTGATCAAATGTATTGGAATTACTGTGGGTTAACAGAAAACCACAGGTTCTGCATACAAAAGTCTAGGTTTAATCCCCAGCATCTTGTGGTAGAACTGGGAAAGGCTTCTGTCTGACACTCTGAAAAACTGCTGCGTAGTAGACAGTTTTGAGCGAGATGGATCTGTGGTCTGACTAGGTATAGGAGATAGCTTCCTATGTCCAATCCCACCACATTTCCTACTCTTGAGGTTTGCCATACATCCTTCTTCTAAGCAATTTATTGTTGAGACAGACTACAGGCCGCTGCTTTGCATTTACCAGACCTCCTCTGTCTTCATTGACACTTGTTGCTCCTCCTCGTTGTTGTTGTTATGCCGCTCATCCGACTGGATTGCCCTTTGAATGGCTCTCAACCAAAAGCAGTAAAAACACAATACAACATCAAACACTAAAACTTCCCTGAACAGGGCTGCCTTCAGATGTCTTTTAATAGATAGCTTCTTGGTCTGTTATCTGACTTGCCCACTCAAGTTAGAGCGTGCCCTCTGTCTTAGAAATGAAGGCTCTAGTCATGGTTCCTTGCTTGTTCACCTGAATGCCTTCCTTTCTCAAGCCACCTGAAGTCTCACCAAGCCCTAGGATTACTCATACTCAGTGCCTGACAATTATTCAAAAAGAGCTACCACAGCTTCGGGCTTGAATTAACCTACTATTGTACCCACCAGCTGCGAGGATGGCTACCTGTGGGCTTTGAATTTGAAACACTACATTCTATAGCCACAGGCACTATCAAATGTAACTATATTTTTGCCTCATTACTGCTTGAAACTCCAGAGAATCACTGCCTGTCAATGTCAACAATACTGTGCTAGATGGACCAATGGCCTTACTTGGCTTACCACAGCTATTTCAAGTGTCCCATTTAAAGTGCACACAGTCCATCAGAGCAGAGTTCACATAATGTGTTTTAAATTTACAGTACCATTACAATTCACTCTACCACTATGATCTACCAGTCGATGGATCACTTAGCCTGCTAAATATGTAGTGCCTGTGAGCATATTGGACTAGAAAGGAGTACATTGCTCCCCTGTTATACTGGTGCTTCACATGGGATCTCTTTATACTGTCAGTAACCTTGAGATGGCAAGGGAGCTTTCCCTGATCACAGTGTCCTTTGACTCTCTTATCTGTGGATTTGACCCATAATTGTGTGAAAATAATTAAGGTATTAATTAATTAAGATAACTAAGGTAAATCAGAGCAATTGGCCATGAAAAACAGCCTCAACACTGCAGATACCATCAAACCCTGAGGTGACATTGAAGCTGGCATTGTAGGATTAGGATGTGAAAACTGAAAACAAAACAGCCACACAGTATTTCCGTTTCAGGACAGGATATGTACGTGTAAAGCCCTTTGGGCAGCCACTTGGTGGCAGCATAACTGTGTTTACACCTGCAAAGAGCTGTTGTTGCTGCACCAGCACTTGCACCTCTCCAAGTCAGCATCCTATGACTGTTTATCAGCTTTTTATCATGCAGCAGAAAATATAGGACTGGGCTGTAATTTAAACAGAATGGACAGATGCTGAAAACCTTATCAGTCTTCTTCCTTTGGTTCTGTGCAACTGATATTGCTGCAAATGAGATAATACTAAAGCTATGCTTTCTCCCTTAGTGGTTTTCATATTTTTGAATGCCTATTTTTTTCTAGATCAAAACATTACTTTAAAAAGCCATAAAGAAGGTATAGTCAGTCTGTATGGTATCAATAAGTTGATTACCGGGGCAAAGTTTTCAAGCTTATATAGGATTGCAGGGGCAATATGTTCAGCCCCTTGATTTCATTAAGTTGTCTATTTAATGTACAGATAAGGAAGTAGCAGCACTGTGGAATTTCAAGAGCCTCATTAATGAACTTATGTGTATGTGTAGTGTGAGGCTTTGTCCCCAATGCCAATTCCTCTTTTTAATTAGGCTAACAGGTAGCTGTGCTCTCCTTATGTCCTAATTCCAAATGCTCTAGAAAGGTGAGACAGAAGATAAATGTGTTGCAGACTCAGCCAGCCCACTCCTATGCATGTTTACTCAGAAATAATTCCCACCGAGTTCACCAGGACCTAGTCTTAAGCAAATGTGCACCTAATACATAAACTGACTTTCTGAAAGTCCTGAAGGAAAAGTCCGTATTTGTGGGACACGTATGTATCAATTATATTGAGAAATGTAGTAAAGATCAAAATTTAAACCACTGGATAAAGGTAAAGGGACCCCTGACCATTAGGTCCAGTCGTGACCGACTCTGGGGTTGCGGCGCTCATCTTGCATTATTGGCCGAGGGAGCCGGCGTACAGCTTCCGGGTCATGTGGCCAGCATGACTAAGCCGCTTCTGGCGAACCAGAGCAGCGCACGGAAACGCCGTTTACCTTCCCACCGGAGTGGTACCTATTTATCTACTTGCACTTTGACGTGCTTTCGAACTGCTAGGTTGGCAGGAGCAGGGACCAAGCAACGAGAGCTCATCCCGTCGCGGGGATTTAAACCGCCGACCTTCTGATCAGCAAGCCCTAGACTGTGGTTTAACCTACAGCACCACCCACGTCCCTAAAACCACTGGATAGATATATCTAAAATATAGGTTGCTAGGGCTTTGCATCAGTCTTCACTGCAGAAGATGTTGGAAAGGTACATGCATGTGATCACTGTTTTCAGGCTATTTCCAGTGTGATAGCCTTTTTAAAAAGTGCCACAAAGACCCTTTGTTTACCTTCGGAGCTGACAGAGGGTGACGTTTGAGGGGGAAATGGCATATTAAAAAGTTACATATCTGGAGCTTGATAGCATTAACGATATAGTTTTTAAATCTTCATAATAATGCATTATTTATGAAACCAATGAAAATGTATTAGGTGCTATATGTAAATAAAATACCCATGGTCCCTGCCACATGCTCATGATCTAAAATTAAATAATTCAAATATAAATGTACAGAATATAAATGTTATTGTTTAAAATGTTAGCACGAGAAAATATTACGGGAAGGGTCAATTTCAGCTCAGAGTATTACTACTTGGTAAAGTATTTTTGAAATCTGAATGTAAACTCTACCAGTCAGGACTATCACACCTTACAGTGCAATCTTATACATATCAACTCAAATATAAATCTAACTTACCGTAGTTTCAATGGCGCTTACTACCAAATAAGTAGATATAGAATTGCAGTCTGAGCCAATTAACTATATGGCTTTTAATTAATAAGTAATTAGTTGGTTATGTTTACCAAACATTTACACATTACATCCAAGTAAAAAGTAATACAGTGGTACGTCAGGTTACATACGCTTCAGGTTAAGAACTCCGCTAACCCAGAAATAATGCTTCAGGTTAAGCACTTTGTTTCAGGATAAGAACAGAAATTGTGCTCTGGTGGAGCAGCGGCAGCGGGAGGCCCCATTAGCTAAAGTGGTGCTTCAGGTTAAGAACAGTTTCAGGTTAAGAACAGACCTCCGGAACGAATTAAGTACTTAACCAGAGGTACCACTGTACTGCATTTTTAAGGATTCTAAAAGATAATGACTATGCATCTTATACATTAGAAAACTTAAAGAAAATCTAATGACAAGTATTTTATGGAATAATGCCTTTTTCGGACTATTTAATGAAATATAGTACAGTCGTACCTTGGTTTTCGAACAGCTTAGTTCTTGAACGTTTTGGCTCCCAAACACCGCAAACCCGGAAGTAACTGTTCTGGTTTGCAAACTATTTTTGGAAGTCTAACGTCTGAAGGGGCTTCCGCGGCTTCTGGTTGGCTGCAGGAGCTTCCTGCAGCCAATCAGAAGCCGCACTTTGGTTTCCAAACGTTTTGGAAGTCGAATGGACTTCTAAAATGGATTCCGTTCGACTTCCAAGGTACGACTGACTGTATGATGAACTCACAAAAAGGATTTGAGCTATGAGCAACAGAAGTGATTAGATTATAATATTGTGGTTATGATTTAATAGACAGATGTTTAATGAGGTGTAGGGAAGTATACCGGTACTTATCAGATAATTACTGACAGACTCTAGCTTTGACAAGATGCCAAGATCTGTACAATACACCCAGGCAGCAGCTTTAGATCATGCACCATCCTTTCTTAGAAAAATTGTGTCTTGGTGTTTGTCCACCAGCCATAAATTAAATTATTATATCTATGATAGTCATCGTATGTAAAATGTAGGGATCCATTTGCCTTTGCTAGCAGGCAGTCTGCATCTAGAGGTTCTGAGTTCAGATCACTGGATGTTGGAAGGAGATGAGGAAAATAACATGAATGTTCCCTAATGATGAAGGCAATGTGCCTTATTATCCGAAAGGAAACGCAGACCCTGGTAAGAGCGCTGATACCCCTGGAATCTTGCGCTGCGTGTAACATTATGTTCATACTGGAAGAGCTTCAGAAGGAGTATGCAATGCGAGACCAGAGGAGTGGATAATGTAAAAAGAAACATTAATTTTAATAACCATTACTAAAATAACATCACCAAAAAAAGAGCAGGCTGTAGACTATTACATCATTGTCAGTTGCACAATAATAAGGTTATGCTTCAAAATACATGCAATAGCACTGTTTCTGAAGTGGAGGTTTCAGGCAGTAGGGAGGGTGAGGCTGAGTGAGTGCTCAGGCAGTTGCAGTTATGGGAGAATATAGAGAAAGAAGGGGTGGGGCAAGGTAAAAGCAGAAATGTTGAGTGCTGAGAACACATAATAAATCAGGGTAGATGAAACCTGATGATTAAAATGTTGTTGATTTAAATCAGATTTGTTTTAAAATATCATGGTATAAATTTGAGTGCAAGCAAATTTTAAAACTAAAAATTAATTGCTCTCTTATCAGATTTATTAGCTTCGCTCCAGGTAATTTTGAACTGCAACCCTATACAGTAGTACCTCGGGTTACATACACTTCAGGTTACATACGCTTCAGGTTACAGACTCTGCTGACCCAGAAATATTACCTCGGGTTAAGAACTTTGCTTCAGGATGAGAACAGAAATCGGGCAGCAGCAGTACAGCAGCAGTGGGAGGCCCCATTAGCTAAAGTGGTGCTTCAGGTCAAGAACGTTTTCAGGTTAAGAACGGACCTCCGGAACGAATTAAGTACGTAACCAGAGGTACCACTGTACACACACTTACCATGGGATACACAATTGAATTCAGTGGTACTTACAGTATTTCTGAGTAGACATGCATGTGGTCTAAGTCACATGAAAAGCAAAGGGGTTGTGATTTTCTTTCCATTGCTTTCAAAGGTTCTTAGTCATGGCTGGCTATAGCTGGAGCAGAGTCTGCTTTTCTGTGTACATGAAGAAACAGTTTGCTCAGTTCTCAGATTATGAATGTTTAACTGCTGCCTACCAACCACACATTTGGCCATTTCCTTTCATCTTGTGAAGATAAACTGATTTTCTCCAGTAATTACCCACTTCCTTTTCTGGATGGTTCTGGGTCCTAATTTACCTCTACAGAATGCTATGCAATAAATGATTTTTTTTAAAGTGTACCTGTTTTATTTGAATATCTTTGAATATTTATTAATATTTAAATGTATATGGTTATATGTATCAGTAGTGTACAACTTCTTTGCCCCAAATGACCACACACAGCAGCGCAGAGGCACATCTCAGTGGTGGACAGCCCCTGCCCCCCTCCCTGCCTTGTGCATCATATTCTCCATCAGAACTGCACTATCCCCAGTCTGCCAAACAGCTGCTTGGCGGGCTGGGGAAAATCTTATATATATGGAAGCCCAATTATGGCAGAGAGATAGCAAAACTCAGCAGTAGAGGCTGCTTGGTCACCTATGCAAGACACACTTGAAGGCCCCCAAGGGCTGCATGTGGCCCCCAAGTGGTGGGTTGAGCACATGAGGTCTAAATACTTATTTCATGGTCACAAAATGGGCAGATTAAAGCTATTTTAGGTTTATTACAAATTATATAAATACTGTAAAATACAGTAAACTATTTACAGATACAGCTCCGGTCACTGTGGCCCTAACAGTTACTATTTAGTTCGTAACAATATGGAATGGGGATGTCAGTGGTATAAAGACAGCAGAGAGTCAGGCCAGTCAGTGACCTGTGGCTACAATTAACAGACTCCCCTCCTTCCTGACTTATTTGGGCATTTCCCCTTGCACATTACTTTTAACCGAACCAAAGCACTGTACTATAGCACTGTTATACATGGAACTGCCTCTGAAGATGGTTTGGAAACTTCACTGGTGCAGAATTTGGCGGCCAGGTTGCTCATCAGGGTAAGAGGTTTGAGCATATTGCACCAATCCTGGGCCCAACTGCACTGGGTGACAATTAGTTTCCAGGCCCAATTCAAAGCGCTGGTTTTGACCTATCTTGTGAACCACCGTGTGATCTTTGGCTGAAGGGCAGTATAGAGATATAATAAATAACAATATCTTATTTCTGACAAGTAAGTATATACTCTTCTAAGGTCTCAAGCATCTATGAGGTCTTTTTAAGCACAGCAGCCTGGGAAGCAAGGTTACTTACATGGTGTGAATATCAGTTTACTTTGCCAGTACCCACTGAGTGTCTTGGGCTTGCTGGTTGGAAGGTCAGTGGTTTGAATCCATGTAATGGGGTGAGTTCCCGTTGCTCTGTCCCCACTTCTGCCAACCTAGCAGTTCAAAAGCACACCAGTGCAAGTAGATAAATAGGTATCGCTTTGGCAGGAAAGTAAAAGCGTTTCCATGCGTCACGGTGTTCCGTTGCACCAGAAGCGGTTTAGTCATGCTGGCTACATGACCTGGAAAGCTGTCTGTGGACAAATGCTGGCTCCCTTGGCTTGAAGCAAATGAGCGCCGCACCCCATAGTTGCCTTTAAGGTTACCAGATTTTTTTCAATAAATCCAGGGACACTGTTCAACTTCAATGGATTTTGTATGGGGACTGATTTGTAAATCTGGGGACTGTCCCCGGGAAATGGGGACATCTGGTAACCTTACTTTGACTGGACTTAACTGTCCAGGGGTCCTTTACCTTTACACTTCGCCAGTGTTTTTTTCTTTTAATGGCTTGCCATACTGTCTGAGGGAACTTTATGACGACAATCCAACCCCATATCGTAAGGGCAATTTGGGTCTTTCCCCCACCCCCCTTTTCCTGATGCCTTCTTTCCATTTCAATTACTGGAGACATTTTCCAGAAGTCACAAAAAGTTCAGCGGGTGTAGGAGTGTAGCCTCTCAAAGAATTCAGTGGGACTTACTTCTGAGTAAACCTAAATAGTATTGCAGCGTGGGTTTCATGAGGATCATAGAGAGACAAAATAGAAGATTGGAATCATGGGCTAGATGTTTGGAAAGTGCTGGATGGTGTAATAATGTTGGAGAACTGTACAGAGGCGAGATCTGCTGACTGGAACAAGCCCTGGTAATTTTATTATAGGGATCACAGTCTCTTGGTTGTGCAGGATTTTCATCTGGCCAGGCTTGCTTTTTGTTCTGTTAATACTAAAGTTGTAATCCTATAATTACATAAGTAGCTGCTGGATCAGGCCAAATGCCCATTTAGTCCAGCATCCTGATTTCACAGTGCCTGTGTGAAGCCCGCAGGCAGGCATGCATACTTGGCAGTCAACTCTGATGATCTTTTATTTTTATTCAATTATTTCTGGATTAAGTGAAAGCAAAGTGAAACAAAAATATATATGCAAAATTACGAGGGCGGCGTTAATGCACAGCTTCAAAGAATGAACGTCTAGTTCCTCTGGTCATGGAGAGTAAACACGTTTTCATTATCAGTATTGTTGATTGGTTGGGTGGGGTGGGGTGAGCTGTCCCGCCTTCACTTCGGAACACGGACGTTCGCCTGCGTGGCGAAACATCCACTCGCCCTGGGTGCTTGGACGCCTTATGCGGCCGGATCGCTCGCTTTTAGGTTTGCCACCCAGCTAAACCCCACTCATATCAAAGGCTGAAGAACTTGTATGTATGGGTTCTTCTGGCGCCCTTTCGCTTTGATTTCGGGACGCTGAGGGGTTAGCAATAGGACTCCGATAGGCGGCGCTCCTCCTTCCCGCCATGCGTGACAAAGTCAGAAGTAAGTGTATTCGAGGCTAGCGCTTCTGGACGTCGTGTGACAGGAGCCGCTGGCCGGTGAAACGAGAAAGGAGCCATGCAGGTTTCCCTCCTTCCTTCCTTCCCTCCCAGGGCGACTGCCCCAGCCGGTCTCCTCAGGCGTAACTCCTGGCAAGAAGCGCCAATACACCTGCCCGCTGCCCTCTCTCCCTCCTCCCCAATTGCCATGGGCTTTTGGACATAACGTGCCCCGCCCCTGGTTTTATTTTCCGGGGACAGGTGGCCACCAAGAGAGAAGCCACGTTGCCACAGCTCGGAAGGTATTAGCTTTGACCCTGGGCAAGTTGAGTCACCACAGCTGCCCCAGACACCCCACCCCACCTGCCCCGCGCGCCCCATGACGTCATCCCGGAGCGAGAGGCGTGGGGGGGAGTTCGTTTTGCCTCTCCCAACATGGCGCCGCTGCCGTCGCGTTGCTAGAGACGCTCTGCGGTCGCGACTCGGAAGGAGCAGAGGGGAGGGGGGCGCGGCGGGAGCGGCGCAGGCAGCTGGGCTGGCCGGGTAGAGAAGGGGAGGGAGTTGGTGGGACAGAGCGGGGAGTGGTGGCGCGGGGGGAGAGGCTGAGAGAGAGGAGGAGGATTTAAAGGAGCCATGTCCCCGGCGCGGCGGCCTCGGCTGCTGCTGCTGAAGAGGCCGGAGCCGGGTGGAGGGCAGAAGAGGAGGGTGCAGCGGGGCTGCCGAGGGGGAACGAGAAAGCCCACCCTGCCCTGAGCACCCAGCGCGGGGCAGCGGCGGCACCACTGGGTGCAAGATGGTGAGTGCGCCCCGGCGAGGCTGGGAAAGGAGGACCTGACCGGAGAGGATGGAGCCAGGAGGGGACGAGGAGGCGGTGCCTAGGAGGAGGGCAAGTGACAGGGAAGGAGGGAGGAGGAGGAGGGAAGGAGCGCCCGTGAATGAGCCTTGCTGTCAGGGAGGTAAGTGACAGGTAGGCCACGAGCCGGGCGGGAGCTCCGGCTGCTCTTCACCCCTGGAGCGGAGAGGAGTGGGGAGGTCAAGTGGTAGGGCGTCCGAGTGGGGCAGGTGGAAGGTGGCAGGTGCCCGGTCTCAAGGAGGCTTGGGCGGCGAGGCACATCCGAGGAGGCTGCAGGTGACTGGGGGGAAGCGCCCGGGAAGCCGGACAGGTGCCGGGGAAGGGGGAAGGTGTCCGTCAAAGGACTTCCGAGCGGCAGGCGGGTCACAGGTGTGCGTGGAGTGATGGGGATCCGGACCTGGCATCAGGTGATGAGGCTGGGCGGGATGCTCATGAAGGGACACACACCCTCTGCGTGGGTGAGTGGGGTGGTGGTGCTTAGGGTGGGGGCATGAATGACTCCCGAGGTTCTTCAGCAAGCCGGTAAGTCAATGTTTCTTCTGGGAGGGAGAGCAAATGAGCCTCGAGGTGGGTGGGACAAGAGAGGACACCTGCCTTTTGCTTGACCCAAAGATCCAAGAGTTTGGGGGCTTCATTGTAAAGAAGCCACAGTCTTCTCCTTGGCACAGTTCCTCTGTGTTGTCATGTGCTGTTACATGAAGTTATACTTGTGAGAAATGGTTGAGCTTGAACTAGTGCAATACATGAACTGCTGCACCCATTAGGATGAGGACTCACAGACATAGCTTGTCTTTGATAGGTCTACTTTGAGTCAGATTCATACCTCTTCTCCCCTTCTTTAAGTTGCTGTACTTGATTACCTGAGAGAGTGAGCCCCATTGCACTCTGTGGGACTTGCAACACAATCCTATACATGTCTACTAAGAAGTAAGTTTCCGATCCATTGATAGTGGCAATTTATTTGGTACATGCTCTCACTTGGGCAATTTGCCAAAGGTTTGCTGCTGCAGCAAATCAAAGAATCTGTTAGGACAGTGCTTAAGACTATTACCCTAAACCTACTTACTTGGAATAAAGACCAATAGAAATTATTGTGACTGTGCTGAGTAAGCATTGTTTCTATCAGGTTGTGAAATATGAAGCCTTGGACAATATTGGTGCACTTTAAAATGTTTTGAAGTTAATATGGGGTGAGGCATTTTCTGCTTAAATTATTATATTGTGTTTATCTTTGCCATACCCGGATGTCTTCCTGTGTTAAGTGGTTATGTCATTTGCAGACCTTAGTTTCCATATTTTCAGCTGGCACTGTCTATTGGAAAGGAAGTAGTGGGATGCTGAAGGTGAAATAGAACAGGTAGTGCCAGAACTGTTGAGAGTACTTGGATGCATCTTAACCTGTGTACAGTGAGAGTGAAAGCAATGCTTAGTGATGGGGATAGAAGAACTGCAAAATGAATATTTTTGAGGGAGGTAGTATGTATTGTTGATTTTTTGCACCATTGGTGTTGGGATTTGGAGTGAGACCAAATGTATACCTCCCTTAATTACCTGCAGGAAGCAGTACAATGAGACTCAATAATCTGCAGCAAAGGATTACTTTACTGAACATGGCCTGAAGAAAGGTTCGGTGTTGTTGGAATTTGGAAAAGTTATAACATTCAGTATGAACTATTTGAACCTTAACATATATAGTCCACCACATTACATGTGTTTGCCTATGTTTTAGATGAGTTTCAGGGGTATGGCCATGTTAATTTGTGGCAGCAAAATCAATGAATAATCTTGTGGCAATTTAAAAGACTAACATCTATTATAGCATAAGCTTTTGTGGACTAGAGTCCACTTCATTTGACCAGTCTCTGGTGAATGTTCATTGCCATTGATTAGTTCAATTAACCAATTAATACTTGTAGCTGTGATAGCTCAAGTCGGTAGAACATGAAACTCTTAATCTCAGTGTCAGAGGTTTGAGTCCCACATTGGACAAAAGATTCCTGCATTGCAGGGGGTTGGACTAGATGATCCTCATGATTCCTTCCAATTCTGCAATTCTGTGATTCTATGATACCCATATAATGCTCAGTTAAAAGACACAACTGCCTGGTTTACATGTCACACTAAGCCAAAACATGACTTGTAGGTGTGTAGGCTTCCAGCGAAGATAATGTGACTGCCTTGCTGCTCTTCCAGTCTTACTGCTGCTATGTTGAGCTATGCCATGGTTTAGCTTAGTGTGATGTGCAAGTCAGGCCAGTGTATGAGGACTGCTGTAATCCTAAAGGAATGAAAACTCTTAAAAAGAACTAAAACAGGCACTTACAGGGCATCCTATATGTAAAGGTTTGTCAGTGGTGCCTTTTTAATTACTCCCAATAGACTGATAGTGAATAGTGACTCCAAGTCTCCCTTACTGCAGGCATGTAACTGTTTGCCTTTCTAGAAGCTACTGATTTAGGTCAAATAAGAGATGAAAAGTCCAGCTAGGGCTTAGAGTTTACTAAAGCTATCAGATTCCTTTGCTCTGCTCCTAGCTTTCATGTTTCTTATAGAGACGCAGGCAGGAAAACAAGTAAGCTGTTGGGAGTCTTTTAGGAATAATGTGAAATGAGGTGAGTGGTAACTGTAGAGAAGTCTTTCTTGGTTGGGGAAGGCCCTCCACTTATGGAGTTCTCTGCCAAAGAGGTTTGTCTAGTATGTATATTGTTATTTCTGTTGGATAGTTTTGACACTAATTGTTTTTAGTATATGGTGATTTTTATTGCTATAAACTTACTTGTGGGGGGAATAAACTGAAAAGCAGTATAGAAATCTTAAAAGATAAGTTAACTGGTGAGGACAGGTAGAAGCAGAGTTTACTATTTGATTGCACACCCTGGGGAGTTGCTCTTTGCCTCTCGTGGGTGGCAGATTGCTTGACTGGTGATGGAAGACAGGGCTTCTTTTGCCTGCTAGTATTCCCTAGGCCTCTAACAGTTGCTTATTGGTTCCTCCATGATGTGTTACTGCAGAAATGTATGTAATAGGAAGACCTGCTAAGTAATAGTTGAGGGTTAAATGTATGCATGCATTTGTTACTGAAGCTGTGGAATTAACTTCTTTTAAAAGAAAAGGCTTGTTTTTATTAAATTTAGAACTCAGTCTGCTTGCATGTTCAGGCAGTTGTTGATTAGCTATGCCTTGTGTATTTGAAGGCTTGTGATTGCAGCTGAAAGACTGAATGCATGGTTTTTCATTGTGACTGAGTTATTAAAACGCTTCATAACATTTTACTATAATAGTAGCTCTGTTAATTGGTTTATGATGAAGATGGAAACCACAGGAGGGGAGGATGCTTTTGTGCTTGAATCCTGCTTGTGAGTTTCCAACAGTATCCAATTGGCCACTGTGAGAATAGGATGCTGGACTAGGTGGGCCCAATGGCCTGATTCAGCAGACTCTCCTTATGTTTTGAAGATGAATTTCTGAGCTGAAATGCAGCAAGGTATAGAACAATATTTGTTGTTGTTGTTTAGTCGTTTAGTTGTGTCCGACTCTTCATGACCCCATGGACCCAGAGCACACCAGGCACTCCTGTCTTCCACTGCCTCCCGCAGTTTGGTCAGACTCATGTTGGTAGCTTCAAGAACACTGTTCAACCATCTTTTCCTCTGTTGTCCCCTTCTCCTTGTGCCCTCCATCTTTCCCAACATCAGGGTCTTTTCCAGGAAGTCTTCTCTTCTCATGAGGTGGCCAAAGTATTGGAGCCTCAGCTTCAGGATCTGTCCTTCCAGTGAACACTCAGGGCTGATTTCCTTAAGAATGGATTGGTTTGATCTTCTTGCAGTCCATGGGACTCTCAAGAGTCTCCTCCAGCACCATAATTCAAAAGCATCAATTCTTCATCAATCAGCCTTCTTTATGGTCCAGCTCTCACTTCCATACATCACAGCTGGGAAAACCATAGCTTTAACTGTACGGACCTTTGTCAGCAAGGTGATATCTCTGCTTTTTAAGATGCTGTCTAGGTTTGTTATTGCTTTTCTCCCAAGAAGCAGGCGTCTTTTAATTTCGTGACTGCTGTCACCATCTGCAGTGATCATGGAACCCAAGAAAGTAAAATCTCTCACTGCCTCCATTTCTTCCCCTTCTATTTGCCAGGAGGTGATGGGACCAGTGGCCACGATCTTAGTTTTTTTGATGTTGAGCTTCAGACCATATTTTGCGCTCTCCTCTTTCACCCTCATTAAAAGGTTCTTTAATTCCTCCTCACTTTCTGCCACCAAGGTTGTGTCATCAGCATATCTGAGGTTGTTGATATTTCTTCTGGCAATCTTAATTCCTCCTTGGGATTCATCCAGTCCAGCCTTTTGCATGATGAATTCTGCATATACGTTGAATAAGCAGGGAGGCAATATACAGCCTTGTCGTACTCTCCACTATGACCTGTCCATCTTGGGAGGCCCTGCATGACATAGCTCATAGCTTCTCTGAGTTATTCAAGCCCCCTCGCCACGACAAGGCAGTGATCCATGAAGGAGATAGAACAATATAGGCAGGTTATTTAGCCTCTTCAGAAAAACAATATATGTGGAAGGGTTTCTGTGAACATGGCCCTATGTATGGTGCCAGAGAAAGAGAGCCCAAAGAGCACTTCTTTGTGTAAATTATCATACTTTCAGAGGGGAGAGACCACAGCTCCTGAAAAGATTCTTTGAAAACTCTTCTTGGATCTGTTAATACCGTAGTCTCTCTCTGCTCACCTTGCCTAAGCCACAATGGGAAAATTCAGATTGTAACTTCTCTGGGGTTGAGGCATATCTCCCCAGAGTAATGTCTGTAAAGAACCTTGTATGTACATGGATAGTGTTACTTAAATAATTTTCTCAAATTCTTCATCAGATTGATTTTTCTCTTTGAAGTTGCATTGCTTCTATATACTTACCAACAAAGTATATTATCACTAAATAAAACTGTCTAGAGGTCACTTGTGACAGAAAGTGGTACATAAAGGCATTCAACAAGACATGACAATTGTGGTCTGCTAACCAGGAAGTTTTACACACAAACACAGTTTGGGCACTAGAAACAGTAATATCATTCTTAGGCTGCAATCTTGTGCACTCTAACCTGAGGAAAAAATATAACAGGTCCTACTTCAGAGTAAACTTACATGCTATTGCAGTTTAGTTTCATTTAAATGGTTTTGATAATTGTACTGCTCCAGCACGTTTTGGTGGATCCAGACTATAATAATCTTAAAATTGTGAACTTGTATTGCTGTGGGAAACCTTTCTGTGGAACTAATGCCATTCTTTTTCATTTTTTGTGTCTGTGTTTTTCTACAGTATCGGTGGCAAATGATGAAGTTTCTGTATTATATTTCTGAACTTAACCCTATAAAAGGCTTCTATGGCAATTTTGAGTGCCTGAACTGTGCTTTTAATAACTGCCACTTTAGAAAAATTAATTACTCTGTAACTGCCAAAATAATTTCCTCCTTGAGTAAATTGCTCTGCTTTCTCCTGGCAAAGGTGCACAACAGAAGGAATTCTGGCAGTGCCTCAGGCCACCTTGGCCAGTATTTTCTGTGCAATGATAGTTGTCAGAGGTAGCTTGTTGGTGGCACGGCCTGTTTAGTTCTTCAGCCTCAAAACCAGAAGAACCTAATAGGACAGGCAGTTTGAGAACCAAATTGCCTCTCATGATTAGGATGATGATGCCAGGCAAAGTGTTTGTGTATATAGACCTAATGTTGTTGCTGCTCTTCTTCTGTAGCATCTTTGTGAACTAATATTGGATTTACAAGGTCACTCCTGGCACATGCCACAGTGTGACAGATTGGGAAGACATGATTCAGGGGGATTGTTGTGGCTCGTCTGGTGAATGTGTCATCCAGGAACAGCCTGTATGGAAGAAAGGTGCAACAAGTTTGTCACCTTGAGGAAAAAGACTTGCTAAGCTGTTGTCTCCTGTATTTTATCTTGCACCTCTCATGCACCAGCCACATGTGTTTACTTAGATTGCCATAGCCTCACTTATCACCACTTTTGGGCATCTATCTCCTCCTAGTGGTAACTACATTTGTTGCTCTGTTGCTTGCACTAGTCTGTGCACACTCTTCAGTGCTCACTGCTACGTTACAGCACTTCTTGAGGTTCCAAATGGACATTCTGCATCTTGGTTTTAGATTCTAGCTAGTACAGTATAAAGAGAACAAATCTGGGCTCCATAGAAGTAGCCAATAAGATAATAACATGATGCCCGTGGACCAGGCAACATGTAAGGGCCTCTTATGTCTGCTCTGTTAAAATATTCTTAAATGAAGATAGAGCTCTGACTGATGAATTCATTTTGTTTTGTAATTAGTTATTTCTTTCTGATTTGGGGTTTAAGCTTTTGAGGCATACTGTGGTCACTTCCTTTCCATTGCTAACTTTCTGGCTTGAATTTTAACCTAAAGTTCTTTCACAGTTTCATTAAGTAATTTTTTTTTGGGGGGGGAACCCTCTATTGGGAAGCCTGAGAGAAAAATGTCTGTATAGAATTCTTAGCTGCCACTGTATGCACATGTATGTGAAAACCAATGTCTACTTAGAAGTACAAATCCCGTTTCAAAGGAGCTTGCTCCTAGATAAGTGAGTATAGGCTTTCAGCCTGAGGCCCATTTACCTGCAAGTAAGTTCCAGGATACGGGTGGTGCTGTGGTCTAAACCACAAAGCCTAGGGCTTGCCGATCAGAAGATCGGCGGCGGGTTCGAATCCCCGTGACGGGGTGAGCTCCCATTGTTGTGTCCCAGCTCCTGCCCACCTAGCAGTTCAAAAGCACGTCAAGTGCAAGTAGATAAATGGGTACTGCTCTGGCGGGAAGGTAAATGGCGTTTCCGTGCGCTGCTCTGGTTCGCCAGAAGCGGCTTAGTCATGCTGGCCACATGACCTGGAAGCTGTCTGTGGACAAACGCCGGCTCCCTCGGCCTATAGAACGAGATGAGCGCCGCAACCCCACAGTCGTCTGCGACTAGACCTAATGGTCAGAGGTACCTTTACCTTTACCTTTAAGTCGCAGTGAACCCAATGGCTTGAATACGGAGGAGTTCCCTTCTGCTGGTAGGATCATCCTGTGATTAGGGTTCTGCTCATGAGACTCTCTTGCAGCTGGATGAGAGGTAACCTTTGCTGATTTCCCCCTGCAGCACCTTGTGCCCTCCACTGAAGGGTTGGGGAACTACCTGAAGGAAAAGGAGAGGGGCTGCTGGGGGAGTGGGAAAGATACAGACAGACAGACAGACAGACACACTTCCTACTGCCAGCAGAATCCATCCTAGATCAAAAGCCTTCTGTGCATGGAAGGGACACTTAGGGATTTGAACTGATAGGCCCCATATAAACATAAAATGGACTGGGCTGTTAACAGTAGATTCCCAAATACTGTGATTCATTGTTTGTTATGTGTCCTTTACCTGAGGATTGTGTGTATGTGGTAGTATTTCATATTAATTACCGAGGAAAGTTCTTAGGTAATGCGGAGTGCAAAATAATGATTTTGAAATTAAAGTTTTATAGAAAGGAAGCTGTATGTTCATGGCATGTGTTCTCCCCAGTCAGTTTTAATGTACAATGACAATGGAACTGATAAATTTGGACAAAAATAATTTGTGTCTCACTGGTAGCTAGTTTATCTGGTCAGGGTGTGGGTTAGTTGAAGAGATAATAGGACTAGTAAGAGGGGCCCAGTGACAAGAGCATGTAGTGGATGTGTGAGAGAGATAATATATACACAGCCAGTTCTAGAAGAAAGGTGGTTTCTGTGCCGAGAATTAATTGGGATCTCTGAAAGAAATAGGAGTTCTTGATAATAAATATATAAATATATTTAAACTAATAGGACATGTCTAAAATGCATTAATGAGTCCTGTATTTCTTGCTGTGTATGAAATTGGTTTCAGCATATTATTTTGCTCAATGTGACAGTGACAGTTTGAAGGAATTACCTGAACCCACAACGAACTCCATTATGTCTTGCTTTAAAATTTGTTTTAGCTCAATTCTGTAGGCCTGAAACTAGAAAGAGCAGTGTTGATAAGAAATGGCATAGTAGCTAGCTGGAAAACAGAAGATTTCACATAATTCTATAACAAACAGTGTAAATCCTGTGTGTAGGCGTAGTCATTATGAGTATACGGAGGAAGGTAAAAGAAAATTCCCAAGAGCACATCCCTTGAATTATGATATCCCAAAGGTGGATTGTATCAATATGCTGTGAATGCTGTGAAATACTACCGGGTATTTCTGTTGATGCTGATCTGAGTTGGCTTCATTGTTGCAGACCAGCCCACAATTCAGCAGATTCCTCTCTTTCCCATCACCCCATGATGGTAATGTCTTTTGCTTATTTATGTGGAATGCTTTGCCCTTGCATCTCATTACAGCTGTTGAACTGTGGATCCTATCAGGTGTCATGCGAGGCAGTGTTCTCTAAACTGAGGTCCCCAGATGCTGTTGGACTACAACTCCCGTCAGGGTTGGTGGGAGTTGTAGTCCAACAGCCAAGATAAAAGAAAACTGTTGTAAGGGAAGTAGGGTATCCCTGTGGACCTGGCGAACATAAGTGTCATGCAGTTACCCTTCCTTGTTTTCACTTGCACTCAATGCAACCATTCTCCTCTGAGGAGATGACTTGTTTTGTGGAGCATAGATTGCAGTGGTACAATTTAATGCTTGTGCTGCAGCACTATTAGTGCCTCAAGTTCCCATTCAGAAACATATTGGCAATGGCTAAAATGTGGTTAAGACACACTTTTCATTAAGGATGTGGACAAGTCTATAGAGCTCATCCCACTGTTATTTTATAGTGAAGGTAGGGACCTACTCTTAAATCCCAAACTAGATAATTCATTGTGGACAATCTTCCTGGCAAGTTCCAGAGGGATAGTCATACTAATCAATTGTAGAAAAACAACAACACCTCTGACTCTTTGATTATGATAATAAGAACATTAGCGATCAGCTGGATCAAGCCATAGGACCACCTAGTCCAGCACTGTGGCCAAACACAGGTGCCTATTCTGAGAAGTTTAGACTCAGGATCTGAGTGCAGTAGCAGCACTCTCCCCGCCAGAGGTTCACAACAACTGACATTCAAAGCATACTGCCTCTTGGCAGTGGAGGTAGAACATGACAATTATGGCTAATAGCCACTGTTGCCAAATAAAGGGAAAGCCCTTTGAAACGTGATATAATACCGCTTAGAATTGGTGTGGGAAACCTGTAGGCTTTCATATGATGCTCAGGCTCCATCACCCCCAGCCATCACGGCTAGTGGGCAGAAATGAGGAGACCTGTAGACAAACCATATTTGGAGGCCCACAAGTTTGCAATCCCTCACATAGGTTATAGTGGCTTCTAGTCTGCTGAGTCAGGGACTGAGCTGGCACTGCAGGACTGATTCAGACTTGTTACTGGGTCATGGCCAGACCTGCCAGCCTTCCTGTCCAGTCTGGGCATGCTACAAACTACTACTATCTGTTTCACATGCTGCAGGTTGGCCACCCTCTGTCCTACAGTGAAGTTGAGGTTAATATGTTTTTCATTTTTCATATTTTTCATTTTCTTGTAGCATGCTGGTCTGTTGAAATAGGAGTTGCTGTGCTCCACACCAAAATTTTAAGCTGTTCTTAGGCCTTAGCTACAATTTTTAAAGCATTTGTTACATAAATTCAGAAGCTGTTAAGTGTACTGCATCTTAACCAAAATGTCTGAAAAGGGCTTGTGTGAAATTCAGTCTTTTGAACATTTTGTCACTTTTTTATTATAGGTTGTCTGGCAGTAATTGATGCAAATCCACCCAAAGCCTTGATGTTTGGTTTGTCAAATTGACACGGTGAAATCCACAAGGAATGGAGAAAGCTATTCCCACTACTTTATCAGAACAGCAGAAAGAGCACAAGGATGATGGAGAAAATACTGCGCCAATGTCCCTGGTGTCAAAAAAAGAGGATTTTGCTGCCCTTGAGTGCACTCAAGGTGAAGAAAGAATAACTGCCTTTATTAAAGATGCAAAAACATCTCTGGAAAGTGTGGCTTTGCTGAGGGCGTCAAAGGAAGGGGGGGTTGTTCTCAAGGAGACTGTCCCTGGTTCTTCAGAGAAACTAGAAGTGATGAGTAGAGAGGGAAAAGTGACGGATGAGATGTGTAACCGTAAAGAGGAGCCCAGCTTTTTGACACCATTTACTCATCAACAGCCAGATGCTGCTTTGGAAGCCTGTAAAGTGACTGGTAAGTCCAGTGCATTGTGATGACAGGCACTGTCTTAAAAAAACAAAGCAAAACAACTTTTATAGGTTTGTTTCTTTCAAAGTAGATAAAAGGTAGAGGCCAGGCAGGCCTCTGAGATGAAAGTGAAGAAATATCAGCCTAGAGAATCGTCTGAAGCCACTGCGAGATGGTTCTGTTGCTGTGACTAATTGCATCCAAGTAGAAGACTGTGCACTTCCTTCAGTGCAATGTGTGAAGTGGCCTATAGTATGTTTGCTTGTGACATATAGGAAGAGGATCAAAATGGATCTCAAGAGTTCACCAGCCTAGTTGTAGCTTGTGAGTTCAGCACCACAGACAGGGGTCTGATTTAAGCAGTGCATGTTAGAAAGCCCTAGCCCAATAACTGTTTTATGCAGACTAATACTAGGAAGTATTTATATCATAGGTTTGTCAAAGCTGTGACGCTAATAGTATCCTTTGACTTCATATGCCAACTGTGCAAGTAAAAATGGCTGTTTTGCTGTTTAGCCATTTGGGCATGCATGTTTTAACTGATAGTCCTCTTTATGCCTATTTAAGGTAATAGCCTGTAGCATTGTGCAGTGGTACATTCCAAGGAAAACTGTGAAAGACATACAACAGAAATTGTCCTTATCCCGTGTATGTAATTGAGACTATGAGAAGGCTGCAACAGGTGCAATGATTCCTGCTCCTTCTGAGCTTTGCCACTTTCCCCTCTGCTACAAATGGCTGATTTGCCATTTTCCTCTGCTACGATTTGTGGTGTTCTTTGTTTATGAGACACGTGTGCAACATAGGAATACGCTGAGGTGACATCGAACACTTCTGTAGTTCCACAGGAATGCAGGAGGATCTGCTCTCATTCCGACTGCAGAGTTCATTTTTTAAAAGAACTTAGACATTTGAAGCACTTACTTATGAAGAACAAACATACTGTACAGTAAGTAAACGTGACTCTGTAAACACAGCATTTCCCCCCAGAGAGTGCCATGAATTACTGTTGTGACCACAGTGCGGAATGTGTCAGAGGCATTCACTGAATGTTGTTACTGATGAGCAGCATAACGCCTTGACATCCACTGCGCCTGCTGTTTTGTGAATCATTGAGTTCGTTGGAGGCTGGGTACCCATCTGTACATCTGAAGTGCTTAAAAGAAAAGCAAAACTCTGCTCAAATGTTCCTTGTATTGTATGCCACGGAAAGCTGAATCCTAACAACTTGTATGAAATTCACAAATTTGGTGGTGTTGGCTTATTCTTGGTTACCTAGCTTGTTTTGTTTCTGTTAGTCATGAAGGAGGACAGAGAAATATGTATAACATGAAACAACAGCCTTACCTCAGCATTATATCAATTTTTTTTTTTTGGCCTATGCTCTTGGGGGTGGGTTTCTCTTTTTTTTGTGGGGTGCAGTCAGTCCTGTGGGTTAGGAGTGGGTCACCCCTGCACAAGACATTCTGTTTTTGACACTTCAGTTTTATATTATCTTCTTGTGCTATACAGCAGTATTAACTAGCTTGAATATGGCTGATGCTGTGACCTGCTCTTTTCTCAACTACATACTGTGTTGCACCACTGGCATTTGTTTGTAGGAGATTGCCATGCTCATAGGTTCCTTTCAGGGATAAATATTGTCAAGGTCCCGATGATAGTCAGTACTGCCATCAGTGGTGTAGTGGTAAATGCAATCCCTCCACGACAATCCCTGTAACCAATGCTGACGTCAATTCCAAGCTAGCTTTTTACTCGTAACCACCCTCCAGTCTTATGGCAATTTCTGCTGGACTCAGAAGGTTCCTTGCTATTTTATGACCTACCGGTTGGCCATAATAAAGGGATTTTGGAATTTTCCAAAGTAAACATGGCAGCTTAACCCTTAGATGTTTGTGCTAATACCAGCCACCTCTTTCTATGCTTAGTTTCTTAGTTTCTGAGAAGACTAGAGTGTATTTATTTGGCATGCAGAGGATTGGCAGATAGTGCCCCAGGAGATGATATTGTCATCCCTGCTGTGACATAAGTGGCAGTGTTTTTGTCCTTGCTCCACTACGCCATTGACTGCCATCCTGGTATTTAAGTTATAACAGATATCTGTCATGGACAGTATCTCAGTTATGACAGATGAGAATTAATCTGAACACGTTAGATGAGTTGTACATTGGAGAAGAAAATAGTAGGCCAGTTGTGTTCAAGGAACAGGTGTGCTTAAACAAAATAGCAAGTATGATGTGAACCCTCCAGAAGAACAGTTCTAGGAAGGGAATGGTCACTAGCGAAATAAGGCAGCTTAACTACTGAGTGTTTGGTGGCCTGCAAGAAGCAGGTTTGCCTGGTCATTATTGCTTTGCTTTGACTGCTCAGTAAACCTGCTGGGCAATGCTGTGGGGTTAACTGCTAGGGCTTTGGAGTAAGGCAAGAAACTTCAGCACTCCGTATAGGTGACAGCATATGCATTATGCACTGAGTTGGGTCACACAAAGGTGTGTAGCGTTCAGCCTTTAGTTTCGTTACCTTTAGGCTTGCCATATTTCAAAAAGTAAAAATCTGGACACCCCCCAATACCCGCCTTGGATTCCCTGCCTTCCCACTTCCCTCAGCGGGCACGTCCGGCCAATGCTTCACTTGCACATGAGCCTATGTTGCCTCCCTTTTACCTGCAGGAAACAGTGGGAGTTGTCAGGAGGAGCGCTCGCACCTTGTGGCCGGGTGGGCAGGGTCGGAGACGTAAACAGTGGGTCCAGGCCCCTGGGAAATGTGCATAAGGTGCTGGCACAGCGGCCACGGCAAGAGCCCACTGCACTCAGGACACTGGGCCATTGCTGTCTAGTGCACCACCCACGCCTCAGAGAAGCAGTTCCCTGACAGGGCAGCCATGCATGGCCAAACAAGGGAGGCAGCGGGCAGGGCCAACAGCAGCTGCACCATGGGCAACTGGAGCCCTCGCTGTGTGCCCCACAAAGAAACCCCAGGAAAAAACCCAAAAAATTGCCTCAGGCGCCATTTGGGCGTCCAATTTCCAGGCATGTCCAGAATTTTCCAAATGTATGGCAAGCCTATTTATTTCCCCCTTTTCTCTCCAGTGATGGGCCTGGTCATTTTGTCCCCTATTCTCTCAGTGTCTTTATTACCACCATCTCTGGATGAAGTAATTCTGTAGAATTGTAGCCTGCTTTCAGTAGGAGTTTCTAAGCTTTTGTTGAGAGGGTGTAGAAAAACCTGATCTTGTTCTCTCACTAGTATATTAAAACCAGCAAATATTTTGGGAACTGGGTAGCTTCTATGGCAAAATGCCTTGCCCCTAAATATGGGTTTTTACTCGTAATTAAATTTAATAAATTTACAAGAATATGCATATAATATGATTGTAGTCTCTGTTTCTTGAACGAAGCACTCAAAAAGTTTGGTGGGTGGTCCATTGATTCTCAAAATTTAGAAACTCTTAAAAATGCCTATATAATTTTCTTTGCAATACTGTGGCTCTGAAGTCTTTACACAAGCAATCAATTTAGCTAGGAATTTTCCAGATAAAATAACTCACATGTCCTCCCTTGGGCTGTATGCATCATGTAAACATTTAGAAAAACACATCACAAGCCTGGCTGTTGTGTTGGAGACAGGAAATGTAGTGATTTTAAAAATCCTAATCCTACACTTTTCTGGATGGATACATTCAACAGGACTGAGCAGTCACTCATCCCCCTCCTCATTTAACTTGTGTGTCTCACACATGCTTGTTTCTCGCAGAAGCTCTCGTTTAACTAAGACGGGCATACTCTAACTTTGACACAACCACCTATTATTTGGTCACTGGAGTGAGCCCCTGCCCCTGCCCCACCATAGCACAGACCTCACTCTCTTCTCAGTCTCCACATCAACCAGTCCTGCCCCTACGATTTCCACTTCTGCCAGAAAACTTGCAAAATTGCTGACCTGGATCTGGCTCCACTTGCAAGATTGGGTGGGAAATGAAGGGGGCCAGTGGGGAAAAGAGGTGTCTCCTTCTGAACAGCATTCACCACTCATCTCCCAAGTAAAAGTGTTGCTGCCTATGCCAGTGCTCCAACCACTGCCCCATCTTCCTGCCTCTGCCTCATGCTTACAAACATGGGGCAACAGCTAATCAAGGGACAAAGTGGCATCACACGCAACTTGCAAGGAAGGAAAGAGAGCGATCCACAGTTGCCTAGGCAGTGTATTACAAATCCCAAGTGACCTCGTGAAAACTAATCTACATCTCAGAAAGGAATCTTGCACATGCATTAGTTATAAGAAAATTTAGGACTTTGAGAGGGGGAACATAGTAATTTCCAAATGACTTTCATAATTATCAGCCAATTTCCAGCTTAGGTTCCCGTCTGTTTCGAACTGTGGTTTGCAAAAATGAAAATCTGGCCTCTTTAAGAGGCATACAGATGGTATCTGATGGCAAGTCTACGTGGGTTGTTTTTTTTAAGGGGGCAGGCAGTATTGTGATGCTGCTGCAGCAGCACAGAAAGATAGGGCTTTTTACATTGAACACACAAGCTAGAATATTGCACATTCATGTTGTCATTTCTTTCCTTTCATGCAAGTTTCTAGCCCTTAAGACTGTAAAGATAGGCTCGAAAATGTGTGTGAGCAATGTCTGAAATCTCTGGAGCCAGAGAGAGATTAAACAGCACTTCCTGTGGACACAGAATGACTCTGCTATATATAGCTTCATGTCTCTCACCAGATATACAAGTGTCAGAATAAAACCCAAAGCAAGAAAATAAATACAAATTTGTTTGCATAGGCTGGGATCCAAAGAACTACTTTAGGGATGTGCCCGATGGCATTTTGTTTCCCCATCTCTTCTTTGAACAGCAGGCATCCATGCCATACCACAAACTCTGCCAATTAAGCAATTAAGTGTAGTGGTTAAGAGCGGTAGACTCATAATCTGGGGAACTGGGTTCGCGTCTCCGCTCCTCCACATACAGCTGCTGGGTGACCTTGGGCTAGTCACACTTCTTTGAAGTCTCTCGGTCCCACTCACCTCACAGAGTATTTCTTGTGGGGGTGGAAGGGAAAGGAGAATGTTAGCCGCTTTGAGACTCCTTCGGATAGTGATAAAGCGGGATATCAAATCCAAACTCCTCCTTCTTCTTTAAAAAAATCTATTGAAAGCTTCAGAAGGAATTTGTTATGATGTCATTGATAACAAAATGCCAGCCCATATTTTTCCCCACCCATGTAATTCAGATTTACCCTTTCTGAATAAATCCAACATTTATTTTTAAATATTGCCAATAATCAATTTGTGATATTCCATGACCCATTTACAATATTAAGCCCCTGTCTGGAAGCACCATTATGATGTTCCCTTATGCCAGTTTAGGCAGACTGGAGATTTCTACTGCATAGCTGTAATCAATGAGAGTTTGTAATTAAGAGGTTGTTTTATAAAGATGGCAGACAATATTCATCCTTAGACTAGCCTTATAACTAGCTTGAAAATGTGTGGTCAGCTTCTGTTTACCAGTAATTGACTCAGAAAATATAGTTGTAGCTGGGTTTCTTGTTTATCCCCATATCCTTTAAAATGAAATCTCATCCTATCTATTGTGGTTGATGCCATATGTATTTATTGGCAAGCCACTTTGTGAAGGCATTTTGCCTTGAAAAAGCAGGATGCAAATGCCAAAATAAAATGTTTTCCCCCTTCTCCTGGTGTAGCACCACTACCTGCCATAATATTCAGTTGTGTTTAAACCCCAAAATATTGTCTGCAATAATGGACTTGTACTTGATTTACAGGTGGCGCTGTGGGTTAAACCACAGGCTTGCTGATCAGAAGGTCAGTGGTTCGAATCCCTGCGACGGGGTGAGCTCCTGTTGTTCGGTCCCAGCTCCTGCCCACCTAGTAGTTCGAAAGCACGTTAAAGTGCAAGTAGATAAATAGGTACTGCTCCAGCGGGAAGGTAAACGGCATTTCCGTGTGCTGCTCTGGTTCGCCAGAAGCAGCTTTGTCATGCTGGCCACATGACCCGGAGGCTGTCTTCGGACAAACGCCGGCTCCCTCGGCCTATAGAGCGAGATGAGCACGCAACCCCAGAGTCGGACATGACTGGACCTGATGGTCAGGGGTCCCTTTACCTTTACCTTACTTGATTTACTTGACTTATTCTGACTGCAATATTTGTGTTCTATTTACTGTAGAATTTGATATCCTCTGACCACCTCCACCCTCCGTTGATTGAGAGTAAAGATTTTGGCTCAGCTTTACCTTTCTATAGACTCAAATGGTCATTCAGTTGAGTGGCCACCTCTGCTCCAGTTAATTTCGGACAAATACTTGGAAAGTACAAGATGCCGTGAGAGATGACTCCCTCCAAGCTCATTTTGTAAAAGCTTTGGGAGTCATTTAAAACAGTTGTTATTATGTTGGCAGACAAATGTGAACAATACTGATCCAGGGTTGGATTGCACATTTTTTTCCAAATAACATAGGAAATGACTTGTAGAAACTGGTGGCAAATCTGCTCCTCTAGAACACAATCTCAGTGGGAGTAGGTGAAAGTAGAAGAGTCTCAGTTGCTGTCTGATGGTGAGGGAGGTATTCAGGTTAGCTTGCTGAAGTGAAAAGAGTGGTCTTATAATATGTGTTCTGCTGCCTGAAAGAACTTTTTTTGCTTTTATCCTGATGTCACACTGAGTCTGCTTCAGATCTGCCAGCCTCTTAAAGACTCTGACTGTCAGCGCACAAAGGTCTCTTTCATAAACTCACAGCTCTTTCTTCTGAGCGGCTGTATCTGTAGCTTCCTTCTGTGAGGAACTTGCCATTATGTTTCTGAGTTTGTTATGCTTAAGTTTTAAATCTGACAAAGGATGTGCTCTTTGACTGTGGAGCAGCAGGAAATGGAGAGAGCTCTGGATGCCAAAAATCACCAAAATGTTCACTTGAAGTTGGTGACCAATGAATGTTGAAGCAAGCATTCTCAGGGGTCCAGAATGTGAAGCAACTGCCCCCTAACATTTAGGCCACATCTTCAGATCCATTTCTGAAATCTTACAGGCTTTGTCAAACCAACAGTGAGGGAGTTTGAGATCTGTGGGCTGAGGCAGTGGATAGAAGTGATGTTACTAATTATTTGTGCATCTGATTGTTCAGTTTGCCCACACACTTACCCCATGTCTGGCACTATTGTGGTGGTGTTGTTTTCATTGGGGTCATAGCAATGTCTCATAAGCACACCACAGAAGCTCCTGGAAATGGACTTGTGGTTTTGACGTGCCTTGATTATGAATGGTTGGGAGCCCCACCAAAAGATGATAAAGCATTAAACTTGCAATTGATTAGTGCAGTGTTCCAAGACCTAATGGTTTCTGTGTCGGCCAAGTTTGTGATCAGTGTGAGAAGATGAACAGTAGACCCATCAAGCTGGAATCGTAGTTCAGTAAGAATGACTGCATGATTGCAATAGCGTTGTATATTTATAATGCATGCAGCAGCACTCGTAACTGTGTTTTAACAGTTTGTGTTTAATGAGCTCCACTGAGATGTTATGGAGGGGGTGGTTCAATCCTATGAAAGAATGGAAGGAGTTTGGGGAGTTGGAGCTTGATGACCCGGGGAGGGTCCCAGCAGGTTGGAGGAAGCAAAATCGTGCTACCAAGAAATGTTGTAATACAAGGAAGGGGCCCGTGATCCAAAGAGTAAGCATCTGGATCCAGAGGAGATATCAAGTGGGTTGACAAGGAAGTGTTCCTCCCCTGTGGTATCTGATGCCTCTCATCAGACTTCTCCTATTGTGGAGCTACCTTTGGTACCACCTCCTGTCAGTGAAGAGCTTCCCCCTTCTATGGAAGCGACTGGGAATAAGTCAGATGCTGTGCTGGTGCCGACTCCTTTCCCGCCTCCATGGAGATGCCAGCGCAGACAAACTTTGAAGGCCCAACCCACTCATAGGAATCTGAGTGCCCATTTACTTACCCTGTCCCAGGACTGCAGCTGTTTGCTGTGCGAAGAACTGTGCTCACCTTGCTGTTCAAGCTCACATTGCTTGTTGGATCAAAGTCTTAGCTGGTGCTTAACCATGTCGCTATAGTTTCCTTGCACCTGCTAAACCTTGTAACCAGTGCCTTGCTTATGTACCTATCTGATTTATGACTTTGGCTGAAACAGAGCTGGGAGTGTGAGTTCTTTGACTGTCACTTGTCAGTGAGGGCCAGGATGTTTTCTATTCATTTCATGTTTATTCATTTCATGTTTATACCACTTTATAGTTTTATGGGAAAAATCTCAAAGCGGCTAACAATGCATTAAAACATCAAAGTATACATTCAAGGCAACATAATTAAGAGAAAACTAAAATATTATCTTAAAGATTTCAAAATAAAACATTGTAAATGCGGTCAACTACAGAATGCACATTTAACACAGCAAAGATAACCAAAAAAAAAAAAATCAAAAGAAAACATTACTAAAGGAAGTCAAGTATAAAATGTGCATTTAAAACAGCATACCGTAGTTAGCAAGAGAATAAAATATTATCAGAAGCATAGAACATACCATATCTAGTGGGCCGTGGCTGTGGAAGCTCAGGCTCAGTGACCTGGATCTGCACTCAAAGACAGCCAAGATACCATCAAAATCACTGCAAGTCATGCTCAATCTCCACATCCCTTTTAAAAGCTTTTAGTTGCGTATATCTGGCACATTTCTGATTAATACAAACATTTCTGATTTTCTACAAAACCTATATCTTAAAAAATCCTTATGGTGATGCAACTACACTACTGGAACTGAATGACCTTTTGGTAATAGCTTTTTTTGCATGCATTTCATGACATTTAGAACAATTATCTTGACCAAATTTTAGCTCTACTCATAGAAAAAAGTTAATTCAGCAGAGAGAAGAAATACTAGCTTGTTCCGACTGGTATTTTTGAAGGCCAACACTTTCAGGAGACGCTAACTCAGAATGCCTTGACTTCTGACCTATAACACCAGGCAAATAGGTTTCTTCTGTAATTCTAGACATGCACATTCCAGAGATGTTGTGACCTGTTAAATTTTCGAATCTCAAGGCTTATCCAGTTTTTGGAGGCGAATTGAAAGTGGTTTCTTACATTAGTTGTTGTGTAGGATCCAGATATCCTCCCTCAAAGACCACTTCTGTGGGGAAATTACCGGTATATTTTCCTGGTATTGCATTTTCTTTGTTGGGAAAATTCAATCTTTTTCTTTCTACCCCCACCAGACAACTAGTGATGTGTAAACTGCCATTGAACAAGAATTGTAGACAGCTGTTAGATTGTGACCTTGACTTTAAAAATGAATGTAGCACAAGTTCATCTATGCCTCCCCTCACTATTTTGTATACACTTTTAGTTTCATTTTGCTTTGTAAAAGTGCTTGTGTCGCCTTTTTCTTAAAGATTTTCTCCTGACTGTGTAGATTTTTGTTATGTCTGAGTGTTCCCCACATCTAGGGCTGAAGTACACAGCCTGCAATTTAAAAACAAATCCCAATCCTGCCCCAACCTTGGCAAGGCTACTTACCCTGCTGTAAGCCTGTTCCCCCCCTAGCCAATCTCCTCCATCCATTTCACTTGGCCTATAAATGATGCCATTGTCTCAGCAAATGGCAAAATGTAGCTAGAGCACATTTTGAATGGTTATTGGGATATGTGTCTCCTTTAATCACCTTTGCAAAACAGAGTCTGGCCTGAAGATGTCCAGATACCCTCAGAGAATAAGTACTTCATGCAAATGCTAAATGTTCTTATTTGGTCAGAAATATAGTGCCTTCGCCATCGCCATTACCCCCAGAAAAACCCTGCAATTTGGATTTTCTTTGTGGTCTGCAGCATTTCAGGTGCTTCTGTAGTCATAAGCATTTCGATCATACTTCATCAGGGTAGTTTTCTGCTCTTGCCTTCTGGCTTTTCTCTTTGCACTCTCCCTTAGGCAGGAAAGGTGTGCTGTAATAGCTGAAAACCTGAATTAACAAAAGTTGCTGACCAAATACTTGGCACCAAGCCTAGCTTGTGCTTTTGACAAACACCTGTCCCCATGTGGTGTGTTTTTTGGGGGGTAGGGGGGAGACATGGTTGCTGTTGTTGTGTTTATGATTTGTCAGTACAATTCTGAGTGCCTAATCAGTATACTAATACCAGTCTGAGCCTTCCCATGCTTGTGCACAGGAGAAGTACTGTCACAGACTTGAAGTAGGCCCGAATATACAAAAAAATCAGCAGGAGGAGGGGATAACTGAGGGGGACGACTCCTCCAAAACAGCCCAGTAATAAGTCAGTAGCACAGAATGTTGAGAGACTGAAAGAGGGAAATTGAGAAAAGAGGAGTGGGGAATAGATTACCTATTTATTAAGCATTCATCCTGATTTGCTCATATAAAGCTGACACAGCAGTTGAGTCTGGTTTTTATTGAGCATTCATTCTGATTTGTTTGTGGTGCAGTTATACAACAATGAACATTCATCCTGCATTTAACCTGATTGCTTGAGGGGTTTCTCTGTCATTTGAAACCTAAGCGTCAGACTGGTTTGATAGTGTCCTCATCAGAAGCATTCTTTATGGTTGGTCATAATGGAAACCTGCAGTGCACCTACTACTCCAACAGCTTTCTGGTTCCGCAGAAGACCTCTGGACTCTTCTCTTTTCCCCCAATGATCCATTTTAGATAACTAGACAAGTCCACACATTAGAGAGTAGCAGGGCAGTTTCTCCAAGATGAGGAACCAGAAAGAAACCAACCCTTGTACACATGACTCCATCCCCCCCCCCAGCCAAGCAAATGTAAAGTATTCCTTTAAAACAGAAATAATGGACAGACAAGATCCTAGTAATTATCTAAATTGTACCTGGTGGATAAAAGATGTAGGCCACAAAAATCTGAAAGACCATTATGTGGTCATAAACTGTGTCTGGAGGAAATCCGGACGTATGGCAACCCAAGTCTCTCAACAGCTTTCCCAAACTTTGTTCAGATTTTCACTTTTTGAAATATGGCAACCCCACCCCTTCCAGCCCTACAGATCCTTTAAGATATTCAGAAGGGGCTCTCATGGGAGTTCAGTCACTCTTAGAAGTGCAGGAAATATGGCCTGGGAGAGGGCTTTCACTGTGGCATCCCCTAAACTGTGGCACTCCCTTCCCACAGAGGTATGTGTAGCTTTCACTGCACCTCTTTACCCTGGGCTTTGACATTTAAGATATTTTGTTTTGTGGGACACACCACTTTTGCTGAATTTATATTGTTCTGTTCTGGTTGGAATGGGTTTACTTGTTTTTGTAAATGTAACAAATATTGTTCTACCTCTACCTCCCGCGAACGTATGGTGAAGGATGGGTAAGAAATATTAGGGGAAAATGAAAAACAAACAAACAAATGATACATTCACTTGTTAGTGGATGATATAAGCCCTTAATTAAATGGAAGTTAGTTTGCTTCATTAGATTTTCAGTGATGTGATCTGATGTTCTCCAAAGAACGCCACAGCAGTGCCACATCAAGCTGGTTTCTTTCAGCAAAAAAGTACCGTAGTTGGTGCGGCTCCAGCCCAAACACCAAAGTCAGAACTTTTCTTCACAAGCAATTTATTACATAATAAATGCACGTTGTTGTTGTTTATTCATTGCACACAGGTCCACATCTCTTCCCTCAAGTCTGTGTTTTTCCATCTTGGAATGTCATATTATCCCAGCACTTGAAACACAATATTTGGCAAAGCCTCCCTTCAGATAGAACATTAATTCCTAGCATGATTGCACTGTCGCTGTGCAAACGCCGCAGGCCTCTGTAGGGTCGTAGTATTTGTGATGTTTAGAATGACAGATACTAACTCTTCTTTCTCCATGCCTGCATTATTTTTGTTTTATTATGTATTTGCAAGAAGGCTCGTAAACATATTGCACAAAGGCTTTAGGAAGGGCCTTGAGGAAGTTCTTGAGTTTCATATCAAAGTTATTTTGGCATTCAAAGTACCCAGGGACCAGATCTGCAACTTAGCCACTCTGAGCTGCAGTGTGCCATTGATATGCTTATGTTTAATTTCCTCCGTTCTGTCAAATCCTGAGTTTGCTTGAGGTCGGGACACTGTGAAGCACAGATACCTGATGTAACCGCTGGCAAAGTTGCAGTGACTGGTGGAATCAATAGCTATGGCTTCCAGCCAGATGGCCATAAGCCCATGCCATCTTATTGCCTAGCCAGGAGCTATTCAGAGTACTCCAGCATCTCTTGGTTGCATGGCAGCTGTGTATATCTGGGGTTTGCAAGGACTTTTGCCCCTTGTGGTGGCATGGAAGGGGAGTCACAGCTCTGCATTGCACCCTAATTACCTCTCTAAGGTGCATTTACATTTAGATAAAAGGCTTGTGTTTACAGCAGTTTACAAGAAGTAACCAAAGGCATAAACATATATTTTAATAATTGTAGAAATATCATACTTCCCTTGTCTTAAGCTTTGGCATATAACATCCATAATCTTGTCCCTACCTGTACGGCTGTAACCCTTGTTGTATTTTATTGTGTTTCAGGTTTTTTAGTTTTTTTACCATTTAGTTGTTTACTGTTTATAATTGTAAGCCCCTTGAAGTAGTGGGTTAGAAGTTACCTTTGATTTAGGAATAGTGCAACTGCCCAACTGAAATGTAGCTGGAACCATGCTTTGACTGGTCGTCTGGATAAATTAGAAGTGATGTTGTCAACTGCTTGCCCCTTAATTTAGGGATGGTTAGTGCTCATATTCACTGCTGAGTGAAACATCGAGTAGTGTGACCCCCCCAATCCAATGATGGATCCTACTCAGAGTAGGCTCATTGGAATTAATGGACCTAAGTTAGTCATGTTCATTAATTTCATGATGTCTACTCTGAATAGTACTAGCATTGGATAAAACCCAATGAGTTTATATTTCAGGCTGAAGTTACTGTTGTGGAATCATCCTGTTAAATACAAGCAGAGATTCCCCATTGGGGAGACAGATACATTCTGTGCCTGCTCGTGCTATTTATTTCTGAGGCTCATAATTCTGAATTAAGTCTCCCTGGTCCAATGTGCCATGCTTTGATTGGATAGAACATTACCTGCTCATTTTCCTTTTTAGTAAGCCAATTGCCAAGAGCCTTGTCTTTATACCTTTACACCAGATCTTCTTGTGGTCTGTTTTGTTTAGTTTTAAAAAACAGCACACCAGACGGACGCAGGAAAAGATAACCCATGTTACTAATTAACTCATTTTTTTTTATTTTTTTTTTGCATTTAGCTCCATCGTATTTTTGGACACAGTCACGTGTATTTAGGTGAATAGAGTTATCCAAAAGGGCTGTACACAGGGCCCCACAGACCAGAAATATTTCACTGAATCCATTACAGAGCTTTTCTATTGCCTAAACGTAGCTCGTTTTTTCTTTTACACAATAAACTGAGTTAGTGAATGTCAAATGACATACATTGGTTTGTGAACTGCCCTTTCTTTCTTTCTTTCTTTCTTTCTTTCTTTCTTTCTTTCTGCAACATTTGTTAAAAATGTGTTTGTGCTGGTGACATGTCCAGTACAGTATTATACATTTGAAGTGTATCCAATTTCTATGACCCCATTTTTGAGACTGTAGTTTTCTAGGTTATCTATAATTGCTTGTGCTGTTGCTGGCTATATAAATATAGTATTTATCACATTTGAAGTCATGACACCTTTTTTTCCTGATAACTAATAAAATTGTTTTACTTGCAGTGTAATACTTGACTTTTCCTTGTGATTTACGGAAAAGATTTTTTTTCATTAAGGCTAAATCTCTTGGAATGAGTGGCATATTGTCAGATTGCACTCGAGGAAAGCCATTGCAGGGGAAAAAATGTCCTGCAGAATTTATAAAAGCTTGGGGGGGAAAGAGCAGATGCCAAATGACTACACTGAGTCCTTAATCTATCGTCTCCTCTATTTTTATACGTAAAAAGGAAAAGATAGAATGCAGCCGCTATAGAGGCATTTTGTTATTACTAACAGCAACAAATGATATGGTGCAGCAGCAGATTCCCTTAAAGAAGATCATGCTGATATGCCCAGCAAATGATAGATTAGGCCGAACTAGATGTGACAGCAGCCATTCTGTATGTTTAAACCTGGAACAGCTTCAGTCACATAGAAACAGGGGGTCCAGTCTTAAAAAGAGAAGGAGCTATGGCTTCTCTCCTCAAACGCTTTTCTCTTAGCGAGGGCAACTTCTGATACCTGTACTGGAAATTCTGCTGGGAGAAAAGTTCCCAAAGGGACAGTGCAGGGTGGTAAGCTCTGTGTTTTGGTGGGGTGAGGAATCAGCAGTGTTCATTCATTTCCCCCCCCCCCATTTCATTGCTTTTAAAACCAGATTCTCCCACCCACCCACCCCTCTTTCCATGCCATTGGGCCTGTCCTGTATTCGAACACACAAAATTGTTGATGTCATCTAGTTTGATCTTCAGGGGTAATTTTCCAAAGTCCCTGTTAGGCTTGGATGAGATCTCTCTGTTGCCATCCGCTCTGATATTTTATAATGTGAACAGTTTATAAATCTTTTAAAATAATAAAATATATCTTATGGAAGAAGAACAGTAAGGTAATATGCCAATTCTTTTGAGCATTTAGCCAGTGTTTTACATTTTATGCACTTAAAAAATAAATAAATATTTGGATAACATACGTTATGTTCAAGGCATAGTAATTAATGTATCTTCATGTATCTTCATAATGGTAATTCATGTCCAATGTGTTTTCCATAGACCTCAATCCTGATCCTTCATGTATCAGTATTAAAGTTGGCTTTAGTAATTTTATTTTCAAATAATATGCCTAAGAATCACAAAATTGTAGAATTGTGGAGTTGGAAAGGGACTCTAGGGTCATCTAGTCCAACCCCCTGCAATGCAGGAATCTCATTACATGGTTGCCTGCCAGTTTGAAACCTTACTGGATCCTGCTTACGGTAGCTTTGTAAATGTGCTATAGCAGTTTTATTGCTGCACCACTAGGAGGATGAATGAAGTGTAAATCAGAGAAATACCCTCACCCCCACACTAGTCAGAGTAGCTATAATGGAGATAGAGTTATGTGTGTAAAGTGAGGAAATGTGCTTCTTGTGTTTGCAAAATGTATGTGAGAAATCTGAAGGAAGATAATAAATCAACTACGTATAGGCCCTACCTAAAAGGAGTAAAGGGTTTAAACAATATATATTTCTAATAGGATCAATCATAATACATGTTTAAAGAAAATGATAGGCTTGAAAAGTGCATCCCAGCAACATTCGTGTACTCTTAAACCACATCAGATTTTATGGTTATGAAATAAGTGTACAATTTGATGGGAGTCAAAGCAACTACTGGCCATCGAGAATAAGGTTTTGATGAAAATGTTGCATTATCAGGTTTGTAAGATCGTGATAATTTCCAGCTCCTTTGTGAAAATGGAGAATGCGAACCAGTTTTTTTCCTAGGTGCTTGGAACCACATGAAATGAATGCAGGTTGATATAGTGTAAGCTGAATGGACAAAGTCCAAAGCAGTGCAGGCTGTTTTTCTGGGTTAGAGGAAGGTAAGCTTGGAAATTTTGGATGCTTTAGTGTCTTTTGAAAATAATATGAGGATTACCATTATTTTCTTAAGCAACACAGCTCTGGATCTTATGAACAGCTCAAGACTATGAACCTGATGTGGGCCTGGCAGGGTGGTTTGTGCTAAGCATCAGAGCAGACTAGAGGAGAGGTCAGCTGGAGGACTGTAGCTGTAACTCGGTTCACAAAAAACAGTAAAACATACACCAATATAATGGCAGATAATATGGCAGATAAGTAGCACTTCTGCATCATTTTAAAAACCAGATTGCTATATCTATTCTTTCATTGAAAAAACACATCAGATTGCGCTATTTAGATTATGAGGATGCTTTGCTAGCTTTGAAACTGTGGCTGTGATTAAAGGGAGAATCTGCTGCCTGCTGTGTTTGTGTGTGATTTTTCTAAAAACCCACGACTCCCATTCTTGAATATTCAGAAGCAAAGTTTATTTTGGATTACCAGAGAGGTTAAAATGTTCACCTCCTAAGATCAAGACATTAAATTCCCTCATCTCTTGCTGTTTCCAAGAAATGAGGTCTTGCAGCACCGAGTACAGTTTTGTGCTCATCAGTAAGAAGATAAATCGTTCTGTTTTTCCTCTAAAGGAGATGGTTTCTAAAAATAGAAATGCTAGAGCTCTCATGAACAAAAGAATTCCTAAGATCCACCTCTGCCATTGTCCTTCTCTCTTTATCTGTACTTCTACTTCTTTTTCCTGAACAGCTCCATATTTTTAATACTTCAAAATTTACCTTTCTTTGTCCCTTTATAAAGATTGCAATTCTCTCCAGCTTCTTTCCTCCCTTGCAAGTGAAACTAGCCTACTTGATATCTTTTCCCCCTGAACAAACAGGACCCTGCTGTTTGTCCACCAACATATTAATTTCTTTTCTTTCTTTTTTTGCTGTCTTGCAAAACACTCTAAAAATGTGAAGAACTTTTGGACAGGCAGTGCTCTAAAACTCCAGAGGTGTTATCTCTCTTGGCCTGGATTTCCATCAGCTTTGTAACAGAAATCTGGAGATACTCCACGTCTTGGCTTGAAGATGGTATATAATAGAGTCTTTCATTCTCTTTCACGGACGTATTGAAGCAAAGGCTGTTTGGAAAAGATACGCTTCCATCCAAGTTACGGCATGCCTGTGCATCTTGAATCAAAGTCTGATAGCGAAGATAAATGTATTATATGCACATTTGTTGCATGCATGTCCTGCTCGTGGGTTTCCCATGGACATCTGGTTGGCCACAGCGAAAAGAGAATGCTGGACTAGATAGGCTTTTAATCTGATCCAAAAGAGCTCTTTGTATGTCCTCAGACTAGTGGGAGAGCACTCGCTCTGTTCAGTCAAAACATAACCGTTTCTCCTGGGACAGGTTTTGGAAAAGTGTTCCATTCTGCAGTTTTTCAAAGTATTTCTGTTTAAGTGTGGAAGATTCATCTCTGGATGCCACTGATTGCCTTCTACACACCTCCTTCCCAATTCTCAGAATAGTTTTGCTATTATTATTATTATTATTATTATCTTTGCTTTCTGTTTTATGAGAAGGTTAAACATAGAGATCTGTATGTGCAGCTTTTTTTTTTTTAAGTGAATAGCCCACATGAAGCATAACTGGCAAGGTTGAACTTTCTGTTTGACTTGCTGTTATGTGTGTATACCAGGCAAGCTGAGAAGCTGGCCTGAAGGCAAGCTCACACTGATAAAATGCTATATCTGTCTTCGGCCTGGATTGGCAGGGGCAACTTTTCCTTCCTAGGATCGTCGCAAGTGAAAATCGCATTAAATTGTGAAGCTTGCCTACAAAACCTGCTGTTTTATTTTCCTCTGCTTCATGTTCATTGCACTACAAATATAAACAATGCCTGATATAACTGGGATGGCATTGCATTTCCAATCCATGAAGGCATTCAGGGGCAGGAAGGAATGTACAAAGAAAGACTCAGTCACAAAAATGGACAGTGCAGATTCAGGCTTTTTCAGTTTCAACCTGATACTCCTGTCCTGTGCTCTCCAGTAGCACTTGGTTGACCCTGTCAGCTCTGGCATTTTGCCATATGCCCCTCTTCCCTTTAGAGCCACATATTAACAATATTTTTATTTGTCAGCAAAAATATTTTTTATTTGTAGCAATGTATGTCAGCAAGATTGCCACCATTCCTTCCACCTGCCAGTACACACAAAACTGTAGAAATTGCCTCAGCAAATCCTCTGCTGAGTTATGGCCAAACTCTAACTCTTTTTCTCCCCAGTACTTTTTCCCTGTCAAAATAAATAACAGCATCAGAGAGCAACTTTCTTAGAATTACAGCAGGGGTAGAAAGGGTTAAACTCCGCATCTGTGATCCCAGTACAGTAATGCCCCCCAGCTGATGCTATTTGTTGAAAAACAAAACAAACTCCTGCCCATTAAATGTGAAACACATATTCAACATCATGTGTAGTTTGGGCCTTAGTGTTATAACCCTAGTGCTTCTGAGTTCTGCATTTATGAAATTGGTTCTGTTTGCAGTATCAAGAAAATTTGTATTTTGATACTAAGGCACTAGAATGGGTGTTTGTTTGTTTACTACTTATAAGATGGATTCTTGGACATGCTTTATTTTACATCTATCTTGCTTCATTTTAAACTGCTTAACTGCTAGAATGATTATATATCAAATTGTTGGTGCTTGGGATTAAACAGTGTGGGTTAGAAATCCCATACTAATCCAAACCCGCCCTGAGGAAGGGACACAAACTGGGTGGGTTTAGCTGCTTGGAAAGCTTTATAGCTATAACATTACATGTTTTTGTAAAGTACACTTGAAGCCCCGGTATGCTGCACAAGTCAGGCATGTGATGCTACCTTTTCTCTCTTGCAGATGAGCCCAATCCTTCTCCTTGTGCTGTTGTCTCAAACACAACTCGCAAGAAGGAAGCCTGGTAAGTGTTGAAATTGCTAGAGGAAGAATTACAGGGTTTGGCATTTTTAATCTCTGTGGGCCAGTTCCCAAGGTCTTTCATTTGTATTGCAACATCAAGCTTAGTATAATACCATTCAATATAACATGTGTGCCTTCACTCATGTAATCCTTCCTGGAAAATTTCCCTGGGTTCTCGTTTTGAAGTGGGTCATAGTCAAGTCAGAGAAGCTTGCTGTTCAGGTCATTGGATCAATTGATAGAACATATACCTGCCACTTGATTATTGATCCTAGGACTATTCAACGCTGAGCAATGAGCAGTTGGTTATAAACATAACAAACAAACAAACTTGAAAATAAAATCTGATAAATCAGTGAGACTTGTTGCCTAGCAAAGGCACATAAGACTGCAGTGTGAGCTCAGTCTCTAGGCCTTTATGTTGCATGAAGCTTCAACCATCCATTATCAGATTTCTCTACTCTTCATTGTTCTATGGGCTTGGAAGAGGATATGTTGGCTCCATTAAGTGCTCTTGTTTTCTTTCCCTGCCATCTGGGATGACCTTGGCCAAGGAAGATGTTGAAAGTACTTGCATTATGGAATTCCGATGAAGTGTATAGTTCATTTCAGACAAGTCTGTTTTTACTTTAGCCCAGAGAGAAAACAATCCAAACATAGCTTCTGCTGAAAGAAGTTAGCATCCAAAAGGCACAAGGAGTCTAAAATGAATGAGTACAGAGATTCAATGGTGTAAATTGAAAGAACAAAAAGTAAAATGATGATGGAACAATGGTTAGGAGGTGGGACAGCTTCAGATTCAAGCGGCATGTTACATTAACCAAACATTTTTAAAATAATGGTTAGCGCTGGGCATTTTCTTTTTTTCCTAGAAAAAGTAGAAGTGTGAGGCTTTAATCTGGATCTGGACTGTGAAGCACCTCAAAAGTAGTGTTTACTGCAAATAGTGCTTTTGGGCAGCCAATAGCAGATGGGGAGAACAGGTTTTTTGTCAGAAAAGGCATGGATAAAAGAGAGTTAGAAAACAAACCTGCTGTACAGCTGCTTTTTCTTAAAAAAAGAAAAGAAAAGAAAAAGAAACCAGGAAGTGACAAGCATGTTTAACATAACTTGTAGTTTGGCCCTGTGACTTTGCTCCAGAGAACAATCATGGCAAGTTTTAGATCTCTTTAATGAGTTAAATGGTAGAAAACAACAGCAACAAAAAACACTGCTAATGAATATGACCCAATGGCAAGTACTACAGAGTCGCTTAGCAAAATTAAGGCTGTTGCCAGTGCTGGAAATGAAAGGTTTCTTTTGGACAATTGAACAATAGTAGAAAATGGGCTGGTTATGAAGGGACAATGTAAACTTTAGATAGCATTATCTAGTTAGAAAGATATACAATATCTTTCTCTTTCTCAATATATGTCTCTTTATGATGATAAAGTGACTAAAATTGGCTCTGAGAGGTACATAAAATTAAAATGGTCACAGTCTCTGCCTTCCTGTTTAAAATCTAAAGGCCATGCTATGAAAAGAGAAAGACATAGTATGAGGGGAAAAGAAGAGAATTCAGAAAAAGCCAATTTTAATACAAAAACTTTCTGGTTACATAGCAGCCAGATAGAATAGCTACTGAGGTGAAAGTGCTAAGAGAAGGGGATCCAAATGGCAGTAGCCCCCAGCAGGTTGAGCTGATGGAGTAGGGCTTTGAGGTGTTGTGTTGCCTTTTGCGAAGAGGAATGATTCATCTGAGAATGTTGTTGTTTGAATGATGGAAGTGCACAGGGAGATGTATACAGGCATTTGAAATGTTGCATGCACACCAGTTTTCCATGCAGCAGCAAAGGAAGGGCTGTGTAGTATGCATGATCTCAGCTGTGACTTAAGAGTCAATAAATAGTTCGTGATTATAAATGCATATATCTTTTTAGAGCAACAATTCAATACATATCCTTTAGCTGATTTTTGTTGACTGTTCTTTTCAGCACCAAGGCAGAAGACCGTTTAAAATCCAGGAAAGGCTGTTACAGAGCAAAATCTAGGGGCTCAGCAGATCAAAGAAGCACGACTGCCTTGTGGGATTGCTCTACACGGGAGACAATGGGTAGTGTCTCCGAAGAAGAAAGCACTTTAGAAAGACTCCCTGGTTTGAAGGATTCAGCAAGCTCCAAGGAAGCAGCACGGAAAAATAATTCTTATCCAAAGGAACCCACTTCTGCAATGGAACCTAACATTATAAAAACTGTGCAAAGGAATACGGATGATCTAGAAGAGGAGCTTGAGCCGTTAGACCCTGGCAAAGCAGCAGTGGAAACTTCACCACCCCCTCCTGGAGCACAGACTGTTAGTGGGGATGAAAGACACCATAGCAATGAACCAAAGCAGCTAGAAGCCTTCAGCAAAGAGCACTTAGACAAAAGGCAAGGGTTGGGAAAGAAGGGCTTTCGGAGGCTTGACTGGCTTTCTGAGCACAATGAGGGGCTAAGGCCTCCCTACAGAAATGTAAATAAGCCAACAGATGTAGCAACAAACCTGGCCGTTAGGGGACAGTCTGCACGAGAAGCTTCTTTGTTAGCTCTGCCAGTATTTAGAAAAATGCAAAATCCTCACGCAAGGACTGTTGAGAGTGCACTCTCCCCCAGGAAGGGGCAGGCAATGGACTCTGATTTAGCCGAAGTAAGTTCTGCAAACACTGCTGAGTGGGCATTACAGATGTCGGGGCATCAGACAGCCACGGACCTTTCTGTCCGCAAACATTCTTGGACTGCTAATGCCGGAGATGCTTCGGAACGTGTTCCTCTGAGGTCTGTGGAATCTCCTTCCTGCAGCACCTACGATGACACAAGACCCTATATGTGCAACACCCTGGTGGAGGAGCAGGGGAAAGATGGCGCAGCGCAGGAAGAGGACCCAGCTGTGTACACCTGCATTGAATGCAGCATCTATTTTAAGATGAAGGAACATTTGATGGACCATATGCTTCAGCATAACAGGGGACTAGGGCTGGATCAAGGCAGAGAGGGCATTGGAGGTCAGTGTCAGTTGACCTGTAGTGAATGTGGATGGGCTTTTGGGGACATTGGTTCCCTAGAGCAGCACAGGAGACTCCATCAGGAGTCCAGAGAAAAAATCATTGAGGAAATTCAGAAGCTCAATGAATTCCCAGATGAAGGCCGTGATGCCAGGCTACAGTGCCCAAAGTGTGTGTTTGGAACCAACTCCTCTAAGGTGTTTGTCCAACATGCAAAGATGCATGTCAAGGAGAGGAAAGATCAAAGTTTGAAGAATGTGAACTTGTTTGGCAGTTCCAGTGGTAGTGATCCACGGGACAGCTCCATGCACAACATATATAGTAGACATTTCAGGCCAAATGATCATGTACCTCAGGTGGCGCATGCACACAGTAGCAACAAAGGTCTTAGCACTTGCATGCTTTGCAGCTTTCCAGCCCCAAATGAAAATGTTTTAAAAGAACACATGAAATATGCTCATTCCCACTTGTCCTGGAACACGGAGTCTTTTGAAGCAGATATAAACCAGCCTGGAACTAGTAGGGATGCCTACAGCCCTAGCAGGTCAGGCCGATTTTCAGAAACTGATTATTTGAGCAAAGCAGGCAGACATTTCCCCCAGTCCCACTGTGAAACCACGCCCCACTATGAATCCCTTCATGGCTTCACAGTGGGCCACCAGAGACTTAATAAAAGCAATGGCACTAATAAAAAAGAAATCCCAATGCCTGGGTTTCGGGCTAGGAAACGAGCTCCCTATAGCTCTTCACATAAGATCTTGGGGATGTCTACACTTACCTCAGCGAAAGCTTATTCTCCACATGCCCTGAAACAAATAAGGAATAAAAGCACAGCACCGTCACTTGAGACTGAGAGAGAGAATGCCAAAAGCCACCCAGGTGAGCTGGAGGAACTCCAGCACAAATGGTTACCCATAAGCGATATTAGGAGTATGGAAGAAGAATTCCCTTTAGCAACAGAAATAGAGTTAGCAGAGAATAGATATTTCAGGCCTGTTGCTATTCCTCAATCTGCTTTGGACCTCAAAAGGAATTTCAGGGGCACTTTGAAGGCAACAGATTATTCAATAGCATCAGCGGGGCAGCAGCATCAGTTGCGTCACATGGTCCCCATTGTTCTTGTTGATGAGATTAATATTTATCCCAGAAAGATGAAGCGGCCCAAGATGAAGATTCTCAAGAAAAAGATGTTGCCTCCTTCCCAAGAGTTTGGAATGGATGAATCCCTTCCCTTAGGCGTCTTCCTATTAGATTCCTCTTTAGAAAGCTCTTTAGAACTGGATGATCTTCTGGATGCAGATTCATTGATGCTGAAGAATGAGGAGAGGAAATGCCCGTACTGTCCTGACAGGTTCCACAATGGGATTGGCCTAGCCAATCACGTGCGGGGCCACCTGAACAGGGTGGGTGTGAGCTACAATGTCCGTCACTTCATCTCTGCAGAAGAAGTGAAAGCTATTGAGCAAAAATTTTCCTTCCAAAAGAAGAAGAAAAAAGGTAGTATGTATTCAATTTATAATTTTTTCAATTTTTCTAATATTTTTCATTCCTTGAAGATGGGTATGTATGTTCCCATATTTTCCCTCTCAACAATAGATGTTATAGCATCTTTGCAATGTCTAGTTTTCATAGTTTGGGTTTAAAAAAAAATCATGTGATCTAGTGGGGGTTCTTTGAAAGCATTTATTGCCTGTTCTTTATGTTTTAATATGACACTGATTATTATCCCCTCTTTCACAGTTGCAAACTTTGATCCAAGTACTTTCAGTTTAATGAGATGTGAATTCTGTGGGGCTGGCTTTGACACACGTGCAGGATTATCCAGCCATGCCCGAGCTCACCTGAGGGATTTTGGAATCACTAACTGGGAGCTCACCATCTCACCAATTAACATTTTGAAGGAGCTACTAGCCAATTCATCAGAATACCCTATGCTTCAGTCTGCACTAGGAACAGATCCTTCATCGCCAAATCAGGAGAGAGAGATGCTGGGGTTTGGGCCTTGCAAAAGCACGACCCCCATATCTGAATGCAGCATTTCACAATCACCTTTCTCCTCATTCCCTCCTTCCTGGGGAGATGAGCCCATGCAGCCCTTCAGAGATGGTAAGCAGTTCCAGAATTTTACATGCATCCTAGAAACAGTACTAATATTAGTAAGCATGCTACCTCCTTAACCCTGCCTGGTGATAACCTTTACAGAACAACCTGAAGGAAGTGATGGTGATTATTATGAACTATAGTGATAAGCAGAGGCAAAACACAGGATTAAGACATTTCCTAGGAGCCCATGGAGAGGAAGACATCTGGATGTTCCAGGGAGAGGATGGATTCTAATGTCCATCTTTCCTTCCATTAATGTGTTGAGTGTCTAATTGAGATGTCATGCAGTGGCCCAAGTCTTCCCAGAAGTCATATGCTGGTCTAAGTCCTACTTCAGGGAAGGCTTTTTGAGATAAAGGAATGTATATATAAACACAAACATATCTCAATAAAAGACAAAGTGTGGGAGCAAAGAGAAGGAAACAAAAGTGTCAAAGCCTAAAACTGGTGTGTGGGTGGGAATGAGAAAAATATTGAGTGGAAGAGAAGATGAAAGAGGAACAGAGCAGAAAAAGATTAAGTCAAAGAAGAATGTATAAAAGGGGGGGGGGATAGAAGAGAGAATAAATAATGATAGTTTGTTAAGTGAGCGGATTGATTCTATGGGAAGTGGATGTGTTAACCAGGACCACATAGGAATGCATATGAGTTGGGTAACATTTTTCTTACTGACCTCCTAAGCAAATCGCCAGACCAATTTTTAAAGCAGCCAGTCATAACTGGGTGCTCAGGTTTTGCACCCCTGATGAAAAAGTAGACTGCAGATCAAAAGTATTGACTAATCTCTCTCCCATCTGTAGTAGGAAGTGTTCAGTTATTTTCTCCAGTCATAATATGAAGTTTGCCTCAAAATCTGATCTAAATCTAAAACAAATAAGAAAATACATCATGTTGCCATGTCATATCCTTGCCATTCGGTTACATTTCAGGCCAGCCTATTCTGACTTGGGCTACCCCCATTTCTAACTGTGACAACTTAGGTTCTTACTATTAGATTTTTGTCTGTACAGCTTGTCTACTCTGGGCATGGTTCTGAGGTTTTCTCACTGGAAAAACTTTCATGGGGCAGAAAGAGACTATAACAAAGTTGTCACGGATGTTACTTAAACGATAAACTGCTTCACATACACAGTTCTACAAGGGTATAATTACTTTCAATCTCCATCCCATTCCTATTATTTTGTATTCTTTAACCTTTATATAACCAGCAGTATTAAACCATTTTCGGCCAGTAGTCTGAACTTCGTTCATTGGTTTGAAGAACTGATGGATACTGTTACATTGTAGACGCATATAATACTAACTAAGGTAGAAAATAGATTTCTGCATAGTTTCTTCTATAGGACTTGGAATGTATTTCTGATCCCAAATCCCATCTTGTCTATGCTGTTTAAAGGTAAAGGTAAAGGGACCCCTGACCATTAGGTCCAGTCATGATCGACTCTGGGGTTGCGGCGCTCATCTCCCTTTACTGGCCGAGGGAGCCAGTGTACAGCTTCCGGGTCATGTGGCCAGCATGACTAAGCCACTTCTGGCGAACCAGAGCAGTGCACGGAAACGCCGTTTGCCTTCCCGCCAGAGCGGTACCTATTTATCTACTTGCACTTTGATGTGCTTTCAAACTGCTAGGTTGGCAGGAGCAGGGACCAAGCAATGAGAGCTCACCCTGTCACGGGGATTCGAACCGCCGACCTTAGGCTGTGTAGTTTAACCCACAGCTCCACCCGCGTCCTGTCTATGCTGTTTACTGAAGCCTAAAGAAAAAGGTGTGAGTAAATTGCCACACAGTGGCCTTGGTGTTATTAAGGAGCCGATACAAGTCCTCCTGTCTGTGGAATGGCATTTAGCAAATGCAAGGAATGCTAAATGGCAGATTCAAAAGGAATTTTGCAGGCATTGCTACACTGTTAAATGAAGAAAAGTTATATGTTTGGCTCCAGGAATAGTCTGCCTATCCACAATCAAGCAGTTCTTGCCCTGTGAGCTGCCTGGATGAGAGACTGCTTGGAAGCCATAAGTAAGTCACCCTTTAGAAAAGGAGCAGGGTATAAATGCAATAAATAATCAATTAACATGTTTACTAGCCCTCAATATAGCATTCATTATATACAAGCTGCCAGATGGACGTTTCTGCAAATAAATGTTTTTATCTACTGATAAAAAGCAACGGACGGGAATAATGGTGTGCATTTCTAACTCTTATACTAAGAACTGTGAAAAATCACCAGTTGGCTTTGCAAAGTGGAGACATCATGTAGCTAGAAAATCTGCCTAAACACACAAACAACTGTCAGAAACTGCATATGGTGTCATCAGCATGCACATACCTATTAATTTACCTATCAATTTACTTAACATTCTTGCAGTACTGAGGACAGCAATACAGCCTATAGGAAATTATGGTGGAGACTGTAATGGAAAGCTGACTGTAGAAAAGTATCATGATGTGTTATGGGAAACCAAACATTCATGGATTTCTGTTGCTAGTCAAATGCATTAAGGTTAGCAGTGACATGAACAAAATCTTTGATGCCTTGTCGATCTGGATGCATTCAGAAATGTAATAAAACAGCTAAATTGGCATTACTTATTCAGCTTTAAGTTCTAGTAAGAGAGAAGGGTACTGAAAACAAGGTAGGGAATATGGACCAAAAAATTACTGGATTGCTTCATAACCTTTTCCTGATTTGTGGAAGAAGGGTTGCAGAATTCAGTGGTGCCAATATCACCATGATATAAAAAGAAAAAGTACTGTAAAACCTCCAACAACTTCTACTATTGTCCCTTGATGGAAGCACTTGCAAGTCTTCATCTCAAAAGGTGGTTGCATTTGTACATTATGGAAGGAACAGTATTGGGTGCTAGACAAAGGCCCGGGGATTCTCAGATCTGTGTAGGTCAAAGATGTGTGGCCCTTCAAATATTGCTGGACTATAACTCCCCTAATCCCTGACTTTAGGCTATGCTAATTGAGGATTATATAAATTGGAATGCATAGCATTAGGAGGGAAGGCCAAATGAAGAGTGGCTGCAGCTCTGTCTCCTGTAATAGCTGGTTCCTCCCTCAGAGTGAAGCTGTAATCAGAAATAAAAGCTGCCAGTCAGGAACATGGTCATCTGAGGACATATCTTTATAAAACCTTCTGGTGCTTCTGCTTTGACTACTATAGGCAGTTGTGGAAGATGATCCTCTAAGAACAAGAACGGTGTAACATGGAATTATGAGACACCAAGCAACTATGCTGCATACCGACAGCCAATATATAAAGTAGTTTATCCTAACCTGACTACAGAGAAAAATGACAACATTTTCAGATAGCAGTTACATTATAGCTTTATTATGTAAAATATGGAAATACAATGAGACTAAAGTGACTAGGAAGATGGAGTCCGTTGTTAGTGACGAAAGCAACTCTAGAATGTTTTGCTTCTCCTCATGAAAAATACTAGGAATTTATTCTCTTCTTCAGCTCAGTTTTCAGTAATATGTTGAACAGTTTGGTTTTATGTAGGCAAAATGGAAATCTAGTTTGAAACCAATGCTAGCCTGCAATTAGAAAATTATAGCTCATCCTTTACAAATCATTCTTTATCTTAATGCAAATGCCTTTTGCTTTAAAGTGTTCAGTGAAGTAAGGACTTCACTGAACTTTATGCTCTAATTTATCTGTATCCATAAAATACAGACATCTCTGTATTTTCAAGGCCGTACTAAGCCAAGCAACATCACAAAGAACAAGATAATTTATTATTATCATTTAAGCAAGTACTAGCATTGGTTGATTAGATTACTGTCAGGCGTTTATGTAATTTGGAGGTCTGGGGAAATCTCCCATTTGGATTAACCAATTCATTATAAAACTCGGGATAAAGTGTTCATTGGATTCCTAATACATGCCCTGAGTGTATAAACCCTAGAAACATGGGGAACAATGTTCCTCTTCTTAAGAAGTAGTTTCTTGTGGTTTTTGTTTGTTTGTTTGTTTGTAGACAGCGAAGGTTTTCAAATATAGACCCTGTGAAAGTTCAACAGTAAGACACTTCTTTTTGGCAGCTAATTATTCATAGGTTCAAATTCATTTTGTAACCTTAGCAAAGAAAAAGAATGAATTTGTGATTTTAACCATTCTTTCCCTCCTCTGTGTGTGGCAAAAACACAGACCAGCATTGTGTCACTCTGTCCCTATCTCTGCATTTTTTGCCAACCATTGGAAAGTAACGTACAATGAAACTTAACTGCTATGTTTTCTTACTCCCCAGCCCCCGGTGACCTAAACCCTTCATGGATATATTTTGAGGCGTGTATTTCAGATATCCCCTAAATCTGCATACATAGATGGCTGGGTCTCTAACTCGTGCAAATTTCGTGTAGATTTCAAAGAGGCATGGACCTTGTTTTGAGTGGCATGTGGGCTGAAAGCATCTTGGTCATTTTTAATTTTATCATCTGGACTTCCTATTCGTAATGCTGACCCTAAACTGTAGCATTCTGGTTTTAGATAATTTCATCTAATGTATGAAGCACAGACAGACCTAACCAAAGCCAATTAAAAATTTGCCCCCTTTTGGGGGGGGGTCAATTATCACAATGAGATAATATATTTAACAGAACTCTTGAGCTGTTACTATTGAACACTATTTCCAGTGAATAAAATCCCTTTCTTTGGCAACAGGAAGTGAATCAACAATTCTCATAGTACAGTAAAAATGTTGTAACAGTGCTGAGAAAACTACAGAATACAAGGTTCGACAAGTGCTGTTAAAACATATATGGTCTATGAGCCCAGCCTGGCTCACGAAGGATTTTCTGTCCATTCTACAGCTGATTAAAGTGAATGCCATTATAGAAGAAGGAAAGAGGACCCCTTCCTAACATTTTTATTAAAATCAGTTGTCACTTTTTTATGCACCTAGTGCTGGTGAAGAAAATGCATTATTTGCCTGCTGAAAGGCAGTTCCTTTTTTTCAGTCCCTAGGCATTTGCTTAGTGATGAGTTCAACCCCCAACTCACATTAGTGGACATATATTTGGTGGAGATGAAAAATATATGAATACAGTTACAGAGAAATGAAAATTTAAATATAGGAATAGGAAATTTAGAGAAATGTGAAATAGGGCTTACACCCAGATACGTGGGATTATGATTGCAACAAAAGAGAGGAGATATTTGCATTGCATTTCACTTTCAGAAAAATGGTCCTCTGATTGAAATATTTCTCTCCCTTGTCTTATGGCTCAAAAGCAGCTTTGCTCATCTTGAACTGATGGAGAGGATGTTGGATTTTAAGCACACTTTAGTGCATATTTATTCTTTTTGAGACGGTTCATCTTTCTTAATCTTCAGAACAGAAGGGAAGATCTGTTTATTAGAAGAGGTGCAACTGAAGCAAGGAATAAAAAACCAGGATGGAATTTACTGTCTTCTATTAAACTGTCACCTTTCTTTTTATCTATGACCTGGGCCCCTCCATTACAAATGGGTTTGGAGCTGAAAAAGCCTAACTGCAATGCAAGGAAGTGTCCAAAGTGCCAAATCTGATTGGGATTTAAGGGTCAAGACAGTCTTCTTTAGGCAGTTGATCCTTATAAGTGGATCTGAAGGAAACCCTGTTTTCTCAGCCTTGAAATAAAAGGGGGCTTTTCATAAATTACAACTTACTTATGTATCTGTTGTAGTTTTTAAAATATGTTGTATCTCGATTAATCTATTATCTTGCTTTGCTACCTACACAGGAGCAATTGCTGTTTAACTAGTATAGATTGAGGTTGCAACTGTGACAGCTACCGGTATATCCTCCACCACTTCAGTGCACTTGAGTCATTTTGTAGTTTTGGGCTAGAAAACTGTGGCCATTCAAGTAAGTGGTTTTGCAGATGATGAAATAGAAAAAAATGTTTTTAAAACTGTTCCTTAAAGATGCAGAGTGTTTTTATACACCTCACGTTGCTTGTCTGCTGTGAAGCTCTTTATCTCTCTTTCAGCAGTATTATTCTGAAGGCGTTCTGGCCACAGAGTGGTTTTCTGTTTTTCCCACCTGCCCGCTAGCAAACTGTCCGCCTTTCCCTTTCTGCCTCCTGCGTCCTAGCTGTGGCCAGGCGAGTTAGTTAGGTACTCTACTGCTCTCGTCTGCTGGATCCTTAAGCGCGCGGCTTCCATCCTTGCTGGCTTTCCCTTAATCTGTCGTTCGATGGTGGAGTAGTTTTGCCTGGACCCGTACCCTGATCACTTCGTGCTTTTTGCTGCATCTCTCTGGGCCTGTGGATTCCTCTTGGTTCGGCTGGGCCGGCTTCTCTTGGGTTGACTCGGCGCTCGACTACTCCACCTGATCGCACTCAGTTGGAGTCTCGGCGCTCCGCCGCCCCGCCTGGCTGCCGCCCCGCATGTGCCGGACCCAAGATGGCGGCCTCCACCCCCTCGCAGCCCAAAGCGACAAAAGCGGTGGCGGCGCCGCGGCCCCGAGAGGATGAAGCGAGCGTGGGTCCTCCGCCCGAGGCCGGTAAGTCCCCGGAAGGCGAGGAGGAAGACATGTCCGTCAGGCAGGAGGGCCGATTGGGGGGTGTCAGGCTGGAGACCCGCTTTTCCTTCCTCGCCCCCCCTCACCCGCCGCCTCCGGGGCAGCCCGGGCTGCGCCTTCAGGGATCGCGGTGCCTGTCCCTTTCTGGGGGGTGGCGTGAGGTCGGGTTGGGTAGCTGGCAGGAGGCAGCGCCTTGTTTCTCCGAGCCGAGTCCGTGGAAGCTTTCCTGTCAAGGCCTGGTAGCCCGCGGCTCTCTCCTCCTTCCCCGCCAACGGGGCGCCCGGGTATCTCGGCCGTGCCTTCCCCGCTGGTCAGCATCCTTTCGGTCGCCTTCCATTTAGCCTCTGCAGCACCCGGAGCCACTGGCCAGCGCCTGTCACGTCTGGTCCGCGCCCTCTGGCAGCAGCTGGCAATCGAAAGTGAGACATTTTTTAAAAAAAATAATAAAGCATCTTTTGTCCGCTGCGAGAACGGGAATAAGAATAATCCACATCGAGGCAAATCGGCTCTCGTTTCTTTTGACTTTCTAACCTCCCTTGTGGATACATACTCTTAAAGTGAATTTTGAAAGTCCTGAAAAGAATGTTATTGACTCTTGTCTACAGCCCAAAGTAAGACACCAATAATTGGTTGTATTGCACTATGAGAAATATGCAGACCTAAAACATAGGTTGGAAATTATTTATTTTTTAATGCAGTAAGTTATCTCGTGTCTGTTTTGGCTGTCCAGCACTTTGAAGGTTGGAATGGCTGACTTCTGTCTTTTAATCTCACCAGTCTAGTAATATAAACAATAGAATACAGTAATTCTGCTTTAACCTGTGTTTCTGGTTGCCTACTTTGTTGTATATTTAAATAATTCCGAAGAATCAAAAAAAAAATTGTAGCTGATATTATCTCTGAATTATATTGAATTTGTCCAGAAAACAACAGTTGGGATCAGTCTTACTTAGGAGAAGATTCCCTATTCTGCTCATCTTCCCCATCCCTATCTTTTTTTGCAGTTTGAGCCTATGTGTGTCTATTCAGAAGTAAGTTATTTATTTATATTTACATATAGTATTACAATTATATTCTGCCATTCTTCCAAGGAGCTCAGGATGGCATACATGGTTCTTTCTCTCCCCACTTTATAAGGCTAGTTTAGGTAGGTCAGGCTGAAAGAGAGTGACTGGCCCAAGATCACTGGGTAAGCTTCATGGCTGAGTGGGAATTTGAATCAGAGCCTCCGCAGTTTTATTTGGACACCACAATCCCATGCTGATTCTCTGTAAAAATAGCTATTCCCAGGGTAAGGGTGTTTAGGATTGAATCTTCAGAAATTCTCATTGTCTGTTTTGGGCTAAATGACTTTGTAATGCTACTGTAGTTCTTTTCACAGTACTGTATCTGTTTTTGGATCATAAGGGATTAGTTTACACTTGGCTCCTTGTCGGAAACAGTTTTAAATAATGTTATGTCACTTTCTTGCTCTGGCAAAAAAAATTTTTCCCTGTATTGAAAATATTTATACCCATTCTCTTTTGTTTGTAATTACTGATTTCTTCATCAGTACAATTTCCCCCTGCATCTGTGCTGGGTTCTTGTGTGTATAAGTACTGTAAATGCCACTCAGTGTGGTGCTTTGTCCTGCAACTGAAAAACCCTGTAACTAGAAAATAACTAATTGGTGGTTTAGCTGGTGTGACTATTGTTATTGTATTAATCTAAGGAATTTGCTTAGCTCATCCAACAGACGGCGAGTAACCAATGTTTTCTGTCTTCTTATCTAGCAAGACAGACTTGTTTATTATAATCATGCCTTAAAATGCTAAAACCATTAAAGGCCATTAGTGTTGGTTCATTTTTTAGTGAATTAGTTAAATTGTAATCCTAGACACACTTAATCTGGAAAAAAGTCTCATTGAACTCTGCAAGACTTAATCATTTGCAGGAATTAATTGTATTTTGCTTTTCTTAACTGGCACTATGAGGCAAATGTAGCTTGTATGGTGCTTAATCTCTTTGCATTATTAATTTTCCAGCTCAAACCCCATATTCTCTTTTATATTTTGGTAGTTATGGCTTCTGAGGAAGAAGAAGAGATGGTCACTGCAGAGATGGGGTCACCACCCCTCCAGAAGAAAAGTTCTCTGACTGGGTCATTAGACCATATTCCTAACAGAATTGGAAGCTCACTGTCTCCTGAACCTTCTAGCAATAAGGCAGATTCCCAGGATTCCAAAAGTGAGTCTGTCTTCTGTTGAGGTTGCTGCTGAGCCTTGTCTATGGTGCATGTGATGGTGACAGTCTCATTTGCTGACTTTAATGCAGATCTGTATCCTTTGCTTATCACTTGCTTTATAGAGTGGTGTCACTGCTTATAATTTACACTGTCTCTTGGTGAAATAAATTGAAAGGTTTCATGACTAACCAAAGTATTGTTCACATGAAAAAATAGCAAAAAGAATTCAGTGTGTTTCAAAAGTTTGCAATATTTGTGTTAAATACTGAGGGTTTAATAAAATGTTTTTTTTTCAATATGTGGTTAATACAGTATACAGTATTTTCCATTTTGGGGGCTTTATGTAAAAGTACATTGTGAAGGACAGCAATCAGCTTACCAAATAGCTAATTAATGAATCCTTGTGCAAATATAATCTACCAACATTATATACCATTATTGATGTGGGGGTTGGGGTATTTTTCCCATTGCTTGTTACAGTGTACAGCCAAATAGCCATTTTGTGGTTTTTCTTCATTTTAAAGGAAATGTAGAATATATGCTGTGAGGGATCCTAACTTTCTGAGTTAATATTGTAATGCTCTTGAAACCAAGAAGAAATAAATATTTCTGATTTCAGCTTTAAAATGATCACAAGTAGCCATTTGGTATAAATATTATTTAAAGCATTTTTACCCCACTCTGTGGTTGAAAAGGCTCACAGCTTACAGTCTAAAAGACACAATACCAAAGGAAAAATGAAGGAGGAAGGAAGAGGAAAATGAGGAAACTCAGGCATCAATTCTTAAGGTTACATTGTAGTTCTTATAATGACCAGCTGGGATGGAAACAATTCAGGGAGAAGAGGGGTCTGATAAAGCTGGTCTCTCAGCAGACAATCAAATTGCCCTCCTATATTTACCTCTGCTGCAATCTGATGGAATAGACTTCATTGTTTTTGACTGTATTTGGGTAGAAGAATCAGACCATGATACTTGAAATGTTACTGAAAATAAGAATTATAATGTTTTGTGAACAAGGAAACTAAAGGGGGTATTTATAGTGTGACTTTCATCAACTTAGCATAAGGCGCATGTCACCAATTTTGTGTGAGAACACAGGTCAAAGTGATGGTTGCAGGGCGGACTAGTAGTTGTGATGCTGATTTTTCGCAGAAGGAATTTGACCATCAAGCACCATTTTTTACTAAAGCTTAGTGAAGTCATCTGTTGCAAAATGGACTGAAAGAGCCAGTCTATTTAGCTAGTCCAATGCTAAACTGATGATATCTGGCTTGTTTATGGAGCGGGGTCCAAATCAAGATAACGTGGTGTGCGCTTGTGCTCTACTGACTGGTAGCAAAGGCAGTGTGGGGTTAAGCTTAACCTTGTCTCAATAAGTCACTCTCCTCTTTCCAGCACCAAACCTCACAACATGTGAGGTCTGTGGCGTCTGCTTCGAGACCCGCAAGGGCCTGTCCAGCCATGCCCGTTCTCACTTACGTCAGCTCGGTGTGGCTGAGTCTGAGAGCAGCGGAGCCCCCATCGACTTACTCTATGAACTGATGAAGCAGAAGGGCAAAGTGGACAGTGGCCCCATCTCTCCAAGTCTTAGCAAAAAATCTGCTTCTCCCAAAGAAGGGACTGCAGGGTCCTCACAGCCAACACTGCTGCCTCTCAACAAAGCTACGGAACGGCCGCAAGAGGCACCTATAAACAAAGCAATCAAATGCCCTCCAGGTTTCACCCCCAAGAATGTTGCCCAGCCAGGATCTCCCATACTCAAGAAAGTGACACCTGCTCTGCCTGGTTCTCCTCTGCCAAAGACCCCTGAAGACAAAAGCCCCAAGCTACCGCTGAGCCCTCTGCAGAGTTCTCCTAAAGCACAGTGGTCACAACCGGAGGAAGAAGGCCCCTTAAATCTAAGTGAGTCTGTTTGATGCTGATGCTGCTTGTGAACAGGAGAGCTGGCTTGTAGTTTGCTGCTGCAGGGAGCTCTTGTGTTTCACATTACCTTGTAGCATGAACCAGTGTAGGGCTCCCCACCCCAAGGCACATTTTGCTTCTATTGGCTCTGCACGGGCTGCTTGCTGCATTCACACATACGGCATCTTTCATACACCACAATAAAAGAAGGGAATAAAGGACTTATTGCATAAGTTTGATCTCCTGCAAAAGGGTCCCTTCCTATTTCTAGAACAATTGATGAACTTTCACTGTGATCCTTTGGTGTTGTCCAGAAGGGTTTCTTCCCTTCTCTGAGCTGTGTGAGCAGGAGTTTTTTAAAATTATTATTCCTAGGCACCTTTTCAGTAAATCTCTTTTCCAAAAAGTGGAAGTTTCCTCAACTGGCTCTTCCCCGAAACCCATTTCCAAGAGGGTCAGTCATATTTATTTTATTCATTGGATGGGCCACAAAGCCTTCCCATGTGTCCTTTTGATTTGTGCCTGGGGATTTTTAAAGTCACTGGTGAAAGTAGGGATGTTTATCTCTTGAAGGGAGAGCAACTATAGAGACTATATGCTTCTTTCCAAAGCCCTGAGTGAAACTCTTCTTATCAGAAGAAAAGACTGAGACACCCTCCGAGATCTTGTGCATAGCTGTTCATTTAAAACCAAAATTCTTAGCAATCTTTCAGAATAAAGAGTGAGGAATTTAGTGCTCTCAGGACCTAATTAAAAGCAATTTCTGCTGCATCTGAGCCATTGCTTCCCCTGTTGTACATTACCTGTTTGCCCTTCTTCTCAGGGCCTATAGTAAGGCTTGTGGACTTGCAGCTGATGTTGGAGCTTGGAGACTAACATAACCTGTGCTTCTTTTGGGCTATAATATTCAAGGCTAGGTCTCTTCAACAGTGTTTTCTATTAAAGCTGGCAGAAATGGCACAAGTCACCCAGTATCCCTGCTTCAGTCTTGTACAGTGTTCTCTTGCATTGGAGGGAAATCATAGAAAATCAGCACTGCTTCTGCCATTTCAGTCCTTTTAAAAAGCCGTTTTGCAGCTGTTGCTGGTGAGGGAGTAGTGAGTTCTCATTTGGTGTGTTGAGGCAGAGGTAAGGAGAATCGTAAAGAATGGGGAATTTTCTGGTGGGCTTGGCTCAAGGTTCCAATGCCAGTCCTATCTGGGGGTGGGGAAAGCTAACAGTGCACAAGGCATGTATTGTGGTATCTTCTATTGACCCAGCAGCAACAAAGTCTGCAGCATCAGTTGTAAGGAAGTGTTGGATGACATCCTGACCTGTCCACCCCACAACTGAGTTCCTGCTTCTTTCATCTGGGACCCTTCAATTTAAAAGCCCCTTTTCCAAGTCCTTTTTGCCTTCTTCTCTAACTGCATTGTCATGTGCCGCAGATTCTTAACATAATATTGTGGTGTCCGTTGAGCACTGGAGTCCTTAGATACGTTGCAATTCGTCCTCAAGCATACAATTGAAAAACAGTTGCTGAGAAAGTCAACACCATTTATACAGCTGCTTCCCATTCCCATTTTGAGGTGTAATCCATTCCTAAACATAACTCTTTGGCCCAGGCATTGATATTTTCCCTGCACTTCATATTTTAGAAATTGCTGCAAGAACCTTTGCTTTTATTGTTCTTTGCTTTTAGGCTCTGCCTTGGCTGATAAGATTTTGAACTGTGTTTCATCCGATCAGTTGTATATGAAAGTGGAGATTTATAACCAACAAACTTTGCCATTTTCTAGATAGCTTACATGACTTCTTTGAACATTCCTGGGAATTTGAATTTGCTTGTGACGAGAATTGACATAAATCTGCATGAACTAAAATAAACTCAAAGTGGCAGTTCTGCCCTCATTGAGTAATAACAGCTGTCAATTCTGGGTTCAACCCATTTCTTCCTAATGGCTTATACCACATGCTGCTGACTATGTAAGAGTCATAGCACTGAAAACGTCGCTGCTGTCCATCTTTATTTTGAAATCAAACCCAAAACTTATGAGGTCGAAGAATCCTCATGGACTTTACAGGCATGAGAAACAATTACAGTTTGGAAAGTGTTGCATTTAACATTGTGCCATTGTTGGGGACGACCATTTACATTAAGATTCTTCAGTCTGAAGGATTGAAATGCTAGGCAAAAATCCAAATGCTTTGGACCTCTTAAATTGACGGTTTAATTTTTTAAGTCACTCTTTCTGTTTGCCACATTGCTTTTTCAGTATGAACCCAGCTGGCAGCCTTCTGAAGCTTTGCTCAGTCTGGGACTAGGGCTGTCTGACACTCTGCAGTTTTTGACATTGCCGTTTTCAAAAGTTACTGGTGTCTGAAATGCCTGATGGTTTAAGCTGAGATGGAAAAGGCTTGAGCATCATGTTTTCAGGAAAGAGAGTGTTTGAAAACTTGACCTGGGCTACTAAAAGGAAATCTGGTTAAATGCAAGTCTTCTGAGAGAATTTCTGCTTAACTGTTAAGCCAGCATCAATGGGTACAGGTGAATAACTTGGCTTTCCTTTAGGGCTGCTTGCTAAATCCTACTAGGAAACCACTTTACCATTTCTGGAGTAAGAAATGGGGCCTTTAGAACAAAAAAAGGAACAAGGTCCTTTTCAGGTTGTAACGGGTACTTGAGACACATCAGTTGTGTGATCGTATCTATTGTGATCAATGTGTTCTTTTTTCCGCAGCTGTAGATAGTGACTCGGGCAGAGAAATTGACTGCCAGTTATGTGGTGCCTGGTTTGAAACCAGAAAAGGGCTGTCGAGTCACGCTAGAGCCCACCTGAGACACCTGGGAGTGAGCGATCCAGATGCTAAAGGATCTCCTATTGATGTTTTAAATGATCTCATCAAAAGCGAAGACTTCAAAGGCCGCCCTCCCTCTCTCCTCCATAGCGAGAGAGAAACATTAGGGGAGACTGGGAGCTCTGATGGACCCAGCCCAAAGAGCACAGCTACAACAGCGCCTGCCACAGGCATGAAACAAGCACACGCACCAAGGCCTTTGGGCAAACAGCCATCTGTACTCTCACCTCACTCCCCTCCACCATCCAAGAAGTTGAAGCCACATGGCCACAGGCTGTCAGCTGCGGCCAGCCTGCAAAGGAAACAGGGTCTTTCTTCCAGTGCGTACTGGGCAGCAGATGCTGAGATGGCTCCACTCAATCTCTGTAGGTTCTATCAGCACTGGCTCCTGTCCCCTCCTCTTCCTCTCCCCCTTCCTAGTCTTGTTTATGTGACATGGAGCTGTACGCTTAGAAATCCAGGCCCCTTGCTATTTCCTGCCACCATGTCCAATAAGCAGCAAAGGGTTGGGGGAAGCAAGCATTTTGGCCCACATGCTTTTCTTGCAAAGCTTTTTCTGAAATGTATAATGCAGCTTTCCCAGCTGGCTGTGCGTGTGCTGAAGTTAACTCTTCCCTGTCCAGGTATTTTCTCCACGGTTATATCTTGCTCCAAATGGATGGCATCTCCCTGTCCCAGATAGGAGAAGGCTATATGGTTGCTCTTCAATTAAGAGTATCACAAGACAAGCGTGGATTCAATCTGATCTGCTACAGATGGAAGGGGAATTAATTAAACAGTTCGAAGGGAAGAGTGTGCAATCTTACATAGCCTGAGCCCTTTTATGGCCATTGGTTTGAAATTGACTGCTGCATTTTTTACAGCACTCATTGGCTTTGTTTAGTGTCAGCAAAATGCTCAGTACTGATGTGTTTCTCCAGGGCATTAAATGTCTTAGCAGTTACAGAGCAAGGAAGAAGATTGCTTCTGCCATTTACAATTTTACCAGGGCTTTAAAGTGGCACTGCGACCCATTTCAGAGATGGAGGTGACAACTGCCTCAAGGTGGTGGGATTCCAGCTATTTCCCTCCCTCAGTGCAGGGAGAGTAGATGAAACCAGTCAAAGTGTGATCTGCATACTGCTGGCTTTAAAGCTACTAAATAGCCATGGGCACCCCATATTGAATGGTGTGTTTCACCCCTTTGCACTAGCTGTCCTGCATTACCTAAAGGAGGCTGCATGGCTCAAGCTTACGGTGGCAAATACAGAGCACTTGGTGGTTCTTCCCCTGACACACATTGGGAAATGAGTCTTCTCTGAACTTCCTGACAGGGAGAATTAAGGCATTGAATTCTGGGACGGGAAAAGGTATTCCGCATTTCTCATTGTGGGATTTCCTATTCAGCTGTACAGCAAATGTACTTTCATCCAGACGGGTGACCCTTCGTTTTGAAGGAGACAGTGGGATCATGGAGAAGAAACTGGCCTTCATGCCCGATTCCTTGCACACACATGATCATCTTCCTTTGAAAGCTTGATCAGGGTGCGAAGGAAAGCACACAGCTTCTGGTATACCTCCTCGCTAATCTCATAACATAGGACCAGCCATTCTCAGCATTTTTTATAATTTGGCAGCACCTGCTCTTCACTGTCTCCTGTCATGTATCCAGTGTCCCCTGCTCTGACCACATCCTACCCTAGCTTTCATGCTTCACAGGAATTGTTGGTGGTTTATTTTTTTATTCTTTGGCCAATCTTGTTAAGGTATCAGCTTTGTCTTGTGTGAAATCCTTGTGCTTTGTGCTTGCTTCATACTGCCTTGTAAGGGAATAACCTAGTTGGTGTCCACGTCACATCCTGCTCCCTGCTCAATCCTTTTTTCAGCCTCTGTAATGGCCTGCCTCTCCTCTCCTCTTTCTCCTCAGCCTCTGGAGCAGAACCTGTGCGGGATATCAGGTGTGAGTTCTGCGGTGAATATTTTGAGAACCGGAAAGGGCTCTCCAGCCATGCCAGGTCGCACCTCCGTCAGATGGGGGTAACTGAGTGGTATGTGAATGGCTCTCCCATCGACACCCTCCGAGAAATCCTAAAAAGGCGAGCTCAGCCTCGGACCAGTACCTCCAACTCCCCAGCACAGGGTCAGAAATCACTTGCTCCGTCTGTTCTTGGAGGCTCCCTGGAGTCACGCGGTCCAGGGGAGAGCCATGTGCCTCCCATGCCTAAGAAGGCACAGCAGCCAGGGAGCCCTTTGGGGCACTCTCCTACCTCTTCTCCCCCAACTGCTAGAAAAATCTTCCCTGGGCTTTCTTCTCCCTCTTTGCACAAGAAACTGAAACAAGATCAGCTGCGTATGGAAATCAAGCGGGAAATGATGTCTGGGGGACTTCATAATGATTCACATCTATCTGATAGAGCTTGGTCACCACGAGAGGAGATGTCCCCACTCAATCTCTGTAAGTGTTAGCAACAGGGGGTGTATGCAAAAGCCTTTGGTGATGGGCAAAAATGCATGTTGGAATGGGTGTGAAAGTGAAGAATTGGGAATTAGGGCTACATGATATTTTTTTTCTCAGTAAACAGGGTGCTGCTGCCTAGTAATCAAGATCTCAGGTAGCATCAGCTTTATGCTCATGCATTCCTGCACTGGAGATTCTGAGAGCTTGTGACCATGTTGTATGGATTCCTTGTAAGATTGTTACTAGCGATTGATGCCTTAGTACAGTGAGAAACTCTCTGTGTTTCATGATTGGCAAAATAAATGCAAATATTCAGATACTCCTGTCTCCAAATAAGCAGTCACTCTAGACCTAACAGAGCGTTGAGAAGCATGCTAGCTTCAGGCATGGAGGACCCAGACCTGGAACCTGTTCAGCCTTTAAATTAAATGGATGGCTTATCAGATATAAGTGAGATAAGTAGTTCATTTTGTGTGTGTGTTTTGAAAAGCACTGCAAAAATAAATAAGAAGGTTGTGAGAGGTGCATGACTGGTTGCTAATTACGTGCCTTTGAGTGTAAAGCAGTCTCTGTGCATTTTGATTTGTCTTTTGCAGCCTCTCGTGCTGACCCCGTGCGGGATATTCGGTGTGAGTTTTGTGGCGAGTTTTTTGAGAACCGGAAGGGGCTCTCCAGCCATGCCAGATCTCACTTGCGCCAGATGGGAGTAACTGAATGGTCAGTCAATGGCTCCCCCATCGACACGCTACGAGAAATCATAAAGAAAAAGAACAAGCCGTGCTTGATAAAGAAAGAGCCAAACACAATGAGCATTGAGCTTCCACAGCCCATGGGGGAAGATGGAGCTGATCCTAAATCCCCTGGGAAAATGCTGCAGCCCATGGCCTTGTCCCCGCTGGGCGGGAGGACTGGGAAACCACACCTTGGTCGGGAGGTTAGTCTGTCACCACTCAAGTCACCAGAGGGCTTCTTGGCACCACTCTCCACTAAGCGCCCACTGCCAGATGAGCGGCTGAGCGGCCACAGTGAAGTGAAGCAGAAAACCTACATCCAGACGGAATTGCCATTCAAAGCCAAGCATGTGCATGACAAGCCCACTCATACATGTAAGTGCAACCCCAGAATGGGGGAAGGGATAAGGTTGGGATCCTGATAAACCTTGGTATTTTATTTCAGGGCCTTCTCTTATGAAATTGAGTTGCTTTCAGGCTTGTTGGGGGTGGGAGGGTAGATGCAACAGTGTACATATGGGCCTCATATAAAAGGCATTCCACTACAGCATTTAGAAATACCTTTTGATGCGAGGCAGTGTCCTGATAGGTAGGGTTTTTTTTTTTTAAATGTAGTGGGCTTAGAGTTAGCCAACAACCCTGGTGTAGTACGTTGCCTCTTCTTCCCTGGTATCAGCTAGCCTTTATGCATCCTCTGGCTGGTAGAGAGTTATTTCATGATCTTTGGGGATTCAAACATTGGGCAAATCAGTAAATGGTGTAAACTTCCATTTCTTCAGCCGTAGGGCCAAAGTGAGCAAAGGTATGCAACTTGCCTATTTCTGGGCAAATGATTCTGGGGTTTGGTTTACTTGACTTGTGGGCTACAGGAGATGGCAGTGCTTAGGAGTTTCAAAGTGGGCTTTTGGGGCTGTTGGTATTGATCCCTGAGGATCCTTTGTGGGGAAATAAGAGTAGTGCCGTGGAGCAAATAAGTCCTGGTGCTCCAGTCCTGGTGAACTGTTACTGCTTAAGTCCTTTACTGAAGGTTTTGCTCAGTCTAGCTCCCTGCCATTTCTGCTCCCAGCCACCGAAGCCTGCTGTGAACTGTGTGGCCTCTACTTTGAGAACCGCAAGGCACTGGCCAGCCATGCTCGTGCGCACCTCAGGCAGTTTGGAGTGACTGAATGGTGTGTGAACGGCTCCCCAATCGAGACTTTGAGTGAGTGGATCAAGCATCGTCCCCAGAAAGCCGGAGCCTATCGCAGCTACATCCAAGGTGGGCGGCCCTTCACCAAAAAGTTCCGCAATGCATCTCACATGCGCGACAACGATGCTTCCGGGAAGAGGGCTCCCCTGAGCCTGCAGGCAGGCAGCCCTCCACTGGCGAACAGAAGCCTCGGTGGGGAAATAGTGCCCAGTGAGCCTAGCAAAGCTGTGGATGGTGGCAGTGGCAGTGGCAACAATGGTGGTGATCGACCTGCAGTCACGTCACCTCTGTCGCTGGTAAAGATGGAGGAGCATCAGCAGCATAACATAAACAGTGAGTCATTTCTCCCAGATTTTCAACACGGGGCCCATCTGGGTACAAGGCTTTCTGGGCAGTTGGGAGGCCTTGAGAAGGTGGCTGTATCTTCCTGGGGGGTAGGTGTGGTGGCAGTGAATGTTCAGGCACCCATCTAATTTCTCAGTGTTCCCAAATTATTCATTGGCCCCAATGCTTTGGGTAGCTTCAACTAAGGGCCTCAGAGAAATTCCTCAGCAGACTGGCATGTAAAGATCTTAGTCATAGGGAGATGCTCAGCATGACATGCTATTCCTGTAGCTTCCCCACTCTCCCGCATGACTTCTAGACTTTCTCCTGCCCCACCTTTCTTTTCTTCATAAAAATGTTTTCACAAAGTTCCCTTTTCATTCCAAATACATCACAGCCAATGCTGTTTGCTATATCCCAGCATCCTTTCCGAAACAAATTTCCCCCCCTGTTCAGTAGAGTTTGAACGGAGGCAGGCCAAGCCCGTTGAGGCTCCTCCACCTCGAGAAGAGGAGATTGCTGATCTGCAGCAGAAGGTTGAAGAGGTCCGCCAGCCACCTCCCAGAGTGAGACCTGTGCCCTCCTTGGTTCCTAGGCCACCACAGACCTCCTTGGTGAAGTTTGTGGGCAACATCTACACGCTGAAGTGCAGGTTTGTGCCATTGTTCCATTTTGCTAATCCCCTTTTCTGCAGTGAAATTTGAATGGCTTTATAGTGTGGGCAGTTTGCTCTTTATAGTGTGGGCAGTTTGCTCTATTATAGGCAACAGTCTTCTTGTACCAGGCCTCTTGGAGGCAGGGCAAGAGATGGGCAGGCAACCTCAATTCCCACACACCCCTTTCCCACGCTCTACTTTTAGAGGGTTTCCCTATGTGCTTTGAGATGAGCAAATCTTCAGCTTGGTTCAAATAGACTTTTGTGTTCTCTTTGTGCAGGTTCTGCGAAGTGGAGTTCCAGGGGCCCCTCTCCATCCAAGAGGAGTGGGTGCGGCACCTCCAGCGCCACATCTTGGAGACTAACTTCTCCAAAGCCGATGCTTTGCGAAGTGGGACCGATATGCCTGCGGCACCACCAGTAGCCGAGGCCCAGTAGCAAAGCTCTTAGGAAGCACCAGCATTCCAGGGTTTCTCTCTTACCTTTCCAAATGAACAAGATTAATTGTTATCAGAATGGGGTTGAAAGCAGTATTTCACCCCTCCCCCCCGTGCTCCACAGCTTTGCCCGCCTGTAGACTTAACTTGGATTTTGGGTGGGGCGGAGAGTTGGCGGGAACAGTCCCAGAGTTTGAGCACTAAACTTAACGATGCTGTTTTTAATGGAGATGCTCCTTATTAATGGAAGTGGTATTCCAAACTGGAGCTCGCTTTTATCTGCACAAAAGTAAAACGGAAATTTCCTTGTCCTTCCAGTGAATGCAGGTTTCTCCAAAGACACACACTTGTTACAGGGAGGAAACATGGACTTGCTCTGTTGCAGTTCAGGCTGTGAGAGATGTGATGGTGAGAATTGTGAATATGAGGTTCTAGTGAAAGTTGTGAACATGAGGATTTGTTTGAGGTCAGACACAAGCAAGTTGGGAGGGTAGACACAGAGCACTTTGTTCTGTGGGGAAAGCTGTTGATTCTGTATGTGACTCTAGAGTTAATGTATGTTTGACTCCTTAGGTGACAAGTCTTTAGTTTCTGTAGACGTTGGATCCTGTTGTGCATGTTCACGTTTCCTAACTGTGTAATGGAGGGTCTCAGTCCCACCTGCATTGAAGGGGAAATCATGGACTCTTTGACCCATATACATTTCCCCTTTCCATAACTTCCCAATGTCACTTGGTTATCCCCATCTGTTTCATGTGGGACCCTGTAGGGAATTCAGCTCTGACACGTTATGGCAATGAGATTTTGGCAAAGGAATATGGCTTTTTCCTGTCTTTAGCCTTGGGCTGAAGAATGGGTAATGATGTCCCATAGATAACCTCTGCCTGAAATCAGGGATGACATATCCTTCTGGACAAGCAAGTCCTTTCCAAGGGTACCTGAAGAGTTTGGACTTCTTGCAGGTGGAGGGCCTCTATGTTTCTCCATTTTAGCAAGCACTTGGTGCAGTTCCCAAACCAGCAACAGTAGGTCCTACTGGAATTTCTGCTTTCCTGTTATTTCTCACTGTTGCTGTCCTCGTCTCTCTTCATAGAACCTCAACTTTTTAAACTCTAGTTTTGTGTAGAAATAACAAGCATTCATTTTTATTTGGATACCAGGCTGAGCAGAGTCTGGAGGCAAATTACCTTTTAACTTTTTCAATGGGCATATTCTGGTTATTACTGTACCTAGGAATATGTATATTAGATTAAACCTGTTCTGGAAACAAAAGGAGAATCCTGAGTGTTGTGCTTTTCTGGTTGTATACTTACATGGAAGGTGGAGAATGTGTTGTGGTTTCTATAGAGAAGTGTCCCAAGAGCTGCCAGTGGATGTGGAAGCTGTTTCCTGGAGAAACCTTAGACTCTATCACCCCAGGATAAACTGAAACTAGCAGACTCACTGTCTTGGTAAGGTGTACTTTAAAAGTGTATTGGTGAAAGATAAGCTTTTTAAAAAAATGCTTTAAATTTCCCTATGTTGCATGTATTTCCCACATCACACCTCGTCTCTGGCAATACAGTGAGCCCCAACCCATACAGGACTTACGTAGAACAGATACTGAAATCCTTGTATCAAAGTGTGTCATCACTGTTGCGGGCGCCTATTCTGCCATGTACAACTTCTTCCTCTGTTTCTGATTTTTAAAACAATTTCTTTTTATATGCTTTGGTCTCCCATAGCAGGCTGAGCAGCAGTCATGTTATGAAACCAAAGTCACAACTCTTAAGCTTTTTTTATTCAGCACCTATAATACAGAAGAATGTCCCAGCACAAGACAGTGTAACAGCATCACCATATGTCGCACTGGGTTCCTCTTAGACCAAAGCAGGGGTTTAAACCTTGATTTCAGTCCAGGTATTCAGTATAAAGGTATGTGGAAATCTTGCAGCACAGAATGATGCATTGGTGAGCAAATTCCTCACCATATATAACTGGGCCAGTTGCCAGAGCAGGGACTAGTATGACAATATAGTTCCAAACATTACATCACTCCCTGTGCTAAGAGCTGCCTTCCCAAAACTGTGTGTGGAGGGTGTTATTACACCTGTCACTATTTTAAATTAAGGGGTAGCAGTAGCACCATAGCTTTCCAGCCAGCTTCATTCTGACTGTCCTGAAAAATGGAAGGAGAAGTGGGTAGCACAGTGTGCCTTGCATGCAGCCATCCCTGTTGCTTTCTTTTAATCAAAGGCCATGAAGGATGCATGCATGGTTGATTCTGCCTTGTTTCCATTCCCTCTCCCATCCAAGATGTGTTCTTCCTTAGCATCATATCTGATTGAAAAGTATTCCATGATAGTGGTAGCAGGGAAATACTGCTTGGCAGCTTCCATCTGCCAGATATTATGTTCCCCCGTCTATTAACTACCAAGAAAGCATTACACCTCTGCTTTTCTTTGTACAGTGGCTTTCACTTGTAAGTGCATTAAAGGCAACTGAAAGCCTCTAGCTTAACTAATTGGCTGCTTGGTTCAAATCAATATGTATAATCCAGCTCTCCCTTAACCCCTTAGGATTGTCAGGACAGAGTGCTGCAGTGACCTTAGTCACCCCAACAGACAGTTTCGCCTCTAAGGCAGTCTAGTGACTGCTTCCATTAGCCATCTTGTCTCCTGACCAGGCTGCGTAGTACACCTGTTTCCTCCACCCCCTCCTGATCTGAGATACCGTCCCTCCTGCATACAACTCCTGATCTTAAACATTGTGAAATTTATTCAGAGTTCCCTCTGCGATTGGACCCTAAGTTCACGTCTCATCTCAAGTCACTTAGCCTTCCTTCTTCATTGTCATTCGCTTCCCAACTCTGAGCCTTACCTTCAGCATTGTAGCCTCGGGCCTCCCTGTTCCTCAGATTCCTTGTATCTTGGGATTTCTGCTACCACCTGTCCCCAAGAGAGGTTCTACTCTCCTCCAAACTGACAACATTCCCCTTCCTCACAGAAGTAGCAATGTAAGCCGTTTGGTTCCTTGAACAACTGGAATTGTATGCCGCCACATTAACCCAACCAATTAATGCCAGAGGTTTCACTGCCTAAAGCACAACATAATCAGTTTGGTTAAACAGTTGCAGTTTTTTAAATCTACTGATAGGTTCCCCAGTAAATTGGTTAGCAGACTATGAGGGGGAAAGTGATACTTTTAATAATTTGCTTAGAACTGCAGGCAGCAAGCAGTTCTAAGTTTCTCCCTTATGACCAGAAAGAATGCTTCTTTTAAGATGCTTAATATCATGTATGTGTGCATCATCTTTAAAACAAAGCATGCCTTTTGCTTCAGGGATATTGTTTTTACAAATATGCAAATTTTCATTAATTGATTTAATCAAGTAAAACTTGTATAGCCAATTAGTTTACATTTATTTAATTGGGTTGCATTTGCAACTTCGGAATCTTTCGAATTGATTCCTCCCTTTTGCCAGTACTCTTTATATTCTTTTTTTGGAGTTGAGCCAACTACGTGTTCCTTTGAAAGGGCCTGCCACACTAATAAAGTTTGATGTTCCAGTAGGAAAAGATCTTATTCCTGTTAGAGGGTGGGTTTTTTTGTAATTATTATACAAGCTGCCCTTTATTATGTTTGTTCCAAGAGGCATTGCATTCAACCTTTTATCAAATTATCTGTAGATGGGAATAAAACTCTTGAATGCCTTATCTTAAAGGGGCAAAGCCCATGAATTATGCAGATTTAAATAGTTGAGAAGGAAGATTGCAGGGAAATATGGAATTTTCTGTGAGACAGTTCAGGACCACATTTTTTTCTGGAAAGGCTGAGTCTGCGCTACTTACAGGCGTGGGGGGCAGAGAAGTTACAGCATTATGTTTGTTTAGCCAGGGAGCATTATGCTCATTCTGTCCCTGCAATCAGATATTGATATAGCCTGTTTCAGACCATTTCCAATGGGTCTTTAATAACAATTTCAGCCTCAATTGCACCGTAAAATGTTGGACATGTTGTTTCCATTTTCTCCAATCTTCAAACAAAGGAACAAACATAGGAAACTGACTTAGACTGAGACCATCTAGCTCAGTAGTGTTGTCTACCAGGAGAAACTTGGAACCTTTTGCAGGCAAAGCAGATGCTCTACCACAAGCTAACTTTGTGATACGAATGTTGTGTTTTTTCTCATCTTGTTAAATGAAGTAAAAACAAGGGTGTTAACTGAGGTAGAGTAGTAGTTCATGCTACATTGTGGCATGGTAGGAGACAATATCACACTCTAGCAACTTACATGATTAGCTATACTTGGAAATCAAACTCCTTAATGAGTCTGTGACAAGGTTTTGGTTTTTTGCTAAGGTTTGTACTTTATTAGAAATCTGAGAATATCCCTTCCCAAATGTCCTGATGGAGATAAAGATCTTCAGTGAGCCCTTAGCTTAAGCCCTCTTCAACACTAATGGACCCACATACTCAAGAGGCTCTGTTCTTCTTTAGGTGCAGGAAATTTCATCAAGGATGCCAGACTCCTGGAACAGTAGAGTACTTCACCTGGGAGAATAATTCCTTGTAGGCTGAAGCTAGAGGCTCGTAGACACAATACTGTACAAATTTCTGCCATAATCTACATTAATGGATTAAAAGATGAACATAAACCAAGGGACAAGGAATGACTTGCTTGGTCTACTCCGCTGGAGTCAGGCCATTATGGCATTTGCAGCAGCTCTGAGACCCTGCAAGAGAAAGATGAAACAAAAACATATGTTCATACTAATGGAGCCACGAGGCAGGAGATCTTGCAACAGCTTAAACATAGGCCAATTTGTTTTTAAAGCTTTAGGAATTACTATTTTATTCAGCACACCAAGGACAATATAAGGGTTGAGTGAATAAAATAGTTTCAAACAATTTAAGGCTATGCATGAATTTGTTAGTACCCTGTTGATACTTGACTGTACATAAGAGGATGAAATTGGGTTTTGTAGAAAAGAGTTGAAATTGGCACAGCCTACTAAGATACAAGGTATAGGTGCTAGCATGCATTATTAGAATTGTATTCCAGCAGTGGTGCCAATCTAGTACAGTAATGTGAAACAATTATCACGAGTCTAGGCCGAAAGGATTAAAGTCAGGAAATCTGCCCTTAGAGGAAGCCACCAGTAGACTGATAATGTAAGTAAAGCAGGATTTCATTTGGAAACAAAATACCAGTATCTGAGAGATTGCTTCATACTATGGCTCATGCCTAGAGCATACTCAGAAGTTTAGGATAATAAGCAGGGCATCCAACAGCTCAAATCAGGCCATGCCAACTAATGGATTCTTGGAAAGTCATGATCTAGAGTCAAAAAAAAAAAAAAAAAACCTTCCAGTAGCACCTTAGAGACCAACTAAGTTTGTTCTTGGTATGAGCTCATACCAAGAACAAACTTAGTTGGTCTCTAAGGTGCTACTGAAAGGAATTTTTTTATTTTTTATTTTGTTTTGACTAATAACAGACCAACACGGCTACCTACCTGTAACATGATCTAGAGTGTGTTTCTTACCCAGAGCTGCTTAATAGTGCCTACAAAAGTGTCTTTGCTATGAGTATTAGCATCATGTGGTACTGGTAGATGTTTGATTATTGCTCTCAGTGTGCAAGCTGGTACAAATGACAGACATTGGTAAAAATCTATCTATTCAATTTGTCCTTTTTTAATAACAAGTGACTATAAGCAGAATAACAATTTATTTTTGCCTGTGGCAACATTCTTAAATCAAATTGCGTCATCAAGCAGTTATCCACTTTGTAGTTTAATCTTTTGTCAGTTCCTCTATTCTGACCTTCTGGTGTCCAATTTTTGAGTTTATGAAGCAAACCTAGTAACTCTACTTTGAATGTCTAATCCAAGAAGCTGAGATGGTTCCAGTACTAGCTATGAAGCACCAAGCATTTTCAAAATCACCATTTTCAAATATGGTGACAAAAAGGAACCCTCTCTGGTGTAGCTAAGTCCGTAGCATTTTAGCTTTAGATGTTTATTAGCAATTGGAAATCCAGCTGTTATGCAAATATTACTTTTAATTATCAAATATGTATGGGTTAGAATCAGAGTTAGAGGAGTCCATCTCTCTGTTCTTCATATTTCTCTGAAAATTAAAAGGTAGACACTTTGCCAAAGGCTTATGTTCAAGATAAAGTACAGTACTGATTGACTAGGTGTTGGTTCTAATTCAGAATAATCAGACATGGTGTAATATATATATAGCTATACATTATCAAAGGTGATAAGTGTTCAAAACACTTGGTTTCAGTAATGTGGTAATCTTGCAACATAGACTGATATTCATTATATTACAACTGTATCTCTGAGGTGAAACAAGAGCCAAGGAGTGAATTCATGACTGAGGTGAGAAACAACATCTGGCAGCTTGCCGCTCACTTCAGGCAACTCACTTTCCATTTGAATCCTGTTCAAACCAGAATCTCTTTTCAAATGGTTTCTCTTCTAGAAAAGAATACTGCATTGCAGCAACCATAACTTAAAAGTGTAATGGGATGGTGGCAAGAGGACTTTTACCTAACCTCTGATACCATCCTTCATGGAAGATACTGCCCAAGCATTGTCTATATTCACGGTGTCTGGTATTCTGAACCTCATCAGTGAAGAAGCACCAGCTTCCACGCTGGGGGGCATTGGTTTGCATAGCTGTGTTTTTACCACCTTTTCAGCAACTTTAGCCCCGCCTTCACATCCCCTGTTAGTGTATGTCAGGTCCAGTTTGATACAATGCAGGTGGTTGCACTGGCTCCACCAGTTGCATTGGCGGGCTGTCAAATCATTATTATTATTAAGTTTGTGTGTGGGTGAGAGAGAAATCTGACCTGATCTTTCTTTCTATTTAGAAGAAACCGTTTATGTGCTCGATTGTACACTGATGTTTTTCACTGAGAGGCGCTCAGTTGCTACATCAAACTTTAAATTTGGGGAAGCAGGCTACACCATGGTGTTGTGCCCCCCTTTGCTCTGTCCCCCTCATAAGGGACACACCGCCATAGCAGTTCAGGCAACTGACACTCAAGCTGTACTGCCCCCTCGGTATTTAAATTCTGATGCCGCAGCTTGAAGACGTGGGGAGGGGAGACTCTATTCATGGCGTTGTAAAATGGTAGTCGTTGTGCCTCCTGAGCTTCCGTAGCCCGTCAGATTCGGAAGAAGTTGAATTCCTTCCAGTTTATCTCGTTGATTATTCCCCCGCCCTCAGTCCACCCCCCTCCCCCGCGAGATAGAGACGAACTAAGCTTCTCTCTTTCTGACCAATAGGAGCAGCTGGTTGGTCCCGCCTCCTGAAAGGTGCGCAACAAGAGAAAGCGTCCGCTGCATACTTGAGGACAATGAGTACAAATTAGTGCCCGCCGTTGCACCGCTCCTCATGAGTGATAACCGCTTAGACCCAATGACCTCTTGGAAATCTCTAGCCGGTGCTGTTATTCGCTGACGGAACATGATTGGCATCCGCAATTGCCTTATAGGTTAACCGAAGTGGTTCTGATCGATGCCTCCCGCCTCTAATGAAATACAAGGGCTCTAGGCCTCTGTTCCCAATAGCGTGCGGGGGGGCGGGACTAACCGCCGTAACCGCCAATGGCTGACCAGCTAGGTGAGCGAGCGCGGCCAACAGTGTCGGGAGGCGGGGCTAGTAAGCTGCCGTTGCCGTCTGGCGCAGGAGGTAACGGGTGTGAGGAGTGTGGTTTTGTAGTACAGCCGCCACCGCCACCATGAGCTATTCAGGTGAGCATCGGGGGCTGGGTGAGGGGGGAGAGAGGGCGGCCGCCTGTCGGGCGTGAGGGTGGGGGGACGGGTTCCTCCCACCCACCGCGAGTGGGCCAAAGGGAGCGCAGGGCCCGGCCCTATGTCAACATCTCGGGGGGTGGGGTCAGCAGCGCTGCCTTTCCCTTCTCTTGTGGCAACGCTGTGGTGACCCCCGTTCCCCGCGGGGGGTTGCTGAGGTGTTTGTCAGGCGTCGTTTTCCCGTTGCTCCCGCCAAATAAAGAAATGGCGCGTGGGGGGCGGGGGGCGGGGAGGTTCTTGGACGGTTTCAGGCTGTGCGCGCGGGGTGCGCCGCCCTCCTCAGCCGCCCGCCCCTCGTTGTGCGAATGTGCGGAGGGGATCGGGGAAAGGTGAATGTCAGCGTTGCTCCTCTGCGCCCGCCGCCTCAGAATCGGGGTGGGAGGGAAGGAAGGAGGGATGAATCTTTGCGTCTCTGCACACGCGCACCCCACTGCTTGGTATCTGTGAGCGGTTATAATAGGAGTGGGTGTGAGAAGGTGGCGCAGGAAGAAAAAAAGGGGGGGGAACCTTCCCCCGTGTCCGATCGGTTATGGCTTCCCTTGGAATAACTGCCATTGTTTCCCCCTTGCTGAACCACCAACTATCACTGTTTGGGATTTAGAAAGGCTATTTGCCAAAGAGGAGTTGCTTTCTAAATAAAATAAAATAAAATAACGCGAACGTGGCATGTCCCCTTGAATCCTAACAGCCCCGCTATTCCTTTAGTTTTATGCATGCGCGATGTTAAACGGTTATCTGAACTTGCGGTGTCAACATTTGCCTTTCTAGCCCTTTGGTTATGTAAGTGTGGAACCAAATCTATTTCATAAAATATGAGGTAGTCTCTTCATTATCAGTATGGTTGCCCAGCTACAGATGGAATTATATGCAATTAAAATAGTCTGGCACCTGTGCCCCAGTGCGTGTTAGTGCATACTGAAGACAAACCTGACTGATTTTTGTCTGAAAACTTAAAAAAACTAATTTTTGTCTGAAAACTTAAAAAAACAAACCCAAACAGTTTGCTGTTTTGGACAGATTTGGTGCACTTTGAAGTGATACAAATTCTTCCATGGATCACTTGCTAAGTCCCATATGTGACAGTCATGCATGTGGTATTCATTCCCTCAGCATGTACCATGGTCAATATTTTTCTCAGTCGTTAATATTTTTATTAAAGGTAAAGGTAAAAATAGAGTATGGAGTTCTCTCTTAAAGGTAGTTCTTAACCCTTACCACCCACATAAGAGAGTAGCTTCTCCCAGTTCTCACCTGAGATCTTTCCTTTCTCCTCCCAGCCTTTCAGTCTGGGAGACCAACATTTCCCTGGTCAATATTTTTCTAACTAACCTCAATTAGTCATATTTTTGGCTTCAAATGTTTGAGTAGGGACTTGATACTGCAATGTGAGAAGCATGAGTTCTGTCCAGCTGCATGTCTAGAGTTCTATTTGCACAATGGGACTTCCTCTTCCCTCCACATTTTCAAAATCTATTCTGGAGCATCCTCTGGAGGAGATTTTGAGGGTGGGGAGATTGCAGGGGAGAGGAGGGGAAAGTTCTGGTGTGCAAGCAGAAGCCTACTGTGCTAGTGAAGCAGCAGTGCTGGAAATGCTGTAATACTATATTTCTGTGAAGTTTTGGCACATTATCTTGGTTCTGAAATAAAGATACTTTAGATTTTAATGATATGCCTAATTTGATGATTATCTGAGGAGTTAATCACTCCTGTTTTGATTACAAATGGGTTATGATAGTTAAATGGAAAATTTATTAGTGAGCAAGGTGCAAGGCTTACTTTGAACCAGGAATTGAACACCAGGAATCCAAATGGGTGAAAGCATATGTAGTGTGCTTCTCACTGTGAACAGAGTGCTCCTGAGTAAAAGCAGTCATCCCCTTACTTGAAAAAATTAAGATTGTGGGCAAAAATGCTGAGCCGCAATCACATACATCAAGTAAAGTCCATTGAACTCAATAGGTTTACTTCTGAGATGTGCATAATTGCACTGTTTGTGGCAGTTTGTAGTGGCTGTACGAGTTACCTGTACTGATGTACTATAGAAGTTGTATTCTGTGTCAGCTAAACGGCTACAAAAGTTCTTGTTCCTCAAAATATTGCTATGTCTTCTGGAGAAGCGCAGGTCCTTTAAGGTCTAATTCATCTTTCAGTAAATATACATTTGATTTATTATACAAATCCAGTTGTTCAGAATTGGTGTATTTTTCATCTTTAGTAAAAGGACTGTGTGCTAGGTTTCAGAGGACTACAGTTCTGGTACTAGTTCAGCCTCTTTATAGGAGATTGTAGCAGTGATACATGCTTTACAGCTAACCGTTGTAACTCTTTGCTCCTTGTGGACTTTGATTCATTTTAGAAGGGTAGCGTTGGAGTTAAGAGGCCTTAAGCAGCAGAGTTCTGAATTAGTACCTACCAGTAAGTAGTAGTTATTGCTGCTTCAAGGTCAGGGCATTGTCATTTATAGTCTTGGTTTATGGAGAAGAGGGTGTCTGTTTATGTGTTCCTTCACACCTTCTGTGGGAATTCCCTATTATCCCCCTTTTACCATGGTTCACTGTTATGTGATTGTTAGTGATTATGCTAATAGATGTTCCAAGGAAATAATGCTTAGGCGCTCCCTTAGTAACAGTTACACAAAATAAATGAGGGTAGAGAGGGATGATGTGTGAGATGGGAGAGACAAGGAGCATGTGATCCTGTGGCCTACTCCTGATCTCTAAACCAGGGTGGATAAAAATCAATGATTTTTAAAATAAATAAATAAAATCATATTTTTTTTTATTTAAATCGGATTTTTTTGATTTAAATTGGATTTTTAAAATAAAATGCTTTTGGAGGAAAAATCTTTCTATATATAGTCTTCTATTTAAGTTACATTGTAGTCCAAAGGCTATTCATCAGGAAATAAGGATTTGTTTTAAGTTTATCAAGTGTGCTAAAACTCAGTCTAAGTTTTTTTTTAATGTTTAACCACATCAGTTAACAAACATGGATACATATGCTATCATGTTATTGTTTTAGTTAAATAAATTGTTTAAATGGTTATTAAGGAAATGATTATTTTTCTCCTTCCAATAAAGTACAGCAGAAAAGTTGTCCAAATATAAACAGTTAACTTATTAAACCTCACCATAATTTCATAATTATCTGTCTATGTATTTCTAGTAGTATAACCAAATCAGTAATTTTTGATATAACTGTAAAAACTACTCTGAAAATTTATTATTCCAAAAATGAAACCTTCATATGGTTGTAAATATTAAGATTATACCAGCAAGAATGAGTCTTTCTGTAAAAAAAATATTTAAATCAAGTCTTACTGACTAGTGATTTAAATCGTGATTTAAATCAAATCCACCCTGCTCTAAACTATAGTTGTACATTACATACCGGTATATACTGGCCTACAAATGATTACTCACTCCCTAATATTCCAAGCTAGTGTAAATTAGTAATAATGTAAATTAGCAATAATCCTTTTCTTATTTACTTCTGGTCAGAGTGCTTTGAAATGGAGATTTCACTGGATGCAGTTGAACTTGTAATCCTTATGGTATTGATTTAAACAGGATTGATTCATGTCTGTATCATTGAGCCTGTTTTTGTCTGTGTAGTAGTCCCCACCATTTGGGCAGGTGAAGAAGGTCTGAAGGGGGTATTGAGATATCTTTTCAGAAATGTCCTTATGAATATAAGTAGTTCTGTCTGAGCCTTAATTTTATTAGACTACAATAAAGCAATTAAAAACAATTATCCTAGTGTTGTGCCAGTTTGAGAATTTTCATGCACATGAATATACTGTATGTGTGCTGTAGAATGTGTAAGAGATTCATGATAGAAATGAAAGAGAAACTTTTAGATAAAGTTGGAATGCTGAGGGCAATGTTGACAGGAGGCTGAGGGATGAAAAACGTGCATTTGAAATGGCATAAACAACCTTTTATTAATTGATAGTTTTTAAATTTAATAGACTATAAATTGAAAAATGAGATGTCATATGTTACTGGTGGGATACATTCACAAGATGTTGCAGGCTGATAGGTCAATAGCTTTGTAATGTTTTTGCTCTATTGCTAAGATATACGTACTTTGTTTGGATGCTTCTTGAACCTTGAGAAGTGCTGGATTCTTAGGATTCTGCTATCTCAACATACCATACCAATCTTTCCTATCTTTTCCCCCCAACTGCTGTCTATAAACATAGCCTGGGATTTCCTTTCAGTGGCAGTGCTTGCCATAGTTGTTCAAGTCTGTGTAACTCAAGGTTAGACTATTGTTATTAGCAACAAGAGTACACACCAGATGAGAGGGTTCTACAAAATATTTTTGTAGACTGCAGGTTAGACCATGGGCAGTGCAGATAGCACATTCCATCTGTCCACAGATCAAAAAATGTCAATTACAAACTGTCAAATGAAATTAAGTTAGGTCAATTTTTGTTAAACTTTTTTCTTGTGATTTAACGGTCATTCAGTGAATATTCATGCCAGGTCTGCTTAGTATTTTGAATAGTACTTTGGATAGATTGACAATAACCTTATAACTAACATGATTTTTTACCTCTGGGGTATCTTCTTTCTAGGTTATGGAAACTGGAACTCTGGCACAAATAGAGGCAAGTACCATAAAATCTTATTTGACTGCCAATATGCATAACAGTTAAATCAAAAAGTAAATTCAGAACTATTGTTGAAATGTAACGGTTTTCACAGTTTTGGTGTGTTTCCTCCTTTTAATATCTTCTGGCACTCATGTTCCTTTTATCCATCAATATCGTTAAGTCAGAGTTTATGTTACACTTGCTGGTCCTGTCAGTGAGACTACTGCAGATTCTTACTTATGGCTGATATTTGATCATCTGTATGTTTAATTTGGGCATTAATTTATCTCCTTCCACCTCCCACATGCTAGCAATCATATTCATGTTAACTCAGAAATAGCCCAATTACTTCATTGAGACTTTATCACAAGAAATGTGCATAGCAATATAGCCAAATTCCGCTTGCTTGCTAGCTCTTTTCCAAATATTCAAAGAATAACAAAGCATCATGAACTTTCATGGGAATTTAGACACTTCAGCTGCAATAATATATACATTTTGGGGGGAGTACGCCCCATTAAATTAAATGGGACTACTTCTGATTAACTATATTTAGGATCACACTGTTAAGCTATAATTGTGTAAACAGCAGGAATTCAACCCCTTGGAACAGAATGGGATGATTTCCAGTAAACATGTATAGGATGCAGTGTTAGTTTCAAATTATGAAGTGTGGATATTGAGACAGTAACAATGGAGTATATAAATCATGGAAGGCATGCTGGGGATCCAGTTCTTCATTGTATTCTGCAGTCCAGTTACTATTGTAAATGGCTTTGGGATGCCTGATGGGAAGCAATTCATAAATGAAATAAATTATAAGTGGTCAGTACTATTAGCTTGAATAACTTTATTTTACTGGATGTGATTAATTTTCATTTTGACCCTTAATCAGTTTTAGTTCTAAATTTGTGTCTTTACAGTATTATGTGAAGATGGAATATAGTGTCTTGCAATTAGGTTCTCTTCGTATTGACACTGTTGTGCCACTTGCTAGAATTTTTAAAGTGATTTGAGAATATTTTATTGGCTATCCACAAATTTAGCTGATTTCTTATGTAAATGAATAATTGTAGATCCTGGGGTAGGTGCTGAGTGTCTCTCCTGAAAATTGCCCCCCCCCCCAGTCCTAAAGAGAGGTGGATCATTATCCAAGGTAAGGTGTGCTGTGCATGGAGGCTGCCACCTTGGGCCCCTCTAGCAATCAGGATACACCTGAAGGTATTGTTAATGGTGCTATAGTTGGAGGTAATACCAATGCTGTAGCAGCTGAGCCCTTTTGCAGATGAGATAAAATTGATGGTTGACTTTAGCAGGAAATTTGCTATGTACTTTTTCCATAGGTAAGAAGTTTAATATTTGGTAGGAGTTACAGAAAATGTTTTTCCAGACATTTTAGACACAGCTATATCCTGAAGAGGAGCATTCTTGATGGTGATAATCTTGCATTGGATGCTTATGTATGGCAATCTATGCTTACCAAAAAATTCAGTGACTGCTTCTCATTTCAGGTTACGAGGACTATAATTATGGATATGGATACAGTCAGGATAACTCTGGCAATTATGGGTATGGTATGGCCACTTCAAACTCTTGGGAAATGCCTAATTCAGATACAGACATGAACTATAACGCACCCACTGGCACCAGTGCTGATGTAATAACAAAATTTAACAAGCGGTTAGATATGGTGTCTCATCTAGAAACTGACACGATGCAAGGAGGACATTATGGCTCAGGTGGAGACAGGTGAGTGTAGAGACAAAGGTGAAAAGGTTCAGTAATAGTTATAGATCAGGGCAGTTTCTGAAAGACATGTTGATCTAATGTGCTGTTGCCTAAGAGCTGTTCCCTTTGTTCTCTGACTGATAGTATTGCTCTTTGCTTCATATCTTTGCTGTTGCTTACAGAGCTGGGGGGTGGGGAGGAGACAGAATTAGCCAAGTTGTACTTCCTCTGCTTTAGCTTTGAAAATAAGGTGCTTGCACACATCTTTTAGTGAGGAATGTTTGTTAATACTGTAACAGTTGATAAATTAATTGTAATGAAATATTCTGAAAGAATAGCAGGTTTTAGCAACCTCATATAGTTTTGGATAGGTCACTATTTTCACAGAGTGTATGTCAGGTACCATCAACATTAATGGGATATGTGTTTAGCTGGTTACCATAACTTAAGTTTCTCTTAAGATTTTGCTCCAGCCAACTGAAACAGAAAATAAGTAAATAGAGAATTCTGTAGAATCTTTTATCAGTACATTTCTCATCCCTAGAAGTCATTAATAAATTGCTTAAGTTATTGTTCATACATAAGGAAGTTCACTTTGGATTGTTGAAGTAACTAGTGCTTATTGCTGTTAAGCTGGATATATGGTATAAAAAGATGTCAGAAGTATTTGCTTCACATTTATACCTGAGATTTTAACAGTTTTAGAGACATTGATTCCCAGACAGTTAGTGCACTTCACTAGAATGGCTATATTTAGGGTTTTATTGGTTGACAGTCCTGGTTCATGGATGCATTTCTAGAGGTCAGGTGAATGAACTATGTCTAAATAAATTGTGTCATTTCCTCTGGAAAAGGTGTCAAGGGGCCATTGTATTATAACCTGTTTTGTGTACATTCATGCAGCTTAGTGGAATCAAAGTACTTTAACTGTAATGGGTAAATTATGCATAGCATTCTATATTGCTTTTCTGTGTGTTGTCACTGTTTGTTTACCAGGTTCTAAAAGTAGCTTACAGTATCATAGAGCATGTTAATCTTTTTTTATTTTGAAATACTTTCGCTACTCCTTAATATTTATCTTACTGATATTGTGTCAGTTTTTAATTTATGACATTTTCATAAAAATAGAAGATGCAGGAGATTTACAGAAATCCTTAAGGGATTACATAGTATCAAATGTGGTTTTGGTAGTGTATGCTCTCTATTTGCACTCATTAAAACAGCATCTCTTGCCTAAGAAAGGTAATAGTTGTAGATAGTTTTGCCAAATAGTATTTCTGTGTTTAAACTACAGATTTCAGGTGCTGGAAGAGTTTTAAGTGTAAAAGTTTAATCTCCCCTTTGCAGATACTGACTCAGGTTGTCAGGCTCTGCTGAATTTGCAACCCTGTGCACATTTGGAAGCCAGTGTGATGCATCTCCCTATTTTCAGTTCTGTCATACTAGGTGAATATTAACCCAGCACTGTTAATTCTTACTTGAGAGCCCAGGTGAGCATTAGAGACTAAATAGCAGGAAACTGAAATAGATTTATATTTTGGAAAACAATTTCATAGAAGGCTCAGCTACAACAGTAAGTAGTTCTATGTTATAAATTGGCACAAGAGCTTTGGGTTGATAGATGGAATATTTGAGCTTACCCTGATAGCTTTTGGAATGACACTTTCTGTTCAGAGCTAGTTTTTAAAGTCTCCTCCTCAGCCATTGTTTCCTTTCCATGTCCTTGCTTTCAGATCCTTGATACAAAGCTTGACTGTTGATTTTTGCACTTGTGTCCAGTACTGGTTTATTAAGTGCAACATGACTTTGTTTTGGTCTGCCATAGCAATCGAAACAACATGCTGTCAGGAATAATGTGGATTTTGGCATTCAACTGCATCTTTGTCTCAGAGCCTCTGTACTGTTTTACATGCATAGTATGTAGCTTAAATTTAAAGTTCTTCTGCAGTTTATGGAACATTCTTGTGAAATTGTGCTGGTTCAAAGTCTGCTTTATAGAAACAAGTCAACTTGTTTGTCTCAGCCACTCATTATAGTGAGCATAGAAAATGGAATTGTAAGATGTACTCATATTTTGTCTGCACTGAGCTTTCCTGCAGGCAAAATGTCATGTATAAGCATCTCTTAGTATATAGATGATTTCTGCTTTCTTTTCTTCTTACTAAAACCACTTTATTTTCCAAACTGCTAATAATTTGTGGGAACTGACCTTGCATCCAGTGATTTCATTTGTTTTGCATAGCCGAACACCTGAAGTGATTGGAGTGTGAAACCAGTAAAAGGAAAAAATTAAGCATTTGTATGACTCCCCCAAATTGAAGATATGTTTGTCAATCTGATCAGAGTGCTATGCTCTTTCTATGATTGACTGAGGCTAAACAGAACAAGAATTCTATGTAGCCTTATGTTGATTACCCTCTCTATGTCCTTCCCCATTGCTATAATGTCCAAGGGAATAACTCTCATACTGAGTTAAAAACCTCAGTTGAGCTTTGTTATTACCTTGACTCTAGAACAATTATGAGAGGTTGTTTCCTTTAATGTGACCTGTTTTACTGCCATTTTTGGCAGACACTTTAATGTGGTGCTCTATATGCTACTGATTAGATTCCTTGCTTGCTGTGCAATTCTTGCAGGTATGATACATATGAGTCCTACGACTCAAGGCCTTCACTAAACGACCGTGATCTGTACAGATCCGGCTATGATTACAGTGAAGCTGAACATGACACCGACAATGCCTATGAAGGCCACTATGACAACTCCTATGGGAACCGCAGGGAACAGTACCACAACAGAGCACGTGACAACTTTGGCCACCGGGGTCAGAACTGGGCCAGAGACAGGCGAAATAACAGACCCATGGCTTCTGCATATTCTGGGCGCATGGGCGGACAGTGGAATGAACCGCCAGTGCCAATGGGAGGACGGGGCCATGGCCCCAATAGGCCCCCATCCCTTTTCTCCCACAAACTATTCCCTGAATACAACATGTTCCAGGGAATGCGAAGTTTCTCTGGCAACATGCGCTTTGGAGGAGGCGGCATGAAACAACGAATGAGGAGAAACTGGAAAATGTGGGATGCAGATTTTAAAGTAAGTACCTATGTGATCTTCTCCCACCTGTTTTCTGCCCCATTTTTAGGGACATTGCCCAGCAAGAGAACTGCCTAGAACTGAGTGCAAAGGAGTCTGTTTTGTAATTTAAACTGTTTTATTATAGGAAACATTTTTCTTCTCTGTCTCTTACATCTGCTTGGCACATCTTTATTTTAAGCTGTTCTTTAGGAATCTCATTGTCTTCAGTATGCTGCCTTAGCACCAAAAAGATTAATCACTGGATTATAGTCATATCTAGGGAGTGTGACCTGGGATTCATTCGTTCGTTTCATGTAAAATAGGTCAGGTCTTAGGTGTGCATGTCTGTACCTGTTGAAATGAGTTTTCTTGAGTTTAGAGAACTTAAAATATGAATGAATGAACATTTATTGGTTGGTGATAAGAGAACTCTTAGACTGTGCATGTGAGTAAAAACAGTCTTTTCTTTCAATTCATAGAAAAAAAGAATAAAGAATGAGCCTACTGCTAATAAACGAAAACAGGCTAACAGTTCTGATGAGCCTGACAGTAAGGCAGCAAAAACTGATGGTTCTGACAACTCTGACTCTGATAATGGTAAGAGCAAGTCACTGAAGTCTCCTGCCTTGTCTTCTTTTCATTGCACCTTAGTTTGCCAATATTGAAACATTAAAAAAAATAAAAACTTTATTTAAACTGTAAGAAACCAATGATTGCAGGAATATAATATAAAAGTAAGCTTCACATCATACTTTAGTTGTTCAGGAAAAGGGTGCATCAAGACAATCAGATTTCCCTCATCAGTGCAGGCAGACAACTTTGTGCACCAGTACTAAGAGTATAAGAAATAAAGTCCTTCCATATAGCACATAATTTTCAGGGTCTTCTGAGCCATTAGAGACCTTTAAATGGTGGGTAATCTCTGAAATTGCTGTTTATCCTCATACATTTGTATCAAATGGTGTTGTTTTACCATTGTGTTAAGATTCTGATTGCAGCCCCAGCATCCATTTTAACAGGTCTTTTGAGCATGAATTACAGAAGCAGCCATCCTAGAGATTTAACTGAGAAACCTGGTGGGGTCATTACAATAACACTTTTTACATATATTGGAATCTCCCGATAAATGTCAGTCCAAAATTTAGAAACCAGTGGGCATTCCCACCAGAGATGGAAAAAGGTACCTCTGCCCCCACACAAGCAATCTGGCAAGAGTCCAGACATTTTAGAAATCTGTATTGGTGTCCGATGCCATGTATGCAGTTTTTTTATTAATGTTCATTAAAATAAAAAAAATTGTGACATATTTCAGGCTTGCAACCCTATACCCACTTACCTGGGAGCAAATATAATTGAACTTAGTAGAAATTGCTTCTGAGAAGTCATATATAGGGTTGCACTGTTACAGTTATTTTATAGTCTGCATAGTTACTTGATATGTTGTTCTTTTCAGAAGAGGGCCCTGAAGGAGAAGCTGCTGAGAAGGGTTCTAAAAATGTGAGTCTCAATTTAGTCTTGCTACAAAGACTTATAATCCCAGTGTTTTATACATATATGATAGGAACAAGAGTTACAAATGATGTCCTGCCATGCTTGCCTTTCTGTTTAGGGAGAGACCATGTACAGTTCCTTTTTTCTGTTGTTCAGAGACCAGAGGCTAGTATGACTAGGTGATGAATGAATGTTTAAAGAACAAAGCTGACTCAAGGCACTGGTGCCCTAGGTGAACACAAGCTCATTCCCCAGCCTCACTACAATAAGTAGTATAATAATTTAAATTGTTGATAATTGGCTCTCCTTTAATGATTCTCATGATATGCAGACTGGGGTAACTTGTTCACTTTGCTTTGTATCAGCTCTGACACTGAGAAGACATAATTGGTGGTTTTTTCAGTTATTTATTGAAGATTTAACGTATAGTTCTATTACAAAATACATCTTGCTTCCAAATAATTACTAACATACCCTAATCTATTACGTTGTGCTCAGATATAGGATGGACAGAAAGTGTTAGTGCACAAATAGAGAGTGAGCCCTGTACGGATTGCATTGCTGGTTATTCATTGTGGGTGATTGGGATTGTGTCAGCTGACTCTGCTCCCATCTGATGTTAGTGCATTGGATACCATGTTAAAGTTGGGTTTTGTGTGCATACAGCTAAATATATGTATGTCTGATTTGTGTAAATTGTGTTCCCCAAATGTGAGAGATCAGATCTGGCCTATATGCATAAGGCCCCCTACTGTAATATGGCATTCCTTGCACTGGTGTCAGGCAGATGTAGTGATAGGATGGATGCAGCAAAAGGGGGTTAGGCCAGATGACACAATTCCCCACCTTTTAGCTATGTTTGTGTATGGCTAAGAACTTAAGAAGGCATAGAACAGGAGTGGCCCTCCAGATATTGGTGGACTACAACTTACATCATCTCTGACCATTAGCCATGTGCCTTGGGGCTGATGGGATTTAAAGTGCAACAACGTTAGAAGAGCCAAAGGTTCCTTACCTCTGGCTTAGAGTTTGAGCATAGAGTTATACCGGTAGTTTGATCAGTGCAGAACTGAGCAGAATCCTATTTCAGTCCAAACTATTCAAATAGTTAGTGTCAATTTTCAAATTGTAATTGCAGATCTTATGATTTTGAGAGGTTTCTTAGAACATGAAATTGTTAAATAAATTCTGATGCAGCTAAGGGGTTTTTTCATTGCTCATTGTTGCAGAGAATTTAAAGGATACTCACAATCACAGCCTACTATATTGGTGTTTCTAGTAAATGGTAATTTTGTACTGTGGTTATGAACAGTGGCTGTTTTTTGTCTAAGCCCCAAATCATATTGGTAGCTAGCAGCACTCCTGATTACTTGATGTAAAGGTTATTTCTACATGTGTTGTGACCTTGCCTGTAAGCAAGTGCAGCTCTATGCTTCAGTGTCTTTAATTACATTTTAGGAGGGAGAGGGAGAAGGAGGTGAAGATGAGGAAAGAAAAGGAGACTCTGAGAAAGGTAAGTTCAAATGTACAAGCATTAGGGTACTTCTGGTGATTATGTTATTTTTGTGACAAGATGTGTGGAATATTGTGCAATTTCTTTCTGAGAACTTGGTGTATAGAATAATCAAATCACTGTTTGTATCCTTTGAATAATTTGGTGTACTGATTAATTTCTTTTTTTCCTTTTTTATTTTCCTTTTATTTTTTATTTTTCTTGTTTTGTATTTTTTCTTTTTAGTTTTGAATATGTGGATGTAATGTTTAATATATGCTTTCTTTGTAATTTTTAAAAATGCAATAAAGATTTTTAAAAAAGATGTGTGGAATATTGCAGGAGATACGCATTATTGTATTAGAGCCATTTTATAAACCATTGATAAATTCCAAGTTTAAGTTTTTACATGTTGGTTCAGAACTAACCTAGCACGTATTCCCTAATAATACATGTATCTTTAGTACTACAGAATTAGTTAAATTTACAATGATCAAAATATTCAGGTAGAAGAGTTTTACATTGTGATAATGTTAATTCTAGCAATTCCGCCTAGACTATTTGTGGAGGTAGGCTATAACTGTTTTGAGCTAGTTTCCAGTACCAATGTGGCTATGCCTTCAGCATGCACAGCAGATCACTTCCAGACAGTGAAATTATTCAAAATTAATAGCTACCAGAAGCAATAAAAAAATCTGCCAGTTGGCTATGCTGCATATTGTTACACATCATCCCAATCTCTGAGTGGTGCAAGATTATAGAGGTCCAGGGACTTACCCAGCATTTGTGTTTCCCTTGGAAATGAGGCACAGCAAAGACTGTGGTTTCTTTGATATATGGTTTATTTACATATGTATACAACCTAAGCCTATGACTCATAGCATTACACTCCAAGATGTACTTGCTTTATCCCACAGTCTTAGATGCCAGCAGAAATCAGCCATGGCCCTCTGTCACCCTGCTCCAGCTTGCTGCCCTTAACAGACTGCCACCTTTTCCCTCACATCATTCCCAGCTGCAATCCTATACCACTACTCTCCTTCCAACCCTGGCCTTTGTCCTGCAAGCTAGCTGTGACTTGAAGGAGAGGCTTACACCCATTAGTCTTCTAGCACAGAGTATTTGCTTTGTTAATCGTCCATTACCTTCCTTTTGTTTTCCTTGATGGCTCTTCTCTGAGGTGCTTTCCTGAACTTGAAACTGGTTTGGCCTGTACTACAACTCTTTGCTAAATCCAGTGTTTGGCACCCAGGCGTTAGAAGCGGGGTCGAGGAACCCCACAAACTCATAACAATATAGAAGGAGGGGTTGCTGGTTTGTTTCTGTTCTTATTTTTTATTATATATTTTTTGTTGTTGATACTGTAATTCTATTTTGTGGACAGCACTAAGATCTATAGGACAGTATACAAATGTAATAAAAAAAATAAAATAAACAGTAACACTTATCCCGGGAATAACCTGAAGAGAATTATACTGTGTGGGATCAAGCTCAGAGTTCGTCACTGTAACTCACACTTTATCCAACGACCAGGCAAATTCCTATTTATATGTAGTACTTTACAATTAACCTGTGAGGCAAACTAAATGTTTTTCTTCTTATACAAACCATCACTGAACAGTTGTGTATCCCACAGTTGTGTCTCCCAACAATTACATTTGTCTTAAAATTTTAAGTTGCAATTGTGCTTCCAACTCTGATTAAACTCCAGGAAACTAGCACTTTGTCTGTGAATTATTTTATGTATTCATTTAGAAAATTTACAGACTTTTATTTTTTTTAAAACTATTCAAGCTGTGTACAGATAAGTTATAGTATGGCCTCTTCATGGAAGGTAGACTAGGAACCTGGAGCCCAATCTTACCCAGGCATTCAGTAGGTTCCATGAGTAGGTATCTTTTAAAAATAAACTGATCTTATTCATGTAGGAGCTATGACCATTCAAGAAGAGATCAGTCAAATCAAGCGCAAATTGCAAGCTGGTAAGAAAACTCAGGAGAGGCAAAAAAAGAGGTATCGTGATCGGATGGTGGAAAGGTAAGCCTCATCCAGAAGACTTTGGGGTGTGCTTGGAGCTTGAGTGACTTTGGGATAATGTTATGTGTTCTTGTGTTTCAAGGAAATACCTTCACTATATATTAGTTCCTTCCCTATAGTAACATATGTAAAATAACTTTACCAACTTGCTCCCCTGGAAGGCAGTGATGGTCACCAACATGGATGGCTTTAAAAGAGGACTGGGCAAATTCATTGAGGAGAGGGCGAGTGATAACTCCTAGCCACAGTTGGAGACAGCAATGCTTCCGAATACCAGTTGCTGGAAACCACAGGAAGGGAGAATCCTCTTGTGCTTGAATCCCACTTGCTGGTTTCTCACAGGCATCTGGTTGGCCACTGTGAGAACAGGATGCTGCACTAGATGGGCCACTGACCTGACCCAGCAGGCTATTCTTATGTCCAACAAGTTGTTGGAGGTTGATGTTTCATGTTGTACTTTCAAAAGTTTATCAAAGGTATTATAACATTTTACAAGCAATTCTCTGTTTAAATAATAATAATAAGTCATCACAGTTGTACTGAAGTTCTGTGCAGTCTTGGGGGTTGCTGGTAGGGTTAGAACAAGAAGTTGGAGGGCTGATAGTCCCACGTATTCACCAACAACAGTTTCAGTCTATAAAGAGTTCAATTGGGAATAAGACAGCAGTGTTGCCTATTCAAGCACACCTAGTTCATTGTAGTTTTTTGCTATAGTAAACTATATCAGCTTGACTACATAAAGGAAACGAAGTTTTCAAATTACTGCTATGCAGATAAAAAGATTTTTCTTTATTTGATATGTCTTAACAGGATTCAGTTTGTATGTTCGTTGTGCAAGTATCGCACTTTCTATGAGGATGAGATGACCAACCATTTGGAGAGCAAATTCCACAAGGAACACTTTGCATTTGTTGGAACCAAGCTGCCCCAGCAAACAGCTGACTTCCTCCAGGTAGACCTTTTTTTTCTTTGAGCCTTCCATTTTCCTTCAGATGTGGCACTTTGTTTCATTTTCCCCAATCCCTTCTTGTCGTTTGACTTTTAATTATTTCAAGTGGGGCAAAAAATGTACTTTTGGATGACTATCAGAGTAGAAAACATCAGCCAGCATCTATATATCTCAGTTCATCTGTGCTGCTCTTGCATTTTTCAGTACACAACACATCCACACCATTACCTTAGTTCTTGCTTTTGAGAGAGATGGGGGAAAGGAAAGGAAGGCATAGCTTTGATTGTATAGTAATCCTAGCATGTTGTGCATTGGGCCAGGCCAGTATGGTATTATGCACCATTGAGTATTCATAAGCTTTTCTGCAATACAGGAGTATGTTGCTAATAAAACAAAGAAGACAGAAGAACGCCGTAAAGCAATTGAAGATATTAATGCAGTTATACAACAGATCTACAAAGACCAAGATCTTACCCAAGGTAGGTGTCTTAAAATTCAGCTAAAAAGCAATGCATATTGTTGTTCTCTTGGGTAAAAATATTCAGTTTTCATTCAGAAAAATCAGATAGAGGATAGGAACCAATTCTGTAATGTTCTGTGTGAGAGAAAGATGTCCCTAAATTAACTTTGCTGAGATGGATATTGAATGCCCCCCGCTTTGGTCCTTTGGTACAGTCGGGGTGTGTGTGTTTATGTGTGCAAAACAGTCATTGTGTGTACGGTAGGATAGGTACTTTTTTTAAGAGAGAATTTCCCCCACTGCCCCTGAGGAATGGAAGGCTGTTATTTCACCCTCCTATATATTTTCCTGCTATAAAAGATTTCCTATAGGAATCCTATGGCCCTCCAGATGTTGCTGACAGCATTCGCAACTCCCGTTGTTCAGGTGCATTTTGCGACAGAGAATTTCATTAATGCGAGCAGTTTTTGAGCTCTGGGTACAGTACTTGTGCCTAAGATTGCAGAAAACTGCCACTGCTGGAAGGAAAGGAGAACCTTTTTCTGCCTCCCCACTTCCAACCACTCTCTGAAGACTGGAGAAGGGACCCTCATAAGAATATTAGGGGGGTTGGCAGGGGAAGTATGGCTTTGTTTTTTGCAGAAGAGGACTAGACCGTGTGAAAAATGAACATAAGATTTTAACTGCAATTTATTAATTTTCAGCATTGTATTGTTATTAAGAAGCATGCCTAGACACTCAGTTATGGCGCCCATAACCTAGGTTTAAGGTGCCATTTAGCTCCTAGCTTTCATATCTCAGTTTCTAACACTGGTTGCTGAACTACAGTGCTCATCATCCCCTCACCATTGACATGGTGGCTGGGGCTGTTGGGAGTTTGTGTTCCCACAGCAGATGGCCATAGGTTTTCCATACGCGTACTACAGTCTGTAATATTATGACTTCTTTAACTTTTCTCAGACATTGGTATGGAACATTTTGTAAAAAAGGTGGAAGCTGCTCACTGTGTTGCTTGTGACCTCTTCATTCCGATGCAGTATGGAATAATCCAGAAACATCTGAAGTCCCTTGATCATAACCACAACCGCAGAGTAAGTGGATTTGCTGAATTAACTGTTCACCCAAAAAACGCATTGGAGAAGCTTGAACAATCCCTACATCATTCAACTTTATAATGGCAAAAGCAGATGAAGACTAAAGCAATTGAATAATTTAGGGGCTTTAATGCTTATTTTAACGTAGAAATACTTCAAAGAGCATGCTTAAGAGACTATAGTATCTATTTTAAATATATATATCAACTTAGTATAGCTACTCTCCTAGCAGTAATATAGCCACTAATGGCATCCCATTGTTTGGCTGCAAATGTAGCTCCTGCTTGGTTTTGTTTAAAAACACACACATCAAAAACCTGCTCCATTAAATTTGTTAAGAAGTCTTTGAGTTGCAAACTGATAATTTGGTCACTGAAATTCAGTTCCCTTAAGCTAAAGAACTTTTAAAGTGCATTGGCCAATAAAAATTTTATGTAGATTTTTGATCTGCTTTGTTAAACACTAACTTATGAAAGAGAGGTGTATATTTCTTGCTTCACACAGTGGACATAGGTTGGGGAATCAATCGCTGCAGCTCAGTACATGTCTCTTTTGTGTTACCCAGTGTTTACTGGGAGAGGTGGGGTGCACATGCCACAAACAGACTTACACTGCCAAATATAAATTTGCCCTTATATGTTTGGTTTGATATTAAGGTTCAGAATTAATGGGGGATAGGGTCCAGTGGATTGACAGGTGAGAAAGCAGGTTTTTTTCCTTCTCAGCTTCCACAGTCCTAGTCTAGAGTGGGGAACCTTTTTGGCTCCACAGGCCTGATCATTCTCAGGATCTGCCTTTGCACACCAAATTTGGAAGCCGCCCAGAGTGGCTGGGGAGACCCAGCCAGAGGGGCAGGGTACAAATAATAATTTATTATTATTATTATTATTATTATTATTATTATTATTATTATTATTATTTGACCTGTCAAAATCAATTTTGCTTGGGAAGTAGGAGGAGGTTTGTGAGTCTCCTTCCCACATTAAATAGTTCCTGATGAGAATGTGTGAAAAGTTACTGTATTTTGGAAGGCCTGTCTTGGTATAAATAATAACGAAATGTAGATACATTTTGTGCAGACCATTTATTTATGTATTTTGTCTTCTAGGCTATGATGGAACAGTCAAAAAAATCATCATTAGTAGTTGCAAGAAGTATTCTTAACAATAAACTTATCAGCAAGAAATTGGAGCGATACTTGAAGGTAAAACGTATACACATAAGAATGGCCCACAGAGGGTTATGGGCAGAATCCAAAGTGGCATGAGCGAACTTGATGCTTGCATTGTATAACTTCTTTCCTTCTACCTGCAGCCACCATGCATTCCTGAAATCTGCTCCAGAGGGTAACCTATCCCTCCAGTGTAAATTTTGAGGGTGCATGGAGGGCTTCAGGGAAGAAGTGTGTAAGGTGAAGTCTGTTCCACTCACACACATGTTGGATATAACCTTTTTTTCTAACTTAAAAAGAGCCATATTGCTATGTTAACAATGGAAATGCTTTTATTTTCTAATATTAACAGAGTTGTAATGTGTTTTCCAGTAACCTCCATTTTCTCTGCGTGCTTCATAGTGCACCTTCTCTTCTCTGTGCCTTACTATAAGGGCACTCTCAATTTCTAAGTCTTAACTTTTCTCTGCAGACCACTGCACCCATTCCTTTTTCCATTTCCCCATCTAAACGTGACTGCACCTCCAACTTCTTAACTTCCCTATGTTTTCTTACTATGCAGTTCTCTGCATCTTACAGTGTTTTATTCTGTTTGCACCCAGTTTCTGTATACACTTAAAAAATTATCTCTCTCTGGTTTTGCTTTCTTATTGTGCCCCCCCCCCTCAAAATACTTTATTGAGAGTGGCAGCAATAGCCCCAGGAATTCCACCCTAGTGAAGGGTCCACAGATGCAGGTGGAACATGCAGCATGCTTAGTACTCTGCAGCAGGCTTGAAAGACATCTCTGAATCCAGGAAGAGGAAGTGTTATATAGGCATTCTCTCATTTCCAGTCCAATTTGGAAGGGTTTCAGTAGGTGTTATATGTTCTTGTAAAGATGTGGGAAAGGGCCACAAATGATGGGATGTGGAATTTCCCCAAGTAGCTGCAAATAGAAGGGAGGAGACCACAATCAGTCTGTGAACCGTACACTGAGCACATCTAGACTGTACTCTATGGAGAGTTTTAACAACTTTTGCAAAATGAACAGTAATTACTGTGTAAATTGCAAGATATTGTTTAACTCTTTATAAATTGATATGCACCCACCCATCGGAGTGGGATGACTTTTTAAATTTCTGTCACATCCTGGAGGTTAGAAGAAATGAGTTTGCTTGTATAATGGAGAACACATTCTTGTTTTCAGAAAGATTATTGAGACACTTGTTGGTTGAAATGCCATAGTCCACCCAAAAATGATCAGGGATCTTTCACTTGTATCAGAGACTTGATTATATCTACTAGTGAAAGAAAAGGAATGAAAGTTTTCTTGTTACTTTTGTATTTGATTTTCTTCAGGTTCTGTAGTTTAAAGCATACCAAAAATAAATTAGTGCAATAGTCAAGGCCTTAAAATTATTTTTATGTGATGGCCCCACTCAACAACAGAAACTTGCTTACCCAGCTATATATTGTAGACTGCTCAGTTCCTTGTGTGATGTTTAATGCTGGGTGTCAGGTGGTTCTGATTTGTTTTGCAGGGGGAGAATCCCTTCACAGATGATCCTGAAGAGAAAGAGGAACATGAGGAAGGTGAGGCAGGAACAAGTGGAAATATGGAGGAGGGAGCAGCTGAAGGTGAAGAAAACAAGGTTGAAGAAGAAACCAAAGGTGGAGACAATCTGGCTGAGGAAGACGTAGTTGAAGAAGGTACTGCAGAAAACAAAGGAAATGATGATGAAGAACCACCACCAGGACAAATGGAAGAGCAGAATTTGAACACATCCCAGGAATCATTTGCTGCTGTGCAGGAGCAAGAATATGATAAAGAAGACGACAAAGAAAAAGAAGAAAGAAAAGGATTCATACCTTCAGAGGATATGGAACCACCTGATGAGTGAACTTGCACAGAAGGTTGAAGCATTTTGAGACTCTGCATTAAAACTTTTTAAACCATAACTGTATTTGTGACACTACATGGCACGCAGCTTTGTTTCTCATTGACTACATTTTCACCTAGTTACAGCACTTGAAAGCCTTTATCTGTAAAGTGTTTTTGGAAATAGCTTTTTTTAACCAAATCTTCATTGTATTAGCTAGGTTTTGTGCAGTACAATTTTTAGGTGGCTTTATACTAGGAAACCCCCCCCCCTTTGAGTAAATAACTCAAAACCAAATTGTGTTAATTGGCTTACAACTTTGGGGGGAGATAATTGTCCTCTAATTTTCTCTTCTCTCCCCCCCCCCCTTTAACTTTGTATATAGTTGAAGATGTTTTTGTTCCCTAGCCAGCCGTGTCTGGATATGTCAGTAGCAGAATTCTGGGTTTTAAATTCTGCACGATTGGAGTAACTTCCATGCAACTGTAGCATTCTTCTACTCTACCTTTTTACTTTTAATATGCAGAAGTAATACTTGGGGGTCAGCACAATAGTTTTTCCAGTGCTTTTATTTAAGGATGAATTCTTCCGGTGGATTGAGATAATATTAGGATTACCTGTACATGTGGGTTTTTGGAAGAAGCAGCCACATGAAGCATGTGCAGGAAGCCTCAAAAAGGGATAAATGCATCCCAGCACATTCGTAAAAGGCAATTCAGCATTGCTCCTTTTGAGTTTTGTCCTGATGTTGTTTAGGGGACATCATTTATGCTGCTTGCCTTAGATTGCTATTCTGTAAATGAAGGCTATGGTAGCCCATATGAAAGATGAAGAGTGTTACAGAAACATTAAATATTCCCTTCAATGCAGTTCTTTGGCAGTTGTCTCATTCTAAATCATCCTACAATCTCAGCAATGTACTACTGCTTCATTATGTGTGTGTGTGTGTGGATACGTGTGTGCTTTTTTACTACAACCCAAGGTTTATTTTGGTTACAGTGCCCCATAAAGCAATAGTGGTACAACTACTACCGTACTGCTCTTGTTCACCCTTCATTTATTATCGTGTACTCTTCAAGTACATGTGTGCTTCCTACAGTGAAAATCAAGTAGTGGACTGGACAAGGTTTTATGATCCTTTGTTTCTGCTTTCCTGCTACATCAAAGGAAAAGGGTGAGTGAAGTAATTGTTGCACCACAGGATGCAGGCCTTGCTGCCATACACCACTCCTGCTACCTTAAGACTTTGAAACACCTAGCATCTGGAGCTATATGGAAATAAATACTGCGAGTAAATTGCAAAAGTCATTACATTTAATCAACAGAATAGAAATGTTGAAGAGGCTTCAGAGTACAGCTTTTCTTTAGGAATGTGTAACGACTCAAGTGTTTAGAAGAGTATGCTATGTTTTGTACCTTATCAAGTCTTAGATGTTCCTGATAATGAATTAAATGAATATTGGGTGTGCTGAAATTATAGAACTAAACTCTTTTCTACATATTTGAGCTGGCATCTTGAAATGAAGTGTCTGCTGTGTAAGTTAAGGAAATTTCTGCAACAGCTGTTAGCAAAGGATACTAAGTTTTAGAAGTATTATGGCAATCACTGATTGTGGTATAGGTTTCTAATCTTTAAGTAGTCATTGCTGCCTTCTTCAAGCTATTTTAGGTATTTGCCTAAATGATAATAGTACATGTTAGTAGCAAGCATGTGAGTTGCACAAAAATGTTAACTGTAGTTAGGGACAGTGTGTCCTATTCTTCTGCTTGAGGCAAAATTGGGAGTCCTGCCCTGCCACCCCACCACCTTTACCACTGGCACTAAATAGGTATCAGCTTTTACACCCCCAGTGGGGGTGGGCGCCACCTCAGGGACTTCTTCCACCTGAGGTGGCGGCTTCACCCCGCCTCATGGGTGGGCTGCGCCAGACTGTGGTACCAACTTATTTTGTAGCGATCTTTTTATCAGCTGGTTAAACCCAAAAGGAGTGGTATTCATTTTAAAGCTTATGTATACTTCTAAATACCTCAGTAGCATTCCATCTTCATTATTGCACTAACAGCACACACATAAACATGTTTACTTGCTTGTTTGGAAAAGGGTGGAATTCAATGTAGTGCTAAGTGGGATATGCATGCACAGAACGAGGTCTGCTCACACAAAAAGTCTCTTCCCTACACACACCTCCCCCTAAACCTGTTCTTTGGTTCCTCCCAACCTTCCAGAGCAGATTTGCGGGGGATGTGGCAGGCGAACGTCCTGTTGCACCAGTAGACCTCATCTGTGCATGCAACAACTTAGTGGAAACCTGCCGCTAAGTCTCTGTAAGTGCAGTGGGACCTATTTTGGAGTAGATGTTTAGAGTTGCAGGCTCAGCATGGAGCTACCCACTGTGAGGTTAATATGGCGTCCCCATGTTTGTCTCACAACTCTAAAGCGGGTGGGGACATATCGGGAGAAAACTGACAGGTGTGACGTCTGGATGGCCTATGGTCAAATTAGGTATGATATTGAACATGTCTGTTCTTCACACCCCCACTCCCTGCAAAGCAAGTTGCAGCTTTAGGTGAAACGACACAAAAGGAAAGGTTAAACAGAAAATCTCAAATTTAGCAGTTAATCAGTAAAAACAAGAATAGAAGGGGATCCAGATCCTAAAATGTTTGACCCTTAATTGACCCTTAATTGGAGGCTTTTATGGTTTAACTTAATTCAAAGCCTGTTAAGCTGGAGTCTGAGGGGCATCTCTAGAGGTTCCACTGTTAATAAGATTTTGTGGGGATAGCTGGGCTATCAAGTGCTATCCTAGAAGGGTAGTAGAGGAAGTGGTGGTGGCAGCAATTCTGGTGCTAAGTGCTTCATCTATAGGAGGCTTTGTTGGGATTGAAGATCTGAGGAGCCTTAGATTGTAAAATTATTAAAGGTTCTCTGAATCCCTTATTAAACTTCATTCATTCATCACACTCCATCACTACTATTTACTAGTGAAAAGGAGGATTGGTCCTTTTTGGAAATGTAAGGGGGCAGCTAAAGCTCCAATCCTATACACACTTGTCCAAGTAAGTCCTATTGAACTTTGGTATCTACTCAGAAGTTAGCTCCACTATCAGATTTTACCGTAAATTCTAGGTGCAGCTAGACAGTGAATTAAGGACGATGCCATAACATTGTATCTCTTTAGGAGATGAATACCATTTCCTCACCTATACCATACTCCTGGTTCTTTTCAGAAAACATGGAAAATATTTCTGACATTTAAGAATTTCACAGCAGGGAAAATTTCACCATGTATCTTCTTCCACTGCAACAGAGGTGGAAAACTACCTGGTGAAATTGCCCCATCTATGCAATTCTTAAAAGCCTTTTAGTCTGGACCTGGCACCCGTTTCTCTTTAGTATTGTTCATGATATATGTACATGTCTCTGTTTCTTTCTCTTCAAATATGTACAAAGTAGCCTCCTGCTTGAATGTTATTGACTGTGTTGCTGTACCAAATGTCAATTTTGTACATTGGTTTTAGAATTCGTTATCCTTTGTCATTTATAGTGTTCTGTCTATATAAAACTAAACTAAATCAAGTTGTGACTGCCCGACAGTGATTTTAAAAAATAGCCAGAACTTTTGTTATTATTGCAGCTTTGCCATGTGTGTTGCATTTTGTAAAGCTGCTGCTGAATCTTGAAAGCAGTGATTGGTTTCACTGAACATGTGTACTTGGTAAACTGCAGGAAAAGCTAGACTCCGTTTAGTGTTTCCCTATATCATAGATTTTGCTATTTCTTTTCATAGAATTTAGTTCTCGTCTAGAGATCAACTTGTGTCTGAAGTGCCAGGTTCATTTTGGAGCCATTGGCTTGTGCATGCTCACAACTAAATTTCTATGTCCTCGTTCATTTTACGGTAACTGAAATTTCTTCAGCTGCTTTTCCAAAGGAGATGAGCAAGGTCCATAGCAGCTGTCTAACCTACTTCCATATACAGCCTCCAGTACTGCCTAGCGTAGCTTCTATCAATTTTATTTGCTATAGGGAACAAATCTCACAATACTTTTTGTACAAAAGAGCATACCTAGCCATCATGGATTGTACAAACATGGGGGCAAAGGTTAAGAGTTGTATTCCTTGCTTCAGTCACTTTTGCCTCTGGCCCCACCTGCTCCTAGAATGTGGCCCACCGTCTGAAAAAGGCTCACCATGCCTGCTTTACAGGGAGAAGTGGGGAGCTCCAAAACTGGACATCATAACTGAACAATGTACTTATCTCTTATTTCTGCTGTTGCAAATAACAAATAAATGGTTGTTCATTTGTTCCCTCATCACGCTCATCACTGAGGATGAATGTACTGATTTGCACAAAGTACACTGGGCTGTGGGTGGAAAAACCCAGGATTAAATGTTGAACCACTATGATTATCAAGGATATCACAAACTATGATGCTTTTTCTCTGTATAGTTGGGGGAATTGTGTTTCTTCAACCAGTTGGTTTTCACTATAGCTATGCTGTGCTATCACAGATTTGCATTGTACCAAATCCTGTAAGTACTGATGCTGTTACCTCACAAATGAGTTAAACTGTTAGGATTGCATCCCATATTAGTGATGCTCTGTGCAGTCCCACTGAAATTAATGGGCAAGACTAACTTAGGGCCATAAATTACTGGGGATCTACTTTGTGTAGAACTTGGATAGAACACAAATACTCCAGCTCAAGCTCACCATCAGGTCATTATTAAGTGGTGATGGAAAGATTTAGCAGTCAAGGCCCGTACTGTTTAGTGAGTGTGCCTCAAGATTAGGAAATAGAGCAACAGCAGGTTTACAATCTTTGTGCCTGTAACAGCTGCATTTATGGATAGTTTCTCTGTTGCAAATGAAAGAATGGCTGTGCTAGAGCACATGTTTGCATGCAGAAGACATCAGGATAAACACCTGCCCTTTTCAAGTAGTTCCGAGGAAAGATTCCTGTCTGAAATTCTGAAGATTTGCTGTCACTGTAGATGATACTGGACAGGATATATAACCTATCTTCCTCTGTTCCCAAAACAGGAAAGAAGATTGAGAGAGGGTCTCTGCATCCTTGTAAAACACTTAAGCAATGTACAGCTATTTTTAAAAATAAAGTTCCATGCAGACCTCTCTTTCCATTCTGTCAGAAATGGGTAGGCCAGGGGTAGTGGAACTGCCACAGAAATGAATATAATTCCAAATAAAAGGTTAGATCCGAGGCTCTCTTCCATTGCAGTGCTTTGAAATAGTTATGCCCTTTACCCACAGTAACTTGTCAGGGGAAAAGTGCACCTTAGTGATAGAGAATCTACTATTATTAAAATACTATAAAACATATATTTATACTTCCGTATGGATTGTGACCTATAGAAGCTTATGCTGTATTACGTTAATTTGTATTTAAGGTGCCACAAGACTGTTTCACCACAACAGAAAAACATGCCTACCCATCTGGAAAATAACATCTAGAAATTCAGCAGGTGCTTACCTAATTCCACAACAGCGAAAGGCTGTAGGAGTTAAATTACCAACCAGTCTTTTAACAAGGAGTATTGTCCTAATTTAGAGAGAGAGCATTTTTAAAGCACGATACCAAACGAGATTTTGCAACAAAAAATCATTGCCTGCAAAAGGGACAGGAGTGTAACTCGCATCTATGTCATTTTTCATCTGCAACATGCATTTAAAAGCGTAGTCGCTAGGGCGGTGGGGAAATAAGTCACCCTCTTGCAGCTGCTTTCTTTTTTGTGTGTGAGCGAGGAGTTATTTCACAGCACCGCAACAAATGAGATCATCTCCCCGCGGCCACTTCATATAGGCTCATAATACACAGCGTTGTTTCCTACCACAGTCGCCTCTCACCAATTTAAGCAGGAACCGGAAAATTCTCTTAAACGAGTCATAAGAGGCCAGGCCAATGGGAAGGGATTTCACGCGTGGAGGCGGGAGTAGGAGCCGCTCACGGGAAACACGAATGGGCAGGACTTTGAGATGGCAACCAATAGAAGTCCGCAAGAGGAGCCAATCCGCGGTGAGCTCCAACGCCCGCGCAGTGAGGGTTACTCTGCGTAGTCGCAGGTTGACGGAGAGGGAAGCCATGGATCAGGGCTATGGTGAGAGCTGGCGCTGTAGGGGCGGGGGAAGGAACCGGGAAACCCGGCAAACGCGGGTTAGGCTTCGCTCGGGATAGGGCTGTTTACCTCACCGTGGTGGCTTTTCGCACTGACTAGGCCTGGTGGCTCTCAACCACCTCCGCGAGACACGGGCGACGTTGATTGGCCATCGGCGCTGCCCCTCTCTGAGATTGGCCTGGCGAATGGAGCGCCTCTTTTTAATCTCCACGGTGTGCGAGGAAGGCGGGACTAGGCCCTATTTCCGAAGACGACACAAAATGGCGTCGAGGCGGCCCCTTTCCTCTGCGCCAGTGCGCGGTTCCTGCACCCCATTCTTCTGCGTGGGGTGCCGCCCCTTCCCCTCCTCCCCCGGGGGTGGGGGTTTTGTTTTTGTAGGCGGCCTGCCCCCTCCTCCAGACACCCGCAGCTTCCTGGGCTTAGCGTATGGTCCATATAGAGGAGAAGTTGTTTCCACATCTCTATTAAGAGCTGCCAACATCTTCCCCCTCCCTGGCAGGGCTCCTGTGTCTTTAACGGCTCTGCCACCACTGTAGGTAGCAAGTGAATCCTTTTCCTGCTGTGCTTTCGACGCCAGGGGAAGCGTCTGCCTGTTAAAAGGCCTGTGCGACTGTACCTAGTCACTGTCAATAGGCTTATCTTCCATGAATTTATCTCGTTGTTTTTTAAGCCATCCAAGTTCGCAGCCATCTCTTCTTTCCCGTGGAAGTGCCTTCCATGGTTTTAACTATGTGAAGAAGTACTTCTTTTTGTCTGTCCTGAATCTTCCAACATTCAGCTTCATTGGATGTCCATGAGTTCTAAAGTTACGAAAGAGGGAGAAAAACTTTTCTCTCCCCTTTCTTCATGCCATACGTAATTTTATAAGCTTGTATCATGTCAACTCTAAATCATCGTTTCCCTAAACTAAAATTTCCCAAATGTTCCTAATGTTTCAACCTTTCACTCCATCCCTTTTAATCATTTTGGTTGCCTTTTCTGAACCTTTTCCAAATTTACAATATCGTTTTTTGAGATGAGGCAACCAGAACTATACACTGTATTCCAAAGGCAGTCACACCATAGATTTGTATAAAAGCATTATGGGGTGGTAGTTTTACTTTTAGTTCCTTTCGTAATTTTGTTGGGTTCAACAGGGTGTGCATATAGTCTGGTATCATCTGCAGAATGTGCAACAGGCAGGGTCTGAACCGGTGATTTACTGTGAATATGATAATTTTGTCATCTTTAAATGTGAAACAAAACCCCTAGCTTAGCGGTATGTCTGAACTGGGAGCTGTGGTTTGTTTTGCTCCAAACAAGCCTCTGTCTTCACCCACAGTTTGTCCCTGGTTTATTGATCATAGTTTGTTTCCCTTTTGTGCTGGAGAAGGCAGGCAAAATGAATGAGATTGGTGCTTTCACAGCAAACCACTAACTACTGTAAATTGGCATGTTTGAGTAGTCACATTTTCACTCAAATTACAGCTGCTGTATGTGAAAGTAGTTAAGAGGGAGAGTCTGGGAGGGGAGAAGTTGATGTGTGTTTCTGTGAGTCAATGAGTCAATATTTCTCTTACAGGTTATAGTTCCTGGGGTACTGATGCCACCAGTACTCAAGGTAAGTCATGATCTCCTAAAATAAAAAGTTTAGAAAAGAAATAGAAGATAACCTTAAGAATGTTGAGCATAAGTGTGTTTATAAATAAATATGCTTATCTTAAGCATGGGTCACAAATAATATTTTTTAAAGGTCCTGATCAGCCTTGAACTTCTACTTTGGGGACAATATATTGAGGGGATTTTATTTTGTATAGGTGATGTCCAATGGTTTTAGCTATTTGGGCAACTAATTTCCCGTTTCCTCCCCCTCTGCAGCCCCCATGCACTCCTGAAATCTGCTCCAGAGGGTTGGGTGATTCTAGAGTAGATTGAGAGGTGTGAGTAGCTGTGGGTAGAGGAGAGGAAGGGGAAGTCCTCTAGTATGATGGTGGATATTGCCTATATATCTGTACTTAACTCTTTAACACATCACTTTTGTTTTATTGTCTTGCTGTCAAAGAACTAATTCATTGAAAATTGTTTTAAATTGCTTGCCTTGTGAACATCAAGTGAAAGAACTTAATCTGTGTTGTGTTAACATTGCTTTGATTGACGTGTTTAATGTAAAAGTAAACTTTTGTCTCTTTAAAAGGTGGCTATTCAACAAATCCAGCAAGTTGGCAAGGTATGTGTTTTACTTGCAGTACTATCTTAAGTATTTTGTCAATTTTCTCAGAATTAACAAGAATAACTGACTGGAACATTTTGTTGTTCAGTCGTGTCCGACTCCGTGACCCCATGGACCAGAGCACGCCAGGCACACCTATCTTTCACTGCCTCCCGCAGTTTGGCCAAACTCATGTTAGTGGCTTCGAGAACGCTGTCCAACCATCTCATCCTCTGTCGTCCCCTTCTCCTTGTGCCCTCCATCTTTCCCAACATCAGGGTCTTTTCTAGGGAGTCTTCTCTTCTCGTGAGGTGGCCAAAGTACTGGAGCCTCAACTTCAGGATCTGTCCTTCCAGTGAGCACTCGGGGCTGATTTCTTAAAGAATGGATAGGTTTGATCTTCTTGCAGTCCATGGGACTCAAGTGTTTCCTCCAGCACTATAATTCAAAAGCATCAATTCTTCGGCGATCAACCTTCTTTATGGTCCAGCTCTCACTTCCATACATAACTACTGGGAAAACCATGGCTTTAACTATACGGACCTTTGTCGGCAAGGTGATGTCTCTGCTTTTTAAGATGCTGTCTAGGTTTGTCATTGCTTTTCTCCCAAGAAGCAGGCGTCTTCTAATTTCGTGACTGCTGTCACCATCTGCAGTGATCATGGAACCCAAGAAAGTAAAATCTCTCACTGCCTCCATTTCTTCCCCTTCTATTTGCCAGGACGTGATGGGACCAGTGGCCATGATCTTAGTTTTTTTTATGTTGGGCTTCAGACCATATTTTGCGCTCTCCTCTTTCACCCTCATTAAAAGGTTCTTTAATTCCTCCTCACTTTCTGCCATCAAGGTTGTGTCATCAGCATATCTGAGGTTGTTGATGTTTCTTCCAGCAATCTTAATTCCGGTTTGGGATTCATCCAGTCCAGCTTTTCACATGATGAATTCTGCATATAAGTTAAATAAGCAGGGAGACAATATACAGCCTTGTCGTACTCCTTTCCCAATTTTGAACCAATCAGTTATTCCATATCCAGTTGTAACTGTAGCTTCTTGTCCCACATAGAGATTTCTCAGGAGACAGATGAGGTGATCAGGTACTCCCATTTCTTTAAGGACTTGCCATAGTTTGCTTTGGTTGACGCAGTCAAAAGCTTTTGCGTAGTCAATGAAGCAGAAGTAAATGTTTTTCTGGAACTCTCTAGCTTTCTCCATAATCCAGCACATTTTTGCAATTTGGTCTCTAGTTCCTCTGCCCCTTTGAAATCCAGCTTGCATTTCTGGGAGTTCTCGGTCCACATATTGCTCAAGCCTGCCTTGTAGAATTTTAAGCATAACCTTGCTAGCGTGTGAAATGAGTGCAACTGTGCGGTAGTTGGAGCATTCTTTGGCACTGCCCTTCTTTGGGATTGGGATGTAGACTGATCTTCTCCAATCCTCTGGCTACTGCTGGGTTTTCCAAATTTGCTGGCATAGTGAGTGTAGCACCTTAACAGCAGCATCTTTTAAAATTTTAAATAGTTCAGCTGGAATACCGGTATCATCACTTCCACTGGCCTTGTTATTAGCAATGCTTTCTAAGGCCATTTGACTTCACTCTCCAGGATGTCTGGCTCAAGGTCAGCAACCACACTACCTGGGGTGTATGAGACCTCCATATCTTTCTGGTATAATTCCTCTGTGTATTCTTGCCACGTCTTCTGCTTCTGTTAGGTCCTTTCCACTTTTGTCCTTTATTATGGTACTTTTTGTACGAAATGTTCCTTTCATATCTCCAATTTTCTTGAACAGATCTCTGGTTTTTCCCATTCTGTTGTTTTCCTCTATTTCTTTGCATTGCTCGTTTAAGAAGGCATCTTGTCTCTCCTTGCTATTTTTTTTGAAATTGCATTCAGTTTCCTGTATCTTTCACTATCTCCCTCGCATTTTGCTTGCCTTCTCTCCCCCGCTATTTGTAAGGCCTCATTGGACAGCCACTTTGCTTTCCTGCATTTCCTTTTCTTTGGGATGGTTTTCATTGCTGCCTCCTGTATAATGTTACGAGCCTCCATCCATAGTTCTTCAGGCACTCTATCCACCAAATCTAAATCCTTAAACCTGTTCCTCACTTCCACTGTGTACTCATAAGGAATTTGATTTAGATTGTATCTTACTGGCCCAGTGGTTTTTCTTACTTTCTTCAGTTTAAGCTGGAATTTTGGTATAAGAAGCTGATGATCTGAGCCACAGTCAGCTCCAGGTCTTGTTTTTCCTGACTGTATAGAGCTTCTCCATCTTTGGCTGCAGAGAATATAATCAATCTGATTTCGATGCTGCCCATCTGGTGATGTCCATGTGTAGAGTCATCTCTTGTGTTGTTGGAAAAGAGTGTTTGTGATGACCAGCTTGTTCTCATGACAGAACTCTATTAGCCTTTGCCCTGCTTCATTTTGAACTCCAAGGCCAAACTTGCCAGTTGTTCCTTTTATCTCTTGAATCCCTACTTTAGCATTCCAATCCCCTATAATGAGAAAAACATCCTTCTTTGGTGTCATTTCTATAAGGTGTTGTAAGTCTTCATAGAATTGGTCAATTTCAGTTTCTTCAGCACTGGTAGTTGGTGCATAAACTTGGATTACTGTGATGTTAAAAGGTCTGCCTTGGATTCATATCGAGATCATTCTATCATTTTTGAGATTGCATCCCAGTACACCTTTTGCCACTCTTTTGTTGACTATGAGGGCTACTCCATTTCTTTTACGGGATTCTTGCCCACAGTAGTAGATATGATAGTCATCTGAGTTGAATTTGCCCATTCCCATCCATTTTAGTTCACTGATGCGCAGGATGTCAATGTTTATTCTTGCCATCTCATTTTTGACCACATCCAGCTTACCAAGGTTCATGGTTCTTACATTCCAGGTTCCTATGCAATATTTTTCTTCGCAGCATTGGACTTTCCTTTCGTTTCCAGGCATATCCACAACTGAGCGATCTTTCGGTTTTGGCCCAGCCGCTTCATCAGCTCTGAATCTACTTGTACTTGTCCTCTGCTCTTCCCCAGTAGCATGTTGGACGCCTTCCAACCTGAGGGGCTCATCTTCCAGCGTCATAACTTTTATATGCCTGTTGTCTTTGTCCATGGAGTTTTCTTGGCAGAGATACTGGAGTGGCTTGCCGGTTCCTCCTCCAGGTGGATCACATTTGGTCCAAACTCTCCACTATGACCTGTCCATAGCTTCCCTGAGTAATTCAAGCCCCTTTGCCACGCCAAGGCAATGATCCATGAAGGGGACTGGAACATTTAGAGGCATTATATAAGTTAGTATTTGAATTTGCATCACTCCTCCTAAAGCTGAATTTGGCTCCAGAGTTCCAAAAACTTTGTAGCCAAAAAAGGGCCATTGAGTATCAGCATGCTTAGGGGAACCCAGAGGTTTGCAAAAGCACAGACATGTTTTAAAAAGGAAGTGGCTGATGAAGGGAGGCTTCAAAACTGGCAGGAATGCAAGAGAGGCTAACCGAGAGAGAAGGGACGTTTAGTAGGAATTAGGGAGAGTGGAAGCTGAGCATTATATTTATACTTTTTCCCCATTCCCCTTCTTCCCCATTCCCCTTCTTTCCCTTCTACGTCCAGTGGATGGAGAGAAAGGGGTGGAGGAAGAGATATATATATACAAAAACAGCACAAAGAACCATTTCATTGTAAACTGGTGAATAAGCTATCCATACATTGGAAAATTATTCTTAATTGGACCCAGGGTTGGAAATGAGAGCCTCTCATAGAAACCATTGGAGAAATACAAGATTTTAATATAGCTGCTATATTGGCTTTGGTGATGGTTTCCATAGATAAGATTGACACTTGAAACTCAGAGCCCCCCTTTTTACTGTACTATTGTCTTTCCTTTTTTCCAGGCTATGAAGGCTATGATTATTACAGTGCCCAAACCAGCAGCTCTACTACAGCTGCCCCATACAACTATGATGCTGCCAGTGTTGCTGCAACTACCTGGGACACTTCTAAAACTACCGACATGACAATGAGTGCTGAGATGGGCTCTCGTATGCCAGTTGTAAATTACGGTACTGCGGCAGTGGGCACAGAAAACTCTGACTCCATTATAGCAAAAATAAACCAGCGTCTGGATATGCTGTCAAAAGAAGGCAGCGGTGGTCCTGGGGAAGGCATGGAAGATCAGGGAAGGTAAACTAAAGATTCTCCTCATCTCTGAAAAATGTATTTCTGGTTCTCAATTGAACTTTAATTCGTTAAAAACAAGAATTGGTAGAACAATATTCATTACTTGATATGTATATGGTAGCTTAACATTGGTACAGTTAAACAAATGCTATAGTTTCTGATGACAAAGCTTTCATGCAAGAGAAGGCAACCTGTTGAAGGGACGGTCTGCTGGCTTCCCTTGTTGAGGCATCAGCTATCAGGTGTGTGCCACAAGAGATTTTCAAACAGGGTTTTCATAATAGTGCCTTGAAACCACATAGAAAATACATGTTATATGACTTTCATAATTTTTAAGGGTGCCTGGCTGTCTAACAAATATAGGTTGTTTCCTTCTACTTTTGTTGTAGAATGCGTTGCTCCTTATTCCAATACAGTGAACATATAAAGCTGTTTTATGCAGAGTCAGATCATTGATCTATCTAGTTCAGTGTTGTCTTCTCTGAATAGGAGCAGCTCTCCAGGCTCTTTGGTAAAAGTCATTCTCAGTCCTGTTACTTGTCTTTTTATTACCTGGAGATGCCAAACTTTGGGACCTTCTGCATGCAAAGCATGCAGTCCACCACTAAGCTATTGCCCCTTCTTTGTAGAGAAGCAAATAAACTTTCAGAGGGCCTCCAGCATGCAAATTTAATCTGTGCCAAGTCTGTTCGGACTACCTGTCAAGTCCTCCATAACTACTGACTGAATTCTTTGGTTGTAATAAAGCTCTTTCAGATTTGAGTCTTACGAGTCCTATGACTCTAGAGCATCAGTGCCTGATCGTGACCTGTACAGAACCAGCTATGACTATAATGAAGTTGGATCAGATCGGAATGATTCTTTTGGAAGCCGCTATGATGATGTTGGTGACCGCAGAGATCAGCACCGCCACAGAGGAAACAACTATGGATTTGCCAGAGGGAGGGCCCAGAATCGAGGGCACCTAAACACTTTCAATCGTGACCACTTCATGCCATCAAGTACAGAACGGATGTCTGCACAATGGAATGAGATGAATTACATGGGTGGAAGGAATATGGAACGGCCTGGACCCAACCGGCCTCCATCACTATTTTCCCAAGCACTCGTCCCAGAGTATAGAGATTATGGTGATTATGGAGACTACGGAGGCTATGGCAACTATGGGGATTATGATTACGACATGATGGGAATGCAAGGAATGGGAATGGGAAGGTTTCCTGGGAACATGCCTTATGGCTTCAACAGATCACGTGGCAGAGTAAGTTTAGCACACTAACCTTAGGAACTCTTACATTTATAGCTGTTTCAGTAGTTGTAAATCATCAGATTGGTTCAGTGATTAACAACAAGAGAAGATGGTCTTATTTTTATGTAGGAACACCATTTATTTTTATTTTTCATTGCAATAATTGGAAGTGATATTAACAGAATAGTGATGTTTTTGTTTTATTGGAACTGAGATGAACTGTTTGAAAAAATGCCTGCTTGTGAGGTAGCGAAATATGGGTGTTCCTTGGCTGCATGGGTGGGCTGTATTCTTTACTAAGGAAATGCATGAAATGTATTTTTGTGAAAGAGGACATTTATAGCAGGAAACTAATGTAAGTGGTGACAAACTGGCCAAGCATGTATTGTCCTTTTTTTCTTTCTAGCCAAAGAGGAGACCATTCCGTGGTCGTTTTGGTGGGCATTCAGATTTTGAAAGTGGATTACGCAAACGGAAACATTCCCAAAGTGGAGATGAACCATACAGCAAACAGACAAAGACAGAAATTGAAAGAGATTACTCTGACAATGGTAATGTTTTGATTTTGTTACACTAGGGACTAGTATCCTATTTTCTCATCCTTTGCTTTGGTACCAACCTATTTGTCTTCTAATCATTTATTAAGTATGTCATTATAAATCCTACTTCTTTGATGTGCTACTATAAAATATAGTACTTTACAGCACCGTTACAGTTCACCAAATAAATAAATGACCTGCATCTCTGTAGTAAGATGGAGAAGAGTTGGGAAATATATGCTAGCAAGTAAATTTCTCAGCTGATGGGAACCAGACTACCACTTTAAATGATCCCAGAAGAGTGCTGTTTAGACTGTAAAATAAAATGAACTTTTCATAGTAGTTGAATGGTGTCTTGTATATTGACAGGTAATGGTGAAGGAGAGGACAAATCAGGAGATGAAAGAGATAAAGGTGTAAGTAACTTTTTCAAAAGTACCTGGATTTTCAGAAGTGATCGTTTAAAGTGATGAATGTTTTGGATTACTGGCATTGTAATGCAGCATATTTTACATTGAACTTTTAAGAGATGTAGAATGAATTACTTTGTGTAATCCCTCTCTCCCTTTTTTTAAAGGAGCATGAGAGAAGCAATGAAGATCTAAAGAGAAAAGGTAGGGTTTAATTCATTCGGCAGACCTATATTCACTTTCCACTTGGTTTAATCTGAGTGGAAACTCATGCTCTAGAGCAGATTATGGGGGCACATGAGGGATAGTGGAGTGGGTAGGAATTCCATTCTGATCTTCTATGGAGGCCATTACAGTGGTACCTTGGGTTACAAACAGTCCTGCTTATGAATGCTTCGGGTTACGAACTTCACAAACCCGGAAGTAGGTGTCCCGGGTTGCGAACTTTGCCCCGGAATACGAACACAATCCACTTCCGGGGCCGTGGGAGGTCTATGCAGGGAATGCGCGCCTCGGGTTAAGAATGCTTCGGGATAAGAACGGGCTTCCGGAACGAATTAAGTTCGTAACCCAATATACCACTGTAGATGCAATCGGCTAAAATTAATTTGAACTCAAAAACTTGTAACATCAATATTAACACCTTAGGGGAGATAGTATTGTAGCATTCATGTATCTTCCTTAGAAGCAGTGTCTGGCCAGATGTCTCTGAAAACTGAAAATATATCTAAGATCCTCAGCTTTATTTTTTACCCCCCTTTTAGTTTTCTTGGCAATATTCAACAAATTAGTGATAATTCCTGTTTTAAAGCCATTTAAAGCTGATAGTCATCACTGCATCATGTGACTGAATGCCTTAATATATTAATTTGGTAAATAAATACTATACTCTAAAATCTACTCTTTTCAGTCCCAAGCTCTAGCATTATCTACATATTGTGAGCTGGTTTTTGTAACTTAGTATGGATGAGTGAGGGTTCCAGAAGAAGAGAGCATGGCTACTGGACTACTTACCTGGTCTTCTGCTGTGCTGCCTTGAGCTAAGCTGTAGTTTGCCCTAATGTATCATCTGAACCTGGGCTTGTGGTTTGCAAGGTGTAAACCTAAGAACAAATCTTGATTACAGTTTGTGTTTCATATGGAGCAAGACAAACCACAAGGCCGAGTTTAGACAACATTCTTTTTTTTTTTTTTTGGCCATATCATTTTTTATTGATTATAAAATAAAACAATAATAAATTCATCACAATATTTTATCCTCATCTTTTGGTTTACAAAGCCGAGACTTGCGTCAAACCCTCCTAATGATATTCTAACATTTTTAACTAATATCTATATTTCATAAATCAGTCATTGCTATAAATTATCACTCCTAATCTTATCACTATAAATTCATATCACAATAACTTTTCTTCATTAGTCTACAAAGCTTCTTGTAATCCTACCAACGTATTCAAAAGAGTGCAATTGTCTTTCAAATAATCTGCAAGTTTAGTCCAATCTTTGATGAACTTCTGGTCCCGCTGTCCTCGGATTCTTCCCGTCATTTTGTCCAATTCCGCATACTCCATCAGTTTTGCTGTCCATTCCTCCTTTGTCGGTAAATCTTATTGTTTCCATTTTTGTGCTATCATAATTCTTGCCACTGTTACAGCATATTGGAAAAGTTTAACATCTTGTTTTTTAATATCTGTACCTACTATTCCCAGCAGAAAGGCTTCTGGTTTTTTAGCAAATGTATATTTCAACATTTTCTTAATCTCAATATATATCATCTCCCATAAGCCTTTCACCTTCTTACATTCCCACCACATACGTACCTTCTTTCTCTTTGCATTTCCAACACTTATTATCTGATTTATAAAGTTTTGCCAACTTAACCGGTGTAATGTACCATCTATTTTGTTCAGTCGTTCAGTCGTGTCCAACTCTTCGTGACCCCATGGACCAGAGCACGCCAGGCACGCCTATCCTTCACTGCCTCTCGCAGTTTGGCCAAACTCATGTTAGTAGCTTCGAGAACACTGTCCAACCATCTCATCCTCTGTCGTCCCCTTCTCCTTGTGCCCTCAATCTTTCCCAACATCAGGGTCTTTTCTAGGGAGTCTTCTCTTCTCATGAGGTGGCCAAAGTACTGGAGCCTCAACTTCAGGATCTGTCCTTCTAGTGAGCACTGAGGGCTGATTTCTTTAAGAATGGATAGGTTTGATCTTCTTGCAGTCCATGGGACTCTCAAGAGTCTCCTCCAGCACCATAATTCAAAAGCATCAATTCTTCGGTGATCAGCCTTCTTTATGGTCCAGCTCTCACTTCCGTACATTACTACTGGGAAAACCATAGCTTTAACTATACGGACCTTTGTTGGCAAGGTGATGTCTTTGCTTTTTAAGATGCTGTCTAGGTTTGTCATTGCTTTTCTCCCAAGAAGCAGGCGTCTTCTAATTTCGTGACTGCTGTCACCATCTGCAGTGATCATGGAACCCAAGAAAGTGAAATCTCTCACTGCCATCTACCATCTATACATCATCTTTAATATGTTTTCTTTTAACGCATTACATGCTGTAAATTTCATTCCTTCTTTCCACAATTTTCCCCAGTTATCCAACATTATGTTGTGACCAATATCTTTTGCCCAATGAATCATCACCGACTTCACTCGTTTGGACAACATTCTAAGCTGGACCATGGCTTAGCCCTGTGCAATGCAGCAGCAGCAAAATGGCTGAAACCACCTCTCATATAATCTTAGAGTTGGAAGGGACCCCAAAGGTCATCTCGTCCAACCCCCTGCAATATAGGAATCTCAGCTAATACATTCATGACAGAGACAGGGACTCTGTAGACAGCACATTCACACTATGCCCATTGGTTGGCTTAGTTTGAAGTAAGCCTATGTAAACTGCCAGCCCTCTGAAATTTAATTCCTTTTATTTGCTAAAAACCTTTAACTCTTTAGCTTCCCCCAACCTTGTTGGGGATTCAACTCTGTGATCACAGATGCTCATTTCTTTACCTTCTGCAGTTTTGATACCGTTTTTGAGATGAGTCAAAAACATTCCTTTAAATATGGCCTTCTTGTAAACTTGAATAATACTCTGATTCTTACTATATTCAGTATTGAGTATTTGTATTGCTGCAGCTCATTGAGTTGATTCTTCCAGGAGCTTTCCACAAAAACTCCAAGATCTGTCTTGGATAGTCACAGACAATTTTGACTTCCTCTTGTGAAGATACCCTTTTAAAAATTCACTGTGCATCACTTTGCACTTAACACTGAATTTCACATGCCATTTTGCTGTTTGTTCATTCTCCTGTAACCAGTTTCCATTCCCTGGGCCATTTCTTTAGCTTGATAGAAACATAAAGAAAGATATTAGTGAAATGTATAGGTATTCCCAGATGCTTCAGCACATCTCAATGTATTTCTTATAGTTGTGGTGTGTGTTGTGTTGTTGAAACGTACATTTCTATTTTTGAGACTACGTTGTTTCAATTTTCTGCTTCTGTTACTGTTTGTTTATTACAACATATTTATTATGTATCTCTTGTCTTCCTAAGAAGCTCAGAGAGAAATGTTAGCGTCCATTCAACCTGTGATTGAGATTGACTTGCCCAAGGCGACCCAGTGAACTTCAGAGTTGACTAGGGATATGAGCTTGACTGCTCCCCACTCCACCTTCTTCCACTGCACTAGCTAAGAACCATTCAGAGGACTGACATAAGCGTGAAGACTAATAGAAAGCAGTTTCACTGTGGCAGTATTTCTTATGATAATAGCCCCTCATGCCTATGTTGTACCGGTATATCATGGGGGAGGCTAGGGCTGTGTTGAAAAACTGCAATTTAATGAATAATGTAAAAAATATTTGTGAATTACACTTGCCATATGAAACACTGATAGAGGTAAGTGCTTTTTTATTGCCTTCACATGGTAGATCCTTAATTGACCCTTAGAAAAGCAAGTCAAGGAAGGAGGAGATAAGGGATTAGAAGGTACAATATTTTCATTCCATGACATTGCAATGCAGATGAACGTTAGTTCTTAAAGAACTGCCTTAAATTTAACTTTCTGTAGCATCTGGTGATGGCGATGATGATGAAGAGTCAAAACAAAGAAAAGAGAAGCAGAGGCAGAGGGATCGAATGCGTGATCGTGCTATGGACAGGTAACTGAACAAATTAGAACTCTTACATCTTTAAACATCTTTGGCTTAAAATTCATTTTAACTTAAATTCTTGCTTCATACATAAAATTAAACCCACATTATATCTAGCCTTTTGAAATATGGCTGCAGTACAGTGGTACCTCTGGTTACATACTTAATTCGTTCCGGAGGTCCATTCTTAAACCTGAAAAGGTTCTTAACCTGAAGCACCACTTTAGCTAATGGGGCCTTCCGCTGCTGCTGCACCACCGCTGCCAGATTTCTGTTCTCATCCTGAGAACCCGAGGTAATATTTCTGGGTTAGCAGAGTCTGTAACCTGCAGCGTTATGTAACCCGAGGTACCACTGTAATTGAGAACACTCTGTTGTTTCTCCAGGAATATTCACTAAAGTTTCTTGGGCTGTCTCTTTATTTTATTTCTACTGCCAATCTACAAAAGTAATTTTTTTGCTGCCACCCTGAAAGTTTTGCTTTCCAGCTCAAGGAAAACAAATGGCTCTTGCTATGTAAAATTTAGTTTCATACATTGTCTTTTAAATTGCTAATAAAAAGTACAAATAGTAACAAGTTGAAAATAATCATTGTGAACTGTTTTGGGCTACCTAGTTGAAAAGGTAGGGTAGAAATTAATAATTTAATTAAAATAATGATTGCTTAATGGTAGCCAGCTGAGATTTTATAGGACTTGCCCATGCCAGTGTTTTATGCGACTCCTCTGTCCTCCTTTACCCACTTCCAAAATTCTTTATTTATCAAAATGTAAATACTTCATCTTGCATCCCATACATGTCTACAAGGCCGATTATATCTTTTGGTTGTTTCCACATTAAGTAGGCTTGCTCAACACATTTTTTCCTTCTGCCTCCCTTCCAAAAAAACCTCTTGTCCATAGAACAACTATTTCCTCTGAGACTGCAGTTGTTGTTGTTTGTATCCATCTGTCTCAAGGGGGGGGAAAACTCCTAGGCATTGTATATGGAAGTCCCAGAGTGCTCAGACAACGTCCTCCCTCTCAGCATAGGGGCAGGGGAATGACCCTATTTTGGGAGGAGGAATTTTGAACTCTTCCAGCAGAAGATTCTCTCAATTTTATGGTGATTCCCCCCTTCTCACTGCCATTTTGGGCACAGCCCACAATGTTTGGTAGATCAACCCAACCGTCTAGAGATTTGGGCGAGGGAGTTGTAAGAGGGAGGAGGGGGGAGGCAAGTACAGTTGTGCAAGCTTGCCTCCCAGTTTAATGCATTAAAAATCATATAAATAAAAGGGTGGTAGTTAAGACAATGTGGATTGGGTTTATTTAATATTTTAGATGACAACCTTGATTACATTCTGAATAGGACCCTTATAAGCTTTGTCGTGCTAGCTAGAAGGCTTGAAATATCTTTGCATTGAAAGTCATCACCGATTAATGTCTGGCATATGGCATCAAAGGCTTTGGAAACTAACTTTAATGGACAAGCTCATGAAACATTCATGCCTCTTTTTGGACAACCATATACTGACATTTTCATTAAAAACTATCCATTCATAGCTTATGCCAACATTCAACATTTCCACAACTTCATGAGTTCTGATCAGATTTTTTATCATCACTTCATGGTTGCTCCAGTATAATCTTAACTAATTTTTTTTCCTTACTCCTGGATCTTTATTGTTTCTGTTGTTCTGCTTGTGCCCTTGTTGCCTCTGTTATATACTGGCCCCCAGTATGTATTTATATTCTTTCCTGTTAATATTACTCTACTGAAAACCAGTTAAGTTAACTAACTAAAAATATACTGTTGGAAGCATGAGTTGCTTTTTCTATCAAGTAAAGAGGTCACCTCCAGAGGCCTCTGCTTCATTGCAATGGCTTGAGGGCAAATCTTTATCTTATGTTGGGAGCAGGGCCAGCCAGGTGAGAATTGACATGGAATTTTACTCAGTATTCATCCAGAGCAGATTCCAACGTATAGTCAGCAGAATAAAAACTTAAACACGTTGCAGGATTCCCAAAAAATAGACCAGAGGCAATTGTATTTCATCCAGCAGAGCTTTACTCCTACTGAAGGCAAATGTGCATAATGGTCACAAATCCAATACATTCAGGATTGGCACTGTCCATAAGAAATCCAGTTGCAGCAGACTTAACTTAAACTTACAATAACTTTTAATAAGTCTAAAACCTTAACACTAAGCATACAATGTACTGTACAGAATACCACACCAGAAGGAAGAGAGATAGAAAGAGAAAGTGAAACCTAGGCTCCTTCTGGCCTTACTATTATAGTCAGCATGACCTTGACTGAAAGAGATAACAGAACCAGTTTAAGCTGGTTAACCCAAACAACCTGAACCTTCTGCTTGTTTCTTTCACACAGAGACCTTCTTGAATTAAGTAGAATAGGAAAGATCTCTACATATCAGATCAATACTTTCTGCACTAAGAAACACAAATGTACACTGCCCTGTTTACTGCCTGGCCAATCCTATTTTCTAATACTATACACAAATGTATGTAATTCTGTAATACAGGAAAATACTCTTCTGGAAGGTTAATTGGTTATATAAACTAATATTGCAATTCAGTATTTCCATAATTTTGTTTGTGTGTGTGTGTGTGTGGTTTCTAAAGATGGCACTTTAGTTTGAGAAACTTTAATAATAATAATAATAATAAAAATTTTATTATTTGTACCCCCGCCCATCTGGCCGGGTCTCCCCAGCCACTCTGGGCGGCCTTTAAAACCTTATTGCCTAGAATAGTTTTGTCAAGGCAAGTTTCCCCCCATTTTTCTCCTTTCCATGTGTGTGTGGCCTGGAGGCATGGGTAGAGGGAGAAGAATGGTGGGTGGATTACATGAGTCAAGCAGGGGTGTGAAGGAGGTCCAGAAGGTTTCATGTCTTATGCCTGTTTTATAAAACTTGGCTTAAAATGGACTGCTCTTCAGGAGAGATGCTTTCTTAGTGTATGGAAACTCCTGCTGATAGAACTTAAGAATTACAGGACTCTGGTGTTGTGTGATGAAAACTTACATTGTTAATGATGTGATATTGCTGTTATAAGATAATTTCAAAATATTAGTAAACTCCAGATGAAAATAGATTGTAGCAAAGTTATGCATAGTTTGCTATAATAAACAGTGCAACCCTAGATTGAAGCAGCAAAGGAATCTGGTAGACAGAAGGTTTTTTAGATTCTGTTAGGACAATAGTTGAGTTTATGGTATTTATTTTTCATGTATTGAATTTCATAAATAATGTGTACTAAAAATAAAATTCAATACCTTCCTTTAGAATCCAGTTTGCTTGCTCTGTATGTAAATTCCGAAGCTTTGATGATGAAGAAATGGAGAAGCATCTACAGAGCAAATTTCACAAGGAGGTCCTGCAATACATTGGGACCAAACTGCCTGACAAGACTGTAGAATTCCTGCAGGTATGCTTATTTGGGATTTTAAGTCATGAACAAAAACAACTATTGGATAACTGAACTGCTTCTTCTATCCAGTAATTGGGATTAATGCCCAAAGAATTGCTAGTGGTTATTCTTGTAAGTTTTTCTTAAACTAGGTTTTTGTCAAGTTACTGTCAAGTAATTTGTTACATGCAGCATGTTTCAAGATAGCAGTGTCTAACTGAGGCTTTCAGTTGATGAGTCCCACCTGAAGGTTTGAAGGAAAGATTGAAACAGAACTGTTAAGAAGCATTAATCCAGCGAACTACATAGTGATTGGAGATCACTAATTTGAGTGATTAGTGTATAGTTGCAATGTCATTTCTAGCTGGACTTTTTACTCAGTTTTGGAGACAGTGACTTATCTGATTACGCTTATTTTCTCCCTTACAATCCCCAGAAATATATAGTGAACAGAAATAAGAAAATTGGGAAGCGCCGACAAGAGCTAACAGAGAAGGATGGTACAAAACAAAAACCAGATCCTTTCAAAGGTAAGTGGAACACTATTAAGAATTCTCAACCCACCACCTAGAAAGTACGGTGCAAAAATCTCAACTAAAGCATCCTTGACAAATGGCCATACAAAATCTGCTTTAAAATCTGCAATGAAGGCGAGTCCACCACCTTCTGGTGGGATAGGCAGGCTGTTAACTGTTGCTGTGAGGAAGAAGAGTACCCAGTTATTAAGAGCAGAGATGTTTCGACAAAACAAAAAGGTTATAGCCATTGTTGTAATAATTTCCCCTATGTTTGGGTCATTTTGCCCTAGGATGTTATAGGGACAGACAAGCTAGTGCTTGTGAGGAGTTTTGCAGTGGCAGCTGGGGGTATTTTAGCGGCATGACCATTATTGCTGTAGTGAGTTTCCTGCATTGGCCTTTGAATTCTCTTATAGTTTCTGTGACCAACTGTTTCTTAATTTGTATGCTTAAAATGATTAATGTAGCCAATTGGTGGGAATGGTGTCAAAACAACTGCTTGAGAAATAACATACTACACCATTTTAATAGTTTATGTTCAGTTGTGTGTATCTACCGGTAATTTGTGTTTGTACCATTTCAGGAATTGGCCAGGAGCACTTTTTTAAAAAGATAGATGCAGCTCATTGTATGGCTTGTGATATGTTAATTCCTGCACAACATCATCTTCTCCAGAGACACCTGAGGTCTGTTGATCACAACAGGAATCGCAGAGTAAGCAGTATTAGTATTTTCTATATGATTGATTAATGAAGTACAATGATTTAGAAAGCAGTCCATGTGTGCTTGCTTAGCAGGAAGTCCCACAAACTGCATGGGGCTTACTCGCTAGTGTGTTTAGTAATGCGGGCTTAGAAATTCTTAGATTGATTGCTATTCCATACCTGACACTTTTTTCAAATCTGGGATTTGCTTCTCAATTACAATTGAAAACTTATTTATGAAGGCATGACTAACCTGCTTTTTGGTTGCTAATAAATGATAGTATAGTATAGATTAGAATATATTTCTGTGCAACTTTTCATTCACAAAAATTGCAAAGCAGCTTACAAACAGTAAATAACAATAACATAATGCAAAATCACAATAGCACCATAAAGCATATAGAATAATGAACAAATCATCAGTAAAACAATTACAAACCATTAATAAAACATTTAAAATCCATAAAACACTTAACAAAACAACTCAAAAAATAAGCTAAACAGCACAATTAAAGCAAAAAGCATATAGGATTCACAACATTCATAATCTATAAAACAATATTAGCAACATAAGCAAAATAGCAATTAAAAATAATCTTAGGACTGATTAATTCATACACACCCTCACCACCTCCATGATTCATAATCTTCCACTCTATTCAGTTCACTAAAGGACACATAAACGTAATGCCTATGGGAGCAACTCAATTCTGAAAGCTCTTAGGGCTGGAGGGTAGGGCAAGGCATTGCCTGATGGCCACCATAAAGTATCTCCCCCCCCCCCCTATATCTGGGACTCAACCTAAGAGTTATTTCACTATATAGGAAAAGCAAGTGCAGGTGATTTGTATGCCTTCTTGGTGAGTCATGGCTCTTAGCTCAAGGGCATGAGTGTCTCTGTATCTCCTTTTCCAAAAATTAAAACTATCAGACCACTTTTGTGAGGTTTCAGCAAAGTATTCTTTTTGTTAGGAAATGGCCTACTCACACATAGAACCTCGGCAGAGACCCATGCCCAACTGGCATGATCCCTCCTTCCTGGGCAATTGTTCGGGAACTTCTCAGCTTCTTGAGCCCGAACATCACAGTGACTGGTGTCAGAAGACATCCAGCACACTTAGGGATCCGCAGAGTGTGCGTAGTAGCGTAACAGACCACAGCAGCTCAGCATCTTGGCTAAATCTATTTTATTACATATCTACACACACGGAGCTCTACATCATGGCTCCCTCTCTCTCTAGCATCAGGCAGCAAAGAGAAAGAACAAATGACAATAGTCCTACTTCAGGGACACAGTAAGCCAAATCCTGTCTTCCGTCACTTCCCACTCTGTGGAATAAAAGCACATACCCAGTCATGTGATAAACAATAAACCCATGACTGCACATGGGGAATGAATCTTACAACACTTTTATGTGCACTCTACTTTTAAAAAGTGCGAATAATATGCATGATTATTCCAGTTTGAGAGACTATAATACGACACCTATAGCTACAAAAGAGGAAAACTTTATGGAATATGAGTAAAGTGCTTGATTTTTCCCAATAGTCCCTGAAAGACTTAAGTCTGTGATAGGGCTAGGAACAGTGATAGGCAGAATAGAGGAATACATAGGTTACATAGATTACACCTACGTTTGATAAATGCTTGAATAGTTTGATGACACATGTGCAACTTGCCATGTTATAACTGAAACTTGGATATAACGGCTTCTACTTCGGCCTGAAGGAAAATTTAGCCAATGTATCTTCATTGTGTAGGAAGAGAAGGTGCAAACTGGTTCTGTTCTTATGCAGTATGTATTGAAGTTTCCCTTATGAAATATCAATACAGTAAAGTAAGCACTATTAAATATAAACAGTTGGATAAAAGCACTATAAGAAACCTCATATCAGTTTTGGTTACACTTCGGATAGTGAAATAAGCCCCCTTTGGCAGTAAAGATGCCCAAATAAATCTACTGGTTCATATAAAGCATATTTTAGTTTCCTGTCGTATACTCATTTTTTTATAAACTTCCATCATTTTGATTACCGTGTGTTGGATCCAGAGTTGCCCTTTTGTTAATGGAAGCTATTCCATTTGTTGAAGGGACTGCAATCCAGCAGAAGCTTGTTTTGGGGTTTTGTTTTTGTTTTTCATTTTATGGAAAGACTCCAAATATAGAACAAAACCCTAGCTGCAGCATAACGCAAGTTGAAAATGCCTAGGCAGAAGCACCACCAGGAAATCTATGGCAAGAGCTTTTCACTGACCATATTTACTGTTAAGTATTTTTTTCTTTTACAAAGTCTTGAGTGCATAGTGGCACAAAAGTGATGGCTGTAAAATAAGGAAGATAACCAGAATTGCAGCATGCTTATTTTGTACTTATATTTGACTTGTGTTTCTCCACTTCCTAGATGGCAGCTGAACATTTCAAGAAGGCTAGTTTCCACGTAGCTAAGAGTGTTCTGAATAGCAAGCACATTGTGAAAATGCTAGAAAAGTACCTCAAGGTAAGTAAGCAGGATGTTTGCTGTCTAGTCCTGCTTTTTCACAGAGCAAGAGCGCAGGAGCTTCAGCTTGGCCTCAACAGAGCATTACAGTCATATTGCCGAGTGTGCTGCATGTGTCTTTTCACATAAGATGGAGGAAAGCAAAGTTATTTCTTTGCTTTCTTATGCATAATCTGAGCCTTGAGTAGTGTCTTCATCTGTAGCATTCACTCCCACTCCTCCCAAATGTGTTGGATACTCATACTAGCAGACACTGGCTGTATTCACACATTACACTAAACTGTAGTTAAAGGCTTACAATGAATGCATATACAGGTTTCATTCACTCCTCCCTGAGCAGTGCAGTCCCTGGTTTAGCATTATGTCCAAACGTGGGATCATGGTTTATTTCATTGCAAAAAAATCATGATTAGGAAACCAAGAACAAACCTTGGATTCACATTGATTTGTTTGAAGTGAAACAAACTACAATCCCAGGTTCAGGCATAATGCTAAACTAGGGATCTGCATTTTTATGGCAAACCATTTACTGTGGCTTACCGTGATGTGTTAACATGGCCAGTATATAAGAAATATCTAGCTGCTTACAACTAGATTAATTAGCAAAATAAATGTTATCCTCAGGCTACCCTCTGCTAACAATAATATAAAATATAGCTGTGTTGAGGGGGAGCATTGTGCCCAGCCTAAGCACTGCTTGAAAATTTATCTGGTTGGTTGAGAAAAAGCATTTTGTTCTTGCTCACAGCATGGAGTGGACTTTTTTGAGTAGAAAGATAATGCTGATTTCCCTAATGAGTTTTCAGTTTTCATGTTAAAGAAAATTAACTTGGGAACAGCATCCAAAGTCAAAGCAAACTTTGTTAGTCCCAATGTTATTCCAAATATCACTTGTGGGAGCAAGTTGATATCAGGTGATCTGATCTCAACTGTTGGACAGTGCATGACATGAGTGAGACAGGGCCTCTCCAAAATATTTCACTATGGCTCTGTAAATCAAACTAGCCTTTTACCCTGCTGAGAATGGAAAAGACGCCACTTATCTCCAAAGCAGGGGTGTGATGAGCCAATAATGGGAAGAGTGGTAGCCTAGATGAGTATTTGCAGGTCATGTGGAGACTCCTGTGTGAGCATTGAGGGTTTGCTGATGTAGCACACATGGCCATATGTAATTGGTGAGTTCCACTTTTGATAGGAAAACCTGCAGCCATCTGACCAGGTGAAGATGAAAAGAAACAAGTTTGGCTGCTCCTATACCTGGGAATCCAGGAGTATCCCAAGATTCAACAGGACCCTCTCATGGCAAGCATAACTAATGGGGGAGCAGATGTTGTCATTTCCTCTACATGTTCGCTCTGTCCCTATGGCAACACTTCGGTCTTAACCAGACTGAGTTTCTGCCAATTAACTAGTCTCTGCTAGACAGACACTAGAAAAACTGAGACTCTGCTCTCTGGGTCCAGTGAAAAAAATTAAGCTGAGCACATCAGCTTGTAGTAGACACTGATGGCCTATTTACTGAGGCTGTGTTCCCCCAGCGGCCTCTCATACACGTTGAACAAGAGGGGTGACAGAATAAACCCTGCGTAGCTCGCATGAGAGAGCCCTTGGGGCAGATGAGCAGTTGCCCAGTGCCACCCTCTGGGATCTCTCGGAGGAAAAAATGGAACCACTCAAGCGCAACTCCGTCTACCCCTGCTAGGGTCCGCAGGTGCCTCAGCAACACCTCATGATCAACAGTATCAAAGGCTGCCGACAGGTCTAACAGAATCAGCATGGACACCTGAACTTTGTCCATCAGCAGGAGGAGATCTTCGACCCACCCAGCACAGTCTCCGTACCATACCCAGGTGCAAAACCAGGCTGAGAGGGGTGAAGGAAATCTGAGGATTCCAGGTAATGCCAGAGCTGCCCCATCAAAAATCTTCTCAGCACCTTCCCCAAGAAAGGAAGGCTGGAGGCAGGGTGATGCAGTTGGCATCAAGAAATTATTCTTGAACATTGGCATATTACTTCCTCCTTTAAAGGATGCTGGCACCTTGCCCTTCCTGAGGAAGTTTTTTACTTTGAATCCCCACCCCTTTAACTGGCGATTAATGGACACATCCAAATCGCGGGGTAGAGCCTAGAGCTCTGAAACTACAGAACATCAGTGAATAAAGCTGGTTGGCTGATTTTCAGTCAAAGAAGATGGCGCTACTTGTCTTTCACCTGCATGGATCTTCTTTCATGGAGGCAGTTAGTCTCCAACTGGGTCATAAAATATAAATGTTTAGTTGCTAGATGCAGAAATCCTTGGCAGTACTGTATCTGGCCCAATTTTTGTGGGTTGGGACTGCATGGATATAGGTGGAAAAGCAGGACTCCAGAAGAGAACTTGGAACTCATGTGCCTCATGAGTATTGGGGTTCAGAAATTGTCACTTGCATTTGATCAGGTTAAGGGCTAGATTTCTGCACTGGCAATGCTGCCTTTCCGTTGTACATCAGTTGCAAGTCAGCCATGAGTGATCCACAAGGTGGGGTGAGGGAGAGAATTGTTTTAACCCCCGTACATGACAGACATTGGTTTTGAGAATCAGCAGAACAACACTAGTGTGTCTGCTGTTTCCATATGATGTTTCCTTTAATAAAGAACAGAAATTCTAGCAAGAGCAAAAAAAGAGAGGACTGACCCTGATACGGTCAGTGACAAGCCACGACCTCAGTCTGAATGAGTTTGGTGTGACTGCTGTATGAGTGGTTCCCAGTACAGTCATTCCTTAGGTTTCTTGGACACAAAGAGTGTTCTGCTTAATGAGATCACAAAAAAGTATGAGTACCCATCATTGGTTTATAGCCATGTGTCAGCATCTAGACTTGCTAGTGTTGAATAGTGTGGTGAGAGAGCCGAGCACTTCATAGCTGTGATGTACCGTAACTGGGTGTTTCCTAAAAACAGTTTCTGCCTCTAAGCTGAAGGCTCAAAAAGTGTGTTGAAAATTATTTAAGATTCCACTGGATTTTTCTGTTATATAATTACATCTTTTGATGCTACAGTAAATATACTGCAGCAAAGTGCATTCCAATCTTACTCCTGTGAGGCAGACACATTGTCAGCTTTCCAAATATTACCACAGGCTTTAGGGTGCTGGCAGGCACACGTGAAAGAATTTAGCAAAAATGTAGTCTGTTAAGTAGTTTGAGGCAAGAAAGGTTATTGTGCTTTGAAGTGAGGGTGCTCAAATTTCAATCACTCAGTTGCAAACTTCTGCATTCTAGGTATGAGGCTGTCTTAAGGGAAGTTCAGACAATTTTGTGAGTCAATAATAATATGCTTCTTCCCTTTGTCAGGGTGATGACCCATTTACAGATGAAAACATTGACCAAGATGTTGATGACTCTGGAGCCTTAGAGGGGGCAGAAGGTGAAAAGGCTACAGAAAGTGCTGCAGTAGAGCGAAAAGAGAGTGCTGCAGATGAGATCACAACCACTGAAGTCAGTGAAACTTCTAAAACAGAAGGGGATGAGAGAGCTTGCTCTACTATAATCTTTTCTGAAGATAAATCTGCAGAGGAGGAGGAGCAGGAAAAAGAGAGAATCAAGCCAGTAGGAACAACAGGACTGTCTGCCCATCCTCAAAGAAGCCTTGAAGTGAGAGCAGCAGAAAGCCAAGTGGAGGAACAAGAGCATTTGGAGATGGGAGAAGGGAACTCCACTGAAATGGCAACAGCTGAAAATAGTGACACCAAGGAAGAACCAGTTGTTGTAGCAAATGCAGAGCTGCCATAGGAATGACAATATGAATGATTGTATAAATTGATTGTATGAAGATGATTTTGTCTGGCTTAGCTGTATAATCTCTTTCCCCCCCCCCCCATACACCCTGGGGAAAAAATCGTATGTCAGTGCAGCACCTGTATGTGCATTTCTAGAGTGCTGCCAATTTTGTTATTGATTTGAAGAAAGGAATTCATCTATTCTGTTATAGAAACAGTCTTGTGCTTCATTGTTGTATGGAGAATGGGAAGTCTAATTCACTTTTGGTTGGAGGGCGTGCAGAAGGCTGTATATTCCCCAAGAAAGATTTGGTGACATATTCATTGTAGAATGAACAACACTATTTGGAAAAAAACAAAGTTGTTAATCATTCAGCTCCTCCCAGCTGTTCATTTTTCAGTATTGAGGGAATATAGCTTAATTTGGAAATGAAATTTGCCCTCTTCTTTATGAAGGAGTAGATTAGTTAAGTGTGTGTGTGTTCTTGCTTGTGAAAATGTTTGCTCATTTAAGTTCCTCAAGAAAAGACTTGCTGCCTTGAAAATTCTTACTTCCTTTATCCAGTTTGCAATATTGCATGAAAATAGCATCTGTAACTTGTTTTTAAGCACCAAGATGATTGTGTCACACTGGGGTTTTATCATTTCTACTGAGAACTATTTCAGATTTTCTGGATAGCAAGCTGCAGCTTGTACATTATGCTGGTACAGAGGCATAGCCTAAAGGAGAAAAGTTATACCACCACTGAATCTCCATCATCATAATAAAAATCACAAATGTATCATCATTGAATTGCCAAATACTGTCCTGCGAGTATTGAAGAAGTACCAAGACCAGCAAAATAAAAGCAAATTTGTGAGTGTTAGGATTGATGCTCATAGTATAAAGCTTTAAGAGTGGAATGGAGCACTATTTTTTAAGAAAACAACAACCCCAGTCTTTTGTCTTAGCAGTTAAATAAACTTCTGAAATTGAAAACTAGTATCTTATTTAGTTGGCTCCAAAACGTGCTGTCTAACAATGTGGTCACATTATTGCTCATGTTAGAAGAGCAGTCAACTGACTGCTGTCTAGGACACACACATCCCACACTCAATAATGCCAGAGCTGCTATACAAGGGAAATAAATTATCTCTGCTGTGTGGTTGAAGGAGAGGAATAAATATTAATTCCAGTTTCTATATCAAAAGCATTCATTGATAATCTAGAGCCAGGGTGAGCAGTGAGGTAGTCGGGCTTGTGGCTGATACCAAAGGTTCCATACCAGGGATCGTTAGGAAATGAGTTGGAAATAAAACTGCAACCACACTTTGAGTACTGCATACAGTTTCCTCATTTCAAGATAATAGAGAGCTGGAAAAAGTTCAGAAAAGGACAACCAAAAGTATCCAAGTCCTCATAAGGAAAGGTTACAGCATTCAGGGCTTTTTAGTTTAGAGAAAAGCTGGGGTATCATTTAGGTGTATAAGATTATGTATAGTGTGGAGAAGGTTGGCAGAAAGGTTTACCATCATACAAGAATCCAGGGTCATCCTTATGAAGTTATAACGGTGGAAGATTCAGTACAGACAAAAATAAAAGTACTGCTTCACACAGCACAAATAACTATGGAACTTGGATGGAGTGATGATCACCACCATGGATGGCTTTAAAAGAGAATATGACACATGCAACAATATCCCACTATTTTGACTTGATACTACTTAGAAGTTATCTTTGCATTGACACTTGGTGGCAGATCACATGTTTTCGCGCACACAACAGCCCAGATACAATCCCTGGTATTTCCAGTTAAATGGTTCAGTCTCAGCCAAGGCTCTGGAGGGCTGCTGCAAATCAGAGGAGGAAGCACAGTACTACATGGACAAATAGTTTGACCTGGTATAAGGAAGCTTCCTATATCAATATTGATACCATTATTTTTAATTCATGCAACTTCCCATTCTTACATTTCACCACAAATTGTTCTTTTTCAATAAGCACTTTAATGGTTTATCTCTGAATAAAATTAACATTAACAATAGAAAGTTGCATGAAGGAATTACCAATACATGACAATCAGGCTGAGATAGAAGAGTGAGTGATCCTCCCTTAAGTAGCTGCAGCCCTATAGTTCAGAGCAGTCTAGTAATCTGTTAGTTCCCACTTCACATTAAGGAGTAGTAATTCCCGCCCCATATTCTACCTCCATGAGGGCAGCTTTTGCATCTATAACAAAATCATCTTTGTGCAGTTGAACCTTGTGGACATTCTCATAGTTAGCAGGTTAAAACAGGTCCCCGTCAAAACAGCTGGTACTCTACTGAGACTAAGCTTGCCTGTGCATATACACGATTGGGATGAACCATTACTACCGTAGTTCCCCTCTTTCCTTGAGAGCGGAACATTCCTTTTACTCCTTTGTGATGGACCACTCCTTGGCATGTGCTTTGTATAGTACAGTATATTGCAAATCAGACTTGGTTTTCCTTGGGTCTGCTTTTGTCATCACAAAGTAATAAAGCAAGACAAAAACCTGTTTGATTAGAGCTCCAGACCAGGTTCTCTCATTGCCTGCAGACTGTTTAGTTATAAAGGTGATTATCTCTTTGTGGTCCTATGACATGTACTGTATATGCTAAGCTTCAATTTATGGTCTTCACTAGCAGTTAACTTTTGTATATGTGAGGGAAGTTACAACTACTTTAAATCACACACAAAAAGCCCACATAACTTATCTGCCTAACTTTGATTACCGGTAGGTAATGTTTTCCCCATTATATAGGGGCATTTGTAAGTGGGAGAGCACATAGTGAGCATAGACATTAGTGAGTTAGATGGACTAATGATCTGCTTCAGTATATGGCAGCTCCCAAAGTTCTATGATAGGTGCATTAGTGTTCTATTCCAGTATTACAGATAACCTACCTCATTAACATATGCATTCCTATCTCTAATCCTCCACCACCACTGTGTTTCTGAGTAGACATGGCAGTCCTCTTTTATTTGTACGCTCGGGTACAAATAAATTAATGGGGCTTATTTATTGCATTTAGATCCCTCCTTTCCTCCAAGGAGCTCAAGGTTTTATTCTTCCCCATTTCATCTTTCCAACAGCCCTCAAGACAGTGACTGGTCAATGGTCATTCAGTTTGGTGTGACTTTGTTATTGCTGTACACATTTTTTGGCTGGGTTGGGACTTGAAACCTGGTCCTAATCTGACTGACACTCGGGGCTTTTTACCCCAGCCGTAACTCAGTTCCAGCACCTCTCAGGTGGGTGCCATTGCTATTATAAGAGAAACAAGGGAGGCTTGTGGTGAGTTCAAGCACCTCTTTTTTATATATAGAAAAATAGCACTGTTAACACTCTAACCACTACTCCAGCTTACTCTCAAGTAACTGTATGTAGGAAGGCAGCCCAAATGTTCTAAATGCTGAAGTAACATGGGTTTTGCTGTAAGTTGCCACTTTCCTTTGCATAAGATATAGCTGCTGACTGCTGTAGTTGTAGTTTGGAAAGCAGCCCAGATGCCACCTTTCTTGAATTACGCAGATCATCCCATTTCTCTTCTAAAGCTACCGTAGCAATACTTTTAACACAGTTCATAGGCAACCTTGTGATCTTCTGCTACTAAATGGCCACTGTTCTGTTTCCTATTAAATGTTTCTCACTGTCCACCACACGTCCTATTACACGAGGATGGCAGCTGGGAAGTTTCCATTCGTTTAATAGTTATTACAACAAGATGAACTGTGTTGTCTGCGGGTACTAATACTTGAATCCGTGTGATGGGGTGAGCTTCCATTGCTCTGTTGTAGCTTCTGCCAACCTAGCAGTTTGAAAGCATATGAGTGTAAGTACTGGCAGGTACTGCTGCAATGGGAAGGTAAATGGCGTTTCAATGCACTCTGGCACTCCTTATGGTGTCCTATTGGCCAGAAGTGGTTTAGTCATGCTGGCCACATGACCCAGAAAGCTGTCTGTACAAATGCTAGCTCCCTCAGCCTGAAAGCAAGGTGAGCATCGCAGCCCATAGTCGTCTTTGACTGGACTTAACCATCCAGGGGTCCTTTACCTTGCCTTTACCTTTACTTAAGGCTATGCTTAGGTGTGCCCGTGTTTTTGTAGGTATCATTGACCTCCTGCTTCTGAATATGTGGAAGAAAAGGAGTGCTGAACGATTGACCTGCTTAAAAGTCGAGCCTTCTCTTCCCCCATCTATATACATGAGAAATACCAAGTATAAAATAGATAGGGTTCTTTCCGATGTGCTTCCACCTTAAAGGCAGCTTGCCCATGTGGCCATAGGCGCTGTGGATCGGGGATGAGAGTTTAAGATCCAAGTCCTCTGCTCCAGTAGGTGAACAAAGGCTGCCTCTTCTATAATCTTCCTTTCCGGTCTGCTGAAAGAATACTGACCGAGCTGGGAAGAGCAAGGGCCTAGCTTATTCTGCGGATGAGGTTCCCACGGGGGTTGTTTTGTAGAGAAGAAACCGGTCCCCGTCGCCTTTTCCATTGTGTATTTAGCATCTTTTTCAGGACTGGTGGTGCACCCAAGGGCTTGCTTTTGTCTGAAAGGTTGGTATATTCTATGTGTCATAGAATATACCAACAGTGAAGCGCCACAGAATTCCCAGCCCCGAGGAATAATTTTATTATTATTATTATTATTCGAGCACCAACAGCCTTAGAGCTCAAAAGTAACCCGGTCAGCGGACTAACAGGCAGTAGAGCTATGTGACACGATGGTAGTCTTTGCTAAATGCTTTCGCGGGCAATTAATAGCCTGACTGTTGGCAGTAGCAAATTTATCCGCGGGGTCGGATTGGACCCGCTAGCGAGATCAGAAACGGGGATGTGGTGCATTCTAACAAACAAAGTTTGTTCTGTCACGTTTCCGGGAATCTGTGCTGTGCGCGCGACGGAATGGGCGCGCGACGGAAAGGACTGGAGACAAGAGCGGTAGTTCCTACGTTCTTCAAAGAGCAAGCAGCACCTTTGTGGGGCGATAAGCCCCATCTCCCAAGTACCATCATTCGCTTGCGAGGCGGCGGCGGCGACGCAGCTTCCTTCCCTCTCCCGCTTGCCTTACGATACCCCTCACGCGCCGACGGCGCTGTCTCCCTCGCGGGACTGAGAAGCGCTCCTCCTCGCGCCCGCTCGGAGGGCTCCTCACTCGAAGGGGCGTGGCCGTGAGGTAAGGGAACCTTGGATTCGAAGTCCTGTGCCCTGCGCGAGGCGTGGCTTGTTGCGTGGTGACGTAACGCGCTGCGTGGTGAGGTCAGTGCAGCCCCGCCGTTGCTGGTCCCGCTGCCCGTCGCTCTCTGCCCTGGTCTGTTCGCCGTGGTCCCCGACCCTCCCTACGGAGTGCGGCGCTTCCCCTTCACTCAGGGCTTTGCTGGATTTGGTCTGGTAGGAGGCTGGTGACAACGCGGCCTTCTCCGGCTCTCCGCCCGCCGTCAGGTAAGAGCTGGGCCGGGCCGGGAGAGGCTGCGGGGGTTGGTATTCTCCTTGTTCAGTTACGTTGTCTTGTCGGCGTAACCCGCATTGCGTAATGTGACCGTTGCGTCAGGCGACTTACGCTTTTTGCGTCGAGGCCTATTGCGCAAAGGTCTTACGCGAGCCTCCTCAGCCTACGCTGCTTGGTGTCTCTGGTGTCCCGTGCCCGCGTGAGCAGGGCAACTTCCCCCACCCCACTCCCCTCTGCATTTTCGCGGTGGACGGCTAAGTTTCACGGTGGGTTAATCGGGAACAAGATGTGGCTCGCTATTTCGCACGGTTACGCGGATTGCGGTAGGTGGTGTGGAAGGCTTATGGTGGCTACGGCGTTTCCGTAAGCGCTGCTTCGCTGCTCCCTTTAAGGGTACGTGATTGCCGTAAGTATGTCCGTGCCCTCCGCCTGTACCGCTATGAGGCCGGGTGCGTTGTGGGCGGCCCCCGCGCCGCCTTTGCACATCGGGCCTTCCGCTCGCTGGGGTGCGTTTTCGAAGCGGCGGAGGGCCTTCCCGCCGAGGGCGCCCGGATCCCGTGCGCGGGTGGCGCAGTAAGCGAACCTGGGCGGGGCGGGTGCTGATGGTACTTCCTGCCGCCGCCATTTTGTCATCGAGCAGGAGGGGGAAGCGGCGGTAGTAGCGGCCGCGGCTCCGGTAGGGAGAGCGGCGGGGCGGGCGAGAGGGAAGCGGCGGAGACGGTAGCGGAGGCTCCGCTGCGAGAGGGCGCCGATCTGACCGGCTCCTCGGAGCAGGGCGCGCGCGAGAGAGGCAGCTCCGCCTCTCCTCCGTGCCCTGCCTGCCAAAGGTTGCGGTTCCTGTAGGCCTGGCTCGACCGCTACTCCTGCCCGGCGCCGCCCCCACCTGGCTTCCCCCGTGAGCGGGTCTGGACGTGCCTTGGCCCCCTGCGAGTTGGGGGGTCTGTGCCGGCTGGTCTCCTGGCTCGGGACCGGCACGTTTATTGGCTTCCTGTTGTGTAGCCCGATAGCGAAAGGCCCGGAGGATGCGCGGCAAGCGGCGTCCCGCCTAACAAGGCCGCAGTTGGCAACGGTGTGCAGAGGCAGCAGCGGATCTTTCGCTTGCGACCCGATTCGGAGCGTTGCCGGGGGGCCGATTCCTTAACTGCCCGATTTAAGTACGTACAAACGGCTGCGCGCTGTTTGTGCCTCTGTGAGGACCACACGTAATGGCTCTTTCTCCCTTCCCAACCTTTGCCCCCTCAGTCAACAAATCAACAAAAGCCTAAAAGCGGTGCCTTGTAGTTCAGTGGGATCTAACGGTAGATGTAGATTATAACGCAGATACTGTATCTGACGGGTAGTCCAGTAGAAACCCTTCACTAAATATGAGGAGCCTTTAGTGGGGTGGGGTTTGAGGGCTGCATTCTTAGCAGGTCTGGAAAGCTTTACTAGGTAGAAGTGGATCATGATTAGAACAGACTACCGGTTGTTAGAACAACTGCAAAACTGATTTTTTTTTTATTTAGTCTACAGAGAGTGGCCACTTAGTAGTAACATAAGTGGATATTTAGTGATTGTGTGTGGTGATAATGGTTTTTGTATAGATGGGTCCTTACATAATGTTGGATGCTTTTTGTAAGTGTTCATATACATAGTGCATGTTATGATAACATCAGCGGTCATCCTTGCTTTCTTTTAGCTGAATGCTTGTCTTATTGCATTTTTAATTTAAGCTAATAAAGTTTTTAATAATTTCCAAAAGATTTTGATCAACGTTGCTAGTAGACTTCTTTGGGGGCAAAGTGATTATTCACCTTAAGTTATACAGTTGCAGTAGTGAAATAGGGACTAAGTCTGAAAATGCTAAATTGCGCATTTCAAGGTTAAGGCTGCAGTCCAAACTCAACGTACTTGTGAGTAAACCACACTGAATTCAGTGGAACTTCTGAATAAACAAGCTTAGAATTGTGCTGTACAGTAAATCAGTGTGGCTATAGCATGCAACCTATTACATAGGCAGAGTCTCACACCAACCTGACGTGCAGTAGTTGTTTTTATTACTCTGTAATGATGGTAATTTCCCCTCTTGGTTTCTTGCAGAGGATTTTTTTTTCTGAGAAGGCATTTGCCACTGCTTTAGTAAAGTTAGAACTGAACAAGAATAGTTTATCACAATTTAATCAATATCCCTCTGGTCCCAACAGCTGCAATAGTCCCAACTCTATGGAGGCTGGGCTCAGATATGTTATTGAAGCAGACAGTTATCCCTGTATTATGGCCTCCTGGCTCTTGTGTAGTGCTACCTGCAGCAGATTATAATACTTGTGGGGTGAATTAGTATCTTTGGGACAGTCAAATAAGTTTGTTTGCTTTCAGAGGTATCTTTTATGCCTTGCGTTATACTGAATGGGTTGCTGAAAGTGAACCTGCTGCCCCAGGACCATGTAATGATGGTGTGGAAGGAAATTTACCTGCTTCCATGGGGGGGGGAATATATTTATGGAATGTTTGGATTGGCCACTAGCCATTTTTGTTTATGGTTGTTAGACTTTAAAATTGCATCTGAACTCCATGGAGCATGCAGCTATGCATAAGGAACAGCTTAAACTAGCATCACAGTAGAACATTTCTTATGGTCACAGTTTGTTTCACAGTACATGAAATTTCACTCTGGCTTTGCCTACACAAGATGGTCAATTGTACAGCTACAGAATTCCAGCTATTCAAAGGTTGTATTGCCTTTGATATTATTGTGCATCAGCCAGAGCAGCTTCATACATGTTTTTTTCCTGCAGAAGTATAGAAATGGGATACATTTTCTTGTATAAAAGCTGCCCTTTTTGCTTCATAAACACTTGCTTATAATTTTTTGTATATTTTCAAGAATGCATAAAGCCGTGACTTGTGAAAGTCAAAAGTGTACGTGTTTCGTCAGTATGTCCATGTAGGAAAAATATAATGCACGAAGTGGACATGATATAGGTGAAGCAGTGTTTGAAATCACCATTGTTCTAGGTGCATTTTGCGACGGAATTTCATTAGTGCAAACAGTTTCTGCTCTGGGTGCAGTACTGCGCCTGGGATTTCAAATTAAAACTACAGAGTGGAAGGAAAGGAGGACCTTTTTCTGCCTCCCCACTTCCAGCTACTCTATGAAGACTGGAGAAGAGACCCTCTTAAGAATATGTGAAAAATGAACATAATATTTTAGCTGAAGTTCATTTTAGCTTTGCATTGTTATAAAAAAGCACGCCTAGACATTCCGTTTTTGCGCCCATAACCTCGGTTTAATGAGCCTTTTAGTTCCTAGCTTTCATATCTCAGTTTCTAACACTGAGGTGAAGGTATGCTTGCCAGTGTACAATGTGATTCAAATCTACAATTTCTTGTACAGTATTTCCCACCTCCCCAGGTTAAATCATTTAGTTATTATTTTCTTTATTTATTTGGGGTTTCGCTTGGTTACATTGTTGTTGTTGTTTAGTCGTTTAGTCGTGTCCGATTCTTCATGACCCCATGGACCAGAGCACACCAGGCACTCCTGTCTTCCACTGCCTCCCGCATTTGGTCAGACTCATGTTGGTAGTTTCGAGAACACTGTCCAACCATCTCGTCCTCTGTCGTCCCCTTCTCCTTGTGCTGTCAATCTTTCCCAACACCAGGGTCTTTTCCAGGGAGTCTTCTCTTCTCATGAGGTGGCCAAAGTATTAGAGCCTCAGCTTCAGGATCTGTCCTTCCAGTGAGCACTCAGGGTTGAGTTCCTTAAGAATGGATAGGTTTGATCTTCTTGCAGTCCTTGGTTACATTAGCCACAATAAAAATGTCTAATGGTCAGCAATGGGGGTTGTAGTTCAACAATATATGGAGGGCATCACGTTGGCTATCTTTAGTTTAGTGCAAAGGGCTAGTAGTGAGACAGTGATACAGTTGAAGCTCTTTTGAGTTCTTATATGCAGGTAGGGATGCAGTTCAGTCTGCATTAACATCATTCTAGGAATTTGCTGGCGTGTGGAAGTGTGTCTAAAGTGCATCCTTTTGACATGCCGATTTATTATGGAATTTGTTGTCATTTTGCATTTTTCTTTTGTCAACTGGCCTGGGATCTTTGGATGAAGGACAGTATACAAACATAATAGACTAGTATATTAAGCCCGTTGAAAAAACGGGCCCTAGCCGGAGCCGGAGCAGCAGGAGCCGGGGGACCGGGAGGCTTCGGCGGGGGCGACCAGCTGGCCCGTCAGCGGAGGCCGCCTCGCCTCGGACCCCCGCTGGCTGGGCAGCGCGCAGGGAAGGGCGCGTGCCGGACGGGGGGCCTCCTTCAGGCGGCGGCGGGAGCCTCCATAGGCGGGCGGGGGCGGGCGGCGGCAGCGCTTCCCCCCGGCAATGGCGGCGGCGCAGTTTCGCCCGGCCAGAAGTGTCTCTGCGTCGTCCCGCCCCCTCTCCGCCCCCCTCCAATCCCTGCGTCCGTCTGTGCTATGCGCAGAATTTACTTCCGTGACACACAGAAAATTGCAGGTGGACGCAGGGACACTTGAAGATTATAATATAGGATAATAATTATATTAATGCTGTAGTTTGTATTCAGTTCACCCAATAATCTGATAAATTGAACTCTGCTGTTTTTGTGTGTGGCCCTCTTAAATCTCATTGCTTACTGATTGTGCTCATACCCCTCTGACGGCACATGCAGCCATAACTCTAGGAGTCTTCAGAACAGGTGGTCTACTGTAGTACTGTTCTGGAAGAACGTATGATTACTTAAGAGTGTAAATCCATCATTAGTTCCTACCAGTTGTATATCTTTATGTGGAACTTAGTGGTGGTCTTAGGAATATGGATTTTTTACTTAATGTATTTGAGTTTGTCAAACTATGCACTAGACCCGCAACTTACATGTGATTTACTTATACGATTACAGCTTTGTGTGGGTGCTGGGAAATTAAATAAATAAATAAATAAATGGCCGGGAAAGGAGAATTTTATTGAATCTGCAGTGGTTTAGATATTTAAGTATCCAGGTTCAATCAGCAAGGCACCTGGACCATTTCAATTCTTAACTTATGATTAAATAGCAATGTCCCAGTCTGGTATGATCATGAGAATTAAGCATGGTACATTCCCACACAAGGCATTTCCACCCAGTTCTCTTGTTTGAGGGTGGTTTTTTTTTTAAGTTGTTCCCAAAATTATCAGGGTTTTTTTAAATGAGTGAAATGTTTTAAGACAAATATTTACTCAATTTGTATTATGAAGATACATTTCAGCATAGAGTGTGCTACACTTTCATGTACTACAAATGGTCGTCTTTGCTTGTGAAATGCTGCTTTCTTCTGGTAACCTTTGAAATAGTGTGGAGATAAGTAGAAGCAAGTATCCTGCAGCAGCTGTCTTTTTGACATGGCTTCTGCCTTGTGACTGTCCTTTTAACTTCTCACTTCAGACCAGGCATAGGTAAACTCCGGCCCTCCAGATGTTTGGGACTACAATTCCCATCATCCCTGACCACTGGTCCTGTTAGCTAGGGATGATGGGAATTGTAGTCCCAAACATCTGGAGGGCCAGAGTTTGCCTATGCCTGCTTCAGACCAGAAAGATGTGTTCACACCTAATGTTAAACCTTAGTAAATGTTTAACTGTGGTTTAATGTTTGTCTGTATGGGGGATGTTGGGGGAGGAGTAGTACCTCTGGTGGGAGACATGTCGTCCTCCTGCGGTAGTTTGTCCACCTTTGGTCTTCACCCTGGGCTCAGTTTTCACCAGTGGCTTCTAGAAGCTGTCAGCATGCGGCAGCAGCTGCTTCCCGGGAACTGCTTTGACTGGCTGGCCAAACCTGATGAGGGTAGCTGATGAGTCTCAACGCTTAGGTGAATTAGGGACTTCCCCAACATGTGAATTGAATGGACAAAATCAGTAATGGGTATAGTGGTCATGAATGCAGTTTCTGCACCTGTTGTAGAGGGGAGTGAGGGGCAGATGGGCTTTTCAACCTGGGAAGGCAGCCTGTCTCAGAGAAGGAAAACTGATCATAAAGCTCTGCTGCCTTGCGGGAGAAAAAAAGCCTAAAGAGTAGATCCTACCCAAATCCAGGCAGTTGGATGGTGCTTTGTACGCCTCCTTCCATCAACTCCTGCAGCTAAGCTATTGCTCTGCTTTCCTGTGGACCACATCAGCAAGGCTGCAATTGAGGGGGGGGGGGCTTGCCTTCTGGGCAGCCCAGTCCAGGATCTCCATACACTCTGCCCAGGCTTGCACCCTGACGAGATCACTTTGGTGCTGCTAACAAAGCGGTTTGACGTCACTAGTAGCTAGTGGAGACTGTTTACTCTCATATTCCTGATCATGACTCTGGAGCAATAAAAACAAGCTTTTGCTTCTTGTGTTGGCTAAACCCGTGGTCTTAGTTCGTTTCCCCAAAACACACCATGAACAGTAAGCTAGGAACAAACTCTGCTATCACTTGTACTTTGTGCAAACCACAAGCCCTGGATTAGACAACACAATAGGCCAAGATTTGTGGTTTGTTGTTCCTAGTATGGGGAGGAGCAAAATAGGAATTTTGAGCACCATGCACCAGCATTAACTGTAGCATAATGTGAAACACAATCCATGTCATACCCTGCTACAAAACTCGTGGTATTTATCTTTTTGAGGCTCCAATCCTGTGTGTACTTACCTGGAAGCAAGCCGTAATCAAATGACAGTCTTAATTCTGAGTAATCATGCTTGCCTAGTAATTTTCTTCAGTATACTGAACAGCACTTTTATATGCTAAAGGATACATTTTTATTTTGCTAAAGGAATCAAATAACTTCAATTGTTCTGGACATTATACATTTCTTGGAAGGAAAAGGAGAGGTGGAAATGAGAACGAGGAAAGCATCAGGAAGCAACCTCAGTCTAGGTAGTAGTCAGCAGAAGTAGAAGATGAGGAGAACTGGGAAAGGAAAGTGGGAGAGACTGGCTGAGCATTCAGTCAGTCATTCAGTCAGTCATTCAGATGATCTTGCCAGGACACAAAGGTTTGAGCAGTAAGTTGTTCCAGGACTTGCGGGGGGAAGCTTAGTAGTTAGACTATCCCAGTTACCAAGCACTATAATTGAGAGTTGTAGGGGCTGAGGTGGGTTTCAGCCCTGCCAGTTTATTTTCCATGCCAGAGTTTCTCCTGTAGCAACTGTTAACTACACATGTAGAACCCAGCCAAGCTACTTGACCACTTCCTTCAGTCTCACCCCCTGACAGTATTGGATCAGAAGTAAAATGAAGGCCACATGAATCAGAAAAGTGCCAGTATTGCCCAAAGTAGTACTAAGGGAAGCTTAGCTGGACACTGCCTCTCTGAGGCAGTAACCACTTTCTTGCTCTTTTTTGAGATCCTGGGATTTAGAGGAACTCTATCCCTTAATTATTTGGACTTACATTGTTCATCAGCTGCTCCAGTGTTGTAAATATATAACCAATATTTCCATTACCTTGATGAGTTCAGGGTCAATGAATGACACCATTTCTATCTTAAAACTATCTCAAAAGTAGCTTTCCCCATACTTTCAAGCATCTGCCCATAATTTTTCTTAAACGGTCCCTGCACAGAGAGTCTGTCATATCACTAAGAACTGCCACCAAAATTGTAAGGTTGGTGGGTTGTTGTAGTATATAAAGTGCAGTTGGTGAGCAGTGTTTGAAATTAGCCAGGTGCCAGGCACATTTTGCACTTGACTATTGACCATTTGCGACCAACTGGAAAATGCCCAAGTGCCAGGATGGTTCCTGACATCTCCACCATCTGGAGGTACATGCCTGGGGATCACTGGATCCAGACTGTTTTCACACACTAATACCCCATCCTGTAGAGTTCTATCACTTATATCTGTACAATCAGAATGAATTTACGGAACCAAAGTGCTTTTTCTGTGCAGTCTGGGCAGGAGCTGTGAACAGCGTTACACTTAATTGTTGTAGATTGTCTTCACTTACCCACCCCACTGCCCTGCTCACACTTGTGAAGAATATTTTAACATTATGAATGGTCTGTCAACATTAAGAAAAATAGGTATCAGTCCATATATGTGGACTGTCTCTGGATAAAGTAACTTCTTTCAGTTCTCAAAGTTCTTAACCTAGTGCAAGGTTGTCACCTGAACTAGCCAGATGTTTAACAGATAATCACAGTCAATCCATCATTTGAAAAAGAAAAAAGACTCCAAAGCCACATTGGCCAAAAATGGCACCTAGACATTTCATGTTGGTGACTGAAATGGAAACTTTGGTTTAATGAGCTTATATACCTGAGTTTCTAACACTACTGGTGAGACCCAGTACTGTATACCTCTTCAGTTGTTATCCGCTTTGTCGTCTGTACAATGAGATAAATGATCAGTTTGACTCCAAAAGAGTTAGTATTTGTGCTTTCTTAATCTGTATTTAGTCTATAGGAATTGCTTAACTTTGACCTCCATGCAGGAAGCCTTGGCATAGAATCAGAAGAATGTGACCAAAATCAATATAATTTATTTCAAAATAAGTTAGTTTTAAGGAGATTGCTTTCAATATTGTGTATATATTTGTAAGAGTAATTAAATCTGTTTTAAATCTATTAGGTAGAAGTTCATTCAAATGTAGTTTTGGAAAAAGTGGTTCTTACTGTACTTAATATATTTCAATTTGTGATTGTGTTATAGTATAGTTTGTTAAAGTAGAAGGTAAATACTTAAAAGATTCCCATTAATATAGTTTCCACTATTCAGCTTCTTGATAAGTGCTGCCTTGCTATGCTGCTGTCTCCATACCTGCTGCTGCCATCGCCACTTTTCTGCCCTTCTTGCTGCTTCTGTCACTGGCAGAGAAGTTGTGTTAGAAACTAGCCAGGCGCCAGGTGCATTTTGCTACTGATGCGGGTCCAATTGTGACCACATGGAGATCTTTGGATGCCAAGTTGGTGACTGACATCTCCATCTGGCTGGCCTCTCAAGCTTTCCTAAACAGAAGAGCTTATTTATTGCCTATATATCCCACCTTTTTCTCCAAGGAGTCCATGTTTCAGTGTGTTGTAAACCGCTTTGAGATTTTTTTCTTTAAAATATAAAATGGCATAGAAATGAAACAAATAATAATAACAAGCACCATTGAGAGAGCAGTCAAAATCAGTATTAGAAACTCAGATATATAAATTAATTGCTAAATGCACCTTAAACCTAGGTTATGGTCGCCACAGCGGAATGTTTACGTGCCTTTCTTTTCCAGGTGGGATTTATTATTATTATTAAATGATAATATAAATGATAATATATTACTTATACCCCGCCCATCTGGCTGGGTTTCCCCAGCCACTCTGGGCGGCTTCCAACAAGAGATTAAAAATACATTAAAACATCAGTCATTAAAAACTTCCCTAAACAGGAAGTTTAGACAATACCGGCCTGGTTCACCTGTAAGAATAAACCATGGCTTGTCAAACAAACTAGAGCTTCCTTCTCCAAAGTTTTGTTTTGTTTTTCAGCTGTTCATGCCTTTGTAAATTGGTGGGCTTCTGGGATGGGGTAGCCAATATTAATAATATTTTTCATTTCAATACTGCTTCATATTTTAAAGAACAAATCTCAAAACAGTTCATAACACATTAAAATATAAAATAAAACATTCCAGAATAAAACAGATTCAAGCTTCAAGGAAAATATTTCAGATCCTTCTCTAAGTGACATTTTTCTTTCCCCATTCTCCCATCTTGCACCCAGAGATCTCCACATGGTTGCAATTGGACACAATGCAAGTCACAAAACTCACCTGGCTCATTTCTAAAACTAGTAAAAATAAATAGTAGGACCATCGTAAGTCCCTGCTGGATTAGGCCAGTAGTCCATCCAGCATCCTGTTCTCACAGTAACCATATCAGATGCCTGTTGCCCACAAGCAAGATTCGAGTACAAGAACGCTCTCCCCTCCCATGGTTTCTAGCAACTGGTATTGGGAAGCATATTGCCTCATGGAGGCAAAACGGGTTAGAATCTTAAGTTATGGGGCCTAGTTATTTTAAAATCGGGGTGCAAAGTATTTCTGATGCCTTCTGTTCAAGTCATTTCTTTCACTGTGAAATCAGAGTGCAAGGTCTTTCTGATGGAGACGCTATGTCCAGAAAGCAAAGAAATGTGTTGGAATGCAGCATGGCTTTGTGCTACCTGTCTTTATTTACCTCTTCATCTGCAGACTTACCTCAGAAACCTACGTCCTTTGCTTTCCTTCTGTTCAGGTGCAATCCATCCCTGTGGCCATGTTAATGAAATGCTCATCAAATAGTTACAGACTGTTGCATAATTTTTGCTTTGAGATAAATGAATCCTTGTATAATGAGCAGAGTTTTTGTTGCTGCTTGCCAAGAAGTATAGAGAACATGTCCATGCTTCTCAGAGTTCTGCATTATCACTCAGTAGCTTTTTCCAGCCAGTATCCATGCTGTTTGTTTATTTCCATGTCCACATTCATTCTTGAATAGTTGCTAAGCATATTGGTATCAATTCCCAATATAAAGCATGCTGGTTTGATGCGACAGTGAAATTTGGATTAACGGCTATTCAAATCTCAGTGGTATTTAAAGCTTGCTATACTAGCTGCTGTGAAGTGGCTTATATCTATGCAGCTCTACAGGGCTGGGCATGTCTTGTGTTTCTATGCTGCTGCACGAATCATGGACCCCTTGCTGAGGTCCTGCATCGTCACAGCTATAGGTATATTTCACTGCTGCAGCCTTTCCACAGGCCACCCAAATGGTACTCATAGACCATGGTTTAAAAACCTCTGCTTTAGTCCACACCATTTCCACTGTGTGTGTTTCTCATTCTTGCACACTGGGATAAGTGAATTGTTGTATGAGGCAAGCAGTGTAGTTGACATCATAGAATCGTAAGAATTGTAGTGCTGGTAGGGAGTCCAGTGTTTGAAATTAGGCAGGCACATTTTGTTCGTGTGTAATTTAGCATAACATTCCCCTAGTTAAAACTAGAATACTTGCAGCCCAGTTATTTTTCTTATATATTTGCCTTAATTATCTCACTTTGAAAAACATGAAATGGGGAGGTTTCAGTTTCTATTAACAGGTCATGGACTCTCCTTACTTCTTTAGATACTGCCTGAGGTGATTATTTCTTCTTCCTAACAAGATAGAACATTATTATCTGTAACTTCATCTGCAATTTTACATTCACGCCACAAAGAGCATCTCCACGCATCTGTGGATTGACCAACTGTTCATTAATGAAGAGTGCACAAAGCTATCTGCTGCTTTTATTTGGTGGCTAGGTGGAATAGGTCAGTAGGAAACTGACTGAAGCAGTTGATGGGTTGCATCCACCCTGTGACTGTTTTGGAGATTTTTTAGATTTTTGGGAAGTTGAAGAACATGAAACAGATGGAGGACTTGAGTGTAAGTGGTGGAAAAGTCAAACTAAATCTGACAGAGCACACCACAGAACATGCATGTATACCAGTGAGGAGGTGGTGGTGATGATGCGGAATCCAGTGTTACACAAATAGAATTCCATTTGCACAGTGGGTACATAATCTTTCAACATCAACAGAAGTAAAGTGTCTAAATCAAGGGAAGTCATAGTCCCACTGTACAGTCATGCCTTGGAAGTCAAACAGACTCCGTCCCAGAAGTCTTTTCGACTTCCAAAACATTTGGAAATCAAAGCACAGCTTCTGATTGGCTGCAGGAAGCTCCTGTAGCCAATCGGAAGCCGCAGAAGCCCCGTCGGACGTTCGGCTTCCAAAAAGAGTTCGCAAACAGGAACAGTCACTTCCGGGTTTGCGGCATTTGGGAGCCAAAATGTTCGAGAACTAAGCTGTACGAAAACCAAGGTACGACTGTATTAAGCCTTGGTTAGACCACACCTGGAGTACTGTGTCCAGTTCTGGGTGCCACAATTTAAAGAGGATATTGATTAGCTGAAATGTGTGCAGAGGAAGGCAACCAAGATGATCAAGGGTCTGGGAACAAAGTTCTATGAGGAATGGTTGATGGTGTTGGCTATGTTTAGCCTGGATAAGAGGAGACAGAGGAGATATGGCCATCAAATATCTAAGGGACTGTCACATGGAAGATGGAGCAAGCTTGTTTTCTCCTGCTACGCAGGGTAGGACCAAAACCATTAGCTTCAAGTTACAAGAAAGCAGATTCTAGCTCAACATTTCTGACAGTAAGAGCTGTTTGGCAGTGGAATGGCCATCTTGGAAGGTGGTGGACTCGCCTTCATTGGAGGTTTTAAAGCAGAGATTGGATGGCCATCTGTCATGGATGCTTTAGTTGAAATTCCTGCATTGCAGGGGATTGAACTAGAGGACCCTCTGGATCCCTTCAAACTCTACAATTCTATGATTCTGTCATTCTTTCTTTCCTTCCCCCTGCCTCTCTCCCAGATCTGTTCCTGCGTAGATTTTGAAGGTTCAAGACAGTTGCAGAGGGGAGGAAAGAAAGGTGAAGTCTGGTTGTGGGAGTGGAAATCTATTCAGCTTATGTGCGAAGTTGAAAGCAACCTGTGATGGACATCAGCTGAGTTTGTTCTAATGGATCTGTTATAAGTGGTGAATGACCCTATTACAGTGGAACTTCTACTCATGACCACAATCCGTTCCGGAGGCCCATCCTTATGGCGAAACGGGTCGCTGGTAGAAGCGCCGTTGTGCGCAGGCGCATTCGGCGGCAGCCCACTTCTGGGCATTTGCAGATGGCGGCAGCCACTTCTGCACATGCGTGAATGGCGGCAAACCCGGTGTTTACTTCCGGGTTTGCCGCGGTCACGACTTGGAACGGGCCTAAGTAGAGCAGGATGTAAGTAGAAGTTCTACTGTATAATCTGGGTTTGTCCACCCAGACAGAAAATCTGGCTGCTTGACCTTTTTAGGCCCATTCAGCTGGCCATTTGTTGCCCATGAGCTATGTGGAGTTGGTCTCCAGGCAGTTCGTCAGCTTTGTGGAGAGGCCTTGGGGGAAAAAACCTGTCTGAGGAGAGAAGGAGCAATGAGGACTTCTCTGTTTGCTCAGCATATGAGTGTTTCTGTATGTTGTGGGGGTGCTCAAGTATGTGGTGTGTGTATTAGAGTAAGATATGTATTATGTGTGTGAATATGCGAGAATTCATGTGGTGGGGGAGCAACAGTGCATGTATTGCTCATTCTGTGTTATTCCACACCCCATGTTAGAAACCACAGGAGGCGTGAGTGTTCTGACAGGAAGAGCTGCTTGGCAGTGGAACAGACTCCCACAAGAGGTGGTGGACTCTCCTTCCTTGGAGGTTTTTAAGCAGAGGTTGGATGGCCATCTGTCATGGATGCTTTAGCTGAGATTCCTGCATTCCAGGGTGTTGGACTAGATGACCCTTGGATCCCTTCCAACTCTGAAGATTCTATGATTCGTGTGCTCAAATTGTCATTGCGGGTTTCCCACAGGCCTTTGTTTGGCCACAGGAAGCAGGACTAGATGGGTAATTGACCTCATTCAGCAGGCTCTTCTTATGTTCCAATGTTCAAGTAAGGCTACTGTGTTCATTATTTGGGGTGTAGATGCATATAGCTGGCCTCTGTTATTAATGAATAAAAAAGAATGGGTGAATCAAGTAAGGATTCTGCTCATTGTGTGAGCAGAATGGCTTTTGCTCATGTGATGGAACTCCCCCCCCCATTGTTTCCAGATGTGCTCTTGAGGGTTGGGAAACCTCCAGAGCAGTGTTCCCCAACCTTGGGCCTCCAGCTGTTTTCGGACTACAATTCCCATCATCCCTGACCACTGGTCTTGCTAGTGAGGGATGATGGGAGTTGTAGTCCAAAAACAGCTGGAGGCCCAAGGTTGGGGAACACTGCTCCAGAGCACTGAGAGAACATTTTGAGGGTGCGGGAGCATGAGAGGGGGAATGGGAGGGAAAGTTCCTAATGGGAGCAGTTGTTCTGTTTGCACAATAGCTGAGTAGGTTACCACACTAGAATTTTTCCTCAGAACTCCTGTTTTGGGGCATTTTCAGGTTTATGCATATTGGTTGATTAAAAATGTGAATATTTATAGATTTAAATTTCTTTGAGTTGATGTCATACCGTATTTACTTGAGTCTAATGTGCTATTGAATCTAATGCGCACCTTAATTTTCGGAACGTAATTTGGCCAAAAAAGTGAGCATTAGATTTGAGTAAATACTACCCAATTTGTAACCTAATTCTTGCTTCCAGTCATTAATATCCATAGGTCAGTTTTGCATTGGGGTAAATGTTGATGATATGTTCCTGTAAAATGGGGGGAAAGCCTGGGGTTTTGAGTCAAGTCATATTTTAATAAATAGTGTGTATTCTTTCTCACACAATCACAGTGGAGGTATCTCTGAAGGGCATAACAGAATTCTGCTTTACATCTTTCCTTTTTAAAGTGTACAAGCAGGAGTCTTTATGTGCCACTGTTAAGGAATTAAAGTAGAGGAGTGAAGGAATGGACAGGAGATAGGAGGCACACACAGAGACCTCTCATTGACTGTAATGCTTAGCACCTCTCTTCCATTGTGTATGGAAGTGTGGGCAGGCAGAACGCTCTGTTACAGCCTGTGGATATTTCACCCGTGCAGAGATGGCGCTTGCCCTCTGTTTCTGAAAGTCCATACAGGCTTTTTTTTTTTTTTTTAAACAACCTTAGTATTCCCTTTCTTTTGTAAAACAGTACAGCTTTGGGTTTCTTAGTTGTCCCCTTAATGTGCAGCATTGTACTGAAACGGTTGACATTGAAGAGATGATGAAATGTGCAGCAACAGTACTGGTAAGGAAAACAAGTAGAACAACATTCATTCTGCCAGTAGGTTTGGACTGATAAGCAGTGCAAATATTAATTTGCAAGAAATCGAATTTGTCTACTACATCTTTAAAATTCCACTAACTTCTTTTGAGTAATATGACCTATTAGTTGGCAAGCTGTTGAAAACTTGAAACATTGGATGCCAAGAAATTACTTCTAAAATCTGCAACTTCTATGGTGAGATACAAATCTTGGAAATAAGTGTATTTCAAATAGAGCAACACAATTCAGTAACCTTGCACTTCTTTATCTTCTCTCTGGAATCACTGTAAGAATGACTTGGATTTATCTGTGAACTCTTTTAAACTTTTTCCATTGGTAGATATACTTGGTGTATTTGAACCTTAAAGATTGTTCCTAAGTGAAAGGCTGAACTATAGTTAACATTTTACAATTTATTTGCATAACAGACTGGAGTTTCAGATGAAATACAGAATGTTTTTATATGGCTACAACTTTTAAATACTTGAGGTTTTTCTAACCTGATTAATATTTGTGCATTCCTTTTGAATGGGTTGCATCTTTTGTGGCACTGAACATTCAAAATTTGAAAGAAAAATTTAAAATACTGTACAGGCAACTCCCTGTTTGGGGGGGGGGTGTTCTGGGTCATTGCATGCATAAGCCCGTTCTGCCTCCTTCTAGGGCTGAAAACGGCACGTGTGTTGGTGGGTCGTGCATGCCTTGGTCATGAGCAAAATGGTAGTTTGCTGTGTTGTTGTATATGAAACATGTAAAGTAGTAAATCAAACACAGAAGGTCAGTTTACATATGCCGATCTGTGGCTAGCTGTTAAAGGGATGAGATCTCTTTCTCAACACAGCCCACTTACAGAATTTCTTCCTGATTTGTAGAAAATCAGTTCATTGTTACAAGGAACTAACAAAACATGGCCTACATTTGCTTTGCAGACCAGGATCAGATCCCAGTTTACAATCATCATTTGCAGGACCAGCCCAAACCATGGTGGGTAACAGAAGGGGGTGGGGGAGTGGGCGAGCAGACTTTGTTTTCAGTCTTGTGAAGTGTTTACATGAGGTAGTGTAGTAATTGGTTCCCTTGTTTCCCTGAGTGACACTTAACTGATAAAATCAGTGAGATAACTAACTTATTCAGGATCATTGCCAATAAATAGTTGACTCAAGGAAAGTTTGTAACTGGTTCAGATACGTGGAGACACAATTGTGGGTAAAAATTATTAAAGAAAGGTGTTGATGAAAGAGTTTACTAGATCATTGTGATATGATGTTTGATTTCCTCCTTAAATAGAAGTCATTCACTATTGGCAGTTGAATAACTTTTATCCCAGGGCATGTGGTATACTTCTATAGGTGTCATTCATTGCCATGTTTGACAGCTCTGTTGAAAGCCGTTAATGGTGCTGCTTAACACAACCATGATCGCCCAAATCATGTGTTTTCAATGCAGAAATAGTATTATCACCTAACAGACTCTGGGATAGGTCAGTCAGTAGAGCACAAGTTTCTTAATCTTAAGAGTCATAGGTTCAAGCCCACATTGGGTAAAAGATTCCTGTATTGCATGGAGTTGGACTAGATGACTCATGTTCCTTTCCAACTCTACAATTCTATGGTTTTATGATTCTAGGAACATAAGAAATGCCCTCCTGCATCAGGCCAAAGGTCCATCTTGTACAGCATTCTGTTCTCACCATAGCCAACCAGGTGCCTGTGGGAAGTTGTTGTTGTTGTTGTTGTTGTTGTTGTTGTTGTTGTTGTTGTTGTTGTTGTTGTTAATATTTATACCCCACCGATCTGACTGGGTTTCTCCAGCCTTTCTAGGCGGCTTCTAGCAAAAGAAAAATAATAATAAACTGTCAAACATTAAAAAGTTCCTGATACAGGAACTTCAGATGTCTTCTAAAACTCTTTATCTTCATCTTTATCTTTATCTTCTTTATCTCCATCTCCTTGACATCTGGTTGGAGGGTGTTCCACAGGGAGGGAGCCACTACTAAGAAGGCCCTCTGCCTGGTTCCCTGTAGCTTCACTTCTCCAGTGGGGGAACTGCCAGAAGACCCTCGGATGTGGACCTCAGGTTGAATGATTGGGGTGGAGACTCTCTTTCAGGTATACTGGCCTGAGGCCTTTTAGGGCTTTAAAGGTCAGGTACCAACAAGCAGGACCCTGAGTGCAATAGCATTATCTCAATTTGTGATTCCTAGCAATTGGTATTCAAAGGCACAATGCCTCTAAGAGGGGAAGTAAAACAGAGCTGTTGTGTGTGGTTGCTATTGTTAGTCTTATTCTCCATGACTTTGGCTAATGCTCTTTTAAAGCCACGTTGGTGGCCATCACTAAATCTTGTGGGAGCAATTCCATAGTTCTTATATGTGCTGTGTGAAGAAGTTCTTCTGTTTGTTCCAACATTCAACTTCATAGGATGGCATCAAGTTCTAGTGTTATGAGAGTGGGAGAAAAGGCAGCCAAAAATATCAAGTGGATGGAGAAACACCCCTATGAGCAAAGGTTATAACATCTGGGGCTTTTTAGTTTAGAGAAAATATGAGTAAGAAGTGTATAAAATCATGCACAATGTGGAGAAGATGAATAGACAAAAGCTTCAACATAAATGTTCAGGCCTCCCTTTCTGCTGTTTAGTAGAAACGTGGGAGAAAAAAGGCTAATGATTTCCTCTTTGCTATATTTTCTCCAGCTCTGATCTGTTTGGTATTGGAGGAGTAAATCCGTTTTTTAAGCCTTTACCCTTGGTAGTTGTGTTTAATGTGTCAAATGGTGGTAACTGCAGGTGAACCGTAACTTCTAAGTCAATACAAATAACCACAATGGTCAACATAGCATTGTCCTGCACAGAGGTTACATCCCGCCTACAGCTGCCTGCCAAAACAGCTCTAACTCTTAATGCTGGGGGCAAAAATCAAGATATTGTGAATGTGTTCATACCCTGCTTATAAGCTTTACCAAAGGCATTTCACTGGCCATTGATGGAACCAGAACACTTTTGGGCTGTCATAGCAAGGCAGTTCTCACCTTCATAATATCCCTTTTCAAGATAGTGAAAAACCTGGAAATTACATGCAGGGTGGATAAAAATCAATGGTTTTTTAAAAAAAATTGTTTAAATGGTTATTAAGGAAATGATTATTTTTCTCCTTCCAATAAAGTACAGCAGAAAAGTTGTCCAAATAGAAACAGTTAACTTATTAAACCTCACCATAATTTCATAATTATCTGTCTATGTATTTCTAGTAGTATAACCAAGTCAGTAATTTTTTATATAACTGTAAAAACTAGTCTGAAAATTTATTATTCCAAAAATGAAACCTTCATATGGTTGTAAATATTAAGATTATATCAGCAAGAATGAGTCTTTCTGTAAAAAAATATATTTAAATCAAGTCTTACTGACTAGTGATTTAAATCAAGCCTTACTGACTAGTGATTTAAATCAAGCCTTACTGACTAGTGATTTAAATCAAATCCACCCTGATTACATGGCTGGATTTGAGCTTAAAGATGCCTCACAATTTCATAAGCTGAACTTGAAATATTAAACTGTATTTTTGTTTCTTGATATCTTTTTATTTTATACTAATCTAATATTTTATTCTTTGTGCAGATTTACACTTCATAGTTAAGTGTCAAAAATGGAGATTAGAGAGTGAAAACAAGAGAGAAATCAGACAAGGATAAACTCTGCCTCAAGGTAATGTGTATTTTTTTTGGTATATATGTTACTTAATGTGTTTTTGTATATGAAAATCTGGTGCTTTGCTTTTGCGTGTTCACCCTGGGTTATCTTGTAAGGCGAGACTCTTGTATGTTAATGGTATTGGATGACTGATAGTTTAAAAGAGTTAAAAATAATTTTAAATTTGGTACTAGTACCATGACAGCTGAGTGAGTCATCTTGTACTGATTATTTACAGTAAAATGTTGTTTTGTTGTGTGAGATTCTAATGTTTCTGGAATTTAGCAAGCTGAGTGGAAACAAGAGCCAATCTTGGAAACATCCTGGGACATCTCTACAAAAATGGCTTCATAAAAGCTCTAACTAATGTTGATATCCAACAGAACAAATTCCAACGGGGAAGATGATAGCATAGAACTCTAAACCAGCAAAAATTAAATAATTAACCCCAAAGGTCTTTCGAAAGAGCCAGGTCTTCACCAACCACTTAAAGCAATATAATGAAGGGCCTGGGAGATCCCATTTGGCAAGACATTCCACAGAGTAGGTTCTTCTTTGTCAGGAAGAGATGTGATGTAGTTGACGTACCAGCTAATGCTGAAAAAAAGCACACCTTACAGCCGCCACCTGCACATCAAACAGGAGTTCCAGATCAACAAGTACTCCCAAACTACCACCTGCAAGCATTTAAAAGCTTCATACAAAATATGAATATATTTGCATAGCTTCCAACAGCAACAGCTAAATATTAGGAAACAAAAATTCACCCAGGTGTTTAAACAACCACCAGTGGTATCCAATTAGCGTGTTCCATCAGAACAAGCATTCCTGCTTGCACAACAGATTCCCTAGGAGTTAAGGAAAACTCCTAGGAAAGACTAAGAACACACATGAGGGAAAGAGAGGGAGGAAGTTCCATTGGCCAAACAGAAATCCTTGCAATGGCAGGACACAATAGTTGGATGCTGTACCATGTTTTACTTGCAGTTGAGTTAGTTTAAAAAAAAAAAAGAATTAATCTTGTTGCAGGGCATTAATACCTCTTTTCTTCTAGGGCTTCTTTTAAGCAGAAATCTAGCTTCCCTACCACTGACTGCATTGTCACTAGGACAGTGTTTTTCCTCCAGCTAATGCAGGAACTGCAGCAGTGTAACAATGACTGTTCAAGTGTCACTGTCACTTACAGTGTAATAGCCTCACATTACAGGCAGCAAGTAATATAACTCTCCCCTTCTCTCACTTGCCTCATCTTTTACAAAAAAATAATTTTAATAATAATTTTACTTCCTTACAGGCTGAGCACTGTTCCACTGTATAACCCCAGTAAGGAAGGCCCTTTATCAGAGTAGCCACTCATCTAGTCACCTGTGGTGTGTAAGAATTTTCTTTGGGCTACCAGGCTTTGAAACATTACAAATGTTGGTTCTTCCTGCTCCGCCTGTTTTATTTTACAAACAACTAGCATGAGTTTGTGTAGGCAGGAATGCTAGTTATTTTTTATTGACACATCTGACTGTGCCTGTGTTCCTAACTAGGTACCGGTAGACGTCTTTTGAGGGAAGTGCCAAAGAGTGTTTCCGGTTAAGCTATCCTTGAATAAATTTTGGTTACTAACTCAGCACCAGTACATGGCACACTTGGTTGAATGATGGAACCCCAACAGGGCTCACTGCTACCACCATAGCGGATGTGGCTCAACCTGGGGAGATGGCTGACCCTATGTAGTGCATCTTTACTCACCACCACCTTGTTTATTATGCTAGTGCCATTTCCAACACATGTACGTTAGGGCCAGTGTAATTAGCATGGTGGTGGCTAGAAGGGAATGGAGGTGCAGCCCATTGGTATTGCTGAGTGAAGCTCCTGGTCCATGCACCTGTCCTCCCTAGCACTGCCCCAATGTAATCAACATTATGGCATGGGCAAGTTAACGTGTGCTGTGTTACCCTGGTACTTGTTTGATGCACCACCTGGGCAGGCATGCACCTGTCCTCCAATTAGCAGGTACAGGGGGTGGGCATCATTGAGAGGGAACCACTGAGGGTAGCTTGCCCTGGATCTCCCAAACTGTGGCCCGTTTGGTCAACTGGCCTACTGTCAAACATCCGCAGTATGTGCCTAGTTAGTGAATGTAGTTAAGATGTAAGCATCTTGCTGTTCCTTAAGTTATTTGATCAGTATCATGCAAGCTATTTAATGAACTGGAACAACTTGGAATGTGTACAGAAAAAGTTCCAAATTATTGCTTTCATCCTGGATGTTAACTGCCTCATAGTTCATTTTGTTCTGTAGTTCTCTTATTTTGATTCCACATTATCTGAACACTTCATTGTGATAGCTGTATTCCTGATTAGTCTTCCTGGAGGTGTTCCATTTTCTCCCTCATTATTACTTTCAGTCTTCACTCCTCCTCATCCCAGTTGAAATATTTTGTGTATCTTCCAAGTTGTTGACTCATTCCATTCTTGTCTCCCCCTGGCTTGACTTAATGTATTATAGTAACCCTGATCTCTGCCGATTTTTGTCTATTAGGCTTGCTTTTACATTTCAGTCACATAAAAACTCAGGCAACCTAGAGTCATTATCATAAGTCTAGGATACTTTCAACTAAGCAAAAGTACTCAAGGAGGGTGCAGACCACAGCCAGCGAGGGGTGTAGCCTAAAAAGGACTATGGCCTAGAGATAATCCTATAGAGCGGCATAGAAGGCCTCATTTGGCCCTATGGCCTGTATCCAAAGAAGTTATGCCTTTGGCCCAAGTACTTCCACCTGTGCAATGGGACTTCTTCCCCTGCAGCATCCACAGATCTGCTCTGGACTTTTCCCAAAACCTCCGAAGCAGATTTGGAAGGGTGTATAGAGAAGAGAGGACGAGGAAATCACACAACACAAGGCTTTCAACTGCGGAAATGGGACTACTTAGTTTGATGTAACCTGAGGCTCCCTAGTCTGCCTTAAATTAATGATACATTTAACTCATAACCCACCTACTCTCAGCAACCAGAAACATCATAACCAGACACTGGAGAGACCTGTCAGGAGTAAGCATGGACCAATGGTAACAAATAGTATGGGAAACAGCCTTACTAGAAAAATTAACCAATAAACTGAAACTGACACAGGGACAAATAGAAGAAGACGCCTTTACGGCTCCCCTTTATCACATACACAGCCCAACAAGACAACGACAAGAATCCACCAACAGCATACAAATCAATTTGGCTAACCTGATCCAAAACATCCTCCTACCCCACTCACACATGAAAACAAAGTTCACCACAGCCAATCACAAATGAACAATCACACCCTAGGCCAACCCCCAACCTCTCTCAACACCAAAGGAACACAAGCAAACAGCAAAGAGAACCTGCACAAGCGATGCTGACACAAAACCCCACACATACATGAAGTAAAATAGAAACATCACCACCCAACCCCAACCCCACTCACTATTTCCCCTCCACCTCTTTCCCTCCTTTTCTTCGTAATGTAACACTAATATCTCAACAAATGAAACTGATCTGTAGAAAATGTACAGTGGTCCCTCGACTTAGGAATTTAATCCGTTCCGAATGGACATTCGTAGGTCGGAAAAAATCGTAAGTCGAGTCCCCATAGGAATGCATTGGGAGAAAAAATTCGTAAGTCGAAAAAAACCCCATCTAAACTTCGTAAGTCGAGGAAATTGCATCTAAAACGGCAACGATTTCCATTCGGAGGTTGAAAAAAATCGTAAGCGCGCGGCCACTTTTTTCACTCATAACTCGAAAAATACGGAAGTCGGGTCATTCGTAAGTCGAGGGACCACTGTAACTTGAAAAAAGAGACATTGCACATACTTTTGTAAACCAAGAAGTCTTAAATAAATAAATAAATAAAATAAAATAAAATAAATAAACCTTTATTGTCACTATACCACCTGTGTGCAGTGAAATTAAACGAGCCCCCACCATACACTCAGTTTTGTTCGCACTCTGTGTGCTTGTTGGAAGTTATGCACCACTATTTTTTCCCATTCAGCAGTCCAACAGCCCATGGATAAAAACTGTTCTTTAACCTGCTGGTGCGGCTGACTATACTTCCATATCTTCTGCCCAAAGGTAGGAGATTAAAGAGGTGCTGCCCAGGGTATGAATCGTCCCTGAGAATTTTCCTCGCTCTCCTGAGGCAGCGGTCTCCTGCGATGTCATCTAGTGAACTCGGGACAGTCCATGATATCATGTGCTGTATTCACCACCCTCTGTAATAAAAATACATTATTGATACATTTTACTATGAAGATAAAAATCTTTCTTATATATAATCCATCTAACTTCGTAGAACTGGTGATATGCATCGGTATCAATTATAGCTTGGTGTAAATAGTATTTGTACTTTGGCTGTATCTGTGCATAACAAAGAGAATGACTTATCAACTACATCCAAATTAATTCTCTTCTACAGAAAACTGCATGGCCAATTGGACCAGGATTGGTGGTCTCCAACTCTGCATGCTTAATCGACAACTCCATATTTTTCACATATAATAATGTTTATTATTTATTATATTTCTGCTTTTGCTTGGCTTATAAAATATAGAACAAACTGGACGTGCTTTGTCACATCTTGATAAAATGTGCAAGTGTTCTGAATAAGTATCACGTTACCTTTTGCCACATTTTGTACAACTGTGGGTAAATTACTTTGGGGGAATATAAAGCAGAGATAATTAACTGGCATGCCCCCCAACCCTCTCTATTTTTGGTGACCATATGAAATTTTAATCAAGATGTGATAAAATATTTGCCCTTGGTTTTAGTTCTACAGAAAATAAAAACCTTGTTATTATGCAAAATTTCCAAAAAAGAAATGTATTGTGGCTTGTACCTAAATGCATGCAGTCCATAATGATGTAGTCCTTACTGCTAGATGGTGCTAACGTAATGGTGAAGTCAAGCTGCTCATGACTGTTACGAAAGTTAGTTTGAGATTTCAGAAGTTGGTAATTTGTGGTGTAAAGTGAGAGGTGCTAAGATTGTAGACATTTATGGGAGAAGATACCCATGTTCAATTGTTCTATGTGTTGAGATTTTCAAGGAGATCTTCACATTGTTAGGAAGGGCCAGAATGAAGACAGACCTGCTAGCTGCAGGAGGACTTCAATACTGAAGCTTCATATTGCTAATTTTCTTTAGAGAAATAGTAAATCTTGAATAAACTTTATACAGGGGTTTTGGAATTCTGTCCCCTTAAAATTATGTAAACTCACCTGGAATTCTGTAGCTAAAATATACAAACTCAATATGTACCGTTTTATTTATGTTTCATGTACTACCGGTATATGTTTAGCTAATTTTGAATTTTGGTGGATTCTGTACTTGATCCATTCAGTTATCATGCCACTATGCACTAATCATAGTTGAAAACACATTGACAGGCTTAATTTTACACAGTTTTGTTTTTTCCCCATGAAAAACGTAAGAACCAGAAACATCTCATTAAAATTTGGAGCTAGGATTGTAAGACATATTTAACTTGCTGTTTGATAAGATGTTTCTTGTTCAGTTGCATGATCAGTCCTAATGCAGTTTGCATAATCTCTTCCTTTATGCTAACTTGTGTTAAGTGTTCAGACAATAAAAACCTTTTATGAAGAATCAAGTGATGAGAAACATCAATGTTAACTTGAGTAATTTAAGTAAATGTTAGAGTATAGCCATTTTTATCGATCTTGGGTTTTTGTGGTTATACCATCTCTTCAATTTATTGCTGCCTTATGGACTTCTCAGTATAAAACTTGTAACTAATTTTAAATATAATAAATAAAAACATATTATAAAATATTTATGGTAACTTTTTTTGCTTTCTTTTAAAGTACTGAAAATTAACAGATTACCTTGGCTCTATTCCTATATCTGCTTTATTGTTCATTTCAATCCCTGGCATCTCCAGGTAGGGTTGGGAGAGACTCCTGTCTGAAACCCTGGTGATCTACTGCCAGTCAATGTAGACGGTACTGAGCTAGATGGACCCAATGGTCTGAATCCGTATAAGACAGCTTTCTACGTTCCAATCTCGATCTTATTTCTACTTCTAAATGTTCCTTTTTATTTATTCTTGCTTATTCAAGAGACTGTAAATAGATAGTGAGGGTGGCATACCTGGCTTCTAGGTCTCTCATTGCCCATTTTTTAAGGAAGCAAAATAGTCTTGTTAGAGATCACAGTTGTCAGCAATTTATGCCCATTTGTACAGTTTTGAGAACTTTTTCTAAAGGGAGCCATTCTTTCTGCTCTTCCCTTTCCATCCAGTCCCCACTGTAGCAATACATAATTGCTATCCAGAAACAGATTGATAAATAGTAGTTGTAATCAGTCATGCACAAGCGTTTTTTTTTAATCAATGATGTACTGTTGCACAGTTTGACTTAGCATTATTATTAAGCCATCCTCTTTTGGGGTTAAATGCTACACTGTGTGGTGGTGTCACATCATGGTCCAAGCTAGTTTCATCCTTGAGCAAGGATTTCCCCCCCCCCCCAAAGAATATATGACTAAGGGAATAAAAATAAAAGCTGATAATACTTAGGGTAGGCTAGGTGTTGCTGGCCAGATGTTTGGCCATGCTGGTTGGGTTGGATCAGTGTTAGAGTCCAATGACATCTCAAGAGATCATGTTGGTAGCTGTTTTTAAAACTGGTAACACCTCTTCCATCTCTGATTTACAAATACTGTGTTTTAACTGTTTTTCACGCCACACAGCCTCTGCTTAGTGTAGTGGTTTTTTGATGCCTGGGACATGGTGTAGAGATACCCCTCTATAGATATTTTGGACCTGCTTCCTGAGGCTGATGAGAGGATGGCAGGTTTGGGAAGACTGGTAGGAAGATGGCAGGTTTGGGAAGACTTTTGGATAGGTGTTTCATGTCTTAATGATTTTGGCATGTATCTAGGGGTTTTGTGGCTGATGCGCAAGGGTCCTTAAGTTGGCACATTAATACAACCAGGAAGGTTATCCAAGAGTAGAAAAACACTGGCCTAAAAGCACCAGAAAGGGCAGAACATTCTTACCGGTTTATCTCTTTCTACTGGATTCCGGCAATTCAAGACTTAGCAGCTACCCTGTAACCTGCTAGACATTGTTTAACCACATGTGAGGAGTTTGATATCAAGGATTACACTAGAAACCAATTAGTTGGAGTATTATAATAGCATACATAGGGTTGTATCCAAAGTTAGTCTTACTTAGAGTAGGTCCATTGACATTAATGAACATAGCTAACTTAGATCCATTAATTTCTATGGAATGATGATTTGTTTTATTGAATTAAGCTAAAGGTCAATCTAGCATTCAGATTGTGCGTATGGGGGGCGGGGGGAAAGGAAGCAGAAGTCTTGTTGCACAAGTGGGAATCTGCTTGCATGATGCTGGATGTCACCCCATGGCAATGGCCATTCCCTGTTGATTGACCCAAATACCTAGTACTCCTAATGTGTTTAAATAGCAGTACAGTATTCCCAGCGCTTTTGTATGTTGTGCCTACAGTCAGTGACTTTGTCTAATCCTTGTTAAAAGTCATGTAAGTTGGCAACAATTTTGCCATGCATTGTTGCAATGGACATCTAGATTTATTATGTCCTACATGAAGAAACACCTCTGCAGCCTGGTTGGCACATTATAGTAACCCTTAGTTACAAACTGGCTTACCATGAACAAGCTATGTTCTGGTGCAGGCTACTCAAATCACACTAGCCCCACACTTCACTTTTGCCAAGGAAGGAAGAAGCAAGCCACAACACCGAGTTAGCATTTCATGCAACCCAGAGCTTGTGGTTTATTTATTTCTCTTTAAACAAACCATGAGGGGAAGCCAATACCTCTGTGCTTATTATTATGTGCAAACATGTCTTATGTTATGAACCCATTGCCATTTATTCTTATTAGACTGCTCTCACTTCCAGTGAGAGAGAAATTTCTCTTCCCTCTTTACACATTATTCCATAGACCTTGATTAATTGATCCTATCATTTAATAACAGATAGGGTTAAATGGAATGCCTTCAAATATATTCAGATTTAGATTTGTATTCCTGGCAGTATATGTAATATAGTATCCAGTTATATGACAAATACATAGATTAGAGTTGATATGCTAGTTAATTTACTAGTCACTACAGTGTTTATTTGACCATAATCAAATATTACCAAATATTCCACGAAGTCAAGAATTTCAAAATGAATCGTGTGATCATTTGATAGAATTACAGTAGTAGGGGGCCCCTTACTTCCCAACAGTGCAGGAATCAGAGCCTGTTACAATGTATTTACATAGGAACTGTCATTATCTGCCTTGTAACTTTTTTTGCTTTTGTGCTTCCAGTTAAACAATTGGATCTAACGTCCCCAGCTGACCTCTTGCTTAACAGAAGTGGTCTCTGAACAGGAACAACATACAGGGTTATAGGCCTTGAATTGCCACCATGTCTAATTTCATTGTGTGTGCTTGTGAAGGTTTTATGTTCTGTATGCAAACAGTGCATGTTGTGCTGCTCTGTAGAACATCATGGAAATAACGGGTGACTGCCACAATTTCATGCTTGCATTTTGTGGTTCCCACTTTTGTGCATATAAGTCAGCCAGCCCACAGCAGAGAGCATACCAATTAGGTTTTTTAAAAGTTTATTAGCATCTAATTGATAATATTTGACTGTTCAAGGGACCAGGAGTGGGCCAAATTCAGTATTCTATTGCCTTACTGTTTTGTACTTGAGTTCTTATGATCTACCAATGTGTATTAAGTTATAGAGCACCACTGTGCACACAGGAACTCTTTAACAGTTGGGGCACAACTTAGTCACTTCTAAATGATCTTCAGTATGCAGCTTGGCTTAAGGACATAAGTTCCTTGCTTGATCAAATCATAGCTCACCTACTATCAGCATTACAGGTATTTGGCTAAGAGTCCAAACTAGCTTCTACCCATTCTGCTTGGACTTCCTTTTCCTTTTTTGCTTCAGATGTTTAATAATCCCACCCCTTTGCCAGTGCATATTAGTGTGGTTAAATGAGATGGCAAAATGGTCCTATCACAAGACAGTGCAAAGGAGAAAACAAGTATATGTACGTGACTGCAATGTTAATGACTAATTCAATGCTTACCGTATTTTACGCTCCATAAGACGCACTTTTTCCCTCCTAAAAAGTAAGGGAAAAAGTTGGAGCGTCTTATGGAGCGAAGGCTCCCTGTCGAGCAAGCAGCGAGAGGTGAGGAGCAGCGGCGGGCAGCGACAGAGATGCTGCTGGATCCTCCCCACCACCTCCGTTCCCAAAAACAGGCTTGCTTTTGCGAACGGGGGTTGCGGGTGGATCCAGCAACTGCTCCTCTCCCAGCTGCCGCCTCCCCTCCGCTGCATTTGGCGGGGGGTGGGGGGTTGCTGTGGAGAAGCTGTTGGATCCTCCCCACCACCTCCGTTCCCAAAAACAGGCTTGCTTTTGCGAACGGGGGTTGCGGGTGGATCCAGCAACTGCTCCTCTCCCAGCTGCCGCCTCCCCTCCGCTGCATTCGGCGGGGGGTGGGGGGTTGCCGTGGAGAAGCTGTTGGATCCTCCCCACCACCTCCGTTCCCAAAAACAGGCTTGCTTTTGCGAACGGGGGTTGCGGGTGGATCCAGCAACTGCTCCTCTCCCAGCTGCCGCCTCCCCTCCGCTGCATTCGGCGGGGGGTGGGGGGTTGCCGTGGAGAAGCTGTTGGATCCTCCCCACCACCTCCGTTCCCAAAAACAGGCTTGAAAAACAGGCGTTCGCAGGCATCAAACCGGCTCCCCCCACCCTTGAGTTCAGGGAGCCGGAGCCATCCCTGCTCGCTGCAACGCAAGGGTGGGAGGAGCCGGTTTGAAGCAGCATGAATCAATCTCCCCCACTTTGCCTAAACTCCTTTTAAACTTCAAAGTTTCCTGATCGTCGCTACTACCGGTAGCTGAAGGGGAACAATCAGAGAAGAGACTGGGACCCTGGGGGCAAAACAAAGCTGAGGAAATCTCGCTTTAAAAAAATTACAAGTACCGTCATTTACCCGGCAAAAGGATAATGGAGCAGATATCGTTGTCTGGGTGAGGTGGAGGGAATAATGAATAGGGTGTCAGAAGGGAGAGGGATATTCCTGATTGTCCTGTTTACAAACAAAAGATGTGGTTGTCGCCTGACAGGATTTTGTGTGGGTGGGGGAACTGAATATTTGCATGTACTGGTACATTTGCCATTCTCTCACCTTCTCTAGTTTTATTTGTTCACTAATAAAATCCCTTTTCCTGTATCAGATGGAACTGTGTGTTCTTACCTACTCTGGGATACAGAAGTTAAAAAAGTGGAATGAAGGGATACATTTGTGTCCAAGAATCAAGACAAAAATGCATACCCAAGCGTAACAAGTTTTCCTTGAGGTTTTGAGTTTTATTTATTTTTAGATCGATACATTTGTATCCCCTTTCAGGGAAGATTTCAATTTGACAGCTAACAGCTAACACCTATTGTTCTTAAGCGGGAGTGTTATCAGTGTTATCAGTTCTTAATGAGGTGTTCTATTGACGGTATAATGAGCCTTGCAGAGGGTTGCATTTGGCTTAGGTGGCTTTGCAAGGCTAAAAGGACATGAATAAGGAAAAAAGCAGGGGCTGTGGGCACATTGATATTTCCTCCCCTCCTCCTGCCTCTCTGTAAAGCAAGCAGAGATTGCTCCTGGGCTCCTGTACCAGCATCTCCCCATCGCCTCTTGCTCCAGAGTTCCAGCATCACAGTGTCACCAACAGGCACCCACAAATCTGAGTTCTCCCTCTCCCTTCCTTCCTTCCCTCCCTCTTCCAACTTTTAAAAAAAATATTGGGGGAAGGCAGGTAAGCCCCACCTCACATGCCCATCAACCATGAAGGGGGGGGGAACGACTCTCAAAAACTCCTAGGCTTCTAGGAGTTGGCTGCTATGCCTAGCACAATTCAAGAAAGCAAAATGATGCATATGCTATTAGAATAGAATAGAATAGAATAGAATAGAATAGAATAGAATAGAATAGAAATCACTGTCTTTTCTTGTAGAAAACCTCCCCCATTCTGATAAGGATGATAAAGCAGAAAAGACTAGCATATAAGATTCCTTTTAAACTACAGGTACTACAATATGCTAAGGAGCATGGAAACAGAGCAGCGGAAAGACATTTTGGGCCACCACCAACTGAAAAATTTGATTCAGAATATTTTTTTCTTGTTTTCCTCCTCTAAAAACTAAGTGCGTCTTGTGGTCCGGAGCGTCCTATGGAGCGTAAAATACGGTAATTTAAAAGTTATCACCTGAGTACTCAGAAGGAAGGTGTGTGTAAGGTCCAGGTTATAGTCTGGTTATCTCCTGTCTCGGGTGGAAAACTGGATCTGGCCAATGGACAGGTTCAGACTTCCCGCAATCCCTGCATGCCACTTTGGCCTGTGGGATAGGTTGCTCATCTGTAAATCACTTGAAATCACTGTATTTTCAGGTGGAGTGTTTTCCTTTGCCTGTGTGATTTGGTTTCAACTGTTGAAATCCAACCATGTGGGCAAATGAAGTATTTCTCTGATCAGCTCTTATTGCAAGCCCCCTATGGGCTGGAATTGGCTGAACTATGAAGTTTTTGATTGAGAACTCCATAGAGCAACTGATCTCAGTGGGGCTTGCCGTCAGCACCAAATTAGCATTTACAACAAACCTCACTTGCAGAGGAACTATCAGGCGCACACCTTTAAAGCTCTCAATTGTTTCTTTGTAGCCTTGCTTTCACCTGCCCCTACACCTGAAATCACAGGTGTGGGGCAGATAGGCATTATTTCAAGGAGACAGCCTTGTAGACCACATTAAGATTCCTGCAGCACCTTGTCTGTGGGCTGGAGGTTCCTCACTGCTGTGCTATGTGGAGCCCATTGGAGGACATTCAGTACTTGACCGCTGTAATCACCCTTACTTTCTGTGTGATTGCCAATCCATTTTCTTTTGGGGGCAGGAGATGTATTTGTAATCATGTAGGCTTAAGAGACAATGGTTTGATTTCAAACTACAAATCAAGATCTGAAATCATTAAATCAGGATTGAACTACAGTCTCTCGACTTGGATATAACAGGAAATGTCATGGTACCCCTCCTTTTGTAACAATAAGAATGTCATGTTAGTCTGAAGTATTGATTTTCTTGCTGGCCATGAAATCAGCACATAGGGGATGAATCAGTTTGGTAATTGTATGCATTTACTCCAGGGATAGTTAAGGAAAACAGGATTCTGTTGAGGAGCCATGCAGTTTGACCTCTGTCCTTTTGCTTTTTGTTCAAGTCAAGGCAAATGTTGCACTTGTCACTTTTCTAGCCGAACCTTAGTTCTGTGTAATCATGCTAGGACATTAGTTTGATAGGGGCAACATGTAGTAATTATTCAAACTCTCCTTTCTTGACCTGGAGCAGTGATGGCCAACTTCTGCATTCTCTGGTGTTGCTGTGTGTTCACAGTTAATGATTATGTGTGTTTGTGCTGAAATCATTACATACAAAGCAAAATGAGAGATGCTACAACAATAGTGTCAAATATCTCTCTCTTTTGCACCTGTTTTCGACCATGAATAAAACTGTTGGGAAAACATAACATGCATTGATTTAAAATGGATTGAAGCTGACAGAGGTTAAATAAAATAGTACAGTTGCTATCATTTCAGGTATGGAGCTAAGTAGACCAAAATAAAAGGGTGGAAGCAGGATCTTGTCACATAGAAAGATTTAAATGTTCCAAGAAGAAAGCAATATGATGAAAAAATAAGGAGCTTTCAGTCAAAGCTAAACCACTGAACACAAACAGTGCATTGGTTTAGGGAACAGTGTAGAAACTTTCCATCCTTAAAACTGTCGTCTCAGAAGGCCTGTCTCCTGCTTTGAGAACCATAATGCATTAATGATACTTGTACCGTATATAATTTGAACCTCCTATTTGTAAATTACTTCTGTATCTAGAGCCTGCCTTTTTACATTACTTTTGCTATTCTAACATGGAAGTGCATTAATTCACAGTTTATAGCAGTGTTTCTCAAATTAGTATGAATTTCATTCACTCTCTGCTAAAAGTAGTTAATTCTGTAAGGCAGGGGTTCTTAACCTGTGGTTCATGAATGAGCTTCAGGGGGTCTGTAAACTAGGTAGAAATTTTTTTTGCCCATTGCAATAAAAGAAATGGTATGCGATATTTTGTGTTTATGTGCATTTTTCTGGGGTCCATAGCTTTCATCAGATTCTCAACGGTGTCTGTGACCCTAAAAAGGTTAAGAACCACAGCTGTAAAATTATGAGGCTGTGCCCACTTAGCTGAGAATAAGTCGTATTGAAAACTGTGAGTCATGCTTCTGAGTAAACAAACATAAAATTGCACTGTAGATTCAACTCCCAGTATTGTATTGTGGCCACAAGCCAAGCGTCAAAGTAAAAGAACAAGGAACAAGCACCTTGGTCATAAGGAAACAGAAAGCTTGCAAAAGGTAGAGTTCAGTCTCAGTACTGATAATAATGGTTTAGTGGTTTGTGCACAAGCTGGAATGAAGCCTCGGGCTTGTTTTGAAACTGAGTCTGTGATAAACCATAGTCCTGGTTGTAAGACAACATGATGAGAAAGTAAAACTAAATGCTAGCAAAACCACCTAGCCATATGGGAGGATGGAGTTTGTAAGCCTGAGGTTGAGCTCATTTCAATTTACACATGTAGCACTAAACCATGCTTTGGAGCTATGTGCAAACTACACCAATAGCTTCATTCACAGGTCAGAGTAATCCATGGTTTAGCCTGTCAGGAACGAGCTTAGACAAGCTTTAGGTTCAATCACTTCTCTCCTCTTTTCATGTGGCATGGTTGCAAGTAGGAATTCAAAAGCTTTCATTTTACTTTTTATTAACCACCCCGTGTCATATTGTCAAACATGACAAAGGCCCAGTTCACATGCAGTGCTGAACCATGATTTAGCACTATGTTCATGAGCAGGAAGCAGTTTGACCAAAGTCGCAGGCTCACATACTTCCTCATCACCTCAGGCCAGGAGGAGAAGTTAGCTAGCATTTACTTTATTTCACAAAATCTTGGCATAGTGTTACCGGTATATAGATAAACCAAAGATACAGACCACCATGGGCTTCTTGGGAGGAAATTTAATCAATGAAACTGGATAGTTAAACTTCATAACCCATTATTTGAAGTTGGCTGATCATATTATAGAGTTCAGACATAATGCAAAACTGTGGGTTGTTGAATTTGGAAGCAAAAGTTTATTATCTTGTAGCTACACCAGAGAAGAGGGAAGGGGCATCATTGGATCCTAACACTCAATTATGCTTGGCCCTGTCAAACACTGAAGCATAGTGTGATGTCTGAATGTAGCTGTTGCTCATGGTTTAGAGTAAGAGTGGCTAACTTGTCGCCCTTCGATTCCCTTCAGCTCCAGCCAGCATGATAGGGATAATGGGAGTTGTAGTCCAATGACATTCGGAGAGCCACAGGTTAGCCACCCATGGTTTTGAGATCAAGAAGGCTTGGTGCCTCCCTGTTGCAAATGTCTCCTTTGCCATACAGAATCTCACTGATCAGTACACATCCACTTAGGGCTCTGCTTCAGTTTCTTTCATTTCAAGTAATTTTAATAACCAATTCACAGTTGTCATTTATTAGAAATTACATGTTCTTTATGGGAGGGTAGTTATGGCCCTAACAGTCTAAGAAATAATAATTCAAATGCACAAATGATACACATAGCTTTTATAGCTTGTGTATATGAGAAAAGAGACTTTGGAAATTTGGGCTAGATTATCCTTTATGTGTTCCAGTCTTTTAGCACCCTCTCCTGACTCTCCTTGTGTATTGCACTGTTTAAAAGGGATCTGGGCTGTTCAAGGCATTTCCTAAAAGAACATAAAAAGAGTTAAGTAGCATTTTTTAAAATTTGAGATAGTATTGGAAGAATTTTTCTGTTTAAGACTGAAAGCTAAAAATTTCCTTTTTATTGCTTTTTGATAAAAGAATTGCAATGGTGTTATCAGATTATTTCTGAAATTTCATCATCACTTTACTAAAATGTAATCATGTTGCTTTACAATGTTAAAACAATAATAAGTTAACAAATAAAAAAACAAAAATAGAAAACAGACAGCAATTTCCTGAATATGCATACCTTCCTCTTCCCTCCTCATTGCTTTCCTTTTTTGTCATTTCTTTTAGATTGCATGCCTGTGAGCAGAGACTGCCTTTTTTATTGATCTTATGTAAGCTACTCTGAAAGTCTTTGCATTTGAGGAGTGGGGTAAACATGCTTTAAAGGCATTTTTTATGAAAGATTTTGAGTAATATCCAGCTATGGCATCCTGCTGATGCTGTGAACTTGTGTAAAAGAACCTCCCTTTCCTTTGCTTCTTTCTGTAGCCCCTTGTATGCTACCAAAATCTGTTTCTGGGGTTGGGGGAGTGGAAAGGAAGGTGCTAGCATGCCTGCTAGCACAGTGTTGGATCTTGTTCATAGGGAAAATGTTTAGTAAAGTTTGGTGAAGAGAAAAGGTGGATTATAGTAGAAGACTCCACACCTGCTTTGTTCAGGGTACTCTGATGGTTTGGTTGCTTGCCTAGTGTAGGATTTTACAAAGAGGGTGAACCAAGCTACACACTTGTGTGGGTGCATTTTTTTTTTACTCTGTGCAAATGGAAGCACGCACAAAAAAATATGTTTTGTGCACAAATGTATAGTTAACCTTATCTGACCCATGTTTAATATTGTTGATTTGCTTTACAGAGTGCCTAGTGGAGAATGCAATGGGATCAATAGCATGTCTGCGGAGAGTGGCCCTGGGACAAGACTGAGAAATTTACCAGTAATGGGGGATGGACTAGAAGCTACACAAATGTCTACAACACAGGCACAGGGCCAAACCCAACAAGGCAATACTGCAGCTAATAACCCACCTCCACCAGAGACCTCAAATCCTAACAAACCCAAGCGTATGACCAACCAACTGCAGTATCTGCTGAAAGTGGTGCTCAAGACACTATGGAAACATCAGTTTTCATGGCCTTTCCAGCAGCCTGTGGATGCTGTCAAACTAAACCTCCCTGTAAGTATAGACTTAAGAGAATTCAAGGAGCAGCAATGTATCTTATCATTTAGTGGTGTGAGAGAGCAAGGGGTGGGATGCTTGTGGAAGATGGGAGGTGAGGAGCAACCCAAAGGTGGAAAAAATGTGTGTGGCTGGGGAATTGGCTAGGGGGTCAACAGGAGAGGAATAGAAATGTTTCATGAGGACTGAAATAAACATAAACGTTAGAGTTTCTTCAGAAGTGTTGAAGGGACTGGGAGCAGGAATAAAGAAAGCATGCAGTCAGCTGAGATTCTAAAGTACTGAACATTATAGGACAAGGGGGCATCAAATGGGCCTACAGTAAAGTGAGGGAAATAAGGCAGATAATATGGAGTAAGGAGTAGGCATGGGGGAGAAAATGAAGCATGAGAGCAGCATATGTTATGCTCAATGAACTAAATTTCATAGGAAGGATGCTTGATACAGCTGGAAGGTGAAGAAGGGCTATCATCCGATGTGCCCATCCATATTTTCAGTTGCCATTGCTGGTCCCCAACATCTCTCCCCGTATTGTGAATCTAATGTAGACATAATTCCCCTGGGTAGGAGTTGTATCACTTGAAGCTCTGTATAGCAGATACCACAGCATTTGTTTTTAATTAATTAAGTTCTGGTTTACATTAATAATAATAATAATAATAATAATAATAATAATAATTTTTATTTGTACCCCGCCCTCCCCGGCAAAGCCGGGCTCAGGGCGGCTCACACCACCAAAATCACAATAAAACATGAAACATAAAAGAAAAACAATTAATTAAAATACAGATTAAAAGATTTAAAAAGATTTAAAAAGCCGCCTTAATGCAACAGCCCATGAATTTATAACATATAGGGGAGAATCTTATAATACGATGTTATATTATAACACAAGGGTCAGGCTGAATCGGACTCAAAAGCTAGGCGGAACAGCTCCGTCTTGCAGGCCCTGCGGAAAGCTGTCAAATCCCGCAGGGCCCTAGTCTCTTGAGACAGTGCGTTCCACCAAATTGGGGCCGAAACTGAAAAAGCTCTGGCCCTGGTTGTGACCAGTCTAGCCACCTTATGGGTTGGGACCTCCAGCGTGTTATTATTTGTGGACCTTAGGGTCCTCCGCGGGGCATACCAGGAGAGGCGGTCCCGTAGGTACGAGGGTCCTAGGCCGCGTAGGGCTTTAAAGGTCAAAACCAGCACCTTAAACCTGATCCTGTACTCCGCCGGGAGCCAGTGCAGCTGGTAAAGTACTGGATGAATAGGATCCCGCGGCAGAGACCCCGTAAGGAGCCTCGCCGCGGTATTCTGCACCCGTTGGAGTTTCAGGGTCAGTTTTAAGGGCAGCCCTGCGTAGAGCGAGTTACAATAGTCTAGTCTGGAGGTGACCGTCGCATGGATCACTGTGGCCAGATCAGGGCGAGAAAGGTAAGAGACCAACTGCTTAATGCGGCAGAGATGGAAAAATGCTGCCTTTACTGTGGCTGCAACCTGCGCCTCCATGGAAAGGGAGGCGTCGAAGGTTACACCCAAACTCTTGACAGAAGGCGCTGGCACTAATTGAGCCCCTGCAAGCGATGGGAGTTGGCCCCCCAACCCCATGTCGTCGCGGCCCAGCCAGAGGACCTCTGTCTTCGAAGGATTTAACTTCAACCGGCTCCCTCGCAGCCATCCAGCCACAGCCTCCAGGCATCTAGTCAGTGTGTCTGGAGTCAGGACGGCCGTCCATCAACAGATAGAGCTGGGTGTCATCAGCATATTGATGGCAGCCCAGCCCAAAGCTCCGGACAATCTGGGCGAGGGGGCGCATAAAGATATTAAAAAGCATCGGGGAGAGGATTGCACCCTGCGGGACTCCACACACCAAGGAGTGCCGCGACGACAACTCTCCCCCATAACGCCACCCTCTGTCCCCGACCTGAGATAAAGGAACGCAGCCATTGTCGGACTGTGCCCTGAATCCCCACGTCGGCAAGGCGGTGGTCCAAAAGTTCGTGATCGACCATATCGAAGGCTGCTGATAAATCTAGAAGAATCAGCAGTCCCGACCCGCCTTGATCCAGCTGTCTACGGAGATCATCCGTTAGGGCGACCAAAGCCGTCTCGGTCCCATAACCAGGGCGGAAACCGGACTGGAATGAGTCCAGGGCCGATGTCTCATCCAGAAACCTACCAAGCTGTTCGGCAACTGCTCTCTCAATTACCTTGCCGAGGAACGAAAGATTCAAAACCGGGCGGTAATTGGATAGATCTAAAGGATCTAGAGATGTTTTCTTTAAGAGCGGGCGCACCACTGCTTCCTTCAACTCCCCTGGGAAAATCCCCGTGCCAAGGGACAGATTGATGACCTCACCCAGGGGGGCCCGCACCTCGTCTGGACACGCTCTAATCAGCCAAGACGGGCACGGGTCTAGGGGGCAAGTGGTGGGCCTTCCAGCTCGGAGGAATCTGTCTACATCTGTTTACTGGGTGCAGGTACCTTACTTTGTCTGAGCAGTCAGCTGATGGTTTTCCATATTACAGTAATTGTTGTGAAATTTGGGCTCTGTTGGCCATTAGGTGTGAATCTGTCCTTTACATTAAAAGTATGTTTTAAACCCAGTATCACAGAGGAACTGAGGGTTGAACTAGATAGGACTATGTCTTGCCTTTGGTCAAAAGTAGCTGTGGAGGGATAAGGATGTGAAATGGGTTGTTTTTTACTCGTGTGCCCCCACACCAGTCCCCCAATGGATGTTGCATCTGAAGTTGCCATTAGCCACAAAGGGTGTAAAAGATGTGAATAATACAGCACTAATGTGTCTGACAGTGTAGGAGCAGTTATAAATAGATATTACAATAGCTAAGGATCAAATGTTGAATGATTTCCCTCTTTGTCAGTTGTTTTGATAAGACTGAATGCTTCTAGGTTTATAATTATTTTATCTTCTAGACATTGTTACCAAATATGTTGACATGTTAATTAGTAGAGTTGGGATATTCTTTAAGCTTTTCTGCCTGAAAGGCTTGAATGCAGTATGCCTGGTAAAATTTTCAGTTATAATAATTAATCCTCTCTGTTCCCACAGGATTATTATAAAATTATTAAAACTCCTATGGATATGGGAACAATAAGGAAACGCTTGGAGAATAACTACTACTGGAATGCTCAAGAATGTATCCAGGACTTCAATACAATGTTTACAAACTGTTATATCTATAATAAGGTATATTGTCTTCGTATATTTGGGCTTTCAAATGATGTGTCTGTGACGTTGCATGAGACTTTCCCTCTCTCATATGCAACAGTACTTTCCTTCTTCAACCTGCCCTAGAAGCAACATATCTTTTAAAATATATTCTTTATTTAGAGAAGATAAAATTCTTCACTTTTTAACAGTTTTCAGAATTCAGATTTAGAACAAGCAGGTTCCAAATGTTTAACTCTGAGAAACTTGTCAGCCTTGAGATTTTTTTTTAAACAACAACAAAAAGAAACAAGATATAAATCTTTACAACAAAAAATATTATTGAATCAGTTTCAAAAGCAGAAATAAGTGTGTATGTTACTTTAGTTATATAATGAAATATAGTGAGTTGGGGGCGAGAGCTGTATGCTGGCAAATACTTGAAATGGCCAAATTTGATTTGGAAAAAGTCAAGTAGAACCCAGAAGTGACTACATTAGACACAGTGTAGAATATGATGTGGTTAAAGGGAACCTGAAGCCACAGGGCTTTTAATGAAAGCATACAGCTTGGAAATTGCATGCTAAAAGCTCTGCATGATGTCACATCGCAATAAATACATCCTCATCAAGGGCAGCGGCCAGCCTTCATCTTAGGCAGAATAGAAATTTATAGACATGATTAACTTAGGTCCATTAATTTCAGTGGGTTTGCTTCCAGTAGAATTTGGAAACACCCCCAGAACAAACATGGCATCGAACACATCCAGGTGTCATTGATACCAATTAGGCAGATTTATTGCCACGTCATTCTGTTATTTCCATGGTATCACAGAGTTATGAATGTGTGTAACCGTTACATTTTTTGTTTGTTCAGCCAGGGGATGATATTGTTTTAATGGCAGAAGCTCTAGAAAAACTTTTTCTGCAGAAAATATCTGAAATGATGCAGGAAGAAACTGAAATTGTTATAGTCCAGACGAAAGGAAGAGGACGGGGGAGGAAGGAAACAGGTACTGGTATTGGGACTGCCCATTCAGGGTTTTTTTCTTTTGGACTAGCCCAATGCTCACTGTCATTACTTGTGTATTTGAATAGGGTGGATGAACTTGTACTTGAAAGGAACTTAAGTGTGTGTGTGTTTGTTTGTGTGTGTGTTTCATGTATGTATAGTATCCATGTCAGGGAGAGAGAATTGCCTAGTGTCAGCAAGTAACAATGCAAAAACATCTCTTAAACAAAGCATTGACATCAATCACTCCCTTTGTCTTGGGGCGGGGGGGGGGACAGAACCCTGCTAAAGGTCGAGTATAGAAATCACTTTCTTTAGTTTTCCAATGTACTGGGTAACAATACTTCCCATGCATCTCATCCAACAAACCAAAAACTATCCAAATAGAAGGTGCTCACTTTAAGAAGAGGTAGGAATCAGTATCTCCAGATTCATGTACTGTACAGCTTAGTCACAGAACATCACAGTCTCTATAAAGAAAGGAAAAACAGTAACACGGGTAAGCAAAAATTCATTATTTTTGTGGGGGGATATGCCTTGCACCCCAAAGGCAGTCCCAGAAATAGCCACAGCAGTCACTCTGTTGCTCAGCTGATGATAATGAGCCAGGTAATGAGGCTCCCAGTCACACAGCCAGTCTATTTGCCCACCTCTCTCCAGCGCCTGCAAGGCATAGCAATGGTTTCTCCTGCAGGGGGACAGGCAAAAGGCCTCCAGCAGCCTCCAGCTTTGTGCACACTCAACCAGTCATGGTCAAAAGTCCTTGAGCCCACAGCAGGTCTAGCTAAAAAAACCAACAAAACCCAGTGCTGGAAGCAGCACTGAGAATGGTCAGCCTGTTGCACAGCCAGCTGAATATAATTAACCAGGTAACGAGGCTTTCAGCCAGCTGAAGATAATGAGCCTGGTAACAAGGCTCTTAATTTCACAGCCTCTTGATTTGCCAGATCTCTCCAGCATTTCCATGGCATAGCAGTGATTTCTCCTGCAGGGGGTGGGGCTATTTGAACTACATTTTGGCTGTGTTGAGGTTTGCTGTACAGCATATGATGATGCTTCCTTTTCTAACAGTTACATCCAAGGCTGGAGCATCAACGGTACAGAATACAACTCAAGCATCATCCCCACCACAGACGCAGGCTTCACAGCCAAATCCTCAGCCGGTGCAAACAACTCATTCCTTTCCTTCTGTGACCCCTGACCTTATTGTCCAGACGCCAGTAATGACGGTGGTCACTCCCCAGCCTCCCCCACCACCACCTCCCCAGCCTCCTCCTCCCCCTCCCCCTCCTTCAGCTTCTGCCCCCCAACCCATTCAAACACACCAACCAATTATCCCAACTGCTGCACAGCCCATGAAGGTGAGTAAATTACAGCTTTGCTCTTTTGTTTCATTATGGCAAGTGGCAGTTTTAGATGAATAGGTGAAATGGCTTGCCCAAAGCCATATTGATCCAGGGCATATTTCTGCTTAAGGTTCTCTCACTACATTCTTGCAGAGTTAGGACTTCCCCCATTTAAATTTTGTTTGCCTGTAATCTTCTACCTCTGAAGGTTAAAAAGGTAACGGTACCCCTGACCATTAGGTCCAGTCGCGGACGACTCTGGGGGTTGCTCTCTCATCTTGCTCTATAGGCCGAGGGAGCCGGCGTTTGTCCGCGGACAGCTTCCAGGTCATGTGGCCAGCATGACTAAGCTGCTTCTGGCGAACCAGAGCAGCGCACGGAAACACCGTTTACCTTCCCGCCGGAGCGGTACCTATTTATCTACTTGCACTTTGACGTGCTTTCAAACTGCTTGGTGGGCAGGAGCAGGGACCGAGCAACGGGAGCTCACCGCTCACAGGGATTCAAACTGCCGACCTTCTGATCAGCAAGCCCTAGGCTCTGTGGTTTAGACCACAGCGCCACCCGCGTCCCACCTCTGAAGGTTAGAGAGCAGTTAAATTAGAATATATGCTGTGATTGTAGAAGACCCAAGTTCTATCCTTGGTATGTCTCATTTGGGTGGGAAAGAATTCTGCATGAGACCAATGGGAGCGGTTGAATCTCGGTGGTAGAGCCCATCCTTTGCATTCAGAAGGTTCCAGGTTCAGTTCCTGGTATCTCTAGGTAGGGCTGGGAAAGACTCTTGACAGAAACCCCGGAGAGCCTCTGCCAGTGTGGACAATACTTGGCTAGATGGTCTAATAGTATGACTCCTATGTTCCAAAATGGAGGCATGAATAATTGTCAGTGCTGGGCTGGATGAATCATTGTAATGACTTGGTAAAAGAGAAAACTTACATTATTATATATCTTTTTCTTAAAGTTGATTCCCCCTCCCCCCCAATAGTATACCCATGCTGAGAGTCACTTCACAAATCTCATTTTACACAAACTAGTAAGCTGCAATTGGCTGGGCATTTCTGCTACGTGTGCACATTCTTAAAAATGTGTGTCTCCTGTATAAAGCATGAAGGAGCCTTGAGCTTTCCCTGGAAATAAAGTGTTTGAAATGCCTTCTGCTACCCTTCTAGAACATCTTTTAAAAACCTTTGAGAGAAATGTGTAACTGTGCAGTCTCACTGTACCAGGTAAGTCAGCTTGAGCTAAGTAATGGGACACCCATGAACCAAGTGCAATATGTACTCCCTCGTGTGGAAGCCATGCTTTATACCATGAGGAACTGAAAAGCAACAGAGAGAAAAGCAAAAGTGGTGTAAAGTCCAATTAATACAGCCACTAGATGATGTATTTGATGGCTAAATGTTGACATTATTGATGTTAATGGTTAGCACAGGATTTCTGTTTAAACTTATATTGGTGTGGTTGTTGCATGGGAAATTGCCCTTCTTTAGTGTAATACAGTTTTAGCCTCTCCAGTGCAGATTCTTAGATATTTGATTCCTATCATTGGTCAGGTCAGTACTGAGGTTTGACCCTTGTTTTTCACCTCTCTTTTACATGGAACTTGCAAGTGAAAACCATATCTTCCTATTATAGATAACAATTACAACATTTCTAAATGTACTTATTAGGGAATAAGCTCTATTGAGCACAGTAGGACTTCTGAGTAAACTTGGATAGGGTTGTGGCGAGTGTTTTGTAAAGGTAGATATAGGTAACATGATTTTTAGACAACTAAGCTTTCTCAGTTTCAAAACTGTCTGGGTATTCAAAATTTTCATTTTGAACAGCACCGTTCCAAACAGCATTCAAGTGAAATGAACCTGTAATGAAGTCAGTTCTCAAAATGTGATGTTTTCATGTCATCAGTTCAGGAACTCTTATCATGTAAACTTAGTACCATTGGGGAAGAAATTAAAACATTCATTTTAAGTGGGCAGCATAGGCTATATGTTTAATAATAATTCATGTCAAGTATGTAGCACTTTAGAGTGTTTGCATTGTTTCACATGCATTATCTAAGTCAGGGGTCCTCAACAGTCCACAGACCAAATCCAGCCCATCAGGGTCTTGTCCCGCCTGGCCATTGCAGAACCCGCCAGTCTTAATTTTTTTTATAGCCGTAAAACCGACTCATCAGCTCAATGGGGCAGCCCCACGTTGCAAGCACCCAACCTAAAATGGAGGTCCCTTTGAGGCACGCAAACCAAACCAAATAATAAAATAAAGATGCAACAGCAATGGCAGGATTGCTGTTCCACCCGGGTCTTCCACCCGGCTCGGCCGCCCTCTTCTTCCCGGCCGATGAGACCCTGAGATGCCATGCCCACTGCACGGGAAGCGAGAGGTGTGCCGCCCTGAATCCAGCTGCAGCTCCTTTAGTTCTCACTCCCAGGTGCGGCCAGCCTTGAGTTGCGTGCAATTAACGCTTCCCCACGTTCCTCTTGGACTGCGTGTCTCCATGCCTTGTGTGTGCTGTGGGGGAGGCTCCTTGGAGGCAGCGGACGAAACCCATCAGCTCACAGGTTTCTCCCTTTGCTGCCCCTCCCGGGCGTTTGTGTGGGAAGAGGTGTGCACGGACAGACCTGTTCTGTAACAATCCTGCCTCCTTTGTTTTTCCTGTTTTTTGTGCACTACAAATAAAATATGTGCAGATTGCATAGGAATTCATTCATATTTTTTTCAAACTATAGTCCGGCCCCCAACAGTGTCTGAGGGACAGTGAACTGGCCCCCTGTTTAAAAAGTTTGAGGACCTCTGATCTAAGTAATCATTACCACTATCACAAAGAACAAGGTATTATGACCCCCTAATTACAGATGAGAAGCAGAGACTACAGTGCAAGTGTGGGGAATCCTTTTCAGCCCAAGGGCTGCATTCCTCATGAGCAATCTTCTGGGGGCCATATGGTGGTGGTAGATGGCACCAAGGAAAAGGTGGGCATAGCAACGGACATGACTAAACTTTGTATTATGGGCTACATTCCAGCCAAAAGCTTCTACACACACACAAACATGTTGTCCTTCCAGGCAAGCATAGTCCAAGGACATTCCACACAAACAAAAGCTGACAAGGGTGCAGAATAAGGCCAGTGAGGAGGCGTGGCCGGGGAAAGTCCCACAGTCCAGATAGAGAGGCCAGGAGGGCCTTACATTCCCCACACCTCATGTAAAAGCTTACTTAAGGCCACCTAGTGAATTCATGGCTTAGACAAGATTTGAATCAGGGGCTTCATGGCACACAACTTCACTGCTGGACCCCATATTTCACTACACTGGTTATTAAGATTTTTATGTGATTTTTAACTTTCTCTTTTTTTGTAAACTTGATGCTTACATTGAATTATATACTTGGCCTAAGTATAGTTAAGCAGACATATTTTCTAGAAATCAAAAGTGAGGCAAGGGTTAAGAGCTATCTTTTAGAGAGGACTCTGCATGTTCTTTTCTCTTTCTCCGTTTTTCTTTTTATTTAGCTTTTATCTTACTGTATCATAAAAAGCTTTATTACTATCTTATGGGGAAAAGTGAACCTAGTCCAATGCCATTTTTGTGGGAAGTGTTTGTGATGGTGTTTTCCCCTTCTTATGCGGAGTATTTACTCAGTTGTGAGGATTTCACTTGGTCCTATCTAGCCAATACAAGTAACAGAAGGCTACATAGAGTGTCTGCTTGCTTTTGCAGACAAAAAAAGGCGTGAAGAGGAAAGCAGACACTACAACTCCAACAACAATAGACCCGGTTCATGAGTCCTCATCACTGCCCACAGAACCCAAGGCTGCCAAGGCAGGTCCACGAAGAGAAAGCCGACCAGTGAAGCCGCCTAAGAAGGATGTTCCAGACTCTCAGCAGCATGTAGTAGAGAAGAGTAGCAGTAATAAAGTGTCAGAGCAATTAAAATATTGTAGTGGCATCATAAAAGAGATGTTTGCTAAGAAGCATGCTGCCTACGCATGGCCCTTCTACAAACCTGTGGATGTGGAAGCACTTGGGCTTCATGATTACCGTGATATCATTAAACATCCCATGGATCTGAGCACAATTAAAGTAAGTGTAGTTTTATGCTGTGCATGTAGTCTTCTCTGAAAGCCAACACTCACACATTTATACACCTTGTAAGTTATGAAGGAACTGTACCTGTGTTTTCTTGTGCAACCATGTGCTTGTTTACTGTGTAACTTTAAAATGTTGCTAGACTCCCAGCTCCCATCATCCCTAACCCTTGGCTTTGCTGGTTGAGACTGACGGGAGTTTGATTTCAGCAACATCTGGAATGTGAGGGAATATCATCTGTTTATATTATTCTTTGTGGATAGGGAGGCTTGATTTCAGATTTTGTAGTTCCTCTGGTTTGGACAAGTATTCTTGGCCCTTTCGTCCAGTTATTTTCAACTTAATTTCCACTAGAAGGGGGGGAGGATTTGATCTTGGTAGTTGGATGCAAAAACAACTGTGTATGCTGGTCTGAGAAAAATCTAGGTGCAGTTAGATGCACAAATCTTGCTCAACCTTGGATATCTACAAAGGCTGCAAAAAGTAGCAGTGAAAGTGACTAGCTTTTCTTCTTCCTCTTCAGCAAGTCCAAAGTACTATCTTTACTGTGGAGATGACACTAGCAAGTGATTAAGAAACCATTGGCAGTTTTCATCTTACAGTGAAAGAGCTTCTCCCTATAGTCAGACTTCTCAGCTTCACCACAAATAGGTTTTTAATTTCATATCAATTTCAGTCCCACCATGAAGGGACTTCTCCTATTTGTAGCCTTTGCTCAGAGTTAGTATGCTGCTACCATAGGACTTTCCAGAACCAGCAGCAAATGTGCAAGCAATTGTACTACCAGGGTGGAGTTGGGGGACAGTTTTCTTGGCAGGGAGAGCACAGATGCTCAGAAGGTGTTCCAGAGCTCACTGTCAATTAATATATAATGTCATGGGGTAGCGCAGTGGAAAAACTAGTTAGAAATCAACAAAATAGGTTTTGTACACCTGTTAGTGCAGAAAATAATGGCAACTTGATGGAATAGAAAAGGGAAAAGTAGAAAGATGATTAGGAGATGATGCCTCGCTAATGAGTTGAAAGGCTGAATAGGATTTAAAGCTGTATAGGACTCTGATGACACATGTTCAGTATTCATCAATACATAGTAATAAGACTTGCAACAAAATGTTGCCATGTAGAATGCTCCTTTTTAGGGTTCCAGCCATGCTTTCTATGATATAGCACAACTATGGTACAAGTAGTCACCATCCCCATCTAATGGGTATACCACATTGTCACATACTCAAAGGGCATGTACCAAGGCAAGTATGGGTCAAGTCCAAAAGCAGAAACTACAAGTCTGAATAGCCATAGGCATGTAATGTGATCAAATACAGGTAGGTGGTTGAATTTCAAGCATTAGAGGGCCAGAAGCAGAGTTAAATGGTCAAAGCCATTCAGAGAGTCAATTTCTGAAGGATAATATAGGTGAGGCACAGGAGTTTGTTCTTAGCAGAGTTGCTCAGACTGTGGAGCCATACATAAGGTCTTATTTAATACCAGTAGCACCATTATTGGCTTCCAAGCTCAGCTATTTCATCTGCAGTTTCTCTTTCCGATGCTATCAGGGTAACACAGCAGCAACTAAGTTTGACAGTCATTTCATCCATAAGAATTTTTTTTTGGGGGGGGTGTTCATTTTGGTTACTCCACTGACCTTCATTGGCTGTGCTACTTATATAAAAATTAATACAGGAAGAAATTCTTCTGGCTTTTTCTTTGTCAGGTTCAGCTTAGGGCTGTGGAGTTCCTAGTTGGTCACCTTGTCTGTGCCTAAGGCTTTGCTGTGTGGAAGTGGGGAATGAGGATGAACTACAGAGAAGTAAACATTTTCTGTTTTTGTAAACCAGGCTTCTTGTCAGAGCTACTTTTAAAAGTAATTATTAAGACAGATTTGATGTGGAGAGGGGGAATAAATTAATTGAATCTTGTTAATAATTTTGGTGCAGAAAGGATAGGTAGGTGGAGGAAAAAATTTGCTAAAGGGAAAAGAGGATGGATTGATGCAAAGATGAGTCTCTTCATAAGTTAGACTTCCGGGGGGGACGGGGACACCAACATGGTCAAGAATGCACTGGCTGGCTGTATTAATGTGGCTATCTCATACATTGGAGGCATTGTGGACTAAATTTCCCCAAGATGCCATGTGTAGTTTTGTCAAATGTGCTGTGTTCGTATCAGGGCTGGTGCAAGAGATTGCGTCACCCAAGCTGCTGTTGCCCATTTTCTTCATTGCTGTGCTGGCTATAGCACCTCCCCCCCAAGCTTTCTGTCTGTTTGTTTTGCTGCTACTTCAGGATGTATTGTTCTGACATGCACACATTCATTCATTCACTCACTCACTCTCACAACAAGGCTTCCACCTCCTTCCTCCCTGCCTAGTTCTAGGAAGGACCTGGGGGGATCCTTACCTCCAAACAATGAATCTGAGATTGGGGTGGGGGACCATGAAAACACATGTGGTGCTGCAGTTTGCTGCAGTGCTTAATGATATTAAAAATGGAATCAGGGAGCTTAAAGTTACTGCAACTCCCTCCAGTCTTAGGCATTATTAGCTGCCACCGCAAACCATGGCAGCACATGCACTTTCATGGCTACTCTGCCCAAAATGCTTTGCTCTGAGAAATGGAACTCCACCCCCCTCCATTAGTGTTTCCAGGAGGGAGGAGAGAGCTTCAGCGAACAGGCAGCAGCAGGGCTAGCCAAGAGAGGTAAGCAATGGGCTTCAGGTGGTGTAATTTGCAGTTGCCTCAGTTTGCCTAATGGAAGGGCCAACCCAGATTTTTATTGACCTTCCCTTATAGTGGTAACATCCATCTTATTAGCATAGTAAAGTAAAGAACTTAACATGCAGCTGTAGTGCAAGTACTATTCAAGTAATCTACTCCTGTAGGAGAGGGAAGATGTGATCTTATTCTATTTCTTATCCCTATTTGTTTCTTCTGGCTACTGGGAAGAGGCAGTTCTCCTGAGTCTTGCACTGTGCTACTCAATGCATCTGGCCTGCTTTCCAAAGACAGTGGGGATATAAAACTATGGGATTTTAAAAACTATTACTTAAAAGATTTCTATGTTTCTGCAGTAAGAATGCCAACATTCTATGAATTGCTTTTTAGACTTCTTTCCAGACTGGGCAAGTACCTATCAAGGATCTACTGTCCTATAATAGATTGCTCCCCACAACATTGAGTGTTGTGAGAAATTTCAGAACATTGTAAATAGTTTACTGTACGGTACTGCAAACATCTCTAAAGTATAACTATTGCCTGTAATAAATCTTGTTGTAGTTTCCTTGTGCATATACCCACAGACAGACAGACACCTGATAGAAGTGCAAAATATTGGTTTCATTGCTCCATATTCTTCATGTATTGTATTTGAAATATTAATGGCAGAATTTTAATTTTTTACATTTGTAGTCGAAACTGGAGAACCGGGATTATAGAGATGCTCAGGAATTTGCAGCTGATGTCAGATTGATGTTTTCCAATTGTTACAAGTATAATCCTCCTGATCATGAGGTGGTTGCTATGGCACGGAAACTGCAGGTAAAGAAAATATTTCTTTAAAATTGAGTTCTGTATTAAAATGTTACTTTTTAATAGTTCAACAAAATCTAATTATCAGAAGAAAATACTGAAATATTAAACTAACATAAAACATGCAACTATAAGCACCAAATATATACATTAGGCAAAAAATATATCTGTAAAATATGCGTACACCATTTATTTTTCAGTAGGGTTTTGAGAAAAGCTCAAAACCTGGTTGACAAACTTTGCTGGGAAAGAGACAGGAGGAATGTGATTCTATTGAGTCTTCTGGCTTGTATCCACTGAGCATCGTATCCTACTGGACTGCCCCTCTGGGTTTGGAACTAGGGATACCACTGGTGATTCCGCTTTGGGGGAAGTAGCATCCTAAAGGTGGTTGCCGAGTGGGAATTAATGTATATATTGCTTATTGTATTTCTCCAGGATGTATTTGAGATGCGTTTTGCTAAAATGCCAGATGAGCCTGAAGAACCTGTGATTCCAGCTTCCTCTCCAGTAGTGGTGCAGCCTCCACCCAAAGTGCCCCCACCTTCATCCAGTGATAGCAGCAGTGACAGCTCCTCTGATAGTGACAGTTCATCCGACGATTCTGAAGAAGAACGAGCTCAGCGGCTAGCAGAGCTCCAGGAACAGGTAGTCTATTTATGCTTCAGAATCTGCATCACCTTTGGTCCACTTAACTGCAGTTTTCAGGCTTGGAGTAAGGATCTGTTCAGTTCCCTGTATACCCAACCATGTGCAAAGTCTTGGTCTTCTGGACCACATTGGAGTTCATTATTTTGCAAGCCTGCAACTTGAGACTTCAAAGGAGGAAGAGAACCCAAAGTTCTCAGATCTGTAGCAGGTGAGAAGGGAGAAAAGTGAACATATGTTCTTTATAGCCAGTTATCATAAGCTTTTTATCCCAGGACTTACAATTTTACTTGAAAAGAATCAGGCAGAGTTTACTTTCACACATTCCTCCTGTATGTACTATTGAATTCTAGTGTGAAAAGAGTCTTGAATCACTTTGGATCTATAATTTTTGAGTGGCCTGTTTGGCTGAGTCTTCCTCCCAACTTTGGAGCTAGAAAGGTGTTGAGTATCATTTTGCAACTGCTGGGACAATCTCTGCCCACCTTTCTAGCTTCAAAGTTGAAAGGCAGGATTGGTTGCTGACAATGGACAGCACCGCACTTTACTTTGTGAGTGAAATTGCTGAAGCCTGAGAGTCACACTCTTTGCATTATTGATACGATGTGAGGAGAGAAGAAGCATGGGCTAAAGGAGAATCTTAACCTTCCATGGCTGTCTTAATTGCTTTAGCAACTAGAGTTAAACACTTCCTTGTTTCTTCCCTTCCTGCTCAATAGACAATATTGCTCATGTAGAATGGGTGATCTTGATAACATTACACACACAACTCTTAGCAGTTAGATGGGCACCAAAAGCAGTTAGATGGGCACCAAATTAAGCAGAAGGGTCAGCACTTTTTTCCTTTTTTTGCAAGGGGAGATTAAAATGAAGAGATCAGAACGAAAATGTATTTATCTTTATGTCCACTCCTTAGCTTAAAGCAGTGCATGAGCAGTTGGCTGCCCTGTCCCAGCCACAGCAGAACAAACCAAAGAAGAAGGAGAAAGACAAGAAAGAAAAGAAAAAGGAGAAGCACAAAAAGAAAGAAGAAGTAGAAGAGAATAAAAAAAATAAAACCAAGGATCCACCACCTAAGAAGGCCAAGAAAAATAATGGCAGTAACAGTAACTCAAGGTCAGCCTTCTGTGTTCAAATCTATAGTTTATTTGATTTGTTTGGACTGAAGAACAAGTGTGTTGTCAGGATTATGGCAAAACTTCCAATACTTCAAATACCTCTAGTTGAATTCACTTTATTTTCAACCATATAGTATTCTGAAAGTAAAACTCTTGTTATACAGCACTACCATTTATTTGAGCTTTCTTGGCTTTTAGGAAAACTAAGTATGTGCAGGATTTTGGTTTTAGCAGATCCTTTACCTGATACAAAGGCTTACTCCAGCAGTCTCCGGTTTGCGCTGTAGATTTTGGGAAGCAATTGAGGACTTTTTGCATGTTAGAAAACCTTAGTATCAGTAAAATCATTTCAAGCAGTCCTTTGAACAGACTGCTGTCTTGGAAAATTGTAATTATGAGGCTGTATCCAACTAAGTTGTGCTTGAGTACATATTGAAATTAATCTACCTAATTTACATGTCCATTAATTTCTATGGGTCTATTTCAGTAGATCTATTCTGAGCATAACAAACATTGGATGCAACCCATGATTTATATTGATCTATTTGTTTTATATAAGGCCTATATTTTAAGATGCAGAGATCATCACTCAGTGAGAATTGCATGCCTTTCCATTTTAGAGTGAAGACATAAATTTCTCTAAACTGGCTCCTGGAGTTTTGTCAAATGTGTGTGCTCACTGTGGAATAGGACTACATGTTTTAAAAAGACCAGAAACAAAGTTTAGGTTTAAATATAACTAACAATCAGTTAGCTTTTTAAAAAAAAAAAATAATAATAATGTTGAGCTGCCAACTGCTATGAGGAGAAAATGGAAGTATAGAGATTAATTAGGCGTGGAACAAATTCTGTCCCACTGAGTGGTTCTTTTGGGTCTCTGTGCAGTCCCACTCATTGGGTTCTGCACCTGCACAGAGCCCACTCCAGTAACATTCTAGACCTCAAGGCAGGGAGCTGGCATTCTTGCCCCTCCCTTTGGGGGGGGGGATATTTTTGAACTGTCTGGACCTGATTTCCATACTCAGTTTAAGTCATCTCCTTAATGTGCTGTGGCACCTTCTATTGCAAATATAGCAAATCATTATCTATGCTATTCCTCCCTTACCCACTTTCATAACAAACTAAGATTGTATTTGCATTCTGCAAATACGTGTTGCTCCCCTGTGATTTTCTTCTTTTGCTATATGTCATTTTATATGTACTGTTATTTTGCTGAAACAGTAATATTTTGCATTTATATAGCCCCCTTATTATTCACTGATGTTCATATATATTATCTTGGTAATCCTTACATTAACTCTGGAAAAGAGGTCATTATTATTGTTTCCAAATTACAAGTGGGTTGAGGGTATGAGGTGATGGCTTGTCTAAGGCCACCTAGTAAGGCTATATGACTAAGGTAAGATTTGAACTGTAAAGTTATTGACTTTCAGCTCAGATAATTAGGCATTTGACTATACCAGATTTAAGAATGTAGTAGACAATGCTAACAAATTGCAAACATAATTAACAACACACTTTAGAATAGCATTTTGCTGTCTGTCTAAAATCATTGTTTTGTAAAATAATGCATTAATAATTGTTCTTTAAGTAGTAAGAAGGAGCCCGTGACTCTGAAGAACACCAAGCCACCTCCTGTTTATGAATCTGAGGAGGAGGAGAAATGTAAACCAATGTCTTATGAAGAAAAGAGACAGTTGAGTCTGGACATTAACAAACTCCCTGGAGAAAAACTAGGCCGGGTTGTCCATATCATCCAGTCAAGAGAACCCACGCTGAAAAACTCCAATCCTGATGAGATTGAAATTGACTTTGAGACATTAAAGGCATCCACATTGCGGGAGCTGGAAAGATATGTAACATCTTGTTTACGGAAAAAGAGGAAACCTCAAGGTACCTTTCAAGCTCAGAGCAGTTGTGTTACATTCCAGCGTTGTGTATTAAATCTCTTGCCACTGTATAGAGAGATGGGGGAACATATTAGTATTCAGGCACTATAAACTCATGCAAGGAAAAAGAATCCCCCACTCCAGCAAATGATGGATTAGATTAATAATAAAGAACAGATCTATTAGATGTTATCACTGGACTTTCTTGGTGACCTATGATATAGGCCATTGGATCATAGTGTTCCTCAGTTTATAACTACTGTACATTACAAATATTTTCTCTTCAAACAGCTATAAAAACATACCATATTTCTCTTCTATGCCATTGTAGCCTATTTTAACTGTTTTGTAAAACTTATGAATGTTCTATTTATTATGAAATGGTTCACCACAACCAGACACAAAACTTTTTTTTAGTTGCAGATAATATTTCTAAGACCATAGGTTGGTATCTTAGAAAGCAACGAACAAAGTCTCTATGATACTTCTCCATTGCTGGAAATTATTAAAAGTTTTTGTATTAATAATTGACTACTTTTGCATACACATTATTCAAAGGAAAGACAAGCTTTCTAAAAGAGGTGCACGGCAGAAAATAAACGCATTTTGAAGTAGTTATTACTATTTGAGAAATCTGACAGTTTTTAAAAGGTTTCCTTTTTTGTATGTAGAGTCCCATTAATTCTGCATTGTTTTTGAAGGACTATATAACAAGGCAAACTTTTCTTCTACATGTTTTATGTTGAAGCCTTGGAAAGAAAAAGAACAGCATGACAGCACATTCTCCCTGCCCTTTTGAAAGTATTACTTCATTTAGCCCAGTTAAAAACGTATCAGTATGCACAAATCTTCCACAGGGAAAAGAGTAGCAAGGCCATAGTGTTTAACGGGAATACTGCATAGCACAAGAATGGGTTCTGGATTATATTCTTATCCAATGACAATATTGTGCTATTATCTTGTTGCAGCAGAGAAAGTGGATGTAATTGCTGGTTCCTCTAAAATGAAGGGGTTCTCCTCCTCAGAGTCTGAGAGCACCAGTGAGTCCAGCTCCTCCGACAGTGAAGATTCAGAAACAGGTTAGATGCAGATTATTTATAGACTCAGTCCTATACCTGTTTCCTGTATAAATAAATATGTTTTTAGTATGGCTTCGTCTTCTTAATTTTTTTTTTAATTTGGTCTTTGTAAAGCAGTATATACAGTATATTTTCTGTATATGAAGCTTACCCAGTTTGGATCCAACATTATAAAGAGGGTATCACATCTGATTGCTTCAAAATGCACTGAACAATGCTTTATTAATTTAGGATGGCAGAGCCACTTTATAATTCGTGCTACGGTACCATTTTATGTGTCTGATGGTTCAGATTCACAGCTTTTAAAAAAGAGTATTTTCTAAACTGGCTTCTCATCTAATAGAGAGTAAGATACACTTTTATTAGTGAATGTTCAGTCAGCTTGCCAGAAGGTAGATACAGTGCATGATTGTGTATTGGAAAGATGGCATTGAGAAGTTATTTGGGAAAATAGACTGAACGCAGGGCAATCATCGTACTGAAAAGCTTTGTTATTAATTAACATTGCCTCAGTATATTTTTGCTGTTAACTTTGAGAGCTCTTACAGGTTTCATTTGATACTCCTCATGTGACCCTAAAGTTGTTTTTTATTTAAATGATGCACTTAGTTTCGTGCTAACAATCAATATTTTAAAATTAATAAATATGGCAGAATAAAATTCTGTGCACTCTTTGCATTAGACCTGCAGTTCTCGCATGAACTGCAAAAGCATTTTACAGTAAGTTCTTCAAAGATTGACTTACCTTAAGGTTTTATTCATCAAAGCCATAGGCTGGATCCAGACTTTGGATCCAGCAGTGGGTTCCTTTTGGTGGAGAGCAGCGAGGTGATTTTTGTCAATTACATCCTTCTCACTGTAGTCTCCAATGCCACTTGCCTGTAGAATTGTGTGAGATGTGATGCTGGGGACTGCAGGGGAAGGTGTAATCCTATTTCAGGATAGGCTTGCACTTTAGTGTGCTGGGGGTGGGTAGGCGAAAAATTGACATTTTCAATTAGTTATAAGCAGTAATAGTTTCACTGACCTTTTCCTATGTTTAAAATTGTAAACTGTGTTCAACTGAAGTTCTAGAAGACACTGTTCTGTTTTGCAAAAGGAGCTTCTATAGACTGCAAGAGGCCTATTCCTAGTATCTATACACATATGTGAAAAGACCCGTGAGTTTGTTTTGAGATAAAGATGGAAGATGATGATGATTCCTAGGGTGTGTGTTTTTTCTACGTTGGCAGGAATGATAGGAATTTGGCTATGCAGATAACAGAACAGCCAGATGCAAAAGAGGACAAAGACTCCTTCCTACATTTTTAACAATTGCGTAGAAGGAATTTTAGTTGGTGTACCTTATGCAATCTACAGCTGCAGAACTTCTCTCTTCTGCAAAACTATTAAAGGTGCATGAGCTGTATTCTCTCTTGCATCTGGTTGCCATAGCAGGTACTTTTCAGAAGATGCTTTTAAATTAAAAATTATTTTCAGATTTATTTGATCTTCCATGTTTTGTTTTTTACTCTGTTCCTTGGACTGTCTTGAATTTCAATAGCAAGCTTCTTTAAAATGGCAATTGGACTAGGTTTTCTGTGAAACAAAAATGCTTTACCAGTTTATATGTGAGCAAGCTATTTTATAGTATAAGTTTGATTAAATACTTTATTTGTGTTGTTCTTAAAACATAAATTTATATAATTTAAATGCTTTTCTTCATATTGATCAGAAATTGGTACTAGATGTTCTCCAGCTCTTGATCAGCCCTAAAACAAAGGTCCCTGACTGGTAGAAGAAAAAGGTCTCATTTTAACTTTGTACAGTTTGTTTTCTCAAAGCAAGTTTGATCTCATTAGAGTGAATTTAACTTAAGAATTCTCAGTGTTCATAGTAGCCATAAGAGCATAATCCTTTAAAAAAAAAAGAGGCAGAAAGCTTGGTCTTCTTTTTACTATCGGGTCACAAACCTTGCTAGCAATACTTGTATACAAGAATATATTTAGTTATCCAATCTGAATGATATTTATGCCTACCCAGCTGCCTAATAAGCATAATATATACGAACGACTCAGAAAAGAGTGGCACATTCCTTCTTTTCTCTCACCAGTTGTTAGATAATACTTATAAAAACAAATGGCATGAAATCTTTTAATTTAAAAAGCCGTTTGGAAATCTGGTGAAAGCATTTCAAAAAGCATCTATCTGTGATGCTTGGTATTTTCCCTCTGGGGTTCCCTTTTAAAAAATCATCTGCAAAATTCCTGTTGCTTTTTAAACTCGCGGGGGGGGGGCGGTATTAAAAAGTTTGGGGTTCTCTTGGACAAGTGCCAAGAAGAGGTGGGTATGTGCAGGTGCTACAGATATCATGACCAAAGCAGGCAGTAAAAAGAGGAACTTATCCACAGTGGAACACAAATTATGGACATTCCATCCTAGATACAGCTTCCCCGTTTTTATTTATTTGCATCAGTTTGGCTTACTGTGTTGGTTGTTTTAATCTGCTATGAGTTGTTTTTTACAGTCATACCTCTGCTTACATATCCCTCTGGATATGTAAACTTTGGGTTACGAACGAGGCAAACCCAGAAATGTATACTTCTGGGTTTTGCCGTACATGCATGCGCAGAAGGGCGCCTCCAGTTACGAAGTTTTTGGGATACGGCCAGGCCTCTGGAATGGATCCCGTTCGTAACTGGAGGTACCACTGTATAAGCAACCTTAAAGATGTCTTTAGTGTGGGGGCAGGGTTATCGTGGGATGCCTCGTGTATTAAATAATATTTTAATTCTGCCTGTTTTTATACCTGTTTTATACCAATTTTACAATAAAATATTGTAGTGCAAGGTTATTTCAGAAATAACATCTGATTTTGAGGTTGAAGTCCACTTCAGGGGATTTATGTTTAGTTTTGTAATACATTGATTGCCTACACATGTTATTTGTGCATGTTTGGTTATACGCAATGTGTCATATACGGAATATAAAAAGGAAGTGTGGATTGTGTCCAATTAAATCATTGCACATACAGTATGACTTCTGTGACTACAAATGAACCTACCCCCCCCCCAGCACTCCCAGTCAGCTCCAGGAGTTCCCCCAGGCCTTCAGAGCAGATTGGGAGGAAGGGAGGAGAGGGAAGGGAAGTTCCATTATTCTCATGGAAGTCATTCTGCATGTGCAGTGATTTAGTTGGATATAACCCATTGATTTCTTCCACAATCATCTAAATCAATAGAGCCCTTTATACTTAGGGAGGGAAAGGGATCTAAAGTGTTGGGGAATCCCGGTCTGCACAGAAAAATCATATAAGCCATAGGAAACAATTTTATTTAGTGGAATCAATTAGCCATCATTCATATAGGTGAATCCAACTAAACTCATTAAGGATTTTTGTTGCATTAGAAAGGTTCAAAGAGTAATAATAAGATAGACCTTTCTTACCAATATTTGAATTGTTTTAAAATTTTACTTATACGGCTTGTGAATTCTATCCAACAGTGTTGCTCTGATGACTGTGTCTGTCAACAGAATAGGAAGGGGAGCAATGTTCATCAATTCTCCTTCATTCTCTGCTGATCCCTCCACACCTGTAAATCTGTTCTGTCCAAAGGATTTCCCAGCCCTCTGAGGCAGGTTTTGGGAAGGCAGTTGCAGGGATGGATCCAGAGTGTCCCATCTGCAGAAAGAACTGAGTGGGGAGGAGGCAGCTTATGGTGATTCCTCCTTCAGCCCCTGCCTCACCTCCTATGCTGTTCTGGTAACCCTGTGGAGCAGCTTACAGGGGGCTGGCTGCAGGAGGGAGGAGAAATTTGCAAACCTTGCCTCATGCCCAGAGGGAGTGTCCCATGAATAGAACTCCACTCACAAGAACCCTAGGGCCAAGTCAATATATATGATTTTAAATCAGATATAAAACAAGGCAATATTACCTTGGGTTTGATTGTTTTAAATGGCTTGTAGAGGTATCTTAGCCTCTTGATCTGTGCTGCTGGTGACAGTTAGATGCCCATCTGCTGCCCTTGCTGCCCTCCATCCGTGGAAAACTTGGCAAGTGGAAAGCTAGCACAGTAGTGGCCTCAATGGCGGTAGAAAGCATAGGGCCCTGAAATGTGGGGGCGGAGCAGAGTTGGCCATGGATCTGCTTAGATTCAAAGCTGCTTCATTTCTCTGAGAGGGACCTCACCTAGGCCCCTATATCAGTCTGGAGCTAGCATAACTAACCCCTCATTATCAAAACAGGGCTATTGAAATAATTAAAGCACTTTCAATTTTAGCTGGACTTTGATATGTTGATGCTTTTTTATTTTTAGTGAATTCTTCCTTCTTCTTTTGTCTTGACTTGCAAGCAGTAGACTTTTGTTACATGAGCCTAGTTCTCAAGACCCAGCAGGTGATGATCTAAGAGCAGGTTCAGACTTCGGCTGAAGCGTAGAGTCAGTTTTGAATTCACCCCATGTGCCGTAAGCGGTCTCAGTCCACAAGAGAAGCAAACTTAACTATGAGATACTCCATCATAGTTTAGACTAGTGCTTATCTGAACCTGAGGAAGAAGAAAGAGGATTGTATCCAAGTAAACTCTACTGAGAGTAGAGCTACTGAAATGATTAGATCTAAGTTAGTATGAACTTGGTTGGCTACAACCCAGAGTTTGCCCTGTCCTTGTAATTAGAGTATGTTCTTACTTAAATGAACCATCTTCAGTAGCATTTGGTACCTTGGAATAAATTAGAGCACCTTCACCAAATGAATTTCAGTATGACCCCATCTGACAGCTTTCTCAAACTTGCTTTTTAATTCTAGAACCTGTGCTACAGGAAATGAGAAACATTTCCAGTTAAATATGTTGAACTGTGAAATTTTAAACAACAGATAAACTTCCAAATGCCATGCATTGTGGCTGGCTAAATCTTAGTATATGGTAGACAAGTATCTTTTTGCAGTTTGCTTCTTTCTCATCAAGCTGCCTTTGATTTGGATTGAGTACAATATTAGTCCCTTTTACTGGTTGTCATGTAGCTTGTGGTCTGTTGCAGACTTTTTTCTCTGTCTGAACTCCTGTGACTTCAGTTTCTTACATACATTTATGACCTCTCAGCATGTTACTTAAGAGTTATGTAGGCTGATTGAGACCTTTGCAAAAAATTTAGATCCCTGTTTTGGTTTATACCCACAGAGTTGTTTGTTACATGAGAAGCCTCTTCTATGAGTAAACATTCTTATATGCTATGACCATGATCTAGAGGTATGTGCGCACCAGAGTTTTCTTGTCTGTTTCCCTTCCAACAGCTCCTTCTACTGAACCTCCTCCAAACTACTTTTTTAAAACCTCTTCCAATTTTAAAAAGCAGTTTAGTGGTTTGGCATGAAAGCTGCTGAAGGATTGGCTTCACTGGATGACAGCCAATATAAATTGGGTCGTCTGGTTTCATTCTGAATTGCCCCACTTTGATCATACCTCTCCTAGTAGTAGGAAGGTGGAAGCTCTCTTTTCATGCTGCAGGTTGGAGCAGGCTTGTAACCCTCATTTAGGAGTGATATTTCAGGTAGGAAATCCTCCTTTTTAAAAAAAAAGTGTTTAATGTTAGTTTGCTACTGCAAAGCTTCACAGGTCTTTGTTGCATCTACAGAGCTTCCATGTGAAAAAGGATTCGCTATTCCGATCCACATCAGGTACAGCTCTGTACATGTTCTGTGGAAGCCCATCTACATGGGAGCTCTGTTTGATAAGCAGCTGCTGGATTGTCTTTTAAGATTATAACATAACCATTAATTGTATTTAATTTCAACAAGGGTACTTTATACTTATTGTACTCTACACTTTCCCCCTACAAGCCAGAATTTTTTAATTCTTAGAAACTAAGCACCAGCATTATAGTTGCCTTAAAAGTATATTTTCAGTATGGTTGCATATATGCATACCTGAAGGCAGAACAAACAATATCTAAAATTTTAATCTTTTTTGTACTAATGACTTGTAATAGAATTATTCAGTGTACATACTGTCAGTGGCAAGAAACACTATGTATAAAGTTGATCTAATCTAAGCTTTTAGGATTAGGAAGGCTACATATTGAAATGATTGCCTTTGTGCATACAACACTATAGCACAGTGCCTTCTAACATTAAGGTTCTAACAATAAAGGTTCTTCCTCTATAAAAACTATATTCAGGGCTTTTGAAATATATTGTCCTTATTAGTATTGTTAAATTGTTTTTTCGATTTTGCATTTGTTTCTGTCATTTGTTTTATAATTTTTCTGAAGAGATAGATACGATATAGGCTTGATTTTTTTTTTATTGGAATGTATAAATGCATGTTTTTAGCAAAGCTGTAATTCTGCTTTCCCTTATGCACAAGTATGAACTGTTCAAAGTGCATTTGATAACAAATTGACTGTCTGCTGTCATTTTTATTCAGCTGTTCAGTTATTTTACCTTTACAAATAATAATTTATCAGTAATTTATATAATCTGTTTTTCTATTTTATCTGCATGCTTTTGATTTAACAATGATGTAATCACAATAATTTTAAAATAAGTTGTATAGTATCTCTATTTTTGTTCTAAAATAATAAAAATAAATAAAGAATTTGGTTTGCTACAGAAAATGTACCTGTTGTAAGATAACTAAAATTGTAGTTTTTAACCTGTCATTTCAAAATGGGGAGAATTACTTTTCACATTCTATACTAGTACCAAAACAAAATAAAAAATAAAAAAAATCTGAAGAAGTGTATCTGAAGAAGTATCTGAAGAAGTGTGCATGCACACGAAAGCTCATACCAAGAACAAACTTAGTTGGTCTCTAAGGTGCTACTGGAAGGAATTTATTTATTTATTTTGTTTTGACTATGGCAGACCAACACAACTACCTACCTGTAACTATACTAGTACCAGTCACTGTTGCTACTTCTCCTAAGGAAATCAAATAAACATATAAGATGACATATAAACTAGTTGGACCTTGATGCTTTTGAGAAAGCACTCACTAGCTTACCTGGAAAATAAAACAACTTTTCTTTTCTTTTTTTTTAACACACCAGGCTTATTTTACTGAAAATCCCTTGTAGGATCTGATGACCAAAATAGGACCTTCTCAATGAACTCTGATTTTCATTCTGCGGGACTGAAAAGTGCAAATACCAAAGCCTCTCCAAACTACTCTGTGCGTGTGTGAAAGACACTTCTGCACACACAAGGCAGGAAGGTTGACCATTTTTCTACCCTGCCCTACAAACTTTGGGGCCCCCTGAAAGCTATTCCAGAGGGTCCACCAGCCTTTGGGTGGAGCCTTTCAGCTTGTATGGGAGCTGCCACTGGAACAGGGGAGAAGATAAGCCCCCTTAGCACAAGCAGAAGCAACCTTGTGATACTTGGAATGCTGGCCAAGGTCTATAGAGGAAGTTAATCAGGTTTTGTATACATGTGGGAAGTGGGGCTTTTGAATTACTTTATGGTCATTCTAACAGTTTTAAATAAGCTGAAAACTGCATTAAAATTCAGAAAGAGCAGTTCATAAAGTCTGTGTTGTGTTTGGATGTTTTTGTATTGTTTAAAATTAAGCATTATCTTACCTAGACTAGTGTGCTCTTATCAAAACATTTTAATATGGACTGGATGGCCCTTGGACTGGATGGCCCTTGTGGTCTCTTCCAACTCTATGATTCTATGATTCTATAATAACTCTTCCAGTTGAAACAAACAAAGAAAACCTTCACTTCTGCCTCTGCTTGTTCCTTATTTTGAATAGTGAAATGCTGATGGTGCTACTTGATGATCCAGCTTCTTTTCACCTATGTGACAGTGAACAGTGAACATCTTAGTATCTTGTGCACAAATTCATTAGTTTGTCACACATTTGTCTAATTCTACTGAAGGATGTACTAAATATTAAATCACAGCATGAAACACTGACACATAAAGTACCCATTGGACCCCCAGAAGGAAGCTGCATTTCAGGAATAGATAGCTGTGGTCACCAGTGGAAATCAAGTCACCAAGTGATCTGGCTCAAATGATGCCAGAAATAATTTAAATAGCCATGTCAGTTTTTTCAGGTTGCTTAAGTTGAATGCTTGCCCTTAACAACCCCACTCCCTTCTCGTATTATTTACACACACAGCTAAATTATATGGGAGTTGCAGAGTATGGGACCAAGAAAATAAAGCACAAAGAAAAATATGCAGCTCATAACCTTGTTTATTTAGAACTTAATTCTGCTTTATCAAACTAAGTTGTGTTTTTCATATAAAGATAATCTCCCACATTTACAGGAATTAAATCGTCTGACCTGACAATTCATTTAAATAATGCCCTCATCCAAAAATGTATCGAAACCACTCTGAGGCCCAATTCATACATTATCTCAGGAGTATGTATGCGGGCAAAAATAATGTCATTTGAGTTTTCATGCAGTTGCCAAGTTAAAGCGTAAATAAATACCTATCTCAGTACAGGGGCAGATATTTATCATGTAATCTTCCCATATAGAAAAGTGTTATCACAAGCCCATGAAGCTTTGGCCACAGTGAACTGACTTAACAGCAACCATATTGCCAAAATAACATTTGAAATTAGTTTTAGAAGTATCTTACAATAGTGCAGTTAGTTGGACTATAATAAAGACAGATGAGTACAAAAATGTGCTGTGAAAATTTCATTATGACTGGCTTGTCATTGACTAAAAAGCTATTTAAAAAAATCCAAGGTGGAGCACCTTTCTGAGAAACTCAGCACTGAACAATATTTGCAAGCCAGGTTCCATGGATGCCCCCAACAAGGATTCTAGGTGGATTTGACAATGTGTTAGACCTGTGATGTTATGGTAACTCCTAGGGGGATAAAAAAAGGCGGCTTCCTTACAGAAGCACCATATTGACTATTCAGGTACATTTACACAAGCTCAGTTCTGAAGGCCCAGGTCTTTCAAATTAAAGGCTAGAAAATTCTTGCTCCTGGTATGGGCTGTGTTTGCAAGCTTCACACATGCATCCAGGCTTTCTCCATTGGAGCCCTTGGAAGCAGCTACCTGTGTGGCTTGCATTCTCAGGAAAGGTTTTTAAGTGATTTTCTTAACCCAATCATTGATTAACTCATTTTTATAAGGAAGCTGATATTGCCACAGACAACTATAGAGAGATGTAAGCACAAATACAAACACAAGACATCAGCATCAAAACCATAACTATTTTGCCCCTTTTAGTCAGCTTAGTCCCTCTAAAATGGAATCCCAATATTTATAGTTCTTGTTGAAAATAGAATATTGTATAATAATGGCAAAAGAGGCCAGTGTTTTGCAACAGATCACACATTTTCATATGTGCATGTGTGCATCGTTTACCCTTTATTCTATCTGCTCTGTAGCAATGTGTAGCATGTGCTTTTTAGAACGTGCATATGGTGGTAAAGCACTGAGATGTTACTGTTAGACTGAAAACTTGACATAGCACTATCCAGTTTCTTAAACAGCTTTACTCTCAAGGTGTCACTTTTAAAAAAGAATTACAGTAGCTAACGTGATCTTCTGTAGCTGGTGCCAACAAGCTGTCTTCTAGGGGTGGTTCTACCTATTTTCATACTATTCACATTCTAACCTACATCAAAGAGCCTCTGACTGCTATGTTAATTGCCTCATGGGTAATTTGGCCAATAAACTGCTTTCCCCATTGCACAGGAATGCTCTAAATCATTAAATTGCAACATGGAATTTCCCTCAAATTATGATTGCATGGAAAGTAGAAATCAGTAGCTGGCACAGTAAAGGTCTTTCTCTAATAAAACATCTGATACTTAACCTTTTGGATCCTTGCAACCAAATAGGGAAAGCTGAAGGAGTTCCATTGAATGCTTTTCCCCCAAGGGCCTGGTGGTAAACTTGTAGATTTTTTTCAAGAAGGATAATATTGGTGCAACTGATAATAGTGGTAGAATATTGAGAAGAACGTGATATTTGTTAGTTGCTGTTCGTGGGGAAGGCTATGTGGTTCTGTTTTAAGAGCAGTAAAGGGGTACTTAATATGCTGTCTTTATTAGACTATGGCTGGTGGCAAGTTTTGAAAGGCACCTTAATTTTCCAGAGTTGTAGCCAACGGAGTTCCATTAGCGCAAGGATTTCCACCTGCCCAGTGAGACTTGCTCTCCCTTCAACACACCCCAAATCTGCTCTGTTCTGGGGGCAACTCCCAGAACAGTTTGTGAGTGTGAGGACAGGGGGAGAAAGTCTTGTGACTCCTGTTGCTCAGGCAAGGTCCTTGTCCTATAGGACAATTTACTCTTTCCCAGATGGTGGGCTGTATCTAACTATCTCTGACCTTTTCTGTTCTTTAAGTTGGTAGATCTGAGCCAACTTCCTTTCAACAGAGACTGTTTGGGCTTTTTATAGAGACTAGGAAAACACTTTCCTTCATTGAAGTACCTTCTACAGTTGTCTTTGTCCAGTTGTACACGTGTGTCATAAGAAACTCTCACACACACTCACATGCACCCCATTGCCAGCATGCAAGGGATGAATCCTACCCAGATGGTTACCTTAGGTTTCTAATTTTTCTGGGATAGCCTTAAGAACCAAAAAGCCACCAAGCTCAAAAAGGAAGAGCATGGTCTTCGTGTGAGGACATTTCTGTAGCAATTTTACTATGTAATGCAAAACTTAAACAAATGTTGTAGTAAAAACCCTAGAGCAAACTGTTGCTCCTAGGCTACATAGGAAACAAGCCTACATGGGATGGTAATGGTAGATAATTCAACACAGTAGTGAAGTGGCACAGGTGGGGCTGCGTTGCTCACTTGGCTTCCCAACGCCAGTTGCTGAGAGGGGCAGGACAGCGGTGAGCCTACACCAAGCCAAGCTCCCCATTCCCTTGCTCCTCCTCTCATAATAACTGACAGTGATGTGCAGCATTGAGAAGCCAGGAGAGCAATGCAGCCCCACCCACACCTCTGGCCACAGCTGATTCAGCTGCTGCTATTATTTAGTATTGAAAGTAGAGGAAAGTTGTAGTAAAATGTATGCATGCAACTGAGTTGTTGGAGGAAGATGCTCACAAAAGTGAATTGCTAAGCCCAGGGGTTGCTTTCTTTCTCCTGAGTCTTTGACTCAACAACTTGCATTAGTTGTAATGGCAATCTTTGACTCAACAACTTGCATTAGTTGTAATGGCATCTTTATAAAATAGAAGTGGTTAATTCATTGGGCTTGTTCTAGGCATGTAAAGAGATAGAGAACATTTTTCTCTATGCACCTACATACGGGGGGGGGGGAGGAAAAATCAGGCAGTTTTCTATGGAATCCAGAAATGACTTCTGCACCTTTGAATTTGAATTTCATAGTCATAAAATAACTTACATTAAAGAGCATTACATAAAAACAATGTATGAAAAAGCACTGTAATTCTTTGTTGTTCTTTCCCCCCAGAAATGCCTCCAAAACTTAAGAAAAAAGGACATTCTGGACGAGAACAGAAGAAGGTACATTAAAATGTGATGTTTCTCTGCTTGACATTATGTTAATTTTTCATAAAGAAGCCCACTCCACGTCCAAGAGAATAGGCAAAACTTTGCTCATCTCAGCTCCCTAGACCTGTCTCACATGGGAAGGCAATACAGGATATGGAATCCTACAATACAGAATATGGAGCCAGTGTTCAAGATTTATTCATCTCTGCCCCTAGCATTAATCAAGGTTTGGAGTTTGTGGAAGATAGAGTCCAGAATGGAAAAGGAATTATCATTGGCTCCAGCTCTCAGGTTCCCTCAGAGGTTTAATGCTTTTTCCCAGTTGAAGAAGGAAGCGCAGCTCAAACAAGAGAGGCTATCATAAAAGATTTTTAAATTGTATTTTGAAGAATTTTTTAGTGAAATTCTTAGTATTTCAGTTAGTTCCGTTACATAAGTACAGTTTGGGAGCAAGAAGCTAAGTATTGAACTTACCTTGCTCTTTGCACAGTGCTATCTTTCCTGGCAGAATACTTTTATAAATTTGCTGACTGCTGAAGCTAGCATTGAGTATGGGGCTGGGACAACACTAAACTTAAAAATACAGTGGGGGTTTTCTTTCTTTCTGAAAGAGTACTTTGTTGCATATTTTTCTTCCTAAGACTCTGTGGTCTGCTATACTCTTATTAATGTACACACTTGACACAAGTGCATGTACAAAGTTTCAACAAGCAGTTTTTGTAAACGCAAGCAACTTTGGGAGAAAGTGTTTTTATGTGGAGAATTGTCATGGGAAAGCTAACACATTTCCCACAGTTTTTCCACTGCAGCTCCCCTTCTCCACGCTGTTTTTCTCCGTCCTAGCGATTTAGTTGAGTGAATGCTGGGAAGGAGAAACTAGGGGCAGGGTGGTTTGAAGAAAGGGGTAGCACTCCCTTCCCGTTGTTTCCCATGCAGAAAACTTGATTGTATACTCTGTTTCTTTCCTGCAGCATCACCATCACCACCATCAGCAGACACAGCAACAGCAACAGCCACAGTTGCAACCACAGCAGCTGCCCCCACCACCTCCTTCAGCCCCTCAACAAGCAGCCCCTCCAGTCAAATCCTCTCCTCCAGCTTTTGTTCCAGTGCAGATCCCAGTTATGGAGCATCCGCTCCCAGGGAATATGTTTGACACTATTTCACATTTCACTCAACCTATTATACACCTTCCTCAGCCAGAGATGCCGCCCCATCTCCCTCAGCAGCCTGAGCATAGCACTCCTCCTCACTTGAATCAGCATACAGTAGTTTCTCCTCCAGGTAAGTGCTGTTTCTTGGATGTATAACAATGTGCACTGTAGTTTTTTAAGTTCCTCATAGGACATTTGAGCAATATTGCAGCCCAAGGCAGTACAAATCAAGGGGAAGTTTCTCTTAAAATCAGAGGGCTATTTTAGACATAACGTTCCTAGTTTGCTAAACCATTGGGTTGTATCCAATGAAATCATTCAGTACGTTTCCGAGCACAATTCAAAGTGTTGGTGCTGACCTTTAAAGCATTGGCCCAGAATACCTGAAGGAGCATCTCCACCTGCATTGTTCAACCTGGACACTGAGGTCCAGCTCTGAGGGCCTTCTGGCGGTTCCCTCACTGAGAGAAGTGAAGTTACAGGGAACCAGGCAGAGGGCCTTCTCAGTAGTGGCGCCCGCCCTGTGAAATGCCCTCCTTTCAGATGTCAAGGAGATAAATAATTACACAAATTTTAGAAGACATCTGAAGGCAGCCCTGTATCAGGAGGTTTTAGCGCTTGATGTTTTATGTTTTTAGATATGCTGTAAGCCACCCACAGTGTGTGTGATCAGTGTGTGAAGGGGGGGAGGCATGGGGAGGGGAATGTCGTTCAGTCCCAGTTCTTGTTCCCAGCTTGCTAAACTGTGGTTTAGAAAGACATGAACATTGTATCAACACTGGGCCATAGTTGCCAAGGGTCAGGATTTTGAGTTGAGAGAGCTGGTTTTCTATGCCATAATGTGCAGGATCCTTTCTCAGTTGATCTCTTTTACACAGAAAAAGTTGTGTGGGTCTTTTTTGTGTGTGGTGGTGGTAGTAAAAAAAAAGGTGATCTTCCACCTGAAACCTGTAGTAGTACAATCCATTCTACCGTATCAGAGCTCAGCAACCTTATTCCCATTCAGCTGCATGCATAGACCTGACCTTAATCTGTGAAAATAATACAACTGTTTTCCTTGTCACAGTGGTTGATGTAATGTATTCCTGCTTTCTCTTCCGCAGCTTTGCACAATGCTCTGCCTCAGCAACCCTCAAGACCTAGTAATCGAGCTGCAGCACTCCCCCCTAAACCTGCTCGGCCTCCTGCAGTGTCACCAGCTCTTAACCAGCAACCCATGCTTCCGCAGCCCCCACTTCCCCAGCCTCCCCAGGAGCTATTAGAGGACGAAGAACCTCCTGCTCCTCACCACAACCTGCTGAGTAGTAGCCAGATGCAGCTATACATTCAGCAGCTGCAGAAAGTGCAGCCACAGACTTCTCTCCTCCCTTCAGTGAAGGTCCAGTCGCAGCCTCCGCCATCCCTGCAACCTCCCCCTCATGCTCCAGTGCAACAGATGCAGCATCAGCCACAGCAGAGGCCAGTACATATGCAACCAATGCAGTTCCCTCCCCATATCCCTCAGCCTCAGCCACCTCCGCAGCAGCACCTACTCCCACAGCAGCAGCAACAGCCGCCGCCGCCACAGCCGTCAAAACCCCAGCAAGTCATCCAACACCATCCATCGCCGCGACATCACAAGCCAGATCCCTATTCAGCTGGTGAGTAATCTAATGTGAATATAATAAATGCCTGAAACGTACTGTGGGGGGGGGGGTGAATTTCTTTGCTTCCAAAATCTTCCACGCTTTACTGATGTTATTTATGATAAAAATCAATGGAGGGTATCACACTACTTAAAAGTCATGAATTGAAGAGAACACAAGAAAGGAAAAGGGGGTTTTCTAACTGGAATTATTGTGGGCTTTTTAATCAAATTCATCTAATATATTTTTGTTTGACAATGTTATACTATTGTATCCATTTAGTAAAGACTGTTTCATTTTGACAAAACATTGACTCTTCAGTAGCCAACAGTTTTTCCTTCGCATCTGTACTCTGTTCAATTAGTGCCATACATAGTGCTTCTTTTCAGAATGTCCCTTGCTCATTTAATATCTCCCCTTGACTTCAGTTGCCCTTGCTTAAAAGATAATACTATAAGGTGAAGCAATCCATTGTCTTAGATTATCTGAGCTATTAGGTAAAATGTATTTGACTCAGGTTTTCCATTTTTGGATTCAAAAATCCCATGTGTCTTGCTGCATCATTCTGTATTCATATCTCATACATACATACTATGTTATGATCAGTGTTAGAAACTAAGATATGAAAGCTAGGAGCTAAATGGCACCTTAAACCTAGGTTATGGCACAACAACAGAATGTCTAGGCGTGCTTTTTTATAACAAGAATACAAAGATGAAAATGAATGAACTTCAGCTAAAATATTATGTTCATTTTTCACATGGTCGAGTCCTTCCCTTGCCCACCCCCCTAATATTCTTAAGAGAGTCTCTTCTTCAGTCTTCTGAGAGTAGCTGGAAGTGGGGAGGCAGAAAAAGGTCCTCCTTTCCTTCCATTCTGCCATTTTAATCTGAAATCTTAGGTGCAGTACTGCACCCAGAGCTCAGAAACTGCTCAAACCGCTCACACTAATGGAATTCCCTGTCGCAAAATATGCCTAGTCTAGAACAATGGGAGTTTTGAACACTGGTTATGATATCTCAAAAGGACTAATATAGTGTAAAAGGTGCCCCATCTGTAATTAACCAAAAGTCTGCTGCTGAATGATGACACCTTAGAAAAAAATATAGCACATTAATCATTGTTCCTGCAGGCACTGTAGAAGCAAAGGTTAAGGTGTTATAATGTGCTCACTGTAGGACAGAAGAGCCCAAAAAAGTTTTCACAGTCATAGTGCTGGATTTCTTAATAGGTCATGAGGCATAGTGAAGTGTTTTGTCTGGGTCTTCACTTCTTCCTCTTCATAGCTAACATTCATTTAGCGCTTATGATGTGCTAGGTGCTGTATATAATATTAACTCTTCCTAAGGAGCTTGCAATGTACAATAAACAGACAAAATTGAGATGGAAGAAGGGTAAGGTCAAGTATTAACTCATATGTAGTTTGGATGGGAAAGGAGAGTCACATAGTGATGGAGGACTAGGTAAGTGAAGTCTGGGTGGCTTTGCAAAGGCTTTGCAAAAAAAATAGTCTTGAACAGGGGTCGGCAACGGTTTTTGAGGCCGGGCTGGTCCACTCCCCGGCAGACCTCTCGGAGCACCCATGCGCATGCGCACACACTATTTCCGGCGCTCTTCCGGAAGTCGGTCCCCACGGCGAGGAAAAAAATGGCGCCGCGGGGTGGGAGCACGGAATCCCCACGCTGATCCACAGAACAGCTGTGGGCTGGTTCCAGGAAGCTCATAGGCTGGAATCGGCCCATGGGCCTTAGGTTGCCGACCTCTGGTCTTGAAGAACAATTTAAAGGCATCAAGGAATGTAACTTAATTGATTGGCAAATACTGATTAAGGCATAGGTAGTATGCAGAAGTCACTGACATGGAACTGAGAGGGGGGAAAATAAGAGTGGAGATAGGGAACTTTAAAAGTGAAAACTAGCATTTTGAAGCTTTTGTGAAACACATTCAGAATCCACATACATAGCTTATAGCTAGACCACATGGTGGTGCAGACAATGAAAGATCATCCCATCATATAGCATCTCTGTTCATCCCAACCTCTAGTTTGCACATTGCTTCATTGGGCTGATTCCTGCAAGGGTATGCAGCAAGACACACCCATTCTCCATTCATTGATGAGCATATGATAATCTGAACATGCTTGAGAAACATCACAGGGCAAAAATGCTTTTAATGAGCCCATGTTTGGTAAATAGTTATAATTTAGTAAAGGCGTTCCCCAACCCCAGTTGTAATATGTTCTGGTCAGAACTTCTACTGCAGATCATAAGCCCATTATTTCAGAACTTTCAGTTAATGGCTCTGACTGAACTGTGATAAGAAGCTGATGGACTGGTGCTGAATTGTTACAGGTCATTTGAGAGAAGCACCTTCTCCTCTCATGATGCATTCCCCACAGATGCCACAGTTCCAGGGGCTGCAACATCAGTCTCCACCGCAACCAAATGTCCAGCCAAAAAAACAGGTAAAGACATAGTGTGAATGTAAAGGACTTTCCAGAATTCAGTTTGCACACGAACCTTGAAAACATTATCAAGGTGAGAAAACAGGTATTTGCCAAACACTTGTAGTGCAAGATGGGGTGGGCTTACACAGGGGAAGCTATGTTAGGAAATTGTGATTGACATGCATTTGTCCTACTGTGACAGGAACTGAGAGCCGCATCTGTGGTTCAATCACAGCCTATGGTAAAAGAAGAAAAGATGCAATCACCAGTCATCCGAAATGAGACTTTCAGCCCAGCCTTGCGGCAGGATCCTCCCAAACACCCAGAGAGCATCAAGCCACCTACACATATCCAACAACGTGAGTAACAATTGAAATCTGTTTGTCGAGTGTGATGTTTCATTGTAGATTTGTCCACATGAAAGAGGAAAGGCTAAATTTCTCATATTGATCCATGATCAATCCTTCTATAGTGCCCACCAACAGGAGCAGGTTTTTACAGTGATTATTGTTGTTTCAGGAACAGAGATGAAGCCAGTGGACAGTGGGCGGCCTGTTATAAGACCCCCAGAGCAAAATCCACCACCTGGAGTCCAGGACAAAGAGAGACTGAAGCAGGAACCAAAAACACCAGTTGCCCCTAAAAAGGTAACAGTCCCATTATCAGCAAGTGTCTCTAAAATGAATCAAGAGTATTATAACTATCCTTGGAAAATGTGATTTTAGCGATCTGGGCTGAATTGCTGACACTCCCGCTAGGCTTTGTTTCTTAGTGGAACAGAGAATTATAGTTATAAGCTGTAATGTACTTCTTTTTCCTCCTCAGGATTTGAAATTAAAGAATATGGGCTCCTGGGCAAGCTTAGTGCAGAAGCACCCCACTGCACCTTCCTCTACAGTGAAATCCAGCAGCGACAGCTTTGAGCACTTCAAGAGGGCAGCCCGGGAAAAGGAGGAGCGTGAGAAGGCTTTGAAGGCTCAGGCAGAACAAGCAGAAAAGGAGAAGGAGCGGCAGAGACGGGAGCAAGAGAGAATGAGGTGAGAGGAACCTGTACTGCTAACCCATTCACCTGCAAGTAAGGAGCAAGCACATGCTTCATTGTGTTCATATAATTTTATGATCATAGGTGCTGTAATTTGGCATAGGTGTGCTAGGACTTGTTTTTGCTATGCCAACCTGCTGTTAGGTAGGTTGAAGTCAAGCTATAGCAGAAATCCTATACCCCCATTATTTTGTATTTTCACGGTTAACAAGCTGTCCAGCAGTGCCTTCAAATCAGCATGTTATTCCTGGACGCTGTTAGTACTTTCCCAGATGCTAAGGAAAAGATGCAAAGAGGAGCCTATGGTTGTAATGGTACTTTTGGTCTTGGGCAGGAGTCGTGAAGAAGAGGATACTCTGGAGCAAGCTCGTCGAGTTCATGAAGAAGTTCGACGGCGCCAGGAGCAGCCACCACAGCATCATCAACCACCACCACCACCACAGCAGCAGCAGCAGCAGCAGCAGCAGCAACAACAGCAGCAGCAGCAGCAGCAGCAGCAGCAGCAAGTGTCAGCAGCAGCCTCTGCTCCCCAAGCACAGAGCTCTCAGCCGCAGACTTCTCAGTCCATGCTGGACCAACAGAGAGAGATGCTCAGAAAACGAGAGCAGGAACGAAGGCGCAGGGAGGCAGTAAGTGAGGGAGAAAGGGATTATCGGGGTTTGAATGAGGAGCTATTTCGACAACAAGCTAAACAACAGAGGCCCGCTTTGCTGGTATAATTTTTAATTTGCTCACTACATGCCAGAGATCCTCAGTCTTTTTTCACAGGATTCTCACATTAAGCCTAGAATCCCGTGTACATGTACCTATGTGTTAAGTCCCACTGAGTTGTGGAACATCTGAGTAAAGTAAACATGTTTAGGGTTGTAACTGTAAATCAGTAATTAAATTATGAAACAGAAAATGTTTGGATCCTAAAAAAGATTGAAGAAAGTTAAATATTATTTCCTTTAGGCAAAGAAAACATTGTGAAACAGAATGCATAGCCCGGGGGGGGGGGTGTCCCCTCCTAGAAATAGTTAAGTTCCATATTCATTGACAAAGCTCTCAGATTTCCCTCTCTCTAAATTTCTACCTTTTTCTTTTCTCTCTTTCTTACTGACCTTTTTTTTAATATACCCTTTTCATGGAAGTTCCCAGAGTCTGCATTCTACAAGTGTACAGATATTGTCCACACATGGTCATTGCTCCATGTGCACATAATGCTAAGTCATGGTTTGTACTAATGGCTTCAACAAATGCTGAGTTATCTTACAGACAAACAAACAAGACATGTCTTGTTTCTTGAAAGCTTGGTTTATTTTCTAAACACCACTCTTGCCTTGTGCCTTTGTAGCTTGATGAGCATCTGGAGTGCAGTGGCCTACAAACCAGAGCTAAGCAGGGTTGTTGGGTTTGGACATAACCCCTATCTGTAGTTAAAACAAGACATGTTCATAAGCCAACAACAACTTATGGTTTCACATTGTGGGTGGCATTAAGTTTTTCTCAAAGTAGACCCATTGAAATTAATAGGCCTGATTTAGCCACGTTAATTAATTTTAGTGAGTCTGCTCAGAGTAAAACCTAGTTGAATACCACCTTGTGGTTTGGGTTTGTATATTCAAACTATAGTTAGACTAACCAAACTATGGCTTGGTGTTATGTGTGAACCAGGCCACTGAGGTTTAATCAGATTTGTCTTCAGCACAAGGGGGACCTAACCTTTCATACACACAATTTGCTCTTCTTAGGGCCAAGCCATAGGTGTCTACTATGAAGTTAAATTATACTTCCTTCTTGTCCCACTCTCTCATCCTTCATTCTCTCTTCTTCTCCCTCTCCCATACACACACACGCACACACACACTTCTCAGCATCATGTTCCCTGACACTGTCACTCTATCCTGTTTCTTTTATAAGGCAGCAGTGTAATAGATAACAGAAAAAAATGCTGCCATCTGCCTGAGCCCTTTTAATGTTGTCTAGTATGATTTCCTTAGAGCTGGCCAAACATACTGTGCTATTCACTAGGCTTTCTGTAGTCGAGAACTCAGCGTGCCCCTTTATGGAAGAGACACTGCGCCTGAACAAGCAGGCCAGTAATTGCCACTGCCTGGTGGGTTCTGCAGCAGAAAGCCCCCTTTTCTACTGGATGGCTATCTGAATATAACCTTTCCTGCAAACCTGGATAACTGTTGCCTTCTCTCCTCTTTTCCAGATGGCAGCTACTATCGACATGAATTTCCAGAGTGATTTGTTGGCAATATTTGAAGAGAATCTTTTCTAATAGCGCCTGGTTTTCTTTGCCTGACTCCTTAATTTCCTGGCAAATCTTTGACTCTCCATAGTGTTGTTGGCGGCTGGGAGGAGACCATTCCTGCAGCCTTTCTGCATGTGTGACAGATGCGGCCTCAGAAGGATCAGCAGAGTCTGCCTTACAATGTGACTTTCTTCCCCACCCGCCTCACTGAAGAAAGAAAGACCAAGACAAGCCAACTCTGTACTAGGTTTGAGTCGGTGGACATGCAGTTACTGGGAAGGGTGCCCCTGATCACTTGATATTCTCTATGCCAAACTTACTTGCAGTATATCCAGGACTTAATGCTGTTCACCCCTTTTCTATTCTTAAGAGTTCTGAGTTACAGAATGTCTTTGACTCTACAATGCTGTGTGCTGGCAGCACAAGACACTCTGCATTGAGAGGCTGTGTACAAGAAGACATACAAGCTGTTTCTGAGTCCTGTCATCACTGGCTTTGCCTTTAACTAAACTTCCCACAAGCCTGTAGCTGGGAGCCATTCTCTGTAAGTGTTCGCTTGTGAAAAAGGGAATAATTTAGCGGAGGTGTCAAGTGTACCTGGCGATTTGAGTGAGGTTTCTGTTTTTAGCATTGTGTGGAGGTCCAGGAATCTGAGCTAGACTACCAACCAAAGTCAGTTTCTTTCAATCTGTTTATTTTCCTCCAGACAAATTGGCACTGCTCAGCTCTTGAGTGGGTATTCTTGTCTCTTCATTATGGAATGGAGTGGGGAAAACATTAGCACCAGGGGTATCTCCCACCCTGTCAATAGTGTTTGACTGTGGCTGTATTGTATAGTGAATATAGTTGGCATATATTTGTTTGAGTTTTATTGGTGAGCCCACCAAACTCTGTAAAGACACTGCTTATATTTTGCTCAGTTCCAGACTTTTCATCTATATTTTTAACTGTAATACCAGAAAGATACATTTTGGGTTTTAAATGTCATGGAGTCTGTTAAATTAGTTTTATACAGCAAAGGAGCAGCTCCAAGGAGGGAGTGGGAGTGGACTTGGATCAGCAGGAAGGCCTGCTCCTCTTGCCTTCAGTTGAGTTCTCTCACACACTAGCAGTGATCGTTTTCCCAGCACCTTTAGTGTGTTTTTTTTCCATTTTACTCTTTGAATTGTTCCAAGTTTATGTGCCATAAATACCCACTATACAGTACAATACTGGTGTGTCAGTATTGGCCAATCTCTGGAGTAATTAATTGGTTTTACTTTAATACGGTGAATATGCATTTGGTCTGTACTGATCATGGAATAAACTCATCTCTCTTTTTTTAAAGTTGGTGTCGTACTGACATTTCTTTTAAATCCTGCTTGTGGTGAAATTACTTAAGGGGGTAAAGCTGCAAAAGGACAGCTTGCCCCCTCACCTGTCTTGCTCCAGCAGAGAAGGGAAATCTCCGGCCACAACTAGCAGGGTTTCTGTCTTGTCACAAACCTGGGAAAAGCTCCCTGGGAGCAATCCTAAAGCAACAGAATTCCATAGAAACTGTAGGAAGACAAAGTATCAAGCAGTTGGTGTCTTCTCAGAAGAGACTTTCCCAGAAGGCATCTTACCCCATGGCTGGTTTCATGCTGTAGAACTAAACCAAAAGTTGGAGAAGACCATGCAGGGGATTGCTCTCAGTTACTTCTTCTTCCTGCAGTGGACAAATCTTAGCAAATGTATGATGTAGCTTCCAGCAGCAAAAATTGGTCCACTTCAGTTGCAATGAGAAAGAGGCAAGGTTTGTCTGCTTATGGACAATGGTCCTCCAAGCCTTGGACAAGTCCCATGTTGTCAGTGAAATACTTTCTTTTCAATTTGGCTGCCTGAAAAGTGCTTAGGTTTGGTGCATTTGGACTGGCTGCAGCTGACCCCTTGAGGATCCAGTGAAAGGAGAGGAAGGAATAGATAGTTCACCTTTCTGTACTCTTCCTCCAAACAAGTGTTCTCGTAGGAACTCCTGGCCCCAGAATTTGACAGTGTAGAGCTTGTGTTGATACCTCTCTTGACAAAATGTGACTGTTCTGACAGAAACTGTCCTGAGTCTGGGTCAGTCGGGTTGGGCTATCAAACACTGTTATTCAGTGTGCTTATTCCTGGCAGCTCAGGCCCTCCCTGGCTAGCTGCTGTAGAGGATGCTATCACTTTGCGTGAACACCTCAAACCAACCTCACTTCTGCACGTTCAGCCAAAGACATCCCTATTTTCCCATATGACAGAAGTTTTGAAAAACAGTTTGCATAATTTGCCATCATCTCTTCACTCATATGAGATGCATTGGCCAACTAGATTATAACTGGCCAAATGGGAGATAAACTCAGCCTTGTATTATATAATATGTATGTTGTGAAGAGGGTGGTGTCCAAAATGACATAAATATAGGTAGCTACTTATGCTGGGCTACCTCCATGTCTCCAGACCTGGAAAAGACTGTACTACCCTTACTCCTCATGTGATTTTCCATAGTGTATTGGAAGGAGTGGGAAAGGCAATACCTAAGGTAGCTCTCAACTGCCTCTGATTAGTATTGCCCTTGCATCTTTCGGTCCTTTTCAGCATCAATCTCAGGTCTTTTTGCAACAGGTGTGTATTGTGGCCTGCTGCACAGCTCCAAGACCAGGCTATAGGCTGCCACTGTCAGATGGCATGGCAGACCATGTGTCACCCATTCCCAGCCTAACTTTGGACTTGGCCTTTCAATGAGCAATTAAATCTCTATGCCCTTAGTTGTCAGAGGTGCATGGAGCAGTAGCCATGTACTGAAGGGAACAGACTGCATTTAGGGGCCAGTGATTCTTCGGTATTCTTGTGAGCTGTTGGTCTTCACACTGAATTTTTACCTAAAGGTGCCTTTTTAACTCTACATCATTAGAAGATCTCCATGCTTTTCTGTGTAGAGTACCAGACAGTTGGGTACTTTGAGGGAGTGAAGGGGTGTCTAAAGAAGAGATGCTCCCAAGATAGCCTCTGTGAAGGCTATTTGAGTATTACCTTGCTGAAAGGATGTGCAAGTAGGTATTGGTCAAGCTTTCTGCCACCATGAGTTGCTTAAAGCAAGCAAAATGTTGTCTGTGTTCTCCTTCCTGGTAGCTGCCAGTCTTGAGAAGGCCAAGGGGGTGTTTGCACTTCCATCTCCAAGCCCAGCAGATCTGTATTAGGAGTGGGCTAGACTTCTGGCCAATAATTGCCCATAGCTTTAAAATGCAACTGTGTAGTCCAAAGGATGCTGGGTTTCTGAGGACTGTGCACTGGCCCGGGGGTGGTGGTTACTGTATGCTTGGGAATGTGTAGCTGTTCATTTTTTGGACCAACATAAAGGTAGTCACAGTACGCTGGATTGTACACAAAACTAGCTTCCACCCTTTAACTGCTGGCGTGTGAGCATTATTACTTCAGAATGAATGAGGTGTTGAATCTCTCGCTCACGGCAGATTCTTTGTGAATTGATGGATTAGCCCTTGGTTTTAAATTGTATCCCAGAAATTGTCAGGGAAAGGGGGCTCATATTACTGTGGCTACGGCTCAGAATTAAGTAGAAAGAGCCCCTTGCATCCCCTCCTCTTCCCTGTGCCACTGGCGCATCCTATTTACCACAAGTTCATTAACTGGCCTTAATCTTCTCTTCTTGGCTCTTTTTGTGCAGATCTTTGATGGGGAAGTAGGAACTTTGGCTTCCCTTCTGAAAGTTGTTCTGATCTTTTCATTTCCATTGCCAGTCCTTTCTCACAGTATTCCTTGCCCCCATGTCTCCCCCACCCCCACTTGCCCTTTTTACGAAGCACTTTGGATGATCATCTCCCTCCTTTAATTTTAAGCTCAGGGTTTTTGGGGTACTTTTAGTGCACATCCGCTGTAAGAGTTGATCACAGATGAGCTCACATCCACTGTAAGAGTTGGTCACATATGAGCTCATCACAATTGTACATAATAAAACCGCACCATACTGACAAAAATAAAGGCATAACAAAATGGAGATGCTGGAACTTCTACCAAGAGAGCACCCTCGGCTGTAAAATTTTAAAAATATATAATTTATATGTATGCAAAGAACAACACCCCTTGTATCTAGTCAGTAGTGAGGTTAGTCCTTTTTTAATGTTAACCCCTCTTTTTGCATTTGACATTTGCCAAACCTTGTCGGTAGTTGAGAGTTCCAAGTAGTGATAGAGTTTTTTAGATTGGTGGCTTACTCAGCTGTCTCGTTCTTCTTCCTCACTCTCCTCCCCTCCTTTCTATCTTTTGCAAACTTCTTGAAATGTTTACAGGCTTGCACCTATCTACTTTAATTTTTTTAAAGCTGTACTTGGTATTTTATTTTTACACATTTCTGAATGATGAACGTAGGGTGATATCGTTAGTTGGGACATGATTCTTTTTTTTCTGCCAAAGGTATTTTTTGCTATTCTTGTGTTTTATTTTTCTGTTTTTACAAAATGTTTGTGTTTATAATTTGGTTGTCATTCAGACTGAGACATATTTAATTTCCCTTTCTTCCCCCAACCCCATGTATGATTTTAACAATTACAGACATTAGATGTAGGAGTCTAGCCTAAATGATGTAATCTTGTTTATTTCCCCCCTTCTTCAGTCTTGTACAAATGAATAAGAGAAATGTACAATCCCACTGTACTTAATGCACGGAACGCTTGGCAAATAATTATGTCAGTGAATTTGAAACTTGTATTAAACACTTTAGACATTTGTAGAAGGGAATTCATAGAATTTTCACTTATATACTAAAGGTTTTTTGTGCAGTTCTCATTGCAAAAAATAAACATTTGTACTGAAGATATGAAGTACACTTTTTTTTCTTTGATCTTTTGCTCTTGTACAGGAAGACTTGGCAAAGGCTACACTGAATGTTGGGTCCCAGCTCATCAACTGGTTTCCCTCACAGTTCAAATTTCAGTTGTATGTTGTACAAGCTCAGTTCTCTGAAAGCCCTCCCCAGTACAGAAATTGCCACTGCAATTAGTTTTCTAATAATATTTCAAATCTACCCAATAACAAATGCTGAAATATCAGCACTGCAACCTATATATGCTCTAATGAATAAAATAATTTGTTCTGCATTTAATAATTTTATAATTTCATGATGTTTTAATTATTTTATTGCTTTTTATAAGTTGATTAAATGCTTATTAAAAAATTAAGTCTGCCCCATACCAAATGTTGAAATATCAGGACTGCAACCCATTAAAATAGGACTGCAACACAGTCAAAATCCAAAGCTGCCAGACAGTACTAAAAACAGGATGTTTTGTTTGTTTATTTATATTAAATTTGTATAGATCTCAGGGCAGTTCACACCATAAAAATACAAGATTAAAGCACAAAATATATAATAAATATGCACAAAACCAAAACACCAGTAACCTCTGTTCCTCCTGCCCAACACATTTTAAAGGGTATAGGATGTCTATTAGCCCAAGGCCTGGTTGAACAGGAACGCATTTGCCAGGCAGCTAAAGGTGGGTAATGAAGGCGCCAGCTGGACCTTCCTGAGGAGAGCACTCCACAAATGGGGATCCACTACAGAAAATGCTCCTACTGTTGTTGCCACCCTCTCATGGAGGAAGCGCATGAAGAAGGGCTCATATGATGATTGCAGGTTCCAGGTCAATTCATATGGCGAGAGGCAGTCTTTGAGATATTGCAGTCCTGAGCTATTAAAAGGCTTTATAGGTCAAAACCAGCACTTTGAATTGGGCCTGGAAGCTAATTGGCAGCTAGTGAAGTCAGGCCAGGATCAGTGTAATATGCTCAAACCAGCTTGCCCCCATGAGCAACCTGGCCACTGAATTCTTCACCAACTGAAGCTTCCAAATTGACTTCAGAGGCAGCCCTACTTATAATGCATGTCAGTAATCTAACCTAGAAGTAGACCACAGAAGTTAGGCTATCCCTGCCCAGATAAGGGCACAGCTGGGCCACCAGCTGAAGCTGATGAAAAGCACTCCGTGCCACTGAGGCCACTTCAGCCTCAAGCGACAGCAAAGGATCAAGAAGTACCCACCCCCCAAGCTACATACCTGCTCGTTCAGAGGGAGTGTAACCCCACCAACAGCAGACAACCTCCCATCCACCCAGTCTAAAGAACCGCTTCAGTCCTATCTGGATTGAACTGCAATTTGTTTGTTCTCATCCAGTTAATTACCAAGGCAAGACAACATTCCAGCACATCCACTGCCATACCTGTAGACGTAAAGGAAAAGTAGAGCTGAGTGTCATCAGCATATTGCTGACAACGTACTCCAAACTTCTGCATAACCCCACTCAGCAGTTTCATGTAAATGTTAAGCAGCATAGGGGGTAAAATCAAATCTTGAGGAACCCCACACTGAAGGCTCCATGTGCTGCCGAAAAACACACTAAAGCATTATCCTCCGGAACATACATACTTCAAAACTCTTCTGACAGGTGGGAAATTAAAGCTGACTGAAACAAACATGAGCTGATTTTCACACAAACATGATTAATACCAATTTTCATTATTATTACCATAGGGTACACACAATGATACAATTCTGTTCATAGTGGTGGAATGATTACACCTCATATAATCGAATTGGTTACTGACAGGCTCCCTGTTAAATTTCTATAACATCCACTTGAAGATCATGGCAGTTTACAATATAAAACCACAGAAATGCATACCATAATAAACAAAACCAATAACCCCACACACATAGTTTAAGAGGCCATAGCTTGTTATTTATAACAGTATACAAGCGAGCACATTATTATTCATATCAGATGCACATCAGTATTGGTTTGCATATAGTAGTATAGAGGGGTTTTTTTTCTAGAAAAAGAGGTGGTGGAACTTGCTGAGCATCCACCCAAATTTGTTGAGCTGAAAGGCTGCCAGAACGCACCTAAGAGGTTCTGCTGAGTTCCAGCTTAAAAAAAGCCCTGGTATTATATACCCATTCCTAGTAATGGCAAGCTCTGGAAACGTTCCCATGTCCCACAAGTAATTATTGCCAGTAAGTCTGCAATCCTTAACTGAGGATACATTCATTATAGCTGCTAATAATGCGAGTGACATGTTCTTATCCACACTAGCAGCAATATTCCTCTTAAGCCTATAGATAGCACATTTGTGTTCATCTGTGCACACCAAGGAACGTATCAGCTGGCATGGAGGAAGTACAAGAAATATGTGGGATGTGGGGAGAAACACAGTTCAATGAGACTGAGCATGCTCAGTGGCCACAGAATGCTGTGTTTTAAGTTTGGGGATAAGAACACTTGGAGGGATGATGGATAAGCGTACCCTGGAAGACCGCACTCCATACTGCAATATTTTGTTGCATATATAATAAGCAACTTTGTTTTATTATTGAATTATCCAAAGTGCTGAAAAGCTGGTTTGAATGGTGACACCTAGGACTATTCCTAGAACTGCAAGTATCCCTAACACAACTGCGCAGTCTTGTGTTTCTTACCTGTTTTGCACTGGGAGCTGAGTATTCTCCTGGGAAAACTGACATCTGAAGCTGTCATCTGAAGGGAGAAACAAATAAATAAGGTCAGGCATATAAGCACCAGGATGGCCTAGGCCTGCAACTTAACTTCTGAGCAGACGGATGTCTCAGTAATCAGGATTTTAACCATGTTTTATCAAATATCTACTTTCTACAACATGTTGCAAGTATTTGAACAATTGTGATACCCCAGTGGCAGGCCCATGCAGAGCTTGTCTGAAGCCTGGGAAGTGTCTTGTTAGAATAAAGCTATAAACTCAAACAAAAAAGCAGCCGGTCCATGGAAGCCCCCTCTCCCACCAACTTAGTCCTCCGAGGCCCAAGGCAAGTATACCTGGCTGCCCACCCACTTTTGCAGGAACATGCCACTGAAAGAGGGAGTCCCCATTTTCTGACAAATTTCAGTCCCCAAGATTGTGTGGGAATAGATCAGTAATGTAAGGGTTCACTTTTAATGCCACCCATTTAGTTGGAAAATTATGGTGCGGTTGGTACCAATCATTGAAACAAATAGCTCTTATACCAGGGAGGTGCAGTGGGCGAAGCCCTGTGGTTTCTGATGGTATTGAGGCCAGAGCCAGATGTAAAACACTGGTTTCTGGCATGTGCAAGGGTGGAATTCAACTTTTAAAAGCTTTCTGTTCATCAATGATGTACAGCTGAAAGCACCTTGGGAGGGGAAGCAATAATTCAGCTTTGTCCCTTGCTCTTTTTTTACAACAGGAAATCTGGGGAAGCAATGTGTGTTTGGGGGGGAATAGCTTGAAAACATTCCTTTTTAAACAATAGGTTTTGTATTCTTTTTCTCTTTAATATACTGTTAGTGCTGGCTCTTGGCATTTTTGCTTCTGTTTTTAGTTCAGTTATATATATAAAATGAATTTTCAGATTTCTCCCTTCCGAGTAAAATGGGTTTTTTGGACTACAGGCATACCACGTATCAGGACTCCAGTTCATGGGCAATTTCACAACCTTCATGAGTCGATGACGTCCAAATTCAACTTATCTAACAAGCGATACTATTTACATATGAGCTAAGCAGAGGATTCCGTTTCCTCCACCCATTTTAGCATGTGACGCTTAATGTGCCCTGAGAATGAGGATGTACATCCTGATATTTTCACCAGCTATCATTGCTGATCTTAACTCTTGAAAAGCCCACAAGGACAGCATGACCATGACAGCACTCTGCTGCTGTTACCAAGGAACTAGAATTCAGAGGTAGATTGAAGGTAGCAGATAGCTACCATGGCCTTGATAACCCTACCCTCCAGTAATTATCTAATCCCATTTTAAAGCTGTCTAAATTGGTGGCTATCACCATTTCCTGTGGTAACAACTTCCGCATTTACTATGCATTGTGTGAAGAGGTACTTTTGAGTCTCCCACTATTTAACAGGTTATAGCGTTATATGAAGGAGAAACCTTCCCTATTGTCCCTTTCTCTACACCATGTATAATTTTATACACTTTATTATATTTCCTCCCCAGCTGCTTTCCCTCTAAGCTATTAAGCCCCGAATGAGTAGCACCAAGCATTTTACACCTATTGTAAAACACACAGCTAGTTGGGAATGAATGTATTATTATGTATTATGTTCTGTTACTAATAATATACTTCGGCCCCAATCCACCTGTGGTGGTATGTGGGTGGTTACTTTTAACTCGCCCAGATTGAATTCCTGTCTTTTCCTGTTTATATCCCCAAGTACACCTGCCAGGACGCACCTAATCTCCTTAACCATTAATTTTAATTATATTTAAATGTTTTAATTGCTTTGTTTAGATTGGTAATTTTAATATTTATGGTAAACCGTTTGGTGGGTAGGTCTGTTAGATATAGAAACAAAACTAAAGCAAAGTTGTTCAGTCTCTGGGCCCGGGAGAGCTAAAAAAAACCCTTAAATTTGGATCTGCTCGGAGTCTAACAACGGGGTCGGTTACTCCGCTCTATAGGAACGACCATGGGTTGGGGTTGAGGTGGGGTTTGAATCATGGGCGTAGCCAGGATTTTTGTTAGTGGGGACAGGCTTTTGTTAGGGGGGGCAGAACCTCAAATCTGTATGGATTATGGGGGGCTTGGCTACGCCCATGGTTTGAACCCGAGTGGGGCCCTTCAGCTAAATGAAAGAAAAGGCCATTTGTGCGTCGGGCGGGGTGCCACTTCCCCTCCTTGAATCCCTGCGAGGTTCCTGGGAGTTAAGCGGGCCTTAACAGATGGGGGTTTTCTTGAGGAAAAAGAACTCGACCAATACCCGGCTTTCTCTTGCCAGCCACCATGCTAGAAACGGAGTCTCCTTCGGGCGAGGTCAGGGCCCTCTCGGCGGGCGCGGGGTCGAAGCGGCGCCCTGAGCTCCGTCAGGCGAGCGGGGAGCTGCCGGGAGCAACAACAACAACCGCCTCTCACCCCCACCCCACCCCGAGCGGGCTTTGCCCTCGTGGTCGCTCCGACGGGGCGGAGCTCTGCGCCCGACGCTGCACTGAGGAGAGCGCGAGGCCCCGAGGCGTGAGGCGAGCAGCTCCTTCGCCTTCCCCGCCCTCGGGTGCAGAGCTTCTCCCCACGAGCGCAGAGATAGCGGCCTTCGCAGGGGGGGAGGAGCCGGAGGGGCGGCTTTTTAAACGGAGGCAGGAGCGGGTTGGATTGCGAGAGCAGGAGCGGCAAGGTTGAGAGTGTGGGAGATCCATGGGGGAGCAGGCAGAGCTACTTACGGAGCTCACCTTTTCGGGGAGCTGAATTCGAGGGGCACCGTCTACCAAAGGATTGTTTGGCGCCAGAATTTGAGTGGGTTTCCTCACTGATTGCAGGTAGGAAAAGTGGCAAGACGGGTTAGGATTAGCGCTTTTCTGACTGGCAGGAGGAATTGCATGGACGACGCCACCTGAGTCAGCGGGGCGATCATGGGACGTGGGTTTGGGGAAGATTGCCGACGGGAGACTTTCTATGGAAACGGCCTCCTAGCCTTTGACCCCCAGGGCAGGACTCCGTTTGTAACAAGCCTGGCAGGGAGATAAGATAGCGACCTATCTTATCCAGCCTCGCTGGAAGGAGGCGCTACTGTTAACTATGTCTACTCAGAAGGAAGTCCTATTGATTTCACTTGGGTTGCCCCCATCTTAATGGGGTTAGGATTGCAGGTTTAGTGCACTTGGTTTGAGTTTGTTGTTGATTCCCACCCCCCTCCCTGCTATGCTACCCGTAGTTTTTGTGCGAAATTCTGCCATGCTTATTGTATCTCACAGAAACTGGGAGCTCCCGCAGCATCCTGAGAAAGATTTTGCATCTTGTTGCTGCAAAAAGAAGAACTTAATTTCTGACTTCGTCCTAGTGATGTCTGCCTAGGCACCCTGTACCATCCTTGAAACTAGAATACTGTTTTGTTAGTTACTTAAACTGCTACAGGTCATGTGTGTGTTTGAGTGTGTGGCCTGGCCCTAAAGGCATTCTCAATAGCATCTAAAAGAAGAATCCTTCTGTAAGAAACTACCTTATGCCAGGCATTGAACCTGAGACCCTTGACATACAAAGCATATTCTCTACCCCTGAGCTGTGGCCTCTCTCTTGCAGCGCTGGACAACAGGAGGAGATGGCATCTCTCTCACACTTCTTACTGGTCCCTACACGCCTGATGCTGAAGGTCTTTAATGTTATGTCCCAGCTGTCTATGTATAGTGCTGCTTCCCTTGCTGCTGTCTACTACTGTTGGTGGGCCCTATCGCTAGTGGTGTCTAAGGGCCCTTTCCAGGTGCTCCGCAAGAAGAGGCGGCAGACTCCACCAAGATGTCTCACTGATGCCTCGCATGGGGAGCACAGCTTTGTGACGCTAAAAGTGAGTACAGTGGCAGGAAAGTGGAGGGGGGAGGCCATAGTCAGGTGCTCACAGACAGCAGCTGAAGCAGGAGGTGAAGGCAGGATTCTGGGCTGCTGCTGTATTTGATAGACTGGGAGTAACATAGGAAACAGCCAGGGCCGTCTTAAGCATATCCGGCGCCGTGGTTCAAAGATCCCTCCAGCTCCCCACCCCCCCGTTCCCAGAGTTGCCGACCTTTTTACAGCACTGCCGGCAGCTTTGCAGGGCTGGAGGAGGCGGGCAGTGGCTGGAGGGCAGCTCCTCCGGCGGGGAAGAGGCGGAGGCTCCGGGCACGGCGCTGCTTCGGCGTGGTGGGCAAGGGCAGTGAGCTGATGCCAGGAGGCGCCGCGTCCAGCCTCCGCCTCTTCCCAGGCGCCCTCCAGAACTTGGCGCCCCGCACCACTTGCCTCTATGGGCAAGACACCCCTGAAAACAGCCTATTGCCAGGTCAAACTATTTGTCCCTCTAGCCTGATATTTTCAATGGTGACTGACAGCTATTCTTCAAAGTCTTAGGGGCAAAGAGTCTTTCTTATCAGCTGCCTCTTAACAGGAGATGTCACAGATTGTGAACCTGTCACTCTATGCATGCAAAACTCTGAGCTCTTGTCACTGAGCTCTTGTCTGTGTCTGTGTGTAACTGTCCTATTTCTCTGTCCTTTGGGGGCTCAAGAACTCAGGGCTGCGTCTCCACTATGTTGCTGCTGGCGAGGAAGGAGCCCAGCTGATGCTTTTCTTGCATGGATTTCCCCAGAACTGGTGAGTGTCGCTGTGCCGTGTGGTAGTTGGAAGAAGTGATATCAGCCTGGAGCTGATATCAATTTACTGCAGGTGTGGCTCTTGCAGGAAGTCAGCCCACATATCTGTCAGCCATTGTGTTAGAGGAGTTTACTGCAAAGTTAAGGAGAAGGTATTGAACAGAAGGATTAACTTCCCAAAGGAAATGACCTAGAGGAGATGATGTTACTCAGCTACATGCTATCAAGCTTCTATGATGCACAGCGAATGACCAGGTGTTCACCACCAGTATTGCTATTATTATTATATATTTATTTATACCATGCCTTTTTTCCTGACAAAAGGCGGCTTTCAGATTAAAAACAAGAGTAGCTAAAAACATAGAAAAAAAACTATCAGTAAAAACAATTAAATCTTAATGGAATTAAAACTATATACATATATAAAATCTATTTAAAGCATACAAATAAGTACAATAAAAACAATACCAGTCCTTTCATTAAAAGCAGTCAATTCCCCAAAGCCTGTTGGAACAGAAGAACAACAAGGCGGAAGGCATTATTCAAAGCATATATATATATATATATATATATATATATATATATATATATATGGAGAGGCAAAAACTATAAAAGCTGCAGAGCAGGGGAGCCCTCCTCTCTACTTACTGGTAATCCCATTGTAACTTGGCTGTATTTCAACAGGTTTGCATGGCGCCATCAATTGCAGGAGTTTAAGCGGGCATTTAAGGTGGTGGCCCTCGATTTGCGGGGCTATGGCTTTTCCGATGCACCAGCTGGTTCTGAGCACTATCAGAGGGAAGCTCTGCTGGCAGATGTACATGGTGTCATTGACGCTCTGAGCCCCAGTGAGAAGAATGGTGAGAGTGAAAATGGTGGTTTTGGAGGAAGGGTCCGGTTTGCCACTGCAGTGGCTTGGCTACTGGCAATGGGAGGAGAGTGCCATGCATTCAACCTGCTTAAGCTTTCAAGTATTACATGGATGCTTAATGGGCTTCCTGAAAATTAATCGGTGTTTGGGTTGGGGAATTGTCAAGCAGGCTGATACTAGTCCACATTGTCTCTATTCTGATGTCTTCTATTTGTCTTTTAGAGATTTCTAAGTGCATCCTGGTGGGGCATGACTGGGGTGGATCCATAGCTTCTGAGTTTGCTGCTTGTTACCCCAATTTGGTGGAGAAGCTTATTATTATGAATGCTGTTCAACCACATGTCTTAGGAGGTGAGGCTTGTGCTATTGGGATTTGGTACTCACTATGATTGTGTGCAGCTTTTGACATTCACTAATTCTAAGCAGGATTGAAAAAGGGAGAGAGGAGCCTGCATCTGCCAGGGACTAGTCCCTGCTGCACAGTTAAATGGTCACTCTGACTGCATTGCCCTTAGGATGCACAGCCTGCATAAGCCATCACTGTTACATTACAGCTCTTTTTTGAGGAAGAGGAAGGGAGGTTGTCTGATCTATCCAAGTGCCTGACACCAACACAGCTTATGATTAGATGGAAGCCTTGTACCAGGAGTACATTAAAAAACACAGCCAAGCTTCTCCCCCCACCCCCACCCCCACTGCTTGGACTGCAAGTTGATCCAGATGTTAGAGGGAAATAGATGAGAGCAACCCCAGTTGAGCCCTCTACTTTATTTTGAATATAGTTTTCTGGTTGTGGTGAATTTTTATTTTTTATAAAGTATTTTCATTTCAGTTATGCACAAAATAGATGCAAAAGCAAATAAAAAGAAGAAGAAACAAAGGGTCATATATTGATTCTCTTGATGAATAGTTCTGGTGATATTTAAAATGTGGCAGGCAACTTATTTTCCCTTCCACCTTGCAGAATATTTTTCACAATATCCCACCCAGCTGCTGCGATCCAACTACATGTTCCTGTTCCAGCTGCCAAAGCTGCCAGAGCTCCTGTGGTCTTTAGATGACTTCTATGTGAGTGCAGGGTGGGGAGTTTGCCTCACCATTCATGCCTTCTTGCATTAGGAATGTAAATACAGCAAATCTCTTTTCCAAGCTGTCTTAACTTTGCGAAGCCAAAGCGCTTTATTCTCTGCTGGTGACTGTTCATTCTCTTCGCTCAATGCTGAGCTACAAATCTCAAATGTGTTTCATGGGCATATCCCAAACCCTTCTGCCAGGCTGCTTTCAGCTCTGCATGAAGGGTGATTCTCTCTGCTTTGGTTTGTCAGAAGCCTAACCCTGTCTCTTCTGCCCCCTCCACCACAGCCTCACTTCATACAGAGAGTGCCTTGTGTTTAAAGCTCACCAGTAATAAATTTGAAAGGGTGGTGGTACAGTTGTACCTTGGTTCTCAAACACCTTGGTACTTGTACGTTTTGGCTCCCAAACGCCGAAAACCCGGAAGTGTTCCAGTTTTCAAACGTTCGTTGGAACTCGAACTTCCAGCACGGCTTCTGCAGCTTCCGATTGAGTGCAGGAAGCTCCTGCAGCCAACCGGAAGCCGTGCCTTGGTTTTCGAATGTTTTCAGAAGTTGAACAGACTTCTGGAATGGATTACATTCGAGAACCAAGGTACAACTGTATTTACGCTAAATAAGGGGCAGTCATAATCTATTCAGACATTGCATACTATGAACAAGTGGGATATGTGAGCAGGCGCAAGTACATTTGCTTTAACACCCTCTCTGGATTATTTGGAGGGTGACAATCTGTGACAGGGAGGCTGCTCTTTATGTAGGCTCCTCTTATGATGTAGAGCCCTTGAAAATCTACATTGCATGGGAGGCCTACCTGAGTCAAGTAGAAAAGTCTCCCTGCTGCAGATGGCTACCCTCCAGCTTGTGGACATAGGATGGATCTAGTGCATTTGTTTTCACTCATGTGAATAGGGCAGATGATCAGTAGCAGATTACCTTTGTGTGGATAGTGGAGGCAGGCAGGCTGGGAAAAGCTTTAAATACTACTGATCTGATCTATCAGATAAAGACATATGGGCAGGGACAGTTTTTTGTTTTTAAAAGGAAGCAACACTGCTTACTCCATTGCCCTGCCCAAGGTGGTTTAAGCAAATATTTTTACAAATCTTTCTAGTATCATGAGCTGCCTCTGGCTTATTGAGGAAACTGTATTGTACAGGATGAGGAGGTGTGCATTTAATTAGCCTCTACATGCTGCTGTGTCTTTTTCTCTACAGCTAATAAAGTCTGTTATGACTAGCAAGAAGACAGGAGACCAGAATCATTTGACAGAGGAGGAGTTGGAGGCTTATCTGTATGGCCTTTCGAAGGACAGGGGTCTAGAACCATCCATGAATTACTACAGGAACATGTCCACGTGAGAGCCCATGTTTTCCCAGCTTTGATCATGTGTGGGATCGGCATTTTTTCGCAGAGGAAGAAACTGCTTGGCAGCAGTAGCCCTCTGGTCCTAATATTTGGAGGGCACCAAATTCTTTGTTGGATCATGTGGTGCTGAGGGGCAAAACACTCTTCCTCCTCCACAAATCTGTATTTAAATTCCAGAAAAGGGGATGAGAAAATCCTGTGACCATTCTGAGATACTTTAATTTCTAAAAGAATGTTCATTTATAGAATTGCAGCTAAAGCGTGGGTGTGCTGCCTTTCCAGATTTATGTCATGGCTTCAGTGCATGAGCCTCCCTAGGGTGGAAAGTGACACAACTCTGAAAAGTGGCGCAAAATGGGGAACTGATTTCTGTCCAATGCCAATTTGCAGGTTTCTTTTCTGTGTATCTTCTCCTACAGTTGGGTTCGTGCAAAGTGCAAGGATATTGTGGTGCCCACCCTGCTGATCTGGGGAGAAAAGGATCGATTCCTGGAACAAGGGCTTATCGTACCTATGGAGCAGAAAGTGTGCAAGAACATAAAGGTGCAGCTCATCCCTGAAGCAGGCCACTGGGTCAGTGAGGAGCAACCTAAGAAAGTCAATCAACTGATGTGGGCTTTCCTCCTTCAGAGAGACTGAGATGGAAAGAGGGAGTGACCTCTCTGTGCACTGCAAGCATCCCTCCCACCCAGCATGTAGGAAATTACAAGAACAGCCATTTGACCTGATGCTGGAGATCTGGTCCTTCTCTGTGTCCGGTGGAATGTTTCTACCCTATATTGGAACATGAGTTCCATGCAGCTTTTAACTGGTTTTGCTGCAAGTCTGTGTTCTTTGCACTACAATAAAAAGGATTTGATTCAGGGTTTTTGATGCGGACTTCCTGATGGTGAAACTGCACAGCTGTTGCATTCAGCAGAAAATCTTCTATCTCTCTCTGTAGCATGGAGGCATTAATACTCACGGAAGAGCACAGCTTTTCCTTCTATATTGCTTTTTGTTGAGTGTGCCTTAGCGCAGCAGAATCCGGAGCTAAGCTTTGTTCCCTGTTGCTGTTTCACACCCATTTTCATTGGCATCTTACTACCTTGCAAACTACACAGGAAAGCGACCCTTGGCATGGATCACATTGAAATAAACATTTTCAGCCTTCTTACTTCGCTGTCTACCTGGAATGAGTTAATTACACATTAGGAGGAAGCTGCTTCTTAACATGTGCTATTACCTGGGAAAATGACTGTGCCTGAGAACATCCTGGTAACACTTAGGGCAATTAGTTGGATGTCTTGAGAAGAGGCTTGAATTAATCCACTGCTCTTGCCAAAGAGAGGGTGCAGCGATTGATCTCATAGTGTGTGCCTCATCCCGCATGTGTGGTGGACTGGAGAAACGACAAGAAGAACACCAGTGTGTGTGTACATATGTGCAAAAGGAACATATATAGGTGACTTATAGGAACACAGTTGGGTGGAAGCTTCACATCTGCCAGGACTAAAGCTAGTCTTTGCTCTGGGAGAGAATGTCTGCCCATGAAGCAGTCTCCATAATAAAGAGTTTTGATACTACAGGTATTGTTCCCCAGTGTTGTGGACCTGATGTTCCAAATGGTGGCAGTTTGAAGTTGGTACAAAGCAGATGTGCCCTTTGGGCATATTCTCTAGAATTGCAAGTTAATGGTAAAAGTGCTTCTAGTGTGAATTGTGCCACCAGCTATGCTGCTGCTGTGCAGAGGCGGGAATTGAGTCAGGGATGGACTGGCAGTTCCTAATACTACTATGGGCCAAATTACCTGTGACGCGATGTGTATAAACAAGTGTACTTGATGTTCCTACTTTTATTAGCAGCCTCAAGGCCCTAATCTGTAATGTGCTTCCTATCCAGATGAGTTACCAGGACTGGTTTTCTGCTGAACATTACTCCCGGCAAGCTGTTTTGTGCCCTTGAAAGTTGCATGTAGTTTTTTGTTTTGTTTTTTTACCCCCAGTTGCATGTAGTTTTGACCCTCGGCGGACATCTGATAGTTCAGAAGCACCAGGATTTGAGGGCCAGGTTAGGCTCAAGGCAACCTGCGGCCAAAGCACAATCAGCAAGTGCTAGCGGATGAGGAAAGGCTTCTGCCTTTCCACCTGTCTGTTTCTGCAGACCAAGCTTCAAGAAGTCTTAACAGGCTGTCTTGTTTGACCTTCAGCTTTCTGTAACTGGGGTTTATGCTGGCATTCAATTGCTGTGGTTAATGCCGCATATTATCAAATAATGATAATATGGTCTAGGATCATCACTATATAGCTCCCACTGTATACTGAAGAAACAACTGCATTGTTCTTGTATCGATAGGTCTGCCATCCTGGGCTCCTTTGGAGAAAGGGTGGAATATAAATGTTCAACTTAAACATATAAGAAAATAAATATATAAATAAAACAAACAAAACATGGGGCAGAATGGCGCTAATGTTAACACACGGTTTAAAATGTAGAGCAGAGCATCTTTTGCTTCAGCTTAGGGTACAATGTATTAGCAAATATGAAACTTCTGCTATTTTCCATTCCAGAATCAATATTTTCTGCCAGGCATGTGATCAGAGCATAGCTGTCAACCTTTCCCTTTTCTCACGAGGAATCCTAGGGAATAAGGGAATTTCCCGCAAAAAATGGGAAAAGTTGACCGCTATGGATGAGAGGTGCTAATGAATCATCTGCAGTGAAGCTAGGAGGCAAGTGGTTGCTTCAAGTGAGCATGTGTGTGTGTGTGTCTAAACCTGGAACATGTAAAGTTAAATGTCAAGGAGAGGAGTTCTTGATTAGCCTTTTTCCCAGACATGTTTTTTAATTTTCTATGCCAGGTAATTATTTTTTAAAAGGTGGAGCATTCAACTCAAGAACCATATATACAGGCCTTGGAATCTTGATGAAAATATTGCTGTCTTGCAGCTCCACCACCAAAATCTCCTACCTCCTTTATGGAAATCTGTAAGGGCAGCATTGAGGAAGGGGCAGTTAAGGTGGGTAGGACACAAGGCTGGTTAAGTTATTGTAGCATTAGAAGCAGAGGAAATCCCACCATGCTTCTACCCCTCTCTGGCATACAATGAGAATAAAGTACAAAACATTTGCTTCCCCTCTCATGACACTCAAATCACACTGTCTGTCATTGTTACTGGATCTCTGTGTACCAGTTCACACATGATCTGTATCTTATACATATATTTACAGAAAAACTAATAATGGGGAAAGAGCAATATCATCTTTTGGAATCTTTAGTGGAGACTGTTGTGAGTCACAGACTTTCTTGCAATGGACCTGATTATTCAGCTTAAGTTTGGGGGAAATTGGAAAAAAAATAGCATAGCTCACTTGGGGAAACTAGCAATAACCGCTACAATCAGAGTATGTATGAACAAAATACATTAAGGCCCACGACAGCAGCTGCTGGCAAAGTTATACAGTGCATGCTTGGTTTCATTCTGAAGCTAGAATGCAATCAGTACAGTACTGTACTTCAATGTTTGCAGGGGGAGCCACCTTGTGGGTTCTGTGTGCAACAACTACTCCTTTAGTTTTGGAAAGTGACATTACAGCGAATGGGGAAAATTAAAGTTCCCAGGTAGGGAGAGAGGAGTGATCAGGTCTTCATGTCATTTTGCCTTCAGAAAGGGTGGTGCTGCTAGTGGGACAGGGAAAAGCACAAAAGGTGCCCAAGAATAGAGCAACTCAGTTGATGCCCCTTCCAACTTGACGCTCTAGGTACTTGCTTGGTGTGCCATAATTGAAAGTCCCACGGGGAGAAGTGATTGAAGAGCGAGAAGAAGAAAGGAGATGGTGAAGAAAGCAAAAAGATAACAGAAATAAAAAAGACTAGATGAACTCTGTACAGAGATTGCTTCCTTAGCAGATGGAACATGACTGTAAAGAGAGCAAGTGTGGTGCAGTGAGTAGAGCAAAGGTCACAAATGTCTTTTGGCCTATGGGCACATTCTGAATTTTGAGAGTGAGTGCTGTGGGGCACCAGTCAGAAAATGAGTGCCATGGAGGCATGGCATAACACAAAGCCAGAGAGAGAATCATTTATTTATTACATTTATATCCCATCTCTCCTCTAAGGAACTCAAAGGCATGGTGAAGCTTTTCCCAGTATTGTTATTTACATACGATAAAGACAACCTGCTGAGTTTTTGCCTGCTATATACTGGTAGTTGTTGAAATAAGACAAATCCCTGTACCCCTCCCCCAGTACCAGCCCTAAACCAAAGCCTAGGCTGCCATCCTTTGCCCACTTAGGCCAACAGGGTCTTCTTCTGTTCACTTATCACCATTTTTAAGTGCACCACCAGACCACCTAGCCCATTGTATCCCCACCAAGCGCCTCAACTTCCAAAGTAATTTCAGTTGTCCTGCAGCTTGCCTGCAGGAAATCTCAGCTAGCATACAGCTTAGAGAAGAAAGTTTTGTTTATTGTCAAGCTGTAGTTTTGTGTTCTTATGTTCTATTACCAATAAAATACTTCGGTACCAATTCAGCTGTAGAGGTAGGTGGCTGTGACTACCACCCACTATACCTTTAAAGCACATTCAAAGCACATCCTTTCCCTCAAAGCATTCTGGGTACTGTAGTTTACTCAATCCAGAGTTACAATTCCCAGCAGCCCTTAACAAACTACAGTGCCCAGAATTCTTTCAGGTGGGAGGGAATGAATGTGTTTCAAAGGTACTTACCCGAAAAGTGGGCTGTTCCCTTGCCTGATCATGGACAGTTCAAAGAGACTCTGGTGATCTGGTGCGTGAATATGTGTTGTGGTAAGCATAGCTCTGCAGCCGAGTTAAAAGATAAGGTCATTTATGTGTCAGGGGCAGGAGTCATCTCGCCTTCCTCTGACCGTCCGAGGTTTCCAAAAGCCAAAGCGGGCGTTAGCAAGCTGACCATGGTGCGGAGAGGAGTTCGAAGCTTCCGGCTCTCTCGGCACGAGACTCTTGGCTGTGGGTTCGAGCCCCACATTGGGCAAAATATTCCTGCATGGCGGGGGGGGGGTGTGCGTGTGTGTGCGCGCGCGCGTGTGTGGACCAGATGACCCTCGTGATCCCTTCCATCTCTATGATTCTTGCCGCCGTGCCTGACTTGTAGGAGGCGGGGTCTCCTTTGGGTGAGATCCGGCCCTGCGACCGGGCCCTCCACGCCTGGCTCCCTGGGCGTTCGCTCTCTCGGCGGGCCCTCGAGATCAAGCAGGCGAGCGGGGGGGTGGAGGGAAGCAGCTGCGGACGAGAGCCGCCCCCGTCCCCTGAGCGGGCTCAGCGCAGGCAGCTCGTCCCTCCGCCGGAGAGAGGCCTGGTCGGCCGAATCCCGTTTGCCCTGACGGGGCGGAGCTCTGCGCCCGACGCAGCCGCGGAAAGAGGCGGGGAAGGAAGCGCTGCTGCTCCCTCGCCTTGCCGCCGCCGCTACTGCTTCCCTTGGCGGGCGGGGAGGAGCTGGAGGGGCGGCGCTGCCTTTATAAAACGGAAGCGAGTGGGTCGCGGGAGGAGGGGGAGACTGAACGCGCCCGGGCGGCGTCGAGTGACTCCCCGCTCCTTGAGGTACCGACCACCGAGAGAGAGAGTTTCGGTTGCCCGCGCCACTGACTATCTCAGCTTGGGAGCCCCACCGCTTTATCCGAAGGCAGCCAGGAACGCCAAGAACCCAGCCGTGTTAGCAGGCGAGCACCCCCGCTTGGGTTTGCTGGATACCGAGAGTTTGCTCGGTTGAGTTCCTGTGGATACGCGTCGTGCCTCCGGTGACAGGACTCCCGTTTGTAACGCGGCTCAGTCCGAGTTTCTGGTCTTCTGAGAAAGGACTTGCAACCGGTAGTGTCGTGGCAGATCCCGAAGTGCAGGGTCCTCATAACAGCCACGGCCCTTCTAAGATTATACAGTAACTAAAAAAATTATACAAGAATCATTATTAGGGTGCGTTGTAACAATGAATGCAGATCCCAACGTGCTGCCTTTCAGCTAGATCTTCTATTTTATGTCCACATACATGGGCAAATGTTTTGGAGTGCAGTTTAAAGTGGGTTCAGTGTATCCCATGTGTGCATAATTGTCACATTTGCACAATGTTGTCCTCATCCAAGTGGCAACCTGCACCCTTTAGTTCAGATTTGTCCATTCTGTGGATAATGCAGTAAGGGTGGGGATCCAACATAGACCTGTATGATCCCAGCCATAGGTGTACTGACTGAAGCACATTGTGTGAGCATTTTTTAAAAGGTGTGTGGTAACTTTTGCTGGGTGCCATCTATCATAGCACCCTCCCTTTACTTCAATTAGTGAGAGGTTCTTCTTGGTGGGCTGCTGGTGGGGTTGTTTGGGAACACACTTTTTACATTTTTCCAACAGTGTTCTGTGCTAGTCTGGTATATCCAAAAGCTCGTATCTAAAAATAAACAAATACTTGCATGTATGCGCACAATGGACCTCAGGTTTCCACAACTCAGGGAAGGAGGCTAGGGAAGTACTACGGTAATTAAGAGGAGGGGACAACAACAAACAGTGCAAATATATTCCATCAAGCACTGCCCACTAGTGGTGATGGTAAACGCTGAGCTGGAGTTCACTTAAAAGTGCTCTTATAAGGACAAAGATGCACAGGGAAAAAATAGGATCTGTGCATTCCATGCATGCATTAACACTGGTGTATCCTCAGCCTTAGAGCAAGTCAGAGCATTGGTTTATCTACCTCAGGACTGACTACAGCAGCAAGTAACATTTCTTAGGCTGCATAACAGTGGTGCATACAGAAGAGGGAAAAGGTTGCATTCCAACAATGCAAAAGTAAAAAGTTTCTACAGACAATTTTACACACCAAGAAAAGTGGCAGTGGCCCAGGAAAGTCTCACAGGGCTTTTGCCCAGTGGACCTGAGGTTCCCCACCCCTGATCTACATTAACCAGAAGCAGCTCTTGGGCAGGGTTCTTGCCCAGCTCTACTTGTAAATGCCAGGCATTCAATTTGGGATGCAAAGCATGTTCTTACTTCTGAACTGCAGCCTCTCTCTTGCAGCCCCGAACAACAGGAGGGGATGGCCTCTCTCTATCGCCTCTTACTGATCCCCACACGCCTGATGCTGAAGGTCTCTAATGGCGTGTCCTGGCTGGTTGTGTATAGTGCCTCTTGCCTTGCTGCTGCCTTCTACTGTTGGTGGGCCCTATCGCTAGTGGTGTCTAGGGGCCCTTTCCAGGCGCTCCGCAAGAAGAGGCGGGAGACTCCACCAATATGCCTCACTGATGCCTCGCATGGGGAGCACGGCTTTGTGACACTAAAAGTGAGTACAGTGGAGGAGAAGGAGGAGGCTTCCAGCCATAGTCAGGTGCTCACAGACAGCTGCTGAAGGCAGGATCCTGGTCATGTATTTTACAGGTTGGGAGGAACATAGGAAGCTACTTATTACCAGGTCAAACTATTTGTCCCTCTACCCTGATATTTTCAAAGGTGACTGGTAGCTGTTCTTCAAAGTCTTGGGTGCAAAGTGTCTTTCCCCCAGCAGCCTCTTAAGAGGAGATGTCACAGATTGTGAACATGTCACTATCACTGAGCTCTTGTCTGTGTGTAACTTTCCTATTTCTCTGTCTTTTGGGGTATCAAGAATTCAGGACTGCGTCTCCATTATGTTGCTGCTGGCAAGGAGGGAGCTCAGCTGATGCTTTTCTTGCATGGATTTCCCCAGAACTGGTAAGTATCATTGTGCTGTGTGGCAGTAGGAAGAAGTGCAATGCCTGGAGCTGATGTCAGTTTACTCCAGTTGTGGTTCATGCAGGAAGTGATAGGGCACAGATCTGTCAGCCAATGTGTCACGTGATACCTTTCTGGCCAGCAAATTCCTGCAAATCTGGGGCAAAGGTCTTGGACAGAAATATTAACTTCCCAAAGGAAGGGACTTGATTGCTGCTGTCCTCTCATGGTGAATGACCATAAGGCCTTCATCATTAAATTGATTAATACAACTTTTTTTAGTGTTGACCTTATGCTACATAGAATCAGAAGCAATATGACTTACAGTAGACTTACAGTTTTAACAAATGAAGAACAAATGTAAAAGAGGTCATGATAAATTAAGCAAAAGCTTGGTGGGGGTTTCTTGATTTTAAGAGGGTGAGGAAGTGAAAAAAGGCAAATATTTATATTTAATTAAAATACCTTTAAATTGTCTTTCATCTAAAGATCCTAGGGTAGTGTACAATAAGTATTAATTAAATCATTTGTACACAATATAGAAATACAGTTCAAACCAGCAACCTTTGTAACAAATAATAAACAAACCAAGCAGCAAAAACTGTACAAGTTACAGAGCAGGACTAAAGCAACACAACAAAAGTACAGTGGTACCTCTGGATACACGCACCTCCGGTTGCGTATCCTTCAGGATGTGAACGCAGCAAACCCGGAAGTATTTTTCTGGGTTTTGCCATGCGCGCATGGGCAGAAGCGCTCTACTGTGCCGCGCACATGTGCAGAAGCGGTCTACCGCCGCATGTGCATGGGCAGAAGCGGTCCCTCCAGTTGCTGAAACCTTGGGATCTGACCAGAGCTCCGGAACGGATCCCAACCGGAGGTACCATTGTAGGCACTGATGTCCTGGAATTTTCAGGTAGAAAAGCCCTCCTCTCTACTTATCCCTTTATGGTTTGGATGTATTTCAACAGGTTTGCATGGCGCCATCAATTGCAGGAATTTAAGTGGGCCTATAAGGTGGTGGCCCTCGATTTGCGGGGCTATGGCTTTTCCGACGCACCAGCTGGTTGTGAGCACTATCAGAGGGATGCTCTGCTGGCAGATGTACATGGTGTCATTGAAGCTCTGAGCCCCAATAAGAAGAATGGTAAGAGTGGACATGGTTGTTTTGGAGGAAGGGTCTGGCTTGCAATTGCAGTGGCTTGGCTTGTAGCAATGGGAGGGAAATGTCCTCTGCTCAGTCTAGTTAAGCTTTCAGAAGTACTGCATGGGTGCTGAATGGAGCATTGTGGGGATGAACTGGTGTGTGAGTTTGGGAAATTATCTAGCAGGCTTGTAGCTTCCCACAGGCAGATACTTACTTGCCCATGATTGGTTGTGTCCAACTAAGTAGACCCACTGAAATAATAAGTTATTCATGTCCATAAACTTCACTTGGTCTATTTTGAGTATGATAAGCACTGAATACAGCCCATTGTCTCTGTTTCATTGCTTTCTATTTGTTCTTTATAGAGATTCCTAAGTGCATCCTGGTGGGGCATAACTGGGGAGGAATCATAGCTTTTGCATTTGCTGCCAGTTACCCCAATATGCTGGAGAAGCTGATTGTCATGGATGCTGTTCAACCACATGTTTTATTAGGTAAGTCTTGTACTGCCCTGTGATTTTGGTTCTCACCATGGGTATTGGCATTTTCTAGCTCTAAACAGGATTGAGGATGGAAGAGAGAAGCCTGCAGAACTGTAAATGGCCACCATGACTGGATTGCCTTTAGGACGCAGAGTCAGGGTGGGCCGTCATTTCACACCACAGATCTTTTGGGAGGAAGTGGGAAGGAGGCTGTTTGCTCAAGTGCCCAACCCCAACACACAAGCATTGCTTGTGAATAAATGGGAGCCTGGCAGCAGGACTTTCTAAAAAATAAAAATAAAAAAATGATCCCCCCCTGCCCTCATTGCTTGGACTGGAAGTTGACGCAGATGTTAGGGAGAAATAGGAAGCAACTCCAGTTGACATCTTTCACTTTATTTTGAAGATTGGTTTCTGAGAGTGGCATTCAACTAAGTTTTACATAGAGTACACCTGTTGAAATGAATGGACCTAACTTATTCACATTCACTAATTTCAGTGGGTTTGCTCTAACTGAAACATAGTTGAATACCACCCAGTATCTGGTAGCATTTCATGTGTGGAGAAATTGGCACTGCCCTGACACACAACTTATTTTCCCTTAAACCTTGCAGAATATTTTCCACGACATCCCACCCAGCTGCTGCGATCCAACCACATGTTTCTGTTCCAGCTCCCAAAGCTACCAGAGTTCCTGTGGTCCTTAAATGACTTCTACGTGAGTTGAGGGAACGGTTGGGGACTGGGTTCGAAAGCTCATGTTCTGTCATACTTGGAAGTAAGTTCATGCAGATTAACCGAAGGGTCCAATCATTTTATTCTGCTTTGGGGACTGATGGTTCTCTTCCACAATTCTAAAATACAGTTCTCAACTGTGTTTTATGTATTCATCCCAAATTTCTCTGTCAGTCTCCTTTCAGCTCTGGGTGCAGGGTTATTATTACTATTCTTTCTAAAATTTCTATACTGCCCTTCATCCAAGGTCATGCACTGGGCTCTCTGTCTTGGTTCATAAAATGCGTAATCCTGTGTCTTCTCCCACCTGCCTACCTTTATGTACACATGGCCTGGCTTTTAAAGTTTACTTCTAAGGTATTGACAGTGCTTTTTCCCCCTTAAAAAGTGTTTAGGGGTACTCTCATTTTGACTCAAGAAAATCACTATTTTATAGTTCAAATTGGGGGAAATAAATACAGTAAATGGACAAAAGTACAAAGATTCACAAAATGTTTGGGGTATGCGTCCCCCAAGAAGAAAAGCACTGGGTATTGATGTGGTGAGATTACTACCTAGAGTCTGGGATGAAGAGGCCATGGCAAGCTATGACATGTTCTAGTGCTGCCAGAGGGAGGGAGGACTATGACCTTCTTTGCTTATTCCTTCACTTCCCCATCCATTCCCCCCCCCCCGCCACTTGGCATACAAAAACGTAGCATACAAAGTTTTTTAGTCAGTGTGGAGATGAGTGCTGGGAAAGGCTTAAACTGTAGTCCAAAACACAGTTCTGCATCCTGTTCTCACAGTGACCAGCCACGTGCCTATGCAAAGCCCCAAAGCAGAACCTAAGCACAATAGCACTCTCCCCTCCTGCAGTTTCCAGCATCTGGCATCCAGAGGCATGCTTCCTCCAGCTGTGGAGGCAGAGCATAGCCATAATGGCTCCTAGCCATTCGAAAGCCTTACCCTCAATGTCAATGCATATGTCTCATCCTCTTTTGGGATTAAGGCCAGTTCAAAGGGAAAGGGATGGGGGGAAGAGACAATGCTGCTTCCTCCTTTTCCCAGCAAAGGTACTTTGTGGAAGACTAAGGGAGAGTAAATATATAGAAATGGCATGAGCTGCCTCTGGGTCAGAAAATGGGGTGTGCATTTAATCAGCTTCCACATGGTGCTGTGTCTTTTTTTCTACAGCTAATAAAATTCATTATGACTGGCAAGAAGACAGGAGCCCAGAACCCAGCATGCCGTTTGACAGATGAGGAGCTAGAGGCTTACCTGTACAGCCTGTCAAAGTGTGGAGGTTTAACACCAGTCCTGAATTACTACAGGAACCTGTCCACGTGAGAACCCATTCCTCCCCAGATTTGCTCGCGTGTGGTATTGGCACCATATGCTTTTTCCTCAGTTGTGGTGCACCAGTACATTCAGGCTTTTCCCTTGGAGGTGGGTGGGACTTGTTTGGCAGCAGGAATTTTCTAGTCATAATATTTGGAGAGGTCACAACATTCTTCACTGGATTATGTGATGCTGGGGACAAAACACTCTTCCTCCCCAAAATATATGTCTAAATGGTGGGAAAAGGGGATGAGGAAATCCTGTGACTATTCTGAAGGGGATTCTGAGATATTTTAATTTATGATGAAATGGGAAAGGTTGGGTTCTAGAATTGGAACTGGAGTGTGGGCATGCTGTCTTTCTGGATTTCTATTTATTTTTCACATCACTGCTGAGGCCTGCTAGGGTGGAAAGTGGTAGGGTTGGCCGCAACTTGGGTAACTAGCCAAAGTGGTGAGTTGCCTGCTGTCTAGTGCAGATTTGCAGGTGTCTTCTCTGTGACCGCATTCAGATGTGGGGTTTATTGTGTTTGTTTTGCTAGTTATAATGCTAGTGCTTCTCTCCTAATTGCTAATGATCCTTTTACACTGCAGTATCTCTGTTGCATTATGGAACTGTGGCTTTTTGAGTGATATGCCACCATGTCACGCTACATTTTAAATGGTAGGGGGAAACTGTATGCCAGGATAGCACCCCAAATTTTATCAATGCAAAACTCCTAGTGATTTTCTTAGTTAACGGGGTTGCAAACAGGTTTTGTTTTGGGGGTTTTTTGGAAAACATTAACATGGAAATGAGCTCTAAACTTCTGCTAGAGTGCACTAGATGTCCAGCAGTAGCTTTCATGTCACGTGGAAGATCACAAAACACACAAAAATAAACAGGTAAGTAAACATTGTGAAGAGGGACGCGGGTGGCGCTGTGGTCTAAACCACAGAGCCTAGGGCTTGCCGATCCACAAGGTCGGCGGTTCGAATCCCCGCAACAGGGTGAGCTCCCGTTGCTTGGTCCCTGCTCCTGCCAACCTAGTAGTTCGAAGGCACGTCAAAGTGCAAGTAGATAAATAGGTACCAGTCCGGCAGGAAGGTAAACAGCGTTTCCGTGCGCTGCTCTTGTTCGCCAGAAGCAGCTTAGTCATGCTGGCCACATGACCCGGAAGCTGTACGCCGGCTCCCTCGGCCAATAAAGCGAGATGAGCGCCGCAACCCCAGAGTCATCCGCAACTGGACCTAACGGTCAGGGGTCCCTTTACCTTTAAACATTGTGAAGACTGAACAAAGTCCCATCTGAATGTGGCCTGTGTATCTATATCCCTACAGTTGGGTTCCTGCAAAGTGCAAGGATATTTTGGTGCCCACCCTGCTGATATGGGGAGAAAAGGATCGATTCCTGGAACAAGGGCTTATCCCATGTATTGAGCAGAATGTGCGGAAGAGCATCAAGGTGCAGCTCATCCCTGAAGCCAGCCACTGGGTTAGTGAGGAGCAACCTGAAAAAGTCAATCAACTGATGTGGGCTTTCCTCCAAAAGAGAGACTGAGATGGAAAGAGGGAATAACTGCATTCTGCACTACAAGCATCCTTCCCACCCAGAAAATGACAACCGCAGACATTTGACCTGACGCTGGAAAGCTGATCCTACCCTGTGTCCTGTGGAATGTTTCTACACCATATTGGAACATGAGTTCCATGCAGCCTTTAACTGGTTTTGCTGCAAGTCTGTGTTCTTTGCACTACAATAAAAAGGATTTGATTCAGGGTTTTTGATGCAGACTTCCTGATGGTGAAACTGCACAGCTGTTGCATTCAGCAGAAAATCTTCTATCTTTCTCTGTAGCATGGAGGCATTAATACTCACGGAAGAGCACAGCTTTTCCTTCTATATTGCTTTTTGTTGAGTGTGCCTTAGCGCAGCAGAATCCGGAACTAAGCTGTGTTCCCTGTTGCTGTTTCACACCCATTTTCACTGGCATCTTACTACCTTGGCAAATGGTACTACACAGGATAGCAACCCTTGGCGTGGATCACATTGAAATGTTTTCAGCCTTCTTACTTCACTGTCTATCTGGAATGAGTTAGACACATTAGGAGAAAGCTGATTCTTAACATGTGATATTGCCTGGGAGTGTAACTCTCCCTGTGAAAGCATGTCAGTTGGTTCATGAAGCAGCCTCCATGGTAAAGAGGGGTTTTGATACTGTTCCGTTATTGCTCATCCCATTGTTTTGGATCTGATGATGCTCCAAACGCCTGCAGTCTGTGAAAGTAGGTAGAAAGTACAGTTGCCCTTTGGGCATATTACCTAATATTGCAAGTTAAAGATGGAAGAGGGTTTCTAGTGTGGATTGTGCTGCTGTTGTGCAGCTGCTGTGCAGAAGAGGGAAATGAGTCGGGGATGGAGTGGCAGGAGCTAGTATTACTCAGGGTCAAACTACCTGTGATGTTAGCTGTGTGTTTAAACAAGTGTTGATTTATCTTTGCTCTATCTGATCACCTTTATCTTTGAGGAAAAAGCAGCCACGGGGTTCAATCTGGAACATCCTTCTGCATCACAGCCTGCCCCTGGTTTTCTGCTGAACATTGCTGTTTGTCCTTGAAAAGATCATGTAGATTTGGCCCTTGGCGAACTTCTAATAGTCCAGGAGGACCAGGAGCTGAGTGTCTAATAAACAAACCAATGTGGGTTTTCCTTCGGCCAGTAACTCAGTTAGATTGGGGTTCAGCTGGAGCCACCATAGTGCACCACCTCAGTGCCTTGGCTAGCCTAGCTCTTACTGCTTTGTGCTTTTTCACAAACCATTGTGTAAAGCTGCCATAATTGCTTGGACCATTATTAGGTGAGGGCATATGTTGAGCTGATTTGCTTCTCCAATGTCTGTTCCTTTCAGGCTAACATTCTCTTGTTTCCATCCACCCAATTTTCTTTTAAGTTCAGGGTTAGTTTAGTACCATATCAGAATATGCACTTGTGTCCCTAAAACAGAGGTAAGATCATATTAGCATAAGTCAGGGAGCCTGGAAGTGGTGTGCTGATATTTCAGGATTCCGGGCAGCTTTTTTACTGAACACAAACTACTGTGTGACAACAGCTGTCTTCATTGTGAAATGTCACATCAGCTGTAATTTTTCTGTTCCAGTCAAACATGTTTCTTCCTCTGTTTCTTGGTGAGGAAACCATGTGATGCCTCACAGGAATTTAAACGAGGGTCGGAGAAACTGTTTTTCTAGATTTTATTTGATTACAACTCTTCTCATCCCAGACCATTGACCACGCTGGCTTGGGCTGACACTGGAGTGCCACAGCATTCTCATCTCTGAACTAAAAAAAAATCACCTTGCTTATATGTCCCTTTAAATGTGCTGATGAAGCAGAAAGCATATCTTAGACCAGTGATGGCTAACCTTGACACTCCAGATGTTTTGGGACTACAACTCCCATCATCCCTGACCACTGGTCCTGTTAGCTAGGGATGATGGGAGTTGTAGTTCCAAAACATCTGGAGTGTCAAGGTTAGCCATCACTGTCTTAGACCATAACCCTTGGCTCTACAGCAAGCATAATGCCTAGGGATGATGGGAGTTGTAGTTCAGCAACATCTGGAGGGCCAAACGTTACCCACTGATATTTTAGACTTTATTTCTGTCGTATTATCTTCCCTGTACATATGCTGCTCATAGAAAATGATGCTTTTAAGCTTAAAATGCTATGCTCTGCCATTCCACTTTTCAACCAGACTGATCATGGCTTTAATTTGCTGTGCTTTTGAAATGCCACTAGGGGATGTTGTTGCAACAGATTTCCTGCTCAAGCCAATTTACATACAGTATTGGGGACTAGCAGGGAGAGAGCCTAGGACAGGGGTCTGCAACCTTTAAGACAAAAAGAGCCACTTGGACCCGTTTCCGAAGGAAAAAAAAAACTGGGAGCCGCAAAACCATTGCGACATTTAAAACAAATATAACACTGCATATATTGTTTCTTACCTTAATGCTATATATACAGGATCGTGCAGTCAGCTCTCAAAAATGGAGGAGGAACCCCCAGCAATGGTGTGCAAGCTCCTATATAGACTTTTGAAATCCCCCCCTTGGAGTCCAGTCCACCCCCAGACACATCATCCTACATCACAGATACATCAGAACTACATCACAAATAGGGAGGGTCAGAGGAGGTAACCTGAGAATTCTCACACCTGTGCCATCTCTCCTTGACCCCTCCCAGACACACATTTCTGCAAAACTGGTTTCCTGCCCTGGCCAGGCAAGGCTAATGTAGAGCTAAGGACTATCCTTTGTTCTAGCCCGGGCCAAATCCATTTTAGGTGGTGGGTCCTTTGTGAGGGAAATGGTCCATCATCTAGCACTCAGGCAGAGGGCTGCTCACCTCCCCTTCCTTGCAGAGAAACAGCTTGTCAGTTTAGGAGTGGAAAAAAAATGGTTCTTCTTGTGCTGCTTTATTCATTTTAATTAATTTTGTAAGCAGTAGCACTGGAAACTTTAGCAAGAGCACACTAAATCCTGAATTCTTTGATTACTGAAGAAGTTTCTCAGGATCCTCAGCCCTCGCAAAGGAACTACAGTACTCACCATGCCAGGGAACTCAATTTCCCAAGCTCCCTTGCAACGATGAATCCCGTCGGCATGAGGGAGGGGGGAAACAGCCCGTGCAACACACACACACACAGTGACCAGCTGTGTGTCGGCAAGAGGGAAGGAGTTCTCCCTGCAATTGCCCATTGTCATTGAGATTTTGGGAGGGGGAGAAAGACGTTGTTGAGCTTTTTTTTCCTTTTTTGGCTGCTGATCACTAAGGCAGCAAGAGAGGCAAGTCAGCGCCGGGGTACTTAGAGCCTTTCCCTCCCCCTCTCTGATTTGCTCCTTTGCAGCCAGTACAGCGCCCGGAGCCGCGGCAAAGGTGTAAAAGAGCCACATGCGGCTCCGGAGCCGCGGGTTGCCGACCCCTGGCCTAGGAGCTCAAAAGAGCCCTGCAAAAATGGGAGAAAAACAACTGAAGGGTGCAAAGAATCAAGTTTAGTTGAACTTCTGTTTCAAAAATCAGGGGTGGTGTTCAACCTCATTTTTACGTGAACGCACGTGCAAGGAGATTTATCTTCCCTCTCCTGCTCCTGCATGAGCTCAGCACTATCTCCAAATCTTTTCTGGAGAATTGGGGGAACTTTCATAACAGATTTAGGAGGCGCCCAGTAGGAGGAGAAGGGGAGATCAATCCATTGCACAAAGAGAAGTCCTTGCACTATTAGAGCAGTCTGCTTAGCACTATATGAAATACAACCCGATATTTATTTTTTTTAAAATATATAGGTACAGGAAAAATACAAAATAATAATGGTTACTTACTTCTTCCAGCAAACAACCTATTTGAGCATATGATTTTCCTCAAGAACACTTGTAGACAGTGTTTTGTTGTTGTTGTAAATAACGAATTGAATGTACGTACTCGAATCATAAAATGCCTGTCCCACCCCTCCCTGCTTTCTGTGGCACCCTTCCCCTTTTCTGTTGAAATCATGAAGAACTTTTAATTTTAAAAATTGATAATAATAATAAAAAATGTTTGATATGTTATAGATGCTGCTTATTACTTTGAGTTTTAAAGAATAAAAAATGAAGATTGCTGCAAGGACACCAGTCACAAAATGGCCACTGTGGTGTGAGTGGCAGCACAAAATGGCTGCCATGAGGGCAAGGCATAGCACAAAATGAGTACTGTCGCTGCTGCTCCCCTCCCCCCCAGTCCCCCCCCCCCGTGCTTACTGTGGGAAGTCAGCTATGTCCTACTGGCCCTGGTTGTGTAGATAACACAATATTGATTGCCCTCCCCTACAAACAATTGTACTGTTGTTGTCTAATAACAACATGGTGAAGGCCACGCAACTTTCCCCCCAGAGAAGCAACTATGACAGCAGGGACTCCTCCTGAATCAAGGTAAGACACTTTTCTGTTTAGTTAGGTGCCAATTATTTGTACAACTGCAAAGCTTAAGAGTCCACGATATTCCTGCAAGAGAAAACCAAAACCACTTGGCCCCACCTTATATGATCTCCTTGGCCACCAAGCAACCCCAACAAGTCCAGGGGCCACCAGCTGCCACTAATATTCATTATAATGGGTTGCTAGAATAAAGAACGCTAGGCCTATCTGTCATGTGTGAAAGGGGAACAGGGCTGGAAATAATATACTCTGTTATGCTTGCTTTTTTATGTCACCTCTAACAAGCCATTAACAAATGGCTTTAACAAATCTCCTTTAACAACAATTACAAGTGATTGCAAATTTGCCTGATGTGAATAGGTGGTTGTAAAATGATTCATGCTAGAGTGGGGAACATCTTCAAGAAGAGTTTATTTATGTCTGCAGAAATGGAAGTTAAGGATCTTAGCTTTTCAGAGCCATCATTATGTAATCCACACAAAGCCTTCCTAGAAATTTAGGGCAGAGTGAGACAGAAAACATCATTGCATGGCAATGTCCCTCCCCTCCCCCTTGGAAATAATGACACTGACACGTCGTATAATTTTAATGGGCAAGAAGGCCACAACTTGATTGGTTACGGATGTTGAGTGGTATTGGCATTGGACCCTAACAGACTATATCCGACCCCAACCCGTGTGTTGGAAGTCCGGGAAGGGTTAACCACCAGTAAGGAGCCCAGTGATGCACATCGACTGGAACTCCCCCTGTGATCACCGTTAGGGGCGTGCCTTAGGCCCTAACCTCCCTAGGCTTCGGACATGGCCACGCCCCCGGAATCCTTTACCGGAATACCCTTCAAGATAAGGGGCAGGTGATGGCGCTACCTCCCCTCCTCCACTCTATAGAGACTTCTTCCAATGCCTAACCGCCAAACCAGGAGTTGTGACAGATTGCTACGAGGTAGGTGAAAAAACCCCTTTGGCTAGTCCAAATGGGAAAAAGTCCTACCAGGCCCCCTGGCCAACCAAGGCGACCAACCGAAGTCCATACCAAGGTCGAGAGCTAGACTTAAGGGCGGGATGGTGGGTGAACCTAAACAGCTGGGGAGCGGGGCAAAGATGGAGCATTTCCCGCCCGCCTCTTGCTTAAAGGAAGCAAGACATGCCCCCCGGGCAACCTGATTGGTCGGCCTGCGAGCAATGAGGGTGGGAAACCCACCAATCGTACAGGGCTGAGCTCTCAGCCTCTGTACTCGTGACCGGGTCCTGACGCCTGCAATTCCACCTCCTGTTCAGGGGCGGAAGTGGGCTTCTGCGTTGTCAAATACTCTCAGTGAATGCACAGCATATGCCTACAAACCACACAGAGACCATGCCTGCCACAGAAAGAGCATGATTAGTGGTTTATCTGAATGGGGAATATTGTACAGCACCCCACTTGCTCACCCATACTGCTTTTCTGCCAAGTTGTGTAAGCTGTATAACAGGACGGTGTCATCTGGGGGCATCATTTAAAAGGCAGTCCCTATACTTGTATATGGACCCAGACCACGTTCTAGAGCAATGATCCCCTGTGGTCTGCCCAGTAGATCAAAGACTGGCACTGAAACAGAACCAATTACCACAATTCTGGAGCAGTAGCATCTCCAGCCCTTTGAAAAGAAGCAGTAGCACAATGGGTGACACCTGCCCCTGTAGCAATGACTATGGATGACCTCTTTTTGCTCCCTGAAACAGAACTACCGGTAAACCTATCCCTGACCCTATAAGCAAGAGAGGGAGGTTACCCTCCCAGCAAATCCTCTTTTTCTTGGAAGGGAACAGGGAGAGAATATTTTCATCCTTTTTAGGGAGTATCTAATACAGTAAGGGACGTGGGTGGCGCTGTGGTCTAAACCACAGCCTAGGGCTTGCCAATCGGAAGGTCGGCGGTTCGAATCCCCATGACGGGGTGAGCTCCTGTTGCTCAGTCCCTGCTCCTGCCCACCTAGCAGTTCAAAAGCACGTCAAAGTGCAAGTAGGTAAATAGGTACCGCTCCAGTGGGAAGGTAAACTGCGTTTCCGTGCACTGCTCTGGTTCGCCAAAAGCTGCTTAGTTATGCTGGCCACATGACCCAGAAGCTGTCTGCGGACAAACACCGGCTCCCTCGGCCTATAGAGCGAGATGAGCGCCGCAACCCAAGTCATCTGCCATTGGACCTAACGGTCAGGGGTACCTTTACCTTTAATACAGTAAGCCCACAACCTAATGCTTTTTCATGGGACTGCAGCTTTAGGCAGATAGATAGATAAATGAATGAATGAATGAAATGAGATCCTTGCTTACCAGGCTCTGGAGACTCTCTTGAGATCTTGTGGGGCTGTCCAAAGGGTTTTCCCTCAAAGAAAGTCCAAAGGGTTTTCCCTCAAAGAAACAGCTTTTTAAGCTCTGCACCTTGCTTATAGGGCTCTGGGACAGTCACAGTAGCCTCTGTCAAGATCTTGGACCGGGGGGGGGTGTTCAGGGGAGTCGTTCTGACTTTGCCTGGTGTTGTCTTTGGGTTTACACTGCAACCTCAGTGTAAATTATGGGACTGCTGTACTTCTATAGCAGTGGGAGTATGGATCTGATCAGTATGCCTAGATAAACGCCAAGGAAAATCTCTTGCTCACAACTCTGAATTTTCTAAAGGAAGGACAAGGAGTTGCTTGTATTCGGTGTGTGCATGTAGAAGAGATGTTCTTGTGAATCTCATGGCCCTGCGTTTACTGCAGGAGTGTTAGTGCCATTTCAGATACGGAGTGGAATTGCAGAACATTCTTTGGAGTTCCTACGAAAGCCTTTTGAAGCTGCAGTTGAGCTACTGAGGACGGTTGGCTGAAGCAGGGCCAAGTCCCTTCGATGCACGGCCAAAGGGCATGGGCAGCTGTGACCCTGAGAGCAGATGAAATTTCTCCCTGAAGGAAGTGGTGCCCTCTGGCTAGGGAGCCGGGCCAGAGGTTGCTGTGAACGTGGCTCTGCCGAGACCTGGGACCAAGCCAGCTTGAGACTTATCTCCACACGTCTGGCTCTCAGCCAGCACCCTCCCCTTACCACGTTCTGCTGTGGGAACATTCTTCGTCAAGCACCAGAAACGCTTTGCTCTGCCTAATAGCTTGCACATGGTGGGCGGGCCTAGCCTTGGGAATGTGCAGCTTAGCTACTCTGTGCTAGTCACGTCACATCTCCCCCCTCCCTCCCACAAACCAGGCCTCGCGGCATTCTTGGGGGCTGGACATGAGTTACCCTGTTGTCTCAAGGGGGCGCAGGCTGGCTGCCACTGAGAGGATTCAGGCTGTAAATCCATGGGCTGTTCGAGGAAAGGGAATGTGTGTCCCCAGCTCTGCTCTGCCTTTCAGAGTTATGAAACCCAGCATAGTAAAGGGGATGGAGGTGGTAGCCAGAGTCTCTGACCAGCGGAGGTCAGCAGCAAGAGACTCCTCACATTAAGCAGGGCCTGCCTCTGGGGTGGAGTAGCTTTCAATGTAAGAATCCCATACACAACAGCACTAAGGTGCCACTTGCCTCTGCAGCTATACAGGGATCCCCTCGACAGCAAGGTCAATGCAGCTAAGTGTGGTCACCATGGATACAGGAATGCACAGAAATGGGCCTGTTCAGTAATGTTTATAGCAGGAACTCTTGGGAGACTACTGTTTTCAGCTCGATGACTGATACATTTTCCAGCCTGATATTGAATTAGGAATTTGTGCACCCTAAGAGCTCTTGGTTCTGTTGCACACTTTTTTATGGCATTGGTGTGCATATATGTTATAGATCCATTTCAGTTGGGGCCTAGGCCCGGTTTTCATTCAGAATCTGCCTTGGTCCCTCTGATTACTTCTGTCATGAGAGAAGCAGGGGAGTGGGCCCCTGTTAATTCTCCTTGATCTCTCAGTGGCTTTCAATACCATTGACTGTGGTATTCTGCTAGAGCAGCTGTCCGGGTTGGGGATGGGTGGCACCTTGTTGCGGTGGCTCTAATCCTACTTGATCATTTTTAGAGGGTGGTACTTGTGGAGTATTCAGCCCTGTGGGGTATTCCAAGGTGGCATTCTGCAGGGTTCGGCCATATCCCCCATGTTGTTTAACATCTATATGAAACTACTGAATGAGGTCATCAGGAGTTTTGCAGAACGTTGTCAGCAATATGCTGATGACACACAGCTCTACCTCTGCATCTGCATGTGTGGCAGTGGATGTGTTAGATTGATGTTTTGCCTCAGTAATGGACTGGATGAGAGCCAATAAACCTAAGCTTAACCCAGACAAAACAAGACTGAAGCACTATTAGTGGGTGGTTTGCTAGACTGGATGGGAGGTGATCCGCACACCCTCTGAAGGAGCATGTACTGTAGGTAGCTTGGGGCTTCTTCAGTTCTGACTGGTGCTGAGGACAGGGGCAGCCAACTACTGTTGTCTGTGTTCTGGTAGTCTTTATGTTGGACTACTGTACCATTGGGCTGCCTTTGAAGATGGTTCAAAAGCTGCAGCTGGTGTTTTCATTTTGTATTCTTATGCTGTAATCTGCCCTGTGATCTTTCGATGAAATAATATGTTAATTTTGGCACAACTGCACTAGTTACCAATTAGTTTCTGGCCCCAGTTCAAAGTGCTGGTTTTGACCTGTAAAGCCTTATGTGGCTCAGGACTCCCATACCTCAAGAACCACCTCTCCCCACATAAACTAACCTTGACCCTACGATCACCATCGGAGGCCCTTCTTCGTGTGACCCCTCCCTCAGGAAGTTCAGAGGGTGGCAGCATGAGAAAGGGTCATTTCAGTAGTGGCCCCCCACTTGTGGAATGTTCTACCTGGGAAGACACACCTGATACTATCTTTATCCAGTTTTAGGCACCAGTCTAAATATACTTTAATTTTGTGAGCTGGCCCTTAATTTGAAGGATGTTGTGGCCTTTTTTAGTAGGGTGGGAGTTGAAATCTTGCCTTGTTGTTTATTTGTGTTTTAGGGGTTTTTTTTTATTTGAATTGTGCTTTTAGATTTTTTACTGTTGTTTTTAATAGAAGTTGCTTTGAGGTACCTTGTAAGAAAAGTGACTAACATATACAGTTGTTGTTAACAGCAGCAGCAAGATAATGGTTAAATTCAAAGAAGATATTTGCTGGGTTTAATTTCCACCTGTCAGCAATGCGCTATAATCCAAATATCTTGCTCCATAACCTCAGACTTGCATGATGAGTTGTAGATACTTAATAGGGTGAGAGAAATGCATTCTGCATGTAGGGACTGTAATCTGTTATTAATAGGATCCTCGTTCTGGCATTGGAAACAAGGTTATAGGAGTGAACCACAATGCACTTTGACTCAAATGGATTATCCTGCATCTGTGTTGCACCGGAACCACTAAGGCCCTGTTCCCCCTTTTCTTTGAAGGTGGGTCTGTTTGAACATGTCACCATTTCTGAAAAACACAGAACAGTATGCACACTCTTTGTCCCAAACAGTAAAGGTTATTCCACAGCAACTTAGCATAAGCTGCTCCAATGAAGCCTCTTTGAAGTTGGGGTTGCTTCCCACTTCCTTATTTGCCCTTCTAGTAATTCCCTTATTTCATTGGTCCAGCGGTAGGAAAGGACATGACTTAAGAGGTGGATTGCACCAGTGGCCTGACCACAATCTTCTTTGTCTAGGGTTGGAATGCGAGAGGAAACAGAGACAGAAAGGAGCAGCACGCACACACACAGACACACAGACACACACACACACACACACACACACACACACACACACCTGGTGGAGGAGAAATATGGTACGATAGATGCACACAATTTAAAAACAAAAAATGTAGAAAGGGCTAATGTGTCCTGGACTTGAAAAAGAGAAAAAGTCTTGGATGTGTGTAGAGGAAAATGGACAGCAGGAGTTTGTTTGCTCAAACCCCTGATGGGAAGTACTGTATCATAAGTATCTTGGAAAGGGGGTGGGATTGAGGATATGAGGATGAATGCCATCACAATAATGCTCTCCAGACTCTACTAAAAAAGGGAAAGCGGATGAAAGATACACATATTTCTTTTTACACTCTCAGCGGAGAAGAGGGAGAGAAGATGTACTTTAGTCCTTCTTCGCTTCTGCAACTCCTCCCCACTCTCCACCCACCCCATGTACGACAACACTCCTGTTCCAGGCTGTTCCATCCTGTTCCAGGATGAATGTCTCTCTCATTCAGATAGGTAGATAGATTTTTCAATGAAAAGAACAAATAATAATTGAATGAATGTCTTCTTGAAGGAGCATGTAATTTCATCCAGCCTTAAGATGACTATAGTAAGAGACCTCTACTGAAAAGTTATGTCTGGACTCCACCAGCTTCAGTCCTGGTTTTGAGACTAAAACACGTTTGGTTGCCTTGGTAGATGACCTGCGCTGGAATCTAGATAGGGGAGTTGGTCCCTGTCAGTTCTGCTCGATGTCTTATTGGTATTCAGTACCATTGACTGTGGTATCTTTCTAGACTTCTGATTGGGGGTGTAATTGAGGGGCACTCTATCGTAGTGGTTCTGGTCCTTCCTCATGGGTCAGTCCCAGAAGATGATGATGGAGGGTTCTTATTTAGCTTCTTGGCCACTGGTGTAGGATGTCCATCAGGGATTAGTTCTGTCCCTCATGCTGTTCAACATCTACCCAGAATTACTGGTTTAGAGCATTGTGTCATCAATATGCAGAAAACATGTCACTCTGATCCCCACCTCCATGTAGGCTGGCACTCCAGTGGTACCCATTCCTGAGGAAGGTAGACCTGCCTCAGGTAACATACACTGTAGTTATAAGGTAACTGCAACATACTCTACATGGGCTACCTTTGAGGAGTCTTCAGAAGCTACAGTTAGTCCAGTTCAGCAACAAAGATGTTAGTGGAGACAAACCATAGACCATGTGGCATCTGTCCTGTAATTGGCTGCCATTTGGTTCCAGGCACAGTTCAGGGTGTTAGGGAGCACATTTAAAGCCCCCAACGGGCTTGGGTTGTGGATACCTGGGGAAATTGCCTCCTCTCATTTCATCCTTCCCACCCTCTAAATAAACTCAGACAGCCTTTTCTGTGTCCTGCTTAGGATGGAGGCATGACAGGAGATGACAAGCAATGAGTTCTTTTCAGAGGCTGCACTAATATTGTGGGATGCTTTGCCCTGGGAAGCATTTGTGCTCCCCTCTCTGTCTCTTGTTTGCTGGCTGGCAAAATAAAGTTTGATTCTAGCAGGCTGTCTCTTGAGACAGACAAATGCTAACAACACCAACAATTGCCTGCAAAGGTCATTTTTGCTTGTGATCTCTTGTGGTTTTTTTTAAATTGGATTTAATGTTGTGTATATTATTTGCTGTGTATTTTAATGTGTCAACATTGTTATATTTTGTCATTTTATAGTATTGTGTTTTTAAAGTGTAAGTACAGGCACTAGAAGGGCAGGATGGAATTTTTCATATAAAACAAGCTAACTTTGTGTGGCCGATTCCACTTAGAAAAAAGGTACTGGGCTCTCCATGAGCCCAAATATGCATCCTTGGCACTGGGAACCTGTGACCTATGAGGCACCCTAGCAACATGGCCTGGCCCAAGGCCTCACTCCCCTTGAAGGAGCAAAGTGGGCTGATCCTAGGAATGTCATTGTAAATCAATGGAGTTTGCTGGGGTCAGCTCACTGGGGAGCACTTTGTGCCAGAGTGACGCTTGTGCTTCATAGGGCACAATCCATTGTTGGGAGTGAAGCATGGTTTGGGAAAGCCTAGTGCACATTTATTTTTCTTTATTTATAGACCTCTTTCCACCATCATGATGTTGTCCCAAAGTGGTTCCCAACACAGTATACCAAATACAAGTAAAAATCAACAAGTAGATGCAGGAGTGCAATAAAGAGAATATTGACCACCAGAGCAGAATCAGCCAGATCCTCCCAAGAAACGGGGAGAACAGTTTTGTTTTAACTAGGTGAAAGAAGTTCATCAAAGATGTAGCCATCCGTACCTCCAGGGGGAGGGAAGTCTAGAGTTGGGGCACAGTTACCAAGTGCAGACTATTTTCACACAGCAAGCCACACTTGTTGGTGGAACAAATATAAGGGCTCCCTCTGTTGATCCAAGAAGCCAGAGTGGCTGTTAAGGAATAAGGCACCCCATCAAGTACCTAGATCCCAAGCTGTGTAGGGCTTTAGATGTTAACACCAGCATGTTAAATTGGACCCCGGTAACATATAGGTAGGGACCCAGGTGGTGCTGTGGGTTAAACCACAGCGCCTAGGGCTTGATGATCAGAAGGTCGGTGGTTCGAATCCCTGCAACGGGGTGAGCTCCCTTTGCTTGGTCCCAGCTCCTGCCCACCTAGCAGTTCGAAAGCACGTCAAAGTGCAAGTAGATAAATAGGAACCGCTCTGGCGGGAAGGTAAACGGCGTTTCCGTGCGCTGCTCTGGTTCGCCAGAAGCGGCTTCGTCATGCTGGCCACATGACCTGGAAGCTGTACGCCGGCTCTCGGCCAATAAAGTGAGATGAGCGCCGCAACCCCAGAGTCGGACACGACTGGACCTGATGGTCAGGGGTCCCTTTACCTTTAACATATAGGTAGCCAGTACAAAGTGCCTCCTCTTGCAGTTCCCTGTAAATATGGCCCTACATTGACAGTATTCTGCACTAGCTGCTGTTTCCAGACCACCTTCAAGGGCAGCCCCATGCAGACCATATTACAGTAATTAAGATGGGAGGTTAGGTAAAGGTAAAGGGACCCCTGACCATTAGGTCCAGTCGTGACCGACTCTGGGGTTCCGGCGCTCATCTCGCATTATTGGCCGAGGGAGCCGGCATACAACTTCCAGGTCATGTGGCCAGCATGACTAAGCCGCTTCTGGCGAACCAGAGCAGCGCACCTGAAACGCCGTTTACCTTCCCGCCAGAGCGGTACCTATTTATCTACTTGCACTTTGACGTGCTTTCGAACTGCTAGGTTGGCAGGAGCAGGGACTGAGCAACGGGAGCTCACCCCGTCGCGGGGATTCGAACTGCCAACCTTCTGATTGGCAAGCCCTAGGCTCTGTGGTTTAACCCACAGCGCCACCCGCGTCCCGTGGTGGTTACTGAAGAGTGCAGCTCTGTCCAGAACAGGTTGCACATCCAATTCCTTGACACAAGAGCTACATACCAACAGTGCCTCTGTCTTGCTGGGGTTCACTATCAATTTGTTAGCCCTCATCTAGTCTATTACTACCTGCAGACACCGGTTCAGAACTGACAAAGCTACATCTGCTTGAGATGGTATGTATATGTTCATCTGAGTGTTATCAGTGCTCCAAACCTGTGACAATGGTATCCAACAATTCCATATGATGTTAAAAGGCATTGGGGATAGCATAGAACCTTGGGGGCACCTGCAGCAAGTTACTACCTTGAAATAAAAAAACCCCTAGCAACTGCAAATATGTGACTGAAAACCAGCTTCAGACTCTTACCCTGCAACTGAAAAATACAGAGGCAGTAAACCTGTATATATTTAATGCTACTGAACATTAGTCTTGTTGCTTCTGAAGCTAGAGTGAAATGGGATCTCCCCCTTGCCCTCATCGGTTCTTTTGTGGTCTGCAGAAAGGAAATCTGGTTAGCTGGAGGGGTGTGGTATGCACTGCTGAAGTTGTCGGTTGTTACATTGCCTACGTAGCTCCACTCTGCATTTTATTTATGGAAGGAGAGGAGGTGCTGGCGGTTAAGGAAGGCAACAGTGGCAGAGGGACAATCTGGGCCTAATTTAGATTCTGCACTTTTCCTAGCTCTATTTCCGCTTCCAAAGTGTGTCTCCATGACAGCCTCTCAAATGTGGGGCCTTGTGCACCCCTTGAGGAGAAATCCACTCAGGGAATCGTTCATACCCTCTCCCTCCAGAAATGTCTGCCGGTATTCTATGTCTTTCAGCCTGAGATACAGAAAAATTCCTGGCAAATTTGAGAGATTCACATGGACTAATCCTGAGCAGGCTTTAGGGATTAGTCCATGTGGACTTCTCGAGACACCATGCCTAACAAAGCCAGTGAATCCGGGGCATTGAAAACTCCTTCAAGCAGAGGAGTTGGGACCACTATGCCAACAAAGCTAGGGTTACGTTCAAGAGGCAGTGGTAGCATCTCTTCCTGAGCCCTAAACTCATTTCAGAGAACTGGTTTCTTTGAATGCTTCTGCCTTTACTAAAGCTCTAATTTAGGTCTTTGATTCTTTAAGGGCTGGTCCTGCCAACCTGCAGTGGCACCATGATTAGGCAATAGATGAAGGCAAGAATTCGTATCTGACAGGTTACCAATTCGAGACTTTTTGCTCTACTAGTTTCCTCACAGTAATGCAGTGCTTGAAGAATACATGGCAATATTAAAAACCGGTGTGTGTGCCACATTTCAACCTTCCAACCGTGTAAATAATCTTAAGGAACCCATCCTGGAGCAAAAGAACTTCAAAGGGAAACTGCAGCAGGAAACTGCTGAATTAAATATATCGGGTGTTTCAATGCTATCATTTGTGGACTTAACTGAGACAAAGGGATTTTTAGCACATTGTACGTGTTAATTGACTTGCCGATGCCAGAATGTCTGAGTCACCAAAAACTGTTTTGTGAACTACCATGGTTAAGTACATAATCATGACTGCCTGTACTTTTCTGTATTTCATTTCCCTCAGCTTACTTTTACAATCCTTCATCCCAACCAAGTATATATGTTCCTGTAACTCAGGATGCATATGATGAAGTAGACTGTCCACAAAAGCTTATGCCATAATAAATTTGTTATGGTCTTTAAGGTGCAATAATGCTCCAGTTGTTTTTGCTGCTTGACAATGGCACTGTGAGTCCAACAGGGGGAGCACTTGTCCCAGGGTCAGCTAGTCATCTGGAAATCTGTTTCGAGATGTATTTAGCCCTATAGAAAGAGATGCAAGTGAAAATGTTTTAATTTGAGCTAACTTGCTGTTCAAACGTACTACAATTTTTCAAACTATTGCCTTGCAGTTGGTTTTCTTTTTTCACTGTCATAAAATTTCTACAAAAGAATTAAGGTCAATGGAATTCGGATATCCTCCATAGAAGATTGGAAGAAAGCCAGCTGCAAGTATAATTGCACTTTTCCTCTAAATGAACATCCATGCGTAGGGAAGGTCCTCTGGGACTGAAGATCTCACATTTCAGGATTACTTTATGCATTGCTATTTCCTACAACTTTCTATATGGAATTTCATCTTTGTATAGGGAAATTGTGTGTACAGTCACCCAAAGAAAGGAGTAAAGTTAGTTTAGAAACAAACTTTAACCCCCTGATGCAAAAGGTCAAAATGTCTCTGAATGATTGCTCAAAAGCTCATCTGGCTTGGGAAAATTGCAACAATTAAAACCAACATAATTCCAAAATCCTTATACCTCTTCCAAGTTCTTCCAGCTTATACTGTATTAAAGACTCCAAAATTAACATAGGACAAAATATGCTAAATCTGTTTATTCATGAGGAGAAGAGATCACAGATAATAAAAGATATTATGAACAAATTAATCAAGGAGAAGTGTGTATTCCCAATTTGGGATGGTGCTGCAAAGACTTTCAGGTAAAACATCCTAGGGTTAATTAAAAATGATAATACCAAACAGTGGAGGAAGATGGAAGTACAAAAGGTTAACGTCAATAAAAGAATGGGGGGAGGGCGATGCCTTTCCAACACCCCAAAATAATCATTTTTCAAACAACTCTGAAAATGTGGCAAAAAAGAGTGAACCAGTGGGTCCCAGGAATTTCACCCTTAATGCCTTATTTATGCCACCCTTTTTATCATTCTGATAAATATAATAAATTTAAAGATTGAGAAATTAGAGATGTGAGCAAATTAAAAGATTTCTATATCAGTACACAGTCCTCAGTCCTCCTGTCATGCTCCCTCTAAAGATCTGAGGTCCGAATTTATTACTCCACTCTTACTCACTATTCCAGGCCGTCCATCTGCGAACACGTTGTTCTTCCTCTTATCAGATCAAAATGAGCTGACAACAACAAATGTTGCTAGATTTATTGAGGGCGCAATGAGATTAAGGGCCACTATTTGAACGACAATCATAACCATTTGATCGATCTTTTTATCCACTATTGAAACACATTTACAGGACATCTTAATTGGTATCAACATCCATCAGCCTGGGAATGCTCTCATATCCACTGCTGTGTCCGAAATACCAGGAATGTATTTTATAGTCTTCCCATTGTGGGAAGACTAGGAACCTTACTTTTAAATTCAGGGTTGTTGATGATCGTGCATGTCATCGTATCCTTGAGGCTAAACTGCTGTGGTATACTCTACAAGGAAGGGGGCGGGTCGCCACTGATGAGTGTTGGGAAGCTTTAGCTGATTTGGAATGTGACAGCCGACATTCTTGGACAGGGTCCACATGAAGAGATTAGTGAGCTCTGTATGGACACACACCGCAGAGAGCTCTCACCTAGAGCAGTGTTGCAAGATCCGGGTGGTCAGGGGATGGCCAATGAAGCCAGACTGAGCAGACGAAAAGGCAGACAAGCCAGCAGCCAGGGGCCATCCATACTGTCCTCTCAGTGAGGAGAAAGGATAGTTCCCACCCACACCACGTTCCCACCCATACCACGGGACCCAGGGAAGGGAGCGGTCAGAGGCAAAATGTGGAGTGGGCCAAACAAGCATGCTAAGCAATGCATGTTGACCATTGAAAAAGGCATACCCTTCCTCCCTAGACAAGGGCAGGGCAGATCTATGTGTGTTTCCATGAAAGAAAAACAGATGCACATGGAGTTAAACACAGCAGTTCCTGAGCGGGCTGCAGGGGAACGGTGTTTCTGGCACATCCAATGGCTTCTTCTGTAGCAGTGCCTAGATTTTGGAATGCCCTCCCCAAGGAGACATGTCTGGCATTGACTTTATACTTCTTTTTTTACTCCAGGTTAAGACCTTCCTGTTTACCCGGTCATTTTAATTACATTTTAGTTGGAACTGTTTTTTCCTGCATTTTTGTTTTGTGATTTTAGCCTGTCTTTTTTGTATTGTGTGTGCATATATCTATAAAAATATTATATATTATACAGTTATACGTTGTGTGAATTCTTTTATTCACACTTTTGTACACAGCCCTGAAATGTTCTGATAAAGGGGAATTAAGAAATATGATAGATACATAGATACATAGATAGATAGATAGATAGATAGATAGATGAATGAATGAATCTTGGGCCCTCAGTGCTGGAAAGGCAATCCATGGGACCAGCTATCTTCCTTTCGGGATCTGATGCAGGGTAGGTTGTGCTGGCTTATCAGTGGGGCTTGAATATCTTTTTCCCACCCACTGTCAGCCTAGTGGGGCCATCTGGAACAATGGATGGCTAGTAGCCATTAAGAGCCTTAGGCTCAATGATAAGCTATGGATAGTCCTTATTTTCCATAGATAGCCTTATCCTCCATGAATTTGTCAATGGAAAATAACATCATCAGTGGCTTATCACCAGAAAGTATCACCAACTGGTCCATAGGAAATTCTATTACCTGGATTAGTTGTCTTTGAACTTTTGTAATACTGTAATCACAGAATTTTGACTTGGACGTCATACATCTAAAAAATCCTAACCTCTCCTTTCTCTTCTTGCAGTCAATCAATCAAAGTGTCACTAAACCCTCACTTGACTGTGCCTTCTGTCTAATGTATTTATGAAGAGGGTGTTAAGAGAAATGCTTTTGCCCAGTAGCCATTTCTGAGCATCATTCAAAAAATCTCTGATAATTTTGCTTGGCCTGAGCAGCCTAGGCCTAAAATAGTATTTGGGCAAAATGGATGTTATTCTGGGGACTTGATCAGAGGAGTTTTATTTTGCTTCATGTGTTATATGTTGTAGGACTTTGCTTTAAAAAACAACAACAAAGTAATGTTTTAAAACAACCAGCAGTGGGAGAAGTGTGTGCACTTCATGGGAGCTGTGAATCAAGTTATGGGGTTTGCTCTAGGGCTGAAAACTCCACCCACACCCAGCTCTAGCAATGTAGTCACCTTGTGCTGAACCAGAAATCTGACAATGGCTTTGAAATTGAGGTCCCATTCAGAATTGCTTAGTTGAGCATAATGGGAGTTGGGAGTTTCTTCACCCACTCTTGTCTCTTGGAGTTTGGCTTTGTTTACATCCCCTTGCACTGTGAGACCTGCCAGGGAGACCTTGTATTGCATACTGTAGGCCTAATTCTCTTGCCAAAGGTTAAAGGAATGCTGTTATTGAAGTTGTGCCATGGACTTGGCCTGGTGGGGTGCACTCGTGTGGGTTTAACAGGAAGCCTCCAGTAGCTGGGTACAGGAAAGGACCAAAATGCTGGGAACAGTCTGCATTTCAGGGCTATTTATACCAGTGTGAGTTGTTCCCTTACTGGTCCTCTCAGCTATTTGTGTCCCACGACTTGGAGCATTGCTCCTCTCCGACCTTTTCTTCCATTCTCCTTTATTTTTAACATCACCCTTTCCTTCATGTGGGTGGCTCTCATGAGGAAAGAGGGAATGGGTGAGTGGGAATCATTATGTATCTCTCCTGACCTGAGCACTGGGTGAGGACTGTGTTTTTAGTGGGGCAGAAAGTGCCGGAGTCCAGTTCTCTTGTTGCGGTGCAATTTAGTGAAGGCAGAGGCGTATAGCTTCCCAATCTGTTTTTTTAGGCCACACGCAATTAGGAAGCTGCCTTATATGAGCTCTGAGTATTTGTCCATCTTGCACATAGTTAAACTATGGAACCTGCAGCTGCAGGAGGCAGTGATGGCCTACTTAGATGGCTTTAAAAGACGATTGGGCAGATTCATGGAGAAGGCTATCAATGGCTCCTAGCCATGATGTGTATGCTCTGCCTCCACAGCTAGAGGCAGTAATGCTTCTGAATACCAACTGCTGGAGAGCACAGGAAGGGTGAGCACTGTTTGGCTCAAAACCTGCTTGATGGTTTCCCACAGGCATCCAGTTGGCCACTATGAGGGCAGGATGCTGGACTAGATGGGCCATTGGCTTTAGCAGCAGGTGCTTCTTACGCTTAGCTCAGAATTGCCTATTCTGACTGGCAACAACTCTCCAGTGGCTCAGGCAGAGAAATTTCCCATCACCTTCTACTTCCTTCTTTTTCAACTGGAGATCCTAGAGGTTGAACCTGGGGCCTGCCCCACCATTGGACTATGATCCCACCTGTTATATCTGTCCATTAGGAGTAGATAGTTGTACACAAAATCTGCTCTTGAAGTTTACTTTCATTTTTGCGATTTAATGCACTGGCTCTGAACCTTGCTGTGGTTTCTGCACACACACACACACACACACACACACACACACACACACACACACACCTTACTCTTTCTTAGTCTACCTCAGCCTTGAAGCAGCTTCTGGAATCAGATTCAAGCTCATTTTTGGATCCATTGGGACGCAGGTGGCGATGTGGTCTAAACCACTGAGCCTAGGGCTTGCCAATCAGAAGGTCAGCAGTTTGAATCCCCGCAACGGGGTGAGTTCCCGTTGTTCAGTCCCAGCTCCTGCCCACCTAGCAGTTCAAAAGCACGTCAAAGTGCAAGTAGATAAATAAGTACCGCTCCGGTGGGAAGGTAAACGTTTCCATGCGCTGCTCTGGTTCACCAGAAGCGGCTCAGTCATGCTGGCCATATGACCTGGAAGCTGTCTACGGACAAACGCCGGCTCCCTCAGCCTATAGAGCGAGATGAGTGCCGCAACCCTAGAGTTGTTCGCGACTGGACCTTATGGTCAGGGGTACCTTTACCTTTACCTTATGGATCCATTACAGTGGTACCTCGACTAGCGAAGATAATGCGTTCCGTCGCGATCTCCGCTAAGCGAAAACGTCGTTCGGCGAATCCCCCATAGGGCTGCATCGGGGGAAAACTCGCTAGGCGAAGAAATCCTATTCCCAACTTCGTTCGTCGAAAAAACGCCATTCAAAGCGGCCGCGACGCCTGTTCTTTAGGCGAAGAAATTCGCTAGCGGCGGCCATTTCCCCCCCCCCCCGGAAGTCGTTCGTTCGGCGAAAATGACATTGGGCGGGTCATTCGCTGGGCGATGTACCACTGTATTTAGCAGAACTACTTTGAGGTGCTGCAGAGAAGCATCCACTGCTGCCTTTCATCCAGGTGGGTTATATGAAATGCGTACACACCATGACAGTGCAATGAAGCTTGCCCCCTCCCCAAAGCCACATCTTTTATACCTGCTGACTGCATAGGCTGCTTCTTGCACTAACTGGGAACCTCTCCCAGCATCAGCAACATAGGCAGGAGCTGTTATTTAAGGAGGAATCTGTCTAGGGTTGCCAACTTTCCCCCCAGGCAGGGCTCCTCTACTTTTAATGGCTACATGTTCGGCAGGTAAAAACTTTCCTATCTCCTTCTCTAGGCTGAGTAAAAGTTTCAGCTTCAAAGCATGGAAGCCCTTTTAGGATAAAAGTTGGCCACACTATTTAGGTGCCTCTCCTTTAGATCTTGCCACCACCAAAATGTACATAGGAACAGATTAAGAGGTACATAAAAGCAAAACCCCTGAATTGTATATAGTATTGCAACGTCTTTCCAGAGGAGAGACAGAATATGGTGAAACTGCCATGGCTCATTTATTTCATAATATTTGTATACTGCTTTAAAAACAAAAAACCTCAGAGCGGTTTTATTATTAACAATATAACCCACCTTTTCTCCAAGGGGCTGAAAGTGGCATGCTTGGTGGTGGTGGTTGTTGTCGTCGTCCCCCTTTTATCCTTACAGTCACAACAACCCTGTGAGGTAATGGGAGGGGGGGGGAGAAGGAGACTGGAGCCAAGGCCACTCAGGAAGCTGCAAGGCAAAGAGTAGATTCGACCCACGCTCTACCTAACAGGCCACTCTTATCTCCCCTGAAGAACGTGGGTGGCGCTGTGGTCTAAACCACTGAGTCTCTTGGACTTGCCGATCGGAAGGTCAGTGGTTCGAATCCCTGCAATTGAGTGAGCAAGCTCCTGTCCCACCTCCTGCCAACCTAGCAGTTTGAAAGCATGCCAGTGCAAGTAGATGAATAGGTAGCACTGGGGCGGGAAGGTAAACGGCATTTCCGTGTGCTCTGGCACTTTTCACTGTGTCCTGTTGCGCCAGAAGCGGTTTAGTCATGCTGGCCACATGACCCGGAAAGCTGTCTGTGGACAAACACCAGCTCCCTCAGCCCGAAAAGCAAGATGAGCGCTGCAACTGGACTTAACTGTCCAGGGGTCCTTTACCTCTTTTTACCTCTATCTGCCCTGTATGTGCTATTGAATTTCAAGACAGAGATTCCCTATAAGTCGCTAGTAAGCACTGAGGCACAAAGCCTTTTAAACATGGCAGCAGTGGGGGGGGGGGGAGAGAAAGACGCGTTGTTGCGGGGTGTCCCCGCGCCCCGCTCGGCATCGGCGCTACCACGAGGAGGCTCTAGGAGGCTACCTAGGGCAGCCCAGCGAGCTGGGGAAGAGGCGCTCTGACCGCAGGAGAAGGGCAAAGACGTTCCCAACGCCAACGCCGCCATGGTGTGCGTATGTGCTTGAACTCCTCAAACAGCAGAGGGCCGGAGAAGGCAGGAAGCTCCGATACAGGGAGGAGTAAGAGAACGGCCGAACAAGGGGGGGTTGATCTCAGCGGCACTGGCGGTGGCGGCTCGGTGCAAACCGTACAGGAGGTGGCTGGAGAGTACGCAGGGCTTTCCGTGGCCCGAGCGGAGCCGAGGAGCGCCGCTTGCACGGAGAACGCAGCTGCGGCCTGCTCTCCTCGCAGCGAAAGCGCCGGCATAAGCCAAAGAAGTGAAGCTGGTAAAGGAGGAGGAGGTGCGTTTTTTGAAGGCGAAGTGTTGAGGCCGGTGCGGGGCGCAAGGTTGCAGCCCGTGTTAGGCGGCTTCTCCTTTGGTGGCGCTGAGGGATCGGCCTCGTCTGGCGCTGTGGTGGACCGGGCTGCCCATAAGGTAGCGGTGGGTGTGTAACGACCCCCTCGGGGCCGAGGAGCTTTTTTTGCTTTTGTCCTCTGCGTAATGGTGAAGAGACGCATTCATACAGTTGAAGCACGCGGCTCCCCACCCCCCAATCTTGGGAACTGTAGTTTGCACCCACCCACCCGAGCTTCGGTTCCCAGCGCCCTTAACGAACTACAGTCCCCCCAGTTCTTTAGGGGTAGCCGTGTGATTTAAATGTATGGTGTGGGTGTGACCACTACGAAGCAGGAAGCCCCTGATTCGTATCTCGCCGATGTCGCAAACCCGTTAAGCAGTACAGTATATAAATTGTATGAAATAATAAATTAAAAATTCAGGAAAACCAGCAGAGTTTTGTGGAACCTTAATGACTTAAGCTTAAAGCTTTTAAGAGCTACAGTCTACTTCATCAAATAGAAGTGAAGTTCATGAAAACATGATCCACATAGTAAACCTAAGTCTGTGAAGGTGCCACAAGCCTCCTCATTGCTTTTGCTGCAAGAGTCCTACAGTGCATTCCTAACCATTGTCAGAAGTAAATTTGAATTTAGCAGAGCTTACTCTGAGGTAAGCAGAATTAAGATTGGAGCCTAAAAGGGCTACCATTCTGGAAATCATTACCTTACAGGGTTGTTTGCATGGATGGCAACTAAAACACTTTGCAAATGTTAAGCATTATCACTATTGATGAGATCTCTCAGGAGGTGCTTTCAACCACCATCTCCCAGCAGGAAATGGAACTTGCCCAGATTGGGGAGATACTGAGAGCAACAACTCAAGACACAAATACAGTATGGGGAAACATGAAATCTAATAAAAATGGATTTTCTGGTGTCTGAACTGTACCAGCCCTATCTGGTAGTTATTTCCTATCCCCCCCCCCCACTTTCAGAGACTGGGAAGGATAGGATTATCTGTATGGAATAGAAACCCAGGAGGAGCAAGGAGCTTGCTCTATGAAAGCAAACTGAGGCCTTATCTGCTAGCTAGGACTTACCGGGGTTCTTGGGTTGCCATCTGGAGACATTTATTCTGGGTACAAGTAAGCTAATGGCTTTCACTTTTTCTGCGATGCTTCCCCAGTGTTGCTGCCTTACTGCAGTCTGAAGGGACACACTTGCACTATCCTGCAACAAACGTGGGACTCAAAGAAAACCTGGAACATTTGCGGTGTAAAAGCGATGGGATTTCAGCGGGACGTTCCATGCATTGATTAGAAAGGAAGTGTGGCATGACTGTTCTGAAACTTTTACAGGCGTGAATGGTACTGAAACGGGTCACATATGAAGTGCCCTGATCCAATCATGAACATAAATCATAACGAATGCACAATAAAAAAGGAGGCCTCGAGGCCCCTGACCTTCCTCCCACCAGCTCCTCTTCTCTGCCCTCACAATACAAGCAAAACAAAAAAGGCAGAGAGCAGTGCAGGAAGGTGAGGGAAAGGAAAGGCAAGGAGGAAAGGCAAGCCATAAGGAGGTATCCAAGAAGGCAGTGTTGTTGTTGTTTTCTTAAAAAATGTTTAGGTGTACTCTCATTTTCCTACTCATACTGAAATACTGCCCCTCAATGAGGTCAAACTTAGATTCACAAAATGTTTAGGGGTATGCGTACCCCTGCGTCCCCGCAGAAAAAAAGCACTGCAAGAAGGAATTAATGAGAAGGAAAGTGGCCAGTGCATTTCAATAAAATGAAAGTGAGGCAACTATGCCCCGGAGAAAGTTTCTTGAAATAGTTTTTCTCAGTAGAGAAAGGACATCAATGTTTATGTCCTCAAATAAGGTATTTTTATTTGTTTGTTTATTTATTACTTTATTTATTTCATTTATACATTGCTCATTCAACAAAGTTTTCTGGGCAGTTTACCAGTAAATATCAATAAAACATGCAATAAATACTCTTAGAAGATATTGGGATGTGAATAGATGCTAAGAGAGGATATATTTATTAGATATCCTTCCTTCCTCAGTAGAGTGCCATCCCTTTGCTGCTTAAAAGGGAAGCTTAGATAGGCTAGTTTTAGCCTTTTAGTTTTAAGTAATCCAGGATTTTAAAGCAGACTGGATTTTCCTGGTTTCCACCCCTTAAAACAATAATCACACAAAGTAGTCTTGTAAAAGATAAAAATAACATTGACTCACTCAGAATACTTGTTGAAGAGTAACAGATAGAGCAGCTTTGTACAGGCAGACTTAAAATGGTAATTCAGTCTAGCTTAAAATGTAGTCTGATCTTGGAGCTCAGACATGCAGATGTTCTCACATTGCTGGTTTGGTGAGGAAGAGGGTGTGCCCAGGCAGGTGGGAGAATATATAACTATACAGTGGTACCTCTGGTTACATACTTAATTCATTCCAGAGGTTCGTTCTTAACCTGAAACCATTATTAACCTGAGGTACCACTTTAGCTAATGGGGTCTCCCGCTACCGCTGCGTAATTTCTGTTCTCATCCTGGGGCAAAGTTCTTAACCCGAGGTACTACTTCCGGGTTAGTGGAGTCTGTAACCCGAAGTGTTTGTAACCTGAGGTGTTTGTAACCCTAGGTACCACTGTACCTTCCCCCTGTTATGGCACAGTGGGAATGTGTCTCCCAGAGTGCTCTCTAGCAAATTAACAGGAAACCTCTGTGAGCTTCAGAGCTGTATGTATCTAGCAAAACATGAATTGTTGGTTTGACTGCACTTTAAGTATCCCACACAAGAATCAACAAAAAAGTCACAAATCAGAAAGCTCAGGAACACACACACACACACACACACACACACACACACACACACAATTAAAACCAGCACCTGAAACAATTTAAAACTGGCATAAAGCACAGCAAGGGGGAGCTTGATGTGAAACCTGGAGCACCCAAAGAATATTTCGTTAAAAGACCTGTGTTCACCTGTTATCTTAATAATAAAATAGATGCCCCAATTCTGCCCCCTCAAATAGCCAGTGGCTGTACATTATCTCAGGTTAGGGCCACTTCTGTGGAGAAGGGAATGTCATAGTGTAGGGCTGTAAGAGCTTGGTGCCTCCTTCCTGCTGGAGGAAAAGAGTATGCTTGTGACTGAGGCCTCCAAAGGGCATGGGAATTCGATGCCCAGGGAAAACGGACAGGACAAGCAGTTATGTAGCACAAGCCTGTGGGTTGCGGGGGGTGTAGGATTGAGGCACAAATAAAAGAGGTACTGCAGAGAGCATGAGGAATACAATGGAAGATTTGAAAGGCAATGGAAATCCCAGCTATCCTTCTGTTAAGCGTAGCTGGAGAAGGGTGTGTCTCACCCACAACAGGAATATCTAAAAGGAGAGGAGTTGCAATGAACGGATGGTTTTTTTTGGCTTTCCCTTGACTTTCCCCAGGCTGATAAGTGCATGTCCTGTGGAAGGGACAAAGACTTAACATCTTGCAGCTGTGCCCACATTATGCTGTTCTTTCCCACTGTGTATGTGTGTGGACAAGGAGTCTGTTTTCCTGTGTGTAGCAGAGAGAAAGATAAGGGTCAGCTGTGGGCTGAGCGAATTCTCCAGCTGCCTATTTATGCAGCCAAAGTGGCACTATCTTCCACTAGAGGAAGATATTGATAGGCTCAAGGCTGGGCTTGGGAAGAAAGATGACTTAAAAAATAAGCAACAGACACTGTGTGATAAAAGCAACAGAAGCACCACTGCAGAACCGTAACATAATAGAACCAGGGCGGTGGGCAGTGGGATACTGAATCTGATTAGCAGGCTGGACCCACACGTGGCCCACCTCTGCAGGCTCATTTTGGCGGTTGGGTGGGGCCAGTCATCTGTCACTCAGTTGATGTCATATGATCACATGATGCCAGGCAATCGCACTTCAAAGGAAGAATGATGATCTCATGCAAATTGCAGCTGCAATAACCAAATCTCCTGCCCCTTTCTCTGCTGAAAGTGGGGCTTGCTTTTGGTGTTGAATTCAGCACCGACAGCAAGCCCAGCTTGTGGCAGGCGTTGACTGCAATCAGGAACTTCAGTGCTGAATTGAAAACTGATCCAAGTGCGTCTTTTATTCAGTGCCAGATTTAAAACCCCAAATGCAAGCGCTGCTTTCTGACTGATCCTTTGCTGCTGTGTCTGTATCTGCCTCACACCTCATGTTGTATGACATCAGGTGTGGGGCAACTGAGAGAGGTTTGGGGGAAGAAGCCCCATGGGCCCAATGGGACCCCTGGTGGGCCTAATTAGGCCTGCAGACTAGAAATTTCGAGTAATATGACCAATTCAGGCATGTAAGACACTTTGTTTCTCCACGCAGTCCCATCCTTGTGTGGGATTTAAGGGAGGAGAAACCAGCATCTGCAGACAGGCTGGGTCCATGTTACATCCTCAATGCCATCATGGGCATGCAGAGAAAATCAGGATAACTTTGGAGTCCAGACAAATTACACTGAGGAGGATGATTGTATGATTTGGAAGGGCTGTATCTAGTTCTATCTCTACAGGATATCCTTTATTTGGAGGCCAAAACTACACCACAAGCAGTTTCATGATTCTTCCTCCTACTTGTTGCTGGGCTTTTTAATAAATAAATAAATGAGTAGGTTGAAGTAAAAGTAAGTTGAAATTGGGAGTGGAAGACTAGTGATGTGAAGGGGTTTTCGTGTCTATGTGTATGTGTGTTACTTAATCCTTTCCCTTTCTTTCCCCTTCCTGTCTGCTCAAGGTCACCTGTTCCAAGCTGTTTTCAACCCAGTTAGGGAAAAGATAAAGGGTTGGGTGTCTTTTCCTTCACTGGGAGAAAAGCACTGGGATGATTTTGAGTTGACAAATGGAAGGAAATAACCGATTAATTAGTCCCTCCTTTCCTATCCCATTCAATCGTTCCTTTTAGGGAACAAAAAAACAGGAGATTTCTTGAGCCCTTGGTGAGCAAGGGGTATTTGGCATGGTGGGTAATCATGTGGTTAGAATGTTGGATCAAATCCCCACTCAGCCATAAAGTTCACTGCATGATATTGATCCTGACCTACCTTACAAGACTGTTGTCAGGATAAAAAGGGAGGGGGGAAACCATGGACGCCACACCACCTCATGCACCTTGGAGGAAAAGTGGGGTATAAATGTAATGAATAAATAAATAAATAGTTGGAAACTGTTGGTTCTTGTGGATAGCAGGAATTGCCCTACTTTGTTCAGAGATACCTTTAAAACATGTGAAAAGTATAAGCACATTTCTTCAGCACTCCTAGAAATTCATCATTTAAACCTGGGGTGGCTAACCTGTGGCCGTCTGATGCTGTTGGGCTACGGCTCCCATCATCCCTGACCATTGGCCATCCTGGCTGGGGCTGATGCGAATTGGAGCCAAACAACTTCTGGAGGGTCACAGGTTCGCCATCCCCTGGTCTGAACTCCTCCAGCCTTAGGACAGACCAACATATTACAAGGGAAGTGCAGGGTTTTGAACCCATCACACTATTGGGTGGGTGGGTGGGGGCATCTGCAGATGATTAGTGAGTGAGAGGGGAGATGCTTTAATCTTCCTCCAAATTCTAACTCTCCCTTGCAAATGGCCCCTCCCTAGGTTTTTAACTATTTTAAAAAATCATTTCCCTGAAACCAGAAATAAGCCTGGTTAGGGAGATAAAGAGCTTTGGGGGTGGGGTGTTTGCTGAGGAGAATAGGGGGAAGGATTCAGCTTCTTCCTGCTGCCCACCAGATTCGCCCACAAGTCCTTCCCCGGCCTTGCCTACACATCATCTTGGCAATTTACAGTTTGCCAAGATTATTTGTAGTTCCAACCTCCCTCCCAGATAGATTACATCCTGATGGATTGCCTCCTGTGGTGAATTGGACAAAGGAATTGATTCCAAGATTTAGAACCCTGCTTCCTTTGACAGTTAGAGGGGTCGGTCTGTCCCTGTGTGCTTTGCCAAATCGTAGGTAAGTTATCTTGCCACGATTGATTTGGGAAAGAGTTGAATAGTTTCACAAGTATGCATGCTGGAAGTGGAGGGGAGGGATTCAGGCATTGCTTGGGCTAGAAGCCAGGCGTGGTGGGGAGGGGAGTGCATCTAAAGTTGAAAGATGCATCTTTTTCATCCATGTCGAAATGGGAAACAGCTGCAGCGGCTCCAGCCAAAACCCTGCTGAGCTGGGACCACCATGTGGGGGCGAGGGTGTTAGATGCAATACCAGGCATCAGGAGAACTACTTGAATGGGGCCTCGAAAACTTCCCTGCCTCAAGTCGGCTGTACCTTGCCCGACACCTGGCATAGTATGCCTGGAAACCGTTGACAAAGCCTCTTTCTTTACCACCAGGTCTTGCTTGGGGCTAAGCGTCATTCGGGGTGAGTCCTAGCTCCTATTTTTTGCAATGCTAGGACTCACTCCTGGAGGATGGGAAGCAAATCACAGTGGGTTCCTGGTCATGGACAAAGTGTCCTGTCCCCCCAATATGAAGAGTTGAACAACAAATACTTTGTGATTAGAAAGTTGAAGGGGTCCCCCCACCCCCCGCCGAGATGGGCTTTTAAGCAGGTTTGGGTTCCAATATATATACATATATATATATATATATATATATATTGGGGCATGTGCGCACATGTACACAAACAGACTGAGTACGGCTTGTACCTGACTCACTTGTTTTGAGCACTTAGAGGAACCTGTTCATGGTCTCGGTCTGCCTCCTTCATGTACTCTAGCCTTGATAACCTGCCACACCCATGTTGAGGCCTGCCCAGGCTTGCCACTGCTGTGACCAGACCCTCTTATCCACAAGTGCCTGCCCTTTGGAGTCCTCCTAGGTACTCCACACACAAACTCAGATGCTCATGTTCTCCTTTTCTATGCCATTTCTAGCCCTGATAGGTGCTCCCCACTCCCACCCCTGCACTATGCACTCCCTTCCTCCATTGAGAAGCTGGCCACTTGTTGGTACAAATGGCAAAGAAAATAAACAGATGCATCTGAGCTGGAAGCCTGGGGAAGCAGAGTGAAGCGACTGGGCTGGAAAGAAGTGGAGAGCGAAGGAAGTGACGAAAGTGGATGACAGGTCTTCCTAAAATTCTCAGAACACTGCATGACCATCTTGAGTTCAGTGATGACTGTGTGCTATAAAACAAGGACTCTATCATTTTTGACCTGCTTCTGCTCACTTTTAACCACCGAAGGAAAATAATTACGGGTCGGTTGGTTTGCAGCTAGGAATTCAGGAGGCGAGATTGATGGGAGAGGCTGTCAATGATCTCGAGAGCCAGGAAGGAGCCGAAAGGGAAGGGTGCCCCCTGAGGCTGGTCAGCATACGCAGCTCATACTGCTATAGCAGCAGGATGTCGAGGGAGAGGATGTGGGTTTGCCCAGGACAAAAGCTGGCACTGGTGGCCATTATGGAACACCTGCCATAAGGAAGGGCAGCAAGGTAAAGCTGGGCACCTTTACTGTGTGTATTCTCCTGTGCTTTTGTACGTCCTCTTCTGTGAAGCTTTGAATCTAGAATCTGGCAGAGGGCTGGGATTCCAGAGAATCAGCTTTCAGTTAAAACAAAAAAAAGTTTCTAGCCTTCATGATTGCAAAGGAAGAAAAGGAATGCCTGCTAAAAGCTCAGGGAAACAGGAGAGTTTTGATGGCATTTCTGAATGGCCACAGCTCCCTGAAGCCCCTGCCGTGGCCTTGTTCCTCTGCCATGCGCCTGCATTGCCCACTCCATGCGCTCCTGCTTCTTCCCTGCTGCAAGAGGTTGAAAGGTTGTTGTTGTTGTTGTTGTTGTTGTTTTGCAATAATCCAAGCATTGCAATCAAAATAAACAAGTATGCAAATAAAGTAACTATGTAAACTTTATTGATATACACAATATATCACAAATGTAGAATAAGAATAAACTTGGTTCAGAACTTGTATTTTAGAGTCAACCATGTACAGTAAAATGTCTTAAATCACTCCAGTGTATACCAGATGAATGGTCCCAGTTCAAGCCCAATACTTTATATGCTGACATACAACATCTCTACTATCTCAGCTGTAAGCACCTGCCAGCTTAGCTATGCAAAACACACTCACACCAAAATAAAAACTTAGCATGATGGTTGTAGATACAGCCTGAAGGTTACCAAGTCCAATTTCTTGCACTAATTTTCTAAGAGATAGTGTGAAACTTTGTCTTTCTACCTTGGGATCCTACTTAGTGGTAACAGGTACATCAGTGTGGTGTAGTGGTTAAGAGCAGTAGACTCGTAATCTGGTGAACTGGGTTCGCGTCTCCGCTCCTCCACATGGAGCTGCTGCGTGACCTTTGGCTAGTCACACTTCTCTGTAGTTTCTCAGCCTCACTCACCTCACAGAGTGTTTGTTGTGGGGGAGGAAGGGAAAGGAGAATGTTAGCCGCTTTGAGACTCCTTAGGGTAGTGATAAAGCGGGATATCAAATCCAAACTCTTCTTCTTCATCATCTTTGAATGCTCAGGCTGGACGTTCCTTGCGCCACTGAGCCATCACAACCATTTGGTATTAATTTAGGGTTAGCGAGCAAGACTTTGATACATGTTTGACTCCAACATCTTTCTCTTTACAATTTGTGTGTCATGCAGAGAGAAAAAGAAAAAGAAAGACACACACTTGTGTCCATAGCATATGAGAAATAAACATTAGCTAGATTAACTTGGTTGGGTTCAGTGTGCTCAAACCCTGGGAAGAGCAAGGGAGGGCTCACTCACACCCACCTGAAGGAGCAGTGGGGCTTTCCAGGTCCCAGAGCATATGTTATTTAATTTTTAATTTGTATACCACCTTCCCATCTTGCTATACTTAAGGTGGTTTCCAACCCACAGAAATGACAACATAATTTTCTTATATATTTATGTACCAAAAGGGAACGTTGTAGATCTTCTCTTTTGACTATATGACTGGCTATTTATTCTCTTGTTTCTATTAAGCATTTTGTGTTTTTTTATATTTAAATTTTATGTTGTGAACCTCCCTGAGATCTATGGGTATAGGGCAGTATACAAATGCAATATAATAATAATAAATAAATAAATAAGCATGTGGAAGGGCACATGCTTAGCATGCAAAAGGTCCCCATTATCTCCAGGTACTCTGTAAGGCACTTCTGCCTGATACCTAGGAAAGCTTCTGCCCATCAGGGTAACAGACAATACTAAGGCCCTATCTGCACTATACATTTAAAGCAGTATCATACCACTTTAAATAATCATGTCTTCCCCCAAAGAATATTGGCTTTGTTAAGGGTACTGAGAGTTGTTAGGAGACCCCACCCTCCATTCCCCTCACAGTTCCCAGAGTTCCATGGGAAGAGGTATTGGTTGCTAAACCACTCTGGAAATTGTAACTCTGTAAGTCTCCTAACAAGTCTCAGTACTCTTAACAAACTACCATTCTCAGGATTCTTTGGGGGGAAACCATGATTGTTCAAAGTGGTACAAAATCATAGAATTATCTAGTCCAACTCTGCAATGTGGGAATCTTTTGCCCAACGTGGGGCTCAAACCCACGGCCCTGAGATTAAGAGACCCATGCTCTACTGACTGAGCTATCCTCAGGTGTGCTACTGCTTTAACTGCATAGTGCAGATGGAGCCTGGGTTAGATGGACCAGTGGTCTGACTGGGTATAAGGCAGCTTTCCATGTTCCTAACATGCAAGGCAAAACAAAAGCCTGTTCAGCTGACAATGTTCATTCTTGTCTTGGGCCTGGAGGCAGGAAGATCAAAGCAAACTTAGGCTTGCATCTGGGCTTGCAGAGAAGAAAACTTGTGAAGCAACCAAACAAAAACAAAAGAACCTTGCAAAACACAGAAGGTTGATTCAGGGATCCCCAGTGCCAGCGCATTAACATTCGATATCCATCCTTGCGGTAATTGTGGTGGGCCAGATTGTGAATGGTGGAATGCCTAAGGAATGAATGTATGGAGTGGCACTGCCACCTTTTTTAAACTTGCCCCTTTCCTGTGCCTTTAGCAGCAGCATGACATGCAGAACAACAAGCGTCAGAAAACTAACATAATGGAAAGAAAGGGACAGGGAAAGTTTCACCTGCAGTTTCGAGTGTGCTCAGCAGCTATTAAAAGTACAGAAACAGCACCACAGTAAAAAAAGGTGGCAACCTTTATCTGCAGGGTTATGATGGAAAAACTTGAACCTGACAACCGCCTACACATATTCAGGAAGGCTCACTTCCTAAGCTTGAGAACACTTTCCTAATACTGTGATGTTATCCTGCAACTCTTCACAGCCAGCATCAGACTTCATTGGAAATACTTTCTGTTTCCAGTTTTGGCTACTTCTTTGACCAGTAGTCTTTTCCAGGGTACTGAACAATACATTCTGCTTCCACATGGAAATGTGTAACACCCGAAAATCTAATTTGTCTTGCCTGTGATTACACCAGTTCTGTGACTGATCAGTGCCTGCAGGTCTCTCTTATTGTTTGACCTTTCAAACTGAATAGGTAATAGCAGGTAGCCAGTGACTATTTATTGTAGTCACTGGACACATGACCTTTAACTTTTTATACTAAAAGCTTATGCTTCCCTACTCAGAAGGAAGTCTCACTGAGTACAATGGGACTTACTCCCAAGTAAGTGTGTTAGAAGATTGCAGCGTTAGGGTCATTCACAGTGTGTTTGTGTGCTCAAGAGAGAGAGAGAGAGTGCAAGAGCAGTAATGGAAGATTGCACAAGAAGAAATAGCACAGTCTGTAGCACGGTCTGTTGTAGTGCATGCACCACTTCCCAGTTTGTGTGTGAGCTTGCACTATTTAAAGAGGAACAAGGGTTCCAATTATTGGTTTGTCTGCACAGACTTCCCATGCCTCTTCCCCTATTGTTGAGTTTTCACCTTTCTCTCTGTTCTCTTTAGGGCCAATTCACACAATATCCAGAAAATAAGTTTGCTACTTGACTGCCACTGGAAGTCTCCCAGTGCTCTTTGTAATTAGTGAAGTGTGGAAACATAGTGTCTTCCTTTCTAACATCAATGGGTTTTGCTGGAAGGCACTTAGTAGAAAAATGGAAAACTGTTGCCCCGATAAAGCTGAAAACCTGTACACACTTAACTGAAGTAAGCCCATTGAACTCAGTGAGGTTTACTTCTGAGTAGACATTACAGGACTGCACTGCAAGTGTGAAATGGCTCTCACTAATTTCTTTCAGCAGAAGTTAAACCCTGCCTACATCATACCACCAGGGCCCAGCTTCTCCTTATGAAGTTCCACCTCCCTTTTTCTGCCAAACCACACTTGGGAGTTTCTGTGGCTGCCCAGGTGCACACCACTATTCATTCAGAAAATAAACATCTGAGGCAGAACTGTAGGGAGTAGAAATTGCAAATGTATGGAATCTCTGTAAATTGCTTAGTATAGAGACAATGCAAGGCAAGATGGAATTGACTAATGGTGCATTCTTTTACATGTCAACTCAGAAGTCAGTGCTTGGTGGTGGGCATACCGAGACTGCAACCTCGCTGTTGGTCAGGATGCACCTTAAGGCCACCCCTTTTATTTTATCCAAGGCCTATGACACCAGCCGATTCAATCTGTATAATTTTGCAATCTCCATTTGGATTATTGATCTCAGCATTTCAAATTCTCAGCTTTATGACACCAGCAAATCCAACCAACACATTCCTGATTCTATTGCCAAGGTCGCTAGCAGACATGGGATGAAATTTGTGTCCCATGAGACAAGGAAGCACAGTGATTATCTCTCTCTGCTGCTAGCCTAACTGCTGCTAGCCTAACTTCTTCAGTGTATCTGAAGAAGTGTGCATGCACACGAAAGCTCATACCAAGAACAAACTTAGTTGGTCTCTAAGGTGCTACTGGAATGAATTTTTTTTATTTTATTTTGTTTTGAGCCTAACTTTTGTCACTTCTACAGATTATCTGGTAGCAAACAACTTGTTAAACAAAAACAGCAACTGAGTTTTTAAGTATTTTCTGTCATTGATCAGTGGTGGCCTCTTTGACAAAAACATAAACAGCTAGCTTCTAACTTAAATTTTGATGTGTTGTTCCTCCTGATTTTCACCCATTCAAAGGGCCCCTAATTAAAGCAGCACATGCTCTTTCTACTCTTCTTATAATTCATTAGTGGAAAAATACAGGTGCCATTGTGTGTGGAGGGGGGGCAGGGGCAGAGAAACAGGGACCTGCACACACAGTCACACACACAGAGCAAAGTCAGGAGCTGCATTGCTCACGAATACAAACCTGTGAGAAGTGATTTCACACAGTGGCAACATGTGACTTGCATTCCCTTACTAAGAAGGTACCCTTCTCGCACGGCTTCTTGGCTTTGAGAACTGGCTCCTGTGACCAAGTCTCTGCACTTTCTGCAATTCCACACGGTATTAAATCATGGTGCAGGGAACACTGTAATTCTTTGCCGAAATCCTCTCCCCCCCCCCACTGCATGTTCACCATATTTTTGTTTTAAATGGGTTGTTAGCCACCTCAAACTGAGATGGGTGGGATAAAAATCACTTAAAGGAATACATGCCTTTTACTGCACTGTTACCAACAACCTTCCAAGCTAAAGGATCTAGATCTAGGGATGCAGTGAAGCAGCCGCTCAGTTACTACAACATGAGTCCCAAGTTAGCCTGGATGTAAACAGTACGTACCAAGTGGGACCCTACAACAAAATGTTGCAGGGTGCCCTCTGTGTGCGTGTGTGGTCACCCCACCCCACCCCCACAATAGATGGGCACTGCCATTCAAATGGTGTTTGTATGCTGCGTCATGTAATCAACTATTCTATTCATGTTGGCACCCCTGCTGCCTACCCTGATCTTTTTGAGTGGCAATAACAGGGACTGAAGCTGGGGCCTTCTGCTTATGCTGTACCATGAAGCTAGGGCCCTCTCCATTGTGTTGGTGCTAAAATGTACATGCTAACTAGCAGTTACAGGGTAGAAGCAGAGCAGAAGCAATATCCACTCAGCCTCGATTTTGTCTGATTTTCAAAAATCAATGTAATGAGGATAAAAAAACAATGCTGCCATTTTGTATTGCGGGGCAAGGATTTCTGATTTCCAGTTCTTTAGAAGAGTTTGGATTTGATATCCCGCTTTATCACTACCCGAAGGAGTCTCAAAGCGGCTAACAATCTCCTTTCCCTTCCTCCCCCACAACAAACACTCTGTGAGGTGAGTGGGGCTGAGAGACTTCAAAGAAGTGTGACTAGTCCAAGGTCACCCAGCAGCTGCATGTGGAGGAGTGGAGATGCGAACCCAGTTCCCCAGATTACCAGTCTACCGCTCTTAACCACTACACCACACTGGTTCTTTAACAACAAAATGGCTATCTCACACCCCAGCAGATAATTAAGAAATTGGGGGAGAGGGGTTGTCCAACTAGGAGTGGGCTTTTGTGTGGAAGGCCTGTGAGCTTAGTTCACGTCTGTTACTCAGAACAAATTCCTGGTTTCAGAATTATTTAATCCTAAAATGTGTGTCTTTTCTATCTAGCTCTGGTTGGTGGATCTTGGGATTTCCAGTAAAAAGCAAAGTAGATCCCATATGCCTGAAGTCTGCTAGCCCCTGTTATAAGGGATGGGAGAAAGGGAGAAGTAATGGTGCCTGGATTGTGATGCAGGGCTTGGGGAGGGCTAGGGCCTAGTTTCAGGGTCTAGCTGTGGGTCAAGAGTCCCAGCAATGAGGGAGGATGTGTGATCTGCTGCTTCTCTTCCCCTTGGAGAGAGCCTTGGCAAAGGATGAGTGGGAACCCTGTGTGCAGAGTGGCAGCCTGAACATTCCTCAAAGTCCCTGGCCCCAGATCTCTGCTCATTCCTATGGAAGGCAGCCAGGCAGCCAGATGTGAGTTAGTTGCCTGTAGCAGGGAATGGGCCTGGCTCGCTCAGACTGGTTCTACCGCTCCTCAGACTTGAGCACCAAACACTTACTCCCGTCCTTAGCCCACTGGCACAGAGGATTTCAGCAGACAGCCATGACAGATGGAAGCGAGACAATTACTAAGACCGAAAGCTTCCAAACTGTGCAAGCAGAAGCAAAATGCCCTACGGTACTTTTATTAAGAGCTTCCAATGTGTTGTGCGAGATTTTAAGTTACACAAAAATTAAACAAAGCAAACATCCTGTGCCTGAGGAAGTGTGCTACAAAACTCAAAAGCTCATACCGCACATGTTGTGAATCTTGTTTCACTCTAACTGTAGTACTATGGTCACTTTATAGACCTGCCCCTTGAATTTTTTGGATCCTTATGAGGATTCAGAGCTAAATTTTCTTAAGGTGTAGAAGTATGTTTTAGCTGTCCATGCATTAATGTACATGAGCCATTTGGAACACCTGAATTGCTATACTACTAATTGCTTGATGATGATGAAGATTTCTGCTACGGCTATGGGTAGGTCCTGTAGACCTTAGGCCAGCAACCAATACTTCAAGAGCAGGAAGCTGATGATAGCAACTAAGTTTGCCCATGGCTAAGGAGGGGAGGCTTCTCCTCTGATGTGTAGCTGCTTTGTCATCATAGCACTCAGAAGTCTCAGTCTAGATGTGCTGGTCTTCTTGCTGCTGTGAAGCAAGGCAGGGACATTATTTGCATGGCCAGAGTATGGAAGAGGAAAGCCAAAGAAGCTGACTAATTCATGTGAGGTCACACAGAGTGTTGGTGGTAGAGCAGGGATCCAAGCCCTCCTTTGAAAACAAAATGACTGATTCATCAAACTGAGCATAAAGGAGACGGAAAGGGACCAAATGTGCTCTGTTATCCTGTCCCACTGGAGAGCAGGGCTGCCTACACACCAGACAATTAAAGCACATGGCTTCCCCCAAAGAATCCTGGTACCGGTAACTGTAGTTTACCACTCAATTCCCAGCACCTTAATAAACTACAGTTCCCAGGGTTCTTTGGGTTTTACATGTATGATGTGTACACAGCCCAGGATTGTGTTCCAATCTACCCTTTTTTGGATGAATGTTAGTCTCTTGATAGAAGGTTCTGTGTTCTGATTATCTTCCAAGTCATTGGCTTATCCAGTCCTTTTAATGGTTCTGTGTTATCCCTTTGATCCACATACTGTGGCAATGAGTTCCAGTGATCATTTGCTTGAAAACAGCCTTTTGTTCACTTTTAAACTTGGTAAACCCTTCTTTTTTGATAGCTGTTACTTGAACTGAACAGGCAATCCACATACCCATCAATTGAGCTAGAACCATTATAATAGTCTTACCCCCACCCCAGGATTTCATGTCAGTTTACTGTATCCCCCCATCCCATTTTGAACAACAGCAGCAGCAGCATAATGCCAGAGTTCTCAGGCCCAGTTTGAAGATTCAGCATTGGAAAATGCTGTGATGCAGCACAATCTCTACACAAATCTGGAACTCACTAGGACAGTGGTTCCTAATTAAGGGTATGGGGACCCCTGGGGGGTCCGCAGAATGCACCCAATGGTCCACAGCCCCTTATGTTGCCTCTCCCCCAACTAATTTTTTGTCATTTTTGCATGGTAATATCACAAATTTTATGGGTTTTTTTTTAGTGTACCTAAAATCCTTTGCTTGTTAGGGGCTGCCCCACATTTTGTTCAAAAATTGCTTTGCTACCAGAGAGTTATCAAAATTTTCACAAATGGGGGGGGGGTCCTCAGTAATTAGCTAATTGGGAACCACTGCATAACGATGTTAAATGCTCTTCTCCCTCTGCCCCCACCCTCGCTCCTTAGTCGTCAAAGATCTGCGTAGCAAACATCAAGCTCTTTGCCCATTTCGAGGATCCAGAAATAAGAAATTTCTGGAAAGGCGTTTAGACTTTCCTTTGTGCCTCCCCTCCGCCCCAGCCCAGCTACACGGCCCGGCTCCTGGGTTTGTGCCACTGGAAACAAGCAGACGTTGCTCTGGGCTGCTGCTGCTGCTGCCTCCACCCCTCATCGTGGGGGAAGGATGGAAACTTTCCCCTCTCCTTGGGGAATTGGGACGTTCAAGAAAACAGCAACTTTTTTGGTCACGTTTGGAGAGAGTTCGCGGGAGAGTTCGTGTGTGGGAAAATGTGAGGCGGCCTGGTGGCTCAACAGTGCCTAACCCGAGCCAAGCCTTCCGCGCCAGTTTCCCCCTCCTCGCCTGCAGCCCTCCCCCCCCCCCGCTCTCCCCTACCTCCGAAATCCTAAAAATAATCCTCCTCGCTGGGCCGAAACCCAGCAAGCCCACATTGGCCTCGGCTGCCAAAGGAGCAACCCACAAGCCTCCCCGCCCCACCGCTTCCCCAGAGGCGCCCAGATGTGCGCCTAAAGGGAGGGGGCAACTTCGGGAGAAACCCATCCCGCCAAAGTCGATCCCACCGAGGAGAGCGAGAGAGCGCGCATCTCCCCGCCTGCGGGATCCTGCGCGGCGCCACGCTGCCCTCCCTCTCCCTCTCTCCTTTCCCTCTCCCTGCGCCCCATCCTCGCCAGGGCTGTAGGGGCCGGTGGGGGGTGTCGAGTAGGGGGGTGGCGAGAGAGAAGGAGGGAGCGTGGGAGCCGAGCCGAGCCAGGCCAGGCGGGCTGGGTGCGGACCCCGCCCCCGGGCAGCGGGGTCGCCCCGCCCCGCTCGCACTCCGAGAAGTTTCCCAGGGTCCGGGAACGAGGAGGAGGCGCCGCCGCCGCTGCTGCCGCCGCCGCGCTTTCGGTGTCCTGGTGTCTGGCTGGAGCCTCAGCGCGGCCCCTTCCATGGATCTATAGGGCGGCAACAGGACTTAGGGGGGAATGGGCTTGGCGTCCCGGCGCGGGGCCCCGTGGCGGGCATGGTTGGGCTGCAGGCTTTTGGGCATCGCTCTGCTGGCGCGCCTGACACTGGGAGCAGGTAAGGAGGACCTCGGGGGTGTCGGGGGGGGGTTTCCTGGAGGGGGACGGGACACAGTGCACTCGCCCCTCGGGCTTCGTTAAGCCTAGCATGGGTGGGAAGAGAGCCCTCCCCGCTTCGGCCGGGCTCGATCATGGCCTCTTCGTTTCCTCTTTTCAAACTTTTCAAGTAACTTCGCCGGAGCCTCTCTTGAGTCCCCTTGGCGCTCCTCGGTGCCTTGAGCCGCCATCTCCCTCCCTCCAGTCCGGGCAGCGGGTGGGGGCCCCTGAAGTTATTTTCCTTGTTCCCGGCTAGATCCCCGTCCTTTTCTCTCTCTCTTCCGTACCCCCCCCCCTCCACGCCAGAAGAAGGGGAGGGAAGGGGGAAAGGGTTACGGAACGGGCCACAAAGAAAATAAATGATCGTTGTTTAATTACCGATTGTGTGAAGGGGAGGGAGCGATTAGGCTGGATTGGCGGGCGGGCGGGGGGTGCTAATTCGCCGGCACTGATTTGAGCTGCGGGGAAACAATCTTGCACTTTTTATTTACTTGAAGTAAACTTTCTCGGCAGCCAGTTTAAGCTTCCCAGCCCGGAGCGGCTGGAAGAACCGGAGCGTGGATTTCGGATCTGGCTTCTCTCGGTCTCTGCTGTAGCCGCTCTCTGGTTCTCTTTCTCTACTCCTTGCAAAGCAAATCTTGCTCGGGCAGGCTGGCGGAGGGAGAAGCTTTCAATTTTCTATGGTATCCCATTGAGGTTTTATTGAGCCGGGTATGCTGTGGAGTTTGGTTCTGCCAAAGCCTGGAGTTTGTGCAAGAGCGTAAAGGAGGAAATAAATGTTTGGTTTAACACGCCTGTTGTGCAGACATGCAAATACATTTGGTAAACAGCATGGATTGAGAATTTAGTGCTCTTGATTGTGCAACTGATGTATGTGAGCTTGTCTGAATGCGCACATGATCGTATGTTTAAAAACGCATAAAATGCATTGCATGTGCAAGGCACACTTGTCCTCTCATGGAATATATGCAAGAGGTACATGCATGAATTTATATTTGTGTAGCAAGCTTATGTGCTGGTTTGTGTGTGTGTGAAATGATTTGCTGGTAAGTGGGGTGGTTGTGGGTAAAGGGGTGACGCCCACGCCTCCCTTTTTCTCCTTTGGGATTGTCATGAAATGGCCTCCTTGGAAGGCTTTACACCCAACACTGACATTGAATTTGATAGAGCTTTTGTTGCTGCGCATTGTGTGTACAGGATAGCAAAGGGAAGGGTGTTGATGATCTGGGCAGATGTAGTAGCAGCTGTCGTCCCCTCGCTCGCCCTCCCCTTTCACATTCTGCTGGATGCACAAACTTTTATTGTTGCTGCAAGCTATTCCCAAGAAGCTGCCCAAGTGCCTCTCGAGCCAATCCTGCTCTTGCACTGTGTGTTCTATAGCCCTGGCATGGCACCGTTGTTTCCGACCCAAAGGGGCTAAGTCTGTGGCTGGCTTCGAAGTTGCAGATCCCTGACTGTGAAACTGGAAACGCATCTTGGAGCCATGCTAGGGAGTGCACAGCTCAGCAACTGGGCCAGCCAGTTCCCATGCTTCTGGGGAGTTGCAGTGGCTCAGTCTGCTTTGAAACTCTCTCTCCCCACCCCCCCACCAAGCCGGCTTTTCCCCCATTTGTGCGCTTGGGAATATACTGTGATGCAAACGGGAGATAAGATGATTTAATTGGGTGTCGTGCAGCGACTTGCTTGCCCTGTGAAACGTGCAGCAGTATGCCAGGGATGAGATAATTGCAGCGAAAGGTAAATAGAACGTGGGGCTATTATTCAGCCTGGGTTTCACTCTCCCATGAAGCCACCTGACTGGTTTGGGGAAGCCGGCCTTGCTTATTAGAACGCTCCCGGCCAGCTGGTGCTCCAGTGCGTGGGAATGTGCGGCTCGTCCAACGCAGGAGGCCGGGGATGCTGTGGATTGTGGGTGCCCGGGAATATGAATCCCCTCCTCCCCTCCCCGCCAGCTTGCTGCTTGGCTGGACATAGACAGGGCATTGTTCTTGGTTGAGCAACTCCACCGCAGTGCTGCCGAAGCCCTGGCGGTCTTGCGCCAGACAAGGGCTCCGAGCTGCTGCTTTGAGCCACACGGGAACATTTCTAATGGCTCTAGAGAATTCAAAATGGTGCGAAAGGCACTGGGACCCCTGTCCTTAAGCTTTCCCAGAACAGCATCTGAAGGGCCTCAAAGAGTAGGAGGTTCAGGGTTAGGGGCCAACTCTGGTTGAGTGTTCTGAGTTTGAATTGGCAGGGTGCTGTCTTTTTTCTTCCTGCCTTTTTAGGTGTGGGCTGTACCAGATGAGGGTCATGAAAGGGTTGGGACTCCTGCCTAGAGAAAGCAGGCCGCTTTCTATTACAGTATGTATATGAACCTTAGGGCTAGACACTTAGGCCTCATCCACAGCAGTGTCTGCAAGCCAGACATTTTGTCTCTTCCAAAGCTGTTCCTTCTTTTCTGCTTGGCTGCGCTGATAACAATGTGATGATCTGCAGGAAAGTGCCTCACTTGATGAAGCCCTCATCCAAGGGCTGCTTCACATGATTGGGCACACATGAGGTTTTTCCACCATGATTTGGCCTTGGCTTCCCAGAAAATGTATGCAACATGCCATGACATGAAAGATCTGCATGCATGATCATCATACATGTGTTTCGTCTTTGTTCTTTATGCATCTGAATTTTGTAACATATGCAGCGTTCTTAACTATGGCATAGCCTTTCCCTTCCAAAACGGGTGCAATCCATTGCCTAAAAGAGAACATTACTAAATTTGAAATGGAAATTTATGGTTTTATTTGGCAGGAGCAGGGACTCAAATGTGAGCATTTAAATACGTGTTTAGCTTTGCCAAAAACACAAGCGCCAAGTTATGCCGTTAATTAATGTACTTCAATACAAAATTGAACCTGGAGATTGGTGGAATTGATTATTTGAATCCAGTTTGCACATGCTCCTATCCCATCCTCTGGAACTGGGAAGGAAATCTTCCCTGCCTACGCAGTTTTCCAGATCTGATAGTAAACACAGCTTTGTCGTTAATGGCACACTCTGTGTGTATCTGAAATCTCTCCCCTCCTTTTTTTAAGCTTGTGGGGATGGCAAGACTGCAAAAGTGCAAATCTGTGTGTGTGTGTGTGTTTTTGTCAATTCTGGAAAGAATAAATGTAATTATCCAGAGGTCTTTCCCTTGGGGCTTTTAGTTTGTGTTTTCCATTTTGCAACAGGTTTCCTTGCCTTCAGTTGTGTCTGTGGAAGGGAGTATCCTAAGTCTTGCCGGTAAGGAGCCCATGTCTGACTATGGCAGTATCTAATCCTGCTGCCTTTCTTTGTGCTTCTTGTGTGGACACAGTGAGGAATCTCTCCCCTCACCCTCCCACCCCCTTTGTAGATTCTGTGAGCTGAAGCTGTCTGTGCACAGAGTTGTTGAGACACAGCAGCTGCCTCCCTGCTGCAGCCCCTCCAGATGCAATAGCAGGGCCAGCCGGCTGGCCATTCAACTCCCTGCCCCTTTATTCTGCCCACATTGCTAGCCAGCTAACAAAGGCAGCTGGAGAGAGCCTGGGAGCCCCTCCACACAGCCCTGCAGCACTCAGTCACTTTTGGGGGTGCCAGATTCCTTGCTAACAGGTAGCCACACTTTCTTTTTATTAGCCTCAATGGAATGTGCGTGGGTTGAAAGCAGCATCTGAGTCCCATTATATGCATGGATCCTGGTTCACAACGCTTCTGTGCAGAATGTATTCAAAGGCACAGGTAACCAGTCTGAGGAAATCAGGATCGGGTTGCCTTGCTGTGGACCTCCCAGATGCTTGCTTAATCACACCTGCATTCAGTTTGGGTTGATAAAAGTCAGAATGGATCGGAAATAAGTGCAAATGTTGATCACATCGTTTGAACTGAGAGCAATGGTAAACACTTATCCTTTTCATTGTTTTGGAGAGCCTGGAGGAGGATGGTGAGGGAGAGGGGCAGATTGTTGTTCCTGCCGTTTGGACGTGGCTGTGACTCAACCTGCCCCTTTTAAAAGCCAGAATTGCACTTAGGCTATGCAGTGGTAACTTTTTTTGCAGCAAAGGGCCCAATTCCTCTCATTTCTTTCCTCTGCTGGGTGTTGCTACTGCTGTCCCCAGGTACATCAAAGAGCTGTAGCACAGTGGTATAGCATCTGCTTTACATGCAGAAGGTCCCTGGTTCAATCCACAGCATGTCTAGGTAGGGCTGAAAATGCCATCCGTGGAGAGCCTCTGCCAGCCAGCATAGACAGTACTGAGCTAGATGGGCAGCTTCCAATGGTCCAGCCTAGCAGTCAGGCTGGGTATATTTTGTCCAAACAGAAGGCTTGGTATTGGGCGCAGAACTCTGCCTCCTGTGAATCTTGGTGCTCATTCTTTAAAGCAAGCTCCTAGCTTCTATGTCTGCTGCAGTGATGAGTAGGGCTCAGCAACGCCTGAGAACATTTCAGTAGCCAGGGGAGAGGCTGAGCAGGGTTTCCATTGCTCAGGAAATAGGACTTTGGTGCCCCGCATAGCTGTTTCTCCCTCCCTGTGACTAAGAATAAATTATGCAAGATAGGCAACTCACGCAAATTTTCTCTTTTTGCATAATTTATCCCAGTCATGATTTTCAGCTTTTCTTGGCTCAGAATTTTGTATACCTTGGCACAGAATTTTCTTTCTTTCTTTTTTTGTTAGTAATGAGACCTGTTTATAAGTGCCTGCCAATAGGGGCCTGGAATCAGTCAACCACACCCTACATGGTAACCAAGATATGTGGGTGGTACCCACGGCATGGGCTGTCAGCATGTTAAAAGAAGATGGGGAATTGCAGGAGGTTTTTCTCTGGGACTCTTTCTTTGTCTCTGGGCATATTGTTTTGAGGGATGTTGCTTTGTAGGTTTTGATTCCTTTGAAAAATGCAAGTAGTGCTTGTAACATGCATGCTTATTGCCGTGCGGTAGTGAGTGGTTTTCAAACTTTCAGAATTTAACACAGACTTTCTCCATTTACTTATATCCTGAGGAACTGCCCCATGGAACTCCTGAACACTATATAAAGCATAGTGTGCATGTTCTCTTCATGTGGGGGCATTGGCTAAGTCTGTTAAGCCTTACCATCAACCTACATCAATAGAGAGTATACCTTAGGGTGCGCTAAGTACTCCCCAGCTGTGGGCAGTGACCAAGAAGTTTGGTGGATAGCAGTGGGCAAGGTGTCAAAGCTTCTCTGCCATTTTGGATCACTGAGAAACCCCAAGAGTTCCCCAGGTTGGTGTTTTCTGAGCTAGCCATTCACTCCACATTGACACTGACTCCTAGAATGAGGAGCAACTGTGGTACAGTCAGGATTCTAACTTCCATGGAAGCCCAGGAGGTCTGCATGCATAGACTTTCCTGCCATAGAGACACCCATGTTCAGTGTTTGGCATCAAGGGGTAGTCCACACCACTGGCTCTCCCCACCCCTCCTTTAATCACATGGAGATCGTTCAAGCAGTTAATGTGAGAAGCGGGATTGGATCTCCCATTCTGTATCGCATGCAATGCTCCCTTTGGTGGCTTGAAATGGGTTCTTCGAATAGCTATCCATGTCAAACAGAGGTCATAGCAAGGAAAAATTTTCTTCCCAAAGGAAGTGTCAGAAATGCTTCAAACTCCAAGAATGAATTTGCAGGCAGACTTCCAAGTTGGAGCCTCTTTGAGTGGTGATATTTTGCTCCAGAAGAAGATGTATATAATGCCCTATGTGTTGACAGAACATTTGGCTGAATCGCTAGAGTCTGGTCCTCCCTGATTTCACCCGTATCTAGAGCTTGGAACAGAAGAAGAAGAGTTTGGGTTTGATATCCCACTTTATCACTACCCGAAGGAGTCTCGGGTGTGACTAGCCCAAGGTCACTCAGCAGCTCCTGGCTTCCAGGGCTTTTGCTCACACTCAGGATGGGCCAAGTAGAGAGTAGCAGGCCAGATTCAGCTTTCAGCTTCAGCTGATCTGAGAACCCTTTATCAAATTTTAATTGAGACGTGGTAGCCAACTGTGCCCGCACTTCTGAAAGGAAAATGAAGCAATGGAATTCCATGTGTATTTAATACGGTAATACATCTTCTTGGATTGATAGCTGGAAAAATGTCCACTGCTTTTCCTTTCCCCTGAAGAAAATGTTACATTGTTTTAAGTTCATTAGTAACTGAATGGATCCTAATTGCAAATACCGGTAACTATCAGGCAAACTTGGCAATTTCAAAGTTTTTAGCTTTGCTTACTAAATACAAGTGAAATAAACATGTCAAAGTAGATCACTCTTATAGGGTAGGGATTGCAAGCCTGTGGCTCTCTAGATGTTGTTGGACTCCAAGTCCCATGAGCCGCAGCCAGCATAGTCATGACCTGGGATGATGGATGTTGCAGACCAGCAGCATTTGGAGGGCCGCAGGTTCCCCATCCCTGCTCTAGGGCATCAGAAAGTTTTCTGATGCAAATTATTGTATCCAAATGACACTAATTTGGAGAATTGTCCTATTAATAATTTCCCAGGAAATGTACCTCACTGCTGGGAAGAATTAGTGCCAACGTGCCTCTTTCAGGGACATTTGTCCCACAGCATCCTTTCCTCCCATTGGTGACCTCATACTATTGAAATGCATATGCTCCATCTCTGTGTTCCTCATACTGCAAACTTTATTACAGAGCCTGATAATCCTTAAGTCAGATTATTTCAGCCCCAGCTAGTATCAACATATCTGACCTGGTTTTAAGCCAAAGGCCTCCTGGGAAATATAGGTTTTAAAAGTGGGAATTTCCATTGGAGGAAGGGCTGTTTTGCACCCTTGGACTGCCAAGCCCTGGGAGAATATATTTCTAAGACATTTGGAGGGCACCCTGTTCTGTGAAGGGATGAACTTGGCAAGCCTGATGTCAAGGTCATAGTAGAATAAACTATGATGTGTTGTCAGGGGAAGGCCACGATTCAAAAGACCTGCTCTGTAATTGTTACAGTATTATGGTTTTGATTGTATATTATGGCATAGCTACTGTGGTGGCATAGAAACCCTAGTCTACCTCCCTTATCAGGGACATGATACTGGTCTTCATAGTATAATTTGAGTCTTTTGCGGGGAGTGGAGAATATTGCCATACAACTGTCACCTCGTTCTTGCCTCTGTCTTGAAGAAACAACTTACGATGGTCTTGCAGAATGAGAAGTCAGTAGGTAAACTGTTACAGCTCTTTGGGTCGGTTACATTTGCAAGTTTAACATCACGGGGATTTCCTGAATGCTTCCTGCATGTTTTGCAGTGAACACTGTATTGTCCATCTGAAAGTACAATGATAGCTTGGAAGTCGAACGGAATCCGTTCCGGAAGTCCGTTTGACTTCCAAAATGTTCGGAAACCAAGGCGCGGCTTCCAATTGGCTGCAGGAAGCTCCTGCAACCAATTGGAAGCCGCGTCGGACGTTCGGGTTCCAAAGAACGTTCACAAACCGGAACACTCACTTTCGGGTTTGCGGTGTTCAGGAGCCAAAACGTTTGACTCGCAAGGCATTTGGGATCCAAGGTACGATTGTACATGGAATACAGAATGGACAGAACCCAAGGAGTTCCAGTTGGTTAATCTTCATGTGTCTTCCAAGGCATGTGAGTCTCCATCAGGCATTATGGCATTTGCTGTGTGCACTTATGGTGGAGATCCAGGAACAATGTCTGCCCTGCAAAGCACAAAATGGTCCCCACATTAAGTGTGGTGGCTGGACACTTGTGCAAAAAGGGGTTTATGAGCTGTGAGTCAGTAGTGCATTCATTCCCGAGACACTGGGCTCCTGTGAAATGCCCAAAGATCAAGCTCCATGCTAATAACTTTGCTGCACAAACTGCATGCACAGGGAACTACAGAGGCCTATGTTTTTAAACAGGAAGGTCCAGAGTAGACAATTGTGAAAAAACAACAGATCTTGCAGTCGTCAAGGGTTACTGCTTTTTTGCTTTACAAAGATTAAACATGGGTATTAGTCCTAGCAATCAGATCATGGTTAGCATGCTATACTAGTTATGATGAAACCATCATTGCAAATAAACAGTGTATCTAGGCATGCGGTACAATGAAAAATCCGTGGTTTCAGAGTGTAGCTAATGCTGCTTTTCTTGATTAATAAATTGTATCTGGAGAGAAATGATGCTGTTGTTGAGGAAACAGGTCATCGAGATAGAGAAGCGTTTACTTCTCCAAATTCTCATAAAAGTGTCTTAAATGCTTGAAACTTTAAGGGTGTCTTTAGAAGATAAATTCTCTGGGTTTTTTCTTTCTTTCTTACAAGACATGTTTGATTAAAAACCCACTAAGATAACATATTGCACCATGCCACTAAAGATTCAGTGAGACCAGGAGATCAGGCCCCAAATATTTATTTTATTTATTTTATTAAATTTATATCCTGCCCTTTCTCCCAAAGGAGCCCAGAGTGGCAAACATAGCACCTGACATCTTGGGTGAGGTGTGCTGTCCTTCATAAGACTTATTATGGACACAGCTGTGTGTGTTTGGGAAAGAAAAAATATTGCTAGCTATCATAATCCAAATTCTGTGCTGGATCTTGCAAGCTGCATAAATTATATAAATCAAGCAAGTGTGTTTAGTTTGCCTAACTTTTGTGTTAGCTTGTAGAGAAGGGCAAGGAACTAATGCAAGGCACTGAAGCCTTAACGCCCCTTACTGCTGGAAAATCTAGGCTCCCCACTGCCCCCCTCCTGGGTTTTGAGCTTTCACTAGTCATTTCAAGGCATAATACTTTTAAACGTGGTGTTTAAAAAAATTATTCTTGGTATGTGGTTTTCTACAAACAAGACTGAATTCTTAACTTGTTTGATTGTTTACATAGACTTGTTGATTGACAGAGCCATAAATATTGGCCTGAGATGACCCTTGGGCACATAACCCTTACAATCTCTCTCTCTCTCTCTCTCTCTCTCTCTCTCTCTCTCTCTCTCTCTCTCTCTCTCTCTATGTTGCTTGCATGTTTAGTGCTGCTTGTCATTTAAGGAAGGGATGGTTGGGGTGGAGGTGAGAAGCCAGGACTCCTGGCATCTGGCTGAGCCCTGCAAAGAGCATGAGGATTAAGCAGTCAAAGCAGTGGGAGCCAGAGCACCTCAATTGTAGTCTCTGGCTTTTCACTGCCTTGAAGGGTGACCTCTGCCACTTCTTATTCCCAGTGGTTCTTTAAAGAGCATGAAACCTATTTGCCTTCCAACTTGTTTCTGGACGGTTTGATGCAAAGCTAGAGCCTTGGAGAGCTAATTTCCTGGGCTTTGGGGGAGGCTAGTGCTGATTTCAGAAAAGGGAGTTCTTTGGTTTGCTTGTGTTCCCTCTCTTTGGAAGGTGGGAAATCAAGGCTCTTGTGAGTTCATCTGCCTTGCCGTGTTTTGGGAGGGGGTGGCCAACAGGACTAAGAATATTTTCTCTTTGCCACTGTGAGCCATGCTGCAATTCCATCCCATCCCATGTACATATGAGAGGGAAGTGTGACCACTGATTCCCTTGGTTTCCCACACATTTTAGGCAGTCTGGTCTTAGACTCGCTTGCCTCTGTTGCCTCTGTATAGGTTTAGGTCTGCCTTTCCTTTGGAGATAAGGTCCCATGCAAGAGCTGAGAATTGTGTTTATGGCTGCAAGGCCCTCTACATTTGGGTGCCCATGTCTGAAAAACGTACACGTGTTGGAATGTTGGATGTAGAGATGGAGATGTGGGGAGTGCATTCCACTGGCTCAAACTTGGCTCTCTGCTCTGGAAAGGACGAAAGGGTAGGAAATTGTGGGTTTGTGTTGTGTCAGGAATGCTTCCCGCTGAGATACTTGGCTATGCATGCTATACTTCTTGTGAGATTGTGTACATATTCACGTATGCAGTGTTACATGTGCTTAAGCTGGTTTGAAAGCATTCAGGCTCAGGGTGTGTTTATGCTGTCTTGTGAGCTCCTGGCATTGTGTGCATGTGTGCGTGTGTATGTATGTGTACACATGCAACTGTGCTGGGGATACTTTTCATTACTGTGCTTGCTAGCTGTGTCTGAGATGGTTGCCCCATATCGTTCACCTGTAAGAGTGTGTGTATGTGTAAAAGAAACTCACTGACTACATATCTGTTTCGGTGAGTAGAGTGTCTGCACCTATTTTTGTATGCAGCCTTTGCTAGTTATACGTTGTTCAAGTTGTGGGGAGGGTGAAATCCATAGTGGCATAGGTTCATTTTGGGTGCGGGGGAATTTAATATGGTCTGCATACAGGGCGGTTGCTGAGAGCACATTTTGCTGCAGTGCTGCTGCTGGCTCTGCATGCCGACAGAGTGAGGGGCGGCAGTGGAGGGGGGAGAGGCATTGTCTGGGACTGATCTGTGTGCTGGGCACGCACTCTGTTACAAGTGGGTCTCTAGGAAATGGCTGAGAGTGAGTGTATTGCCTGGGCCCCAGCTCCTTCCATCTTCTCTCTGCTCTCGAGAGGGGAGGGGTCTCAGCCAGCATCCCTTTGCTGCATTTCCCTCCTTGAGTAGGCCCAGAGCACTTGTAGTGTCTCTTGAGCCTGAAAAGGGGTTCCTTTGGGAATGGATGTGTCTCTAATTTTGATCCTTTCAGAGGGCACTCCAACACCCCTCTCGGGGCTGGCAGAGATGGGTGCCTGTGGTTCTTTCCCCTAGCCTGGGCCCCATCAGGGGACGTGCTTTGCTTGGCTTAGCTTGGGCATTTACTAAATGGCTCCTCCTACCCACTCAGATGGCACATAGGCGGGAGAGGAAGACTCCAGGCATTTTTCTGTGCCAGTTTTGTTAGGCCCATGTCCTTCCACTTTGAGTTTTGCAGGGTTTTCTTAAAAATACTAGCCTCCCCATACACAGGGCTCTCTATACAGATCTGTGGAGGTGGAATCTCACTTTCAGCTAGCTCTCTTGGTGGCAGTTGTCAGAGGTCACCAAGTACTTGTGGAATCTCCATAATTCCAATGACTCGCCATGATCTGAGGCTGCTGGGTTGTTTAGTGATTCTAGTTGGTTAGCTGCAGTCCTCAGATGATCTCTGTCTTCCCTAGAATGCCCAGTCCCCCAGAAACTGCTGTCTTTCCCTTCCTGGTTGCTTGGGGACTCCAGATGGATCCCTGTGCTTGCCCCTATCTTTCCTAGATTGTGGGAAACCAATGTAAGGGAGAAATCTCTGAAGAGGAGCCGTTTTCTCTTGCCGTTTTGCAGATTGTCTCTTTTCCCTACGACTTTTGATGGTATTCTGCGTACTTTTTGACCTTTGCCAATGAAGCCGGTCTCTAGTTACTGGGCAGTGTAGAGGCTGAGGTTACACTAACTGAGCCAGCTAAGCCTACTTGTGGCTTGTGAGAAATTCTGTCTACTCCCTTCGTTTGAAGCATTTCTGTCTTATTCCTGTTTTGTGTTGTCTGATGTGACCCCTTGAAGATGCATCTGCAGACCTTCAATTATTATTTCCATCTCTCTGTGTGTTCAGAAGCCTAACAATAGCATATATGAATTGTTCCATGGATGATAATTTTAGCAAGAAAAACCTCCTGTTGTGGGACTGTGGGCAATGCTTGGGATGGCAAGAATCTCCTCTCAGTTGCCGTTATCATCTTGTTCAAGTGAAAAGGGTTTCTGTGAGGGAGGGAGGGAGGGAGGGAGGGAGGGAGAGAGAGAGAGAGAGAGAGAGAGAGAGAGAGAGAGAGAGAAGGGCCACAACCCAGTGGCAAAGTTCTGCTTACAAAAAGTCCCAGGCTCAATTCCAATATTTCCATGCAAGGGCTGAGATTGATTCTTGTCTGAACCCCTAGAGAGATGCTGCCAGTTGTGTAGACCAGGGGTGCAGTGTTTAAAATATGCCAGGCGCCAGGCGTGTTTTCCTACTGACACAGGTCCACTTGCAACAGCGTGGAGATTTCTGGGCACCAGGTTGGCAATCACAGTTGAAAAATCTCTGCCTTACTCCATAGTTAGTACCATTTCCATTTCCACTGTGTATGTTTCTTCTTGCCTACTGGGATAAGTGAATTGTTGTAAGAGCAAGCTACAGTCAAGCAATGTAGTTGAGATAATAGAATCATAGAATTGTGGCATTGGAAGGGATCCTGGGGGTCATTTAGTCTAATCCCCTGGCAAATAGACATTTTGTTGTGGCGACCACAACCTAGATTCAACATGTCATTTGGTGCCTAGTTTATATACCTGAGTTTCTAACAGTGCACATGTGGCCCTCCAGATGTTGCTGGGCTCCAACTTGCATAATTTCTGACTGCTGGCCATTGTGGCTGCATCATGGGAGTTGGGAGTCCAACAGTATTAGCCTATCCTTCCTGGTGTGGACAGTAAGGAGCTATATAAACCAATAGTCTGACTTGGTATAAACAAAACACTGCTATGGGGGCGCAATGGAGATTGTAAAAGCAAAAGACACAAGTTCAGTCCATATCCTTTATCCTGGGACAAGAGCTAAACATGACTGTAAAACATAAGATGTGCTTTTTAAGCTCATGGCATGATGGTAATGGTTGTTGTTGTTGTTGTTGTTTTCCTTGCACCAGGTTGAGTGTACATGGGAGCTTTTGTTGAGCTGTTGTGACCAGTTACTTTTGCTAGATCTGTTCTTCACAGCCTGGGCATTGCTTTGTTGTTCCTACAGCTGTGCAATGCCATGCTCTAACCAAGCTCTTTCTCTTTCCCTACAGCCATACAGTGCTTGGATGGCGACAAGCCCTGTGAGAATGGTGGGAGCTGTGTTGTTTACTCCAACGGGATAGCTGCCTGCATGTAAGTGACACCCTAGCACAACTTTGCCCATGGGTTCAACAACAGCCAGTGCGTCAAACCGTCTTGGGGGTTTGTAGGGTTGGGCCACTGCCTTCAAAGGGCAGTCTAGTAGTGTAATTTGGGAGCTGTAAAGTTGTCATTGTGAAAAATTGCTGCTTGGCTTGAAGTGGGAGAGCAGCGAGCTCTGTTGACAGGATGCAGTATAGTTTAGGAAATATGGGGCCTGGAAATGTTTCAAAAGTCACAACATGATGTGCATCCTTCTCAGGTCCTTTGCATTAGGCCTGTGGGAATTACTGACTGGTGCAGATTGACTTCCACTGCATACTTCTGACTATTCTTCAGCTGGGATTCTGTTTGCCATGGGACCCTGGAATAATTTAGTCTCAACATCCATTTAGAGACATCCACTTGACAGAGTGGATAGCATATTGGACTTAGTTTAAGGAAACCTGAGTTTGAATTCCTGCTAACCTGTGAAGCACTAAAGACAGGAGATCTTCGGCCAGTTCTTATTTATCTACCTAAACTGTGGTGCTGTGGTCTGAACCACTGAGCCTCTTGGGCTTGCCGATCAGAAGTTTGGCGGTTCGAATCCGCCCAACGGGGTGAGCTCCCGTTGTTCTGTCCCAGCTCCTGCCTACCTAGCAGTTCGAAAGCACACCAGTGCAAGTAGATAAATAGGTACCGCTGCGGAGGGAATGTAAATGGTGTTTCTGTGTGCTCTGGCACTTGTCACGGTCTTCCATGCACCAATAGCATTTTAGTCATGCTGGCCACATGACCTGGAAAGCTGTCTGTGGACAAACGCCGGCTCCCTCAGCCTGAAAGCGAGATGAGCGCTGCAACCCCATAGTTGCCTTTGACTGGATTTAACCGTCCAGGGGTCCTTTACCTTTACCTTTATATTGGACATAGTTTAAGGAAACTTGAGTTTGAATTCCTGCTAACCTGTGAAGCACTAAAGACAGGAGATCTTGGGCCAATTCTTATTTATCTACCTAAACTACCTCATAGGGGTGGTGTTTTGTTTTGTTAAGATAAAATAGGATAAACCCCAACACCACCAACATGTAAGTTCCTGGGAAGAAGAGTGGAATAAAAATGTGGTAAACAAACATCTTACAAGGAGGGGAAAAAAGGGAAGAAGAACAGGTTTTCTGGTTGCCGCAACAATTATATTAATATGAATCTACAAAGGAGCTAAGGGCCCAAACAGATGATATGAAGATGTGAATCTGAATTGAGCAGCTGCAATGGGTGTGTGTATTTAGGGCAGTGTTAGGAAACCTCTGACCCGCCAAATGTTGTCATTGGACTCCAACTCCCATCAGTCCCCAGCAATGTGGCTGGTGGCCAGGGATGATGGGAATTGTGGTCAAACAACTTCTGCAGGACCACAGGTTCACTGCCCTGGTCTAGGATTCCCCTCCATTTCTGAATCTCAATTCCTGTTCATGTAGTTGCTATTAATCCCACAGCAGAAAACATAGACATGATGGTGGGATGGCTCAAGATGTTAAAGGAAGACCCTTTGATCAAATTTGGAACACCTCACACAACTGCTTTTAGGTTGAAATCAGAATTTATGAAGCCTTGATCACAAATCTTCCATGTCTCATTTCTTCTGACCCTAAAATATGATAATTTACCATGGAAAGGGAGGACAATATCCCAGATAAAGGTAGGATAGATTACATTATGGGCGTTAGCAATTTTGAATATAATCACATGGGCTCTTATAAAGGAAGAAAGGTATAAAGTGAACAAATTTGAACAGGAATGGGAACTCTTTAAGAAGTTTAGGAATGCTAAACAAAGTATGATATGCGGTAATCCTTTCTATTGGAATTTAAGACAATACTTCAGATATGTGAATCTCAAGCTTTTTTTAATTAAAAAAACTAAAGTTGTAATGTCTTTATGTTTTAATACGTAATCTAATAAACTAAAACTTGTGAATTGCTAAAATGTTTTGCAGGTGTTTGGGTTTTTTTTTAATGTTTTGATATGATCTTACAACATAATCCTATACATGCCTACTTGGAAGTAAATTCCATTGAGTTTCATGGAATTTACTTCCAGGTAAGTGTGTATAGGATTGCAGCCTTAATATATGCTCGGAGAAATATTTTATCAAATTAAAAGATTTCTACATTATAAATACATTTTAATGGTGTTTTAAGTGTTTATAGTGTTTAAATGTTTAATATATGTGACAATTCTTTGTGTTTGTTTTATGTCCTGAGAATGAATTGCCTTAATGGAACTTAGAATATTTGAAGTGTCATAACGTCTCTATATTTCTGTTTCATGAATTAAATTTATTAAACTAATTATGTATTTCTAATCTCCATAGTATGTTAAAATTATGACAAAGCTTGGTTTATTTTTTTTTAAAGATCATTTATCAGACAAAGAATGTCTTTTGTTGGAACGTTGTAATGGGGATCTGTCAGTACAGATGCCTGTTGTTTTTATAGGTTTGAAAGCTGCTACTAGACTGTCCTCCTCTTCTTTTGATCTTGAGCTTGTGTTTTAACAGGCACCCTGCTGAAGGGTGGGAGAGTACCCTTGCTCCTAAGGGCATCGCTGATGCTGCCGGTAGTGTCCAGGGCTGATTTTATATTGCCGTGTAATGCAGTTGCTTTTCTGTAATAGGGGTCCCATACTGTGGTGTTAAAGCTTGAAAGGGGGAGACCAAGGATGTGCGGATGACATAATTATTGGGATTTCAGCGTAGTTCTTTGTTGTGTTAGCCAAGCCACATGGTCCTGGTGGTCATATGCCCTTGCGGTTTCCTGGCAATGGATGGTCCAGATGCACAGACCTGGATTTAGCCGGGCCAGGGATGCTTACTCGTCCTCCTTCCTTTAATTGCTTCCCGTAGTGGCAGGTGTTTGAGCAAATTCAGTGAGCTCCTAGCTTAGTCTGGTGTTGCCTGTGCTGGAATCCAGGACAGGTGGATCTGCCTGCAGCTGGCACGCCCAGAACAGGTGAATCACTGGGAGGCTCGAAGCCCGGCCTGGATCCCTGGATGGGATGATAGGACAAGAAAATACTACCACTCACCTGTAAGTCCTGTTTAGAACGCAGCTGTCCCACCAAGGAGATTGGGCACTTAACCAAGCCTTTGGGAGGGGGGGCAGTTGGGGGGTTGGAATAGTGGGGAAATCTAAGGAAAGCTGGATATGTTCCTCTGGGGGCTCAGGAAAGAGGAAGAAAAAGGAAGGTTGCTCTTGGCATCATGGTGTGAAACCTGTCGGACAGGTTGGGTGGGGAGGCCTGGGAGTGCCCAGTGCTGAAGGGAAAACACTCTCCTCCTCCCCTCCTTCTCTCCCCCCTCCCCCACTAAACACCTGCAGAGAGGCCTCTTAAAGGGGCGGTCACCATTTGGTTCCTTCGGGCCTGGCAATGCCAAATTGGAGGAGATGGACAATGGGTTGTTCTCAGGTTACTTTTGCCTCTCTCTTTAATCCACCCCCCCTCAAATCTTGAAGAAGGTGGGGCTTGGATTAGGGCTGTCAGAGATACTTCACATGAATGTGAAAACAGGCTTTCTTAGGAGATGGCAGGTGCAGCTACTAAGAAGAACAGTGGAAGGAAACTGAATGTTTCTGGAGCTGGGAATGGGGAAGCCAAGGCGGCAGGGGTGGTCTAGAATGGAAATGGGATCAGAATGGGCCCTGGTGAGAGAAATCGGGCGGCTGGGGCAATGAAAATGTGCAATGAAATCCGTATCACTGTTTTTAATGCTGAGGTTAATAGTCACCACAGATTCCTGGTTTTCATTTTTAAGAGAAATTAACACTAAAATGTAAGGGCCATTGGAGGAGGTTCTGTACTCGGTACAGCTTTCTGTCTGCCTTTACTGCTTGTTCATGTGTCCCTTTTCCCTCACATCTGTTTCATAACTCAGAGGTTTTCAAACTTTTTTTGCAGAGAATTTGAACATTGATGGGGGTCCCCTTTAACTTTTTCTTTTTTTGGAGGTGGGGAGGGAATTAGCAGCCAGCACCAGCATAGTATTACAAAAATCAGAGGATCTAGACCAGGGCCTTGTCGGTCTGTTTGATAATCTGGTCCTGGACAAAGCGACCACTAGTTCTAGTCTTCTTCTTCTTCTTTGATCACTTGTAGCCGAGTAAGATTGTCTTTCATAAACGCGGTTTTAACAATGAGTCTGTAAGTGACAGTGGAGGCCAGTTCTGGATCCACACGTCCTTCCACAGTGGGGACATTGGTTTCCTAGTGCATTGCCTTTCTGTGGGCCACCAGAATGAACTTATGGTGCCCCCTTTTAATGTTAAAATAAGATCTCCTCATCCCTTGCTTTATACATGAATAAGAAGACACATCAAAATAAACACGCGTCTGACACTGCAGGGTCTAGTGCAGCCTTTAGCGTCACATTAGAATCCCAGACCAGTTGCACATATGGCAGAGCATCCTTGCATCCTTTGGGCAGTTCTTTGCTCTTTGATCCTGTAGTGTATACTATAAATTCTCTATACTATACCACACAGTGCAGTGTATAGCTTGCCATAAGGTGACAGAGCAAATGGAAGCATATAGGCAAGTTGCCCCTTGGTATATGATGTTGGAGACCAAGAAGGGTTATGACAGTTGGCAATACAGAGCAACTCCCATTAATGATCTCATTTGCAAGTACTGTAATGCTAATCCAAACCATGGCTTGGCAGGAGCAAGCAAACGGGCAGGTCCCCAGAGCAAAGATTGCAACTACAGTACTCTTCCTTGAACCTGCTGCGTTACCTGGGGTCAAACCATTGGGTCAAAACCTGGTTTTGTGGTTTGTTTCACTCCATAAAAAGCACAAGCTTGAACCCAGTATTCTTGTTTTACCACATGGGGATTACCTAGGGAGGCAGACCACAGGCTCAGTTTTGGATATAATGATGGGCTAAACCATGGCTTACTTCTGGGTAGTGCAGGAGCAGCAGGACTAGTGGAGTAGGCCTGTTGCACCAGTCTTTGCTTATTCACGCTAACCCATGGTTTGGCTTAGCACTGCATGCAAATTGAGCCAGTTATTTAGAAGCACTGACAGAGGATGAATGCGTCCCTTGCGCATCTTCTTGCTTGTGCCTCCTGTGTAACATGCAGGGAGGAAAATGGCACCTCTCCACCATGGTGAGAAGTGTGAACTCTACATGCATGTGGACCTCACATGTCTTAATGCACACAAGGGAGATATGCATCTTCCCAAACATGAATGGACACTAAAAAGAGGGTGCACAAGTTGCTCCCTTTGCTATGTTCTACAAGAGAAGGTCACATTATTTTAATGATTTATAGGCTAACCTTCAACAGCAATATTCTCAGGGCAGTTTAAAGGTAAAGGGACCCCTGACCATTAGGTCCAGTCGCAGACGACTCTGGGGTTGCGGCGCTCATCTCACTTTATTGGCCGAGAGCCGGCGTACAGCTTCTGGGTCATGTGGCCAGCATGACAAAGCCGCTTCTGGCGAACCAGAGCAGCACACGGAAATGCTGTTTACCTTCCCACCGGAGCGGTACCTATTTATCTACTTGCACTTTGATGTGCTTTCGAACTGCTAGGTTGGCAGGAGCAGGGACCGAGCAATGGGAGCTCACCCCGTCGCGGGGATTCGAACCGCCAACTTTCCGATTGACAAGCCCTAGGCTCTGTGGTTTAACCCACAGCGCCACCCGCATCCCTCAAGGCAGCTTACAGATAAATAAAATGGAGTTGCCCCTAGTTTATTTGCTTACTCCCAATTACTTGAGTAGGACGTTTTTGAAAGCACCATGGTACTAATGAGTGGTAATGGGTTTTTAGTTCCCCCAAACAGGAATTTTGAGTTTGTGACTCCCCAACTCCACACCCATGCTGATGGAGCCCCAGCACTGTCTCACAGCTGATGGGATAATTGCTATAGTGCCAGCAGTAGTAATCAATCCCACTGTTGGAGCACTGTTCTCAATTCCAGTGCTATGAGTTTCTACAGCTGGCCTTAGAATGGGGAGCAGGAGAAAAGGACACAGCAGTGCCCACCCAGCGCCCTGCAGCTATTTGATCTGTTTCTCCATTGGGGCTCGGACAGTTCCACCCCCCTCCAGTTAGGAGTTGCCACTACTTGCTACTGGTTTTCTTTTTTACTCTTTGTAATCCATTTTAGTTTTGTGGGGGCAAATTGCCATTGTAACCCTTCCCAGTAGGGATTATGATTTGGCACTCTCTCTCTGTGTGTATATGTATGCTTGATTCTTGTTGACTGCTTTTTGAGGGTCAGAGCTGATCATCAGCTCCTGGTCTCCCTCTACTTGCAAGATACAAGCATTTTCTCTAGTCCGTGCTTTGAAGCTTTCTGCGGCAGTAATTGCAAAGGCACTAGAAACTGTTGCTGACCTTATGCAAGTTGTTGGTTTTCTTCCAGTAAGTGGGGTGGGAAAAGTGGTGAGGTTTATATTATTATTTTTGCCTGGATGGATGTGTGAAGGGTTCTGCCTGCAGTGCCCCCAAGCAGCCCTCGGTCTTTCAGTTTTGGCACAGGGCTGCAGGCCTGCTACTGCCGCCTGCGCAGCCCTGGGGTAAGGGCTGAGTCAGAGAGTGTTGAGCGACATGTGCAGACACAGTTGGTGAATCACAGCCCCAGGGAGAGCTATAAAAAAACCAGCTCTATTCCCCGGATGTGAGCAGGTAGGGACATGGTGCCAAGGCTTGGTTCCCTGTGCTGAAAGAAGAGGCTTTCTTCTTTGGGGCACCTAGCCACCCTCAACTGGTAAGTGAGATTGCCCTTGTACTGGCCTGGGGCAAGAGGGAGTGTTCAGTAAATAAACAAGGCCCTGCTTGTTGGCGCAGAGCGTAGTTTTGCTGTAGACCTGTTTGTTTCCCTCTGTGCCTTAGGAGAGTGCAAAGACTCTCAAACTGCCCAACTTTTTCACTTTCAAAACCAGGACACGTGTCTTCCGGGACATGGTCCCGTGTGAGTCATGTGACCTGCACCTTGCCCTGAAGAAAGCGCTTTTTCGGGGCGAGAACGCAGTGTAAGAGCAAGTCACTCAAAATGGCCGCTGCAATCTCGCATGGAAAAACAGAATGTCCCATTTTTTCCAGAGTACTTGGCAGGTATGGACTCTGTGCATCAGCAACTATAGCCCATTGTCACAAAGGGCAAAACTAAACAATAAATTAAACGCATTTGTGCATTTAATGTGTCTTTTGAAAAAACAATGTGGGGATTGGTGGGAATATTGTGTGTGTTCTTGACCACTTTTGCTGTGGTCCCAGTGAAAATTGCCTTCCTATTAAACCTGCTATTTGTCCTGGACCACAGGCTGTAATTGGTGCCAGTGGCACCTTCCTTCCTAAGGGAAATAGCAACTTCAAGAAGCAATTTTCACTGGGACTGAAGTTCAAGGGGAAAGGGTTAAATCTCCTGCCGCTGTTGTATTTTTAAAGTTAAGTAAACACAAAGCACACTCATATTTTAATGTATTGCCTACTTTGGCCCAAATACACACTTGGCCAAATAGATTCGTGTTTGCTCATTCTGAGATTTATATAACTGACTCACACCTGGTTTGTCTGCCTCTACTCTGGGTCACTCATCTCTTTTACTATGAGTGTTGTTTTTCCCCTTTTGTGGCAACAGAATTATGGCCAAAGCTTTTGCCACAAGGTAAGGCCATTCACCTTTCAGCACACCTAGGGAGCAGATGTCTTGCAGTAATGTGCCTATAGAGCAAATATTTATTTATTTCTAAAATTTATAACCCTCCCTTCAGTGGCCAGTTGGCATTCCTGCCTTACAAAATAACTTTGCAAAGCAAATAGCTGTTGATGGCTTGAACAAATGAATCAAACCACATTTCAAGAGGAAGTCATATATTCCTCCCTTCCAGTCTGGCTTGTGGATGTGCTTCCCTGGCTTTAAATACAGTGATCAGTTGGGGCAGAGGTTTCCACCCTTTTTAAGTCCATGGCTCCCTTGACCAACTACATTCTTTTTGCAGCACCCCTGTGGGGCTCAGGAGTCCAGTTATGTCACCCCTTGCCTGCAGATCTGGCAGCCTCTCACCCTTTTTTGAACACCCTCCCTTGTGAAGTGTTCCCTCAGCCTCCTCTCCTCTTCCCAGGGCAGCTGCAGCTGCCGCCCCTGGTCTCTGAGTTGCCCCCCCCCAAGAGAGATGCCTCCTCAAACTGCCCCACAGGGGCTTGGGAAGCAACCCCATGCCAGCCCCAGAGGCACCATACAAGCCTGGGGAGCTTGTAGCAAGGACTGCTACAACAAACAGTTGTGCAAGCCTTTGGGAGGCTGAGACGCAAGAGGGCATCAAAGGAGGGAGGGAAGACAAGAGGGACAGAGGCCAGTGTTGCCTGCGGCACCCTTGACTATTGTTCAAGGCACCCCAGGGTGCCATGGCACACTTGTTGAAAACCACTGAGTTGGGGGATTATTCTCAGAACACTCAGTCTTCCCAAGGGCAATTTTCCCTCTCTCCAAAGGCTGCAAAGATCTATGCCAGGGGTGGCCAACTCCCAAGAGACTGTGATCTACTTACAGAGTTAAAAACTGGCAGTGATCTACCCCCTTTTGGGGGGTTCAGGTCAAAGTTTTTGAACTTTTTTGGGGAGGAGGAAAGCCCTGCTTTTTAGGCATTCAGGTCAAAGTTGTTGTTGAGCTTTTTTTAGGGAGAAGGAAATCCCTGTTTTTTTTGGGTGCAGGGCAAAAAAATGAGCTTTTTTAAGGGGAGCCAAAGTTGTTGAGCTTCTTTGGGGGAGTCAGTGATCTACCAGTGATCAACCACAGACATCCAGTGATCTACTGGTAGATCACGATCTACCTGTTGGACGTGCCTGATCTATGCCAACTATCTTTGGTCTTACATCTTCCACAGTAGTAAACAGCATAACCTACAATCTAGAAACACCTTACCTTCTTTTGAAGACTACATTCTTAGAAGCTGGAAGAGGGAAGTATACAGGCCTGCTACAACCCAGTGAACAACCCAGTAACTTGGTTCTGTCGCCTTCTAACCCATCAGCATATGGGTGCATCTATGTTCAGACAGCCTGCACATTGATGGGATAGGTTGTTTGAAAGAGAAGGTCACACTTTAGTTCATTTGGGCTGGAGGCTAATAGGACACTTAGGATGGCCTGCTTTGAGGGGCCAGGATCAATGATGGTTGATTGTCTGAGCTCAATTGAATATTGAAGGGAGGGTGGTAAACTTTACTTGGGACCATGACATCAGTATCCGACTGGGTAAGTAAATACTGTAAAAGCTTAGTGACGCTGAGTGGAGCAGCTGAACTTGCTTGGAAAACAGGCCCACAGTGGGGATGGTTTGCTGAAAAGACACATGTAATATTTTGTTTACAACGCTTCCTTGGATGGGTATTTGAACCCTCACTGCATGGATTTCAATCAGAGTGGTATTCAATTTTGCTTAGACAGACAAGCTTTAGATTTATGATGGAAAGTTAAACTTCGGTGAGCAAGTAATTTGATTGCTAAACAACAGATAACTTGCATGTTTTGGCTGCTATTAAATCTAAACTACTGCTGCTAGCTAACTGATTTCACACAACAAATGCATACAAATCTACAAATCAGACAATACCACCCCAGTGCCCCCCAATCTCTTTACAGTTTACGCACAGTTGTTTTGCAGTCTTAAGTGTTGCTGGCAGCCTTTCTCTCAGATGCTAGTCCTTTCATACCATCTTCTGGGACTCCAGTGAGTGGACAGTGCCCACTTTCCTCTTTGGACCTGCTGGGCCTTCCCCCTCTCATCTCCCTGCCCTCCTTGTTCAGGGGGCTTTGATTTCCCTCCACTGAAGCAGAGCCCCCCTCCTCCGTTTTCAGGCTGGATCTTCCCAATTTTCAGACAGAGCCCCTTGCAGGTTTCAGACAGATCTTTCCGCAGCTTGCAGTTTTCAATTATCCCATTTTCCCTCCGAGTTCCTGAGTTCCCATGGCAACTGGAACTAGTCAGCAGCCAGCCTTTCACCCTGGGTTAACTTTTTAGTTGGCTACCACTCACACAAGATTCACCACTACATATGCTCTAGATTTGTGCTGCAGAGAAACAGCTTTGGTCAGTTGACATATCCCGCAGTATGGCTGTTTCCGTTTTCTTATTCTTTTTTGCCCAGTGGCGGTGGGGGGTGCCATGTAGTTTGCTCAGACATTCCTTTTCCTTGTCCAATTCCTCTTTGGGCTGTAAGGCCTTGACTGTTGTCTCAGCCAGTGCCCCAGGACTTGCTGTTCAGGCTGGGCAGAAAAGCAAACAGCTTTCTGTGTTGTCATGGCAATGGCAGGCCGGAGGGCTCAGGGAGGCTGCATTTACAGGGAAGGCTTGTGGAGCTTGGATTGGGAACCCCCTTTGAAAGACTCCAGGATGGCCAGGAATTAGGAAAGGGAGCTATGTGCTGCTTATGCCACCCCTTGCTATCTTGTCCCTCTTGGGGTGGGCAGAGAGCATTTGAATGGGTAGACAGAACTGTTTGTGGCAAGCTGCTGGATCCTGCAAATGAGAATGCGATGTGAAAGCCCAGGGAAGTTGAGGGATGAATTCCCCACCCCAATGTATGGGTGTCAATTCATTATAATTTGTATTGTCCTTCCCTCATTCCTCAGTGGTCACTTGTCCTTGTTTCCTTAGCATGTTCACTTTGTGTGGGCCAATGCAAAGTTATCCCCATCTGTCCATCAGGATATAGGGAGTTGACAGAGATTAAGCTGGAGCATGATAGCTAGGGATGATGGGAGTTGTAGTTCCAAAACATCTGGAGTGTCAAGGTTAGCCATCACTGACCTAATTTCTCTTGTCTATGCACTGGTAACCTATAGGTTAGATTACTCCAATGTGTTATACATTGGGCTGTCTCTGAAGACAGTTCAGAAACTTCAGCTGGTGTAGAATTCAGCTGATCCTGACCCGATTGCACTGGCTGCCAATTAGGTTTGTGCCCAATTCAAAGTGCTGGTTTTGACCTATAAAGCCTTAAATGGCTCAGGACCGCCATATCTCAAAGACTGCCTGTGATCATGATTTGAAACTCTTCTAAGTGTGCCTCCTTCATGAGAGGTCCAGAGGGTGGCAACATGAGAAAAAAATGCTCTCCCCAGGGAGGCTCGCCTGCTGCCTTCGTTACATATTTTTAGGCGCCAGGCAAAAACTTTTCATTATAACCAGGCCTTGGGCTGATTAACGTTCTATGGCCTTTTAAATGTGTTTGTGGGAGAGGGATGGTATTAGGTTTTGTTTTATTACGTATTTTGTGTTTTTATTTTGTATTTTTATGTTGTGAATCACCATGTGATCTTTAGATGAAGTGCAGTGTACAAATTTAATACATAAAATAGAATAAATAAACTTCAGGCCACCAGAGGGATGTCCCTAAGCTTTTCTACCTGTCAAGATTGCCCAGCTTCCAAGCCCAGGGAACCAGGAATTTTGTTAGGACTAAGCTAATACAAAAATCCCACTAGAGCTGTCCAACCAGACCTGCAAAAATTAAAGACTATCACCACACCTCACTGCATATCCCTGAAGACTCAGACAGACAACAGCTAAAGGTTCACTCTCTGCCATCTGAGTCTTGAGCAGAAATATTGTGCAGTAACAGTTGACCAAGAAGGGCCACATCACTGGGCTTAGGTTTCCAGGCATTCCAGAATAAAGATCACTAGAAAATTGAGTGAGGTAGTGTCTGTACAATGCATATAAATAATATATAAGAGAGAACCTGTAAAAAGTAAAGATAAAAGAATACTGTAGACATGGGAAAAATACAAGTCAGCATAAAACAACAAAACTAGCTAACCTAGTCTAATATAAACCCACTTGACCTCACACCACAGGAACAAACATCACAAACAGGTGCTCAGGCATCAGGAAAAGGTGTGAGGCATGGACTAAAGGAATAACCCAAACATCTAGCAAATAACATAGCAACCAGACCAGAAGTTCCCAGCCAATCAGAAGCTTAGCTGGCCAGAACCTTTCAGTACTTGAATATGTGCGTTCCCACAGAGGCATAGTTGCTGTTAATTAAGCAGGCTGCCATATTGGCCTTGAGCTATCAGCCTCAGTTAGATAACACAATTTCATCCTCCTTAATGAGAGCTACATTTCTCACCAGAAACAAGATTGTCCAGTTTACCCAGGGAGGGGGGCAGGTGGCTGCAGAAAGTAAACTTTGGTCAATGCCTAAGCAAAATAAAAGCTTTTCTGGACGCTACCCAGTTTGCTTCTCGGCATTGCTGGACAGGTGTGGATTCTTGGACCTTGTTGATCATTAATTCTACATAGTTTGCCTGGGCTTCCTGAGCTGGACTAAAATATTTTTGTCTGGTACTAGAAGAGAAATCTGGGTGTTAAGGAATCTCGTGGGAATAATATTTGGATAAGGTCATGAACTACCAGGGACTTTGCTGAATTTAAAGTCTCATTCTTCTAACTACTTGAAACTCCAGTTTTCTGAGTTAGAATACATTATTTATCCTTTTCACTAGATAATCCGGCATCTTTAATATACCATTAAATGTGAGATTATTAAGATTCTGCTGGAGTTGCTCGATTGGGTATTTGCATACAAGTTTTGGACTGCTCCTTCAACCTTTGATTTAGCCTTCTGTTCTGCTTTTGGACAATACTATATATTACAAAAGAGGGTGTCCAAACCATCAGGTTTGGTCCAAACCATCAGCCGTGCCCCGAGGTTGTATGAATTACTCTCAACATAACGGCTCTGCTTGAGGGTACAGAACTGACTTGAATGCCATCTGTATAAACATTGTCCCGTCCTTATTTCCCTCGATATTTTGCAGTGAGATCTGCTGACAAAATCTTATATAGGGAGGGGAAAAGACTTTTCTTAGATCTGCCCGGAATTTACAGGTAAGAGGAAATGGTTGGTTGGAACCTGACAGAAGGCCAATGTTTAAGATATCTATTTTCAGCTTGGCAAAGGGTAAGTGTGGGCAGTTAGCAGAATTCGCAGATGACACACACTGATGGAGTAGTTTAGTGTGAGCAACAGGAAGTTGTCTTCAGTGAATTGTTGCTCAATAGAGGAAAAAGACACGCTCGTGCTAAGTCACTGTGCAGGTTCCTGTGTTGTTTTGTTGTGGCTCCCAATTCCTTGGTGAAATGGCAGAAAGGGGTATGATAAAAGGTGGGTCTAACTGTTTGTTGAATTAGTCCCTCACTAGTCCATTGGGCACCAGAATACCACTTGTGTACATTAGGGATAGCATGAGTGGCAGATGTCATCTAGTAAACTCTGTTTGTCTGTCTTTGCTAGATGCCAGCCTGGACTGATTGGAGAGCACTGCCAGTTTCAAGACCCTTGCCATCAGTCACCTTGCGCTAATGGGGGATCATGTGAGAGCACTCTGCGTGATGGCACTGTGCACTACCAGTGCACCTGTCCCAAGGGCTTTCGAGGTAAGAATACGCAATGTGGTGAGATGCAGCGTGTGTCTTTCTGTAGAAGCTCCACAGCTTTTCATATTCCTGATAAAGATTGCTTTGCTGGGAGATGGGAATGCACATTCTCCAGGGAGGATGGGTCCAGATTGTAGGTGAGACAATTGACCTTCTGGGGAAGAAGTAACCTTCTAGGTCACTTGGTACATCATCTTCCATTTAGGTCAAGACTGCTCTCTGTTTGATGCCTGCGCCAGCAAGCCGTGTGTCAATGGTGGCCGCTGCACCAACTGGAATGGCCGCTACAACTGTACATGCCCATCAGGCTACCAGGGCCGCAACTGCCGGAGTGATGTAGATGAATGTCGGGTGCCTGGCCTATGCCAGCATGGGGGTACCTGTATCAACACACCTGGCTCCTTCCACTGCCAGTGTCAAGCTGGCTACACAGGGCAGCAATGTGAGAGCATCTCCACACCTTGCGCTCCCTCTCAGTGTCTCAACGGCGGCACTTGCCGTCAGACAGGGGAACTCAGCTACGAGTGTGCTTGCTTACCTGGTGAGTGAACAATTTGCAAAGTGTACCTTTGCTTGTACCTACTGTAAGGGAGTGGGATGGAGTACTAAGCGGGTATATTTTAGGGTGGGACGATCCCTCAGGGCAGCTGGGTGTAGAGTTACACTTGGGACTCACGCTTGACCCCTTTCTCTGGCTACTACACTGTGGCATGCTTCACTATTCTCCTGTCAGGAAGCTCATGGGAAGCTGTTGAGAGGTTTGGTGGAGCAGGAAGGAAACAATCTAGGCAGTGGGAGGAGGCGGGGGGACTTGGCGGCCAGCACATGTGGCTTTGACTGCAGGAGCCAGAGTGTAGTGGAAGGCTCAGCTAATTCTTCTTCCTTGTTCTAGTCAGAGATTTGGAACAAGAGTAGAGCTTAGAGGAGAGGAGGGGTGCTGCATTGCTCAGGGGCTCAGTGTGACTCTGTGGTGTTTATCAAGGCTTGTCAAGCTTGAAACTGTCCCCCTGTGGCCAATGGAATTGACACCCAGGAAAGTGTGCAAAAGACACACATTAGGGATGGAATGGTGGGTTGTTGGGAGGATTTTTCTTTCTCTACTAGCAACAGTCTTTCCACAGTTACTGGCCTGGCTAAAATCTCCCTTTCTCCCTTTTCAGGCTTCAAGGGACACAACTGTGAGATTAACATAGATGATTGCCCAGGCCACATGTGCATGAATGGAGGCACTTGTGTGGATGGCGTCAACACTTACAACTGCCAGTGTCCCCCAGAGTGGACAGGTACTGCATTATTATTGGTCCAGGAACCAGATTGTGATTGGAACAGCCTAGGATTTTAAGGGCCTTAATGGGAAACGTAGGTAGCTATCTAGGATTTGGGCAGAGATGGGAAATGTTATTTTCTTCTCTATACGGCGTTAACTTAATATTAGCCTCTAAGTCAGGAAGGCCAACTGTTTTAGAGAAATATTACCTTATTCTAGTTTGGGAAAACACTGGCTTTAATCTGGCTCGGTGCATGGTGGGCAAAGGAAAGGGCAACTCAGGGCTGCGAATGTGGAGGTATTGGGGTGCATGGGGGAAGGAGAGGTGGTGCTGCAGCAGCTGTTAGGCCATCCCTGATGGGAAGGTCTTTAAGCGAACTAAGCCCCACCTTCTTTGCACTGTAGGCCAGCACTGCAATGAGGATGTGGATGAATGCCAGCTGCAACCCAATGCCTGCCACAATGGAGGCACTTGCTTCAATACCAATGGGGGGCATTCATGCGTCTGTGTCAACGGCTGGACAGGGGAGAGCTGCAGTGAGAACATTGATGACTGTCAGACAGCGGTCTGCTTCCATGGTGCTACCTGCCATGACCGTGTGGCTTCCTTCTACTGCGCATGTCCTATGGGCAAGACAGGTAACTGGCTCCTACCTTGCATAATGTGTCCACGTCATATGTTTTTATTCTGGCTAACTGGTTTGGGCAGAATTTTTGAAGGGTTTGGTCAGCGTAAAAAGAATAGAGTGGATTAAAGGGACATTGGATAACACGGATAGGGTGTCAATCAGAAATGGAAGGACATTGCTGAACATGAACAACGTATGGAAATCGATACCCCTCGTCCATAAATTCCATCCAATTCCCTACACTCCTCCTGTTTTGCTGTCAAGTGATTGCCTTTCATGGCCTTTTCTCTTCCAGGCCTTCTTTGTCACTTGGACGATGCCTGTGTCAGTAACCCTTGCCATGAGGATGCCATTTGTGACACCAACCCAATGAATGGCCGTGCCATCTGCACATGCCCACCAGGATTTACCGGAGGGGCCTGTGACCAGGATGTGGATGAGTGCTCCATTGGTAAGGCAGCTACACCCTTCTTTTGCAATCCCAAAAGGTGAAGAAATGAGGACTGCCTCTCTAGCATGTGAGAGGGGTCACTGAGATGGACTTTTGCCAGCTCTTTGGGTTGGGATATTGACAAGTAAAACACTTGAGAGAAGGATCGGCTTCTGCTGGCATGCCCTTCTCGTTCCTTGTCTGGGTTTATCCCTTAAGTCAGGGGTGCACAACATGCGGCCCTCCACATGTTGTTAGACTACACCTCCCATCATCCCTGATCACTGGCTATGTTGGCTGGGGCTGATGGGAGTTGTAGTCCAAAAACATTTGGAGGCTCGCAGGTTGTGCACCCCTGCCTTAAGTGAAGGCAGAGAAGAAGTAATTTTGAACCAGCCATGTTCACTTCATGTGCATTTGCCTTCTCCAGGAGCCAATCCATGTGAGCATTTTGGAAAGTGTGTGAACACGCAAGGCTCCTTCCGGTGTGAGTGTGGACGTGGCTACACAGGTCCCCGCTGTGAGACGGATATCAACGAGTGCCTCTCCATGCCTTGCCAGAATGATGCTACCTGTCTTGATCGCATTGGCGAGTTTACCTGCATCTGCATGTCAGGTGAGTTTCCTGGCTCTGGGGAGCAGAGTGCCCATCCTATCCAGGACTGCATCTTGGATAGCATGAGATGTGGGGAGAGAGTAGGTAGGCAACTGGACATGCAAGAATTGAGGTAAAAATCCCTGCTAAGTATGGGCTCCCTGAGTGGGCTTAGATAAGTCACTTCCTTATTTCAATTTGCTTTTAAAAGTGAAAATGTCAGTGACCTGTTTCAGAGCTGTTGTGAAGCTCTGTGTAAAGTGTGGATCATTCAAAAAATGTTATGTAAGTGATTGTATGAATGAATTTATTCTTACAGTCACAGACCAGCTTATTAAATCAATACTACAAAAATAATACATTGAAATTTACATAACAGCAGTAGTACACATATGTATACGTAGACAGCAACGTTTAAAATATATGAATTAAAATTGTGGCACTAAAATATGGCCTAAAAATTGCCATTTGGGGCCTATTCATACCGGTAACACCGCTTGTTCTCTGAGCTTTATGGCTGCTGCACAGTATTTGGCTACTTTCAGCGTAATCTCAGGGTCCGTGTCTTCTACAAGGCGTTTGAGAGATATGAATTCATTTGAGGAATTTTGTATAACCGGAGAGATGAAAACCCGATGTATGTCGTTGTAAAAACGACAACGTAGTAAAACGTGAGAGACAAGATTCTACCTCCGGCAGGCCACAGGGGCAGACTCATTCCGCATATGATTTTCCTGCAAATCTTCCCTGCAGTAGGGCAGATGGTAATACATTAAATCTAGCAAGAGTAAATGCCCGTCTATATTTGGGTATTTGTAATTTTGTCAGATACTTTGCTGGAGATGATTGTAGAGCAGCCTCTTCTCTTGGGCTCCCTGAAGCTTCCTGTCCCAAGTATCTTGTCTGCCAGGTGTTAGCATACCTGACTGATCTACACTGAGGCTCTATGGAGTGACTTTCTTTTTGCTCTTCACATGTTCTAGACACTTGAGACAGGAGGGGTCTCTCAGACTATGACACTTCCATGTCTCGTTGGCTGTGCCTGTTCTTTTTTGAGTATATCAGCAGGAAGTTTCTTTCACACTGCCTGCTCCTCTTAGGCCTGGATTCTTCAGTGTGTGGGTGGTATTCTCCAAACTAAGAGATGCTTTGGGGGGGGTGGGATGAGAGAATACAATAGTTAGATTGGTATGAGACTGTTGTGGGGATAGCCACAAGGTATAGCAGTCTAACTTGCACCTTTCCCTGCTAGATTCCAGGCTTTGTATTCCCCGCAGTTACAAAGCAAGAACATGTTTGGTTTGTACTTTCAGTAGAGCTGGCAAATACAGATTCAGGAGAAGGGCCCAGAAAGGTGCGGGAAGCAAGATATTATTGTGAATAGTGGAGGCTTCGTTCAGGGTCCCTGGAGGAGTATTCTGCTGTTTCATCTCCCCCGCCCCCCTGCCCCCAAATGGCATTCCAATTCTGTGGGTTTGGGATGAGGAACAAGCCGAGATCCTTAGAAGCGGTTTGGTGGCTGAAGAAAGCATATACATATGGAGGAATCCCTGGAAAGTGAGGGATGACTATACAGCTGTCCCTCCTCCCATTGTGGCAGAGCTATAGGACTGGGGTGCTGGGTAAATCGATACAATGTTCATACAGACAGTGGGAGTGCAGCATTGTGCTTGGAATATTAATGGTGGGGCCGGGCCGGCGGGTGATGTGAATTGACTGTGCTTTGTGTTTCCGTTACCCCATATAGGGAGGAACATTCTCCTTGCTTGCTCACTCATTGGTTAATGCTGGCTTTTTGTAAAAAAAAATCTGGGGGAGGGGTGGGTCCTGCTAGCTGGGAATGGCTTTGGTCTAGGGGCTAGAAAACTTGGTTTTAGTGTTGCACTACTGCACTTAACCCAGTATTGCTGCATTCTGGAGTCATTTCCCCCAGGACCCAGGATGGAGCAAGAGGTTTGATATATCGCCCAGATATATGGCAAGCAGCTCCAAAAAATTACGAGCCCAGTACACAGTAGAGTGCCTCTCCTATAAAATCACCCTCCCAAAGCGGAAACAGGAAATCTTAAAAAGTTTTTGACTGGGCCGTGGAGTGTTAGTTTGAATGCTCTTATACTGCTTGATTGGAAAACAGTTCTGGAAAGCAAGTTTTGTGTGTGTGTGTGTGTGTGTGTGTGTGTGTGTATACCCCCAATTCTTGAAACCCAAATCAGCACTTGCACTAGTGTGTCATCTCTGAGTCGTCTTCCCGTATTGCCTTAGCTCATTACTCCTGCACTCCTCACAGTTCTTGAAACTCAGCTCCTCTCCCTACTGCTAGCCCCACATCTTCAATTCCGTTCATTGAGACAAAGTGTTGCACCAGACACACGTAACCAAACTGTTCCAAGCTCCTCCACATAGCCTCAGTTCTCCTCCTTTTTTATGGTGTAAGCGCCAGAGCTACATCACCCTCCCATTCCTCTTATGTCACTGGAACTTCCTCTCGCAATTCCCAGCTTTGTTTATTTTATCTGTTGAGAGAAGCAGAGTATTCAATTCTCCCCCCACTGTTCTCTCCCTCTTTCTCTTCCATCCCCTCATTTCCTGCCAAGGAGCTTCTTACTTTCCCATTCCTTTTTCTCAATCTGGATGGAATAAGCAAGGGGTGTGGGCATATCTTTTATATCAGAGTTGCCTACCCTGTAGCTTTCTAGGTGTTGTTGTATTCTAACTCCCGTCAGCACCAGCCAGGATGGGCCATGGTCAGAGATGATGGGAGTTGCAGTCCAGCAACATTTGGAAGACCAAAGGTTCTCCACCCTTCCTTTCTACACAGTATCAGAGGCAAGAAGATTGTCTGCCTCAAGGATACTTGGAGGAAGTGGGCTATGTAGGGTTATTGAGTCACCACCATTTTAGGTTTCTCTCTACTACCCCCAAGGATTTGGGAAACCTGGCTCTGGTGAGCTAGAACTACGAGATTAGAAGCTGCCTTCACTCTTGGGATTTCCCCCTTGCATAGAGATTTTTCTCCAAATTGGAAACAGGAGTTTGCCTGTATCTTCATCTCTGAGGGGATGGTAAGAGAATGCAGCATTTTGTGGGAGGTGTCCCCCCACTTACCTTGAGGAAGCCCTGCCCATTAAAGAGGTTCATATGGAGACAAATTAAAGTGCATTTTTACGTGAGAAAATGCTGCCCCTTCTGTCTCCACTTTGGCAGGGAGAGTAGCCTAAGGGAGTGGAGATGGCGCCTCAGCCAGGAGCTGAGACTGATACTATAAGGCCGTTGCAGCTCAGACCCTCTATGAGTAGTCAAGGAAAGTGGGGGTGGACCTCGATTATTTCCTCCATGCTGCTTGCCAGAAAACTATTCATTGGAGAAGCAGACTTCACTGTTTTTATTACAGTGGCGAAGGGCTGGGAATAGCAAAGCCTGGAGGGTTAGTCATGCAATTCTGTGCCTTTATAGCTGCAAGGATTCCTTGGAGCATGTGTACACAGACCAGCAGTTGGGCAAATTCAGGATGGTCATTCTATTGGCCAGAGCCTGCTTAACCCCCTTGCCTAGAGCAGTGTTCCCCAACCTTGGGCCTCCCATCATCCCTTTTGGGACTACAACTCCCATCATCCCTTGCTAGCAAGACCAGTGGTCAGGGATGATGGGAATTGTAGTCCGAAAACAGCTGGAGGCCCAAGGTTGGGGAACACTGGCCTAGAGAATCAGGTTGCCGTTGTGCTAACCTTATGCATGGCCTGTCCAGTGCCTCACTTTTGCTCTTTTCTGTTATGGCTACCTTTCTCACCTCCACATTGAGACGGAGGACTCATAGCTCAGCGGTAGAACACATTCTTTGCAGAAATGGTCAGTCTTTGGTTAATAGACAGTCTTGGTCAAAAGAGCAGTCCCTAAACACCTTAGAAAGTGCTGCTAGTCAGAGTAGATAATACTGGGTTAGATAGACCTACAGCCTCACTTGGTATAAGATAGCTCTGGCTGTGTATTTTTGCACCCATATTTTCTGTGTGCATTAGCTGCTTTATTTATTTTGTAATTGCACATTTTATTGTTGTTAACCTACCCTGGGAACTTTAGATAAAGAGCAGGTAAGAAATTTAATAAAATAAATCAATAATAATGTGCCTGGTGTACTCCTCCTCCCCTCAAAAAATCCTTTTTGATTTCCTTTTCTACCACTGGTTCCAGCTGCTGGCTGTATTTTCATCTGTTCTTTGTGTTCCTGCAGTTCTCTTATCAGGAACACGTAAGCAACTTGACTGTCGAGCTAAGTATTATCTACTCTTAAGTGGAAGCAGGATTTTTAGGCAGAGGTCTTTCACATCCCCTTGCTTCCTGATTCTTTTAACCTGAAGATGCCAGATCTTCAGCATGCAAAACATGTGGCCCATCACTGAGCTGTCGTGACACGGAAGGAGCGGGAACAGAACTTCTGCTTAATTGAAAATGGAATAAGCTCGGCAGTTGCACAGATTATATAAACATTGCTTTGGATTAGTTGAACTAACACATGATCAAGTTTGATGCATGGCATGCTTACTCCACCATCAGTAAAATTGGTAACAGCTTACTTAAGACAGTTGCGTTAGGATAGGTGCTGTATGTACCATGATGGTAAAGTGAGGATGTGGGGAAATAATGGAGAGGAAGGAATGGGATGCAGGGAGACTTGTAGGGACAGCAAAAATGGAGTTGGAGTTTTGGGGGAATTCCCCCCCCCCTTCTTCCTACTAAATGGGCCTTAAACTGTCTGTCTGATCATTTTCACCTCTTAAAGTTAGTAACTATAAGGAACCAGCTTTTAAAATATGGATTTTGTTTTTAATGCCTTGTATTTGAAGCAAAACACTGTAATTTATTTTGCACCTTTGCCATGTAATAATAGGCTAGTATTCCTAGGCGTGAGCCTGCCAGGATGAGATGGACCCCTTGTCTCACTGTGGTTGTGGTGCTACAGTGCTGGACACATGGGTGAGTCTAATCATTGTAATAACAAATGGTTCCTCTTGGTTGCAGGTTTCAGTGGCACTTACTGTGAGATCAACATCAATGAGTGTGAGAGTAATCCCTGTGTCAATGGTGGCGTCTGTAAGGATATTGTCAATGGATTCAGCTGTACCTGTCCCTCCGGTAAGCCCAGGACTTTTTCCAGCAAGGAGATAAACAGCACTGCATCGTTCTCTTACCTGTCCTCCCTGCCTGGCATAGCACAGGTGAACTTGAGCCTGTTCCCCCACAGGGCTCCTACTCTGGCCTCTTAAAATATTCTGCATGTTTGTGTGTATCTGATAAAGCTGGTGAACATCTGCCTGTTTGTAAGGAGCCTTGCTTTCATCCCTTCTCCTGATGTGAGGAAATGTCTGCCCCTTGTGTGAATTCAGCTGTGTGTGCTGAATTGGAGTCTCGTAAGTTGAGCTGTGCTGTAGTTTTTCATGAGCTCACACTGCCCCTTGTGCTTCCTCTCATCCCTTGCACTGTGGTACAGTTTGTGTAAGTTTTCTTTGCTGAGCTAGGAGTCCAGCTTGAGGAATTCTTTGTCAGTGTATGGGATGCAACTGTAGCCCTAAGGAGAGTGTGTTCAGCTCATTCCCCAGGACTTGCTCCGCTTTTCTGCTACCAAGCGGGTGGGGGGCCCTGTCCTCCATTCAGTTGCTTCCAGGGCTGATTGACAGACAGGCCTATAGCTTGCTGTGTGGGAGCTGGGACAATGGCATCTTTGTTCCCCCAGCCTGTCGCACAGGCCCCTGAACCCAATTTACATGTGGGGCAGACACCGCAAAGCCCCCTGTGGAGAGGAGGGGGAGAGAACATTGAGAGCCTTTGCTATAGGCCTCTGGTGGTAGGGCTGTGCTGTGCAACCAGGATGAAGTTTGAGGACTCCTGTCCCACATAATTTTTCCTCCCAATGTGATCCTGTTTTCTCTTTATCTGGAGCTTTCAGTCCAAACTATCATTTTATTCGAGGCTTGCTCTAGCTGTGTACCCACTTCAGACACTTAGCTTGAGAACGAGTATACACTCAATTCTTTTGCCAGCCTAGCTTGTGCCCTTTTCAGACATACTTATAAAGTCCTCTGTTACCTCTAACAGCTGGGAGCTTCCAAGTACACAAGCATTTCTCACTCCGCTCTATGTGAAACCCAGCTAGGGAACAAGAGGTGGCTATACGTATAGTGCCTCCACTCTTCTACCGCAGCACTGAGCATCCATTTCCCTGCTCCTTTTTATATATAGCGCAGATGTTAGTGTAAGATTCTCATCCATCAGAGTGGATCCATCAGAGTGTTCTTTCTGTGTGTGTTCTTTGGATCTTCTCTTGTGTATATTGGGTGAAATGCAACACGTATGTTAATGTTGCCAGATTGAGTGCATGCTCCTCATTTTGTTGGTCCATCTGGTTTGTTTGACTGCTTTTTCTTTCTGGGTTCAGGCTTCTCAGGCTCCATGTGCCAGATTGACATCGATGAGTGTGCCAGCACACCATGCCAGAATGGTGCAAAGTGTGTGGACCGGCCCAATGCCTACGAGTGCCGTTGTACAGAAGGTAGTTGCTCTCTGCAATGAGTTATTGCCTTCCATGCTCTTCTGTGCTACTGGAGGGGGGATAGTTTCAAGTCATGAGGATGTTGTGATGACGACTGCACAAGGATTATTAGAATCTGATGCAGTCGAGAGAAAAATTTCCCCAAAACATGCTTTACTGCCTTTCGTGGGTGCCATTTTTGAGAAGCTCGGGCTGGGTGTGATGTGAGCTTTCTTCCCAATCCATGGTCCTTCATCTTTGAGCATCTTTTAGGGAAGGTGTCAAATCACTTTCTAACTTTGGTATCAAACCTTCAGCAAAATAACCTCTCTATTCCTGATTCCCAGATAGTTGTGAGAGATCAAGATCAAATTGATGCTTGCGGGGGTTCTGTTTTATTTCCTTTTAGATGACTTTGGTTTAAAGATGAGCACAGAATTTAACACCATGAAATTCCCAAGGAAGCTTATTGTGTTCTGAAACCTAGTGGTGCACAGTGCATGCCAGAACACATCATAAAGAGAACTAATATTCCCATGAATTAAAGGAAATGGACTTGGGAGAGTAGGATTTTTTTTTTAACAGACTGCAAGAAACTCCTACACAGAACGGCTTTTAGGAGAAGGGGAAAGGAAGCCAAATTAGTGCACACAGTTCATTCACATTGTGGAATGGAGAAAGGAGGGTTAGGTTACTCCTCATTTTTTGTTGAGTTTCTTAATTGATGTATCTAACTTGCTTGATAAACATGAAGTGGCATCCCTTCTCAGTTGCTCAGACACTTAAAAAAGGACAGTAGATGCATATCTGATTGGCTTACGAAACAATGACTCTCAGTTTGAAAATTACAGTGTTTTTAACACAAGCAGGTTTAAGTAAAGGTAAAACAGAACTAACAGTAGTTGTGGAAAAAAATAAATGTTTTGCTTGCTTCATTTGGGTGTTTGGATGCATCTTTTCAGATAAATAGTAGTTTAGGAAACATTGGGCTTTTCTAACATATTAGATAAATGTATCTGGATGGACCTAAAAGTTATGAAAATGGAAGGGAGGGGGAAACCTTTCCCTAGTCTGCTGTGTGCATGAACTGCTATGATGCTGTTGCTGATTTCCCCTCTCGCTTACAGGTTTTGAGGGGCCTTTGTGTGAAAGGAACATTGATGACTGCTTTCCAGATCCATGCCACCATGGCACTTGTGTGGATGGCATTGCTAGTTTCACCTGCACTTGTGCAGCTGGTTACACTGGATACCGCTGTGAGAACCAGATCAATGAGTGCCACAGCAATCCCTGTCAGCACGGTGGCAAGTGCATTGACCTGGTGAATAAGTACCTGTGCCACTGCTTGCAGGGGACCTCAGGTAGGGCATCCCTCCTCGCTCTCTTTCTCTGCTTGCTCTTATTTCTTACATCTCCCAGTCCTATCCAGCAGCACCACACTTTTCGTTTATTTTCTTAGAAAAATGTATAAACAGCTTAATCAGAAAACCCTCGTAAGTTGTGTACATAATAAAGTTATCAATAAAAACACAAGATAAAAATCAGCAAAGTAAAACACACACACACACACACACACACACACACACACACACAACTAAACGAATGCCTGGGAAAGCTTGCTGCAATAAAAAAGAACAATATAATGAAGGCACCTGCCTGGTGTCAATAGGCAGGGAATTCGAAAGCACAGGTGCTGCCACACTAAAAGAGAGACTCACAAATGCAGAGTAAACATTACATGTCACTTGTAAAACGCAAGTTTTGCAGATCAAAGCAGCAAAATAGGTATGTATGGTGCAAATCAGTCCCCCCAATAAACTGGATATAAGCTGTTAAGGGCTTTTTATATGTGAATACTAAGCTTATTTTAAGCTGTCTGCTTTGCGTGCATCTAATTTGTGTGATGTCAGCTGGCCGGCTGCCAGGCACGTAAAGCTGCAATCACACTAGTTAAATGTGTGCAAGTTGTGAGTCTCCTGTGCTGCTGTGGCCAAGCTATTCTGGTCCAGTTACGGGTCACAGCTGTTGCACCAGCAGAAGCTGGGAAAAGGCTCTCTTAGCCACCGAGCACACCTGGACCTCCTGGGACAAAACTGGATTCAGAAGCACCTCCAGGCTGTGTACCTGCTGCTTTGGAGTGAGGGAAACCCTCTCCAGGGCAGGACAGGAGATCAAGAAGAAGGAGCAAGGTTGCACTCTTTTCCTGTTCTTGATAAAGATCATCCCATCAGGCCAGCCACAGCTGGAACGGGTCTAGATAATGTGTACTTGCCACAACCCTCTTTACCACCTTCCCCCCAAAAAGTGAGTGCCTGAAACTGGTCAGAAGTTAGTCCAAACTAAAGAGCCATACCCCTGCCTCTTTCAAGGTGGCAGGGACCATCTCCTTATGCAGCGAAGCATTAACCACTTACATAGCTATTGGGCAGAATCCATTGATGATGCATAGGAAGCTATAACAATTTCCCTTTCATTGCATCTAAACCTACTTGCACCAGTTCTTTCCACTGAATACATGTCACTCAGCAAAGACAGGAAAGAATTTCCAAGCTTGTTGTGGGGCCATTCGATGTAGGGCGATTGCATCTTTCTTCAGGCCTGTGATATATCCTTTTCTCCAAGGTGCCAATTGTGAGATCAACTTCGATGACTGTGCCAGCAACCCCTGTGATTATGGCATCTGCCGCGATGGCATCAATCGTTATGACTGCATCTGCAAACCTGGCTTCACAGGTGATGGCTGGGAGGATGAATTGCTGGTCGGGAACGGGGGCAGAAGTAGGGGAAATTGAAGAGGGTCAGAGTCAACAGCTGCAGCTTTAATCAAGAGAGAATACCGTGGCAGAATCTGCACGTAGGCGGCAAGTGTTTGGCTTTGCAGGCAGGGCTTGAGGTAGCGTTGCTCAATAGCTGCTATAGGATTTAATCCATGCCTAGTGAAGGGGACAAAGCTGGATGAAAGCAGCAAGAAGTTTCTTCTTGGCCACTCTGTTGCTGAGCAGTCCTTTCTCCCACTTAGGTCCCCTGTGCAATGTGGAGATTAATGAATGCGCATCCAACCCCTGTAAGAATGGTGGCACCTGTGTGGATGGTGAAGACGGCTTCTCTTGCCTTTGCCCTGAGGGATTCCATGATCCACATTGCTATTCGGAAGTGGACGAGTGCAGCAGCAGCCCATGTGTGCATGGCACATGCCACGACAACATCAATGGGTGAGAACTGGTTACTCCTGCGTCAGGAGTAGGCAGGCTTTGCTCCCATTGTTCCCATGAGGTGGCTCTGAAGACAGGAGTGGATTAAGTCACTTCCTACAGGCTGGTCAAATGGGCTAACGATGGGGGGTGTTTCTTGGAGGGTGTAAGAAAGCTTTCCCTCTTCATCCTTTCCCCCCGTCTTTCCTCTACAGGTACCAGTGTAAGTGTGAGCCAGGCTGGGCTGGCACCAACTGTGATGTGAACCACAATGAGTGTGAATCCAACCCATGCCAGCATGGAGGGACGTGCACTGACTATGTCAATGGCTATCGTTGCAAGTGTAAAGAAGGCTTTCAGGGTATGCGTCTCTATAGCCTCCTTGCCTTGCTTTTGTTGCCTGTACTTTACACTATGCTCAACCTCTGTCTAGCTCTTCTGTACCCCAAGATACATCTCACCCACATACTGTTTTTCATCTCTTGCCATCTCTGGATAATACTCTGCCTGTTGTCCAAAGTTATGCCTTCTATGTAACCTTCAGTGTTTGAGCCATCTAGATCTATGAGGGATTTGCAGGTATCTGAACCCAGCTTTCCCCCGGTTCCATTTTCTGGTCCTTTATGGGAGCTGATGTTGGTTGGTGGCATTACAAGTGGGAGAAAGATTCATCTTCAGGGATATCTGTGTTCATGGGGACCTTAATACTTATCTGCTTCTTCTGCAGGGACCTACTGCCAGACCAACATAAATGACTGTGCCTCCAACCCTTGCCTCAACCAGGGCACCTGCACTGATGGCATTGCCAGCTATACCTGCATCTGTGACTTGCCTTACACTGGTGAGTTCTGTGGGTGGTGGGGAACACCTGAACATCTCCTGCAAAAACATAATGCTTGTTAGCAGACTGATCTAGGGAAGGGACTTTTATGGCAAAACCCATGCCAAGGTTGCAGTTGGGAAGGGAGAGATTAATAAGCAGTAATTGTTTGTACTGAGTGCTATGTTAAAAATTCATATTCTGCATTTTAGCCATTCATGGATAAGTAATGCAGATAATGACTGAAAGACAATGGTGTGATAGTTAGGCCACAAATAATGGATGGAGAATATTGCATGTGTCTGTCTCTTCCTCCTTAAAAGATAATACAGTCGTACCTTGGAAGTCAAACGAAATTCGTTCCGGAAGTCTGTTCGACTTCCAAAACATTCAGAAACCAAGGCACAGCTTCCGATTGGCTGCAGGAAGCTGTGCCTTGTTGCAGTGTTCCCCAACCTTGGGCCTCCAGCTGTTTTTGGACTCCAACTCCCATCATCCCTTGCTAACAAGACCAGTGGTCAGGGATGATGGAAATTGTAGTCCGAAAACAGCTGGAGGCCCAAGGTTGGGGAACACTGCCTTGTTGGACGCATAAGCCATGTTGGACGTTCAGGTTCGAAAGAACGTTTGCAAACCGGAACACTCACTTCTGGGTTTGCGGGATTCGGGAGCCAAAACGTTCAACTTGCAAGGCATTTGGGATCCAAAGTACGACTGTATATACTTGGGTGCTCAAAAGGGAGAGTGCTTGGAGAGCTGAAATAAATGTGTGTGGTGTGTGTGAGAGAAAGAAAGAAAACGAGAGACTGAGAAACAAAATGATAAGGAATCACATGTTGCCTTTACTATGTTTAGTTCTTAGGAAATTGCCACTGTGCATGCTGAGTTCAGGCGCTAGTGTCACAACATGGGTAGGGAGAAGGATCTGAGTCACTCATCATCTGGTGATGTCACAGGCATTTTCCAACAGAGGCCTTTGTGCAACTTCCATTCTACAAGTCACTTTAAATTGCAACAGCATCTGCTTTCTGCAAACCACATTTTTAAAGCAGCAATATGTCATGGTTAGTGAGCCTGGAGATGGGTATAAACAAAAGTGCTTCCTCGAAGAAAGACATCTGGATCCATGCAACAAATGACTGGCAGCTAAACATTTGTTACTCTATAAACTGACTGACTGGGAAGGCTCTTGAATTAACTTTATTATATTTACCTTATGTATAAAGTATAATTCCCACTGACATCGCTTTGTGGCTAGACATTTGGTCTCTGAACTTGATTTGTATTCCTGTTGGACATACATGTTATATAGTTCAGAATAAGATGGCTATTAGGCCAGTGGAAATCCAAACAAGTACCCTTATCTATTTCTCTTCCCACAGGCCGGAATTGTGAGAATGTGCTGGCTCCCTGTTTCCCAAATCCATGTAAGAACAATGGCGTCTGTGACCACACACCTGACTATGAGAGCTTTACCTGTGGTTGTGCACCAGGCTGGCAAGGTACTCAGACTCATGAGCCACGTTCTTCCTGTACTTTTCTGAACATTGTGGCATCTAATCCTATGAGCCTATGTGCCAGTTTTATATTTTAATTTGTTTTAATTTTGGGGTGGCTTTTAAATATAAAGGCATTTTTACTAATTTGAGTTTGTAGTGCTCACTGTCCTGAGTGTCTTTGGATGGAAATGTGAAAAAGAATTCAGAAGTAAAACTAAATATTTTTACTTGGCTTGACATTCTTTTATTGATTTTACTTCACAAAATACCTTTACCAGAATATCTGCCATTCTAATGTGGCATATTTAGCAATATTCCTGATGGTAACATTGTGATTGGATAATCTAATAATTTTTTTATATCTATGCATTCTGTGTGATTGATTATCTGATAGTAGACACATGCCTGGGATATTGTTTTGTTGTTTCCTTCATTGTTGTTGGTTTTTTGCTTCTCCACATAGTGGATGCAGCAATATGAAAAAGTCAATAGAAGTGGATCGGGGGGGGGGAGGGGGGGAAAGAAACTTAAAAACAAACAGTAACCATATTTTCTTATCCCCATAGGGCAGCAATGCCAGATTGACATTAATGAATGTGACCAGGACCCATGTCGAAATAGGGGCACCTGCACCAACACACATGGCAGTTACAGGTGTGCCTGCCGTCCCGGCTACACTGGCACCAACTGTGAGCTGGATATTGACGACTGCAAACCAAGTGAGTTCATTCAGCACATGGGACAACAGGAAAGAACAACCAAGAATCTGAGGTCTTGCTAACTTATTTTGGTGAGGCAGTATAGCAAAAAGAACTAGGTGAAAGTTCTAGGAAGAAGGAGCACTGATAGGACAGGAAACCTAATAAAGAACTGGAAACTGGGCGAAAAGGTCATTAGGTGACATCTGCCTTTCCAAGCTGGCTTCCAAGTCTCACAATTTTGGAAGTGGCTGTGCCTTGTCATTTGGCTTATGTCTAGAAAATTAAAATGCTAAGACAATTAAACGGTACAGACTAGATGTTTTAAGCAAATTTGCTTTCTTTTACCTAAGCATAATCTGTGTTGCATCACGTATGCTAATTGCAAACTCAGAACTTTGAGTGACAGTGTTTATGTAGCCAAAACAGAACCCTCCATGCATACGAGAGAGGTATTGGCAGGTTTGGGTGAACCCCGGGGTTTCACAGGACTACAAGAAGTTTTGAAGGGGAAATGCTCCTCTTAAACAGTCCAACAAGACTGACCATGGAATGCTGACGGATTTTTGTGGGTGGGGTGGGGAAAACAAAACTGGCAGGGGAACAGGAATGCTTAACATAGCAACAATTGCTTGCAGGTTCCATTTGTACTTCAGACTTTTAAACTTTGCAGAACTTGGATTTCTTTGACTAGGTATAGAATTGTTGAGTTGGAAGGGACCATGAGGGTCATCTAGTCCAACCCCCTGCAATGCATGAATCTTTTGCCCAACGTGGGGCTCGAACCCAGAACCCTAAGATTAAGAGTCTCATGTTCTACTGTCTGAGCTATTCCAATATAGGCTAGAGCAGTACTAAGATATGAGATAGAGTAGGTTGTGTACTGTGACTGCAACTGATATTCAGACAGAACTAGATCTTATTTGGATTGAGATGTTTGAATGTAACATTAACTCCTGTTAATGCCAGTGAAAATTCACCATGCCTGTGCTCCATCCTCAGTCTCTCCTGGATTATGTCCGTGACCCTGCATGTGTGAAGTTAAACATGACAAAGATCTTGGTCTTTTTGTATTGGAGGACGTCATAGTGAAAGAGTTGAGAGCTTATGTTGACCCCTCTGAGTATTCCTCTCCCTGCCAACAGATCCTTGCCTGAATGGTGGCTCCTGCCAAGATGGCATCAGTACTTTCATGTGCACCTGCCTGCCAGGCTTCACAGGCATACACTGTGCAACTGAGACCAATGAGTGCCTGAGTAACCCCTGCCGCAATGGAGCCACCTGCACAGACTATGTCAACAGCTACACTTGTACTTGTGCGCCGGGCTGGGCTGGCCTACACTGTGAGCAGAATGTCCAGGAATGCACAGACAGGTGAGCTGACTTAGATAGTTTGTCATGAGGAACAGTGACTTATGCCTGCCTATCTTTTAACTCGTATTACTCAGAGGGCACATTTTGCAGAATGGATACTTAGGGCCCCATTCATATGAACAAAGCCAAACAAAGCCTATATGGTAGGAGTTAGTCAAGAGGGTTGGCTTACTGCTGTACAGTTCACATGTTTTATATATTGGAGCACATTCCCCACTGTATCATGTTTAATAAGGTCCCAGAGTTTCCTTCTCTGCTTTTTAGAACAAAGTGATTGTCTCATTCTAGCAGCAATGTGTGGAAAGGGCTCTGTTCCAGAAAACTCTAGATGGACGAATGGTTCAGAAGTAGGTAGGATCCTGTTTAAAAGGAGACAGTGTACTCCTGTCCCCTCTTTGCTTCTAACTCCTCTGTCAGTAAAAACTGAGAATTAGTTATTCATATGAACACGGACAAAGCCTGGGATTAAGTGCTGGATGCTATAGGGTGACAGGAGCCAGATCTGAAGTTCCCCTGGTTGTCAGTTCCAGGCAAATCCAATCCAGTTGTAAAGAATGGTCAAATATTGAGTAAGGAGGGAGGCTTAGCACACAGTTGCATTTTTCACCTAGAACAGAAACTTCTGTGTAAGACAGATGCAAGCCAGCACAACTAGCCAAGTGTTAGCTGGTGGGGTAGGCCTAGCCTATGCTGGGTGTCTCTTGGGGTAGATAACCTCCATCCTCCTTCCTTTACTTCTGACTCCTGTACTTATGTTCCGGCAGCTCCTGCTTCAATGGTGGCACATGCTTGGATGGAGTGAATTCGTACACATGCCACTGCCGTGCTGGCTTCAGAGGATCCCACTGCCAGCATGAGATTGATGAGTGCCAGTCACAGCCCTGCCTCAACGGTGGGGTATGCCAGGATGGTGTGCAGTCCTACCGCTGTACCTGCCCTCAGGGCTACACAGGTTCTCAGTGCCAGGTAATCCACCCCAGGCCTCTGTTGAAAGGGAATAAGATGGTTCAGGGTTTCTCTTGTTTAAGTCAAGCTTCTGCAACCAACCCTGAGCCCCTAAGTTTGGATGGAGTTTACATCACAGTAGCTCTTTTCTATAACAACCCAGTACATATGCCTTGCACACAGGCCCCTGGAGAGGTTGCAGTATGTAGACACCTAATGGAGATGGATTGGGAAAGTGCCTAGGTTTCATCATCTTTGGTAGGAGCTGGGTGCTTTTATTTTGCCACAAAACCTCTTGCCTTGTCATGCCTCCTCTAGACCCTGTTGGATTTGTGTAGTCGCTCCCCCTGTCAGAATGGTGGCCGCTGTATGCAAACAGGCACTACCTTATCCTGTGCTTGCCCTGGAGGTTGGACTGGTCGTTACTGTGACATCCCTAATGTTTCTTGTGAAGTGGTGGCCAGGAACCGAGGTAAGGAAACATACTCCAGGGGCAGTGAAACGGAAGCCCTTCTTCTGGTGTTTTCTTCCTCATTTATTCTGCTATCTGCTTCCTCAGTGACCTTGACGCATGTTTGTCATCCAGGCTCCCCAGCATTATCAGCTTATGCTCACTAGCATAGTTGACACAGTGAATGTTACTTGCCTTCAGTGATGCGGGGACAATGTCCTTTGGTTCACTGGTGCTCCAATCAATATTTCAGAGGGCTATTTCCAGTGACATTGGAAACTAAAAAATGCTCAACATTTGAAGTCAATTTTCCCATGCTTCTAGGGGGCAGAATAAAAGCTGCAAATGTTGTTGCAGAAGTGGTAGTTCTGTATATGAGACTGTGTAACAATTTCAAAATGGTGTGATAATGGCTGAGGGCAATGGAGAGTTGGTCTGGATTCCCTGGTCCTGCTATGGTACTGGAGCACGTTGCACGTTCTGTCACAATTTAACCTCTATTATCAAGACTATAAAGAGGCTTTTTTTTTTTTTTACATTTTACAGAAACAAAAATTAAAATCTGACTTAGGAAACATTGGGATATTTTGTGCTTCCCCAATAAAGTGTCCTTTAAATTGAGGTGGGTAATAAAGTCTCGTGCTTGGAGGAAGCCCTTGGGTTCTGTTCTTATGACCAACTTGCTTGTACAATGTTGCTTCAGTCTTCACTTACCCTGCTTTTAGTCACTTTGTCTAATCACCCTTTGGAAGCAGGAGAGCAGAATATGTGGCAGTACACAATGTGTAATTTGCTTTTCCGTACAATAGGTGTGACCAAAGAGCAAGTGTGTCATTACGGCGGCCGTTGTGTGGATGCCGGCAATACTCACTACTGCATTTGCAAAAAAAGCTACACTGGCAGCTACTGTGAGAGTGAAGTGGACCACTGCCAGTACAACCTGTGTCGAAATGGGGGCACCTGTCGCAGTTTTGTGGGAGACTACGTCTGTGAGGTGAGGGAGTCCTTGCAACCAGTAACAGGCCAGGGTTCCTGGTGTCTCTTCAGAACTCTAGGAAACCTGGTGACATTTAATGAGGAGTTGTTGAATGTCCAGTGAACAATTGCAAAATAAGATATCAAAATGGCACAAATCTGCAACTTATTTCCCCAGTAATTAAAAAAACACCAACCCACTAAAACCCCTCTATTTTCTTCCAAAGTTTTATTTTGTTGAAATATAGATATGGATTATAATTGCTTTCCCACTACTGCAACCTTCCTTACTTTGGGGGGTATCTCCTATTTGATGGCTGATCAGATTGATTGAACTTCCACCATGGCTTATAAAATCCATACAGCTTTTGTTTTATTCTTTGCCACATCATTGTTGCATATCAGCAATGAAGTCCATTGTGTTGTTTCTCAAATTCTCTGCAAGAGTTTTTTTCATCGCGTCAGGCAGAGCCAAACCAATATTTCTATACCCTGGTGGGGGGTGCAGAGAGTTGTGTTATGTGTAGAAAATAGCCTGCCCTACAAAGTAAAATTTACGGTCATTGCTTCACCCATTTTTGCTTCTGGCTCCACCCACCACATGACTGGAGAAAGTTAGCTATCTATGGTCTAGAGACGTTGAAGATGTACAGCATTACACAGGAACCAAAGAGAAATTATACTCATTTTTTGTTGTGGATGCTGCTAGCTATCCCCAAGAGCTGCAGTGTTTTCTAACAACATATATTAGCCTTGATCTTGTGATACAGTTTCATAATTATGCTTAATCAGACCTAACTGATTTTATATCACATGATACTTTATAATTTAAAAAAAAGGCTCTTATATATTGCTGGTGTGTTAATATGAATTCGCAATAGCTCTGACTAATCCCTCTTTACCTTATGCCATGAAATATTACCCGAAATATTACCTTTCAGTTGGGTGAAATAATCTTTCTGCAGAAAAGAATTATAATAGCTAATTTGGTAGAGTAATACCAGAGTGTACATGAATTATCATTAATCTGAACTCATGCTTTACATCCAAAATCCCTTTATTAAAAAGCAAACTAAAAACTCTTGCTAATCATTCTATTACTAGAGGAGACAAAAAAACAGCTGCCTTGTACCTGAGCCATAACAAATTCTTGTCTACTAAGAAATATCATGTCAAAGAGATGTGTTTTTTAAAAGACCTTCCCAGAATTATCAGCATCAACTTCTGTTTTCAAAAAGTGCCATTTTCATGATTATATACATTTTTATTAGAATTAATAAAGCAGTTGGTGGGTATGAACAATGTGTATGTGTGTGTAAAATTATGTGTAATGTTTGTTCTTGCTATGTATGTTCCTTCCTTTTTATGAAGCCAGACTGATCTATTTGTATAAATCTTGGAATAATTTGCCATAGCCTATTTGCTCAAAGTCCCATTTAAGTTTAATAATCTTAATTTGAACAAGAAAAAGGATGGTGCACCTTGAAGGATCTTTCCCTTCCTTATGAAGTTGTACTAGTTTTACTTGATTTTACACATCAATAATAGTACACTTTAACAAACAAAACATAAATTTTAATGGAACCAAGAGCAGGAAACTTTTTCAAGGATGCAAGGCTCGAGCCTTTCTGGCCCTTTTATGCTCATTGCTGTTTTGTCTTGTTTGCTTCTCTCCCACTCCAGTGCCCGCTAGGATTTGAGGGGAAAAACTGTGAGTATGACATTGATGAGTGTCAGTCACACCCTTGCCAGAATGGAGGGACTTGCATTGATCTTATTGGCCGCTACATTTGCTCCTGTCCACCTGGAACTCTGGGTAAGTGCTCCTGGGTATAGGGAGACCTTTACCAGTATTACCTGTAGTAGGAAAGTACAAGACTGGGGAAAGGATTCAAGTTCTGACGGCACAGGTTTTTATTGTTGGATTTGCTATTTTGTTGAAGAGTAGTGAAAGGGAGCTCTGGATTTCTCCTTAGGGCACAGGATGGAGAAGATGGGCTCAGAGTACTCAGAGCCTCTTTTTGAGGGAGGGCAGCTTCAGCAACGGTGCCCAGGGCACTGGATGTTGACTCACTGTTAGGCACCGTAAAGGGCGAGGAATCTTGTGTTTTTCACAGAGACAATGCAAGGATTGTGAGGAGGAGGAAGAGGTTTGTCTTATCCGAGTTTGATGTTTAATGTGATGGCGTGTTTGTCATCTCTTTAGGTGTCTTGTGTGAAATAAATGAAGATGATTGTGCTATGAATCCTGGCTCCCGGGTCCCCAAATGCCTCAACAACGGGACATGTGTGGACAGAGTCGGTGGTTACCGATGCAGCTGCCCACCAGGCTTCACAGGCGAGCGCTGTGAGGGAGACATAAATGAGTGCCAGTCCAACCATTGCCACCCACGCAACACGCTTGATTGCGTCCAGGAGGCCAGTGACTACCACTGCATTTGCAAGCCAGGCTACACTGGTTAGTGACAGTGTGTTCTCTTTTCATGTGGCTGATGTGGGCAAGGGGCAAGGGAGAGTGTGCCCAAAGCGGACCCCAGTGATGTGTAGAGGAGCCAGGCTCAAGGGCTGCAAGAATCTCCCCTGTAAAGAAGTTAGGAGTTCATGTTCATCCAAGTGGGTGGAGGGGAATCCAACTATGCAGCTAAATGCATATTTGTGATCTAAAACAAAGACTAGAATGGTGACTGAATGAGATGGGCCTCTTTGCCCATTTCAGTGAGCAAATACGAGCTTTGAGAACTAGTGCTAAGATGCAAGGCCAAATATAGCAGGGTGGTGGTCTTTGGGGATAGGTTCTGCTGGAATCCATCAGTAATACTCTGTTTTTCTTATCCTCAGGTCGCCATTGCAAGAACATTATGAATGCATGTGACTCTCAACCTTGCCAGAACGGTGGGAAGTGTAATCCGGCAGTCAACCTGCCTCTAGGCTACACCTGCCACTGTCCCCGGGTGAGTCCCCTACAACACAGCTGCTCACAGCAAGTGGCTAATGCAACTCCTGTACACAAACATTGCAAGGGGCTAGGCGAGGGAGAGAAAGGAAGACTGCAGTTGGGAGGATTAGGTGGGGGAACTGTTAGGTTGATATGTTGGTGTTGCGCTACAAATGAGTTTCAGTACCTGTTAGGACAAGGTTTCTGTCTGGGAGGCTGTTTGGAAGTGGAGAGTTTAGTGTCCTCCAATGCAAGGCTTGTCGTGGAAGGAGTTTCTACTTGGGAGTGGCAGGAAACAATTCTGCAGCATCATCTTGTGGGAATTCTGGTTGTGAAGCCTGCAAGAGAAGTTTGATGCAGTGCCATAACACAATGCAGAAGTCTAATATTGGCTAATAAGAGGAGATGGCATTGGTGAGTGGTGCCCAGTACTGGAGGATGTGGGGTGTGGGAAGGTACTTCTTGAGGGCAGGATATGGGTGCTGGGCCTTGAGCTTTGTGGAGGGAAGAATTTACTCACCAGGCTGAGCGCTGGTAAGAGGACAGCTATGGTGCCAGAGGCTTTCTGTTGCTAGGCCAGCAGTTGGAGCGGTTTGAGGGCTTGGCCGGCTTTCCAATACTTAACTGTGCTTGTTATTCTTTTCCAGGGTTATTCAGGCACCCGCTGTGAGCGCATGCTCTCCTGCCGGGAACTCTCCTGCTTCAATGGTGGCAGCTGCCGGACCACAATGCTGGGTGCTCGCTGCTCCTGCCTGCCTGGGTGGACTGGACCGGAATGCCGCCTGCATGCCAACAGCAGCTGTGCCAGCATGCCCTGCCACAATGGGGGTGCTTGCCATGAGACTGCTGACCCCCCTTATTTTCAGTGCCTTTGTCTTGGTGACTACACGGGGTTTCGCTGCCAGACCCGCACCCTGAAGCTCCCCGAGGTCCACTGCCCGCTGAAGGAGTGTGCTGAAAAGGCCAACGATTTCTACTGTGACAAGATGTGCAACACTCCAGCCTGCCACTGGGATGGCGGTGACTGTTCCCTGCGAGTTGATGATCCCTGGAAGCAGTGTGAGAGCCCCCAGTGCTTGCAGCTCTTCAACAACAGCCAGTGTGATGAGATATGCAACACTGCCGAGTGCCTTTACGACAACTTTGACTGCAAGAGCCATGAGTCCAGCTGCAAGTGAGTCCTGCCACTGCCTCTTGAGTAGGGGAGGCCTCTAGTTGTGTATACTGTACCAGAGACCCCTGGAATCAAGGGCCACCCCAACTAAGTGAGGAACCAAGACTTATTTTAGGCAGTGTAGGGGTGCTGTGCACAAACATGGGTGCTTCCACTGAGACCTATGAATTTATGTCCGTCCCTATTTCTGACACCAAACATGGCAGGGTCTTGGTGTTATTTGCAGGGATTCCTTCTATGTGTTCCACTTGGCTAGCACTGAGACTTGGCCATGTTAGCTGTGGGGTGTAGGAATCCACTGCAGACCCATAATGCCTTGTGCCCCTTCCTCCTAACAAGGCACCAGTGAGCTCTATTGGCATAGGGTTGGTTATGACAGGCATGACTCAGTTCCTTCTCCTCCTCCTCCTTCCACAGCCCTGTCTATGAGAAGTACTGCTCGGATCACTTTGCTGATGGGCATTGTGACCAGGGCTGCAACAACGAAGAGTGTGGCTGGGATGGGCTGGACTGTGCACTGGAGGTGCCCGAGCGCTTGGCGGACGGCGTTCTGGTCATCACTGTGCTGCTACACCCTGACGAATTGCTCCGCACAAGCACCATCTTCCTGCAGAAGCTGAGTTCCATTTTGAGAACCTCCTTGCGCTTCCGCCGTGACAAGAACGGTAACTTCATGATCAAGCCATATTATGGCTCTGGCAGCCGGCAGCCGTATTATGGATCTGGCAGTCGGCAACGCAGGGAACTGGAACAAGAGATTATTGGGTGAGTCATACAGAGGAGCTGAAGGAAAGCAAGCAGCTTTGGGAGTTTAGAGAGCTGCTGGGGGTGGGGGGGTGTTATAGGACCCAGACCTCAGGGAACATGGAGGGAGGGATGTAAGAAGGTTCTGAATGGAAAGGAGAGGTAGTTGGGCCCAGAGGGCTAAGCCAGGGGTCAGCAACCTTTTTCAGCCATGGGCCAGTCCACTGTCCCTCAGACCATGTGGTGAGCCGGACTATATTTTTTTTTGGGGGGGGGGAATGAATGAATTCCTATGCCCCATAAATAACCCAGAGATGCATCTACAGTAATAAAGTGCAAGTGTCTCTGCGTCCAGTCCCTGTGTCCGTCCCTGTGTCCTACTGCGCATGTGCCCCACGGACACAGGGATTGGAGTGCAGAGACTTCGGGCGGCCGGGAGAAACTGCGCATGTGCCCCATGGGCACAGGGATTGGAGCGCAGAGACTTCGGGCAGCCGGGCTGTTGAAGCGGCGGGTGCGCGCTCGCGTGGACTTACTTCTAAGCGGCAGCGGCCGTTACAAGTGGCGGCTGAGTTGGCCTGCCGGGGCCTGGCTGGTGCCAGTGCCAGTGCCGCCGCCGCCGCGATGCGCCTCCTGCGCTGCCTGCTGAAGGGCCATTCGGCCAAGTACATCGAGCACTTCAGCAAGTTCTCGCCGTCCCCGCTTTCCATGATGTTCTAGCGCCCGTTAATTTAACGGGCTTAAAGTCTACTAGTTTTAAATAAAAGCACACATTCTACTCATGTAAAAACACCAGGCAGTCCCCACAAATAACCCAGAGATGCATTTTAAATAAAAGGACACATTCTACTCATGTAAAAACACGCTGATTCCTAGACCGTCCGCGGGCCGGATTGAGAAGGCAATTGGGCCGCATCCGGCCCACGGGCCTTAGGTTGCCTACCCCTGGGCTAAGCTAAACTACTTTCAACAGCCTTCACAGAATAACACAGCTGTGAAAAAAACTGTAGAACTGGCCTACAAATCTGAGGTTTCTGAGGAAATACTAACAAATCCAGAGTGACCACAAAAACTGTTTCGGAGCTGATAACGGGATTATTTAGTTAAAGATTTCCATAACTAGATGGGAATTCTCATTCAAGCATTCTTAGATAACTTAATTATATTTTTCAAGAACCGCTTCTGATGTCTAACTGCTTTCTTAGCCAAAGTACCAGAAGGTGGCTAATGAAATAAAACAAGCAAGCGAGTGCCTGCCTGAGATAGTGGTGGATCTCTGAAAGCCTTAGGTTAATGCCAAGCAAGTGGGTTGCATGCATCGTTAAGAACAAACTGGGTAAATGTGATCTGCTTAGGAAGAGTCAGTCTGCATTTTGTAAGAAGAGATTGTGCTTCACAAATACATTAGGATTATTAAACCTACTGATAGAATCTCGGGTGGTCTTTTCCTTAATGTGTGTGTTTGGAAGTGCCCATTCTAAAATTCAGTGTGTAAAAAGCAACAGACCAAAGGATGAATGGGGAGTAGGACCTTTTGTGGAGCTGGCTGACTTGCCTTGTCCTAGAATTGTGTGTGCTACTAGATAAGGAGCTCTAGGCCCTCGTAACACTTGCTTCTTCCTCCAGGTCTGAGGTCACTCTTGAGATTGATAACCGACTCTGCTACCAGGCTTCGGACAAGTGCTTCCCTGATGCAGATAGTGCTGCAGACTACCTGGCTGCCCTGTCAGCGGTGGAGCGGCTAGAGTTCCCATACCCCCTCAAGGCTGTGCGAGGTGAGGGCGGCAGAGGAGTCATTTGCTGGAAGCAGAATTTGACTGGGTTTGGACTTTACAGGAAGGTCATGGCAGGGTCTCCTAATAGGGCGGTATTGTTTCTACAGGTGAAAAGATTGACGTGGTAGGCGATCTCAAGCTGGTGCCATTGCTGGTGGTGGCAGGCCTGATTCTGCTGGTGATCCTGGTGCTGGGTGTGCTAGTGGCACGGCGCAAAAGAGAGCACAGCACCCTCTGGTTCCCTGAAGGCTTCAGTCTGAAGAAAGAGAGCAGCAATAAGAACCGGCGTGAGCCTGTGGGTCAGGATGCCCTAGGCATGAAGTAAGAGCCTTTCATTCACCCAGGTGCTGCCCAGAATGAAACCCCAGTTCCTGCAGCAGGTTTTAGCTTCTGCAGGGGATGGTCAGCTTTCTGTGACTTGTACTTTGCTCCCAATTGTGCTTTAGTTAGCTGATGGAGCACTTTTCCTTCATTCTGTGGTGTGGTGTGGGGAAGAGCAAGAGGGTGTAAGCCCATAGCCTCGGTGTTTGCCCTGCACTACTGTTTGACTTCACTGTGTATCTTTCCCCCTGCTGCAGGAATATTGGCAAAGGAGAGAGCCTAATACCAGACAGCTCAGAAGACTGGCTGGAAGAATGCCCAGAGGCCAAGCGACTAAAGGTATTCCTTCTGAGACTTTGCCTGGCTTAAGAAAGGGGATACCAGCTCCTCACAAGAGCTACCCCACTGCCTCCCCCACCCTTTCTCTTGGGGTCCGCAGGTATTACTCCCTGCATCAGACTACTATGGGCCTGACTCATTGGTGTTGGCAAGCAGCAATGAAGTAGTTTGATGCACTAGGTGAGCAGGCGCATATTATGTCTTTCCATAATAGCTACAGGCCCGTGTTCATCCTTGCCAGGTGGAGGAGCCAGCCATAGATCGTGAAGACCCTGTGGACTGCCGTCAATGGACACAGCATCACTTGGTGGCAGCAGACATCCGCATGCCGCCATCTATGGCCCTGACGCCACCCCAGGGTGAATTTGATACTGACTGCATGGACGTCAATGTCCGTGGACCAGGTAATTGGGAATAAGGGCAGCGAGTTGGGTCTGCGAGCGCTCATACGGAGCTTTTGCAGACAGCGTCTGATGAACAGAATAGGTCTGTTACTTCCTGTCTTCTGTAACAAGTCCCAACATGTTTTGTTCTAATCCAGTATGTGGCACATGGGAGAGGAGAAACAGAGCAAATCTTTTAAAAACCAAACACAACAGCAACAACCCTTGTTGGGATCTCCTTACAGATGGTTTCACTCCACTTATGTTGGCCTCCTTCCGTGGTGGTGGTGAAATGGAGACTGATCTGGCCGAGGAAGAGGAAGCAGATGACTCCTCTGCCAACATAATCTCGGACCTAATCTGCCAGGGGGCCAACCTGAGTGCCCAGACAGACCGCACAGGTGAAACTGCCCTGCATTTGGCTGCCAGATATGCACGGGCAGATGCTACCAAGCGCTTGCTGGACGCTGGTGCTGATACCAATGCACAAGACAACACAGGGCGCACACCACTTCATGCTGCCGTGACTGCTGATGCCCAGGGAGTCTTCCAGGTGAGTCTCACCCAATGGACTAGTGTGGCCTTTTAAATCCTGGACATAAATCCCCCTCCTCTGCCTTGCTCATGTTAACAGCATGCTCCAGTTCCCTTTTCAGTGGAGAGCCACTGTGATGGTTACCACCTGGAAGTTATTCTTGTGTTATCCACTCATTACCTCTGGAGACACGATGAAAAGTTAGTTAGCCTGGCTGTACTTTGCATTGATAAGAGTGAATGAGAACCTAAGAACTGTACTTGAGGCGATAGTGTGCACATGCTGCCTTGGATGGTGTGTGTTTTTGGCACCAACCTAACACACCAACATGTTCTGTTGCCAGATCCTGATCCGGAATCGATCTACAGACTTGGATGCCCGAATGGGGGATGGTTCAACGGCACTGATCCTAGCAGCCAGGCTGGCTGTTGAGGGCATGGTGGAGGAGCTGATTGTCTGCCACGCTGATGTCAACGCTGTGGATGAGATGGGTACGTAACCCCCAGAGAGGCCGGGGGGCTGAGTTCTTTTACTTGGCTATTCTGCGTTATGCTGAACTTCAGCAGGAGGCCTCCTCAGAACTACAACATGCATTGCAAATGTATTCCAAATTAATTCCACAAATGCACTTGCTGAACCTCCAGTCTGGTTGCCCTGGTGGGCATTTTTCAAGCATCAACAATTCTCTCTCTCTCTCGTCACATTCTTGAGAGTCAATAGGACACCCCCGTCTCTCTCTGCTACCTATTTTTTACTGGCTCTTCTTTTTTCAGTCTGCCTACTGAGCTGCTGGAAAGGGGACAGAAAACTCTTGCCAGAACTGATTGGGTGCAGAGGATTTCCCTCTCCAAGCATCCATTGCTCTATCAATTTCATGTCCCTCTTCCCATACTCTCGCCCCCAGCCAGAGTTCTAAACTATTTGCTTGCAGAGGGCATCCCCTGCCCTTCCATCATTTGACCCACTTGCCTTTTCCCGTTCCAATCCACCACCCTGCCCTCCTTCCCCCCTCGTTCTTGATGTTTGAGGACAATGCCTCACTGTGTGGAGGGGTATTAAGAGAGTGGGGCATGGTCTTGGTGTGCAGGGTTGAAATGGCAGTTGTGCTGCACAGAAGACCTTATGGGGAACCTGCTGGTGATTCTGGGGACCCCGTAGCTGCTTGACTCTTGCATGGACATGCATCTCCATAACAAAGCAGCTGATTTGCTGAGAGGACAAATCCAGAGTATACAGAAGGTCCAGCATTAAAGCACAGAATGAGCAGCAACAGGCGAGGATGGTAGTAAGGAACAAGGTGGTAGCTTTAGATTGAGGAGAGTTAGGGGAGCCGATGCAGCAGAATACTTCTAGTGGGATAGGAGACTCAGTATCAAAGAGAGAACTTACAGTAATCCTCATGGTGTCATTCCTCTCAGGTAAATCAGCCCTGCACTGGGCAGCAGCTGTCAACAATGTAGAGGCCACGATTGCGCTGCTGAAGAATGGAGCCAACAAGGACATGCAGGACAGCAAAGTAAGTTCTTCATTGCATTTGTTTTCGGTTATCATGTGATGCTTTAAGTTTCATGTGTCTCCATAACTTGGCAGAATCCCATCTGTTGCTGTAGGCTCCTTCTGACAGGAGCAGCTCTTTCCATCCCTGTAAATGTCTTCAAACTAGTCCTGGTGGCTCCCCTGCCTGTATACGGTGGGGAGGTTTATGGGGAGGCAAGAAGCTCATGGCTCCTTTTCTAGAATGCTTTGTAGCATGTGCTCTTCATCACCCTGTCCTCTCTGCGGCAGGAGGAGACACCGCTGTTCCTGGCAGCCCGGGAAGGCAGTTATGAGGCCGCCAAAATCCTGCTGGATCACTTTGCCAACCGCGAAATCACAGACCACATGGATCGCCTGCCACGTGACGTGGCTCAGGAGCGCTTGCACCACGACATTGTCCGGCTTCTGGATGACTACAACACCGTGCGCAGCCCACAGGGAGCGTTGCCCGCCGGCCACTCCCTCTCCCCTCTCATGTGCCCTCCCAATAGCTTCTTGCCCAGCTTGAAGCCCACACCACAGGGCAAGAAGAGCCGGCGTCCTAGCACCAAGAACATGACGGCAGGCAGCAGCGCGAGCCTGGCAAGGGAGAGCAAAGAGGCCAAGGCACGTGCCAAGAAGCTCAACCTGGAGTGCCAAGGCTCTCTCCTGGAGAGCTCTGTCACCCTGTCTCCCGTTGACTCACTGGACTCCCCCTATGTGCCCAACCCTGCCTCGCCAGGGGTCTTCCACCAAGCCAACTCCTCACTGTCAGTGCCCTCCACTCCCATGGTCCATGGCATGATGGAGGCGCCCTTTGCTGTCAGTCTTGCGCGCCTCAGCGACCTAGGGGATGGCACCCTCCTCTCCATGAACCGCCTCTCGGTGCCACCAGGCCGCATGGGGCTCAGCCTGGGCATGGTGAGCCCCGTGGCCATGCCCTTTGATTGGCATGCCCGTGTCCCCACTTCCCAGTGCCAGCCAATCATAGGAGTTGTGCACCCTGCCGCCTCCCATCCCAACCTGCACCAACCAGGCCAGGCTTTCCCACCAGGGTTGCTTCTGCCCAGCCACATGGCCATGGGGCACAGCTCCCAGGGTCTGCCCAACTCAGCTCCTCCACAGACCAAGGAGGCAGCCCAGCCCATGCCCCCGCCAGCTACCACCATGAGAACCAACCAGCCTGTCTCACCCCAGGAGGCCCAGGGGGCGCCCCGTGCAGGGCCCCCACAGTACCTAAAGCCCGCAGGGGTCGAGGATTACCCGACGCCCCCCTCTCAACACAGCTACACACAGGGGCAGGACGCGACCCCCAAGCACTTCCTCCATCCGCCCAGTGAGCACCCCTACCTGACTCCTTCTCCAGAGTCCCCAGAGCAGTGGAGCAGCCCCTCGCCCCACTCCTTGTCCGACTGGTCTGAATCTACTCCCAGCCCGACTGTCCTGGGGCCCAGCCACACCCAGCTTCCTTCGGTGGAGCCATCCACTAAGATGCAGGTGTTTGCGTGAGGAGGTGGGTGGTGGAGCAGATCCCAGAGGCCTATCTCCCTCTGTGGCCCCCATTGGGGCCTGCACTTGCCTCAGGGGCTCCTGTCGTTGTTTCCCCTGACTGTGTTTTTATAAGAGAAAAACTCAAGTGTAAAAAGGTTTTTTTAAAAAATAAAATAAAATAAAATATGCCTGGTCTTGGAGGGGGAAGGCATGGCCTCCCCATTCCCTCACTGCCACAGAGCCCAGGCTGGCCCTCTCCCTTCCCCTCCCCTGTAACCATGGCAACTAGGCTTCAGGGGAGGATTTTTTTTTAAAGAAAGAAAATAAACTCTCTTTTTTTTGTATAAACACTGCATTTACTCCAATCGCTTTATTTTTTACAATGTATGCAATGTCAGAACCCCTGTCTTGCCACTCTTCTTCCTATGGGTCTTGAGCTGTGAGGAATGGAGAGGAAACTCTGCCCTTTGCTCCCCCCCTCTGCATGGCACTGTCTCTTGGGTTGAGCACCCACCTCCCCTCCCACCATGTTGGGGCGGGATTCTGCTCACTGTATTTGTGTACTGGGTACGCAGCATTATCCCAGACTGGCATTGCTATGCAGAGGGTCGAGCCCCAAACCTGCCCGCTGTCCTGCAGGAAACTAAGCCCCATAGCCCCCCCAAACTTGGCACTTCTTCACATTCCAGGTTAATTTATTCATCTTAAATTCTACAGCATTCCCACCCTGCCCCCCACAAAATCCCCCTTGACTTTCCAAATTGCTTCAGCTAACGCTAGCCATGGTCATGGGGATTTTCCAGTCTCCAGAGTATTCTGAGCCACTCTTGTTTTCCCTTTTTATTATTATTATATTATTATTATTCCTGGCCTTTACTAACATTCCTCCCATCTTGTCCAAGGCCGCCTTCGGCCTACACAGGCAAGTTACATTTTCCCTGTACGACGAGTTCCTTGCCCCCGTGGTACTGCTTGGGAATTTTGGGGGGCAGCCCCAGACACTAAAAAGAGTTTCACTCTGTCGTGAAAGGTACTGAGATAGAACACAAAATGCTTCCTCTGTTTCTCCTCGAAAACATCTGGCCCCAGCAGCCAACTACCTACACTTTCCTCACTCCCTGACCCTTCGCACTCTGTACATTCCAGCTATCCTTGGCTGTAAATACTGCTGGTGGGAGCAGGTGCCCAGGCAGGACCTTGGTCCGGTGGTGACCGCTGCTTCCTCCCCCCCCCCCTTCCCTTCCCATGCTCTGTAGCAATAGTGGGGGAATGGCCCTGCGCAAGTCAGACCTCTCTTGTCATAGAAGGACCATTTCTAGCTCATTTAAATAAACAAATAAAAAACTTTTTTTTAAAAACAAATTAAAAAAAAATCCAGTGTAAACCAAGTAGCTTTAAAGCAGCTGGGTGCTTTGTGTACAGAGCGGCTTAAGCCGCGGCATAATAAACATAGCTAATAAGGAAACCGCCTCTGCTTCCTCTGTGTGTCTTTTGTTTCATTTTGTTTCATGCTTGCAGGTTCAGGCTGTGTAGCAAGCCACTACGTATTTACATATATCTATAGTCTACTACAAATAGATTCAATAGGCTTTGTCCTGTTTTCCTTCCATTCTGGGTCGCTATGGAATAGAGTCGTACTTTGGTTCTCGAACGCCTTGTGACTCAAACGTTTTGGCTCCCAAACACCGAGTGTTCCAGTTTGCGAACGTTCTTTGGAACCCGAACGTCCGACTCTGCTTCCACAGCTTCCGATTGAGTGCAGGAAGCTCCTGCAGCCAATTGGAAGCTGCGCCATGGTTTCCGAACATTTTCAGAAGTCGAACGGACTTCTGGAACGGATTCTGTTTGAGAACCAAGGTACGACTGTACTATCAAAGCTTCTTCCACTACCACTCTTTCAACTGCCTGTTCTCTGTGACTTCTCCAGCGTTGTAGCGTTTGAAAGAGGGTTGCTGGCTCTCAAGAGCGTTGCAGTGACCGATGTGCTTAGAAGCACAGGTCCATAGGCTTTCAATTATTGGATTTTGAACTTTCTACCATAAGGGGATCCTTTTGACATTCATTATTCTGCCACAGAAATACGGAACTGTTTTAGGGCTCACCCTTGATTCGACATGGGGCACTGGCCATGTCTTTGGGGCTTCACTATTGCTGCACATGAACTGAGGACACACACAATGCTTCCTGGCAGCTGCACATTGTAGGAGCGGTGGCTAAGCTGTATTTCAGTGAATCATCTAATGGAAGAACCTCTGATAAGCCCCACAGTTTTAGCAAAACGAAAATACTTTTTACAAGCAGAAATGCCTTTAAAAAGGTTACGTTGCCATCACAACAGAGAAAAATAAATACATACTTTCCTCACAAACTTCCATTTCTTTAGCAGGGTCTTAATGCTTTTTCTTGCCTTGGATTTCACCTGAGGTTTTTGTTTGCTGAGTCATCGAAGCAATATGACATCACAGCATTCCAAACATGATTTGCAAATGAACAATCAATGGTGTTCTGTTTGGTTTCCCCAGAGCGGGGGCGGGAAATCTATTGCTTCCTAAACTGAAGCTGACTTGCGCTTGCAAGTTGCCAGGATGAATCTTAATGTATGTGCATGTAATGCCTTCTCATCTGTGGCAGCACAATGCAGAGACAGGAACTGATACAACCTTGGAAGTTTCACTGCTATAAATATCTGTGTTGAAAAGAAGTTGGAATACATTACTTTGGTTTCCCACATACAAAGCAGTCTATGGACAGAAACATTGCCTTAACCAGAGAATCTAACCTTGTGGTGTGTTTGGGTATGATGGTTGATGGGGAGTCCCAGTTTTTCCCATGTAAGCATATTGAACACTTCTGAAGAAGGAGCACAGAGTGAAATGCCCAGCAGAAGCAGCAAGCAACAGACAGTGGACACAGGAATCAACAACCATGTATGAAACCTTGTCTTTTCTTGGGGGTAAATCATGAGCTGTTTCATAGACACTGAAAAAGCTGCCCCTTGAATAGCTAATACAGTAAGAAGATTTAAGAACTCACCTTCCTGAGATCATATTTTAATACAGTACTTCATCCAATAAAGGATGCGACTGACTAATGATATAACTCTGCCGCCCAGAGTGGCTGGGGAAACCCAGTCAGATATGGGGGGGGGTAAAAATAATAAATTATTATTATTAAAATTATTATATCCCAGGAATGTCCAGGAAACTGCCTTGAAAAGGCATGGTTCATTTTTACTTTAGGTTGGCAAGTATCATCAAGCTCCACAAGGCCTGTGTATTCTACCTCCCCATTAGGCCCCCTAATAGTTCGGTTCAATTATTCCGTGTGTAGTCTGTTCCTCCTCTTTTTTAACATTTCCAGTCTTATTGCTATAGCAGTTGCTTACCACTGTGCGGCAGCAGAAATGGTAAAGCTGCCAACTCGTGCTGGGCTGTTCTAAGGGACTGCGTTTTCTATTACTAGTTTATTGCACACATAAATAAAATACAAATAGTAGTACCCTTTAATAATTTAGAGTTTCCTGGCACTTTAAGAACAAACAAATTTATTGGGCTTCAGATTTTTGTGAGTGTGAACCCATTTTATCAGACCTGTGAAGAAGTGAGTAGGTTCAGCCTCCTCACCCCCGCACCTCCACCAACCTGGTGCCCTTCAGACATTTTGGGCTGCAACTTCCATAAAATGCTGTCCTGTTTGGTTATAAAGAAAGGCAGCCACTTATGTGACCACTTCACTTACCTGCTCAAATGGCTCTTGCCCACAGACGTTTATGCCACAATAAATTTGTTAGGTCTTTAAAGTATCCCAAGGTTCTGGTCTTGTTTTGCTGCGACAGCCCAATATGGCCTCTGAAAACCAAAGTTTTGCAGCCCTGAATCAGTGAAAATGTAAGAGATCCTGCATATGGGAAAGTGCCTCTAGGAACCAAGTACGGTAAAGGTAAAGGGAACCCTGACTATTAGGTCCAGTCGTGTCCGACTGTGGGGTTGCGGTGCTCATCTCGCGTTACTGGCCGAGGGAGCCGGTGTACAGCTCCCGGGTCATGTGGCCAGCATGACTAAGCAAACCAGAGCAGCGCATGGCAAACCAGAGCAGCGCATGGAAATGCCGTTTACCTTCCCGCCGGAGCGGTACCTATTTATCTACTTGCACTTTGACATGCTTTCGAACTGCTAGGTTGGCAGGAGCTGGGACCGAGCAACGGGAGCTCACCCCATCACAGGGATTTGAACCGCCGACCTTCTGATCAGCAAGCCCTAGGCTCTGTGGTTTAACCCACAGCGCCAATTTGTAATACCACCAAGTACTGGTATTACAAATTGCAGCTGGGAAGCTACCACTGAAAAATGAAGGTGTTAAGTGTGACGAGCCTGATTTAAATCACTTCACAGGCTGGGCCTGCACACGGAATAATTTTCACTGGGCCACCATAACGTAAGCTATATAGTTTGTGGTGACACAGTGAGAGTCACTCCTTCCACGTTAGAAACTACTATCAGGCGTTGACATCAGATGCTTTCTGAGGGCCATGCTTCAGCTGGAGGCCTACTGCCCCCCCTTGAACCCCTGGCCCTGATCTTCCTCTTCCTTGCTCTGCTACTGCCTGTTCACCTACCCACTTGGAGTGAGCAAAAAGGGACTAGTCTGCTTGCTAGTGCACATCCTGATAGCTGTGCAGAGAAATAGGGCAAGCAAAATGGGTGGCAGTGACAGTCGCAAAGGGGTGGTGGGTCCACTAAGACCATCTTGCTCAAGGCCCTCTCAAAAACGGACTGCAATGAATGAGCAGCTCCCCAGAGGAAATGTCGCCTTGAATACAATCCTTAGTTTCCGTCTTTTGCTACAGGCAAGACGTCTTTTAGATGCAGCCATTAGTGTTGCTTTAGGCTGGCCATGTTCTTGCTGATTTTGGCAGGTGTGATGGAGGTTTTCAAGCAAGGAATTAACCTAGACACTGGGAACTGTGATAGTTTCCTTGACCAATAGCTTTTGGGGGTAGGAGAGATAAGTGGAGAGACGGGGGGGGGGGGGGGGAGAAGGACATTGAACTATTCTATCTTTAGCTAAGAACTAGGACATGGGTAGGCAAATTAAGGCCCGGGGGCCAGATGTGTGGCCCAATCGCCTTCTCAATCCGGCCCACGGACGGTCCAGGAATCAGCATGTTTTTACATGAGTAGAATGTGTCCTTTTATTTCAAATGCATCTCTGGGTTATTTGTGGGGCCTGCCTGGTGTTTTTACATGAGTAGAATGCGTGCTTTTATTTAAAATGCATCTCTGGGTTATTTGTGAAGCATAGGAATTCGTTCTTTTTTTCTTTCTTTTCCAAAATATAGTCTGGCCCCCCACAAGGTCTGAGGGACAGTGGACCAGCCCCCTGCTGAAAAAGTTTGCTGACCCCTGAACTAGGATCTTTCTTCTGTTCTCTTTTTTTTTTTTTAAATAATTTTTATTAATTTTGAAATTTTATAAACATTGAACATTACATTTCGGTCAGGATTCATTACTCCCCACCTCTCACCTTGGGGAGTTATTTAATCTTACCCTCCCTCTCACAGAGGTAAACCCATTCATTATTTCCCCTGACCTTAAACAAATCATTATCTGGCTTCGGCCTAACCCTATTCTCGGGTAGACCATTCTTAGGTACAAAACATAGTCATAGTGACTTCCTCCGCCCCTCCCCAGTGGCTGCATTAAACAAAACATAATTCTGGTTCAGGTACATAGGTATATTAAACATATCTTTAACATTATTTCAAGGCATAATTCTAGCTCAAATACAGTATCTTTAATTCTTATTTCCCCTCATCTTCTAGTTCCAACCTCCGCGTCCTCCTCCCAAATCTTCTATAAGTTTCCTTCTGACTCCCCTTAATCTTCAGGCTCCTAACTTCGAAAGATCCTAACATAATCCTAGCTCAAAACCATGTCCGGCATATATACTCAAAATCCGCAAATATGATCAATCCCAGGTTACCCACCTGCCCTGCTCAGCCCTCCCCTCGCCTTTCCCCAGTCCAAGCCCAAGTGCTTGCTTGCAGTTGGGCTCCATCATCTCTTTGTCTTCTCAGCTGTTCCAGTTCCCAGTTTTTAAAGAAATTCTTCTTCTCCTTCATTGGTGTCCTCTTCCGTCGAAAAGAGTAGACTTTTGTAAATGTTGTTTTCTTAATTCTTTTCTTGAGTCCAAATGTCTTGCGCCGAGAAGAAATTGTCTTGCGGCGAGGCTTGTCTTTAACCTTAGGGGGGATTTCTCCCCCTTCCATCCTTTGTGCAGCTGGCATGACATCACTGTTGTTTACGACTCCTCTCATTCTTGCAGTATCCGCTTGGAACTCCTTTCTCAGTTCCCAGATTTTTTCAAGGACCGTCTTCCAACCTCCATTTTCCAAATCATCCTCCATTTTCAAAGACATAGTTATACAAAATTCCTCACCGAACCACGTCCAAAGTCAAAGTCCAAGTTTCCACAATAAAATCCAACAGGTCCGATTCAGATCCTCTAGCTGTCAAAATTGTTAGTTAGTTGCCCCCCCCGATCAGGGGTGTCAAAAGGATCGAATCTCTGTTGCAAAGCCAAATTCCGTTACAGTTTCAATCGCATCGGTAATAAAGTTCCTGATTTAGTGCCACAATAGCAAGGGACGGACCTCTGTAAATTACATCCCTGTACTTCGCCAAATCAGTCCAAATTCTTCAGTACTTTCCTAGTACTCACGGTTAAGGTATCCAATCTTGTCCTTTTGCGGAGGAATCAGCGCGCTCAGAAGGGAAGGGCTCGCAGCTTCAACCCGGCGGGCAATGGCGATCCGAGGAGCTCCGTCGCCCAGCCTCTACTGTGGCCGCCGCGGGAGTTGGGGCGACGTTGAGAGCTTCTGCCGGATCCTAGGTCCCGGGAACAACCTCCCGGGATTTTGGGGGGCTGCGTTGCTGTCGCAAGCACCCCTTTAAGCCGGCCGGGTCGGGGAATGCCAGCAGCGGCATGTCCCCCGACCTTCCCCTCCGGCGCGCCGACCGGAAGCCCTCTTTCTTCTGTTCTCTCTCTTCTTTTCTTTTTAAAGCTCAGTACAAGAAAACAAGGGGAAACATGCAAGCCTGGTGTACACGGGTGCATCAGAATTTAAAGTCTTGGGTCAATCTAATCCTATGCCCGTTTGCTTAGGAGTAAGCCTTATTTATCCCAATGAAACTACTGTACAGTATTGAGTCAACATGCACAGAAACAGGTTGCAAAACCCACGAGGACCACTAGGTGGAGGTTTTTGTAAATCTCCCAGCCTGATGAGTCTCCCTGTAGCGAAATGCTACTTTCTAGGTTGTTGAGAATTTCCTTAACCACCTGGATTGGGTTGTTTTCTTCACATCACTGCAGGGCTCCTCTATGAAAGGATATGCTGTGCTCTGGATATTTCCTGAACTAAGGATTAGTTACTAAGGATAACAAAGGTTCTATGATACTAAGTTAACTAAGGATAAGGTAGTTAAAGGTAGATAGCCGTGTTGGTCTGTCATAGTCAAAAAAAAAAAAAATCCTTCCAGTAGCACCTTAGAGACCAACTAAGTTTTTTCTTGGTATGAGCTTTCGTGTGCATGCACACTTCTTCAGATACGGTAGGATAAGGTAGTAGACTCTCCTTCATTGGAGAAGGAGACATTGGCCAGCCTTCTGTCCAGTTTTCTTTAGTTGTGATTCCTGCATTGCACAGGGTGAAGTAGATGGCCCTTGGGTCCCTTCCAACTCTACAGTTCTACTATTCCACCGCACATTGGAAGAATATAAGGTAATGCCTGGCTGCATGGTGACAGCTGTCCTAGGGAATGCTTTAAGGAGGCTTTAAGGTGGCCCCTCACTTCTTTCCCATTTATGCATTCATGTTCTGCACTGTTGATCGTCACCAGAGATAGACAAAGTAAATCTCAGTTGGGTGCGTTGATCTCTTAATTTCCTGTCACATCGGATCTTATTTTTATTTTATGTAGAAGGATTTAAAGATCACAGCATTCTCGAAATTGTGTATATGCCTCTAAGTGGCATACATACATCTTAGCAGGGTGATTCTAACATCCAAAGATAAGTGCCTATATTAGGTGAAGTGTGAGTCCAGGTCTAAGGAACAAATGAGGTAAGACTTCATGCATTGAATTAAGCCATGAAAGCTGATGCCATAATAAATTTGTTATTATTTAAAGTACCACAAGACCCTGCAAGAAACAGCACAGCTACCACTATGGAATACGTTTCTGTTACTGATGCCAGTCAAAGACCTTTCCCCACACCTCCACCTGCAGATAGCAATGGGGCAAAATTGTAGCAGGACACCCTCTAGCACAGTATTCCTCAAACCTTGGATTCCTGCATACTATTGAGCTATAACTCCCATCGTCCCTGACCATTGGCTAAGCTGGTTGAGGATGATGGAGTACAATGCCATCAAGGTGGAAGAGCAGTGCTGCAGAAGCATCTCTTCCCCCATCTAGGTTCAACCTGCCTGAACACACACACATACGCCCCTGTGCTGGAATTAGATTAGAACTTCAGCCTTCTGTTGATGCCCTCAGAAGGCTGTTCTCAAGCCTAAATGTCCTGGAGAGGGGAAGCTATTGGCAGAATGGGGAGACCCCATGGGTCAGCAGTTCCCCACTCCTACTCTAGCTCTGTATTGCCTTGAAAACAGAGGTGTGTGTCTTTGTGTGTCAAAATCTATGCACTGGGCTCTGTTCTACTAGCTGGAGAGAGTACCTGCAGCCCTCAACTAGACTTTCCCATCCCTATGCTTTCCCTGCTCACAGAGCTTTAATTGGACATGTCTGGGCCTTTTAATCCTCTTACTTTCTAGACCAGGGCGTGCACATCACATGGTTGGTACAAAGTCTCTGGGGAATGTGAACCCCATGCCAGGGGATTAACCTTTTCTGGCCCCAGCAGATTGCATGCCTACAGGGACTCCATGTGCAAATTCAGGAGGGCAAGGTAACGCAAAGCCCTCCCTCCCTCCTAGAATTGGCTGAGCTCAGTGGGATGGATGGGCAGACCTAAGGTAGGGTCCTGGGACAGATGCCCATCACATCTTTGCAACCATATAATGCCAACATGCCCCCCCCCCCATTTAGTAATGCTGCTGCTGTAGTAGCTAAGGGCTGAGCAGGCACAATGAGGGATGCTTTTTAAATTATTTTTGAGTGTTTGCATTGCAGGTCAGCTAAGGATGCTGGATGGGGCCTTGCCTCTGCAGTACCGCCCTATTGGACAGCAGTGACATACCTCCAGAACCTGGCTGTTGGGAGGTGCAGAAGGAGAAGGAGCAGGCAGGAGCCCCCAGGAGACAGGTTTCAGGAATCAAGCCAAGGGCGTGCCAACGTGCATTTCTGGGATGGGATAAATGCCAGCAGCCAGGGCCTGCTGGGGCCTGCATGGCCCTGGCGCCTGCACTGGGGATGTGCCTGAGAGTGCAAGGGTGGAGTCAGACCGCACATGTTGGCAAGTGTGCCATATGGTAAAAAGCATTCCTGATCACAGCAGTGTTGCCAGGAGCCTTCGTTTTAAGGGGGGGCATTTCTTCAGAATCTCCACTGAGCTCATACAGCAGAGACCCAGGGTGGCAGAGCTGTGCACTGAGCCCCATTTCCTGACTCAGGAAATAGCTTTGCATGTGGATCAGGGCCCTTCTCCATAGCTTGCTGTGTAAGACAGGATTGGAACAAGCCTCCGTCAAGGCAAAGCAACAGTGGGCTTCCTAATGAACGCGTCGGTCAACTGAAAACACATTTAAGCTGTGGTTTCTCTTTGCTGGCACCTAGCTAGCTGAACTTTGTCTAGATTTCGAGTCAGTTTTCAAAATTCTGCTTTCAGTGGCCTGTCTAAGAGAGCTCAGGTGTGCTCGAGAACACAAGTAGACAACGTGGTGCCTCCCGATACCCATTCAACTCTCATCAACCCCAACCAATGCAGCCAATGGCCAAGGATAGTGGGAGCTGCAGTCCAAAAACATCTTCCAAGCTACACTGCTAGACTCTACCCTGAGTCGAGAGGAAGCTGGAAAAAAATACAACTGTGCATGTGAGCTGTCTATTTATGTGAGAGGTTAATACCAGAGGAGGAGATTTGTGTGTGACCGTGATAATTAGAAAAAATATTTTGTGTTTTACTGAATGTACGAAAGGGAATCAGCTATGAATCAGAGTGGGGAGAGGAAGAAGGAGCTGGTATAAGCTCAATCCTTCTTCCCCCTCTCCTACACACAGTCAATACATGGATGGAACATGGAAGAGAAAGGGTTTGTTGTCCCTGGAGCAGCTTCTGCCCAACATGTCTCCCACAGACATCAGGAAGCAAGGAAGAGAAAAACCCAAAGAGAAGGGGATCCCACCCTGTCCCATTTATGAATATTCAGAAATGGAAGGAAGAAGATTATCCAGAGTTTGTGATGTCAACCAATCAATATCACATGTGCAGGTTTGGAAGGAGAAGAAGAAGAAGAAGAAGAGGAAGAATAAGTTAGGGTAGTGTATGTTAACAGCTTTCCATTCTTCATACCACTTAGGGTTGAGTTAGACTAGAAATCCATTTCTTCCCTCATAACAAACTGATTTAGAACACCTTTAGTATTAAAGCTTTCAAGAAACAAAACATTTTCTTCTGTTTGAGATTTCTCTTGGCAAGGCTGACCAGGAAACTGGGAAATTTCCCAGAACAAATGAAGACACTGAAAAATGACTAGAAAGATGGAAAAGTTGAAGGAGAGGGAGAAGAGGAGAGGGAGATGTTTTTGTTGTCTCCATGATGGCAAATAAATCCACCTATTGAGAGAGGGAACATACTCCCACTGATCACTTCCCCTAATTGGAGATTTGCACTTTTCTTAAAAAGGAAATTAATCACTTCAAACAAATATAGGTCATGTTCATCTCAGTCTAGTTCTGGGCTCAGTGGGTCAGTGGAACTCAAGCCAGACAAGAGTGGCATATTCACTAAAATAATTTTAATCAGCTTAAAATCAGCTTATTTTTTTTAATCAGCACTGGGTGGGTGGTATCCCAGAAGACAGAACAAGTTTAAAAGATGGAACCAAGTTGACTTTTATTTTTTTTAAGAAGCACAAAGGGATCAGTTAATGTCATTGTTTATTGGGAGGCTGGTTCCATCCTGCCCCTGCATCTTTTATTTCCTACACTGGAGTTTTACCTGTGCTTATTTCAGGACACTTTAGCCCTGGGATTCTTTCCCTTCTTCTTTTAAAAGACATACCATAAGATGGTACAGGAAATGGTTGTGTTAACTGCAGCTGAAGTTGTAAGGCTCTAGTGTGCTTCTCTTCTCCTGAAATGAGTGCAGACCAAGTTCAGGACCAACGTGGCTTGTGATGAGGAGTCATCAAAACAACCCCTGCACAGATGGATCCTTTTAAGACCCCACATTTCAAGCAAGAAGTGTCACGTTGTCGCTTTTCTGCTTGAACTGCTCAGACAGCGTTGACCTTCTCTGTCTTTATTCATGTGCTAAGCAGGGCTCTGAATTAAACATGAATTAAGACACTTCTCTTTCCTCGAGTCCAGAAAACAGCAGCGCAGCAAGGCTTTCCACACCGCCTGCAAATAGCCCAGCCAAAGATCTCGCCCACCCATCCTCTCTCTCCTTCCTGCCACCCCTTTTCAATCAGCTGCGAGAGGCACATCTGTTTGCTGTTCCCTAGCCATGCAGGCCCTCTCTCGGCTGCTCCCACAGAAATGTAACTTGGGTGTGTTGCATTAATGATACATACGGTTGTAAGAGTGTCCTGGTAAGTCGTCACAGCAGAGATGCATGATGGTTGGCAGATGTGCTGAACTGGAGGGAAGGCACTGGGTGTGTGTGGAAGAAACAGAAAGCTCCTTTCTTAGCTGAGCTATGGAAACCACCGCTGCATTTCAGCTTCTGCGGGAAGCTTGGTTTAGGGGCTGTGGCTTGTGGAACAGTCTGGACACAGATGCATGTGGTCATTTTGTCGTCCCCCCCCTGTTAACCTTCCTTTTCATAGCATATATTCATTAATACACACCCTTTCAATTTATTTTTATGTGTTTGTTACTATGTGGCTTCAGCTTCTTCCCAAACTAAAGCGTAAGCTAAATAAGCCCCTCTCTCGCTCTCACTCGAGCGCTGCACATCATGTAAGGCAGTTTCGTGTCCGTCCTTCTAAGCTGGCCTGAGTGAGCTCTGCTTGCGCCTTATCTTTAGGCATCAGAAAAGCGACATCAAGCCTTCTAAGCAACAAGCAATTGCTCTTGATCTGCAGCCAGCACTGTCTCGTCTCCTTTGTAACAGCAGAGAGAAAGCTCCAAGAGGCAAGCCCCTTCCATTAGGGATCTGTCCAAAATATGACATGTTCCTTGGAGCCATGAATACAGCTAGTTTGAGACCACCAAACCATTGCACCAACCAGCTTCAAAGAAGGATTAAAAAAAAAAGTTTCACAGCAACAATTGTTTGGGCAATATCTTTTTACCCTACTGGTTTATACTTATTCTTTCCTGGGCATTTAAAAAAACACAACTATGATTTTTGGTTATACATTTCAATAGTTTTACAATCATTCTAACATTTCAAAACTTGACTTCCTTTCTCCTCTTTCTGTGGTTCCTTAAATTCGGTTGTTTTTTTTAACATTTCCTGCATATTCTAAATTAACTTACTATTTTATTCATCTACTTTAAATATAATGCAACTGCAGGTTATTACAGTGGTACCTCCGTTGAAGAACAGTCTGGTTTAAGAACAATTTGGTTTACAAACTCTGCAAAACCGGAAATAGTGTTTTGGTTTGAGAACTTTACCTCGGTCCAAGAACAGAAGCCGAACGGTGGAAGGGCACCGGTGGCAAAAGGCCTCATTAGGGAAAGCGCGCCTCGGTTTAAGAACAGTTTTGGTTTAAGAATGGACTTCCGGAACCGATTAAGTTCGTAAACCGTTGTACCACTGTACAATAATCCTGCCATTATGCCATACTGTTTTTCTCTTTTATCCCAGCCCCCCAATGTAAAAGACAGTTCCTTTCCTACCTGAGCCTGCCTACAGGATGGGAGGCACCCCAGCTTAGAGGGCCATCCATCAGGAATGTCCAGGCTTGCAAAGTGACTCTCCCACCCCACCCCTGGAAATAAAGAAGAAACCTCTTTGCACCTCAACAACAAAGTGCCTGTTAGGATAACTTGCCTCGAATGACGTGCACTCTAGCCCATGAAAGTTTTATGACATAGTAAATTTGTTAGGGTTATGCTAAATGTGTTGCTCATAAAGGCTTTTCGAAATATTTCAAACACCAATTTAGGCCTCTCCCAAGGTTCCGTTAGCAGAACACGGAGGGAATACATTTCAGGCAGCCCCCCCTGCTTTCGTTTCATCTGCTCTGGGGAGTTGGGGACCTTCCTGAGCAGATTCAGGGGAGGCACAGGGACTATAGGGTGGGGTGGGGGTGGATCGCAGCAACCATTGGATGCAACAGTAGGCTACAATTCACTTGGAAGAAATCAGCCTTGCACTATATTGAACATTTCATCAGTGCCAGCTTTAAAAATTTCCAGACAGAATAGGGTTGCCATACGTCCGGGAAATCCCTGACATGTCCTACAAGGAGGATTTTTACAATTGTAAGCAAATGTCTGGGTTTGAGGGGGGGTTCAGGATTGGGCTCTGGTGCAGGCAGCTCTGGCTCTGTTTTAGGCTCAGCGGTAGCCCAAAAAAAGCTCAACAACCTCTGGAAACACGGCAACCCTAAGATAGAGCAATCCCCTCGCACCCCCATCAATGCATGTTTCTGGGGGTTTTCCCAACCCACCCAGAGCCAATTTCAGAGGGCGTGTAGGGCACAGGAGGGTGTGTTGGGGGGAAACCTTGCACCAAGGCTTCTGCTGACAAGACTCTTTAGGCTGCTTACACATCTTACATTTAAAGCACATTCTGCTCCCCAGAGAATCCTAGGAACTGTAGTTTAAGGATGCTGGGAATTGTAGCTCTGTGAGCAATAAACTACAGTTCCCACAGATTTGTGTGTGTGTGTAATGTGCTTTAACTCTTGAATGTGTACACAGCTTTTGTTAGTTTTGCAACTTTTCGGTCTAGTTACAGTTCGCAACTTGCCTCTGCCCAGAGCAGAATGCACCAGGTGGAGGACTGATTTGCCTAGGCACCCATCATCATGCCACCCACACTGGAGGCCTGCGTTCTGTTTCTAACTGTTATCTTGCCTTGCCCAGGTATTAATTCATTTGCAAAATGAGCTCGTAGCCACTTAACACTCCTTCGACTTGCAGAACAAGACCTTAATCAGAACTTTATAAGCAGGTAAATCACAAAGCAACTGTGAACATTATGAAAACTGCTCTGGTGAGTTGCACAAACAGGTAGACCAGCACAGAGTTTCAGTCTCGGCAAGGAATATGCTACCACGGAGAACTTCTCTTTAAACTCAGGTGTCTCGGAAGCCCTGGACAAATCCCACAGGAGGTGTTTCCCTGCATGATCTTCTAAAGGCAAAACTTTGTACCTAGAGATAGTTAGGGCCTTCCAGGTTTAAAATCCAGCAAATGTGCAAAAGTTGTCGCTCATTTTCTTGTGCGGGATCTAGCCTTTCCCTAACAGAGGGACTTCTGCTTGGAGTGGAGAGAGTATCATGTTTTCTTAGCTTGCAAACCACAACATACTATCTCTGGGAAAATATTATTCTTCCTTCTATTCTGGGCCACATCGTGGTCAAATATCGGCAGTCCGTCTATAAGCAGGGACTTGACCTGAACTTGCACGCAAGGTGAAACTGACAAAGGGCTTCTCCACACATCGCCCTGAGACTAGTCGGTTTCAACTTCCATGTGAATCCTGTCATTGCAGGTAGAGAGACACTCCCTGTCTCATATCACTGTAGTGATTTTCATCATCCAGACTTTAAGAATAGGAACACCCCTCCTTAAGCAAGGCTACCACCCATCCCATCCATTTTGTGTGGAATGCATATCATGTTACTGCTTTTGAAATGTGACTTGCAGCACTACGTTGCAAAACCCGATGGGGCATATTTTGGACTGACTCTGTCTGGATCAGCCTTGGCAGATCAAAAACAATTGAATCCTATACTGTCATGATGCTGAGTGGTTAGGGAGCTGCTCTGTGGTGTTGGCATCGCAGTTTCAAGGTCCTGGGAGCTCCCTGCCTTTCACCCCCAACATGGCTTTTTAGGGTGTGTGTATGTAAAGGTCATGCATGCAAAAGGTAAGTGGGGCCTTCCCCTTGTTGAGGCTTGAGCTCCTCTCTCCTGCTTCCCAACCTCCTTCCCTATGGAGTGAGCCCTTGGAGGCAGCCACCACCAGTGTGCCTCTGTGGCTACCTTTGTTGCATGTCTTGGCCACTCCCTACATCTGCTTTGCAAGAGGCTGCTTCCCTCCCTGGGTGAGCCTCAGATTATTGTCCCAGAAGGGCCGTGTGTGCTCTTCGCAGGTGACCTTTGGAGATAGCTGTGCTGTGGGAGTCATCCTCCTTTCCTCCGTGTGTGTGTGTGTGTGTGTGTGTGTTGTGCTCCAAAATGTTGGCTGTGAGGACCATAAGGAGATTTACACTCCTGGCTGCAGGATTTCTGGGACTGGCCACAACAGGGGCACTGCTGGGTCAGCCCCAGTGCTATATGGATTGGGGGCACTCTGGCATCACTGTCTGTGTTGTGATGCAGGGAGCACGTCATTGTGAGCTCATTGGCTCCTTCTATGTTTGGGCAGCATCTTAGCATTGCCATTTGACTTTGCCCCCGAATCAGTGGGTTGTGTTTCCAGTGGGCTGCTGGTGTGTGTGTGTGTGTGTGTGTGATTTTTTAACCTTACTGTGGGATTTCATGTGTGTTTGCTTCCCCTTCCCCTCCTAAGCTGAACATGTACAGAGTTCAGTAGCCATTCTGTCGGCATATCAGTGGAACCTCTCTTCCTATCACTGGCGCAACTATCCTCTGTCATACAGGTCTCTAATACTCCCCACATTCTGGGTTGGACAAATTCCCATGCCAAACCACATTTGCTCACCTCTCCCCGAACAAACTATCCATTGTTCACCCTCTTATTCCCTTTTGCATGAAATGTTTTGGTTCAGTGCTGCAGTTGTGTGTGTGTGTGTGTGTGTGTGTGTGTGTGTGTGTGTGTGTGTATGCAAACACACGCACAACTACACAGACAAATTGCAGTGGAACCGATGGAACGGAAGATGGAGTCTGGAACTGCCATTCAACATGTTGGCTCTTCTCTGAGCCACAGACTTTTAAGTGCATCAGAATCTCACTCGGGTTAGGATATGACAAGACTTATTTACTTATTTACTTTCTGTCTGCACGACTACACTGGCTCTTTATAGATCTCTCAGTAGTAACTGATTTGGGTAGATACACACCATACATTTAAAGCACATTTATCGCACCTTTAAAGCTCACAGCTCTCCTCAAATAATCTTGGGAACTGTAGTTTGTTAAGGGTGCCAGGACTGCCAAGATTATTTGGGAGAGTTCATGCTCTTTAAATGTGCAATGAATGTGCTTTAAATGTAGGGTGTTGATCTGCCCTCAATGTTGCATTTGTTCTTATATTTCTTGCGGGCGATAGCTCTCCTACCATTCCTTGCTTGAGGAAGAGAGGGAGAAAGAAATTAAAGGGAAAGCAGTCTTTGACGGCTTGCTTCTTTCCTGCTGAGTGGCTGGCCCCCTGTGCAGCTTGAATGGGAGGGTATCTCAGCCTTGAGGCTGGTCTTCAGCTGGTGGGTTTCATGACCCACAGCAATGGGGATGCAAAGTTATCCAGAGTTGGTCATGCTACTAGTACCAAGGCCATCTTAGGAGAAAGAGAAAGAGAGAGAGAAGAGAAAAGTTTGGTGAGAGAAGAAAGACGATGAGAGGAAAGAGACGGCAGGACAGATGTACAGCATGATCTAATGGATGTTTACTCAGAAGTCATGTTGAGTTCAAGGTGTCTTACTCCCAGATAGGTGTGTGTAGGGTGGCAACCTTGGATAATGATAAAAATAATAAATAATGTCATCAGTTTGTGTCTTGTTGCATATGGGTGCTTAATTATGGTATTCACTCTCCACTCTTACATTGAAAAGTTCATAGCAGGATAATCATGTTGTTGTTGTTGTTGTTAATAGTAATAGTAATAGTAATAGTGTGCATGCACACGAAAGCTCATACCAAGAACAAACTTAGTTGGTCTCTAAGGTGCTACTGGAAGGAATTTTTTTTATTTTGTTTTGGCTATGACAGACCAACATGGCTATCTACCTGTAACCAGTAATAGTAATAGTAATAGTAATAGTAATAATATTTGAATCATTCTTTCAAAGTGTCCAAAGCCCTTCATATGAAATATCTAGTTGACCACCTTACAGAACAACCTTGTAAGATAAGTCTGAATTATTATCCCTTAATATTGCAGAAATGAGGACCATGAGACAAGTGCCTAGGGTGAGTTCATGACAGAGGTAAGATCTGAACCAGGGACTTCCTGATCTACAGCTCAATTTATTACCTGCTACACTATACCAGTTCTTGCGTGGTTCCTAGGCAATATCTTGTTGAGGTAATTTATGAAGCCAGACTTCTTTATCTTCAACAGTAGACCTACCTCATGCGCTTTTCAGACCAGATCTTGGGCCTCAGAATGTTAAAGGTCTGCCTCTGCTCTTGCGTCCAAGAGGCAAGAAGTAACTCAATTACTTCCTGCTGTTGACCTCAGTTGCAAGGTGAGTCTGAAGCAGGAAATAAATTATCAGTGCTGGATAAAGCAGAATTAGCCAAACCCATCAGAGAAATATTGATCATAGGGGAAATTTAGGTCAGGCAATGGTGGGACTCATGGGAGGCATTTCAGTGGCTACTAAACCACTTCAATAGTGATAAATCAACAGTACAGACACACACCTTTTATTCAAAAAAGAACTGGGGTGGGGAAGGAAAGAGTTGGAGCTGTACTAGAAATTACAGGGAGAAAAACATTTCCCTCTCTTCCTCTGTTCTGTCACCCTTGAGCTAAAAGAGCATTCTTTCCATTCTTTAAGGTGTAACTGCTGTGCAGCTGCTCAGCTATAACTAATGGCACGATGTAATGATTTCAGACGGGCAGACCTTGGCATGTTGTACTTGCTCCTGCAAACAGCTAGCCGTCTTTCACGAGCTGGTTTCGCGGCAGATATTGGGATAAACAGCTTCATGTCTGAGCTGGTATGAAGGGAGTAAGACAGCAAGGTAGTTCAGTCCCCAGGGGGCACTCTTCTCTCAGGTTCCACTGAGTTCAGTCCGGCTTTCCCCCAGGTAGGCATGGGCAGAATTGTAGCCAATGTGGGAAGAATCCAGAGGACTTTTGCAACAATAGCATGGGTCGAGATAATGCTGAGGTGACCCTGAGATGGGATGGTAGCACAGAGACTTGCTGGGGATGACGGCTAGATTTGGGGTGGGGAAGTCAGGGACCTGGCATTCCTTGTTCTTTGAAACTGCATCCAACTCTCCTTCGGTTCTCATCCGCTTCGTGAGGGGAAATTTGTGGAAAACAATTGATTTCAAAGGGAGCGCTGGAACTATGATGACACAGAAGCAAAAATACTATGGTAATACAAATAATAAAGTTTCTGCATTCAGATAACGTAACCACCAACCTTTTTCCTACCAGGGCCTTAGCAAACCATGGAAGATGACTTTCTCCATTTACTGGAGGAATGGTGACTTATCCTAAAGATTGTAAATGCACCTGTGAGAGAGACCCTAGAAACCAGACTCAGTCACTCTGGAGTTTGCTTTGACTGCCTTCACATAATGATTAACAGTGGGGAGCTTTGCACTGCATTCCCTTACTGAAGTAATGCCAGACTTTGCCCTGCATATGAGGGCCTCTGCTTTTCGGATTCAACCAGTGGAGTACAAGAGGCAGTTGCCAAAGGAAGCAGAACATCTGGGTTCACGTATCTACAATGTCAAACCCATGAAACAGGGGTAGCATCGTTCTTCATGTTAGTGGCTGGGCCTTCAGAGAGTTATGAGATCAAACCTATGTAAAAGCTATAGAAATGAATTTAAAACAGGAACTAAACATCCTGGCATATATTCTCAGCCCTTGGCAAATGGTGCATAATCTAATTGGTTGACGCAAGGTGGACAAGTCCTTGATTTGTTTGATCCCTGGCTCAGCTTCTGTATCTTATCTGAATTAGATTTTTCAGACTGATGCAACTATACAGATTTCCCTGCTCTCTTATCAATGGTGTTATCCCGTGAAACGGACTGGCAGTAGATCCAAGCCCCAAGTTCTAGTATGATAAGAACGGGGGAAATGGGATGGGTGTTGAGGAATAGGGGCAGAGGCAATGAGGGAGGTCTACTGTCGTCATGCCCTGCTAATGAGCTTTCCATAAAGGATGCTAGAATAGATGAAATCTTGTTCTCCGGTAGGGACATTTTTATGCATGTATCAGGTGTGGGGAACCTTTGGACCGCCAGATATTGCTGAACTGCAACTCCCACCATCTCTGGCCAGTGACCATGCTTGCTGAGGCTGATGGGAATTGTAGTTCAGCAATGTCTAAAAGGCCAATCATTCTGCACTCCTGGCATATATATATATATATATATATATATATATATATATATGAATTCTTCTCCGCTGCAGCAGTCTATCTGAGCAGGTAATTTATTATTCACGCAAGAGCTCACAATCCATCTATTTGAAAATTCAGTAAAAATAACCTGTCCTCTTTTTTAAAGGATTTTATTTAAAGTGTTGGAAGTCTCTGTTAGAAACCACGCATTATCTCATTATTTTCTGGGATCAAACTGATGCTTCATCCAGGCAAGATGGAGGTTCTGTTGCTTGAAAAAATGGTTAACCCAAGAATAGCAGATTTGCAGTTTGGGAGTGCTTTTAAGATTTGGCTTTGCTTCTACATAAATAAGTAGAATGCTTGTGCACACTTTATTCTAATGCACCAACTTGCCATAGATGTGCATGCTTTTGTTACATCCAGGTTAGGCTACTGTAATATGGTCAATGTGAAGCTGCCTATGAAAACCGTGCTTTTGTGATTGTATCAGGATTGTACCAACAGGAATTGTCTCCCAGTTGGCATCTGGGCTGAATTCAAAGCACTAAATCTCAAATGATTTGGGACCTCAGAACTGAAGGGCAATTGAGTTCTACAGAGGAAGTGAAAGGTGAGATATTGTAATGAGTAAAATGTAAAAAACTTGGCCTAAGACAAAGGTGGGGAACATGAGGCCTTTCAGAAGTTGGTGGATTGCTAACTCCCATCAGCCCCAGACAGCGCAGCTAATAGCCAAGGGAATGATGGGAGTTTGAGTCCAGCAACATTTGGGGGGGGGTCACATGTTCAACAGATTTACCCCAAATGGGAGTTATGGGATTATGGCTTAAATCTCACCTGGTATTATGGTTGGCTGATGCCAATTAAAAGTATATCAGAAGACTGCTACATATGCTACATTAAATGTTTCTGTATAGGAAAGTATGACACATTATTGCTTGTACGGATTGCATGTATTTCTAGGTACTGGTGGAGAAATTGGCACCAAAGGCATTAATTTAGTGTGCATGCAGCAAAATGCACATGATGGTACATGCAGATGGCATTTTATCTTCTATGTTAAAAAAAAGTGTAAAATTGTAAGTCATTGAAAATTACCTTCATCCATCACATCCATCATAATCAGTGCCAGGGCTCAGCCCTGGAACAAGTGAGGGAGAGGCAATATTGATCAGTGCCTCTGAGCCTGGCTATAGTAGTCAAATGGCCACAACCCTACATGCCTGGAACTAGGAAGAAGCACATCTAAACACGTCTGTCCAACTCTGCTGGGGACCTTGATAGACCACAACTAACTAGACTGTTTAGGGATGCATTGATGCATCCAGTGCTGCTGAAATGTCCTTATAAGCAACTGCTCAGCTTATTAGAAAATGTGTGATATTCTTTCGTTGTAGCATAATGGAAGAAATTGCTATCAGAGGGTATAGTGAAAGAGCTTTGAACATGTGCATGTAACATTTTCAGGTCTGATTTACCTGCTTGAGTTTATGTGTAGATCAGAGCTTTCCAAACCGTGTGTCACGACACGTTCGTGTGTTGGCTGCAGTGTGTAGGTGTGTTGCGCAAATGCTCCCCACACTCCTCTGGTCTGGAAAGGGGGTTAGTTCAACCTCTGGTTTGCTAGTAAAACTGAATTACTGTGTCCCAAAATGATGCATGTCTAAAAAGTGTGTCACCAACACGAAAAGTTAGGAAAGCTCTGCTGTAGATAGATCTTAGCTTGTGTATTCATTATCTTGCTCCATATCACACATCTTAATAAAGGCACTCCTCCTTCCTCTCCACCATCTTGCCTGGAGCTCTGTGGGGCCTAGCAACCCACCCTGATTATCGCAGGATAAAAGTGATAAACTACTCAATGTTTAAAATGTTTTCTGAATGAGAAATGTACTTTGAGAACTACCACAATCCTTTTGGGTAGTGTTTCATTCTTGTTTGGGACTGGGGGTATGTTTTCCAGATGTCTTTATTTTATAGGACATTCCAGATGTTACAATTCTAATGTGCCAAAGTGCAATCCATTCAACGTTCTGTATATTACCATGGAAATGATACCCAATACCACCAGATCAGCTCTACTGGGACAGAGAACAGGCACATAGGGTCAACCCACGGAGTCTTGTTTCTTTCATTTTTTGATCCTTGAATATCTGAGTATTAACTCAGATTTTGCCCCATAGGAGAACTAGTTACTTTGTTAAGATTAGTATTATGAAAATATTGGATTTTAGGGGGGAAAGCCTTATTTTAAATGGTCAATTGGATCTTGGCAGCACATCTGACCCTATATTTACTTAGAAATAAGCTCAAATTGCACCAGAACTTGGATTGCATGCAGTAGAACCACCCTCTTAGACTGAAGCCAGCTGATTGAGGGACCACTCTTAGGCCAGGGATGAGGCATTTTGGCCTTCCAGGTGTAACTAGGCTACAACCCCCAGCATCCCTGATGGTTGGCTATGCTGGCTGGTGGTGTTGGAAGTTGTGGCCCAACAACATCTAGAGGGTCACAGGTTCCCTACCGCTGCCCATGCATCCTGCTTAGAGCTCCCTCTTCAAAGACACAGAAGGCTGAAATGTGAGGGTGATCTGGCTGCGGATATCTGTCACTCCATTGATCGCCACGGTTGATTCGGCTGATCTGGCTAGCTAGGCAGGTGTCCCCTCCCTCCCTCCCCGCTCCATGTGTGTCCCTCTCAAAGCTGCACATTTGGTGGAAGAGGACGACCATCCCAGATATAAGGAGTGTACCAGTATACGATAGCTGTGCTCCCCTGCATAGAACCTCCAAACAAGACCATGTCCCCTTTTGAGATGGATCCACTATTAAGAGCTAAAGAGCTGAACTAGACCAGAGCAAGGGTCTGACTGGCCCAGTATCCTGTTTCCAACAGTGGCCAGTCAGCCAGATGCTTCTAGGAAGCAGGGTAATCAAGTTAGTGGTTCTTCTTCACTGTTTGCTTTCCTTGCACCTAGCACTAAGAGGCATATTGTACCTGAAGGTCGAGGTTCAATTTAGGTGGCAGAGCTAATACTGTAGCCGGTTTTAGGCTAATCCTTCTCCACGAGTTGGTCTACTACTCCTTTTCCAAAGTCATCTAAGTGCCAGACAAGTTCTGATGGTAGCAGATTCCATGTGTAGAATCAGGATTGCCATCAAATCCCTATAAATCCTGGGGTAGACTGGGTGATTTCAAGTATAGCATTGGTGGGAAAATAGGAACTAAATCCAGCCACGTCCCACTCACCCTTAAAAAAAATGTTTCTTCTGTTCAAGCAACCTCAGCCAGGAGAAAACTAAATGGGGCACAGAGAGGATGAAGGGTCTGCTTTTTTTTTTGTATGCTGTGCTTTACATCTCCTCCCTCTTCAGAGGAATCCAAGACACACACAGAGCCCTGCTGTCAGCATCATGTCTGGCTGCAACCAAAAGAAAGTGGCCTGCCATCACGAGAACATTCATGCTGAATCATGCCGAGGGGGCTCATTTAGTATAGCGTCCCATTGTCATTGTAGCCAACCAGGTTCCTGTGGCAAACCATTGGAAGAAGAACATGAAGCATATCAGCACTCTTTCCACTTTTAAAAAAAGTTTTTATTAAAGGTTTTCTTGGGTTACAAAAGTATTTACAGTGTCTCTGTTTTCCATTCATAGAATCTTTCCTACAGATCAGTTGTATTTGATGTGAGACACTAATGTTATACTCTTCCCCATCTGTGATCACCAACAAATGGTATTCCCAGGCAACCTGCCTCTGACAGAGGAGGGAGAACATTCTAGTGAGTCGCCATTGGTAGCATTATCCTCAATGAATTTCTAGTGCGCCTTTAAAGCCATCTTTGGGGAGTCAATTCCCAAAAAAATTATTTATCTGACTCTACTCCCAGTTTCATTGGGTAACCCAAGTTCTAGTCTTAAGAGGAAAAAGAAATTTTTTCCCCTCCATTTATAATTTTATACACTTTTATCATTTCCCCCTTCTTCTAAACCAAAACACTCCAAAACGTTTAGCCTTTCCTTTGAGTGAATGCGCTCCAAACCACTGATCACTTGGGTGAACCTTTTTCAAAATAATTATTTTAACAACATCCTTGTTGGGAAGGGCAGGAGAGAACCAGAATTGGGCTTAAGTTAATTCCGGGCAGGGGACAGCAAGATGAACGCAGAGCCGGACACGCACCACGTACTACCTGAATAAATGAGAATTTGCGAGAAGGGGCCACCTCACTTTCCCCGCGCCCCGTGGGAGGGTCATGCCTGCCTCCCAACATGGTGGAGGTGTGCATGGGGAGGAGGGCGCGCGCGCGCTCTCGCTTGCTCCAGCCGAGGCTGCGGCTCCTTTGTGTCTCTCCCTCTCCCGGAGAAAAGGGCTGGGGCGCTCGCTTGCAGCCTAGGCAAAGAGGAAGCGTTATGCCAGGAGGAACGGGTTGGTGGGGAGGGAGGGAGCCGGAGGAATCCCAGCCTCCTCTTTGCCGCGTGTGTTTGTAAGTAAGATCAATGGAGCTGCAGGCTCCCCCCACCAGCGCCGGGCGGCCTGCTTACTGCAAGACGCGCACGCGCCCCACCCACCCCGGGCTGCAGCTCCATTCCACCCAACCCTCTTACACCGCCGCCTCCGCCTCCCCCCCCCCCACCGCGCACCCGGGGCAATTACCTGTCTGCAAGCCCCGCCCCCGCTCTGATTGACGGCCCGGATCACGTGGGGGAGGGAAGAGGAGCTGGAGGAGGACGCCGGGGCGGGCGCTCGCACCTGGAGCTGGAGGGGAGGGAAAACCGGACGGGGATGCGCTCGGCTGGGGCCGCCGCTACCGCCACCAGCTCGTTCTGCGCCGCCGCCGAAGCAGGCCGAACCCAGCTCCTGCGCCCGGTGGAGGGGCCATGGTGGCTGCTGCCCCTGCTGCAGCCGCGGCCATGAGGAAAAGCTTCCTGGTGCCCGAGATCAAGCCCTTGGATCAGTATGACTTCCCTCGGGCGCGCAGCGCCGCCAGCCTGGCCTGGGTGCTCGCCAAGGGCTACGGGGGTGCAGGTACGGCGGGAGCCCCGCGGGGAGGGGAGCGGGGACCTGGCAGCCCGTCGGCGGGGTCGGGGTTGCTTTCCCTTCCTGATCTCCCTTCCGAGGAGGAGGGGCGGGATCTCCAGTGGCTGCGTGTGAGTTAAGGAGAGAGGAAGCCGTGATTCCCCCCCCGCCCGCCCGCCTTCGACCCGATCTCGCCGTCCCTGGCGGCTTGCGGGCTCCTCCTGGGTTTGTGTTTCTTCTGCCTGCTCCTCCCCGGCTAGGATAATATGTCCGCCTCCCCATCGCGCTGGGCTCCGTGGGATGCCCTACCTGCTATAGCACCCGGGGAGGGATGGGGTGGGCTGCCTTGGCAACCAGCCCTGCCGCTTCCATCCCACCCTTTCAGCGCTAACAATGGGCTCCGCTCGGTCGCCGCCTTCTCGACTAGATAGCCCGGGTGGGGCTTAGGCAGAGGTGGAGGGGGGGGCGGCTCGAGTCTGCTCCTTTCTTCCTGGCGAGGGTCGCCTAATGCCTCTCCCCACGCAGGTGCCGGGCTGGCTTCCCCAGGTGTGGATGGAGCTATGATTAGGAGAGGGGAATTGGCGTCTGGGCTGGGAGGGCGCCTTTTTCGCTAGGTCGAAGTGGGGCGTGTGAGGGGAGGGGGAGGCTGCCATGATAGCGGAGGGGTGGGTAGGTGTTCTGCCATGTCTGCTGCAGCTCCTTTCCTAAGAGCAGCCCTGGGTAAACCTCAGCCCCCCTCCCCTTCACTAAGCTCAATTCCTCCCTGGCTTTTTGTGTTGCCTTTTGTTAACAGTGTTGGCAGCACCTGCATGACTAGCATACTGTTAGGTGAGATCAGAGCCCATGCTCTTCCCTGGGGTCCAGTTGGTCTGCGGAGCCTGAGGGTGTCAGTGCCGCCCCACCCTGCTTAGTGACAGCATTCATTGGCAGAAGCCGAGAGCAGGGCGCTGCTGTTGGTGTTTACCTTTGCTAAGTGGCATTATTTTGTGGCGTTAAATTCTTCCAGGGGAAGCCCTGCCAATGGGTGCCACCAGCATGGCCCCAGCTGCAGAGCTGTATTCTGAGGCTAAGCTGTGGCAGCTGGAAGGCAGCGGGGAGAGAGAGAGGAGAGAGATGGGAGGTAACTAGTGAGGCTTCTGTGCTTGTACTTGATCCTCTGGTTTTGCCATCTCAGTAGGGACTACTCAAGGACCACTTTGCATCCTTAGCTTGGTCCTCTTCAGCTCCTTGGCAATGCAGGGCCCAGGACTGTGCTCCCTTCCTTGGCAACCCTGGGCTCTCCCCGCTGTTCCCTTTGTCTCTGCCAGGCCTGGAATTAATGTTCTGTGAGGATTTGCAGATTGGCGTTGCTTTCATGCATGATGGAGGAGGAGGTGGAGGAGGGGAGGGGGGGAGCAGACAATCCCTAGTGGGGGATTGACCTTCTTGCTGTTGCTTCATAGAAGTGTGTGCTCTTTGTCGCTGCTCTGGTGCCCCTGCTAACCCAGATCCCTCTCCTGGCTTCGCCCTCCCTGCTTCCAAGAGGGTGGTGGGCCAGCCTGTGCGCTTTGTGTTCATTGAGAAGCCATGCTTCCTTCACGTTGCTCCACAACTGTCAGACTTGTAAGGATTTGCAGAGTAGGGGAGGCGGGAATCGTTCTATGGATGAAGTAGCCTAAGCACGACTTACATGGCAAGGTGGAGGTGTGGGTGAGTGAGACGGCCCTTGGCAGTCGCTTCTGAAAGTATAAGGAGCTCCATGTTGCTGGCATACCTGTAGCCAGGAGGCTACCAGCCAGTGTGTGACAGGCCTTCCTCATTGTGTATGGGCTGCTATGGGGAGGGGAGGAGAGGATGACGATGGGTGTTCCTCTGAGGCTGTTGACCTGAAAGTAACATAATAGGGTTTGAAGCCTGCTGGTCCACAGCCAGTTCTGGAGCTGGGAGCAACAGGAATGGCTTGCAAGGTTGTGTGACAATGAATAACTAGAGTCTCTCTCTCTCTCTCTCTCTCTCTCTCTCTCTCTCCCTCCTTCCCGCCTGCAACTGAGTGCCTTTCTGCCCAGAAGTTGTTTTCTCCTTAGAGACTAAATGTACCCTGCTTCTGGGCTGAGGTGGGAACCACCATTCCTTGAAGCAACAGGAGGACAGTGAATTGCTGTGCTTGGTGGATGTTGGTGTGTGTGTTTCTGTGTGCGTATTCACAGGGGTGTATTTGGATGACCAGTTCTCTCATTTGGAGTTAGTGTAAATATAGGATCTGGTCAAGCCCAAGCAAGAACAGGTTCCCCTTGTCCCTGCCCTTCCGTGTCACCCCGATGACACACAAAACAGTACACTTTGGTGGTGGAAAGGAGAGAGCCTTGTCATTTGCCTTGGATGGAGGCCAGGGTGATCAGCCTTGCTCAGCCAGTGCTGGGTTCAAAGTCTAGTGAAGTGTGCCGAGAATGTGCTTGCTAGGGTTTGCCATAGTTTTCCGAATAGAGCCTGAAAACCCTTCCGGCCTGCAAGGCAAGCCTTTATGGAAATGGCACCTGCTTGCCTCACGTCAGAAAATGCACATGGCACTGCTAGCATCTGCTCCTGAAATAAGCTACTGGTCATGGTGGGAGTCATCAGTCGGCCTCAAGCCAGGGATTTTGTGTGACTGCTACCGTATATGATCTAAAGGCACAGTGTGGGGGCTGTAGAAAGTTAATGTGAAATGGCAAAGAAATACATGGAAGTGGCTTTTTCAAGTTTTACACGACTAAATGTTAAGTAATTTCAGTATGCCTTTTGAAAATAAAGATCTGCAAGTGAAACTGAGTGCCAGCTTGCTTTACTAGACACACTGCTGCCTGCACTTATTTCTTCACCAATAAGTAAAAGAGCCAGATGCTTTTAATTTACTGAAAGCCAAATGAGGAAGGGACTTGGAATTCCCTCAGCCCAACCTGTAGCTACAGGGCCTGTGACCCAATGCTACGTATTACTCAGCTGATACATCCGGCAACTTACTGGTCCCTTTCCCATAACTGGGTCAGGAACTGGCTAACCTCTGCCAGGTGTCCTGATTGGCATTGCTGTGTTTGTTGCACACCCAAAGCAGTTGCTAGTAATTATGTGCAATGTTGTAGCACTCTGAGGTTAATTCCCTATATTACTTGTGATCCCCTTTGTGTTCGTTCACAAACGGGGGTAATCCCCACCCTCAAGGGTTTGTGGCAAAGGGTGGGGCAGGAAATGGAGGAGGAGTGGGAGTGACCAGAGTGAGGCTCACCAGCTGAGATAGGTGCACACATGCAGGTGGCGCTGTGGTCTAGACCAGTGCTCTTCAACCTTGGGTCCCCAGATGTTGTTGGACTCCAATACCCATAATCCCCAGTCATCTTAGCCAATGGTCAGGGATGATGGGAGTTGTAGTCCACCAACATCTGGGAACCCAAGGTTGAAGAACGCTGGTCTAGACCACTGAGCTTCTTGGGCTTGCCAATCGGAAGGTCAGCGGTTCGAATCCCCGTGACGGGGTGAGCTCCCGTTGCTCTGTCCCAGCTTCTGCCAACCTAGCAGTTCGAAAGCATACCAGTGCAAGTAGATAAATAGGTACCGCTGTGGTGGGAAGGTAAACAGCATTTCCATGCGCTTGGGCACTTGTCATGGTCCTCTGTGCACCAGAAGCAGTTTAGTCATGCTGGCGATATGACCCAGAAAGCTGTCTGTGGACAAACACCGGCTCCCTCGGCTTGAAAAGTGAGATGAGCGCCACACCCCATGGTCGCCTTTGACTGGACTCGACCGTCCAGGAGTCCTTTACCTTACCGTTACACACCTATTGCTTGGCTAGTGGGAAGGGTCATAGGTCAGTGACAGAAGCATGTAAAAGGTCCTGTGTTCAATTCCTGGTATATCGATGTAGGACTGGGAGAGATTGCTGCCCAAAGCTCTGGAGCGCTGCTGCCAGTCAGTGCAGAGAATGGACCAATGGTCTTGACTCAGTATAAGGCACATTCCTATGTTCCTGGTAATCCATATAGGAGGACTGAGCCCTGCTCTCCCATTAACCACTGATTCAGTTTCACTTGCCGTTCTGTAAGTTAAACAGGTGTGGCTGTCTGGATATTGACTCCTGTCTCACCTTCGCCCAGTGGCAAGTTCTTCCTCCACTAAAGACACCAAGAATAAAGCAAAATCTCAACACACGGGCAGCTTATCTTTGCATTGCTCCCTCAGCCAAACTGTACCCTGTAGTGCAGGCATGCGAAATGAAATGTTGCCCCTTTCCCCCAAATGGCGATTCATATACAAATCAAACCCAGCTACGTAGTTTCACCCAGTCCTGAGCCATGGCGGATACTTTTTGCACTTTAGCAAAACTACCTAGAGTCTTCTTGAAACCACAGAAGGGAAGGCCTAAAATGTGATACACAAAGCCCAGTATGGGAGGAGAAACAACATTTAAGGCAGCGGGATGGAAGATGCATAGGTATAACAGTGCTCTGTACTTCAATGTCCCAGGTACATGAATGCTTTCCGCCCTTCTAGAAAGGCACCTGAGGCTTGGATCATCTGGTTTAACTCAGTCCAAGGACGGAGCTCCTCCTGCCTGGTGCTAGTCAGACGAGATGTTTCAGAGACCAGCCTGGGCAGCTTGCTCTGTTGTCCATTGTTCTGTAAATCCATTTTCTGGCAACTGGGACCCATGGCTATTTCTCATCCCTGGTTCTGGTGAATGGTGGCTGTACCTATTCTTTGGGTGGTTCTCAATGTTTTATTCCTAGTATATGGCATTTGGGACTGCAGAGCTCTTGAGTTCAAGGCCCTGCTTGGCTTTGGGGGAAATCATCATAATCTATCAGCCTAACAAACCTGATGCAGTTATGGTGAGGATAAAAGGAGTGAACCCATGAACACTGCTTTGTGCTGCTTTTGGGAGGGGACACGGCTTAGAAATGCAGATAAGTAAGTCTTATATCAGGCATCCCCAAACTCGGTCCTCCAGCTGTTTTGGGACTACAACTCCCATCATCCCTAGCTAACGGGACCAGTGGTCAGGGATGAGGGGAATTGTAGTCCCAAAACAGCTGGAGGGCCAAGTTTGGGGATGCCTGTCTTATAGGACGGGATAAAAACCTTCCTTTTCCACCTGTAAAATGATTGTCTTCTTTAGCCTTTCTTTATACTGTATATTATTTTGCTAGCCCTTCAAAACATTCCTCTGAATCTTGCCCTTGTGTTCCTAGAAGGTAATCTCTGAGTAGAACCTTTTACTACTTCTTTGTGGTTTGCTTCAGTGAGTGAAGCTATGTCATTTAAAACAACAACACCTCATTGCCAATTCCTATTTAGTTTATGTTGATTCAAAAGTCTTAAGTCCTCCTTTTGATTCTTTGAGTGCCTTGCTTGTTCCTCGATTTTGTAAAGCTAATTTGGAGATGCATGCAATTACTAGAGGCCCTGGATGGGGGAGGTGCCTTGCTATCAGCATAAAAGGTCAACATTATTTATTTAATTTGTCACTTTTTTCACAGAAGTGATTCAAAGCGACTTACAAAAACAACGTTAAAACCAAGCATTAAAAAAACAAGAATTAAATAGGAACCAATCCAGAAAATGGTCTACTGATGTTATTTTGCTGCTTGCACTTCAATTAGTCAAGGATGCTCATTTTAATCCTGCCCTCTGTGGCGTCCCAAATTCCTTTGAACTTTTGCATCATCTACAAAGTTGAACATATTACCTGTTCCTGCGAGTAATGAAAATGCTGAATAGCACTAGTCCCTAGGAGATAACTCCTTTTGGACATCACACAACAACGCCTCCAGGCTCCCCTACACAAACCTTTAACGCAGGGGTAGGCAATCTAAGGCCCCTGGGCCGGATGTGGCCCAATCGCCTTCTAAATCTGGCCCGTGGACGGTCCCAGAATCAGCGTGTTTTTACATGAGTAGAATGTGTGCTTTTATTTAAAACACATCTCTGGGTTATTTGTGGGGCATAGGAATTCATTCATTCCCCACCCACCCCACCCCCGAATATAGTCCGGCGCACCACATGGTCTGAGGGACAGTGGACCGGCCCACAGCTAAAAAAGGTTGCTGACCCCTGCTTTAACGCCTTATTGGTTGTTCTTGTGCAGCTTGAAGGAATAAGGGTTGCTTTCCTCATGTTAGCGCCCTCTGATCCACCTGCCAAAGAATATTCTGTAGAACTGTGTGGAACCTTCTCCTAGAGACTAACCTACATTGATGGGGCAAGGCCATGCCTCAGTGGTAAAGCATTTGCCTCGAGCACAGAAGGCCCTGGGTTCAATCCCCAGCATCTCCAGGTAGGGCTGGGAGAGACTCCCTGCCTGAAACCCTGGAGAGCCTCTGGCAGTCTGTGTAGACAATACTGAGCCTGATCAGCCAACGGTCTGACTCAGTATAAGGAAGCTTCTTATGTTCCACATTGGTTTGGTCTTGGCAAGTCCATGTTGGTTGTTAATGATCACCTCATTTTCTTCTACATTACATATATTCTTTTTTTAAAAAGATGAAGTTCTCATAATGTCTTATAGGTAGACATTGGGCCTGCAATCTCCTGGTTTCTCCTATTCTCCCTGTTAAATATAGATTTGGTGGCTATTGCTAGTCTGCTGGAACCTCACTTGTCTTGAGAGATTTCTCAAAGATGACTGTTAGCAGCTTTGAGGTTTCTACTTCTAGTTCGTTTAGCATTTAAGGGTGTATTTTGTTGGGACATCGATGCAGATATTAACTAGTTCTGCCATTCCTTTCACATCTCTTTGATCCGATCTGGCAACCGTGTGTGTGTGTAGGAAACTGAAGTGAAGCAAGCACTAAGGAGTTTGACTCTTCTTGTGAAAAAGGACTGAAACAGGTATGCTTCGGTCTCCTGTGGTGCTGTTGGATTTCACTTGTTGACCATGAAGTTGTGTATTCATCTACTATGGAATCCTGTTCTGTGCACCATTTTACCTCATTTTGGTGGGGAATGCCTTACCATGTCAGGCTAGATTGGCACAAACCGAATGCTCTGCTAAGTGCTTGCTATAGTAGCTTGAACTGGTGCCAGGTCAGTTATTGGTAGGATCCCTTGTTGGTACTTCCTGAGATCTTCTGGTCCTTTCTAACTGTGCCATAGATACTTGTTGCTGATGGCCTATTTTTTCCCATTGGCCCTGCCTAGCACTGACCTGACAACATGCACAGCTGTGTATGCCCTGTAAATCCTGTGCGGTTGCTGAGGAACTTTGAACCTCTGCTAGGCTTTGAACAGTAGAGAACCCAGAGGTATTCTGTATCTTACAGGTGCTCAAATCTGGCTCAGGATGTGACAGCAGGCACATCCACATTGCCATATATCAGGGATGGGGCACCTTTTTCAGTCCAAGGCCCTCATTCCCATCTGTTGTGAGGGGGTTGTCAGTGTTGGGTGAGTCTGGAGGCAACGGTGGGTGCAGGAGCACATGTAAATGTTACCTTTGTGCAGCAGGCAAGCTTCCACATACAATCCTCTTTTGTCTGGACAAGGAAGAGGAGTTATTAAGGAGACACATTCCAACCAGCCAGAAGCTCTTAGTGTGTGAAGCAGTGCCAGTGGGAAATCTGGCCTGGAGAGAGTTCTGAGGGCCAGATACAGAAGCCTGTGGGGGACATTTGACCCACCCAGGCCTGATGTTCACCACCTGTGCAAGGGGGGGGGTGGAACGGAGAAACAAGACCCCAAATTATCACTTCGCAACAAAGGGCTTGCCTTGGTTAACCTTTGGGATATTAGCAAAACTGTTGGTTGCTATTGAAGTAGCTGTTTTCCATTTACAGCCTGCCTTCAATTCCATTCTGCAGCTTGGACCTTCACTTTTACTTCCTGTGGTGTACCATATTATGCAACTCACCTTTGTTGGGATGCATAAGCCCAAGAACCGCCACTGGAACATGGCGCGCACACGTCATAAGGGGCTCTCACTCTTAACATTTTGCATTGTAGAAGCTGACCTGCTGCTTGACCTCTCTTCACTTTCAGCAGGTGCTGGCAGACCCACCTTACTACCTGCAACTCAGCGTAACCCTGAATTTTGCCTATAATTGCCTGTGTGCATGTGCTGTCTGTGCCCCTGCTGTTGATTGCCTTGCCTGTTTGCTTCGTCTCCTTCCCGTGTCCCTTGACTTAAGCAGTCCTTTCTCTCTTGCAAGGAGTCAGAAACCACTGATGGGAACGAGGTTCTCACCTATTTGTAGATGTGGAGAACGTCCTTCCAGGTGGGAAGAGGTTTGAATTCTGCTCCGTCATGCCAGCTAGAGTGGGGTGGAAGTTGGCTGACATTTCCCAGCAACTCCCCTTTCTTGGCTGTGCCTCCAATCTAGTTTAACCTGCTGGAGGCACCTAGCATGACCATGAGCTTGACAGCCTTTGCCTCTTGGTGCTTGCTGGAAAATGGGTGGGTTTGTTTCGCTGCTGTACTGATTGGGTACGAGATGGTGCGAGAGCTTCTCCCAAAATGCAGCGCACACCCACTTCTGTCAAGGACCTCACTTAGGGAGTGGCATAGCAGTTTTTCATTTTCCGCTCCACCCCCACTCCTGGCAATCCTAGTATAGATGTTGCTGGACTCCAGCTCCCACCAGCCCCAGCCAGAGTGACCAGTGGTCAGGGAAGATGGGAGTTGTAGTTCAGCAACATCTGGATGGCCACAGGTCAGGGGATATTTTCCCACCCATTCTCCAACCATTTTCTGTGGAGTAGGATGTTTGTTCAAAGAAAGGGCAGCCAAAATCACCAGTGGGCTGGGCTGGGCCAAGTCCCCAATGAGGAAAATTTCTAACATTTGAGAATGTTTTTTAGTTGAGGAAAGAAGCAAGTAACGTGGAACATGATAGAGGTTTTTAACACTTTTGCATGAGAGAGAGAGAGAGAGAGAGAGAGAGAGAGAGAGAGAGAGAGAGAAGTTCTCTATCTCTCGTAATATTAGAATCTGGAGCTGTCCAATGAAGCTGAATGATGGGAGATTCAGGATAGACAAACGGCAGTCCTTCTTCACACAGTGCATAGCTAGAACTATGAAATTTGGTCCCACAAGAGGGACTACCAATTCGGGTGGCTTTAAGAGGGGATTAGACAAATTAATGGTGGATAAGGCCTTAAATGGATGCTCGTCATGAGGGCTTTATTATCTCCCATATTAGAAGCAGCATGCCTCTGAATATGTTGCTAGGGAGCATAAGCGGGAGGGTGGCATTGGGCTCATGTCCCGCTTGTGGGTTTCCCAGGTTAGCCACTGTGGGGAAACAGGAAGATCCAGCAGGGCTCTTACATGAAATTGAAAGCATACGGCCGTCCTGTGCCTTGATCCTGTGCGGGCCTATTGACATTGTCTTGCAGCTGGCATGCCTCTGGATTTCATAAGATTGCCCCTTAAGCTGCTGGCTGCCTCTGCACCCCTCCCTCTTGCCTGGCTGTAACCCTGCCACAGAGCTTGAGCTGCGACCTTGGCTGTCTGAGAGGGTGGGGGGGAGGCGGTGGCGGCGGCTGCCCTGCTTGTTTTTCTCTTTAATCCGGCTGCTTGGCTAAGGCTCCCATATGCAGGTTTCCCCTGCCTCAAGAATAGTTTCTGGGCTTGAGTCAAACGCCTTTGCCCCTTGAGTCCTGTATCACACTCTGCTTGTTGCCTCCAGTTTCTGCTTCTGATCTGTGCCTAACACCCTCTAGACTTCTTCAGTCGGAGAGCCTCATGCCCATGGTGGGCAGAGCCAGAGGCAAATATGGGTGGAGCAACAAATGTAATAAAAATAAAAATAAATTTTATTATTTATATACCTTGCCCATATGTACACTAGGCTGGTTTCTGCACACTCTTACACCTTTCTCTGTCCTCCATTCAAACAGACAAGAGGCATTATCAGAGCTCAAGGATGCATTATAACCATACAAAAGCCTTCAAGGAAAGTACAAAGCAGGGTTGCACTGCACCCTGGTAAAAATCTTGAGGGCCAGATAGAGAGGTATAAAGGGCCACATTTGGCCCCTGTGCATGGGGTTCCCCCTCCTATTCTAGAATATAAACTTATCCATGAAGTTTACAGCAGGGAGAATTTACCTCCCTCACCCATCTTGGTCGTATTTGTTATTTTGTTTAGAATATTTTTTATTCTGCCTTTCTATCAGTAAAAGACATTAATAATTGTAATTCCCTGAAAACTTGACTCTATGTTGGGACCAAGAAATTTAGGCCCCTGTTTACAGGGACAGTAGAATGTGGGGGCAGAGTTGGCTACAGGTTTTCAGATGCTGGTCTACGAGCGCCATTGAGGTAGACCACGAAACGATTGTGAAACAGTGGCGAATGTCTGTACTTCGGCCTGCACATGATTTATACTTTGTTGGCAGTGGAAGGTGAGGCCATGTTGATCGGGAGCAGATAAGGTCCAATGATGTCCTGGCTTAAGGCCTGTGATTTTCATTATATGGTGCTGGTGCAGATCACTCATTTTTACCTTAAAACAACAATTGAAGGGACTCTTCTCAGTGCCTTGACCTATGGCTCATTATTTTTATGATCAGGTGCTGCTTTTGAGAATGCCAGCCCTGAAGGATGAGAAGTTTATGAAGTGGTTTGTCAAGATCCCCTACAATTTTCAAGTGGCCCATTGAGGGGCGGGGAAGAGATTGAGAACTGACTATACTTGTTGAGGAATAAATTGAGCAGGGCACAATTTTTGAAATCTCCTGCAGGTTAAAAACAAAGGGCATTATGGGGAGACGTTCTAGCCTATCTCTGACTCAGGTGTGCTAATTTTCTACCTGAAGGGTTTTTTTTTAATGGCAAAGCATTCAAAGATGTAAAACCTCCATATCTATTCAGGAGCATTGCCCTATTTTACCACCTTGAGATTCAACTACCTCAGTCCCCTGTTTATGTATTGATCTAGTCTGCATATCTGACTTTCAGTTCCTCTTAGACAAGAGTCCTGCTGATTAACATTACAAATATATCTTTCCTTGATTTGTTTGGACTCTGTGCTCCCTTTTCACAGAGCCTTGCCATCTCTAAAGCTGTAGAGTAGCAGCCTTTTGCCAAACTTGGCTCCCTGGATTGGACTCCAACACTCTCATCTCCAGCCAGCATGGACAGCGGCCAAGCATGATGGGAGTTGTAGTCCAAAAACATGAGGAGTAAGAGGAGTCATATTTTCTTCCCCATGTCCCCATCCACTTCAGTGGTCATGCTGGGGAGGCAGGAGGTCCATGGGAGGAATTCAGTGTCACACTAAGGAGATTGTTTAGTCAGAGGAAGCATTTTTTAATCTCTCCTCTGCTCATTGTTCTGCGGGGTTCTCCCAATCCCTCCCGAGCCGTTTCTGGGGGTGAGGAAAAGCTCCATTATGATAGCGGGGAAACCCTTGCCTGGATTTCTGCTAGTGGGACCAGTTACCTGAATCTTGCCTCATGTTTGCCTGCTTCCTGGTGATAGCAAGTTCCATCTTTCCTCATGAGTTTTCACTACGCTGTTTCCCCCTCTTCTTAGTTTGTCCAGACCTAACCTTCCTGAGATGCAGGCTGTGCTGTTGCATCAGTGCGATCATTTCTCACCAGAGTTGCTGTGTGGATGAGTGCTTTAGAGGAAGCACTCTGTGCTGGGAAGTAGAGTCTGGGTAGCAGGCCTAGAATCACAGAGTTGGAAGGGACCACAAGGCTTGATGGATAACGGCAAGGATGTGTTTTGTATGTGTGTAATATAGCACTGATGTCATTTCAGGGCACAGTACTTACACCCTGGAGCCTGTGTTGCGTGTTGGGGCCTGTTGTCAGGTGGGGGTGTGGTGCTATGCCGGAGACAGGTTTTGCCTTCGCCCCTCTGGCTCTTGCATAGTTCCCGGGGCGCTCTTGTCACGTGTGCTTGTACAAGCCCCTGCAGCTTCAGACTGCAGCCGAATAGGCTTGCCGAGGCCTATGGATGCTCTGTGGTGGGGCAGTCTGAATCTGCAGCTGCTGCTGCTGTGCAAGAGGGTGGTGCAAGGCTCCTCGGTTCATTCCCTTTCTGGCCTTACCTGCTGGGACTGGGGACTGATCTGTGAGGCACGTGCCAGTGACTTCTGGATGGAGTGTGGTTCCTGCAAATAATGCCCACTTCCTGTGTCCCAACAAACTGCTAAACCTGTGTTAGAATTGTCATTTGATGCACTTCAGGGCACATTCCCATCATTAAGTCACGACTTAACGTGGATTAGTAAGTGCTCAAGGTGTTTTAACCACATGAGTCTTTGCTACCTAAGGCTCAAACTGCGCGCTAATTTCAAACATGTATAATGGTAGCTCAGTGACCCTTTTGGAATAGGGAAAAACACCCAGTTTCCGGTGCAGGCTACTGAAAGCACTTGGGAGAGACAATCCTTTTTTCTCATGGCTGTCCAAATCTTTCTCTCCACCCCACCAAAGGCTTTTCCCTCTGCAGGGTTTCAGATGCACGTGTCTGAAGGCCAAACTAGATGTGGCTTTCAGTGCATTGTGTCATGTGGTGTTAAATATGCCAGTGGGGGATTTCTGTGGCCATAGGGTCAGTGGCAGAGCATCTTCCTTAGATGCAGAAGGTCACAGGTTCAATCCCTGACATTTCCAAGTAAAGCTGGGAGACGCTTGCCTGGAATCCTGGAGAGCCACTGCCAGTCAAGCAGTGGGTTAGGTAGACCAGTGTCTAACTCAGTACAGTATAAGTCGGCTTCCTATTTTTCCACAATGCAAATATTAGCTTCAGAATATTTGTCTTAGGACCACAGCAAGGAAAGGACTAGCTAAGCTCCCCTTCCCTGTCTGCTACTATCACAATAATTGGCAGCCCCCTCACCTGTGATGCTATTTGAATTTAAAAATAAAAAATAAGCCTGCATGTTAAATGCTTTGTGTCTGGTTGGAGCACAACATTGCTGGGAGCGCTGAGGCTGAGAGCAAGGACTGTTAGCTTCTTTTCCCAGGTTTGGGAGTTCCCACTTCTCTGAAACATGATGAGGCTCTCATTGGGAAGGTGTTCTCGTTGCACCATGGCGTGTCCCTGCTTTTCTGAAGTTTGTTTGAAGGAATCAGCACAGTGATACTTTATTAAGTTTTTGCCTGCATTTTCCCCTAAGACCTGCGGGCCCAAAGCTGATCCTAATCATGTGCTGCCACTCATCTCCCATTGCAATTATGTCTCCATGATGCTTTTCTGTCTGTGTCCTTTGTGGCTACAAGCTTACCACATTGGGATGTTGCCTGGCATCATTTTTGCTGCTCATTAAATGTGCAAAAGCTCATGTCAGGATGGCTGGGGGCAAGGGAAGAGCAGTGGCCCTGGATATAATTGTTGGAGAGCTTGTGGTGTTTGGCCTGCTCTCTGTGGTTCAGATTTTTTTTTTATTAAGTCAGTGGCCTATGTGGCACAGTAACTCCCTGTCATGAGAGCTGGGCTTATACCTTTCTAGTACCTCATTGGGTGTCAGATTGATATATTAATGTGAGGAGCAAACTAGACGTGACATTTGTTCACCTGAATGTCTAATTTTATAACAAGAAGTAGCCAATGGTGGTGTTTTTTTTGGGGGGGGGAGAGAAACTCTACCCAGATTGGGACCATGGCATGGGAAGACAGAGGGGCTTTAAACCTTTGCCTCCCACTACAGTCCTGCTTGGAATTAGCGAATAACCCCTCCCTATATCTGGTTTTTGTAAAAATCAGAAAACTCTTGGTGCCTATTTTCCTCACAGTCCTTCCTTCCTTGCTACCTTCTTTCTACTGTATTGTCAATAGCAGGTGTGAGGACCTCATTCTAGTAAGTACCCTAGTGGGGACAAAGGGTTAACATCCCCCTGCCCTCCCCACCCCCACCATGGTTTCTATCCAACTTTGTTCCCTCTGCGCACGTGCTATTTATTTCAAATTAACAGCCACACAAATCAAAGCCAAGGGCCAAATGTCACATCTGATTTGTCCCCAGGCTGGCAAGACCCCCTTATCAAGTAGCCCCTTCATCTGTTGTGAAGTACAAAACAATAATATCCCCCTTGAGGTTGGTGAGTCAGCACTGAGGTGCTCTTGACCTGAGTTCTTGGGAAGCATCAGTGACAGGCTCTAACTTTCACCATATCTAGTCTTTCCCCTTTGTGCCTCCCTTACATCTGGTGTGGTAAGGAATGCAGATTTAAAAGATCGTCCTTGATTTGGAGCAAACTCTCCTCTCTTTGTAGCTGAGCAGGTCCATTTCTGTACTCCACTCATGGAGTTTCTGACAATGGTTCTGCGCAGTGAGCAAGCTGCCATCATTTTAGGTTTCTTCGCAATGTGAACGTGGTCGCTGCTGCCTGTCATGTGAAAAGGGGCTGATCCCTTTTCCATTCTCAGCTCTGGATACTGCTGAAAAGGCACCCAGGACAGAATGCTAAGAGACAGTAAAACCTGTTGGCTTCATAATCCTTAGAGCTGCATTACTCCCCGCCCCAAATACTGGGTTTGCCTGTTGTGCAGAGAAGCCACCCATTGTTGTTGCAGATGGGGCAGGAGAGGACATGGGTCAGTACTAGCAACCATGCTAGCCCTGGGCAATAATTGATCTGGGGTGGGTGTGTTGTGTGTCAGGGACCCAGAGTATTATACATAGCCATTCATGTCTAGACTGACCTCTTTGCACTCTCTTACGTTCTGGGCTACTATATGCAGGCTCTGCTTTGTGCTTGCCCCCGTCCCCAAAAAAGTTTGGTAATGATCTTCATGTCTATGCCAATGTTGGTGAGCACGTGAAAAGCTGAACCTTTTGGCAGACATTTCACAGATTGCTCAGTTGGTAGAGCACGAGACTTAATCTCAGAGTCATGGTTTCGAGCCCCATGTTGGGCAAAAGATCCCTGCATTGCAGGGGGTTGGGCTAGATGACCCTCGTGGTCCCTCCCAGCTCCACAGTTCTATGCTGTGAGGTTTCAATTCAAGGTTGGCCTGTGGCCCCTGTTAACTCTGTTACCTGCTCTGTCTATATTTCTCAGTAACAACATGTGCCCCCCTCCATAAGTTCAGCTGTGCTTAGGAGGGAAGCTGTGCTATTCACAGCCTAAAAGATTTGACTAGGGACTTGTGTGTGTGTCCCACCACTCTCCTTATCCCTCCCCAGCCAAAGTAGGCTGTTCCCAATGTTGGATGCCCTGAAGAGTTGGAGGTGGGTGGGATGGGCTTTCTGCCAGGAGGGGTGGCTGGGCTTTGTTAGTTCGGGCTCTGAGCCATGGGGCGGGAAAGGAGCTGGGACTGCAGCCACAAGTCTGGTCCCGTGCAGTTGTGGCTGTGATCAGGTGCTGCTGAATCAGCTGGCAAAGCTGTTCCACCTGTTCCCCTTTGCACACTGCCGGGCTCAGGAATGTCCCGTCCCTCCCAGCCCTTCTCACTGGCAGGAGCTGACACGTAGATCTCCAGTCTCGTGGCCTCACCTCTTGAGGAAACAGCTGGTATAGCGCGTGCGTGTAAGCCTTGGCATGATCTTCCTGTCAGGAAGATGCTAATGTCTTGCTTTCCCTATACCTGCCATCCGCAGGCCGGAGTACCGCAAACCCAGTGGGAGGAATGGAGCTTACAGTTTCCGAAGGAGGAAGGAGAAGCTTGTACCGCTGCCATTTATTATATTGAGCCTGTGGGAGGCCTGCTTCCCAGTTCCTCCAAAGGCCTGCCCCTTTCCCAAACAAAAATTGGCCTGACTTCTCGCTTAACCCTTTAAATATAATTGGCCTCTTGCAATCCAGAGGCTAAACACAGGATTCCCGGCCTCCGGACACTCCACTGCCCCCTGAAATAGTGCTGTGATAACATTGCGGATCCCCTTTCTGTCGTAAGCCTGCAGTGGGAGGATGTGTCTGAGCCTGCTGATGTTAATCGTGTTGTCAGGGTAGAAATTAATATCCTCCTCTTACGGCTGGATGCCAGAGCTCTTGCAGTGGGTGCCCCCAAGCTATTTGTCTGCTCTGCACTTGCTTGTTGGGGTGTGTGGTTTGTGTGCAAGTCTCCAGCGGATGCACAGCCAAGGCTGCCCCTGTGATGCTCCATCTCTGCCTTCTGTCCTGTAAGGTTTTACCTGAGATTGGGAGCACTCTCCTGGCATTCAAGGGAATCTGGCTCCTAGCCATGCTGTTCCTTGCTTCTGCCTTTTTCCTCTTGCCCATACTAGGGGAAAGGTGCTCAAAAGAGGCAGTGCTTCTGCTGTGGAGATGAAAGTGCATGAAGGGGGAAACCCCTTGTCTCAAAATCACAAGTGTTGCCAAATCGCATCCACCTGGGGATGCTGTTCCAGTGTGTGCATGTTTTATGATGCCAGGAGACTTGTAATGTGAGGGCAAGGAGGGATTAGTCTTTCCCTAGTTGCCTCATATCTATTCCAGGGATGGACAATCTTTTTACCCCCAGAGGCTACATGCAGCGATGGTGGGTACATATGTACATACATGTACATATCACCACAGATACGCGCACACATCCTTTGAAAGCAGCAATTGTGGTGGCTAGCAAGTATGATACTTGTTTTCTTTCCCTGCTCAGAGGAGAATAATCGACTCCCACCTCAGAATGAGCAGCTGTGTGGTGTGCTGTGAGTAGCACAGTTTACATAGTTCCCCCAGTAGTAAAATTCAGCAAAATTCAATTGGCATTAGGAGTGGGTAGCTTGGGCTTGCATGCGGCTTGCAGTTTGCTTGTGTGCGATCTAAGATGGTGACTTGTGATGCCATCATGGCCAGCCTTGGCCATCAGGAGTGTTTGTTTCTGCTCTAAGCTCTTGACAGCACTAAGGAAAAGGCTTTGGGAAGAGGGGACTTGTCCAAGTTCCTGGGACTTCATTTTATTTTTCAGAAGCTATTGTTCTTTATAGACAGGCCAGGAATAAATTAGGGAGAGTATATTAACAGGCAATGAATCTGTGCAGTATGTTTTGGGAGGTGACGTCGTTGGTGTAAGTTTCCCCCAAACCATTGAGTAGGGCTGGAAGAGGCCATGCAGGGAAACCTTCCACTTCCTGAAATCGGCATGTCCACCTGGACATAGGAAGGGAACGAGGGTGCAGCAACCTTCAACCAGCCCACCCTCCAGGTATGCCAAGGCAAGTGTAGGGAAGCTGTGCCCACCCCCAGACGTTGCTGGGCTGCATCCTTGACCTATGGATATGCTGGCTGGGGCTGATGGACATTGGGAGCCCAGCAATGTTTGTAGGCCACAGGTCCCCCCTTCCCACGTCAGAGCCCAACTACATGGGGCACTCTCATGTGCTGTGAGTAAATCAAAATGAGGGGCAGTTTCCTTTCGACTGTAAGTCCTTTACCGAAGGGACCAGGAGCGTGCCAGGCGCTGCAGCCAGCCCTCACTTACCCCTCATTTGCCATGATCACCCAGAGGTTTTCTGCCCTAGATTCCTAGCTGCTGGTGGTACTGTCACAAATCTGTGACCAAGGGACTGGCTAAGTGGGTGGGCCAAACAGCAATGTTGGTGGGCCCTGGTATGATGCTTTGGTCCTGGTAGCTGCTTGAGCATGGGTAAGCAAACTAAGGCCTGGCGGCCCAGATCCGGCCCAATCGCCTTCTAAATCTGGCCCATGGACAGTCCGGGAATCAGCGTGTTTTTACATGAGTAGAATGTGTCCTTTTATTTAAAATGCATCTCGTGAGTTATTTGTTGGGCCTGCCTGGTGTTTTTACATGAGTAGAATGTGTGCTTTTATTTAGAATGCATCTCTGGGTTGTTTGTGGGGCATAGGAATTCGTTCATTATTATTTTTTTCAAAATATAGTCCGGTCCCCCACAAGGTCTGAGGGACAGTGGACTGGCCCCCTGCTGAAAACGTTTGCTGACCCCCGTGCTTGAGGCTGCTGGGTGCTGCTTCTGGCCCTGGTCCTGAACGGTGGGATTCACCCTGATGCAGCCTTGAGCCACTGTATGTGCCTCTAACTTGTCTGATTCCCCCCCCCCCCGACTGAGAGGAGTAAAAGAGACAACCTATATCATTAAGAATCACCTGCTGGCCTTGACATTTGGAAGGCTTTTCAGGATCCCCTGCCTGTTGTGTGCCTGGGCTTGAACCCACCTCCATCTGTGGAACTATTTCCCCCCCTTTAACACTGGAGACAGGCCTGTGGGGACAGGGGAGAGAGACAGCAAAAGGCCCTGAAGGGGGACAACGTAATTATATCTGCAGCACCTCCTCTCTTGGTATAATTTTTCATTGCATTTCTACCCCATTCTTTATTGGGGGAACACACGGGACAACGTACATAGGATATCTTTTTCTCACAACAGTTCCTGGACATAGGATATCTTTTTCTCACAACAGTTCCTGTGGGATAAAATAGTCAAGGCTTCCCTAACCTGGTTCCTTTTAGATGTCCTCCAGAACTGCAGCTCCCATAATTACTGTCCATTGACCATACTGGCTGTGACTGATGGGAGTTGTAGTCCAGCAACCTTTGGAGGGCACCAGATTGGTGGGGAGATGCAGATCTGGTGTCTGAGCTTCAGGGTGGATTGAGGAGTTATACCTGAATTTATTGCACCAAAATCTACTCTCTTAGCCACTGCAGCTCACTGACTTGGGGGCAGATAGTGGTGACAGAAAACTAATAGGGGTACTGAGGATCAGGAGGCTCTGGGGGTTGGTGTGCAAAAGATACCGTGAGGCAGATGGGATATTTTAGAGAGGCTTGCTGAGCGCAAGGAATAATGTGACTGTTTCTCTCTGTGTGTGTACAGAGCACATCCCTGCTGAGCTACGCGAACCCTTCTATACAGACCAGTATGAACAGGAGCACATGAAACCTCCTCTCATCCGCCTGTTGCACTCGTCTGACATCTACTGCCGTGCCTGGCGCCGGGCCCTGCCATCGGGCACTGATGGCGCCCCTTCCCCCAAGGACAATGCTGCTTTGCTCCAGCTTCTGGCCCATCGTGGCTTGGTGCCCACCTTCCAAGACAAGCCCATCAAGGAGACAGATCTGCACCACAAACCAATCAGACTGGTAAGTCCACAAGCTTGGCATCTTCCCAGGGGTAAACATTTTGACTTGGTGCTCTTGCAGAAGGAGGGGGGTGTACTGTTTGTTCAAACTGGAGTGGGTGTTGGTGTTGGTTGCTGGAGAATGGAAAGAAATTAATTGCCCTCCAACTCTCAGCTGAAACTAGGAGCAGAGGTGGGGAGCTCAATTAGTCCCTTCCAGAATGAACGTGGTAGGATTGTTTCTTCTAAATTTCAGTGGGGTGCTACGATGCAGGGGTGGCTAACTTGAGGTTCTTCAGTTGTTGTTGGCTTCCATCTCACATTGGTCTCTGCTAGCATGTCCAGCAGTCAGGGGTGATGGGAGGTGGGAGTCCGGCAAGATGTGGACAACTGCAGGCTGTGCTGACGTGAGTTGGAGGATCTGCTCTTTGAGGATTCAGGGGCAGAGCTAAGTTCATCATGTTCGGTTTCCCCACTGTACTGCAACAGTGTGGTGGGAGAGGCCGCGCTTGTGGTAGGCTATGCAAGATACCCACAACTTCCACACATTTAACTTGTGTGCATTCAGCTTTATGCGCTTGGCAGAAAATAAAAAAAAGAGGTGAAAAGGGAGCAGACGTCTAGGAAAAAAGGCTTTGGCAATCCCACCCACCATTGTACCCAAGGTGTTTTGACGATACACGATTTTGGCTTTAGGCATGATCCCCGGAATGTAACTCCCATGAAAGCATTAAAAATTAGTCTATATTAGTTAACCACAATGTGAAGCATGAATTTAGTAGTTTTGAAATGTGGTTGGCTCAAATGGGTGCAGCCATCGCCTATATATATATATGTATGTATGTATGCCTGGAGCTCTGTGATCTGGTGATCATGATGACAGTAGCACAGGCTTCACTAGCTGTGGCGCTTTCCAGATGTTTGGGACCACCATTCCCCATCAGCGACTGTGCTGGCTGGGCATGGTGGGAGTTGTGGTCCACAGCATCTGGAAGGCACCAGGATGGTGAAGGCAGCATTAGTGGCTGGGCGCTGCTGTACAGAGGAAGAGCATTGGCTGTTCTGGGCATATGTTTGATGTAATTCATGGTTTGGGGGGGGGCGGAGAAAAAGATTTTCTGTGAAAGGATCCCCCTGCCACTGGCCCAAAGGCAGGCTCTGAATTGTGGGCAGGATGCTCCTCTAAAATATGCTGCTCCTGTTGACAGCCTTGTGTTAATGCTGCTCTTCCCAGCGCTGTCCTGTCCTGTGCAGTGGCGTGGTGGAGGCCCTGAGGGTGACAGACAAATCCCCAAAACTCCTTCCCTCCTCCCTCCCTCCCTCCTTGCCTGCCTGCCTCTGTGGCGCCACAGCTTCAGGGTGGAGCCTTTACAAGCTTAGATCCCAGCCACCCCGTGGGAACCCCTTCCCTCATCTCTCTGTGGGTGGGGAGGCCTGAGGTGTGGCTAAAGACACCACAGGAGAAGTTTCTTTCTACCCCCCCCACCCCCCACCCCAAGGTCTTTTGACTCTCCCTTTTGGGAAACTGAGGCCTCCTGTTGCTCCCTTCGAAGCCCCGTTGGTTTTTAAAGTACTGATATTATCAAGGAGAAAAGATGGGCAACAGCACACTAAAGGTTAGGTGGCCAGCATTAGGAACATCTGCCTCATGCCAGATGAGGCCACTGGTCCCTTCAGCTGAGTGTTGTTTACACTGACTGGTAGCAGCACTCCAAAGGTTCTTCCCTCCCTGGAGACTCCCAAGGATTAAACCAGGGACCCTCTGCTGGAGAAGGAAGTTATTTACTGTTGGTCTAAGGCCTGGCATGTACAAACATCTGTACACATGTGAGAAGGAAGGTCCTCTGTACAAGCTGCTAGTCCTTTTTCACTTGTACACAAACACATGGGAATTCAGGTTTCCTTTAACTTGGGTGGGACCTTAGTGGTTTGTAGCATAGCAAATCCCAAGAAGGAGGGAGAACAGGATAATATCCTAAAATGAAGGGTGCTTTTTTGTGTTCTGGTTTACTGCTGCAGGGGCGAAACAGGGGCCTGGCTTTGTGTTTCTCCTGTTAGAAGCACCTATAACTAGGCGGCTTGGAGTGAGTGTGGGGTTGAGCAATAGTAAGTGAACTTGGAGAAACTTATCTGCAATAGCTGACAACTCTACATCCTATCTCCCTTTCCAGTTTATCTATTTTCAGGAAGGGCTGTTGTGGGGAGGGGATGTGGTTGGGAAATGCTGAGGGTGTCTCCCTCTCCCCTCTGCAAGAAAACAGATGGGAAAAAGGGAGCAGTGAAGGGTGGGAACCGTACACTCATTTAGGTGTGAAAGGCAAGAAGTGTGTGAGAAGGGGGGCAGGTTCAGAAGGAGGCTGAGGTTGGAGTCGGTCTGTCCCTCACACCGAAACCCACCCCACTGTGTATGAGGGTTTTTAAAAATGAAAATTGTTGATGTGTTGATATGAGGATTCCAGATGGATACACTGGCAACATTGGAGGTGGCAAAAGAAAGAAAACTCAGTTAAAAGGATAGGAAACCAAGGAAAGAGTGGAATGGAAGTAAAAGTAAATATATATAGGATTTAAACAGCTTGGAAGAATGTGTGTGTGTGTGTGTGTGTGTGTGTGACTATTATTAGTACATGTTTATGTTTTATATTTATGTTATCGTTTTTCTTTTTGTTTTGTGCATGAATGTAACTGTTGATGGCAAAAACAGAAAAGCAAATTAAAAAAAATTTTTTTTGGGTGGGGGGAGTTTGCTTTTGCGGTGGAGCATAGGAAGATCTGAAATATGGGGGAAGCCACACAAAGCCAGCGCTAGGAAGGATGTACAAATTGTTAAAGCCCAGAAAGGGGGCTTGGGGATTTCTGCTTTCTGCTCCCCGGGCCCAGCAATTATTATTCTTCTGCCTGGTACTTGTGTAATGGGAGGGGGAGGCGGGGAGGGGGAATCCCCGCTGCTGGTGCGGCTCTGCTGGCAGGTGCCCGGCGGGATTGCTCCGCGCTGAGCGGGTATCTCTGATTGCTATTAATTTTGCTCTGGTGATTCTGTCAAGGCTGGGAGGAGAGGCGAGAGCGCCAGCTAGCTGAAGGGAGGGGTGTCCTCTATCTCCCTTGCGCCCAGCTGTGTGCTGGGGAAATGGTGCCCATGGAGGCAATTGGAAAGGGAAGGTTTGATCTTGCCCAGGTTTGGGGGGGAGAGAATGATGGAGACCCTTGATTTTGATCTGGGCATTTGGAGCCCCTCCCAAGGAAGGTGTAGGTTGCGCTCCACATGGGACAAGATGTTTAGAGAGCACACAGCTAGGCTGCCGCCACACCCTGAACTCCAAGAGTATGGGAGAGCAAAGCGGCGGATTAGTTGCTCTGTGGAGGGAGCTGGTCGTGTCAGCCATGTTGGCTTTCTGCCAGCGATGATATTGGAAAGCAGACATCAGAGCCAGAGCCGAGCAGTGTGGCTATTATCCGACTCCCCTGGCCTTGTCTGACACGGCCTCAGTGTATTTATCCCACAAAGGCCTTATTGAGGCCCGAGCAGCTAGAGGGAGCGTGGCTGTGGCTGTTTTGGGCCTTGTCTTTGAAGGAGGGGAAGAAGAAACCAGGGGAACAGGGTTTTTTAGCCAGAGGTCTCCCTTCCTGAGGTGTGCTAGGTGTGGCCCCAGCTCTGAAGGGGAATGAGAGGCTTGTTCTCAGGGTTCTCCCTTCAGACTTGGCATATCCCTTACTCTGCATTATTCTCTCTCTGTCTCCCAAGTACGAGCGCCCCATTAACACCCAAGCTTGATTCACTGTCGAGTCAACAGCTTTTTCCTCTGCTGCAGTTCCCGCTCTGCTGGTGCAGAAAATCAGGCTGCCAGGAAGGGCTGGGTGTGGGGCACCTAGAGGCCTGCATCTGGCCTGCTTGCTGCCTTTTGCTTGCAAGGACCCAGTGAACTCATATTTTGATACTCCTGCCCTTCTTCCTTTGAACCCCACTCCTCACAACCCCCCCCCCCATCCCTAGATCAGGCTAGAGCTGTAGTCATTTGAATAAGAAAACAGACATGCAGTGTTTGTGTGACTACATGGCCCATTCTTAAAATGTTTGCCATGGTAGCAGTGTTTTATTTGACCATACCCATGACAAAAATTGGGTCCTAGGATCTGCGTTAAAGAGGGGTGGGAACTTTACAGTTGTGGGCTGACTTTCCAGAACTTGTTCAGGGGTTTCAGTAAAAACTTTGTGCAGGGTGCACCAGTTTGGACAGAACTGAGTAGCAAAGTTTGGCCCTTTTTGAATGCTGGTCCTATATCTGCATGTAGAGAATGAGCATGTCAGGGAGAAGAGTTCAGTTTAGTCCAGGAGCAGAGAACCTTTAGCCCTCCAAGTGATGTTGGTCTCCAACTCCCATCAGCCCCAACTAGGATGGCCAGTGGTCTGAGATGATGGGAGTAGTAGTCCAGCAACATCTCTGGAAAGCCACACATTGGCTACCTTTGGTCTAGTTTCATTAGTTCAACATTTTATTATTCCACACCCCAGGAGTTTTCTCGGTGAAAAGGCTTCAGACTTGCAATTCCTTCCGTGCAGCCTGAAGAGGTACAGTCCAGAGAAACCTTCATCACTTGAATTGAGCTGATTGTATAAACTGTCCAACCGCATATCGTTGTGAGGCAAACCTTGAGCAGTATTCAGTTATCCTGTTGGCACAAGGATTTCCACTTGGGCAACTGGGCTTCCACCACCACCACCTTCGCCTTGCGTGTGCCATGCACCCTCCCTAAATCTACTCCAGAGGGTTGGAGAAACCCCTAGAACAGCTTTGCAGGGGGAGGAGAGGGGAAGAACATTCCATTGCACAAGCAAAAATCCCCGTGCTGATGGAACATTCACTTTATGCTGCGTTGGATATTCCTCTCCTCCCTTGACTCAGCAGAGACTTCACTTTTTTCATTTCTTGTTAGCAGATCACTGCTGGCAGAAAATCCTCTAGTGCTGCTTCTGCTGCTTATGCCATGGGGTGAGGTTGTAGGAGGGAGAGTTCCCTGTCATGTTTTCTGTTCAGGAGCTTAACAGACAAAAGTACCATTATTCAGGGCCTGGGACCTTCCTTCCATAGGACCACCTGTGGAAGTGGCTCAAGTTCATCCCACCTGCTTAAACCTATTGGCTAGAAGGATTTCAGCTTTGCTTGGAGAGACCACAGGCAATTTTGGATCTTCCAGTCTAGTGTTCTACCTGCTGCTTCTCTCCCCATATCTGTACATCACAACTGAGAAATGTGACCTTTGTCAACCACTGCGAGTCCACTGTGGACTGCAAATGGTTCCTATCAAGAAGGATGCTGTCTTCCATCTCCCCGTGCCACTTTAGAATATCAGAAGGCAGCTGGCATTGTTGCTTAGGGTCTTCACAGAGATAATTGGCTTGTAGGCTATCCTATTAGACCTGCCCAGAAGCAGAAGAGGCTGTTGCTCCTGGACCCATAGTTCCTGGGTTTGGGGCACTGAGAGATCTTGCATGCAGAATTTGGAGGGAGACATGGGGGCAGGCAGACTGCATGTATGATGACGATGCTGGTAATAAAGCCCAATATCTGCACCTAGCACATGTTCCCTTTGCCCCCAGGCTGCTCTCATCCAGGTTCTCCTTAACAGCATTAAAAGCTTAAGGCAACTAATCTGCTCTCCTGTGGTGTAAGACTGGGACTGAGCTTACTCAGTCAGGCACAACAAGGGGAATTCTCGTGTTACCATGATCTGGCCCAAGACTCCAGTCCTTGTAGTGGGGTGGGAGAGCTGAAAATAATGCCAATATGTTTCACATCTGGCAACCAGTGCACCTTTTTGGCTTCAGATAGTACATGGGTAAATGGTAAAGGTAAAGGGGACCCCTGACCATTAGGTCCAGTCACGGACGATTCTGGGGTTGCGGCACTCATCTCGCTTTATTGGCCGAGGGAGCTGGCGTGCAGCTTCCGGGTCATGTGGCCAGCATGACTAAGCTGCTTCTGGTGAACCAGAGCAGCACACGGAAATGCCATTTACCTTCCCGCCAGAGCGGTACCTATTTATCTACTTGCACTTTGACGTGCTTTCGAACTGCTGGGTTGGTAGGAGCAGGGACCGAGCAATGGGAGCGCACCCCGTCGCGGGGATTCGAACCGCCAACCTTCTGATCGGCAAGCCCTAGGCTCAGTGATTTAACCCACAGCGCCGTAGAGGAGTCTAAAAAGCCAAGGACACAAATTTGCACAGCCCTCTAGCAACTATGGTGGCTCGTTTGCCAGAAGTAATGTGTTTAACATTCACTCTGAAAGTGTATACTAGATTCTGACCAAACAAAAACTCCTAGAGCAAAATATACGCCAGGAAGCTTAGTTTTGTCAGAATCGAGTATGCACTTCCAGAGTAAATACATCTTCCTGTTCCCAGCCTGCATCTGGTGGCAACTCCATTCAGTCATTCCTGCTTATTCACCCCAGCCCCTGACACTCTGTGTGCTTTATTACACTGGAGAAAGCAGCCTATGCCATGAAGGGCTAGCCTGTTGCCCTGTGATAGGAGAGCAGAACATAGTTGATCTGTGTTTCTCTGAACTTTAGGAAGCAGGGAGAAAAGTAAGCTGAACTTGGCAATTGATCCTGAGGAATGATGGAGCTTGCTTGCACCTGTCCCAGCATCAATGGGAAGATAGTTCTCCCTTTTCCTGTGTCATCTCACACCTAGGGGTGGCACCAACTATGTGCCTGGCTGCATTTGTGGGGTAAGGATACCCTCATGGCTGAACACAGGCTGCCTAACTTGTCTCTCTCTTCCTTGCCACACATACAGGGTGCGCACCTGGCATTGATTGACTCACTGATGACAGCGTTTGCGTTGGAAGCCACCAGCTCACTGAGTGTTACGCCAGGCACTGATCTGGCAGCCATCTCCTGGGACCAGAAACTTCTGCACTGGATAGACATGGTACCTTATTTATTTATCAATCAATCAGCCATTCTTGATAGCTGTGCTTCCTCCAGATTACTTAGGTGGGCTTAGAGGGAGTTAGCGTCCCACTTTAGTCACACAGCAAGTTTATTTGATTCTCTACTCCAGGAACCTTTACTTCTTTAGAGGTCAATGAACTACAACTCCCATCAGCCCCTGCAAGGATAGCCAGTGGCCAGTGATGGTTGTAGTTGTAGTTCAGCAATATTTGGAGCGCCAAAGGTTCTCCACATCTGCCCTAGTCCAGCTGCACTATCCAGCCTCTTACATGGAAAATGTGAGGTTGGGGTAAAATGGTTGGGATGGATTACTTACGATTTGTGAGCCCTTTGGGGACGTAGATGCATGCTACTAAAAATTGCTATAAAATCTCACCTGGAGCCCAAAGTATAGGGGCAGGATAATAAACATAGTTTTTTTCATTGATTTTGAATATGACCTCATAGAAACTTGGGATAAAATATTAAATAAAAGGGGCAGTTCCTTGATTCTGTTCTGGCCTATCACTAATTTGCTACTGTTGTGAAGGGGCGCTGGGCTTACTTTGCATACATTTAAGCTCAAGTGGAATTGCATTTCATTGCCATTTCCCCTCCAACAAAAGTTTTTTTTACACCCACATGCCAATGGAGGATTAACTTCATGCATCTGATAAAGGGAACTCTAATCCATGAAAGCTTATCCCGGTAACACATTTGTCATCTTTAATAAGGTGCCACAAGTCACTTCTCTCTCTTTTTGGCCTGGACTCACGAAGGCAGTCATGTTTTTGGAGACAATTATAACATGACCTGTTTGGAGAGGAGAGGAGAATAGGAGGGGAGGAACCTTCAGCACCTTAAAGTAGTCTGTGGGTGGGATGTGCAGGGACTGGTAAGGTGTGTGTGCCTCTTCCCAACACGCTTTTTAAAAATATCTTTTCTTTAAATTAGTTTGACTTTTATTGTATCCTGTGCTGAAAAAATTCGATAAAAATACAGCCATACCTTGGTTTTAGAACAGCTTAGTTCCCAAACGCCGCAAACCCGGAAGTGACTGTTCTGGTTTGCAAACTATGTTTGGAAGCCGAACGTCCGACGGGGCTTCCGATTGGCTGCAGGAGCTTCCTGCAGCCAACCAGAAGCCACACTTTGGTTTTCGAATGGACTTCCGGAACAGATTCTGTTTGACTTCCAAGGTACGACTGTATTTATAAAAAGCAAAACGAAAAACAACAACATGCTCCTTGCTTCCTCCCTCCAGATCACCCACAAGATACAGCAAAGCAGTGAGCAGGAGTGCACTCAGCGGGCTGCTCCAGGAACGGATGGCCAGACCCAGGCCTCCAACAACAGCGGTCCCAAGGTGCGTTTGCCTGGCTCGTGCAGCTTCCTTCTGAATGGAGCAGGGAGGGAGTCTGGACTTGTGGGGTAGCTGGAGTGGGAGGCCATTTGTGGGCCCTGCCCCAGTTGCTAAAGCGTGGCGACGGAAGGGTGGCTTTATCCATGCCGGCTTTGTTCTGTGTACGAGCCACACCCTTTCCCTCCCGCTCTTTCCTTCAAAGATAGAATTTGCTTCCTCCCTTCTGACCGACTCCCCGCCCCCCCAACTCTAGCTCATGTTTGGGAACTCTCTGCACCCCAAGGATTCCCTACCTCTCCCCCTTGTAAATCTGCTGCTTCGCCCTCCTCCTGTGAGGTGGCCTTTGTCTGCTTTGTCCTTGCTTTGTGGGCAACCAGAGATCCTTGACTTTCCCCCCAAGTCCATTCTGTGGGGCTGGCTCTGTTGGCCGGACCAGTCAGACCATATTGAGGGGGGCGGGGGCGGAGGCGGGTTGCCTGCCTGAGAAGCTGCCCCGTTCATGTTCCCAATGGGCCCAACGACGAGGCCTCATCCCAGCCCAAGCTGCCCCTCCGGCTTTCTGTGCTGCGAGTGCGATACCGTCACGGTGTGTTATGTGACAGAGCTGTCTTTTTCTGCATCTTTTCCTCTGCTTCAGTGTCCCACAAGGTGGTACTGGAAACTGGTTCCTGTAAGTGGGTGGCTTTACTTATTATCTCCCTGCTGCTTTTGGCTCCTGCGCTGCATGCCAGGGGGACCCAGAGCAAAGGATGCTGGGGGATTAGGACCTTGGAGCAGAGATACCTGTGTGTGTGTGTGTGTGTGTGTGTGTGTGTTTGTTTCAGTGAGGGCTCCCCTTGAGGGAAAGGCTGAGGGGACGACATTGCTCTGCTCCCTGTGGGATGGGCACCTGCCTGAACTTTTGGGAGACTTTGAGGGCAGAGGGGACCCTGTCCCGGGAGGAGGAGGAGGAGGAGGAGGCGTGTTCCCACATGAGACACCAGCTGCTGGGATGCTGGTATATCCCAGCATCCTTTGTTCTCATCTCCCTTCCCTCCGCAACCCGCTCCTGCTTTGCTCTCTCTTAGCTCCGCGTGTTGGGGCACATGAGGGTTGGGTTCTGGCGGTGGCGGTGGGTGCTTAACGGATCTCTTCTTCCTGCCCTGAATAACGCAACCTCCTTGGGGTTACAGGTGCCCTGGGGTCTAACGGACAGGCAAGAGGGACTGCCTCAGAGATCAACCGAGAAGCCCCGATTTTCATTTGTGCAGAGGGGTTAAGAGACAGCCAGAGCAGGGCAGCTCATGCCTGGAGCTGCCAAGTAGGAACAGCATGCTAGTTACACGACATTCCTTTATTCCCCCCTTCTGTGTTGCCTTCTGTCCCCCTCCCCTCCCGCCCGCCATTTGCTTGCTGCCCAGCTGTACTCAGTGCAGCCGAGAGTGCAGACTAGTCCAAACTTAGGCCTGGATGTTACATTGCGTTTAGTGTTCAGGAGTGTGGGGTGCTCCGGAAGGGAGAGAGGGCTCTCTCGGGAGCCCCAGGTGCATGCTGGGGAGGCTTTAATCACTCCAGGCAGAAAGCTAGGCCCTCCCTGCAACCCCCTACCCCTACCCCGTCCCCCAGCCTTGCAAGGCAGCAGCCCTTTCCTCCCCCCTCCTCCCTCCTTGCGGGTGCATTGATCAGGCTCTCTCTTTTCTTTGCTATTGCATCCAGCATGCCATCGCTTTTTGTTTGAAGGAGTCGGGGAATAAGCCTCCTGTGGTAATGTATCCGTCGGCGCGTGCCTCCCACCGCCCACCTGCACCACCTTGCCATCCACCTGGGTTGCTGTTTTCTAGGACTTCGGGCCGTTCCTGCTGCAATGGGCCTGGGCCGCCTTTCTCCCCTGCCCCACAAGCTGCCAACTTGCCTGGGGCTTGGAGAGGCGAGCTTCCCCCTCCGCTGTGGACATTTTCCAGGGTCCTCCTCCCTCCACGTTCAGGGCAACCAACAGCCGCCTCCAAGGGCTCCCCCCCCAATGCCCACAAGAGATCTGCCATTTGCCCGCAGTTCTTGGGAGTTAGCCTTATCTCGTTGTTCACCCTCCAAACACAATCAGCCCCTTGCCTTTCCAGAGCCTGCAGAAATCCTGGGTTGCATTTCTTGTTTTTGTTAGACACTCTGGTTTTTGTTCTATTTTAGGGTGTTTAGTGTGGGGGCGTCCACCGACATTTCTCTCTAGAGCTGTAAGGTGTCAGGAAGGGAAAGATGTGGGAAAGCCAACAGCACAAACCCTCTCATTACCACCACCGCCCACCAAAACTCCTGCTGTGTTGAGATTTGACCTGTTTTGGCCTCTGGGGCCGGGTGACCACCTCCTCCCTTGGTTTCTTTGGGGTCTCTCCTGGGCTGGCAGGTGGGGGGGGAGGCTTACTCCATTAATTCCTGGCTTTAGCAGGATGAGTGGTGGAGGAAGGGGTAGAGCATCTGATCTGTCAAGCTGGTCTCCAGAGCTTGCTATCTACAGCCAGCTCTTTCCCGCCCCCAGGGATATGGCCCTTTCCCTCTGAAACCTCCCTCCAGCTCATTGCAGCAGGAATGGAGGTGCCCCATTTGCCTCTCTTTTTTTTCTCCCCACCCTTTTTAATTTTTTGCTGGCCTGCTGGGTGTTTGTGCCTGTCTGTCTGTCTGTGCACCCCCTCCCTTTGCCCTGTGCAATGTCTGCGCACGGCCTGCCCTGCTCTGTGTGTGTCTCTGGTGTGGGGGGCTGCCTTTTGTTGTCTTGTCTGCTGTGTCCTGGGGCGAGGACAAGCATGTTTCCTTGGAGTGGGGAAATGCAGTTATTTAGCAGGACTGACTTGCTGGCTCCTCTGTCTTCTCTCCTACCCAGGGCAGATCCCCCCATTTAGCATCCCCCCCACAGCCATTGTGGCGCTGCAGCCCACTGGGCCTAGCACTAGGCCAGAACCTCCCCTTGGAACATTTGTGTGGTGGGGAGAGTGAGGGGAGCTGGCAGCTGGTCTTTAGGGTCTCTCAGAGCTGCTACAGAAGGGAGAGTGTCTCCTTTTCTCCTCCTATGCTGGCTGCTTCCTCCTCACTTCCCTCCTGCTTTTCTCCTTCATGGCTGACACAGAGGGACTTGTGCCTTCGAGGGACTCGCTTGCGCCCCCCCCCCTGCTTTATATCCTTTGCCTCCCTCCCAGCATGCACTCTGCTCTTGGTATTGGGGTGGGGTGGGGGAGGTGTCATATTTTGTGCACACACATTCTTGGGGTGGGAAAGAGGGTGTTAATCTTGGCTGGTTCTTCACCCCCTGGGTATTCCCAGGAAGAATCTCATGAGGGCTTCTGCATGGTGGTGAAGTTAAGGGTGGGAGCTTAGGGTGGGAGGCCCTGGACCGAGAGGAGGCAGGGGGAGCATTCTTCAGGCTTTTTCAAGTGGCCCTCGTGTGGGGACCAGCTCCTTCCGCCTCTGTGTTGACTTCCTCCTGCGTTTCTGCCCTGCACAGATCCGCTATCGGAAGGACAAGGCGCTGCCCAAGCAGACTCCCTGCTTCCCTGCCATCACTGGCATGAAGGACCTGGCCAGCGGGGGCGCCATTGCTGCCACCATCCACTACTACTGCCCCCAGATTGTGCGCCTCGAGGGTGAGTCGGTGCTCTCTGGGTCCCGGGTGGAGGGATGGGGCGGCTGCTTGGAGCTTGCAGCCGTCGTGTGTGCATCGCTTCCACTCGCACGTGTCCGTGTGCACACGCATGCACCCCGCACGCTGACTGCTATTGTGTGCTTCCCTTGCCCGGTAGACGTGTGCCTGAAGGAGACCATGTCGGTGGCAGACAGCCTGTACAACCTGCAGCTAATCCAGGGCTTCTCTGCGGACTATTTGGGTGGCTCCTGCTTCCTCTCCTTGGAGGACCTGCTGTACATGCCGCCTATGCTGAGGGTGAGTGCTGGGACTGGGCAGGAGGTGGGGCAGTCCTCCACCCTCTCTGTACCTCCAGAGATAAAAAACATGGCTGTCCTGGCTGCAGTAAGGGAAGCCCTGCAGAGCTTCAGGGCTGAGGAGCTGCTTGGAAGGAGCCCTGGCATGGCAGAAGGAAGCCCTGTGTGGCTGCTCATGTGGAGCAAGTGGGGATTAGTGTTTGGTCTGAGCGTCCAGCCTGCCTTGGCCCTAATGAGCCTTGGCTGGGGCCTCCGGCTGCGCTAATTGGAGGCTGATCGTGCAAGAACAATGAGGCCCTTCTGCAGTGGGTGGCAGGGCAATGCTGGGGGCGGGGATTGCGGTGGGTCAGGAGAGAGACATTTTAGGCACCAGGAGGAGTTCTTCTCAGGAGGGCTACCTGCAGATGGAGATGGTGGAGCAGAGACTAGGTCCTCTCCTCCCCCTTGTTCTCTGGACCCAACTCTGGCTAAGGGAGGGGAATGAAGGCTGCTTCCTCCCCAGACTATTTGGCTAACTCATTGCCCTTCATCCCCAGATAAACGTCGGGGTGTTCCTGGCAGAGTTGTTCCTGTGCTTTGAGGTGCTTAAGCCTGACTTTGTGCACCCAAAGGAGCTGCCTGGACTTCAAGGTAAGAAGGTGGCAGGTGTGCTTGTATGTCTGTGGCACCCAGGAAGCTGCCCAGGTTCAGGGGCTCCCACTGCTTCGGCTTGCTCCTTGTTGTGTGTAAACTGGCTGGTAGTGGCTCTCTGGGGTTTCATGCCCAGAGCCTTTCCCCCTGACCTACCTGAAGATGCTAAGGATGCTGGAGTCTAAGGTATGACTCTCCCCACCCACCATACCTTAGCGGTAGCAGTTAGCAAGAGGAGCAACTAACCCAGGATAGGAGTGAGGCAGTCCATTTCCAGCCTGCAGAGCTGTGCTGTTTTTGGTGTGTAGTATTGCAAGATGCTTGTCGGTACATTCATTATGGGCAGACTCTTGTATTTGATATACTATGTCAGTGATGGCTAACCTTGACACCCCAGATGTTTTGGAACTACAACTCCCATCATCCCTAGCTAACAGGATCAGTGGTCAGGGATGATGGGAGTTGTAGTTCCAAAACATCTGGGGTGTCAAGGTTAGCCATCACTGCTATGTGCTGATAATTTCCATTGTGTGCTGAGCAGGCAGCCTCCCCCCCAGAATAACTTACACCCACCCCCATTTAATAATTGTAGCATATATGGCAAAAAATATTTTTTTGTATACTTGTGAACGTGAGAATTAGGATTTTTGAAGTATATGGAATGCTGGTGGGATAATTAGAGTAGAGGAGGGAGCGCAGTCGACATGGGGAGAGAAAGGAAGAAGTGCAGAACATCTTAATTGCAGCTGTAACTAATTGTTTCTGAAGACATTATTACTAGTTGCATGCTTTCCAGACATTTTGCAAATCTGGGGCCCACGCGCCTGCTTTTTCTTAATTTTGAAAACGAAAAGCTTCTCTTAAAGCCTTAGGAAATTTGTCTTGCACAAGTTATCTGTTACAGTTCATACAATATTTTGGACTAGATAATTGGCGATCAGGTCCTCCCTTCCTTTTAAGGGGGAGATGGAAAGAGGGTATAGCATATCCCTCCCATATTATGTGGTATAAACCAAAGGTGACTGGTCTGTTTGTTTCACGCCTTATAGTCACTTTGATCTGATTAATTGAACAAACTTATTCTGTCTGTGGAGGATCAGTGGATCCTGTTGCAGGATTTAGATTGTGCTTGCCTTGGCTTTATCTTGACCAGCATTCACGGCTTTTCCAAATACTTGTTAAAACCTTGGTCCTTCCTGGAAAGTTTGCATTTTGATGTTGCGAACGCTTTTCTATGCGCTGTGTCTATGCACACAGGTATTTGATAGCAGCCTATCACCGTCACACTTCCCCCGCCGCCCTCAATCTGTTGTCCCACTGAGTAAGTGGCATGGGCTGCTGGGAGCTGGCATGCTCCAGCCCTGGAACAATGGCCTCCTGTGTGAGCCGAGATGGGAGCAGGTTCCTCTCCTGCCCTTTGGTACACGTGGTTGGCATTCCCACCCTTTCCTGACCTTCTAGTGACTTAATCCTCAGCGTGAGCTCTCTGCTCCCTTCCCCTCTCGTCTTGTTCAGTAAAGTGGCTGTTCTCTTCCAGATTCCCCTGGGCTGAATGACTCCCTGACGCCCAACAGTGGGAACAACAGCAGGTAAGGGAGCCTCTGCTACTCTCACCACCGCCACTTTGAGCCTGAAACCAGGTTTGCCCTCTCTTGCCCATGCTGGGAGTCAGATTTGGATGCTGTGCTTTGCAAGGAAGGTGTCTGTGCGCTGCTCTCTCTCTGGTGCCTCATTCCAGCGCTAGGATTTTGTAAATGGATGATGATGTAGGAGCATGAGAAATTGCCTTATGCTGAACCAGACTCCATTGACCCATCTCTCTCAACATTGTCTACACCAGGGTTTCCCAATCTTGGGTCTCCAGCCATTTTGGGACTACAACTCCCATCATCCCTAGCTATCAGAATCTGTTACAGGTAGATAGCCGTGTTGGTCTGTCATAGTCAAAACAAAATAAAAAAATTCCTTCCAGTAGCACCTTAGAGACCAACTAAGTTTGTTCTTGGTATGAGCTTTCGTGTGCATGCACACTTCTTCAGATACACTGAAACAGAAGTCACCAGACTCTTATATATAGTGAGAGGGTGGGGAGGGGTATTACTCAGAGGGGTGGTGGGAATGGGTGATAGGCTGATAGCTGTGGTAAACCTGTTGACGACTGTTAACGACTGCAATTAGTCTTACAGGAAAAAGCAAGGGGTGAGAAGGTTAAAAAAGCTTTGAATCAGAATCTGGTCAGGAATGATGGGAACTGTAGTTTCAGACAGGGGGCCTCTCCCAGCCCTACCTAGAGATGCCAGGGATTGTCTTCTCCAGGGCACCAGTTCCCTACCTTTTCACCAAGAGGACGGTCCCTGCATTCTGCCATGTCAGCTCCAGTTTCAGCTTATAAAATGAAGCTGCTTTAGCCCGAGTGTGTTGCTGTCACTAGCTTCCCTGTCTGGCAGCGTGGCTAGCCAGTCTCCCATGTATGAATCAAAGCTGTCGGGAAGCCTTAGACGGGAGTCATGTCCAGACTGCTACCTGCTGCAAGTCCACAAGCCGTGATGTTGCTGACAGAGGACTCCAGGCAAGGATCCTGTGGCTCTCAAAATGTTGCTGGACTCCAACCAGCAACAACCAATGTGGCTGCTGGTCAGGAATGATGGGAGTTGTACGCTGCTGGTGGCTTAACTGTGCCCTTCCCAGTAGTGCTAAAAAACTGTGAATCCCTTTAGGAATAGCTAAATATTGTCTCTTCAAAGGGGCAATTTGTGTACAGGCCATGTTGCTATTGCAGCTGGCAAAGGTCTGGGAGAGTCTTTGAGGTCCTTCATGATTTCTGTGCTGTTGACATAAGAGTCCTTGCTTTCCTAAAAAAAACCAACCCATTCAGCAACTTGCTCTTCAGATGTGTTAGGACTCCAAAGTGCCACAGCTTGACTTTCCCCCTCTCTGCTTGCCTAGGGGCCTCTCCACATATTAATATTACAGTCTTTGGGGAAACGTGATCTGGAAGGAGTTATGCCTGCAATCAGGGTGGGGAGAGCTGCTTATGTTTTTTTGTGGTGGCTCAGTGCCTCCTTATGTTTCAGGAGGGTTGGACCTTCCTTTGCTCTGGGGAGAAAACTGCGTCCCTGGCACTTCCAGTGTGTGAGTCAGGTGCTCCCTTCCCCTGATCAGCTGTAGCTGCTGACCAGGGGAGTCTTCCTGGTTTACCTGGATTGAGTTGCACTGGTGGAGAGAGCACTCTTGGCCAGAGCAGCTGCTCTCCCATTGCTCCAGGCCAGCAGAAATTGTAGTTCTTCTTGCAGGGCAGGTGGGCGGGTGTGTGTGACTGGGCAAGCTTCTGATCTTTAAGGTAGGCACAGCTTTCCTCCCATGTGCAAGTTATGGGAATGCCTTTAGGCAGCAAATTAAAGGAACTTGTTTCTGCAAGTCTGTTCACTTCATTTGCCAAACGAATGAGCGGAATCAACACTTAGCAGAGTCCCTACATGTTCCACGTATAATGTAATGCAGTGATTCTAGTGTTGTGCAAATTCCTTCTTGGGTTTCTATCACCTCTCCCCTTTAAAAAAACAAACGCAGCAACCCACACCAAACTAGTCCTATTTCCTGAAAGGACTAGCTTTCAGCACCCAGTTTCCCTCTGCTGACTTCACTTGGGTGAGTGCAGTCTGTGTTGGTGCTGCCAGAGGATTGTGGCTGGAGACCTAACCAGTGTGCAGCAGCACCTGCCTCTCTGTGTGTGACATGTTTTGTAGCAATGTTCTTAATCTGATCTCATCTCTTTTCTCCCCCAGTAGCTCCCCAGTTTTCAGCTTCCGCCACCCACTGCTGTCCGGAGGGCAGGCACAGTCCCCACTCTGTGGTTCTTTAGGTAAGGTGCTGCTGCTTTGTCTAGTCTCTCCCACCCCCACCCCCCGCCAATACTAACCACATGCAAGCTGTGGGGGAAGAAAAGGAGTCCTTCAGTTCTGTTGGGGGCAAAAGGTTAAGCAAAACACATGCAAGTCTCTTGGAGGTCCTTCTCAAGGCGTCATGATCATGACTGTCGGCATCCCCAGGGGCTTGTTTCTGTGGTTTCCAAAGCTCTTGGTCCTGGATAGCTGTCCAGCTTTACCCAGCAGCTGCTGCACATTTTTCAAGAGCAACAGAGCCATAGTATGCCTGCCTTAGATGGCACAATTTTAAGATGCTTTGGTAAAGGCTCAGTATGCTAGATTCATTGCATGAGTAAGGGTGAGCTCTATTGAGCCTCTTGTAAGGCAATAAGGGCTGCAACCATGTGCAACCAGAGAGGGGAAAGCTCTGCCCTTCTGGATGCTTTGAATCTCCTAACTCCCATCAGGCCCAGCTGGCATGGCCCAAGGCCAAGGACGATGGGAGTTGTAGTCCAATTATGTTTAGAGGGCTGCAGGTTCCTCCTTCCTGGTTTACACCTGGAACTCAGGGGAACTTTGCTTGTGAATAGGCATGCACAAGATTGTGCTGTGTAAACTGGCTGATCCTGGGAAAAGATCATTCTGAGAAGGCAGGTTTTAATCTACATCTCACCTTGAGAGATTGCCCTAGACAGCCTGAGATATATCTGACATGATCGGAGTTTGTGCTGCTGACGTCGTGCCCTCATGGGCCCTTGGTTTCCTTTCAAACACATGCTTTGTGAAGGATCCTTGTCAAAGTAGAGTGGCTCTCCTTTTATGTACTTAAAGGTAAAGGCAAAGGACCACTGACAGTTAAGTCCAGTTGCGGACGACTCTGGGGTTGCGGTGCTCATCTCGCTTTACTGGCCGAGGGAGCCGGCTTACAGCTTCCGGGTGATGTGGCCAGCATGACTAAGCCGCTTCTGGTAAACCAGAGCAGCGCACGGAAACACCGTTTACCTTCCCGCCAGAGTGGTACCTATTTATCTACTTGCACTTTGACGTGCTTTTGAACTGCTAGGTTGGCAGGAGCAGGGACCGAGCAACGGGAGCGTCACCCCGTCGCGGGGATTCGAACCGCCGACCTTCTGATCGGCAAGCCCTAGGCTCTGTGGTTTAACCCACAGCGCCACCCACGTCCCTCTTACTCCTCCTTATTTTGACATGGAGGATACTGTCCCCCAAGGACAGCCTGGGCCAACTTGGAGCCCTCCAGATGTTTTGGGTTGTCACTCCCATCAGCCATGGTTAGGGAGGGATGGGAGCTAGAGTCGGAAACATCTGGCAGGCTGCTTGGATTCCTCCTACCCCTTGAGTTGAGGGCCTTGACTCCTGCCACCAAGTCTCTAGGACAACCCCACGGTATCTTCTTGTTCCTCTGCTCTCTTGTGATTTGGGTCCTTTTTTGTGTCCTTAGGCTCCCTGCATCACTCCACATCCATGTCCCATGTTGAGGGTTTTGGTAAACCATGGAGCAAGAAGCAGCTCAGGTGAGGAGCACGGGGGCTGGATTTCATACGGCCAGATAAGGGGACGACTTCCCAGACCTCTGCTTTTCCACCAACTTGGGATACAGAGTTGTGAGAAGCAGTTCCAGCAGGTTGTGTGTGGAAGGTGGGCTTGGAATGTCCCAGATCGTCCGTCCTTATCTTATCGCTTTGCTCCGCTTCCCTAGCCACCCGTTGTCGCAGGCGGTCTCCTTCAGCATCCCCTTTGGCTTGGACAGCGACGTGGACATTGTGATGGGGAATCCGGTGGGCATGCTGCGCTCTGTCAGCTCAGACAGCCTGGCCCCTGCCCTCTATTCCTCCTTGCCTCGCTCCCCGCGCCCACGGTCCACTGACGTGGTTGAGGCCCCCAATGGCTTAGTGACAACACCGCTCCACGGGGCTGGACCCAAGGCCCAGGAGGGGCTGGCCCTGGAAAACGGGCTGAGCGACGGCTACCCCGACCTGCCTACCATCGAGGAGGCCCTGCAGATCATCCACAGCAGCGAGCGCCTTCTCCCCGAGGGAGCGCCCGATGGCTTTTACCTGCACTCTCCGGAGCCACTGAAAACCTCTGTGCCAGAAAAGGCACCTATGGCTGCTGTTTACCGCTGCCACAATGGCCCCCCCAATGGGGCCGAGCCAGCCCAGGACGGCAGCCTAGACTCAGACGCCGAGGAGCCCACGCGGGCCCCTGGCGGCCCCGACGACTCCACCTCGTGTGTCAGTTCGCTGAGCTCGCAGCCCGACAGCACGGCTTCGTCCGCCTCTGGCGTGCGCATGACCAGCTTCGCGGAGCGCAAGAAGAAGTTGGCGGCGACAGACAGCAAGTCCAGTGGGATCAGCTCCGAGGGCTCTGAGGTTGGGCCTGGCCCTCCAGACGAGAGCCCCGCCCAGAGCCCCGCCCTCAGCTCGGAGATGAGCCAGCTGGGGGCGCGGCTGGAGGAGAAGCGCCGGGCCATCGAGGCTCAGAAGAAGCGCATTGAGGCCATCTTCACCCGGCACCGCCAGCGCCTGGGCAAGAGTGCCTTCCTGCAGCTACAGAAGGCCCCCGACGCCCAGGGCCAGTCGGAGGATGGCCGGCTCGCTCTCGAGGAACGGCTTGCCCAGCTGGAGGCTGAGGAAGAGGCTGGAAGCCCTCGGGCCCGGCTAGACAACAAGCAGGTGACCTTTTCCCCGGATATCACCAAGGGCGGAGCATTGGACGAGAACCTAGGCGACTACAACCGGGCGGTGGCCAAGCTGAATACCGCCCTGAGCTCCCTGCAGCTGGACATGCAGCGTCTGAGCGATCAGCAGCAGCGCCTCCTGGTGGATAAGAAGCCTAGCGTGCAGGCCTGGGTGATCCCAGCCCCAAGGACCGGCCGTGAGGGGGCTCCTCCCCGCTCCTCCCTGGAGCTGTCCTCCCCTTCGCCGTCGCCGTCCCCTTCCCGCAAGTCCCGCTCCCCTCAGCCCACCCCTAAGAAGTCTCCCGCCCCGGCTCCGCCCAAGAGCCCCCGGCACGCCCGGCCAGTGGAGCTGAAGCTGCCCCCCCTCGCACGGGTCCTGACGCCTCCCCACAACGTGGACACCCTCCCGCACCTCCGCAAGTTTTCCCCCAGCCAGGTGCCCATGCAGACCCGCTCCTCCATCCATTTTGCCGAGGACGAGGAGCTGCCCGTACCGGAGGCCATGGGGAACTTGCGGCCTGTGGCCTCAGTGCCCCCTCAGGGGGGCAATGGCCGTGTCTCAGGGGATGGCACCAGTGACGTCTCCTCACCCAGCGACCGGCGCAGCAGCCTGATTGAAATCCCCTTGTCCAGCCTGATGGGGGAGGAGGAAGACGATGATGCAGATGGCAACGACTCGCTGGAGGGATCCATCACCGAGACCCTGGATTCTGAGCCGGCCCGGGCTGGCATGGGCTTCTACTTCAAGGTAAGCGCTTGAAGCTGAGACCGCTAACACTCATGACAGGCATTCTGCACTATTTATAAAATAACTTTTGGAGCACATGCTGGTTCAAGGTAACAGGAGTATGAGGCCTGCAATGGGACAGGGATTCCAAGGGGCCCCTTTTGACTGGCAGGAGTGTATGCAGAATGTGCAGGTGGGATTGCTCAATCCAAGTGCTTGAACAAAGACACTGTGTGGGCATGTGCAACTTAAAACGGACATCTCCTTTCTGAGATCCTTGTGGGTCAGAGAATATCTTTTTTCAGACGTGTTTTTCTCCTGCGCCGGCTTAAATCACACCAGCCGCTGCTGCTCTCTAGTGGCAATGCAGATCTCTGCAGCATCTGGACTGGTCCAAAGATAGGACCATAAGCACGAGCTCCAGAAGCAGAGCTCAGCCTCAAATGAAGAGAGGATGGAGTGTGGATCATGTACAGAATGACCTCCACCAGGTTGACTTGGGATTTGTGGTGGGAGTTCGTGGTCGCAGTTCCTGAGCTTTCTGCCAGTTTTGGACCTCATTCTGAGGCTCAATAATCCTGTGACCTCCAGGCATCAATAAACCACATGAAGTTTTTTCCTTCTATCACCTACCTTTGTGATTCTGATCCTATCTGTAGGTGCTAGGAACCCCATTTTGGGCAAGCCCTAACTATAGCTGGCAGGATCACACAGGATACATGGAGTGGCATTTCCAGAGGTGTTGAGAGCAGTTGGGTCCAGTCCAGAGGAAGGTAGAAAAAGTACCTAAGAGCTCTGCTGGATCAGACCAATGGCTCATCTAGTTCAGCATCCAGTTGTCATTGTAGCCATTCATAAGGATGGGCCTGGCTGCTGTGTGACTCCTGTCCTGAAAGTGAAAAGTGATCCTGCATCTTAGAGGACTCACCCACCCTTTCTCTCTACTGACTCGCTGTGTTTGTTGTTCAGGATGAAGCAAAGGCTGAGGAGGAAATGGCACAGAAGCGTGCAACCTTCCTAGAGAGGCAGCAGCGACGCACTGAGGAGGCGAAGCGCAGGAAGCAATGGCAGGAGGCGGAGAAGGAGAAGAAAGAGGAGGAGGCAAGGTGAGGTTGGGATGGGGGAAGCCACAGGGTCCTTCTCATTCTTGGCCCTCTTTGTAGGCAAGGTCATGGTAGGTGCTTCTGCTGTGGTGGGAGGCCTTGTGATCCAGTATTCCACCCCCATCCCCAATAGCTCTATTTGGTTTCTCCAGTTCCCCTGCTACACCAACACTTACAGAAATTGGGTCACTCAAGTAATGCTTTATACATCCACAACTACGGCTTCATTTGTTTTGTATTGGTTCTGATGCACTGGGATATCCCATTGTGTGGAAATGGCTCTCAAGTCACAGTGGGGCCTTGTGTGAATGGGGCCCTTTTCACTCAATCTTCCATGGCAAAAGGGGCAAGATTCAGGGCCTGGCCATTCAGAATGAGGGTATAATATGCAGATTGGTTGCACTTATTCCAAAGACAGTGTCTGCATCTTTCCTGGAGCAAAATGTGCCCACCTTATGTAGAGCCAAGTGAAAGAACTCTGACTGCTTGGAGTGCCATCTTCAAGGACTTGAATGAGATTTGCGTGTGAGCAAGATTGTCTAGTGCAAAATAAGTTCCTGCTAGCCCTCAACCCATAGATTTTCTTAGAAGCTGGCACCAGAGGTGTGTGTGAGTAAAGGAAATAACTTGCAAAGTGTCACCTGTTGCTTGCACCTTCTCCCAGCGGGGCTCACTGCTTGTGCTGTGAAGGGCAGCGGTATCGCTGCAACCTCTGGCAGATGCTTGTGAGCCAACCACCATTTTGACATTCCTGCATTGACCTGATGAACCATTGTCTTGGGACATTGTGGGAATAATTTGTATTCTTGACTGTGCTTCTCCAGACAGCGGCAGGCAGAGGAGCAGCCCCGGCAAGAGGAGGAAGTGGTGGGTCCGAGGCGCGGCGACTTCACCCGCCTGGAATACCAGCGGCGCCATCAGCTCAAGCTGATGGAGGACCTGGACAAGGTGCTGCGGCAGAAGCCCACCACTGTGCGCGCCCTGAAGAAGGGGCGGCCCAAGACCGTCTTCTGCGACGACTCTGCCCTAGCACGCAGCCCCGTGAAAGGCCTCCTTGGTAAGAGCTGTGGCTAGTTGGGAGAGGAGCTGGGCACGCTCTGCAGGGCGGTGGAAAACTTGTAAACGCAGCTGCCATGTGCCACGGTGGTGCTAGAATGCAAAGGGACCGTGGTTCAGGAAAGGGACGGCTGTGGCCATGTAAACTTTGCCCCCAGCTCCTAACCGTGCCTGCCTATTCCTAGGCTCCAAGCTCAGCAAGGTGTATTCCCAGTCGACTCTCTCACTTTCTACGGTGGCCAACGATCCTGGCAACTCACTCTCCATCAAGAGGTCTTCTCGGTGAGTTTGGAGTACTTCTACTTAGCCTTGTTACTCTAACGCATTAAGAGGGCACAGGGGAGATGCAGAAACCCTGGCAGTGTGCTCTAGGGTGGGTGGGATTTGGGTTGGCCGCCTAGCTAGTAGTAGGCCCAAGGGAAATGGGTTTGTGCTGCACTTGCAGAAGTTAAGGGTGAGCACTTCTGTTTTGCAGAGCTGCGTCTCCTTCTGGGCCAATGTCCCCCAGCCGGTTGCTGTCAAACCAGAACCGGGAGCGTGACTGGGAGAACGCATCGACCGCCTCCTCGCCAGCCTCCATTCCAGAGTACACAGGTAAACCACTTGCTGTCTCAGTCCTCCCTTCCAGAAAATTCCAGCTTTCCTCCTGTGACACTACAGAGGGGGCTCCGCTAGATCCCCTTCTCCAAATGCACTGCCAAAGTGTTTGATCTGGTGCCTGCTCTGCAAGGGCATCAAGAGACCTCCAGATCCTTTGCCTTGTGAAGCACCTCTGCTTGTCTTGCCAGGGCTGCCTGCCTTAGGGAGCCTCTTGAGCCTGTCTTCTCTGCTAAACTCTTCTTCTCTCTGCAGGGCCCAAGCTCTACAAGGAGCCCAGTGCCAAGTCCAATAAGTACATTATTCACAATGCACTGTCTCACTGCTGCCTTGCTGGCAAAGTCAATGAACCCCAGAAAAACCGCATCCTGGAGGTAAGTTGAGGGGGCAGTTACACAGGGTGGGATGGCAGGTGGTTAAATGGCCGTGGGCTGGGCAAGGTGCATCCTTCGCCCTCGTCTTGCTGAACTGTGTACATCATGTAGATATCCTCCTCTGATCTCTGTGAATTTGGAAGAACATCATGTTGGCTCCAGCTCCTGACTCCGCATGGGCTTTGTAGCTATAGACGTTTGCCTTTGCTTAATACAGCAAGGCCAGGTGTTTCTCATGTCTATGTAGGCTTACCTTCCGCTGTTAGAATATAGCGGCATAAAAGCATCACACTGGCTGCACCACTGAGAGATGTTAATCATAGAACCCCATGTGCAAAGGCGTTTGGTCACCTTCATTGGCTGTGAGCCTAGTGGCGGTTGAACCGTACTGGCAAAAGGTAGGAGAGCCCCCTACCCTTTGAAGCAGAAGCAGTCTCCCTTGCCTCAGTGGAGATGAAGAAAATCATGTGTGACAGCTGCTGGTTCACTCAGTTTCACAAGAACTTAGAACTGTACGTGTTTGTTGTTGGTTCTGCAGACATTTCTAATGTTGGAATGTTTTATGTGCCTTGACTTGATTCCTACTCCTGTTTTACATGCATTTTCCTCCCTGCCCCCATCCATTTTAGGAAGTGGAGAAGAGCAAAGCCAATCACTTCCTCATCCTGTTCCGTGATTCGAGCTGCCAGTTCCGGGCACTGTACACACTGTCGCCAGAGACGGAGGAACTGACGCGCCTGGCAGGCTACGGGCCGCGCACCATCACTCTGGCCATGATCGAGGGCATCTATAAGTACAGCTCTGACCGTAAGCGCTTCACGCAGATTCCCAGCAAGACCATGTCCATGAGTGTGGATGCCTTCACCATCCAAGGACACCTCTGGCAGACCAAGAAGCCAGGCACCCCCAAGAAGCCAGGCACACCAAAATAGCCAGGCCTTTCCAACCTCAGTCCGTCTACTGCTTTTCTCTGCCTGGACTTTAAAGCTGCTACTTGTTAGGTTGCCGGCCCAAGCTGGATATATGGAACCCTACACCTAGCCTTCCAAAATGGGTGGCTTGCGTAGATGGGTCTGTTGAGCAGGGGGCTACATCTTGTACTGGACCAGCGTTATCTCTGGCTGGATCAGAGCCACACAGGAGTCTTGCGCATAGCTCTGATGCCTGCTCTAAGGAGGAGACTACTTCTTTTTTTTGGGGGGGGGTGATGACAGATGCTCTGGAAACTGCCAAATCCCATAATCTAGAGGCTCAGAGTTGCCATAGTGACACTGCCCTACATGCGGCCTGTGTGCACTTGTCTGGGCTCCTGCATGCTCCGTCTGCCTCCAGCCACCACCTGAATGTTGGTCCACCACCACAGCAATGAAGGGTCTCTCTTTCTGACTCCTGCTTGCCTGGGGAACGGGGCCCAGGCCTTCCTTGGTTCTGTTTGGGGTTTCTTGTTTCCCTGGGTGCCCCTGTTTATATTTATACATACTATACATATATATATAGATATATATATATCTTGGAGCTATTTAATGATTTTTCAATTATTTGTATATAAAAAGGAACAAATTGCATTTGGAACTGTGGGGCAGGGTGAATTTGTATATGGATAGGCATGGTGGGGGGAGGGTAGCACAGAACAAGGTGTGTGTGGATGGATGGATGTTTCCTCCTTTGGCGTTTTGTCTTTCTTCCTTCCCCACTTCCCCTTTGGGCTTTTTGTTTTCTGCTCCCTTGTTCACAAGGGCTATTTGGTGTAGGGATGGGCAAGGGCTGTTTACATGTAATAACTTTTTAGCAGGCATTCTGGGGGATGGCAGGGAGCCTGTGAATTTGGCAGGCTTCAGCTGGCCATTCTCATTCAAAATATTTGGAAGCTGGAAGTTGCTGCAGTCACAGAGCAGGCCTCTGTGGATCCTGAACTGAGTTGCCAAATGGAAAAAGCAAACTCCTACCTGCTCTAGGAAGAGAGCAGGCTCCAGCCTCTTCTTTCCTTCCTTCCTTCCTTCCCACTTTAGAGCTGCACCTCTGGGCTGTAGCAGGCAGTGAATGTAGGCTGCTCCTTCAGTTGTCCTCCCCAAGAGCCAGAGGAGGCCTGGGCACTGAGGGGCTTCTACCCTCTTTTCTCCCCCACCCCCTACCCGGCCCGCTTGCTGTTTGGGTCTTTTCCTCCGCCTCCTGCTCTTCTGGGATAGCAGTTGCTCTCAAGGCAGAGTGCAGGAGGGAGCTGGGGGGAAGCCAATCCTGTTCAGCTTGGGGTTCTGTCTTGTTCAACTTTATTCCCAGTCTCTCGTGGTTGCTTGTTGATGACCGAATGTCACGTAGGTGTTTGGGGATACAGTATAGTGCAGGGTTGGTGTTAAAAAAAAATAAAAAGGCAGGTGGGAACTTTGTCCCTAGCTGCTTAATAAAGTAACTTAAATGAACTCTTTGCTGGTCATTACTTAGTGTACTTCCATCTCACACAGAGTGGGGTGAATAAAAGACACTGGAGGCAGATTGTGTCTCTGGTTTTGAAAGCCTGCCTTTCCTTTCTTTCTATAATTGGCTATGTTGCAAGTGTCTGCCTTCAGCTTTAGCCTGTGCCCATTATTCAACAGTTTTGGATAGCAGCGCAGAGGCACAGGCAAGCAAGGGAGTCTAGCCATTTTAAAGCTTTTTTTTGTCGGATGTTTGTGCACTTGTTCCATGTTTAATGCAGGAATATAACTACTGGGGTGTGACCAGCTGCTGTTCCCTTGTTTGGGTTTAATTAAGCGTTGCTTCCTTGAAAGCAGTGGAGGTTTGGTAGGTGTTCAGCTGGTTGGTAGAAGGAAGTAAGGTTATTCTCCCTGTTCCACCCAGCTAGTTGTTGGACTTGCCCCCATGAGCATGACCAAGCAGGACAGGAATATACTTAAGAACAGGACTTGGGAGAAACTGCTATAGCAGGAAAGACAAATTATATCGGCATTCACAGAAGGTATGTGGTAACAACCTCATCACTACTGCTTAACCCCCTTTCCTTAATGCTCATTGTTCCTAAACATCAAGAGCTTATTCACAAGTCTGCTTTAAGCTGCCAGGATCTTATGAAGTAACTGTTGGCACAACAGTTAAGCTAGTGAGAGAGGATGAATTCTTATCACCAGCGCAGTTAAGGAAATTCCATTAGGAAGGTGGGAGTTAAGCACTCCACTGTATTGATCATGCCACTGAACTGAAAGCAGTGTTTGACATAAATTGAAGAAGCCCCTTTTATTACACTTTTTAAGCTTAGGAGAGAGTTAGCGTTTCAGTAATGAAAAGTATGCCAAACTGGCAGTGCCGGTTGCTTATTCATGTATACAGCAGCTGACATTGTTGCCCACCTTTTCTCATAGAGCTGGAAGGGACCCTGAGGATCATCCAGTCCAACCTCTTGCAATGCACAAATTTGTAGCTGCGACCTTGGTGTTGCCAACACCATGCTCTAACCAATTGAGCTAGTTTCCCATACAGACCTACACCAGACATTTGATAAAAAGATTTTATAAATAGCAATGTGACAGAATAGAAAAGGATACTATCAAGGAAAACAAACAAATTACACCAAGCCCAGCTTATACAGATACACCTGTAGCCCTACTTCAAAAGCAGTTCATCCATCTGCAGCCGCTCAATCATCCTTAAGGCCTCCAAACACAGCGGAAGGAACACTCTTCTGCTCCAGCTGCACCTCTGTAGGAGAGAAGATTTGGGATAATCAATATAAAGCAAGAAGTCAGATGTCAGGCTTAGAGAAATGACTTTGCTGGGTTGAACCTCAGCATTCTAGCAACCATTTCTGATTTGTGCCAGAACTAAGCTGAACTCTTTTTCACACAAAAATATACTCATAGTTTTGCCAAAAGTATCTTCAGCAACCCCCCTTTTTCATGTGTGGAGACTTTTTAGAGACCTGGCAGATCAGAAACCCTTGCTGCTCTGTTGCAAATCACCTAGAGATCTACTGGTAAACCCAAGTCTACTTTGTGCCTATTCGCTTCAGAAACTAGACCATACAGCACCCTCTCTTACTTACCGTCAGGCTCATTATCCTCACTCTCATCTCCATCATCCAAATCGATGTCTATCTCATCAGGGTTAGCCTGCTTGGAGAGTTCAGCCAGCTCACTGCGGGAAGCATCACTCCTAGAAATAAGGAACAAGAAACTGATGAATCGTACAGGAGCCAGCACAGTATTATTCACACAGTAACTGCCCCATGCCTATACTTGCAGGAAACGGTTCCATCCTGAGAAGATCAAGCTGGCTTTACAGGTTCACATGTCTCTTCTCCACTGCAGACTGCAACTGAAAGCCACTAGATAAGCTACACCAACTATTAAAACCTGCAGCGTTAACTCAACTTTACAGCTTCACTATCCACTTTACAGCTTTACAGCTTTACAACTTTACAGCTTCACTATCCCATAGTGAAGGGGCCACTGGAGGTTAAAACATAAGTCACAGCATTGCTACACTCCTCCCTCTACCTTGATCTGCAAACTCTCTTAAGAGAATCCTGTTTTGTGTTAGTTTCAGGCTTTAGACTAATGTCAAGATCTTAGACTTTTCACCATAACGTAACAACTAAGCCCAGCTTAGATCTGACAGTGTGTGCCTGCCACCAGTTTAATCATGATAAGAACTAGAATTCCACTACCTATCCAACTTGAGTGCATGTGGACACATACAGAATTCTAACACAGCAGATGGACAAACTGAGCAATTGTTTAAAAATGTCTCTTCCCCCACCCAACAACTATAATAAAAAAACCTTTGAAGTAGTGGAGACAGTAGGCACATGAATAAGCACAAGGTGGTTTCTGTGGCCCTGGCTTTACATCTGTGCCTCTTGTACTAGCCAAATTGCAGGGGAAAATAGTTTTAAAACCTCTAACCAGAACATACATGCATTAAGATAAAAAGTAATGTACACTCCACATTAAACAGATTCTGTCTACTGCCTAGTTTCTCATGACAAGAACACTGCATGTTTTCCCATTTCTAGCGGCAGCCACCTCGTGCAGCCATCCCTACTTCTACAACTCTCCAAGCTAACGACAAACAGCTTGGTTCTTGCCCAACCTGAAATATGACCCCTGGTGTATTGCATGCTGGGTGGTGACCTACAGCGAAGAGGTTAAGCAAGTCTCCCTGGCCTGCAGTACACTCACCTGACAAACAGGATCTTCTCCTTAGCTTGGGGCTGATCTCGCTCCGCTTCAGCTGCCAACTGCTCCGCCCGCTGCTCTAACAGTTTCATGTCATCCATGCCACTCTGCCCAGGTGCCAGGTCAGACACTGAAACCAAAAGACAAGCAGGAGGGAAGGGCAGAGGAGGGGTTAGAACGGAACAGGAGATGTAGCAGCAGACACTCCTCTACCAGGACCTGTGCAGGGGGTGGGGGGGCGAGACCTACCTGTGCCTGTGGCGTTGCTGTACACCTTCAGCATCTGAGAGGCCATGAAGTTGACTTGTGTGTTGTAGGTCGCTTGCACGCTTCGTTTAATGCGAAGCATCTCCCGGATAGTGTCTTCGTTCCCATGCCGGATCTCAAATTCCTTCCATGTCTGCCAGAAATTGGCAGTAGTCTGGCAGGAGAAGAAAAAGTGGTTTGAAGTGTGGGGTGGGGTGGGGAAGAAGGCAGTCACTGCGCAGTTCAACAGATCAAGCGGAACTTCTCCTTCCTGCCTCACTAGTCTTTCCCCTGAGCTCTGCTATGGGAAAAGCAACATGGAGCTGTGTCTGTGTACAGAGATGAGATGTTACTGTGCAGTGTATCTTCTGCACCAGAAATGGAAATCCTTGCATCTTTGCAATAAATAAGTTACCGGTATACTAACGATAATAATAATAATAATAATAATAATAATAATAATAATAATAATAATAACAATGCCGAAAGAGTTATCCTTGAACATAATGGAGAGCTAGCTTTTCTCACCTTCCCACACTGGGTGCTAAAAGGCTTTGCTCAGGGAGATGTATGACTAGTTCTCTAGTGTGTGGGAGAGATCATAGAATCATAGAATTGTAGAGTTGGAAGGGTCCCCGAGGGTCAACTAGTCCAACCCCCTGCAACGCAGGAATTGCAGCTCAAGAACCCCTGACAGATGGCCATCCAACTTAATTAGAAACTTCTCACGAAGGAGAGTCCACCAGGTGACTTACTCGGGGATCACACATCTGCGAACAGTAGGAATAGATGGCCCGAGCTCGGTCTATTTCGCCCAGCTTGCACTCCATGTCGGCAAAGCGCAGGCACATCTCCCGAGCGTGTTCATCTGTCAGCACCTGCAATGGGGATACGTGTTAAAATTGCACCCTGACCGTCAATGTTACTAAAATGGCTAACTACATGTTTCTAAAATGGCTAACAAGTTAAAAACAAAAGCATCCAAACACATATTGCAAACTGAAAGGGACGCAATAAGAGCACAGCAGCAGAAAAAGACCCAAGTTGAATTGATGTTAAGCAGTCCTGTTGCATGATGACAAATATTTGTGTGGACACCCAAGTGAGCCTCCCCGAAGGGCAGCCTTCCAAAGGTTGGGGGGCGCAATCAAAGGGACTGGCTCACTCTCTGCTATCCATCAGCCCAGTTTCTGAAGTGGACCTCAGGGCACAAGCAGGTATCTCTGGGAAGTGGTCCCAAGCTGTATAGGGCTTTATAAAAAGGTAGCACTCAACACTTTGACCTGTGCTGAATAATAGCAAAAACAGCATATTGCACAATATCCTCATAGTTGTAATAGTGATTACAGAAGCTGTATTTGTATTTACCCCATATCATATAAGGGAACACACTCCTATTCAGCCATTACCTAGCAGACTACTTCCTCTCTAGGCGAGGGCAAGAGACTTATCCTGGAGTTTTAAACACAGCATTATTTATTTGGAAAGAAGGAACTAACCTCAATAGCCTTCTCGTAGATGCTACGTGTGTGTGTGACCCCATAGATTTCAGCTGCTCTCTTGATGTAGATATTGTACATGTCATACTGCTCCGAAGGTTGCACAGCCTGAGTGGCCCTCTCATACACTGCCATGGCATGGCGTGCCAGCCCATATTCTTCCTCCAGTTTGGCATACAGCAGGTAGATAGCTGTGAACAGAGAAGTAATTAAAGCAAAACTACATTCCACCCCCAATCTTTGGGTCAACTCTTCTCACCAAGACATTTTGGCCCTGTATGGACTATGTTAGTGACACTCCAGATACCATAGGAAAAGTTTTAAATAAGCACTGCCCCAAGGGAGAATTATTCAGATTGTCCTCTTGCACTGAAGAGGATGTGACAGAGATGTTCTCTCCATCTCAATGGCTCCTGCTGGGCAGGAACTTATCTGGCCTCAGTACAGATTGGCTACCCTTCAGATGTTTTGAACTACAACTCCCATGATCCCAGACTACTGGCTAAGCCAGCCCAGATGGGAACTGCAGTCCACAACCTCTGGAGACTACCATGATGGCAACCACTGGGTTATGGATGCAGATGCCCTCTGGCTCGCTTTGGGAGCAAGTCCTCTAGCTTTGGCCTTGCTGCTTCCTGTATCTCTGCTTCCTTTGCCCAGGAAAACAGGACTGGGCTTTTCCCATTATCCATCAGCTCCCACCCACCCATCTTGACCCAGCCCCAGGCTTTTACTGCCTCTGCTGCCTTGCAACAGAGCACAGTTCTGCTTACTTTTAGCATATTTCTGGGGGCAGCCATCTAGAGCCTGTTCAAAGAGGTCCCGTGCACGCTCCAACTTCTTGCCACCATAGCGGTCGGTGAATTTGGTAAGATAGGTGTTCCAAATGTCATACACGTTTGGCCACTTGAACAATGAGATGCCCCTCTCATACGCCTGCAGGAGAGAAGGAATGGTAAGAATAAGACAGCAAAAGCTTTCTTCTTGTTGGTATACTCTTGCCTATATGAAAACCACCATATTGAGTCAGGTGATTGTGGTCTATGCAGTCCAGTACTATCTGCTCTGGCTGACAGCAGCAACCCAATATCTCCAAAATAGATAAATCTTTTCCCAGCTTTGCTACCTGAGGGTCTTTTAAACCAGAGATACCAAGGAATGAATCACGGGACCCATTAGCTGAATCCTACCCTCCATGCTAATCTTTCCAAAGGTTACAGAGATGTAGGATCTGCAGAGTTCCGCTCTGCTACCTAAGAAGTACACCACACGCTGTAGATATTTTGAGCCCCAGGTCCTCTCTCTCAAGCTCCACAGCTTGCAGCAGGCAGCTTTTACGATTCAGTGGCACCCAAACCAACCAGATGGGCAACTTCCCACTCCCCCAGCTGCAATGAGAGCAGACAGAGGTATTGATACGGCCAACTCACCTTGAAGCTCTCTTCAAAGTAGCTGTGCTCTTCCAGGAAGAGGCCATAGTTAATGATGATTTGTGGGGTGGCAATGCGCAGGTCCAGAATGCGGTCATACACGGCTTTAGTAGACTAGGGGTGGCGACATAAAGAAACTTCAATATTAGGCTGAATCACAAAGAGACAGCAGAGTTACAGAGACAGCTTGGGGCCCTCAGTCACTGTCCCTTCCCCAGCTATGCCCAGAGATACAGAGGGAGGAGAGCAGGAGGGAGGAAACAAGTCTCTATGGTCAATACAGCAGGGCCTTTTAATGCAGAGCTGCCAGGGCTGCTGCCCACAGCTGCTCAATGCAAGCGGTAAACAAGGCTCCCTATTACCGTCAAAGGGAATTGGTAGGCCCCAGTTGGACTGTCAGAAAATATGGGAGCAAGAACTGTAGCTACAGACTGCTGTATGCTTCACATAGTGCTTTATTTATCGATTAAATTTGTCAACTACTTTATCTTGTCCAAGGCAATCCACAGCGACTTGCAACCAAACAGACAATAAACCTCACATAGATACATTAAAACCAAGAGAAAAGGGAAATGCATTAAAAAATATCCCAGCCGCTTCTAAAAGGCTAGCTAGAAATAATCATGCATAAAAGGGGGAAATATTGAAGGCAGGAAAGAAGTCAGAAGAGCCCAGATAAATATGCTGCAAGAAGCTACGGGTACCAAAACCCACTCAGTTTCTTGAAGTAGACTTTGCTTCAGGGATCGGGAAGTCGAGGGCTTGAGTTGTGCAAGGCTGCTCTGCTACTGACTTACAACAGCTCCATGTAACAGAGCCAGTTCTCTGGGCCCTAACGCTCCTCTCTAGCCAGGCACAGGAAGCAGCTGATGGAGCATGACAGCCCCCCTCTCCATGTCTCAGCATCATACTATTTCAAAGCCAAAGCCATGATGAAAGGGGAGGAGAGGAGGGTACAGTCTCTAGAATAGCTTAAAGATGACTAGGAAACAGTGAGGGTCTGTTGTTTTGGGTGGTTCAGAAGATCTCCAAGTATAGCATTAGCTAGCAAACCATGAGGTCCATGGAATACCTAAGCACTGTTTTTTTGCCACTCAAAAGCAAAGGAATGCCAATTCAAAAACCAGCTCATTTGTGCCTAGCTAAAGCTTTTTTTTTTTTTTTTTTTTTTTTTTAAAGAAGACTGTTTTGGGAAGGCTGTTGAAGTGGCAAAAAGTAATTCACTTTCAGCACAGCTTGTCCCAGTGGTTAATCCTTTTGCCTGCTAAACTGGAGCCGGATTTCTAATTTGTCTTTAGTCTAATTCCCAGATGTTGACCCTTATTCTGTCTCTCCCTGCTAGTTCAAGGAGACATTTACTGCCCCACAGTACTTGCTTCCTTGGATAGTTCTCAGACACTTCTGGACAGAAGATGATTAAAGCTGATTGAATAATACTTCCAACAGCCAGAGAGAAGTGCCATAATAGGAAAGAAGAACAGAAACCCTAAGCTAATGCTTTTCCTGTCTGGATGAGGAGGGCTTCTATGACTGCTCCAGACAGGAAAAGTTGGCGCTTGCCCTTCCCACAACTCCAGAAGGCTCTGACAATGGAGGCCAGGTAAGGTAAGGCCACTTACCTTGAAGGTGCCAAGGCTTTCTTCCAGGTCAGCCAACATAGACCAAACCTTGAGCGACTTGTAGACACGGTTCTGCACAGGTTCTGAGGAATCAAAATACTCTGCTTTCTTAGCTGGGATGGCTGTGGCTTTCTGCAGGGACAAGAGAAAACAGATGCCGGTGAAATTGGGAGAAGCCGATCATATGGAAGTCTAGCAGCACACCCTGATGATTAAGGGTAGAATTCACATAGCACTAAGTGGGAAACAAGGCCTGCTCAAGCAAGATGCCCCCCCCTTCTCCCCGTGTGCCCCCTAAACCTGTTCTGAGGAGCCTCTAACTTCCAGAGCAGACTTACTTTTTGGGTCTGTGTGTGCGCGCGCATGCGTGCGTGCGCAGAGGAGTCCTGTTGTGGGAACAGGCCTTGTTTTGCGCTTGCAACAACTTAGCTGAATCCCACCCTAAGAATGTACCTCTCTCGCTCTTTACATATAAATTATCTCTGCAGACAGGAAGATTGGGTGGCCTCACATAATTAGAAATACAAAAGCTTAGAAATCTTGGTTTCCTACTTTCTTATTTAGCCACAGCGCACCATTCAGCTAATAACGGTGCTTCCCTCTAGCACCTAGAGTGGCTGGGGAGACCCGGCCAGATGGGCAGGGTATAAATAATAAATTATTATTATTATTATCCCTGAGATTCAACCACTAGAGTTCCAACTCCATTCAAGGAGATGTGGACAGAAGAAAGGAGTCTTATTTTTGATCGCATGACTATACACCCTTAACTCCGAAGTAATCCTTTGGGAACCCAAAAAGCAACACTTCTGGATTATCAGATGCCTGCCGCCCTGTTTCTGCTCACCCGCAGGATGCGCAGCGCTTGGTCATAGTTCTCATGCCGCAACTCCATCTCGCCATATTCGCACCAGACGCTGGCAAGCTCATCCACTTGCTTGAAGTTCACCTTGGTAGCCTTTTCAAAAATGGTTCTGGCCTGGGAACAGTAAGATAGGCAAGGTGAGGGGGAAAGCAGGGCCAGCAAGAGCCCCCAGTTTCAGCATCTCCTCTCCTTGGACTAGGCTATGTGGTGTGGCAGGTCATCCGAGTAATGCTGCGTCACCAAGGTTGGGTGGCTTCCCGGAGTTTGGATTAGGTTGACTGAATGTAAGACTCGCTCACCACAACCAAAATTCCTGAATCAATTTACAACAAGAATGAAACACAGTAACAAAAATGCATGGAGTTAAGCCTGAGGCAGCTGTTGTGAAGGGCATTTGCAACATAGAACCCGACTCTCTGTTGTGCTTCTGGGCAGCAGGTAGGAAAGCAAGGCAGGAAACATTTTGAAAGACAAGGACAGAGCAGCGTTAGCCTTCCAAACCCATGCATCACTCACGTCTTCGATCTGTCCATTGACCTCGTAGAATTTGGCAAAAGAAACCCACAGCGTATGTGTCTTTCCGGTGGCTTTAAAGGGGTCGACAGTCTGCACCGCTTCTGTGTATGTGTTGATGATCTGGAGGAAGCAGGGAGAGAGGTAGAAGAAAAGAAAAGATTGAGCTCTGGTAGGTTCCTAGGTTCCTTCCTTCCTGTACGGTTTGGTGGCTGTAGCTGCGAAGCACAACACAGAGGAACTGGGAAGTGCCAACTAGTACAATCCCAATGAAGATTTTATTGTAGAAAACAGCCTGCTTCTATGCAGATCTAGAAGGCCACCGGATGGTGACAAGTGGGAGAACTGGCTCCCCATTTCCAGCTTAGCCCTGTATGGCAGGTCAGTCTTCTAGGCAGCAGCTTAATTAGACCGGCATGAGTACCCATCTATGAATGCCCTTCTGAGCAAATGTGGAAACTCCAATGTGCTGAGCACCCATTAGTTGACAGAAGCTTTTTGAAACTTCATGAAATTTGCTTGGGGTGGAGGAACCCCAGTGGGCGAAATGCTGTGTCAACTTCCATCAGTGAAACAACCAACGTTGGGTGGCAGCAACTCCTTGGAGGGTATTCAGATTCAGCTCCATACCCTAAACTTCACCATTCATCACTGATGCTGCAACCCGGTGTTTAATAGAAGGGGAACACGCTAGCCTGAAAGTTCAGCAGCTCCCTCGTTCCCAGAGCTGGGTCTGCTCATGCAATCCCTACTGTGGGGATTTCCTTACCTCGCGAGGTTTGCCTTCATACAGCTTCACCCGCTTGTGCCACTCATGGACGTTGTGAGGATTCTGGCGCAAGAGGACACTGTTAAGAAGCAAGGGCCGGCGTGTGATCAGCTGCTCAAAGCGAGCCAGGCGCAGCTCCAGGTCCACGTCATCTGTTTCCCCAGGGAGGCAAAAGAGCAGGAATGAGAGATGGTGCAGGAAGGCAGCTACTTGCAACTGAAATTCCCCCTCTATTTTCTCACCTACACATTCCATACCTATAGCTATGCCCTGGGTTCCTTTGGGAGGAAGGGCAGGATTATATATATATATATATATATATATATATATATATATATATATATATATATATAATATTAGATATTATATTATATTAATATCCCCCCCAAGCTCCAAAGGATGTCCACAAAATGCAAGGATACGAATTGAGAATTCCTGTGTCCACATCCAATGGCCAAAGGAGAGAGAAGCTCTTTTAACATAAGGCTTTATCAATGATGCAACCCCAGGGAGAAACGCCCATCACAACTTGAAAAAGTTTAGGGAGAACTGAGACATCCTCAGGAGCCTCAGCAACTCTGGCATGCATTCTCCTAGATGCAGTCTGGAGAAGAATTTCTTCTCTTCCGAAAGGGAAGGAGGAGCAGCACCTGCTTTCTACCACCTGCGCTGCTCTTACCCTCCTCCTCACGTCCCATCTCAGAGCTAGTCTCCATCTTGGCAGCGATCATGCTCTCCTCAAATTGGGCGTAGCTATCGAACACCTGAGTGAAATCCCGCACTGTCATCACAGTCTGTATGGCTTCTTCGTAGACATCGCGAGCCTAAGACAGAGAAGGTGAAGGGATTACTGTTCCAGTCTGCAAAGCAATGCCTGTGGTCTCTGTTCCCACTGCCAGCTACCAAGCAGCTTCGACTTCTCTAATGGTTTTCATGGGAAATGCTCTTATGAAAGCACAGATCACCACTCAATATGTATCCACTTATATGGAACTCAAAGCTTTTGCTTATTGTGGGAGGAAATGGTGGGCCAAGAGAAACTGCCTCTGGGATGAAAATGATCTACAAAGAGGTTATTTGGAACAGGCAACAGAAACTTCCTTTGCCAAGAAAGAGCAGGTACCCACAACTCAGTCCAAAGTGACAACTGCATTATAACAGCTTTCAGGGCTCACCCTATATTTAACAGTGATGTTCAGGCTGGGGGAAATCACACCCTAGGTTGCCTATCAAATCCAAAGTCTATTGGCTAAATCAGTAAAGTTTCAACCTGGGGTGCCTTGAATGATGGTCAGGGTGCCATGGGCAACACTGGCCTTTGTCCCTCTTTCCTTCCCTCCCTCCTTTGATGCCCTCTTACGTCTCTGGCTCCCAAAGGCTTGCACGGCTGCTTGTTGCAGCAGCCCTTGCTAAAAGCTCCCCAGGCGAATGGTGCCTCTGGGGCTGGCCAGGGGGTGCTTCCCAGGCCCCTGTGGGGCAGTGTGAGAAGGCACCTCTCTTTGGGGTAGGGGAGCAGCTCAGAGACCAGGAGCGGAAGCTGCAGCTGCCCAGAGGACTCCCAAGGAGAGGTGAAAGGAGAGGAGGCTGAGGGGTGACATAACTGGGCTCCTGAGTCCCACAGGGGTGCCGCAGAAAGAATGTAGTTGGTCAAGGGAGCCGTGGACTCAAAAAGGTTGAAAACCTCTGGGCTAAAGTAATGCCTTTGATTCTAATTTGAGGAGGAATCAAGTTACAAGATCCCCCAGAAGTTTAAACCTGAACAACTGAGGGCTTGTTCAGATGTCCCAAAGGAGGAAACACGTTATTGAGTACTAATTCTAAGTCTCCTCCGGCTGTCCATAAATCACATTTTTTTCACCTGTCTGCTGACCTCAGGACCAATTTAAAAAGCAAACAAACAATGATTTCTAAAAATCTACCTGGCATAACATTAAGACATGGAAATCTTGCTTGTTATGTACTGTCACACCAGAAAGCACTAGGATTCTTATTTGTTTTCCCTAGTGACTTTTCACAAACTTGGAACACTTTATGTATTATAAGGCACTATGAATTCTTCTGATGGGCAGAAAGGCAGAACAGAAATAATATAATAAAAGAAAAAAACCATAGGAGATACACCCACTATCCTTTGTCCCTCCTCTATGCTCAGTAACCTTCCTCTATTGCCAATCTTCCAGATTTTTCCATTTCCATTTTTGTTTGCTGGCTTGTAAGGATTTCTGTTGGTTATTTTGCCTACTGTTCATTATCTGATCCCTACAAGCTCAGTAAAAGCCTTATTAAAAGAGTGAATTAGGAGAAGAGTGGAGACAGACAATAGCTCTTTTTAAGTGAGTTCAAAGTAATCTAAAAGAGGCTTCCCTTCTGGTCAAAAAGGTTTTCAGAACAAAGTCTGATTAGTAGGGGTACATGTGGGTGGCACGTATTTACCATTACTAGCAGACTTTTGTTCAAACTGTCTTCAGCCCTTCATAAAAATTAATGTCTGTCTCCAACCCAAGATTTTCACCAAATAAAGGTGAGATCTTGCTCAGACCAGACGAATGAGGAATTTAAGAGGAAATAGCTGAAAGACTTGAACATTACACTCCGTGCCATTTTGAAGTTCCCCCTGGGATGTGACTCCAGCCAAGTCCCTGCATCACAGCACAAACCCTCAGGCCCAGGTGACTACCTTCTCAAAATGCCCACTGCGGATGTAGTAGTCTGCCAAGGAACACCACAGCTTGCCCAGCTGGTCGGTGAAGCGAGTCAGGCCGCCCCGGATTATGGCCCCCACATTGAGGGACTTCACCTTGTCCGGATTCTGCGAGATGAGGTCACAGAGCTCGTGCCACAGCTGCAACGGAGAGGACAAGGTGTCAGAGAGATCTTGGCAACGCTGAGAGGCAGGAAAAGCATCAAGTGCACAGGTTGTCCTGCAGCAGGCATCTTTGGATGAAGGAGAAGGGAGATCCTCCATAAAATTTTGGAGGGCTGACTGCCAGCTACCACGAGCCTCACTTGATAGTTGGATTTCCCCTCCTTGGAGATGAAGCGTTCATCATTCACCACAGCGGCAAGGCGGACAGCAGCCTCATCCAGGCGGTCAATGGAGCGCAGATACTCAATATATTCCTCAGCATTCTCCGGGCTCAGCTGCAAGATAAAAACACGTACAGCTCAGAATCCACCAGAATGCTGACAAGAGCAAAATAGTGGCAGTAGAAGAGCTAATGTAGATTAATTGCAGCACTGCTAGAAATGCCAACTCAAGGTTAGCTAAGAATATAAGGATTAACTTACAACCCTTTGTGCATAGTGTGTTATAGCTAATTAAGATTTGTCGGGGGAACAAGTGTGCTTTCTTTTATGCAATATGACAAAATTTTCACTTATTCAAAAATTAAAATAAAAAGCAGGAGATTAAACAGACTACTATCTACAGATTTAGAGCAGCCAGCATTTTGTAAAGAGGTGTCCTAGTTCAGGAGTCCTAAGCAAAGGGTTTCAGACCCAGAACCCCTCTTTAAGTCCATCTGCAATGCAGAGTTGGCATATGTTTGTTTATCCTCGCTGTAGGGTGATCAGATGCAAAAAAAGTACAAGCACCTTGCATCTTTATCAGATGTATATAAGAGAGAGTTGTAAAAGATGGAATTTGTCATGTAGGGCTGCAAAAAACCTGTCCCTGCTGAAATTTCCTGTTCTGCGAAACTACTGAAGGTTAAGGGATTGTGGCTTCCTTTGCATCTGGTGTCTCAGTTTCTTTAAAAATAACAGAAAAAAAGAAAATTATTGAGCGCCACTGATGTAATTTACAACAAGTTTCTGGATCTCAACTCCCAGCTGAAGGCCAGTTCTTGAGTTAACACAATGAAATGTGCATTAGTATTTCTGGAAAATCTCCCTGATCTGATCTAGAGAGGTACCCAATTAAATAACACTTTTGTCCAATACTCTCCCTTTGAGAAGGGATTTCTCTTTGCTGAAAAAGCAATTTTATTGTTCTCTGTCATAAATGCAATCAATCAAATAGGTAAAGGTAAAGGGACCCCTGACCGTTAGGTCCAGTCACGGACAACTCTGGAGTTGCGGAGCTCATTTCGCTTTATTGGCCGAGGGAGCCGGCATGACTAAGCTGCTTCTGGTGAACCAGAGAAGTGCACGGAAATGCCGTTTACCTTCACGCCAGATTTATCTACTTGCACTTTGATGTGCTTTCGAACTGCTAGGTGGGCAGGAGCAGGGACCGAGCAACGGGAACTCACCCCGTCACGGGGGTTTGAACCGCCGACCTTCTGATCGGCAAGCCCTAGGCTCTGTGGTTTAGACCACAGCGCCACCCGCGTCCCGCGAATCAATCAAATATTTTGGTGCTATTGAAGAATTTGTTCCACAGCCTTCTGATCTCTCTGTACCCTCTCTAGCCACTTCCAAACACTATGAGTACCCAAGTCAAATACAGTATAGTATTCCAGTAGAAGTTTCGTAAGGGCTATGCACAAGACTAAAAGCAGGACAAGAATTCATTCAGTGCTAATAATGAAAAGGAGCCTAAAAGAGAAGAAACCCATTTAGGCACTCATTGCACAAGGAAGACAACACCTTCTCTACAAAGATTACGCAGATGGCTCAGAGGTGGAAGAGTTTGGTAAGACAAATTAGTTGGGGACATGTGAGCTCCCTTACCTTCAGGTACCTGCGGTAGACCCGTACAGCTGTCTCGGGTAATGGATACAGGCGCACAAACTTCAGGTAGAGTGGCCAGATACGATGGTGCTGTGTGATGGGCAGGGCCCGGAGTGCTCGGTCAAAGGTCCTACGGGTGCGGGTGATCCGACACTGGTCCATAAGAAACTGGCAGTAATCTAGCCATATCCGAGGCATCTACAATCAGACAGATACAGTGGTACCTCGGGTTAAGTACGCTTCAGGTTAAGTATGCTTCAGGCTAAGAACTCCGCTAAGAACAGAAATCGTGCTTTGGCAGCGCAGCAGCAGTAGGAGGTCCCATTAGCTAAAGTGGTGCTTCAGGTAAAGTACGCTTCAGGTTAAGAATGGACCTCCGGAACGAATTAAGTACTTAACCCGAGGTACCACTGTAATAAGAAAATAGCAACTCCCTTTGGGGATCCGACCGAAGGTTAACATTGTCCCATGGCCTGCTTCTAACAGCAACAGTGGCTTGCATCTAGACAGTCAAGAAAGTCACTGCCTCTGAATACAGCTGTTCCATTTTTAGAAATTCTGCTTAATGGACTCCACTAATTTATCTATTTCTTTATTCAAAAAGCCAACGAACTTACTTGCAAGCTCCACACTTTGTAATACTAGGGTTGCCATACGTCTGGAATTTCCCAGACACAGCCAGGATTCAGCCATCCGAAACAATGTCCAACAACTTTTTTGTGTTTCCTTTTTGCTTATCCTAAACCTATTGCAATCAATTACCGTATTTTTTTGTGTATAAGAATAGGTTTCCCCCCTAAAAAATAATGTCCAAAATTTGGGGGCATCTCTAATTTCACTAGGAGACTCAAATCTCCTTTATTTTTTATTTTTTGAATAAAAAAATTCTCTACAAAATGGCTCATCAATTTATAAACCCTTCAGTGATTTTTGTTAAGGCTTTCTTCTTAAGGAAGGCACTCCCCCATTATTTTTATCATTTCCTTCCCATTGCTATGTGGCATCTACAACAGTTTCTGAGACAAACTCACAGATTTAGGCTAAAGATTGTTGTTTTTAAGAGAGTTGAAAGTGGTATACTAGAGCCATTATGATTGACTCACTTTTCCCAGGTGTTACTAGCCCTCTAAGCATATCACCAACCACTGTACCTTGTGCATGAAGACCAGGGCACGCTCATGACAGTTGTTCACTTCTTCATAGCTGGGATCCGTTACACACTTGCTCTTTACCTGCTTCCGTCGCTGCTTAAGATAATTATACCATAGCTTGTAACTGCAAAACACAAAGGGGGCAACTATTAACATTAAAGTAAAAGATTTTACCATATTCCTCCCAGCTCTCATTACTAGGGGAGTTGGGTGATCATGGTGCCTTGCTCCTGAAATAAACCAGGGAAAGATCAACAGGGTCAGCAAGGGGTTCCATCTGTTGAGGGTATTCCTGTCTGCTTTCAGAAGAGACCAGAAAACATATCATAAGAAACTCCCCTCAGCTCTGGAGAAGTTAAGAGTTAGCCTTTCATTTACATTTTTTATACAACAATGTCTTATGAAAATCTGGATTGAAAAAGGTTATCCTACTACCTTCATGCAGTTTGCTAAAACACTTTACATAAAAGAAAGATACACAAATGCATACCTGCCTGGCAATTCCTTAAGAGCTCTCTCATAGATCAGATTCAAGATATGCTTAGGAGCATTTTGCTTGAACTCAATGTAGCGGATCCAACACTTGACAGAGAAGGGGTTGCGCAATATTTCTTCTTCATATTGCAAGTCTTCCTCTTCCTGTGTAGGGGTGAGGAGCAAGGTGATGTAAATTTAGAGAGAGGATGTACTATTATATTTCTTTGTGCGGCACCGTTATAACTTAGGCACTCCCAATGCTATCTTCAGGCTTTTGAAAAATGCTACCTAATTTTACATGTGAGCATATGAAAAATGAACAGAAAAATCATCTGTTCATATTTTACTGCAGCCACAAATTCACTAAGTAATCTTAGCAGTCTCTGGCCCCAGCTTTAAGCTCAAATTTGGGTGTGTGTGTGTGTACAATCTTACCTTACAGGACTACTGTAAGTTAGTAAGGACCAAAGCAGATATTATAGAGCAGCATTTTTCAATCTTGGGTCCCAAATATTGTTGGACCACAACTCCCATCATCCCTGACCACTGGTCCTGACAGCTAGAAATGACAGGAATTGTAGTCCAACAGCATCTGGGAACCCAAGGCTGAGAAAGGCTGTTACAAAGAATCATACAACAGCTATCACTCTAAGCCTCTTCCTTTTTAAATGTCTACTTAAAATACCATAGAGTGACATCATGATAAGCACCCCACTTTAACATCATAGGCTGGCAGAAGCAGTATAATGATGTCATATCACAATCTTTTTTGGTATTGAATGTTACAAGAAGGAGTGAGTCAAAGGGCACAAAGAGACAGTGGTTCTCTCTTGTAACAACACTTGGCCTGGCTATGAAATACCATACGGTACACAGGACATTTTGAACACTTAAAATTCGCTGCACGAATGCAAAGTAGAATTATTGTGCAAGGCTATCACTCAGCGACTCGCCATTAGGACTACATCGCTTTTCCTTGTCTTGGTTCAACCTTGAGGGGAAAGAACTCTGCACATGTTCGAAGCAAGCCTCGCCTTTTATTTCGACGGCGGCGGGTGGGGGGGAGAGAATTAAGTTCTGTGGGCGAAAGGGAGCTCGGCCTAGGGGGGACCCGTCCGAGCATTTCACCACCGGACACCCTCCCACCGGGCCCTACTCACGAAAAAGAGCTCCCGCTTCCCCAACACCGTCTCCAGCTCCGGCATCTTGGACTCTTCCCCACTCCGAACGAGCGAGCGAGGCGCACGGCAATGACGCACAAGCGCAGCTGCAGTTCAGAGCTCGAGTTCTCTCCGCCGCTCGCGTCACTTGGCCAGCAACAGTCCTATTGGTCATCCGACAGGGAGGGCATTTCCTTCCGGCCTTCCGGCCGCCATGTTGCTTGCGGGCGCCATCTTCGGAAGACTTTAGGGGCGTGGCATATGACGAGGGTGGGCGGGGCCCCGTTCAGCATCGGCCAAGCGGCGCTATGGGGGTGAAGCTGGAGGTGTTCCGGGTCTGTGGCGCGCGGGGTCCTCCGGGGGTGGGGGTCGGAATTTCTCTTTCGCAGACAGAAAGGGGCGGGGTCTTGTGCAGCTCCCCCGGGGCAAAAAACCCATCTGGTGACTCCCCCCGGCAGGCTCTCTCTTCACTCTTGGGAGCGCGCTGGCCAACATGCAAGTTTAAGATAAGATCTCCCCCCCCCCCGGAGCCCTTCACGTGCCTCGGAGAGCTTCGGTTTTATGCGTTAAAATATATAACTGGAAGGGCAGGCAGCTCGATCGCTCGATCTTATTTTCAAGGCAATAGATGTAGTTTTGAATATCTGTTAGGTTTCATACATGCATAATGTTGGGAAGCACGTAGAAAGAGCAGGTGACGCTTACTCGCGGGTATCTGTAGGGAAATGCCGTCTGTCCTCCCCGAAAAGCAGGTCGGGGTGGTTACAATTCCAATGCGGAAACTGGTGAAATGCGCTGCTCGTTAATGTGCCCGAGGTGCCACTGCGCCCTGCGTCTTCCTTCGCCGGCCTAGAGAGAAGCACAGCTCTTGGTGTTGCCACCGATCCTTTCCTTCTCTCCCTCCGCATCCTGGTGCACAATCACTTCACCTGCAACCTAGATGTGTTTCTCTTCCTTTCTGCCATTTCTCCTTTCTACCTTTACCTTTTTTTTTACCTTTACCTCTGCCATATGATGGTCGTCCTCATGACCTTTTAGCAAGGGATGAGAGGAAGCTTCTGCCGTCAAGGGCCAGACTGGGCTAAATCTAATAAAACCCTGCAAAGTGTCCATTTGCTGGATTTAACCAATGCACCTGTATTACCGTCTGACTTCCTATCTCCTTTCTCTTGCAGATGATGCTGTATTTATCTTTTCCCGTTGCTATGTTCTGGATTTCAAATCAGGCAGATTATTTTGAAGAATATGTTATCAAGCGGAAGGTCAGTTTTGTCATGTAATTAGAAAGGGAAGAACAGGGTGGACTAATGAAATCATTTCCAAACCTTTCCTGTGAGTTTTCCCCCCCTGTTTTTTGAAATTCTCATGCTGATTTCAGCTCTGGAATTGGAAAAGAAAAACCCAGGCTTCCTTTTATTGCATTTTACTCAACAGCCATTTGCTGGGAGCCTGGCTTCTACAAGCAAGTATGCAAAAGGTGGCATTGCACACAATACATCTACCGGTAGTTGCTTCTGGTCTGCTGTTTAGCAGGAGTTATTGGTCTGTAAATAAACAAAATTTATAATAAGTGGAACCTGCAGCAAAATGTTGCAGCATATCTTCTCTATATTCTATGACTACTGAGCATTCTTAACCCTCGGCTATTGGGGGGGGGCATTGCCTCCTTCAGTTTTAGCTTTAAAGAACCCCCCCCCCCACTTCTGCCACTATCAGGATTACCCCAAGCATTCCGATGCTGTTCCCTTGGTGGCCCCGTTTGGGTTATGCTACTGACTGTACTTGATACCTGAACTATTAGGAAAATAAACAAGATTTTTTTCAACTGTGTCAAGAGGCCAGGACTTACCGTATCTCTTTCTTTCCTAGGTAAAAGATCTTCTTAGGCATGAGACTCTTAATCTCAGGGCCTTAGGTTTGAACCCCAGGTTGGACAAAAGATCTCTGTATTTCAGGGGGTTGGACTAGATGACTCTAGTGTTCCCTTCCAACTCTACAATTCTGATTTTATCCCCAGTGACAGTCTCTTGAAAATTAGGAAGACTTTTCAGTTCTCATAGAATTTTGGTTTGTTCGCTCACTCCAGCTGGCTGTATTTCCCCTGCCCTCTTGGTGTTTTTGACAAATTTACCTGCTTTCTGCTTGTATGGCAGTGGAAATTTAGGTGGCATGGTTTTAATCTGTTTGACTTTCTAATAATATGATCCCCTTTTTGATCGTTTTCCTTCAGAGAGAGATATACCCACCTGAAGATAATGACCAGGTAAATATGCCTCAGCAATGAATACTGTATGTCTAATCGAGGAGTGGGGAACCTGTGGCTTTCCAGCTGTTGGCCTGCAGGTCCCATCTTTCCTGACCATTGGCCTTGCTGGCTAGGACTGATGGGCATTGGGATTCCAACTGGAGGACCACAAGTAGCCTACCCCCGGTCTAAGTGAACAGATAATTTATGATGAAATTGGCACTTCTGTCTTCTCCAGAGAAAAGAACTGGAAGACTTCAAGGAGAGAATGAGGAAGAAACACGAGGAGCGGATGCTGCAGGCAGCTAAGGAATAATGATGTAGCATCATCCCCTTTCTCCCCAGGGTTTGATGCACTCTCAAGAAAGTTGTCATCACAAATCTCCTACTTTAACTTAATAAATGCCCTCTAAAACACTTTTTGTACTAAGAGATGAAGGGAATTGCAGTGCAGTTTCACTTTGCATTCCTGAATAATGGTTCTGTGCATGACTCCATGGCCGTCAACGGAAAATGGAAAGAGGATATACCGTAGGCTACTTCCTTCGTGTTCTTCTGGCTCTTGCTGGGTGAAGCTGCTGAACCCTGTTTGCAAGTTTGGCAGCTGTCTTAGGAGAGTCACTTTGAATAAAAAGTTATTTATAGAAAGACTGAATCTCTGTATGTCTTTTAGTAAAGATATCTGGGTGTCTTCAGAGATGCAAGTTATATTTCACTTGTCCTCCTTGGACTGAAGATCTATTTTATCAAGGTGGGTCCTTCTGCACTGCTTTCTTCTCTCATTGCTCTGGTTTGCACATCACATTAAACCACAGTAAAATAAACTATTGTTTAGTGTGAATGGGCTGCTAAAAGCATGGGTGCAAGACAGATGGCTGAACAGGCCTTTGATTTGCTGGAATATATCATGCAATTTTATGAAGACGGGAGAAAAGTAGTTTGGTGCTACAGGTGAACAGCCTGCTGTGATCTCTCTTACATTTTGCCAAACTTTTCCTTCTTGTGACTTCTGAAAACTAAAAGTGCAATCCCACCCCCAGAACTCTATAATTCTGGCAGTCCCATTGTGCAACCACACAGTGCATTGAAAGCTTGATTGTTCAATATTCAAAATCCAACGTACTTTCACGGTGTTCTGTTCTTGCTGGGCATGACCCTGTTCCATAAATGACTACCCATTTTACATTCTGTTCCGAGAAACCTTTTTTAATTGCATTTATACATTTGAGGCAGCACTTGCCTCAATGTCCATGGGAACACTGCTAGGCATGTTAAGAGGGATAGAAGTAGAGGAATCTGATGTGTATGTGGGGGGGGGGACTTTGTGGGTAGAACTGCTTGCATCCTATGGGGAAGCAGTTCCAAGGCTTAGTGGATTTGAGAAACAAGGTGTGTGCTTGTGTCTTGGGTAGTAGGACTGGACAAATATCTCATGCAAGGGCATTGAAAGAACCTCGTTATCAAAAAATATTTGTAGATTACATCTCTACTGCTGGGGTGGAGGAAATGTGAGGTTAAATGGTAGATTTGGGAGAGGAGGTCTTGCAGATCTATGCCTTTAGGAGGACGTGCCAGGATCCTGGGCACTGACAGGTTTGGGGGTTGGACCTTTTACTTTGCCCTTAGCAGCTTCAAGCTGCTTGCCATGGATGCGGTTGATGAAGGAGAAATAATCATCCATGGGTTCAATGGGAGCGACTGATATATCTGAAGCGGCACCTTCTGGTAAAGCCAAGTCCTTGCTCTCCTGTTGAAGCAAAGAGAAAAGTCAGTTTCACCCCAGATTCTTCTTTCATGTCTTCATTCGGCATCTAATCTCATCTGTGACCCTGATAGCCTAAGACTAGCCTGCATGAACATGGATTATACCTTCCTGTACATCAAAATCCCGACCGCAGCAGCTTTGTGCAGTAAACAACCTCTAGTTCCCCATCAGAACCACCATTAGCACCATCCACCCTTTTCTGTCACTTGTACAGTCCCCATTACTATACCGACAGCTCTGGGCACTGGGTAGAATCTCAAGGTCTTCTGTCCTCCTAAGGGCAGGCAACTCTGGTCTATTAAGTCACATCACTTCCAAACCATCTGGAAAAGATGCGTCAGTTGTGAAAGGTACACATCTACTGAAAGACGTTTTGGGGATTCAAGTTTAGGTGAGATGGATGACAACATTCGTTATTACATGGAAAGCAGAAGATTAAAACTTAGCCTGTACTTTTAAGTACTATTTCCATAGCTAGGTTCCTTACCAGTGTTGCTGAGTTTCCACAGGCCTTCATTGCCTGCATCCATCCCTCTCTCAGTCCACACATATGCATAGATTACAAATTTCATTCCTCTCTGCCCAAGTGCTGCTCTTTCAACCACACATACAGCATATATGAGCACACACAACCTATTCAGAAAAGCCTCCCCATGGGTAAAGTGCTCGCCATTCCCCCAACCTACCAAATCCAATTTTTCACAACCCAAAATGCAATGGCCACCCAACTGGCTCTTGCAGGCACTGTGGTGGCCCCGGGCACCAGGTTGGCAATCCCTGCCGTATGGGTACAGTGTTGTTGACGAAAGGTTTCAGTGTGCCTCTGGCCAGATCTGTATATCCTTCAAGTTTCAAGGGTCTGGAACAGTTTGTGTTTCAGAGAAGAATGGCCTGAGGGGATCAGCAATAAGGTTACTTTAAAGACTTAATTATGTGCACTCTTTCAGTTTTAAAGGATCAGTTACAGGTAGGTAGCCATGTTGGTCTGCTGTAGTCGAAACAAAATAAAAAAATTCCTTCCAGTAGCACCTTAGAGACCAACTAAGTTTTTTCTTGGTATGAGCTTTTGTGTGCATGCACACTTCTTCAGATAGTCACCAGACCCTTATATATAGTGAGAGGGTAGGGAGGGGTATTACTCAGAAGGGTGGTGGGAATGGGTGATTAGCTGATAGGTCAACACCTATCAGCTAATCACTCATTCCCACCACCCTTCTGAGTAATACCCCTCCCCACCCTCTCACTATATATAAGGGTCTGGTGACTTCTGTTTCAGTGTATCTGAAGAAGTGTGCATGCACACAAAAGCTCATACCAAGAAAAAACTTACCGTAGTTGGTCTCTAAGGTGCTACTGGAAGGAATTTTTTTATTTAGTTTTAAAGGAGTTATTCATAGTTTGCAAATACGGAGTCTGATACTGAAGTAGGATGCTTAGGCGTTAGCACCGTGTGAAGAAGGAAGATGAATTATGGTGCAGCCAAAGAACTTAGAAGCACTGTGGTTCCTATTACTGTTGTCAGCCAGTATCTTGTCTACTGTCCAGGGAATCAAGGTGCTGTACACTTCAGAGGCAGATCTGGATGAGTTGCTACACATTCTCATCCCAACCTCAAATTGACTGGCTCTAGTGGTAGAATTTGCCCCTTTCAGGCAATAATTACCTCTTCACTTCTGTGCCATGGGAGTGTGAAGATCAGCACTTTCAAATGTGCTTTGGGTGATTTGCAAAACCCTTTTTCCCAGTGCAAGCTGACTTTGGGCCAGGTAGCTTGTGGCAGACATTTACATACATGCCTTTTTTTTTTTTTTTTTTTTTTAAATCCTTGCTGAACGTAGGATGGCAAAGCAGCAGTGTACGTGGTGAATCTCTTCACAAGAAGGAGACCCACGTTGATCTCTGAATAGATGCATCCGCTCTTGGAGTGGAGACAGAAGACGCATCAGGAAGCCAATGTGTGTTCATATGTTTCAATCAGTGATTCTGCTGCCAACTTAATTTGCTGATGTTTTTGTGTTTCCATAGTGCGTTTAAAAAAGAGGAGGAATGACTGGCTCAGGATAGCTACTGACAGGGCCGGCGTGTCCATTTAGGCGAACTAGGCAATTGCCTAAGGCGCCAAAATGGAGGGGGTGCTGGCCAGCCTGCCCCCCGTCCCCTGCCGCCGCCCGGTGCCACCCCAACCAGCGGCGGAGCAAGCAGGTTGGGGCAAAAACCGCGGCGGCGAGGGCGCCAAAATGGAGGGGGCGCTGGCCAGCCTGCCCCCCGCCGCCGCCCGCCGCCGCCCCAACCAGTGGCGGAGCAAGCAAACCGCGGCGGCGAGGGGCGCCCGGCAGGGCAGGGGGCGGGGCACCGCTCCGCAACATGCATCATACGTAATGACGTCACGTGGCCCGCCCCCTCGCCTAGGGCGCCAAAATTGCCAGCACCGGTCCTGGTTACTGAAGCCAGTCTGCACCCTCTTTCTTCAGTCACATTCTGTTAATCATTGGCTGACAGCTGCTTATCTTGTTACAGAAGGTGGTATTATGTTACTCTGCAGTATCAGTGTACCCATGGGTAGATCTTGTTGATGTGTGTGATTTGACCTGGGCATGGCGTACATGGAATTTAAGTCCGGATCAGAACTTGGTCATCACAGACTTGTTGGCTGAGCTTTCTGCTTATATATGAACCATAAGCCACCAAGGAACCCGTGATTCCCAATGCATACAATCCAACATAAAATTATGTGCACTTATGAAGGCTGATGGTGGGTGGCTAACTCTGTGTTGGGCTGTGATGGATATGTGTGCCATCACTCCATATTTATTCCAGGGAGCATCTCTGCATAGTCACTTAATGTGTGCTCCTTCCTGCCTTTTTATTCCCATTACTTACACTTGTGACTAGTTATTGTAGTTGCTCGCACACTTGATGTATACGCTCCACACCATACACACATGTTGGCATACATATGCACCCCTTGCGCTCACCTTCTTGCCATATAATTCCCAAGTATCAATCCCTCTATCTTATTAGCTATGTTCAGGGGTCAGGGCTAATTCTTATGTAGCCAAAATGGCACTACTGCACCCCAAAACAGTACTACCCATGCACAAGAGGGAGGTATGAGCAAGATGAAGGTGTGTGCATACACAATCACACATGCTTATGCATGCTTTATCCAAACTATTTGTGCTGTGTTTCAGTGAGTGGCTACTAGATGTGCATGTTCAGGGATCTGGTTTATGTTTCTTGATTTTATTTGTTCATTTATTGCGGTTATTGTCCACCTTTTTCTCTGAGGAGCTCAATGTGGTGTACATGGTTCTCTCTCCTCCTCATTCAGTCCCCATAGCAACCCTGTGAGGTAGGTCAGGCTGAGTGGCAATCATTCTCAGAGTTTCCTGACAGGGACTCAAGGCAGCTTACAGCTAAAATTTTATTTCATTCCATTTATCTGTGGAAGGCATTGATCCCTTCCCTCACACATTTTTTATTTACAACAACCCTGTGAGGTAGGTGAGGTTGCAGTTGGCTCAAGGTGACCAATGTTGATGTGTAGATGACGTCTATGTGTGCAGCAGGATCTAGCATGGGAGATGCTTCCTGATGGAGAACAGACCACCTCTATTTTCCTCGGAGAAATGATGGAGGGAATGTAACCATATACCATGCAAATGATCATCACAGAAGCTCTCTTTTAAATCAGAACCAGTGAAGGCAGTGAATGTCCTGTGTGAGTGCCTGGAGGCGGTTGAAGGATGGATGGCGGCTAACAGATTGAGGTTGAATCCTGACAAGACAGAAGTACTGTTTTGGGGGACAGGGGGCGGGCGGGTGTGGGGGATTCCCTGGTCCTGAATGGGGTAATTGTGCCCCTGAAGGACCAGGTGCGCAGCCTGTGAGTCATTTTGGACTCACAGCTGTCCATGTAGGTGCAGGTCAATTCTGTATCCAGGGCAGCTGTCTACGGTACCAGCTCCATCTGGTAAGCAGGCTGAGACCCTACCTGCCCACAGATTGTCTCGCCAGAGTGGTGCATGCTCTAGTTATCTCCCGCTTGGACTACTGCAATGCGCTCTACGTGGGGCTACCTTTGAAGGTGACCCGGAAACTGCAATTAATCCAGAATGTGGCAGCTAGACTGGTGACTGGGAGTGGCCGCCGGGACCACATTACACCAGTCCTGAGATCTACATTGGCTCCCAGTACGTTTCTGAGCACAATTCAAAGTGTTGGTGCTGACCTTTAAAGCCCTAAATGGCCTCGGTCCTGTATACCTGAAGGAGCGTCTCCACCCCCATCGTTCAGCCCGGACACTGAGATCCAGCGCTGAGGGCCTTCTGGCGGTTCCCTCATTGCGAGAAGTGAGGTTACAGGGAACCAGACAGAGGGCCTTCTCGGTAGTGGCGCCCGTCCTGTGGAACACCCTTCCAGCAGAGGTTAAGGAAATAAGCAGCTATCCTATTTTTAAAAGACATCTGAAGGCAGCCCTGTTTAGGGAAGTTTTTAATATTTAATGCTGTATTGTTTTTAACACTTGATTGGGAGCCGCCCAGAGTGGCTGGGGAAACTCAGCCAGATGGGCGGGGTACAAATAATAAATTATTACTATTATTATTATTATAAGCTCGGTGGCTACTGATCCTACAGAGGGCGATTTAGAGTGGAGAAGCCTGGGGGTGTAACTGTTTCCTTGCTCAACACTACTTTGCTCCTTGTAAAGGTTCGTCCAGGCATCTGTTTTATAGTGCATTCATGGTGCTTTGCACTTACCGTAGGATGGTATTGGGCAGTTTCACATGATCTTGCTTTCAATTCTGTATGCAGAGGTGGATGGGGTGTGTGTGCGCGCGACTGGTTCAGTGGCACTAGGCACGGAGCTGCATGGGACACCGCAATTATGATTTAGAACGGCGCGTGAGAGGTGGGAGGGGCGCCAAATTTTGGCGTCTCACAGGGCGCTGCTGAAATTTGAGAACCCCAAGTCCGTCACTGCTGTATGGACCTGGGAAGATTTTGGGGCAGACTTGTTTCCAATAAGTGCATATCCCATAACTTTCTGCTGATATCCTGTAACTTTTTATATCACAAATGTTGTGGGGTGGGGTGGTCCCGCTTTTGTGCACAATAGTGCAAGAGTGTCCTTCCAGATGACAATATTGCAATAACTTTGGGAAAGCACCACAGAACAACTAGTAAAGTGGCATGATGTGTGTAAATCTACCACTAAGGCACTATGATTGGTCAATACATGAAAAGAATTCCAGTCTGGAGGGGCCCAACCTCTCTTCTTGCACCTTCTGCCATTTTAATATGTGGTGTGTGTGTGTGTGTGTGTGTTTTAACTCTCAGGGAACCTGTGAACCACGAGATGATGTTGGACTAGAACTCCCATCATTCCTGACCATTGGCAGTGCTGGTTGGGGCTGATGGGAATTAGAGTCACAACAACATGAACTGAATTATTGCGATACATTTCAGTCAAGGTTCAGGCCTGCTTATGGGGCTGAATTGCCCTTGATCGCCCTGATGGATGATCTTTATAGGGACATAGTCAGTGGGAGTGTAGATCCTCTTATTCTTACTTGATCACTCAGCAACTTTTGATACCATTGGTCTGTGATATCCTCATGAACCAACTCAGTAAGATGGGTATTTGGGACACTGTTTTACAATGGTTCCGATCCCGTCCCTGAGGTGTGCTTCAAAGAAGAGCATGGGTGATTGATTATCCTTTGGCTCCCTGGTGATTGTGCTGTTGGATACTGCAGGGACCATCTTGTCCCCAGTGCTATTTAACATTTACATGAACCATTCTGAGTGGGCATTAGTAGATTTGAGGTGAGGTGACATTAATATGTTTATGATCCCCAGTTCTGTTTCTTTGGGACATCTGAATCAGGCGGCCATGAAATTGGCAAGGTTGAGGTGCTGTAAGTGAGCAACTCTTGAATTTGGATAATTGGTCAGTTACCTGTTTTGGAAGCTGAAGAAGCAGGTTTCTAGTCTGGGGATAATCCTGGATTTATCTGTGTCATTAGAGGCCCTGTTGACTTTAGGATTGACTTTTAGCAACTTCAGCTAGTAAGGTACCTACAGCTGTTCTTGGACCAGGATAGCTTAACCAGTGTCATCAGTGTACTATTAACCTCCAAGCTGGATTACTATAATGTACTTTTTGTGGGGCTGCCCCAGAAGCTGCAGCTGGTGCAAAACATAGCATCTTGACTGCTTACTGGGGTAGAATATTACCACCATGTTACATTAGTACTGAAGGGATTGCACTAGCTGCCGATTAGCTAGCAAGCTAAATTCAGGATGTTAGTACTAGTGTGCAAAGCCCTGTGCAGTTTGGGACCAGGATGCCTAAAAGATTGTCTTATCCCTTATATATAACTGATCACCACTACTCAGCAGGAGAGGGCCTCTTGCAGTTATTGTCTCTACAGGAGGTTCATTTCATTTAACACAGGAACTGGGCCTTTACTGTGGTAGCACCTACCCTTTGGAACTCCTTCCTGTTATACATCGGATAAATGCTGTCTTTACTGTCTTTTGGATGCCTATTGAAGACCTTGGTTTTTTTCAATAAGCCCTTTTAAGTGGAATTTTTTGTCCTCGTTTGTGTTGGATTTGAAATTGTTTTTATATATGTTTTCATTGTGGATGTTTTGTTGCTTGTTTAAATTGCTTCAGAATGTTTCATAGGAAGCGATTTCAATGAAATCCATGAAAACAGCTGGCGGGCCACAGGTCTAATGATGGGGTGTGTGTGTCAACATGTGTATATAATTCCACCACACTCATCCATGTGTTACTTGTTCAGCCCACAACACTTACCTTTTCACTCTATGGGCCACTTCTGACAGTCCTTTGTGAAACTCATTTTAAGATTTGCCCTCTATGTGCTCCCCCCCCCCCCATACCTACAATTTTTCTGCTCATTTACTACTAATGTGAAAAGGCCTGATTACCCATCTGATACAGGGGTTTGGAACATGGACTTGAGTCGCATCCAGATGACCGGTTTGTTAAGCATTTGTCCTGATTTTTTCATACAACATTTGCGAGGAGGTTATAAGACGTTGGCTCTTTATTGAACATTCTGACTTGTTTGCAGGGAGGTTCAGTGTTGCTTCAAGCAAATGTAATCCCACACTTTCTGGAGCATTTTTCTGTCAGTTAATGCAAAAAGTTTAACTTGGGATGGGTTGGGGAGGGAACAGAAAGCTAGTTTGTTGCAGAAGAGGTCCAAATCAGGTTTTAATTGTGCAACCTGAAATTGCCAGTATGTGACTGGAGCCTTCTTGAAAATAGTGACACTGTATTTAGGTGTAAATTTATTGAAGTGGTTGTGACATGAAGGACACCCGTGAATTATGCTCAGTTCATCAGAGGGAAAGGCAGGATTCCAACTCTAGGAGGAGTTGGGAGTGAATTACTTAGTGCAATTTTACCACCACGAGAGCATGTTATTTGCAATGGTTGTTTCATGGACAAGAGTGCAGTTCTCGTTTCCCTGCTCCCCTGCTGCTAAGGGTCATCCGCTAAGGAAACCGACAAGGAAGAAACCATCTGAGTCTTTATTGGACTGGCAGGGCACGTACAGAGAATGAGCAGGGCAGGTACTGCAGTGAGGGGTTGCTATTGGGAGAGTGGCGGAGTGCTGTGCTTGGTGGCATCAGGTCGGTGTCTGTCTGCCACCTTCCCTGATCAGGACTGGGGAGGTACTCATTTCTGCAAAGAAGAAAATACAGTGGTGGTAGTGCAGCCAAGGACAGGAGCGTTTCCCTCCCTATAGAGCTGCCCTAGGCACATACAGACACTACAGACACATAAATACAGAAACATTGAACAGACTTCCATCAAGATTCCAAGAGGCTGTGGGTGGATGCAGTGTGTGCTGTCGCTGTTTCTCATATTCACTGATGACCTGCATCTCGAAGTGTTACCTGACACCACCTGCCTGTAGAGAGCCAAAACCATCTATTGTAGCCCCAAGCTAGGAATGGCTTGGCCACTGAGTGCCTAGGTCTAAGCACCCCAAGGATAGCAAAGGGAAGGAAGGAAGGAAGGAAGGAAGGAAGGAAGGAAGGAAGGAAGGAAGGAAGGAAGGAAGGAAGGGAGGGGCTGCTACCTGAACCCTGGGCATTTGTGGGTGATTACCGTAATCTAGGCAAATGATGGCATTTTCAAGCTTTGCCTTTCATAAACTTCTGGACCAATTCCCAGCACCTAAAAAGCTGCCTCCCAGGCTTGCTTCACTGTTTCATGGATGTCAGGACCACGGGGTTGTCAAAAGGCAGGGTATGCCTTACTGCCCCCCTGTCCTCTGTAGCTAGATTCAGCTAATGCTCCTTCATATGTAATGCCCCTTCTGTGGCCCAGGAGAAGTGTGCATAGATTTGCAGAGGCCCTATGTGTCTAGGTAATGCTCTCTGGCATTCACTTTACATTCATGCCACAAGGTCAAACCTAGCCCCGGGACATGAACAAGTTTTGTAGAAAGTGTCATCCTGGAGATGCCTCTTGTGGACACGACACAGTACGGCACAGACAAGGCCTCATGTTGTTCCAGCCAGAAAACACAGGAAAGAAACAGAAATAAAGAGTTAATCAGTTGAATAACAAGGAGAATATCACAAGGCCACCCCGAGCAGGGCAAGGGTTAGTGACAGTCTGTCAAAGAGACTCAATAAGGAAGGTTAATACTTGCATCATTCAGGAGTATTAATGGGGCGACAGGGAAAAGACATTGTGCGAATACCGGTATGTATGGAGGGACATCTTCTGAGGCAGAACTGGTCTGCTCTGCAGGGTGTGTGTTCCTGCTCTTCCTCAGTGGCAGAAAGTGATAGATTGGCTACTTTGCAAAAGGACACTGAAAACAGGTTTGGTAATTTACCGGTAGTTTTTATGGAGGAATTCAACAGAGAGCTGAGGAGATTGCTCCGTCCATGCATGGACTACTGCTAGCCTGATGGAACCATGTTCCCTCTCCTCCCCCTGCATGCTGTTTTGGAGGTTCTCCTGGACCCTCCAATAATTTGGGAGTGCATAGGGGGAGAGGGAAATTCCCATTGCACAGGCTTCTGCTAGTGGGACATGTTAGCTGACTCCAGCCTTCAAAGATCAGAAGCACAATATGACTGATTCGCAGATAAAATGTTGTAGAACCTTGTGTTTGTTTATGCAGGTCTGGCCAGTAGATAGAACCAAGTAGGCTTGATGGGGTGAAAGGAAGAGAAGGAGAAGCTACTACATGAAGTAGCCCACAGTCCCATCTCGGGGGCCACAGTGGTTATGTAATGCCTAATCCCAGTCCCCTAATGTCTGCAATGTACTTATATAGCACATCTCCCTCGGAGGTGCAAAGGGCAATGGCCCACAAGAGAGCCTTTTCTATAATGGCTACAAAATTGTGGAATTTCCTCCTTACACAGGGGCATCAGACACTGTTTCTTGGCACGGTCTTTGAAGAAGCACATCTTCTCATTGGCCTTTGACAGCTGAATCAGTATTGCTAGTCAGTGATTTTTCCTGGGGGTACGCAGGGGTACGCATACCCCTAAACATTTTGTGAATCTTTCTACTTTTGTCCATTTACTGTATTTATTTTTCCCGATTTGAACAATAAAATGGTGATTTTCTTGAGTAAAAATGAGAGTACAGTACCCCTAAACATTTTCGAAGAAAAAAAGCACTGTTGCTAGTGTCTCCCCATATACCGTCTGTTTTGTTGATATGTACCGGTACATATTGCATTGTATGGCACTTGGGGGTGGGCTGTTTTATTTTATTGTACTCTTTTTTTTTTTTACTGGAACCTGCCCTGGGACTTTATGGTGAAGGGCGGGTAACAAAAGTAAATGATGATGATAGTATATGCAAGCAGAAATACATTTGCTGTATGTTACAATTTTGTAGATATAAATAGAATTAAGGTGGCCTTGAGAGAAAAATAGAGCATAATAGTATGTGGGTGTATGCATGCGTGTCTGCTTTTTCACATTAAAATCTTGAGTTACTTGTGTCAAGTGTGAATGCTATTAATGTGGAAACAAACAAACAAACAAAAATCAGAAGCCTCTTAGTATGCAGACATGCAAAATAAATTATGATGATATCAACTTTGTGTCAACTCCTTGCCATCTGCTCTGTGTAGAGATGGTAGTAAGTGAATCCTACTTGTTGCTGCAAGTGAATGTGGGAACTAGCAGAAACGCTTGTTAACAGACAATAGTTACCAGTTGAGCATTAAGCATCAGTTTAGCTTTAAGAAAATGTGATGCAAACAATTTTAGTAATGAAAGGCAAGTTTTCTGCTAGTGTGCAGTGTCCTGAGAGAACAAATGATACTGCCCTCTAGTAGGTAGAATGTCTTTTAAGCGAAAATCATGGTAGTGGCACAGATGAAACTGATGTTTATCAGGAGACAGACAATGCTGCTTTTTCAGGGTACTGAATGCATTATAGTTCTTGGTATTCATCCTCCTCCTACTTTCATCTCTAGTAAACGTATTTTACAGGTCTTTGTAATGCTTGCGCAACAAAACATGAACTTTGATGGTGGTATGTTGGCGGTGAAATGTTCGCATTTTGTTTTCACTGTGATGTCTTTTCAGGATTTTTTACTGCTATTATTTGCATTATTTTGCCATTTCAGCTTGTTCTCCATTTCTGTTATTGTTTAATATTTGATATAGTTTTTAGTTATTGGCATGAATTGTTTATGTAAGTCACCTTTTAGAGTGGAAAGACAGGGCAAACATTTTTAAAAAGGACATCAAGCCCGATGAGTCACAGTGCCTCTACTACAACTCCTATTGCTTGTTTCCAGCCTGGGAGGGTGCAGAAACAGGCTGTGACTGTGAGATAGCATGACTTACGTGCATTTACCAGCTGTGCCACAGTTATACTGTGCAGGTAACTTTTGGGACTGGACCTAGACTTAGACATGCGGGAGTTACGTTAGTCCCATTAACTGGGACTTAATGGTTCTGCTCTAAGCATGTCTAAGCCAAGACAGAACCCAAAGTCTCCCCACCCTGCCCACTGCTTTCCCATCTCCCTCTCACCTTGGTGGCCCCAGAGGCCGGTTTGTTGCTGGCATTACGGTCAGCATTTTGGAAGCCTGGGAGGTAGTTGAAGCTGACCCGCTGATCGTCCATCCGCCGGCTCTGCGTATGCGCCAGCATATCCATGAAGTTGTCCATCTCTGGGGGTGGGCTGGGGCTGTTCTCTGCCCAAGAAATAGAAAAGGGCATTAGGGAAAGGCATACAGAGGGAGCACAGTACTAGGACTGATCTTGCCACCCTTAGGAATCATGGACTTCTAGCAGCCCGTATTTGGTATCAGATTCCAGCAGAAAAAGCACCCTCCCATTAGCACAACAGTTCTCTGGGGAGTCAGCTTTCCTGATGCAGAGCTTGGGGTGGGTAAATGTGTCAGTTTTGGATTCTCTCAGTTACTCATTTACCCAGCATTACACTTATGCCTACTATACAATTTTTCACAAAACAATTTCCCCTAATATGAATTTTTAAGCGATATTTTATCTGATATATATGTATTTTATGCACACTTTATGCTATGGCTGCCATACATCCGGGATTTCAAAGGTGGAATCGACATCCGGGGGTAATTTCCAAAAAAACAACAACACAGAAGTTCAACAATTTGGGGGCTTTCCTTAAACAAGTTCAACAGCTTTTGGGGTGTCCTGGTTTTTACTTTTTGAAATATGACTACCCTATATATGCATTTTTTTGGTACATGTTACTTGGCTGAAGAGCTGCATTACAATATTTGGAGAAGTATGAATTCCAAAAGATGGTTGCATTTTGCTCTGCGTATTCTTTTGAAAAGTGCAAAGACAGCTTCACCTCTAAATGCAAACTGAGGGAGAAATTTAGAATAGCACTATGGCAATTGTCCCACCAGCGCAAGCTTTTCAGCTTGCCAGGAGGAACGATCCCCCCCTCTCCTCTTCTTATGCTCTGTGCTGGGGTTTTCTCCAAACCACCCAGAACCATTTTTTGGACTCTCTCTCTCTCTCTCTCTCTCTCTCTGTGTGTGTGTGTGTGTAAGCCCAGTTGTGCTAGAGGAAGTGCTTGTATGGGCTTGCATAAGTGGGACTAGATATCAGAGTCCTACCCTGAATCAATCTCTCTCTCGTTCTTACTTCATTGTGCAAAGATGCTTTCAGCTAGCTTTGTACCTATGATCAACAAATGCATTGGAATACTTTATGACCTAACAGAATTTCCCAAGCAGGTCCATAACAGTTGTTCACATATTACCAAAATCTGAGGACTGGGGTCGGCAGTTTTATGAGAAAACGGCCTCCAATGAGAGATGGACCTCACCTAGGCTTGGGGTAGTCAGAACCAAGAGCTGTGCTAGCTTTTGCAAAAATGTGCCCACTGACCTGAACTTGCCCCCTTACTTGCCCCTCTCACCCAGCCTTGGTTAACTCACTCTTCTCAGTGTCTGAGCCGCTCTTGTTGTGAACAATCTGAATGTTGCATCGTTGCTCATCCATGCGCCCTCCCTGTACATGGGTCAGCAGACTGAAGAATCCTTCTTGTTCTGGGGAACCCGACTGCAAAACAAGGACAACAAATAAACAGGGCCTGACATCATCTGTCCTGTGCCCTTGTGGGTCCTTCCCTCTGGCTAGCTTTCATCACCCATCTTTTGATAGCAGTTGTGCCAACTTGAATAAAAAATTGGAAGGGGGGGAAGTAAGCCCCACCCCACATAATCAATCACATGATGTGGTGCATGCACACTATTTGAATGGCAATGCCCATCAACTTTGGAGGGGGAGCAGCCCCCTCAAATGATTTATTGGGGGAGCCGAAGGCACCTTGGCCCTATGTTTGACAGTCACTTTGTTTAAAGTCTGAAAACAAGGGATTGTTTTGTAGCCACTAGGCTAAAGCCTAAGATGATGTTATGGACCATCTGCACTGTGAGATAAGTATCCTTGCAGTTAACAACTCTCCTTAGGATCATATACCTAGAGTGACACTGTCTTGTTGACGGACTACTCCTCGGAGCACACAATGACACAAGGCCTCTCAAGCACACTCCACACATGTGACAAATTTCCAGCATGGCTATAACTTCTTTGTAGAACACTGCTTGTCTTGTACGTCTAATACAGGTACAGCCATGTATCTTTCAAGGTGTGCACTTGCTGCAAGAACCCACAGTCAACTGGGGCTGTCTACAACATGTGCAGGTAATGGAACTGACACAGATGAGGCACATCTAATCCCCCCCCCCAAGACCTACAAAGGAACATAATGTGTGAAGCTCCCTCCTCGGTCACCAATATGTTCAGGCTAAAAAGGAGCATAAAGCCCCAACTTGCTCTGGTGCATAAGAGCTGAACTAAGCCAGCTGTGTCTGACTAAAGCAACTCTGGACAATGGAGAATCCACCCACCTCCCCATGCAGCCGCTTCAATTACTTAATTCCCAATACTGCTAAATAGTGTTATTTTTCTACAAAAAGAGGTGCCGGAACTCACCATGAATGCCTCCCTTGCAGACCCTCCAAGTGTCCCTATTTTCCAGGGACGTCCCTGATTTAAAGAAGCCGTCCCGGTTTCTGATTTGATCCCACTTTTCCTTAGGAGGTCCCTATTTTCATTGGAGAAATATTGGAGGGTATGGAGTTATCCGACCCCCAAGCTGTCTGATGGAAATCCTGTATAGGGAAGGGTTTTTTTTAAATGTTTAATGTTTTATTATGTTTTTATATATGTTTGAAGCTGCCCAGAGTGGCTGGGGCAACACAGTAAGATGTGTGGGGTATAAATAGTAAAATAATCATTATGGAATGGGACATCCCTATTTTCATTGGAGAAATGTTGGAAGTCATGCCCTTGTTCTCTTACAATGGCAATGGTGCCCACCTGAGAGGTGCTGAGTGGAGTTCCGGTGAGTTCCAACTGAAAAAAAGCCCTGTTGCTGAACAAATCTTAGCCATTCTCAGTCCCTGATTATCATTTTCCTCCTCATACCAGATTTCTAAGCTGTTCCTATAGCCTCTCTTGGAATGCTTTTATTCAGACAAGTCACTTTTTATTGTTCTCATTGATATAGTCAAATAACACCCCTTAAGGCTTATTTCATCAGAAAGCTAGAAAGCTAGGTTTCCCCACCCCCTATCCTTCAAATAATCATCATCATAGGTCTGTGGATTTCAGACTTTAGAAATGATAGAATTGGATGTGCAGGTTTGAGATTTTTTTTTTGAGACACAGTACGAAGAATAGCAAACAACATTACACAACGTTTGAGTTAAGAAGGGGAGTGCAGCTATATATTGAACTACTTTATAGTGAAGCAGCCTGTGCTTAATAATTTTGGGGAACTGTTTTGGGGTTACATCACAGAGCCTAGGAATAAAAAGGAGAAGACAGAACTCCCTAAGATCAGCACCCTCTGCTGTGTGACTTGTTGTGATAGTGTAGCTGGCCGCAGTGGGGCAATTAGGCAGCTGCAGCCTCTTTCTCCCAGCAATACCGTAGTAGTCCTTAGTTGGTATTCTTGATCATGTCCCAATGGAGCCCTGGTAGCCTGCTCCTATTTTGAGAGAGCAGGCACAAACACAAAATAAATTATCCAAAATGAACCCAAACAAATTATATAATGTACTATTGAAAACCTTATTTGTACAAGGACAACATTCCCTTTATTTCCAGTGTTCAGGCTGGGAGTGACATTGTTTATGTAGCCAAAATGGCCATGTACAAGCTGAAGGTGCCGGCAGGTTTGGAGAAGCTCCAAGATTTGCAAAAGTACAACAGAATGTAGGGGGAAATAGTAAACAGGGAAAAGGGAATCCTCAAACAGCCAGAGCCATAAAAACTTATAGCTTCATAGCTTTGCAAGGCAAGGGAATGTCAGTGGAAGTGCAAATGGAATGGAAGGTCCTGGAATCCTCCAACACCTCACACCTTTTAAAGTTTCAAAGTCTGATGCACCACAGTAATCCTGCTGCTTATCCATGCACAACAGCACACAATCAACCTGTAACTGTGACTGTCTTGTCACATCAGCATTCCACATTTGCACTTGTTGAATAAAAGATGAGGATGTGTGTGTTTGCTTCGCATTGGCTCCAAACTAATCGCATCAACTCAAATAAATAATATTCCAAAGTATCTGAAAACCTGCACCCAAAGAATTGTAGCATGAGTCCAAATCAATATGTAAAATTGCCTCAGATTATTTCCCCCCCCTGAAGCTGTCTCCTTTTTTTCACTTTTCCTTTCTTCAGGCTCCCCTTTCTTAGCCCATTGCCTACTTTGTTCCTCTCCTTCAACTACCTTGACTCGGGGCACCCCAATTCTTTCCTACCTTCTGGGTTCTCTTTCCAGCCCTCAATCTGTTTCTCCCAAGCTATTCCTATCCCTGGACCCTCTGTGTATAAAAGGTTTTCCATCAGAAAAGCTGGCCTTCAAATATCTTGACAGAATGTTCATGAACATTCATTGTCGCACACTGGCTCAGCGAATGGTTGTACAAGTGTAATATAGTACAGATTGTTACAGCACTGTGATTTCTTGGAGTATGATGATAGGATCAGGTGCATCAAATAAGCATGGGCAAAATTGCATTAACCACCAAACAACAACACCAACAACACAATTCTAACACAATAATTTAAAACAGCACAAGGCTATCATGAGTCCCATATGCAGAATATACTGTTACTGAAAGAGCCAGACAATTTTGGTCATTTTTCTAAGTCATCTGGCAACATATAACAATCCCCAAACCCCTTATTTATAGGGTTGGCAGCAACACACTTTCATCTCTATTACAGCTATCTACAAATACTTCTTCATAGCCCATTTTTAGCTGTAAAAAGAAAAAAGAGTGTTGCTATTTGCTTCTCCCATTGTGCCCTATTTATATTTCTCTCTCCATACAGTATTGTATCAAACAGTAATTTTTCCATTGTATTGTACACTCACACACAGAAAGCAGGTAGATGGGAAATAACTGCAGGTGGATGTAAAATCATCTACATATCAGTGTGTGGAAGACAACATCCATTGCTTGTTTATAAATCATTACCACAAACACTTGAGACCGCTTGGTAGGCATGTAACCTCTGCATCTTCAATTGGTCTATTCCCCACTTGCTCTTCCAAACCCGAGAGCATTGATTCAAGGAAGCACTGCAGCCTATTATCCTTCTTTCCATACTGGTAATAAAATCAACCTTTGCTCTTCCCTATTTTGAGACAGAGCAACTGAATTCACCACACCCTCCCACAATTTCACAAAATAATTCAACCAATATCTGACTGCATTGTACAGCTGCGGAAGCATTATTTACCAGTTCACGGTTAAGTGGGTCAAGAGGTTCTCAAGGCAAAGATAAGCCAATATATAAGATTTAGAGTCAAAGGGCTCCACTCCAAGAGGTACAGTAGGCCTTTTCTGTGTCAAGGAGGGTTACTCATTTTGGTGAGCAGACAGAACAAAGAAGTAGCTTTGCAAAGTTGTCCATGTGATTGTCTAATTGTTTACCGACTATGCAGGCATCAGATATACTGGAGAAGGGATGGTATTACTAGAAGTAAGGTTTTATTATGTTTTTATATGTGCTGGAGTGGCTGGGGAAACCCAGTCAGATGGGTAGGAAACAAATAAATTAATACTACTACTACTACTACTAATAGCTTGCCCTTCTCCATCATCTAGAGTAAGGGATGTTTTCTTCCAAATCTATAAGCTATCATTTGAGGGGGGAAGCCATCAACAAAGGTGGCCATTTATACAACACAGAAATGTGAAGGGATAAGAAATGGATTGATGTCAAGCTGAAGTGTCCTGACACCTTTCTAGCTCCTGCCTTCATTTCCTCCGATAACTTTCCAGTATTGACTGGGGAAAAGTGGGGAAGGATAAAGATCCAACTACAACGTTAAGGAAGAACAAAAAATGGAACAGTGTTTGGATGCAACAGGGGAGTTGCTTAGGGCAGGGGAGTTGCTTAGGGCAGGAAGGCCTCAGGTATCATATAACAAGGTCACAGTATATAGAGGGAGGGAGTGGTGATTGTGGAAGATGAATGCACAATACACAATACACAAAGATGACAATTCGGGGGGGGGGATAGTCAATAACATCTTAGCCCTAGGAGTCAGGTGGCAGGGGTCAGATTGGTGAAACTGGAAGCAATACACATAGAATCATATAGTTGGAAGACAACTCCTCTAGTTCACCCTGTTGCTGGTGCTTGATCTGGACATTAGCTTTGAAAGAAAGACACCCAGCCCTAGTGCATTAGGAAACCTGAGGTATGCTTGGGTTAGAAAAAAAACACCAAGGGTACCTTAGAAACCAGGCATGAGAGGGCAAAGAGAACAGAGCACCCTATTGGAAATCAGCAACTAAGAATTGGCAGGGTTAAGCTGATACAAAGAGGATTGAGGCCAAACTGTAGAGGAAGTGATAGACACGGAGGGGGAGGGAGGAATATCAGTCAGCACTGGAGCGAAGCCAGCAAGTGTTCAGAATTAAGGCATTAATCTCCTTTCTAACTGTGTGGTCTGGTCCTCTTGCTGCACTAACTGAAAAATTAAACTTAATGGAGGCATTTGGCTACAAAGATATGCTTATTTATATGTGAGGTTAGTCACTACGTCTGGCAGTGTGATTCAAATGAATAAATGTGGCCCAGCTAGGCTTTTTTTTTTTTTAACCATCTCAGACTTCAAGGCTCAAGTGACCACTGAGGAGAGACTAACATCTCTTCCCTAAACAGTCTGCCTCATATTTTTTTCCCAACCACTCTTAGCAAAGACTCTTCATTCAGCTCCTTACTATCAGGCCCATTTATTTTTTAATCTAAAAACCACAGCTGGTTTTCCCCCCAACACTCTTGAATTTTCAACATCCTTCAAAATGAAGGGTCAAAGAATGGTCAGAATATTATTCTCAGGAGCCTCGTAGTGCCATGTTCCTTACCCAACCAGATATTGCATTTGTCCTCTGTTTTGCCCTAGATGTTGCCTTAGATGTTCAAAAGTAGAATTCGTGTTTCTACTATAACCCTTTAATCTTGTTCAGAATCCCTACTTTCCACAAGATGTTTTCCTGTTGAATTGGTGCTTCTTGTATTCCTGTATCTCCTTGCTTTGAACCAGCAGTGGGGAACCTACGGCCCTCCAGATGCTGGACTCCAACTTCCATCATCCCCAGCCAGCATTCCCATCTCAGGAATCATGAAAGCTGTAGTTCAGCAAGAGCTGGAGGGCCACAGGTTTCCCACTACTGCTTTAGCCTGTGAAGTACCATATGACTAGAAAGGTCCCAAGAACCAAAGAATCTAGACCTCGTTGTGCAGAACTGCTACCTCATCAAGCTGGGTATCTATTTGACAGCATTTTTCTTTAACTTTTACACAGCTTGTTGATAAAAGGATTTTGTGTTTGTACATGCACTCGCATGTAATCGCCATGACAAATAGCTGAAAAAAATACCTGTTCATATTCTAGTGTTTTTCAATTATATCAACTTTATATCATTAGTTCTCACATTTAAATGAGGTCAGAAATCTACCAATCCATAAAGTGAAGTCACTGAAGGAAAGGGTTATTGAGTAATGCTCATGAAAACATTAATCAATGTCACACAAGAAAGCAAGGCTGTTGATGACAGAAACACACAGGGGGTCATAGACAAATAGAAGCTGGCAATGTATTCACACAGAAAACCATAACTGGAAGAAAGTGCCCCACTGCACACAACCAACTAAGAATGACAATCAGATGTGGAGGGAAAGGGCAGAACATAATGAGAAAACTAATAAAGGAGAGAAGGTTGACACCTGAGCACCAAATGAAAGGAGTGGGAGAGAGCCATCAGAAATGGACATGTCAGAATGCTACCAGCACAGAATGTGTGACGCATTTTCTTTTCAAACGGTATCCAATTAATTGTGGGTCCCACCTGTCCATAAATGATTCCTACTCCTTTCACTTCTATCAGCCAACCCTATTTTTTGATAAATGCCACTCCCCCAGCCCGCTCCCCCACCCCTGAGCCCAAACTCAATGGCTGCCGCACACATTCCAAGTCCCACAGAAGTGGAAAAACTGGATGAAGACCTCTATTTGCAGCCCGTCGTACCATGTCCAGGCCAACCTTACCCCGCTTGATGGGTTGGATGCTGGCGCTGCCTCTGGCGCTGCCTCTGGAGCTGGAGCCGGTGCTGAATCTGGCTCCTTTTTCTCCTCCTCTTCAGTTTTGGCTTCTACTGTTGTCATTGTGAAACACCCCTCCTGTAAGTACTGCTCAAAATAGGTTCCTTCCCCCAGCGAAAAAGCTGTTTATCCCCTTGAGTTGGTGGTATAGGATCTGTCAGCGCTGTGCACTTTCCCTGCCCTCTGGCCACTCTGACAGCCCTGATGCCCGCTGCTCTTAGTGATTTATACAGAACTACAGCAGTAAGCACCCCCTCGCCGGCTCAGTGCCACCCTCTCCCCCGCACAGCCTCACTCTCTCCACACAGGGATCAAAATCCATATTTTAATAAACACAGGCGTCCAATCTGCTCCCTCCATCGGATCCCCATAATCTGCATAAAGATTATCCTGGATAATTGTCTCAAAAGAGCCAACACACACTTTGTTAGTGAGTGTGTGTGTGGTTATGTGTCCCCATGTGTGTACATGCACATGTGTTGCACCGCAAGGAAACTGAGGAAAGCACCTGCCTTTTCTTCTCGCCACTACATTTGTTTTGATCTGCCATCATCCAGGCTGCTAGCACAATCCCTGCTTCCCTTGCCCTAATCAAGCCATGACCTGACTTCTAGTGAGGTCCACTTTCAAGTCAGACGTACTACACCTCTGACATGATACGACACTACTCATTTCGGGGCCTGGTACCTGAGTCAGCTACAGGCCTTAGTGCTTGGCCAGCCACTGTGAATTCTGGCTCAAGCTGACTCACAGCCCTCTAGGGTGATGTGGGAGGTAAGACTTGACCCAGTCAAGAATGCACTGCTACACGTATGTGTGAACACCTTTCCTAGAGATGTAAAAGGCCATTGCCGAGTCCTACACTAATAAATGCTTGGCACAATAGTGACAGGAAGAAAGTCACTGGCCTGTACTAAGTAGGTGACAATAAAGTGAATTAGTCTCTAAGTTGTTACTTCGTTAACAGTTTTCTGAGCATGGAATTTCCTTTCTTGCACTCTTATCTCACTCATATATTTAGCCCCACACATTAGAAATGAGGGAATTACTCTTACAGTCTTCTGCCACACCCCTATACAAGTTAAAGGGTAATAGGAAACAGCCAATGTTCTCTTAAGTAAGCAGGATCTTTCGATCCTGTCTTTATACTTTCGTTTCTCATAGTGGGACATGGGGATAAAATTGAACCAGGCAGTGGATTTGGTGGGCACTGCTGCATGCCATTATTTCTGGCCCATGGAATAAAAGTTGAAATATATGAGTTGTGGCCAAGAATCTTGTGTTCTGGATGTGCTTGCTGCATGAAGCATATAAGTTTTTAAATTGTGGGAAGCGCTTTCTTGTGTAGAAGTTAAAGTTGGAAGGTTGATGGTGGATGGGGATTGTCAACAATTATCTGCAGCGGCTGTAAGGTTCTTAAGGGAAAAGGTAGACTTTCGTAGGAAAGTAGTATATGGGGGAAAGGGCTGGGAAAGTTGTTAGTCATGAACTATTTACAGATGAGGACTGGTGGAGAAAGCAGGTACACAGGCAGGCCCGATCCACTGAGCCTAAATACATCTGCAGTATTGAGGAAGAGCAGCTGAGTGTCAAAGGTTGACCTGGTCCAGCTGGTGCAGTTGGCCAGCTGTTGAGTTCAACAGGTGGCAAGTGGATCTTTTGAGACGCAGGGATGCCAAGGGATTTGTACAGCTTTGCAAGAGCAACCGTGGCCCTAACTTGTGCCTCCAGATTAAAGCAGAGCCATATTGTTACTCTAGGCAACTTGCCCAGCAAATGTTGGCAGCAGGGTCCGGAATAGGGTGTGCATGACTAGTAAGGTAAGGAGAGTAGAAATTGACCCTGATGGTAAATACCAACAAACAGGGTAGCCTGTTGAAGGACAGAGGAGAGCCTTGGGGGACGGGTCATGTCACTCACTCACTCACTCACTGAATGAGGCATCTTTGTATTCTTGGTGCTGGTGTAGCGGGTGCTGGCATCATAGTCACCAAGAAAGACACTAGGCAAGGCTTGGTACTGGCGGCCAGGCATGGACAGAGCCCTGAGAGAGCACAGGACGAACTTCCGTGGACTCTTAACACTTCCAAGACTCTTCTTCTTCACCACCTACAAAAATGTCCAAGTCAAAGGATCAGATGGGGAAATGTATGAGGGATATGCTGGTTTCCTTACCCCCTGCCCTCCTCCCCATACGTTGCGCTTGCCAGTTAATTTCTAAATTGATGCTCTTCCCCCTACCGGCTTTCTCAGCCATTTGGATTCTCTGGTGATTGTCACATGGGTGGCCAGGAATGGGCTTTTCGAGGCTTATGCTTTATGCTCCCCAAAAGGCCACTGAGACCAATTGTAAGCATTTTCTCGAAATATATCCCAAGCTCAGCAGTAACCTCTCATATGAAAAAATCCCTACCTGGGCAGACATGTTCCCACTTTGATGATACGATGTTGCAGTGATGGTCTGGGATGAGATATGCTGAGAGAGAAACATAATTAGACAACATAGGCAGCAAGACAGGCCCCAACGAAACCGTTGCTCTATCTCAGGGCAAGAGCCTTCTGGACAGTCTCTGGGTCATCCCCATGGAGCTTGCTGAATTTTTTGTTTAGAAATATATAGTGTTAATTCAGATCAGTATAGCCCTATAGATCTTGATGTTTCATTTCAGAACATCATAACTGTATATAAATTAACTGAATAGTTATCAGGGACAGGGCCTTCTCTGTGGTGGCATCTGTGAAAACACTTGCAGTCTTTTCACAGCATCCTGTTTTTGACATATCCTCTCTAGCACTTTGCTGGCTTTGAGAAAAACTGTAAAAAAAATCCAGTGAGCTTTTGGATGATTTTATGGCACTGCATTTTAATAATGAGTTTATCTTCTGGTGTTGTTTTTAACGTTACTTAATGATGTTGTTGCTTCATCTTATTGTTTAATATATTTCTAATACCTTCTGCCATTGTTTTGTTGTGACCCTGGGAGGGTGAACACCCAGGGGTTGCCAACTTTTTTGAACTTCAGGACACATTTGTAATTTTGATAAAGGGATGTGGGTAGCAGTTGCAAAATAGCTGCCATGCAGTGTGTGGCATATCACAAAGTGGCTATTGTCGGGCATGACAATCACAAAATGTCTGTCACATCTAAAAGAGCAGGAGAAGAGACACAACCAAAACATTGTGCAGAGAAGACTAATTAAAAAATGTTTGTAACATGGGTATGTAAACAGCCAAGCATATTCCAGAAACCTTCTTTGCCACCCAAAAAAGTGAGTTTGTACTGAATTACCTAGACACTAGGGAGACTGAAGTACTGGTACTTTGGCATGGTTTTTATACTTGATGTTCACCAAGCACTGTCAAATCACAGATCACATTTGTCTCAATGGACTGAAATGTAAGAATCAGAGATCCAGCACATCCCATGCCACAGATTTTTCAATTCTTATTATTTTCTCATCTGCTCCAAACCACAATCAAATCTGAGTCCACACCTACAAATTCTATATGTCTATAGGTTTTTCTTGCGGGGTGTGTGTGTGTGTGTCCTTGTAAATATCACGAAGATCCATATGGCTCCACACCACAAATTTGGGTTGGCACTAAAGAGCAACGTATCTGTATTTTTTTTTTTAAGTTCATTGAGACAGGTGTGTTCTGTGCCTGATGCTGCTTTGTGACATACCTTGTGTAAAGCTCATGCTTGTGAAATAGAAGTTTTCATGTGAAGCTATACTGCGTGAATAGATTTCAGGTAAGTTCAGGGCGGAGGGGGCACAGGGCTGCCTTCATTCTACTGAAAACACCCACCCACATACACGCCGGTCAACTGGTGAAAACGAAGGAGAAATCCTGAACATACCACTTTCACAGGGAGGAAGGGCAAACAAATGGGGAAGGGCCCTAGCTCAATGGCAGGCATCTACTTTGAATGCAGAAGGTCTCGGGTTCATTCCCTGGCATCTCCAAGTAAGGGATGAGAATGTCCTCAGTGTGAAACCACAGCCAAACATCATAGTAGACAATACTGAGCCAGATAAACCAATGGCTGGAGCTGGTACAAGGCAGCTTGTAACAGTCCTAAGTGAGGTATGCCCCAGAGATTCAAGCAACCCTTTTAAAGAAAAAATGACCAATTGGGGGGGGGGGGAAGCAAGCACTCAAGCTATGGCTGTGCAGGCAAGTCAGTGGATGGGAATCCACCCTGCCATCTCCAGCACCCGCTTTCTAACAACTGTCCGCTCTGGAACAGGAGAAGTAGCTTCTGTGAAGGCAGCCAACCAAAGGGGGTCCTTCCTCTCCCCTGGCACTACCTCAAGTGTAAACAAAGAACTAAACCCCCTTCTTCAGTTTTGTTTTGTTTTGAAGTCCCTTCAACCAGGCCCAAAACAACACTTTGGGCAAGTGCTCAGTATGGCAGCTGCTGGCATGAGGTGGGCCTCACAAGTTCTGACATCGTCCCCTCAAACCTCTATGTACCATGGTCACCATGGCTTGCTCACCAAAGCCTAGTGGTCCCTCTTCTCCAAGTGACGGCTCTGTTGCGTCCAGAAAAGAGGGGAGGCATCCAATCACAGCCATGATCCACTATTCCTGGCATCCAATCAAAACTGAGTATTGCAAATGGGCGTGCTCAGGCCCACTCTAGGCCTAGCCAAAACGACATACACCAAAGGGAATTGAAGTAGGGTTTGGTGGGGGCACTGGTGCCCATGGGCAGGGCATTGGTAAACCAGGGCCGCATAAGAGTGGGATTTTTAAAGTATGTTGAATGAAATTTAAATTGAAAAATACCACTGCTCTGTAACATCTTATATTTTCAAAACATTGAGCTGGCACTGTGTAAAAAAAAAAAAGGTGTTTATGTACTCACCCACCTTAAGCCAGGATTTGATACCCACAGTCCCATCTGTTTTGAGCAGAGGAGACATCAAAAGAAGCTCTCTCTGTGAATAAGTGCAGTGGTAGCTCATGTAGGTGCTCTCCCCCACCCCCCGAATGATGGGGCAGCTGGTAGAGTTGTGGAGATGCCTGCACCGTTCTTTTTCTTTTACTGTTCTTTTGGATGTGGCAGCCATTTTGCATTACGCCACAGCTATTTTGCGATTGGCACCCATGGCATTTTCTCAATATTCCAGATGTGCTCATTGGCCCCAAAAGGCTGGCCAGTTATATCCCAGGGAGTAGTTAAACCCCAGGTCCAATCCAGAACGTTCTGTGATGTCATAATTCTCTTGGTAATTTAAAATTCCTGCAGGGAATTGATCCATTAGTTCTTTTAGCAAAGCTTGGATCACTTAACCAGCTAATAAAACATATCTTCAGGATCTTACCTGGTTGCAAATGGATGCATGCACAGGAACTGTCTATAAAACAAATCAAAACACCACAAAAATCAGCATTTATGAAAATGTTTATACTGTATTCTACATTTTTGTCTTTGCAAAAGACTCAAGTGGCTAACAAAACCTAGCCAGATGGGTGGGGTATAAATAATTTATCACCATCATCATCATCTTAGTAAAAAAGTTTAACTCTCTTTTCTTTTTGTACAGATGCTCTTAGTCAAAAGTATATTAGTCAAGATACACCCCTAAACACATTTTTCATGGCTGTATTGTGTAAGAAGTCAATGTAAAAAAATGTGTTCTTTACTGATAGCTTTCTAACATCCGCTAAATGCAGTAATATTGCTGTCCAAGAATCTTTTTATGTTGTGTTCGAGAAAACATACCGGTAGCTATTATTAAAATCACACCAGAGAGGATTTTGCACTTTTAAGGTAACTGAAACATATTTGTGTGAGCATGTAATTTTTGCATTATAAAGAACAGGTAATTGCTAGAGGAAGTTGGTGAGGAAAGCCTGGGAACAGACAGAAAACAGCAATAACATGGGAACAGCAGGCATGATGTTTTTTACTTGTAGACATGATACAGAACAGGTAAATATGAGAGGTAATGTGAAAAGTAGGGAAATCAAGGAACTGTACCTAGTAGCACCAAGCACCTAATGGTGCTAACGGAGCAAACACCTACCAGTAAGTGTGACATCGCATTTCCACCATCTTATCTGCAACCTTGACATTATCAGCACCATATCCATCTGTAGGAACTGAGGAATTTGCCTTATAGCAGATGAGAAACTATTTGTCCATCTAGCCTGCACTACCCGTTCTGGCAGGCAGCAGCTTCCCAGCAGAGAAGCCTCTTTCAAAGGGAGATGCCATTTGGACCTTTGGCATGCAAAGCACATACTTTACCACTGACTGAGCTATAGTCCCTTCCCTTAAAAGAGAAAGCATTTTCCTACAGATACCTATAGTCTTTGTCATTTCCTTCCCTTTGGGTGTGTGATGTACTTTATGAGTGGGAAAAAGCACACCAGAACTTCCTAAACCTGATGGAGAAATTCTAATGACTTCACAGACACCCATTGCCTGCCCATTTGTTCTTCTCGCTTACCTGAGATGCTCACATCCACTACTTGTAGACCGTCCTCTCTCTCTGCTATCTCCATTTCCTTGCGCTATCAGATGCAGGGCTGATGGAGTTTCGTGGCCCCTGGGGCCTTGTTAGCACTAGCATCAGTGCATTTGCCAACTTCGCCAAAGCAAGTTTCTATGGCACCTGACTCCTCTAAGGAACGGTGGTAAGAAAAGGAAAGGAACAGATCGATACACAGGGAAAAACTGGTCTTCAATGGCCTTTAAAAGGAAGGTATGAAAGATAAAGAATTCCCCTATTGCAACAGAGAGTAACTCCTCTCTTGCACTGAAGGAGGGCAGTGTCAGTCAAAAGGTGTGTGTGTGTGTGGGGGGGAGTTCAAGCGCAACATACTCAGCTTTAGAATGCCAGGAGAACACATGCTTTAGGGTGACAGTAGCATTTGAGGGAGTGCAACTCCAACACCTGGGAACTCAACTGGGATTTTTTTTTTTAAGTGGCAGAGAACAGCAACCTTGCCCTTAGTGGAGAAGCTGCAAGGGCCCCAACAGCCCCAATGCAGGTGCAAGTAAAATGGCTTCAAGTTGCTAGATCTATTTCTTCCCCACAGAATAAACAAAATTAAAAAATTCCTTCCAGTAGCACCTTAGAGACCAACTAAGTTTGTTCTTGGTATGAGCTTTCGTGTGCATGCACACTTCTTCAGATACACTGAAACAGAAGTCACCAGACCCTTATATATAGTGAGAGGGTGGGGAGGGGTATTACTCAGGGGTGGTGGGAATGGGTGATAGGCTGATAGCTGTGGTAAACCTGTTGACGACTGTTAACGACTGCAATTAGTCTTACAGGAAAAAGCAAGGGGTGAGAAGGTTGAAAAAGCTTTGTCATGTATAATGAGATAAGAATCCAATGTCTTTGTTCAGACCAGGTCTCTCCATGGTTTTAAGCTTGGTAATGAGTTACAATTCAGCACCTTCTCTTTCCAGTCTATTTCTGAAATTCCTTTGCAATAAGACAGCTACTTTGAGATCTTGTATAGAGTGTCCTGGGAGATTGAAGTGCTCTCCTACTGGTTTCTCTGTCTTGTGATTCCTGATGTCAGATTTATGTCCATTTATCCTTTGGCGTAGGGTTTGGCCTGTTTGTCCAATATAGAGAGCTGAAGGGCACTGTTGGCATTTGATGGCATACACAATGTTAGACGATGAGCAATAAAATAGTCCTGAGATGGTATGTTTGATGTTGTTGGGGCCAGTAATGGTGTTGTCCGGGTGTATGTGGCAGCAAAGTTGGCATCTGGGTTTATTGCAGGCTCTGGTGCCAGTGTCTGTGTTAAGTCTGGTTGTAGTATTGTTGTGGGTGAGGAGTTGTTTAAGATTGGGTGGCTGTCTGTAGGCGATGAAAAGTCTTCCTCCCAGAGCTTGAGAAAGAGAACTGTCATTATCTAGGAGAGGTTGTAGATCTCTGATGATGCGTTGTACTGTTTTAACTTGGGAGCTGTACGTGATTACTAGTGGTGTTCTGCTGTTTTCTTTTTTGGGTCTGTCTTGCAGCAAGTTCTCTCTGGGTATCAGTCTGGCTCTGTTGTTTAACTTCATCCGGTGGGTATTTTAGTTCTAAAAAGGTTTTAGAACTGTAGATCTCTTAGGTGAGAGTCTCTGTCTGTAGAGTTGGAACAGATGCGGCTGTAACGTAGGGCCTGGCTATATACAATGGATTGTTTGGTATGTTTGGGATGGTAGCTAGAAGCATGTAGATATGTTTATCGGTCAGTAGGTTTACGGTATAAGGTGGTGTCTATGCGCCCATCCTGTATTTTTATAGTAGTGTCCAAAAAATGTATTTCTTGCATAGATTGGTTCATAGTTAGGTTGATGGTGGGTTCCCCACAGAATATTTGGTTTGTACTGAATGCATATGAAACAAACGTATTTGCCTTCAGTACATCTCCCCCAACTGCCGAACACAGGATTTAGAACCATCAAAATACAGCAGTCAGGCTAGCTTGTACTTTGGTTTTTCTTGCTGGCATTCAATAACTATGTGCCAGAGGAAACATTGTTTTCATGAATATAGCATGTCGACTTAACAGTGGGTTCAAAAGTCCCTTGGGACTGTGGTGTGAGCAATCACAACAGACTAGTGAGCAAGTGCTCCCCGACTGCTCCTTTCTTCATGGCCCAGTAGCTGCTTTTTAAAGGGAGCTCTGATACCAATGACAGCAGGCAAGGCAGATCAAACCCAGAGTCCTGGTACCGTACTATAGGCAGGGTATACCTGCTTTAGCAAACTGGACACAGATGCTTTGGATTCATTCAGATGCCTGCTGTGAATGAGAGGTGTTCACCTTATGCTAGCACAACAAAAGAGGGTAATACAAATATCATGTAACTATCATGTCAGCTTTCCCCCCCCTAGCTGACACAGAGCAGATGGGGTTAGGAGTTATTCGGAGCCTGTCCAGTAATTAGGAAATGAGGTTTTATTTCAAGCAATGGAAAAACTCTGAAGCCACTTTTGAAACGGCTTTGGACAGCGGTTGCTTACAAGGTTTTAACCAGCATTAGGGGCCAGTTGTGTAACTGTAAAGCAGCAACTAGCTGTTGCCTGTCTCCAGGAGGAACGGACTACGTGGGCCATGGGAGATACATAAGGTTTCAACCTAGTTGAGGATTGCTACAGAAATGCAACAAGGAAATGGAGGCAAGACCTCCATTTTCACTGGGAAGCTGTAGAAAGAAGCACTGAGCAAGATAGGGAGGAACTACCCCAAGGCAACACCTACAGAATTAGGTTGGATTGGCATTTATTCACTTCTGGGCTGAAGATGGCGTTTCTGCAGGGCACTTGTTATTGTCTGTATTAGCCACCACAATAACATGCAATTGTATAACAAGATTCCTGCACAAAGTACTGGGATAAAGTCTGCAAGGTGCTTTGAACATGATGTAGGAGACAACTTGTCACCCTTCAAATCATATTAAGTCCTTAAAAAATGAAGAAGCTTGGTACAAAGTTTTTGACTGACCATGCTTGGATCTGCAAAACTGAGAGCTGGCGTATTTCCAGAGATAGGAATCCCTTTACCCCCCAGTAGGGAGGGGTGCAAGGTGATTGCTCTGCTCATGCTCTGGAGACTGCTTCAGCAGCAGGAAGTTGTTAGTTGGGTTTGGAAGAATGAGCTCTAGTCACTAAGCACTGATTTGCTTATGCAGCCCTCTCCTCAAGATCAGATTGAAACCCACCGAGGCACTAGTGATTCCTAAACAAACATTCGTACTAATTCATCACCCCAAATCCACTACCCACCCACATGGCAGCTGCTGTACAGCAATTATCCAAATGGATATTAATTGCAGATGATAATTCCCAAGCAGGGATCAGGACTAAAAGCTCCATACACAGCAGATTGGGCTGGGGGTGTCCGAGGCAGATCTACGGCAGGACATCATGTAAACATCCCTTACATCCTATTGGGGTCTCGACCCCACTCAACACACAACTGGGAGGCAGCAGGAACCAGGCAATAAGCAACAGTTGGTTAGCTTGTGTATCAAAAAAAGAGGAAGCCCAGCCCCAAAGATCAAGGAGGAAATTGGAATCTCACAGGCATCAACAAATATCTATTCACACATTACAGAAACAGCAGTCCTAGTTTTAACACAGTAAGTGCACACACCATGAGGTATTACAGCCAATCCTGGCTTGCTGGTGCTGTTGCAAACAGGATAAATATGTTTGAAACATTCATATCTAAAATTTTAGTATACATAACAAAAAAAACATGTGAAACAGGCCCCCCAAAAAAGAAAGTCAAAATTTTGCTCCCATGTTTTATAATTCAGTCAGGATGGCTCCACTCCTTATGTGGTAAATACAATTCCTGAATCTAGAGAAGTGTCACACAGATGTCTTCCTGCAACCACCCCATCAATGTAGGTAAAATACATACATCTTCAAATTCCTGTATACAAATCTGGTTACATTTTTTTTTTATTCACACTTTGGATTTGATGCATAAACCACCACTGGTGCATTTGAAGAACTTGTGTTAGCTGCATAAATGTGAAGCTGCCCCTCAAATGTCCTCTGGTGTTGGGTGCTTAAACGTCATCTCAGAGAGTCTTTCCACCTGCATCTATGATGCCATGAAATGGATTGGCTGGCACCACACTGGACCTTTTCAGATGTGCCACCATAACATGGGGTGGGGAAATTGTTGCCCTCCAGATGTTGCTGTACAACTCCCATCATCCCTGACTATTGGTCATGCTAGCTGGGACTGATGGGAGTTGTCCAAAAATGAAAAGAGGACCTCAAACTCCCTACTCTAGTGCTTTAAGAACAAGCAGAAGAAAGTATTGGGCTGGCACACTCGTGTCTCCTCTTCACGCAAGGTTACAATAAGATCAGAAGCATCAGTTTCCACTTAAAAACTAAGTAGAGCTCATAATAATAATAATAATAATAATAATAATAATAATAATTTATTACTTATACCCTACCCATCTGGCCGGACCTCCAGCCATTCAGGTCGGCTCCCAACAGAATAAACACGATAAACATCAAACATTAAAAACTTCCTTAAACATGTCTGAACTTGGCCAACTCCAATTAATTTAAACCCTGGGTGAGGAATCTGTGGTCCAAATATTGTTAGACTACAACTCCCTTTATCCCTGACCACTGGCCACACTGGTTGGGGTTGATGGGAACAACATTTAGAGGGTCACAGTCCTCACACTTAGTTTAAACTCTGGTTTGCTCAAACAAGCCAGGATCAAATCATTATTTTATGTCCCTGGCTTGTTTAAACAAACCAGAGTTTAAACTAAGCAGCCCCGCCCCCCAAGTTCAAATGTAACAGGGAACTCTGGTTAGTTTAAAAGTGGAAGTTTCCAATCTCCTTGTGGCTGCGCTAGAAGAGGAGACAGGAGACAGGAGCAAATGTAACACTAAAGTTTTATGTCAAGTCCAAACTGGGCGTCTCTCATCCTACATGAGGAAGTAGGGCAAACAGCAGAGAGCAGGGCCACATAAACCTGTAACAAGATTTAAGCTTCCTAGTGAGAAACAAAAAATTCCTTAAAGGGAAAAAAGGAGCGAGCTGATCCACCATCAAGTGGGATACCATCCTGCCTGCTAACTTGGTTTGAATTGTGCCACTACCAAAGTTTCACAGCTTGATTCACAGAACAAATTATGTAGACAACTTTAATTTTCACATTTATTTATATACACTGGGATTCTTCAGCAGAGCTAAATAAGTCTCGCAATGCAAGTAGTACACAGCACCTCCCATACATTCATCTCCCCTGGTCTTTTAAAAATAGCAGTAGCCCTCATCTTATACTAGGTGTCAGCACAACCAGTAGGCATGCAACACTGGGCATCCAGATACAGCTACCGCTTCTACATGTTACATAGGATTGCAGGGGTGAATGGTCTTGAATCCATTCAAACTTTTCCTCAAACCAACAACCAAAAATAAGTTCTTTCAGTGAGCAATTTACTTTTGCCCCTCCCCCCCAAAAAAGAAGAAGAATGAGAACCAAGCTGGAGTCTAGACAAAGACATGTGTGTAGACATCAAAGCAGCTCATTTCCTGGAAATCCCCCTCGACGGAGTAAATAACTGCACTGATGAAGGGAGAAGTAGGAGATGCTTATCCATCAGGTATACAGTTTACATTTCCCCTCCTTTTGGGGAAGGCTGGGCGGAGGTTGGGGGGAAGAGGGGAACAGAAAATAAAGTGCAACCAGAAACCTCATCACAGTGTTAAATAAAGGATTCATGTAACAGGTGGCTGGACCCTTGTCTTCGGCCTGGACACTAGACCAGGTCCTCCAGTGTCATGCTCGTTCATGATAGCTGGGCTGAAGGAGGGGCCAGTCTTAAAAGGACAGAAGCAAAGTCAGGTGTGTGTGTGAGAAGGCATCTTTTTGAGAATAAAGGTTTATCTGGGCAGATAAATAGAACTGCTGTCAGACAGTCTCTTAGGGGCGTGGGATGTTCTTAGGTCTTCAGTGGAGCCTGCTCAGTCAGATTGCGCACTTCTTCCAGGAACTGCTTGGGAGTCAGGATGTGCGATGAGCCTGTGTAGCAGAGAAGAAAAGTTGGCAGGGCAACCTTAGAGGAGTCCATCACAGATCACATGTGTGTGATATGATTTTGCAGATCACACCGAGCAAACAGGCCCACATGTTAAGAAGCTGCGGCACTCTGCCAGCACCTAGCTCATCATTACTTGCTAGCTCCCACAGGACAGACTTCTGGACAGGAATGCTGCCACTGCTCTATATCTCAACCTACAACTGGTTTCTCCAGCCAAGGTTTGAAGAAGAATGTAGCAAACAACCTTCCCAGGTCCATTCCAACACAGCCAGGAGCAGATTTTACCCAAAGAGCTTCAGGGTACACAAGTGATACTCAACAAATCCATATAGTGAAAAGATGGCAATATATAGGTTGGCATCAAAAAGCTGCACCCAGAAGCAGCCACACCTGCCAGGGCAACCCCTCTCCTCTCTCTAGCGAAGAACGTTTATCTTAAGCCAGAAATAATTCATTTGTAGAAGCATTACATCTCCCCATTGCATAAATAATGATAATAATGATGATGTTTATATGTATACTACTTTTAACCCCGAAGCCCCCATTGCTAGAAGAGCGCGTTGTCTAGTTCTAGAAAACCCGTCTGAATTTGCTTTCTGCTCTGTGTGTTCCAATATATGTCACAAGGAACACCAGGAAAATCCCTGAATCATTTACTTGCCTATGAATGAAAGAGTGATCTGTGCCCTGGACACGCCCCCCACCAGCACACTTACCAATTAGCACCTCCCACTTTCCATCCGTGGCATCAGTGACTTCATAGGCACAGCGCATTTCCGACATGGTAACTCCCCCCAGTACAAACAGGATGAGGCGGGGTCCTGTCCGGTACTCGGTGGCTGTCTTGGTCTTGTGCCAATGACCAAAGCGAGCACTGAGGGGGAAAAGATGTTATGTGAGCATAGGGCGCCAGCTGCAAGACCACTGTCAAGTTAAGTACATGCCAGCTAGTAAAGCAGAGTTTTTCCTCTCTGTGCTGGGCCTGCTGCTCCCAGAAAGGATGGCTCCTGCACAGTCTCAGCCCAGGGAACAAGCAACATATTGCTCCAGCGGCAATGTGAGTTAGAGTTAAGAATGAGAAAAGGAAACGTCAAAAAGGGCTTCTACAAAAAATAAAATGAATCAAACACAGCAGGACAGGGAAACATAACACACATGGAGTTTTATCTGGAGAAAAGAAGCACAAGCAGTTTCAGATGCAGTTCTCTTGTTCTTTCGTGGTGTATTAGGTTCTGTATCATACTTGGGCATCATAGAACTACGAGGTTTGATGTGACTCATCACAGAGCTATGAGGTCTGGCACCACAAAATAGTGCCTGTTCGATCTTTTTCATCTTGCAACCACCACCCAATCCTGCTGCACAAACACTCGGGTATAGGGATTATCCTTCTCTCTTACTCCTCCCCGCAGCCCCTCCAAACAAATTTAGGCACCATCACCCCCTTCTTTGCCCTTTGCCTGGAGAAGAATAATCCCTACTGCATACTCTGCAGCTGTAGAATTCTCATGTTGTGCCTTATACAGGAAGAGATATTGTCCACCAATAAGTCTCAGGAAGATAAAACACACACATTTTTAAAAAGGCTTTTCCTTGGTTCATTTCTCACTTGGTTTAGATTTATTTATGGCCTTTCGTTCCCTTAAAAGGGGGTGGGGACTTGAAATAAACTTCTGGAATGTAGATGCAAGCCCTGGAACTGTGTGTTTGTGGAGAAGCGGGTGGGATAGGGAAAGGAGGCATCACAAAATACTTCCACTTTTCCTCACCTCACAGCAGCTTGTGAGGAGGGGCCCGGGGCTGGGCAAGACACATAAGGCCACAACTTCTTGTCCAGCTTGTCCTCGATAACGTCCTGTGAAAACATGGACAAAGGAGAAAAGATCTTTCTTTCTCCTCATTCAGCTGGAAATAATAAGTTGCAGGGCTCATTCCACTGTTCAACTTGACTATTTATTTGGGGTGGGGGTTGGCTTGTTAACAGGCCAAAGAATAAAGGTGAAATATTCGGCACCCCTGAGGAAAACAACAAGGGTTGAATCCACCAGGCAGTTACCACACCGTTGGTCAACATTACAGAAGGTGTGGCATAACATCGTGCTGAACTATCACCACTTATTTGCCAAACTCATTTGCTACTCCAAAATCTCTCCTCTGTGGCAGAAATACTATCAGAATCTCTTTCCCCCATCCCTCTAACTATTACTCACAACCAAACCACTCCAGTAGCTCAGAGGCACATGGGCCTGGGCTATACAACAACATGGCAATGCTTCATAATGAGGACTTTCAGATTAATCCTTTGTTGACTTTTTACGGTGGGAGCTTAATGTTTTGTGCAGCCCAGCTCACAGAGCTACGTGGAGTTGGCTGGGGCGAGAGCAGGCGAATGGCTCTTTGATTGGATTTAACTATCAGATTGAAGCTGGATCAATGGGCTGTACCAAAATGAATCGTCAGGGTAACAGCATCCTTGTCAGCGAAGGGCAGCCTGGCCCAAGCGGAGGAATGCAAGACACACCCACCCACACCACACCCCATGGCCTGCATGATTCAGAGTGACCACAACAAAAGTTAAACAAGGACAAACACATACTGGAGCCCCCAAAACAAGACAAAATGTAAGGCTGGCCACATTCTCAGACCAGAAGTGGTGAAGGAATGGGAGACGGCAAGGACCTAGCACACTGTAAACTTGTTACTCATGGTAGTTACAAGGAAGGGCAAAACAGGTCCAGGTGACTTTAATATGGAGAGACTGCACCACAGGCCCTGCCTCAGAATGCTTTCAGTTGGTACTACTCTTTTTTGGGGGGGGATCACCCCCCCAATAACCCCACCAAAATGGGCAGCTCTCTTGCTGCTCTAGAAGGACTGAACAGGATATACAAGCCATCTGCATAACTGGTTCCCAGTCTGGGGAGACAGAAAGGGAAAAGAAAGGAACAGATACCTGCCTTTCCCAGGGTACATCCCATGTTCCTGGATGTGCACTGTAGTGCCCAACTGGGAGCATGAAACTGTTTGAAATGTTGAAGGGTATCAATGCTGGGCTGGCCTCAATTTTCCGCCCTGTGCTCTACATATTGATAGCCTCACCCCCAAAGGGGCTTCTCTTATACAACTGCCCTGCCTCCAAAGGGAGATGCTCTCTGCAGTGAAGTCCCCCAGGACTTCTGGGGCAGGTGGCATAAAGAGACCCTCTCCTTTCCGGTAGCATTTCCGACCTTCCCCACCCCACCCCGACCCTTGTCTGTGTACCTCCATGACATCCTTAAGAAAAGGAATCCACCGGGAGAGCTGGTAGGTAGGCTCCAGTCGCACTTTCCTTATAGGTTTCATGTGTGCACCAATGTCCTGTGAGGCGAGGAATCAGTGAAACAAAATAAATTAAAGTTGAAAGTCAGCTGCACTGGAGGAGGGGAGTGGAAAGAGATTCAGGAATGAGCTCAACTGCTTACCGAACAGGCTCCAGCTGGTTTGGCCAAAGAGACAGGCAAAGAGGCAAAAGAGAAAAAGAACAAAGCAGAATGAGATTGAGATTGATAGATGGACAGACAGACAGACAGACGGAAGGGCTTCCCTCCCTCAGGAGAGCCACCTTATCAGGAAACCCAGAAGTTACTTCCTGAAAGACCAAGAATTGCCTTGACTCTCAAAGAACACCAGCAACAGCAGTAGCACAACCTGACCCAGGCATAACAGCTTAGGCCAGCCTTCAACTGGTGCTTTCCAGATGTCGCCGACTACCACTCCCATCATCCAGATGGGCTGGCACCAATGGAATCTGGAGTCCAACAACATCTAGATGGCATCACATTGGCTAGCCCTCCTCTAAGGGCACCAGGTTGGGGGAGGCTGGCCCAGCCGCAAGCCACCCGCACAGAGATTGCAAACAAAGAATGGGACTGAGATACCTCTGGCATGATGGCGACCCCCAGGCAGTGCATGTTGTAGAGGATGTCCCTGTCCTGCTGTATGTTGGCATGCTGGATGAGCTTGGTGAGGTTCTCCTCATTGATGCCTATGCAGAGAGAACGTGGCTCAGAAAAACAGCACTCCAGGATGCTAGACGTGGCCCTCAGGGTCAGGGTATCACCTGCCCCAAGCAGCTGTACATAAGATATATGGACCCACCCACTTGTGTTGCTGGGTGCTGAGAAAGAGCCCCAACAATAGTCCCATGAACCCATGTCTCAGTTTTTCTCAAGGCAACAGTGGCAAAACTCAAACCATGTCTTGGGAGGAAAGAGGCTGGGTGGCAGGCCTGAGTCTAGATGAAAGCTGCCCTTTCTTTCCTCAGATCAGGCCTTTGCCCTAGGTCTCCGTGGACGATGCAAGGGAGGAGAAGAAATGGACAAGGGAGTACCGTTCTGGAGGAGGATGCAGAGCAGGATGATGCGGATCTTATCAAACGCGGCCACATTGGTGTCCAGGACAATCGGCACAATAGTCTTCATAGGGTTTTTGATTTTCTCTCCATCAACGTCTGTACCCGTGGCTAAGTCCTGGAGGCAGGGAAGACATCCATCAATCCCCTTCTGCTTGGCTGCTCTCATGGAGCCACCTCCCAAGATCACAGGACAGCATTACCCAAGAATGCACAAGGGGAGGTTGTCAATTGCTCTATGTGTCTGTCCATGGCCTGAGCTCTGAGTGAGCAAAGTTGGGGGGGGGGACGTAAGGCTATCCAGCCCCTCCTACGTTGCTCCAGTCTCTTTAACATGCTCACCTGCTCCACGCCGCACAACCTCTCCACTGTGCCCTTGAAGGAATTCATGCAGTCCTCTGCCAAGTGCAGATGTGTGGAATACTGCAGGGTGAAGGAGGTGGGGAATGGGGGGTAGGACAATGATTACTTGTTCAGCCAACCAGTCTTTGACCATCCCTCCTCCTTGCCTCACAGTGCAACCTCAATGGGCAAGCAGCAATCTCTGGGGCCTCCTATACTGGATGGGATGCAAAAGACCCACTTCTTATGTAAGTGAAGGCTTCTAGCTTTTAGGTTCTATTTAGTTTCATGTTTGTTTTAATGTTTGCATTATACTGTAAGTCGCTTTGAGTCCACTTTTTGTTTTAAAAAGTGACTAGTAAGAACAATAAACAAACCAATAAATAGAAAAATACTGCTCTTCTAAAAGAACAAGCAGCATATCTGTAAGTCCCCAGGTGCTGATTTTGAACTCTGAAGCCTCAAGCGAACATCTTAGGTATTCTTAAGGACCGTCTCCTTCCATGTGAGGCTGCCATGCTTTGCTCTTCTGGGGAGGCCCTGCTCCACGTTGGCCCCGCCACCCAGTTGCTCTCTCCTAGCCTTCCAAAGCCAGGTAAAAGCAATTAAAAACTATTTGGAAATGTACTGATATACTTCTGGTATTTTAATTCCTGCTAACTGTTGCTGAATGGTTTCTGGATTTTTTTTTTAATCTGTTTGTTACTTCCATGAGCGGTAGGTGCTCTGAGAGTGGAAAGGTAGTGGTGGTGAGAATAGAATATTCAAAGCAAAATGACAGTCCTGGTGCCTTGCATCTGTTACCTTGTGCAGTTCTTTCTGGTACTGAGGCATCTTCTTCAGGATCTGAGACAGGTCTTTAAGGTTGGCCTAGAAAGGGAAATGGAGAAACCAGCAATGCCAAGATCAGGTGGCATCAGAGATATGGACCAAAAACAACTTTCCCTGCACTAAGAAGATCTGCAGGCTGGGGGATCCCAACTCAGTTAACTCTTACCCAACCCCCTCGTACCCTGGAGCTTCCAGCCAGCAACACTTGAGCTCTCTATGAAAGTGAACATGGAAACATCAAGTGGTGGGGAGTTTCAGCTAAGCAGCTCCAGCCTTGTTAAGTTGCTGGATGGGACACTGCCAGGGAGCCTCTCTGACCTCCCCTGGGGAAGAATGGCTAGAAGAGTAACACATAGGCATCAGCCTAGCAGCCTCACCTTGTCTGTGGTGAGTCTCTTGCTCTCACAGAAGGTCCGCAGGAGCTCAGTCACTTTCCTGTGGAAGAAAGTCACATTCATGGCCTACTCTGGAATGGGCTCTCTGAAGAGCTACAGCCAAACAGAAGGCAAGCAGAAGGGCCATAGCTCAGGGGTAGGGCATCTGCTTCGCATTCAGAAGGTCCCAAGGTCAATCCCCAACATCTCCAGACAGGACTGGGACAGACTGCCACCTGAAACCCTGGGGAGCTGCTGCCAATCAGTGTAGACAATAGAGCTAGAGGGACCCAATGATCTGATTCAGTATAAGGCAGCTACCTATGTTCCTAACAACTCCCAGAGATCGGACTCTCAGCCTCTGCAATAAACAGCAGTGCTCCACGCAGGTTGCAAAAGTCAGAGCTCCCCACAGCAGAAGGGATGTTAATATTAGGGGCAGCAGCAGCGCCGGGGTAGGAAGACTGTTTTTCCTATTACCACCTGATTCAGTCTGGCTGCAGAGTTGTAACCCAAGTGGACCTGGGAAGTGAGGCAACAGCTATCAAAATAACTGATTCAGACACATCAGGGATGGGTTACTTCCAGCAACTGGGAAGCAGAGCGCGTATGTGTGTTTGCGCACACACACAAACAAGTTCTCACTTGGAGACGTCGGCAATGTGCATATGGCGCAGATCCACCCACAGGTCATCGTCCTCATCCAGCAGTACCACTTTTTCTCGTGAGTCGCTGATGCCTGTGGATTCATACCTGGCAGGGTTGAGGAAAGGCAAGAGGGGAAAAAAGGCTTTGGTAAGACACACATGGCTGCTACCTGAGCAAGGAGTTTCAGACCATTTGGCCATGATACTAACATTGAATAAATTGGAGTTCTTGTGATAAATTATACCAAGAGAAGGAGCACACCAAGAACTCTGGGCCAAGAGTTCTTGGTGTGCTCCTTCTCTTGGTACCTGAGCAAGGAGGCATTCTCCCCCTCCAGGGATTTCTACCTTTGCGCTCTTGCCACCACCATCACCGGACCTCACCTATACGTATCGTTCTCAATGTTGAGCAGGTCATAGGCCATGGCCTGCAAGGTGAGCTCATGGAGAAGCGGAGATACCAGGTCACAGCTCCGGTCTACAATCAAAAGCTGAGAGCGAGATTTGTCAGGACCCTGGGAAGAGTGGAAGAGGGAAGGCGAGGAGAGAGATTAGCTGCCATTTGAGGCCAGCCCCAAGCAGCCCAGAAGGAAAGGCTGTGTGCTCTACTTCCCTGGGCCTCGCCTCGCCTCCCCCCTCCCCCCCCCCCGTAAACCTGCCTGCTGCACTAGCTACCACTTGCGTGCAACCTCTCCAGCAAGCTCAGGGCAGAGGGCATGGTCAGAAATGCAATTATTAAAATGTACAAAATCCCTTCCCAATTGGCAGTGCACAATCCCATTAGTGCAGAGATGACTCAAAACATGTTGGGCTGTGCACGCTGCAAGGGAAAGAAGCCGTCACTGTGAGCCACAGACCTGCCTGTTATCTGGGGTAGAAATTCTGCCTCTGGTGCTCTTTTACAAAAGTTCTTTAGGGTTCGCTTGGACAACGGGGACTCTTTCACAGATATCTACTAGAAGTCAGCTTGGATGAGGCCAAATTTGCAAGTTAAAAAAGGAGACACTGCATTCCAAAGTATTTAGGCTGCCTTGATGACAGGAAAAAATACCGGTATCTCTATGAATGCAGCAGCAGCAACAGCAGCTGGGGGGCTAAAAACAAACTATCCAAAATTGCAGCCCTAGTCAGGCTTTCAAATCCCAGCACTAAGTCTCATTTCCCAGCAATGTTCAAGCCTAGTCAGAATGAGCACAGGAATGTGCCTTTGCACATTTGTGCAGTACATTCCTATGCCAGCAGGTGGCCACACAAACACACAGCAGTGTCCTATAGATGCTCTTTTCAGATGAATCAAGAAACACTGCAGACAAGGAAGATAACTCAGAGCAAGGGTAGCCCATGTTGTGCTCCCCAGGTGTTGTTGGACTGTAGTTCCCAACATCGCTGCCCACTGGCTGGACCTGATGAGAGTTGGCGGTCCAATAACACCTGAAGGGCACCCCCTGGGTTAAAGGCACTTGCAGTAACTTTGCTGTGGTCACACCTCCTTCAGAAGCCATACTGTCAAGGCTACCCTCAGTCTTCCCCAAACAGTAGAACTATTGCTGATTGTGGGCAGTACCTCTTGTTCCCTGCCCTGTGAGGTAATTAATGTTTGAGGCCAAAGCTGCTTCAAAGCAAATTGCTCCCTGCAACTAGCACTGCAGTAGCACATCCTTTGGGCTGGAGGAGGTGGCTCCATCAATGTCATGGATGATTTCTGTGACATCAGCTGGAAGTGAGCTACAAGTCCCTTTCCCTCTTATGCACACAATTTTGAAATCCCCAGAACATGAAGAAGTTAGCCCTAATTCCTGATAACATAAAATTCCCTGACATTCCTGTGGAAAACAATTATTTCCAGCAAGCAAGACCAGTCCTGGTCTGCCCCCTTTCTTTATAAACGGGGATTCGAATACCATTGCAAATGCCGAGAGCCAACTAAATGATGGATGAGGGAAACATGTGAACCATCTTTCCGGTTATTTTGCTTTGTTCATCTATTTTTGGAATGAAATACGGCAGTGGGAGGCCTGATCACACCAGCACTTTGTGTATATGCCTGTGCAGCTGTGTGCACTTTAACCCTTTCCCCCTAGACCATTTTTTTTGGATCATCATACACATGCCTCCTTAGTCTTTTTCACTCATGAGAAAAAAAGGTTGTGGAGAGCAGTGAAGAAAGATGGCCTGTGGGGAAGGGGCTAAAGTACCCACACACTTGTACACACACACAGCCCCTGTTGCGATAAAATTTGCAGCCTCCACCTGCTGTGTTTTAGTTTTAATAACAAATGGAAATAAAATGATGGGGAACTTTTTGACCATCTACTTTGGTTCTAAGTACGTGCCTAAACCCTCACAGGCAGCCTCTGCAAAGAGCACATCTTGTGGGTGTTTGGCAAGACACCCGGCATCCAGTTAAATGGAACATGCTAGCCATCAAGGGCAGGGCTTGGAGGAGAGGAAGGCAGTGGAGTGGTCAGGCTACACACCCAATTGTCCACCCGTGAATTAGTCACAAAGCTGAAGGCCAGCCATTAGCCACCCTGCCCCAACTTAGGCACGGCCCAGGTTGTTTTTCATCTCTGCGTGGAGGAAGGTCACTTCTGCATTCTCCAAGGGAGTTTCCCCAGATCTCTCCTCAAGTCATCATACTCGTGCTCTGCTAGTGAAATCTTTGCTGGATGGCTTTCTGAAATTGTAACAGAGCAGCTGACCTCCCACTGCCTTGGCCTCTAGCTCTAGCTCCACAGGCTGTGGCAAAAACGCTAGGATTGCTCACCTCTCCCATGGTGGGGTTGTCTGCTTTGAAGGCATTCAGTTTTGCCAACACTGCGTGGGCCAGCAGACAGCATTCTTCAGAGCCGCTGCAACAAAACATCAACAGGGTAAGGCTATTGAGGAGCACTGCTTCCAGCAATGGATATGGCAACAAGGCGAGGTCTTGAGCAAGTTATTTCATCAACAGATAAGCACCCTGGTTCTCAACCCCTCTCTTTGTAGTAGAACAGGCACCTGGCAGTGAACCCCCATCCGGAGCAGGTGGCAAAGGATTCTTTACCATTCCAACAATAAGTTGCAGGATACTTCCTCACTCCATAATGCAGGCTTCCCCAACCTGGTGCTCTTCTGATGTTTTGGAGTATACTGTGCTGATGGGAGTGTACTCCAAAACTTCAGGAGATCAGTATGCCGGGAAAAGCTGGTGTAATGAATAGTTGGGTTATCTCTCATTGTCACCCCTAATATAAGACCCCTCACCAACTTCTCTGCAAAGCATTATGGCCTGTTATGCTTCTGTCCACATCCTCCTGATATCGCAAGTTCCCCGTCCCCTCCCTCTCACTCCTCAGTATGCAGTGGTACTGACTTCCTGTAGCGAATCGAAGGGTACTCCTTGAGGGTATCGCATAACGTGGCAATTTGCTCTGCCATCCTTTCTAAGTGATTGTTCTTATCCTCCCTGCAGTAAGGGCTAAAGAGATGGTGGAAGCTCTGGGGACTGTCCAGGGTGTACACCTAGAAAGAGGAAAAAATGGGAGAAAGGGAATAATACACTAGTGGTCTGTGAGGAAGACACCAGGAACCTCTAGCAATGCTCTTTCACAACAATCTGACAGAAAAATCACAGAAGGGCTTATTTCCCAAGAAGTATCTTTCTGAAAACAGCCTCTCCCTGGATTACTGTGTCTCAAAACATCACCTCCTACGGTGTATGTCAATGGGTGCAAACATGACAGGGCAGCCTGTATCTTAAAATCCATCTCATCATAATCTCATAATCCAGCACATCACACGATCATCACTGGGGCAAGAGCTAATGGTTATTTGTGAACTCTGAATGTGCAACACTTTAAGGTCATTAAAAGCTGCTGGGTTCTTGGTTCTCTGAAGCCTCTGAAGCGCTGTAATAGGTCCTGGACCTATACAGGCCTCCAGTTGGCATCCTTCCCTCAAGCTCTTTGGGGCTCTCATTCATCACTTGTACAGGGACTATCTAGCACAAGACAGACTCATCTGGCAACTCGCTTGAGGTGATGAGAGCATATTAAGCTCTATAAGCAGCTGCAAGACAATTTGATGAAAGGCGAGGAGTAATTGCTAAACCTCAGTTCCCTTTTCTTTGTAAAATTTTGACTTCTAGTTAACCTTTCAATAAAATAGTTATAGGTTTTTTTTTTAAAACATAGAAAAGTTTATACGAGTTGCCTGTTAACCCACCCATCCACCCAAATCTAGTCCTGCACCCCAATACTGAGAATGAACTATGAGATGGTTCACTTGCAGCAGAAGTGAACATCAGAGGTATACTTGACCAGCATTATTAAGCAAGATGCTGTTCTCAATAGTTTGGCAGAATAATTAAAATCTAAATTCTCTTGCTAGTCCCTACTAGCTGAAATGGTCACTTAAGTGACAGTCTGATACTTTTCCTGCAATTACTTAGCAGCTGAGCTTCCATTATCGGAGCAGGCACAGCATGCATCCAGCCACACGGATGAATCCAAGCTACAATCTGTCCTCAACTTTAAGCACATATGGCTTCTTCCATTCTTCCCCAACCTGGTGCCCTCCACATGTTGTTGGAATCCAACTCCCTTCAGTCCCAGCTAGCATGGGCAATGGTCAGGGATGATGGGAACTGTAATCCAAGGACAACTGCAGCACACGAGGTTGGGTAAGTCTGATCTACCCAGCTGGATTGTTCCTTCCCAGCTAACTAAGATGTGGCCGAAGTATAAACTCCTAAGGGAGGTCTGTGGGACATATTTCACGCACCTCAAGAAATCTCAACTGCAAGGCTGCCACCTCAAATTTTTGTACGGCCACTGCAGAAAGCTCCCACACAAGAATTCCTGCCCGTGGTGCCATGTGTTATTAACAATGGCAACATCCCTCATGCAAAATGTTACAATGACAGAGCCGCTGCCCCTTCATTTGCAAGCGATTCTAGTCCACCCTCTGCTCATCCCTCGCCTCACCTGTGATTCGTAGGGAAGGAAGGCAACATTTATTTCCTTGAGTGTTTTGATGGCTTTGGTGATTCGCGACTTGCCAAGTTCATTGAAGAGGCTCTCGGGGCAGGCTGAAAGTCAAGGAGGATGAGGAGGCAGGAATTACTCTGATTTTCCCCATTCCCCTCACCAAACTAACTGCACAGCAAGTTTCCTTAGGGTAATAGCCCCCCACCCCACTCTGACAGCTACCAAGGCGGGAAAACAAAGGGTTGCAGTGTTACATGTGGGCCCAGAACTGTAGGCCACCCTGAGCCGTGCTGGTCAGCGTCTTGCTTTACTTCTCCCCAATGCTGACTAGAAAACTCATGGGAAGTTCCAAGAAGCTCACAAATAGGGCACTGAGAAGGACCGAGACTTCTCCTCTTCAAGCAGAAGCATCAACTTCTCTCCAAGCCATGTGACACGGGAGGCTCAGGGACATACTTTGGGAGTCTTCCAAAATGCACATGCCCACTGGGGCGAAAACACATTGAACCCTGTTGATAATATGTCAAGCCAACAGTATGTGCTTCGGAGCACAGTCCAAAACCTACAGGTACGAGTGGAATTTGTGGTAGGAAGGCCTTCAGGTAGGCCAGGAATTTTCCCTTGATGACTGGAAATGCCACGGGACCGAAGCCAAATCTCTCAGTAGGATTATGGAGTGTTCCTCTATCCCACCATCTGCTCATCTCTCTCCCTTCCCGGAACAAGCCTTGACCTGCCTTCCTGTTTGATTAGGAGCAGGCCCTGAACTTACTGTCAGTGAAGAAGACGTGGGCAGCCTTGTATGTGAAGGTGGGAGTGGCTTTGAAGTCGTTTATCAGAGCATGCACAGACTGCAGAAGGAAAATGGATTGTTAGCAACAGCTATATCTGTATTTGAGCTTCCACCGCTAGCTTCCCTCACCCTGGTTTCACAAACAGGGATACTCCAGCCATACCAGGAATACTTAAATTGGGCAGATTTCTGGGAGGAGCAGATTTCCTGGCCTATGGGGATTACATGGAACCCACAGGAGCATCAGGAAACAGCGGCAGGCAGCCAATGACACCTGCCCCACTTACCCACAGTTCTTCCCACCAACTTCCTCCCTTCCTAAGGGCCTCCAACGTGCCACATGTTGAAATAAGGAATTGGGTGACTATTGTGGGATTTCCCCTCTATCAAGTGGCACCTGGAGGATCTCGGCAATTCAGTGTCTGCCCAAGTATGCAGAGATTAAGGACCTACCGTCTCAATGGGGCTGATCAAGTAGATTGCTTCCAGGCTGGGGAGGGGCTCTCTGCGCTTGTTAATGTCTTCAATAACTGGAGAGAGGAAATGTATTTGAGATGTCTGAATTTTGGATGGGAAAGAAAGAAAGAAAGAAAGAGAGAGAGAGAGAGAGAGAGAGAGAGAGAGAGAGAGGATGGAGGGGAACGATGACACCAGATTCACTGACTTGACTAAAAGCATGAAGGTGCCAAGAGGAGCAGGTTTCTATTTTGTTCCAGGATTACACTATGCAGCAACTTGCAGATCCAGCTTACTTTCAACTGATATACATATAATTCATTGGAATGGAAGGGAGGTGTCAGTACCAGAGAGAGGATAGGGGCATTTCTCAAAGTGGTATAAGCCTCTGATTAAAACAAGATTAAAACAGAGCATACAAGGCTCTTGCTCAAGTCACTCACTTGTGATTCCTTCAGCCAAAAGGTCTGACATCTTAAAACAAGATGAGAGAATGCGGGTGCTCGGATGATCCATAACAAGTACCTGCAGGGACAAAGAGAGGAAGAATGATGGGAGTGAACACAAATCTGGTGGTCCACAAGGAAGCCATTTTTAACTGAGAAGAGATTAAAAAAAATTTAAAATAATAATCACACCACTAAAAAGGCAGCATGCTTGCTCAACAAGTTCATGCTTGCTCCATCCCATTTCTTCCTGTGCTCTAGAATTATCAACCCACCTATCCTGTCCCACCCAATTCCATTATAAGCTATTAGACTCTGCTTTCTTTCTAGAAATGAGCATGGAAAACTTTCAATTCTTACATATTCTGAGGCTGAAAGTGGCCCCAGCATAGAGTAGCTAATGGGATAGGGTGGGAGGATCCGCTGTGGACTACTGGAGATATATTTTGCTTGTAAAAAGGTCTGCTAGTTAAAGCATTCCAAAGAGAGGGCAATTTAGTGAATTAACCTTACACAGAATCCCCATCAGCTCTTACATTCAGGATTATGGAAGCATCGGGTGGTTTTCTAGGGCAGAGATGGGGAACTGGTGGCTCTCCAAATGGGGTTGGACTCAAGATCCCATTAATCCCAGCCAGCATGGCTGTGAATGATGGGAGTTGGAGTCCGATAATATATGGAATGCATGGGTTCCCCATCTCTGTTCTAGGTGCTAAAGACCTTTTCACTTGTACCAGAGAAAGCTCTACAGAACATATCAATTCAGGATGTTCTGAGTCTCATAAACCAGCTTCCTGATGTTTGTGGTGTGGGGAGGGGGTAACTCCCAGGTCTGCTTTCTAACCCTTACAATATTTTCAGCTGCTACAACACATAATCAGACACAGCAAAAAGGGATCTCTTTCTCTCTCTCAGTCATATTTGCAGTCTACAGGGGCAACAGAGAGATCCAATACTTTCCCTTTCTGGAGGAAGAAATCAGAAAAGAATTAGAAGTCAGCTCTACAGAAGTCACGACAAGACCTTGGAGAACCAGTGGAGCAAAGCTAATTCCAATAACCTCTTTGGTCTGTTGACAGCCAGTAATTTCATGGCTGACCTGGCAATGCACCCTCTTATGTCAGCAAAAGTTATGGGGAGTTCTAGGAACGGTAATTGCCACGGAAGACACAAGTGAACACATGGCATGGCCCAAATAATTACACACTTGCTGCATTGCAGATTAAGTGTGGACAGCAATTGTCTGACTGAATTAAGCAACTTTGCAGTGCCCAGTAGAAATGCAGGTAATTTTTATTAGTAGGCTGAGAGATCACCGATCTGTAGGCAATATGAACTTGTAGACCAGTGATGGCCAAACTTGGCCCTCCAGCTGTTTTTGGGACTACAACTCCCATCATCCCTAGCTAACAGGAACAGTGGTCAGGGATGATGGGAATTGTAGTCCCAAAACAGCTGGAGGGCCAAGTTTGGCCATCACTGCTGTAGACAGACTATGTGTAGCTCACCCCACACATGCAGTGCTCTGGGCTGCAGCAACACTTTTTACCTTCCATTCTCCTTCCTTCTTCATGCTGCGGATGACATCGTTCAAGATCTCTGAAAGGTGAAGGAAAGCTCTGAATTAGCACTGAGGCAACTATTAGATGCAATTAGAATAACTGGCTGACTCCTGTGCTGGAGAGTGATAAGCAATGCCTCTGACCGCCCCAGTGCAGACATCTTCTGTGACTTTCAATAAGCAGAGTCTAACTTTACTGTCTGCACAAGGCAAAGTGGGAACGCATCTGCTGTGATTCACATGCCCTGTAGGGGAGCCCTCTGAGCAGCAGTTTTTAAGGCACTAGGAGAACTGTACCCCTAACCTGGTGGAGCAGTTAGCTTCCAGGTTTCAGAGGTGCAGGGGAAAGATGTGGAGTGAGTAGGACAGGGGTAGGCAACCTAAAGCCCGTGGGCCGGATGTGGCCCATGGGCCTTCTCAATCAGGACCGTGGACGGTCCGGGAATCGGTGTGTTTTTACATGAGTAGAATGCGCCCTTTTATTTAAAATGCATCTCTGGGTTATTTGTGGGGCATAGGAATTCGTTCAAGTTTTTTTCCAAAATATAGTCCAGCCCACTACATGGTATGAGGAACGGTGGACCGGCCCACAGCTGGAAAAGGTTGCTGACCCCTGGAGTAGGAACATAGGTATCTGCCTTGAATAGTATCAGACCATGACTCCATCTAGCTGTCTACATATACTAGCTGGAAAAAGCCCTCAAGACAGGTCTCTTTCTCAGCTTAACCTGCAGACTGAACCTGGGATCTTTTGCATATAGAGCATATGCTCTGCCCACAGAGCAACTGCCTTCCTAATTTCAGACTGTCTGAGACCAGGGTATTTAAGAAAATGGCCTACTCCCATATGGATATGTCAGGTGAATCAGGGGAGTGGGGCAGCATCTACGGTACCAGGGGCTGGACCTTTTCAGTGCTGGTGCTTCAAGTATGGCGATTTCCCCCCTTATCAGCTCAGCTTGTGTCATATTTAACATCATTTAGACAACCAGGTGCTTTGGAAGAGTTTGCTGCCATTAGAAAATACTGCTTAATTGCTGCTTTATCACTGTTTTAAGCACACACTGTACTTTGAAAACATTTTATTCAAAAGCTGGGTCTGAAATGTTTTAAAGTGATCGGATGAGTCCCCTAACACGACATTTCCACTTTATGGATGGGACAGAAGTCAGGCGTATCAGTCATCATGAAATTAAACAGGCGCTTCTCTCTAATCGGAACACACTCTGCATTCTCTCTCATTAAGTGTTCAGTCGGTAACAATTTTTAAAAAAGCAAAAAACTACCAAGAGCCTTGATGCTGAACCAAGAACTGCAGGTGTTTGCACTTCTTCAAAAGTTATACTTTGGGGTCATCGGTGGGAGAAGAAAGGCTCACTACAGATAGTTTACTAGCAATAAAGATAACAAATCATGAGCCTGACTGCTCTCTATAGAGGACTGGCAGGTGGTGAGCCAACAATGCCCAGAACTGCAATGTCAATACATCTTTATTTGTGCTCCAGCACTGCTCACCAGATACAGGTAGTTTTTAAGTAAGATTCACTAAGGGCTGATTCATACATTACGGGCACAGTGTGGTGGTTGATTACCTCTGCCTGGAACCTACACTGCTCTGGCGATGTCTGAGCAAACAAACCTGGGTGGGTGGAGGTGGATCACAGTCTCTAAGGCCAAATGGAGAGATGGAGGGGACTGGCAGACCTACAGGCCAAAGTTTGTTCTCACTGCTGTAGACCATGGATGGGGAAACTGTGTCCCATCTAGATATTGTTGGACTACTCTAGCCTTGCTGGCTGGGGCTGATGCAAGCATTATCCACCCCTGACCTAGGCAATAGCCAATCAGACAAAGTGAGGGGCAGATGCACTCTTTTGGTAAAGGGTCACTGCCAGCCCAAGAGCATGTGATGATCACCAAGATAAAATGGGGTCAACCCTCTGAGCCAGACAAGCTAAAAACAAAAACGGGTCAAAGTTTTGTAGGATCAGCTTTGTGATAAATGCTGCTGACGAACAAGGGTTACAGTCATTATCTCTAGGTCTAAGGCATAAGGAAGTGACGTCCTCAGTGGGGAGGCAGCCTGCACAAAATGACAGAAAACAAAAAATGCTGCTTCTGTAGTAAAATGATCTTCAGTACTCCAGTTCAACTGACCCAATCCCACACTGTATCTCCCTCATTGCAACACACTAGTTCATCCATGGCATTGGGGGGCGGGGCGGGGGGGCGGGACAAGAGCAAACAGTTGCATTTTCTAAACTTACTCTGATCTCTAATAAACTGACACATCTCCCTCGGGAGGTTGTGGACTCTATTTCCTTGGAGGTTTTAAAGCATAATTTGGATTGCCATCTGTCATGGATGCCCAGAGAGTCACGTTTTACACATTAAAAAAGAAAAAAAAAGATTGCCCGGGATTTTAACTGGTTTTATATCTACTGCTTTTTTGTATTTTTACTGTTGCTATGATTATTGCTTTTGTTTCTGATGTTTTTGATCTGTTTTATATTTGTTTTATGGTTCTCTTTTGCAGGCTATCCTGAAAATCTAGATTAATAAAATTATTTTAAAAAAATAATGGATGCTTTATCTGAGATTCCTGCATTGCAGGGAATTGGACTAGATGACTCTTGGGGTCCCTTCCAACTCTACAATTCTATGATTCTAAGTGGCAGAAGTTTCCCCCTGGGTTAAAACAAAAGCACTTCCTGTCTCAGCAACTGCACACCAGCTTAAATCAGATCTCATGAGCTGTAATGCTGATATACCTGATGATTCACTCAAAATCCAAACCCAAAATTGAATTAATGGATGGGAATGAGATATGGTATCCTTTCTTTCTGACAATCTCTCTCTCTCTCTCTCTCTCTCTCTCTCTGTGTGTGTGTGTGTGTACATAGTTCATCTGGGGTACTAAATCCAAGACGCCTGAAACTGATGCCTCTGAATTAGCGTCACATGTTAATAGAGTGCTAAGTCTTTTTAAATTAGACACTCAAGGTGCTTTGAATGCTCCACGTGCCCAGCCCAAAACCACATAAATGAACACAAACACGATAACTGGACAGGTCGAATTAAAAAGAGTAACTGGTAATACTTGTTTAAAAGAGTTGTGACAATGAGCAGAGAAGAAAACAAGGCTATAAAACTACCAGCTGTGACAAAGTGAAAATTCTTTGGAGGAATCCAGCTGCCAAACTAGAGCACTGACTGAGAAAAGGCAGTGAAAAGTACACGAGGGGGCAACTAAGTCAGAAAGACCCTGGATATGCCACCGGCCACATTACCATAGACAATACAAATAAAATGGTTCTGCCTCAGAAACCATTCTTTAAAAAGAAACAAAAAAAACCACGCATATACTAGGGGCTGTGCCTCTGCTTGCTCTGCTCTCCAGCTCCCTACCATTCCTGCCACATTAACTCCCTTCCCATCCCATGCAACTATTGACCTTGCTTGTCCCCTTCCCAGCCACATTTCTAAAGCCGCTTTTCTATTCCATAGCCCTGTTTTGCACCCATTTTCACCTTCACCCCCATGTCTATGCCTCCTCTCTCCTTTCCTTTGTGCAACCCCACTTGCATGGTAAATTCATGTATTTTCCTCTTCCCACACATTGAAATTACTAAACATCCATTTTATCCTTTGCTCAATTATGAATCCAACATTCCCTCCTATTCTTCAGATCCTTTCATGTCCCTGCTTTCATCTTCAAACCCTTTTCCCGTGCCTCCTACTCCTTCCTTTTTTCCCCCAATTTCTGTTTATTCATTTTTCATTTTACAAAGAGAAAGAAAAGAGATCACAAAAGAAAAAAGGGCAAAAACTAACAAACACAAAAATACATAAATGTATACATAAATACATAAATAAAAAATTATTATGCATGTCTACACAGATTTCTTCATAATACATTGGATTCTTTATCTCCAGCAACTAAATAATAGTCTATAAACAAACAGATACATATTTTTTCTTACTTAATTTTGTGTAGATTTTGTATCTAAATTGACTTCCCTCAATTAGCACTCCATTGCAACACATGATAACTCATATATAATATTCCAATTCCAATTACCATATTCCTGTTGTTATTGTTTTCCTTTTTTTTTTAAGCTCTGAAACCAAATGTTAAAGATCCATTCGATTGGTATTTATTTTGCTTAAAAATTAGTTTTTCACTAGCTAACAATTTTCTGCAAGAGCTATTGCAGAGCATGTAGCCTGTTAAGGTCATACCTCTTTTTTTAGATAACCCAAAAATTTGCCCCACTCTTCAGCGACCCTACTTCTGGGATTTTCTTTAACCTTTTCTGATAATATAGCTAATTCGATATAATCTATGACTTTTAAAAGCCATTCTTTTTTGCTTGGTAGCTTTTCACTTTTCCAATACGAGGCTACCAGAACTCTCGCCGCGGCCGTGGAGTACAAAAAAAATAAATCTAAATTCACTCTGTACATCTGGAGTAGTTATCCCCAAAAGGTAGGCTTCAGGGGATTTCGTGAACTTTATTGTTAATATATTCCCGCACCTCCAACAGCTGTTCGAGGAGGTTTTGTACATCTTATAAATCCTGTGTGGGGTGTAGTGCCATCTGTAAAACATTTTTAGTAAGTTTTCTCTAATAGCATTACTAAGTGTGAAATTCCAGCTATTTTTCCACAGTTTCTCCCATCTTGAAAATAGAAAGTTATGTCCCACATCTTGTGCCCAGCGGATCATCACCGGCTTTACCTCCTCTTCGATAAGTAACCAGTCTAACAGAAGGCGATAGGCTTTTGAGAAGAGTTTTGATATTAGAGTTAATGACTTCCAATTCGAATCTTGAATGATCCTTTTCAAAGCCCCTCTTTCTGTCAACCTCCTACTCCTTCCTTTTGTTTTTTGCAAGCCCCCTTTCCACCTCCACTCCTTTTACTCCCACTCTTCCTTCTCAATTTCTCAACTTTCCCTTGCACACAGGCCACCCCCACCCCATTTCTGTGCCTCCTCATCTCTCCTATTCTGCAGCCCCTTTGCGCACACACTCCATGCTGTATCTTTAAGATGAACAGAATCATAACAGCAAGCCTGTCAGGGCTCATCCACACTTCCTTTTGTGCTGAGTTTCTAGGTACAGGTCTGGGCGTCACAGGTCTATGTCTGAGTGTGGGGAGGAGTTTGGATTTGATATCCCGCTGTATCACTACCCGAAGGAGTCTCAAAGCAGCTAACATTCTCCTTTCCCTTCCTCCCCCACAACAAACACTGTGTGAGGTGAGTGAGGCTAAGAAACTTCAGAGAAGTGTGACTAGCCCAAGGTCACCCAGCAGCTGCATGTGGAGGAGCGGGGACGCGAACCCGGTTCACCAGATTACGAGTCCACCGCTCTTAACCACTACACCACACTGTGTGGAGTGTGGTGTTTGTGTGTTTCCCAGTGCTTCCCCCTGTGTTTTATTGCTGAATCGGAGTGGCGTGGGTATGGCAGACTATTTTAGAATGCTGGCTATGAGCTCCATGTTCTGAGCAGGACAATGCCATAACACTTCAGGAGGGGTGAGCCTGGGCAGCGGGCAAGAGCTGAAAATGAGCAGCACAGAAGGCATACACAACAGGAGAGACACAGCTATTTGGATAAGCTGTGGGTGGTCTGTTTCATGCCCCAGGACAGTGGACTATGTGCTTGTGAATCACAATCTTGGTGCTATGAAGACAAGAGGCTAGAGACAGTGTGAAAAAGCAAATCACTTCGGACAATTCCTATCAGCATTGGGTGAGAAGACTAAGCCAATGAACAGTTGGTGTGTGCGTGGGGGGGAAGCATCTGGTAATGGAGGGGGTGGTGTGGGGAGTGCCGACATTTAACACAAGCAAATGCCTATTAGGATCAACTTCCTATGTCGACCTTGCGGCTAGGTAATTTGACTTTGGATACAATTATCTACTGTTTATTCATCTCATCTATATTGTGCATCTAATAATATGCCACAGGAATTGTCGTTTAATAAACTACTTCGGTATTTGCTACTGATTAGAATTTCTGCTGAGAAATACAATCCTTTAAGGCTTGTAAAATAGTAATTTCATTTCGTGTCATGACTGATGCCCCTTCCCCGACGAGAAGCTAAAACTCTTCTGGGCTTTTTGACGCTATATGAGCTCACAGGACCTGCTTCAGATTCTGCTGTCTTCCTCCATGGACTGCAAAGTATGCCCCCGCTCCAAGCATGAACCCCAAAACATGGCACTCTCCCGTTGCAAGATGAGGTCCATGACACCCAACCCTGGGCATCCTATATATTAAGAAGTGCCACTGAGCACATGGCACTTTCTGGCAACGGATTGGGCCCTCTCGACTTCAGCACCGTACTGTAAGGTAGCACAGATCAGATGCAGGATGGAAAAGCATAGAAGGTGGCTCCCCGAAACTAATCCGCCCTTCACCCCTGCCCTTTATTTTTAACTACGTCACATATGTCCCTTACTATTCTTGAACAGATAATGCAAGTTACAACCAAAATCATAGCAAGCCCTTGTGATACTAATTGTACATGTCAGAGAAATTCCGATGAGTAATCCTCTTTCAAACTACCTTCTGTGCAAGAGACAATTGTGCACGAGTGTTTCTGGAGTAAAGCAGGGAGGGAGAGAGGCATTCCGAACGAGGAAGCAGTGGGTGGGGTGCTTAACCCTTTCCCCACTGGCCACTTCCCCCTCTGAAATTCACTCCTCATCCGTTTCCTTTCCTCAGGGTTCAAAACACGGGTAAACACATACTTTCAACCTTATGGCTGGGAAGAAGAGAGAGGGGACAGATGTGGGAGGGGGCTTGGAGTAGAAAAATGACCAATTCTCATCCCCAACCTCCAACTATGGGCTCATCTCAAAGATGCGTCAAGAAAAGCAGTCACAGAGACAGCTACATTCAATTTGTAGCTTGTTTCTAAGCCACAGTTAAGTCCTTGTTTGAACGACGTGGGGCAATGGAAAACTGTTTATCTATGTCAATCACGCTGCTATAATTAAATAGCTTCTCTATTCTTCTATTAACCAAGTTTAGCCTCAACTCCAATCTCAATTAGTTCAGCTCTGCTGTCTGGCAGTTTCCATTCCACACCTGCTATATGAGAAAGAAGGGAAGGTTGCTATCATACCCACACCTGGCAGCTAGCATTGCAGTGCTTATTGCATCAGGCAACATGATAAGCAGAGCAGAACAGAGAACTAGTCAAACTGGACCCTTTGGAGTATGAAAGGCATGCTGGAAATGCTCCCATTCCTGTACAATCAGTTTTAGATATCACTTACTCTAGACATGTCCCAAGGCATGGTCTGAGGGCATCTGATGCAGCCACCTTGCTGAAGCTAAGCAGGTCTGGGTCTGGTCAGTGGCTGGATGGGAGACCTCTTCAGAACCTCATGTGTACAGCTTTTGAGTTCCACAATGGAAGAATATGTAATAAATAATGCCATCCCCACCAAAGGGTCTAGCTAACTTGCTACAACAAACAGTTTTCATAGAACATAACATAGCAACATAGCAATAAAGGCATGGACACCGTCCACATAGCTAATCAGGGAAGCTGAGATGCACAGTTGCTTTCTCCAAGGACATTTTCAGATATTGCAAAACCAGAATTGTTATACTGGAACGGAATGTCTCCAGAGTGACTTATAATTATCTGAAAGTGATTGTTGCTGGACTAGAAGTGTAGAGCTACATTTTTATTTGCTCAGTCAGATATTGCATACACAATGCAATCCTAAACATGCTTACTCAGGAGGAAGTTGGATACAACCAATAGAATTTGGAAGAAACTAAGTTCTACTTAGGAGAGACCTACTGAAATTCAAGGATCTAAGTCAGGCTTCCTCAAACTCGGCCCTCCAGATGTTTAGAGACTACAATTCCCATCATCCCTAACCACTGGTGCTGCTAGATAGGGATCGTGGGAGTTGTAAGCCAAAAACATCTGGAGGGCCAAGTTTGAGGAAGCCTGATCTAAGTTAGCCAGGTCCAGTCATTTAACTGGGTATGATCCAAGTAGGACTAACACTGTATACCACCCATTGGAACTTACTCTCTGGTAAGTATGTTTACAACTAGCCTGAAAGTTCCAAAATCATCCCCAAAAAAGTATCTGTTCCTTGTTTGTTGAAAAACAAATGCTTTTTCAGGTGGCACAGTATCTCAACAGGCAGCAATGACATGGAACAAAGTTCTAGGAAGCAGACACCAGAAACCAGTTGTTAAGCCAATGGGAATCTAACCAATCAGAGTGTATTCGTCAAATAGAACCAAGTCAGAAACTAAGAACCACACTGACTTTTACAGGCAGAGACAGTTGAAAATTGTGGCCTTCCAGATACTTTTGGATCTCAATTCCCATCAGTCCCAGCCAGTGTGGACAATGGTCAGGGGTGACAGGAGCTGGAGTCCAATAACAGCTGAAGAGCCAGACATTCCCCACCCCTGACTGGATGTTAGAAACCCTATGGGATGCGTGCATGTGTAATATGAAAACTGATTTACCTAGCCTCCCAGAGGCAATTTCTACTCTCCACTAGTGAATATTGTTGCAAATCTGTTCTATTCCATATGATGTACTCTTGTCCTGATCCATGATCCAAAATGTTAAATAATAGTAAAGGTAGCTAAGGAAGTTAACTGTCTTCATGCCCAAACTAGAGATGGGGAGTGCAAGTAATTCAAAATCAGCTCAGCAGGTGTCACTGACATAATCATGGACTGCCATTCAGAAATAAAGACAAGTGTGAACAATGAGAGATCCCTCCCCATCGAGACCCGACCTTGTAATGTTGTGACAGAAAGTGGCCTTCTCAGAGACAGAAGGTTCAGGCAGTCTTCCAACTTTACACCGCAGTAGAAAAGAAGCCTTGAATCCACACAGAAACCAAGTTCCTCTAAATGAAACACATTTGTTTCTCTTATGTCTTTTAGCCACAAAGACCCAATCAACTTTTGAAAATGCAAAATTCATGTAGCATCTTTGAAAAGCAACCATGTCTGGGAAACAAAAAGAACCTGTATGTAGAATGAAATAAAAGGCAAGAGGCAGCCTGGGTCTACTCCTAGTCTGAGAAAGTTCTAGCCATAAGACAGAGATACGAAAAGGGGCTTAGGCTACAATCTGCGCACACTTATCTGGAAGTGAGCCCCACTGAACCCAACAGAACAGTTCCAAGCGCACATGCATAGGATTGTGCTGTAAGGATTGCCTGGCACATGAGAGGCACCAGTGCCATCACACCAGCGTCACTGCACACGCATGGTGGACTGATGATGCAGAAGTTCATAATGCACTAACAGCTTTGGCAGAGAGCACTGCCAGAGGATCATCCACTGGCCAGGGCATAATCTACCAGGAAACACCTTGTAATTGCAGATGTCCACAACATTTGGTGCCAAAGATCTGAAACTATTAATATAGCACAGCTATTTGCATCCCAACTAAAGGACAGGGATGACAACTGTGGGTAGTGGAGGAAATGAAAGACTTTGTGTATCACATCTAGCTTCAATTATGGGAATGGGACAAAATTTCAGAAAGTCTGAAGGCCTCATTTCTCCAACTTCTACTTTAAAATCACAATTGAATAGAGTTTCCAGAATGTGACATGGAGAGACTGTCCACAGTCTTCCAGTGTGAATAACATCACAGAGCATATGAAAAGAAGCCTTTTTTCAGCTAAAGGGAAGCAAATTGATACTATAGTGAAAATTCAAAATTCAGCCACTAATGCAGCATATTCTGTTTCCTTGGATGTTTTCAAGAAAGGTTGGAGACTGATCTGTTAAACATGTCTTTGGGAAAGAATGCTCTTTCTCTGAGCCTTTTAGTAGCTGATATACCGGTAATCAAAAACTACAAAAAGCATACCTTATAAAGCAAGAGAGAGAATTTGCTGTTCTCTGCCAAGCAACAAAGGAGCAATTTGACCCCACAAATCAGCTTGCAAGTACAAACACTCAGTACAGTCCTTAACCCAAGATAACAAACATTTGCAGACACAGGGCAACACCCTGGTAAACCTTGAACACTGTGTATCAGGATATCTAAGGTGCATACATAAACGTTCCCAATTAAGAAAAATAGAGAAACTATTCCAGACAGCATTGTAAGAAAACTTCCTTGATCGCCAATTCTCCTCTCTTCAAGGTGTATGAGACCAGTAAAATAAATTTTGTCTCACAGTGAATCATCACAGAGGAACAGGCCAGTCTGGCCTGCCTGCTGCATCTTACAAACACTTGCTTTCCTCATGTCAGGGGAAAAAAACCCTCTTACAACAGTGCCAGCCTTGACACGCAGTAACAGCTCTTGCTATAAACATCTACCGGTAGTAACCAATACTATAAAGAGGCCAGTCAAGCATCTCAGTCCAATAAACCTTCATTCACCACCAGTTGGGAGAGCGAGCAGGTTGCTCTACTAGGAAAACTGGTGAGGAAAGATTGCTTTTAAAATTAATGGTTTAGCCTTGACATATAAAGGCCAGTTTGTTGCTGCTAATGCATCCAGCCTCAAGTCACTGGACCTCTGTTGCCTTGAAGCTGTTTTACAAGTACTGTACAAAAATTTCTCTCTCCACCTCCTCCTAGCCTGCCCACCGTTAGGTAATAATTACCAAGCTACATGGGCAGCAAGTCTGGCAAGCTGCTTGCCCTGAGGGGAGTGAATCAGTATAAAGTCATTTCACATGCCTACTTGGTGTGCAAACTAAGCTTCAGATTTATTCTGCAATATCAGAATCAAGTACAGGCACTATGCAAAATGACCTAACTATGCCATCATGGTGAGGTCGCTGGATTTAGTCAGAATACTGTATCACACTTCCTGCTTGTATTTCTCTCTTTGGACAAGTCCAATTTTTATACATATTGTGATTCTTTGGCATTTATAAACATAAGGAACCCCCCCCCCCAAGTTTAAAAGGGGTGGAGTCACAAATCTATATTTAAACATGAACACAGCAAAAAAGCACAAATCCAAATAAAATGTGCAATAACTTAATCGATATGACTCAAGATCTGTACTGTGCACTCCAAGGGGAATGTAAAAATATATCAAATGGGAAACAGCTACCTCAAAGATTTTTCCAGGAGGGAGGCTTAAATTGGTGCTTGTCTTCCTTCCGATAATCATGAAAGCACCTTTTCTCCTAGCTCTGCCTGAGAAAGGCCTGCTCCCATGGAGCTCTCCTGCAAGACTTGTGAAAACTAGAGTAATTATTTGTCGCTCTGCTGGCAAGTTAATCCAGCACTTAATAAGCTCTCATCTTTCTCGGTCTCATTTGCTTTTGTCCTTAAGAAGGGCTCTGCTCAAAAAAACAACCCCAGTTACCCACTTGTGACCATCTTGCTGAAACAGTTCTCTTGCCAAGCATCACTGAAAGAAGCCAGCTGCATTTAAATCTTCACACTTTTCCAGTTAGAGAAAGAGGCCATTTTGTACTTAACCAGTTACAGTATGTACTTAACTAGTTATGAGGCGGGCAAGGGGGAACCAGGCCTGGCTTCCACACTGAGGGAGGCTTAAATTGGTGCTTGTCTTCCTTCCGATAATCATGAAAGCACCTTTTCTCCTAGCTCTGCCTGAGAAAGGCCTGCTCCCATGGAGCTCTCCTGCAAGACTTGTGAAAACTAGAGTAATTATTTGTCGCTCTGCTGGCAAGTTAATCCAGCACTTAATAAGCTCTCATCTTTCTCGGTCTCATTTGCTTTTGTCCTTAAGAAGGGCTCTGCTCAAAAAAACAACCCCAGTTACCCACTTGTGACCATCTTGCTGAAACAGTTCTCTTGCCAAGCATCACTGAAAGAAGCCAGCTGCATTTAAATCTTCACACTTTTCCAGTTAGAGAAAGAGGCCATTTTGTACTTAACCAGTTACAGTATGTACTTAACTAGTTATGAGGCGGGCAAGGGGGAACCAGGCCTGGCTTCCACACTGAGCACAGGAACTCAGCAGAAGAGACCCCACCACCACAGTACAGATACTCAGCAGCTCAACTAGAATTTTCCATTCTTGACTCAACTTTGAATTATGGTGCTGGAGGAGACTCTTGAAAGTCCCATGGACTGCAAGAAGATCAAACCTATCCATTCTTAAAGAAATCAGCCCTGAGTGGTCACTAGAAGGACAGATCCTGAAGTTGAGGCTCCAGTACTTTGGCCACCTCATGAGAAAAGAAGACTCCCTAGAAAAGACCCTGATGTTGGGAAAGATTGAGGGCACAAGGAGAAGGGGACGACAGAGGATGAGATGGTTGGACAGTGTTCTCGAAGCTACTAACATGAGTTTGGCCAAACTGCGAGAGGCAGTGAAGGATAGGCGTGCCTGGCGTGCTCTGGTCCATGGGGTCACGACGAGTCGGACACGACTGAACAACAACAACAACAACAACGATTCAACTACCTGTAAAACGGGGCACCTATTACTTATCCAACATAAGTGCCTATTTACATGCACTTTTTATTGAGAGAATAATAAGATTTTGAACCCATAATCCCTCCGCCTAGAGTGTAACAAGTGACCAACAAGTTCAAATAAAAAATAAACTATCAAGCAAGCATGCCTCTACAATAGGCACCAATGTGCGGCTGCAACAGAAACCCAAAGAAAGTTCTTTCATTTCTTAGTAGTGCTCAGAAGACTTTCCATTTGTGGCAGGAGAAACGGAAAGCCTGATGAAATGATGCCTTCTCAGTAAATTTACACATGATGGTGGCTTTCACACTCCATGAGAGAGATTCAGAAAACTAGCAGGCTGTCAATGTGTGCAGTCAACTAAAAGGTGTACAGTACAAGGCCATTTGTTAATGTGGCTCTTGCTGCATTGTAGCCTTCAGCATTGTACTGTACAATTCAGCAGAACTGCTAGAATAACAAAAACAAAACCAGTTTGGAGTTCTGGGAAAGTAGGCTTAAAAGAATGCATGCATGTTAAAAATCTGAGAAGCCCAAGGGGAGATAAGCGATTACAGCGGGGTAGCTTTCCTTGTCTTCTGTTCTTCCTGCGCCTCTTCCCAGATCTAGCACCCAAGAGCCAGTGAATGGTGGCAAGAAGAAAACTGATTTTGGTCTGGGGAGATCCAGGCCTATAATGCCCACTTATAATGTACAGGGTGACCTAGGGCCTTGGGACAGTTGCCATCTCTTAACTCAGGGGTGTCAAACTCAAATTCATCGGGGGCCGCATCAGCAGTTTGGTCACCCTGAAAGGGCCGGTGACCCTCAAAGGGCCGCCCTCCCCCTCTCCACTGTGTGGAAAAAATATTTTTTTCTGGTTTTCCTCCTCTAAAAGGCTGGGAGGGAGGGAGGGAAGAGAGAGAGAAGGAAGGAAGGAAAGAAGGAAAGAAAGAAGGGGTGAGAAAGAGAGATGGATGGATGGAAGGAAGGAAGGAAAGAAAGAAAGAAAGAAAGATAAAGGGAGAGAGAGAGAGAAGGGAGGGAGGGAGGGAGGGAGGGAGGAGGAAGGAAAGAAGGAAGGAAGGAAAGAAGGAAGGAAAGAAAGGAATGAGAGAGGGGGGAAGGAAGGAAAGGGTAAGAGAGGGGGGAGGAAGGGGGGAGAGAGAGTGAAAGAAAGAGGGAGAGGGAAGGAAGGAGTGAAAGAGAGAGAGAGGAGAGAGGGGAGGGAGGAAGGAGGGAGGGAGGGGTAAAAGGGAATGAGACAGAGAGAGAGAGAAGGAAGGAAGGAAGGAGTGAAAGAGAGAGGAGAGGGAAGATGCTGCTTGCTTCTCCACCCCCCCACCCGAAAAAGAAGGCTTTTGCGAGGGGGGGGGGCGGCCGGGAGGAGAGAGAAACGTCTCCTCCGCTGTAGCAGAGGGCATGTTGCTTGCTTCTCCACCCCCCCCACCCGCAAAAGAAGGCTTTTGCGAGGGGGGGCGGCGGCCGGGAGGAGCAAGAAACGTCTCCTCCGCTGTAGCAGAGGGCATGTTGCTTGCTTCTCCACCCCCCCCCACCCGCAAAAGAAGGCTTTTGCGAGGGGGGGGGCGGCCGGGAGGAGAAAGAAACGTCTCCTCCGCTGTAGCAGAGGGCATGTTGCTTGCTTCTCCACCCCCCCCCACCCGCAAAAGAAGGCTTTTGCGAGGGGGGCGGCGGCCGGGAGGAGCAAGAAACGTCTCCTCCGCTGTAGCAGAGGGCATGTTGCTTGCTTCTCCACCCCCCCCACCCGCAAAAGAAGGCTTTTGCGAGGGGGGGGGCGGCCGGGAGGAGAAAGAAACGTCTCCTCCGCTGTAGCAGAGGGCATGTTGCTTGCTTCTCCACCCCCCCCCACCCGCAAAAGAAGGCTTTTGCGAGGGGGGGGGGGCGGCCGGGAGGAGAAAGAAACGTCTCCTCCGCTGTAGCAGAGGGCATGTTGCTTGCTTCTCCACCCCCCCACCCGCAAAAGAAGGCTTTTGCGAGGGGGGGGGCGGCCGGGAGGAGAAAGAAACGTCTCCTCCGCTGTAGCAGAGGGCATGTTGCTTGCTTCTCCACCCCCCCCACCCGCAAAAGAAGGCTTTTCCGAGGGGGGGGGCGGCCGGAGGAGCAAGAAACGTCTCTGCTGTAGCGGAGGAGATGCTGCTCATTCTCCCCCCCCTCCACCGCTGCCTGCTGTTCGCAGGGATTGGCGCAGCGCGGGGTGGTGGTGGGATCGGCAGGCTGGTGCGGGGGGCTTCCCCGACGCGGCAGAAAGCCGCGCGGGGCACCCCCGAGGCGGCAAAAAGCCGCCCTGGGCCAAAACGGCCCGAAGAAAAAAAGCCTTGCCGGGTTTTCCCGGCAAGGCAAAAATGGTGCGGGGGGCTTCCGCGAGGCGGCAGAAAGCCGCGCGGAGCACCCCCGACGCGGCAAAAAGCCGCCCTGGGCCAAAACGGCCCGAAGAAAAAAAGCCTTGCCGGGTTCTCCCGGCAAGGCAAAAATGGTGCGGGGGGCTTCCGCGAGGCGGCAGAAAGCCGCGCGGGGCACCCCCGAGGCGGCAAAAAGCCGCGCTGGGCCAAAACGGCCCGGGGAAAAAAAACCTCTGCTCCCTTCCTCTCACGCGCGCTGACCTTCGCCGCCCACCGCCAATCAGCGCACGCTCACGGGCCACATGACGAGGTCTCGCGGGCCGCATTTGGCCCGCGGGCCTTGCCCTTGACACCTGTGTCTTAACTGATCTCCTAGGGAGGAATAGCAATAAGTATGGCACACTATGTTTCTTACAGAAAGGATGAGGTGCTAAATTATGCATGCAAAATAACAAATTACACATACACACGCACTGATAAAAGAACAGGCTATACTCAGTCCTGATTATAGTACTATTACTTTGAGTACCCCAAAAGTTATAAACTCTAGATTGTAGCCACCCTTCGACAGCCTTGGAATAGTCATCCCAGACACATTCAAACATTAAGGATGGCACAAAAGGTTTGACCCTAGTCTGTGGGGTAAAAGAACCTACAAGCTAGAAGAGCATTTAAGTGTGTTCATAAGCACCAGTGTTTAATATATAAAGAAGTTGCCCTTGAACAAGAGTTTCATATCTGAAATGTAACAGGTTTACACAAACTGTTCTCCTTGTAGCTCTTGAGGGATATTTTTCTCCCCTAGCCCCATTTCTCTCTCTTCTTTGGTGCTGTCTATTTTGTTCCTGTGGAATTTTAGATGCCTGGTTTCAGTTCCAGCAACAGTCCCCAAGTAACAACAAGTAAGCCATTCAAGGCTTCAACTCCCAGCTAAGAGATGAGGATTACTTTCCCCAGTCTCCCTTTACAAGTAATTCATTCCACCACTTCTGTTTAGAGACCTCTAACCTTCCAGTCGGTACTATCTTGGATCATTTAATGGGGATCCCATTAAATGATGGCATGATGGCAGCCTGCTCGATGAGGCCCAATTATCATTATTTACAATGCATAACTATAAAATGCACTCTTTATCAAGAAGCAATCAAACTCAAGCGCCTTCTAGCAGAGTCTGGACTTTGAATGTTACCAACTGAATGAAGAAAGACCCTTCTTCATTCGTCTAAATATATAAACTGTACATGCCTGCATTTGCATATAATGTAAGCTATGCTTATAATCATTTTATTGTTAATTTTTAATTATATTATATGACTTTGTAGAATCAGCTTTTAATGGTCTCATCTCACTGAGATGAGATGTTTTGTTCTGCGTTCTATTATTAAATTTATTGCTGCTGCTGCTGATACTTATTTTTCATGAGCCACTTTGGGATGGACTTGAATGGAAAGCGGCACAGAATCAATCAATCATAGGAACAAGCTGCTACGAGTCTCAATCTCATGCATTCCCTTCTCTGGTGCCGATTTGTTGAAACAAGCCTGCTTCATAAGCCAAGCTGTCCATGGTTGCCTAGTCTATGTTGAAGCCAGTATGTGAGATTGTTCAGTACATTTCCATTTTGGCTCATGTAATACCATTAAAAGTCAAGGGAAGGGTATGTATGCAAGAGTAATTTCCAGAGCTTTTGGTCACAAATTCAATTTTTAAAAAAAACCTTTCAATTCACAGCCACTCTTCTCTGAACAAGTCTATACGTTAGATGAATCTGGAAAGAATAAATGCAAATAACAACCCCTAATCTTCCATCACAATGGAGGGTAAACCAACAAATTCCAAGCAAACCCTAGGCTTGGGTGGAAAACTTGGAAAACGTTGGCGTTTATGTTCCACCCTTCCCTTTTGTGGTCTGGAATCAAACAACAGCTCGACAACACAAATCCAAAACTAGATAACGAGGTATTACCCTAACAACAATCTTCATACATTACTGGAACTTCAAGAACTAAAACAACCGTAGCTGAAGAATCAAGTTATCCTGTTAATTGCTACTACAGCGGCATGAGTGCCAAAGACCACCGTCATTTAATAAACGCTAATGGAATCAACCAGCAACTGCTTATTTGTTTTTCTACCTCAGAGATGGGGAACTGGATATTGCTGGTCTATAACTGCCATAATTTGTGACCATTGGCCATGCATGCAGAGACGGATGGAAGTTGGGGAGTTCACAGGTTCCCATTCCCAGTTCAGACAAGTCCCACCAAAACTAATACAGTGATCCCTCGACTTACGAATGCCCCGACTTCCGTATTTTTCGAGTTACGAGGGATCAAAGGGGCCGAGCGCTTCCGAATTTTTTCCGAAAGGAAGTTGCGGCCATTTTAGATAGGGTTTTCTCGAGTTGCAAAGTTTAGATAGGGTTTTTTTTGACCTACGAATTTTTTCTCCCCAATGCATTCCTATGGGGATTCGACTTACGATTTTTTTGACTTCCGACGGTCCCGTCGGAACGGATTACCTTCGTAAGTCGAGGGTTCACTGTACTGCTTTTTAGCTAGTGCTCCTTCTGCAGTTATTTTTTTTTAATGAGGTTTGAAAATAGTAACATATCTGGCTGCCTGTAGAAAAGAACTGCCTGCAGGTGCCAGGGATAGTGTTCAGCATGCAGCTAATACAGTGGCTTGTTAAAGTGAGATGAATGCAACTGCAGGCATGACTTTATGCCCACTACAATCCCAGCTACCTGGGAGTAGCAGTAACATGGGGGTGGAGTAGGAATCAGAATGGGCAGGAGCAGAGATGAGGAGCAGCATGGGGAAATGCATAAGTTGGGGAGGGGAGTCTATCTACCCCATTCCCATATGCGTGTGTGTGGTGTGTATGTATGCTATTTTAACCAATGTTCTTTAAAGGGGGACAGATAAATAAAATGGTGAAGTGGGAACAAAACAAACCACATTACTGAGAATCACAGCGGGAAATGGCTAGAAATAGGGCTGAAGCCATTAGTACATTAGGTGACCTATTTGAATCTATTAATTGGCTGCATCACAAATTAAAGTAAGAGCCTCTTAAGTGAGTCAGACCCTTTCCTGCTGTGGTTACCAGGACCTGACCCATTTTTTCCTGCTCAATTCTTCTTGGAGCTCCTTCTATACTGCCCTGCTTCTGAAGGATTTGAACAGAATACTCATGCAGAGTTCAGCTAGAGTGGAGTTGCTCTGGGCAACCAAAGGGGAGAAAACACACACAGGTGACCTTAATGTCCCTTTCAAGTAGACTGCAAAACTATGAGAAGGGCACAAAAATGCCACAGAGGCTTTAATATGAACAGGTTTACTATGTAAAAAATAAATAAAAAAATCCTTCCAGTAGCACCTTAGAGACCAACTAAGTTTGTTATTGGTATGAGCTTTCGTGTGCATGCACACTTCTTCAGATACCTGAAGAAGTATCTGAAGAAGTGTGCATGCACACGAAAGCTCATACCAATAACAAACATAGTTGGTCTCTAAGGTGCTACTGGAAGGAATTTTTTTATTTTTTATTTTGTTTCGACTACGGCAGACCAACATGGCTACCTACCTGTAACTAGGTTTACTATGGTTGGAGTCAACAATATGAACAGGTTTACTATGCTTGGAGTCAACATACAGATTGAGGATTGAAGAAAAGGCCTGTGTACATCACTGTACTTCCAACTCAAGCCTACTGCTTCATTTCATGAACAGTGTTAGAAATTAGCCAGGCACCAGGCGTGTTTTGCAACTGGTGTGGGTCCAACTGTGACCATGTAGAGATTTCTGGATGCCAGGTTGGCGACTGACATCTCCAACTGGCTGGCCTCTCCAGCTTTCCTAAACAGATTAGCAGAAGAGCTTATTTATTGCATTTATATCCCACCTTTTCCCTCAAGGAGTACAAGGTTCACTCCCCTCCTCAGTTAATCCTTGCAATGACCCTGTGAGATAGGTTAAGAGGCTGTGACTGGCCCAACGTCACCCGGTGAGCTTCATGACTGAGTGGGACTTTGAACTCTGATCTCTCAAGTTCTAGTCTGACACTTGAACCACTACACCACACTGGCTTCCTTGAGTACCTGCTATGGGGGCAGCTATATAAATTAAGAAGGTAAATAAATATGGGGAAAGAAAATGTCACTTAGAGAAGGATCTGAAATATTTTCCTTGAAGCTTGAATTTGTTTTAATCTGGATTGTTTTATTTGATGTTTTAATGTGTTTTAAACCACTTTGAGATTTTATTTCTTTAAAATATAAAGCGGTACAGAAATAATATGAATAAAATAATTTTTTTAAATCTCATTTGGAAAAAAAGGCACCTAGACATTCTGGTTTGGCGACCGCAACCTAGGTTTAAGGCGCCATTTGGTGATTAGCTTATATAGCTGAGATTCTAACACTGTCCATAAATCTGGAGACAGTGGACTGCTTCTACCTATAAGAACTTCATACCGTGACAATCTGGCTAATTTCTAGAATGCTGCAGCAGATTAAACAAACTGAAATGGATTGCCCCAGGGCTTCCAATCACACGAAGAGCACATTTTGGATTGATGGTTCCCAAAGTGTGTGGCACCACTCCCTGAGGGGCAGTGGGATTATGGACTAGAGCAAAACACCTTCCTCTCATTGTATTGTTGATTGTTTCATTGTTGATTGCTAAGTCTGGAAAGCTAAATACTGCTGGTGAAGAACTCCTCCTACCAGCAAGAACAAACCAAGAAACATACCAAGAACAAACTTAGTTGGTGTCTAAGGTGCTACTGGAAGGAATTTTTTTATTTTTTATTTTGTTTTGACTATGACAGACCAACACGGCTAGGTAAAGGTAAAAGGATCCCTGACCATTAGGTCCAGTCGTGTCCGACTCTGGGGTTGTGGCGCTCATCTCGCTTTATTGGCCGAGAGCCGGCGTACAGCTTCCGGGTCATGTGGCCAGCATGACAAAGCTGCTTCTGGCGAACCAGAGCAGCGCACGGAAACGCTGTTTACCTTCCCACCAGAGCAGTTCCTATTTATCTACTTGCACTTTGACGTGCTTTCGAACTGCTAGGTTGGCAGGAGCAGGGACCAAGCAACGGGAGCTCACCCCGTCGCAGGGATTCGAATCGCCGACCTTCTGATCAGCAAGCCCTAGGCTCTGTGGTTTAACCCACAGCGCCACCTGGGTCCCTACCAACATGGCTACCTACCTGTAACTCCTACCAGCAGTTAGTGAGATTCCGAGTATTGTTTTGCATAAGTCACCACACCATATAATTAAGATTATTCTTCTCAGCAGCAATTCAGTACAAAGACGCATAGATGAAATGGCTGAGAATGTTGAAGAGACATTGTGCAGCTTACCGAGGACAAGAGAATTCACAATACTGCTGGATGAGTCAATTCTGCCAGGCAATGAATCTTTGCTTCTCGCTTATGTGTGCTTTATAAAAGATGAAAGTTTGGCTCAAGAGTTGTTATTAGCAAGGCAAAGAGAAACAGATACAAATGGGAAGTCAATATTTATTGTTAACTCTATTCAAGCACAATATAGGCAGTCTCGAGCGACACCAATTTCCAAATATGTCTGAGCTAGAAGAGAAAGGTGGGATAAGAAATGACGATCTGCAAGGTTATTTTACCACCTGGATATACTGCATATATGTTTGAGTGATTTGGGGATCTTTTTTTGGTGGAAATTCCAGATTGGGCGATAAATCCATTTTCAGATACTGAGGAAGTTGGGGTAGTGGAGGAAGAACTAACCGAGCTATAAAATGTCTCTGAGCTGAAGTCAAAGTTTAAGAAATTGTACGAAGAGTTTTGGTTACGGAAGGAAATTTCAGATCGCTATTCTGCACTATGGACAGTAGTTAAGAAACTCACTGTTGCATTTCCAACATCATATTTGGTGGAACATGGTTTTAGTGTGGCCATCCAACTTGTCACCAAGCAAAGGGATCAACTCCAGATTACTAAGCACAGTGATTTAAGATTCCTGTTAAGTGACTTTAAACCAAACATTTGGAAACTGGTATCACTTTATCAAGCCCATCCATTGTATTGCTGAGTTACTGAACAGTGAAGTAGTTACTATATGTGGTACCTCTTAAGACTCTTGTTAAATGACTATCAGACTTTGAAAAGCAAATTCGTGAATTCTGCTGAATTAAACTAAATAGCTTAAACTGGATTTTTTAATAAATATGCAATTAATTGTTACTTTTTGAATTTTTTTGTGTTATTATCTTCCTTAGTGCGTTGTGCAAACTGCTATTCTGAATAATGCTTTTAATATGGTAGGGTAGGAGGCACTGGGAATCAGTTTATGGAACCAAAGAGGCAGTGGCTCAAAAATGTTTTGAAATCACTTCTCTAGATGCACAGAATGGCCTTTCAGACCTTCACAGTAGAACACACAAAGGTCATAGAATCATGTATCAGATAATTGTGAAGTTGGAAGGAACCACATGGGTCATTTAGTCCAACCCCCTCCAATGCAGGAATTTTTTGCCCAAGGTGGGGCTTGAACCCACAACCCTGGGATTAAGAGTCTCGTGCTCTACCAACTGAGCTAATGCCAGCTTATTAGGTGTGATATCACTCCTCTTCCAGATGTTAAGTCTATGTTTAATGGAGAAGTTCTAGAATCAGCCACTCTTTTGGAATTTGTAATACTGCAAACTTAAAAAAATAAATAAAAATCTTTGGAAGATCTCAAACTAACAGAGTTTAACAATGGCACACAGTTATGCTGTTGAACTCAGCAGTCAGTAAACTCCATACAGTAGTCTGTTCCTACTCAGCTGTATGGAGTGGAATAATAATAATAATAATAATTGATTATTTGTACCCCGCCCATCCAGCTGGGTTTCCCCAGCCACTCTGGGTGGCTTCCAACAAAGATTAAAATACATTAAAGAACAACAGTTCTTATTCTTTAGATACTGGAGACTAAAAGCTATCCTCAAATCCTTTGAGAGATTGAAACTTGATTTAGTGGTTATTGCACCAAACTCTCACCGGAAGCAAGCGGATGAGAACTATTTTGAGGACTCCCTATCACATACCTGTTATTCTTTTGCAAATGGAAGTAGTGTCTCAAAATAAGAGCCTACATGCAAATTCTCAGTTATTGACTTGACATTTCAGCAAAGGAAGAAGCAAGACTTTCAAAATTATTATCTTTAAGAACAACTGTAAGCAGTCTAGATAACGACTGTTCTTAGCAGTAAAGGCTTCCCCTTTACTCAGAACCAATTAACACTTCAAGCAACAAGTATGTTTTATTAAATACACATCACTTTCTACAGCAAAAAAGTGCAAAGGGAAGATGTGCATTTCTAAACATGTAGTGACATTAAGTAATTTTAAAAGTCATGTCTATGATACAACCAAAAGTTCTTCAACTTATTCACAGCCTTAATAATTTGAAATGTTCCTTTTCTTCCAGTAGTTATCACTGTACATAAGCCATGAAGAATGGCGGCTATACAGTATGCAAATCCACAAGTTTTGGCTCTCGGCAGTTTTTTATGTCAAGGGCAGGGTGGATAAAAATCAATGATTTTTTTAAAAAAATCAAAAAAATCGGATTTTTTTGATTTAAATCGGATTTTTTTGATTTAAATTGGATTTTTAAAATAAAATGCTTTTGGAGGAAAAATCTTCTAAATACAGTCTTCTATTTAAATTACATTGTAGTCCAAAGGCTATTCCTCAGGAAATAAGGATTTGTTTTAAGTTTATCAAGTGTGCTAAAACTCAGTCTAAGTTTTTTTAAAAAATGTTTAACCACATCAGTTAACAAACATGGATGCATATGCTATCATGTTATTGTTTTAGTTAAATAAATTGTTTAAATGGTTATTAAGGAAATGATTATTTTTCTCCTTCCAATAAAGTACAGCAGAAAAGTTGTCCAAATATAAACAGTTAACTTATTAAATCTCACCATAATTTCATAATTAGTTTCTATGTATTTCTAGTAGTATAACTAAATCAGTAATTTTTGATATAACTGTGAAAACTACTCTGAAAATTTATTATTCCAAAAATAAAACCTTCACATGGTTGTAAATATTAAGATTATACCAGCAAGAATGAGTCTTTCTGTAAAAAAAATATTTAAATCAAGTCTTACTGACTAGTGATTTAAATCGAGCCTTACTGACTAGTGATTTAAATCGTGATTTAAATCGTGATTTAAATCAATTTGATTTAAATCAAATCCACCCTGGTCAAGGGTGCAGAGCACTGTCATTGTGGTATTTATCAGAGTTGCTAGATTTTAGTAGATTTGATAAGTGTCAAAATGAAACTTTTGCCAGTAAATTCAAACAGGAAGAAAAGGTCAGAGTCTCAGTCTCATAATGCTCATAAACAACCTCCATCATCTTCTCTCTCCAGTAGGAATGAAAACAAACCTAAATACATACCTTGCTCACATTGCACTTGAAGCACTGGAATATGCCCTGGGAAGGTTCAGTTAAAGCCCCACCTCTCCTAAGGACTCATTGTGTGGCTTCCAGCAAAATTCTCTTTCTTAACCTCAGGTCCCTAGTTGTTAATAGCAACAACATTATTAACAACAATATTAACAACAGTTGCTATTTCATGGCACTATCACTAACACAATAGGATTTTGTAAAACACACTTCTAATTAAGAGTGCTTAATAGGTGAATTAGGAAATCTGATGTTTCCTTAAGGGAGGGTTTTAATTCAGTCAGCCTTCATTCATCCATTAGGAATTCAGTCGCCTAGTTGCTACATACAGGGAGCAGGGGAAGCTGTCAGAATTTGAAGGGCAGGGATTCTAAAACAGTAGTAACATCCCACAGATTATCTTTTCCCTATCACATTTCTATGAAGCAACACTCATTTGCTGCATCATGCATGGAAAAAAACAGGGATGACAGTCAAAGCACCTGTAAGTATTAGCAGAGTGTGCAACCGTTTCAAGATTAATTAAAGCATTGTATTAGTAATTGGCTAAACATCATCTTGGGGTGCTCGCAGGCACAAGCTTTCTTGCATAAAGTCATTAGTTTTATGCATTTAGTTGCTTGCAGCACTACAACTGAAGTCTACCTGATTCTCTCTCTTGCTATGCCCCACTAAGAAAACCTCATTGGACAATGTAAAAAAATTCCTTCCAGTAGCATCTTAGAGACCAAGTTTGTTATTGGTATGAGCTTTCGTGTGCATGCACACAAAAGCTCATACCAAGAACAAACTTAGTTGGTCTCTAAGGTGCCACTGGAAGGAATTTTTATATTTTGTTTCGATTACGGCAGACCAACACGGCTACCTACCTATATCTAGACTCACTGGACAATGCTTAAGAAGCAGTATATAAATTACTGGGAAAAATAAAACAGTAATATTTTGGTTCCACATCATTATCTTTGGATTCATTTATTTGGTTTGATTCTGTTTCCTTCCCACCGCAGTGGGCAGAATGGGATGGGATGGGTCTAGAATTCAAATTTGTCTCTGCTATCACTCTCCTCATTCCTCCCACTGAACCTCCTGTGTTTTCAGAGCTTATAAACAAGTGTTTCAAACACCTGCATACACTCCTTTAAAAACAACAATATAAGCCATCAGAAGTGCAGAATGTCAAGATCTCAGAAGTCTCACTGAACAATGCAGGAACTGATTCGCCCTATCACTTTTCCAACCCTCTCCACAAGAAGAAGAAGAAGAAGAGTTTGGATTTGATATCCCGCTTTATCACTACCCGAAGGAGTCTCAAAGCGGCTAACATTCTCCTTTCCCTTCCTCCCCCACAACAAACACTCTGTGAGGTGAGTGGGGCTGAGAGACTTCAAAGAAGTGTGACTAGCCCAAGGTCACCCAGCAGCTGCATGTGGAGGAGCGGAGATGCGAACCCGGTTTCCCAGATTACGAGGCTACCGCTCTTAACCACTACACCACACTGGCACCTTTGCCCCTCAAAATTGCAAGAAGGTAGAGATTAGTACCCAGAAGAAACATCCATAAAATGCAGCCACTTTGTGTAACAAGCATCAAAAGAAAGTACAAGAGTTATTAGAGCAATCTTTCATCTTCTCTCACACAACAGTTGACTCAGAGGCAATAGTTTACTTTACCTTATTTCAGCACATTTACATGAAATTAGCATTACAAGCTAACTGGTTCTGTATCATCTGCCTTGATTAACTCTGGTCTTAACCTGCTGCTGAGCAAGAAATCAAGAAACTTATAGCCCACTCTTAGGATGTTTACTCAGGAATAAGCTCAAGGTTAATTGTGCATAGTAGGACGGTAACCTAGGAGTAAAAACCACCCTTGACTGTTCAAACTACTTTTAATTGTGAGGAATTATCATAGAATGAGGAGTAACAAGCACCCTGGCCAATCGCTACTGTTGACAGAAACTTTGGGTCAGATCTATGTTGTTGTTGTTCTTACAACCTGCCCCAGTTTCTGTTATACCATCAAGCATCTCAATGTAAACAGAGTAAGCTGATAACTTCAAGCAGACTGTGAGTAAACTGTGCCACTCTTAAGTTGCTACAATTCAGGGAAGGATGCTGGTAAATTCTGAAAGATTTAGCAAACAACTGTGAAGAGAAAGCAAAACATAAAGGATACCAGGGCAAAAAAACCCCCAAGTATAGTACAGGAAAAAAGATAAACTGAGCAGAGAGGACACATTTTGGCAGTTTTCAGATATTTAAAAGATCATCATCATCAAGATGGAGCACGATTACATATTCTGAATAGGCACTAAAGACCAGACAGAAAGAAATGCTTTTAAATGATAAGACATAATGTTTAACTTGTGTACTAAGGGTGGCAGAGGTGGGGGTGCATCCTAAGAACAGTCTAGTGCTGAAACTCTTTAAAAGATAAGGAGGATTAGAGAGGAGGGTTCAGTGACAGCAGTTAGAAGATTGCATTATCAATGCCTGATCACTTAATTCAGAATAAATGGATAGAATCATAGAGTTGGGAGGGATCTCCCAGGGTCATCTAGTCCAACCCCCTGCAATGCAGGAATCTTATTGGCCAACGTGGGGCGGCTCGAATCCTTGACCCCCTGAGATTAATGAGTCTCATGCTTTAGTTAGTGCACTGATGATGCACAGGAGAAGAATACGAATACTTCAGACGGCACTGCCTAGAAAACACCAACCGGAGTTTTAAAGCCCAATTCTCACGTTCTAGGAGAAGAAAGTCGGCGCCCTGCTCTCGCCCGAGAGTGCTGCTATCACAGAGACACCTGTGACTACGCCCCAAAGCGCAGAGATCTTCCCCCGGAAGACACAATATGAAATATTGGCAGGGGGGGTGAGGAAAAGAGGGGGGCCAAAGGTGTCCCCCTTCTTGACGGGGCAGAGTCGCTCTCCGCGATCGCGTGAAAGGCTGTGTGACAGGGAGGAAACGACACCCTTTCACCCTCCCCACCCACCCCGCGAAAGCCAAGAACTTTGCGCTCTCTCACACGCGCGCGCACGCAAATATATTTGGATACACACAGGGTGTGGGGCACGCGTGTCGTGCCCCCTGTCGGGCGAGCGCCCTCCTCCCGCCGCCTGTCCCCTCTCCACTCACTCTCGCCCACTATCGCCTTCAGTCCCGCCGGCGCCATGACTCCCGCGTCCCGCTTCGGCTCCTGCTGCCCCAGAGGCCGCCACTTCCGCGTCTGCAGGCAGGCGGAGCCGACCTCGGGACTCGCCCCTTTTGTGAGCCGGCCCGCGGGAGGCGCACCTCGGGCGTGCAGGGCGGGGTGCTCCGCTTCCGCACGCAGGGGCTGCCGGAGCGCACCTGCGCACGCAGGCTGGTTCAGACGGCCAGCCCTGTCCTGGGGTGTCTCTGTCTTCCTGCTCTGACAGGACAGGACGGCCGGCCCCTTGCAGGTGAAGGGCCGCCCAACTCCGTGCACGGGATCGGGCTACAAACCCGATGCCGGAACAGGATTGCTCCACAGACAGATGCACTTCGCGCAGTTGCCTGCGGGGCGGCGCCAGGCAGGACGCGTGGCAGGGCGGGGTGCATCTTCCAGCTCGCGGCGGACACGTGTCCAGGGGTGTCAATACTATAAATAAAATATTTGGGGTCCGGGTAAGCCCCGTCATGGGCATAGCCAAGCAGAACGGAAGGGGAGCTGCCCCTCCTAAATCAATACAAATCTGAGGTTTTGACCCCCTCTATATGGGTCAGGAAAAGCGTGAGGAAAAAGAATCAGTGCATCTGGTGGTTTCACAGGTCCTGAAATGAAGCAAAGGCACGTTTTATTTTGACATTATTGGCCCAGATCACGCCCTACAAAAGTAAACACAGCTGACAGGATCGGGACCAAAATGAAAGTACTGAGAAACAAGAGGGATGTATCAGCAAGGTTTGGCGGAACCTAGAGGCTAAGAGAAGTAAAAAGCATATTTTGAAAAACTGAAGGTGGCAGCCCCAGGCCAGAATATAGTGCAATAAGGACTGTTTTCTACTGCTAACTATATGTCTGTGTTTAATAAGTTTGTCCTGGGGAGGATTCAGTAGTTTGGGAAATTAGGAGGAGGGAGAGGAAGGAGGCAGAGAAAATATATATGCTGAGATTGTGACTTGAATAACTTGTGACTTGTTATTAATATCTCCATTTGAATATCTTTTTCCTAGATAAAGAGGTAGATAGGGGGGAAATAGGACTTTTAAAAACCCACAGGAGACAAGCTTCAGACAACTGAAGGCAGCCCTGTTTAGGGAAGTTTTTAATGTTTGAAGTTTTATTCTGTTTTTAGTGTTCTGCTGGGAGCCGCCCAGAGTGGCTGGGGAAACCCAGCCAGATGGGCAGGGTATAAATAATAAAATAATTCTCCTTCTTAAACTTCTAAGCCCTTCATTTTCTGCAGCTGCACTGTTCATGACAGTGCAAGGCCTGAAGAGGGATCTCCTGCTCTTTGCAGCAGCAGCAGAAGCAGCTGCTGCTGCTGCTTCCGTATTTCAGTTCTTGAGCCTTTGCATTTCCTTGATTTTGCTGCAGCTTCTCTTGCCACTCCACCAACAAGAATCACATACTTTCACCACTTTTCTTCCTGCCCACCCTAGGAAACCTCCACTTTCCTGAAAACAGTGCAAGGCCCACTTTTGCAATTACTGTTATCTCCTTACCATTCAGATAAATGCCAAACGGAAGACTTTACTTCACTGCTTGGGTCCAGAAGGCCAGAAGGTCTATATTAATTTATCCTCCCTTACTGCTGTGACTCAGGATGCAAATCTGTATGAAGTGCTTCGGAATGAGCACTTTAATTCCCCTATAAATGTGATTGCTGAACAGTACTGTTATGTACTGAGCTGAATCCTAGAACAATAGGATCCAGAATGCAGCAGTCTGATTGGTCCTAGAAAAATAGGATCCAGAATGCAACAGTCTGATTGGTCCACAGAAGCCACCCAATCCAGCTCCAGGTGGAAGTGAATCAGCGACCTGATTGGCCAGCAAGAGCAGCCAATCAGGCTCCTGGAGGAAGTGAATCCACAACCTGATTGGCCTACAGGAGTAGCCCGGATTTAGCCAATCACATGGGGCCCATTGTGTAAATATTGTATATACAGCAGACGTTTTGGGGAAAGATTCATTCCTTGCTACTATGAGCTGAATAAAGAGCATGAAATTCACACTTGACTCCGAATATATTTCAAGGACATATTCTCTTTTGAGGGTTCAGTTACCAGGAGACTAGATCAATATGCAACTGCATTATGTGCATTGAGTGTCACTTGTGTTTTTGGCAACATATATGAAGAAATGATTAAAGACCAATTGTTCTGGAAACCTTTCAAACTTCAAGTGAAACCCTTAATGGAAAGGCAGCTTACTTTGAATGTAGCTGTTGAAATAGCAAGCGGGCTGAGAATACTCTTCACTGTGCCAAATCCAGTGCTGGACTTACGTACTGTATAGGCTAAGTAGGCTGAAGCCTAGGGCCTCTAAATCCAGCCCTCCGCTGCCCAGCGAGCAGTCTCCCCTCTCCCAAAATTGCAAACCCAAGACTTCATGCAAGGGCAGGGCAACTCAGACCCAGCAACTATTAGACTGAGGGCTAGCCAGTGGGGCCCAATTTGAAGCAGTGGGGCGCAACTTGATTTTTTATTTTTTTTGTAGGGCACCAGTTCACAGCCAAAGTCTGCAAAATCTTATAGATATAAATAAAATCCACCTAGATTGCCCTGGTGTGGGGGCCCCCTTAGGCGCGGCCAGCGCGGCCCAATTTGGCCCAATTTCTCCAATTGCCTTAAGGTCAGCCCTGATGAGACTGTGCAGGGGTTGGACTGACAAGCCCTGCACCTTCTAGGTCCCTGGTTTCACCATTCAGAGTACAGACTCAAGGACTTGTTATGGAAATAAAGGGGGGCACTTATTGGAAATCAGTTTTGTCACCTCTTCCCCCCCCAAACCCCGAGACAATGAGCCCAGCCACTTTTTATTCATAGTCGCATAAGCACTATACTACAGCATGGCCATAAACTTGTACGTTCAACCGCTGAAATATACACCCAATATGTAGCAATGGAGATTTATGTTTCTGCTTTATGAATGAACACTGTGTTTTATGAATGGACTCTGTATTTTGTGAATTACCTAAGAGCCACCAATAGGGAGCTCTAGAATCTGACAGCTAACCAATTGGGTACCACCAAACAGTGACCCCTATTGCTGAAAGCAGGTAACCAGAAGGGAATGCTTCAGCTCAGCCTTTGCACTGTTGACTGAACACCCCCTGCTGTGCAGATAATGGAGAAAGCTCATAAATTGTATCCTTTCTGGCATCCTGGCCAACTCTATTACACTGGTGTAAACCCTGGTGCACCAGAAACACAGAATAGCAGCAAATAAAATCCGCTCATACGTCAGCAATTGATAAGATTTGTCTACCAGTTCTTCCAAAGTCTTCCTAAATTATAAGGCTCCAAAATACAGGCCAAAAGAGAGCAGGTCTGGGAAGAGCGAGACATACAATGGGCACCACCAGTGAAAAGGCACTGCTCCGTGTAACTCCTGCCCTTTCATTTGATAGAGTGCCCACTTGCCCTCCTTCTTGACATGGAATGCTCTCTGTTGGAGTCTCCAGGTCCAGTACAAAGACCATAAGAAGGGAGAGCAGGGACCTTGAAGTTCCCAACAGCTGTTAATCAAGCAAGCAAGCAAGCAAGCACACAGGTCACCTTTGTCACAGTCAGGACGCCTATGTCCTGGCCAGGCCTTCACCCAATCTTGTTTTTGTACAATCTTGTTTGTTTTCAGTAACCAAAATTATATTATCAACATATACAAGCAGAAAAGTTGTTTTCCTTCATTTGCAAGGAATCGTACAAAACAAAGTGGCACTAATAAATAAAAGTTTATTTTAGCAAACTAAAAATGCTTTTGTAGTTCATCAAAACTATCCAACAATATCAAGTTATAGGAAAACTGGTGCTATTAACAGTAATCCTTCTAGTTGGTTAATTGGTTCGGCAACTTCCATGCACATGACGTGTGATGCTAATTATTTCCCCCAAGAGTTAAATGATAACTAATCAGAGGCAGCTATAGGAGAGCTATGAGATTCAGGTGAGGGTCAGATACCTTGTCAATCCCAGCAGCTATATAAGAGGACGACCCGGCCTGCCCAGCATTCTCCTAAAGAGGAGAAGCCTAGCATGGAAGACTTGTGTATTTAATAATACGTTATGTCCTTTAGAGGAAAAATTGTGAATTGTAGAATTTTAAATACCTGTCATCACCCTTGGCTTCACTCAATTTTGTTTGTAACACTTCCATTTTCTTCTAGTTGTGAGGGTGGGGGATGGGGAGGGGCCTCACAAGTGGAGTAGCCTAGGGCCTCTCTTCATCTAAATCCGGCCCTGGCCAAATCACTCTCTTTAGTCCTACCATGCCACAATTTCCTCAAGCTGTGGAGGCGGAGGCCATTCACAGCAATTTCACTCTTTTTCTTTTTGTTCCTTTCAGTTCCGTCTTGGAAGGCAAAAATATTTTTGTCACTGTTCCTGGACCAAACCACAAAGCTGATTTTCAAAGCTGCCTTGTTTGAAGGGTGACTTGCGGTAAAAAAAAGACATTTTCCAAAGTGTCGCAACTGTTATACAAGAGGGGGTGGAAATGCATCCTGGTTGAAATGAAGGTGAACTGCTGCAGGGAGTATTTCAAGTGTCACCATGTCCCATCACATGCCTTCATATTGCCAGGTGAAAATAGATGAACATGAACTAAGAATCTTGGCTGACTGGGTCTCCTTACACCATAATTCTTACTCGGGTATATTGAGTTGAGCTCCCCCTATAGAAGAGGTAGACAACGTGCTGCATATGTTGTTGGACTCCAGCTGCCACCATCTCTGGCTATCAGCATGCGGTCAGTGGAGTGGGGGGACTAGGCTAGTCCCCTAAATGTTCCTGGTAAATTAAAGTATTAAAGCCTGGTGCCTCCTTCCCAAAGTCCGGGAAGCTTCTGCCCAGCTTAGGGAGGCACAATGTTCTGATGGGGTCCAAGTACCTGCCCACCACCTTCCTAAAGCCCACTCAGCTTTGGGAAGGAGGTCGGAGGGCTCCAGCATCCTGTGCTTTTGTAGCTAGGGGGTGCTCTTGATCCATCATTGTCAAAATACAGATATCCTCAACAGCAGGGGTAGGCAACCTAAGGCCCCTGGGCTGGATGTGGCCCAATTGCCTTCTCAATCCGGTCCATGGACAGTCCGGGAATCAGCGTGTTTTTACATGAGTAGAATGTGTGCTTTTATTTAAAATGCATCTCTGGGTTATTTGTGGGGCATAGGAATTCATTCATTTCCCCCCAAAAAATATAGTCCGGCCCCCCACATGGTCTGAGGGACGGTGGACTGGCCCACGGCTGAAAAATATTGCTGAACAGCATGGAGTACCTTTTACAGCTTACATTTATTTATTTGTTGAATTTATATCTTGCCTTTACTCCCCAAACAGCTCATGGTGGCACACACAGCCACATTTTAAAAAAGTATTCTAAAATAGCTAAAATATTCTAAAAGTAGTTTCAGTTAAAAACATTCTAAAAACATAACATTATTTTGCCTAATGATCTGAGGGGTTGCAAGGAACAGGATTCTACAGACACCAAATGTGAACTTCTGAAAGAACGAACTCCTGAAATGAACTCCTGAAAGAATGATGGAGGCAGATGGCATTCCACAAATGGGGAACAACCATTGATTGCAAAGACCCTGTTATGGGTCATGAGTCAGTGCCAACTGGGCAGCCCCTGAAGGCAGCACCAGCAACAAGCCCCACCTGCAGATCATAGGGCAGTGATGGCTAACCTTGACACTCCAGATGTTTTGGTACTACAACTCCCATCATCCCTGACCACTGGTCCTGTTAGCTAGGGATGATGGGATGTGTAGTTCCAAAACATCTGGGGTGTCAAGGTTAGCCATCACTGTCATAGGGTCTGAGGTGGTTGATGTTCGGAAGGCACAATTTTAGGTATTTAGGGCTTTATATGCTAGTGGGAACATCTTGAATTGGGTTGAATTAGCTCACTGGCAGCCAATCCAGTGATTTCAGGACTGGTGACACATGATTCCACCAGGCTGCCTCACCTACCAGCTTAGAAGACACATTGTAGCCGCCTAGAGTGGCTGGGGAGACCCGGCCAGATGGGTGGGGTATAAATAATAAATTATTATTATTATTATACACTAGTGCAGCCTCTGGACCATCTTCAATGGCAGCTGCAAGAAAACTCATTACAGTAGATCACACAGAAAGTCACTAGACCTTAGTATAAATATCCTGCTCCTAAGAGTTGTAAAAAATATCAGTATATCTAATCTTTGTGTTCACCAGCAAACATTAATTATCACCCTCCCGTAAGCAGGAACCAGGCGCCACACAGACAATGAAATCTTTTTTGGGGTACACTTATTATTAAGGAACTACAGAGAGAAAGATGTGGCCTTCGCAAAATTAAGCATGTCCCCCCCCTTACTTCAAATCTATTTCAGTAAACACAATGGTAAGCTACCAGGAATGACAATAGTTCAAAAAACTTAGGCATTACATTATTCACTCTCTCAGAAATCCCTATAGAGAGTAGATAGCATGGAACTTTACTTTTCAATGGTTAGTCAGCTCACAGCTCCAACAGGACCTCCTCTTTGCTCCTCAAGGACCTCAAAGATCAACCCTGCGTTTTGCTGGACCACAGACCAAAGGAACAGGTGAGAGACACTGTTACCTTGCTTGCCCAACGTCAGGCTCAACCCTATGACCCTGAAATTAAGAGTCTCATGCTCTACTAAGCTACATATCTGTTTGCAACTAGAGAGGTGGAAAGTGAACTATGTTTATTTGACTGTACCTTTTGCTGCCATGGGAGGAAAGTTTTGTATGCTGTTGACCATTCATATGTTAAACCTTCATAACAATTATTTTAATTTTTTTTTTAGTAAACTTTAAACCCCCAATAACTCTACATGTCACTGGTTTTAATACTCTTCCAGAAACATGACCACCTGACTGGTTTTTATCCTTGTAGCTGGGCTTAGTTTTGTTGGAACGGTTGTTCGGATATTTAATTTGTGTCTGTCTCTGGATCTTAGGGCTGAATTTGATCTATTGCTGGGTTGATTTCATTGATTATAAAAACGGTTTTATTGTATGGTTTAATTCTCTGTTTTCCTTTGTATGTCTCCAGGTCATTTATGATGAATAGTGTACCATACTGCATATGCCACCCTTTTCAAATATCTACACCCCAATGTGTCTGGTGTTCAGCCTCCACCCTATTGTAAAACACCTGTAAATGGACAGCTGTGAAGTGGAAGCTGTTTGCACAGTCTTTGCTGTTTTGCATAAAAAATGTTTGAAGTAGATTTATATCACTAAAAGCTTTCAGCAATAAGGATACCTAACCCCTAACTCTAACCAGGAAATATTGTGATAACATTGTACAAGGGGGTGTTCCTATTGTGGACAGGTTGTATATGTGCACCTTTGGGGCAGAGGAGTAAAATGTTTTAAAAGGTCAAACCAGTCAGGTGGGAGTGTTTGCAAAACTGTACTTAAAGCGGGGGAGTTTGGTTGGTGAATGAAACTTCTGGAAAGAAAATTGTGCTTTTGAAGGTACGTGGCTTTTGACAAAGTACTCTAATGGTGAAAAATAACAGTAGGCAGGCTTTTGTATCTTCTGGATTCATATTCCAAGTAAGGCTATCAACAGATTGATTCTGTACATTAATGTCTTAAGATATATATTGATAATTCTTGCTCATAAATGATTGATCTGATTAATAGTTTATCTCTAATGGACTAAATTAATTAATTCCTAGAGTGGTGTAAGAATCAACCCGTCTTCGCAGGCAACCCTAGTCATTGTAGCTCTGTGAGGACAATAGAGGTCTCTTAGTAACTCTCAGTACCACATTAGCTATATATCCATCCATGACCAACAGTACTTCTGTCTTATCTGGATGAAGTTTCGTTCAGTTCCTTGCAGCCACCAGGTAGTTCAGGTTTTCAGCCATGGGTCAGGTTTGTGCAATTCTCCACCTCTCCCCAGTGCAACATTTCAAAAAGAAGCTCAATCTAGCTCAAGTGACTCGGAGAGACTCATGGCATAAATGGAAGTAGTGATGATGACTTATAATCTTAGATGTCTTCTAGTGACCATGTCATTGGTGCGGGTTTGCTGACACTGTGTGTCCTGCATGAAAAGAAACATACCTAAAGAAAATCCCAGAAGAGATTATCTGACAGTGCTCAGCCTCAGGGAGCTTAGCACCAGGACTGGAAAATGTCAGGGCTACTATTGCAGCCTACCAAGGACAGAGGACAGGCACAGGAAGTGCTAAACCAGCCAGCAGTGCCTCCCAGCCTCCCTTGACTGGAAGCAGAAGTGAAAAAGGGAAGAGTGGGGATTCTCTCTGCAGTGGCACCAAGAATCCTGGGAAACTTACATTTCCTTTATGGGGAACAATGCAGCACCCATGGGGTCTCTGTAATACAAAAAGTAATAGGCCTCATGGCCCCAAACTGGTATTTTCAGTTGGTTCCAATAAATACGTTGTTCCTACGTCTTCTTATGACTCGACTCTCACTTTCTGGTTAGATTGTGATGCTGATAATGCCAAGGTTGTAGATTTGATCCCCGTATGGGACGGCTGCATATTCTTGTATTGCTGGACTAGGTGATCTTCAGGGTCCCTTCCAACTCTATGATTCTACTTCCTCATGCTTTTCCTCCAAATTTTGCCATTCGTGACATGGCAGAGTATGCAATAGCTGGATTTTTTTTTTTTAATCTGTACAGGAAATTCTGCACCAGCATGATGAAATTCACCATATTCCTGATCTTTGCTGTGTTGATTCTTGCAAAATATGCAAGTCCTCAGTCATGTGCTATCGATAATCTGATTAATGGGAAGATCCAAGCAGCAATTGATTCCAAAGGTATTTGGATCCGAGGCCCCTTTATGATGCTTGAAACTCTGTTCCCCACTGTCATTCTAAGATTCCCAGGTTCTTCCAGGATTGTCTGCTTCTAATAATAATGTTTAATGCTTCATTTGGAGATTATCTTACCACCTACGTTTTACCCTGGATCAGCATCCTTACCCACTGTAAGGTAAAAGGGGGCATGAACCGTAAACCCATTACCCATACCAGGAATATCATTCCATTTTTCCTAGATTAAATTCACTCCAGTTTGCTAAAGTTAGCTTCAACTGGGGATCTTGTTTGATTTATAGATGTGATTTCTCATTGGAAAGTGTCCGGAGATGCTGTAATTCAGAGGTTTTTTTGTTATTCTGCTGCATTAAAGAATTTATGTTAGGATAGCTGGCATTTTCTGTAATGCATAGTTAAGAATCCAATGCAGAAATAACAGTTGATGCTTTGATTTAAGTGAGTTTAAAATGCAAAACTGAACATATTGTACTAATTTTGAAAATTGGTTGGTAAATTGTTGTTTTTCTTGCAGTTGTAAAACACACAATGGTGGTATAGGGAAAACAGAAATGTTAATTGTTTGCTTTCCAGCTGAAGTGGCACACAATTTAATTTTAATTTGATTTAAATCAAGGGAAGTGAAAGTGGCAACGCTAATGTTTAGCCTTGTTTTCTTGTGGCTCAGATGGAAAAATCTGGGGAGACACTCATTTCTGGTCCCAATCTTTGTGTAGACAGACACAAAAATGATTAGTAATTTTGTCAACAAGGAGCAACCAAGAACCAAGAGGGTTAAAAAAAAAGTTTTCAGACTAGGAGATGCCTATCATAACTTTTCTCTTGACCTGAGAATTCCTTAAGAGATGTGAACTGTACAGTTCTCGATTGTGTGAAAGATTTTGCATCTTCAGGAGCTACTGATATATAGCATGCACAAGCAATTCAGAGATTCATGTGACAAATGTAATATGGAAATCCATCTTGCATATTTGATGGAGTAGGATGATTTTTTAGCTATGGGGTCAAGCATAGAAGTCTTCTCTTGGAGGGCAGGGAATATACTTTAAATGTATGGGGTGTATACAGCCTCAGAATGAATATTACGTTGCTTGTGGCTGTCTAAATAGCAGCAAGAACAAAGAAAACTTTTCTATTTGAGCAACGATGGCATGCAGTAGAACCCTAACCCTCCTGTCTTTATTTACAGTGCACTCAATTCTGGCAAAGAAACAGCTGAGTTGCACAACCGCATTTTCTCGTGGTGCATTAGCCCACTGCCCTTCAGGTAAGACGTATTGTTGGGAGAAGACAGGGGCATAGCAAGGGTGACGATGGGGGCGGGTCGCCCCGGGTTCCACCCCAGATTTTTTTTCAATTTTTTTTTTTTTAATTTTTTACATTTTTTTTTAAACTTTATTGGAAAAAAGAGATAATAGACACACACACACACAACCCCCTACACCTCACAAAGTGGCACCATCAGAGGGGGTGACACTTCTTTATTTTTTAATTTTTAATTTTTATTTTTTTTAAATTAAATTTTAACTTTATTGAAAAAAGAGAGATAATAGACACACACACACAAAAACCCCACACCTCGCAAAGTGGCACCATCATTTTTTGGGGGTGGGGGTGACTTGCTATGCCACTGGGTGCAGCTCTGCCAATGCCCTGGCAAAGTGGTGGTGGGGGGGTGACAAAAACAATTCCGCCCCGGGTACCACCTGGGCTGGCTACGCCTCTGGGAGTAGAGCAGAGACTGGGTGGGTATTAGGAGCAGGGACTTGGAGGACAGGAAAATGACTTACTCTGTGGGTAGCAGCTAAACACATCCCCATGGATCTCTGCTTGCTTTGTGTGGTCATGAGTATGAAATCCAAGGTCATGGCTGGGGGAAGCTGGTTGGGTGTCTAAAACTGTGTCATTAGCACAGCAGCGCCAAGGACCTGCACCTCAACTGTGATGGTGTCTGATCAGGTGGATATCCTCCACATCATGGGGATTAAAGTGCTCCCCTGCCTGTTTCTCTAACTTCTCTTTTCTACTCCCAGGGTACCTGGCCACTGGATGTGCCTGTGGAATGGCTTGTGGTTCCTGGGATATACGTGGCGATGCTACCTGCCACTGCCAGTGTGCCAGAATTGACTGGACTTCTGCCCGGTGCTGCAAAGTTTAAGTGGCCATTGTTGGCTGATGGTGCCTCATTTGCTTGTTGGTTGCAGCTTCTATGCTCAATAAACTCGCTTCTATGATTTTATGAACATTCTCGTGCAATAGTCTTTTTTAAAAAAATGTATCTGGAGTGGCAGCTGTTGAGAGATGTCAGAAATCCATCTTCTTCTACTTCCTGGTGTGACAAGTTCACGAGGGTTAAAGGAAAATAAAATAATAATAATAATAATAATAATAATAATAATAATAATAATATTTATACCCTGATTATCTTGCTGGGTTTCCCCAGCTTTCTGCAGCCAATCGGAAGCCACACCTTGGTTTCTGAATGTTTTGGAAGTCAAACGGACTTCCGGAACGGATTCCGTTCAGCTTCCAAGGTACGACTTATTTTCTGAAAGAATGCACATTTAACACAGCAAAGTTAGCTAAAACAAAATCTTAAGCATTTCAAAAGAAAACATTACTAAAGGAAGTCAAATATAAAATGTACATTTAAAACAGCATAATTAGCAAGATAATAAAACAATATCGTAAACATAGAAGATATCAGCTGTTGTTGCTGCCAATCCTGCCAATGGTGGTTCCTGGCGGCTATGGGAGTTCAGGCTCAATGACCTGGGTCTGTATTAAGGGACAGCCAAGATGGTCTCTGGTCTCTTCGGCAGCTTCAGCTTTTGTAAGAATAACATTGGGGAAGCATTGCAGAACAAATAAGCAGTATAAATCTACCACTAATTCACTATTTTTGAGTCAATGACATGTTGCAGAATACACCCACAAAAATCTGCACCGGTCTGGAGCGGTCCTCAATACCTCTCAATGTCACTGATTTGATTTGATTGTACTCTTGGCAGAATCATGACAATTTGACTGGTTTTTTAGCTATTGTTGATGGGCTGAGTTTTGTTCAATTAGTTTAGGATTGCCATATTTCAAAAAGTGAAAATCCGGCAAAGTTGTTGAGCAAAATCTCCAAAAGCTGAACATACAAATAGATAGATGACCACAATGCACCTCCCACCCTTTCAAATACCTCCATGTGTCCCATGTTCAGTCTCTACCTTCCTGTAAAACACCTTTCTAAACACTAAGAACTTTCTTCAAAAGCTGGTTTCCTGGAAGCTGTTTGCACTGCCTTTGCTGTTTTGCATAGAAGAACTGTGCTCCCATTGTTTGCAAATTTGTATTGAGTAGCAATTCTCTCATTTTTATGCTGGATCACAAGAGTGGTAGGTCTAGGGGGAAACCCCTGGAATGTCCTAATTCCATGGCTAGTTTACTTGCTACATTCCTTTATTGCAGTAGAGTTTCACAACCAAGAGCTTTGGACAAAAAGCATGCTCTGTCTCTTTGACCCCCCTTGCTTTGTGACCTAAACAAGGAAACGTTGTGAGAACATTGTGCAAGGTGTTGTTCTGGACAGCACCTGGGGGTGAGGGGGTGTAAAATGTTTTGAAAAGGCAAACCAATTGGATTAGAGCTTTTGCAGCTCAGCTGTATTTAAAGGGAAGCAGTTTGCTCAGTGAATGAAACTTCTTGAAAGAAATTCAAGTTTTTGAAGGGATGTGCTTTTTGACAAGGTAAGGGTATTTGGCAAGGTATTATGTATGGTAGGTGGGGTTTTGTATCTTCTAAGTACATATTCTAAGTCAGGCTCTTAACAGAAGCTTGTCAAACATTAATGCTTTATAATATATATTGTTAACTCTTGCTCAAAAAATGATTGATTAATAGCTTGTCTCTAGTGGACCCAATCAATGAATTTCCTATTGAATCCTCAGTAGAGGTCACATTTTGAGAGCACTGAATGAAGTACTGTACAGTATTTTTTGACTTTGCTGCAGATTCCAATCGCATACCTTTCAAGTGTCCCAATTTTCCAGAAACAGTCCCAGAATTAAAGAAGCCTTCCCAATTTCTGATTTGATCGCAGAATGTCCCGGTTTTCCTTTTTCCTCCCCTCCATGTCTTGGAGAACAATTAAATGTGGTGTGTGTGAGTAGGAGCAAAAACAGAATCCTATTTATACAGAAAATAAAATACCTGTGCCAGATGAAAGAAATGATGAAGCTGGCGTACAAGGCCCTTCCTAAACACAAACAATCCACTCTACATTCTTTAATTGCAATGCTTCACCAGCCAGCCATTTCTTAGGAAACACAGGGAGTGTTTATTCCTTTATTGTAAATGAAGCCTTACATTGTCTACTCAGAAGTAAGTCCCACTGTTTTCAATGGAGCTTACTCCCATGTAACTGGGTAAAGACTGAGTAGCCTTACCTGGCGATACTAAGCATTTTTACTCAGGACTGAGGGAAGTTTTTAATATTTGATGTTTTATTGTGTTTTTAATTTTCTGTTGGCAGCCACCCAGAGTAGCTGGGACAACCCAGTAAGATGGGTGGCATATTTTTTATTATTATTATTATTATTATTATTATTATTATTATTATTATTATTATATTTTATTACTGAGTTCACTGGTATGTTCCAGATTATTCTCACAGTTTCTGCTATTATTTTTATTAGTAGTATTATCATGATGATGGTGATGATGATGATTATCCACAGTGCTATTTTTCTAGAAAAAGAAGTGCTGGAGCTCACCATGAATTCCTCCCTTGTTCTCTACCAGCAACATCTTTCCATCTTCCCACCCACCCACTTTCCCCTCTGCTTTCCCCAAATATATCCCAGAGAGAGACAGAGACAGAGAGCGCTTGAGGAAAGTGTCCACCCCACTATTCAACAGAAGGGTTCTGTGAAACTTGAAAGCTAAACCACCTCTTCATAGTAGCCTCTATCCAGCTAACCACAAACAACAACCTGGCAGCAGCAATACAGACCAATGGAAGTTTTCAGACTCCATTTAGGAGCAGTCTCACATTGAGTGTGCTTCAATAGGTGCAGTCTGGAGGCTATTAGTGCATGAATTACGCCTGTCTTCTCCAGGAAGTTGTACCAGGTAGCTAAAGAAAAGTAAGGCACCCTTGCCACTTTTGCATCAAGAGGCAGCATCACATTACAGTGCACTCCAAACTGCCAACTGGTATCTTAAGGTGGGGAGGTGGGCTTCTACTTCATCTCACACTGGCTATATACAACGTTGAGCAAAGGATTCCAGCATTGCAGGGGGTTGGACTAGATGATTGTTGTTGTGACTCCTTCCAACCCTACAATTATATGATGCAATGACTCTAGATGTTGAGCTTTTTTCTAAGGAAACCTACCTTTCAGTCATCAGACAGTTCAGGGTATCAGCCCCTTTGCTGACAGAGCCTGTATCGCAGCCCACCGAGCACAGAGGGCAGGCACAGGAAGTCCTAAGAGAGACATCCAAGCAGTGCCCCTACCCTCCAATCTCTGGAAGCACCAAGAATCCTAGAGGCCTCTCATTTCCTGTATGGGCTTGGCTACAGTGAGGCTTCTGCCCTTGTGGCCTTTGTAATATGAAAAAGGGCCTCATGGCCTCAAACTGGGATCCTCAGTTGGTCCAAATAAATATATTGCTCCTGTGTCTTCTTATGATTCTATTTCTACTTGTAATCCTTGCCCTCTGGATTCTGCGATGCCTGAAAAGGCAGCTGCATTTTTTAATCTCTGCAGGACGTTCTGCAACAGCATGATGAAATTCGCCATATTCCTGTTCTTTGCTGCGTTGATTCCTGCGAAGTGCGCAAGTGCTCAGACATGTGTTATTGAGAGTCTGATTAATGAGAAGGTCCAGGCAGCAGTCGATTCCAAAGGTATTTGGATCTGAGTGCCCTTTATGATGCTTGAAACTCTGGGCCCTATTGTCATTCTATGATTCCCAGTTTCTTCTAGGTCTGCATCCAAGACAGGGGAACTCTGGGCTGTTGGATCACCAAACTGTTGCTGGGAAGAGGGATTGATTGTTAAACCGCTCTAGACATAGTAGCTCTGTGAAGGAACTAGACTTTTTTGTGGGAAATTCCCTTATTCCGAATAGGATTCCTCGCAAGAAAAGGGAAAGGTTGACAGCTATGACTAGAAAACAACCATTTTTAACTGGGCAGCTTACAGTTAAGACTAAACATGTCTACTCAGAAGTTAGTTATATTGAATTCAGTTGTGTTTACTCCCAAGGTGAATGGAGTTAAGGTTGCAGCTTTGTCGTTTAGGCCTAAAGCACAACACCATTTTGAATTGGGAAAGTCAGCACCTCACAGTGCAATCCTAACTATTAGGATTTGGAAGTAAATTCTCTATTTAGAAGTAAATCCAATGGGACCAACTCCAAGTTAATGGGGTTAGGAGTGCAGCCTTAGCTAGGGGAGCAAAAGCAAGGATCTACCTCCACCGAACATTTCCAGTGACTCTCCTGGGCAGACCAGTTTACCACCCATGAACTGCAGAGGCACACAGAGAGAAAAGCACCTACACAACCACCAGCACTCTGAGAGAAGCTCTGTTCTGAACTTAAAAAGAGGAAGAGTGTTGGCTCCTGTGTCAGAGATAATTCCACAGCAGAATGAGATTTTTGTGGCCTGGAGAGGCATAACTCACAGAAGCTTGAGTGAGATTTCCGTTTTGTGCTATATACCTATACCATACATTTAAATCACATTCCTCACCACAAAGAATCATGGGACTTGTAGTTTACATCTCACAGAGCTACAGTTCCCAGCACTCTTAACAAACTCCAGTTCCAAGGATTCTTTTATGGGCAAATATGCATTAAATGTATGGTGTGTACATAGCCCCAGAATGAAGCCTCTATTTCTTGTAACTGTCTAAATTGCACCATTAACTAAGTTTTCTATTTGATTCAGTGTAACTGATCCTCCTGTCTCTTCTTGCAGTGTCCTCAATCCTCGCGAAGGCCCAGCTGACTTGCACAAGCACATCTGCACCTGGTGCTGATGCTTACTGCCCTTCAGGTGAGACATCTTGCTGGGAGAGAACAAACAGGGAGAAAATCCAGAGCAGAAAGATTGAGGCCAAGGGAGCAAGAAGAGAACTCATTTCCATGGAACTCTGTAGACATGAGTATAAAATATAAGCTCATAGCTGGGGGAAGCTGGTTGGGTTGCTTAGCTGGATTATTAGCACAGCAATGCCATATGTTGGGTGGGAGATAAATATAGATCACCCATGTGGGTTAATTAATAAAAGATGTGAGGTAATTAATAAGAGACGTGGGGTAATTAATAAAAGATCCCTAGATCCAAAGTGTGGGGCTAAACACTCTCTAATAAGAAAGCCCCAGCAGAGTTTAAAAGACACAAAATGTGCAGCAACAGTGAAGTGTTAGGAACATAGGCCTTCTAATTTCCTGTTTAGTCCACTTACATGTTTTACTTACAAACTCCAAAGGTCTTATTCATGGGCTATTTCATGCAGCAGCAGGAAAGGCACAGGCAGAAAATTCGTAGGTTACAAAATACAGAAAAATACTTCTGAGCACGTGGTCTGGGCTTGAACCCATCAAGCCCAGACATGTTGCCTGGTCGGCTTCACATTGTGGAAGAGAGTAAACAAAGAAAGCTTCGCTTTCTTCTTCACCGGAGGTGAGCGGGTGTGACCTGAGTCTGGGAATACAATTCTGTGGTCTTAACCCCTTAAGCTTGATAGTTATATTTGACTGCAATATCCCACACTGAGCACCTGCACCTCAACTGTGATGGTGTCTGATCAGGTGGATATCCTCCACATCATGGGGATAAAAGTGCTCCGCTGCCTGTTTCTCTAACTTCTCTTTTCCACTCCCAGGGTACCTGGCCACTGGATGTGCCTGTGGAATGGCTTGTGGTTCCTGGGATATCCGTGCTGATACTGCCTGCCACTGCCAGTGTGCCAGAATTAACTGGACTGCTGCCCGCTGCTGCAAAATGGCCATTGTTGGCTGATGTCTCCTCAGCTCCCTGTTGACTCCAGCTTGTATGCTCAATAAACATGCACCTTTAATTTTCTCATGCTCAAGTATTTTCTTTGAATGTATCTGGAGTGGCAGCTGCCTAGAGATGAGAAACTGGGAACACAGGAAGCTGCTGCCTTACACAGAATTACCAAGAGTCCACCGAGCTTGTCTACATTGGCTGGCAGTGGCTCTCCAGGATTTCAAGCAGGGAGTCTTGCCCAGCTCTTCCTGCAGGTGCTTGAGATTGAACCTGGGACCTTCTGCTTAAAATGCAGGTGCTCTGACCAGTGAGCATCCATCTGCCTTTGCATGGCAGATTGCGGAGTCAGTGTGGTCAATGCTGCCACTCAAGTGCCAAGGACTAGCAGGGCTCCGTGTAGTGGTTGGAAGAGGTAGTGGCACCAGAGCTTGATCCAGGAGAAGGGGGAGCGATTAATATGGTTTTGTGCCTTCCATGAGCCGGAGGATGCGGAGGGGTCTGAGCTGTAGTTTTTTATTTTGCCAATAGAGAATTAAACTACCAGCTGTTTGTCCTCTTGTGCTCAGGATATCAAGACTCCTAAGAGGCTTTGACTCTCTTCTGTTTGTGCCTGCTGCATCACGCTTGCATTGTAGAATCACACAATTCTATTTTTTCAGTACCAAAGTACATACTATATATGGGAAGGGAGAAAGACATTAGAAAGGCTTGTTGACACAGGGTGGGGTGGAGTGGCAGTGCTTACATGGCTTCTGCCTGGTGGGAACAGGGGGCAAGCAGAGGGTACTACAAGGGAGCGGGTGGCGCTGTGGTCTAAACAACTGAGCCTTTTGGACTTGCTAATCCTAAAGTCGGTGGCTCTAATCCCCACGACAGGGTTAACTCCCGTTGCTCTTTCTCAGCTCCTGCCAACCTAGCAGTTTGAAAGCACGCCAGTGCAAGTAGATAAATAGGTATCGCTGTGGCAGGAAGGTAAACGGCGTTTCCATGTGCTCTGGTTTCCGTCACAGTGTTCCGTTGCACCAGAAGTGGTTTAGTCATGCTGGCCACATGACCTAGAAAGCTGTCTGTGGACAAACGCTGGCTCCCTCGGCCTGAAAAGCGAGATGAGTGCCGCAACCCTATAGTCGCCTTTGAATGGCTTAACTGTCCAGGGATCCTTAACGTTTATCTTTACCTTTTCAAGGTGTGCATCTGAACCCAGCACTCACCTGTATTCCTATGCACATTCCCAAGAACTTTAGGATCTTTTAGTGGAGTTAAAACACTCATCCATTATGAATATGTTTTTAGCCTCAACCTTATGCCCCAAGAGGCTCATACGCCAAAGGATTAAACAACGCTTGGTTTATTACATGAAATGAAAATGACAGGGCATATGGATGCCACTTTCAAACAGCAAAGTTACAATACGGTATAAGCAGGCAGCAAATCACACAGCATACACACCTTTAATCTAAAAGAGCGAGGTAACTCCATGAAAATATCAACTCATTTTTCATTTTCATATATAGTTAACATTTTATCATTTTAAAGATAACCAAAAGCTTTATGATTTGGCAAACAGTTTTTCAAAAGGGCATTTTACATCTGAGTAAAGCAACAACAAGCATGACATGCAATATGGCTCGGATTTTCTCTGTTTTCTTCCCCTAAAGTTCAGTTAAAGACCTCTTCAAGAAAATAGATAATAGGTTAATTGTATTGATTATTGTATTGATAGTTTAGCTTTCTCATTTGGTGAAAAGACAGTACAATATTATGTTACGTTAGGAACAAAATCAGATGAGCTTATGACAAACTTACAATGGTTGAGTGTTACATTAGTCATGAAAGCACATACACCCCACCATAACAAATAAAAATAAAAATGGATATGTTTTAACTTTATTTTATTTGTTAAGGTTCTTAGCATTATGAAAATATGCAACATTTCTTGTGACCAATGTAACCCAACAATGGCGCAACTTACATAGCAGAAATATGTTGTCATGTGCGCCATTTAAACTTATTTTTTAGGAATGTCATATATTCTTTCCTGATAATCTAATAATTTGATAATTATTAGAGGAGCAATCCTAATGTCAAAATCCCTTTTGCTCCTGTTATGTACTGAGCTGAATCCTAAACAATAGGATCGAAAATGCAGCAGTCTGATTGGTCCTAGAACAATAGGATCCAGAATGCAGCAGTTTGATTGGTCCGCAGGAGCCATCCAATCCAGCTCCAGGTGGAAGTGAATCAGCGACCTGATTGGCCTGCAAGAGCAGCCAATCAGGCTCCTGGATGAAGTGAATCCGCAACCTGATTGGCCTAAAGGAGTAGCCCGGAATTAGCCAACCACGTGGGGCCCATTGTATATATGTATATATAGCAGACATTTTGGGGAAAGATCCATTCCTTGCTACTATGAGCTGAATAAAGAGCATGAAATTCACACTTGACTCCGAGTATATTTCAGCTCCCATTGGAGCGAGACCAGGCTTAAAAGGGAAGACAGGGAGAAACCTCTGAGAGTGCAAGCAGCAAAATAACATCAGTACACTTCCGGTCGGCGCGCCGGAGCGGACGGTCGGGGGGACATGTCGCTTGTGACATTCCCCAACCCGACTGGGAAAAGGGGTGTCCGCGCCAGCGCCGCGGCCCCCAAAACCCCAGGGAAGTGAGTCCCGGGGTCTTCAGGACCCGTTTGAGCTCGCTACGCCGATCCTACTCACTGGGAGACCCCCGCAAGGGCTCCCGAGCGTGAGCGGGAGGCGGAGCTCCAGGGTCTGCAACCCCCGTCGGGTGAAGCTGCAAGATCGTCCGTGTCTGAGCGCGCTGATTTCTCCAAGAATAATCAACTGGAAAAGTGAGTAAAAGTACTGAATTTGGAATCAATTTGGAATTAATTAGAGGCTGGCTTGGGACTTTATCACGGAGGTCCGTCCCCTGCCATTGAGACATTGAAACAGGAAACTGCTACCGAGGCATTTGAATTGCAACATAAGAGACACTTTGTAACAGAGACCTAACCCATGCACCACCCCTGGTCCTGGGGGTAGCTGTGTGGAAGAGGAAAAGTGACAGATAAGTGGATTAACTTGGATTAATGGATTTATTGAAAAGAATTTTTTGAAAAGTGATTTTTTGGATTGTGGGAAGCTGTGCCCGGGAATATGGCGGATGAATGTGACGTAAATTTGTGGGAAATTTTGGAAGCGCTGGAGGAGTGGAGAGTTGAAACTCGAGACTCCACCAACAGGATAAGACAAAGTCTAAACAAAGTGCATGCCAAACTGGATGCCCAGCTGGAAGAGGAGGGGGAATCTCACGTCAAGGCCAAAAAGCAGGGAAAGAAATCAACAGCGCCCAGCTGCAAGAAGAAACTTTTTAAACGCAGGAAAAATGGAGCTGTCAAACGTAGCAACAAGAAAGCAACCATAAGGAAAATCAGCAAAATTAAACTCAACAGGAAGCAGCAGAAAGAAGATTCAAAAGGCCTGATCATACAAGTGGAGGTTTGGCTTGGGACTCGAAGATACCACACAAGAGAGACTATGGTTTTGGACAGCAGAACCGACTGGGGAGGGGTAAAGGATATTATAGAAGTATTTCTCTTTGTTTTGGATTTCAGGATAAGAACCATGGACACGGCAAAGGAACGATTAAGAGACATTATTAAGACTATATATTATTAAGGATAAGATAAAAGAGTCAATATCAAGGCTATGCACCCAGGGAGTGAGGGGAGGCGGAAGGGAAACATACCGTATATTTGAAGTGAAATATAAGTATGCTGAGGAGGATGTACCGGTAAGTTAATGTAAAAGTTTAATATTTGAAGACGAAGCAATCGAAGATTAATTAGAAACCTGTTTAGATTTGAAATTTAAAAAAATATGGAAACAATGGGGTGGATGTGAGGGAGTCAAATGAAAATGTAAGCACAATGAATGTGACCTGGCCTGGAAAAGGGCCAGGCTTAAAATTGTAAAACCAATAAAAAAAAAATTTTTTTTTTAAAAGAGTTTCTTTTACACCCAATCTCACTGCAGTCTTAAAGAGGGACGAGGAAACCTCCCAAAGTTTCTGAGAGCATTTGCAACTCTCTCCCCCCCTTTAATATTACAGTGATATCAGGCTTTAGAGGAAGCCTCTACCTCCCTTTTTTTAAGATCACAGAAAGACCAGGCTTAAAAGGGAAAGAAAGACACATACAGTACAGCTAATTTTTAGTGCTGAGTTTGGGTGCACCTCAAGCAACAATTTAAAATAAACACCACAAACACAGGGAGTCAGGAGCAGCCCAAGGCATTTTGTTGCTGGAGGTGTACGATAAGAAGCTGCATTCCCTATTCTGTGCACAAAATCCGACTAGAATGGTAGATGAATCTTCCTTCAGCAGAGTCCTTCACCACACACTAGTCTTGGAGGGGTTCTCAATACCTCCTCACATCACTGATTTGATTTGATTATACTCTTGGCAGAAATATGACAATTTGACTAGTTTTTAGCTATTGTAGCTGGGCCGGATTTTGTTGCATTGGTTCCGGGTTTTAATTTGTGTCTGTCTTTGGATTTTATGGTTTGGCCTTGATCTACCACTGGGTTGATGGTTGACTTTTAAAATCGTTTTATTGTATGCTTTTTTTATTTTTTTTCTGTTTTACAGTGTATAAGGAACAAACAGGGGCGTCCTATCCCATAAGAATAAGAATTTTGCTATTTACCTGTATATCCCACCCATCCAACTGGGTTGCTACTCTGGGCAGCTTCCAACATATATAAAAACATAATAAAACATTAAACATTAAAAACTTCCCTATACATGGCTGCCTTCAGGTGACTCAGTGTCGGATAACTCCATACCCTCCAGTAGCACCTTAGAGACCAACTAAGTTTGTTCTTGGTATGAGCTTTCGTGTGTATGCACACTTCTTCAGATACACTGAAATAGAAGTCACCAGACCCTTAAATATAGTCTGGTGACTTCTGTTTCAGTGTACAGTGGTACCTCTGGTTAAGTACTTAATTCGTTCCGGAGGTCCATTCTTAACCTGAAACTGTTCTTAACCTGAAGCACCACTTTAGCTAATGGGGCCTCCAGCTGCCGCTGCGCGGCCAGAACACAATTTCTGTTCTTATCCTGAAACAAAGTTCTTAACCTGAAGCATTATTTCTGGGTTAGCGGAGTTCTTAACCTGAAGCGTATGTAACCTGAGGTACCACTGTATCTGAAGAAGTGTGCATGCACACAAAAGCTCATACCAAAAATAAACTTAGTTGGTCTCTAAGGTGCTACTGGAAGGATTTTTTTTAATTTTTTATTTTGTTTTGACTATGGCAGACCAACATGGCTACCTACCTGTAACTGGATCCATACCCTCCAACAGTTCTCCAATGAAAATAGGGACGTCCTAAGGAAAAGCGGGACATTCTGGTATCAAATCAGAAACCGGGACAGCTTCTGTAAATCTGGGGAAAACCCTGGAAAATAGGGACACTTGTAAACACTTAGAACTTTCTTCAAATGCTGGTTTCCTGAAAGCTGTTTGCATGGCCTCTGTTGTTTTGCATAGTTGAACTGTGCTCTCATTGTTTGCAAACCTGTATTGAGTAACAAGGCTCTCATTTTTATGCTGGATCACAAAAGCAGTAGGCCCAGGAGGGAACCACTGGAATGTCCTAATCTCCAGTTGCCAAATTACTTTACCGTAGTAGAGTTGCCCCACCAAGAACTTTGGACAACAAGTTCACCCCAACCCCTTTACTGCCTGCTCTGTGATCTAAACATGGAAATGTTGTGAGCACGTTGTGCAAAGGGGTCTTCTGGGGGGTGTTCCTGTTTTGGACAGGGTGCGCATGTGCAACTGGGCAAGTGAGTAAAATGTTCTGAAAGTTGGATGAGAGCTTTTGCAACCCTGCTGTATTTAAAGGGGAGCAGTTTGCTCAGTGAATGCAACTTCTCAAAAGAAATTTGAGTTCCTCAATGTACGTGCTTTTTGACAAATTAAAGAGGGAGGGAGGGAATAATCGTAGGCAGGCCCCAGCAATGTCAGCATATGCTGTGTGCCATATTGGATGCTAGGTTTAGAGAGATGCTTTTGGGTGATGAAATTACTTATGTCCAATAGCTTTATCTCAGGCACCCCAAACTCAGCCCTCCAGCTGTTTTGGGACTGCAATATTGTGATAACGGTCTTTTCCACCGAAATCAAACGCAACGGGCTGAGGTGTGGGGTTAACGAACCCCCGGCACCCACAGCCGGTATCTTTCGTTGCGTTGTTCCTTGCCCACACGCTTTCTCTGCGATGGACTCGCTTTCAAAGCTTTCTTCTCCTCTTCTTCAAAGCATAGCAGAGATCTTGGCAAACGGAAGAAGATTAATGAGTCCTGACTAATAAATCACAGCAAAGTCCGGCTGATTATTAAGATTTATTAGGTTTAAGGGCTTCGTGCCCAGAAAGATGTGACCCATCCACTGGAAGCCATAGGACGAACTGACGCAGCAGTCCGAGACACACAAGTATCATATATACACAACATCACATAGCGGGAACATAGATAAGCCCCGGATGTGATGTCATCCCTGTGGGGAAGGGCGACAGACCAAGCTTTGTTAAAGCTTAAAACCTCACTCCCATCATTCCTAGCTAGCAGGACCAGTGGTCAGGGATGATGAAGAAGAAGAGTTTGGATTTGATATCCCGCTTTATCACTACCCGAAGGAATCTCAAAGCGGCTAACATTCTCCTTTTCCTTCCTCTCCCACAACAAACACTCTGTGAGGTGAGTGGGGCTGAGAGACTTCAAAGAAGCGTGACTAGCCCAAGGTCACCCAGCAGCTGCATGTGGAGGAGCGGGGAATCGAACCCGATTCACCAGATTACGAGTCCACCGCTCTTAATCACTACACTACACTGGCTCTCACTACACCCACTGGATGATGGGAATTGTAGTCCCAAAACAGCTGGAGAGCCGAGTTTGGGGGTGCCTGCTCTATCTTGTCACCTCCATACAACAACCTGGCAGTTGCATTAAAGGATGGAGGCTTGGAGGTTTTCAGACTTTTTAAGAACAGGTACAAATTGCTCATGTTTCAACAGCCGAGTCTGGATATCACTAGTGCCTGAATTTCTGTGGCTTAGGACTGCCTTCTGCAGGAAAAGACATGGTTGTTTTATGAGGCAGCTATGTAAGGTAGACAGTCACCCTTCCCACTTGAGCATTAAGAGGCAGCACCAGTTTAGGGAGCATCTCCAAGCTGCAAGCTCGTGCCTTATGGGGTAGTCTGACCTCATACCACATTGGTCATATGCATAGCATAGGTTAATAATGTATTTGGATTTCATTTCAGTTTGTTCATCCATATGCATGGCCGTAGCTAGGGGGTGGCGAGGTGGGCCCCTGCCAGGGGCTCAGGAAATCTGCTTTAAAATATGTTCATAAATATGTCTATAAATAAAAATATTGATTATTGCCTCATAAGAAAAGGTTTTAAATAGAGGGTGAATTGAATGGGTGGAGGGGTTGGGGTTGGAGGAGAGGCAGAAAGAAGAGCTAAGTTGTCCATGGCTAGGGGGCGCAATCTGGACGGTTCTGCCAGGGGCGCAAGATCACCTAGCTACGGCTCTGTCCATATGCAGTGGTTCCTTGCTGCCACCAGAAAGTTCAGGGTTTCAGGCCCCGCCTTGGGGTCAGGCTTAAGGGATTCTCCAGGGTAGCAGGACTTCCGTCTTGTCCCTAGTGACTCTGAGAGACCCATGGCCGTAAGTGGAAGTGGTGATGACATGTAGCCATAGAAGTGGTTGTAAGAGTGAGTGTGAACAGGTTGCGGGAGAGCCCCTGCCCTACTGGGGGCATGGCCGTCTGTCATGGATGCTTTAGCTGAGATTCATGCATTGAAATAACTGCTCTTTCCCCCCCTTCTGTAGGAAGTTCTGCACCATCATGATGAAACTGATCGTTTTCGTTCTGTGTTGATTCCTGCAAAATATGCAAGTGTTCAGCAGTCCTGTGGTTATCCATGTATTCCAGAGAGTCAGATTAACCAGAAGATCCAGGAAGCAGTTGATTCCAAAGGTATTTGGATAGGGATCCAGGGCCTCTTTATGATGCTTGAAGCTCTGTGTCCCATTGTCATTCTAAGATTCCCAGTTTCATCCAGGAATGCCTGTTTCTAATTAAAACTCATAGGACTTTTTTTTTTTGAAGATCTGGGAACCCAGGGTTATCACTAAAGTTTTACCCTGAACCATAATCTGATTACTCATACCAGAAAAGTCCTTATATGTTTTTTGGTTTTGCTAGATTAAAGTTTGTGAAAGTGAACATCTTCAGGTTCTACTGATATATAGCTTGTACAAGAAATCCCAAAAGATTCATGTGATATCTATAATATGGGAATCAGTCTTGAATTTTGGGTTGGTATTAGGGCAGTGTTTTTAACTATGGGTCCGACAAGCCGCTCTTCTCTGCCTGTCATGTGAGTTCCCACCTTATTTCCATGCCTTCCTGTGAAACATAAACATGAGACCTCAGAAAGGCAAGTGGAATGTGACACCTACAACCCAAACATGAAAGTGTTCAATCATTGTTGCATTTGTCCTCCAGTGTGGCCCCTGGCCTGACCTGCTGTCAGAAATAATCCCATGGGAAAATGGGACTTTTGTGGCCTGGAGAGGCATAACACCAATAAACTTGAGTGGAATTTCTGTTGTGGTTCAATGTACACACACACAATGCATTTAACGCATCCTCCTCCCAGTATTCCAGGAACTCTAATTTACCTCTCACAGAACTACAACTCCTAGCACCCGTAACAAATTACAGTTCCAAGGATTCTTTTGGGGACAAATGTGCTTTAAATGCGTGTTGTGGTCATAGCTTCAGATTGATTTCCCTATTGCTTGTAACTGTTTAAATAGCAGGAGGAACAAATAAAGCATTTTCTATTTGAACAAGGATGTCATGCAGTATAATCTGAACTCTCATGCCTCTTCTTGCAGTGTCCTCTGTCCTGTTGAAGAGCCAGCTGGTTTGCACAAATGCATTTGCACGTGCTGCTGATGCCCACTGCCCTTCAGGTGAGACACTTTGCTGGGAGAGGAGAACAGATTGGGAGGAAATTAGAACTGGTCTCATGGTGGCCAGAAGGGCAAGAACAGAACTCCCTCTGTGGGTAGACGCGAAACACATTTCCACAAATCTCTGCTTGCTTTGTGTAGACGTCAGTATAAAATATAAGCTCAGAGCTGGAGGCAGCTGGTTGGGTTGCTTAGCTGGATCATTAGCACAGCATGCCCTTGCATCTTTACTTGCTGGTGGAAGGATAACAAGGAGGGAGCCAGTCTAACTTCTCTAGGGAGGGATTTCCAAAGTCTGGAAGCAGCCACTGAGAAGACCCTCTCCTGTGAATTGGACCTGGAAACAGACCTGTAGCCAGTGGAGCTATTGTAACAAGGGTGTTGTATGCTCCCTCCATCCCATGGCGATTCAAACGCTCTGCTGCTTGTCTCTCTAACTTTTCTTTTCCACTCTCAGGTCACAAGGCCACTGGATGTGCCTGTGGAATGGCTTGTGGTTCCTGGGATATCCGTGGTGATACTGCCTGCCACTGCCAGTGTGCCAACATCGACTGGACTTCTGCCCGCTGCTGCAAAGTGGCCATTGTCGGCTGATGGCTCCTTGGCTGCCTGTTGGCTGCAGCTTCTATGTTCAATAAATCTGCATCTATAATTTTCGTGCACGGATCTTTTCTTTGTAAGTATCTGGAGTGGCAGGTGTCTGGAGATGAGAAACTGAGTTAGACCAAGCAATCCACTGAGCTCAGAACTGTCTACACTACTTGGCAGTGGCTGCCCAAGGATTCAGGCGGAGGTCAATGCTGTTACTCCAAACTGCTTCACTCTCTACTGAGAGAAAAATGTAGGAGGTACTTGGCAGATTGGGGTTGGGCTGCAGCGCTTCCTGGGTTTCCCAGTGCTTGGGTTGCTGCCAGTTATGGGGAGGGAGAGGGTGGGGCGGTGTGGCCACAGCCATGATGGAACCAATCAGGTTGCTCCTGCTGCTGCATGTGCACCATGCCTACTTCTCCAGCACCTCGCCACTCCTCCTGTTGGTACCCAACAGCGACTTGAGCATTGGGAGGCCAGTGCAGTGCAGACCCACCTTGCAGGGCCCTGCCTACTGCCACTGGCAAGAGATTTGTTCCCTAGCCAAAGGTCTCCGACTGCAGCACAACTTGGGACACACATGTGAAGCCTCACAGTTGTAATGAGGCAGATCTTTATACACACACGTTGTATGTTGGGATGGGATGGAGGTCAACCTGTAACAAATCTGGCATGTACTGCCTATGGAGGGTTTAAAGGGTGGCCTGAGGTTGATTCTCATATCCCAACGGCTCTTTCTAAGTGCTAAAGGAAAAGGAAAAGGAAAATGCATCCATAGCCTGTCCAGAATTATAATGAACTGCTGCTCATCTTGAGACTGGGAACACAAGAGCTGATTTATGCTTCTATCAGCCCGGATACGTGGAAGCAAGTTCTTCAGATTATCAGACTGATCACTTCAGAAATAAATTGAGAACATGTTCTGTTCTGTCCTGACAAAGACAGTATGCCGTCACCCATTTCTACACAATACTTAGAGCCTTCTTCACACATTATGATGAAAGGGGGGGAGGGTGGTGCCCACTTTTCTTGCTCTTCCTATCATGCCCCTTTGACATAACTTGTGAAAGAGCCTATATAGGTACAGACTGCATGTGCAGTAGGAGACCCTGCCTTTCCTTTTGACCCTGATGGCATAGAGAGAGTCCATGGTGGAATCAACACACACACACACATATATAAAAAAAACGTTGTGAAAATGCTTTTTAAAAAAGGTTTTGAAAAATATATCAAATTTGCCACAGCTCACCATCACCATCTAGTATCACATTTGCACAATGCACTTTACAACACACTTAAAACGTTTCATTTCTAGCTGTATAGCTGAGTCCCATATGTAGGAAAGTTTTATTGTGTATGTCAGGTGTAGCCATCATTGTGCTTCCAGGTGGACTACAACTCCCAAGACTCCCAAGTATTGGCCATGGCTCACAATGTCTGAAGGGCACCATGTTGGTTACCCCATGATGGTGGGTTTTCCCTAGAAATTATGCTGAACATGCATAGGAAGACAAAGAGAGGTCAGCAGCTACAATCCCACTTACTGTAATGTATGAAGAAGACTTGGGTGACAGATTAATGTGGTAGAATTCTGGACTGTACTACTTCACTGTACCTGGGGAAAGGTGTGTGTTACATTTACATTGTTTTCCAAACTGAAAGGCTCCCCGCCTGTAATACCCCAGTGCCCCAAGGATAGGGCTTTGCTAAATCTTTCTTCCTGATGTGCTACTTTTCTATGGTCAAGGAGCTATGATCATCCTAAAATATATCCATCCCGGGCTGCAATCTGGAACGATACGCTACAGAAGCCTACTCTCACATTGATATTTATTGCAAATGTAACAGAAATAAAAGAGAAAGGAACATCATCCCACATTAACAATCAGAATTCCGATTTAAATATATGTATAATTAACATGATTGACAATTATAAGATATATGAGTTCAAATGTAGAAAATGTCGTAAGTTGCTACCAGCCCAAGTTTAGTTTGTTTGTACTAACATAGGTCGTATACATCTCAGGACCATGTTACTTAAGAGACCACTTTAATCCTAATATATTCAGTAAGTCACTGCAGTCTGTGGGAGAGCTTCTCCTGCAATTTCCATAGATCTCAGAAGCCTGCTCCATAGTAATGTTTTTGTTTTGCTTTAAATATATTTGCTGGGTGTTTTGGTGTTTTTCCCTGCTTTGATTGTGCATTGCCTTCAGATGATTGTGTTGAAGTCAATTAACAAATTTATGATGAAGATGATTTAGCAAGAGCGCATTGGTCAACATGTCACTGCTGAGACATTATATGCCACACATCTCTAGCAGCTGAACTTGAAGATGGAAATAATAATTTCCTCTCTGTATATGTAGATCTCTCGTGTGTGTGTGTCTCTGTGTTATAACAAACATGACAATAAACATTAAGAAAAATAATAATTTAAAATCATGTATCATTTTACATACTGTTTATAGAATCAATACACTAGCGTAACGTGGGATTTCTGCAATCCCTTGACTTCCCTCTACCCTCTCCGTGGTTCCGTTATTTCATTCTTAGATTTCATTGCTATTTCATGCATGTCCAAGTTATGTTTCCATCCATTTGTCTCTGGTTTTATCTAGTATTATTATAATATTTGCAAATGTTTTTTTTAGATTCCTGCTGATGTATCAACTTGTATACAATGCTTTGACATATATGCAATAAAAATTTCCCATTGATTTTTAAATTTGTTATTTTCCTGATTTCTGAGTTGGCCTGTTAATTTGGCCATCTCTACATATTCCATTAACTTAATTTTCCAATCTTTTTTGTGGGAATTCCAATCTTTTTTTGTGGCAATGTAAAGTTATAATTTTTTGGGGGAAATGATATATAATGAATTGAAGAAAATGTTTAAAATAACTTCTATCAAAAAACCAGAAGCCTTCTTATTAGGAATCATAGGGAGGGAAATACCAACGAAATATAAAAATCTCTTTATGTATGCGACCATGGCTGCACGAATATTGATAGCCCAATGTTGGGAAGAAGAAAAAATTCCCTGTATATGTAGATCTTAATGCCATCCATCCATAAAGGGGTGCCATGTATGTTACCGCTGCAGGGGGTTATTATTATTATTATTATTATTATTATTATTATTATTATTATCCTCTGACACATGTTTCAAGGCAATGCAGAAATACAAAAAGAAGCTAAAAATAGTTTAAAGCAAAAAGGAAATAGCAGCAGATTAATTTTAAAACAATACAAAGTAGACACGCATGACTGAGTGACAGCTATACATCCAGCTGGGAAAGCTTGGTGGGAAATAGGTGTCTTCCGTTGTTTCCAGTGGGCACCTATCGCATCCCAGCAATAATGCCATTCCATGGAACGGGGGAACAGAAAAAGTAGCTTTCCAATCCAGAGGCGTAGGGAGGTCAGGTGGTACCCGGTGCGGAAAATTACTTGTCCCCCTCCCCCCAATTGATTTTTTTTTTTGCCTGCAAAAACGGTTTTATGTTATTTCATATTTTCTTACAAAGGAATAATAATAAGTAATAATAAACTTTTATTTATATCCCGCCCTCCCCGGCCGAAGTTGGGCTCAGGGCGGCTAACATCAGATACATAACATGGGTATAAAATCAAACAATAATTAAATTACCCCCTAAAAACATGTCAGAATCAAATTAAAGTCTAATTAGATGGATTTCTGCAGGGTAGGGTTGGGAACAGTAAGTGCTCCACTGAATTGAAATTTCAGCCTTCATGACATAGGAAAACGGCCAAGTAAACAGATATTTTCGTGGAGGAGGGTCAAGATATTAACTGATATGCATGGAATTTCATATATAGCTATATAATCCCTAGTGTAGTAAGATAAGACCTTTGGATCAGGCATTTTTTTTAAAAAAGGTTTTTATGAACCACCCTAGTAGGGCAGTAATTGTTCCTTGATAATTTGTCACCCCCTCCATGATGGAACCTGGGGCGGCCCGCCCCCCCGTCTCCCACTTCCTACACCTCTGTTCCAATCATTTGCATGAACCAGAAGCTATGTCTTGTGATACACACTTAATTAAACCCTCCTTCCAACTTTGACAGCCACTTAAAAAAAAAAAATTAAGAATGAGGTGGGTGAGTTCCTAAATAAACTTCCAAAATATTGCATTATTATTATTTTTTAAAAAAAACTCTTGAGAGGATATATGAAGGAATATCATGAAGCAGATGCATACTGAATACTATATAAAATGGCTCTCAGAGATGGACGTAAAAAAGTACACAGGCTGTAGGGGAAAACAGCTTGCCTTTCTCTTGCAGTTTGGCAGTGTTAATCTGACATTTGGAGAGAACTGAATTACCATTCTGAGCAATTGCAGTCCATGGCACCTTCCCGACAATTGCCAGACTAAGAGCTGCAATTGCATGAAAATGACTCTCCATTAGTAGTGAGCTTTGCTCCCTTCCCAGTGCCCCTGCTTCACATTCCAGGCTGTAGCAGCTACTGGAGGACCTCAGCACCTGAGAGTAATTGTGCTCTGAACTGAGTAACTTTTCCCCTGCAGTTGCAAAGCAACTGGGTCAACAAGTTTTACAACAGTACAACTCTTACGTACTCTAAGTGCTGATGACTCCATATCCTTTTAATTTCTGAAACGTCTTTTTTTTATGCCAATCAAGTTTTATATTTGCATGCAAACATGTACAAAGCACTCTGCTTTGAATTATTCATCTTCACACTTGCCATGCATTTCACATTCTCTCATTACAACACAGAATCTTAATAAGCAACAAATAACAACTAAATTAGCTTTCAAACAGCAACACAAACTGAAAGCCTAAACCAAATGAATATTAGTGGAATTCAAGAAGGAAGACCAAATGTGTATATGTTTTGAAAAACTGCACGCTCGTTTTCCCATTTCTACTTCTTGCAGCAGCTGATTTTGATATGCCAATGTAGTGAGTCTTCCATAACCTTGATAGCAGATATTGCTAGCTCAAAAATATTTTTTTTCATGTTTTTCTTCATCTTCAAGATTTGGATTATTAGTATCAAGTGTCTGTTGCCGTGTGCATCTACTCAAAAGAGATAAAAGGGGGAAAGCCATAGCTCAGTGGTAGAATATCTCCTTTGCATGCAGAAGCTCCCAGAGTCGGTTCCTGCCATCTCCAGGAAGGACTGGGAATGTCCCTGCCTGAAACCCGTAATTGTACATTGAAATGGACAAAAATATATTTGTATGCTCTGTATGTGTATTGCTAAAGTGGCATGGAAAATTCCATTGAGCTAAACTAAAGAGCTCTCTGAGCACCCAGTGGATTGATAATTAACTTAGGATGTATCTCTGCTAGCTCTCATGTGGTGTTTAACCTTAGATCACGTGAGTAAGGTATGCAGTTGCAAATCACTATTATGAGGGAGCTTTTGTTCTCAAGCCACCGAAGACAAAGGCGGCCAAATGTGTCTCTCCTGAAAAAAGCTCAAGGCTATGGAGAGAGACAGACCTTTGATTTCAGGTCTGTTTGGAGTTATTTCATATTTGTAAGAAGCTGAACCTGTGCTTGGATAAGCACATGATTTTATGCAACTACAGTGGTACCTCTGGTTATGTACTTAATTTGTTCCGGAGGTCTGTTCTTAACCTGAAAATGTTCTTAACCTGAAGCACCATTTTGGCTAATGGGGCCTCCTGCTGACGCTGCGCCGCCACTGCCCGATTTCTGTTCTCATCCTGAAGCAAAGTTCTTAACCCGAGGTAATATTTCTGGGTTAGCAGAGTCTGTAACCTGTAGCGTATGTAACCTGAAGCATATGTAACCCGAGATACTACTGTATTTGGATATCTCATTCTTTGTTTCTGTTTTGGAACAAGTTCTGTTGTTAAAGCTTTGAAACCGTATTTTGGGTCTGGACAGGTTTTATGCTAAGGAGTCAGTTTTTATTCAACCTATTGCTTCAAGCTGTGCAATATTAATATCTGTAATAAGGACCGCAGTCTCAGTTTCACTTTAAATTTGGATTTTTTTTACAGCAAAGATAAATATTCATTTATTTAACATTAATGTCTAAGGCTTAAGGACTGCCAGAAAGGAGAAAACCACAACTCCTTGGAAGAAGTTAATTTCCCTATTCTGCTTTTAAGACCCTTGCTCTAAATCCAGAGGTGGACATTCACACACATTGCATCAACATTCCTTGACCAAGTTTGCTCATTAGCTTCCTTGGTCATTGTGGTTACAACGACAAAAGGTATGTCTGTTATGGGCAAATAGATTCACAACTCTTACACAAAGCCCAGAAGCACAACCTATGAGGGTGGACCATGTTCCTGTATATCAAAATTCCAAAGTTGAAGACTGAACTGGCAGCTAAGAGATGACCAAAGTACCATGGCACCCACTCTGCCCTTTAACTAATGTGCAGGTGTAAGTCAATAAAGCTTCCACGAGTCAGCTTAAGTCAACACCCATGCACATCCACCTGGGAGATCTTGGTACAAGACAGTTTTCCTTCAGATCATCTTAATTCTCTGACAGTAAAAACCAGCTGTGCCCAAACAAGAGAATAGCTCAGCTTAAGATGGGTGTTGTGGGAAGATATGGATGCAGCAGTCTCAGCATCCAGATGGTGACTAGACATGCCTGCAATGACATTGTTTCACAATAATTATTTGGGAATGCATCAAGGTGCTGACTGCAAACAGTGCTCATATCATTAGATTTTAACCCTGGAATTTAGGGTTCTGCCCATTTAAGGAGTCGGTCTATTCATCCATCTAGCACCACTTTTTAGTCCTAGACCTTCTCTCTCTTTTGTCCTATTCCTTCATCCCTAGGATGCCTCAGGAGATCAGCAAGAGCTGCTCTTTGCCTGTGAATAAGGCCCTGCTTTTGTCCAGTAGGGCCCTAGGGAGCCTGGGATGTGAGATCAAACCTCACTGTGAACAAAATGGTCCCAGGAGATTCATTATCTCCCAAGCACTCAACCATTCACTAGCTGACGTGTGCAGCAACGTAAGCCGAGAGCAGGGACATCAGTCTATCTTATTACACAATAAGACTTGGTAATTGTGTCTCTCGGCTTCCTTGAATTAGGATGAGTTATCTCTTCTCAACTCTTACCTCTTATTAGGTTGAATTTAAACAGCCTTATTTATAAGAGCTGCCTCACAGGCATAGAGAATGTCAAAAGGATTCCACTGTCTCCACGCCTAGGCAGAAAACCCGGGAATTATTTCGAAGGCGCTGATGTTCTGTCTTGCTATGGGGCTGAAGCCAGGAAAGTGCCGAGATGCCTCAGGGAACAGTGTCTAGGGTGATTAAGGCAAGGAAGTTAGCAATATCTCCCGTGATGTTGTAGGATATGTGCCATTTTACGGGATCATCCATAAACTATGCCATATATTGAAGAGTTGGAGGAAACAGCAAACCTATGACAAATGAAGGATTTTGTTAAAACAATTCAAAGAGGCGTAAGGGGTGTTAAATAAAAGGCTTTAGTAAGTGTGACATATTTTATGGATGGTCCATTTTACATGAAGCAGAAGCAGTTAGAGTTAAGATGTGACAAGAATTAGACATAGGAGTAATCTATGGTGCCTCCTCCAGTCGCCCTTTTAAGTGTGCATTCATGATTATTTGTGCTCATGGCGGTATCAGGGCAGTTATACACAATCCCGCTTTCAATACTGTTTGTAAAAGTTTCAGGGTGGACATACTGCTTCATTTCCAACAAATGCGTGTTCTGTAACTTCCTACTGAAATTCTGTACCTTTTAATACTACCAATGTTTCAGTTTGATTTTGCCTCACTTTTGCTGTGCAAGAGTGCCTATTTATTTATTCATTTATTATTGCATTTATATACATTATGCACATTCCTCCAAGGAGATCAAGGTGGCATATGTGGCTCTCCTCCTTCTCCATTTGATCCTCAGAACAATCCAGTGAGGTTGGTTAGGCTGAGAGATTGTGAGTAGCCGAAGGTCACCCAGCAAGCTTCATGGCTTAGTGGGGATTTGAACCCTGGTCTTCCAGGTCCAACACCCTAACCACTACACCACACTGGCTCTAATTTCAGAATTGGAAATCCAGAACAGCTAATAAAGTGGACTGATGATGTATGTATGGTCCAATATAAGTCTACCACTAATGCATTATTACTGTGTCAATGACATGTAGCAGAATACACCCACAAAAAAGAAAAAAAAGAAACCCAGTCAATGACATCACTACGAAGTACCTTTATTCTCCTACATAACAATGTGAGTTTTCAGAATGGGTATGACAGTGAACCACCACACTATGCCTCATTGTTAGAAAGCAACTTACTATCTTTTTAAAGCTGCTTTTTGACTTAAACTTATGCCAAGAATGTCGGGATAACCCCAAGAAAAGGAAACAGCTCTTTTTCAAAAAACAAGTTCTACGCTTGTTTGTTGTTCTTTACAATCTCTGGAAAGCCCTTCCTCCCTTTAATTAATTAAAAAAAAAAAGCTGTGGTGAAGTTAGGCAATCTTGGACTTCACAGTCTTATATGAGGTCCCTTCTTTAGATGGCAATGTGTATTACTTCATGTACTTCAAAATGTGTAAGTCGGTCTTGCCTAACTTGGGGGCTTTCCTTCCCAATCTGCTGAGTGAGGCTCTGAACTTCTGTCCTGATGGCACCACTGACTGTGCAGGCCAAACAGCATGTGATTCTGAAGGTTGCCTCAGCCAACCTCTGTGGAAATGCCCTCTCTTCAGTACCAGACTTTGAAGAGATAGATATCTAAGCTGGCAAGAGATTTATAACAAACAAACAAACATATTTATCTGGCAGAGTGGTTTTCAGCCACTCCAATGATGCAGAGAGGACACAATATTTTGCCTTTTGTGGGTTGCAAAGGCTCCTTGTGAGTTTATCTTTAGTTTCTCTTTAGATAAATTTAGTCAAGCCTCTCCAGAGAGACGGTCATGCCTGCTGCTTTTCTAATCATCCACTTTGCCAGCTTGGTAATGTGTTTATTGCTGATTAGTTCTGACTCAGATGTCTGCTGTTCTCTTTGGGGGAGAGTCTATGTTCTTGAGAATTATCCTGCTGGCTTGACATCATGATGCAAACAACTTTACAAAAAGGTCTGTGAGAGAGCTCTGCACTACACCTCTGGATCAAGTCATATTGGTGTGTTCTGAATATGAGTTGAATGCATACTCATAGCATTCAGCTGGTTGAAGCGACTGTGATCACTCATGCCTATCTTGTAACTCAACTCACATTTATCAATTGTAGCCTAAGCACATCTGGAGGACCACAGGCTTCCCAGCTCAGCCCAGGAAGACTGTACTATCTCATTCTGTTCTATGCATAGACCACATCAGAGGTGTTGATGTTCAAGCCAGCCTGCAAGACACATGCTCTCTAATCCCAGGTGCAGGAGGGCTCAAGAATATCCAGGAATCTGATCTCACAGCAGGTACATTGGCATGCAGGTCTGGGGACTGAGCCATCATTTACAATGATCTAAATTGAGAGAAGGTGATATCAGATAGACCCAGAGATGGAGCAATGCATGAGGCATTGGCAATCCAGTGTGGTGCAGTCTCTAGAGGGGTCAGACTAGGACCGGGGAGATCCAGGTTCAAGTCCTCATGACACTCAGCTACAAACCTTTTGAGGGAGCTGCTGTTTTTCAGTACAATCCAGCTCACAAGGTTGCTTTGAGATTAAAAATAATAATGGATCATGTATGCAACTTTGAGCTTCTTGGAAGGGTAGCTGTGGTAGTCATAGTAGTCCTTGCCAGGTATTTGCTTTGACACCTTGGTTCTAAATTAATCTGAGGGGAACTGAGGAAGAGGTTCCATCAAAAGCAAGCTCTTTTGATGGGCCAATTGAATTCTGACCACGAATTCTTATGAGCCACTAAGAAAAGGAGTAGCTGTGGTAGTCTCATCAGGTAATTGCTTAGACACCTTGGTTATAAATTAACTTGAGGAAGGCACAGAGAAGCTCCATTATAAGCAAGCTTTGGAGAGACAGAGACCAAGTGTGTGTTCACATTGCCACCTTACAGTGCAGCACAGTTGTTTTTCCCCTGGGGTGCTTTAAGGCTCTTCCCCTCCCCACCAGCTGTTCACATCAGTACAGCTTAATTAGTATGAGGTTCATTTTTGTGTGTTTACACAAAATGAATTAGTAACAGCTTAAGGAATCCAATCAGCTTGAAGCTGGTTTGCGAAATGACAAACCAACATCAAACCTGAGGTTACGTGAAAAACATTCACAAACACAGACGACGTAACCGGCTGCACATAAATAATGCTCTTCAATGTTTTTCTCACAATATCAAATATTTCTCTCATACATAATCAGCATGTAAAGATCGACAAAGTGTAAAGATCAACAAAGTAAATAGAAGTCCCAATGAACCAGTTCGTTCATAAAGTCCAAATATAAGCTAGTTTCTAATTCACATATGCCTCTGTGTATTCATAAGGTCCAAAGAATCCAAATGGGAGCTTGCTACAGTTCCATGACAAGGATTTCCAGAATAATGGCCTTGTTTCGCCCTCCTGGGCTTCGTCAGTTGTACATGTTTCTAAATAATATAAATAAATACAATATGGTATTTCAACATCTTTTTAACAAATAATACAAACAATATGGACAATTGTACCAAAAGGGTACATACCATATGATGTATATCAAGATTATGGATCTCATGACATAGTGGTTGCTGCATAAAATAACAATTGTTGCAATGTCAGGTTATATAGACAGGCACAGTATTGATTTTAGTACAGGTGATGGCAATCTACAGTTCCAGAGTTGCCTTCTTAAAGTGACCCATACGGTACAACTGATGTAAAACAAACTTGATCCATGCACAGGTGTTATACATATAAACATACGTATTGTATAACTCATAAAAACCAACTATAATCAATTTCAATATTCAGACCTGAGGGATGTAAGAAATTAAGTAGGAAAATAAATCTAGTTTCTTCCTGCATAAGGATTTTTTTAGCCTGTTCTGCAGGACCTAGATACTGTATACCCAAATTACAAAAAATGTCATGTCCTCATCCGAATGAGATGCTTGAATGGAATGTTGTAGTAGAGGAGCATCTATTACATTGTTCCTAATCCTCGATCGGTGCTCTGATATTCTTACTTTAATAGGTCTGAGAGTATGGCCTACATAATACATATAACAATCCACAAGGCCATCTAATCATGTAAATTACACGTGGTGTAGCACATTGTAGCAAATGCCTGTAAAACAAACTTAAAACCTTCTTTGTTGGTAAACTCTTTTACCTGCAGTGCATATTTACAGGAGGTGCAATGACCACACCTAAACTCCCCCCCCCTGCGGGGATTAGATAAAGTACATTGTGTGTGAGTAGATTTTAAATCTATATGCACCAGTATGTCTTTAAATGACTTTGTGCGACGTTTGGCGAAAAGAGGGGTCATGTTACAACCAGGAATGTCCTTAAGAATATGCCAATGCCATCTAATAATCTTCTCAATTTCAAAAGTCATATGGTTGTATTCTTGGGAGGCGTAAATGCACATAGATCTTGTATTGGCATGTGAACCGGATGTAAGGAGGGTCAATTTCTCTCTTGATTGTGTTTTTTGGATGGCAGATGTTATTACAGAGTTTGGATAGCCTCGTTTTAATAAAGATGCAGAAAGTATTTTTGAGTGGGCTTTAAAGTCCTGTGGGTCCGATGAATTACGTTTCAATCTTAGAAATTGGTCTAGAGGAAGATTATCTCAGAGATGTTTGGGATGATTTAATGCAACAAAGAATTTCTATCTGTACTTTTCTTATAGGGACGAACTTTAATTCTAGATTGGTCCACATAAATTTCTAGGTCCAGAAAAGGTAAGAAATGAGAGCTTGATGTCCCTTCAAAGGTCAGATATGGACTTAAACTATTTATCCACCGGTTAAACGATTCAAAAATATCATCAGAAAATATAAATATCAAATCATCTATGTATCATCCGTAAAACAAAATGTATTCACTGTATGGATTGTTGTGAATAATATGTTCTAAATCAAAAATTCTCATAAAAATGTTTGCAACACAGGGAGCACATTTGGAGCCTATAGCTACACCTTGTTTCTGAATATAATACTTCGAACCAAACCTGAAAAAATTATTAGATAGGACTAAATCCAAAATCTCCATTAGGAAATGCACTGGTGGGGAAGACTGACTATGATCAATCAGCAGTTCTTGAATTTGAGATTTAACTATATCCAAAGCTACATTGGTATATAGAGACGAAACATCCCATGTGGCAATTATGCCATGTTGAGTAATGTGCAAATTTTCAATGAGAGTTATAATATGTTTGGTATCCCTAATATACGAAGGGGTTTCTTTGGTAAAGGGACCCTGAAGCTGACAATATTCTACACACTTCCGAAAATACATAAAAATATGCTCCCACCACCCGGTAGACCTATAGTGTCAGTTTCAGGGTCCCTGTTGGAAAACTGTTCACAATACATAGACTCGTTTTTACATCCCTTTACCAAAGACTGTGCACTTGGCTTCCTCCCATTTTGTTATTTCCCCACTCTCTCCCCTTCCTCATTCAAGCACCCTTTCCTCTGCCCTTATACTTCATTACCAATATGACTCTGCCTCATTGTGTGCTTTCCCATCCTTAGTGCCTCTTTGCTTATTGAGGTCTTTATGCCAGCATGTGTCACCATGGCACTGGAACTAAGAGACCTATGAAAAGCTCTTCCAAAGAAATCATAGAAGGGAGTGGATGAAGAGAATGCTGCGCCTTATTAGCAAATGAAGAAGAAGAGACTATTGAGCGGCCCCCAAAAGAGATGAGACATTCATCTCACGGTAAAATTGGCTTAGGATGAAAAGCAAATAAAGGAACACTTGGACATTTCTATATCAGGAAGCCAAGCCACTCAGACCTTTCAGAAGCATTCAAGAGAGAAGATAAGCTTCTTCCTGAGAACGATTGCTATTCTAGGTGGTTATTCATTCATTCATTCATTCTTCATTTATAGAAACTGGAGATATTGGGAATGGAGGGACAGGGTGGGGGAAAGAAAAATAATGCTCTTATATTAGTTTAGAGGCTGGAAAGCAGATGCCTCAGGGGTGAATGACAAATACTCATTTGGAGGGGATGAGACTATCAAAATAAGTGGAGTGGCAAAAGTAAGAGTCAATGCATGTAAAAGCGTATGATCTTTGAAGGACCTGGCTGAGGTTGGTTGCTTAGGTCTGCCTTGTTCTCCAAACAGAGGTGGTCCCTAAGATGAATTCATTCCCTAATTATAAAACAGAAGGTGGCCCTCTCCCTGTGTACCATGGAAGGGCTCTTCTCCAAACCTTGCTTCAAGTATCAGAAGCTTGAGAATCCCTTCGGATCAAGTGTTGGATACAAACAGTGGAGGCCTAGGTTCAATTTGTGCCAGGCCATGAAGCTGTCAACCTTTTCCAAGCTTGATTTACCCTCAGAGGCTTGTTGTGATTGGGGCAGGAGGGGCACCTCATTATATAATCCCATTCAGTATAGTGGGGGGGGGGAGCACAGCAGGTGTTGAAGGCTGGTCTATAAATGTTTTGGCTCTTTAAGCAAATGAGAGATTCCAACTCACAGACTACTATTTCAAACAATTACTAGGGAAGGAGCCAACATTTGTCCATGTAGCTCAGTACTGTCTATCTACACCTACCTTCCCCAACCTGGTGTCCTCTAGACGTTTTGGACTGCAACTCCCATAATCCCTGTCCATTGGCCATGCTGTCTGGAACTGATGGGACTTTGAGTCCCACAACATTGGAAGGGCCACAGGCTAGGGAAGGCTGGTCAACAGAAATCTAGGACCTGCAGAAGAAGTTTTCTCCCCATCATCTACTGCTGAAGTGCTTTTACTTGGAGATGCCCAGATTTGAACCTGAGTCCTTCTGAAATGCAAGCCATTTATTTAAAAGGGAACAGGGAACTCAGCCAGGATTTATTTTTATTTAAATGGGTTTTGTTGAGCTTTAGGTACTTATGTGTGTGTTCTTTGCAAATAAAATAAAGATTTTGTTCATTTTTTAATTGTGCAGGATAGTGTGCTTAACCCTAACTGAAAGTTTTCAGAAATGCTGAAAAGGAAAATCAGCCCCCCCACTCACCCACCTACCCAATAACTCACAGACCCATTCAAATTGTCAAAGAATTCAAATATGCAGGAAAACCGGGCAAAGCTTTTTGTATCATGGATTCATAGAATTGTAGAGTTGGAAGGGATCCCCAGGGTCGTTGCAAGACGTTGGTTCAGTTCAGTACCTCTGCAGAAAGAAGTAAGGCTTGTGATTCCTTCCTCGATTTAAATCAGAGAGGACCACGGAAAACACCCAAGGAAAATAGTGGAAAATAGTGGCCTCTGTGTTCTCACGGAAGAACTTTCAGGGAGACCTCTGGAGTCCTCCTGTCCGCCAGACTCACATTTTTAACCGTCCACGTTAGATCTCCTCGCTCTCTTTTCGCCTCTGCTTTCCCGCTCTGCGGGAGGGGTTGCAGCCGAGCCGACGTGTGAGACAGAGGATGGTCTTCTTCATTTCTGCCAAACACTTGCACGCATCGCGTGGATCCTTTCTGCTGTGCACTTGCCGGCCGCTCCCTTCGTCCCGGACTGGGCATCTTCAAGCCTCCCCCGTGCACTTGTGGACTGCATCCCTGGGAGCCAATCAGAGCCGCCTCTTCCTCCCCTCATCAGCAAGTTCAGCTTGCCTGCTGTGCCTCTCCTTGAGCCCAGCGTCGGTCAGGGTAAGTCCCGGGAAGGATGCTGCGCCAAAGGAGGCGGGTGGAAAAGAAGGAGTTGGTACAGGAAGGAGCTCTGGACCCCCCAGCGTAGTGGAAAGGGCAGACAGAGAGAAGGAGAGAGAGTTGCCAGCACGCTGTGGTGCAGATGAGGGTGAAGGGGTGTGCGGGGGTCTCTGTTCTGGCACAGGAGAAGGATTTCAGGAATAATGGGAACAACTCAGAGAGAATCCACCAGTGCAAAAGATGCTCTTTTGCCAACCCCACCTCTAATAATTGCTGCATCACCTTGCTACTGCCCCTGAGCCTGAAAGGTTGGAGAAACCTTAGGAAGCTTCTTAATTGTTTTTTCCTTCCACCCAAAGACCTGCTTAAGCTTTGAAGTTTAACGGGGGATGTCTCCTTTCCCTACATTTGGCAGCCAACCCTATTTCTGCCAGGACTTTGCAAGTCACACACCCCTCTCTCCTGTGGCTAAGAAGAAATTGATCACCCTTGGGACATCAGTAGTTGCTCCAGTCCCTGCTACATCCTCTCTCTCTCTCTCTCTCTCTCTCTCTCTCTCTCTCTCTCCTTTCAGAGAAATTAGTAAGACTTCCCACTCACGTTGCTTAGGAAGGAAGGCTGCCCAGGCAGGGTTGTTGTGGGTCCTCCCCTTCGCTCCAGGAATGGAGGCTGAGCTTTCGCCTTCCGAGGCCTGGTCCAGCGGGACAGCAGAACCCACCACACCCTGGTTGATGAAGCTTAGCAGTGTTGGGCCCAGCACAGATGGTGCCCTTCCAGTTGGGATGCACCTGTGGATCTTCAACAGCAGTGGAGAGGAGGACACTTCACCCCCGTTTCTGACGGACGCCTGGCTTGTGCCTGTCTTCTACGCCCTCATCATGCTGCTTGGTCTGGTGGGGAACTCACTGGTCATCTATGTCATCAGCAAGCACCGCCAGATGCGCACTGCCACCAACTTCTACATTGGTGAGTGAACCCTGCCTGCTTGCTTTCCTGTGCTCTAGGTTTGCCCCATGACCACCTTGACTGCTGACAGGTGTCTGGGGGGAGGGGAGAAGGAGTGTAAAACTTCTTCCAGCTCTCCTCTCTGATCTTCTTCAACCTGCCACATGTCACAGTGACCAGACATGACTTTAGGCTCCTGTTATGCCAGAGAGTGCCTATCAGTCCTAACCAGGATTGCTAATGGAATATTTCGTATCCCCAGTATGCACAGCCATTTCCCATTGTTACCGCCAGTTCTTCCATAACATAAACAGGACAAAACAAAAAAATTTTTTTCCCTTCCAGTAGCACCTTAGAGACCAACTAAGTTTGTTCTTGGTATGAGCTTTCGTGTGCATGCACACTTCTTCAGATACACTGAAACAGAATTCACCAGTGTTTCAGTGTATCTGAAGAAGTGTGCATGCACACGAAAGCTCATACCAAGAACAAACTTAGTTGGTCTCTAAGGTGCTACTGGAAGGAATTTATTTATTTTTTGTTTTGTTTTGACTATGACAGACCAACACGGCTATCTACCTGTAACATAAACAGGACAGGAAAGGCTGTTGAAAACTAACCTCATAGTGAATTTGCCAGACATGCCTTCTCCACCCGGTGTGGTAAATAAAGTATTAACTATTATTGGTCAACCTCCCACCGCTAATGAATTGTCTTGATTGCATTTTACTGATTTTGCAGACGGATGGTTAAAATACCCATCCATCCCGATTTTTATTTTCATTTTAAACTGATTCTCATCCAGCTGGATATCTCAGTTGGTTAGAACATGGTGCTGACAATGCCAAGGTTGCAGGTTCAATTTCAGTCACCATATGGGGCAACTGCATATTCCTACATTGCAGGGGGTTGGACTAGATGATCCTCAGGATCCCTTCCAACCTTATAATTCTAAGAGCTTCTAAGAGTACATTTATGGTCCATAGTGACCTGTAGCCTCCTGCTTGCACAGTTCCTGGGATCTAACTTGTTCTGATGTCTTCCAGTGATGATCTACTATCAGGGGGAGAGAATCTTACTCTTCTCTATGCTCTTCCGGTCTCTTCGGTTCACTTGCTCTAACTTTAAAATAATTGTGGATGTAATTTATCTTCATGAAGTACGTTGATTTACCAATAGAAAATACTGCAAATCGGTATATTACTTCATCTGTTTCTTCCATTATTTATCATACAATTTTGGCACCCTGATATAACAACTCTCACAATTTCATAGCTCTCCATGTACTGTCAACACATTTAGATTGTGTGCCACAGCTATAGTGTCTGCTTAGAAGTAAGTCCCACTGAGTTCATTGCTGAATATAGTGGGACTCTGTTCTGAGAAAACATGCAAAGGAACCCTCCGGAGCTCACTTTAAGCTCCTGAATGTTTCTTTTGAACCATGTCCTTACCTTCCTCCACATACAATTCCAGGTTTGGAGCAGGCAGGCATAGTCTGAGGGAAACAGCTTCATGGGCCAAAGTGGGACCAGTAACAGGCTTAATTAGGCTTGAGGGCTGGAGGTTCACAATCCGGATATATAAGCATGTTCTTTAAAAAAGCAAGCATTTTACCCATTAAACAGATACCAGGGGAGGGGGCAGAACACACAGGCATCTCCGTGCTAGATACAAATTCAGTACACAACAGCAACAGGTACACAGTACAACATGCACATTATGTTTTGGGGAGCAAGAGGATTCCCTCCATTTGCTGCTCTGTTTCCTTAAATGTTTAAACTGCCCAAGAAACATCCACAACTCACTGGTTGGAGCTTAAATTTAATGTAAGTAGTTTGTTTATACATTTATATCCTACCCTTCCTCCCTAAGGCAGCAAATGAGAAGTGATAAAACATCTTCAAAATATTTTGAAAAGCTAAACAGAGATGCAAATTTGCTGCCTGATGAGCCATGCTACAGCTGTTCGACAAGGACAGTATAAAGGGAAGCTCTCCATGGTTTCACATTTTCAATTTCCTTGAGCTAGCCAAGGGATTCAGCCAATATAATGTGTGAAGCTGGTCAGCGTCTGCATCCAAAGCAAAGCTTGGTGAGTCTAGATGAGAAATTCCCACTCACAGTCCTTGGCACAGAAAGTGTTTATTTGTCTGATTACCACGATCCACCACCCTGCCCTCTGCTTTTCCTTAGTGTGTGAAGACTGCCAGTATTTTGCATGGTCTAGTTTAGTTTGTTTTCCATCTCACAATCATTGTTAGGCTTTCCATTATTAGTGTGAAGGCTTGTATCTCATCAAAAATGGTTTTGTGACTGGTCTAGACAGAAGTTGTATACTATTCCTCTTCTGAGCTATTTTCCAGTCCCATTCTCTGTCATTACTGGGGTCTGTTATTGGTCCTCCTCCTCCTCCTCCTCCTCCTCCTCCTTCTACCAAAAGCTGCATCCAACTGGCTGCAACCTGCTCTCAGGGCACTTTCACACTATCACTTTTTCAGGTGGGATTCAGACACATACAGCACTAGCAATTTCAGGTGTTATGGGATAACACTTGCTTTGATGTAAGGCCATCTAACTGCCCAGGAGCCAGCATTGTCTAATCCCTCTGCAAACAAATCAGAGTGAATTCTCAATAAACAGGTCACCTGGAAGTCCTCAGCCCTATTTTTTGTGCATTAAATATCCCAGTATCTTTTTTAATTAGATAATTTTATTAAAACATTTATTTTTAAATTGCAGTACAGCTCTGTCCACTGCCAAAATATCACAGAATGATCACTCCAATCCTTGATCCCACATCACTGTCGTGTTGGCTCACCAAATATCCTCAAATATCGGTGCAATTGCTCAATTTTAAAGTGCTATTTATAGGAAATAATACAGCACCACCACTTGCACTTGCAGTTCTGGAAGCAGATTTATACAGGAACTGTGCAAAGATACCACAGGAGTAACTAGCAACAACAGTCCTGGTCTCAATGCTCCTTTATTCTGGAGTGTTCAAGGGGCTCCATCAGAAATGTCACTATTCCAAAATTCTGGATGCAGTGAGCATCCAGTGAGCAACATGAGGCAGAATATTATTTATTTCATTTTAAGTGCCACAATTCTTCCTTAAAGAACCTGGAGCAGTAAACTACAAAGCAAAGGAATTGTGAATAACATAAGTAACAACATTTCAAAACAACCACATGTCTCCACAACAAATGATAGAAACTTTCATAGAGCTGGTAGGGACCCAAGGGTCATCTAGTCCAACCCTCTGCAATGCAGGAATCGCGGCTAAAGCATCCATGGCAGATGGCCACCCAACCTCTGCTTAAAAATCTCCAAGGAAAGAGAGTCCACCACCTCTCATGGGAGTCTGTTCCACTGCCAGAAAGCTCTTATTGCCAGAAAGTTTTTCTGAATGTTTAGTCGGAATCTCCTTTCTTGTAACTTGAAGCCATGGGTTCAAGTCCTACCCTCAAGAGCAGTAGAAAACAAGCTTGCTCCATCTTCCATACCATTTTAAGGTTTCTCAGCCATTACATGCCTCAGTAAACAGAAATCTTTTATAAATTGCTCCTGTATGTGATGGTGGTGATGATGATAAGAAACTTTTTATTATTTATATGTCGCCCATTTGACTGGATTGTTATTAAGAGAGGCAGTAAGGGAAGACAGGAGTGCCTGGCGTGCTCTGGTCCATGGGGTCACGAAGAGTCAGACACGACTAAACAACAACAACAACAAAGATGGAGGGAGGCAGTAAGAGGGACTTCCCACTACAACCAATACTGATTCAAGCACACACTTGTGTGATCTTTATTGCGCCTATTATGCCGAAGTCCCATGCTGATGTTGACTCTGTATCTTTTGCAGCAAACCTGGCTACCACTGACATAATTTTCTTAGTGTGCTGCGTTCCCTTCACCGCCACGCTCTATCCCCTTCCCAGCTGGGTGTTTGGGGACTTCATGTGCAAATTCGTCAACTATTTGCAGCAGGTGAGCTTGAATGGTGGAAGAATCTATGTGTGATATTTTAGTGGATTTATGATATTACGTGTGTTGCAGTGAGGGCGAGTGTCTGCACTGTATATCATACACATGTGCACAGCTGTTTGGGAACAGTGCCTTTCCCATGAAGGGGGTGGAGGTGAGTGCTGGAGTCTACAGGAACAGCTCATATAGTCTCCTTTTGCCAGTTGTTTCTCTTCTCACCAGGTGACCGTGCAGGCTACGTGCATCACTCTAATGGCGATGAGCATGGATCGCTGCTATGCTACACTGTACCCACTGCAATCACTCCGTTATCGGACCCCCCAGGTAGCCATGGCAGTCAGCTGTGCAATCTGGATTGGTGAGTGAGGGCAGCAAAGTCTATGAACACAAATTTATGGGGAAGAAAGGGGCTGGTGCTTGCTTGATCTGGAGGAGCCAGGTAAACTTAAATCCTAACCCATCCAGTTTGGTATTCCTGGCATCAGGCTTGTCACTCAGCATCTAAGCAAGTACCAGCTTCTTTATTGACTCTTTGGTGTACGTGTTTACTTCGGTCAATAAAGAAGATGTTGGTGCTTGCTTAGATGCTAATAGCAACTTATTTATTGACCAAAATAGCTAATTTCATGGGCTACAGTCCACTTCATCAGATGCATGACATGCAACCCTTTGTTAGCAGTATTTTTACATGTGGGTATACTTAACCGTCCAGGGGTCCTTTACCTTTTCTTGTTTTTTTACCTTTCATAGAGAAAAATCATACACAGTGAGGTCAGAGAGTAATGGGGTACAAAAAATACAGATTGTCATAATTTCTTTAAAGCACACATGTGTGTAAGATGAGTGCAGTAACCATTCATAAATCCGTATTGATAACACAAACACAATGACATGGAGAAGTTAATTAACACCCTGTAGTACATGAAGAAATAAGCAGGCTATAAGCAGAATTGGTGGCTCCAGTGTCTTCACTGGCACTAATGTTCACTTCAGTTGCTGTCAAAATCTTGATCTCACTTTTTCTTCACAGGCCCACTTCTATTTATAGTACTAAAAAACAGGATCTGCCTTAATCACATGGTATCCGGATAAGGCCTGGTTTGTTTACTGTTGCTCGCTGACGTTATTTTGATCTCTGCAGGTTTTGCTTTCATCTCTGCAGGTTACAAGATGGAGCATCGCTGCATGGGAGCCTGACATCTGTGTCTCTGACCCCCTAGGTTCCTTCATTCTCTCACTGCCCATGGCTGTGTACCATCGCACTGAGGTCGGCTACTGGTACGGCTTGCGCACCTACTGTATTGAGGCATTCACCAGCAAGAGCCAGGAGCGCATCTTCATTCTATACACTTTCTTGGCTGTCTATCTGTTGCCCCTCCTCACTATCTGCCTTTGCTACTCTATCATGCTCAAGCGCCTTGCGCGCCCTGTGGTGGAACCCATGGACCATGATTACCAGGTAAGTCGGTGGACAGAAATCCAATGGTCACCCTGTTTCTTGTTGGGCTTTCACAACTCTATCACCCTTCCTATACATGTTACAGACAAATTTTCAATTTCTCCAATCTAAATGAGGCCTATGAAATCTATATCAAACTGCTAAAAGACAGGCAAAGTACTAAACACCTAGGGCAGGAGTCAACTAACAAGCCCTGTCAACAGGGCTAGATTAACCATTACGCAAAAGACACATGTGCTTAGGGCATCAAGGGAAGGGGGGCACGGCAGAAATTTTCCAGTGCTGGATTTACCATGGGCCATATAGTGCAGCTGAATAAAAAATGGCCTCCACAATAAATAAATAAAAATACATATATATCTATGCAAGAATAAAAAGGAAAAATAATAATAATATAATAATAATAGAGATTAATGATATACAACAAAATATATAACAAAATTAAAATCTGGTAATTGGTAAACTGTCACTTGATCCACCAAGACTCACGTGTTTATATTTTGAATTAGATATATATGGGGGCACCAAAATCTTTTAAGTGCTTAGGGCCTCTAAAGGTCTTAATCTGGCCCTGCCTGTCAACATAAGTCCTGCACAAGGACTGATTTTTATTATTTTTATTATTTTTATTGTATTTTAAATATTTTGTTCGAAGCTGCCTGAGTGGCTGGGGAAACCCAGACAGATGGGTGGGGTATAAATTATTATTATTATTATTATCATCATCATCATCATTATTATTCCACTTGCATAATGGGGCCTTCCCGCCTCCCCTCCAGGTCTCCTGTTTGGTGGGTGGAGGTTAGGGGGTCGGGAGAACAAGGCATGTGGGGAGGAGAGAGGGGGGGTCAGTCCACCTGCTAAGCTGAAAGGCTTTCACTGATGGAACAAGTAGAAGAGCAGGACGTCAAATTCCTCCCCTATTCTCTTATCGTGTAGCAAGTTTCCAAAAGGGGCAACTAAAATGATCAAGGGGTTGGAGCAGCTCCTCTATTAGGAAAGGTTACAACATCAGGGGCTTTTTAGTTTTAAAATATGATCGGGTGTGGGGGCATGATAGAAATTTATAAAATTATGCATGGCATGGAGAAAGTGGACCTCCCTCTCTCATCATGCTGTGTGGGCAGAGTGCTGTTACACGCATGTCCTGCTTTCAGGCTTCCAATGGCATCTGAGAACAGGACGCTGGGTTTAGATGGGCCTTTGGTGTGACCCACCAGGGCTCTTCCTATTCTCTTACACTGGGTGGACCACCTGTGCCTTTTCTGTTCAGTCCCAGCAGGTGCAACATATGTCTGAGCGCTCAGCTGCCGTGAGGGCCAAGATTTCCAAGATGGTGGTGGTGATTGTGCTGCTGTTCACCATCTGCTGGGGTCCTATCCAGCTTTACTTGCTCTTCCAGGGCTTCTACCGCCACTTCCAGGCCAACTATGAGACCTACAAGATCAAGACGTGGGCCAATTGCATGTCATATGCCAACTCGTCTCTCAACCCCATTGTCTATGCTTTCATGGGAGACAGCTTCCGCAAATCCTTCAAGAAGGCTTTCCCCTTCCTGTTCCGGCAGCGGGTTGGGGACAACGGCGGCGTGCACTCAGGCTGCCGCAATGCAGAAGTGAAATTTGTCATGGAGGGAACTTAACCCTTTCGCCTGACCTGGCTTCCGTCATGAACGATTCTGCCTGGTCTGTGCTGCCAAAGGATACTGAGAAGGACATAGACGATAGAGCAAGATGACCGGTAAGCCATCAAGGGTCCTACAGAGAGAAAACCGTGGTTATTTCAATACAATAACCAGAACACTAAGGATTTTAGTTCATCTATACACAGTAATAATGACTTGGGGGAAGGTCTGATTGTGGATTGTAGTTTTAACTTAAATGATGCAGGAATCTCAATTGAAGTGCTATGCCACAAGATTGGCAGAAGCAAGCCTCTCTTTTTGTGTTTGTGGAGTGGATAACATGAGTGTATTCTGCCTTCTTCAGCACATGGTTTTGTGTTTGGCGCTCCATCTTGGATTTATCCACTCCCTGGACCCTCAAATGTAAGAATAAAGCTTTTTCAAACTGCATTTCCTCCGAGGCTTAAATACATTTAAAACCTGTGTTTCCCAAGTTCTATTCATCCAGCACTGTAACCACTACACCACACTGTCACAGGGCCAGCAGCATAGGTTACATTGTCCATACCACTGCAGACAGACATTAGATAGTAGCAACCTCCTTTCAAGATGTTTCACCTTTCTCCTACCGTAAAGATGGGATAATCCAGAGGTCAAAAAGCACAAAATGTTCCTTATTGTCATTCTCATTAGAAGGTATCGCTTAGGCAGGTTGAAGTGAGCAGTAAAGGTAAAGATAAAGGGACCCCTGACAGTTAGGTCCAGTCGCGGACGACTCTGGGGTTGCGGCGCTCATCTCGCTTTACTGGCCGAGGGAGCCGGCGTTTGTCCGCAGACAGCTTCCGGGTCATGTGGCCAGCATGACTAAGCCGCTTCTGGCAAACCAGAGCAGTGCACGGAAAATGCCGTTTACCTTCCAACCAGAGCAAGTACCTATTTATCTACTTGCACTTTGACGTGCTTTCGAACTGCTAGATGGGCAGGAGCTGGGACCTGAGCAACGGGAGCTCACCCCATTGCGGGGATTCAAACCGCCGACCTTCCGATCGGCAAGCCCTAGGCTCTGTGGTTTAACCCACAGCGCCACCCGCGTCCCTTGAAGTGAGCAGTAGCCACAATAATTTCACCTGAAGTTCTGGAAAATTACATTATCAACAGCTATTGCTCCTCTTGGTGGGTTCATTCTGCACATTGTTCTGTGTTCTCAAGGGCCACCTACTGGTTGATGTTTCAGGTTGCAGTCTTATTGCTTATATGGGAAAGCAGTGAGGCTTCTGAGTAAAGATGCCTGGGATTGTGCTGTTAATACCCAATTAATCTGGAATGTACATTTTAAAAAGGTCCAATCTAAGCACATTGGTACCCAAAGAAAAACTGCTTTTATGTAGCCATTGTCAACACTGTGTTAAGATGTTTGGAGGTCTTTAAGCAGAGGCTTGACAGCCACCTGTCAGGAATGCTTTGGTGGTGTTTCCTGCTTGGCAGGGGATTGGACTGGATGGCCCTTGTGGTCTCTTCCAACTCTATGATTCTATGATTCTATGTAAGTACGGTAGTCAACCTTAGGGCTGCCATGCGGGTTTTCCTTTAAAGAAGTTCAATAGTTTTGGGTGGTCCTGGTTTTTACTTTTTGAAATATGGCAACCCTAGTTGACCTTCTTACTGTGCTGCAGGTTCTATGCATGAGGAAATGGTTCTTGCAGACTAGCAAGAATCCATGTGGGGTTTCGTGAGTGCATATATGTGCATCTGTTTCTGCACATCAACTTCCTGTTGTCCCTTGTATAACTCAGCAGGAAGGAGGAGGAAGAGGGCAGAACTAGAATTGGTTTGCTACACTGGTCAGTGGCTCTGGCTCCACCTACTATTACTCTCTCTGCCTTCTGTCCTGCCAGTTCTGATGGGCACTAGCCATTACTGTTAGTTATCACAGTGGGTAAGTCTGAGATCCTATGCACACTTACTTAGAGTAAGACCCACTGAATTTAGTAGGCCTGACTTATAAGAAAACATGCATAGAAGTGGGGTTATGTCAGTAGCACAGTCAGAAACCATAGGGATTACATGAACAGGAGACTAGAAACCTGTGGTTGTCCTGGAGCATATTCTCTGTAGCTTGCAAAGCTCCTCACTCTGCATGGCTAATGTGCCTAACATCTTTGCAACCCACAGAGAAGGTATTCCAGAATAACTAAAGGTGCAGGTACCTGATTTCCTATAGCTAGTAAGTGGTTTATTTGCATGTTTATAGAATATTTATAGTCTATATCTGAACTTTCATTTTCAAGGCAATTTACACAACACTTCTTCTTTAAACATTAAAAGAAGAATAACAGAACCCAAACATAAAAGCAGAACAGCACAGTAAAAAGAATAGAATTATACAGGCAATAACTATGGAGGCCACTTTCATATCAACAAGGAAGAGGAAGTGCATCAGCTGGAAAAGAAGAATAATGAGAGCCCAGTTTTGTAGACTTCCCAACTATGGTGAGGTATATTGTATTTCTGTTTAAATTATAGTCATTATTTCTAAATTTGCATGTAAAAGAGGATGTGTATAGATTCAAATTTGGAAATAATGACTACAATTTAAACAGAAATACAGTGCATATTATCCAGATTTTATCTTAATTTGAAATGCATTTTGAACACATTTTAACACTGCCAGCCATTCAAATAAAGGGGACAGTCCCTGAAAGTCAGGCAAAACCTTAAACTTGTTATATCCTTCATTGTGTGGTTTGAACTCAACTGGGGGACAGGACCTGGGAGAGGAAATTCATATGGTTAAGGTGGAATAAGATCTGCCCCACAAAACCATTTTCTTCCGTTTCAACCACCATTACAGAAAATTCAATGAAAATAATTCACAGTTGTTTTCTCATGCCTGCATGGATGGGGATCACTTTTAGAAACCAGGTAACAAGTTCCGTTGGTGTAATTTTGGAGCCATAGGGACATATTGACACCTTTGGTGCCCCTACCCATCAGTTCGCACTTTCTGGTGCACTGTAATAGCAGAAATTAGCACTATTATTGGTAATGTGGTACAGGCAGACCTGGCTTTGTGCCTCCTACCTATATTCAAAGGCAGTAACTTCTCTGTCATGCTGAAACACTTTATTATCTATCTGTTAATGTCTGCTCAGCTCATAGTGGCCCTGGGGTATAAGGATTGCTCAAACACCACAGCAAATAATTGGCTTAGGGAAGCTCTGCACATTGCAGTCTTGGAAAAACTCAGGCACCATCTAAGAGTCGGGGGAGGGGGGGCAAAAAAACAGAGGATTTTGCAGCTATTTGGTCGATTTTTATGACTTTTACTTGCCTGTAAATTGAAACATTAATGACTCTTGTCATCATTTGATTGGGCATTATAATAACGGACAATTTTGTCCACGTGGCTTCCACCATAACCAGCAACCTCTCCATTGACACTAAACTGGACGTGTGTATTGGCTGTGGCAACGGCTTGCCTCTCCAAAAGGGGATGGGAGAATGTGATGCTAATGCCCAGTACCAAGATGAAGGTCTTTCCTGACTGTCTCTCTCTATTATAGCGATAGAACCTATTGCTCACCTGCTGGTTCTTCCGGGTATTTGTCTTTCAAGCCTAAATTAAATGTTTCTAAATGACTACAATCCCTACATTGTGAATTATAGAATTGTAGATTTGGAAGGCACCCCGAGGGTCAACATGCCCAACCCCCTGTAATGCAGGAATCCTACCCACCAACCCTCTGGTTTACAGCCAGATGCACTGACCCATTGCTTTGCACAGACTCTGTATATGACTGAAAGGTTTGTGCTTACTCACCTTTTGTTGTATACTGTTTTTCTTTATCTTGTTTCTCTTTGTTTTGTGTTGGAATAATCCAATTAAAAATAAGAAAGAAAGAAAAAAAGAAAGACAATGCCTCTCACCCATAGTGGGGGAAACCAGGTTACCTATGTGCCTGCTCAGTCTGCTGCCAAGGTAAAAAACAGTGCATTTTTTCAGCCAGAGCGTGCTGGAACAGTTCTGGCACCTCTCAGTTGGGTGCCATTGAGGGACAGCGCTCCCCCTGCCTTTACGTACTTCTGAGAAATCAAAAACAAACATTTCCAGTCGAAACGGAAGCTGGCCAGCGTGTGCATGTCTACACTTTTTTTAGATCCACGATTCAACCCAGCTCCTAGCTGCTCCTAGCCATGACTGGTCAAACTACGGGGCAGGGACCATTCATATCTCCTTTTCTTAAATCTGTCTCCCGTGTAGCAGCAGGGGGATTTAAGTTTTCCAGCCAAGCCTCTACTATTGCACATGTGCGCATTTGCCCAAGGGCCCTTCCGAGCTGCCTTAGCCACCCACCTGAATCTAAGGGAACAAGGGAAGAAGAAGAGTTTGGATTTGATATCCCGCTTTATCACTACCCTAAGGAGTCTCAAAGCGGCTAACAATCTCCTTTCCCTTCGTCCCCCACAACAAACACTCTGTGAGGTGAGTGGGGCTGAGAGACTTCAGAGAAGTGTGACTAGCCCAAGGTCCCCCAGCAGCTGCATGTGGAGGAGCGGGGACACGAACCCGGTTCACCAGATTACGAGTCCACCGCTCTTAGCCACTACACTACACTGGCTCTGGCACTGGCAGGGGCACATTTATTTGACCTGCACCAGAACTAGGGGTGACCCCAAAATCAGCTAGGGAGACAGCTTGCCATAGTTTTTCACACCTCCACCTGCAGTGAACGCAACTGTTGTCAAACCAACATCTGTTCAGGGTTGCCGTGTGTCAAGCAGCGACTTACTGTAACAGCTTCATAGTGAGTTCTGGCACCTGTTTTCTTGAAAAAAAGCACTGGTAATAACCATCGATGGACGATGTCAAGGCCCCTTCTGCTCTTCCTTCATAGACCCTTTAAATAGAGGCTGTCTCACAGCAGCCTCATAAACTAAAAAGATCTAGAATAAAATTGGTATTAAGGAACATTTAAGCTTAGAACTGCTCCAGAGCCAGACTCAATAACATATTCTTAAAGACCATGGGTCTATTAAAAGTAGGCATGAATAGTTGCACCTTCAGCTAATATGTCATGGTCAATGAGGTCTCCCCACCCCAATTTAATATTGAATATAGGCTAGGATGAGACTAAATGTTGGTGTTAATCTTGGCCCTTCTCCTGAAGTCTCTTCTCCCACCCCATATAGAACCTTGAAATGGTGGGCTTTCACAGTATGCCTTTAGTAAAACTGTCTACCAGTCCAACTCAGAAGGCAGATGAGCTTCCATTAGCAAATATGACTGCTGGCTCTCATGGTTTCCAAGGCAACAAAAGGTGGATGAGGTTCAGGAACAATGCCTATCCCTTCTGATGACAGGGAAATTAGGCCAAGGACTCCAGGATGCTAAATGGTGTTTGAGCGTAAGAGTGTGAGTGACTAAGATGGGCTGGAAATAGAAAGCACCTTTCCTGAACTCAGCCCCTACCTTTAGTCCTATTATTGTGGAACAAGTGAAGGCAAGGGACATTTTGTTAAGACAGCAATTCCTGTTCATGAAACTACTGATAATAATCCATCCTTCAGGGAGCTAAGTGGTCCAGAGAAATGCCACCTGAGACATGCAGAGGGGAGGTCGTGGGCTTTGGCAAACAGATTTGGGATGGTTAGCTAGCTGGAAGAACAGGAGAAACTCTACTAAAGGAAAACAAAGGACAATGGATCCAACTAGGGCATCTGTTGTAACTTTTAACCACCTCTCCTCTCACTTCCTTTAAACTTGGTAGGCAATTATGCAATATGAACTTATTTCCTTAGAAACATTTACCACCCACACTGAACGGTTTTTTCCAAGTACCTTAAAAAAAATGTCATGAGTGCATGGCACCACTTCCCTAAGTGGCAAGACATCAAGGACAGTCCTACGGGGTTTAATTCCCTCTGAATGAGGTAGCATGGAAGACTTACCATTCCTTGAACATTTGCTAAAAATTTCTGCTGTGCAAAATGCTCCTGTTTGGAGATCCACAGAGCCATGCCCCTTCCCATCATACTCCATTCTCTTCTTCATATGGCCAGTGAGCATGCCCAGTCCTCACTGGTCTTTTTTATGAAGGGTGGTGGTGTTCCCCTTTCTTAGTCCCCCCTCCACTTTGCAAACTTAGGGTTTCCATAAGTATGCTGATACCTCCAGCTTGTTCCCCGGTGGCCCTGTTTTGGCTACAGTTTTGTTGGCATGCAACACCTGTCTGCAGCTAGAAGTGATATAAGCAGAGCCTTTTGGAAGCAAATAGACACTCCATCAGCAGGCAGATCCCCAGAGAAACTTTGGCAGCTTCCATCACCACAGCTGAACTCCATCTACAAAGTCTCAGCTGTCTGACCCTCTCTCTTATGGGGCACATAAATGTGCTCACTCACAGAGACTGCTGCGTGTTTGAGTGGTTTACCCACAGATCTACAAAATTTGATTCCAAATACCATCTGCAAAGAAGATATTCAGTGAATTGTGAAATACAGCTGATTCTCGAATGGCTTGGCTCCTGGACAAATCGGGTCCTGAACGCCGCAAACCCGGAAGTGTTCCGGTTTGCGAACGTTTTTGGGAAGCCAAACATCCATTTCGGCTGTCGGCATTGTTTCCAGGGCTAATCAGCCATTCAGAAGCCACACCTTGGTTTGCGAACGCTTTGGAAGTCAAAAGGACTTCCAGAACGGATTGAGTTCAAGAACCATGGTACCACTGTACTCAGAATCCAATCGTTATTGCAACTATCTTATTCATTTGAAATACTTCTCAGTTTAAGCCAGTCAAGAAGTGTTTGCATTTGTAATTTGACCTATTTTGAAGGGTGAAGATCAAACTTTGCACAGTGAAGTGAATCTGCCCAATCCAGACTTCTAGACCCAAGTACAAAAGAACAAGACACAGCTACCCATTGAAATTTGCGCTCTGAGAGACTTATTGATACAGATTCCACACACAGACACAAGGCTGCACCGCTGTGTTTTTTGCTCTGCAAGTGGAGATAAGATAGCAGTGTGACACAGACGGAAAAGTGCTGGACAGTTTAATGGAGTCTGCTCCACCTCCGCACGCCAAATCCAGTCACATCCTGAGCTTTAGAAAGGCCGAATCAAAGCCAGCACTGAACATTTTGCCTCTTTTTCCTCCTCCTTCTTTCGTATTTTCAACATTAGTTCACTTTGCTGTTGAGCAGTGAGGCAATTTTCTCTCATTTCCCTCTTATTACTGAGGCACATTTCTAACATCCTTTTTTTCTGGCTGAAATCCACTTTTGGAACTGTTTTTCAGTTTGCTGTTCCCTTGTTTTCGTGACATGCTTGTGCTATTTAAAGCCATATTTAATGCTCTCTCTCGCCCTTCCCATTTCCTGTTTATTTCCTTTCCTTCCTTTTTTCAGTTTTCAGAGCATGATCCATTTCTGCTCCCAACAGTGATGTGGTGGAAGACAAGATGCAAAGTCTCTGCACAAACACACACAAGAAGGCCAAGAGCTGGTCGCCAGAAGCAGACACACCTGCTCTTTAGTGTCATACCGAATTTAAAAAAGACAATTCTCAGCTGTTTGCCCACCTCAAAATTGGCTGTTTTGTTTCCGCTCTGGAGCACTATGACAGCCTTGTGAGACATATTCCTGTGCAACCGGCCATAGAAGTGCAAAGTCCGCTGTACATTGAAACTATGAACAGAGCACATACATAGACTAGCACATTACAGCTACATACCGTAATTTTTCACAAATGACAATGTAAAGCTCACAAAGTAACATGAAAATATATTGTTTCTTATGCTTGATATTTTTCACAAATGTAATGCAAAGGATGGGTGCAAGAATTTTGTGAATGAGCAATCGTATTGTTTTTCCAGAAGACAGACGTACAGTTTTCATTTTCTGTCTTCTGAGATCTATAAAAAAAAAAAGAATAACATGCTTCATTTTTACTGGGAAAGAATGGCCCAATTCTACAAGTGTCAGTTAAGGAGCACACAAGGACACTTAGATTGCTTTCAACTGATCGGGACCCTTTAGCACTGGTGAGGCATTCATTGCCTTTCTGCAATCAGTTGGAAGCAGAATTAAAATGGTGGTCCTACATGAAACTTCAGATAATGCTGTTTTCATTGGGCAAAGTTCCACTATATATTACTAATTCATTTTATTGGAGCATTTCCATCTGAGCTCTCCAATTCCAAAATGAAACACTCAAAGTGTCTAACATAAATACAACCAATTAACGACAATAAACTCCTCCACTCCTGTAATTTGCAGGGAACAGGAACTGACTCATGAAGGACAATTCAGGAAAGTCATGGCCGTAGTGACTGAAAAGGAATCAACTAATTAGGAGGATGTTACTGATTAAAAAGGTGCAGTAACTCAAAAGTCTCCATAGTACTTTGCCAGTCCACACTAGACAGACTGGTGCTGCAATTGTATTTTACAACAAAAAGAGGCCCTTATCAGGTCTGAAGAAATTGGGAAGACAGCAGAGGAGCTCACATGGGCTGCCATTACGAATGAAATTTACACATAAAAAATTAGTGAACAAAGGAGGTCAATTCCAGTGAAAATAGGGTGGAAGTGACCTTAAAAGCAGGTCCAGATGAAGGATTTCTTAGGCGTTGAACATGCTGATTCACTGCACAGGCAACAAAAAAAATCCAGTCTCTCCCCCTCTCAATCATTTTAGGAGAATCTACATCTAGAAACCCTGTACTCCATTGCCTAGGAGAGAATAACTCATGTCGAAAGCATCACACGCACAGAGAATGGACCACCACTGCTCTCAATCTGACATGAAACATCAGAAGGAGGTTGGCCCCATTCACACACCTTGTCACACCCCACTGGATTATTGGCAAATATATATATATGCTATATTTTTATGTGGTTATCTGGAAACTTGCCTTGATCTAAACCAGTGCCTTAGATCTCTTTGGTCACACTGGGCTAACATGTACCGTATATTCCGGCGTATAAGACGACTGGGCGTATAAGACGACCCCCAACTTTTCCAGTTAAAATATAGAGTTTGGGATATACTCGCTGTATAAGAAATACGACCCAGCGTATAAGACGACCCCCGACTTTTGAGAAGATTTTCCTGGGTTAAAAAGTAGTCTTATACGCAGGAATATACAGTAAGTGTTTTGTTCTGCTGGAAGCTACACACAGCAGTGAGTAGCATTTTAGTTCTTATTTCCTGGAATCTTGCAGGAGTGTGGCATCTCCCGGGTCTGAGTTGGGGGTGGACTGTTAACAGGAGTGGTGACAGCCTATCGGTTCGGGGGTTTCGATTGACACTGAACCCCTTAACCTTTGCAAGTCTATGCTGTAAGTTCCTACAGAAACACCAGGAGGTGGAAACAATTACCTGCTGTGACAATTTACTTACGGAAGCACAGGTAGGTTTGTCATCTCTTGAATAGCATTTGGTGCCCACCTAAAGGCTTGGTTCTCAGTATTTTTAATGTGAGAACTTCTCCATATATAGACTCCTCTGGAGAATTCTGATATGACGGACCAGCTTTCTGAGTGCTTTGGTTAGTCAAAATCACCACTTGCCATATCTAGGGCTTAACCCACACTAGTAGGGTTTCTCAAGAAAACTGAGATATACCGAAGGCTCATCCATACTTCTGCTTGCACTGAATTAGAGCTAAAGAGCAGGTTTTCTGGGGGAAAGTGGATTTATGGCTAGAAAGCATGGGACAAGCGGAAAATCACTCAGGGCCATGTTTTCTAGTCATGGACAAGAAGCAGGATGGGCCCTGAGATGGAATCTTGTGTTGTACATGATGCAGCATTCCCAGGATCTCTGGGGAAAATAAACTTGTGGGGAATTCATCACACAAACTAAAGGTTGTATACACTGGCATTCATATAATTGCTCTAGCTAGCCCACACTGGTCTTTGTTCTCTCTCTCTCTCTCTCTCTCTCTCTCTCTCTCTCTCTCTCTCTCTCTCTCTCTCTCCTGGAGCTTATTGGATACCTACAGCCCATGATGTGACCCTTGTCAGCTGATTTCATAATGTTCTCTTTTGAAAAGTGCAGCACACATTTGCAGCTTCATGTGGTCATATAATTCTTGTGAGCAGATAGGAATTTGGAGAGGAGGCCACAGCAGTAAATGAAGCTTGCTTACCTGCCAGTCACTTTATTCTGTTCTCCTTCAGGGTTGTCAACCCAGTATTGAGAATTATTTCCAAGGTTCAGATTGACCTCCTTGATCTAAAGAGAGATGATGATTATGGTGATGATTTTATTGAATTTATATACCACCCTATACCTGGAGGTTCCAGGGTGGTTCACAGAAAATATAAACATAAAAACCACAATATATATATATATATAACCAAAATAAAAACAACAACCCAATAACACATCCCCCGCATAAAAGAGCCACATTTTAAAAGGGCATAGGATGGCAATCAGATCAACCAAAGGCATAGTTAAAAAGAAACATTTTTGCCTGGCACCTAAAGGTGTATAATGAAGGTGCCAGTTGAACTTCCCTGGGGAGAGCATTCCACAGACAGGGAGCCACTGTAGAGAAGGCCCGTTCTCATGTTGCCACCCTCCTGACCTCTCAAGGAGGAGGCACATGAAGAAGGGCCTCAGAAGATGATCTCAGGGTCCGGGTAGTTTCATATGGGAAGAGACGGTCCTTGAGGTATTGTGGTCCTGAGTCATTTAAGGCTTTATAGGTCAAAACCAGCACTTTGAATTGGGCCCGGAAACTAGTTGGTAGCCAGTGCAGTCGGACCAGGATCGGGGTAATATGCTCAAACCATCTTGCTCCGGTGAGCAACCTGGCTGCTGAATTCTGCACTAGCTGCAGTTTCTGAACCGTCTTCAGAAAGAAGGAAAGGTCAGATCAGTGTCTGCTCTTTGCCCTCCCCCTCAATTCAGAAGAGTGTAAAAAAGGCAAGTTACCCTCCAAATTAGGACCTCTGAGATAGCTCTAGACTATAGCAACTGCACCTCTAATTTAACGAACTAAATGAGATTGACTGACTGAGTGCTCACTAATGGTTCCTCGTCATTCTGGAAAAAAGGGACAAGTGGGTTGCCATAGGGTTCTGTGCTGGGCAGCCCACGGATAGAAACTGTTTTTTAGCCTGTTGGTACGGCTGATTATACTTCTATATCTCCTGCCCGAGGGTAGAAGATTAAAGAGGTGCTGGCCGGGGTGTGATTCATCCCTGAGAATTTTTCTCGCTCTCCTAAGGCATTGATCCCTTGCGATGTCATCTAGCGGGCTCAGGGGACAGCCCATGATATCAAGTGCTGTGTTCACCACCCTCTCTAAGACTTTCTGTCCGTGGCTGTCAAGCCAACGTACCACACTGTGATACAATATGAGAGGACACTTTCTATTGTGGACCAGTAGAAGGAGGTCATCAATTGTTGTTTAACATTGTTCTTTCGCAAGACCCTGAGGAAATTGAGTCTCTGTTGTTCTTATTTGTGATATAAAGTTGCTTTATATAACTAGTTCATACTATTCTATTTTGTATAATTTTGATATTTAGATCCCATTTTTTGTGGGTGGGTGGGTTGGGACATATTTCTTCTTTGTTGGGTTCAGCACCCCCCAGTTGCCAATGAGGTGCCTTCAGCACATTTGGCAGTGTTCAGGAAACAAATGGCAGGAGAAAATTGTGAAGCGAGAATCTGAGTAAAATTCTGGGAAGGGGAAAGGTCGTACATGGTGCATAAGAGGCTGCAATTGTATGCCACTACTGTACCTAGGAATAGAGTTAAGTAAAGGAACTGAGTAGCAGATGGATCATCACAGAAAACTATGAGGACCAAGAATGGGAGGAACAGTTTGTGTGTGCATGTCCTGCATCACAGAAATCTAATTAATTAATTAATTAATTAATTAATTAATATTGTGGGAATAGGGTTGGAATATAGGTTTGGTTCTCTATGCAAGGTACCCAACAATTAGTTCCAGGAAAGTCACCAATGCTCACCTCTTCAGCTGTTGCCAGGGGCGCACTTCGCCTACTGCAGTCCCTCCGTGCCTCTGCCCAGGTATGTTTATGAATGGAGATGTAAAAGCACTTTGTCTGGTACTTCTGAAAGCCACCTGGACACTGAGGAATAACTGAAACACACAGAGCCCTGGGATAAGAAACCATGGTACTGAAAAGATTCTATGCACACATCACGAAAGCTCCAGATCTTAGCATAGCTTTCTAGTCATACTCATCCATCCAAAACTGGGCTCCCCATTCTATACTGTTCAGTGCTTAATGCTGTGGATATTTGCACATTTAAATATTACAAATGTATTCTACCCAGCCCAGCAGAGAGTACATGAGGTTTTGATCCATTGCCCATGGATCGTCACAACAGGCTGTGGGTTTAACCTATAATTCAGCCCTGTCCTTCCTCGATCCTTTTGGGCTGTAGAGCTCCTAACACCATCTTCCCTCTAACAACTTGGCTACTGTTCTTCCAGTGTACATGCCAGTGCTACAGCAACATAACTGAACTATCCTCAGAAACCCAAGCTATTCTCTCAAAGAGCCAAATCTGTATTTGAATATTTAATCAACTGGTCCTTGACAACTTCACACATACACAATAGTCCCATGAAAATCACAGGAAGTGACCACATCAGCTGTCCACAGCAAAAGGCTTTGATTCTGTGTATCAGAGATGGTGAACCTGTGGCCCTCTAGATGCTAGAAGAGTACAACTCCCATCACCCTGACCACTTGAGAATGTCCGGACTAAAATGACCAGCGGTATAGGATGATGTGCCCTTCTGGGCCCTCTGTTGAACTTACATTTCAGAAAGGCCAGCACAAAGGCAGCTGACGCTATTAACAGGGAAACAAACACCAAGATGTAGAGGGTGACAATAGAAGCTCTCCGACAACAGCAGTCTGTATGATCAGTAAATCTGGTGGGCGTGGACACACCTGCAGACAACCAATAAGAGTGACTATTATAGCACACACACACAAATAGCTGGTATCGTGGAGTAAGGGGCCAGATGTGACCTGTACATACTGTATTCAAAAGGCTTGTGTATATGAGATGACTAATGGAGATTCATTCCCTGTGTCTACAGTCATGGGATTGTTGTCTATCACATGACGGTGTATGTGTTTTCATTCCACAGTGGGAAGTGACGAAGACAGGATGTTTGTGTTACTGTGTTTCCTGAAGTAAGACTATTGTCCTTCGTTCTTTCTCTTTGCTGTCTGATGCTAGAGAGAGAGAGAGCCATGTTGCAGTGCTCCGTGGGTGTTTATATGTAAATAAAGGTAGATTAGCCAAAATGCTGAGTTGCTGACTTCTGTTACGCAACTGCGCAAACTCTGCGGATCCATAAGTGTGCTAATGCTTTTTGGCATTAGTCGCTGTGATGTTTGGGCTGAAGAAAGCTTTTGAAGCTCCCGAACAATCGCCCAGGAGGGAGGGAACATGCCAGTCAGGCATGTGTCTCTGCCAGGGTCCTACTCGTGTGTAGGAAATCCTAACAATGACACGCTTAAGTGCAGCCCACTTCCTCCCCCCACTACACCTGATGTGGATGGGAGATGGTGAGATCTGTAGTTCAAAGAAGAGGTGGGGTGGTGGAGGGTGATACTTGGGGTGAACCCCCCCCCCTAATGTATATTGACAGGCCCGTGCAGAGGGAGGGACACAGGTGGGTATACTTGCCCTGGGCCTCGGAGGCCTAAGCCAGCTGAAGGTGGGGTGGGCAGGGACTGGCTGCTTTTTGTTATAGCTTTATTCTATCAAGACTCCTGCCCCGTGCCTCAGACAAGCTCTCCATGGGCCTGTTAAGTGGTGCGTCAGACCACCAGCTTCCATGTCTTCTAGGCTCAATCCTTCTGAAAGGACAGATGGGCCTAGTGTGTACAGCAGGCAGATAAGCACCAGGCATCCTGATATATGATCTGTAATAGATGGTGTTTGATTAAAGCAGGAGAAGGAGGGCTTCTGGGGTGGGTCATCTGAGGGAGGTACGTTCCGGCACCATTCTGTCTAGGAAAAAAAAGACTGCTTATATGAAAGTGATATGTTTTGAATGTGCTATAAAGGTACAGTGTGCACACAGCCTTAATTTAAGGGAGGTGTATCGCTCAAGAACACATCCATTCTACTTTTCCCCAAGAAGCTGACCTATCAGCATCAGTGAGTCATTTAACAAATCATCCTATTGGTTAAAAATAATGAAGGCCTTGGAAAGATGTCAACATGGTGTGGTTACTCACATCATGATCTGCTTCAACTTACTCCCCCAGTAGGATAGTTTATTTATTTATCTGGAAATGATCTAGGCGAGCAATTACTTAAACAGGTGCTAGTGGGCCCTTTGGATGGGGTGATAGGGTGAGACCTCACAGGCATTTCCACAGTGCATGCCATGGCTTCTTCCCAATCCCCAAACCAGATTGAGGCCCTAGACGTTATTGTGCTGTTAAGAATCACTTACCTGTATCCGCTTTCTGTGTTTGCTGTGGGGTTGGTTGTTGCCATCTCAGCAAATGGGGAGGTATAACATTCTCATAATCCCTTTCAGATGGGGCCAAACTTTCTATGGAATCTAGAGAAAGAAACACTAGCTAAGGGGTGGTATTAAAATCCACACACCCTTTGAAAATCATCATTTACTGTATTCTGTTTATGCCAGGCATGTCCAAAGTCTGTTTCGGGGGCCTAATTCGGCCCCTGTGGCAGTTTATTTCCTGGGGTAAAATCCTAAAAAAACAAACCTCAACAACTTCAATCCTAAAAGAAACTCAAAAACTCCAACCTTAAAAGAAGCTCAACAACTTCAATCCTAAAAAAAGGTCAACAACTTTGGTTGGCCCCCATGGCCCTTCACTTCATCAAATCTGGCCCTCTTTGAAAAAAGTTTGGACACCACTGGTTTATGCAAAATGGCCTGTAGAAAAATATGTAATGTGGCTTAGAAAGTACACAGTGACCCAGTTCTTATGGCTGTACATGATCAAGACAGCATATTGGTATTCAAAGCAAAAATTGCAGCCATTTCACTCCTCTCCCAGTCCAGCAGCTGCTCCATTATTCAGAGCTTACCCATGGTTTGGTTTGGTTTGGTATTACATGCAAACTTGGGCATGTTGCTTGTCTCCCACAGACAAACCAGTGCCGGATTTACGTATAAGCTAAACAAGCTATAGCTTAGGGCCCCACTCTCTTGGGGGGGGGGGCAAAAAATTAAAGGAAAAAACCTGGATGTACATTTCCAAAATATAAGATGGGGAAAAAACAAATAAAATAAAACCTACATACAGCAGCAGTGTTTTGTGTTGTGTATGGACCTATTACTGTATATTCCTGCGTATAAGACTACTTTTTAACCCAGGAAAATCTTCTCAAAAGTCGGGGGTCGTCTTATACGCCGGGTCGTATTTCTTATACGGCGAGTATATCCCAAACTCTATATTTTAACTGGAAAAGTTGGGGGTCGTCTTATACGCCCAGTCGTCTTATACGCCGGAATATATGGTAGGTCCATAAATTACCATATAGCATATATTCAACACAAAAAACAGCGACAATTTGTTGTTGACAAAGGACAGCTGGACATATAAAGGGCCCCATTACCTTCAGTAGCTTAGGGCCTCATCAAACCTAAATCCGCCACTGAGACAAACCTATGAGTGATAAGCAGAGAACAAATCTTGGCTACAGCCTGTAGCTTGACTAGAGTGAGGAAGCCCAGGAATCCAAGTTTAGACATCATGCTAAGCCAAACCATGGCTTAGGTCCAGGTAGCAAACCAGGATAGTGAGAGTTGTAGCAGTGAGTGGCTGGAAAAACTACTGCCACAACTGCAGAAGTGGCTGTGTACCACCTAGCAAATATTTCTTCTCCATATGGGTAAGGCCATGTACAAAACCACATGGAACAAAATAATAGTCAATATAGGAACAACTGCCTAGAAATTGGTGCCCGAGTTTTGCTTTTTCTCTTCTCTCCTTGTTGCTTTTCCCTTGTGTGTGTGTGTGTGTTTTTAAGACCGCAAGCCTACAGGCAGGGAGTGTTTCGTTTTGATTTTATGTAAGCCTCTCTAGGAAGCTTCCCAAGAGCAGGGTACAAATGCCTAAAATAAATAAAGTAAATGAAGTAAATGGCAAATGGATCCCCTTAGTGTCTATCAGATCAGTATCACAGAGGCCAGATCCAAATCTGGTAAAAGGCCCCATTCAGATAGCTTTGTAGCCCCAGCTGTATGGAGCAAGTTTTGTAAGAGCCAATGGGACCACTCAACTTTTCAGTGATGATTCACACAAACACAGGTCAACCACCCTCCAAAAAACCACCACATCCTATGATTGTACGCATCACCACAGGAATGTAGCATAGTAGCATAATTCCAGTGGGAGATGCATTGCTTCCTCCATCTGTGGCTACCATTGGATTGCTTTGCTTGAGGTATTCTAATTGGTATGAGAATGATTACTAAGAGAACAGTCACTATCCCACATGTTTGATCCTTTGGAGAATGTTCTATGAGCTAGGGTAGAGTAGGTAATAAGTTAATTTTTTTCTTCCGCTTCTTTTCCCAGCCCTCATATTCTCATATAATGCAACTGTTTACTACATGGCTAACCAACAACATTAAATCCACATCTAATCCACATCTCTGTTAGGTTGCTCACTGATACTGGTGTGCAAAGCTGACACAGAACACTTCAATGGGAATCAGTAACTACCGTATATACTCGAGTATAAGCCGACCCGAATATAAGCCGAGGCACCCAATTTTACCACAAAAAACCTGGGAAAGCTTCATAGGAGCCACTGCCTGCCTCACTCGAGTATAAGCCGGGGGGGGGGCATTTTCAGCACAAAAAATGTGCTGAAAAACTAGGCTTATACTCAAGTATATAGGGTATCTTGTTTTTATTTCTTAAAGCAAAAACAACTAACTTTTACACATTGGAGTAAAAAATTCTAACTTCACTTATATACTAATCTAGTCAGAAGTGGGGGTGACTGACCAGGAATTTTGAGGCCTGGGTGGATGGTTAAATGAAAATGTTGAACCTCAACATGCAGCAGTTATGAAAAAGGTAAATTCTGTGTTGAGCTCATTAGGAAACGGGTTAACTGTCAACATCATAATGCCCTTATACAAATCTATGATGTGACTGCACTAGGAATACGATATACGGTTCTGGTCACAACACTTCAAAAAGGATATTGGGGACTGAAAAGGTTTCAGAAAAGCCCAACCAATGGAGGGGGTGGAACAACTTCCCTATGAAGAAAAGTTACATCATTTTGGGCTTCTCAGTTTAGAAGATGTGGGAAGTGTTAGACGTGTATAAAGACATGTGCTTCATGGTGTGAAGAAAGTAAAGAGAGTATCTTAGTATTTTTTAATACTAGAGCCTGGGGCTATCCAATGAAGCTAAACATTGGAAGATATAAAAGGAAATACCGGTACTTCTTCACACAGCATATAGTTAAAACCATGGAACACTGGAACAGGATTCAACAAAAAGTCCCATCCGTGGAAGCCCAATGCAAGGTTCGAGGGGGGTCAGTCTGAACGATACTCATGGATCCCTTCCAAACCTGTGATCCTATGTATGTGAGGTTAGAATACACAAGAGGAAACCCTTCTTCACATGATCTCAGGGCGGGGGATAGTGACAAAAAAAACAACCCGATAGTAAAACAAATAAAGTACATATTGCAATACTAGCATACAAGCAGAAAAGAAACACATCAGTTAAAAACTACAGAACCTGCCTATAAAATTCCTAAGCTCCCTGAAAATACATCTGGCAAGTATGCATAGCTTATAGAAAGGAGAAAGAAAAGGCGAACAGGAAATGTATGCCTCTGGTTTTAAGCTGGGCCAAAATGTATTTTTATTATTTGGCCATTCTGTTGCCTCTGTATAGGAACTGCTTTCTATCTCTTGCCTTCTATGAGTAGAACCTTTGAGAAGTTGAGTCGCAGCCAGACCCAGTATACTTCACATGGCTTTCCTGCCCATATTACCATGATCTCATGAGAAGATGTGATCTCATTAAGCTATGTTGCAAGGGAGAGCAAGGAACAAACTGGGGAGATGGTGCTTCATACATCCTATTGATTCTAGGGTAACAAACTAATCATGTAATCTAGTTGGCCACTGCCTTATGTGTTACAGTGGTTTTTGTTTTGGAAGGCTGGGTAAAATGGACAGGTTTGATACAAGCACACATTTACCTTAAATATATATAAATTCCATTTTTAAGCTGCTCTCGCAGCAGTGCTACCACTTCCTTATTACACCTCTTCCTGTCTGGCATGCCTTATCAAAGAATGCCACAGTAGCAGCCAGCTAAATCACTGTGCATGCAGAACAACTTCCGAAAGTGCAATGACACTTCTCCTTCTCCTCTTCTCACGTGCCTCCTGCACTGCCCCAAATTTGTTTTCCAAGGTTGAGTGTGGGAACTGGGGGCCAAGCAAGGGGAAGAGAGTGAAACTGAAGTCCTCATGTGGAATGAGTAGCGGGATACAACACAGAGTATACCGGTAAATAAAATGCAGGTAGAGATATAGGTAACCTTTGATACTGGTTATTGCTTTAGACTAAATGTTTTAGAAATATGTATTGGTGAGTTTTAATACACTGTACACCACCCTGAGACCATACAGTGAAAGACAGATAGAAACATCTAAATAAACTAACTACAGGTACCCATTTCACATTATGTGGAGGTAAACTTTATTTTTTGTGTATAACATTCATATCCCACTCTTCATGCAATGTACAGGGCAGTTTCTAGATATGCTGTGTTATTTCACAGTCACACTTGGTAGGTTGGTTATCTCACATCACATTTATATCATATAATGTGATTGTATCATCATCACATTTATATCTTACCTTCCCTCCAAGGAGCTTAAGGAGGCAGACACACTTCTCCCCACCCCCATTTTATTCTCACAAACATCCTACGCAGAAGGTCAGGCTAAGAAATGGTGCCTGGCCCAAGGTCACTCAGTAAACTTTCTGGCTGATTTTGGATTTGAACCCTAGTCTTCCAGGTCCTAGTTCAACACTTTAACCGCTATGTCACATGGGCTCTTTGTTTAGTAAAGACAGTGGGCTAGAAGTCAAGAAACACTGGGGGCAAATATTAGGTCAATAAGCCAGGATGAGTCACTGCTTCTCTACCAGAAACACATAATGTTTGGGAGCAGGTCAACCAGGAATGCTGGTGAGACCATTATCCTCACGGATAGAGTCAGGCTGCCTCTTTACTTGATTTCGCAGGGCAAGCACACACTGCTCCATCCCATTCACACTGTGTTTTTGCTGAGCCTGACGTAGCCTCTGTTCTGCCCACATAGTAGGCCTAATAATTACCCCTCTAATTTGGTATTGATCTCCCTTTTCAAACATTACTTCTCTCACTAGAGTAAATAGACCAATCCATCAAAGCAAACTCTGGTCAAGGTAGAGAAGACAGGCCTACGTGCACACACACAAACACTTCAAGGTTCTTTTTTTGCTGTCCAGTTCCTACCTGGCCTCCGACGTGCCATTTGTTCTTTTCTCGTGGTGTAGTACAGCTCCAGCGCTCCAGAACTGTTTGGGCACTTAGCACTGTTTGCTGTTCCCTCAGAAGTGAGATGTGGCTACTTCCCCAAAGGCAGGCGTCACTGACTTGTACAACAAGTGGACCTAAATGTTTATGTCTTGCAAAATTCTCAGAAGCTTCCTTTAGCTCAGAGACCACAAGCCATAAAAGGTCTACACATCATGACTCTTCTACCAGCCCCCTCAGTTCCTTTACCCTGCTTAGTGTGTATTGCTTGGAGGGGAGGGTGAGCAGCCTTAACTGCTTTTAACTTGTTTTTCATTACCTTATATGTAAATTGCCTTGAGGCAGTGGTTTAGAATGTGATTATTAATAAATCAAATATAATAATGGGGAGCCATCTTGGGCTAGTCATAGCACAAAGCAGATCAGTTTTGAAGCAAGCAAAGCAGAGGAAAGGAACCCTGTTTCCCCTATTTTAAGATGTAGTCATAAAATAAGCCATAGCAGGATTTTTTCGCATTTGCGAAATATAAGCCGAACCCCGAAAATAAGCCATAGTGATAGGCGCAGTTCTGGAGGGCGCCAAGGAAAAGGCGGGGCTGGGTGTCCAGTCCCGCCACCAAAACCAGTCAGCCCCAGAAGCAGTGCTCAGGAACTCTGCAGAGCAGGGCGCACAGGAAGGGGCAGCAGGCGCGACAAAGGCACTCCGAAGGTCTCTTCGCCCGTGCGCTCGCCCAACTCTGCTCGGTGCAGAGCACATGGGGTGGCCGCGAGGGAAGGCGGCAGGGGCTTTCACTGCTTGCCGCCACGACGAAATCCCCCGAGCCGCCCCGCGCGTCGCCCAAGAGGCCCCTTGGAAAACAAGGCTTCGGTCGAGTTTTGAGGAGGGAAGGCGGTGGCGGAGGAGCAGGAGAGAGCGCCCAGCGAAAGCGGGTCTCTCTGGTGCCCATTTCCTCAAAGCTCAGCATGGATTCTCCCCCCGCTGCCAGCAAGCAAACAAAGAGCTCTGCGCCCGTTCCGTCCTTCGCAGCCCCAGAACTCGAGCATGGCCTTGCCAAGGCATGCTTACGTAATAAAAATAAGACATCCCCTCAAAATAAGCCATAGTGTGTTTTCTTGAGGGGAAAAAAAATAAGACGGTGTCTTAAAATAGGGGAAACACGGAAGGTTATGGGACATGAATTATCACCAGTCATCAATTTATATACCACTTACAAGTTTCCAAGCAATTCAGATAAAATAGCCTCCCTGACCTTGTACAGACAATTCTGCTTCCTCTCTAAGTAACATGGAACTCTGTGACAAACTTTATTACAAAGTTCTGGCTCTGTTGGAACAAGAGACACCAGGATGCAAACTCAAAGACACCAAATGTTATATTCTGTGGTTTTGATGTTTTAGTTGTTGTTAAATTTTATGAGCCATATTGGGTCAATCTTTGATAGACTGGAATACAAGTTATTAAAATAAAAGTAGTAGTAGTAATAGAGTGAGAGAAATAAACATTATTTATTTAATATACCGTTGCTCACCACCCAAGTCTCCAAGCAGTGTGAGATTCCAAGAGTTCCAGGCACCAGGTCCATGCTTCGTTTTGGAAATGAGGCACAATGGAGACTGTGGTGTCTTTATCATGTAGGGTTTATTTACACATACATACAACCTGAGTCTATGATGGAAGGGGTCACAGCATCAACACCCCAAGAAGGTTTTGTTTCTCCCATAGCCACAGCCTTGCATTCAAACAGAAATCAACCATTGTGCTCTGATCCTCTAGCTTGCTGCCTTTTGCAACCTGCAACATTTCCCCCCCTAGGTCACATCATAGTCCACTCTCAATTCTGACTTTTGTTCTTCTAATTATCTCAGCAATAGAGGAGGGTCCCATCCATTTACCATCTGGCACAGAGCTCCCTCTCCATTGCTTTCTTAATGGCTCATCATCTTCCCTTTGTTTTCTTAATAGCCTGTCTGGCTTTAACCCTTGCTGGATCCAGGGGTTTGGTAGGCTTGATTAAAGTTGAATCTAAGAGCATCCAAAAATGGCAAAGCTGGTCCTGTAGGGAGAGTACTGTCCCATCCAGAACAGGCTAAGCACCTTCTCCCTGAGAAAATTAAACACGGATCCTCAAAACATCCATCTTGTCAGAATTGCACTTCAGATTATTGGTCCTCATTCAAAGCAGGCTATTACTGCTTTCAGGCACCAATTCAGCACTTCAGCTGTCACACAGAATATGCTGCTATGAAAGCCCTACACCGTAACCCTCTTGTGAGGAGTGGGTAACTTGGCTTCACAGCAGGACCATCTGATGACCCTTAACTACTGGGCAGGAATAATCATATGAAGAAGCCTCAAGAAATATGTAGGACCCAGGCCATTTAGAGCTTTATATGTTAGAGCTAACACCTTGAATAGTGTATAAATACCAGACACCAGAGAAAGATGAGGATCATGAAGCACAGAAATTTTAAAAAATAAAGAAAAAGCTTAATTTGATCCATTCTTCTTGATGCCTCAGTCTAATATTCTACTAAACATTAGTGAAGACTTTTTCTTGAGGAGCAGAGGTGGGACTACCTTCACAAATGAAACAATGCTCTATCCTTCTCCAGGTACATGAAGTGTTTCCCAATATACTTCAGTCCACTGATGAATCTGAATTAGAAATACATCTTGGAATGTTGCAGCTAGGATGCGCTTCCAACCAAAAACAGCTTTTGGGAGTTAGATGGACAGAAAGGCTGCCTACAATGGGGGGGGGGGGATTGGCTCAGATGCCAACAAGCTGAACACCTACCTCAGACTTTGGAAGTTCCAGACATGGCCAAAACTAATAGAAAGTATGGGTGCTCCATCCAGTTACTGAATGCAAAGTAACTGTGTGTTTCAATCACTTAAAAACCACTGCAACAATTTCCAGAGGGGTCAGCTGTGTGTTTGATGCAGCAAAAACTAAGAGTTTTGAGTCACCTTAAAGACTGTAACCAATGTGCTAAGGAATAGTACGAACGAATGCTTATGCCATAATACGTCTGTTCCTCTTTAAAATGCACAAGACTCTCTACTCTCTCTTATATTTCTGTTATTCCCCCACCCTGCACTGAAATCACTGCAATGGCAGCTGGCCACTAGAGGGGCACAAAGCACACACTATGCCTCTCTACATTTTTTTCCTAACCAGTGAGAAAAGCTGCCTTAACCATAACCTCACCAGTACTCTTCCCTTTACACGGGGAAATGAGGGGCGCATGCGTATAACTGCCTTTTGCCATAGAGGTGAGACCGGAAATCCAGCCGGGCGTTCATCGTGTGATAACCATAGAGCACAAGACAGGTTGCCACGGTAATTGCTCAACCTTCCAAGCCACAACCTCTTTTCCTCCCGCTGCCGTTTACGCTGAACTTCTACCAAGCCCTGTTTTCTTCCGCAGTTTGGTAAAGACACGCAGGTTATTATTACCAGCCTTATAATATTCCCTTAGGTTCAAATCGAGCTCCGAGGAAACGCTCCGTCTTAGCTCATTCTCACGGAACGATAGTCGCAAGACCACGTAGGCCACCGTTTCGTTGCCATAGTGACGCTTCCGAGTCTTCGCCACTTCCGTTAGACGCATTCGATTCTCCCCGCCCCTTTTGCAGCGGCCGTAAAGATTGCCGTACAGGCGGAAGGTGAACATCGCTGCAAAAGAGTGATAATTTCGCACAGTAGGTAAGAGATATGAAGAGCACTTGGGCTCAATAAAAATTGGCGGGGAGGGAGAGGAAGCATTGTTGTTATTATTGCCTTCCCCTCTTAATCTCCGTGATTCCTCCCTGGTTTGCAGAACCAATGGGAGGGAGAAGGTCCCCTCTAAAGACCTAGTGGCGTCCCAGGTGGCGTCTCTTTCATGGTGCAAGGTGGGGTTGTCTCGTATCTGGCCTATAAATGTAAACAGGTTTTATATATGACTTATCGGACATGCCTTTTCGCACAGGAAGCCCCGGGAACTGCAATTTTGCAGGAGTGCTGGGAATCCCTTGGTAATCCCTGCCCCTTTCACAGAACTTCAGTTCACATAGGATAAAAAGAGGCTTTCAATAATAAGTTTCCATTTGTAGCATAGACTAAAGGAACTTGGAGTTTCAAGTTTGTTATTTTTGTAAGTCACTGACACCACTTCAGGGGCTGCTAGGCTAACTACGAACTACTAGCTATGAACTACTAGGCCCTTTTTTGTAGAGAAGGTGATCAAGCATCATCATTTTGGTTGTCTTTTTTTCACAGATATGCATATCTTGTTATATTGTGGTTTTACTGAATGCTTTTCCCAAGCATCTGAATGGTAACATTTGTAGGAATTCTCACATTTTACCTCCACAATAATCTGTGAGTTATGTTAGGCTGGGAGGTGATGGCTAGCCCAAAGTCACCTAGTGGGGATTTGAACTTAGGCTGGCAATACCCAGATTCAGCATCCTATCCACTTCCTTGTACTAGCTTATATGTCTGTCCTCCCATGTAAAATAAATAACATTTAGAAGTTGCTATATAAAGTAGTGCCCCATTTGAAATGCAGTTGTGTGAATTCCAGACAGTTGCTTATTACCCTTTTAATTTTCTTTCTTAATAGCATCATGGACGCACGTTTTACCCGTGGAAAGTCTGCTATCCTTGAACGGTCACTCACCCGACCCAAGACTGATGTTAGCCTCAGTGCCTTTTCATTATTGTTTTCTGAGATTGTGCAGTACTGTCAGAACAGGGTCTACTCTGTTTCTGAGCTTCAGAACAAACTTTCTGAGCTAGGTCAGCAGGTGGGTGCCCGTATCCTGGATGTGTTGGTGATGCGGGAGAAAAATGGTAAGAGAGAAACCAAGGTCATCAACATTCTCCTGTTCATCAAGGTTACCGTATGGAAGGCTCTCTTTGGGAAGGAGGCTGACAAGCTGGAACAAGCCAATGACGATGACAAGACTTACTACATCATTGAGAAGGAGCCTCTTATCAATACTTACATTTCTGTTCCCAAGGAGAACAGCACACTCAACTGTGCTTCCTTCACAGCTGGCATCGTGGAGGCTATGCTCACTTGCAGCGGCTTCCCTGCCAAGGTGACAGCCCACTGGCACAAGGGAACCACCCTCATGATCAAATTTGATGAGTCAGTAATAGCACGTGACAAAGCCCTGGATGGCCGCTGACTGCTTCATTTGATTTAATCTGGATTGTGTGTGTGTGTGTATGTATGTATATGTATATGCATATACACACACACTTTGTCAGTATCCTAAAATAACTACCCTGACCATACTTGGTGCATGGTAAGAGAGAACCAAGTGCATCGGAACAAGTGACTGTGTCCCATATACTGATGGTAAATGTTTCTACAGCATTTGTACTGATTACACAGGACCACTTCTGCTTCCAGAAATCTACCCTTAATTCTGTTGCTTGACTCTTGGTGAAGGCTTGAAGAGGGAATGCAGTTCACTTTCCTAGCCAAGAGATAACACATAGGCATATGAGCTATGTAATTTGATGTAAAGATTCCTCTCGTGCTGTTGTATTGGTTTTGTTGTTACCCCACTGACATTGCCACTAGAAAAGCACAGATGAAAGTTTATTGCTAGGTTGCCAGCTTTGGAATGAGCTAAATTGTCTCTGCTCATTTTGTTGCTGCTTCTTACCTAGTGCCTATCAGTTATTATTTAACTTTGCAGTCTGCTTGCTGTCTTGCCTCTAGGAATGAGCTGCAGCTGCCTTAGCAAATCAAGTGAAACCCACAAATTACATTACCAGTTTGCTTAAGAGTGGCTCAGACTTGCATATGAAGCACTTTAAAAGCTCAAGGGCAGGGGTAAAACACACCAGAACCGGTGAGAGCTTTGCCTGCTTCTGTAAAATACACTGTTCACTGCCCATGTATCTTGTTTGAATACTTGTCTCCACACCTGAGGAAAATTTCTAAGAGTTGTAAAGACTCCTTTGATAGTTATTCCAAGAGCTGTTCTTACAGGGCTTTCCCTCGGCATAACTGGTCCTTCACAGTGTTTCCTGTTTGCTCTGAGAAGAGAGGAAAGTGATTTCACCCCCAAACTAAGATTTCTCTCTTTTCCTTTTTTAAAAATGGTAAAATAAATTAACTAAAATACCAAGAATATACTGTTGAAAGATATTTTATTGCAGAAATCTCATCTAGACCAGTAAGTTTCAAATCATTCCATAAAATGAAGATGCTAATGGTTTTGAAGAATTGTTTACCTAGTTAATAAATTCCATAAAGTAATCCATTAAGGATCTCTCTCTCTCTCAACTTCATTTAGTGTGTTGTTCCTGTTCTGTGGACAGTCCATTTTGTGTGACTGTAATAGTGTTCACATTCTTTCCAAATAGCATTGAATTGTTGGGCTTATATCTTTGTTTTTATTATAAAGATGTAAGTGAATTTATTTGTTTGTTTTTTGTCATAAAATTTATTTTTGGATGGTGGAAAAAAAACTTCAAAGTGGTTTACAAAAAGAATAAAAGAATAAAATTTATTGGTAATGACAATTAAAACAACAATTTAAAACATTCAAAAAACTAAAACCAGCAATAAACCAAAAAGCACAACAACATTCTAGATATCTGGGTAGACTTCACTAAACGTTTTAGCAGGTGCTGAAAAGAGTACAGTGAAGGTGTCTGTCTGGTATCACTAGGAAGGGAGTTCCAAAGTATAGGTGCTACCATACTAAAATATCATTTTTACAAATGCAGAATGGGTATTATGTGGCACCTGTAATGGTGCCAGTTCCTCAGTTCGAAATGATCAAGTGGACATAATATGGGGTAAGGTGATCTTGCAGGTAAACTAGGCCCAAGTTGTTAAAGACTTTATATACTAATAGTAACACATTGAACCTGGCCTGGTAGCAAATCAGCAACCAGGGCAGATCCCCGAGTACAGGTGTTGTATGCTGACAAAGTCTCACTCCTGGCAGCAACTTCAGCATTTTTGCACTAACTGCAGCTTCTGGATCAAGTGACTAGGGAAGCCCCACATAGTCCATTGCCTTGAGGAAATGTGGCCACAATTTCCCAGTCTAGGAATGGTTGCAGCTGTTGCACCAGCCACAGTTGGTAAAAGGCACTTCTAGCCACCGAGGCTGCCTGAGCGTCCAGTGATAGAGCTGCCTCCAGAAGCACCCCAGAAGTGGTGTCTTGCATCATAACTCATTCTGGATAAAAATCGTCAAATTGATGCTTCTTAAAAGTGGGAGAAGTTACACTTGATTCAGTGACTCTATTACTCTATACTTACAATTCCAAGAAAGGACTCTTGTATCACTCTCAGATGTAGTACTGAGAGTGCCCCATGCAGTTCATTAGAAAATTACTAAATAAGATTACAAGTCATGGAATGTAACCAATAACCAGTTTTATGCATTCTTACTAAAACCTACATAGGATTGCAGACTTCTACCAGGGTTAACAAAGTTTTTGCTCATTGTATTTTGATCTACTGATAAGGATGCATATGATGGCTTTTATTCACCACCAAAAGCTGGAAACTTATCTTGGAACAAATTGAGCTTTTCCTGTAATCAGATGCTTGCAGATGCTGAGTAGGTAGGAGGTGCAACTCATGATACAAATGACTTGACAGTGATCATAACAACTAAATTGTAAACGGCTTCCATCGAATAAGAGCCACTTCTGAGGAGGTGTTTGGCTTGTGGAAACAGGAACTTAAGTGCAAAGTACCGGTACATCCATATAGCTTTAGGAGACCACACAACTTTTCTCCCAGCAGAAACTGACTGACAGCAGGGACACATTCTGAACCAAAGTAAGGCGTGTTACATTTTGTTAAGTGCTAAGTAGTTGCAGAACTGCAATGCTTAAAAGTGTCCACAGCATCTTTGCAAGGGACGTGCACGAGGAGGAAAAAACAGAACAACAAATTGTGCTTTCCCTTGGCTTTTACCAAGTAAACAAGAAGACTTTCCCCTACCCCAAGCAGCGAGGTGGTGCTAGGGGTGGGCATTTAGGGGCCTGACTCATTTGTGGCTTGCTAGATAGAAGAGAAGCTGATAGTGACAGAAAGGAAGCACAAGTAGCTGTGTTGTATCTGCCCCAAGACCTCTGACTTGGAGCAGCCTTAACCTACCATGGATAACGGCTATCAGAATGAAGAATACTACAATGACAATGTGTCAGAGAAAATATCCCACACTGAGGAAGTGCACTCGGAGTTAGAACCTACAAAAGCAGGTAACGGGGAGAATGAGAATAAATTCTCAAAGGGTTGCTCTGGTTCTGTAATACCGGTAAGGTGTTATGTTCACACAACAGAAGCAAAATAAAGGAAGTGCCCTTAGATAGAGAAGGTGTCCTATTCCTAAGTGAAATTTGTAACTCTACTCACTATGCCATGTAGCCACAGTTCTCCAAGAGCAATAAAATGTCTTGCTGCAGAACTCGGATGTTATTGTGGAAACATTGTAAGAAATAGTCACATTTTTCACTGCAGTTTAGTTAATGTCAGCTGCTTTTTGCTAATGTTTGGCTTGCTGTATAAACTTCCTTAAAATGTATATCTGCTAAAAAGTGTCAGCTCTTATATATTGAAACATTTTCCTCAATTTTTAGAGATGTGTTCCAAAGGGCTCAATTTTCAAGCGTGAGGGCCGGATGGTGGGGTCCCTGTCCCACAGTGGGCAAAAGAAGCAACGTCTATAGGGAGACTACTAGTCAGCAGCTGTCAATTTGACTGGAAAAGGAGCAGTTTAGTATATCTGGAATCTCTTGGTACCTCCAAAAAGTAAATCAAGACATTAAACTGAATTTTGGGAGAAATATTTGCCAAAGTGAAGAGGCTGACCTGAAACATTGGTCAGGACTAGTGATGGTGGGGAAAGAAACTTAATTAAAGCAATCATATTACTAGTTGATTCACGTTCTCTAAGGCTTATGTCTCACTATCCCCCAAAGACATTTCACTCAAACCAGGAGGGTCCAGAAGGTAGCCCTAGTATTGCCTATGCTAATACGCTCTTAATAAAATACAATACATAAATGTTATAAATGTAGGAAAGAAGCCACCAAAAGGGCTGTATTCTCCATCAGTTTGCATTATAGTTTCTTACCTGTGCACTGTAGAAAGAGAGGGCTGGATGTGCACCTATCCAGGGTGCAGCAAGACCCTTTCATCCAGAAAGTCACAAAGCAGTCAGTCTCTTAAAAGTGCTTTTTCCTCTCTGTAGACTCAATGATTTTGGACCAGGGATATGAGAATGCTGAGCCAGAATATGAGTACATCGGGTTTTCTGGCATACGGATGAGAAGGCTACCAGACAACAGAGGGAAAGCAGAGCCAGGTGAAAGGTTCAACGCACTTGACAAATGATATTATGAACTTTTCTAATGTGCTTGGAAAACTCTGGGAATATGCTTGTGCAATATATGAAACTGTCAGGGACTGGGCAGAGGAGAAATGGTGGAGACCGCCTCCCTAGCCTGACCCTTCCAGAGAAGAGGAGGACTGTTTTAGAATTACAACAGGGATTTGAGGGAGGTCACAACTCAGAGGCAGATGAAGGGGAAAGTTGAGAAATAATGGGAGAGGAGGGGGAGGAAAAGGAAGCACCAGGGGGGTGACAGCTGAAGGACTCAGTGTCTTTAGAAAGCATTCCAGACCCCCTCCCCCGAACCCGTCAAGCCTTAAAAGTAGGCAAGCCAGAGCTCAAAGGCAGAGGCCATTTGTCAGCACCTGTAGAGGTGATGAGGATGACGAATGAGGAAGTGGGAGAGATGGGGGTGGAGATTCACTTGGGACAACGCCATTATCCAAGAGCAGGCATAGGCAACCTTGGCTCTCAAGATGTTTTGGGACTACAATTCCCATCATCCCTTACCACTGGCCCTGTTAGCTAGGGATCATGGGAGTTGTAGTTCCAAAACATCTGGAGAGCCAAGGTTGCCTATGCCTGTCCAAGAGGCTGGGTTCTAAATCCTCTCTCTATAAATACTGAATAAAAAGCAGACAGCAAGAACATTCCTTATCTTTAGATGTTCTTGAGTAACCGGCCATGGGAGTTGCTGGCAGCAGCCTGACAGAATCAGACTTTTTCAAATCAAACTATAATCCCTTAAAATGGGTGGGGAACCTAAAGCCTGGGGGCCAAATGTGGCCCGGCCCCTCAGGACACTCCTGGAGTCATGCTTCCTCCCCAGGCCACAGTCCCTGCTTTTTAGCATCCTTGATTGCTTTTCCTGGCTGGAATTTGTCCTTGAACTGTGCTAATGCCTCTTGCCTGCCTGCAAGATTTCTAGCTCCTAAAATTTTCTGACACTCCTACAGCTTCTAGGTGGCTTACTTTTCTTTATTTGCAGCACTGTATACATTTGAGGATGACAAGTGGGGACCTTTTGTCAGGAAACCCATCAGCATCTTCTCACTTCTGCTGCTCTGCTCCCTTATCATGGTGAAAGCTGCTTTCGTGATGACATCTGTTAGATGTAAGTCCATATCTGGAGAAGGCTAAACTTTTTTTTGGTTATTACTTCTGTGAAGCTTAAAGCATGATGCACGTTTAAAGCATGGCACCCATGCACCCATCTTTTAAATATCTAACACCTCTCAATTCATTTTATTTAAGAAATGCCAATTGCATACAGCCATGTTACATTTTAAATGTCTAAAAACTCCAACACACACAATTCCTTTCTTAAAAGTATACACTGACAATCTGCATTCAGCTACAGAAATCTGAGGACAAAATAGACATAGAAACATAGAGTGATTGAAGGCCTCAGGCCACCTCCTTCTACTCAACTCAGGACATCCAGAGTTAGAACATCCAGCCTCTAATTGAAGACCTACAATGGGGGAGAGCCCACCACCGTCCTTGGAAGCTGGTTCCACTGCCAAACCACTCTTACCATCCAGAATAAAAAAATTCCTTCCAGTAACACTGTGTTAGACTGGGCAATTCATCTTAAAGGGCCCCGTCAAGACTTTGAAAATACCAACTACTCAACAAGCCTGGCTCAAGAACTGATCCTGGCGGAGAGATCCTCTATGGCAAACTTGAATGATTTAACGACCCAGAGGTCATCCACTGAGCCTGTAAAGGATACTCAAGGTCAACAGGTTGCCTCCAAATGTTCTCAAACAGAGGAGAGAGACTATCTGCAACTATCTTCAGGACCAGCTCCACCTCATATGTACGGACATCTCCTGCTTAAAAAAATACCTCACATTAACAAATGGGCTACTTCTCACCCTAGTGGAAAATTTCACACCTCAAGCAAGAACAACAAAACAAAGTGACACTGATCAAACGAATAACCTACCCAAACCAGCAGACACGAAACACCCAGTAACTAGCAAGAAATCACAAAGAAGTAAATTAGAAGCAAAGCAAAAGAAAAGTAAAAATATCAAAACACTAAGGAAACCGAAGATAACCCATCGTACTAGCAAAAAACAATGGCAGAAACTTTATAATCTACTTCCACCATCTACCACACCTGGCTCAAACAAATCTCCCCTTCAGGACAGTAAAGTGAAAGATAAAGTGGGATTAAACACGGCAATCCCCCAGCCTGAGGAGGAAACCCCGAAGCAGAGCTATGAAACAAACATAACGATGGAAGTAACAACCCAGAGCCCTGGAAGGAAACCCACCAGAAACACGGGTACCAGAGAGGATGTGGCCCACAACCTCGATGAAGACATACCACAGGACAGGCAAATCCCAACCCAGAAAAAAGATTGGAACCTGATACTAATCCCACAAAAACTCGTATTTGTCAACTACCCAAAACCAAAGGGTTTCCGCCCACAGATTGAGCGCAAAATGCATTTCCTGAACACCCTGAATGAAGTCCTGCCAGGGGTAGCAAAGCCAATTGACATTGTTTCCATAGAGTACTTGCACTATGATGGCTACTCGTTAAGGGCAGTGATCACCTTTCGGGATCAAAATTTGGCCAAACTCATCTATAGATCAAGACATCTATCCTTAAAGAAAGGGATAGTAATACTAAGATTCTTTGAAGAGTTGGTCTCTAAGGTGCTACTGGAAGGAATTTTTTTATTTTGTTTCGACTACGGCAGACCAACACGGCTACCTACCAGTAACTGGAACCATCCAGAATGTTTTTCTGTTCAGCCAAAACCTTTCCTCCTGTAACTTAAGCTCACTAGATCTGGTCCCGCTTGCTGAGGCAGCAAAAAATGAGCTTCTATGTGACAGCCCTTCAGGTATTGGAAGAGTGCCACATTTTCTCCACCAACCCCCCAAATTAACCAAATCAAACCAGGATGAATATGCCCAGTTCTTAGTTTACACCTTTCTTCCTTTCCTTTCCTTTTCCTTTTCCTTTTCCTTTTCCTCTTTCTTTCTTTCTTTCTTTCTTTCTATATTCATTCATTCATTCATTCATTCCACATCCCTAAATATCTTCATTAGCCAGTGGTCCTCCACTGAACCCATTTTATTGTCTCTACTGTATATCCTTCTTGGACATGGTTATCTAGATGAGGTCTGACTAGTGCAGAATAAAGTGGGATTATGAATTCCCATGACTTGGTAACTATAAACCTGTTAATGAGGCCGAAGATTGCCTTAGCCTCCCCCACCCACCAGCTGCATCACACTGTTGAAATGCATCAGTTTAAAATCATTGCTGATTAGCTGATACTTACTGCAACTCACTTCACAATATATGACAAAATCAGAAATTCTATCTGAAGGGTTGTAAGAACCCCAGAACAGTGTGCAGGGGAAGGAGAGGGGAGATTTTTCTACCTGGTAAGCTGAAATACTTGCACTGATGGAACAATAGAGATGCTTAATTCCACCCCATGTTTGTAACTCTATGGGATGCTCCTTTAAAGCAAACTGTGTGCTAAGTGATACCAGGCATTGGAATGAAGTGAATACAAATATTACAATGTCTTTCTTGACTTTTCCTTCATTATGGTGAAAGTTGTGAGGAAAGTGGCACACCATCTTAAGGTCAGTGGGGTATGTGGGTGGGTTGAATGGGAAACCTAAATACCCCTTTTGGATTTCCAAAAGGGGGCAGGTCCCCATGTCTCTGCTGTCACACTATCGTGTGATTAACTACCATATGATTAAAAACTCCTAGATATTGTATCATTTGCTGAATGTTCATGTAGTGTCTGACACCAGTCATAGAAATATCGGAAGAATGACCAGTGGAACATTTTGGATGCACTTGCTGTGGGATATATTGTTTAAGGCTCCATATCTTGCAGGCTTTTTAGTGTGTCCAGATGAATGGGTAGCATTTCAGGAGAAATGCTATTACTTTCCCATAAAACCAGGAAGTTGGGGTGAGGTCAGAAGCTTCTGCCAACGCCTGGGTGCAGATCTGATGATTATTGACAACAATACGGAACAGGTGAGTCTCTCCTGTCCTGACTCTCTCATCTAAGATGCGGAGATTCAGAGACTGTTGCATAGGACATCCTCTCCTTGCTAGGTAGAAATTACTGCAAGCAGGCAAACAAGGCTTCCCATAAAAGCGAGTCCTATGCCCTGATCTGAAGTTGAGACCTAAGTATAGACAGGAGAGAAATTTGATTGAGTTCACATTTAAAGGTGAACCTACCCTAATTCACACTTTCTGAAACAATATGTGAACCAAAGTGCTGTCATCCTTTAAGATTTGCATTTCTCTGAATTTTGCAATGCAATCCTTGTAATGTGTACAAAACTATATACTAGGGTAAACAGTGTATATATGAATATATTACTGAAAAGAACATGCAAAAGTGCTTGGCAAAAATATTGGGCAGCAGGTAAGGAGTAATTTGATTTTGTTTTCATTTTGTCTAGGACTTTCTGATTTATAAAATGGATTCCAGGATGAAACTGTGGATTGGCTTGCGTTATGCAGAGGATGTACCAGGGTGGCAATGGGTGGATGGTACAGAGTTGACCTTTGAGTGAGTAGAATTCTTCAATGCATCATCCTTTATATTTACACATTGAGAGTGAGGCTCAGAAAGCTTTAAGAATTTCAGCAGTAAAAATTTGGAAGTGTGTTTCCCATAATACGGACAGGAAACAACATATTCACACCAAACCTTTAAAGAACACTTATACTTTATCAGTCATGGCTTCACCCAGAGAATCCTGGGAGTCGAGGTGTATTAAGTGTCTCCTAACAGCTCTCCGCACCCATGGCAAAGAATTAAATGTAGGGTGTTGATGTGACCATTGTGTATATATGGTCCGTATGGAAGTGGATGTTACATAGAGTGCCAGCTTGGCCTAAAGCCTCCCATGTTAATTCTCCTTCTTCCATCAGGTGTGGAGGGATAAAAACGGGACTGGGCCAGTATCCCTTTGCTGTATCTGGTGATTTGATCAGCTGATTGTCAGGGTTTTAGAGTGTCCCACAATGGGTCATATGATGTCATTGTGATGCCAGGTGATTGACAGGCATCCAGCCCTACTCACCTGTCACACTTGGCCTGTGGGTGGAGGAGATAAGGATTCAACCCACTAGTTATACCCTATTCCTCACCCCTGGTCTTTAATTCAAACAGCAGCTACTTGTATTTGTTAGATTTTATAGGTGGTAGATAAAAGAATGAAGGGCATAGCAGGAAACTTGGATGGAGAAGGAAGAATATAGATCCTGCTGCCACCAGAGCCATTGAAGTGCACAGTACTTCAATATAAATGACAAGTAAGACTGTGTTTGATCTGGGACTGGCTGTGTGAAAGCAGCACCATCTTCTTTGGTCAATGTGATGTTCTCTTCTTCACATGCACCACAATCTTAGACATCTTTATTTAGAAGTCAGCACCGCTGTGTTTAAGGGAGATTTCCTCCCAGGCAAAGTGGTTCCTAGGATTGCAGCCACCTGCAGTTGATCCTGCTACTCAGAATCTGCAGAAAATTCGAGGCCAGCAGCTGTTTCTTCCCCAACTTCAAGCTCTGCCCCCTCTCACCCCCTGCTGGCATGTGACTCACGCTGTTTTATCTTTTTCAGAAACTGGGAGACGCCAGATGACATTCAACTTACCGACAAATATAATTATAAAACCCATTGTGTTGTTACTTCAGATGAAGCCTCAAAGGGCAAGTGGAACAACATTCCCTGTGATAAGCTCTATCAATCTGTCTGTGAAAGGGATAAGAAGGTGACCTGTGTTCTGCAGTCTCCACTTTCACCCCACTGAAATGATTTGCTTTACAGTATTTTTATTCCATAGAAACAATTTTTAAAAAAAGATAATTGTACAAAGCAAATACAGAAGGAAAGCAAAAGCAACTTGTAGCAGATGTGTCACTGCTATGAAAACGTGCTCTATTCCTAACAGTATTTCATGAATTGTTTCCATTGTATTAAAAACCAACAACTGCAAGGTGAGACAACCAACCAAGTATTCCCCAAAGCTTGGGTTAAAAGGTGTATCTTGTTGGAATCCTAGAAACCAATTCAAACACTAGACTCAGGCATGTTGTTTATATGAGGCTGGTTATCCCACAAACCGCCTCTCAAGCAAATGTAACAATTGCATGCACAATTAACGACCCACTCAGAGTTCCATCTTGACTTGAAGGTTTTCAGAACTGTCTCTTGGTAGTGGCTTGGTCAGAATATCAACTGTCATTTCTTTGGTTTGACAATACACCAATTCAACATGTCTGTCTTGTATTACCTAATAATGCACATGGTAGTATTTTACCCTAATGTGTTTAGCTCTTGCATGAAGCTTTTCTTTGTGATCATTTCAAACAGCTTTAATTGTGCTCCATCAACTGAACAGGTTTCTGAATACACAACCCAAAGCCCATAGTTAGTTGGTCAATTAAGACCAGTTCTCTACATACCTCATTTGTACCTATATACTCTCTTTCCTGGAAGAAGCTGGTAGCTATGCATGGCTCCCAGCTCAACAAAATATACATGCAAGTAAATTTTCCTAGCTAGGGGATTTATACAGTCTGCATGTCTTTGTTAACACTGCATGATCCTTTTGTAATGAAACCACATTCTTTTCCTTTTAAATTGTTTGGAACCATTTTTCTTCTTTATTTTTACTTCCAATGGATGGATAATTGTTTACTGTGACTACTGAAACTTTGTAAGTAAAATATTTATTTATTTACAAAACAAGGTGTCTGTGATTTATTCTAGCCTAAGTATTTTTGTGGGGAACATTTGTTTAAAGGTGGATGAAGGCAGATGCAGAATCTAACTAAGTTTTAATGTGCTTGGTAGCAATCGGCCTATCTCTGCGAGGAGAGAGGAAGAATCTCTTCCCCAAACTTCTCTTTCCAACATCACATCCTAGTGTGCCTTTTAAATATAAGCAGATGGTGCCATGCACACATCTAAAAGGTAGGGATTCCGATAGTCCAGAGGTCACCACAGAGAAGGCTCTGTTGCATACCACTGTCCCACAGATTTCTGAGGGTGTCAGAATTGCTAACAAGTTTCCTTTGTCAATCACAACCCTCAAGTTATTTTGCATCAAGGAAAGAGACCATTCAGGTATTTAGGATTTCATATATCCAGGGTCAGGACCTTCACTTGGGCCCAGAAACAAACAGGCAAGCAGAGCAGTTCTCTCAAGACTAGTGTAATAAGAATTCTGTCAGCTGTGCCTGTCAGTATTCTGGCTGCTGTGCTCTGCACCTTCTGAGTAGTATTTGGGGGAAGCCCCATGTATTAGTCCAACCTGAAGGCTACCACGGATCACACTGTCAAGTCATTTCTCTCCAGGAAGGGAAAACAGGCTCTCACAGTCATCGAGGCCACCTGGGCGTCAAATAACAATGCTGGATGCAAGAACACCCCAAAATTACAAACTTGCCCTTTCTAGAGGAGTGCCCATCCCAATACACAAGGGGGCTCACTTCCTAGACTCAACAACTTGGCGCACACATTTATCTTCCTCTTCCAACAAGCTTTATCCAAGTCTTCATCTGTGTTAAAACTATTTAAACTACTTGTATGTACGCAATCGTTTTTAATTGTTTTATATATGAAGCTGTTCTTTCCTGTTTCCTGTTTTGTGGTTGCAATTGTTTTATAATTACATGTATTAATTTTGCAAACCACCCTGAAACCTAGCAGAAGAGAGATCTGATAAATAAAATGGAGCTCTGTCTTGTCTGGATTTGACTTCAATTTATAGGATCCCCCCACACACACACCCCAGCCCATTGTCAAACAAATGGGTGACAAAATGGAGCCCTGTGGGACACTGTGGATGATTTCTCAATGTAAAAAAATACTTTAAAGTAAAAAAATACTTAAAAATAACAACAGCAAGGAAAATAATACAGATGAAATTACTTTTCCAGAAAAATGCTGTGCACAGATAGAGTGTGCGTCTTGCTAGTGTTAAGGCAAGTGAAATATTTGGCAGATACCTGTGTGGTCAACCTTCTTTCAGACTCCTCCAGACATTTCTTATGATAATTTGAACCTTTGTTTTGCGGTCCCTTTCTTTTCTCAAATAACATGAAGCCTGATCACTTGCTCTTTCATTAAGAGCCCACTCATAGTCGTCTGAACCTTTTGTAATGAACCAGCTTCAGTCTCTTTCACAGTTCAGCCATACTTAGCTAGGACCATCCCATCCTGCTTTGCTACATTCAGCCATGACAGTTGCACTCCCCTTCCTGAGCAGCGAGGCATTAGTAGAGGGGCAAGCGCCTGACATTTCTGTGGTTTGTTAGATAGAAAGGAAGGAAGCTGGTTGTGATAGACAGCAAGCACAAGCACCCGGTTACTGAGCTTAGCTGCTCTGAGAGGCATTTGGGGAGAAGAATCAAACCCATCATGGATGACGGCTATCAGAATGAAGACTATTGGAATGAAGATTACCAGAATGACATTGTTTCAGACAAATTGTCTCATAATGCTGAAGTTTCTTCAGAGTCAGAACATGGAAGCGCAGGTAAATCGGGGTGGCAGTGGAAGGAAGCAGGAAGGGAGGAGAACGGGAAATTCTCAAAAGGCTGTTCTAGTTTTGCTGCTGTTGTGTCCACATCACATATAAAACACACAATTCCCTTTGTGAGTGATCTAGCAAGCTAAATCTTTTCATTCCTAACTGCAGTTCTCCTCTGTACTCATTATGACTAGATCATGCTGCCACAGTTATCCAAGGATGGCAGTCTTGGGAGGCTGTTTAGTAAGATTGCAATAAACAGTCACATTTGCTGCAGCAGTTGCTGCGTGGTCACATTAACATGTTAGCCTCTTACTTGCTATCAGCACAAGCATTCTTAATATTTACATTTACTAATAAGCCTCTTCCCCTCAGTTTTGGCTCTTTGAATGATATACTATTCCACAATGAGTGACAAAGCTGGACATGCCCACTTCCAGTGGGTACAGCAAGACCATGAAATCTGAAAAGTTACAATGGAGAACCAAGTAGGCAATCTCTTTTTTAAAAAACAACAACACCCCTTTCGTCTCTAGAATCAGTGGTTTTGGACCAGCAGGGATATGAGAATGCTGCGCAGGAATATGAGTATATCGGGTTTTCTGGCATCCGGCTGAGAAGGCTACCAGAGAAGGGAGAGGAAAGAGAACCAGGTGAAAAGAGTTAACATACCTCCACAAATGGCACAAATAAATGTTTTTAGTCTCTCTATTGTACTGCAGTCTGAAGAGGAACACAAATACGGTAATATCCCCCTTCCTCATTAGACTTTAAAAAGTCTTTGCTGCCCAATTCAGACACCAGTTACACTTTTCATCTACAGTACTTCCCTGTCCCGCTTTGGGCTCTGATGTATTGGAGGACCAAATGAACATCGGTTTTGTTCTCATTCCTTCTGTTTCCAAAATTCAGAGGAGCCTCATGTAGCCAAAATGGCACCGTCCACACACAAGAGGGAGGTATCAGAAGGCTTGGGGAAACCTCAAGGTTTTCCAGAAGGACAAAAAATATTTTGAAACCAGGAATGAGCATGCTCAGTAGGCATGGAGCGCTTGCTGTATTTTGGCGGGGGGGGGGGGGGGAGAGAAGGAAACCTGGATGGAAGAGAGACTAGCCAATCCCTCTTCCCTGTGAATCCTGGGAATTGTAGCTCTCTGAAGGGAACCCTTAACAAATCAAATGATTCTTTGAGGGAAGCCTTCTTTATTCTCAATAGTCTGCTCATGAAATCCTGTGGTCCTCCTGGAGCTTCCAGGTTTATTCTTCTTTATTTGCAGCACTGTTTACATTTGAGGACAGCAAGTGGGGACCCTTTGGCAGGAAACCCTTCATAATCTTCTCAGTTCTGTTGCTCTGCTCCTGGATCATAATTACAGCTACTCTCATAATGGCATGTCTTAGATGTAAGTGCAGATCTGAAGAAGGTAAACTCTTCTGGATATTACTTCTGTGTAGTTCCACCTGCCCCACCCCACCCCCAAAAGGACCGTATAGGCCAGTGATGGCTAACCTTGACACTCCAGATGTTTTGGAACTACAACTCCCATCATCCCTAGCTAACAGGATCAGTGGTCAGGGATGATGGGAGGTGTAGTCCCAAAACATCTGGAGTGTCAAGGTTAGCAATCACTGGTATAGGCCTATAGTGCTGAAAGAGGAAGTAGAGAGAGCGACACTCTGTCCCACTTCCTCTTTCAGCTCTATGTATTCAGCTGTATGTATTCCTCTTTCAGCTTATATGTATTGTTGCACACCACCCCAACCTCTGAGAAGTGCCAGGATTCCAGGGGTTCCAGATGTTTCCTTCTGGAAATGAGGCACACATCTTTCTCCATTAACTGAACCCAGATTTTTATTGCACACACATACCATCTGAATAAGGCAAAGGGACTGGCTTTGAAATGTGTGTTTATTGGCAATTATGGTAGTGTTTGACTCCAGGCACAATAACATCCTTTGACCAGCAAAACATTTAAGATATATTCATGCTGGGTAGCATTAATCAACATTTCCATATATTGCAGGCTTTCCAAAGTGTGCAGATGACTGGTATAAGTTTCAGGAGAAATGCTACTACTATTCCACAGAAAAAATGGAACAGAATATAGCTAGAAGTTACTGCCAAGCCCTAGGTGCAGATCTAATAGTGATTGACAGTGAAAATGAACAGGTAATTCTATCTAAGGAATGGGAATGGGCAGCAATTTCTTTTCTGACCTGTATTTGTCACAATCAGCACTGTTTCCATTCCACTGCAATTTGGCTTCTACCAAATACTACATTATTCATTCAATTGCCTGCTTTTTAACATAATTTTTGTAACTAATATTCAGTTCAAGGTTTAGGAAACGTCAAAACAATGTAAAGAAATGTCATTAATTATGCATCATTTGTGGACTTAACACTTTTCGTTTTCTTTGGTGATCACTCGTAGCCGAGTAAGATTGTCTTCCATGAAAATGGTCTTAACGGTGTGTGCTAATGAATACCAATCATATTCACTTGACACATATTCCATTCGTAAGTACAGATGAACGTGCAAACTGTTGCGCTTTCCACTTCAGTGAAGTGCTAAGCCTACCTACTTTCCTACCTTCCTACTTTGGTTCTCCTGGTATCTAATTTTTCCCAATTCTCCCCAATTTCTGCAGCAATTAGCTTTTTTAAAACAACAACAATCACCCTCACTGAAATTCAACAGCATTTTAGCACAATATTCTAATAAACAACTTTTTGTATGCAGTTTTAACGTTGCACATTTTTTGCAAGTAATTGTCCAGATAAAATGTAATTGAGTGTGTTACTTTCACTAATCTATTCATTTCTATGAACATTTGCCTAATATGTGCACTTTTGCATGTGTTATTTGGCTGGAGAACTGCAAATCCATGTTCTTTTCCTTTTCTATGAGGACTTTCTGAAAGATGAATTGAAGATAAGCAAGGAAACCTGGATTGGACTGACTTACATAGAGGCTGAAAGAAAGTGGATGTGGCAAGACTTCAAAAATCATTCCTACACGTGAGTAGCATTATTGAGTTGAAAATTCTCTACCATATCATAGCACTGATTTGCAACGACTTCTTGTCCACCCCTGTTTACTATGTGCATTAGCTAAGTTAGAGCTGCTCCCTAGTGCTTATAGTGCACTAGCAACATCTACCCCGCTCCCAAAAAAACCTTGACAGCTAAAACTGAACCATTTCCCTCCTCCGAGTACCTCTCCTCTTAGAATATGGTAGCAGATCTTCCCAAACTCTCCAAAGGTCAGATTCATGTGCTGCTCCATACAGCAGTCAGAAAACACAGGTTGTAAACCTGGGCTTCGTTTCAGTGGTGAAAGTTCCTAAATTATTGGTATAGGAACACAAGAACGGCTTGTAAGAGCAACCAGCTCAGACCTCTTTACACACTGAGCTTCTCAGATAAACTGGAGGGGAACAGCAATGGGCTTGATTCCCTCCTTACCAAAGTGAGGGAGAATGACCTAGCTAAGCCTGACAGGGCAGCTTTCTCTCTGTGTGTCTGTGGCATTAACTCCTTCATGCATTAATTAGACATAAGCATATTGGTTATATGAGACTAGTTATCCCACACAAAAAAGTTGAGGCCAGCATCTGCTTTCCACCCCTGCACCCGAGTTCATGATCCTGCCACATATACTGGATTCCCCTGATAGCATGCAATTCAGACAAATTTGTGTTTCTCATTTTCAGAAACTGGAATGGAAGGACAGAACCAAGCAGCTCCCAACGACTCTGTGTGATTTTGGACCCCGCAAATGAATTAAATTGGAAGAACACCGAGTGCCAAAGACGCTTTGGCTCCATTTGTGAAAAGAGCAGGCACATTGCCTGTGCCCTGCAGTCCCCATTCTTACCTCATTGAAACTTGACTTTTTGTGTGTGTGTGTGTGTGTGTGTGTGTGTGTGTGTGTGTGTGTGTGTGTGTGTGCGTATACAAGCAGAAGCAATTCATTGGATTTTTTTAAGGTTGCAAGAACTTGCAGTGTTAGAACAATGTCTACCTGGTCCTCTAGACTGTGATGCCAGTCAAATGCCTCTGAAAGGCGGGGGGGGGGGAGGGAGGAAATAAGCCTGGCTGAATGTACATGGTGTCATGGGAAGGAACGAAGCATATGGGTTTCCCTCAGCATCTCCCTCTCCATGCCTCTGCCCTGCTTTTTAGAGCCAGCAGTGACCAGTTTGATGCCACCAGCAAGGCTCCCCCTGCTATCTGTCTCCAAGATCTGTATTCTGAAGTATACCTCCCCTAAACAAGGCGGTTCAATTTAATGGTTATGCCTGCTCAAACTGGGCCCGTGCACAGGTATTTCTTTACATTTATTATTATTATTATTATTATTATTATTATTATTATTATTATTATTATTAAAGAAATACCCAGGAAGGGTGTGAGAGCCAAATTCTACCAGCGCATTCCACAATAGGCAAAACAGACATCCTTCTGTGATGAATGCAGATTCCTGCAAAAGACCCCCTTTTCAATCTGTCACTGGTAAAGAAAAGCCAGTCTAACAAATCTTCTTGCCTGCTTTCCTCCCTCCCTCCCTCCCTCCTATCCTATGCTCACCACTTTCAGCAGAGGATGGCTTTCTGAATAAGCCATGATGTCACCTAAGCATCTTGCAATTATTAAAAACCTCAGAGAAGGTCCAAAAAGGCTTCCCCCCTCCTTGAGCTTTGAAATGGAAAAGATTCTGCCCAATTTCAGGTAGCTTAAATAGTGTTGTCGGCTCCTGTGGAGGCAGCTAGGGGAGGGAAGAATCAGCTCCATTTCCCTTCACTCTGAATTTATGTTTACAAATTGTAGTTTTCAGTTCCTGTCCATATTCATTCAATACAAATATGCTGTTGTGTAAAACATCTGTATTAAAAACATTTTAAGCACGCAATTAAAAGACTGATTTAAGACCTGCAAATGTGCTTTCATTCCCATGTCTCCTAAGTCCCAATTCCCGTATTATTATTAGTATTATTAGTATTATTACTAGTAGTAGTAGTACCGGTAGTAGTAGTAATACTAATACTAATAATTACCCCTAAACATTTTGTGAATCTAAGTTTGGCCTCATTGAGAGCAGTATTTCAATATGAGTAGGAAAATGAGAGTACCCCTAAACATTTTTTTAAAGAAAAAAAGCACTGGTAAAATGTAGTCATTTAAAACACATGGCTTGTCCTTCTACAGTTAATGTGTATGTATTTTTCAGAAGTTTGGGAGTGCCTGACAGTATCAGGCCATCTAGTCTAGCATCCTGTTTTGAACTGAAGCCTATTTTATCCGTCTCCAGCATCTGTAATAGATAAACTATCTCTCAACATTTAGTTTCCATTTAGCTGTCATGGCTTGCAACTGTTGGTAGAATTGTCCTCCATTAAATTGCCAAATTCCACTTAAACTACATGTTGGAGCAGATGACTGTGTATTAGTTTGCATCAGGCCATGGTACTTCATTCTGTGCTCACAACACTTCGTTACCTATTAATTTTTGCGTTTTACGTGACACAACATAAAAGCCACTTCAGGAAATTTAGTGGAAATTAATGCAAGTTTAGTGTTCATTTTCATGTTGTCTCTAGAAAAAAATCATTGCAACCCCATTTACTCAGAAAATTGCAGAAGTTTTGCACTGCAATTTCATGTGATGACATTTGAGGCAGTATCCTGGCATATAGTCCTTTCCCGCTACACATCACGGCTGTGGAATTCCTGTGATTGATCTGTGGCTACATTCACAACAGGGCTGATGTTCTGAAAGCCAATCCTTGCCTTGTTAACCATGTAACCATTGGACAGAGCAATCATCCATATGGTTCTCTCCCAAACCATGGGAAAAAGTTCGTAAATTCAGTTAGGGAAGTTTGAGCGCATAATAATGCTATTAACTGAGTGCCAAATCAACATCTGCTGATGACCTAGGAAGTTAAATTTCTGGAGACATTTCTAATGGGTTGTCTTCTCCTTTGGTGATCACTCATAGCTGAGTAAGATGTCTTACATGAACATAGTCTTAACAGTGAGTCCATAAGTAACTGTGGAGGCCAATTCTGGATCCACATGCCCTTCCACAGTGGGACATAGGTTTCCGGGTGGGAGTTGATCACGGTGAGGGTTTCCCAAACATGCCTTCCTCTTAGTTTGTTTCTCCCTTTCGTCCAGAGATCGTGCTTCTTCAAGGTTGTTCTCCAGTTGGCGCGCTCGCAGGCTAGTGTTTCCCAGTTATCAGTGCTTATACTCCATTTTTTTTAAGATTTGCCCTGAGAGCGTCTTTAAACCTCTTTTGTTGTCCACTGGTATTCCGCTTTCCATTCTTAAGTTGGAAATAGAGTAGGCATCCAAACAACATGACCAGTCCAACGAAGTTGATGTTGAAGAATCATTGCTTTGACATTGGTGATCTTTGTTTCTTCCAGTACACTGGCATTAGTTCACCTGTCTTCCCAAGTAATGTGTAAAATGTTTTGGAGACACCATTGATGGAATCATTCAACAATTTGAAGATGATGTTTATAAGTGGTCCATGATGTTTCACAAGCGTACAGTCAAGTTGGTAGTATGATAGCTTTTTAAACAAGCAATCTGGTTTCCCTGTGAATGTCCCGGTCTGCAAACACTATGCACTTCAGTTGGGAGAAAGCTGCGCTTGTGGAGCCCAGGCCATGCTGGATTTCGGCATCAGTGTTGGCCCTTGTGGAAAGATAACTACCCAGGTAGGAAAAGTGATTGCCTTTTTACAACGTTACACCATTAAGTTGGATTTGTGGTGCTGCAGAAGGGTTGTTTTGTGCTTGTTGGTGCAGCACTTTGGTTTTTTGGATATAGAGTGATAGGCCAAGCTTTCCATAAGATTCTGTGAATATATTTAGGATGGTTTGGAGGTCATCCTCTGAGTGTGCACATACTACATTGTCATCAGCATACTGAAGCTCTATGACAAAAGTTATGGTAACCTTACTATTTTCTTTCAGCCTACTCAGATTAAAGAGCTTTCCATCTGTTTAATATATGATTTCTACTCTGGTGGGGAGTTTCCCTTCAATAATGTTGACGAAGATAATAGAGTTGGGGCAATAACACATCCCTATTTAATGCCTGATCCCACTGTTAATGGTTCACTTTCAGAGCCAATGTTATCTAATGGGTAATTCCCCTGCTCATTCCAAAGGTGCTCATTCCAGCCAGTAATTATTATTGGATATACTATTGAGTGCTTGTGGTACTCACCTGAGTTTCTGGTGCTCACCCTTTGGTGCAGCTGTTGCATCATGCAAGGTTCTGTCTGGGGATCAGCTTCTGGGTAAGAACTCTAGAGTGCTTCCTATTTTCTTTTCCATGGAACCACCACTTTCAGTAACTACTAGCTAGACAAATCTCCTGTGAGTAGCTGAGGCATGAGGCAGTTCATGGAAGTTAGAGAAGGTGTCAAACCTAGAATAGTTCTTCATTATCCCTATTCCTACGCCTGAAAGTGGCCACCAGCACATCCTATGGCACTCACAAAAGGTTTCATTAAATATCCACTCAAATCTACAACGCCTTAGAGACTATTTGGTCTTCTTGTTCAGTTACTGTTTTCAGCCTCTCGTACGATGTGCATGCCCTCTTAAATATTTCCATGTTTCATTGGATGCCATGATGGGCACTTACAGTCTTAACTATTGTGAACAGAAAAGAGGTTCAGGGGCTTTCTATGGGAGCGAGTGCAGCAGTGGCTGATGAAGGTGGCTTTCTCCCCCACTGCCTGATGGGTGGCTGATGGGGAAGCATGCCTGCACCAATTTGCAGCCCAGTCTTGTTCTGCTCTTTTGGATGTGGCAGCCAATTTGTGTGATGCCACTCCGCATGGGAGCCATTTTGTGTGTGGCACCCACTGCATTTCCATTTGTCCCAAAACGTTGCTGACATCTGGTTTATCATTGTGCTGGCCTCCTAATTCACAGGACCATCAAAAGCATGGAGTGTGCAGGAAAGGGCTTGGAAAGGCCACACACACTGATCAGAAATGTGTTGTTTTTTTAAACTCAAAAACATTGGCCCTTTGAGTTTCTGAAACTTGAATTTAATTTTGTTTTTCTGGAGTAAATAACAAATGATGAAATATCTGAAAAGCTTTCCTTTCGTAAACATCTCCTGAGCCAAATTAGTGTAATTTCCCCACAGGCTTCGCTCCCTGAGTGTCTCAGGGATCTTGATGCTGAATTCCCACAACCTACAAACAAGGTTAAACTCCCTCTCTTTCTCTCTCTCTCTCTTTTTGGTACGGAATGTTAAACTTATTGCATGGTTAGGGGATGACATACTCACCAACCATTCCTTTGAAACAGGACCACAGATTTCAGTGGAAATCGTGGCAAGACGTTTTGGTCCTTACTTGAGCTTACTCCCCTTTTTTCTGTGGCCAGTTGTAGTTTCCTCCTTCTCTTTTTCTTTTTGCAGCTACAGATCAGAAACTGAAGGTAAGCTGTCTGTTATTGGGGTCATTCTGACAATCAGAAAGTGTGCTTTGTTTGAGAACTCATTTAAGCCATTGGCTTAGTTTTCAAAAAATGTTTCAAGGAACTCCAACATTCTTTAGGGGTGTATCATGGGTTCTTCAATGAGAAGATAAGAGATAGTAGCCAAGCATCCTTGAAAGTTCCCCTTGTTTCCATCACTATTGATATTCTCTCACATTCTGAAGTGCCAAAGAATTATTGCATAAGCTCTAATGATGCTGAATTACCTGGGAAACTAGCTGTTGACCATCTCAGGTATATGGCAATGTCCTTAAAAAAAAGAAATCATTTTTTGCCTTCTTGTTGATCCACACAGCAGTGTGCAGTTGGAAAGTGTATAAATTTCAACCACTGCAATAATTGGAAGTGATCTGGGAATGGAGAAGAATGCCTCAGGCAATGAACTTAATAGAGGTATGGTGCAGGAGAGGAAAGGGGCAGTGTCACTCTCCCCAACACACCTTAGACTACTGAAGTAAGATCTCACCAACCCTCTGTCCAGGTTGGGTGGTATTCAACTAAGTCAGCTTCTGCCCACTTTGAGTGATATTCAAGTAAGTATTACTCACAGTAGACCACTGAAATTAATAAAAATAACCTAAGTTAGGGGCTCTGAATAAAACTTAGTTAAATACCATCCCTTATATAGCAAAAGTGTGGACCTGTAAATGATAGACCCTCCATGAATCAAAAACATAGTTGAAGACTTTGCCACTAAACTAATTGCTTCAGAATAAAATCCAAAGTGCAATTGCAGCTAGTTTTTCCATGTATTATTTACGGAGAGCCAGTTTTGTGCAAATAGGCAGAGAAAACTAAACATGATGTGATTAAGCATTTAAGAAATTAAGCCTGCAGAAAGAAGCATCATTTAAATCCCTGGAGTCAGACAAGATGCTAGGTAGATCTGTCTTTGAGTTCTTTTCTTTGAGCCAGTCAGTGTATTATTATTATTTATTGAATTTATATACTGCCCTATACCTGGAGGTCTCAGGGCAGTTGACAGGTGTAGGCAATCATAAGGCAGATGGACCAGTTGTAAAATGGATGGAGTCAGAACATTTGAAGGTTGAGCCATGGGATACTTATTTTGCTGGTAAAAAAGGTAAAGAGGTTATAATTGGTTTATTAAATTTTCTAATTATTAAACTATAATATATCAGATGGTTATAAAGGGATTATGATGCAATCTAGGTGTGCTCATAGTGATCTTTTAATAACTAGTAACAATGTAAAAGATCCCTACTGCTCATTGTCCGTAAGACTGAGCCTTGTGTTTGCTAATTGTGATCTTCTTCTTTCCAAGGTGCTGGTACAACACAATGAAGAAGAATCACACACAAGTGACAGAATTTATCCTGCTTGGGTTCTCTGTACCTCCAGAGATACAGATTGCGTTTTTCATCCTGTTCCTGCTCATGTACATCCTAACCCTGATAGGAAATCTGCTGATAATGTCCGTTGTTTATTCTGATCGGAGCCTCCATGTTCCCATGTACATCTTCCTCTTTGCTTTGTCTTGCTCTGAAACCTGTTACAGTTTAGTCATTGTCCCCAAAATGCTGGTTGATTTGCTAGCAAAAGTCAGAACCATCTCTTTTGCAGGGTGTGCTGCGCAAATGTTTCTTTTCCTTGGACTGGGTGCAACAAATTGTCTCTTTCTTACATTTATGGGCTATGATCGGTACCTGGCAATATGCCACCCCTTGCGCTATCCTCTTCTTATGAACATGCGGGTAATTGTCTGGCTCATAGTCATTTCCTGGATTGCAGGATTCCTCATATCTCTAAGTGAGGCTGCTCAGATCCTTAGGTTGCCTTTTTGTGGCCCCAATGCCATCCGGCACTTCTTTTGTCATATGAGGGCAGTGGTTAGGTTAGCCTGCACTGCCGATAATACGACTGAAGTGGCGATCTCTACTATCACCATGCTGGGTTTGGCCGGCAGCCTTCTGTTCATTATATTGACCTACATCTTAATTCTCTCCACCATCCTGCGCATTCCCTCCACTGAAGGCCGCCAGAAAGCTTTCTCCACCTGTGCCGCCCACCTCATTGTGGTAAGTGTGCACTATACATTTGCCTCCATCATTTATTTCAAATCAAGCACAGCTGACACATTAGAGGATGACACGCTGATGTCCATACCCTACACCATAATTACTCCATTTCTCAGTCCCATTATCTTTACTTTGAGGAACAAGGAAATCAAGGTTGCAGTAAAGAAGGTAATCACTAAAAAGGTACTTTCCCAAAAGATATGAATACAATAAATGCAAACAGATTCCATTTCAAACAAATTGCATTTGTGGTTGTTTCAGTGAATCCCTAGGTTGTGTTGCAAATGTTGCTCTTAAGTTATAAATTGTCTTATAAGAAGAAAACAAAAGCAATGTGTTGTCAAAAGAGCTGAAATTGTTGGAAAATATTTACAATAACAAGTCACAAAGAAGTGCTGAGGACAACATCCTGGTATTTATTGGCTAATGAACATCTGAAGAGGGTTCAAACCCATGATCTTAATGCAGACCAGATGAAATACACTTGAATTTCCTGATAAGTGTTCATTTAGCAATTTCATGATGAAGTTTTCCTCCTTTGGTTCATGGTTGAGGTCAGTGTTGGGGTGTCCTGGAAGTCTGATGGTTTCAGAGTATGGCCCTTTCTGATGTGACTCATTTTTCCTTTGTGGCAAAGTCATACCTATATAGAATGCACACCGTTTACATAGTGGCATATCAGTCAAGGAAAAAAACAAACCGTTCAATGAACAGTTAATGAAGTTCAATACAAACTCATAATAAATAAATAAACAAATAAATACATCATAATAATAATTTACCAGAAATGTCTGCTGAGATAGGAAGGTGGCTGTTTCCTTACCCAGTGCAACAGCTCTAGGCAGCAGCTTCTTTTATAATTTCTGCCGCAAACTAAGGCAAGCCAGCTGGTCTCACTCGGCTCTGGACAGAACACAAGCACTCCCTTGCAAACTTTGCTGCCACTACTATAACCAATGACATTACTAAGGTTGGAGTCCAAGCTAACCTCCCCACCCCAACACTGTTGTAGCATGTGGCTGGGAGGACAGGGGTGCTGAGCGTTTTTGGCCTCTCAAAAATTGTTTGGGTCACTCCCAATGTTCCCTACTATCAGGGGGTAGAGGAGGCCAAGCATGGAGCCGAGTGCAGCTTCAGTGGCCAGCTCCTCCTCCTGCTGCCATGGAAGGCTGCTGAGGGAGAGAGGAGGAGTCGCTAACCACTGCATTCAGCTCCATCCTCTTGCTCCTCCTGAAATGTCACCCAGCCTGCCTCATCACCCAGCTCCCTCAATATTTGGCACAAGTTGGCGCCTCTGTGGGGAACAGCAGCAGTTCTGAGGGTTGTTAGGAGGTTTCTTACTACCCTCACAAAGTTATGGTTCCCTGGGAAGAGGGACACAATATTACACCACTCTAAGAACTGTAGCTCTGTGTAGCTCTCAGCACCCTTAACAAACTGCAATGCTCATGAGCCTTTAGGGGGAAGCCATGACAGTTTAAAGTGCCATGATGCTATCTTAAATGTATAGTGCAGATGGGGCCCGTGTTAGGAGAGGGCCTTACTGCAAGAACACAGGAACTCTCAGATTCTGGCCTTTAATCAAAGTAATGGGGTCAAGGAGGATGAGTCCTCTCTTTCTGAATTCTTGTGATGAGATACTGAATTCCATAATAAGGCATCTTGCAACATGGTGCCGGGGGTTGGAGGGGGGAGGGGAGAAACAGAGGGAGTGATGTGAATTCTGACAGAATGCTTTCTTTTGGCCACTTACTAAAAAACCCGGATGTGCTGCTACCCCAACACAGATAGAAACACTAATGCACATCACAGTTTTCAGCTCAAAACTGCCCATTTAACAGTGAGTTGTGCTTTTGAAATGCCACAAGAGATCTGAGATAAATCCACTGAAAAGCAGAGCTCACGTGTAAGAGGCATTTGTGCCATCCACCCAATGACTGTCTCGTAAGAGTGGAGCATGCTCTAGTTATCTCCCGCTTGGACTACTGCAATGTGCTCTACGTGGGGCTACCTTTGAAGGTGACCCGGAAACTGCAATTAATCCAGAATGCGGCAGCTAGACTGGTAACTGGGAGTGGCCGCCGGGACCACATAACACCGGTCCTGAGAGATCTACATTGGCTCCCAGTACGTTTCAGAGCACAATTCAAAGTGTTGGTGCTGACCTTTAAAGCCCTAAACGGCCTCGGTCCTGTATACCTGAAGGAGCGTCTTAACCCCCACCGTTCAGCCCGGACACTGAGATCCAGCGCCGAGGGCCTTCTGGTGGTTCCCTCGCTGCGAGAAGCGAAGCTACAGGGAACCAGGCAGAGGGCCTTCTCGGTGGTGGCACCCGCCTTGTGGAACGCCCTCCCATCAGAGGTTAAAGCAATAAACAACCACATGACCTTTAGAAAACACCTGAAGGCAGCCCTGTTCAGGGAGGTTTTTAATCTGTGATATTTTAATGTATCTTTATATTTGTTGGAAGCCGTCCAGAGTGGCTGGGGAGACCCGGCCAGATGGGCGGGGTACAAATAATAAATAATAATAATAATAATAATAATAATAATAATAATAATTATTATTATTATTATTATTCCACGCCCTTTCTGTTGTCATGTATCATAACGCTAATCCACTGTGAGGTCTTCTCTTTCATGTTATAAACGAGAAAATCCTAGAAAAAAGATAGAGAATTGATGGATTTTCTCCTCACCCGCTCCTCAGTGTTCCCAGCAGTGGGCCTGGGGACTACACCCCACGTGTCTCTGTACAAATGTGAGTAAATCATATGCACATGTTCACATAGCTCAGGAGTAAGCACACACTTAGCATGCTGAGGGATGGGCAAACTTCTGCCTTCCTGTTTTTGTTGTCCTTTCAGGCCTCACATTGGCAACTTAAAATGTAGTTAGGTTGTTCTTTTTCGCAATTCCAATTGAAGATGGTTTGGACGGGGGGTGTGTGTATACATTGACACATGGTGCTTCATAAGAAACAACAGGATTGATATTAATTGCTTCTAACATCACGAGCTCACTGCTTCCCAAACCAGAAGCAGCAGCACACTGGATGCAAAGTAAACAGTGTTCTCCTGCTCTTTTGGATGTGACGGCCATTTTGTGTGATTCCACTCCACATGGGAGCCATTTTGTCTGTGGCACCCACTGCATTTCCATTTGCCCCAAAAGGTTGCTGACATCGGGTTTACCATTGTGCTGGTCTCCTAATTCACAGGACCATCAAACACATGGAGCGTGCGGGAAAGGGCTTGGAAAGGCCACACACATTGATCAGAAAAACAATGCCTCAGAAGAGAAGAACGGGACAACATGATTTATCCTGATTACTTGTGCTAGCTGCCATAAATGTAACTTTCTACTACAGTATACTGAACTCTGTTCTTTTCCTAGTAGAGGAAGGTTTTTTTTCCTGAACAGTGAAAGATACATTATTGAGGGCTAGACAAGGGTGGTAATATGACTTAGCAGAAGTCAATGCTTCATAACATCGATCAATAACTTGTTAATCACTACATCAGGGGTGCCAACATGAACAAAATATTGGGGGTCTCCGGTAAGCCCCACCCCGTATAATCATTCACAACACACACCCCATTGGAATGGCAATGCCCATCAACTTTGGGGGACCCTTCCACCTCAAATATGGGAAGTCACCCCACTGGAAAAACTAACCAATAAATAACAGTTGTTGAGGGAACGGGAACAAAAGGATAGCTTCACAATGGTTTGGCTTAGTTTTATTATGTATGCAAGTCTTCCAGATAATAATCAATCCCTCAAAAAACATTGTATAGCTCTATATGGCTAGAGTGATCCTACAAAAGGAAAAGGCCTTGGGATTCCATTCCCCCCCCTTTCCCCCCACATTCACATTCACACAAACACATCCTGTTATCCATTACCTAATAAAAGAAACACTTAGTTCATTAATAATCATCCCTGCTCCAGACTCACTTGAATCTCTTAAGTTTTTTACTAGATGACTGCCACTCAAATAAAGCTGACCTCTTATCATTAATAAATATCGTCTTGTTTTCTATTAATAGATTTTCTGGTTTTTTTCCTTTTTTGTTGACACTTGATGCTTAATAGTTATAATATTATGCTTTCTCAATCAGAAAAGTTTCTTTTCTCTTTTTTTGGCATTTTGTATTTTTTTGTATTTTCCAGATTTAGAGTATATAAATGTTCTACATTGTTAAGGGGCTGAATTGTTAAAATCAAATAAAAATTATTATTATTATTAGTTTAAAAAGAGCTGTCATATAGAAGATGGAGCAAGATTGTTTTCTCCTGCTCCGGAGGGTAGGACCCAAACCAAGGGATTCAAGTTACAAGAAAGGAGATTCTGACTAAACACCAGGAAGGACTTTCTGACCATAAGAACTGTTCAACAATAGAATGGAATCCTCTGGAAGTGGAATGAAAATCTTCCTTGGAGGTTTTTAAGCAGAGGTTGGATGGCCAACTGTCATGGGTGCTCTAGTTGAGACTTTTGCACTGCAGGAATTTGGATGGCCCTCAAGGTCCCTTCCAACTGTACAATTATATGATTCTATAAAAACAACACCACCTCAGGCAACTGTTTATATGGTCTACAAAAGAATCTCAACTAAAAGTTATAGATTTTTAAAGAATGTAGCCATATTAGTCTCTTGCAGCAAAGACAACCCAAGTCTCTTTTGGTGCATTTGACAAAGTGGGCTTAAGTCAGCAGCAATTCTTTATTCTTGAAAGTTTAGTCCTGAAGAAGGATTCAAGAAGTGGACCAAGCATGGCTCAATGGACAGACAGGATCCAAAAACTTAAGAGTACCATTTCATATCTCAGTTTGGGATGAGCTTAACTGGCTATGCATGTAAGAAATAGCTGTGCATGTAGATGAAGAAATATGACTAATTGGAAAATGCTAAGTATTGTCTTTAACTCAAAAACATTGGCCTTATGAGTTTCTGAAACTTGAACTTAATTTTGTTTTTTGTAGTAAATAACAAATGATGAAATATCTGATATGCTTTCCTTTCTTAAACATCTCCTGAGCCAAATTAGTGTAATTTCCCCACAGGCCTCGCTCCCCGAAGATCTCTGGGATCTTGACGCTGAATGCCCACAACCTATGAAGAGGGTTAAACTCCCTTTCTCTCTTTTACTTTTTGGAATGGCATGTTAAACTTATTGCATGTTTAGGGGGTGGCATACTGTCCACCCATTCCTTTGCAACAGGACCACAGATTTCAGTGGAAATAGTGGCAAGACATTTTGGTCCTTACTTGGATTTTCTCTCATTTTTACTGTGGCCAGTTGTAGTTTCCTCCTTCTCTTTTTATTTTTGCAGCTCCAGATCAGAAACTGAAGGTAAGCCGCCTGTTATTGGGATAATTCTGACAATCAGAAAGTGTTTGAGAACTCATTTAAGCCATTGGCTTAGTTTTCAAACAATGTTTCAGGGAACTCCAACATTCTTTAGGGTTCTTCAATGAGAACAACAGAGATGGTTTACTAAGCATCCTTGAAAGTTCCACTTGTTTCCATCACTATTGATCTTCTCTCACATTCTGGAGTGCCAAAGCATTATTGCATGACCTCTAATGAGGCTGAATTACCTGGGAAACTAGCTGTTGACCATCTCAGGTATATGGCAATGTCCTTAAAAAAAAGAAATCATTTTTTGCCTTCTTGTTGATCCACACAGGGGTGTACAGTTGGAAAGTGTATAATTTTCAACCACTGCAATAATTGGAAGTGATCTGGGAATGGAGAAGAATGCCTCAGGCAATGAACTTAATAGAGGTATGGTGCAGGAGAGGAAAGGGGCAGTGTCACTCTCCCCAACACACCTTAGACTACTGAAGTAAAATCTCACCAACCCTCTGTCCAGGTTGGGTGGTATTCAACTACCGTAAGTCAGCTTCTGCCCACTTTGAGTGATATTCAAGTAAGTATTACTCAGTGTAGACTGCTGAAATTAATAAACATACCTAAGTTAGGGGCTCTGAATAAAACTTAGTTAAATACCATCCTTTATATAGTAAAAGTGTGGACCTGTAAATGATAGACCCTCCATGAATCAAAAACGTAGTTGAATACTTTGCCACTAAACTAATTGCTTCAGAATAAAATCCAAAGTGCTATTGCAGCTAGTTTTTCCATGTATTATTTATGGAGAGCCAGTTTTGTGCAAATAGGCAGAGAAAACTAAAAATGCTGTGATTAAGCATTTAAGAAATTAAGCCTGCAGAAAGAAGCATCATTTAAATCCCTGGAGTCAGACAAGATGCTAGGTAGATCTGTCTTTGAGTCCTTTTCTTTGAGCCAGTCAGTGTATTGTGTATTATTATTATTATTATTATTATTATTATTATTATTTATTGAATTTATATACCGCCCTATACCTGGAGGTCTCAGGGCAGTTGACAGGTGTAGACAATCATAAGGCAGATGGACCAGTTGTAAAATGGATGGAGTCAGAACTTTTGAAGGTTGAGCCCTGTCATGCATAGTTTGCTGGTAAAAAAGTTATAATTGATTTATTAAAATTTGTAATTATTAAACTATAACACAACAGATGGTTAAAAAGGGATTATGATGCAATCTAGGTTTGCTCATAGTGATTTTTTAATAACTAGTAACAATATAAAAGATCCATACTGCTCATTGTCCGTAAGACTGAGCCTTGTGTTTGCTAATTGTGATCTTCTTCTTTCCAAGGTGCTGGTATAACACAATGAAGAAGAATCACACACAAGTGACAGAATTCATCCTGCTTGGGTTCTCTGTACCTCCAGAGATACAGATTGTGTTTTTCATCCTGTTCCTGCTCATGTACATCCTAACCCTGATAGGAAATCTGCTGATAATGTCCGTTGTTTATTCTGATCGGAGCCTCCATGTTCCCATGTACATCTTCCTCTTTGCTTTGTCTTGCTCTGAAACCTGTTACAGTTTAGTCATTGTCCCCAAAATGCTGGTTGATTTGATAGCAAAAGTCAGAACCATCTCTTTTGCAGGCTGTGCTGCACAAATGTTTCTTTTCCTTGGACTGGGTGCAACAAACTGTCTCATTCTTACATTTATGGGCTATGATCGGTACCTGGCGATATGCCACCCCTTGCGCTATCCTCTTCTTATGAACATGCAGGTAATTGTCTGGCTCATAGTCATTTCCTGGATTGCAGGATTCCTCATATCTCTAAGTGAGGCTGCTCAGATCCTTAGGTTGCCTTTTTGTGGCCCCAATGCCATCCGGCACTTCTTTTGTCACATGAGGGCAATGGTTAGGTTAGCCTGCACTGCTGATAATACGACTGAAGTGTCAATCTCTACTATTGGCATGATTGGTTTGGCCGGCAGCCTTCTGTTCATCATTTTGACCTACATCTTAATTCTCTCCACCATCCTGCGCATTCCCTCCACTGAAGGCCGCCAGAAAGCTTTCTCTACCTGTGCCGCCCACATCATTGTGGTAAGTGTGCACTATACATTTGCCTCCATCATTTATTTCAAATCAAACACTGCTGACACATTAGAGGATGACACACTGATTTCCATACCCTACACCATAATTACTCCATTTCTCAGTCCCATTATCTTTACTTTGAGAAACAAGGAAATCAAGGTTGCAGTAAGGAAGGTAATCACTAAAAAGGTACTTTCCCAAAAGCTATGAATACAATAAATGTAAACAGATTCCATTTAAACCAAATTGCATTTGTGGTTGTTTCAGTGAATCCCTAGATTGTGTAGCAAATGTTGTTCTTAAGTTATAAATTGTCTTATAAGAAGAAAACAAAAGCAATGTGTTGTCAAAAGAGCTGAAATTATTGGAAAATATTTATAATAACAAGTCACAAAGAAGTGCTGAGGACAACATCCTGCTATTTATTGGCTAATGAACATCTGTAGAGGGTTCAAACCCATGATCTTAATGCAGACCAGATGAAATTACACTTGAATTTCCTGATAAGTGTTCATTCAGCAATTTCATGATGAAGTTTTCCTCCTTTGGTTCATGGCTGAGGTCAGTGTTGGGGTGTCCTGGAAGTCTGCTGGTTTCAGAGTATGGCCCTTTCTGGTGTGACTCATTTTTCCTTTGGGGCAAAGTCATACCTATGTAGAATGTAGGATGGCACGGCTGTGTGGGCTCCATGTTTGTGTCTCTGTTGCGAGGCCTGTTGCTGCTGCAATAATAGATGGCTGTGTGTTTTGGAGTGCTCTTCTGGAAGGATTCTCATGAGTAGTCACAAACACACACACACACACCAGATCCAGAACAATAAACTGATCTATAGATTTTGTGCATAGCATTCTGTAACTGATTGAGGATGTACACCAATACCAAACAGAAGATTGTTCAGTAAGAACTACGAAGAGCCTGCCAGACACAGGCAAGCTGCATGCTCTTTTCACAAATAAACAGATTGGAGGAGTCGCACAAGACATTACTCCACTTATGGTTCTCTTCTTGCTCCATGACAACACAGTCTTCTTTTGAATCATGGCCAACTTTGCTAGTCAGTTTAAAAGGTCCCCATTGTCTGAAAAAAAGAAGAAGCAGCAGCAAACATTTGCCTGGTGATGAACTTGCCAAACTGTCAGTTCTCACTTGCCTCCCCTATGGTTACTCTTCACATGCTCACCTCCTTCCCCACCCACCAATAAATGCCCTTTGCCCCTTCAGTGCCATTTCTGATGCTTTTCTTTCAAGTGCTGATTTTGATTTAGTATTTGCATGCTGCTCTTCCAACAACAAAGCTGAACAACGAAGTAGACAAGACTACATTTCCATCTAAAGAACCAGAGCTAAAGAACATAGTGGCATATCAGTCAAGGAAAAAACAAACCGTTCAATAAACAGTTAATGCAGTTCAATACAAACTTAATAATAATAATAATAATAATAATAATAATAATAATAATAATAATAATAAATTTACCAGAAATATCTGCTGAGATAGGAGGGGGGCTGTTTCCCTACCCAGTGCAACAGCTCAACCCTAGGCAGCAGCTTCTTTTATAATTTCTGCCACAAACTAAGGCAAGCCAGCTGGTCTCACTCGGCTCTGGACAGAACACAAGCACTCCCTTGCAAAGTTTTCTGCCACTACTATATTACCGAAGTTGGAGTCCAAGCTCACCTCCCCACCCCAACAATGTTGTGGCATGTGGCTGTGAGACCAGGGGCACTGAGCTTTTTTGGGTCAAGGAGGATGATTCCTCTCTTTCTGAATTCTTGTGATGAGATACTGAATTCCATAATAAGGCATCTTGCAACATGGTGCCGGGGGTTGGAGGGGGGAGGCGAGAAACAGAGGGAGTGATGCGAATTCTGACAGAATGCTTTCTTTTGGCCACTTACTAAAAAACCGGATGTGCTGCTACTCCAACACAGATGGAAACACTAACGCACATCGCAGTTTTCAGCTCAAAACTGCCCATTTAACATGGTTAGCCAGCTGTGCTTTTGAAACATCATGAGAGATCTGAGATAAATCCACTGAAAAGCAGTGCTCACGTATAAGAGGCATTTGTGCCATCCACCCACTTCCACGCCATTTCTGTTGTCATGTATCTTAAGCCAATCCACTGTGGGGTCTTCTCTTTCATGTTATAAACGAGGAAATCCTAGAAAAAAGATAGAGAATTGATGGATTTTCTCCTCACCCGCTCCTCAGTGTTCCCAGCAGTGGGTCTGGGGATACACCCCACGTGTCTCTGTATGATGTGAGTAAATCATATCCACAGGTTCACATAGCTCAGGAGTAGAGCACACACTTAGCATGCTGAGGGATGGGCGAACTTCTGCCTTCCTGTTTTTGTTGTCCTTTCAGGCCTCACATTGACAACTTAACACGTAGCTACCGTAGGTTGTTCTTTTTCGCAATTCAAACTGAAGGTGGTTTGGACGGGGTGTGTGTGTGTGTGTGTGTGTGTGTGTGTGTGTGTGTGTACATTGACACGTGGTGCTTCATAAGAAACAACAGAATAGATATGAATTTTTTCTAACGTCATGCTTCCCAAACTGAATGCAGAGCAAACGGGAATGTGTTCACACAGCCAGAGATTTCTTGTCTCCAAGCCCCAACTTTGGGACAGTGAATTTTAACTCTTGCAAAACAGTTACCTTATTTTTCCGTCTATAAGACGCCCCCATGTATAATATCCCCCACCCCCATTTTGGGGGACTCAATTTTAAGAAAATGAGGGGAGATGGCCCAGTGTTGTTGAGCCTCTCCCCCCACGCAGCTGTGGGCAGGAAACACTCCCTAGATCATTTCCCATGCGCAGTGGCATCGGGGGAAGTTGCACTCCTGCCAACGAACTGGCTGGCAGCACGCAGCTTCTCCCCCCCCAACCACACATCTGTGGGTAGGAAACACCCCACCCCACCCCGCAATGGCTCCCCGCTCACTGCAGCATCGGGGGAAGCCGCCCCCCCATGCCACTATCCGTGTATTGGACGACCCCAGTTTTTGACATGATTTTAGAGTAAAAAAACCTTGTCCAATACACGGGGGGGGGGCGGTATCTTCTTTTAACAATTTAGAACATAGAATGCTGACATTAGAAGAACATCTTTATTTACTTCTTTTATATATTTATTGAATTCATATCCTGCGTTCCTCCTGAAGCAGCCCAGGGTGGCAAACACAACAACATTTCAAAAACTAAACAGCCAAACAATTAAAGCATTCTAAAACAATTACAATTGAAAACATCTAAAAGCAGTTACAGGTAGAAACATTACTAAAGACCTCATTCCCTCCAGTGCTCCCAGGGTTGCCTTTTATGTTATGCCTTTTTATGACTGTGGATTTATGCCGACAGCTTTAAAAGTTCTGTTGTGCTACCATTTACTGGTTGGTTTTGTGATCATTTTTCTTTTGCCACTGGAATATACGAGGAACAAAGGCCTTTGGGGGGCAGGTGGAAGCAAGCAGTACAATTTTGGAGGTCCTGCTTTAGAATTTTAAATAAGTATCACTGGAGAGTGAAAGCATTTAGGAGGTATGCAAGGAGCAGCTTACTTGTACTGCAGAATCTCCAGAAGCACGTCTGGGAGAGACCTCAGCCTGAGAGACCCCAGAGAGCCTCTGCCAGTCAGAAGAGTCACTGGCAGACCAGGAGGACCAAAGACACCTCAGTAGGAGGCATTTTTGTTTAGTTTGTTTACATTTGATGCAAAAGAACCAAAGTACAAGTTTGCTTTCTTATTGAACTTTCTTTACTGCAATAAACATCTACTTTTGTTTGATCATAATGAAAAACAAATTGTTATAGATTTGTGGAGGGGGACTTCCTCTAAACCCTAGAAATTAATAAATTTGATTATTTAGAGTACTGAAGGGAAGATTGCAAGCCAGTGGGGGGAAACAGGTTAAGCTTCCTTTCCAAGCCAGCTCTTCACCTGGGCATTAAACATGACAAAAGTTGTTGATGGCCCTCATACCTACGGGACCGCCTCTCCTGGTATGCCCCGCGGAGGACCTTAAGGTCCACGAATAATAATACGCTGGAGGTTCCAACCCATAAGGTGGCTAGGTTGGTCTCAACCAGGGCCAGAGCTTTCTCAGTCTTGGCCCCAATCTGGTGGAACGCACTGTCTCAAGAGACTAGGGCCCTGCGGGATCTGATAGCCTTCCGCAGGGCCTGCAAGACGGAGCTGTTCCACCTAGCTTTTTGTTAGTTCGACCCAAACTGACCCTCGTGCTATAATATAATACTGTAAATAAGACTCTCTCCTATTCTTTCATATTCATGGGCTGCTGCGTTAAGATGGTTTTTAATTTTTAATCTTTTAATCTGTACAGTTAATTAATTGTTTTTCTTTTTATGCTTGATGTTTTTATTGTGATTTTAGTGATGTGAGCCGCCCTGAGCCCGGCGTTGCCGGGGAGGGCGGGGTATAAATAAAAATTATTATTATTATTATTATTATTATTATTATTAAGGATTATTGGGCTTGGGCAGACAGAGGTTGCCATGGTGATGGGGTGTGTGTTTAAGGAGTCAGGAAAGGAGAGTCTTCAGAGCAAGGTGGGCTGGGAAGAAGAAGGGGAAGAAGAAAGAGTGAGTTCCATCTTGGGCAGGTTGGCTGAAGACTGGCTGGGAGAGATGTCTTTGACTCCTGTGCTGCACTGGCTCTGGGAAACAAGTCCTGCTTGAGATCACCATGCTGTAAGATCGGGACTCCCAACATGCAGACTGAAGGTGTAAATAGGTGAATAAACTATATTTCTCAAAGTCTCTGCCATTTCTCAATTCTCCAAAGGAACACAGACCCTGGGTGAGTGCCTGGAACTACCTGGAATCTTGTTACCACTCAGGGGTGGCACCCAACTTTTGTGGCAATATAAAAGACAGCATTTCATTTGAGAAGAAAGTAGAATTAATCGGAATAGCTTTCATTCGGGGCTCCCCAAGCTGGTCTTTAACTACACCTTTCCATGAGGTTACACCTAGCAGGTGTTTTTGTGTGCTGCCCTCCTTATTGTTCTGATTGGGAAGATTCAAGGTAGGTTGCAAACATAACATTCCTGGTAGCAGAAGAGGAGCTTCTTGTGCAAGACATCCATCACAGGGAAAACTCACCTGTTCCTTTTCACTATCTATAGTCACCAGATCTGCACTCAGGTCTTGGCAGCTGCTCCTGGCCTTTTCCCAAAGGACTTGTTTTCTGGAGTAGTAGTAGCATTTGTCCTGGAATTCATGCCAATTGAATGCACATATTGGAAAGCCTGCAATACACAGATCCGCGAAATAATGCAGCACAGAATGAATGCCTCGTTGTTTACAGGATGTTTTTGTGACTGGCACCATATACCGCTACAGATGGACCTGTAGGTCTTTTCTGTTCATCCATATTGTAGTACACGATGCCGCCACCAGCGCCTTCCCCATTGCTAGTCTGGCCTCTAGACTACAGTGGTACCTCGGGTTAAGTACTTAATTCATTCCGGAGGTCCATTCTTAACCTGAAGCGTACTTAACCTGAAGCACCACTTTAGCTAATGGGACCTCCTGCTGCTGCTGCGCCGCCAGAGCACGATTTCTGTTCTTAGCGGAGTTTTTAACCTGAAGTGTACTTAACCTGAAGCGTACTTAACCCGAGGTACCACTGTATTACTGGACTGGCAACAAAACTCTTTAGCATCCTGACTGATGCTAATTGATTCATACAGTAGCTTGAGCATTACATAACATTAGAACATAAGAAGAGCCTGCTGGACCAATGGCCCATCTAGTCCAGTACTCTATTCTCACAGTGGCCAACCAGATGCCTTTAGAAAACCCACAAACAGGATTTGAGCACAAGAGTACCCTCCCTGCTGTCCTGCGGTTTTGAGCAACTGTAGAGGCAGATAAGAGCCATCATGCTAAGCAGCCATTGATAGTTTCATCCTCCATGAATTTGTCCAATCCTCTTTTAAAGCCATCCAAGTTGGTGGCCACCATTGCCCCCAATGGGAGCAAATGCCATAGTTAAACTATGTGCTGAATGAAGTACTTTTTTCTTCTATCTGCCCTGAAACCTCCAAGATTCCACTTCATTGGATATCCGAGAGTTCTATCGTTATAAGAAAGGGAGAACAACTTTCTCTACACACTTCACCCATGCCATGCATAATACTATGAATTTCTATCATGTGACTACTTGCTTGCCTTTTCTCTAAGCTAAAAAGTCCCAAGCACTGCAGCCTTTCCTCAGAGGGGAGTCACTCCATCCTCTTGATCATTTTGGTTGCCCTTTTCTGAACTTTTTCCAACTCTAAAGCATCGGAATCGGAATCCAGGCTCAACATATGCATGTGCGCTTGCCGGTCCTTGTCAGTTTTTGACATAGCAGGACGGGAGCTAGTTTCCTCCATGGCTCTTCTTCAAGAACAGAACTGGTGAGCAGAGCTCAGTCCTCTTGGAAAGGCACCATCAAGTTTAAGAGATCACTGTAACCAACCACAGGCTTTCAGTATTAGGGCTCCTATACAATACAGTGAATGCCTGGGTACAATTTCAGCAGCTAAGTCACGCCTTGCCACAAGTCTGCAGAGGTCTGAAAATCTATGAAACCCTAAGGGACAGGAGTTTTAATATTGAAAGGATGGCCAGACCATGTCACGTTCTTTTCTGCAACTGCTGTAAGACTTGGTCAGTGAACCCACAAACATAAACCCCAGCTGATCCAGCCCTGGAGCAGTCATTGCCCATGGCCTGCTATGGAGGATGCAGACTCAAGCTAGCAATTAGCTTCAAACCTGGACTTACATCTGAGAAACGCAATCACAAAGGCAGCATTTGCCATTATCAGGGAAAAGATTGTCAGAAGGTAGATGACGAAAAAGGTTATCCTGTGGCGGTCCCATTTGCCAAAACTGGATGCAAACAGAGCTAGAAAGAAATGAGAAGACATTCACAAAAGTTACTGTAGGAACAGCTTGTTTCAATTGCCAGGCTACTAGGCAAGGGAAAGGCATCTGGGAGATTATCAATAGGATTATCAATAGGAACACATACTTTTCCAATGATTATCAATAGGATTATAGGATTTCCAATGATTATCAATAGGATTATCAATAGGAACACATACCTTTCCAATGATTCCCATATGATCTGTTTCTAAAATAATGTTGGTTGGCTTATTGTCCAAATGTATTTAACAGAGGTGTGCGTTATTTTTTTAAAAAAGAAAGACTTGGAATCTGGAGCTAACCCACAACCCAGCATCTATCTCATTCACATATCACCAGCATTGCTTTAAAAGTTAAAATAAAATATGTGCACAGGAGTCCCCTTGGTAAAGAACAAAAGGTTCTGTACCTACATTTATTAATTGTCAGAAGGATGGCTTTGGATTCTAAGTTTACATTGTGAGAGGAGGTTTCATGGCTGCCTTGTGCAGGAGGAAGGAGAGAGAGCAGGAGGAAGGAGTGGAGCTTAGGTGGTTAGTGGGAAACCACAAAGTGGATTTTCCCTGACTGTCTGTTAGTGTCATCCCTGCCCTCTACGGACTGGGGGCATGCAAGCTTACTGATACCCACTACCATATTCTATATAGACCAGAGTTTGCCAGCTTCTGGGGTCCAGTGGATATATTTGGAATTTTGAGAATGTGCCATGGGTAAGGTAGGTGGAACAACACAAAATGGCCACCTTAGGGTGGGGCAGTATACAAAATGGTTCCATGTCTAAAAAAAAAAAAGAGCAGAAAAAGAGACGGAAACACAAAAATGGTGCAAGCCCATCAATGGAAGAAAGGCACCTGCACCAGCCACCACCATCCTTGCTCACAGAGAAAAGTTATTTGCACTTCTGCTCAGAATAGAAGGGAGAGAGGGTGTCCAATGAAATGTGGGCATGTTTTAAGGGAGTGTGTTCAGTGTAGGAGAGGCCAAGCCAGTGCAAACAGGAAGAGCAAACAGTATCTTATGAATAATGGATTTTTGAGGGGATATTCACTGAGAAATTTCACAAGCCCTGTAGAAGACACTGTGCGCGCCATGCCGGCAATCCCTGAGACAGACAATAGTGCAGATCCCACCATTTCCAGATCTGCACTGTGCACATTCGAATATGAACGGTGGTCATGCAACTCTAATGCTCTTGGGTCATACCGGTAATTTCCAAGGGCAACATATGCGATGCTCCCTGAAAGGGCAGCCCATATTCTATGTTTTTCTGTCATTAACATTTTGATCTTGAGGGATGGGTAGAAGGTAGACCGGGGTCTACTGTTGGCTCTGTTTGTGATTTCCATTAGATTGGCAAAGGGCTTCTGATTCCCAATTGTTTAACAAAAGCAAACACACACACACACACACACACACACACACACCAAGAAGACAACCTTCAAATTAGGCAGGTAGCTGAGGAAGACAAAGAGTGGATTTTTGTGGGATAGGAATATGTGCTCAGTTATACCACCTTGAAAACAAATACCTGGGCTGAGCATGTACTCATCCTGTCTAAGGTTGTTTCCAGATAATCTGGAATTCAATTGAATTCCCACCTGCAAAATAGTCTGGAAGTGGTCTAAGTGTATGTCTGTCCCCAACATATGTTTTACTCCTGTCTTCAATTGGTATATCTCAGGGCTGAAATCTGCCCTCTCCTGTTTAGGAACACAAGAACAAGGAGGGAGGAAATTGCCTTTATCAATGATTTAACACTAGCCACATTTCTGAGGAGCATGTCAACTTAAAAACTGTTGTTTTCAGTATTGCACACTCCATTAGACATGTTTACATTTTTTTTAACATGTAAGAGGCAGATCATCTTAATATAATCTATAAAATTATAATCTATATTTCTCACCTTGCTCTATTTCCAGTTCTTTCTCTGGTAGTTTTCTCATCAGCATGTCCTCGTCTACGATGTAGTCATAACCCTGGTTGTTATTCTCACCACCAATAGTCACTGTTTCTAGAGAGAGAAAGGGCAAGTCTCAGGCATTCTGCACTTCAGGTTGAGTCTTCTTGCTCTATATTCTCAAATATGTACTTCCATCCCTCTTGCTCTCATAGAAGGCTACTGTCTCAGTGATCATAGATGGCCTGTGGACCATTGTAAGGAATTTGTATATCTATAGTAATGCTACTTAGTGGTTTATGAATGGTTTCCTTGACTTGTATGCTTGCTATTATGTCAGTAAAATATTTTCATACAATCAAAAATGAGTTGGGGAAATGCTGTTCAGAGAAAAGTCTCCCCTGAGCAAAATGTATATACAGTGGTACCTCGGGTTAAGTACCGTACTTCATTCGTTCCGGAGGTCCGTTCTTAACCTGAAGCGTACTTAACCTGAAGCACCACTTTAGCTAATGGGACCTTCTGCTGCCGCTGCGCCGCCAGAGCACGATTTCTGTTCTTAGCGGAGTTCTTAACCTGAAGTGTACTTAACCTGAAGTGTACTTAACCTGAAGCGTACTTAACCCGAGGTACCACTGTATATTGAAAGCTGGATATATATTGTCATACACAATGGTCTCTCTCCCTCCGTCGCATCTCACATATTTTATAGAATTTTTATTTTCAGTTAATGCACCTATAGAGGCATTCTTCCAAACACAGACCCATTTTTCTTGAGAGATGTTACTAGATCTCCCTCCCTTTAATTTTGTAGAGGCTGTTCTTGAGCTGGCTAGCACCTTGGTATCAAGATCTGCTCCTCCATGCAGCCTTGGACAGAGCTACCTGGCGAGGCCACCTAAAGGTGAGGCAGAACCCAGAAGGAAGAAAGCAGTAGCCACCCTTACATTACTCTACTTGACAATGGTACATGCTGGGAACTGTCAGAGCACCTACACAAATATTTTGAGGCTATGATGTTGCTAAAGCTTATGCTTTGGGAATGTAGAGTCTGTTCCTTTGAGCACATGATCAGCTCAGGAGAAATGAGGAAGCCACGGGACTGAAATTAGGGGAAAGGAAGCCGGTGTCAATGTTTACCTGTTCCTCCATGTTTCAAGGACATTTCCGAAGCATGGGACAGTTTCTCTGAAACAATGTCATTCTGATACTCTTCATTCTCATAGCTGTCATCCATGGTGGCCTCAAATCTTCTTCTGTAATGGTTTCCAAAGCAGCTAAAGCTCAGCAACCGGATACTTCTGCCTTCTTTCTATCACTATCAGCTTCCTCTATGTAACAAACCACAGGAAAGTCAGGCACCCCGATGCCTGACTAATGCCTCACTGCTCAAGGGAGGGGGGAATATATATTATTGTTAACTAGATAAAAGCCACTGGGAAAGTGCCATTCTCGCAGTCAAATCACCACTGCAGGAAAGGGGCAAGGGATAGCCCTTCCCTAGCTAAGGATGGCTGAACTGCTTAGTTGTGTACAGTCTAACTGTGTATGTGTAGTTACAGGTAGATAGCCGTGTTGGTCTGTCATAGTCAAAACAAAATAAAAAAATTCCTTCCAGTAGCACCTTAGAGACCAACTAAGTTTGTTCTTGGTATGAGCTTTCGTGTGCATGCACACTTCTTCAGATACACTGAAACAGAAGTCACCAGACCCTTATATATAGTGAGAGGGTGGGGAGGGGTATTACTCAGAGGGGTGGTGGGAATGGGTGATAGGCTGATAGATGTGGTAAACCTGTTGATGACTGTTAACGACTGCAATTACTTTTTTCCTGCTTTTTCCTGTAAGACTAATTGCAGTCATTAACAGTCATCAACAGGTTTACCACAGCTATCAGCCTTTCACCCATTCCCACCACCCCTCTGAGTAATACCCCTCCCCACCCTCTCACTATATATAAGGGTCTGGTGACTTCTGTTTCAGTGTATCTGAAGAAGTGTGCATGCACACGAAAGCTCATACCAAGAACAAACTTAGTTGGTTTCTAAGGTGCTACTGGAAGGAATTTTTTTATTTTGTGTATGTGTAGAATTGTGGTGGGATTGTTGCAGAGACAAAGAGCTAAAGCTTTCTTTCGCCATTAACAGTCCTGATCCAGCTGCCCCCTCAAAATATGGGTATACATATTCCTTTAATAAGAAAAAAAGACAGCTATGCAGTGGCAAAGTACATGACAAGCATCAACACTGTAGGAGGCAGTAGGCGCTATGAGGGGACATATTGTTTAGTTATTATCCTTCCTTGCTAACGTTAGTGAGATCAGCAGAGTACCAACCTTTGCAGCTTAAACTTGAAAACTAAGACAAGGTTGATTAAACCTTCTATAAACAACAATCCAGGATGCTTTAAGCAGATTGGGTTTTCCTGTTATTACACACTTTCTCCTCCTTAACACAAACTCATATTAGATTTTAAAGCGCTAAACAGCTTAGCCCCAAAATATCTGAAAGGCCACCTCCTTCTCTACACCCTTTCTCGGGTCTTAAGATCAGTAGAAGGGGCCTTCTTGGTAGTTCCACTGCCCTTAGGGGTGGTGGCAGCCTGGGAGAGGGTCCATGACCCCCTTCTAAGCTGTGGAATTCACTCCCCACAGTGGTGTGTCTGTCACTTTCACTATACAGTTTATGTTGTATGCTCAAGACACATCTATTTTTCCTGGCCTTTGACGGTTGTGGGGGTATATTTTTAGGACACACCCTATTCTTGTGATTGTGATTTGTTTTAAACTGTTTTTAACATTTTGTTTTAAGTGCTGTGAACCACCCTGGGACCTTAGGGTGAGGGAAGATAATAAATTATTAGTAGTAGTAATACTGTAGTACTGTAGTAATACTACAGTAGTAGTATTACTGAAGAAGAAGAAAGAGTTCTGCCAAGCAAGCTGTGCACTGAGTTTAGTGAATGGGGACTAGTTGTGGCGTGTAGGGATTTCTCATTGGTTTGAGGCTTCTCTTAGGCCCTTCTGTGTACAGCATACTGTCCCACTGCCCTGTCTCTGCTTTACACTTTGCTCCCTGTCAAGGGAACTCATTGTGTCATCAACACAGGGAACTGTGAGATTTTGCCTGCTGGGAATGTGTGTTTGGATCTAGTTTTTTTTTTAATAACACCCCAGGGATTCACACCCAAGGGTTCTGTAACAAGCAAATGATCCTCAAAGAGGCAAAATACCCTTGTGGTGACTTGTTTGCAACTTTCCTAACTGCACATTGTTATTTCTGCCCAACTTTTTGGAATAGCTTTCAGCGCAGCTTGTTAAACCACAAGTCAAGAACTGCCAAATTGCAGCACCTTCTCAATTTCATTTGCTAGTTTGCTTTAGCGAATGCCAGACCTGATTTCTTCACAATCCTGACTCAAGGCTTCCCATTCCCCTTTTAGACAAACATCCAATGTATCTGGATGTACATGGGGACCAAACTAGATGAGATGTGGGGCAAGATGTGAAGATGGGAGAGGGGTGGTTAACTCTTTGCCCCAGTCAGGGATGTAAGCAGGAACTATTTTCCATCCTGCCCTGCATTCATCACATTCACCACTGGTCCTGCTCCACTGCAGTTCACCTCCCCCCCCAAAAAAACTACGGTATGTTATTCATTCCACTGTCCACTGTGGTGAAATTACATTATTCCACCTCATTCATTTCAATGCAGAGGAAACACAATGGAAATGGAGGAAAAAGCATACTCCACATCATTTGTAGACTGAAAACAACAACAGCAAATACTAATTGTATTCACTGGATTGACTTCCATTCCAGAATGGGATCCAAAAGTGAACACCAGCAATTTCTGTTCCTGTTTCCATTTTTGTTAGAATTCTCCAACATCCCTAGTCCCAATTCCATGAACCACATGATCCCAAATCTACTGTGAGTTACCTACAGTGCACCTACAGTTTTCCAATGAATGGGCAATAAGTAGAGGGCCAGAGAGATAACAAACTTTCTTCCCCCTACACACAAACACACACAAAAGGAAAAGTGGTCAGGAGAGCCAGTGTGGTGTAGTGGTTAAGAGCGGTAGACTCGTAATCTTTAGGGAACCAGGTTCGCGTCTCCGCTCCTCCACATGCAGCTGCTGGGTGACCTTGGGCTAGTCACACTTCTCTGAAGTCTCTCAGCCCCACTCACCTCACAGAGTGTTTGTTGTGGGGGAGGAAGGGAAAGGAGAATGTTAGCCGCTTTGAGATTCCTTTGGGTAGTGATAAAGCGGGATATCAAATCCAAACTCCTCTTCTTCTTCAGTTTGCCTCTCAGATGAGAGTAAAGCAGGTGAAGCAGAAATGGAGGCAATCATAAGATGTGGGCATATTGTGGAACAGCACAAATGGGGGCTCTTGTAGATTTTAAAAACCACGATTTAGGATAACAGTTATAGCCAATTGCCCAAACTATATCCAAACAGAACTGCCCCTTGCTGAGCATGGCTTTGTTACTTCCTATGTCCATCTGCCAACAGCCATCAACTTAACCCTCCACGCTACAGTTTCGATTCAGCAAAACACTCATTGGACACTCATTGGACATCATTGAAATTAAAGCCCAAGAAGGGTCTCAAATGTGTATTTGAATTGAGGATATACAGGCACACACACCCTCCCGATTTACACGAGGGTTGTGCCCCTGGGCCCCGCACATAGGCCTGCCCTGGCCTGACCCATTCCCCACCCACCCCATTCCCCCCTCTTCCAGGTCTAAAATGACCTGCCATGTGCCAATTGAATGCATAAAATGGCCGCTTCCTGTCCCACCTGTGCAACACTATCCATGACAGTTCTTCATTTTGATTTTTTATTTGAATTTATAGCAACCTCTGTCCTAGAGATTCAAAGCAAGAAAACACATTAGTCACACTATTTTATTTTATTTTATACAGGACCATTTGTACAAACAGTTGAGCAATGTTAGACCTCTTTGTGGTCAACCACAGATACCAAATGCCAGATGAAAAAGAGGGAACTTAGTTTCCTCTAAGAAAGCCTCAGATTTGAGTTTGGTGAAGCATCAAAGGAGATTTCATAACTGCCGAAGAACACTTGCACACTTGAGTCCTATCATGCTCCTGAACCTTGCTTTCCCACAATCCACAGCAAATGTAATAATAGAGTGCTATATTATCCATGGCAAAGATCCTCATCTACTATTATACATAAGTTAAAACCCATTTTGCAAAGGCTAGTGGCAACATCAACTGGAAGATTATTTATTACAAATCCATTGCATTTTATTATTTCCTAGCAATCCTGGTGGGAGAATTACAAATAGCCTTCTATTTGCTCCTATAGGCTCTCCTATTTACTGTAATGTCAGTTTCTGTTCCCATGGTATGAGGAGCTTTAAATACTAAGTTTTGAACACAAAGAGATGGATGGATGGATGGATGGATGGATGGATGGATGGATGGATGAGGAGCTATGGCCCTTCTTGCACTGCTTGTCACCCCCACCAATCTCACAACCTCACCTCCCTTTATGCCTCGCTGAGAAGGAAAACTGCAGCTTGTTTTTCGTTTTGTTTTTAACATGTAGGCTTTCTTCTCTTCATGGCAACAGCAGCCATGGAGAACATTGCCTAGAGAAGCTAGCCTAAATTTTAAAACACTGGCTTTCTTCTCTTGGTGGCAGTCATGGGTTAAAGTCAGAAAAACATGAAAATAGTTTATTGTAATACCATTTCACTATTTTACAAAAAAAAAGCAAACAAACGAAAAACAAAACAAGAGAAAGTTCCAATAATGAAAGGGATCTTTCCTCTTGCAGGAACAGAAACTGACATGAAGAGAGAGATTATTCAAGGGGCAGTTAACAAGCTATTCATCGTTAACCTAGTAGTTGGGATCAACAGAAGGCAATAAAAAGGGACTAGTGTGCAAATGGAAAGTGTTTAGTTAAAGATGCAGAAGCCTTGTAATACCTTAAAGAACTTTCCATGTCCACACCTTGTATTTTATTGTAAAAAATAAAATTAAAATTAAGGGCTAGTGTGGCAACAACCCAGAACATAGAGGGTTTTTTTAAAAAAAAAAGGATCTGAAATCTTAGAAGAGCATCATAAGAGCCTCATGAGGGAATTCAGATTTTAAAACCTCGGAAAATAGAGAAAAAGATCTGCTAGCAATGAAATAATAGCAATGTAGGGATCAAATAGACCTCTTTGGAGGCATGGGCGTAGCCAGGATTTTTGTTAGGGGGTCAGGACTTTTGTTAGTGTGGGGAAGAACCAATGTGATTAGTCAGTTAGTTAAGTATTTCTATTGTTTTACTTGATCTAGAGGGGGCAGCTGTCCCCCACCCCCTAGGCTACGCTCATGCCTGGAAATGCCACTCCCAAGAAGGCCCTGTCTCAGATACCATCCTCTCCTTTTCATATGCTGGGGAGGCAGGGAGAAGAACTTATTAAATTATTGGGCTTTTCAATGAATGATTCATTAGGTTTTAAATTTGTGGATGTGAGAACTAGGTTAATCTAGCATGTTAATATAGAAGGGAGAGGGACTAGGACAGAAGACAAGAACTCTGGCTTTTATCCCCAGCTATTCTCCCGGCTTTTATTCCCAGGGTAGACAGTGAGTTCTAGTGGGTTATGGACAAGAGCTAAAAATCGTATGGAGAGTCCTAGCTTTCTGCTGACTCTCTGATGTAATACTGGCTGGATTTCATCACCTCAGTTCTAATGAACTGGTACTGGCGATTGCTACGCCCACCCACTAGCCAGAAGTGACTGTTGGAAGGTCTGTGAGAATGAAGAGCAGAGCGAGGGAGTCCTGATTGGCTCATGTCGAGTTCTCTTCCTGCTGGCCACACAGCTAGCAGCTCCATGTCTTTTCACAGATCCAGCCTTCTATGTTGTTGCCACATGGAATATCATTCCACCAGCCTCTAGGTATTATCTCGACACAGTCCTCCCCGTGGCCTTGATTGTTCGGCTCCCCTGGACCCCACTTGCTGCATATGGAAATATAACAAATAAACAAATGGCAGAGTCAATCAGTTCTGGTGAGATAGATTCTTAGACCTTAGCGAACCCTCCCTGATGCCCAGCAGTGAATGACCAAGCCCCCTGGGATTAAAGAAGAGGAGAAATGTGTCATCTTGTGTTTGGAGACTTTATGCTAGCCTCTTACTGGTCCCAGTTAGTCTTCGATTAGTTTTTAATGAAAACCAGTGTAGCCTCGCTAGCTGAGTTTCTGACCCTGACTCCCAGCTGGGAGACCCACACAGGGAATAGTTTTTTCAATGGGGTGTCAATGTGTCCACCTTCCAAATGCAACCTGCCAGCAAGCTCCTTCACCCACAGGCACAGAAGTAGCTAGGACTCAGCTATACAGCTGCAAATAAAATGTTTTAAGTCTGTTTTAAGTGCAATATACAAAATGACACTAGATGGCGATGGTGAGCCTTATGGAAAATTCCATGTATTTTTAAAAATGCTTTTTTTTAAAAAAAAAACATTTTCAGAACGGTTTTTATATGTGTGTAGATTCCACCCAGGTTGGGTTAAAAAATGGAACAAAGTTGATGCTAGACTTACGTATAAGTTGTAGGACTTCCATCCACCCAGGTAAATTTGTTTTCTGTTTCAATGTCATGGAGACCAATCCAGTAGTTTTTTTGTTTTAGGTTTAATCCGAGAAATCTCTGAAACACAAACCATATTTAATTCTCGGAGTTGAAATGTACTGTCAGGGGCTGGCCGGGTTCCAAAGCAGTGCCAGAGGAAACAGCTGACCTAGACAGGGCTCAGCTGATGCCTGAAGAGTTATTGAGGGTCTGGGATCAGGAACAGGCACAGCCCCTGCTGACGCCAGAGGCGATAATGAAGCAATGGGAGGAAGCCCCTACCAGGGCTCTAGCACAGCCAATGGGAAGGGATCAAAACATGGAGACCGGGAAGGAGTTGGGGCTGAGAGAGCCTGCCAGAGCATCAGACACCACCAGCGTGGATGATGAAAGTGAAAGGGAAGGGGCAGGCGCCGACCCGCCCAAGTCGAGGGCACGGAAACGGAAAAAGGAGAGGCGGCGCCTAGGATTCCTGAAGCTCCTATGCTGGGGGCGGAGCCAAAAATCGGTACTTGAGGGATCTGACTCGGATGGGTCGGATGCATAGTTGTAACGTCTGAACTGCTTAATGCTGTAAATAAAGCAATTAGTTTAGCAGACGGTGTTTGTGGATGCTTACTCCCGAGGAGGCCACACATCCTTCTCACATGTACAATATGGAATATACATCCTACCACAACTAGTAACACAGTGTTCTCTCAAAATGTAAGGCTGAGATGCAACATCAAGCTCACACTGCCAGAAACGTGACTGACTACACGCCTCTGTATCAAACACAAACTTTACAGGTACAAAGGCCCATGTTCAATACCTCATTAAAAAAGCTTAAAGATATTGTGTAACTAACCCCACCGTCCAGCCCGGACACTGAGATCTAGCGCCGAGGGCCTTCTGGCGGTTCCCTCACTGCGAGAAGCGAAGCTACAGGGAACCAGGCAGAGGGCCTTCTTGGTAGTGGCGCCCGCCCTGTGGAACGCCCTCCCATCAGAGGTCAAAGAGATAAACAACTACATGACATTTAGAAAATACCTGAAGACAGCCCTGTTTAGGGAAGTTTTTAACCTGTGACATTTTGATGTATTTTAATGTTTGTTGGAAGCCGCCCAGAGTGGCTGGCGGGACCCGGCCAGATGGGCGGGGTACAAATAAATTTATTATATTATTATTAATTAATAATAATAATAATAATAATAATAATAATAATAATAACAGTGCTAGGGGCTATCTCTCCTTGAGATCTTAAAGAATCACTGCTAGTTAGTGCAACATATATATTTTAAGAAACACCAAAATAGGGCAACTCCTCCCACACGACAACAACAACAACTACAACAACAACAACTACAACAACAACAACAGAAGAAGAAGAAGAAGAAGAAGAAGAAGAAGAAGAAGAAGAAGAAGAAGAAGAAGCAGCCCAGTGATGTTCAAGCACCAGAATCACAGCAAGTTGGGTGCCAGCTGGGAGAGAGTTTACTCAATTGTGGATTGCTTTTCTTCCAAAGGGAATATTTTGGGTTTCTGTATTGTTTTCTTATGATACCTTTTCCTTATAACTCCTTACTTTTCTTTCATCTTAGTCCACATCTGCACCATACATTTAAAGCAGTAAGTTGTTAGAAGACCCCTGTTCCCCTCGCAGAATTGCAATACCCAGCATTCCCTGGGTAGAAGGATTTATTGTTATACCACTCTGGGAACTGAAATCCTCTTGAGGCAAATAGGAGGTCTCCTAACAACTCGCAGTACCCTTGACAAACTATAGCTCCCATGATTCTTTGCAGGAAACCATGATTGTTTAAAGTCGTATGCTACTGCATTATATGTACAGTATAGTGTGGATGTGGCTGAAGTAAGTAAGGGAAAGTGGGGCACGTTGAGCCATGGGGCACATTGATCCTTTCCATTTTAAAACCATACTTTAGCTTTTATACAAAGTTTGTGGCAACACAACAACAACAGTGATACTACATACTGTCATTGTGTTTGGGTTTGGGTTTTCAAAGAAGTTTTTTTAAAAAATCCAGATTTTTTAAATTAGGTAAGCTTTAGTAAATTATTTTATATGTATTGTGAACCATGTAGCTCTAAAAGTTGTAAAGGTAGCTGAAATATCTTTTCATTTATGTGATCATAGTTAACATAGCTGCAGTATGTACTAAAATATTTGTCATGGCTGCCAGCCTGTTTTGCGTAAAACAGATTTATGTCTGAAATGGTGATGTGGGGCACATTGATCCAATTGGGAATGGGGTACATTGAGCCACAATTTCCCATTATGTTGCTGAAGTTACCGGAACTGATGAATATGGGGACTTCATTGTAAAATTTCTAAAACGTGTTCTGTCCAAAGTGAATGACCAGCCCAAGTTCACTCCCTCTTCTGAACCAGAAGCTTTGATTCCTTTTGAGGATATTGTAAAATTGTTGCCTAAACCACTCTGCTTCGGCGGAACTGCTCGTGCTTCTAAGATGGTAACATTTCCATGTTTACTTAATGAGTATAAGTTGAAGTGATGCTGACTCTTAAGAACTTTGAGATATTTTTGAAACTCTTTTGGAAGTTTATACTGTGTAGTAAAAATGCCTTATTTGCTCTTAAATTGGAATGGCTCAATGTGCCCCAAATGAAGGATCAATGTGCCCCACTACTGGGGCACATTGATCCATTATTTTGAAAAACTTAAATGTGTTTTTTTGTCATTTTATTCCATCAAATGTGAAACATTAACCATTTGATTTTGCTTGGAATAGTACCTAATAAATATTAAATGCAAAAGTTTTCTGCTATGTGCATTATTTTGAGGTGTGTAGAGCTTAAAGTAAAAAATGGCTCAACGTGCCCCACTTTCCCCTACTTTTTTCTTAAACATTGTGGTCTCAACTTAATGTAAACACCCTGACACCTAAATGCCTTAACCACCCTCTAGATAAAGAGGCTTCAGAGAGACCCCAGGGAACTTTTGGAGGCTATTTGGTAAGGGGCAGCCTTGCAAACAGATACTCAAGTACCTCAAACATGGGAAGGATGGGTGCAAGCAAAAGAGTACACACTGTTGTGGCCTGGTCTCCTCTTCCTCAGATGCCAAGGGACCCAGAGGGTAGCTAGGATGGGCTGTCACAATATCACAAAAACCTTGAATTACCTGCTCTTCGTCATCATTGATAATAACCAAATGGGCACCTTCATTCTCACACGACGTCTTGGCATGAGACCAAGGTGCAGCCTTTACTTGAAAACTGTAGCATGATCCTTTGTTGAACAACCAGCCCTTTGGACAAACTTGGCAGGTTGAAGCTATAATGTAATAGCAGAGACATTAAAACAACCAGATCACAAACAGAGCACCCTTCTACAGGTGTTTATGTTCATTATTAGCGGTGCTGCCAAAAATTATAATCACTCAGTCCATACTACATACAGTGGTACCCTGGGTTAAGTACGCTTCAGGTTAAGTATGCTTCAGGTTAAGAACTCCGCCAATCCAGAAATAATGCTTCAGGTTAAGAACTTTGCTTCAGGATAAGAACAGAAATTGTGCTCTGGCGGCGCAGCGGCAGTGGGAGGCCCCATTAGCTAAAGTGGTGCTTCAGGTTAAGAACAGTTTCAGGTTAAGTACGGACCTCCGGAACGAATTAAGTACTTAACCCGAGGTACCACTGTACTTCCTAACTCTGATCCATCAAAACTGTAGAACTGTTTGTAATTAAAATTAGGATTTATTATCAGTCCTTTTCTCTTATCTGCACCTGTGCAGCTTATGTGGTTAAAACATGCTCAGTTGATGCTTCCTTCAGTTACTCAAAGAAACAAAAAATTAAGTTGTCTGCATATGCTCATAATATTTTTACTTTAACTCTGTAATGCTTTGCCAAAGGAACCTATCCATTTATTTGTATGCTAATGAGTGTAAGTTTTAAAATTCAATAAAGTATATTAAAAAAAAAAGGAACCTATCCATTTAAGTGGATAGGTCCACTTAAATCACCAATCACCTTGAAAGAATCTGACATGTTAATTTGTAGCCACCACATTAATTTGTGTTACGACCAATCAGAGGATGGGCCATGCCCAATTCCAAATCACAACAGGGCCAGTTTGTCCCTCACTAATTATCATCACATCATATGGGTCCCAAGAATATGATCTTTCTGTCCCTGGTTTTCTACAGCATAGGAGTGAGCACTGTATCTGAAGGAATAAGACATTGGAAGACCTTCCACCAGCTCTCGGGGATCTATTATCTCCCTAAGCCACCAGTTTTTCCTTTGTGGCCATCTTGTACATTCCCTTCTGTTGCGCTGCTTTCCTCTGCCTCGGTGCCCTCCTTGCTGTTCTTGCTTTCTTTCTCAGTCTCTATGCCCGCTTTCTTACCTCCAGCTGTGTACACATCATACATTCAAAGCACATAATGTCCCTCAAGTAATCCTGAGAACTGTAGCTTACACCTCGCAGAGCTACTATTCCCAGCACCCTTATCATATGACAGTTCCCAGAATTCTTTGGGAGATTTCAGGTGGTTTACATGTGTGGTTTACAGCCTCTCCCTCTATCTTCCTGCTGCCTGTAGTTACGTTCACGTCTTTGCCTTGATTCTTCCCCTCTATCCCTTCTATCAGTGCTTCTTTCTGGCTCCACCCTGTTTTAGACTCCCTTCTGGCTGTGTTTCAGTTTTTCTCACATCTCTCCTCACATGCCCACCGTGGGACCACCTGTTGCTCCTTCACCTGCACTGCCTTTATTAGACTGCAGATTGGGCATCTCCACATCTTCTGAAGCATTGCTCTGTCCATCCCACAGCAGTCTGCCCCATAGCTGTCAACCCTCCCTTTTTTGCGGGAAACTCCCTTATTCCAATACCGTTTCCCGCTGCTATCCCGGATTGTTGATATCCCTTAAATTTCCCGGATTTCAAAGGAAGCAGCTCCTCTCCCTCCCTGCCGGCCAGGGAGGCTCCTCAGCTGCGTTGCTCGGCTGCCAATAAGGAGTCTGAGACTGACTGGGGGCGGAGCTTGCATGCCTTGTGCAGCCAGACCCTCATGCCCAACCATACAGACAGCCTGCCTGCCGTCTATGCGCTCGCTCTTTCGCTCACCCGTTCGCGCGCAGCCTCTGGAGCGCAGGGTGGCAAGGCTACTTAGTGCCATTGCACCGCCCTCGCGGCATCCCTTATTTTCAAATCCGAAAGTCTGGAAAAAATCCCTTATTTTCAAATCCGAAAGTTGACAGCTATGGTCTGCCCAGCTTGCCTCCCTGACTTACATTAGCCCAGGGGCAGAGGGAGTCTCGTGTCTTACCATTAATCTTCAGTAGTGCATCCTCTATCTTATCGATTTCAGCCAAGGAGCGGGTGCTGTCTCTAGATAGTTCACGCAGCTTTTCATTCACTAGGGGGGAAAGATTAGAAAGGGGAGTTAAATGAGAGGTGAATTTGGTCTGATGCAAACAGCCTGCAATGCAGATGTGAATCTGAAGCAAACCTTTAACAAACCTACCTTAAAAACTCCCCAGTTTAATTGGTGGATTCATCAACTAAGGTTTTGTTCTTTCACTATTATCATAAGCGTGCACATGTGTCTGGCTAGAAGAGGGCTCCATACCAAAATAATATTTTCACCTCAAAAACTTTCATTCTGAGGAAAATGCTAAGGCTTAATTGTCCATGAAAATTCAGACGTATGGCAATCCATGTTGGAAGTGTAGATTTTGCCCAATTTCCTTAAAAGTAGCTCAAAACATTGGGCAAAACTAAAAAAAAGCTCAACAACTTTTGTGTACGTACGGTATTCTCACTTTTTGAAATATGGCAACCCTAATCTAGTCCAATGCAAACATTTAATCAGTTGATTAAATTTAGCAGACAAACTGATAAATGAAAATCAGTTGAGAGGCTTTTCTTATTCTCTCAGGCACGTGGATATAATCATTTTTTTCTTTTACTTTTTTGCCTGTAAGATGTATAAATGGGCAGAAAATGCCTAAGACATCAATGTCTTTCCCAGAAGTTCAGCCCCTTACATTTGACAAAAGCATTAATCCACAAAGGGGAAAGCATGTTCCAGAACCCTTGCTAAGCCAAATAAGGAGAGTCAGGAGAGCTTTGAGAAAGGAAAAGTTGCAGAAACAGTCATTCAGAAAGAATGATAATTAAGAAGTATGCCAAGTAGAGCTCAGGTTGCTGACTTGACACAGGGAACACACCATAAATTTAAGTACCGGTAGGAGACATTCAAACTCTGTAAGAACTCGTGCTTTTGAAATTCCCTAAGGGTAGGGATGTCAGAAAATTCTGATGATAAAAGAAATAAGAGCAGAAATTGCCAATATTTACTTATTGATCCCATGTCCAGAATGGAAATCAATCCAGCAAATACAACTGGCACTCTTGTTGTTTCTTTCAGTCTGCAGACAATATGTAAATGATTACACCCGCCCCCTTGCATTTGCATTGTGTTTACCGGTACTTCACACTAAAAATAATAGTGTGGAACAATGCAATGGTAATGTCACTTACATAATTTACATGATTTCTTAAATTATGAAAAGTACATAATGTCGCCTAGTGGACATCGAGACAAGTAATATAGCTTTTAGCAGAAAATGAACTGCAGTGGAACAGAAGCAGTGCTGTGTGCGAGGAATACAGCATGGAATCAAAAATGTTGCCTTCTTATATCCCTGCCTGAAGACAGTTCCGCCCATTTCCTTCTTTTCCCAGCAGAAACAAAGAATACTTACCATTCTTCTGTGACTCCTCATATTTAGTATCCAGTGCCTTCAGGGCCTTACTTAGCTCCGCTTCTAAAAGAAAGCCACAGATAACAGCTACTTTCCAATCTCTGCATTTGGCAAAAGGGTACTGTTAAGTTCTCTACAATTCCCTGAGAAAGAAGTCCTATGGTAGTGCCACAGAATTGAGTTCAATCACATAAGAAAATATTGGGAAATTACTGTATCTTTGTAAGCAGAACTGATATTACAAATATATGAAAAGAGCCTAGTGGAAGCAAATCAACTGCTGCTGCAGGCAGCACAACCATTGACCCTTCTTCAGGTCACCCAAAGCAACAGCATCAATGCCTCTGTCTGTCCCAAACTCAACAATGTCAGCAACTCTCTCCAAAATACATCCCTGCAGAACCCTGATTTCTGATGCCACCATACAGGTAAATTTCCCAGCCAGCAAAACTATCTAACTTAAGAAACACATATTAAGGTAGCATTAGCTTCTGCTGAGAAAATATTTTTATGAGTTATGTTAGGGATTTATACCATGCCCTTCAGGAAATTTCACCAATCATCTCTAACTATCAAGCAATCAGTCTAATGAAGGATGGTCACCTGAAATCCGTAACAGTACTTAGTGAGGATTGGAGGAAGGAAAGTCAGTAGCAACTAGGGATTGTTGAGAAGAGAGGGAGAAAATAGGAACCCCAGCAGGGGTGACAGGATCATAGCCAAGTCAATGCATACCAGTTGAAGAGTGACTAGAATGAATCTTCTCTAGCTGTTTCTCCATGTTGGAGCCTAGAAAAGACAGAATTCAATTAGTCAGGGGGCACTCATTCAGATTCTATGTGTTGAGCAATATGGCCAACAGAGATAGAAACACTAACGCACATCACAGTTTTCAGCTCAAAACTGCCCATTTAACATGGTTAGCCATGAGTTGAACAGTTCTTCTGAGGTACCAGGAGGTACATAGGAGGAACATGCAGTTTTTGTGAAGAGGTGAGAAGTGGGCTCACCTGTTTTGATTTGTCAAAAGGATCAGAGAGTAAAAGAGATCTGCTTCCCTAGCAATACATTCTTAGGAGATCCAGACTACCTCAGTTCAAGGTGGGCAGAGTAGCGCAGAAGGCCTAACTAACTTGCCTCCTCTGTGCATTATGAGTTGCATGACCACAGTACACTGCTCTTATGCTAATGCACTCTTTTGTCAATGAAGTCAACTAGCAAAGACCATAAGGTATGGAGCACTCTGCAGGCTCTGGATGGAGTGCAGGGACTGGAAGTACTAAAACTGCTCCCATTCCGGCTGATTCACACACATGCATGTGCGTCACTCAGTGACTGGTTGCAGATGAACATACTAACTGCCTCCATTGACAGAGGCATTGTGTTTGAAGTGAAGGGCAATTGCATTAAACCTCCACCTCTGATGTTTCCTAGAGTATTTGTTTCACACAAGCAAGTTGCCACTTGACGTTGCAGTTTGGATGTGATGAGTCTGCATGCATGAATGTGCTCACTGAGATGTCCGGAAGGGCTCAGCTTAGAAAAAGTTTTGTTGCTCCACTTAGAAATTCCTTTTTAAGACAGCACCCACCCACCCAGCCCACATACACAAATGAACATTAATATAGTCCTCCCCTCACAGAAAGGGTCATAATTTTTTATTATGGATAACATTTTTACTGCTATCTCTCCCTACCCCCGCCCAATACAATTTTGTATTGGGAGTTTGTCAAGTTATACCGGTACTTCATTATTGACAGACTGAATTAATTAAAGACTGAAGTGGGGCATGGGGGTGTTCTGAAAAACCATAACTGCAGAAAGTAAAACCTTAGGTTTCAAATACAGAGGAACTGAAGTAATAATTGTGGGTTGTATCCAATGTGAATTCTACTCAAAGTAGACCCTCTGAAATTAATGGGCATGACTCACTTATATCCTCTGGTCTCCCTGGGTCTGAAAAGGACTGAATGCTGTGCAACCCTGAATTTTAGAACTCCCTTACCTATTTCCTCTCCTTCAGCCATTCCATCCTGAACGTGTTTTATCAGGATGGCTAGAGAGCCAACTTTACGCACAAGTTATTATAGGTCCCCCTTTAAAAGCTGACTCCTAGATATAGGGGTAGGAATGAGACAGAAGCAATTAACCATTTGAAAAAGCGAAACTGAATGGTTACCGTTTGTTATCAGCATGGACTGATTGGCACGCAGCTGTTCTAGTTGTGTGGACATCTCCAAATCTGAAACAATACGAAGGTCTGGTCACTGTCATTGAACCTAAGGAGTTTATAGAAAGAGCAGTCTTTATCTTCACTTAGGCACAGCCAGCATTACCATTTGGCAACGGTAGGTGGCTGTTTCCTGGAGAAGATAGGAAAGACCACACTGTTTGGGGACTTTTCTTTTTCTTTTTTAAAAAAAGAGATTGCTCCCAACTAGTGCTAGTAAACAGACATTTATTGTAGAATGTGTACTGAGCACATTCCAACTGATTGTCTACTTCCGGAACATGCCAGTTATCTGGCGATATCTTACAATAAGCTGCCACCACACTACCCTGGTGGCAGCAGGTGTGGGCAGGGCACCCTCACGGCACCACCCTGCAAGTTTCCGCTGCCTGAGGTGGCTACTTCAGTCTGTCTTATGGGTGGGCCAGCCCTGACGATACGAATATTGGGCGTATTTGATAGCATAATAAACTTCTGGTTTCTAGCACCAGTTTAAAGTCATCTCTGTTTCTGGTGTGTGTTTTTTTCATGGTGCTGGGGAGAGGTCAGTGGGCTTGGTGGGGAGGCTCAGCCAACTGGAAATTACTCTTCCTTGTCATAAACAGATGCAAAAGAGAGAGTTCCTCCACCACACCTCAGTTACATTAGGAGGTTATCAGGTTCATCAATGAACCAACACTTTGCCTTACGAGAGTCCTGCTTCCTGGACCTCTGAAGAGCAATAACTCCTATGCATGCTTCAGGATGTTTTAGGCATATCAGTGCATAAGCAGCTTTCCCTTACATCAAACTGATCAACAGTTTTCAGTCAAGGGTTTAAAAAGTAAGCATTTTTTTTTTAATGACAATGTTTCTACGATGACACCTTTTAACAAACATTACTGAAACACTACAATTTAGGGGTTTGGTTTCCATGATTTGGGAATATTTTGAAAGTAAAATTCAAGGGAGAGTCTGGTTCTAATTAGTAACCCAAACATATTTTGACAATCAGGAGATAAATTCAATGATTTTAAAAGTGTTCCAGGGCAAGGGCTTTATAACTGTGGTCTGCAGGCCAACTGAGGTCCATATGCTTAATTCAGGTGGTCTGTGGCATGTCTGTGAAGAACACTTACAATTTGAATTCTCTGGAATTCAATCTGTAATACAGTAAAATACAATTAACAATCATACAGCATCTAGTATTGTGTATTACAATGGCCACAAAAGGCGGAACAATCATCTAGTGGTCCACCAAGAACCCTGACAATCTTCAAGTGGCCTGTGAGCAGGGGGAGAGTTTGGGAACCACTGTTGCAAACTCTAGTTTATCCCACTATTACTCTCTCTCCACTCCCTGCCCCCCCCCCCGGCCTTCACATAAATAAAGCAGCCATTGACTGCAGAATTCATACTTTTTGAAATCAAAACAGCAGAGATTATGGTCCACAGCAGAAATGAGACAGCAGTCACAATGAAAAGGACGGATATGGATGTTTCGTTTGAACCACACCTGCAATGTTGCAGCAGGAAACCACCTGTGGACAGCAAAAACACATCATGTGAATTATTTGCTGTGGTAGGAAGTGAAAATTCACAAGGGTGGAGCTAGGCAGGGCTGGCCCTAGGCAGTTTGCTGCCTGAGGCAAAGGACAAGATGGCACCACCACCTGACTGAGAAGGCAGTGATAAAATATGCAGGCAAGGACAAAAGGTATAGGAAACACAATGTGATAGCAAATGCTCCTAAATAGTCACACAGTCACAGGCTGCTTATGTGAATCCAGAGTTTACTGCATTTTGGGTGGCCCAACACGCTGAATGATGAACGAGACTCACTTATATTTTCCTGGAAGTCCTGTGAGAAATTCAATGGTGTCCCTGTCCATCCCTCACAAGTCCTAATACTTTCCTTGGGGATGCTTCACACATCTTTTCAAACAGCAAATCCTCTCCAGGAGTAACTTCTCTGGTAAAGTACTTCACTTCTGGAAGACAGGCATTCTGACTTTTCTAAAAAGGCACTGCTCAGTCCGACAGATTTAGTTATGCTATGTTCTATTTCACACTGATTATCTCTTTCAAACTTCTGAGGTGGGGAAACATTGGCAATGGCCTCTAATCTTTGAGCAATACGTTTACAGCCCACAGTGCTGCTGGTCAAATATGAAACAAGAGCAACAGAAATGTACCATTGTTACATTTCACTGTCAGATTACAGTTCTTTCATTTGTACTTCTGCAGCTCTTTAGCCCAGCTCCTTCTAACTTCCTTGTAAACAGTATTTCTGAGCCACAGAAGATGCAGGTGCACAGAAGGCCTAATTCTACATGCCTAACTTGGGGGGGGGGGTGAGTTATTGGCTTTTGAATAGCACAAGTTAGTACTAAACCAGTTGTACACATCTTGTTTCACTGAGCCACAAGGAGCCATCTGACTTCAAGCACAAGATGCTGCTGTGAATATAAGGTCAAGGGAAGCTGCCTCACGCTGGAGTCAGGCTCTTTGGGATACTGTAGAGTACTCAGAGAACCTACATTATTGGGCAGCATATAAATATCTTAAATGTGTCAGGCTGTGTGCACATTATACCTGTAATGAAGCTCTGTACAGACTATATCTTCAAAGCATATCTGTAGCACATTCTTTCCCTCAAAGAATTCTGGGTACTGTAGTTTACCCCCAAACAGAGTTACAATTCCCAGCAACCCTTAAGAAATGGCAGTGCCCAAAATTCTTTGAGGGGAAGAATGTGCTTTAAATATACACTACATACACAGTCAAAGTCCCTCTCCCCAGGAAAAAAGTCTGGAGATCTTCAGTTTGAAGGTGAGGTGAGTAGGATGGGGCAAGGGCAGGATATAGATGCCAAATAGATCATTCTTGGCACCTTCGTCAAACTTCAATTCCCAGTGTGCACCACATTCAGCACCCTCCTAAATCTTGTTGATTCCAATCAAAGAGCTTCCTTCTGCCTGTCCTCTGGCCTTTCCCCCCAAGCTGTTGAAATCAGGAAGCAGATGTTTCCCCCCCCACAACATGAAACTCTCTCTCTAGGAGCAAAACTGCAAAGGGAAGGGAAGAGCAGGAAGCCAGTTGTGCACCCAGCAACTGGCTCATGCAATAGCCAGGCCTCTGCCTCTGTGAGCCATTGCGCAAGGAAGTGCCATCCGGCTGCAATCACAAGATACTGCTGTGGGCAGAGGAAAACAGGAAGCAGCCTTGAGGTCTAGCCCAGCATCATCTAGCACCCAGGAGCATTCCTGGGTCCTGGCAGAGGTCATTTCCCCCATCACCTGCAAGCAGATCCTTTAAAAGAAGGATACTAGAAATGGTCCACTGAGCCATGGTGCCTCCCTCATACTACCATCCTCTAGATGCTCAGCCAGCCTCTGGTACACCCTTTGCTGGTCATAGATAGCTCAGTTGGTAGAGCATGAGACTCCTAATCTCATGGTTGTGGGTTAGAGCCCCACGTTGAACAAAAGATTCCTGCAATGCAAGGGGTTGGACTAGATGAACCTCGTGGTCCCTTCCAACTCTACAATTCTATGCTTATATGCTTCCAGTGCTTTTTTTCTTTAAAAATGTTTAGGGATACTCTCAAGAAAATCACCATTTTATAGTTCAAAGTGGGAAAAATAAATACAGTAAATGGACAGAAGTACAAAGATTCACAAAATGTTTAGGGGCATGCGTACCCCTGCGTAACCCCCCCCCCCCGATAAAAGCACTGTATGCTTCTATGTTTTATTTATATTCCACCTTTCCTCCAAGGAAATCAAGGTGGCAAATATGGTTGTCCCCTCCCCATTTTATCCTCTCCTTAGGATAAGAGATATGGACAGGCCCAAGGTCACCCGATGAGCATCATGGATGAGTGGACATTTGAACCTTGGCCTCCCAAGTCCTAATCCAACACTCTAATCACTACGTCACCCTGGCTCTCAATCACCAGTCACAGTTCTGACTTCACTCATTGACTGAAAATGCTGAGGGGCAGGAAAAACTAAGCTGGCTTATCTTACAGAGAGTGCTTAGAAGGATGTACAGTTATAGCTTGGTTCTCGAACATTCCGTTCGACTTCCAAAAATGTTCAAAAACCAAGGCACAGCTTCTGATTGGCTGCAGGAGCTTCCGGCACTCAAGCGGAAGCCGCGTTGGATGTTCGGCTTCCAAAAAAGTTCGAAAACCGGAACACTTATTTCCGGGTTTTCAGTGTTCGGGAGCCAAAATGTGCAAGTACCAAGGCGTTTGAGAGCCAAGGTATGACTGTATACATATTTTGCTGTATAGATTTGGCTGCATACATATCAGCTGAAAGAAGGTACATGTCAGACCACACTGGTCACCTAGAGAAGGAAAAGCACAGGTTCAGGAAGTTTTGCCTTTCCAACCCGTTATTCAGTTCTAAATCAGGATAAACATCATTCCACAGAAAACCCACTTGGCTTTGGGGAAAGTGGTGGGTCAAGCGGATGAGCCCTAAGTCAACCCTAAGTCATAGAGATGGAATCATTGCTCGCTCAACCATTTTAGCCAAAACTGTTGGATTTGAAACTGGTCTGTAATTCCCCAAATCACCAAGTTGAGAGGAGGCTTCTTCAGTAAAGGTATAACTACTGCCCCTCTCAGAACAGATTTCTTGCAATGTCCTTCTTGCAGAGAAGCACTGACCACAACCAAGATAAAATCTGAATAATTTGTCCTGCAAGAGAATACTATAATTCTAAATTTTTGGAGCTGGTTGGCTAGAGGTACTGATACTGCTTTTGGAGGCTGAACTTGCTTGAGAACTAGTAGTACCTGGCTGGCTTTATTTCGTGTATGCATCCACCTTCTGCTTATTAGCTTCATAACAGCTAACAACATAAATAACTATCTGCCTCTTACCTGCTCGGCCCGTCTGTTTGTGGCGTGGGGGGGGAGCTGGTTGGGGGGCACGCAACTCCCCCCACTGCCACTGTGAGTGGCGCACACTCTAGAGAGTGTTTCCCACTCACAGCAACTCTCCCCGACACCACTGCGGGCGTTGGGCACTCTAGGGAGCATTTCCCACCCACAGCGACGTGGGGGGAAGTGGCTGCCCACTTTGCCAGCCCCCAGCAATGGCCCTGCTAGGGCGATGGCACCCGTGCCCACAGAGAGGGCTCTGAGTGCCCACTCTGGCATGCATGCCATAGGTTCGCCACCACTGCTATGGAGGCTGGCAGTCACTTCCTCTCTATCTCCAACAAATCAATCCCTTTCCCCAAAAAGTCAGGTTTTTAATCAGAATGGTGATGATTCCTGAGCCCATTCTGCAGCTGGTAATCACCTGCTCTTCTGGATGAGAAGCTTTCCATTTTCTCGTTGATTTCCAGGTTCTCAGGTTCTTCGCACCTCCTGTAGATTCCACCCTGTGCCATCCCCCGTTGGTCACTGTCTCAATCTCTGCTGTCGGCTACTTTAATACCATCTAAGATTTCGTGGACTTTTCTCAGGAAAGGAAATGCATGCATGCAACCACCCTTCCTCTTTTCACTTCTCATGGCTGTCACTTCTGCATTGAAATTCTTGGAAATCTTCATGTAAGGATCTGCACTGTAAAGCACTGATTCACAGGGCATCCTCAGAAATGATGGTTAAGCTCATTCATTGTAAGTGATGCCAACCCAATACTGTCCTGAACAACTCCTGCAGCTAAAGAGGCCTGTCCATAAAGATCCTCCAGCATTCCATGGGGATGGTGATCCTATAGTTGGGGACTGGCATGCTGATTCAGACACCTACAAACCACAGGCAGACAACGACTGTAGGCATCTCCATTCTGATTATTGCTAGTCTGAAACACTCCAGCAGTATCAACAACAGGAGAGGGGAACTTTTGGCTCCCTGACTTTGCTTGTCTTTAACTCCCATCATTCCCAGCCAACATGACTAATGGTCAGAGTTGATGGGAGTTACAACCCTCACAAAAACCTGAAGGCCATAAGGAAGTCACCTGGTGTCATGGTTTTCTTGCCTTTGGGGATGCGGGTGAGGACTCTGAAGCAGAAGGGGAATGGACTTCAAGGCCAGCCCCGGAAATACATTGTCAGGAGCTGGAGTCATGGGTCCAGCAATAAAACAAAGAAACCAAAATGGCCTAGTGATCACAGCAACTCTTCCCAGTAAGTCTTGTCCCAATGAAGCAGTTGTGAGGACTGAGGGTCCTCCCCTTCCCACCACTCTCTAAGGCTCCTCTCCTGAGTCCTTCCCCATCAGCCTAAGACTCTGTTGTCTTGTCTCTTGTTGCTCCTCCCTCTTCATTTCTCTGCAAGGTCTGGGAGACCAGGGGGAGGGGAGTTGGTCGCAGCAGGAGGGAGAGTTTCCCTAGCTTCTTCAGCAGCCTGCCCCCACTCTGCCTCTTGATCCTGCTCAGCTTCTGCCTCTGCTTCTGGTCTGCTCTCTGCCCAGATTCCCCTGGCTCTGAGCTTCCTTCTCATGGTGGTTCCTTCGGGAGCTCCCCAGCTGGTAGCACCTCCCACCAGTCCTCTGCATCCAGACAGTCCATGACACACATGCAGTCTTGGATTCCATCTGACCTTAAACATCATCACACCAAGTCTCTTTGATCCATTGTTCTCTTAATAGCCCATCACTCAGGCTATCGTCTCACATAGGAAAGTAGCCTGGTTTAAGTAGCTTAATTAGCATGAACCATGCTAATTCCAGGGATTATGTGTCTAGCACACAATTTAGCACCCCAAGCCTTAACACATGTTAGGTCCAGAGATTATAATGGTCTAGCACCCACAAACTCATAACACTATTTTATCTAATTTTCTATTAATTCCTACAAATTCAATTTTCTATATAACTTTTATATCATGCATAATTCTATTTCATATCATTTAATTCTATTAGGATGTGTATATTAACTGCTCCCCACCTCAAATGGGGGGCGCTTTTTGCGGGGTTGCGCGCAGCCCCTTGATCCTACACGATCCCCGGCAATGCAGCCTGTCTTCACCTCCCCAAGCTGGATACCTGGAGGTTCCCGCCCAACCTCAGACAGTTAGCTAACTCCATCTGGCCATGCAATAATAAATCAAGCAATTACTTTCAGTTACCCAATAATAATAATAATAATAATAATAATAATAATAATAAATCACAGACTACTTACTATAAGGTTTACTCCCTGTGCCACTGAATTGCTACTGAGAGAAACTGAACCTTGATTGGAATCCAATGAATATTATTATTATTATTATTATTATTATTATTATTATTATTATTTATATACCGCCCTATACCCGGAGGTCTCAGGGCAGTTCACAGAACAAAATCAAAATATAAAACCACAAAATATATAATCAAAATAAAGACAATAACCCACCCACACCAATCACATTTTAAAAGGGCATAGGATGTCCACACTTCCACTTGTCACATGTCTAGAAAGCATGAGTCCGAGCGGTTTCCCACTTGTCCCCTGCTTTCTAGGCATGGGTCCAAGGAGTTTTGCCTTTACCCCACTGTTTCCCCTAGAAAACCCGCTCTTTAGATTTAGAGCTAAATTGGAGCAAACATCAATCCAGAGAAAACCCAACTGATGTTTGCTTCAATTCAGCAGTAAACAGTGGCTGGGCAAGTGGAAATGTGGGTTTGGCAGGGTGTGCACTGATGTTGATTGAATCACCAGATTAACATGCCCCAGCCTGAGGATGTAGCATCCTTGGATTCTGAGGACCCCAGTACTGAACAGCCAATCAGAGGTTCCCCTGTTCTGCAGTAGGAGGTCACTGGAGAAGGCTGGGCTCCTCCAAGTGAAGCAGCATCTTGCAGCACAGCACCTAATCAGCCACATACACCCCTGTTGGCTACCAGGTATACGGGAGGTATTCAATTCAGTTTGCATTTACCGGTAAATGCAAACCAACCTGATTTGCGCTTTCCAAAGAACAATATGTGAACCAAAACACAGGACTACTTAAAAATTCACACTGCTCTGAATTTTGCAGTGCAGATCTCCAGCCAAGTAGTGTGTGTGTGTGTACTAGACTAAGGTGTGCATGGAAAAAATGCATGTGTTGGTGAAAATAACAGGCAATGGTACATTATATTATGGGAAATGGCTTTGCAATAAAAATGTATATTAGACAAAATTGCATACAAGAATGTGTATATTAGGTGAAATTTGCACTAAAATGCTGGTGATTTTCACGAGGACTTAAAAAAAGTATATCACTAACTAATGTAGAAATATGGTGGATTGAATTTAAGATTATAAAAATGAGAAACTGAGGAACCAAAATTGATAGATTCGCCCATCCGCTCACCCATTTGACCTTACATAGATCTCCTTCATATAAGGGGGGGGGGGTCCTGATAGGCCCAAGATTGTTCCCAGCATGGAGGAGCAGTACTTTGGGGGGCTGGGATGCATTCTCACTCTTGCCAAATGGCTTTCCAATGGGAGGTGCAGCATTTGCCCTCATGGCCTTGAACAGCCAAGGGGCTTTATGTGTCCTCCTCAGGTACTATTTCCATTGAGGCATTTCGTATTTTGCTTCACTAGAGAGGTAACAAATGGCAAAAAGATGGAGTATTTTTTGTGATGGTGCTCTGTTTATGGAATTCCCACTCCAGACTGGATCCACCTGGCACCTTCATTGTTAAGCTTGATATACATAGCTTTAGGTTTTATCTGTCACCAAATTTGGGTTTTGTTTTAGTTCAGGACAGCACTACGCAGCATAACATAATGATTGTGAACGTGTACAATGTAAATGGATGCTTTTATTATCATACTGTATGTGCTGAAAAGCTGTTCAATTGTGGGGGGGAAGAAGACTATATATTCGGGGGGGGATTTTCTTTACGCTTTGACACCTTGTCCTGCTATCCTTCACATTCTTTCCAATTTGGTGAAGGTGAAGCTCTCGGGACACATTTTTTTTCTCAAAGATCCACTGTGTCGTGTGAGTCACTGTTGTCAAAGAGGGATTTGGAGGAAAAGAGGTTGTGAAATGAACGTGAGCAGGCTGTTTGCCAAAAATGTATGCGCCTCTCAGATTTCTTAATAAAAGGCATTTTAATTCTTTAGAAAAGTCTGACACAGACTTGAGTCTGATACTTTCTTCGTTTCCTGCCTCTAGAGAGAAAAGCATGGATCTGAACAACTATGAAGCCTCACCTACACATTACACACAAATGTATATTCATTCCTTGGTTTGTTTTGTTTAAAGAAAAACAACTTTGGAAGAAGGGAATTCAGAGTGGAGAAGCACCAAGGGTGCTCAAATCTTTTCCTCCTGCTGCTTTTCAGATCACCTCACCAGTGGCTGTTCCTCCTGCAGCCTTCAAAATGTGGGTTCCATTTGGAAACCACATGAATGAAAGCCGCTGGAATTGGAACAGCCAATAGCTGATGAGGAAAGGGTAAGCACCCTCTACTGCTTCTCCATGACAAATGACTTAATGATCTGTCTAAGGTTTCTTTAGAGACTTTCCTCTGAGCGCATCTAACTTCTTGTGAGGCAGGTGGTCCTAGGATAGAGGGATCTCTTCAGTCATGGTGCCCAACCTTTGCAAAGGTCTCCCTAGGGGGTTGCACAAAGAAGCCAATGCCCCCCGTGGCATAGTCTGAAGGCACATGAGACCACCACTTTGCTAAAGCCAAGCAGGTCTGGATCTGGTCAGTTCCAGGATGCATAACTGCCTGCAAACAACTTGTAAGGTGCCTTAAGCTTTGTGGTAAAAGAAAGGTGAGCTACAAAATGGAAGAAAAGAAACTATTTCAGTAAATGTGAAGATCTTTTAATTCCTCTAGGCCAGGCATGTCCAACTTTTTGGAGACTGCAATCTACTCCCAGTACAGTGGTACCTCTGGTTAAGAACTTAATTCGTTCCGGAGGTCCGTTCCTAACCTGAAACTGTTCTTAACCTGAGGTACCACTTTAGCTAATGGGGCCTCCTGCCGCCGCCATGCCACCGCCGCGCGATTTTTGTTCTCATCCTGAGGTAAAGTTCTTAACCCGAGGTACTACTTCTGGGTTTGCGGAGTCTGTAACCTGAGGTGTTTGTAACCCGAAGCATTTGTAACCTGAGGTAAAAGGTAAAGGTAAAGGTACCCCTGACTGTAAGGTCCAGTCACGGCAGAGAATACAAGCTTTCACAGTGGCGGCGGCAATGGGACATAGTGCTGGGGGTGCCGTGCAGCGCGATCGATTAGGAGCACACAGGCAATCACTTTTTTTAACCCCGTGATCAACCTGGAGCACCCCAGCTATCTACCTGTCAATCGCAGTCAACCAGTTGAACATGTCTGCTCTAGGCCTTTTAAATTGTGATTTAAATCTGTGGTGTTGTTTTCATTGTTCTGTTCTTCATATACTTGTTATTTCAAAGTACATTTTATTGATTTTATTGTTTGTATTCTTCTTTCATTAGTAGCTGCTCTGGGGTTTTTGATATGGAAGGGCAGGGTGGAAACTTTATTTAAAGCAAAAGAAAAGCAGCATTAGTTTTAGTTAGCTCTGAGGAGATGACACAGCAGGACTCCATCTGTGATATCCTGAATCACGACCACCACAACTTCTCTTTTTGCTCTTCTGTTCATGTCAGCACTCCGTTTCCTGGGCTGGAGATAGACAACGTTTTTAAGAGAATTGGGAGAGGCATTCCATTTCACTGGTGCACATGCAAATTTAGCTCACATTTTAAAAATAACAGAGCAGTAACATTTGTGCTCAAATTAAACAGAGAGATAGATCCCCTCCATGCACACACCTTTTGTGATGGTTCTTTTTGCGGGTTGCCATATTTCAAACAGTGAAAATCCAGAGAGAAAAGTTGTTGAGCTTCTTTGGGCAAAATCACAAATATATATATATATATATATATATATATATATATATATATATATATGCCATTTTTGAGCTATTTTTATGAAGAAATGGCCCCAGGGAATTTTGCCCGACACCTTCATTATACACCTTTAGGCGCCAGGCAAAAATGTTCCTTTTTGACCAGCCCTTTGGTTGACTTGATTGACATCCTATGCCCTTTTAAAATGTGGCTTTGGGGAAGGTTATTGGGCTATATATATATATATATATATATATATAGTGGTTTTTATATTTTGATTTTGTTCTGTGAACCGGCCTGAGACCTTCAGGTATAGGGCGGTATATGAATTCAATAAATAATAAACAATAATAATAATAATAAAACAGCATTGCCGACATGGGCTGCCATACGTCCGGATTTCTCGGACATTTTTTCCGATTTCTGCTCAGACACTGCTAGAGACAGCTGGATTCTTTATATGTCCGGGAAATTCTGGACTTATGGCAATCCTATTTTTGCCATTGTTTTTAAAGATACTGCTTTTAAAGATGAGGTGAGACCTTTATCACACACAGGGCAATGGAATACCAAAGCAATCTGTGTGCTCTGTAATGACAGCAAGGACACTCAGGGGCGATCATGTCCGTGACTCTGTGTCAGCAGAGAAATTTCCCAGAGCATCAGATTCCATCAGTCTCCAAAGATGGACCAACTCAAGGGTTCCCTACTGTTGCAGAGGGGAGTAGCTATATCCAGCCCGAACCTCACCAGGGAATGGTTCATCCGTGAGAACGAACTCACAGTGAATCCACCTATCAATGGAGTATTACCAGTCCACTCTGAGGTGAAGACCAGGGAAAAGGTATGCCCGATTACATGTGTTGAACTGCTGATGTACTGAGACAACCGCATGGCTGTCATGGAGGTTGTGAAGCCCCATCAAAGCCCATCCACTAGTGTGGATGGGAAACATTGCGAGTAATTCAGTGCTGGAATCTTCTGATTGTTCCATCAGTGCAAGCACATCAGATCTGATGTGCAAGATAACACGCTCACACCTGTGATGTGCTGATGAATATGCAAACGATATTGTGTAAAAATGGGAGCAAGCATATGATAGTATGTATGGTGTTAGATGTGTGGGTAAGTATATTAGGTGAATGGGGGAAGTGTGGAAATCTAGGTCACCTCCAGTATGTTTGTGTTGAAGCCTCAGTGACAACTGCAGAGGCCTCCTCAGGGCCCTCACAAAAGACTAAACTCTGTAAAGTGAGGTTTGAGAAAGTTGAAACCCTTGACTCTGATTTAAGTGAGGAGCTTTTAATGAACAGCATGCATTGGACCACACTAGATATACTAGTCTCAGAGATGATCCCTTCCAAACAACAAACCTAGAAGGTGCTTATGGAAGGTCCAGTTGAGATCCTGATAGCTGAGGTAAAGATTTCTTGGAGTGGAAAGAAAGAAGCTATGAAGTTAGTTGCATGTCAAGGCCCCGCACCCCCTCCTTTGATGAATAAAAACACGTGGGCACCAGTATTTTAGGTTAATGGGTGAAAAGGGCCACAACTTTTATTGGTTACAGAATGTGAGTGGTATTGGCTTTAGGCGTTGGACCCGAAATGACTATATCTGACTCCTGCCTGCCATGCAGAAAGTCTCACAAGGGTTAACTACCTGCAGGGGGAGTCCTGTTGATGTACATCACCTCGGAGCTCCCCTGGGGTCACCGGAAAGGTTGTGCCACGGTCCTAGCCACCACCCAGGCTTCGGACAGGAACCATGACCCACGGATTCCTTTAATGGAATACCCTTAAAGGGGAGGGACAGGTGATGGCCACAACCTCCCCTCTCATAAACCAAGCTTTTCCAGTGCCTAACCACCAAATCTTACAAAGTTGTGATGATTTGCTACGAGGTAGGCGAAAACCAAGTGGCTGGTGCCAGTTTGGCAAGTGGAAAAAATCCTACCAGGCCCCTCAATGGCGCCCAACCGAGGTCCATAGCACAAGAAAAATTCCTACCAGGCCCCTCAACGGCGCCCAACCAAGGTCCATAGCACAAGAAGGAACTCCCGGCCGTGCAGCCGCTTAAATGCAGCAAGCCACGCCGCCAGCCAGTGGGATTGGCCGGCTGTGGACATGACGCATGCCAGGACTCCCCTGTGATGCGGGGGCCTAGACACGCCCCCCGCTGAGGGCAGGAAGCGCAAGGCCTCTGCACAACCCTGCCCATCCCTGAAGATGAGCAGCTTTGTAAACTCTGATCAAGATGAGCCAAAAATTTTAGGCAACAATGGGAGCAGGAGAGAAGGTCAAAGCTGCAGAGGCAGACCTGGACACAGTATCCCAGGTGTGGTCTGAACAAAAAGCAGTACTCTTGCTTCCCTTGATCTGGACACTATACTTCTGTTGATGCAGCCTGGAGCAGCATTAGCTGTTCCAGGAACTCAGAAGTAGTTTGGGAAGAACTTGATGAACTGAAAAGCTGGCTATGCAACTTCCTGTTCAAGAGGCGACAGGATGAAATGTGACTCTTGAGTGACATTCACATCATACATTTAAAACATAGTTGGTTGGTTGGCACCTGTCTGTCTCGGGATACAATGGAAAAGTGTACCTTCAGGGGTGAAGTCAAACCAGTCATGGCTTCTCCCAAAGACTCTTGAAAGCTCTGGTTTGTTAAGGGTGCTGAGTGTTGTTAGAAGACCCCTGTTCCTCTCCTAGGGCTACAGTTCTCACAGTGGCTTAACAATCACTGCCTCTTTGCAGAGAACTCTAGGAACTGTAGCTCTGGAAGGCAAATAGAGATTTACTAACAACCCTTAACACCTTTAACAAACAACAACTCCCAGAATTCTTTGGGGGAAGAAGCCATGACTGTTTAAAGTGGCATAAAAGTACTTTAAATGTGTGGTGTGAATGTGGCCTAGATTGCTTTCTACTCCTACACTTCATGGAGAACTATGTATTGTTTAGTCGCTGTTGTTTTTTATCATCATAAATAAAATTATAATAAATAAACAAAATAAATGTTTCTGGACCGCTATTGCTTATCTTAGGCTATATGTTCTATGTTTCGATATTTATATATTACTAGAAGTATAAGTTTATTAATGAAAATAGAAAATTAACTCACACTAATTTTGCTCAGGTGTAACCCAAACACAGCTGATGTTCCCTTCTATACCAGGATATTGAATCTGCCACAAACCATTTTAAAAGGAAGAGAAACCAAAGAAAATAGATGAAATGAAACCTGAGAGCAGGAGGAAGATTTGTATTTCAAGTGAGCATATCACTTTCTTCAGTGTAGACCATGTATGATGACACAGGAGTATCAAGCAGAGGAGAAGATCTCCAGCTCTATGGGACTTGCCGTCCCCTACCCCAACAACCCATAAGGAAAACTGGAATTGTAGAAGGTATTGTTTTTGCTAAAATATGGTCAGCAGGGGAGGTGCTATGTATTATGAAGCCACTCCTTCCACCCACACCCATGCCTTCTGAGATAGAGGTGTCTCAAGCTTAGCAAATGGACAGTTGAGGTTTGCTTTAAAACATAAGGTGTCGGTTGGACTTGGAAGGGTATGATAATGTATTTGGATGGCATGCATATCTATGGTATTACAAAATTAAGGCCCACGAAGGCTTTAAAACACACATAGTCAGGAAAGCTTTGTTTAAGGTATGGACAAAATATAAAGATTTGATAGAGAGGAAAACACCCAGATGGATTTCACCATTAGAAGCAAAAGCCCCAAAGAAACTAAATATGGAAAGTAATTGGCCTAAATACAATGATATTTTGATTCAGGAAGGAGACAGTGTCAGGTTGAAACCGTATGAACAGCTGAAAGGCAAATTATGTGATTGGCTTCATTATCACCAAATTAATGAAGCCTTTAAAATCGACAAAAAAAATTGGCTTTCAGAAAGAGAAATCCAAGTTGGAAACGGAATTGTTAGAGCCAAAAACTAAAAATCTATCCAGAATGTATAATTTGTTGCTTGAGTGGCATACACAATATGAATTAGTGAAATCTGCAATGATAGACTGGGCTAAAGATGTTGGGCACAACATCATGATGGAGGACTGGGAAAGACTATGGAAGACAGGAATTCAATTTGCAGCATGTAACTTACTAAGAGAGAATATTATGAAAATGATATATAGATGGTATTTAACCCCAGTCAAGCTTGCTAAGATTTATCATTTGCAGGATAACAAATGTTGGAAATGTAAACAGGTTGAACGGACATTTTATCATATGTGGTGGACATGCCCAAGGATAAAAGCCTTCTGGGAAAAGATTTATAATGAAATGAAAAAAGTGTTGAAAAACACATTTGTTAAGAAACCAGAAGCTTTTTTACTTGGAATTGTGAACCAGGAGGTCCCCAAGGAGGATCATTTTTTTTTTATGTATGCCACAACAGCTGCTAGGATCTTGATTGCTAGAAACTGGAAGACACAGGAACTACCTACGAAAGAAGATTGGCAGATGAAAACGATGGACTATATGGAACTCGCCGAACTGACCGGGAAACTTCGCGACCAGAGGGAGGAGACAGTGGAACAAGATTGGAAGAAATTTAAACTATATTTAAAAAAACTATTGTAAAATTTAAAAGAGAGAAAAAAGCTGGAAGAAAAGATAGCTTACAGAATAGAAATTAGGATTAAGTAATATAGATACATGATTTTTGGTTAAAAAGAATATAAGATGAGAATATAAGTAATAGTGGAAAAAATATTTAAAGATGAGAGGAAATTACTAAAGATGATTGACAATGAAACGCAGCAGGGGGGACAGGAGGAAGTCACCCCAAATATGATTAGAAAAGTGGAAAGGGAAACTATGATGTATGTTTGTGCTTATGTATTTTGTGTTTGATATTTTGTTATGTACTTTGTATTTAGATAAGGTTTGTTTATTTGTTTTATGTTGAAAACCCAATAAAAAAAAATTGTAACCCCAATTTTTAAACCCAATTTTTTTAAAAAAAATAATAAGGTGCCGGACAAAAGTTAGATAAACTTGGGGTGTGTTTTGGGGTGGGGGGAAGCGACAGCCCACCTTCTGAGGCATGGGTGGGTGAAGAAGAAATAGCCGTGGACTCAGATTCAAGCGCAGCAACAACAAAAAGATTGTGGGAAGCAGAGCTCACCCACTACAACTGGGAAGAGGAGCGTACCAGCTCCCGTTGATATCCACATTGGTACATTCCCAAAGTTAACTCTGTCCACCCCCCTGTCTAGAGGAATATGAAGACTTTGACAAAGAGAGCGACTATGAAAGCTTCTCGGGGCCTCGTGAAATGGAAGAGCCAAAGGCACAGCCTGAACCACCAGGTATGAGAAGAGCGGACCCTTGCTTGCTTCAGTGTTGCTGCCCTCTGCTGGCTATTGTGCACAAGGGAAGACTGGGAGGGCAGCTATGCGTACATTACAGTTGCCACACTGTGGCCTTGTAACAGTGGCCTTGTTAATTATAGCTAACCATAGTTTATAAGCCATGGTTAATAGGGTTGCCATATTTCAAACAGTGAAAATCCAGACACAAGCTTCTTCTTATTTTGCAAAATTGAAAAAGAAAAAGAAAAGAAAGCACTGCTGACATGGGTTGCCATACGCCCAGACACTGCTTCCGGCTGCAGTATTCCAGATATGTCTGGGAAATTCCGGCCGTATGGCAACCCTACTGGTTAACATATTGCAGACAATCACTCAGACCATGGCTTTTTGTATCCACAGCATAGCTTATATCACCCTTACAATTAGCCCAGCTTCTCCACAGTTCCAGCATGCTATCCTGAATGCCTTACACTGGCAATGCCTCACCATGGCGGCGGCAGCAGCCTGCTTGCTATTGGTTTCTCTTTTTTCTTGGAGTTGCCATTCTGAGCTGTTTCAAATCTCTCTCCCTCCCTCTTTCTCTCTCTCCACCCAGCTACAGCTCAACGCACCTTAATTCCGGCCCAATGGAAAGGCTGTTGGAGAAACTGCCTGGTTCTGCTCCTGGCTCTCGTTGGTCTCCTGATCGGCATCATTCTCCTAGTACAGCGTGAGTACAAGCAGTAGGAGGGGTGTCCATGTGTGTCAAGACACACTGTGGAGCACCCCAGCTTCAAGAGATAAAAGCAATGAGGGACTGAGACTCAAAAGGGAGAGAATATTTATATGTACACATATATGGTGTACCGTGGTGTTGGAGCAAGGAAGGATAGGAAGGGCTGTGTACAAACAAATGAGCTTGAAATCTCTCTGTGGTTTGGCTGGCATCTCCCAAGACTGTCATCTTCGCAAGTTTCAGATATCAGTAATTACACTGGAAAGTTGGAGGGGAGGGGGGGGTAAGTCAATCCCTTTGGCTGAGCCTTGGAAAGTGCAAGGCCAGTCATGGTACCATTGGAGGGGCTCTGTGCCTCACAGAGCCCAACAGTCCCTCTCCCAAGTCAGAGAGTTTGACCAATGGAGGGAAATGGGGAATTCCTGATTGAGTCCCCTGTATTCTGTCACAGGCTGTGGCTATAGGGCGAGCTGCACAGGCAGGGCAGGGCTTTTCAAATATAGTCTAGCTCCCCACCTTGAATATTTAGCTTTCATTTGAAAATAAGCATCTAGTATTTTTACTACTAAAGGGACGCAGGTGGCGCTGTGGTCTAAACCACAGAGCCTAGGGCAGGCATCCCCAAACTTCGGCCCTCTAGATGTTTTGGACTACAATTCCCATCATCCCTGACCACTGGTCCTGTTAACTAGGGATCATGGGAGTTGTAGGCCAAAACATCTGGAGGGCCGCACTTTGGGGATGGCTGGCCTAGGGCTTGCCGATCAGAAGGTCGGCGGTTCGAATCCCTGCGATGGGGTGAGCTCCCGTTGTTCGGTCCCAGCTTCTGCCCACCTAGCAGTTCGAAAGCACATCAAGTGCAAGTAGATAAATAGGTACCGTTCCAGCGGGAAGGTAAACGGCGTTTCCGTGCGCTGCTCTGGTTCGCCAGAAGCGGCTTTGTCATGCTGGCCACATGACCCGGAAGCTGTACGCCAGCTCACTCGGCCAATAAAGCGAGATGAGTGCCGCAACCCCAGAGTCGGACACGACTGGACCTAATGGTCAGGGGTCCCTTTACCTTTACCTCAGGTTACAATCACCTCCAGTTACAAACACTTCGGGTTACAAACTCCGCTAACCCGGAAGTAGTACCTCGGGTTAAGAACTTTGCCCCAGGATGAGAACAGAAATTATGCAGCGGCAGCGGGAGGCCCCATTAGCTAAAGTGGTACCTCAGGCTAAGAATGGTTTCAGGTTAAGAATGGACCTCCGGAACGAATTAAGTTCGTAACCCGAGGTACCACTGTAATGTTAAATAACTTTACACATATTGGCTTTGCATTCCTGTTGTTCTGTAACGATCCCTTCCCTGTCTGCTTAGGTTCCCTCCCCATAAAATGTCTGACTGCAGCCTTGCCTCTGGAAGAGCAGCCACAATGGTGTAGGGCTCCAGGGTAGCTCATGCAATGATGCCCATCTCTTGCCCTTCTAGATGCCGCCATCTTCTCTGAGCTCGGGAAGCTGAATACCAGCTGCCCACAGGAAAGCTGTGATGTTTCCATCGTCCCTCAAACAGCTGACAAATTAAAGAGCTTTTCTGAAGCTTTTCTGAAAGAACTTACAGCTTTAGAAGAACGTATTGACAAGAGGAGCAAAGCAACTGATAGAAAAGTGAAGGAACAAATATCTAAGTTGGATGGGAAAATGAGTGCATTTGAAAATATAAGAGGTACGTGCGAGAGGAACAAGATGTAAGCAACTGATATAGAAAAGCAGAAAGCATCACTGAACAGAATTTATCCATGGAAACCTCTGGTCAAATCTATTTGACAAACTGGGGCTCCATGCAGGGATAGTAGAAGGGGGAACGTCCCAACCTCCATGTTTTAGACCACATTATAACAATTCCTAACCCTGAGATGTGTCTTGCCATCTTAGTGGTTTTAATCCCAGATAGCGATGTATAAGGAGGCATCCTATGTTTGTTGCAATCAGAACTGTTTCTGTTCTGCTACAGTTCAGCTTGCACTCCAGTTAATCAATCTTTCCTTTACTGCCACTATTATTATTGATAGTTTCCATATAAAACTTTTCCCTCTTTCAGAAATCTGCAGGAGGACTGACCCTCTATCCTGGCATGAGTTTCTAGGAAGCTGCTACTACTACTCAGAAGATGAAAAACAATGGGAAGATGCCAGAGAATTCTGCATTACTATCAGTTCCCACCTGGTCATTATTAACAGCAAGAAAGAGCAGGTCTGAGCAGCACCTTTGGTCGTAAGGAGTATTTACTCTGTTCATTCATAAAACTGTCTTTTGCTTGGCCCTGTAGTTATACTCTATCCAAACCAGATTTTCCTAAGAATTTAAGCAGCTTCCAGTTCCTAGCTGTTGCTTTCCTCCACCTAGGCAATATCTGGGTGGAGAAGAGGATAGGGAAACCTAAGCAAATACATCACCACTCTGGTAATTCATTTTTAACTTTTAAAATCAGCTAACGTATTGTCACACATATATCAGTTCTGAGTGGGCAGGTTTTACAGGTCTTGCACTTATTCTGTCTGTTTACTGCATTTATATCCCACCTTCCCTCCAAGGAGCCTAAGGCCACATAGATGTTTCTCTCCCCTGCCCACCCAAAAATTGATAGCATCATCCTCTGCAGGGAGCAGAAATGGAGGCAAAAGGCCAGCCATTCAGGATGCCTCCAGATGGTGCCTATTTTGTGGGAGAGATTCAAGTGCACACCAGAAATTTAGGTGTGCACTGTTAAGGTTGATTAAAGTACTTTGTCCCTCTAGTGCAGGCATCCCCAAACTGCGGCCCTCCAGATGTTTTGGCCTAAACTCCCATGATCCCTAGCTAACAGGACCCAGTGGTCAGGGATGATGGGAATTGTAATCCAAAACATCTGGAGGGCCGAAGTTTGGGGATGCCTGCTCTAGTGCAACAAATCCACCCTAGTGCAAGAACTAGTGTAGTTCTCAAAGAGAATGTGTAGGCCGTACAAACCAGAATAAATGCTGAATAAAGACTGGACATAGCCTAATCTCCATGTAAGCTGTGTGCAAGCAAATCATGATGAATGCTCTGTAAACTGGTCATGTGGAGGAGACCCTTGGGCCATCTATGACAATCCTTAGAACAAACGGGAATATGCAAGTATAGGCATAGAATCATAGAATTTTAGACTTGAAATGGACCACGAGGATCATCCAGTCCAACCCCCTGCAATACAGGAATCTTTTTGCCCAATGAAGGGCTTGAACCCATGACCGAGTCACAGGATTGGGGTGGCGGAATTCTTGAGCAATCATTCAGGCCAGTCCCCTGAATGCATTGTTATCACAGCAACATATATCAGCTAGGTAGACTATGGATTTCATGTGCTACAGCATTTGTGAAGGTGCTACATGTTTTTCTTCCTAGGATTTTGTGGTTACAAAAATAAAACTCACCTCGGTCTGGATTGGCATAAGTGATACAGTGAAGGAGGGAGCGTGGCAGTGGGTTGATGGATCAGCAGAAACGGAAAAGTATGTGGATGATGCCTAGCTCTTCTTTCTGGACCCCTTACAGGGAAAAGGCAGGGGGCAGAACGGTGTCAGGAATTCCCAGGACGGAGCCACATAGACATTCCTCTTTTAACTGGCAGCCTCCTGCGCCCCGAAAGCTTCTCAAGGGGGTCATGGGGTGTGGGACAGGGGGATAACAATGTGGAATGCGGCTCAGGGGACTGTTGTGGGAAGAGAGGATTGCATAAAACTGGCCAGAGCAACATCCCACATTGTTTATTACTCTGGAGAAGCTTTTCTGGGAGGCGGAAGGACGGAGGGGACAGAAACTTTCTTTCTGTTACGCTCCTTCCATAGGATCCAATCCCTTGGCTTGATCTAGTGGAGCTGCTCAAGCAGCTGAATCAACTATTCTAGCTGCTTTCCTAGATACAGGGCTCATCCAGACTTTTGCGCTGAGTTTCTAGGCACAGGTCCGGGATTTAAAGCTCTGGGTCCAAACGTCTTGCTTGCTTGCTTGCTTGTTCTTTGTCCTGGCGCTTTCCCTGAGGAAACCCACGTTTTACAGCTGAATTGGAGCAAACGGCAAGTGGGTTTTCGTCGGATTGCCATTTGCCCCAATTCAGAGGTAAAACGTGGGTTGTCCCAGGGACCAACACCCCTCCCCCCATCCCCCCTGCTCAGACACAGAGCTTTCAAGTGTGAATCTGAGATACGGCACAAAAGGAAGTCTGAATGAGCTGCAAGACATGATATTATTTGCCCCTAAATATCTTTATTAATGAAATCAGTAAGAATCAGTACATGGTTATCTTTCACTGCCACTTTGAGGCATTACCTTTCCTCCTGTTTTTTCACTCTCCCATGTCATATCTCCCTTTTTGACCAGCTTTGTATAGTATATTTGCTCTCCGGAGCACAATGAGGTCTGATTTGTGATCAGGTGGTCCCCAACTTTGGTTCCCTACAAGTGTAGAAGGCATCCACAGAAGTCAGCAAGCGTCTTCTGCAGCGATTTCACAATTCTGTACTACCGGTAACTGTGCTTCTCTGTTACAGGTTCTGGAAGCAAGGAGAGCCCAACAATGCTCATGGTGTGGAAGATTGTGCTGTCCTTTATAAGGAGGGTAATTGGAATGATATTGCCTGTAATTTAAAAGTCCACTTTGTCTGTGAGAAGCCAACAGGTTGCATTTGCTAAAACAAAAAACGAAGATCTTCCTATATGGGATCTTTGACAGAAGCTTCAAAGAGTTATCATCTCTTAAATATAGCTGGATATTCCCTAAATGACCAAAGCTTTATGGATGTTTGAGACCATCATTAGTGTGGCATGTGTTGTCTTGATTTCTTTGGTCAACAGCCACCTCCAGCCATTGTCCAAATACATGGGACTTGGCTAGCCCATTGAATGAAAATGGTTGCAAGCCCTCAGTTAGGGTGTTCTCACATTTCCACATTAAAGAACAGTGAAGTTGGTGTGTTTTCACAGCAGGGCGGGGAGGGTTCATATCAGCACAGCAGCAGGGTTGTCTTAACACTATGCAAAGGTGTTCCCACCTTGGCTGCAGATGAATTAGGAGTGACTAAAAGCATCCAACTGGGATGAAGCTGATTTAAGAAACAACACATTAGGATGTGTTCGCCATCCCATTTACTGCGGCACTCACTTCATTTCCAGTGCTGGGTTTAAAATCCATTTTAACACAATGTTATCCAAAATGCATATGTATCTTGTACTTTGTTGCAGTTTGAAGCATTGTTTCCTAAACCAGCTTCACACTGATTGGAGTGCTGTTCTGAGGGTTCGCCCAACTCCCAGAGCCAATATGTATCAGAGGGGCACATGAGGGGAGGAGGGGAAACCCCATTGCACACATGGAAGTCCTTGCACAGGGCTTCCACTGACAAGACCCTTAGGTGAATCCCTTCTCTAGTAAGAAAGTACAGGAAACATAAGCACTTGGATAATGTTATATGAACGCAGATAAATAACTTAGCACTGGAAATGCAGTAAGTGCACTGTAAATGGGAGTGTGAACACAGGCTTAGTCTGCAGTTATGTCTTTCACAAACAAACTGTTCACTCTGCTTCATATCATCCCCTCCTTAGAAGATAGCTTTCCCTGTTCTAGCTATTGTTCTTTTCAGGGTCCTACCTGCTACCTTGCTAGCATATAGGTAAAAGCACCAGGGATGGACTTACTAAATGTATAATAGCAATTGTAGTTCTTGTGGTCACACCCACACCATAGCACTCATTTACCACTCCCCAGAGAATTATGGGAGCTGTTGTTTGTTAAACTTGCTGGAAACTCCTAATTAATCACTGCACCCTTAACAAATTACAGTTCCCAGGATTCTTTGGGGGAAATCCATGGTGTTAAAGTGGTATTGTATGTAGAATTCCTTATCATTGTTTATAACCCTCAGGACCTTTTCAACAGTACAGTTTCTAAGTGAGTGCTTTCCCACTTTATTCCTGGGCCCTTGGGCTCTAACCTTATCTTCCAATTTGTACCCCACAAATCCCATCCAATTTGTGTTAATCTGCAAATTTGTGGAATACTTTCCACTCAAAATTCTTATTCCTAAAAACAGCAAAACCACCCACGAAGCCTCGCTGAAGCACTCCTCCCAACTGGGCACTCAAGTAAGCACCTACCTGAAGATAGTCCCAGGAGTTTGTTCTAGCCCACATTAGAATAGGTCATCCAAAGGACATGTAAGTAAAAGTGGTCCTTTTAATCTAGTGCATAGACATATATAAACTGGCAGCATTATAACCATGTGTGAAGCAGCTGTGGTGCTGATCCGAGGTATCACCTCTTTCTTAAAGTCTTTGATGTCCTATATAACCTGTATCTAGGAGTGTATCTCACTTCTTTTGAGCATTATGTTCAGAGTTTGATGTCAAAATTAAAAATCACAATGGGGAAAATCTGAGTTTTTGGAGTCTTTTTTAGAACTGCTTACAGGGCTCATGCATTAAAAAAAATGTTCTGAACATTTAAAAATGCAGCCAGCCTGCATGCAAGGCTATGGAGCACAAGGCATCAGTATGCAATGGAGTGATTGACCTGCTGGGAGGAGGTCTGGGGGGCCCTGTTAAAAGTAAAATTACTTTTGTTGCAAACTGAGAGGCACAGGGGATTTCCCCCACGCCAAATCCAAACTGAATTCCAACCTCACCTCTGTCCTACAAAGTTAACATTGGACTGCATTGCAGAGCTGCTATACGCTACTGTACTCTTATCAGCAAAATCCTTCAACCTGCATTGGGAATATAACAGTGAACTACACTTGTAAGGTGGTTTACTACTTTCCCAGCCCTACTGCAGTGTGAGGACAAAAGTATTAGATGAGGTGTTTGCTGAGTTGCACTGAGTTAATTATAATACATGTTAAAATGACTACAATTCAAAAACTACTTTTTGAAATCTAAGGTGTTAAGTTCCACATTTTGCAGCACAACATACCGGTATTGCCAGCTGCCAATGTTAAAAGCAGAGGCATCTGTTTTGGCCACTCTTCCCACTGCAATGTAGATCGTAAGTAGACATGTATATATAAGTCACCAGCTTTTTTTATTTGGGATCGCCATTTTACACGGGGGAGGGGCATACTATGTCTGCCACAAAGATTAAAAAAGAAAAAAAACCTCAGCACCACATTCCTTGAAATTCTAGTTTCAGCCCAATTCCCAATCTACAGTAGAAGTGTAACCACTGGACTCCATGATACGGTTGTTGCAAACTAGACTTTCGCATAAGCCTCAGTTTGCAATAGTCACTTGGAGGGCTACTCTCTCCAAGCCACAGCCTGCAATTCCTGCAATATGGCGGTAACGCGCGGCGTTTTCTGCATTGGGATTTGCAATAGCGAGGCGGATGGTGGAAAACCTTTTTTTTTTTTTAAGTTCCACACACTAGCAAGAAATAAGTTTAGAAGAGCAATAAAACCACCCTCTTTTGTGGTCTATCATTCGTTCACGGGACAGCGCGCTGGTGCCCAGCAACAGGCACGTTTTAAAAGTGTGGCTTTTCTCCATTTATTTTTCAGGTCAGCTGCCCAGGAATATTTTAAAATGGCGCCTCACGCGAAACCAGGAAATGTAATCATCAGAGACGAGGCTTCTCTCTAAACGTTTCGTAGCTCTGCGACAGCGGCATGTATTTGTTACCGGAAGCCTTTTTTTTTAAAAGGGAGTTTACTTCCGCTTCCGGAATGGTGGAAAGGCGGGGCGGGAAATAGCAACAGCAACCTCCGGAGGCGGGTTGGAGGCGGCCAAGATGGGGGCTCATCTGGCTCGGCGGTATTTATGGGACGCGGAGGTGGAGCCGGACCCGATCAAGATGCCCACCTTCGACCCCCACTTCGGCTTCCACGAGGAGCGCAAGGAACGCGGTGAGCCGAGCTGAGCTGAGCGGGGAGGGAGGGAAAGAGAAGGGGAAGGCGAAGGTCACCCAGCGCTTGGCTCCGCCTCTTCCCGGAGCCTTCGCCTGGCGCAGCCCTGCGAGGTAGGTTCTCTCTCCCGGGGGGGGGGGTGCGAGGGCCAGCCCATGAGGCAACGGGAGGCAGAAGATCCTGAGTGACGCTGGACAGAGACCCCCCCCCCTTTCCCCAGCTGGAAAGTGCTCCCGCCCTGGGCTCGCTCTGCTTATCTGCCAGCATCGCCGGAGAGCCACGTTTGAGACGGTGTTATTTAAGAACAGGTGTTTGTCGCGTTGCCATGTTTAAATCCTTCCTTTTCTCACTCTTGCATGAAAACACTTTCACAGAGTCATCCATTACAGGGCATTATGCACCTTTAAAAATGCTTTGGGATGAAAGGTGTTGCATAACTTTAAAATATAATAATAATAATAATAATAATTAATAATAATCCGGAGGTGGCTGTGAAGCCACCTGCTCCAGAGAAGCGGACACGGAGCAATGGATTCAAACTACAAGAAAGAAGATTCCACCTAAACATTAGGAAGAACTTCCTGACAGCAAGAGCTGTTCGACAGTGGAATTTGCTGCCAGGGAGTGTGGTGGAGTCTCCTTCTTTGGAGGTCTTTAAGCAGAGGCTTGACAGCCACCTCTCAGGAATGCTTTGATGGTGTTTCCTGCTTGACAGGGGGTTGGACTGGATGACCCTTGTGGTCTCTTCCAACTCTATGGTTCTATGATTCTAAGCTCGCCGGATGATCCCAGGCTAGTGCCTACCTCCAGGGTGGTTGTGAGGATGAAAGTGAGGGGGCGTGTTCGCCTCCCGGAATGAAAAATAGGTTTGCTCAGCGCTTTGCTTACAAAATTGCTTAGATCCGTGCTATAGGTGATAACAGGGCCGGTGGGTGTAACTTTGGCCCCTGCTTCTTCACTGTTAATGGATACTTTTCATTTTGTACAGCCTCCTGAGGATGTGGATGTGAGAAATGTGAGAGCTACCACATGTGTGCTAGTTCCCTGATACCCTTCTGGGCCACTTTGCTGGGATGGGACTGTTCCTTCCTGGAGGGGTGAACCCAGAAGTTGATGCTGGGGGGGACTTCAATTCCACACATTAGCTGCAGGCCTGTGGTGCCCCTCGGGTTCTGTTCTGTCTCCCATGCTATTTAACAATTATATGAAACTGCTGGGAGAGGTTGTCTAGAGTTTCAGGGTTTGGTATCTGCAGCATGCTGATGAAACTCAGCTCTATTTCTCCTTTTCAGCTAAATCCAGGGAAGCTTCTTTGGTTCAAAACCACCACCTGTCATTAGTAATGGATTGGATGAAAGCGAACAAATTGAAACTTAATCCCAACAAGGCAGAGGTGCTCTTGGTCAGTTAGAAGGCAGACCAGGCAATAGGGATTCAGCCTTTGTTGGATGAGGTAACACTTCTCCTGAAGTCACAGCTTGCAATTTGGACTTCACCTGGGCTCAGCCCCGAGCATGGATGTCCAGGTTTTTGCAATGGCCAGGAGTACATTTGTACAGTTAAAGCTAGTATGCGAGCTGCGCCTGCTCCTTGAGATGTCTGATTTGAGAGTGACTGTGTTGTCTCTATAGAAAGGTCATGCATTTGTTTAAAATATGCTTAAATAAGGTTTAATGCACAGCTCTAACTGCAGGGCAAGAACTCTGAATTCTTTCACTGGTGTTGACTAGCTATGATTACTTTGAGGATGTAGCACTTGGATTTATACTGGAATGGTCTATCAACTTTAATAGCTAATCTAATTTGCAGGTCAGGTTTCCAAAGACCATAAGCCACTACAGAGGTTTCAAACGGGTTGATGACAGTTGATCAGGTTGACCCTGCCTGGATCCTGACCTCACTTCTGTTCATTTTATCCCCTTCCATTTTCCCATGCAGTGATGATAGCAACAGAGCAGCAGATGAATGAGGCTCAGCTTCCTCTTGACATGCGAGACTATTGTGCACACTACTTCCTAAAGTTGGCGAAGTGCAAACGTGACAAATTTCCAAATATCTTTGGGTGCAATCACGAGCGTCATGACTGGGATTACTGTGAGCACCTGGAGTAAGTCAGAGCTATGCCTCCCTTCTTCCTGTAAATCAGCCTTCCAAGTTAGCTTGTTGCTAACACTCCTGTACTGTATCACTTTTTCTCTGTCCACCATAAGAATTTAGCAAGACTAACAGGTAGCATATGGGCAGGGGAAGTTATTGTGTCACAACCCCTTTGGTGGTGTGGGTAGGGTGAAATCTTATATACTGATCTGTTAACTATTCTTCCTTAATGCTGAGTGAGCTTTGATTTGGCTTTTTGAGTTGCTTCACTCAAAGCATCTCACCAGTCTTTATACAAGTCCTTCCAGGTTCAAGAGACTTCTAAACTGGCAAATAATTTTGACAGTATTCTCTCCTGATAGGAAAGGTAAGCAGAATGTAGGGTATCTCACTGATCCCATATCAGCAGGTGACGACTTGGGGAAGGGTGCATTAGGTAGATATCTATATACATGCTACACTCAGATGTGTCTGCAGAATATAAGAATGTTCACGTGGGGAGAGAGAGAACTTTTATGAGGGATTCAAGCCAGATAGTATCCTTTGGCCTGGAAACCACAGAATGCGAGGATGGATTTTTGGGGGGAGAAGTGTCGGTTGCTCTGACCTGACTTGCACTTGTATGCTTTCCTGTAGCTATGTCATGCGCATGAAAGAATTTGAACGGGAGAGGCGCTTGCTGGCTCGGAAGAAGCGCATTGAACAAAAGGCAAAAGCGGCAGCGGCAGCATCAGCATCCTAACTGGCTTTGGTGTGCCTCCTGGCTCCTTCAACAAGAGGCTTGCAGAATCCACTAGGTCTGTTATGTTGAAAACAATAAAGACATTATCCTGTGGTTCTGTCTGAAACAATCACTGTGCAGTTCCTGAGATGAAATGGATAGCAGTTGAACATAGAGCTAATGAAGGCTTCTTACCCTTCAAGAAGCCTCTCTTAGTAAAAAAAAAAAACCCACCCCTGCCCCTTAAGTCTCTTCTGTAGTTGCTATTTTAAAGGAAGGGGTGGTGAGGTCCCTTTTGTGGGTGGCTGGAAGTATTAACTAGTACTGTATTAAAGCAGAGAGAGAACCAACCATTACATGTTTTAGCTGCCAGTCTTGACTGTGCACACAGCTGTTTTCACTTGTCACTCTTTTCCTGAATGCAGTTGTGGGGGGGTAGGTCTCCACTGCATAAACCTTGTTCATTTTTGCCTGGTAATAATGACGACTTCTTTGAGGTGTCTTGTTCTACATACAGTCATAAGGAGCTACTGCTCCTCCAGCGTGACAGGAGGTAGGCAGGGATCAAAGGGAGCCAGTATCTGTGGGGCAGGGTATGAATTTACCTACACCTGGGAGGAGCTGGTAGGTCCCAGGCCAACCTAGAGAGGTCAGACTTTGTGGCACCAATACTGTATCAAACTTTCTGTTAGGTCAACCTTCCCCAGCCAGCTGCTGCACTCCAAATGTTTTGAACTACAACTTGTGAACAAGTTCTCAACTTTGTTGTTGCTGCTGAAACAACACTTTGGGAGTTCGAAATTGTAATAAACTTTCAAAATACAACTCTCTTTTCCAAGTAGCTCAGAATTTAAAGAGTACAAACTTGTTTCTCCCACAAAATCCTATGTTTCTAGTGTCCTTGTGTCACTAGACAAAATGCACTTTGCCCTAATTTGAGAAAATACTTGCATATTTTCACCTTAATCTCAAATAGTGTTTAATGTTTAGTAAAGTAATACTAAATAAAACTATATACTGTTTGTGTGTGGCCTGAGAAACCTTTTTTAAAAAAAGGATTAGATATGTTCATGGAAGATCCAGGAACACTGGCTGGCCACAGTTGCTGAAACGGTACCTGTTAACAGATGCTAGAAGCAAGAAAGCAGGGATGGTCAATATGCTTGTAAGCTTCCAAAATCACATTGCTGTTTTTTTTTCTGACCCAGCCAGCCAACTGTGACTATTGAACTACAGTGGTACCTCAGGTTACATACGCTTCAGGTTACAGACTCTGCTAACCCAGAAATATTACCTCAGGTTAAGAACTTTGCTTCAGGATGAGAACAGAAATCGGGCAGTGGCGGCGCAGCGGCAGCAGGAGGCCCCATTAGCTAAAGTGGTGCTTCAGGTTAAGAACGGACCTCTGGAACCAATTAAGTACATCACCAGAGGTACCACTGTACTAAATGTGATGCTCAAGTGGTGAATACACTTCCTAGAAATTCCATTGGTTAATTTATAATTCCAGCCCTTTGACCTATATTGAAGTTTATCAAGTTGTAGGAGTGCAGTTGCCATTTCAAGGTTAGCTTCTGATTTTAAACATTGTCTCTTTGGGGGGCATGATAATCCAATATGATTTGAAGCTGTGTTCTTCCTTTTTGCTAGGCTGCCTTGCATACAACCCTCCTGTGGGTGACTCAAGGCTCCATTCCTTCTGCATTTAATTCCATGGCACCCTACAAAGAAAAATCTACTACAGTCCAGGGGATGGATTAGTTTTATTTGTGTAAATCCAAGAAGGAAGATAGTTCCATATGAAACAGACCATAACAAGTCAGTGGCTCATTTTAACAGCTGCCATGGAGCCTAGCAGGTTTCCAGTATCTCACTGCTCACATGCAGCATAAACTAAGACTATTGCAAACTTTCAACCTGATCCTAGGCATGTTTACTTAGAAGTAAGTTCCACTGAGTTGAATGGGGCTCGCTTCCAAATAAGTGTACATAGAATTGCAACCTTAGTGACATTAAGACTAAACAGGAAAGGAGAAGTAAGTTCCTCTCAGGGAGGCTGTCAAAATTTCTGTAACGTTGAATTTTCCCTAAAGTAAGATTACAAGCCTTTCCTTCTTTAGGGACTACAAATAGCTACAAGCTATTAAAGTATTTCCCGTCCCCAAATAACTTGTGCAGCTGTAGGTATAGCTTTCCCTTGCAGAAGGTTCCAAAAGCAGCTCTGATACCACTTACACAAAACAAACAGGAGTGGGCCTAAAGTCCAGAAGAAAATTGTAGCATGACTGAGAACAAAATATGTAGCAGCCTTGTTTTTCATACCCTCATTTCAAGGCTCTGCCAGCTATTCAAGGTGAAACCTACCATCCCAAACAGTTCATGCTTAGCATATTGGGTGAGGGAGGAGGTGCTGGCTTGCACTGTAGATGGTACTAAAGTGCTACAGCTGCTCCCCAGTCACACCTGATCTGTCCCCTTTGCTTCTATAGCAGCAGTTTCTGCAAACACTTCCCCATAGCACCTTGCTAGCTGCCCTGTGTGTCTAGAATTAACATAATCCTCTCTGCATTGGAAGAGAAGAACACACTTAATTTGGCTGCTCAGAGCATACTTGTCAGCCTCCAGGAACTGGCACTTATTTTTTGAGCACACCTGAGGGTGTGTAGGAGATGAAGACAGCCTCACCTGCATCTGTCGCATGCCCTTCAGAAAGGTACTACCGGTACTAGCTTTTAGAATGGAGAAGCATCCCAGAAAGAGCGCAGATTTATGCTATGCCAGTATTTGGCACTTGAGGGCTCACTTAGTCAAGGAGAATGCACAAAGCTGAGCTAGGAGACTTAACTCCTAAATTATATTGATGAACCATAGAGCTGAGGAGACCTGCTCTCCTAAGCACTATGTGGAGCAAAAAGTATTCCGTTTACGCCAGGCTCCAGCTGCCTAGATTTAGTTTTCGGCACCTGCTCCTGCAGACTTAGGGCTCAGTCACTGCTTCGTTCTCTTTAAAATTGGATAGTTCCCTTCGCTGTAGCTTTTGACTTAATGGGCGCTTTGTAGGGAAGGCTGCTCCCAGCCTCAGAAAGGCTTTGGAATGGGATATGGTCAAAGATTCTGTAGGGAGGGACAGTAACTTACAAAAGGAAGGAAATCCCTACAGCTTCCCTCAGATTACAGTGTAGACAGCAAGAGAAAATCTCGTTTTAGACTCCAATAACACCTGCTCACAAGGTAAAAAACAAAAACAGAACTATCGGCCCAGACAAAAGAAGGCAGTGGCTTCCAGCTCAAAGCAGGAAAGGGACAATGGGGGAACGCAGTGGCGGGTAATCCCGGAACTCCTTCAGGTAACTTCGGTGTTTCCCCTTTGCCCAGATCGTCATTTGGATGAATCCAACCAAGGAAAACAGAGCCACTATTGACAAGGGAAGAGAGATTTGCATGTCATTAGGCATCTACACAGATCTCTATAATTTCCATGCCCCAAACGCCTGTAAACACACATTGGTGTAACTAACTGCTCAAGCTGATGGGAAACTACAGGCAAAAAACATGCCCCATGGGTACATTCAAGCTGGACTTTCAAGCCACTCTACAACAATCCAGGATTTTTGAGACAGCAATACCTGTCTTGGGCTACATTATCTAGAATAGATATGGGACCATGCAGGCCTGCAACATCTGGAGGGTCACAGCATGCATCATCCAAGACTGCTGGGGCTGATGGGAGTCCAAAAACATTTCCACATCCCTGATCAAGAACTGGAGGGAGGCTTGCAGGCAACCAACCAACCCTGATTCATAACCCTACTGTTATCCCCTGCAAACCATTATTTAAGACCTGACATCTTTGTTCAGAGCAGGCTAGGACTTACCTGGAAGGCACTGAGTCATAATGGCAAAGCCAATCCAGGATCCCACCTGGAAGAGAAGAACACCAGCTCAGGATTGTGGCAGGCAAGGTGGGGAAGACCCTTCAGCACAACTGACCCTTCAAAACAAACTAAATTAAAAAACAACAACCCAGTAGCCTTTTGGCTTGGGGGGTGGTGGCACTGCGACTGGGCCCACAATAAACAAATTTTGTGTTGAGTTCCCCCAGAAAAAAGCACTGGTATAGAATGTTAATCAGCCAAAGGCCTGGATGAAGAATGTTTCCGCCTGGCGCCTAAAGGTACCGGTATAATGAAGGCGCTAGCCGAACCTCACTGGGGAGAGCATTCCACAAATGGGGAGACACTTCAGAAAAGGCCGAAACATGTGAAAACATGTTCAGAACAAGACACATGAGGCACCTTCCAGATTCAAGACCCTCTAATTTGCTGTAGAGTTCTATCCTGTTCTCACCTCATAGGTGTAATTAGGGCAGGAGACAAGCAAGAAAAGCCATGTGAAGGGATTCTTGGTAGGAAATGGGATCTTCCTGGCTTTAGAACCTAGGGGGAGAATTAAGAGTTTGATTCATTTCATAAAGATAGCAATATACACACGGTACTATTTTCTGTACTTAAAGGCACTTTGTCTCTAGTGTAGCAGGGAGCTTTTTGGTGGAACCAACTTGCACAGCCCAAACATTATTCCGCTTCCTCCTCACAGGCGGCTCCAGGAAAAACTGCCGCCGCCACCATCCTCAGCTCCATCATAGCTTGAGGCATCTGCAGACACTACTGCATGGGGTCCTGCTCGTCCAACTATGCATTTCACCAGACAGAGAGTTGAGCCAAGCTACTACAACTCAATTGAGAGCTGCTTTGGCACAGCCCACCTATGGCAAGCGGCATGTAAATAAACCTTGCCATGCACCCATACTAGCTAGGGAGGCACTCCACAAGGCTCCCCTGTACTCACCCGCAGGGCGCAGGTTCCGTAGAGCAATATGAATTGAGAAGTTTCCCAGCTGGCAGAACTACAAGAGGAAACAGAATCAGTTTCAACATAGGCATGTGAGGAGACCAAGCACTGGCCTCTCACAGGTCCCCCCCTTATCACAAGTGACATTTCTGCATGAAAAGTCTGCCATGAAAAGCCTGTGCAGACACATTTTTGCAAAAATCTTAGGAATCGGCTTGGAGGGATCCTGCTCCCTCAGTGCAGGATATCCCCTCCCTCCATAAGCTCACAGCCACTTTTTTTTTGTACCACCGTTTCATATTTTCCAGAGCTGAGCCCTAGAATTGTGCACCAGTAAAAGGTAAGGTAAAGGGACCCCTGACCATTAGGTCCAGTCGTGACCGACTCTGGGGTTGCGGCGCTCATCTTGCATTATTGTCCGAGGGAGCCGGCGTACAGCTTCCGGGTCATGTGGCCAGCATGACTAAGCCGCTTCTGGCGAACCAGAGCAGCACACGGAAACGCCGTTTACCTGTAAGCAAGTGCTCAAATCAAGGATGTCGGGATTATGATGCACAACCCCCTAGACCCATTTCCTACTGCAGCCTCTGCTAGCCTGATGCCCTCCAGGTGTTCTGATCTACACCTCCCATCAGCCCCAGGGATGTAGTTCAAAACAACTGGAGGGCACCAGGTTGGCAAAGGCTGTCCTCATGTAACTAAGCCAAAGCATGGGCAACTGAAGTAACTCTTCCCCATTTATCCTGGCGCCATTTCCATTCCCTTCCTCTTTTTGTCCCCCTTGTGGATATTTTTAGATTGTAAGCCTCATGGGGAAGCAACCTGCCCTCCTATTCTCTGGTAAATGCCACGTGAGTAGACGGTGCTAACATCAACAACCAGAAGGTGGCAGCTTGGTTTTAAACACAGTAGCACCCATAGGAAAATGAGGAACTAGTCTCTGTCTTCATCAGCCCAGGCACTAGTTATCAAGACCTCATTTTTTTCCAGTCACCACTGGCAATCTTAGTCCTCAGACCATACAGCAGAGTTCTGATCTAGTTACTGATCTGATCTGTCCCCAAACCCCTCAAAGCTCTTTTTACCCCCATGACTCCACAATGCAACACCAGCTTTCTGTTACGTGGGGGGAACCATTTCAGTTCGTGAAAATCCAGCACTTATTCAGCACTGAAAATCCCCACTCTGTATAGGGCCTGGTCTCACAACGTAAATAGGAAGCCCTGACTGTTTCACGGCTGTGTTTCTGTAGAAATTAACTCCTCTGCTTTACATGCTTGCCTCTGCGTGGCTGAGCTTTCACCCCAAGTTCACCTCCAGCCTCATGCCCCACAGCTCCTGCCCCATTTTCTAACACATATAGATTTATCTACCCATATATTCCAGCGTATAAGATGACTGGGCATATAAGACGACCCCCAACTTTTCCAGTTAAAATATAGAGTTTGGGATATACTCGCCGTATAAGAAATACGACCTGGCGTATAAGACGACCCCCGACTTTTGAGAATATTTTCCTGGGTTAAAAAGTAGTCTTATACGCAGGAATATACAGTACTTCAATTCCACATGGGGCTATTACACTCCATCCTTAAGTTCTTACCATAAAAATGATAAGTGCCAGTTTCACTTGTTCATGTCCATACGCTGAAGGGATGACAAAACAGAAAAGGTTAGGGCAGAGTGTGACTGGCTCACGGTCATCTGGTGAATTTAACAGCTGAGGGGGGAATTTGAACCTGGACCACCCCAGTCTTTTTGCATTTCCTGGACACAAGAGTCACATACAGTCATGATCATACACTTATTAATATGTCAAGTTGGCCAATTAGCACCTAACTGAGTCTGCAGGACATTATCTCCCATGCCAAGAGCTGACAGTGACTTGTGTGAACACAGCCTGAGACTTCCTCCCAGACATTCTTCTGCTAAATTACAAGGCAAGAAAGATCAACCTCATTAATATCCATCTGTTTTAAAAGCCAATAGGGATCCTTGTCCAGCACTAACCACCAAAATCTCCTCCCCAGCTTCCCTTTCATTTTTTGGCTCACCTGGCGGAGTATACAACGGGTGATTGATGTAGTATGCCATCCAGGCAGCAAAACCCCAATAATAAGTACAGTTCTGGAGAGAAAGAAACAAACACATTAAGAAACAGTTATAGCAAAATGGAGATGTGCTGAATATGCCAACTTCACGGCCTGGGAAAGGCTCAAGCAGAGGAGGAAGCCAGACCCCGTCCCCTCATTCCTAGGAAGATGCCTAATATCATTTACTTCTTGAAAACCACAGTAAGGAATTTTGAGGGTTGCCCTCCACAGCTGTCCTATTGCTTGCCCCTTCCTGATCCTCCTCCCTTAGCCTCATCCCCAGCACTGCTCACCTTAAAGATGTTACGTAAGGGCATTGTCCCATGGGAGAACCTGTGGACAAAGAGGGTCTCCAAGAGGCGCTTGACGTAGTGGAAAGAGTGGCAGATGCAGGCCAGGCTGGAATGGAGAAACAGAGCAGGCAGAATAAGAGGCTATTGTAGCAATGAAATCTAGTAGAGAAACGCAAAAGACCCTTCTGCCCCATTTCAACAGCAAGACCAGTGAACACAGTTATAACCAGTTCTCCGCAAGTCTTCCTGCTTTGAGCTTCCACATTCTGGGCTTCCTTGATCAGAAGGATTACTTGGAGACCTTTGTGGAAGTCTTCCTTAAATTTGCTGCAGCAAATGGTTTGAACTAGCAGAGTCGGGTCAACTGACCTAAAAAACATTCATCTAAAAAAAACCATTGACCTAAAATCCTGCCAGAAGAAACAATACATAAGGAAGCTATGGAACACTGCAATGCTCCATCTACACCCAACAGCCACAGATAATCCTTTTATTTCCTGCCAGCTCAAACCCTGTTTCCAAAAATGCTGACAATAGTGCAGGGAATCTAGGACAGATTTTAAGGATCAAGAGTTCCTTCATGTGTCCTGTTCTTGAGACAGGGTGAGAGGGAGGCGGATGAGTGGGTGGGTGAGGGATGGGACACATATTCTACCCATTGACCTGGTGTGGGCTCAGATCCCAGCAAAACTAGTGCGTAGTATTCCAGTACAAGCTAAACACACAGCAAAAGGGCTACCTTGGCCTGTAGGTACTTACTGTACAACAGAATATTTGCTGGAGGTGAAGTCATACTTATGGCCGTAGATGAACGGCACCCGGAAATAGAAGAGCAAGTAAATGAGCAGGGGCCCAGCATACTCCGTGAGGAAGACCTAAAAGGAAGAAGGCAGGATGAGGGAAGTGGAGGAAAAACCAAGGGCATGGGAAGGCCGTGTGGTTGTTGTGGGGAAGGAAGAGGCGTACTTACAGTCACCCAGCTGATTTGTGCTCCCAGGTCTCGAAAATACAGCGTTGCTGTGGTGCCCACCGGCAAGTTCTGAAGGATGTCTTCATCCTTTAGGGACTTCCCCTCTGGAAGAAAGGAGAAATCACAATGCAGCTGCCATGGGCACCTTGGCTGGGATACCAAACTGCAGTGGCTACTTCAATGGTCACATGTTTGAGAAGCTCTGGCTGCCTAATATTCAGAGAGAGGAAGCCATAACATGGGAGGGGCAGGGAGGCTCCAAGGGAGATGATGGGTGCTTTAATTACCGGTATGTCCTCACCAAACCCATGAATCTGGATGTCCAAGAAATGACAGCTTATTGCAGGATTATATAGCCTTTCATGTATGCCCCTCATAAGAATTCCCAAGGCCAGAAATTCCCGTGTCTGTTGCATCCTCTGGTTAAAGACTCAGTAACTCTATCAGTATAGTCTACCAGCCCCACTTCCTTCCCCCATAACTTCCTAGCTAAGACAATCTACCTGCAAAAGTGAGGCATGAAAAATATCAGAAGGCTTTGTAATATACCAACTTACTGGGATCCAGTCGCAGAGACTGCCGGGCTGGATACCACTGAGGATCTGCAAAGAGAAGAAGGGGAAAGAAAGCTGCACATTGCTTCATCTGGCTCAGAGCTGTGTATGTACATTGACTGGCCCTGCCTCCCCAGGGTTTCAGAAAGGAGACCTTCCCATTCCTGACTGGAGAAAGTTCCTCCATTTTCAGCAGCACGTAAAATAAAATAGTCTATTTTTTGCTGCTACTTTGTTGTATTTTGTATGCTGCTGTTGCTTAGCTGCCTTACAGCACCATCGGAAATACAACAAATCAAGAAACAAGCCAACACGGGAAAAAGCAAAGAGCTTCCTTTCTCCAAAGTCCACAGAGATAAAAATGGAAGTTCAGAATCAGAACCTTCAGAAGTTGTTTCCAATTACAGGGAAACCGCATGACAATAGTAGTTTTAGGGAGATATTATTAAAATGGCATGACGAGGGTGTCAGGAGGCAAGCTTTACTCGTGAAGCAAGCAGCTCAGCAGTTTCAGCACTCCCTCCCTCCAAGGGCCAGTCCCACTGTAGGAGTGAGGAAATGACAAGGGGCAAAACCATTAAAAGGTCTGCTTTGATACGTGTGTTCAGGCAGGAGTCACACAGGGATACATGCGCCATACATACGGGACTTAGTGAAGAGGTTCTTTATCTCTGTTACGGTGGCATTGGGCTCAACCTGAAAAGAAAGCAGAGGAAGGAAATCAGGGAACCCGAGCACAACATCATATATGATTAAAGAGTGAATAAAGCCCATCTATCTAAGCACCTTCTACCCAGGGGAAAAGGCCAGGAGAAGACAGCCTCAGGCAGAACAGTCCTATACAGTGGTACCTCTGTTTGCGAACGGGATCCGTTTCGGAGGCCCCTTCGCAACCTGAAGTGTGCGCAACCTGAAGCGTCGTGTCTGCGCATGTGGGTAACACGATTCGGCGCTTCTGCGCATGCGTGAACCGCCGAACCCGGAAGTAAAGCCATTCCGGTACTTCCGGGTTCGGCGGGTTCGTAACCCGTGTCGAACGCAACACGCAGCGTTCACAACACAAGGTACGACTGTACTTGTATCTTAAGTGGGTGGAACAGCTTATGTTTTACATGCTTGAGGACACTGGTTTGATTCCAGGGTACAACCTCACCAGTGTTAGAAACTGGGATAGAAAAGCTAGGAGCCAAGTGGCTCCTGGGACCTGAGTTGTGGATGCCAAAAATATGTCTAGTCGCCAGGAGGGGTGTGTCAGCAACACTTTTTAGTTATTATTTTGATAAGCATGAACTAATACGCAATTCACATAAATGGCACATTGTTAATATCACATTTTTAACAGAAATTGTGGATACATGTTTAATTTGCTGTTTTCAATAAAAATACTGGTACCAAATTTCAGTTTTCAAAACACGCTACTCTTTATTGTTAAACTCCTTAACATATTGTCTATCCTTAACATATACTTCAAGGTTTCAAAGCACATACATTTCAGTAATCCTTAAGTGTCAACCAGGCGTGAAAAATTGCACCCAGACTTTTTGAGGTGCTTGCAAATGGAGCACCCTGGCAATTTCGAACCCTGAACTTCACACTAGGAAAGAGAGAAGCTTTCCACCCTGAGAAATCAAGAGAAGTGTTGCATACAGCACCAGACCCTTAATTCAAAAAACTGTTTCAACAGAATCTCAGTCCCTCACTTCACAGAAGCGGCAACAGCAGCAACCTGTTCATTATACAGCCATTTCTGGCCATAAAAGACTAGGTCTGCATTCTCTTTGCCAGCAAATCTGCTTTCCCACATGATATTGGAAGCCTTACATCCACATTGACAACTGAAGTAAAAGCGAGCTGTCTCTGTCCTGCATGCATGCGCGCACACACACACACACACACACACACACACACACTTCTCTTCCAGCAATGGAGATGTTGCAAGAAGAAGCCATTGGACTGTCCCTCAGACAGCTGATGTGTGAGCTTGAGAGCACCCAACTCAGCTTTCAAATTAAAGCAAGAGAAATGTATGAGGATTCCAGAGCAGATGCCAAGCATGGATCAGCACCTCCAGAAGCTTCAAAAAGCAACACAACCTGGGAAGCAAAGCTCAGGTCTTGGGTTACGTCTAAGTAAGCAGCATGAACTGTGACTCAGACAGTCTGAACTCTCTTTGTAGCAGGTTGTTTCTCACTGCTGGCTGTCAATTCTTAGGGAGCCGCCTCCTCTTGCTTTTACCCCAACAATATTAATTATCTACAGAGACTTGTAAGGTGGTCTGCCACTTGCCTTGTGAGGAAGGTCCACAGAGAGGAGAGCAGTAGAAGATCGCACTGTAACAGAATTGGCCACATAGAAAGACATAGGAGGGGGCTCCCCAACCGGCAAAGCCAATCCTGTCTAATAAAATGTATACAGGAGTGTACGTGTTTCTCTCTTTGTGTTGTCACTTTTTTGGATCCTTCTGTGAAGCACAGAGGATAAGCCTTTTTCAGCCACTTTCAGGCCTCCTTTTCTTTAGCTTTGTTACGCAGCTTTCATAGCAGCTTATTGGCTAGCACTTGTGACATCATTTCTTATATGAGACAGCTTCAGCTAGAGGGATGTAATCACACTGAGAATTTCTGCAAAGGCTCAGAAGCTAGAAGTGGAGCTTGCATCAAACCAGGGAATGAAACTTCTTCCCGCCTTAAAGGTAAAGGTAAAGGTACCCCTGTTAGGTCCAGTCGCGGACGACTCTGGGGTTGCGGCGCTCATCTCGCTCTATAGGCCGAGGGAGCTGGTGTTTGTCCGCAGACAGCTTCCAGGTCATGTGGCCAGCATGACTAAGCCGCTTCTGGCGAACCAGAGCAGTGCACGGAAACGCTGTTTACCTTCCTATCTACTTGCACTTTGACGTGCTTTCGAACTGCTAGGTTGGCAGGAGCTGGGACCGAGCAACGGGAGCTCACCCCATCGCGGGGATTCGAACTGCAGACCTTCTGATCGGCAAGCCCTAGGCTCAGTGGTTTAGACCACAGCGCCACCCGCATCCTCAGCTCCCTAAACCTACCCCTTTGTGTCTTTACAAAAGGGGACACAAGGATTCAGCGAGTATTTCCAAATTCAAAAGCTCCAGATGTCACAGTAAAAATTACCGTATGTTGCAGAAATTCACCGAACATATGAAGAAGGAATGGCTTTTACAATCTTTTGTTTATAATAAGCCCAAAATTCCAGCCCATGTGTGCAACAAAGTGCATGTAAGCTTACAGTTGGCAGTACAGAGACCCCTGCAATTTCCTCGTGTTCTTTCCCTCTGTCCCAGGAGGAATCTCACACTCGGCTCAAAACAAACACAGTGTTCCCCTTCCCTTCCTTGTGCAGAAAGCCACCTGGCATGCAAGGAATTGAGAGAGGTGAAGGAGGAGATGCTGACATTTCAGAAAGGCGTGCCCCCCACCATCATAGCCAATCCAAGCAGGTGCTGGTGTAGGGTGTCTAAGGCAGCTGAAGACCAACTCCCAGTGGGGAGGTGTGGTTCTCTTCTGCCTTACAAGGCCGATTCTCATATCCAGCACAACTATGCAAGAACTTAACAAATGCCCTAGGGGCTGTGAAAACTGACCTGTTAAAGCACCAGTAAGGTTAACAGCAGTAGCTGTTTAGACTGGCTTGGAGCATGGCAGGACAGGAGGCTACAGCCAGTGTGGCTGACTACAAGCCAGTCAACCCAAGAGCTTGGATGGGATTAATTGGAGCCAGTCTAATGAAATTTACAAGTCAGCAATGCAACCACATCATGAATATGATCCTTCTCGCATGACAGACATTTAGCATGTCAGTGATCATTTTATAGGCCTCTATGGCCATAACAGGCCACTCTGCTGTCGATTCTTACAGAACATTATGTGGCCCAAATAGATGGGTGCAGGCATCTTGCAGCAGAGAGATTTCTGGAGACCCAACACTGGAGTCCTATCGTTCAGCAATCAAAGCAAGAAGCAGCCCAAACTGCTTCATCCTGAACAGCAGCCCAAACTCCAGCAACCCGAACAGCATGTTCTTGTGCCCCACTTCTTAGTTTGGGAAATGAGGCAATACTTAGGGTGGTACTCATGGCTGCTGCTAGGTGCCACATTAACCAGGGGTGGGCAACCTGTTTCCTGCCTGGGGTTACATTCCCTCATGGGTGAGCTGCCAGGGGCCTCATGCAGTGAGCAGAATCAGAGGGAAACATGGGTGAGGTAGTCTCTCTACTGTGGTTTATGTGGAGCAAATCTATAAACTGATTTCATCAGCAAAGTGAAGGCATCTATGAGTAGCAACCACATATGAGAGAGATCTTGCCTTATCGACAAATGTATGCACATGCATGCTAGAGAACAGTTGATTCTGCCAGCTTTCCAAAACATGTTTGTAAAACTAATCTGGTTGAAAATGATTTTCATTATGATGTCATATTTTAATAAAAGAAAGCTCGTTGGCTTTTGTTCATCCTAGCCAGCCACCTTATTTAGCACATGGTACAGATGTGTACACCCACTTACATATTTCATCCTGTTATCTCATAAATTAACTTCCCCAACTCATTCAGTGTTTTTGACCCCAAGTGAGAGTGGGAGCATTTAGCTGCAGTGACAAAAGCTGTTCAAGCTAGCGAAGTTCTTTCTTCCTGCGACATTAGCAACTCAAGTCAGTGACATATCAACTGTCAACAGTAAGAATGGAAACTTATTTAAATTAACAGCCTGATATGAAGAGAAAGCTTAAGGCCCTCCTCTCCCAGCTACAGTGGATATCCACCTCTCTGCAGCTGCTGTCAGTGAGGATTTAAAGGCGTGAATGTTTCCACAGTGGTGTGTGTCACACTTGCTGGCCTTCTGAAAAACTCCAGCTCATTTAGCAACAGCCAGCTAGCAATACTCTTTAAGACCCCTCTACAGAAACATCTGACAACAGATCAGGCTTAAAGGATCCTTAACACATCCAGCTCAAGCCTTTCTAGCTATACCTCATGACTGCAGAGAAAACTGGGAGCCAGCTTGTTATATATTGCTTTTATATGTGATGGAAGTCACTCAGATCAGCCGAGGCAGGGTGGTATTCTTATGAATAGGAGTAAGAATCTTGTGCTTTGCAGCAAATGTGGGCAACCGTTTGTCCTAGCAGGCCAAATGTGAGGATGGATGGGCAATTTGGCCACTTGCCAGTGGTTGTGACCAGAGCCAGGAGAGGTGTGATCTGGTGGTGGCTGGGCCTCTCACTCATGTCCTCCTATAACAATGATGCTCCCCTCCAGCCTGACTGCCAGGTAGCTGTTTGGCAGGCACGGGGTGGGGGGGGGGAAAGCAATTTACATGGAAGGATGGCTTGCAGGAACAATTCTTCCAGTATCCCCTGCCCCCACATACACTGCATTCTCCCCAGCCCCACCACACATTTTTTGGGTGAGATGGGAAGAGCCTAACTCACATGCCTCCCAGAGCAGGGAGAGCAAAATTCATTTGGGGGTGGGGTGGGCACTCATGAGTGTCACACTGAAGGCCTCCATGAGAAGCATCCACAACTGTGCTCTCCAACCTTGGGTCCTCAGAAGTGGCTGGGCTCCAGCTGCCATCATCCCTGACTACTGGCCATGCTTGGTGGAGGCTGTAGCCCAACAACATATTGGGGACTCAAGGTGAGGAAGGATGCTCCACAGGACCACAAGTCATGCAGAAGTACTACATATTTATAATAATGATAAATAATAATGATCAATGTCACATTCTTAATAAATAATAATAATCATCATAATAATAATAATTTATTTTTTATACCCTGCCCATCTGGCTGGGTTTCCCCAGCCACTCTGGGCGGCTTCCAACAGAATATTAAAAACACAATACAGCATCAAACATTAAAAACTTCCCTAAACACTACCGAGAAGGCCCTCTGCCTGGTTCCCTGTAACCTCACTTCTCGCAGCGAGGGAACCACCAGAAGGCCCTTGGCGCTGGACCTCAATGTCCGGGCTGAACGATGGGGGTGGAGATGCTCCTTCAGGTATACAGGACCGAGGCCATTTAGGGCTTTAAAGGTCAGCACCAACACTTTGAATTGTGCTCAGAAACATACTGGGAGCCAATGCACATATCTCACGACCGTTGTTATATGGTCTCGGCGGCCACTCCCAGCCACCAGTCTAGCTGCTGCTAGTTAAATATTAAAATTGGGAGGTAGAAATGGGGACTTCTGGTCATCCTTTCTAGCAGAAAAGAGAGGACATCTACTTTTCAATGCACTGGGAAATGTGGACACATGAAAGAAATGCCAGCAGTCTTTTATCTCTTTTTTGGATGCATAAGTAGTTGAGAGGAAACATTTTAATGGATCAATTCTGAGAAATATCTAACGATGAAGCCTCTTCCAATTGATCATCATCTCCAATCAATGCTAACTCCTGCCTCTCTCACAGTTATCAGAAGTCATCCAAAAGACAGGACAGCCAATTAGCTTTCCTGTCTTAATATATATCTACACTCTAGCTGGCAATACAGGTCTTTGGTAGATTTTAGTATTAAACAAGCGGGCAACTCCTGCTTTACCCTCTATTTGAGATCCCAGTGCCTTCCCCATTTAAAAGTTATTTATCAAGTTATAAAGTTCAGTGACAGCAGATTAGAGAGTCCTTACCTTGTCCAGGAAGCACAGCTTTTCCCGGGTCTTGGCATCCAGAATCTCCACCTCAAAAAAAAGAACACCCCTTTTAGATTTCTTATGTGGCTTGGCTCCTATATCATTGAAACTTCTTTGAAGGGGTGGACACCCCTCAACAAGAACCAAAGTCCCGTCCATGCCTCTTCACACAGCAGGAAATCCTCAGGGGTGTGGGCAATCAAGAGCTGGAATCACCACCACAGGTTTCTCTCCTGGCTACATGTAGACCTTCTCCTGGTCAGCAAACAAAATTGTTTCTCAAGAGGAGCTAATTGCCCACTATTCTTTTTTAAAAAAACAAACAAACCCAAGACTAAAGTTCCAGACTCAGCCCTTCAAGTAAGATCCAGCTCAGCACACACTAGAAGGGGTTCCCTTCTAGTCTGTTCAGCAGGATGCGTTCCAAGGCGTAAGCCGATAAGTGTTGGGAGTTGAACTGCTACCATTCCCAGCTAAATATAAAACTGAGTCCAGCATATAACTCCTCACAAGCAGCCTTCTGATCAGTCAACTTATACCAGGAAGTTTTTGAAAACATCTCTCTCTCTCTCCCCTCAAAAAGACTGTACCACTCAGTTCATCTCATTTATACAGGGAGTCCACTATAGCACTAATAATTATGAAGAGATAATCCATGTCCAAGTTGACTTTAGAGACTTATATATAAGCCCTGCCTCTCAGAACAATTAGCAGGAGTTGTCATCTTTAGGAATTTGCGACGTTTCGTGTTCTATAAATGCATAACAAGCATTCTGGCCCCCTGTATTGTAAAGGGTGTGACTACTGGGATTCTAAGGGTTGTATCCAACGAAGTCGTCTCGTTCCTGCAAGGACATCCACCTGTACAATGAGTCTTCCTCTCCCAACTCCAAATCTGCTCCAGAGCATTGGAGGGATCCCCAAGAGAGATTGGGAGGGCACACAGGAAGAGGAAAATAAGTCCCACTGCACAGGTGGAAGTCCTTGTGCTAACAGGACAACTTGGTTGTATTCTTTGAAGCATGATTTTAAAAACTTATTTTTAATCCAAAAGATTTTTTTTACAACTGATTTATGTGTATGCTGACTTGTTGCTTCTGTTTTAAACTGTGTTGTTCTCATTAGTTTTCACAGTTTTGACATTATAGCTGACTAGTAAATTAAGCCCGTTCAGATAACGGGCTCTGTCTAGAAGATATGTGGCGAGGCTGAACGCCTGAGGGGACGCCGGTCAGTTCGGGGCTATTTCGGCGCGTGTCTGCGTCGCCCTTCCCCTCTCAGCCTTTTTTTTGTTAATGGGGTGGAAGAGAGAGGGGGGGTCTCGCCGGTGAGGGGGGGGAAGGAGCTTGGCAGCCGCTCCATGTGTTTGTCTATCCCGGCCGCGGGGAGGGAGCATGTTTTTCTCTCCCTCCCTCCCTCTGACCGGCGGCGTGAGGATCCTCGCGGGTCCCTCTGAGGGAAGCAGCACCGGGCTAGAAGCGGCTAGGGAGGGGAGGGGGCCGGGGGGGGTGCGCTGGGCGGGGAGGTGGAAGGAAACTTTCCCCGTTTGGTCCCCTTCCGGGCAGCCAGAGCCGCGCCGCCTGTCCTGTCCCGGGAGCGGCGTCAGGTAGCAGCAGCCGCGGCGGCCAACCGCCCCTTCCCGCGCGTCGCCTCAGTGTGCGCGCAGCAGTAGCTGCCGCCTCAGCCTGAGAGGCGGCTGCAGCTGCGGCGGCTTCGGCATCGCGGGCGGGCGGCGGCGGCGGCGGAGCAGCCCCATCCAAACGCGCGGGGAAGCAGCAGCCAGCAGCAGCCGCGTCGGCCAACCGACCCTTCCCGCGCGTCGCCTCAGTCTGCGCGCAGCAGTAGCTGCCGTCTCAGCCTGAGAGGCGGCTGCAGCTGCGGCGGCTTCGGCATCGCGGGCGGGCGGGCGGCGGCGGAGCAGCCCCTGTCCCGGGCGGAGGGAGCGTCTCGGAGCAGCAGCCGCCGGAGCGTGGCGGCGGCGGCGGCTGGAGGAGGAAGACTCCGGAAGCGGCGGGGAAGGCGGCGCCGAGCTCCGGAGCTTCCCCCCGCAGTGGGCCTCGGCAGCCTCGGAGGCGGCGGCAGGGCTTGGGAGTGCGCGCGTGTCGGCGCGCAGCAGCACCTGCCGCCTCAGCCTGAGAGGCGGCTGCAGCGCGATTCGGGGCGGAGTGTCGCCGGGAGTGGAGGGCGAGCCCGGCGGCGGTCGGTTGCACCCTCAGCGGCCCGGGAGGGCGACCGTGCGAGGCGGCGGCACTGAGCCAACTGACAACGCGCCTGCGCACGGCCGCCCTCTCGGACACGCCCCCCTCTCCCGTCGTCCAATCCGTGTGTCACAGGAACGCACGCGCACTTGCGAATTCCTGTGACACACGGAAAGTGGTACGTCCCGACACAGGCTCTTTATTATATAGGATGTTCACTGTTCATTGTGTTAATTGCCATAACTACCTGTAAGCCACCTTGTGAGATCTTTTTTCCAAGAGACTGCATATAAACCTGTTACCTAGAGAATATTTTTTACTAGGAGACTCATGAATTGAACTAACTAACCAAATACAATACAAATAGGCATGATTTCCTGAGTCCCCCCCCCAAAAAAACCCGTCATTCAATGTGTGTCTGTTTTAAATAAGTTTACCCAAATTATTATTACATATGCACCTGTTAGAATCATAGAATTGTAGAGCTGGAAGGGACTTCAAATGTCATCTACTCCAACTCCCTGCAATGTAGGAATCTCAACTAGATCTTACATGACAAATGGCCATCCAGGCTCTGCTTAAAAACTTCCAAGGAAGGAGATAGAATTGCACAAAAGACTCTGGAGCATTTGTCTTCAACTGGTGGGTCAAGGCCTACTAGTGGATTGTGGTCTGATCCAAGGTGGGTACAACAAGAGCACTACCATCATGCAAATATATCAAGAAACTGGTCCCCAAATGCATGTTTGGGTTAAAAGTGGTTCCTGGGTCTGAAAGCATGTATGTTTACAACACTATTCAACTTTTTCAGCTCCCTCTCCAACAATATTATTCTGAACTTTTCCATGAAGGCTAAATTGTTTTAAGCATTTTTTAAGTTTAGAGAATGGGCAGCAAAGTATGGCTGTGATGGAATGAACGCTATGGCTAGAAAGGGTTTTCTTCCTGTCAAATTATACACATCTGATAGGCACAGACAAAAGAGAGTAGCATTTTACAACATGCATTGTTAAGTTATAAAAATTTCCTGCCACGGAATGTGAGTGACACTAATCTAAGTGGCTTTTAAAATGTGATAGGTTCATGAAGGATAGGTCTATTATCCATGATGCTCAGATCTCCTTGGACAAATGGCAGTACAGCAGATAGCAAGGCCCTTTGTGATTCCTTTGTTAGACACACAATGCCCAAGAGGATGCAGAGTTATCTCATAACCATAATCGAAGGACACAGAAAGTATCTATTGAATATGAAGAAGTGCAAATCCTCTCCTAGTTTAAATTCTGGGAAGAATTGTCATAATACATTTCATAACCAGGAGTGAATTAAGAGGCTTTTTCCCTTCAATTGCCGTATCAGATTGCACGAAAACATATTTCAGTCTATCCTTAAATTGAGCCTGCAACACAACTGGCTTAATCTGTATGTTTACAGACTGTTTTCTTATAGCAGGGATAGCCAACATAATGCTCTCCAGATCTTGAGGAGAGCTACAACTCCCAACATCCCTTACCGCTGGCTATGCTGGCTGAGTTGATGGGGGTTGTTGCTGGATCCCCACTTCTGGAGCATACCATATTGGCTACCCCATCTTACAGCAAGAGTTCCTTTCTATATTGTTTTCACCACTTTGCTCTTGCATGCAAAATTTAGGAAGGTTACCAGGCTGCAGAGATTATATTTTACACAAAAATATTAAAAGTGCACAACTGGACTGCTCAATTGATCTGCATCAACAAGGTGTCATTTGAAAGCTGATGAAGATGCTCCTGAGCCTTAGGATGCAATTTCACATTTCCCTCCGAATGATTCAAGTGTCTGGGTCAAGGTAAACCAGCCTTTGTGCTATCAAAGCAATAGCATCAAGAGACACAGAGCACACAAAAGCCCGTGTGTGCTGGTGTCCAAGGTATCATTATGTGGGTTCAAGCACACTTGTGGCCCAATGGCATGATAGGCTCCTTTGTAAATTAGTTATGAAAATCTTGCTTCTCATCAGACTAGAAGCAGTGTTAGAAACTCAGATATAAGCTAATTGCCAAATGGCACCTTAAACCTAGGTTGCGGTTGCCACAATGGATTGACTAGGTGCCATTTTTCCCTGGTGAGATTTGTTGCTATTATTACTACAGTATTTTCCATTTCATTTCAATACTGCATTATATTTTAAAGAAAAAATCTCAAAGTGGTTTACAAAACATTAAAATGTCAAATAAAACAAACCAGAATAAAACAAATTCATGCTTCAATGAAAATATTTCAGATCCTTCTCTAAGGGAAATTTTGTTTCCCCCATATTTATTTACCAACTTAATTTATATAGCTACCCCATAGCAGAAGTACTATTGGAAGACAGTGTGGTGTAGTAGTTAGAATGTCAGACTAGGACCTGGGAGATCAGGGTTCAAATTTCCACTCAGTCATGAAGCTCACTGGGTGACCTTGGACCAGTCACAACCTCTTAACCTACCTCACAGGGTTGTTGTAGGGATTAACTGAGGAGGGGATGAGCCATGTACTCCTTGGAGGAAAAGGTGGGATATATATGAAATAAATAAGCTATTCTGCTTACCTGCTTAAGAGAGCTGGAGGGGCCAGCTGGGTGGAGATGTCAGTTGCCAACCTGGCATCCAGAGATCTCCACATGGCTGCAACTGGATCCATACCAGATGCAAAATGTGCCTGGCGCCTGGGGAACTTCTAACACTAGCTAGAAGTGGTGATAACCAGGGACCAGAATACACGAGTAGAGCCTTGTAGTATTCTATACTTCCTGAACAGGTCATTGATGGTGGCCGGATTCCGGACTAGATAAGCTACAAACCTAACACAGTAGACTTTTCCATATGTTACATTCTCCACAGATAGATTCGAAAGTGCCGTCCCCTCCAGCCTCCTACTCAGTTTAGAAGTTCATGGCCTCTGTGAAGTTAGAAGCTGTCTCGAGTGGGACAACAAGAATTTGGAGTCTGTTCAGCACTTTCAACAGATAGTAAGGGCCAGTTCCAAACAGAGGTATTAATAGAACTGTGCCTCAGAGCCTGGAATGGTCACTCTCATGCCTCAGAGCTTCTAGAACAAAGAATTTCTTCCAGGGGAAGCAGCACACAGATCACGCTGACCATATTAAGCTGTTGTGAATGACAATCAGTTGCGCAGGGAGAATGCACAGTGTCGTGATTCACAGTAGAAGCAATGTTTCAGAGAAGAATCGGGATGTCAAAGAAATGGTGAAAAGTTTCAAAGGAACACACACACAGCAGGACTGCAGATCTCCCCAGATACCACCGATGGAGAAGCAAACAGATTGCCAGTATAGTATGCACTGCCATCAATCCAGGAAAGAAGGAAGAAGAGCCCCACCAATATGAATAAGCCCTGGTAAGTAACTAAGGACTGGGTGGGATTTGGGGTGGGGGGGTGGGCAATGGAAAGCAATATCTGAACAGCTAATATAAACCAGGTTGGTTTATGCCACAGACTACTGCTTTATGCAAGAGCCTTTGCAAACAAGGACTGAGTTTGCTGAAATCTCCTCTCAGATCATTCTTTATAAATTGCTTGAGATTAAGAATACAGTGGAAAGCAAGATGAATGTATGAACAGGCGTGTAACATATGTAGGGGAGGGCATTTCCCCAGTATGTGGCTCAGAGGCTGCTACTTAATCCATATCAGTGTGTATCTCAGAAAACGTAAGGCAATCTTTAAAGCAGGGGTGTCAAACTCCGGCCCTCCAGATGTTTTGGAACTACAATTCCCATCAGCCCTAGCTAACAGGACCAGTGGTCAGGGATGATGGGAATTGTAGTCTCAAAACATCTGGAGGGCCGGAGTTTGACACCCCTGCTTTAAAGCATCCCTTCCATGGATGGGTTGAATGTGCAAACTTGTCAAGCTTATGTGAAACCTGTCCATGGAGGCTGTTTGGGGCTGAAGAGTTCTCTAGCTCGGCATGAGGAAAAGTGTATTTCAGGGAGAAAATCTTCTCACAAGAAAAAGGCATGTTATATTTGCCTGAAAAATCACCAGGAATTAACTGGTTAAGATATTAACAGCTCACCAAACTTAATCTCTGAGCCCAAATAGTCACAACCATGTAATAGACTTTTGACTTTTGGAGGCTATATAGCAGCACTGTTTGCCCAAGGTAAGAGAACTTGAAAGCTATTTAATGCATTAATTGTCTACCACCTCCCTCTCTGGAATGGATTGAACCTATGTATGGCAAAATAGCCTACTTGCCACATTCACTGGCAAGGGGCGTAGAGAGACCATGGCAAATGAAATCACCCCAGAAAGGTCAGCAGCTACCTCCAGCTCTGCATTTCATTGGACACACATCAACAATGACTTTGCTGTGGTGCAATATGAAGTTGAGCAACTGCCAGTCAACTCATAGCTTACCTACTATGAAATCTCTGTCATACTCATACATGTGCATTCACAGCTGCCCAAGTTGAGCAAGAAGAGAATCAGAGCAGGGAAATTAAGGTGTTTCCCCCTTCCCACCCTCAAGTGTAACTGAAGACAGTGCAAAAGTGTGGGAATTGCACCCCTTAATCCCCACTGATTGAAAATATTAACAACTCCAATGTGTGTCACACTGCTTGCTTGCTGTTTCTGTCCCTTCTAATGACTCCTAAGGCACAAGAAATGGGTGTACAGTGGTACCTCGGTTTACAAACTTAATCCGTTCCAGAAGACCGTTCTTAAACCAAGGCACGCTTTCCCTAATGAGGCCTCCTGCCACTGGTGCCCTTCCACTGTTCAGCTTCCATTCTTAGACTGAGGTAAAGTTCGCAAACCGGGACACTACTTCCGGTTTTGAGGAGTTCGTAAACCGAATAGTTTGTAAACAGGGCAGTTCTTAAACCGAGGTACCACTGTATTTATGCCAGACAAGGTGAATGATTGATACAGTTTTGCCACATGGTCTACTTCAGTTTCGAAGGGCACAAAATTACAGCCCAGAGTTGTTATATTTCATTGTTTTATTTGTTGCTAGCAGGGCGTGCCCGGAGCTGCCCAGGTATTTTTAGGAACCAAAAAACATTGTGATTTTTAAATTGATAGTGCAATTTGTGAGTTTGGATCCGTCACGCCAAAAACTGAGTGAAGTCAATCCAAAGTCATGTTTTGGTCTGCCAGCTTGATTCAAAATGGCACCTGGCATCCAAACACTGACGAAGACCACCACCCCCAACTTGTGTCTGAATATACAGAGAACAAACAAACCAGCAAACCTCTTTCCAAAATATACAGCGGATCCTATTTCAGGCTCATTACAGATCTCCCAGGTAGTTTATCCTGGAAATACAGCCATTAAATTCCTGATCACCATGAAAAGACAACACATGCACATTTCACACCTGAGTGGCATGTCAGTATTGTGTTACTCCTATAATACACCCAGTTACAAAAATAACCCCTATGAAGTTATCCATTTAAGTGTCTTGACAGCTTGGCAAGTTTACAATGAAAGCATTCCAAACGGCTACAATTCTGCTATTAATGGAGCCGTAAGGAAAAGGTGGTCTGGAGAAGTATGGAACTCCCTTAACAACATAGTCAACATGTGACAATACAGACAAGTACTAGTGGCAGAGTTGTGGAAATACGTTAGTGGTGGCCTCCCAGTTTCAAGACTTGTAAGCTGCAGGGCAAACAGCCAAGAAGGTCTAGGAAATATTTAACAGCTTTCAGATGGGTGCATCATTGAGATGCAGTGAGATGGTGCCTGCCATTCATTTAGGTATCATAGTCACAGCAGGATGGCCTGGGACTGAAGTCAAATAGGAAATGAGAGAGAAAATGGGAGGGGAGAAACTAATGCTTGAGACAATGTAAAATACAGTACTTGCTTTATGAGTATGTTAAGCAAAATAGAAATCAGTATCCTCTGTGCTTCTAGTAATACAAGTGGTTAGCCACTCTTGACACACTAGTTAGAATGAGTTATGATTAAAGTTTTAAAAAGACTAAGTAAGAAGTATGGTTCATATGAGGATCAAAGTTTTAACTGTTAATGGTATTTGCAACACAATTCTGGCTTTAGAATTATTACAGAAGCAGATGTAGGAGTTGAATATACAGGAGAAGCTGCAAGTTGAAAAGAGCCTAAGAACACAAAGAGCCCTCTTGGATCAGACAAAAGGAACATCTATAGTCCAGCATCCTGCTCTCGCATTGCCACAGCCTAACTAGCATATTCATGGTGAAGCTTTAGATTTCTGCCTGCATTTCAAAAGGACAGAGGCCTGGACGATAATAAAAGTAGCAGCAGCATCTGCTCCATAAATGTAAAGCACATGGCTTCCCCCAAATAATCCTGGGAGTTGTAGTTTACTCCTCACAGAGCTACAATTCCCAGTCCACTTAACAAACTTCAGTCGCCAGGATTTTTTTGGGAGAAGGCATGTGCGAGATGAGCGCCGCAACCCCAGAGTCGGACACGAATGGACCTAATGGTCAGGGGTCCCTTTACCTTTACCTATGTGCTTCAAATATGCTTTAAATCGGAGAATCAGAGACTTGTAGAGTTGGAAGGGACCATGAGAGTTAGCTGGTCCAACCCTCTGCAATTCAGGAATCTTTCACCCAATGTTTGGCTCAAACCCACAACACCCGAGATTAGAAGTCTCATGTTCTACTGACTGGACTATTCATGTATGATATGGGTGTGACCTCTACATCCACCAGTTTGTAGCTTTGTCATCAGATGCAGGAAACTGGCACAATTTCATTTTTGACAACACAAAAAGCAAAAAAAGTTGCACTGACCGACTTCACAAAGGTCCCAACTACATTAACCAGAGTGGGACAGATATTTTAAATGCACAGTGACCACAGCCTAAAGACTCTTGTCTCTTTAGTTTATGTAAATGCATCCATCTGCAGTGGGGCTGCTGCTGCTGCTGCTGAATACCAGGCTAAGCAACTGAAGAAAAAAAAAGGGAGAACCCTGGAATGAGATCAAAATTAGCACACATCTACTCAAAACACTAAGCTGAGAGCGCCCTCTGGTGTACACATAAAACCTGAACAGCTAAAATAGACAAAGGAATGACCTCAAGTCGATGTAAAAAGCCACCCTTGCTTGGGCTTACAGTGTTAAGTTATCATCACACTAAGAACACCCATTGCAGAGCATGTCATATACAAAATATTTCAGCTAAAAACTCAAAACCCATCAAACAGAGTTACTGAATAAAACAGCATTAGATACTCAAAAGATGAAGAGTGGAGAAGAAGCTGAAGAAAGTAAATGTGTGCTAACCAGTAAGATCTTGGTAAGAGGCAATTCTGACCTCCCAGATTTAATCCTACTGCTTCAGGCATTGTAAGCCTAGATTTTCTTTTAAACTGAGTGTATTGCAACATGCCTAAACAAACTCAACAGGTTGCAAAATACACACAAATGGCAGGTTGTGCAAGCCAACCACTTCCAAAGTACAATACCAGCTTCCACACAAATAGGGTAACCTTTGAGGACCCAGAGATTCACACCCATTCATTGTACCTGGAACAGAGCATACTGAATTGTATTCTGCTTCTTTAAAATGTAAGCATAAGGAACTCTTAAGACTGAAGTGTAATGTGAACCTTAATCAAAACTATCATAGTCAGATTCCCAAATGACAATGCTTCCATAAGCTCTTGATCTCACTCAGGGAAAGCCAGGCTCATTAATTTTAAAACCTCTTGCACAAACACCTAACAGGAGGGCACTCAAATGTCTAACAGTTGCTATTTACAGGCTCAGAAAACAAAGCCACACTAAATTGGTTGAGGCTCAACAGCGGAACCACAGAAGCCCCCCAGGTGGCACTTCCAAAAGCGTCCAAAAGTTTTGATTAAGGTTCACTTTACACTTCAGTCTTAAAGAGTTCCCTATGCCTACATTTTAAAGCAGAATACACTTGCCCTGCCACCTCTGCCAGCAGCACTGATTTGGGGCAAGATCGCATCCATTTTGGTGAGTTCTCACCCCAAATTGGCACAATCTTGCCTGAAATCATTGCCGCCCAGCAGGGCTCATGATAGTGGCAGAGTGGGCAGAGCTGGTGCCAGCAGCAGCGGGTATGGTGGGGAGGGAGCTCTGCCCCGATAAACAGAGTTCAAACTGTTAGCTTGAAGTGGCATGTAAGTCTCCCAGCCTTCCTACATGACAGGAGTGAGGAACCTTTGGCCCTCCAGATGTTGATAAACCACAACTCCCATCATTCATGGCAATTGACTATGCTTGCTGGGGCTGATGGGAGTTGCTGTTCACCAACATCTGAAGGGCCGAAGGTTCCCCACTCCTGCTGTCTGCTAAACACTGAAAAAGCACATCTCTGCCCTGATCTGTGCAAGATCAAATAGTACCTCCAACCAGTGTGATACATTAAAAGTTTGATCTTTACACTAGTCATTATCAAACTATATGTTGCATCGCAGATGAAAGAACAACTAATGAAATCAATTAATTTACCGGTAATTCAATCAAAGCTCTCATGAGGCCCTGACCACTTTTTCAGTGAGCTCCTACAAGGGCAGTTCTCTGATGATTGGACCAGAAGTGATTAAGTTATGTCATCATTCATACCCGATACAGGGATGTGTGTTAGAATTACCTGCCTTCAAAGGAGGTCGGTTTCGGCAACTCTATACAAGTCACTATTCTGAGCTGACCCCATTTTATCCAATCTTTTCAGATGTGGGAGTTAGGTTTTCCACCCATTTCAGTTCAGAAATGCTCAGAAATCTGAGGAAAAGCTAACCTACCCAGTGAAATGCAGAATTAACATGTCATTATTGCTGCCAACACTATCCTAAGAATCTGCAGATTGCTGCAAGATGTAGGATTGTTATCTTTCAAATGCAAAGTATGCTCCTAACTTCAGCAACCCACTCAGAGAACTTATCCTTCCACCTCCAAGGAAGGAAAAGTTGCACAGGTTACTTGTAGAAACTCCTCTCCCAAGTTTTCAAAGCTGGTCAGACATATCCAAAAGATGGGTTGTCCTTGGTAAAGAACATAGAATCACAGAGTTGGAAGGGACCATCTTGAAAGGAAGGAAGGAAGGTAGCTAATGGATCAGAAACAGAAATCCAGTGGGCCAGGGATGGGCAGTAGTTACACCATGATCTGCTTACGCATTTCTGGTGAACTACTTAAATCTTTCTGATTGCTGGAAATCGTGTAAAGAATGTTGTACTAGGAAATGATATGATCCAGCAAGGGACTTAAGCCAGAGTACATACCCAGCATCGCTTAGCACAGATTAGTTATATGCTGTAATTGTTAACATAGGAATTCTACTGATTTGTGTTTGGCTGGTTAGTTGTCATCTTTTTAAAAAAGTAGATCATGGAGAAGCAGGTCTATTTGTATTCTAGTCACAGCCTAACTTAAAACATCCTGTATCAGGGATTTGGAACCTGTGACTCTCTAGATGCTGTAGCACTATAACTGATCATTCCTGGCCATTGGCCAAGTTGCCTGCAACTGAAGGAAGCTAGATCCAACATCTGGAGGGCGGCAGCTTCCCCATCCTGACCTATGCAGTGTTCATGTGATGTGTATAGCTCCAGTTAGCTGAGACACTTAATCCCCACTCATCAGTCTAATAGTCCAGCTCTGTTTGCCTGCAAATCTCATAATGTCCCACCCAACCTGTGCTAATCAAAAAGCAAGAGATAGGCCCTTGGCTGGACCTTGTGTATGGGGGTCCCAAGCTGCCTCCAATGCAAACAGCTCTTGGTCTCCTTTACCTTAATATTGTAGGCAAAATTTATTTTGCATGTGCAGCAAAGATCCTTTATCAAGATTCCAGTCTCTGAATTGACAACTTTTAAAAAGTTTTGTATAAATATTAAGGAGCTGTAACTGAAGACTAAGCAGTGGTAGTTAAGATGACTTAGAAGAAATGCAAGTGGTTGTTAATTGGACAATGTATTTAATACCAGGCATACACAAGTACACTGCCTAGACCCAAAGTCTAAGGAGACAAGCATACAGCTTCCTACATTTTCCAGCCTGAAACAGACCTTGAATCCTTTCCCAATCCCACTTTCTTAAAAGATAACAAACGGATGTCATGTACAACATACATAATATCTTACTCAATGAGGTGTGTAACACCCTAGGCAAGCCTTCCCTTTCGATAAAGCAGGTTGAATCAGATTTATATTTTAATTATGAAAGGCTCAACTTGAAACTAACAGCAGGAATAGAATCATAATATAGAGACAAATGCTGAACTTATCTCCCCTGCCTGATGTAACTAGATCTGTTCATGTTGCTAACTAGAGACAGGAGGGCTAAGCCCATTTGTCTATTTAGAAAAAAAACATATCCCAAGTTTGTTCTGGGGAGGGGTGTTCCTCTATTCCACATCAATATATTAGAAAGAGATTAAACATTCTCCTGCTCACTTCCCAGACAAGACCATTCACTATACTGTACAGTATATCTGAGAAACTGCTGAGCTGGTTGAGCAGGCAGTACATATAGCCAATCTTAGTAAGTACTGCACTGCTAGGCATATATCCATTTACAGAACAGGTGCAAAGGCTGCTCTGACCTCATGGTGAAGAGACAGACTTAGCTGCTCAGGTCATTCTCCAGATTGCAGCAGAACATTTGCTCTCTTGCCTTACAAGCTTCAGTTACTTACAAGTTACAAATCCTCAGAACGGTTAAAAAAGAAATCATGTAAGTCTCTACATCATGTTTGTTTTTTAAAAAAATTCTGAAAGCACCTAAATAATTTTTTTTTAATGCACTGTCTCCTAGACAGGAACTGAGACGTGTTATCATGGTCTCAGAACAATATAAACACAAAACGACAAATGCTCCATTTCAAACTTATTCTGCAGACAAGACTTTAATTCTCTTAGACTAATCGTATTCAAATCTACCTTCAGGGAAGCCTTTCTATACAGATATGTCTGCCAAGGGACCCCTGCGTATTGGCCATGGAACTCCAACATGCTACAAAGGACTCTGAGGTGTGTTCTAGGGTTCTACTTGGTATACACTTGGTTCATTTGGTCACTAACTAAGCTGGATGGGTGTTGCCATTACCACAAAACAAGCACAACCTACAAACACAGTATTATTTCATGTTTACATGATGTATGGGGAAAATAGTAGTGGTCGGTTAACTGTATTTCAGGAAATCTTGTCTATGGATCTTTTCACTGATAACCTCATAAGATTCCAAGGAAACTCAGAATTTCCCAGAATGCAATTTGAAAACCACTAGGACACAGTTACTGGATTGCTAGCAGTCAAAACAATGAAGTACATGGGCCTAAATGTCTTCCAGGTCAGGTCAGATTAACAAAGGACCCTCAAACCAAGTCGAAAGCCCTGCTGGCGATTCCCCTCCTCTACCTCCATGAACTGGCTCAACTCCATTCATAACTCCATTAGCTAATACAAAATTAAAGTACATAGATGACTGGTCTGATGTATCTCTAATAACAGAAAACTGTAATCAAAGCCAGTTTTTTTCTACCCAACTCCAGGCTGGACATTTCATGCCCAAGGTGGGCTTACACTGTTGAACAGTGAAGACACACAAAGTGATTATTATATGTTTATATGCTGGACAGTTAGTTGGCCTCCTAACAGAACCTACAGAACTTTTCAGCCATTAGTACTAAGTGCAGTAAAGAAAAAACATAACCCTGCTCTTAGTACAACTAAGTTGGTTTACTCTTTTTTTCTGGCGTCTCAATACATCACACCACTGTGCAGATGCATGTAGGATCAAAGGGCAGAACTTCAGTGTATCCCACACACTGTGCCTGAAGCATGAATTGCAGGTGTTCCTGATAAGGATGTTGGGAAACTGACAACTACAGTAACCTCCTGGCTGGAAACAGACCTATGGTCTCACTTGCTCAACAGCCAATCTCCAAGAAGAGACAACAATCGGCACCATGGAAGAAACCTCAAATTCATGCATCAAACATAGTTAAAAATTTGTCTCAGAAAGTCCTATTTCTAACTACCAAGTGCCAGTTCTGTTTGAACAGCTTTCTGAATACCTGTATTCCAATTTATCTTTCAAAATTAGACTTACAGTGGTACCTCAGGTTACGTATTTAATTCATTCCGGAGGTCCGTTCATAACCTGAAGTGTACTTAACCTGAAGCACCACTTTAGCTAATGGGACATCCTGCTGCCGCTGCGCCGCCAGAGCACGATTTCTGTTCTTAGCAGAGTTCTTAACCTGAAGCGTACTTAACCCGAGGTACCACTGTATTGATTAAAGGGATCGTTCACACTTCCACTTGTCCTGTGCCTAGAAAGCATAGGTCCAAGCAGTTTTCCTCTTGACCAGTGCTTTCTAGGCACAGGTCTGAGCATCTCTGCCCTTGTTATGCTCCTTTCCCAGAGAAAATCTGCTTTTTAGCTCTAAAATGGAGCAAACATCAATCCAGAAAAAACTGAATTACTGTTTTCTCCAATTGATCACTAAAGAGTGGTTTTCCCTGGGGGAAAGCAGTGTGACAAGAGGAAGTGTGGGTAAGTCCTAACATATAAAAGCAGCAAGTTATTCAGGCACCTTGCTGGTGCACATACGTTTCAGGATGAAACATGAAAGCCTTTGAGCAATCCTGAACTGAGATGTTCAATGGACTACAGTAACTCAAACTGCACCATACACATTCCACTCTCTATAGGATTATTAGAAATCACACAGCTGCAGTACAAAGAAGCCAGACTTATTGGTAAATCCCACATAGACACCTGTCTAAAAAGGAAAAAAAAGCCAGCCAGGAGGATCCACATTCATACTGATGGGTAGAAAAGTGGTTTGCACATTCACTCACTTAGCAAACCAAGTTACACTGTTCACATTTTCAAGAGACTTCTATTAAGTTACAGTTATTATACATTATGCCATGCTTGCATCAGTACACCAGACCCAATTAAATAAAATCTTGTGAAGGTGAAGAAGTTTTGCAACCCGTAATACTGCTAGACAAGCCAGAACATTATTACATCAAGACAGACTTGCACAATGAGAATAAGATGGGGTTGATCAGGTTCTCTTGAGCAATCAAAAATACGTTGTGTGCCAGAGAACAGCATAATAAAGTAGCAGTATCAGGTGAAACAAGCATCTTTATCTGAAATGATCTAAACAAAATATATACATCACTGTACTAAGAGGCATATGCTGCAATTTCAAGAATGAGGGAACATTTCCAATGATGGTTATTGCATTTTAAACATCCTTCCTCTACGACCACTCATTGAGCTTCTTCCTGGAACATGTCAGAGCCGAGGAGATATATATATATTACACCTGAGATGGTAAGAGTATATGTGCAGGAAAGCACCACTTATCTAAAATTCTAATGGCAGTATGGTTATCGAAACACATCTCACCTAAGAGAAACAATGGCTTGGAATATATCTCAACAGCAGCAGTTAGCCACTTCATATTTTAAGAGAACAAGAAAAATGAGACAGGAAGTCATTATGTCAAGTGTTAAAGAATTAAGTACTGCAATCAGCCTCAAGAGCACACTATGCAAGGAAACACCCACGAAAAAGACCATCTAAATAATAAAGGCAGTACTTTATATATTTTAACTGGACCAACTGAGGCTGGCGTCCTATGCAAACTTTCAGGTGTCACAGAACTCCCCCTTAGGCACGGCAGCAGTTTGAAAGGCTTAAGGCTGCACGTCCTACATAGAAATGGTGCAAAGTACGTGCCACCAAAGTAAAAAAGGACTGCCCTACCCTGGAACCGATTAAATGAGAAAGCTTATCCCCCTCCTGCTCTCCTATAGCCAACGCGCGCCCATCCTACTGTGCACCCATTCTCTGTACGCACATGCGTGCCTTCAGTCGCGCGCCCCTGGGCACAAATCCCCGCGCATGCGCCCCCCGCGGGCCACAGTCCCACGCGTGCGTCGTACCCACCAACCTCCTCCCCTCAGGTCAGAGCGCAAGGGGCAGAATTTCCCACGGGACAAGAGGGCGGCCACCGGAGTGCAACCGCTTCCCCCTCCTGGCCGCTCTTCCCGGCCTCCGCTCGCCCCCCTCACCTCATAGTACTTCATAGCTCCGCACTCGCCGCTGCCACAGCCTGGCACCCTTTCTCTTCACGTGACACCCTAACATCATTGAAAGGGGCGCGGCACGAGGATCAGGACGGCGAATCACAGGGATTCGGGCTCAGGTGCCCAACCAATCAGGGGAATAGGACGGCCCCACCCGCCTACATACCCGCCCCAAGCGTCCCTATGGAAACACGTGGCGCGTGACAGCAATCGAGCCAATCAACGGGCAAGGTGATAAGAGTGACAGGCTATTGAAGCTGTCATAAAATTCGACGGGGGGGGGGGACACGAGCCAATCACAATAGGCCGTAGAAATGCAATAACCCTTTTGCGACTACTACTGTAGGTGATAGGCTGAGCTGCGGAAAGCCTTGCATTGGATTAAGCCTTGCTGAACTAACTGGAACCCAGGGATCATAGAATTGTGCAGTTGGAAGGGATCCTGAGGGTTGTCAAGTCCAGTCACTGCAATGCAAGACTCTCAACTGCATAAGACATGCGAGATGGCCATTCAACCTCTGCTAAAAAAACTCCAAGGAAGGAGAGTCCACCAGCCTCCAAGAGAGCCTGTTCCACCTTCGAACAGCTCTTACCGTCAGACAGTTCTTCCTGATGTTTTGTCTTAATTTCCTTTCTGGTTACCTGAATACATTGGTTCAGATCCTACCTCCGGAACAGGAGAGGAAGAGGGAGAAACAAACCAGCATTCTGGCTGTTGCTCCCTCTGGGGGAAACGCAAAGTGTTCATTAGAAATACCTTTACGCAGCCGCTCCAAGTGTCCCTATTTTTCAGGGACAGTCCTGGATTTACAGAAGCCATCCCGGTTTCTGATTCGATCCCAGAATGTCCCACTTTTCCTTGACATCCCTATTTTCATCGGAGAAATTTTGGAGGTATGGAGTTATGTGACCCCTGAGCCAACAAGATAAGTAACTACAATCTTTAGAAGAAATCTGAAGGGAAAGTTTTTGTGTTTAATATTTTATTATATTTTTATATATGTTGGAAGCCACCTACAGTGGCTGGGGCAACCCAGTCAGATGGACAGGGTATAGTAGTAGTAATAATAATAATAATTAATAATTAAATAAATAAAATAGGACGTCCCTATTTTCATTGGCAAAATGTTGGATGGCATGCCTTTATGGCAGGCATAGGCAAACTCTGGCCCACCAAATGTTTTGAGACTACAATTCCCATCATCCCTGGCCACTGGTCCTTTAGCTAGGGATGATGGGAATTGTAGTTCCAAAACATCTAGAGGGCCGTTATTTACCTATGCCTGCTTTATGGCCTACAAATTTATTCGCAGGCTAACATTATAGGCAGTTACAGGTAGATAGCCGTGTTGGTCTGTCATAGTCAAAACAAAATAAAAAAAATCCTTCCAGTAGCACCTTAGAGACCAACTAAGTTTTTTCTTGGTATGAGCTTTCATGTGCATGCACGAAGAAGTGTGCATGCACACGAAAGCTCATACCAAGAACAAACTTAGTTGGGTCTCTAAGGTGCTACTGGAAGGAATTTTTTTATTTTGTTTTGATTATAGGCAGTATATTGCGAGAAGACCACTGGGCCAAAACTGACAATAAAAGTCTACTGGTGCAGTCTCTAATAATAATAGGTTCTAAACTTAATCCCACAACAGTCAGATGGAATGTAGTTTCCTCTGGTTTAATTGCATAGCAAGGCCAGAAAAGAAGGGCCCTGCTACTGCCACCTAGTGGCTATAACATTATTACTTCTTAATTACAGTCCATCACAAATCCTGGTAAACCATAAAAGCTTCCACAATATTGCCAGCACTGAACCTCAAAGAGTTCTATTGCAAAGTGTAATCCCTACAGCTCAAAACACAACACCCCATTCAACTTGCAGATAAGAAATTCCTTCTCATCCCTGTACAACAGGCAGCGACATAATAACACATGATCAGCCGTCTCCTCCACTGCACGTACGTCACAGGAATCAAGGTTGGTCTTCTCAATGTTAAACAAATTACTCTGAAGAATGCAGTGCCCTGTCAAACCATAAACAGACTAATCTGTCTCATCTGTTTGCTGACTAAAGATCCAGACGAAAAAAGTAAACCCTCCTACCAGCAGCATCTGTTTCAATGCCTTCAGCATTATGCTCCTGCTTAACCCGACGCTTCTAGGAAAGGCAAAGGTAATACATTATCCATTTATATGTGTCCCAAAGCATATTTGTCAGCCTGAACCTCAGTCTCATTATATATAATTCCCATGTGGACTGAAACCCAGTAAAACCAGACCCCGAGACCTATTCATTGTAGTTAAAAATCATGGACAGCACCGCACATTTAACCTCCGTACAAACAAACCAAAATGAATGCTCATTAAATAGCCAACTTCATCTAATTCCCCTGCAAAGAAACCAGAATGAATGCTCAATAAACAGGTCATCTGGAAGGGCCCTCTGTTTGCACAATGCAAGATGCAGTTATCTAGTACAGTTTCATCATAAATACAACATGGTCGATAGTGGCAAGGAAGACAAATATGGGAAGGAAGCCTAATAGTCTCATAAAGTTGCTGAGACAAGCCAACAGAAGTACAGCACAAGAAAAGAGAAGAAGAAAATTATTACAGATCTGAAGTCTCTGTGTGGTTAAGGAAGGAAGAAGCTCCCATTTATTTTAGCTCCTTCGCTTAATCCTCTTTCCTTAGCAAATGCCCTTCATATGTACTGTGCATACTGCAAGGCTATTTCAAGCACAGGTTCTATTAATACAGCCTCTGGAAAACAGTACAGGCAAATGAATAATTGGAGGAAATAACTTAAAAGGCCAACACTGTCTGAGGCTTCACTTTTCTATTTGTAATCTTCCCTCCCCTGAAAAAGTCATTATTTCCAGGGCAGCATTTCAAATTAAAAGCAGTGCTTCTTTTCTGGGGGTACGCAGGGGTACGCATACCCCTAAACATTTTGTGAATCTTTGTACTTTTGTCCATTTATTGTATTTATTTTTCCCAATTTGAACTATAAAATGATGATTTTCTTGAGTCAAAATGAGAGTACCCTTAAACATTTTTTAAGAAAAAAAGCACTGATTAAAAGAATCTCCTTCAGATTAATAATTCAGCTAACATGTAGCAAACAGAGATGCTTATGCCTAGATTTCCAGCATTGGGAGGGGATATGAAGAGCTATAGATCCTCAAATGGCTTTAAAAGGCTGGATTCATCCCCCGCATATCCCCCTGACGCTTTTAAATCACTATATTCCTCAGGCAGTGGAAACTTTACCTCACCCTGGCAGATAAATTCTGGAAGAAATGGTTGCAGTCCTAGATAGCCAGAGGATAGCAGTGAAGAAGCATGCACATAGCTGCAGATACGGGTATGTTGAAGGTTTCTTGTAACTGGTTGAACAGGCAAGCCGGATTTAAAATAGGAGAGCCCCTTTTGCCCCTTTCACCAAGTGACTAGCTGTCGCAAAGACTCCTGCGCTTGTTCTTCTCCCCTGCCCACCTGCATTATGGCTGTCTAAGACTGTGGCTTTGTCTGTGTTCAAGAAGACTCCTAAGGCTTTTTGAGCTTTGGGGGCAAAAGTCAACTGAAGTGGACAAAAGTGATGATCCTGCTCTGTAAATTAGAAAGAATTATATATCAGAACATACAGGCATGCAGAAGGTCCCAGGGGTGGAATTCAATGCCGCACTAAGTGGGGTAAGCATGTATGGAACAATATCTGCTTATATGATGAGATTCCCCCCTGCACCCCGAAAACCTTTATTTGGGAACAAATTTGCGGGATGTGGGTAGAGGAGAGGAGAGAAAAGTCCTGTTGCACAGGTGGACATCATTCCATGCACACAACAACTTATTTGAATCCTGCCCCATGTTCTTTCCCAGCCATTTCCATTTAAAACGTTGTGCGATGGAACAACATCATTTTCACACCATATATTTAAAGCACATGACTTCCCCCAAATAACCATGGGTACTGTAGTTTTCACCTCACAGAACTACAGTTCCTAGCATCTTTAACAAACTACAGTTCGCAGGATTCTTTGCAGGAAGCCACGTGCTTTAAATGTATGGTGTGGATGTGACATGTTGGAAACAATCTCTGCTGCAGACCTTGAAGAATTGCCGCTTATTACCGTAAGTAACAGGGACGCGGATGGCGCTGTGGTCTAAACCACTGAGCCTAGGGCTTGCCGATCAGAAGGTCGGCGGTTCGAACCCCCACGACGGGGTGAGCTCCTGTTGCTCGGTCTCAGCTCCTGCCCACCTAGCAGTTCAAAAGCACATCAAAGTGCAAATAGATAAATAGGTACCGCTCTGGCAGGAAGGTAAATGGTGTGTCCTGCGCTGCTCTGGTTCGCCAGAAGCGGCTTAGTCATGCTGGCCACATGACCTGGAAGCTGTCTGCGGACAAACGCCGGCTCCCTCGGCCTATAGAGCGAGATGAGCGCGCAACCCCAGAGTCGTCCGCAACTGGACCTAATGGTCAGGGGTACCTTTACCTTTACCTTTTTACTGTAAGTAATACTGGGCTAGATGTTCTCCATGGTCTGATTCCATATAAAATAGCTTCATATTCTCACATGTACTTCCGAGTAAACATGCATAAGATTGTGCTGTAAATCTGTTAGTGGTCATTTATCAGGGGCGTAGCAAGGGGGAGCGATGGGGGCGGACCGCCCCAGGTTCCACCCCAGAGGGGGGTGACACTTTTTTTTTTAAAAAAAATTTAAAAAACTTTTTTTTAACTTTATTGGAAAAAAGAGATAATAGACACACACACACACACACACAACCCCACACACCTCACAAAGTGGCACCATCAGAGGGGGGTGACACTTCTTTATTTTTTTTATTTTTATTTTTAAATTAAATTTTAACTTTATTGGGGAAAAAGAGATAATAGACACACACACACACACACACACACACACACACACAAACCCCACACCTCACAAAGTGGCACCATCATTTTTGGGGGGTGGGGGTGACTTGCTATGCCACTGGGTGCAGCTCTGCCAATGCCCTGGCAAAGTGGGGGGGTGTAAAAAAAAATTCCGCCCCGGGTACCACCTGGGCTGGCTACACCTCTGCATTTATCATGGCCGCTGAGTTTTCAACCCATATGTATATACAGCTATATTATCAGTCCACTTCACCTTAATTGTGGAGCAAATTATGCATATTCATAGCTCAACAAATAAGTCTTCCACCGCACCTCAAGGTTTAGAGGCATGGGCGCACCTGGGAGAATTTTCATTCCTTTTTCCTGCTGTGAAATATTTCCCCCTTTGCCAGTTTCAAGGCCTTGAGCTATGTGCAGAATATGTTCTGGTGTCACTTTTGTCTGAACATGTTGAGTGACTAGAAGACACTTCTGTTGCACAATCTTTTGTAATAGTATGCTAACCTTAAACTGGTTTGTGCCTGATCAGCAGTTTGCCTGTAGAAGGGTGTTCACCCATGGAATTTAGTACTGTTGCCTAATGTCTGCATTTGGCAAAATGCAGGTGGATGTGATTACCGGTAACTGAATACACACTACATTACTTATACTTTCTCTTTGTTCATCATATAGCTAAGAACTGGATTCACTCCTGCCTGAACTAAGCACACAAACGCACACACACACAATAATTTGAGAGGGAGAATAGGTTCATTGACATCCAAGGCCAGAGGCTTCTTTCACACAACTTATGGTACTGTTCAAACATTTAATAGCTTTAGAGGCTTGGTGCAGACTTATAGTTTTTTTGTGACCCCTTTAATCTTTTTAATGAATCATGCATTTAATTATTTGCCAAGGATGGTACCTTCTTACCACATTCTCCCACAAAATGAGGGTAAAAATATATTAATGAGTCATTGCCTAGGATCTCCTCCTGGCACACCCACACAGAAACTTGGCTCTAAACATGCCAGCACCATCAATGGAATCCACTGTGATTTTACACAATTCGCTACTCAGCCGTTTCTGGTCTGTTACTAAATTGCAGCATTGTCTGCTAACGAAAGGCAGCGAAGACTATCATAGCTTCTGGTTGAGGTCAAAGCAGCAGGAATTCCATTACAGACACCAGCTACCCTATGAACTTCCATTTTGTATTAATCACATTTGCATCCCACCCTTCTCTGATGAAGTCAGGGAGGCATACATGGGAAGATATTCCACTTTTTCCTTACAAAAACCCTGTGAGCAACTTATGCTGGGAAATGTTGAGTGGCCCAGGATCATCATCCATTGAGGTGGGTTTTTTTTTAGTTGTGCTTGAATTTGAACTCAGCTCTCCCAGTCCCAAGCAAAGATAACTTTGGGCCACCTTCCCTGCTCTGTCACTGTTGCCATCATACCTACTGCCTCCGCAACCACTTCTCCACCCGGCCTGCTGCTTCCACCACTGGCAGAGAAGCAGTGCTGGCATTGGCGCCAACTTAAGGTGAGATACAATATCACCAAAACTGCATGAGATCTTGCATGCGCCACAAGCTATTGAGCCATTTTGGATGCGATTTCAGCCAATACTGGTGCCACTTCTGCATTGGCAGTGGAGGCTGCTGCCTTGGGGGCTTCAGCTGCCTGAGGCAGCTGCCTCAGTCTACCTAATGGCTGAGTCGGCTCTGCTTTTGGCATTCTAGTAGTTGTTGGACTTCAGCTCTCATAAGTCCTAACCAGAATGGCCCTCTGGCCACTGCATTACATCAGCTCCAGTGCTGCTGAGGTACCTAAATCTGTCTTCACACTGGCAGTGATGTCATTAAAGCTCCCTTACCTTGCAGACCATGATACGGAAGACAGCCGCCATTCTATTCATTACACACTGGAAGCTTTCCTATAAACTTCTTATTGTCCCCCTAAAATGATGATTTCTCTGTAAATGCAGTACCAGTTAGTGGGTGGGGCTGTCCGAGATCTTGCGAGAGCCTCGTAGAGTCTAGTAAACAAGTCTGAGAGCTTAAACACTCTTTCCACACCAGGAAAACCCTGCACAAAAAGAACTCTCCATTTAATTTGTGTAATTTGAACTGGCCAGCCTTCAACCGCACAAAGTTGAAACTGCACATATTAAACACACTGTACTAAGTTGCTGGCCATTCATTGTTTGTAGTTGGGTTGCAAATGTATGCTCTCAGTTAACAATGTATACTAATAACTTGGGGGGGGGCTAATTCTGCACATGCCTGTAACTCCACTATTGACACTTCTACCATGTATAGCATAAGGAAGTTCTAGTTGCTGGTGGTGATAAAAGATTCTACAAGACTTCCAAATTGAATATGTTACTGCTACTAGTTGAAGTGCTCCACCTGCTGTTCACCGACAGCCCTGCCTATTCAGGGCTCTATTGATATAAAATTAAATATGTACAGTAATTTAGGTTGGAGACATGCAACTAGTTGCAGCACATGAATGCCAAAATATTAGCTGACACGGGCCACTAGAGCTTGTTGAATTTTTCAACTTTCAAATTCACAAAATGAAGGGTGCTAAAAAGTTGTAAGATGACTTGGGAATTCACATTATATTTTGGTTAAATTATAATTTAGTTTTGCTTGGTAAGTAAAATGTGTGAGAAATTCATAGAAATATTGAAAAATTATTGCCAAGTATTCAGAGTTATATGTTAATAATAATATTATAATAGGAATTCTGAGGTCTTATGTATATAAAATAAATGTTCATAAATGTGCAAGGCAAACACATAAATAAGTATATAAACCACGTGGCTGAAATAGTACAGGAGAATAATCCTGAAGCCATTTTGACTCTCCCAAATTGACCTCAAATTTTTCTCTGCAAGGAGGAAGGAAATGGGAAAAGCTTTCCAATTGTCTTTGGACTGTAGGGCTTACACCTCCCTGTCAATACAGTCTGGCAAGTATCTGTTAAGCTGAGCACACTATCAATATGCATAAGAGATTCAGGAACTAAGAAAGACCAAAAGAGGCCTGGTCGAAAGGCTCAGCCCCTTTTCTTTGGCCTTGACTAAGCCAGATGTAAATAATGACAGATTTGGATTCCTGACACCCAAAAAACACTTTTTTAAGACCCCTCAGGGAAGAAATTTGCAAAAAAAAAAAAAAGTTTCATCCCCTAAAATGACACGCCCTAACGGATAGGTATTGCTAACAAGTTTGCACATTGCAAGTTTGTACATGCAATGCAGCCTTGGTTTTTAAATTAAATTACTAACCTAGTGAGCTGGACAATCCTTCTGTGCTTTCCCCTGCGTCACTCCCAGCACCGCACCCAACTGACTCACTCCTAATAGGTTTTCAGTATTTAAACACTCCACTTTTAATCCTTCCTCTCAGCTCTCCGGCAGTCATCAACTCACGTATGAGGAAACCTGATTCACAAAGAGGCCAAGGGACTCTCCGAAGGTTAGATGGGGAGGAAAGAGCTCAGCACAAGCTTAGCAGTGCAATGACTCGAATTAAGACTCCAGCGCAGACACAACAAAGATTTCACGTTGACACACTTAACCTCCTTCCCTCCTAAAACTAAAGAGAACCCCCAAACCCTGTCCCATTAACTGAACACATTCCTAAAAATTGAATTTAAAATTCAAAGCTAGAAGCAAACTCATATTTAGAACAATCCAGACATCAACACATGCCAGCAGTGCATGTCAATACTGTGGGCTGAGAGCTGCAGCTTGCCCAGTGCTCCTCCTCACTTCCTTTTTTGCTCCCTAGTTGTCCCATAGAAGAAGAAGAAGAGGAGTTTGGATTTGATATCCCGCTTTATCACTACCTGAAGGAGTCTCAAAGCGGCTCACATTCTCCTTTCCCTTCCTTCCCCACAACAAACACTCTGTGAGGTGAGTGGGGCTGAGAGACTTCAAAGAAGTGTGACTAGCCCAAGGTCACCCAGCAGCTGCATGTGGAGGAGCGGAGACGCGAACCCGGTTCCCCAGATTACGAGTCTACCGCTCTTAACCACTACACCACACTGGCTCTCATCCCAGCACACATAGCCCAACCCCAGCACCAGCAACCAGGGTTGGATTAACCATTAAACAAAATAAGCATGTGCTTAGTGTATCAAGGGAAGGGGGGCACCACAGATATTTCCCATTGCTGGATTTTTAACATTAATGGTCACACATTGCTCAGCTGAGTGTTCATTCTCTCAGTTGAAGTATATTAAAAAATCCCAACAGAACAACTATGCAACAAGGCAGGGCTGATGCCTTATCTCTTCTAAGTATGGAAGCTGATATATTACGTAAGATTAGTTTTGAGGATCTGATCAAAGACTTTGCAATGAGAAAATATAGGAGTTTTTTTTCAGGATATAAATAAAGAGGAAGTACACTCATACCTTGGAAGTAAATGCTCCATTTTTCGAACGTCTTTCTGAAGCTGAACATCCGACGCGACTTCCACTTGAGTGCAAGAGGCTCTTGCAACCAATCAGAAGCAGCGCCTCGGTTGTCGAACATTTTGGAGCCGAATGGGCTTCCAGAACAGATTATGCTCAACAACCGAGGTTTGACTGTACTCTTAAAGTCCAAACAATAGCTTTCTAGTGTATTTTTTGTTGCAGGGCAGGTCTGGGGAACCTGCGGTCCTCAAAATGTTGTTGGACTCCAACTCGCATCAGTCCCAGCAAGCATAGTCAGGAATGTTGGGAGTTGTAGTCCAGCAACAACTTGATGGCCAAATGTTCCCCATCATCCCTGGCACAAGGTTTCCTAATGCAAGATTCCAACAAGGAATTCAGTAGTAAAAGTAACTCCCTTGAAGTTAGGATCTGAGTCATACTTAGTACCAGGACGATGTCCTTTGACTACTGTTTGAGCTACTGCTTGAGTCAGATCTTCTGTGACATAAATAAAACCAGTCACACTTAGAATAGGAGCTACTTCAGACATACCTGGAAATCACAGTATTCTGCTAGTTAAGGAGTTTCCACAAGCCTTGAACCCATACACTGCCCCTCCTTTTTTCCTGTAAAGAAAGTGGAGGGGGGTGGAAATCTACTTTAAATTTTAAACCAATCACAGTTCCTTGGTACGTTTGAACTCAGGGAACTGTAGTATATTTAAACTACTGGAGAACAAGCCAGAATCAAGATGGTTTTAGATCCTGGTTTATTCTCAAACCCTACTTAAAAATTTTAAAAAATCGGACAAGTCTTTTTCTTCTTCCTCCTACCATATGCTAGTATGTGTGCCATCCTAACCATGGAACTACAGGAACCAACAGTATTGGCTGAGGGAGACTCAAGGGTGGAGTTAACTACCTGTGGGTTAGTAAACTCAGTTTCACCCTCTCGCACCTTGCTGAATGAGCTGGCAGCAGCTCCCATCCTGTGACACATCTCATAAAGACTGAAATATCCTTCCGAAAGAGGCCAGCTAGTTCTACTTCTGCTAGATAATCTATGTGCACATCAAAGGCTGCTTTAGCAGGCCTCTTATCCATGTATACCCAGTAGCATCCAAAACAATTGTCTACAAGAAGTAGAGGGAGGGATGGACTTGATTCCAATGGAGTCCAGAGTCCATTGGGACACTTGTCTTGTATTTTGCCCTTGCAAAGTTGATGTTTTTAAAAAGAAATAGCCAGGGTGGGTGGGCCCAAGTCAGATCAGGCCCATGACTGGGGGAAGGGAGCTATACTGCTATAGTCTCCTCTTCACCATGGTCCCAATTGGATTTCCATTCCATGTACTGTACACTACTCTGAATGGGAATAAAGCTCCTACTGACGCCAATGGTAGCTTTCAGTAGGCATGATGGGCCATTTCAATCGGGAGCACAGCAGGGATGAAGGGTCCTGATTCAGCTCAGTTGCCACCCCCAGCACATTTATCTTTTTAAAGTCAACAACACAAGGAGAAATAACAAGACAAACACCACATGTAGTTTAGCCCTTATCTCTTCTTAATGCTAGCTCCTTAGGACAACGTGAACAGGTCATAGGATGGAAATGAGTGAGATCCCTGACATTATTTATCATCATCCCAATTATGAGTTGTGACTATTGTTATGACCATTTCCTTTAACTCCTGGCTGCTCTCTTAACTTCTCTGAGGTTGCAGAATCTCAGAGTCCTAGCAAAATCACTCTATCTGTTGTAGTGAAATTACTGTAATCACAAAATGTCTAGTTTGTTGCCAGATTTCACTGGTTTTTAAAAATAGCCTCCTTTTTCTAGTCTAGTGGTATTTTAAAAGCTTGTATTCTGTGAGCAGAAAGATCAGTTCAATTCTTTGTGCCTATGCCTACTCAGAACCCTTTTTCAAGTAAAATATATAACCAAGGTTAGGTAATAAACACAAGTTTTCATTTTTCATTGTTAATGGGAATTATGCGAATACTGTAATGAAAGTCTCAACAACTGATTCAGTGCTTCACTCAGAACAGAGGTTGCACAATTTGAATTGGCTAATGCTACACTGATCACAGGGTCAGAAATGTCACAAGTGAATGAACAGAAGAGATGAAATGGAGAGATAAACTACAGTATTTAATTGTTCATCTCAAACATTCTCTCCTGCTGCTTTTCTACCCCCACTCTGTAAACGCAAACACACACACACCCCGAAGTGTTCCATGTTATTCAAAAAGATAATGCAGGGAAAGAAACCATGGAGTGTAATTCAATATTGAGGTTCACTAGGATGTAAGGAAACAAAGAAGCTGCCCAGTGCAGCGCTCAGAAAAAGAATACACTGTTTTGAATACACTAGGCGTTCCCAGACAACCTGATTATTGAGCATTCATTCTGATTTGTTTGCAGGTTGGCCGGGCAATGTTAGGTCAAAGCAAGTGTTGCTCCACAATTTCCACTGCATTTCCTCATCACTTTCATTATTGCAAGAACTTATAGTGGATTACAACTTTGCAACCTGAATTTGCAGGCATGTGATTAAATCCCACTCCAAAGTAGTGACCATCTGAAAGCGCCTACCGCTTAGGAGATCACCACACTCAATGTTTGTATGCAGTATGTTTGGGGATGCAATAAAAACAAAGTAAAACAGAAATAACTCATTCATTCTTATGCAACAAACTAATTCCAATATTCAGCTGTGAGCTTACACATTTTATGTTTTGGACACCATGTGGTTTCTAACTAACTTATTGCATCAACACAATGATTTATGCTTGGGTAACAGAACGTTTCCCACTCTGCTCCCCTCTCTTCCCCCATGCATGCTGCATGCCCTTCCCAAATCTTCTCTGAAGGGTTTGGAAAACCCCAAATAAGATTTGGGGGGGGGTGTTGGGAGGAGAGTGGGAGAACATTCCATTGCACATCAATCCTTGCTCCAACTGCACTTAGTTGGAGAAGCTTTTTAAGCAATTATGGGTGATATCCAAGAGAACCAAACCAAGCAAACCAATGGAAGACTGGATAGACTCCGGAGTTCTCATAATCCAATTTAACATGTGAATCCTTACCTTTAATTGCTTAAAAGTAAAATGATGCTATGTTGTGGTCCCTAGCGCTACTCTAAAAACACCTGTCATGGGCTTAATAAGAGAAAAGAGTTGCTCTGTGTTCCTTTTATCAGCCTTCTATCATGCTGAAGACCTTTTAGTTAGAAATTGTTTTTCCTTATACTGGCAGCAGCCAAAGTTAGTGACATAAACAGGGTACTTTTATGGTTGCCATGCCAAATAATGGCCAGTAAACCAAGCTAACCTACCACAACTATTATCTCCAAGCAATCCTAAACACTGGCAGTTTCCATTTAGCACACAAATGTGTACCTTCTGGATCCTACAGAGCAGTCATATTCCTCCTGAATTGACATCAAAATCATTTGCAAAGATACTTTATGTCTAAATTTTATCTAATGAAATGCCATAGAAATCTTAAGTGATGATGATAGTCAAACTGTTTATTGCTGTTGTTCAGTCGTTCAGTCGTGTCCGACTCTTTGTGACCCCATGGACCAGAGCACGCCAGGCACGCCTATCCTGCACTGCCTCTCGCAGTTTGGCCAAACTCATGTTAGTAGCTTCGAGAACACCGTCCAACCATCCAAACTGTTTATACACTTGATTATCTTATCTTTTCCAGGTTCAAGTACCTGGGTTTAGAGTTAGCACATATTTCTTGAGGTGTCTCCATGAACACCAGTTCTCCATCTCTTCTCCCTCCTCGGCTGCATGCTGTGATTCACACTAATAGATGATCTCCAGACATCCGATACACTTTCTATATTTTAAACCTCACCCTTTTGGAAAGGATCTTGGTTCTAATAATAATGGTATTAGAACCTGGGATGCTCTGATGCTCTACTGAATTTCCAATTTATGTTTCTTCTCCTTTACATCTGTCAGGCAAAGTGCCAAGTACACATCTTGAATGAAGTACACATCATTCAATTCATACTTATTTATCCTTTAGCTCATCCTATTCTGTTCAGAGTCTGGGTGGGTATTTTTGTTGTGGGTTTTGGCTGTTGTTTTTTACAAAATCATTTAATATTTTTTATTATTTTATTCTTCTCCTTGACAATTCCTTCTCATGTTTGCTGTAGCACGCAATCAGTTGAAAAGATGCCTGATGCTTCTTCTGGACTTTCCTGTTATGTCACATGTGCCATCAAAATGTTTAAGAGGTTAATTGTCAATAATGATGGGATGAATAACAGTAGAAGGTATACATTTCCTTTCCCATTTTGTCCAAGAGCCAACAGTGCATTTACGATTTATGGGTCTTGCTGTGCAAGGGAGAGCAACAGAGACTGGTCTGGAATGGTGAGGATCTGGTGCCTGTTTGTAATTTGGGAGAAGTGAAACTGAAGTACAGGTACTGTATATCATGAGGTCTCTCCTCCTCTGTCCAATTGACTGGAGGCAGGAGCTTTGAGGTTGGATGTGTGAGAGTATTTAACCATGACTATTTAACCCTCAGCCCCAGTTACTATATAGTATATAAAATCAGAGAGTCATGCCAGATGTATCTATATTATTTACCAAATTTCAGGTTTGGCCAGAGTCATTGCGTTCATAAGGGACTACCCTTACAGTTTTATGGTATTTTGTTGTGAAATCAATCTCTGTCATCTGCTTCACTGGGTAGTCTCTCTTTTGTTGACCCTTAATTCTCTTCAGCCTTGGGTTGGTATATATAGGTAAAGGGACCCCTGACCATTAGGTCCAGTCGTGTCCGACTCTGGGGTTGCGGCACTCATCTCGCTTTATTGGCCGAGAGCCGGCGTACAGCTTCCAGGTCATGTGCCCAGCATGACAAAGCCGCTTCTGGCGAACCAGAGCAGCGCACGGAAACGCCGTTTACCTTCCCGCCAGAGCGGTTCCTATTTATCTACTTGCACTTTGACGTGCTTTCGAACTGCTAGGTGGGCAGGAGCTGGGACCGAGCAACGGGAGCTCACCCCGTCGCAGGGATTCGAACCGCCGACCTTCTGATCAGCAAGCCCTAGGCTCTGTGGTTTAACCCACAGCGCCACCTGGGTCTATACACACACACACTTATTTAGTGCCTTTCCAGACAATAAAAGCAACAAAATTTTACCTGAGTGCTGTAACCACAGGAACAAATAAAGCCACAAGCCCTGCTGAGTCAGACCAAGGACCCATCGAGTTCAGAATCCTACTACCCACAATGTCCACTCAAAGTGCCTTATGAAAACTCACAGGACTTCCTTGTTCTTTCTTCCTAGAAATTAGTATTTAGTAATATACTGCCTCTCAACATGGAAGTCTGATTTAGCTACCATGTCTAAGCCCTGTGCTTTGAGATGTGAAGGCCCAGGGGGTCAGAAATGAACATTTGTGTGTATGGTTGTTTTTTCTTGAATTCCCCCCCTCCCCCAGAACTTCAGATCTTGAGGGAGTCTCTACAAATACAAGAGGCTCCCCACTTTAGAAGTTAGTGCTCCCACTCAAGGAGGGAATCCAGAATGGCAATGGGTTTTTTTTGTTCATTTTCACAGATCTCCTTGCGTGTTAACACTGTTGAAACACACCTGTGTTTAATCATTCTAGCTTTAACACTTTACCAAGGCTACTGGATTTGTGACAACCTGTCTCTCCTTATAATTCCTTTTTAAACAATAGGGAGTGTGAAAGTTTTTTTTGAAAAAAAAGAGGAAGAGAAAAAGATGGTTTAGAAGGCAGCACATAACATCCAAAAAAGTATTAAAACATTATCAGCATCTGCAAGCATTAGCATATTCTAAGCAGATAATAAATGGTATCAGTGTAGTAAGGGTGTTAGCCTTTCTGTTGGTCTTAGAAAGTAAGCCCACAGCCCACTTTGAAATATTAAAGGGCAGAACAGCAGATAAAATCTGCACTTTGAGATTTAAAAATACTGAAATGATTAATAGTTGATGTTTCTATGATCTTATTCATTAGCTACATATATACATTGTGCAGGAGGCAGGACAACAGGGAAGCCTGGGAACAATCTAAGGTGATGATAAACAAGCATGATGTCAACCATATTCTGGGACCTCCTTGATGGGAAAAAGTAGAACTTAACACTTCCTATGTCTTGTGGTCATGCCACCAAGGACGTATTTAGAGGAGGTTTAAGAGGAGACTCTGCTTTTTAAAAACCCCATGGAGGTTCCCCACCCTGCTTTTAACAAATGTTCTTATCATCAAATTGAGTACTAAATGAGTTGTATATCTTGCATAACCTCCCATGCTTCAGGCGGGTTGTAAAGTGCTGCTTGCAAATTCATCTGATTTTGTTCTGTGCCTGATTACGAAGATGGTTATGAGCAAAAAATTTTAAAAAGTTGAAAAGCAGTTCCTAAGAAAATGGAGGAACCGCTTTTGTGATTTGCACTCACACAGAAAAGAATGTTTTCTCCAAAATTCTGAGTTTTTCAGTACTGAAATTTTGATCATCCACTTCTTCTAGAGAGAATGCTTATCTGAAAGCAGAACACCCCAGAGGTAACATATGCTAATTTTTTCTTATCAGGATTATGAGGGCTGTTACTCTCCAGTTAGAAGTTATTTCAATTTGCATTTATCTAACAACCACAAACCTGCAATTATCTCCTGAATTTCACATTGTAGGGAATTGCTAACACAACACTTTAAAATTACTGCATGCCTAACATAATGACCTACTGTCTGGTCTTTGTTGTAACTACCTTATTTCAGAATGAAGTCAGGGCGTGGACCTGAATAAGAGTTCAAAGGGTTTCAGGAGCTGACAAGTTCAAGACTAAGGTGCACTTACCTGGTAGTAAGCCCCACTGAATATAGTGAGATTGACTTCTGAATAAACACACAGGGGAGCAGTATTGTGGATTACATACCAGCTTCCTCTATTTTATGAACAAAAGTTATTCACTGAACCATAGAACACAGAGCAGAAACTGGTAATCTGCCTCTTAAATTGATCAAGTCCAAATGGTATCAGTGTGCCATGGAATGCACAGTGGTAGGAGAAAATTGATCTTATACATCTTTTAGAACAGAACAGGAAATCTTTTTAAAAGTTAACACTCACAATTCTAAAACTTATAACTGGGATTTTTAAAAGACTAATGCACCGTAGACTGAAGATTTGTTCTTTATAATCTAACAATAAAGAAAACTGGGAGGTAGCCGTGTTGGTCTGCCATAGTCAAAATAATAATAATAATAATATAATAATAATAATAATTTACCGGTATTATTTGTACCCCGCCCATCTGGCTGGGTCTCCCCAGCCACTCTGGGCGGCTTCCAGCAAATATTAAAAAACAATACATTAACATGTTACAGATTAAAAACTTCCCTAAACAGGGCTGCCTTCAGGTATTTCCTAAATGTTATGTAGTTGTTGATTGCTTTGACCTCTGATGGGAGGGCGTTCCACAGGACGGGCGCCACTACCGAGAAGGCCCTCTGCCTGGTTCCCTGTAGCTTTGCTTCTCGCAGTGAGGGAACCGCCAGAAGGCCCTCGGCGCTGGACCTCAGTGTCCGGGCTGAACGGTGGGGGTGGAGACGCTCCTTCAGGTATACAGGACCGAAGCCGTTTAGGGCTTTAAAGGTCAGCACCAACACTTTGAATTGTGCTCGGAAACGTACTTATTAATAATAATAAAAACCGTACTTAATAATAATAATAATAATAAATATTGACTAATAAAGAAAACTGTTCATGGGCCATCCAATAATGTGTTCACAGCCTTTGTAGACCTAACTAGTGCTTTTGATTCCATAAATAAGCTTCAACTTAGTATGCCTATTGATTGTTGTGACTACTTCAAAAGTTCGACCAAAGAAAGCGTTACATATGCCAACAAGTCAAAGTTACATTTTGGTCCCTTTTTATTTAATTGCTTATTAACGACATAATACCACAGGTGCAATCTCCTGCCTTTTTCCTCCTGTTCTAATTCTGATACATACTAATGGTTTAGATCTGTTGTCTGTTCACTGAACTGGTTTGGGGTCAATTTCAACTCATTTTGCAATAAGTAACACCACAGCACTATTTTAACATGTGGGGTTGGTGGGGGGGATGTAAGTGGACAATGGTTGAAAGCTCCACAAATAGCAAGGGATCCGTTTAAATGAAAAACTTCGTTAGAAACCCCTTTTTGGAACTGTTACAAGCTATTTTTACAGAAGGGGGTGAATTGGTGTAGCCTGCCCTTAATAATATTTGAAGGGAAAGCAATTGCCCTGAACTCTGGAGCAAGAGTAATACAGCTCTGCTGGAATTATGCTGGAACAGGTTTTTAGTTCTTAGCATTATCCTCAAATACCTCAGCAGCCCTGCTGGGAGAAGAGACAGACATACCCTCTATTGAATCAAGGTTTAATAGGAGTGTAATAATCTGGTATTAATGCAGACTAAATAAAACCACTAATTCAAAAAAACGTTCGTATGAAACAGAAGAGAGGAGGGAGTGGGGCACACATCCATCTGAGCAGAAGGAAGCAATATTCAGTTCTCATAGAATAAAACAGTTGACCAGTGGTGTCCATTCTGGACTATGTGAGCAGATTACAAACTTCCACACATTAACAGATGGGGAAGTGATGGATGAGATACACGCTGCCTGCCCTGGAGTCTTTTTAAAAATGCTAGGAAAAATCTGTGAAATGAGAAGACGAACATCGCTACCTCCAGACACCTTAATAAAAGAGTCTACAGGGCTACAGGTCCTAAAAGGACCTTCACTTCAGCATCTAGGTGTGTTTAGAATATGTAAAGGGCCACAGGTTCCCTCTCGCTGAATTAGTTATATGAGGGCCCTCTGCGGATTGGCTGGTTTAGATAACAACAAAACGGGGGCGTGGCGTGTGGGCGGAGTTTCTACTCGCAGGTGATGGCGCACCAGCGGGGGCGGGGCCTCGGCAGGATCGTTTTCATTGGACGGCCTGTAGCTTCTCATCCCGATGCGGGAAACGCGCATCCCGCAGCTTCGCCTGATTCGTCCGCGCCAGGCGAGCGGCGGCCTCCGCCGCCGCATCCAGAACTCTGGAGAATGAGAGCCGTTGGTATTGCAGAGAATGCGCTTCACCTCCGCAATTAAGGCCGGGGGCCGGGGAGGGGGGGCGAGATCTCGGCAACCGTTACTTTCCCCACCATGTGTGACGCAAACCCCGTTGCCGTTGGTGGAGCGTAAGGGGCTGTAGGCCGCGATTGGCGAGGGCAGAAGGGGTGGGCGGGTTTGGGGCGGAGAACGTTGTGGTAAGCTCTGGAAGATTCCTCCGCCCGCCATATAAATAGGGAGGGGGAAGCGGCTGCCGCCGAGCTATAACCTGGGCGGCCGAGCGAGGAGAGAACTAATTGAGCCAGTGACTGTGAGAGCGAGGGCATTCGGTGACTGGCGATGGGGAAGGACTATTACCGGATCTTGGGCTTGACCCGCGGGGCGAGTGAGGACGACATTAAGAAGGCGTATCGCAAGCAGGCGCTGCGCTATCACCCGGACAAGAACAAGGACCCGGGAGCCGAGGAGCGGTTCAAAGAGATCGCCGAGGCGTACGACGTGCTGAGCGACCCGAAGAAGCGCGAGATCTTCGACAAGTTCGGCGAGGAGGGTGCGTGCTTGGGGGGGGGGGCCGTGGAGGGAGAGGATGCTTGGGAGGAAAGGGTAGAAGCGGGGCTCTCGGGACCGGAGCGAAATCGGTCCCCCTGCACGTTCACACGGCTCCCAAGTCCCGCAGTGAGATCGCGGCCGTTTGCTCTCGACCGGGGTTTCCGAGTGTCTTATGTATTGTATATACCGCCTCTTAGCTGTTGTCTATTTTTCTTTTATATGCGGGAAGAGAATGGGCGGGGAGGTGGAGGGGATCCGTTTGTAGCGTAAAGGACGAGATCCAAAATAAGCCCCGCTTTTTGAGGTGTCATGGAGTCAGGATTAACGCCTAACTGACATGTTTTTCATGTGTTGGAGCAAATGGAAAGTTGTAGTTGAAACCGTGTGGTGTATAGTTTACACGGCATACAAAAAAGCACAGGGTGGTCGAGCCAGCGTCCTCGAATGGGACCAGATAATTAGAATTTTTTTTTTTGCACTTACGTAAGCTAAGCGTTTTTTCCTCTTGCCGAAGTTGCTTTGATACGGAGAGTACAGTCAGATAGTGTCGTTCCCCCCACCCCTGGTCGTAACTTTCCTCCTCTCTCCCTCCTGCCCCACCCTTGAGCGATAACATCTTCTAAAAATCTCTGCTTTATAACTGATGATCAACTCTGCCATTTAGCGCTGTTAGGAAGCATTTCCCTTTGGAGTGGCTTTTGGAAAGACTGTTCAGCAACTAATCTACTAGAACTGGTTTTCCAAGATAGGTGAAGGGAGGGGAAAGTAGGTGAGAAGAAAGAACAAGTTATTTTACTCTGTCGTCCTGGAAACGAGCCAGATGAGTTGCCATCTTTGAATTGTTCATATAGTATTAAGGTCACTCCTTAAAAATCCACCATTACCTTTCAGGTTCTTCCTGTTTGAGAAACCTACTTTGAAATAAAGTTGAAATCATTTAGACAATGAAGAAAGTGAAAAAATAAATAGGATTTATCTTGATTGCTTTTCTGAGAATCTGTCAGTTTTTCAATAATAAACTTGTTCCGAGTACATGCTTTCTAGCAACTTAGTATGCGTTGTTTGAATTGTTTATTTATTTTAGAAGGAACTAAACACAATACAGTACTGTTACTTTGTGATATATTAAGGCATGTAGCACATAGGACTGAAGTATTTAAATATAGTTACAAATACATTAGGTTTGTGTAATTTTTCTGGTGTTCTGTTGCCTTCATTCATAGTAGAATGCTTAGCATTTTCCTGTAACATTGTTGGTAACATGTATTGACTGGATAAATTGGGCTGCATGACAGGCTGTCTAAGATAGGTGGAGCCTTTGCTACAAAAAGTCTTCTAGTACTTGCTAGAAGATTCTAGCATACTCTTCATGCTAACCTGTTTTTTACAATGTTAGTTTTGATTTGTAGGTCTGTTCCCAATAATATTTATTAATGTCATGTTAAAGGCCTATTTGTTTATACAGGCTAAGGTGAAATGCATTCTAAATGGTGCTCTGTTTGTGTAGCAGCATGGATTCAGTTATTTGATAATCTCTACAAAATGTGAAGGTTAGCCAATGTAGGGCCTTCCAGATATTGTTGGATTGCAGTACACATCAGCCCCAACCAGCATCACCAACATTGAGAGGTGATGGGAGTTATAACATGGTGGAGGACACGGCGTTAGCTACTCCTGAATGATAGCATTTTCAACACACTGCACTTGAGAAAATTGAGAGAAAGAAGGCTGCAACAGTTCTGATAAAATCTTTACTTGGCATTTCTTTGCTAGCACGTGCTTGGCCTTTTGATACAGGTCTTCCTTAGAAGTATTTGATTAAATTCCAGTGGTGTTCTCAGAGTTTAGTAAATTTTGATATCACAGTAAAAGGCACTGAAGAAGTTTTGAAGATTAGGAGTCCTAATATAAATCATGACAGAGCATAGTTCAGTAATTGCTAAAAGAGCTTAATTTGTGTGTCCTTGTATGTATTTCAGGACTAAAGGGAGGTGGTCCCAGCAGCAGTGGAGGAGGAGGTCCCAATGGCACTCAATTCACTTACACCTTTCATGGAGATCCTCATGCCATGTTTGCAGAATTCTTTGGTGGGAGGAATCCTTTTGATACCTTTTTTGTCCAGAGGAATGGCGGCGATGACGACATGGATGTTGATGACCCCTTCACAAGCTTTCAGAACTTTGGTAACATTGGCTTTTCCCGTTCTCGTGGGGGCCCTGAACATATACGCAAGAAACAAGACCCACCCATCACTCATGAGTTGAGAGTATCCTTGGAGGAGATTTACTCTGGATGCACCAAGAAAATGAAAATTTCTCATAAACGTCTCAGTCCAGATGGGAAAAGCACACGCAATGAAGATAAGATTCTAACGATTGAAGTCAAACGTGGCTGGAAAGAAGGAACAAAGATTACATTCCCCAAAGAAGGAGACCAGACACCAAGCAACATTCCAGCTGATATTGTATTTGTTTTAAAAGACAAGCCGCATAACACTTTTAGAAGAGATGGGTCTGATATTGTATATCCAGCTAAAATCAGCCTCCGTGAGGTAAGTGGAAATTCCTGACTTGTTGCTGATTAATGAAGTGGGGAACAAAGGGTTGGATTCACCTAACATGCCCTGTCAGCAGAAGTCCTATGCAGGGATTTTTATTTGTACGGTGGGGCTTGCCTCTGAAATTGGCTCGGGGGGCATTCAGAGAACCCTAGAGCTTTGTGGGGAGGAAGTGGGGGGGTGTCATTCCATCAGGCAAGCTGTAATTCTTGCACAGATGGATTGTTCATGATAGCACAACATTGAACTCCATCTGAAGTTTCTAAACTACTAGATTTTGAAATGGGTAAAAATTGAGAATGTTCCAATCTATTTCTTACACATCACTACACATGATTCTAGTATGTGTTGCTATATTGTGGGCAAGCTATTAAAAGTATACTTCATCAGAGCCTCATGGGTAGCGCACTGAGGAAGCAGATCATGATATGGTAGCAGCAGCATGATTTCAGGCACAGTGAAATGTTATGGGATGCTGACTGTATATGTAGCTTCAATGTTTAGCTCAAGAGTTGTCAGCATTTCCTCCTGTCTTCATGAACTCGTCAGTTGTCATAGACCCACTAAAAATACTTGGGTTCAATGGGAATTACAAGAGGGAACTATTTACAGAAAAAGGTATTAACTTCTCTGGCTTGTTTTTGTGTTTAGGCTCTATGTGGCTGCACTGTGAACACACCAACACTAGATGGTAGGAACATACCAATGGTATTCAAGGACATCATTAAACCTGGAATGAAGCGAAGAATTCCTGGAGAAGGTCTTCCATTCCCCAAGAATCCAAGCCAACGAGGGGATCTTATTATTGAGTTTGATATAAGATTCCCAGACAGAATTCCACAGTCTTCAAAAAGTGTCCTAGAACAAATCTTGCCAATATAATAAGACAGGCAGAACTGGACTGCTGTGCCTCCAAAGCAGAGGAATTGGAACTGGAATCAGGATTTCAGAGTCGCTTTTGGCAGTGGGTAGGGAAGTTAACTTCATGTTGCTAAAAGATTTCCGGGAAATCCATTCTTGCAAGATGAACATTGCACTTCTCAGTGACTTTTGGCCCAGGTTGTAATTGCTCAAAACATTTATAGCAATGCTCAGTTACCCAAGAGAAGGAATTGGCAGAACATCTTTTAATTGAACGTGGAAGACAACCAATCATAATTCATGCCTTCACTTAGTTGGCTAACCCTACTTGGGGCATGTCACATAGGTCCTCCCATTGGAAGGAGGAGATTTCAATCTTAAACTGGACTTCAGAAGTAAACACCTCCAATCTCTTGTTTTTGCTGTACTGTGTCTTATTGCATTCTGCACTCTCTCATTCCCAGGGGTTACCTTTAATGTTCAGTTTTCTAACTTGCTTGTTGCTCTTAAGGGTGCCCTTACCAAGCCATTATAAAATGGTGCCATGTGTTGAAGCTCCTGGAAGGGAAGGCATCCTGAAACTTGGCTATAAATTGCTCTTTTCCAGAAGGTAAATTGGTGGAGTATGGCCTCCCCTGTTAAGCAAGCAGGATGCTGCCTTATAACTTCTGGAAAGCATGTAAGAAGTTTACAGGTTTTTCAGTGAAATCTTTGACTTCTTGCCATACACTGTTTATATGTCAGACTTGATCCTGGTTGATTGATTGGACTGGCAGAAAAGATGTAAAATGTTCAGTTGAAGACATTCTTTAATAAACAAGTATTTCAATAGGTGATAACTATTGAAACTGAAAAGAGTAAAGCATTAGTCATTTTTCTTAAAGGTATTGTTTCTAGTGAAGGAACATATATATAGCATGTAAACATTTCAAAAAAATTATAACTAGTGTAAACAAACCTAGATGTGAGTGTTTATTGGTTCATGGTCATGAAGTATGAAACTTGTCATACTAAGCTTCTTTCTTCAATGTTCTGGGTTTGAAAAATACCAAATTAACATTAAATAGCTTACAACTTACTGGCTTAAAACTAAAATAGAATGCATTCCAGGATATGAAGAAATGCTCTTTAGCTACAACACAAATCCACAGCTTCTGCTGGATCCTTGTCACTAAATTCTCCGAACAGGCATTCCACTGTGCTATCTGATCCTAAAGAGGGATTAAATGGAAGGAAAATAACTGATTACTGCAGGCAAAGCTACCAATGTCTTCTAGAAATGCAACCTGTTTAATTTCCTCAGCAAGATTGCTGCTTCATTCCTCTGCGTGATCACTACTAGTCTAATGAATAGCAATTGTAAACCGAAAGGCCTCTGTGCCTTGCCATATGGTCTTTACATGTTCACTAAAAAAAATCTCACTGTCACATCAGAAGTTCTGTATGGTATCCACCATGTGTCTGATAGACATGAATTCCAAATAATGAGTCATATACTTTTATCTCAAACTAAAATTATCTGTCTCTTGTACATAATGATGTGTATGTGCCAAAAATAGCTTGTGAGCACCTTGTTAATAGGGAAATGTAAAAGTTTCTACAGGAAAAAGCTAGAGAATTCATCTTCAGGTGGTGGGTTGGGATCTTATGGACATGCACCAGCAGCATTTCCATCATATGAGTATAAGATAAAAAGGGGGGCAGATTTGAAAAGATTTAAGATTACTGGGCATATTATTTTAGTTTGGGTCTCCAGGGAACTGAAATTGGTCACCTTTAGGAGGAAACAAGCCAGTTACAGAGCTGTGTGCGGGAGTGTTCTCCAATTGATGGAATTTTTTCCTTCGGTGCCTGAGCTGCTATTATATTTATACCCTGCATTCTCCCGATGGGGCTCAAGGCAGCTTAGAGATAAAAACTTAAAAACATAGAAAGAAATAATTAAAAAACAAACATTAATAGACATAAAACTATATTCATATATAAAATTGGTTTAAAACATACAAATAATTAAAAACAGCACTGCACCTGCCCTTTTTAAAAAAGCAGTCAATTCCCAAAAGCCTGTTGGAACAAGATCTTCACCTGCTGGCAAAAGAACAAGAAGAGAGCCAGTCTAGCTTCTCCAGGGAAGATAAAACCTGACATCATTTAGCTGCATCAAATGCAACACTTCTGAATATTCCATCATCAGTGCTCTAGATGATGCACTGCCACATTGGCTACAGCATCCTTTGATTCACATCAGAAAAGGTGGGAACGAATATTTTTATATGTGTTTTGGTGCTCACTGTAATACGGTTCAAGCAACAGCTTCCTTGTAACTCGTGTGAATGTGACAACTAATTGCATAGAATCACAATTTTCATTGTTGGAAGCTGTACAGGATGTGCACTCCTAACTTTGCTACAGATAGCAAACTGGAATTCAGGCCACACTACAGATTCTGCAGTTACTTAGCCCTTCTTTGTGAAACATCTATTCTTCAATTTGGCATAGGTAAGCTAAGGAGATTGATCAGGCAGGGCCTGTCTCAACTTCTTCTGTGTTGGAGCTACTTCAACTGTGTCCATTTGAAAAGAACCCATGTGTAGCAAATGGCTTGCAACCTGTGTGTTTATTACACAGGATGATTGTGTACATGTGTATTTCAATGCGTTAAGCAGATGTTTGCTATAGCTTCCTATGCATATATCCTAATGCAGGAGCAGTGAGTGTAACGTGCAATACAGTTCATGATATTTCCAACACTTCAGTAGTTTGTAGGATTTTTGTCATGTCGCTGTCCAAAGACAGGCATCTCACACAGTTGTAATGTGCTTAAGTACAAGGGAAAAAATAACTTCAGATTTTTAAAGTATTGGTTTTCATGATTATGAGCTGGGTTTTAGAATCTAGGTTAACTTTTTTATTACTAGGCAGACAAAATTAGTGAGGTATGAGGACCCAAGAAGCAAAATATGACAGATGAATATGGATGCCCTAAGCTTGGATCTTCCTTTATTGTAAATACCAGCAGAAAACTGAGTGAATTTTTTTTTATTGTAAATACATGTGTGGTCTAAGGAGGTGTAGCTGCATTCTGGTCAAGACACAGTATTGGTACTATATGCATGTAGTCCAATAGGATTCCTATAAGTGTGCATGCACACGAAAGCTCATACCAATAACAAACTTAGCTGGTCTCTAAGGTGCTACTGGAAGGATTTTTTTTTATTTTGTTAAGAAGATGAAGAGGCTGTTCAACACAATTTTAAGGTATCTGCTGTGGCCTTCATTTTGATGTTTTTTCCTTCTTCCTCTCCATACCATGGATATATTGGCAACAACTCTACCCTAATACACTACTGTTTATTGCCCTACTCCCTATATTCTGTCAATTCACACAGATTTTTTTTCTAGTGACGATTTAGGCGACGGAGTAAAGGCTAAGAGCGAAAGACCTGAAAGCAAACCCTCCAAAGTACTGACTGCCAACTCATATATGCTATTGCACCAGCCTCATCCAAATAAGAATTCTTACCGTAAACTCTGCTTGAATTTTAAGGTTTTGTTCTGCATTCTAAGAGATCTCTTCATTTGCTTAAACTGCAGTGGTGTCCAAACTTTTCAAGGAGGGCCAGATTTGATGAAGTGAAGGGCTGTGAGGGCCGACCAAAGTTGTCATTTTTTCAGGATTGAAGTTGAGGTGGGTTTTTGGGGGGGATTTTACCCCAGGAAATAAACTGCCACAGGGGCCAGATTGAACTGACCGGCGGGCCGGATTAGGCCCCCGAAATGGACTTTGGACATGCCTGGCTTAAAGTATTTAGCTCCCTGTTCCCAAGAGCCTAGTCTATGTGTGCAGCAGGAAGAGGGGGGTAGATAAGTAGGTGCTGGATCACATTTCTGAATTCTTTCCTATGTGAAGAATTCTCAGTTCTCTACAAGTTGAAAACTAGCATACGGTAACAGAGAGCAACAAGCTGTGCTAGTTTTCAACTTGCTGAATATTTTATATGGGGGCAGGAAGCACATTCCAAAATGTGATCTGACAGCTGAAGCGATACAGTCTGCTGCATGTGTGAGCCATATGAGCTTGAGCCAAGCAAGTTCCACGTTCCAAGAGATTAATTTTAGGAAGCTCAACCAGATAGCAGCCAAGAAGAGTGACGGGGGCTTCATGCTACACATGCAGAATATGGAGGTAAAGTGAACGCTTACCAGTTCAGACGGTAGGTCATGAATCACATTTATTTTCTATCTGAAGAAAAGCAGTACAGTACAAGTAAATCACAGGCTTGAGTGTAGCTTCTTTCCCTGGTATTAGTGCCTTGCTCATGCATGGCTCTCCAGATGTTGGCGTCCCACTCCATTGGTCCCAAACAGCACAGCCAAATGGGAGGGATGATTGGAGCTGCAGTCCAATACTATCTGCAGGGCCACAAGTTCTCCATTCCTGGCCTAGGCTGTTAATAAGCTGTGGTATGGCCAGGGCTGGGCCTGTCCATGCAGACAGGCTGCCGCCTCAGGTGGTAGAACCCAAGGGGTGCCTCTGCAGATGCATGCCCCTGCCGTCAGAGAAGCGGCTGTGGCGGTTTCTGGGTTTTAGAAAGATGTTATTTGAACCTGGAAGTTGCAGCTGCACAACCCCAGAAAGCGAGGCTTCAGTGGGGGTGGGCAGTGCATGAAGTATGTGCAGGGTGGCAAAACGGGACAGGCCACACCTGGGTATGCCACAGAATAATGGCTGGGTAGCTCACAGCCAAACCTATCTGGTACAAATGTTAGGAGTCTACAGGAGTGGAGAAGATAACTATGGATGCCATCTTTGGAGGAAGAGCAGGATAATCAGGGCTAGCCCAATACATTTTGCTACCTGAAATAAACCAGCAAATCCCTCCCTTAATTTCAAGGTGCACAGCATCACTGAACATGCACAGAACTGAGATTAAATCAACACCCCCCCAGCAGTATGTAGGCGAAACATAATCAACACCACTATGCCGACTGTCTTTTCATATAACCAAAGATAGCCCCACCCTGCAAATTCAAAGTACTATGGCAGAGCCCAGGGCTGGCCCAAGGCATTTTGACGCCTGAGATGAACCACAAAATGGTGTGTCCCTGCTAGGGCAGATGGAGACTGAAGATATATATCAGGAACAAAGGCGGGAGACCAGCAGTGCCTCCTATTCACAGAGAGGCTGGATCAGCTGCCCCTGTGGATCCTGCCACCAGAGGCAGTTGCCTCACCTTGACTTGTGGGTGGGCTAGCCCTGGAAGAGGCACAGCTGTATATTATATGCAGTGCTTTTTCTAAAAAAATATTTAGGTGTACTCTCATTTTCCTACTCATATTGAAATACTGCCCCTCAATGAGGTCAAACTTAGATTCACAAAATGTTTAGGGGTATGTGTATCCCTGTGTCCCCCCAGAAAAAAACCCACTGATTGTATGACACAGGGTACTATTATATGACCTATGCGTGTGTGTGTGTGCTTTGCTGTGCTTCCCTGCTGCCTCGCTTTGCCTAATGGTAGGGCTGGCGCTCGGGATACTTACTCAAAAGCAAGCACCATTATGTTCACAATGGGCCTACTTCTAGGCAAGCAGCCGCCCCAACCTATGATAATTCTGTCACGCCCAATGATTTCAATGGTATTTTAATCCAGATTTCGAAATCACCGAGAATTGGGAGGTTCTCTTCGACGCAGTGAAGGAAAAAGGGGGTGTGGGTGTGATGTGCGTCGTGGTGAGCGGATGTTGACACCCTGTTTCTGAAAGTGGGCAAGACGCCCTCCCTCGGTCACACTACAGCAGGGTAGAGAGAGTGTGACATGTTGGTCCCCCCACCCCGAAGCCTTGGACGCCACCGCCGCCCTCCAAGAACCGCCTCTCCTACTGGCTAAAGTGGAGGGAGAGGCTTTTGCGGGGCTGGTTTCGCGTGAAGGAAAAGCGCAGTTCTCCGGCTTTATATGTTTCGATCTCCTCGAATTCCCAACAGGTTCCGGGGCGAAGCCGAAGTGCTGAGCTCCGGTCCGCCCCCTAACCTAGAGAAAAGGCGTGATCGGAATAGCGTGCCTTCCCACCCCGGCGCTCGGCTGCTAAGCGCCAGGCACTGACAAGCCTCTCCCCTCCCTCCACCCGGGACAAATAATTCGCCTTCGGCTCAGGCCGCGCCCTGCCTCCCGCCTTCCCATTGGTTCCAAGCGCGCTGTAGTGACAGAATTGACCACTAGAAGGCAATGAGAACACGGCCGCGAGCCGAACGCAATTTTCCGGGGGGGGGGGAGGAGGAGAGGGCACTTGGGCGGGTTCAGGGCCGCGGGCAGTTGTAAGAGGCGATATCCCCAAAGCCCTTCCTGGATGGTTACTGTCCACCTCTTCCCCCCACTTCGAGGATAGTATGTTCCATCCGCTCTGCGTTTCTGGTCCGCAACCATCCCACCCCTTCCATTGCATCTCGAAGCTGGGGGTGGCAGCGGCGGCGGCGGTTGTGTGGAACTTGATACGAAGGACCCGGAATGTTCTCCTTGCTTTGGGAGGGCAACCTGTGATTAGCCAAGGAAGGAGGCGAAGCGCGCTCCAATTGGCTAGTAGGCGCGGCCTCTGAGTCCCGCCTCCTGCTGAGGGACAGGCCTGGCTGCGCGGGGTTGTAGTTTGGCTGAGGGACGGGCCCGGCGAGGAAAGGGACGCTGGTAAGGAGGAGGAGAAGGGAATGGACGTGCCTTGCCTGAGGAGAGGGGCTCCGGGGGGAGGAGTGTAGGCTGCGCTGCGAGGGAAGGGAGCTTGGGGTTGGGGGGAGAAGTGGGGGCTGCTCCTAAAAGGAAGCGAGATTCAGGGGTGAGGGGGAACCCAGGAGTCCTGGCATCCAGCCCTCTTCCCCCAACCCCCACCCGGCGGGAGGGAGCTTCCTGCCCGTTTGCAGATGCAAAAAGCCCCGCCGGGGTTGCCTGGATACAAAACACGTAGGGAAAGTAGTGCCGTTGCCCCTGAGACAGCCTGCTCTTGAGGGGAGTTGCCAGCTGGAGCGGCAGCCCGGACTCCTGGGTTCTCTGAATGGAGCTCCTGGGTGTGTTGTGACTTGAATTTCAGGGGTTTTTTTCCTGCACATGCTGAGAGTTTCTCTTCCCTCACCCTCTGCTCCCTCTTCTATTAGTAAAAGGGGGTAGGCGATTAAATAAACTTCCATGTACGTCCGCTCTGTACTATTAAGTTAGGTGAGGCGTTTTTGAACTATCCTGCTACGTTCAGAGAATATAAAATGAGGTGGTTTAACAAGTGCCTGATAAAGACCCACCTGTTTCAAAGTGTGCCGAGTTCCATGGTTCCTGCTGTTCCTGATGCCAAGTGGGCTCAGGAGAGTATGTGGGTCGGTGTCTCTGTGTTATCATTGATGGGAGGATTGAGTTTCACTACCGAAACTGACTTTTCTGTTTTCCTTTTATTGTAGTGTAGGAATTGAGGGAAACTCGGTAGCAACACCCAAATGCCTAGTAGCAGAGGAAATTGGCTTTCCTGTCCATTTAACATCTCTCCAGTGAGGTCAGCACCCCTGCTTTCTCAGGAGACTTGAGAAGCTGGGAAAAAAATCTAGTTTTGTCAGATCTGTCTCCTAAATTGTGTACTTTATGCCATTATGGGCTTCCATCTTCCCTAACTGAATCTTTTGCTGAATTTAGAAGGTGTTCCTCTATGCTTTTAATGGGTCATGATTGGCTCAGTGGTATAAAGTGTTGGACTTTTGTCCTTTTGTTGCTATAGGTAGTCTGTTGAGGATGTTAACGTTTGAGGAAGTTGGAGAAAAAAGATTTGTGCTCTGTAACCTAGGTGCTACTCAACAACTGGCAAAACGTACAAGTGCTTCCATTTCACTCTTCAGGGGCATTCAAAGACTTACTACTCCTTATCTAGGTCAAAAGTCTATTCCATTACCGTCCCTTACCATTTAACAAGGAAGGGGTGGGTAGGTGCTTGGCAGGCATAACCTGTCACCAAAGTTGTGCGAAATCTAACAATATAGCACCATACACATTTATTTCCTCCTGTGGCCACCATGTTCTGTTCCCCTTCTGCTGACCATTTAAGCCTAATCACTGATTCTCCTCTGGCTTTCTACATTTTGCAAAATGCTCCAAATTCTTTGAAATCTTAAATCTTGCAGGTAATGATGAAAAGGAGTAAATGTGGGTGAATGTGCATGATATGTTCCAATAACAGGATATTGGTGACTTTGTATAATGCATTCAGTATACAGTATATTTCTGTTACTGGTGAGATATGAATTGGCCTATTCATGCAAATGTGTATAATGTAGCCCACCCTTTTCCTCAGGCCTGCCAGTTCACACTCTCTTCCCCACCTGATGTTGGGGACCTTCCTTCACTTACTGCCAAGAGGTCACTGGTCACTGGTTCCTGAAGCAGGAAACTGCGCCCACTGTAGGGTGAGGTGCCATTTGTTATCTTCTCTTGCTGAACCCAGGGAGCAGAAGCAGGGAGGAACCCTGATGACTCTGACCATCTTTCCTTTCCAAATACAGTATTCATCAGAAGAGTAAAACAAAATTGCTGAAAGGTCCTCTGTGTTGATGTTGGTGAAGTAACACTGTCGCTCACATGCTTTCCTGCTGTGGGATGTAGCAACTGTCTGGTATAATGTACTTATAGTATTAGAAAAAGTAGGCTAGCTAGGCTCTAGCTCTGCTGATAAGGATTCAATGGTAATTGTGGATCACAAATTGAATGTGGTCTGTTGCAAGAATAGCAAAGGATTTTCTGTGATGCACAAAGTATTCTGTCCAAGTCATTTGAAATAATATTGTGCCTTCATTTTGATCCTGTTAACATGCAGGAGTATGGTAATAGTAAGCACAACCCTCTCCCACCTGTCCTTTGCTGCTTTCTTCCTGTTATCTCCCTTCATCTTTGTCCTCCCAGTCTTACATAGTAAGCCATCTGGGCAGGAGTGGCTTTTATACTAGAGGTCAGTGCAGTGTCTCACACAGACAATAAAAAAGGTTAAATAGTAGTGATGGTAATAACAGCTGGTGAGGCTGCTGGTAATGGGACGCACTTCAAAGGGAAATACTTCAACTGCAATCCTAACATGGGAGAAAGTCCTCTTGGACTCAAGGGGATACCGAAGATGATGAAGAAATTTGTACCCCACCCATCTGCCTGGGTTGCCCCAGCCACTCCAAGTAAACATACACACAGTACTGGAGAACCTGGGGGAGAGGTGATGACAGAAATAAATATGTTTAAGTTATAGGGTGTGCAAGCACATGGATTTTGATGTTAAAACGAACAATTAACAGGTGGAAGTCAACCAGTAATGTTTCTAACAGCAGGAAATGAAGGCTTTGTTAAAAATTTAGAAAGCAAACCCTTAGCTGTAAAAGTAGCGGAGATAGGAGGCTAGCTAGCTAGTCGCTAGTGAATTCACGGCCATCTTCACTGGAGAGTTTAAGAGGAGGTTTGGCAAGCCTCCTCTTGATTGTTTAGGCCTAGGTGAAGTAATTCCTATCTTAATACAGAGGCATTACCACAAAAATCCATTTGAGACATCCAGTTATTCAAGGCTTAGCATTTTAACGCCTATCCTAGTCAGCTACAGAGAAATCTCTAGTTCAGTATGGAATGTCAACAAAACTTGAGTAGGATTTATAGAGCAGTTCTCTGAAGTTATTTGGCCCTCCCCAAAACTATACATTGTGCTTCAAATTTTGAAATCCTTAGGATGCTTCACACTTGTTTAAGTTTAGATGTGTTAGTATTTCAAAATGATTTGTTTTATAGGTAAATATTATAGCTTCAGGGCTTTCAGCCTTTTGCCTTCTGCATTTCTGCTATGATGGGGCCTTGTCAGCACTTTGTCTCCTGTATGTCTGCTGTCTAGACAAATTAAAATTCAGCACCCGTGAGGAGTCTTGTTTAGAGTTAATTCCATGACCTGTAAATGCCTATAGTCTTGGTGGGTTTACGCTCTGGAGTGTGTGATTATATTTTTCATAATTGCTTGAAATGGGAATATTGTGAAATCAGGAAGACTGGGGAGGCCCACGTTCAAATCAACGTTGAGCTGGGAAGCTTACTGGGTCAGCTTGGGCAAATCATCATCTTGCAGCCTGACATACCTCAAATGGATGCTGAGAATAAAAGAGGGAGGGAGGAGGACCTGGGCTTTTTTCAGGGGGAACTCACAGAAACTCAGTTCCGGCACCTCTCAGGTGGGTTCTGGGCTGGCACCTCTCAGGTGGGTGCCATTGCCATTCTAAGAGAATGAGGGAGGTTTTAATGGTGAATTTTAGCACCCCTTTTTCTAGAAAAATAGCACAGAGGACCATGTTTATCTCAGTGAGCCCCTTGAAGGAAAGACAGGATATGAATGTAATATTGAAATAGGGATAAGATCTTGGTCTCTGGCAGACTTTGGGAGATAAGTCAAGGGAGACATGCAAGTGCAGAATAGTGTAAGGATCGCTGGGAGCTGAAAATGATGAGACAAGCCAGACCGCAGTGGAACTTGCAACATAAAAGGAGACAAAATATTGCTTTGAAAATAGTTACTTTTGGCAATGTTTGAAGGGGAAGTGTTGTTGGCAGTAGTGTTCTGACAATGCTGAAGACTGTGCTTAGAATGTGGCATGCCTTGCCCTGTAGTTTGCTTTAGCTGTTCTTCAGTGTGGAGCACTCACAGGTTTGGCTGCGTTCCCTTGCTGTCCCACCCTCTAGGGAACACCCTGTAGCCTGTTTCTCTGCTCTGAATCAACTTGCAAAGGCCTGCTCCACCCTGATCCCAGAACAGAGGCGTCGGAGGCTCGCTCCTGCTGCGCCAGTCCCAACACTTGCACGTTCCCACAGCCTGGTTTGGAGATGCACATAAATTAGCAGAAAGGCTAGGATCTGGTGTCCTGCTGTATTACTCAAGGGCCTTTTCCTTTAGGAGAGAGTCATGTTGTTGGACCCAAAGGCTATTTTAGGGTATCTTTTTTTATGTGATTTGTCTGCATTATGCACAGTTTTTAACTTGGAGCAATAATTTGTCTCCTGTTAATACATACAGACACTTCTAAACCAAAGTCTTGACAGTTAGACTTTTTCTTTCCAGTTATTTCTAATCTTTGGTTTATTTAAATCTTAATCTGATAGTGTTTACCTATTGGCTGTTCTTGTTTCAATTAGTTGTTAACTTCCTACAGAAAGGACTTGGGTACTTGTATTATTCATTATAAACCTTTGTAACCCACACAAATGTGTACCTGTGTGTTATGGAGCGATGAACAGTACTGAACATGAACCCAGACCTGAGATTTGACAGTGGCTTCTTGTACTGAATCCAGCTTTGAAATGCCCATTTCATAGCCAAAAGAGCAAAGCATGCTCACCTATCAAATCCTGTCACTTTTAGGGAAAGGTTCAAGAAAGGGCAACCAAAGGGGTCAGGGGGCTGAAGCAACTCCACTACACAGAAATAATACAATGTTTGCTTCTTTTAATTTAGAAGAAAGATCTGTAAGGGGAGGAGACATCATAGAAGTTCATCAATTTGATGGGGGGGAACATTTCCCCCCCCCCATCTCTACAGCACACTTATTAGACAGATTCATGGAAGGCAGAGTTATCACTAACTATTAATCATGGTTGCTGTATATTACCCTCCAGGATCAGAGGTATATTGCCTCTGAGTACAAGTTGCTGAGGATCAAGCATAGAAGAGGGCTAGTATGCTCATATCCTGCTTGTGGGTTTCCCAGAGGCATCTAGCTGGCCACTGTGGAAAATTATATGTTGGACTTGATCAGTCTTTGGTCTGATCCATCAGGGCTCTTCTTGTGGTCACAGCCATTGTAATTGCTGTGTGGAATATCATGTGAGCATTTCAGGTGCCTGTTGGATATAGCCTGTGGTGAGAAAGATGAGAAACAATACCCCTCTTCTTGCCCCACCCCTAAACAAACCTGACCTGTACTGTTGTATGGCCTTGTTATTCGATAAAAAAACCCCACACATTTTAGTGGTGAACTGCTCCCTAGTATACTGCTTCAACATGGGAACATTGTCTTGCCTTTTAAAAGTGGTGAATGTTAGGATGCTTAATCTCCCACTGTTTGCTTTTACTTCGTTTTCCTTCATTCTGAGGATGTGCTCTTCCGCTCTTGAGTGCTGCAGTGCACCCTCAAGTGTGTTTTGCTGGGAGTCAGGGTTTAACAGCAGCAAATGGCTGTGCAACTAGACTGCTGCCCAGAGCCCAATCTCTACAACCTTAGTAGTTCATGGCAGATAATTAATATGTCCCAAAGCCATTTCATAGATAAAAACCTCTTTTGGCTTATGGAGGCAGTTAAACAAGTATGCATATACAAACAACTAAAAGGAGTTTGGCCAGTATTCACCTCTGGACAATCATGGAGTGATAAATCCATGTGATGCAACATCGATGTCATTTGTCTAAAATGGGATTTCTTTTCTACTCATTAACCCCTTCCCCTGGTTAATAGAAAATGTGCATCATCTCTGTGAGCATTTTCTGGAGTAAGCGACATATGCAGTGGTTTACCAAGGCATCTTTAAATTACAGTTTCAATGTTAAAACAAAAACCCAATTCATATATAGCCTCAGTTCAGCCTATCACTGGTAACTTCGAACAACTGGAATGTTCTCTCTTCAGCAGACAGCAAAATCCTGTCTGTGATGCAGCCTCCCAACTTGAATTCAACAATAGGCTTTCTGTGTTTCACAACATTTCAGGATCCTATAAGCCTTTCAGCAAGCAAGACTAGAAACCTCTCGCTTCAGGTGAAACTTAGAAGTCAGGAGATAAAGTCAGATATAACATGGCAAAGGGATTAAAGTCTAGATCCATGCTCCTATATTCCCCATTTTGTTTCCTGTGTGTGTGTCCACTCACCAAATAGAGTTCTTGTAGTCAGACAACCACAAACAGAACAAAATAAAATATAAAATAAAATAAAAGATACCTGAAGAAGTGTGCATGCACACGAAAGCTCATACCAAGAACAAACTTAGTTGGTCTCTAAGGTGCTACTGGAAATAATTTTTTTATTTTGTTTTGACTATGACAGACCAACACGGCTATCTACCTGTAACTGGAACCACAAACAGATTAGGCATACGTATCTAGAGAGCATGAGATGTGGGGCAGAAAATCTTGCAAAATGGAAAACTTTCCTGTGATATACTTCTCTGTGGAAAAATTTCCATTTCATAAGTTCATTAGTGACAACTAATGGATGTCAGTTGCAAGTAAATATTAGGTAAGCTTGGCAATATCAGAGTTTGTAGCTTTATTTATTAAATACAGGTTAAGCAAACATGCTAATTAGATCATTCTCTAGGGAAAATTTCCTGATGCAAACTGAAATTTCCCTATGCAAATTTGCATAGGAAAAACCACTGGAAAATTTCCAAAACAATTTTTCTTGAAAACTTGTATTGTTGACTGAGATTATTGTTCATGTTAGGAGTATGCTAATTCTTCTTCTTCTTCTTCTTCTTCTTCTTCTTCGGCGATCACTCATAGCCAAGTAAGATTGTCTTCCATGAACACTGTCTTAACAGTGAGTCTGTTAGTGACTGTGGAGGTCAATTCTGGATCCACACGTCCTTCCACAGTGGGGATATAGGTTTCCGGGCAGAAGTTGATCATGGTGAGGATTTACAAATCAGTCACTTGACAAAATCCTATCATTCCTACTGAAGTTGAAAAGTGTCCCTGGATTCATTGAAAAAAATCTGGCAACCTTATTATAAGTAGTCCATGTTTCACAAGCGTACAGGAAAGTTGGTACTATGATAGCTTTGTAAACAAGCAATTTAGTTTCCCTGAGAATGTCCCGGTCCTCAAACACTATGTGTTTCAATTGAGAGAAAGCTGCACTTGCAGAGCTCAGGCGATGCTGGGTTTTGGCATTAGTGTTGGCCCTTGTGGAAAGATAGGAAAAGTGATTGACATTTTCCAACATTACACCATTAAGTTGAATTTGTAGTGCTGCAGACGGGTTGTTTTGTGCTTGTTGGTGCAGCACTTCGGTTTTTTGGATGTTGAGCAATAGGCCAAGCTTTCCATAAGCTTCTGCAAATATTTTTAGGATGGTTAGGAGGTCATCCTCTGAGTGTGCACACACTACTTTGTCATCAGCATACTGAAGCTCAATGACGGAAGTTATTGTAACCTTACTCTTTGCTTTCAGCCTACTCAGATTAAAGAGCTTTCCATCCGTTTGATATATGACAATGTGTAGGATCATGGCAATGAAAATAATAGATAGAGTTGGGGCAATAACACAACCCTGATTCATATGTGTGTCTTGTATGCCAATTATAAAGAGGAACTGTTCAAATTAATGGTATCATAGCTGGCCCGTTTGTTGTTGCCTGGTTCAATAGATATAGTTGTTTTAAATACTGTACTTCCATAATAGAGTTCACTGTGACGGCTGGTTTGGCTGTTACATTTCCACAGGAACATAGGAAGCTACCTTCTACAAAGTCATGCCATTGGTCTAGCTCAGTAATTTCTACGTTGACTGGCAGCAGCACTATGGAGTTTCAAGCTGCGAGTCTTTCCCATCCCTGCCTTTAGACAGCAGTGATAGAACTAGGGTCCTTCCACATATAGAGCAGATGCTCTGCCACTGGGCTACAGCCTTCCTTTTTTTCCAAGCAAAGCCCAGTGGGATACAGAACACCCACGGTAGTTGTTTGCTGTCTCGTGCCTTCGAGTTGGAACTTGTGGTGCTTCTGTGCAAAAGCCATGATGTGGTTGGGATCTGCGTACATAGATTGCCTGGATAAAACCCTAGTTTCCACAACAAGGCAAAATGTCCCTAAGAAACACATATCCCATAGCCATTTGCCAAACTGAGAAATCATAGAATCGTAGAGTTGGAAGGAAGGTAAAGGGTCCTCTAGTTCAACCCCCTGCTGCGCAGGAATATTGAAATGCTTATAAATGGGGGAAAGCTTTGTTTCCTTCCTTGCTCTTCACTATTTTCAGGCTACCACAAGGGGCTACCATAGATATGAGTGAGCAGGCAAGCCAGTAAGATTTTGTTGTGATCTTATTTGCAAGACTACTTTACAGTCTACCCGACCTGATGGCACAAATAGAGAACTGCTGTTGTCTAGTGATATTAAGTTCTATACCTGTTTCTGGTCCAGCTTCCTTTCTTCCTTGTTGGAAAAGTGCTCGCTAGAATTCAAGATAATGCGTCTTTCCAGAGGCTTACCTGTCCTTTTCCATTTCCTCCTTTTCACCTTGTGCTCTCCTTTGTGCCCCCTCCATTTCTAGGTCCATACCTTGGGCGACTGACCCTCGCTGCTGACTGGCCACATCTCCCTCATGCCGCTTGGACTAGGCCGACGGAAGAAGGCCCCACCGCTGGTGGAGAATGAGGAAGCCGAGCCCATTCGCAGTGGCCTGGGCGGGCTGGGGGTAGGGAGTGTTGGTGTGGTTGGCGGAGCACTTCAGCCTGGCCTTCCCCCACCCCCAGCCAGTCTCCGCCCTCGACTTGTGTTCCACACCCAGCTGGCCCATGGAAGCCCCACTGGCCGGATCGAGGGCTTTACGAATGTCAAAGAACTGTACAGTAAAATTGCCGAGGCCTTTAAAATCTCACCAGCCGAGGTAGGCACAATCATCATGTTTTCCTGGGAATGCCCGTTTAGTGTTGGGGATGGCATGGCTAACTCAGCTTGGGTGGGGCAGGTGCCAGGGTCAACCACAGTTTGGATTGGCATGAGGCTGTGTTTAAGTAAATATCTGGGAGCTTATGCTTGAGGTCTGTGGCCAAAAGCTTCCAGGTCTCTTACCTCTCGAACTGAAGGAGCAGACCCCACTGGTGCACTTTAAAAAAAGTTAGGATGCCTGTAACGTCAAGTGCTCATGCCTCCTTTCCCATTATCTAGGTGATGTTCTGCACCTTAAATACCCACAAAGTGGACATGGAAAAACTGTTGGGTGGCCAGATTGGCCTAGAGGATTTCATCTTCGCCCACACAAAGGGCCAGAGGAAGGAGGTTGAGGTGTTCAAATCTGAGGAAGCCCTGGGCTTGACCATCACGGACAACGGAGCTGGCTATGCTTTTATCAAGGTATCTTTGGGTAGGCTCAGCTTGTGCTGCTCTCCTACAGAATTCTTGCTGCTGTTGAAGGAGGGAGTATGGGGCTTCCATTTTGTGGGTGTGGGGTTTTTTTTGGTCCATTGTGTTGCTTGCATTGTTCTTTCTAATCTATCAGCTTCAGGGAGGCTATTTTATCTTTCAGATGTTTCTTCCCAAGAGGGCACTAAGCCCAGTGCTTACCCTAATCCTCATACTGTGAGCTACAAATCTTCCCTGATCTGAACCTTTCTGGGAGCTAATGTGTCTTACAGGAGCTAGGGAGTCCAACCCACCCACTCCTAACAATTACCCTTTTTTCTTTCCCACTCTGGCTGAGAATGTATTCTTTTACCAAGTGATTATATAATGCACAAGGCTCCCTAACACACCTGCTGACCTTTTCTACATGAAACATGATAACCAGGTTATCTTCCAGGGTCTGAACAGAAAAATCCTGATAAACCAAGTAGTCTAGAAATGCTAAGCATTTGGGGTGGGGTTTAAGGGAAAAAAGATGACCAAGAGGATATGATACAGAGATTTTTAGTTGTATAAAAGTTTGAGGAAGCAGATAAGAATATCTTTTATAGATGCTTTGGGGCACCCAGTTAAATTAATTGGAAGTAGATTCAAGTGAGACAGAAGAAAATGATACAGATCATTCATTCAGTTTGCTGTCACAAGCTAGGCTGATGGCCACTGACTTAGATGGCTTTAAAATGAGATAGGACAACCCAAGTCTAATACCCACAATAGCAAAATGGAACCTCCAGTTACTGAGGCAAGTGTATCCCTGAATATCAGTTGATGGAGCTAACAGAGGTTTATTACTATTATAGTTGGAAAAGAAGTTGCACTAGCTAAATCTTTGCTCTTGTCCAGCATTCGTGTTCTTACTCTCTTTAATGCTAAAATTATTTGAGTAATATGATAAGAAACCATAAATTCTGCTATTTGAAAATATATTCAATCTAACCGAATTAATGTACTTATTTACATAGTGGACAAGTTAGCACATAGTGCTTATGGTTCATAAAAGCATGGATTAGCGTTATGCGTGAATCCTGCTCAGTGGCTTAACAGTAGTTCATTTAGTGCCAACATACCATGAGCTAGGTGAAACTATAGTTGGTTTGGTTTGGTTAGGTTTGGAAACCTTAGTTTGGTGTTACTTTTTTAAAAAAAAAATATTTTTCAGTTTTCAAAAATTTACAGATGCACTACAAACACGTACATCCAATACAATTACATATTTGACTCCCCCCCTACTTTTGTGGTTTCTTAATTTTAGTTTTTTACACTGCATTTTCTACTTTACTCCATTTTTAAGACAATCTTCTGTTTCTCTCAATAATATTTTTAATCCTACAAATGAACTTACTTGCATACCTAGATTTTTCAAATATTCCACAAATTTTCCCCTGTACTACTGAGTACAGAAGCTTGTCCACCTGACTACACTAACCCAACCCCACTCCACTTTCTAACTACCAGTAGAACAGTTATTCTGTTCTTCCTTCTTTAAAAGTGCATGTGGTTGTGTTGTTGTTTTTGTGTGTGTGTGATTCCTCAGATTCTGCAGGAATATTGGATTCCACTTTTCAGGTTATATGTTCCTAGATGCTTGGAACAGAGCTATACCTCTGATGCAAGAGCCTCAATCCTCTTTGTACCCTTGCTTATGTTCCCTTCGTACAGTTGGTTCATAAACTAAGGATTAGCTAGTTACATTCTGGAAAATACTGGAGCCTGCTCTACTTTCACAGTTCTGAGCATGTGCAAGAGCATGAGATTGCAACACTCATTCTCTCCTGGAGTAGATAAGTTTAGACCACCTGCCACATGGCCCTGTTCCAGCTTTCTTGCGGAAAATAAGTTGTGACTCTGCTTGAGATTGGTATTTTCTGTTGGAGCAGTTGGAACTTCCTGGGAGCATCACAACCTGTGCTTTCTCATGGAGGTGTAAAGGAGCTGTAAGACTAGTGGCAGTTTGGTATCTTTGGATAGAGAAGGAAATCTTCACGTGGCATTGGGCAGAGCTGCCACAGTACCTGCTATGTAGTTAATAAACAGTTGCTGTCTCCACCCAGGGTTCATCAGCTTCTCAGTCCTGGAGGAAGTGACTGTGTATTATCACAGGATGATCTGAGGGAGTCCCTGCCCTTTTAAAAAAGCACAACACTGCAGTGTTTGTTTTTAATGTGAAGGTTTTCTGTTGCAGTTCTTTAAGCAGATTTAAAACAGAAATTTGTTCACCATTACCTAAATACCCTGGGAAACAGTACTGGCCTGCTTCGGTTTCAGAAGCAGTCAAAGTCTGTTCTCCTTAGCAATACTCTCCCTTGTTCTGGTCTCCTCCCCCTTTTCTACTTCTCTTCAGGAGGCTACACTTCCTGATAGGTTCCTTGTATCATAAATCACATGCAACCGAAAGGAATGCTACCACCCTGTTGCAGTGTAATACAGGCAGTCTGTTTAGGAACCATGGATCAGGGAAGAGATGGACTCAGGGTGCTTATTACCGGGTACCTGCAGGTTTGTGTGAAGAAGGCTCTTATTCCTTGGACTTGATGTGTGGGTTATCTGGTGATCCAGAAGCACTATTCCTTTTTCTAAACTCCTTCCAGAAGTATAACTTTGCTTGGTGAAGTGGGGTTATACCTCCTTCCAAGGTATTTGACAATTGCTTCTGCTGGAAACAGGATGCCAGACTGGTTAGGCTGCTGTTTGCATCCACCATGAGTCAATTAAATATATAAGTGTAATTATGAGTCACAATCCTCAGGAAAAAAAGCTGCAGGCTCAGCACTGGAGCAGAATGGAGCAGGGTGAGCATTGTATGTACATAGTTTAGGGCTGTGGTGGATCCCAAGGCTGAAAGGTTGTGAGACAGGGGAGTTAAAACACGCTGAACACAAAGCTGGGCTTCTTACTCCTCAGAGGTACATGGTCTTCTCTACTTGGAGGCCTGACAGTAGAGATTTTCCCACATGCTTAAAAGGCACGAGATGCATGTGTCAAAATACTCACCAAGGAATTGGTCTTGGCACACTAGTTGTCTGGTTATAACCAGGTGTTAGAAAAACATCAATGAAAATTATTCTGCCATTGGCTTGCTTTATTATGAGCTTCACTCTTCCTCTCTCTCTCTCTCACTTACTTGCTTCTTTCCCTGTAGAAATGCTGACAGTTGTCCATCATGAAGGTATGGTTGTGAAGCTAGAATGGATGAGTGATCCTAGGTCAGCTCAGCTTAGAGTTAGAGCCTGCTTCTATTGCCGTATAGTTTGTCACTTGATTTCTGGACACAATGTCTTCTTGAGGTGGGAAGTGTCAGGAAATGGTTGGGTCTGTATTTGCATCTTGACTGTTCCCATCTGTTGTTGGCAGAGAATCAAGGAAGGGAGTGTTATTGACCGGATCCAAGTCATCAATGTGGGAGACATGATCGAGTCTATCAATGGACAGAGTCTTATCGGCTGCCGGCATTATGAGGTCGCCAAAATGCTCAAGGACCTGCCCAAAGGCCGCACTTTCACACTGAAGCTTACTGAGCCCCGGAAGGCTTTTGGTAAGTATATTCTGCACACTCTGAATTGCTGGGAAGTGTAGAAAAAAAATAGATAAAAATACATCATTCAAGAAATGGGGAGTTGGCAGTGTGCTGTTTCTCAAAGCAACCATAGCTGAACTTTATTTTCACAAGACTAGAGGTAATTGAGGTGGCTTTTGCCCTCTTTTAGACTCTGCCCTTCTGGTCACTGATAGGAGATTCAGTTATTCCTGGGGGCATGTTTCCATTACAAGCCAATCCACTGGTTAAAGGGGAGGTAAAACTAGGGACTCTGTAATTGCTGGAGGAAAATCTGTGCCTTCCCTTGCTTGAGGACTTCAATTTCTTAGACTGCCTCTCAGTTATAATAACCTGGGGCGGGACATCTTTTTTCGCTCAAGGGCCGCAACATTCCCTCTTGACCAACCCTCTGTATGCCAGCCATGGACATCACCATCCCACAGACTGTTGCATGTACTCTTCCATGCATGCAGTGCTCAAGCAAAATGTCAAGGGTACTTCAACTAACCTGTTGATGTCTTACTTTACAATAAGGTAGCAGGTGCAGATTAGGCATAGAAAATGAAGGTGCAAGCTAATATCTGGCTTTGCCCTCGGTATTGCATCAAGTTAGAAAGAATTTGATTACCATTGTACTGGAGCTTTTAAGCCAATTTCCATATCAGATTCCCAGTCAAAAGTAAGGGTATATCTGACTTCATTTTCAAGAGCACAGCATTAATAACATTTGTACACTTTGGCTAATGACACAGACTTGTCTTTTGGCTTTCCCTATGGCAATCAATGATTCTTTCAGTGGCGTAGATTCCAAACACTATCTTCAGGAACTCACACATTGGAGTAGGAAACAGGATCTAAGTCTCTATGATGCACACGTCTAAGAGTACAAAATTCATCAAATTCACCTCTGGTTTCTGTGTACCTTTTATAGGCAGGTTTATAGACTTCCTCTAAGGAAGAAGTGTTTTAATACTTGGCAACCACCTGGTGTAATAGGAGAAGGTTGACAAAGGGTGTGTTAGAATTCTCTACTTGCAGCAAGCTGGTTTCCTGTTAGCTTCTAAACTGAACTTTGATCAAAACATGGTTCACATTTTGCTCATGACACGCAAGACAAAATTGTAAGTTTTGCACCCAATACAGACGCACAGAGAAGTTTCCATGATGTGTATGAGCCTAGTTGAGGGAAACACAAAACCTTTCTTCTAATTCAACATGCAGTTTGTTTGTGTCAAAGAATTAGTGGAGAAGAGGCTGGGCTCTGTTTCAGTTGGCAGCAGACTCACCTGAGCTTAGAGTTAAGGGAAGTTTGCCCTCTTGCAGTGTGTGCTATCTTTGAAGGTGTACTCTATGTCTGTCTTCAACTTCCTGAGGACCTTTTTAAAAGAAAAAAGGGGGGGGAAGCAATTTTCTATTTCTTATGGTTGGGTGGCTATTCTCAAGAATGTGTGGATAACACCTGCTGAAAACTAAATCCAGATAGGTGGCAGAATAAGATTTTGAGTAGCTGGAGAGGACTTTGATGCCCTGCCTCCTCCTCCTCTCTCTTCCTCCTCGCCCCATCCCCTGCCACTCCAAATTACTATCAAATCCAGAATACATTGTGGAAGATTGCATTATTTATACAGCCCATTTTTCTTGCCACAGAATTTAAATTGTGTGCATGCAGAATTATTTTTCAAGTGCTGTGAGTGCATACAGCCCAGAAAATAAGTTTATTTATTTAATATTTTTTTATATATTTTCAAATTTTGCATTTCAAATTAAACATCTTTTATTATACCATACATTGATTTCTCTCTCCTTTCAAGGGTCATTTAACTTATCCACCATTCCTGCATATTTTGATCTATCCATCTAATTGTGTTTTCCTATCTTACATTATTTCAATATATATTATACTGTTGAATTTACTGTAATACTGCCAGCGTTTTCAACTGTGCACAATTGTTTTCAGTATACTCGACAAAAATTTTCCACTCTTTAAATACCTGTTCTTCTTGCTCCTTTATTCTACTTATTAGACCTGCTAACTGCATATTCTATCTTCATAAGTTGCTAGTCCTCCTTGCTAAGAACATCCCTCACTTTCCATGTTTGGGACAGCAAAATCTAAGTTACTGTTGTTACATATATAATTTTTTCCTGACTCCTGGAAACCTCTGTCTGAACAATTCCTAACAGAAATGCTTCTGTTTCGGGGGGGGGGGAGTTGTTTTGAACATTTTTTTATCTCATTATATATCATTTCCCAATATACTTTTAACTTTTTTGCATGCCCACCACATATGGAAAGAAGGTTCCTTCTACTTCTTTGCATTTCCAACACAAATCAGATTCTGCATTATACATCTTAGCCAATCTACTCAGTGTTAAATACCATCTATGGATCATTTTCATATAGTTCTCTTTCAGTGTGTAGCATGCAGTAAATTTCAAATCATTCTTCCAAAGTTTCTCCCAGAGGTTTAGTTTTATATTGTACCCTATATCCATTGCCCAATGGGTCATTGACGCTTTAACCACCTTGTCTTTTGTTTCCCATTCCAATAATAATTTATACATTTTAGACAGTAGTTTTTCCTTATTCAGCAATAACTCTCTTTCAGATTGTGAGCTTTGGTCCAAAAAGCCATTTTTCTTATCTAATTTAAACATACCTATTGTGTATTTGATGATACTGTAACTCAGTCAGTAACTTGGCTCCTTACTTCTTCAATCTGGGTTCTCTCCCTGAAAAGTCCAACAAGTCTCAAAAGGACTCCCACCGTCTATCCATATTTATTGTCTTAATTGTAATTGCTTCGGTTGGTGATAACTATAAGGGTGTTTTTCTTTCCAACAATTTTTTATATTTCTCCCAGACTCTGTACAAATTTCTCCTAATGACATGGTTCATGAAACTTTTATATATTTTGGCTTTCCCATACCAGAGACATGCATGCCAGCCAAATTTCATATCGCTAAACAGGATAATGATAAGAAAATAAGTTTATGGCACTGGTTGACAGTTGTGCTGTAACACAGCCAACAGATGTCGCTGGTGCTACAGCACCAGTCTTGCACAGTCTTCAGCAGACTGGACATATTATTTTTGTAGAAAAGATTCTTATTCAAATTAGCTGTGGCCTCATGCCCAGGCAGTTGTTTGTAATTGACCTAATTTGCACATTGGTTTCATGAGCATGGTGAAGGTTCAAGCCACAGCTGAGACACAAATTGCACTGATTCTGTGGTATTTCATGATACTGTTAATACAAAAACATGGGATACTTTTCAGTAAAGTTCTTCAGAAAATGAGTAAGTTTGGGCTTCTTGCCTCCTTTCATCTTTACTTATCTTGAGCAACTACTGTTTTCAAATATCTCTTCCAACTATATTATTTTTTATTAGGCTTATATCTTCACCTCCCTCCCAAAGGAACCCAGGGTGGCAAATGTGTCAGTAGTTAAACAATGCAGTTAAGAGTTTCTAAAAAAAGTAGTTTAAAACAATCGCCTACTCTCGCAGCTCATAATTTCAGGGTCGACACTATCTTCTAGTCATAAAATGCCTGTGTAAAAAGGAACGTTTCTAAAATTCCTTCTGAAAATTAATAATGAAGGAGGCAGATGCACCTTCCTAGGGAGGGCATTCCACAAATGAGGAACCACCACTGAGAAGGCCCCATTACGAGTCTCTGCTAATCCCCACTGGTGACACTGTCGATCGTAGTCTCAATATGGTTGGTAATTGAAGGTTCTTTTTTAGGTACTTGGGTCCCAAGCTGTTTAGGGCTTTGAATGCTACTATGTTAGACCTGGTAGTTCACTCGCAGCCCCATGGTCCCATCAGGCTACCCCACTTACCAGCTCAAGAGCCACATTCTGCATGAGTTGCAGCCTCCAGATCATCTTCAGGGGCTGCCCCACAGAGAGCTTATTGCAGTAGTCAAGCAGTTGGCCACCAGAGCATAGCAACTTCCTAATAATGGATATCTGCAGTTTTCAGGATTCCAACAAGCTTGCACAAATGTGGCACAGGAACTTCGTTAAGCACCTGCACCATATAATTTACATTGTGGTTGAAGGAGTTTTCACGTGTGCAGTTCTGGATATACATTTAATTTAAAATCCCCCCCACGTGCATAAACAAAATATATACTGCACACAAGTAACTTCGGTATTGGGAGAAAATCCCTGGAGAGGCAGCCCTCATTTAAAATTGTGGTGCTGCAGTCTTCTCTCGCCAGCAGAGGTCAGGGTGGCACCAGCTCTACCCTGAGCCCAAATCTCTGCTGGGTGGAAGAAACTCTTTTTACACATCCTCTTCCTAGGCAAGCAGAGAGGGTGGCCCTTGCCATGTAGTAAGGTGAAACAGCTAGCTTTGGGAGAGCAGAACTGCTATCTGAATGGAGCAGCAATTTTTCTCAGTGTTGGCTCAAGTGAGCGCAGAGTGGGGTGGGTTTCCCTTCTCTATCCAGAAGCTTTGTTAGGTCTCTAGTGGAGGGATCCTGCACGTAGTCAGTATAAGATGGGAAGGTTATCCATGATGGGGAGGGAGAAGCAGGGTAGTCTTAAGTGACCCCGAGGAGAACTGAGGAAGTGAGAGGTATGTGGAGCAAAACTTGGGGCTGGACTTCCCTGACCCTTAAGAGAAGATGGGCAGGAAGCTCCATGTCAAATACACAAAGCTCAGTTTTTCATTTTATCTCCTGCATGGTGAACACTCCTGCTCTTAACAACTGTGTTCTGGGTAGGATCCAGCTCCCTTTTGGTCAGAGCCTTGTGCTGTCATTATAATCCTCTGTGGCTGGTGCATTAGGCTGGTTGCCATACAGGATGTCTTTGAATCCTGGTACTAAGTAACCGCCCTGCGCCTGTAGTGTTCTACTTAGCAGAGAGAGCCTAAGATCACATTGCTGGGTAATAACCGCACCTTGGAGTTCTGTGTCTGCGGTGCATCCGCTATGCTTAATGCTTCTTCGTGTTACCCAGAATAAGTCACGAGCAATTCCAGTTTCTAAATGCATTGCAATCCCTGCTGTGTTTGCAGCACAGCTTATCCATCATTTCAGTCTGCCTCTGCCACTGCAAATTTCTTCCTCCTTGAGTGACTCACCAGACTGTACTGGGAAGGATGATTTTCCACTTTCCAAGTTATTCCTTCCTTGGCGGTGGCTGTTATGTGTGTGTTTGTTCTTCACTTTCATCTCCTCTGCTGGATTAATATTTGTTAGTGCTTCAGGAATGATTGCACTGATTCCCTCCTCCCCATCATGCAATACTTGGATGTGAATGATGTTCTTTGCTAAGCTGGCTGTCTAGCGGGGGGTGAGGAGAAGAAACACAGAGAAAGAGAGTAACAGAATTAGCACTTTTCTAGTAGAACAATTTTTCCTGTTAATTTTTGGAACCACCAAGTCATCCCAAAATGGGGCTCCATTTATTGCCTAGACACTGGATCATTTTGCAAGCAACCAATGTCGCTCTTTAACCTGCACAGGTATTTCACAGGTTAGGAGAGCTGAGCTGTGGAATGATTCATTGGTTCCAGAAACAGGGTTTTTGCTTTTGGGATTTGCAAGTGAGACAGCAACTTGGTTCCAACAACTTGGAACCATAGCAAACAAACCGGTTCTTCTTCCCAGTAAGCCTTGGTGCAAGCCAATACTTGCATAGTCCCTAAAAGAGCTTCATTTTTATGTCTGTTAGCCCCTCTCAGTCTGCCTTAGGACAGTGACATTTTATTTTCCTCCTCTTTCTTGCTTTGTTGACCGTTTAGATTTAGATGAAGAGTTCTGGAGAACTAGAAAATTTGACTGCTATCTTGTGATATTTTGCTTGGCCTAATAAAGGTATTGCCTTAATAAGGATTTTGGGGGTTTTCTTCAGTACAGCATTGCTACCTATACTTCTTCGGAGAGAGATATCAGTTACCATTTGAACTCATTTTGTTGTCTGCCTTCACATAACTGCATGAGTTAGGGCATAAACTCTTTGACAACCAGCCACATATCTAGAGAATATATATTTTACAATAATAACACCAAAGTATTTTTGCTGCAGATAATAAACCAACAGAAAAGTTACTGTCAAGATGGCCTAATAGTATGAATAAGCTCCAGCAAAATTTCATATCCTGACATCTTTATAACTTTCCCCCTAATACTTCTGGGATCTACTTGTTTTGAATTTAATGTTGTAAGAGAAATAAACTGGCTACTGACTAGCATTTTGATGTAAAAATAAAATGGCCAGTTTAAAAAGTATCCAGGTGCCAATTCTTGATGCAGTTGAATGTGTTAACTGGACCCTTGGTTATGGCTTGGTCTACATTGTGGAGTTTTTCATTTCTCTACCCATATGTGGGACTATACGGTCCTCATGGGCCCACCCTGCAGCAGAGGTCTCTTTCCCAGAAATCCACAAGTGTTCTTTCCACTCACGCCATAAACCAATTTGAGCTATTGCCTGCTAACTGCCAGGTCCCATCCTTAAACACTTTCATCAATCTCACATCACATATTTGTTTAGACATTGACCCTTTATGTTGGAGCAATGAAAGAATCTCCTGGAGCAGCACTTCCCTTGCTCTTTATATTTGTAGTTTGTCTTTTTGCTAAAGGCCAATTACTACAGTCCTGCTATAACAGACATATGATGGAGCGGGCACTGCTAGAATTGTCCCTAGGCGAATAAAATTGGGGTTCAGGGTGAACAGTCTTAGTTTTGGGAAATCAATACTTTCTCTCCATGCCCTAGTTGTGTGCATGCACTTTGGTCCTACTGCTTTTCTGTTCCTTTTCATTGGTATTTTAGCTGGCTGCTTAATGCACGGTCTGCATTGATGGGCTCCTCTGAATTGCTGTGTGTGTCCCCCCCACCCCACCCTTTGCAGATTAGCTATTTCACTGGCTCTCATTGCTCTTCATAATGAAGGTGATGAAAAAGTTGTTGACGCCTGGACACCTAGCCAAGTCTAAAGGCAGGGGCCAGCCAAGAATACTATGAGCTTTGTCGCCCAGTTAGGGTTGTATCATTCCTTGGAATGTCCCCACCATGAAACTGAAAGGGCAGAGGCAGGAAACCTACAAAGAACAGGGCCAGGAACATCTGGGGATAGTACCCAGCTTCTGGCCAAACACACGTCCCTGCCAGACCAGATAGAACAACCAAGCATTTTATGTGTACTGCTTCTGTCTGTGCATTCCCAGCTCCGCCGTAGGGAGCTGTAAGCAGACTCTCAGCAGTTGAGGAGGCCCATGTAGGGTCTGTGTATAACCTCATGCTGGCTGCATGAAGCAGTGGAATTGGACCTGAGTGAATGTTGTTTTTCCCTATTTTGTGTGTGTACGTGTTAGAAACTGTTGCTTATAAATTATGGGTAGGAGAGCAGTCTGTGTAAATCCTTTGCCCTTTCCTTCTTAACCGAGAGCACCTCTTCTCTGTGGCCAAGTGTACTCCTCAGGAAGGGAATGCAAAGCAAGAGCCGCTGCAGCAGAGGAAAACTCATTCTCGTGTCTGTCCCCATGTGAAAGCCAGTGGGGCAGTTTGGAGACCACAACTCCTGTGCAAGTCTGCCATAGCATCATAAAACGCAGGGAGACAGGATATAGAGAGGTCCTATTGGTAGTTCTGCATCCTGGTCTTTCCTACAGGCAGCATGTCGGTTCTCAAAGTTGGTGTGCAAGGTTAGCCTTGCCAGTTCTTGTCTGTCGCGTGGCTCTTTAATTGTGCCATATGTTTGAGCTCAGCCCAAACCCATCACAATGTCTAAGGGCAGTCTGCTGCCAAGATTACAGCCTTTTCTGATCTTAAACCTGGCACAGCTGCAACCCATAATGTGCTAATTTGCACTTGGAGGATAGTGGAATGCTGGAGGGATCTGAGGGTGGGTGTGCTGGAGGCTTGGAGGAGCCAGGCAGCTGCTGCTGGGGATGGTGCCAGGATGTCATGAGCAGGCAGTTGTTTTTCTCTGGATTACTGAACTCTGCAAACCCCAGCTTGCTGGACATGGGGCACCTCTGTCCTTGCTAACTAGAGAGCGGTTGCCTAGATTGTACAATTTGTACTGTGCCTCCTTGCAGCTCTGGCACTGGGATTATGTGATAAGGCAAAGGAGAAGGCTGACTTCACTGATGGCAGGGGCAGAGTATTGGGCTCCTCTTCTTGCAGTTTGCCAATTGATCTGTAGAGCCTATTCCCAATCAACATGTCTGCCGATACAATCAAGAAGTGTAGTTTCAGAAAAGCACTATTAATTTGTCTTGCCAGTGCCGCCGCTGCCTTAGGGTGGCCGGGCTGATACACCATGAGGAGCCAAGGTCACTGGAGATGAGGTACCTCAGGAAAATATGTATCAGCCATCTGGTGTTATATGTCTTTAGCTGCCCCTGGAGAAAACTCTGGTTATAATTACAGACAACAATACAGCTGTGTGCACATAAACAAGGAAGGAGCACATGTGTGTGTTGTGGAACAACCTGGCAGGTCCTTGGGAGCAGTGTATTGAAGCACCGGATGAATCACATCAGTGTGACATGAGCACGAAGTGTGCTGATGTATGTGGCAAAAAGGGAGGAGTTACTTTCTGGAAGAGAAGAATACTGGCCTGTGCAATCTTCCTCTATTTTCAGAGAAGGATCTCAGTTTGGAGGTAGACCACAAGATTTGCATGCTTAGACATCTCCAATGAGGGCTGGGAAGGACCCTTGTTTGCAGCCTTGGAGAACCTCCTCTCAGTCAGCCTAGATCATGGTGAAGAACCAGCAGCCTGCAATGCAGATGTTTCCCGCAAAGTCTTTGTGACCACCTAGGGGTGTGTGATATTTGAGGAGTTGGTAAGAATGGCTAATTCTGCCTTGGCCATTTATGGCATTTGCCCCCTTGTGTGGCCATTAGGAAGAAAAAGTCCCATTAAGACAAATTGGATATTTTTATAAGCCAAATTCCTATACAAGGGAAGAGAGAGAAGCATGGAGTGGAGATAGCTCAGGAGGGAGATCTACATGACTATGGCTGATCAAAAGTAGTTGTGGCTTTGGCTCTGCCAACATTTGGCTGTGGGATGCAGCCCCACAAGATTACCCAAAGGCTGGCCTTTGACCTTAAAAAAGCTCCTTGCTCATGGTGTGGACAATTCTGAGCTAGATGGACCAACCTGCTGCCATCTGTATGTTTTGAGCTGCAACTCCCATGGCATGAGCCCTGGCCAGTGGTCAGGGATTGTGAGAATTGTAGTCCAAAACATGGAGAGCACCAGTTTAGGGAAGGCTGCCATAGAGTGCTGGCCTGGCCTCTCATCCAAATCAGGAATTGCTCTACCTGTCTGGCTGATAGAAGAATGACTCTGAACAATCTCTCATTAAGAATGCAGGCAATTATAGTGAACTATAGAAAACCTAAGTTGTTTCTCTATAAATGAAGAGCTAGGAGCACGTAAGAGGTGCTAAGCTTTTGCTCCAGAGCTGCCTCTCACTGCCTCTTTTGGAATCTCTGTTTCTTACTTATTAAGTGTCTGAGTTACCCTGTTAACTGCATTGAAAGTATATGTTGCAATGGCTTCTCACTTCGATAACAAAAGCATTTCTTTCTCCTCTGGTAATTAACTAAAATTTTCTATAGAAGTGACTGTTGAAGCCTGTCCTCCAGTTGGAAAGACCCGCTCTAGCCTGGAACATGAATGTAGTCCTCATTAAATTAATGGGAGACACTCACACCCCGCTGCCCAAAGCTTGGCCATTTCTTCTTGATTATGCTTATGCAGAAAGAAACACATGACCACTCTCGTGCGCGCCTCTGCCTTATAAGCTGGCAGACTAATCGTCATGACAAAGGAAGTCAATGCCTCATCCCAGCGACATTCCTAGAATATTGTGTTCTTCCAGTCCCAGCCAGGGCTTTAACCTGCCAGTTACTTTTCCAGGACCACACACTGGATTGGAGGCTGCCTCCCACCAATTAGTTGTGTTGAGCATCTGACTTCAGAGAACAAAGCAAATCCGAAAGCCTCAGCACTTGTTTTAATTCCTTTCTCGAAGCTGCCCCCGTGTCATTGCACACTTATGTTATGACAGAGATTTTAAGCAATGATTTGAACTAATATGAAGTGCTTTTTAGTTCCTTTGGGCAGGAAATCTGTGTGGACTTTTGAGCTTATTCAACTAGGCCAGTGTATACCACATAATATACAGGGGGGAAATAGCTTGGCAGAAGTTTTCCATTTCTAAGCACTGCATTCCTGCTGATAGACTCAGATCATATGCTGGGTTTGGGAGGATATCACTGCAGTTCTGTATTCTTTTGCACCATTCATCACCCTTCCATTAATTGGTTGTGATAAAGAGCGGGACTTCCATTTCATGAAAGCCTTCCCCAACCTAGTGCCATCCAGATGTTTTGGACAAAATTCCCTATTGTCCCCAGCCAGTTTAGTTGGCTAATCCTATTAAGTGCTTCATTAAAGAATTAATACTTTCCATGTCCCTCCATAAAGTGCCCTGTGTTAATGTCATCAGATTAGCACATCTCCCATAGACCCTCTGTTCATGTAGTTCAACACAATGTTCTGTGGGCAAAAATGCAAAGTGTCTGAGATAAAACATTATCTTGTGCATTTCCACTGTAAACTATACAGAAAGGGCCCGCTATATGCAGTGGCCTTCCTGTTACTGCTTGTAAGTGGTGAGAGTGCTTTGGATAATGTTGCTGATTTAAGGAAAAGGCTCCTGCTGCTACAGTCTGCTTGGAGGTTAGAGAATAAGTTTTACAAGTGGTATGAACATAAGCTACAGGGAAGGAAGCATCCAGATCAGCAACAGGCCAGACAGTTACAGCTGTGTAAAGAACTGCTCAGTCAGTCAAACCTCCTTATCAGGTACTCGATGAACCACCACAAACCAGTGATGGCAATAGGGGCCCAAAGCAATTGCAGAAGTCAGGAAATGGCAAGATTAGGACATTGTGGCTGATGGTTTCACCACCCTCATGCACTTTCAGAGGAAGTGAGCAAAGACTGCTTTCTCAAGCTTGCAGAATTTGTACAAAACCTTGGCAGAGGTAAAATACTGGCGGGGAAAGAAATGCCCATCCTGTTTGTACTGCAGTTGGATGCACAGGGTGGGAGCCCACCTAGCAGGTCCCATCGAGCAGAAGCCCTGTGCTAGGACTTCAGCTTGCGCAGAGGGACTTTCCCCTCTCTCCTCCCAGCATGGCCTCTTCAGTTGGCTTGAGAAGGAGGTCAGCAGAACCCACAGAACCATGTGTAGGGGGAGGAGAGGAGGGACTCATTCCACTTGCCAGCTGTGATGCTTGTGCCAATGGAATGACCAGCTCAGTGCAGTGCTGAATTCTTCCACAGTGTCCACTGCAGGCTGCTGTGGGACTGGAGCTGAGGGTGTGTGTGAGAAAGACAGGTGACTGCCTTGCGGTTTTCCTTTCCATGTTTCCAGGTATAATGTGAAGAGAACAGTCTGTATTTTGGATTAGGAGCTCACAGATCTCATAGGAACTTGTAGAACTTACACCCCTCCGCCTGCTGCTGCTCTGCAATCCCCATCAGCCACGGTCAGTGTGAGCAGGGGTCAGGGATAGGTGAGAGTTGTAATCCATCAACCTCTGGAAAGCTACAGGTCCCCTGCCATAGGCAATATGTTCAACAATAACCTGAAAGCGTGGAAAGGTGCCACTTGACACACTGGTACAAACCCTGAATTAACTGCTCTTCTGTTACATGTGAAATGGCCCTCTGCATCTCCTCCGCCCAACATAGCTCTGTTATCACTATCTTGTTTTTGATTATGCTTACCTTGTTGGGTTAGAGTTCTTGTAAGTTTGCTCCCCCTGCTCCTGTTCTTGCCCCGCATCTCCCCTTGGTGTTGACACAGCTGGCTTCTTCCAACATCACTCTTTCTATTCTTGCCTTTAGAAAGAATGTCTAATTCAGACTGTCTTGCAGTGCTAGACTTTACCCCCCTCCACTTCCCCTTTCCTCTATCTGGGAACTCTGTGCTACAGAGGCATTGACCCCTTGGCAGGCCAGGGATCTAACAGGACTAATTCACTCTCCCTAGGGGCTTTAATTGATTCTTCGGCTGAAATTAACAGTGCCTCAAAAGGCACGTAGACTCAGAAGGTGCAGTTCTGGCAAGGGCTATGAAAATATGACATCTGCAGGCATGGGAGCTGCTGCTGAGAAGATGTCTTTTTTGTTTTATTTGAGCATTGGGATGTGAGAAGGAAATGGGCCTGATGTGTGTTGTTTTGGGGGGATATATATATATGTCTTCAGCTACATAGAATGGCATTTCCCAAGCTTGCTTCACAGTGGTCTCCTTGCCATCACTCCCCTGTTAGCTTCCACTGTGGAAAGATTGTCCTTACCATTGCTATTGCCTACACCATTTCTTGAATGCCACTCTCAATCTCTGCCCTTTCTTTCTTTGGTTGGCGCATGCTGCCCCACACATCATATCCTCCCCAGTTCCACTGACATCCCACTTACCTATCTGTGCACTTGGCATACTTACCTATCTGTGCACTTGGCAATGTGTTTCTTCCTGGTTCTCCTTTTGGAATTATTGCTTTTTAAAGTCGTATCATTTTAAAGTTGTATCATTCTTGTACTTTGACAAACAGTCAGTGATACTGGCTGAGTGTCACTTGCTTGGAATTGGACTTGAGCGAAATGGTCTTCTCTAGATATGCCAACAGCTTCATGACTGCTTCACAGTGTGTGGTAGTCCTGGAAAACATTTTTCCCTTTTGACTTTGAGCTTGAAGCACTTCTCTGTGAACTTTCCCGTACGTCCATGGACATTCACCTCTGTGCTTTTGGCACGTGACTGCAAACCGCCTTAAAATGTGGGTCAGTAGTAACATGCTGAAAACTGTGTGTGGTTATGCTTCTTTTTCATGCAGTCACTGCGTGTGGAAAACATTCTGTTGGGCTTGTTTCTAAGCTGGGACCACCAGCATGCAGACTCTGCGAAAAAGCTCACCAGCCTTTTCTCTTGCTCTGTTCCAGATATGATCAGTCAGCGGTCTGCAGGAGGCAAACACAGCGGGAGCGCTCAGCTTGGCACAGGAAGGGGCACCCTGCGGCTTCGGGCCAAAGGACCAGCCACTGTGGAGGAACAGGTGTGTGTTCAGCAAGCCCAGAAATGTAGAGCAGAAGGATCAGCAGTTCTGCTCTGCTCCACTTTTTTCCAAGAGTGGTTTAGAGCAGATGTCCACGAATCCATCCCCCTCTGGTGAGAGGGATGCCCAGCAGCATATTTCCCCCTGCCCCTGAGCTCTTCTTTGTGGCGTGGTTTTAGAGGAGGGGGGAGAAGAAGCAGCCATCTCTCCTGCTGTTTCTCTCATCTCCTCCTCCCTGCTTCTCCTTCAAGTTATTGTGCAGACCAGAGAAGTAAAGGGATGTTATGATGGTATTGGTGGCAAGAGGGATAGTCCAGCTGATACACGCAGCCCTGGGTTGGTACTCTTCCTCACAGCCTTCATGCGTCTTCTGAAGTCACAGAGCCACACATGGTCCCCAGATAACCAGCTCTAGATTCTCCCGCCCTCCAATCTCTACCAAAATTCTTCAGCCACATTGCAGCCATTTTCTTCTGCAATAGACCCATCAGCCCTGTCAGCTAGTAGCCATAGCCAAGTCGCAGCTGCCACCCTCAAGTTAATAGAGAGGAAAACAGACATTGCCGCTGCTTCAGTCATTGTGTTCTTCCTCTTCACAGCCATCTGCATTTGAGGAAAAGGCCATCGAGAAGGTTGATGATCTTTTGGAGAGTTACATGGGCATTCGTGACACAGAGCTAGGTGAGTTGCCACTACCTTTCCTCTTTTAATCTGGAAATAAATGACCCAAAGCAAACTCGTTAAGAGACTGGAGCCTCCCTGTAGATGCTGGCATCTCCCCTTGATTTGCACACCTTTCCAGTGCTGGAATGGGAGCCAATGTGAAGCTCTCCCTGTGCCTCTGTCTCAGTTGTCGTGTAGGCTTGTGAACTGTTTGGGGTGTGGAGCAGATGCTCACCTCTGGCTTTCTTTCCTTCCTCCCGCATAGCTGCTACCATGGTGGAGCTGGGAAAGGACAAACGGAATCCTGACGAATTTGCTGAGTCCCTGGATGAGCAGCTGGGGGACTTTGCCTTCCCCGACGAGTTTGTCTTCGACGTCTGGGGAGCGATTGGCGACGCCAAGGTTGGGCGCTACTAGGACTCTGCGCCCTCTGCTGGACCCTGCAGGCAGGACTACTAGGCAGGCCACTGGTGGGCCTGGCACACCACTGTGCCCTCACTTTGATGCTGGGCCACACCTGCCTCCTTTCCCTAGGGGCTGGAGAGGCCCTCAAGCAATAAGTCACTTGCATTAATGACTGGAGTGTAATGTGAATGGGGGCCAGAATCACTGCTGCTGAACACCTCTTTGTGCATGAGGCTCCCTCAGACCTGAACAGTCCACTAGGAGTCCCTTGCTGCCAGTTCTTGGCTTCTGCCACTCTGCTCATACCGTTTGCTGATCTCAGGGAGATGCAGCTGCTCCTTGCTGGTTTCCAGGCCCATCCTTGAACGAGGATATGTGGGCATCCTGATAGGTAGTTAGTCTGGGGGGAATCTCACAGGCACTCTCGGGCGACGGATAAGGCTGGGGTGAGCTCGGATGGGTTTGGGCAGCCCTGACACAACCGTTTGGGTGGGTGGGCAGGTGCGGCAAAAGCTCATCACTGTGCATATCTGCTCTGGATAGGCTGAGGGTACACACACGCATCCCTCTTATTCCAGCATGAACATCCTCCGCTGGTCCAGCTCCAATCCATTTTGGTACGATATGCACTAGGAAGCTGCTTCTCTTGCCGTGGGTGGACCTCATTTCATAGCTGCTCTCTCATGCTTGATCCTCGTAGCTTGGCTTTGGGTAGTAAATGCAAAAGAGGCACTCAGAAATCAGAGAGCATCAGATTACAAGGTAAAAAAAAAAAACTGGTGGAGGAAATACAGTCCCTGACCCCAATCCTGTTCCTAGAGAGATCCTTTCCTTCCATGTGGCTAGGCAGTCGTTTCAGCTGCTGGTCCTACCCTGCCTAACAAAGCCTGCCTCTGCTTCCTGGCCTCATCGTCAGCTGTTGAACTTGAATCCATTTTGAGCAGCAGTCTCAAGCTTCCTTTGGTTGGGCATGGCTGAGAACAGCTGGCAGCAGAGACACAAGGCTGTATAGCCAGTCACTCCCCCTCCCCCTGAATGGATCTGGCTTGTCCTGCCCCCAACCACTTCCCCAGAGTGAAGCGTGGTTTCAAGACCCACCCACCCCCATCTGCAGCTAGGCTTCTTGCCCCCAGTCACACACTGTGTGGATAGTACAAAGGTTGTCATCCCATGTGTCTCACTGGCGATGAGCCATTGCTGAGCCTGTCACACCAGTGGCATTCCCCCGTCCCAATTACTGCTGGGAATATTCCCTTACTGGACTGGTTCTGGGGAACTCCTCTGCTCAGGGTGCTGCTGCTTGGCACTGGGGACATTCCCAGAGGGCAGCAAAACCACAAGCAGCAACAGCAGTAGGTTCTCCTTGCTGTCTGGGTTTGGGCATGTCCTTGTCAAGATCTGTCTTTGACTAATCTGTCCAACTTTGTCATACTGACCTACCTCCCAGGGTGGCCCAGTTAATAATGCCTGAAAAGCTGCCTCTGTTAAATTATTGATATTCTCTCACTGACACTACGCACACACACTCACTCACTCACCCACCCACACACACACCCAAATGTTGGGCCTCTTCCCCGTACTGTAGTTCAGGCACTGTCTGGTCACCCTAGGAGCCGTGAAGGCCCCCTTCCTCTTCAATTACACCTCACAGCCCCAATCCACCTACTGTATCTCTTTAAGACACTAACCCCAGGTAGGATGTGTGGCCTAGTTGCCCTCGGGACCCACACCTCATGCTCAGAGTGGGTGAGGTTTCTGCCAAGCCTTGCTGCCTTCCCGTGCCCTGGCACCGGAAGCCATGTGGGTAGACCAGGCACCACGTTCTCCTTGGGCATATTTTTGTATTCTATGTGTAAAGCATCTTTAAGATAAAAATATATTGACATTACTAAATTGCTTTTTGCCTGCATGTGTGCTTAAGGGGTGTGTTGTGGGGAGGAGAGATGCAGAGTGCCCACAAGTGGAGTTCTGGCTTATCCCATCTCTTGGCCGACACAGACAAAAACTAAAACTTCCTCTGTGGAGGAAATGGTAGGATGCGGGAGTCAGGACCCAGGTCGGTTAGGGTGGTGTTGCATATATGGGTAAGCAAGATGGTTCTCTGGTTGCTGCTAAGGAAGAAGTGAGCAGGTGCGTGTAGCAATTACCTCAAAAGAGAGGTTGCAGATGGCACATTGGGAAAAAGGAAACTACCCAGAGAAATACCCAGTAAAACAACTGCAATACCCTAACTTCATGGCCAGGTGCAACTTTTTCTGGGGTGTGTGTGTGTGTGTATGCTTGAGCCCTGTCAGAGCAGCAACATAAAAATAATGTGTCTCGTGTGCTAGGGGTCTGCCTCTGGAGTGAGAGCAAATAACCTCAAAGCAGTCATTTGATTTCTGCCCTGTGATATGTGTGTTTCCCTGGCTCAGATATTTCTAAATCTCCCTGCTTGGAGCAGTCCAAATATTAAACAGGTTGGTGAGGGCTGGGTTGGAAATGGCCCTGCATGTGAAGTGGAACCAGATGCTGCACTGTGTGCAGCCAGCAATTTCATTTTAATGGGCACTCTGGGATTCTACAGCTCCTAGTAAGCTCTGTAGGCCCTTGAATGCTCTGGTCATGTGGTATTGGAAGGAGTTGCTCCCCCCTTCCCTGGTACATACCAATTCCCCCCCCCCTTAGAATCGAATTAGCAGGGATGTGTCAGACACCCACCCTTTGAGGGACCACAGTGATGCTTATGGCATGTCTTGTCTTCCAGTCTTCTTGCTGCAACCACTGTACCAGGCCATCCTTGGTCAACAAGGTGGACCTTGAGCTTTCTGTCTCAGCTGCTGGAAGCAGCCTTGGGTAGGAGTATTGTGGCTGTATTTCTGAGAAGCAGCAAGCAGGAACAAGCACGCCATCCTGCCGGTTGATTGGGGGCTGGGAAATGGGATGGCTTCCCCCCATGGGAGGCAAGGCACAAACAATGAGGGGAAAAGGGCCAACTTGTTCATCCCCTGTCAGGATGCACAAGACAATTAGCTGGGCCATACAGGTCTAAACAAGAGATTCAGCAAGCCATTCTAGTAACTGGTCTGCATTTTCATACATCATGAAACTGGTTCAATACAGAATGCCTGGGAGTACTCTAGCTGTGATGGTGTTAAGGGTCCAAGTTTGCTTCTAAAACACCGAGAGCAAAGTTACTTGCCCATCCATTCCTTAGCTGCAGCCCTGCTGCCGACATTTTAGTGCAATTGACCCCGGGAGTGCCTGCATTGAGCTGAACGTGCCACGCGAAAGCAATTGGGATGATGCTTGTTTTGAAGCCTGCATGACGTATATTGCCGTCTGTGTTTTATTTACCTTTTGGTAGTTGGACTTGGACCTGTTCCATCCCCTAAAGTTGTTTTAAAGAGCACAATAAGAAATAAGAGGATGTCTCCCAGAGAAAACCAAGACTCCACCCTTGTAAACAGCTGCTTCTCCATGTAGGATGATGATGCCCTGGAGAAGCTACTCTCCTCATTCCACTCCACCTCATCCCAGAAGCACTTGTAGTCTGCCCTCTCCTAGACCCACACACTGTTGTGTGGGTTCCCCTGGCGCACATGCACACACACACACACACCGAGGCACACCGAGCAAAGGGAAGCCTTGCTGTGCTAGTGGGAACCCTTGTGTGGGCTTCCATTAGTGGAACTCATCTGAATCCTGCTCTGTGTGTCGTTCTAGGTTTTTTTTTGGAGGGGGTGCTTATTCAGCTGTCCAACCTAGCAACTTTATTTCTTGGTATTAAAAACACACTTCCCTGGACCGAGCACTCGGAAGTAGTGCAAAATCCTATTCCCCATATAGCTTTGAGGGAGGTAATTTTGTACATGCTGCAGGAGGGGAGTGGGGGAGAGAATTTGGTGCAAATGCCTTGCTAAATGGTGTGAGAGTCTCTTCAGGGACCACTATAACATTGCAGCTGTTAGAGGAGTTTTTTTAAGATCAGCTTAGCACTCCTGTTGGAATGGTGCAGCAGGGACTACTTAGCCTTTGACTTGAATAGGGAAGGGAGAAAAGACACATGCTACAAAAATGCCTTTCAAGAATATAAGAAAAAAATTTGTAGATGAGAACAAGGCTCCATCTGGTTTGGTCCCAGCATGATTTCTTTGGAAATTCCAGCAGGACGTGGAGGCAACAGCCTTTCTCTGTGTGTTTTCAGCATGATGTACTCCAAAGGATGCATCAGGGATAGGCAACCTGTGGCCCTCCAGATGTTGTTAGACTACATCTCTCATCATCCTTGGCCATTGGCTATGCTGGGCTGATGGAAGTTGGAGTCCATCAACTTCTGGGGGGGTCACAGATTCCCCATCCCTGGAGGCATGGCTTTCTTTGCACTCAGGTGGGAGAACTACCATGGCCTTTGTAAAGCAATCAAGAGATAGCAGCCAGCAGTGCTTTGTGGGAGAATGAATTCCACAGATTAATTCTGCATTGTGTGAAGAAGTTCCTTTCATTTATCCTCACAGGACTGCTTTTACCAATGGTACAAGCAAGGGTAAAAGGAGTATGTGAGGAAGTGTGCTGCATGTAATGATTTGTCATAGTCATGCAGCCCTCAATCAAAATAGGACTTACAAGCATTGGTAGACCTGCTGGTGCAGGAGAGAAGGTGGCCGGGCAGATGGAATGGGGGAAGTGTATAATTGGGGAGACAAGGACTCGCTTTTTGCCCACAGCTTGAATTTGCTCTTGGAGCACTCGAGTGAAAATATTTCCTTGCAGTCAACACGCTAGCTTGGAAGGTGTTGTCTGGCAGTTGAGTCACACTCTGCATTCCTGCTGCAAGCAAACAAACAAAAACCCTCTTTTTGGATAAATTTGATGAGCCAGCCAGATAGAGCACATAGTATTCAAACATTTATGAGAATTACCGTATATTCCGGCGTATAAGACGACCCCCAACTTTTCCAGTTAAAATATAGAGTTTGGGATATACTCGCTGTATAAGAAATACGACCTGGCATATAAGACGACCCCCGACTTTTGAGAAGATTTTCCTGGGTTAAAAAGTAGTCTTATACACAGGAATATACAGTAATTTGACACTTCACCCAGCCATAAGAGTCAGCTTTTTCCAGTCCAGTAGCGCTAGGAAGCCGGCCCACAGATGCTCTTGGCTAGCAGCCTCCCTCTTTACCCAGAACTGGTTAATGGCCTGTCTAACTATGATCACCCCCTGTTCTGCTAAACAGGTTCCCATTCTCAACATCTCCCTTGGCTCCTGCTGTCTGTAGGGCCCAGTACACATAAGCCCTAGGTATGCACTCAAGTGGAGAGATGATGTCTGTGGGCCTGAAGATCACTCAAATAGGCAGCAACCAAATGATGGTTCAAACTACTTGCCAGATGTGGGAAAGTGGCCCCGAGCCTTCATCCTTCAGAGTAGCTGCCTCCTGCTTGATCTCTCTGTGTCAGGGTAATGTAAAGATAGTAGGAAGATGGGTGTTGCCAAAGTGGGAAAACTTGCAACACAGGCAAGACATCCATTGCAGTAGGTGATACACAAAGAGGTATCCCAAAACACAGTGCTTGTGGCAGCACGCCAGCCTGTCATGCACTCAAAGGGCTGGTATAACTCACCTGCTCCACTTGTGTTCTTGCCTTATAAGCATAATCTGCAATGAACTAGAAAAACTCGTCTCCGTGTCAAAGCACCCAGTGTTCTGAGGAGCTGGTCAACATCAACGTAATACCTTGGTAGGGTTTCAACCATCAGCACGTCGAGAGCTCCAAGATCTTCAGCAGTGCTGGTGGGAGAACCAGCTCTACAAAGAGCAAAGTGGCTTTGTGAATCCTTTCCTGCAGACAGAGACCAACACCATGCCTTAATCCGCCTCAGTGGGCAGTGATGTGCCAAATGGCAATCTCTGCATAGGATTAATGGTTCAGGTGACCAGTTTTGTCATGAGCAGGGTTCTATGCAAGGCTTAATCGGGGTGTTGTGCATACATCATGACAGCCCTTGTCAGTTGGCCTGAGTATGGGTTGTGCCATTTGCTAAAAAGCAGCACTAGCAGTTTTGTAACCACCATAAACACTGGCCAATAGGTGGCGCCACCATGCAGGCCTCAAAGCTCCTTACTCAAGAGTAAAGCAGCAAGACACATAAAAGAAAGTTATGAAGCAAAATGTGCAGGTACCTGCCTAAGTGATTTACGCGAAATGAGCCAGCTTGGTTGCTCCCGCTTATCAGTGTTTTCAGTGAAGTGAGTTGTTTGGACACCAGCTATAGGAATCCCTAGGGTTCTAAAGAACTACTGTTTTCCGTTCCCTTTTAGCACACTTTCCCTGCTTCTGTTTCATTTTCTTGGAAACTCCATAGTTTGCCATTCATTTTTTCCTACCAAGCAATGTGCATCTTTTGTTATGTGGTGTAAGCCTGAATCCACATGCATGTCCACTCCCGCCACCCCACCCCACCCGTACCCCTACACACATTCCCAATAGGTTTGGGATATTTTGCCAGAGTCAATACATTTATGAATATATGTTTCGGCTCTTAACCTTATGTCTGAGAAGTTCACCCCAGAGGAATAAAAAAATGTTGTTTTATTATATGAAATAAAGGAGGCAGAATAAATAGATGGTGCTTTAGGCAGCCAAGTTACATACCTATATGTGATCAGAAAATCACACAGTACATACACACCTCGATCTTAAAGATAAACAGACCCCCAGGTACCCAAAAGCCATGACAATTTGCCACAGTACACACACATTAAAAGAAGAAATGGATGGAGGAAGATATGCATCTCCCAAAGCATGCGGTACCCGAGTCTGGGATCAGAGATTTGTGCCAATCGTGTGAGAGTTAAGCTCTCCCCATTGGCATCCTATACCTGACTTCCCATAGTAAGTATGAGCTTGTCCAGGGGAAGGGGAAGGAGGAGCAATGATTGTACTCGCTCTAATTTGTGTTACAACACATTATGTTATGCCTTGCCCCCATGGTAGCCATTTTGTGACTGGAGCCCACAGCACGCTCTCAAAATTTAAAATGTGCCCACTGGTCCAAAAAGGTTAGTGACCCCTGCTCTAGGGTGTGAAGATCAGTGGCTAAGTTGGCTAGGGCTGATGGTAATTGGCATCTGCCAACTGAAGGTCGGCATAACAGTTCCCCCTGGGGTAGAACAAGAACATTGATGGCTTGGAGAAGGGCCTTCACAGTTGTGGCCTCCAAGTAAGAGACAGTAGGTATGCAGTTCAATCACTTTTAGCAAAAAAAAATTCTGAATGCAATCAGTTCCAGCCATAAAACAGATGACTCTAAAGAGGCCCTATTTTGTTAGAATTTCCTCTCTGTAGTCAAGCTTGTTGTGCAGTTCATGGCTAGTAAAACTAGACTATGTGTCAATGATGTAAGAAACAATTACATATCAAGACCTGCTTGAACCACAATCTGTGTCTCTGGCATAGCCTGGCTTTTACCCCCCCCCCCTTTTCAGGATCTACCACATATATGTTATCTGATTCTCTACTTGAAAAGTAGCAGAATGATGCAATTGTGCCACTTTCATAGCTGCATGTCAGGATCTCACACATAGAACACCACCTGCCTCTCTTGCCATGTTTTATGTACTCTGAGATATGGCCTCTGGGTTTGTAACAAACAAATAAAAATAAAATATGATGGCTACATGGTTAACTGGAGCCCCACAGCATGACTTCTACTAGGAACAAAAAGAATATTCAACCCAATAAATCCTACCTTCCTCCAAATCTTCCCCTCTGGCCTGCTGGTAAAGTAAGATTGCTGGCTTTCAAAACGCTCAATTTCTTAGGATATACAGCTTCTCATTCTCCCTTGCTGAAGCAGTAAGTAGAATGATGCATGGTGGTGTTGCACCAGCTTTGTGCATTGTCATAAATTATAGCAAGTCAGGAATGCAAATCTGGAATGATTATAACAAACTTTGTTTACGTACCTCTTGACCTTCCCAAAGCCAAGACTCTGTTGGAATTTTCTTCTCTTCCCACTTGGTGTGGATTTTGCTTGCCCGCCACTTTCTTAGATCTCCTTGAAGGACACACACACACACACACACACCAACAGAGTGATGGAGCACCATTGCACAAACGCAAGTGCTCTGCATCTATTGCTCTTGAGAGCACAATAAAGTGTGGGGCAGAATTAGTAGCAGCTACTTGGTTTATCAAACACAAAAGAAAAATTGTAGCAAAGGCTAGCAAAGAGCAAAAGCTAAAGAACTTTTCTACTGTGCCAAACTCTGCCTGGGGCTGCCATCTGTAAGCTGCAGCCAGTACAGAATGTGGCAGCCCGCCCGCCTCTCAAAGAAAAATATTTTATAGAGTTTATATTGGAATATGTTGGGAGGTGAATGGTGAGAATCAATTTCCCCAGTCTCTTTGGATGCTATAAAAGAGAAAGAACTGACCTATGAGCTCAGTACTTTGTGTTGCAATGCGATAGGGTGGGTGAAAAGGGTGTGTTGGGAGGGAATAAGGATCCCATTCCATCCGAGCCCATCCTTTTCATCCCATTCTATCTCTTTGCAATTCATGGACTCAGAGTCCATTCTATAGCAGGCAGGCAGGCAGACATTCTTTGTGTTTGCATCTTCTGAATCAGGGGGTTTCTTGGAGGGGATCTAGGAGGCCTGAGCCCCAGATTGCTTGTCCCTTCCCCCCTCCTCCATGTTTTGTATTATTAACAGTCTGTTAGAAATTTACTATCACATAAAAATATACCACTCTTAGCCTTACACCTTCAATAAAACCCACCCACCCATCTTTGCCCCTTCCCCCAAACATATAAGTTCCCCTGCCCATCAAAACATTAGAGGAATTTTTGAAATCTTTACAGCATAAATAAACAGTCAAACAAAAGAGAGAGAAAGCATCAAGACAAGAATGAATCAACAAGCCTAATACCAATAATAACTATACAATAAGTACTAATCCTAAGGTCAACATGTGCATCTGGCACCTACATTGCACATGTTTTTGGTGACATGCCAAAGCACACCTTTCCATCCAGGCTTTTGGAAATGGTTGAACATGAGTTTTCCCTTCTGCATCGTAGAGTGCCTTTCCCCATGAAAAGCAGCCCAAAATTGTGTCCGCACATATAAATTACCATCTTTCCCCCTTTTTAATACACCGTCTTATAATTTTTTTTCCTCAAAAAAACACAGGGTGGCTTATTTTCGGGGGGATGTCTTATTTTTATTACGTCAGTATGGTATGGTACAGCCTCCCCCTGTGGCGGCACCACGGCTTACTTTTGGGGTACGTCTTACTTCTCACAAAGGTAAAAAAACCCTGCCATGGCTTACTTTATGACTACGTATTAAAAAAGGGGAAACAGGGTAGCACCTGCAAATGGCATGCATTTTTATTTAATTTTTTGTCATTGGTCTGTGCCCTTTGTCTTTTAAAGATCTAGCGGTGCCTCTCTGCTCCAAGCAACAGCCCAGCTCATGTTCCTCTGTTGTGGGCTGATGCTGGCCCTGCTTAGATCTGCTTAGCATCATTACAGAGAAGCCACGAGAGGGAAACAGCCAGAGCAGTGAGGTGCTGCCTTCCATCAGCTGAGGCCTCAAGAGGATGAGCACTGTGCCAGGCAGAGCAGAAGCGGCAGGAGAATGATGCAGCGTACAGGTCACCTGCCAGGTTTTTAAAACTTTATTATGGTTGCATTGACTGCTTTGACTAATCTGATGGTTTGTATTACTGCTTTGTGAGGCGGTTGTCCTGCAAAACAGCATGGGAGTCTTTAAAACGAATAAATAAATTTTAGAAATCGGGCATTTGGAGCAGCATGTTCTTTCTACCGGGAAGAGGAAAAGTCGAAAGATAAGGACATGCTCTGCCCACCCCTTCATACCTTTCTTAAAAGATTTGCTCCAGAGACAACCCAATGGCTTGGTTCAATGATTCTGAGACCTGTTCCTCATCAAGACTGACAGCTCTGGGCTCGTTGAACCATTCGTCTGATTTATAAAGCCTCTCCTATAGCCTCGATGAGGAACATTGCAACATCTCCCACACTGCCTTGTACTAGAGTCAGATAACTATATATATAGAGAGAGGAACACCTGTAGCTTGGTCCAGGGTCTGGGGTGGGGAATGACTACAGACCGAAGAGAGTAAGGCTATGCTCACATCAGCAGCTTGTGAAGTTATTCCCCCCCCCCTGCATTTCCATGTCACTTTCTTGCTTCTCACACCAGAGCGGGGGGGGGGGGTAGATGTCTTCACCAGATGATTCAATGTCCCCACCATGCCAAACTCCAATTCAGTGAGGCTTCTGTTTGCACGTGCGCCATCATCTGCACATGTGCAAAAGCTGCCCGAACTGTTCGCACCACAATGGAACTGTGGTTTCCATTTTCAAATCCTATGGAAATTGGGTTCAGATAGACCGCATCAAGGAAGAGCATTTCTCTAAAAGCTTCAGAATACATACAGATTGTGTCTAACGGCATATGAACCCACCTTTAAAAACCAGCAGTGGAGTACACCGGAGCTGCAGTAAATGGTAATGTGAGCACACCCTTAAGTTCCCGGCACAAAGGGGCAGCACCAGAAATAACAGCTTCCCATTACAGCAGCTGACCCTTGCTCACCCCACAATTGCACAGGGAGATGTCTGTCTCCAGGGTGAATTCCTAGTGTATTCCCAGCTCCGCTTCAGTGACAGTCCCAGAGAAAAAAGAACAACATTTCCATCCCAAGTAGGAAGAAAATCTGCGCTATGGGTGCTGGAATGGACTTGGCTCTTTTGACAGGCCTCGACCTTTGGCAATTTGTCAGCTGTTCTTGTTCAGAGAGGGCCATGGTGTTAGGACTAGCTCAAGACATTTGATGGCCTCAGGCAAGCAAGAAGAGGGCAATTCCACAGAAACTGACTAGCCTGGCAGCTGAATCTTAGTTCAACACTGATGCTTCGATGTCATCCTCCAGTATTCCTTTGGGAGGAAGAGTGGGATATAATTTGCATTAAAATGAAAAAAAATAAATACTGAAGCATGGCCTAAAGTGGTCTTGGTTGAGCTTAATATAAATTTAGGAATAAGATTCTCCCTGGTGAATTCCAGCAGTAGACACTGCAGTGTTTTTGTGCATAGAGTTTTCCTCCAAAGCGGTCAGGGATAATCTTGCTAATAGAGCTGCCAACTTTTTACCATCCTCAGCTCCTGTGCCTCAACAGTAACTTCATCTGCAGAAATTAGGAGCTGGGGTGCTGCTGTGAGTGTCTCTACCTACTCGATTTTGCAAATGAAACTTCTCTCGTAGGTGCAGGAAGAAGCCAGACTGTTTGCTTGCTATTTTTTGCTGTTCTCCCCATGATTCCCGGGAACCTTGAATTAGCTGGAATTTTCCAGTTTGTTCTAAATCAATGGTAAGTACAGACGTGGCACTGTTTCCTGAAAAAAGCGTTATCTTCTTAGCTCAGCATTAGCATTAGGCATCTTATCACAAGTGAGCCACAGGCCTCTGCTCAATTCCAGGTAATGGCAGTGAATGCCGCTGAGGCTATGGTTTAAGAAGTGTCTAAGAAGGTAAGCAAAGCAAAACCTAATCTTCAGTGACAATTGTGTCAGATTTTCTTGGTGGAATTTCTGCATGTACAAACAGCTATTTTCAGTCATCAGTAGTCACCCAAAGTTAAGAGCTGGTTCCCTCATTCATTTTAAGATAAGATATTGGTTGAATTCATGTAGCGTGAGAGATTTTTATTTTATGGCTAGAAAAGTGATCACATATATGTATACATTCTGCATTTTGCTGCCTTGTTCAACATATTTTCCATATCCTGGTGATGGCACAGGGCACAAAATTCATTTATTCATGGCATGTGCAGAAGCAATCATACACCCACCAGTTATATTTCCAGCCATTGTCCTGGGGCCTGATCCATAAAAGGCTGCTAAGGACACCAGTGGCTGGGCTGTTGATCATCATACATCAGGAATTACTGGCAACAGGCCCAAATGTATTTCCTTTCTGGCTATGAGGTCCAGCAGCATATTGTGTGTGGCAGCCCTTAAGAATGCTGGAGAAGCTCTGCAGGATCCAGCCAACATTCCACTGAATCCAGCCATGTCACACCAGAAGCATCTTGGGTCTTCAAGAGCAGAATCATTAGAGGCTATAGTGCAATGTGCTGTAAATGCCACAGAAGATGGCCAATTTACTAGCTTGGCATCTATGCTTTCAAACAGTGGCACAACATGCTGGTGCCTAGTAGGTAGAGTATTCCTCAGCAAGGAGATGAATCGACAGGTAACGGGTAACTGCTTCATCTCTGCATATCAAGTTAAAGGTATAAAGACAGCAACAAAAATTGTTATTTATTAAATTTGTATACTGCCCTTCATTGCTGCTCTGTTCTTGAACAGAGCTGTCTTAAATATCGGTATTTATTTATTCATGTTATTTCTTAGTCACTTTTCAGGGCCAAGCCCTCACAACTCAAGAGAGGATACATTTAGAACATCCGAATGTGGAGAAGCAGTGAGTGAATATCGATGAAAAGATGTGCGAATTAGAGCACCATGCTAAACTCTCTTAAGGAACGGCAACAGTGAAAACGTAAGTTTTAAAGGCTTTCTTGAATGCAAGGACTGCAGGGGCCAAGGAAATGCTTATCGGAAGAGAGTTCTGCAGCTATGAAGCCAACCAGCAAAAAAAATCCCTGTTACGTACTGTCTCACCTGGTTCACACAAGCAGGAACTCAGATGAAGACCTCAAATTATGGGCACGGTCATATGGGCGCAAGCAGTCCTTTAGGAAGCCAGATTTAGGGCCTAAGAGGCCCAAATAAAAAAAAGACTGCTGGCCCAGGGACTGCTGTGCCACTAGGCAGTGGGACAGCCATCGCAGGCAGCAGGTCCTGGGGCAGTGAAGAGCAGCAATGAGGTACTGAAGGACAGATCTGTGTGTGCCCTACAGCCTGCCCTCTATTACGCCCGCCTGTTGCTCTTAGGTGCAGTGCGGAGATGCTGTCCTATCACCACGCTGAAAGAAGATTAGATTGGCAGTCCAGTTAAGAGTCTGTACATGGAATAGGGCTGGGGTGCCATCTTGTCCTTAACATCAGGCAGCAAAATGTCTTGAGCCAGCACTGTGATAGCTAGTGCAATTCATACGGAGTCTCTCTGTGAGCAGCTGGGGTGTTATGTGTTCAGATCTCCTGTCCCCCATTAGCTGCATTTTGCACTAGCTGAAGTTTCTGAACCATCTTCAAAGGTAGCAGCACATGAAGAATATTTCAGTAAAGCATGTTCTCCTTCATGGAGAGCACGTGTTGCGGTGGGGGCCAGCGAGTCACCCCTCTGTTGCTGGGCGGGATCGTATGGATGGCCACGATTGTGATTGGGCCCTGGGTGTTGTTGGGGAGAATTGTATGTTGCAATTTATTGATGGACAGCCCAGCAGATATATATTGGTGGGTATGCAACGTGTTCTCCCTCTTGGCTGCGTGCTTCTGATCACTCGCCCTCCTTCCCTATATTTTAGGCCTCTGCGTTGACATTGCTATGCCTGTCATGGGGTCGTCTGCTGTTGGGGCAGGGGCCTGGTAGGAATTTTTCCATTTGGCTGATTGGCTGGTGCCATCTGGTTTTCGCCTACTGCGTAGCAAATAGTCACAACTTGTAAGGTTGGCGGTTAGGCATTGGTTATTATGTTGGTTGGAGGAGGGGTTAAGATTGAGTGCATCTGCCCCTCCAATTGTTGCTGGTGTTAGGGGAATTCCGTTAAAGGAATCCAGGGGCTCGATGCTTTTGTCCGAACCTCCGGTCGGGGGCTAGGGCCATGTAAGAGCCCTGGGAGCCTGAGGGGAGAGGGGAGGGTCAGACCACCCGGCCCCCTTTATCTCTCCAGAGGGTTTTCCCCTTACTGACGGTCGTCAGTTCTGTCCCCTGTGGGACAGATAGTCTTAACCAATGCCTAAGCAACCACTCACATTGTTTGTATTTTAATAAAGTTGTGGCCAAAATCATGCCAAAAACCAAAACAAAATTTCTGACTGATGTGTGAATTATTTGAGGGGTGGTTCGGGGACCTCGACACGCAATCCAGTCTCGTAGTTCCAGTTGCCACCTTGCCCACCTTTGACAGAGGTTCTGCGTCTTTAATATCTATACAGAGGTAGATTGTTCTGACATGCTATGCTAATGAAGGGGAAAGCACACCTGTTAATTGTTTTATTGTATTTTATTTTCATAGGAGCTGCTAATAAAGGCACTAAGGCGTAACACCTAAGGCAGAGAAAGAGTTGCCTACTTTTGCAGCAGCAACCAGAGAGATGTCTACATTCACGTGCGTGTCCACTTCTGTACATACCAAACATGCAACTGATGTGAGCTATTTAGCAGGCTCCTTATGTGTGTCAGTAACAGAACAGGCCCATTTTCTCATTGCCCTGTGAACGTCTGGTTCTGTGCTGATTCTCAGGCAGAGAAGGGAGTTCTCCGGAAGAGGGAGGCACTGTTTCTTCAGAAAGAACAACGTGATTGAAAACAACCCAAAAAAGGCTTGCAGGGGCCAGTACAAAGCATATTTTCCTAGTAAAGGAATCCACTTTGTGTTATTTGCTGGAAGAGCTTAGAACATATGCCCTGCACGGTCCTTCCACCCACGTACAAGCACACGCCACATCCACATACATATGAAGTCTCTCAGTGCCTGGTTTTGTTTGTAGAGATGGTCATTGCTCCTGCATATTAGCAGACATCAGGTCCTGATATGCCAAATATGGTTTGGCACAAGCATTTACTGTTTACAGTTGAAACCACGTTGGATGTGCTTCTGTAACTTCAGAATTCACGCTTGCTGCCTCTGTAGTGGTTTGGTTGTCAGGTCAATCATGCACCCTTGTCACCAGCAGTTGTGACAGTAATTTCTTTTTCTTTTTTTAATTTATGCACTTTTAAAAATATCCATTATACATACATTTTTCCATCCTAACAAATCCTATACAGACTTCCCAAACTATCATTGACATCCTATTACACATTCTTTAGTTTGCTACATCTCCATTGATTATCAATTCTTTTCTCCTTCCATTCATGATCAGAAAAATTAGTTCTGCCAGCAATTTCAAGCGTTATTCTGGAATTTTGACTTAGGACTTCTATTTTTCCATGCTGAAATACTTGGCTAGATTCCAAAACATCCTTGTCAAACATACATATGTATGCATACCTACACCAACTTCAAGGAAGTACGTGTTTCTCCTAAAATAAGACACCGTCTTATATTTTCCACCCCCCTCAAAAAAAACACAGTATGGCTTATTTTCGGGGGAATGTCTTATTTTAACCGCTCCACGTTGGTACGCTGCATAGCCACGCCTATCCAGGCCGTCTTAAGGGAGAGGCGCCGCGTCACTATGTCTTATTTTCGGGGTATGGCTTATATTTCACTAATGCGTAGAAATCCTGCTACGGCTTATTTTATGGCTACGTCTTATTTTAGGAGAAACAGGGTACCACGGCACCCCCTACAAATTAAGGGTGTAAATCCAAACAAAAGTAAGCATGTTAAAATCTGAATGAGCTCAGTAGAAGAGATTTAAGCCCGTGATTAAATCAATAGAACTTAAGTGCTTTAACTTCAGCTAGATCAGGCATAGGCAAACTCGGCCCTCCAGATGTTTTTGGACTACAACTCCCATCATCCCTAGCTAACAGGAGCAGTGGTCAGGGAGGATGGGAGTTGTAGTCCCAAAACATCTGGAGGGCCAAGTTTGCCTATGCCTGAGTTAGATTGGGCCTAAATGGGGGTTCCCCAAACAATAAATAGACCAAATGAATATAAGGTAGGAATCTGTATTGAATAAATATATAGAAAAATAGATTATTGTTATCAAATACAGAGGGTGATAGCCAATGTAACTTTTTAAAAGTCTATTAATTCTGAGTATGCCTTAGCTGGAACTCCCCCAGATAATCTCTCCCAATCTCTCTCTCTCTCTCTCTCCTTCTCTCCCTCTCTCTCTCTCGTGCTGTATTTTTCCACAGTTTATCACTCCTCACAAAATTATGGCTGCAGCCAGCCTAGATCCATTTTATGTACTACGTACATTTTTTTCAGTTAACTCTTTTTCTTGAATTCTATAGCTATAATTTTATTCACACTTATCTAGGAACAAGCCGTACTGAACACAGTGGGATTTACTTCTGAATTAATATACCCAGGCAACTGATGTGGCATGCCAGGAGGTTAAGGTGAGGCAGTGGTCCCCAAATGGTGAATTTGGGACTCTCTTAATGGCAGGAGACAGCAACCCAGACGTTCTCTCAGACTGAAAGAACCACTGAAATCAATGGGAGCTAACCCAAAAGTTCTAGCATAGATCCTGCTCATTTCAACAAAGCTTGCACAAGAGAGCTCCCTAGTGGATTATGTTCCGTGTGTGTGTGTGTGTGTGTGTGTGTGTGTGTGCGCGCGCGCGCGTGTTGTTTGGATTTCCTGCTTCCTATCTCTACCCAGAGAGGAAAACACGCTGGCAATCCAACAGGCTGCATTTATATGGATTTACCTGATGGTGTGAAATTGAATGTGAACAAAGAAGAAAGCAGTTAAAGGTAGATAGCCGTGTTGGTCTGTCATAGTCAAAACAAAATAAAATAAAAAATTCTTCCAGTAGCACCTTAGAGACCAACTAAGTTTGTTCTTGGTATGAGCTTTCGTGCATGCACACGAAAGCTCATACCAAGAACAAACTTAGTTGGTCTCTAAGGTGCTACTGGAAGAAATTTTTTTTATTTTATTTTGTTTTAAAGAAGAAAGCAGGGAGGGAGCCAGAAAAGGGTGGTACCCCAGAATCTAATCTGGCACATGGCCACCTTTTGCCTACTTCTGCTTCCAGGTACAGATTGCTAGCGGGGTTTCTATAAACAAACCATACAAACCGAGTTACTGTCTTTTGTCGGCTGATACTCCTGATTCTGCTCAGTTCTCAAACCTTTGAACTTGCTCAGCGTAACACAGAAGCCCCATCTATAGCTGACCTTTTGCTTATTGAAGAACCACCATTTCCTTGCATTGCAAAAGATTCTGACTATATGGCTTGTGCTGAGGTATCTCCAGAGGTCGCAAGAGACTCCTTGCCAGAAAGAATCATTCTAATGATTATCTCAGGAGTAGCCAACATGGTGTCCTCCAAATGGTGTGGACTACAACTCCCTTCATCCTTGACCACTGGCCATGCTGGGTGGGACTGATGGGAGTTGTAGTCTACAACATCTGGAGGGTACCACATTGGCCGCCTTTGCATTAGGACATTATTCACAAACAAAACGCCTGGACAATACTGGTAATGCTGTTATTCAAAGAGCTTTATTTCAATGGCCCAAAATGCTTCCAAAATATTTAGAGCTCATATAAGCTTAAGCGCATATGATAGAAGGAGGTAATTTGGACAGAGCGAGGGAAACGCAAGCTTGTATTAGTTATTAAAAACCTTTGTGGCCATTTTAACTACAGTCTTCATCAGTCACAGGAATAAAAATGCAATAAAATTACATCTTGGGATACATTCATGCATAAACCTTTATGATAAAAGGAGGTGATTTGGAGAGAACGAGGGAAACAGGAACATTTATTTGATTAATTAGTAATTAAAACCTTTGTGGGTATCTGAACCGCATAGTCTTCACCAATCACAGAAGTAAAAATACAATAAAATAGAATAAAGTCTTGGAATATAGCCACACTTTAGAAATCTCACTGTGTTCAATGAGATTCTTAAGTAAGCATGCACTAGAGTGCAGCTGTAGAATAGCACAGGTCTAGGCCAGCATTTTCAAGCCCATCAGGGGCAAAGATGAAAATGTTAAATATGCAGTGTGGAAATATAATAAGCAGGGGAATGAATATAAGCCATTTCACTCTCGCTCCATTTGGCTCTCACTAAACCCCTGTGTAAGGCAGAGATTGGACAGGGGCAAAGCCATATTACGGTATTATAGCTGCTACGTATCTGGGTGTGGAGAAACAACATATACCACACAAGATCTTGCATTGAAACATCTGCCCCAAAGAGGCAATCTGCTTTTAAGCAACTGAACAGTAGCAAACTTCTTCAGTAGCAGTAGCTGTTGTGGTGTTTGCCAGATTCCATGTCTACATTACATCTCACTTCTGGTGTGTGCATTCTGCAGACAATGGACCAATGATCAGCAGTTCTGCCATAATTCATGCAGATGATGAGTTCTGTTGTGAAGCTGGAAGGAAGCAGCTGGATAGTCTTACATTACATCGGTCCTCACCCTGTGTAGTTTGTTCTGTTTACAGTCGAATTACAGAATTTGGGTTTCTAGGCTATAGGATTTTTGAGATGGAGCAGACATCAGTGTACGATCAGTCTACTCAAGCAAATAGTGTAATGTGGTCAGAGAGGAGTCTTGAAAGACCGTACCTCCTCCAGGGTTAGAAAACCGGCATCTTGTGAGCAGACTAGACCACTTGCAGTAACAATTCTTGTAGCAGGCAAGCTAGCTCTACTGACAGCTTCTCTAGCTCTTGGTTTCTTGGCTCACTGAGAGCAAGTGCCTCTGCTCATAAGCAATATAGCCTGGTTCTCTAATCTCCACACAGCATAAACCTTAAGTTGAGAGAATGCATTTCTGTTTATTTTCCTTTGATGTACTATATATACAATTACTGCAATAAAGCCAGTTTTGTTTAAGCCAGTACAAAGCCTTACTTGTGAGGGTTCACGAGGGTGGCAGTATTCTATGCCAAAGCCTCTCCAAGTGAAAGATGAACATATTTTCCCATTCCCTTACCACAGCTCTTGTGCTCCACAGTTCTTCCTACTAGTTTTCCCAGTAGACTTCCTTACTGGTGTTCCCATACACTTCCAAGGAATCATGATTCCAAGGTTTGTGGTGCATTTCCTTCAAATCAACCCTTTATCGTACACGTTGCCTAGGTTTATTTTTAGCACGAATCCTGTCTGTGTTTTTCCCAAGAATATCATGTTAAATTAAAAACAGGCTCCGGCCAGCCTCTGTTTGCCCCCAAGCTTAGCTCTTGCATTTGGAGGGGCGAGGATCGTTTGGAGTATAGAATGTTAAGGTTAGTGGAAGTTGAAGCAGGTGTGGTATGACCGTTGTGGGGGGTGGGTTGTTTGAAGGTGACAACTGAGGATTAGCTGAGTGGGAAAAGCCGGATGCCGGCATTTGCCAGGATGTTGTTGTTTAGTCATTTAGTCATGTCCCCATGGACCAGAGCACATCAGGATACATGCAGGTAAAAATGGGAAGGGGGCACACCCCAACATCTCCACACAAGCTGGCTTATTATCAGGAACCCTGTCTTATCAAGAGTTCCTGATTGCAAAAGGAACTAGGCACACACACATCCTGATGTGCTTAGAATCCCCCTTCAGAACTTCATTCTTAGCATGGAAAGATCTGAAGTGGAATTGGCGCATGCAGGCTAATGCATTTAGGAGATCACGCATGAGTTTGGCACCCATTCATTTCAGTTTATTGCGAATTTGTTTTCACTGTTGCTCAAATAAACTTTCAGTTTCATCCAGCAGTTATCCTGATATTGTGCAAGGATCTCCATCTGTTTGATAGGACTCCCTTTCCTCTCTCCTTGTCCCCCCCACCAAATCTGGCTCCAGAGGGTTGGGGAACCCCAGAACATATGTGAGGGGTGTTGGGGGAGCATGCAGGAAGAGGAGAAGAAGTCTCATTGTGCAGGCAGGTCTCCTTGTGCTTGTGGGGCAACTTTGTTGGATATTGCGTTATTAACATTGGGTAAATTCCAATCCAACCAAATCACAGATTTGGAGAATGTGCAATGGAACTCTTCACCCTGAAAAGTGGGGGTACATCCAGACAACCTCTTAGTATTCTTAATTTGTTTGAGGGGGAGGCTAGATGACTCTGTCAAGGCAAGTGTTAGCTCATTTGCCCTGTCACTTTCTTTATCTTCAAAAAGTTGGGTCTTTGTGGGAAGTGGGTTTGTTGTGCCTTCCAATCCACTATAATTATGAGACCTGAATTTCCGCGCATAAGTGATTGAATCCCACCTGAAAACAGTGACAGTCTGGAAGCTCCCTGGGTTCCTCTGCCCAAGGCTGTCGATAGCCTGGGAAGGGAATGTTTTGGACCAGACTTCTGGCAAACAGCCTTGAAGTGGTCTGTCTCTCAGTCAGTCATGAGTGGTTTTTACACAGTTAAGGCCTAGCTAACTTGAACTAGGTTTTTGTTTTGCATAAATAAACAGCTAATCTTGGAGAGTTTCAAAGATGTTCTTGTTTCAAGGTTTTTCGGGCAAGGCTACCTCAGCCACTTTCCCTGCCCCATAATCTGCATTCCGCAATGCAGTGCTGGCATCCCTTTAAAATCAACAACACCCCTTTATATATAAAAACTAAAGTGCCCCTGCATTTATTGTTGGGGTGTGGGTGGGTGTGGAAATACCTCTAACCATTTGACTAAAGGTTAAATTACAAATCCGTTCTGCTAAGCCAGGATTGGCAGACCTTGTCTTGGCTAAACCTTACTAGAATTGTTTTAATATAGCTTAAACTTTTGTCCCGTTGCGCCAGAAGTGGCTTAGTCATGCTGGCCACATGACCTGGAAAACTGTCTGCGGACAAACGCCGGCTCCCTTGGCCTATAAAGCGAGATGAGCGCCGCAACCCCAGAGTCGTTTGTGACTGGACTTTAACTGTCAGGGGTCCTTTACCTTTAAAGGACACTATGGTTTTGATTGCTTCATTACCCAAACAGGATTTCATTTAGTACATAATGTACAAAGACTAAGATGAGAGGCGAAAGGAATAGCCAGAGAAGGGAAGCGAAGAGGGGGAAATTACGGGACAGAGGGAAAGGGGGGAAAGGACCAGTGGGTTTGTAACAGTTGGTAAATGAGGTGCAGGGCACATCCACACTGTTCGTTGAAAGCACATGACAAAGAATCATGGGAACTGTAGCACCCTCCCCAGCACCCTTAACAAACAACAGTTCCCAGGATTCTTTAGGGGAAGGCATGTACTTTAACGCATAGTGTGAATGTGACATAACACCATGTTTTGCGCTGCAGGTCATGAGTTCTGCAGCCATATGCTACTCAAAGATCTCGCTCTGTGTGATGCCCAGGTAGCGCGGGAAGTGTCCTTGTAAGAGTCATTTTCAAATGCTATCTGCTTGTAGGTGATGAGTGTGGATCAGTCCTCAATCTGCAGGGTAATGGAAGGAGAGGCTCTGCCCTTCCAGATTTCCAGCAATATGTACTATTTTTAAACATTTTAATAGTACGTTTCTGCAATATACCAAGGCAGTGTACAGCAGATTAAAAAATTAAAACATAATAAAAAGCATTAAAACAACATCATAAAAACATTAAAAACTAACAATAAAGCATCGTTGAAAACATTACAAACAGCAGCACGGCTAAAAACAATTTAAAAGGCCAAATTATAAAGGGGTGGCTTGAGCAGTAGCAGCACCTGCGGTGGGACAGAGCTGCCTTCCCCACGCTTTCATCATTGCCACTTACCTGGCTGGGGTGGAGTTAGGCAGCAGTAAGGTTAGGGCTGTACAGGTGCACTTCTGCCAGGACACCTGCACTGCTCTTATCTCAATACTGTCCTACCCCACCCCAGTCCTGACCAGGTAAGCAACAAATTAAAAGTGCTAAAAAGCGGGTTGTCTGGGGGAAAGTGGAGGGGCAAAGGCAAAACCACTCAGCCATGCTTTCTAGGCAAGGGATAAGTGGAAGAGTGGACAAATCCTACATTATGTACCTTGGTGTTTTTAATCTGTAAAAAGCTCTGTGATCCTCAGATGGAGGGTGGTATTAAAAATGATTAAATAATCAAACAAGGACACCATCATGTTCTAAGGGCATATCTATACTACAAACTTAAAACAGATATAACTGTAATTTCTTCCTCCAGTTCGGGGGGTAGTAATAGGGATCTCTTAACAGAATTATCAGCTCCCTACCAAAGTACCATTCCCAGGATTCTTTGGGGAAACCATGTTAGACAATTTAAAGCAGCATAAGAATGATATAAACTACAATACTGATATGTCCTAAGTGTAGTCTACCTTCTTTGTTTCTCACATCCTGTCTCTGCCCTCCATCAGAATCAAGCCTATTTTGGCAACCAGCTGAGGTGCTAGGTACTTATTGCTGAGTGGTAAGTAACCAAAGCGTGACATATATTTCATACAACCCATAATAGAATCATGTGAGGTGGTAAACATGACCATTGGAACTGAATGGCCCAATTGTCCTCATAATTTTGAAAATATCAAAAGGACAGACAAAGAGTAGTAATGTGAAGGAGCACGTTTGTTTTAAACAAATGGTATCTGGGGTTAGATAGCAACCATATAGCACAACCCTAATCATGTATTCTCAGAAGCCAGTCCTATTGAATTCAACAGGGCTTACTCCCAGGTATGTTGGGTTAGGATTTTAGCCATCATGCTGGTCCTTCAGAAATCCACATATTTCTGGCCAAAATACCATTAAATGCACCTATGAGGTATTACTACTGAAGATTCATACCCCAACCCCATCAGTCATTTACAGACACTGTTTTTTGTGCCAGTCTTACTGCTTCAAGGATGACTCATAACCCTTGCCAATAATGTGCGCATTGGTCCGATATCTGACAGAGGATTTTGTGTGGTCCAGCCTGGGCTTTTTTTTCAACCGGAACTTGCCCGACTCAGTTCTGGCACCTCTCTGGTGGGGCCATTGCCATTCTAAGAGAACGAGGGAGATGTTCATGCTGAATTCCGGCACCTCTTTTTCTAGAAAAATAGCACTGGGCTCAGGTATTCAGCCATTGTTTGTAAATGCCGTCCCTTTCTTTTTGTTGAAGAGAGACCACCTTTTTCTGGTCTTGTGGAGCTCTGGACTAGACAAGAGAGTGGCTGCTCCAGAGCAAGGTGCTTGGACACTGTGGTGGCTGCCAGCCTTTTGTGTTGAGATCCATAAACATTCACTGCCCTGTTGATAGATCCCATGCCTCAGGGGTTGGCTGTTGCCCAGGCAGACACGTCTGGCATCTGTTATGTTTGAGTGAGTGAGGGAAGGAAGAACCCTGGACCCATTCCAAAGGAAAAACCCTGTACACTGCTTCCTTTCCCTGTCATTCAGGCTGCAAGCAGGCTCCTTCACTCATATGAAAGAAACAGGGCCTACTGCACCAGATTGGTCTCCTTGTGGTGGAGTTATAACAATTCTGAATGTTTTCCTTTCTTCTTCCTGTCAAAAAGGCAATGAACAGGCGGTTCGTCCTGTGGCTGCACAACTCCCAGGATTATCACTCTGTTTCCATAAATCCAGACCGGCTTCTTGTTCTTGGAGTCTGTATTGTTTCCCTTTCTCTACATATCTGAGTATCCCTGCTTTGGACACATTACCCTGAGCTCCTATAGAAAATGACAAAATTTGTTGGCAGGACAAGGACCTAAGGCTGGCCCCATAGTGTGGATTATTTCGTTATTCCTTGTAATGAGTGAAAGAGAAAAAGATGCTTTGAAAGAAACGCACCTAAACTCACACCGGAGGTCTGTGACTGAGCCTGATAAGACCTCAGGAATCCTCTTCACCATGCAATGGACCACACTCAATGCAATCTTTATGATTAAAATGGCCTGGAACGTAGCCAAAACTGCAGAGGGACCATAGCTCAGTGGCAGAGCACATGGTTTTCATGAAGAAGGTTCCAGGTTCAATTCCTGGCATCTTCAGCTACAAGGAGCAGGAAGCATGTGATGTGGAGTCCCTTTGCTGGATTCCCTGCGGAGCTGTTACCAGTCAAATTGGCCAATAGTGACATAGATGGATAAATAGTTTGATTTAGTGTAAGGCAGATTCCTGCGTTGCTTAAAACTCTCCCCGCCCCATCTGAAACCATAAGGTCAGCACGCATCTTTCTGCAATGTAACTGCTCTCTGCTTCTGGTACACAGAATTGTGGATTACATGGGGGTGGTCATATTTTTGTTTCCTTCCAATCCCATGGTTCCATAAACACATTTACTTGCCAAATACTGCTGTCCAGGACTTTGCCCTGACACTGAGGTCCTCAAGCAAGTCACAACTACTTTTTTTAATAGGTTCCCCATAGAAGATATTAGCAACCCCTTGTTCCAAATTTAGGTGCTAGGCAAAAACATGGTGGCTTTCCCCACTTGAAGCGATATCAGTGGGGGAAAAGAACATGAGAGGGGGTTGGGTGACATATAAGGATTTATTAAAAGAAAAAGACCGTGAACTTATATTAAAGAGGTTTGAAGAATTGTTGTTGTTGTTGTTTAGTCGTTTAGTCGTGTCCGACTCTTCGTGACTCTATGGACCAGAGCACGCCAGGCACTCCTGTCTTCCACTGCCTTCCGCAGTTTGGTCAGACTCATGTTGGTAGCTTCGAGAACACTGTCCAACCATCTCGTCCTCTGTCATCCCCTTCTCCTTGTGCCCTCCATCTTTCCCAACATCAGGGTCTTTTCCAGGGAGTCTTCTCTTCTCATGAGGTGGCCAAAGTATTGGAGCCTCAGCTTCAGGATCTGTCCTTCCAGTGAGCACTCAGGGCTGATTTCCTTCAGAAAGGATAGGTTTGATCTTCTTGCAGTCCATGGGACTCTCAAGAGTCTCCTCCAACACTATAATTCAAAAGCATCAATTCTTCGGCAATCAGCCTTCTTTATGGTCCAGCTCTCACTTCCATACATCACTACTGGGAAAACCATAGCTTTAACTATACAGACCTTTGTCGGCAAGGTGATGTCTCTGCTTTTTAAGATGTTGTCTAGGTTTGTCATTGAAGAGTTAGGTCAACAAATAACAGAGTGGTTACAATATTTTCAACTCAATGAAGTATTTAAGGAAGAAAAAAAGGATCGGTTTTTCCGTATCAAACCTCGCAATTTGAGAATTACTAGGGAATAACAACAAAGTAAGTTCCAGAATGTATAAATTGTTATTAGAATGGGAAACCAAAGACGAGCAGGTGAAGTCGGTGATGATTCACTGGGCAGCTCCTCATTCCTGATGTGGAAGATTAGCTATAGCATGGATATATATAAAGCTGTTGCCTTACACAGAGTCCTGCTATTACTCCTAGTGTTAGCTCGCCGGGATCTTGGCAGAGATCTTTCCTTGTCTGTTTAACAGGGAATGCTTGGGCATGATCTAGAGGTCTTCTACATGCAACACATGGGCTCTGTTGCTGAGCTACAGCTCCTGCCCTTGTGGCAACTGACAAATCTGTCTTTTAAAATATATTAGTTAGATGAACCACTTAGGACAGAGCAGCACAAGGAATCAGGTAGATCTGGCAGTGATGTACTGAATGAAGACAAACTACAGCCAGTGCAGCCCTTTTATAAGACATTTAAGAAATGATTACATGGAACCACATGACTTACCAAGAGTGTCTTGACATGTTTACACTCTCATGCTAGGCATTGCTTTATTCTCTACTCTACACAAATGTGATAAGGAAGTCTGTCTGGGGTGTCTCAAACCCTTCGGTGATTTTCACTCTTCCAAACAGTATATAATTCACCTGCTGTCTATCAAGCTGCTTACACAGCCGGAAAAGACATTAACTATGTATTAATTCTTGAAATCCACAGGGAAACAGCAGCATTTCTAGTATTTACTAAATGAAGCTGTGAGGATTAAGCTGTGGAGTTGGGAAGGAAACAGAGGAAGGGCTGTTTATGGGGAAATGAAAGTTTGAGCAAAGATTTGCACTGTTGAGCATCACGTCTATTCAGTATTAGTTTTCAGAACTAATATATAAATTAAGAATAAGGAGCTGGTGGTCTTCTCAGCTGGAGCTGATGGCAGTTGGGGTCCAGCAATATCTGGAAGGCCACAGGTTCCCACTCCTGGTATAAAACTGTATATATGCTATGCAGATAGAACAAAAAACAACTCAACAGTGGTATGTTTGATAAGGCTCTGGATCCTCAGTAACTATGTATAGCTCAGTCCAAAAATCCTGTGTGCAAAAAAGCTCTGCGCATTCACATCTGCCTCAGGATGGAGCTATGCATTTGCCCTATTATTTGGAGAGTTGGTCTTGGAGGACAGACCTAGCCAACGATCAGGGATTATGGGAATTGTAGTCAGTCCAGCAATATTTGGAAGGCCAGAGGTTCTCCTTTCCGTAGGGAGCTACATACAACAAGGCTATGGACAGGCCCATGCAGAGGTGGGAGGCTGCTGGGTACACTTGCCGTGGGACTTGGAGGGCTAAGGGGCCCTGCCAGGGGCCTGTTGGACTTATACTGTCATGCCAAGAAGGCCCTGAGCCTCCCAGGCTACGGATATTCTCCTTTAAGGCAATTGGCTACTTTGCAACAGCATAAAGAAAGTTCAGTTTCTTCCTCTCTCACTCTTTTTTAATGTGCACCCTTCAGCGGCTGATTGTGTACAATCAAATATAGCTCTACTCAGAAACTCAAGGAACAACCCAATAACCTTGAGAGGAGGAAGTACCTACGTAAGCAAATATCTGAAAGCATGCTTCACCACAGGTCAGCAATGTGCAAAGAAACAGATAGTTAAAGATTGTCACAGGGAGCGCTGCTGCTGCGAACAGAACTTTACTCTGGAATGTAATGGATGGAACGATCTTTCCTAACCACCATTTGTCCGAGTTTCCATGAAGATCAATATCTTATAATGGGGGGTGGCTGTGATTTCCTGCTGCCTCCAATTCCATTTCACCATTAGCTGCCCATCCTTCCTCCTTTTGCTATTCTCACTTTCTCTCAGTTTTTAAGGTCTTGATTAATCTTGACACACTCATTCTTTTTTTAAAAAGTTGTCATTGATTACCATATAACTTCATCAAGCCTTGCTGCAGCAACCCTACTCATTCCCACTTTCGGGTGCTGCATGAGGGGTGGCCATTTAGAAATCACCAGAAAACAAGACAAAAAGAGGTGGCGATTTGCATTAAAATTGTATAGATGCAAATTTAGAAATGCTATAAACGAAATATAACACAATATATCTGACCATAGTGGGGAAGGCTGTGAGGAAGACCCGTGTGCCTGATTAGTCTGCTGTCTGAGGGGCTTGATGGGCAATTTCAAGTCCCCTGGTGCTCTCCCTTCCTAGGGTTCTTGGACTGGACAGCACTTCAAATAGAGGACACTATTCCACAGAGGACTGCCCTCTGTCTGTCCTTCAAATAGTGGACTGTTCTTTGTAAAGGAGGACACATGGCCACCCTAGGCTATAGTAGTGTTATAGATACTAATAGCAATCAAGAAATCAAAGCAAACATCCATAGAGATAAAGAGGTTAAAAGTCTCTAGTCTAGAGGATTCCCAGAGGCATCTGGTTAGCTACTGTGAGAACAGGATGTTGGGCTTAGATGGGCCATTGGGCTGATCTAGCAGGCTCTTTTCTATGTCCTTATGTTATTTTAGTTGGGGGCTGGATGAAGGATTGATGCATCAGTGGTAAAAACTTCTCTTAGCAAAGGATTCCTGTACAAAAAAGAAAAAGAAAGAAAGAAAGAAAGAAAGAAAGAAAGAAAGAAAGAAAGAAAGAAAGAAAGAAAGAAAGAAAGAAAGAAAGGTGCCTGACCTTTACTCTAATTCCTTCCTCTCTTCCGAGCCAGATTTCATGATGGGGCTGGGGATCGCCCGCAGCACAATGTTTATGTGGCATCAGCTCTGAAGTGCCCTTGACAGAAGCAAATAAAGCTTGCATTAATGGACCCCTGGAATACGTTCAGAGCTGGCACTCTTGACACAAAAGTAAATTACAGAATAATTTTGCCTCATTCCTGGATGGGATTCAAGTACTGCACAGAAGAGAAAACAGCATGAAGCCTGCTCAGGAAAACCTATAATGTAGAAGAAGGATTTTTATTCTGTTGTGCTGGGAATCCTATCCCGCTTCCTCAACCTCCCAAATAATCACTGTCCTCAATTGCCAGAGGGACTGAGGAGTTTTGTTGGAATGAAACACAATACAAATCACTGCCAAGATGCAGCAGCAGAAAGGCAGATTTTGCCTTATACTGGGTCCTGAGAGAAATTGAATTCCTGCCTAGGCCCGGCCCTCTGAAGAGGCAAGGTGAGGCATCTGCCTCGAGCAGCAGAAGCTCAAGAAGCAGCACCCACATTGCCTCTGCTGCCCCTTCCCGCTCCCCACTGCATCTGCTGACAGTGGAAAAGTGGCACTGGTTTCTGATGAGATCTTGCCAGAAGCTGGCACCACTGCTGGTGCTTTGTGGGCGCTGCTGCGTCATGCAGGTAAGGGAGCTGTGGCACCAGCAGCAGGGGAGCAGGAGCCGCGAAATGGGATGTGCTGTTCCTGTTCCTGCCCTTAGTTATTCTCACAGTATTGGAAGGCCATGATGAATTTGTGAATATTCCCTTTATCCAATCCTTTTCAAACCTCCCCACCACACTGTCTGGCCTGCTGCTGTATGAACACAGAAACAACCCTCTTCAGAATTGCTGGCTGGTGGTAGCAAAGGCTGTGTGAAATCAGGAAAGGGACTCATGTTTCCCCCTGCTTTTTACATGGTCTCTGTCCCCTGTGTTTGTTCCACGTGCCAACACGATTCCTCAGGCCCAGGAAGAGGTACGCTGTCTCTAGCAGGATTTTAGCTGCTTTGTTCCCTTGGAAGAAGGATGATGCTTTCTCATTGTCCTGTCAACACAACAGGGGCACAGGAGAAAGTGTTTGCAGAAGCCTCTTGTTAAGCTATGTATAAGCCTCCTTCGTTGCAAATTGTCTCACGGGACCCAACAGAAACAAAACAGTCCTTGGTTAGCTCCTCTGAGAGGACATTGAAGGAAGGGAAGGATTGAGATACAGCAGATCTTTGGGCTGGTGGTGCCCAGGCTATCGCTTTACTATAATATTAGAAGACTATACCAAATATTAACTAGCATTAACCAGTCCTCCGCAGAATGGACGTTGAAGGGTGTGGGAACGTTTTTGTGGCTGTGCATGATATTGGCCTGGCAATATCCTTGAGCACATGTAGCACTTTGGATTTCAAGATAGGCAAGTAAACTGGCAAAACTTATCAGCTCAGGGCTACATAAATACCTAGACCTTAAAAAAAAATACACAAAGATCTTCTGGGACAAAGCAGTAATGAAGAATATCAAATACAAAGGGCCTCAAGATGAGTCAGGCCCAGTCCTACCATTAGGAAAAGTGAGGTGGATGCCTCAGGCAGCTATTTTGGTTGTCATGAAAGGGCAGCAAAATGTGAGGTGTTTAAATGATTATTATTGTATTTTTACTTCTCTACTTCAGGTGCCAAAATAACTTGGCCAGCCTTGTATACTATGCCCTTTGCCTTAGGGAGGGAAGCCCCATTTGTTAATCTACCTCAGGTAGCAAAGTTTCTTGAGTCTTTTCAGAGAGGAACCAGTTCCACATTGAGGTCCCTGGGATGGCTGGGGAGGGGGGCATTTGAAAAGTGCTGAAGATCAGTATTACTGCTAATCCAATAAAGCAGGGGTCAGCAACGTGGCACATGCAGGTGTACGTGTGTCCAACGGTACCTGCTATGGTGCCTGTGAAAGTCTTAGTAAACATTCCATGAAAAACCTACAGTGTATGAGAAACTGTTTTCTCTTCCTACTCAGTTCCTGTTTGCACTGGCTCAGTTTCTCCTACATTAAACATGCCCTCTTCAACATGCCCACATTTGACTGGATGTCAGGACTGAATACCCACTCATGCATCTGTTCTGAACCAAGAGGTGAAAAGAGCTTGTCTCTGTGAGTGAACATGGCGATGGCTGGTGTAGGTGCCTTCCCCCACTGATGTCTGTACTTAGGGTTGCCATATGATTTTGGCGAATTTCCTAAAAAAAATAGCTTACATCTTTGCAACATCTTGAGGGGGGAATTTAGTTTGTAAGCTATTTTTTTTAGGAAATTCACCAAAATCTACACTTCCAACATGGGCTGCCATACATCTGGATTTACCCACACATTTTAAAAGCAATTCTGCCCTGTTTCTGATGGCCGAATCCCAGCTGTGTCTGATGTATGGCGGCCCCACACTAGTTAGTGTTCCTGCCTCTTTTTCTGCTCTTTTATAAGTGGCAGCCATTTTGTGTTATGCCATGGCAGCCATTTTGTGACTGCCACTGAACATTCCAAATGTGCCCACTGGCCCCAAACAGTTGGCAAAACCCTGTGCTAGAAGGAAGCATTAGGTCTTCTCTGCTAGCAAACAATGAAATTGTGCAATAGAGAGCTTGTTTTATCTGCATGTGGTGAAAAGAGGGTTAGGTTAATATTATTTTATTCATGTTGTGAGAAGCAGAACAGGCAAAACTGAGAGCTCCCAATTTGTAACCCACCTCTTTCCCCTGATTCTCCTTCGCATTACTGAACAAAACACAAAATATTTTATTGGCACGACAAGATTATCCCTGAACAGCCGCCAAAATATAAAGGGTATAAAGGAATGAGCTGCTCTGGTTTCTTTCAAATCTTGACCTACTGCTGTTGGGATACAACTATATGAGGTTTCAAGTTACATCAAACCCTTCATTTTTCAGGTGTCACAGTAAATAATTACACTGTGCTGCAGCTATGTAACCATACACATTTAATCATCCGTGCATCCACACATTTAGCAAAAATTCACTGCAGCCTATGTACAAAACCACAGTGCTTGATTACCAGGGAAGATACAAAATATATGCAAATATTTCCACACATAAGTACATCCTTAGAGCAAACAGTTCGGAAAAAGTTAAACATCGGGTGCTTGCCATTGTTTTAATGATTCATGAAGCTAAGAATCTCTTGTTAATCCACTGTTGTTTAAATCTGGTCCTGAATTTCAGTTCTTAGGACTTGTGTTGACTATAGCTGCAAAAGTTTGCCTATACTGATACCTTTAGCTGAAACACCCAGAATATATTGCAGTATCTTATCCCCTCTCTCACTTTCTAGTCTGTACTCCGTAAGGAAATTGGCAGGTTGTTCCTAATCATGTAGAAACACAGGTAGGGAGGCAACTCTAACTGCTGAAGGGGTCCATGGGTGAGGAGTGCAGAACTCTCCCCCCACTTGCCACTTTCCTCCTGTCAGCACTGGATGTCAACTGAGGATAAAAGTGCTGTGTGTGTGTGTGTGTGTGTGTGTGTGTGTGTGTGTGCGCGCGCGCTAAGGTTGCCATATTCCTAAAAGGGGAGTGGGGATTCCCAAAGTTGTTGAATTTTTTTTTGCAAAATCTTAAAAAAACTCAATTTCTGCCCGGATGCTGTTTACGAGGGATGAATACCAGCTATGTCTGGGAAATTCCAGACATATGGCAACCCTAGTTTGTGCAAATTCTGAATCTATAAACTGTGGGCTGACTGTTGCTAACAACGAACTCTTCTTACTATAAACATGCAATTTTGCTATAATCAGGCCTAGTTTATCTATTACTATAGAACTGGTAATATAGGGACAAAATTTGTGTGGGTGTGCTCAAGTTCCCCCACTTCTGAGTTTATTTAAAATCATCATTTGACCCAACCCAAATTCTTCGGAATGTAAATGAAATAAAGTCAAGGAACAGTAATATATAATCTACGTTTATTAATTAACAACCACCATTCCTAGGAACCATAACATGTAAAAAGCAAGGAAGTAAACAAAGAGAAAGTAATAATGATACCATATGCATCTGTACATGTCCATGCCTTTTATTTCTAAGGTTCCTAGTTCCTACTTGTTGGTGTGTGTTTTTGCACTATACCTTGTAAAAAAAAAAATTTCCACCCAAGGCCTGCTTTGATTCCCAGGTCTTTATTCACTCTGTGCACAGTCCCATTAATCCCAATGGTTTCTGCATGCATGGTCACCCCTGGAGGATTGCAACATCAAGTGGTGACTTGTCTAATACCACAGATAGAACTTTATTTTCACCTTATATCACACGTTGCCTTTCAGCAGAGTAACTTCATACAAGCAGCTGTGTTACCTAATCTTTAGTAATTATGTTAAATACATGTAAGCAGTATGTGTGTATGAGCCCTGTGTAAGAGATGTCATAAGAGGGAGTGGGTAATAGTTTCCCCCACTTTGGTTTGTTGTGCCTGCTCTATTTCATTTGCTTTCGGTATCAGAGAAGTCACCATGTTTGATGAGCAGTGAAAAGAGACAATAATATCTGCCTCTGGACGACGTGAGAAAGGCATGGTAATAGAAGTCACCTGTGGTTAGCAGGAATTTCTTCAAGGGTACCTAGCCCAAAACATTTTGCTGCCAGTAGTATAAAGGAGGGCACCCCTCAATCCATGGATGGAATTGAACTGGACTAGCATTTGAATCTTAATTCAACACTGGTAATGGAACAGCATCTTCCACAGCATCTGATGGGCTAGTTTAGTGGGTGGTACACACCAATCTACCTCCCTGCATCTCACTGTTGCTGCCTGCCTCTCAGCATCTGCTGCCTGACCTCACTCTGCCTAACAATAGGGCCAGTCTTGCAACCTAGCAGGGAAGTTCTGTAAACTGGGTCTTTGTTTTGTTCTTACCTCTTGGAACACCTGTATGCCAATAATTTGTGGCGGTTGTTGGGGGTTGTAAATAATCTCTTCCACGGCAAGTCTTTAGCACAAGCAGTTTTGAGAGAAATGGTTAAACATCAGGAATGTAAAGATTTAATGATTCATGAAGCAAAGTATCACTGCCTGCCTGCCCCGATGCATTTGCTTTCCACTTTGATTCTTTAGTGATAGAGGTCTGGCCTGGAACCCAATACCATATTATGTTGTTTGGTTTGTGTCTGAGGCAGTTTATTATTAATAATATAAACAAACCAATTCTGCCTGCAACCTTAGTTGCTAAGCGGAGGAGTGTTTTGTTTGGAGATGAATGAAAGGCCAGTGAGGGGAAAAACAAGAGGGTGAGGGCCAAGAGGAGAGTGGGCCTTAAGGAGTACTTAGCTGGTGTCCAAGGCCTTGGAAAAAGGAACCATTCTCAAAATAGTGTTCCAGACCAGGCAAATGACACTCTCTTTGGGTCATGAAGAAATGGTACTCAAGAGCACTAGACTGGAGACAGCAACTCCTTACTGCTCCCCCCTTCCCCAAGAGATAAGCTGGCCAGGAGTGGGGAATTTGCCATCCTCCCCCCCCCCCCAATGTTGCCAGATTACAAGTCCCATCACCTCTGACCATTGGCCATGCTGGCAGGGGCTGATGGAAGTTGGAATCCAGTGGCATCAAGAGGACCACAGGTTCCCCACTCCTGCAGTGGGAAGATCCATAGGCACTCCTATGAGGGACAATTCCTTGTTAGAAGAAAGTACTGGAGTATTATGCTGATTTTGTATTAAATCTGTAAGTTTAGAATAAAGGCAAGCCCTTGTCCAAATAGACATGACTAGTCTTTCATTTTGTTTCTATTTTGCCGATAATAGTTATTTTAAATAGTTACAGATTGTGAAATACAGTAACAATGCAAAAAATACAAAAATGTACAGCATTTATAAACACATATACCATTGCAAAGGATTTATATGGTTTGAAGTCTGTGTCATATTGCATCTTCATAAAATGGATGTAAAGAGAAAAAGCTCCCAAATAAAATGGCACCTTTAAGGCAGGAATGAACGGGATCCTGTTCACAGGGTGAATTCAAAAATCCCTCACCCACGTGGGTCAGCTTTGACAGATGGTCAGGACCACCCACTTGTTAATCACCAGAAATCAGGTTAGTGACACTTGTCAAAGTTCAAAGGAGGTCACTGTTACAACAACCTCCTCTGAAGATGCACTTTCAGCATTAGCTGACTGGAGGCATTCGTCTTTAAGAGGCTTGCTGTAACTGATCCGTGGCTACAGAGAACCCCTTGGAAGTATCTGCAGAAGAGGAAATGCTTCATTTTTCATGGGATGCTGCACTTTGAATCCAAACCGCTTCATCTGGAGAGGGAAAATGCTCTATTTAATTTTTTTTAATTTCAAATTCAGAATGAGGCAATTTTGTTTTTAGAGTAACTTTTAATTGCTTCTTCATCCCAGAATCCTAGATGTAACATAATACTTACAAGCACCTAGAAGACTAAATTCAGTCTACAATCTCCATCTATAGACTATGGCTTGTGCTACAAGTGGAGAAAGTTGGAGACATGTCCTCTTGCCTTATCCTGTTTCCCTTCCTCAATGGCCATAGGGAATCCCTGTGCCTCTTAGAAGGAAGGCAGGAGTCATTGAGAGAAAGGGCTTGCCCAATTTCTGTCACTCTGAGTTCCAGGAAAGCCTTTAACAACTCCTGGGAAGTTCGCCATTGCTCTCCTGCTGCTAGGGGGAACAAGGCCAGAGAGCTGCACTCCCCAAAACCCTGTCATGTTCTTGATGGAGAACTGTTGACAGAGAGACTTCATTGCCAAAGCACAAAAATAACACAACCACAAGTATATTAAACCACAAGTGTAATACAACTTCTTAAACTGTATGTTATTTATGTATTTGTTTTCTTTATATATGTATTTATTTTTAAATATTTCTACATGGAATTTTTTATTGGTCTATAAGTCACTTTGAGATTTTTTTGTATGTCTCAGGCTGCAATATATGTGGAGTTAGAGGCAGGGCTGAGGAGCACTGGAAGAGCTGGCAAATTTTATCCTTGTTCTGCTTCCTCTTCAGAGAGTGGAGGGGTGGGTGCCTGGAGGGCAGCGACTGAGGAGGGAGCACAAGGTGAGCTGAGCTTGTAGGTTTTGAGGGTTTGTCTTTTTGGGGCTGTGTGTGATTAAGTTTGTGTGCTTATTTGTTTCCTTATTTGTTTGTGTGTTTCCCAGGCTTGTGTGTGCGAGAGAGTTTGTTTCTGGCTTGTGTGTGTGTGTTTGTCTGGTGACTAGCTGTGGGCGGAGCAAATCAGTGCCTGGAGGGCAGCGACTGAGGAGGGAGCACAAGGTGAGCTGAGCTTGTAGGTTTTGAGGGTTTGTCTTTTTGGGGCTGTGTGTGATTAAGTTTGTGTGCTTATTTGTTTCCTTATTTGTTTGTGTGTTTCCCAGGCTTGTGTGTGCGAGAGAGTTTGTTTCTGGCTTGTGTGTGTGTGTTTGTCTGGTGACTAGCTGTGGGCGGAGCTAATCAGTGCCTGGAGGGCAGAGACTGAGGAAGTAGGCAAAAGGTGAGCTGAGCTTGTAGGGCGGAGCTAATCAGTGCCTGGAGGGCAGCGACTGAGGAGGGAGCACAAGGTGAGCTGAGCTTGTAGGTTTTGAGGGTTTGTCTTTTTGGGGCTGTGTGTGATTAAGTTTGTGTGCTTATTTGTTTCCTTATTTGTTTGTGTGTTTCCCAGGCTTGTGTGTGCGAGAGAGTTTGTTTCTGGCTTGTGTGTGTGTGTTTGTCTGGTGACTAGCTGTGGGCGGAGCTAATCAGTGCCTGGAGGGTAGCGGCGCGCGCCTAGTGGCGCGCGCAGTTTGACCTATCTTTTAAATTGAGGAGAGCTAGTCTCAAACGTTTACTTGGGGAGACCTAGGCTTCTTTTTTGTGTGTCCTGACTTCAAGCTTCAAGATGGAGGGTGAGGGAACAACTGTAGTCGCCTGCAATTCCTGCGCAATGTTTGCCTTCTTGCCAAAGGATGTAGGCAGCTACACCTGCAGCAAGTGCAAGTTGGTTGCCCTACTAGAAGACAAGGTCCGGCAACTTCAGGAGGGGGAAGGAACAACTGTAGTCGCCTGTAATTCCTGCGCAATGTTTGTCTTCTTGCCAAAGGTTGTAGACAGCTACACCTGCAGCAACTGCAAGTTGGTTGCCATACTCGAAGACAAGGTCCAGCAACTTCAGGCCCGTGTATCTACGCTCCAGAAAATTAAAGAGCTGGAGCTTTTCTTGGATGCAGCAGAGCACACTGTCTCCACCAAGCAGGAGACAGGGCACATCCCTGAGGAGGAGATCAGTTCCCCAACTCAGGAGCCAGATGTATGGAGGAATGTGACTCACAGAAGTAGAATGCCCAGGGATCGCTCTGAGTGTTTAGAACTACAAAATCAATTTGAAGTGCTCTCAAATCTGGAAGATGAAGACCAGACTCCATTGGAAGATCTCTCCCTCATCACAGTTGATGAGGTATATGAAGACGAGCAGCATAGTCAGTCCTCCGGGAATGTGCAGGCGACCTTGGAAGGGACAGCACGTGTAAGAATCCCGACCAAGCCTAAGAGGAGACGTGTAGTGGTGATAGGGGATTCCCTACTGAGGGGTACCGAAGCAGTGATCTGTGGGCCTGACAAGATGTCTCGAGAGGTATGCTGTCTCCCCGGGGCCAAGATCCATGATGTTACAGAACGGCTGCAAGGAATAATAAAACCTACGGATAAAAACCCCTTCCTTTTAGTCCATGTGGGAACCAATGACACCGCAAGCCATAGCCTCCAGAAGATCAAAAGTGATTATGAGGCTCTGGGCAGGAAGCTGAAGCAATTAAATGCACAAATTGTCATCTCATCTGTCCTCCCAGTTGAACGCCGTGGCCCAGGAAGAGAGGGGAAAATAGGAGAAGTGAACAACTGGCTTCGCAAATGGTGCCGGCAGGAACGGTTTGGATTCTTAGATCACGGCCTGCAGTTTCTTGAAGATGGACTTCTGGCAAGTGATGGGCTGCACCTCACAAGGGTTGGGAGGAATGTTTTTGCCAACAATCTCAAAAACCTCATCAGGAGGGCTTTAAACTGACTTATGTGGGGGAGGGAGACAGTGGTCCTGAAGGTAGGAGTCTATCAAATGCTGAAGATGATCATCCAAAAGTCAAGGACCAACTGGAGCAAACAGCACACAGACCTAGTGGTGGGAGGAAAAAATCCTTAAGTAGGAGACTAGGGGGAATGATCAATGGTTTTCAATGTCTGTATACAAATGCACAGAGCATGGGAAATAAACAAGATGAACTTGAGCTCTTGATACAGCAAACTAAATACGACATAATAGGCATCACTGAAACCTGGTGGGATGAGTCTCATGATTGGAATGTAGTAATAGAGGGATACAATCTATTTCAGAGAAATAGACCAAACAGGAAAGGAGGAGGAGTGGCATTATATGTCAGGGATGTGTATACCTGTGAAGAGATCCATGATTTAAAACTTCAAAGCCAAATTGAGAGTATCTGGGTCAAAATTAAGGGAGAGAAAAATAACAGTGATCTCATTGTGGGAGTTTACTATAGATCCCCGAGCCAAACTGAGGACATAGATGATGCCTTCCTGGAACAGATGACCAAGCATTCAAAAGGAAATGAGATAGTAGTAATGGGGGATTTCAACTATCCTGATATTTGTTGGATGTCAAACTCAGCCAAGAGCATAAGGTCAAACAGATTCCTCACTGGCCTTGCAGACAACTTCATTGTCCAGAAAGTGGTAGAAGCAACAAGAGGATCAGCCATTTTAGATCTGGTCCTAACCAATAGTGATGACCTGGTTAGTGGGGTAGAAGTGGCAGGATCATTAGGTGGGAGTGATCATGCTCTTCTGGAGTTTATTATACATCAGAAAGGAGCAACCAAGCATACTAAGACTCAAATTCTAGACTTTAAGAAAGCCGACTTCAGAAAACTTAGGGAAATGCTGGATGTGATCCCATGGTCAGTAATACTAAAAGGGATGGGAGTTCATGATGGATGGGAGTTTGTTAAAAGGGAGATATTAAAAGCACAACTTCAAGCAGTACCAATGCGACGAAAACATGGAAGGTGCCTAAAGAAGCCAGGGTGGCTATCTAAAGAACTTTTAACTGAGTTAAGATTTAAAAGGGATATGTACAAGAAATGGAAAAAGGGGAAAACCACCAGAGAGGAATTCAAACAAATAGCCAGCACATGTAGAGACAAAGTCAGAAAAGCTAAAGCACAGAATGAACTCAGGCTTGCTAGAGAGGTTAAAAGCAATAAAAAGAGTTTTTATGGGTATGTCCGTAGCAAAAGGAAGAACAAGGAAACAGTGGGGTCACTTAGAGGAGAAGATGGTGAAATGCGAACAGGGGACGCAGAAAGGGCAGAACTCCTCAATACCTTCTTTGCCTCAGTCTTCTCCAAAAAAGAAAACAATGCCCGACCTGAAGAATATGGAGCAGATGATTCAGCAGGGGAAACACAGCCCAGAATAAGTAAGGAGGTAGTACAAGAACACTTGGCTAGTTTAGATGTATTCAAGTCTCCAGGGCCAGATGAACTACATCCCAGAGTATTAAAAGAACTGGCAGAGGTGATTTCAGAACCACTGGCAGTAATCTTTGAGAATTCCTGGAAAACAGGTGAAGTCCCAGCAGACTGGAGGAGGGCAAATGTTGTCCCTATCTTCAAAAAGGGGAAAAGAGAGGACCCAAACAATTACCGCCCAGTCAGCCTGACATCAATACCAGGAAAGATTCTAGAGCAGATCATTAAGCAAACGGTCTGTGAGCACCTAGAAAGGAACGCTGTGATCACTAAAAGTCAGCATGGGTTTCTGAAAAATAAGTCATGTCAGACTAATCTGATCTCATTTTTTGACAGAATTACAAGCCTGGTAGACGAAGGGAACACTGTGGATGTAGCCTATCTTGATTTCAGCAAGGCCTTTGACAAGGTGCCCCATGATATTCTTGTAAAGAAGCTGGTAAAATGCGGGCTAGACAATGCTACCATTCAGTGGATTTGTAACTGGCTGACTGACCGAACCCAAAGGGTGCTCATCAATGGCTCCTCTTCATCCTGGAGAGAAGTGACTAGTGGGGTGCCACAGGGTTCTGTCTTGGGCCCAGTCTTATTCAACATCTTTATCAATGACTTGGATGATGGGCTTGAGGGCATCCTGATCAAGTTTGCAGATGACACCAAATTGGGAGGGGTGGCTAATACCCCAGAGGACAGGATCACACTTCAAAATGACCTTAACAGATTAGAGAACTGGGCCAAGGCAAACAGGATGAATTTTAACAGGGAGAAATGTAAAGTACTACACTTGGGCAAAAAAAATGAAAGGCACAAATACAGGATGGGTGATACCTGGCTTGAGAGCAGTACAAGTGAAAAGGATCTAGGAGTCTTGGTAGACCACAAACTTGACATGAGTCAACAGTGTGATGCAGCAGCTAAAAAAGCCAATGCAATTCTGGGCTGCATCAATAGGAGTATAGCATCTAGATCAAGGGAAGTAATAGTACCACTGTATTCCGCTCTGGTCAGACCCCACCTGGAATAATGTGTCCAGTTCTGGGCACCACAGTTCAAGAAGGATATTGACAAGCTGGAACGTGTCCAGAGGAGGGCAACCAAAATGGTCAAAGGCCTGGAAACGATGCCTTATGAGGAACGGCTTAGGGAGCTGGGTATGTTTAGCCTGGAGAAGAGAAGGTTAAGGGGTGATATGATAGCCATGTTCAAATATATAAAAGGATGTCATATAGAGGAGGGAGAAAGGTTGTTTTCTGCTGCTCCAGAGAAGCGGACACGGAGCAATGGATTCAAACTACAAGAAAGAAGATTCCACCTAAACATTAGGAAGAACTTCCTGACAGTAAGAGCTGTTCGACAGTGGAATTTGCTGCCAAGGAGTGTGGTGGAGTCTCCTTCTTTGGAGGTCTTTAAGCAGAGGCTTGACAGCCACCTGTCAGGAATGCTTTGATGGTGTTTCCTGCTTGGCAGGGGGTTGGACTGGATGGCCCTTGTGGTCTCTTCCAACTCTGTGATTCTGTGATTCTGTGATTCTGTGATTCTGGGTGCTGGGAACACACCCTAGAGGCCTTCCACAGTCAACCACAATCCCATTATTAATGCATTCAGCAGCTATGGAGCCATTATCGCTAATGGTGCCACAAAGGACTGGGTTCTGGTGGTAAAGTGGGGGTGGGAAGAGCTGGAGTTAATTCTCAACTGAACAGGAGAGGTAGTTGCATATGCTGAGCAGTTCAAGCAGCCAAGAGTTCCTTCACCAGAGAGTAGTTGAGTTTCCCTTCCCGCAATGACCTTTCACAGGGTAGATATGTATCAGCATTGCTGAGCTAGGAGTGCATTTCTAATTCGCTGCTGCATGGAAGCTCATCTTCTTCCATTGTGATTCTTAGGTAAGAATCCCATACTACCTGGAGCCTGTGGCTCTATAACAAGGGTTGTCTGGTCGTGACTTGGAAGTGGAGGTCTCCAACCTTGGGCAAGAGAGGGTGCAGCCACCATGCCATCTGTCCCATTGCTCCACTAATCAAGTCAACCACCCCACCCCCCTCTCTTCCCAGTAACAACAACGACATTCATACCCCACTTTTCCTCCAAGGAGCTCAAGGTGGCATGCGTAGTTCTCACCCCTGTCCATTTTATCCTTGCAAAAACCTGTGAGGTAGGTTAGGCTGAGAGACAATGGCTGTGTACACGTTATGGGCTTAAAATGCAGCTTTATCTCAATTCAGATCGAAGCTAGTTTGGGGGGGAATGCATCAAAGTATTTACTAAGTAATTTCGGGATAGATATGGATTGTGGCTAATGTGTACCATGCTTCCTGGTTGGGGGCACACTGGATGCAGAGTAAACAGTAGTGTGTATACAGCCTATGGGTGGCCCAAGATCACTTAGCAAACTTCATGGCTAAGTAATTGGACCACAACACCACACCAGGGTGACAGAGGACCAGTGAGGATATGGGCAAAGATTGAAAGACAGGTGCATTGGGGGGCAGGACTTTTGTTGGAGGGGGCAGAACCAATGTGATTGGTCAGTTAGTTAAGTATTTCTGTTGTTTTACGGCCATGGACAGGTAGTGGGAAAGGGCAGGAGGTCCATCAGCTGTCTGAATATTCTTTTTCTGTCTTCAAAAAAAGGTCCTGCTTGCGAGTTGACACACATTTCACGTAATACAAATAATGTTTATTGCAGGCATGTCCAACAGGTGGATCGACCCGAACCCCCCAAAAATGGGCCTTCCTCCTTCCTAAAAAAAGCTCAATAACTTTGAACTGAACCCCAAAAAGGGGGGTAGATCACTGCCAGTTTTTAATTCTGTGAGTAGATCGCAGTCTCTTGGGAGCTGGCCACCCCTGGTTTATTGTATATAAAGTCCTTCAACAAGCTAGGTCCTGCCCAGTATGAAAGAAATGGGCTCTGCCTGCTATCAAGCTTATTATCTACATGTCAACACCTTGAGGACAGGTGAAAGAACAGAAAAGGAATGGCGGGGGAGAGGAAAGAAGAGGCAGAGACTGAAGGGCAAAGGCTCAAGGGAAGAGGTCCATTTTCATATGCAGTGTAAACAAGGACAAGAAAGGAAAAGTGCAGATGTGAGGGAGGTAGTGAGTGTCAGAGAAAAGGGGCAGCCAGAGAGAAAGAACAAGAAGAGTGTGACATAGAGGAAGCAAACTGGGGCAGAGGTGATGGAGAGGGTAAATAGAGAGAAAGGGGAGATGTAGATAAAGGGAAGGACAAAGAGATTTGTAAACAGAAACTATAGTAGCTTAAACTAGGCCCCACAAAGAAACAACAGCCAAAGCAAGAAGTGCAGCAAAGAAGAAATGTAGGCAAAGGAAGATTTAGCACAAACATATACTGTACAGCGATATAAATTCACATGTTGTTTTAATCATTACAGCAACCCTGTAGAATAAGTCATGAGACTGAGATTTTCCGAAGGCCAGGCAGTGACTTCATGGCAGAGGTGAGATTTGAATCAGGGTGTCACTCTACTTAGATTTATTATTACAAGTTTTTATTTCATTTATGGCTGCAAAGTGGGCCCCCCTCCCAACCCTGCACAAAGGTAGAATTGACAACACTCATTTATTCATTTATTTAAAACTGTGATCAGCAGCATAGCTATCTCCACCCACGCCCAAGCAGAAAGGCTATCCCACATCAATTACACCCTCCACCAGGAGTGTAGCTTAGAGCTAGCTGGAGCATTGTGTTCCATCTATAATGTGGTTTGAACATACGTATTTCATGACTTGTTTTGTTTGTGCTGAATGCTCCTAAGTTGAGGAAGCTAGCATGGAGCCATCTTGTCCTGACCACCCTGACAACATGTTCCCATTGGCTTTCTCCTCTGGATTCCAATTGAATCTCCTGCCCGTCCCTAAAACCTTGTCATCACCTTTACTTTGAGCTTGGAAAGGAGACCCACAAGGTGGATTTTGTTCTAAGAGCATGACTGTATGAACATAAGACGAGCCCTGCTGGATCAGGCCAAAGACACCTCTAGTCCAACATCCCCTTTCCCACAGTGGCCAGCCAGATGCCTCTGGGAAGCCCCTAAGTTGGACGTGAGTGCCCATAACCCTCTCCGGCTGTTGCTTCCCAGAAGCTGGCATCCGGAGACATACAACCTCTGATACTGGAGGAGGGAGTACAGAGCCATCGCAACTAGTAGCCATTAATAACTTTACTCTTCATGAATTTGTCTAGTAACTACGCTGTGCAGATGGGAGGAAATGTTTTCTCTTCCGTTCCCTGTCGTATCTCTTCACTCTCCCCAACAGTCCTGCTGCTTTTCTGGGATATGAAATTCTGGGATATGTAAACACTTGAAGCTGCACTTCAAAGAAAGGTCATGGAGCTTCAGCCAGTAGATGAGAGAGCCGTATGCCAACACCAGCGCCGTCTTGGAGGATGCCAGGTTAGCGGTCGCCAAGTTCCTCCGGTGAGCACTGAGCATTGCCAGAGCAGGAAACTTGTTCTAGGCCCTTCCTGTCCTGCTCATGCTCATGTTTTTATTTACCCTAACCTTGCCTCCTTATCAGATCTCTCTCCCTCCTCTCACAATCCTCTTAACTACTCAATAGGAACAAGACAAAACAGAAAACACTGGGGTATCGTGGCTGCTAGAGACTTCCTCTCCTGCTCCACATGCAACTCATAGTTGGGCAGCTAGCCAGGTGATGTCACATGGAAAAAGAAGGTCCCCATCACCACCTGCCTTTCTTCCTTACGAGTGTGTGGCATCTGCCTATTGTCTTGCTGTACTACTTCCCACTGGTGGGCAAAAGGCTGGATAGAGTCTATTCCTGGCTGTGACATTCAGCTAATTCCTTCACTGTCTGCATCTCAATTCCTACAAGGAACTCTGGATGTTAAATCTGTTATTTTTGCTGGGTGGCACAGATTAACTGTGTCCCTGCCACGCACAATATGCTGGATGGAACGAAGAGATTCCCTCTGCCCATTCTCACAGCCTGAGTCCAGCTTTCTGTGCACAAGCTGAAATTATATAACAGGCTCTTCTGTGGTTCTTGCTTTCTTGGGGGTCCTAGTAGAACCCCCCCCCCTCAGAAAGCAAAGGGTAAACTTGTTGGTGTGTGCTTCCCATACAGCATGTTAGAGGCTGCTCAGCCATTGGGTAAGCTTCTCAGAAGTGCTGCGTGGAACACAATGTCCCCTTTCAACACTCTGTGGGTTTCATAATTTCTTGGTGAAGAAAAAGTGGCAATGAAGTCTCAGCAGGGGCCCTCTCAGGTGGCAGGCTCCATGGGGGCAGCAGATCCTGATGTAGATTTCATTATTCCTTTGTTCCTGGTGTAGATCTTCATTCACCCCTTCTTCCTTGGTGGGGAGCAGCATCCTTTGGTGGCTTGCCTCAGGTGCCAAATTGTCTTGGGCCAGCTGTGGGCCCTCTTATGGCCTCTGTGCATGAACTAGATTTCCTACATGGAAGTCGGACCTTGCAGAAATCCAGCATCTAGTTCGCTCAAGGACAAGCACATATATGTCTGTGAATATGTCTGTGAATGTTTGCTGCATGTAAGATGTATAGGGAGACGTCCATAACTTCTCTGTAGAACACATCATTTTGTGTAATGCAGCCCCTAGGCTCCAAACAATGTGACACTTTGCTAGGTCATGGCCCTTGACCTAGCAAAGTGTCACATTGTTTGGAGCCTCACTCACCTCAAAAAGTTGCAGAATTTCAGCAGAAAGTTTCGGTACAGGCACCCCTTAGAAATGAAGCAGTATGTCTGCCTTGAAACTTCTGTAGGTGCAAGTGGTATTGAAATTGCAACCACATCTAACGGCCCAATAACAACATGACCACAAATCAGGATGACTGTCCCAGGTGAGTGTGTTCAGCACCAGGGTAAATATGGCAGAAAGTTTTTGGTACCCCACCCCACAGGTGCTGGAAGGGTGATGTGTGCATGTAAGAATACTTAAGAGGAATAATGACTCCCTGTGCCAGTAAGTTCTATTCACAATGATGATGATTAAAGAGTATTTAAACAGCGGATTCCCACCTCTCCTCCGAACTTTTCCATGCACTTTGAGCAGTAGGAGTCTCATACTGCATAAGCAATAGAGGATTTGTCAGTTTCTTATGATCGTGAACTTGTGTATAGAGCTACAAAACATAACTTTTTTTTTCCATGCAGGAGAGGAGTTTTGCGGCGGCGGCTCGTGCGGAACAAATCCTTCTTTGGAAGGCGACCGAGGAGGAGGAGCAGCAGAAGTAGTTCATAGCGTCCCCTAGTGGCAGAAGAGGGCGGTGCCCGTCCTATAAACTTGCACATGAGCGGAGAAGGGCGAGGCAAAAGCGAGCCGAATGAAGTGCACTTCGGACTGAAGTCAGGGCAGCATCTGCGCCGGGCTCTTACGTGTTGCCGGACGCAACCGAAGGTGAGACTCGGACGCGTCGGAAGCGCGCAGCCCTGGAGAAGGTGAGTCCCCTGCGAAACTCCAAGCTCTTACTTAATCCTGCCAACTTCGACGGGACGGGAAGAGGGCGCAGAGCTGGAGAGGGAGCAGCACGAATCGGGGCAAGGGGAAGGTGTGCAGGCTGAAGACCATCAGGGGCTGCTGGGGAGAAATCTGCGACTGCACGTGTCCCCTCCCGACTTGAGATAAGCGTATCTCTGGAGGACTCCGATGTGTTGAGAAGGGGCTCTCTTAAGGGGTAGCACTCCCAACATCTCTAAACACAGATTTGCTGCGCTATGCAACCACTCTGGTGCACTGACAGCCAGAACGGCCACGGAAAGCACCAGGATGTGTTGGAGTATTATCGACTTCTTCTGTGTGTAAATTTAGACGTAAGGAGTAGGGCTATTAATATGGGAGTAACAACCAGCAGCTGGCAAATTATTCGAGGTAAGGAAAATAGCGTGATCGTGAATAAGGATCTTGCACCAGAGGCAAATACAGCTTGGTGCGCCTACACAAAATAACTGAGCCCCTGTTATTTCCCGGTAAACACAGCTTAAACTGCTCTGTTATAGTCACACTTAGGATGGGATTTTCACCCCTGTTTGGCATGCTTGCTGATGGGAGCTTGGAGTGGGGATCCTAACCCTTGTAGACAGTTGTGAATGATGGTAGTTAGCATTCAATAATTAATTGATTTCGGAGCAAAGGGGTGTGGTGGTTAAGTGGTCTTACTCTCCTGCGTCTGACAATAGCGCCTTGGGAGGCAGCTGGCTCTGAACAGGGCCTGTCTAAATGCGGAGGAGGTCTTCATCCTCCACCATGGAAGGGATGACATGAACGGACTATTGGATTCTCTTCTGTGTTCCAAAGCGGAGTGTTTGCATTAGATAAAGGGTACCAGGATCCTGGTACCACATATTGACTACTGTATATGATCATAGATGATTATTTATATGGCTCTTAGTTGATTGATTAAATTTGCATAAGTTGCACATAGCTAAAAGCGATATTTCTGAAGCAAGATGCATCCTCAGTTTTCAGATAATGTGCACACTTTGGATGACAGTCATCAATTTAGAAGGGGCATTCCTTTCTCTACCAGCCTTCTGAAAGAAAAGGTTGAATGCCTCTTTTACAGAGACACTTATCAACTTATATTAGATATCGTGGGATGGAGTCAAACTCAGTCATGTTCAGAATCAACCTATTGAAAACAGTGGAACTTTTTAGTCATGGCTAATATGAGTACCCTTAATTCCAAGGGGTCTACTCTAAGCATGACTAAATATGGACCCATCAATATCCGCTGTCTGATTAATCCAGGACAGCTTTTGAAATAGTCTTCTAACAGATTAACCAGTTAATCAAGCTTTACAGCCCTAATATTTGAAACAAAATTAGAAAAAATCCTTCCAGTAGCTCCTTAGAGACCAACTAAGTTTCTTATTGTGGGACGCGGGTGGCGCTGTGGGTTAGACCACAGAGCCTAGGGCTTGCCGATCAGAAGGTCAGCGGTTCGAATCCCCGCGACGGGGTGAGCTCCCGTTGCTTGGTCCCTGCTCCTGCCAACCTAGCAGTTCGAAAGCACATCAAAGTGCAAGTAGATAAATACCGGTAGGTACTACTCCAGGGGGGAAGGTAAACGGCATTTCCGTGTTCTGCTCTGGTTCGCCAGAAGCGGCTTAGTCATGCTGGCCACATGACCTGGAAGCTGTACCGGCTCCCTCGGCCAATAATGCAAGATGAGCGCCGCAACCCCAGAGTCGGTCACGACTGGACCTAATGGTCAGGGGTCCCTTTACCTTTACCTTTTTAAGTTTGTTATTGATATGAGCTTTCATGTGTATGCACACTTCTTCAGATACCTAATATTGTATACCCCACATGAATTAACTACTTCTAATGTAGTAAACAAATAGAACTAATTTCCCCCCTGATTGTGATTGTGCCCCTCAAATGTTTATTGAAAGAATTAATAAATTACCTCCCTTTTACTAACAGTACTCTCCTGTTAATACTACTGGGCAGTTAAAGGGTGTTAAGGGAGGGGTAAGCAAGACAATCGCTCAGTAAGTGTACCTCTCTGGATGCTGTCTCTCATTCACAGAGACAAATGGGAGCTATATAGTATATTAGAAGTTATGACTCACTCAATCATCCGGTTCTGAATATAGCCCTAGGTTAGTTGAGCCAGACAATAGGAATAAAACAAAAACAAAGCAGAGTGATTCAGTTATGCTACATATGATTACTACAGAGAGCTCTTGATTTAAACACACACACACACCTCTGCTGTAAGTGGCAATGATAGTTATAGCTTAATAATAAAACTTGCTTCTGGTACTAGTGTATTATTTTAAAACGCTACGATCCATCCATCATAAGAAAAGCATGTTTCTCTTTCAGACTGTATGCAAATATTAGGTAGGTGTGTTGAACTATTAGGGGAAAAATCCAAAATCCACAGCTGCACAATACTTTTATTAGGACCAACTAAAGCAGGGGTAGGCAACCTAAGGCCCGTGGGCCGGATGCGGCCCAGTCACCTTCTAAATCCGGCCCACGGACGGTCCAGGAATCAGCATGTTTTTACATGAGTAGAATGTGTCCTTTTATTTAAAATGCATCTCTGGGCTATTTGTGGGGCCTGCCTGGTGTTTTTACATGAGTAGAATGTGTGTTTTTATTTAAAATGCATCTCTGGGTTCTTTGTGGGGCATAGGAATTCGTTCATTTCCCCCCCTTCAAAATATAGTCTGGCCTACCACATGGTCTGAGGGACGGTGGACCAGCCCACGGCTGAAAAAGGTTGCTGACCCCTGAACTAAAGTATCGCAAAAAGTGAGCAAGCTTTCTAGTTCCCAGTAATTTTTTTCTCAGGCTAGATATAAATGGTGAGAAGGGAGTCAAAGAGAAAGTGCTTCTGTTGAAGACTTGAAGTCTGCAGTTGGTGTGCAATTCTAAACATACTTACTTATGAGTAAGTTCAACTGAATGCTGCGCTAGGTGATAAACTTATTTTCAGTTACATACACACAAAGAGACACACCCCATTTTAAGACTGTTATATAACATCAGAAGAGCCCTGCTGTATCAGGCCAATCTGGTCCACCTTATCCATCATCCTGTTCTCACAGTGACCAATCAGCTGCCTGTGATAAATCAGCAAACAGCATCCGAGCACAAAACACTCTCCCCTCCTGTGGTTTCCAGCAACCAGTATTCAGAAGCATAATGCCTCTGACCGTCCTCTGTATCTATGGTACATGAAGGCAGAGCATAGCCTCCATTGTGGCTAGTAGCCATTTATAGACTTCTCCCCCATTAAATAGTTTAATGCTCCAGGTTGGTGACCATCACTGCCTCCTGCAGGAATCAGCACTTTCTTTTACCTGTCCTGAATCTTCCAATGTTCAGCTTTATTGAATGCTCACGAGTTCTTATGTTATGAGAGAAGGATAAATTATGCATCCATGCCATACATACTGTAATGTTATAAAATGTCTATCATGTCACCTCTTACTTGCTTTCCCCCTAAACTAAGAAATCCCAAATACCACAACCTTTCCTCATAGGGGAGTTTGATTACTTTGGTTGCCTTTCTGTGAACCTTTTCCAACTCTACGATATTCTTTTTGAGGTGAAGTGATCAGAACTGTACACAGCATTCCAAATGCTGTCGCACCATAGATTTATATAACGACGTTATGATGTCAGCAGTTTTATTTTCCTTTCCTATTGATCCCTAACATTTTCCCTTTCCTATTGATTCCTAACATGGAATTTGCCATTTTCACTGCTGCTACACACTGGGTTGACATCTTAATTGAGCTATATACTTATATACTTATGAGACCAAGGTGTCATTCCTGGACAGTCATTAATGCTGCAAACCCCATGAACGCATACAAGAAATGAAGATTTTTTTGTCCCACATTCATCACTTTACGCTTGTTTCCACTGAATTGCATCTGCTATTTTACCACCCATTCACTGCATTTGTATAGGAGGTCTTTTGGGAGGTCTTCGTGATCTCTTTTTGTTTTTAATTACTCTGGACAATTTAATATAATCAGCCACCTCACTGTTCACCCCTACCTCTAGATCGTTCATGACCAGGTTAAAAAACACAGGTTCTTGGGGGACTCCACTTTCTACATCCCTCCAGTGGGAGAACTGTCTGTTTATTCCTATACTCTACTTTATGCTACTTAACTACCGGTAATTCCTGTTCAAGAAGTGGAACTCTCTTCTGATGCCATGACTGCTAAACTTACTCAGGAGTCTTTGATTATAGCTTTTTGAAAGTCCAAGCACACTATGTCATCCAGATCACCTTTATTTATATGCTTGCTGAAACTCTCAAAGAATTCTAATAGGTTTATGAGACAGGAATTGCGTTTGCAGAAGCCATGCTGGCTCTGCTTCAACAAGGCTTGTTCTTCTATGTGCTTGGTTACTTTAATAATACTTTCTACCAGTTTTCCCAGGGTAGACATTAAATTAACTGGCCTGCAGTCCCCAGGTTTCCTTATTACAAATTACAGGCTTTTCTGTTTTGTTTTCAGAAAGTTTGAGACCTGATGACCGTTGAGAGAGTTGATGCCAGTTCCCAGGAACAGACCCAACTTGTCCTCATCATGTTTTGCTTTTTTGTTTAATTTTGTGATGACGTACAATCCAAAAACTTGATAAAGAATGTGCTGCAGGCTTTGTGTTTGTTATATTAAGCTAAACATGTTTACATGTAAAATGATAATGTAACAAACTAACCAGCACTCCATTTTTATTTCTTAACTGGCAAAAATGTGGTGGGAGAAACAGTAACTTTAAATGACATTTCGAAAAATGTTGCTGTTAAAATGAGATACAGTATTATAATTCTCCCAATTAGTATTCCCCAATTTTTCTCTCATGTGTGGGTCTCCATTCTGTACAATCCCTGATCCCAAACTGCTGGGGGAAGGCCCAACCAAGTGTATTCTTTTACAAAAAGGCCAAGAGTGCTCTAGTTCCTCAGCGTTGTAGGAGCAGCACCTTGACTTTCAGTTGCTGAGATCTTTCAAGGTCTCTCCCTCCCTCCCCCAGGCTCCTTCCTTATCACCACCATCACCATTTAATTAAAGTATCTAAAATGCACAAAGTTCTGTCCAGCATTTCCTTGCAAATTTGAGGACATGAAACACAAGGAATGGGAAGGTGGAAAGTCACGGAAAATCCATCAGATTATATGGCAAGAAGAAAGAGGATTTAAGTTTGATAGTCAGAAAAGTAATTACTGAGGGGACAGGATAAAAACCGGCTTCTTATTGCTTTGGATTCTGCAGGAGCTAGGAAGGAACAGCAGTTCTCATCTGCTGGATTTGTAGCTCCCAACGGAAGATTCTGGTGGGCAGGAAGTGCACTTTCAACCTCCTCAGGCACGCTTCTTCCCTCTGCTCCAGGGCAAAGGAGAATTTTTTAGGGAGATGTGCTGGGTTCCCTAAACAAATATTTTTAGGGAGACTTCTTACCTTTTAAGGACCTCCTCAGGTTAGTTTCTGACACCTCTTTTCCCCTTGCAGATGCCTGCACCTGGAGGTAGCCATTGACATGATGTCCGGCATCCACTCTCCCAATGCTTCACAGGCTTCACCTATGAACCACTCGTCATGCTGCACAGAGCCCACAAAGGCCCAGAGCTCTGCAAGGGCATCTTCACCTGCTGCCCCCATTTTCTCTATGACCTTGGGTGCTGTCTCCAATGTGGTGGCTTTGGCTATCCTGGTGCAGTCTTACACCCGCTTCCGGCGCCGCTCCAAGGCCACCTTTCTGCTGTACGCTAGCAGTCTGGTTATCACCGACCTCGCAGGCCACGTCATTCCAGGCTCCTTCGTGCTGCGTCTCTATGCCACACAGAGCAATTGGGAAATGATGGACCCTTCCAAATCCCTCTGCCAGTTCTTTGGAGCCTCAATGGTATTCTTCGGACTGTGCCCGCTCTTCCTGGGCTGCATCATGGCAGTGGAGCGCTGTGTGGGCATCACCCGTCCTTTGTTGCATGCTTCCTTGGTGACGCCTGGCCGGACTAAACTTTCCTTGCTGGGACTGTGGGGCACTGCCCTCACCATTGCTCTGCTGCCTCTCTGCAGCTTTGGGAGCTATGTCGTCCAGGCCCAAGGCACCTGGTGTTTCATCAAGGTGCGAGAGGCAGAAGCTTGGCCTGATGTGGGCTTTGCCCTGCTCTTCTCCACACTGGGCTTGGCCTCGCTGGTGGCCTCCCTCTTCTGCAACACCTTCAGTGGACTCAACCTGGTGCGGGCCCGGCTCCGCGGTCAGCGCAAGTGTGGGCACCGGCGGGCCAAAGCCCATGACATTGAGATGGTTGTGCAGCTGGTGGGGATCATGGTGGTTTCCTGCATCTGCTGGAGCCCCTTACTGGTGAGTGGGGTGGGGTGGGAGGAAGATTAGTGGAAAATCATAGTCCTGCTTTTGCATCCGACTTGTCGTTGTAAGAACAGGATGCTGGTCTAGGTGGACCATTAGGTTCTTAAATGCTGGGATGTCTAAGAGGCAGCTGGGAGGGAGGAGTAGCAGCAATAGAATGAAAGCAGGACATTCATGTGCTGGTGAGCATCAGTGAAGTCTCCAGCATGGGTGGATAGAATCTTGCGGGGGGGCGTGCAGCGCCTTGATGAGGAACGGGATTCAATTCACCCAAACGTGGCGTTTTGGACAGGGGACTTTTCCAGCCCTATTTGAAGATAGCAGAGGTTGAGCTTGGAACCTTTCACATCTAAAGCTATGGCCCTTCACCAAAGTTCTAACAGCACTGTTTGCACTGAAGTAATGTGACTGATCCACAGAGGTGCGTTCCTGGGGGAATTATAATTGGAAGATTGCTGGAGGTCAATACCACCAGGAGGCCAAAGCATCAGCTAATCAAACTATTATGGTGCATGAGCCTCCATGAAGCAGATTTGGTACGTCCTTTCTTCACTTAAAAGTCCAGGCAGCAAACTAAGCAGCCGTCCCCTTAATGAGTCAATGGAGACTGGGAAGCTCTTGTCAGGGAACAAATGTAGGCATGTTGAGTGAGGATGGCGCAATGACTATACTGACAGTTTGGTGTGTGCATGGTTCCTATTTCTCTGTTTCCAATTTTCGTTAGGATCACTGAGGTCAGGGAGTAAGATACAAGGCCGCAGCAGAATTACTGTCGTCTTAACTGCTATTCTTGCCTCTTTCTGTTCTCAGGTCTTTGTCATCTTGTCAGTGACCAACTCCCATGGAGACCTTAATTATGAGGAGCTGCTATTCCTGGGTGTGCGACTAGCCTCCTGGAACCAGATCCTAGACCCCTGGGTCTATATCCTGCTTCGGCGTGCTGTGCTACGCAAGCTCCTTGCTCTAGTTATTCGGCGCCCTTATTTCAAGGGAGTCCGCTTTGACCGCTGGGAAGCCAGCTCCTTCCAAAGCTCTGAGCGCAGTATAGGGCTGGCGGGAGCAAGCAGGAGAACCTCTACTCTGAAGACCCCCTAAGGAGCACGTTTTGCACATTCTCTGTTGTTTGCAGAATTATCTCCCCTGGGATTCTGCCAGCATCCAGGGCCCTTGGATGGTAGTGCTGTATGCAAGGAGCCGATATGGCATTCTCAGTTTACCCTCTTGGCCGAAAGAGCGATGGGATTCAAGATTGTGGAGAAGAGCATGCTGCTGGGCCCAGTTCCCTACCTAGTTGGGACTTTACGGTGGACAATGGACGCAGGATCTTTTTTTGGAGATTTGTTAAGGAATTGTGATCCATCTTTTCTTGGCAGGGTGTGTGTTTGTGTGTGTGCCCCACAGCAGTGTTTACAAAGTGTCCTGGGTTCAATTCCTGGCACCACCCATTCTGCAGGGCTGAAGAATTGTGGCTCAGATCCAGGAGTTTCCAGTACTCAAGGCTAGATGAACCAATGGTCTGACTCAGTATAAAACAGCTTCATATGTTCTGGTAATTTTGTTGATGACAGGGAGGAAAGCCGTGATTAAGTGCATTCTGAGTGTACCCAAGACTTTCTTGGTACAAGCTATGTGGTATGAATGGAAACCTTGACTTGTTATTAGTGTTATAGTCCAAAGTGGTGAGTTGTCAGTGCTTCAGAGCACAATGGTATCCATGAATGCCACCCCCTTCCATATTTCAATGATAACCTCTCGGGGCATAAAGCTTGCTTGTGGATTCATTACTAGGCAAGGAGACAACTTCTGTGGTGATAAAAATAGAGTGGGAGACCTTTGGCATCCTTTCTTGGATAATTTGGTTTAGGCATTTTACTATCCAGCTGCAGATGATATACAGCATTATGTTTAATCTGCGGTGACCTGGACATACTGGGCCCACAATGTTCTTTCCACATCCCACTCTAGAGGCTGCTGCAGTTGAGTGCCGTGCAAAGGAACACATACATAAATCGGCGCCCTTCCTCAGAGGCAGCATCATATCTGTTCAAGAAAAAAAAATCCCTGCATAATGTCCTTTCCTAAAATAAGAGAGCAGAGCTAGGGCACAGGGCTAATGATGACTCAGGACAGCATTTATTTTAGATATAAACTTGGTCATTCCAGGGAACCCTTGCATACAAATGGGGATGCTCAATGGGGTGAGAGGGCTGGAAATGTGATAACCAAAAGCTTTTCTACACGGCTTCCCACCCTCAATGGGAAATGAGGAAGCTCCTCCTGGAACTGAGCACTTATAAGTGAGCTACTTCCATAGACAGGAAAGAGTTGGCAGAGCACCAGGTAGATCTGCAACAGGAAGCCTATCTGGCTTACCATGAATTCCAATTGGGTGGGAGGCTGCCAGGGGCCCTGCAGTGTAGTCTACTGTACTGGAGAGGTGGGTGGAACTAGCCAACAGACCATAAGTGGGGTGCCTCCAGCTGCTGTTATGCTCTGGACTTAGGATAATGGTCCTCCAGGGACTTTCAGGGGACAGTGGGAAAATTCTGAGAAGCTTGTTCTGCAGGGATCATGCAGGCAGGGGATCTAAGCTACTGCATGCTGGTGCTCTGGCCTGAGAGAGCTGTTGATTGGCGCTGACCATTCTACAATAAAGTATTTTTGTGGAGCATTCTGTCCTATTGCACTTTATTGTCTTCATGCCACTGACTAAATCCCAGCATTCCTGCTGTGAGCTGCCTCTGTCAGCCCTACTAATCTGGTAGGCAGAGTTCTCCATTTATCTCAGTGTGTTTACTCTTTTCCCACTCTGTGATTTCTCTGCTCTGCCTGTTGTTGCCTCCTCCTAGAACTAGTTGATGACTATGGGGCATGTGTGATTGGGCCTCTGGAAACCTGACTGAAATCTGGCAAATGCGCACAACGGGAGAAGGGAAAGTTTAACATTTTCCCAGCATAGATGGGAATTAGTAGCAGAATCATAGGTCTCTCTTTCTCTCCAACATGCCCTGCCAGTTCAAATCTGGAGCTTGCTGCCCCAAGCCATCCCAGCCCCTGCAGATGTGAAGTCTGCACACACAAGACATTACACTTCAGGCCTTTATAAAATTCCTCCCAGTATAAGGGGCATGCACTTTCAGTTTATTAAGACATCCAGAAATCTTTGTCAACTGGTATCACAAACTGGAGTTCATTGACTTCATGCATAACTGCAGGCTTCAAAGGCTGCCTTTGCTGTGGAATAAGAAAGGACTAACGGGAGCAGGCTGGGTCGGCTTGCAAAAGGGTCCTCCTGTTCCCTGGTTTCTAAAAAAGTGGGAGCCATCAATACATATGCTACAAGGAGCAGGCACCAGCTTGGGACAGTTTGAGATGAGATCAAGGGATAAGTGGGCAGCTTTACACCCTGTGAGGCATCTGGCTGGTTGGTGGAAACAGAATGCCAGACTAGATGGACCTTTGCCTCTGATCCAGCAGCTGCTTAGGCTTTTGCTGCCCCCTGGTGACTTCCATGGGTATTGCCTTTGACACCCAACAAACGCAAGGGCTGTCGGTGCCATGAGGTTCCTGGTAGTGGCGGAGACAGGCACAAACATTGAAAGAGGCACCTGGCCCCCAAATCAGGGACGAGGTAGCTCAGATTCCACATACAAGGATGAGGGTAGGAGTTGGGGCTCAAGCACCAGCCCTTACATTAAAGAGCACAATAACTAGGAGAATACAGGGCAAATGATGCCAGCAAAAAGGAGGCATTTCCTGCACAATCAGTTGTAAAGATCATCATCACCCTCCTCTTGGAAGAGGCTTCCTTGGCCACTGCTGTTTCCACTGTTTCCCTCTCCACTGGTGCTCTGCTTTCCAGATGGAAACCTGTGGAGATAAAGAATGGCCTTGGTTTCATGCAAGAGAAAGTTGGGTTATTCTGTTTTATGAATGTGGACACTGATCTGGTTGTACTCTACATAAACAAGGTGTTAAAATAATGTGGGTGTGATGCACTTCCCAATGCACATAAAAACCCGTCCCGTTTAAAGTAATGCAATATGGAGGGACTGCATCCTCACTCAGGTGCTAATTCTAATGTGCATCTGAATGCACATCTAATTTATACCTGCAATTCAGAGTCTGCAGGTACCGCCTGCACACAAGCCTGTGGATCTCCATAGCTGGGTCAGGGCAATGCTGTTTTGGAATGGTCTTTTGTTTATTTTAGCTAGTGTGTGTGTGTGTGTGTGTGTTTAATTCTATTGCACTTATTTTGAATGGTACCCTTCATTTTATATGGAAGTTAACATCCTAAACTAACTTGAGAGCCCTCACTGGGTCATACATTTAATAATAATAATAAAAACTGTTATTATCAGTTGCTTGGGATGATGGAATGCAACCCTCGGAAATCTTGATAGTACTGTTATTATTTAATTTGTTAGTCACTTTATCCTGCCCAGGGCAACCCAAAGCAACTTACAAAAGTTAGCAGAGAGTCAAGCTAGACAGTAGAGAGTCAAGCTACATAGTAGAGTCAAGCTGAGGTTCCTGTATCTTGTTTCAAAAAAAGAACAAATTTCCCCCTATCCTAGGAAAGGGGAACCTAGGAATGTTGTTGGACTTCAGCCTCCACTAATCCCAGCCAAAATGGACAATGACAAGGGATGATGGGAGTTCTGGTCAAGCAACATCTGTGGGGCCAAGTTCCTCACCCAGGCCCTGTCCATTGCACTGAAGTGAAACTCTAGCTTTGGGGCAGAGGAAGCAAAAGGTTCTCCAACATTACCTGAAGTTGCCAAAGCCACGGCTTTGCTGTAATGTTTGGGCAAACATCTCATACTTGCGTATGTCATTATCACTGACAGAGCGGCGTGCAAAGCGCATTGCTTCCTCAAAGTGATCGCGTCGGATCTCTGGCACGGGGTCATAATCGTCATCCTGTCACAAAAGGGCAGGGGGAAATGTTGTCAAGCTGCATCCTTACAAGCTCCAAAGCCCTGTGAGATCAATGCAATCGAGGACACTGTGGCCCCACGATGGGGGGTGGCCATAAAATTCCCAGAATACTATGCAGAACATGTTACTGAGGGGAAGAGCAGGGCATGAGGCAATGGAAGGAATCCTGCCTGGCCCTGTTGGGATGTGGGGAAGTCTCGCTACCATACCATGGCGGCACATTTATGACGCTGACGCTCCCGTTCTGCCTTGATCTCCATCTCGATGGCCTCACGGATGGCCAGTTTGCAGGCACGCTGGCATATTTCAGTGAGGTCAGCACCTGAGAAGCCATGTGTGATCTTCGCCAAGTAATTCAAGTCCACATCCTGTTGGAGAAAGATAACATGGGCTTACTGGAAAGGTCCTGCTAACACAGAAAAAAACATTCCCTGTTTGAAGAAGAGAAACATATATTCCGTGCAATATACCCTCCTCTGTTGGAAGGCAGTGGTGGTGGAGACCAGGATGTGGTCTCGGAATCCTATCCCCATTTCTACTATCTACTTCCCATGCTGTTTCACCTTCCCTCCTGTGTTCAGTCCTGGCTTTCACTGACCTTGGCGATAGGTGACTTTCGCAAGTTGGCTTGGAGAATAGCTATGCGAGACTTGTCATCGGGCAAGGGGATGTAGATGAGCTGATCCAGGCGTCCTGGACGAAGGATGGCTGGGTCAATGATGTCTGGTCTGAAGGCCAAAGAGACAGAGAATATATTCAAGGTATATTGGCTGCTTCACCCTAGATAAGGCACTCCACATCTCAGCTCAGCAATAGCACAGACTGGGGAATATATTCACAGGTGTCAAGGCAAGAAAAGGGAATATTTTTCACCCAGAGATACACATTCCTTTGGAGCAAAGCAGCCAGGGTTTGCATACCAACTATCACTCTTGTTAAAGGTTTCCTTGCTTAGCTTCCCTGCTGTGTGCTGAAAAAGGAATATGGATTCACTATGGTGAACGGGAATAGAGAGCCCATCCCCTTAGAGAACTGTGTTTCTTGATTCCCCCAAGGCAGTGACACATGACTCTCCTCACTCAAGCTCTTAGTTTCATTGGTGTCCAAGCTTAAAGCAAAGAGCAGATTCTATAGTAGCGACGGATAAGAAGAATTAGCAAGGAAGGAGGTGTAACTTTGCATGAAGGGAAGCTGTGAGGCAGAACATTCTGAAGAACCCTCCTTTCCAAAGGCTGCTTCCACGGATGCATGGAGCTCTAACTTTCCATGCCTGGCAAATGTACACATAAAGGATGTAACATTGCTAGAGTTAGTGAAAAGGGCTGCTGATTGATGGCCTACTGGAATGTGCCATGATCTGTAAATGAGTGGGGAAATGTTGAGTTTCATAAGCTACGACTATGTAGGCTTTGATCTACTGGGCACTGGTGGGACCCAATCTCCTCACCTAGTGAAGTTGGATGGAACAAGACAAGAGACTGTTGGGTTTTCTACAGGTCTCCATCCTCTGAATTTACGTTTTCCATGCCTTTCTAACATCCAGTTTATGCCAGGTACACTCTCTGGGGTGTTGAGGGTGAGGGTAAAAGGAGTGTAGGATTAACTCTTGCAGCCTGTGTGGGAGGGTGAATTGACATAAGGGCAGGCAAAATACTAAAAATAAACCTGAGCACAAACGCAGAAAAGCGGAAGAGATAAGGAAAACGATAAGAGGAAGCGATAAAGAAAGTATGTCTGACTTGGGTGAAAACTAAAATGAAGCTTGAGTGAGTAGAGGCTATACAAAACTTCAAGCCACATGTCCCTGCCATCAGCGAATCAAGAAACAACAGTTAAGTGAATACCTCCCATGCCAACCTGAGAAGAGGGTTCCCTTTCTCAGCATGAAGCAGGGAAATGAAGCCTCCCTCTCATTCCTTAGTGAGAGACAGAGGCACTACTTGGAGTGTCATCAGGTGGTGACATGGCCTGAGGAACTGGCTGTGTGCCTGGAGATATAACTGCAGTCTGCATTTGGAAGCCTTGAGATCGAGATCCAGTCAAGAGGTCCCTCCCCACTGCCCTAAGGACTCACCTCTAGTGACCTGGTTCTGATTTAACTCTTTTCCAAAAAAGGCCTCCTTGCATTCCACCCCAATGAGGGTAAAACGGAATAGAATCTGGGGGCCAAGTGGCTGAGTTTGCACTGGGACAAACAGTCTGGTGTTGATCATACATCAACAGAGCAGCTTTCTTTGAGAGGAGACCCCAGCACAGTTCTTATGCTCAACTTGGCCACCCAACTGTACCCTCCCTTCCCCACCCTCTTTACCTGTTGGTGGCACCTATGATGAAAACTGTCTTCTTGTTGGTCATGCCATCCATCTCTGTGAGGATCTGGTTGATGACACGGTCAGCTGCACCTCCGCCGTCTCCTGCACTGCCACCACGGGACTTGGCAATGGAGTCCAGCTCATCAAAGAAGAGGATGCAGGGAGCAGCCTGCCTGGCCTGGGGGATGCAAGGTACCAGTGTGAGCTGGATGATGGAGAAGAGATGGGACTGGCCAGGGTTGCATCTAGAGCTCAAAGGCTCTGCGTCTACCCTGTGTAGTGCATCCCCAGCAGTGGGTACACCAGCTGCCTGTCCCTATTTGTAGGGTGAAAAAGGTGAACTGAGGGCTGGAGGTAGCCACCCACACCTAATGGCAATGAAGAACTGGAGGCTCTTAGCTCAGTGGTTCCCAAGTAATATGTTAGGAAGGACCTAGTTAACGCTGGATGCTTAGTGGGCAGATCTTCAGGCTGCCAATAAGAATGCAGCACAGAAACAGTATTCCACAAAAACTATATAGAAACTATATAGATATCTGCTCCCTGTGGAAGACTGATAGGCAAATCTTTATTGAACATCCCACCAAGGGCCTCACCTGAACAACAACAAAGACTCTGGAATCAGTGCCCTAATTTCCTCTGCCATTTTTAAAAATGATAATGAAGTCTGGAGGTTTGCTACAATCCCCTTCGCTTTTGGTTCTTCATATGGGCTACTGGAACCTCCAGTTCCTGCCCTCTCATTACTTATTTGCTTATTCATTCAGGCATAAAATGTATATCCTGCGCTTTGTTACATGGCCTCAGGACCAGTTGCAACCAAGATACATAAAACAATCCAAAAACTACTTACAGAGCTATAGAATACCGCATTTAGAATTCAGTATACACCCCCATTCATTTGACAACACTAAAAAATGGCTTGCTGCTGTTTCTCAAAGGCCTGGTAAGAGAGAAATGCCTTTATCTGAAGCTGAAAGCTATCCAGTGTCAGAGCCCACCTGCTTTCAAGTGAGGAGGAGAGTGTTCATCTGTCCCACCCTGCATCCACTTTGTACCTTGTCAAAAACGTCGCGGACGTTGGCCTCACTTTCTCCGAACCACATGGTGAGCAGCTCAGGCCCCTTGATGGAGATAAAATTGGCCTGGCACTCGTTCGCAATGGCCTTGGCCAGGAGGGTCTTGCCACAGCCAGGAGGTCCATAGAAAAGCACACCTCGGGATGGCGTCATTCCAAATTTCAGGAACTTGTCAGGATACTCCACTGGGAACTGTTGAGGGTGAGAGGACGTGGGGTGTGTGTTAGAGAACTGGGACTGTTCCCCCTTACTGAAGAGTCAGGACACTCTTCTGCTGTACCAGTTTTGAAGCAGCACATTAATGCTTCTCTTTCCTATCTAGGGGCCGAACCACACCATGCTGCTACTGACCTGCACCAGCTCTTGTAGTTCACGCTTGACTTCCTGCAGGCCTCCAATATCTTCCCAGCAGACCTGTGGAACCTCCACTACAGTCTCACGAAGTGCTGACGGGTTGCTCTGTCCAAGGGCCCACTACAAAGCAGAAGAGAGCAGGAAGCATTGAAGTTCTGTGCCTCCCTGGACAAAGGCAGCAGCTTCCTTCCTTGTTTCCCATAGAATCCTCCAAGAGCAATCCAGGAACACCAGGGCACTTTGGCCAAGCAGGCAGGTAGGCAAGTGAGCAAGTATGTGGGCGACCAAGGCCAGTGAGGAGGAGGGAACCAGAGCTGCATGAAGGCAGGAAGGCACAGTGGAAAGGGGAAAGTCTAAGTCACTCTGCATTGTGGAAGACAGGAGAAAAATGCCTGCATTTTGAAGTGCCGTCTTCCTTTTCAGACTTCCCAGCACACCAGCAGTGATGGAGGGAAGTGGGGGAGAGGACAAAGTGGAGAAATAAGCTTTGCTCTGACACTCACTAACTCTCTCACACACAAAACCCGCTGCAACTGAAGAAAGCACAAGAAAGAAGCCCACATTTTCAACGCCGGCTTTTTCCTCCTGTCTTAAGCAGCAGCAGCAACAGGGAGATCAACAGGGAGGCTGGGGGTGTAAAGGGAGGGGGGTTAGCAAGGGGGCAGTGGGTTTGGAGTAGGGCTACTGGGGTTGGCGAACAAAGTGAACAGGGGTAACAGCTATATTATATATATTCAGCTTAAGAGCTCCTGCTATTGGATTGCCAAGAGCTGGCCCACCTGGAAGTCATCCATAGTGACAGCCATGGAGTTGAGGATGTCAGCATCGATCGTGTCGTCCTCCAGGTCAATGACGCTCATCTTCTTGCGGATGGCTTGGAGCGCTGCCTCAGAACACAGAGCTGCCAGGTCAGCACCCACGTGCCCATGCGTTTCGTTGGCCACCTGTAACCACAAACTGTGTGTTGGAGGGGACTTTCCATGGGGTGTCATTCCCTAGGACAGTTCCTTAAGGGACAGGCGCCCAGGATTCCTGAAGCAGCTTCTAAGGAAAGTGAGCCTCTCCTAATGATGCAAAGAGCCTGTCTTCATAGCTAGAGGTGTAATCAGCTGTCCCAAACAATATACTGCTGGCAAACCTGCTCTTTTAGCACTGAACAAATGGCAATCTGCAGAAAACACGATTGCCGTTTGCTCCATTTCAGCGCTAAACTGCAGGTTTCCCCAAGGGGAAAGCAGTGGGGCAAATGGAAATGTGGATGAGTCCTCAGTTGACCTCAGGCAAATGCAGAGCACCCTGCATTCTATACAGGGTACTTTCTGGAACTGTCATTCTACTCTTCATACCTCTGAGCAAGGATAAGCACGTCCTGACAAGCACACACAGGCAATCCCCAAAGCATGCTGCTGTCTCCTTAGGTTTCCTGCATACCCTGTTATCCACTAGTACCTATGTACCTCAGAATCTGAGAGCTACTATAATTCATGTGCATCACATCTTTGCACCAAGGGCCCTGGCTCTTAACCCCCGTCCTCCCACCCAACCTGGGTCACATATGAGGTGCATCACTTGATGTTGAACCTCTTGGTCAGTGTGGGAAGCGGCACCCTTAAAAAGCATGGCTTGAGGTGAGATGGAGTGTTCCACCTATTGTGTGTGACCTGTGACAGCTCATTAAGACATGTAGCAGAAATCAAGAGATAAGTGTTCCTGCCTAATGCAGCCCCTACCAAACTCTAAAGAGCCCATGCATCTCTGAGTGTCCCTTGGATCCACCCTGCCTCCCCATAGGCCTCCATTGCCTGCTCCTCACCCTCTCCAGGTCCACGTCGTCGGCCAGTTTCATGTTCTTAGTGTGTATCTGCAGGATTTCCAGCCTTCCCACGGAATCTGGGATCCCAATGTCAATTTCTCGGTCAAAGCGCCCTGCAGAGGGTAAAGGAGCACTGAGCCCAGAACTACCAAAAACGACACTCCTTAGCCTTGAGTGTGCTGTTTTCATCCTCATAACTATCATGATGAGGGAACAATGAATGGGAAGTGGGTCTAAGTAGTTAGGACGTGTCCCTGGAGATGGGTTGGCATCTGGGAAGGTTAAGGCCCCCATGGATTAAACAAGAAAGCTAGAAACTTGTCTCTTGTTACAGCCAGCATCCTTAGGAGCAACTTGTGACAACGGGACTCTGGTATTTTCCTCAATGGATTTAAGGCTCACAACCAAGGGAGGAGAAGGAGGAGAGTCCCTAGGGCAGATGGATGAGAATGCAGGACAGTCTCCTACCAAACCGGCGCAGTGCAGGATCGATGCTGTTGGGCCGATTCGTAGCCGCCATGACTATCACATGTGAGCGCTGCTTCAGGCCATCCATGAGTGTGAGCAGCTGGGACACAATGCGGCGTTCCACTTCTCCATGTGTCTGAAACGGGAGCCCAAAGTTGAAAGAAACGCTGGAACAACAACTGGCTCTCATACCTTAGCTTAGAAGTCAAACAAATCCATCCTAGGCCTAAACTTTTGGACACAGCTACCCCTAGTGGTGGTAGATGTGCACAAGAGCAAACTTGGGAGATACAGTGGAACCTCGACTTACCGGTACATACGCCTCGTCTCATGGACGTTCCAAGTTGCGTCTGCGGCAAACCTGGAAGTAAACACCGGGTTTGCTGCGATTCACGCATACGCGGAAGCGGCTTCTGCCATCTGCGCATGCCGAATGCGCACGCACACAAGAAGCCTCTTCTAGCGTACTGTTTCGACCAGCGGATGGACCTCCGGAAAGGATTATGTCCGTAAGTAGAGGTTCCACTGTACAGCAATGTATGGCTGCCTCCAGATGGTCAGGATTTTGTGGAAAGATTCAAGACCTCACAGGAATTTCAAGTTTGCGCAGTTAGAGTGGATTAGAGGAGTTTATTGCCCTAGCCCAACAAAATCCACTTTATTTTTAAAAAGGGCATTCTGCAGTTTGGAAAGTAACATGCATTGAAAAGTATGGGATGAATGATTACACGGAAGACATGTAAACACCCCCATAAGCAAACATCTGGAAGAGGGGCCCAAGGTGAGCACCATAACAGGGCAAAAGATTGGGGTGCATCCCTTGCAGCATCGCCTCTCTTGTACTTGGATCCATAGGATAGGATTTTGCAGCATTCTGAGAAGCAAGAGGAAGGGGGAAGGTATTTGGCAGCACCTTTTCCTCCACCAGCAGTATAATGCCAAGAAAGGATTACTGTATTCTGCATTACACAGATTTACCGCCAAGCTGAGGATAACTGTGATGGGAATGGAACTAGGCTCTCTCGGCATGGCTCCTGCTAGTGTCAGGCTGGGAGAGAGTCATTGTTCCTGGTACAAAACTTAATGATTTCTGTTCCATCACAGCATTAAGCACATCCAGAACTGGGTTTATTCCATTCTGCCATCTCCTCTCTCATTTCATGCTGAACAGCTTTACAGAATGTGCCAGTGCTATCAACAGCCCCAAAGAATATAATACAACTGGGGAAAGACCAGCATACCTCTGGCTAAATTCAGCCCCTCTCTCTCTCTCTGCATCACCTAATGGTGAGATATAGTTGCTTTTGACATTTCTGGAGGCAGTTTATTGCATTGCAGATACCTTCCCAACACATCTGAGATGGGAGCAGCCAATCAAAGAAGGATCCCAGTTTGAACAGACAGCTGTCTTTGGGCAAAGTAGGATAACTTTACTCTCTGCCCCCAGTAATGCCATCTCTCACCTTCTCCCTCTTAGGGGCAATGGCATCAAGCTCATCAATAAAGATAATGGCTGGAGCATTCTTCTCTGCCTCTTCAAAGGCTTTGCGTAAGTTGCTCTCCGATTCCCCAGCCAGTTTGCTCATGATCTCTGGGCCTGTAGAAGAACAGAAGACAATACTTAGTCTTAGATTATAAAACAGCCTCTTCTATACTTCAGAGTATCTCTAGAGGACAGTTGGAGAATGAAATGGCATGGCACCAAAAATATTATTGCCAGTTCTGCTGTGCCTGCTTTGGTCACAGCCCAGAGTTTATACATCTCCTGTACACTGGCTTCACTTTAATCATAACCATCATCTATTTCTGGGTGGCAAGAAGGATTAGAGTGGTTGTCCTCAACGGATGAAGAATGGATGGATAGGTTTGGCTAAGATTCCCCCCCCCCACAACTTCCCTCCCTCCATGTCACACAGTATTTCTCACCATTGATAAGGAAGAAGAAGGCTCCAGTTTCATTTGCAACAGCACGGGCAACAAGTGTTTTCCCAGTGCCAGGGGGACCATAAAGAAGAATCCCTCGTGGAGGCTAGGGAAAGAAAGGAGGGAAGGCAGAGGAGTCCTATAAGGAGAGTCTGTGCAAAATAATTAGGTCCTCCAACAGTGACAGAGGCAGAGCTGGCCCACCCATGAGGCGGGGTGAAGCAGTCGCCTCAGGCGATGGAAGCGGTGAGGGTGGTGCCCTTACAGACATCCTGCCTTGCCACACTGCTCCTGCCACAAACCATGCAAAGGAGGCTTCTGTGGCAGGAGAGCGGCAGTGTGTTGCTTGCTGGTCTTCCCTGCCCCTAGGGGCGGAAACAGACCAGCAGCAAAGCCTTGTGGAACGTCCCTGCTTGCCAAGAGTCTCGTCAAGAGGGAGGCATTCCAGTGCAGAGTGTTGCACCCCAGCTAAGTCCTTGCAGAGTTTGCCCGCCCGCCCGCCCGCCCCCCGCGCCTGGTGGTGAGGCTTCACAAGGGCTTTTCCTTACACAAGGGGAAACTATAGGAGGTAATTTTAAGTAGGGGGGATGGGTAGGGGAGGGGGATAGCAAAGAGGGAGTGTATGTGTATAAAGAGGGGGTGGTACGAAGGTATAAAGTATGTATAGAATGAATGTAGTTGGAAGGTGTAATGTAGGTATGTATGTATGTATGTATGTATGTATGAGGTTAAAGAATGTATGATAATGTATGTTTGTTGTATTATGTTGAATTTAATAAAGATTATTTTTAAATATTAAAAAAGGGCTTTTCCTTGAAGGGAAGCCCTTGCAGAGCCTCATGAGCCCCCCCCCCTCCCATGGTGCAAAAATGTCTCAGGCCATCCCTGGTGAGAGGTCAATGGGATGCTTTGGCCAATGAAGCCAAGAGAGCCTACAATGTGGGAGGCAGGAAAAGTGCTCTTGCTTATTTTAGGAGTGGAAGTATGAATGACACAGAAAATTCTGCTTAGAGAGAATGGTGGTGGGAACAAAGCAGAAGGAATACTCATCCACGCAAGCTATGGAGGAATGTTGCAATACAGGGATAGCTAGTATGGTGTTGTGAACTACAACTCCCACAAGTTCCAGCCAGCATGGGCAATGCTCAGGGAGTTGAAGTCTCCAGTTCCTAGAGGGCACAACATCGGCTTCCTCTGTTGTAATACGTTTCATGAACAACAGTGAAGAATGGTCCTCTGGAAGCTATTACGCCCTGGCCTTCCCACTTCCCCTGCTGTACCTTCACACCAATAGCTTTGAAGAGCGCTGGGTGTCTCAGGGGCAGCTCCACCATCTCCTTGATCTGAGCCAACTGTTTACGGCAGCCCCCAATGTCATCGTAGCCAACATCATTGAGGCTTTCCTCTTCATCCTGACAGAGTGGAGGGATGAGCATGAAAGTATCTTAACAACAGAGCACCCCTGTCCCACAAAGCTTATATGACATAGTTAACATGCTGAGTAAACTGAGGAGGCAGGAACTGTGCCTTAACTCTTCTGTGGGCTCTGCCAGATGTTGCTGGACTACAAACTCTCGTCACCCTCAACCATTGGCCATGCTGGTTGGAGGTGATAGGAGGTAGCAGTCCAACAACACTGAGAGGTCAGAAGGCTTCCCTTACACCTCTCTTCAATTTTGTTGAGGTGCATCTTCCACAGAATTATTATTATTTTAAATAAAATTTTACATTTTGCATGTACCAAACAAACTGGACAGTGCCAATTTTGTACAGCAGATCCCACCCTCAAAATCCTGTGCCTCTGCACTATCCAAACGGCTTGAATGGCTTCTGGTAATAATTGCCCAACCATAATCCAGCTGCCTGCTCTCCCGTCCCTGAGCTGCATCTCTTCAGACCTTACACACCTCTCGCTTGATGGGCTCCCCCTCGCAGTGGATGATGGTGTCAGGAGCAACGATGCAGTGGGGGCTGGGGTCAACCTCAACAACCTTGAACTCCACAGCCCTCATCCCGCCTCGCACAAGGAAAATGTCACCTGGGAAGACAAGAGGAAGCACCTTGCTAGCTCCAAAGGTTTCGAATTTGGTATGCTAACCTGAGGACCCACAATAAAGGCTGGGACGTGACAGTTCTGGGGCAAAATAGGAAAAGGCAACACCTGCAAGTAAACGAGAGAACTGGGAATATAAATCCCAGTGGGATTGCCAAACCCAGCCCCAAACTGTGCTCAGGCTGAGAAAACAATCTCCCCGGTGCTTAGCAGAACCAGTGCCAAGTTAGAGCCCTTGGCATGGTGCCGTCCAGAAGCTCCACTCCCCAGCACCTCCCTGTCAGCCCTCCCCAAAGTTTTCCAGGGGCAGAAGGGATGGGCAGTGGCACTAGTCCAGCTGGCCAGGTCTCCCTCAGCTCGGTGCTGTAAAGAGAAGCTTTGGGTGAGGCAGCTGCAGGAGCAGCCACCATCTTTATTATCTCTAATGCCTCTAGGCTCCACTCCTGAAGTAGCAAATGCCAAGGGTGGGGCCCAGAAGTGTTGAGGAGGTGAGTGTGGTGCAGCAGCTAAAGTCCTAGACTAGGACCTGGGAGTCCGGGGTTCAAATCCCTACTCAGCCACGAAGCTCACTGGGAGACGTTGGGCCACTCACTCTCTCTCAGTCTAGCCTACCCTATAGGGTTGTTTTGAGGATAAAATGAGGAGGGAGAAAACCATGGGTGCCACCTAGAGCTGCATGGAGGAAAAGTGGGATATAAGGGTAGTAATAAATAAAACACAATAAATCACCAAGGTAGCATTGGCTTCGGCTACTTAGCCCAGCGCTTTACCTTACAGCAATAATGCAATATTTGGAGAGAGCAAGAGCGCAAAGAGAGGTCAGCATCAGCTGTGGTGAGGTCTCTGGGGCCCATGGAACCTGGCATTTACCCCACCATGCTGGGTGCGGATGCTGTCTTCACTGCTCCAGGTCGAAGGCCCCTCTCTCCAGCACTGCCTCCCTCCCATTTAGCCTTGTTCCTTATGGCAGGCCTAGTGTTGCCCCTCCTCACCTTTGTGCACAGGTCGATAGGCCTCGAGGAAATAGGGTTTGAGGTAAACTTCAAAGAGGTTCCCAGTCAAGCCTGCAATGGTGTCGTCAATGGGCAGGACGTGGATCCGCTTTCCGTACTTCACATCCGGACAAGCCTGCACACTAGACAAGGGAAGGCTCAGCTAGCTTCCATAATGTAGCGGAGCGCACGCACACATGAGTCTTCAGGAAGAAGCTGAATCTACTGGGTATGCAACATACTGGGGGTGCAACACAGCAGCCATTCCCAAGCTCTAGCATTGTCCCCAATTTTAATAGATTCCAATTTAAAAGATTCCATGCTGGACAACTTCAAATAAGTATACATCTAGATGAATGTGCACATGCAAATTACCAATAACAAGGGATGTTTCCCTCCAAAAGCTTAAAATAGCCCCACTATGAGCCTTGCTGACTGTGTGACACAGTTTGCCCTCTGTTGCTCCCTGTGGCAGTGCACACCTGTGCCTCTCCAGATATACCCTAGCACACTCACAGCACAACCCCCTTTCCTATGCTTTCTTCCTGCCACTAGTTCCATTCGGACAGGCCTCACCTGACCACGTCTCCGAGGCGCACACGGAGGTTGTTGCGGGTGACGCGGTTCATGCGGATCTTCTCGTTCTGGCAGGAGTCATCCGTGAGGACGATGCAGACCGTCTCCCGGCGCTTCTTCCCTTTCAGCAGCACCGTGTCCCCCCGGAACAAGTGCAGCTCTTCCATCTTGGCCTGCGGCGAACCAAGAATGGGACTGAGGCAAGGTCACTTTCCACTAGATGACATGCAGCTAGCTGTGTGTGTTTTCATGATGTGGTTCTCGCAGGGTCAAATGTGGCGCATCTGTTTGTGCAGGTGGGATGCCTGTGGTGTATTTGCAATGTGTGTTTTGTAAGGCAGTGTGAGAATGGAAATTGTACACTTTTGCATATGTTGTTGTTGTTAATTTATACCCTGCCCATCTGGCTGGGTTTCCCCAGCCACTAACAGATTAAAAATAGAATAAAACATCAAACAGAATAAAACATCATTTAGGTACCTCTGTTGCATATTGGCAAATCTAAGATATGTTTGAATTCAAATCATGTGCTCACATCAGCCTTGGCATAATTCTGCACACATGGGTTGCTAATGTATATTTCTCAACCGTCTCTGTGTGCTCTTTATGTTAATATTCAAATCACATCATGTTTGTGACACAAAATGTATGCGTGCAGTTCTCAGATATAGATTAGGAGAGTCAGACGAGCAATCGTTTTTTAGTCTAATGGACATAAGCAACATTTCTTTATCTTATAGGTTAAAATCAGTTAACACAACCAAATAATTAACAGTTATAACAAAAAATAAACACACACATGACCCAACCCCAAACTACCGCTGGTTATTTGGCATTTTATATCTTGCCCTTCTTCCCAAAGAGTTAGACAAACACAGAGTGGCTGGGCATATTTAGAAGTTTCCCCATAAATTTACGTAGTTTGTGAGCTAAAAAGAAAGGGGAGGGATGGCCCAACACTGACTGAGTGCGCTCACTGCCTTCCAAGAGCCATGGGACACAGGGGAGGGAGGTGAATGTGGCAGGGGCTGGGGGATTGACCTGCTCGAGCCCCTAACAGCCAAAATTATATTCAAGAAAGGATTATGATCAGGGGATATGCACCATGAGGCATGCACCCCTTGACCCCAACCTCCTCCCCTTGATTCCACTTCCCCTCCCCACCACTATATGGTAGAACTATCTTCCTCTCCATGCTGTACTGCACTGGTTCTTGGCGTTCAGTGAGATGGGGCCTTTATATTCACTGGGTGCAGGATTTGAGAAAATAGACTGGCCAGACTAGCTAAGCAGCAGAGGGCAATAGTCTAGAATGAAGCAGCAGTGAGACGGCTAAATTGACTGTGGAATGTGGGGCAAAGGACACTATGGGCAGGAAAGGTGAGCAGTAGATTTATACTGGTAGTTACCTGAGACAGGCTCACAATGCTGTTGTCTTCATTGGCCGCTTCATCTACAATGAGGCGGTTGGGACGATGCTTCTGGCGCAGGATGGCTGTGGAATAATCCTCTCCCTTGGGGCTACAGGACAGAACATCAAAGAGGTCTCTCAGGTGTGTGGATGCTCACGTAGAGGTAAGTTTCAGAGAAGAGAGGAGGACTACAATGCGTAGGGGTTTCATCATACCGGTAGATATTGCAGGAAGATACAGTAATGTCACTTTACACCAGCCTTTGGTGCAATCCATCTTTTGGGATGCAGTTCCTATCAGCCCCTGTTGGGTTGACAGGAGTTGTAGTCCAAAACATGTGCAGGGCACCAGGTTCAGGAATGCAGCTCCACATCCACTGAGAATCATGGCCATTTGCAGGTTTCCATTTCTACCAGAAACCCAGGCTGTGTGCTACTAGCTTTTTTTTCTAGCAACAGGGTTGCAGTCCTCCCTCTCTCCTGATAAGTCATCAATCAGGGTGACCAAGGTTGTTTTCACCCTGAAGACCAGGCCTTCAGTCAAGACTGAAATGGATCTAGAAGTTGTTGGGACTTCAACTGCCATCAACCCCAAGCAGTATGGCCAATAATCAGGGATGGTGGGAGATGCAGTTGCACAACAGCTGGAGAGCTACACGTTCCCCATCCCTCGTTTAAAATGAAATGGGAACTGGTGGAAGAAGGTGTGCTCTTTCAAGTCACGAGTCACAGCAAACTTCAAAGGCCTGGTCTTGGATACATTCCAGATGGGATTATTAAAATAAATACAAAAAAACATCAAAACAATATTATTTTAAGAGCATTTATTGTGGATACTTTTTATATCTCATAATAATAAATATATAGTTGTTCTTGAAGAATAACAATTGGCAATTATTTTACATCAATAAATAAAGGTACCCTGAAATAGTTGGGGAAGAAAACTGAGCTTCCCTCCCTAAATGACATCCTTGTTGCTGATATTGTAGGCATGACACAAGACGAAACACTTATTTATTGCATTGGAAGCTGTATTTGGATAGGTGGCCTGAAGGCTGGAGAAATTAGCTATCTGGAGGAAAGACATCTGAATCCTTTGCAACAAATGAGTACTGTAATAATTTTTTTGCACATTTTTGTTGGATGTTTCTTTTGTTTTTTTTTTGGGGGGGGCAACTTCCTTCATTCACACTGCAATTCCTGCAAGTTGCCTACTCAGAAATATGCCCCATCAATTTCAGTGGGATTTACTCTCAGGTAAGCATGTACAGGACAACAGCCTTCATCAACTTGCACCATTGTCCTATAGTAGTCACAACATTTCTGTGGCAAATTCGGGGTAGTGGGGGTGGTATAGCAGTTACCAAGTCTGATGCAGCGAAACCAACCCGGATCTTGTGTCCTCTATTTATTGCACCATGAGAATACGGACAAAAATCCTCTCAGTGATGCATCTGACAAAGTGAGCTCTCTCGCCCTGCAAAAAGCTCATGCCATAATAAACATTGTGGCCTCTATAGGCTTGCCACATGTCAAGAAAATTCCTGGCCTGTCCTGGTTTTAGGGTGTAAAAATGGTGTGTGAGGGGGGGGGAATTTTGGCAAAATGTCAGGGGAAACCTGGGTGCATGGCAACAAGATGGAAAAACCAGCAGAAACTGCTCCAAAAGCTTTTTTAAAAATCACTATTTTGGGGGGGAAGTTCCCCCCCCAAAAAAGCTCAACAATTTTGGGGTCTTCCTAACGAAAGCTCAACAACAAATCTGCGGGTGTAAGAAATTGTACTTTTTGAACTATGGCAACCCTAGGCCTCTAAGGTGCCACCAGACTCTTTGTTGCATTCTGTTGGCACAGCTGATGCAGCGACAGAGCAGAAACGCAAATACCTAGGCAGGGCCAGGAAGGGAGAGGGGAGGCGATGGGGGTCATGTTTTTCCCTCCAGCCTCGGGTCGCGGTCGGATTCCACAACCTATAAATATCCTAGCAACGCTCCCCTCCCTCCCCGTCCCGCCATGCCCATGTGGTGCGATCATTGTCGGATATAAACATCAGCTGCCCCCTAGTCCGGCTTCCCAAAACAACCAACCAAGTTGGGAAATACGAGAAGAGCGAAGGGCCCGCTCCTGCCAGGCTTCGGGGACGGGGGACCCCGCTATTCACACGACACGAGAGGAGCGAGAGAGAGGCATTAGCAACACCAAAACAAACACGCCCAAGGCCCTCGGCACCTGCTCGAGCGAGCGAGCGAGCTCCGAACTTGGGGGGGAAGTTTCCTCCAAGTGCGAGGCCCAAGGAGAGGCTTCTTCCGCCTGCCTCCCCCTTCGCTCTCCTGCCCCGCTCGGGCCAGAGGTGGGAGCCCCGCCGCCCCCGCCGCCGCGGCGAGTTGGGAGGAGTGCCGAGCTCGAGCTGCCCCTTCGCCGCGCGCTGTCCTCTCGGCGGAGGAGAGCGGGAGGCGCGAGGAGAAGTTGGGTCCCACGCGAGGCGAACTTACTCCCCTCCGGAGGCGGGCATGCTGGCTGCTCTGCAGGCCCTTCCTGGGGCTTCCCCCGGCCTGGCGTGCCGCTCGCGTCCTCCGCTGCAAGGCCTCGGCTGCTTCGCGTCCCCCTGCTCCCCCGCCGCCGCTGCCCGAGTGCCCTGCTTCCCTCCTCGCCTGCCTCGCTCACGACACTTGGAAAGCTGCCCAGCTCTGCCCCCCGCCCCGCTTGCCGCCTGCCTGCCTGCGCCTGGCCCGCCCTCTTTCCCCGCACGGCCCTGCCAGGAGTTTCCCAAGCGAAGGAGGCTGCTGCCCGCCTCCCCGCCGGGGCCTCCGCGGAGATAAACAGCCGGGCGTTGTTGTTGTTGTTTTGCACGGCGAATGAGAGCAGCTGACACGCTCGTGTTGCTCCACACAACCGGAGTCGTTAGTGGAGGGGTCCCCTCCCTCGTTCAGACCCGTGTCTGCGGCTCGCTCGTTCTTGCTTAATGGATAACAGAAGCAAGGGTCCCAATTGGAATAATTTTTTTTGGGGGGGGCAGGTAAGCCCGCCCTGCATAATCGACCACACGCACCCTTATTTGAATGGCAATGCCTATTAACTTTTGGAAGGTGGGCGCAAATATTTTAGGGGGGCGCGCGAAGGGACCTCAGCCCCTAGGAGTTGGCTGCTATGAACAGAAGGAAGGGTGAGAGTTGATTCCAGACACGCATCTCTCAGCCGGTTGTCTGCAGAGAGAGACCAATGAATTTAAGGAACGGTGATAAACTTGCAAGTAATGCCGGATAACCCCCCCCAAAAAAAAAAAATCCTTCTGCATTTGCCGTTTTCTCTGTTCCCTCACCAGGGCTGCTTTTGACTTGACCGCTATGAATTTTTTGACAGGCGAGATGTTCTTGCATGATGCAGCACAGGAAACCAGGAAGAGAGGCCACCCTCCTTTCCATTCCCAGCAGCAGTTTAGCGTAATTCGATCATGTCGTTAGAACGGAGCCTTGTTTTGCGCCCACTCTTTACGAGCCCTGCAGGTGGCGCTATGCTCTGTATAGACACGGCTGCTAGCCTTGCTCCGCCCCGAAGACCTGCGCTTTGGCGGCCTTCGATTATGCTTCCCTTATATTTGCGATGTGTGTGTTCCTGCTTCGTTTTAATCTTGGACGTGGACCTCTCTTTCTCTAGAATTTAATAAGTTTGTCGGATGAAAGCCTATGTCCCGTAATAACAAACTGTGAGATAGCAGGAGTTTGGGATACTTATTTTGCTCTGGCTCTTAGCAAGGGCGTTCGCCAAGCGGGGGCAGAGGGACAGCTGCCTTCCCCAGATCAAGTAAAACAATAGAAATACTTAACTGACAGTCAGTCCTGCCCCCCTAACAAAAATCCTGGCTACGCCCATGGCTCTTAGCAGCATATACTGTGAAAACCTAAGATAGCTCCGTGTATGAGTGTATTTTCAGAGTTTGCTGTGCAAATCCTACCCATAATATATAGTTAAAAGGAAAGAAAGCTTCATCTCTATTGGCTCAGTCTTGGTCAGCTCAGCAGAACCTCCTCAGCCTATGTAAAGTTTTTTAATGCTTCCGGTTTGGACTTTGAGCATCCAGGTGGAAGGAGTTCCAGAGCTACCAGTCAGCCACGCAAGCTAATGTTATGGTTGTGAATTATTCAGAAATACGACCCCCTTTCTGTCTTGTTTGGGAATAGGTTTCAGAAACCATGAAGCAGAAATCACACAGAACCCTCCTGTCCTGTGCCATAGAATCCTCATGATTCATGGGATCAACTCTGATTCGGTTGGGTTACTATCTCTACTAAAAACAACAAACTCTTGTGGCACCTTGAAAACTAACAGATTTATTGTGGCATAAGTTTTCGTAGATTACAGTTCACATAATCAGGTGCACTCAGTGTTGCTCTTAGTTGCAGAGATGGTTGGTGTGGGTTGTAAACAGTATGGTCAGAAGGAAATGTAATGTGAAAAGTAGAGATGGTGACGTTCACACACACCCACACACCCACCCAGTTGTGTTGCTAATACTGTAGAAGCTCTGGCATTGGTAAATCAATTACCATAGATTGTGTGATAAAAGTCCATTGTGTCCATTCTATCCACAAGTGATAACACCGAACTTCTTGATGAAGCATAATTTATCTGTTTCATGTAGCATTCTTCCTTTGAAGTTCCAATATAGCCACTGTAAGGTCAGTTACGGAGTGTCCCGGGAGACTGAAATGTTCTCCTGCTGGTTTCCCCAATATTGCCAATTCTGATGCCAGGATTTCTGTTCATTCATTCTGCTTAGTTTCCAGTGATGTTTTTAATAGTAGCCTTTTTTGTGGTTCAGTAATGATCTTTTCTCTCCCGCCTACCCTTCCTCCCTTTTCTCCAGTGGGGCCAGCCAAAGGTTTGCTGACATTATGTTATCATCTTGTGGTTTGATAACTGATTCCTTCTGCTTACTCTCTGCCATATGCCCAGGATGCCTGCATTGGGGAGGAGGCAGGGGAATGCATCTGGGCACTTGGCACTGAGCACAGCCAGATGGAATCCCACAAAAGAAGCTGCGCTGAGGAGGCAGCCAAGCCAGCAAGGGCTGCTGAAGATCCTTGTAGCTCGCAGAAACAAGCTGCAGAAGTCCAGGATGAAAATCGGCACAGGTGAACTGGGAACTTGCTGCCTTGGAACTGTGTGACTTCAGGAAGTAATATGCCATCAGAAATGTTTCTAAAATGTGCCAGTTTGGGGGAAATGACTTTGCTTCCTCTTATGGTCTATTTGTTGGCAAACGGGGGATAATACCATCTATCTTGCCAGCATCAGCACAGATTTAAGGATTGCAAGTGCTCATACAAAGTGGTGCTTGCTATTGAAATCTTCTGTGAGTTCTGTTCTAACATGGGGCTGCTGCTTGTACTAAGTGTTTTGTCTGTGCACGTTACAAACATGAGTTGTTTTGTAATTATACAGTGTTGTAAAATATATGTACCATGGCTGCAAGAGAGCCATAATTGGCCAGGACATTGGTCTCTTATAATGTGTAAAGCAGAACACATGGTAGCTGCTGAAACCAGGAAGTGCTGTGGTACCAGGCAGTGTTGCAGAAAGCACAGTATATAGCATGCCCTTTTTGACAGTGCAGCTACATAAGATGTTGTATACTTGTTTGTCAGCTGACATCAACAGCCTAGATTGGTTTTCTTTCCACCCAGTACTCAAGGCCAGATTAAGGTGGTTGAGGACCCCTGGTGCAGTTCCCAAAATTGGTACCACCTTCCCCTCAAAAGGATCAAATAAGATACCACTAAATAAAGCAATCTGTTATGGCATGAGAAAGGTTTTGAGCATGTGTAGTTTTATAACTCTCTTGTTTGCAAAAAAAAAATATTTTGCCAGCTTTGATAAATAATAAAATAATAAATAAATACGCTCTGAGCATGTGCAGTTTCACATTATAAACTTGCTTAATTCATCCTTGCTTTTGCTCAGTTTCTACCTTGTGCCAGTCACCAACTCTCAGCCTAAACTAGCTCACATGGCTGTTCAGAGGCTATAGGAGGCAGTATACAATAGCTGCCAAAGGGGATTACCGGTAAGTGCTTGTATCATAGGCATAAAAGCGTGGTTCCTTTAACCAGAATAAAGCATCTTTGCACTATAAAGGACCAGGTTTTTCTGCATTTCCCCAGCAAATTAGCACAGCTCCAAGGCTTCCATCAATCTTCATTTGACCTGATTATTGCGTGTTTTGGATGCATAAATTCCACTTACGTTCCATTGAGTCTACTCCCAGGTTAGTGTACATAAGTGATTGATTCCTAAGAGGAGTTATCTTAGGCGTGTAGCCTAAGATAACAAAGTAATATTTCATTTTACAGGTGACTTCAAAAAAACCTATTTAATAGGTAAAATAATAAGGAAAAGCATACCGTCATTATTTTTCCTAACTGAGCAGTGAAAAAAAATAAAAACTGCTCTCCCTTTCCAATGTTCTGCCCCAGTGACAAAAACTACTAAGATAACCAACAGCCTTTTAAAATGTTATAGAATAAGCCACATTTATTGTGCAGTAGTATTTGCAGAAATTAACTTCTAGGGAGATCTTGATAGCGGATCAACTCATCTTAGGAAAGATGCATCCTGGTTGCTAGGAATTATTATTATTATTATTATTATTATTATTATTTATTTATTTATTAAATTTCTGTGCTGCCCTTCTGAGGATCACAGAGCAGTTTACAAAAATATACCACAGTAACAAACAATACCCCTCCCCAATTTAAAAGGCCATAGGTTTGTTTAATTAGCCATCGGCTTGGGAGAAGAGGAATGTTTTTGACTGGTACCTAAAGATACTGGTATGTAATGAAGGTGCCAGGAGAGCCTCCCTGGGGAGAGCATTCCACAAACAGGGAGCCACCACAGAAAAGGCCTGTTCTCATGCTGCCGCCCTCTGGACTTCTTGCAGAAGAGCCACACAAAGAAGAGCCTCTGTTGATGATTGCAGGATTCAGGTCAGTTCATATGGGGAGAAGCAGTTCTTGAGGTTTTGCAGTCCTGAGCCTATAACCTTAGGCTATAGTTACTTTGGGGCTAGAACTGGCGAGCTATAGTTTGAGCTTAGTCCCCCTGATAGGATTTCAGCACCAAACCATGGTAGTTTGCAATATTAACTTGGAAGGCAAGTGCAAGCCAGTTTTCTGCTTCAGGTGTAATGACAAACTGAAGTTTGAACTGAAAAAGTAGTAACTAATTGAAATGGAGCATTCAAAGGGAGGAGGCAGTACATGAGCACAAGACTTGCTCACAATATGAACAGTGTTTCTGAGGGATAAATTCCAATTTCTGGTAAATGAAGTTGTGAAGAGGTTGAGGACTACTTGAATCTAATCCATCCTAACTATTTATTATTATTATTTTAAATTTCATATTGTAACAGAAGAAATTGACTTGAAAATTCTCACACCACTGTTCAAGACCATAGCAGTAGGATGTGGCCATTAGGGGGCACTACCACACAAGATGGTTGGACAGTGTTCTCGAAGCTACCAACATGAGTCTGACCAAACTGCGGGAAGCAGTGGAAGACAGGAGTGCCTGGCGTGCTCTGGTCCATGGGGTCACAAAGAGTCGGACATGACTAAACGACTAAACAACAACAACAAAAACCACACAAAGAGAAGCTGGAACAATCTCCTTTGCTGTTTTCCAAGGATTACTAGCCTCTGCCCCAATGAGCCTCCTTAAGGACTCCTTCCCATATTGGTACATTTGGATCTCGATATAAGCCATTGTTACTAACCTACTACGAATGTGTTGATGGCACCTACTTTGCTGCTGTCTGCTAGCATATGAAAGAAAGAAGCCATACTCCCTGACTTAATATTAGCATTCAAACTGGGAACCATGGTTTGTTTGAACCATAATCTGTAAACCAAGAACAAGCCTTTGCTACAGATTATTTGGACCAGGGTTTGTAATCCCTGTGCCTCTTGCTAGTAGGAAAGGAGAACCTGATATCATATTTGAAATCCATGTTTTCAAAAGGACCCAAAGTGGCTAAAAGGAATCATAAGGGGCCCTCCTGTGGATCAGAAATTGCTTAAGTAGCAGCAAGGAGAGAGCAGGAATAAATGGATAGTTCTCCGAAGGGAGAGATGTCAGTAGTGAAGTCCCCCAAGGATTGGTTTGGGACCTGTGCTTTTTAACTTGTTCCTAAAAGATCTAGAGCTAGAGGTGAGCTCTAGAGGTGAAGGGATGCAGGCTTGTGATTGAACCTACCAGAAGGGAAGGTGCTGTGATTCTTCCCTGTACCGTCAAGAGGTCTGAATAGATGGGGTGATTTTTATTATAGAATGGAAAAGAGAGTTGGTATGCTCAGAAACTGCAACGAAGAGCTTTCTTCTACCAACCCCTATTTGTTATTTTTAAGTCAACCATCATCTTTGTGCTCCCCACGCCATGCTACCTCACAAAATTAATCTCCTCTTTAACGCTTAGCATAAGTAGGCAACGATGGAAATGAGCCTGAGGGAAAATTATCTCTTTGTTAACCATAGATCTGGAAAGAAGGAAAACTTGTATACCTACAACAAAAACAGAGAGAACCTCGCACAGTGGGAACTTTTTTGGCAGCTCAAGAGTGCAGGTGAAGGAAGGTGACGCTAACCCTCGACTTCCTAACCAACAATACTTCAGCCACCTCTGCGCTCCTGAAGTTCTAAATTTACTATTACACCACCAGCTTGGATAGTAACTATGACCATTAGGAGGAATGTAATGTAGTGCTTAGGAGATTTCTGCTTGCTTGATGGAACAATCTCCCCTCTCCACATGCTGTTATGGGGAATCCCCTGAGCTCCACCAGCCAATTTGGGAGGGGCGGGGTGGGGAAGCCCCATTGTGCTGGCTGAAGTCCTTGGATAGGTTTCTGCTAGGGAGACGGGTTAGTTGAATCTGGCCTACTGTCTTTATGTGATAAAAGAATATCAGTGGTGTCCTTTTATTGTTTCATGTGATGGTTACAGTATATGCAGCTTCAGAGGTAATTGCAGAAGTGGCTTTGGAATAGAATGTTATGTTGTTGGCTGGGTGGGTATCCTGCAATTCTCCCCGTGCCTGATTTTATTTGGTTGGAAGAGTGCTTGATTATGACCACTTCTGATGTTTAACATGTTTTAAGTAACTTATAAGGCATTGTGTGAAGGCATAGATTTGTATGCTTCTCATAAACTGATGAAATCCAGAGCTAAGCATTTGGGCTGGGGCTTGTTGGGTTGACTTACAAAGATGCCAGCCTGCATGACATTATATTCTGCCCAGATTCCTGATTAGAACAAGCAATGGGCCACTGATTGCTGCACACAGATATCTTGTACATATATGAGTATGCAGAAGCTTTTAAAGTGCATTTAAAAAAGGAAGACTACTCAAACATCTGCAGTGGTAGTTCCAAATAAGAAACTGTCCTTGGCAGGCTGTTGCCTTTTATCAGGGCTGCTCTTCAAGGGTAAAATGAGACAAATTGCTTTCAAAAATGGCTATTTGCCTAGGGACACTTTGAACAAAGCTATTTTTATTCTGAAGGTAGGCTAATATTCTAGTTGTTCTTTGCTCCCCTGTGTGGGGCTTTTAACCTCAATAGTTTTGAAATGGTATGCAAAAATTAAAAAAATAAAATCAGATCTGCAGTCTCTGATAAACTAGATATTTTCAGAAGCTGGATGTATGGTATTCCCTTTAATCTTTTCATACCTCTGACTAGGAAAGATGGATAGCTACCCCTCTGCTTTTCTTTCTTTACAGATAGAAAGATGGGGAAGCTTTCCTTTCAGAAATATGTGAAGTACTGTCCATCTCAAGGGGCTGAAGATCTTTAACCATGCAGTTGTTTCATACCACAAGCCCCTTCTTACCTCTTTTATGCACCCCAAATACTGAACATGTGGTGAAACATGGAGCAAGGCATTGTATGTTGAATGCAGTGTCTGAGCAGTTTCACATGGGAGGAGGTGGTCATTCAGATGACAAGGTTACAAGCTATTAAGGACTTTATAGAAAATAACCAGCACTATTGAATTGTACTAGGAAATTAAATGGGAGCCAGCACAGATGAAAAAGAACTGGTGCAATGTGTTCTGAAAAGCGAGCACCACCAGAAACCACTCTGTCAGCTGCATTTTACACCTGGTAGTTTCTGAACACTTTTCGAGGGTGACTCCCCATAGAACATGTTCCAGGAATGAAATCTGGATGTAACCAGGGTGAGACTAGATCTGCATGGTCTAGGAAAGGGCATACCGGTAATTGGTCCACAAGCCAAGGCTGAGCAAAGACACTCCTGGCCACAGCTGCCATCTGGACTTCTAGGAACAAGGCTGGGTCAAGAAGCACTCTCAAACAGCCCACCTGATCCTTTAAGGGGAGTACAGACCCAGCTGACACAGGTCAAATTTCCAAGCCAGGACCAACTCTTCTGTTGACTATTGTCTGGATTAAGCCTCTGCTTGTTAGTCCACAATCAAACCATCACTTTAATCAGAACTGTGGAGGTGAAAGAGACCTTGAGAGCCATCCATTCTAACCCCCGGCATACTGTTTTATGCTGTATTACTGTTTGTTGCTTTGTTGTGAGCAGCTTAAAGCACCTCCAGCCCATGGGCCTAATTGGACCTGCCAAGCCACGCCCACCTTCCCTGCACCTGATGTCATTGATGGCATGAGTCTCAGGAAGGTTCAAGCTGCAGCAAAGGAAGAACAGGATTCTTCCTTTGCTGCCATGGACTGAAGTTAAAATCACCTGACACATCAGGTGCATGACAGGTGGATGGCCTTGTCCACCCATCAAAATTACTCACAGAGGGCTGGCCGCTTCTGTTTCCGTTCCTCTAGCTGGATCCAATTCCCTACCCCTGGCTTGGAGCATATGGAAATACATTAAGGTGGGATATGTTATTGTAATAAATCAAATCAAATATGAGATTACTTTGTGTTTGAAGGCCAGTCCAGTATCAAGGACTGCACGTCTGGATCCTCTGTTTCTCCTGACTGCATAGCTCACTCTGCGTTGTGTTTTTGTTTTTTTAAATTAGGTTGGGGAAATCATACTATGCGTTTCAAACCATTTACTGTAGAATAGCTGTACTGGAGGATACTGCTCTGGAGCAAAATGGAATGAGGCCAGTGTGACTCATCCAAAGACTGAAGTCGCATGACTATTGTGTGCAGCAGAGGATCACATTTCTGGTGAACCGGTTGCCAGAGTGGTCTGTTGGTGGCAAATAGTGCAGGTCAGCAGAGTTAAGTTTGCTGCCTGACACTTCGCGTTTTGTGCTTCGGACAAAAAGGTTTTAATTCTACGCTATTCCATCTTCCTCATAAGTGCCCACCCATTCCGACCGAGCCTTATATGTGTATTGTAACAACAGGTGTATTGTAACAACAGAGACGTGGGTGGTGCTGTGGTCTAAACCACTGAGCCTCTTGGGCTTGCCGATCAGAAGGTCAGAAGTTCGAATCCCCGCGACGGGGTGAGCTCCCATTGCTCGGTCCCTGCTCCTGCCAACCTAGCAGTTCGAAAGCACGCCAAAAAGTGCAAGTAGATAAATAGGTACTGCTCCGGCGGGAAGGTAAATGACGTTTCCGTGCGCTGCTCTGGTTTCAGTGTTCCGTTGCGTCAGAAGCGGCTTAGTCATGCTGGCCATATGACCCAGAAAAACTGTCTGCGGACAAACACTGGCTCCCTTGGCCTGTAAAGCGAGATGAGCGCCGCAACCCCAGAGTTGTCTGTGACTGGACTTAACTGTCAAGGGTCCTTTACCTTTAACAACAGGCTGATCCTGTGCAGGGTTAGGTATGTCCAAACACATCACATTGGTTTGCAATCTAACTCAGTCTTGTCTTGGAACAGTATGCAGGAATCCAATAACCAAGGTACATAGGAAACTGCCTTACATTGAGTCAAGCCATTGGCCCATCTAACTTAGGGGACATTCCCAATCCTACCTGGAGATGCCGGAGAATGAACCTAGGACCTTCTGCTTGCAGAGCAAATGCTCTACCACTGAGCAGATGGATTTCCCTCAGTACTTAGCAGATCAGTGCTGTACTCTGATGTTGAATTAATCACACACACACTCTCCCTTGGTAATAAAGACTGTTTGGAATCTCAGTCTGTTTTACTGGTAGCTCACTGAAGAGAAATGACCCTGCAGGTGGCAAAGCCAGGCTGTGTGAAGGATGTACATTTTGTAGTTTTCCCCATTGGGATTGTGGAGAAAGTAAGAATCATCACTGGGGAAGAAAATGTGTGCTTTGTACAAGACATTGGGTTTAGGGCTCAAAACCAACCTGCTGTAGCAGGTTGTGTGAGGGAGGAGCAGAATTCTAAACTTGAGTCTTGCGCAATTTGTAAGATGTTAAATGTTACATTTCTTACTACTAACCAATAAAACGTTAACTGTAGACTAAGCTTGCATTTGAGATTGAAATTACATGTTACCTTTTAAAATAGCAATTCTGGTCTTCTTTTTCCTTGCAGATCGTCCCTTTCTAAATGAATGTTTGTTTATTACTGTAATAGGGATGTTGTTGCACTGAGTTTAATTACCTCCGCCTTTGTTGTCTTCCAAGAGGGAACTTGTAGTTCCATGTGGCTAACGGCTGCATTGCAACTCTACGAGTGCTTACATGGGAGTAAGAAACAGACAAAACAAACTTCCCCATTAATGTAGCTTCACTTTCCTTCACTATAATTTCCCTTGTTTTGGAGTTCAGAGAGACTGCTTGAGGGGACAGTGGGATCTTGCCACATAGGGCTGGAACTAAGCCACAGAATGATGGTCAAGCAGGTGTGATTAGTCATAAGACTGTTCTTGTTATCACAGGCAAATGCTGAAAACAAGATGTATTAACCATATTGAATTACAGGAAGGGCAGTGAGGTCTGCCCCTTAACCTCTTCTGATGGACCCAAAACAGCTACTCCTGTGTTTTTTTGTTTTTACTGTTGTTTTTGTTTTTAGAAATCTTCTCCCAGCATGACTCAGCTAAAACTGGGAGGGGTCAGGTGGGTGTAGTAGAGCTTATGTATTTCAAGAAGTCTGCCCCTTCTCCCTTATTCAAGCCCTGCCTGAACTGCCTTCCGACTCATTTTCCAGTGACTTTAAATGTACATTTGGATTGTTCACGTATGCATTGCCAAAAGAGGAAACGTATCACTGGAAACAGATGACACAGAACTGCATAAAATCTGCATACCGTATTTTATATGCATAGATGCAAATTTAGAAAATTGCTATAACTGAAACAGAAATGCACTCACGGTAGTGGGGAGCTTGTGTGACCAAGTGTGCCTGCGAGTCTTAGATTATGTCATATTTGAATGGGACAACCCTCCAAGTGGACTCTGGACTTACCGTATATTGCCACCCCCAATAAAGTAGGGCACACAGTCACCTCTCCTCTCCTCCGGCCGACATTTGACTCCCCCCACCCTTAAGCCCACGAGTAGTAGACACGATAACCACAACATCAGGGTCTGCACCAAGACCCGGGCAACCCTCTCGTGGCCGTGTATGGCAACAATACGAATTCTACAAGCACACCACAGAAGTTGTAAGTGTAATGGGGGTGGGGGTGGGGAGAAGGCGACGAGGCGAGAACAGGCAGTGCTTGCTGGGCAAGAAGAGCTGCCGCTTGAACGAGGGGACGGACGGAGGGAGGGGCTTCTGAATGAAAGCCAGGCCGGCCTCTCAAATAATGGCAGCGTACAAACGAGCCTTCTCCGTGTCCTTCCTCCCGCCTGCAACAAACCCGGCGCTGTTTCTGGAAGCCAGGTTTCTGGTTTCTGCAAGCCAGGCGGGGCGGCGGAGAGGGGAGCTGGCCCTCCACCCACCCCCACCCCCGATCCCCCAGCCCGGCCTTTGTTGCTAATCTTTTAATCTGCTCCGGAAAGGGGGAAACCTAGGGAGGGTTCGAAGCAGCAGCAGCTGCAAGCTACCCCCGCAAATCTCCGGCTTCGGCCAACAGCCTCCCCCCCTCCCCTCCCCTCCCCTGGAGCTTGCGGCGGCGGCTGCAGCGATGTCTCCGTCTCCTCCTCTCTCTCACACACCCCAACTCACCCCCCCAAAGCTCACGTGACCAACAACCCGGCCAGTTGAGCACCGGGAGGGAGAGAGCGAGCGAGCGAGCCAGCGGAGCCGACGCTGCAACAACAATAAAGAGCGGAAAAAAAAAAAAAAAAAAAAAGAGGCCGGCGCGCGGACAGAACGTTCGGCGGGCAAAAAGTGGCGCGCGCGGCGGTATCGGCCTCTGCAAGGCAAAGCGGCGCGTCGAGCTGCCTTGCAGGAGAGAGAGAGAGAAAACCCCTCAACTCCTCCTTCCTTTTCGTCCGCTCGTCTGTTCCTGGGCGGGTGGGCCGCCCCCTTTCGGGGCTCGACGGCTCCCTACACACACGCTCCACCAACCAGAGGATGGCGGATCGACGACGGCTCTTGCAGCTTCTTCTGCTGCTGCTGTTGTAAGGGCAGCCCTGGGGAGCAGCAGCGGCTGCCCCAGGAGCAGCAGCAGCGAGAAGGCGGGGAGGAAGCCAGCCGCGGCTTGGCGGGAAGATGGCCAACGAGTCGCTTCAGGTAAAAGGAAAACAAACCCCCCACTCGAGTCCTCGCTTTTCCTGCGCGGGGTGGCGCGCAGCCTGAGGAGGGTTCGGTGGTTGGGATGCTGGGGGGAAGGAGAGAGAGAGAGAGCCGCCGGTCTCTGCGCGCCTCGGGAGTGCAGCTGAGGAGGGGCTGCGCGAGTTCCTCCACCTCCTGCTCGCTTCTCTCCCCCCCCCCCCCATCGCGGTCCAGATGGTGGCGAGAGTCGCTGCTGCTGCCTGTACTGACGAGGCCGGATCCCGGCGCTGGTTTGGCTAACCAAAAGCGGGGCGGCGGAGTGGGGACGGACTCAGATGAGCCATGCTTCCTAGATATGGGTCGGATGGGTTTGAACCTCGACAGAGCCGGTTCCTGCTTCCTGGTTAGCCACCAGCTTGTAGGGGGGGCTTGGGCAAGTCACCGTATCTCTCTCATCAGTTCTATTTTTAAAAAAAAGAAAGTAATAACTTGGGATACTTAAGGATCACGTGGTGTTGGCCACCGACATTGAAGCTCTTGTGCATGAAGTACTATTAAACATTTAAATAACAATGAATCTTTTCGTCTTTTCGATGTGGATGGGGAAACTAATCCAGGACTTTAATGTGCTCTTCTTCTGCATCCTGTCACTCATCAGTTTAAGTCTCTCAAGATGCCCGATATGTAAACCACTGGGTTAGATAGGCTTTATTTCTTGGATGCAGGGGGGTGGGGTTCTCTCTCCATTTATTTAACCTAGCCCCGCTTATGAGCTTGCCTTCAAAATTGGGAACCCTGGCCCCTTCTTGCTGGTGATCCCAATGTGGTGAAAGAGATTGCCTCCTAGTTGTGAACCTTCAAAAAGACCTTTCTTCCAGGTCATTCTAGAAATCTTGGACCCTTCCAGGTTTTTCAGAAGTTGTTTAAACTTGGCAGTGAGGTGGCCAAGTTTGCTGGTGGTAGTAAATCGTTCAGCGTTGTTATAACAAAAAGAGATTGTGAAGAGCTCCAAAATGACCTTTCCAAAACAAAAAGAATACACAGTAATATGGCAAATGCAATTCAGTGTAAATAAGTGTAAAGCAATACATGTCAGAGCAAAAGAAACAAACAAATCCTTAATTTCACATATATACTCATGTGGTATGTACTGATGGTGACTAACCAGGAACAAGATGTTGTGGTTATATTGTAGTTCTATGTACATGTCCACTCAACGTGTTGCAGCTATGAAAAAGGCAAATTTCATGTTAGGGATCATTAGGGAAAGGAATGGAAAATAAACCTGCAGGTGTCCCAATGCCATTATAGAAATCTGTGCTTTGACCACATTTGGAATGCTGTGTACAATTCTGGTTGTCTTGCCTCAAAAATGATATTTTAGAGTTGGGGAAATGGTTCAAAAAGGGGAACCAAAATGATAAAGGGGATGGAATGACTGTCCTATTAGGAAAGTTTATAGTGTTTGGCACTTACCGGTATTAGTTTGGAGAAAAAAGGGACGCGGGTGGCGCTGTGGGTTAAACCACAGAGCCTAGGGCTTGCCGATCAGAAGGTCGGCGGTTTGAATTCCCGCGACGGGGTGAGCTCCCGTTGCTCAGTCCCAGCTCCTGCCAACCTAGCAGTTCGAAAGCACGTCAAAGTGCAAGTAGATAAATAGGTACTGCTACAGTGGGAAGGTAAACGGCATTTCCGTGCACTGCTTTGGTTCACCAGAAGTGGCTTTGTCATGCTGGCCACATGACCCGGAAGCTGTACACCGGCTCCCTTGGCCAATAATGCGAGATGAGCGCCGCAACCCCAGAGTCGTCCGCGACTGGACCTAATGGTCAGGGGTCCCTTTACCTTTACCTAGTTTGGAGAAAAGGTCACATGATAGAAGTTTATGCAATTCTGCCTAGTGTGGTGCAGAAAGTGGTTAGGGAAAAGTTTTTCTCCCTCTCTCCTAACACTAGAACTTCTGGCCATCCAGTGGAGCTGAATGTTGGAAGATTCAGGACAGATAACAGAAAATACTTTTTCATGCAGCACATTATTAAATTATGGAATTCTCTCCCAGAAGATTTAGCAAAGGCCACCAACTTGGATGGCTTTTAAAAAGGATTGAACACATGCGTTGAAGAGAAGACTAACAGTGGCTGTTACCTATCAGCCATCCAATGGTTTGGTTCTGCCTTCACAGTCGGAGGCAATAATGCTTCTGAATACCAGGTGCTGGAAACTGGGGGGGGGGCAGTCACAGGGCTCTTATGCTCAGGTCTTGCTTGTGGGTTCCTGACAGGCATCTCGTTGGCCACTGTGAGAACAGGATGCTGGACTAGATGGGCCACTGATTCTTAGCCTGTGCTAGCTAGGTTGTGTCCAAGATCCTTTACATGTCTGTCTGTCTCTGTCCCTCTCTCTCTCTCTCTCTCTCTCTCTCACGCGCGCACACACACACACACACACACACACACACAGACACATTTGTGGTTGTTGGCCTTGGTGCCAGCTTCTTTCCCTGTTACCTCACTTGTCTGTTTGGATTTATTGTTTCTGTCTGTGTGCCCATGGGAGCCCTCTTCAGATGAGAGTTTTACAATCATAAAGAAATGCCAAAGTGAGACTTTTAATCAGGGAGGCATGCAGCAGATCTCTGTGGGAGGAAGCACTTTGCTTAAAGGGAATTCTGTTTGCCAGGCAAGCGTCCTTCTGGGCTTTGTGATCCTGTGTTGAATCCATGGAATTGAGCCTGCCAAGGAGTTCCAGGGGACTCTGCCTGCGAGGCTACCTGTTGACTGGTATGTTGAAGGGTTTTCTGGAGCTGCAGGCTGGAGACCCTGTTCCCTGGCAGAGATTGTCTGGCATTAGGTTGTTTTGAAAATAAAGGCATTTGCAACCTTTCTCTTTAAAGTAAATTGCAAGATAAGGAGGACTCTGGCCAATATATGATTTTGCTGCTTGTTTGTTTAAATGATCATTGCCAGCTTAAAAGATCAATGCACTAAAACCATTCCTCCTTGCCTGTACAGCTAACAACTTTTCAATTATTAAAGATACAGTGCTGATAATAAAATCCATTACTGTCAGCCCCCTTACCTTGCACTGTCAACAAAGTCCATTGAGCTAAAAGGGATAGAAAGATCAGATTAAGCTTTTGCCCTGACATTGCATTTTGTATTTTGTTCAGCCTGGATGCTTGAAATGAAGAACAAACAATATATATTTTTTCTCAGGTAGCACATTTCAATAGGTCACAGGGCAGAGTGAGTTCTTGCAGATGACAAACGGTAGGGAAACAGCAATAAAAGTGTTGAGTTATAAGATGGATTTCAGTTCCTTAAAATGTTGCACCCGTGCAAAAGGACATGTGAGAATATACTCAGTTGATGGCAAAACTGGATGCATGTAACAGTTGCCATTTCTTAAAATGAAAAACAGCTTCAAAGTGCTGTAACTGGAGGTTGGGGAATGGGAGGCGACTAGAAGGGGGAAGGGACTGCTTAAACCTTTTTAGTCTGTGGGCAAAATAGTCAGCTGTGAAAGTTAAATACCCTCTTTCCCTTTCTGCCCCTCTCCCATCCACTTCCAGTTGTGGTACCCTTGGATTGCTTTTCACTTTACCATGTCAGGAAAATTGTTCATATGTACATCTAGTTTTGCCCGTAGCCTTTAAATGAGTTAACGTAGAAGGCACCCCAGATTTCCACTTTACAACATGATGGAAGTATCTTCCATATTTGTAATTTTTCAAAAAGTTTTAACTCATGCTACAGTTTGGATGTACAGATTGGGATGTAATACATTTTCACTTACTAATCTAGCTTTTGCAACTAAAAATAATGTATAACATCTTTCAGCTAGAAAACCTGACTTCCTTCTATAATTGTCTGTGAGCATATTTATGCACACTGTGAAGCATTGTGGATAAGACATTGCTTAAATTCTGGGTCAGATGTCAGCTCTTCTGCAGATTCAAATCTTAGCTTTTGGTCTTCCATAATGTACTGTTCAGTAACAAATCCCAGGCTTAGAGTGAAACATGAAGGTTTAGGGGATTTAAAGGGTTTGGGGGTTTTTTTTTTGCAAGAGTTTAAAATTGTTTATTTGCAGAATTTGCAGAATTCAGTGTTTCAGATATTTGAAGGCTGGTTGGTGAGATGGCAGGCCATAGTTTAATAACCAGACTGCATTGCTATGCATACATGGGATTAAGGCTGCAATGCATTTGTACTTTACCTACCTACCTACATAATTTAATTTGTACACTACCTTTCCACAGTTCAAGCCATGATCAAGGTGGCTTACAACATGAAAAAATACATAATTCCAACATAACAAAAATAATAATAAACAATAAATAAAACATATTTTTTTAAAAAACAACAACCCACAACTAAACTGAACAATTGCCACATAAATCACAAGAGGATCTATAATATATATTTTTAAAAAACCAGTCGCAACAACACCCCAGCCCAATAGTCTGTTCAGCAGCCTCAGCTTTTGTACCTAGGAGTATGGCCCCACTGAACACAGAGGGCCTTGTTTCTAAGAAACATGGATAGGATATAACAAACCGGAAAGCAAAACTGAGAAACAAAACGATAACTGATCTTACTGAAACTGACTGATTTTTCAAGAAGAGAGGTAAAAAGCAGAAAGTAGCTGGGAGCCTTTAAAAGCTATTTCAGGATTTTGAGCCTGCAAGTGCTTATGCACTCTCTTATTTTGCCCATTTGAGGAAGTTCTGCTGACTGAGGCCATCATGTGAGTTGAAGTGAGGGACATGGCTAAATACACATGGGACTTCTTCTAAGATATCGGGCTCGAACTAGTGCTATATATGTTAGAGGCAGGGTCAGGGTGGTGGAGGAGATAAAAAGTACGAGTTGATTTAATAAGACGAGAATCTGAACTGTGCTGACTATCCTTGAAACTCCCCCAAGTCCTATCAGAACAGGTTGAGGAGATTAGATACAGAAAGAAACTTGGGAATCTTTGATGCAAGCTTGTTTCCATGTTGCCTTTTTAAAAAAGTTAGTGTGACACTAATTGTTTAGATTGCAATGTAAATTTTAAGCTTGATGTAGAGTCCTTGGGAGCCTGGGAAAGGGTGAATTATCTATTCATTTTTTACTCTGTTGTGAGAGCAGGGTCGTGGGGAGGGACTGCATTCCTAATCTGATAGGGTCTGGGGAGTGTCATATACAGTACTTTAAAAGCGTTCAAAGTGCTTCACATGCTTTGTCAATAATCCTTAGCTTGCAGTAGGGGATTGGGGAACATGACTCAGTGCATAACAGGCTATCTGGTGAATTCATGGCTAAGGCAAGGTTGGAACAGGAGCAGTTTGCACTGCTAGCCACTATGCTATGCCAGCTGTCAGATATAATGAAACACTGCATGGATTTGTATGTCCTTCTGCAGGGGTATGCCAATCTTCTCTGTGGTGTTCTAGCTTCAGCATTTGTGCTAAAACAGGAAAGCATGCGTCAGTGGGCAGCATTGTGTGTGGAGGCCTTATGTACCAGTGTGCCTCCATTAGGAAGTCCCCAGTTTATTTCGGAGACAAACCTAACTCAAAGTACACAGACACCTGTGCAAGCACACATTATTCATCCCTAAAACTGCAGTCTGAATAGCTATGTATTTACATCATTTGACAAATGAGCTACCAAAAGGAGCAGGCAGTGGAAGAAGGATAATTTCCCTCAGATGTACCTTCTGCTGGTGCCTTTAGGCCAATTTACAATAGCTAAGATTCTGTTTCTTTGGGTGTGGGTATATCAGTGTTCTCTCTGCCATATACATGTACATACATAAATTATCTCTCCTTTAAAACTGACTTAAATCAGAGTGACTTAGCTAGAGATTACACCCTAAATTGGATAACCTTCTGTATGAGTCTTAGACTTCTCATTCTTGTTTGAGGAGGATACTTGGGACTCCTGATTATAAAAGGCACTGTCGATACCCACAATTTCTTGGAAAACATACCTTTACCTTCACCAACTCATGATGAGAAAACCTTTTTAGATAGCCCCATCCCCCTAGAAAAAATTGACAATGTTCTTTAAAAATTGAAACCACATAAAGCCCCTGGACCTGATGACTTTGCTGTCTGAGTTTTATAAACAATTCAAAGAAATGTTATTATCATTCAGTATATGGTCTGCCTATTTAATGACCTAATGAGAGTAGCACCCCTCCTCAAGTTACAATCTTGGTACTACTCCAAGTAACTATCCCAAAACTATTTAAAGACCACCAAAAGGTAGAATATTTTTGGCCAATCTCTCTTATTAATCAGTATTATAAATTTTTTATGTCAGTGCTAGTCAACAGGATTCAGATATTTTTACACAAACTAATAGCCCCAGTCCAAGCTGGCTTTGTCCTCCATCGAAACACCACTGAACCAATCAGAAAACTTTAAAACATAATCATACATAGTAAAATAGACAACCTCCTCAACCTCCCAGTCGTCATGGCCTTTGGCGTTTTGAAGGCCTTTGACTGCCTAGAGTGGGACTACTTGCTGGCAGTCCTATCGATCTGGATGATCTAAATTTAAATATAAACATATATTATCTTTGAACCTTACTCCCAAATTCCACTCCAAATTCTTCAGTATACCAACACTTTATATTGTTTCATTGGTAACATAAAAGAGGAAAATGACTACTGTATTACTCATACTAAATCTAAGTGCAACCGCAAGGGCTCCTGTCTAGCTCTGTGATGTTGAATGTTATCTGTTAACTCTTTTCTACCCTGTTTCACAATTGTTTTCGTGTGAACCAATTCATGAACCAAGAACTTATATGCTGACCTCTAATAATGCACCACATGTTGTGAACGCTACTGCAAATTTATTGTGCTGCTTTTGTGATATACAAGTGACATGAGAAGACTTGGTCTATTTATTTGTATCTGTTATCATTCTAGTTTATTATCCTCGTTTATAAAACCCAATCAAAAGTTCTTCTAAAATCAAAAGGCACTGTTTGCTGGTTGATATTGGAGCGTTGCTTGTGATTTCGGAGAGAGAAAAGCACTGTGAGTGACCACAGAAGCATTGCTTTAGAAAAACCATACAGTGTTGCAGAATGCAATGCTGTACAAAATGTTCCTAGAGGTAGAGTTACTAAGCTTGAGTGCATTTGCTTAATGGAAGTGCAGTCGGGTGCATACGTATGGCTTTTCTTTGGTGTACTTCATGTTTGGTTTGTTGTATCAATAAACTTACACAAAGCTGTGCGTATATATTTTTCTTCCACCCTTGGCCAAATTGCATTAATGGCACTGCTCTTCTTTTGAGTCCCTCCTGGTGTGGATGGAAACGGAAAAGCTACTCTGTCCAGCAGGTGCATGTTGCTACATAATGTTCAAGCATGTCCCTAAGCTTCATGTTCCAACAGAAGAAGGAAATGTGACCTCTAAGCTGCTGCACCTTATCCAGTGCAGCTGCTGGGCAGCCAGGTGGATTTACAGTATGCTTCAGAGGAGTAGTTTTGTGTTCTTCCCGAGCTTATGCTTTTGCCAGTGTTGTTGCTAATTAATTCACTAATACAGCCAGAGCGCAGTGTCTCTATGAGAGCCACGTGGGTCTCACCTATTGCATCCTTCGAAGCCTTCTCTCCTGTAGTGACTGACATGTGAACCAAACCTAAGAATGTGTTTGGTCTGGTTTATTGGAGCCAAACCTCCTCTTGATTTGGAGGGAAAGTTAAATTACTGCTTTCCTTCCATGGCTGGTTGTGCATTCGGAAGTGGCGGCTGCTAGGTGCTTATTAGTGTCACAGTTGCGTGGTGACTGCTGCCATGGATAGAGGCTGAACTCTGTCTGGAGCTCTCACTGGGGAGGCTGAGCAGAACCAGTGTGTGTAATTGCTGGGAATGGCGCTGAATCTATCTTATTAATTCACCGAGGGGAGAAAAATAGGTTTGTATGTGAATAATTCAGATTGAAATAATGGGGAGAACCGAAACGTTCCTCTGTGGGGCTACATAATCCTTTGTTTTCCCAGATTTCTTCTGAAAAATATGCAGTGTTGTGGCTTAGGAGGAAAGAGGTGTGTGAAAACACTTGGGACAATGGTTCTCAGGGGGGGGTGTCTGAGAGAGAGAGAGAGAAACTGAAAAGCAGGTCCAAATGGGGCTGCCCTAGTGGTGCAAACATTGGCAGAAGTCCAGCAAATGGTGTTCAATCTGCCCCTGTTCTGATGAAAGCTCCTGGATAAACCTTGCACAGATCAGTTCACATATTTCTATACTATACATTTAAACCAGTTTGAGAATGGTTTCATTGTTGTAGTTACCTCCCTGGAAATTGTAATTTTGTGGAAGTACTAGGATTTATTTGTTACAGCACAGAATAGCCTGTACATTTTCAGGGTCCTTTGGGTTGGAAGCCATTATGATTAAATTTCGCTTGAAATTGGCTTACATGTAACCCTTGCAATGCAATTCTTCACATATCTACTTGGAAGTAATTCCCAGGGAGATAATTGGGACTTACTGTCAGGTAAGTGGGAAAGGGATTGCATCCTTTATCTTTTTAGGCCACAGGGAGCATGATAGACGTGCTCCTTTTTTCTAATACCATGCAATAAGGAGATACCTACCTCAGCAGTTGTCCACATTTAACTGAATTTCATTGCATTTTTTTTAATTGAAAAAACACGTTCAGCTTTATTAGTGTTGGTGCTGTTTTTCTCCCTTTGTTTTCTAGGGTTACTACTTAGAAGCATGGGACTTGAAAGGCCTCTGGATATTTCCCTAACAAGTGCGTCCCATTGGGCTTAACCATGTACTTTTCTCGTTTGCTACTCTTAAGGTGGCTGAATGAAAAGCATGCATTTTGGAGAATATTCTCAAGAATATTCTTGATTAATGAGGTGTTGTACATTTAAAGCAGCTGTGTAGACGACACAGAATTTACAGTTTGTGGAGAATATTATCTAGAGAATTTGATGGCAGAGAATATTCTCACCTCACATCACTACATGTATGTTCTGTTGAGGCTGACCAGTGAAAAACTGAATTGTCAGCAGCAATAGATCAGCTACTACCTGCCTGAAGAGGAAAGGCAAAGTATTCAGGTCCCTTCTGAGTCTCAGTTAAAATACTGCATGGCTGTGCAGTATACAATGTCCCTTTTATCTCGGGCCCAAACTTTATTTGGCAATGACATGCATCTGCCTCCTCCCAACATTTGTTTGTCTTTCTCGAAGAGTGCCCCCCTCTCTGCATAGATGTGAAAGCAGCTGGGAAGGGGATATTAAAAAGAAACTCGGATGCACCATTCCTGAGATTTAAAACAAATAAGAAATGGTGGGGGGGGGGGAAGAGGCAAGTAACTCCACCTGTCCTTCGTTTAGGCTTTGGTCAGAGGCATAACTTAACTCCTGGATCTTTAAAACTAACCTGGATTATATTCTTTTTCGAAGCAAGGGCAGAAGAGTCTGAACGTAATGCATGCAAATAACGAATGCTTGGAAGTGCTCCTCTAAAGTGTATAGCGTAGAGGAAACCATGCATTTAAGGGACTCATCGAAGGTTATACATCTCTATGGCAGCGTCTGCAGGGTGTGGGTGGAGTTCCTGGTAAGGACCAACTGAGTTGCACTTATGCTAAGAAGCTGTGAGTCCCGACAGTTCCTACTGTGTACTTGCATGCAACTTTTTGCAAGTCCTACATGAGAATATTTTCAGGCTTTTCGTTCAGGCGGTTCTTGATCTGAAGCAAGCCGTTCAGGATAAACTTGGCTTTGCTATTCCTTTACCAGATCCCTTCAGGAATTTTTTTTCCTGGAATGTGGGACTAAAGAGTATGTCCCTGTATTGTAGTTTCATTCCATATAATGCAAATCGTAAAATAATAAAATGACAATATGTAATTAAAGATGCAATTAAAAAATCAAATAGCACCTAGCACAGCACAGCACATTACAGTTTCTACAATGGGCAGAAAAATAATTAATTAGCTTTCAAAACCAGCAGCAATTTTCAGGCAGGCCATGGGGAAAAGGTTCGGGATCTAGTGTGCTGGGGAGTGAGCACCATTGAAGACAGTGTCGTTGAAGATGGTAGGATTTGTTTCCAAGTAAATAAGTATAGGATTGTGCAGCACAACATCTAAAAGCTGCCAAGTACTGAGAAGAATGTGGTTGTTTTTAACCAATAAGCAGGCCAGGTGACATGTCTCAAGACAACTTTAATCAGTCAGGAAGTGACCTTATTAATCACCTTCCTTGTTAAGCAGTGGGCTCTGATTTCCATCAAGAAATTTCACTTCTTAAAGAACCAGCTTTTGGTTCTTGTTTAGCTGCGTTTAGACGTTTTATCTTGTGGAACTATTTCTTAGTTTCTTTTCATCTTTATAGAGAAATTGATTGGACCTGAATTTCAGGTCCTCTGCACATTGTCAGGCTTAGCATTGCTTATGTACAGAGGGATTATAGGATCTGCATGAGATAATGGCCTATAATGCAGAAGGTCAATGTTCATGGAAACAAAATAGTTATTTGCCATTCTAGTTCTGAAGAAATGTAAAGTGATGGTCTGTTCTCACTTAAAAGCTTTGAGGACTAGACTTTGGTTAGGAGTCTAGTGGCTTGGATTTTTTGGGGAGTGGGATTTCAGCACCGCTACTGATACATCTGTGTAGCACCCTGTTCATCTTTCCTTTTGTTTATCTGTTGCTCCTCATGTCCAAGGATCCCCAAGCTACTACTGCCTCAGTGTCTAACAAAGTAGAAAATAGAACAAGTATAAAATTTATGTCGGTGTGGGCAAATCTACATAGTGTTAATAACTTTTTTCAGTCACCAATAATAAACTCCCATGTCACATATTTTGCATACTCCCACCTGTGTCAGTGTATGAAGTTGTCAGTATTTTTCCTAAAATGGAAAAACAGGTCACTTAAGTGTGACCATATCATGCCTCCATGTGCATGCCACATTCCCAGAACCTGCTTGTTAACAAAGGTTCACCCGCGTATTTGTTTTCTCATTAGAAAACATACCAAATCCTTGTACACAAAAAGAGAAGGAAAATAATGTGAACTAGCAGAACCTTTCCCCTATGACCCTTAAAACCTCTGCCACCAGATCTCCCAGTTACTTTTTTTAGCTTGAGGGAGTCTGAAGAGCTGTTTGGGGGTGGGGAGCCTTGTTAAAAGGAAGGTTTAGGTGGGGGGGGGGAGGATAGGCAGTGAATGAATGCAGGATTGAGCCTGCTATGTTGGCTTGAAATTCAAGGGTCTGGGGCAGTTTAAAAACTACCAGCAGGGTAACTAAGCCCTTTGCACCTGATTCAGTCTCTTCCATTAATTGGAACTGAAACCAGAAACCTGGTATCTTGTAATGCTACACCAGGGCTGTGAAAAACTGGTGCTGGGGAGCTTACGCAATTCAGAGAGAGCGAGAATAGGGAGCATATATGCCCACAAACAGTCTTGCCTATATGCATGTTTTGAATATACATGCTTAGTGCAGAACCTTGCCTGCATATGCAGAGAGCTGTGTACATGGTATACAGTATGCTCAAAGCTTTGTCATGCTTCCTGCAATAAGGCAGAGAGAGAAGTACAGTGGGACCTCGACTTACGAAGATAATTCGTTCCGACGCGACCTTCGTAGGTCAAAAACACTCGTAAGTCGAGTCCCCGTAGGAATGCATTGAGCGGGGAAAATTCGTAAGTCAAAGAAACCAGCATCAAATCTTCATAAGTCGAAAAAACCCTATCGAAAGCGGCCGCGACTTCCTTTTGGAAGTCGAAAAATTTGGATGCGGCGGCCATTTTTTTTCTTCCGGAAGTCATTCGGAAGTCGAAAATTACGTAAGTCGGGTCACTCATAAGTCGAGGTCCCACTGTAGCTGGGGTCTTGGTGAGACTCTTCCTTAATACAAAGTACTTCTTGTTGCTAGGGTTGCCTCTGTTCTTAAGGAGCCATTTTGGTGGCCCAGTAGCAAAACCAGGCTAAAACTTTCCAAGGCGATTGCTGTTGTGCGGACAGGTGGTTCTCTCTTGAGTGTCTAGCCCTTCTAATAACCCTGGTCTCATTCTGGCTGACAATTCCTTGTTGTTCTGAATATCTTCTACCTGAGGATCTCTGTGGTCAGGGTGAGTGTTGTCTTTATGCCTGTGCACTTTTGAAGTGCTTTGCACTTTGAGAACCCAGTGAGCATGAGCGGTTTTTCCTGCCCAACATTTCATGGATGAGGTTCTGATCAAAGTACAGTACTTTTCCGTGTATAAGACTAGGTTTTTTTTTACTTTAAAATAAGGTTAAAAATCTGGGAGTGTCTTATACACGGATACTACATGTGCCAATTTTCTAAATTTGGGGTCCCCAAAAGTAGGGGGCATCTTATACATGGGGGCGTCTTATACACGGAAAAATATGGTAATTACATTCTTTAATCCCTGGACTTAGATTTATTCAGTTGTGTGCTGGATAAGAGGAATAGGAGGCAGTTTTGGGCTCCCCACCTGAAGAGATTCAATATTGCCAGCCCATCTATAATGTTGAAGAAATGCCGGCCAGTGGAGAAACATGTGTGAGGCACACCTTTGATATACTGTACTCTGCGTTGCTATTATGTGGTATGATCTGTGGTTAAGCAGGAGCCCTAAATTGTGCCAGAACACATGAGTTTCCAACTCTGTATCAGGATTATTAGCAATTATTTCAAAATCTAATCCATGCATGCTACATTTCACCATCTAATTTAGGAGATCATTATATTCTATACTTTGAAGAAGGGCTCACAAATTCATTCACTTTTCCCCAAGCAGTAATTCCTTCCCTAATCTCTGACTTCCATATTGTACTTCAGGAGTTCTCAGAATACCTCGGAAACGCAGCATGAAGATGGACTTTATGACCTTCTGTGCATACCAAGGAACTCAGGGAAGGAGCAATGAGAAAAGGGCAGCTTGTGTGATGACCATTAATGGTGGCTTGCTTGCAAGACCTGCTAACATTTGTGAACCCTGTTGAAGACTTATTTTGAGAGGTGTACATTGAAAGGCATTCCTTATGTCAGTCTAGGAAATGCATAAACCTCCCAGTTTGAGAAGGGGGACTGTCCTATTGAACCAAATGCAACAATTTGCATGAGGCAGCTGAGGAAATAATAAATACTAAGCTTGATTTTGCTAATACCCCCCTGGCTGGTGTTGGATGATCTGAATACAAAGCATATGTAAAGTGACTGTGAATTTAACCAGGGTTAGAGTTGAGGTTAGTTCCCTCATCTTTTAACCTGTCCCCAGAGGCAACGAGCTATTGCATGATTCCTTTATGTCTGCTTTAATTTGTTCTTCATCAAGAACAGGGTACTGCTAGGGCAGTGTTTTTCAACCTTTTTTGGGCAAAGGCACACTTGTTTCATGAAAAAAATCACGAGGCACACCACCATTAGAAAATGTTAAAACATTTAACTCTGTGCCTATATTGACTAGACCAGGGCTTAGCCCCCAAGCTAAGGTGTCACAGCTCAAGCCTGGTCTGCACGAAGAAGAGAGCGCTCCTGTGCATGTGCAGAGAGCCTCGCCCCGCACCGCCGAAAAAACACAGCGAACACCTCCATCTGGGGGACGGAGCCCGGCTTCCTCTGTTGAGGTGAGTCAGGTTTGAAGCTCTGCAGAGAGTGTTGGGGGCGTCGGGACGGCACGCGAAGCGTTTCTGGGAGGCTTTTACCTCACTGGCGGGGAAGAGGGAGAGAGAGAGAGAGTTGCATTGGCGTGGCCTTCCGCTTGGCGCCGTGAGGTGCCGTTTTTTGTTTTTAGTGGGGGGCGGGAGACGGCTTTGAATTGTGCCGTGGGGTGGAGCTCTGCAGCGTGGAGTTGGGGTGGGTGGGTTTGCAGACCCAGACTGCCTGAGCGGCGAAGAGGAGGGGGCCTTTGCAGTGGGTCTGAGGAGAGGGAGAGAGCGCGCACCCACCACACAAACGCGCACAAACACCTCTCTCCCGGCCTTGCCTCTGGTGGTCTCTTCCGTAGCGTGAGTCTCCCGCCTCTCTTCGCTTCCTTTCCATATACCTGAGGCGCGGCGGGATTGAGCAGGTGGGGGCGTGAGGGGGGGAGGGAGAACGTGGGTGTGGGTGCTGTTGCCGTGGGAGGGGGGAAGGAAAGGCGGCTGGGAGAGAGTGCGTAGCCCCGCCAGAGCGGTGGGCGGGAAGCCCCTGGAAGGGAAGCGGGGAGGGAGGGGGAGGCGCCAAGGCAGAGAGTCCAAGGCCAAAATACCCATACCCATACCCAGGACACAGTCCGGCGCCCGCCTAGTGGGCGGAAATTTGACATTTTTTTTTTTTTAATCTTTCTAATTTTTCAATTTTTCCTGCGGCACACCAGGCAACATCTTGCGGCACACTAGTGTGCCACGGAACAGTGGTTGAAAAACACTGTGCTAGGGTACTGTGATTTTACTGAGAACTGAGCTTTGGTTAGGGAGTAACTCTACTTTGGCTGACTCCAGAGTAGAGGGGAGAGTTCTTTTCCATTGGCTGGTAGTCAGTTTCTTTTGGTCAGAGGAGAATTCACTTTGCTGCTGTGACAAGCTGGATTCCAAACTGCTTTCCCTCCACATGTAAGGAAGAACTATATCCTTAACAAGTAAAAAGCTAAAAGCTTTCAGTTTTCCAGGGTTAGCACTACTCCAATAGCAATTCTTCATGTTAATTTCTGAAACTTTCCACAAACATATGGCCCCAGTGACTTGCAGGCTATAATTTAAAATGATTAAACTAGGAATACCCGATTTTTGTTTATGAACAGGACCTATCCTAATTGCCACAGCTTTCCAGTGTAACATGGATAGTAAAATTGGCTCCTGTAGCACTAGGCAGATGCTCCTTACTGCTTCTGATGTTGCCCATCATGATCCATACTGATGGCTGCTTCATTTTCTGTTGCTTCAGTGGCTGGAATTTTTCGTTCTGTTGCTAATGCATTCCTTTTCTTCTGCAGTGTCTCTGTATTAGCGCATGCATGAAAATGTTAATCTTTCACCACATTGTGGAATACGGGTCAGCCGTAGGAGACTGGTGACTGTTTTTTTGTTGGATGGAGATTAACACACTGCCTTTGTTTAGGGCTTTTGCCACTTCCTGCCCTTTGAGCTCCAGAAAGGATTCCCTGTTGTCAGTTGTCCCTACACAGGGTTCAGAAGAGTATAATCTTGTTCGAAGAAGGTGAGCTTTGCCTTTACAGTGGTCTGGAGGTGCTTTCTAATTCTCTCCCTCCTTGCTGTCTGTAATTCTTGGCTCACACTGAGTCAGGGCCCAGTGAGGGCTGCCTCACCTGGATACAGAAAACTCGAATCCTTTTCTTCCCAAGAGCAGCAGCATCATTTGAGTTTAAGCCCTATCACTGATTTTCCCTTGCTGAGATGTTGTTGATTACACAGAGTTCTTTGGTGGAAATGTCTGGGATGCCAGCACCAAAGACTGCTGTGCATTTCATTGTAGGATCCTTTGCAGGCCTGCATGAGCTCCCTTGCAGAGATAGTCGAGAGAGCCTTGAATTCCATAACCTTGTTTGCCCATTCTTTTGAGTCATGTGGTTAGCAAACAGACAAATGCTCATGTCTCTGGGTGGTGAGAGCACTTGTCCCACAAGCAGCTGGAACCACTCAGCATGTTTGACAGGGAGGGGAAATGAGGTGCAGGAGAAGGGGAGGGAAGTGTTGCTGTCTTTGATCATGGCCACTTGCAGGGGAAAAAACCTAGAGGAGATAAGGACTTTGGCCCTTATCAGAATGGCTGCTGGAGGCAACCAAAAAGCCTGCATTTCGGGGCTTAAGCTTTACCAGGAGGCAAGTTCTGTCATTATGGCATCAGGTGATCATTTCAAAGGGGTGCATTTCTGATCAGAGCTGAGAGTAAGCCTTGTGGGCTGCAGTAGTGACACCTGATTGCCAAGGTACAACTAGGGGCACATTTTGAGTTCTTGATTGCTCCTTTGCAGCCATGTCTTTGCCATAGTTGGGTCCCTAGACTGGAGTTTCCCCCATTGCTGGCCTAAAGTCTAGGCTGTGAGCTGACAAGGTACACTGCCACTTTCTTCCCAGCCAGTGTGCTTTTGCCCTAGGACCTAGGTGACCTTTCTCTTATTCTGAATGCACTGGTGCCCATGGCAGACAAGGGCAGATGCAATTCTAACTCCACTAAATGCATCCTGGCGCTACCAGGAAGGGTGGGTTCGAGCGGCTCCCATGTTAACCTTAAAATAGCATGGACATAGTCCTTAACATGCAAGTTCAGTGGCTGATTCCTTACCCTGGGTTCCTGTTGAGAGATGAATCAGCTGCGCAGCTAGCTCTCCTCCAATTTGCAGTGCAAATCTTCCTGAAGGCTGTGCGGGACAAAAGGCAACCATTTCCCTTGGTTCCCAGCATCTGAGTCACTTTCTCCAATTTGGCCCAGGTCCAGGACAGAGCTGGGGAGAGGGGTTGGAGAAAGTACAGCCTGCTTCATTAATCTGTGGCTTTTAGAGATGGAGCTGCTCAGCAAATAATGCTCCTTACATTTCCTCTCCACAACTGCTGCAGGTTGTAGCCGAATTCCATTTGGCAATGCTTAGAGCCTCCTCCACCCCTTTTGCAAGTGAAGAAGCGCTTTCTCCTGTACAGTACTTTCAGTTTATGGATACTAATAGCAAGAATGTCTCCCTCCCCACTCCCCCCCTGGGAACATTTATTATAATCTCTACTGAACTGTAGTGACCCTTGTATGGAGAGCTTGCTGGCAGGATCCTAGGTGGCTTGGCTGCCATCAACTTTTCTCCAAGTCCCCACTATGTTTGTAGTGCAGGATTCACTCTTAACTGCTTGTCCTCTGTTGTTCAGCATGGTTTTAGCATTCATCTGCAGTTCTGTATCTCTTCAACGCAACCTAGTTTGGCCTCCTTGTGACCTCTGTGTGCAATAGTTGGATGTCCTGGATAGCACACAGGGGGTAAGCGGACAGGGAGCTTCTATGGGAAGGACAAAGCCAGCTGGGTCAAACAGAGAGACCTCTTGTGCTTCTTTGGCCCTGAGAATGGCTAACGTGGGAATTGGCCTAGATTTGCAGAGGCTGACACCAGCAGTCAGCCACACATAGCAAATGTGCCAAGCTGACGCGGATCCCTGAAATCTGTTTCCTCCTCATAGCAGCTTTGGAGTGCTCAAGTGCCTGTTCTCTACAGGCGCTGGGGAAAAGAGGGGCCAAATATAGAAGCAAAAGCAGCCTACCCTGCAGTAGCCAAGGGAATAAAGGCCGCAAAGGCTGCCTTTATTGTACTGCACATCTTTCAGGGCCTCATAAACAGATTTTATGATGCTCTGACAGTATCTGCAAAGGTAGGCCAGGTACAAAGATGGCTGAAGCAGCACTCTGCTAGAGAGGGGAAAGAGCGCTAATGTCTTATTCGGTCATAATATGTCAAGCAGTTGCTAGACCAGATCCCCGGTAAGCACAGATAAGCAGTGATGCCCTCCTTGCTGGATTGCTGCATTCTTTAAAAAGAACGCAAACAAGCCCTGCCAAATACCACTGTGGCAAGGAACTGGACTGCAGGAATAATATTCCCCCGGCAGCTCCTCCTTGACCCCAAAGTGCATGAGAGCACCTTGGACTTTCCAGGCAAGAAAAAAAACAATATTTATCAGGACTCTCTCTAGAAACAGGAGGATCCTTTCTGCCTGTGAATAGCGCCTGTTGATGTTCTGCTCTCTTCGGCAGCCTATATACTAATAGGGACTGTTGATGTTGGATGATGCACTGGGGGGGGGGCGGATCTAGGGAAATGGGTACTCCTTAGTTTCACTTGAATCTTTTCTGATGGAAAATCTGGTTCAACTGAAAGTGTAACTTTCCATAAGCAAGCCAGAATTCTCCTGGGGAAAGTCAGAGCAAGATGAAGAAGGTGGGGGAGCTCCTGTCCTGCCTGTTTTCCAACATTTGGGAGGGAGGGAGGGCAGTTTTTTCCATTCTTTGTTGCAGTAAAACTACTTGTGTAGAATACATTTGCATTCTCTTAATAAGCCTGGAATTCTAGAAACCAAGGTGGTGACTTGAGACTTGTTTGCAGCCATCCCATCCCTCCCTCAGACACACACTAGATACACAATTCCTGGCAAGTCTGAGAGATTGGATTTATATGTATGTATGTATGTATGTATGTATGTATGTATGTATGTATGTATGTATGTTGTGGGGGCTCTACACTTTAAAATAAACTGATCAGGCTTAGCAACTGCCTTGCTTTTCATTAGAACTCTGGTCTGGTCTCTGTTTCCTATGGCAGCAGGGGTTCTCAAACAACGCCCTGCTGGGGTTCAGGATTCCACCCGGAATCGAACCCTTTTAATGGGTAATCGTACCTTAAAATTTCCATAACTATATATATATATATGCTTGACCATATTATCAAGGGGAATCGTGTGAGAAGTATGAGTTATAAAATTCAAGTTCAATGGATATATATTACTTACACAGAATTCCTAAATGCATAATTAATTTTAACATACGAGATTATCTTAGGTGTTCAGGTCTTGTAAGGAAAGGAGCACGAAAAATTAAATGTCAAGAAAAATTAAATATCAAGTCCCAAAGAATAATTTTTATTAAAACAAAACAAGCAGTATGCAAATTCATCATCCAAGCAGAAGGAGGGAAGGGATTTTGTCTTTGCTTCTAATTCATTTTGCAGTCGGGGATGAATTGAGCAAGGGTTCTCCTGGGATGCTTTTCAGATTGTACAAAAGCTAGAATGAAAGGAAGATCTGTCAGAATGACTAGTAGAAGCCTCCTTGCCTAAATAAAATGCCTAAATAAATGATTGGTGTAGAAGGGAAAACAGGGACTGGAAATCTGCCTTGTTCCTTGTTTTTTTTTTGTTCTTCCAGGAAAGTGGGGGCCAGCTATTAAAATAAAAATTATTGGGGGTTGGGGCTCCATGGTCCCATTTTCTCTCCCCCTCCTTTCCTACTAATGGTCTATAACACAGGTGAGGAATTCCAGCCCATGGAAATAATTAGTGCCCCCCCTCCCAGATCTTGGAGGTTGGCCCATCAAGCCGTTTCTGACAAGCTACACCCACCTTTCTTGTACCTAACTTCATATGTGACAGCAGCTGCAGGAAAGTTCAAGTTGTAGCTGCTGCACAGGAAGAGTCAAGGAGGGCGCTCTCAGGTGAGGCCAGCACTGCAAGTCAGCAGGGCCAACACAAACTATTCATTTTTCCTTTCTTGCACACATGCATGTGTATCTCCCACTTATATTCTCCCCCCACCTCATTCACTCAGTTGAATCAGTGTGTTGTTCCCCCCAACCCTATCCTACTCTCCACAGTTGCAGCATGCTAGCCACAGAGATATACCGGTAGCACGATATCTCCTATATCACGCTGATGAAACAGGGTGTTTCTGTCATTGCTTCCTTAGCCCAGTCAGCTTCCATACTTGATGTCAGCCCAATATAGCTGACCGTGGGCAAAGAAATCGCTTTCTACCCTGCAGTAACAAGCACACTATGATTGTGGAGGAAGTGGAATGGGACTGGTTGGGGGTGGGGTGGGGTGTGTATTATTGGGAATGCTGGGAGGGGGTGGATTCAGAGGCCTGCCAGACTGGATTTAGCCCCTGGGCAGGTGGTTTGCTCATGCCTTGTGTATATGTCTAGCATGTAGATTGTGGCTCATAGTTTGTCTGCAGCTTGCTTACTGCATTGAAATTTGCATCCCACCTTTTCTGCCTGGCGACAGGCCTCTAAAGTGGCTGGCAATGTGATAATCAATACATGAGAAACTTAAAAGGGTATTCTTTAAGGCAGTGGTGAATTGTGAAGGCTGGGGGTGGGGGGTGGCAGATAATAGAAAATGCCCACTCCACAGGCTTTAGGCGCTGCCGCCGAGCCTCTTTCAAGGGATGCTTTTCAAAGGTTCCATGGTGACCATGACAATGAGACTTGGGGGAGGTGAGGTCATACGACAGCTAGAATTATGGACAAGATGGATGATAGGGTGAAAGTGAGGCTGCTGCCCAAAATGGCAGCCAGGCACAATGCATCTCTTCCCTTCCACCCCTCACCTTCTGTAATCTGTGGAAATGTAACCTTGTTCCACCTCATAACATTCTAGATTCACCTAATCGGCTGCTGCTTGGCGTGGGGGACTGACATTGGAGAGAAATCCAGGACGCTGTGACACCATGGCACAAGTTAAGATCTATTCGATGTGCAGTTGCCGTTTCGTTGGCAACAGCCACAAACTTATCCTCGCATCTTGTTTGGCCCTCTGTGCCTGTTTCACTGCTGCTGTTGATTTTTTAAAAAAATAAATAAATTTCAGCAATCAGTACAAATAACCCCAGTGTTTGTCATGCATTGGGGTTTGGAGTGTTGAGAGAATCAAGGATTATTTGTGTAGGAGTAGGGAGCTTGCAGCATTTAGAATTGCTGCTTGATAGCCTTGAAATCTGAGGCTTTCCTAACTGCAGCAATAGCATTACCTCGTCCTGCTGCTTCTCCACCCCCCCCCCCGCTTCCAAATGCTGAGTGCAGAAATCCTGGCAGTAAAGTTAACATCTTTGTGCCCGTTGCTCATGGCTTTGTGTGGGCTCTTTGCCAAGCTGCATGAATTATTTATTGCACTGCTGCATCGGCAGCTGGTTAATGCCCGGTGGGGTATATTATAAAACTGCCAGTGCCTTAGTGCCTGGGGACCTCAGATATGCATAGTGGGTAGTGCAGGATATAATCTGCTCCCCTCATTTCGAACTCTGCTCCACTCCATGAAACAACGAAGAACAAGATTCTTTGGTTTCAATGACCTCGAATTGAAGCGCTGTTGTTGTGACAAGTGATGCTTGTGATTAGATTTAAAATGTCCACATAGGTTGAAGTTCTGAAGGCCCAATCTTTTCCCCCTAGGGAAACAAGATAAATAATTTTTTGGAGAAAAGCAAAATAAATGCAGTACTTTCTTTTCAAACTTTAAACTCATTTTACTGTTTTAAGAATGTAAAGTGTATCATTTATTATGACCTAAGGAAGAGTTAGGGTGTACTTTTTGGTATATTTATAAAATTTAAAAGTGAATGTATTGATTTTGTATGTGCAAAAATGGCAAATATGCCCAGTTGTAGCTCATTTGCTTCTTTGGGTCTTGGCTAAGTTATCACCCAAAATTTCAGATTTCCCCTCTGATGCTTTGGCACTCATGCCAGAACTTCTGCAGTTTCAGCCCCATCCCTCCAACATGACAGGGTAACATGCTGCTCCTTTCACAGTCTTGCAGCAGGATGTCTTTTCACAGATATTTGAGGGGAGACATGGAAAGTCTGGCCACAGGGGTAGAGGCAGGTCAAAAGGACAGCAGAAACAGGATATTGTTTCTCGTATCACCAAATTAGACTAAAGGTCATCAAAAGAAGGCAAGCAGCAATTCACAAGTACTGTAATGAAGATCCTGTGTGTTCCTCTCCTGAAGATGGCAGCACTCGCCAGGTGAAAAATGGCATATTGGATTTGTGTGTTCTATATGTCATAATTATCATTCTCTAGTGCTGTAGGTTATCTTACAAAAAAAAATTAAATTCTTAACAGCATTTCATTCATTCTAAAAAAGGAATGTTTTTCAGTGTTTCCCAAAATTTCATTTTTTTTCCCCTGTTGGACAATTAAAAAATAATAATCAAAGGGGAAAGTGTACTTTCCTTCCCTTTCCACCCCCCCCCAACTCCACTTGTGATGTCAGATAATATCAATTCTGGGAAGAAAATTGTTGAGCACCAGAAATGGAATTGCTCCTAGATAATCATCTGGGTGTCTGGCAAGATAAGGCCTTGCCTTCAATCAGGATAAGTTTGAGATGGTGTAAAGGTAAATGTACCCCTGACCATTAGGTCCAGTCGCAGACGACTCTGGAGTTGCGGTGCTCATCTCGCTTTACTGGCCAAGGGAGCCGGCGTACAGCTTCCGGGTCATGTGGCCAGCATGACTAAGCAGCTTCTGGCGAACCAGAGCGGCGCACGGAAACGCCATTTACCTTCCCGCCATTTACCTTACCTATTTATCTACTTGCACTTTGACATGCTTTCTAACTACTAGGTTGGCAGGAGCAGGGACCGAACAACGGGAGCTCACCCCGTCACGGGGAATCGAACGCCGACCTTCTGATCTGCAAGCCCTAGGCTCTGTGGTTTAACCCACAGTGCCACCCGCGTCCCTTTGAGATGGTGTAGTAGATGGTCTGAGGTTTTGCCTCAGAAGCAAAGTATAAATATGCATCACTTTTGTACTCATTGTCTGTCATTGAGCTTTTACTGAGGGACAGCAGCAGGCTTTGTTGGTGTGTGTTTGAACCACCCCTTCCTCTCTCCCCCCCCCCTTTTGTACAGATCTCTTGGCCATAGTGCTCCTTGCTCTGTTAATTTCCAGATTGGATTGCTGTAATGTGCTTTATGTGGGCTGCCCTTGAAGACAACTCAGAAACTTCAACTGGTCCACAATGCAGCGGCCAGATTGCTGGCTGAGTTTGCCTTTAGAATTCATATAACCCTGTTCTAAAACAGTTGCATTGGCTTCCAGTTCATTTCCAGTCCCAATGTGCTCAGGCTAGTAGTCTTTCAAACCTTAAATAACTTGGGTCCCAAATACCTGCAAGGCTGTGTTCTTCCCTACAGACCCTCCCAGGTGACCTTGATAATTCCACCTCCCTCAGAAGTTTGTTGGGGCAGGAAAGGGCATTCACTGTGGCAGCCCCTAAGTTGTGGCGTTCCTTCTCTACAGATGTGTATCTGACTTCTTCACTATATGGTTTTCAGCGAAAGCTGAAGAGGCATAGGGAGATTCCTATGACACTAGGTTGGAGAGAATGTGGAGAGCCAGTGTGGTGTAGTGGTTAAGAGTGGTAGACTCGTAATCTGGGGAACCAGGTTCATGTTTCCACTCCTCCACATGCAGCTGCTGGGTGACCTTGGGCTAGTCACACTTCTTTGAAGTCTCTCAGCCCCACTCACCTCACAGAGTGTTTGTTGTGGGGGAGGAAGGGAAAGGAGAATGTTAGCCGCTTTGAGACTCCTTCGGGTTAAGAGGGATATCAAATCCAAACTCTTCTTCTTCTTCTTGTGCTCAGATTTCTTTCACTTAAGTGCCCTTTTTTGCATGTTAGGATGTCTTTTCCTTGTAGTCTTAGCAGCAGTTGTGGCCATTCCCATTACTGTTACTGAAGCGGGTGGTGGCAGGTATTTTGAGCTGGTGTGACATAAGTTAGCACATTGACCTTCGCACGGGTGTAGATGCAAATCATTGCAGTCACATTGCCTATGGTGCTGGTGCAGTTTTAAATCTATAAATCTAGATCAAAGGCAACTCCCCTGCCTGCCCCCACTGTACAGATATTCTCTTGCAAATCTAAAACTGATTCTGATCTTAGATGACCTGCAAAGAGAGGAGGTGAGAAATTGAGAAAACCAAGAACGCTTAGAGGAGGCATCTGGGAATGGATTCAAGAGATTTAGAGAGGGGCCTAGCTGAGCTTATTCCTTTACAGAGAACTCTTGCATTGTGTTTGTTGTGAGGCATTTATGTAACAGAATACATGAGCTTAGGTCATGCTTGAGTTTCTGTAGTCCCTGGTTTCAGGAAACTGACTGCAATTGTGAGCAGGGTGGAGAAAAGGAGTCAGAGCCGGTGTTTGTAGGAAGGCTTCTTGTTGACACTTTATTTTGGTGGTGAGGATGTTGCTGTCTCTGTGTGGTGCAGGCCTGCCTTTGTCTTGGAGTTCACAAGGATGGTAGAGACTGGGTGTTTGCGTTCTGAAATCTCAACCCTCATTGTGTTTAAAAATTAAAAGCCCAGTATATCCTGTCATTGCCTTTCCGGATCAATAGCAGCAGCAAAGGTGTCTGAATTGTATCTGCTAAAGTCGTGCTAGTTCCAACCGGTACTAGTGGTAGTCTATTTCTGACCCCACAGTATGGAGGACAGAGCTGGGGGAGGCTAGCCTTGTGGCTGGAGAATAATCAGCAACTCAGTGTTGCTGTGCGACTGTGGCAAAAATGTAACTTACTAGGAACAGATGCTTTTGCCTGAGGGAACTTTGGTTGCATCCTGGTTAAGAAATGGTCAGTTTCCAGAGGGAAACTGCTGACACACACCATTTTTTTCTTCTTGTCCCTGCTCCAATTAAGTAATAACTTCTGTAATCCTTTGGAACCCTCTTCTCTCTGTATACTGCATGAGACCTGAGCAGGTTGCCAGTGACTGCTTGGTTACAGGCTCCTTACTCATTCAGTTGCTGAGATTTGTCTAGGAGGGTGCTGGATGTTGCTGAAAGTGTGTGCACTTCAGGCAGCTGGATACTTTTGCTGTGTCAAGGTCACATGGTCAATTCCTATATGGCCTTTAGATTGTTCAGCAGTTCTTGTCTCCCTAAAGACCTGGTGACACATGTAGAGTCTGAACTTTGAATTACTTTGCAGAAGAGAGAGAAAGGGAGAGAGTCTGCATGTGTGTGTGCACACACGCGCGCACACACAGTTTTACTTAGGTCCTAGCAAGTTTATGTGCAGAGAATTGTAAGACTCCTTAGTCCTCCAGAGTTGTTCCTGAGAAAGTAGGGCACTGGATTAGAACTCAGGAGGCCTTCCTTCCTTTCCAGCCGCTACTCTTTTGCTGTGCTGGGTAATGAAAAATGAAGTTTCTGCCTAGTTCTAAGCCATCAGACAGACACTATGGAATATCACTCATTTTTCATGGGGAGGGACATGGTTTCAATAATGAATTAGACTCTGGAGTGCAGCATAGCTTAAGGGGGTGATTAATTGATGTAAACTAGCACATTCTGGTTGCTATGACTCGTCAAAGAACCCTAAATAATTATGGCTTCATTTGAAGGTTCCAGTTATGTCACCAGTTGATCAATTCCAGAGAGCAGGAGTTTAAATGGACTTGGATTAAATTTCAGACATGGATGTTTGGCTTGCTCACACTCTGACCCAGAGCACAGAAGGTCTGCTTTCAGGAGACCAAAAATAACATACGAGTTTTGCTTAGACTGTACTGCGTTTAAGAACACCCTCTAATCCTCTGTCAGGTTACTTTTGAGCACTACCATAAAACACCCAGCACTAACTGTGTTGAGTCCAAGTCGCATGTTACATTTTTAAGCCATGGGGTCATTCTTGCAAGTGGTCCCATGCCTCGATGATAACAATGGGGAAGATGCAATCCACGTGCATGGGGATCCAGACAGCGGCCCAATTCATGAGCACGGTCCTCTTGACCGGAAAGCTTCATAACATGGCAGGGCTGACACCTGTGCTGCCTCCATGTTCTCAGAGCAGCTTGGTGCACACATTTCGGCCTGAAGCCATCTGGGCTGTGTTACTGAGCTCCCATTGTGTTTCTTGACTTGGGATGGAGTGAATGGCTACATTGTGATGTCCAGGTTCTCAGCTGTTGTGTTGCTCAGGCCAAGGGGGATCGGTGTCTGCCAGATGGAGGGGGGGGGGTCAGTGCTCTTGGAGGAGTCTGGAAGTCCAGCAAAATCCTGCTGTGCTACATTAAGGAGTGCTCCACTGAGTGTTCAGCATGGACTTTGAACTTGGCACCATGGACTTAAATCCAGGCTGTTCTTCAAGCAACAACATAGAAACCTGTCTCTAATAATATGGGTCTTTATTATCAGCTCAGTGTGTTAGTGGTGTGCCTGCATTTCCTGTGGTATTGTGGGAAGCCTGGCATGAGGGCCCATGAGAACATAAGCATAGTGGTCTTAGCATAGGGGCTAGTGATATTCTGAGGGTACTCCATCATGTGAAGCTTAAGGAGGAACTGGCTCAGGATCTGTGGGTCACATGAGGCTTCTTCTCACTCTAGCCATGCTCTGAATCACTGGAGCAGGCAGGCAGGGTCACTCAGGTTCCGTTTTGATCTCTGGCCCTGGCAGCACTCAGTGTTTACAAAGAGCCAGATGCGAGAGAGAGCAACTGGGGAATGGTCTGGCCATAGGAAAGACGTGCAGAAGGAGTCCCATCTTCTGCCTGACCTGTCGAGGGGGAAAACAGGTTACATTGGGGATAAAAGACTTGTTCTAAAACTCCAAGGTCTGCCTACCAAGGGTGCAGAATTAACCTTGGAGCACAAGGGCTTACTGCCCTCCCTTCGTATCAGCAGCACACTCCATTCTACATTCCTGTGCCCTGTAGCAATGTCTGCTTGGGTTCCTGGCCCTGTTCCCATTGTGCAGTGGTGAGTCTGTTGCTTGGAAAAAGCTGGGGCTTGCAAGCCAGGATATCTTGGTTTTGTTTTTAGAAGAGGAATACATAGGGGAGGCAGCGCTGCCCAAGCTTCAGAGCAAGGAAGTAGTGAAAGATTAGAAATTGCTATCTGAACATTTGCCCCTCACCCTCCAATTCTGGTATATGAAAGCTATAGGCAGCCTCTTTGATCTAGTGTCCTCAAAAAGGAAGGCTAGAGAAGGATTCTTTTGTGTGCCAGCTGGCTGGCTTGTCTCCGGCCTTTGGGCATTCTTAGAGCTATTGTGTGGAAGATAGTTGCTTTCCTTTTATAGCTGCTGTGCTGGTCCCAGAGAGGAAAGTCCTAGTGTAGAATAAATCTGGGAGCAATTGTGTTTTCATAGAATCCTAGAATTGTAGAGTTGGAAAGGGTCCAAAGGGTCATCTATTCTTAAGGCTGTTTTCATGTAGAGATTGTGGGTCCTGTTATTGACTCGAGAGTTGATACATGAAATATTTCGCCCCACAAATCTGTGCCAAAGATTATTTCCCCCCCATAGCTTTCCTGTACAGTGGTACCCTGGGTTACGTACCTGATCCGTTCCGGGGTGCAGTTCGCACCCCGAACAGTGCGCAACCTGGGTGTCCACTTTGCGCATGCGCGAAAGCACGATATCTCGCTTCTGCGCATGCGCGAACTGCGCAGAACACTTCTGTGCATGCACGGACCGCGCGGACATGCGCAGAAGCGTCCGCGCAGCAGAATCCACTTCCGGGTTTGCGGAGTACGCAACCCAAACGTACGCAACACGGAGCGTACGCAACATGGGGTATGACTGTAATACATTAATTTGGTTGAGAGGACTACAATCCATACACATTTATACCAAGCCTCTGCAGAATTCAGTGCAAAATCCATAAAGCAGTCTTTTGGGAAATGGGTGCAAGATGTTGGGGAGATTGTTTGTTTGATTTAATGGGCACCTCTGTGTTCCAGGCATGTGGTACAGAGCTGCTTGCTCTCAATCCAAGGCATATGAAATAGCACGCAGGATAGTGATGAGTGTTGTGCCCTCTGTCCTTACAGTATAATACTTGCCCCAGTCATGCTACTACTCCAGTGCTGGCTAGAGAAGTCTCCTCCCCCTGGTGTTGACCTCTGCATCGCTGGGCCTGCTGCACTGTGTTAGGGTCAGCGCTGACTCTGTGAAGGAAGCGGGTGAGTCAGCAGCTCCATTTCCTGCATTGCGTCAGGAGGTGTCCGGAACAAGCACTGAGGCTCTCTGGGCTGTGACCTGGCCTGATTCCAACCCACAGCTGAGTGAACTGGCTCTGCACACATGTTCCAGGCTGCAAGAAGGCAGAGCTGCAAGTGTAGATTCAGTGAGGCCCATTGGTCAAGCCAAACTGCTAGGTTCATTTCCACATCTCCACAAGACAGTTGACTCTGTAGGAACTTTGTTAAATACCTGCACATGCTGCCTCTCAGAGAAAGAACTTTTGGCTGGTCTTTGACTCTCAAAGCGACTTTTTCTTAGAGCTCCTTGCTTGCTTCACTTATAGTCAACAATGCAGATTTTCTGGGCAAATTATTGCAGCAACTTCTCTGGCTGCTACAGTCAAGACTGCTGTAAACTCACAACCAGACTACATGTAATGTTCAGTTAAAATGTGTGTTTTAATTATGCTACTGTTACTTAAAGCGGCCATGTGGGTCCCTGATCCTGAATGTCCTTCTGGTCTAGATCAGGACCCTGCACCGATTTCTTGCTGCATCTGTTCCCACCGCTCCAGCTGCTATTTGCCTGCACACTCTATAAATAACAGCTGGGAGGGGGGAAGACTTTTAGCAGGCACCTGGTGCAGCAGCCCCAGTCTGCATTGGGAACACATTATGGATCAGGATACCACACAGCTCCTTTTCCTTTGAAGTTACAGTGCCCAGTGTGAGTAATGTAAATTTGCACTATAGCTGCTCTGATGCAAAAATAACTTCGTCTTTTGGCATGTATGAGTTTACAGCAGATCTGGTCAGCTTTATGCAGAAGGCATTAGTCTTTGCTACTGAGTGTCTTCTGTTATCAAAAATGCCAATTTCTTTCTCTATCTTCAACCCAAAACCTTAGTTGTAGTAGTAATTATTATTATTATTATTATTATTAATAATTTAATGTCTATATTCCTTTATATTTTAAAGGGGGAGAAATCAAAGCAGTTTTCAACACATTAAAACATCAAATAAAACAGTCCAGAATAAAACAAATTCAAGCTTCAAGGAAAATATTTCAGATCCTTCTCTAAGTGACATTTTGCTTCCCTCATATTTACCGGTATTTACCTTCTTAATTTATATGGCTGCCCCATAGCAGGTACTCTAGGAAGCCAATGTGGTGTAGTGGTTTGAGAGTCAGATGAGAACCTGGGAGATCAGGGTTCAAATCCCCACTCATTCATGAAACTCACTGGGTGACCTTGGGCCAGTCACAACCTTCTAGCCAACCTCACAGGGTCATTGCAGGGATTAATTGAGGAGGGGAGTGAATCACCATGTACTCCTTGGGGGGAAAGGTGGGTTATAAATGCAATAAATAAGCAAAACGTGCCTGGCGCCTAGGGATTTTTTTTTTTACTTCACCCTGTTTTTCTGATTGAAAATTATTTTAACCAATTTTTATATTGTGGGCAGTATGCAACTTAAGTTCTAAGCAGAGTAGACCCATTGAAATTAAGGGACCTAATTTAGTCAGGACATTTTGTTTTATTTAGATTAGTATCTTGTTTTTCCACTAGATGGTATTTGAAGCGCCTTACAGTAAACGTGCAATTTTGAAAAGGGGTGCACCACTGATAGAAAAAACTCTGGTTTTTCCTATTCCTTCATGCTGAGGTGTTTTTTTTTTAATCAGCAGGGAAAAAAATATGGGACTAAAATGTGTTCTTGCAAATTCTGAGCTAGGTACCATCGCGTTGAAGGTTGAAATTGGGAAGCCGGAAGCTTCAAATGACAAAAAGGCACATGTGCAGTTAATGTAACTTGAGAAAGAGAGTGAAAAATGGGAATATGCTATCTAGTCCATTGTTGCTAAAATGAGGCAGCATGAAAAGACTACAAATATAATCAGGGCACAAAATGTCCCATTTTAAAAAAAAATGACAAAGGGAGGATTGTGCTGGATCCTGGGAGAGAAGGCATACTTCAGAGAAAGTATTCCTTTTTCTTTCATTTTTTGTAATGTCAAGGGTAAAAGCCTCTGTAGTGCATAGCTCTGACAACGGGATCTGTGCTGCTCCTGCAAAACTGTTCCGCAATTTGCCTGCTCAGTGTAAGGATCCAACTGCTGTAGATCCTGTAGCAGTGTATTTGTCTTGTCTTATGCCAGTGATGGCTAACCTTGACACTCCAGATGTTTTGGAACTACAACTCCCATCATCCCTAGCTAACAGGACCAGTGGTCAGGGATGATGGGAGTTGTAGTCCCAAAACATCTGGAGTGTCAAGGTTAGCCATCACTGTCTTATGCTAATTAAGAACAGAGAGAGAGAGAGAGAGAGAGAGAGAGAGAGAGATGCTTTTATGCCATTGGTCACTGGTGTGTGGATGGTTGGATGACGTTTACTACCTTACAGTAGCATTTCTCTTCACTTCTGCTTTCTGCCACACAGGGGACCTGTGTTTTCAAGTCTGTGCTGGACACAGATCCAAATAACTACCTAGATTTTATATTTCCAAAATATAAGACGGAATTGCCAGTGGTTGGTCAGTTGGCTGGTTGTCCTAATAAGCCTGTGGTGCATCCTCAAATTCTTTTGCACCCAGCTGAGTCTAATAAAGTCTGCCCACCCCATTCTGCGTTAAGACTTACAAACTGTGAACTGTTGGGCTCCAAAATCATGCGTAGCTTTCTCTCCCTCCCTCCCTCCTCTGCCCTGCATTTTGCTTGAACATCCAGCCAGAAGCAGAGTTCTGGACGACTTGAAAGCTTGCTCGCTGTTTCGTGGAATTTTACCTAATAAAAGTATCGCCCTACTGCAGTTCTGGGGATTTCCTGCCCCTCTAGAAAGTTCACTCGGAAGGGAAGGCAAGTGGCAAAACAGCAGGGGGACATGTAGGCCCCACCATTGCTCCCTTCAGCCGTGGCCTGTGTTCCGGTATTGCCAGCGAATACAGGAACTCTGTTAGGAAGTGGTTTGTTTGCTCACAGGCTGGAAGAGCCGTTTGAATCAACAGGCAGGAAATGAGGGTGTAGCCAGCACACAGTTCGAAGCAGACGGGCGGCCTGGCGTGCCTCTCCTGGGGCCGGGATGTCTCTTTCGGAGCCGGACACAAACTCTGAGCATGACCATGAGGTACAGTCGTTTGTAGGGGGGGTGGTATCAGGAGGTTCCCCCCCTTTTTAAATGATAACCAAACAACTGGGGAGGAAGGGCATTGCATGTGTAGAAATCAGTAGGCCAGTATCAGTACGAGGGAGCAGGAATCCTAGTCTAAGATGAGGGAGTACTGCGTGTGTTGTGAAAGTGGCTTAGGAACTGCACTGCCTTATTTACAAGTGGCTCTGCATGTTACAATATACCCTGATGTTCATCTGCGTGTGCATTTGCTGCTCTGCACATCAGAGAAACAGACATGAAAGGCAAAAAAAGCACAATGGGGTACAAGTAGCAGGAAGTGTTAACATTTGTGGGGCATCTGTGGGCAATGCGCCTCGGCCTGGAACGCACAGACACATGTGAGAGCAGCAGAATATGTGTTTGAGGAATAAATGTTATCTTTTATGCGTTGGAGAAAGGAGGGACTGTAGTACTTACTCTACTGAGCAAGGTGTCTGAGACCAAGAGCAACAGATATATAATAGTTCGTGGGGGGGGCATGTAAATGTTAGGGGAGGCCATAACATATCTATAGGTTTGGCTGATGAGTTATCACTGCATATACTGGCTATCATGTGTCTAACATACTTAATGCCAGGCTTCATTGAGTAGATACATGCAGCTCCTTGCAGTGCTTTGAAATGAGATTACCTAGAGTGTGTCCTGCTCAGAATTCCATATTCTCCACCTTCCCTACCCCAATATATCCATTTCAGTCCAATATTCTAGCCACATCCTTGTCCTGGATAGGACAGATAGCATACTGGAGGCATATTGCCCCCACCCACCCCCAGCAGTTCTTCTGCCTGTGTGCAGACTCCACAGGCTCTGGGCATTGTTCATAGGGTAGCAAGGGAAGCTGTTAAATGAGTGTTGTTCTGTGTTGTACTCCCCCAGGCCACTTGTTTAATTCCTTCCAGTAAGCCTGTGAGGTCTGTTTCCTTACTAGAAGACTTATGTGGATAATATTTAACTACAATGTGCCAAGTTCCCACCTGGGCATGTATCCTTAGCTTGGGCACCACAGCAAGGTCAGCCTCTGACTCAGACAGCTGAGATTGAAGGTACTGTAGTGCCAGGAAGAATTTGCCAGCCCATTCCAAGTTGGCACCACTCAAACTGTTGTTACTGAGAGAGTGCTTCTAATTTGGCTCAACCTCTTAGTCTCCACCCCCCAATACAGAAGCCAAGCTTTAAATGCACACGGCTTCATTTTTGTGCATATCCTTCACCTGTTGACTGACTGTGTATCTATCCTTTCCCCTTCTAAAATTATGCTCCCAATCTGTCATAGCTGAGATTGCAGTGTTCTCGGGGCATGGACCTGCCTTCTTATGTTGCTTATTCCTGCAGAGCACCATGTGTGTTGATGGCACAACAGACTCATCATAATTTGCAAAAGACTTCACAATCCTTATCTCATTTTATTTTTTAACCCTTATGACTAATCACAAATTTATACACATTTTACAGACACACTTGTGCATGGACATGACTGAGGGTTTTCAGCTCAGGACAAAAGCTCACACTAGGACTTGACACATTTAGACTTCAACTCTAAGCACACATATAGTACGTCAAAGTGATGCCGTTAGGATTGGTCTGGAGCTGCCTAAGGAGCTGAATGGTGCTACACAGCAAAGAAATGAATGCTTTCTTTCCTCTGATGGACTGGACTGGTGGAAGCATGAAGATCCTTTGGCCGTTCCGTCCAAGGAGAGGCACCATGTCCTGCATATTGGTGCAGTCCACTGATGGCAAGCACAGTTCTGGGAATAATTTTAAGAGCCGGAAGTTTGAGAACTGTATCTATTGTCCTTATTAGTAAAAGGAACCTACCGTCGTAAGATAATTCTTAAGCCCAGCCTTCACAGTGCCGAAAGCAAAGGAACAGGGCAGTAATGGTCTGCTCTACATAATCCAGGCTAGCGTTGGTTATGCAGTGGTTTGAGCAAGGGGTGTGTGAGAGGAGTCAGAGGGGTTTTTGTTTTGCTTTTTTCTAGTTGGGGCAGGGGGAGAAGCTGCTCGCCTGAATCTGAAATTATGGACTCTTATGTACGGTAGTTCTAAGGAGAGAGCGCAGTCCAGAATGGGAGAGGTTGCACCCAGGACTGCTGGGTTCTTGGACCATTTATCATTCCTATTTCACTGGCAGACTGTCTATTGCTGTAATGCTTCCCTCCCTCTTTCGCCTGCTTCCTCACTCTAGTTATGCATGGTTTCTTTTCTCTCTTTATAGTAGCATTTCCGTGAAATGTCTAGCAACATGAGAACATTTTTAGTGCTAGCTGGATGCTGCTTTAACTAACGTCCTGGGCTCAGTTGAGCAGAAAGGCAGTATATAAATAAAACTTTTATTAATAATATAATTATAATAGAAATAACACTTGCCTAGTGCTCACAAACATTAGCAATAATTCCTTGAGCAACCTTGCAAAGTAGGTCCATGTTATTTATCTATATTTGCAGTTTGGTGACTAAGAGAGAGAATGGTGATTTGCCCAAGGCTACGAAGGGGGCGGCAGGGTGGATTGACTTTAAATCGTGCCAACTTAAATAATGGATTTTAAACCACCTAGAAAGACCAGTTTTAAAATATTGATTTTTTTTTTACATTGCAAGAAGGTGAACCATTCACATGTCACTTACATACTAATAAGTTTCTATAACAATGAAACATAATGGTTTGCTTCTAATTAGAACCTTTATACAGCCTAGTAGCATAATCTGCATTTTGTTGTCATTGATCGTGTAGCCTACCTGCACAGCAAAATCATATTTGCTTAGAACCAGACCTTCTGCATAGCTCTGTGGATGTATATAAGGATAGTAGGCAACATGCATGGGATTGGGCTGTAAGTGTGGTGCTTCCAATTGCACAAAATTATGTTTCCCTGTTAAAGGGAAAGTCACTGTGCATGTTGCTTCGTTTAGATGAACATTTGTGACTAAGTTGAGTTCTGAACAGATTGCAGAATCTAGGTAGTTGGAAGGCATAAAGTAGGAGTATAAGATCACCCACATGGAATATGGATAACAGATAGGCTACTTACAAGGATTTTCTAAAGTTTAAATAGAGAGTTTAAAGTTTAAAAAGAGAAGAGGTATCTGATTATACCTTAGATTGGTTTCAGTACTTCCAGGTGAATGAGTTATTTTAAAAAAGTTAAAGAAAAGGGATTTGGGGGAACGAGTTCAGAATTTGAAAAAATTGTAATAGGAAAGGATGCGAAACTGATTTCTAAGATTTATAAACTGTTATTGGAGTGGGAAACTAAAGACAAAATGGTAAAGGCGACAATGATTAATGCACTATAGATATTGGTTATAATATAGAAATGTCAGCGTGGGGAAAACTATGGGGGAAGACTATGAACTTCTCTGCCTGCTACCTTATTAAGGAACATTTACAAAAGATGATGTAACGGTGGTAACTTGACACCCAGCGAAGTGGTGAAAATGTACAGAAAAAGGTCAAATCTATGGTGGAAGTGCCACAAGATAGAGGGAACCCTGATCCATATGTGGTGGTTGTGTAAATATGCTAGAGAATACTGGGAGATTCCATTAAATAAAGGAAGATTTGAGACGAAAATGGGTGGAATAACAGACTATGCAGCCGACAAAAGACTACCTAGAATGCCATGGAGAGATGGACTGGGAAGTCTGAGGATAAGAGATAATGATGAATATTGTATGGTGTATATATAAGTTGTATAAATGCATAAACAAAATAACAACAACTAACTAACTAACTAACCCATATGGGCTCTGTGGATGATTCTAGTGATATTCAGAATAGCACCCACTGAATCATAATGCTAACCAGTGCCTGTAAACAACTAACTGCTATGTTTTCCCTTGCAGAGTGATCCAGGCAACTGGTCAGTGCTGGAGCAGCTGGGCCTGGACCAGAGCTCAGATTTCTCAGACACCAGTGTACAGCAGAAGCTGGATGAAGAAAAGGAGAAGATTAAGCGTGAGATTCGAAAAGAGCTGAAGATAAAGGAGGGAGCAGAAAACTTGCGCAAGGCAACCACAGACCGTAAGAACCTCTCCAATGTGGACAACTTGCTCAAGAGTTCCAACCGCAAGCTGGAGGCCCTGCACCACCAACTGCAGGATCTCAATGCACATATTGTCGTCAAAGACCCTGAAGAGCTGGGGGGTAAGTGTGTGCAATGGACCACCGGGTGGATGGGTGGGAAGTCAAGGGTCAGGTGCTATGGGGGAGCCAAAAAGCCAGCAGAGATTTAGGGCAAGGATGGGTAGGAACTGGTGACAAGGTGCACAAGCTTTTCTTAGGTATTGGTGGATTTAAGTCTGTCTCCGGCTTCCTGACGATTTCAGCTGGCAAGAGTTTAAAGAACTACAGAGAGGGTTTTTAAATCGTGTTGGTGAGCTTCCCTTGATCAAGACATATCAAATCTTTTAAACACCTCTCACAGTGAGCAAATCCGTGACTTTACTGGGTGGTGTGTGCACTTTCCCCTAGTTTGGTGAGAGGCATTTAAATGGAAATGGCTGGTTTAGCGAAAGCTGTCCATAGCTAAGTTGAAGAAGTCACTCATATAAAACAGGACTGGTGGCATCTACCTGCACTTCAGAAGAATTTTGTGACATATAGAATAGGATAATCCATCCTGAATGCAAATTAAGAACAGATCTTCCAGTAGGCTTCTGTACTGGGAATAAAGGCATTTATTCTTAGAGTTATTTCAGTATCAATACCGGTACATGGAAAAGCAATTAAAAAAAATTCTTTTATAAAAATGTGGGAACTGCTTTAAAGTGTGAAAAGTATCTCTCTTATCCCAGGGTACATTCTTCCAGAGTGTGCAGCATCTTATTTTGGCTATTCTTCGAATGTTTTAAGACACTATCAAATTCTGCAAAAATGGGTTGTCCCTTCAAACAGTATAGATTGAGGCATGTATTGCTGAGTCAGGAGCTATATCCCTCTCCTTTTATTATGCAAGAATCATTATAATATGACAATTTTAATTTGTTTTAATGAAGATGACTGTTAGCCTCTTTGAGTATGTTATAGAATAGCAAGCTATAACCTGCCATTTATTATTATGTAATAATAACCATTCAGATTAGGCTTACTTCAGCTACTATTTTTGAAAACTTGCACATTGCACCTGCATTTTGTTTTGGGGAAAAGTTCAGAATATAGAAGATAGAATATAGAAGTGAGTTCTTAACCCGAGGTACCACTGTATTAATAATTCAGTTAGCTTCATATTTGGCATTGGAGAAACACAGCTTTCCATATGTTGCTACCTACAGTTCTTGAATGTTCATAAAACCATCAACAAAGCTGTGAAACTGTGTGTGTGTGTGTGTGTGTGTGTGTGTGAGAGAGAGAGAGAGAGAGAGAGAGAGAGAGAGAGAGAGAGAGAGAGAGAAAGAAAGAAAAAGAAAAAGAAAAAGAAAAAGAAAAAGAAAAAGAAAGAACTCATTTGAGCTGCTAGGCATTGTTTGTTTAAAAACTGTTCCATATTATAGATCCACACCCTAGCCTGTTGGCACCTTTGTATGGTAGAGGAAACTTTATCCTTTGCCAATCCTGTTTGTATGCTCCTCCCTACCTGGCTGTTCCTGCCCCCTTTTTCCTAATAAGCACCGGCTATGCCAGTCTCCAGATGTGGACAGTCACTAACAGAGCAGAAACTTGGCAACTGGCCTGTGCGTGTGGAAGGAGGCATTGGGGAATAAGCAGCAGCAGGGAGAGGAACATCTCCAAACCCCTCCGTATGAAGCAATAAAAAAAAGGCACAGTGGAGCCCATGAGAATCTGAAAATGTCAAGGCACCACTTCCATTCCAAGATAGCTTGTTACAACGATGGGGCTGCATCTTATGGAGAGGCAGCGGCCTGTGACTTTGCAAAAGAGGAAGCGGTTGCTGTTGTACCTGACTCCACTGTCAAGCAAAGGCCACAAAAATGGGGAGGGGGGAGAGCCTGCATATATATATATATATATATATATAACTGGGCTAGAAAGACTGCAGGGCTTGGGCGTGGTGCAAACCAGAGGTCAGAAAGGATAAGAGTTCTGGATGGGCCACTGTCTAAGCCTGTCCTCATTCAGTCTGTGGGCTGTAATGTGGTGTTGCTGACAACGCTGCAAGTGTTCTTTCCAACCAAGTGCTTTGTAAATCTAGGATTTACTCAGTGGTGTACTGGTTTAGAAGATCTGAGCTGCTCTCTCTTTTTTTTTTGTTCTTTTTTTCTAAAAAGGATTCATTCCAGTTGGCTTGCTTTACACTACATTGCACAGCAGTGAATACCAAGCAGTTCTGGCAGCCTTTCTCAAGAACAGGCCCCTAATCTTATAGTCCATTCTTTGTCTCTGGGAGGAAAAAAAAACACTAAATTGGGACCGTACCATTGCCTAATGCTAGTTCCACATGATGTCAGCTAGGGTCCAGAATTTAAAGTGCCAAAGTCTGAATACGGCCTCTCTTAAAAGCCTGTGGCCTATGTGTTCAGTGAAGAGTTGTCTGCCCTGACACGGATGTTGCACAAAATAAATATAATACTGTTTATGCATCTAATTGTATACGACTCTTTCATAGATTAAATCACACTCAAATGCACTAGACCAGACCTGTAGAAGTTTCTCTGGATCCAGGAACATACTAGATACTGGTTAACTGAATTCAGCTGTTTTCTGCTGTCTGTCTCATTGGCAATCTGCTCTTGGATGGAAAACATAATGAGGGAATCCTCTTACTAGGCTTGACAAAGCATCCTTTGTATAATTCTTTATATTTAGTATTTAAACGGCAACTTCTTTGTAACAAATCGCCCTTTGGATGAAACAAGTGCATTTGTGTTTTTATATAATTTAAATAGAATTCAGAAATATTTCAATGTGCTCATACTGATCAAAGTATAACAATAAGCAATGACACAATTTAAAAGGATATCTTTTTGATCCATAAAACAGTACTGAAGCAGCAAAAAAGAGATATTATCTGCTGCTGCTTTAGGTTTTCCTAGACACTAAAATCCTGAGTGCACTCACATTTTAGCCTGGTACTTAAAACTCACCAAACTGAGCACAAAGCAAGTAGCTCTGGGGGTGGGGAGTATTCCAGAGTTGAGAGACAACCTCTGAGAAGACCTTTCCCTCCTTGATGTAACCTGGACCTCATGATTTTAATGGTTAAGAAGCAGTGCTTTGAATTCTGCCCAGAATTCTCTTGGCATTAACCACTTTACTGTCATTCCAGATGCCCCACAATCGCCAGGCAGCCTGAGCCGATCAACAGCTACCAAGAGCCGCATTGCTGGCCTGGAGAAGCAGCTCAATATTGAGCTGAAGGTGAAGCAGGGAGCAGAGAACATGATACAGATGTATGCCAACGGTGCTGCCAAGGTGTGTGGATGTCATTGGCTGGCTGCCTCCTCTCCTGCCCTGAACTTAGCTAGTCCCTGCATGTTCATCCACTAAAATGCAAATATACCAGCAAAGCTGCCAGATGCAGAGCTAGACCATTGGTCATCCTAGCTCAATGTTGTCCTCTCTGACATGCAGCAGGTTCTCTCCAAGTTATTTGGCTGAAAGCCTTTGCCATACCTGTTATGCAAGGTGCTTTGAACTATGCAAGTATGCTAGCCTTCTCACCTCTAGCTACCTCTTGCTTCCAGCAAAGCCGGAATGGCAGGCTGGTTGCATGTATAGTTGCAAAAGAGGGAAAGTTCCTAGATAATGACATCAGCAGGTAATTCCTGCTGGCCCATGAACATATTTCCTATTAGACCCGTAAAAGCTTTCTGAGTAAACTCTTCTGCTATGGCTGTATGTCTTACCGTTAGCTGCAAAAAAACATCTAAATATAGTTGCTCTATTAAGCAGTGCCGCATACGGTTGCACCAGGAAAAGTTTGGTTCAGATATCACATGCAGTTACACATTTTCATGTGATCTCGGCCTTGGGACCAAGATGGCAACAGTTGACTGAACTGATATGAAAATAACATTTTTGTGCATCTGAACTTTGGGGGGAGGCAGGAGCTTCCGTGAATGATTTTGGAGTCTTTGTTATCAGGGTCTCAAAAAGTTGGGTGGGATTCAATGTCGTGCAAAGGCAAACATTCTATCAGCACAAGGGTTGCTGAACAGAATGTCCCCATCCCCCATGCAATTCAAAACTGTTCTAAGGATTCCCCGAACCCTCTGGAGCAGATCTGGGGGCAGGGTGAGGCGCACTTGGAGGAAGGAGATGGGGGACAACCCAGTTGCTCAGGTGGCCATTCCGCTCGCGCAGTTATTTATTGAAATACCACTTTCAAAATTGCTGCAGTTGGGTTTTCTGGTTTTAAATATTCACATTGGAAACCACTTTTGTTGAGGAAGCAGACTGGTTACTTAAAGGGATTCTGTAGCTGCTTCTGTTTTGAGGCTTACCCCATAGACTGGATACCTAGGATGTGGGTCAGTATGCAGAAGAATAGGACATGATATCTCCAGGTTTGGGAAGCATGGGTGTGTGTGTGTTTTCTTCTGTTATGGCTAGGGACTGATACGCTGAGAGCCAGATGGGGAGGCTTTGCCCTTGGATTGGGATGCATTCTAATGACTAATTCTCTTCTGCCGTCCCTGCTAATCCCACGCCCACCTGGCCTGCCCTCTAGGATCGGAAGCTGCTGCAGACAGCCCAGCAGATGCTACAGGACAGCAAGACCAAGATCAATATAATCCGCATGCAGATCCGCAAGGCTATGCAGGCTGACGAGGTGCAGCTGAATATGGAAGATGGGCAAGGTGAAGGGGAGGATAAAGAAGGCGGTCCTCGTGGCTGGCAGGCTGCTCTACAAAAGCCAGTGTCCCTTTCTCCCACCTTTTAACCTTTAAAGAGCCCTTCGAGAGCTGGGGGATGCCCCCTGGAGCAATTTGAAAAACCGCCACCTGGTGCTGCAAACAACCCCCCCCCCCCAATTTCCTTGTGCCTGGGATGCATGTGTTCTGGGTTCCCTCCACAACTAATCCTGCCATCTCTGCTGCACATAGCAGATGCCTGACGCCCATCCTGTTACTTGCAGGTAACACTGACCTGAGCACCATCGAGTTGAGGATCGAAGAGCTGCGGCACCACTTCCGGGTGGAGCACGCTGTTTCTGAGGGGGCCAAGAATGTGTTGCGCCTTCTGGGCTCCACCAAAGTTCAGGACCGCCATGCCATTTCCGAGGTAATGGGTGCTTCGCTCAGCCGGGGTGTGTGTGTGTGTGTGTGTGTCTCGTAAGTTCCAGTTATATACTCTCACACGTACGTACGCATAATTAGAAATGGTTTGGGAATGGTAAACGGGTCCTTTCCCTAGGACTACTATAAGCAGCTAATAGGGTTGAAATCACCCAAACTCCTCTCCCCATTCCCCCCCACCCTGGCTTACGTTTCCTCTTTCAGCATTCACTATTAATGAAGCTGTCTAGGGGAAACAAGCAGACCATCTGTTTGTCACAGAGGTTGTGGCAGGTATCATAATTTGCAGAGTCTCCATAAGCAGAGTCTGGCAGGAATCTGAGATAAGTTAAAAGGTCTGGGACATCCACTTGTCCTTCTCGACTGTTCTACGATTCCCTAGCCTGTGACCTGTTGCATCCAGCTCTATTTGCTGCTGAAATTAGGGAGTGGGTGGTATTTGAGTTGTCCAGCTGCAAGCTCTGCTACTGAGATGTGACTTGGGATGTTTGTGAATTAATGAGTACTGCGCCTCCGTGTCATCGTTCATATCCCAAGAAGGCTGTGGTATTAGTACAAGGTTGGGAAATGGGGTGGCGGAGGGAACGCGCATCAGTGCCATGTGTAGGATGTAGCCATATTTGTGCTTGGCTGTTTTAGGCACAGACCAAGCTGAACGAGTCGAGCCAGAAGCTGGACCTTTTGCGGCACTCCCTGGAGCAGCGTCTAGCTGAGCTGCCTCAAGATCACCCAAAGGGCTGCCTCATCAAGGAAGAGCTCATCCTGGCATCCTCCCCGGCCTTCAGTGCCCGTAATACCCCTTCCTACCAGCACAACCAATACAACACCCTCTCAAAGCCATCTCCACTCACAGGTAACTATGGACTTAGCTTTGCTTGGGGTGCCTCCAAAGCCCTCACAGCTCACCGTTGCTATTTTTTGGTGGGGTTTTGTGCAGTATTCAGCACTGTCCACACCCTAAATGCCCCAGGGCTGTCCATAGTTAGCACCTCTCTAGTTTGCTCAAGACTCCTTCCCCGCCTCACTCTCTCCTTTCCCATACCTTAGTGGGAGAACCCTTGCTCTCTCAAACCCTCAAGAAGACTCCAGGGAGTTACGGCTTTTCTGCTTCGAATGCTCCTGAGCAGGGCCTGCTGGACCTTCCACTTTGAGCTGTTGTCTCTCTTGTTGATAGGGACGCTGGAAGTGCAGTTGTTGGGCTGCAGCGAGCTGTTGGAATATGTCCCAGGACGCACCCGTGGCTCCACCGTCTCCCTGCCGTGCAACAGCCCTGGCGAAGCGCGGCCATCTTTCATGAGCCGCAGCGGGCGAGGCCTGTACAGCCGAAGTGGCAGCGTAAGCGGCAGGACCACCATCAAATCAGAAGATAATAGCAGTGAGTAGTGCTGGGCGCAGGCTCTAAACTGGGCCAAGGGTCAACTGGAAGAAGGGAGACCTTCTAGCACAACTAGTCCTACGTGGGGGTCTGTGGCCCCTGTCTTTCTCTCAGTGGTTCAGTCAACATCAGGTGGAATCCTTCTACTCTGTTCTTTCTCATTCATCTCTATTTTAAGAGATTTTGTTCGCTCTGCCATCATCTGCTGAAGAATGTCAACAGTAAATTGGGTATCTGAAGACGCATTTTTTTTCTCTGCTGTCCTTTTCCTGGTACCTGACATGCTGAGTGTTGGGACACACACCCCGTTTCCTGCTTCACTTTTTAAGAGTTAACACTTTCTGAACTCGTTCCCCTTTCTGACTTGCTGTCTGTCGCTTTTCCCGCTTATTGGTACTCTTCCTCTTGCAGATGAGGTGAGTGCTGTGCTGAAGCTGGATAATGTAGTTGTCGGCCAGACGGCCTGGAAACCCAGCAGTCTACAAGCCTGGAAACAGACCTTCACAGTGGAGCTGGAGAGGGTATGTGGAAAGATGCATCCTTCCATGATGCTCCTGGTTGGGTCACAGGGGGTCACCAGTTTTTATAATGGAAAAAAGGCCCCTGCGTTTGCTATCCTTTTGGGAAAGGAATGGAGGGTGGCAATCGCATGCATACCCACTTAACTTGCTGTTGTCCCCCTCTTCTCAAATAAACACTCCCAATGTCAAATTATAACTTTGTGGAGGAACGAGAGAGTTTATCAGGACTGATACACTGATGCAAAAGAGGAATTTTGTTCATTTGTGCATCCCATGGACACAGCTAGGGTCAGTAAGATTCTTTGCTCTTTGTACTCATCAAGCAGCAGACTTGCCAGCTATAGCTCTGGCACCTTTTGTGTCGTATTGCTGAACTCTCTGCTTCATACAGAGAAAGGTGGCGATGGTGTGTTGTCCCCCAGTGTCAGTTTTGATTGAGCCTTGGTATGGCAGTTGTGGGTACAATGTAGAGTCAAAGCCAATAAGCTGCTGCCCTTTTTCTAAAAAAAAATGGATTATTTCCCTTCCTCTCAGGCACGAGAGCTCGAGATTGGTGTGTACTGGCGTGACTACCGCAGTCTCTGTGCCCTGAAATACCTGAAGCTGGAGGATTTCCTTGACAACCAGCGCCATGAAATCCACCTGGAGTTGGAGCCACAGGGCATTCTCTTGGCAGAGGTAATAAAAAAAAGAGCCAAACTGGGCAGAACTGGGATCTGAACATCTAGAGATCCGGCTAGTCAGATTTCTTAGCAGAATACTCTTAGATAAGATGGGAAATGCCAAAACACAAGAGTTATCTGGTAATAGCAGAAGAAATACAACCCCATTTTTGCTATCATTTTTGTGAATATTAAGAAAGTCCTCAAAATAATGCCTTTTATTATTCCTTCTATAGAGGCATGCAGCCCTTTGTAAAAGTGGAAGTGTCAAATAAGCAGCAATACATTCTCCCTATATTGGCAGAAATAACCCATGCTTTGTTAATCTCTTTATTTATTTAGGGTTTAAATATATATATATTCTGGGAATTTCCCCCTGTTTGGTATTTAATCATATCTTCCATAATATTTTTCTCAAGTGAACATGGGTGTCACTGTTTCACGTTGCTAGTTCTGGATTGCAACCAGCACAAGCACTGCACTGAATTTATAAAATTGTCTACAAAATTCCAAAGCAGACTCTTTAAGTTGCCTATGGATTTTAATGTTGGTTCTCACCCCCCCCCCCATAAAGTGCTTTGATTTGATCATTAGGAAAATGCAGTTTCCCTACAACGAAAGCACCACTTTGAGAAAATACATTTAGCAAGCGTACGGTTACTGTGAATATGCACAAAGAAATCCACCTGGAAAGGCTTTGTTCTTTTTCTGAAGCATTGCATCTCATTTGGATGCTAAAATATGGAATATTCGTTACAGGGACAATCAACAGACCGCTATCTCTTTCAGTGCCAATTCAATTCCTGTGGGATAGTTTCCTCCCACAAAGATTTCATGTTGAGAAAAAGAAGTCAAAACACCCCCAGCTTCTGTTTTGTCTCATTTTGACAGGATGAAAGAATGATCTCAAAACCATTTATTCCAGCCTGGAAACAGTGTTGGTGAACCCTAAATTAGCATGGGGTTAGCAAGGAGATAGACGTTGCCTCTCTGTAGGTTTTCGGTGCACTGCCAAAACCCTTTTTATTTCAGTGAGCTGTCAGTGTGGTTTAATGCTTTTAGCTCCTTGCTTTTAAACTTGTTTTGACCCGCTCTTAATTATATGGTGCTGTTCTTCATAATCTTCAGATTGTCTCCATTATTGTATTTGTTTTGATATGTTGTTATTATTAACTTTGCGAACCACTTTGAATTCATTTGTAAAGAAAAACAGGGAAGAAATTTCTAAATAAAGCGAATGTTGTAGGGATCTAAGACCTTAATGTTGAGGATCAGGATGTGATGATCTTGTTCCATCAAACGGGTTCATTTCTTAAGGAACCAGAAGAGCTGAAAACCTCTGTATTCAGCCCAAGGAAGAAGGAATCTCATGTATACTAAACACTATGGCAGAAATATAATTCATTCTTCCTCTAGATCGGGGATAGGCCAGGTCAAGCCTTCCAACAATTTTGTCTGCAGCAAAAAAAAAAAAAAGGAACTTGAACCACACATAAGTAGCAGTATTATGTAGAGTTTGGGGGTTTATGTGGTAGCATTGTATATGTAGGAGTTAAGGCAGTATAGGGAAGTTTTAGAGGGAGAGGGGGTGGGTGGTCTCTGTTGCCATTTATACCTAAGCTAAGTGCTCACACTGGCACTTATGGAGCTCTGATTTTTCTGACAGTGCTTGGCTGTCCCTGTTTTCATCCTCATGACAGGGCTGGGCAATGGGGAAAGATTTAAGTTTCTCTATCCAGTGCTGTGATGGGAAAGAAGCTGAGGCTGGTGAAGAGACTCTTGGGCTGGGGTGTTGTTTAGATTACAGCTTTCCAAACTGTGTATCGCGACACGTTAATGTTTCGGCTGCAGTGTGTCGGTGTGTCACATGAATGCTCCCTGCGCCCCTCCTGGGGCTGGAAAGGGGTTTGTTTAACCTCTGGTTTGCTAGTAAAACTGAATTACTGTGTCACAAAATGATGCATGTCTAAAGAGTACATCGCCGACATGGAAAGTTTGGAAAGCTCTGGTTTAGATGGTTTTGTTTTATTGATATTTATTTTTCAAATGGTTCAGTTTGGTTGTGTACTTTCTGATGAGTTTTATTTATTGCTTAGGAGTACTTTTGTTATGTTTGTAATTCTGCAAATGTTTTCATGTTGTGAGCCACTTTGAGCATGGTTTTTACTATGTAAAAGTGGCATACAAATAAAATGATGATGGTGATGATTTGCACGGATCACCTGATGGGAGTGAGCATGCCTCTGTCCGCCTGCATGTATGTGGTGTACATATGTGTGTTCAGGAGTGTGGGAAGGCCACACCCAGCGCTGGCCTAGCAGCCCCTGGAGTAGTTGCACTGGGGCTGAGAAAGGCTAAGCTCCAAGCTCCAAGGTGGAGCCGTCTCCTATCCCATTCTATGTGGGTGTGCTTTATAACCTACCCTAACGGCCTCAGCCTTGAGGCTCTTTTTGCAGTAGTGTTCATAGCAGAAATTATAGCTCAGTGTGCAAACTCATCCTTGACTAGCTTATGTCATTTTCCCCTGCTGCAGGTTACCTTTTTCAACCCTGTCATCGAGCGCATACCCAAGCTCCAGCGGCAAAAGAAGATCTTCTCCAAGCAGCAAGGTAAGGGTTGGGTGAAAACGCCAAAAGGGCAGGCAGCATCTTCACCACCTTAGCCTTGCCTGGTTTTCTTAGGTGCTTTCTTAACACACATCCTTCTGCCAACAGCTTAGCTCACAGGTAGCCATTGTTGTGCTCTCCAGGTGAATGATGGGAGTTGTAGTCCAGCAGCAGCACATTGGGTAACCCTGGGTTAGTTTGTGAGAAGAAAACAAGCTGTGCTGCTGACTATGTACAGTGGTATTCACCTGAGGAGTCCTATCTGCCCAAGCCTTGTGTGAGGGCTTCCGCAACGTGGCCTTCCCCTCCCATCCTTCCCCTGGCGCCCCCTGAAATAGACTTGTGGGGTTTCTCTTCTCCTCCCCCAAACAGTGCATGGGGGAAGGAGGAGAGGGAGATCATTCTGATGGGCAAGCTGCAGTGTTTGCACTGACAGGATGTGCACCATAGTACAACATTGAACTCCACCCACAGTGCCATAATTTAGTGACAGGTAGGTGCAATCAGAGTTCCTTGTGGGGTATTGTCAGGGGTGGAAGTTTGATATGACATATTATTTAAGAGGGAATGTGCAAGTTGCTCTTACTGGCACTTGGAAAGCGAGATGGGTCTAGTCAGAAATCCTCCAAATCTTCAGGAAAAAACTCCCTTGCACAACTAGGTCAGATAAGGGATGGAACCCCCCATCGCCTTATAGTCTTAGGAACTATCATTTAATACTGCACTGCATGTAAATGTTTCTTTCCATAAGCTGATCACATCATCCTGGTAGCATTATGTCCACTGAGCCCGGTCTTGACTGGGGAGGGCGGGGTATAAATAAAAATTTATTATTATTATTATTATTACATGTATGTGGTCTCAATGTGGGGTGGTCTTCCTCCTTCATGGGTACAGGCACCACAGGGAAAGAGAATGATAGTGGTAACACTAATCATATAGCATAGTTCAAGGGTTAAAAGCGCTTCACTGCAATATGTTAGTAATTCTTACAACAGACCTGTAAGAAAGGACAGTGGCACTCTGGTATGGCATAGGGCTGGAGATGAGAGGATATTGGCTTTCTTAAGGCCGCATAACAAGCTTGCAGCTAACGTAGATTTGAACCAGAGTCGTCGCCACTCACTTTCAGCCTGTAGGCTGCACCAGCTCTCAAAACAGCTGTGTTATCACATGGAGGGTTTGGTCGCTGCATGAATACCTGTGTTTATGTACATACACAATTTGCTTAGATTTGGAAGGTATTAACCACAGGTCTTTCGGGAGAGGGAAGTGTTTCATGACTACATTGTTAAAGCACTTGCATTAATGAAGGCAGGTCTGAGGATCCACCTTCATTATAAAATGAAGTATTTTGTACATATCAGTTATCGTCACTAATTGCTTGTGACTAACGATTCTTGACTTGCTGGCTTAATGCTATTTCTTTGTAAAAAAATTATTTCTTGCCCTTAACCATGTGATCCCAGAGCTGGTTACAACAACATGATACACAATTATAAAGACAAATAAAACTGTTGGGGATCATATAAAACAAGTAAAGCCATTCCAAATGGGAAAGAACAGGCTAGAACCTGGGGCCACCCAGAGAACCTGATTGATTCGGAAGAGAACAGATTTCTTCGTTAACCTGTGGAATGCACTTCCATAGGATATGGTGGTGGCTTTGAAAGGGAATTAGCCTTGCCCTCCGTTTGTTTGACAGTCAGCTGCTACTAGATGATGCCTTATATGCTGCCCCCAGTTCAGAGCCAGAGCCAGAATGCCAGTTGTTAAAACAGCAGTGGAAGAAGGCGATAGTCCTCATGTGCTGCTTGTGGACTTCCCTGGGGTTGTCTGGTTGGGCCCTGTTGGAAACAGAAGGCTTGCTTTGATCCAGCAGCGCTCTCAGGGTTTATGGCAGCTTGTGGTCTGACATTTCTCCCCAAGGGAAAGCTTTCCTGCGCGCCCGCCAGATGAACATTGACATCGCCACTTGGGTGCGACTCCTGCGGCGCATCATCCCCACGGCCAACACCACAGGCACTTACAGCCCTTCGACGCAGATGACCCCAACATCTGGCTCCGAAAGCAGGCACAGCCTCAACTCTGGGTAGGTGCCCACTAGACTGGGTGGGTAAACAGCCTGTGCAACAGGGAAACACAAGTTCTTTTATATTGCGCCTCCTTTTTTCCCCTTTTGTTGCTAGGGTTAAGGAAAGAAGGGAATTTGAGGGGAACGATACGTTTGAAGGGGCAATGTTGAGGTACCCTGTTCTCGGGTGGGCACTAGGGCACCACCAAGTGGGTGTTGTCTAGCATTATAAGAATATCACGATTGCGCTTGCTCTCATTTGTGGCTGTGCCATAGCCATGCAGGTTTCTAGACCCTTTGACAATTTTTCAGTGCCCAGTTCACAAAGCAGTAAGAGCTCCCCCCCATAAGCCCTTGCCTTTCTCCAAGACCCAGAGATGTTCTCCTGCAGGTCTAGCTCTTGCCTAGGCTACCTAGAGTGCTGTCAGTGTGATGCTGAGGCTGGAGGCAGTGATCTGGGTGCTGCTTGCCTCGGTTTCTTACTCAACTGCAGCCCCATGATGTTATTGCCTGGGATTCTCCAGAGTGGCATTTTCTCCTTTTCTCCAGGGACATTGCCATTGAGAAGCTGAGCTTGGATGGGGACAGAATTCAAATCGAGCAGGTGGGCCAGGATGACAGTGAGCTTCCTGGGAAGGTCTTGTTGGTAAGTGACTCTGTTCTTCCCCTTCTTTCATCTGTTTGCTCCTCTGTCATGAACTGCAGTGAGTTGCCTTAATGTGCCATTTGCAGATGCCTCTAATTTGCTTGTGTGCTTGTCTCTTTAGACCTCACAAGTTGAGGAGCAGATTCCCTTCCAGGTGGAGCTGGGCCCAGGAGGGGAAGCAAGAGGATCTGATGGTACTTTTTACAGGTAGGGGGCAATCATTATTCCCCCTCCCACTCCACATGCACCCCCTATATGCAGATCCTTGCTCACCTTCTATGTCATATACACACTTCAATTGCACCGCACCTCCTTACCGTGTTCTAACCCTGCCTCCTGAAGTGGCTAACTTCAGTCTATACTGCAACGAAAGCTTAGTTGTTGCTTAGTTGTTGCACAGGTTCCAACATTTCTTTACCTCTTATTTCCAGCAGTTACTTCGGTTTGGGAGATAGCACACATAATATATGGTTGTCTGGGGTGCTGCCTGGAACGTGCACATGCAGATTTCACAAACCACTGAAGTTTTAAGTGTAACACCATTGATAACATACGTCTTGCTTCCCCACCACCTTTCACAGTGCCCAAACTGTGGTGTTCCCTGTTGCAGAAACATGGGGATTCTCACGTTCATAGGCCCAAGTGTGGAGAAGCTCATTGTGTATGTGTGTGTGTGGTGTTTTTTTTGGGGGGGGGGAAGGTGAGGGGACAGCTTTCTCCAACTTGTTCTTTTTATATCACAGCAGCCACCTGAGAAAAATGCCTCTCGCATTGGATGACTTCCGATTTGTCGCTGTGCTGGGGCGTGGCCACTTTGGCAAAGTGAGTATTCTAGTAATTCCCCCTCATCTTCCACCCCTTCATCTTCCATCTTACCTTCCACCAAGAGGCACATCTGCTTCCCCCCCCCCAATCCTGACAGGCATAAGGTCATCTGCCAGTGGGTGACTAGGGTCTGGAACCCAGGCTCCTCACTTCTTCTGCTTGAACCTCTCTCGGTGTCCTAGTTTGCCTCTTCAGTGTCACAGAAATGTTAGGTGCTGGTTTAGTGGCCAATCTATGCTGCCTTTCTTGTGTTTGCCTTGGGCATAGGTGCTGTTGTCTGAATTACACCGCACGGGGGAGCTATTTGCTATTAAAGCCTTGAAGAAGGGTGACATCGTTGCAAGGGATGAGGTGGAGAGGTGAGTCTGTCCCAGCAGCCAAGGGAAGGCATGGTGCCAGTGGGGCTGGAGGGCTATGCCATAGCATCTTTGGGCATTCTAAAATATGATTTTGATGCCATAATAGTGCTTGTTTGGGATAAGACCTGAGTCTGCATCCCCATACTAGGCTCTGTTCCTGTTGCCGTGGCCAGAAAGATTAGGTGTGTGTATGCAAGAGAAACGGTATTTGTACACAGGAGTTCAAAAAGCATGTTACTTCTCATGAGGAGCCATGGACTTAGGCAACTCCCAAGGTCCCCAAAAGGGGAGGAGGGAGCAGTTCTAGCCAGTTAAATGCCATGACTCCCATGCTGCAACTGTTCCTTTGCTCACTTCCAGCCAGCTACACATGTGCCTCCAGTAGCATCAAGGCTCCCCACATCCCAGTATACATAAGGGTAAAATGCATGTATGCATTGAATTGTATGGGAGCTGGGAGGAAGACAGTTCCGATGTGGTAGATCTCTGCCTTAACAGCTGTGTGTCTTCTCAGTGAGACAGCCATGCATGCAAGTGGATGCACACGCACACACACAAGCAGTGAGGTGGGCGTGCACAAATTGCAACTGTGAAGGCAGCAGCCTGTTTTTAGAGCGCCAGGCAATGTGTGGTTGTCGCCCATCCTGACATGGTTTCTCTCCCTCCCCCTTCCCTACTAGCCTGATGTGCGAGAAGAGGATCTTTGAGATCGTGACCCATGCGCGACACCCCTTCCTAGTGAACCTCTTCGCCTGCTTCCAGACACCCCAGCATGTCTGCTTTGTCATGGAGTACACAGCAGGCGGAGACCTCATGATGCACATCCACACGGATGTATTCACAGAGCCACGTGCCACGTGAGTTATGGATCAGGGAGAGGGAGCCACAGGGCAGACAATGGAAAGCGGCTAGAGGCGTCCTGAAAGCATCTTGCCCATTGCTGTTTTGGGGTCACTTGCTCTCTTGCCAGCACACTGAGAGCCAATTGGGCAGGGATGCAGTGGGTGGTGAGTCTGGCTTTCCAGCCCTATTTACTTTGCCTGTTACTGCACACTTCTCTTCTTGAAGACTTCATGCAGTTAGTTAGTCATTGTTGACTAACCAGAGAAGAGCTGGTCATGGTCTCTCCCTCTCTTGCCCTCTGTAGGTTTTATGCTGCTTGCGTTGTGCTGGGGCTGCAATTTCTTCACGACCACAAAATTGTATACAGGTAGGTAACGCCATGTGGGCTGCCATCTTGGTAAATTCCTCCCCTCCCAGAGTCTCTTCTACACTCTCCGTGTTGTCTTTTTGCTTTGTGCTGCTTGATATGTGTTATAGCGTAGCAGTTGGTGTTGTTCATCTGCCTATGCACAGTGGGATAATCGTGGTGTCTCCTGCCAAACAAAGAGCTGTGGAATATGATACAGGATTTCTGTGTTACAGTGCAACTTCAGTTAACCCTGTAGCTCCCTTCGGTGAGGTTGGCTAATAGTTTCTGCAGAATGCAGTGGTTCTATCTGCCTAAAACTCTCTTGCCCTGCAGGGATCTGAAGCTGGATAACTTACTGCTGGACACAGACGGTTTTGTGAAGATTGCAGACTTCGGCCTCTGCAAAGAAGGTGATTGTCTGGGGTGAGATGGATACCTCCACGGTAGGCATAGGATCCTCTAAACTGGGGGTAGTGAACCCACAGCTTGCAGGCTGTAAGATATTTTAATGGCCACAGAGACTGTTCTCCACCCTCACCCCACCCCACCCCTGCCCGACATTTGGCATTTTCAGGATTTCCCAGAATTTGTTAAAGCACTTTTCCCCAGAATTTTGCAGATTTACCTTGTGGCCTTGCTTGGATGCAGAGTTATTGCACTTAATTATTTCTTAAGTCTTTGCAGTCCTTAAACATCACTAAAACTCCTTAGACAGACTGATTCTGCAGCTCTCAGTAACTTTTGTCTCAGGCACTTCCTGTAGCTTCACGCTGACACCTAATGAAGAGATATAATCTCTGCTATCGATCTCGAGAGCAGCCAAAGCTTGAAGCTGCAGAATGCATATCTTTTCATTGGTGCCAAGCTGCAGGAAGTGCAATAGCATTTATTCCTCTTTTTATAGTATACTTGGGGGGGGGAGAGATCTGCCAGCCTGTCCCCCCCCCTTCAACTGAGTGTGTGCGTGCCTGCTTTGTTGTGTGTGTGTGTGCGTGTGCGTGTGTGTGTGTGTGTGTGCATAGATGTGTGCAGGCTGCTTTTTATCTTCTCTCCCCACCCCCGAGACTATATGCACTATGTGCTCCACGGGTGTGCACATGCGTCTGAATGTGTGTGCATGCTGGCCCTCAACCTGAAAAATGTTGATCACTCCTGCTCTAAATCAAAATGCAAACAAAGTACAGCCTTGTAGAAATGATGCCAGACTAAAACAACTGCCCTGGTAGGCACTAAACTAATCTACAATGATCCTCTAAAAGACCTGGATGGTGGGGAGCATGCAGAGGGGAGGAATAGTCTGTTTTGCTTAAGCTTTCTTAGCCCAGTTCTCCACTGTAATGTGAAATCCAACAAATCCTGAAGGAGAATGTGCTTCATCTATCCCTTATTTCAAAGTCCCCCTCAAATGTTTCCAGATGTTTGTCCCTCCCTGGCAGGCACTTTGCAGAGGGCTGTTGGTGAGGGAACGTGTTAATAACCACTTTCTTTTGCTCTGCCAGGGATGGGCTATGCTGACCGCACCAGCACCTTCTGCGGGACTCCAGAGTTCTTGGCTCCTGAGGTGTTGACAGACACATCATACACAAGAGCCGTTGACTGGTGGGGCTTGGGGGTCCTTATCTACGAGATGCTTGTAGGGGAGGTGAGTCCCACCTGTTTGAGGAAAACAGTGAGTTGAGTGCAAGAGACCAGGATTTTATTATTATAGTATCAAAAAGGCAACACGCAGACCGATGTATGCAGGGCACTTGTAAGACTTTATAATTTGAAAAATATAAACGAATGCAACAGTGTTCTGGATGAATACACTGTTTCGACTTTTTGTCTTCTTCAGTCATAAACTCAATGTATATACACTTTCAGTGGAACAGTGGTCATAACATATGACCACTGTTCCACTGAAAGTGTATATACATTGAGTTTATATTTTTCAAATTATAAAGTCTTACAAGTGCCCTGCATACATCGGTCTGCGTGTTGCCTTTTTGATACTATTGACGTTTATTGCAACACAGGGGTTATTTTTTCACAAGATTTTATTATTGGCAACGAAGCATAGGATTTTGGGGGGGGGTTGGGGGCAGAGAGGTTACACACACACACAGAGAGAGCGTGCGTGCGTGCGTGCGTGCAGAAGAACTTGGATGTTTTGGGTGACATGACCATTGGCCCATCTTGCTCAGTAATTGCCATGGCTCCCCGGGAGTCTCTCCAAGTCCCACCTGGCTAGGTCAGGCATTTAAACCATTGCAAATCAAGATATTCTCTCACTGAACTGCAGCCGTTCCCAAGGAGGGATATTAAAGAGGCCTCGTTCTCCACAAGAGCCTAGGAAGAGCAAGGTTGGAAGTTCTGTGGGCTAGCACTGACTTGAGAAGAGCTTCCTATACAAGGCCACGTGAGCCACCTAGGTGTTTCATTCTCACTGGGGCATGGGTGGTGGTCCAGCACAGATGAAAGCGAGGGTGTCCTGGAGTTCATCCTAAGGGATGCCTAGAGGACCAGATCATCAATGATGCCCTTCATGCACTGATCCTGCCTCGATTGAATTTGTAGTCACCATTCCCTGGAGACGACGAAGAGGAAGTATTTGACAGCATCGTCAATGACGAGGTGCGCTACCCCCGTTTCCTTTCCACGGAGGCCATTGGCATCATGCGCCGGGTGAGTAGGGGCTTCCCCCCCCAGTCTGGCCTGGAGGCTTGCCAGAGTCAAATAGGGTTGGGAATGGGGGTGGTTCCTACTTCAAGGAGCGTAGGCTGAAGAGAACAAGGGGAGGGTTTGGGGGCCTTGAGCACAGTGGAGCACCATTCTTTTGCAAATTCTTTCAACCCACCCCAGGCCTGACTATGGGCCGAGCATGAGCCAAATAGAGCACACTCTTCTCTGTCGCCCCCGGCTTTGGGAGAGACTGTGGAGGGTAGGAATAGGTTAACAGCAGCTTTGCTTGCTCACAGGGAAGCCTGGTGCTGATGATTTCCCTTTCTCTCTCCACTCAGCTGTTGCGGCGAAACCCAGAACGTCGCTTGGGCTCTAGTGAGCGAGATGCTGAGGACGTGAAGAAGCAGCCATTCTTCAGGGTCAGTTTCTGTCTGTCTTTCTGCTTCTCCCAGATTCTTCCTTCAGGGTAATGCTGAGAGAGCCTCTGCCCCAGCTTCTTGGCATCTAAAATGCACCCACTGTTGGCCTGGCCTTCATTGGGACTATGCGGCAGCCTAATATTACAGCCTAATATTACAGCCAGGGTAGTGCTTTTGTGATTACCCCACTTCTTCCAGAGGAGCAACTGTGTTAATCTGTCACAGAAAAAACCCGAAAAAGAGCAAGACTTGTAGCTCCTTTTCTGAAAGGCTCAAGCAAATTTATTGTGGCGTTTTCATGGACCAGAGCAGGGGTCGGCAAACTTTTTCAGCAGGGGGCCGGTCCACTGCCCCTCAGACCTTGTGGGGGCCAGAATACCTGCTGCCGGTACTCAAATTCCTTCATGGTGAGGGCGGCGGCAGCGATTGCACTGGCTGGCCTCTCACCGAGTGGCAGCGGTGGCCTCTGGCGCAGCCAGGACCACCCGGCAGGCAGGGAGAGCAGCCGGGGTGCCTGGCAGGATCTGCCGCTGTGTGTCAGCAGCGGCTCAGCGAGTGAAGGACCACATCAGGGCTTGCCTCAGCATGGCGCGGAAACTGATTGGTCAGTCCCCACGCTGTGCTGAGGTGGGCTCCAGCACGGCTTTTCATTTGTTGAGCCGCTGCGCAGCCGCCGCCCAACCATTAGCCAGGGCCTCACACAGCTTTGCAGGCGATTGGCCTTCGCTCGCACTTCTAAGTAGGAGGGAGGGAGGAGGCGCCACCGTGATGCGTGAGAGGGAGGGGAAAATGGCAGCACAGGGGAAAAAATGGCCGAAAAGAAATGGGGGAGGGGAACAGAACCCCATGGCCCACATTGATCCACGGACCGTTCACAGGCCGGATCCTGAAGGCAGTTGGGCCGGATCCGACCCACGGGCCGTAGTTTGGCGACCCCTAGACCAGAGTCTTGTCTCCATGCATCTGATGAAGATCACTCAGCTCTTCAAAAGCTGTAATAAACATGTTCGTCTGCAAAAGGTGCCGCAGAGCCATCTCTCTTTCTCGTGCGTTTGTGGTGACCTTGTCTTTGTCCCCAAGACTCAAGTCTGGCTCTTGTCATGTTAGAGCTGTAAAGGATTACGGATGCATTATCCCATTATGTGAAACACTCAAAACACATGCTGTGTAAAAAAAAAACCCCAGCATTGTTAGCTAGCAGTTTTCCTGTATCAAACCTGTACCAGGGAAGTAGCTGCTGCTTTCTCTGTACACACAATAGCATTCCCTAGTGGTGTGCAATGGAGCAGCATGGAGCCTGCACCATTTGGAAAGAGTGCCCCAGGCCTCATCTGCACTGTACATTTAAAGCAGTATCATGCCACTTTTTTTTCCTTTACAAAGTTGTTATTGTACTTCACCAGATCTTAACCTATTACAGTATAAGTCTTCAATCCAATCGTAGAAGGGAGCCGCATTTTTATTTTTCCAGTTCATTAGTATCAGTCTTTTTGCCGTAGTAAGGGCACGAAGAGTCCACTCATATTGTCCTTTTGTAAGGTTCCATGTGGTGGGCATATAATTCAAAACAATACTTTGTTCTGTAAACGTAAGGCTGTTCCGTACAGTTCTGTTGATAGTTTCAGTTAAAGGTAAAGGGACCCCTGACCATTAGGTCCAGTTGTGACCGACTCTGGGGTTGCGGCGCTCATCTCGCATTATTGGCCGAGGGAGCCGGCGTACAGCTTCCAGGTCATGTGGCCAGCATGATTAAGCCACTTCTGGCGAACCAGAGCAGTACACGGAAACGCTGTTTACCTTCCCGCCAGAGCGGTACCTATTTATCTACTTGCACTTTGACGTGCTTTCGAACTGCTAGGTTGGCAGGAGCAGGGACCAAGCAATGGGAGCTCACCCCGTCACGGGGATTCGAACCGCTGACCTTCTGATCAGCAAGCCCTAGGCTCTGTGGTTTAACCCACAGTGCCACCCGCGTCTCAGATTCAGTTACCTTCTGCCAAAAATCTTTCAATATAAGACTCTTTAAAAAATGTTTCAGAGAAGCATTATCCCTATTGCATCTGCAACAGTTAGATACCTTAGATAGCCCTTTTTTGAACAAACATAATTGGGTCCAGTATATTCTAAATAATATTTTTTGTTGTATGAGCCTCAATTTAAGGTCCAGAGACAGCCTTGTTATAGCACTTAAAACAGTTTTCCGCTGTGTGGTTGAAACTGAGATCTCTCATTCTTTATTCGTTCCTCCCTCAATCCCTGGTTTGCTAGTAACAAAGATTTATATATGTTGTTGACTGGGTTTTGTACCTCTTTAAACAGTCATGGCTCCTCAGGGAAGTGGAGTCTCTTAAGGGTCATGAGAGTTGCTAGGAGACCCCTCAAAAGATCTACAGTTTCCAGAATAGTCGAACAATCAGTCCCTCTTCCTAGTGAACTCTGGGAACGGTAGCTCTGTGAGGGGAACAGGGGTCACCTAACAGCTCTCAGAACCCTTAACAAACTATAGGCCCCACAATTATTTGGGAATAACCGAAGCAGTATGGTACTGCTTTAAATGTGTGCTGGTCTATATTGCTGCTCCTACTGCATTGTCCGCTGTATCATTCCAGTATCATGCAGCTTCTCTCACAGCCCTCCATGGGATATTTATCAAAAGTCCCTGTTGGTTTTCTCTGTCTCCTCTCTTATCTCCACAGAGCATCGACTGGGAAGCCCTGCTGGCCCGCAAGATCAAGCCACCGTTTGTGCCAGTAGTCAAGGGCCGCGAAGACATCAGCAACTTTGATGAGGAGTTCACAGCCGAAGCGGCTATGCTGACGCCACCCCGTGAATCACGGCCTCTCACCCAAAAAGAGCAGGATGCCTTCAAGGACTTTGACTATGTTTCCAATGCCTGCTAGCTCTAGGAGTTGGGGGGCAAGGAGATTCCCACCCCCAAAGGAAAAAAAAACACACCTCCACTGCCAGCCCTGTATGGGGCAGGGCTCTGCTCCACCAGTGACTCGAGACGCTTGCTAGCCCTGCTGTTAGCTCCGCGAGTGGAAATGGGACAGCCCAGCAGCACTGCCAACTTCATGGGTGTAGAGTTAATGTTCACCGACATATGCCAGCTCTGAGCCTAGACCGCGAAAGCCCCAGAAGTACTTCTGCACCCTTCAGGACACAGTATCATTCATGCAGACACTTGGACACTGGCTAGCTCTAGGGGAGGGGCAGAGAAAGAGATAGAAAGAAAGACGGCCGAGTCCAGTAGAACAGGCGCTGTTGGCCCTGAGACTTAGGCAGAGGAGTCTCTGCGATAGCATGTGCTTATCCACTGATTCCCAAACTGCCTGCAAAAATGAGCAAATAGGCTTTCCCACGAATAGAAATCCATAGGTGTTGGAGCCACAGAAGGCAAAAGGCCTTTCCCCGACCTAACAAATGCCTGTGATTTTTCCCCCTTCCTTCCTTTAAAAAAAAAAATCTTCCAAAGATATGGCTTGCCCTTCTGGCGTTTTTGTTGAAACCCAATGTTTTGAACTCCTAACCCAGAAGGGGAAACCTTCTTTGTCCTGTTTTGCACCACTGTCTTGCATCTTTTCTCTAAAAATGTACTATAAAGGTTTGGTGGTTCAAACTTCAGTGATGGGCAAATTCCCCTTGGCTCTATAATGGAACCGGCTCTGAATGTGTAAGCTTTAGGGAGGAAAGCTCGCCTGCTTTGGCCCCCCCCCCGATTCTCTCCAGCTCATAACGTTGGCATATGTGTGCTGACAGCGCAACGCATAGGTGCATTGTTATATTGCCCTTGCTGGGAATCGTAGAATGGTTTCACCTGCCCCAGTGCCAGCCATGGCAGAAATTCAAGCACACACACACATGCCCTGAACAATCTCACCTGAGGCCAAGGGAGGGTTTTAGGTAAAGATACATGGGGCAGGGGGCGGGGAGAGCCTTCTAACATGCTTGCAAGAAACAGTCAGGATCATTGATTGACCCAGGTAGAGGTGACACTTGCCAAACAAAAGGCTGCTTGGTTGGGTGGGCTTGGTCACGTAGATTACAGCAATCAACGAGAGCTTGTTTCATCATGAAGTAGCAGTTAACATTAAAGAACTTCTGTGCCTGCTAAACAGCAGCTGACTTCTGGCACTTCTTCTGCCGACTGCTGGCTGTGCACACTCAAGAGTCCTGTTTAACATACATGCAAAGCTGGAGAGGAACTTCTCAGGAGGAAACAACACTTGATTCATAATACAGCCAAGCATTTCAAGCTAGACAGAATAGTTCACTGAGCCCAGGTAATAATGACTTTCAGCAACATTTATTAATTCAAACCTACCACTTGGAAATCACCATCTCGTCTTAATGTTTGTTGTTTCCATTGCATGTCCCAGCTTTCGCAGCGATATCTGCTAGCTACCATGCTAAGGGAGCGCATCTCACGTAGGAATAGGTGATGGTTTGGGAACTCCATCCCCATATTCCGCTCCTGGTTTGCTTTTTATTTTGGAGGGTAGCTTTCTTTTTAAAAAAAACAACCCAAAAACCCTCCCATTTTCAGTGCTGACAACATCCTCCTTGCCCTGCTCTGCTAGGGAGAAATTAGCTCACAGAAGGGTGAGTAAGGGGTTCTGCCTGGGCTTGAGCTTTGGCAGTTCAGAGATTTGTTGAGAAAGGGGCAATGTGCACCTATAGGGAAGAGTTTGAGAACAGCCCTTGCTGTGAGCCCAAGCAAATTCTCTTACGAGTGCAAGAAGTTTGATGGAGGCAACATCTCCCCATTAGCAGTCCTTGATGGAAATATCCTGGGCATAAATGCTGCAGAGTTACGTTGCTCCTTTCTGCAAGGCTGTTTGGAGAAATCTGTCCTGAGTACTGTTTGTTCGTTTCCTATGAATGTTCCTGAGATTCATTATATGTAGATAGATATTACATATTTTTAAAAATACTGGCAAACTCTTGCCTGGTGCTGTGAGCTGCAGCCGAGATAAATGCTCTGTGGCTCATATCACACGACCGCTATGATACCCTTTTATATGTGATCAGTTTGGCATAGCTACTATTACCTGGTTCTCTACTTGGGTTTCTAATGTTGATTAGTAACCCTTCCCCAACCTGGTGCTCTCCCGGTGTTTTGGATCACAACTCGCATTGGCCTCCTCTAATACAGGTTGGCTTGGCCTGTTGGGAGTTGTTGTCGGAAAAAAACATGGAAGCCATCAGGTTGAGGAAGACAGATTTAGAAGTTTCACTCTGCCCGTAAACCTATGTGAAAAGAATGAGGAAATCCATGTTTTTTTAATACAGTACTCAGCAGTTTCATGTATCAAAGGGTTATTGAGATCACTGAACACAGATTAGTTACTCTTTGAGTATGCATTCTTAAAAAGGCAAATCCATTTCTGTCTTTTGGGCCAGGAGGCTATAGCGGACATCTCCTCTTCTAGAATATCAGCACAAGGGCTCAGGGCCTCCTTACGCATTCAGAACAGGGCAGTTTCCTGAACATACTTGCAGCCTCCTACTTACTTTCAGGGGATGTTCCTCTTATTTGCAGTCTTCCCCTATTTCAACTTCAGCTTTTACCAGGCTCATGCAATTCTGTTTTAAGACACAGGAGTTGGGGGCTATTTGAAGAAAGAACTGAAGGTCCCGTCCCACAGGTGTTGGAGGGAGAGAATTCCAGCTTTGCCTCTTAAAGGGGTACCAAAGGGTTTTGTAAAAGTTGCTGCCGCAGGAGAACTAGGGCCAGGGTTTTGTCTAGCGTTTTGTATGGGGAGGAAATTGCTCTGCCACTTAGTCTCTCCTGAACTGAAGGATATGTAGCTTCTTGAAGCAACTTGGAGTTTGTTTTTTTCTTCATTCTTTTTTGGCCCTTGTATGTATTTTGGATTCATGCTGGTTGATCTCCTTTCAACACAATCGACAAATTTGAGCCTACTTGTCTTGAATTGCAGTGCAACCTGCTTTAAAGTCAGGGCTTTTTGTTCTGTCCTAGATTTGGGAGGGCTTGCTTTTAAGGCTTCTGTGTTTCAGCCTGTACTCTGGAAAGAGAGTAGTAGCTTCTGTTCCCAGATACACTGTTAACTTCCTCTGTGCCTCTTTGCTTGCATTGCCTCTTACATCTTTCACAGGGCTATGTCCAAACTTTAGTAGCTGTATGGATTTTGTGCTAGGAGACACCATCATGCTGTGGACTTGAAACTCTGTCTTGCCTACTGAGTCTCCTACCTTACTGTAACTACCTCTGTTGCCTGACCAGAATCGCACTGTGGCCACAAAATGCTGTCTGGATCTTTCACTTCTCTGCTTATATAAAGCTTGAGTTTTAAAGTGTAGACTTAGTCCTTAACATATTGGAGGCTATCTGACCAAAAGCATTGCAAGTGAGCAGAGTTCTCCTTTGGGCAAAAGGCAGGACTCAGTTCTGTTTCCAGCCCTTCCATGAATTGGATCCAAGGTCTCTTGGGTTCCATTCTTAACTCTTAACACTGACTTTTGGCAGAAGAGGGGTAGCTAATGTGGCAGTGTGGGGTGGAGAAGGCTCTGATAGATAGTGTGCAATATTTGGATGTGGAGCACCATGATTCCCAAGTCTTAAAACTATAGGGTGGAAAGGGGTGGGGAGTGTTGCAGTAAGCACAGATAGTGTGTTCTGCAGTAAAGCAGTGAAACATTGGGGCAGTCTGGATTTTGGGGCTGTGTTAGCAAGCTTCAAATTTGATTCTGGACACAGACTCCAGCACATTAAAACCTCAGCTTTCATTTTCCTAAAATCAAGTTTCTAATTCTTAATGTCACAGTTATGCTCTTGAAAGCATGTCCGTAATGTCTTACAGAAATCTCAGAAGCCAAAGGAGAAGCGAAAGATTTTTAGTAGCCCAGGCTTCGGTTTTCTGCATAGCTCTCTTTGCCTGTTCAAAGCAAGTAAATACATGCAAATCTGTGTACTTTGTATGATCTATACAGCTCACAGAATTCAGGTTACCTTAGTGCAGAATCTTGATTTTAAGCACAGGCTTCACCCACATAGCCCTGGCTTAGTTTACTGTGGAGGGAGACCGAGAGTGCAGCAGGGGCAGAAAGTTTCACGTTCTGTTGCTCGTTAGTGGGGACATTTTGAGGGTGATGGTGGGGAAGTTGAAAGAATGAGTGCAGTTCTTCAATGCTGATTCCTCAGGGTCAATTCCTTCTGATTTTAAACCCTCTTTCCCCCTGCTGGGCTCAACTCTGTCCACTTTGTCTGGCTTACTCCACTATAGAGGAGAAATTAAAAGATTGCATCCCATGATTGTTTCCATCTTCAGTCATCCTACCATGCAATATATGCCCTGAGCAGCCTTTGATTCCTCACTGGGCCTTCAGCACCCTATTATTCTCGCAAATAGCATAATCAGATACCAGAACAGTCACTAGCATGCTATCAGGAAGTTGGGAGTTGAGTTGAATGAAAGGGAATCTTGCTGAAGGTGATTGTGTTCACCTTCCCGTCTCTGCCTACAAATGTGCTTGATCTGTGTGCCTGGTTTATAATGCAAAGGGCCAGCCGGGATGACTTAGAGTCTTGTAGCAGGTGACTTTATGGTGATAGGCTAGTGTACAATTGCTTTATGCTATTGGCCTGTACTTCCTTTCATGTAAACTGTCCTTTTACTATTGGAGTTAACAGAACTAAATCAAACGAGTCTGCCTTTTCCCTACCTTATTCTAATGCTACCTTATTCTAATGGCTGAAGCTAATTTTTCCACAGTGTCACTAAGATAACATGGATTGCCAGCTCTGTACATCATTCCTCCCAAGGTGGACAGCTTCATCTGCAACCTCCTGCTGGTACAGAACATTTCTCTGTAAAGTGTAGGGAATTAGCTAAAGCAATCAAGCAAAATAGCACACATAGCCATTTCCTGTCACGGGTGGTTAGAAAGCCCCTTCTTCCCATGTGCCTCAGCTAAAGCACCTCCTTCCCTGTCCACCACTGTACATCTGTGTGATATTGAAGTTGCCACTTTGAAAAACGTTTTCGGACCAATTTCATACCTGCTCACTCTGGTCTCCTTCCTAATGTGCTGTATTCTGTATACAGCTTGAGCTGTAGGATGATGGAAATTCACCGTTAGATTAAACTCATTTGAATCAATGAAGAGGTTGATGCCTAATCTGTAAAGACTTCGTCCATGTTGCAGGTCTATAAATTATTAAGCCCTCCTGCTGTGATACCTCTACTGCACGGCACACCACATATTTTGGCAGGTATCAGCAATGGGTGTCCAGAAGTTTCTTTGCATCTTCTTTTCCTTTTTGCATAGGACTTACTAAAGGAAAAACACAGAATTTATCAATGGCTTAATGCCCCAGCTAATCCATGCTGGGCCACCATTTGGAGTGAGTCATAAATGGCTTGAACTGGTTGTGTCAATAAGACATAGTCGCTACTGGTATGGCGGCTTACAAGAGTGCAAGGACTCAGGCCAGGACGGCAATAAACAATAAATTCTTCTATTTTTGTTATTTCAAGTATGACACCAATTCCAGTTGCAAGGATTTTTAACTCCAGGACAAGGCCCTGTTTCATTTATTCTTCATCAGCTCTAGTTTCTTAGTTTCATAGTCAAAGTGTTTATTGCCGTCCTGGCCTGAGTCCTTGCAACCTTGCTATTTGATTTTCTGAATTCTTCAAAGACTCCTATTTCTTTTTTGGCTTACAAGAGTGGGCAGTACTTTGCACCTGTAAGAGCTGCATAGAGGGAATTTCAGCAGGCGTGCTACATCCCTGTTCGCATTTCTTCCTCTGTGCAACTATTAAGGATGTTGGACCATAGTTCTGTTTTTCAGCAGCCCTGCTACCTACTTTCCTACCACTGAAGTGAAGCCAAGTTATGTGTGTGAAGCTTTCATCATCTTGCCTACTTAAAACTCTGCAGAACACTTCCAGTAGGCTGGAAGATGAAAGCTTCAATAACCAGTATCCATACTGTAAAAAGGTTTAGGGGAAGGTAGCATGGCTAGACCACCTTTGTCATTTATAGTTATGCTCTGGGGACCACAACATGACTGACCTTTTATGTCGCTTATTAGTGTGAGGTGGGTGGAGATCTAGCCACCTTTTGTCATGGAGCCCATTGCAAGAAGTTCTCTCCCCCACTTTTTCTTTTATCCTCAGAATCCAGCAAAGGTGAAAAAGTCAGATCTGCCTCTGCTTGCTTTAAGGGACGATGGTGCTTCTAGACAGGCGCTTAATTCTGCAAAGTGAGTCATTCAGATATCACACGCAGGCCACCGGTAACAGGTTATTTTTAGCATCAGATTTTCTACGGAATTTTTAAACCTTGATTAAGTGAGGGATAAAAATGCAGGCTGGCATTTGGATGCCATTGACGACATGTAGATGTTGCAAAAAAAGAAAGAAAGAAAAACTCAACCCTTGAATGCATGAGCAGCATCAATTCCACAGTAAACACCACCTGGCAACATTCTTACTAAAGCTGAATGGGAGAAAAAAATGCTGAAGCAGTGAAGAACTAGATTGCACAACTACTACAGTACTGTGGCTACTTACTGAGAAAAGGCAAGCACTTGTTGGGAGTATAGATGTGAGTCCAGATTGGAGCAATTCAACAAGCGTCGCATGGCGTGAACAAAGCTTGACAGCTTTGCTAAGAGAGGAATGAAAAGTCATGAAACCTGCTATCCACTGGGGGTTCTTCAGATAACCCCAGGGTGCCTCCTCATGTGAAGGGGGAATGAATGGTTATGAAGGGCTTTCTGAAAACTCCCTACCACCCAGTGCCACCCTTCAGATCCTTCTCTCCTTATCCTGGAGCAGGATGATGCCTTGTCCTCCCCTCCCCCCACCCTCAAAAAGGGCTCTTGACTGGTAACTAACTGTAGCAGGTACTGGTGCCACAGAGGCAATGGCAGTCTCACGGCTTTACAGATACGGAACAGCACATGTAGAAAGTTGCAAGTATTTTGAAATACAAAGAGAAAGTGGTCAAGCAGCTAAAAAGTATGGAAACATACAAACACAATATATTTCCACACGAGAGCAGTTGCTTGGGGAGGTTTTTTTGTGCCTGTAAGGATATTCCCCATCACATGTTGCTTCTCTCCCATCATACCCCATAGGACAATTTGCTTTCAAGTGCACTAACTTATAGGAATCCTGCGTCTGCTCTGGAGGCAACATCCCAGGAAGGCTGAGTTCCCCCACATTTTTCACAAGCGAGTATAAGGGAGTACTAGTTCTAGACCAACCTTCCTTTTGCATTCAGATGAGTCATCCTGAACAGTATTAGTATTGAAGCCATAGAAATTGGCATTAGAGCAGTAGCTGTTTTGGGGGGACGGGGCGGGCGGGTGTGGGGGACTCCCTGGTCCTGAACGGGGTAATTGTGCCCCTGAAGGACCAGGTGCGCAGCTTGGGAGTCATTTTGGACTCACAACTGTCCATGGAGGCGCAGGTTAATTCTGTGTCCAGGGCGGCTGTCTACCAGCTCCATCTGGTGCGCAGGCTGAGACCCTACCTGCCCACAGACTGTCTCGCCAGAGTGGTGCATGCTCTAGTTATCTCCCGCTTGGACTACTGCAATACGCTCTACGTGGGGCTACCTTTGAAGGTGACCTGGAAACTGCAATTAATCCAGAATGCGGCAGCTAGACTGGTGACTGGGAGTGGCCACCGAGACCATATAACACCGGTCCCGAGAGATCTAGATTGGCTCCCAGTAAGTTTCCGAGCAAAATTCAAAGTGTTGGTGCTGACCTTTAAAGCCCTAAATGGCCTCGGTCCTGAAGGAACGTCTCCACGCCCCATCATTCAGCCCAGACACTGAGATCCAGTGCCGAGGGCCTTCTGGCAGTTCCCTCATTGCGAGAAGTGAGGTTACAGGGAACCAGACAGAGGGCCTTCTCGGTAGCGGCACCCGCCCTGTGGAATGCTGTATTGTTTTTAACACCTGATTGGGCCCAGAGTGGCTGGGGAAACTCAGCCAGATGGGTAGGGTATAAATAATAAATTTATTATTATTATTATTATTATTATTATTATTATTATTATTATTATAAGGACTGCTGCTCATTATCTGCGTTTGGGCAGCATGATGTCCACCCCACTCCTCACCCCAGCCATCCAAAAAGAGAAAGCATGGCATAAGTCTCTATCTTTACCTGAAAGAAACTTTAGTATTCACAGGTTTGCTGGAAAATGTTGGTTCACCACATCCCAAAGCGGAATGTGAAAAGACCAAAAGCACATAAGGAAACTGATTACTTGGAGGTTAAAGACAAGGATGGAAAATGTGTCACCCCCTCATGTTGTTGAAATCCAGCTCCCATCAGTTCCAGCCAACTCAGCCAATGGTCAGGGGTGGGAGGAGCTATATCCCAGGAGTACATCCCATTGAACACAACAAGACTTACTTTCGAGTTGAATATCCCTGGGATTGCACTATGCTGCACTTTGCAATGTGAATGAAAAAATACACAGAATGCTTATTCAGATTATAACTGCTTCCCGTCCACACACATTTTCCTTTGCATTACAAATTATCACGTGCTTGCATCAATTGCATAGCAGGGGCTCAAATGCAAATTTAAAAGTTCCTGGGAGCATTCTGGGAGATGCAAGTTAGACCCACCCTCCTAAAACCTGTAAATGCTATCCCTTTAAAGCACATCCGAAACAACTTCTTCCCCTCAAAAGAATTCTGAACAATAGTTTGTTAAGGGTTGCTAGGAATTGTACCGGTAACTCTTTGAGGGGTAAACTACAGTGCCTAGAATTATCTGACGGAAAGAATGTGCTTTGGATGTGCTTTAAAGGGACAGTGTGTGCACGCTGTCATTGTGATAGCTCAGCCCTTAGCAGCTAGTACTGTATATGATACAAAGAAAGAAAGGAGATAACCAGAGGCTTAGATCCCAAATTAAACCTCTACTGCCTTCCTTTTCTACGGAAGATGATGTTGGGAAATGAATGCTTGACTCCTATTTTGCTCAAGACATAAGCAGGGTGGAACCTATGCCATTTTTCCCTGCTACACTTCCCCATGCGAATTCAGTGAGGTACTGGAACAAAATTTGTTCTCGGGATGTAAGAAGACATTGATTTCAGTTCCAACCTGTGTAGGCTGCATGCAGTGCTGGTTTTGGTTTTGTTGTAGTTCGTCTTCTGACAAAAACTATGTTGTTTGGCTCCTTGCTCACTGTGGCAGAATTTTATATAATCAGTTATGTTATTCCACACCACTCACTTCAGGGCAAAGGAAATGGAATGAAAACGGAAGGAACCATCAATCATATCTGCAGGCTGAAAACTATGACAACAGTGAATGCAAATCTTATTCGCTGGATTTACTTCTAGTGGGGTAAATAAGCGAACATAAATTAGCCATTTGCCCCCCCCTTTCCCCCCAGTCTGAATCCTTTGACATCCTCACTACTTCGCCAAAGCATTTTGCTTTTGAAAGTAAAGGAAAATGTGCCTGCCCCCCATGTCCAGAAGCCAAGTGAACTAAACTGCCAACACTTGATAAAAGCAGAATTCTCCATCACTCCTGGAGGTAGCAGTCTAGCTGAGGCGGGTACAGGGCACACACAGCTCCAGCCTCTCAATGCAGCTCCTTCACCACTCTGATAGCTGCATGCTACCTATGCAAACAAACACTACAAGGGTGCCAACCAGCATGCATCACTTGCGCAGAGCATCATAAGCACATGAACAATGCCTGCTGGGGTGCATGGCCCTGGTCATGATGAGTTTAGCTCCATGTCTGCCTTTTCCCACTTCTGCCTTCCTGCTGGATCTAAATGTATCCCAGGATAGTTGCTGTTGTTTTAATTAGACCTGTTACCTAAACAGGAAGTTGATACATCGTTGAGACAATGCTGTAAATTTCAATCTGTGGCCAGAGGAATTGATCTCTCATTACTTAGAGCCAATCTTGGTGCCAGACACCAAGACATGGGAGTAACGAAGCCTGCCTGTTCTAATTTTTAAAGAGGAAAGCAACTTCAGAGAGGATTTTCAGCAGGTGGAGGAAATGTTGCCACTTCTTCATTCCAAATGAGGGGCTCCCATCATGGAGTTCCAAACATGCATTTATCCTTGCAAGCACACCTGGATTCTAGGAGGAGCTGCAGGTGATTGGGGCAGTAGTGGCTGATTGCAGCAGAGAAAGACTGGGTGGGGAAAAGAAATTCAGCACTTCCTCCCCCCCCCCGCCCCCGGTGCTCTAAACTGCCTCCCCCTAAAGCAACTTGTTGCTTTTAAAAACTCCATGCACCACAGTTTTATTGCATACATTTGTATGTAATGTTTACTTAGGCCATTAGTTATAGTTTATATAGTTATGGTGAAGATGATAACTCTCAAGTCCCGGCTGTGAACCTTTGGGAAGCTGCAGTGAATACAAACAGACCACGAAGGTATTTGTCATATTGTTCAGAGAGAACTTCCTTTTTTATAATTCAGTTATTAGGTGGTGCTGGGTGAAGCTATTCTGTTTTAGTGCAGGAACAGTAGGATGCAGAGCATGTAAAGGTGTGACTGAAGGATTCAGGATTACCGAGCCTTCTTCCATACAATAATATGTGCTGTTCAGCCACGGCAGGGACAATATGTTGACACTCAAAGGAGAAAACGGGTTTCTTAGCTGTGCACTTGCATTCTCGAAGAGTGGTCCACATGCAGCCATACTTCTTGCCTTTCTCATCACTATGATTGTGCCACCTGTTCTGGATTCTGAAATGAGGAGGAGGAAGCCCTGCCTGGGTAGAACATGTTGCCACCAGAGGTGGCAAAAGGCTATTAGCTGGGATGGGCCCCCTCCAGGTGAACCCTGATGGTCATAGCTTTCTAGAAAAGTCCAAGTTGGCCAAGTCTGGAGCCATCACAGTTATAACCTTAGCAGTGTGTGGACTACTCTCAGTATCTGCTACAGGTACATCTCCATTTTCTTCTACAGGTTCCCAACCCACACAAAGATATCTACTGCTCCATAATCCTACAGAGATGGAGCGGGCAGGTGGGAGGGGCAGGAGGCTGCAAAGAAACCAAAAGCCTATGCAGGCCTATTGATTTAACTCTATGGCTGAGAGCGGTTGAACATAGAATGTTAGGAAGTCAGTTAAAAAACACCCATCTCAAAGGGAGGGAGGGCATTGGCCTCTTCAGGCTTCTGACACCTTGTAGTGAGTATTGTAGAGGGGGGCAGGCATTAAAATTGGGGGATTTGCATATTTTGTTTGTTTCCAATATTTCGAGCCTGCTTTCCCCTACCACAATCACTAAAACAATCCATCAGTCTGAATAATTAAGTGCTAAAAAAAAAAAAACCATAGATAGCACAAACAATTTAAAATGCCTGCTGAAGCAGAAAGCAAGTTCAGCAAGGAAGGAAATTGTCTGATTTTCAGTCAGGAGTGAGTTCCACAGAATTGAACCCTCACATGGCTCCTGCTGGAGACGAATCGTTCATCTGAACCATGGGGTACTAACGGAGACACACACACCCTGGAAAGATCACAGTGATATCTCCAGAATATAAGAAATAAGGCAGTGCCAGATTTAGGACAATACAGGTAGTTCCCCCGAGCCAAGGGGGCACAAAATTGAGAAGATCCATTTGGAGGGGCCCAATTTTGGCCTCGCACAGGGTGCCATGTTACCCAAGATTACCAATGTCTGCCCCTAAGTAAGGATATCCTGAATCCAAGTTGTTAGGGGCCTTGTCAGTTAATACTTGGCCCATTAATGTATAGGCAGCCAGTACGAGCGTTTCAGCACTGGAGTTATGTGCTGGTGGTAGTAGTCTGTCCCCACCAACAGTCTAGCCACAGCTGCAGCTTCTGGACCAGGTCCAAGGGTAGCTCCACACTGAGTGCATTGCAGTAATCAAGTACTGGGGTGGACTATGGAGGCAGAGCACAGCCATCATAGATGGCAGCCATTGACAACCTTATATATTAATTATTGCTCCTTTAACAGCTACATGAAAGGCAGCAATTTAACCGGTTAACCATTTACTAGTATGAAAATGGGGTCACGAAGAGTCGGACACGACTGAACGACTGAACAACAACAGTATGAAAATACAATGATAGGAAGCAGTTCCTACCTGTTTGCTGCTCTGGTTGCTTTATTTTGCAGCCCACCTCCTTTGTTCCCTTTCCCAGACACAGATTAGATTAGAGGAGACAGAAAAGGGTGCCTTTGGCCAAAATGACTCTTGCCTATCTCCCCAGCTAGCTCCTCCTCATTGTATGCCATTTACCTGTAATTTCCCTAACAAATGAAGGGCTCCACCACTTGTCCACCATCAATCAGAAAGTTCCCAACAGTCCACGTAGCAGTCTATTAATCCTCTGATGACCAAGCCCCAATCTTACAACAGCAGCTATAAAATGCCCAGGTGTGAGTCTTTCAGGCCTCTAGGGTCATACAGCAACACAGGTAAGGTGTTAGAAGTTGGGTTGTGGGAACAGAAAAGGGTATTTTTCCACCTGAGGTTCACCCCCCCCCCCCCCGTCAGAGACCTACAAAGCTCCTTGTTTAATTCTGGCTAGACAAGGTGAAGGGTGGGGGAATACACTGAAACATTTTGCTGCAGTCTCCATATGTAAAGCAATTTTAAGAGCATAAGGGGAGCCCTGCTAGATCATACAGAAGGCCTATCTATCTACATCCTCTTTCCCACAGTGGTCAACTAAATGCCTATGGGAAGCCCACAAGCATCACCTGAGCAGCCTGGTTCCCCAGGAACTAGTATTTGGAAGCATTCTGCCTCTGGTGCTGGAACCATCAAAGCTCAGAGCTATGGGCAGCCTGATCCTTCCTGAATTTGTCTGATCTTTATCTCAGTCTGCATCTGTACTGGAGCTTCTTTTAATTATTTTTATAACCTGAACTGTTTTTAATTGTTTTTCTTAATATATGGAACTGTTTTTGTACGTTTATTGTTTTATGCTCATAAATGTTTTATTTGTTCTAATAATAGTGTGCTTTGTTGTTGTAAGCCATCCTGGGACCTAACAAATGAAATACAAAGGATCCCAATTTAAAGCCATGTTACATGTCTGCCCGCATATCTTTTGTAAGAAACACATAATAAAGATGCCAAATGTCTAACCCATTTGTAACACTACTGGATGTTCAGAACAGTGTGCACAGGTTCCGCATACTGAGATAAGACAAATAGCCACATGTCACCCAGTGAACTTCACGAGGGGAGCAGGGTTTGAACACAGGACTCTATCCCCTACACCTCACTGGCTCTAACAAGGGGGCTTGGGCAAAGGACCGGTCTAGAAACCTAAAGCCCTTTAGGGAATGGGTAAGCTGTCCTGGCGCTTAACTTCCTTCCTTTCTCTTGGCAGATTCCCTGAGGCTGGTCATTGAAGATGGCCGGCAAGCAAGGGTACAGTTGTCTCTCTGATGGCTCACTGGATGTTCCCTCTTCCAGCCCTGAAGGCACCCTGAGCCTCAGTCCTCACAGCCCTGGGCTCTGCCTGATCTCCACACCCACAGCAGAGACCCACTGGCTGAGCAGCGCCCCACCCCAGCCAGAGTCGGCTGGAGAAATGAATGTAACTTTGGAGAAGCTCCTGGCTCCCATTACGGAAAAGCTCAAGTATTTGCTGAAGAAAGCAGAGGACTTCCAGACGTACCTGCTGTACAGGTGGCAGGGGGCTGAGTCGGGGCTGGGGAGGAGGTGGGCAGCCTTTGGGCAATCTGAGCAGGCCACATGTTTGCTGGGGAGAGACTTTGAGACAACTGTAATTATGAAGCCACTGCAGATTAGGGAGGAGCAGGGACTGAAGGAGGGAGGCTGGCTGGCCTAGTCCTAGGGCAGAGTGAGGTCTAGGAAGCTCCATCAACTACGAAACCCAAAATTTGAGATCCCCTCAAATTTTCTGGTTGCTGAATCTCCGCTTTAGTGGGGCTTGATTTTGAGTGAGTACCTGTGCACCCTTTGGATTCTTCCTAAGTGGCAAATGTAATGGAGAACTCTTAATCTCCCACAGTGGGGTGTGTGTGTGTGTGTGTGTGTGAAACTTGCACACCCAGTTTTCCTCCTCCAGGGGCTTGCCCTCTTCTTGGATCCCCCTCCCCAAATTAGGCCAAATTGATCAGGGGAAATACCTGGAGTGACCCGCAGAACGGACAGGGCTTATTGTGCCACTCTTTAGTTGATGGGCTGCTTGGGAGGGAAGTTTCCATACTACATTATTGCCAGAGAGATAGCAAGCCAAGGGGCTGTCCAGTCTAGTTTTGCAGCTGGGCGGTGCCAGAATCCTCAAGTCAGCCCTGGGTGGTTGCCATGATGCACTTCCCCAGTAGTGGAATATGCAGTGTGGGTCTAGCATGTGCACAGCAAGAAGAGGGGCTTGGAGGGCAGAGCAAATGAAGTCGCTGCATGTGTGGTGACCATATTGTGGGCCTCCTATTTTCAGCAGAGACAGAATGCAGAAGGAGCAATTTGCCAAAGCCATGCCCACGTTCCTGCAGATGTGCCAGCCTTACTTCCACTACCTGGAATCCACAGCGCGAAGCTGCACTCCTTATTTAAGACCCCCGCAGGAACCAGTGCGGAGGCGCGTGAGTCTGGGCCAAGGAGGGAAAAACCCATAGAGTTGGGAGGCACATTCGCTCTATCTAAACTGGTTCAAAAAGTTTACACGACATTCTGTTTGCACCTTTGCAGAACTGATCTGAAAAGGCCAAAAAAAGGGGGGGAGGCTCTGGAAAAGGAACTGAAATTAATGTTAAAAGTCTCTTTTGAATCAGGGCTCCCTCCTCCCCTTCACAATCAAACTTTATTTTATGGCTTTCCAAAATTGCACCTGAATTTTCTAGTCAGCATCCAGCCCATCCTTGGCCGATGTCCTTCCCTCACAGTCATAGAGTCTTTTCTTTTCTACTTAAAATAATAGTAAATCTCATATTACTCATTGAAGCAACTGTGCAAATAGATTGTTTTTTCCATTACAAGTGTGTGTAGTTTGGGAAGAAGAAATCAATGGAAACAAGTTATTTCAGGGTGAAGTGGGCAATCAGTGAAATCGGAAGAGCGTTAGGATGGAATTCAATGTAGCACTAAGTAGTTCCATCAAGAAAGATTTCTCCTTGTGCCATAGGACATTCTCTCCCGCTGCACCTGCTAAATGTGTTCTAGGTGTTTCACCAACCCTGCAGAGCAGACTTGGAGAGGGCACAGGCTGCATGCAGGGGAAGGAGAGGGGGAGGGGGAGGGAAACCCTGCTGTGCAAGCATAACTCCTTGGGCTGATTGGACTTGTTAACAGAATACCACCCATAGTTTTGGTATAACTATAACTCTGATTTCTACGCTGGGCTTTTAGAAAGGAAGGAATCTAGCAGATTCTTTGCTAAACACAATATATGCTAAATGGGAAAAGGTAATCTGACCTTAAAGGTAAAGGGACCCCTGACCATTAGGTCCAGTCGCGGACGACTCTGGGGTTGTGGCGCTCATCTCGCTCTATAGGCCGAGGGAGCCGGTGTTTGTCCCCAGACAGCTTCCGGGTCATGTGGCCAGCATGACTAAGCCGCTTCTGGCGAACCAGAGCAGCGCACGGAAACGTGACCTTAGCACGTGGTATTTGATTCCTACATCCACAAAGAGCAGGGATAGCTCAGACCCCCAATACAATCTGGAGGAATACATTTCAATACAAGGGCTTTTAATGTGTGATATTCTGTTTGTTTGTTTGTTTGTTGTTTTGTTGTGTTTTTGTATATCCTGTTGAAAGCTGCCCAGAGTGCTTGGGGCAACCCAGTCAAATGGGCAGGGTAAAAATAATTATTTTTATTTTATATTATTATTAAAGGTCAGCAACTGGGTTGGCCAAAGATCTGAGGCAGACTACAGGGATGAACAGCTGAGTCTCTTACCCACTTTCCTTTACTGTCTGTTGCCAGCAAACTCATAGCTGACCAAGGGTGAAATTCTGCTGGACTTAATTGTGTTTCCCACCCTCTGTGCTTCTGGCAGATACCCATCCATTGTGTAAGGATGGCTCTTGGGACAAGGGATAGGGCTTTCTCAGTAGCCACACCAGTGGAACAGCTTGCCTCATGAAGTCTAGAATACCTCCTCCTCCTCCTCCTCCTCTCTGGCAGCCTTCTGTTTTCGTTTGGGCAGGCTGAAGATTGAAGTGCCTTTTACTGACAACTGACTTTGATCAGCCATGCCTGTCTCTGTTACTGTATTTTATTTTTACATTCATATTTATTATTGTATTTTTCTGCTGTGATTATAATTACTATACACTGCCTTGAATAATATATATGCATTAGAAAGGTAGATCATACCTGGATTTGTTTATTTAATTATTATAAAAGTATGAAGAGCTTGGCTGGCACAAAACATTTCACCCTTAGGGGCATGTCTGGGATTTTCTGGACGTATGCAACCAGAAGGACAGAGGTCTCATTTCTCACTTCCCACTGCTCAAGAACTTGCCCTTTCAAGCCTTTGGGGCACTTCCAGACAACCTGTTTATTGAGCACCCATCCCAATTTGCTTGCAAGGAGGTTAGATGATGTTGTTTGGGAAGTGGATTTGTTGTCCCAATCAGCTAAGATTGTGCATCCTGAATTTGCAATTCTGCACTTTCCCCCACAGCTCCTGGAGATCTCCCAGCAGTTGGCCTGCCAGCTTGAGCAACTGGTGCTGATGTATGCTTCTTTCAGCTTTGTCTCTTTAGAAGACACTGACCCATTCAGGTAGGAGACAGTCTCAAAGACTTGCAGGTGCCCAAGTGTGGCACAAGTGGCCCCAGGGTGCTACCGGTAGGAGGAGGAGCTTGCTCTGGAATTGGTGCCAGGCTAGTCACTAGAGTTTAGCTCTTACAACCATTTTGTTTCTCCCCTTGCTGGCTTTTAGTGCTGTTTTATTAGTTCTATGCTGCTTTTGTTAATTTTTGAGCTAGTGCTGCTTGATGGTTTTAATTGATAGGTGGTTATAGTTGAATGTTGTTGATTTCATCTTGTGAGCTTCCCAGAGGCACATGCTTAATTGGACAGGGCTGTATTTGGTGTTCCCTGTCTGCTAGCACAAAGGTTCTTGCATTAGGGAATGGGTAAGTTTTCCTATTACGCACCAGAGGAATCCAATGCAGTTGCGTTAACGGAAAGTCATTGCACAACAGATTGTGCAATCTATTGTGCAATGAAGTCGCCAGCAACCTGCTTATGTATTCAGTTGCACAGCAATACTCTACTGGTGTAAAACATTTCACCAGTGGAACAACTATTCAGTGCAAAGGCAGGAGGAGATTATTTGTACCAATAAGGTCTTCCAGTTAGATTTTTTTTTCAAGACAGTAGCAGATTTAAAAATGAAGTCCCTTTCAAAATATATTCAATGTTATTATTATTTTACATTGTCCTCCCACATCTCTCCCCAATTGTTTAGCTTTGGGTTTCAGTTTCCGGCAAATATATTTCAAACCCAACATTCAGTTATAGCAATCTAGGTTTATATTTGCAAATTATCTGGAAAACTGGTACTTTTTAACTGGAAAATGTAATCATTAGCTTTTTGCTTTGTTTTGTAAGTTATGTGCTCTATATCCGATCTCATGCACAGCTGGTCTTACCTGTCCGTTTGTCTGTCAATCACTACCAGTGTCTCATGCTTCTTCTGTGGAAAGTTTTGGCTGAATGAGTTGCGACAAGTTTCCATCTTCCGATATTGCATCTCAGCACCCTACACAGCTGCCCATATTCCCCGCAACCTCTATAAGAAGATGCGCTGGAACCTCGATATCTTAGAAGGCTCTGCTTGCCGGAATCAAACACCCCGGACAGAATAGTGAGTAGCAGGACACCCTGGAGATATGGGGTGTAGGTGGAGGGGACCTGAATGGAGAGCCGTATCTGGCACTGACCCTCCCCCTCTCTCCCCACCTTATTCCTCTGCTCCACTACTTCAAGGCTACTTGATGCAGGTCAGGCATCCCCAAACTCGGCCCTCCAGCTGTTTTGGGACTACAACTCCCATCATCCCTAGCTAACAGGGCCAGCGGTCAAGGATGATGGGAATTGTAGTCCCAAAACATCTGGAGGGCCGAGTTTGGGGGTGCCTGATGCAGGTCTTGATGTGGTTTTATTCCACTGCCACTTTCCTGAGGCCTGCCTGACTGGTCATCCCCATTCTTCACTGCCTAACTGCAACCTTGTCCTTCTGTTGTAGCTACTTCCTGTGCTTCCGGGATACAGGAGATGAGACAACAGTGAAGATGCAGAAGCTCTGGTCCATTGGACGCTGGGTGCCTTTGGATCCTGACAGTGACCACAGCTCCGATGTGCTCTCCTGGTAAGCATGCAGCAGGGAAGTGCTTCTAGAACAGTGGTGGGCTGACTTGAGTCTTCTGTGGTCTACCAATGCACTTTATGTTTACAAAGCAATATTGCATACTCAAGATCTCCTAACAATTAAGGCAGCGGGTGCACCAAAGCTTTCAGTAATCTACCCGAACCTGTTGGGGGCAATAGACAGAAAGACAACTTGTTCTTCTCTTTTTAGTACTTGTTGGTAAAGCAGATCGCTCCCTTTCAGGCTTTCCTTCCTGCTTCTTCAAGTATGAATCAGGGCCAATAGATTAACACTATCCCATGCTATCTTGGCCACATTAAAAACCTACACTTACCTTCAACCAGCAGTCTTGCCAGACTATTTCTTTCTGCACACCACTGTAATATATTTACCAAACTCCGACAAATAACTAAACTTTAGGTCAACACAACTTCAGGACATGCCTTTTTTAAAGAAATCATGGGCTTCACTGTGTGATTCTTTTAAACACTATCGGCAAAGATGCCCAGCTGTGGTATCTAACATCATTTCCCTATTTTAAGCTTTGAAAGTGAAGCAGACACATACATTATGAAAAATACACTTAGTGTACTCCTGTCTATACTGTATTTGGCACCCGCCCAGACATGTAACAGGAAGCTATTCAGGAAGAACTTTAAACCAGGGATCACAACTGTTCCAGATTCCAACACAGTTGTACTTTTAAGGCATTTCTGCATTGTGGGATATAGCTTGAAATGAGTGTATGGCAAGCGGCTTCTCTTATCTGATGAGTGGGTTGAAACTTCCCACACATTTTTTTACTATGGTAAATACAAGTGCAGCTGATGCCTGGCACTTGATTCAATATTATGACTGAAGACTGATGCCTGAATGCTGGTTTGTGCTTTCTGGAAGAATGAATGCAAAGAAACAAGCATGAAAATAAAAACACCACCACAAACCACCTTCGAACACTGAATTTCCTCTTGCTTCTGGGAAAAGATGTACTCGTAAGGGGCACATTCTGACAGTGGCAAATGTGGAATGTAGCTTAGTCATCATCATCAAACTTTTTATTGGCATCACATACAAACATCCAAAACAAATCAGTACAGAATTACCACTTCCCCAGTGGCACAAAACATGTGCTAAAAGAAAGGAGGCAGAGCAGTCTATCGTCACATCTCTAGGTCTCCAGGGAGATCAGACGTCTGCAGTGTTTTTTGACGAGAAAAAACCAAATAGAGATATTTAGCCACTAACTTGGTGAGCTCCTGATCATTCCCCTGTAGCTTAGTCATAGCTGTGTCTGCTGAAGTGCGAGGTGACATGCAGGGTGAAGGTATTCTGGGCGCCCTTCAGATATTTTGGACTACAAGTACCTTCGGCCCAGCCAGCATAGCCAATGGTCAGGGATGATGGGAGTTGTAGTCCGAAGTATCTGAAGGAGACCACATTGGCTTCCCCTGTGGCTTTATACATGCCTTCCTGTGTATTTCTGTAGCCAGTAGGGTTGCCACCTGTCCTGTATAATACACAGTTGTCCCATATTTCAATGTAAAATGCTTATGTGCTGTATTGATACAGTTTTGTCCTGTATTTCAGGTCTTCTCTCTCTCTCTCTCTCTCTCTCTCTCTCTCTCTCTCTCTCTCTCTCTCTGCCAAGTTAGGGATCCTCTCCAAATGCATGTGCTTTAAAGGATGTTTGAAAGGCCATGTATTTAAGCTCTGGGTAGCAAAGAACAGACAGATTGACAAATTTGTGTTTGTGTGTGTAACAAATTCCAGAGGGGCTATCCTGTTAGGCTGCAATAGACTGCAATGGGTTGCTTTGAAGTCACTTCAGCACCAGATGGAAATAATAATAATGCCCCCTCCCACAACCCTGTATTTTGTCGGAACAAACGTGGCAACCCTATGTAGCCATGCTGTAGTGACTGCTCATTAAAATCAGGGAGCTGAACTTACCTGGATGTTTAGGTATTTATATCAACCATTTATGTACCACTGAATCACAATTGTGGTGTACAGGAGCCCCAAACAATAAAAGCAGTGATGAGTTCGAACTAATTTCAAACAACGTTAAAAATAGCACGGATGCCAGGAATGCCGCCCACCCCCTTTACCTTTTCTTCCCACAGGGTCTTGTGCCGCCAGCCCATGGGGGATTACCAGCAGCTCCTGACAATCGGATTTGAGGAACCCTCCCACACGCTCGCCACGGACCTCTTGGTGCAGATGCTCAGTGCTCAGAGCGCCGGTCTGCTGAACCGCGAGTCCTCCTGCTGGGTGAGCTCAGGGGAACAGGTGCAGTGAAAAACGTACCTTCATGGTATGCCGCCAAGGGGCAACCCACTGCCTCCTGTCACCACCAATGTCACATATGTGGCATAAGATGCTACCCTCGCATTAGGCACAGTGAGGTCATGCGAGATATTGGCATGCAGATATGCCAGTTTAGGATTTTGACAACTTTTTGTGTTGAAGTTGAAAAATTTTGAGGTGTCCCCCCCACTTCCTAATGTTAATCCTCTTGTGCTTGCACTGCATGCAATGAGATGTGAGTGATATTTTTTGAACAAGAATATACTTGCCTGCCCTTCTGCTGGCTTCCTATGCCTGGCCACTGAACAGGTACAACCCACTTTGAGATAAGCCATATCACCAAAGTACTGAGGCTCTCATGCACCTCCTTACAAGGTGCAGCAGGATAGAGTTGGAAGTCACATTTGCCTTTGAATTCCATGTTTCCCTCTGAGCTATAGTCACTTGTGGCTTAAGGCAAGTCAAAGTATCTGAAATACCTAAGTGGGGACATGTAGAAAGCTTTTTATTTTTAAAATGTCTATGTATAGCTTTCTTAATAAAGAAGTGGTGACTGTTTTCAGGCTCAACTTTACTGATGTGTGGAACTTTTGTCAGAAGTAGAAGGGTGCTGGAGACGATCAGATTCAATATCCTTACACCTTTCAGCTCCAGTTTTGGCAATTCATTTTGACAATGTTTATGGTGGTGCACAAAATTAGAAAGCTGTCTAAATAAATATTTAGAACCAATCTAGAACGTGATGTAGTTAACATAAGAGAACAAGAAATAGGCCAAAAAAAAAAAAAAAAAAAATCAGCAGTAATATATTTTCAAACACATGACAATACAAAAATGCCCGCAGTGGTTTCAGCGAGCCCATAAAGCTGGCCGTTTGCACCCTTCTGAGGATGAACTTCCAGAGCTTTGAGGTGGTCATGGAAACAGCCTGTCCCAGGGGGTGGTCTGCGTTTCAGCCTGTCTCTGCCCCCACTCAAAAGTCTGAGAGCTTCAAAAATCCTATCACCTTTATGCAAGCACTGACTATGAATTTTCTGTTAATAATATTAACATAAACAGGCTTTATTTGTTGTGTCAGCTTCTCTAGCAAATGCCAAAAGCAGTGTTTGTATCCTGTTCCTGTTCTTACTTCCTGCTCTGGTAGAACCTTGAATGGGATATCATCAGGAGACCTCAGGGGAAGCAGGCTGGGTGTTTCATGGGAGCAGAAGTGTTCTCTTAGGGAAGTAGCTCCCAGACTCTTATTTCCAGTTATATCCCATCTTTCATCCCAAAGGTTCCCTCCCAGGTGTCTTAACAGAAAATAATAAAATACAATAATCCATTTTTTAAAAAACCACCCAGATCAACATGAAAAACAATAATTGAAAACAATCATGCCAATGATAAAAGTCACCATCAGATTTTAGAAGTCAGGGCTAGCACCTTCAAACCATGCCTGGAAACTCATGGCAGTTTGCAGAAAAAACTGGATTTTCTTCACCTGCCATAATAATGGATGGGATGTGGTTAGAAGGATTTTTAAAATTTCACACCTGAAACTCCACAACTAAAACAACCATTGTATGAGGAATAATAGGTCCTGTAGAACAGGGAAGGCCAGCCAACATAGAGGAGCTGGTGGAGAGGGCCATCCCTGCTCCAGCAGCATTCCTGGTTAAACATTAGGGAAACCTGCAGAAGGGCCCTTCAGAAAGGAGAAATAATGCAGTTAGAAGGCAGAGGTAAACAGGAGTAGAGAAGCCCTGCCATCTAGCGCCCAAAGTGTATATCTCAAAGTTAGGTTATAGTAGTGCTCAGTTAAAAAACATGCACCAATATAAACACTAAAATAAACATCGATAATAGAATTAAGAAATTCAGAGTTGCAAAGATATGTTATTCCATGTGGAAAAAATAACCAAATTGCTGATCGATCACAAGAATTCCCCTAAGGACAGCACCCATGATTCATAGTTTCATTTGTGTCATCAGTGTGTCCTTAACCAGCAGTAGTATAAAGAGACACAGCTAATTCCATCTTTCTCCAAGATGCTCCAAGAGTGGGATACACAGAAAGAACACCTGTGGATGCCACTTCTGCACATCTTTGCTTAGCATAATAGTTTAGGAAAACACACACACAAACATTAGATCAAATGTTTTAGTGAACAGTAAGACAATATGCTGCAGATGGTGACAGCAGTCACGAAATTAAAAGACGCCTGCTTCTTGGGAGAAAAGCAATGACAAACCTAGACAGCATCTTAAAAAGCAGAGACATCACCTTGCCGACAAAGGTCCGTATAGTTAAAGCTATGGTTTTCCCAGTAGTAATGTATGGAAGTGAGAGCTGGACCATAAAGAAGGCTGATCGCCGAAGAATTGATGCTTTTGAATTATGGTGTTGGAGGAGACTCTTGAGAGTCCCATGGACTGCAAGAAGATCAAACCTATCCATTCTGAAGGAAATCAGCCCTGAGTGCTCACTGGAAGGTCAGATCCTGAAGCTGAGGCTCCAATACTTTGGCCACTTCATGAGAAGAGAAGACTCCCTGGAAAAGACCCTGATGTTGGGAAAGATTGAGGGCACAAGGGAGAAGGGGACGACAGAGGACGAGATGGTTGGACAGTGTTCTCAAAGCTACCAACATGAGTCTGACCAAACTGCGGGAGGCAGTGGAAGACAGGAGTGCCTGGCGTGCTCTGGTCCATGGGGTCACGAAGAGTCGGACACGACTGAACAACTAAACAACAAATATAGTTGCCACAACCACATTCCCCTGCTTACAGTGTAATGCAAAGAAAGAGAGATGTGTTTACTCTAAGATGTGTCCAGATTTTGAATGTGGCTTCAACACAATTTAAAGCACTTGACTCCCCCTGTCCAAGTATCTTGGGAACCATAGTTTCTTAAGGCTGCTGGGAATTGTAGCTCAGGATTATTATTTTTTGAACAGTGAAGAACAGCAACCTCAGCCAACATAATCTGCAACATAGATCTGTATCTGCAAAACAAAAACTCTTCAGCTATAAAAGCAAAACCAAGCATCAAGGAGTTCCAAGTGTAGTCAACCTACTTCTACAGGGCAGTCAGGTGTTTTTAATCTGAGGCCACCTAATTCTGCTGCAGTGGGAAGGGACTGGTTTAAAGGGGATGTGACCAGGCCAGGCTTAAAAATTTCTGCTGAGTGCTTGGCAAACTTTCCAGCCCAGCATCCAGTGTGGGCTGAAATAGTACTGCATTTAGTACAGGAAATAGTATTTCATTTAGCACAAGAATGAAGGCTGAATAATGGCTCAATTAGAGCTGGATGCATTCCAGTGAAAAAAAATAGCACAGACGGTTCTGCACGATGGATTGGCTTTTCGGAGGATTAATGTTTTTAATGAAATAGCACATGAATTCCCTGATGTCTGTGAGTCATCACTAAGGGAGCAATACTATGCTCAAGGAGCTGGTGTGAAGCAAGCTGGTGTAAGGTAAGCTGGCGTAAAGTTACACAAGATCCCTAACCCCATTCCACAGCAGGGCTGCTGCAGCTGCTCTGCCTAAACCTGGCAGAGGGAAAACAAGCTTTTGAAATAGCGTTCTGTGCTGGGCTGCCAGGTCATATGGCCAAGCTGAACTGCTTCAGATCTGGCTGAAATCCCCCTCCCCCTCTGGTCCCATCCCTGTTGCATCCTTTGGGGTGGGGTGGGGTGGGAAACCTACACTAGCCTTGGCTTAGCCCTGGCTGAGCAAGCTATGCTGGCCTCTCTTCAGCTGAGCTGGGAACTTAATTCCAGCTGAGCTGAGCATCAGCCAGCTAAGCTAAAGATCTGCTGCACTCTAAGCTGCTCATCCTGGTGGATCTTGAGGGGACTTTCCTGGAGATCCCAAACTAATTTGCCCTTTAAAGAGCATATTTGGTGCAAAATGGAGCGTACTGAACTTAGAGGTGCCCCACTGATGCTGTGTACACACCCCTGTATACTCTCCATCCAGTGTGCTCCCACCCCACGGCTGGTTTGGCAAGCCGTGTACGCAATAGCCACAATCCATATCTATCCTGCATCTTTCCTGTGGTTTCTTATGAAATACTGCATTTTTTTTAAAAAAAATATTTTTTATTAAAGATTTACTTTGCATTGTCTCTTCCTTCAGGTTGTGTTTTCTACAAATCATTTACATTTGTTGTGAGACATAAATTATTCCAAATTCCAAATTAGTGATCTATGCAGTATAAGGTTGGGAAGAAAAGAGTGGGGATAGTGGGTGGGGTGGTAAAGCTTATATATTTTTTACTTAGTGTATGTGTGGCGTTTTGTGTCAGCGTCACTTGGGTAGGTTCTCTTTCTATTCACTTGTTATATTTCGTTGGGCGTAACCAGGATTTTTGTTAGGGGGGACAGAACCTCAGTTAGCTATGTATTTTTATTGATCTTTATTGATCGGGGGGCTGCCTCTCCCTGCCCCCCCCCGGCTATGCCCATGGTAGTGAGAGAGGTTGGGCATGGCCTAGGGCGTGATTAGTTGTCTTTGGTTGGCTGCAGTGAGATTTGTTTGTGTGTATGGGGGGTGTTGTTGGGTCAGGTTAGCCATATTAATCCATATGCTGTTGGTGGATTCTTGTCGTTGTCTTGTTGGGCTGTGTACATGATAAAGGGGAGCCAGACCGGAGTGAAGGCATCCTCTTCTATTTGTCCCCATGTCAGTTTCAGTCTATTGCTTAGCTTTTCTAGTAAGGGGCAGGCGTTTGTTAGGGGGAGTAGAACCTCAGATTTGTATTGATTTGTACTTATTGGGGGGCAGCTGCCCCCTTGGCTATGTCTATGGTGGGGCACAGGAAGGTCGGAAAGGGGGCCATGGTCTAGGGACATAATTGCCAGTGGGAGTTTAGTTGCTTTGCTGTGTTCAATCAAATTCAGTAATTTCCTAATGGGGTCTGTTATATTGAGACCAGGGACGAAGCCAGTCTGGTCTGGGGCAATTAATTTGTGTAGGAAAATTTTTCAGTCTTGTAGTCTTGGTTTATCAATGAGCGATCCAGTGGTATGATTCTACTCTGAGGCTGTCTTTGAGTGGTTTTGGGATAGATACTATTTTGGAAGAGGTCCAGGTTTTAGGGATGGGGGCCCTTTTTATGATGTCAATGAATAGGCGGGTCATGTAGGGCATCAGGGTTTCTTTGAATTTCTTCAAGAATTCTGCTGTAAAGCCATGAAATACCCACCCAAACCAGCTTTGATCCAAACTAAGAAAAAGAACCTGGCTGCATTTTAAACTGGTAAAATAACAACAACAACAACATAGTTATTTATTATTTATACCCCGCCCATCTGGCTGAGTTCCCCCAGCCACTCTGGGCGGCCCCCAATCCAGTGTTAAAAACAACATAGCATTAAATATTAAAAACTTCCCTAAACAGGGCTGCCTTCAGATGTCTTTTAAAAATAGGATAGCTGCTTATTTCCTTGACATCTGATGGGAGGGCGTTCCACAGGGTGGGCGCCACTACTGAGAAGGCCCTCTGCCTATGCACACAGCCTTAGTTCATTGACACCTATGCCTTGGTATACAATGTACAGTACTCAAGACAGCAGCACTTGTTCCATTTTTCCTGACCACATACGGCTCATCACTCCTGGATATATAGGGCTAGCAGTAGCCTGTTGCGGTCAGAGAACAAGCCATGATCTTGGTTTTATTGCAACTTCAGCTTTTGTAACCCCATGAAGTACTAAACTCAGTGTAAGCCTTAAACATTCCTGCTCAGGAATATGTCCCCTTGAGTTCAACAGCAGATTGCACCATCAGTGTTTATTTTATGGCACTATAATCCTACTCATCCTCCGAACAGTTCAGGATGGCAGACCTTGATCTATAATAAAATGTATGCGGAGAAAAAGGGCGCCTAAAATTAAACCCACACAGTAAAAGGCTTGCGACGACTCCCGCCAACATCCAAAATGGCGGAGTCTCCTCCCACAACCTCGCCATAGATTTCAGCCCCCTCCTCCCCTCTCCTAAACAGTTTACAATTATTCTCTTTCTCAATCGCCGGGTCTCAATCCAGCCAACGGCGCAGCGGTGACGTCTTTGATTGGCGGGCGCGAAGACGTGTCGAAGCTTCCTTCCGCCGCTTTCGTATAGAGGCGGGCCCGCGCTCGGAGGCGGCGGCAGCGGCCAATAGGAATCGAAGGTGCTTCCTGTACTGGGCCGTCCTATCCTAATTGGAGCGCGGTGTGCACAAGGCGAAGCGGGAAGCGCCTCGGCAACTCGGACCTGAGCAGGTGAGGGGGCGGCGAGGAGCGGGCGAGGGAGGCCTCCCATGGCGGCGCGAGCCTCCCGCCCTGGCGCGTGGTCCCTCAGACCTTCTCGTGGTGGCGGGTGGGGTGGGCGGGCGCCGGTCGGTCGGTCGTGGAGAGGAGGCGCCTCTGCTTGTGTCGCCTCTTGGTTCCTTCCTCGCCGGCCCATTCAGACGACCGTTTTGGCCACGCGCGAAATTGCTCCTCAGATACGTCGCTTTGCCTCCGGCGAGGCGCTCGGGAGGGCAGGACCTGCATGGCGGCGCCTCGGAAGTCCGGGACGCCTCGGCTGCTTGCGGAACTTGAAGGCGCCGCCGCGGCGCCTCCCCTCCGCCCGCGCCAGCCTCGTGGCTGCGGCGCTCGGGCCTACCCGGGAGTGCCCTGCCTTGGCTGTGCTTCCGGGGCTCCCTTGGGGGTCCTGCGCCTGAAAAGGAGGCGCTCTCTTTCTCCCCCGCCGACGTCCCGCCTCTCTTTCTTCTTCCTCTGGCGGCCACTCGTAGCCGAGTAAGCAGTGCCGGATTTACGTAGTGTATAACCTAAACAAGTTTATAGCTTAGGGCCCCACTCTAATGGGGGCACCAAAAAATTTAAAGGGAAAAAATATAATAAAACCTTCATACAGCAACAGTGTTTTGTGTTGTGTAGGCTCCTATGATGTAAGTAATGGGCCTTGCCCATTTGCTCATTTCTATATATAGGGTGCCCACATTCTGCATGTGCAAATGGCTTTAGATACCTATTAGGTCCATAAATTACCATATAGCATATATTCAACACAAAAAACAGCGACAATTTGTTGCTGACAAAGGACAGTTGAACATATAAAGGGTCCAAACAAAATAAAATAAAAAAATTCCTTCCAGTAGCACCTTAGAGACCAACTAAGTTTGTTCTTGGTATGAGCTTTCGTGTGCATGCACACTTCTTCAGATATGCACACGAAAGCTCATACCAAGAACAAACTTAGTTGGTCTCTAAGGTGCTACTGGAAGGAATTTTTTTATTTTATTTTGTTTTGACTATGACAGACCAACACGGCTATCTACCTTTAATATAAAGGGTCCCATTACCTTCAGTAGCTTAGGGTCTCATCAAACCTAAATCCGGCCCTGCGAGTAAGATTGTCTTCCATGAACACTGTATTAATAAGTCTGTAAGTGAATGTGGAGGCCAATTCTGGATCCACACGTCCTTCCACAGTGGGGACCTAGGTTTCCGGGCAGGAGTTGATCACGGTGTGGTTTTGCCAAGTGTGCCTTCCTCTTAGCACGTTTCTTCCATCCTGAGTTCGTGCTTCAAAGTCCATGACACTTTTGGTAAAGGCTGTTTTCCAATTGGAGCGCTCACAGGCCAGTGTTTCGCAGTTATCAGTGCTTATACTACATTTTTTAAAGATTTGCTTTGAGAGAGTCTTTAAACCTCTTTTGTTGACCACCAGAATTACACTTTCCATTCTTGTGTTAGGAATAGAGTAGTTGCTTTGCAAGATGATAATCAGGCATCCGAACATGACCAGTTGAACGAAGTTGATGTTGAAGAATCATCGCTTCGACACTGGTGATCTTTGCTTCTTCCAGTACACTGGCATTAGTTTGCCTGTCTTCCCAAGCTATATGTAAAATTTTTGGGAGACACCATTGATGGAATCTTTAGAGGAGTTGGAGATGGCGTTTATAAGTGGTCCATGTTTCACAAGCATACAGTAAGGTTGGTAGTACAACAGCTTTGTAAACAAGCATTTTGGTTTTCCTGCATATGTCCTGGTCCTCAACCACTCTGCACTTTAATCAGGAGAAAGCTGCACTCTCAGAGCTCAGGCGATGCTGGATTTTGGCATCAATGTTGGCTCTCCTGCCCAGGTAGGAGAAGTGATCGACACTTTCTGATGTTTCACCATTGAGTTGGATTTGTGGCACTGCAGAGGGGTTGTTTTGTGGTTGGTGGTGCAGCACTTTGGTTTTTGGGATGTTGAGTGATAGGCCACTGCGAAGATATTTAGGATGGTTTGGAGGTCATCCTCTGAGTGTGCACACACTACCTTGCCATCAGCATACTGAAGCTCTATGATGGAAGTTATGATAACCTTACTCTTTGGTTTCAGCCTACTCAGATTAAAGAGCTTTCCATCTGTTCGATATGATTTTTGGTCTGGTGGAGAGTTTCCCTTTGACATTGTGTAGGATCATGGCGATGAAAATAATAGAGCTGGGGCAATAAGCCCACACAATAAGCCTCTTCAGTACTGCTTAATAACTGATGCTTCTTAATCATTCACAAACACTCCACACCAAAAAGACAGGCATAGGTTTTGTCATAACCTGTTTGAAGACCTGCCATAATAAAATAGGGTGTATTGCATGGTATAAAAGTATTGGAGTAAAAGTTGCAGCCAGTCATTAGCCTTGCCTTTGCTCTAAGGCTTTTATAAGGTGCAGTATGTCCTATTCAGACTATGGCAAGACTTCAGATCACATTGGTTCGGCTTTGGCTGGAGGGCTTTGTTACTGGACAGTGATGGTCCTGAGGCTGCTGTTTGCCAATTTGGTCTATTTCTTTCTACATCACCAGATTTTCACAAGAACTACCTGGAAGTGCTTAGTATAATATGCTTTAGTTGCTGCTGTGCAGTAGACCCTCTAATAGATGTACGATAAACTTTAGACACAGATTGACAGGCCCCTATTTTTATATAAACTTTTTTTTAGAAAAAGGTAAATTTGTTTATATGCTGCCCTAAGGAAATAAGAAAAGCCTTCTGGATTCGGCCAGAGGGCCATCTAGTCCAGCGTTCTGTTTTCACAGTGGCCAACGGGATGCCTGCAATCAGAATATGAAGTGTAGCTGTGCTCTCTCCACTTGTGATTACCAGTAATTGGTATTCAGAATGTACTGTTTCTGACAATAACTGTTACACATACTGTTGTTTTAATCCAATTTAAGGCCCTTTTTGAAAGGCAGGGCAGATTTTCAATTAAAAATAATAATCTGGCAGCATCAGTTTTTGATATGGGATTTGAAAAAAGTCTACACCTTATCTAGAAACACTACGCTTTTGTTGGGCCATTTTGCATATCACCTTTAGGCTTTCAGCATCTTTCCCCCTCCGTAGTGGCAGGGGACCTATTAGGATGGTTGCCCCTCAGAGGCTGATGGATCCAATGGGTTTCAAACCTCTGGAACACCCAAGTGGCTTGGGCTGTTGACATAATTGCTTTATGGAGCCTGCTTAGGCAGCAGCATAGCTGGCCACTCGGGGGCCTGGGGTGGTGTGTGCCCTGCGCCTGGGGGGCAAGACAAGTCACCCATTGGGCGGAGTGAGCTGGGGCAGGGCGCGCTGCACGGAGCCTCACTGACACCTCCCTCTCAGCTGTTATTCTAAGTTAGGATATAATAGGTAAAGGTAAAGGGACCCCTGACCATTAGGTCCAGTCGTGTCCGACTCTGGGGTTGCGGCGCTCCTCTCGCTTTATTGGCCGAGAGCCGGCGTACAGCTTCCAGGTCATGTGGCCAGCATGACAAAGCCGCTTCTGGCGAACCAGAGCAGCGCACGGAAACGCCATTTTACCTTCCTGCCAGAGCGGTTCCTATTTATCTACTTGCACTTTGACGTGCTTTCGAACTGCTAGGTTGGCAGGAGCTGGGACCAAGCAACGGGAGCTCACCCCATCGCAGGGATTCGAACCGCCGACCTTCTGATCAGCAAGCCCTAGGCTCTGTGGTTTAACCCACAGCGCCACCTGGGTCCCCCTAGGATATAATACTTGGCTATAAAAAATAAAGCCATGTGTGATACAAATGTTAGAAAGCCTTAAAAGATGCTCAGAGAACTGTGGAAAGATGGCGCAATCCGCTTCAACCATTAGCTGCCAGTGCTAGTTGGAACTAATGGATGTGGATGGAGTGCTTTGAGCTGATGATCCTTCAGTTGATGCAGCTACAGTTGCAATTCCTAACTCATCCAGATTTCACTTTACCTGTTCTATGGGTGCTCTTACTCCTGGGCTTAGTGGTCTTTCCTCAAGCCTTTGATTCCTGCTTTTGGTTTTTCTACAGGACATGGCTGAACAGGATGTAGAGAATGAGTTGCTGGACTATGAGGAGGATGAAGAGCCTCAGGCAGTGACTGATGCTGCCCCTGTCCCCAATAAAAAAGATGTGAAGGGCTCCTATGTCTCCATTCACAGTTCTGGCTTCCGAGACTTCCTGCTGAAGCCAGAGCTGCTTCGTGCCATTGTGGACTGCGGCTTTGAGCACCCGTCAGAAGGTAGGAGCTGAGCCAAGGCCCCTGGCCCCCTCGTCAGCCAGCCCAGCCCACCCACCGGGGAGCAACTGCCAGTGGTGCCATGCGGTGCAGGGTGAGAGCTGGGGGCTGCAGGGAGCAGGGTGGGAGGGTTATGCTGGGATGGGATGTCCTTGTTGAGCCTAGTATAGCTCTCTAGAGCCCTACTTTATTGGAAATGGAGTTCACTTTGGATGGAGGGACTTCATAATTGTCAGTCCAGCTGAGCAGAGACCCTATTAGCCATGGGAAATTGGTTTAGACACTGCATGGGATGGTTTGTGATCTAACATTTAAGAGAAAGGGATTTTAGGGTGCGCTAGTAAGAGGTTTCTGTAGGATGACTATTCCACAGCCATGTCTTTCGTTTTAACCTGTAATTCAGGGTGATGAACCTGGAAAATCCCAGTGCTTGTGCAGCAGCTGCTATTGGATGTGAAGAGTTTTCCCTCCTCTAGTATGTGTGCAGAAAAGTTAACCTCATGGAAGGGTGTGGTGTGGAATCTCTGGATTTAAAGGGTTGGGAAAGAGGTGGGATCAAGTCCTATGGGGTTACATTTACTTTGGCTTCCTGTGTTTGCCTAGGGCTTGCCTAAACTGTTACTTATTCTTGCTCTCTCAGTGCAGCATGAGTGCATTCCACAGGCAATCCTGGGCATGGATGTCCTATGTCAAGCCAAATCGGGCATGGGCAAGACTGCTGTCTTTGTATTGGCTACACTGCAGCAGATTGAGCCACTGGATGGGCAGGTATGTAATGGGGAATAGTACTGTACTATGCTTATGTCCAGCGCAACTCTGTTTTGGAGCTATAGGCTGTATTTACATGTAACACTAAATGATGTTTTATCATCATCTGCATTAACTGCTGTGAGCCAGAGAAAAGCCTTGTGTTCACACAACTTTCCTGTGAAGCCAGGATGAGGCAGTGTTTTTTCCCCCTTAATTTTTAAGCCAGTAGTCTTTGACAATGAAACTAATTTCCAACAAGTCCTCATTGTTGTTGTGAAGAAGGGAGGAGCGTGCAAGCCCAAGGCTCTGCTCATCCTCACTGCATCTCAAGGACATAGCTCTAAACCATTGTGTAGTGTTATGTGTGTTTCAGGTAGCAGTGGGGAGTCCTAAAGCATTCTTGCTGCCATTGTACAAATTTGTCCATTTCTTTCTGGCAGGTGTCTGTGCTGGTGATGTGTCACACCCGGGAACTGGCCTTCCAGATCAGCAAAGAATATGAGCGCTTCTCAAAGTATATGTCCACTGTCAAGGTAAGGGAAAATCTTTTGCAGTTAGGTCTGAAATACATACAATACAGAATGCAGGCTATTGCTGTATGACAGGAAAAGGTGGAAGGCCATCTTTGCTTATGGAAGTGGTTTGTGCAATTATTTAGGAAAGAGCCTGTAGAGAGGGTTGAGAGAGAGGAAGTGACCTTATTGTGGGAATGATTTTAGATGTTTCTGACTCATTATGTGTGAAGCGGTAAAAAATAGACCAGAGGCAATTGTACTTCATCCAGCAGAGCTTTTACTGCTACTGAAGGCAAATGAGCATAATGGTCACAAATCCAATACAATCGGGATTGGCATAGTCCATATAAAATCCAGTTGCAGCACTTACAATAAAACTTACAATAACTTATAATAAGTCTAAACCTTAACACTAGCATACAGAACACCACACCACACCACACCACACCACACCACACCACATCAGAACAAAGAGACAGAAAGAGAAAGTAAAAGAGAACCCAGGCTCCTCCTGGCCTCCCTATTATAGTCAGCATGACCTTGACAGAAAGATAACAGAACCAGTTTAAACCAGCTGTACTCGGCTTCTCTGAAGGAATAACCCAAACAAGAACCTTCTGCCTGTTTCTTTCGCATAGAAAGAAAACTTTCCAGAACCCTCTTGAATTAAGTAGAGCAGGAAAGAGCACTACACATCACAGTACTTTCTGTACTAAGAAATGGAAACTGACAGTTTCTGTATCTAAAACTCGAACCTACCTTCAGCAAGAATGAAAGCTCGTGGGTGGGAAGCTCTGTTGGCTTTTGCTAATGTTGTCAGTTTAAGACCCAGTTAAATTGATGGGAAGCGCTTGTAGCTCATTGGTAGAGCACACACTTTTCATATGAAAGGCACTGGGCTCATTCCCTGGCATCTCCAGCTAAGACCATCAAGACCCTCAGAGCTATTGCCAGCAGTGTAGGCAATACTGAACTAGGTAGGCCAATAGTTTGACTTGGTATAAAGTAGCTTACTATGTCCCTATATTCTGAAAGAGCCTGCCTCTGCTTCCCTGCACCACCTGATTGCTTCATGGGGACCGAAAGCATGTTTCTTGGGTTTGGAACAATAGTTGATCTGATGTGTTATACTATGACGGAGAGTCGGTAGCACGTGAGACTCTTAATCTCAGGGTCATGGGTTCAAACCCCACATTGGGTGAAAGATTCCTGCAATGCAGTGGGTTGGACTAGACCAGTGATGGCTAACCTTGACACTCCAGATGTTTTGGAACTACAACTCCCATCATCCCTAGCTAACAGGACCAGTGGTCAGGGATGATGGGAGTTGTAGTCCCAAAACATCTGGAGTGTCAAGGTTAGCCATCACTGGACTAGACAATCCTCATGGTCCTTTCCAGCTCTATGATTCTATGATTAGAGGTGAGAAGCAGCTATATGTCACACTCAGTTAATTGTACTCTCCCTTCCAAGTACTTTATTGCACAAGTTAGGTGTGGCTCCCTCCAGATGTTGGTGGACCAACTCATTATCGGCCCCAGCCAGCATGGCCCAGTGGTCAGGGATAATGGGAGTTGTAGGCCAGCAGCATTTGGAGTGCACCATGTTGAAGTTCTGAAGGCTAGGTGGTTAGGTTTCTTTGTGTGGCTGACAGTAGTTTCTGTTTGTACTGCAGGTGTCAGTCTTCTTTGGAGGGCTTTCCATCAAAAAGGATGAAGAGGTGCTGAAGAAAAACTGCCCACATATTGTGGTGGGGACCCCGGGCCGCATTTTAGCACTGGTGCGCAACAAGACCCTCAACTTGCGCAATGTCAAGCATTTTGTTTTGGATGAGTGTGACAAGATGTTGGAGCAGTTGGGTAAGAGACAAGAGGGGGCTGGCATAATAAAGACACAATGTATTGCGTTTTCATGGTCTGGGATTATTGATTCATTTGGGTATGGGAGTTGCTGTCCTTGGGAGAAAGTCTGGTGCTTGAGTTCCAAGTCAAGGAACTGAGGAGCAGCCAGCTAGAGAAAGGGCACTGTTGCTTAAAAAACCTGCCCTGAGGCATGTCAGGAAGTCAGCCATCTCTTTCAAGCACATGGGGAAGCGAGGGATGGTTTCTACAGCCTGAAGTTATGTTCCTGTTCAGATTACGTGGTAGAGCAGAGACATGTTGGATACCAAGAGTGGAGGAAGGAGGTGGAACTCGGGCTGGTATGTCTTTCTCAGAAACCATTATTTGGTGAATTACAGCAACCTGATTCTTCCTACTGTTTTTTTAGATATGCGTCGTGATGTGCAGGAGATCTTTCGACTGACACCCCATGAGAAGCAATGCATGATGTTTAGTGCCACCCTGAGCAAAGAGATCCGGCCTGTCTGCAGAAAGTTCATGCAGGATGTAAGCCCTAAAACCTTTCATTTTATCCTCCCCTTAGATTAGTTTCCCAAACTTTGGTTTCCAGCTGCTGTTGGACTACAAACCCCATTATCCCTAGCTACCAGGACCAGTGGTCAGGGATGATGGGAGTTGTAGTCCAAAACCAGCTGGAGACCCAAGTTTGAGAAACTGTCCTGGATGGTTGCGCTAGTGTAGGATATCCAGGAAAGGGCCTTCCACACTAGCCTAAAGAGGTCCCTTTGAGGCAGTTTTGCCCTACTGCCTTGTTTCAAAAGGGACCCTTTATGTTGAAGGAAGGCTTGGTAATATGAGGCAGTCATGGGTGTAGCCAGGATTTTTGTGGGGGTCGGGCCAGGTTTTTGTTGGGGGGGGGGCAGAACCTCAGATTTGTATTAATTTGTATTGATTTTGATTGATTTGGGGGGCAGCTATGCCCATGGAGGCATTGGCTTGTTTGCCACTCATTATATCATATTCTTAGGTGACGATAGGTGGAGGGAAGTTGGTAATCATAGTCCTATTCAACTTTGTTGTGTTCCCTATGCTGTCTTAGCATGGCTGTTAGAAAACCCAAACACACATTGTTTTCTGTTTCATCTCTCTATAGGAGCACGGTGGCATTTTTCTCCCTTTTTGCAAGTCCTGGTAGAATGCATAACAATAGTATTGGAAATGCAGACACTGCTTAATGAGGCTGATACTTTCTGGCATATAAAGTTTAAAAAATGAAGTTCCCTTAGAGCTGAATTGTCTTGCTCTAGAGGGTTGGGGAAACCCCCAGAACAGGCTTAGGGTGCATGTGGAAAGAGGAGGGAGGGGATAGTCTCATTGCACAAGTGAATGTCACTCCATGCACCCTTTGATTCCCCCACTGATTGGAATAGTGTACCATGGCAGCCAGAGAAGACAGAAAGGTAGGCGCGTTCAGGTATATAGCTCAGGGTGGAAATTGACCATCAGTCTCTCATTACCACTGTTAAATTCTGCCTGAAGCTGTGCAGTTGCCAACAGCTGTTGAGTGCTTTTGGTTGTAAAGGAGAGCTGCACTGGAGCATCTCATCGACCTACTAGTTTTGAATGTTTCTTTTTCTTCATTGTTTCCCCAGTAGATCAGAGAATGTTTACCTCGGGACCTTGATGAAATGCATGATAAATGCCTACCAAGTCAGCTTTCTCTCCTTCCAGGCACTTAAACCAATTTTGTAGATAATTAACAGTAGTGGGAATTCTCCCTTCAGTGCTTGGCAGAAGAGTGAGCTTTTGAGCATGTAGAGAATTCATCTGCAGTTCTACAGATGAAATAGTTCTGTTTCTGCTCCCAGCATCCAACATTCCCTGTAGTGATCAAAGTAATGCCTATCGCTGTGGGAATTTGATATTTTCTACATCTATCAATTAAACATGAAAAGTGGTGTTTAAAAACTTGTCTAGATATGTTTGGAGGATTTCGCTGTCTTTGCTGGTAAAAGGTCACATTGGCTTTCTTCTCCGTTCGCAGCCCATGGAGGTCTTTGTGGATGATGAGACCAAGCTGACTCTGCATGGCCTGCAGCAATACTACGTGAAGTTGAAGGACACTGAGAAAAACCGCAAGCTCTTTGACCTTCTGGATGTGCTGGAGTTCAACCAGGTCTGTGTTAGCCAGGGTTGACAAGCAGGGCTCCTGGGATTTGATGGCTCCTGGGAGTCCCTGGAGCTTCCATATTAAAGCCCTTTCCCTCTTCCCACCCCTTGCAGGTTGTGATATTTGTGAAGTCGGTGCAGCGCTGCATGGCATTAGCTCAGCTCTTGGTTGAGCAGAACTTCCCAGCCATTGCTATTCACAGAGGCATGTCTCAGGAGGAGAGGTGAGTACAGCAAGATGGTTTTGTCAGCAGAGGGCAGCAGCAAATATAGTGCAGAAGATGAATGCTGAGTTCACTTTTTTTTAATCGTGGAATGTAGCTTGTTGACATCTGTTGTGTGTGTTAAGGGGAAGAGGGGATCTAGAAAGTTAATGCACTACAGATAATGGGCTATGCACTGCATACAGCTCCTGTATGTGTTCAGGGGAGGTCAGCCACGTCTCTTGTTCTTTGCAGACTGTCTAGATACCAGCAGTTCAAGGACTTTCAGCGTCGGATTCTGGTAGCAACTAATCTGTTTGGCCGTGGGATGGACATAGAGCGGGTCAACATAGTCTTCAACTATGACATGCCTGAGGACTCAGATACCTACCTGCACAGAGTGAGTCTGGTTATAGGATGGGGAATGAACAGCACAGTCAGCCTTGTTTCTCTGGAAGGTATTTGTTCTAATACCTTGCCATTCATACTTGTGGCAGGGAGCTGCTAACCATTGCAAGTCCTGGCTAGTTCCTAGTCAAATCCCTTCTGATAATTTAACTTTGGTAGTTTAGTTGCAAATGTTTCTGCAATCAGGCTACATAGTTTCCAGGGTGGAGAAAAAGAGCATCAGCCTGCATTCTGAGCCTGTCACAGGGTGTAGGGCAGAGATGGTACCTCTGGGGTGATGAATTCAGAGATTATAAGGATGTTTTTTCTGTGTGTCCTTGATATAAACCTCTCTCTGCAGGTGGCCCGAGCTGGGCGCTTTGGCACAAAAGGCTTGGCTATTACTTTTGTGTCAGATGAAGGTGATGCCAAAATCCTCAATGAAGTGCAGGATCGTTTTGAGGTCAACGTCGCTGAGCTCCCTGAAGAGATAGACATCTCCACATATAGTATGTACTAGAAATTGACTTGGACAGGCTTTTCTTCCTGATGGCATGTTCTTTGTCTACCCTGCCCAAGTGTGGGGGAGAATCAGGGTAGCCATTGCAGAGTACAATATTTCTGGGAACCTGAAGGAAGACAAAGTGGTCCATTGAGTGGATCCTGGTCTGTACTGATAGTATATGTTGCTGGGTCTTACAGTGCAATGGAATTTCACTTCTCTGCCCCCACCACCCACAAATTGGCTCCAGAGGGTTGTGGGAAGCTCCAGAGCATATCAGGAGTGGGGGGAGGAGAGGAGAAGCTCTATTGCACTCGTGGAAGTTGTTCCCATTTTTGTGCCCTGTTTATGTTGTAGGGCATGGATTTGGGGATACTTCTAGACTGACTGGATTGCTGCTTAGTTTCATCTGATCAGTTGTTACCTTCAAAGCTCTTAAGTGGGACACTTCTAATAAGCACTAGATTTCCGTGTCTCTCCTCCCCCAAGAGAAATATTTGAAAGGGAACAGAGGTGGGGGTGAAACCTTTGAAGTTGTGGTTCAGTTGCCCCCCTCTATCTTTCCCCCTCGCCCCATGAGTCAGTGGCACATGATAGGAAAAAAACCCTGCTCTGGCAGATGTTTTGCATCTGTTGGGACAGAGGTAACTGTTACAGTGCCAATGAGCGGCTGCTGGTGTGAGGAGGTGGAATGTGAAGTTCTTGGTACATGTTGCAGCAATGGTTCTTGGAAGCAGGGCACTCTGCTGAGAGCAGTGCCTGCTGAAGTGTTTGGGATGACAACTCTGAATTACCATTAGGCTACCTGAGTAACTTTAACCCTAGTACAGGATTGAGGAACATGTGGGCCAGATGCAGATGTGGGGCATCCCCATTTGGCCCACAAGATCCTCTCATTGTTCCTTACAAGTTTAAGGGTTGAAAAAAGCTGCCTTTGGGAGCCAGTAGGCTTTTTCAAGCCTCACTGAAATGCAGGGGATTGGGGAGGGACATGTTTGGTGATGGTGAAGTTACCCACTCCAGCCTTTGTAGAACTGGTGATGGATATAGCAAAATGCCTCTCCATAGCAGGGGTAGCTTGTAAGTTTTTTTGCCTTGGCTTTGCTAGGGAGGAGTATTGACTGACTGTTTTGTCTCCTGCAGTTGAGCAGAGTCGGTAGCTCTGTTTGTGGATCCTTCCCACCTGGTCCAGAATGGAACCTGAGGCCAAGCACACAGTACCTCTATCTTCTGGTGAAGTGAGATTAATGCTTTTTTTTTTTTAAACACACTGTTAAATCTATAGAGGTGTTTGATGTTAAATGAATGTCCTCCAAATTGCCCAGGTGGTATTTTGCCTCTGCTGTAGCCTGGGGGCTTTTTTTAATTAGACTTTTATATTTTTTGAATAGTAAACCCCTGTGGCTAAGTTTCGTAATAAATGAATTTTTAAAATGTCATTTTCTGGCTGTTCTTGAGGCATAGTGAGCCAGGTTGTGGGTATTTACATTCTTGGTGCATTCCATCCTTGCTTCGTCTCCCACTTTCTGTGTATCAGGATTGTGCATTTTCTTAAACTTGCCGTAGATACCGTACTCTTCTGCTGCCTGCTAGTCTCCTATGTCCTATATCTTCCTTTACCCAAGACCTACCACTTTTCACCTTTGTCCTGGCTTTGAGCAGTGTGCTTGTTTGACATGTCTCCATTGCAAACCCTTTCACAGAACAGAAAGGTAATACAGATCTTCCTCTTGGAGAAAACAAGACAGGCACTCTTGATATGTATGTCCTTGCTTGGTCTCTACATACCCTTGTATGAGGTATTTGCTCTTCTATATAATCAGATAGTGTCAGCTGTCCTGACCTATCTCCTCTTGCTTTCTTATGAAGTGTAGGATGTTTGAACTGGTGTGTTCAAGTAACTACCCATTTCCTTCGCATTGCTCTTCTCCCCTCCCACCCAAAAAAGTTACTTGCTTAGAAAGATAGTATAACTCAGAATTGCAAAATATATTTTAATTAAATGTACATGTTGGGAAAAAATAGTGGTTGAGAGACAATTGCTTCAAATAACAGGGTGGGTAGTTAAGAGGAGCATAAGCTTATTTGTGCAAAGATGCTTGGATAAACTGCATGTAAGTTTACCTAAGGACATCCTTAAGAGTGAATATATTTCATAGTAGAGTAAGTTCTGAAACAGTTACACAGCATTAGAAACGTTGCTACATTTTGAATCCATTGCACTGATTTGAATACTGCAAAACCCGGTGTTCAGGTGCATGCAAAGCTTGCTGTACAACACCTTTTCTTTCTCAACTAGGATTTAAAACTAAATAAAGATTTGTTAACGCTAATGTGTGTTGGCTATCCACACACGTTAGGAGTAAAGGGCATCTGGAATTGCAGTATACATAGCCAATCTCTTTGGCAAGAACAGTAGGAATTTGGCAAAATTGGAAACAGTCCTAAATAAATTAGTCTAAACAGGAAGCAACGTTTGATGTTTGATGTGAACTGCCAATATGGGTCTCCATTAACTTCAATAGCAGCTTCCAGAAAACTGTCTGCTTTCTCTCCTTCCTGCTGCTTTATATGTGCTATCATTTAGTCTTTGTACAAGAGCCTCTCTGCTACTTGACTGGTGGGTTTTCTGATTGAGATTACACTGCTAGCTGTGCCCTTGTATCTTGCTGCCGTTGTGCAGAAATCCTGGGGGATAGCAGTGGGGGGGGGGACAAAGCATAGAAATGTGCATCTCCTTGTTATGCTGAGGAATATGGTGCTAGAAGGAAATAGCGTATGAGGACCTTTATAGCAGTGGGGTTCCTGTCATGATGCTACTTGTGCATGCTTCAGTTTTCTGTTGTTGATGATGGCAACCTGGAGAGTCATCTGACGTTTTCCAACTCTAGCATGGATTCCAGTGTACCACACACAAAAGTGATGTGTTGAGTTTAAGGGCACATGTGCTTCCCTGAAAGTGGTGATGAGGAAAGCAATGAGCTCATGTGCCTAAATCATCAACTGATGAAGCATTATTGCATTTTTGTTCTCCTACCAAAACCAGATACTTTTGAGTGTGAAGTAACCATGAGCTGTGGATACTTTCTTCTGTTGAATCTGAATTCTGGGAACAGTAGACTCTGGGCAACCCAAACACAACTTTGACTATTGCTCCTTGCCTAGATTGACTCTGTGCATCTGAATCCTGTAGAAAATGTGTCTAAGCTATAGCTGGAGACTGCTTGAACATTTCTCTTATTATAAATAAATAAATTATTGGTTGTAGAAAAGTAGATGCCTTTGGGAGGGGGCAGATTTTAGGCATTGCCCTCACATCCTCCTCTTTCATGTTATGTTGGTGCTCTATATATGGGGGAATCTTCATTCATGTGAGCTGTCACCTGCCGCCTGAAGAAGTATGTGCTGACCTGTATCATCTCAGTGATACTAGGCTTCAGTTTTTGCTATTCCTTGCACAAATGGGTCTAACGTGCCTCTGAATGCCAGTGACTGGGAATCATAAGCGGGCTGAATACTGTTGTGCTCACAGTGCTTGTTACAGGCATCTGGTTGGGCTAGATGGGCCACTGGCCTGTTCCAGCAGGCTCTTATTAAGTCTTCGTAGGTTAAGTGAAGGGCAAGAGAAGCGAGTAACAGCCTTGCCCCTCCTAGTTGAAGCTCTTCTTTTTATCTATGGTTGTTGGACCAGTTTGTGTTGCAGTCATTATTTTAGGCTGCTGCTTATGTGGAAAAAGACGAGCTACTGATAGGAAGGACTGCTATCCAACTAGCCAGCAACAAAAGACCTGGAAAATACCACAGTGATCATTCCATAGAGAACAAGGGAGTGGATGGAAAGGATGTATTTACCCCACCATATTGTTTCAATGAGTTTTTTGGACCAAATGTGCAAAGTTCACTTCAGATTTTTGATGATCACCTACAGCTGGTGAATGATGATTGAACAGCGAGGTACACAGCCTGTGTACTTTCTAGAACTAGAGTTAGCCAATGTCTATTGCAAGGACCTCTTTAAAAGTGTCACGTGTGCAAAGTACCGTTTTAACTTGCTCCATCTCTTCTTGAGAGAAGTGAGTCTTGGTGTAGAGGAAGGAGGAGCCCAAACTTAATAGCATTGGTCCAGTTATTGAGTTTGCTCAGTGGGTCCCTATATAGCCTTCTGGCAGTTCAGTTGTCCTTGCTGGAGTAGGCCTGTACATCTTAGTGGGTGACTCTTCCAGAAGAAAGATTGCTGGAACAACAAGATGTTTTTCTCATGTTCCAAACAGCACTCTTGAAACTTGCTTCTGCAAAGTTTGGTTGCTAAATTCCAGATTCTTTCAAAGTACTGGGTGCCTGTAAGAGAGAAAGGATGCAATGGTAGGAGTCTTAATAGCACTTGATCACTGTCAGCACCATGTGCATAGCCCATGTATCTTCCCATCTTCTGTTTCATTAATGGTTTATAACAGAGCTTGCAAACTTTTCATGTTGGTGACACACTTTTTACACATGCATCATTTCTTGACACAGCAATTCAGTTTTACTAGCAAACTGGAGGTTAAACTAACCCCTTTGCAGCCCCGGGAGAAGCATGGGGAGCGTTCGCATGACACACGTACATACTGCAACCAACACACTAGTGTGTTGTGACACACAGTTTGGAAAGCTCTGCTTTATAACATGCAACCAACTGTTTCTGCTTGTTTGCTCATAAATCCTTCCTTCCTGGGAGGTTTTTAAGCTGTCATTTATGATTTCTGCATTGCAGGAGGTTGGAATAGATGACCCTCAGGGTTCCTTCCAACTCTTCACTTCTATGATTCTAAGGGAATTGGTTGTCTCCCCCTAAGTGGATCTTAGCTGTAAAGTCCGAAAGAAAACTATTGCTGTTTCAGGGAAGCTGCAGTATTAATTAAGAACAGTGGGGAAAATGTGGGGTCGTTTTTAGAAGAATTGCAAGCGCCAGGCTGAGAGCCATGTTGTTGCAGGGCAACTGCAAGCTCGACAGGGGAAGAGTGCCGATCTGTGGAGAGGGGGGTTATGCCACAGCATCTGCTGTGTTCGCTTACCTGTAATGTGTTGGAACCTACTGTAGAGCTGAAGTTGGAATACTTGTCACTGCTGTGGGGCTTGCCATGTTTGTCCTTGCAGAACCAGCGGTAGTAATCATCACGCACCTAGACACAAAAGTAAAATTGCAGCTGACAGGCTTCATGTTGTTGTTTTCATGGTGTTCTGATGTCTGTACGGTACCCCTTCTACAGCCAGACAAACATAATCATTTGCCTTTTGGGTTCCCAGCCCTAACCTGCCCAAACCACCCTTTGTCCAACTTGCAGTGCCAATCCTATGTGTATTTTCCCATAAGTAAGTCCTACTGTGTTTAAAGGGGCTCACTCTCAGGTAACTGTGTATAGCACTGCCGTACTGGAGATGGTTTCCCACCCATTTGCCTTTCTCATACTGCAGGTACCTGTTTCTTGAGCAGACAATGCAGGAGGAAGATAAAAAGTCCTTGCAGGCTGTTGAGGATAGTGAAGATATAAGACATGACGAGGGTTTGATTGCTGAATTGAAACAGGCCAAAGACCCAGGTGGTACCCAGAATACAGAGCTGGGCAATGGCTGTGATTGTGAGTACCCTGCAGGGATGAGAAGAAAAGGAACACAATTTATGTGCTGACTTGCGGAGGACACAGTCAGGATTAGCCTTGGCAGAGGAGCTAGAGAGGGCCTGTAACTTGAGACGGTCCTAGAATAACAGCCTGTGTTTCACTTGTTCACAGCCAAGGTAGAGTTAGTGTAGTTTTGAAAAATATATCACATCCCCTTCCACCAATCAGCCCGGTAAACAGTTTAGCATAATCCTGCTGCTACATGGAAGGGCTGTTATTATCATTTCCTAGTTATTGCCTGACGGTTTTACACTTTGGGGGGGGGGGGCTCAGTTTCTCTGTGGCTGCTTACCTCTGCTTTTTCAGTTTACTCATATCGGGATTGATATCGGCAAACTTCTGAGAGAGCTTCCAGACAGTAACCACAAAAACAACGGCATTCAGCTGTGTGGAAAAGATGGGAGATGGAAGTTAGCAAGATGCAGAGATAAGAGCTGGTCTTTGGGCTGCATCTGCTGCACACACATAAGTTTTTCTACCTTCCAAAAGTACATGCAGAAGGGTGGGGGGAATCAGTTTTCCCACACACAATGTACACAATTTCCCCCTACATATCTGTGTAAGCCAAAACTCATGGATCAAATAGTTGGGCTGCCTGGATGATTGAAATGGGGTTTAGCTACTTTGGTGAGTACTATTTGTCACGAAACACAGTTTGGCCAGAAAAAAATGTTCCCTGATACACATAAAATCAGCTCTCTCTCCCCACCTCCCACCCCCAATCTCTGGAAGCCATGCCTTTGGAAAGTGGATGGAGCTGAGAATCAAGGCAATTCTGGTTGCCTGTGTGGGGAAAGAGAGAATTGCAGACAGCTGAGAAACTGATGAGAAATGGATTCAAAGCAGTAGATGGAGAATTGCATCCAAAGTTGAATAAAAAAACTAGCCACCACTCACTGATGCCTTTGTAAGCGTTGGATTGGATAGAAGTGTGCTAATACATGCAAGGAAAAAGGGTAAAGATTATCATCAAGGAAAGAAGAATAAATGGCTATTCCCGGGATGCATTAAGCTTACCATGATGATGAGGGCAACAGGGGCCAGGAAGCTCCAAATGAACCCTTTGTCCATTTTAAGCCAGCAGCTGTGGGGGAAAGGCAGAAGGTGAATCGTTTGGGATCAAACTGTCTTACCTTCTGCATATTATGAATCTGTTGCCCCTGTCCCCTTAGAAAAGCACTGTCCTTCACATGTGATCGCACTGCTAATCATTTATTTATTTTAGCTATTTGTATACTACCCTTCATGATTATTTATCCCATGGCAGTTTACAATGTATTTTAAAATACAGCTGTAGGAAATATAACTTCCCAGTACTTTTTAAAATACAAGCAATTAAAATGCATGAAATGATCGAAATATGGCTGCTGTCCCATATTTCTGGAGTGCTACAGATGAGAAGCTCCTCTCCTTTGTTGCCACCTATTGCTAGTGTACACTGAGAACGTCCTTCATGGAATTTTTAACACAATCATTTTGATGTGGGAGAAGGTTGTCCTTAAGGTTCACAGGTCCCAAACTGTGAAGGGCTTTCAATGTCAAAACCAGCATCTTGAGTTGAGCTTGGAAGTAAACCAGTAAGCAATGTACATACATTTCTCAAATCTGCCAAGGTATGATCTCATACCTTGCCTCTAGTCAAAATTTTGGCTGCTATATTTTGAGCTACTTTACTTTTAATGAAAACAGTTGGGAAAAGGTAAGTAAAGGACCCCTGACAGTTAAGTCCAGTCGGCCCCATTAGAGTACTTTAAATGAAATTGTACCAGACTCTGGAATACCTAATGCCAAGCTCTCCCTGCCCTGCAGGGGGTTGCTGTTGGCAAAGTAGCATACGCTGCTAGAAAGGCCTTCCATGCACCTGTGGCTCAAGCTGGATCAATGAGTACTCCTAAGCTGAGAACCTGATATTTCAGATGCACATACAGAGGCTGTGTCATTCACTGCTTAGTGCTCCAGAACAGCAGCTGTGCTTTGCTTGTCCATACTGAGCCCTCTTAACACAGTATAAAATAAAACATTTTTTAAAAATAATCTTAAATTCAAAGTCTCTCTCTCTCTCTCTCTCTCACACACACACACACACACACACACACACAAAACAAATATACAAATCATTTTTTAAAAAAAAGAAAGCCTTTATCCCGCCTCCCCCCACTCCCCCTCACTCATGTGCGATTTTACATATTCCATAATCTACTATACACTTTAAGTTGTGTTATTACATCTAATATCCTTATCCCGTATAATATTTTCTTATTTCCCCTGCACGTTTTATTCTAAATTTACCAGAATATCAATTCCAGAACAAGAGTCAGCCATATATTCTTTCATTCTTTCCTAAAATAAAACATTTTTATTACACGCTACTACCATGCTACCTAGCTGTCCCCATTTCTGTTCTGGGTCTGGCATCCTGAGTTCTACTGGACAATTACTCTCTAGTTCACATGGGTACACACCAAAACCCCAGGACTTACTTTCTTAGGTTGCCATAGCCCTCGCTATTGACAGCAGCTGAGATGCCCACCACGATGGCTGGGATTCCATATCCTATAAGGAAGATGTGCCAGTGCCGGAGGCTGTGAGTATTGAAGACCTTGACGACCATCAGGTAGAGCTCCATGCCTTCCAGCAGCATCCAGCAGAAGACCGAGAGGAAGAAGAAATGCAGCAGCCCAGCCACTACAGCACAAGTTGTCTGGGAGGGGAGACAGAGCCAGGGGGAGGTTGTGAAAGGGCTACTTGTTGGGGGGGGGGAAATGCTTAAGGTCCCCACATCTGAAGGGAGGAAAACCCAGCTGCCTACTTGTTTGGGGAAGAACTTGAATTGGTACTTTGCAAACTGAAATGGTTCATACTGGAGATCTGCTACCACACCATGGTATCAAGCAACCCTTCCCTTCCCTCTAAGTGATATGGCAGCTGCAGTTTCACATTGTGACACAAACTGCCTTTCTGGCAAATACCCCTGACGTTTTGATAGAGGTTTCACAATGCAGCTCATTTTTATCAGCAGCTTTGGACATGATGACGATGCAAGGGGAACAGGTTGAGCCAAGTGCCTTGCACTTTTGTCCCTCCACCTCTTCACCTTCTGCAAAAACGTTCTTTCCTTCTCCTTCAGCATGGTGTCCATATCCTATAAAGCTGTCCCACATCGGGAGACCCCCTCCCCCCCCCACAGAGGGAGATGCAAGAATGGAAATATGACAAAACAGGAATTGCAAGGTGCTTCCTGTTCCCACCGCATCATTGCCACATCCTACAGCCTGCTGTAGCCACCAGTTCCTTAGTCTCCTTAGCTTCATGCTCCCAAGCACAGGGTCTTTGTAACGCTGTCAGCTAGGGCTGTAGTCAAGGGATGCTCACTAGCCTGAGTAAGAAGCCAGGAGCTCCCCATGTCAACAGGGGTGCTATCAAAGGGCCCTGGGCTACCCATTCACCCCCACCCCCAATTTTTTCCCTTGGAATGTTGTTGTTCAGTCGTTCAGTCGTGTCCGACTCTTCGTGACCCCATGGACCAGAGCACGCCAGGCACGCCTATCCTTCACTGCCTCTCGCAGTTTGGCCAAACTCATGTTAGTAGCTTCGAGAACACTGTCCAACCATCTCATCTTCTGTCGTCCCCTTCTCCTTGTGCCCTCAATCCTTCCCAACATCAGGGTCTTTTCTAGGGAGTCTTCTCTTCTCATGAGGTGGCCAAAGTACTGGAGCCTCAACTTCAGGATCCCTTGGAATAGCTCTGGTCAAATAGCTCCCTGTGTGCATGCTAGCAGGCCATCCTGGCCAATTACCTGGTTGCCAGTGTTCCCGGCACCCATGAGGAATATGACGTAGCCAACGAAGAGGGAAAGGCAAAGGTGGAGGTGGATTGTGGTGCGGATACATCGGATGGCACGGCAGAACAGGAAGGTGAGGATGGACAGGAACAGGCAGATCAGAGACGCAACCAGCCCAATCTTGGTGATGATATCCAGGCCCCAGTCCTGCCACAATGACAAAAGATTGATCCCATGCAATACAAGCCAAGTCTTTGGGGAAATTTGGCATAACCGGCTGATTACCCAAAAAGGACCTCCCCACCAAAGACACATAATAATAAGCTGAACTGCAGTCTCAGTTCCTAGTACCGTGTTTCTCCTAAAATAAGACACCGTCTTATATTCTTTTTCCCTCCCAAAAAACACAGTATGGCTTATTTTCGGGGGATGTCTTATTTTTAAGACCCGGAACGGGGCTTCAAGCGCCGCGCGCTGCGGCTGCTGCTGGCTCCCGATGGATCGGGCCTTCACGGCCGCGCGCTCTTTAATCCAAGCCCTGATCGCTTGGGAACCAGCAAGAGCCGCAGCACGTGGCGCTTCATCCCCCAATCGCTCGGGATGCAGCAGGAGCCGCAGCGCACGGCTCTTTATTCCAAGGGGGAGAGAGAAGCACCCCCAAAAGGCACAAGACCCTCTGGGTATGTTGGACACCCCAGGAGATCCCTTAAGGTGGCGATATTTTAAAGGGGTCCCGGTGAAACCATGCCACACAATCCTCTAAAGGGGGCATCCCAGGACTTATTGCAAGGAGATGGATAAATGTTTGGGCGCCCCTCTTGAACTGTGAGCCAAGGCACTCAGAGAGACAATATCTCCTGAAAACCCCTTTTCAGACAGTTTCAACCAAGAAATACTTCATCATCTTCACCATCATCATTGGACAGGAGAAAGAGTAAGGTCTCTGGCTTGTATCCTCTTTTCAAATCATACACATACAAACATATGTATTTGGAAGCGGAATGAGGGAGACAGCTAACCAGTCCTTGCGCCTTATTTCTCCAGAAACACGTTTGTAAGCCTTCGGCAACACACAAGTCTTAGGCTGCGATTCTACACACTCCTACGCGGGAGTAAGCCCCACTGAATTCAATGGGGCTTACTTCCGAGTAGACGCACTTTGGGTTGCACGGTCAACCGCCACCGAGAAAGTGGACAAAAAATGGGAAAAGGGACCGAGCAAACGCAGATTCAAGCCGAACCCCAAAGGTCTCCAAAATATATCATCTGGGATAGCTGAAAAGCGTCAGATCTGCCGCAGTTTAAAAAGAATTGGGGGAGATGCCCGGGATATTTGAGGAGGGGGCTGAGATTGAGGGTTGCACTGAACTCCCCTTAGCCCCGGTGCCTTCTCTAGTCAGCCCAATCCGGAGCACTCTGGGACCTTAAATCACTTTAGGCAGGACCGAAAGCGAGAGCACGGAAAGGGGAGGAAGTTTTCCCGGTGGCTCGTTTTACAGCCTCTTCACGAGCAGGAATTTAAACACACACAACGCCCGCCCTCCCGAGCTCTCCAAAAACAACAGCAGCCCGCCACCCTCTTCCCTGGACCACGAACGCCGAGGAGGAAATGCGCCACCAGGCAAACAGGTCCGTTTCAAACTCCGCTTTGCCGCCGCCTCCCAAGCGGCTCGTTCCTTGCGAGACGCCTCCGAAGTTAGCGGGAGAAGGAAGGAAGGCAGGCAGGCAAAGCGGGGAGGGAGGAGAGCGAGAGAGCGAAAGCACAAGTTGAGCAACGCAAGTAATGCGCGCAAAGCTCCCGCGAAGCGCCTAGCCAAACTCTCCAAGAAAACAGGCTGCGGAACGCGGCGGCAGCCGGAGGGACCGAGCGGGACGGAGAAGGGGGCTGAGGGGAGGAAGGATTCGAGGGTCTCGGGGTGCTGACGTGTAGGCGTCTCGGTCTCCAAAGAGCAGATCTGGAAGGTTAACATGAAGATCAAAGCCCGGGTGTTCTGCATGTTGTACGAGAGCAGAAAGCCACCCTCCAAAAAAGTTCTTTTTCCCCTCTCTCTTCCAAGCGTCTTGGCGTCCTCGCTCCCTCTCGCTTTTCTTCCCCTGCTCCTCTTCCTCTCTTTCAATAACTAAAGAAGAAGAAGAAGAAGAATTCTTCTGCCAAAGCTCAGCAGAAGCTTTTTCTCAGAGGCACGCCGGAAAGTTGCCGAGAGAAGCCATTGATTCCCCCACACGAGGCTTGGAATAAAGAGTCGTGCGCTGCGGCTCCTGCTGCGTCCCGAGTGATCGGGGGATGAAGCGCTTCACCCCCGATCGCTCGGGACGCAGCAGGAGCCGCAGCGCACGATTCTTTATTCCAAGCCCCGATCGCCAGGGGCTCTTCCACTTCCTTTGTGCCCTCTGGAAATGCGCCCACCTTAGCAGGTATCACCCCGTCTTATTTTCGGGGTATGGCTTATATTTTGTTACCGCTAAAAAACCCTGCCATGCCTTATATTTTAGGCATGTCTTATATTATGAGAAACACGGTATCTAGGAGGCAATGTTGTGAAGCCACTGGAAACTTTCGTGGGAAGAAGGGTCAAAAGTCCTGTTATCTAGACAACCTCTCCTTGCTCTTTGGATAACCTGCTTTGACTCCTACATCTCCACAAAACACCAGGGACCATAATTCCTAGTCTTGGTTCTGATCCAGCCTCAAACAGTTGTGAGTCCTTGGGCTTCAGAGTACCTGCAGCCTCTCCCTTTCCCCTCTAGTCACTGCAGTGGGAATGAGTTCATACACTCCCTCCTCCCCTTTTCTTTCTACGAGTCAGCCAAGTGAGCTGAGCCCAAAGCCAGGAGCAAGAGTGTCTCTTCTGAGCCGCCGCCCCCCCAGTCCTTACTCTTTGTACCCAGCTAGCATCTCTGCTTCCTCCTGCTGTTGCCAGGCTGATCTTGGAACTCCTCACCCAAATTCACAGTGGAGGATTAGGCCCCATGTGAGTAAGTCAGCTGGCAGGCAAGTGGCCTAGAGCACGGGTGCGGAGCCTGTGGTGCCTCAGATATCCTTGATACTAGTCTTGCTGCTTGAGTTCAGCAACATCTGGAGGGCCAGAGGCGTCTCATCTCGGCTGGGAAAGGGCAGGCAAGCAGCAGCAGCAGCGAGGCAATTGCTCCAGAAGCTGTTGCTTGCTGAGGAGTGTCCTCTGCTTCCCACCATTAAAAAAAAATGCCACTACCCTCACAGTGTGCCCCCCCCCCATTTCTCTTTGTTGGTTTCTGCCTTGTGTGCAGGTTTGAGCATGTGCACAACACTAAGATAGCAGGCCATGCTTCACCGCATGGACGCCAGCAGGTGCTTGTGTGAGCTAAGCAGCTGACTCTGTGTCTGCTAAAAAGCCATCTGATGCACATCCATTATCTGCGCTTCTGGTGTGACATCAAGAGAAGGAACTCTCATATCCCTGCAAAGTCAGCTCCTTCAGGGCGACTTCAGATGCAGCCCTCAAACAGCAAGGACAACTCTGCTTCCCACACATTTGTGGTATAACATACAAAAATGGAAGATATACATCTCCCCGGTGGAGAGATGCTTCACTGATACAGCTGTGGTCACTCGGTATGTGTGGGATGCACGCAGTCCAGCACAGGAAAAGATGTGCAAGTTTTCCCATTGGAGTTTTTCTCTGAGAACACAAATAGTGAATCAATCATGTTCACTTTGACACTTCTTGTAATGTCTGTCTCTCCACCTCTCTCAAGCGTATGTCAAGTCTCTGAATCACTGCTTGCATCTGACACGATACGATGATCTTTATTGTCATTGTCCCATACAGAACAACGAAATTGAGAATCTACATCAGACATGCAAAACCGACAAGCCTACTATCCAGAAAATGCCTGTCGGCTCATTCCCCATCCCGCCTATGCATATTTAGTACCCTACCTAATTAGCCCCCCTAAAAACTCTGATGCCCCACAACTAAATACAGATACTTCCTTAGAGACTGCCTTACACTGTGTTTAAAACCGAAATTGCTTTTGGATAGAAGCTATTTCTCAGGCGGCTAGTCCTGGTCTTTATAACCCTGTACCTTCTTCCAGAAGGCAGAAGCTGAAAAGAGATCATTTCCGGGGTGCACACTATCCTGCACTATCTCTGCAGCTTTCTTATAGCACCTGGTGGCATAGTTTTGATCCAAGGTGGGAAGAGTGCACCCAATTATTCTCTCCGCAGTCTTTACAGCCATGGACAGCATTGTTCTTTCCCTGACCGTGCAACTCCCAAACCACACACACACAGACCATAGGTTAATACACTCTCAACAGTACAGTGGTAAAATGCCATCAGCAGGTCCTTTGAGACATTATTTTTCCAGAGGATTCTCAGAAAATATAACCTCTGCTGTGCTCCCTTCATCAGGTCATCCAACACTGCTGTTGCAGGAGCGAAACAGGCTTCTGCTAATGCAACAGGACTTCCCCTTCCTCTTCTCCCCACTGTAATCCTCAAAACTCTGCTCCAGAGGTTTGGGGGACTCTGGGAAATATTTTGAGTGCATACAGGGGGAGAAAGTGAAGTCCATTCATGCAGTGTTGGATACAAACCACTCTAATGTCTCCTCTTGACTGCCCTGACTGCAGTACATGGGAAGATAATGTGTCAGTGGCCAGGAAAATGAAAGGGCTTTTGGACTCACCTCCACATCATAGAAGGCCATGAGGACAGCAAAGCTGGTGAGGTGGTCGCACTGGCAGTGTGTGCTGGTGTCAGTGCTGGTGTTCAGGCGTGTGCAGCCTTCTTGAGACCAGTGCCCACTGCCATTGACAGGCTTCCAGAAGGCACAAATCACCTTCAGGTCAGGCTTTGATTCCTAAGAAGAAAGTGGGAGGGAAGCATCTTGAGGTACCTGGAGGTTAGGAGCAGCGGAGTAGTATTCTTGGTAACTTGATATTACAAATGTGTACATGTACACAGAATGGGAGGAAGCATAAACAGTCTGAACTTAATGCTGATAATATGGATCAATGAGATGTCAACATCTGCTCATGGGAGCTGGACAGAAGAGGACTGAGAATGCCCTTCGTTTTTGGGGTGTCTGCTTCCTCGTGTAAAAGGGCGAGAGAAATGGCCCACACAGAGTATTGGCGATGGCTGGTGCTAGGGAGGGCAAAGAGGAAGTGGAGAATTAAGTACTCACAGTTGTCCGGTGACTGAAGTTGAAAAAGACAGGGGCCCTCAAGGCTGTGGTTTCATTGTGGCCCACAAAAGCAGAGGCCACCGTGGACAGGACCTCGTAGCTGGGCTTTCCCGGCACCTGTGCACATTGTGGGGACTTCCCCACTTGCTCCCATTCTTTCCCTTCAACGTGAGCATTAGCCAGGATGGGCCCCAGCCTGTGGTAGGAGAGCAGGCCGGCCAGGCCCAAAGCTGAAAAGAGAAAAGTGTTAGTCACTCTCTCAGAACTGAAGAACTAAACAGGTGCTGGTATGATGAAACCTAAAGGCCGGTCTTTATACGCAGCAGAATGAGGTGACAAGAATCCTGAAAGGGGAGAAAAGACTCTACCGTTTTATTTAGCAGCTGGAGGGACCTCAGAATTTTGAGTTGCTCTCTATGAAGATAGAGGAAAAAACACTGCAACCAGAACAGCAGGAATTGGGTTGGGGTGCAGCCTCCCACTTGCTCCATATGCTTTAATTTTTTTTTTTTTTACAGGGGAAAACATTATGGGAGGTGGCGAGACATCCCCACCCACAATCTTGTGGTATGGTCTGTTATTTCACCCTATTGTGCTGCATGTGTGGACTAGGCCTAAGAAATATCAACACAGGGAAAGCTCCCGCTGCTTCCCTTTAAAAATGTAAGAACTGCCTTGGATCAAGCTGTGGCTAAGGAAGGGTTGTTGTAACTCAGTTGCAGAGAACCTATTATGCATGCAGGAGGTCTCAGATTCAATTCTTGGCATCTCCAGGTACAAAACTCTGGAAAGCCACTGCCAGTTAGTTGTCAGCCAGGGGTGGAGAACCTTTTACAGCCTGAGGGCTGCATTTCTGCCTAGATAACCTTCTAAGGGAGAATTAAGTACTCACCGGTGTGACTAGCTGGTGAGGCCAGAGGCAAAAGTGTGTGGAGCAATGAATGTACCGATAATTTCACCTTTGTATAGTAGGCTAGTTTCTATACACACACACCCTCCAGCCAGCCAAGGAAGAGGCATTATCAAGAGTTCAAGGACACATTCCGGCCAGGCAAAAACAATCAGGGTACAAAACAGGACCAGTGTGGGAAAGTTCCAAAGGCTAGACAGAGAAGCCCTGATTCCCCACTTTGGGTGCAGACAGTACTGAGCTGGAAGGACGAATGGCCCTGAACAGTGTAAAACAGTTTCCTATGCAGGCTGAAGGTGCAACTAGTCCAGCATTTGGAATTGTAGATGGTGTGTACGAGCAAGAGAAGAGGATCAATTCCTTCTTCCTCTGTTTATGGGATCCTCAGAGCACCCGCCTGGCCACTGCTGCAAAAAGATGGCTTCTCAGAAGCCCATGCCTCTGGGGCGCTAAGAGTCTACTCTTGCTTGTGACGTGGTACGCATTCAGAGCTTCTGAACACGGAAGTTGTATTTTGCTATCAATGGTGGACCCACTATGTAGGAAGTTCCTGAAATTATGTATATGCTATGTGAAGAAGAATACTTCCTTTTGCCCACCCTATTGGTAACCCTTATTATGAGAGAGGAATGGCGGGGGCAAATCTCTCCATACCATTTGTTTTTCTTAAAATAAAGTTTTTTAACAGGCCTTTCCACTCAGTTGTCTTTCTCTTTTTTATCTCATAAGTTGAAATGCCCCAAGCACTTTTGCTTCCCCCAACACATACTTAGACTGGCTAGCGAGGGAACTCCTCTCAGGCTTTCACCACCTGCATCCCACACCTTGAGGGCAATAGAGCTATTTGTGGAGTACCTGTGGTTCTCCAATTGCTGTTGGACTACAAGTCTCATCATCCCTGACCATAGGCCACAAGAGCCACAGGCTCCCCATCCCTGGCATTGGGAAAACTTTGCATTCTTTGTAAAACAAGATACAGCCGCCTCAGGTTGACTCTCTGGCATAGGGATTTCTAAGTGCTGCATTCCATCACCCCAAGCAGATGAGGAGGAGATATTAAGCATATGACCTGGCAGCCCTCAAGTTAGTTTACGAGATTAAATTCAATATACACAACAGTACCATTCAAAATAGTAACAATAAAATGAAATGGCATTGTCCTGATCTAGCTATGGAGCTCCACAGGCATACACAGGCTTGTTTGCATGTGGACATCACCTGCAGATGGTGCACACACACAAATTAGCTGTGCATTGAAATGTGGATACCCCATCTCTATCGCCCTACCCCACCACAAAATACAAAGCCTGGCCTTTGAAGCTGTGTCTTTGGGGAAGCTAGCTCTTCTCCATTGCTTCTTCCCAGCTTTTCCTGTCAGCTGAAGGCCTCTTCCTGCGGGCCACAGCTGCATCTGTACTCCAGCCCTTTTGGTGTACGTGGGGTTCCCTTACCTTCACCTTCTTTGCTTGCTGCTTCCCAGTTTAGCTTCATTTGGGTAGAATCCTGCAACAGCCATGCTGCGCTCTGGCTCCGGTTCCCAGCTGTCCTGATGTCCATGGTCAACTCTGGATTGAATGAAACAAAAACCCAGGCCGAGTTTGACAGCCAGCAGAAAAGACAACATCCCAGGAACATGTGTCACGTCCCTCAAAAGCTACTCCACTTGTAGTCTCTCCCAGCAATGGGAAAGATCTTGCATGCCACAAAGAAGAACTGGGAAAGGAGGGAAGAATGTTCCCAGCCTTTCCCACCCTGAAAGGGTCACAGGGTGCACAGTCAAGGGAGCCAACATGGTGCCCTTCAGATGCCTTAGGGACTCCAATAGCCATCATTCCTGGTCATTGGGTCATAGATGCTGGGGCTGATGGGAGTTGGAGTCCAACATCATCTGGAAGGCTACCCCTGGGAGACAGGGTATGTACACCTGCAATGGGGGGACGGGACAGGAAAATCCCGACCTCTGCCACCAAGGGAACCCTCAGGTCACCTGCAAACGCTCTGCACACCAACCTGTTCCATTGCTGCTCCCGGTGCTCACAGTGTTTTTGGGTAAAGCGAATGCTAGAACTCTGAGCAGGACCTCCACAGTTCCCATCATCTCAGTGGCCAAACGGTGCGCCTGCTCCTTGTTCCCACTTGGCATCAGAGCCACGAGGTCATCCAGCAGTGCCAGCAGACTCTTGAGAATGAAGATAGGATGTCATCAGCTCTCAAGGGAAAAAGCTGCCACCATTATGGTCCAGACACTCAAAACACACAGAGCAGAGATGCTCAACGCTAGTCTGATTAATCAGCTGTCATCAGAGCAACTGCCTGCAAGCACTGAGAGGGTAGATTTCGACCGTGTGTTGCTTGTTCAGCGCATGGGAAACAGGAATGTAGTTCTGTGAACTTGTGTATGGTTATTGAAACACTTGTTGGCTCGCAGTTTGAGCCAATGTACTGCTGTGTAGATTCTGGTGGGAATTAGGATTGGGAGACCGAATGGCCCAGTAGATGCCACATGGCAACGACTGGCAGTGACTTGTATGTTCACAACTGCTTCAGAACTTTCCTCTTGAACTATTAATTCTCCCATCTTAAGAAATGCTGGTCTCCAGGTTTTTTTTATTTTTACTTTAGAGAAAGCAGCATAGTTGTTTGTTTTTTTTAAAGGAGGGATTAGGAAATATTCTGCATAGTAGCACCTGATTCCAAATATACCGTAGTTAATTGGGAGTAAGTCCCATTGGTTTCAGTCAAATTTACTCCCTTACAGGATTGTACCCCCAAAAAACACTACACAAAAAGTTAGTAAAATACTAATAGGAGGTAGACAGTGTTCTAATCATCCTTCCATATTTAGCATGATTTCAAATTGAAATTTTCAGTGATGGGGGGACCACTGAGTTATAGGGACCTTTGGCTGCCAAGTCATTACAGCAGATTGCAACAGATTTTGTATTTGCAAGTTACAGGATCGTTGAGCAGAGTTCTGTCTGAAGCCACTGAAACACTTGGCAAAGGAAGTGTGTGTGTGTGTGTGTGTGTGTGTGAACAGAAGGTTTGTGCATTCCTACCCTTATACATTGCATCCTCCTTTATGCTCTTGATAGAACTTTGTATCATTTATGTCATTGGTTCCCACTCTTCTTTGGCCACCGCCTCCTTGGCTCCATAAACTCATCCTCACTGCCCACTACCCTACAAAAAATCTATTCAGAATAGCGGTTTACACCAGTGTTTCCCAAACTTGGGTCTCCAGATGTTTTTGTACTATAACTTCCATCATCCCTAGCTAGCAAGACCAGTGGTCAGGGACAATGGGAATTGTAGTCCAAAAATGCATGGAGACCCACGTTTGGGAAACACTGGTTTACACAACCCACTAAGAAAGATAATAACACAATAAAGTTCAATGCAGGAACAATTATTTGCATATTTATTCAAAATTAAATTGGAATTATTTTGTTTAATTAATTCAACAAAATTAATGAACTTGATCCACTAATACCAGCTTTTCAAAGTCTGATAGTCATTTACACCTCCAGCATATGGTTTGAGTGTTATCTCACTTGATGTTTTGCATTGCAGAAGAAATACAATTGACTAAAGTAGTAATGTTTATTTTGGCTCATGTTGTGAACAGCAATAGCTTTCTGGTAGTTAATTGTTCCAATGGTGGCTTATTGTTAACCTCTTAGCTACCAATGGCAATGCACCAAATTTTGCTGAGAGCTGATGTTTTGTCTACCAACTACCAGTTGAAGCTTGTCCAACTCCCTCTCCCATTTTTTTTTAATGCTCATAAATAAACAAAAATTGACACAGCTGGGATTGATCTAATTCAGCCCTGTAAACTGAACTGGTCTTGCCAATATTGTGCAAACATTTGCATGACTACGGGGAGGATGGAGGGCTCCATAAACATGTACACAGTGCGGGGGTAGGGAATGTAAACTTAAAATGTTTTTGTTTCAGTATCCTTCTTTTCTTTAATGGCTGCTGCTTTTGTTAATTGCTGCCGGTGTTTAGCTGCTATTATTTAGGGTTAAGTCAGAGTAATAGGGCTTTAACTAGATGACGACGACTTATGAAGGGTTGTTTCCAGCTAAATTATACTCGAGTAGATCCTTTGAAATGAATGGACCTCAGTTAGTCATATCCAGTCATTTCAATTGGTATGCTCTGAGCAGAGGCGGCCCAAAATTTTGTACACAACGTGTTCTAAAAGGCTGTGTATAGTTCAGTAATAAATAAAGGAAAATAAATGGAAAAACTGCTGCTGGAGAGGTGAGGGCGTTAAGGCAGAACGGCCAATGAAGGGAAGGTCACAACCAGCGTGTGTGAGAAGAAAAAGAAGCACAGCTGCACATGTGCGCAGGGGAAAACTGAATGAAAGTTTGCCCTTAAAATTTAAGAAGAATCTTTAATCACTGATAGTGCTGTATTTTGGTATTATTCTGTCTGACCCATTGCTAAACATTCCCAGCACCAGTGTCTCTGGCCCTCCAGATGCTGTTGGACTCCAGTGCCCGTCAGTCCCTGTCCACATGGCCAGTGGTCTGCGATGTGGCAGCTGATGTCAAAAGCAATGTCTGCAGGGCTCACAGGTCCTGCACCCAAAACTAGACCACAACCATTTTGTTTAGACAGCCTTTTGGTCTGGGATGTTTCACTTGCAAATACTGTTAGTGTGAAATGGAAAGTAGAACCAGGTCATTTAAAAAAACAAATATGCTTTCCCTCATTCGCTTGCTCTACAGGGGCAGGAAATGCGCATAGGTGTGTGTGTGTGTGTGTGTGTGTGTGTGTGTGTGTGTATTTGAGAGTCACTTACTAAAATGGTCTTAAAGGCAGCTTCATGTGTAACATTTGCACATGTTCCTGCACTGTGCAGACTTGTGCAATATGGGTACACCCTGCAGAGACTCCCCGTTTGTTGCAATTACTGCTTCAGTGGGAAAACATATCCTCTCCTCATGGAAAATGTATGAAGCACCATTTTTCTTACAGGGAAGTGATGGTTGGCTAGAAAGCACTACTTGTTGGCCTCTGTTTCCGCTTATTTTTGGAGCAGCACATTCTGCTAAGCCCTGCAGCTCTGACCTTTGGAGTAAAGGCAAGTGTTAGAGAAGGCAAAGGAGAAACCAGCTTGAAACATACCTGCAGCTGCTTCTTTGCATCTGTTGCCCCTTGCATTTCCAGCAATGAATCGCAGAGGTGCTTCCTTTTTGCTCTGAAGTCACAGAGGAGTGCCTGGAAAACAATCCCCACAAAACTTTGAATCGCTGTGCCTGTTTAAGCCTATGGGCCAAGCAAGGAAGCAGCATTCACATCTCTTTAGTGCTGGTACACTTGATTTTTAAAATAACAAACAGCTGGCGCCAGGAGACTCTGATCTAGATCAGGATCATGGCATGAGACGTACTTTAAGTCCTTTGCCCCGGCCTCAGTCCCAGACTGAACAGACAGCCCCCACAACAGCTCTTTGCAATAGGAGGGAAGCTGTAAAGGGCTAATGCTGTGGACTGAACAGCTGCGTCACAAATACAAGAGGAAAGAGGCCCTAGGAAATGCAGAGAGCGAGATTCAAACTAAGACAAATGGCTGTAATCCAGCACACAGCTACATGCATACAACACCTATTTAGGACAAGTGGGCACAAGGTGACAGCCAGTATTTTGTTCTGACACTTAACAGCAATGCTCAAATTTCCCTCCAAAGTACTTTAAACATTCCCACTTTCAGTAAGCTGGGGCTTTGTGAGGATGCTTTCAGGGAAGCAAATCGCAGATGTTTTAATTCTGTGGCTACATAACTCATGGATTAATTGTTACCCCTCAGCTGAAACATAAAGCTTTTGGATGGTGTAGTGCAAGAAGGTGCCTGGCTTTCGTGCCCGATATTCCTTTAAGATAGCTTTGTCTTTTTCTCCCTTAATGGTCTTCGTTTTGGAAGTAGGGAGGGACCCAAACTTCCTGAAGCCTTGTAAATCAGCAGTCACACAGGTGTAGTGAATTGTTGATAACTTTGATTTATGACTCCGGTCTCTAATCATTGGTCCTTTGGGAGGGTTAAAGAATTCTCTGATTGGATCATGACCAGATGCCCACGAGGGGAGATTAGTATAATTAGTCCGCGTTTGAAGAGAAAGAATAAGTCCGTGGGAGAACCCTAAGCAACATCTTGTTAGACGAGTGGAACTCCTCTGGGGATCTGCCAAGGATCTAGTCAATCGTAAATTAAGTTGGAGTTCTTGTTGCAAAATACACTGAAATAAATGTTACCAAGAACTCTGGCCACAAGTTTTAACAAAAAAGATAAGTTTACTCGTGAGTAAATTCAAATGTAGTATCAATCCTGTTAGGAATTACAATCTTAAACGAAACGTTTTTATTTTCTTGTTTGTGACTGTTTTAAGAATCGTGCACCTTTTTTGTGTGTATGTGGGCTTTTTACCCAATAAAGTTTGAATTCTAAATTTGGTTATTGGTTTGCTCTTGAAAAGTGAAGCTGAGTTCAGTGTCTAACCAATCTGGTCCCTACGAAGAAATTTGGGTTGCTAATTGGCTGCATGGTAGAGGGAGCCAACAGCGGGTAACTGGAGTAAGGGTAGAAGTTACTCTCCCAATACTTCTACTGGATTATACGGAGTGGGAGTGGTGGCAGCCTCCTTTGATTACTAGATGGATCGGTAGTTTCACGGGCATTAACATGAAGGTTAATCTTTGTAGGAAATTCCTGGGGTTCAAATTCCACAAGCTCTTATTTTAAAAGTCATGAACATCCCCCTCTGCCCTGTCTCAATGGACAAACAAGACAGGACTGTACAGTATATAGAAATGTAGCTTCCTGAGAATTTCAGCTAAGTTTTTTTTTTTAAGTTTCTAGTCCTTAAGATGGCAGTGCAAACATGATTAAGTGTATGTGGGAAGTACCTAGAGGGAATCTCCACCATCAGTGTATGACAGCAACCAGGTTTCCAATGGTTACAGGGTAGAGCTTCAGTGCCATGATCAACTTTTTGCCTCGTCCCATAGCTAACGTAAAGTATGCCAATTAAACACTATATCCAAATCTTCACAATTTGTATCATTTATACATGCAATGTAATGCAGCTTTCCTTAGAGAATTTTGATGGATTTGGTTCTTTTTTAAAATAACCAGATATATGCAGTTCTCGACACAGCAGCCAATTACCCAAGTCAGTAGAAAGCCTATGCATGTAGTTAGTTTGGTATTGATTTCCAAGGTCCAATGTTAGGAACTCACCTGTTCATCTGAACAGTTACCGGTATCACTTGAAGGCTCCGGGCAGCTGAATTCTGGGGAAAGAAGGACAAATTATCAGAACGTATTGCTCTCAATCCGTTTCCAAAAAGCCTTTCACATTCTGCTTGCTGTTTCTGAGAGCCAGGGGCAGAATACATTGTTCCTTCTACTGAGTAACCCATAATGGCTCCAGCAGCTCCTGTTTGAGTGGCAGTAGCTAAATATGTCTGAACCCAACAACGGATATGTATTAGGGCCATGCAGCGACCACAAGATTCAGCTTGTTTCCGTAGTGCTTGGAAGCAGATTGGTCTACTTCAAATCTGCTCTGTGTCATTCCAATTTAATTCGCTTTTTGGGTCCAAAGCTGATCTGTTAAATCCAAAGCTCTGCTTTGTTCCCATTGACTATAATGGGGAATATAAAAATGACTATAATTTATTTCCCTTTTCACATAAATGGATGTAATTTGCAGGTAAACGAACCCCTACACAGTGGGTTAAGCCTGCCAAATTTCAGGCAGATCCATCCAAAGGTTTTTGTTTAGGGAACATTTAAAGGTTGCTTTTTTATTAAGGAATAAAAGTCTCTAACTTTGTTATTTTCTGCCAGAATTGGATGCAAATTGCAGGCTTAGTTGCTCCTTCTGTGGGGATGAAGCCTGTCAAACCTTGGAAATATATATGCGGTGGTTCTTCTGCAATGGCAGACTTTACATTTGGGGGGTGGGAAAAGAGAAATTTTCTCCCCTCCTTTCCGTGGGAAAAAATGGGGACAAGGAGGAGGTGCTATCCCCCAAATCACTGTGACTAGAGCACATTGGGAAAATAATTCACTGTGATTGAAAGCAACATTTGTTTTTCAAAGATTTTCCTTCCCACCCACCTCTACACTCCTCCCCTCCCCAGCTCTGGGTCTTTCCCCAGCCAGCTTGGTTTTGTTTCTCAGAAAAGAGTAAAATAACATATTGGGAGAACATTAAGAACCTACGGAGAGCCTGCCGGATGGCCCAACACCCTGTTCTCACACGATGCCTATGGGAAGCCCCAAAGCAGCAGCTGAGCACAGCGGCGCTCTGTCTCCCTGCGATTCCCAGCCACTGGCATTCAGAGACATACTGCCTCCGACAGTGGAGGGAGAGCGTAGCCGTCAGAGCTAGGAGCCTCCCATAGCCCTCTCCCCTCCATGAATTTGTCTAAAGCTCTTTTAAAGCCACCCACAACTGCCTCTTGCAGGAGCAAAAGCCGTGTGGAAAAAGTACTTCCCGTGGTCTCTCCTGAATCCTCCACCCTTGAGCAAGAAAAGGATAAAATAAATCCACTGGCGAATGCTGTCCGTCGTTTAGAAATGACCTACAGGTTCCAGCACATGTGGACAAATTCAGACTACAAGAACTCACAGCCATAGAACCTTGTTTCCATGCTTTCAAATGCTGGCCACAGCTATGGAGCAGTTAGCCCCAACTTTTTAAGGATGGGCTGGGAACTGCGACGGCACACGAAGGGAAAGATGGGGATCCTTCTTTTAGCTGGGGGCCACATGCCCCTTTATCTCTGTCTCTGCTACCCCCTTCCTTCTCTTCTTCTTTCTGGGCTCCTCCTCCTCACTCACAGGGCTGCCAGGGAACAGGACACACAGCCCTTACCAGATGTCTGGCCTGACCACTTGCAGCGGCCTCCCCTCCCCTTCCACTATTCCCCATCCAGCTTTGGCTCCCCATTCTACCCCTCCTGCTCTGCATCCTTCCCACCAGGGTCCCCTCTTCATTGGAATGAAATTACCATATTTTTCCGACTATAAGACACCCATGTATAAGACTCATTTGGGGTACTCAGATTTAAGAAAATGGGGGGGGGGGAGAGAGATGTATCAGTGTATAAAACACCCCCTACCGGTAATTTTTGACATTATTTTTTAGTAAAAAAAACCCTAGTCTTATACATGGAAAAATATGGTAGCTCAAGGGCTGCATATGGGCTTGCCACCCCTGCATTAAGGCCTCCCGTTGTGGTTTGCTGAGTTCCCAGCTTAGTGCTGCTGCACACACCTGGGGATGTGGGAAGAGTGCTGGCAAAAGGCATCTTTCCCCTGGGATACACCTGGATGTACTGGCCATACTGGCCCTACACAGCAAGGATTGGCACAAGCCGGCCGTTCTGGAGCCACAAGCCCCGGGAGTGCTGCTGAAACAAAGCTCCTCATCCCTGCCTGGTCTGAAGGAGCCTGAAGAAGTGGAGAGCAGAGGGTGGTTAACTGTTGTCAATCACTCAGGCTGGAAGGGGAATCTGTCAAAGCAGAGTTCCAGGGGAGTGGAAACTAGATGCCCCTGTGGAGATGAGCCATCGATGGAAGTTGTAAGGAAATAATGCACCTGGGTAGCCTAGTTAGATGTTGTCTGAGCAGAAAATGATCACTGTTAACGCATCTGGAATCAAATTGTCTCTGCATGCAGGGAGCCAGTGACTGAGGCAAGGAAGGCAAGGTAAGTGTTTTCAGTTTATTGAAGTAATCAATGGACCTTTTCTGCATTTCTTCCCATGCGGATTTAACTTTACTGGAGTATTTTTTTTAAACGAAGGAATAGTGCTACACTAAAGCAAGAACAGAAGGCAAACGTATGCATCTCCCCACCCTGCATTGTCTAGACTCTAGATCTATGTTTATTACACATCATGGCCTTTGACAATGTCAGCCTCCCGCCTCCCCTTAGAACACGGCCCCCTGCCTAAGGTTACCAGACGTCCCCGTTTCCCGGGACAGTCCCCGGATTTACAAATCAGTCCCCATACAAAATCCATTGAAGTTGAAAAGTGTCCCCGGATTCATTGAAAAAAACCTGGTAACCTTACCCCTGCCCTCTCCCCCATTTCCCAGCCTCTTCCACCAGAATTCACCTTTGCATTTTGTGATGTTTTTGCCCAAAGGTTCAACATCCGTATACTGGAAATACCCTGATGGGCATGTACACAGAAAGCTCCCTTCGCCGTTTTCACATTTGGCACTTTCATGACAAATATTTTTTTTACATTCATCAATATCTGAAAGGGGGGGGGAGAGAAACAACAACATGAGAATAAGAAATCTGAAAAGGGAAACGAGAGGAAGAAGTAAGAAACAACCAGCAATCTGTTGAGTCAACTGGGTGTGTTTTGGGGGACAAAGTAACTAGACAGAATCGCAACTGTGTGAATTCAGTTCTGCTGCAATGCATTCTGCATTATTCTGTGGCTGAAATTCAACTAAGTTTTATTCAGAGCAGATCCACCGAAATTAACGAACACAACTACGTCAGGCCCATTAATTTCAATAGGTCTACTCTGAGTTAAACTTAGTTGACTATCACCCCATATAACATTTTTTCTGATGATTCTGTAAAACAGTGTATTTATTTAGATTTCTCACCTGACCTTCATCAGAGCATGCTGTCAGATCAGGACACAATCACAGACTTAAAATAAAAAATACAGCAACAGCAGATCCAGAACAAATAAATAATAAAATAACATTGACAGGTGGGGTTAAGACTCAGGGCAGTTAAGCAGATTTTCAACTCGGCTGCCAAAAAATCTGCAGCCACATGAATTTCACCCAGGCTAAAGTATATGCCTTGAACCATTCCTTTGGGCACTAGTTTTCCAGCAGAAGGGCCTCTTGATGCTGAACACCAAAACTACTGTGGGACGGTCTTCCAGTGTCATGTGGGTGAGAAGGATACTGACAAAGGAAGGGTCCACGTTATTCTTTGAGCCTGGAAGATGCTTCACACAAGGACTTCCCATTTTAATATGCCAAATCCTCTCCTGTTGATAGGACTGGAAAGTCCCTGTGTGCACAATCTTTGACATATACATTGGAACTCTCTTGAGTACACTGGAGTCAACCCTAGATGGTGGGCACCCTCTGCCAAATGGGAGAGTCAACCCTGATGGCAGTTTCTCCTTTGAGTTTTGGCCCAGTTGGCAACAGAAGCAAGTTTCTCATCCCTACAGCACCTCATGAACGGATGGGAATGAAGATACTGGAGAAGATAGGAAGGACAAAAAAAAATGTCCTAAATTAAAGCCATCTATTCCCAGGTTTCCTTCAAAAAGGCTCACAGAAAGGGAGGACATGGCAATCCATCTGGGAAATATGGCCCCAGGAAGACTCTACAAACTGTGCTGACTTAACAAGAGGCAACTGCATGTGAATTATGCCATGCAGAAATCCAGTTTAGATGCACAAAAGCTTTAATTTCTGTAAAATGTGTAACAATGCATATGATACTGAAGGCAGATGATTGTTCTGGCATCACATAACCGATATAAGAACACTCGAAATCTTACATATGGTAGGTTTGTGCACAGGTATGTTACAAATATAAAATATGAAATATGGCCTCATTGATCCTCCACATCCAAACATGCCCATTACAGAAGCTCAACTTCACATGTTTTATCAGTGAATTGTACACCAAACTTCATCCAGGGAGCTCAGATTGGCTTAGACAGCCCTCCAAGCAATCTCTATTCCAAGCACTGGTCATGCTGAGGTCTGTTTTGCTTTAGCATCAGATGTGCTCAGATCATCCTCTGGCCCCAACACATTTAACATCACTAGCTAATTGCAACTCTGTGGTAAACGAAGTAGTGCCATTGCCCATGCATTCCTTTGGCCGGGTAAGAAAGAAATGTTGCATTCCCTCTGAGCTGTACCTCTACATAGCTTTTTGTCATCTTGTATGCTCTTCGCAAATCCCGGCTTGCATTTACAAAGGTAATCCCCTTTGGTGTTGATGCAACTTCCATAAGGTCCACAGATGGAAGTGTTTTTCTGGCACTCATCAATGTCTGCAATGAGAAATCTGCTTCTAGGTGAAACACGGCAAATTGGCCCCCAATGATAAGCAGGAAACTGCTTATGGCTGCAGAAAGGCAATCCATTCTAGAAAATCCGCCTTGATTAAGCCATTCAAAGAAGCATGCTGTTAGCATTCACTTAGAGCAGCAATTCTCAAGTGTTGGGTTGCAAGAGCATCGTAGCTGGCATGCCAGGCTGTTAGCAGGGACAAGAGGGCTTCCCATTCAAGTAAAAAAAAAAAAGGCTAGCGTTAATAGATGTCTGCTGAGTACACCAGATTTCAATGGCAATTGCCGTCTGGAACAACTCGAGGAACCTCCAGCTTAGAGGGTGAGAGAGCAACAAGTCAAGTTTTTAGGTTAGTTTCAGCCACGGAAGCTGCAAGCGAGAAGGGAATGAACTGGAGGCATAGCTAGAGGATGTTGTGATGCGGATGCTGCAAAACAACGTGGCGGTCTTCCTTGCCTCGCTTTGCAGCAGCAATTGCTGCTTTTTGTGCCGTCCCCCACAGAGGCTCCCCACTTGTGTTACAGACTCAGCTGCCAGAAGTAAATTAAGAAGACTAAATTATGACATCTCCCCAGCAAGCAAATTTTTGCAGTTACCGGGCTCCCCGTTTAGGCTAAGAGCTGCAGGCTCCCCACTCCCAGGAGCAGTGTGTTGTGTTTGCTTGAGAGAAGCCCTCCTGTTTTTATTCCCAGATGGTACACTTAGGTTTGGTGCTGGTTGTATCATTTGTGCACAGCTCCACATACAGCCAGACTTGTGCCCCTGCTGTAGCTCTCAGCTCTATATGTCAAGTCAGTGCCGTGCCTGGAGCGAGCATGCTGCATCTCAAGCAAGAAAGCCCTTACCCTGGCATGCATCTTCCATCTCGGGGACAGGCCCAAATCCTTCTACACATAAACAGGCGTTGTTCTTGCATATGGCATGGTCTCCACATTTCTTCTCAAGGCATAGATCCGCATCTAAAAATGCAACAAACAAGGATACACTTTGCAATCTGGCTGTTAACCGTCTCCTGTATGCATCAAATGGCTGAAGCCTGGGAACTCCTTTGAAGGGTATGGATCCTGTGTTGCTCCCCCCCCCCCGATGTTGAATTACATCTCCCATCATTCCTGACTGTTGGCCATGCTGACTCGGGATGATGGGAGTTGGGATCCAACAGCATCTGGAGGGTCAGAGGTTCTCTGACCCTGGTTTGAGCAATCTGATTCTATGTCATAGCTGGGTCACTGGATTCCTCTAACCCAGCCTTTCTCAACCTTGGGTCCCCAGATGTTGTTGTACTACAACTCCTATCATCCCTGACCACTGGTCCTGCTAGCTAGGGATGATGGGAGTTGTAGTCCCAAAACATCTGGGGACCCAAGGTTGAGAAAGGCTGCTCTACCCCAAGAGAGCCAAATGTAATATTTTATCCTAGAATTGTAGAGTTGGAAGGGAACCCGAGGGTCAGCTAATCCAACTCCCTGCAATGCAGGAAACTAAAAGCATCCATTGCAGAGGTGTCTCCTTTGTAGCCTCTCACATCCTCACACAAATAATCAAGTCATACCGAGAGCTTGGAAGCGAGTGCCCTTAGTAGGACAAAGGGTTGGCAACATTTCTCAACACTGGGGCAGGAGGTTTCTGGTATGTGTGCATGGGACTTCATATTCAACATTTCCTGTTAAAACAGGGGCCAATAATTTGGGGCTAGCTCTGCTATTCAAGCCAAAAGCTGCAGGCCCCTGTAGGGGAACCTGCTGGCTATGGATGCTGCTCCAAGAAGGTGTTCTGAGCGCGGCAAGATTAAATATATGACATATTCATTCTATAAATATTTAAGGCCAGGTCATTTAATGTGGCCAACTGGTTGCTGTAATGGCTTTTGTTTCTTCATTGTGGGCAACTGCCGGAAAAGCAAAGAGCAAAGTTGTTGGTTTTTTATTTATTTATTTAAAAAATGTATTTTACTTTAAAATCACTACTGTGATCTGGGAAGCAAGTCTAATTACCACAACACTTACAGTCCTCGTCTTCATCGTTTAAATCTTCCGGCCCAAAGGTGCCACCAACCTTTTCCTCCTGTGGGCTGTCTGTTAGGACAGAGAGGAGAACAGCAACTGGTGAGTCTCTGCCTATGCCATGCAGTCAGTTCCCATTCTTCTCACTTCCTTCCAGAGAAACAACACTTAAGCCCACCTCCCCCAAATCGGACCTCCCCTTTCCCCACTAGGTAAAGGTAAAGGGACCCCTGACCATTAGGTCCAGTCGTGTCCGACTCTGGGGTTGCGGCGCTCATCTCGCTTTATTGGCCGAGGGAGCCGGCGTACAGCTTCCGGGTCATGTGGCCAGCATGACAAAGCCGCTTCTGGCGAACCAGAGCAGCGCACGGAAACGCCGTTTACTCCTCCGCAAACAAACAACATTGTAAAGCGATGGTTTTAAACTGGCCCTCTATTGCTTCTGTGAAGGCTTTTTAATCCAGAGAACTCACCTTCTGCTGCTTCTTGTTGGGCAGCACCTCTAGACTGAATCAGGATTATGAAGAGCCCTGAAAGACAGAGAGCCCCAGTGTCAGACTTACCATTAATTTATACCTTGCTATTGCTCTGGAGAGCTCAAGGCAACACACATGGTTATCTTTCCCACCTTTCTTTATCCACATAGCTACTTTGGGAGATAGGTGAGGCAGGTCCATGACTAAGAGGGAATTGGAACCTGTATCTGCCCGGTCCTAGTCTAACCCTCTTACACCACACTGGCTCTACTCACCTGCATGTCCCAGCCTTCCCAGAACTCATGGGACAGGTCATTCGGTCCCACCAGGAAATAAAAGCTTTGTGGATCTCACAAACACCTCCATGAGTATTTAATGGAGGCAAAGTCTATCAGTGGCTACTAGCCACAATGGCTATGGCTATGTTCTACCTCCACTGTTGGAGGCAGGATGCCTCTGAAGTACAACAGTTCAATCCCTGTCTAAATCCAGGACACTTATGGAAGAAAGAAAGCCAAGATCTGGAATATCAGCCAGGACTGCCCATCATTCAGAGATAGGGGGATAACATAAGGGAAAGCACACATTTGTGACCAGGTGACCTCTTTAGGAATTCAGCTCTTCATATTATTATATCAGGATGCAATCCTTGGGTCTGGTTCTGTGGCTGGCTCTGAATGAATGGTTATCCAGCCCTTCTTTCCCCTTACTGCACAGCTCTCTTGGAAGCGGTGGTTTCTCAAAGCAGGGCAGAAGAGCCAGTTTGTCTGTGAGAAGAGCCAGTTTCAAGTGATGGCTTACACAACTGCTAACAGATTACAGTGACTCCCATCCTGGCAGCTGAGACAGAACAGGCCTCCAGTCAAAGGCCCTCCAGAATAAAAGGCTGAATTGACAATACCGTAGATTCAAGGAAAGGAGTTCAGTAGCAAGAGGTCCCAGTATTTTTGATTTAATTAAATCGTGTTGTGACCATTTCACTGACTGTCAAGTCATAAATTTATATTTAAAAAATTATATACTGCCTCTCCAGATGTAACTGAACTACAGCTCCCTTCATTCCTGTCCATTGGCTGTGCTGGCTGGGGCTCATGGGTGTTGGAGTGCAACATGCCCCCCCCATGTATGTCCCCCATGTAAACAAACAAACAAACAAACAAACCCACTTAGTCCTTTCCTCTATGGCAAGGAGGCAGTTTCTCCCCTACAGATAGTTAAAGCATGGAATTTTAAGGGCATGAGGCATATTCATTTACCGGTATATTAATAAAGAGAAACAGATGGTTGTGATTTTATTTTATTTTGGTAGATGTCTGCTGCATTTCTTGATTCGCCTTTTAAAAGCTTCCTAACATTTACAAACATTGTGCTAAGATGTTGTTTTATTGCCTCGCATGTGTTGTATTTTTATTCATTGTATTGCAATTCAATCAACACGGCATCTGCAAGCACAACAGATTCTCGTTTCATGCGTATCCAACAATGTTTTTTCTTCTTCTGCTTAGAACCAATGTGCAAATTGTGGGCCAATTGTTTGTGCAGGGTAATAACCAACACAAGCAAGTGGTTAATTTCCAAGAAGTGGTTTCTAGTCTTCAAGCCGCCTGTAGGTTACACTTTGTCACCTAGAAGTCAACATGCAGGGTGGACCAGAGCAGGCTGTGGTTACACAGTGGTATGTGAAATGCTGCCTGCAAGGGCTCCTAGCTACTTTCTTCTCTATTGTTACTTCACAAGTTCTGGCACTCAGCCCCGGTTCAAACAAAAGTCCCGAAAATGTGTCAATAAATAACTTAAGCATATGCAATTATAGAAGCTTGCTTAGCCAAGCCTGGGGCTGCAAAAGAGAGTGGCAAAATCCTCCAGCAATATTAGAAGCTTAGTTGATGATGAAAGACAGGCATTTGATGCTTGGTCCTGGGAAGCCTCAGCAGCGTACAGTACTGGCAAGCACAGACTCTTCCCATCTTCTGCAACCCAATACACAGCTCTATTATTAACAGAAGGTGGAAGTCAACTACGGTACGTGTCCCCCCCCCCCCCCAGAGCAGACCCACTGAAATTAATGCGCATGGTTAGGTCCATTCATTCCAATAGGTCTACTCTGAACAATACTTAGCTGAATACCAACCAGAGCATTTGATGCCTGCCATACTTTCTCTGAGCTCTTTCCAATGCATGGCTGAAACAGAAAATCAAGCTTCTACTTACAGCTAAGAGACCATGATCATCTTCTTTTACAACAGGGTGAGGAAGCTGTAGCGTTCTCCACATGTTGTTGGACTCCAACTCTCATCAGGCCTGGTCAATGGTTGGGGGTGATGGGAATTGTAGTCCATCAACATTTGGAGGTCCACAGGATCTCCATCCCAGGTTCACATTTGCTTCTCTTCTTCCTTCCTCTAACAATTGTATTCAGCAGCTGAAGAAGACTGCTGAAAATTGGTTCTAAATGGGCACTTTTTTGAAGCTCTGGACAGCCTGTGGTAGGTGGACTAATGGTCTGACATGGGACAAGACAGCTTCCTGTGTTCCTATTCCCCAATGATAGCGTGCGTTCATTTCTTTCAACTAATTTACTAGGAAGTTAAATTCTCCAGACAGAATTAAAATGGTGGGATTAAAACCAAGAATCATCTGGGTAGATTAACTGATATTACGTCTTGCCCGAAGTACTAGAGGAAAGCTAGCTTTAGTACTTTATAATTTTACTATATTGTCGCTAAGTATATTTAGGCCTCAAGCCTACATTTGCTTAGTAAGTCCCATTGAACTCAGTGGCACTTCCTTCTGAGTAATTTTTTTCTGAAGCAGAATTTATTCCAAGCATGTATTTTATGCATCTCACATTTGGGTCTTCCAAATTAAAAAATAAAATAAATGTTACTGGAGAGTCAGTCAAATCTTTCAGGCACTCATCTGATTCTGATCTTATTTTTTTCAGCCTTCATTATAGACTCCCCGTTCTCATTTTTATCAATTCTGATTTATATTCATGATTTTTCTACTTCTTGTAATTACAATACACTGTAAGTCCAAGCAGCTTCAACTGAAGAGATAAAGCACATGCTTATCTTTCACTCCATCATGCCCACATTATGTCTCAAATGTCTTATCAATCACATTACTTGCACATTCCTTCATTCTATCATCAAGTTTCTGCAATATATTTTGAAATGAGACCAATAGCCTTATCTTCTTTTTATCTTGCTCTTTCTTCTTGTTCATATCTTCCTCTGTTCCTGTTCCAACTTTTGCTCCCCTTGCACCTCTTGTTTCCTCCTCTAATCTCTTGCCCCTCTTGTTTCCTTTACAAACTTATCTCTCCTAGGTTTCAGATAACATGACAAAAATTATTGGTCAGGGTATATCTTTTGACTGAACAGAAATCTCCAGTTCACTTGCCTTGATTGCTATCACACAGTTGCATGCAGACTGCAAAACAGCCATATCTTTCTCCCTCTTATTACCGGTACTTGCTGGAGAGAAGAAATAAAATTAAAAACACCTCCCATTATGTGTTGTAGAAAGACTTCTTTTGTAAACATCTCTATGCGGAGAGGTTTAGCTTCATTTTTTCATTTTACAGTTATTTTTCCATAAGCAACAGAAAAAAATGAAGGTAGAGAGGGACCCTTTTCTGTGTCAAATAATCCTCTTCAACTCTACCATGGGGACTGACCTCAGAGGTTTGCTAGCTAACACTGGCAATTGTGCTTATCCTGCCAAGGATCAGGCTTAGGCTACCATGCTCAATAATGGAAGGGGAGAAGGCCAGTGCTTTGAGTCAGACCTCAGCTAACAAATAGGTATCACAAGATTCACGTTCCTTGCCTGCCCAGAAGGATTGTCCTTGGCTGTCTTCAAGGTCAGTTGATGGAAACCCTCTCAGTTTCTAGATATGATTAATAATCACACACAGGTTCCACAATCTTCATACTGCAAGATCTACTGCACAGAGCAGGATCAATTTCATTAAGGTGAAAGCATTATTGATGCTTAGCAACATAAAGGTAAAGGTAAAGGGACCCCTGACGGTTAAGTCCAGTCGCGGACGACTCTGGGGTTGCGGCGCATGGTTTTTATTTCTGTTTTTCTGCTTACAACAAACAAGCAATTGGAAGAAGCTGCAATCTTGATCAGAAGTGCACGTGCATTAGGATACCTTGGATCCCGAACGCCCTGGAACTCGGACATTTTGGCTCCTTAACGCCACAAACCCGGAAGTGATAGTTCCAGTTTGCAAACGTTCTTTTGGAACCCAAATGATTTGGTTTCCAAACGTTTTGGAAGTCGAACGAACTTCCAGAATTGATTCCGTTCGACTTCCAAGGTACGACTGTACTCACTACTTTCCCTGCAGGCTGGTTTTCCTATTGAAACCACCCCATCCTAGCTACTTTTTGCCTTGTTAAGGAAAAGTTAGGAGCACCCCTCAGCTCTTATATAATCAAGAAAGAAGGGGGAAAGATCTAGAGGGAAAGATGTGTCCGTCCCCCTTTATGTACAAATGTTTGGTCCATATTGCAGCTTTTTGTAATATGCTGAGTGATGGTGGAAACAACCTCATGAAAAACATTTATTGTGACCAAGCGTCACATGTAATAAGGTGCTTTGGTCCCTCTAAAGCCCTCCATGTTGAGCATCCCCATCGACACATAAGAAATAGCATTTTATCAGACCATGCTAACAGGTGACAATGGATGGCAATGAATTGCATGACTGGAGTGGGAGGTTTTGAATTTGCCTCTCCATCACAGTTGAGTGCATAAGCCTGGAATAGGCTTAACAGTAATAATGAGATGCTGGTGGGTCATGCACTCACATTCTTTCAACAGCTGTAAACAAACTTGCACACAGAACAAAAAGCCAAAAGAGCAGCAAACAATGCTTTCACCAAAATGGCTGCTCTATTCCTTGGAGCGCTTCCTGCAAAAAGAAAATGAACCAGAGGCAAGAAATCAACAAAGCCAGCACGCTAACCCAGCGGCGGAGGAAGCCGCTCAGACACCTGGGGCAACGCGCACCGCCGGGCCTCCGGAGTTTGCCTGTCTCCTCCCACTCAGCCGCCCTACAGCTGGGGGGAGGCAGCGGGTGGACCGTTTGGCGCAGTAAGTGCCGCCCGGCATTTTGTCACACACCCCTCAGTGGTGACACCCGGGGCAACCTGCACCTACCACACACCCCTCCCTCCGCCCCTGCGCTAACCCTATTTCCTTCTCAAGCTTTTATTTGACAAGCGTGGCACATCCTCAGGACCTAAATGCTGCCCAGACACTCTGTTCCCTGAGACACTGGTAAGAGAATTGTGCTTTGCAGACCCCTTCTGGGTCACAACCCCTTGCCTCCACCTCAGTCATTCCAGTCAAGCAGCAAGTAGATCTTGGACCATGGGGACCTATTTGAAGTACTTAGCATTCATTAAGGTCGTGACTGAGTCAACATACCAACAAGACAGCATCTTCTTTCTTTACACTGCACTAGTGCACAACAATGTAAGGTAAAAATGCAATGCATGTATTCAAGAGAATAAGAGATATTCCACAGGAATGAGGAAGAGATGGCAGCAAACAAACTCATTACACATATGTGCACACAGAGAGAGCAATTTGAAGATGGAGGTATAACTGGTTGCTAGATTGCCTGTCCTGGAAGTACAGTAAGCCCTTGCCAAGGTAAGAAAACTCGTTGGGACTCCTCCCTGTTTGGTGTTGGCCCCTGTTGTAGAACCAGCCAGCTATGGACATAGATCACCTCTCACAGCTGTATTTTCCATTATCGTAACCTTTGTTAGCAACTCACCTCTCCAAGATCGAATTTCTATGCTCCTCACAAAAAACCCTGGGAGTATGGAAAACCAGTCCTGCCTTTCTACCCTGCTTTGTATCTCCAGCGCCACACAAATATCTAACACGTATTACTTTCTAAACAAAGCAACGCAATCATTGTTCTTGAAAATGGTGACTTAATTGGGAATGCCAAAGGTAAGATAATATGCAGGGCTACCTGAATCAAAACGAACTCTAGGAGAAAAGTTTCGTACAATGTATGAAATGCAATCTGTCAGAATCAGTATTATTTCATGTAAGAATGCAACAACAACATTCAAAACAGTTTTTAAAGCTAAAAAAAGGAAAAGAAAGTAAAAAGATACATGGGGGTGGGGGAGAGGAGACATGTTGCACTCCAACACCCATCAGCCCCAGCTAGCACGGCCAATGGACAGGAATGAAGGGAGCTGTAGTTCAGTAACATCTGGAGAGGCACAGGTTTCATCCATGCTATATTCCATAGGTAAAATTTAGCAGTGCACAAAAATAAATATTAGGAATAAAGGGTCCAGGAAAGCTCCCACTTCAAGCATATAGGCATTTCGGCTTCCTCGATAGCACAGCACAACTGCCCCCACCCCCAATTCCAACTCTTTCCTTAGGATCTGAAGGCCTTGCTGAGGAGGAAACGATCCCCTCCTCTGAGGTGCCATCTGCATCCTTTGTGCCTAGACCAGCACCCAGTGCCAGGAATGGTCTCCAAGGAACAACAGCAAAAATCTCTCTTAGGGCCTAAGAAAAGGAATGTGCATTTCAAAAGTCAGTAAGCCTTATTGAGGCAGTAAGTTTGAAAGGTAAACCTCACTTCCAACAGGAATGGTGGCAGAGAAAGCCTGAGTCACTCATGCTTCCCCCCCTCCACTTTCAGGCCTCATGTGAAAGTGTGAGATGCACACAAACACAAACACACACCCCGCCCAGATACCCATCCTCCTGAAGCAGAGCAAGGCTTCCCCTTCCAGCTCTTCTGGGGAAATTCTGAAGCAACCCAGAGGTGACAGGAAAGAGAAAGTTCCGCCTCCTAGTTCTGCAGAAAGGAAAATGTGGTTAGCCACCTTAGGGAAACAGGGAGGCAATGCCACACAGAGAGAGAGAGCTGAGGAGCTCTGCCTACACATTTATTGTAATTGCAAATGTGTCAAGATTTTGGGGTGAGGAAGAGGTCAGTGGGACTTGATCAAGGGGACAGTTGGTAAAACGGACTAGGCCGGCCTTCTTTGGAGATTCCACCGGAGTAGTCAGAGGGGAAGGCAACTTGTACCTCCAGCACCACAGAGTTCTCCTACTCAAGCAGTCGTGCCTGGAAGCAGATCTGCTCTGGAAATAGCAACACCATGCCCCTTTCCCCCATCAACGAAGACCAAGTCTGTCCCCACAAGAGGTTAAAAATGACTTGCATGTCTCTGTCCCTCCCTGGAAGTCCCCCAAGGCTAGTTTTGTTCAGCTGGGTTTCATTTCTGAACTTTCAGGGAGACTCGCTGTGCTTTTCTCAACAATTCCTCTCCCCCCCCTCTATTCCACCACAAACTGGCAGGAGGGGCAGTGAAAATATACCGACAAGCCTCATACAGCCCAGTCCAGCGCCTTGGGGCCCAATTGTAACACCCTGAAGCTCTTAAGGAGGTCTTTTGCTTCCTCCACATTTCAGCAACAGGTATATAGATAGGTTTGAACTGCCATAACAAATTGAAGGGGGAAGAAAAGCACATCACAAGGAAACGACTAAACGACTAAACAACAAAGTTCTGCAAAAGTGGGAAGTTCATGACTGACAGGCTTCCTGCACCGCAAGACGTCAAGAGCTATCTAGCCAACAAGGTGGGAACAGGCTGAGTAAGAGTAGTCCTAAACTGACCTGTGGAAAATTAAAAGTAGCAGGTGCTAAAGAGCTGGTTAACACTAGATGCAAGACAAATTTGGCAGGCAGCTGGAATGCTCCAAGGAAGCAGATGTATGAAAGAGACATTGGAAATGTCAAAAGACTTTGCCTGGCCTGAATTAGTGATGCATTTTTCAAAATGTCCATTGACCTGGGCTGTGTGCACACCATACATTAAAAGAGCATCCCTCAGAAGAATCCTGGGAAATGTAGCTCACCCCTCAAAGAGCTCCCATTCCCAGCACCCTTAACAAACTGCAGTTCCCACAATCTTTTTTGGCGGGGGCCAATGTGCTTTAAATGTACTCAATATGTGCAATATGATGCTCTGTAGTACCAGTTATCTATAATCGCATGTGGGGGAGGGGACCCCAAACTGCAGAAAAGACTCAACGCTTTGTGTGTAAACACCTAGTTTGTCACGAAGAGAGTCACAAGGGTTCTGGGTAGTAAGTGATCTTATCTTCTCAGAAGTTCTCAAAACTGCATGATGCAAGTAACGTCAACAAAGAAAAAGAAAATATCACAGCTGCAGCAGAAGTTGTGACATGATGTGGAGGGCCCTGGGAACTCAGCAAGGAGCTTTTGCACACATTCTTCCGCCCATGTCTGAGAGGAAGACCCTGCCAATAGGACCCTGGGATTAGTGTGTGGACCTGCATCAACTGAGGTTCTGGTACCAGATGATAACAGAACAGCCACTGCTGCAATGCAACTTCCAGTTTTACTTTGAGCAAAGGCCGCATTTGAAACACTAGTACAATTCAGTAAGTGTGTTAAGGGTGCTAAAAGTTGCCAGGAGACTCCTCACAGAGCCTACAATTCCCAGCACCCTTAACAAACAACAGTTCCCAGGATTCTTTGAGGGAATGTGCGGATGTGATCAGAGTATTTTTCCCCCCGTAAGGCTGTAGAAGAAGAATCAGTATAGTTTTCATTGCTAGGCAACCAAGCTCTCCTTCCTATTGTCAGGGCAAATACAATGAGCAAGTCAGGAGGGCTTGTAAAGCAACAAAACAAAACAAAAAAGGTAACAGACAAGAGGAGAAGATTTCTAAGCCAGAAGATGAGGGGGAAATCCAGGCTACTCAGCGACCACAGTTGGCCGAGTTCAGTGGGCTGCAAAGAACTGGCACATAGTTCCAAGGATGAGAAAGAATAATGACTCTGGCACTGATGCATGCTTGAAATGCAAGGCTAACTCTGAGCATGAATGATGCTGCTCGTGATAACCAAATGTCCCAGTTTACTGGGAAAGAATTCAAACGTTGCTGAAGGGCACATCCGTCTCTAGGTTGTGGTCTACAAACTGATTAAGTCCAAGTACTCGATACAAACCAAAAAAGAATCCAACTGGTTTCAAACCTCCCAAGCTGCGCTCAACTGTGCTTCTTTATATCACAGACTTAAAAGTACCGGTAGCTTAATCTTCCTGCATTGGAGGTCATTGGGCTATATGACCCTCGGAGCCCCTTTCCAACTCTACAATTCTATGATTCTGTTCCTGCTCTCTGGAGAATTCTGGATGCTGGAGTTCTGCGCGAGGGGTAGGGTGGGGGGACAGGTGAGTTCTTAGCACCATCAACAGATGGCAGATCATGAAGGTTACTGGTGTAAAGCAAACACACTTTTGGAATTCAGGGGCTGGAGTGGAGAAGAGTCACGGGGAGAAACACACAGGGGGAGGTTATAGGGATTACTTCATGCCACTCCAACTTCTCCCTGCCCAAGTACCCCCCTCCTAAAGCAGCATATGGGCAACAGAGGCATTATTATACATGTTTGTGTACAACATGTAGCTAAGCTCAGAACTTGCAGTGTAGAGATTCCCTCCCTCTCTGGCCCTGGCCCAGTGTCTATAGCTGTAGCCTTTTCCGTAGAGAAGTTTTCTCCCGTTAACCAAATAACCTTGTACCCTAACCGCTCAGATTCATCATTTCCCTGTTGTCAATTTAAATTTCAGGTGACCTGGGAAATGTCATCCAAGGCAAATTGAAGTTATGAAAGCATAGTGGCAACTATTTAATAGGTCCTATTTGTTCCCACTTTGCATGCTAACCTGTAGTTAGTGCTGGTGCATGTCCTGGATTGCATTTATTTGGCTGGCTAAACACACAGGGATTGTTAACAGGGTCAGCTCACAATATCGCTAGCTTACAGCATATGCATGATATGCACATATAAGACTGGGATTTCCCAGTGCTAACACAGCACTAAATAATGTACCCGAGAAAAGCAGCTGCAGATGTCAGAAAGCCCTAGCGGAAACCACCGGGCCACACATTTCCATAGCATGCAGCAGCACCATTGGGGCTTTTGATTCTGTTTGATGAACCACAACGCAGCCACTCAAAGATATGAGGGTTGTAGGGAAATTAGGGCCAACAGGCTGCTAGAAGGAAAGCAGGTTTGCCAAGCTGAGCAAAAATAAGCTCTTCTTGAGATGACTCCATTCAGCTCCACAGCAGATTGTAACTGACTAGCTTACCCCTTTTCAGATCCAACTTGGCTTGGAGCTGCCACCTCCCCCCCTTTTTTTTGGCAGGGCTCTGGTTCCTTTAATGGTTGAAGGGCAAGCAGATCCATCTTCATCTACCAAAGCAGCTACAGGATGCAAAGGTTTCAGCCTGGTGAAGACTCACTGCAGGTCTCTTGCCCAATAACCAACAAAAAAAGTTCTTGAGTCAGCCAACTCAGTCTGTGAAAATGTCTTTTATATTTTCTTTTAAATTGATTATTTATTTGAAGGGTTCACTGAGCCAAATGCTTGACTCATTGCTATCCCTAGTCTACCCTCTCTGTCTTTGTCCTGGAAAGTTATTTCCAGGAAAGTTATTTGAGGGGTGCATTTCTTTGGGAGGATTCAGTGTGAGCTGGGATTACCTTCATTCTTCTTTGCTGGTGGGTAGAATGTGGTGAGAACAAAGCTGATCGATGAACATAAGAATAGATTGCTGGACTTGGCCAGTGGCCCATTGAGTTCAGCATCCTGTTCTCACAGTGACCAACCAGATGCCTGTGGGAAGCTTACAAGAAGGACCTGAGCAGAGCAGCACTCTCTGTGAATGACATCACACCACAAATGTAGTACAACAGCACTCTTCCCTCCCATGGTTTCCAGCAACTGGTATTCAGAAGTATGCCGCCCTCCACAGTGGAGGAAGAACATGGTGGACTGGATACGTTTGTGGGGTCACCCACATGTAATGCCAAGCCAAAGAAGAAGCAGGCATAATCCTCACTATGTCCCCTGTTCGTTCACCAAGATGAGGGGATCCCAGATAGCAATTTACAGGAAACAATCTGAAACACCTGTTTCATATGAACCTAGGAAACAATATTCCTATTCCTCTCCCAGAGCAGTTTAAACAATCAATCCCTTTTCATGGGGACTCTGGGAATTGATTCTCTGGGATGGGAATAGGGGCCTCCTAACAGCTCTCAGAACTTTTAACAAACCACATCTCCCAGAATTCACTGTGGAAAGCAACAGCTGTTTACAGTGGTATCATAGAGATGTATCATGAGAATACACCCTGGTCAAGAACACAATACATTTGCCATTCCATTTTTCATACTGGCATTCCGACCTTGGGGTGGGGTGGGGGAACCCAGCAAAACTTTAAATAGAAAAGGAGAGACTGAAAGCAGCATTTGCACTTTTTTGTTATGAATAAAACTCTCAGTATTTCATCTCTCAGTATTTGTTCTTGTCATGAGAGCAAATCGAAAGGGAAGCAGTGGTGGGCCATGTGAACCCACAGGGAGAATCACAGGGGAGGCAAAGGCCAGAGAAGAGCCTGCTACACGTAGTAATACTCCCCTGACAATCAAGAGTTTGGACCTGTGCTAGTTTGAAAGTTAGGGAGTGAGTTGGCTGGCTCTGCTTACATTCTTTGAAAACGTCTTAACAACACCAATTAACATGACAAAACCCATGCTAGTTAGTCATTTGCCAGATCTGCTTGTGCTAAGTGGAAACAAAACAAAACAAAACAAAACCCTTTTTTAAAGCTGGCATACATAAGCTCTTCATGCACTCTTCATACTCCCACTACACTTACCATCCCAGCCAGTTGATGAGTTACTTGCACAAGAATTGCTGCCTGTTTTTCACACTGTGGCTTTTATTACTGAGGAGTAAGCCCCATTGAATGCAGGGGGGGTTATTTCTCAGTAAACACGTAAACACAGGCATCTTGGAGTATTTAGCAGCAGAATTCATAGACTCCTGTGACTTACACATCCTCATTCATACAGAGCTATGGCTGTAAGGTGAATTGGCTTGGTGGTGATGCGAGAAAAGCTTCCGTTTACAGTGAGAAGGACAGAGGCTTCCTGGTGGGAAAACTGAAAGTTCGATGAGCATCTTAGAAGGAAAACTCCATGCCTAGATCTGCTTATAAGCCCAGGCGCACTGTTTCATTCATTGTAAATACACACCACTTGATAATGAGCCATCAAACTCCAGGAGGAAAGGCAGAGGAGGGTCAGAGTAGCTATGGAATCACTGTGTAACCCACTTGGCAAGTCTGATTCATTTCCTGAGCTGAGTGATGTGAAGAAAAGAGAACTAACAAGCGGTATGTGGAGAAACCCAGATGCTTCTCCCACCCACACGGCCTGTTTTTAGCATAATTTACTCCTGGGCAGGAAAAACAAGAACCGCAGTATCCACAAAGCTGCCAAAGAGATACTTCCTTTTGCAAGAGAGGCTGGAAGACATTGTGAGGCCACCTGCATTATAAGGCCCACACTGCATTGCGTTATATATGAATAAACTATGGAAGGCCAAATCCGGCTAGGCTGCTACAATGGCAGGCCAAGAGTGTTGCTGTGTGTTAGTGACAGATCTGTCATTCTCCCTCTTCCCAGGCCAGCCCACACTTCCTCTCAGTGGAAAACATTCCCTAACAGAATTGCTGCAGATCTACACTACCGGTAGCTACAGAGCTGGCACCATTTATATACCGGTAAGTAGTCAGATCAGCTCTTGAGTTGATTCATTGAGTTACTTAAGTCAACACAAAAAGCCATTATCCTGAAAGGAGACATTCACATTCCGCCCTCTTTTTCCGGCCTCCTTGCCCATTACAAACATAAGAAGAGCCCTGCAGGATCAGGCCCATCTAGCCCCAGCATCCTGTTCTCACAGTGGCCAGCAAGATGCCTGCAGGAAGCCTACAAAGATGGACCTGAGAGGAGCAGCACTCTCCATGAATGACTACACTACAATGTAGTGATCTGGAAACTACTGAAGCGAAGCTGGCTCGTAAGATTTCATTCATGCCTCCGTTCAAGAGGGAAATCCCATCCTGAAAGTGAGACATCGAGTCACAACAAAACAAGTCTTTTGCAGCTGATGCCATGGAAATACCCAGCAGCCACCCCCCACCTTTCCTTTTTGAATGAGTGGGAGGCCAGGGCTCATTTTCCTATTCAAGATCGCAATACTTCTCCCCCACCTCACATTCTTAGCCATGTGGATGCTGACTAGATTCAGCTGTTCCCCTGGGCCTGGACACGCCATGTGAGCAGGTGTGGCAGACATCAATCCAGGCGCTGGAAATAGCATTTGAGTCCCGACGTCAGACCTCTGGCGCTGGCGGGTATTTCCTGCTGTTATAAATTGGCAGCCGGCAGGGAGGCGTTCTGAATTCTTTGCGTTTCAAGCCTGCGACATTTGTGTCCGAAGTATAGCAGCGGTCAGAAAGCAGGGCTTGACATAAAACTGCTTCCCAACTCGTGCGGCTGTTCTCGCAGGTAGGGACAGAGGAGAAAATCAACTCAAGTTTGCATTTAAAGGCAAACTTACTTAATCTGCAGGGCTTGCTGATCAGAAGGTTGGCGGTTCGAATCCCTGCAATGGGGTGAGCTCCCGTTGTTCAGTCCCTGCTCCTGCCCACCTAGCAGTTCGAAAGCATGTCAAAGTGCAAGTAGATAAATAGGGACCGCTCCGGCGGGAAGGTAAACGGCATTTCCGTGTGCTGTTCTGGTACGCCAGGAGCGGCTTTGTCATGCTGGCCACATGACCCGGAAGCTGTACGCCAGCTCCCTCGGCCAATAAAGCGAGATGAGCGCCGCAACCCCAGAGTCGGACACAACTGGACCTAATGGTCAGGGGTCCCTTTACCTTTACTTAATCTGCACCAAAACAATATGGGAACCCAAAACTCAGCTATCCTCCAAAATTTGCAGTTCTCAAAATGTTGTAATGTAGTTCGCCAGCCAACCAATGTTTATAAAAAATACATATATTAGGGGAAAATATGCATAAAAATGAATATATTGGTGAAAAAAACATGGAACAATGCATTATCATGGAAAACAGCTTGCGAAAAATATGTAAATTAATCAAAGCCACACACAAAAATGTGTTTGTTAGGAGAAATTCACATTAAGATGCTGGATAATTGTCATGAACATTTTTTTAATTACCATACCGGTAAAAAAAGTCACTGATTGCTGCAGAAATGTGGAGAAATGAATTTAAGATAAAAAGAGGGAAACGGAGAGAACCGAAATGAACAGGTCCTTCCATTCCTACTTCCAAGATCTCACATCTAGAGTTGTCAACTTTTCAACACTCTTGCTACAGCTGTATCTTAACAGCAGCCTGGTGTATATGTGAGCAAGAGACGCTTCCTGACGGCTGCTAATTTGATGTAGGATTCAATGGCACAGCAGACAATTCAGGTTGCACAATTAAAGTGGATTTGCCACTACTGCGCAATAAATCTGCCTCCCCTCCAACCCCTGCAAAATTTTGGCAAAAAGCAAAGTGACAGGAAAACGTACTGAAAATATTGCCTGATGGCAATATCCCTGCAAACAAAATCAGAGTGAATGCTCAAAAAAAGTTGTCTGACCTCTCTGCAAACTTCATGCAAACAAAGCTGGATGGATGCTCAACAAACAGGTTGTCTAGTAGAAGGAACCTGTGTATCTCTCCTTGCACATCAAGTTGCTGTTAAAAGCACAAGAGCAAGCCACACTAGTTTTTTTTCTTCTGATCACACTAATGTTCCCCCCCCCCCTGATTAGCCACACTCTCCGTTGAAAATCAACCAGTTTTTGCTTTCATGTCTAGTAGCAAAAGAAAATGCAATGTTGTTGGTGGTGAAGGGGATGCTATACATTACTTGCCTGACTACCGGTATGAACATTGCCTGTCATATACATAACCCTATGACTCACCTGTCTGCCACTTTGGGCTATTCAAGAGTGGCATGTGGCTTCCCAGAATCAGATGTGCAAAATCAACTCATCAAAGCTCACGCACAGCATCCCAAGCTGAGACCCTAAACACAGTTCTTTTGGGGGGGGGGAGGAAACAAACATATACACTTTCCAAAATGAAGCATCTTAAAAATTTGTTATCTTAGGTTGACATCAGATAGTATTGCATTCATTGCAAGTTTTACACACACAAACATGCATGCTCCATGCCTGGATTTTGTTGTAGTAGCCCGAAGTTAAGCTACACCCTGTGTTGGACAGTCTTAATTCTCAACAGCAACATTTGTTGAGAGCAGAATCTGAGATGGATGGAAATGTGTCCAGCTCATTACCAAACAGTGTGGTCCAGAAACAGCATCTAGATCTACAGTACTTGATACTCTGGCCAGGAGAGACATCATGATTGATGGTCACTCCTATAGAAACCAAGCCACAGTTTAAAAACAGGACTAGACTTCAGACTATAACAAAAGGCGCCCAGGTTGGAATTTTTGGCCCATGTTTTCTATGGAGTGAAGAAGCCCAGTCATTCCTAAAGCAAGTCTGATGTCACCCACCCCACCCCCTAGATGTCACATAGCTGGCAGGACCAACTAGGGTCAAAGAATGTGAAATTCCAGTAAAGCTTCAACATGAGAAATATCAAAATACTCCTTAAAGTAGAAAATAAATTCTTCCTGGCTTGTGTCATGGGCCCACTCAACTGTGTCCTGACTCCTGACTGATGCCAAGAACATAGACCTAGCCATGGGAAGAGAGTGGTGCCTAGTGGGTCAAACTAGAGGTTAGCATGAGAAACCAAGACTCTTGGCTTCTCTCTCCTCTCATCTGGTTGCCCATTCTGTGCCTTTGTCGACTCTGATAACCTATACAGGACAGGGCAGTGCCTCCAAAGCAGATCTAATGGGATTCTGCTTTTACTTTTTTAAGGAAGTGGAAACAGCAGAGGGTGAAGAACACAAAGAAGGCAGCAAGTCTCAAAAGTGGACTACAACAGGAGATTTACAGTGCAATCATATAGATGTCTACTTGGAAGAAAGTCCCACTGAGTTCAGTGAGACTCACTCCTAGGTATGTGTGCATTTGGTTGGATTGCAACAAATAACACATTTTACAGCGCAGGCATGTGTGTCTACTTAAAAGTAAGCCACACTGAGTTTAGTGGGACTGACTCCCCGATGTGTGCATAGGGTTGCTATAGCCTTTGGCTGTGTACATTCTCCCGCCCACTCTGCGTTCTGTGTACTCCCACAGCTGGTTTGGGAAGTGGCTTACACACAATGTTAACCATATTCCATATCTACAGTATGCTATGGTTTCCCTCCAAACCAACTTTGGTCCAAATTGAGAAAAAGAACGACCAAGCTGTGTTTTAAGCCAGTAATGTGTATGCAGCCACAAAGAGAGTGAGAGAGCCCAAGGGTGTGTGTTTCACGTTTGTTCCTTAATGTTTTCGTTATTAAGCTGTCTGATGCTTATTATGTAGCCATGTGTTTTGTGTTCCTTGTTTTAATTTATGTCTCAACAGATCTGATTGCAAGTGTCTTGTTTCCATATAAGTCTTTCATTTTTATTTAAAAGTACTACCTTTCAGTAAAGATATAGAAAGGGTAGTTAACTGCAAAAAACAGGCTTTGTCAAGATCAAAATGCCCAGTACTGTTATAACAACTTGTGCTACATTTCTGTTTAAAGTCTGATGGTTTTCAGAACCATTATAATTTGCATTTCTGAGTGGTTACCCTCATTTTTTGAAATTATGCACGGCTAATTTAAGTACTGTGTATTACGCATTCCAAGGCATTCGCCGTACAATATTTCATTAGATATAATACTTTACCTGTTACCAAATATTATTCATTTAAATCATTAAAAAAAGAATGATTGAACTACTAATTATTTCATTATATCTGTATGCGAAGATTTCGCAGTTGCCCCAATAAAGTTTTATAGAAATTAATCTTCTATTGTGCTTCAACAACTTTTCTAACTTGGCATAAACTTACCCTACTGATTGTGCTTCATATGTTCCCAACCACTTTATAAATATTAAACCTTAGTGGTTAAAAGTATGAACTAGGTAAAGGTAAAGGGACCCCTGACCGTTAGGTCCAGTCGCGGACTCTGGGGTTGCGGCACTCATCTCGCTTTACTGGCCGAGGGAGCCGGCATACAGCTTCCGGGTCATGCGGCCAGCATGACTAAGCCGCTTCTGGCGAACCAGAGCAGCGCACAGAAATGCCGTTTACCTTCCCGATGGAGCGGTACCTATTTATGTACTTGCACTTTGATGTGCTTTTGAATTGCTAGGTTGGCAGGAGCTGGGACCGTTGCGGGGATTCGAACCACCGACCTTCTGATCGCCAAGCCCTAGGCTCAGTGGTTTTAGACCGCAGCGCCACCCGCGTCCCATGCATGAACTAGGTAGCTTGGTTCAAATCTCAGCTACGTGATTAACTCACTGGACAGTCTAGACCCAGCTAGATGACCAATGGTTACAGATGACAGGAGTGGTAGTTCAGCAACAGCTGGGGGCACAAAAGGTTCCCCTCACCTGGCCCAGGCATACACAAGCTACTCTGTCTTTGGCTCTCAGCCCCCTAAGATGTTTCTTGAGAGCTTTCTTCTATCAGGTAAAGCAGCTGATGGTGGCTTGAGGTTGAGGGGAGGACACCCAGGTTGGGGGAGTCAGAAAACCCCCTCATGCATAATGTGTTTAGTCACCTCAAGAAAGATGTGTGTACCTCAGGGCTTGTACTTCTCCACACAAGAGGGGGATTAGGATTGCCCCAAGATTCTTCGTAGCATGGAAGAGCTTTACAATAACATGTTGGCCTATACTGAGGCTTCCTTCTCACACCTGCCCAGAACATGTTAGGCACATGGGTGGTGAAGGGCCCAGCCCTGCTCCCCCATTCCCAATGCATGGAGTGACCTCATTTGCCAAAGGATGGCCCAAGACATTTTGCTGCCTGAGGCGGACGAGTTCAACCCGCTCTCAATGCACAAAAAATAATAACGGCACTTCCAGACTGCTGTTTTTGGGTGGGATTCAATTCTTAAACAACAAACCCACTTCTCCTCCCACAAAAAAATCCAGACTTTTTGTGATAAGGAAAGCAATGGGAAAACACACCAGGATAACAATTACTTGATGAAACAAACAGATCAAATCAAATGCTCAATAAACAACCAACAGAACATCCACACAAACTTTGTGCAAACAAATCAGGATGCCTGCTCAATAAACAGCTCAGCTGGAAGCAACCCTGGGCTGGCAGCTGATTCTTACTTCCAGGTGGTAATTAGGCAGCATCCTCCACCAACATTCAGGTCTGCAGGCTGGTTTGGGCAGCCCAGGGCAGGCAGGCAGGAGTGGCACCCACATCTCCATCTTCCAATACCTCAGCACCATCCACTGCTTAAAGCTGCCCTGGCAGTCTGCCTAGTGGTAGGGCCGGCCCTGGTTCTATCACTCCTCACGAGGCAGGGAACTGAGGCCCTTCCCAACCACAGTCTCCCCTCCAAAATCAGCGATCCCCAGCTGCTTTCTCTCTTTCACACACACCTGCGGCCGCTCTCCTTCCTGACTCGAAGCTGGGAGAGCGGGGTCGAGAGCTGAGGAGGGGATCAAAAGCAGGGGATCTCGCCTGCTCAACCCGACGCCTCCCTCGGGCCCCCGAGAAACACCACGTCTAATGGTGCCCTGTCATAGTAGCGCAGGCTTACAACACCGGGGTTTTGCAACTGTTCCTGGGACAATGTGCGTAAAGCGCTGGGGTGGGGGATGACTCCAAGTCACTTTCCTAATTGGAGAATATCAGTTTTTTGTTTTTTTTAAAAGCAACGGTAGCCTGCTCTGCGAAATGAAAGAAATCCTTTGGCTTCTGCTGCTACCGCGGGAATTTATATTTTCCAAGTGCCTTGGCGATGCACTTGGGGGATAAAAGAGAAAAAGGCGGCAACGGCATTTGCACACCAACGCGGAGTTAGCGCAGCCGAAGAGAGGAGCGTCGCTCGGGGAGTTTCTCTTAACACAGCCCCTGCGGAGGCGAAGGGAAGCGAGCCCCCGAGGCAGCGAGAACCGACTCTCGCCTCCCCGCAGCAGCAACAAGTCCCTGGGAGATGCAGGTGGACTAAAACCCCGGGCACGCGTTCAGACCTGCTGGTGGCAATTCAAGATGCGGCCACGAGCCTAGCCGGATCTGAGTGTGGGGGCCAAGCCACGCAGGGCTCCCCGACTCCGGGGGACTCACCTAAGGCCAGCCGGAGCCGCGAGGAGAGCGCCATGCTCCTGCTAGACGAGCGCGTAGGGCGGGGAATGCCGGGTGCTGCGAGCGAGAGCTCTGGGCCGGCCAGAAAGGAAGAGAGAAGTGAGACGGGGCAGGGCAGGGGGCGGCCTCTACTCCCGCCCAGACACGCCCAGACACGCAAGGGCCGGGCAGAGAGAGGGGCGAGAGGCATCGCCCAGGCTGGGATCCAGCCGAAGCCGCCTCCTCCTCTCGCAAGGCATGGCAGCTGACGGGGCGGGGGTGATTGGGGGAAACGTGTCTGGACCCGGGCCAGGGCTTAGTGCTAGAATAACGTGGTCTCTCCAGTCCGGGCCACGGCTCAGCCCTCGCACACGGGGGAGAGAGCAGCCCTGGGCGACGCTTTCGGCTCACCGCTAACTAGCCGTCGCGCAAGGGTCATGCAGGGCTTCCCTGGAAGGAGGTTGAAAGTGAGGCGCCTCTCATTTCCATGCTGAAGTATGGCGGGTGGCTGCGTCTGAGATATCGGTGATTATGGGGCTGAAATGTTTTGTACCTGAAAGAAGAGGAGGCACGGCCTCGTTTTAAAGGAATGCTAACTAGAAGAGGTTTGACCTTGGCCTACTGTGCTTAACTGGATTTCCATCTTAGGGTGTGGGAGGCTTGAAAAAAAGATCCTACCCTGCTTTACACAGCAGCTTGTTTCTCTCCCCTTTTCTCTTGGACAAACAAAAACCGTGTTAAAAGCAGGCCTCTGCGTTCACTAACCAAATGCCATGGGTTCAATCCCTGGCATCTCCAGATAAGACTGGGACATGGGAATGTCCCTCCTCTGAAATCGTGGAGAGCCAAGAGACGCTGCTGGTCAGTGTCAACAGTATTGCACTAGATGGGCAGCGAACGATCTAAGGTAGCGTCCTATGTTCCTAGAAGGATCAAGGACTGCTTTGTACAGAGGAAAAAGGTGACTTTTTCTGGTTGCAAGTATTTGCAGAAACAGATGCAGAATCAGAAGCCAGAAGGAGAACTGGCAAGGTGCTTGACCCTCATAAAGTACAAAGGTTGGGGTTCTTTCATGTTGATGGAAATACTTGGTCCTTCATCACAAGGGATGCAGAGGTGCTGACCCTTTCTGCTTCCTGCCATACCTTCCTCGGCTCTGTCACTCACTTCAGGCACTTTTCTTTTTTTTTTTTTTTAAATAATTTTTATTAATTTTAAAATTTTATAAACATAGAACATTACATTTCGGTCAGGATTCATTACCCCCCACCTCTCACCATGGGGAGTTATTTAATCTTACCCTCCCTCTCACGGAGGTAAACCCATTCATTATTTCCCCTGACCTTAAACTAAACATTATCTGGCTTCGGCCTAACCCTCTTCTCGGGTAGACCACTCTTAGTTACAAAACATAATCATAGTGACTTCCTCCGCACCTCCCCAGTGGCTGCATTAAACAAAACATAATTCTGGTTCAGGTACATAGATATACTAAACATATCTTTAACATTATTTCAAAACATAATTCTAGCTCAAATACAGTATCTTAATTCTTATTTCCCCTCATCTTCTAGTTCCAACCTCCGCGTCCTCCTCCCAAATCTTCTATAAGTTTCCTTCTGACTCCCCTTAATCTTCAGGCTCCTAACTTCGAAAGATCCTAACATAATCCTAGCTCAAAACCATGTCCGGCGTAAATACTCAAAATCCGCAAATATAATCAGTCCCAGGTTACCCACCTGCCCTGCTCAGCCCTCCCCTCGCCTTTCCCCAGTCCAAGCCCAAGTGCTTGCTTGCAGTTGGGCTCCATCATCTCTTTGTCTTCTCAGCTGTTCCAACTCCCAGTTTTTAGAGAAATTCTTCTTCTCCTTCATTGGTGTCCTCTTACGTCGAAAAGAGTAGACTTTTGTAGATGTTGTTTTCTTAATTCTTTTCTCAAGTCCAGCTATCTTGCGCCGAGAAGGAATTTTCTTGCGGCGAGGCTTGTCTTTAACCTTGAGGGGGATTTCTCCCCCTTCCATCCTTTGTGCAGCTGGCATGACATCACTGTTGTTTACGTCTCCTCTCATTCTTGCAGTCTCCGCTTGGAACTCCTTTCTCAGTTCCCAGATTTTTTCAAGGACCTTCTTCCAGCCTCCATTTTCCAAATCATCCTCCATTTTCAAAGACATAGTTGTACAAAATTCCACACCGAACCAAATCCAAAGCCAAAATCCAAATTTCCACCGCAGAGTCCAACAGGTCCGATTCAGATCCTCTAGCTGTCAAAATTGTTAGTTAGTTGCCCCCCCCGATCAGGGGTGTCAAAAGGATCGAATCTCTGTTGCAAAGCCAAATTCCGTTACAGTTTCAACCGCATCGGTAATAAAGTTCCTGATTTAGTGCCACAGTAGCAAGGGACGGACCTCCGTAAATTACATCCCTATACTTCACCAAATTAGTCCAAATTCTTCAGTACTGTCCTAGTACTCACGTTTAAGGTATCCAATCTTGTCCTTTTGCGGAGAAATCAGCGCGCTCAGATGGGAAGGGCTCGCAGCTTCAGCCCGACGGGCAATGGCGATCCGAGGAGCTCCGTCTCCCCGCGTCTCACACGGCGGCCTCTACTGTGGTCACCGTGGGAGTTGGAGAGACGTTAAGAGCTATAGCCGGATCAGAAGGTCCCGGGATCAACCTCCCGGGAGTTTTGGGGGCTGCGTCGCTGTCGCAAGCACCCCTTTAAGCCGGTCGGGTCGGGGAATGCCAGCAGCGGCATGTCCCCCGACCTTCCCCTCCGGCGCGCCGACCGGAAGCCTTTTCTTTTCAATAGGAAGGGGACAGTGATCAATACATTGCAGAAGCCATTTGAATTTTCCACACACAAGCTACTCTGTTTCAAACACCCAGTTCTACACCTTTCCCTGTCCAGTAGACATACATGCACAATGCAGGCATACATCTCTAGACAGACGGGTGGGGAAATCACCATACAAGGGGTGGGGAAGATGCCTTAAAACTGGGTGGGTTGGTTAAATTCTGGTTGCCTGGCAGCCCACATCAATAGTATTCTGGTACTTTAAAACATGATGCACCCTTATAATTGCACAGCATTTTAGTTCAGTTTAGTTTTGGTCCTGCATTCCCATAAAAACAAGGTCAGTTACAGTCAATTACAACAATACTCAAAACCTTAAGCTGTATTCAAAACATTTACACAGCACTTCCAAGAATCATGAATATGATACAAAGCGAACACTGACCAACTGGAGTTTTACCAGGTCTGTGACCATATAATAAAAGTTGTTAGTGGTGTTGGTGACCAACTAAGAACAGGAGACAAACTGACACCAACCTTATATACGAATGCTATATAAAAAATAGAAACAAAAGACCATGCAATCCAAAAGACAGTGAAAAGCCCACTTAAACAGGAAGCTGTACCTTTCTCCCTGAATGTCTACAGGCTAGAAGTTAAGGTAAGTCTATCCAGGCAGGGAGTTCTACACAAATGGGGCAACAGCTGAGAAGGCCCCGGGCCACACTCTCACCCAGCCTGAGAGAACCTTAAGCAGAACTTCTGCAACAGATCTTTATAGGTATTGCTCTCTATCCCAGATCCCAAAATGAATTTTGTGTGGCTTTTTCCTAGTATGGTCCCCTGCAGCTTAAACGTCTACATGAGGGGGGTGAAATTGACCCTGGTGTCACTTTTCATAGCAGAAACAACAACTACAACATCAAACATTGAAAGCTTCCTGGAACAGGGCTGCCTTCAGATAATTTGATATTGTTAGCTGCCCTGGGACCCTTCTTGGAGGGCAGGATATGTATGCCTAAATAAATACATTGGAAGTCATCTTGGAGTTGTAAACAACTCCCAAAACCTGACTATGACTAGTTTTTAGTTTTCCTGGATGGGGTGAGAGCTATTGCAACCAGAGGGTAACAGTGACTGAAATAATTTATGAATAATTGGGCACGTCTGCTTATTATGTGGCCTTTTGGGCGAAGGGTGGTAAATCAACAAATAACGAGTGTCTTAGCTCTGGGGTAACTTTGTGTTCATTCCATACGTGTTCTGTTTCTTCTAACTTATTAGCAGAAAAGAATTAATGGAACAAGAGGCAGCAGTTGCTGTGCCACTACTCCTCTGCAGCCTGGGATTAATTAATATCTCTCTACTTCCCCTGAGCTGGGAAATGTACTACAGGCTTTTGACATGGTCTACAGAATTCTCAGAGGCTGGAGAGGAACACATTATGGAAGTCTGAGAGGGAGGAGGGTTGTCTGCCAACCACCACAGGCATGGGACTGTCTTAAGTCTCAGCGGGTGGTGTGTGTGTGGGGGGGGAATCTGTCAATCCGTAAATGAGAAATGGAAGTCTTCCCTCTCTCAGCCGCATTGCACAAGTTTTACAAGGGCTGAAATAATATCCGCAAAGATAAGGAACAAAGAAAAACTAAATACGGCGAAGATGCAAAGAACCCAAATTCCTCTTACAAAGAAGATAAGTAGGCATACGGTGGTGGCATCTGCTGTAAATGAGGTGCTTGTGTGAATGCTAGTTCAGTGATTTCTGCCATGGTCCTGTCACCCCAGGTCTGGATCTGCCTGTGAGAAGGATATTGGCTCAGTAATGACAGTGGTATGTGGGGGCTCTGAGGCCTGGCTGCAGATGGTTTGGAACTTGGTGTCACAGGCAGACACAACAATTTTACATAATAAACTGGAGTACATTTTTTTAAAGAAGCTTGCATGGTTTTTGGTTTTTGTTTGTTACAGCATTTCAACTCCTTTGGAGTTCTTCCACGAGGACCAGAAGGCAGGAACAGAATGCCAAACAGGGATTTATTTTTATTTTTTTAAGTCTGGAAAATATGCCCAGAGAACCAGAAAACCCTGCGGGCAGATGGTGGAATAAAGGATGCTGGCAGATAAACGTAGAGGTTCTCCTCCACAGCTGGAGCTTAGAGGCAATAGAAGACTGGTCTTCCTTTATGGATTGAATTCCCCCCATACACACTTCACAAAAAACAATGGGCTTAAGGAAACAGTCACTCTGAACATGTGAAGAGTGTATTTTGCTTGGGCAGGGGGAGAAATGGGCCTAAGGAATAGTTGTAGTGTAATATTTAAAAGGAGAAACCATATCACAGGAATATAGGCAGCTGTCTTATGCCATGTCAGAACATTGGCTCAGCTAGCTCAGTATTTTCTCCAGTAGGGGTGGGCAGACTTTAGGCTTGTGGGATATATTTTGTGTTTTACAGAGTCAGGTGCAAATGGTTTTAACTTAGAATTAACATATTCTCAATCCAGGATTTTTTTTTTAGCTCAGTCCTTCCAAACTAAAAATCCACTTCTGATTCTCCCTGTGCCTTTGACTCTCTTCATTTCAGAGTTAGTGTGTGTTGGGTGGGAGTTATTCTGTTTTCATTGTTAAACAATTGAGAGCCCCAACTCCTTCCTGCTTTACTTCAAACCATCCAGATACCTTCCACTGTCACCCCTAGTCTACACTGATTAGTAGTGACACCCAAGAGCTTTGCCTACCTGGAGAAATTTTGGGATTGAACTTGGGACATTTTGCCTGCAACACAGATGCTCTGCCTCTGAGTTCCATTCACAGCTCAAATGCCACTTCCACCCACTTTTTAAAAAGACTTACATCAGAGAGAGAATTTTCCTCAGGTGCTGCATCTTCTGCTGTCCTTCGCAATGCTTATGCTATGAGCCACACCTGGCAGGGCTGTCCCTCAGTGCATCTCCAGTTGGAAGGGGTTGCTGCATGGAGAGCTAGCCTGTGAATTAGGAGGGAAGCAACACTTCAATGATATATTAATATTCCCAGTATGCCGAGTGTGGGATAACCAGCCTCATATAACCAACATGCTAAGCCTAATTAATGCAATAAGGGGTTAATACCATAGAGTAATCTATCCAGCAAGGTTTAGCTATGTCCACTTCCTCTCACCTTGGGAGGAACTAGGTAATCAAGCTTATGGTTCTCCTTCAGTCAACCTGATTAACTCACCATGTGAAGAGGCTAAGCTTAGCCATTCTTGTGTTCCTATACCAATAATTTAGGAACTTTTACCACTTTGGAACTAAACTACATCTTACTGCCGGTACAACTTTTCTGACTGATGTATGGAAAAGCACCTGAACTGGACCTTTGGAGAGCATATAAGTAAGCCAACTTTTAACTTACCAAACTTGCCATCTTTTCCTATGCTGGGAGAAGATACCGGTAGAAGTTTTTGGAACTCACAAGAGCATATTTTAAAGGTCTAACAGCCTATATTGCCACACTTTACTTTGCTGCATATTTTGTGATTTTAAATCTTTGTTGGGGTTCTCTCACCAAAGAGTACTTGCCGCAAATTTGGATCTTTGCATCCAGGGAATTCTCCTTTCCACGTGTTCCCCCCCCACTTGAACCAACACTGAGTAGGTGGGGCAGAGCTGTAGAAGAGGGTACACACTTAGCGTTGCACAAAACAGGAGAGGTTGGTGCAGTGGGAGGGGATTTCGCTTATGCGAACCTCTTAGAAGATTCTGTGCTGTGGAGCCATATTGCCTGATTGTGTGAGCATTTCTGCACATGTACAAGACCCAAGGGATTGAATTCAGTGTTGCTCTCTTCTGATTGTTCCATCTCCACAAGCATTCCAGCTTCCCAGATGGAATGATCTCTCTCCTCCCACCATGTGCTGTTCTGGGGGTTCTCCTGACCCCTCCAAGAGTCCATTGCAGGAGGGGAGGAGAGTAAGGAAGCCCCATTGCACAAGTGGAACCTCTTACATAGGGCATCTGCTGATGGGGCTGGTTTGGAGTTCCAAAGAAGGCATGTGCTTTTTGAAGTTTCATATGGAAACACTGAATAATTCAGAATTGCTCACAGACAAGCTTAATATGAAATGCAAATAAATAAAATAAAGCGCCAACATTTTTTTTTTTAAATGAAAAGTAGCTCATGACATTTTGCAAGGAGCTGAGTATAAAAAATATTTTTTTCAAAATACTATAATCCGTCTTGAGTCATAAATATATGGGGAGGATAGAATAAACAAATCAAACTAAAGTCTCTAAATTCAAATGCATTCTTCACATTGTTCTTGGTATCTTTCCTAAACTTTCAAAATATCACTTGAGTTTCCACATCTTTGCCTTGTTTCACTAAATGTCCAGGATTTCTGCCCTCATTTGGAATAGACTTTGATTTTTTTCTTTTAAAGTCTGCTTTTAATAGCTTCTTTTACTGCACTATTTAACAACTCCAGTATCCTTTTTCTCCTGTCTGGAATTTATATATGGTCATATTGATCTTTATAAACACTACCCGTGCATTCCTGAGGGATTTATTCCCTTATAAACTATTCCTTCGCATTGTCTTCTAATTAGTGTCCTCATTTTTGCATTGTTCCCTTTGAGTGGAAAGTTAACTGTTAAGTAGAATGTCCCCCGCACCCCCACCCCTTTGAGTCTTCTCGTCTACGCATTTTGGATTTTGACCATTATGGTATCTATTTCCTTGAAATGCAGCTATATTTACATCTTGGATCTGTTCCTGCGTCCCACTTAGGAATAAATTGAAGACCAGTCTTCCCAGATCTCGCTGCAGTAAGAAGCAATAATTTATGGTTTTGAGAAAGTGTAGCTCTGTGCACCAGCCTGAGATGTATAACTTTCCCCTTAAGTTCAAGAGTCACTTTAAGCAATCCATTATTACTCTGGCATTGTAGCTTTTGTGACTTCTCCCTTTTTTATAATTAGCATATGAGGTTAGCCTCCATACATGAAGTGCTGCACTCCTTAAAGTCTGTGCATTCATGTGAACCTTCTGCTCACATAGAGCTGCACATTATAGAGGCCCCCTTACATGTGTTCAACTGAATGAGTGGACGCTGGGTGTGTCCAGAGGGGAATGTTGGGGGCATGATTAGCCAGGGTAGTGATGCAGTGCCGGATTAAACCCTGTGGAGGCCCCTAGGCAGTCAAAAGCTCGGAGGAGGGGGCCTTGCCAATTATATCCTAATACATTTTTGTAATTTTCTTTCAAGATCAAATCAATATTGTTTTGATCCGTTGTTGCGGGGCCCCTAAAAGGTGTGGGGCCCATAGGCCGATGCCTACTCTGCCTGTTTGGTAATCTGGCACTGTAGTGAAATTCACAGCTTTGTTGAATGTGTGAGTGGCTTCTCTGAAAGGGGCTATACTTATAGATCAATCCTAAACATATTAACTTAGAGCTATGGGACGCATTTCTTAGCAAGAAAGCTTAAGTTTGCAGTCTGAAGTGAATTTTCACTTTTAGAAAATCTGACAACAGTCTGCGTACTGGTTTATCTGTGTTAGATCCCTGCTTTAGTGACCAATCATGACTCCCTTGCTCACTGGTTGTGGGGTCTAAAAGTGTCCTTGTGACCAACAAGAGAAACTTGGTTTTTCATGCACCTGCTTCAGACTGATTTAGTGGACATCAGTAGAGCAAGCCTTGTCCTCAAAGCATACTATAAGGTTAATTTCCTCACACAATTACATAAACATAACAAGCGCACAACAATCTCTTGGCAACACCAAACTAGCTCACCACAAGTTCTTGGGCTATATCATATATTTCCTGAAAATGACGAAAGCTCCCTTGGCCACAGGCTTATGTTCTGGTTTCTGCTGTGGTGTCGTAATCCTTGGTGGCTTGATCAGATTACCACAGTGAAGAGTATAACAGCTCTGTAGTGCTCATGGTGATTTCCTTCAACCTCTTGTTACTTTAGTGGGGACAGTGGAGGGAGATACTCTACAAATGATTGTGGCTCAGTCCTGTGTGGCTTTAGAAAAAGAAAAGGCAAATTGTCTATATGTGCTCATTAGCCTCCATCAAAGACTGAGCCTAGAAAGAGCAGCAGAGGCTGATATGATGGGGGCAGGTCAGGGCTATGCGAAGACACTGACAGGAGCACCTGATTGGCTCCGCTGGTGCCTCCATGGAGCCCCACTCACCACCCTCCTGCCCCATTGCTGTCTAGGTATGTTGCAGCAATGCCAGTGTTGCGAGGATGGCTCCATGGTGCTGCTATTTTATTACCCCATTGTTATACTAACTTTACTGGCTACTTGCTCATTGCTCATTTCCATGTATGGTTCAAAATGCTGGTTATTACCTTTAAAGTCCTAAAAAGCTTAGGACCAGGATGCTTAAAGAACCATCTCCTAAAGAAGGCAAGAGAGAAAACAGGGACAGACTTAGACTCATTAGACCTGAAGATTTCGGGGTTTAACCTCAAGCTCAGTATCTATCTAGTGTATCTGCCTGCCTGCCTGTTGATCTATCATCTACCTACCTATCCCTATCATCTGTCTCTATCTAGCTATCTTTGTTTGTATCTGTCTATCCTAAATCATGCAAAATTCGGCGTGTACACATTTCTTTAAAAAACACAGCAGAGACTAACCTGCCCAGTCTCTGTGTTGCTGAACGGAAAGAGTTGAGCTCCTAGGTACAGTGATGGCTAACCTTGACACTCCAGATGTTTTGGAACTACAACTCCCATAATCCCTGACCACTGGTCCTGTTAGCTAGGGATGATGGGAGTTGTAGTTCCAAAACATCTGGAGTGTCAAGGTTAGCCATCACTGTCCTAGGAGGAGTTGGGGGAGGATGGAATGAATCTCAGGATCAGTTAATAGACTCAGTTAGTGAGAGTGTGGTGCCTGCATATTCCTGCATTGCAGGGAGTTGGACTAGATGATCCTCGGAGTCCCTTCCATCTCTACAATTCTGTGATTCTATGAAGGGAGGATTTCAGACTCCCCAAAACGTTGTGATGTAGTAGTTAGACTGAGTGCTGGTTCCGGTAGTGAATACCAGGTTAAAATCCGTGCTCAGCCATGAAGCATACTGGATGGCCCTTGAGCAAGTCTTTTAGAGTGCTTCCAGACAACATGGTATAGAGCATCCACCCTGATTTGCAAGTGGTTTTTTAATGAGCATCTTTCACTCCAGTTTGTTTGTTAGGATGCTGGATGACATTGCCTCAAAGCAAGGGTTATTCCACTGCATTTCTCATCCCTTTCCTCATCACAAGAAATCCAGTCTTTTAAGGAAATAGGTTGGTTGTGCAAGACCTCCCAATCAACTACAATTGACCAATTGAATTTGCTGGTATGTGATGGAATCCCACCTGAAAGTAAAAAAATTTAAAAATAGTCTAGTAGCAACTTAGAGGCCAACTAAGTTTGTTCTAGGTATGAATGCACACGAAAGCTCATAAGGTGCTACTAGACTATTATTATTATTATTATTATTATTATTATTATTATTATTATTTAAAATATTTATTTCGACAGCGTCAGACCAACACGGCTACCTACCTGCACCTGAAAGTAGTGACAGTTTGGAGGTGCTTTTGGTCTAATTTACCTCACAGGATTGTTGTGAAGCTAAAACTATGCTCTGATACTTTGAGGGAAGGATACAAAACAAGTATTATAGATAGGACAGGGGGACTCTTCCCCCCATAAAACCTCAGCAACCAGTGAAGGATACCAATGAATTATCCCACCAGTCAATACTTTGTGGCTTATAGGCCTCTTGTCCTTTTGTCAACTACAGCCAGGAGTTTACAGAAGTTCACCTGCCATGTGATGTGGGTGAGATTGTTCTCTGTCCTACTTATGTTCTCTGTCAACTTATGGGGAAATGCTGAAGGAACATTTTTCAAAAATTTCACAGGCTCAGTGTTGTTCCCTCCCTACTGAGAAGTGACAGGCATCAGTTCCATCTAGGCCTATGTGGGAAAACAGAGAGAGGGAGATCGTAGTAGTGGAATTGTCTTACATAACCATATGCTGTATTGAAAAAAAACCAAAACAACCCACCCCAAAGTGCACAAAAGCAAACAGCAAGGCAATTGTAAATTCTCAGCACACAATTGTAATGTGTTTTGCTTCTGGGAAAACACATTAAAAATCTGGGATTATGCAAATCTGACTGATCATAAGAAGAACACACACACACACACACACACACACACACACACACATTCTTAGGAAACTTTTCAGATTGATGTTGCTGCTCATTATCTGGTGAAGACATTTTTATGTGTTCTGCTTGTGCAGTTTTCTGTTTACACCAGAAACAGTTATGAGCATGGCTGGAAAAGAAATGAGAGTACTGAGGAAGGGGAGGGCATGGGAGGGGGCATAGCTGTCCTTGATGAATGACCCACCCACCCCAAAACACTGAAACAAATGCTCAGTGTCGACATTACTGAGCTAGAGGAGCCAATGATCTGATTCGAGGCTGTGTACAGTACACCACACACACCTTTACCTTTAAAGCACATCTGAAGCATATTATTTCCCTTACAGAATTCTGCGCACTGGAGTTTACCCCCACAGTTACAATTCCCAAGACCACTTAATGAATGACAGCGCCCAGAATTATTACGTTCTGTTTCATAGATGCTTCACTGACTGGCTGACAGGCGCACACACAGCATATCCATTGTCTAATTGCTTTCATTTATTGCTGCTTCCTCCGAGTCTCCAATCTGACCGTAACCCTCCCCTGAGACTCTGCAAGCAGAAAAAACAGGGTAAGCTGAAAACTCCCACTCTGGTGACAGGAAACCATCACTTAAGCTTGGGAAAAAGGGAGAGAAAGGAAAAACCAAGTTCTGCTGGGATTGAACAGTATTCCCATGTTCTCTTTCCAGTTTTGAGCCTAGCAGGATTAGAAAAGAGTGGGGTGGCCCTCCTACATGCTGACCCTATTTGTAAGTCTCACATCTGGAATACTTAATACCAAGCTAAGCAGCAAATGATTTTTCCAGCTACCACCTTCTCTTCCCGAATAACCTTTCTGACACGGATAATAGTTATATCCCGCTCCTTTCTACAACCCCTTCAGGGTCCAGGATGGCCAGGCTGTTTCTGACAGTGCTGGTGGGAGAAAGGATCTTATATGGTGTTATAGGGGTGTTTTCTGGGGGGAGGGGGAAGGTCTGGATGATACCTGTGGATCCCTTCCAAATCTGTGATCCTGTGACTGAGGTTATAACCTGCAAGAGGAAACTTGTGTGGTTCCTTTGGTTAAGGCAATGACCCTGGCTGGCCAGTTAAGTACATCTCAAAGTGTCAGCATCTCAAAGAGTGAGCTACACTGCCATAGAGACAAACAGGGCAAGCCCTTTCCCAGCTCACCTGGCTGGATCCCAAGTCATCCCAGGAGGAGGAACAATAGGCCGGGGGGGGGGGGAGGTGGCCTGAGTGATGGAGAGAGAGAGTTCGGCTGAAGCTCTAGCAGCTGAGGAGGCAGAGGCATGTTTTGTTCTGTGCTGGGTCCAAAGCCGAGACTGGGGCTTCCCTGGAAATCTGATGGGAAGCAACACCTGTAGGGGTGTTAATGCGGTAAGCCCTTCCATTCTATGGTATATATGTATAAATAAAACCATATATCCTAAGGACACCACAGTCTCCATTTGCCTTCCTTCCAAGGAACTGAACCCTGGGTAAGCATGGGCACCCCTGGAGTCTCTTGTTGCTTGGAGATTGGGGTGGACACAACAATACCCATAGACCCTGCTTTTTTTCTAGAAAAGTAGGTGCCGGTGCTCACCATGAAGTTGTTACAGTAAGTGTCACACTTTTTAACACCAAAGAAGAGGTGCCGGTACTGCGTACCCTTGAGTACCCCCTGGGTACAGATGACCTCTGTGTCCTTCCAAGGCTGCATCAAAACTAATTCAGCTCTGGTGCACAGTTCTCCACAGACAGGTGTGGCTGCAATAAGTGACTCAGGAGCCCTGCTGTGACCAGGCCGTCTCGCTCATGCCACACTTGATTGCTGCAGCTCAATCTGTGCCACAACCTTTCCCCTCTGGCTTCCTCTTTCATCAGACTTACGGGAGCCAAGAATACACACAAATGGGCCTTGACAGTTGGGGATTTGTGGGTGATCTCAGCTGGTTTTAACGACAGAAAGGCTTAAAATATATATTAAAAAAACAAACAAATCTATTTATGGTTCACTCCCCTTATGAAGAGGATCCCTGGCCTTTTGCCTCACATTGGAAGGCTCCAGAGAAAGTATAACAGGGGGTTTGACAGGATGGGTTATGTCATAACTGTGTCTTTGCTTTTAACAAAGCAACGGCTGAGGTTGGAACTCACTGAAAGAGTGACAGAATCATGGGGTGGGAAGATCAGCCAGCTCAGTTGCAAGCTGCTTTTATTGTCAATAAGAGCTTTTGGCAGAAGTCTCTACAGACTGAAGAAAGTCAGGCTACTTAGGACTCTGTTGGGACAGGGCATCTGTTGACCAACCCAGGAACAGGGTGGGCAGTGGGGAGTGACACTTCTCAAACCTGCACCATGATCTCCTGGGAACCTCTCCTTTTTTCAGTCCATTCACTATGTTTGGTGTTCAGTGAAATTGCTCCCTAGACCAGGGACTTTTGATATATTTTCACACACTTTTCCGGCCTGTTTCCCACGTGCTGCTTGCATGTCTTTCCAAGTGGTGTTTTCTCTTATATGTTTCTGTACCAGCCCATGAGCTTCTGCTTGCATTGTTTATAGCCTATTTGTGGTGGAATTGGTTGGGATACAACTGATGCTTTGGAACCAGCTCTGGAATCTGGTTTCTGTATCAGGAATGAGTCCTGAAATATATTAACAAAAAAGGAGTGCCTCTGAGCATGTGCTGAGTGTCTCTTCCCAGCGGGTAGCCTCTTTCCCACATGCTTAGAACTGCTCCATTTTTTGTATTTGGGTATGATATCCACATTCAAAACAGATGCACACTGCATCAGATGCAATGTGCCCATGTATGTATTTCTTGTGTGTGTGTGTGTGTGTGGAGTTGTCCTTTAATGCAAACACAACTGAGGCATGTGATCATTTTCTGGCTGCTCCTTGCCTGCATTTGTATGGGTCTTAAGCCTCCCACAGCCGAAAAATATACATATATGCGTGTGTGTTCCACAGCATGTGGATTTTGTGCTCAGATATTGTTCATACATCTTTCTCAAGCATGGACACCGTGTACTTCTCCTTTTGCATGGCGCCAGCTTGCTCCCAGCTGAGGGAGGCCCCCAGCTAGAAAGGAGGAAGGTAGAAAATAGAAGTGTTTATAAAGCCAGAGGAAGAAGCAGAAAGTCACAAACTGCAGCCAGTGCCACAAACACGTAGGCATCAGGTGGCGGGAGCTCTGATAGTTATGACGCTCACATCATCATGATGGTTTTTTTGGTGGGGCAAACAGCTTTTGGGTGTCAGCCCAAGTAACATACAGTAACATAAGAGGAGATTAGTTTTGGTTGTCTACTTAATGGCCCAGATTTACATGTTCATAAATGGATATGTTGAAGCTGGAGGGCATCAGGGTCCGTGTGGTTTAAGCTGGGCCTCACTATAATTAAAAGCAGAGCCCTATGCCATTAATAGCTGTTAGTAGTCAGAACTAAATCCAAACTATTTCCTGTTTAATAACACCAGGCTCGTTTCCATCCCAAAGGCATGAAGTACAGAAGAAAGGCAGGAAAGGCAACAATGAGGCCCATTTTGCAACAGGCCTATTCTTTCCATATCCCTCACTTTGGTCGGTGCCTAGAAGGGCTCCCTTAGTGCTCAGGCCTGAAACCTGAAAGGAATAATATTGCTTTCGAATAAGCTAAATGGGTCAGGTCAATACAGTTTTGCTTAAAGCGATGCCTGACTGGAATCCAGGATTCAACGAAAGAATCACTCTGCTCCTTTAAACATGAACCATCTCTTCTCCCTCACAAAGTGTGGTCCCAATGACAGCTTTTCCTCAGACATGATGATAGTGCACAGCAGTGGGGCTGTGAAGTGGGGCAGGACTGAGGAGCCCAAGGAGGAGAGGCCAGCTGGAAAAGCTTCAGCCTGTGCATGTGGCGTCTAAGGGGATCTCGAATTCACCTTTCACCGGAGGGATGGAGAAGAGAATACGTAACTGAACCATAGTAGTGGTAGAGAATCTGCCTTGCATGCCAAAGGCACCTGGTTCAATCCCCTGTATCTCCATAGATACAGCACAGCTGGTAGAGCACAGCTGGTAAAGTTCCCAGCTTGAAACCCTGGAGAGCTGCTGCCAGTCAGTGCAGGCATTACTCAGTTAGATGGAGCAATGGTCTGATTCAGTATAAGGCAGCTCCCTGTGTGCCTGTCTATCCATCTGTCTATCATGCGCATTGTGCTTTTAGAGCATTGAGGCGGCCATTCTTATGCTCACATCCCCACCAGTGGCATATAAAGAGGACTGATCAATCACACACGCAGCACCAATAGGCTTTGCCCATTTTGAAGCACAGCCACCCAAGGGCAGGAACTGCTACCAAATAATCCAGCAGAGCCTGAGTGAAACTGATTTTAGTGAGCAGAGGGCCTCCTTGGGGCCTGAAGGGAACATGCCACTCTTAACACCACAAATCCTTTCTACGGCTACAGCACTCTGGCCTGGAGCTGCATTATCCTCTGCTGCCCTCATATGGGATGCTACTGTACTCGCCCACTATAAAAATCTGCCTTGCAGCAAAGTCAGCAACGCAGCCACACTCCTGGGAGGAACTACCCAGTACCCAGGTTCTTCCTTTCTGTAGAGCTTCAATTGCGGCTCAGATTGTTGGATCAAAATTCCCCCAAACAAACAAAATACCAAAAGCACAGGAGCTTCTGTGGAATTCCTACAAGGGAACTGCAGCTCTCTGAAATGTCTCTAATAATCTATATAAGGCAGTAGTGTAAGCAGAAGGGGGGAAATGCTGCTGGCACAGTCCGTGTTGAATTGCTATCTTTCCTTTCTTTAGCACTGCCCGTTTATCACTTTAAATTAACCTGTAAATTCTATTTTTACAAATATAAAAAAGATCTTGTGTGTATACCAAGCATATACAAAGTATCTTTCCTGCCCCCACCCACTTAGAATCAAGGCATGGGCCTTCCCCCCAGGGAAAATGGTTGCCCTCCTATGCAACACCCCCAATTAAGTATTGCCTTCACCTCCAGTGACAGCATTCTGAGTGCACAATGTACTTCCAGACAATTTTTTTGAAGAGGTGGGAATATTTGGCTGTGACTCACTGGTAGAGCACATGCTTTGCAAGAAAAAGATGACCCCCATGGTCCCTTCAAACTCTACAGTTCTAGGAATCTATTATTCTATGGCCCCTGTACAAGTTGTTGATCAGACAGGTTAGGCAGCTTGCTTCCACAAATTGTCCTTGTATCCAGTTATGCCAGTTGTGGCACAGGGCCTCTTGATGGTTGTCATGTTCTGCCTGCCAATATAGAAGGGCTTGATTATATAGTGGGAATTTAACTAGGTGGCATTTAGATTTCCCAGGATGGGCTGTGATGTGTGCCTTGTTTACTTCAAACTTTCCTAACACTGTGGACCTTCACAGTGGCTTTGCCACGAAGTGACCTAGCTACCGTATTTTTCGCTCTATAAGGCACACCTGACCATAGGACGCACCTAGTTTTTAGAGGGGAAAAGCCCCAATTTTTTTGAGGATCAGCTCAAATTTCTGTAGCTTCTTTTGCAAAGGAGAAAAGCCCCATTTTTTGAGGATCACCTCAAAGTTGTTGAGCTTACTTTGCAAAGGGAAAAAACCCTGTTTTATGGGGTTTAACTCACAGTTCTGCAGCTTCAGGAAGCCATTTCTACAGTTTCCAGACAGATAATCTAATCAGCCATTCACATGTCGCTGGGGAAACAGCCTCCCTCTGCAAGGGGGTGGGGCTGGAATCTCTCTCCCTTATCTCTCTCCCCGATCATATGCTGAGCACCTGCTCAGCGGGCTTCCTTTCAACACCCCCTTCTCTCTCTTTTTTTAATAAAAGCACGATCTGCTTTTGCCCCTGGGCAGTTCAGCTCCACGGACCACACATTCGCTCCATAAGACGCACAGACATTTCCCCTTACTTTTTAGGAGGAAAAAAGTGCGTCTTATGGAGCGAAAAATGGTATTTATAGTGCAATTTCTGACAGTTCCAGAAGAAAAAACACATGGAGAAGAACAACAGTTTGTATACAGATCTGTACAATTTCAAAATCTGCGGTGTTGAGGCAGCTCTTTAGTAAGAGATTTTTCAGATGGAAGCGATGGCATGGTGCAGAGCCTGAGACTGACCTTGCAGGTTTCCTGCCTCTTGTGCTTTTGGCTACAAAGCTGTCACAATGGGAGTGAAGTTGCCTAAACTCCTTTTGAAGCCGAGGATATTATTGGACTCCCAACCCCTAGCAGCCCTAGTGGATAGCTCAGTCGGTACAGCATGAGGCTCTTAATCTCAGGATTGTGGGTTCGAGGCCCATGTTGGACAAGATATTCCTGCACTACAGGGAGTTGGACTAGATGAGCCTTGTGGTCCCTTCCAACTCTCCAATTCTATGATTCGAAGTCAACATGGCCAATGGTCAGGGATGATGGGAACTGTAGTTGAGCAACACAGCATCTGTTTCAGATCCCTGATCCTTTATAAAGCTTGAGCCAGTCATTATCTGTCTGCTTAAGGTATTTCACAGTTTGCTGGTGCCTCAGCACAAACCAAATTCATGTAACATCACAGAGCAAGACTGGAGGAGCAAGTCCTAAGATCTCTGAATACTTGTGACATTTGTCAAGCTGAGCCGACACCTTAGAATGGGGAGTTTGGAAGGATGATCTGAGTCTTCCAACCTTGAATGCAGAATTGGACTGGATGACCTTTAGGTTAATTCTAGCCCCAGAAATAATTATTTGATACAGATTTGGCAAGGATCTGAGGCATAACCCATATGTGATGCCCAAGTCTCATAATCAGATCTACTGATACCTTTAAAAAAAAACCCCAATTGGCCCCACAGTGGAAAAGGCACTGGTACATGTAGAATGCCTGCATCCCCCCCCCCCAACTGTAGGGTTTGGGGGAGTTTCAGCTGCATGTGCATTCTAGATTTGGAAAGCAGAATGTACATACAGTGATGGGAGAGGCGGGCCGTTTAAACATCCCTTTCTCTGCTTCAGCTTCAATTGAAGTACAACTGAAGTATCACTGCTTCTCTCGAAATTGGAGCATCTTACAGCACTAGAATCTTTTTTTTAAACAAGAAAACTGACTAAGAAAATCCAAGGCATGATGAAGGTCGCGAAAAGCATCTGTTGAGAGACAGCCGAGTAGCACCTGTAGGTAATTTGTATCTGGAAGAAAGCTTAATTAAAGCCATCACTTGACTCTCAAGGCTCCAGACTCCCCCAAAGCCTTACAAGTTTTCCCAGTTGTTCAATGGCTCAGCCTCTTTGCGGAACTGAGATCCCACATGCTCAGCCAAACAAAGAGCCAAATTTCACTAATTAAAAATAACTTCAAGCCCATCTCCTGCTTCCAAAGACCATCTGTCATGATGTTTGAATGCGTGCGGCCAGCAACGCAGCACATGCCACCTGCTTATTTTTAAACCCCATGAAAAATGATGGCGCTAATTTAAGAAGGGAGCTCAGCGTTCCAATGCAGAAGTCGCAGAGAAAATGTGCTCAGTGGACTGCATGCTTCACCCCATGGCTCTGCATTGTTTTTGCATTCTGGGGAGGGTAACTGATGTTTATCAAAGGCCGAGAGGAATTCAGCATGTTTGTGTGCCTTCTCTAAATAATAACGAACAAGAAAAGACCCTCTTGGTTTTCTAGAGGGAAACAATTTCAGCTGTTCAATCCTGGTCACTTCCGTAACTTGGTATTTTCCTCACAAGGAGCCATGAAAGGGGGAAGTGGAGATCAGGAGCATCACTAAGGCTTGATAATGCACAGTTACCTGGGACTCTGGGGCAAGAGTCACTGAGCTCAATGCAACTAATTACTTCTAAGCAGACATGCACAGAACTCCACTGTAAACCTTATTCCTTTCCCTCCAACTCCAGCCTCTGGAGATGCCCTTGTAACCAGATTCCCTAGGATGAATACACATTACCATTTACCCTGACTCCAGTGTGCTCCCACCACAGGTGATTGAAGCCAAGCACACATGACAATAGCCACAATCCATATGTATCTAATAGGTTGTGTGTGCTTTTAAAGAAATACCACTGTTTGATGCACTTCCCCCTCAAATGAGCTTCCATCTGAGTTGAAAGTGTGATTAAACGGAGATGTGTACATGTCAGACACCCATTGCACATGTGCAGCTTAATGGAAGAGGAGTTTGGAGTGGGAGGGGTTGTAGGCGTGGCGAATCACTTCAGGCAGTGTGCATTGGGCGGTGACACCCCTGCCCCTCTCTGGTGCATACAGTATTACAGCAATGTAAAATGCAGTGGGAGGGGATGAGCTGGCTGCGTTTCAGGCCACTCATGTGCAGCCTTAGTTTCGTAAGCTGTTGCTTTGATTCACTATGCCTAAAACTGCTCTACTGGGAGTGGAAAGGCAGAGAATGAGATGACAAGGCATACTGTTCAATCAGATGTGCCTCCAAAACTATATTCTACCAAAGCTGAAAGCAGAACTCAGAGATTCAGGATATAAGAATCCTTTGACCTGTGCTCTCTTGTTTCATTCCAGAACACTCCAAGTCCCACCCCCCCCGTTAGCTTTAAGATAAAACCATCTCTAATCTTCCTTTGCTCTAAATCTCTCCTCCACCTCCCTGCAAGTATGTCGTTTTCTATCTGTCCTCCTAGCAAAATATTAATCTCCCTCTTGGTTTTTGAGACTTTTATTCTGTCAGAGCTCATTAAATTATGATGACGCCAAATTATTACAGGCCAAAGTAGGTCTACAAACAGTAGCCGTGGTGCTGAGGTGGAGCAGCAGCACTCACCTGGCCACCAGTCGGTTGCTGCTGCTTACTCACAGGTAGAAGGGGAGGGGCAAGGTGGTGGTGTGGTTGGCGTGGTGCAAACACGCCAGCAGGAGCACCAGATTGTCTCTACTGGTGGGTTCACGCTCCTCTACATGACCGACTGCGGGTCATGTGAGCCTTGCCACCGCACCCCACTGCCTACAACCAAATTGGGAGAAGGGGGGGGCGTATGGATTTGATTCAACTGCTTTGGACTTTGCCAGGTGATGAACATGCTCATTTCCCCTCCTGAATTGAACTTCCTTGACGTTCTTCAATATAGAAAAAGAGTAGTTGGTTTCCATATCAAAAGCCAGGGTGGGGGGAAGCAGCATAATGACCAGATCTCCAACTGCATAAAGATTTAGACTAAACAGCAGCTTAGGCAGCCTGAATACTTTCTGTGCCACAGAGGAAGTTAGTGGGAAGCTAGTGTGGTGTAGTGGTCAGAGTGTTGGGCTAGAGAGATCTTGGTTGAAATCCCCATTCAGACATGATGCTTACTGGGTGACCTTGGGCCAATCGCCATCTCTGTCTAACCTAATTCTCAGGATTGTTGCAAGGATAAAAGGTGCTGGTTGGGGCACTCCTAGTCACTTACAGTTGCTGAGAAACTGCAGCCTACACATTCAGCTGCAGTCCTAGGCATACTTACAGGGCAGTAAGGTCCAAATAATATACTGAGACTTATTTCTGAGAATTGCAAGGCAAGTGACAAGCGTCTCACGCAGGCCTGAGTTCTTCTGGTACCTCTCTGGATATTAGATACTGCTCTTCTTCCTTTCATAGCATGCTTGGGCCTGTTTAAGAATATAGAAAGAGCCCTGCTGGATAGAGGCACCAACTCTATAGAGCTGAGGTGTCTTCAGCCCTGCCCCCCAATCTTGAGGTGCTGGGCCTTGTGGCAGTTGGCCTCTCTGGGCCTTGTGGCACCAGGCCTCGCAGTGGCGGTGGCAGGGCTCACGGCGGTGGCCTCCTACTATCAGCCTCCTCCCAACGTGCATTGCACAAGATGCCCCCCAATGTTGGATGCAACTTGGCGCATCTGCTGCTGGATTAATTCCACTAGTCCAACTTCCTTCCTACCCACACACCTTAGTATTGTAGAAAGCAGCTTTATGACAAGTGAGACCAATTGTCTGCACACTGACTGGCAGCAGCCAAGGTATTCATGGAAAATTTATCTGATTCTATCAGGATCACAAAGGGTTGTTACTTCTTCTTCACCAAGGATGTGTCCTGGGCTGGTACTGCTATTTTTTATTTATTTATGGAAGTTAGGTGGCCCTGCAATGTCTTTATGGAGCCCAGGTGGGGCCTCTGAGAATTTTAAGTCCCCTGGAGATAGTTCACAGCAGACTTTTGTGATTATTATTAGCGCACACACACACCCCGCCGCCCACATTGACTGCTTTATGTAGAGCTGAAATGGCTACAGCAGCAATACAAACAGTTTGTGTGAAGATTGTATGAAACTAATGGCTAAAATTATCTTCAGTGAGCCTTGCTGCCCTCTTAGGATAGCCTTTGAGGAAATGAACAATCACACTAGGGAAGTGTTTGTATTATCTCTGGTGGTGAAATTAGGCTTTTTTGAATCCTATATAAAGAGTTTAGAGTTTGCTGTGAAGCTTGAGGCAAAGACTGCTTGACTTATCCCTCCAGATGGATAAAACAACTCTTATCTGTTTCTAAAATAGCTCCATAATATAAGAATTTCCCTTACATTCCTTTTGTTGTTTAAAGGACTTGCTAAAATTCAGCGATAGGATAGCCTTTACTAGCTCAGTTAAGTGTGATGTATTCTGCTTTTTTAGAAGATACAAGACAGGTCGTATTCAGAGTGTGCCTGTCCTAGTGGTTTAAAGCATCTTAAGCAGACTATCTTGCACATATTACTACATGCTGTCCTTTGTGTAAAGTTCTGAGAGAATATTATTTGGATTAGATCTTCATGAGACATATGAATAAGGTCCACCTAGGAGATGGTAATCTCTCTGCTGGTGCACAAGATAAAACACACAACTGTGAAGAATGTACCTTTTCTATCTGTAGCCATTGATGTTATGGGAATTTAAAAGGAGTGTGGTATTATCTTTTCTGAGAGATTCAGAATTTTGTTTCCATAATTTTTCTTTAGGAGCTATAATTGCTCCATGAAACAGAACCAATCTGTTTTGTCTGCATGGAATTAGGAAGTGCCAGAGGTCTGCTGAGAGGGGTGGGCAGGTGGAGCTCCATCACTGTGGACATTGCCACTGCACCTGCTGAAGACACAGATGGGTGGAAGCTGTCAGCGGTATCTAAAATGGGTCTGACAGGGAGAAGACCGATCTTAGCTGGTTCCCAAGTGGATCCAACTGCCAGTACTGGGCCTGATCTGGGCCTGGAGCTCACATGGCAAAATAATGGGAGGAAATTTACCTCCACACCTTCTGTCTTAGCTGATGCAAGCGAAGCTGGATGTGGCGATGGTCCCACTTGTTGCTCAGTTCAGCTCTGCTCCTCCCCATGTAGGAGTTAGGATGAGGAGAATCAGGAGTTTTATGCTTATTATACAATTTTACTCAATTTTGTGAAAGTAAATAAGTAAAGGAAAATGCAGTGGCGGGTTACAGAGCAGCTAGCTCCATGGACAGTCTTCAAAGTGCCCGGGATGATTTTTCACATCAGGCCTTTTCCATGGCTGTGTTTTCGCTTTATGCTCCTGTACATCTTGGCCACAAAGAAATATTCGCAACTACCAACAGTTCCAAGAAATTGTATTTTCTTTATTGTTTTATTTTTTTTTTGTAACTCAACAAGTTTCCATTTTTTTAAATATTTTTAAAATTTTCATTATTATATTTTTTTTCTGTTTAATGCACTCGACCCAAAATTGGTTTGGCATGTTGAAAGGAAGGGAAGGGGACTGAAAGACAAGAGAAATGGAAAAGAGAAGGGGGGGGGAGGCAAAGTGGGCAAAAAGCAACAGTGTGGAGATTGAAATGGATCAGCACCAACCTGTAGGAGGGGGACATTGAGGGGCCAAGGGAGAAGAGAATGAATCACAAACCTTCCCAGCAGGCCCTGGGTTCCTGGGCTCAGGCCTTCATGCTGCCATTCGAAAGGCACAGCTTCACTGCTAAACCTGGAGGGAGCTGGGAATGAGGATGGGAGAGCAGGGAGGGTCAGCTTCAAGGAGGCAGTGTGGCTTGACCAGGGAACCATCCTGCAGCTCTGGAAAGCAGGCTGCCACTTCCCGTTACGCCACTAGGCATCCCTTTCCCTTTTTGCATTCACTTCCTGTTCCAGCACAAGTCTGTCTCACTCACTCTCTACCTTTGCTGGGCATGGCATATTGGTGCTCATACCTTCACTGGAATGACCGAGTGAAAATAATTGGGGTCTGGGCCCACCAGTTGGTACTAGGTGGCACTACAGATGTTGTTCCAACCCCTTCAAGGCCACCACTGCCCACGGAAGTGGGGAGACCCAATCTACGGCACAGGGCTGCCTTGTGGAGGCCTGTGCCAAGCAAGGAGCTGCTGGTATAAGGGGTCCCTGTATGGCAGCCTTAGCTGGCAGGGAGCCCAATGCAAAAACTCACTCCCCACAAACTGGGAGGCCCCATTGCATTGGAGCGCACCCCTTGGTCATGTAGTTTGGGGAAGATGGGCGATTCTCCGCTTCTGAGCTCTGCTGGTTGCTAGTTCAGGCGATATATCTGTCCTTTCACGGACTCTGCAAAAGAACCACACTTGAGGAGTTTGGAGGCAGCCTGAGAGAGTTCCTGGCAAAGAAGGGAGTGTCTTTCACTCCCCCAACAAGGGGGGAGCAGGGCATGTCTGCCGCTGCTTCAGATGATTAAGCTCAGAGTGGCATTTAGAGCAGCAGATTTGGAATTTAAATGTTGCCCTAGAGGTAGTGCTGTCCTGAACTAGCTTATGCATAAATGCCCCTCATGTTGGCTTGTAGAGAGCCAATTATAGAGAAGACAAAGATGGCCTAGATGAACAGAGTGCAGTTTACTTAAGTGAGGCATAGAGGCTAATTTGCCCAACTAGCTTCATGGCACAGGAATCATGGGCCATATTATTGTCCTAGGTTTTATCCTGCTCTCTATGCTATTCTGGTTTGAAGGCTGAAGAGGGAGTAAGCTTGGGCTAGCTTGCCCAGCTGGTCTCATTGGGCCAAGGAGATGTAACTCTGGAGAAGTCAAGTGGAGTACTTTGCTAAAGTGAGTTGAGCTCATGGGTTTGCATAAGTCTTAGATGGATGGGTAGAGAAAAAGAACGACAGGCCAGGTGCCTCGGCTTAATGGGGGTGCAAGCAAAGAGGGCTTCTGGCTATGCCCAGGATGGCTGGAGGTGTCAGCAGGAGTTGTTTAGGAAGCTGAGGAGGGTCTCTCATGGGGAAGCTTGAGCCCCCTCTGGCCATATCAAAATGAGCGGAACCTGTTGGCTCCTGAAGCTTCACGATAAATGTGATGCCTCCTTGGTTTTTTACTAACCTACAGATTTCACATTCAAACTTTTGATACCTTTCATTCCTTTCTGTAACCCACAGATTGAGACTTCAATGATATAAGACAAGATGAATTCTGTACAAAAGTTCAGTAGAAGTCAATCTGTGCAAGGCCTAGAGCAGACATATGCAGATTTGCCCACCATTCCACCCTAGAATGACAATGCCACTTACGTTCAGAATATCTGGACTCTGCAGTGGGTGCTGCATTTGGAGCATCTGCACCATGCAGACCCAAGGAAAAATGTACAGAGCAAACTGTTACCCTCCAAGTCTTGGATGGGCTGTGGGCTGTCCCATAACATCAGGAGGGTCAGTTTCTGAATTCTTGCTCTAAGCTAATAGGGCGTTTCCTTCAAGTTGTGGATTGAGAAAAGCCTGTTTTTATCACTGCTGGATATGAGGGGAACTTACAGTTCCCTACTGAAACGCTAAAACTGGTTAAAGGGGTAGCAAATGACACAAGAATGTAATCTTGGGAGTCAAAATGGAAAGTGCAAGGATATCATGGGAGTTAAAAAGAAGAAAGTTAAATTCCATGTTAGGAAAAGGATTAAAAACAAACCAGCAATTAGCGCTACAGCATTCTTGATATCTATGGCACACCCATACATAGAGTACAATATGCAATTCTCATTTAACAAGGGAAGTTGTTGAAAATAGGTTAAAAATGGGCAGCTAAAACCAGAGGGTTGGAGGATCTTCCCCACAAAGGAAACAAAAAGATGAGTTAGGGGAAGAAAGAGATTTATGAAATCATGAAGGTATGTGAAGAGCACAAATAACCTCTCAAAATAATTATAGCCCAGGCAGGGTATTTTTTTTTAATATATATGTTTGTAACTGGAGGGGGCAGCCCCCTTCTATCCCAGTGGTAGCTTTACTTCTCAAGTTTGGGCTGGACAGCTATACTTTCTCTGGATCCACTCTCGGTTGTCAGAGGTGGGTATGATAACAGTGAACAATAATTGACAACAGGTGAGGGAGCACACATTTAGAAGAGGACACTCTCAGCATCCACACACAGCATCCTTGGATAGCTGCTGGGACCCCTTGTGGCAGATCTCAGAGCTCCGCAGCTGGAGACACCACACCACTGATCAGAAGTTCTGCCGGCACCACTACCAGTGGGTGAGCTTGTAAGGGGTCTCCAGTTGGGGGGGGGCTCACCAGAAGGTGGTCTGCCAAGGGCCCCCTCATATCTAGGGCTGGCTTTATTTCATACCAACACACAAGTGAGCATACCTCTCCCCTCAGTGGCAGTAATGGCTACAAGACTCTTCTTGGCCTATACCTGTAGTCCAAGTTAGAACAGGGGTGTGCCTCCAATATTTTTCCTTGCACCAAGATAAGCAGTAATAAAAGAAACAGGGCAATGGCAAAGTGCAACTAGCATGAACACGCCTTCAACGCATATGGATTCCGGCTGCCACTACCCAGCACCTGGGAGCATCTGGGCTGATTCCAGTGGCTGGTTTCCAAGACTATTCTTCAATAGTGTTAGCGCCCCCTTCTTCTTGTGCCAGGACAGAACATGCCGTAACACTGATATTACTTCATAATCGTGTCAATCTTTTCATTTCAATTAAAGTCCAAATCTCAAGTACAGTGTGGACTACTCATAGCTAACATGAAGCTGGAAAGCGCAAAGCCTTGAGGTTGGGCTGCTAGAGACTCAGTCTCTACACCTTCCCTCCAACAGGATGGATGAGGGCAGATATGTCTTTGGTTTTTTTGTTTTTGTTTTCCACGTGAGGTTTCCAAATGGAGGTACCTCTTGGTGATCATGCCAAGGCAGTTCCTGAACACAGGGCCTTCCTTGGGCCAATGCAGCAAATGCAAGTGGGGTGAATAAGGCCATTTGGTATTGGGGAGAGGATTGATCAGAACCATGGTTTGGTGATGGGATCAGGTAAATGGGAGTGGGGCCTTGTCCTCACAAGGGTAAGGTGCCCATCTAAGAGGGTGAGCAAGTTGGTTCTGGAACAAGATCGAAAGAGCGGCAGGAAGGAGTTTGAGCCAACATGGATTTGTCAGGATTCTCACACTAACCTTCCAACTTTCATGCAATGAGATCCTAATGAAGAATACAACCCAAACCTGTGGAAACAGCAACAAGGGTGGGGAAGGCCCCACAACCCAATTCCCTGTGCCCTTCGAAAGCATGACTCAGATATAAAACAAAATACTTCTGAAAACCATTAGTCCCTATCTCTGAATCAAGTATAATTTACATTAGGTTGGGTGGAGGGGGAGATGACTCTAGGTGAAAAAGTCTGTGCCTATTATATGCCATGTCCCTAGATACTAAATGATGTCAGATCAAGCTCTGTGAGCTACAGCTGTATTGGGTTTTAGGGTTACACAACGCGTGTTCTTCTCTTTCTTTGTGGCCAACCTTTAACTGGGTTCTTTGCAGAAAATATCAATATGGGCACACGACAAGCTTCTCTTTACCAAACATGATCAAGGGGCATTCTTGGATGCTGCAAACATGCAGTTGCTAGGGGAAGCAACCATATGAACAGGCCTAGCACAATGATAACACAGGGGGACACAGAGCAAGAAACTGAAAGAAGAAAGCTCACTGTCATCAGGGTTAGTGCTGTCTCCTGATGGAAAAGGAGGACTTGATTGATTGTGCTGCCACTGTGCAGGGCAATTTAATATTGGCTCCTTGGGTCTTAGCTGTGGCACTGGGGTAAGAGATGTAAGCAGGCAACAAGGAGTGGTGATGGCTCTTCTTTCCTGCCACAGTATGGCACAGAGAAAGGAAGCCCCTGCCTATTCCAAGGACGGTACTCTTCTAAGAATGCCAAACCCTCGCCTTCTGCTTTTGACCAAGTGTCTTAGCAATTCCATTAACTGGGAGAGGACAAAAGATGCAAACAAAATAAAAGCAAGAGGACAAACATTCCAAGGCTCCAAGTGGCAAAAACCACACACCATTTCCCTTTTTGATATAACATGACATCTAGCCTGGAAATTTCTAAAAAGATAAGACGTGGCTGCTTAAAAATAATGATGATGATGAAATGAAACTACTCTGTCCCCCCTTAAAATTCTTAAAAGCGAAGGATTTTTCTGTAACCTACAGCATTACAGCATCTTTGGGTCTTGCAGTAATAGTGTTTTCCCCCCACCAACAATTCCAAAGTGGCAGTTAATGAGAAAATAACCAACTTCATGTGGAGATGTATGAAAAAGGTACCTCATCCGGCAGGAAAGGGGAAATGCTTCAAGGTCACAGAAATGACGCAGTATATGTTATATATTACATAAAAATTGTGCCAAAATGTTTTTTTCCTCTTTTTTGATTGTAAAAATCTGCTCTTGGCGGGTTTCCCCCAGTTGTCTTTGTCAAAGAAGGGATTTCCCCCCCATTTTCCCTTCCATGCTCCCATACCACACATGGGGCCAGAGCAGAGCTGAGTACCATATATCTATATATATTATATAGATATAGATATATTTAAAACCCAGACAGAAAAGTTCCTTGGTTTGTTTTTCCTTTTTTCAAGTGAGTAAATCAATTCTCTGTTTTGTTTTTAGGATTTCATATTTACAGCATTTCAATTGGTATCACATCCCCCACTTCCCAACCCATTTGGACCCCGCCCGCCGCCCGCCCCGGAGATATGGTGCCTCTAGGTGAGACTGGTTGCTTCCCCAACTCTCCCAGGCCGAGAGTTGGTGGGAAAAGTCGGAGTTGTGCTTGAAGAGGGAGATTTGCTATTTCTTTTTCCTTTGGGTGGAAAAAAAGTGCAGTCTGGGTTAGTGTTTTTGTTGCTGTTTTTTGTTTGTTCTGTTTGTCATTTTTCTGAAGGACAATCCATCCAGTCTGGGGGGGGGGGTGAAGAGTTCAACACTCCTACTTTCTCCCATATAGTCCCAAATGTGTTCTGACGGCAGCCATATTTGCATTGCAGGATACTCCTGACGTTTGCGTCTTCGTGGGCAGGAATGAAACAGAAGGAAGGCGAGAGCAGTCTTGCATCACTTTCTAAATGTTTGGAGCTGGAACTTAGCAGGCCGTGGGGGCGACTGGTGGAACTGAGTGAAACGGGAAGAAATGCCCCCTCCGCTACCACCCCATCCCTCATCATCTCTTACTTATTGTGCAATTTTACGTCAGGCTCGGTGGCCCTAAAGCAACTAGGAGGGTAAAGGCCACCATGTGTGGCCATACAAATGAAAAATAAATAAATCTAAAGACAGCCACACCTCAGTGCTACTTCCTCCTTCCCCAGAAGCAATGGTGCATTTCAAACATTCCTATGTGGGCTTTAATTTAAAAAACTAAAAAGAGAGAGAGAGGAAAGAATCAAAGCAAACCTTTCCTGCCAATCTGAAAGAGCTGAAGAACTTGATGCAAACCCTGTTGATAAACTGTGACAGTCAACAAATACTGGAAGGCAGGTTCTCAGCATAGCGTTATCTGAACAGCTCCTTCCTCTGCCCCCACCCCTTTCTCTATCTTTTGTCTCTTTTTGGGGAAGGCGAGGGGTGGAGAGCAGGCTCTGAGCCAGGGCGCAGGGCAGGGCATTTCCCCAGGTGCCCCAGTCTCTGCATGTGGAACCCTCATGGCTTTGATTTTCGTAACATTAAAAAAAAATATTATTATGTCAACTTTTTAACTTTCCCACCCTAATTTCTTGGTTCATCCTCTGCCCGCCCCCCCAATTGTCTAGAAGGTATTGTCAAAATAAGTCTGATCCTTTTGCCTAGATTCAGCTCTCTTTCCTCCATTGCATTTATTTGCCTGGAGAAGAAAAACGGACATAACCAGATAGGCCACGTGCCACTTTCTGTCTGGAAATCTAATTGGATGGAAGGAAAGACGGACAAGATGGCTGCCCCTCCCTTCTCCTCGGAGAAGCCCTCTGCCTCACTCAGCTCTTTCTTCCACCTTCTCTCCTCCATTCATTCCCCAGCCCTGTGCCATTCTCTTCTTCCCCACCCTTTCTTCCAGGAAAAAATTAAAATGTTCAGGTCACGGCAACAGTGCCGCATTGGGGTTTTTTTTGGGGGGTGTTATGGTCCCTCAGTCCCTTCTCAGCCCCTCAGAGACTGGTCACCAGCTGCATTTGGCCATCTCCCTCCACTGCTGGGTTTTCTAAGCTTCCTGGGACCAAGTAGCCATCATTGCTGGGTCTCCGGACTTGGTAGTAGGCCTGGAGCTGGTTGCGCGGCACCAAGGCTGGCCGATTGGTATAGTAGATTTCATTGATGGCTTGGGCATGAGGAAGCACTTCCCCAACTGCCTCAGGGCTGCTGTCCGGGTATGGGGAGTCCCTCAGGTTGGTCATACTGGTGTATAAAGAGTCCCTGTTGGGGGAAGGGGCTTGGCCATCGCCCCCCTCTGTCAGGTCAGCTGTGCAGCTCTCCGACTCCTCCAGGTCACTCTGGTAGAGGATGGACTGTGCCCTCTGAAGCAAGAGCGGCTCCTCTAAGGCCTTATACATGAGTTCAATTTCCATGTTCTCCTCATGGGTCAAGGAAGGGGCGTCAGGCACAATGGCGTCATCCTCATTGTTGGTACCCCCTCCCCCTGCAACTATGTTGGGAGGGGGAGGGGGCCCAGGGGGGTTGGAGGTCTCGGCAGAACCCCCTCCTCCCTTGACCACGCCACTGCCTCCCCCTCTCAAGTTGTTATGCACCAACTCGGAGATGATCATTTTTTCAAAGGCGGCGGCGTCACTCAGGTTGCGTCGGCAGTCGGCCATCTTGGTGCCGTCGGTCGGGAAGTCGCCACTGCGGAGGGAGTAGCTGTTATTGAAGTTGCCATTGAGCGGGAGGGTGTCCATGCCACAGGCGTCTCGGCTGTTGTTCAGGGGGTGCTCTGTAAAGGTGGGCACATATATGGGTATTAGTGGGGGGAGGCGGGAGGGAGGTCATGAGCAACTAATGTTTAGGCCACAGAGCAGAAGCCATCACTTGGGAACTAAGTTCCACTTGGGCAGAGGGTCCGCTCAAGTGGTGTGTGTGTGTGTGTGTGTGTGTGTGTGTGTGTGGAGGAAGAGAATGGATAAGAAGTGTGTGTAAGAAATATGTAGGGTTGTTACACAGGGAGAACTGGCTTGTGTGTATGGGAAATGATGGCAGCAACAGAAATGGAGGTAGAAGCTAAGAGAGATGAACCTGAAGCTGAGGCTGCATGAGTGGGTACTTTATTTAACTGAATTGAAAGGGTCAGTGCACATTTCAAGCAAGTAAGTCTTCTCTGAGAGTTCCTATATTGACAAGGTACTCTCTAAGACTTGATACACACAAATAATAATAACTGTGGGATGAGCTATTGTTTCAGTTTGTTACTATGTTATGTATTTTTGTGTTTTTATATTGTAAACCACCCCATTATCCTCTGATGAAGGGTGGTATAGAAATCTAATAAAAATGAAATAATAACAGTAACAAGGCAATGACCACGTGCATCAGAAATCCCCTTCATTCCTTTTTTTGGAATCCCGGGGAAGGGAGGCAGAGAGCCTTTTCCACCAGGGCCCGGTTCAGATCAAGAAGACAGGCTCCCAGCAATTGGCCACTAATCGAGCTGCTCTTCAAGCTTTAGCTCTTCTCCAGGGAGCAGATGAAGGTGCCACAGCTATATACAGAATTCTAGCATTTGCCTTTGCCAGCAGGATAGCACAGCCAGCCAGAATGGGGCAGGGCTTTGTGCAGCAGCAGCAGCAACAGCCCCTCATCTTCCTTCTCCTCTTCTTGTCAGCACAGGGTTAACCAGACACTGCTCCTTTCGACAGGACTCCAAAACAAGCATAGGAGGACTCTGATGCACATGGTAAGATGCGGCTTCGGTTTGGGGTGCTTTGGGGTTTGTTTGTTTTAAAAAGAACATATAGAACTATTGTCCTTGAGTAAGATGTATTTGTTGATAATCTTTGGGATACTCTTCTGTTAAATATAATCTATTTTTTTCAACAAGCATCAGATTGCAGTTCACTTCTCTTTTTTATTGTGTAGTGTGGAAATAAGCGCAGGATTCAACTACATGTGAGTTAGGTATGCATGTATGAAAGTATTGACACTCGTGTGGGAAAGAGGAATGTGTGCTTACTGGTTTGTTGAGTAAGATAGCAAGAGTGCAACTAAGGCATAACCTCTAAGGTGACGTGAGAGGGAATAGCCACGTTGGCATGGCTGCTGAGCCGCACACAGCCACATGCATAACACGGAGCACGCAAGTTATCTGATCTGCCAATGGAAGAAGCCTGCTGTCTCCCCCCAGCAAAGGGTGACCTCTGGGGCTGGAGGGACCATTTGTCAGAGATGGTACAGCCAGCCCATTAGAGCACAGGGTGCACACTAGGTTAACGGGCCCATGGTTTCAACCCAGCATGCAGGGATGGGAAGGTTGGGTATCGCTGAGCTCTGCGGATGCATTTAGCTCCATCTAGTGCCCACAGCCAGAATTGCACAAAGCATGCTGCACCACCACCCGCCGAGAATGAGGGAGGAGTTCCCTCCAAAAAGCCAGCACTCCTATTCTCCCTACACACCCGCTACTTCGCTCACGTCTGTGCTGCACCCACCCCCAGCCTGCCAGTCAAACTAGCAATGAAGGAAACATTACTGCGAAATGGAACTGGAAAGGAGGGACGTACTGGACTCTCGGAAGCTCCCTGAAGGCGGCATCAGTTGGGAGAGGAAGAGAAAAGAGAGAAAGAGCGTTATCCAGGTGGCTGGGGCCAGTAATGCAAAATAAGACATGGCCCAAATCCTCCCTGTGGCCATAGCAAAGTGGCACAGCACCAGCTGTTTGCTCCCTGGCATCTCTAGGTAGGGCTGGGACCCTGGAGAGCCACGGCCAATCAGTGTAGATAATACTGAGCAAAAGGGACCAATGGTCAGGCTCTTATGCACTGGGAGAGTAAAGGAGGAGCTCCTCCACTGGCAGTTCTCCTGACCCATTCCTCCCAGCACCCGAGGCTTGAGGAATTACTTTTTCACCAGATTCAAAAGCAGAAATCTCAGGTGTTCTTTTTGCTTTCTACCTACCCCATCCCTTGCTTTCAATAAGGAAAATGTGGAGCTCTGTGTTTGTGTGTGCAAATGGAACCCTAATTCAGTCTGGGGCATCAATCTAGAGGGGAAAGTATGTTATCCTGGGTGATGATGCCCTTACCTGGGGAGTTGAAGACAGGTGGTGAGGCAGGGTTGAAGCCCACAGACTCAGCAATGAGTGTGTTGTAAGGACTGGTCCCGCCCCGTGTCTGCAGCACGGGGTTGGTCAGCAGGTGGTTCCCCATTGTGCCTGCAAAAAGTAGTATAGGCAAAGGTGTTAGCACCGTGGAGGTAGAAAGTGACTTGAGCCTCCACATCTGGGGTTGGGGGAAAGGCTGGAGATGGGGAGGAGACTGAGTAGCTTGGCTTGGGGGGCGGGGAAAGAGTCATGGCCATGTGAGCAAAACTACATTGGAGGCCACCAGAGATAACCGAGGAGAAAAGGTGACTCACTGGGAGAAACTGATACAGAGTGGTGTTTGGTAGGGATCTCTTTGGTAGGGATCTCTGCTTGGTTGTGGAGAGTGGGTTCGGGGAGCAGCTTTGTGACTGCCCGGTTAAGCATGGGGCAGGAACCTCTTAGTTAGGTGTGTGGGTACAGGCCTGCCCTCTGGCTCACAAAGGAGTTGCAGGAAGTGATGGAAAATACAGAGTGACTGCTCACCTCGATTAAGGGTGGGAGTGCTGTTGAGATCACCCGCCATAAAGCTGGACTCAGTTTGCTTCCTTACAGTATCATTCCACATTCTCCGGATTCGGCTCTGAAAAGACAGTCCCGCTCTGGATTCAGTAGGGCAACTAGACCCGCCCCCAGGGGGGTATTGTGGCCTAAGAATATGTCCCAGCCTCTCCTGTTCTCCAGACCAGTAACAGCAGCACCCCCCAGCCCAGCCTGCCCAATGGTACCTGCGTCCCAGTGTAGTAACGGTTGTTGCTGCGGATGGCTGAGGTCTTGAGGGAGCCCAGTGTGGCCCCTGGCGGGCTCCGTAGGCAACAGGATGCGTGTCGCAGGCATTTGCTGAATTCCCGGTGAACCTGGCGCATTGTAGGGAGGAGAGTCAAGGAAGGGGGAAAGACATGAATGGTCTTGGCTACAACATGGTCATTCAGGCTGGTTCTGCCCTCTTAGCCAAGCCAAGCCAAGCCAAACAATCTTTACCTTCACTAGGCCAGCAATGCTTCATCAATTAATTACTTGAATTTATGAGTTTAAAACATTTACTTAAAAAGGGTCACAATTAACCAGGCAGATATTTTCTAAAGATGCAAATACTTATTAAAAACTGCAGGTGGCAAGCATCATCTTAAAGGGGCACTCGCCCCTTTTCTCTCACGCACAGGAGGGAATGATTCTTCTAAGATGATGCCTGCTATGATACATGGGTATGTTATTTACAAACAAAGACAAAGACCCGTCTTCCTTCAGAAACTATTTTCTTTACTTCTATGCAAAGTTAATTAATTAACTAATTAATGGACTAAAACTTGTTTAATTGATTCAGTGTTTCTTGTTTTTTAATCAGGCAATAGTCCTATGCAATTCCTTTCAATTTGGACCCAAAGTCCTTTGCAGAGTCAATGGTTCTCTTCTCTTTAAGGCCCCTGCATCCCCAACATGCAAGCAAGGTTGACAGCTCTGCCCAATGACCCTGGGTCTCCTAAGTCCCTCAGCCAGCACCTTAGAATACCAGCTCCCATTGTTCTCCACAACTTCAAGTAAAAAGTGTTATCCTTCAGTTCTGGACTACAGACACTCACCTTTTTCTGCAGTGCACAATGAAACACAAAGATGAACATGCCCTGGAAAGCATTGAAGGTGGTGAAGAGATAGGCCATGACAACAGACTCCTTGTTGATGAAGAGGAGACCAAATGCCCAGGTGAGGCCCAGGAGAAAAAGGAGAGTGATTGCCCCGAGTGCCCAAGACCTGTAGAAAGAGACACTAGTGAGTTCAGGGAATTGGGAGTCCTCACCAGAGCAAAACTAGTCTCACATCTCCCTGCTGTTATGCCTCTGTACAACTTCTGGCACCAAAGAAACAGTCTACAGCGCAAGACATGAGCCAAACAGAACTTGGTGAGACAATGTTAGGGGGATGGAGAGAGAAAGATGGGCAAGGAAGTCAGCATGTGGGAGATTCTCCCATAGTTTGCTAGTGAGGGAGTTGCGTGTCTAAGAATTACCAGCCACATTGTTACTACAGACCTCCAGTTATTCTTGCCCCAGAAATGTTGACTAAACTGCCTCCTTTACATCTAACCTTTGTTGTTACCCACGGCTTCCATTCACTGAATACAAACACAAATCATGGGACTTGTGTACTATCTGCCATTTCCTAACAACACACCGTAGTCCCAAATGTATGTTTGGTAACTGCTCGACCATTCGTTTATTTCGTTTTTTGTTTTCTCTCTCTTAAAGCTTCATAAGCACTTCCACACTTGAGTGTGCTCAGACTCTAAAGGGGCTTTTCAAAATGAAAGGCTGTGAAATGGCATGGCCATATATTTGTCGCTCGTCCGCCGTGAGATCAAAGGCACTCTCTAGTAGGTGCCCAAGAGACGGACGCTAGACTTACTTCCAAGCAAACATGGTTAGGATTGGCTCAGGAGTATCCTCTTACTGTCAGTTCTCCCAATCTTTGCTCTTTGAGTGGAAAGAAGTGATCAACTGTCTATTTGTACTTTGGATGAAACAGACAAAACTAAAACCACAAAGTGTTGCTGTGTTTATTTCTGACTGAGATTTGGCAACTAAAATAAACACAGAAAGACAGCAGGAAGCAGGCTGCAAAACCACACCAGCAGGAAACAAATGCACCAGAACTCTTTGATAAATTAACTTAAAAGAGCAGGACAAGGAAACATGTAAAAACTGGGCTGGTAGATAGAAGTAATGGTTATATTGCCGGTAACAGTGTTTATTAGCAAAATTAAGGCTGCAATAAAAAATATGGTTATTTTGAAATATAGCCAACTTAAATCAGTAAGGCTTACTCCATGTTTACATAGTTAGGCTATAATAAATTTTGTAAGAGGTGACCTGCAAATTAGGATCAAAATACATGTGACTTGGAGTTCTGTTACTTTATTTTTTCTTTTTAACAAAGAGCAACCATTTGTGTGCATGTGCATGCACAGGGATGTGTGATTTGGATCAGGGCAATAGCACAGAGAAAGTGTGGTCTACCCTTTCCCTCCTTCCTTGGTTCCTTGAGGTTCATACTTTCTTAGTTCAGTTTTCATTAATGTTTGAGCTTCCCAGCTCTCTTTTTTTATTTTTTACTGGGCTCCTCTGGATCCTTGAGAGGTTCAGCAGCCTCCTCTGTCCACAGCACTTGCTCCAGCTACTTGGGTTAAGTATTGTTCTGGGTCACTTGGGCAAGGTAAAGGTAGTTTATAAGGCTGTTAGGATTAGCTGAACTGCATTTCTCTGCTTAGTAGACTTTAAGCTATGAGTATTTTTTTTTACCTTAACTCAGCATTAACCAGGGTGTTCTCCCCCCTCCCCCCCCTAGATTATTTTGTATGAATGAGTGTAAGAAGATGTGAACTTGTGAGTAACGCATGGCTTTTGACACACTGGCATTTGCAGGCTATTTGCAGCACTGAGCTTGACAAATTCCCTCAAAGTGTCAGAACTCTAACCTCATTTGCTGCTTGACTCAGACAGCTCCACTGTGCTGACTGAATGAAGCAGCCTCACTATTCATCTGAGAGGGTGACAATTCCTTTCCTGAATATAAGGACACTCTCTTAAAACGAGAGAATGCTGGTTTCACAGGAGCCTTTGCAGCGTGGTCGGTTGTGAGAAAGAGAAAGGAAAAGAAAGAAAGATCTACTCGACATAAAGATGGCCAGCAGTCCAAAGCCTTTGGTGAAGTGATCAAACAAATGCTTCATAATGTTACCCAGTGTAAGCTGAGTGAGTCAACCCATATCCCAGCATTCTGAAAGGATCATCTGAGCCCATGAAGCACTATGGTTTGGCCTCTAGCCTGTTTACTCCCAGCTGTAGGTCAGGAGTGAAACACTGCTGAGACAGACAGATGGGGTCCTCTATATCATGGTCTGGGCAAGAGGCCGGTCCCTTTAAACGCCAAGTTGTCTGTTTTCTCTGCTCTGGCTTTGTCCCACTAAGCTGTTTTAGAAGAACCAAATGCAAGGCACCACAGGAATCAGAAGGCACTGGAGGTGTGCTATTAGGGTAGGGAGAAGTTTGGCTCTAAGCCAGAGGATCAAAAGGAATCCAAACATAAACTCACTTGATGTTGTCCAGTCGGCTGGAGTCAGGCTTGAGGACCGATGTGTTGCGGATCATCTTGTGCAGAGTGATCATGAGGAACACCAGGTTGATCTGGGGGATGTGTACAGATGGATGTGAGCAGGGGAAAGGGAATCCTCTGCAACAAAGCACCTCCCACTTTCCCCTGCTAGTGGCTTTCCCCAGATGCAGGGGAAAGGGTTTGTCAGTGTCTGTGTGATGGGAAGGAATGAGCAACATGACATCCCAGGCTAGGTCATGCCATTTCAGGAGATGAAACTTAATTTTTGCAAATTTCTTCAGTGAGGGGCCTTAAAAATAAGTTTTGGGGTGTGAGGAATTCAAATCTGCTGTTATTTTTGTGATTGGACAATATTCAGCTTGGTAAGACTACACTTGATGAAGAAGCAAATAAACTGCTTTTGGAAAACCAAAGAATTTTAATTTTATCTTCAGAAAATGTCAGGTAATGTAAATAAATATTATTATTATTATTATTATTATTATTATTATTATTATACTGCAAGTACTTGGCAATCACTGTCAATGATTTCTACACAATTTTACACACATTCTACTTACCAAGAAAACCTAAATTATATTAATTTAACCAAAATGTCTTTTAAATTCCCAAGTCATATTGCAACATTTAAGCACCCCTCATATTTGGAATTTGAAAGCTGAAAACACACCCTATACCCAGGCACTCTTCTTAACTCTGGGAAGAAAAAGGGAGGTCTGATGATGGGTTGAGGAGTAGAGCAAGGGCTCCGGTTCTTTCCTCAGCTTTGGGACTCTGATTCTTTGACTGATAAGGGAAATCCTTGAGTGTCTATTCCCAAACAATCACTAGTGACTCACCACAATGACAAAAGAGACAGGCCCAATGAAGCTCCAGATGAAGTAGTTATCAACTCGAAGCCAACATCTGCCAAAAGAGAGCAGGGAAGTGTCAGATGGAAGCAGGAAAAACACCTCAAGGCTTGATTGCCTGAGTGCTTATTGGCACGAGATGACACTCACCCAGAAATGTGCTGTCAAAACCTTGCCTGTTCTTTGCTCATTCTTCTGCCCTGCCCCTCTGTCATAACATCCATTAAAGGACTTCTCATCCCGTATCTTTCAAGTCACCCAAACCCACCTCTAATCTTGTTTTGCCAGTTCTGTTGCCAACCTTTTCAGGCTCATGGGCAAATCTGGGTTTCTGAGCGAGTACTGTGGGCACCATCCCCTCTGGCCACATCCCTCCTCACTCCCTTGGTTCAGCCTGCCCTGCCTCCCCCAAGAGAGAGGAAGTCTGAGTAAGCCAGCTATAGTAGAAAATATAAGCCTGAAAAAGAGCATAGAACTAAAAGAGGAAGGGGGAGAGACTGTCACTCTTCCAACTTCCTACTATGTACTTTTCAAGAGAGAAGAAGGTAATCATCTTCACCACCTCATGATCAAGGGGGCGGGGCAGCTCAGAGGCTTCATGGGTGTCAGGGGAAGATTGCCAGTGTGTCCCTAAGTGTCACATTGGCAACCTCTACTGTGGCACTCCTCCCCCCACAGTTAGAGTTGTGTGTGCAGTGTGCTAGCCTTCCCCGCCCCCGTTATGTCTCAACCTCCTGTTTTTATCATTGCCATGCATCCTCCACTAGCCTCTCCCTTTGGCCTTCCATGTACTCACGCTTTCTCGGTGCCATAACTGCGGTAGTCAATGGCGGCAGCAATACCCACTACCAGGGCAGGGAAGCAATAGCCCCCCAAGTAGTAGTACTTCTTGCGGGAGTATTCGCTCTCAAAAACCTCAACCAGCATGAGGTAAAGGTGGATGGCTTCCAGGCACATCCAGGAGAACGCTGCCAGGAAGAAGTAGTGCAGCAGCCCTGCAAAGATGGGGCAGGCAATCTGGGATGGAAGGGGAGAGACAGAAAAAAAATCCCATCAGCACAATGCCTTTTTTGTAATCCATTTATTGAATTAATTTAAAATAATATCCTGTTTTTCTGACTGATAAAAATTAGCACACAATAAATATTTTTTTTAAAAGGCAGTGATGATTGGAAAAGGTACTGCACTTTTAAAAGTTGCGTAGTGACCACAAGGGGAAAATGCCCACCCTTGTACCCTGTAAACGCACACCCTGGGTCTGCAGCACCTCCTCTTGACAACTGGCCATGCCTGTGACACCTGGCTGTTCCCGGCAGCAGTGGTGACTTAAGCAGAGGGGAACAATTGTGTTGTCCACTTCCCAGGTGTTGCTTCTGTCATGAAACAACCACATGCCCATGCCTGGTAAACTGAGTCTGCTCTAGAGTGAGACTGAAACTTCCTGCAGATATCCCATTCCTGTTACCCCCTCCCCTCTGTGGCTGCACTGACTTGGCAACGTCAAATGTTCCCCAGTGGGATCTCCATCCTATCCTATTGTACCACATGCCCCTTGGTGACTCTCTCAACTACCTCCATGCAGAGGAATATGCCGTGGTGATTTTGGTGTTGCTCTGAGGGGAGATTGTCACGCACCTCATACTGTGTCTTATCAATGCCGATGAGAAAGAGGAGTTCAGTGATGAAGAGATTTATGCAGAGGTTCTTGTGGATGGTGTTGCGGTCAGTCTGCAGCCCACGCAGGAAGCAGAAAGTGGAGATGCAAATGGCCAAGCAGACCAGGGAAATCACAATGCCCACCCACGTGATGACAGACAACAGCAGCTCATTGATGCGGCCCTGGTACTGAAAGGAAAAGCGGAATGAGGCTGGATGTGCACAGCTTTCCTCTCCTGTTATGTACTCTCCCCTGTTGTAGAGTTGAAATTTTAGGTTGACTGTAATACTGGTAGCACTTAATTTACCATCCTCTGCCAATGGACTGTCTCCATCTGATAAACTGCCAAGTAACTGTTAATCCAGTGCATCTTTATTACGGACAGGGAAAGAACCAACTCCCAGTGTTTCATGTAAGAATAATGACCACCCTGATTTTCTGGGTTACCCATATGCACAAGAAGATACTGGGTGCATAATGAACTGGAAGGGGGGACCTTGACAGTGGCTGGGGATGGTGACAGAAAACCAGTTCTCTCTGCCCCCCCCCCCAATTCTGGAGCATCTTCCCTCAGCCCCCATCAGTGGGAATGATATTCTTACAATTTCACGGTGTGCCATGAGCACAGCAAAGTTGGTGAGATGGCTGCATGCACAGGTGGTGTGGGTCTTGTTGGTCTCCACCAGCCGACAGCCCTGCGTGGACCAGTAACCCATCATGGAGCGCTCTGAGTAGTTCCAGAAAGAGCAATTGGCATTGAAGTGGTTCTTGTCCTATATGGGGAAAAAAGGCCTGTAAGAATCGTCAATTATGTGGGGTGAAGCCAGAGCAGTAGAGGGGCCCTAGGCTTTGAGAAGATGGGATACAGGAAAATGGTTCTTTCTGGAGAGAATGGGAGTGAATTGGTACACAATCGAAACATCAGCATCAATGCACTTAAAAAGCATAGAGTTTCCAATGTTGGGAGTATGTGTGCAGAAATGGGCTACAGACCACCAAGTGCCATAGTGGGGCATGCCCTAGGACAGTGATGGCTAACCTTGACACTCCAGATGTTTTGGGACTACAACTCCCATCATCCCTGACCATTGATCCTGTTAGCTAGGGATGATGGGAGTTGTAGTTCCAAAACATCTGGGGTGTCAAGGTTAGCCATCACTGCCCTAGGATGTGGTAAAAATGGGGAAATGAGCACATTGGTTCCAGATGTCACGCAAGTCTCACCTCCAGGTGGGAGAGGGTAAAGATTACGGGGTCCATCAGGAAGACGCGGCTAGATTCCTTGTTGATGGAGGCAGCAATAACTTGTGAGTTGACAACAAGTGAGGGGCTAATTGAACCAACCTCACTACCCAGCTTGATGGTGGCATTCTCGGTAGAGAGGAAAAACCCCAAATTGTTGTAGAGAATGAAGACAACCTTGACTACCCCTGAAGAGAGAAGAAAGGGAATCAGGGCCATGATATTGGACCACAAAAAGAGGTAAATGTGGTTCTCATCACATTAGAGAAAAGGTCTTTGAGATCCTGGCGTCCCTTTCCCTCCCCAAATTTTGTTCCCTGCTCACCATTACGACTGTTTTGCTTGATAGTGTTGGCTGACAGTTGGATGGAATTCCTGGTGGTATACTCATGTGGGAAAACAATATCTGGCACTTGACCCTCTGTATTCAACACTGACACCTCCAGCACTGCAATGAGGAGGAAGAGCGAGATGAATACAAGCAGGAAACACAGGCACAATATTCTGAACAATTTTTAATTATCCTCTTTTTAATTTGATTCTCCACCCCCCACCCCCCAATAAGCAGAGCATATAACTTTCACATGTTACCTCATCTCTGGACTACCTAAGCAGACGTGGAGTGAGCCTGTTTCAAATTATACATCTGTCCTCCAAATGCTCTGTGGACACCAAATTGCCATCCCTATTTTGTGGCTGCTAACACTATATTTGGTGATAGTGGTTTTTTGTTTTGTTTTGCCCACATCTCTATGGTGAAGTAATGTGCTAAATGCAAAAATTCTGTGCAGGCATCTGTACCACTCCTGCCTGTTTCTTGCTTTGATTTGTTATTTCCACTCACTTATGAATTGCTGTTCTCATTCTTTGTCTAAACAGCCTGAGCTATTTTGGAATTTTATTGCTTGCACTGCTGCTCTGGGGTCACTTAATCCAAGCAGCAGTGACATACAGGAGAGGATTTTCAGAAGACTAGGCTTTAATGTTTTGTTTTAAGAACTTTGGGTTAGGTTTCCTACCAGAAATGAAAGGCCTCCCCGCCCCCAGAAGATGCTTGAGAAAGCTGTCAGTTTATAGTGCTGTAGAACATGACTACTAGAATTGTCCGCACAAAAGAGAATTAGCTTGCACAACCATAATTGTCTAGATTCTTTGACAGTTCTGACCAAGCTAGTAACACCTGGTAGGATGCTCACTTGTAATAAAATGGTTTGGATGATGCTGTTGAAAGGTTTGGCAATAGCTGTACTAATGGATTCTATCTCATTAGTGGTTATCCAAGGCATAAAACATGGGTGGGTTTTTCCTCCTTCAATAGTGCAGGCTAACGTGCTTAATTGGTTCCCTGATGTAATTTTATAGTTTTTGCCTCAGCCTTACCTTCTGCCATAAGCAGTTCCTTCTTCTTGTGCAAGAGCCAAACAAATTAGAGTGAACATCAACAGATACTGACATGTATTATTAAGCAGTACAGTGCCTGTCAGTATGTGGGACTTTCAGTGTGTGCACAGCCATAGAAGAGAGCTGCATTGGAAATCCAGCAGGAACAAGAGACCCACACAAGACCGGTGCTTATATAAATGTGTGCAGGGAAATGCACTAGGAATTTAATGGGTGTGTGTGGGGAGGGCATCCATTTTCCCCTCCTCGCATTACTCGCCCTTCTGCCCATCTACTCTATCCCTTTTTGCCTCCTCTAATTCCAGCCTTCTCTTCCCTCCATGTGCTCCAGCTCCTCCTGCCCTGTTCTTCTCTACTTGCTTCAGCACCTCAAACTGCACCTCTTCACTCTGCTGCCCAGGAGAACTGTCTTCAATGTAGCACTAGGGGTATAGGGCATCGGGTTGGATTTCTTCAGTGAAGCTCTGCCATCTTGAAGGTTCTCCAGGTACAACAGTATGGTTTGGTGTTGTCAAAGCAGGCAAGGAGAAAGGATTGGGAATATATGGCTCTCCAGATGTTATTGGACTCCAGCTTCTATCATCTGTGGCCACCACAGCCAGCAGCCAGGGATGATGGGAGTTGTACTCTAACAATATTTGGAGAGCCAGGGGTTTCCTATTGTTGGCTTAGACACCCTGCCTCCCCAAACTTACACAGGTTTCAAGGCAATGCATTTTCAACTGCTTTCCCACTCAAAGCTAGTTCCTGGGTTGGGGTGCAGAGACAATGCATCTTCAATACAATGCCTCTTTCCATCCCCTGAAAGCTAGTGCTCCAACCAAGATAGAATGGCAAGCTAAACTGGTAGAATATCTAATGTTAGTGGAAAAAATGGAACCAGTGAGAGGAGCCTCGGAAAAGGAGGTAGACAAGGAATGGAAAATGGTGAGAGAATATCTCCAAGGGAACACAGATATGAGCAGTTTGTAAACTTAAATGCTACCTTTTTCCTTTATGGGAAATTCTTTGCTATTTGTATTTTCTTTCTTATTTTTATTTTCTTTGTTTATAAACTCAATAAAGATAATTTTAAAAAAGAAAGAAAGAAGGCTAGTGCTTGCAATATAGGCATACCTTCGAGATATTGCGGGTTCGTTTCCACGCCACCAAAATAAAGCGAATCACGCAATTTGTTTTTTTGTTTCCCAGTGTATATAAAAGCTATGTTTACACTATTACTGTAGTCTATTAAGCCAGGGCCCCCTTTCTTCACAGGCAAGAGGGGAAGAACCCAGCTCCAGTCCTCTACTCCTGTGGCCAGAAGACGGGCAGTGGTGGCAGGGGGCTTCCTTCTCCTGGAAGTGGCCAGGCTTCCACATCCTTTTAAGCAATGTCTACGAAGCACAATAAAGCGAGGTATACCTGTTTATTTCTTGGTCACTAGAGCACAGCAAAGAGAGGGAACTGGATCTATTATGTTATGATTGTTATTTCTATAGCACTTTCCAATTCTCATCAGTTTCTCATCATAACAATCTAGTCAAGTAGGTTGGCTGGAGCGGACTTGTTTGAGTAAGCTTCATGTCCAAAGAACCACTTTACACAAGATAAATTTCTCTTAAAGACATTGCTTTCACAAGGGAAATGGTGTGTGCACCCTGCATATACATTGTCCTGAGTAACTAATGCACACATACCTCTTACTGGACATATAGGAACTCATAAGGAATCAGAATCTGTGCAACTTCCTAAATGGCAGCAATGTTTAGGTAAGAAATTTGTCCAATGCACTACACAACTGATTTCCATGGTACATTTGCATGGTAGCAGTAGACATGCTTTAAGGACAATCCCAGTGCTTATAAATAAGGGCTTTTTTCATTCTTAAATGACAGCTCTTCCCTTTACTACCAGTATTTGATATTTCTCCCTCTCTACATTCAGAAGGCTCAGGCACTGTGTCTGCTCCCATTCAATGCAAAAATTTGAAGTCTCTGAGTAGGGACAGCAGCCTCTACTTGCCCCCCTATCCCCTCTATTCCTTTCCTCCCCCTTTAGTTCTTCTATGTGAGCCTGGCATCAAAGACTTACCCACATTATTCTTGGCAGTGACAAAACGGGCTGGCTCTTTGACATTGTCAGCCAGTAGGAAGGCTCCCTCCTCCAGGATGTCAAGGAGCATTGTGGCTGTGTGCACCTGCTCTGTGGCATTCATGTCCTTCCATGACTCTAGAGCTTCAGGTCGCAGCAGGTTGTCCACTGTCTCCACCACAGCCTAGAATGACATAGAGCTATGAAAGAGGATGGAAACACCACCACCCCTTCCTCTAGCTTCCCACTGTATAATAAACCAGCTACAGATGCCTTCTCTCACAGAGAGAAAACATTCATGTGTCTTTGTGTGGTGGCATTGCTGTCACCACCTGACAATTCTTTCCAGGCTGCTTTGAGTATAATTTCACAAGTAGTATTGGGATTTTAAAAAAACAACAAAAAACAAATTTTGTGCATGAACACGTATTTGTTACTCCTTTGTTATACTGTATAGGTATTAGACATTCTCCCTCTAAGCAGCCCTTCCGTTGTAAGGGGGTATGGTATTTTCCAAATATTCCATAGCTGGGAAAAAGCAATTCTTCCCCTGAACAGCACAGCCATTGCAATCAACTGCCTTTGGTAATGCAGTTATGTGTATTGCACAGGCACCTACTAGAAATTGCCTTTGTTGAGCTCAATGATGAGCAGAACAATCCCGTATCTAAATGTCCATGCCATTTGTAACTGTTTTAGGTTGCTTTTCTCCCTTCACATTTTAGAGTCTGAACACTTCTCCATTGTATTATTTCTTCACTAGAGCATGTATTTATCGCCCATGTGCCCACAGAAATGCCCTGTCATTTCGTGCTTTTCCTTTTTAAAATGTAGCTGAATTTATTATGTACTTGATGACTATTTAGGGAAGTTATGGAAAACAGCTGAAATGATGAAGCTATCCAATTATATCAGAGTAAAAGAAAATCAACAACAAATGGATAGTACTGTTGAAAAACTGCTATTATTCGTACATTATTGGAACCAGAAATATAATGATAATGTACCATGATTTCCTTTAGTATTATGAGAGTTGTCTTTACATGGTGTTCTTAGAGTAAAATAAAAAATAAATATTGTTTTGTTATGTTCTTTGAATCTATGTGTTTTCTCTTCCTCCCCCGCCTCCAGTTATGGAATGGGCATCTGTCATGATTTTTAAAGGAAGTTGGAGGTGGGTTTTCCCAGGGAAAGTGTTAGGACAAAAAATAAATAAATAAATGCTCAGACAGAGAGCTTTAAAGTGCAGACCTGTGCCTAATAATACAGCACAAAAGGAAGTCTGGATGAGCCAATACTCTAAAATGGCCCTTTGTTGTGACAGCTCCCATGCTGACACATTAAAGAGGCCCAGATTGGGCCCATTGCCGTTGAGGTCCTGCCCCATCTGTGTTTCGGGAGTTTCCACTGGTTAATACCAGCCCACCCATCATCTGGACAGGGGCTCTGGGACATGCCTTGCCCATGGGGCCTCCCCATTGGAGCCAGGCAGGTCTGGGGCAGAGGGACAGCACAGCTCTGCTCCACTCAAGCAGGTTTGACTGAGGACCTGGATTGCTCTGAGATTCAAAAATGTGAAAAACTTTGCTTCTTGGGCAGCAGCTCCTATCTGGGTTTCAACCACAGGACCTGTTAATCACACTCACCTTAATATAGTCCTTACATGTCCTTTCTCTCTTGTGCATCTGCAGGGTGATACATCCATGCCCAAAGTGAGCAATGGTTCAGGTGGACAAAGAGAGAGAAAATGATTAGAACATAATTTCTGCAAGAAGGGTCCAGAGGGATAGGTTCAATGGGGATCTTAAGCACATTTGCTCTGGCCATGAAGCCACCCATCAACAGGCAAAGAGATAACGAAGGCATATCCTGAATGAAAGTGTGGATCCAAAGCAACATCTTATTGGACATTTAGATAATATTTATTTACATTTGCTAGAAAGACGGTTTGAGTGGCTGTACAGCAGCAGCATTTGGTGGACTGCACCTCAACAGTAGCCATTTTCAGCATAAGCTGAATAGTCTCACATCAGACTATTAAGAAGTGCGTATAGGGAACTATGTTATTAGGATTGCATCACACAGCATAAAATAGGGCTTCCATTACAGAACTAGAATTTTTCACTAAGATCAAAGATCTCAGCTTTCATTTCTAGCTCCCATGGTTATTGTAAAACCTGAATGCAGGTTCATGGTTTCTAGCTCCAACCCTTCACTCTCGGTGGCATCCTTCTGCCTCAACATGCATTGCTCCCAATGCCCATAAGCACCAATCTTCCTTTACCACTCCTTGTCTCCCAACACCATGGTTGCCATTTTTTTCCCTATTTGGACTCGTGTACTTTTAACAGCTGCACAACAGCAGAAATCCAACCAGTGACGCCATCACCATGCAAAAAGCTTTACTTGATGAATTTCTATCCCCCCTCCCAAGACCAATTTTTTTGCTTGAACCCCCAGGGTCAGGCTCCCTGCCTGCCAGCCCTAGAACCACTATCTAAGCCAGTGGATTTCAACCAGTGTGCCGTGGCACCCTGGGGTGCCTTGAATGATGGTCAGGGACGTCGCAGGCAACACTGGCCTCTGCCCCTCTTTCCTTCCTTCCCTCCCTCCTCTGATACCCTCTTGCATCTCTGCCTCTCAAAGTCTTGCACAGGTGTTTGTTGCAGCAGCCCTGGCTACAAGCTCCCCAGGCGAATGGTTCCTTTGGGGCTGGCCAGTGGGACTCAAAAAGGTTGGAAACCTCTGATCTAAGCCACTAAACTTGAGGTACTATGCACCTTGTTGTAGTTCTTGCCAGCTGACTCTCTCTCAATAGGGCGTAGCGCTTGAAGTTGTGCATCCAGGATGTCCAGGAGCTGCTCCATTAGTTTGACAGAGGAGCTGACATCTCCGGCGTAGATAGCACCACGCGTATGCCGGGCTAGCTCACTGGCAATATTGGCTGCATTCTCTCCACTCTTGATCTGCCAAAGGAGGGGAAAGGAATGCAGACTGGCCTCAGTCAGGTAAAAGGAGTTGTGCATGCATGAAGCCCAAATATGAACTGTCTGAGTGAAGACCACTGTAATGGGAAGGGGAAAGCAATACCTTCTGTGCCACTTGGTTGACCCAAGGACTTGTGCAGTTGCTGAGATCAGGCCCCCGTGGGTTCCAGTTTCCCTCTGAAGCAAGACACTGGAAGGAAGCAATACCTGTGCATGGGAAAGCAGGGGGGTGGATTCAGTCAGCTTCCAGCTGCTTGGTTTTCCCCTTGCATCCCCATCCCCACCCACACCCTATCCCAACACTAGACCAGAGATTAAGGGTCTCAGAGAGCAATCATAACCTTAAGTAGTGAATGAAGGGCTCTCTTCCTAGACAGCCCAGTTCTCACATCTAACTAATATAGCAAGGGATGCAGAGGGAGGATAAATGGCTTAGTACTGTGGCAATAACAAGATGAGTTCTGTTAGCAGGGGATGGCAGGTCCAATTCATCCCACTGAAAACTGCCAGCTCTGAGTTCACATTGCAGAAAGTTGTGTGAATGAATTAAGTCATAGCAACAGTTCAAGCTGTCACACTTTCCTTGAGCTGAGTGCTGTGGGGTCACAGGCAATATCCTGTAAGCCCCATTTGCTCCTTGCACCATTGGCGAGAATACACTCTGCCGGAGTCCCGGCTTCTCCCATTTGAAACTGGGCACATCTTGAAGCCTCTAGGACTCAAATGAAGCCAGCTCTAGAGTAAAGGCCTCATTACCTCGTGTGCCCTTAGGGCAAGGCCTTTCGACCAGCATGCCTTGCTGTGTGGCTGGCCACTGGACACGCCGCACCTCCTTGGCCTCGCAGAAGAGCTCTGGAGAGACGTGCTGATTATTTGCTGGTGGACGCCGGGTGCTGGGCATTATGGCGGTGACTGGGTGAAGCTCTGTACCCTTCTGGTTTATGGCACCTATGGGGTGGGTGGTGAGGGGCACCTGCCGTGTTGTTGTTGTAGCGGCAGGTGAGACTGTGCTGGTGCTGGTGGTGGGACGAACGGTGGTTGTAGTGCTGAGTGGTGTCGAGGTGACAGGGCCTGTGGGTAGAAAGGCAATTAGATTTCCACCCACATACAAAATATCCCCACAGGTTCAGCCACCACATGCTGCACACAGAGTAAAATTACCTTTTCTTATCCGAGGTAGAAAAAACAAAGAGTTGGACTCACTATAAGGCAGGTTCCTATGCTCTTAGGTAGCATTGGTTTTTGATTTGCATTAAAGCAAAGGTCTCTAACCAGTTAGCTTGACGAGTCCCTACTAACTTCTTCACATCTCTGAAAGTATATATCTGTCAGGCCCTTCCTGAAGGGATGGGACACAAAGGGCTAAATCCTCACTTGCGATTTTAAATGTTAAAAGAAGTATTCATGAGCATGATGCTGAATGACATTTCCTCAGAACCAAATATTTTTAATTAATCAAATGCTCAATTTCAATGGAATTGTTTCTATCTGGGAAGATTAACAAAATTCTGTTCACTCTGAAAGTAATCACCTTTTGTTCTCTTTAACCTGACCAGGATTGGTACCTTGGCCAAACTCTTAAATCTCCAGCTAAAGTGGAAGAAAAGGCAGATACAGGTTCTCCTAACTATTCCACTCCAGAGCCCTGTTGTGCATACACACTCCAGCATCAGTTGTGTTTCCTGGCACACCTGGAGACCCGTTTGAAGGGCACGCAGCAGGTCTAAGGAGGGGGTGGGTAACAGGAGCTGAGACTGCCTTTCTTTTGCTTCAACCCCAGTTTTAAAGGGCAACCTCTGGTGAGCAAGGTAAAAGGCGGCTAGTTTACATTTCGCTCTTCCCCACCCCAACCCTGCAAGTAACCTGTACATACAAATGTAACCTTATTCAAGTTCAACCGTTAGTGTTGAACAGGCAGCAGCTGTGCAATGGGGGGCGAACGGAGAAACAAATTGCACATATTGCGCTAAACAAATCTGAATCTGCCACCGCACCTGGGCATGACTGATCTTGAATTTCCTGTATTCAAAATAAGCACAGATTTCCCCCCCCCCTTTCGGTCCGGCTTCAATGAATTAGTTTTCGTAGACCCCAGGCTTCTGCCAAATATTGCACATCAGACAATCCATCTCTGTCAATTTAAACTCCACGTGATGCTAACTGTCAGAATTTCAGGCACACATTAATTCTTTTTGGGGTCACAGAGAGTTTGAATTGAACTGAGCAGATTCTCTGATGCTTACTGTATGACTGGAACTAAAAGACCTGCTTGTGGCAAAATGGCAAAAATGAAATATATTTTCAAAAGCCAGCTTTGGGACTGAAGCCTTGCTTTGTAAGATGAACTTGCCATTATATAGTTGGAAGTTTCCTGAAATGTGATGGATGGCAGAGGATGGCAGAGATATTGAACAGTAGAAGTTGGGAGAGACAATGGCTCAATAACTTGAGATTGCTCGCAGAGTACCTTAAGAGTGTGTGTGTTGGTGGTTAGCTCAAGTGAAAATGTATCAGTCTTAAGCAGTACATTTGGGATTGCCTATATATAATCTTTAGTATAATGTAAATATTTTAAATACACAAGTATTTAAGAAGTAATTTCAAGTGAATGCTGTATTTGTAGAAATATACAATTAAAAATGGGCATTATGCAAATGAATATTGCTTTTTTTTTGTCCCCAAATGTATTTGACAACCCAATGGAAAATGGGAGGAGAAGCCAAGGGCCCATGATTTCAAGTCATTGATGATTTCTCTACCCCACCCCATGTTCAGGTGCAAGGATTATGACTCACCAGTACTTGGGTCAGGTGGGCCAAACTCAAGTGAGTAGCGCAGGACAAAGTAGTTGTTCCACACATAAAGTTGGTTGTCACGGGGGTTGTAGTCAATGGAGGAGATGAACTGGTAGGGGTTTGGGAAGGTCAACGAGATGGGTTCCTCCCGGTTCATATTGGTGTTGAACGCATAGTCAACACGGTTACCAGCTGCTTCACTGTCATCATCCACGTAAACTGTCCGCACCACATAGAGGACTCCGCACACCATGAAGGCATTGGATGCTGAGCGTTTGTCATAGCCGGTCTCCCACGTGCCCTCAAAGCGTAGCGTGTAAGGATTCAGTTGGCTCACCACTAACCGGCCATTGTTGCCTTCAGTGGCATAGATGACCCATAGCCCATTTTCATCCACTGCCAGGTCAATGTCAGTCTTGCCGCCCCAACGGTAGGGTGAGGTGTCATGGTAGTTGGCTGTGTTGATGACTGTTTCTCCACTCTTAATGCGCGTCCGCAGATCATACTTGATAATGTTGCGTGTCCGCTCCTTGTTGTAGAAGACTGCTCCATCGTATACCACAAAACCTGTGCCGTCAACCCTGTTGGGCAGGCGGTAAGTGGTGGTGTGCCGGGCACCCACATAATCCTCCCACGAGGCATACTCTGTCAGTGTGTCTGTCCGGTATGGGATCCATGGCATGACGTATATTCTGTCTCCGGCTTGAAGAGGGTCCTTGCACCAGGCTCCAGACTGGTGCTCTGATTCATGGGCCGAGGTAGGTTCCAGGATCTTGTGCAGTGTCCCCGGGCAAACGAATACTAGGGAGGGGATGTAAGGGAGGAAAGGGTGATTGGGTAAAAGGGGGGAAATCCAGAAAGAATGTGATAGAGCAAGAGAAAAAAAAAGAAAGAGAGAGAAAGAAAGAGAAAGAGAGAAGAAAGGATAAATTTGTAAAAGGCTGTTGGCAGGAGAAGTGAAATCCGCGCTGAGTTTTGAGAGCAGCTGCAATCATGAGACTTTTATCTGTTATTGAGCAGAGACGGCTCAGTGACAAGTTAAATAAATACTGGGGGCAGGGGAGCATCAGAGGAAAGAAACAATTTCTCCAGATCAAATTAAAAAGGGAATTTAGGGGTTCCAAACCTTCCCTCCCTTCTTTTTGTTACATTCTCTGGCATTAAGCAGAGGATGTCAGATTGTTTCCCTGCAGAGATCTGAGTGGCAGCATCTGGGAAACCCATGAATCTGAGCAGGAGTGTTGCTGAACTGACAATTCTAGCCCCTACTCTCTGGTCGCATGTTCTGCATCACCTTCTAGAAGTCAACACAGCAACAGTTTAACAGCTATGGGAAAGCAATTGGCACCAGCCAAACCCTGCATGATCTAAATCAGATGCTATACATTGGAGCTAATGGGGCAATACCACCTAATGGTATGGAAATCAGATTTTCAAAAATGAAGGGCTCAGTATGGAGCTGTGAGGCTGTTTGTCCTATGGGATCCATCAAGTAGTGTATGCTTATCTGGTCTGAGGGGCTGGTGGAACCCAGTATTCTATGAGTCTCTCTAGAGGAGGGACATGTTTGTTGTTTACTCAACTGGACTCCTACAGAGTTTCTGTTCCACTTGATCTAGAAGCAGCTGGGGTTGCTTGTCCTATGGAGCTCCTTTAGAGCTGCAAAGGAGTACCTTTAAGGCTGGTAAGATGATCCAAAAGCTATCCTGTTCCATGTTCAAAGGGAATTACTGTTTCACTATGGATCAAGGCTAATTTATGCCAGCCGCCATGCAACACTTAAATTCCAGTTGTGTTAGCACTGAGACAGATGGAAATTGGTCCCTATTTTTGCATCTGACTCTTATAGTTCTAATTTCTCTCAGGGATTTCTAATTCAATTTTAGAAACTTAAAGTGTTCTTGAAATAGCTGTTTCAACCCTTCCAACTTTCATGGAATGGATTAGACTTTTTTTTTTTTTGCAACTGTAGAACAGCTTCGTGGGAATGCCTTCCCATGGGGGGTGGGGTGGAAAAGGTGAGGGGCTTCCAGCCCTAAATTTCCTCTACTGGTATCAAAACACTGTTCAACGGGACATTGGGGGAATGAAAAACAAGCATAAGAAAGATCCAATGTTTGGCTAGTTAAAATCCCCCTGAATATGAAAGACTGGGTGTTTCCTCTTCCTGCTGAAAGAGACTATTTTTCAATCCCTGGGGACAGAGAGCTGTAGATTAGCTGAGGGACTGGCTCCCTTCTGAAAAGAAGAACTAAAGGTATTGTAGCAGAAGGATGAAGTAACCAACAGCTTCTGCTTCCCCCATATCCTGAGTGCCACTGGAGCAACTTATCAGCCAGGTTTGATTCACATCAGCAAAGGACATGAGACTAGTGCACATGGCAGGGGGTGGAAGGAGTGATGTGACAGTGGGAGGGAGACCTGGGCAGATGGGAAAGGAAAGCCCTCCCTTCCACCCACAACCACCCAGTTGGCAGCCTGGAATCTTGGGAAAAGCCGGGAGGAAAAAGTTTGAAAGGAAGACAAATCAGGCTAGGCATTCTGCAAGTGTCTGCCTCCGGTTAGCTGGAGCAAGGCTGGGAGAAAAAAAAGCATTTAGTGGTGGAAGGAGCAGGTGGGGTGGGGTGAGGAGAGCAGCATCATAGCAGAGAATTCACCATGTCTATTACAGAACAGTGTCACTGAGTGGCCATAGAGGAGCCGTAGGAGCCATCACACTAAATCCAGGCTGTGGGCTTTAAAAGGCTGCACAGTGTGCTTGTTATCCACACCTCATAATATAGAGGCCAGTAAATTGGGTTTGCTGTCCTAGTACAAGGGCCAGCGGGGTGGGGTGGAACCTGATCCCAAGCAACCCAGTCTCTGCTGGGGGCTGGCTTACTGCTTCTGCGTGTGGGATCAAATATACTTCGCACCCACCGAAGTGTCAGCAGGGTTTTACTTGGGCCTTGTATCAACTCCAGAATGTCTGGGATATTCTGTGAATGCAGAAGTGAATTCTCTGCTCTGGCTTTACTAAATAACGCACAGTTGCTATGATGTGCCACATGACTCTGGACACAGCTTGCACTGAAGCTTATTGGGGTTGGGCATAATTTAGAGACTGCTCCCTTGGGCTGGGGTCAGTACCATCAAACCCTGTCACAACACACCTGGAAGTGGATGAGGTGTGCCAAGGGTTCCAAAATTAATGGCGAATCAGGAGGACGGGAATTGTCTGGCACCAGCCATGGGGGAGGAGAACAGCACTTTTTGCAATGCCAAGCCCCCACAGAGCATTTATTAATAACCCCCCCTGCTCTCCCAGATCCAGACAGAACCTTTATGCTGCCATACCAGTACAAGTGGCCAGAGATGTGTTTCTCATCCACTTTTGCTTAAGTGAAGGGAGAGGACAAGGCAAACTTGGGTCTCATGACTCTGGCAGAATCTACACTACAGTTAAGCAAGCTTAAGTCCCATAGAAACCAGTGGGATTTATGTGGGCTTAAGTGTATGCTAGATTGCTCCCATTGTTTCCAATGGTCACAGTCCTTGGGTAACCTCAGAGGGAGAAAGCAGGGCTGAGTCAGCAACCTGAGGAGTTCACTCTTATTCACAGTGTTTTGGTCTCCATGGAGATGGCATGTTGCATCCTTCTTAGTAATAATAAACGACTGATGAATTATCATTGTCATTGTTGGAGAATTCTTCATTCTAACTTTCGTGGTGATGGGGGAGTACTGGCATATGGAAGGGATAAGAGATGATTCACAGAGATGGACAATTGTTGGTCTAGAAGCCAGGAGTTACTTGCTTCCAAACACCTTCTAACTAATGGACATTATTTGTCCTCTTGAGAGCTAGAGGCAGAACTCAGGAATCCTGGCTCAGAGAGACAGAAGTCCTTTGAGGCTTGCATTACACATTACAATTTTAGTGGTGCATCTTACAGATCCAAACTGAGTATCTGATAAAACCCTAAGCTTTGAAAAGCTTGAAGGTACTTTTTTTTTTTTTTGGTCCTCATATGTTCCACTATGGGGCCGTAATGCAAGGAGCTGCCTAGCCTTCCCTCCTTTAACTTGTTTTAAAGAATGCATGGATGAAAAAGGCCAAGGAGGACGGGTTGTAAATTACTTGTCTTTCCCCCCTTAATTAGGAAGAAAGAGAGCTTATCAATCCTAGTATACTAGGTGTGCAGAGATCATCTATTTAGTCCCCTTGCATAAAACAGTACGGCTATCTGATATGGTCTGTGGTGCAGAGGGATGTAAAGTGATGGATGGGTTCACTAGTGAATGACAGTGAGTCAGGGGGAAGGGGAGCTGCCTAGCCTAAATGTTAATGACAAGGTCTGTTAAAGATCCCTGTAGTGTTTTCTGGTGTGACTCATCAGACAAGAACAGCTTAATGTGGAGCAGTTGGATTTTGTAGTGCTGAAAGGTGTCCCTTGTGTTAGCTATTTATCTCTGTCTAGTCCATAGTTCTCAAACTTTGTCATAGTAGTCTCTTTTAAGTCAAAATCAAAAGCGTTCAAGACTCACTAAGTGACCGTCTCAAAGGTTTTACTTTTATTGGCACTGGTCTCAAGCCATAGCTCTTAAGACTGTGCCAGTGTCACTTCACAGTGGCTGGATGCACATGTCACTTTCATGTTTGTGACACCTGTATCCTCCCTCACACACAACACACACACCCCTTTCTGCACCTTTCCAAAGGCCACATTCCACAAGCCAATAACAGGGCAAAGCTGTTGGCTTTTGTGGCACTTGAGGCCAGAAGATGGTCTATGGCTGGAGTGTAATGTGAAATACATTACTGTTGAACAAGCTGCCCATGGGTGTGAAGGAACCTCCAGATCAATGCTGGGAAAAGAGAGGATTTCATGACCAAGTTGGTCAAAGTGTCTGGCCTGCTAAATTTATCATTCTCTTATTATGACCCCTCATTTCTTTTCCTTCAGAAAGGAAGGTCATTCCTTTTCCTTCCTGGGAAGAGGAAGTGTTTGAATCCCCAGGTCAGTAGAGCTCCCCTCCCTATTTCCCAGGGGATCAAAGCTGCCACATGGTCAGGGACCCATCTTATATCATGCCCATACCCATCCAATTCTCCCTGCAAATTGATGGTCATGCTTCAGGGAAACAGCTCGGAACTGAAAAAGTCATCATCATCAAGCCAGGGTGTGGAGCCTGAACCTGTGAGCTCCGGCAGTCATGGTTTGTCAGTGAAAAATGAAAAATAAAAATTGTCCAGTAGCACCTTAGAGACCAACTAAGTTTGTTCTGGGTATAAGCTGGGTATCTGAAGAAGTGTGCATGCACACGAAAGCTTATACCCAGAACAAACTTAGTTGATCTCTAAGGTGCCACTGGACAATTTTTTAATTTTTATTTATTTCAACTGCGTCAGACCAACACGGCTACCTACCTGAATCTAGAATCATGGTTTGTCAGCTTATTCTTTCACTTCCTAAAGCCCTCTATGGTTCTTCCTATCTAGTCTCACAGGCTTCTCTATCTATAGATATCCACCTGAGTGGCAAATACAGGGGATGCAACCACTATCCTAGTAACCTAGATGTAGCTCACCTACTGGTAAATACTGTGCCATGAATTGCAGAGTTTTCTCATTTCTCTCTGAAGGTCAAGCTGTCTATTGCTTTTGTTGGGAAGGAGCAGCATTAGAGTGAATAGGCTGTCTGGAGCCACTCTCTGATTAGCTTCCTCAAAGTGTACTCTTAGGACCAGTTAAGGACAGCAGTGGCTTGGCAAGAGAGATGGAAGTCTCCAGAATGGAAACAACAATGTTTGCCATAATTCAATGCATGTGCCCAGAGGCTGCATGTAGAGTTGCCAAAGGGTGAAGGCCTAGTCAGTGGACACCTAGGATGTGCTCATGGAGACGGATCCACATTCCTATTTCTGTAGATGCTTTCAGGAGCATGTGAACTTTGTTCTAAATGGTACTATTTACCAGACTGCTGAAGCCCTCAAGGTGGCTAGTGTTGTCTTATGGATTTGTATGTGTGTAGATGGCATTTGTTTGCTCCTGAATATGTGTTGAATGCATCTGTGTTTGTGTTATCAAGTGCATGTGTTTAATCATATATCTATCTTTTTCTGAATGTAGAGCTATCAATATGGCTGTGTTCATGTGGACTTTTCTATGCATTACTTTCGGTTCCTTGGGTGACTGTTACTGCTGTGTGATTTGTGTGTCTCTATGGTTTACACTGCACACATACACCTCTGTGCTATTTTTATGTACATGCCACCCTCTCTTGCCTGCGTATGACGAACTGAGGACAGAGATGGGCAGGTGGATGGAAGCAAAATCCAAGAGATTTCAGATTACTAATCCTGCCTAACGCCTGCCTGTTCTGAACACCTTGCCTGACAATGTTGCTACAAAGCAGCTTCATGGAGTCTCACAGGTTCGGCTCAGCCCAGCTTCCCATCTGGGTTGGTGGGGTGGGATGGATGACTCCTGGCAGCGGGGAGGAGAAACACACCATTAAAGAATGAAGCGCTGGCGAGGGGGGGACAGCACAAAGCGTTAACTGGTTCCGATCCCTCATGGATGGGGCAGTGTCGACTCAGCCTTCTAAGTCGGGATGGGGGCAACTGTGCTCTGGGGTTGGGGGAGAAGATGTCAGAAACAGAGAAGGAAACAATCAGTAAAAATCCACATCCAAAACCATGGAAACCTGTGGAAAAGAAAAGTATAAGTATATGCCTCCATCCCCAATCTTGGGAAAAAATTCCAAACCAATGCAGGGGAAAAAAATCAACAGTGCTTTTAGAACAAACTAAACAGAAAGAAAGAGAGACAGAGCGAAAGAAAGAAAGAAAGAAAAAGAGAGAGACATGGGTTGGGTGGAATCAAGCCTGGCTTTTGAGTTTTACTACTTCGAAATTAATTAATTTGCTCGATTCCTAGAGCTAACCTGACAGCTTGTCCCTTGTTAAGACAGGCTCATTGCAGTTGTGAGTCCTGATACTTACATTAGGTATATAACCTCCAGATCTAGCCAAGACATTCAAATTAAAAATACATTGACTGACCCCCACTTCTTTCATGCACCACCCCCATCTTCCCCCAATAACAGACAGATAGTCAATGATCATGACTGCAGCTTTCTTAAAAAAAAAAAAAAAAAAAACAGGCAGAAAAGGGGGGAAAGATCCACAAATAAAATCACCCAGGATTGATCAGGAATTTAAAAAGAAAAGAAAGAAACAGTAAGCAAGAAAATTAAAAATTCCCACATCAAAGTGGTTAGTATATTGGTATAATTAATGTATATGTATTCTAGAAAATGTTATTTTCTATGGGTTTATCTGATTCTCACATTATCATGATAGTAGAGCAGAGAAAAAGAGTTAAGAAAAGAGAAATAGACCCTTCAAGACATGTCAGAACATTACTTGGAGGTTGGGGGTGTGTGGAATGACTCAATTGAAAAATTAACTGGGGGATTCTCTCCAAAGAACTGCCTAAGCTTAGGGTAAAATTCCCACTAAAAGATGGATCACAAGTGGAATAACTGATGCTCAGTTTTATCCACACATTTGTTTCACTTTGATTTTCAGACAGTAGTAGATAACAAAGCTACCCTGGTTAAAAGTGGCACCACTCAGCATGTACAATTGAATGTTCCTCACATAAAAGTGAGTCCACAAACAATAATGTATTAAATATGGTGAGAGGCTCAAAAGAGGACCCCTGCTCTATTCAATAACTGATTTAAAAAACGTGTTTTGTTCTGTGCCTTACATCCTGATCCTGAACACAGAGCTTTGTGAGTGGCGGGGGAGGGGAGCCCCACTGATTGCAGCGTATAGGATCTAAGATGTACATTTCCACTGCAATCTTACAGGCTGCTTAAAGCCAGAATGGCACCTTGATAAAAATTAAAACATAGTTCTAAGTATGTAACAATCTCAAAAAATGTGGAGGAAGGCCTGGAAGTATCATTTGAAAGTGCCCAAAATAAAGAAGTATTAAAATAAAAACACACCCTCCCCATTGTTCTTCTGTACTGTGGCAAATTTTTATATGTAAATCCCATAAAATTTCAAGCATTTATTTTTAAAAAAATCAGGAATTGGGATTAGAAAAAAAGAAAAAGAAAGAGAGAAGTTGTGGTTGAGGTAGGCCAAGGTACTCAGTTGGTTGCCATGGAAACACGAAGAAAGGAGCAGAGAGAATCAGTTGAATGATAAAAGACGCAGAGAACGGGTTGGAAAAAGTGTATTTCCCCTGAAGGAAGCAAAACCAGAGAGAGGACCCAGACATTAATGGTGCTTCCACTCCACATGTGAGCAAGGAAAAATGGAAAAGGTTTGGAAGGGCAGTTGTTAGACGGGTTACTTTATATCCTTTATTTGCTGAGTGTTGTTTAGTTATTGGAAGCTTTGTTTCTGGACAGGGAGGGGGATGCCAATTGGAATTAGTGAGACCAAAGAGAGAAGAGGTGGGAAAACCAAGGGGAGGGGAGGTGGGAGGTTAGGAGAAGGAGGATTGAGGAGAAAAGGTAAAGGAAGGTCACATTAAATATGGCCACAGAGAAAAAACAAGGTGCTGGGTTAGGGGTGGGGTCAGTGGTAATGTTGTTGTTTACCTTTCTGTTCCACTTCTACTTTATGCATCGGAAGGGAGAGAAGAAAAATATATTGAAAAAAAAAGGTGCAAGAAGGAAAAAAAAGAGAAAAGAGATTAAATTGCTTTTGTTTCTCCCCGCACCCTAAAGAAACCATTTTTCTTTCTTTCTTAAACTGTAAATCTCCCCTCCCCTCCCCTCCCCCCACCAGCCCAACAAACACCAGCCCCTCCCGCTTTGGAATCATTTCAAGGCAGAGAGCGTGTTGGGTTGGGTGGTGGTAGTTGAACTTTCTCATTTCTTTTTCGTCTGATCAGTTTGAGGTTTACAGTTTTTGGAGGGTTTTTTGTTTTTAATTTTGTGCTGGCGACATTGCCCTTCAGAAGAAAAGTCAGAAATCAAAACCAACCAGAAAGGACGACAAAGGAACAAAACACAAAAGGGGGTTGGTTGCTGGCTCAAAGCATTTTGGCGGGGAGAAAGATGGGGTTGGGGGGAAAGGTAGGATCAGGGAGAGCAAGCAGAAAAGGGAGAAAGGAAAAGAGCAAGAGCTTGAAAAGAAAAATATCCCAGAATACCTTTTTTCCCTAAGCAAGACTAACCTATCATGACCATAAAATGCATTGCCTATCCAGCTCACTGCCACATCAATCAGCCTATTTATCTATCTGTAAATCCTCCCATGCTTCGATTCCTTTGCTCCAACTCATAATTACTGTGTACTATATTCATAAATACACATATCCTTATCTCACTACCTTCTTCTACCCTAGTAGTTACGTAACTTGCAGCTGTTGATGTCAATGCTGATGTATAAGGTGCTGCCTTAAACAGAGCCAGTCCAACACTGACTAGCAGCAGCTCTGCAGGGCCACTTAGAGGGAAAAGTAAATTTGAGTCCTAAAAACTAGGGCCTTCAAGGACTGGACCTAGAACTTTATGAATACAGAACAAATAATGAACTCTGACCCCACTGCTTTTACATGCAGATTATGTCCCCAATTAGATAGCTTTTCAAATCACATCGTCTTCTTCAAAAATAAAATATGCCACTACTTAAGACACTGGAAGTAGTCCTTAGCTTTGCTCTCTCTGGGTGTGTACAATTATTTATATGGAACAAAATGAGTGTCTTTTCCTTTACTATGCCACTAGTCCTGTTCCAACACCTGTATCTTTACAACTATACAAATACCATGAAGAGAAGCGGAGTGGGAGTAAATTTTCCTAATTCTTACAGCAATTTCCCCCTACATCCCAATCAAATCCAAAATATTGAAATCAACTAGAACATGTTGCAAAGTTTTTGGTCTAGTCAATTTTACCCCTAAGGTAAATTATCCTTTTATTCTTTTTTAAAGGGCTAGATTAGTCTTTCCCCCCATTATTATTACTTATTGTTGTGGGTGTTGTTATGGTTATCTTTATTATTTTAGGATACATTTTAAAGTGCTTTAAAAATCTGCAAAGCTGATTTGACTAGGGACTGTGGTGAAGCACAAAAACCAACGTATACAGCTCTGCAACACTGCCTACAAGTTTTTTAACAGCTAAAATCTGTACATCACTAGGGAGTGGGAAGGTATTGGGAGTGATCGTGTTGATGACCCAAGTCTTCGCATCATTCCACAGTGAAGCAATGCTCTATCCATTGGCAAATCCCCCAGAGCCATAAAAAAATCAATCAGAATCCACCAGCCTCTGAGGACAAATCATATGAATTGGTCCCTCATCATTGCAGACAGGAATACTTGCTGCAAGACCAAACTTCACTAGATAGTGGTTGGATCATGGCAATGGGATAATATCCACTCCGCTTCCAGACAACCTCCCTCCCAATTTGGAGGAAAGAACACATCAAGGGTATGTCCTGCTGTGTGTTGGCCTTAGGACTATTGGAGACAGTTCCATGGTTGCCATGAAGACCACAAAATCCTGAGCTAGACCTAAGGCATCCTCAGCATGGATGTTATAGGGCTGCCATATGTCTGGAATTTCCTGGAGATAGTCAGGATTTGCCCTTCAAAAATGGTGTCCGGGAGGAATTTTTGGAAACCTGTTAAAATGTCAGGGAAAACCCAGTCAGGATTTTCACTTGTTGAAATATGGCAATCTTAATGTCAGGGAGGCGGCTGGGCAGCAGGGGAGTGGCAAAATAACACCATCCCTGGTCTGTCTCATTGGCCCAGCACCAAATTCAGGCCTCTCACAGTTCTGCTCCAAAGAAGAGGGTTTTTTTAGTAATGGAGAATAAACTCTGTTGATAAAATTGGAGCAGAACTGCTCCAATTTTCTCCCTTCATTATCCATTATAGAGTCCAGGATACCAGTTGTCTCAAGGAGCCCAAGATAGAAGGCAAGGCAGACTCTACTTTCCTCAACAAATTGCACTTCTAGGCCTGTATCTTGCTGCAGAGGTAGCCAATACTGTGCCTTCTAGATGCTGTTGAATAACTCTCATCAGCCCTAGTCAGCATGGCCAATGGTCAGGGATGATGGGAGCTGTAGTCCAACAAATATCTGAAGAGCACCACACTGGCTACATTATTGGAATTCTAGTGGAATTTAGCGAAGCAAAAATAAAATCTTCCATGCAACTCTTAGGAACCTTCCAGGGATCAGACATGATCAGGATTCATGTCATATATGTGATTGGAAGGATCAGGATGCTTTCTATGAGCAAAAATCAAGCTTTGGTGGGACTAGACAGAGCTACTAGAACTGACCAAAAGTGGTAGAGACTGAGGGATGGATTGATTGATAATTTAAACACCGGCTCTGCTGATCTCAGTAACTTTGAATGTTCTTCCACAGTTCTCCACATTGTGTCATGGTAATATTGTATGAACAAAATTTGGCAGAGGCAGAAAAAGGAGATGTTAGAAACAACATGTCTCCACTCTCTGCAGCAATTGTTCCAACTCAAAGTAAGAAGCAAAACGAAGGATGTGAAAGCATACTGTTCCCAAGCCTGTGCAGCTGCAGGCACAACAATCACACTAACCACCAATGATCTATGGGTTGCCAACACACAACTGGCTCATACTGCAATCCAGATTGTATTGAACAGCTGTGCACTGGTGTGTAGAACGGGTAACATGGGTTTGCTAGCCTGAGAAGGGGTATAAAAGTATGCCAGATGTAAATATGACTTTAGAAGAAGATTACAGAAATTCATGGAGGACAAATAAATGGCTATTGACCATCGTAACTAAAATAAATCTCCAGGTTCAGTGGTGGTGAGCCACCAAGTACAAGTTGCTAGGCAAAGAGCTGTTGCCTTTAAGCCCTTCTTATGGGCATTCTGGTAGCATCTGGCCTAAGTAGAAAAGGCTTTAGGATGGTAGACTAAATGGAACATTGGTCTGGCCTGGACTTAACTAACCTGGCATACTAGCAGAAAGCAACATAAGGGATTCTGCTAGTGCAATGAGGCTTCCCTCCTCTCCTGTTTGATGTTTATTGTATTTTTAATATTTTGTCGGAAGCCGCCATATACCCAGCCAGATTGGCAGGGTATTGGTATTATTATTATTACTAATCCCTCCACACTTTCCCCCAATCTGCTCTGGGGGGGGGGGGTCAGGAGAACCCTCAGAGCACCACATGGGGGGAGTAGAGGGAGGAATCATTTCATCTGGAAAGCATAAGCGTTTGCACTGATGGATGGTCAGAAAAGCACAGTGCTGAATTCCTCCCTATATTCCTTCAGGTCTCTGCTTATGCTCTTATGTAAGAAGATTATAGTGGAGCTATATTGGGAAGATGAAATGTTAACAATAGTAGTGCAAGTGGGCAGGATTGTTGGAGGCTGATTTAGAAGAGAATCATAGAATCCTAGTTGAAATTTTCCTCAGAATTCATGAAAAACTTTTGGCAAAGGTCAGGGAGGAAATGGAATGATTGCCCAATGCACAAAAGAGCATTCCAATAAATTCCTTGTACATTAATACAAATTTTACTGTGTGCATACAGTCCACCAACCAGTCATCAGAGGTAAGCAAAGTAATCAACATCCTTACTATTATTTTGCTATTGATAATTTCCTGTTATGGTTCATTGAGGAGTCCATCTTAGAACATTGAAGAAAACTCAGGATTTTATATGTGGTGTTTTATATTGGAAACTTCAGGGAACACTGCATGGCCCCAGATGACTGGAAAAGAGATATAGAGGATAGACTATTTGACTCTCATGGTATCCTCAAACTCTGCCTCCCTAATCTTTTTTGAGGGTGTTGTGTGTATTCATTATGAAGGGTTAACCTCATCTTCCATTTGCAGGGAAGCAGAGGATTTCTCACACTCAGGGTTACCATTAAATGATACCCAGCAGCTAAGAAATAAAATGTATTATTTAAAATCCTTAAAATGTTTTAAACAAATTCGTGATTTGAGGATTTTATTCAGTTTCTGAAGGACTTTGTGACTTTGGTGACCTCTTAACATTAATATGAATCCAGATAGAATATTTTTCTTGTCTGGGTCAGTGAGGCCCTGGAAACTTAGAAAAGGGGTTGATGCCAGGAGTCAAAATAAACATACAAGTGATACCCGATTTGTGCTGACTTGTACATAATTTGGACTGAGTAAAGGAATGAAAAATTAAATAGACAAGCTGTTTTGTGGCTCAGAAGACTAGAACTTCATTTCATGATTTACCAGAGTGTCACCATATAACCATCATTTATGAGCATATGTGGACTTGAGCTCTCCATGTATGTAAAGGAGATAGTGGCTCTGGATTTCTTTAGGGGGTATGTATAAAAATGAATCTTTATAAGACTATGATTTATTGAGATACTGAAGCAAGCAGGGTCATGGATGCCAGACAGGCTGTTTTCTGGACTAATTTGAAAACAGATTGTCCATGTCAGGCCTGTATAACACAAGGGCCTAGGAAACAAGAGGGAAATAAAAGAACGGCCTGTTTAAAAAGAAAGGAATCCACTGCACTTCAGTTGATGTTTGGCTAGGTTTGTGGTCTCTTAAATCATCTAAGAGAAAATAGGTTTCAGAATCCTAACCTTCTTTAACTGGATGCCCCAGTTAAAGAATGGGGCCTGAACCACCATGCAAACCTAGGATAAGGGTGGAACAAGCTATGCACAAATTTAATCCAAGCAAAAAGAAAAGGGGGGAAAAACACATTCTACTGCATTTTTAAGCATTCTTCCCCCAAATGAATGAACAACTCTCTATATCTGGAATTAGCTGCATATGAAGCACACAAATTCATACAAATGAACAAACAGACTAGTCTCCTGTAGGCTGGGTGTGCACGAGGGGCTCTCTTCATTTAGATTTGGGGGAAAACTGAGGTCCACATATGCATCTTGTCTTATGTGAGTTGCAGAATCAGTGACGAAGCCCCAGACAGTTTGCTGGCCCTGTCAGCAAGAGAATTTTCAAGCTAGCTGGGCCCAGAGGCTGCTCTGTGTGAGCCACTTCCCAGCAGGCCATATGCCACCCTGGCTCCCTAGTTGGAAGCGTAGTCAGCAGAGGAGATGGAGGAGAAAGAGCGGGGAGGAAACCAAGGGGAAAGAGGGTCCACATCCACAAAAGATGATGAATGTAGTCAAGGAAACAGGGCCACAGCAACGTGGGCAGGAACAGCTAGGGCCTCCAATTATGCCAACACTGAAGGTGGGCAGAGGAAAAAATACTGAATTTTTAATAAATGTTTATAATATAAACAAAGACAAAAACTCTTTAAATAGAGTCTAGTATTCATTGAGTGCCAAATTGTTGCCCGTATATGTTTATGTAGCCACTTTGTAACACTCCCAAGGAAAGAGACTATGTCTTCCTTTTGAGATTTATTCCAACGCTTAGCTGTTCTACTGCCCTCCTTTAAACCATTCATTTTTGGCCTACCCTCACTGGCAGTAGCAACTGCTATTTGACATCTTGAATTTAAATATTTGAAGACTGTTAAGAATGTTCCATTTAATCTTTTCTTCTTGCGGCTGCTATATGCAGCTCCTTCGCACTTCCTTATATCTTTCCACTCTTTATTATTCTCCTTGGTTGCTGAACAGCTTCTCGTTTTTTTCTCATCTTCCTTTCAAAGTAGCACCTAAAATGGAACACAGATTTCTTGCCGTAGCCTAATCAGTGCCAAACTATACTATGCCTCAGTATGGTTTTGCAGCACTAATGACTTGCTGTTTCCCCCTAGCTGTGCCCAGCGATGTCTATGGGCATCTCTATCTACACCTCTGTATTTAAACCAATTTCAAGCCTGTTCAAACTTCATGGCTTCCAACCAAGAAATCTTCAGAAATGCAGCTCTCCAAAATGATGGGGAACTTCTAACAAGGCATATTCTCAGCAACTGTATAAAATGATGACATTTCACAAAGTCGCTGTGAGAGAAGTCATGATGATTAAAACTGTTTAAGAATCTGATCCCAAACTAGTTTGCACTGGGCTAGACAGCAGCCAACAGTTTCCCCCTCTGACAGCTATATGAAAGGTTTTGCACTTTTGTATTGTTCTGAAGACCTGCAAAACCTGCCTGGCTAGTGGCACAAGTGGACAAAAGAAATAGGTGCACAACAGAGGAAGCAATAACTGTCTCAAACCACCCTGCCAAAGTCAGTGGTGGACAGTCCTGATTGGCATAATTTCACCAAGGCTTCTCCTCCTACCCCTCAGGGAAGTTTTGCAATTAAAAACAAAACAAAACTGTGGGGGTTTTTCCAAGCAAACCAAAACCAAACACATACATGTGCTTATGGTACTTTTTTAAAAAGTGGGCAATCTGACTAAAGCAGGACAAGAGGGTCAGGATACACTGTTTGGTGAATATGTGTCTCCTATGCAAACTGAAAAATGAGGAGGAACATAAGCTCACCTCAAGGATAAAGAACCTCCTATGACTTCCCTTTAAATTTTTTATCTTAGCTTCACCCTAAAAATGATCTGTCTGTTTCCAACCTCGTAGTGCATAAGTGCTGACAGTATGGGCCTTTTCTAAATCTGTACAATCTAAATCAGCACAGCATGGATACAGTTAGTAAGATCTATTTAGGCTGCAGTCAGGCTCGGGGACTGTTTGGATCTTGGAGTTTCCATTCAAGCACCTACACTCAGATTCATCAAGTGACTGGTCTGCCTATGTCCCCACTACTTTGCCTAATTTCCAGAAGTGTTTGCCTGGCAAAGCCCATTAAAGTCCACTCACTCTTAGGAGAGAATCCAGGCACTAAAAGCAACCATTCCCCAGTGTGAGTGGTGATACCCCTGGTAACAAGAACAACCCTGGCCTAAGAAAAAGCAAAGAGAGCAAGCAGCAGAAAACTCAGAGTGAAAGAAGAGAAGGGAAAGCTGGGGAAAGGAGCTGGCAGAAGAGAGGGGAGAGGGAGGTTGCGTTTTGAAAAATATTGACACAATAATAACAATTCACTTTAAAAAATCCAAAACCAAAAATCAGACACATTAAATGAATTGTTTTGTTTTTCCACATGCCAGATTGGACCCTGAGGAAGGAAGATCAGTGTCTGGTTAGAGTGGAGGCAGCTGCAAAGGAAGGAAGCAAAAGGGTCTGGCAACATAGGTCCCTCCCACCTCTGTCATCCCTCTGTGATCCACCCCTCTCCCCATGGGTCTCCAGCTTCCTGTGCTTTCCCCTTCCATCACCTGCCCCAGCCCTGACCCCCAATGGCAACAGCACTGGATCAAACCACTCTCCTGCTTAAAGAAGCATGGTAGGGCAGCCAACATGGAGCATCAGAAACACAGAGGCAGAGTGAGGTATGACTGTAGCAAGAGCTGAGTTCAGGGTGTGCTACATATCCAGCACAAACCATTGTGCATGAAATGCCCAGCAGTGATACTTTTCAATGAAAGAGGTCCAACCATGGTTGTCATGACTGCCACCCTGGTTCAGCATTAAAGCAGGATACATCCAGGATGGGTGATGCTTTCTCCTATCTGATGTGAGTTGAGAACATGTCTCTGCTAATTAAAGGTGAGAACTACTGCAAAATTCCTCCTCAGTTCAACCATTGCCAATTTGAGAATGGGCTGTTTCCTGTTTCTGGCTCCATTTCACCTGCATACTGAAACCCAGGAGTCCTGACTCGAGGGGCAGGGAGAGCATTTGATGTAACGTAAGACTGATGTCAAATATTTACTAGTGTTGAGGAAATAATGTTTTTCTTAATGTGTGGTAAAACTAGAAAGAAAGTTTCTGTCTCTTCTGGAGAAGAAAGAAGCTATGCAAATAAGCTGGAAAGAGAATGTAGCCTTAGTAGATTTGAATCAAAAGGATATAGGAGCACACTGTGGGCTTAACTATCCTATCACACTGACAGAAAAGCATTCTTATCTCAGCTATGCATATAATGAATAGTGAAAATGATCCTGGATTTTAAGTGAAGACACAATGGCTTTGCTCAGACATTTGTCCACAGTTTCATGGCTTACAAAGCTGCACACAAACACTGTGAATGTGTCCTCCTCCTTCACTGTGGACAAGCACTTCTCCATCCTGGCTTATTAGCCTAGTTGTTTACTGAACATTAAGCCAGAGTTCCCTGTATTGGACATAACCGGGAATTACGGCTTAATGCAAGCCAGGATTCCCACACCAAAGCCATTGCTTGAAGAGACAAGGGTAGGGTAGGAGTGAGTGACCATAGCACCCATCCATAGATTCACAAACTATGGCTTATGAAACCATGGGTGAATGGCAGGATGTGACCAATGAAAGTTCTTATGAGTCCAGGAAAGAGGGTTTACATGTATGACTGCATATATATGAACAATTATAGCTGGGTATGTTAATACAGAGTATGCAAGCAAGCACAAACTCTGCTTACATATCTGGCAATGTATACAAATGTCCGCCAGTGATGTCTTGTTGAGAACAGAAAAGGCATTTCTGCTTGTGCAAGGCAGCCCTGTTAAATTCTTCTAATTCCCACATCCACAACAATACTCCATCATGTACCCTTCCAGAAGGTCCCTCAGTCCCCAGGAGAAGCTTTTCAAGAGATGAAGGGGGTGGGGAGTGCCAAGAAAGCCACATTGCATGAGCGGTGTTTTGTTCACCTACGTTTGACTGCAACCATATATATGTGCATGTGAGTAATATATGTACATGCACACATACATCCACACATGTATATATAATTTTGTGTGAGAGGAAGAGAGAGAATGCGCAGGTGCAGGAGTATGCTCACCTGCAAAACTAGTCAAACATGCAGACATAGAAGTCCATAGCTTTTCACATGGTTCTGGGGATCAGCATGTGCATGTGTATGTCTATGGGAACATAAGAAGGAGCTTGCCAATGTGCTGATATGCAACCTGTTCTGAGAGGGGCACCCTCAGTGTCAACAGCTCTGCCATAGTCAGTTACACTTCCTGGCCATTTGCCATGATAGCTGATCCCAGCATCCTCCATGCCACCCCTGCCTCCCCCTCCCCCCAGACACTTTCACGATGCAGGTGATATCCTGGTCAGCCTTTTAGTGCCCTTTGTTGGTTTGGGGTATCCCCAGTGCTGTTAAACTGTGAGGGGTCAGGACTGGTTGCACCCTGAGATGAGTGTTGATTTGTTTCGAAGCCACCTGGTAGCTGGAAGGAAAAGGGGCAGGAATGAAGGTTAAAAGGTTAAGAGGCCACGCCTGCCCTGCTCTGCTCCACTTCGTCTGTGAGGAGAAACCAAAGGGGCATTAGCGGAGAGGGGAAGGGGACACACCCTGTGAGGCTGACCCACCCACATGGACCCTAGACCCAGAGGAGAGTGTGCAAGACACCAAAGGCAAGGAACAAACCTCCCAAACACTCCAAGCAACACAAGAGAAGGAAAGGAGGAGGGCATATGAGCTGCTGACCCAGGGAGGAGAGACACCACAAACCTAGCCCTTCAGTAGATTGCATTGAGGCTTGCCAGATCAAAATGCTATTGATAAGGGGTGCCATCAATAAGGAGAAAGGGATTTCAGTTATGATTTGTGGGGCTGTTTGGAAATGGGGATTTACCGTGTTTCTCCTAAAATAAGACACCGTCTTATATATTTTCCCCCCTCAAAAAAACACAGTATGGCTTATTTTCGGGGGATGTCTTATTTTAACTGCTCCGCGTCGGGACGCAGCTTAAGCAGGCATCCGCAAACTTGGGCCCTCCAGATGTTTTGGACTAAAATTCCCATCATCCCTGACCACTGGTCCTGTTAGCTAGGGATCATGGGAGTTGTAGTCCCCAAACATCTACAATTTGGGACTACAATTCCCATCATCCCTGACCACTGGTCCGGTTAGCCTAGGGATGATGGGAGTTGTAGTCCCAAAACATCTACAATTTGGGACTACAATTCCCATCATCCCTGACCACTGGTCCGGTTAGCTAGGGATGATGGGAGTTGTAGTCCCCAAACATCTACAATTTGGGACTACAATTCACATCATCCCTGACCACTGGTCCTGTTAGCTAGGGATGATGCTAGTTGTAGTCCCCAAACAACTACAATTTGGGACTACAATTCCCATCATCCCTGACCACTGGTCCAGTTAGCTAGGGATGATGGGAGTTGTAGTCCCCAAACATCTACAATTTGGGACTAAAATTCCCATCATCCCTGACCACTGGTCCTGTTAGCTAGGGATCATGGGAGTTGTAGTCCCCAAACATCTACAATTTGGGACTATAATTCCCATCATCCCTGACCACTGGTCCTGTTAGCTAGGGATCATGGGAGTTGTAGGCCAAAACATCTGGAGGGCGGCAGTTTGGGGATGCCCGGTCTTAAGGGAGAGGCGCCACAGCCCTATGTCTTATTTTCAGGGTATGGCTTATATTTCGCAAATGTGTAGAAATCCTGCTATGGCTTATTTTATGGCTACGTCTTATTTTAGGAGAAACAGGGTATTTTTCAAATAAAGGCTGTAATTGTAAATAACAGACACCTTTGCAACCCCCCTAACATGGCAGTTTACTAATATACGAAACCAGATTAGGGAGTGGCAGCCATAGCACCAGGCTTGTTCCAGCAATAGGAATGAAGCAGATTGGCTCCAGGAGATAAAGGGCCTTCACCACGTTAACAATTTCCCTGCTACTTGCACTCTGTAGTGACCAACTCCTAGTGTTCATCTCAGGAGCCAGAAAAATCAAATTCAGTGCTGCACTCAGTTTATGAACAGAAGACTTGAACAAACAAAATTCACATATTGTTTTGAGAAAAATAATTGCATATCAACTGCTTTCTTCGGAGAGGTTTTCTTAGGATTGTCTCCCACCACATGCCATTTTTCTTCTTTCCAAGGAATAATGCTGGTGCTAAACTCCATTTCAGGTGCCTTGGTATGGATGCAGATGGGTTTGTGCTTAAAAACATAGGAATTGTGGCACAAGCACATTCAGAACGCACATGCCCACACTCAAAAAACATGCACACACTTAAGGACAGAGCCATCAATATCCCTGTGCTCATGAATTCATCCACACCATGTGAGCATTCATAAAGATACTTCTATAACAGAGGTGTGTACACACACACACACACACACACACAATCATACCAGTCTACATACAAGACCTATCCACAAACATTCGAAACATGAATTGTTGCCCTAGCCCCGTAATAATAGCCACAGCTTTTAGAATGCTGTGCTTTTTGCTGGGAAGAGATATCAACTCTGCTACCAACTGCCTGATGCAAAGGCTCACAGAACCACCCCGAAGCACATTTCAGGACACTGAAACATGCATGTGTACACGTACACACACACACACGAGTTTATGCATATGCACTGCACACAAGCATGAAGATGGTCATACATCTGAGTGTGCATACAAATACACTGTGCCGTTCATATGGGTATACTGACCATATATGCACAGATGCAATGCATATATACCGGTACCCAGGACATGTTAAGTACTAATATACATATCTATTGGCCACATTTAATGCACCGAGTATGTGCATATACTAAGGATGAGCCAAATGCTATAGAATCACACATCTCCTCATCAATCACAAACAAGCAAACATACAGTGCACACAGATAGCATGTGTTTCAAGCACTGACACCTTGCAAACACAATCATGTGAGGGTTCAAACACACTGTGATAGTATGCTCTCCTGAGGGTCTGTGCTACTGTGGAGGTTTTGTATTTTTCAAAATTTCAAGGCTTTTGGTTGTTGTTGAGGAGAGATGCTGAAATAGTTGCTGGTGCAGCTACCCTGGCTAAAATCAGCATCAGGTGCTGAAATGGAGGAAGGTTAAGGATGGTCCAGTTTGTGCCTTTTGGGGGTCCTCTTTCCTTAGGGCTCAGGTACAGAAAGAAAAGAAAGAGAAACTAAGGCAATGATCAGCCGAACATGGCGAGTTAGTGGCAGATCTGCAAACCAGGAATCATTTTGCCCAGTTATCAAGGTCCAAACCACTTGAATTAATTCTTTTCTCAGAACCCTGGCATTTTAGTCCACTTCTACTCTAGCCATTGGAAACCCCTCTCCAGCACAACAGACAAAAATGTCAGGGTTCTCTGTTAGTTCCCGGTCTAGCTGGTGTCTCCTCTAAGTGCATCCTATTCCCATGTCTGGGTGTGTATTAGGGGGCCAGCCTGTGGAGTCTCTCTCCTTCCTGGGTCAGGTGGGAAACTTATTTGGAGCAATAACTGAAATAAGATGAAGCATCAGAGTTCAATGAGAAATGGACTCACTGTAGGGGACACAGTCATACTGGACCTCCAGGTACTTGTAGGTGCCAGGGCAAGGGTCTGGAAAAGCATCTGAGCCAGCCACTACGACACACTGTGTCCGATTATTGCACCTGAAAGAGAAGAAAGGGCAGGTTAAGCTACTGACACAAGCTGCAGTTTTAAAGGAAACCACTAGGTGGCACTGATTGATACTTGGTATTGCAAATACTTCCTAGAATCTTTGAAAAACTGCTGCACCACTATTTTGTTTGGGATGCAGATTATAATCTCAGGTATGAAGCTGATGCAAGCAGTGAGCAGGCACAACTACTAGTCAGATAATCCAAATACACTGACAGGAAGCCTTTTACTAACCCCATTCCAGGATTTGTCCACAGAAGACTTGCTGGATGTCAGACACAGCTCTGTGCCTGTGTTAGCTCTGGTTATGGGGCCAAAGACTGTCACCAACATTTGATTGTTGTGATACTGTATTATATTACAGTATCAGTATATATCAGTATTAGTATATTTTTTATTATATTGTATTTTTTTTATAGTACTCTTTTAACCTAGGGACTTTTAACCTGGCAGACTTATTTATGTGCAAACATGGCTCCTCAAATTCAAACTAAACTCACAACCTGCAGTTTTTGTACATGTCCATAACCTTATGGGTGTCTATAGGCACCAATGTGAGTGCTAACCATATTCCTCTGTTTGTCCAAATACATTTTTGTGCAAGCGCCCAAGGTGACAACTCCCGTACAATCACTGAGGATTTACAGACCTTCAGACCTGGATGCGGTCTTGCAGCAGTGAGACGTGGTTCTGCCACTCCCTCCCCTGGCACCAGGTAATGGGTCTCTCTAGCCCAGGAACACCCCATCCTGGAAGAAAACCCTGTACTTGCACACCACTGCAAGTCAATCCTTGGGTGTGTGGCGGGTGGGGTGGGGGGGAGTGGAGAGAATATTATAACCTGACCTCTGCATAATCAGAAATCCCTATGTGGTGGTTATTTTTATGTTCTCTTAGTATACTGACCCAGATCACAACTGGCAGTATAAGCAGACAGTCCTCTCAACAGCCAGTTGCAGAATTGTTAGCCTCTCATCCTTGCTTAGGTCCAGAAGTAGAGCTAAGAAGCACTGCCCCCCATTTCCCACTTCGTTAGCTCCTGCCACCTGCTCTCCCTTGAAAGGCTGATGCAACAGGCAAGGGAGGTTGGAAGGGGGACTCCCAGGGGCTGTCGGCTGCCAAAGCAACTGGAGCCGGTATCAACTCAGGCCCCTGGGGCAGGACAGCCACCACCTGCTTCACTGAAGCGAAGTTTGTCAGCAAAGTGGGATGGATGAGAGTTGAGGTGCTGGCGCTTCCAGCTCTGTGTAGCCCCACCCAATAGCTAGTCACTTTCTCAGATGGTGCTGTGCAGAATGCCCATCTGCTGCATGGCTTATTTTGAGCTATGCACTCAAAGAAAGTTGTGGCTGCTGTGCTCCTTGCCGGGTCTCCCTGCTGCTGTGCTGTGAACGAAGCTATGGTTTGGCTTAGCATGCTATCTGAGCCTGGGCTTGGGGCTTGTCTCACTCCAAACAAACCAGGAGCTGCAACCAAGGTTTGCTCTTGAATTTGTGGCACGTGCTCGTGTTCATTCAGCACACTAAGCCAAACCATAACTTTGCTCACAGTAGCAAGAGGACTGGGAGAGGCGCCATAGTTTGGCTTAGCATTATGCGCAAACACCACCCATCATGTTTTGAATTCTTATATTTATTGTTATTCATTTGCTTTAATGCAAGCAACTTTGGGTACAATCTGGTGAAAAAACAGAAAAAAATGAACACATGCTGTTGACAGGAAAGGAGAAGCAGGCGGTATTTGTTGGGCAGGCAGGGAAGCTGAGGTTTGGGAAGTTAAGAGAGCCCTAAAGTACAGTGGCTGAAGGATGAGGGAGACAAAGCAGGCAGTGGGCAGACAAGCAAGAATGGGAGAGAAACGGGTCAGGGGAGGCACACACAGAGACGAATGCAGGTAAGAGGCAGAGGAGACACAAAGGGAAAGGAAATGAACAAAGGAGAAAACTGCACCCAGGATTTAGAGACAGGCAAAACATCATGCTGTTGGCAGGTTAAAAAATGAAAGGGAGTGAACATTGGAGACTGGGAAACTGTCAGGCAGGAAAGGCCAAAAAGCTCAGGAGTGGGAGGTTTCATATATTGATCTGAACAAAACAGGTCCTATCTTGAAGTCTTATCCAATCTACATTTGTTTGGTGTTTGCCTAGCAGCACCTGCGACATCTACCTAACCTTCTTTTTGGCATTTACCTACTGTGCATCCAGCACCTTCATTAAAATATATAGTACCTTTGGCACCACTTAAAGGTTTTTGAAATCTTAAGCAGTAATATAAATACTTTGGGTTCATCTTTTGGCTCACAAAAAGTTCCGCCCATGAAACAGAAGACTATGAGTCCTCAAAAACAAGGAAACTTCAGCTGTCTAAACACCAACATTACTGTACATGGGGGAACAGTGAACAAAAAATAAATGTTTTGTAAGCATCACTCCTCAACTAACCCAATGTGTGATAGAATTTGAGGCAAGATTAGAGGAATGAAGCTAACCATATCAAACCAATCCCAATTGGGAATTTTCACTTCTACTCCACTGCAAAGAGTGTATTCTCCTTAGCACTGGAAATGGCAGAAAAAATGCCTATCAACTTAGCATGGCTCAGCTTCGGAAGAGAGAGAAAGTAAAATAATTGCAGCATAAGATGAACATGTTTATTATGTTTGGAGGCATCATGACTTGCCAAACCTGCACTGGACCAAAGTTTATGCTAACCTTCCTGAGCTGTCCTTGTTACCTGTTCTATAACTCTCCCTTCAAACTCTTAGCTGGCTTCATGGCAAATATCACATCCAAAAACCTAGAGACTTGGCTAATTGTGCTAAAAAGATTTTAGCACACTCTTTGGCCACACTCTTTTCTGCCACTTTCTCATTGTTTAATCCATATATTAATTACCGTATTTACTCGAGTCTAATGCGCCATTGAATCTAATGCACATCTCAATTTTCAGAACCTTGAAACGAAAAAAAAAGTATTTGCTGGTGAATGTAAATGTTCCATCAAATCTAATGTGCACCTTAATTTTTGCAACGTAATTTGGCCAAGAAAGGTGAGCATTTCTATCAACATAGAAACCTCAAAATGCTAGTAATTTAGGAACATGGCATCCACTAGATCAAATCTTCATTGTGTTAAACATAACTGGGGTTTTTCCAAACTTTTATTGTATAATCATGCATTTATTCATTTTTAAAGTGTGCAAAGGCTTAAACCTGCTTAGAAGTCACACCCTCTGACCTGCAAGACCTTCCTACAAAAGTTCATCTAACATGGACTGTACTACTTGTGACAGCACCCCTTGGACTGTGCCATTTCAGAATGCAGGGAGAGGAAAGGGGAAGAGGAAAGGCAAGTTTGGCTGTTTCCCGTAACAAAAAAAAATCACACATGGAGAAGGATGGCACACCAAGGAAAAGAATTCCAGGCCAGGGTTTTGCCTTATGCATTTATTTTCTATGTGAAAGGGTTTTAAAAAATAATAATGCTGGAGCATTCAAGCATGTAATTGCCAACCCACAATTTGAAGTGGTACAGGCTAGGAAGAAACATATCATATGGTAATTCTGAACAATTAGTTTGCTTTTGAATCTTAGCTGCATGGTCCCTGGTTGTGGTTGCTCCATAATTAGGGATAGCAAAAAGGTACATATTCAAATATTTTTCTTATTGTTCCACTTGTTCCAAGGCACTGAAAGGAATTTATAGGACTAAGCCAGGCCTGGACAACTATTAGCCTGTCAAAGAAAACATGACTCCCCAGCCATACATGACAACCTATCAGGGAGGCTCATTAAATTTCCTGCTTTTGCTGCTTTCCTGGGAACAAAAGCTATAGGACTGACATACAAAGCACCTTGTAGACCACAACAAATGGGTGGTTTATCCTGACATAAACTCTTGATATAAATTCTTAAGAAGAGCCCTGCTGGATCAGAGTAACAGTCCATCTAATCCAACGTCCTGTTTCCTAGAGTGGCCAACTAGATGTCACTGGGAAGCTCACAAGCAGAACACAAGGACAACAGGTTGCTTTGGGGCTTCCCAGAGGTGTCTTGTTGGGAACAGTGCTGGTCTGGATGGAACAGCTGTCTGATCCATCAGGCATCGTTTGAGGGCCTTGTTTCAGTCAGGGGTTAAAATGCCCTGGGTTCAGGTCTGCACCACCTATGAACCCCCCCCACCTATGAGCCCCCCCCCATTTACAACTCACTTGTTGACTTCAGCAGGTCTCCTCTGTGGTGTAAATGGATTGTAGATGGGTGTTTAGGCAGCAGATATAGCTGCTTAGCAGCAGAAACTCTGCTTGTATAATTAGTAGATAATATTTGGTAACAGAAATGAAAATCCAAACAGCATGTAAATGCCTTGCTAATGGTATTGGTAACAAATTAAACATTGAATATTGTTTAAAACATTAGTGAGTTTTGCTGCTAAGGGCAATTAGATTTAGCTTGCATTTAAAAAAATTGCTAGCAATCCTCAAAGCTCTCGGGGATTCTTGATTGCCCACTGCTGCTGCTGTTGAAGAAACTCACCAATGGATTTTGATAGAAGCACAAAAAAGGAGAAATAACTTAGCGAGCAGCCAATCACTAGCAAAAGTGAGTAGGAGTAAAGGAAGCCACTCACCAGCCTACAGGGTCTCTGCCAATCTAGAAAGGTGAAGAGCTGTGTGAAAATAGGTGAGATGGAATTTTTGGAGTGGGATGTTCAAGAGGTCACAGCTGCTCAAGTCAAATAATGTATGTGTGTGTGAGAGAGGCAGATGTTTCTGTATAAGGCATACAGGTAAAAATCAATCCAGATACTGCACCAGAACTGGTGATTAATGTGGGGATAAAGAATCAAGCATCATAGTTCTTCATTCCAAAACCATGAAGACCACCCCAGTGTTTACTTTCTAAATACAGAGGTGCCAGGCATCAAGTGTAGAGAGCACATGCTCAGAGTCACTGTTTTCCATGTTATAATAACTATATTTGCTCCACGGCTGAGCCCTGGCTCCAAAAACATGTTTTCTGGAACTGAACCCTAATGAAATATGGCTTAGATTAAGCCATGAAAAACCCTTTTTGGAGAAAAACCTATGTATTAATTGACTGGTTTTGCAGACCAGTTTACCACATGCCCAGATTGTCATACGTAATTCTGTGCAAAATGTTACACTAAGTGAGTGGCAAACCTGTGCGCATGAGCGGTCACAACTTGTTAATTCAAAGCAGGCTAAGCAAAACAAAAACCTTCTCGGTAGTGTCGCCCACCCTGTGGAACGCTTTTAATTTTCTGTTGGGAGCTGCCCAGAGTGGCTGGGGAAACCCAGCCAGATGGGCGGGGTATGTATGTATGTATGTATGTTGTTGTTGTTCAGTCGTTCAGTCGTGTCCGACTCTTCGTGACCCCATGGACCAGAGCACGCCAGGCACGCCTATCCTTCACTGCCTCTCGCAGTTTGGCCAAACTCATGTTAGTAGCTTCGAGAACACTGTCCAACACTGTATGTATGTATGTATGTATAAATAAAATTATTCTATTATTATTAAACATGCCACTATGAAGCAAGCCCTCTAAAAGCATTGTATGAATCAGTACCTGAGGAATGTAGTGTGCTTTCACTAGCTCTAGTCTTTTGTTTTTTGCAAATGTCCCCAGTAAGTTTTTACAAGAGGGGAGGGGAAAATGAATAGATTCCATATCATGTCATTGTAGAATTATGTGTGTTTATTGCAACTTCTAACCCCACCCCCTTCAAAGGTAACAATCTGGTTTATATCACACCCTATTCTCTGTTATTCTTCTGTTTTACATACTTACCAAGTCTCTACATGCACATTTCCCATGGAGTTTGTCTGCTCCTGCACTTAGGCTGCAATCCCAAGACAAGAGCACACCATCCACACTGCTACCCCAATTTTTGGAGGGTTTCTATGGGTGGCCCACCAGAACGCCTAAACTGCATCCTAAATTCTCGGCTTAGAAAGCACTTTGGTGGACTAGTGCAAGGAACTGTTTTGAGGGACATGTATGTTTCTTCTGCATGTGCACTGGTAACAGTTTCCCTTAGGCAGGACCAACACATAAGCCACAAATGGCTTCCTACTCAAAACGAGAAGCTAAGAATCGTACCAAATGAAGGATGCACCTGTTGCTGCCCTGACGGAAGCAGCTTCCATATTTAATAGAAATGCTCCACATGCAAGGTTTTTTTTAAAAAAAACAACAACAACATGAGGACTTCAGTAAAACCATATAAAAGAAATAAAATAAAAGAGCAGATTCTCAGAGTTCCACAGCAAATGAGTCTACACCGAAGGCTACACTTAAGTACTTTGCAACCAGTTCCAAACCACCCTTTGTTTCTGTGGAGGCAAAATGAATGACAAATGCAGCCCAATTCGTTTTTCACTTCTTTCATGACAAGTTGCCAGCCTTGCATTTCAGCTGCATTAAACAGTCATGGAATGCTCCGCAAACAGTGGCACCTCCTCGCTGGGGTGTCACAGCGGTAGAGTGCCTGAAAAACTGCCTGTAGATGCACTTAATTGTATTCTAAGTGCTTGAGTAACATTATTTACTATATCCTACTAACTAACAATAAATGAAATCATTTTTTAAATGGCTAGTGACAGTACTGCTATTAGAACTTTAAATAATTCAGGTAACCAATCCTGCTCAGCAGGGAAGTAAAATTCGCAGGAGCGCATGGCGCACTAAGCAAAAGTGAGGGATGAATCCTATGGGTGGGACGGACTACCAAGGAACCAAGCCTGCCTTCTTTCAAGGTGACTTTAGCACAAAGTAACAACAACAACAACAACAACAACAACAACAACAACAACAACAACCCAACCTTTCCTGGGTGGTGCTTATTCAGCAAATGTATTTTTGCTGGGTTGGTTGAAGTGAAAGTATGATTCATGTTAAATCTCAGATATTATACTGCTTAACCTAAAGATTCTGGGGTAAGGGTTTCAACACTATTTCTTTCATGTTTGGCAAAAAAAAACTTCGCCTTTTGAATTCCTGTCTGTAACACAGCAGTAAATGGCCTGGAGACCAGCAAAATATGGCAACTCAGTTAGGTAAATGGTGCCTCTGTTTTAGTAGTATTTGGTAAGGGATAGAGAGATTTTCTAGACTCAGGGATGACCGCTGTGAAAAGGTTTGAAGAATAAGTCTAAGCTTCTCAGTTCTGTGACATAACATTAAGCTCAGGCTGTGACATGAATGTTATATTGGGAAATACATTCCCTATGCATTCCAGTGCAAATCTTTAGATGGAAAGACTCCCCTGGATGTCAGTGTGGTTTGCACACACTAAGAAAAACTTCAGAATATGCTCATCCAGTGGAGCAGAGCTGCTGGCATTACCCACCTGACAGCAACATGGATGCTGCTTACTGGGAGGGATGAGGCAGCAGCGAGGCCAGGGCTGCATGGGCATACTGGCAGAGTGAATGCCGCACTCCTGCCAATGCACCCACATGGCCCTGATATGCTGATGTCTTATCCTCCCCCCCTGCGGTAAAGGGGAGGCCACTGCTGTGGCTCTGCCCCACCAGGCAAGCTGCTTCTGGAAGTCTCAAGGGAGTTGTTGATGAGGAAAGAATGAACCAGACAGTAGACTGCTGGATGGTAATCTGGGCGATGCAGATTGGGACAGCTAGTGATTAATTATTGTTGTTCTTATTACTATTATTGTTTTATTGTTACAGGCCTTTATATCCTGCCCTCCCTCTGTTCAATCCGAAATGGCAGCTCAAAAGGACGACATCATGGGTTAAGAAACTTACCGGTACTGGAGCTCAGTGGCCATAACCCCATATTTAAAAAAAACAAACAAGAGTGACTTTGGAGGAACAACAGGCCTGGGAGCTATTTGAAGGTGAAGGAAGTTAGGGAAGGGAAATGCCCTCTCAACCCCCCACTGAAATACAGAGTCTCTTACCTTTGGGACATGATTTTGAAGGCATCTGGAAGATAGCACTGGACATTCTCCATCTGGAAGGGATCAGCATCACAGATCTTGTCGTCCGTACGCCCATAGTTGGCATTTTCCACCATGATAACATCACTGCCTGGGCAGCGCAGCTCAATGGGGTAGCCCTCACATGCCAGTTCCCGCCGAACCAGACCAAAGGGTAAGCCAGCACGGCTTAGACCTGCTGAGATAGGAGATGAGAGGGTCAGGGCTACAGGCTTATTATGCCACTCGATCAAGCAATTCCAGTTCATCTCCTGATGGACTACTGCAATTTCCTACCGATCCTTAGGTATGCACAGCACACACCATGAGACTAAAGCATGGAAAGCAGGACCCCAGGGTTGTTTTTCCAATTCTGCAGTCTTGTACAAAGAGAACCTAGTAAATCAGGATTTCTTATTTTTCTGTTGCATTTTCAACACATGCTGCAAGACCTATAACATGTTTATCTACTTCTGAGTCTCTGTTTTCCACGTCAATCTTTGGAGAACAACTGCAGGGGTTCTGGGTTCCCTTCTAGCTCCATCGTGGCATGTCTGGTGTATGTTTTGTATGTGGAAGAGTGCTTGTCCAGACACTACCCAAGAAGAAGAGGAGAGAGAGAGAGAGAGAGAGATCTGCCCCCCCCCCCATTTGCTGAGCTGAGCTGCATATTCAGAGTAAGCTCTACAGACTTAGGCAGATGTGCCTTTAAAAACCCAGACATGTTTTTCATAAAGCTCTTGGCTCCCTGCACCACCCGTGACCCACTTTAGAGACAGCAGCTGAGGAAAGGGTCTGGGAAATGTGCTGAGAAAAATTCTTTGCAATCCTTTTGAATCCTGCAAGGTTTTGCAAGACTGGAGAGGTGGAGATGGGAAGTAAACAAGGGGGGAAACCAACTGAGATCTGAACATGGATATTAGGGAGGTTTCTAGAAAGATTCATGGTAGAGCTTTCTGCTCATTTCTATTATGGGAAGGATATTGCATGATTGCCGGGCTGAGAGTTCAGGCTCCTGGATCCCTCTGAACAAGGAAGAGAAGGAGAACAAGGACAACTGGGATCCATCTGCACAGCCAGGGCCAGCCCACAACATTTTACTGTCTGAGGCAAAGCAGCAAATGCCCCACCCCCGCTAGTCAAGGGCATTTTGGCATCTGAGGCAGAAAATCCCACAAGCACATCTCCCCGTCCCCCTCCCTAGCAGTAAAAAAATAATAATATTATAATAATGCATTAAATAACTAACAATTTGCTGCCTTTTCATGACATTCTAAATCAGCAGCCTGAGACAGCCCCCTCATTCTGTCTAATGGTAGAGTCAGTACTGTGGGTACAAATTAACCTATCCATCTTTAGCAGTGCAAATCTAAGCATGTTTAACCAGAAGCAAATCCCACTGAACTCAATGGAAGTTACAGCACAATACTTTACATGCCCACTCAAGAGTTCAATGGAGCTTACTCCTAGGTAAGGAGGTGCTGGGTTGCAACCCAGGTCTATGCATTTATTTAAGATTGCGGCCTAACAACACAATCCTCTACTCAGATGTAAACCCTGTTGAATTCAATTGAGCCTAAATTGTCTCAGCTGCAGTCTAAAGTGTCTCATTTTTAAAAATAGTTGCTCTAACAGTCCAAGAGGATCCTCCTTCTCCTTTCCAACTAGCATAAAGACTGAGCTGCAGTGTGCTTGGTGTCTCCTCAGAAATCTCACACCTCACTAAAGAAAACACACTCTTTCCACTCCTTCAATTAAAAATGATGCCATTCCAAAAGAAAGTTCCCTCAAACCTCTTAACACACTGGCCATAGAAGGGGCAGGGCTTCATCTCCCTCAGCTTTTCCACCTCAGTGTTGCCAGCTCTATGTTGGCAAAGTCAAGGCATGGATGGGGGCTTGTTTCCCTGGCAAATGCTCTTATAGGTCAATACTCAAAAGCTCAGAGTGGTTAACTGAGCACAGCTGTGAGGGGAGTGACTGTAAAAGAGGTTGAAGGGAATCAGGAATCTGCTCTGTGCTCTACCCTGGCCTCTCCTTGAGGGACTTCCACATGCTCCGCCTCCTATGAAGGATCCTGCCCCATCCTGGACTAAGCTTTCTACTGTTGAGGGAGCAGCAGGAGTACCAGCAAGTGAGTTGGAGGGAATGGTAGGAAACAGAAAACTAGGTAGACAGAAAACAGGGGCAGCGAACCCAGTGGCAGGAGCGAGCCGGAGGAGATGGTGGGACGTGTGTGCCAATCAGCTGCCTTTGATGATTTGCCACCTGAGACAAATAAAGTCTTGGGGTCAGGCTTCCCTACAGCTGGGTCTTTGAGATTGAAGAATAGTGATGTGACTGTTTATGGTCACTGCATGCTACAAACATCAGTTTGGGAAGGACAGCTACCTGCAACAACTGCATTATGGTTTCCTATAACCCTAGTAGTATGTTCCCCAGCTACAATTTGAGCTGGCTGAAAAATGCATACTTAATGGCCTACTGCTGCCTCTACCCCCCCCCCACCGCTGCATTTCTCTATCCGCATGGCTCCCTCCTCATGCTAAACTGGGAAGAAATGCCCCCCTCATTTTCTAGGAGCAATGCCTGCAATAGAAGAAGCAGCACCACACCCCTCATTCACTATTAACCAAGGGGTTGAAGTAGCAGGGCCAGGATGGCAGTGAAACAGCAGCCACACACCTGGACAGCATAGGTGTGAACTGGCAACTATGTTCAGGCTGTCTGGCATGCTTTTCAGGGCCAATGCCCTGAAACAAACGCTCAATTTGGCCTGTGCTGCATTTGCTTTGACGTGTTCTTTCTGCCATTATAATCTGTGTGACATTGGGTAGCACGTCAGCTTTGCCTCTCCCAAATGGGGACGGTGGGAAGGAGCTGGTACACTGCTAGAAGAAAACTGCAAGGGGAGTCGCTCGGTTGTATGTGTGGGAACACTGTGGCCCCCCACATGGCGGCACCTAAGCCTTCCTTGCGGGCTTCACATAGCCTCTTAGCTTGTCGCAACTAATCAGCCAAGAGACCTGTACCTTCAGCTGCAAAGGGCAAGAGTCAGAGCCCCTAGTGGGGAACATACATTAGTGGCACTCAGGGCTTTAAAGGCAGGCTAGAGAGGGGACTGGGAAGCAAGCATGTCATAGCTGCTCTTTGTGTAATTTTTCCTTCCCCCTTGCTGGGTTAATGGAAGGACCCTGTGGAGGGAGTCTGTAATTAAACCATTAGCTGAGTAACTAACTAGTAACAGCCCGAGTGCTGGTGGTTGTTTCAGGCGGTGTTGGTGGGGGAGCCCAGCAGACAACAGAAGGTACGAGCTGAGAGAGCAAGAAAGGGCAGCAGAGAGTGGATACATGAATGGAGGACAGTAAATGAAGAAGGGACAGCAGACCTTGGCAGTAAGTATTGTAGAAACCAAAATACAGCTGCCAAAAGCCATGGATTTCCCACACTGGCAGCCTCAGGATAGGCTCATGAACAAAGCCCCAAGAGTCTCCCAGCTGCATCTGGATGTTTGCAATGAGCTGGGGCTATGGTACCTATTTGGTTTCAGGGCAGACAGCTGGTTGCAGCTAATTGTAGGTGTGATCCGAGACTTTCCTAAACATATTGAGTAATTCACAGGGGCACACACAGTGTTGTGGGGAAAGCTTTGCTTCCAGCTCCTTATTTTATTAGCTGCCATGGCTACCAACCTCTTGCTTCTTCTCAATAGGGTCTGAAGAGGACAATGACATTATATCCCCTCTATGCCCTTTCATCAGTTGTCGGTCTGTCTGCTCCTCCACACACCACTCCACTTTAGCAGCTGGGCAAACCTGGCTATTCTTGGGACTGAGGAGGTAAGTTTACTTTGGAAAGTACCAAGACAGATTCCTTGCATGTGGACACATGAAGGAAGGGACCAAGGGACATGTCTCCCTAGTGGAACTGGGCAGAGGGGATGGTGGAGAAGCTGCAATTATCAGGGGTAAAATATTTAACACATAAAGTATAAACCTCCTACTCAGACTGAAGGAGATGCTCTTACAATGGGCAATTATCAGCTACTATGCCCACTGATTCTCAATGGTGGATTATAGGAATCTTGCAAACAGGTATACCAGGCAGGCAGCACTGGATGGCAGAAGCAATTTGGAATTTAGCAGGATAAAAGGAGAAAATAATGGGAATGAAAATATTTCTTTTCAGTATGTTTCAGAATGACCAGCCCAGTGCTCCTTCTGGGGTACCAGTAGCCTCTTCATCCTGGCTCTAACCACGTAAGCAGGAACATGAATATATGGCTGTCTACTGATGGGCATCATGATGGGCATTAGGCCCTCCCTACCTAAACTGTCAAGCTCAGCCATACAATGAACCGTGGGTTAGTGCAAAAAACTAGGCTTTGTTTAAAGCCACCCCCTGCCTATTGAAACCCATGTGGCTAATGCTTTGAAGCTGGACCCAAGTGCTATGCAGTTGCCCTAGGAAGGGAACACAAAGGGGCCTGAGAGATGAAACGCCAGAAGCAGCAGCCACAGTAGTGCCTTGAAGTGGGAAGCATGGGACAGAAAAGCACTGATTAAAGAGAGGCCAGGTGCATTATGGGAGATTCACCAGTGACTTTGACTGCTAGAGCTTCCTCCTGAAAGAAGGAGGGAGATCAAACACTCCTCTCATACAGCAATCTCCAATAGTATGGCCAGGTATGATGTGGGCATGGGTAGAAAATGTGGGGATGAATGTGAGGAACAGGAACCCTGGGTTGGATATTAAGTGTACCAGTGTTCCCATGTTCTCTGCGGTCTTACAGTGCTTCAGAAGGATTTTTCTACACGTTTATGATTTCAATATTTAGTTACCTGTGCCTGGAAGGCTCAAGGTATGTAGAAATTATGAATATACAGAGACCTCAAATTGAAGTGCTTTCATATTTTGGGAAGATGGATAGATTAACAACAACAACAACAACGTGATCTTAAAGACTTCAACAGATCTTGGAAGGGCCTTAACAAATTGCGCCTATCATATGTAAAAGGCCACATTCTCTACAATGGGCATTAAGATTAAAAAATAATGCTTCCTTGAGTTCACCATCAAAAGGCTGAGGCTAGACAGCAAAGGCATGTAGAAAAGCAGACCTGTGAGTATTCCACATTTTGCAACTGCACTGTCCAGGCACAGATATTGCTGCTGAACTCAAATGCCAGCATGTTCACAATCTCCAAGTCACAGAGATGCTAATTTAGCAGAGTCTACTCTCTCCAAACCCAGGGGTGGTAAGATAAATGCACACAGGCATGAATAAGGAAGCGGAGTCTAAATCAAATCGTTGATTTATGTGTATGAGCTCCCACCACTGATAAACTTATAACATTCAGGTTGAACAGAGACCCAAGAGCTTAGTGTGATCTAGGATCCAGGCCACAGAACTATAGGCAATCACCTTAGTTACAGAAAACAAGGTCATTTCACTTCCCACAATCCTCTTCATTTCTTGACTACATCCGAATGCACTGTAGTGCAAGGCTAGGTGGCGAAGGCAATTTATGTAAGTCATGAGGAGCAGAAGAAAAGAATGCAGAGCAAGCAAATATGTGCAAATTTGCACAATCCATATAGATCCTCATAGGATTCAGATTTTATTTGTGCATTTTTCTGCAAGCTTTTCTTTTTTTAAAAAAAAAGCATAGAATATACAAAATTTTGGACTTCCTCCCCCCCCAACGAATTTTTAAACTCTTCCCTGTACCTTTGTCACAGCATTAGCTTGAGCATCGTCAGAAAGACTTCTTTACATTTCTTTGCATTTTTAAGCACTGTTTATATGTGCTGGGGCTTTGCGCATTTGAGTTTAAGGTGGCCTATGGTAGGATACACAGATTAGTTGAGAGATTATGGGTGTGGTCAAGTGCAATTCTCACATGAGTGCAGGTAGCTGTGCCTAAGTACAGCTGCCTTCTAGTGGGTACAATAGGCAGTACTCAATTGCCCATCTGCCTGTCAACCAAAATCTCAGGACAAAACGGAAAGGAAGCTGGCAGTTTTGTGTCTTCCCTTGGGATGCAGCCTGGTAGGCTAACAGTCTATGAAACCACAGTGTTTTTCCTTGGGAAAGGAGATACTTTGATCTGAAAGACGACTGAAAAGCTAAAGCTAAGCACACCCTTTCATTTCATATCAAAATTGCCTCTCCTGCAAGAGACTCAAGACCTCCAACCAACACCATTTTCCTCCAAGTCAGATTCACCCAGACTAAAATTAGAATGTGGGACAGATGGCGCTGTATGGATCTGATTAAAAAAAAACCCAACTTCCATCCCCTCACCTCACCCCCCACCCAAAAAAAACCCCTTAGAGGTGGCAGAGTATTTGGGAGACATCTGCTCTCAAAGGGGGTGGGGATAAGTCATATGTTTCTGGCATTGTATAAAATTGGTACTAACATCTCGTACACTGGCTGGAAATGGTTTCTTAGAACTAATGTTACGTCTGCAAGATCTCCAAAGAGGGTTGCAACTTGTCCCTTTCTAAAAGGCACATCTGTGATTTTGGAGCATTCCATTCTCAAAGAAAATGATGAACGTTCTGTTTTTAAAAATGAACTGACCACCTTCAATGCTAATTCACATGTGACCAGTCCCTGTTAACAAATTCTTCTTCCTCGGCTGTACCGGTAACTACAGTCAACATTCCCTGTCCAGCAAAACTAAACAGGACAAGCTGAGGCTGGCAAATTTATGCCAGGAATGCAACCATATACAGTAGTACCTCGGGTTACATACGCTTCAGGTTACATACGCTTCAGGTTACAGACTCTGCTAACCCAGAAATATTACCTCTGGTTAAGAACTTTGCTTCAGGATGAGAACAGAAATCGGGTAGCACTGGAGCAGCAGCAGCGGGAGGCCCCATTAGCTAAAGTGGTGCTTCAGGTTAAGAATGTTTTCAGGTTAAGAACGGAACTCCGGAACGAATTAAGTTCGTAACCAGAGGTACCACTGTACCCAAAGGGCTAAGAGGCAAGTGGTTTCACTGCATGGAATGCTGTGTCTGAGTGTCCATGACCAAAAGATATATGGAATCAGAAAGCTGGAAAGGTAAAAAAGGCTATCTAGTCCCAACATTCTGCCCAAATGCAGGAACTTCTATCTACGTGCCCCAGTCTCACTCCTATCATTCTGCTCTGAATGGTGTCCTACAAAGCAAAACCTGTGAACCCCACAGACCAGGGGTGGGGAACCTCCAGCCCGCAGGCAAAACTTGATCCTGCAAAGGAACAACTGGGAGCTTAAAGCAGGTTCCTTTGCTGGAGGTCATATCCCTCCCAACACTGCTCTGTGCAGCAGCTTCTTTCCACCTCCAACATCTGAGGTAGAAAGGAGAAGCACAAGGAGGCTTGCAAAGCATATGGCTGGCAACACCCCCTGCGCAGAGGTTCTCAATCTTCAGGTGTTGACAGGTGGCCTTTATATGATGTTATTATGTAATGTGATTGACAGGTGGGTTGCCCCTGTCAAAGTTGCCCCGCAAAGGCTCCCCACTCCTGTCACGAACCATGTGCTTGCAGAACAAATAGCTCATGACAATTCAAGCAAGTAAGCCAAGCTATGCACTGAACAATGCAAGGGAAAGGAAATGAAAGGAAGAAGTGGCTCACTATGTTTCTGATTGGGGGTAAGATTGCTTGAAAATGTAAGTATATTACTAAGTAACTGGGGGAGGCTTTTGAAGGTAGGAGTTATGTGGGATATTGTTGAAGGAAATGAAGAAAATTGGGGTGGGAGTGGAAACTACAGATTTATTTGGTCTAGGGAATTGACTTGCTTTGCAACCCCAAGTGTTCTTGCTTTGTACTTGTGACACAGCTGGACAGCAAGTCATATCGAAATTGGTGGCACTTGCTTTTGAGCAAACAGCATGGATAGGATGATGATGAATTTTTTTATTATTTATTACTTTATGTACCACTTACAAGTCAAGTTGGCTGCACCAGTAAGATGCATTCAGGATCAGGATGCACAAGTAATTGCTTACGGGTAAATGCAACAAAAAAGCAAAGTGCAGGGAGGGCAAAGCATGCAACCTCCCCACAGGACAGACAGTAGCTTATGGCAATTTTTTTTTTAATTAAATTTGTATACAGCCCTTCATCTGAAGATCACAGGGTGGTTCACAAGATAAAAATACAAAATGTAAACACAAAATACATAATAAAACAAGAGCAAAACCGATCAATAACCCCACTTCCACTTATATTTAGACTTGCCTCAGTTTGTGTTTTGGAGGCCCATATATCTGGCCCTCTGGAGGCAGACGGCTTAGTAGTTTGGATTATGTTTGATCCTCCTGATGATCAGAAATAAAATGTTCCCTAAAAGGCAATTCAGGTGATGTTCCAAGATACTATGACCCTTGACTTGGGAAAAGGGAGAGGCACTATTTGCTGAGATGCTGCTTATCAACATTTAGCAGCTGAACGTAAGACAGAGCAGACAGGTGGGTCACCTTTAGTGAGATGCATTGTATTTCATAAATTATGACAGATATTTTGAAATCTGCATTTAATATGCATATGAAATTTCTCTCTCCCCCTTCCTTTCGCAATGGGCAAGTAGCCACCCTACAGTGACAGCTCTCCGACAAAAGCTGTAGCAGCTTCAGATTATGTGTGTCAGGTGGTGAACCTTTTTCAGCCTGAGGGCCGCCTTCCTTCATAGGCAACCTTCTGGGGAGAAACATGCCCACTCAGTGGCGGAGGAAGAGGAGTGGGGGGGGGAGCGCAACTCCCCCGGCAGCGCGATCCCGGTGGGGTGCCATCGCAGCTGCCCCCCTGCCTGCGCTGGGTGCCATGCCCCCGCAGGCAGCGTGTCATGCCCTTGCGGACGGTGCACCACGCCCCCAGGACGTGTGCCAGCCCCACCCCCACCTGCTCTCCGCCCCCTGGTGCTGGAGCATGAAGCTCTGCCACTGTGCCAAAAGAGGCAAAAAGTGGGCGGAGCAAAGGACGTGTCATATTCTAGCCACATAAAAGTCTGAGACTTCTATACCTCCCACATTGCTCTCCATTCAGACAAGGAAGAGGCAATTTCACCTTTCAAGGATGCATTCCAGCCAGGAAAAGGCCCTCAAGGAGGATGCAGTGCAGGTGTGGCTTGAGGAGGGGCTGAGGCCTGAGGAGCGTCTTGAGAGGCACAGAGATTGCTGGAGGGCCACATTCGACCCCCTGTTTTACATGGTTCCTAATTTTAACTTGTTCATATCATGTCCTACTCCAAAAGTTCAGGAAGAATCCGATCAAGATTCACAAGCACACCAAAATCAAGATTCACAAGCACACCAAAATATAGCCAGTCATAATCTCAGAGTTCCTTCTGCAATTTCAGGGGCATTGCCCTCTACTTATTGGGAAGGTTTAACATGAAGCACTTTTTGGTTACGCACCAATATATATCTATGACAAGGCCAGGAATTGTAATTGCAAAGCACCGTACATTTCTAAATAAAGTACTTCTGTTTCCAGTACTTAATTAGAAAATATTTTGACATGCTCAACATAAGCAGTTAAATACTGTTCTAAAAATTATCTTACTGCTTATTCTGGGGGAAAAAATAAAAGTTTTATTCTGGGAACTGCAGGATTGCTCACTTCTTCTAAGTCGTACCTCTGGTTACGCTTGCTTCAGGTCATTCGTCATGGGATACGAACGCGCCAAACCTGGAAGTACCGGAACGGGTTACTTTTGGGTTCGGCAGGCGAGCATGCGCAGAAGCACCAAATCGCGTGGCGAGCATGCGCAGATTCGGCGCTTCAGGTTGCGCTCTGCTCATGTTGCGAACGGGCCTCTGGAACGGATCCCGTTCGCAACCAGAGGTACCACTGTATTTTGTATCAAATGAGAATTTCATTTTGTTTTCTCCTGGCCTTGCTGTGGCAGCAAGACAAAAGCTTATGACTGAATTAATCACAAGGCCTGGACTCACTCAGGAAGAAGTCTTGCCTTCCAAGGGCTGCCTCTCTTGAACTTCCCTTACCTTGGGTGGCTGAGGTGACAAGGACAGTGGTGATGCAGAGACTCCAGAGGGCATGGATGAGCCGGGCCATGCTGCACTCGATGCTGGAGCTGTCAGCAACCTGGAGCCACTCTGGTCATCCCAGAGTGGAGGACACAACAGCAGGCCTGGTGGAAGAAAGAAGAGGAGTCTTGAGTCTGGTTAGCAGCAGAAGCAGTGTTTACCCCTTACGGTATTTTGCCCCAGGTAAAAGTCACAACTCTTCTGCATTCTCTTCCCTGCTCTAGGGCCCATACGTCGTTGTCCCAATCAGCCCACCACCACTCAGTGTATTTCCTAGGAAGCCCCTACAGCTCAACACATCTACCTATACCCATATAATCATGGAAGCCTTTTCTCTAGAAGAGGGGGTTCTAACAGAAAGGGGCATAAGGTGCTGAAGTTGCCACTTCCATCACAAAGTATAAATCATTTAAATTTTAAAGGAAGGGAATTATTTATATATCAGTTATTATCTGCCCTTCACTGTAAGGCCCCAGGACAGGAGACAACAGAATATACAGTTACAGTGGTACCTCGGGTTACATACGCTTCAGGTTACAGACTCTGCTAACCCAGAAATATTACCTCGGGTTAAGAACTTTGCTTCAGGATGAGAACAGAAATCGGGCAGCGGCGGTGCAGCGGCAGGGGGAGGCCCCATTAGCTAAAGTGGTGCTTCAGGTTAAGAACGTTTTCAGGTTAAGAACGGAACTCCGGAACGAATTAAGTACGTAACCAGAGGTACCACTGTATAAATATACAGTTATAAAAACAAAAGTTTTTTTCTATGAAAAGAATTGCAACTAAGTAAAACTGTTCCAGCTAAAACCAAAAGAGGTGGGTCCCACAAAACAAAATACTTTTAACTGTCAAAGGCCAGGGTAAAGAGGTTCATTTTCGGCATGCAACAGGAGCTGCAAAACAGACCTGCCCAAAGCTGTGTCCATATTCCTGTTCTGCGCTGTACCTTAAAACCCAGAGTCCTCCATACACAGGCTCTCTTCAGGTACTCCCCTTACCCCCACTATTTTTAGGAGCTGGTAAACACACACACACACACACACACACACACACACTTCATCATGTGTGAAAAGTACAACCACTTTGGTGGTGCATCTTTTTCAGTGCCCTTGCTGAAATGGCTCCCAACCACATACATGTGAAGGCATCCTCCACTCTAATCCTACCCTACTTTTCTCAGAGCCCCACTTACCCTGCAGCTGCAGCCCGCCTCTCTATGCTTGCAATGTTTGCAAAGCCATGCACACTTTCCCACACGACCAAAAATGATGTCCACTATGAACTGGGGCTCATTTAAACCACAACAACATAGAGATGGAGACAGAAATATGATGTCCTTTCTGGAATCTTCCAAAGTGATGGCTTCAAAAACTTTGTATTAAAGCCAGCCTTGCTGCAAAGGTTACACAAGCCTACATACAGTACAACCCTTTCAGTCCAAGAAGGGGAAGCACAAATACTTGGAGCGAACATGCAAAAGAGCTGCACAGGAACAGTAAAGAACCAATGGAAGTTTATGACTGCAACACGAGAGGGGTGGCCTATCTAGAGGGGGTATGCCTTGGGAAGGAGGTATGGCTTCAGGAGAGTTCAGAGGACTGGTTAGAGAGGGCCTGAGGTTCCCCACCCGGGCCTAAAACACTGGACCCAATGAGTGATCATTGGAGCCAGGGCAGGAGGAGGTTAATGGCCACTAGGGAAAGCGGGGGGCACAATTCAAATCACCCTGACAGCTACATTTACATTCTTATTAGTTCAAGAAAATAACACTGCCTCATTAACAACAACAAAAACAAAGGCATTTTGTTTTCCAAGTCTATTCTCTGTCAATTTGTTTTCTCTTGGAACCCTATAGCCCTTCTTTTTGTGCCCAATAGTGCTTTCTTTTTCCTCTAGAACCCATAGCATGACTTTGTCTCTGCCTGCCTGCCTGCCTCTCTGCAGCTCCCTCTCAAAGTTAAGCTCAGTCCTCTTGTTCCTCAACCCAGAGATCTCTCTGCACTTCTTCTGAAAATTTGCCTCCCTGGACAAAACAACAGTGCTTCCAGGAAGCGTCCCCCACCCCCTCCAGGGTACAAAGGCAACGGGTCTCTGCCTTGTTGTTTATCCACAACATACTGCATATGGAATATGGAGGTACACTTCTGTGTGCAGAAGCTTCATTTATTATTATTACTTCTATTACTATTTGTTAGTCACTTTCCTCACAAAGATGGCCCAAAGAGACTTACATTGTAACTGTTGTTCATCTATTCTAGATTTTAGAAAATGGTTTGTCTGCCTGTTTGTTTGTTATCTTATGTGTTTGGACACCTCTCGAGATATCATCACCAAACGTGGCACAAGGGTTCCCAAAAGTGGGTGAGGGCAGGTTCCATTGCCATTTGGACTCAACCGTTTTGAATCAAGATGATGGCCAAAATGTGACTTTGGCATGGATTTGCCCATTTTTTTGCCATAAGTTTGGCTGCCTCTCAAGGTATCGTTGCAAAACTTGGTATGAGGGTTCCCAAGATGAGAGTGGCTGTCTTCATCATAGTTTGGATGCCGGGCACCATTTTTAATCAAGATGGTGGACCAAAATGTGACTTGGGCATGACTTCGCCTGCTTTTTGGTGTGATGGGTCCAAACTCAGAAATCACAGTACCCATTTTTAAATCGCTTTTTTTGGGGGGGGGCTTCTATCATCCTCCATGAACTATGTCTAAATTCTTTTTAAAGCTATCTAAGATAATGACACCCATCACAACTTGTAACTCACAGGTTAATTGAACAAACACTTCCTTTTATCTGTTCTGAATCTCCTGCCAATCAATTTCATTGGGTGACTCCCAAATTCAACTATGATGAGGAAACCTTCTATAAGGTCCCCCTTCGTCATCTTTTTTCTTTTTTCTAAACGGGAAAAAACCAAACAACCCCAGACACTTGAGCTAACATAGGAAAGAGGTTCTGATCCCTTGGTCATTTGGCTTCTCATTTTCAGTTCCATTATCTTTGTTTGAGATCAATGACCAGAACTAAGCACAGTATTTCAAGTTTGACATTACCACAGATTTAGACATTATGATACTTGCTATTTTATTTTCAATCTGTTTTCCTTGTAATTTCCAATATGGAATTTGCCTTTTTCACAATTGGTGCAGCCTAAATTTATGTTTCTCTTTCCTGCAAAGTCATGGTTAGTTCATGTGTTGTAAAGGACTAGGATTTTTTTAAAATCCCATTGTGCATAACTTTTCATTAACTTACATTTAATGTTACACGCCAGTGTCCATCCACCCAGTTTAGAGACATCCTTTTAGATTCCCTCCCCCCCATTCAGTCTGCCTGGGATCCTACCGTCCTGAATAATTTGGTATATTCCATGGTTGCTACCTCACCTGTGACTCCAGAAATTTTTTGGAAGGTTGGAATCTCCCTTTTTTTCTCCCTGCACACCAAAGTACTCATTCTGCACCATATCTGTAACTCTTTTTTTTCATTGAGCATCTGTTGTTGTGTTTCTGTCAACTTCCCCTACTTTTCTACTCCTTGTTGAGTTTTGCTATAACAATATACACTGCTAGCAATTCACACACTGAGGGAAGAAGAAAAAGAAGAGGAGGAGTAGGAGTTTGGATTTGATATCCCGCTTTATCACTACCTTAAGGAGTCTCAAAGCGGCTAACAATCTCCTTTCCCTTCCTCCCTCACAACAAACTCTGTGCAGGCAGGCTGAGCCATGCATGGCTGCAACATGATGGAAAAAGTGGTACCAATGTGGCTCTGAATCCAGGGAGGAGAACAACAACACAAAACATGATCTTTGCATTCTCCCATCACCACCAGTGGTGGGCCTGCATAGGCCATGGTTGCTTCCATAGGCCTCAAACAGGCCTTTGGAATCTCCCCCAGAGCCACGTTTTGGCCTTGCGGCCTTATGTTCTGCAGGCCCAAACTCAATATAGAATTCAATAACAGGCAATGGCAGCAAAGGCTTTAAACTTACTATGCACTGTTATCTTTCCCCTCATAACTAGCACATAACCCAGTGGGATAAGTCAGCACTGGAGAGCACTGAGTATAGAGTGAGCCTAGCATGCATTATCCTTGGAAGTACTGAGGTCATACTGAAATAAAGGAAGAAATGTTCATCACCCTCCACACTAATAAATTGGGGACAGAAATCAGAAGTCCCAGCTCACACTTTCTTGCATGAATACTGAACAGTGGTCCTCTTTCATCAAAGGCTGTGAGTCTCAATCTCATGTGAGGTGGATATTGCTCTGGCCACTAGGCTACCCAAGTTGCCATGGAAACGGGCCTGAAATCCAGAGTGTGCCCATAGCCAGAAGGCCTTTCTGGTGCTGTTTCAGTCAAAGGGAAATATTAAAGTGACACTTGATCAGTGCCTACCCAAGGCTCATATATTTCTCCTGCCCCGTACCCCTGGGATCTGAAATTTAATGTGTGGTGATAACAGAGGGCCGGAACCAGGCGTGTTCCAGCTCTGGGGGGAATGGCATAGAGAGAGATGTTTTGCTCCATTATTGGGCTGTCCTGTAGTCTCTATTCACCAAAAGAAGGGTGTAAACATGGGATTAAGTATTTTTGACACAGAAGAAACAACAACCCACTCCCCAGCCATAATCCCCATAGCCAAGCCTGATAACAGGCCCCTGCTGGCAGACAGATGCTCTGACAGCTGCTACTCGCCCCCCAGCTGAGCTACAATGGGGCCTTTGCTGAATTAAACACAATAGCTTCTCCATCTTCTGGCCCACCCCCTGTGCTCTGACCCACAATGCCAATCTCATGTGTAGGTTAAGGACAAGGAAATGTCCACTCGTAATGGGAATGTGTACACTGTATTGCCAAGCTAAGAAAAATATCCACTGCCTTGTACAGGAATTTTTGGTTTGCACAGCTTGACCTGAAAGAGGAATGACATCTTGTGGGAGTGTCAGGGAAAAGGCTTGGGAACCAGATTTTAGAGAAGCGGGGATAGGAGCTGTCAGGACTCCTGGGGTCTATACACCAGACCCGGCCCATCCCAAGTTGTTTGCACACACCCTCTGGGTTTTGAGTTCTGCACACGTGATATGAAAAAGCATGTCACTAGTCCAGAGGGAGCCACAATGAATTTTTAATGAAATGCAAGGGAACAAGAAAACAAAATAAAAGTGCTGTTTCCAGTGGTCCCTGTCTCCCACGCCCCCTGCTGTTGAATTCTCCCTAGTGCTGCAGATGGGTGCTTGCAATCACAGCAGGAGGAGTGTTTCCTCCTGAGCATTTTGACTCCTGCAAGTTTCCCCAACTTGGAAGGGGATGCTGACAGCTACTGCACAGAGGGAAGAGAGATACAGCTGTCCCACTCTTGGCTTCCTTGCCTGGTTCTCTGGCAACGAGACAGTGATTCCCCATGGAAGCTGAGGGCACAACATGAGCAAGCAGTTGTAAATTTCCTCATAGAATAAAAGAGTATGGCTTAGCTCAGAGCAGGACAAGAGATGGGGTGAAATAGGACCATATATATCACAGCCAGGGAACACTGTGTCCTGAACAAGAGCCATTCTCTCCACGTTCCCTGCACCGCCCAAATTTAATATGGGATGCAGGCAGAACAACGGTTGATGCAGAAATAATCCCCACTTCAGTGGCATCTTCCATACTCCATTGCAGTGACTAATAACATATTGGACTAATAAAACTGCAAATGGGTCTCCAGCTTGAGAACACCTGCTATGAAGGGGCGCAACTGAGTCTCAAGGAGGCAGGACCATACAAAAACAAGCATTCATTAACAACAACAACAACAACAATTGTGCAAAATATACAATACAGAAGCTCAAGCTAAACTTTTGCAGCACAATGTATTCTACTAAACTACATCTTTTTAAAATCATGCAGTGGATGAGAATGCCCACCACTCTCCCTATTTCCTAAAGCAAAGCAGTCTCTTGACTGAGGCCTCATATACTAATATATATATATTACTCTGTAAGACTGGTAATACACCATGGTTGGGGCTACCTTCTTATCAGGATTGTAGGCACAATAGTTATAACCTGTATGGCAGAGTTGGCTATCTTCTGCACAAATTTTGGCAGTGGCAAAAAAAAGGGGGAGACAATTAAAACGGACACAGAACTCTGGTAGGCAGAGCAGATACAAACTGAACTACATATGAGGTGTGAGGGGGCCATGCCAACCATTGGTGTGCAGCCTCCAGGAGGTTTGGTCAAGGATGAATGTGGGCCTCAGGCTAAAAAAAAGGTTAGCTGCATGGCGTACAACAGTGTTTCTGTGACCAAAGAGGTTCACATACTATCAGTGTTGACAGAAGAGCACCATGTAACCATGCTTACTGGTATTTATTCCTGTAAGGGAGCGTGTCCACAACCAACCAGTGACTCTGATTGTCATCAGTATTCAATAACTGTTAGCATTCTTATGACCATGTACCATGTGGAGTTAGCACTTACCCGATTTACTACTCTGGAAAGAAGTATTATTGATCATCATGATGGCCACAATTTGTGCAGCACTTTTATTAAAGTGCAGAGCACTTTATAAACTTTCTTTTTGTTTGCTCCTATTTGAATATACAATCAATAAGGAAAATACCTGCAGCTGCATCCGATTTGTGCCTCTCTCAGGCCTGGTCCCCCTTTTCCCTACTTCGCATCATCATTCCCTTGCTTCTTGCAACACAATACTCCCCAGCAATTGTGTCAGCACAAACTGATGGGAGAGATTATCCCCTGCAGAGCCTTTCATGTTAATTTCCTGCTTCACCATGCAAACTGACCCAAAGCATCCCAGCTTAAGCTAGAGATTTAACAAGCAGGCTGAAAGCTGCCCCCATGCTGCCCCTTCCCACTACTGAGAGAATGCTGTCCAACTCCAGCCTCAGCAGAGTCCCAAGTCTTTGTCCTGCAGCACTTCACCTTGTTTGCTCTGGGCTTTGTGAAGCAGGGCCAGGAGTATGCTTCCCCAGGCAGGGCTGTGTGCATTAAAGACACTTCAAAAACCCTCCCTAATTATGGATTTATCATCTCTCCACAAGGCTGCTCTCTCACTCTTTCTCTCTTGGGAAAAGACGCCGCTTCTTAAGAAACTGCCTAATTACATCTAAAACTGCCAAATTATTGCATTACCCCCAAGAGGGCGGCGATGTACATATCTCTGTAATGTACACCAGGGTGAGACAGCAGCCAGATGTAGGCCTGGAAGAGATTATTACACAAGGGAAGCAAAAGGGCATTTGTAGCGTGTCTGTAGCTGGTGCAGTGTGAGCCAGTGACTGAACACTGGAGTTGGAACAAAAACAATGGGCCTTTAATTCTCAGCTTTGGGAGATGAGTAGGGTCTGGATGGCGAAAGCAGAAAAAGTCTAGGTAGGAAGATGGACCCACGGATGCGATGCCTGTTTATTGCTGCATGACCATTAGGGAAGCCTTCTCTCTCCCCATCTTGCAGACAGCAGGCTCAAGCCATTTGCTTTCCATGATACAGCCCTTGCAAGGAAGTCTCTGGGAGGAGAGGGGGAAACCGTAGCTCAGTGACAGAGCACATGCTTTGCACATAGAAGGTCCCAATCCCAGGCAAAAAACAAAGTAAAGAGGACTAGGTAGCAGATGATCAAAAATGCTTTTGACAAGACCCCGGAGAGCTGCTGCTGTTCAAAGCAGACAACGCTGGCCTAGATGGGCAAATATACTGACATTTTAAAAGGCAGGGGCTTATGTTCTTAAGCATGACTGAAAAGGCAGCAGCATGTGAAGAGACCTGTTTGCTTTCAAGTCTCACGTTCTTAAGCAGCTCTGTAGGCAGCAAAGGGTCCCAGAACAGGAATTCAGTTGGCCTCTCTCTCCAGTTTGGCTGGTAACTTAACCTCAGCTACCATGTTTGGAGCACCTGTCTAGCCCAAACACCTATTTCCACACAGGATTAGCATCCTCTCTTTTTACATCCCTTATCAAATCTAACTTCAGTGGGGGTGTTTAAGCAGAGGTTGGACAGCCACCTGTCATGGATACTGTAGCAGCTCCCTGCACTGCAGGTCCTGTGCTGAGCAATGGGGGCCAATCAATTTCCATTTTAATGAAAAAATCTCCTATGCAGGCCATGCTAGAGTCACAATATGGTGCAGTCAATGTGGGGGAGTTGAGTTGTGCTGCTTATCAAGAGTAGATCCCAAGGCTCGTGATACAGTTACCTTGCTGAAGCTAAGCAGCTCTTGAAACTGTTCAGTACTTTGGCGCCTGTGCACACTGCCTTGATGTATTCCATCATGGAAGAAAAGCAGGAGATAAATATCACGCAGGCTAGCCATAGGTGCAATCACATTTCATTGCTCCAAACTGCAGCAGTGACCCACAACCCAAGTAAAGAACTGCATTTCCCCAGCAACTTTGGAGCTGCAAGAAAATCTTCTTTCTTCTTTGGCGATCACTCATAGACGAATAAGATTGTCTTCCATGAACACGGTCATAACAGTGAGTCCGTAAGTGACTGTGGGGGCCAATTCTGGATCCACACGTCCTTCCACAGTGGGGACATAGGTTTCCAGTTGGGAGTTGATCATGGTGAGTGTTTGCCTTCCTCTTAGCTTGCTTCTCCCTTTCATCCTGAGTTCATGCTTCTTCAAAGTCCATGTCAGCTTTGGTAAAGGCTGTTCTCCAATTGGAGCGCTCGCAGGTCAGTGTTTCCCAATTGTTGGTGTTTTTAATTTTTAAAGATTTGCCTTGAGGGAGTCTTTAAACCTCTTTTGTTGACCACCAGCATTAAGTTTGGAATAGAGTAGTTGCTTTGGAAGACGATAATCAGGCATCCGAAAAACATGACCAGTCCAACGAAGTTGATGTTGAAGAATCATTGCTTTGACACTAGTGATCTTTGCTTCTTCCAATACACGTGACATTTTTTCGCCTGTCTTCCCAAGTGATATATAAAAAATTTTCAGAGACACCATTGATTGCATCTTTTGAGGAGTTGGAGATGGCGTTTAAGTGGTCCATGTTTCACAAGCGTACAGTAAGGTTGGTAGTACAATAGCTTTGTAAACAAGCATTTTGGTTTCCCTGCAAATGGAGCTGCAATAAAATGTATTATCCTTGAAAGAAAGGTGCTTCCCAGTAGGAAGATAGTTGTGTTCTGTGTATCAAATGAACCACCACTGCACATTGGTTGTGGAATAAACTGATCAAAGTCCTACTTTCAACCTATTTATTCAAGCTGGAAACTATTTTGTGCACAGAATGGCTCCATTTTGAAAGCAAAACCTGGCAGTAGGAGATATCCGTGTTTAAAATATCAACCTGCTACCATAAAAGCACTGATACATTGCGGTTCTATGGCTAGCATTGTTTTAGGACTATGCTTAGAAGCAGCAAGTTAACCCAGCTGTCATATTTGATTCTTCAAATGGCTGCATTACATGTTTCTAGATTGGGAAAAATGGGGAAAAATACAACAAACTAATTATTAAGCACCCTTAAAGTCATTTGACAGGGGGACAATATTTTCCCCATTCTGTCAAGTCCCACCTCGCCCTTATAGTCTACTTTAGAACAACAGCAACTCACAATGGCCTGAGCAAAGAGCTGCAAAAAAAGAAAAAGGGGGGGGGGAGAGAGAGAGTCCTCTGGAACGTTAACTGAAGCCAGCTACAGTGGATTTATTGGCATTCAGAGGTCTGGATTCCTCTTCCAAATACAAAGGTGCCCTGGCAACTCCTGGCATTAAGCTGCTTCCCCCACGGTGTGTCCTGTGCTTTGCATAAGGAGAATCACAGTTTTTATTAGGAGGAAATACAGAGCCCTCACGGACAGACAGCTGGCACAGAACTCGGGGTTTATGCATTCCATTTCCAGCTGCAGAAGAGAAACAGGAGAAACCGGTACAATACGGAGGGCGTCTTCTTGCTGCAATACGTGGCTTTTTCCTCAGCTTGCAACTCATTCAATTCACATCACCGTTCAGCATCTGAGGCCACTTTCTGAAATGACACCAGGGGCCTTTCAAGATGATTGAAACCCCTACATTTTATACTTACTGCTGCCAACAGCAGCTGGTGCAGAGGTGCGCTGGGAGGTAAGAGGCCACTGCGACTTGCGAGGACCCACCATCACGTGCGAGATGCAAGGCTGCAGGGGTGGGGCAGCACTCCACATGCTTTACTTACTTACTCATTCATTCATTCATTATTTAAAACTATTTTTAAAAATGTAAATAACTGCCGACTGGGTAGCAGTGCTCTGCACCAGCTGCTGTCAGTGCCCATGACCAGCCTGGATGCTCTTAGCCAGTCCGCAGTCCTGCACACTGTGACTTTGGCCTCCCCCTGACTCCACGGCCATCTTGCATCATCTCTTGCCAGAAAGAGCACTGGCTCCTCTCCCAGTGGAAGCCTCTACCTGACTCTTGCCTCCTGCCCAGCACATCGCTGCGTTGGCCGGCACAAACCCAAGTGCTATTGTTCCGGCAACAGTAGTGCTTTATCCACTCCAGACATAGTGTAGGTGGCAAGATAATTGTGGGGTCAGGAGGGGGAATCTCCCCCCCCCAAGCAAAGGGAGATACACGCTTCAGCACAGAATAGGATGATTGACAACAAAATTAGGATTAAGACAAAGCTGTATTTCCAAATAGCAGGACATTGCAATAAAGGATAACATTGATGGTCAGCACAAATTTGTGCTTTGCTTTTCAGGAGTAACAGAAAAGCTCCCAGGCCATGGGAGTAGTTGGAGAATGTTCAGCCTAAAGAATAAAATAATAATAATAATAATAATAATAATAATAATAATAATAATAATAATAATAATAAAAGGAAATAATTTCAGCTGTGAGGCAGAGAGTCAGGACACATGTCACAACCTGAACCCAGCAGATGTCCATGATTTTCAGGCAACCTCATTCTTCACTAAGCTCACATAATGACTGCAGTGGGTAGAATGCTGGGATGAGGACCAAGGAAGCATAAGCTCACATCTCCACTTAGCTATGAGGATAAAACTGTGGGGCAGGCATGTACTCAGCCCCAACTTCTTAGATGGGCAAGATATGCACATCAAATTTGCAAATGACATCGAACTGGGAGCAGCAGCTTATGCCACAGCAGAAGACAGAATCAGGATTCAAGATGACCTAAACAGATTGGAGAACAGGGCTCAAACTAACAAAATGAATTTTAATAGGGACAAATGTAAGGTTCTGCACTTGTAAGGTTCTGCAAATGTAAGGTTCTGTGGTTGAAGTACACACACACACACTTTTTATGTTCTTATAGTCTACCATTTTGTCCAAACCAGCAAATTGAACTTGTCCTGCAAACCAGGATTGGAAATCAGGGGTTGATCCTGGTTTGCAGCAAGGAAAGGATAAGCGGTAGTTTGACGATTCAGACAAAATGGCAAACAAACTCTAAAGCTTGTCTCAGTCTTGTGTTATCCATTAGGAAGGGGCACTTGGCAGAACAGGGAGGGGAAGTCACCATGGCATTGTTGGTGAGTGCTTTTGCGGATGGCTGTGGAGAAAATACAGCCGCTGTCTATATTTAAATAGATGAGCCTATGCAAATGAGCAGTGGCTGCAGATGCTCTCTCCTTCTTCCCCTCTCACAAGAGTAGTGACATTTTGTACTCCTATAGAGTCCCTTCAGGGCAGGGAAGGTTCCTAGTTTTGTTTCCCCCACATCACATGATACATTCTCCACCCTTTCTATGCAAAAGAAAAAAGAAAATTAAAAACCCCGTTCATCTACTCATCTGTTAAGTTTGCATACTACAATGATCCCAGGCTGCCTCTGTGCATATCCAGTCTTCCTGCTCTAGACAAACTGAGCTCTTTTAATCACACTTATTTAAATCCTCTAAAACCCTTTAATCATTTTTGGCAACTTCTCTATATTTCCTCTCACTTGATTACAGTTTTGTCTCCCCCACATTGGGACCCTGGATTGTCCCCAGAGTCTCACCGATGGGACATGTGCCTCTCACCTGATGGAAGGATATAAAGCTGCCTTTTTATCTCAAAGTAGAGTGATTACTAGAAAAGTATCTCACCCCGTCCCCAGCCCTTCATTCATTCCCTGAAAGCAGGTCCTGCCCTAGAGTCAATTTTAACAAAATGTGTTTGGGGACAGATCTAGGAACAATATGGGTGCCTCCTGAATATTGAAGAGTATTGTGGCTTCAGAACAGTAAGACAGGAGCAAGGAAACTGTGGTTCTCTAGTTGCTGGACCACAAGTCCCATCATCCCTGACCACTGGCCATAACGAGCCAATGGAGGCCCTCTAACATCTGGAGGGCCCCGGGTTCCTCATCCCTGAAATAAGCAATTAAGGCAGGCTCCTCCCAGATTCAGTATTTACAAGTTGTAATTGAGAAGCACAAAGCACACAAGGGAATACAAAGAAATGTGACAACCGAGGAGGGGCGCAGAGAGGAAGCTAAAATCCACATTTGAAAATGTTTTAATATAATTTTATATAAAATCTATTGAGGGGAATCTTCACAGAAGCATAGCTGAGGGGGGAAATACAGATTCAGAATGGCATTTGGGATAGTCTGCACCAGGAACTAATTGGACTGTCTCTCCAAGAGATAACCACACACCCCCCCAATTCAGAGAGATGTCCGTGTTGCTGAAAAACTCTAGTATCTCTCCATTCTCTGCCACAGTGAAGACACGGTGACCCTAAGAAAGTGTTTTTGTCCTCGACTACCTGGATTGGGAGAACTTTGGGGCAGAGACTACCTTTGGTTCTGCATTTGCTCACTGCCTAGCGCAGCAGGGCCCTGAGCACAAACAGGGTTGCTCTGTAATAGAAACAGTAATGTCACCATCATGCTGGGACTAATTCTCGCTCCTTCTGACTCTATTTGCACGGGGCTGTGCGTGGATCAATATAAGCCAATGCACTTGCCAGCTGATAAATTATCCTCACACAGCTTAGAGCCACGGCTAAGGTGTAACCCTTTATCTACCTGGCATGTAGGTCTTAAATTGGATGCAGGTCATCAAGCCTTTAGCAAGGAGATAAGGCTTCAAAGTAAAGGCAGATCACAGAATCAACCACCAACCGTTGTCATCCACAGAGTACTGGGTTTCCTCAAGCTGTGCTTTCCATCCTTCCTGGATTTCATTGGGCAATACAAGGGAGCAAGAGGAAAACAAGCAGGCCAGAGCATAGCTGTCAACTTTCGGATTTGAAAATAAGGGATTTTCCCAAACTTTGGATTTGATAATAAGGGATGCCGCGAGGGCGGTGCAATGGCACCAAGTAGCCTCGCCACCCTGCGCTCCAGAGGCTGCACACGAATGGGTGAGCGAAACAGCGAGTGCGTAGATGGCAGGCAGGCTGTCTGTCTGGTTGGGTGTGAGGGTCTGGCTGCACAAGGCATGCAAGCTCCGCCCCCAGTCGGTCTCACCGTCTCAGACTCCTTATTGGCAGCCGAGCAACGCAGCTGAGGAGCCTCCTGGCCGGCAGGGAGGGAGAGGAGCTGCTTCCTTGGAAATCCGGGAAATTTAAGGGATATCAACAATCCGGGATAGCAGCGGGAAACGGCATTGGAATAAGGGAGTTTCCCGCCAAAAATGGAGGGTTGACAGCTATGGGCCAGAGCTTAGCTCTTAGTTGTTACCTGTCGACAGAATAGGGACACTGACATCAGGGTCATATGGAGAAAGGTCTCCCCCACCCACCCACCCACTGCAATGTGTGTCAATGAGAGCGGTATGTTTTTATTTTTACTAGGATTCCACAGAATGCGCAAGTGTGTACACAATGTGTGCTCTGCTGCCTAAACTTGATCAGAGAGCAGAATCAACATGTAGCTTGGTTAAAATCATCATTGTTCTGGAGGAAAGCTAGAAGATTTGATGCCAATATGAGGGGCGGTGGCTTAGAAATCAGAATGCAAATAACAAGATTCCCTACATTCTTATGGTTTTAAGATTTCTTTTAAGATCACTTGGGCAAAGCACTCCATAGTATGGATCACCCTGAATCTCATTCTTGCATTTTGCCAATCAAACTGACGGACTGAAATACATGGGCAAAAGTGAAGTGTTCAGGCTGAGTCTTCTCTTGGACCATTCATGAATAATTATTGCTGGAATACACACACACTGTGTCAGGCTAATGGTCTCTCTAGCCTCATTTTTATCTCTAACATGCCTCATACTTAAACAGGTGTATAGCAGCAAATGGGGTTGCCAATAATCTGGTACAAGGGGTTCTGATATACTGGACTCTCAGCCAACAGAAAGGTAAGACCCCGAGCTTTCTTTATTTTTTTAAAGCCAATTCTCTAGCCCTCCTAGAAAGAAAGTTATGAAGCAAAATGTGCAGGTAACCTTCTAAACGATTCTTGTGACATAAGCCAGCTTGGCTGCTCCTGCCAGTCAATGGTTTTAGCCAATGAGTGAAGTCAGAACTGTGATTGACAAGTGAGTTGTTTGGACAGCAGGCCATAGGAATTCTTGGGATCCTCAAGAGCTACTGTTTCCCCCTCCCGTTCAGTGCACTTTTCCTGTTCCATTCTTATATTCAAGTAGTCCATGATATCTCCATAGTTTGCCCTTCTTTTCCCTCTAGCAACCAGGATGCAACTTTCCTGTGATGAGTTCGTCTGAGATCAAGCACTCCCTTTAAGTTATTATCTGCAAATACTACTGCACAATAGGTGGGTGTGGGTGTTAAAATAATAGCCCTTTCCAATAGCAAATGCAAAATGTGAAAACTTTGCATAGAGGCTTAGGCATATTTGCTGCTGTGCAGGACTTAAAGCCAGACATCCATTAAGAATTCACTGTGCAGATAACATACATGTCTACACAGAAGCTTCATGTTAGGTGGGGCTTGCTTCCAGGTAAGTGGTTACAGAACTGCAGCCTAGGCTTTGGGTTGGCATTGGGGGGAAAGCAGGGTTCTTGTGACCTTAACAGCTGTGTGCCAGGCAGAAATTCAACAGCTTAAGACTTCTACTTTCGGAATATAATTATGGGGGAAAGCCTCCCCTATCCTCATTCTGCTTGTCAAGACATTTTATTATGTGCATGACCACTGATTTATTTTTGGACCCTCCACTCACCTGCAAAAGAGAATATAAATTTGCATATGACACAGCACATGCAAATGTTATGCAAATCTTTTGTGAGTGGGTCAGAGGGCCCAATCCACATTCAGTGTGCTGGTTCCAGAGAACCCAGCTGGCACCCCTGACAGCAAAGGAAACTAACAGAATTGGTTAGTCCTTATCAATCAATGGCAGCTTCTGACAGCCTAATGTTTAGGGTCAGCATCTGCAACAAAATGAGTGGCTTAACCATCCTAGTTAACAGCTGCTGATACCATCTTCCACAACTCTGTCTTGGCCCCTTTTTAACCAATTATACAATTGCCTGTCACCGTATCTGGTGGATAGATATTAAATGAAAAAGGAAACCACTCAGTTCCATGCATAATGTTGTATGTCACCAAAATCTCCTACAAGCTTAGTTGTCTCTATTCTAAACAAAAGCTTTCACTTATTGGTGTGAGCATATATATTTGTTGCTCTTGCCTGATCTTTTCCCAATTCTGTTACACCCTTTTTCTTTCATTTTTTTAAGCAGAGGGGCTGAATTGTGCACCATCTCAAAATACTCCCAATTCAGCAAGATATAACCACATAGCACAGCAGGGACACATCTATACAGCTGATGCAGGCGCAGATCCACATTTGGATGCATATTTTAAAATCTACTGCAGTGCTCAGTTGGACCCCACTGGATGTGGACGGGAATAGACATCCATATCCAGGATCACTAGGTTTTGAGTGAGGCTAGTGGCCAGAGCTGGATCAGAGCAATAAGGATATTTTCTGTATTGTTTTCTAGCCGATTTTTTTAAACACAAGCCCTAACACTCTATTTCCCATTTTGGTGACAAAAACACATTGTGCAATGCTACCACGTTATGGAAATTATTCCAAGATCTATTCATTGAATACCGATAGCTCATTAAGAAGCCCAATAGGGTGGGAGATAATTTGTTCTTGTTGTTCCTAACTTTACACACTGGGACTCAAGTCTTGTAAGGACCAAACTAGACATGAAATGAAGTTAGACTTCTCTTTCCCCTAATGGATTGGATTTATTTATTTATTTTTTTTAAAAAAGGAAGAGGAGCCTCTGAGGCTGTGATCAGGAGACAAAGGAGTGGGGAGAGAGAAAGAGAATTGCTTAACCCTTTCCCTTCAGGCTCTATTGTATCAATTGTGGAGAAAACAAAGCCTAATGGAAGAGCAATTTATTCATTTGTCCAATATATTTATGAGGCGCCCTAGAAAATAACTTTTCTAGGCATCACAGAGGATTATAAAATGTAAGAATAACAACCTACAGCAGCCCAAAAACTAACGATCACGGGTATTCTTTTTTAAAAAATTAGGTCTTCACAGGTTCACTTCTAGGTTTGTGGTTATCATTACAGGGGACTCTGACATCAAGAGAGTCCCCAACTGCCCCACATGGTTTCCTACATACACTCTATAACATCTGGGAGTGCTTTGGTTCACCTATCCCAGCACCCAATTATTTAATGCCTCTCTCCCTCCACACACCATGGATTCAAATCCCTCTTTAAAACATTCCTCTTCCATAGAAGTCATTAGCTCAGCCTTTCCCAAACTTCAGATGTTTTGAAGTACAATTTCCTGTCAGTGGCTGGGGCTGGAGGGCATCAGTTTAGGGGAAGCCAGTGTTAGTTCATCCCTTTAGCTTTCGTCTCCCAATAAAACTAACCCTAAGCAAGTGCAACTGCCCTTGCACGTTTCCTCCAGTTACGCTTGGCTCTGTCACTATCTCCTCCCACGGTTCGCACTCCCTTGGTTGAAATTTAGACGTGGTGGAGCAAGGACTGTGAACATTGATGGCTATGTTAACATACATGGTGGACACAGCTAGTCTGGCCTCAGTTTCTTCTTGCTCTGGTAACATCCACATTAGATTTCTGCAAGGTGTTGTATGTGGGGATGCCTTTGAAGATTGCTTAGAAATGGCACTTAGTGCAGAATGCAATAGTCAGGTTACCAACAGGGACCGCAGAAGTTGTACAACCACTCCACTGGCTGATGGTCCATTTCCAAGCTAAATACAAAATCCTGGTTCTTACCTAGATTTATATGGCTTAGGATATGGGACCACATCAATCTGCCCACATGCTAAGATTACATTTGGTGGCACTTTTCTAACTGACTGACCATCAGTGATTATTAGGTGGGGTCTGCTGGTGAACTAACAGGGAGAGGACCTTCTCCCAGGTACTTGCCTGGGAGTGGAGGCTGGTTCATTAGAGCCAACAGGGCACTGCCAGCTTCTTGCTCCAGTCTCAGGTTTGCCCTTGTAGAACTCAGCAGGAAGTGGGACAAAATGAGAATTTGTTGGCTCCACCTGCCATTGGCTCCAGCTACTGTTGCCTGCCCTGCCAGTCTCAGTGGGCACAACTGTTTCCTAGGCATCAACTCTTATGTCTTTTTGGCACAAGTCAAAGATAAGCCATGCCTTTTAACATCTCTGCTTAATTTTTTTATCTGCTACATGCTGCAGGTTTATGTTTTTACAGCTCTGCAATTTTATTGTGGTTAGTTGTATTATTGATTTTATTCTTTTAATTGTTCTCACTTTGTAATCCACCCTGGAAGAGATAATGTGAAATGGTGGCAGACTGGCGCACACATGCACCTACATGTACTCTGGACCCAAAATCTTTAGGGGCAAGACTAAAGATCCCTTATGTGGCAATTTATATATAAACTGCCCCAGGTCTTGTTCTGACAGGCAAATGACACTATTAGCCCTGCGATGTTTTCTTGAGAAATCAGAACCCAAAGTGTGGCTTCCTTGATCTTTGAAACCCATGCAATTAAACCTGGCTGCCAGAACTCTGATCCAGTCAATCTGCCCATCAGGCTTCTCTTTTGCCACTACTAGAGTTGCCTGACAGATGAAATGAGGAATGCACCTTAAACACTGAACTCCTTGAGATCCATCCAAAGTATTTAGGATTCATTCACTCTGAGTACTCAGGGCCCTTAGGAATAGCTTGCTCGCTTCAGATGAAGCATTTTAAGAAACCAATTTACTGCAAAATAAGGATGCTGTTTACAAAAGAAGACGTGGAATATGCTGGAGCAAAAGGAAAGCAAAGGGTCTGCAAAACACACACAAGGAAAATATAACTCCTAGTTTAACACTTAGATTTAACACTTACATTACATTCCTAATCCTGAATTCAGACTAGTGTGGCCCCCTCCAAATGTTGTTGGACTAAACTCCCAATACCATGTAAGTAGTTTCTGCATGAATAAAGCCTTTGAACTCCAGAAACTGTAAATCATTATTCCAATCTAATTCACCCAGGCTGCAAGGTCTGCTAACAAAATGGCAGCATGTTAATGAGTGGCTCTCATATTTAGAAACTGGGTGTATGGCTTGAAGGAATGGATTCATAGTTTGGGGATACTCCTGCAGAGGTGGTTTTGCTGTCAAAGAGAATCTGTGACCATCTCTAGCTGGTACACTAGCTTTGGTTATTCCTGGTACAGGACAGTCTTTGCACCTAGGGACTAGATAACTGTAATGTACTCTACATGGGTTTTCCCTAGAAGACAGCCCAGAAACTGCATCCAGTGGAGATTGCTGTTGCTTGAGTAATGACAGGTGCTTCAGCAGGAAGTCATTTTATGGGACCTGCATTGGTTGCCTGCACTAGACTCAATTAAGAAGTCAGTGTTAATTTTTAAAGACTTAAAAGGTCTGGGGCCCAGTTATTTGTCAGAGCGCCCCCTCCCACATCTGCCTGCCCAGATCCTGGGGCACTGCTCATTGTTCCTCCAGTGAGCATAGCTTTCTATTCAATGATATGGGGCAAGGTCTACTGTTGTGGTGCCCCACCTGTGGAATTTTCTCCCTCAGGAAGATGACATTTTTGTTGGCATTCCATTGCCAAATAAAACACTACCGTATCTGTTCTCCTGGGCTTTTGGAGGAAACTAATTGAGATTGTCAAAGACCCTGTCTTATTTGATGCTGCTCTGTTTCATGATGACTGGTTCTATTGCTGATTGTGTTTTAATTGTTGTTTATACTGTTTTCATATCATGTTGGAAACCACCTTGTGATCACTTGTATGATGGAGGGTGATACAGATGAGACCAATAGTGGGACCAACAGTCAATAAGGCAGTCACTGCAAGTGCTGTAGAGGGAAATGAGGGGCAGATGGGGCTCATAAACCTGGAAAGGTAGCCCATCTGGGAGAAGAATGATGTTTTGTACGCCTCCTTCCGGCAATTCCAGCAGCCAAGAGGGGTGATTCTGTTGTCTGGGCAGCCCAGAACCTCCATATACACTGCCCTGGAGAACTATAGCAATTGCCTAAATAACTAAATACAATTTAGCTAAGCACAATTATGCACATGTGGAAAGCAATGTGGCTTCCAAAATATATAATCAGAGGACATACAGTTGTGCAACTCACACAGTAGTTTACACAGGTATAAACTTGTTTCCAGACAATGAGGTCTCTCTCTGTGTGTTTTTTAAAGTTATTTGTGAAATGACCCTAATTGGTTCGAGCATGAGTTTTTGTATGGGATAGAGGGCCTTTGACCGTCAATTACCATCTGTGCCCTCAAGCATGATGATTTATCACTGTGCTCATCAGCATGAATTATTCTGTCCCTGGATAATTCATTTGCTCACATGCACACTGCTGATTCCTCCTGGAATCTAGACACACTCCCTGTGGAAGCAGGCTCCTTGGGGAAATTAAAAGGAGTGAAGGTCGCTTTATATGGTCAGCTGATCAGATCGTCTGCCAAGGTGTGCATTGTGTGGTTTTTTATGGTCTTTGGTGACTCCCATGAACATGGAGGAATTCACACACGGTCACTGTAGAGCAGATGATCTCTTGACTGTGAGATTTAGGGTGGCCACTTACTTATGCATTGCCAGAAAAGAGAAAATGCATCACCGAAGCATGACTTACATTAAATGTTCACGGGCTGGTTTCTATTGATGCAAACGCAAAACTACCGGTAATTACCATAATATAAACAGAAACCCACATCTCACCATAGTGCAGGAGTTTGTGACCAGAAGACCTTAGTCTGCTGCTCATGTCCTAACTGCTGATATGGCTCTTTGGGGCCCTGTTGCTCTCTCTTCTTAAGAGTTCTTTAAAATGGACTGGGGCTGGACTGCCCTCCAGACAGAGGATGCATTCAAAGAGAGGACTGTCAGTTCCTCAAATAGAGGAGTGTTCTCAGTAAGGTAGGCCACCCGATGTAAGATGCTGTGATGAGCGACCAGTTTCCTCTCAGGCTCGGAGTGCTCCTCCATGGGGCTACTAGACCTCCTTCTTCTTCACCTATGGACTGCACTGGAGGTAGAACCAAATCCCTCCTCCAGTTCCTTGCAGTTGCAACAACCCCTTTAGCGTATGAAGATTTACTTAATTACACCAGTAGCGCTATATGTCATGATAGTTAGGTCTTGCGTGCAATGCAGGAGGCATATCCAATCTATCCATATAGCTCCTCAAGGGCTTTTTTGATAAGCAGGCAGGTCCTGCCATAATTCCAATGTTTACACATGCTGACACCAAGAAGCGTGTGTGTTTGTGTTTATACAAGCACAAACTGATAGGGCAGCCACATCAAGGATGGATACCTGTTGTGCTCAGCACGGCTGCTCTTCCATCTTTTGTTTAGAACAGGTGGAAAAATCTTGTCGAGGTGTTTTATTAGCTCGCAGATTTTGAAGCAAGAGAGCCAACAGGCTATGGCTTATGCCAGCAACACAGAAGGAATTTCTAAGAGGTACTAGGTGGAAAATGCCTGGCTTTTGTTTCTGACTCAAGATTTCTGCCAACCCTTCAGGGTCTTGCTTGTGATGACAGAAGAACTGCAAGGCGAGATGGCACAAGTGTAACAAACTCAGCAAGTTTGGATACGGACATTGTCCTGGAGTCATTGGCCCTGATCCAACACCATCTTAGGCACGCTTAAGCTCATTATATTCAGTGGGCTTAAACATGCCTAACTGAGTGTAGGATTTAGGCATTTGTACGACAGCAGTCAAGCTGATCCTGTCTTGGCATGTTGGGGAGAGAGATCATCGTTTATCCTCTAGAAACGCTATCTGCTCTGACATCAACTTTAACGATGGCTTGTTGCATGTTGTTGTTCAGTCGTTCAGTCGTGTCCGACTCTTCATGACCCCATGGACCAGAGCACGCCAGGCACGCCTATCCTTCACTGCCTCTCGCAGTTTGGCCAAACTCATGTTAGTAGCTTCGAGAACACTGTCCAACCATCTCATCCTCTGCCGTCCCCTTCTCCTTGTGCCCTCAATCTTTCCCAACATCAGGGTCTTTTCTAGGGAGTCTTCTCTTCTCATGAGGTGGCCAAAGTACTGGAGCCTCAACTTCAGGATCTGTCCTTCTAGTGAGCACGCAGGGCTGATTTCTTTAAGGATGGATAGGTTTGATCTTCTTGCAGTCCATGGGACTCTCAAGAGTCTTCTCCAGCACCATAATTCAAAAGCATCAATTCTTCGGCGATCAGCCTTCTTTATGTTCCAGCTCTCACTTCCATACATCACTACTGGGAAAACCATAGCTTTAACTATACGGACCTTTGTTGGCAAGGTAATGTCTTTGCTTTTTAAGATGCTGTCTAGGTTTGTCATTGCTTGTTGCATACTCAACTTTAATACAGAAATGTGTCCAGGTCCCAAAAAATTATAGAAAAATCACCTGTACGCCAGGAAGACACCACTAACAGGGAGGAAAAGAGAACAAAAAACCCAGGTGCTTGAAAAAGGGGATATTACAGGTTCTACGTCTTTCATAATGATCCTTCCTCGGGGGTAGGTTTTAAGTAGGAATTCTCACCTAGTACATAAACCACTACAGTAACTCATTTGGTAAATTAGTTGCTATAATGGTTTATGAACTTGGTGAGAATTGCTACTTAAAACCTACCCTCGAGGAAGGATCATTCTGAAATGCTTGGGGCCTGTAATAAACATTTTTTTCCAAACACCTGGAGTTTTTCCTCCTATTTTCTCACCAAATTTACTTCCTGCCAAAACTATCTGCAGATAGTTTTTATTTTTACTGATGTGGAAAGTAGTTCGTATGGAGACGTCTTCATTCAGCAGCCCATTCACACAGAGCATTGTGATCACATGAGAGGCACTTGTTTGATTCTTGGTGCTGAGGAAAGACATGCTGGAACAAGGTCAAGCAAAGCAAAGCCATCAAAACGAGGTTGTTGTGGGAATACAGGCATGGTTTGCGCGGCCATGATATACTCTTGAAACTTCTTGTTGCACAGCTGGGTTGGATGGCTGGGTTGGCATCCATCTGTCTCAGGGGACAATGAAGGAATTTGCCTTTGCGGGTGTTGGAAGGTTGCAATGCCTGTTGTGGCTGCAGAGACCAATACGGGAGAGACATGTTTCGTTGCAGCTGGGGCAAATGAAGGTGTCCGGTTCTGCTGCTGCAGATGTATCATAGTGTGTCTGCACTCCTGCATCTCTGCACTCCTTCCAGTGGTCCTTCCTCTTCTGGTCACTGTTATGGATGCATGACCTGACTGTCTGCCTCTAGGCACTGCGATTGTCTGCAAGGCATTCCCACATGGCATGGTTGATATTGCCAGCCTTCACATGACATTTTCAGACATCTTTGTAACACAGAGTTGGTCTGCCAATGGGCCTGGTGCCAGAAACCAGCTCCCCGCAGAGCATGTCCATGGGGATCCTGCAATCTTCCATCCTGCCGACATGACCAAGTCAGCATAGGCGTCACTGAGACAGGAGTGTGAACATACACAATGCACCTTAAACACCTAAACACCTGAGAAAACAATAGCCACTGCCTCCTGTGAATGCAGTCACAATAATATAGCCGAAATGGTGTCAATTAATTCTCCTTATGGTGCCCTTCAGATCTTGCTGGACTGCAGTTTCCATCATCCTTGACCATTGACCATGCTGGGTGGGACTGAGGGCACCACATTGGCCATCTCTGCCCTTGAGGCTATCGAACAGACATGATTACTACATGTTTTAAGAATAGCCGTACACAGTATTAGGGGGTATGGTACTTTTTTCCTAAGTAGGACAGCTTTCAGTGAAGTCGCATGGCAATATCCCAGAGATTCCCTCAGAGGAAGTAGGCATACTCTCTGTACAGAGAACAGAGGCACTTCTGTGAGGGGGGAGAATGGACCCTCCTTCCATATGAATGTTCACACGAAGAAAGAGGACAGCAGTGAGGGTATTACTCCCTGCTAGGGACTTGAAAGTTGTTGAACCAGTGCTAACAGTTCATTTGAACAAACAGCTTAGACATCAAGAGAAACATGCCTGACTGGCAATGGCCAAGGATTGGAACGCAAGTGCGCTGTTTGGTGTTGTTCACATCTCATTTTGACGGCTCCCTGGCACAATATATGCCAAACCTTAAGCACAGGTTTGGCATGCGCTGTGCAAATACAGCTATCAAAATGTGCTAATTCTAATTCTAGAACAAATAACATCTTCATTACAACAGCCCAGGAACAGTCTATGCGTACGAGGAGCACAAAAATAAAAAGATAGATGAGTGGGAAAGATGTAATCCCAGAAAGCAGGATGTGTAGCCAAGCTCCGGAGAAGGTTTGCCAACTCATAAGTGGATGTATTAATCTGGTCAGAAATAAGTGTAAAGTGCAGCATTTTAATGCTGGTGGTATCGTACATTGAGAACAACCGAAAGGGTGAGAATCACAGAGCAGCAACATGCAATTTTTGCAAGCCAAGAGTAGCTAGAGGAATGGGGAGAGGAAAACATAGCGTAAAATATGGGCTTCTCCAATTGTTGCTCTTCATGTTTTATTTTGATTGTGTGATAAAGGAAGAGCAGTAAATGAGATACTCATTTCATTTCATGGCAAAATAATGAAAGTGCAAGATGCGAAGTATGAACAGCCACATCAACAACGGAACTACAATCAAGTGCACAAAGAGGCTATATATACATACACAAACTCCACTATCCAGGTTATGGGTTGTCGTTTTTCTTGCTGATGGCAGCAGCTTGGGAGGCTGATGCAGTATCCCCCCTCAAAGAAACTGTAACTTTTTCTTGGAGAGGAACTACTGCTCCATAAGAATGGATTGCACAAAAAAGCAAACAAATAAAAACATTGTCATGCAAGTACCTTGCTTTGATTCAATAGCACTTTCCATCTGCAGCTAAATCAGAGCTTCAGCTAAGCAATCTTGCTATTTTGTATTCTTCATATATGCTTGACTCTGTGTTCTGTTCCCTTTTCTCTTTAAAAAAATATCCATTTTTAAATATAAAAAATGTTTGCCGTTTGTTACTCAGAAGCTTGGGCCTAAACCCAAATAAGACTCAAACTACTTGGTTCTGTTTTACTTAAATAATAAGCCATTAGGAAGATGGACATTGGAGAGCCATAACATGTAAAATTAGAAGTCAGCTATGTAGTCTTCATCCCGCTTGCAGGCGCCACGTTTGCATCAACCAGCTATTCCTACCTGAAATTAAAATTAAGCATAGGGCAACTGGGTAGTAGGTCCACTGACAAGAGCTGGTGGCATAAACAGTAGCTGCGACTCGCAGCGATGACAGCATAAACGCCAATTAGCCTATTGGCATGTTAAAAACCGTCTCAAGGACTGGATCAGAGTGGGAGAGGCACAATCTGGCTGAGCACGATGAGACCGAGAGTCAGGATTTCCCCTGAATTTTCTGTAGGTGGGCAGGTGGGTTGGGGAAAATATTTGAGGTCTAGTGGAGAAGGGAGGCTGGATTCTTAGCCTTTGCATGGAGTGTGTGACTTATTTTTATATATATTGCATTTATATCCCACCTTTTTCTCCAAGGAGCTCAAGATGCGTTGTCCCCACTTCCTCGTTTAGTCCCCACAACAAACCAGCGAGGTAGGCTGAGAGCCAGTGACTGGCTCAAGGTCACCCAGGGAGCTTCATGGGTAAGTGGGGATTCGTTGTACTTGTACAATGACAATAAAGATATAAAGATTAAAAAAAAAGAACCCTGGTTTCCCAGGTCCTAGTCAAAACTGTACCCGCTACACCACACTAGCTTGCATGTGTGTATGGCCTGCCCTTCTTAGAATGTGGATTGTTATTCTACCCCCAAGAAACTAACAAGGCATTTCCCTGATGATGAGAGATGCTTCTTTCACCCACAAGGTGTTGTGAAGTGGCTTGAGTGTCCCAAAGGGTGCTTTTTAACATTGCACTGAGGAGATCAGACCACTGGAATGGACCTGTCTTGACTCTGGTAATGCCATTTTCCAAGTGGCTCGTTGCGGGGGGGGGGGCACATAGGAATCATACACAGGCAATGTTTGATCCTTTCTGGATTAGTGCTTTTGTGGGTTAGAGGAAGGATAGGGATTATGACTATCCTCCTTGCGCGTTTTTGCCTGGCCTACGTGTCCCCGAACCCCAATAATGCATTTTGCGGTCCTGGATGGCGTGCATGCAGAAACTAGCCTACTCTAGAGGCAAAAGTGAGCAGAGCAATGGGAATAAATTTAACTTTGTGTAAAGGTTAAATTTACGCCTACTGCTCTGCCCCCTTTTGCCTCTGGTCTTGCCCAGCACTGAGATCTGGCCCCTGGAAGGTTGCCCAGGAGGGAATGTGACCCTTGGGCAGAGAAAGGATTCTCCACCCCTGGGCCACAGCAACCAGAACCTTTGCAGACGCAGAAAGCAACCCTTTCTCTAAGTCAGAGCCTATCCAGAGGCAAAGGTACAACTGAGAGAAAAGCAGGCTCCTCCAGCAAGCAGAGCTAATGCAAGTCCATATAGAGCAGTTCAATCTGTAAGAGGTGTCCCTTCCACTCAAGGTTTGTTGTTGTATTATTATTATTATTACTATTATTATTACTATTATTATTATTATTTCAGTTAAGTTTCCTATTTGCTTCCATGGCTAATTCAAGATGCTGGCTTTTACCTTTAGTTCATAGGAGCCAACTCCTAGAGGCTGAGGGGGCTTCACCCCCCTCCCAATAAAATATTTTAGGGGGCCAGGCCCCCCAAAAAGTTGATGGTCATTGCCATTCAAATGGAGCGTGTGCACCAACCACTTCATGTGATCGATTATGCAAGGTGGGGCCTACCTGGGCCCCCCAATATTTTATTCAAGTTGGCACCCCTGCTTCAGTGACCTGGGTTGAAGTTTTCTTAAGGACCGTCTCCTCCCATACAAACCCACCTGTTCCCTCTGGTCTTCTGTTGAGGCCCTGCTTGGTATTCACCCGCCATCTGACGTGAAGTGAACCACAGCCTTTTCAATCCTGGTACCCAGCCTCTGGAGTAGAGATGGGTGACTTGTGGCTCTCCAGATGCTGTGGGACTCCAACTCCCATGAGTCCCCAGCCAGCAGAGCCAACAGTCAGGAATGGTGGGGAGTTATTGTCCAGCAACATCAGGGTGTGTGGATATACATTCCCCATCCCTGCTCTGGAGGTTCTTCCTCAGGAAAGTAATGTCACCTCATTGCTTCTCCTCTCCTCTTCTTGCATTTGGGGTGGGGCTTTTAGCTGGATTCTGATGCTGTTAGTTTTTTCTCCTCCTCCTCCTCCCGTGCCTCCTTGCTGATTTTTGGTATTTAAGCTCTTGCTGCTATCGTAGTTGTTGCTTTAATGTTAGTGGTTCAATTGTTGATTTTATGTTTATATCTGACTTTTAATTTTGTTAGCTCCCGTGAGTGCTTTTGTTAAAGGAGAAAGGCGGTGCAGAAGTGGTTTAAAATAAATAAAATATAACAAATGGCTGCCTCCCTGCAGCCACCAGAATGGGATTTTGTTTAAAGGCAGCCCAGGAGATAAAAGTAATCTTGCCCACATGCATGGGAGCTGAGTGACTCACGGTCCCTCCGAGATACATGAAGGGCCCTTCCTGGCAGACATTTGCGTTGGGAAATTCACACACACTGAGATCCAGAAAGGGAATCTGGAGATTTAATTGCAGTCTGTGGGCAAGGTTTGAAGTCGCCATTGTCTCGGTCTCTCTGCAAGCGCAGGCTGTGGTGTCATTGCAACAGCGTCTCACACTGGGATGGCTCCCCTCCTAGGTGGAAGCTTTGCAGCTCTGCTCTGCTACATAAAAATCAGGAAATTGTTTTGCTGTGTTCTTTTTAATCCACTGCTTCATAATGCCTGGTGTTGCTACTTTGCCCCTTGAGCTTTTCCTTTCCGCTTCCATTGTGTTTATTTTTAATGAGATTTTAGGTAGTAAATAAAGGACAAAAGAGAGGGATGGTCTCAAATCAATTAACCCCGGGCTTAAAAATGGCTCCAGCAGGTCAGGATTTAGGAGTGCCGGTATGGGAGCTAAGACGGCAGTGACGCTGCTGGTAGAAATTGGGGGGCAGAGGCAGTAGGTGGTTAGGTGGGACTGGGCAGGGACAGGACAGGATGCTTGCAAATTTCAAAGTGAGGGTTAATGTTGTATTGTTTTTAACACTTGATTGGGAGCCGCCCAGAGTGGTTGAGGAAACTCAGCCAGATGGGCAGGGTACAAATAATAATAATAATAATAATAATAATAATAATAATAACGCACAAGAGGTTTGGTTTAAATAGCATAGGTAATAGCTGTTGAAAGAACCATCATTGGTGGTTTTCTCTCTCTCTCTCTCTCTCTATATATATTTTTAAAAACCATCTAAGATAATGACCACCATCACATCTTGTGTAGTGGATTTCGTAAGTTAATTATGCACTGGGTGAAGTACTTCATTTTGTCTGTCCTAATATTATGAGAGAGGGAGACGGGGGCTACTCTCTCCACACCATTCATTATTATATAATGTCAAGTCCATGCTCAGTCATCTTTTCTTTTCTTTTTTTAAAAAAGCAAAAACTAAAAAGCCCCAGACTCTTTAGCCTTTCCTCAGAGAAAGGGTATTCCAACGCCTTGGCTGATTTATTAAATTGCCACTTTCCCAGCTCTCCGTTATCCTTTTCAAGATGGAGTGACCAGAACTGCACACACTGTGGCAACACTTTATGTACGGGAGCTGGGCGTCTTCTTGCCCACATTGCTTCCTCTGCCAGAAACAGGTCTCCTCCACCTTCCCTTTACCTCTTCATCAGTCCACTTCCCCATCCTCTATCAAGTAGCTCCTTAAAACCCAGCAATGCCTTTTACTGAACCGCCTTAAGACTCCTGCCGCTTGCACACTCCAGTGCCTCTCCTCTGCTTAACCCCATTTCCACAACAGGCCTATTGGGGCAGGCAGTCCCCTCAACAATTAGAATTGCATGAGGGAGAGTAGGGACAGAGTAGGGATGGCCCCTTCCCTTCCATGGATGCCCTGCTGCCTAGCCCTGCTGACCTCCATGCACTGGAAGCCTAAATTACACTGGGAGCGTCCCCAAATGCAGCAAGGCTCTTCACTGCAGTCATTTGTCTTCCAACGTGTGGAGAGCAGCATGGCCAGGCGTGGGGACATTATGGGGGGGGGCAGCCAGCACATCCATGCTCCCTCCCTCATACAGTGTGAATCACATGGGGGGGGAACTGAACACCTGAAAGAAGCTTCTTTATTTATCATATCCCTTACTTTTCTCTCGCATCCCACCATCCTGCCTCACATAGGTTATAAACGCAAAGATTATGACTGCTTACACCCTCAGCTCATTGAAGACACTTAAAAAAAATGTTGTTCCCTGGTAATAGCAGGAGGGCACCAGAAACTAGGGGCTCAGGCTTAAAATAAGGCAGGGCCAGGTCTATTTCCTTGCACGTTTCAGTTCTGCAGCCTCTCCATTTTCTGTGGCACTCATGAAGGCTGATTTTATGTTTGCTGGAACCACTGCCTGAAGGAGCGTTTCTCACTAACAGGCCGAAATGGAGCCGGGACACAACAGATGCTAAATTTCCTTGTCAGCTCGGTGGTACCATTGTTGTGGGTGATATGGTGCTACCGCAGATTAGTTCTTGCGCCAAGAAAAGGCATTTGCTCATAGCTCATTTGCATGGAGGCACTAGAATCGTAAATCCACAGAAGACCTACAGCTCCCTGAAAGCTGGAACGGAGTGATCTGGCACTGTCTGGGAAAGGGGTGGCTGGGGCAAGGCAGGGTGGGGGGGATAGTATTCTCTTTGCTTGAAACATACTCTGCATACAGAGTGAGGGCCAGGTAGGAAGCAGCAGCATAATAATGCATTTCTTAAAGTGCTTGAGTCACTCCAGATACAATCACGCTTACCATCATTTTTCCAGTTCTTATAATATCCTCGTTACAGAGCTCTCCAAGGGGAAGGGGCATAGCTCAATGCATGCAGAATGTCTGAAACCCTGGAGAGCTGCTGTCAGTCAGTACAGACAATATTGAGCTGGATCAGCCTTTCTCAACCCCAGATGTCATTGGACTACAACTCCCTTCATCCTTAGCTAGCAGGGCCAGTTGTCAGGGATGATGGGAGTTGTGGTCCAACAACATCTGGGGACCCAAGGTTAAGAAAGGCCAAGCTAGGTGGACCAGGCAGCTTCTTTTGTTCCTAAAAGACCTACATTGGCTCCCTACATTGGCTTCCAAGCACAATTCAAAGTGTTGGTGCTGACCTTTAAAGCCCTGAACAGCTTTGGCTCAGTATACCTGAAGGAGCATCTCTGCCCCCATCATTCAGCCTGGACGCTGAGGCGCAGCTCCGAAGGCCTTCTGGCAGTTCCCTTACTGTGGGAAGTGAAGTTACGGGGAACCAGGCAAAGGGCCTTCTTGGTAGTCATGCCCGCCTTATGGAACGTCCTCCAGTCAAATGTCAAAGAGATAATTATACAACCTTTCATAGACAACTGAAGGCAGCCCTGTATTGGTACACTTTTTAATGTGTGGTGTTCTGATGTGTTGTTGCTGGGGCAACCCAGTCAGATGGGCAGGGAAGAAGGAGGAGGTTGAGGTTTCCCTCAGCTCAGCTGATGTTCTCCCAACCTTGCGTACAGTCCTCCTTAAGCCTCAACACAGACCTTTCTACATTGTTAGGTTATTTCAAGGTCTGCTGTTCTTTGAGTGTGAGTCTGAGTCTGGGTTGACGGCACACTGTATTATTTCTTTGAGAGGAGGCTGAAGTCAAAGGGCTCTAGATTCTCAGCAGTGCATTGTATTCTTGTCATGCCTGGGAACATAGAGAAGGCCAAGTCCACCAGCTCTCGAGAGACACTAAAGAATGAAAAATACTTCCTGTGTCTGGCTGCTATGAGAAAGAACTCACAGAGTTCTCGCCTCTGATGCCCAGTTTACTGGAGCGCGGAGTACATGTGTGAGAGAGACTCCTGCAGCAGGAAAGGTGTGATGGATGGCAAGGGCAAAATGTTCCGAGACAGAAAAAGAGCAAAAATGTACAAATATTAATGACTGAAACAGGGGTGGCTAACCTGGGTCCCTCCAGGTGTGGTTGGACAACAACTCCAATCATTCCTGAGTCCTGACCCTTGGACGTGCTGGCAGGTTCCCCATCCCTGCAGCAGACCACAGAATGACAGGAGAGGGGCCACAAGCTCAGTGGCTTTCCATGCAGAAGGTTCAATCCTTGCCAAAGGCGGCAGGGAGCATGTGAGCAGGGGGCAAGACCTATGCCTGAGCCCCTGGAGATCTGCTGCCAATAGAATAAAACAATACTATGCTAGATGAATAAACAGTCTGGCATGATATAAGGTAGCTCCCTATGTTCTTAGATTTAAAGAAACAAAAGCCTAGATCACGTTCCCTTGCCATAACCACCCAACCACCAGACCCTCACAAATAAACCTACACACTCTGGATTGCTGTGCACCACTAGCAGAAACCAGGAACCCTGCAGGACGGATTGTGGAAGTGCAAACAGGTCTGTGGGATCCAAGTGACTGAGCCAGGCTATGTGCTGCAAGGAGAAGCAGCTTCTCTGGGGCCAACCCACAAGCCCATCTTGTCTAGGAGAAAGCTTCTTCCTAACCACAAATATGACAGGGTCAGTTAGTTCCCTGGAAACTTTGGGGAGTTTCCTGAAAACATGGCTCTAGTTCTACAATTGCAATGTTTCAGGGAAAGAAGGGAGGCCCTGGGAGAAGGCATGAGCCGCACCTGAAGCAACAACTAGATGGCAACAAAATTTCGCAGCGCAGCCTTGCAAATAATTACAGAAAAGTTACTATTATATATTCACTGAGCCATTCTTTCTTTTTTCTAAGTCAAACAGGGCAAGCTCTTTAATCTCCCTACATAAGATAAACGATCCATTCCTGTAATCACAGCAATTGCTTACCTTTGCACTTTTTCTACTGTGAATTCATCCCTTCGTGTACATAGGTGATCAAGAAACAATATGCTGTATGTGGGCTTCACCCAGTGCCTTGCCGAAGGCCAGAAGACTCCCTTAAGCTATTCCTATTGGGCAGACCATGCCCAAATATAGCCAACTGATGCCAGCGCCCTCTTTGCATCTGCAACACATTTGTGGCTCGGTTTTCCAACGCAGAGATTAATCAAGATGCATTTTGTTTTTACGTCCCCCGCCGCTGCATGCAAATATTTTGAACTGTAGGGCTTGCTCTCAAACCTTAAAATTAGCATCCATTACAATGCAGCTGCCACCCCTGAAGAGCCCCTGCTTTTCCCTTGGCAGTAACCAAACAGTATCTTTCCTGATCTGACATTCCTCAAGATATCTGGCATTCCTAACCATGCAGTTTCCATGGTGCCTTCAATTCTGCTCTGCCCAGTTGCCACCGGACAGTGTCAGGACACCCAGTCAGCCTCTGCATCATGGAGGGGCGATCAGACATGAACCTGAGCACAGCTTCCAAGCTCAGGAAGAGGGCATGTGGCGATGGAGAGTGGCAGGTGAACACAACAACCCCTTTGAAGAGGAAAGAGCCACCTCATGCACTATTTTTTAAAAATGTGATTATATGGTGTTTCAAACAGACACTTGAAATTTTAAAAGATGAAGATGGTGATCTCGTATATCACCCAGGCACACTCATCAGCAAGACAGGACTGGCTGCAGCTCCTTACTTCTGAGTGTACATTCTGGCAAAGCTGGTGCTTCAATGGCGCGATGTGCTAAACAGCTCTTAAAACAGCGTCCAGAAAAGACTTACAGCATAATCCTATGAATGTTGATTGAAACGTTAAGTCCCTCTGAGTTTAATGGGGCTTACTCCCCAAGGTAAGCATGTTTAGGACAGCAGCTCTAAAGTTAATTCCAGTGAGGTGTTGGAGGCCAACTTGCACAAAAGCTCTGCTCATGAGCGATCGGTTTGTGTGAGCAGCGCCATGCGTGAACCGAGATGAGATCGTTGACTCACCTTCTGTGAAATGGAGAATGGCAGCTTGAAATTTATCGGATAACAGAAGGAGAGGCACAGGATCTTGCATACCTTCGCTGGCATGGCACACCAGCTCCAATGAGCAGACCACGCCCTGCAAGCAAAGCTTTTGCGCAAACTGGCTCCCAGCTTCTTGTTGAACCAGACATGAGAGGCAAAACAAACCATTGGCAGCTCTGCCACATCACTGTTTCTGGCTTGTACCATTTCAGGCGGAGAGTGAGGGATTGAGTAGAATCCCCCTCCCTGATGTAAATAAAACCTTGCTTTATATGCTAAATTGATGTGTTTAAAGGAAGGCTAGAGCCTAACATGCTGAAAGGATGGGTTTTTCCATTTTTTTTGTTCTTGGTTTTTACTCATTGTTGGGTGCTTTGTTGAGTACCCATATTCCACCCCTCCATTTGGTGTCTGAAGTGGTTCTGTCCATCTTGCCTCTTAGGAAAGCTTACACAAGGGCAGCCAATCATAGAGGTTACAGATGAACTCAGGCTTCCTAAATGCATGATTGAAAAACAAGCTACCTAATGACAATGAAGTCTCCCATCCATCTCTGGCTGACCCTTCCATAGAATCCATTAACACTTACTGCTGGGAATTAGGGCAAGATGGCACTTGATGCAGCAGCTGTTGGTGGGGTACAGCAATGCTGCGGGATCGCTGCTCCTCACCGGGATAGCATGGTGACAGCGAGGCCAGAGTGACACAGGTGCACCCCAGACGGCAATCCCAATGGTGTGCCCATGCTGCTCCTACCTCGCTGCCATCTTGATGCACCTCCACACCATCCCAGTAAGCAGCAGTGTGGCCACGGTTGGGAGGCCAACTCCACCCTAAAAACCACCCTTGACCTGATGGCAGCAGATCCATTTCTTAAAATACAGATTGCTGCCAAACACATGTAAAGAAAGAGGTGTGGGAGATGATTGTTTTGAGCTGAAAAATGGCTCGGGGGGGGGGTTGGGGGCCATCCAGAGCTGGGCATACGGAATTCCCATTGCGCCAGCAGAACTACATGCATGGAGCACTGGATACAGCCCTCGTGACTGGAAATGTGCTCTGCTTAGAGAAAAGCAACAGGGGAGGGCTGCAGAGGGAAACAGGAGTGGGGAAGAGTCAACACTACCCTCCCCCAGCTGCTCTTTCACTAAACAAAAACAAAAACCCCATATCTGCTCCCATCTCCTGAGAACTATATTTGAAGACGTAGAAGCATAATTATGCCAGAATAAATCAGGTGTTAGTACATATGATAGCACAAGGACACATTTGTGTGGATTATTCCCCCAGTGTGAGGGAGCCATCATAGGACTGTCAGTCTTTGGTGGGGGATCCTGGCTTGGCAACTTTGAAATTGTATTTTTAATGCCATGTATGCCTCATTATGGAGCTAAAAATAGTGCTATAATGAGAAACCAGTTGAGGCTAAGGAAAATCTCCTATTTGTAACACCTTTGCTAACAGGCTGGGAAGGAGCCAAAATTACTCAATCCAAAACCCTGGAGGAAGAGCCACCAATTTATTAGTAATCACTTCTATTTGGCTGTAAGCATGTAGAGCATATTATTATTATTATTATTATTATTATTATTATTATTATTATTATTATTATTACTTTAAAAAGCTCATTCTCACAAAAACCATTTCATTTATTTACTTAAAATATTTCTGAATTGCCCTTCTTCCAAATTGATTTCAGAGTAGCATACAATAGGTGGCATACAACCATATGAGGGGTGTGCACTTTTATTCCCAGTTTACTGGAACAGAGTTGACTGCATTGCAGGGGGTTGGACTAGGTGACTCTCTGTGTCCCTTCCAACTCCACAGTTCTATGATTCTATGTGGCTAAGAGTAGATTGTCCAATGTTTCCCAGCTGAGTTCATGCTTAAAGCATAAAAAATGTCCCAAACAACCCCAGGTCCAAACCTAGTCTCTGTTCAATAGACATCTATCAGACTTCTCCTTTCCAGGAGATTTTGGTCATGAAGGGACTTTAACACATAAGATGCACACTGAAGCAACACCAAAATACATAACTCTATATCTGTCTGTCTGTCTGTCTGTCTGTCTGTCTGCAACACAATTTCAAAATTATAATAATAACAAGATAAACAAACAGAGCTCTATTAATTTACATTAAAATATGCATAACCTGCCTTTCAGTTTTAATCGGCAAGGAGGCTGTGGATAGATGACACTCATGCCCTGTACTGCCAGGCTCACCTAACTCAGCATTTACTATTACTCTGACCAACTGCAGCTTTCTAGACTCTTTTGCTACCTGAGATACTTTTAATCAGGTATGTCAGAGACTGAACCTGGTACCTTCTATGCCCATCACATAAAACTATATTATTTCCCACTATCTCAAAGACATGGCCCAGTTGGCCAATACAACAGGGGATGGTAACCTGTGCCTCCAACTCCCATCCAACCCAACCAGCAAGGCCAATGAACAGGGATGGTGGCAGCTGTCAGTAGTGGCCCAAAGGGCCATAATGAATGTGATAATGTGAGCCTCTATAAACCCTAGAATATGCTTCTGATAGAGAAGTTATGGTAACCTGTTGCTTTATGAAACTGATGATTTGGCAAGTCGCCGTCCACCACTGGGACAGAAGGACAGCTAATACGTAAATCACAAAAGTTACAGCTCATAACCTAGAACAGAAGTTGATACATGGTGCAAATGGCTACACGTAACACAGGTTCCCAACACGCATACTAACACAATGTAACAGATCACGGTGAGAATCAAAGTTTAGTTAGCAATGCTTATTGCGCATGTGTATTAAACATGAAATGAGCTAATGATGTACATGATTGGTGAAAATTGAAATCCCTTTTTTGAAATGTTATAAATACCCCTGCCCGGAACCCTGGGCAGGGTTGCAGTTTTGCGAAAAGATTCAACTGTAACCTATTGCTTTGCAATAAACAACAATGGACTCCTAACTCCTCTTGTCTCTGAGTTTTATTGGCGTAACTCAGAAGATAAGACATTTTTGGCTTACAACAATTTGACAACATCTTGGGGGGGGCACAGGTATCCCATCTCTGCACCAGGACATCAGGTTGCGACAACAGGGGCTGTAGCCTGTGAGAGGGAAGGGAGGGAGGCAAACCAGCCCAATGAACCCCTTGTATAATATAACGGCTGTGTAAATTAACACAAGAACCTTGAACTTGGGCCAGCATCTTATGGGCAACCCGTGGAAGCTTTTAAGCACTGGAGTTCTGTGCTACTGGTAGTCTGTCCCCACCAAGATTCTACTTCCGTGTCCAATACACAACCTTCAGGTGGAGATCAGAGGAAAGGCCTCCTGCTACCCACGATCCCACTCCCCCATCTGCAGCCACCACTCCCACCCACCTTCCCCAACTCCCTCAGAGTATACCTACACATACCCTGTAGTATTTCACAAATGCAAACGAGTATATTCTTTGTGTCCATGAAACATCCCTGTTCTCCCACTAATGGCCAATTGCCTTAGTCCTACTCTGCCCTCTCATTACACATTGCTGGAGGTTTGCTTCTGCTTCCTATATGGTGTGTTCATGGACTCTGCCATAACCTGCTTTGCCCTGGTTTCTGAAGCAGGTGTGTTAGTAAAGTGACCAGAAATAAGTACTTCCCTTTTTAAAACAACAACAAGAAGAAGCAGAATCTCACAATGGTTCTTTTGCCTGTGTTTATCATGGAATACCCAAAACTCAAACGCACTGAGCAACATTTACTCTATTGGTATGAGATTACAGCGAAGAACAGAAGGGAAGCAGTGCAGAGGAATTTTGTGCATTGACTTCAACGAAGAGAAGAATCAAGATACATTGATCCCCACTCAGATATTTAATGTCTAGAGACACAGAGAAGGGAGCTGAGAGACCTAACAGGATTATGGTACCTGCATGCACACACTGACTTTTTAAAAGACATCACCAACATCTCTCTTGAAAGGGAAAATAAAGATTTATTTTTTTAAGAAGGTCAGAGTTTTACCAGGAAGGAGCTGGAAAACAGAATAAGGACAGCTAGTGCACAGGCTTAGAAACCCACAATAACTGATTGGTCCAAGCTGACTTTTACCTGGTAACATAGCACTGGGGATGCTGTTAATGCTTAGATATGCCCACAAGACCTACAAATGCATTAAAGAACCAAATTATTGACTACTCTTGTGTATTTGCATATTCATTTTGCCACTCTGGTTATAAAATCTAGCTAGATGTGTTTGGAAATTCCTCCCCCTGCTTCGCTTTTCAAAGAATCACCAAAATGAGGCTTCAGAAAGTATCATCCGATGATAGCTATCTTAGTGCTCTGCCAGCTGTGGGAGTATGCCCTATGAATGGTTTCTTTCAGCAAAGTGATTGATAGCTGTTTTGCCTTAGCTGTTATTAGGAATTTACATCTTTTCTTAGATTTGCTGCTACTTAGGATCCTTTTTAAAACACACACACACACACACACACACAATAAACTGCTTTGTTATTTCCGAGCTGTATTATCGAGTTAGCCTCTGGATACATGGGGGCTGCAACCGAAACTAAAAGAGGAATGTCCTCGTTTTGGGGGAAAGGTGAAAGAAGACTTCTGAAAAACAGTTGTTGGCTCAATTTCCTAGACAGAAAAAAATAGCTATTGTCTGTGCCGGTCAAGCTGCTTTAATGACCTGCCTGATTATGCTGCACACACAATTCTGCCCTTTATGCAGACCCAGTGAGGCTTTTGAAGTACACCACTGATTTGCAGACCTACAGTAGGAAAGAGGAAGCAAAGAGCAATATATAATTGTTCCATATGAAAGCAATGAAGCGCTGGAAGAAGAAGAAGAAACAAATCGGTGCCATCATTTAATACTGTAGAATCAAACTACCTCACCGGCGCAGTGTGCGCAAAACCCTCTAAGGCTCTCGCCACCCATGTGTGGGAGTCGGCAAAAACAAGCAAGCATTGAAAAAGAGCTGGCACAAATATAACCTCACCCATAGAACCTATCATTCTTTGAAAACACTTGTATAAAATTTCACTTCTCAATAAAGGCAACAGATTTCAGTGCTTCACTCTCAAATTCAAAGGCATTTTATCAGCAGGACTAAGCTTACTCCCACTGGGGTGTTAATTCTCATAATTTTGTCATCTGGTACTTTAGTGTTCAAGCCCCACTAGCTGTGGAGAAAAGCTGGAATACTGTCATTCTGCAGGCTCAGAAACAAGGGAACAGAAATAATCTGAACAGTTGCATGATGATTATTTTTTTAAGTGTGACTGCTTGGAGACCATAGCTCAGTGGCACAGCACAGGCTTTTTGTTTGCCTTAGGTCCCTGGTTCACCCCCTGGAAGGATCTCAAGTAGCAGTGCTGGGGAAGACCCCTGCCTAAGGCGTTGTGGAGTTACTGGCAGTCTGAGTAGAGCAGAAACAGCCCATGTGATGCCCTCCATCCTCCTGGGAGGAGCATAGAGAGGAAAAAACACCATGCTACACCTGCAGCAGCACAACCTGACGTCTTCTCCGGCCCCAGTTGCAACAAAACATGTCTCTCCCATATCTGTCTCTACAGCCACAGCAGGTGCTGAAATTCTCCTAATGTTTGACTTCAACCGTCAAAGGCGCACTCCTCCATTGTCTCCCGAGACAGATGAATGCCAACAAGGTGGCCTCCAAAGGTGGTTGGGCTACAGCTCCCGTCATCCCTGACCACTAGCCATGTTGGCTGGGGCTCATAGGAGATGCAGTCCAACAACATATGGAGGACATCATCCCTAGAGCAGTAGGGGCTGGTGCGGTGCGGCAGAGAGGCGGAACTGCCCTCCTGAGACCAGAGTCACTGCACCTCATTTGGATGGGACTCTCTGCCGCATTATGGGAACAGCGGATTATGTGGCCGCCACCGTGCCCCATCCCCATCCAGGTAAGCTGTATACACCTGTGTCAGGAGGGCAGCTCCACAGATTTGCCTGCACCGCACTGGCCATTGCTGTTGTAGAGTACTAAGTAGATGGGCAGATTGCCAAAGTCTCTATAAGGCAACTTCATGTGAGTGACACGCTTGTGGTGAGTCGGGAGGTTGCATGTGGATCTCCTTTTGTCTGTGTGGCATGTCAAGCTGTTCTTCAGTTTTTCTGTGGAAAGGAAATGGGAATCGGCACCTGCTTAAAGGCAACTGGTTGGGCCAAGGCCCTTCCTTCCTGTGTGTTATCCATTCATTCCTGGGAGTTGCCCTTCCTCTCTCTTTCTCTCTCCATTACTACCTGTGGCAGGTGCTGGTGATGACATGCTAGCAATAGGGCTGCAGCATTTAATAGAATTAAAACTATTTTGATTGACTAAAAAGATGCCCTGATTAATCAGGCAAGTTGGGGGGGGGTGTTTAAATTTAAAAAAACACGCAACCAACACGTTTCTTTTTAATTGAATGTAATTATAAGACACGCAGGTGGGTAGCATCACACACACACACACACACACACACACACACACATTTATATATATCATCCCCGTTCCCCATACAGGAAGGAAGCAGCAGCTGACAAGACAATGGGAGGGACAAAGCAATGAGGAGCACAGCATGGTGACAGTGCAGCAACAGGAGTAGTAGGTTGGCTACAACACCTGCACCGGGCCAGGCCTTGCCCACTGCCTTGTCCCTCTCCTTCCTGGTAAGCAGCAGTGACTTGCAGTGTTGAGAAGCCAGGAGAACAACACAGCCCCACACCTGCACTGCACCACTAGCCGTGAGTGCATGAAGGAATGCCTCTTTTAAAAAATGACACCTGATATGACATATACATATATGACATATACAGTACATATACGTCTAACAAGCACCAAGGATTTGCATTTTGTCTGCTTGCTTGCTTTGGGGCAATTCCTTTACTCACATGCAAATTTAACTGGTCAATCTGTGATTAATCAAGTAATGTTTCCTTAAGTGGGCAACAGTCCTAGTATTTGGAGAAGAAGGGAAGAGGCATTTTGTTTAGACAGTGGTACCTCGGGTTAAGAACTTAATTCGTTCCGGAGGTCCGTTCAAACCTGAAACTGTTCTTAACCTGAGGTACCACTTTAGCTAATGAGGCCTCCTGCTGCTGCCGCTGCCACGCAATTTCTGTTCTCATCCTGAAGCAAAGTTCTTAACCCGAGGTACTATTTCTGTGTTAGCGGTGTCTGTAACCTGAAGCGTCTGTAACCTGAAGTGTCTGTAACCCGAGGTACCATTGTAGTCTTCACTCCTTGCCACCTCAAACCCCACAGGCAGGCAAAACGGATGCATCCTGCTGCCAACTCTTCCAGGTAAGAGCCCCAAGGGGAGAGGGTTTTGGCTAGGACTTACATTTACCTTGCTTTGAGCTTTAGATCATTATTGTGACAAGGAGCAAGGGAAAGAACTATAGCTCAGTGGTAGAGTATCTGCATGCAGAAGGTCCCCGGTTTGATCTCCGGGTAGGATGGGGAACATACTGTGCCTCAATCCCTGCAGAGTTGCTGCTGGTCAATGCGGACAGGACTCACCTAGATGGATCAGAGGCCTGGTTTGGTACAAGGCAGCTTCCTATGTTCCAAATTCTACAAAGGTCTGGAACGGATTGATTTGGATTCCAAGCAGAAAGAAATCTGCCTAGTTTAGTGGCCATCTGCTGGAATGACACTGTGTGGTGATCTGTGCCATAGAGGTGGTCCTCTTTCTCCAAACCAGGGCAGATATAGCTGCCAGGGCACAAACAGGGGCTATGAACACAACCTCAGAGACCAAGACGAGGCCTTTGCCACATTATCTTTTTCTCCCCACCCAGGTCTTCTGGTTTGGGCCTTGTAGTACACTTCTGATCACCCTAATGTGACAGGGTAGGTGTCAGCTGCCATCATAAGAGATTTACAGAGGTTGTAATGATGGAACGGTTTCACGCTGGAAGAGCAACCCACAGGTCGATGAACTGCTTCATAAAGCACACATATGTGTGTGCTTAGTATAAATTTGCCTTGCTCAGACTCCATTAATGCATGCCCTGACCACTGGGCACACCTTCAATTTCTCACACACACCTTCATGTATGCAACTAGACACAGAGTAAGTTTCTTTTATGCTCCTTCTTTGTTTTTTATATATACAGCCCCAAAAGATACTAATATACTTCAGCCACACACCTGGTAAGTGCCTGTTTCCCTGTATATACTATCTTTATGCAGCTTGTCACACTTAGGATCCTATCATAATCTTACACAGACCAGGGTGGATTTGATTTAAATCAAATTGATTTAAATCACGATTTAAATCACTAGTCAATAAGGCTTGATTTAAATCACTAGTCAGTAAGACTTGATTTAAATATTTTTTTTACAGAAAGACTCATTCTTGCTGGTATAATCTTAATATTTACAACCATATGAAGGTTTCATTTTTGGAATAATAAATTTTCAGAGTAGTTTTTACAGTTATATCAAAAATTACTGATTTGGTTATACTACTAGAAATACATAGACAGATAATTATGAAATTATGGTGAGGTTTAATAAGTTAACTGTTTATATTTGGACAACTTTTCTGCTGTACTTTATTGGAAGGAGAAAATAATCATTTCCTTAATAACCATTTAAACAATTTATTTAACTAAAACAATAACATGATAGCATATGTATCCATGTTTGTTAACTGATGTGGTTAAACATTTTAAAAAAAAATTAGACTGAGTTTTAGCACACTTGATAAACTTAAAACAAATCCTTATTTCCTGATGAATAGCCTTTGGACTACAATGTAACTTAAATAGAAGACTATATTTAGAAAGATTTTTCCTCCAAAAGCATTTTATTTTAAAAATCCGATTTAAATAAAAAAAAAATCCGATTTTTTTGATTTTTTTAAAAAAATCATTGATTTTTATCCACCCTGACACAGACACACATTTATACACCTTTGGGTTGACAATTTCTACTTCTCACATTCATCCTTTAGGGAAAGAGCCACAGCTCAGTGGTAGAGCATCTGCTTGGAGTGCAGAAGGTTCTAGGTTAAACCCCTGGCATCTCCAGGTAGGGAGGGGAGGGGAATGTTCCATATCTGAAACCCTGCAGAGCCACTGCCAGTCAGGGTAGTCAATAGTGAGCTGGGTGGATCAAGAGTCTGACTTGGTATAAGGCCACTTCCTATGTTCTGATCAGCAACAGACATATAAAGAAGTTTGCATTCCCCGCCCCCGCCCCATACACACGCGCACACCCCCCGTAAGCTGGCAAGTGCGCAAATTACCACATCACCCAGATATCATCACACGTGCACCCAAGCAGAGAAAACCAAATAGCAAGCATGCTCACACAGAAATATCTCCAGATCAGACACAAAGAATACAGGCGAGTGCATCCATTTTGAAATTAACTGAAGTGCTCGCAAAGTCTGTGTGTATTTTAATTTGTGAGCATGGTCACATGCCTGCCTTCCTGCCTTTGTATGTGGGAGGCCTGTGTCCGTCTAGCTGAATCAGAACACTATTCATAGCGTTACATGTGCTCACACACACACACTGCCTCTTCCGTGATTGAGTCACTGCTGTTTTTTGTAGGAGCTAGATTATTCTCTGCCACGGCCTACCTGTCCATAGGCCCGGCCACGGTGCCTGGTAGCAGAAAGCCCCAGACTTGCAGGCTCATGGAGCCAGTGGTCCCCAAGGAGCGACTTAAGAGATACACAGGGCAAAGGAAATTAGATAGCCTGGCTGCATGGTCTGTGAAATGATTCTTGTCCCCCCGAGATCCCAGTGTCAGATTTCCACTCATCAGCACTTTCCTGTCAATGAAGGTCAGGACACAGCTGGGAGCTACGCCACCTGATCTGGGCACAGGGCAGCAATCAGAACAGAGGGAGAGGTGGCAGCTCTCCTCGCAGGTAATGGTTCCCTGCCCAAATCTTGGGCAACCATCTCCTGTCCCAACTCCATCAGGTGGGCCAAATTGGGCATCACATGAGATATCCATGAGCAGAGAGACCTACTGAGCCTTTGGTTTGAAACTTAGAAGCAGCCATGGGGGCCCCAGTTTGGCTCAGGGCTGCAGAACTGCAAGAGGCAACCCTTCCACAATGCCAACTTAAATCGCTCCCTCCAAGACAAACAAAGAGGTATAATGCCTTAACAACAATACCCTGAGCCATGGCACTGCACCTCCAATTGTGACTGAGCTGCTTCCGAGTTGCTTAGATCCAAAACACACTTCCCCAACTTTCTCCAATATAATTTTGAGAACTCCCACAATTCCTAGCCATCTGGGGCTGATGGAAGCAGTAGTTTGAAAACAAGTGGAGGGCGCCATGTTGGGGAAGGCTGATCTAAAAGAAAAACCTGCTCACAGATCCACAGGCAGCATGGCCCAGAATCACAGCCTTTTTCATAGTAATGCCTTGGTCTCAGGGCTCCAAAGCAGCAAACGTTATCCGATGCCACCCGGTCACATTCTCATGAAGGTTGCTTTACTCTGAGGTCTGATGATGCACCTCCAGACTAGCCTATAGTAATAACAGTGCTTCACATGCTTGATATAGCACTTTCAAATGTTCAAAGGATTTCGGAGAGCATTATCTTGCACCAGCCCTATAAGGCAGGTCAGTATAGTTATCCACTTACGGCAGATGGGGCTGACAGGAGCAGGAGAGAGAGAATGGCTTGCCTAAGAGCACCCTGCCGAGTTAATAGCAGGGGTGAGGTTTGAACTGGGGGGCCTGCCAGTTCACCATTCAGGCATTTTACCCATCATGCTACACTGGCTTTTTGTGTGGGGACGAGGCTAACAAAGCCCCCGAGAAGACAATGGGAATAACCTGGCTCTCTGGAGCCATTTCCTTCTGGTAGCGAGAGTGCAGACAAATGACAGACCCAGATACCCAGAGTAAGCAGCCCCTTACATGCAAGGCGTCATCTCAACAGGGTGAGGAGCAGGATTAGCCGCACGTGCATACAATTAAGACATGAGACTCTGACAGCGTGGCACTCCACCCCACTGGAGCAGGCTCCCTCCTCCTAGCATTGGGGGGGGGGAGTCAAACCAGGAGCCCAGACTCCTACATGAAACGGCTTCCAGAGATGTTTCTGAGGTTCCTAGACACTCCACTGTTTTCCAGAGAGAACACAACTAGAACCACACTTGTGTCAGGTGTAGCTACATGGAGAATGCACAGGGGGGGGAGAGAGGGAGGGAGGGAGACCCAGCTAGTAAAGATCGCAGGACAGAAGGAGGGGGAATCATTGTTAGAACTGTAAGGGCAGGGAAATTATAGCCCAAAGTCTGGTAAGAGAGGAAGCACACACAAAAAAAGGATGGGAGGGAGGCAAGAATCCAGGGTAAACCAGACCTTGAACCTCTCCAATGACTATGGATTCTGGATCCCACCTTGTTATATCTTCTCTGCCTCTCATTAATTCTTACTGGGGGGAAGATCCAATTAGTTTCCTTTCCTGGCTTCTAAATGATTTTTCATCCCTGTAATTAATGGGCAAGTCGGAGCGGAGCCGCATGGCAGGCAAATTGCCGGTTCAGGGGAGCGGGGGTAATTTTCTAGATATGATAATGAGGGTTGCTTTCTTGCTTTTAAATAACGAATTCATTATTGGGGTGGGGTGGGGGGGTTGCAATGGGGAAACATCCAGAGCTTTGGGTTCTTGTTCCTTTGTTGCTTGTTGAGGAGACTCTAATTAGTGAATGGTGCCATCATATCTGAAGGCACTGTAACCACAACTGCCCTGGCATATTTAGGTCAATGGTAAGATTCAAACTCTTTGCCCGCTAGCTAGCTTCAGGAGCTGCTGTACCAATTGCCAACAGCAGTAGGTTGTTTTCCAGTTCTGTGTCGCTCTACATTAATCCACAGTCACATGATTTGTAACTCTGGCCTATGGGGTACATGATGAAAAGGAGCAGAGAGAGTGTTATTCATTCTCTCATTCTCTCTCTCTCTCTCTCTCTCTCTCTCTCTCACACACACACACACACAGCATTCCTAGCTTTGTGACAAATGTCCTTTTTTATGCTCAAGTAAAAACAACTACAGACTGATTGACAAGCCTAACTACAAACCTTGTTTACATCTCTCCGTAGTGGAAAGCTGCAAGCGCTGGCTTGTTGTAACTATCGGAGCGTTTTCACTTGGGGGAGAGTTAGGGTCATTTATGATTTATGTAGCACCAAACCTCCTACTCTACCAACCCTTTTTAAAATAAAAATAAAAATAGCAGGTCTCTGCTGAAGCAGCTCACAATCTAACGAAGGCCCTTTTATCAGGAATTTCATGACACAGAACGTATGAGAATTTCCTTTGTTGCCACTGGCTTTCCAACCATGACGTTTGCCAGAGATGCACTTCTTGCTCACCGTTTTGTGTCAGAATGAAAAGGCGATGGTTGTTGGGTGCTCTGATTCATTGAAAACCAGTTGGGGATTGAGGCAGGCGACTGGTAGCTATAAATGACCCAAGAGCCCATTGGCACACATTGTAGAGCATTGCTTGTAAGCTTCATAGAGCATACAGCGTATTTTAATGATCTGTGATTCTGTTCCACGCTCCGGCCATAACCGTGCACAAAAACCACCCCCCTTCCTTCTTTTATAATCCAGCTGACTTGGGGCCAGAGGCAGTTGCTTCTTTAACCCGCATAGCGCCTGGCCCCCAATGATCAGGAGTAAAGTGTCAATAAAGTGAAACGGAAGGTCAATACTGTTTGAAAGCTCTGCAATGGACAGAAGGAGACACTTTCACTTAAAGCTGGCCTGCATGCTTGGGGAGGATGGGTTGGCAGTCCAGCTAGGAAGGAGGAAGCCATGAGCCTTGCATCATCCACAGGGCATCACAAGTGTGTGTGAAAGCTCTGCCATTCACTACCCAGCATCTTGCACAAGCTGTCCAAACAATGCATGGCTAAAGTATCATTAGTCTGGCCTAAATATTATGCTTGCATTTGTAAGCTGCTTTGAGCAACTCCTTTGCGGTGGGGCAACAGCAGGGTATAATTTAATTTAAAAGTAATTAATTGTTTGTGGGTTGTTGGTATATGTGAGAAAGTAAACCACAGCAAAGTGTAACGCCCTCCAACCATAATCAGACTGGGAAGATTTAACTAACCCAGCTGCTTTCACTGAGCACCCTGGGGGCAGCCTCCAAGCTACAACCCACAGCTGTTTCTCCCCTGCACACCCCTGTTCCTGAGACCCAGTGGTGTAGCATGGGATGCCAGCACCCAGGGCAAGGAAAGTATTCTACCCCCTAAAGGCAAGTATTGCAGCCCCTAACTCCATGCTGCCGGACGGAGCTGCAGAAGAGCGGCAGGGCCTGCGTGTGCACCTCCTTGGGTTGGGGCTCCACCACAAGGCTTGCTGTCTACCCGCTTCTCCCACTGGTGGACGATGCTGCACGGCCAAGGGATGTAAGAGCTCACCCTCTCCCAGCTGCTGCTTGGTATGCTGCTCAGGTGAGGCATGAGGGATGGGGAGCACCTTCGGCTGGGGTGGCAGTTGCAGAAGTGCACCCCTAAAATTTTTTGCATCCAGGCCAATGGCCCTGCACACGCTATGCCTCTGCCGATACCCATTCTTTTCTCTCAACTTACAAAGGAATATAGGAAACTGCCTTATGCCGAGTCATACCATTGGTCCATCGAGCTCTGTACTGCCAACATTGTATGGTAATGCCATTCCAGGAAGGTTTTCCTCCCAAGCCCTACCTGGAGGTGCTGGGGACTGAACAGAGATCTTTTGCATGCAAAGCAGATACTCCACCTGTGAGCTACGGCGCTTTCCAAAGCACCAAAGGGGGTTTAAGCCAGCAGATCGAGGGGGTTTTGATCAATACACAGCCAGCTTAAAGAGGAGGGAGGCTTCTTTTCGGAGGAGGAGGAGGAGGAGAATTAGAAGAAGAAGAAGAAGAAGAAGAAGAGGAGGAGGAGGAAGAGTTTGGATTTGATATCCCGCTTTATCGCTACCCTAAGGAGTCTCAAAGCGGCTAACATTCTCCTTTCCCTTCCTCCCCCACAACAAACACTCAGTGGGGCTGAGAGACTTCAAAGAAGTGTGACTAGCCCAAGGTCATCCAGCAGCTGCATGTGGAGGAGCGGAGACGCGAACCCAGTTCACCAGATTACAAATCTACCACTCTTAACCACTACATCACACTGGCTCTGAGAGATTATGTGGATGTGCAGTAGCAGATCACAACTCCTTGCTGAGCAAGAGAAAAGTGAAAACTCCCCCCCCCCCCCGCACGCCTTTTCATTAAGAAGAATTTAGCTGTAACTGTCATCTATGGCCCAATTAAATATGTTCTTCGTCCAAATTAGCCCTCAGACTTTCCTATCGCTGTGGAATATCACTTCACTGAAATATTACTTCACTGGTGAGTGGGCTGGAAGAGATGACATCTCTGCTTCTGCCTCAGCAGTGAAAGATATTATTGACAATAAGGGGGTGATCTTATTAAGAGTGAAAGGATCCCATTGAAAGTCAGGAACACATTGCAACAGACTCTTCCCAGAATTGCCCTCTCTGACATCCAGCCAAAGTCCAAGCAAGCTGGAAAATAGCTGCACATCTGCAGAGTTCCAGCCTTTTGTGACAGATACAACCAAAGAGGCTGGCACTGTGGCCCAACAGGCTAAATCAGTTTGCAAAACCCAAGCCTTGGAAAGTGTCCATCTCTGGAAAGGTTAACCCAAGGATGAGAAAACTGATATTCACTGCAAGATCTGCACCTTACACCAGGGAAACGACAACATTATGTAATTGGCTTGCTCAAACCCCAGTCTCAATAGGAGGGGGGGGCAGCTTCCGTTGTGTGCCCAAAGGCACCCTTTTTCAGGGTCAGCTCAACTGGCAAACCACTCAGGAGAAGAAACGGAAAGAGGCAACACATCTTGGCACAGGACTGAGATGGGAAGAAGTGGTGTGAGAGCAATGTCTTAGACTGGCTTGACTCTATGTGAGCATGCAGTCCTGCAAGCACATGGCTTTCCATCCCTTTCCCCTGTTGCTGGGAGGAGTCAGAGGCACACATGTGGAAGCTTGAAGCTCTTACACTGCTAGCACCATTGCTTCCTCAAGGCTCACCTCCTCATTTATATGTTTGCAAACTTCACATATGGAGGACATTAGTTCACTGTGTCTTTTGGCAAGGACTTTACGCTAGTCACAAGATGCCCCTCCCACACAAACATACATATGCAACCAGAGTTACGTTTGCAAGTCTTGTCTGAAGACAAAAGGCTAGGATGACAAAGACCAAAAACTTTCCCTATCAGAAAAGGTCTGGCATCCTTTTGTAGTTTAAGACCATGGCTCAAGACTGAAAACTCTCAATTCAAAACAGGGAGCTGGACATAGCAAGATGGATGATTTATTCACCATCCCAGGTGTGGGGAAACTTTGGCCCTCTATGTGTTGCTGAACTACAGCTCCCATCATTCACAGCCATGGGCTATCCTTGCTGGTGGGACTGATGGGAGTTGTTGCTCAGCAGCATTTGGAGGGTCAAAGGGCACTTTTAACAGGTGCCCTAGACCAGTGATGGCTAACCTTGACACTCCAGATGTTTTGGGACTACAACTCCCATCATCCCTGACCACTGATCCTGTTAGCTAGGGATGATGGGAGTTGTAGTTCCAAAACATCTGGGGTGTCAAGGTTAGCCATCACTGCCCTAGACCAACCTTCTCCACTCTTGAGTAGCAGCAGCTCCCCAGGGCTTGCATATCAGGAGCTTCTTGATGCTTCTAACCAGAGATGCCAATGATTGAACCTGGGACCTGCATGCAAAGGAGCACATGCTGACTTAAGGTCCCATCTCCTTCTCCTCCTCTTCTAAATATCATACTAATGAAAAAAGAGAGCATTACTTGCCAAAGCAGCCTGTGATTTCTTGCAGCGCTCACACATTTGAGGTAGTTTGCATTAGAGATTATTCTTCGGTCACAGCCCAACAAAGTGGAGTTAGGAGAAACCAACTGCAGAAATACGTTTACCACTTAGTACAGGGGTCAGCAGGGGACGCGGGTGGCACTGTGGGTTAAACCACAGAGCCTAGGGCTTGCCGATCAGAAGGTCGGCAGTTCGAATCCCCGCGACAGGGTGAGCTCCCGTTGCTTGGTCCCTGCTCCTGCCAACCTAGCAGTTCGAAAGCACATCAAAGTGCAAGTAGATAAATAGGTACCGCTGCAGCGGGAAGGTAAACGGCGTTTCCGTGTGCTGATCTAGTTCGCCAGAAGCGGCTTAGTCATGCTGGCCACATGACCTGGAAGCTGTACGCCGGCTCCCTCGGCCAATAATGCGAGATGAGTGCCGCAACCCCAGAGTCGGTCACGACTGGACCTAGGTCAGGGGTCCCTTTACCTTTACCTTCCCAGCAATCTTTCCATGATCAGAAGCTTGCTGTACAACAAAATTAGTGAAAAGTCCAAGTTGAAGCTGGGTAGCTACTGTAATTAAGAGTAGATCAAATTGTATGCTTGAAACAGAACCTATTGCTCTGGAGCAAATTCCTAACCACAGATAGCAGCTGGGGCAAGGGAGTTAAGAAGTCCTGAAAGCCAAGGCCACTCTGTGGGAGGTTAGCAGTGGGGGGATGGAGAGGGGCTAGGAAAGCGGAGCCTCGGCTGAAAGGTTCTCTTCTCCGCTCTGCCTCTCTGAGCACATTCAGCCCTGTCTGCAAGGTGAGTTGGGATCCCCTGGTGACAGGCAAGCAGGAGCTAATTAATGCTCATTAATCCACATGGCTCCTGCAGGGACCGGTCCTGGGAGCACTTAGTCAATGTTTACAGCTTGGCTTTACAGTTTTCAGTCAATGACCCTCTCAGTCTCACATGTGCGAGTGGAGTGAAATGTGTATGTGTCACCTGCAGTCCTGGTGATCGGGAGGCGAGGCTCTGTTCACCGACGGGCCAGCACTGAGGGGCAATGGGCAAGGAAGCCAAGGCTCCCGGGTCTTACGATCCATGATGCCACGTGGCACGGGAGTACTGTGGGGGGCAAGCTCCCCCTTACAACAAATGGCTAGATGGACAGGCCACTTTCAGGATGGCAGGTCGATTCCCCCCCCCCCCCCGTTTCTCAAAAGTAGGCCTGCAGGAAAATAGTGGCTCTCTTGTTTATAGACTGGCAACTAATGGTGCCAGCTGTAAACTGTTGATCCATAGGTTAGGCCTTTCAGATGTATTTTGTGCTACGGCTCCCATTCTCCTATTCGCTGATGGGAGCCAGAGTCCAGCACAATCCTGAGGAGCAAAATATTGGCAAACCCCACAAAAAACCCCTACAGTTGCATCACAAGGTATCAAAGTGGTAAAGAGCTGAGTTTCCAGCTCTGTTGTTCTTGCTCCAACTTACACCCTTCTAGGACAAAAGAAAGTTGGTGTACATCACACAACAAGTGTGCTCTTCCTTGTCTTCCCGCCCCCAGCAGCATAAAGGGAATGTGCTTCTTTGTCGGAAACTCAATTAGGACACTTCCCCCCCACCAAACGCTCTGAGCCCCTGACCAAATTAAACTGGAGCTCTTCTCCCCAGCTTGGCTCCAACCAATTATCGCCATAATCACGTCTGCGCCCAGTTATCCTATCAATTAGCCGCAGCCTTTGCAGAGAAGCGGGTGGGAGCTATGGATGGGAAGATTGCTGAGGAAGAGAAAGGGATGGATTGGAAGGAAGGTGGAAAAGTTAGGTGGAGAGGGGGAAGAGAACGAAAAAAATGGTAAATGAGAAGCAATTGTTTGTGCTTTTCAATAATTAGCTATCAGATTGGCTTTACAATTGTCAGCATTGCTGCTAAGATGCCACTATCATGCTGTGTGATTGGGGAAGGTATTTATACAAAAGAACCCACACAATGGGCATCTATCTGTCTTGGAGGAATTTATACTGGCAACTTTTGTTCTCTAGTCAGACTCATTTGTATATTAAAATACAGAGATAGCCTAAACCTTTTAGAAGAACATGTTTCTTGAGCTAACTAACGACCAGAGTGCTGGATATAAGATTTTGAGCTAGGCAAAGCTCTTTTGGGGACAGAGCTTTGACTCAAAGCAATTAAAAAAAAAAAGAATTAAGTCACTTCTCTGAGCTGAGGTTGATGCAGTGAACTAGGGATGCGATGTGGTGTAGTGGTTAGAGTGCTGGACTAGGAACAAGGAGACCCAGGTTCAAATCCTCACTCAGATGTCAAGCTCACCTGGCCTGCCCCCTCTCCTCAGCCTAACTTAATTCACAGAGTTGTCATGATAACACAGTGTGGCAATGACCATATGTGCTGCTTGAAAGAAGGGCAGGGAATAAAAGCAGTAGAGTCTTCCCTAAAACAAAGGAATGGGTTGGCCTTATTCAGGAGGGGGGGACTTGAGGCCTGGGGGACATTTGCAGCCCTGAAGGCCTCTCCATACAGACACACACACCATCCCCAGGCCACATCCTTCACTGGTCCTGCTCTGTGCCCTCCTTGACTGCTTTTGCCTGGCTGGCAGCTTTCCTTTAACTGAGATAATGCCTGTTGCTTGCCTGGATAAAAATACTGTGTGAGATGGAGGGTATGTGTAAAGGTAAAGGGACCCCTGACCATTAGGTCCAGTCGTGTCCGACTCTGGGGTTGCGTGCTCATCTTGCATTATTGGCCGAGGGAGCCGGCGTACAGCTTCCAGGTCATGTGGCCAGCATGACTAAGCCGCTTCTGGCGAACCAGAGCAGCGCACGGAAACGCCGTTTACCTTCCCACCGGAGCGGTACCTATTTATCTACTTGCACTTTGACGCACTTTCGAACTGCTAGGTGGGCAGGAGCTGGGACCGAGTAACGGGAGCTCACCCCGTCGCAGGGATTCGAACCGCTGACCTTCTGATCAGCAAGCCCTAGGCTCAGTGGTTTAATCCACAGCGCCACCTGGTATGTGTAGAAACCTCTAACTTTTGCATGGCTGGAATGTACCCTACAGTGCAAAAGCAAAAGTCCCATTTATTGCTCTGTGCGCTTTTTATCTCCCTTCCCGCTGCTATGGAGGAATGTGCCTTCCCACCACCTCCATGGCATAAATAGAGGTTGTTAACTACAGCCTTGTGAGTAAGTCCAGAAGTTACTGGCCTGCAAAGAAATGCTTTTAGCCTGCTGTAGGCTGGCAAAGGAGGGATAGAGCTCCATCTCTCCTGCAACGGCCCACTGTATGAATGGGCTGTGAATGTAGGAGGGGGCTTCCATCCTCTCACTGCCCGCATGGTTTCTATCCTAGATGCAGAGGAGGGACAGAGTGCTCCATTCCTCCTCCGCCAACCAGCCTTGCTCTTCTGCTTGCCTGCAATTCCTATGGCTATCAAACGACTGTTTAAATACATGGTTAGTTAATAAGATTACCAGCACACAACCTTCACAAGGTAGAAGGTTACACATCCACTTGCCACTTTACCTGCAAATAAGATACTAAACATTTTTACAAGATGCCAATTTGGGGTGCAGTGGGAGGATCAAGATATTGTTTCCTTTTTCCTAACACCTTACCGGTATGTATTCCTATTTTTTTATTTTACTTTCAGTCCCTATTCATGAAGAGTTCTTAAAAGCTCACTCATTTAAAAAAAAAAAAAACAGATTCAGAAATATATCTTCCCTTCATCTAAGAAAGGGCCAGAGATACAGAGGAAGAATTCTGGAATGTACAGTATCTTATTGCTATAAGGGAGTTTTCATTTAAAGATGGAAAGCTGCCTTCATATGCCCACACTTTAGCTACAGATGTTCAAGCGAGGCACATCTAAAGCAGTACTTCAACAACCATCATCCCGGACTACTGGCCATGCTAGCTGGGGCTGATGGGAGCTGGAGTTCAACAAGGTCTGGTGGGCCATGGGGTTCCCACCTCTGTTCTGAAGAGTGGAACTACTAGCCACGTTGTGCAGTTTGTCCAGCTGAAGCCAGCCTGAGTAAGGTCCATAGCTGCCACAGTGACCTCTCAGTACTAGCACTGCCACTGTGTACTGTACTGGCTAGAAGCATGTGGCTACTGTCCCTAAACATTTCTTTGGCAGCAGAACAGGTCCTTTGCTAAAATGCCATGTATGTCTGCTCAGCTGAGCTATCCCAAGCCTGGAGAAAGAAGAGAGCTGAAAGAAAAATGTAAATACTGAAAAGTATTCCTGCCTGCTGCTAGGGTACCAGGGAAACAGGACCCCTCACTCTGCAGGGAGCCCTCTTTCCTCAGCTAAGGGACATCTAAGGGTATAGTAAGTCTCTTTTCCATTACTCACCATAAGACACTGAAGAAAAAAAGAGCAATATGTTGAAAGACAACCCCTTAACCATGCTATGAGCCCATTTGAGCTCCAAAGATTGTGTCATCCCAAGGCAGATTGTGGAACAACGGCAAAGAGTTGGGAATGTGATCTCACTGTCTCAGGCCTATACCAAGACACTTAGCTGCCTGAGGCAAAGGGCAAGATGGCCTCCCCTATTCTACATACAGAAGTCAACCAGACTGGCAGAGGAAACTCACTGACAATGAGATAACATCCTCTACTGTACCTCAGGGCAGCAGACCAACTTATAGGGTGCAGGGATGACTCACAAATCTGTTGTGCCACCCCCCAACCCCACCTGTGTCCATCACCTGAGGCAGCCATTCATTCCGCTTAATGACAAGGCTGACCTTGCACTTTCTGAATATACCTGTAAAATCAATGTAACGGGGGGACTCAGGCAGGTATTGGGCCTAGTGAGAAGTAAAGGAAAAGTATGACTCTCTGAAATTATAGGCCAGTTAGCCTTCTCCTGGCAAATTGGTGGAAATCATTAATAAAGGAAATATTATTAAGCATATAGTCATGCTGGAGAAAAATCAGCATGGCTTCTGCAAAAGCTAATCCTGTTGCCACTATCTTTGTAGGGCTCTTTGAGTTCAGATCCAGCCCTACCATTAGGCAAGCTGAGCCACCAATCTCAAACAGACAGTGAGTTTTTGCACACACTCTCTCTCTCTCTCCCATACCCACCCATGAGTGACTAAGCTGCTGTCAGTCACAGCGCTGCTGAGCATGCAGCTCCAGGTGTAAATGTGCTGGACTGTCACCTCCCCCTTTCGTTGTGTGGCTACAAGCTGCAACAGAGCTGGACTCAGATAGGCTCAGCTGGCCTGGTCCCCCCCCCCCTTCCCTTCAGGTCCAGGGCAAAAAGTCTTAAGTCTCACTCAAGCCAAGGGAGCGAGTGGCAAGGAGAAATTGGCTGCTGAGTGACTGTGAACAAACTGGAGTGGCTTCCTATCACTCAGAAAAAAGCCAAGTTGATGCCAGCTCCTCACTCTGCTTTCCTATCTGTTAGAAAAGGTGAAAGGGTGGAGCAGCATGGCCCAACTCTCTTTTCCTCTCCGCCCTCAACCATTACCCAGTGATTTAAGAGAGTAAACATGCATAGGATTAGTCTGCAAGCCCGGGTAGAACAGACAATTTGAAATTTAAAGCGTTCAGTTCTTAAAGGAAAGCTCTTTTAAGACAATTATTTATATTGTTCACTTGTACAACACTGCAATCCTACCAAGTCAACTTTGGGTTACGGTATATATACTATGTTTATTCCCCATGACTGTTTCACACTTGGGGTTACCCAGTAAATTTGATGGACAACTAATTCTCCTTCATGTAACAAATCAACTTATTGCAATTTTGTGCCACATGGTGAAGTGATGTAGGAGGCTCATAGGACAGGACTGATCCAGTGTCCAAACTTAGTACAGTGGTACCTCGGTGGGACGCGGGTGGCGCTGTAGGTTAAACCACAGAGCCTAGGGCTTGCCGATCAGAAGGTCAGCGGTTTGAATCCCTGCGGCGGGCTGAGCTCCAGTTGTTCGGTCCCTGCTCCTGTCAACCTAGCAGTTCAAAAGCACGTCAAAGTGCAAGTAGATAAATAGGTACCGCTCCGGCGGGAAGGTAAACGGCATTTCCGTGCACTGCTCTGGTTCACCAGAAGTGGCTTAGTCATGCTGGCCACATGACCTGGAAGCTGTACGCCGGCTCCCTCGGCCAATAATGCGAGATGAGCGCCACAACCCCAGAGTCGGTCACGACTGGACCTAATGTTCAGGGGTCCCTTTACCTTTACCTCGGTTTAAGAACAGCCCTGCTTACGAACTATTCGGAATACAAACTCCGCAAAACCGGAAGTAGTGTTCCAGTTAGCGAACTTTACCTTGGTCTACGAACGGAAGCTGAATGGTGGAAGGGCACCAGCGGCGGGAGGCCTCATTAGGGAAAGCGCATCTCGGTTTAAGAACGGTTTTAGTTTAAGAACAGGCTTCCCGAACGGATTAATTTCGTAAACCGAGGTACCACTGTAGCTGTGGAATAAGAGAAGTCCTCTTAGGAACTGGCAACTGGGTAAAGAACAGGAAGCAGAAGGTAGGAATGGATTGTTATTTCCCACCGTGGAATAGTGTAAGAAATAAGAGTCCCCCAAGGATCTGTATTGGAGCTGGTGCTTTTCAACTTGTTCCTAAATGTTCTGAAGTTAGGAGTGAGCAGCGAGGTGGCCAGGTTTGCTGATGAAACCAAATCATTTAGGATGTGATAAGCTCCAAATGTTTCTCTCCAAAACGAGTGAATGGGCAATAACATGGCAAATGTGGTTCCATGTGAGTTAGTGTAAATGTGTTGTTGGGACAATACTGTGGCAAGAGATTTCCACCCAAAGTGGTGCATAAATCCACTAAATAGATGAGACAAAAAGGTATTCCTAATTTTCCACAGGAGGGAAAGCTGGACCAGGAGGCCTTTGGTCTGATCCAGGTGTCTCATGTTCATTATCACATTCACATTGTATTGATTTTCTAACACTTTATATCCCTCATTTCTTCCTTCAATAGGAATAGGAATACATGTAGGTGGTATACATGTAGCTCCTCGGTGATCTCCCACCTAAGTACAGGCTAGACCCAGGCTTGCTGAGCTTCAGCAAGATGGGAGCCTCATCTGCCTTCAGACCATACCATGAGAGTCACAAGTTTGGTAGGCTTAATTCCTAATTGGCCTTATATTTAAATATCTCTTCTATTATGCTCCATTTCTTTGGTATGTCAGTGGACCAACTGGCTGCAGTATTTCCTATAACAAGGAAGGTAGCTTCACCATACTGTCCTACAGACTGGAAACAGCTTGTGACAGATAGCAACTTTTGAGACCATCTCCAAGCATCCTCCAAGGTTACTTGTAGCACAACACTCCCTAGGATCATCTTGGATCAGCAATGACCATAGGTACCATATCCCTCTATTCATCCTCTTCTTCTCCTTTGAACAACTGCATCAAACCCTTTCTACAACTCCAGGGCGTCCATCACTATTCCCTCTCCTCTTCTTTTTGATGGAGATCCCAAAGCAAGCAGGAAGGACTGAATTTAGAATTCCACTGTAAATAGGTTTCACCCGTATCCTACAGCTCAGTCATCATTAGGGGCCTCCACCAGGCCAGCTGAACCAGGTGCATTTTTAAACTCAATATCACTTCTAGGCGAGAAGCAATTCCACATTTGCATGCATGATAATCAACACATGCAAATAAGCAATAGTATAATTCTTTTCTTCTTCTTCTTAGAGCAATAACGACCTTAACTAATCATCCTTTTGCAGGAAGTTAACCTCTTGCTTGCCTGAAGAGATGCACAGATACACAGGTATTGGCAGATCATGTTTGCCAAAAGGGAAACTGACACCAAAAGCACATATTGAAACTCTCTCATGCTCCTTGTAGTTATGTGTGAATATCATTAATGATAAAAACTGTAAATATGGGACAGAAAGTACTACAGAAGCCTTATTCATTTGAAGGAAGATCCTAACCAACGTGTCAAGCAGTGAAGTGGAAGATCTAACTTAACCACTATCCTTTCCATGGCCATATCTTTAGTGGTACCTGACGCAGTGAAATGCATTGTTGTAGGAAGGTGAGAGACTCTTTCTGTTTTTCATTTACTGTATTTGTTGCATTTATATAGCAGCACGTCAATAACTATTCGCTGGGTGACTTACAAATCAATGTGTTATATATATATATATATATATATATATATATATATATATACACAAATCAATGTTAAAAATATATAAGAATTAAAATTAATGTTACAAAACAAAAGACAGGTTAAAAAAACTTTCATTGCAATAGGGCCAGCACAAAACAGTTCAGATTCAAAATGCAATGAAAATCCTTGGGTGAATAAAAAGGTATTCTTCACCATAAAGAAGGTACCAGGTGAGCCTCTCTGAGGAGAATATTCCATAGCTAGGGGGCTATTGCTGAGGAGCTCCTCTCCCTGACAGCCCCCCTCCATTTAACTTGGTGGGGGCACCCAGACTAGAGATACAAAGAGCATCTTAAGGTTCAGGTAGGCATTTATGAGTGTCTTTGAGAAGGCCCCCTCCTGGTCTGAGGGGGCCATGGGTGAGAAACAGCTCATGGGTGGCAGCATGACCTCGCCACCACTTCTCCTTCCAGAAGACTTTTGCTGCAGTTCTGCTCCACCAGGGCAGGCAGCCATGGTCAAGAGCTGCCCCCACAATACTCTGAATAGCACTCCAAGCATTGCTTCCATTTAAATTTCCCACAATGCCCCCGACACGGTGTTACACTGGTAAGGTAAAGGTAAAGGGACCCCTGACCATTAGGTCCAGTCGTGTCTGACTCTGGGGTTGCGGCGCTCATCTCGCTTTATTGGCTGAGAGCCGGTGTACAGCTTCCGGGTCATGTGGCCAGCATGACAAAGCTGCTTCTGGCGAACCAGAGCAGCGCACGGAAACGCCGTTTACCTTCCCGCCAGAGCGGTTCCTATTTATCTACTTGCACTTTGACGTGCTTTCGAACTGCTAGGTTGGCAGAAGCTGGGACCAAGCAATGGGAGCTCACCCCATCGCAGGGATTCGAACCGCCGACCTTCTGATCAGCAAGCCCTAGGCTCAGTGGTTTAACCCACAGCGCCACCTGGGTCCCTGTTACACTGGTACATTGCAGGAAATTAAAATAGTTGACTCAAGCCTGCAAAAAACAAAAATAAAAAGGTTTGGAGTTGTTATTGTTTTTGTGGAGTACAGTGGTACCTCGGGTTAAGTACTTCATTCGTTCCGGAGGTCCGTTCTTAACCTGAAGCGTACTTAACCTGAAGCACCACTTTAGCTAATGGGACCTCCTGCTGTCGCTGCACCACCAGAGCACGATTTCTGTTCTTAGTGGAGTTCTTAACCTGAAGCGTACTTAACCCAAGGTACCACTGTACAAAGGTCGATGGTGGGCCCTGCCAGGGCATGGGACTTCTCCAGCAGCTGCCCGAGGGTGCCAGAAACCAACACCAGCCCTGCTGAAAGATCTGGGGTGTGGAACCAAGGAATGGGAGTTTGGAGCCCACTACTGCAATGGTTGAAAACTACGAGAGAAGACTAAAGATGAAGACTATGAGAACAGATGATCTGGCTATGGATAGGTTGGTCTTAGATACTGTCTGGTGATAACAGACAGGACAGGGGAGGAGAGGAGGATGAGGCTATCCCCTCGCTCCCATTTGGCTGCATCACCTCCAAGCAGATTGCCATTCCTTAATCATCCCCAGCATATTATTCTAATCCCCAAGCACTTGCTGACACAGGGCAAAAGGAAAGACTCCTCTGCTGTGCTGATCACAGCAAAGTTCATGGCAAAAGGGACAGTGTATACACGTGAGTGATGGAGGGCATGTACACAGGCACATGTATGTTGAAGAGAACATGGGTGGAGTTGCACATTTATGTGTGTGCGTGCGCTCACACACAATCATGTAGGCATGTGTGTGAGCAGATGAGGAGTCACTAATATATTCAGTGCCACTGCAGAAGGCCCTCGGGAAAAATATCCCCCCCCCCCCCAATGCTGAAATTGGCTGCAGACGCCCACACGCTCCCCAGCTAAATAATAATCATTAAAATAAAAACCTCTTATATATACAATCTAAGAAAAAGCCGCCCACACATTGTAGGAACGGAGGAAGAGAAAATACTTTATTATTATTTGAATAATTGTTCCCTCCCCCTCCCCTGCCTGCATCCCATGGTCTGTCTGCACAACAAGCCATCAGATGCCAGACTGCTGTCTCCGTTCTCTTGGAAAGTCAAACTCCTTAACTCAAAGGAAACACTTGGTGGCTTGCAAATGGCTGACATCTCTGTAGGAATCTGCATCCCACATGATCAGGCATGGAAGGGAATTCTTCTTGTCACATCAGTCGTTCTGGACGGACACACACACACACACACACACACACAACCCCCTGGGCTTATAGGAGCTGGTGAGGTTTATCAGGGAAGGTTGTGCCTATGCAGGGAGATGCTGATTTAGATTTGGTTGAAGAGCTCCCTGCTCAGAGGCATTTTTGTGCTGCTATGTCAGTTTCAGAAGATGGCCTTCTTTAAAAATAACAGGATACTGGCTCCGGGCAAATGCCACAGGCTCACGTAAGCGAAGGCCCCCTCACAGGGGCTGCAGCACAAAGGTGCTTGGCAAAAGGCTACACACTTCCAGCTGGCGTTCATCAGCACAGTTCCCATTCATTTAAGAGAGGCAATGCTGATTTAGATCGGCCAGGGGGACCCAGTTGTATTGGCTCCTGGAAAGGGAAGCCAACTCACACCAAACTGGGGCCAGGGTCCATTTGCACCGAGCTACAAAACGAACTATGCCTGTACCTTCCACCTACAGCACACTCCACAGCTGCAACAAAAACGGAGGCATGGTTTTCAGAAGCAGGAAGAGGGCAAAATGGATCCATGCATCAGATGGAAGAGGACACTTACTTCAGGCCTACATTTTTCTCACCCCACCCCCCACCCACACGTATACATTCATATACTTGGATTATGGAACTCCTCCCTACTAGAACAAAGGAAATCTTGGGGGAATCCATTTTTGGACCATATTACTAAAGTGAAAGAATCTGCTGCTTTCTAGATGGGAGTTAGCAAATAAGGGCTTTGGAAAGGACTTGTTTTCCACAATCCAAACACCATTTCCAATTCCAAAAAGAAACTGCACACCTCCAGGGGAAATAAATAGCATCCATGGAAACACCCTCCAGTGTTACAATATTCAAGGGGGGGAATGAAATCTTCCTGGCTTCTGGATGCTAAGTTGGATGCTTACCACTGGAAAGTCTACCTAAAAAATATCATTTTTCATGTATTTATTGTTTGTCTCCAAAGCACATAGCACTTATTATCCACTAGATGCAGGATACATCCTAGCTGAATTTGAAAATTTATAATATGGGCCCATATATCCCCATCCACCATGCAAACACACAGCCCCCTGGACTCATTTGACAGAATGGGGCCTATGCCCAGCAAAGCACCTTCAAAAGTAGCTGCAATACTTGGGGTACAATTAAGCCATGGCAAATGCAGGAATTAAAGTCATGCATGAAACTCTGTGGTTTGTAAGGAGGGTGGGCCTATGCTTGCACATATCACAGGACAAAAGAGATTCACTCATCTTCCTCCATTAGATTTCTGGTGAGTAAAAAGTACTATGTAGGCAGCTGATAAATACATGGGGCTTCCAAAAACCAGGGATGTGCTCCCAAAAACACTGTAAAGGTATAAGCAATCTCCCTTCCTCTCATCATACTAGGATGTTTATCGGCTGCTTTCAATGAGTTTGCGGATATGAAAAGGGCTAGGATTATTACTTGAATTTCAGTTGCACCTAGATTATCTTTCCAATTGGTGCCATATTATCACAGCAAGAGACCATCTTTGATCTCAAGGAATATACATCCTGAGTAGAGGGGGAAAGAAGGAAAGGAAATATGACCAATTTTATATCAATTACATATATTTTCTGACATAATGAGGCCCAACCTAAAATTTTGCCCCTCTAGCTTACCGGAGTCACTGAACATGAATAACGGCAGGCACTGTAGAGCCTTACAGGCCCATGGCATCGAATTCATGGCTGGAACTACCCATCCCAATTCAGATTGGCATTCCTGCCCCAGAAGGTCTCCAGGTATATAGGACAAGTCATCAGCTCAGGACCGCAATACCTCAAGGACCACCCATCCCCATATGAACCAATCTGGACCCTGTGATCATCATCTGAGGCCCTTCTTTGTGTACCCCCTCCATGAGAAGCCCAAAAGGTGGTAAACATGAGAAGGAGCTTTTTCTGCAGTGTCTCCCCATTTGTGGAATGTTCTTCCTAGGGAGGCTTGCCTGGCACTTTCATTACAAATCTTGAGATGCCAGGCAAAAATATTCCTCTTCTCCTAGGCCTTTGGCTAATTAAACAATTATGCCCTTTTAAATTGTGTGTGTGTGTTGTTTTGTTTGTTATTACGGTATGTATGCTTGTATTAATATGATGTGTATTTTTGTGTTTTCATATTGTAATTTGCCCTGTGGTGAAGGGCAGTTAGAAATTAAATAAATAACAAAAATAATATGATATCCTATCTCTCTGTTCCATCACTTTCTCAAATAAGGCCAATGCAAGCAAGACATGGGTAAAGAAAAGCAGCTCAGCAGCCTAGCATCCAAAGGGGGAGGTAAAAAACCAAACCCTGTTACTATTTGGGGGGCACCTTGAATGAAGGTCTCATTCCCACAAGAACGTAAAAAGAGAGCCCTGCTGCATCAGACCAAAGGCCCATCTACTCCAGCTTCCTGTGTCCCATAATAACCGCAAGGAGGACATGAGAGCAACAGCCCACTCCAGCTCCTAGTTTTCAGAGCATGCTGCCTCTGAACCTGCAATGACTGGTACCCATTAATATAGTTTTCCTCTTGATGCTCACTCAGTGTTTGGGACTTTCTGTGCAACGCTTGCAAAGTACTTCCCAAGCCTTTGTTCCAAAAACATGCCCCGCCACCCCACATACAATATCATACAGCTCAGGGTTTAACCAGTTTTCAACAATACAGGGTGAAGCTCTGGATCTTATGAAAAATGTAGTAACTTTTTCTCACCCCACAGGGACTCCATACAGCCAATCGAATCACACTAGAGAGAAGAACTTCCAGGTTAGGAGTCACAACTCCCAGGTACACTTAGACCCCAGCGCATCTAATGTTTGAAATTAAAGATTGACAATAGCAACAGCCTGCCTGTTAATAAATTCAAAAGGAGCCCAGGTGTTCTGGATTCCAAATCTCCCAAACCCAAACGAACATTCCACAATTTTTCCCAATATGTCTTTCGAGACAGACAGATGTCATCCAAGCAGTGAAGCCTAGCCCATGATCATTCTTGTTCCAGAAGGGTTTTAGAAGGGGTGTTTGCCATTCTTTGTTTTCCAGTATCCTTTCCCCTGGGTTTTTTGTTTGTTTGTTTGTTGTTTTGCTACACAAATGTTCTGAAAGCTTGTAAAGCATATCCTGAACGGCATTGCCTCTACTACCCTAGGAATGCTCAAACAGCAGTGAACTGGTGCCTCTCTTTACCAATATTCTCAGGGGTTCAGCTGCATGGAAATTTGATATACAATATGTTGTGAGACACTCTCAAACTGGAGACTTGCAGGTGGATTTGCCAAGTAGCCTCTATCGGTCCAAGCAATGATTTCCCTGCTTTGTGAAGAGATGGTTAAAGATGAGGAGCAGGATTGGAAACGGAGGAAGCTGCCTTATACCGAGACAGACCATTGGGGTGGGGTGGGGGGCGTTCATCTTGCTCAGTACTGTCTACACTGGCTGGCAGGAGTTCTCTGGGGTTTCTCCTACCTGGAAATGCCACAGATTGAACCAGAGGCCTTCTGCATGCAAGGCAGATGCTCTACCACTGAACTATGGCTCTTACCCAGGCAAAAGGAAAAAAGGGGGGGTTGGAAAATCAGAGCAGAATTAAAACCTTTAGCAATGCGCTGAACAACCTTGCCTTTCTTCCTCTCCAAGTGCCAAAATGAGAGGGTTTCATCAAGCCAGGTCAACTTCTGTCTCCTGCTGGCAATTCCTTTCTTTCAACACAACCCTCATATTCTGTTATCCCCAAAGATGTTTTACAGCTCCTCGTTTTGACTCACCTTTGCCAAGAGAGACAGCACTGTGAAGAGACATTCACAGGGGGTGGGGGGGTATACCATTCAATCACTCCTGAAAGCAGAAAGCAACCACAGGAAATTGGTCCGGGAGGGAGGGCCTTATGGACAATAAATTTGGGGAGAGGCAGAAAAGAGGGGAGGATGGAGCGATTACTAACAGGTTCTTTATCTGATCATCCATTCCCCCTTCATCCATCCATCTGTTCATCCTTCATCTCTTCCCCCCCTCCCCCCTTTCCATGTCTGTATCTGTCAATCTCTTCTCACTCGCCTTTTGCTAATCGTTCTGTGTCTACACACACACAGAGAGAGAGCCCCTTCTCGATCCATCTTATTTCCCAATGGTAAATAAATAAATAAATAAATAAATCTTTCCCCAGCCTGTTTATTTCCCAACTGAGGGAAGAGCTCCCAGCATCATATCATAATAAGGCTGGACCTGTTCACCTCCCTCCACCTTGCACCCCTTCGGAAGAATTTGAAATCTAACTGGGTTTGCAGCAATCATCAATCTAACCATTCTGCTTTTTTTCCACCATACTGGTTTTGGGAAATAATGCTGGTTTAAAATAATCTAATCTCCTGTCCTTCTGAAATTGGAGGCAGCCTATACCAGAAAGCTATTGGCAGGCAAAGATGTGAATAACCAACACTAGTGGAGAATGGTTGAGGGGGGTGGGATGTTATATGATTGTGGATGCAGTAATTTAAGAATATCAGGTACATTTCTTCTCGATTATCTCCCTCCCCGAATTCTCTGCCGGCTCTTTCCTTCACATGGGTCAATGGGAATCGGGGAGACATTATACAAGGTGCCCATTGATTCAGAGAACATCCTGACTAGAGGGAGCAGAATGAGATCAGGGCCCCCTGTGCCACAGAATCGGACTCCCAGACAAATTCCCAGCTCAGAGGACCCACCAGCTGCCCCAAAGGTGGGCTGCTTCCAGAAGGGCCTGGCCTGAGGTGAAGTAAGGGGCACATCAGCCCGCCCCCAGAGCGAGATGCTCGTCGGCTGCGGGGGCGGGGTGGGCATCGAGGGGGGTGGATGGCAAAGCCCAAGAGCCATCGCAGCAAGCCAATGCGCGCGCCCCCCCCCCGCCTGATTAACCATTCCGCCTGCATCCTCCTCCCATCTTGAAATTGTACGTGGGAAAAAGGATATGCGCGCGCGCGCACGTGTGTGTATGTGTGTCCGCCACCTCCTCCTCCGCCTCCTATAAAGCGTGTCTGTTACATAAAGACACGTATCAGGGAAATTTGGAGGAGGGGGAAAACATTACAGGGGACGGCAAAGGGGCAGCTACTACCACGAACCTGTCCGGGTTCCGGCTTTTTTTCCCCTCCTGCAGCAAAATTGACCGGAGTGGAGGGGTGGGGAGGCAAGGATAAGAACAAGAGACAAGATCTGGAGAAAAAGCCCTTCCCTCCTCTTTGTGCATTACGGTATTTGGAGGGTAATGGCTCTTTTTCCTCAACCCCCCCCAACTCCACCCCCGCCACATATATACAAAAGGCGTGCTGTTGTGTGTGTGTGGCGGGGGGGGGGGAGGAATACCGCAGTAACCGCGACGAGGGGAAGGGAAGGGGTGTTTTTTTTTTAATTTTATTTTTGCAGATGGCTTTGTCTTGAGCAATACGCAGACCCAGCGGAGGACAAGCGGCCGCCTCATCCGTGGGCGGAAAAAGGACCCCCGCATTTGCAGAGCCTGTCCGATCACAAAATCTCCGGAGAAAATGCGGGGGGGGGGAGAGAGAGAGAAGAAGAGGAGGAAATGGTCCCTTCCTCCCAGCCTCGTAGTCCAGTCAGCATCATCCCCCCCCTCCCCCGTCCAAGTCTCTGTAGCGCAAAGAAAGCCTGTCTGTGAGAAACGCTAGCCAAACATCAGGTCCACCAACATAGACCCAAACCACCGGGGAGCGGGCAGATCTCAAGGCGAGGACAGCTCAGGTTTCCAAACAAATAATAAAAAAAGATTGCACCTCCTACTTCCTCTCTCACACACACCACCACCCCAATTTAAAATGAAACCTGTGCCAAAGCCACCAACACCTCCCGCCTCTCAAATAAAGCCTCGCCATCAGTCCGATTTAGCCAGGTGTCCGAAGCCAACAAGGGTCATCGATGAGAAACTGGGGGGTGGGGGTGGAGATAGGCAAGGCTCGCCAGCCCAGTCCCCCCCACCCCCACCCCGGCCACCAGCACGCCAACCCCACGCGCAATCCCCTGAGAGGACAAGCCTCGCCTTTACCTTCTGCGATCCAGCCCCGTCGGGTTCCTCCATTCAGGGATCCCTAATCCATCCCGCCGCCAGGACGGCAGGGCTTGAGCCCCCTCAGGTATTCGGAAACACGAGGCGATCGGATGCGTGATGCGCGATCTCGATCTTCTTCCGATTGCTCCCCCTTGGGGCGTCGATTTCAGAGAAACGTGGAAAGGGGGGGCGCGCACACACACACCCTACACTCACACATACACACACACACACACACACAAAAAAACCACGACGCGTCCTGATCTCGGATTGTTTTGCCCCTGGAGGGACGGCGAGTTAAAGAGCAGGGACAAGGGGAGAGAGATGGGGCGTTCTGTTATAAATCAAGCGCCGTCCCTTTTTCTTGGCTTTTTTTTGTGGGGTTTAATTTTTTTTGTTTGCAGCCGCCCCCTCCCAAAATAGCAGAAGGGAGGGGGGAGGAGGAGGAGGGAGGCAGGCAGGCAGGCAGAGAAGGGGCCAAATCAAAGCCCTCCTTCCCCCGATGAGATGTCACTGGCGCTGGCGGACGCCTCCAGCCGGCGAACCGCCTCGCCTAGCAATGCGAAAGGAAGTCTTAAAATATATCCATCCGTGGAAAGCAGTCCGGGCATTTTGGAGACGATGGAGGCAAGCGAAGCGAGAGCCACCCCCACCCCCGATCTCTCTCTCTCTCTCTCCCTCTCCCTCTCTCTCTCTCACACACACACAGAGGCGCGCGCGCGCGCGCTGGCGGCGGCGGCGGGGTGGGGGCTCCGTCTGCCTGCTCGTCGCTCCTCTCCTCTCCTGCGCTTCCCCCGCCTCGGTGCACACAAACAGGCACACGCGCGCTCCCCGCCAACCCCGGGCGGTACGGGGCGGGGGGACACACGGTGCTCCTCAGGAGGTCGGGCCGCCGGGCCTCGCCTTGCGCCCTCGAGCGTCCCAGCGGCCCCCGGTGCCTCTCCACGGCGTGAGGGCTTCGGCTGCCTCGGATTCCCCTTCGCCAAAGGAACCGTTCGCTCTCCTCTGGCTGGGGCGCCCCCTCCCGGCAGACTCGCTCGGCAAAGGAAGGTGAAGGCGCGCAGAGGGGGCGCCTGGCTAGAGGCGCTCCGCGGCAGCGGCGGCAGCGGCGAGCCCCCTTCCTTAGTCCGGCGCCCTCGGCTAGATGCTGGGCCTCAGAGCCAGGAGCCTCCAGCGAGAATGCCCGGGGGGTGGCGGGAGAAGCTTGCTACTTTGCGCACCCGGGACCGGCAAGCGGCGGCGGCGGCGGCGGGCCAGCCAGTTCCACTCCAAGCTAGGGAAGGCAGGAACGGAAAAGCGGAGCGGGTTCCAGAAGGGACGGATACACCTGGGAGGCCGAGGGGAGGTGCACAGGCACGCATCGCACAGGGAGGAAAATCTGGAGCGGAACCGAGGAGGGGGGATTCAGAGGAGAAGGAAAGATATTGAGGAGATCCGGCCGGGAATGGCGCGGCGGGGAGGGGAGGAAGCCCGGAGAACAGGGCAAAGAAATGGGGGAGCAGAGGGAAGGTCCGCTGCAGGGATGAGGAGGCATAAGCCCAGCCAGGCCAAAAACGCGGCACTGGAGAGGTATGGAAACGGGAAGTGAGCGGGGGAAGGAAGGAGGGGAGGGGGAAGCGGACTTCCACCTCGCGCCGCCGGCGAAGGCACCGTGGCTCAGGTCAGGTGTGAAGCGGAAGAGCCAGAGTGGGCTGGCACCATGGCACTGGACTTTCAGGATTTAAAAGGGGGGGGGGAGAGAGAGAAACGGATTTTCACTTTAGGACTGGAGCCAGCCAAGTGAATGCTAACTTCTAGCAGATCATAAGAACTGGGTTTACCCTGGCTAGACTTAGAGGACACTCTGGCAAATGTGCTTGGTGGGGAAGGTGGCGGGTTCAAAATATGGTCTGGGCTTGTTCCTTTACCTCGCTGAAACACCCAAGTAGGTAACAAGAGAATGAAAAGCCTGTTTCCGATTCCAAGCTGTGGGACTCTGAGTGAGAGGCAGGACAAAGGAAAACCCTCTCCGAATTGCTTTGTGCTGCAGTATTGCATGACAGCTAGTGGAGGGTTGATGCATATTGTGCCTGCTTGTCAGCAGAACAGGAGCGCTGGCAGACCAAAGGAAGAATTCCATGTTCCACTCTTCTCTCCATGAATCCAAAGGTGTTTGGCCTAAAGCTAGACTCACAGCTTCTTAATTCCTGCACAAAGGTATCACCACTGCAGAGACTTGTGGCTTAGCTTGCCATTTTGTAATACATAATAGTTTTGGTGGTTGCTTGCATGTTTCACAAGTCCATCCCTGATAGTCTCTCTATATCAGGGGAAGGGAATTTGTGGTCCCTCTAGATCTTGTTGGATTTCATTTCCTGTCATTCCGGACCGTTGTCCATGCTGACTGGGGTTTATGGAAACTCGCATTAAACAATGCTTGTGGGGGCACTGGCTCCCCAAACCTTAAGTCCTCTGGACAGAAATGGGAAGGTGCTATGTATCTCATAGCATGCAGAGAGTCCCAGAGTTCAATCCCTGGCATATTCAGTGCCATTTTGTATACATTGTTGATACCAAGTGACAAAACAAGATGCTCCCAGGAGCTCTCTGAGAAAGGTGAAGTTATTAACCTCTGAGTGTGAAGTGAGTGTCTTACCTGCCCTTTTATAAATTGCCTCTCTCAAGATAAAGCACAGATTTGAGAAACACGTAACTAGTAATTTTTGTGGGGAAATATGCTCCAGTCCAATTGACAGGCAGGAGCTATTGTATCTGCCATACCCAGCAGCAATTGCTTAGCTATCCCAGTTCTGCTGGCAATGTTGAGGAGTGAGTCTGCATCTGAGGCACATGCTCCACCACTGGGCATGTCTTACTTGCCATTTGCTCCAGGAAAGCGCCTCTAGCTGGCTGAAGCAAATGCAGTGGTGATGGGAGCAGCAACATTAGAAGAGGTGTGACTCACCAGATGTTGTTGGACTAGAACTCCCATCACCCCTGACCACTGCCCATGCTGTTTGGGGTTGATAGGAGTTGAGAGTCCAACGCCATCTAGAGGGCCACAGGCTCCCCATCCCTCTATTAGAAAACAAAGCCACCACACTATGCCTATTTATGTGGAAAGAAGTCTCACTGTGTATGTTCCCAGGTGTATCTCCGCAGGGTTGCAGAATTAGAAGCAAGGAAATGAAAAGGGCAAGGTAGTTTCCGAGGGCTAAGCATCATCTCACATAAATGAGTTGTAAGAAATATTGTTATTTGTAACTAGAAGATGACAAAATAGGGAGAATTTTAAAATCAACACCACTATCCATCTCCCTGTCTTGTATAGTGCGACTCAAGAACAAATTATCTCTCTTTTTTCCCCTCCACCAATATTGTTTTGAGGCATTTTACTTGTGTTTCTAATCAGGGCTTATCTGCTTTAGAAGTCTCAGCAAACCTCTACAAAGAAGTGGCATATGGAAGCTGAATCTGGTTTTCTGAGGCAGCTCTTTGTGTTTGTAAAACCCATTTAACCCAGCCCACATGCACTTGTCACACACACACACATTCACAGGCACAAAATCCTTCTTTAAATGTTCCATCCAATAGCACGAATAAATGAAAGATCAGACAGCCCATCTCTCTTACATGCTTTCCAAAACTAAAATGTCTGAAAACATTTATTATTTCCACTTTTAAGACTACAATCCCATGCACATTTACTTGTGAGTACCGGTATGTCTAATTGAACTCACTATGATTTGCTTCTGAGTAAACATGCACAGGACTGGGACTGCCTGTATTTCCCTTGCCCAACCTAAATGATTCAGTTTTTGTCATCGTTGTTCATTCCCACCAAGAGAAAACCAGACCATTTTTTCCCTCCTGCTTACTGGAGGCAAAGTCCTTTTCTCCCTATGGTCCAGTGCTTACAAATCCGGTCCAGGTTTTCCCCTAAACCAATCCCCTTTTTGTGTCATTTGGATTCACCTTTTCAAGCTTTTCTCTGCTGCCACAAGGGTTAGAAATTCATTTTGTTTAAAAAATGAATCCGAGATGCTCACATAATACACTTTGTCCTCCAAAGATCTGGGCTAAGTCATGGTTATGTAGTCTTGGGGAATCAATTCTTCTATGCTAGTATTTCCCAGAATAAATACCAGGTTTGCTAAAGGAAGATGCAACACATGTGTAGTGTAATCTGGAGAAGGAAAGGAGAATGCACAACAGCTGTATGTGCAGTTACCTGGAAGCCCCAGCAAATCCAGCCCTGCTACTACTTTGGCTAAGGAAGGAGCTATTGTGACATGTGCCACTGGTTTCAACTTACCCTTTTCCTCCCAAGATGTAGCTGGTGGCAGTTTCCATGGGAAATTCACCAGTGGAATCCAGATATTACTTCTGTTGCCTTGTGAGGTTTCTGCTGAGGGAACACTGCTGCAGCATCGTCTGTAGTGGGAAGAGGGGACAGGAGCTTTATCGACAATCTACCCTGATCCTCAAAGGCTTTCCTATTTTGCAGATCGACAGGCAGAGTGCATTGATGATTAAGGCCAATGTGAGTAAATATGCCACAGCCTTTGAAGGGAGTAAGTTATTGGCAGTACATGTTGGCTGTGTGGTATCACTTTGCAGGCTATTGCAGTGGCTCAGCCAAGCAGATCACTCCTTAGAGATGACAGTGGTCCAGTCGGAGAGGAGCAGGAGTGTTTTGTCAACCCTGGATTGCAAAACACAAGGCCTCTCTAACCCTTGTCACACACCCATTCTCGGAATAATTCCTCCCTCCTCTCTGTCTCTTTCCCACCCCTCTACATGCCTCTCTCCAGCTTCCAGGATTCTCTTTGGCTTTTGGGACAGCCTCTTCACACACATCCCTCAATCTAGGGCAGGAGTGGAGAAACATTTTGAGACCACAGGTCACATTCCCTTATGGGAGTTGCATGTTTATGGTGGGTGGAACCAGAAGTCTTCAAGGTCTTCTGCTGGTGCAATGGGGATTTTTGTCCCTTCTCCTCCTCTCTCATACCCCCCTCCAATTGGCTGGGGTGTGTGTGTCAGGGGAAAACCCAGAAGAGCATGTGAGTTGGGGAGAGGGGAGATCATTTTGTCTGGCAAGCTGAAATGCTTGTGCTGACGGGACAATCTCCTGAGTGCTATGTTGAATTCCTCCCAGCAGCAAAAGTGGGCAAAACAATCAGGGTCCTTTGTAGGGTAGGCTAAATTCTGGGCCTGCAAAAGCCAGAGGTCTCTACATCTGGACAAGCAAGAGGCAAATGATTCAAAAGCACATCCCAGTTAGACCAAAAGCACTCGAGGGCTTAGAGGAGGACTAGCTAGAGAGGCCTGGAGGACTGTATTTGGCCCCTAAGCCTGAGGTTCCCCACCCCTGTCCTAGGGGCGGGCTGCCTCTACAGATGCATAAGGCATGACCTCCGCCTTTCTGTCACAGCTGTTGCCACTCAAGTTACTCAAAGAATGTTGTTACAAAAGAACATGTTGGATGGAGTTCAATGTTGCGTTCTTCCAATCTTTCCATCTGCACAAACATCTCTGCTTGCCAGATGGAATGATCCTATCTCTCTGCTCCCCCTGTGTGTTGTCCTGGGGGTTCTCCCCCAGAACCAATGTTTGGGGGAATGCCTGGGAAAGAAAAGGGGGGAAAGGGAAAGCCCTGTTTCCCAAGTGGAAGTCCTTGTGCAAGGCATCCGCTGATGGGGCTCATTAGGAGAATCTTGCCCAATGTTTTTGAGAATAATGCCAAAGGATTGGGTGAGTTTGTGTCCTCCTTGGTTTTTAAACAAATATTTGGATTTCTCAACACTTCTACATTCATTTCTCAAACTTAGTATCCTTCTGTTGATTGGTTTCTGCCCTTGGCTGCTGAACTTGAGCTTCTACCGAGGGGCCAAGCTGCTCTTCTGCCAAGTCCATGTTGTTGAACAACCCTCTAAACTAGTCTTCCAGTAATGTAAAGCAGATGGAGTAAATGAACATTTTGATTATTTATTTAAGGCATTTATATAACACTTAATCATTAGCATTTCTAAGCAGTGTACATAAACCATGTGGAGAATAAAGCAGCAGAAATTCATCACAAAATCAAACTAAAAGCTGAAAACAAGCAAATATGCACATTAATTTTTTCCTTCACCAAATACCTTCAATGCCAGGAACAGCATTCCATAGTATTGCTTAAGTGTTGCTTAAGCTGGGTTGTCTTTGCAGATCATTATCCCACTGTTTTCTCATGGACTTTTAAGAGGGCTCTTGGGGTGCATACATGTTCATTAACACTTTATTCATCCTTGAGGGGATGCGGGTGGCATTGGGGTCTAAACCACTGAGCATCTTGGACCTGCTGATTGGAAGGTTGGCAGTTCAAATTCACACAACGGGGTGAGATCCCATTGCTTTGTTCCAGCTTCTGCCAACCTAGCAGTTCAAAAGCTTACCAGTTCAAGCAGATAAATAGGTACCGCTGCGGAGGGAAGGTAAACGATGTTTCCTTGCACTCTGGCTTCTGTCATGGTGTTCCATTGTGCCAGAAGTGGTTTAGTCATGCTGGCCACATCCCACATGACCCGGAAAGCTGTCTGTGGACAAATGCTGACTCCCTCGGCCTGAAGCAAGATGAGCGCCATACCCCATAGTCACCTTTGACTGGACTTAACCATCCAGGGGTCCTTTACCTTTATACCTTTCATTAATCCTGGAATACAATACTAGTTTTCCATAAGCCACACCTTTGCTTAGCCTTTCCTTAGCCTTTCCAACCAAGTATCAAACACTTGATGCAGGTTCCTCAGTGCAATTTGAATTATCAAACATGGATCAGAGTGTAAAGTTTAAAATGGTTAACTGGTGGGGCAAGTTTTAATTAGCAGAATGTGAGTTGAGAGCACGGGGGTGTTGGGAGGGGGAGCACAGAGGTTATGCTATTTTGGTTCTGGTGTCTTAGCACAACTTATAAAGAAAAAATAAGAGTCTCTTGGCTAACAAATTTATTATGTTATGATTTATTATGGTAATAAAACAGCCTGGATTGCAACCAGAGCATAGGTGGTGGAAATCTTGCTCTGAGACTGACCGAACACTGGTTAGAGCTCGTAACTGCACCATCATGTGGCAGTGAGGATAGCAAAGAAGACATACGTTGCTGCCTCTGTTGCATCCTTGAAGGTGCTCTGGAGGTGGTTGTCCCTGGAAGACACGCCACTGGACCCTTGAAGGCGCACTGTGACACATATTTGTGTATGAATTTGAAGGTACAGTGGCTCACCTTTGGAGCAACCTTGACACCACGGCTTTGGCAGTTCCTAGCAAGGCATGCAATATCACATCTTTCCTTGTTATGTAGGATTGGTTTATGTGGCCTGATATCATCAGAAGATGCTTGCAGTAAACGTGCTCTACTATTTGCTCTCCTGGTGACTGTCCCTCCTGGCTAATTGAATGTAGCCAGCAGGGTATGGTCAGTTTACCCTGGAGGGAGGTGATCCAGCTATGTGAATATATCAATCTGATCTACTTATTGGTGATGTATTTTGTATTTGTTCTATGACTGTAATTTTATTGTTGATCTGATACTGTTCACTGCCATGACAATTTATTTTCTTAATCTTGAGGGTGCATAGAATGATTTTTTTTAATTATTTTTTTGCAAATAAAAATACATAAATAAATGTAAGCTTGTTCCACGATCTGCATGATCTCCTGGTTGTTGTTTGCTGCAGTGGACTCACATGGCTACCCCTCTGGAAATGTAAAGGGTGGGGGACGTAAACGATGACCTTTCCTTCTCGCAATCTTTGTTTATTTAATTGTTACCTCTCTCATGCTTCCGTCAATATCTCAAAAACATCTGTATTGAGGTTTTTCGTAATATGCACATTTATTTAAATTCAATCAATTAATTAACTGATCGGGTAAAGGTCTGATTATTGTAATGAACTAACAGTTCTCTAACAGGCTGACAGCCCTAATTATAAGTCTTAAAACACTGGAAAGTATTGATGTGGCACAGTGGCCTGCCTTAGAAATGTGGAGACTGAAAGGGTGCTGGTAAGAGATCCAGAGAAGGCTACTACACAGCAACAGTCTGGAAATTTGGGGAGAGAACATTCAGGTAGGAAATGAGCAAATGCACCACATGAGATATGGTCTTATGAGACTAGTGCAATTCTTGCGTAAGGGTGAAGGGCCAAACAGAAAGGGGGTCTCAGAGAAAGGGCGTGAATCTAATAGCCAATATTGTCTTATGAGCCTATGGAAGACCTGATGAGCACTATTTTCACATTCTTAATCTGAATGTTTGTTATGGGTGAACATCGCCTCCATTCTTATTTCATTGGTGTTAACACCAGGGGCTGGAGTCAATTACTGTACTGGTAAGTCCCTGTGCAAGCGGAATGAGTTCCACAAGTGCAATGGAACTTCTCCTCCCACCCATGCCCCCCCCCACCAATCTGCTCTAGAAGGTGGGTGGAAATCCAAGCAGAGGAGAGAGGAATGGTAATTTCTGTTTCACTCATGGAAGTTGTTCCATGCATGCAATGATGCAATGATTTAGCTGGCTACAACATTAGATTTTCATAGTTGTTGAACCAAATAGAAAAGTGTCATAATTACATAATCCCCACCTGAAAAAAGGGAACTTGTGGACAGGAGGAGGAGGAGGATGGTGAATTGGAGCTCTCTACTTTCTCATCTGATGGCCCCCGAAATATAGCCGGGGGGACCCTCCACATGTGGCTTCAGTAACAGAATCAACTAGGACAGAAAGCAAAGATCTACTATTGTAATTAACTTAGATTAATCACCTGAAGAAATACGCCATTACAGTGTATCACAGCCTTGCTCTTTGCTGTTGCTGAGACCTGGCCAGTATAATTATGACTTGAAAAGCTTGATTGTTGGCTACCAGGGGTGCCAACTTGAATAAAATATTGGAGGGACTCGGGTAAGCCCCACCCCACATAATCAATCACAAGACATGGCACGCACGCGCTATTTGAATTGCCATACCCATTAACGTGGGGGGGGGGCAGCCCCAAATAATAATCTAAAAAGTTTTTTAAAGTTTTAAAACATTCTAAGAACAGCTAGAAACTTGATCTCGACCAGTGACCTCAAGGTTGCCAGGAACAGTGTCTTTCAGCCATCAAATGCCTGGATAAACAGTAAAATAATGAAAGTTAATAATGAGGGATACATACACACCCCACTAGGGAGAGCATTCCACAAATGGGGAACTGTCGCCGAAAAGTGAGTCATAGCCATGATGATTCATACTGGGGAAAACACTCTTACCAGTCTTGAGTGCTCATGAAGTGGATGGAGGCAGAGGAGAGGGCCAAAACTACAGGCAAAAGTGATTGTATTCCCAGTTGGGGTTTCTCTTGCATTGTGGTGCAGAAAGCTGTACAGGATATACATAGCAGGAACTCTTGGCTATAGATGGAGCTGTTTATGTTGGGTGAGTGACTGCCTCCCTATGAGCACGTAGAATCCCTCCAGGACTGGAAAAGCAATTCCTCTTTGTATGGAGTCCCAGGGGGTGTGCTGAAATTATCATTGAGTATTGAGTTTTTAATTGAGTATTCAGTTAACCAGTTAATCGGTGGTGGTGGCAACAACAACAACTTGAACCAATTTCCGGAAAGGCAGGCATATTGGTCTGTTGCAAAAAAAAAAAACCAACAAACATTCTGGTGACACCTAAAAGACTAACAATTTTATTATGGCACAAGCTTTAATGAACGAGAGTCCACTTCATCAGATGCATCTGATGTACTGGACTCTAGTCCACTAAATTGCATGTCATCATAAAACTGTTATTTGTTCAGGGCAGATTTCAGCATGGAGCTATGGGAATCGTTCTGTCAGTGCAAACATTTTAGCTTGCCAGGCGGTTCAATTCTCCTCTTCTCCCTGCTGTGTGTGGTTCTGGGGGTTCTCCCAACCCCACCCCAGAGCCAATTTAAGGGGCATGGGCAGGGCGGGACAGAGGAGAGCAAGCCTTGTTGTGTGAGTGGAAGTCCTTGTGCAAGCTTCTGCTAGTAATAATAATAATTTATTTTTTGTACCCTGCCCATCTGGCTGGGTCTCCCCCAGTGGGAATTGTTAGTAGAATCCCACCTGAAGCAGACCCTCCAAGTGTCCCTATTTTCCAAGGACGTACCTGATTTAGAGAAGCCATCAGAATTTCTGATTTGATCCCAGAATGTCCCACTTTTCCTTAGGACGCCCCTATTTTCATTGGAGAAATATTGGAGGGTATGGAGTTATCCGAACCCCGAGCCAACTGTGTGAAAAGGCACCATGGAGAAGTCCTGTGAGTTTGCATGTGACACACAAAGAGCAGACTCTGGTACCTTAACCTAGGCTTCCTCCTTCTCCTTCTACAGTGGTCATCTTCTGTTGCAAACCTGTGCTGGAATGCACAAGCCTCTCCCTGAATCTCACCCAAGCACTTCATCAATGATAACGAACCCTCTAAAAATCGATGATAAAATGGGCACACTGACCCTCTACCTGCCTCAGCAAAAATGTAGGCTTTGCAACATTCCTTATTAGAATGCACACTGAGCAATTCGCTTGTTCCCACTCCCTCCCAACACATGCATAAAAATGCTTATTTCTAAAAAAATAATAATCCATTAATAGGCTTACAATGACAGAGTGACCCAGATACCTCTTCACCCTCCAATTCAGGATACAGCACACTTTTTGAGTCCACAAGGATGATCGCCAATAAGCAGGGCTACTCTGCTGCAGCCAGGGCACATGCAGGAGTCACTGCTTTATGCCAGATGCACCTCCTGGCAGTGACCTCGTCCCTGGCCCCAGTTCACCATCTCTAAAAGAAAAAGTGCATGAGCAGACGGGCAGTCCTATCTGGAGCACACTAAACTGCACACCAACCAGCAGTCCCCAGTATCTAGAAGGAGGCTGCCATTTTGCCACATAGCAGCTGACAGGTTTGTGAGTTACCAGACACACTTTACTATATATGTGTGTGTGCACATGCTTCCTTCTGGGTTTTGGGGGGGTTTATTTTTAGAATGAGAACACAGAATGTATAGTTTACAACTCTGCATGTCTAAATTCTCTCTTTCCCTCCCTCTTCCTCCCTCTCTCTCTCACCCTCTCCTTCCTTGGAACAGAGAAGTGACAAAGTAAGGGCAACACATTGGACAGAACTGGCCAAAGTGGAAGCTCAAGTCCAAAGCATGGATTGAATAAGGCCCTTTGCAGTTTCCAGAGAAATGTGGGGTGTGTGACTTGGAACAGAAGGACATGCCTCCTTTCCCCCTTACCTCTGTTAATGTCTGTGGATCCCTTGTTGAAGCTGGCTAGGCAGGGTGCGGGAAGGAGACATGCCCCCTGTCCCTTAAGTGCTGAGAAACCAGGGGTTAAAAGTTAGGAGTTCTGAGGTTGGTTTTGATCTTTTGTTCCACCCAGACCTCAGCATTCCTTCCTGCCTTGTCCTCATTCCTGTCTTCCTCCAGAGTGGCCAATCAGGATTGACCTTTGTCCCCCCACCCCCATCCCAGCACCAACATCCTGAAGCAAATTAGCCACTATATTAATTTCACAGGCAAAGATCTGCAAATGCCTAATCAAGCCAGGTGCTTTGAAGTGCTGCAGTTGACACTTAGCTGGTGAGGCTCCATGAAGTCCATGCCATTCAGGGGGCTGGACAGAAATGAGCCTGTTCGGGTGTTTAAAGAATCTCTTAGTGGACCACAAGCTTAATGTGAGTCAACAGTGTGATGCAGCAGCAAAAAAACCCTAATGCTATTCTAGACTGCATCAACAGAATTATAGCGTCCAGATCAAGGGAAGTACTGAGCCTAGGACTTGCTGATTGGAAGGTTGGCGGTTCGAAACCCCATGACGGGGTGAGCTCCCGTTGCTCGGTCCCTGCTCCTGCCAACCTAGCAGTTCGAAAGCACGTCAAAGTGCAAGTAGATAAATAGGTACCGCTCTGGCGGGAAGGTAAACGGCGTTTCCGTGCACTGCTCTGGTTTCGCCAGAAGTGGCTTAGTCATGCTGGCCACATGACCTGGAAAACCTGTCTGCGGACAAATGTCTCCCTCGGCCAGTAAAGCAAGATGAGCGCCACAACCCCAGAGTCGTTCGCGACTGGACCTAACGGTCAGGGGTACCTTTACCTTTACCTTTTTATTCTGCCTTAGTCAGACCACACTTGGAATACTATGTCCAATTCTGGGCACCACAATTTAAGAAGGATGTTAACAAGCTGGAACATGTGCAGAGGAGAGCAACCAAGATTATCAAGGGTCTGGAAACTAAGTCTTATGAGGAGCGCTTGAAGGAGCTGGATATGTTTAGCCTGGAAAAGAGGAGACCGAGAGGAGATATGATAGCCATCTTCAAATAGGGCTGTCACATGGAGGAGGGAGCATGCTTGTTTTCTCCTGCTCTGGAAGGTAGGACTTGAACTCATGGCTTCAAGTTACAAGAAATGAGATTCTGACTAAACATTTGGAAAAACTTTCTGACAGTAAGAGCTGTTCAGCAGTGGAACAGACTCCCACAAGAGGTGGTGGACTCTCCTTCCTTGGAGGTTTTTAAGCAGAGGCCATCTGTCATGGATGCTTTAGCTGAGATTCCTGCATTGCAGGGGGTTGGACTAGATGACCTTTGGGGTCACTTCCAACTCTATGATTCTATGGTTCTATGTGAGGGGGCACACAAACCACATATAGGAGGTGCCTGAGCCTGGGAGCTCTGCCCCTAGCATTCCTGTGTAGACGACGACTACTACCACCACCACCACTGCTACTACTACTACCATCACTACTACTACTATTATACTACTAATGATGATGCAGAGTTGTTAGTGAATGATGCAGAGTTGTTAGTGAACACAAGGCTCACATATGCGATACATGTATTAGAGTCTTCTAATACCTACCACTGTAGCTCATGACAATGTGTAACAGAACTGGGTAACCTGAAGGTTGGGGAAATAAAGCACATAAATCTGGCTATGATAAAAAGGCCAGGAAAATCGAGTCTGGTCTCCAATAAACTCCTGCATAATGCTACTAAGGACAAATTGATAGTGGCACCTGGCAAGATAACTGAGCCAGTGGAATAATTCAGGTCATACATTGTGCAGACAGAGAATGGACAGTTAGCTCATACCTGTCAGCACGTTCTCTTTCTGCAAAAGATTGTGGCATCTGTTATTTCCCCCATTACTTTAATTTGAATCACATATGCAATTTAATCGTCATTTTGTTGTTGTTCTGATTTGTTTAAAGTGCTTCGAGATGTTCCTTTTTTCACATTTTCTAAACAAGCTAGCCCTGTGTTCATATTGTTCATGGAGAACATGCCTACTACAGAAATGCAACTTCCATGTTTAAGGACAGTACAGTACTCTGTATTTTTCCACTCTGTTACATCCAAGCAGGCTCACCGCATGGCCTACCAGTTTCTCCTTTACTGCTGCGAATTGCTGGGGGAGTAAAAGCCTTGTGTGCTGTTGCTGCTGCTGAGCTCAGTAAGAACAAACAGAGACAGGGAACAAAGGGAAGAAAAATAGGGATAACTTAAATTTGGGGTAGACAGACAACAGTAGGGTGCAGAAACAGAGAAGTGGAGGTGACAGAGAAAGTGCAAAATGGGAGGACAGACCAAGAGAGAGAAAAGGGAAAGGTAAGATATATGGGGCTGCAAAGTTATGATGGTGATGCAGGGAGAGGAGAAGGCTATGGGGTGCAGATGAAAAGGAGGGTTCAGAAGAACCTATGCCTAGGATAACAGAAGGGATAGAGGGACCTCTAACAGCACAAAGAGAGGAAATAATACTTAGGGTGTGTGCAGGAGAAGAAAGAGGGCAACAGAGACCTGGTGGCAAAAAGAACAGAGCAAAAATAAATAATATGCTATGAGGTACAGAAAGAAATGGGCTTGGCAGTGGTGGTGGGGAGACAGAGAATAGGTTAAAAAGAAAAACATTAAAAATGTAGCAAAAATAATTCCCGGCAATTACTGTGGCGATGTGGGCCCCTTGCGTTAATCAGGAAATGTCAATGTCTCCCTCGGAGTGATCTGGATTGTATGCACCTGTTGTAGGCAGATACAGCAGGCGGGTGTCAGCAGCTCCTCCCCTTCCTTTTCAGGGCTGGAAACTTTGTGCTGCTCCTTTGCCACCCTCTTGATAAAGGGAAAGAAAGGAGGAGTCCTGCCCAGAAGAGGGAGAGGGAAGGATGGGGGGGGGGAGGCCGACTGGCAGGCACCCCACTGCAAGCAGAGCCCCACATCCCCTGGCTTCATGGGGGATTGTGAGTACTCCCAGAGTGACCCACTTGCCCGAACATTGTCTCTCATGATCTTCCAGAATGTGCTCACAGCAGCAGGAAGCTTGTCCTTGCTTTACCAGACCAAAAAAAAAAAAAAAATCTGCTCGGCAAATTGCGAAAAAAGCCTCATTGATTTCAACAGGAAAATGAAGCACGTGCTCAGCATCAGTCTCCCTTTGAAGATGCGAAAGTGCTTGACTTTGGTTGGACAGCATCCTCACTCTGTTTCTTGACCCTTCTTTTGTATCGGTGTGCAATGCAAGATGAAACTGTTTTTTTGTTTTTTTTAAAGAACATATTGCAGCTATTTTTTCACTTCTTGGGTACAATGTAAGCCTGTGCTTATTTTAAATCTTCTGTTGCCTTTTGTTCATTGTATGCAGTTAACATCCTTAATTCTTATGAAAAATGCACCAGTTATTGAGATCAAGGTGTTTGTGGTTGATTCTCTGTTTTAAACTCACCTGTAAAATCTGTCCTTTTCATAAGATGTTTCCTTATTTAAGGAAGATGTTCAGTTTAGGCAAAAACCAGTCTGAACTTAAAACTAACACTTCTCATGTAACTAAAACTGTTTCTCATCCTACCAGTTTCTAGACCTACTCTACAGAGGACGGTCCTCAATTCTGAAGGGCTGTCAGGCGAGGGCCCTCTGAGTGGTCCTGTCCAAATCTGGTTTAGAGCTAGAGGGAGAGTATCAGGGAGGGGCTTGGTGCTGTCCATCCACAGCGAACACCTGAACAGCAGGTCATGGCCTTCCCCCACGATGGTGAGATTTATTGTTTTTCTACTTAAACTGTAAGAATTATTTATAAATTTGAATCAATGCATATAAATGACCAAATGTAAATTTGATGCAAACCTTTGTCCTCCTTTGCCCTCTTTTTTGGCATTGCATACACGGCCATGCCCTACACATCAGCATTTGAGCTTGGCCACACGGCTACTGACGTCTCTGTTGGTTTTAAGGAAATAATTGGTTTTCTATAGGCTTCTTTGAAACTCCTCAGAAAGGTGGCAGCCCCACCTTGTGAGAAAGACAGCCTCCGCTTCCACTGATGGCAAGGCTGCCCTTTCTAAAAGGGATAGCTGACACAGGCATCGCTGATGTCAACTTTGAATCCCTCTCCACTCTACAATAATCATGTTATTTTCAAGATTTGAAAGGAGGGCTCCTATTTAATTTTGGAAAGGTGATATCCTGTATGCAAGTTCATCTTGCTCTCTAAAAGTAGCAAACAGCAACCACCCCAGCCCCCGTGCTCCACTCTGAAGAAGCTTTCCCCCTTATTCTTTCTTTCTTTTCTTTCTTTCTTTCTTTCTTTCTTTCTTTCTTTCTTTCTTTCTTTCTTTCTTGGATGTGCACTTTATGACCTACTTTTATTTTAGGATGGAGGCAAACAGGCTCCCCCCTCAGCAATCTCTCCTGCATGCCCCAAGGGCCTTGTCTCCCTCCATGTTGTCAGAACTATTACCCACATAGGAAGCTGCCTTACACCATGTCAGACTATTTGCCCATCTAGTCCAGTATTCCCTCCGACTGGCAGCAGTTCTCCAGAGTCTCAAGCACAAGTCTTTCAAATTATCATTTGCATTTAGCTAAAGATAACCAAGGCAGAGAAATAAGGCTCTGAGTTGCTGGATTCTTAGGACTTGTTGGGCAGGGTGGGATGTTGTATGTAAGGTGCACAGCATTTGTTTTGTGGCTATAAGGCATCGCCCAGAGATTAATTTCCTTCCTTTGTGGTTTCATGACAACTGACTTCTACGTCTGGTTTTCCCCACTGCCGTAACACTAAAGTGCTCACTAAAGTGTTTTTGTTTTAAGTGAGCATTTCCACAGCATGAATTAAACAATTAAAACCAAGTCCTCTGAGGGCAGGATGGATCCAGCAATAATATATCAATTTTTAAGAAAAAGATGTGCTCGGAATGAACTGGTTTGGTTTAGAAAAATTCACTGAATTAGCTCAAAATATCTGAACTACACCTGAAAATAGTCCCCATAATTGTCCAGTGCACTGAGCATGAATTAAGTTCATTGAATTATTTCTAGTTCATCGTCAAGTTCATTCTCTCGCATGTGTTTTTGACTTTGGGGGCCTTTAAGCTTAAAGATAGTAATTGGTAGGGGAAATAAACCAAACAATTCACATTCTGCTGTGTGTGTGTGTGTGCCTTGATGCTTCCTTAGTCTTAAATATAGAGTTTAAATATAGTTTATAGTTTATAAATTCCCTCCAGTAGCCCCTTAGAGACCAACTAAGTTTGTTCTTGGTATGAGCTTTCGTGTGCATGCACACTTCTTCAGATACACAGTTTATACTTCAGCATAGTAGCTTGTAACATTCTGAAGTCTGGGTGCAGGGAGGGATGCGAAGAATCATTTGGAACAATTTGAATCGAACTGCGAACTGAATGTGAACTGAACCAGTTTATTTTATAAAGGAACAAAAGTGAACTGGAATTAGTTCCTTTTGGGATATGTCAACCTTGAACTAGAACCAGTTCCTTTTTAAAATGAACTTCCCCGGTTCTGCAATGGATACACGAGGCTTGAGACCAAGCAAAAAGGGTAGTGGAGAAAGAGAACACTTCCCTTCTCATCTGTCCCACATGCCGTGATGGGAGTGGTTGTGCACCTTTATAGATCAGTAATGTGAGAAACCACATGGCGAATAATGGACTATGATTCACTTTAAGAGACATATTAGGGAAACACATTCTCCCTTAGTAGCTTATCATGTATTTTTCTCTCCAGTACTCTCAAATATACTGTTGTGAGCTCAGCTGGCTTGATCACTGTGAATGAGTGGTCAAGTCCTTGATAAAGGAATGTTAATGTTCTTTAATGATTGTGGATGGTCTCCTGAATAAGCAATTCCATTTCACAGGTGGGGTCTCAGATGAGGTTTCTTTGCACCTCTCTACAGGCTGTAGTGCAGCTTCCCACTGTTTCTCTGGATCTGCTGCCTATTTTTAGGCGCTTGCGTGCTTCCAGTAGGTGCTGCTAATATTATTTGTAGATAAAACAAATATTAAAAAAAGACAGCATAAATCTCCTTTACTCTCTCATCCAAATGGAATGGAATTCTGTCGTGCTGCCCCTGAAAACTCTTTCCACCTTATGCTGAATCTGACCAGGGTTTCAAGTAGGAGTCTTCCCTAGCCCTACCTAGAGATGGTGAGGATCGAACCTGAGACCTTCAGCACTCAAAGCATACCATTTATGATTCAGCTAGTATCTGCAGTGGATTTGAATTGATTTTATATGTGTGCTGTTGTTATTTTTCAGCTATATACATGGAAAGACCTACAGTACTTGCTTTTTTATTTTAAAGGTTGTTTTAACTGTTTTTATATATGTAACTGTTTTATATATACACCGATTATATTGTAAATCGCTTCAGGATGCGTCATGGGAAGTGACTCAAAAATGAAATAAATCAATAATAGCTTTGACCTTTCCTAAGTGAGATTTTAATAATACAATCACATCCCTGGTCTATTTCCCCCAACCCACCCGCCACAATATACAGTTTAGAATATTTGTGGAGTAAAAGTTCCGCTCTCAGGCAGAAAAGGAGGGGGTGATATGTCATGGTTGCTTAATGTTAAGTTTCACTGGTTTCTCCCTCACGCCCACCTCCCCTGCATAGATTGAAACAGATCAGTAAAGATTAATTAGTAAAGATTTGCTTCCACCTCCTTAACTGAAATCGCAACTCACCATTAGGATATGAGAACTCACTTTACGGCTTTGCGTTTGGGTTGCACCTACAAGGTGATGATGCGGAGGTATGCAACATGACATGGGATGCTTCAGGACGGGGGTGGGGGAAGCGCTTAAGTTGCAAATGAGACATTGAGATATTGCAAATGCTTTGTTGGCAGCAGACTTTTTTCACTTACTGAATTTCCTCTGGAGAGGGTAAATCCAGATTAAAGTGGGGGTGGCGGGGGTGGAATACAGGCTGGTGTCTTGATGTCAATGACGTCATGTGTACACTGCAAAAACTAGCAGGCATGAGGAGTACTGATCCCACAATAAACACCTACCCAGAAGCATCCTAGGAAACCTGCAATATGATTGGGATGCACATGTTGCCTTGTGCACAGGTGTGCAGTTGCATGTAGTACAGTACATGTAAATGTTGCATCGCTCAAAGATGCAGGGTGGTGGGTAGGTGACATTCCATGGAGGTGCGATGTATGTTAGATAACATTACCCAGTTTCAGAAGAATGACCCTCTCCCTTGCTATTCTCCACCAGGTATATCTACCGGTAGGAACATTTCCCCCTTCCAATAGACTTTTATTTCATGAGGCAGACAGTGTTCTTTATTTTTATTTTGTTTAAAAACTGCTGATCTGTCTCCTTTTTGGTAATTGTTTTATATTGTTTAACACAACTGTAATGTCATGTATGCGGCAAAGTGCCCTGAGTTATGTTTTTTTTTTTTTACACCAGGAGGATGAGATACAAATGTTTGAATAAAACGATATGGAAAAAATTGCAAGGCTTTGCAGAAGAGTATATAGTTCAGGTATTGCCTTTTGCTTATGACTTTAATGAATTAATATCGCACACAGATGTACTGTTTGCAGAGAGCCAGAAATGCAGCCTTGCAGACCCTGCAGATTCGGGGAGCGGAGGCAAATCCATGAGAAGCAGCCTCTATTTCTTTTTAATTAAACTCTTCAATCAACCCCCCCCCCTTTCCCTTTTCCCTACTCCCAAGGCTCTTCCATTAGTGTTTCCCTCCCTGCCTTACTAATGGCCTTGCAGGCCCTTCCCTGTTATAACTCTCCCTGCCGCCCCACCTCTGGGTTTTGCCACTCTCCCCTCCTACAACTGTATTTCCCAGCCCACGCTGCTCAGAGCATGATTTACGAGAAGGCAACGCCAATTCCAGTCTGGCAGGAGAGTCGGGTACCACATTGGCTGAGAGAATGGCGCCGGTGCCAGGCCAGGGGGGAGCCCAGAGGGTGCAGCTTCCCAGAAAGAAGGTCGAGTGCGGAGGGCGGGGGACTGGTTGGCCAAACGCAGCAGCAGCAGCAGCAGCAGCAGCAGCCACAAGCTCTGCAGGAGCAGAGGAAACTGAGCAATGGCATCAGGTCCAGCATTCCTTCCATCCCGCCCATCTGTCTGAGACAGGAGCAGAAGGGGAATCCTGCATGCAAGCAAGCAAACAAACAAAAAAACACGACAACAAGGTGGCAGGCAAGTTCCCTTCTGCCCTGAGTGCATGTTTCTCTCCTGAAAGGCACTCTGAACATATAGGTGGTGCCTTGCACTGTTGAGCTGCTAGGCCGTGACAGAGACACAGATTTCACAAGCTGCCCCCGTTTCTTCAGCTCCGTTCTTAATTGCTCATTCACTCCCATGGAGACACATTTATCTTAAAGCATCAGTGGAAGGCAAAAGATGCAGAGGGTGACAAACAGAGACTCCTCCTCTCTCGGCAAGCATAAAGGAGACATTGCAGAGCTGAGATTCACGTCAGGGCTCCCTCCCTGTTGCTCTCATGTAGGATGATGCTCCCTCCAGCTCAGAGAACCGATGCCCCTGGGAATGCGCTGCATGTCTGCACAAACACAGCCCACTGCAGGGCAGGAAACTGTCCATCCTTGAGACAAGGTTCTGCCACCTGTGAGCATGAGGAGGAGCTAGTGTGCCTTTCTCGACTGAGAGCCCTTCATATTCTCTTGTTTCTCTCCTGCCTCTGGAGCTGCCCCGCTGCCTCACAACGCATCCATCAATTGTTTGCCACCAGAGGAAGCACAAAGGTAGGGCACAGCCAGGTTCAAATCTCACCCACTCAGCCATGAAGCTCACAGCCTCTCAGATTAGCCTTCCTCACAGGTTTGTTGTGAATACAGAATTGGGAGTGAGAGTGGGAGGACCATGTGCATCCACCCTAGACTCCTTGGAGGAAAAGTGAAATAAGAATGTAATGCTCTATAAAGCACGGAGGGTGGGGAGGCATAACTCAGTGGCAGACAACTGGCTTTAAACATAGAAGGTCCCAGGTTTTATCCACAACATCTCCAATTAAGGTGGGGAGACTTGGGGGCTGAATGTGGTTCCCCGGGCCTCTCTAACTGACCCAGAACTCTCCCTCTTTCCCGGGACACTCCCCCCCTCTCCCCAGGCTGCACCCCCTCATTGCCCTCCTTCGCACACTCCTTGGGTATTTTTGCCTGGCTGGAATGTGTCCTTGAATTCCGATCATGTCTCTTGCTTGCCTGGATGAAGAATAGAGGTGTGTAGAAACTAGCTTACTGTATAACGGTCATTCCTCCACACACTTTTGCCCCTGGCCCTGCCCACCCCTGGCATGTGGCCTCTGGAAGGTTGCTCAGAAGGGAATGCAGCTGCCCTCAGGCTGAGAAAGGTCCCTCATCCCTGAGTTAAAGGAAGCAGAGCAGGAAAAAAGCCCTGCCTGAGGCAGCTGCCAGTAAGCAGGCAAGGAGAAGCAATGGCCTGGCTCACCGTAGCCTGTTTCCTGCCTGTGTTTGAATACTAAGCCGACTAGAGATCAGGCATCTTTGAAAGCTGAAACCCATCCTGAATAGGGTTTGTTGGGATGCATGGCGGAGACCGCAAGCACGCTTAGGTCCCTCTCAGCCCAGTGGAAAGCCTGACTGGGAGAAATGAACCAGCACACCTGATCCCCAGGATCACAGAGGTCTGGACTGGATCCAAGACTCCCTCTGGAGACTCCTGCATCTTTTAAGACGGCCAGTACTGTCTCCTTCACATGCAGGGCTACAGCTGCATCGCTGCTCCTCCTGGATATGGACGTCTTGCAAGCCTTCCCTTTTCCCTGCTGGCGCAGGTGATGAGTGCTACCTTCTGCAGAAAACTGCCTTCTCTCTCTCTCTCTCTCTCTCTCTCTCTCTCTCTCTCTCTCTCTCTCTTCGAAGGGCTCCCTGAACTAGGGCTATCCCTGATGGCTGAAGCCCAGGATGTCTCTCCAGGGATGCAATCCTGCTTTTTGCATTAATAATTTACACCGTGTTGTTCAGCTAATAATGGCCTTTCCTTGTGATTAGCTCACTTAATGGGCTAAAATTGGCAAGAGAACAATGGGGCTTTAATCTTCCTGGGGAGCGTGACGGGGGGGGGGAGTGGGAGGAGAAGGAATTCATTTCCTAGATCTTCTGCACTTGTGGAATATCTCGCTGCCCCTGTCTCTGGCAAGAGGAGAGGGGCAAATGGGCTTGCAGGTGCCAGAGACCCCTCCTCCAAACACATCATCCTCAGCCTCTGGCTGTAAGAAAATGCCCTGCAATATATTTCTCTGATTACAGGTCTGAAGCATTGAGAGCTCCTGGCTGCCCTGGCCAGGTTGTGGCATGTATTGCCCATACCTGCCTCCCATCCTTCTCAATCACTTCTCAATCAGTGTTTTGATACCGCCCTCTGTTTTCCAGAAGTGCAATATAAGAACAGTCCGCTTTCATTCTCGGTGATCCATTAGTAGCGGATGCCCCATGCACATCGCGAACCAGCAGTTAGGAAGCAGCATGAAGAAGACAAACAGAAATGGTGGCCTCCTTTCCCAAAGACCTCCTCTGGAGTATTAATCCCACTGGCAGGTGCAGATGACATTGGCTACTGGAACGAGGGCAACATTTCTTTGCCAAAGGTATCCAGTGTGGCAATCGCCTTAAGAACCATAGGAGGAGGCAGTTGTTTCTTAGGGGGCCATTGCCACCTGGGGAAACTCGTTTCGGAGAGGCGGTGGCCACAATCATTTTGAAAGGGCAAGGCCTGCACTCCCTGGTAAACACAAACGCCGCCTGAAATCCCGAGTGGCTTTGCATTGGCTTTATCCGTCAGTGTGTGCTTGAATTCCTGATCTCCACTTCCCGGTCTCTCTGTTCCTCTGACCTGCCTGTCTCTAGCTTCATTGCTACTCCCTGCTTTCTGCTCCGCTTGACAGACTCCTTGGCTGTGACCTTGGCTCTGCTTGACTCTGACTTTGGCTCCCCCTCTTGCATTGGTTTCTGTGTTTGAACTGTCTTCCTGGCTCCTGACCCCGTTTCTCTGCACAGTTCTCAAAGAGGTTCACAGCTGACACACAATGGCACCAGCCCTGAATAGGAGTCCCAGGTCCCCACTTTGATTAGACTAGCTCGGCTCAGTTTTCTTTCCTGAGGTGGGGGCAGAAACAAGAAGGCACCAGCCGCCTGCCCACCCCAGAAGCTCCCTTCTCCTATGCCAGGGATGAGCAGACTTCAGCCGTTGATTTTGTACTACGGCCAAACAATGCTACAGTAGTGTAGTAGGCAAGGAGCAGATAGAATTATAGAATTGTAAAGTTGGAAGGGACCCCGAGGTTCATCTAGTCCAACCCCCTGCAATTCAGGAATATGCAGCTGTCCCATATGAATGAATGAAAGTCTTTATTACGGTCATAGACCAGAAAGGCAGCTGTCCCATATGGCGTTCAAACCTGCGACCTTGGTGTTATCAGCACCATGCTCTAACCAACTGAGCTGTAGAATGAAAGAATGGGGTGCCTCTGAGCCCAGACCAGGAATCTGTTTTTACTACTAGAATTGAGCTCACAGTCTTTTCACATAAATATCCACCCCTGGTTCCCCTCCCCAAGCTTTATTTGCTTCAGCAGCCTAATTTAGGACACACACACACACACACACACACATTTATGTTGTTGCTACCAGTTGCTGGAAACTGCAGGAGGGAAAAGTCTGCTTGAGCTCAGGTTCCGCTTGCTGGTTTCCCACAGGCATCTAGTTGGCCCTCATGAGAACAGGATGCTTAACTAGATGGGCCATTGGTGTGATCTGGCAGGTTCTTCTTGTGCTCTTAACTGTGCCCACCCCTGTTCTAAGCTACTAAACCCATTTCCTCCTTATTTTCTGCTGTAACCAACTAACGCTATTTCCCTGCACAATGTCTTCCCTCACCGTCTCCAACTAATGCCATTGCCACAACTGTAGGCATGTTTGCCTGGTTGTATATCCCAAGGGTGGGAAAGAACTGGCCTGGGCAGTGGGGGGCGGGGCGGGGGTTGTAGTAAGTGGAAAGGAGAGGATACAAGCAAGAAATGCAAGGAAGGACACCCTCCTCCAGGTCCTGCTCCTCACCCTCCTCGAGTGCTTGTGCCTGGCTGAAATGTTTCCTTGAGCTCTTGCTTGCCTGCCTGGAGAAGTGGGGGTCTGTTTGTTTATTAGCAATTTCTAGGATTGTATGGTTGGAATGTAGGCAATTTAACTAAGAGCAGATCCATACTGTGCACTGAAAGCAAATCCAGTGCATATTTAAAGCACGTTACTTTCCTCAAAGAATCCTGGAAACTGTAGCTTGTTAAGGAAGCTGGGAGTTCTGTCTCTGTGAGGGGGGGGAAACTACAGCTCCCAGGATGCTTTGTGGGAAGTACTGTGCTTTCAATGTGTGTTGGATGTGCTTCAAATGTATGGTGTGGATCTGCCTAGTCACACCTGCTGCTCTACCCACTTTTGCTTCTGCCACACACACACACACACACACACACACACACACACCCCACCCCACTGATATGCAGCTCCTGAAAGGTTGTCAATGAGGAAACAGCCTGTGGGCTGAACAGCTTCCTCCACCCTGATACATCCCACTGAACTGAGCAGGAGTGGAGAGGACTTAATTCTAACATGCTGAGAATTTAGTTGTAACTCTCTCTTTTTACATCACAAAAAGATCCCTTGCAGCATTAAGAGAGTGAGAGATTCTTGTGATATAAAAAGAGGCTCTTCCCCTCCTGCAGAGTCTCTCTCCCTACCTCTTACTTACCGGTAACTGTACAGGTAGATCCCAATCATTAACCCAGTGATTCAGTTGTCATTGTTACCTCTGCTAGCTGGCAGATAATTCTCACTGCCCCAGAGTCTAACCCTAGCACAACTGTAAATAAGTGAAGCAGTCTCCTCTTTTAAGTAACTTCTATGGTAAGTAACGCGAGCTGAGAAATCACTGTGTTTGTGCAAAACTCATCAGACAATCCCATAATAACCTATTGAGGCCAGGACTTAATGGCCACTGTAATGGCAAACTATTTATGCTGGCTAAATAGTGATTTGAAGGAAGCTGAAAGGAGAGGACATAAGGAAGAAATGCAGGGAGAAAACAGCTGCTTCAACTGCATGGCTGCACCAAACCCCTCAGAAAACAGCATATTTGAGCTGATGCCTTACTGGTGGAAAGCAGGCAGAGAAATATGGGATGTGTCTCCTTCCCCAGTACAGACAAACCCCAGTTCCATAGTGGTTCAGATTACTTGCGCCACAAATCCATCTAGCCTCAAATAAATGTTCTCTTGCAGGGGGAGTCTTAGAAGAGGCACCCTGAGCTCCACAGACTCATAAGATGTAGTCCATCCATTTCTTTGAAGGTCTTTCCTTCAGCTCCAGTTTCATAGACTCCCACAGGCCAGACACAGCCCTCTCCTCTTCCCACTGCAGGGCACTTCCAGCAATGCACTGAGACCCTCCCTGATTTCAAGGGAACCGCAAACTCTTCCAAGACTCTGACCTACATTCTTTCATTCCAAGGACATCTTTGGAAGGCACCAGTGCACTTAGCTTTCACATCTCACATTACTTAGCACCAGGCGCCATCTTTCCTCATATCTCCAACACCCTTCTTAATTACTCTTCATACCATCATTTCTCATGGAAATCCATTTCTCTCAAGGCAAATGTGATGGTGAAAGGTTACAAAGTATTGAAACAAAACTCCCATCCTCAAGGGGAGGGGAAAGAAGGTATTCCCCATCAGGTCTGACCTTCCTCCCCACTGAGTTTAACAGCACAGACACACACAAACACAAGCACTTTTTCTCAGAGTAAACTTAATTTTGAGATTTGGATTCTGCAGGTTAAAATTAGCTCAGTTTGTTAATAAGTCTTGTACCTAGATTGCTAAAGGACTGAGGAAATGTGAGTTCTTGAGGGAGAAACTATTCAGGCACCTCTTCCATTGATATATAAATATATAATATATTTGAATGGCACTTGTTGCCAGTTATTGGCACCACGATATTTACAGATATGACCTTCCCATCCTTCCTTGGTGAAACATTGCTTGGTGCTCAACATTATTGAAGTCCTGAAAGCAGGAATGGGACACATCTCCTTTGGATATGTCTCCAGGTAAACAGCAATTCACACAGATCTACAGTCAAGGAGGTCCATGCTGCTGCCAGCTTCATCCTGGAGCTGTGGCAGCCACCTGTGAAGCCAGGATTGGAGCCAAGCAGCTGTCATTGCCTCTGGGTTATTGCTAAATAGATTCCTGCCAATGCTATGTACCCCATGCCCTTGTAACAAAGCCGCCTGGGTTCCCTGCATTGCACAGCAGCTGCCTCTGCTTGATTAAGGCTTCCAGTGGCATATGCTGATAGGGGTGGTGGTAACCAGGGAAAGATCAAGCCAAGGAAGGTATGGCCGTCAACTCAACACAACTGGACTCTTCTGTTTCTAGGACATTGCCTTTCATAGCTAGGTCTTTCCCGCTCGATCATGGCAGCCCGAGAGACCAGGCTCGTAGCTAAAGCCAAAGGGAGGCAGGAAAAGAACAAGCAGCCTATTATGGTCCTCCATCATCAGCAACAATGGTTTCATCACCAGTTATGAAAATGAACGGACCATTGTTACAGCTAAAAGAGACCCAACAGGGGGGGAAATGACAATAATGAAAGAAAGGAAACATTTTGAATAGAAAGCAAATAACTCAAATGTGAATAAACTGAAAATCAATTGGAGCACTGCTACCCAGCATAAATGTTTGAAAAGTACAAATTTGGGAATTGTGTTTCTTTTGTTGTTTAGAATTCAGATATTTTCAAATGAGTGGAATATACCATTCAAATTGCATATTTAATTATTCCCTAGAGTGAATCTGGTAACCTCTAGATTAGATTACTGCAATGCGTTATCTGTAGGGCTCCCTCTGAAGATGGCTCGGAAACTTCAGCTGGTGCAGAATTCAGTGGCCAGGTTGCTCATTGGGACAAGACAGTTTGAGCATATTACACCGATCCTGCTTAAATGGCTCAGGAGGAACACCATACCTCAAGGACTGCCTCTGCCCATATAAACCGACCTGGACGCTGTGATCATCATCTGAGGCTCTTGTTCATGTGCCTCCTCCATGAGAGGTCTGGAGGGTGGCAACACAAGAATGAGCCTTTTCTGTGGTGGCTCCCCATTTGTGGAATGCTCTCCCCCTCGAGGATCGCCTGCCCGCAACCTCATTACATATATTTTGGTGCCAGGTGAAAACGTTTTTCTATAACCAGGCCTTTGACTGATTAACATTTTCTGTCCTTTTACATGTGTTTGTGGGAGGGGGCTATTGGTTTCTGTTTTATTATGTATTTTGTGTTCTCATTTTGTATTTTTATGTTGTAAACTGCCCTGTGATCTTTCAATTAAGGGCGGTATTTAAATTTAATAATAAAAATAAAAATCAATTCCAGTTCCCCCAGAACTGTGCAGCTGGTCAGTTATGGAGGAGAAGCTGCTGGGTATTCTGGAAAAGAGACATGAAAAAGGAGATGTTGTAATTAATCTAAGAGAAGAGTCTTCAGGCTATGAGCATTACTACACTACAAATATATATTGGCTTTGTATCAGTTGAATTATCAAGGCATACCCCCCAAAGAATCCTGGGAATGGTAGTCTGGTGAGGGAGTGTAGTGGAGCACTTTTTATTTTTAAATTATTATTTGTTTAGATCTCTAGCCCCATCACAAAATACAGTTGCCTGACTTCCCTGGGGAGATGGAATGACTATTAGAGCAGTCAGTCTTTCTGTTTTCCAGGCTGTTTTTCTGCTTTTATGATTAATTTTAATTGATTTTATCCACCATATGCTTTTTGTAATTTTTATGCTTAGAAACTTTGGTGATTAAATGGTATTTTAAGAGCTGAAATAAAATTAAAAACAAACAAAGAGTGGCACAAGAAACAAGAAGCAGTGCTGGCTAGGAGCAGCTAATAATTCTCTGAGCTTAAGGGTCTCTTTTGGACACTTGATTCCACAAACAGCATTCCCTGTGCTGCTGTGTTCACAAAGGCATTGTAAGAAACCAGTGGCAGGCTGAATGTCTTACTGAACGGAAGAGAAGAACATGAGCTGCTATATTCTTAAGTGCCACCTCTCCTCAAAGTGGACTACTCAACTGAGTCTTCATCTAGGGAAGTTTCAGGCATTCTGATTTCCTGGAGACATTCTGACCTCCTGCTGTACATCATCGTTCCCCCTCATCACGACTCCTCCTGACTGCTGTATCCCAGGATACCCATAGCCGGTGCTCTTAGTTCCTGGTCTACTACCACCTATCTCATCAGGAGCCACAACAGGGCTGTAGCGTGGAGGAGCCTATCTCCTCATGTGCCTCTCTGTTATAACAAGTAGTAAAAGGAATGTGTGTGTGATATGTCACCATCACAGCCAGCATTTCCCCATCTCCCACAAGCTGCATCCAAATGATCGGAGAACGACAGGAAAGCCCTGAATGCATGTAATTATGCCATAATTATGCCATGGTTATTTTTGAAGCATTATCAGGGAGTCTGGTTAAGCCAGGGGTGGGGAATCTGGCCCTCCTAGCCCCAGGCAGCATGGCCAAAAGTCAGGGCTGACAGGAGTTGTAATCCAGTGGCATCTGGAGGGCCACCATTTCCCCATCCCTGGATTCAGCTACAGTCCTAGAGAAAGGTCTGTTCTTTCCGTATACAGTGGTACCTCCGGTTACGAACTTAATTCGTTCCGGAGGTCCGTTCTCAACCCGAAACCACTCTCGTAACATGAGGCGCGCTTTCACTAATGGTGCCTCCCGCTGCTGCTGCTGCGGCGCTGCCGGCGTGTGACTTCCGCTTGCATCCTGGGGCAAAGATCGCAACCGGGAGCACCTACTTCCGGGTTAGCAGAGCTCGTAACCCGCAGCATTTGCAAGGGGGACGGTATGTAACACGGGGTTCCACTGTAGCTGCCATCTTCCTAGTGACACAGCTACAAAGTAGCCAGTTTGATTAGGGGGAAAGGATGCAAAAATTGGATAGATAACTATGGAGAATATAATTCAGGCAAGGACACAGGACACTTAGAAGGCTCATGTGTAACATGAATTTTGGCAATAAAGCTGGGAATGAAAGGAAATGATGAGCCATTAGACTGTATTATAATCCAGGGATGGGGCCCGCCAGATGTTGTTAGGCTACAACTTCCATCGTCCCTAATTGTTGGCCATGTTGACTGGGGCTGATGGGAGCTGAAGTTCAACCACATCTGGAGGGCCACAGGTCTCTCCCCCCCCCCAATCCCTCTTGTGAACTAATACTTTTCATGGAGATCTGCTGAGACTATGACAAATGGTGAGGGTTTTTTTTTTTTTTTTAGTCTTAAAAAAATAATCATTTCATAAAGGCTGAAGGAGAACTCAGGAACTCACAGCTGTTGTATCTAGAGGCACACCATTATGCATGGTGGCAAAAATAGTTTGGGAAGCTCAAGCTCATCAATTTCATTTTGAGATAATTTCACAAACAGGTGGCTCTGCTGATGAAAAGAAGACCGGACACCACTCAAGGCACCAGAATAAGCAACGGAGCCCTCCAACAACATCTATTAAGAGGCAGAAATACCAAGTTTAAAGGCCAAGTTTACACAAGCAGCTCTGCCATGGAATACATTGTTTGCAATGGCTGCAACTTGCTGATATGATGAACAGAGGCAGCCATGCGGAAGGCCCATGGTGCATACAGAACTCTATTTGCATTGAGTTTTAGCATGAAGTACAAATACTCAAGAGGTTAGAGAACTTACAATAGTATGACATCATCACATAAAGATATGGAACTATAATATTAATTATTATATAAAGGAACAGTTGCCAATGTGGCAATGTAGGAGCAGTGACACCCTTGAGATCTTCCCCTGATGTCAACAAAGCCTCTTGAGCCCCCTCACTCACTGCAATCTTGGTCGTGAGGGTGATTACCTTTTTTCTTCAAGAAGTACATAAGAGCTGAAGGAAGAAGTTGGAAGAGTGATGTCCTTTCCTACTTTGTTTTTCACTTTCAAGGCCTTTTCCAGGCTGAGATGAATTCTGCTGGATCTTAGCTTTCCTTTCCTTAGGAAAGTAAAGTGGGTACACACTTTATTTCTGCGTCTTTGGGGGGAAGGCTGTTCTGGAGAAGGTGACCACACAGTACTTGCTTACAAACCCCAAGGTGCCCAAGGGCCTAAAAACATAGAACTGCGGGTGAAATGGAGGATTGCTCAGGGAGAGAAAGGTAAGTTGCTTAGAAATCCAGTTACTTACTTATTTATTTCTTTAATAACATTTATTACACCGCTTGATTGTTAAAACAAAAACCTCAATGTGGTTTACAAGATAATGAATAATTGTTTGCAGAGGTGCAACTATATCTAGCCCAGACAAGAATGTAGGGGATGATACATTTTAAACAGGAGCAAAGTGCAAAAATGGTAGCTACTACAGTCATACCTCTTCTTGCGAACGCTTCATGTTGCGTTTTTTCAGGTTAAGAACACGGCAAACCCGGAAGTGTTTACTTCCGGGTTTCACTGCGCGCGGTTCATGCATGCACAGAAGTGTTCTGCACGCCTCGTGCATGCGCAAAAGCGCCGTTCTGCTTGCGGACTTTTCAGGGTGAAAACGGCACCCCAAAACGGATCGTGTTCGCAACCGGAGGTACCACTGTAGTGGTATCTGGCTGTGCTAGAAAGGCAGAATAAAGGAGTGTGGAGGTTTTGTAATGATTCTAAAACTGCCAGCTATTTTCAGGATGCAACCACCCCAGCAAAATCTAATTGGGTTGTGAAAAGTGTAGAAAATGGGATCAGGAAACAGGATGCTTTTATTTCAAAGAGAAAGTCTGCGTTCTCTGACACAAAAAAATAGCATTGCGTGCGAGTACTTCAACTTAATGTGCTGCTGTTGATGGACAAGGCCCCATAGCTCTGTGACAGAGTAATCGTTTTGCACACACAAAGCCCCAGTTTCAGCCTCAGCACCTTCAGTTGTGGTGGGGAGGAGGACCACAGGAACCAGGACTGGGGAAGCCCCTTTCTGCCTGAGACCTCTGAAATCCAGAGCCAGTCAGATGTTGTTTTTATTGTGGGATTTTTTTTTAAGGCAGCAAACATCTTTTTAAAGACAATAACAACACATAAACAATAAAGCAATCACAAAAGCAACAAAACAGTGGCAATCAATAAAGTAGTACATCAAAGATAGCAAAAAAAAATTTTTTTTAAATCTCACTGAAGGGGGACCAATGGCTTACTGCAACAAAATGTCTTTCAGACTATAGTGCACCCCAAGTTCATACAGGTGGAGAGGCCCACTCAACATCTGCAGGTGTCTCCCAAACCAATTACCCCTGAGTGAACATAGCCCTTGGCAGAAAAAAAAAAACAGTGAAGACCAATAAAAACAGCACTGTGCAGACCCTGAGGGGCAAGGTGTTCCAACAAGTAGTTGCTAGGTAGACCAAGAGTCTGCCTCAGAATAAAGTGGATTCATATGGGTTGCTTGGCCTAGCGACTCATTCCTCAGTCTAGATAACTCTAAGCTCTTTAGGGTGTTTGCAATGCTCTCCTGTTGAGGTGAACTTAACATGCACCTGTGATGTTTGCATAATGCACAACTGAAAATAGATGCAAACCATCTGTTTTGCAGGATCAGACCGTCCTGAATTAGAATCCACATTAACTCCAGGCTTCTGCCCCCGTTGCTAGAAGCAACGGAGGGAATGAGCTGACCATAGCTCAGTGTCGTCCTTTTGCCTTCACTCAAAGACAGCAGGAGCCCAGCAGGCCCCTTACAAGTCCAGGAACCCTAAATCCCCACCAGTCCCTGCTATGACAACAGGAGGGCATGAAATCCATAGGTTTCAAAGAATCCTGAGCTTCAAAACCAAAGGTGTCATTTTTGACCTTTAAAGGCCCTTCAAGACCTGGCATCCTCACAGGGTTCCACTCTCAGAGATTTTGATGGTGGCAGGAAGACTCTGGGCCTTTCCCCAAATAGCTCCAAGGCTCTGGAAAGAATTGCAAGTGGAGGTGAGTCAGTATGCCTCCCTGTTAAGATTTAGAAAGCTCTCTGTATAGCTTATTTATTCAGGCAAGCTTGGGGGAATTGAACAGGTGAAAATGATCTAATAGTGCTATCTGTGAGAAGGAGAGGAATTTGTGCTGCTAATGTCTTACGGTTGCCGTTGCTTTTGTTATGCTGTGTACTATTTATATCATCACCTATTTTATGTTTTTGTAAGCCGCCTTTAGCATTTATGGGTGGGCTTTGAATATATATAGGTATATATTTTTAATCACCCTGATACCATACAGGTATCAAGAGAAATAAGGAGTCTTGCACATGCATCTAACATGTCATTCAAACACGTCACTCCCTTTTGCATGGAGAAGCCCAATCTTCTCAAACTCTGGCTGTTCTTGAGCTGCACTGATGTTCTTAGCAAGATAGCATCTGTGTGTTCACCTGCTCTGGCATGTAAACAGATGGGTGTGAGTAGGCGTGGGTGTGCGACTGTTTGTGCATGTGGATGCGGCAATGTATGTGTGCACCCTCATTTTTTGTATAATTGTGTGCTGCTCTTGAGCATCTGTGTGCAGAAGCATGTGCATCTATGGATTTGCCTGTTTCAAAGACTGTGTGCACGCCTGCCTTTGTGATGGGGTTTGTATTTGCATATTCATAAGCTTGTATATGCAACCTTGTGCACATGGCAAGCTTCTTTGCCTGGCAGCCTCCTCTGTGTATATATGTACAAGGGAGCCGAGTTTGTTTCTATGTGCAGGAACGGTATGTGTGTCACGCCCTCAACCATCACACAAGAATGCATGGCTGTCGATGGCAGAGGCTCCCCTAGGAAATAGGAATTGGATTCTAATGATGTCAACACAGTATGAATAACATGAGACACAGGGAGGCAGGGGAAAAAAGGGATGTGATACCCTGATGTGTCCCTCCCACCCCCACCCTGGCACCGTGACGACCGTTGCTAGGAAGCAGAGAAAATTTAATTTTGCAACATTAATCTGCCGTCTTGAGAGAACCTCCTTCTGGATCGGGAAGGAGAGAAGACAAAGGGGGACAGTCATAGTGACAGCTAGGACACTGGGTCTGCAGTGATTCCTTCCAGTGCTAAAAATGTGGGGCTTCTGAGACTGCCTGGGTTCAAAACAAAACATTAACAGCTCACTCTTCTGGAGAAGTGTTGGGTTTTGTAGACTTAGAGGAGACGGCTGGGAAGTCTAGATTCCCCATCTCTAAGGAGAGAGAGAGAGAGAGAGAGAGGAGAGAGAGAGAGGTCTAATGGTTAACACTAGGGGATTTGAATGCCAAGGGTCCTGGAATCTAACCATGGAAGGAGAGTCAGGTTTGTGTGGATAACCCATAGTAGACCCAGACATACTCCTTTGGTGCTCTCTTACCATCTTCTGAATGACAGACAAGTCATAGCTCAGTGGTAGAACACACACCTTGCATGCAGAACGTTCCAGGTTCAATCCTGGCATCTCCAGGTAGAACTAGGAAAGACCCCTGTCTGAAACCATTTAGAGCCACTGTATAGGCAATACTGAGCTAGTTGGACCACTGGACTTGCCTGGTATAATAAGGCAGCTCCCTATTTTCCAAGACTGGGTCAGTCACAGTCTGAAGGGCATTCATCACAAACCACGAAAAGCTCCTGTAGGGTCTGGGTTTAATTCCAACCACATGAGTCATTAAATCCTTCTATCTCCTAGTCAAGTGCTTTTAAGAGCACAGGATTCATAACTACCGTACATAAATACTCAGTGTGATCTGTGTTGACTGCAGGTCAAAATCAAAGATTTGCGCACTCAGGAAAGCTGAAGTCTGCAGGCTTGCTATAAGCAAAATACTTTATGCAAATTAAACAGCTTATGAACATTTGATTTACACAACTTTGGTTTCCAGCATACAGTTGTCGTTGGATCAAGACGCTATTTTTTTCAGCAGCAGCACTTGGTTCCAAGAAGAAGACGGGAGGGGAAGTTTGCACACATTTCAGACAGGTTTGGCACCACTTGGATTCAAAATGCACAGTAAAGAAAACACATTCATAGCTCCATAGTTTGCTGTCTCTCCTCCAAAAATACAGAGTCATCCACGTGGAGCACCCAACTCATACATTGTGGTATGGAATCTGCATTGAGAAGGGGAAGGGGATGCCTAACTCCTCCATCACCTGCAAGCATGTACGGTATACTCTAAAGTTCAGACACCCCAGGCAATTCCTTGGGGAAGGGCTGTTTTATATGCAAAACATCCCAGGCATCTTCAGGTAGGGCTGGGAGAGATTCTTGCCTGAAACCCTGGAGAACAGCAGACAACCAGTGCAGATAGTGCTGAGTTGGAACTTGCTCTAAGGCACTAGATTCAGGTAGGTAGCCGTGTTGGTCTGACGCAGTCATTTGCTCTAAGGCAGTTTCCTGTCGTCCTCCTAAATCCCTTCAACTGCCCCTTTAGGACACTCACAGATGTAATGTATTTTGTGAGTGACTGGCACTCTGAATCACAGCACTAGCCACCCATAAGCCACATGCTGAAGGTGCCAATCAGCACAAGTGACAAAGCTCCCACCTACCAAAAGGCCTACACATTAGTAAGCACCCAAGCCTGCGGCAGTATTGCTTCTAAGGAAGGCCCAGCTAGAGGCTGAAAGCCTTCTCGGGAAAGTCAGCTGGCTGCCGGGGGTCACACCCACACCATACAAGTAAAGCAAGTAAACCCTGAGGTTTTCAGAAATATGGGAAGGGCAACTCATGCTTTCGAAAACATGACCAAGGGGGCAAAAAACAGCATGGGACATTCAGCATCAGCTGGAAAACAAAAAGAGAAAATTTGGGCTTATGGTGGGCGGGGGGGGGGGGGGAGGCAGTGAAATGTCCTGCTGAAGCTCCTCACATTTTATAGTATTATGGAGGAAGGTATGGTTGTCTGGAAACTTGAGCAGGAGCCGTCCTGCTGGCAGGTGAGGAGACACTTCAACAATTTATTTCAGGTCACCCTTGTTGTACCTAGAAGGCTTAGGGGAATGCCTTATTTCCACTCCGTGCTCTGTTGCTGCCTGCCTGCCTGGGGGTCTTTTTTCTCTTTGCCTCAATTTCCTCATAGAAGAGTGCCCCTTCCCTTCTGTACTCTTGTTTGTCTGGCTTCTACTTCAGTGGGTGCTTTGAAACTCATTCACACCTGTCTCTGAAAAGCTCTGGAGGAAGCCAGGGAGACAGTCAATTCTTCCGGCTTTAGCTATTTAAAAAAAATTCCTTGGTAGAAAGAGGAAGTTCTGTCCCCTGCCGCCTGCTGGTGAAAGGCAAACAGCTGGTGTCAGTGGCACAATGGACCATTCACTGAGATGGCCTCAGCTACTCAATTCTGAGCCATTGTTCGCTGCCCGTTCCTTTCCTGTCCCTGACCTTCCTGCTTTGTTTGAGCCAAGGCAAGGGTCTGCCCCCACCTTGGCCCCAGAAAAGGAAGAATATGTGCATTTCCACCACCAAACAGGAGCCAGCAAAGGCAGGTGCACCCTTAGGTGTCAGCCAGAGAATTTGGATCCCTGTACACCTGAGCATGCTGCTCAGCCATGGCAAAGGTACAAACACTTGCTTGTTATTTGAGGATTGCAAAGATTAATTTATTAGACAAGGCACACCACTGTGTTTCCATGGACTTAAAGGACCAGTCTGTTGTGGTAGGGCTCCAGGTGCTGATTCATTATTAGAGTGAAGCCGGAGGTTTTTCCCTTTGTTTTTGTAGTGTTGCATATGTCAAGACAGACTGTGTGCTAAGCACTGCCACAACAGTAATCATGAACCCCACAGAAAGCTAAATAAATTGTGCAGAGAGTCCTGTAGGATCATTGCACCTAGATGTAGTGTAGGGGATCTCCCATATAGCACGTGTAAACGTTATGTCATGTATCTGAGTGATTACCGTACTAAGGGCTGGTAAACAAAAAGAGGGCCCTGTTGTGGACTGAGTTTTATCAATTAATTTATTTATAGCCCACTTTGGAGAAGGACCCCTGCCAAGGCAAATATAGGAAAACAGACCATGTTATATAAACCTAGACTCATAAAAGGTATAGGCAGCATCCACTGTTGCTTACAGGTGGTTCATGCTTGTAGGGTTAGGGCCAAGTTCCAGGAACTAGTGTGATACTGGACTGCTGGAGGTCAGAACCTATAAGGCCCATTCTAGAGGAGAAAGGCAACATAAAATAAAATATGAGGCCAAGAATGAACTGAGTTCAGCAAGCATGATGGGCACAGAGATAGAATACATTCTATGCATGCAAATGATGCAAAGACTACATCCTGTACCAGACCTGCTCCACACACACCTGGCCTGCTTTTGCCTGGCTGGAATGTGCCCTTGATCTGTGTGCTGATGCCTGTTACTTGCCTGGATGGAAAATAGAGAGACTGTGATCACAGGCCCACCATCCAGGTAAAGCACATGGTGCCCTGTCCTGTACCCTCCTCCACCCAAAAATAAAAAAAATCCTGGGGACCGAAGTTTGTCAAATGAGCCGACAGTTCTGTAGCTCTGTAAGGGGGTAAACTACAGTTCTCATGACTGGGGGAAGCCATGTGCTTTAAATGGATGGTGTGGATGTGCTCAGACACCTATAACCTTTCTATGGCTGAAAAGTAGCCTACCATAGGAAGCTGAAAACCACATTCATTGCTCCGCCCACTTTTGCCTCTGCCTCCCCCCACGACTGGATGTAGCCCCTGCAAGGTTGTCCAAAAGGGAATGCAGCTCTTGGGTTGAAAAAAGGTTCCCTTGCCCCTCTTAGATATTCCTCACCTCCCAAGACTCTTACATTCTATGGACCACATGGTCTGAGAACCACTGCAGTCCCCTATCCTATTTCGCTGTTCTTAGCAGCTGTTCTTCCCCTTGTATATTTGTGCATTTGGATTTCCTTGCATCTGGTTAACACACTGCACATTAGTCTTTGTTGAGCTTTTATTTTGCCATTTTCAGCTCAGTTCTCCGCTTCATCAAGATCATCTGCGCAAGTCCACCCACACATTTGCAGTCTTTCCCAGTTTATTTATCTGCCACTGGTTTTAAGATGCTCAAGAGATGAACAATTCAGATGGGATGTTTCGCCACCGCCAGGCTTCCATTTTGGAAGAAAAGAACATACTCAATCCCCAGCAGAGTCAATGGCCCTCACATTCTTTTGGCTTTCCAATCAGCCTTGTAACTAGAATAGAATGAGGGCTGAGAAGATAACTTCCTAGAAGTCCTGGGTGTGGTGTCCCTTCCACCCCCATCAGGACCTTGTAAGAGCAAAGTGGAAGACATCTCTGTAGAATCTCAACCAGATACAGATTGGCCAACCACCCTAGAAAGAGCATGCATGCATCATCATGGCTCTTACCCATCATAGGCTATATAAGGCAGCATAAGGAAGAACTTGCCCACACTTTGATCTCTTTGGCCTGGCTTTAAGTGGATTGGTGGGAGTGGTCTGAGGGGAAGGAGAAAGGGGGGGATGGGGACCTGCAGGAATTGGACCCCAGTGGGCTGGGGGATGATGATTCAGACCCCAGAGAGAGACCAAATGAACTGCCATCCATTCATGCATTTTATTTGTATGCTACTTTTCCACACAAAAAAATCATGTTCAAAGCAGCTGAGAACAAAGAAACAAGGCTGCATTTCAAGCAAACACTACAAAAACAATTTCATAATAACATAGCAAAACAAAAATATAGTAAAAAAATTTTTTTAAAAAAAACAACAACAACCACATTTCAATGCCTGCAGATAGATCAGACAGCAAGCCAGCCTCATCAACTCCACCTCCAGTGCCAAGGATGTGGAGATGATTGTGCTGATGCAAAGAGACTCAGCAAACCCAGCCTACGCAAAGCAGTGCCCACCAGGTGAATGACTGTGCCCACCCTGCTCTTCAAAAGGAGAGCCTTGGGGCATGTCAAGTGTTGGGACAATGTCTTAGCTTGTGGTTTGCCATGTATCTTAACCTGACCGATGTGCTGGGTGGTTTTTACCCACATGGAGCAATGCATTCAGTGCTGGGGAGCCTTAGGGACTGCTTGATCCAATGAGCTGGCCGTGCTCAATCATTTCCCTGAGTGTCATGGTTCTTTCCTGCACTCTGGCTTTTTTGCCACATCTTCCTTCTGCAAAGTAGGAAAGAAACAGCCCATACCGCCCCCGCCCCCCGTAGAGCAAGACCTTCATTCAAGCTAGGACTGATGGGCATGACCTCTCTAAACAGAGGAACCAGGATCACACCTGCTCAGAGGTGCAAGTCCAACTAAAATGTAGCCTGAAATGTAAAAGTCAAACCCGACTTGTCTTTTGTAAAAGAAAATGATGGAATGAAAACAGGAACCAGAAGAACTGTAAGCAAGATACCAGCAACCTCCAGTGTTTCACTCATTCAAATGAGCTTTTTCTGTAAAAAGATGGAATTTGCTTTTCTTCAGAAACAGAGCAGCTGGGTATGTATGTATGTGGTTAGGAACATAGGAAGCTACCTTATAGCAAGTGAGACTGTATGTCCAACTATCCCAGGATTGTCTGCTCTGACTGGCAGAGGTCCTCCAGAGTCTGAGCTTCCTTCCTACTCCTTTTTTCTTTTTCTTTTGGAGGGTGGGGGTTTCTCACCAACAACTAACAGATACAGGTTCCCTGCCACCTGAAGCACCTATATCCCTGGCACAATACTCAAACGGAGACACCTATCTTACTCCCTGCAGCACAGTGCCCCCTAGTGCCCCCCTTCTGTTCTGCAACATCATCAAAGGCATGCCACAAATTGGGCTTTGAAATAAGAAAGCACCAAAAAGGAATGAGGGTAAAGCCCGCATGGCAAGAAAGAGGGTGAGAGATATATTGTGCTCCAAGCGCAATTGAGGAAAATGCAAGAATGCGAGCTGACATTTTGAAGAACATAACAGACGGTATCAGTATTGCCTCCTCCTCCTCCATCTTCTTGTTTTTCTCTTCCTCCACCCTTACAGGTTTCAACAATTTCCCTTTCTCTGTAATGCTGACCAACCAGGAGACCAGCACAAGCTGAACACCAGCATAATTTGGGTGTGTGTGTTCAAATTCAAACCAGATGTGCATTTGATCCTTGTGACAGTGGCCTACGAGGTTTGTATCTGATGCCTGCCCCTCCTTGCATTTTTCAAATGTATACAGGAAAGTGGCTAGAAAATAACTCAGGGGACTAGTGAACGAGAGACCATGAAGTCCAGAGAAGTTTCCAGAGAGACCTACAAAATGGATTTCACACTTCTAACAGGCCCTTCTGACATTTCAGAGGTGCCTCCCTCAGCTACTTCTGTTTTAAACAACAACATATGGTAAAAACATGTAGGATTTTCCCTAGCACACACTGTAGTGGCACATGTATACTTTGCTGTGCCAAATATCTATACAGTGGTACCTCGGGTTAAGAACGTAATTCGTTCTGGAGGTCTGTTCTTAACCTGAAACTGTTCTTAACCTGAGGTACCACTTTAGCCAATGGGGCCTCCCGCCGCCACACTGCCGCTACTGCAAGATTTCTGTTCTCATCCTGAAGCAAAGTTCTTAACCCGAGGTACTATTTCTGGGTTAGCGGAGTCTGTAACCTGAAGAGTCTGTAACCTGAGGTACCACTGTATACCAATAATACCAATTCAAGTATTTTATGCTTATGTAGCCAAAACATAATAATGATGCCCAAGAGAGAACAGCAGATTTGGGGTAACATCAAGGTATGCACAAGTTAAAAAAAAAACTGAAGGGAAAATCCTAGGGAGGTGAACCCCTAAACAGCCTCAAAATGACTTGCTGACATGCAATTTTGGGAGACTGGGAGAGAGAGAGAAAGCCCTGAGAACTGGGTAAGAGGAGGAATAGAAGGGAATGTCTGCAATAGAAACACAGGTGGGTGTGAGTGTGTGGATGTGTGACAGAAAGAACTATATTGTTGTCTGGATAGGTCAGTTCCTGATTCACACTGACAAGCTATTTTTCAGTGTCCCCTGGGATGGAAGAGAAAGCTACCCAAAGGCATCAATGGAGAAATCAAATAATTTAATGGAACAGGGACCAGACCTTCTACTCCATCTCTCCCCCTCCAAAGGAAAAAAGAAACGAAAAGGATAAGAAGCACCAAATGGAGAGAGAAGACCCAAACATCCCAATGTGCATGTTCACTGGGCACGGAGTACTGAGTTGTGGGGAGAGAGAAATAAGGGGAGGGAAAGCCGAATGACTAGAACATGAACAAAACCATTCCACACTGAAACATTTTATTAATAATAATAAGAAGAAACTATAGCCCAGTTTTCAATCAAAAAGATTATCCAAGTGGGGCATTAATTATAAAATTAATGACATGAATAAAGCACTAAGACTACCCAAGGACAGGAGCTGGCACTAAAACAATAATACAACAAGAACATTTTGCTGCAGCCTCCCCCAATCTAAATCTAGATTTGAATCTTGACGCATCTTAATTTGACTAAGAAGAGGCCACCTATGGAGTTCTCTGCAATACAGCGCCCCCTGCCCTAGAGGTGTGGCACAACAGTTTCCTAGGGGGTAGCCAAGCCTTCCCCTGCTCTCCTCCTGTGCCAGACAAGACCAACAATGACTGAAAGAGGAGAGTGCCCCCTATTGAGCTTCTCTGCCCTGCATGGAGTCATCCCCATGCCCCTCTCTCCATTTCTATTTATACCAGCACCTGGGGAGGTTTCTAATCGGCTAGAAATCTGGTCTGCCTTCATTGTAATAACTTTAAACCAGGTTGCTTTTCTGTACCAATTACAGGTTAGTAAGGCTGGTTGCCACAGCAACAGCAGCTGTGAGCCCCCCCAAGGCGCCGCTCGATACCTTGATTCCTTTATAAAAGGGGGGGAAAGACAAAAAGGTGGGAAATATATATATAACCCTCTGCCTAGACTTAAAGGGCCAGAGGCAGCTAAGGCCTTGCTACTGTGGTAACCAAGATTGTGCAAGTGTGAAGCTAAAGAGGCTTACTTCTGGACTGGCTGGGAACTACACACACACACACACACACACACACAGAGAGAGAGAGAGAGAGAGAGAGAGACTTCCACCTTTTGCTCTCTAGAACAGTGTTTTTCAACCACTGTTCCGCGGCACACTAGTGTGCCGTGAGATGTTGCCTGGTGTGCCGTGGGAAATTTGTCAGAGGTGGGTGCGAGAAGACACATCCGCGCGCACAACTCCAAGCTGTGAAATTCAACGGTGCAACATTTTCCCGGAATCGGTTTTTTTTGTGTTTGTGCAAACGCGCCCGCCCGTTTCGTGCCCTGTTCCAAGCCCTGTTCCGTTTCTTTCCCTCCACTCGCCGGGCCCGTGAACCTAAAGATCAACCGGGGCCGGCTTCCCTTCCAGTCTCCTCCTCCTCTTTCTTCCTCCTCCTCCTCTTTGCTACTGTTGCATTTTGGGAGAGGAAGTGCCCGGACCACGTTGCTGCCGTTGGGAGCAGACGGAGGCGCGAGCGCAAAGCATGGCCGCTTCCAGTAAGAGGTGAGTGTGGCTTTGCAGCGAGGTAGCCTCGCAGGCGTTTAACAGAGCCAGCTCTTTTTCTAAAAGATGCATAATATCATAGAATGGTAGAGTTGGAAGGGATCCCCGAGGGTCATCGAGCCCAAATCCTTAGCAATGCAGGAATCTCAACACGCGGTCCCGCCTCCATTTTGAAACCGGACCGGTCCCACCTTAGCTTTGCAAATGTGCTCGCTCCCAAGATATCTCCCAACTGTCCCCTTGGAGGGTTTGCATGGTTTGCGGATATGGAGAAAGAGAGTAATGGAAGTTCTCATCCTTTTCCCTGCGCGTGTTTGCGGATTTCCCTAAATCGTGGGGGCTGCAAGGAATACCTGGGAAGTTAATGGAACAATTTCTCATCTTCTAATCCCTGGATCTGTTTTTATTGGAATTGGTTACTTGCGTGTCTTCATGATCAGTGTTATTATGGAATTGTTTATTTCGTGTGTTTTAATTATAGGTGCTCATATTTTAATCTTTATGTAATTGGGTTTTTATACTTCGCTTAGGAATCTGCTTTGGCCTTAAGTAGATATACAGATGATGATAATGATGATAATACAAGTAATACACTTTTTTTTAAAGCTGGGAATTCGTTTCATTGAACACAGTAGGCTTTGTAAGCATTTTTCATATTTCTGTTTACTTACTATCTCATAATAAAGTAATTATAAAATACTTTCTTTGTGTTTATTTGATTCCTATTCAAGAGAATTACTTTATATATAGTCAATATAGGCACAGAGTTAAATTTTTAAACATTTTCTAATGGTGGTGTGCCTCGTGATTTTTTTCATGAAACAAGTGTGCCTTTGCCCAAAAAAGGTTGAAAAACACTGCTCTAGAAGAGCATCAGAGAGTAAGAATCTGAGGCTGGAACAAAACGAAGGCAAGGAATAACAGAGCTTGTTTGCCAACACCTAACATTCCATTGCTACGGTACTAGGGTTGCCAGCTTTTCAGCTGACTTCTGCAACTATGACTTTAACAGCAGCTTAACTCGCAGACAGTAACGAGCGATAATGTTTACCCTCGTGCCATGAAACAAACTTTTGCTTGCTTATTTATCTGCATCAAGTTGCTCTTAATGCACATAGCAGGACAGGATGCTTTTTGTTAACCTTTGGTCACTTGGCAACTCTAATGCCTACTCAACATCCTTGTCAAACCCTCAAGTCACTTACTCCCGTTGGTGTTCCCTGAATCCTGCTGCCTCCCCAACAGCATGGTCGTCCACCCACCTGTCTAGAAGGCAGGCAAACTGTTCCTCGATTCCTCCTCCTCAGGACTGGGGGACCCTTTTCAGCTTGAGGGTTGCATTTCCTGGTGAGAAACCTTCCAATGGCCACATGCTAGCACATGGGAGTGGTAGGAGGGAAACATGGGCTGAACATTGGATGTGACTCTTACCTTATAGGCTATATATTCCAGTCATGACAAAAACCAGCAATTGCATGCGCGCGCACCCTTTCCACCAGCCAAGCAAGAGGCAGTCTCACAGTTCAAAGGCAAAAGCACTTGAGGGCCTGCAGTAGGGCCTTGGAGAGGTGTGGCTAGGAGAGAAGAGGTGTGGCCTAGGGGAAGTCTGAACGGGCAAGTAGAGAGTACCTGGTCTTCCAGGAAGGAAGAAGCAAAGGAAGGTGCTTCATGGGTAGGAAGGAGTCATGCTCCCCGTTTATTATTTCTCCAGTTTCCATCCACCACTTCCTGAGGTGTGAGCTACTGTAAAGGGACAGTGCCTGCTTCCTTTCTCTCCTCAGCGCCTCTTACCCTAATGTGGGTGTAGCAGGCGCAGCTGACCAGACTGGGCTGCCAGCACAAAACCTGCTTCAATGAATGCCACACATGGCAGCTGCCTGACACTGGCATTTGCTCAGTGGATAGGGAGGGATTACAGCAGCCCAGCATTAGTTTCCCTAGCAGATGGCATTTATAAAAGCTATGAACTAAGTGTGTGTGTGTGTGTGTGTGTGTGTGTGTGTGTGTGTGTGTGTGTGTGAAGGATAAAGCCCAAGGGCTATATGATTGCAAGAAGGAGAATGTGCAAGAGCTGTGAGGGACTGTAACAGTACAGAACCAAAGATGTGCTGGTAAATCTAGGTGTGGAGGATGGGGAAAGTGTTGAAATTAAGGGGCACTGAAGAGGATCTGTTTCCTCTTTGTCCTACAACTAATTTCACAGCGAATAATCTCCTGCTATCTGGTGCCTGCCATCAAGGGGCTGGGGCTGGGGATCTGCTTCTGCCTAAGGCCAACTTGTTCCTTAGCTAGTACTCTTATGGCACTTGCTATAGTATGTGGGGTGTCAAGAACAAGCAGGGGAAGTCTCTGGGCAGATTAATTAATCTGGAGTAAAGAGTGTAATCCTGTCTGTGTGTCCCTGTGAGCTTTTTAAGGAAGTTCAAGGAGTCAAACAGGTCTTGGTGGTATTCTTTATTTTCTGGATGTATTTGCAGGCTGCCTCACAAAGCAGCTGTCACAGAAGAACAGATGCATTAGACATCAGAGTGGAATACCTTATTTTAGATCTAGATAATAACATAAGGATGCCAATAAACAAATATAAACAACTCAGAATCATAAAGCCAGATGCACAGGAAAACTACCTGGGAAAGGGGGCATGGAAAACAAGAAGTGGCCCATTTGTAAGACTATACCATAGAGGCCAAGAATAATTCATTCATAAGGGAGTTCAATAACCATTGTACCCCCATCAAGATGGCCCTGTCTTTCGTCTCTGCCAGCCAAATTGATCTTACAGACAGGCATACCAGCAGGACCTCAGAAGCTGATCTTAAAGTAGGATTATTCAGGGTCAATACTTGCACTTTGGATTGGGCCTGGAAACACACAGGTGCAAAATTGTGTCACATGTTCTGACTTTCCAGCCTCCAGCAACATCCAGTACTTCAGCAAAAAAGAAAAAGGGGGATGGGATCTACTTTCACAACCATATATTATGATTGAATGCAGCTTTGCATTTCCTGTTCCGGTAATGAGAATGTAAAACCTCATTTGGGTAGGTGTTCATTTGCTTGAAAGAGAGGTTCTGCTCTGCTATCTGCCTCTCATTAACATACACACATGTGCAGAATAGTGTGAGAGGGTCTCAAAGGTGCTTCTTATGTAATGTGTGAAGGCACCTAGGTAATTCATTGACTATCTGAGGATGGAACATCAGAGGACTGGGGATTAGGATTTGGAGGTAAAATAAACGGAGGGAGATTAGGGGTACAAGGCTAGGAGAGTAGAGGTGAATGGCAGTGACCAATGGCCACTGGCAGCTATGTATGAGAGATTAGATCCCTGATGACAGAAAGGCTTCTAAGGATTCACACTGATAGAGGAATAACTAGCAAACTGAACTGGAGAAAATGCTTGAGCTAGCAAGAAGCCCACTTGCTATAACTGCACATAATTAATTGGACTTGGATGATGTAGCTATCTATGGCACATGGTGCAGCAAATGCAGTTCCTGGTAATGACGCATGGAGGGAAATCGGAAGAAAGTATTCTTGACAAGCTCATGTTGCTTAGGCAGTTCTAGAACAAGCAGGTTTTCCTGAAAGTGTCTGTCCCACGTTTCTTTGATGTCAGGAGGGTTAGGGTGGGGGGGTGTTTATGTGACTGATTCATAGCATCCAATCCTTGCATAGGCAGCACACACACACACACACACACACACGGACCCTGATTCCCCAGTCATCTGCATTGCAGAGTTTCAGAATCATGCAGACCTGTAATGGCGAAAGGAGACACACTCTCTCTGCATAACAAGGTATCTTCTTTTTTTCAGATACTGGCTTTTCTGCTCCTTCCTGTTTTGCACCAGAATATAAAAGTGGGCACTTTAGAACCTGTCAAACTATGAAATGAGAGGTGGCAGCAGAACTGAAATCTGCCTGGATAGTGTGATAGCTACTTTTTTGTGTCAAAGAAGTTTCCCTAGTTCCAAGAGAAAGGACTGCTCTAACCATCTCTCCCATCTATTTTCTTGCTAGAAGGGATGCAAAATGTGACCTACAAGGTGTGCATAATCCAAACTGGTGGGATCGAACAAAGGAACAGAGTATGTATGAGCACGTAAGTCCACGAATTTGTTTCCTGTTCTGGAACTGAGCCTCACACAATTCTTTCACATACACTTGTGTTTGCATTCCCGTTTCCTGTGCACTCATGGTGTTTCCAGTGCTAAGTTCTTAATGTTAATCGTATGCATTTTCCAAAATGCATATATATCCTGTACTTTGTTATAGGATACTAATTTTTGGTGTCTTGTTTCTCAAACCAGCTTTACACTGATTGGAGTCCTTAAGACATTCCTAATTCATCCCTAGCCAAGGTGTGAACACCTTTGCATAGGGTAAAGACATCTCTACCCCTTCATGTCCCCTGGTGTGTACACAAACACATCAGGGGGAAAAACAACTTCTATATTCAATAATATAAACACCCTCAGAAAGCCTTTGTGCTTCCCCTACCCCTGCAAGCCTTTTGGCTTCAGCAGCTTGCTTTTGTTTTTGTTTTGTTTGTTTTGGTTGGTGGGGTGGACTCTCAGTGTGGTGTTACTATTGTTCAATAAGTGAGAGTCAGAAACTCTTGCTGATCTACTGCAAACCACCCTGAAATCTACCAGTAGATTCCCCCTGGGTTAGAGTAGGCAGTGTTTGGAATCAAAACCAGATTTATATCTACAGTATCTTATTCCTAACTCACTGCTCTGAATGGGAAATTGACTGCTCTCTAGGGCAGAGTGTGCAGATAGTGGACTCCCTCAACCCATCTGTCCCAGAAGGCTCCCTCTGTTTTCTGGTCTTCAGCCTTTTCAATATTTCAAGCCTTCTATCTTTCGGGGCAAAAGCTTTTGACTGTGTCGACCACAGCAAACTATGGCAAGTTCTTAAAGAAATGGGAGTGCCTGATCACCTCATCCGTCTCCTGAGAAATCTCTATGTGGGACAAGAAGCTACAGTTAGAACTGGATATGGAATAACTGATTGGTTCAAAATTGGGAAAGGAGTACGACAAGGCTGTATATTGTCTCCCTGCTTATTTAACTTATATGCAGAATTCATCATGCGAAAGGCGGGACTGGATGAATCCCAAACCGGAATTAAGATTGCCGGAAGAAATATCAACAACCTCAGATATGCTGATGATACAACCTTGATGGCAGAAAGTGAGGAGGAATTAAAGAACCTTTTAATGAGGGTGAAAGAGGAGAGCGCAAAATATGGTCTGAAGCTCAACATCAAAAAAACTAAGATCATGGCCACTGGTCCCATCACCTCCTGGCAAATAGAAGGGGAAGAAATGGAGGCAGTGAGAGATTTCACTTTCTTGGGTTCCATGATCACTGCAGATGGTGACAGCACTCACGAAATTAGAAGACGCCTGCTTCTTGGGAGAAAAGCAATGACAAACCTAGACAGCATCTTAAAAAGCAAAGACATCACCTTGCCAACAAAGGTCCGTATAGTTAAAGCTATGGTTTTCCCAGTAGTAATGTACGGAAGTGAGAGCTGGACCATAAAGAAGGCTGATCGCCGAAGAATTGATGCTTTTGAATTATGGTGCTGGAGGAGACTCTTGAGAGTCCCATGGACTGCAAGAAGATCAAACCTATCCATTCTTAAAGAAATCAGCCCTGAGTGCTCACTAGAAGGACAGATCCTGAGGTTAAGGCTCCAGTACTTTGGCCACCTCATGAGAAGAGAAGACTCCCTAGAAAAGACCCTGATGTTGGGAAAGGTTGAGGGCACAAGGAGAAGGGGACGACAGAGGACGAGATGGTTGGACAGTGTTCTCGAAGCTACTAACATGAGTTTGGCCAAACTGCGAGAGGCAGTGAAGGATAGGCGTGCCTGGCGTGCTCTGGTCCATGGGGTCACGAAGAGTCGGACACGACTGAACGACTGAACAACAAATCTTTCGGGGAAACTTTCCACACTGCTGCCTACCCCAGAACCTTTGGATATCACAGAGGATTCTAGGGTGTGTTCTAATCTAAGATGTACCCTCAGGCTGAGCTGGGAGTGAGCAAATCTTCCCATTTAGGTTTCTCTTTTTCTAATTATTCCAATCATAGTTCACTACATGTCTACATCTTTAAAAAAAATGTCATCCCTAAATTCCTCAGCATTTTTTAGAGTGCATTGCTCCTAATGTACACCTTTTAGCATGCAATTTCCCCTAATATAATGCATTTGTATGTGCCATTTTCATTAATACATGAATTTGTAGACACATTCCCCATAATATACATGTCACTGGCCATTCTTACTGAGCTTCTTTCTTGGTCTGCGTGTGAACCAAATGCTGCCTTTCAAGGAATTTTGTCTGTCATTACTGGGCTTTCTCATTGAGGAACCCCCAATAAGCTGCCCAGAAACTCGCAGGTCCCCAAAACACATTTTGAAAAGTTAAAGCCACCAGACTAACGGATACATGCTGGGCTGACAATGTCACACCTGAAGTTGCAAAACACAACCCCCTTTAATTTTTAGCCTTCTGCAAAGATCTTTATTGCTTACTCACCTGGGTGGAGTAAAGAGAGGGCAAATAGGAAAGTTTGAAACTGACATTGTGAGCTGGATGGAGAGATCTCCAAAGTGAAATTCCTTGGATCTCCTTGAGCTTAGTGGTTTTGTCTATAGAATTATTTGTGAATTGTTTCTATAAGAGTGGTCAGGTTTCAGGTGGGTGACATATGCATTGCAAAAAAAAAAAAAAATCTTCACAACAAAAATGGCTCATGACCACCATTCAGTCCAGGAGGGGAGCAGGGAAGGAAGGAAAAGAATTTGTCAACAACGTTGTTGGTGTCCTGTGAATCTGTCCCAGTCCTTGAATAATCCGATCCTTGCATCTATAGGCAAGGTGTCCTCAAATTCCCTCTGTGCAGACACACTGCTCTGCTCAGTAACGCCTTGCTAGCTAAACCACACTGGAGTGGCATTTGTCTCGAGCCAGACAACTTCTGCATCATCTTGTCCCCTCTAGTCTTCCAATTTCCCTCCTGCCACCCTTGATTTCATACTGTGAGCTTTGTGGTGCAGGACCATGTCTTGCCATTTCACCTTGTCGTGAGGCAAATGTTTAGGCAGAGCAGTGACTTGGTTCAGTCCAGAAAATGAAAAAAATTGCCAGCATTGCCCCACTGCAGAACTTAACAAATCATTTTGCAAAGGAAGGAATGAAATAAGTAAATGAACATACAGGCAGAGTAGGTTATTCCTTCTGTTTAAGTACTGTACTTAAATCCTTCCTGCTCTCCAACAAAGTGACTGATGGAATGAGAAGCACTGGCTAGGGCTGTTGGTACTTGGAGTCCAATAGCATGTGGCAGGTTCCCCACTCCTGCATAAACCATCCTCTTCTCACACACCTGTTTGACATAATACTTCAAAACAAAGTTCTAGGTGTGGGGATCTCTTTAACACATTCTGCAGTGAAGACTGATGCAAATAATTCAGTTGGCTTCCCTGCAACTTCCCCATCTTCCTTTAATATTCCTCTTACACCTTTATCTTCCAAGGATTCTATTGCCTCTAGCTGGTTTCCTGATCACATTTAAATACATGTTTATTATTAGTTTAATTTGTTTAGTGATTATCTTCCCTGATTTATTCTTGGCTTGCCTTGCCTTATGATAAATGATGTGCCAGAGCTTGGCTCTTTCATCCCCCCCCCCCCTTCAGACAACACTTCTCTTTAATGGATATCTGGTTGCCTTTTACAGCCTCAGTGACTTTGTTGTTTAACCATACTGGCATCAATTTGGACTTCAAGAAGTGCTGATTAGGACAAATAGTGATGGCATCTAACTGTCCTGGCTGCATATATATGGAGCGTTTGAGGGGTAACACATGTCTTCCCACCCCAAATATGGCAGACCAGTGCAGCTCACATTAAAGACTAAGGCATTGTGGTAAAGTAACAACCCTTGGAGGGCAACAGATTCATTCCTGCTCTGAGAGTAGGTACAATTCACAGATCACCACTCCCTGTAAGTTTGGGTTCCCTTGCTTTCTATTCTTGTTCCTTACCAGCACCCTCCATACGCAGAAGCAGAATGCTAACGTGATAATGCCACATGTATCTGCATTGCTGAGGATTTTCCAGAGCTGCTTTCTTTTGCTCTGTGATGAGACCTGTGACAGTTTGATGGGATCTTCTTGATGCTTGAGAGCACATTGGAGCACATTGTCAGGAACCATTCGGGTTGAGTTGTTAGCCCTTTTTTGGTCAACATAAACAGGAAAAGTCGCAAAAGGGTGAGCCCTCTGCCTGCTGTTGCATTGAACAAACATGTGTAATGGTGATTCTAACCCACATTAGTGACTGTGACAGCAGGGCAAGAAGGTGCCAGTTAGTCTGGTTTAATTAATCTGAAGAGTGCTGTGCATTGATGAGCATGACCCAGATCCCCACCTTCTTACCCAATGGTGCCATCAGGGCAGGAAGGACTTTGGGGCAGGAGTTTAGGGCCAAGTTCAGCAGAATGAGGAGGGGAATGGTGGGGTGTGTGTGTGTGTGTGTGTGTGTGTGTGAGAGAGAGAGAGAGAGAGAGAGAGAGAGAGAGAGAGAGAGAGAGAGAGAAATGTAGCAAGGCTGGATGACCACATTTTGAAATAAGTCCATTAAATCCAGGGTCTAAAATTATCTAACTATGTCACTCTTTCCCCCCGCTACATACTGCATCTTCATACTATATGAGGAGCCCCAGAGTGACTGAGCGAGTCTGTCTTGTCTTATGATTCTGCATATATGTGTGTGTGTCGGGTGTGGGGTGTGTGAGAGAGAGGGGAAAGGATTGGCTGCCTGCCACCCTTGCTGATAGATGGGGTGAGGGCCAGGTACAGCAGCTGCATGCTTGAACAGCTATGAGAGGTTTTCTCACACCAGCCCCACAAACCCGTCACTCAACCCATCGATCAGGTGCCAAGGGCGGGGGCTCAAGGGGCTTCAACTGAGCCTGGCAGGCCTCCTCTTTTTTTAAAAGCACTGAATAGTGGGAGTTGAATGCAGCCCCTTGGCCCTGACAGCTGTGCAGCTGGCAGCTTCATGAAGACATCACCAAGAGGGAAACACAGACAGACACCGGGGCAAGGCGGGATGAGGCATCCTGTTGCTGCTGCCGCCGCCTGTGTCTAGTCCCTTACTAGCTCCTCATTGTTTCCCTCTGAACCAGGGAGATCCAGACTCCTTGGCAGAGCAGCATACTGTGTAGCACTCTGTGTAATGATGTGAAGGGCATGGCTGCCTTTCTCAGTGGATCATACTGTGAAACATCAGGGCCTTACTGAGTTATGGCTTGGTATGCTGAAGTTTCCTTCCTTCCCCAAAATCATTCAGGACCCCCTTCCACACATTCAATGAGTAAATCAGCAGAGATAGGTCCTTTAGGGTGAACGGGGCACTGCCCCATCATCCTCATCCAGCCTGTCTGGAGGGACTCTCAGTGTGTACTAGAATAATTGTAGGTACACCTGCACATATGTCTTCCTGTGCTCTCAGTTTGGCGCTTAAGTGCATATCCAGGTGTAGGAAATTCGGCCCTCTCAGATGACCTCCTTATTGAGCATTTATCCTGATTTGGTTGCAGGAAGATTAGATGATGTTAGCTATTTAATTAGCATTCTTTCTGATTTGTGAAGAAGTTACATGTGTTGCATCAAAGCAAGTGATATCTCACACTTTCCTGTGCGTTTCCCCATCACTTTCCTTAAGGCAAAAAGTCCAAATTGGAAAGGGGGGGTGTTTCGCTGTGCAAAACATCCCAAACAACTATAATTGCTCGACCTGAATTTGCTGGGATGTGATTAAAGCCCACCCGAAAATAGCAACAGTCTGGAAGCGCCCAGGGTGTCAGAAAAGAAGGCATGTTGTCTTTGAGGATTTGGCACATCAATATCATTCATTTCCTCACATGGGCTGTGCCACCTGTGCAGAGATCACAGTTCTCTGCATCTGTCTTGTGGATGGGCAGGAGATTGGAGCAATCAATGCACGGTTGCTGGGTGGCTGCAAAGATTTCTGTGCACAAATGAGCCAAGGACTAAGGAGTGGCAAGTCCTTTGTAGACAGGCTTCTAGAATGCTAGGAAATGTTCGCACAACCATGCTGAGGTGAGCTTACAGTGGGAATCTTTTCCCTGCAGAGTACAGTAGTACTGTTAGATAATTAGGCTCTGCTTTTACTGTGTATGGCAGGGGGGTGCTCGTGGGAGTGCTCTTTACATGTTAATGTGTATTTAAAATATGGAAAGCCAACCCTGCTGCATTAGAGGGATCCCCTTGCTCAGTAACATTACTAGGTATTTAAGGGACTCAAGGCACAGGCCCATGAAACAAACTTGAATGAATTTGGATATGCTTCTAGGAAATTAAAAAGGTGGGAAGCTGGGGTCTCATGAGAACTGCACCCAGTTGCTTTTAAGCAAAGTAAAAATAAAAACTTTTTAAAGGAGAGGAAGGGGCATATCTGGGACCTGCTGCAAAATACTCCAGGCCCTCTCTTATAACAAGAACTTGCTGAATGGTACCTTGGATTTCTGCCACGAAGTTCTGCATTGATGGCATCACTGATACCACAGCATAGCCTCTGGCAAATAAAGGTCCTTGTATGAAATTACAAAGCCCAAACAACTTATATCCAGGGTGCCTTAGGAACCACCTGAACCCTCATATCCCAGCTTGATCACTGAGATTATCTGTGGGAATGTCCCTGGTTGTCGCCCAAATTGGTGAAGCTTATCTGACATTGACACAAAACTTAGCCCTCTGTGTTATTGGCCCACTCCTATGGAATGCTCTTCAGCAGGCAGATTCTATTTGAGCCTTTGAACATTTGCTGAAAAATTTCCCTTGCCACCAAGCTTATGCAGACAATTAAGAAAAACATTTTCTGAAATATTCAGCTAGTGATCTGTTTTAATTTTTGTGTGGTTTTTTTATTGTACTATCATTGTTGTACATTACTTTGATATTTTATGAAACTGCAGTATACAAATACTTTTACAAATATATAAATGACATCAATCACTGGTGTGAAGGACTCTGATGTCTCTCTCCCCACCCATCTCTGCTACACACAAATAAGGACACTCTGTAGTTCTCTGGTAATTCCATCCCTATATGATCCCCTCTATTCTCTTTGAAAACTCTTTATATAGTGGCTTGTTGATGACAGCAGGGGGAAGTGGACTTTCTGGATTGTTAGCTCAGAAAATCCTCCCATAGAAAGGACGTGAGCCAGAGATTAGTGTTTGAAATCAACTCATATCAGATGCTGCCTCTGGATTCCTACTATGCCCACTACTGGTCAGAAGTTGGAACTGAAGCAGTCATAGTCAGGTTTGACTTTCTGCAACCAAAGCTCATCACCTGGGAGAACAATGGAATTGACATAACTCGGAGTTCCTTCTTTCCTTGCACACTTTCACCAAGTTCTATTTTTTTGCTTAACCAAAGAGAGCTCCATGGGTGACTGTGGACCACACCAAACCCTTCCACTCTCTGTGGGATTCAGTTGCCACTCTGGCCACACACACACACACACACACACACTCTCTCTCTCTCTCTCTCTCTCTTCCAAGGATCAGTGCTTTTAACAGCTGTATCTCCGTGCCAGAAAAGCTGTGCTTGTTCCCCATCTGCCCAGCTGTTGATGGCACAGGATGTTTGCCAGGGGAAAAGATGGGACACCCCAACAGCGGTTGCAAGTCCCCTTGGCTCAGTGCCCAGTGCGAGCAAACCAGTCATGCTCTCCTAAATCAACCTCTGATCTTATTCTCACAAGTTGCCAACCAGACGCCTGTGGGAGACCCACAAGCGGAATTTGAGCATGACATCACTCCTGTGATTTCCAGCAACTGGTATTCGAAAGCATGGCTGCCTCTAAACTGTGGGGAGAGAGCATAGCCATCACGGCTAGTAACCTTTAAAGGCCCTTTCCTCCATGAATTGGTCTAATCCTCTTTTAAAGCCATCTAGGCTGGCAGCCAACATTGCCTCCTCCATTGTTCCAAAGTTTAACTATGTGCTGTGTGAAGATGTGCTTTCTTTTATCAGTCCTGGATCTTCCGACATTCAATCCCTCGATTTATTAAAACCAGGAGAGAAGATTTTTTTAAAGCTCTTTGCATAAAATATAGAATAAGTCTTGGGATCTCAAGGGCCCTTAGAGGAGCAGATGGGAAGCAGAGCTGGAAAATTCCACCAGGAAAGCAGGCTAATATTCATCCACGATGGCCTGAGGCACTGACTTCATCACTCACATATAGGACATTCAAGGCGCTTTTGCTCTGTTTTAACCAGAGAAAGCAAATAAGTGGATTCACTACTTGTAGGTCAGCTCCCCAAACCCACTGAGGATGGATGGACGAGGTCAAGAGTGAAGGAAGGCCTAATGTTGCACAGCAGTGAAAAGAGGCTTCTAGATTTTCGGGCTTCTTGCCTCTCGGCTTCCCTCCCAGAACTGGCGGCGCAACGCCGGACTCCTCCTGGCTCCTCCCTCGCCTCTCCTGCTCCAGCCTCTTCCCTCCGATTCAGAGAGAGAGGGAGACTGAGAGTCCGGGACTTGCCGCTCTTCTCACATTCAACACAACCAGATCCAACTGCGTTTCTCCTTCCAAGGATATTTCCTTCTCTCCCCCGCCAAAAATACACACACACAACCGCCCCCCCCTCCACACACACAAAAAACCTGAGTTGCAATGAAATCATATCAAATCAAAAACGAAATTAAAGCCTGGCTAATACAGCGGTGACGGCAGCCCCAGGGTGGGCAAGTTTATTTATTTCTCTTTGGAAATGAATTTCAGCTCCTCTTCCCGCCTCCCCCCACCCCCTCCAGGAGGTGTCGTTCACTGTGTCTCATCCATCATCAGCAGGAGCATGACGGCTGGCGGGTGGTGTGTGGGCACACGCCAAGCCCAGGGGCTTTGGAGCTGCCTCCTCGTGTGTGTGTCCCCCCCCCGCTCCCCACAGCTGTATTTCTGTCGCGGGGAGGGGCTGGGGAGGATGACAAACATTTCACCGAAACGGATGCAAAGGGCTGGATGCAAAGGGTGGAATTATTATATACCTTTCTTGCCCGGAATATATAGATTAGGATTAGGGAACGTAAATCGATGCAACTGTTTTTGCACCCCAGACCTCGAGGCCAGGATCCGGGCAGACGCTGCAAAAAGGGGAAGGAGCCTTCTCGACCCCTTTTGTGGTCTAAGCCTCTCGTGCAGCAGTCTCAAAATTGGGCGTTTGCGAAGAGGTATTTGTGGGCGAAGAGGTGAGAGAGAGAGAGAGCTATACTAACAAATGAATACCTCTTAAATAAAATTTAAAAATCAAGAAATAGGGCTCCTTCATTAGCAGTCACAACAAGCACATTCAACCAAAAATGTGTTTTCACCAAGTGTGAACAAGCAGACTGTGAATGGCTCTGTGTGGCGATTCTGACATAGCACTTTTCTTCCAGTTGACAAATACACATGAAGAACTTTACACCGACATGCTAAAAACTCATATGGGTTATGCAGAGGCACAGGAGACGAAGGTTTTGCCTTATTGGTTTTAATTTTGATCATGCCATAACCCAGAGAAGTGTAGCTTCCCTCCTCCATCCATTACAGGCCAATATTTTTGATTTATTGTAAAATGCTTAGTACATGTTAAGTGCTCTCGAAACAATAAATGATGCTAAGGATGATGAACATATATATCTGTGGAGAAATGTGTACGAACAACATTGTGTTTGAAGACAAAACCCACCATGGATTTCCCTAGCTCCCCCCAAGAAAAAAAAATCTGTGAGCAGGAGTGGGCAGAAATCCAAACAGGCAACAGTCTTATCTTGATTACATCGTAATATAGATTTTTTATTCTAATCTAGGTGTCTCTGATGTAATGTTTTTCCTCTGTGTGAGCTGTTACAATTTGAAAACATTGTACTAAAATTGGCCTTGTGTTTGCCGATGGATAATATGCATTTGTGTGCATATTGTTTTTCATTCCTGCTAAAGAGCTGCTTTCCCCATGCATGCACTTGCCCTCCCCCTTCCTGCACTCCCAGCCTCTCATCCCCACCCTTGCCCACTCAATTGGTGTGCAGTTTGTGGTTACACCACTTGTTCATTGTTTGGTCTGTCTGCCGGACTGGGTTTCAGGAGGCTGTGATACCCGGCTGTGTGTGACAGAAAGTGATGGCGGCATATTGCAGTAATTGCATATGGTCTCATTAGGCAGTGCTGCTTGCGCACGCCAAGGTCTGATCGTGCCTCCCTCTTCAGACTTCTAGCCGGGGAAATGATGTGCTAAAGATTTTTCTACTTTCAGTTAGAAGCGGTCCTTGCAGCCTGAGGCTAGAGGCTTTGTAAAGAGGACTGGAAGGCTGACTTGCAGCACTGGGGCCTTCTTTATTCCCTTCCCAAATGCACAGGCAGCAATATTGTGGAGCTTTGAAGGGACTCTTATGCCCCGTCCCTGAAGCTGCAGCACGTTGGTGGTACTTTATTTAGCAACCCATCTCCCCCCTCCCCCAAGCCACAGTTCTGACCCATGCTTTTCAGCAGCCCTTGTGGAGATTAGAAATGACTAGAATTCGGCTGCACAACCAAAATCTTAAGGCCAGTTCAGACCCCCCCACTGGGCAGATGGAAACTACCTGAAATGGCCATGAACACTGGCAACCTGATTAGGATCAGCCCATTCTGTCCAAGTGCCACCGAACGCAGGATTGCATTATCACCATATCACTCATGTTAAAACTTCAATGTAGGATAGCCTGCAATCGTACTGATACAGGAATTTAACCACTGAGCATGGCAGGCTGGTTTAGCATGCAGTCTGCACCCCAACAACAGCAAAACGGAATGGTTGATGCAAGCTTGCTTTTTGTGGTTTGCACATATAGGGGATCAGGGCTGTTCTCAGAGGTCAGGGTCATCAGCCACCTGCTGAGACCCACTCACCACGAGGGGATCCATCCCCAGAATCTCCCAACCTTGCTGCTGCTACTCCTTACTTGTTGCTGCCTGATCACCTGCCCTCTCTCAGTGAGTGAGCAGTGACAGGACCAAGGAGAAGGGGCAGCAGCCTCCACTCGTCTTACTCTTCCAATTGGATAGTGTGCCGATTGGATCTAGAGGAATATATGACGAGTCCTGCTGGATCAGGCCAAAAGTCCATCTAGACCAGTGGTTCTCAAACTTTTTTCTCTGAGCCACACTTTCAGAATAAAAATTTGCTTGTAACACACTGAATTTTTTATTGATACGAACTATGTTGGGAAAGAAAAAGAAACAACTCTTAGCAGTGCTTGATTTATAACACAGAACACAACTATTTTATAATATGATCATGGGACATCCAGAAAGTATAAAACAATGTAGCTACAAAAGAACATGAATCATTCCCAAAATATAATTAAAAATGAACCTCTTACGTATGTACCTTAAGTATGTATACAAACTTAATGAGAGGTGTGAGCTTGCTTTTTCCCTGGATTTGGGGGGGGGCAGAACAGAGCTCTCTGTGACACGATTGGTCAGTTAGTAAAGTATTTTTATTTATTTACTTGATTTAGGGGGGAAGCTGCTATTATCTGTTTTATTTTTAGCTGTTCTTACTGTATTTTGTACATCACCTTGAGACACAGATGGTAGGCAATTAATAAACCTTCATAATAATCCCTGGCATCTCCAGTTGGGTTGGGAGAGACTCCCTGCCTGCAGCCCTGCCAGTCAGTGTAGACAACACTGAGCTAAACACTGAGGCAGCTTCCTACGTTTCCTCTTCCGCACAACTATTAAAAGCACTGCCCTAATACTTAAAGATTGGCCATCCTTGCAGTCCTGCGACAAACACTAATTATGTGCACTTATTTGTAAATTAGTATTGCTTGCTTGCACCCTTCCTACGTTTTTGACTGCAGAGTTATTTGCATGACTCCACCTCACATCAACAACTTTTAATTCCCAGTCCCTCTGACCCCCAACAGTGCACACACCCTTCCATCATCTTGAATTTGCTGCATGCTACCGGTAGGTAAAGCATTGCTCAGTAATATCTAGTTAGGGAAACAAAATCAGTGTGAAACCAAATATTATAGGAGGAAAGGGAAAAGGGGACAAATGTTCATCCAGCCAGAGCTGCTCAAGGCAACAGTGCCTCCTGGGAAGGGAAAGGGCATGACATTTTCTTTTAATGCCCTGGACGAAGGACATTTTTACATAGCCCTTTCCTAGCAGCAAATGAGACTTTAGGTTAGGTTGGCTGGAATGCAGAAGGCGGAGGGGTTGTGCCTGAACAATGCATCATGCCCAAGGGTGGGATTTATGTGCTTTGACTGTCCAATCTCTCATTTTTTTGAGAATGCCTCATGCCCTGGTGATGTGGCTCAGCTGGCAGCCCAGGAGCCTCTGGGTTCTGAGGTTATGGGTTCAGATCATCCCTCAGGATGCTGGCTGATGCTAGAGTGGGCACCAGCAGCCCTTTCAATGGGGTAGGCAGGAAAGTCTACTTGTGTTGCTGCGATCAGAATGTACAACTGCCCAGCTAATGAAGGGAATACAGCAGGGTTTCCTCGGTAAACTGGGAGCAGATCACACAGGTCTCTTGCCCGCATCCAAATATACAAGACTGGGCTTTCTGGATGTCACTGTTTCAAGAGATGAGATGGGTGAAATGCTGTAAAGGGCATGTCATTCTGAGAGGGTCATAAAAGGCTTGGTGGGTGGGAGATGCTGGAAGCCAGGTTTAAATAAACATGTCAGATAATATTATGCCATCAGTGTCAAAGTATAAACAGACAGATTCAAAAATGGGCAAAGTCTTCTCTGACTGAAGTTCAGCTCCCTGCACCCATAATCTATTGCAATGGTTTCCAGTCTGTCTGACATGGGACACACCTTTAACCCAGCTTGCAATTTGGATTGGAAAAACCCCATTTAATTTACTGTTGCCTTAGTGGTGGGGTTGATAGCAATGTTGTGGGCCACCAACCCACCTTAGATGTTGACACAAACCACACTTGTGGATCCAAATCCACAACTGAAGGTCAATATCTATAAATTCTAATTAAAGGTAGATAGCCGTGTTGGTCTGTCATAGTCAAAACAAAATAAAATAAAATAAAATTCCTTCCAGTAGCACCTTAGAGACCAACTAAGTTTGTTCTTGGTATGAGCTTTCGTGTACATGCACACTTCTTCAGATACACTGAAACAGAAGTCACCAGACCCTGATATATAGTGAGAGGGTGGGGAGGGGTATTACTCAGAGGGGTGGTGGAAATGGGTGAAAGGTTGATAGCTGTGGTAAACCTGTTGACGACTGTTAACGGCTGCAATTAGTCTTACAGGAAAAAGCAAGGGGTGAGAAGGTTAAAAAAGCTTTGTCATGTATAATGAGATAAGAATCCAATGTCTTTGTTCAGACCAGGTCTCTCCATGGTTTTAAGCTTGGTAATGAGTTGCAATTCAGCAACTTCTCTTTCCAGTCTGTTTCTGAAATTCCTTTGCAATAAGACAGCTACTTTGAGATCTTGTATAGAGTGTCCTGGGAGATTGAAGTGCTCTTCTACTGGTTTCTCTGTCTTGTGATTCCTGATGTCAGATTTATGTCCATTTATCCTTTGGTGTAGGGTTTGGCCTGTTTGTCCAATATAGAGAGCTAAAGGGCACTGTTGGCATTTGATTAGACTGGAAAGAGAAGTTGCTGAATTGCAACTCATTACCAAGCTTAAAACCATGGAGAGACCTGGTCTGAACAAAGACATTGGATTCTTATCTCATTATACATGACAAAGCTTTTTTAACCTTCTCACCCCTTGCTTTTTCCTGTAAGACTAATTGCAGCCGTTAACAGTCGTCAACAGGTTTACCACAGCTATCAACCTTTCACCCATTTCCACCACCCCTCTGAGTAATACCCCTCCCCACCCTCTCACTATATATCAGGGTCTGGTGACTTCTGTTTCAGTGTATCTGAAGAAGTGTGCATGCACACGAAAGCTCATACCAAGAACAAACTTAGTTGGTCTCTTAGGTGCTACTGGAAGGATTTTTTTTAATTTTATTTTGTTTTGACTATAAATTCTAAGAAAGAATTCCAGGGATTCACTTCTCTCCCCCAAGTTCAGGAGTCAATGGATACATTTGGGATTTTGACAAGGTGCAGTAGCACCTGTCAGAAAATGGCTGCTGTGGGGGTGCTACATAACATAAAATGGCTGCCACATTTAAAATAGCAGAAAAAGAGACAGGACCACAGAATGGTGTGGCCATGCCCTCCCATCAATATAAACAAGACACCTATATCAGCTACCTCGGTGCCCTCTCAAAGAGAATGTATTTTCACTTCTTATCAGAAAGGAGGAAGGGTATCCAGTCCTGTCATCCAATGAAATCTGGGCAAGTTTAAGGGGGTAAAATCAGTGTAGGAGAGGCTGTGCCAATGCAACCAGGAAATGGGCAGAAAAAGCAAACAGTCACTCATGCAGTCTGGAATTTTAGGGGATATTTGCTGAGCTTTTTCATGGACACCTTAGGAGGCACTGGTGGGTACACTGGTGCCTGTATGTGTCCTGTTGGTGATAGGTCACCAACAAAGGATAATTAGGAGGGATAGATTAAACTGGAAGAGGGTACCAGCCAGGATTCCTGGGTTCACTCATCTCTCAAAGGCCGGGAAAGAGGGGGCCAATATGGCAAACACATAGCCATTCTGTCAGTAACAAGCCTATGGCACATGACTCTGAGTGGTGAGGCTGCACAATGCCAGCATGGATGATTAGGATATAAAGGCTGTGTTAATCCCATTGAATCACAGACAGGGTAGCTGTCAGTGTGCAGGGGCCTGCTGAGTTAATGGGCTGCCAAGGAAGCCCTAGGCGCCAGCCTGTTCAGGAGGGCGGAGTGGAGAGAGGCAAATGCAGATAGATGGGCAAGGGGTGAAAAGAGTGGAGACAGAGGCAACAGTGGAGTGAGAGGAGGTGGGAGTGGGTGGGACACTAGGCTGTTGTAACCCTTCATTGAGGGTGATCTCATCCTGTTAGCAAGGAATTAGAACCCTCATTAATGCATCAATTAGACATATTAGCACAGGGGCTGGGGCTAAAAAACGCTGCACTCCTGCTGTGCCATGTTATTAATCCCTTAGAGAACTGGCCTAGAGGGGACTCTCCTGCTGTTAGGGCATGCCCTGTCTCCCTCTGGTGACTGCCAGGAATTACCATCCCTGGCTTGTGGTGCGCTCTCTCTCTCTCTCTCTCTCTCTCTCTCTCTCTCTCTCTCTCACACACACACACACAGACTGTACACTAAACCACCAATCCAAGGGCTATGACTTGAAGCCCACTCTCTCATCCACTCCCTACTTGACTATTGGTAATTTGTTTCCAAGATGTCATTTAGCTTGCTTCTGTCCTGAAAAGAAAAGGTCTGAAGGATTCCCCTTCTACATAATGTTTATTTCCAGGTAATCTTAGATCCGGGAGATGGGCAAGGTAAGAGATTTCTAGGAGTGGTGAACCTTTTTTTCTGCCAAGGGTTGCATTTACTCTCTGTGTGTGTTTGCGCATGCACAAGCAGTGGGAAAGGTAATCCCACCTCCTTCTCTCCTTCTGCCCCTCAGCAGGGTGAAAAAACTATTTCACACATGACTTCATGCTTGGTTTTTCTGGGTAGATTTACACAACCATTTGTTTGTACCACGTGTGACTTTTTGCAGTCTAATGGAAAGATCTCAACCAGAACCACAAGGCGATTACAAGAAATCACTTGTGATGCAAACAAGTAGTTGTGTGAATCCACCCCCCAAAAAACAATGGGTCAGTAGGTTAATCAATGTGTCAGTCCTCTTGGATTGTGGGTTTATTTGTGTTAGCCTGATAGCCCACAGTCTACATGTGTGTTGTACTAGTAACGAAAAGGAAACCTCACATTGTCAATAAACTGAGAGCCTGAAAATCATCTAGCATCTTGCATAGAATCTTGTCCATGGACAGAGAGAAGTAGGAGACCATCAGGGAATAGTGCAGGAGTTCTAGAGAAATAGAAGGGTCAGTTCTGCTTTCGAAGGGCTACAGTGCATAGAGCAGAGAGTCCCAAATGGTCTTGAGGATTTCAGACTTACATCTGCTGGGCTATGGGAGAGAGCGCCGAAGGGAAAGAGGGGAGCTGAGTCCTGTTCTCTCTAAGTTCCTCTAAGGGGAAAAGAAGCCAATCCTGGATAAATATTGCTTTTCCTGTTTGTCTCCTTCTCTCTTCACTGACTCCCTTCCCCACCCTGCTATATACAGGACTTAGCCAATCCTATAGCAGGCCACAGCCAATTGACCTCTTCTCAGAGAGTCACCCCTCTCAATTTTCCAGCCCACTAATCATGACTGTTCCAGATCAGCCAGGGCCCCAGACCTGTAACAATCAGCACTTGGCATGTGGCTGGTAGGGTGCTGCTCTGTAAAGAAGCGGTGAGGGGGGAGATTGGAGAGAGACTCCTGCCAGCTAATGCTGCCCAGATTCTTATGAAACGTTTGTCCTAGGAACCAGCCTTGACTGTGAATAGCTAACTGCCAGCAGATTCTGTGGGGTCGGAGGCAGCGGAAGAAGGGGAGAGAGTGGAGAAAATTGGTGACTCTGGTGCAGACTCTGTTGCTATTTCAGGGTGGGATTCAATCATATCCCAGTAAATTCAGCTTAAACAATGAAAGCTACTTCCCCAGAAGATTGGACTTTTAGCAATATGAACAGTGACAGGAAAATGCACTGGGAAGTGTGGCTTGACAGAACTTCATCTAACCCCTCTGCAATCAAATCAGAACAAATCCTCAATACATAACTGGTGTCATCTAACCTCCTTGCAAACAAACCAGGCTGGGTGCTCAATAAACAAGTCATCTGGAAGCAACCTATGAGTGGGCTCCAGGACAGGTGAAAAGGAGAAACGGAAGAGGTGGGTGGAGAGCTGGGGGTGTCAAATGGTTCCAAGGAGAGCACCCTAAACCCAAGAGTTACGTATATCTGCTGGGAGCATCACCAAGCAGGGACAGAGGAGGGGTGGGTGGTGGGTGCGGACTGCCCCAGGTGTCACCACTGAGGGAGGTGACAAAATGCTGGGTGGCACTCACCGCAGGGCCTGCAGGGCACCTGAGCCACGCGTCTCTCCTGGGAGAGATGTGGTGGCTTAGGCTCCGCACTGCCCAAATGGTCCGCCCGCTGCCTCTCCCCCCAAGCTAGGGGCGGCTGGGTGGGAGGAGGCAGGCAAACTCTGGAGGCCCCGTGGTGCGCCGCGCTCCTATGGGTGGCTCACCCGACCTCGCCCCGCCCCTGGGCACGCCACCCCAGGCGCCCGAGCGGCTTCCTCCGCTGCTGTCACCAAGTGCAGACTCCTGGGTCTTAGACCCTCTCCTAATCAAGAAATAGCCCTCTCAGAGCTTGGGACTTTGGCTTCATATCCCCCACCCTTCCCACCTAATATAATACAGAGGGGGGGGAGAAAGTTGATGCCGCAGTCTCCTCCCAATGCCTCCTTTTCGACTCCCTCTCTTCTATGCTCAGGGTAGCCCACTAGCCAGCTGTTGAGAGTGTCAGCTGTGTGTGAGGTCAGACAGAGGCCAGCCATGAGCCATGCTCCTTGCATCTGGGAGCAAGCACAACACTCAGAAGACGCCGCGTGGCGACACTGCAAACAAATGACTCTGACAGTGATGCAATGATCTCACTCTGTTCCTGGGCAATGTGTGCCGAGAACAGAGAAGGAGGGGCATCTGCCACAAGCAGCTTGACACGCAAGAGGGTGTGTGTGTGTGTGTGTGTGTGTGTGTGTGTGTGTGAAGACGGGGAGTTTACAGACCCTGCCTCCTTTGCCTTGTGAGCAATGCAGTTCTTCCATCTCCAGAGGGAGAGAGGGTCATGCCTCAAGGGGACAGATGGTTGCTGTGGGAGAGACTTGCCAAAGACCTTTCCTCCTTCCATCATGCCTGCAGGAGAGGCAGAGCTGACTCAGCCAGGGCTGCTCATCCCTAACCCGTGATGCGGCCCTGTCATTGCTCCAGCCCACTGCCAGGGGTAGGTAGAGATGAGCTCACCCTCACCTGTTTCAGAAGGGTTTGGCAAAGAATACTCATATTAATAAGCTGTCAAACATTTTGCTTCTGTTTTGGATCTGCAAGTAACCCTTTTATGTCTGTTACTTCAACAAAGACGAACTCAAGAGAAACTGTCTTTTGTTTACTGGCAGCTGCAAAAACACGAGATGCCAAAATACTGGAAAGAAACTCAGTTGTCCCTTATACATTTGCAGCTTGTAAAAATACAGGCTGTGGATGCTGTAATGAAGTTACATAGGCAGTTAGGCAATTAAAAAAGAACCTTTCCCAAATTCTAAAGTCAGATAGACGAGATACTATCAAATTATGTAAATCATTGATTGTTGTTTTAATCTTAAACTGTTCTTCATCTAAGCATTTATGTATGTAACAAAAATGAACAAAAAGTATAAAGCAAAGGGATCTGATACAATATGTAAACATGTTTTTTTTATACAATAAAAGGGTAAGTAGGTGATTATTGCTAATATGAACTGCTGCCAAAGCATAGGGTGAGTCTGAAATCCTGTTGTCTCTGCCAAGAGTCCCAGGACAAGACAGGGCAGGACTGCCTGACAGCTCACCCTTAAATGGGGTTATCTCTTTAATATATTTTTATTTGGGTCCCAGGCAAGCCACAGTCACAAGCGAGCAGGGGAAAGTATCTGTCCATGTATCCCTTCCACCTACTTCATCAGAACTCTTTTCTGGACTGACAAAGACCTTCCACCTTCCAGAATTCCACTAATTATGGAATCAGCAAGAATCTGCAGCCAGCTTCACATGAACAAATAAATCATTTTACTTTAAGGAAATCTTAGAGTCTGCTTTCCTTCCTTTTCTGGTGTGTGTGTGTGTGTGTGTGTGTGTGTGCGCGCGTGTGTGTGCGCGCGCTAGGGTGTTTGCAGATATACAAAATTTATGAGCCTGCTGTGGAAGTGGGCTCCTTGCACTTGCTTCACACAGACAATATTTTTACCCAGATTGGGCTCAGAGGGGACCTCTTACTCTAGTGTGGTCACAGAACTAGGAAGACAACAGTCGCACACAGTTCCCAGCTTCCGGCTTGATTTGGAATGTTCATTTTACACTTTGTAAAAGGCAAAAGTGCAAGACACCTGCCTGCCAGCGAATGGTGCGTGCGGTGTCTGCTGGATTTGGATTCTGTGGGGGAGCTTCAAAAGCCCTTTGAAGGGGCAATTTGCTAAAACCTGAGGTGTGTTTTGTGAGGAGCAATTTTTATTTTTGGTGGGAATCTAAAACAGGCACAATGCTGCCAGGTGTGTGCATGAGAGTGGGAGAGAAAGAGACAGAGAGGTTTGAAACCACTAGTTAACAACCAAAAAACTCAAAGGACACATGAAGCGGAGAGATAATTGTTGGTGTTTCTCTAGGTAAGGGAAATACAGACTGGTGGGGGAAAGGACTGCAACAGCCACTGGCCATTAAACTGTATGACCACAGAGTCATTACTCTGCCCCTGCATCTCTCATGGGCTCCTTTGGGTAGGATATAAATTGAATTAGTAATAATAATAGTATTAAAGTTCTACACACCTGGCATTGGCAATGAGAATGACTCCCGGTTCAATTCAGTACCAGAAATGCCAGTAAGTCCTATGTTGAAACTCTCCTCCACACTGAGGGCTGGCAAGGAATTATAGTAAAATGCAATAGAGCAGTGGTTGCCAATTGGTGGCCCACATGGCTATAGCGAACTTGATCCTTTCTTGAGAGAAAGCAGGACATGTAATGTACGTAGTGACTATGACAGCTACAGAAATTAGGCAGGTGCTCGTTCCTAAATAATTCTTACAGAGGTGATACAATGTTGTTAACAAGACCAGAAGTTCACTATTGTCCATGTAAACACTACTAATGGGAAACACTTTTGCCCATTTTGTTGCACAATCTGACATTTGCTGGCACAAATTTGCTGGGTGGACTTGGCTGATTATTTAGAAAGTACTAAGGTTTCTGAGATTTCCAAGAAGTATCTGTGATGAAAGACCAAGTTCTTTTCTCACTTCTTTGTCTCCAGAACTTTGTTCCATTTTCTCTTTCAAAATGTCTGTAGCATATGTCACCAACCAAATAACAGAGCCAGCACAGCATAGCAATCTAAATAGCATAGCATGGTTACTGGGCCATGTTAAAGGTCTTGTTAACATATAAAGCCCTGAAGAACTCAGAGCTGAAAGATCATCTGCCCCTGTATAGACCTGTAAGATAACTTAGATAGTCTGGGGAACATACCATACCCTACAGAATATCATAGGGTGGTGACCTGAATACGGGCATTTTCTGGTATTGCCCCTGTATGATGGAATACCCTTCCCTCTGCCATATATATAAAGCAGCAACCATCAGTTTCTTCAAGTGCCTTGTAAAGATATTTTTACCTGGACTTTTCCTGACCCATAAGATCCGACCCTGTTTGATGTGTTTTGATGTCCTGAATTCCTCTTTTATTTGTTTTTATATGCCTTTTATACTGCTGCTTTATTTGCTTTAGGCTGTCTTTTTTGTTTGAATGATATTGTTTGTCCTTTAACTATCTGCGGCCTTTTAGAAGTGGGCGGGATGTTTTAATGTATTTATTTCCTCTTGGTTTTAATGTATCTATGTGGGGTTTATTGTCTGGTTGGTTGTCTGGTTCTAAGTCGCTTTGGGTTGCCCTGGGCAAGATAAGGTCACTAACAAATTTTAACAACAACATATTGTACACTGCTTAGAGATTTTCAAAAATATTATGCAGTTTAAAAATGCTTTTGAACAAGCAAGCAAACAAATTAATAAATATAAACATAAGCAGTGGTTGGGGAAGAAAATAAACACTTGAGTTTCCAGAGAGCCTGATGTGATAGCTGAGAAGAGAGAGGAAGTATGTGTAGCTGAACAAAGCAGATGGGATATACCTGTTCGTCAAACTTTTTTGTGCTTGAGTTGACCAATCAATTAACTTTAGTCTTTGGAAAATAGTAAGAGCACAGTGTAGCATGTAAGGTCCATTTTCCTAATCTGATTGCCTTGCTCTAATTATTTCCTACGGCTACAAGCCAATGGACTGGTGATATTGACTAACCCATAGGATCACTGGTGTAGTCCATTTCTCCCTAAAGGGTGCAGTTTCCCAAGAGAGGTCAACCAGAAACAACAGCCATTTCGGATCCAAAGCTTAAACCAGGAAGACCCGCCAGTGAGGGTAGGGCTGCCAACCAGGAATATCAAACTATCAGCTGCTTCTTCCCCCACCCCCTTTTCCTTTTCGTCTCTGGACCAGCTGCCAGAATTTTTTGTGCAAAAGCCAGAAGTTTGGGTTCACTGCCAGAATATTTTGAATAAAAATCAGCAGGATTGCATTTAGCGTGCATGCTTGAACGGAGTGACCCGAGTATGAGCACTAAGGAGCTAGACAGCTGAGCTCAAGCCCAAGCACACCACTTCACATGACAGACGGCAGAACATATGAGTGTGCTTCCTCCATAACTGACCCCACAGACTCTCTGGAACAAAGCAGGACCAGGGGATGGTGGCATACCAAACAGCAACTTGGCAATAGCAGCTATAGGGATTGCTGATGCACGTACTTCCCTACACAACTCTACCATGCAACACACACATGCTCAGCTCACTGTATCTGCTAGGGCAGGGTTGGGGAACCGCAGGCCTCGGGACCAATTATGGCCCCCCAGGCCTCCATTGGCCCTTGGAAGTCTCCCCAGGCTACACCTCAAGTGTTTTTGCCTGGCTGGAATATGTCCTGGAATATGCCTCTTGCTTGTCTGGATGGAGGAGAGAGAGGGGTGTCTAGCCAACTCTGCCCACTTTTGCCTCTGGCCCCACCTGCCATTGGCATGTGGACCCCAGAAGGTTGCCCAGAAGGAAATGTGGTCCTTGGGCTGCAAGTCTCTACTCCTTGCTCTGTCCCCCTGGTCTGAGGATGTTACAAGGTATCAGATGTTGGCAATCCTAAGCAAAGGAGCTGTGCAGAGCTCTCCCCAATATTAGGCCAATAGCCCTGCCTAACGGGGAGGAGGAAGAGACAATAATGTTTTTGCATGGTAGAAAATTGCAGAGAAGTTGCAAATAACCTTGCACTGATTCATCAACCCACCACCCCTTTATAGAAGGACATGCATATAAGCACCCATCTTTTTGCTTCTTATTCTTTTTTAAAGCAGCAACTGTTAAAACCAACCCTCTCAGGACAGGGCATATATATTTTTAGAACTTGTGATGGGCACTATCCAAGTGGACGACCCTCACAGTGAAATGTATACAGGCCTGCTACAACATCAGCTGAAGGCCAGCTTTTCCAAAGGACAGCTTGAAGCAGCACAAAAAACCCACAAAACTGATTTGACCAAAGATCATGGGAGGACACACAAAAAAACGAGCATGTGTGCCGTGGGCAATGACACCTCTACAACACCGCCTCCAGCTCTTTGAAAAGCTAGCTGCTATGCGCAGCCTCAGTCCTTTGTAGCTTACTGTCCTCATTGCTGACTGCCAACAGCCTGACAACCCACCCTCAAAGTTCCTGGGGCCCACCATTTTGAAAACACTGGGACTGACAGCAGTTTGGATTTGTGCTCCAAATGTGACTTTTGCAGGCTCCCTGCCAATCTGTTGTCTCCAGGTGCCATTATGACATGCAGGACAGAATAGTGGGTCAGGGTGGGGAGGTGAGGATGGAGTGTATAGGCTAAAATGGTGCCAAAGTCAGGGGTGCCTGGATTTGTATTTAGGTAGAAGCATATTTGCTGATATATTGCCCTTTGCAGGGGTGAGGGAGGTATGGATGGACAAGGCTGGGTGGACATTGATGCATTTATTAAATTTATATCCCACCTTTCCTTCCAAAGGAGCTCAGGAGGTCAAACACATACACAATGGGTTTTTGTTTAAAGGCATTCTCAAACAGTTATAGTTAAAAACATGATTTCACCCAGTGATCTCAGGCTTGCCACCAGAGCCGGATTTAGATGAAGCGAGGCCCTAGGCTATTCCACTTGTGAGGCCCCTCCCCATTCCCCACCCTCACAACTAGAAGAAAATGGCAGAGTGTTATAAACAAAATTGAGTGAAGCCAAGGATGATGACAGGTATTTAAAATTCTGCAAATCACAATTTCTCCTCTAAAGGACATAAGATATTATTGTTAAATACCATGGTGATTTTTAAAAAATGCATAAAATTAACACTGAAAAACTTTTGCAATAACTGAACTTTGTAAACCTTTTGTGGAATAAGTTGTAATGTTATTCTTAAAAAAATGAAGGCCTGGCCAGGGCAAAGGCCTCTTATATACGTGCTGGGATTGACAAGACACCTGACCCTCACCTGAATCTCATAACTCTCCTGACAGGCCATTTGGTCTGCAGCCACAGTGTGGAAATAAAGGATGATATTGCCCACCAGATACCAGGCACTCTGCTATTCAAATTAGGCCTCTGTGTTTTTGTTACAAATCCCCTTCTCAATTAAGTAATCAATTTTAATCTAGAATTTAAATTCTCAAAACTTTCTTATTTGTTAATTCGAGCAAGTACACTACTGCTCCCACTTCATTACAAACAGTATTTCTACCTGCAACACACTTGAGCAAACCTGCTTCTCTTCCTTTCACAGATATTTTGTTGCCATTTGCAACTATAGCTGCCTCTGGTTATCATTTAACTCTTTGGGGAAATAATTAGCATCTCATGTCAAGTGCATGGAAGTTGCCGAACCAATTAACCAACTACCGGTAGAAGGATTACCGTTAATAGCACCAGTTTTCCTGTAACTTGATCTTACTGGATAGTTTTGATGAACTGCAAAAGCATTTTTAGTTTGCTTTATGTTGTCACCCTGGAACTTTCCTTTATTAGTGTCACTTTGTTTTGTACGATTCCTTATAAATGAAGGAAAACAGCTTTTCTGCTTGTATATGTTGATAATATAATTTTGGTTACTGAAAACAAACAAGATTGTACAAAAACAAGATTGGACGCAGGCCTGGCCAGGACATAGGCATCCTGACTGTGACAAAGGTGATCTGTGTGCTTGCTTGCTTGCTTGCTGGCTGGCTGGCTGGCTGGCTGGCTTGCTTAACAGCTGTTGGGAACTTCAAGGTCCCTGCTCTCCCTTCTTATGGTATTTGTAATGGACCTGGAGACTCCAATAGAAAGCATTCCATGTCAAGAAGGAGGGCAAGTGGGCACCATATCAAATGACAGGGCAGGAGCTACATGGAGCAGGGCCTTTTCACTGGTGGTGCCCATTGTATGCCTCCCTCTTCCCAGACCTGTTCTCTATTGGCCTGTATTTTGGAGCTTTATAATTTAGGAAGACTGGAAGAACTGGTTGGCAAGTCTTATCAGTCACTGACGTATGAGCGGATTTTATTTGTTGTTATTCTGGGGTTCTGGTGCACCAGGGTTTACACCAGCATAATAGAGCTGGCCAGGATGCCAGAAGGGATACAATTTATGAGCTTTCTCCATTATCTGCACAGCAGGGGGTGTTCAGTCAGCAGTGCAAAGGCTGAGCTGAAGCATTCCCTGCTGGTTACCTGCTTTCAGCAATAGGGGTCACTGTTTGGTAGTACCCAATTGGTTAGCTGTCAGATTCTAGAGCTCGCTATTGGTGGCTCTTAGGTAATTCACAAAATACAGAGTCCATTCATAAAACACAGTGTTCATTCATAAAGCAGTAACATAAATCTCCATTGCTACATATTGGGTGTATCTTTCAGCAGTTGAACGTACAGGTTTATGGCCATGCTGTGAATAAAAGGTGGTTGGGCTCATTGTCTCGGGGTTTGGGGGGGGAGAAGTGACAAAACTGATTTCCAGCAAGTGCCCCCCTTTATTTCCACAACAAGTCCTTGAGTCTGTACTCTGAATAATAACACCAGGGACTTAGAAGGTGCAGGGCTTGTCAGTCTCATCAGGGGTGACCTTAAGGCAATTGGAGCAATTTGGCCAAATTGGGCCCCACGGGCCGCCCAAAGGGCCCCCCTGTACCAGGGCAATCTAGAAGGATTTTATTTATATCTATAAGATTTTGCAGACTTTGACTGTGAACTGGGCCCTACAAAAAAAAAATTCAAGTTGCGCCCCACTGCTTCAAATTGAGCCCCACTGGCAAGCCCTGAGTCTCATAGTTGCTGGGTCTGAGTTGCCCTGCCCTCACATGAAGTCTTGGGTTTGCAATTTTGGGAGAGGGGAGGTTGCCTGCTGGGGAGCGGGCTGGTGAGGCCCCCTAGATTTAGAGGCCCTAGGCTTCATCCTACTTAGCCTATACATAAATCCGGCACTACTTGCCAGGGCCAGTATTCTTCAGCCACCAAATGGTACACAGGAAAGTTTTCATTTTCCTCCTGAAAGCTGATCATGATGGAGATGGATCCACCTTGCTAAGTAGGGCATCCCACAACTGGGGACCACCACTGAAAAGACCCTGCCACCAACTGGGCAGTCCCTGGTAGCAGCAGCATCAACATCAGCTCACTTGCTGACCATAAAGACCAAAATGGCCGATATTAGGAAAGGTCCTCTTTTATGTGCTTGGGTCCCAAGCTATTAAAAAAAAAATATGCTAGTACTAACACCTTGATTGGGTCTGGTAGCTCACTGGCAGGCTTTGCAGTGCTTTCAGGACCAGTGTGTCACATGGTTCCATCGGGCTGCCCCACTTAGCAGGCCATCTTCAAGGGCAGTTCCACATAGCGCACATTACAGCAGACTGGGCAGGAAGTCACTAGAGCATGAGCAACTGAGGTCAGGATATCCCAGTCCAGGGATGGCTGTAGATGGGGAACCAGCCTGAGCTGGGCATAAGCACTCCAAGCCACAGGAGCTGCTTGAGACTCCAGTGACAAGTCCGACCCACCCTTGCATGACCCACCCAGCTTCATGAATGGATTCCATCCTCTCACCAGCTCACTGTTCCACCACTCACCAAGAGGTTGGGTTAGCCACATACACCCTCTCGCTGCAGTCGGGAACTGCTGAGACAGGCCTGGTCGGCCCCTCTAGGAAGCCAAGCTCTTTGGCAAAGCCAAACCGCCCTGCAAATGTACCACAGGTAGAGACTGCAGGCAATCAATAGATGTTAAAATTCACCACTCGATCTCTACCTGGGCAGATGATCCAAGCATCTCCTCTCTATGCTGATGCTGGGGATAGGTGCATGCTCTGCAAAGCCAAAGAAGGGCAAAGGCTCAAGGGTGTGCGCGCCAAAAGCTTGTGGCAACAGCTTCCATTTTCCTTTGTGCTTTGTTGCTTAGCAGCCTTGGCAGGTTTCGCCTCTTTCAAGGCTGCTTGTGAATTACAGTGTTAAAGATGGAAAAGCGGCAGAAGGAGAAAAGATCTGCATGCAAATTTGAATCTGGACCTGGAAGGAAATATAACCCTGTTTCTAGATCACAATCTATATCCAGCCACTGCTTGTCAGTGAGGAGTTGGTGAATGTGGGGATGGGCTTGGCTTCTGGAGAGGGCAGCACTGGATGTTCCCCTAGTAGTTCTGGATTCTATGATAATAACACTTCTGTATCTCTCATGCCATTTTAAAAGAAATTGAAACAGGAAGTCCACTGTCCACCCACAATGCAACCACAAAGCACTTCATGAGTTCCTGCTTCGTTTTGGGGTGCCTCAGACCATTCCCTCTTTGCCTCTGACAAATGCACAATCTCTTCAAACCATTCACTTTGGTTTAAGATTTGGGATTCATCCAAATCCACTACCCACCCATTGTATTAATTAACACATTTTTGTATAGTTTAGTTGTTACTGCTGATATACTTAGTAAATTGTTGTTGTTGTTGTGTTATGCTATGTTTTTATACTGTAAATCACCCTGTGATCTTTGGATGAAGGGCAGTATATAAATTTAATAAATAATAATAGTTGGTATACAACTACTAACAGTGTTTGAAATAAAGCCAGTCCACTTCACTTTAAATGTGTTTTTGTGTGTGAGAGAGTGTTACTAAAATGGTATGCTTAAACATATTACTATTAATTTCATATTTGAAATCATTATTTCCCCCCATTTCATCATATTAACATTATGTGTCCGGATCATACTTACTGGGGGTCCACTAACTGGGAATAGCGAGTGTCTATTTTGACACACAACTATTTTTTAAAAAGCAATTAGTTTGGTAGCTGTGCAGAGAGGATGCTATAAAGAGATGAAAGATTTGCCTTGAGATTTGGATTAAAAATCAACTCTGGATTTTAATTTAGATTGTTCATCATTTAGGCCTATAATGGATAGTTCTTTGGATCATTGTCTGCATCCACATCCAAGAACGATTTCCACCCTGCTCCTCCTGTTCACAGAAGCTATCACTGCAGGATGCAGTGGGTTGGCACTAAGAAACTGACAACCAATCTCTGCTTGCTTCTGGTACGCAAATCACACAGAGATCGTTACTACCGGTAGTACCAAAACACTCACTTAGTCACCCATTCTATCAGTACATTGGCTGCAAACACACCACACATTTAAAGCACATTTTCCACCCCATCACCATCCTAGGAAGTGACTGGAGCAGGGGAGTAAACCATAATAGTATTGCCATTATACACAAAAGCACCTACTGTTGCTTTTAGACCAGTTCCAGCAGCTACTGGTTGACTGACTTCTGGCATGACTGCAATCATGATTTCATATGTGTGAAAATATGTCATGCAAATTGGCCATCCACAAAACTTGCTTGTAGCTCATTATGATGTACTTCTGTTCATGATGTTATTAATAACTTGCTTCTGTTAACTATACAAAAAAGGCATGTTGACTATATAAGGGGGGGGGGGAATCTTCCCTTCTGTTCCCTTCACCTATCTTCCTACAGTAAATGTTGCAAGGCCAGTGCAAACACAGATTTAGTTGGTTGGCTAAGCTGGTTAAGTTCCTTCATGGGAGCAATTTGTGGTTCTCATTCACAGTTACGTTATGTGCATTGCTTGTGCAAGCAGTTACTCTCCCATTGGGAGCTTTGCAAACTGTGGCTTCCCACATATTTTCAGTTCCACACTGAGACCACATTTGCATAAGAGATTGCCCGAGAACTATTGGTTCTTAGAAAGGATGTCATGTTGGAATTCTAGAGAAATGAGGGTAGAGGAATAATCTTGCTAAACACACACACACACACACACACACACACACACACACACACACACTTTCAGGTCCCTTAGATGTGGGGTTGAACTATGATCTGCTTCTGGGTCCCTCCTGTCCTGCTGGCTCAAATGGATGCATCCTTCGTCTAAGGGAGGATTGTAGCTGAGGTTGGCCTGGTCACAGGCAGTTCTGCCAGTTCTGGGAACAAAGCGCTTCTCCTATGACAACACAACGAAGCAAGTGTGAAAATAGCCTGTTCTAGTAATATTAAGGGCAAGCAAAATTAAGTTAGCTAGAGATGTGTTTTAAATTAAAGAGCCCTTTGTTTTACTGCCCCAAAAGCTTTCCTGCCTCTTGTAAACAAACTCTTTGCTTGAGAGAAAATGTCTGTTCTGTGAATACGCAGGAAGTAGTTGGCCTGCCAGGAGCATGTTCTTGGTTGCCTAGTACTGCTCTGCTCAGGTAAATGTTTAAAGGAAAAGTCTCTCTTTAAAATTAGAAACATGTGTAGAAAATACATTCAGAGTCATCGCCAAGTTACTGATTTTACTGACCACTAATGGAAAAACTCTTTTCAAAATGGAGAGAATGGCTGAGCTAAGAGTATGTCCACATTAACAGCTTAAAACGCAGCAAGGTCATCCCCCCCCCCCCCCGGCTGCATTTTAAGCTGTATTTGTGCAATGGTTTTTGCATAAGCCAGAAAGTGCTAGGACTGGAGAGGGAAAAGGAAGAGCTGCTCATGAAAATTAACAAGCCAAGCCCATGACTCCACTCGATTTAGCAAAATAATCTCCCCACCCCCCCACCAGACTTCAAAATGATAGCTAAGGGGGTCATCTCACAAAGCAGGGGTCTGGCTCTCCATCAGTTGAGCATTGAGGACAGATACTTGGGAGGATGGAGATCTGAGAAATGTTGCACTCTCACGTAATATAGTGATTTCCTGCTATTTTGTGTGTGCTCCATTTAACCAAGGACCAACTTTTATTTTAGTTTTGCTCTGCAGATGTTGCCAAAAATGGCCTCTCTATGAAGTGATATTTGGAGAGGCCCATCATGTGGTGTGGTGCGAGAGATATGAAGGCCTGAGGAGGAAATAGAGGGGGGGATGGGAGGAAAAATATTTGTTCAAGGTGTGAAATGGAAAAACTCAAAACTTGGGGTGAGAAAACTGTTGTATAAAACATTTTCTCTTTCAGAATGAGGAGTGAAATATTTCTTAAGGCAGAGTTTGAAAATAATACTCTTACAGCTAATTCTCTCTGTTGCAAATGTGTTCTTAGAACCAATATTTTACTTTTTATTTTATTTATTTAAATATTTGTATATTGCTAGTCATAAAAAATATCAAAGCAATTTGCAGCAAATCTACTTATATACAAAAAAAACCATGTACAAATTTAAAATCAGAGATCAACTAACAATTACAGATAGATATTTTCTTAATTGCCTGCATAAGCTTGCTGGCATAGAAAATTTATCAGCAGGCATTTACAGAATAAAACAGAAGGCGCCTGCTGAATCTCAATTGGCAGAGCATTTCACAGGACTGGGGTGATGACACTAAAGGCTCAGTTTCTTGCTGCTGTCAGATGAGCCTCGCCAAGTCGGGGGACGACCAACAGTGCTCCTGCTGATGTTCTCACTTATCAAATTGGGATATGAGACTGTAAGCTGTCCGTAAAGTACCCTGTACCTAAGTTCCTCGGGGCTTTGTAAATTAATACACCCTTGCTCAGTAGTAGATGAGCAGCCAGTGCAGATGTTTTATAATCTGCAAAGGTAGCATAGGATTTGTCCTTTTTATGTTATTGCAGAATGAGCAAAATGAGTCAATTAATGTTCTCTTTATTTTGTTGATGTGTTTTGCATTTTTTTTAAATGTGCATGCATTTATGATTGTAAATCATTTTGAGACATTTTTGTAGTAAGCAGTGAGTAAACGTAACAACAATAACAACGACAACAACAGAGATTCAGCGGGTGCCTTCTGTGCCAACTTTTAAATGCCTGATGAAAACTTCTCTGTGACCTATGCAGGCAATTAAAAGAACATCCCCTACAATGGTCTACTGATGTTTGTTTTTTATTTATTTTTGTTTTTAACTTGTTCTTAACTTAATATGATTCCATTCTCTGGTTTTATGTTGTAAACTGCTGTGATACATTTTTATGATACAGAGGCATATGAATATTTTTTTTATAAATAAAATGATACAACTCCTAACCGTGTGCTACCATTGACCAACCATGCTGGCTAGAGAGCCGGAGTCCAAAAACATCTGGATGGCCACCACCTTGGCTATCCATAAGTGAAAGAACAGGGTTTTCCATTCTTGAATGCAATGTATAGATCCTCCTCAAAACTTTCTGGGCCACCTATTTATTTATACAGCACCAAATCTCACCAGGTTAACACTGCTTGTTATGTAACAGCATCACTTTAAGGTTGCTGGTTTCACCCCAACCCCTTGAAGTAGGGTTGCCATATTTCAAAAAGCTGGGGGGGGGTCAAAGTTGTTTAGCTTTTTTAGTTTTGGCCAAAGTTGTTTAGCTCAAGAAAGAGAAATTTTTGAGCTATTTTAAAGAAACTTTGCCAAAATCTAGACTTCTGACATCAGTTGCCATATGTCCGGATGTTCCCAGACATTTAAGCGATTATCACCCACCCAGACTGAATGCATCTGGCTATGTCCAGGAAATTTCGGACATATAGAAACCCTAGTGGAAGAGTTCTGTGTAAAGTGAAATTTTGCTCTTGAACATCAGTTGTTCCAGCAAGTGGCACAATCTAACATGGGGCACTTCCAGATTGTCACTATTTTCAGGTGGGATTCAGTCACGTACTGGCTAATTCAGGTTGCACAATTTATCTGGCACTTTTGTACAACAAATCTGTTTCCCCTCTCCCCAAAATCAGACTTTTTACAATAAGAAAAGTGACAGGGAAACAAGCAGGAGAGTGGGATAGGGGTGGAAGTTTTTTTTGGCCAATATTGAATTCAGTTCTCCACATTTCTGCAGCAATTTGTAATTAAAAAAAGAAACCCTCGCGAAAATTAATCACCATTTGAGTGTGAATTTCTCCCAATAACACATTTTTGTATGTGGTTTTGACAAATTTACCTATTATTACAAGCAAGTTTCCCAATATAATGCATTTTTGCATGTTATTTTCACTAAAAATATACTTTTTATGTCCACGTCCCCTAATATATGCATTTTTGTAAAATTTTGGGTTGCGGAACTGCATCACAACATTTGGATCCGCGTAAATTTGAAAGGAGGGCTGTGTTTCGGTTCTCATACTGTTTCAGAAAGTGCAAATCTGATACAATCACCTTAAAGCGTGAACTGAATCAATTTTCTCCCACATCCCTCATGTGGGATAACAATTGCTTTGACGCAACATCACATAACATTGGCCAGTATGGTGAAGGATGGTTACAGCGATGGACTAGGACCTGGGAGGCCAGGGTTCAAATCCCCACTCGGTCATGAAGTTCACTGGGTGACCGTGGGCTAGCCACTGTCTCTTAGTCTAACCTACCTCACAGGGTTGTCATGAGGATAAAATGGGGAGGACGAAAACCCATGTAAGCAACCTTGAGCTCCACGCTGTAAACAAATCAGAATGACTGTTCAATATATAACCATTGCCATCTGACCTTCCTGCATACTTTGTGAAAGCAAGTAAGGACAAATGCTCAATAAACAGATTGCCTGGAAGCAACCTTCATCTGTTGTTTTCGTTCTCAGACCTTGGTCTTACAGTCTCACATGGATTGGCAAGGGCAGAAACTATCCATTCTTCGTACTCTGACTGGGTGGGCCAGTGTTGGAGCCCAAATTGTGTGTGAGCTTCCCATAGGCATCTGGTTGACCACTGTGAGAATAGAGTATTGGACTGGATAGGTCTTTGGTCTAATCCAGCAGGGCTCTTCTGAAGTTCTTAAATACCACTCCCCACCCCTACAAGGGATGGGGAATGGCATTTAAGGGGAATGGCTTTAAAAAGTATTACTGCACCATGCAGACACGGATTCTTGGTTTCATTAATTCCCTCCTCACCACCACCCTTTCATGGTGCCTCTGGAAGGAAGTCGCTTCACCCTGATACATTGCTCTGGTGTGAGTAAAACAGTACCTGGAACCAAGGGCGACAAGGTCCCATGATTTGCTGAAAAGTGTCTTGGTCACATTTCTGACCAAAAAATGTGGAAGGCTGTAAATCAAGACTAACACTGAGTAGAATCAGCCAGGGCAGTCCAGAGCTGAACTAATGCAGAGCTTGTGTGCATGTCAAGACTGAAAGGCAATAGCAGATCTACAGGAAGTCCAGGGCGTAGATCGCAAGGCAGGGAGGCTACAGCTGGATAAAGGATAATGTCGAAGAAGGGGGAGGGATTCAGGTCTGGAATCGCGGGGAGCAGCTGGCTTGGAGTGAGCGCATTTGCAGCATTGGATCTGCTTGGGCTTGGGAGGGGCAGAGGTTGGAAGTAAACAAGGACAAATTGTAGCACAAGGCTAGCATGGAAGAGTGGAAGAGAAAGCAGAATGCTGTACCAGCTTCATCCCCCAGACAGTGTTTACCTTGAGCAAACATCCCCCATCCCTGGGGAAATAACCAGAGCAGGGAGGGCCCAGCACAGCTCAGAGCCAGCAAAGCCCCTAATCCCCCAGCACACGGTGCACAGGTGCCGAAGGCGGGGAGGAAGGAACCAGGCTAAGCCTTAGCAAATGACAACTGCATGTGTGTGTGTGAATGATGCATGAACACTGAATTAAGCTCTGTGGGGCCAATGACGATCTGTTCTATAGGAATTTGCTAAAGTGGGGTTGTCAGCTCCACAGGGCAATATGGAGGCATGAGGTCAGTGTTAGTTCTACGGCATCTGTCGAGTAAGTGTATCTGTTTGTGTGGTTCTGTGGAATTGTCCGTTGTTCACCCCAAAGAGTTTAAGGAAGCCTGCAAACTCCATATGGGGCTATGTGTGCACCTACTTTCTAGCAGGAGGGACAGCAAGAGCAGGTGAACTTTGCAGAAAGGAAGGAGTGATCAGAGCAGCAAAGAAAGTGTGGGGCTAAGGTCTGAAGAAGCAGGGAGCAGCTGGTATGGTAAAGGAAGATAAGCAATAACATATAATCAGGGTGAATAAAAGCTATAAATGTAAGGGCTAGATACTTGGAACTGATGTAGACAGTGCAGAGCCCTACAGCATAGGAGCAGGAGAGAACAATGAATTTAGCAGAACAGGAGAGGTGGGGAGACTTGGCAGCCAGACCAGCAAGGAGGAGGTTACTGTAATATAGATAAGACATGACTGGAGCATAGGCAAGGTTTAGCTCTAGAAAGGCTGTTCATGAAGTGGCTGAAAAGGGAGAAGTAGCAGGATTTGCGACTACTTGGATGTGAGAAAATGACAAAGTAGAGTCAAAGATGACCCCAAGGTTGCAAGTGGGTGGATAACAGTATATCCAGCTGTGCCAGACAAGTGTAGGAGCAGGGAAGGTTTGGGTGGAAAGATTAAGAGCCCTGGGCTCACAGGTCTGGTTAATATATAAGACATAGTCTGGTATAAGCTGCATTCAGAGTAGAAGTATGCTTTGATTTATTTGGCCTGAGCACCAAGGTGAATGCAACATTTCTGCCCTGCCTGCTCCATCCTTAGCTCAGGTTAAGGTTCCTGCTTTCCAGGTGGCACAAATTCATAACAATTTGCAAAGATTATGTCCCCCTTTGCTGGGAAGTAGCAAATGACCACCAGACCTGACCTAATAAGTGCTAATCCCTTGACCTCTCTACTGGTTCAGGCTAAACTTTGATGAGAATGTCCTGATTTAAAAACAAAACAAAAACCTGGAAGCTGCTTCTAAAAACCATACTGATATGTGATCTCATCTTATCCTGGAACTAGTAGAAGTTAGCCCGTTGACTAACGGGCTCTAGAGGAAGAGGAGGCAGCAGGCGGCAGAGCGGCTCGCGGGGCGCCGGCGCGCCCTGCTCCCGGCCCCCGCTTCTTCCTCCCTCCCTCCCTCCCTCTGTTCTTCCTTCCTTCCTGCCGGGCTGCAGGCTCGAGGCAGCAGCTCCTCTTCCTGGGGCAAAATCGCCCCTCTCGCAGCCCAGCCTCAGGCTCCCCGCAGGCGGCACGCTCTTGCCGGGCGCCGCTTTCTCCGGGGTTCTCCCCCAGTTCGCCTCGCCGGACTCCGCCGCCCGAGGCGCTGGGAAGCGCGAGGCGCGCGCAGAGCCGCTGAAGCCGCTGGCAGCGGCGGGAGCCGAGGCGCGGAGGCGGCCGGCGGCGGGAGTGGCGCTTTACGCCGCTCCCCCCCCTCTCCGGCCCCGACGCCGCCCCCCTGACCAGCAGAAACCTCAGGGCGGCCGGAAGTGGAGGAGGCTCCGGTCAAGGCGGCGGCGCTGCCCCAAATGACACCGCGCTTGCGCCGCCGCTGACTTCCGGACACGCCCCCCTCTCCAATCCCTGCTCCAATCCCTGCTTTCCTGTGTGACATGCGCAGAACCCACTTCCGTGACACACGGAAAAGCAGGGACAATAGAAGATTATTATATAGGATATCTCTTTCATAAAAGCACATTTCCTGACACCTTTGCCCTCCTACAGTCTTGGTGCTACTTCCAGAGAACCTATTTCTTGAGCATTCATCCTGATTTGCTTGCACAAAGCTTAGACAGAGGTTAGTTTATGTCTGGTCTTTATTAGCATTCGTCTTGATCTACTTGCAGGATGTTTCAATGCATTTCCCTGTCACTTTTCTAACTGCAAAAAGTCTGTTGTATTTTTTAAAGTGCATTTGTTGTACTTTGGGACAAAGCACTATAATCCACTTTAATTTTGCAAACCTAAATTTTGCAAGTGACAGTCTGGGTGCATGTATCCACGTTTTGAGAGGGTGGCCTATATGGCTCCTGAAGCCCCTTAAAAGAAGGCAGGGTTAGAACTCAGCATATTCTTGCACACAGATGGACCAAGTTCAGTCTCTGATGCACTGATGGCAGCCGGTCTCTGCTAAACTATCTACCCAGCCTTATTATTCTTGCCAAGTAAAGTCATGCCCACGAGCAATTGTGTGAGCAGCTCCACCTCAGATGCTGCCCTCCTGGTGCAGCTCTTGCTGATGAGGTGAAATTAATAATAAACAAAAAATCAAATATCCTATGCATGCAATCAGTTCCCACACTCAAATATGCCACTTTCCAGTAGCAGCAGAAAGGGAGGTTTTTATTGGATGCTGCCATAAACAGACCTGAGCAAAGGGCTGCAAATTTAGTAACTACTGATGAGCCCATCCTGGGTTCTCATAGTGAACTATATGGCTCACAAGGCACAGAAGGAGCAATTGGTTCCATTTCTGTAAATGATGTTTTAGATCTTTTGGAGCATAGGAAGGCCTTTACTTTTTCTCTCTCCCTTTAATTCCTCTCCTGTGCTTTGATTGGGAATTGTCGGCATCTCACACCTCTGGGAGCTCATTATCTCACTAATTCAAATCAAATAGGCAGGGAAAAAACACAACGCAGAAATCCTAATCTATTTTTTTAAATAAAATAAAAAGAACCTCAAGCCCCTTAATGAGATTTTTACTCTTGGCAAAGTCCCTCAAGGACAAATTCACACACCATTGTGCTTTCAACGGGAATGAGACTGTTAAAACACAATCGTAATAATTAATAACAAATAGCAATAATTACTGAGCAGACCAATGATGGCAGATAGCCTATATTTTCAACATCAGTGACCATTTATGGCAGGGCTGCTAACACTCATCATTTTTTACTAAACCCCAGGAATTGATTAATAATTGTAATTGGCTATTACGGAAATATGTAAGATTGCTGATAACTATATGCACAATGAAAATAATTACCACTTTCTTCTATGCGAATTAATTATGATAATCCATAATTGTATGTGTTGGTAATCATTATTAACACCTGTAGTGACTGAGGTTGCAGTGACAGGGATCACCAGGTGGTGCTGTTGCGACCTTCTTCTCGCTAAGGGTTCATGATTGTTAATGGGCAAGCAAGTTTCTACTCATGTGTGATGTCAGGTGGTTTGGGATTAGGCAGGGCAGGATTTACAGTTGTGCTAAAGATGCTGCAGAGCAGGTAAAGTTGTGAGGATTCAGCCTGGAGATCACAACTTTACACTGGAATGCAGCGCCTATACTGGGAGAGGTTGCTGCTGCTGATCTCTCATCTCATTGCTTCTTGGGTCCTACTGCTTACCTTCCTCACCCATCTGCTACAGGGCAAAACTGAAGCCCCGCCTGCTTCAACAGAGGAGTAAGGAAAATGAGCAATGGTGTCTGGAAAGGAAAGAAGTGGGAAGTACTTCTGCAGCAATTTCCCCCACTACATTTACAGACAAAGGTGTGTTCTCCAGAGGACACCATATCTTGCTGACTTTACATAATTCTGAATCCTGCCCTGCATAATACAAAACCAGTTCCCATAACCGCCATCCATAACCAATTGCCACCACTGGAATAATCCAAATCTTACTACTTTTGCATAAAAGTAGAAATTCCAGCTTGCTGTTTCCAGGTTATGACCTTGCAACCCTCAAGTACGGAACTTGGCATTTCTTAAAGTCATTCTTATTAGCTGGGAGTTTCTCCAGTTCCACCTTTAGTTCTGTTGCTACCACTAATGGGATTCTCTGCATGCAACTCAAAAGGAAAGGATGGCCCATGCTCCCACTTTTCAGAATGCCCATTAGCACAAACAGCATAAGAAGAAGGAAGCAGTTGCTTGTGTTTGAGGACTTCCCCTGGGTTTGTCCACCTTTGCGTGTGGACAGAAGACCAAAGGTCATATAATGATCAGAGCTCTATAGAGCTGTGATCCAGACTTCCTAGATGAAACCAACCAATAGCATCCTGTCCCTTGTGCTACTGGTAGTAAGAGTCTCACCACCGATGGTTTCCTTGCTGAAAGGTGAAGGGGAGCTATACCTTTGCTGAAGGACTGTAGCTCAGCAATAGAGCACAGGAGGTCCCAGTTCATGGTATCTCTAGGTAGGGCTGGGGAAACCTTGTGCCTGAAGCCCTGGAAAGCTACTGCCAGTGAGTATAGACAATACTGTACTGAACTAGGTGGACCAGTGGTTTCACTCTGGATTCATCTATGCTGTTGTTTAATGTGGACAGTAAGCTTTCTGTGCCTCCATTAATTATCTGATGTCCATATGATGTTCCCTTCCAAATCACTGCCACTCTTTCCCCTCCCTCAGTCTAGATTTTCTCATACATTTTCTTTTCCGGAGTATCTCTGGTGTGAGAAAATCCAGACTGAGGGGTCGACTGCCCAAGGACTAGCCCTAGGAAACACCAGAGACAGGAGCTTGTTTAAAACTATACACAAGAAGAGTTAATTCTAAACATTCCTCCCTCTTGCTCTACATGCAAACAATATGTTTAGCCATAATTTCCTTGGACCACAGAAATTATCTAGTCCAACTCCCTTAGTCAATCCTAGTCAATCCTCGGCAGCTCCAGGTAGAGCCGGGAATGTCCCCACTATGAAACCCCGCAGACCTGGTGCTAGTCACTGTGGGGAATATAGAAATAGATGGGTCAATGGTCTGTGTACACACTTCAGTCTTTGAAGCATTGCACTTTGGGATTGTCTAAAAGCACTTTTGGAGACATCGCTTTTAAAGAGTGAAACATTAGTGAAACTTAGGCAACAACTCTCTAAAGATGGAAATATTAGTGTGTAATATTCCTATGTATACCGATATACAGGAAAAATATTATTAAAAAGCAACCTTGATTATCATCAAACCGTTCTGCCAAAAGTGCTAAATCCAGATTAAATGGGGAAATAATACAGGGCAGCATTTTCATGAGGATGCTCCACTAAACTTGCTCACATTAGCAGGATCAAGTCCACAATAAACTGCTGTGTTGAAGTGTCCTAAGCATCAGGACTTTTTTCAGAGTAAATATACAGAAGATCAGGCAGCAAATGCTGCAAACCAGGCATGTGTGGTCTTTGCTGGACAGAGTCCAAGATGAAGTTAACGCTGCATTATAGGGGTGCTGGACCCAAGCAGGGATCCAGGAGGGAACTGAATATCCCTCAAGGTCATATACCGGTAGTGCAGAACACACATCATAGTGAAGGGAGATCAGCTCATGGAGGCAGCAGCTGGGCTCCTTGGGATTTATGAGGAGGGAAATGGGCATGCAGGTGCAGCAGGATAGGAGAAAGGAACATCTAGTTAGGCTGGAGAAGGAGAACAGGAGAAGCGGAGCAGAGCAGCCATGCAGAGGAGTATAGGGCCAAAGCACATGGCAGCAGAACAAGCATCCGGGTCAGGACTGCTGCCAAATGGCTATAAAGTGAAAGGTGAGAGTGATTTAAGGTGCATTAGAGGTGGGCAGGAGGGTAGTGCTAAACAGCTGCATTTTAAAAGCCATTTTTCTCCGGATGAGGCTAAGAGATCAAAACCTTAAATATTTGTTGCTGCTGCTGTTGGAGAAGAAGCATAGACACAGGAAAGGTTCAGCAATAAAAGAATTCAATAAAATGTACATGTAACAAATGTGCATCACTAAAATTGGTAATGCATCCCTCTGCAACAACCTTACAGCCTTACACATTCGATTTAAGCTCCACCGAGTTCAGTTGCAGTTCTTCCCAAGTAACGTGCATAGGATTGCACCCTTGGTATGAATGGCTTGTATCCAGTGTTGGTCCTACTCAGAGTAAACCCACTGAAATTAATGGCCATGACTAGCTCAAGTTCATGAATTTCTGTGGTCTACTCTGAGTGGAACTTAGTTGAATACAAGTCTATGTTTCCACCCTCCCCACTGTCTGAAAGCAATCAGTGCCCTAAATGTCCCTACTGCTCCAGGGAATTATATGTAACACACTTGTGTCAAAAGGAAAGTGGTGGGAAAACAGCCCCAAATGTCACACAATGAAGGCCTGAGCAGTCTTTGTGCAAGGAGATAAGCGAAGCACTATTCTTGTTACCTACTCATTTGTTTCTCTAGGACAATAAGACACATGTCTTCCAGCTCTCAGTACAAGATTAGTGGGGCAGGACTGGAGACTCAACCTACATGTTTCTGCAGAGTCACCCTATGCTCTACAAAGCACATGCTGCAATTATTGATATCCATGGAGCCTAATGTTGGTAGCAGTACTCAGACAGCCACTATGGCTATTCTTAGAGTAGAAAAGGAAAGCAGGCAAACAAACAAAAAACAACACTACTCTCACAATCCCAGCTGACAGTGATGGTGGGGAACTAGCTTCTCTGTCATCTTCCTGATGACATGTTTATTGAGCACAAAGTTTGCAGGGAGGTTAGACAACATCAGCTATTATTGAGCATTCATTCTGATTTGTTTGCAGGGAAGTTAGACAATGTTGCATCAAGCATGTGTTACCCCCACCCCACAATGCTACTCAGGGTATATGCACATATGTTTCTGTGTTTGCTATGTGGTGTGTTTGAGTTCTGCTTGCTGCCAGATCGCCATACCACCAAACCAGGAGCCTCTCACATTAAATCCAGAGCAAGAATAATGCAAATGTGCTGTAAATGTTGGGAACTGCTACGAGGAATGGACAGGTACTTGGCATGTCCCAACTATATTTTGTGTTTCTGAGGCATGTGTATTTGTATATATGTGGCAACTGCCTACCAGGACTAGGTAAAGGTAAAGGGACCCCTGACCATTAGGTCCAGTCGCGGATGACTCTGGGGTTGCGGCGCTCATCTCACTCTATAGGCTGAGGGAGCCGGCATTTGTTCGCAGACAGCTTCCAGGTCATGTGGCTAGCATGACTAAGCCGCTTCTGGCGAACCAGAGCAGCGCATGGAAACGCCATTTACCTTCCCGCCAGAGCAGTAGCTATTTATCTACTTGCACTTTTTGGCATGCTTTTGAACTGCTAGGTTGGCAGGAGCAGGGACCGAGCAACAGGAGCTCACCCCGTCGCGGGGACTAGGCATGTACATATAGATGCATGTATATGTACAGCATGGGTGCACCCGCATGTACAGCATGGATATTAGGGTGATCCACGATTGCAGTGTGCATCTGTCTCTCCCTGTGACTCGCTCTAGCGTGCTGGCAGTTCTGGGCTCTATGCACGCGCATGCATGCACACACATCTGCATACCCCTTACTCCAGAAGCCCATTAATAAAAAATGCACTCGCTGCCAGCCAGCCTTAGGCCCCAGCTCGACAGGAACGAGGCTGCTCATGAATATCTCATGGCACCCTTGCTGGTGAAGGGGAAGGACGCTGCGAAGGGGGAGGTCGGCAGCAGGTTAGGATGCTTACGCTCTGCTGAGCCTCATAAATATGGTAATAGCAGGACAGGGACATGGCTCTTGCTGGGAAGATCTGGCCTCACCAGCTTCTTCGGCCCCAACCACCCTCCTTCCTGTACAGACACACACACAGTGTGGGGAGACTCCAAATGGAACAGGTGGAACAGCCGCCTGCTAGATGCCTGTGGCCTCACACAGGGACAAGAAGTCAGGCTACTGGGATGCGTTCCAGGCCCCATGCAATGCGCCATCTCAGCACGTGGCAGCCCCTGTCCCCCTACCGCCTTCACTTGACACATGCCACTCTCTGGCCCTTGAGGGACTGCTGAAGCTAAGCCCCAACTTTGCTTAGAATTATCTACTGGCTTTAGGTCTGGTTTACCCTGGCTGGGGATTCTGATCGCCAACTGGGATGCCAGGCTGATCCCATTATCTTCTCGCTCACTGCCTGGGCTACTTCCTATGTGTTATTCAGCATCAAATTAGCAAAAAGGCAATATGTGAATGAGCTGGCTTACCCAGTGGCTCAAGTACTGAGACTGAAGTGCTGGATATGCCACAGCCGACACAGCCAACAGCAGTCAGAGCTACATGTACATTCTCATGCTGTGAGCATTTACCTGCATTTGCATGCAAATTCATCCTCCCCCAAAATGGCAATCCTACATATTACCTCTCTAGCAGCTGCACGCGGAGTGAATGAGCCATATCAGGTAATTCTTCAGTAGGCAGGGCAACTGAGGCCTAGTGTCTAGAGCAGAGGTAGTCAATGCAGTACCTTCCAGATGTTGCTGGATTACAACTCCCATCATCCCTGCCTGCTGGTCATGCTGGCTGGTGCTGATGGGAGTTGGAGCCAAGAACATCTGGAGTGCTCCAGCCTGGCTACTCCCAGTCCAGAGCAAAACATTTGGCTTAGGTGGCTTGCTGCTCATAACAATGGGTCTCACGTGAGCAAGCTGGAGCTCTGGAAAGCAGCATGAACCTATGGGTATGTGACAGTGGAGGATCAAGGAGAAGGCTTTGTGAGAAATCTGAACAACACTAGGCTCTTGAAAGAACTGGGCAGATCCAAGGCATGGAAGCCGTTCCAACTCAGGAGCAGCCTCAGGAGAAAGGCATGTCAATCATGACAGAAGGCTGCTATGGACTTGGGGATGATAAATGAAGGCGCCATGAGATGCTGAGAGCAAGCAGGGAGTGAGGAATGCCATGGCCACTGTAAAAGGAACCTGAGGCTGGTGCTCTGCACTGTCCTTCCTTACTGAAGCCTCCAAGTGAGGTAAGGTATATGGTGATCATTGCTGGAGGAGCAGGTGGGCAGGGGTGTAACAGTCATGGGAGCCTCAGCCTACTTTGGGCAGGAACCTATCCTTCTGCCATCCCTTTTAATTCCATGAGGAAATTTGTTCATTGCTTTGCTCCAGTTCTTGATTGTCGCAAAGCAAAGAGGCCAGCTAGGCCTAAGTGTGTTCTGCAGGAGGAGGCCTGCAGAATCCAACCTTCCTCTGTGTAGGTCATGGTGGCTGAGCAAGCTGGATTCTCCCCAGCCCTCTCCTGTTCATTCCTCTGTTCACCTTGAGCTCACCTTGGAACGAGGGTTCTTTTGGATCCTAACATTGCTTTAAAACTCATCTTGCATCTAGGGCCCAGATACCAAATGAGTTTTGAAGGTATAAAATAAATGCAGTGGTTCTCAAAGGGTGTGGAATACCACGCTGGTATGGCAGGAAAGGATGGCAAGTGTGGCGAAAAGATTCAAGGGCAATCAAAGAAACATCTAAACATTTCAGTGCAGTACAGTATAGTATCAAAATATTATTTTTGCATAAATTTTAGCTGCATTGTTTTATACTTTATAGATGCCCCATGATCATATTATAAAACTGTTTTGTTCTATGTTATGAATCAAGCACTGCTAGTTGTTTCTTTTCCTTTTCCAATGTATTTCTTAATAAAAAATTCGGTGTGGTGCAAGCAAAATTTTTATTTGGAAAGTGTGGCCCAGAGAAAAATGTTTGAGAACCAGTGTTGATGCCTCTCCAGACATCCTTTCTATTGTGCATTCAGATTATTTGCACTCATGGCGGCATCCAAGCAGTTATACATGATCCTTCTTTCAATACTGCTTGCCCCTGCAAATGTTTTAAGGCAGACGTCCTACTTTGTTTCTGATCAGTGCATGTTCCGTAACTCCTTCCTGAAATACTGTCACTTTTCATACCACAAATGTTGTGGTTTATTTTTTGCCCTGCCCTTGAGGCAGGACAGTGCAGGAGTGCACAGGCAGCAACAATGTGGTAACACTGGGAAAGTATCACAGAACAACTAGTAAAGCAAAATGGTGTGGGGAAAATCCACCATAAATCCACCACTAATGCACTATTATTGTGACAATGATCTGTTGCAGAAAACATCCACACGAAAAGCCCACCAGTCTGGAGAGGCCCTTAGTGAGGCTATTCCACTTGGCTTGAAAGTCCTATCAGCATACATAGAATTCATGATCACTGGGCCCCTTGGAAGGTGGCAGAACACTCTGATTGACGGCGGGGAGTATCTGACCAAACCAAGCGCATCAGGGAGAGAAGGAGCCAAGCAGGTAGATAAAAAGAATTCCCGTGGGACATAGCATGAGTGGATCTGGGCATTGTTATGTTTATGTCACTGTGAACCACCCTGAAAAAGGCAGTGTAGAAATACATGAGAAAGGCAGTATATAAATATTTTAAATAAAAAATGAAATAGCCTGAGTTAAAAAAAAGCAATGCAGAGCTGGAGATCACATGGAAACAGAGATTCATGTGCACATTAACACCCTAGTGTGTGCCCACAGTTCTAACTGCCCTCCTTAGCCAGGCACAGAGCTGCAGAGATACTGGGAAACATGTGGGGCCTTGAATAGATGCAGAAGAGATAAATCACATGTATCCCCACAACTGCCTAAAACAGCAGCTAAGGGACTATCACAAAAGCCCCCCTCTAATTAAGGCATTTATTTAGTTCCAAGTGATCATCTGTGCATGGGGCATTACGTAGGCAGGCAGAGAAGATGACAGCACCCCCATCAACAATGTGGGGATGACCTAGTAAGTCCAGCCCATCACTGGCATCACAGTTCCCTGCTGTGCTGATTGTAACAAAAAGCAGATTTCAGGCTTGCTGGATCCACTTTGTGTGCATTAGAGCCCTCAGACCCACTGACTGGAGCCAGGGCCCACTGACTAGAGCCTACATTACTTAGGAATGTAAAGAATATGCTGCCTCTGAGCAGCTGCTGAGTGAGCACAGGAATTTGTTTTAAGTTGAGCTCATGGTCCTTCAGTGTGAAAATACATTCTGAGGAAAGCCTTCTTCATTTTCGGCAATATGGTGGGTTGTTTTTTTTAAGGTGGAGGAGAATAATTTTGTTGTTGTTGAACAATTGGGAGATCTTGCCAATCTACTGTAGACCTTAAGCCACATTCACACCACACATTTAAAGCAGTATCATACCACTTTAAATTGTCATGGCTTCCCCCAAAGAATTCTGGGAGCTGTAGTTAAGGGTGCTGACCCCCTTCCAGAACTACAATTTCCAGAGTGGTTTAACAATCAATCTCCCTTCCCAGGGAACTATGGGGCAGGGGCGGAGGAAGGGGGTGGGGTGGGTGCGGACCGCCCTGGGTGTCACCACTGAGGGGGGTGACAAAATGCCAGGCGGCACTCACTGTGGGGCCTGCCCAAACGGTCCGCCCGCTGCCTCCCCCCAGCTGTAGGGTGGTTGAGTGGGAGGAGGCAGGCAGACTCCGGAGGCCCTGCCTATGGGTGGCTCACCCTGCCCCTGGGTGTGCCGCCACAGGAGCCCGAGTGGCTTCCTCCACCACTGCTATGGGGATTGTTGTTCTATCAAGGGAATAGGGGGCTCCTAGCAACTCTCAGCATCCTTAACAAACTACAGCTCCCATAATTCTTTGGGGGAAGCCATGACTGTTTAAAGTTATTTCATAGTGCTATAAAGATATGATGTGAATGTGATTCTTGTCTACCTTCTGCCCACCCGTGGATAGGGATGGATGGTTTCTTTGTTTCTTATTTTTCCAGTGTTAAGTTCAGTCCTTCACATTTCTGCATCAGTTTTTTTCATGAAAATTCATCAGCATTTTGGTGCAAATTTCCCATACATGCATGCATGCAATTTCCTCTACTATTGCAAATATTGGCATGTTATTTTTGTTAATATAAGCATTTGTTTGCACAATTTACCCTAGCATATGCATTTCTCTACACATCACTTGGCCAGAGAACTGCACTGCAAAATTCAAAGTCAAATTTCAACAAAAGGCTTCGTTTTGCATATTGTTCCAGGAATTGTGAATGAGACAGGTTCACCTTTAAATGTGAATTGAATTGAATTCCCTCTCCATCCCATCACAGGAACCAACTCCAGGTTGAGCACCCACAATAATATAATTGCGGGGCTGGGCACCCACAAAGTCAAGGAAAAAAGCTGGCAAGCAGCAGCAGTCCTTCCTTCAAGAGAAAGGCAGTTCAGTTCTGCCCTCCACAGCCAGCCAGCGAGGCACCAGGGGTGGGGCTCAGAGGCAGAGAAGTCTCTCTGCCTCTGAGTCAGAGCTGCTCCCCATGGAAAAGGGTGCCTTGCTAGCAGGGGACAGGAGGAGGAGGAGGAGTCGCCGGCAGCCGCCATTGCAACATGGACATGCAACATCACATGCACACATGCAGGTGTGTGCATGTGATGTCGCATGCCCGTGTTGTAGGGGCAGGCACCCACAATCCTGAGGGCGAGATAGCACCCCTGGTTTCCATCCATTTTAAGACACAATCCTTGCCTCTCCTTCTTACATGCCTTTATTCGGAAGCTTCCTTATACGGAGTCAGACCATTGGTCCATCTAGCTCAGCATTGCTTACATGTACTAGTAGTGGCTTTCAGGATTTCAGGCAGCAGCCTTTGCCAGTCATACCTGGAGATGCTGGGGATTGAACCTGGTACCTTCTACATGCAAGGCAAATGCTATACCATTGAGCTATGGTCCTTCCCCTTATTTTCTCTCACACTTAGAGATACAGTAGCCCAAATACTTCTCATCCCTTGTGCTCTCTGTCTTCAGCTGGCCCTGTATGCTCTCAGCCAAAGTGATTCCTCAAGTCCAGCCAAGCATCTGTCAGCAAGCCTGGCCTCCACACCCTCCCTTGCCGCCTTCCTCCTTGCCCTGCCTGTCTGATCCAGACAGCAACCTCCTTGGGGCAGAGACTGTCTCTCTCTAGGGCTCTGCAGCACTGACAGCATTCAATAAATGATAAATAATCATGTCCTGGACTCAGCTTCCTAGGAGGGCCTGGAGCAGCTAAAGGGAAGCACAGCAACCATCTGTGGCTCTGCTGAAAGACGTTGCTGCTCTCTTTAGCCTTCCCACCAACCTGCTTCATCCTGCCAGACCAAAAAAAAAAAAGGCATTGCAAGCAGAGAGCAGAAATCTAGCCTGCCTTCTCAGCTGTCAGGCAGGTCTTAGCATCCTGGGGAGAAGATTTCGACAAAAACGGATCCTGGGGATTCCATACTTTGTGATGCTTAGCAACCACAGCTCAGACAGATTGGGCAGAGGAAGGTGAAAATTGTCCCTGAAACTGCGGTGTCTATATTAAACTGGTCTCTCTCTCTCTCTTTCTCTCTCTCTCATATTCCACATCCCCCGGAATACACTGATTTGTATTTTACACACACACTCGTCTTCACACAATGCTACAGTCTCCCACGGGTAACAGATTTACACTATGTCAACAATGCAATATGATGAGAAAGAATAGGCCGTCAATTGTGTCGCTGCAGTGCAATGCCAAAACTTTACCAGACTCTCCCCGAAAGCACAACCGGCTACTGCAAACCAGGAGTGGGACAAACAGATGCAAAAATGATATGAAAAAATACATAGGCAGCTGTCAGTGCAGGGAATATTCTAGCTGCTTTGCTAGTCTGAAATAATGCAGAAGGAGGGGCTTGCAGCTCTCAGATGATCAAAGATCGGAGACACCAAAACCCTACTCCTGGCCTTCTGATGTGCCAGACATTGCTTCATAGGAATATTGGAAGCTGCCTCATTCCAAGCCAGATTATTGGTCCCTCTAGTGTTGTATCCTTCTGCATACCAGTTGCTGTAAACTGCAGGAGGGGACAGTGCTCATGAGCTTGGTTTGTGCTTGAGGGTTTCCCACAGGCATCTGGGTGGCTACAGGATGCTGGTCTAGATGGGCCACTGGTCTGATCCAGCAGGCTCTTCTTACATTCTTACTGTCTACACTGACTGACAGTGGCTATCCAGGGTTTCCAGACAATTGTATTCCCCAGCCCTACATGGAAATGACAGGAACTGAACCTGCATGGGGGCACCAATGAAGGTTGGTGACTCCCACTTTAGGGAATGTTACATAGCAGCTTACATCAGTCAGAAAGGAGCAGTTTTGAAAGAAGGGGGGGATGAAACCCACCTACATCAGAGGCACACTTAGAGTACATTCTATTACTGCTGTGAAAATCAGTGTTTGCACCTTTTGGTAATGGAGCCAGCAGGCCCACTGATTCCTATGTAAGCTGAGCAACTGGGACAATGTGAATATTGCAATGCAAACAAATGCATGTTTACTTGGCAGCAAAGTCACCATACTTTGTCCTGGTGTGTTTACTGGAGTTTACTCCTAGGTAATGTGCATCGGACTGCAACCTTAGGGCGCATGCAGCCACTGCACACTAATGCATGGAACAAAAAACAAAAAGTTATAAAGAAGCAGCCTATATGTACATGCTTAATAATTTCCTTGCCCGTATCCTTCTCCCCTAGTTGCTCTTCACTAGATGCAGGACCCCAAAACTGCCTCCGCAAACATACTTTTTCAACCCTGTGAGGCAAGAGGCAAGTGATCAAGAGCTGTGAGAAGTAGCAGGTGAGGAATGGATTAAGCATCTCTTCCTCCTCCTCCTCCTCCCCTCCTACCTGATCCCCTGCCCCTGCTTTTCCCTAAGAAGTTTTGGCTTTCATTACATGGGTGTGTGTCTGTGTGTAATGCACAGTTCCACCTTCAGAACCACAGCAGAACTTTTAGTACTTGGACTTTAGGTACTCATGTTGTCCATCATGCAAACACTCCTGTGTCAGAAAGCCAATTCAATTAAAAGCTTTCAACCCATTCCGATCCTTCTTGAGACTAAAGAAGTGAGTCACAGAAGGGATTTAGCTTTCCTCCACACACTCTCAATCTGTTCCGAGTGGCGGAGACTCAACCACATACTGCTGCGCAAGGGGCCTGCATGTGGTGGACACATACAAAAATCATTTTGTTATTCTAATTTAGCACTGTCCGCAGCAGTGGGAAGGTGTTGTGGTTACGGAATCGAGCTGTGTGCTGGGCAGTCTCTACTTTGAGCTTTATCTCTGCCATTTGCTCAGAGGGTGGCCTCAGGCGAACCACTTGCTCCCAGCCTTAGCAGTCCAAGGGATAATAATAGTTGCCTACTTTAAAGGGTTGCTATAATATTGGTTAAATAACATATGGGAAGCTCATCTAAAAAACAAGAATCATATAATAAATACTAATGGTCCCTCGATACATCCTGTTTATTGTGCATTCATGGTTGTACTGGAGTGGTTATGCATAATTCCCTTTCAACCCTGTTTGCAGCTGCAAAAGTTTCAGGGTGGACATATGTTCTGGTTTAATTTTTTGTCCCACTTTTGTTGCACTATACAAGTCACCGAAGACCAACTTCTCATCATCGGCATCTGAAGGAATCTTAATGGCTAATGGCGAAAACAAGGCTGCTGGCAAAGAATTGTTGCCAGAGCAAATGAAGAAATGTCCCAATGCCTCCTATTCCCTCCTTCCATGCCTACACTGCTACTAGACACAATGGCTATGCTCTGCCTCCACAGTCAGAGGCAGTAATGCTTCCGAATACCAGTTGCTGGAAACCACAGGAGGGGAGAGTCCTCTTGTCTATTTCCCATTGGCATCTGGGTGGCCACAGTGAAGACAAGATGCTGGACTAGGTGGGTCACTGGCCTAATCCAGCAGGGTCTTCTTATGTTCCTAGTCATGCCTTCCCTGCTTTCTTTCTCTGTGGCAAATAGTGTTGTTTGGCCTTGCAAAATATTATAAATCCCACTGTATAATCAAGGGTTGGAGAAATCGTAACCTTCTATAAGTTGTTGGAATGCAACTCCCACCATTCCTCTGGACCATCTTGGTTGGGGCTTATTGGGACTTGGAATCCAATGGCATCTGGAGACAAGGCACACATTCCCCATCTCTGCTCTGCCCCATTCATACTGTGCTTCAATATAGCACTCTACCTTGGAATTCATATATCAGGGAATGATTCAGGAGATGCGGAGATTATAGAAGTGAATAATCTTAAACTACGTGAAGCAAAAGTGACTTAAGGTGTTGCAAAAATGGCCCTCTTTGGGGCTGTGCCATCAATGATGACCAACACTCAGGATAGATGAATCTATCAATTCTGGTTTTTCTCAGTTTCTGATTTCTCTCTGTCTTGCTCAGTTTGCAACATTTCTGCACTAAATCTATCATTATCATCATCACCGTTTAAAACCAACCCCCATGCACACTTTTCTCTAATATATACATTTCTGTACACATGTTTCGGTTGGAAAACTGCATTGCAAAATTCAGAGCAGTGCAATTTCAAAGAACAGTTGCATTTTAGTTTGTGAGTTGTTTCCAGAAAATGTGGATTAGGGTGATTCCCATTCAAATGTGCACCATGCTGAATTTTTCCTCCCACCCTAGCCAGCACACCCTCTATCTCTGGAAGCAGCCCTGAAGTTGCCAAGCTCCGAATGTAAATCACACCACCTCTCTGTTTTAATTCCTCAGTGCAACCCGCATAGCTTCAATCAGTTTCCTAGGTGTGAGTTTAAAGTGTCCAGTTGTCTGAGCAAATGCATGAGAATGAATACAGTTAAAACTAGCACAATAGTTAGGCACTTAAAAGTGTACTGATTTCAATAGGACAAAGTCAAGAATATGCTTAAACACTCTTCTCTCATTAAAATCAACAGGACTGAAACATGCTGAACTTAGTCTGGATTTTGCTCCGTATTTATGCAGCTCTCTAAAGCCAAGGAAAATAGCCCATTTTTAGTATTATTCCATTTGAATGATTTTAATAGTGGCTTATGATGTGATTTTTTAAAAATAAAAATTCTCAGGGCTAGCATGGCAGGATCAAGCAGCTGGAGAGCCTCTCTTTATCTCTTTTTAGCCAGCAGGAAGCCACACTCTGGACTGACAATATTATACCTGAAGCCAAAACAGGAACATGCCTAAAAATGCTGTTATGTGTTTGCCGAGTGTTCTCTCTTCTTCTCCTTGGCCATCGACTCTCCTTGCAGGGGACCTTCCTCCTTGCACCTGGCTTTCCTTCAGTCTCTCCTCCTCACCCACCAGTTATTGAGCTGACAGGCAGGTCACCTGGGCTCAATCCCTAGCTCTTTTCCCGTCTGTCTCTACACAGGCTCAGAAAGCTCTTTGAGGCAGAGATTGTCTCTCACCTTTTGTCTGCAGCGCCTGCCAGAACAGTGTGTTGACCTCATTTGGGGAATATCAGTGCTACTGAGGACAGCGGATCACAGACTAAATATGAAATAACAGTGTGATGTGCAAGTTCAAAAAGACAAAAGGCTCTTTTGGCTTACCTGGTATCACATCATATCCAAGACATAGGATATAGTACTTCTCTACTGTCCTCAGTTGTGTTTCCCCCCATCCTCCTTTACCACAGTTTAAGAAACGAATTGGCCATGTGGAGGGACTTGGCAAACAAGGGCATAGCTAGCGACACTTTTCTTCCCCCTAGGCAAAAGAGATTTGGGTTGGTTATGCGTACCTCATGGACCCAGGAAGATTCAGAGAGGTAGTCAGTGGAAATACATAGGTTTTAATGAAAAAAAGGTCCAGCACTAATTATAAACGTAGACCGGGGCCAACCAGTATCTTTCATTGTTTCATGGCTAGACCCATAGCTAGAGAGAGATTGAGCGATTGCTCACTAACATATGATCTAGAATGGCTCTAGATTATGGCGTATTAAAAACAGGGCTCCGCCAAATGTTAAGCTGTTTTATTCTCCAGAGCAGAGTGGTGATTACAGGGACATAAAATATTTTCTTAGGGGGAAACACCCAAATGAAGCAAATATGCACCTTGTGCTTTGTGCTGCTTTCACATCCTATTGCTATTTCAGCACCATTTTGTGGGGGTCTTCTTGCTAGGAATAGTCCTATGGGCAATCCCAACCAATCAGGGACCACATAGTGAACATGATATTAAAATGCTCTACAGCCAATCAGATTTGGCTAAATGGTGATCTCAGAAAGCCAAACAACAATGCTTCCTGGATCAATACTGTCCTCACTCTGAATGGGCGAACACTCCCCTTTAGTTGATGAAAGTGGAATGTTTTTCCACTGTCTGAAGTTTCCATGAAAAGTCCCTCCCTTCTTACTCTCTTCTAATGAAAAATATAATAAAACACACAACCAGATGACCTGGAGCAGATGTGTAAACATTACAGTTGTCAGGATGGATTTTTCAGTCTTCCTGATAAACAACCAACCATTCTAGGCCAGTGGAAGACAGGCTTTCAAAATGGATATATAAACAGCCAAGTTCATGAGTTTCATGGGCTTCAGGACAGGAGGTGTTTGTGGGTGTGGCCTTTGGGAGAGTCTCCATGACCACAGTTCTTCTCTGGAGCCGTAAGGACTGTAGTTGTTTCTGTAGGTCCTAGTGGCAAAAACATTGAAAACGGAGCACAGCTCTCCTCTGGGAAGGAGCCAATTAAGGTTCTATTGGTTGTGTTCTGTCTAGCATATTTTTTATCTTAACCCAGTTTTAATGAAATAACAAAGATTGTTTTATTGCATATTAACAGCCAAATGTCATGATGCATTCTCCTGGCTGGTGGCTGTGCACAAAATGCAACTGGGGAGCACTTGCTTTAATCTTGTCTTCCAGAATCTTGTCATCATGTTGCATCTGCATCAGAAGAAGAATCCTAGGACATCAGGGACCCTGATAATAAGGGGGATCCTCTCACTGGGCCATCTCAGGAAGCAGCCACGGAGGCAACCCCTGTTACAAAAAAATTCTCAGACATAGCGGAGGAGAGGATAAATTCCAAGGAGCCATGTCTTCTCTACCTCCTGTTCCGATAATGTTACATTGCCAACAACCACAGATGTAGATGAATCCTCTATGGAAATTCCTTTAGTTCTGGGCATCCTGTGTCCACCACCATGCCAGATTCTGAGGCAGCAGCAGGGATGCCAGCCTTGCTCAGAAGCAGAGGCTGATCAATTCCAGGGAGGTCAAGGCTACAGTACATACATCCTGATGGCAATATTTCAGCTCTCAATAGACTTCAGGCTGATATTGGAGCCATCCAGTCACCTGATCTTTGACTTAAAGGTAAAGGGATCCCTGACCATTAGGTCCAGTCGTGTCCGACTCTGGGGTTGCGGTGCTCATCTCGCTTTATTGGCCGAGAGCCAGCGTACAGCTTCCGGGTCATGTGGCCAGCATGACAAAGTCGCTTCTGGCGAACCAGAGCAGCGCACGGAAACGCTGTTTACCTTCCCGCCAGAGCGGTTCCTATTTATCTACTTGCACTTTGACGTGCTTTCGAACTGCTAGGTGGGCAGGAGCTGGGACCGAGCAACGGGAGCTCACCCCATCGCAGGGATTCGAACTGCCAACCTTCTGATCAGCAAGCCCTAGGCTCTGTGATTTAACCCACATAGCGCCACCTGGGTCCCTTGATCTTTGACTTGGACCCTACCTATTAGTCAGGCTACATCTGCACCATATATTTAAAACACTATTATACCACAGTCATAGTTTTCCCCAAGGAACCCTAGGAACGGAAGTTTGTTAAGGGTGATCAGAGGTGTTAGGAAACCCCTATTCCTTTCACAAAGCTACAATTCCCAGAGTTCCCTGGGGGAAAGGACTGGTTATTAAACCACTCTGGGAATTGTAGCTTTGTGAGGGGAACAGGGATCTCCTAACATCTCTCAGCACCCTTAACTAACTAGTTCCTAGGATTCTTTTGGGGATGTCACACTTGTTAAAGAGGTATAATTGTGCTTTAAATGTATGGTGTGGATGTGGCCTTGGTCTTGCCTCTAGCTTTACAGGGCACTGTGTCCCAGGCAGGGGTGCCAACTTGGGCCCCCCACTGTGGGTGCCCAAAGTCAGTACCGCGCGGTGCTGTAATTACTTCATGGCACACATGCTCTGGCTGCTGTTGACCTTGAATAATAAATATAATAATTTTATTTTCTTAAGCAGACTACTAGGGATGGATGCATTAGATTTGGTTTCTTATTTTTCCTATCTTCAGTCCACCACATTTCCACATCAATTTATGATTTCTTTCAAAAGTTCTTACAAAAGTTCATCAGCATTTTATCGAGCATTTCTCCCAATATATACATTTCATATGCATTTTTCCTAATATAAACATTTTTGCAAGCAATTTCCCTCCCCAAATATAATGCATTTTTGTATGTTATTTCCACTAACACACACACACTTTCATATATGCATATTCATGCATATTTTGGTTGGAAAGTTGCATCACAAAATTTGGAGAAGTATGAATTTCAAAGGGTAGCACGTACACCAAACTGAAGTTCTCATGCATCCCTGTTGGAGACAATTGAGAACTCTGTTTGAATGCAGAGAATGATTGCTAGCATAATGTACAGGGAATCCATTGAGCACCCTGAAGTCCTATATATATTTGAAGTATTGTTCCTAAGCCAAAAATGCCATCTTCCCTCAGCATTTCCTTGGATATCACGCATTCCGAAACATTTCTGTATTACCTTTGCATACTCTTCGAGTCTATTGCAATTTATTTCCATATGTCTGAAACACAGCAGTAGCTGGGAGGGGGGCAATCACTGATGTCTTCCCAGCAGAAGTGGTGCTGGGCTCAGAGATGGTGCAGTGTGGTGGCAGTGAAGTTTGAGGAGCTCCAGGGTGGCCGCAGGGTAGTGGAGAGATGCTCTTATGATCCACTATAACCCCTTAGAGGTTTTTGTGTTGTTGTTTTTAGTAAAACTACAGCATAAACAGCCCTCCTTATTTTGTATTCATACATTTGTTTTCCTTACCCACCCCCCTCACCAATATATAACACGTTGCAGTTATTTTTGACAATTCTATCCTGCCTTCCAGAAAGAAAGAAAGAAAGAAAGAAAGAAAGAAAGAAAGAAAGAAAGAAAGATCCAAGGCAGAAATTTCAATCCCATCTCTTTTCGGTAAAGATGGAGGACCTTCCACCTTTCATGTCAAAGTTTGTAAAATCCACCTATTCATTTGCACAATACTAATCTTCCAGACGTTGAACAGAGAGTTTGTTCTGACATTTCAGAGCTGGTCTGGTTAATTCCCCTCTGTCGAGCAGCCAATTCTCCCCAGCGAATGGATTCCCCCACCCGTGTCGCAGAGCCATCTTCCCCTCGTACTCACCCACTTTGGTCCTTGTAAAACCAGATCAAATCTCTTATTAAATCTTCTCTGGGAGAAAAGTCAGTAGACGTTATTGGGTTAAAAGTGTGCTTCTTCATCAGCTGTCGCATCCAGGAACTGGGAACTGTCAGGCTTGGGGCCTAGCTTGTGACAGGCTGCCACAGGGTCAGGTTCTGACAGAGGCCACGTGAGCCAGAGGAGGAAGGCCTAATCCTGAATAGGCAGAAGGTCATGAACTAGACAAGGTTATCAGGAAACCAAGGGCCAGAGGGAGCAGAAGACATAGTTATGGGCAGGCTGGAGGTCAAATACCAGTCTGGAGAGGTGCGATGAGGCATCTTTGAGGAGAGTCTGCGTTGCTACTCAGTGCGACAAGCTGCTCAGGCTGCTGGACTAGCCCAGAGGGAAGGGATTTATAGGACCTGGTGCCTCTCCATTGCTTTGGGAGGTCAGCAGACAATCTTCAGGCTGTGGGGCAAGCAGAGAGCACTCAAGATAGCTCTGCAGCTTAGAGGTCACCCTTGCCCCATGGAGCCTAGCCTGACTGACTGGACTAAGGCCCAGAATGCTTGTGATGCAAGAGATTAAGGAGGCTGCCATTCAAGACCCACCCACCCTCAGCACTTAGAACCCCAAAAGTGATTCTTTGGGGTGGATAGGTATGGACATATATTCCCTCTCTGTGATGAAACCATGAAGGAAAAGTGTTTCTGAGGGACAAACTCCACAACTCTCCATAGACTGCAAGACTCAAGCTGTGCCTCCTTCATTTCCCCAAACTGAGCATTGAACTCACATCTGAGAGGTGAAGCACGATACCAAAGTTGAAACAAAGGACAATGGCCTCCTGTGGTGCGCTTTGGTTCCTCTCTCCACAAACACACACACATATGCACCTCACCACCACTTCAAATCCATCAGCTAACATATTCAGGAGTTCTCTCCCTTCCCCACCATTGGACCAAATATCTAAATGCATCACAGAAAGAGGGAGGAAGCAGATGGTTTGATATAGCTCCATTCTCCTCTGTCACAGCAGCTGGTGTCTCCTTGCCCTTTTTGTTCCCTGTCCCAATTCCCTCCTAGCATGGGGGAAGTGGGGCCATCACCAACACCTCATCACACAGCACTGCCATCCTTTATTCATGGGCCTCAGACACATTAGCTGTCTTCAAGACCCCCCACCAACATGTCCCGAGGGAACTGCAGCCACTCCCCCTTCAATTAAGTCAGTAACGTATAGTTAATAATTCAAGGAAGTTGTAAAATATTCAAAGCAGTCCCGGTGGACCTCTGGCACAGAGGAGCTGGGGGCTTATTCATGGCAGGTACCTTCTCCCATTGTAAGAAGCTGTGTTAGCTCCCTTGATCATGTCCCTCTTTAGAATGAATACCGTAGTTCAAAGGATATGTCCAGGAACCCACCTGAAGTTGCCACACACACCCATAGATGTAGGGATGGAGGAGAAATTCAATTTTCTTTGCATTTTAATGAGAAACTATCTAATTCACACTCTTTGAAACAATCTGCAAACCGAAAGACAGGTATCTTTCCCAACCCAAACACACAAGCATAAAGAGAATATTCCCCATTCCTCTGACTCGTTTAGGCCCCACCCCAATTTCTTCTTCTTACTCTTGTGTCACCACCTGCCAATCCAATCCTGATTCCAACAGCATTTTGGGGCTTGTGATACTGACCCTAGCACTTCCATACAGGGAAACAAGCTATTGGTATGTAAATTGTCATGTGTGAGGACTGCACATCTGTTATTTTGCAGTATGCTCAATCTTGTCAATTGCTTCCCTGGACATATAATTGTAGTGAAACAAAGATGCATAAAACACAGTGTTGATATGTGATTTGTAGCCTAATGACTGCAAACTGTAATACCAGAGCTTACTGCATAGCTTGACATTTATGTTGTGTTTTCACATTGACTCATGTTATGTTGTTGTTTCCCCTCCACGTAGTAAATTACTTGACAGTAGAAGTGAAAAAAATGGCACCTCTGAGCCCTGAAAATGGCACTGAACAGCTTAGCACTGCTCTTTCTAGCGCTCTGAAATAATCAAATTATTAATGGAGTAAGAAATGTTTATATACCAGAATGGATTAAAGTGGGATTGGGAGACCTGTGGCCTTGCAGATGTTCCTGGACTACAGCTCCATTCATCCCTGAGGACTGGCCATGCTGGCTGGGGACAATAGGAGCCAGAACCAAACAACATCTGGAGGGTTGTTAGGGATTAAAACTATTGGGTGGGATTCATTTAAGGAATCCCATCAGCACAAGCCCTGTGTGAGACCTTCCATTTGTACAACAGGGCTTACCCCCCTCCTTCCCCCTTAGTGCCCCCTTGGTGCTCCCTGAAAGCAACACCCCGAACCAGTCTCATACAGCCAAAGCTTGAAAGTTGAGGAAGACAGCTCTGAAGGTGGGACTTCCCTCAGTCAGAAGAGCATTTCTAGGGTTGCCATATTTCAAAAAGTAAAAACCAGGACACCCCAAAAGTTGTTGAAATCCTTTGAAATCCTGGTAATATCCGGGAAAATCCGGACATATGGCAGCCCTATTTTACACCCCTGAAGGTGGGTCTCCTCAATTAGAAGACAATAGTGCTTCTTGAGGTTAATACATAGCCTTTATATGGTAGTTTCAAAAAGGTAGTTTCAAAAAACTAATTTAGGTCCAGTTTCAATGATGCCAAGATTTTAGGTTTCATGCCTGGACAATTCATATCTATGATACCGTGTAAACCAGGGGTAGTCAACCTTTTTATGCCTACTGCCCACTAATGCATCTTTCTTGATGGTAAAATTTTCTTACTGCCCACCAGTGCTCGTGGAAAGGAGGATTCAGCTTGTGCCGTAGAACCCCCTACCACCCACCTAAAATCCTGAAACACCCACTAGTGGGCGGTAGGGACCAGGTTGACAACCCCTGGTGTAAACCCTTCTTTCATGATCCACCAGGAGTCTACTGATGGTCCAAAACTAACTAACATCGCCTATTTTCATGTTTTAGCATGCCTTTTCAGAACCACCACCCCTTTCAACTGGTCACTTAAAATAAAATGTCCTATGTCTTGTCCAAAAATCACAACCCTCAGACACACAATTCTTTCCATTTTTTGTACTGGGCAATTTCTCACTTCTTTCTGAACATCTGTGATGCTATAGATATCAGCTCTTAATAATTCCAGTAATCTTCCATTGTCAGCTTATGCCCTGTTACCTATTTCAGCATTAGCTTTTATTAATTCTATTAATCTTATAATAATCAGACAACCTGAATCTTTCAATTAATAACACCATTTTCAAAATTGGTACATTTAAAAGCCTTATAGGGCCACAGGTTCGTCATTCCTGGATTAAGTGAAGAATAGATCTCTTTGCCACAGGGCAAAGTGTTAAGGCAATTTGTGAAACTCAGATATGTATAGAAATCTGATGCATTTCAAGAGTTTAACTGAACTATCCTATACCTTAGACCAGGCTGAGAGATTAGATTATTGCAATGTGCTCTATGTACGGCTGCCCTTGAGCCCAGTGCAGAAGCTTCAGCTAGTGTAGAATATCTGCACAGGCTTCCCATTTACTACTGAGCCAGGTTCAAGGTCCTTGTATTAATTTACGAAGCTCTCCACAACTTAGGTCCAGCATATCTTAGGGACCATCTGACCCCCTATTTCCCTGCTCCATAGGAGCCAACTCCTATCAACTTCAGCTTCTTTCAGTTTATCATTTTTTCACTCTTAAATTCAGTTCCCCACTTTTCCATATCAGTTTGCATTTTTCTAAAAAAAGGTCCTCATGAGAATTCATCAGCATTTTACTGCAAATTTCTCCTAACCTACACATTCTTCTATGGAATTTTGTCTAATATAATACAATTTGTCTAATATAATACAATTTGTCTAATATAATTTTGGGGGAAATTGCAAAGCATTTCCCCTAAATTTTTGTACATATGTTATTTTCACTGTGCATTTTTATGCATACTTAGTCTATACATTTCTGTACACATTACTTGGGTGGAGAACTGCATTGCAAAATTAGGAGCGTTTCAAGTTTTGAAGAATGGCTGTGTTTGGGGTGGAACTCAGTGTAGCACTAAGTGGGGTATACATGCACAGAACAAGGTCTGCTCATGCTCAGCTGTCCCCTGCCTGCCCCCCTAAACCTGTTCAGGGGTTTCCCCAAACCCTCCAGAACAGATTTGGGGAGTATGGTTTGGGGAGAAGTGGAGGAGAAAGTCCCGTTGCATGAATGGACCTCGTTCCATACATGCAACAACTGGGTTAAAACCTGGCCCAAGTGCAGATTAGGAAGGTTTACCTTTAATGCAAACTGAATTGAATATCTCCCCCATCCCTAGTCGTTAGGTGGTTAGTTTTGATGTTGCTGCTACTCTATTAATAAGTTAAGTTGATGTTGGCCAACAAGCAATCTGCTATTCTCAGATAGCGCAATTCTTCTTTAGGGAACTATATTTGTATATATTTTAGCATACAGCAAAATCAATTGATTTCTTGAGAATTCGCAAGGAAATTTGTTGCACACTAAGCCAGAACTGAATTAATCATTATGCTGCTTACGTTACTGAGTAATGTCCCAGCCATACTGGGGTCTCTACTGGAATGCAATTATTTCTGTGTAGAGAATGGGTCTGTGTGGGGCCCTTTAAAATTCTTCTCAGTGACTGTTCCTTGACCACATGACAAGAGAATTGTGGCATTGTTCCCAGTTGTAGAGACATTTTAAAATATTGGTAGCTGCTCAGCATAAAAAGCAGAGTGACTGCTCTCTGTAGCACTCCAGATTTCAGGTAAAAGATTAGCAGGACAGGGAAAGAACTTCCATTGCTTTATAATGGCTACTTCATTCTATTTGTGGCAGAGAATCGTGCTGCAAATCTATCATGGCAATGTTGGGTCCCATGTCACAATAGGCCAACAAGTGATATAACTAAGGTGGCAAATTTGGTTTTCAGCAATTAAAGAATGGAAGTAAACCACAGTACTCAGATGAGAATTGTGAAATATATTTCACACTGAGTACTCAACTAGGTGTGACACTGGAGCTCCCTAGTCTGATTTCCTGCATTAAGAATGTAGCATATAATAGCCTCACCATCCCTTAAATTCAGACTGGAGAAACTGAAGCATGGGGAAGCGGGGAGGTGACCCCCTTACTCCCAGCACTGTCCTGTCACACACACACACAAACACACACAGTGAAAATTTCACCTATAGCTCCTGTTTGACCCATTATGGGAACTTAACATGTACACAAGCGAAGAGTCTGGATTTTTATGCTTTCTAGCCTCTGCTGTAGCTGGCAAACTTCTTGTCTCAAAGAACAAAGGAACTGTTATTAGCTTAGTACAAATATTTTCCTTAGACAAGTATCTTCCACTCATCAACCTTTTTTTAAAAAAAACTGCTACTAAATTGTGATCTCTGATTCTTAGCTAGATGATCATTCCGACCTGAGAAGCTTAGCTGTGGATTTACAAGGTCATAACAAGGCAATGCAAAATTCTGTACCAAGGCCACTATCCCAACATCACGAGAGTGGAAATTATGAAAGGTGTTCCCGCAAAATATGACCAGGTGTACGTTGCAAGGAATGGAATCACATGCTGTGAATCTCAGGTTCAGTCCCCTGGGATTTAGTGTGCTATCTCCTTCTTTATTTTGCAGAAGGTTGCAGTGCATTGCCCTCTTTATTTTGTGCAGAGTCAGGTAGGGATTGTATAGAAGTGGGAATGCTCAGGAAAGAGACTCTCGCCCGCTTCCTTGCCCCACTACTCTGCAACAGCACTGCAGTGTTTTCCTATCTGGTAGATTCTGCCACCACTCACTTTATGGGTCACTTGCAGCCCCAGAAAAAGCAAAAAGTGAGGGTGTCCCTTTAATGATTAGAGTTGGGGATCCTGGCTCAGCACCTCTTGTTCCTCCAACCAGTTCCTCACAATTCACACAGATTGTAAAGCCAGCATTCCAGCCGCCTGCTTCTCCCTGAGAACAGAGTGAATTCTTGGCTTTACCCACTCCTGCCAACTGTTCGTTGATCACTTGCAGTTTTTATTAATCAATCAATTAATTATAATTGCTTGTTGTTGTTATTTCTTCATTGTATGTTCTTCCAAGATGAAAATCCTCATCTATTCAAAGCTGTTCTTCCCTTCAAAAGGTTTAGGCTGCTCTATTTAATTTCATCTTCGTGCACGTGGTCACTGAATGTACATTTGATGAGACGCTGCTTTGCTCTTTACTCATGTTATTGCAATGAAGTAGCAACTACTGCTTGCCTTGACTGAGTGGATGTGAATTTTTCCTAGTGACTCACCTGTTGCTGTGGGCATAAATGGATAAGTTCCTAGATTGAATGCTTGGGACAGTTTCTTTTAAAGTGAAAATGGTAGGCTGTTCTGTTGTATCCGTGATAAGCGTTCTACTGACCTCTCTCTCTCTCTCTCTCTCTCTCTCTCTCTCTCTCTGTGTGTGTGTGTGTGTGTAATACACACACACACACACACACACACACACACACACTGTAGCTTAGCCCCTATGAATCTAAGCTCCTGGGTTCTGTTGCCACCTACACCTGAAGCTGCCTCTTTAAATTAGATGCATTTCAGAATATTCTTTTCACATTAAAATTCAAACTTTGACAAATTCCTACTCAGCTGTCAAACAAAAAGAAAGATAAAATATTTATCTACACCTCACCATTTCTGGGACAACTGCGTTGGAGTGGAGAGAGATGAAGGGGAGATGAAGTAGCTATGTAGTACACAGCCAGGGCATATGCATCTGTTGGCAGAGCTGTGTTTTATATTTTAGCATGTGCATTTATTCCTGTGTACTCTGGGCATACCATGCCTGTACAGTTGAATATTTTATCTGTAACTACATGTATCCTAGTTATTCTTTATGTATGTGTGCTTGTATTGATCAGCAATGGCATATTTTGTTGTGTGCATGTGTGCACACATGCACATATGTGATGAGCTATACATTGTGCGTACAAGGTAAGAGTAATTACGTGTCAGAAAGTGTTTTATGTATGGAATAAATGTTCTTGAATATGTACCGTAATTTTCCATATAGTGTTTCTTTGTTTGCTGTCTCTTGACACAATCTATCTACAAAGCACCAAGTGCAGTATTTGCACAAAACATAATACAAGATGCACATTTGCATGTGCCACTGCAAGTGTGTATGTCCGCGCATTGAGAACGTACATACACCATTCCCAAGAGTGAAGGTATATAAGCCTTTAATATGAACTGCACAATACTACATGATGCGCATTCCTGTATTATTTTCCCCTTACACTGCTGCATTAAGGAATTAGGTTGTATGGGATAGTGGATACTGTCCATTCCGTGCACTTGTCAATGTAATACACTGTTGCCAAGGGTGTAAAGGTTAATTACTATTCTGGCAGCAGGGATAATCATGAGACTGGACTAAGTCAAGCAGTTAGCACAGGAGTATCCTTGGGAGAAAGTTGCCTGGGCACTTCTTGTGCTTTTAGCAGGGCACAACAGTGTCTTAACAAGCGCCATAAGTAGTTGCTGCGCCTATATCATCTGATCAACTTGCCCAGAATGGAGCTGATGAAATTACACATGATTTTAATGGTTGTAATGGTGTTGTTCTATTGTTTGTTTAAATTATGGGTGTTTCTGTTTTAACATTTGTGCAACTGGTTTATGAACTTGCAAACTGATTGGAAGTGGTATATAAACTAATAATAATAATGGGGTATATACATTAATAGTTATAATAATAATAAACAATGTATACATGGAACTATTGTGTGCATGGAACTATTGAGATTTTACGATGCCTGAAATCACCAGCAGCACATAGATAAAATTTAGGAGAATCTCAGGGGGGTTTTCCCCTGCTTGGTTTTTGATGTTTTCTATGTAAAGTTGCAGTAGAAAACTAGAAAATATATGTTTATGGGCCATCCAAAAACCTATTTCTGCTTTTTTGTCCAGAATTTCAGGATTTTTAAAAACATGATTTGTGGCTTGCCATTCCTGGTAGTTCTCCCCCCCTCCCAAATAAGAGTGTGCACAAATGGGCAAAGTAGGAAGATAGGCAGGGTGGTTCATTACGCACAATGCAGGCTGTCATTAAACGCTTCTGCTGAGGGGATGCTGCTTTTGCTTTGCTATTTTTTTCCTGCTGAGAGTCAAGGTTTCTTGAGGAAAAGAATATATAAATGAGGAGGGGGGGGGAGAGAGAGAGAAATGAGATGGAATGACAGTAGGAGAGGGAAGCCAGACCCATCAACCACTTAATCGCTGGATCATAGAACTTGGCCCATCCATGGGAGGAAATGCGGGAAAAGACTGGGGGCACTGTTTGTCAAAAAAAGGAGAGCAACCCACATCTTGCTGGAGTGAATGGTGAAACCGCCACTGATTTGAATGGATCAGAGCTGCACTCTAATTAAATTATATTTTAACTGCATCTGCACTACAGCTTTATCACACATTTTGCATTTTATTCCACAAATAATACAATATGTAAGCAATACATCGGTTACAACATTGTTGATGGACATCCGATTATGTTATACAAAACACCCCTCCTTTATTCCTGCATTGCAGGGGTTGGACTAGCTCACCCTTGGGGTCTCTTCTGACTACAATTCTATGATGCAGAGTGAAACATTTTCTCTGTGATGTGTGGGATTATCTGTCATATCACCCTGGTGGAATCTACACACATATAAAAACCGTTCTGAAAATGCTTTTTTTAAAGCGTTTTTTAAAACATGTTGAATTTTCCATAAGGCTCGCCATCACCACCTAGTGTCGCATTGTATATTGCACTTAAAACACACTTAAAACGTTTTATTTGCAGCTGTATAGCTGAGTCCCCTGTCTTAGGGCTGGTTTATAAAGTGTCATCAGTCGGGTTTGGCTTTGCCCACCTCCCACCACTAGAGAACCTGTTGGATTCATTTAGTTGCCTTCTACATCGCCCTGGAATTCTGCACTTCCTCTTCCTTGCCTCCATGTCCCTTGAACCTGCCATGTTGCTTCTTACCTTTTCCTAGAATGTTGTACAGATACAAGCCACAGAAGCAAAAGCACACAGCAGCTGGTCCAGCACTAAATACCTTATCAGTCCAGCCTCATACCTCACCAGCTTATTTCTGCCCTTCCTTCAGTACATCTACCATGAACAAATGGGCCCAGCAAGTAGCTATGTTCATAAAGCCCATGCAACTTCACTCAAGCTCCCTTATTGGACATTGGGGCAAACGGGGCACTGCCCCACCCAACTCATTCTGCCCTTAGCCAAACCCCACCTGCCTGCCTGCCTGCCTTCTTACTTAGATCCTGCCCAAAAGGTAGCACTGGCTATCACCTTGCTCCTCCTTACTCTCAGTCTTGCCCTTATAGAATTCAGCAAGCAGGAGGATGGGGGCCCAACCAGAATTAGTTGAATCTGCCTGCCATTGGCTCTGGCTCCATCTTCAATTGACCTTTCTGCCTCTTTGCCCTTGAGTAGGTCTTGCAGTACCTGAACACACCAAAGGGCACCCACTACCTGCGGTAAGAATATGCTTGTGTTCATCTGTCCTAGTGATACGGCATACCACACCACCTCCTTGAACCATGCAACGCTGCTCTTCTATGAGGTTTATGTCAGAATTTCCTCCAAGGGCACATCCTGTGTGGACCGAGGGAGAGGTTTTACATTCGTTTGCAAAGGAGTGTGAAAAATTTCCAGAAAGGGCGAAGGGGATGTTTTTCAGGGGTGTGTGAAAATGTTTGTTAAATCCCAACATTGAGTCGGTACTGGTTTGTAACAATTAGAATGTATGCTCTGTTCCGTGCAACTGTAACTTAATTTTTCTCCGAGTACAGGGTTTAACATAGAATTGGCTCAAGGAAGCCTTTTCTAATCAAAATGATGCTGCAGCGCTAAGTGGTAAATCTTCGGTACAATTAGCACCACAAACACAAAGAGTTTCTGGGTGTATGGCTTTTCTGAATACTGTCCCTCCAAAGGCATAGAATGGTCTTATTTAGTAGCGTAGGGCAGTAAATGTCCTTCTGGCATTACTTTGGCCTACTTCTGTTAGATTTTCCTCCAAGCAATCTCGCTGTTTAATTGATGCATACCAAGGAGCAAGTCTAGAAGTCCCGATAAATGCAAGTTCCTTCTAGGCTTTCATTTCAATTATTCTGGTTTTCAACTGCAATTTAGCTGATAGAAGCCTAGAAGAACCTGAACGCTGAAGTAACCACGAGAAGAAATAAGCTGGGTTGCTTTAGACACTGATAAGGATGTCTGTAGAAAACGAAAGCTTTGGGAGTTCAGTATCGTCCATAAACTAGAGTTTTAACTTGTCGTGCTAATCCTTGCGCTGGCAGCAATAGATAGGGCAGTTCACCTGACTCCGCTCTGCACAGTAGGACTAGAAACAGTAGGGGACAAACCCTATAAGTAGGGACTAAGGCTGCAATCCTAAATACAGTATAGGAAATGACTCCTGATTGACCATTTATCAAGTAGTTTGCTTCTATGAGCTGTAGCCTAAATGGTGGTTATTTCAAGCACTTTTAGCCTGCTCTTCATTAAAAATCCCAGACAATCTAAAACTAACAACAGGAAAACTGCAGAATACTGGATATTTCTCAATGTTCTTAACCAATGGCTTGAATAAATAAATAGGCCTTCAATAGGCATCTAAAAGCCCAGCAGGATTGGCACCAGCCAAATCTCTGAAGATGACAAGTAGGCAATCCATATTTGGGATGCTGTGATTGATAATACCTTCTCTCATGTAAACACATATCACACACTAGGTGGATATGGGGCTGTTAAGAGGGTTTCTCTACCAGATTTCAGAAACTGGGTGGTTTCATAGGGAATCCAGCAGCTCTGTTGGTCATAAACTGTGTGCTGTCAACAATAAGTTTTTAATGTAAGAATTTAAGAAGAGCCTAGCTGCTGGATCAAGCCAAATGCCCATCTATTCCATCATCCTGCTTCCAGCACTGGCCAACTGGAGATCCCTATGGGAAGCTCACAAATAGGACAAGAGGGCAATAGTGTTCTCTCACACATGATCTGCAGCACTGATGCTCAGAGGACTACTGCCTCCAATACTTGGGGTAATACAGAGCAGTCTTGATGACTAGTGGCCATTGGTAGCTGTGCCCTCCATGAATTTGTCAAAATAACCCCCCTTTAAAGCCATCTGAGCCATCTAAACTGTTTTTAATATTTTTAAATTGCTGTAACCTGCTCTGGGGCCTTATGGAGATTTTGTGATTCCCCAGGAGGTTTCTTTTTCCATGGGAATATCATCTAATGAAGATAGCTTCTTGCCACAAGAAGCCACACAGATTTGCACAACTGCAATAAAAATAGATAGTGAGGGTCAATGGAGTGTTAGTAAACTGCAACATCTTTTACCGGCATGAAATGCAGGGAAGATGAAAGCAATGCAAATCAGGCGTAATTACATTGGATTGAAAATGTAAATGAATCAAAGGTGAAATAGTTACCACTGAAATCAATATGGGAGTAAACTTAGATACAATTATACTTGGAAAAGATACACTCTTTATGACGTCTTTGCTTCCTGTTGTCTCCTTTGTTTCCACTTAGAATCTCCAGGACATTTAGAAATAAATGTACATGTTTAATTGCATTGTGATTTGTTTACGTGCTGCACGAGGTTCAGATGAACTGCTAAATTAGAGATGCTTTGTATGAGAATCCTAGGGAACAACATGGGCTGGGGTGCTGTTGGGAGGGGTTGGTGGAGGTGGGGTTGCTGTTGTTGCTGTTGGTTTTATGTATCGTTATTTTAGACCTTGTGGCTTACATGGAAATTGTTTAATACGGTTGTGTATTTTTTTGCTATTTGATTTATTGTTTAGGACTATTTTTGTTATGTTGCGGTTATGTATTTTTTCATGTTATCAGCTGTCTTGAGCATGGTTTGAACTGTGGAAAGGCAGCATACAAATAAAATGTGGGTGCACAGACTGGGCTTTGCTAGCTGGTTTAATAATTAACAGGTTTAATCAGAAGTAAGTCCCACTGAGTTGTAAAGTTGGTTCTGAGCTCTTTGCCCTGTTCAGGTGTCGGGGGGGGGGGGGACCCACAGGTCAAATAATCTAGGAGAGACTATTGCATTTCCACAGATTGGACCATTCATTGAAGGGAACTACTAGAGGCAGTTTGTGTCGATTGGTAGTAAAGAAATATTGTTACAGCACAGTTGGCATGAGAAAAAACTATCACAAGGACCCACATAGTGTCAATGATCAAGAACTGTTGCTTGAGTTGTCAATAGATTTTCAATGTTGTAATGTAGCCTTCTTTAAGATATCAGCACCTCTAAGTTGAGAAATCGGAGCCTTCTGAAAATGCCAACAACTTCACAATATTAAACCATGTGAAGGGCAGCCCAAGAGATGAACTGCTAATGACTAACAGATCATGAAGCTCCTTATGCACTTGTGGATCCAGGTGTTTGAAGGTTTCCATGGCATTATTGCTTAGAAAAGCATCTGCACACTTGCCAAGGAGCTACAAATTGAATGGGGACCACAAGGGGGTGACTGGAGCACCTGGCCAGTCTCCACTGGCCATTCCTTTCCAGCTGGCAGCTGGCATGGGCACAGGGTCCGATATTGCCAGTCAACTCTCCTGTGTGACCCAAAGACTCCTGACAGAGGAGAAGTGGAATGCAAATTGGCCTGTCATCCTTTGGAACCTAAGAGTTGCCGAGGTCAAGCAATCTCCTAACAAAGCAGAGACAACAATCCAAACTGAATGATAGTCACTGGGAGTCATCCCAGCCAGTCTTTATTTTGCTCAATAAATAGACAGTTGTTAGTCTCATTTGGTGCCTGAGATCTAAATGTCTTCCTTTAAAGTAGTGCTTCTGTTGCAGAGAAAATGCATATTCACAGCATGCAAATGTCAATGTCTGATTAGTGTGAAAATATGGCTTCCCCCCCCCCCCACTTCCAACCAACACATCCACTCAATTGTAACTGCTGCATGGAAGGTGGTTATTCAAATGTCATGGTGGGCGTCTACTGAATCTAGTTTGCGTCATCTCTAGTGCCTCTTGCCTTTTCCATGATGCCCTTACCGTGTTGTAAATTTGTTCATTCGTTCAATATTGGAAATAAATAAATAAAATATTTAATTAATTATTTTGGGTCTTAGAAGGCAATGTGTCTTTCCAGCACAGGGGCACATTCATGTTTTCAAAACATAGTAAAACACAGAAGAGGAATATGGCCAGCCTCTCACAATGTAGGGATGCCATACGTCCAGAATTTCCTTGACATATCCAGAATATTACTGTCTCTAGCAGTGTCTGTGTGGAAATCGGCAAAATGTCTGGGAAAATCTGGACGTATGGCAGCCCATGTCAACAGCTTTGGGCAAAACTAAAAAAAAACCTTTGCCCCTCCCCCCCATGTCAACAACTTTGCAACAACAACAAAAAAACCTCAACAACTTTTCTGTCTGGATTTTCACTGTTTGAAATATGGAAACACTATCACAATGATGCTTATAAAGATAAGATCTACTGGTAGTACGAGGTAGCATGGATATAGCATTTTTTCTTAAAGGCACATGCATTTTCAACTAATTGGAAAGGTCCTATGAGAGAGGAGGGGGAGAAAACCAAAGTCAGCAATAATCTGGGCAATTCCCAATCCCTACTCAGAATATTTCAACCAACCTTATGCAGTGAAATGTGCAAAACAGTGGCAGCGACTTGCCACAAAAGGAAACAAAGAGAAAGGGCAAATGAGAAAAGGGAGCTACAGCAAAGCCATCTTGTCCGGGTTTGACATAAAGAGGTGCTCTGTGGTCTAAAAATTAGGAGGGGTTTCCCTCAGCTGTGCAGGGACTGTATAAATTGTCTCATTAAAAGGGTTGTAACAAACCAGGCGGATGCTGAAAATGGAGGCTTTAGGAGATACATGAGTTCTACAGAGCTGCCTGGCACCAAATCATGAATTAAGCAGGCAGGCCAGGGTACTAAAGAGCACTTCATTTTTGCCGGGAATCTGCCTCAGGATTTGTTTTCAGTGCTAGACTTAAAAGATAGCAAGAAGTGCCACTGAATGTATGCAGCATTGCCTTCCTCTCAACTCTGAAAGGCAGGCTGTTTTCATGTGGGAAGAGGGGCTTCCAATGTGTGGGGGCCCGAGTGTGGGGTGTGGGTGTGTGTTCCACCCAAGCCTAAGCCCCGGCCCCTTACAAAAGGTGCTGGAATAAACCAAAATTGAGCCAGGTCATGTGGTCATGCTGGCCACATGACCCGGAAGCTGTACGCCGGCTCTCGGCCAATAAAGCGAGATGAGCGCCGCAACCCCAGAGTCGGACACAACTGGACCTAATGGTCAGGGGTCCCTTTACCTTTATCATTGTTGCCCCTGTTCCTAGTAAGTCCCTACCCTGGACTTGGTCTTCTGTGATCTGGCACCTGAACTGTTTTGACTGGTCTAATTCCCTCCTTTATCAGCTGGCACTTCCACGGGGTATTTCCCATCCGGCCCTATCCTGCCCCCCCCCCCGAATTCTGGGATTCTCTCCAGCCTAAACCCCAGCTACCCCCCAAAAGAACCATGGTCTCCCCTTCTCTCCTCCCACCTCCCCAGGAAGTTACCCAGGGTCTGAAAGCTTCACATGAAACCTAATCGATGCCAGACGAGCTGGCTCCTTCCCTGCCAGGCAGCTGTGCAGCCAATTCCCGCACACCCGTCTGCATAGCAGAGGGGAGGGGGGCTTCCCCCGCTGCCTACGGAGAGAGCCTGGCCGTGGGCTATTTGGAAGGAGTTAAACCCATGGGGAGGCTGAGCTGAAAGGGTCAATCTTATTTCAGACGGGGAATAAGTCACTGCTGCTATTATCTGATGAAAAAGGTGGGATGGCCTAGGGGCTAGAGCACAGCATTAAAGGACAGACTGTGCAAGTCCTTGTTCTCCGCCCCCCTCCACCTCCCTCACCTGACTCCTTAGGAGCACCATCTTGCCTTGCCAGGTAGTCTTTGCCCCAAGGAGATGTCCCTCAAGCCCAGCCTTCTTGTAGGGTGATGTGCACAGCTGCAGCACGTTGTAATGTGGGCTACGTTTCTTAATGTAACCCTTTGGGTGAGAATGTAAGAGCTGCCAGATGCATTGCTTCAAAGCTCCGTGCAACGCAGTCTCATGTCTAGCGATTTCATTTTAATGTTCATTTGCCTTGTGCTAGTCTATTGCCCCAAATCGCCTTCACAACTGCATATAAGAGAGGAGGTGCACCACACTTCACAATGACAGCACAATCCTAAGCGTGTCTTCTCAGAAGTAAGTCCTGGGTAAGCAGGTATAGGATTGCAGCCTGGTTGCCCTCCAAAGCTGACAAATGCAGGGACATGCAAGGTATACTGAGTAGCTGGTGCACCCTGCTTAGAAAAAATCCACTGAGCCAGCAATCTGGAAGAAAAATATTGGTCCTGGCCCAGATTGAAGCAGCAGCACCACCATATGGTGCTTGGCCCATTTTCAAAAACCCAGCCTGTTACTTCTGTCAACAAAGTATGGAGCAATGACCACGAGCCAAGCACACGTACTGTTTAATGTCTGGAGGGTCATTCTAGGCTTCAGGAAGCCTAAGGTATATCTGGTACTTCCCAAGATATATGACTACTACTAACAATAATACCTAGCATTTATATAGCATTTTGGAAACCTGACAATGCTTCACATATATTATCTCAGCAAGGCTTAGGGCAACCTTGAAAAGTAAGCTGGGATTATTATCCCTGCATTATAGAAAGTGATGAGGATGACAGATAGTATTTTGCAGAAGGCCACCTGCTGAGTTTGTGATAAGGGTCAGATTTGAACTGGGAACTCTGTAACCAACCTCACCAAACATTTAAAGCACACTTGAAGCATATTTAAAGCATGCGGCGTCCCCCAAAGAATCCTGGCAACTGTAGCTTGTGAAGGGTGCCGGGAATTGCAGCTCTGTGAGGAGTGAAATACAGTTCCCAGGATTCTTTGAGGGAACCAATGGGCTTTCCAATGGTGCGGATGCAATCTCCATTATTTGCTGTTTGTTTGACTGACAGATTGAAAACCTTGTTGAGAAAGTATCACAGGATTCTTTGGTCCTCAGTCCCCCATGAAAGGGACTGTTTCTTGTGACATGAGGAGAATCATTGTACTTGCAGGTTTGCCCCCTTCAAAGGGCAGGCTGAGGCATCTCCTTGTGAGCAGATCTGCTGATAAGTAAACAGACAGGCACACAGAAGACTGGGACCCCATGAAGTTCCTGCAGATTTACCCACAGAGATACACCCCATATATGCCTTTTGTCTGTTGTCTATTCCTGTTTCAGACAGCACAAAGAAGAGCGCAGGAACAGAGGAAGGAGAACCAACCAACGTAAAATGAAGCCGGGGCAATGATAGGGAAGGCACCTCATACCCATAGGTCACATACACGCAGCAGTTCCTTATGGCCACATCCACACCATAGATTATGGCCACATCCACACCATAGCACATCCCCCTGCCGCAAAGAATACTGGAAACTGTAGTTTACCCCACGGAGGTGCAATTTTTAGCACCCTAAAAAACTACACTTCCCAGTATTCTTTGGAGGAAGCCATGAGCTTTACCATGTGCTGGATGTGCCCCTGGCAAGGGCCTGTCCTGCTGGATGTATTATGGTGTGTGCTGATAGTATGCGTGACTGTTCATCATTATGCAATGTGAGCCTACATGTTGCCGCTTAGTGATATATATTTTAAATATTGTGCAGAGAGCGCTCAGTGGGGATTCAGTTACACATTTAAAACATCAAAATTAAAGGAATATAGCAAGAATTATTAAAGTGGAAGGAATGGGGGAGAAGGGCGTTGATTGTCTTCCAAGTCTGCAAGTTTATTATTGGAAAACAGCCCTGTTGTGTGAAATAAAGAAAATCTTCGCCCATCTTCCAATTTCCCACAGGAAACGTGGTAATTTCTCAATAAGAAGACCACGAAGCGGAGGCTTTCACTAAAAAATAAAATAAAATAATTGATATGGAGAGATGTTTTCCTCCCACCCGTCTCCTTGTTTCCCAGAGTGTCTCAGCAGCACCCTCTTGTGTTCGACCACGGAAACTGGGTTTTGCCTCTTCATCGGTTGCCCCAGGAGCTTCTTATGCTTCGACTTTTTACACCAGCAAGAACGGTCAAGGAGAAACCCGGCCAAATACAGCTGCCACCAAAGCATCTAAAGGGGCACACCCAAGTCTGAAATGTGAAACTTGAAGACCTCCTGAATCAAGTGCCCCTTCTGAGATTTTAGCACATCAAGGAGAGATGTTTGGTTATGAGAGTCCGTGTCAGCCAAGGAGCTGAGGCTGTGGCAGAGCGCTGTCACCTGGTGCCCATAGACTGGAGACGCAGCCTAAAAAGTGGGATCCTGCACAGCTGTCTTTGAGGCCTGTAGCAACAGCCCCATCTCATTAAATTCATTTCTGTTTCTTGCTGCAGTGTAATGGTCCTCTCCTAATAACAGGCTATCTGAGGATATTTTTCTCCCTTCGACACTGCCGGATCTCTCAGGACTCTAGCGAGGCCATGGCTGAGATGTCAGGAAGATTGTGGGTGGGGACTTGTAGCTTGGAGACACACTGCTGGGCTCATCTGCAGAAGGCAAGGGCATCAATGAGCTGGAACTGGCAGCACAAAGATAGAATAGCGGGAGATTAGATGGCATCGGAACAGCAACTGATAGGCTGGTGCTGGGTTCTGGTGCCTTTTTACAACCAACTAGATCAGTGGTCATTTCTGTTTGTTCAGAGCACTGAGCACCCCGAGAGGAAATGTTTGTCTTCATGCAGCAATTGCTACTCTTCTGGAAAGAGGACGGGGAATGTTCATGTTCTGGTGGTGAACTGGTTCTAGCTGCTTGGTGAAAGGGTTTGGAACCAAGCCTGCAGGATACAACCCACAGCTGCTCTCCTCTGTTTCTTGAAGGTTGGCTAAAAGAGCTTCTCCATGAGGTTCACTGAGGCCAAATGAAGTCCACCCTGGGCTGGGGCGACTTTCAAGTGAACCTTGTTTTCTAGGATAGGGTAGGTAATGCAGGGCACTCCAAGTCCCATCTGTCCCAGGCAGTGTGACCAATGGTGAGGGATGATGGGACATCCAGATAACACCTTGTTGGTCACCACTCTCCTAGGTAGTGCCTCTCTGAGCCTCTCCTAGGTGGTGCTTCTGCTGGGAAAGCATCATGCAGTGGTACCGTGGTTCTCAAAAGCCTTGGTACTCAAATAACTTGGGACCCAAACACTGCAAACCCAGAAGTAAGTGTTCTGGTTTGCGAATTTTTTTTGGAAGCTGAACGTGCTCCGTTTTGAGTGTTACACTGAGGTCTGTCTATTTATTTTGCATTTTTGCGGCTTCTTTGTTTTGTTTTTGCTACTGATTGTGTGACTGCAGTACATTGTTTATTGCTTTCATTTTATGGCTCAAGGGTCTTGTTAGATAGTAAAATTCATGTTAAATTGCTGTTTTAGGGGTTGTTTTTAAAAGTCTGGAACGGATTAATCCATTTTGCATTACTTTCTATGGGAAAGTGCGCCTTGGTTTTGAAATGCTTTGGTTTTGGAACAGAGTTCCAGAACGGATTAAGTTTGAGAACCAAGGTACCACAGTACAAGGATTCTGTTTATTCAGAAATCTTCATTAACATATTGGGAGATTCCTAGGTCACCTGATGGGCCTGTGCCTCCAGTTTTCACCACCAAGAACCTTGCATGTTATCAAGTCCCAGATGTAGATGGGCCATCACACAGCCCTCCCCCCTGTAGTCCATTAGCAACAGTGCAGGCTCCTTATTAACATCTCCCCTGCTCTCACGGATCTTTCCGAAATGGCTCCAAATTGACATAATTCCAGGCTATTAGTGAAACCAACAATCTGATTATGTTGCAAGGCCGTGGCTAATTATACCACATAAAGGGGCCTCTGCCAAGGTGTGGGAACGCTGTGCTTCTGAGCAAGGACAAGTTGGACTGTAGTCTGGGAAGAGCTGGGCTTTGGATTTCATCTTTCACTTCACAGTCCCTTTTGCTATATTTCAATTCAATTGCAGAATGAAAATTCAGTCAGTTCTTTCCAAATTGCTTCAGACATCTCCTTCTTGCAGTTCCAACATACTTGAAACCCTGAAGCACTGTGTGTGACTCTTTCTCGGTGTTTCCTTGACGCCTTGTCTGCATGTCCTGCCACTTGTAGATTTGAGGGTTTGCACAGGAGGTTTGTGGGACAGTTAATGTGCCTTTGGTGAGTGCCATGGGCATAGCCAGAAATTTTGTTAGAGGGAGGCAGAACCAACGTGATTGGTCAGTGATTGGTCAGTTAGCCGTGCCCATGATGAGTGCCTATCTTTAATGTGCATATTAAACGACGGGGCAGGGATCAGTAACTGGGAAGGGAAAACATCTCTCCTCCAAGACTGCTATTAATCCATCATATTGGGATGGATTCCTTCCAAGGACTTTCATTGTTATTTTCCTTGTTTACTTAATACTCCAAGAATTAGGGGTTTTCTGTTGCTTGCTGCCAGAGAGCTGTGAATTCCAAGGAACATAGCTTCTGTTCTACTTTTAGTCTGATGCCATGTTTTTGCAGACAGTGCCTCCCCCATGCACATTCCTCTCCCGCTCTTTGTCACATTCTTTGTGCTGTTACTTCCTCAGCCCCCCTTCCATTAGTTCCTTCCTTACCCTCTCCCACTCTTTCTTCCCCTTTCTCTAGTCTCCAGCTCTATAGTAGATGTTGCTAAGGAAGTCTGACTTGCACCACACAGCATCTAGCACACACAAGCAGAAGTCCCTGTTACTTCTCTTAGTGGTAGCCGAGATGCCACTTGTTGGAGGTAGGCAGAGTCACGCGGGTCACAATTTAGGCACACCTTGAGAACACTCAGCTCTGTGCTGGATTGCAGCTTCAGCCTTCAAGATGTGTGCTTTAATGTTCTGTTGTTCAAGTGTGCTGGGGTGGGAGTGCTTTATGTAGCCGTACTGGGCATGTGGGGGAATGCACAAATGCCTAGGAGCTTCCTAACATGCTACCCTCTCGTTTGTGGTCAGATATTAATTGGTGTAGACCATCTGCTATCTAACCACTTACCTGCAGACATTACAAGCCTGTGGTTTCTCTCTCTTGACGGGCTTTTAGCCACAAGCAGCTTTGCAGGGATGTAAGGGATTTGAACCATATGTCTCGTCACATGCTCTCTCTTTATTAAAAAAACAAACCCAAAAACGTTTTTATATATAAAAATATAGATTTCTAGTGTGGCCTTGTTGTATTTTATTGTTGAATTTTGATATTAAGCTCCCCAGGCACCAATTGGCATAGGTGGGGGGCTATATAAATAACATAACAATTATGATCATTACTATGACAAACACTACACAGGAATCTCAAGGTTACTCTAGAGATAAGCACGATTATTTCTACCATTAATATAATAGGAACACACCATGGGAGGATGCAAATGTCTCGGTGAGAGAAAGGGTTTGTGCATATGGGAGGCTTATTTTCATGCTGTTTCCTTTGGGTGTGCATGTGTGGAACTGTGTGGGTGTGCAGCAAAAATAATCTGCTGGGGTACCCAGAAGAAAGACTTACTTTTCTTTGCTGCATAGTTACATTTTTAATGCACGTGCCAATACACATGTATGCATACACAAAGGTTTCTGTATATGTGGATGGATATTGGTTGACACATGTCTTATGCTAGGTCAGTCTTAATCTGAGCCAACTGGGAACTTCTGGGAGCCCTTCCACTGTTCTGCCCCCTAACCAAGTCACTCCCAGCCCAGATTCATCAGCACAAGTACTGCAGCTCAGATAAGGATGACTCCTGCTCTCTGCTGGTGGGACCAGGATACTGACTTCATTGCCATTCCAACCAGCCACCAGCTGGGAGCCAAAGCATTGGCTCTGACAGGTTTGACAGCTGAGATGCAATAAGTGTGTTAACCCATCAGGGACATAAGGGATGATGGATGATGGAGAATAGATTTCCTTAGCTTACTTACCTGGAAGGAAATCTAATTGAGATCACTTTAACTTATTTTGGAGAAAACGGGGATAGGTGTGGGCTAAAACTTGCAAGAATCCCTCTCAACAGCCCTATATTATGGTAAAAGGCAGATCTGGGGGCAGGGGGTAGAACACAAATGCACAGGTTGTCCTGAACAATTCCTCCCCACCTGCATAGCACAGTAGTTGGCAAACCTAGTATGGATAAGTGTTGATCTCCCTCCATGTTTGAAGGTCGGCAGATGGAGCTTGAGAGTGAAGCTGCAGCTGAGATTAAGAAGGTATAGAGTGCCTGAGCACAAGGCCATGTGCAGCTGTTGGTCTATTAAAACCTCTAGGGTTGAATCCTATGCACACAGGCATACTGTATTTATGCCCACTGAAATCAGTGCTCATGGATGTACTCAACTGAACATCAGATTAAGTGGTAAGGAGGCCCAAACCCCATTTGTATACAGTATATACATTTAACTCCATAGGCTCCATAGACCTTCATCTACAAATCTGTTTTGCTGGCAAAACTGTAATATTGCTATATTGTACTGCATGCTTCTAGCCAGAAATGCAACTGTTAGTGCAAAGAAGGGATGAGGGATTCATAGTGATTTGTACAAATGCTGATCAGGGAATTTAACCAAAACTCCAAAACACCAAATTGGCTAATATTGACTAATAAATATTGAGAACAGTTTACTCAATCAAACATGTTAAAATGAACACATTAAGGTGCAGCGTGCAAATCCAAGCCTGTAAAAACTCAATAAACTGATGGCATAATACTGAGGCTATGTATGATCAGGGAATTTAGGCAGCAGACAGTGACCCACCCTGCACAAGCAGACCTCATATCTTGTTGAGGTGTAGTTGCAATTTGAGATTAAACTGCTCTTTTCTTAGACCTGGTTTAAATCTGTCCTTACAGTTACAGCAGATGGGTGCTGTCACCTTTAAGTCAGGTTCCCCTGTACTGACTTTTGCAGTTCTAGTGTGCCGGTATGGTAAGCACCCAGACCAGAATGTCTTGGTGCTCTGATACTGTGCATGCAGGGGACAGCAACCCAATTGAATCTGATGTTGGGCTGTGTAATTTCACAACACCATGTTTTGTCTACATGTCCCACATAAAGCCCATCTAAAGCTGAAAAGCAGCCAGCTTTTTCATAAAATGATGCAGATAGTAGAATACAACCCATAAGGCTTAAGAATACACTGAGTTACACTAGCACATGGATTTCTGCTCTAGAGAGTTGGGAGAACCCCTAGAACAGATTTAGGGGGCCCATGAGAGAATGTACCATTGCACAATGACAGAACTATTGCTTTAGAGCTATGCTGCAATTCCACACTTTGTGGAATTAGCTACAGCAACCCCAGTTGACAACCCTAGCATCTTTGCCGTTATCTATGCCATCTAGGCATGTGCATACTGCTTGGGGGGTTTTCAGTATTTCTGAGGGACACTTTTGTACTTCAAACTAATATTGCAGTCAATGAAAGCAACATACTCAGTGGCCTTGCATAATCACTTCATTCCTGGCTAACAAGAACTTGCAAGTGCAATCCCAAAATTCTAAACCATAGTTTGAACCATAGGTGAAGAAATCTGTGGCCCTCCACAACTCCCATTTTCCCAGACCATTGTCCGTGTTAGTGGGGGCTGATTTGCAGGGCCACAGGTTCCCTACTGCTAACTTAGGCTATATACACATTAGTGTCTTAAAACACAGTGAGATCACACATACACCTCACAATTTAAGTCACATTTTATGTTGCTGTACATACCAGAGAGAGGGTGGGGGTTGTCATCACCTGATGCACATTATCAGCTTGGTTGCTTCACACCTGCGACAGACATCGTGGCTTCACATGTCAGCCACAGGAGCTCACTAGAATCAGAGTAAACAGTAATGTGTACACAGCCTTAAACTAATACTGTAATTCAACAGCCATAATTTAACTATCAAGTATAGCAAGGCAATGTTATGTTCAACAAACTTACCGGTAAATGTATCAACAAACTTAAATACAAACTTGCTATACAGTACTTGTCAGGAACAGATCAGCAATAAAACACCGGGTGTCAGTGAAGTTAACTCTTTATTCAAAGAAACCAAAACAGTGTATGCCTAGCGATCACAGTAACTCCAGTAGGTCTTGCAGGGCCGTAGCTAGGGGGTGGCATGCCAGGGGGCACACAAAATCGGTTAAAAAATATCTCAATAAATATGTCTATAAATATAAAGATTAATTATTGTCTCATAAGAAAAGGTTTTTAATAGAGGGTGAATTGAATTGGGGGGGTGGTGGAGGAGAGGCGGAAAGAAGAGCTACCGGTAATTTGTCAGTGACTAGGGGGTGCAATCTGGACAGTTCTGCCAGGGGCGCAAGATCACCTAGCTACGGCTGAGGTCTTGCCCCAATGAGGTAGTTGCAAGGACTGAGCGTCCCTGCCTCCCCACCGCTCCCTAAGAATCTTCCTCTTCCAGATCCTTCCCAAGCAATCTCAGGCTTGTCTTGTCTCTCTTTGCTCTTGTCTCTCTTTGCTCTACTTTTTTTTTTTAACGGGGGAAACTACAGCTTTCAGGATTCTTTGCAGGAAGCCATGTGCTTTAAATGTAACATTCCTTCTGTCGACTAGTTCTTCCACCTAGGGGCCTTCCTGTTCTGTCTAGAGACGGAAAGGAGACAGAAGCTAGTTACAGTAGCTTCACCTCAGATTTGCTGCGGAGCGACGGCAGTTAGTTGTTCTCCTAATCTGAACGTTCTTTAAAACTCTGCAGGGATTTCGTTTATTAAGCCAGTGTACAATGTTAAAACTGATCTGCGCGTGACGTGGGACTTTTAGGCTTGCCAAAGAATATTTCCTCGCCCGTCTTTCAAATTCCTCGTTGGCTCGGTCCCTTAATAACTCGCCAGAAGGCGCCAATTGGCCGCCTGCGCGTTTTGAGCGCGCAGAACGGAACAGGCAGAGCGCGCGCTGATTGGCGGTGGGCGGCGAAGGTCAGCGCGCGCGAGGGGAGGGGAGCGGAGCGGAGAGAGGAAGACTCGGAGTCGAACTCTTATTGTTTAGATTTAGCTCCCGCCAGGGACAGAGTCGGGAAGGCGGATTGGCGGAGGGAGCGGTGGGCGTGGCCGCTCGCGAGGAGTAGGCGGGGGAGCCGAGGCGCGAAGCTCTGGGGTTGGCTGCGGCGTCTTCGATCGCAGCGCGGGGATTGGTGGCTCCGCCGTTCCGTCGTTAAGCCGGCGGCGCGCGGGGAGTGGGCTTTCGGCGTTTGGGCTTGAGAGGGAGAAGGAAGGCAGGCAGGCAGGCAGGCGGGGGGAAAAGAAGAGATCTGTCATGGCGCGGGTGTCTGTCCTGGGAGTTTCGTTGCTGGAGAACCCAAGCCCCTTCGGCCACCCGCTCCGCTTCCAGGTGCAATTCGAGTGCGGGGAGGCGTTGCCTCACGGTGAGTACGCGCGGGGGGGGGGGGGAGAGGAGAAGCTCCCGCGCCAGGAACCTTGTTCCCCAACCGACCCTCAGTCCGAGCCAGGTTCCGTCGCACGAGGCGTCCGCCCGCCCGCAACCGACGCCCGGGAGCCTCCGCCCAGGATGGCAGGGCTGTGTGCCCCCCCTCCACTCCAGGGGCTTCCGCTGTGGCTTTATTTTGCCAGCCTGGACCCGGCTCTCCACACAGGGGCTGCTACGTGGGCGCTATATCTTCTAACTACCTTTAAAAATAAAAATATAGCTTTCCGAACTTGGTGCCTTAAGTTTTTGGCCTGCAGAGACTTAGCAGCTTAATTGGGGCGAGGCTGCTCTTGAGATGGTGTGTGTGTGTGTGTGTGTGTGTGTGTAAATAAATATGTATGTGTGTATATATTTGTGTGTGTGTATGTGTATGTGTATCTATATCTATCTATATCTATCTACACACACACACACACACACACACACACATATATAAATACAAACACACACACACACTTCAAAATGCCACCGGATGTGGGGTGTCCTTCTGACCATTCTGCTGAGTGAGGCCTTGGCCTCTGCCAGGAAGCCCCAGCTGGCAATGCTGTTGGTCTGGGCAAAGAGCCAGTGTGGGGTGGAGATTTGGGCTGAGACCACGGTTCAAATCCTTACTCAGCCAGGCAGCTCCCTAGGTGACCTTGAGCTTGGCATCTAACCTACATCACAGGGTTTTTAGAAGTGGGGTGGGGAGGAAAGCTATGCATGTCTCATTTAGCTCCTTGGGGTAAAGGTAGGATTTAAATGAAATAAAATAGCATTGGCTGTTTTGGGGTGGGGTTTGTTATACACTGTTGGGAGCCCTAGCGCAGGCCTTGTCCTGACCAGCAGTTCTGTGGGGGCAAGGTGTAGCTGCTTGATGAGACCAGCAGAGAGCTCCAGAATGAATGCCCGTATTCTTTCCCCCCAAATAAATCATAGGCTCCTTATTTGTTCCTATAGGAAGAGTTTCTTGAATGCCATAGTACCGGTAGGAATGCAGCTGGTCATTAGCCAGTAGTAAGCCTGGGAGATGCATATGGTTAACAGCTTTGCCTTCCTGGGCATTCATTGGCAGTCAGTAACATGGCAAAACTAGGAATTGTACTCTATAGAGTTGGTAACTTCTTATCTGAGTTCTTTCAATTTCAGCTGAATGTTTGTTGTCAGTTTCTTATGGTGTTTAATTATTCTTCACTAGATACTGCAGTGCAAAATCATGAAGGCTGGTCTGGCTGGTCTGTTAAGTCAAATGGGGCAGTGGCCCACTAAACTCAACCTGCCCTCAGCTAACCCCCACCTGCCACTTGCATCCTATCCAGGCAGTGGCACTGGTTATCATCTTCTCCTTAATCTGTTACCATTTCAGTGCTCAACAAGGAAAACATGGGGGCAAAACTAGAATAAGTTGACTACCTGTCATTGACTAGCCCTATCAACTGTTCTTCTGAGAGAATGCCAAAGTCCCTTTATTCTGTGGTACCATTCTGCCTACTCCTTGGGACTATACCAGTCTCTTCCCCTACTATTCCCTTTCTAATGGATTGTTAAATTGAAAATCACTGCTTTTCTGATTTCTACTCCTTGGTCATCTTCCACTACATTGGATTGTGTGAAGCAAGTTTGACTTGGTTCAGGACTGCTTTGATGGAAAGTTGCTGCTTTTGTCACAGGGTAGGAGTGGGCTAAAAATGTCATTGTGGGACATTGTGAGAAATCTGGCTTTCTAAATGGTGGTTCTCTTGAAGGTTTACAAGGTGTGTCATTTCATTAACCTTAAATTTAAGCTACTGATTTTCTTATGAGCAGCAGGCACAAGTGCATATCAAGAGCTTACTAAATTATGGCCCTCTCCACAGAGAAAAATTGTAAGTCAGGCTTTTAAAATAGAGTAGCTTATCATGCAGACAGGTTTCTCTTCTGCATAAACTTGGAGAATAGCATGCAAAAAGGGGAACACTGCCATAAAATATAGGTGAGCATCTTATTCTTACCTTTCTTATCATTTCACATGCTGTTACTTTGATTCCACTGTTTTTCTATACAACCATGAAATTTGGTATTGGGTGCATAGTTCAATATTCTGGGAGTTGCAGTTTTTGTTAAAAGAACTGAATGTCTAGCCTTACAGCTGGAAAAGATATACCGGTATTTGAAAGTGTTTGGGCAGTGCTTGGTGAAGCTTCAGAAGTTGCAAGCAGGGAGTCAGCTGAGCAGAGCAGGATTGGCAGAGGGGCATGCTTTAATGCAGTGTTTCCCAACCAGTGTGCCTCCAGATGTTTTGGGACTACAATTCCCATAATCCCTGACCACTGGTATTGCTAGCGAGGGATGATGGGAGTTGTAGTCCCAAAACATCTGGAGGCACACTGGTTGGGAAACACTGCTTTAATGTCAGGACTGTAGTGGGGGATGTTGGCTGCCTTGGTTCCCTCAGGGATAAGTTGCACATAATTTATACATCATGCAAAGTTTTGCCATTGTTTTTTTTAAATAAAGCATAGGGCCTTCACATACATTATTAAGACCAGACTTCTCTTAACAGTGTTGAGATTGGGGAGAACTGGAGGTACAGAAAATCACAGTGAGATCCTTTACTTTGGGGCATGATGTGTATGGCCTTTCCAACTTAGGAGCAGCTGCAAGTTTTCTAAATTTAATAACCTCTGTGGACAGATGCCAAAAAAGCGCTACCTGCAAAGTAGTAAAGTTCATAGAAGCCACATGAGAGTGAGCTGCAGCATAGGATCAACTTCCTGTTTCAGATTCTAATCTCTTAAGAGAAATTCTTTCTTAGCAAAAAGCCAGGACAGCAAAGAGGGATTTCTGGTGAGCAAATGGGGATACTTTTGCACATTCCTCACAGCTCCTTATAGTTTCTTGTTTCTCCTGATGATTGCTCCGTTTGCTAACATCCCTTTTGACTTGCATTGTTTTTGGCACAAAAATGTGGAACAGTGGACTTTATTTATTCATGACCTCATATTGTTGGTTACAAGTTATTGTTTATTAGCATTACTGTTCCATGTGAGAGAACTACTAGCCTTCATAGCTGCACCAGTGGTCTATCATAGCACAATATTTTCTGACTTTTGTCTAATGAGATGATCCATAAATGTTCAAGACAGACATAATAGCTAACTGGAAGTCACAGCAAATTTTGCATAGCAGATTCTTCACCCATGGTGGGAGCCTTTGCAGTTTGCTCCTCCCCTATGCAGGAAAGCTATCTTGCTTTTCTAAAGAAAAAGAATTTAAAACTCTATTTGTATATTTGCATTTAATTGCATCTGCACCTCTTCTTTAAAAAAAGGAAACAATGTAAAAAACACTTTACTAAACTGCTCCAAGGATTGTGGTGAGGAATCTTGATGAGATTATGAGTGATGCCCACTGCTGGCTTATATGGCAGATTTGCAGACCTTGACCTGGAGAGAGAGAGGCATCTGTACTGAACGCTGTGAGAGTGCTTCCAGATTGAGCCCATTGCTTTGCAAACATTACCGGTACATCAATCTTCACCCCAAATTTCCCCATCATTGTTTAACAATATGAACTGTGGATATGAAAAGGGTTTTTTTAAGACACTGGAAAACAATAGAGGTTATTCAGCCCTGCTCTCAAACTGGTGTGCACATTCTCTAAACACTGGTTGTAATGGTGTATTTCAATGTATTGGCTTTCTGAAGATGAAGGGAAATTTCCCTCAATACGTCTAGGATTCTGGTGCCCACACTCTTGCCAACTGCATCCCTGTTGCTTTTACCTTTCAGATTTGGAGTGGAAGATCATCTATGTGGGCTCTGCAGAGAGTGAGGAATATGACCAAGTTCTTGACTCAGTGCTGGTGGGACCTGTTCCAGCTGGGAGGCATATGTTTGTGTTTGAAGTAAGTTAGATCTATCTCTTGGAGAAGGATAGGAAAGATAAGCCTAAAGCTCCAGTCTCTAGATTTTTCTCTTTAGATTCAGACAATGGAGAAAGATTGACAGATTCTTTGGAAAGGGACCTCCTGTTTCATTTTTAAGCTTTTTTTTTTTTTCATTTTCCCTAATACAGAAGTGATTGTTACCTGGAGAAAATGCACTAAAATCTGAATTATTGAAAATGAATTGCTGCTGCTGATATAAACACATAAATGTGTTGATATCAAAGTCTCAAATCCTTTTTGCTCAGAAGAAAAATAAATGTGGTTCTTTGACCAGTGCTGATAATATTGCTGTAGTAATTACAGGGCACTGCTGCATTCTGGGGTGGTACAACTCTTAACAACATAGTTAGCCAGTGCTTTCAGGATAGTAATTCTTGTTAGAACACTAAACTAAGATGGAGGCTGATTAAATTAGTGGCCCAGTTCACTGGCTTTGGAACTGCAACTGCATTGCTTACTTGCTTTCAATTTGTGCCGAAGTATAACTCCATCCTTGGCCTTTCTACCATCTGTAGTCCAGCTTTCTTTCTCCGAAATAATTTTACAATCATAGTGAACTGACATGAGGATAATTACCTGATTCTTTTGCTTGGTTTTCTGAGACTACATATTTTTGTTGCTTGTCTTTGTTGTGGCACAGCACCGAGAGAAATAAAAAAAAGCTTTGATTATGAACTCCAGTCTGTTGGCATTTCATCTATAACTATCACTTTGTTCCACCAACATAAGCCCATTCCTGGTTATATACACCTCAGTGGATCTTGAATGAGGACTGTAGTATTCTCATTCAAGATTGGACCAGGCAGACCTAGGTTCAAATCTCCACTCAGCCTAGAAACTGAATGGGTAATTTAAAGTTTTTATATTCTTTAAGAATTGCAATGAGGATGAAATGGAAAAGCCTCAAGCATGCTGTCCTGAGTTTTCTTTTAAAGACAGGCAGGATGAAAATGTCACTTACCTTGTTTTGCTGTTTTCTCTGCAGGCCAATGCCCCCAACCCTGATCTAATCCCTGAAAGTGATGCTGTGGGAGTTACAGTAATACTTATCACTTGTACCTATCTGGGCCAAGAATTCATCCGCATTGGATACTATGTCAACAATGAATATGTGGATCCTGAGCTAAGAGAGAACCCACCCCTCAAGCCAGACTTCTCCCAGGTGAGACACTGATCTGATAAAAGCAGCTTGTCCATCTTCTTGGCCTTCATGAAGGCCATGTCCTTCCTTGCCTTGGGAATTTGGATTGGGAACCCTTAACGGAATGCAAACCAAGGCAAGTAAGGGGTGTGGCTTGGGGAGAGTCCAGATAGAGAGACCTGGAAGGTTGTATTTGGCCCCCAGCCTGGTGGTTCCCATTTCTTTTGGGGAGTACAAAATCCTTGCAAGACCAGAGTAGTAGCCTTTGAGACACAGTCACTTTGCAGTGTTGGAAAATGCTATGCAGGGGGAGGGTAGATGTTATTTGGGATGACAATATAAAGCAGAAAGTTATACAATGAGTTCAGCTCAGTATTAATTTATTGCCTGCATTCTGAATAAGAGAGAGCATTTTCACCAGAAAGCTGTGGAGTGGGCAGCCCTTGTGATATAGAATGGAGCTTTGATTTTTTTCCAGGCGTTATAGCACAACTTAAATACACTTTTGTAGAATAGAGTAGTGATAATGGCCTGCTACAGCTGCATTCAGATAAAACCTTGTTTGTAATTGCATCTTCATCATATTATGTGCTGATTGATGTGGCTGCAGCGGAGTAGTTTGAGGGAGCTTTAAATCTCAAAGAGAAGATTAATATGTTTAGTGAGGTACCTATTTAGCTCCGTGAGTTGAGGGGACATTAATGATTCCCTCCTGGGAAGGTTCGTGCTCTGACAAAGGGCTTCCAAACATTGAAAGAAAATTGGGGTTACTGAGTCACAGCAGCATATTTTTTTTATTATTTTTTTTATTTTCAATGCAAAATTACAACAAAAATTACAAACATAAAATCCAAAAAAACAAAGCAAAGCAAAATGAACAAACAAACAAAAACCTACAAAGAAAACCATGCATCATAATAATCTTAACGTACATATACATATATTGACTTCCTTCCTCTGTTTTGAGACCTCAAAACTTTTAATCTTTCTGAATTATTGTGTCTACTGTAAATTGCCTCTATCTTTATACCTTTTGCACTGTTTTTCAATTTTTTTAACCCTGCAAAGCTTCATTCGTTACATACCGATATACTTACTCCAGAACAATGTTTTTTCATATATTCTTTAACACAATCCCATTCTTTTGGTAATTTTTGGTCCGATTGTCCTCTTAAGAATGCTGTCACAGCAGCAGATTTTAAGAGCCTATGAACTACAGTATAGAGTTTGGCTCAAATCTTGTTTGCCATTTTGAAACCCAATGTGCAAGGTAAGTTGCCCTGTACATGTCAAAAAGTAAGAAGGATTACCAATGTGGAATAGAATTGGAAGGATTACACCCAGATATAAATTTTCTCTCTACGTTGTCATAAAATAAAATAGTGTTAACTTTTAAAACCATTTTTTACTTCTGTTACCCCTCTCCTTTCTTGATATTGCTGCAGGAATTGAGTAGCTGTCAGCCTACAAAGTTGATCCAAACATAAACCTATGTAACTTTGACCCCTGTTTTTCTTACTTCCAGTTACAGAGGAATATCCTGGCATCCAACCCCAGAGTCACCCGTTTCCACATCAATTGGGATGGTCCTAGAGACCAGATGGACAATATTGAAAATGTAGACCCAGAACCTGATAGCTTCCTGCCTCCTAGCTGTGCCTACATAAAAGGGTTGGTCCATTCCATGGGTCTGCAACCAGAGAATTCCATGGACTGTATGTGATCCAAACACAATAATGTTGAGGACCCTGCACAGTGAAGAGCAGCTGACAAGTTTTTGTGGGAGATGTAGGAGGGATTTGGGATAATGAAGCAACTGATATGTCTATGGAGATTGACAATTCAGAGTCATTTTCGTGTTGGGGTTTGTAACAGATCTACAGGTCTGTTCTGTCATAGTATTTCTTCATTGATACTTGGATCCTCCTGCCACTGACCCTTGACAGGCACCTAGTCTAGCTGCATAAACAAGAACCCTGTGTTTCCCTCCTTTGTTCCAGGTCTCCAGAAGGCTGAGCAATGGGAGCTTCCTTGTTATTTTGACCACCCATTTCCTGGGAATCTAGCATAGTGGGTGCCTTCTTTTCAGGACAGTTTTCTGTTGCAACATAGCTAAGTCTTGATGAGTTGCTGCTGGCAGAATAGCTAGCAATTGCAGTCAGGTCTTGATGCCTCTCAGGAGTTGATAAGCCTGTGCCAATTTTACAATCTGTGCTTAGTAAAAGGTGATGGATGATGAGATTTAAGCTGTACAATTTACCTATTTGCACAAGGGTCCCAACACTGCTTTTGAGAGTTCCCTCTTTTAGCTTGCACCAGTTGGCCTTCTATCTACCACTGACCCAAAATCTGCCCAAGGCCACAGTGAGCAGGAATTGCATCAACTCCTTTAGACAGTGGCTAAGTTTACAAATCCCTCCACAGAGGAAACATGCCTTTCTTCAAAAGGCCTGCACTTCTTTTTTTTCTGGCCTGCCTCCAGTCCCACACCCTTCTTTTCTGTTATTACCTACCCTGATACTTGATCTCTCTATTTCTCTCCCTGGTATTTTAGAGATGAACACAGCATATAGGTGTTTAAAACATTTTTGCATTGTATGTCTGACCAATAAAACTTTTTGGAATAAACTATTTTGTGAATTCTTAAGTGGTATCTAGTTGGTTGAATACAGAGAGAACCTCATTAAAGATTTTACTGCGAGGGACTACTCATTTTGGCGAGGTTAAAAAATATGTAGGTAGAATTTGCTTCCTTAAAGCAGGAGTGGCAAAATATAGTTGTGTACAATTCTAAGTCTTACAGATCTTTAACACTGCATAGTTGGAAGAGATCCTGAGGGTCATCTAGTCCAACCTACTGCGATACACCAAGTGATGCCTCCTAAATCTGCCTTGGGGGTTTCCCTGACCCTCTAGACAAGAATTAGGGAGGGTGCAGGGCACAACAGTTGTTATGCAAGTGTAAATCTTTATGCTGATGGAAAGGGCAAGTTGGATACCACCCCGATGATGGTCACGACCAGATTACTATTTTCAGCCTTCAGCTAGTGTCATCGGTTAGTGTCAATTTTTTTATTTTATAAAATAACTTTGGTAGGTTTAGATCAGATATAATGCCAAACCATGTTCTAGTGTGTGAGTGAGTCCTCTCTGCCCAAGGAGACTCAAACCAATGCCCCAGGAAAATAGAAAAACAGTAATATAGCATGTAAAAGACAGTTACAGGTAGGTAGCCGTGTTGGTCTGCCGTAGTCGAAACAAAATATAAAATAAAATATAAAATGTTTTTAAAAAAAAATTCCTTCCAGTAGCACCTTAGAGACCAACTAAGTTTGTTCTTGGTATGAGCTTCCGTGTACATGCACACTTCAGATACACTGCTTATATAAGGGTCTGGTGACTTCTGTTTCAGTAGCCATTGAACTGCAGGGATTCTCTTGTGCGTCAAGTAAAACATGCCCGGTGCTCCCAAATTCCAGATCAGGGTAATTGGCTTACCTCAAGTCAATGGATTATCAAGTAGACTGAAGTTGGAATTTTTAGGGTTGGTTGACTCATTTTAACTGATTTAAATACATTCATTTTTCACTGCTGAAAGGTTTTCAACCTGATCATTATTCAGCATGTATATGTCTGTGGCAGTGTGGTTAAAAGTAGCTTGTGAACCAGTGGTGCTGCACCAATACTATGAAGTTCAATTACAGTTCATTTTTTTTTGGCACCGTTGTGGCAATTGGTGGAAACTTATCTTAGTCATGCTGCTTTCTGCAGGCAGTTGCATAAGCAATAATTATTCATGGATCAAAACTTAGCTGAAAACAAATGTGTGAGCTGGGGTGCTTAGGTTAGAAGAATGAGACTGATCCTTGAAGAATCTCTGTGTAAACACTCTGGGCCATAGACATTCTAGGATTTTCCCAGAGGACCCTTCACTTGCCCCAAGCCATTCTTGTAAAGCTGGCTGCACTTTGTTTATTAAATACCTTTTACATGTGTGTCCATGTGATTTACAACGTATCTTAAAAGCTGCAAAAAAAGGGGGTTGAAATGTTGATAACCAGAACCTTGAACATGGTCCAGCGGCAGGTAGACTGCCAGTACAAATCCTGCAAAAAAAAAAAAGTGTTAATAATGCTGCTGCTTAAAATGTGCTGTTGCTCTTTCATGCCACTTTCCCCCCCAGTCTCATTTCCCTAATATTGTGTGTTCCATTTCATATTCTATTTCCTGCTTCTGGCCACCAGTACAACCTCCATTTTAAGGAGTTTGTGTCTGTGGTCCTTTCTCAAATTCTTGGGCCAAACATGGCAGGAAAGTTGCACAGATTCAAGGATCCCTCTTGCCTGCCACTACTGTTCTTCCCGTCATAGCTTCAAAACGAGTTAATTTTAGCTCATTTATAAACTTCAGCTAATCTAAAAGGCAATCTGCTCAGTTGCTAAAGCTGGCTATAGAAAACCAATTTTACTTGTGCACTGCAGTGTGTGGTGACTCCAATTTGCTGTTGGATGCGATTCAAGAAGCTGAGTATAACAAAGCCCAGTAAACCTGGGACCTGAGTCTTCCTAGGCATCACAACAGCAAAGTTTCCTATGTGAAGGATGGAAGTGGTTTAGTTTTCGTCAAAGCAATAAAAAAGTATTGACTGGTGGATCTTGCTCAGGTAAGCTGTCACAGTCCTTGGAAGGTTCCTTGGAAGGCATGAAATCCAAGAAAGCAAGCTAAAGAGGAATAAGAGGGCTTGCATGGAGCTCTCCCCCTTTATTCAGTACAAATGGGTAGTGTATAGCTCTCAGCTTTGCCTAAACATTTCAGCTGCCCATTGCAGGTGGAGGAAAAACCTTATATAATGACATCTGCCTACCTGCCAAGGCTATATTTTCTGCCCAGAGACATCAAATTAAGTTTTTAAGAAACTGGACCATCCTTCTTGTAATATGGAACTTCCACACAATTGCATATTGGTGCTGTTCCTATGTGAAAATGAGGCAATGTAGTCCCCATCCCTTGCAGACGACCGCAGTGCCTGGAGACAGGAAGACAGGGCATGTATCCACAGCAATGACCAGAGAAGAGATAACCGCTAGGAGGAGTGCAGAGAGGAGGAACGCCATGGTGCACCAGCAAAACCAGAAACCTTCAATAAACATTCTCTGCTGTGTTGATCTCTATAGGTATAGCAGGCACTATAACTCTCCAATGACTTGAATTTACCCCCATGGCCCACAATTCAATTGTCTCTTCAGAAAGACGGATGTCAACAGTCCCCATACAAAGCATATACAGCGGAACCTCGGTTTTCGAACATAATCTGTTCCGGAAGACCGTTCAACTTCCAAAATTTTCAAAAACCAAAAACTGAAAGCGGAAGCCTCATTACAATAGGGAACCTCAAAACGGAAGCTGCGTGGCACGTTTGGCTTCCAAAAATCATTCAAAAACCGAAGCAGTTACTTCTGGGTTTTTGGCGTTCGAAAGCCGAAACGTTCGTCAATGGAGACGTTCGACAACCAAGGTTCCACTGTATATGAGTTGGGCCTGGTGGAGACCGACAACTTTGGAACCCCTTAGTTTCCTGATTTTTCTTTAGGAAACAGTGCGAAATACTCCTTTAGGTTGCCTTCTGATACATAACAGGGATCTCTTGATTTGCACTACTTATAGCTTTAATATTCTGTGCCAATGTAACTCAAATACTGTCTTCAGTACTGGAGTGGGGGGGGGGGCAGAACGAGCTCAGCCTTGCCAATAGTCTTGACAACAGAAAAGGCGTGGGCTTTCCCTATATTTGTGTTCTCCTGAGGGATAAGAACCTCAGCAAGAAACACTCTTATCATACCTTCTTTCCTTGTCAAAGAAAAGGAGAAAGGGATCTTTAAAATCCTTTTCAAGGTCACCTTTGCTTTAAGCTGTGTCTAAATTAAACTCCCTTCTTGGCACAAGAGGATTTGAAAACTATATATGAAAAAGTACTGTTCCAGTTGCATGTTGGGATGAGGGCGAGGGAGATGTGGAGGCGAGCACTGAGAACTTATTGCAAATAAACTTATTTTGCATACTTACGCCAGTCTATCAGCTGCAACCACAATACCAAGAAAAAGCCAAGTAATGTTCAGCCCTAATAGTGCTTAAGGACAGGGATGTGGTTTTCTCTGATGGGCAAATATGCAGCCAGATGACCTGTAGGAATCTGGACTCTTTTCTTCCTTTTTTGAATGTTTAGTAACCCTAGCAGGCTTACTAAGACCCAATCTCCTTGAATGTGAGTAGTTTGCAGATGTTTTCTCCCTTTGGGGGAACAGTTCAAACTCCCAAGGGTGCATTGTATCTGAGCTTAAGGGAGACTGCAACATATAACCACTGCATTACATCAAGAGGTTTGGCACTATCAGTTGTGGACTGGTTTTTATCACACAGCATGCGATTGGGTTACCAATGCCAGGATGTCTGTGTTATCAACATTACTTTTTGTGTGTGGTTGATTGCCACTGTTACATACACTGCATTTTTATGTGTTCTCTTCTGATTTCACTGCACACACCCCCCCCCACCAACTTCAGCCATATATATGTGCTTGCAACTCAGGATAACCCTTCATGTATCTGAAGTGGACTGTAGACCATGAAAGGTTTATTTCATAATAATTGCGTCTCCCTGCTACTCTTGCTGCAACAGATGCATGCATCTACTCCTCTATAAATTGTAATAATGCTGTAGGTAGAATTTGGAGTCATCTCAGCTGCATAGGCTGCCCTCCCCTTGAAAAGGGCGGCAAAGCAGGTTTGAACAGCTTTTACTTACATTTCCATGTGCCCTAAAGAACACCAATGTGCCCTTCTGGAGGTAAACCCTGACCCTTGAAGGGGAGCATTAACCAGAGCTGTTTCTTCCTGCTGTGCTGCACTGAATTTGAGGCTGGAAGGTTCCCTGTGGTCTCAGAAATGCCCCAGACTCAAAGACTGTCCTCACTTCCTGGCACCAGCTGTTCACATAACACGTATGCTGCTCCACGATCCAGATATTTCACAACAACAGAAGGGAACCTTACAGCTGCACAATAGCTGCCTTTGTTGTGCTTTGTTTAATCTCCTCTCTACAGGGAAATAAAGCTGATGGCACCAATCCAAGTTTCATAGTCTGCTGTGGGTTGGAGGTACATCCTTCTCCCTTTTAATCAGATGCTTATTTACTACATCAGTGCATGGCCCCACCACTGCAATTTGCTTAATCTGCTCTTTGGCAGCGTCCATGGCATGAGCCACATCTTCTTCTAAGCAAAGTCTGCCTCGTTTTTCTCTCTTTGACATCATATTACAAGGAGAAATCTTCATGTGAGCTCAAAGCGGAGATCTAGCCAGACTGGCCTGTTTATTACCATCTGGGCTCCAGTTGCTCATCAGACACTTTCCACCCTTAAGATTCCATAATACATGCATAGTTCTTGATGTAGGTAGGCAAAAGGAAAGCAGAAATCATAACATTGCGTACTGCTTGTGAAGTTCTCTGGGGTGCTATTTATGTTTTACAAGTGGGATAACCAACCTATTATAACCAATATGTTTAAGTCTAATTAATGCATGAATGGGTTAATACCATAGAGTAAGCTGTCCTGCCAGGCTTAGCCATGCCCACTTCCCTTACTTTGGGTAATCAAGCCTATTCCCCAGTCGACCTGAGAAGCTCAGCATGTAAAAGTTTGAGCTGGCTGCTCCAGCTCAGACTGCATGGCTCTCACAAGCCATTATGGAGTTCCTATACCAATAATTTAGGAACTTTCACCACTTTGTAACTAAGACAAGTTTTTCTGCCTGTGCAACCCTTTCTGAAGCACATGAATCTGACCTTTGGATAATTTGTAAGTAAACCATTTTTTAACTTATCAAATGCATGGTCTTTTTCCCTATGCCAGGGGAAGAGGGAAACTGTGGAAATAAACTTTTTAAGGGGAATTTTTTGGAATGCACTTTTAAAGTTTTGCAGCCTCTATTTCTATGTTTTAGTTTGCTGCATATTCTGTCATTTTAAATCTCTGCCGAGGTTCTCTCACCAAATAGTATTTTCCCCAAACTTGGATATTGGCATCCAGGAATTATCCATTTATACCTCCCCCACCCCACCCCCGTGAACCAACAATACATGTATTTGTAAAATCAAAGCGGTAAGGTTTGGGTAACACTTAGTATGGCTCTCTAAACACTACAAATCAGTTTGCATCCAGTTTAACTATCGTGAGCCCCTGCAAATAATCTGGAGGACTGCACCCCAGTGAGAGTGTTGGGGACCCTTTGTTAGAGCTCTCCAAACCCACTGAGAGTTTCCCAATGAGAAAAAAAATCAGTGCTAAATAGGTATGGGAACAGATTTAAATCTGTGGTGTGTAGACCTGCACTCTGAAATTCACCCACCTCAAACATGTACCAAACTCTTCCAGTATTTCAAATACGCTATCTGAAGCTTTTTTCTTACTGTTTCCTTGCACACATTTTAAAAATTTGAGTAGTAGAAGCTTATCTATTAGGGCAAATGGGGCACCACTGCCAGCCTTCTTACAACCAGTCCAGGGGTTGGCACGGCTGGTGAGCTTCCTCTGCCTTAGTTTCAGCATTACCCTTGGACAACTCAGTAGGGAGGAGGAAGAGGGCAGAATTATAACTACCGGTAGTTTGCTCTGCCTGTCATGGATTCTGGCTCCACCTACTGTCGGTTCCCCCCCCACCCCCGCTCACCCCCACCCCCACCATGGAAATGTAATATTTGACACAGTCCTCATGTGTACTCAGCAGAGGAAAGGTTGGAGAAAGTACCAAAATGCAAAGCTGAGACAAATATCTAAAGCTATTCACGTTTTTAATAGTAGCGTTTGATTAATTTTATTAATTTGAACTGGTAGCTTCAAATTTGAAATTAGCATCCTATTTGAAAATGCTGTATATTCATAACTACTTGAAATGCACTAATTTGTTAAAACGTGATTGGTTTTCAGTGTTCAGATTTCAGATGTGTTCATTATTGACCTAATTTGATCTGTCTTTGTGCTCAAAATCAAACTAATAAGGCCTATGCTCATGCAGCCAAAATACCGTAGCTAAAATTAAATGCCATATTTTATCCCTTTCATAGCAGTGGAGAAAACTGCTACTTTTGAGCATCCAGTTGTCAGTCACGTCCTAGACAGAATAACTTTGCTGCATAAGGAAATCTAGTAAGAAGTTTTTAAGCTGAGGTTGGTCAACTATCAGGGATACTGTAACAGAGGATTTCCTGGTTTGGCCTGGGGTTTTTGGGCAAGGTGAACTTTGACATCCCTTCCAACCAAGTATGATTTTAATATGTGTGTATCAGGGTTCAAGTGAAGCCAGGACCCACTCTTGAAACTACATAGGTGCATGTAGACTATTGGTGCTGAATTGCACTAGTTCAAGTATAGTGACCAAGTTTTTAAAAAATAATCTGGAATGACACTTAATTTTCTTTTTGGATTGCAAATGTAGTATGGGCAATTTCAGCTAAGGATCCAGAAATGAGAGAATATTGGCAGGGGGGAAAAGCTGCTGAAACATAGGATTCTGTATAAGTTCTTGCCCTCGAAATATGATCCCTATTATCTGTTTCAAGTCCCCAAAAACCTATTTTATTTTATTATTTTATTTTATTTTATTTAACACATCTATAAACTGCTTCACAGCCAGAGGCCATTGAAGCAGTCAGTGTACAATTAAAAAAGTACACTGGTACTTCGAGAAGTACCTGCTTGCTTATACTGTGATAAGGTTTAGGTTGCAACGCTTAGCACATTTAATAGGCTGTAATTCTCCCAGGTGGCGCTGTGGGTTAAACCACAGAGCCTAGGGCTTGCTGTGATCAGAAGGTCGGCGGTTCGAATCCCTGCAATGGGGTGAGCTCCCATTGTTCTGTCCCAGCTCCTGCCCACCTAGCAGTTCGAAAGCACATCAAAGTGCAAGTAGATAAATAGGAACCGCTCTGGAGGGAAGGTAAACGGCATTTCCGTGTGCTGCTCTGGTTCGCCAGAAGTGGCTTAGTCATGCTGGCCACATGACCTGGAAGCTGTATGCCGGCTCTTGGCCAATAAAGCGAGATGAGCACTGCAACCCCAGAGTCGAACACAACTGGACCTAATGGTCAGGGGTCCCTTTACCTTTACCTTTTAATTCTCCCAGAAGTCTCTTCTGAGCAAACATGTGTAATGTTGCATTATGATTTTCCCATTAAAGGATGAACAACTTTCTCATGGTGCTTTCTGCCACTCGGGGGAAAGAAATAGGGCCTCATTCTGTTGGCTACACAAGACATAAACATGAAAGGTGAAGGTGAGGAGAGGATGGAGAAAAAGTTAAGCAAAAGCAAGAATGGCTAAAGCATTAAGAAGAAATTGAGTACTGTAAAGCATGAAAAAGTATTGGTCACGTCTACCATATTAGTTATTGCTACTGAGACACTTGAAACAGTAATAGTTCACTCTTAGAGGCACTTGAAAATAAAATAAAATTATTGTGCCTTGTATTTGTCTTGCCTTGTTCATCTTCCAGCACCAGTCTTTAACATACACATACCCTTAGTGCATAGTAAAGCCCTGTAAAACCTCTGAGATTCTTAGGTTATGTGCCTTTCTGCATTCTGCATAATGCCTAGCAGGTTAGTGGTACTGCATTAACTGTCTGGTTGTAACTTCCAGAGAGAGAGACGAGATAGTTTATTGCAGCAAAAACAAAGAAGAATCTTGTGGCATTTTAAGGCTATCATAATAAATAATAACTGTATTAGTATTTAAGTAGCATTTGTCATGGTGACAGCCACGTCCTACATTGCCTCCAGGGCTGTTAACAATTGCCAAACAGTGAAATGAAAATGTAGCCTAGACGTTCACGTTGGTTACACAACGTGCTTAGGAAAAACCCTTAAAAAAACCCGCAGACCTGTGTATGTCACAAAATGAACAACTATCAACAATACTTCGGGCATCAGATTTATTACATAAGTTCAGCTCGTTATATAAGCTCTGAGCCCCCCCCCCTCAACTTCAACCAAGATTTGGAAAATCCTGTCATCCTACGGAAATTTAGATATATTGGGGCCAAACTAGACGGAGAAACCTCTGAATTCACTTTGCCCAGCCATTGTTTCACACGCTCACGTCTAGAGACATAGAAGACACAAATGCACTGTTTCCTCCCACCCTCCAGTCCGAGTTTATGGGCGTGGTAAGCAGTCTACATCAGAGAGCGCTCCGGGTTAATCAATAACGAGCATAAAGGTCTCAATTCATTCAAAAGATGGCACAGTCAGTCTATATTCATACATTAACCGAAGTGCACGAACAAAGGGGTAGTCAAGGACTGTCATACGTTAGTCCAGGTGCACAAAGCAAGCTTGAGAGCACAAGCTCAGCTGAACGCCCATTCTTATCCGAGCATCGCTTTGTCAGGCTCCCGCCCCTCAAAAGTGAATTTATTCCACACTGGTCAACCGAGGACAATAGCTTTGCGCAACAGCGAACCCCTATGCTCGCTGCACAATGGAATCTCTGTATTATTTATGTCTATTCTAAATTCCCACTGGAAGCATCAAACCCCACGCCCGGTTTTCGGCCTGTCCCCGTTTCCTCCAGAGACGCGTTTTATTGCTGCTGCCCCTCCTCCTCCCTTTACAATGGACATTCTTCGGAATTAGGAAAATCTAAATATTCTAATAATAGAATCCTGAGCGCCCATCTCCCGGTCTAGCCAATTAACGGATCCACACCAGAAGGGTGGGACTATAAATCTTCCGTTAGCCAATCACAGAAGCCGGTGGAAGCATTCGGCTTCAACCCGACACTTTTTGCGCAAGAAGGAGGGCGGGCGCGCGAGAGGAAGCCGTCACGACCCGCGGGCCAATTGCGACCGGGGCTTCAGCGTCGGGACCAATCGGCTGGCGGCAGCCGCGCAGGCTAGCCAATGGCGCACGCGCGGGGAGGTGGCGCCGCCGCCGCCGCTGCTACTGCCGCCAGGGGAGAAGGGGGCGGAGGCGACCCCGGTCTGGCAGGGGAGGGGGGGATTGGGCCTGGCTGGGCCCAGCCGGAGCCTCCTGCCGCCTGCACCGAGCGAGCGGGGAGAGCGCCCCCTCCCCGCGGGCCCAGCCCAAGCCCGAGCCCGGCCCCCGCCTGGCCATGGGCAACGCGGCAACGGCCAAGAAGGGCGGCGAGATTGAGAGCGGTGAGTGCGCGGCGGCGGTGGCTGCTGCGGCGGCGGCGGGAGGAAGCCGGGTGTGGGGAGCGGGGGCCGCAGTCAGGGAGAAGCCGAGGCAGGAATTGGCGCCGGACCTCCCTCCTCCCTCCCGGAGCGGTGAGTGTTCTGGGGTTTGCGGGGAGCCGGTTCCGGAGAGCGGAGGAGCAGCGGGGGCGTCGCCGCCCGGGAAGCCCGCTCGGGGGGCAGGACACCGCCTTGCCCGCCCTGCCTTCACACCAGGTACCCCGGGCCGGGTGGGGGTGTTTCCCGAGCCAGGCCTTTGTCTCAGCTTGCCGTGCCAGGCTTATCCGAAGTGGGGGGGGGGTGGCTGCCGTCCCCTCCGTGCCTCGTTTGTGGGACACCTGGCTGGCCGGTGCTGCCGGTGGACTTTGGGGCCGATCCGGCCGGGCTGCCTGCCTGCCGCGCTCTCCGGCGCCCCCGCCCTGCTTCCCCTGGGAGCCTGCGAGTGCGCTGCCTCCACATGGAGTGAATCCCCTTGTCCTGGCTTCCCAGCACAACCCATTCTTCCCGTTCGCCTTCCCCTCCCTAGAGCATTACTTTTAATGCTTTGTCCGATTTGGGTCCACGTGTGTGTTTATTCGAGGAAGTGGGTTTCTAGCATGGAACATTTTTTTTAAATAAATTGGCAAGCGGGGGTTGTTTTCTGCCTCTGGCAACACTGCCTCTGGCCGTGCCTGTGCGCTAAAAACCAGTTAGTGTTGACTTTGCCTGTATCTCGTAGGTTAGTTATCCTCCCCAAATATATCAAACAGATTTAAATACGAAGCTTAGCATTTTCTCTTTTATCTGAGGCTGCTTAGTTAACAGTGGCTGGTACCGAATATGTGCAATGAAGCTAACACTTTGCTATTGCTTTTAGGCAGGTATGACAGGTTCCTGTTCAATAGACAGCTCGCCCTGTTAAAACACAAATGGAAGGCTACTTAATTCAGCAGAGACAGACGGATGTGTCCGCTACGCCCCACCCCCCAAAGGAAGCTGCAGAATGGAACTGCAAACTGGTCAGGCAGGGCCTCAGATGGAAAGACTAGCAACAAAGCAGGAAGTATGTGTGTAGTGTACCTAGATGGAAAACAGAGAGGTCTGCTTGGATTGCTTTCGAGGAAGTGGAAGGCAGGATTCTGTAGCCGCGGCACACTTGCAGAACAGTCAAAGAATTAATGCTGGAATAGGACCTCATGAAAACTATTTAAAACGACACCCCTCCCTTTGGGGTTCTTTCATTTTACCTGTCTTCTTTGGGAGCTTGTGGCATGCAAGCCTGTTCAATTAAGTCTATGAGTTTTACCTGCCACATTGCATACAAGCAGTGGGTGTGCAAAACTCAGCCTTTTCTTCTGCACTGGAGAATTCAGGTCATGTTTCTTTAGGACTAATGCATCTCATAACCTTATTTTTTATACCAGCATCTTTAACAGTTGGGCTTGGGCTCAGTTACAGATAAAAAATGTGAAACAAAGTTACACTGCAGGACTCAGGATTTCTAGGTGCTAGTACTATTCTTTGAACATGGAATTGTCCATCCTTAAAAGAGAGAGAAAGTATAGGGGGGAAATGTATGAAAATTGCAAAGGAAGTGCCAGGGCTTGGCACAAAAGGTTATCTCCTGGAATAAGAGAGCTCTCAGACTTCTGCTCCATGTGGACTCAGTTCTTGTCCCGGCATGTACTCCTAAATCCCTTCCCAGAGTTGTGGATAGGATTCCGGAACTTTGACTTCTTGTCCATTATTACTCTCTTCCCTTCCCAGCTTGTTTTACTCTGTGATCAAAATCCTATTACTGTTTAGACTGAGGCTGACTCTTTCCCAAAGAGATTATTACACTTAGTAGCTGTATGGTAGGATTATATCTGTGACTTGTAATGATCCCTGTAGAAAGAGGAAAGGGCAGGGCACATAGCAAGTGTACTAATTTCTACCCCTGTATCACTGCCTTACAGTGTTTTAATGTATTAATTGTTCTCAGCACTTCATTCATTGTCAGCTGTTAACAGTATCCAGGAATTGCCCAACAAGACAACGACAAGAATCCACCAACAGCCTACGAATCAATATGGCTAACCTGATCCAAAAACACCCACCCACCCCACTCACACACAAAAACAAAGTTCACCACAGCCAATGACAAACAAACAACCACAGCCTAGGGCAACCCCAACCACTCTCACCACCAGAGGAACACAAGCGGATACAAAACTCCACACATACATTAAGTTAAATAGAAACATCGCCACCCAACCCCACCCCCACCCTCCATGGCCTCCTCCACCTCTTCCCCCCTTTTCTTCCTAATGTAACACTAATGTCTCAACAAATGAAACTGATCTGTAGAAAATGTAACTTGAAAAAAGAGACATTGCACATACTTTTGTAAACCAAGAAACCTTTAATAAAAATACATTAAAAAAAAACCAGTATCCAGGAATTTAGGGACTCTGTACTAAGAATGAGATGGACCAGTATTTTGGACTTCCTCAACATCAAAAGCCTGATTGATACTTTTTTATTAACCACAAAGATAGCTATTGCCAAAGCAAAAGAGATCAACATTGTGTATTAAAAATAAGTTGTGCAAATTAATATTTTGTGCAGCTACACTTACCTTGTAGAAATATGTCTATATTTATGTTTGATTCTAAATATATTTGTGTTATTTTGTAGAATTTAGAATATATCTTTGAAGGGAAGCACAGGTAAATGAGTGACATAGGGTAACATGAAGTGCAAGATTTATACATGGCTTGTACATGACTTTGATGATCACTGGTTCTTTCAAAAGCACATTTGTAAATATTAACTCTGAAGGACTGAAACCTACTGTTATATATTTAAAACGTGGATTTATCAGCAATCCAAATACTACACCATATTTGAGTATGTGGACTCTCAGGACATGCATAGTTCTGGCTCTTAAGTTATTTTTATTTAGGTAAATGTATACCTTGCCCTTCTATTGTGATCATGGTACTTGGAAGTGGAGTTGGTTAAGTCAAGATAGGAAAAATTTAAGGACACTTTCCTTAAAATTGTTTTGAGTAGTTGTGATTGAATTCTAAACATCCTTCAAAACTTTAGCCTGATCATCAGATTTAACATACATGCATGCATGTCATCTAATAAAGTTCATGTTCATAAATTGATGGTTGTAGCCAAAGCCCATGATAGTATTAATGCAATAATACAGAACATATTTTCATAATACAAAAAGACTGCCAAGTTCCTGAAACACACAGTTTCCCTTGTATCTCTATGAGAGCTCCAATTCTAATATTTTGCCTTTTAAAAATCCAATTTACCAGCATCCATAACGTAAGAAAGACAAGTTCCCAGATACACCAACAAACTCAAATCCAGCTTGATTTCAGATTATACCTCTGAAGCACCACCACAATTTATAGCAATTTTATCTTAACTCCTTGTCCCTTATTTATTTTTGCAGCCAGTGTATAGAGGGCCATTCTGGATGCTACGGAGCTATTATTGTCACTCAAAAGAAACAACTGTGTGTGCCTTCTTGCTTGTGTGAACAAAGGTTTCAGAAAACCATCTCTTGGCTCTCTATATAAGGGGGCAGGCTAACAGATAATGAGTGATGTCTCCCACCTGACCATAAATACAAAGTCTGTATACAAGACCTTGTTGTAGTCGCCATCCAAGACTGTGGTGGGCATCACTTGGAAATGCAGCTCAGTAAAGGCATTTCTTAAGGAAACTGGTGAAAGTTCAGACACTAGCTCTAAAATGCTCTTTTTTTCAAGAGTGGGTACCAAGGAGGAAATTTTGTGTTTCTAATTAGTTGTAGGTCCCTTCTGGATTCTGTCCAGAAGATCCAATCCCTTAGTTGCCATCTAGTCAAAAAGCTATTTCCTAGTCTTTGCAACAAATGATTTATTGGCAGTTATAAAATATTACAAAGGCTATTTTCTCAAGTAACAGCATGCATTATATGAGCTCCATTAGGTAAAAAAAAACTTGAAGGCTTCTGAACACTGGCTTGTTGTAGAAATATGCTCTGTGGACCATTATTCTCTGCAGAGAATAATCCAGTTAGCAACTGAAAGAAATTTAAAGGGAACAAATAGTAATTATTAATTGTTAAATAGGAACTTTAGCACACTATGCACATGATATCCAAGAGTAAGGTTTAAGTTGTGGGACTTTGAAGGAATACTTGCATCTGCCTCTCTGCCTGCAGCTCTCCTGGTATATGTGCAGCAGTTGGAGGTGGGCTCCCTTGCAGTTTTCTAGTCCAATCTGTCCCCTTTTGTTGCTTTCAACAGATCTGAGGAGCAGACGCAACATTAGACCTGTGCCTCTGTTGCTGATGCATGGAACTTCTTTGCAGATTTGTTGTTTGATCCACAAAGAAACTGTGCTGATAATTTTACTCCCAGCTCTCATTTTTGGCAGGATTAAAAAGGAAAACAAAGCACGACTTCAATTAAACGGAGCACAGCTTTAATTAAACAATTAATCCAATATAATGTATGTGAAGCTTTTATGTGAAGTGCACTTAATAGAAGCACTGTTTCTTTTTATTAAATGGGACATCCAGGTGCTTGTGGCTTGGCTGCTAGGCTCTGTGTAAAATGTCTATCATGGAATTTCTGGAAGATAGATGGATCAAGTAAACTTCCTGCCTACTGATGAACTCAGAAGGGGAACAATTATTGTATTTATGTAGCCTTTTTAAAAAAAACCTGATGACTTAATTATTGTGATTCTCTTTCATTGGCGGTTTTAAAGTTGAAACTAGATAACAACTACCGGTACTACATCCTACCTTTCCTCCAATAAGTTCAAGGTGGAGTACATGGTTCTTCCCCTTCTCAGTTTGTCCTCACAACAACCCTGTGAGGTAGGTTTAAGTTGAGAGGCAGTGCCAAGCCCAGGGAACTTTGTGACCGAGTAGGGATTGTGCAACATTACATGGAGGTCCTTTCCAGCTCTGCAACTGTCTGTTTAAAACAGAGGTGCCTTAGGTGTGGACATCCATATATTGTTGGACCCCAATTCCTGTCAGCTTCACCTATCTGAATTAATCATTCAGTGCAAATGATAAATGGATTTTAATAGGCTAGCCAACAGATCTGGAAAATGCAAATAGGCCCTGCTGTTTGTAGCCACCTGCCAAACGTGAGTTGACTTGGCTTCCTGAGAAGGCTCTCAAATGTGGATTGGAGCGCAATAGGAGGGAGTTACAGGAGCAGACAGTCCTTGAGGTATTCTGGTCCAAAACGCTTCCCACATTTTTTTGTCAAAGAAAATGTGGCTATATAGGTATCAAAGCTGTGGCTGACACACTGTTGGTATGGTAAGTAAATATAAATGAAATGTACGGAGAACCATGGATTGGTAAACTGAACTCTTTCAGTTGCATCTTAAAAAATAGTCCAGTAGCACCTTAGAGACCAACTACCTGTAAGTTTGTTCTGCGTATAAGCTTTCGTGTGCGTGCACACTTCTTCAGTATCTGGGCTTCCAATAAACGGTTGTATCCAGTTCAGCCTCTGGGGCAACAGAGAAGTCTGCTTTATCTGACCAGAAGGTGGTTTATTTTATTTATTTTTTTGTAAATTCCCACTTCCTCCTGCGTCTGCTATGCTGTTCCAAGGGGCCTCCAGGGCAGGCGCTGGGGACTGCAGAGGGCAGTATAAGCAGCTGTGAGGTATGTCCACAGTTAAAGGTAGGTTTCCTCTTCCGTCTCTCTTTCATCTTTATGTTAGGCTGTAAGTTACTTGGGGCTGGGATCTGTTTTCTGCTCATTATTCTGTTCATTGCCATCAACACTGATGGAACTATATTAAAAGTAGGTTCCTTAACTTCAAGTCTGGGAAAATCTAAGCCCCCTTTTAAAAAGCTGTGATTTCCTGTTCGTTCCACATAACTACACCAAAGGCAGAACTGATTGACAGCTTAGTTGCTTAAAGCAGCTTTTTTCCAACCTGGTGCCCTCCAGATATTTCAAACTATAGCTTCCAGCATTGGCTATACTGGCAGAAGCTGTTGTGAATTGTAGCCCCAAACATCTGGAGGGCTCCAGGTTGGCAAAGGCTTAAAATCTAGCTGGTATTAGAAATTGAGTTGGTTCATCTCACTCTGCAGATCTGTGACTCTTGGCTTTTGTGAAAGTGATATGATTTGCCTATGATCTCTCTACCGTATATAAAGTGGAGGGAGTTGGGGCTTCTGACCCAGTGAAAAAAACCCTATCAGCATGTGCTAATCCGATTTAAAAAAAAACCAAACAAACTTCTTTTGCTTCTAGGAAGCCTGCAGTTTGGGTGAAGAATGTGAACACAGAGTCCCTGAGAACATACTAAAACGTAGAGAATATGCATTGGTTTTGTGGTTAAATTTTGTTTACTTATATGTCTTCTCACCCTCAAAAGGGCCTCCAGGGCCTGCTGCAACCTTCAAGTGACAATAAAACAAATTATAAAACCAGAGATAATTTAAGATCAGCCAACAAATCAAATCCACTGCTGGTTATAATCGCAGCAAGTAGCAAAAGAACTCCCTGGAGTTGGGGAAAGGTGTTAGGAGTAAGCTGTGATTACTGTAAGAAGTTTCTTCAGAAGATGCAGTCAGGAGAGGAAAATGTAAGAAACCTTTATCTGTGTACACTATAAAAACATGAAACTGTTTCCTTGCCCATGTAATTGGCACTCCGTTCTTCCAAGGTTGCGAACAGGCCCCAGCAGTTCTTGCTCTCCTCATTAGGTTCTCCCAGTTATGTGACTGAAGCAGTCTTCAAGGAAGAGTTTGATGTGCATGGGATCCCAGATGTTTTAGGGTTCTCGGTAGGTTAAAAGTGTGAGCTCGCACCGATGAGCAAGATGAGAAATTGGGACTCTGTTAAAGATCAGAGTAAACTAGCAGGAACTTTTGGTAAAACAAGGTCAAACCTGAGCTTACAAAGCCAATAATGGGCTTTGAAAGTGTGCGCTTTGGAGCTGAAGGGTGGGGTGGCAAATATGCCCACGGGTGGTTATTTTCTGTGAAGAGGTGGTATGGTAGGTAAAGGCTAATAAGGAAGCAACAACTGTTCATTTGTATGAGTAGCACAGTGTCAGGAATGCTTCATACCTCACAAAGTAAAGGTTCAAGTGGTGGAATTTTGGTTACATAATTTTGAAGTGTCGTAAGCATCCGTTTCATAGCATGTACACATCTGGGGAGTCAACCAAAGCCGTTCCTTGCCATGTGCATAGGCACACGTAGCTGTTTCGAACAATGTGTCCACCATGTGTAGATCATGAATGATCTTCAAGAAATTGCTACAACCCTGTAAGTCAGAATTCAAATTGCAGACATGAATTAGGTTCCTGCTGCACCTGTAAGCACTCATTGATCAGTGTAAAAATCCACTGTTTTTGCAGTCAAAATGGCTGGTTTAAAATGTGTTTAAAAGAGTAATTTACTGCCTTAACAAACTGGAGTATGAACGCTGAGCAACCTTTTGTTCATTCCTTTGTAGAATCCAGGGACGATTTCATACTTAATTGTTTTCTTTTTTTAGTGTGTGAATACTTCATAATACATAGCATTTAGATATTAGCCAGCTCTTAAGTTGCTTGAAGCGTCTTAAAAGCAAAGTGCTGCCCACTTCATTCTCCTGAGTAGGGTAGTCAGCACGTGTTTCTGGCAGGATTTCTATGTCTTTAATGACTGTGACAAGCGGGTATCCAACAGCGGAATCTTGCTGGAGTCACCTGCTGAATTTCTGTTTGGATTGCTGCCGTTAAGGGGCATAGGAGCTCCTTCTGAGAAAAAGATTTGGTAGCCCAAGCCCTTAAGTGCAGTTCTCCTTGTCACTTCCTCCAAGATTCTGTGTTGCTTTCTGAAGCGTTGCAGACAGGTTAGTCACCAGGTAGGTAATTTCCGAGGATCAGTAAATGCAACAACCTGCCACATCTCTCTATACTATATTTGCACTCATCCCTTATCACACAGACAAGTGTACAGGCATTCACAAACCACAGGCAGGCCTTCCTGTGCTCCCCCTGTTGTTGCCACTGCCATACTGGGCTAGAGGGAAGAAAGAAAGCCAGCAGCTCAGGCCTGCAGACCAGTGAAATGGGCAGGTGGGCAGCCCAGGCAAGCCTTCCTACGCGCTCTCTGTCATTGCTACCACAATATGGGTGTGTGTAGAGGAAACAGGTCAGCGGCCCAGGCAGGTAAACTGGCAGAGTTGGCCACCCAGGCAGGCCTTGCTGAGCTCCCACTGTTACCATCTGCAAAGGGGGGGGGGGCAGGAGAATGAAGAGACCATCTCCCTGCTGCTGCCAGAAGGAAATCTGCAAATGAAGCAGAAGTGGGGAGATAGGGGGAAGTTTCTTTGGGTTTTTTGGGGGAAATCTTGTGGGTGGGGGTTGAGCCAGTTGTGAGGGGTTGGGTGTGGGAGAGGTGTAAAACGAGAGGGTTGGCAATGGGGTGGGGTTATACAGTTTATAAGTCCTGCTTCTGATTTGGGAAATGTTTTTGGTCTTTGTGCTACTAGCTTCATGCTCCCTTTCTCCTGGGTTGACTGCCTAAAAGACATGCCTGACTCTTCCACTGCCCCCATGCCAAGCTCCTTTTCTCTTTTTCCCAGGCATGGACCTCATCCTTATATAATAATAATAATAATTTATTATTTCTACCCCGCCCATCTGGCTGAGTTTCCCCAGCCACACTGGGTGGCTCCTAATCGAGTGTTAAAAACAATACAGCATTAAATATTAAAAACTTCCCTAAACAGAGCTGCCTTCAGATGTCTTTTATAAATAGGATAGCTGCTTATTTCCTTGACCTCTGATGGAAGGGTGTTCCACAGGGCGGGCGCCACTACCGAGAAGGCCCTCTGTCTGTTGCCTTGTGGTCTTGGTGCAGAGGGAGAGTCCATCAAATTTCCACAATCTGTATCTATCTGTAGACTGATTTAGCAGTACGATGTGGAGAAAGTTGATGGAGAAGTTTTCCTCCCCTTTATAAAAATAGAACTAGATGTTGAACGTTGGAAGTGCCAGGGCACACAAAAGGAAGTACAGTGGTACCTCTGGTTAAGTACTTAATTCGTTCCGGAGGTCCATTCTTAACCTGAAACTGTTCTTAACCTGAAGCACCACTTTAGCTAATGGGGCCTCCCCCTGCTGCTGCGCCGCCAGAGCACAATTTCTGTTCTTATCCTGAAGTAAAGTTCTTCACCTGAAGCATTATTTCTGGGTTAGCGGAGTTCTTAACCTGAAGCGTATGTAACCTGAAGTGTATGTAACCTGAGGTACCACTGTATATCTTCATGCAGGGCGTAGTTAAACTACATACTGTCACAAATGTTGTGATGGTCACCAACTTTAAGGCTCCTGGTCATGGGGGCTGTGTATAATCTCACGTGTCAGAGGTGATGTGCTTCTGAATACTGTTTGTCGGGAAACACAAAGGGAGAAAGTGCTGTTGTGATCGTGACCTGGTTGTTGACTTCCCATAGGTCTGAGTGGCCCCTTTGAGAATAGGATGCTGGACTAGATAGGTCTTTGGTCTGATCCAGCAGAACTCTTCTTATTCTTATATCAGCTAGATCTTATCCTGATCTTATCCCCAAAGTGGCCCAGGACACCCCTAAAACATTCTGGTCAAAATTTTGGACCAGCTTAAATTGCACTGTAGACAAAAGCACCCAATAACTGTTAACTGCTATATTCTCTGGTAGCAAACATTGGCGAGTTTGATTTCTGTTAGGTTGCTTTGGAAGGGGTGTAAAGGATGCACTGGATGCACTGGAAGACAGGCAACTGGAGGCGGTTCCCTCACTGCGGTTCCCATGTATATGATGTTACTTACTGTATTTTTCCGTCTATAAGATGCCCCCATGTATAAGACACCCCCTATTTTTGGGGACTCGGATTTAAGAAAATGGGGGGAGATGGCCCCGTGTATAAGACACCCCCTAATTTTTGACATTTTTTAGGGGGGAAACCTAGTCTTATACACGGAAAAATACGGTAATCATATTCTCATGATTGTTTTAAACCTGGTGGCTGCAGTAGCAATTTCCCTTCCCTTCTAGTTTTAATGTGAAAACTAAGCATTGACCCTAAGTACTGAAATCCTTGACCAGAATGATTTGTTTCCTGATCAACCTGTTCTGTTTGTTAGTACGTTAATCAAGAGGTGATTTCAGACCGAAGACTGTAAAGGGGGTCTGTCTACTAAATTACAAAAAAAGAAAAAAAAGATTGGACATATTGCTCAAGAGAACCCCATTATGTTTAAATGGAGACAGAAGCTGTCTAAATGACAATGACAAGCTGGCTTGAGTGACTACTGCCTCTTGCTAACTTGTAGCATGCTGTAAACCTTGGTGGATAAGTGAGGGAGTATTACAAATTAGTGCATTTGTAGTTTTGGCAGGAATAGGAGAGTGGTTTGGGTATCCACAGACCAGATCAGGCACGTTCTTCAGCCATGATGCATTTAAGACTATCAACGCCTGGCCTGTGGAATGTTTTCTGGCAATTCTAGTTAGGAGAACAAACTTGAAGTTTAACCTTCTGTTGCCCTGTGGTTCAAGTGTGGGATTGTGTTGTGAGCCATTCCACTTGTAACGTTTTTGCAAAGGAGTAATGGCTAATAATTGTATTGATCAGGTTAGATATGACTTACAGGCCGGGGCCTTATTGTAGCACGATACAGTGATTGGGTTTTGGCTCTTTCCTGATGAATTTCTCGTACATGGAAGATTGGAAACTACAAATACAGTACCCGGTCTTGTGTGTTCGCTATTTATTTAGCAGCTTTTAGCCTTGCTTGTTTAGACTTCAAAAGTCATTTCAGTTGACAGAATTCAAAAAAAGAAAAAGAAAACACAAATCATTAAGAGCAAAGAGAAAATGCAACCATTGGACATGCCTCTAACTCAAACACCCCCCTAAAAATTGAGATCTTAAACATTATACTATTGAAAGCTGATGCAAGAGTTCGTTAAATGCATTCCCTAGGAATAGTGTTCCAAAGAGTACCCCTCATCCTACCGCAACAAACAAGGGAACTGTTAAGCATTGCTTTTCCAGTGTCCCCAAGGACATAATAGCAGTGGTATGCCTCTGATAACTTTGGTTCAGGGCTTTAAATATCAAAAATATACTTTGATGTGTGCTTAGAAGCACACTGGCAATGCATGCAAATGTTTGAAAACAGATGTAATATATTGTCAGCAATCTACCCCCATTAAGAGTTTTGCTGTTGTATTTCTTTATTGCATTTATATTCTACTTATATTCTACTTCTCTAAGGAGTTCAAAACAATGTACATGGTCCTCCTTTCTTTACCCAGCCCTCCCCGTTATCTTCACAACAACTTGGTCACTAGCCCAAGGTCATTCATCAAGCTTCATGGCTGAATGGGGGTTTGAACTTGGGTTTCTGTAGCCTGGACATTCTAACTACTACACTACACTGTCCATTGCCCAAACATAGCGTGGAGGTTAGCTATAGCTGACACAATAATATATAGTTTAACGGTGCTGAACGAAAAGGAAAAAATGGATGCTTTTTGTGCCATCTGGTGGCCATTTATTTCCTACACTAGTGAAAAGGGTCTACAAAATAATGTTAACCACTGCATCTCTACAAAACTGGGTGTTGTGGCCATGCATACTTCTTTGTACTTCAGCTGGAGAAGATGACCTTGCTGTGGATGGATGCTCCCACACTACCCTGATGGAACAACATAAGAGAATCCTGTAGAGAAAAACTAAAAGAATGAGTTTTATAAAGACATGAATTCTAAACACGGAAGCAGTGACGTGCAGTGATATTTTTTTGTAGGGGAACACTTTGGGTCAGAAACACCAGCTTGTGAGGATGGTTGCCGGGGGGGGGGGGTGGGCAGAAGCCTCCTGGGCTTTGAGGAGGAGGCGCCAGGCTTTTAATGCTTTAATACTCTAATTTACCGGGAACATTTAGGGGACTAGCCTAGTCCCCCTAGTCCACTGCCCGGAAGCTGGTGAGGTTGGGGAGTACGGAGGGCCATTATAACTGAAGTATACCTGAAGGAGCATCTCCACCCCCATTGTTCAGCCCTGAGGTCCAGCTGCGAGGGCCTTCTGGCGGTTCCCTCACTGCAAGAAGTAAGGTTACAGGGAACCAGGCAGAGCGCCTGGTACCAGTAGTGGCGCCCGCCCTGTGGAACACCCTCTCATCAGATGTCAAGGAAATAAACAATTCTCTGACTTTTAGAAGACATCTGAAGGCAGCCCTGTTTAGGGAAGTTTTTAGTGTTTGATCTTTTATCATGTTTTTAATACTCTGTTGGGAGCTGCCCAGAATGGCTGGGGAAATAATAATAAATGATTACTATTATTATTATAACTGTGTTCAGTCACCTAGTTTTGATTTGTTATACAAACTTGAACGAAGCGAAACAGCCAATCAGGCGCGGGGCAGCAGGCCTGTCCGCTGAGGGTTCTGCTCTGGCCACGCCCTCCTAGTTCTACAGGAGATCACTGGAGATCAGACCAGGCAGGCCCGGGGCCTGATGTGCTCCGCTCGCGCTTCTTAAAAGTATGTGCCAAAGGCAGGCTCCTGGGCCTCGGAAGGGTTTGATCCTTACTCTTGTTCTTTACAGGGTCTGGCTTTAGGTCTTTTTAGTGGGCTGTTACACCCCACCGCCCTCTCTCTCTGCCCCTTGGAGCCGGTCTCCCAGAGAGCTGGCAAAGCGGTAGTATGGATTGGGCCTTCTGGGGAGCCATAGGTGAAGAGAAGCCACATTCCAGACTGGCAAGATGGAGGTCGGAGGCGAGGGGGAGTAATAGACTGGGTAGCCAGGGGAGGAGAAGAGGCTCGGAGTCTATGATGCCAGCCCTCTCGGGGGTCCACAAGGAAGGGGTGTTGTGGCTTTGTCTAGGGACGGGTAGCCCCGGTCTTCACTGCAGGGGAGGGAGGGGAATGTGACAGGATCAGTGGAGCTGAGAAGTAGAGATATTTCCCACTCTTAATGTGAGGTGGCTTCTGTTTGGGCCCAATCGAGGGACTTGGGAAGGTGAAGAATGGCTTTGATGTACTTACCATCTGGCTTCTGCAGGCTGATAATTTAAGAAAAGGTAGGCCCTTTGATTATAACATGCTGTTCGGTCTAACTTAACATAATCCCATCTGGTTACCTTTCCCTGTCTTTGCCTCTTGCAGGTTTGCACTGTGGCAGGTCAGAACTGGTAGTAATTCAGATTTACGTTCCATGAGGGAGAGGATTTTTATTTCTGTTAGGACAGTTTGTACAAGGCCCTAAAAATCTGTGGTTACTGTGGGACTGAGTTCTTTAGAGTGGAGCGTGGCATGTGGCTAACTTTTGAACACTTTGGAATTCCTATGGTGAATTATTAAGAGAGAGTGTTATTTGTTAGGGCTGGTTGATGGTCCCGGAGCTTATTGATTAAATTGTGATTGTACATAAATGTGCTGATTAAAACCCAAACCATATTGAGATGTTACAAAGACGTAGGTGTGTTATAGTTAAAAAGCTGTTGAGAGGGATGCCTTTTCTAAGAATTGTGGGGAATTGGAGAAGTTCAGTTTTTCTTACGGTAAGCATAGAATACTTTGCTAATTCTCCATATAGGAAAGTAGTACTCTGGTGCTATGAAGAAGTAGGCTGTGAAGTTTGAGCTCTGTTCTGATGATGTGCATAATGTAGAATTGGGCTTTTCTAGAATGGAAAATAAGGGACGCGGGTGGCTCTGTGGTCTAAACCACTGAGCCTAGGGCTTGCTGATCAGAAGGTCGGCAGTTCAAATCCCTGCGATGGGGTGAGCTCCCGTTGTTCGGTCCCAGCTCTTGCCCAACTAGCAGTTCGAAAACACTTCAAAAGTGCAAGTAGATAAATAGGTACCGCTCAACGGCGTTTCCGTGCGCTGCTCTGGTTTGCCAGAAGCGGCTTAGTCATGCTGGCCACATGACCCGGAAGCTGTATGCCGGCTCCCTCTGCCAATAAAGCGAGATGAGCACCGCAACCCCAGAGTTGTCCGCAACTGGACCTAACGGTCAGGGGTACCTTTACCTAGAATGGAAAATAATGTTTGTGGTGTCGTTGGCAGACTGGAATAGGAATCTTGGGAAGGCATGAAAGTTATATAAATAAAGAAGGAGCAGATTGATCAAGGTGCAAGCGGTGAAAATAGGGAAAGTGCTGTCACTCTTGAAAAAGAAATCCATTTTATCTTCTAGTGAGTTTTGTTCTAGTGAGGATGTTTGCAAAGAAAAAACAAAGCAAACAAAACGATATAAAGGTGAAATACTTCTGGAAAGTCAGACTTTCATAAGTTTTTTTCTTTTTGTTATACATCTTAATCTCTGCTCCTTTGCTATGGTTGTGCAGTGTGGCTTTTTTCTTTTTTTAAATGGCCGGGAGAGAACCCAAAAGATCACACAAGCAAAATTCTCAATTTTGTTCAGCATCAGGGCCATACTGAAAATCTTTAACTAGGGTCACCAGTCAGTCATACTTGTATTGTTTGTTGCAGATGATAATTACATGGAAGAGTCACCAGCTAACTGAATTTTGCTTTTACAGGCCTAACTGCACTCATGTAACTTTCCATGTGATGTACTTGTTTGCTTTCAGAAGCAGACTCACCGGGGTTCACTTCAGATGAATGGGTACCTTGTGATACGGCTGTATTGCTTGGCTTGGTGTGCATTCAGCTTCCAACAGCCAACGTATGAATAGAGTGCTGAGTGGAAGGCTTTATGCACCCTTCAGTGCTTACTCTTTATTCTTTTTAACATAGGTTGAGAGGTAACAGGTTGAGAAGGCATTACTTAATTCCAACTCTGCTGCTTCCAGTTCGTGATCTGATCCACCATCTGCGAAGTACTTCAGATGAATGGAAAAGTTCAAGGGACACTTGGCCACAGAAAAGAGTTTTGAGAGAGAGATGTGGCCCAGCACCATTCCCTGTGGTCCAGCCACCAGAGGGGGGTGTTGCACATGGTTTCTAAAGATGGTATAATGCTGATTGGTTTGCCAGTTTCAGAATGTCTGATTCGAGCATCTCTTGTTACCAATTAATGAGAAAAACCATGGGGTGTGGATGTCACTTGTAATTGTTGGCAAAGTGTACCGTTTGTGCTCTGTGCTCTTTGTTCAGTTATTACTTGGTTTGGGAAAGAGAAAATGGTTGACGATACCTTTTGCAGATAATATTCTCTGTTTCAGCATTAATCACAAAAGACACGAGCATAAGAGATGCGGGTGAGCTCAGAAGTTGCCTCAGTGTGGTAAAATGTGTGGAAGTGCTAATGTTGGAGTTGTAATATGTGTTACTATACCAGAAAATAGTCATGTTGTTGGAGATCTTGTTTTGCAAAGCTCTTAGCACATACATGTGCCTCTTGAGAGCAAACCTGTGGCCTTACAGCTATATGGTGAGAGAGGGTGTGAAGTACCGGTACATATAAGGGAATAAGGTTTCGGAAAGTGGAACACTCATTAGCAATGCATTATGTGTAGTGAGGTGCTAAAATATGGCAAACAGTCAGAGCCTAACAATGTGTACTTTGGAAGTAAGCCTGCTTGATGCAATGAGAAATCCTTAACATGTAGATAAATCTTCCAGTTTACATCTAGATAAACTTTACAAAGCCATGTAAGGTTGAGGCTGCAAAGAAGGATCACTCTCAAATCTCAACTGATTGTTGCAAGAGCTATATTGGTATCTTCATTCTCTCCTTTGCAATCCTGTTCACAGAGCAAGGAGCCACTTTGAGAGAGGAATGGATTTCAGCTGATCAGCCAGCAAACATAATGGCCATGTCTTTTCTTGCTCTTCTTCATACCTAAAGCGCTATCTATAGGGGGGGGGGACATATGTGTGTGTATACACATTGTGAAAACAATATACATCCAGGCCCCATTACATGTAGATGTGTGAGTTCCTAAGGTACAGCTTATTCTCACTTGTACTTATTGTGTAGAGGTCACCATATTGCACTGAGCCATACTGTTTTGTTACACAAAGTCTTTAGGCCAAGTTGATTTCTGGTCTACCAGATTTTGTTGGACTCCCATCTGCTGCAGTCAGCATGACCCATGGTCGGCTAAGATGGGAGTTGTACCCTCACCCTTGCTTTAGACTGGTATGCTGGGTTCAGCATTTTGGAACAGGGGACAGTCAGAAGGATGGACAGCATTGGTGAATTTAGCTGCTGGTTGACAATACTACTGTTTTATGCTTTATACCTGCCAGCTGTAATGAGAATGAAATCAACTTGTCCAGCCTGACCGTGGAAAACGTGCATGAGAATATGTGATATCCTCATTGTGGGGTTCAGACTTGTGGGAGAAAAAAAATGATGTTGCTGTGAAGTTTTGCCTTTTTTGTGGGGGAGCTGTGTAATGGGATCACCACCCTTTGTTGTAGCTCAGTATTGTTCTGTACCTTGTGTTGGATGAGTCCGAGAGGCCCTTATTTTGCAGAGAATACCTCTTGATTACATTGCTGTCAGCAAACGCGGGGGGGGGGATTAAAATTCTGACATTTATAAAAACTGTTTGGAGACTTCACACAGACAAAGCCCTAGCTTTCCTGAGTAGCGTGGGCTTACTGGCAAGCTTGCATTAACTATGCAAACTCTGATATCATGTTACATTAGCCGGTATGGAACTCTGTAAGTGTGGTGCTCCAATTCTAAAGTGTTGCTCTTTTGCTTGATGGTATATCTCTTGATGTCTCATTCTAAACATTGATATGCTGATGCTGCAAACATCAGGATAAGACTCTGCCAATAGTTTCTAAACAATATTTTCCAGCGAGCATAACTCATTATTTGGTAGTGGTTTGGAATTTTGAATTCAGAAGCCATTTAAAAAACATTATCGCAATGCTTTATTGCATTTGTTTTAAAAACAAAGACTATTCACCAATTCTCCTTCCTTTCTCCCATTCAAGATTTCAGGTGTGATTTAAGACTTGTTTATGAAAATACATATGACGGGAACTATGCAGGCAAACATAACTGGAGGATTTTATGGTGAAAACTGTGGTTCTCGGCAGCAAACATGTTAAAGTGCTGGGAATGGATAATGGAACTAAAGGGACATAGCTGACTATCATATTTTAATTAAGTATAATAATGTGCACAGCATGTATAAGCATGTTTCCGCTCTTGCCATTTCTGCAACGTCCATTGATAACCACTTATTTTTTTGCACTTACCAATTAATGGAGGACTCCATCTAGTGTTTTGTAAATAATGACAAATGGGCAGAAGCCCGCCCCCTAAAAGCACTAATTGTTGCATATCTCACTCTATCTGGTGAGTGGTACAACTCCCACATAAAAAATTCAGGTGGTCAGTACTACCTAACTGGTTTACATCAGCTTACACCACCAGCAATTACTGAAATGTAGGGAAAGGAATGCTGGTAGTTAACCACAGTTTGTTAGCAGAACTTAAAAGATGCAGCTTCCCCAACCATCTTTGTTTTAACTAATTCTGATGCAAGTTGTTATCTGATTTTTATTTGCTACCTATTGCTCTTTACTGTGGCTTTAATGTTTGACTTTTGCACATTGTGAGCTCTCTTATGAACCATTCCGGTTAAGAGGCAGTGTTAAATATGTCAAATTAAATAATATTGCCTGGCGTGTTTTAACTGAGAAGCATTCCTCAGTGTTTCGTTTGTAGCTTCTGTGTCGGAGCTTCATGTTTCTAACCACTTTCATTCTTAGTGAAGTATTCCAGGCTGCTTGGAATGGCAGGGAGTTGTATTGTACCAGATGATTCTTTCAGCCAATTAGGGTGACCCAAGTTCCCAGGGAGTCAGCTTAACCGATTATACACTCCCAATATCTGACATATGAAATTGGGTTCATTGTAAGGTAGCAAAGAACATAAAGAGCTCTGTCAAAAGAATCTGCTGGAAGAGTGTGCCAAGAAAGAAAAGTCTGAAATATCCCCAAGTCCCAAATATTCACTTTCCTTTCTGAAAAGAGGGTGGGGGGGGGAGGGCTTCTGGATCTCACTTGCAAGTTCTGAGATCCAGTTCTAAAGAGTGTTGTGACAGTCCAGTAGGTGCAGTTGGAAGAGGATGCCACTAAGTACATTCTGGTATTGAGTTTACATAATGAGAAAATTGGTTCTATTACCTATCAATTTGGTACATTTGAAAGATATACAGTGATGAAGTGATATATTCAGACTTCAAAATAAAGACGTGTTCCATTTCTAAGAAACAAAGCTGACGGTAGCACAGTTTGGTTTTGCCTGTTCCCAAGGTGCATTGCCCCAGGACAAGTTGAACCCATGTTCAGGGTCTATGAAGTAGTATCCTGAACTTTGCTTGCCAGTGGCCACCTCTGAGCAACTGAAGACTTGTCCATGTGTAATCTGAAAGCTTTTCTTCCACTTCAAATGGCAGGTGTGGAACTCCCAATCCAGATAAGGATTGCAGCAGGAGTAAGAGGTTAAAGCTCCCTAGTCTCCTGCCAATCCATACTGAATCCCTGTGCCTACTAAGTTCCTTTTTTTTTAAAGGCCATTAATGCAATTGCTAACTGTGTGAAAAGCATCTTGTATAGTCCTAATTTTAATGGCACACCTATCTTTACCAGCATCTAAATGTTCTCTTCGCGCTTCAAAATGTGTGTAATTAAGAAGGCATTAATTGTGCTTTAGTTGGTAGTTTATATTATGCTACAAAAGTTCTGCCAATTGGGGGGGGGAGGGGTTGACCCCTAGTAATTAAAGATATAAGAAGAGCCCTGCTGGATCAGATCAAAAGCTGATATGATTTAGTATCTTGTTTCCCACCATGGACAACCAGATACAGTACCAGATATTGGGAGGAGGCAGGATATGTTCACTCCAGCAACTGGTATACAGAGGTGTACCACCTCTGATCCTGGAGGTAGGATACAGCACCTTTCTCCCCTTCGCACAATTGTATGTGGCAAAAACTGATTAGAGCTTGGATGTAGCAATATTATGGTAAAGGTATTGTGGGTACAGAATTTACTTGTATAGACCACTTGCTGTCAACCCAAACTGTCCATTCACTTAGCCTTTCCAGTTAGGTCTTCTTCATTTGGTTGGACTCTTGCTCAGCAGCTTGCATGTCTGCTTTTAGTGTTGACCCTGCTAAGTCAGAGGCACAGAAATTATAGGGAATTGCTGAGGAGGGCAGAGCACCTCAAGGACTCTTCCACCTGTCCTCTTGGTATCCCATTCCTTGTCTTACACAACCATTGCTTTCTGCTGCTGTGGCTGGTCGCATTTATTCCAGCATGCTCATTAAAAAATATTTTAAGCTTTTGTGCTCAACCCGTCAGAGATTTGCCTCCTGGGATGACAAAAAAAATATCACCTGATCTAATGAAGCCTCACCTGCACAATGTTTAACCCTTTCCATGTCTTCAAAGGTGAGAACCTATTTGTTTTTTAATGCTACAAATTTAAGATTCCTTACTTATTGAGAGCTTGGAAACCTGGCAACTTGTCTGCAGTTAGTAGGTCTACCCCACTCTAAGTCGTTTCTACTACTGCCTACAAGTCAGTCTAGGAAGGAAATTGTTTGCTCTACTTCTGCTACATACCACATTGACATATTTGATCTGGATTGATTCAGCTGAATTGTAGTACTGTGAAGAAGAGTCTCATTATTTCCTTTGTTTTTCTGCTAGAGATGCTATGGAATAATTGTTTGGATTTCCAGAAATGGCATGCTTAATACTCAGTTTGAAGCGTTTTCCAGCCATGTGAGAAGTTCTTCCTGGGTGCATCACTAGTCTACCTAGTTCAGTAAGCTGTCTTTGACAGTAGTCAAATCTGACTGCTCTCAGAGGAAGTGACTACGGGTATGTTCTTGCTTTGTGATCTGAATGATGATAAAGTGTTGGCCTGCGGAGAGGCTTTCTGAACTTTATGAAATGCAGAGCAGCAAAGGGATCCTCTTTGCATTCTTAGTTAATAGTTCAGAGTTTCAGTCCTTAAGCTGGTGCATCTCAACAGTTTCAGCAGAAAGAATGGACAATGGAGGAGTGCAGTTTCCTCATGGACAACCTTTATGTGCATGTTTTGCTGAACATTTGTGCAGAAGATGCAAAGTTGGTAGCCTGTTCCTTTAAGGACTTTGTACAAAGCTGGCACCATGCCCAGCCTCTTCTCTTCTTCCCCCCACTTCAAGGCTGTTCCTTTGGGGCTTTTCCTGAAACAATACCGCAAGCTACCCTGCCTCTCTGCTTGCTCTGCTTGCCCTGCAGCCAGTCTCTGAATCAAGAGCCAGCTCTGCTTTGAGGGACAATGGAGAGTTGCAGCACAGGCAGAATGAACTATGCAGCCTGAGTCTGGATCTGTGCTGAAGGCGCAGAGAACAAGGCTGTCGTCTGGAAATAGCGATATGGAAACTGAACCCAGTAGTCCTCAGAGTATGTGGGAAGGCGACTCCGAATTCAGCTTCCAGTTTTGGACCCAGCTTTTTTTGTGGATGCACTTGGTTGGCCGGTTGGTCGCTTACATCCTGCGTAGCTTTGGGGGGCTAAAGCAATAACTCCTTCCTGTCCCTTATGACTTGGTTGTTCTTTGGAGGTCCACTGTGACATCTAATATTTTTAGAGCTCTTTGGCAAGCAGTCCTATGAGGAGGAGACATCGCCCTGTATTTTTTCTTCTTTCTTTTTCCTTACCTCCATTCTTCTCTGTTCTGGATGGCCTCGCCTAAGAAAGGCTTCTTAACCTTGAGAGAAGGACAACGCTTTAGAAGCAAGATTTCTGGTTTCTCTTCCCATGTTTATCCACACACTCTGGACTGTGCAGTAATCTTTTGCTTCATTCAGAGAATATGAGCTTTTGGGGGCTGCTTAGCAATAGAATCCAGAAGTTATGAGGACTGCCATTCTGCAAATGAATGTTCACACTTGGAATGTTGTATTAGTGTTTAGAAAGAGTGATTTCTATCTCCAGAACATAGAGCATCCAAGGGGATATGGGCTTGAATGAGCTCCTACTTTGAGTTTTGGGGGCCACACCTTGTCTTATTCCATCTACAGCATCAGAGGTTTGCTTTGGCGTGCTCTAGTTTCATCAAGTTATCTGAACATCTTGGTCCCTTCCAACTCTACAATTCTATGATTCTATCTCAGTCTCCCTCTCTCCTTGAATTGTTTCTTCTTTCTGTTAAAGAATCATCTCGTTTTTGGAAGATAATAGGGCTTCCCTACCTGACAATTTCCTTATTTGCCCTACCTTCAGCCCTGAGGGCAAAAGAGATTCGGAGAATTTGTGAGCTATTTTAAGCCTCATTGCATAGCCCTTGCTACTGCTGATCTGGCAGGCCTTCCTCCCTCTGTATTAATCAAATCTGCCTGCTGTTCACCCTCTGATCAGCTGTGTAAGTGACCAGGCTCCCTGTATTTCTTTCTAAACAGAGAGAATATGGAATGAACTGTCTTGGAGCCTTTCTGAGCCTTAGCGTGGGGGCTTGGGAAAACCTGATATGGATGGCTGCCCTGGACTGGTTGCTGCACTGACATGAATGCTATGGTCCAGGGAGGTGGGTTTGATGGAAGTCGAGAGCAGTCAGCTCAAGCCAAATGCCTGTGTGAATCACTTGGAAGGGAATGTTAAGAGCTCTGCTGAATCTGGGACTGTGTCTGTTCTCTAGTTGCTGCCTTTACCCCTCTCTTCCTGTGGCGGGACAGGAAAAGCAGTGCCGCTGCCTCTACCTGTTGGCAAATAGCAATGACTGAAGAGAGTGCCCTCCTGGATCCTGACTGAGTTGCTTGGCTGTGTTTGCTCCGAGAGCAGAGCTGGGGCAGAGGAAAAGAACCGGTGATAAAATAAAAGAGAAACATGAGCCATGGAGCTGAGGTGAACTCTCAAAACTCCAGCAAGGACAAAGGGTGTAAGATGTCGGCGCTACAGAAACTGGAGAGTCTGGCAGGGCGGATCTTTTACTGGGGGCCACGGAGTGATGCGGGGGCACCAAACGTTGGGGAGGCAGCCTATGAATCTGAGCACACGGCAGCCTGGAATGAGCAGAGTGAGTTGACAAGGGAGCACGGTTTCCAGGGGTGCCAGAATCGGTGGGTTCCCTCGAGGCTCTGCTCCAGAGCTGCTGCTGTTCTGTATCTCTTGGTGCATGCGTATGCTTGTGGTTGAGTGTGGAACAGGAGTCTGAAATAGGGCTCTGATATTTTTCAGAGAAGCCCGCAAATGGCTATAGCCTTAGCTCTGACAGCCATTTTGGCTATGACTGTTGACTACCTCTTTCCTCATGCTGAGGGGGGTAGGCAACCTAAGGCCCGTTGGCCGGATGTGGCCCAATTGCCTTCTCAATCTGGCCCATGGACGGTCCGGGAATCAACGTGTTTTTACATGAGTAGAATGTGTCCTTTTATTTAAAATGCATCTCTGGGTTATTTGTGAGGCATAGGAATTCGTTCATTCCCCCCCCCCCCATATAGTTCGGCCCACCACATGGTCTGAGGGACAGTGGACCGACCCACGGCTGAAAAAGATTGCTGACCCCTGTGCTAAGCTAAAGTGTAGGGTGCTCAACTTTAATGAGGCCACAGCTGCTTGGTGTGTGGCTTTGATTTTGGCCTTAGGGAAGCCCCATCGGTTCTCAACAGCCCACTGCAACTCACTCTTTCTTACTATTTGTTATCAAGCTGTTAGAGCCTGATGCTGCTGAATCATCTTTACAAGCTCTAACTCTGCAAGTGTCTATTGCACAGAGTAGACTTGGGGAGCCTGTAACTCTCCCAAAGTTGTTGGGCTTCTGTTTCTATCAACCCTGGCCCAAGTAGCCAATAGGAAGGGATGGTGTGAGTTGTAGTCTAGTAACATTGGCGGGGCACAAGTTCCCCATCCCTGACCTAGAGAAAGGATAGCTGGATCGTTCCTGGGTGTTCTCCCACATTTTGGGGGGAGAATTGCAACTTTTTTTTGGAAGTTGGCAAAGGTCATTATTAAGAAGCAAATTCTCTTTGCCCGTGTGTGTTTCAAAACTTTCCCCCCATTTTGACAGTTTTTCCTCTGACCTCTCCAACTGATGATGTCACTTTAGCTGTTTTGGTTAAAATGTGTGGTCAGAGTTGTTGACAGGGAATTTCAGTCTGAGGTTGACAGAGTGATATGAGTGAAAGTCATGGGCTGATGATTGTTGCTTTTTCCTCTTTGCTGCCACTACCAGTCAGGATTGTAGCTTTTGTTGTTGACTTGGTGTGATGTCATATTCTATTTCTGTCACTGGCTGTATCTTAATTCATGGTGTTGTCTACCTCTAGGGTGATGGGTTGTAAATAGATGGTAGGTCTTCTATTGTTCTGTCTGGACCACACATTACTCCTTCGTCTAAGGCAGAAGGGAGTGAATGCAGTCTTTTCTTGGATCCTCAAGTATGTTTAAACAAAGCTGTCACAATGTTTTGGCAATGCCGCTTGGTCTAAAATAGAAGCTTATAGAACATCTGATGCCAGATTCTTCTTTGGCCCCTTTAATCTTTTGGCATTGGCACCTCCTCCATGCTGTATCTGAGTGTGTTGCACATGAAGGAAAGTGTTCAAAACCACCACCAGCACATTTTGGAACTATTTAGCATATACAATACACATGTAGATTCTGTTCCAACATCTACATGAAACTGCTGACAGAGGTCATTTGTAGATTCTGGCTGTGGAGTCATCAGTATGCTGATGGCAGCCACCTCTCTCTCATTTTCATTTGTTCCTGTAAGATAGTTGAAAGGCTGAATCGCTGTATGATATCTGTGATGGACTGGATAGGGTGCAATGAGGGGAAACATAATTCAGACAGAAGAGGTACTGTTGGTAGTTGGACCATGTCATATGAAATTGGTTTTGCAGCCTGTTCTGGGTGTAAAGTGTGAAAGTGCAGGTGCTTAGTTTGGGGGTGCTTCTTGATCTGGATCCTGTTTCTGCAGGTGGTGAGGGGTGCCTTTCCCCGGTATCCCCAGTTGCAACAGCTATCATCCTCCCTGACACAGGGGAATCTTGCCACAATCATCCTCTAGTGACCTTCAGATGACAGTGCTGTAACTGTTTATGTGGGGCTGCCTTTCAAAAGTGTTTGGAAACCTCAGTTAGTTGCAGCCAGAATGCAAGGCATTTTGAATCTATAATGAATCTATATGAATGCTGATTCTACATGATTTGCACTAGCTGCTGATTAGTTTTCAGGTTCACTTGCCTTGAACCCTCTTGCGAGGAACCCCAGGCTTTTGCCAGAGTTCAGCCTGCTCCAGAGAGGGTGCTCACCAAACAACACCCTGCCTCTTCTTAGCCAGGCAGATAATAAATCAGAACTCCAGCTAACACTACACAACTCTCTGACTTGCTGAAAACCAGAAGATCACTGCAGGGCTGGTCCCTTTGCATCAGCCAATCCACCCAATCTGCCATCAGCTCTGTCTTCTTTTGGTTTTTTATTTATTTTGAGATCAGAGCACTCGGGAAATATGAAGTGCTTCCAATCTCCTCCTATGTTTCCAAAATTGACAAGCCAATTGGAGCAGTTCATTTCAACAGTATAATGTAAGACTGTAGGGGGTCATTTTGTTGCTGCCATTGGCAAGGATTTATAATCCTTAGTTTTTTAACAATCTACTATAAACCCCTTGGGGATCTGTTAGTAGAGTATCTTCAGCCCACCCCTGGCCTAGAGCATAAAAATACAGGGTAATGTCGTGAATTATTGGTGGCTATTTAGCTTCCTGCATAGTTTCATTTGAATTAACTAGTTAAGCAACTCTGCAGTAGGATTAGATTTCTCTGGATCTATCAGTGATCCTTGTATTTCATGTTTATTAAATCCTCATAAAGAAAGCATCGGGGTGGGTTTTGTCTACCCTGCTAAGCACTAAATCGGGGTGGGTTTTGTCTACCCTGCTAAGCACTGAAAAAATTGTGTCTGTTTCTCAGAGATGTCCTTTCAAACAAGGTGTTCTCTAGATTGGTGTCATCTTCTCCAGAACTGTTGACTGGATTTGCTTGCCTACCTTGCCCTGTCCAAATCCAGGTTTAAATGTGACCATCTTTGAGCTTATATTGGCTTGGCAACACTAAATGCCTAAGCAACAATAAACAAGTATGTTACTTGTTAACCACCTGGCACCCACCGACTGGGGAAGATGCATAGAGTGCATCTGTCAGTGAAATTTTAGGCCTTAAGCATCTGCACCCTTAGAGCTAGGTTGGCTGGCCAATTTCATTTAAACAAGGATCTACTATGAGTTATTGGTATTCCTAGCTGAAACGTGGCAAGACTTCCTATGTTGATCACTCCTGCAAACTTAGGGTTGGCAGGACCAGTTGCTTCTCCAGGTCTCCTAAAGTCCACCAAAGCCGTCCCATTTCAGTTATATAGAGCAGATGTCAAAGGGACTTGTTATTTGGGCAACACATGTTGTCTCTATTCCCAGGGATTCCCTTCCCTCAGTAACAGTCAGATGCATAGTTAAAACCTGTGCAGACCTGGAAAGATTGGCAGCTGGGTAGAGCTGTTTATAAGAAATTCCTGCAAGATTTGTGATGTACGCATTCAGTGAGATGAATTATGTTCCCAAGTGTAAGTATGTTCAAGTGGTCTGGTCCTTTGCTTCCTAGGTCTTGGTACTGTTGATTTAAGAATATTGATTTCTCCCACTGTGCTTTAGGCTCTAGGACAGCTTGAAAGATTAGTTCGCCTTTCTTGAAGACAAGGCATAAAGCAGCAGCAACCCCACATCTCCGTGTGGCCTGGTTGATGCAAGGACTGCATATTATTCTCATGACAATTGTGCATCTAGTGTTGCAGGAGAAGTGTGATTGGTACATGCATTGAATGGTTATCTCGTTAAATCACAGTGCAAGAAGGCATTGAAGTTAAGAATCCTTACTTTTTGTAGGAAGGCTTGCTGCTTTTTCTCTACCTCTCTCCGCCCCCTTTCCCTTGTACCTTCCCCATCTTATGCTATGGCGAGTTCACAACGCTGTGGAATAGAATGCCACTTTGAAGCCTAAGTTGGGCTGGCACTCTCGGCTCTGCAATAGCTGATGGGCAAGTGCTAAACAATAGCTGGCGGGAGGTGCTGTTTGACTCACTGCTTGCCTGCTAATTTTGGTTCTTGGCCTGAATCGGCTGCAGTTTCCTATTGAGCGCAGCCGTGTTAGGGACATGGCTGGCTGTTCAATCTATTCCCAGGGAAATTGATTAGGGTCACTGTGTTCTGGGCCTCTGGCAAAGCTACTTTGCCCTTCATCTTCTAGACCACTGTGGCATCGTGGTTGAAGGGTGGAAAACCAGTGTCTCTCTCCTGTAGGTGGGCCTTTACAGAACATGACAGACTGGTATTAAAGCAGCCTGTAGCTGAGATAAAGGCTTCAGGATTAAAGAGAGATGGGTGCTCAACCTTTTTTCTCTGGGTGCTGTGTTAAATTAGTCTGACTGCACCTGTACACTCATAATTATTACATAATTCTGTTTTGAAGGCACTGAAGAATTCAGCAGAAATTGTGCTCGCTCCTTTCTGCTTTGATACTTTTTGTTCTTGCAATATGTCTCAAGGTACCTCCTCCAGTATCTAAAATGTCTTCATTCTGCACATATAACTTAGTGGAAGATGTTCTCAATGAGCTTCTGGCCTTAATTTTGTAATTTTGATGCTTTGCTTTAGGGTCTTATAAGCACAGCAGGTAGAGGGGCATGTCTGTTGTCATCCACTTTTGTCACCTACTTCCTAAAGCAACTGCCCTGGACTGTATTTGCTACTGTCAGTAATTTTTGCCTGTCTAGTTGAGGACTTGAGCACTTAACATTGCCTGTCTTTGAACCTCATCTTTGAGGTAATATTGCAAAAGGGCAAATTGCAAACTCTTTGATCATCGTACCACCCAACAACAAAACTTTTGCCTTTTTTGAATTGGGCTACGTTTTATTGGTCCATCAGGCAGCTGCTCACAACATCTACTACTTCACTGGAATAGATTTAAAAAGAGAAAAATAACTACCGGTAGGTGTTGTCAGCATTTTGTTTGCACCTGACTCCAAATTCCTGGATGATTTTCCTCAGCTATGCCATTTAGATGTTAAACAGCATGAGAAACAAGAAGGATCCTCCAACATCTTCTGGAATCAACCAGTCAAGTGGAAAAAGAACTAGAAGAGAGCGGTATCTCTTATCACATGTCCGATAACAGATCTAGAAGTATACCAAGAGAGATGGTATGAAGAGCCAGCGAGATGTCCAGGAGTATCAGTGGTTCTTGTTTTTAACCTGTAAGCCGCCTTGAGTCCTGTCAGGAAAAATGGTGGGGTATAAGTATATTATTATAAAAATATATCATCAAAGCTACCCCACACACCCCTCTCTCTCTCTCACAAATTCTCTATGGTGACCAAAGCAGCATTGGTAGCAAAACCTGGCCAGAAGAAAGATTGATTAGCTAGATTTGAGAAGCCACCACCCACTCAAAGCCCTTGCCTCTCCTCCTCAGTCCACACATCTCACCAGCCCTTCTTCACATCTTCCTCAAGTGCTTTTGCTGGCAGGAATGCATCCTTGAACTGTGATGATCCCACTTCCTTGTTGGGATGGAGAGATGTGTAGCTTCTGCATGATGTGGCTTCTGCATGGTTGGAATGCAACCATGGCCTTCCTTGAAAAATGGAGTATAATTGAAAAGCAACTATGGCAGGAATCTTTCAGCCATAAAGGTAGGAATATTATAGCGGGACTGGGTGGGAGGTAGGAACGAAATGGTCACTTACAGCATTGCACCTATCCAGTGGCAGGTGCTGGTAGCATTTGCTCAGTCCATTGCACACAGTAGTAATAGCACCAGAGACTCCTATGCATGGGAAGAATTGCTTTTCCCAGGCATAAATAGTAAGTGCCCGCACTGGCAAAGTGCAGTAACTCTTGGAACAGAAGCACAGCTTCTGAGAAAGGCATCTCAGCTGCACATGACATGAGTTGCAACTGCATACTCGTTACATAAAAAAAAAAAAATGAAGGGCCCTAACAAGAGACTTGTGCTCTATGGGCTCTAAAAAAATTTTTTTAAAAATGAGCTGCGTACAAGCAGATGATCATAGCCAGTGCTAAAGCAGTGAATGTGCTTTGTGAAGCCTCTGCCCCCTGCCACCGCCCACAAGCACAGAATGGGATCTGTGTGCATAGAACGCCAACTGGTGACCATTCTGGAAGCGAGCCAGGGACTGGCAGCTTGAATGCCAGTGTTGAATGGCGTCATTGTTTCTTATTGATACACCTGCCCATAGATTCTGGAAATGCAAGAGAATGAAATTCACAAGGAAAAAAACAATGTCCAATCTTAAGTGAGAAAAGGAGCAGTATTATGATAGAAAGGGTTTGGTGGCTGCTGAGAGGAGAGAATCAAGACAGCGAGAGCCACAGCAAAACTCCAGATTCCTCCATTGAGCATGAAGACTTCCACGCTGGCTGCTCACAGGACTGGACTGCACTAGCAAAAAAATTCCATATCAAGTAGAAGTACAAAAGCACTTTTGCCATATTTTAAATGGAATACATAAACAGGGTTCCTACTTGTTCTCAACAAACTTCTCTTTCAGAAAGTTGAGGAAACAATGAGGGACATGCTATTTTTAGATCAGAATCTGACTAATAGGAAGGAAATGTTTGAGTCTGTGAAAACAGTTGGCTATGTAAAAGAAAGTAACTATGAACTGCTGAAGTCCATGATCCTGAAATAGGAAGAGGAAGGGCAACAGAATAGCAATGAATGTTTAACAGCTGAAAGCTTCAAAAAGAGCATTAGCTTTTTGAAAAGTGTTGGCTGGAAAAATGTTTTGAAAGGAGAATCTATGATAGCAATCAAAGCCTGATGTTCTTTCCTAATATGATCAAGGCAGGAAATGGGACCTCCAAAACAAAGTTGAAAGGAAGTCAACCTACCTTAATATCTGCCGCTGACTGATGGTGCAAATGGGGACATATTGCATTGCTTCTACTGTCTGACCCTTAGAGAAAGGGAGTTCTGTTATGAGAAATGCAGCTGCCTGGAACACCTGTGTTCTCCATGATTGCAAGTCATCATTTGGTGTGACATTCTTGTGGTCTTCTGGGAATCTCTCTTGTGCCAGCCCTAGGCATTTTGCTGCCTGAAGTGGAACCCGAATGATGTCTACTAGGGTCAGCATTTTAAAATGTCTTTGTCACCTATTCAGACACAGATCCTTGCCTTCATCCATCTCTTCATCACTGCCCCCTTGGTGCCACATACAGCAGATCTCTACCTTGCTATGTGGTAGGGATGGTCATGATCCCCCCCCCTTTTTGGAGATCATAAAATCTAAAAAAGATGGCATGTAGGGCTCAAACAATTTCAGACCAAATAGGTTTAAAAATATGTAACTGTGCCTGCAACACTAAAGGAAACCATTACTCACCTTGGAACCTGTTGGTAATTGGCCTTCTAGGGTGGTCTGATCCATCAAGAAGTGTGCCATGCTGTTTTGCCTCCAGCTGTAGTCGTTTGCACTACTTTACAGGTGAAACATTTCCATGTGTGTCTGAAGGTTGGAAGGATGTTTGCCATGTCTGAAAGTTGGGTAGTCACCTTCCCATTGAACACAGTAAGAAGTGCTCCTGGCTAGCCTGGCCTGCTCCAGAAATGAAGAAACCAAGGACTGATGCCATCAGTTGTTTGATGGTATCTCCTTCTCTTCCAGTATTCTCGGAGCCTGCTGACCATCATTCCTTCAGATGCATTCAGAACCTGGCACTTTCAGACAGAGCCTCCCTCCCACATGCTGCCAGAAACAAGTAGTGGATGCTCTTCACAGGGGCTATTACAAAATTCTGATGCAGACTCAGCCAGCTGATGCTTGAAAAGCAGAAGCTGGGGGGGGGGGAATGCTTTTGATCCATTCTTGCTTATGAGACGCTCTGAGAAGGTTGGGCTGATCTTTGAGCATCCTCTGTATGGAGGTTATCTTTAGCTCAGCTACCAAGCAGTCATTCCTTCTGCAATCACTGTTCTGCTTTTCTCTTGAGAAATTAGTCCAGCTCTGACTTGAGGGAGCAATGTGAAGCTTTAGGCCTTCTGGCATTTCATTGTACTTGTGCTGGATAGGACTCCTTTTATACCCTCAAATAATATATATGTGTGTGTCTATGTTGTAGATTTCATTCTACTTCGTATTTCCACGTGCTACTATCTCCAGCTACTTCTGTTGGGCCACCACCTCCAGAGAGTCCTGTGCTGGATAGCTGCATATGCTTAATCTTCTAGTAAATTGGCAATTGCGGTGTAGCTGTCATGCCTTATTATCTTACTGGTCATCACCTGCAGGCCATGTAAACAAGCCACTCTCCTCTCATCCCTTGGTGTTTTCTTTTGGATTAGGAGCTGCTCTTGTATAGGTTACTTTAAGCCTGTGTTAACCTGTTTCTATTAATGAAAAGAGACACAGGGCTATCTGTTCTTGGCAAGCATGTGCTTGAACTTGCTTTCTGTTCTGGTGTGTGTTTGTTTTTGGGATCTGCTCTGGGGTGGCTGGGTTAAGAGGCGATTCCTTTTCAACCTTTGGGGCTTCCTCTCTTTTTCAGCAGTCGCATGGCACTTCACTCACACACATCAAGGTAAAAACCTAACAAGTAATGAGGGTGAGTCAAGCAGGAGCTCAAGGTGGAACTGAGATCACTAATGGCAGAATGAAAATCATACGGCTGGACTGATAAAATGTTTTCATTCCGAGGGAACAAAAGAAAGGGTTTCTCTCGGCACCAGCTGGAGATCTGGGCTTTTACTTTCTCTGCTTTCTTTCCCCTCTTGAGGAATAGAAAAGAGATGTATAGGCACCACTTGAAAACAAGCAAAAACACAAGTTGCCTAATAATGCAGGCTGGTCTTGGCTTGGGTAAGTTTGCAGGGCATGGGGGGAGGATCTACGGCAGCCTTTTGTGATAGGCTTGTGAATGAGCTGCCTTTGGTGACTGGCAGTATCTTTCTCGCCACCTCCTCCTCTCTTTCTCTTTGCATTGCCATCATGTGATCCCCTATCCCCCTTCTCTCCCCCCCCCCAGCATTGTTTCGTAACCAGCTGTCCCACTTACAGAACAGTTGTTTCTGGACTTCGGGGAAGTGTTACACTGGGGGGGAAATGGTTTGCACAGCATCTGCGATGACACTCTCGACCTAATCTCTAGGCAGAGGCCACGTTGGCTTAGTCTAGTTCAAGCCTCGCTCCACTTGGAATCTCAGGAGCTCCGTGTATGGTGGATCTTCAAGGTGGAGCCTGCTGTGTCTGAATAAGCAGCAGGTGTTCCAGAGGAGACTTTCCAGGTGCTATGGTAGATCACTCCTGCTGGCTATAACGGTAGCCTACACTGATGCAGTCGAAGGAAAGGGAGAGAAGGCGAAACAGGCGTGCCCTGGAGCTGCGCTCAGCCCTTTGCTGGCTGGGGACTCTCTTTCGCTTCCAGGAGAAGTTGAGCTCCAGGCGGGGGCCGTGTTTGCTTTTGCCACCAGGGGCAAAGTCCCCCATGAGCCGTCGGGTCAGCCCTTCCCCGCCACCCGTTTTGACCTATTAACTGTATGGTTGCAGCTACGGAAACGGCCAGGTCACCAGGTGGACCCTTGGGGCTGAGGGCCACCGAATGGATGGTAAGGAACCATGGGGTCCTGGGTGGGTGAATGGACTGCTGTCTGCTTTCTTCCTCGCTCCCTGTGTTTATTAGACAGCTGCTTCTTTCCAGGAATGTATGGTGAGAAAAGGGCTCTAAAGAGAAAGACACACATGGATCTATCTATGACTGCTGAATGTGGCACAGTAAATTTTTGAGCAGATGGGTTTGTACTCACATGCAGCTCCTACAACAAATCAGCTCTGACTGTCATAGACATATGTAGAAACTATTTAAATGGTTAGCCTTGGGGGAGTTATTCCTGATGAATTATGTTTCCACTAACTCCAGAATTTATCCCCTTTTATTTCCAGTTAAAGAACCTTGAGCGTTGAACAAAAGATTCTCAGAGCTGCTGTTTTCTCTCTAAGGGTACCATTTCTGCTTTATGAATTTGCAGCACGTCGTAGTTTGAGCTGAGCTTTCTTGCTGCTATTACCATCCTAATTGCTGTTTTAAATGCTTATATGAAGGGAGAATCCGCCAGTTTATTCTAAGTAGTAGATTCAAAGCCTCAAAAATCAAGGGTGTTGGCATCATAAAGAGTAAGGAGGGTCAATTAGGAGAAATCTAAGGATCAACATGCTCAAGAGTGTGCTGCTTGCTGACAAGCCATCTAAAGCAAATTCTGATAACTTTCACCCAGTCCTGTGGACATGATTGTATTTAAAGAAAATGTCTAGCCCTCAAGGTTGTGATGAAGTATCAGAAATTGCTGTTTAGATTCTGCTAAACACTTAGGATGTGCTTCTGCTGTTATGAAACAGATTCTCTTGTTTTCTGGAATTCTCCTAACATTTTATCAGTATTCCAAGCTCATGGGAGTGGCACGGGTGGAGAAGGCTCATCATTTGTGGGATAGGAGGAAAAGGTTAAACTTCCCTCTACAGTATTTTTTTTTTAACTGACTGGCTTCCTAATGGTGCATTTAGTGTTACATCTACCGTAATTTGGCCTTCAGTGACAAATGGCAGAGGAAAACATTTCCCCCTGGAAACCTATGCCTGCTCACTTTGACCACTGGTCTTCTGTAGAGGCCTTTCTTTCTCCCCCTATTAATATCTGTTGTTACACCTTCTGACCTGGTCACTACAATCTGACATGGTCACTACAATCAGTTATAGGGTGGGGGGCAGCCTATTGTTGAAGAAACTGCACCATGCTTTTTCTCAGAGACACTGTCCTGTCACTTATTAGGACCATGTTCACAGATGTCATGGCTGAGCTGAGATGTCATGAGCTTCCTGTTTCAGCCCCCAATAAAAAATAGAGCCATTGTGGTGTAGTGTTAGTGTATTGGACTTGGACTGGGGAGACCCTGGGTTCTAATCCCCACTCAGCTATGAAACCCACTGGGTGACCTTGGATCAGTGACTCTCAGCCTAATCTACTCACAACTTGTGCTAGTATAATTGGAGGAAGGGGGATAATATAATTGCATATGGTGCCCTGAGCTCCTTGGAAGAAGAGCGAGATATAAATGTAATAAGAAATTAAAAAAGAAGTATTTCACATCCTCAAGAGTATCACAACCAAAATGAAATTTGCATAAATCTGTCCCATGGTTGATTCCAATTGCAGGCATTGGTTTGCTGGTCATAGGATATTTCTTAGAAGTGTTGAGGGGATGAGGTTATAGAACCCGATTACCTGCACTTGGCCTAGAAATTAAGGGCACATGCACACCATACATCCCAACACACATTTAAAGCACATGACTTCCCCGAAAGAATCCTGGGAACTCTATTTCTGCTTCCCCCCCCCCCAGTACCTTCAACTACATACCGGTATTCCAGGATTCCTTGGAGGAAGTTGTGCTTTAACTGTGTGCTGGTTGTGCTTCATGTGCATGGCATGGATCTGCCCTAAATCTGCTAGTCTGTATCTCATCCTTTTGCTGACTGGCTTTCTATACTAGAGAGATTACAATGGCCTCTGTTCATGTATAGTCACTGAAAAAGACAGGAGAATGCAAGGCATTGTGTTGATAACATCTGGGTGGCCTGTGCTTGCTTGCTTATGGCCAAGGCTCTTAGGATGTTTAAGATCCCTCTGAGATAACATACAAGTTACGCACCAAAGCCATCACTTGCCCCTCAAGAGACTTGTTAGTCCAAATGATGATGCTTTTTCGTTGTTGTTTTGGAAACCTTGTGAGGAGGGAGGCCCCTTGTGTTGGAGAATATATTGGTTTCCGTCTCCAGTTGCTAGCAGTGCAGGAGCGAGATTAAATTCTAATTTCATATCTAAATTAATGCTGAAAAGACCCAGAGTGATAAAGTGGTGAAACAAAACCAGTAAAACATTAAATGAGAAACACTGAGGTGGCAATGTTCAGATGCAGCAGATCAGTACAAATAAGAATCCCACGAAGACTGCTTCCCAACAGTCCTGCAAAAAGATGTTTTCCTTGCATTTCTATAACGTAACTGTGAAAATCATTGCCACACTTCTTCTGGGAACTCATTCCTAACCTGCTGGAAAGGTCCTGCTCCTTCCAACTGAAGTTTAACTTCTGGAAGATGGCTTTTTTTATCTGGGCCCAACCAGAAGTCCCTAATGGGAGGCTAGTGTATGTGTGTCAGGAACACAGGAAGCTACCTTCCACCAAAGCAGACAATTGGTCAATCTAACTTAGAGATGGAGTTCCTGTGGCCCTCCAGATGTTGGACTCCATCTTCCATCAGTCCAAGCTGGCATGACAAATGACCAGGGATGATGAGAGTTGTAGCCCAACAACATATGGATGGCCACAGGTTCCCATCTCTAGTCTATACTGACTGGGAGCACCTTTCCAGGATTTTGGTCAGGTTTTTCCCAACCTACTTGGAGATACTAGAGATTGAGCCTGGAGCCTTCTGCATGTAAAGCAGGGGTGGGGAACCTGGGGCCCTCCAGCTGTTCTTGGACTTTTGACTCGCATCGGCCCCAGCCAGCATGGCCAGTGGTAAGGGACAATGGGAGCTGGAGGTGAGCAACATCTGGAGGCCCAGAGGTTTCTCAGCCCTGATTTAAAGCACGTGCCCTATTGCTATACAGGTGTGTCCCCCACTTAGGCAGGGATTATATTTCAGGGCCCATGCACATAAGCAAAAATCGTGTAAGTGGGGAGCACCCTCTAAAAAGCCTCTGAACGCCTGCTTTCCCCTGCTCTCCAGCTCTCTCTACAATGCAGACTAAAATATCAGCTCTGGGGGCTGGTTGGAGGCTGGAGGACACGCAGGCAAGTGGTGGTGGCTGCTGCAGTACCCCGCCCGTCAGCTGTTAGGCAGGGAGGCTGTGTGCTCGGGTCTCTTTTGGGGCTTCCTCCGCCGTCACTGATGTCCTTTTCAGGCTCTGGGAAGGGTCTTCTCACAAGCAACAAGGACTATTAAGCTCTTTCCCACTATTTCCTGGTTTGAATTTTTTTATTTATTTCCTGGCGCTGCATGTATATGCATTTGTGCACAAGCTTATTGCCTGTAGTCTTTCCCCCTTGTATGGCCAGAATGCCTAGTAACCTACAGTTACCTCAGCTTCCCTTCTGATAGGTCAGTGATGGCTAACCTTGACACTCCAGATGTTTTGGGACTACAACCCCCATCATCCCTGACCACTGGTCCTGTTAGCTAGGGATGATGGGAGTTGTAGTTCCAAAACATCTGGAGTGTCATGGCTAACCTTGACACTCCAGATGTTTTGGGACTACAACCCCCATCATCCCTGACCACTGGTCCTGTTAGCTAGGGATGATGGGAGTTGTAGTTCCAAAACATCTGGAGTGTCAAGGTTAGCCATCACTGTGATAGGTAGTGCAGTTCATATCCTTGAGCAGCCTGGACCTTGTTTTTACTCCATGCAGAAGATACCATCTGCCTGGGAATGCAAATGGTGCCACACCAACAATTATTTGAAGCATGTGTGAACTTCTGCCGTTCCACAAAATGTGTTCTGTAAATAACACTGGGGCTTTTATTCCCTAGTGCAGATTTTCTTTTGTATTCCCTTCCATTTCTTTATTCTTAAGGCGTTTATATGCAGCTTAATCATAAGCATTTCCACCAAGTATTTTGTGAGAAGACTGCGACCTAAGCTGCAGAGCAGCTAAAATAGCATTTGGAGGTGGCCTTCTCCATAGGAAGCACCAAATAAGGTTTTTAAAAAAATAAACTTAGCACGTCCATCATACGATGCTGTAATTTGCCGTGCTCGTGAAAATCATATGCAAATTGTATTTCATGTGGATTAGCACTGAGCTTTCAGCTTCTGCAGCTTTTCTCAGGGTGCCCCTCTGTCGAAGAAGGTGCTCCACCTTGGCTGTTGCTTTGCTGATCTCCAAAGTGCAGAGAGAAAAGAGGTGAATTTGTGTGTCTGATGAGAGCAGCTTCTGCTTGGTGAACAAGCCTGATGGGAAAACTCTGAGGACGAAAGCGTGCATGGTGGAGATTGGCACAGTTAAAGAGAGTGCCTGCCTATGTTGCTTGAGTGCCCTGTGCTCAGTTTATCTGCCAGCAATGCAGCCTAGTAGTTGTGTTTTGGATACAGTGGGAGAAGGAGGAGATACCGGAGGCTTTGAAAGATTACTAGGGCTGCATCTCTATTAGTCCCCTATGCTCTGGTGTTTATCTTGGCACAGGTCAGTCTGTGAGGCTCTTGTGCAATTGGACATGGCCAATTAGTTCCATAAGCTGGATTCATGGAGTCTGACCAAGCCAACGTGAATAGAAAATGCCTTCATCGGGTTCACTGTTTAAGGGGTGCTCTCAGCTCAAATGGTGTAATGGAGAGTTATTTCTGTGGCAAGAGATGCTTTTAGCACCTGGGGCTTTGTCGTAATGAGGCAAGTGGTGTGTTCTGCTCTTTCCCCCTTGTTGCTTCTATTCAGCCAACCAATTTCTTGTTTGATTGTCATCTGCAATTCTGGCTGCAGCAACAGTTGAAGATGTGTGGGGAAGGGAGCATAATTAGGAAGGGAAATGGCTGGAGAATCCAACCCCCTTGGGCCAACCCAGTCTTGTATACAGTATACTGTCTCTCGCAGCAGCTAGCATAAGAAACCTATTACAAGAAAGGTAGAAGAGCCCTCTAGTGGTCATTGGAAGGTTGTTTTCACACATATATTAGGTATCTTAATCCGCAACAGAAATTTGCTGAAGCCCTAAAGCAGGGGTGGAGAGCCTGTGTCCCCCAGAAGTTGCTGGACTATAACTCCCATAATCCCAGACCATTAACCATACTGGCTGAGGCTTTAACTGACTACCCAGTCCCTCCCTATGCACTCCAGATCTCATGAAGGGAACCCTCTTAAAGGAAACAAGGGGCACCCAAAAATAAAGTAATGATTTCTGCATACTCAGATGACTCTCTGGGAGACATGCAGAAGTATGTAAGTTTGTGAGCTGAAAGAGAAAACAACTTTTTGAAAAGAGAAAAAAAGCATTGTGGGCATTTAAAGACCTTTAGAATGTCAATGACATACAGAAAAATAGACTTACATTTACTGGTGCAGTTCATCTCTGTCTGAAGAGGGAAATTCTAGGTTCATGTTGCACCCCAAAAGTAAGAGGTGCTGTCTTTTTGCTGCTAGCCTCTTCTGGGAGGGGATTGGGTGCCAGGGAGGGGGCCATGCTGCTGTTGCTGTCCATTTACAGCAATGTTAAAATCCTGGGTTTCCTTCATTGTTTTATGTGAGCAGCTCTTAGTTCTGCCCTGGAGGATGGAAAAAATGGGTCAGATTGGAAGTTGGGCATGCTGTGTTAGTCTAGCAATTATGTCTATGGCTGCAGGCTGTTGAGCCATAGGATGATGGTGTCAGTTAAAAGTGGCAAACAGAGGGGGAGGTTGGGGGATGCATGCCATGAGGCTAAAATATTTTCACCCTATATATTCCTCTATTTTGGTAATTAAAAATAATAATAATAAGGTGCTTGTACTCATGTCTTGATAAACATGCTGTGGGTACCAGCACCAAATGGCTGCCTTGGCAGCAAAAGGTGCTTGTACTCCATATTGGTGAGTGCTGCCCTCCCAGAAGCAATATATACACACATGCATACATATATCTCAATAAAACGCTTGGATTCAGGACTGGCAACCAGCCCTGAACCCTGGGCAAGTTAGCATTTTATAGCAGACTCGGGGAATGTTTATAACGTGGGAAAGCAAAAATACATGAGTCTTGAATAGTACTGCTGGCCTCCTGTTTCAGGCTACGTGGAACCCTGAATATTTATAATAATTTTCTCTATATGCCCAAGCAGCTGAATTAAATCCAAAGGCGTGCCAGTTACATTATAATTGAGAAAAGGTGAAGCCCATTCCTTTGTTTTTCAGATCTAGCAAAAAGATTGTAAAATGCTGACCTACAGCTCCCATCATTCTTGACTGTTCCTGACCATTCTGGCTTGGGTTTATGGGAATTGGAGCCTAGTGACACCTAGAGGGCCACAAAACTTAACAGAATGCTGCTGCCTTTTGCAAACCTGCTTCAAAGCATTCTGGTCAGTGAGAGTGCTTCAGAAAGGAAAGCTGAATCTGCTCTTCCCCAGCCTTCTCAACTCAGGCTGTGGGTACCATGGCCACAGAATACAGCTCTTCGTGTTGGGTCTGTAATAGAGGGGAAGGGAACAGCTGTCTTTGGAAAGGGCCATAGCTCAGTGGCAGAGCATATACTTCTGTGTGCATTGAAGGTCCCAAATTCAATTGCTTGTACTGCTAGCAAGGTTGAAAAAGTGTCTCACCTGCCACCCTGTGGAGTTGCTGGCAGTCAAGTGTTGCAGGCAGTGCTGAGCAAGATGGGCCAATGGGCTGATTTTGGCACAAGGCAGCTTCTACTACTTAGAAAACATTTATTAGATGTGCGTTCCAGCACAGAAGGCATCCGTTGCACAGAGTTCAAATAATGGTTTAAAGCAAATCTATCAAATAAGCCGCTAGACAAAATTTTATGAAATGGTAGGGGCCATTATTGTGGGAGATGAAGAAAATGTGGGTAGAGCTTGTTGGGTTGTAAAAATAGGGCTAGCTGAACATGCCCACGCTTGCGTTGCACTGTAGGGGAGGGCTCAGACTCCCAATAACTTTTTGTTTCCTAAAAAAAAGAAATCTACAAAATTGTGCGAGCGTTTCTTCAAAGGCACTCTTCAAGCTGGATGATTAGAAGCACTGCAGAATGGCAGGTGAGCTTCAGAGTGAGCGAGGGCCTCATGTTCCACATTGGGACACACAAACTCCTGCACAGGCACTGATGGGATCTAAATGAGCTGTCACTACTGCCAGCGAGGACTTGGGGTCATGGTAGAAAGCGCAGTGACGTCATCTCAGTGTGCTGGCGCAGTGGAGGAAAAGCAAATCTGATACTGGGAATTACTATGAAAAGGGACTGAAAATGAAACGGCAAGTACGCCAGGATGAGTCTCTGGTATGGCTGTGCTTGGAATGCCAATGTAGTTCTAGTGGCCTGGTTTTGAAAAAGAGATCACAGAAGGGGAGGAAAGTAAAGAAATGGGTGGCTAAAGATATTCAGGTGGATGGGACTTCCTTCGAAGAGAAGTTTAGGCCACACACTTATTTAGTTCACAAAATTAGGAATAGTGTGAAAGAAACCAAAACATTGGAGCTTGAAGTTCTCTAATAATTTGACAGCAAGTTCAGGACAAATTAAAGCAAGCACTGTTTTCAACTTATGGAATTCATCCCACAGTTTGGAAGGCCACTAACACTGTCACTGTCAACTGGAATAGGTTTAGCTCCCATAGATGGGTCTATCAATGACTGTAGTTCATGGTTTGCAGATGCACTACATCTTTCCTTACCAGAGGCAGCAGACAGACAAAGGATGATTGTTGAAATCATGTCGTAGTTATCAATTTTCCAGGGGTATGTGGTTGGTCCTGGTTAGAGACCGAATACTATACTTGATGAACCTAGAATTCTGATCCTGCAAGATTAGTGTTGCCAACATCCAACAAGAGGAACAAACAATTACTTGTACTTTCACACTTGTATTACGTTTTCCCAAGGAACTCAAGGTAATGCATGTGGGATTATCAGTTTTTTCCTCCCAGCAGCCCTGTGAATTAAGACCCCTTCAAAAACCATTGAGCTTCATGGTTCAAATTCAGTTATCTAACCACTATACACCACAATGACTCTTACATTGCCATTTGAAAGCTGGGAGAACAGGAGATTAGCACATCACAATTATAGTCTTGAGCAGGGGTCAGCAAGGTTTTTCAGCAGGGGGCCGGTCCACTGTCCCTCAGACCTTGTGGGGGGCCGGACTGTACTTTGAAAAAAAAATATGAACGAATTCCTATGCCCCACAAATAACCCAGAGATGCATTTTAAATAAAAGGACACATTCTACTCATGTAAAAACACGCTGATTCCCAGACCATCTGTGGGCTGGATTTAGAAGGCGATTGGGCTGAATCCTGCCCCCGGGCCTTAGTTTGCCTGCCATGGCCTTGAGGAATGTTGCAAGTTCACTGGGCAAGGAATTGTACAGTGGTCAGTGATGATGAGACATGTGGTCCAATAGCATCTGGTAACCCAAGAATGAGAGAGGTTGTCCTAAGGAATTTTTTTCCTGTCCCTGGTGGCCTATCTAAATTTTAGTCAAATTGGTTTTTTAAACCACAGTTTCTCTTATTTGAAATATACATATTGATGTGGCAGTATTACATCTTTCTCTGATTTGGCATGTAAATGCACGTTTGTATTGCAATGCAATGTCTTGAGTTTTGTGTGCTATAACTTGGAAGCCCATATTGCTAGGGGACATCAGCTTCATTATGGAGCCAGACCAATGTTCAGGGCTCACTTTCAGGCAAAATAAACTCCAAGCCCATAAACCACACTCTGAACCTAACACTAAACCAAGGTTTATTAAACTATGGTTTATGAAACGATGACTTAGTGTTTTGTGCAAAGCCTGCCTGGTGGCTTGACTATGGTTTGTTTACTGCCAACAAACCATGATCTGAAGCTGTGGTTCGTTGCTTGTTTATGACCCTTAGTTTGTTGTAATTAAGGTTTGCAACTCTCACCAAGCCAAACACCCTTCCTTAACCATGGTTTGTTTGGCCTCCCCACCCCAGATGCTCACTGAGCTACAAAGGCATGAGTCGAGAGCAGCTGAAAATTGAACCAAACTTTGGAGAAGAACAAGCTATGGTTTGCTTGCTCATCTGTGAGACAACTCATGGCTTGTTTTAACAAACCGTGGTTTAGTGTTCTGTGTGAACCAGGCCTCTGTCTGGAGAACAGAGCAGCCATCAAGAATACAGAATTGCTCCCTCCCTTTGCTAGACCTCAAGACAGGGTTGATGGTGAAGAGTGCAGTTGGAGGCTCTTGGGCATGATGCGGGAGCGACTGACCGCCTGAGGTTAGATGAGATCATAGTGCTCATCCTGGTCTTAAGGCCTGTGGTGCTCTGTCGCTGTCGGGGGTCCCTCATGGCTTATGGAAGAGGTCAGTGTTCTGGAGATGGGGAGGGGTGATTGCTGCCCCTTTTTGGAGGGGGCACATGGAGCTGAAATATAATGCTGAGATGGCCCTAGGAAGGTGGGAAGAGCTGCCGGAATTTTCTTAGGTGGCAAAAGAAATCTCCTTGAGGGGTGGGGAGGGGGCTGGGATCTGTGCAGGAAGGTGTAAGCTGGTGGCGCTCTGTAAGTAATGTGGATAAAGCAGGAGACAAAGGGAAAGTAGGTCAGACAGGCTGAGCTGCAGCTCCACGTCTGTTTGTGTGCGTGTCTCGGGGAAATCCAGCCGCTCTGTGCTGCAGCATGAAGGAATTGGGTGGGAGGATTGCTGTGAAGGTTTGGAGTGGGAGGATGCTCTGAAAGCATCCCCAGACTGCGCCTGGCCATGTTCCCTTTGTGTCAGGTACCTCTCCTGTAGGAAAGAAGAGGCTGGTGCAAAGCAACCTTATTTCAAGGGCTCCTCCATTTTACGGTCTTCTGAGAAGCTGCATCTCTATGATGGGGAGGGGGAAACTGAAAACATGCTTTTTCTAGTGGATGCAGGGGTAGACTTAAATCCACATTCTGAACTGGGAGCCAGGATCCCTGGAATCTATAGCCAGGCTCCATTTCTGTAGATGGTAGCAAACTGTTCAGCAAATTTACCCTGGCTGAGGAGTGCTTGCTCGGCCTTTTCTGCTTCTTTTTGGTTTATGCAGATACAGTTGTACCTTGGATCCCAAAAGCCTTGCAACTCGAACGTTTCCGCAAAAGTGTTCTGGTTTGCGAATGTTCTTTGGAAGCCGAACTTCTGACGCGGGTTCTGATTGCATGCAGGAAGCTCCTGCAGCCAATCAGAAGCCGCGCCTTGGTTGTTGAATGTTTTGGAAGTTGAACAGACTTCCGGAACGGATTCCGTTCGGCTACCAAGGTACGACTGTATATGCTGTGTTTGGCCCCAATGGATGAGGGGATCTTGAGGGCTTCGTTTGTAAGTTGTTGTTTCATAGAATCATAGAGGTGGCAACTGCCAACTGCAGTATTGTTGATAGGTGGCCATCCAGCCTGCTGTTCTTGATGCTGATATTTAGTTGTTTTTCTCACAGAGTGACCCAAAGAAACTTACATTGAAAACAGTAACAAAATAACAATAACAAAAAACACAGCAATACAATTAAAGGGCAGGTCTGATAGATTCCCAGCCAACACGAAAAGAGGCCACAATTCTCGCCTTCAATTTAAGGACCCAAAGCCTGGGTGAAGAGAAAAGTCTAAATATAGATAAAGATGGCACCAGGCATGCCTCCCTGGGGAGAGTATTTCACAACAGGAACCACCACTGAGTCATCTACCCCTTCTAAAGCAGTCTGCTTTACTGTTGAACAGGTCATACCGTCAGGAAGTTCTTCCTGATGTTTGGTCTAAATGCAATCCTTTTTCTTGTAATCTAAACCCATTAATTCAGGTGCTATCTTCTGGAACAACAGAAAACAAAGTTGCTCCATCTATGTAATAGAGGGCTATTGCATTGCCTCTTGATAGTCTGTTCTCCAGGATGTAAAATTCATTGACTCCTTCAACCTTCCCCCAAAGGGCTTGGTTTCCAGGCTCTTCATCATCACTGTTGCCCTCCTCAGAAAACATTCCAGGAGTGAGGCAACCCTTTAGAAAGTGGGGGTGTGAAAAGTGTTTGGGGTTCCTTCCTAGCCCAGCAAGGGGTATCAGTCTAAGAATGTACCCAGCCCCTTCCTAGTTAATCAAGCAGTACTGCTTTGCCAGTGAACACAACCTTTTGGTGTTGGCAGAACACTGTGTTACATAGATGGAGATGCTGGAAGAGGGAGTTTAGTATGCCAATTTTGCTTTCTAAAGCCCAGCCCTGGGCTACTTCTGAAAATATCCTCTGCCAGAGTCCCCCAAACTCTGGTTTATATCATGATAAAAAACAAAAACAAAACTTGGACGATGTTCAGCTTGCATAATACACAGAATTAGCATATAATTATTTGATCACTTTTAATCAGCCAAATTTATTTAATTAACTGATTAGATTGTGACTCCAATTGTCTTCAGAACCCGCACAAGTGGTAACAGCATGGGGTATTATTTCTATTGTGCAGCTGGAGTAGAGAGAAAAGGATGGGGTTCATGGGATACAGGTGAATGATTAGAATGGGTTAAGGGTCATTCTCTCTCTCATTTACCTGTTTACCTCTAGATCCTTTACCAGACATTGAATCCACCTTTCTAAGCTTTATCTTTCCTTTGTGGCCATGACTGCTAGAAACTGTCTAATCTGAGAAAGTCACGCCTAGTTGGGTGTTCTCATCTGCAGCTATATTTGACATGTTTCTGTCGGCAGTAGATGGGTTTTTCAGCCCGAAACCAGTTTGGACATGGAGCATTTCCTTGGTTCTGTGAATTTTCTGTTCTCAAGAACCCTCTTTGTCGTCATGCTTGGTGCCATTACATACCTGTAGCTTCAAAAAACCTGGTTATGCAATTTAGAGTGTGTACAACTATCTATGTGGTAGTCTTCCTGCTTTGGATACATGGAGTGTGTTGGAGCACCAGGTAGTTTCTCTTAGGCAGACACAAGACTACCTTCCAGGTTGGATCTGATCTTTTGTACATTATAGAACACAAGGTATGCAGTGGCCATGCCATGGCTGCTGGTGTCTGCGTACAGGTCATCAGTTGGTTTGCAGTCAGAATGATATTGGGAGCCCTTAGTTCAGTGCTGGTGGATGTGTGGCTCTCTAAATGTCTATTCCAGCTCCAGCTAGTGGTCGGGGAAGATGGGAGTTGCAGTCCAGCAGCATCTGGAGGGCCACAGGTCCCCTCTCCCCCATGTTTCAGTCACTGTCTCAGCACATGGCAGGTGCTTTTACCATGAGTGGCTCACCTGTGGCTGGGAAACTTTAGAGTTTCTGAGTCTTGAATGATTCCACTTCACCTCTCATGATTGGCGTTATTGGCTGAAATCCAGAAGGGCCTGTGCTTCCCCAGATTCTTCTAAGAATTTCATTCTTGGAAGGTTCCCCACAACTCCTAAATTGCTCTTTTAAACTCCCCAAAATCACGCCCAAAGGCATGATGACCTTTTTGAAGGGGAGAAGCTGCCAGTACATGGAACTGCCAGTCTTGAAAGTCTCTAGTTGTGTGTGTGTATTTTTGAAACTTGCAGAGCACCTTCTGAGTTGGAAACTGAGGAGAAAATGTGTGCATGCAAACAGATGGGACATATGCTTATCTCTAGACTTTGGCCCTATGGTATTTTTAGATGCTTACCCTCAGAGGGCAGGATTCACCTAATGAAACCCCATCAGTGGAAGCTCTGCACAAGGGCTTCTGCATGTGCAACAGGGCTTCCCCCTCTCCCACATGCACCCTGAAATTGGCTTGAACAGCATGGAGGGAGGGAGATGGTTCCATCTGGCAAGTGGAAATCCTTGCATAGGCAGAGCGTTTGTCATGGTGCGGCATTGAATTTCACATCTGTATTACTCCTCAAAAGCCTTGCGAATGAGTGGCATGGATGTGGAGAGAGTGGGGCCTGCTTTCCATTTTCATGGATTTACTTATTCCCTGCTCTTGCTTCAAAAGGCTGGAGGTCCCAATGTGGGCCAAAGTTGTCATTGACTTGCAAGGATTGGGCACAGATTGGCCCCCAAAATAAGCAACATGGTGACAGACCTAAAGCTGAGCAGCCATGATCTTTAGCAGAGGTGACCGGTTGCTACTGTATTCTTCAGGCTGGATTTAGGGCTCCAGTGGTAACACAGACCTCTCAAATATCGATTGTGCATATTTCCACAGGCCAGCAGTTGGCCATTTCTCATCTAGAGTCTCATGGCTGAGCCTAAAAGAGGGGGCTGTGTGTCTGCTCTCTGCCCTCCAGGGAATGTTTGCTCCTTGGGAATCCGACTTGTTGAAAGGTGTTGTCTTCCCCTTTCTGGCCTTCCTGCTGGGACTGCATCCTCCGTTCCTGGTGATTCAACAAATAGGCCCGTCAAAGAAATGAGAGCTGGCAGACTTGAAGGGGACTCCTGTTTCCCAACATAGCCTCTTTGACTCCTAGTTCAGCAGCTCAGGCCTTCAGGCAACATGCTCTCTTGTCAATGCTCTTTCTCTGCCTCTGCTTACTTACAGTGAAGGAGTTTCTTGCCAAAGCCAAAGAAGAGTTCCTCAAGAAATGGGAGAACCCGTTGCAGGTATGACACCTCTCTTCTCGTTTTGATATTTTGCCTTTCTTTGTTTATCTAGCCATAGCAGCCTGGGTCTTGTTGATTTGAAAGTGACACTGACCTGGTTTGCATGCAACTATCAGCCAGAGTTAGACAATTTATGGCTTCACAGGATTGAGCATATGAGTTGGTGCACATGGCTTAAATCGCTCCTGTGTACCCTGCCTCCTTTTGATGTGCTGGAAAGAAAACAGACCAGGGTGCCAAGAATACATGTGTACAGTTTCACACAATACATGTGTATAGTTTAAGCTCAGAATATGTGTGTACAGTTTCACATAACTGGTGTTGCATTTAAGTAAGGGATGCACTGCCTAACTGGATGCTATGGTGTGCTGCATGCATTGAAACGACTGCCTTGATATTAAATTCATTACATCTATATCCCACCTTTCCTCAAGCTGGTGTACATAGTTCTCCCCATTTTATCCTCACAGCAGTCCTGTGAGCTAGGTTAGGCTGAGAAACTGCAATGGGCCCATTGAGCTTCATGGCCGAGTGGGGATATGAACCCTGGTGTCCTGGGTCCAGGTCTCACCAGAGTGTTTCTGGCTCTCCTGTGCTGGCTGTGTGGAAGCCCATTTAGGTATGCATTCACTTGTTTTGTGTGTGTATAAAATGTGACCAGTGTAACTTTTTAAAACGAGGCTTTGGAAGAATCTTGCCAAACCTTTGTTATTGCTGGTTACACCAAAGGCAAAATTCTTGATGCTGGTGGACATCCTAAATTATCCTGCTGAAGAAATAGGCACTGAGACAGGTGTTTCAGTCCCCAGGTTATTCTGGAATTGCCCCTTTTCTAGGAATAATTTTTGCAGGGGTACAATACAGGAGGAGAATGAGGTGTCCAAGATGGAAACACAGGAAGAGAGTCAGCTTTGGATTAGTTTACCTTTTGCAGTTCTAAGACACTTTGGAAGATGTGTCTTCCAAAGGTTTGCCTGTGCCCGGGTTGCTTGCATGACAAGGAACAAATAGTCAAGAGATCTTTCCAAATTACTAAGCAAGGCTCAGAAGCCCTTCACCTATCACATATACTCCTTGGTGTTAGCAGACCATATTACAGATAGGGGAATGCAATCTCCCTCTAGTTGAATAAGGTATTTTCTTCCCTGCAATATCTGATGAATACCTCACTGCTCAACTAACAGGTCCGATGCTTTAGCTTTTCAGCAAATAACTCCCTGAAGGTGACTGCCAAAATAACTGCTTCATGGCAATAAAATGACTGTGTAAATTGGCCCGGAAATTTGGATGCTCTCACTGTTTTGGCTTGTTCCATTTGCTGCCCCCTGCATAAAGGTGTCATTACATCTGGTTGTATTTTGCAATAAGTGTGATATTTGGGGATATTACTGTTTTTTTTGTCAGGCTCTCAGGCTTAACCTGTTGCTGCTAGTTTCTAGGTTATTACAGATAGTGTAGTGAGTGTTGGGTGTCTGTACAGTCCTTTTTGTGGATTGAGTTTGATTTTCTTGCTGTTCAGTATGCAGGATTGTATGTCTTTCTCTCTAAAAACTCTTGTCTTTTGCGCCCTCTCGTGGTAAAAAGCTATCTGTGTCTCAAACCCCAAGAACGCTGCAAGATTCAGGGAGAAGAGTTGGCACGCCACAAGGATGCTTCTCTTCAATAACAGTTGCTGCTTTAATATGGCATGGGAAGACATGGTACTGCCTGAAGGGTTATCTTTAAAATGAAACTAGTAAGCCGGCATTTTGAACCCTCACGGCCACTTAAGGGTCACCCAAACCTGATGACTAGAGCCTGGTGTCCTTGACAGATTGTCTTCACCTGCTTTTTATATTATTATTTTCAAAATCCTTTTTCAGAATACGTCCACCCTGGATCACTTCGACCGGCTCAAGACCCTGGGTACAGGCTCTTTTGGGCGGGTGATGCTCGTGAAGCACAAGGATACCGGGAATTACTATGCCATGAAGATCCTTGACAAGCAGAAAGTGAGTTTGAGCCTGTCATTGAGTTCTGGGAGTTTGTGCCTGAGGTTGGCAAGAGGGAGGCCCAACTGACTCTGGCTGACTTCCTTTCTGTCTTGCAGGTTGTTAAGCTGAAGCAGATCGAGCACACCCTCAATGAAAAGCGCATTCTCCAGGCTGTAAACTTCCCATTCCTTGTCAGGCTAGAGTATTCTTTTAAGGTAAAGGGTGTCTGTGCACTCTCTCTCCCCACCCCCTGCCTAAATATTCATTCTCTGGCTTTCTGGTCCTCTGGACACCTGCTCTGCTGGATCAGATCAAAGGCACACAGTGGCCAACCAGATACTTAAGGGAAGCTAACCACTTTACCATAGCACCATAGCACCCAGCTAATCTTTTCGCCTCTGTCTGGGCTTGTGGCTAGCTGAGCATTGCAGGCAAGCCCAGCTGGCTGGATACTTTCTGTGCCGGTACAGTAGGTGCAGTATGCCTCCCCTTTGGGAGCAGGGTGGGTGGATCTCCTGGGCACATTGCCATGATAGGCCCTCAAAACTTCCTTATGATAGGCCTTCAATATTTTGTTTTGTCCTATCTCTTTCTGGCATTTGTGCAGCTTTGAGCAAGTAAACAAGTGGGCACTATAAGCATACAGAAGGTTTAATAAAGCCAACAGTATTTTATCATTTTGTGTTTGAGTCACCCAGAGAACAACCTTACTGGGTTGCCTTATATAAATACAGTAAGTAAGGCTGCAATCCTAACACCACTTACCTAGGAGTAAGCCCCATTGAATTCAGTAAGATTTACTTTTAAGTCAATGTGGAAGTGCTATAGGGAGCATGTAAGTCTGGACTATGTGACAAGGCAACTGTGCCTTGTCTATTAATGCAGCTCTAAATCAAGGTTTTGCAAGCTTCCGTTCACCTCAGCTACATGGAAAGGATATAAAAAGCCATTGAGTCCTACCTATTGCCACAAAGGGCAGAACCATTTTTTAAAAATCTGCTTTGAAGGAAATATGCATGTTTATATACCCTTTGTGGCTGTAACTTAAAACCATGGACACAGTGTCTGTTTGAAAGCTCAACCAGAAGAGGAGGCCTCTGTTGCCATCTCATAGGTTCCTTCCCATTTCCCCTCTGCTATAGCAGTCCCAGAGATTGTTTCAGTTGTAGACTTTGGGGATTAAAAAAAAAAGTATCTTAATTCTAAATACTGTTTCCCCGGCAGTAAGTCCCATTGATGTTAGTGGGACTTGCTTCCAAGTTGGTTGGTGTTAGACTGTGTGTATAATTCATTCCCTTGGTAGTGAGAGTAATTCTATAAGTCTACAAGAAGATCCTTGCTGGATCAGCCCAAATGCCCATCTAGTCCAGCATTCTGCCCAACAGTCCATACTAGCCAACCAGGTGCCTATGGGGAGCCACAAACAGGATCTGAGCACAACACTCTTTTGTTTATGAACTGGTATTGAGAGAGGGCTGCTTCCCCATAGTGGAGTCACTATAGTTATCATGACTAGCAGTCATTATTAGTCTTATCCTACATGACCAGGTACTAGAGGTTTGAGTTCACCTTAGTAACTGCTACTTTTGAAGTTGTTGCCTTTTTTTTTTTAAAGGTAATAGCAGGAAGAGACCCTGAACAGACCATAGTACTAAAACCAAAACACTCTGCTATAGAAACAGTTTTGCACCAAGCAAAACTATATGATCGTTGTGCAAATAAGTTGTGCAAATGAATGGGGACTAGAGGACAAGGAACTTGTATACATTCAGATTTTAAAGAACTTGTATTTATTGAGCGGGAAGCAAGGCAATGGTGGTAGAGAGCGATGGACTAGGGAACAAACGTGAAGATTGGAATTGGGGGCAGTTAGGAAAGTGTAGCCATGCGAAAGGAACGAAGTACTGATCTGAAATGCTGGGACCTGTTCCTTCACCACCACCTAGTCTATAGGCACTGTATCAAAAATTTGGTTTTTTATCTGCAACTGCAAGGGCTAGATACTTCATTTTTTTAAAGGAAATTGGCAGGAACTTGAATTTTGTGGTGTATATAGTTCTTTCTCCCAGCCCAACAGCAAACCCAGTTTCTGTTCTAGAGTGCTCCTATGGATGTGCGAGTACGCTGGTGCAAATGTCACCGCAGAAAGGCAATATAGAAATAAATAAATTGGGGAGCTGTGGCCCTGAACATACAAGGTTGGGGTGGGTGCAAAGCAGTGCTGGCCAGGACCCTGAGTTGTTTCTGCCCTTGATTACAGGATAACTCAAATCTATACATGGTGATGGAATACATCCCAGGTGGCGAGATGTTCTCCCACCTACGACGGATTGGCAGGTTCAGGTGAGTGTGCTCCCCTGTCATTGTAAAGTTGGGGTGATGCTCTCAATTGTGGGAACAGAAGAGCTGAGAATTGGGCTTCCTGGGTTAGAACAGGAGGAAAGAACTAGGTTTCTCTTGTTCTGCACTTTAAAGTTGAGTGGAGGATATCTTCCCCTTCCAGCAAGCCCTAACTTCTGGTGTAGAGAATGTGCAGTTTAGAAAAAAGCCTAATGATAGATAGATAGATAGATAGATAGATAGATAGATAGATAGATAGATAGAACTTTATTCGCATTAGCCAATGGCCATAGCAACAATAAAACATTACAATATTTACAGAAAAGCAAATTTGAAAAGTCTAATGAAAGGACAGAAGCTGCATTTGCTTTGACATTAATTCCCATCCTCCTGGATGTGAAGGAGCAGATCATTCCTATCAGAGTGTGGTGACAATGACACTGAGTTCCTGATGATTCTCGTTAACACTAAGGGGCAAGGGGTGGCCTGATTTGACATGCCCATATGAATGGAGTGCTTTTCATCAAAGGATTGTTAGCGGAGACTTCAGTATAGAAGCTACCACCATAGAACATGCTTCTATCGTACTTTGTATCCATTTACTGTATGGAAAGTGGGATGCTTGTTAACATGCTCTCATTTAACTGTGTAGTTATGTGCACTTCAAATAAACTGCCATCTTGTAGAACTGGCATAGCACTGAGACTGAGCGACGGACCAGGAAGCCCCCAGTTCGAATGGTGCCTCTGCCATGAACTCAGCTACATGGCATTACACAAAGTTCTGTCTCACAGCCTCAGCCCCACTATCTGCAACACGGAGAGTAAATAGTAATACCTTACAGGATTGTGGCAATGATTACACCTACATAAGAAGATGGTCAGAATAAGGGAAGAGATTCTGCATGCAGAACAGCCAGAGGTGGGGCAGGGAGAGCATGAGTGAAATGTGTGAGATAACTTCCAGCTAAAGACTCAAGGTCCTGTTGAATGGGGAACAGGGGAGAGATCTGGTCTTATGGTATTGGTTTGTGGCAGGGGTGGAAACCTGAGCCCTTCTGCTGAGAGTACAGCTCCCATCATCCCTGACTGAGCTGGCTGGGGCTGATGGGAGTTGGAGCCCAACCCAACAGTGCCTGGAGGGCCACAGGTTTTCCATCCCTGGTTTATGGGGATCAGTGAAGGTGAAGACTCAGCTGGCATACATTGGAGATGGCTCATGAAAAAGCTCTTCCCCCTTTTGTTGCAGTGAACCTCATGCCCGGTTTTATGCCGCTCAGATAGTGCTGACTTTTGAGTACCTGCACTCACTAGATCTCATCTATCGAGACTTGAAGCCTGAGAACCTCCTCATCGACCAGCAGGGCTACATTGAGGTAATGCTGCTTCCATCCATTCTGTGAGATTCTGCCGCACAGCATTTTGAGAATTCCTCTCCTTGTCAGTATGTCTAGGAATACTGTTTCTTTCCCCAAATATCTGAAACAATTAGCTTTTTAAGAAAGGACTAAATTTTGACAAGCATAAGTAACTTCTTAGGAAATTCTGGAGTTGACATAAAATCTAAAGGCGCACCCCTTTCTATCATTTGTGCTTTGATTATCAGGAAGTCCATCCCCCACCCCCCCAAAGTGGTGCCTGCTTAACCAAATGTGCTCCAAACCACCAGATACACTTTTCCTATTTTGGTGGCAAGTGGGGAGCATGTTAGAAAACATTCATTATGAGCAGTTGCTGTTTAGAAAGAGATACTTCCCTTTGGAAACAAAATCTTCTCTCTTATAGATATTCCACCCGAAACTTCACCTCTCCATGTGCTGGGGTTTGTGCAAGCTCCATCACTTCCTTTGTGCTGCTGACCCTATTGGTGTGGAGAACTCAGCTTTGTTAATTTTCTCTTACCTCCAGGTGACAGATTTTGGCTTTGCCAAACGAGTGAAAGGCCGAACATGGACCCTTTGTGGGACTCCAGAATACCTGGCTCCTGAAATCATTCTGAGCAAGGTGAGACACCTGTACCCAGGAACAGTGTTTTGGGCCTTGTTCAGCCCAGAAAGAAGACTGTGTCCATCTCGATATCTTGCAGACCCTCTTCTTGTACACTGCAATTAAGTGCCGCAATCATCCTTGGTGTTTGTGATCTGAGCCTGCTTTCCTGTTTCAGGGTTATAACAAAGCTGTGGACTGGTGGGCCCTGGGTGTCCTCATCTACGAAATGGCAGCCGGCTACCCCCCATTTTTTGCAGACCAGCCCATTCAGATATATGAGAAGATTGTCTCTGGGAAGGTAATATTTCAGCGTAGAGGCTTGCATGCTGAATACAGGATATTACAAATATATATTACAATATGTAGACCATCTTGTCCATGGAGAAAATGCAGTACTTCCCTAGAAGGCATGTTAGAAATTTCCAAATATCTCACACTATACAGTGCATACATTTATAATGTTCAGTGAAGCATGGACCTGCTGTGTTTACCTGCCAAATAAATGTTGGAGTAGGTGGAATTCAGCAGACTGTGAACGGAAACCCCCTCTGTATTTTCTTGGCAAATTGTCCAGCTATTTTTTGGTGCTGCTTGCAGCTTTCACCACAGGAACAAATGTCTGGAAACCTAGATGGCTGCACTTATATTCACAGTCTGACCTTATTTTGAGGAAAGGGGCAGATCTGTTGGCTTCATTTGAATACTGAGACTCAAATTTCGTGTACTTTAAATAAACTTAAGGCTCTAGTCTTCAGTGTGAAGAAGAAATTAGTTGAAGAATTCTACAGGCTAAGAGGAATATGGATTTTCTGAGTCTAGAATTCCAGCATGGATTGGACCCAGTGTCTGTAATACTTGGCAGTTCTCCCAGGTGAGACTCCTAGAGTAATGTGAGGCCGAGCAGCACAAAAATGATCAGAAAAGCACAAAGTGGAGTTTTATAAGTTAAACAGAGTAAAACTGTGGAAAGGGGGGAGACATGCAACTCAAGCTCTCTGTAACTGCAAGGCTGTGAGTTTTCAGAATATTGTTCTTAGAATTTGTAACATAGCCTAAAGGAGTGAGGTGTGGCAGGGCAGTGTTGGAGAGGACTGTCCTTCAACCTTTGCAGAAAAATGTGTGATGTCAAAGGAATATCTCCCCCACCCAAGAAAACTAAACAAAAGTAATAGAGATCAGTGGATATATGTGCATGCTAGCTTTCAGATGGCTGGGGCTTGCTCTTGCTCTGCTGCTCCAGAACATGCATGCCCTCTTTGAGTCCAGCTGTCCTTTTCTCCCTTCCCTGCCATTTATCCTATGAATTTTCACTGGGCCCTACTTGCCAACTTTGATTTCTCAGGTGGTTAATGCTAAAATAATCAGTATTAAGTTGCCGTTTTGAGTCAGACTATTAGGCCAGGAGCTGTACTGACTCAGCCTTTCTCAGCAACACCTAAGATCTTCTATTGTGTCAACTAATTGTTGACAAATAAACATGCATTGTGGATAACAGTTGTTCTATGGCACTGACCGCAGTTTACTTTGGATTTGAAATTTGTGCAGGTGTGTTATGGATCCTGGCAATGTCCTTCAGCAAAGGATTTGTCCTTGTTAAGATTGCTGTGATACTATTATTATTATTATTATTACTATTATCATTATTATTACCACTTAGTATCACAGTTGGGCATGAGGCATTATTATTAACCAGTTGAATTAATATAAAAGCTACCAGAACCTTGTTTGTGATAGGTTCTTGCATCAGGACAGCTCAGCTAAGGTTGCATATAAAAAACATAGTCAAAATGTTAGGCACTCGATCAGGTTTGGTTCTCTGCAAAAGAAACTGCTAATACTTGTGCACCTCTGTGAGTTGGGCTTTTACTTAGATAAGTCATCCAAGTAATAATGACTGAGGGTTAAACACGGTTGGTCAGTCTAGCACAGATCTCAGCAGAATGAATAGCAAGTAACCATTAATCAAGATTAGGTGCTCTGCTTAAAAGAGAAACAGAATCTGGGTAGAAGTAGCTCCTTTCACAACACTAAGAGAAGAGACTAAGCCAGACTCTGTGATACTTATATTTGATCTTGGTGAAGCCTGTATAAAATTCCAGTCTTACATTTAAACTGGTACACTAAATGTACTTAAATATAGGGAATGTCTACACTACAGATTTGATTTATGATATGATGAGCCAGATTTTTTTTCAAACTGATTCATGTGTTTCCACCACCCTGCCAAGGAAACCTAAGAGCATTGCTTGGGGATCCTCATTGCTTCATAGAATCACATTGCCTAATGCCCTAAGCCCCTTTAAAAACTATGGTGTAAATATGTGCATAACCTAGCGCCACATCCCTACGAATCTCTGCCTGATAACATTCTACTTTTTTATCTATCTAATATCTTTCTGTGGTAGAACAAAATGTAGGTTACAGTAAGTACATATACGTGAACTGCCCTGAGATCTTTGGATGAAGGGTGGTATACAAATTTAATAAACAAATAAAATAAATATAGCCACTTTGCCAGTGCTTTTTTCTTAGGCGTTTGCTCCTAGGGCTTCTGATTTAAGATCTTCAAACCCACTAGCCACCCTGAATTTCATTTAGGTGACATACATTGTCGAGAAGCAAGCGCAAAGAGCACCTGTATTATTTTTAAGGGTTTTCTTGCTGTCAACTTCTTTTGCCAAACTGCTTCTTAAATTGTTTTCAGTTTTTAAAAAGTAGTTCAGGGGACATTGCCTCAGTTGTACATTTGTGTGTGCATGTGAATTTCTCTCTTTCAGCAGTTCCTGTGCCAAGCCAGTCAGACCATTTTTTTAAAATTCAGACGTTATAAATCAGTTTAAAGAGAGAGAGGCAAACGTTCCAAGTGTGCAAGTAAAAGCCCTCCTTCTGTCCCTCTTGTGTTTAGAGTCTCTATGACAGCTAGAAGTTCTTGTTAGAATAAATTCTAGGATTTGTGGGAATGTGCAGTGTAACATTTAAGGACATAAGAAGAGCCTGCTAGATTCTGTTCTCACAGTGGCCAACCAGATTCCTATGAGAAGCCCTCAAGCAGGGCATGGGTGCAACTTCCCAAGGCCCCAGTTTTGTGGTAGATGTTGCAATTGCAGACATATGGTGAATTAGTGCTTTGGCTACAGAGCATAATGAATCTCACTTCCTGCCCTTTCTCTGTGGCTGTCAGATTTCTCCTGGAAGGGAGAGAGATTAACCTGTTCTTGGCTTCTGCCTCACTGCACCCAGGTTCGCTTCCCATCTCACTTCAGCTCAGACCTGAAGGACCTGTTGCGTAACTTACTCCAGGTAGACCTCACCAAACGCTTTGGCAACCTCAAAAATGGAGTCAATGACATCAAGAACCACAAGTGGTTTGCTACTACCGATTGGATTGCCATCTACCAACGGAAGGTAAGGAGAAGTAGCAGGGTGCAGTCAGAAGAGGGGGGTGGCTTGTGGTAGCAGCCCACAGCCTTATTTCCAAAGCAAAGGTTTCCACTATCACACTGCCAGAGAAGTAATGCCAACTCACTGTGGGTGTGTAGTGCTGGTACACAAAGCCATCCAAACATGTGTATCACCTTTTTGAAGCGTATAGCTCACAGCTTTACAAACAAGAGAGCCCCCCACCCACAAAACTTATCTCTGTGTTGAGAAAACCTGCATGTGAAGCAGCTCTTATACTTCAGAGGAACTTTCAGGGCCAATATTATTGATATGGGATCTCGGGACATATTGTGATTATTAGTTATCTGTGAAAAGATCCCAGGATCTAGTTAAATCCACTGTTGCAGCTGTGTTGGAAATTGTCATGTCTTCTCTTAGGCCAGGCATCCCCAAACTGCGGCCCTCCAGATGTTTTGGCCTACAACTCCCATGATCCCTAGCTAACAGGACCAGTGGTCAGGGATGATGGGAATTGTAGTCCAAAACATCTGGAGGGCCGAAGTTTGGGGATGCCTGTCTTAGACCTTCCCTTTGTGAATTTGACTGAAAGCTTCAACCCCACAGCTGTTAATGGCATCTGGATGCTAAAAACCTCCTCTGGTCACGTGTTGTTTTCCATGGTATAAGCCTGTGGCCTTCCAGGTGTTATCAGACTCCAGTTCCCACCTTGCTGGTCAGGAGTTTGAATCCAGAACAGTCTGGAGAGCCATTCCTGGTATAGGATCTGCTAATGGCCCATATGAAAGTAATTGCCCATAGAACATGATGAGAGGGCAGGGCTGAGAAACCCCTTTGTATGAAAAAGCTGAAGGGAGGCAGGATAGGATGATGTCCTCGACCGTGTTCACTCTTGGTTCTGCTGCCTACCTAATTTGCAAATATTCTGGAGATGAAGGTTTTAAGTTTCAGTTCCTCCTAAACTGGGGGAAAATAGCAGGCCCAATTAAATGCATCTGTGCCTTGAGAGGAGGAAGCTGAGCAGCAAGGCAGAGGCCAGTAGGTACAGCTTCCATTTTGGCTGGGCCTGATTCAGGGTCAAACAAGACATGCATTTTTGTTCAGTCTGTGGCTGCCCATTTGCCTGTAACGTGCAGGTGTGGGGAGAGCCATGTTTTATGTCAGGGTGGGCTTTCAAGGAAGGGGATCAAGGGCTACTCCATCCACCCTTTCCCTTTTTGTTTTATTATAATTATTATTTATTGAATTTATATACCGCCCTATATCCGGAGGTCTCAGGGTGGTTCACAAAACAAAATCAAAATATAAAACCACAAAACACATTATCAAAATAAAAACAACATCCCAATAAACACACCCCAACAAAACAAAAAAAATACCACATTTTAAAAGGGCGTAGGATGTCAATAAAATCAACCAAAGGCCTGGTTAAAAAGGAACATTTTTGCCTCTCGCCTAAAGTTGTATAATGCTGCTTTGAGATTATTTCCCCCCCAAACCAGTTCCAGTATTGGAAGTAGAGTGGGCTAAAGGGAAAGGAGATTAAAGTAACCCAAGTGTGGCAGGGGAAAGGAGGGGAAAGTTTTGTTCCCCTCTCCTGCCAACTCATTTTTGATACTCAGATAGTAGATCTAAGCCCCACCTGAGAGATAAGCAGTCAAGGACCTGATTAAAAAGCACAGGCGTGTCTGGCTTGCCCTTTAGCGGGCTCAAACTATGAGTGAGGAGGAGCTCATGTTGCTCTCCTTGCCTGTGGAATAGGCTCAGCTGTATCCAAGGGCCACATTCCCTTTTGGGCAGCCTTCCAGGGACCACATGCTGATGGTGGGTGAAGCCAGAGGCCAAAGTGAGCAAAGCAGTGGATGTGAATTTTATCGTGCAATAGGCTCCTTTCTACAGATGCTTGCACACCCACACACCCACACCCTCTGCCTTCCATCCAGGCAAGCAAGAGGTATTACCAGAGCCCAAGGACCTATTCCAGTCAGGCAAGGGGGGCCAGGGAGGTGTGTGTGGTCTGGGGAGGGTCCCACAGGTACATTTGCCCCCCAACCCTGAGGTTCCCCTGTATGACATGCGCGCACGCTCTCTCCCTCTCCCTCTCTCCCCTGCCCACCTATTTTTCTTTCTGGTTAAATTGAGAAGGGGCTTAAACCAATTGGGGTTCCACAGGGAGCCCAATTTCACAGCGAATCGTATCATTTCTCTCTCCTAAGCCCATGCAGACACGACCTCTAATAACTCCTCGCTTTGTCCCCTCCCCTCCACAGGTGGAAGCTCCCTTTATACCAAAGTGCAAAGGCCCCGGCGACACAAGTAACTTTGACGACTACGAGGAAGAGGAGATCCGGGTGTCCATCAGTGAGAAGTGCGCCAAGGAGTTTGCAGAATTTTAGGGCCAGTCCCCCTTGCTTTGTGTGCCCAGGAAAAGGAAGGGCTGGATTTGATCAGCCCCAAGGGCCAGAGTTCCTTGCCTATATGTTAATTTGGGGAGGTGGGAGAGTGTTGGGGTTCACCTGAATCTGTTTGGGCAGAAGAGAGAAAAGGGGAGTTCATTTTGAAGCTGTGGAAAAGGCAGCAGTCGGAGTGCCATCCATCCACCTCCCACTGAAAGCTGTAAGGTGGCTCCCAGCCACTCTCAGGCAGGTTTTAAACAAATTCCCTTCCTCCTCATATTGACTCCAACCCCCCTCCCCACCACCACCACACACAAACCCTAATTGGACAGTCCCTGGTTTATTGGTGGCTTTATTTTATTTTATTAATTTTTTTTTAGGGGAAAGGGGATATATTTGCCGTTCATCACCCCCTATGAAAGGTCTGGTTCATGGGGCATTGCAAAAATTTCTGGAAGGGGGGGAGGGTTAGGGCAAGAAATAACCACATCCACACAGCACTTTGGTGTTTAGACCAGCACTGAACAGGTTAATGGCCCCACCCTCTCAACTTCCCCTATGGGACAACTCCTGTCCTTTTATCAGCCCCCCCCCCTTTCCAGGCCCCTTTTATTATCTTTAAATAAAAAGTTTAAAGAAATAGTTGACTGGCTTTATAAAAAAGGGTTTTAAAAGTCTAGGCAGGGCACAGTGCTTTTTTATACGCTCTGTCTCCCGCACCGTTAAATTAAATGCAGCAGGAATTTTAACTCTGTAAAAACAACTGAGTTTTAGCATGAAGAATTTGTGTGTGTTTTTTGGATAGAAAAACACTTTATTTCCAATCTTTGTCTCCCTATTTTGGGGGAAAGAAGGGGGCAATAGTTTTCACACCTGTAGGAGGGAGCAGTGACTGGTTGCCAGCTGGCGAAGGCATACTGAGAGAAGGAACCTTGTCTCAATTTGTCTTTCTTAAATGTGCACACACCCCTTCTCTCTCTCTCTCTCTCTCTCTCTCTCTCTCTCTCTCTCTCTCTCTCTCCCTCTCTCCCTCCCTCCCTCCCTCCCTCCCTCCCTCCCTCCCTCCCTCCTTCCCTCCCCTCCCTAGTCTCCCCATCACCACCACCCTCCAATCCAAATGTCCCAACATGAGCTTCCCCACTTCAGGCAACTCTTGGAGCATCTGCCTGAACGGAAGTGAAACAAGCAGGATCTAGTCCACCCTGTGAAACATCAGATAGACTCTAGCTAGTTGCCATGGTTCAAAGGGGCTTCTCCCATTTGGTGAGCTATCAGGGTGGGAGAAAGTCCACATAAATAGAGCTTGACCGTCGCAGGCAAAATGCATTGGCTGCTAGGATCCTACCCTTCCCAACTCAAACCTCCAGCATCTGTTTTTGTAATACAAGGATCTTTCCAGTCTGTTGGTGGAAACTCCTTTGCACCGGTCCTTAAGGGCTCCATCGGCCTGCTATGGTTTTTTTATATATATATTAAGATGGTAAGAAGGGAGTGGAAAATGTAAATCCCAGTATAAACGGAGGTGGGGTAGGGGCTTAGAAACAAAAGTGTTGGGAAGGCCCATTCCATTTTGACCTGCAGTTCTGATAGGGAATGAGAGGTGGCATCTGTTTTATTAGAGTCTTTTCTCATGGATGTGGAGGGAGCTATGACTCAAAGATGAGGAGAGGGAGCCCATTTCTCTCCATTTAATTTGTTCCGACTCTTTCCTCCCCCTCCCTTTCCAATGCAATGCCTCTTTGTGTTCTGTCTTCACCTACCCCACTCCAAACACACTCTATATTCACCAGTTTAGTTTTCTTTTGTTTTCTTTCTGTGGCTGGGGAGCAAAGCAGTCTTCTTTAGATTGATAGATGACATATAACACATACAGAAGCACTGTCAGGAGCAGGCAAGCTTTGCTTGCCCCTCCAACTCCTCGTCATCCTCTTCCCACCAATAGCTCATTGGCCTCTTCTATGTTGGGTTGGGGAGACAGCGGGAGTTAAAATACCCACCAGCTCCCTGCCTCAGAAAAAAACACTTCTATGTAATCCAACAAAACTTGTTTCACTGAGAAAAAAACAAACCCTACTTCCTCTTTAACAGTGTGCTTTGTTGTAAACATATTTGAAACTATTACCAATAAAGTTTTGTTTAAAAAAACCCTGAACTTTTATTTATGAAGCGTGACTTAAGACAGGGTGGTGTGGAGAAGAGGAAAAAGTGAGGGGCTGCGATGACATTGAGAAGTTTGAACACTAATACAGGAGACAGTACTTGGGCCTTCCAAATGACAGGTGCTAAATGATGACACTGGATGGGAAGTTATGGATTATCTTCTTAGAGAGCAGTATGTGTACTCACATTTGCCACTGACACAGTGAGATTCTTTACCTACGGTTTAACTGACATGCCTGAAGGTACGTATTGTCTGTCCTGATCAACTTTAAGGAGGTCAGCTAACAAAATGGATTAGATAGTTTTAACTTAATAGCCAATCAATAATGCAATAGCAATATAAGTGACATTTTGAGTCTATTTAATTTTTAGTTTGTGGGAATTCTGCTGGCATCTTAAAGATGGAAAGTTAAGATTATCAAAGAGCTGTGAAAATAGGATCATGTGTATGTTACCTAAAGTTTACATCAGCATTCCACAATTGCCAGACTCACTGGACCTGTGTGTTAATATATATATATATATATATATACCGGTATGTATATGTATGTGTGTATACATATATATATATATATATATATATATATATAATTTGCCATAGAATGTTGATATTTATAGAAGGCTCCTACCCTGCTGATTACAAAAGAACACACTATTGGTTTATATATGAAATAAATGTCACATGTCGAGTTATGTAATGAACTATAGTTTTGTACAAAGTCTCCTAGTGCAAAATCCATCCATTCAAGGCCATTGAAAGTTGGGCAGACAAAATAGAAACCACTTTAATGGTACACAGACGTTCCTGTTCTTTTAAGAGATCAACCATTATCAACACAGTCTATGAGAAAACTAATTGTATTAATCACCAGAGGTACAACTATATTGCAAGGTCTCTGGACATTTGTGTTTTGCTTTTGGGGTCTCTGCTTATGGTCATAGTTGAAGGACTTTTTCAGCAAGATATATGGCAACTGTAGTTGGCTATGATGTCACTCTTTTCCTTAATCTAAATTTTGCTTTTTCTATGTACATATTTTCAGGCTTGGCTTGAAAAAGTGACAGTCTACCAATAGCTTGTGGCACATTACAAACGAACTTATTTGTGTTGCATTAGCTAGCTAGGATGCTAGAGCAGTTTTTCATGCTGCTACAAGACTCCTTTCTTGCTCTAGTTTGACTGAAGTTGGCTTCTAAAGAGATGTCTGCTCAAGTGAAGTGATAGAATGAGGTGCACTGGAAAACTAGGGTGAACTGTTCTAAAAGTGAATGGGTCATTCTGAGAATAACAAGCATTAGGGACTGAACAGCAAAGGGATGCAACTTGATTTGAAGCATGCTATGGGTAGCTGCTTTCCCAGTTCATATAGAGGTGAGACTTCTTGGAGATTAAAACAGCTACGAGATCCTTTTTGGTTCCTTTTTTAATTTTCTTAGCTAAACCCAGAGACACTGTAGTTTGTTCACTCCACCTTCCCTCAATGTTGACGACAGTTTGGAAGAGGAATTCCACTTTCACCTCCGGTTAATAGCTGTGGTATTACTTTCAAAAACTGCAAAATCTTTTTGAACAGAGATGGCAGTGGGACAAAAATGTGTGTGTGTACACATGGGAACTGAAGCCCCTCTCAAACCACTTTTCATCTCTCAAACGTACCTGTCTCCCTATTAAATTGCCTTCTCTTGAGCACTTTTTTCTCTTCATGATGTGGTCAGGCAAGGAGGCCACATCTGGTGATGAGCAAAGTCTTGCTCAGGGGGGTAGCACTTGGTTACCAGTGATCACCCAGCTAACAGGGTGCAGAAGTTGTAGAGCAGTGAGCCTGCCTACAGTTCTTGCAGCTTCTTGGAGCTGTCTGATACCATGCAGCCTCTCGATAGATCCACATACAACTCATGGCTGCTATGCAAGAAAGTTGGTACAAAAGACACTATAACACTAGAGAATGTTGAAAACCTAGAAGCACAAAGTTAAATCTCTCAAACACAGGCTTGTTAACGCATCTTGCCCCTTTTCCTGTCACGTAAGACATGTTCTGTTGCCCTATGTAAGGAATCATACCCCAATTTCAATGTATCAACTGTTTAGGTATCTTCAAGTTGGATTAATCTCTTTCTCTCTCTCTCTCTCTCTCTCTCTCTCTCTCTCTCTCTCTCTCTCTGTGTGTGTGTGTGTGTGTGTAGTCTTCAGGCCATTTGACTTGCATAATATCCTTTTTACATAAGATTTAGATGACTGATGTGTATATATGTTTGAAAGTTGTATACTCAAGAGGAATGCTACATTTGGCGTACTCTTGTCTCTGCTCAAGATGCCTGGAAACCTTGCATTTGCTTGCCAGCAAATACTGGAATTCTTGAACCTTGGTGTTTTAAGGAAAACCACAAATGAGAGATGTTAAGAGTAACAAAAATGCTACTGCAATTTTTCAAGGCGGTTGCTCTTGAAATCTCTCTGGAGGGCACAAATGCTTTGGTTTGGAAAAGATCATTCATTTGGCATACTGGGAGTTTTAAAGTAAAACAAGTGGACTGGTAGTTTCAAAACATACTGAAAGCTACAGTGCTTTATTCCCACCTCTGGAAGGGAGGAGGGCTTGAAAAAGAGATGGCATGAAGGCAGTTCATTCCTGACCACTTCCTCTCCCTGACTCAGCTTGTGAACATGGGCATATTGCTTCCCTTTCCAGTGCCTCTTTCCCATCAGTAATGGGGGTGGATCAAAGCCACTGCTTCCCACGGTCCACATCATTGCTAAATCGTGTTACCTGTGCCATAACTGGAAAAACTATTACAGGTATTTGAGGTAGACTGGAAATTCTCACAGGATTAGTATTGGGGAAAGTATTGATTTAAACGGGTGCAGCCTAAGAAGACACAAAACCCTGTTATTCTGCCCTAATTGCAATATGTGAGAACTGGCAATGTAACTCATGAAAGCTACCCATTTGATCTTAACATATCCTTATCAGCTGTCCTCAATTTATAGAAGTAGTCTATAGCACAATGTTAAAACTCATGGTAACTTAGCATGGCTGCTCAATTTATACTATCCATTTTGCTTTTTGGGCCATAGAAAGCTACCTGATTCCGAGTCAGATCATTGGTCTATCCAGTTTAGTACTGTCTGCACTGGCTGGCAGTGGCTCTCCAGGGTTTTTGATGCAAGGTTTCCCCCCAGGCCTACCTTGAGCCACCAAGGATTGCATCTGGGACCTACATGCAAAGCAGATGCTTTTGTTCTCCCCCAAAATCAACAAGGAAGGGATTCTGTTCTGTAGGATCCCTTATTCACTTTCCCCCTCTTCTTGCTCCTGCCCCAGGCATAAAGCAGATCACTACTGTATTTCTCTTATGATGGGCAGTGTACTGCAGGAACTCATCTATATAGTTCAGTAGGTTGCTGCACTCTGCATAGACACTCAATGCATCTCTCACAGAGAACCGAGCCTGCTCCTATTTGCGTAGCCTCTGTATTCTAATTCTTGGTCATGCTATTGCGATGTATTGTTGGAAATATATATAGAAGCTGGAGCTGCAACAATATGATGCAGTGCTGAGTGCTACTATTAAAGATTCCAACCACTCCCTCCCTCAAACCAGTTACTCAGTCTCTGGCTCCTGAGCTCTCCTTGGTCTGCTTTGAGATTTCCTTCCATTGGGTTTTTTCCACCATTTTTTTTGTATTGCTACAAATCTTGGGGTTCCCCTATGCCTGGTAGTAGCTCCCCTTTTGTGCAAGGGCCTACAGCTTGAAAAGTGGAGCAGCATCTGCGTACACAACATTTTGCAGCACTGCCCTTCCTCTGCAAGCTAGAACTACCCAAGGGGTGGTGGTAGCTTAGCCGCAGAGTGACTATGATGAAGATTGGTCTAGCTTGGTCAGGACTTGAGTAATTAGCAGTTAGAGAAGACGAACAATAGCACTGACTTCAACCAGACATAGCTTAAGTTGGTGGTGCTGATGTGCACTGCTGACTTTTACGTGAACAATAACTACCACACTGTATTTACTATGGATATGCTTTAGTGCAACTCTTCTTCACAAATAAATGAAGAGATATCTGTGTGGTGTGCTAGCCTTTGGCATCTTGTGAAAATTTCACAGCCCTACAGTACATCAATACAGAGAAAATATACTCAAGGCCTCAGTCATTCTACTGCAGATTTCCTGTCTCATCTCTTTGAAATTCAATAGTCAATATATTCCTAGCATTGCTTACTTCTGGGGCTGCGGGGGCAGGAATCCAACTGTTACAATTAATTGCTTAACCATAATAGAAACAGGTACAAGCTTCCCCTTTCTGATCCTACTTATCCTCTTAAACTATGTTTTAGCAGCTTATGTTTTGTTATGTCATCGCATCATAAACTCTGGGGTCCTGGCCAAAAAGAAGAGTACAATAATCAAAATGCAACATATTATGAAATCTAAGGGCCTTCTTTCTAACATTTCTAGTGTATGAGAACAAGAGTCGGAGGAGGATACCCAAGACTGTGAGAGTTTACAGCAGGACCTCCTAGTGTGACCAGAGGCCAACTGGTTGTGACAACTGCAAGAGTTCAGTTCAGTCTGACCTCTGTGTATTTACTTGGATGCAAGTCTCACTATGCTCAGTGGAGCTTGCTTCTCTGTGCACAGAACTGAAACCTTAATGGTGTAGCCTAGGGCTGCAAAAGCAAATGTCATAGGAAGTGAAGGAGTGGTGGCTGGGAGGGACATTTTTCCTCTCTTTACAGCCGCCTTTAAAAAAAAAACACAAAGCAAAACATAGAGGTTCTGATCTTCCATATTTGAGCGCTCACATTCATCTGCTGTAGGCAGGAAAGGCAAGTGTACAGGGGCAGGCAGGACAAACCTTCAGCGATCAGGATTAAGCAAGGGCGTGGACGCTGACCGCTGTAGTTTTGAGTGAATAAATGGGGACTAGGAGGAGGTCAGGTTCGTAAATTGGGCAAATGAAGACGGGCGTTTGAGAGGAAAGCTAAGCGTTGCAGGCTGAGGGGGAAACTTCTATTCCACTTTCCGCTGAAATCCGCCGCTGAAACTCCTGCTGCTATAAATGGAACAGCCAGCGAGTTTTTTTTTAAAAAAAGAATTATGTACTCGCCGGATTCCTGCTGTTGACTTCTGCCTGAGGCGGTCAGAGAGCGCCCTTTCCAGCCGGCGCGGCCGCTAAGGGGACGCTGCGAATTCTCCTGCTCCACCTTAAGCCGCCAAGTGTAGGGAGGCTACGGGAGGCAACAGCGCCTCCTTAAGCGGCTGCGGGTCCCGCTCGGGCGGTGGTGGAGGCGGCGGCGCGTGCGGCTGGGGGAAGGGGAGGGAGGAGCTCGCGCTGCCCGGACCAGCCCGCGCGCCGCCGCTTCCAGCAGCAGCAGCGCCTGCCGGGCGGAGGGTCTAGTTGGCGCCGCGCGGGCAAGAGCTGAGGCCAAGGCGGAGCGGCGCACGGGGGCAGCGAAGCCCCGGGGGAGGCGGCAACACCATGGCCGGGCCCCCGCCGCCGCCCCCGGGCCAGGAGGCGCCGCGCTACCAAGAGTGGATCTTGGACACCATCGACTCGCTGCGCTCTCGCAAGGCGCGCCCGGACCTGGAGCGCATCTGCCGCATGGTGCGCCGGCGGCACGGCCCGGAGCCGGAGCGCACCCGCGCCGAGCTGGAGAAGCTCATCCAGCAGCGCGCCGTGCTCCGCGTCAGCTACAAGGGAAGCATCTCGTACCGCAACGCTGCGCGGGTCCAGCCGCCTCGGCGAGGCGGAACGCCCGCCGCCAGCCCCGCGGCCCCGCAGCGGCCGGCCCGCACTTCCCCGCCCAGCGCTCCCGCCGCCGCCACCGCCGCCACCGCGACGCCCCGGTCCTCCCAGCGTGCAGCGCCTCGCGCGGAGCCAGCCGCGCCGCCGCCGCCGCCACCTCCGCCGCCGCAGCAGCAGCCGCCTCCTCCTCGTCGGACCGGCCGGGAGCGACCGCCGCCGCCTGCCCCCGCCCCGGAGGAGCCCTCCCCCGTCAGCCTGCGAGAGATTGTGCGCTACTTGGGCGGCGACGGCGCCGCGCCGGGGGGCGGCCGAGTGACTCGAGGCCGAGCGCAGGGGCTGCTCCAAGAGGAGCGGCTGGAGAGGACCCGCTTGGGTGGCGGCGGGGGCGGCGGCAGCGGCAACAGCGTCGCCTTGCCCAGGGCGGAGAGAGGCGCGCAGGCCCGGGCGCCCAGCGCCAGGGCTTACAGGAACAAGGTGAGGGGCTGCCGCGGCGCGCGCGGGGGGATGGGGTGGGGTGGGAGGAGGGGGCGGGGCGGCGGGGGCGCACGGGCTGAGGGGAACAGGTGAGCTTCCCCAGGACGGAAACGGACCTAGCGGAGGAGTGCGCGCGCAGGGGGTGCCCGAACACTGGGCGCGGGGGGGGGGGGCGGGAGCGGAGGGGCGGGCGCCGGAGAGGAGCCGCTTTCGGGGAGGGCAGACGGCGCCCAGCCCCCCGAATGTTGTCAGCGGGCGCTCGCGCAGGTGTGCGTGTGTCTGGGAGGAAGAGTTATGGGCAGCGCCCAATCAAATCGCTTTGGCACGGGAGGGGGCGCCACGATTGGTGCCTGGGCTTCGACGGGGCAACATTCTCCCGTGCAGTTCCGAAGTATTGTGGGAAGGTGAGCGGAAAGGCCGCCGCTGGATGGCACAACTCCGCCTGGTCCGCGGGGAACTTGCGGGGCCGAGTTGGGGAGCGGGTAAGAACCACCCCCGGGCATGCGGAGGAGCTCCGCTCACCTGCGTGTGTGGCCCTCTGGCGACATTTGTGCGGCGTTGAGGATGCACGTTGGGCCCTGGACAGTGGCCCCTTCTCTGACCTCGACCCCCCCCCCTCGCCGCCGCCAAACTCAGGCCGTGCCAGGCTCCGTATAAACACAGAACAAAGAGTCAGTTTGTGCTTGACCTAAAGGGTTCTGTAACCTCCAATAAGGTCGAGAGGTGGTGGGAGCAGTAAGGCAGCAAATGCAAACGGGGAGCGGAGGGGGGGGGAGCACAAAAGGAGAAATCATGTGGTGTTGGTCAGGAGGGTGACCAGCTCTGGAATGTAACCCAATCCAGTAAGGATCAGAGCAATTATCAAGGGTAGAATACAATTACAGTCCAGTAAAAAGAAGCCCCTTTCGGTTCTCTTATTTTTGGCAAGTTTTCTGTTGCAAGGATGGCAATAGATTTCCATAAATCTAGGTGGATCTGCCCAACAAAGCCAAGTGGAGGGAATGGTGTGGCTGAAGTTTGATTCCATCTCTTCTTGGATTAGAAGGCTCCTGCTGGTGTTTCAAAGAGCCTCTGAGCATTTTGTGGTAGTATTTTGGAGGCCTTTACCAAGACTAGCAACACCACTGGTTCCAAGTACAGCAACTCATTTTGAACAAATAGGGGAAAGTGAAGCAGGATTACAAGAAAGGGCTCTGACTAAAATTACATAGTAACCTGGAAGTAGATTGGGTTAGTTGTCAAAGTGTGCAATCCTGTGTATGTCTAGACAGAAGTAACAGCCACAGAGGTCAGTGGTACTTAACTCCCCAGGAAAGTTGGCATAGGATTTCGCAAAAGGCCACAATCCCATACACCCTTAGCCTGGCAGTAAGCACCATTAACAACAATTATGTGTAGGACAGTACTGTAAAGTCAATAAAAGTGAAACATGGAACTTGAGGCACCAACATTGAGTAAGCCTGGAGAGTTAGACACAAGGGTGATTGGTCTGGGGTGCTGTGGAAGCAGGGCCTGGATTTGTAAATATATACGGTATGTATTCTTTTTATGTTTGCAGAAGGCAGGTGAGGAGGTCAAAGGTGAAGAAGAAGAAGAGGAGGAGGAGGACGAAGAAGAGGATGAAGCCTCCACCATGTCTGAAGGTTCAGAGGTGGCACAAGATTATGAGGCCAGCAACTACAGCAGACCTGGGATAGGCCAGGTGAACGGGGACTGTAAGGACAGCAAGCATGGTGGGAAAGAGATCCCACCCAGCAGTGCCCTCACCAGAGACCTGCGCTCCCTCGAGGAGCAGCCCTTGAACAAAGGATCAGAGCGCCCCCACCATGAAGGAAATGAGCAATGTCATACAAAGGCCTCTTGGCCTGGAGAAAGTGCCTGTCACCATCTGGGGGGCAGCAAGAAAGATGGCAGCGCCTATCAGCAGCCAGACAGAGCAGGTATAGGGTATAGGGTGGGCAAGAGGGAGTGGCAGAGGGCGGGGGGAATAGTTGGCTAAGCTTGACTTTTCTTCAAAAAAAAAATCATTCCAGTAGCACCTTAGAGACCAACTAAGTTTGTTCTTGGTATGAGCTTTCGTGTGCATGAACGCTTCTTCAGATACACTGAAACAGAAGTCACCAATATATAGTGAGAGGGTGGGAGGGGTATTACTCAGAGGGGTGGTGGGAATGGGTGATAGGCTGATAGCTTTGGTAAACCTGTTGATGAGTGTTAATGACTGCAATTAGTCTTACAGGAAAAAGCAAGGGGTGAGAAGGTTAAAAATAGCTTTGTCATGTATAATGAGATAAGAATCCAATGTCTTTGTTCAGACCAGGTCTCTTCTTGGGAGACCCAGGCCCTAGAGGGACATGGCAAAAGATCCTAATGGAGGAACCATTGGAGATGGTGATAAGATTATTGCACAGGTTTTTCCAGTGTAAATAGACCCCTGGGGTCGTTGTGCAACTCACTATTGAGAATTGTGCCTATGAGCCCTAGGCCAGGTCAGTAGTATTATGGGTGGATGAGGAGTGGGGGGGTCAGATTGTGGGAAGATGGCTTTGGCTCTCAGGTGTTTGTGCCATGAGAATTAAAACTGGCTTGTTCTTCTCTGCCTCAAAAGGGCTCCAGGCACACACACACACACACACACACACACACATTCATTCACCAGCTAGTTAAAGCTACTTTGTAAGAGAACCAGGCCCATTCCCATTTGTGTGGTTTTTTTCTCCCTCTCTTTCACTTTCTCCCAGTGTCACCAGCTGTTGCAGGTACTGAGCCCTCTGTGCCCTCATCCCCTGGGAGACCTGGCATCCAGGCAGATGGGAGACCCTTCAGCTGCACGTAAGTTTTGAGTGGGCACCGAAAACCCTTTTGTTTAATGACAGCTAGTTTACCTATGACCCTCAGTAAGGAGAGAACACTTGAGTCCCCTGCCATCAGTGCCACCGCCTATTTAGGGGAATCTAGAAAAGGAACAGACAAGACGTCTTCAGCAGTGAGTAAAGGTTGACTGCATCTAGAAGGGCTTTCATCTGGGTAAGCTTGCCCCTCATTCTACCCTGGTGCTTCTGGAAATGAGGGAGGAGCTGTAGCTGCTGCCTCACCCCAGCTGGTTCTTAAGAGAAGGAGCAGCAGCACCACTTTGCTTTTGCACACTCTGGGAAATGAAGCTGCTGTCAGAGTGAATGAGGGGCTGCTGCCCAAGGCGGGCCTTACGAGGTGGTGGCGGCGGTGGAGGAGGAAGCAGTAAGTTAGTCCTGCAAGTTTCTTCAGCTGCCTCCCTCCTTCATTGGAGGAATTGAGTTGCTGCTGCCTTTCAGATTCCAAAGCAGGCACAGTGGGGTTGAAATACTTAGACGTCCTCATTAGGCTGCTTTGCACATTGCCATATTCGTGTGGCTTTGATGCCATATTGGTGCCTCTCAATGGGGGCCTTCCCTTCCTGTTGGATGGGATAGGCTTCCTGTTAGCCTGGCCTCTGTCGTCCATGTTCTGGGAACCTCCAAGATAGACTGCTGGAATGCACTGTCCATATAGAGCTGCCTTGGGAAACGGTTCAGAATCTGCAGTTCGTATAGAATGCAGCTGCTTGATTGCTGCCTGGGTCTGGGTGTTAGGGTCATGTTTTGCCTGAGCTATGCAGCTGCAGTGGCTTCCATTCCATTAGTGCAGGGGTGCCCAAACTTTTTTCAAAGAGGGCCAGATTTGATGAAGTGAACATGCTGTGAGGGCCGCCAAAGTTGTTGAGCTTTTTTTTTTACCCCTAAGTTGTTGAGCTTTTTTTTAGATTTTACCCCAGGACATATACTTCCACGGGGGCCAGATTAAATCAACCAGAGGGCTGGATTAAGCCCCCGAAATGGACTTTGGACATGCCTGCATTAGTGGGTCCTGTTCAAAGGGAACTTGAAGGGCCATCTGTCTCCAGATATGCCTCACTGAGGTGAGGTGGGTGGCAACCAGAGAAAGTTTCTTGTTGCTGGTGGATCCCCAGCAAGTGATGGAGTATCTTCTGCCCAGAGATGTTTCCCTGACAAGATGCTATTTTCCCTTTCAGCTCCAAGCAGGTGTCTTTTTTTATTTACCCAAGCTTCTGAGATGAAGTTTAATAATAAGTTCTTGTTCTCTGTCATTTTGCGGCATTTGACTTACTTTATTATTCACATTTTTTTTATTCTTGTAACCCCACCCCTTCCCGCAATATATTTGAAGGGTGGTTTAAAAATACACATAATAAATTACTGGGGTGGGGTGGGGTGGCTCCGTACAGAAAAACTTGTCTCTTGCTCAAGTTGGGTTCTTTTTATGATCTGCCACCCCCTGCCCATTCTGGATCCATGCATGCACTCTCTTCTATTTAACTCCTGGTGAGAAGTCCCCTTCTCATTGTGGAGCAGGAGGCCATTGGATGCCTGGGGTATGAATTCTCTTTTCTGTCTCTCTCCTCCTCGTAGCTCAGTGAAGGAGAAGCCTTCTGACCCAGTGGAATGGACTGTGAGTGATGTTGTGGATTATTTCACAGAAGCTGGTTTTGCTGAGCAAGCATCTGCCTTTCAAGAACAGGTGAGAACCTTGGGATACCAAGTGAAAGATTTGGGGATTAATGCTCAAGCTGAATTCTTAGTGAAATAGAAGGCCCTGAATGGCACTGGTACTGAATGGTTTAACAGGGTAGGGATTGGCATGTGCGCACGCTCGGTTCCTAGTTGCTTAGGGGCTCTTTGTCAAATGTAAAACACGAGCCAGGGTGCATATGATTGTACATCAAAGCAGCAGTCACCATGGGATTTTGTTGTGTGCTAAAAAACCTGCCTTGCAAATAACAGAGGTGCTCGCCAATGATTAGAGATCTGTTTCAGTTATCCATATTGCCACTCCACTCCCACCCACCCCCACCAGTGCTTCCGAATGGCTATTCGCTTAAGGAAAAATAAAGTTACTAGAGCTCAGCAATCCTATTTTAATGTGTGCTTATGTTCATAGGAAGCATCCGGAGTGTTCTCCCACGTACGTCTTCCCCATCCCTCTCTGCATGTTGCATCATGGACCTCTTTCCTTTAGTCTGGGATTTGGCTCCTTCAGCCCTCTCTCCTCTTGTAATCAAGGCTCTCTGCCTGGTCCAATTACAGCTGTCAATGGCACCAACCAAGGCCAAAGTCAGGCTTCCCTCTCTTGGGATCTGCACCTAGAAGCATCCCACCTTGTCAGCTGGATGCTGTCTATGGGCTCTCCGCCTTTGAGCCACCCTTCCAAAGGGCCCCATTGCGACCTAAGCTCAACAGAGAGGTGTCGTCATGCTTCCTATGCGCTGTGTTCAGATAGAAAAGACTGAAAAATACTCTTGTGACTATTTCAAAATATGAAATTCTGCCTAGGATGGGCATTTCCTGGTGACTTGTGTTGGAGGCCTAAGGGGTTTGATGGCCGGGTGTTAAACCAGCGGCATGAATCGTAATTGATAATGCTTAAATATGCGTTAAAAGGATGGGGAAGGATGAAGGATTCAAGATAGGCAAAAAAAGGTGCATAAATTCAAGGTGCAATCATATCCATTCCTCAACCTGGAAGCTCATCTAGATTTATAGAACACTTTCCTTCTTCCCTCCAGTTCACTGAGGAGGGGGGATTCCTTCTTAATATAGACCTCTGCTCTTGCTTTCTTAAAAGGTGTGTGTGTGTGTGTGTGTGTGTGTGTGTGTGTGTGTGTGTAATCTATATGGTCAAAGGCCTGGAAACGATGCCTTATGAGGAACGGCTTAGGGAGCTGGGTATGTTTAGCCTGGAGAAGAGAAGGTTAAGGGGTGATATGATAGCCATGTTCAAATTTATAAAAGGATGTCATAGAGGAGGGAGAAAAGTTGTTTTCTGCTGCTCCTGAGAAGAGGACACGGAGCAATGGATTCAAACTACAAGAAAGAAGATTCCACCTAAACATTAGAAAGAACTTCCTGACAGTAAGAGCTGGTCGGCAGTGGAATTTGCTGCCAAGGAGTGTGGCAGAGTCTCCTTCTTTGGAGGTCTTTAAGCAGAGGCTTGACAGCCACCTGTCAGGAATGCTTTGATGGTGTTTCCTGCTTGGCAGGGGGTTGGACTGGATGGCCCTTGTGGTCTCTTCCAACTCTGTGATTCTATTCTATGATTCTATATTCCGTCTCTTAATGGGGGGAATCCCTGTGCCCTGATGTTTTGTGCCTATGTTGCTCCCGTTGCAGGAGATCGATGGGAAGTCTCTTCTGCTGATGCAGCGCACGGATGTCCTGACCGGCCTGTCCATCCGCCTGGGGCCTGCTCTCAAGATCTATGAGTACCACATCAAGGTGCTGCAGCAGTGCCACTTCGAGGAGGACGAGGGCGACTCCTTCATGGGCTGAGGAGGACGGGCGCAGCTCGCGAAGGGTGTGGAGAGCTTGGGTGGGGAGAAGTGAACGGGGACTCTGCCAACCGCTACTGTCTCAAGTCATTTCAGCCTTTCTCTGCCTCCATGAAAACAAAGAGAAGCAGCTGTGTGGGAAGGGGAAGAAGGACTCTGGCCAGATTTTTGTGGAAAATGGTGGGGAGGACAGAAACGATGACCCAGGCTTCGCGGCTTCTCTACCCTGATTGTCCAGAGATAGGAAAGACCGGGAAGGAGGGCTGCAAAAAGAAAAATCCCATCCTTCTCCCAACCTGTCTGTGTTACTTACCCCAGCATTTTACTTACCATAGTGCATTGTCTGTTCTCGGGAAAAGGTGGAAAGATGTGGTTTTTGTTCCTCTTCCCAGCCGCAGTTTAATTGAGATAATTTGTGCTTCAGCATCCCCCCCCTTCCCCTTCCCCTTTACCACCACAACAGCAGCAGCAGCAACCACAGTAGCACTCGATGGTCCTACCTGCTCCCCTCCCTTTGTTGCTGTTCTCAAGAAGACAAAGATAGAGCCTGCTGGAGGTGTCAGGAGGTTTTAATCAATTATCTTTTTATTCTCTTTTCTGTTTGGGTAGGCTTTTCTTCCAGTTTTCATGGTCGTTGCCCAGAGTCAACTGCTTTTTATTATTTCTTTCTTCCCATTTTTAAAAAAAATATAAATATTTAAACTGGAAAAAAACAACCAATTGGTTTAGTATTCCCAGACTTGTTAGCCTTCTGGAAGGGGTATTGGATCACCTAAAATGAACATGTGTCTAAAGGACAAAAGTGTGTGTAAAAAGAGGTGGAAGTCCTGAGTTCTGCTCTCTTTTTCTCTCCTTTTTTATTCGAGGGTGGAGGTGTCACCTAGTGGTGTTGCTAATCGGTTTATGGGATGTATTCTGACTAGTCCAGGGATGGGAGCAGAACTCTGGAGTTCTGGCTCAATTTTCAATGCTGTAATCAACTGGGGTAAAAAGTGTGGTAACATTTGCACCATCACCAGGAGGTCTAAAACGAAACACTTAGGGTTTAGGGAAGGTCTCTTTGCAGTGGGAGAGGCAGATGACTCATCGTCTTGTGTATATTCACAACCAGGTGGCCTAGCTGGTGCTCCTATAGCAGATAAAGTGGAGCAAACACTTTGGGGACTGAAAAGGGCAAGGAAAGGAAATGGTCCTTAGCCCTGTTCTCAGTTACGAAAAATGGGGGGGGGTAGTGGGGGTGGTATTTGTTGCCTTAAGAAAGGATCTCCTCTTGTTAGAGCAGGCCAAGCCCGCAAAGGTAGACTGTAACGGCAAGAGGAGGTGGTAAAAAAGACTACAGTGAAATTGGCTCATTGTGCACATCAAATGGAGAGGATCTAGCTACAGCACACAACACAAAATCTGAGCTTTCTTGGTGATTTTTCAGGGCACACCTCTTGAGTACCCCAGTTGCTTAGTAAGTATCACAAAACAGTTTGAAACTCGTTCCACTGTCACGGCTTTCTGTAAAGAACTGTAGGAATGGAGACCTTTTGGTGAGGCTGCTGAGAACTCTTTTGTAGTATCTTAGACCCTTTTACAGAACGACAGTTCCTAGAATTTGTTGTTTTAGAGCCGTGGCAGATGAGGTTTGAAACTGGTTTAAATTTGGAATGTCGACAGGCCCTTAGTACAGTTTGAGGATCAGTGGGTAGACAGTAGCTACCCTGTTTAGTTGTGACTCAGAAACAGAGAAGCGTACGTGGCTCGAGACACAACCCAACATGCATGCCTAGAGGAATGCACAGCTAGACAGGAGCACACTGAATTTATGTTCTCAAAATTTTATTTGGAACCATGAGGGCTAGAAACCTATTGTTTGAACTTTGAAAGCAGAGGTTCTCAATGTTGTAGCACAAAAGTGCCTCAGGGGCTTACATACCGGCTGCATGTTGCCCCCTATTGCACTAGACCCTACTATTTTGTCCAGAGCTGGGAATAAAAAAAACAACAAGATTTTTGGGTTTTAATATGTATTCTGTTTATTGGCCACCAGTTGTCAAAAGAGCTGCCATAGGAGGTGAAGTGCTTTAGGAACCAATTTAGATGACTCAACAGTGGGAGTGATTTTTCCAACTCTTCGTGCTGTCCTTTTGGGAACAGAGTAAGGCTACAGAATTGGGCTGCTCATTTACTTCATTGTAATTGACACTGGCCAGGGTGGAAAGAGGAGAGGACATTAATAATCCACAGTGGAAAGGTGTAGATTGGAATGGACAAAGCCAAGCAAGGCTGTTCCAGTGCAGTGTTTTGAAAATTCCTCTATGAGGCTTGGATGGGACAAGGTTGTGTTGCCTGTCAGTGCAGAGGGCAGTTCAAGTAAGAGACAAGACGGAAAGGGGCTTCAGGATCCTACATTCCTAGATATACTGTAGTACAGTGTGCGGGCTGATATACATGACCGTGTGCTGATGAAAACACAAATAGGGTGTTGGCTGGTTGTGTTGTTTTTTTTAAAAAAAACAACTGATTTGTGCTTTGGGATCTAGGCTTGAGCTGGATGGCAATGGGCCCAGGTCATAACATGCAGGTTTTGGAAATTTGTGCAGGGGGAATGGCCTTGGCTAAGGCTGTGCTGAGGTGTGAACCCGGCTTGTGTTCACTAATTCAACATCTACAAAATCCAAAGGCGAAGTTTCCTTAGTAAAGGTGGACACAACATATTGCACAGTCTCTTATGTTGATTCAGTGATGGCTAACCTTGACACCCCAGATGTTTTGGGACTACAACTCCCATCATCCCTGACCACTGGTCCTGTTAGCTAGGGATGATGGGAGTTGTAGTTCCAAAACATCTGGGGTGTCAAGGTTAGCCATCACTGAGTTAATCTAGCGACCGGAAGTTAAACAGTTAAAGGCTAGGAACTAATTTGGACCATTCTAATGAGGAGAAATAGTATTTTAATACTACAGCTGGTCAAATAAGTGCTCCATCACTTTGGGTGACTCTCAGTTCCAACGAAGTTTCATCTCAACTTTCATTTGAAATCTAGTCTGTATGTGAAGCTGAAATGGGAGGTTTGGGATGGACTGGGCTGCGGAATCACATGCACCCACTTCAATGTGAGACTTCACACCCAGCTCCCTCTACCTCACAGCTTTCCAGACTTTTCATGTTTGCGACACACTTTTTAGACATGCATCATTTCGTGACACAGTAATTCAGTTTTGTTAGCAAACCGGAGGTTAAACTAACCCCTTTCCAGCACCGGGAAGAGAGCGGGGAGCGTTTGCGCGACACACTAACACACTAAGGTGTCGCTACACAGAGTTTGGAACGCTCTGCTCTACCTGAATTGAATACATAAGTTACTTAACCTAGCCAGAGACTGAATCACAGACATTTCCCTCCTAATTTCAATCATGGTGCAGGGGTGGTCTAGCACCCAATGTTGCTGCAGAAGCAGTATGTCATAGGTGGTGAAAAGCGAATGGGGGTGCAGGGAGTGGGAAATATTCTAGGGCCATTTCACCAACTAGGCCTATGGCAAAGCGGTCATTCCTCAAACTGCTGATCAGTGATGCCTCGGGTGTATGGTTGAAATATCAAGGAAATACTTGGTATTTCATGGGCTTCTCCTTGGAAATGGCGATGCAATCCAAGCCCACATACCCACCTGAAAGAAGTGGACGGAGGATAATTAAGAAAATACATGGCTTCTAACGGACTTTGCAGCTTTTCTATTAATTCTTCTGATTTCCCTCTGAATAAGTGATTGCGACTAGCATTTGCTGATGAACATGGGATGGAACTGTCCAACTTTGGGACTACAAGTGGTTGAGCTATAAGTACGTATGCCTCTGGGTGTCCTCTGTTCTGTTTCCAAATGTGCTGCCTTGACTTAAAATGGATGGACCACCTGTGGTCCTCCAGAAGTTGGACTTCCAGCCAGCATGGTCAGGAATGATGGAAGCCGTAATGCAGCACCAGCATCTTAGGCCCTACAGATGCTCTTACACTCTGAGGATCCTTAGGCTGTAGTTCTATACCTGCTTACCTTGGGATAAGCTCAGTCGAAGTGAGTAGAACCTACAGCTGAGTACAGGATTGTTATGTGGCATTTAAATTGAGATGAACCCAAAAGCAGCTGGGTTGTCAACGATGAACATCCCTACAGAACAGAAATTCATTCAGGACTGGCATACTAGAGGTATCAATTTTTGTGGTGCTTACAGCCAGAAGTTGATCTTTCAAAACGATAACGTGATGCTCCTGTTTAGCTGTATGAGTATTTAACCTCATGGCTGATGGTGGGACCTGATGCATTGTCCTGCAGCATACACACGCAAAAAGGCAACCAAAGCAATTAAGCATCTGAAATACTTTGAGGAAAGGCCAAAATACTTGATACTTTATAATTAAATGGAGGAGGGGAGGTATGAACTTTGTGTGTTGTGGCAAGAGTTCATCTCTTCCCTACATACAGGCCATGCTTCCACCCCTGCCAAACAGACCAAGGACAGATTTTTTTTAAAGCTATGCTTTGTCAGCTTCGAACTGCTAGGTGCTCGGTCCCAGCTCCTGCCCACCTAGCAGTTCGAAAGCACATCAAAGTGCAAGTAGATAAATAGGGGAAGGTAAACGGCATTTCCGTGTGCTGCTCTGGTTCGCCAGAAGCGGCTTTGTCATGCTGGCCACATAACCTGGAAGCTGTACGCTTGCTCTTGCCCAATAAAGCGAGATGAGCGCCGCAACCCCAGAGTCGGACATGACTGGACCTAATGGTCAGGGGTCCCTTTACCTTTACCTATGCTTTGTCAGATAGCTAGTGGAAGGCTGTCGCATGATGTGATGGCCACTGGCTCCAGTGCAGGGTCTAGCACAGGCATAGGCAACCTTGGCTCTCCAGATGTTTTGGGACTACAATTCCCATCATCCCTGACCACTGGCCCTGTTAGCTAGGGATCGTGGGAGTTGTAGTTCCAAAACATCTGGAGAGCCAAGGTTGCCTATGCCTGGTCTAGCACTTGCTGTTTGCCATGATAAACTAAATGGACACACCTGATTCGGAGGCAGTCTACCTCTGACAGCCAGCTGGCAGTCTAGCCACTCTCAAAAACAGAATGCTGAAGTGGATGAACTCTTGGTCTGAGGCCACAGAAGTCTTTATGTTCCTCATTCTGACTTCAATGTACCTTTGGGAGTAGATAATAAATTAGGATTGATTCCTCACCCCCCCCACCCCCAAATAAGATTTACAATGAAAGCAACAGCTCTGTGGCTGATAACTTTGTGTAAGGGAAGATTCTGCTTCAGTACAAAATAGTAAAGGACTTTCAATTCCCATTGTGCTGGTCCTTCGTTGCTTTCAACTTGGTAGCAACTGTAGGGTGTTCCAGATTAGGTCACTGTCGTGTCGAGTTCACAATTATTCCGTTCTTCCTGAGAAGTGATTGCATACTACGCTTTGTTCTGGACTTCAGTAACATAACTGCATATTGAGGAGGGGAATGGGGTGAGGGAAGATCAGAGGCTTTTGGTTTAAAGGACAGTAACTCCTGGCTCCCATAAGAGGGTCCATTTGATCAATCCACTACGCTTGCATCTGTTTATAAGATGCTGAACTGGACTTTTTACATGACAAGCAACCATATCAGACTCCTTGCCCAGGCAAAGCCTGTGTTCCTTGGAACAAAATAATAGTTTGTGTGGGTCTTGGGAATTGCAAAAAAATAAAAGAACTAAGCCTGGGGGAAATCCTGCTACGACCTATTTTTTTAGTGTAAGGTATAGGCGACCCAGCTGCACAAATACAAATTGTGGAAAGTAAGCTATGATAGACAATTTACAAATAGAACCACATACTTGGTATAGCATTTTTTTTTATTTTTTATAGTATTGGTTAGGTAGGTTGGAGAGAATCTGCACAGGAACTCAAGGGAAAATATATGCTGCTATGACACTTTTGAGACCACTTAGTGTGCCATTCCAACATGTCACTCAGAGCACACCCATTGGAATTGATGACTGTGACCAAGATTGGTTGATAAATTTCAATGGACGGGATTTACCTAACTAGCCCCTCAGCAGAAGCACCGCACAAGCTTCCCCTGCATACCCTTGCCACACCCAAAAATTGGTTATTTTGGCAAGGTGTGTGCACGCATCAGGAGAATTCCCAGAATAGTACACAGGAGGAGAGGGAGATGATTCTATCCGAACAGCTGGAAGAGTGATGTTGACTTCCACCAAATATTTCCTGAGTAAAACTTCAAGTTATAAAGCCTGAGGGTGCCACTTAAAGTCATTGGGACTTAAAAGGTAAACACGCATCCCTTTACGTCATTTTGCTACAGCAAATCATTCTGTGAACTACAGCAGGAACAGTATAGTGCTCTCTCTGCAGGATTTGCTTTATAAATCCCCTTTTGCTGTTGTGGTAAAAGCAAACAAAGAAGCAGCCACATGCCTTGCCTGTCCCAGGCCTGGACTGCTACATTCTTTACCTTCCCAGTTATCGAGGTGCTGCTTCTCCATCATTCAACTTAGAAAAGTTAGAGATGGCACAGCAAGTAGCAGGCTCTTATATAAAAGCCTCTCCTTTCAGTACGCAAACTGTCAACCAAGCTTTAAGGTACAGGGGCTAGAGATGAATGTATTTCTTGCATAGACTGGTTCATTGTTAGGTTGATGGTGGGGTGAAAGTCATTGAATGTCTGGTGTTGGTGTTGGCCATTGTGTGCAGACTGCATCTTTTAAAGCCCATCCATATCCTTTCGATGACATAATAGACAGCAGAACTGTGCCAGCAGCTTCTACTTTGTAGTTTTACTTGAGCACACAGAAGAACTGGCTAACCATCACTACCAACAACCAATTTTGTTGTGGTTACAATAGTAGAGCACTCCATTAACAGAAGGAAGATGCCACCTGTCCCATGCATCCTAAGGGTAGGCAAAGAGTACAGAGCTAGCAGTTCAAAAGGTTAAATCTCTTATCCAGGCCTAAACTGGTACCTAATTAATTTTGAAGCAAGTTGCACCCATCATGTAGGACCTCAAACCAATGCCCAGTATATGCAAGTCTTTTAACTACACTGCAAATGTAGAATTTGGAGCTGGATACAGGATTCAGGCCTGACATGGAACTCTGAACTGCAGCATGTCATCTATAAGGAACCAGTCTAGGAGCCAATATTAAGGTGAAGCTGCTAGGGAAAGAGTTTTAGGGAAGATGAAGAAAGCAATTCATCACAAGCGCAAAATTGTATTAGAACTGAAACCTATTTTGAGGAAATATATATATTACACCCTGAACATATAAGGCCCCCCCCCCCAATTTTGAAACATGGACACAACAGCGGAAACTCAAGTTCATCTTTATTTTAAGAAACTAAGAAAAATCTATAATAATTTATCACCAACAATGTGCTACATTACAAAAGCAGTCACACACATGCAAACTTCAGGAAAGGGGGGGGGACCACACACCTTGTTACAGTTAATAAGGCTCCATTTCCAATGATATCACTGCACAAAGCTACAGTTCCATTGTGTTGTAAGAGATACGCCCCAAACCCTGCATTCAAGGCACATGTAGCTGCATGGACAAGAGTTGCCAAGAGGAAAACCATTTCTGAATGCATGGAAGAGAAGGGCCGTATTGTCAAGATGATGATAGGTTTCACAGTTGGGCTACTTCCGCCACAGCAATTCGTATTGCCTGGGCACTTTCAGCCCCACAAGCAAGGCAGGGCTAACCAACATGGGCTTACCTAGAAAACAAGCTTCTCCATCTCACGTGACATTTTCCTAGCAGCACTAATCTCTCAAGGTAATTGACTTGAGAATCCTAAATTCTGCCATCTCCATTGTAGCAGGCAGAAATGGAGGATAGTAATGCGTCAAAGACATTTCTACCTCTGCACTGCTCAAGAGTTTCTCTAGCAAGTGGTCCTGTGCTACGTGCCCAAGTATGCGGAGGTGCAGGAGAATTTAAAAAAATAAATAAATCCCTGTGATGGGACATGGTGTCCCACAACTGGCATGTGGGGTATAGGCAGTAATTTTGTCCCACTTAATACCAGCAAATGCTAGGAGGTGGCCTTTACCAGAACAAAAGATGCAGTTGCCATTAAAGTCTGTTACAGCAGAGTCCCACAGTAAAAAGTGTCAATTGCATTTGTCTGTCATCAAAGAAAGGAAGTCCCTGGACATGGCACAGCTATCCCTGCAAAGCACCATAAGAAACCTGCAGGATGCTACTGTTGTGCCAATATTGAGAGAGGGTAGCACAGGTGTTAAGAGGTACCTGCTGCATCTCTGCATCAGCATTGCAATCCTGTCCACTTCTCTTATCCTGCTGAACTTTGGGTTCAAGCTCCCAGGAAGAAGACACCCTGTACCACACAATTCCCAAGCAGAATACAGCAATTCCAAAACAGATTCTCATTATCCTTTCCCCTGGACAGGGTACAGATGTCTACGTAAAAAAAAACCCAACCAAGTTGATGGGCACTTAAGATGGCAAACCACATACCAGCACAAGCCCTCCCACCAAACAGACACACTTTGAAGCTTGGGGCATGACCCACTCCTGAGAAGTGCAGAAATGCCCAAAGACAGAGCAGTTCCTCCTCACTTGTAGATGCTCCCCCCCCCCACCTTATGTCATTGGAGGAGCAATTTCATGTGTTGCTCTTTCAGGGGAAAGAGGTAGAAACGCCTTTCTCCCAAGAGCAAGCAGTTTGCTTTAGAAGGGTTCCCTGTAGTTAGCTATGAGAAATGGGACAATTGAACACTTTCTGCCAACCTCGGAAAGGTCTTCCAGCCTTTGTAGCCATTAATTGCCAATAAATCCATGTGGAACTCCAAGGCCACATCAGTAGCTGTATCAGACAGTTGCTTATCTATGGCTGGGGGCAGCTCCCAGCCAAGTAGAGAAACTATTGCTATGTCAACCAAAAGCAGAGGGGGGGGGTGTCCCCCCCCCAAGCACTTACCAGGCGAAGTTGCGCAGGACTGTGCCAAACAAGTGTAGAAGCTGCCCCATATCACTGAAGACCCAAACAAACAAACAAACAAAAGTGAGCTAAAAGCGAATTTGCACTTTCTGGCAAGTGGCAAAAACAGTGGCTAAGCTACGGTAAAAGCCAACAGAGCAATCATCTCAGATAGTGTTTCTCATTAGCAGCCCAAGAGATCAGGAGAAGGGGAGGGGGAATACGCCCGCAGTTGGCTAACACTAGATTCTGAAGCCCCTACAGGAGCGGCTGGATCGTACCTAAGGGGAAGGGTGTTGGGGGACAACAAGTCAAAATGCCCCCCAAGGGAAACTTTCCATTTCCAAGGAAACAAATTCAGTGGAAGGTCTCCACCTCCACCACAGTCCAGTCCCCGTGCGGGGATGACATGTCCTCTGGGGAGAAGCTCGTCACCGAAGTGATGCTGGCCCGCGATTCATCCAGAGGAGAGATCAGTTCGGTCCACTTGCCAATCTCTGCTTCGCTGCTCAGTGCCCCCTTCCCACCAGCTGCCCCAGAAGGGGCCTCCGCTGAGAAGAGCAGCGTCCGGCTGATCAGCTGCTGCACCATTGTGGCCTGGATGCTTCCTAGGTGAAGAGCCTGGTCTCGGGACGCAGCGCGCAAATGGCGGCTCCCGTCCTCTTCATCCGGGCCAGGAGTCTCCGCGCCACTTTCCACTTCATAGATAGTGGAGAGGATCTCTGACGGACATGGTCCCCAGGGGAAGGGCAGGCCAGCCCCATTGTCACCTACAAACAGGGCAAGGAGCTTGGGTTGGAAAGAGTGGCCCTCAGGGTGGGGTGGTGACGAACAAAGAGAGGAAGGAACAGACAAGAAGAACACAACAGGAGAGCAGGGGGAAGAGAGCCTGGGTTTACTTATTTCTTTTTTAAAAGAAAACCTGAGATGCTTCTCAGCCTGGCAAGAGCTGCCTTCAAAGGTTGCTGTTATCTATTGACTGAACCCACCACCACTGCAATGCCTGGGCTGTGCAAAACCCTTTTGTTCAGATCCCATACTTTGTCTCCCTCTAGTATTGTCCCATCCAGATATGGGGCCAGCTTAATGGACATACAACAGCTGTAAGAACTGCATGGGGACCTGGCTAGGGTTGCCTTTTGGATTCCCAAGCAACTCCCCATTCACTCATGGTCCCTTGTCAGACAGCCACTCCAGAGTTTCTCAAGATGATAGGTTGGGCAGGTGGGCAATTAATTCTTAAGAACTTCATTGGCTTTATAAAACTTAAGCTAGTTCTTAAATCAATGTTATTTCTTCTCAACACCATCTATATTTTCTGGAGTCCTGGTTGACCATTTTACTTAAAAAGCCGACCAGCAGCAGAACAAAGATGTATCCATCAAGGAAGTTGTAGTTAAGTTGCCAGTCAGCTCTGCCATTCTTTTGACAAAACAGAACACCCAATCCTTCTTACTGGGGACCCAAGTATCTTTCGGCATGTGACCTTGCTAGTCCAGTAGGATTTCAACATATTTTGCTCCCCCTAGCATGGCAATTAGTTTGAACACTCCCCCATTTCACTACACCCATCGCTTCTAAAGAGGTCAACCTATGCTCTTCCTACAGAAGGTCTCAAGGTTAAGGTATCATATTCCAAGATTACAACTGTATCAAAGCTGGTTTGCCTAGATCAGTTGCCTTAGCCAACTTCATAGGACTGTAGTGTTTGGGGGGGGGGCGTTTCTCACGGACCATAGAATCCCCTGCTTGATGCTGGAAATCCTGAGCTAAAACATCTCCAGCAGAGGGCTGCCTAGCTTCTGCTCAAAGACCTCCATCCCCCTAGATAATTGGGTTTGCTGCCTAAGTGGTTCTTGCCATCAACAGGTTTCTCCTGTAACTAAAGCCTTAGGTCTAGTCCAGGTCTCTGGAGCAGCAGAGTGGGTTTTGCCCTCTTCCATGGTATTCAGTCCCATTTCTAGAAAGTTCTCCTCCCTGCTAGCCGCATTAGAAGAGGCCTGTTCGAATTTCAATTCCTCTTATGTTTTATAAGGTGAGACTCACTTTAGGCCTGCAAGACTAGTCTGAAGATTTCCATAAGTATAACCCCCTCCCCACCTAATGCTCTGCAGAGCCTTTATTTTTTGGCAGGGCTTCATCCAGTTCATGAGAGAGAAGCAAATGGTGATGGGATCCCATAAAGAAAAATAACCTTCAAAGAGCAGGGAGGCTCCAGAGTCGCTAGAAGCAACCACTAGGGCTCAAGGGCTGCTGAACAAGACTAGGAATGTGTATAGACCTTGATGGATTAAGATTCTACCCAGCTCTGCAAAATACTCCCATGATTCACTGCTGCCAATATGCCAGGCCAGATTTGCCCCAGTTCATATGCAAAACCAACCAAGGTTTCTGGGCTACTTGAGCAACACAGCACACAAGAGGCAGCTCTCAATGACAGGGCTCCACATTGCGTCCCTAACACCTGAGCAACTTTGAAAAATACGTGGACTGTCCTTGGCGAGATATCGGAAGCAAAGCCACTTACAGCCGCGTTCAGTTAGGGCTCTCCACTCTCTCTCCAAGCCCCCACCCCCCACCTCAAAACGGTAGGGAACAGATCTCCTGGAAAAACAAGACAGGCCAGATCAGATAGACAAAGTGATGCTTTATTCAACATATCAAGACTAAGAAGTTTACCCTTCTCAGAAAACACGCTAAAATACACACAGTTTCCCGCGAAGAAAGGGGGCTGTCAAGATTAGGGGGGGGGGAAGGTACCAAACACAAAGAGACAAAAAAAGTATGCCTGTTTGGCTAGAAACACAGATGGAACAGGTGCACATGGAAGGAGAGGGGCAGCCTCCCTTCCCTACAGGGTACTATTGCACATTGAGATACCACAGGTTGGCACTTTTGACACAGACAAGGCAGGTCTATACGTTACCTGCAGCCAAGCTATAAGCGGCAGTGAAAGGCTGGGATGACTCTTCACCCTGCCCTCCAGTCGTCTTCTGGGGAGCTGGCGAGGCCTGCAAGGAATGCTGCTCCCAATCCACGGGGGCCTTGCTGCCGGTCTCTTTGGGGAGCTGGTCCTTGCTGCCCTCTTCGCTCTCGAGGGAAGAGAGGCCGGGGCTCTTCCCACAGCTGTCGGTGGAGTGGAGGTGGAAGGCGCCAAAGACGTCGCAAGAGGCAGCAGAGTTGGTGGAGGCCGGGGTCTCGGTGCCAGCGTCGCCGGAGCCCGGCTCGTCAGACTCCTCCACGGAGTGGGGCAAGGGCGGCTTGCCCGGGAAAGAAGTCGACAGGCACACGGCTGTTTTGGCGAAGCCCGGGTCCTTCAGGAGATCAGCGTCCAGCTCGGCTTCCTCCTCGGAGGACACGGTGGGCTCAGTGGGCGGGTCGCCAAGGACTTCGTCAGCAGGCAGGGTCTCTGCCTCGTCGTCTCCCTTCTCCATGTGGATGCCCAGGTCCAGCTCGCCGGGCAGGTCCTCCAGGGGGCTCAGGAGCTGGTGGCAGGTCTGCTCCAGTTTCTCCTCCGACTTGGACTCTACCCCGGAGCTGCTGTCATAGTCCAGCAGTTCCTCGGGGGTGCTGGTCTCACTGCTGCTCTTGCCTGCCAAATCGGGCCCGCTTAGAGTGCTGGACTTTGAGGATGAGCCTCCCCTCTCCGGGGACTGGCTCGTGGTCAGCACTGTGCTACTCAGCAGCAAGTCTGGGAGCTCGGGGAGCTGGGCGGGAGGCTCTTGAAGCAGCTCAAGGCTCTTCAAGGGCAGGGTCTGGGGTTTGTGCACCAACACCTGAGCCACACCGCTCGGAGAGAGCTCCCCTGAGAGATGGGGCCGAAAGCCTGGAGCTTCCCCTGCAGGAGCCTCCTCTCGGTTCAGGTTACCCACACACATTTCCAGGAGCATTGGATCATCACCACCACCATCATCCACAGGGCCTCCAATTGCCGGATGTCCACCCAAACAACTGTGGGCTACAGAAGGCTCTCCAGCAAATTCTGTGGGAAGCAAGCTTTCAGGGGCCTGGAGAGAGACTGGGGCCTGGTCCTGAACAAACTCACCGATTACAGAAGGTTCTGCTGCATGCGGAGGCTCCAGGAGTTCATCTTCGGTATAAATGGCAGCTGTGTGTAGCCTCTCAGACTGTGGAGAAGTGACCACTTCCTGTGTTAGCTCGCTATGCTCAGCTGCAAGCTCTAGTGGGCTCCTCCTCAGCCTCTCAGTCTCTGCCTCCAGTGGGGCCCTGTCCATCTGCTGCTCCACCTCTGGGCTACGAGGCAGGCTTAGGACCTCGTCCATCACTTCATGTTCAGCTGACCAAGGCTCTGCCATAGTTTCCAGGGGAGGACCTGCCTGGCCGAATGAGGAGGGCTGCTCCGCTGTGAGGACAGACACCTCTGGTGCCTCTGCTGTCTGTGCCAGAGGTTTGGCAGTTTGGGCCTCTTCAAGCAACCCAAAATCTGGAACCAAGGACCCGGGAGAATGAAATCCTTCTACACAGCTTGGCAGGGGGACATCTTCCCCAGTGGACACCTGGGTGCCGGGTGTTGAGAGGCGGCTTATGCCTTCGCAAGGCTCTTCCGCGTCAAGCACTAAGTGTGGCTGCTCAACAGCCACTGGAACATCAAGGCGCGGAAAGACTTGCTCCTCTAAGTACTCAGAGTCTGTGTCTGCCTGCCTAGGCTGGGAAGATTCTATCGTTGAAGTTTGGGAAGCAAGCCCCGAATCAACAGGAGGGGATGGTTCGTAAGTGCAAGCTGCCTGCAAGCCCAGTATTTCGTCACCAGGGAGGTTCAGGACCTCAGAGGCGGCCAAATCATGTATCTCGTCATGAAGAGACAAGATGTTCACATCTTGCGGAGGCAGAGAGACCAGAGGTGCCTCGAGGACTGCTGGATGCGTCTCGGTGGGAGAGGAAGAGACCGTCACATCTTGTGGGCTAGACGAAGCCAGAGGCGCCGCAAGGACTGCTAGATGCATCTCAGTAGGAGAGGAACAGTCCTTCACATTACCTGGACTAGACAAAGCCAAAGGTGTGACAAGGACTGCTGGATGCGTCTCGGTGGGAGAGGAAGCGACCGTCACATCTTGTTGATCAAGCGAGGACAGGGGGGCCTCAAGAACGGCTGGAGTTAGCACGTTCATGCTGGGATATCCAGCCCAGTCTTCCCCTTCCAAGCCCCCCGGCTCCAACTGCTCAGTCGCCACTGCTTCCACCCAGCAGGTCTCAGACACTGCCTCTTGGAAGTCTAGCAAGGAAACAGTCTCTACCTCTGCTGCAGGTTCTAATTGTTCTGTGGGCCCTGCCTCCTCTATGGAGATGCTTTCTGCTTCACCGGTGCTCACCATGGCATGCCCTTCCTTGGCCTTCTGGAACTTCTTTTGAGAGGGGGCCTGCTCTTGGCTAGGAAGGGAATCTTTCTTGGGGAGCTTCTTGCCTGGACTGCCCCCTGCAGGAGAAGCCTTGGAAGCAGAGGCAGCAGCTCTTTGTGGCGTGGGCGGATGCGAAGTCCCACCAGCCACCTTGGCAGGAGTTCTGGGCTTAGTGGACTCCGAGAACTTCTTCGACGAAAGCTTGGTATTCGCAGGGGCGGCCGCATTCCTTTGCCCGAGGTTTTGCTCGGACTGAGATTTGGAGCTTGGGAGTTTGGGGTGCCTGGAGGGGGCAGGCGGCATCTTCACAGCAGGGTTTGATCTTGAAGGCTTGGCCTTTGAGGTCGGGGCAGCTCTGGAAGCATCTGGAATGAGAAGTAATATTTTAAGTCCATTGCAGCGATTGGCCAAGGTGAGCCTCTCGCAACGTGTGTCAATGCATGATGGAAGATTTAAGCAGTCGAAGGTCTGATTCTCATGGCAGCTACAATTCTGCTCCAAAGCCATAAACTTTTACCCATTTTATACCTGCCAACTGGTTTCATACCAAGCAACATAAGAGCCACAGTACCACCACTAGGGATGCTTCGCTATGCATCACACCCTACCCCAAAGGGATCTCCAACTGCTGCATCCCTTGCCTTATGGATCCAGAATTTGGGTCACCTCAAACCCCCTTTGAAATAAGGGACCGTTAGCTATAGTTTAATGCAGATATGCAATGCAGGATTCCCCAACCTGGTGCCCATCCGATGTTGAACTGCAACTCCCACCATGTTGGATCACTGGTCGTGCTGCCTAGTGCCAATGGGAGTTGAAGTGCAACAACCTCTGGAGGGCACCAGGTTGAGGAAGGCAGTGGTGCAATGTATAGTCCCCCAACAAAGGTGGCAGCTCTCACTCTCAAGAAAGCCCGTAACTAAAATCTCACTTCTGCTATGAACTCACTAGGTGGGCTTTGGCAAGCAGCTTTCAGCCCGAGGCCTGCAACATGGAAATGCCAACCTATCTTCAGAGGATTTAAACTAGATGTTACTACGTGGGTTTTCTTGATGTATAGAAGTGCTATACTGTATAAATGTCTCGATTTCCAGAGGGGCAGCTGCGTTAGTCTGATGCAGCAAAAGTGATGACGCCTTGAAGACATTTCATAGGACTTGTCCCATGCCTAGAAAGCATGGGTCTGAGCAGTTTCCCCCTTGCCCCACTCCTTTCCCTGGGAAAACCCGCTCTTTAGCTTGGAATAGGAACAAATAGCAATCTGAAGAAAACCTGATTGCTGTTTGCACCGGCTGAGCGTGAAAGAGGGGTTTTCCCCGGGTAAACAAAGCAGGACAAGGGGAAGTGTGGAAAAGCCCATAGACTTGAGCCCACTTCATGAGATGCATATATGCTATGTACTCTTGTGAAGATTTGCTCACTTCCTTGTTACCCCCCCCCCAAACTATATAGATCCAAGATTCCACAGAAAGTGGAACTTTTCCCTTTCTGCATTATGCTGTGGAAGGCTTGGCCTTCCCATAAGCCACATAGGGCATACGTATCTTCAAATATACCTCTTTGTGTAGCCGGATTGCTTTTCTGCTGCGCTACTACAGCTTGGCCAGCAGCTGGCGCTGCCTGCTTAGGTTTCCCCACACCTTTGCCGTTGGCTGCGGTGCTATTGGCTGGTGGTCTGTTTAGGACTGATGCAGTTGAATTCTTGGTCCCTGGCAACCAAGTTCTGAAACAGAAAGCAACAAGATTATGCAGGGGAGAGAGACTGTAGCTCAAGCCTTTAGAACACACAGAGGCCATTGGTGCCAGCATGCTGGTGAGTCGGCACAAATGCTAGCACTTCCAATTCTTTTGGCAATTAGCTGTGAGCAGAGTGGCAAGGTTATCCCTGACAAATACCAGCCGTCAAGAGATGAGAAGTGTTCCGGTGAGAAAGCTATAAAAAAATAGATTTTAAAAATCAGATCACTCCTTCCCTTCTAGCCGCTCCTTGGGCCTGAAGCAGCTTCAGATCCTCAAAACAAGGGGGGGGGGGAGAGAGAGGAAACATAAAATTAGTTGTGCTTCCCATTCCTCCACTTGTTTACAACATGCAAATCAGAGCGCTGGGGAAACGCAGAACCTTCCTGGAGAATATCCCCACCCCCCTGACTGCTAAGCTATCGCCGGGCCTCGCCTCCAGTCATTTCCAAGATTAAAAGAGGAAATGCCTAAAAGCAAATTAAAAGTAGGTAAATTTAACTCTACAACTGATATTTCTCTCCCCACTGCTTTCTTTTTGGTACACCCTACAGACTGCCTCAAAGGAAGTCAATGGGGCAAAATTCTGCCTGTAGATTTGCCTTACGAGGAGCTCTCATTTCTGAAGAGGTGGCAGAGTGAAGATGATTAAAGTGATTCCTTCTTTTGTAAAGTGTGGCACATCACCCAAACTGGTATTTAGGCAGGGCAGCCTCTGCAGTACTTGGCCAGCAGAGTTCAAAATACTGCTTCAGTAACCATCTCTTTTAGCAGAGAACTGCCTGCTCCAATGTGCAGTGGGGGAAGCACTGTACACAAGGCGATTATGGGCCATGTTTTCCTTAATCAGAATGGAAACTACACTTCAGTCGAGTTGGTTCAGGTACTGCACTGTTGCTAAGTGCACCCTATCAGTCTATTCAGAGACTGCAGAGGTAGGACTCGCAGATCCACAAAAAGAGTACAGGTGGTCATCTATGGAATGCATTGTTAAATGGGAGGTGTACATTTTTTGTCGTTGCTATGGTAGTGTTCAAGAAGCCCCCCCTCCCCCAAAAAATCACTCATCACATTACACACCCACATCCCGGTGTCCTCTGTTCTCTTACTTCCTTCTAACGGAAGCAGGGCTGCATCTACTCACTAGGACACGAGTCCTTTGGGCCCTTCAATGTTGCTGAACTACAACTCCCATCAGGCCCAGCGAGCATGGCCAACAGTCAGGGATGATGGGAGTTGTAGTTCAGCAACGTCCAGAGGGCCAAAGGATCCCCACACCTGCACTAGGATGACAAATAGCCACTGTGGTGCCAGTGGACAGTGCTGGACTAAGGTCCTCTTAGCCTGGCCTGCCTCCTGGGACAGACGTACATGCTTTGCATACCCAGCATCTCCAGGCAGGGCTGGGAAAGATCCCTCCCTGCAACCCTGAACTGCTGCTGCCAGTCAGTGTTGGCAATGCTGTGCTCCTCCGTTCCATACCTGGGGGGCTTTGTCTGTTCAGGTCTCTTGACTTTCGTGGAAGTTGCCTTTGATACTACAGAAAGAGCAAAGAAGATACGCGCCTTAAGTAAACAGCTGATTAAAGCACAGAACAAACTGTCAGAAGACCCTAGCTGGATAAGCATGAAAGAGCTATCAAGTCGCCAGCAGAACAGGGAAGGCTCCTGGAACCTCATTTCTCTACCAGGTTTGAGGGCATGGTGAGTGATTATCACAGCCAGGCCTGTGCACATATTTGCAAGGTATACAAGTGGAAACCTAGAAAAAGGCCTGGACAAATTACTAGGGGGGGGGTTAGGTGGGGGGAGGGGCAGCGAGGAAGGACCCTTCAGTTAGCCAAATAGTTCCATGTTGTTCCCAAAATTTGGCCCTCATGGCACAATTTGGGGAGGGAGGGTATATGGGAAGTTACCATTGAGTTAAGCTGTGCTTGAGAGAACCTGGCCCAGATCACAGCCTTCTCTAGACAAGCATGGCTAGGAACAAACCTCAAAGGTGCCATGCAATGTCTTAAGGGGCTTAGCACAGCTTTAATGACCCCCTGAAGTGTTAGGCTGGCAAGCCATACCTGAAGCCGTCACCTGCGTTTCCACTTTGGTGGGTTTCTGCTGCACCTCCTTCTCCTGGCCGATCCTTTCTGAAGTCTTTGACCCGCTGGGCCTGTCCCCCACGACCTTTTTCACTGGCCCCTTAGCAGACAGGTTGGTGGCAGCACTGGCCTTGGCCACTGGCTGCTTCGTCTGCAACACAGGGGGCTTCCTGGCTGCTCCGTTGCTGAGCATTTTGGGGGCGCTGCAAGGAACTGTAGGAGGACGACTTGTAGTGACTCCCGGCTGCTTCCTGCCAGGGACCTGCACTGGAGCCCGAGGGCTCCTGCTGGATGTTTGCTTTGCTGCAGGTGGACCGGCAGCCTGGGCTCCTTTATTGGCCGTTGCCATGCCATTCAGCCGTGGAGCTGGGTCTCCACCAGCAGTGCCACTGTCACCCATCTTCGCACGATTGACACTGGGCAGGCTGTCCGTATTCCTCTGAACCGCTAGGCCAGGTGCAGGGCTCCGTTTTCACCTGCGACCTGAAAAAGAGGACCACCAACACTTTGTGTGGAACCCCAATGAAGCTCTGCGGGGATTGTGTGTAGTATTGCAGATGACTCTCACATCCCGTTGGTTCAGCAAGCTGAACCTAGCTGCTTTGGATGCAAAAAGCCAGCACTGACTATATACACAAAAGCATTCATATGCAGCCATCTAGTCACATGAAACTATCTGCAGCTTGTTGCTAAAAGCTTTCAGAGAGGTGGATTCTACGTTGGTGGACTGCAAAGAAAAGCTTGAAAATCCACACAGTACGAAACTAATCTTCTAGGGATGCCAGTCAAAGTGGCAGCTGCCTTATGTTGGAGTCTTACAGGTACCGTCTTTCCCCCTTTTTAAGACACCGTCTTATAATTTTTTTTCCTCAAAAAAACACAGGGTGGCTTATTTTTGGGGGGATGTCTTATTTTTATTACGTCAGTATGGTACAGTACAGCCTCCCCCTGCGCGCTGAGCAGGCAGGGCAGAACTCCGCGAGAGGCGCGTCCTCTCCCCCGTGCCTCTCACTGGTTCCCTGCGCACGGGGAACAGGCGGGGCAGGAAGAGGCGTCTTCCCCCCCCCCGCGCCTCTCCCTGCGCGCTAAGCAAGCGGGGCAGAACTCTGCAAGAGGTTTCCCCCCCGTGCCTCTCACTGGTTCGCTGGCTCCCTGCGCACGCAGGAGGGGCTGAGGAGGCGACGGGGACAATGGCGGCACCACGGCTTACTTTTGGGGTATGTCTTACTTCTCACAAAGGTAAAAAACCCTGCCATGGCTTACTTTATGACTACGTATTAAAAAAGGGGAAACAGGGTAAGTCAGATCAGTAAAGCAACAGTTGCATTGCTAGGATCCACCTTAAGAGTCACAAGGCCAATGTTGTGTTTGTTCATTAGATTGGTCCTATTTCTGCCACTGTGCAGTCCCCCTTTGTAGAGCAAAGTGACAAATCAGGAACACTGCCGTCCAGAGAGCAGTATTTGCCCATGGCTGGCAACTATTTTAGTAGGCTACTTTGCAACAAGGAGTCCATCAGTCCCAGCAAAAAAAAAAAGTGTTCCATCAAAACCACAGAGCACTCAAGCTTGGGGGATGTGGTGAGAAAGAAACACCAAATCCACCAGCAGAAGGAGAACCTGATATTCTTCACCATGCTCTGCTCCCTATGCCTTCCCAATTGACTTATCGGTCAAAGACCAGCTGGCAGGGACAGGCCAAGCCAGAGTATACCTTGAAAGAAGGACTCCTCCCAGATGGCATCCAATGGACCGTTAAGGCATTTAAAAGTAAGAGCTGTTCGACAGTGGAATTTGCTGCCAAGGAGTGTGGTGGAGTCTCCTTCTTTGGAGGTCTTTAAGCAGAGGCTTGACAGCCACCTGTCAGGAATGCTTTGATGGTGTTCCTGCTTGGCAGGGGGTTGGACTGGATGGCCCTTGGGGTCTCTTCCAACTCTAGGATTCTATGATTCTAAGATCACTGCAAAATTGACAATCACTATTGTAGATGAAATTTATATTCAACAATAAATCCTAATCCGCAAAACCAAGGCAGCTCATAGAGCCATACTATTAGATAATTAGATCTCCTATCTAAACCCTTTTCAGTATGACCAAAGAGAGGAAGTTATTTTAAACATGTCTTAGCTTTGGAGGGTGTTTTTTTTTTTAAGGGATTTGTTGAAGACAGCTCAGTTCCTGCCTCTAAACTGAGGACTCAAAACTCTACAGGGAAAGTTGAAGTACCTCTGAGACAATGTGAACAGCAAAACAGAAGATGCAAATTTGTTTCAGCCAAATGCCTCACTCTTACACACACTTGCTTGGAGCCTATTTAAAATGCAAGGTTTATCCACATTGATTATCCAGGATTGGCATGTAGCATACAAAAGAGCTGAAGCCCTTCTGCAACCGCCATGCACCGAATCTTGGGTTGATTTGACTAGAACAGCCTCTGCCAACAAATCAGCCCCTGCCAGCGCAGCACGCTGGCTGAAGCCAAAAGCAACTGGAGGGCACTTTGGGACCAACTATTCTCCAAGCCTTGTTGCCAGTGGCAATTTCGCACCTGAGCAGAAGTGTGATGAACTGTGGCTGCAGAGGCTACAATACATGTACATGATAGCACGCCTCTCCAGGGGAGAGGGCAGAAGACAAGGGGAGGGCTGCCAAGCCACGTGGTTCAAAGTTGACACTACCAATGATCTATTTTCCTGTGCAGGAAGTGAAAGACTAACTGGCCCTTGGCAGCCTCTGCACAGCCTTCCCAGGCAATAAGTGTCACAGAATACTTTGCCCGCTGCCCATGAGCTGACTTAGATAGGTCTCAAGTCACCCACTGACTTAGAGAGGCTCTTCCACCTATATCCTAGGGCACCCAATGGACCACCAGCAGATCACATTACCTTCTGCCCACTCTGGAGAAGCCATATGCAGAAAGCTTCAGTGACTGCTGACAGCTATTAGATCATGAAGGCAGTTGCCAGGGTCATTTCCATTCTGCTCTTAGAGCACAAGGCAATGAGGCGGCTATGGGTAGAGTCTTAACCCATATTTGCTTATTCAGCTGGTTGGTTTAAAGCCCTAACTGGACATTCAGGACATTTAGCCACTCCTACGCTGACAAGAATGGTTAACTTTTAACCCATTGTTTGATGTGGGAGAGACAGATGCAGAAACAGCAGCACATTTGCAAAAAGCAAATTTGTTCAATGCAACAAGAATGAACTTTATGGGACCAACCCCTTGCAATAGTTCAATCTTTTGCACTTAAATCACACTTAACACAATACCTCTCCATGTAAATAATCTTCCCAGTCAATTTCAGCTATTGCCAAATAGTTCTGATAGGAAACTTTTGCCCTCCCGCCATGTTATTATCTTAAGAGGTCTTTTTGTTTTAATGCCTGGAGGCGGTTGGAGGATGGATGGCGGCTAACAGATTGAGGTTGAATCCTGACAAGACAGAAGTACTGTTTTGGGGGAACAGGGGGCGGGCGGGTGTGGGGGACTCCCTGGTCCTGAATGGGGTTACTGTGCCCCTGAAGGACCAGGTGCGCAGCCTGGGAGTCATTTTGGACTCACAGCTGTCCATGGAGGCGCAGATCAATTCTGTATCCAGGGCAGCTGTCTACCAGCTCCATCTGGTACACAGGCTGAGACCCTACCTGCCCGCAGACTGTCTCGCAAGAGTGGTGCATGCTCTAGTTATCTCCCGCTTGGACTACTGCAATGCGCTCTACGTGGGGCTACCTTTGAAGGTGACCCGGAAACTGCAATTAATCCAGAATGCGGCGGCTATACTGGTGACTGGGAGTGGCCGCTGGGACCACATAACACCGGTCCTGAGAGATCTACATTGGCTCCCAGTACGTTTCCGAGCACAATTCAAAGTGTTGGTGCTGACCTTTAAAGCCCTAAACGGCCTCGGTCCTGTATACCTAAAGGAGCGTCTCCACCCCCATCGTTCAGCCCGGACACTGAGATCCAGCGCCGAGGGCCTTCTGGCGGTTCCCTCATTGCAAGAAGTGAGGTTACAGGGAACCAGGCAGAGGGCCTTCTCGGTAGTGGCGCCCTCCCTGTGGAACGCCCTTCCAGCAGATGTCAAGGAAATAAGCAGCTATCCTATTTTTAAAAGACATCTTAAGGCAGCCCTGTTTAGGGAAGTTTTTAATATTTAATGCTGTATTGTTTTAACATTTGACTGGAAACCGCCCAGAGTGGCTGAGGAAACTCGGCCAGATGGGCGGGGTAAAAATAATAAATAATTATTATTATAATAATACTGTACTTTGGTTTCTCCTGACCTTGTATCCTGCATGGTCAAGTTTCCGTTTCACTTTCTGCTTGCTAAAAGTGTGTACCCTCCAAATTCCCTTATATATGCATATGCAGTTCCTTGGAGTATCACAGAAGCTAGCCATTTAACTTTTAAGTCATAACCAGCCTCTAATTTTTATTTTCCATATTGTTTTGTTAATGAATACAACTTGACATTTTAAAACCCAGCAGAGCTAAGCGTTGTTCATGCTACAGTTGAACTCTCTGCAATCTCTCTTACACACACCCTGCCCAAAATTTTATTTACACTCTTCCCCTACCCTTCTACTGCCCACCATGAGTACCTTTCAATTGTCTCAAACATTTTGTTCGGTTGTTTATAACCCACCGCAACATCCTGGCATGTTTATAATTCTGCATCACCCAAAGCTGCAAAGCATATGTTTCAGTCCACATCTGAGCCCATGGAAGGCCCATGGGAAAACCTGCTTCTTTTCTAGCCCTTGAATGCTGCTGCACATTCTCTCAAACTTTCCAGCTACATTAGACACTCAACCCTCCCTCCTCTGCTCTTTCCTTGAAGCCATAAGAAGTGCAAGGGAGCTGCAGCCATCAGCCACTGCTCCCTCCACCCTCATCACACACCTGCCCCCAAAGCAAGAGAGTTAGATCATTCCAACAATCACCCATTCACCTTTGTTTTGTTGTTTGTTCCAATTATTGTCCCAGGAGGAAGAGCTCTGCTAGCAAGCAAATAATTTCTCTTCTGGTTTAGGAGATGGCCATTACGTCTGCTTTAATTACTCAAAATAAGTACCAGGGAGAGAGATCTTGAAGCGTCAGTGTGCAAAGAGACAGTTACATCTGCTTAGCTACCCCAATCCATTATCTTCCCCCCAACACAATCATCTATGACTTCTGCTTCCTGTTAGGTTAGGTAGGTGATTAGATTAGCAGACATTTCTCCCATTTAAAAACTCACTTTATTTGATGCATACTCCCCAAACCTATTTCCATCTTATAATTGAAGAACTTTACCTCACCAGTGATTTTCCTTATCCTTCAGTGTTCATAAGATATTTCTTTATTGTCATTGTACAAATTCAATACAATGAAATTGGATGCTTTCCCATAAAAACAACACAAAACATTACTTGTGCAGCAATTGATATAGCATAGATTTGAATGCTCGAAAATATTTCAATTGTTTCCCTTGAAACAGTCCTTCAGCTGGTGAGTAGCACATTCATGCCAGATTTTAACAGTCCTTGTTATAGTGAGAGCCCGGGCCGTTTCCTGAGGGGATGTATGCTGGTACAGGAACAAAGACCTATGGTCGGTTTAGTTCAAATGTGGGAGCTGTAACCATATTTTATATTCAGATAGACCTTTCCAGTGAACACAGTTTTAAGTTCAGCATGGTTGAAATCTCCAGCAATGATGTTCACAGTAGTCTTGCTGGCTGCTGATAAAGCCTGGCAGCCCCACCTTTGCTTCCTCTCTCTGCGTCGCCTTCGCCTCCTCCTAAGGGGATAGTAATCCATGGAGAGCTTCGTACTTTAATGCTTTAATACTTTCATGAACTGCCCTTCCTTTGCACACTTCTATAGCAACATCCTTTCACTAGCAAATGGTCCGTACACCTTGCCCTAAAGGGTTTTATTCATTCATCTCAATCCCAAAAAGGCTTTGCCTTTCCTCTAGACCAGGGGTCAGCAAACTTTCAGCAGGGGGCCGGTCCACTGTCCCTCAGACCTTCTGGGGGGCCAGACTATATTTTTTTTGGGGGGGTAGGAAATGAACGAATTCCTATGCCCCACAAATAACCCAGAGATGCAGTTTAAATAAAAGCACACATTCTACTCATGTAAAAACACACTGATTCCCGGAACGTCTGTGGGCCGGATTTAGAAGGCGATTGGGCTGGATTCGACCCCCGGGCCTTAGTTTGCCTACCCATGCTCTAGACTAGCCCATTTCTGCATCTCTCAGCCATCTATCTAAAAGCCGCTAGCTCACCTGGATTCCCCCACCCCCATTTTTTTTACTTTCTCTATTTCCTGTGGGATTTTTCCTGGAAGGGTTGCCTCTTTCCCAGAGAGGAGTTAATCCAAGGTGGGGAGGCTATTTCTGTTGAGTACAAAGCCTTAATACAAACTTTTTTCCTCCATTTTAGAGACAGGCTCCTTTACATGTATACTGTGACAGAGGGGGAGAAAGGGACCCCTTTGTCCACTGTCAACTACATGGGAACCTATGAACAGTGAGACAGTTGAAGGCATTTGTTCTTCCAATAACCAGCTGAGAGAGATTTGGTTCAGTTTGCCTTTCCTGCGAAAAGGCAGCCTCAATTTCATTATATCTTTTAAATGGATTCATCCAGCAATACCAAGGGAAAGCCTATTCACTCTCACAAAGAAGCACAGGGTGGGGCTGTGTGTTCATACGAGATGGTAGCTCATCACCACTGCAAATCCCTCCCTTAACAAAGGAAAGGGCCTGCACATCTTAGGAATTGGTCCCTCCTGGTTTCATGCGAGACGTTTTGGGGATGGGAGCCACTTCCCCCTGTGGCCCCTGACATTATGGAGGCTTTGTGTTTTTGTTTGTTTATATATAATATAAACCTCGCTTTTTCAGTACCGACGTCTTTAATGCACTTGTAGCCTTAGCTCGACTTCAATCAGCTTGGTGGGGGGAAAAACCCTTTCACATCATGCTTTTTAAAAAAGAAAAATTGCCCTGCTTACTGCACCCAGAGAAAGTGCAACAGCAAGAATAGCCACCAACGGGTACAGCAAATGCAGTGTGCAGCTCCCCTCTCCGAGGGTGACGAGTTGGTCGGAGAGGGAGAGCGGACGGGGCTAACACAGCAGATTCTGCCACGAAGGCTTCACGCCCAGAGAAGAACCTGGGATCCAGCTCCCAGTCTTCCCTTTGGCCGGGAGGATCCATTCAAAAACTGCCCAGCCTAACAAAAAAAGCCAACACCCCGCCCCGCCCCTCCAGATCAGGGCTGTTCGCTCGGTCCGCTTTGCACCTGCCAGCGCCATGTGCACCGGAGCCCCCCCCCGCCCCCGCTTTCCCCAAAGCAGCTGACCCCCAGCACGTGGGAAACCGGGGGAAGAGAAGAGAAGCAACCCGCCCTGCCCAGCCGTGGGGGGAGAGGAGAGCCGCCCAGACCCTCTCCGCTCCGCGCGCAGTTCCCCAAGCTCCGGCCAGGGGCCGCCCGCCGCCGGAACTCCCGGCGCCCCCTCGACGGCTGTTACCTCGCTCGCGGCGCGCCGAGAAGCCGAGCCAACCGTTCCTCGGCCGCTGCAGCAAGCGAAGGAGCCCCGGGGGGCTTTTGTCTCCGTGCAGGGGATCCTGCCGGGCGTCGCTGCTGCTACTGCCGGTGCTGCTGCTGCTGCCGGCGGCGGCGGCGCCTGCCCTGGGCTTGTGTGGCCGGAGGGCGCGAAGGAAGGCGGGAGGGGAGGCGGCGGCGGCAGCGCCAGAGACGCACAAAGTAGGCATGGGGGAAAGGGGTGGGGCGGGAGGGAGAGCAGAAATGCCCCTCTCAATTACCTGGCCAGCCAATGGCAGCGCCGGTTGGGGTTTGGAAGGGATGATGTCACTCTCGGGGGGAGAGGCTGGCGCTGCGCGGATCAATTGTGTCTTCGGCTGCGCCGCCGGCAGCTATTATGGCCCCCGCCCCGCCCCCGCCCATGTGGCAGCTGGTTAATAGTAATTCAGCCGCGGGGGGGAGAGCGTTAACCCTCCGCCTGCCGGAGCCTGCCACTGTTAGAAGAGGGGACACGGGGCTGGTTCACACGTGCGCGCGGATATACCCCACTCTTGACCTGGCGCGGGGTACTGAACGTGTGAACTGGTTTTACTGAAAAGAGTTGTTCGAGCAGGGGCCGACCCAGAGTGGCAGGATCCTGCCTGGGTCAAGGGGGCCCTTAGTGGGCACCTCCTGGCAGACCGGGCTGGCCCGCCCACCCAATCCCCAAGCAGGCGCACTGTCTGGCAGTGGTTCTGACAGGAGCAGCAGCCAGGCCTGCACAACTTTACTTGCCTGCGTTGCCCTTTCACGTTTCCGCACCATGAGGATATTCCGCAGCAATATCTGGAGGGCCACATCTCCCCATCCATCATCTGTGAAACAAAAATTTGTTCCAGTTCCTCAGACAGTGATCTCATCCAAAAGATTTGCCTCAGGCGTTCTAAAAATTATAATATCCGCAGAATGAAGAGACAGAATTGGCAAGGCTGGAGTGATCTACTACAGGACGGACCCAGAAGAAATAGCAACTGAACACAACATTTTGTCAAAGGAACCAGCCCAAACTGCCCCTTTAAAAAAGCCCAACAATTTTGGTGGTTTCCTCAACAACTTTTGGGGTGTCCTGGTTTTTACTTTTTGAAATATGGTAACCCTATCATATGGTATCAGCTGCCAACAATGCCTTCCTAGTGTCCTTATAGGACAAATAAGCAAGGACCCACACTTAAGAATAAATGGGCACAATGCTTACATATTTTTTTTTAAAGGCAGCATAAGCTAGTGGGAAGAGGGACCCAGGTGGCGCTGTGGGTTAAACCACAGAGCCTAGGGCTTGCTGATCAGAAGGTCGGCAGTTCGAATCCCTGCGACGGGGTGAGCTCCCGTTGCTCGGTCCCAGCTCCTGCCCACCTAGCAGTTCGAAAGCACGTCAAAGTGCAAGTAGATAAATAGGAACCGCTCTGGGGGGAAGGTAAACGGCGTTTCCATGCGCTGCTCTGGTTTGCCAGAAGCGGCTTTGTCATACTGGCCACATGACCTGGAAGCTGTACGCCGGCTCTCGGCCAATAAAGCGAGATGAGCGCCGCAACCCTAGAGTCGGACACGACTGGACCTAATGGTCAGGGGTCCCTTTACCTTTTTAAGCTAGTGGGAAGATATTTCATTTTCTCAGGACACACTGCTGCCAACCTGAAAGTCACCAGCATTTAACAACAGCAAAAACTTTTACGAGGACTCCAGTGTGAAATTGCTGGATTAGAATTTATCCGTAAGTTTGATCCTATGCATTCAGATGAGGAATTTCTGTCTCATGATCTCTTGTATTTCATGACCTTTTATTCACAATTGTTTTCTCTATAGCCATGTATCTGAATATATGTTTGATGAACTGGGCTCTAGTCCACCAAGCCTTATGCTGCAATAAATTGGAGACTCTGGTTGTTGTTCTTTGCTTTGCTTTGTTTTGTTTTTAATCAACATGCCATCAGCCTATGTGCTTTGTGGCAGCAGAGTCCAAGTGGCTTACAGACCCTGCTATATTTTACATCATGCCACTTCTGAGGGCTGCTTTCCAAAATCAGCTGAAAACACAACACTTAATAGCACTATATTATCTAGCACTGCCCACCCCATGCCCAGCATCTTTCTTTCATGTTTGCTCAGAAGTAATCCCTGCAACTTGCCTTAGGGCCTTCTTCGCAGCATGCAGCCCGATGGTGGACAAACTAATTTGGATTTTATTTGCTGACTGCAGCTCCTGGGTTAGATGCTGCATGGTCCGTTGCAGAAAGGCCTGATGATGAAGTGGTCTCCATCCTTCCTTAGCTGACAAGGAGTAGTGAGGATTATTATGGGAAGAGTTGTCCTGGCCTTCAGAGTGAAAACTTGCTTCTGGCACCTAATTCCAGAGGTGGGTGCTTCTTGCTTGCCTCTAATCTTCTCTATGTTTTTTTAATTTTTTGTTTACTTTAGGAGTGAAAAAGCTGAATCTCAATACTAGGGGAAGAGCAGGGCTAGCCCAAATCATTTTGCTGCCTCCAGCAAAGGGCAAAATAGTGCCCCCTCCCCTTCCCACGTACAGAATTCAACAGGACTGGAGACGAACCTGAGCTCATCAACACTCATAATTGCTGTGTGTGTTGGCTCTTTCTGCATCCAGAATCTCTCCTTCACTGTCAGCCGTGCTCATTAATCACCACCACCCTGAAGTCCCTTCATTAGTCCCCCAGAACTTAGCCTGGATCAGAGTTGTCTTATGTAATAATTGTTTAATTTTATAAAAACCAAACAAAGATTTACATATATGCATGTATCTGCAAAATATAAAACCACTGAACCTTTTCATTTTAATACATAGATCTCTTTAAAATAAAGCCCACCATTCATTAGATGAATTGGGAGAAACAGCAGAGGAGGAGAAGAACTGGAAAGCACTTTGCACAATGAAAATAGCTCTAATATGATTATTTAAGAAAAATCACAACAATAATAATGGATAAGGAGAGAGACATTCATCACATATGGCTGCTATACCTGGTTAATTCTTTATAGGCCATATGGAGGTTCCACCACTCTACCCTAACCAGGCACCAGGGCCTGAATCAGAGATTTCTGCATGCACCAGGAAGTTACACATGTGCTGCTGTGCTTAAAAATGCACACACCCATTCCCCCTAGTGACATGGTTAGTGCTCCTCCAGTCACTAATTTTTGTGGGGGGAAGAGGGACACTATTCATCACCTTCTCTGCCTCCCCTCCAATCCCGCTCCCCAAGGATCAGCATAGGTAGAGCTGGCAATGTGTTCAGCTGTACGCTCTTATGCAGGCTGGATCAGATCATTTCACTCCTACTCCAGCCATTACACTCCAGTAAGGGAGATCAATGAACAGCAACCTCTTTCCACTCACAGATTGAAGTCTTTAATGAGCCAAAGAGCTTTGAGATTGAGATGAGGGACGGTAATAACACTCGGAATTGTTGATTACCGTTTTGATTACTGATTTGCAACTGTCCCAAATCCCACCATTTATTCTATGTGTTTTCAGCTTGGGAAAAGGTGGCATAGATTATATAGTGCAGTCCAGTGAAGCAGCCAGCTGTTGCAGACTTAAGCGCTCTCTCTTGTGTTTGCCAAGTTGCATAGCATTAAGAGTTTTGGAGGAGGTAGGCTGTATGCCGAGGCCCTTCTAACCCCTGTACCCAGCAAGTGTTGAAATCTAATCAGGGATTCTAATTCCTGGAAAAGCTAGGCTAGCTTCCTGGTGAGGTGACAGACTAGGTACTGGGCTACTGATGGAACAGAAGTGGCTCAGCACCAGAGGGCAAATGGGTGGGCTTCCTCCCTCCACTGGCTGGAAGTTAGAGAGATTAGGGTCAGAGTTGAGACTGAAGTTATGTGAGTAAGAAGCAAGGCAGCAGGCTGGCAAGGCAGAGGGTCAGAGTGATGCCTGATTTCTCTTGCAATCCAAGGCTGTGGCTATGGGAGAAGCAAGACCCTTTTTGAGGTGTTAATGCTGTGAACCCCTCCATCGTAGGCTCGGGTTGTATAGAAGTGTAAATCAACTATATATCATAAATGCACCATAGCCTCTGCTGTGCCACACTCCAAGGAAACCGAACCCTGGGTAAGTGTCACGGGGAGATTAGCGTGGTGTACAACAACATAATGGAAAGACTTCTAGGCTTAAGCAGGGAGCAAACCATTGTTGGAAACCGGAAAAATGAACTCTACCCTCCTAACCCGTCTGTCTCTCTCTCTCTCTCTCTCTCTCTCTCCAGTTTCAATGGACTTGTGCTGCAGTGCATACAATGAACTATTATTATTATTATTAGCGTATTTTCATGACATCTTTTAGGGATCTGGCTTCTGGTTCTGGCCCCATAAGATACCTCTTTTTAAACATTTAAAAACAGAAAATCCATAACCCCAAAGGTGACACTTCTCACAGATTTTGTGTGACAGAAAGAGTCAATGAATATGCTAATTCCAGAAGACAAGAATTGGATTGTCATTGTTTGAGGAGACATAGCTAAATTACTTTACCCCTCTCCTATTTGTAAAAGCAAGAGGTTTTGATCTCTTACTCTAAAAACCACATTCCATGCATGGTTCAGGCAGCTAACCTGGCTTTTACAGAGAAGGTGGCCTCTAGATGGCAGTAAAGCCACACTGCTGTAAGATCTCCACTCCTGCCCTACAGGCACTGTGACCCAAGGTAAGTCTCTTTCCAATTCTTGAAGCTTGTTGTACAGTTACAAACTCCTCTCTGAAACCCAGGACAGCTGGTGTCAGTCCGGCTAGCAAATACAAGGGCAAGTGGTCTGACTCTGTGTATAGGAGCTTCTGGCGTTCATTTGTATCCTTAAAATGAGATTTTAACCGGTGCAGAACAATGCCAGCATCATCTGTATCTTACCATCTTTCTGTTAACATGAGCATTAATGGCATATTTCTTATTCTACCCCCTTGCAAAATAATGACATATTGCTAACCTATTCATTTTGGGACCTACTAAAATCCAAATATCTTCAGGGGATGTCATATACTGGTGATTTTCATGTTTTGTTTTTATATCCTTGTAGGGTTATTGGAGTGGATAGCATTTAGCATTCACCTTTGGTGAATTTGGTTTTAATGTTTTCAGATCAGCATCCCTATCAAAAGCAGATCTAGGAGAGCACAACCAGTTCGATGGCGCCAGCGGTGGGGGGCGGGCGGATCCTGACAGCTTAAATTTGAGACACCAAGATCCGCCACTGTTCCCATTTACTGTAAATCAGCTCATGTTGATTCCCTATAGCAGTGGTTTTCAACCAGTGTGCCGTGGCACCCTGGGGTGCCTTGAATGATGGTCAGGGGTGCCGCAGGCAACACTGGCCTCTGCCCCTCTTTCCTTCCCTCCCTCCTGTGATGCCCTCTTGTGTCTCTGCCTCCCAAAGGCTTGCACAGCTGTTTGTTGCAGCAGCCCTGGCTAAAAGCTCCCCAGGCAAATGGTGCCTCTGGGAGGCACCTCTCTTTGGGGGAGGGGGGCAGCTCAGAGACCAGGGACAGCAGCAGCAGCAGCAGCCCAGAGGACTCCGAAGGAGACGGGAGAGGAGAGCAGGCTGAGGGAACCCTCCACAAGGGAGGGTGTTCGAAAAAGTGTGAGAGCTGCCAGCTCTGCAAGCAAGGGGTGACGTAACTGGGCTCCTGAGCCCCACAGGGGAGCCGCAGAAAGAATGTAGTTGGTCAAGGAAGCCGTGGACTCAAAAAGGTTGAAAACCTCTGACCTATAGTATTTGAAATCCCGTCTCCCACCATTCAGTCTTAGTCAGATCTAATATGTATATGCATAGTCTTCTATTGCTCCATTGAAGTGTCTGGTAAAAATGGTAGAATGGCAGTGGGCTGAGACTGTTTAAAGCAACACTGAGGGCGAACTATATAAAACCTATTGCATTCCCCATATCTACTAAATTGGTTCACCTGTAAAAAGAAACCATTAAGACATTTGGCACAACTGGTTCTTGATAAATATATGTCAGCTGCTAATAATGAGGATGTGATAAATATGGTTACTAGTATCTCATGAAGAAGCCTTGTGCATGTTTACTCAGAAGTAAGACCCAATCAGTTCAGTGAGCTGAACTCTCAAGAAAATGTGCATAGGATTGTAGCCTTAAAATCACAACTGAGAGCCCAAGAATACATTTGGAAAATAACAAGAGACCCTCAGTTCCAACTAAAGTCAGGTCCTGCTGGTTTTACAAATCCAATTTCCTCCAACATTGGGAAGAAAGGATTTCAAGGGCGATGGCTGCAGAAATGGAAAGCAACCAAGGTTCATAAGACCACATCAGTTACCTATCACACACCCCTTGAACATTTTATATCAAGCCCTTTTGTTATGATTTTCCTACACCAAAACCTCTGAGAAGACAGAAAGAGGCACAAACACCAGAATGAAATGACAGACATTTCATTCTAGCAACTTTTAAGATCCAAGAGGGAGAGTGGAATCAAAGCTCTGCTTACAAGATGCAAAGCAAGGAAGGCTTCATTATGAAGCTAAATAGCCGACACTCCAAACCAGCGTCGAAGCTATAATATTTATGCAAAAAAAAGGTAAATAAAATAAAATCTCCTTATTTGTAGCAAAGCCTACTTTGCTGCGCTCATAAATATAGTTTTCCCCAACAGGACAAGAAAGACTTAACAGTTTAATATCTGTTCCAACATTGCACCCTATTCTCTGACGATCCCTGTTGCTGCTCACCAGGAACATATAGGGAACATGATTAATTATTATTATTATTTAAAAGTGCTTCAATAAATCTAGGAGGAGATGCTATTTAAGCTTAGCCATGGTGTGACAGATTTGCTGGAGAGGGGGACTGCCTTTTACAAATGACTGTTCCGGAAATCAACATGTTTTAGTCTGGAGGCAGATGCTGATTTTCAAAGGAAGAAAGTGATTTGAGAAAGGCACTATTTCCAATAGTGAGCATACATGTTTCCCTTCTGCTACCATCACATCTGGATAAACAGGGTCTGCAGGCTTTTTAAATAACAAAGAAAACCTCCGTCAACTCTCAGCCCTCCCTCTTTTTTTTGGGGGGAGGGGTCTGCTTCTAGTCTGCAATGTATGTGTTTACTCTGATTTTCCCCACATTTTGTTTTAAAAAAAAAATTCCCCCAATCCAAGTTTGAATAGCAGTTTGGCAACATGCAGAAGGATGAGCTGGGAAACAGCACAAACTGGAGAAAGAAGCCAACTGTGCATGGATAATGCCCTTCCCTTTCTGCATTGTCGTTGCCAACAGGTTTCTCTCTCCAGGAAACCATCTCACCACCAGGGTGCGCTGTGAGCAGGAGGCAAGGCAGCCCTTCAGTTCAAAGGAGGACAGACTGGGAAGCAAAGGTTTCCAACTGAGGCAGACAAGGAAGGAATTAGAAGCACAGGTGCAAACAGCAGGCAGTGAAGGGGGAGCAGGTCCCTGTCAACTCTTGTTTGGCCATTTTCTCAATAATTCACATGGTTAAAAAAGCAACAACAGCAGCAGATGGCATGGGAGAGTGTCAGCAATCGCCTAACCTCTGGGTAGCTGAGTTGCTTCTGCTTACCTGGAAGGGGAGGGGCGAGGCAGCGAGGAGGTCAGCACAGTGCAAACACACCAGGAGTGCCGGTCTGCCTCTGCCACTGCGTTTGCACCATGGTGACCTCCCCACTGCCTTGTTGTCCCTCCACCCATAGTAGCAACCCAGTTGCCTGGAGGTCAAGTAAGCACCGCCACTCCACCATGCCTTCCTCTACTGACTATTCCAGTTGCAGGAATAATTTGAACTCTGTACCGAAACTCTTCCTAATTCAGTATTTGTGGGGCTGTCTTGAGGTTGCATTGCCACATTTTAATCTAAAAAGGACCATAGGATCTTAGGGAGGCATCCAGGGCAGATCTGGCTCCCCCTCACCCCAACCCAGTCCAGCTGTGGGTTATCTGCCTTGCGTTCTCCTCTGCTCTTTCCAGTCAAAGGACCTTAAGGATATCAGAGCTGTCCATCTTGGGATTTGGCAACTCAAACCAGAGAATTTACAGCTATCCCTAGTGGGCAAGGGCTGTGCTTCCTCCTTCCTTCCAGCACTGTGACCAAAAGCGTGGACTGTGGAGCCCTAAAGGTGGCTGCGATGGGTGGCAAACTCTTTGTTTGACTCTCCCATTTTGTTGCCCAAGGCCCAGTTCCAGCCTGAGCCTGGCTGGGCTGAGTGGAGAGATTGAACCCAGCGACATGAGATCCATTCCTCAAATCACTGGATCTCCAGACTCCCAGGCACAGCACAATGTAATCAACCCATATACTGAGGAACTAGTGCACCTCCAAAATCCATGTTGCCTTTCCTAATTTTAGTCGTATTTGCATTCATGGAAGCAGGGCAAGTTTAGGATGTCCTGTTTTCTCCCGACATCAGGCAGAGGGGCCTCAAGTCCATAGGGGTGATCCAGAGTCACTGGAGATGGGTTGACTCGGTTCCCGAGGGTAGCGGGCTCCATCACTCCAGGAATTTGTGAATATCCCCATTGAGCTGGTACCGGGGCCCCATGGCAGGTTCGCTGAGGAGCGGGCAATGAGCCGGGCCGCACTGGCAAGTGTGGATCATCATGACGTTCTTGGAGAAGGAGCTCCCATCCGGGCAATGGAAGGGCACGCTGAGGGTGCGAGTGCGCAGAGGGACGCAGCAGCGGCCATCCAAGCAGGACCCGCAGTAGCTGGGCTGGTAACGGCGTGGGCTCTTGCAGCCGGCGTAGCTGAACCTCACAGGCTCACGCACTTTGTGTGTCCGCAAGCACTTCTTGCCCTTCTGAAAAGAGGAGAGGAAAGTATTTGCACCGCGTGCAAAAGAAAACGGCCCAGGAAAGCTGTATGCACACAAAGCATACAGCTGGAGAACCTAGAGCCATGGAATAGAATAATAGAATTGTAGAGTTGGAAGGGAATATGGGACAGTTGCAGGAATATGCAGCTGTCGCATATGGGGAGTCAAACCTGCAAACCTGGCATTATCAGCACCACACTGTAACCAGCTGAGCTATTCTTCTTTCTAGTAAACAAGCACAGTCACCTCTTAGCCCCACAGGCACCATTCCTGTAATGTAAGCCTGGAGCAGAACATCTCACCATCTTGGGCCCTAATCCCTCCTGTTAGGCTCTCCCATTCTCCAAAACGTTCCATTTTCAACGGTTGGGAGTGCAGGCAGACTCAGCTCTCGTGTCCCAGATGCTGGGCTTCTGTGGTAAGCAGTGCCCTCCCCTATTTCCCGCTCGCCCTCTTCCCGCCTTCCCAACCCTCACCTTTAGTTTGGAAAAATCAGGTTTCCCGCAAGGCCTGATCTGACACAGCCGGGTCTCTTTGATCAGTTTGCACTTCGGGTTGTCGCTGGTGACGCGGGTGGAGATGCCGAAGCCGCAGCTCTTGGAGCACGGCGACCAGTCCGTAGTCTGAGCCAAGCACTTGTGCTGTTGCTTTGCCACGTGGCTTTGGAAGAATGGCCTCCACACTGGGGAAGAGAAGGGAATCCCAGTTACTGCACTGTCATTCTGAACCCAAAGGGAACGGTGAGCAATGTACTGCCAGCCGCTGCACACATTGGCCAAGCATAAAATGAGATTGAAAGGGATTAAGTTCCTTAACAGATGTGGAACACATCTGTTCTGTTCTCTGGATGTTACTAGACCACAGTTCCAAATCATCCCCAGCTACTGGCCATGCTGGCTGGGAATGATGGGAGTTGGTGTCCAGCAGCACCTGGGGAGCCACAGGTTCCCTGTATCTTCCACAAACGGAAGGCAGGCATTGATGGACAACAGCAGAAGGCAATTGTCTCCTTGTCCTGTTGATGAGCTTCCCAGAGGCATCTAGCGGGCCATCATGCTGAGTCAAGATGACTCAGCAGGATTCTTCATAAGCCTCCATGGCAGCCAAACGATTCAAAATGGCAACTACAGAAAGAGGCAAGGCCACATGTTGGGTAGGAAACACGGGAAATAAGTTTGTAGGGGGGAAATGGAGGGAAGAGGGTGTGGAGGGGGGATGTGGAGGCTGCTCGGGACTCTGGCAACCGAGAACCCATCAACTACATTTAGACTAAACTGGCATCTGTAGAATAAATTCCTAGTAGGTGCAAACCCTTGTCTTCTGGAAAGGGAATGCCTGCATTCCTCTTTTGTCATGAAACCACAAAACAAAATATGCAGGAGTAGTGGCATCCCAACCGACCATCACTTGGGAGCAAGAGTGATACAGGAGATTGTGTGAACAATCCCTCTCAGGCAGATTTAATGCTTTTCGGTCCCTCTGTTATGCAGCCACTGCCATGCTTGGCCGAAATAGCAACTGGGAACCAAAGCAAATGCAAGTGAAGGATCACATTTCCTGCCCCTCGGGAGCATCAGATATAGATCCTGAAAGGGCAAAGGACGACTCCCACTCTTACCCCTATTTATGTTCTGTGTCTCCACCCTGTTTAGATGCCGCTTCCACGCAACACCATGCCAGCTTTCCATTTCCCGCCCTTGGAGCAAAACTGTTATAAACTTGGCCAGCTGCATCTTATGCACTTCTTCTCGAGGCGCAACCTTTCCCTGAGTGCCTTGGTGCACAGACCGCATGAGGCTCAAGCAGTAGGAAGTGAAGACACCAAGATACTTGTAGGGAGTAGGAAATGTCAATATTCCAAGTAGAGAGTTAGTAGCAAAGCCACTAGATTGCTGTCCACAGAGAAGGTAGCTACATCGCCACTAGCTTGTGTGAGATACGGACCTAGAAATTGATAGCGCAAGGCGGTTTCATGGGTGAGATGGTGTCCCAAAGCGGTTTAAGGAGCAGCTTCTCATCAAAGAGCAATGCCACACAGTAAGCAGATGACTTTTAAGCCTCGCAATGCGGCCTGCTAATAAACATCCTGGTATGACATCCTACAGTACATCATCCTACAAGGGAATGCCTCTGACAGATGCAGTCTCACTAGCAATGGCTGGAAACTTCATCTTCCTTTGCTACTCCGTTTCCCATGGGGCAGATGCAACACACTGCTGCACAGCTCATAAAGCATGGCGGTCTTTTTGGTCCAAAGGTGCCTATCGTTCTAAGCTGGGGTGGGGGTGGGGGTGGAGAATCCCTACAGCCATAAATCACCTCATTACTACCTATATTCAGGTCTCCAAAGCAATTGTTTAAATGGTGATGCACACCAAATTTAGCAAGAACCACAAATATAGTGCCCAAGACTATCCCCACGCAGACTCTCTATTCCTATGCAAGCATTAGAGCATAGCTGTCAACCTTTCCCTTTTCTCGTGAGGAATCCTATTCGGAATAAGGGAATTTCCTGCAAAAAAAAAAGGGAAAAGTTGACAGCTATGCATTAGAGTGACTTAATACGATGGAAAACATCCCTTATAAAGGGAGGCCTTCCATTCTAAGGATTTCCAAAGGAGCAGCCATGTTAGTCTGTTGTTGCAAAAGAAACCCAGGTGGACTCCAGTCTCGCCATGCATTAGCAGGAGGGCCGCATTCCCATCTGGACAAGCTTCAAGCGTTCACAAGCCAGGGGTGCAGGGGTGTAGCAAGGGGGACGATGGGAGCGGGTCGCCCCGGGTTCCACCCCAGAGGGGGGTGACACTTTAAAAAAAAACTTTTAAAAAATTTTTTTTTTAACTTTTTAACTTTATTGGAAAAAAGAGATAATAGACACACACACACACAACCCCCCACCTCACAAAGTGGCACCATCAGAGGGGGGTGGCACTTCTTTATTTTTTTTATTTTTTATTTTTTTATATATATTTTTTAAATTAAATTTTAACTTTATTGAAAAAAAAGAGATAATAGACACACACACAAAAAACCCCCACACCTCGCAAAGTGGCACCATCATTTTTTGGGGGTGGGGGTGACTTGCTATGCCACTGGGTGCAGCTCTGCCAGTGCCCTGGCAAAGTGGTGGTGGTGGGGTGACAAAAAAAATTCCGCCCCGGGTACCACCTGGGCTGGCTACGCCTCTGCAGGGGTGGGTGGGGCAAGAGGCAAAGGGAGCTGAGCAATCAATGCAAATTTTAACTCATACACTAGTTTCTAGACTTGCTCACACGCTCCTCTCGGTCCATCCATGCAAGCTTGAGGCATTTTCAGAGACACACACCAGCCTGCCAGGAAGACTCAGGAAGTGTGCAAAGCCAGGCTAGCGAAGCAGTGGTGTCACCTGGGGATAGGGGGTGTGCTCGGTGAGGGGGTGTGGCCTAGGGAAAGTCCCAAGGGAGTGGGGGCGGGGTTTAGTCAGCCCTGGGGGCCTGAGCCTCCCCTTCCCTGCTGTAGTCCATGAAAGCTTATGCCACAACAGGTGTGTTAGGTCTTCAAGGTGCCACAAGCCTCTCGGTATAAATACAGGCAGAAGCTGAATAACATTCCTGCTCCTCCAATCGCAACAGCTCTGACCGCACCCCTCAGCCCTCACCTGGTAGGTTTTTCCAGTGTCCGCCTTTGCCCACATAGATGAGCTCGTTGTCACTGGAGTCGCCATTGGCGTTGTACTCAAAGGTGACCCCTCCGTACTTCTTGGGTCCTTTGCTGCACACAAACTTCTTGCAGCACTGGCCAGGCACCTTCAGGAGTTTGGGGCTGGGGCAGCCCAGGGAGGCCAGGGGCAGCTCTAGCGGGCAGAGTGGCTGGCAACCCACAGCCCCGTCGATGCAAGTGCACTGGTGTTTGCAGCTGGGCTGGAAATTCTCCCCGTTCTGGTAGATGCGGCCGTTGTATTCGCAGGTCCGGCCTTCTTGCTTTGCTGAGGAAAGGTAGAAAGGTATGTGTTATTCAGTTTCAGAAGTTGGATTAAAAATGAAAAAAAGTGATGCTGACTGTAAGAGAGGACCCAGCTACAGGCATCTGGATCGGTTTCAAGAAGTCATTGTGGAATTGCACGGGGGCAACACTTTCAGAGATCCTTTGAAATAAGTGCCAATGGGCAAATGGTCCCTGAGATTCATCCCAGCAACACAAAATCTTCCATTCACCTAAACTGGTGTCTAGTTAGGGATTGGCAATCCATGGTTACCACAGAGCAATGATGGGAGACCAGATAATTTTTTAAAAATAGCCAAGAGGTGATGGGGTGGGGGAGGACTCTGAGATCACTTCCTGCTCCCCTCTACTCATCTGCAACTTCAGGCCAACCTGGGAGTGAGCTACATAACAGCAAGCCTCATCCCTGGAGTCTGTGGATGTGAAAAACAGAGCAGGACTTAACCTGCCAGCTTCGTAAGTAAGAGAAATACACTCCTCTGCAGAACTAGGTTTTTAGGGGGCGCGTCAACAAGAAGAGAGTGTTTGGAGCTTTAAATAGCCGTGTGAAAACAGGATGCAAAGAGCTCACATGGACCGAGATCGGGTTGCAAAGGCCTGAGCCACGCCTGGAGAGCCTCCTGCTCCATGCAGTGTGCTTCCCCCTGGCCCACAGAGATGTGCCCTTCACCTTACTCCCCTGCAACTATTTAGACAACTTTTCACTTGCTCCTTGCTCTCTTCTTAGCACGTGTGCTCCTGAACGAAGATCTTACTTCTCACACTTCCCAGCAAGGGGCAGTGCTCACACATACAGGGAAACAGGTGGTCCCAGACACAACCGTGACCCTGGTAAATATACAGAATTGAAGTAGTCTCGAGGAAGGATGGGGAAAGCATGCTTTCTCATGAGAACAGTGTTGCCCTCCAGCATCGCCTCCCAGCTCAGAGAGAGAGAAAGGTAACATGGAGCTTGCATACGTGGAGCCACAAGATGAATGCTAATACAGATCTGCTAGGACCTTCAATGTTTCCCAAAGCAAGTGTGCTCTTGTGTGAGCGTCATAAACCTAACTAGAAGGGAGCAAAATACCTGGTGTAGAAACTGCCAAGGAACTGCCACATCCATGAGAGAAGATAGAGGAGGGGAGCAACAGAGGTTCACCCTCCACCAAGTGGAGCCACAACTTAAGAGTCCCATCGTTGCCCAGCTGCCCTCAGAGATCTCTTTCACCCCTTATGTGCCTGCAAGGCCACACCAGTCTTCTCCAACCTGGCACTTCCAGATGTTCTAGACTACAGCTGGTGCTGATGGGAGCTGTGGTTCAAAACATCTGGAGGGCACTAGCTTGGCGAAGGCTGGATTACAAAGTCACTTCTCTCCAACTCCTCAGCTCATGCCATTTTAAAGCAAGCACACACACACAGAGGGAGGATAAAATACAGTCATAGGAACAAACAAGCACGAAAAAGCTGCACAAATATTTTGCTTGGGGCAACTCTCGCCTTACTTAGGTGACCGGCAACAGAAGTTGCCCCAAGCAAATTTTCCAAGAAGCACTGAAGGAAACCCTTGATCAAGAGACTGGCTTTCTCAAAATGCTTCAGGAACAAAAATATTTGCGCAACTGTCTCTCCACACACACTCCTGTCCAATGTTTTGTGCCTCTTCACACACAATTTCCATTAACCTTTCTATCGTCATGGCAATGCCACGATAGATTCCACAACTACATCCGTCACCAGAGGGAGGTTGGATAAGAGACAACGTATTTTGCTACATCTGCAAATTACCTTCACCAGCCCTCACGTTGGCTCTGCCCAACCCTTCCGGACTTTGATCCTCTTAAAAGAAAACATACCTGGGACACGGGGACCAGTCATCCCTGATATGACTTCCAAAGCAGAATACGTACATCAACAGGAAATCCTTTCCTAGTCTAGCCCCAACAGAGAACGTGCCTGACTAGGCTGGAGGAGAAGCCCTTGCTCCTTCCTCCTTCATTACATTAGGTGCCAGTTTGTGATTAGGCGCCAGTTTAGTGCATAACATGCCACTGCCCAACGTAGTTGGTTGCTGGTCAGCACCCAGCACACTGGCTACGAAATCAACTTAAAATTGCACTAATGATTTCAAAGCACTTTCTTGCAGAGTTCACATAAAATACACAAAAAAAAGGTAACCAGCATGCACAAAAAACACTCAATTGAACTTATCATCATGACCATCAACAGGATTAAGTAGCAGGAAGCATGGTTTATTTTGTATTTGTTTAAAGCATGCACTCTGGTCAATGACCGAAATAAATTGATTCATTCATTTAAAGCATTTATAAACCAGATAGAAACTTTTTTTTTAAAAAAATCTATTTAGTAGTAGCAACAGCAATATACTGTTTTTCTTTCACAGTGCAAGGTAGGTTTACAAAATGATTTCAAAAGTTATCATTTTAAGATCACTGATAAACCATGAGTCCAGCCAGCCTCACACAAACAAACAAACAAACAAACAAACAAACAAACAAACAGCTATAGAAAGGTCAAATCCCTTGAAGGACGGACGTCCCTCCTCCGCTCCGTCCTTTCGCCCCTCTTACCCCAACAGATGCCCCGATTCGCCGAGGGGTCGGCCCCAGAATTGCACTCCAGGCCCTTGTGGGGGTCGCAGGGCGAGAGCTGGTCGCAGTCCTCGTTGAGCTGCCGGGCGCACACTTGGCAGCAGCCGCAGTCGTCCAGCACCAGGCTGATTCCGGGGGGGCAGCGAGGCGGGCCGCCAGGGGGGCATCGGCACGTGGCGGGGCAGCGGGAGGCCACCTGCAACGAGAGAGGAATCCTAGAACTGGGAGGGACCACGAGAGTCATCCAGTCCAACCCCCTGCAATGCAAGGATCCTTTTTGCCCAACAGGGGGCTCAAATCTATGACCCTGAGATTAAAAGTCTACTGCTCTACCGACTGAACTATCCTAGGGAGGTAGGAAAGGCGGGAAGCTGGCCGAGAGAGGAGCACTCCGCGGGCAAGTTGGGGCACTGACGCTCCGGATCAGGGCCCTCCTACTCTCCTACAGCTTGCGGCGCTTGTGGGATATTTGGGGACGCGCGGATCTTAACCTTCGCCTGGCCGCCTGCTATGTATTTATTTTAAAGGCCACACCAAAATAGTTTCCTAGATGGCGCTACATGCCACGGAGTCCCGGCATTCTCGGCCTCCCCTGCCAACGTGCCCGTCCCCTCCATCCCAAATAAATCTCCGTAATAAAATCCCTGCCACCACCATCAAAGCAGCCCCGCCACAGAGGCACCGGGGCTAAAGCGGCAGCGGAGTTGCAGCTCCCAGGAGTCCACAGGGGCGGAAATTAAAAACGCACCTTAATGCTCGGTAAGGTTCTATTCCTGAGCTCGTCCACTCTGGGCAGGCTCGCCAGATTTAAGCATTAGAAAGTCTCTCGCACACCGGCCCGATTCCGAACCGCTTCGAGGCACAGAACACCTCCCAGGACCCGGGGATCAACCCCCATCCCCACCGCAACCGGCCGGGACGCGTGTGAATAAATGCGGCTCCGCGAGTGCAGTCGCGTTGGTGAGCCCGGGATCCGCCGGGAGAGCCAGCAGAGGGGGCCGGGGGGGGGCAGCTAGAAATTGGAATCCAGGGTTTAGCGAGCTCGCTAGCATTTGATGAAACACCCCCTCCCCAAATGATTCTCGCTGCCTGGTGCTTGGTCACCCCTGCCTGTTGTCATGGTAAACAACGTTGCGCGCACATTTCACTTGCCTAAGCGGAAGAGAAAGAGGTGGCTAAGCAAGAGCTACTCACCAGGGAGATACAGAGCAGGAAAGCAGCGCTAAACAGGACAGCCTGCCTCATTGCTGTCGGATGGGAGGAGACGCCAGAAAAGGGAGCAAAAATACCAAAGGAGATGAAATAAAATAAAATAAAATAAAACGACTAGAGAAACTAACTCTCGGGCGATCCGGAGGAGAGAGCCAGTGGATCGTAGAGCAGCTGCAAAATTGTCCCCAGGATCCTTCGGCTCTGTAAGCTCTCCGCACACTCGCACACCCCTTTTTGCGCAACTTTCAGTACCTACAAAGCAACTACGTTGTTTCTGTATTTATATTTCCCCGGGGCCCCTCCCACCTACCGGGCTGGGAGCCAATAGGAACCTCCTCGCCGGCCAATAGCAACGGTGGCGCACTTCCAAACATTCCAGGGGAGGGGCTTTGGAAAGGTGGGAGGGGCTGAATGAATAGAGTCATTCATAAAATTAGAAGGCTAGTGCATTCCGAGGCGATGCGCGCGTAGTCTCGCGCGGGCCAGGGTGTTCCGCTAAGCAGAGTAGCGCTTTTATGGAGACTGCTGAATAAGGCTCCTGCTCCCATAGGGCACATCAGTGCACAGGCATACCAGTATGAGGAGCAGCCGCGGCCACAGTCATTCCTGACATGCAAAAAAACAAATTAGAGCGAAGGAAAAAATCACGGGCGAAGGAAAATAAGCAGAAGGAAGCCAACGTTTGCTTGGCCAGCGCCAGCCTCTGATCTGACACAAGGGCAGATCAAAGGCCCACGAAACCAGAGAGAGACAAATGGGTGGGGGACCAGAATGTGGCTAAGCGCGTGATCCATTTACTTGGGAGTAAGCGCCTTTGAAATCAACGAGACTTCGGAGTGCGCGCACACAATATTCATCCTGCAATTGTAAAATCATTAAATTGTACCAAAATGCCATCATGATCAGAGGGGGCAACAAACACCACCAGATAAGGGCTGAGGAAGATAAAGTGAGGGGGGGGGATGCATCCTCTCCTTAGCCCCTTGGAGGAGGGATGGGATGTGTACCTAATCAAACATCTTTGCAATAGTGTAAGTTAAATTTCATCCTTTATCACATTTTATAATTGGGAAACCATGTCCTGGTTTGCCTTTTTAAACAAAAGTACCGAAGATCTGCAAAAGGATTTTGAGAATGAATGATTTACCTTGAAATATTAAACCGAATCTGATATTGTGATTCAATTGCATGGGGCTAAATCTGCTTTCAAGTAAATTACATTCATTCTACTGAAGCAGAGACCAAACTGATATCACTGAGCCTGGCTATATTGGAGCTAATAAGAGATTGGTGATTTCCACTTACCATAAATCAACAGTGCCTCGCAGACATTAATGGGGCCAAAGTTTGGGGAAATCGGCCATCCTTGTAAATAATATGATAGGATCCCCACTCCCTCCAATGTTGAGGGTCCAGCCACCATTTTTTCATGGTAGATCTTCATACTATAGTTGCTGATAGATTTGAAGTAAGACTTCTCCACTTACATGGAAGGTGTTGTGAGTTCACTAGAGCACTTTCCCAGAAGGAAACAAGTAAAAGCAAGAAATTCACCCCCCCCCTACAATCCGTTAGATTTATTGGCCACATACTGTAGCTGCCAGGCTGATAACTATTCACACAGCCCTGACTGTTATTCCGAGCACCTTATACAAGGTATTCCACCCCCACCACCCCCAACCATCCCTGCTGACCGATCTTTCCCTTACATACAGGAACTGATGTCCATTAATATCTCTGCAAAGGGCAGGCTAGAATTAGAATGACAAAACTGGCTGTTCTGAGGACCCCAGCTGAGCCACACAGGGGCCCCAGTTGGGTGGGTCTGAGTTATACACCTTCCAGCTAGTTTTAACTTAACTGATGCAGCTGGCAGGGTAAGAATCCCCAGAACACAGAGAGCTCCAACTGTGACAAGTCTGCTAGCTTAAGATGTGGTCTGTACAATGTCCACCTTCTTTTGAGAGTCTGAGGGCATGCTCACACACGTGTGCTCATTGCTTACTTTCTTATAACTTGACATTACTTTATTAATGGCACATTTATTTATTTATTACATTTATATGCCTCCTCCTCCATGGAGCTCAAGAAAGCGTAGATGGTCCCGTCCCCCTGCATTTTATCCTCACAACAACCCTGTGAGGTAGGATAGGCTGAGAGGCAATGACCACCCCAAGGTGGTCACCCCAAGTGAGGTTGATGGATGAGTGGGAATTCAAACCAGGTTATCATAGTTCAACACTCTAACCATTACACCACACTGACAAAAGCAGCGTTCTTCAGGTAGCTTACAAAAATAACATAACATGTCAAATTAATAAACACAGAGGAATAAAACAGTATGTGAATTCCAGCATTTAAAAATAAACAACTTAGAGTAAAACACCATAGAGAAAAACACAGTATCACTAACAGTTTGGAACAGATCTACAGCTCTGGAAAAATATCAGTGGATTCAAACACTCACAGTTTAAAACCCTGGGAAACTTAAAAGGTGCCAAAAAATCAGAGAAAGTGATTGATTGGGGGGGTCATCATCAATATGTGAGTGCTGGGTACCATTCTGAATCAAGGTGGTGGACCAAAACATGGCTTTGGGATGGTGTCACCTCTTTCTTGGCATCGGTTCGGCTGCCTCTTGAGATATCATCACCCAATGTGACTTTGATGTGACGTTGCCCAATTTCTGGCAATGATGGGTCCAAATTCACAATTTACCTATTCATTTAAAAATCACAGTATTTTATGGTTCCTATAAATTATCAGGTGGCACCAGGCACTTCCCACGAGTATGGCACAAACTTCAGAAGAGAAAGGAGAGGATCAAAGATCCAGCACTACCCTGCGTGGACAGCTCCATGTCCCAGCTGCCATGTCTGATTCTTTGGGGAAAGGGTAAGTACAGAGGCTTGACAAGGTGGTCTCTGCCATGGACCAATACTACAACCATCATGTTATCTAAGGCCTGGCCAGTTTTTAACCTTATAAAATGCCCAGAATTCCCTTCTGGGGTCAACAAGCAAGCAAAGCCATGCCCAATAAGACTCAGTGTGTTAGCTTCATTTCTATGTCTGAAATCCTATTTGTCACTTTCTCCCTGTCCATCCTTCTCAGGGGACAGTGCTTTTGCAACGGCATCTGGTTGGTCACTGTGGGAACAGGATGCTGGGCTAGGTGGGCCTTTGTTCTGATCCAGCAGGATTCTTCTGATGCTAGGAAATGTGTTGTGGATTCTCTCTGCCCACCTGCCTTTCATAGAATTTCCCAAACTGAAGGACTAACCTCCTGTTCTAAAGCAGCCATTGGGGGGGGGGGCAGAAGCAAAAGAGAACAGGGCTTCTGCATCGTTAATAGTTGCATAGAAAAAGAAATTTATTGCAGCCCCCAGGTACACTTACTGAAATGCCCTTTCCCACACAGCTATGAAAAGGTGCAGTTCTATTTTTTCACCAGACCACCCCACAGCAGTTGCCCACTCAGCTGCATAATGTTATACGTACCTATTAACTTGCATGTCCATTTTAAACCTGGGATCCTTACCTTTAAAGACACAAATTGTTTGGGACTCAAGTACTTCAAGCGGGATCTCCTTTTACACCAATCTGCTTGCCTGCTTGGTCAACACCCCTTTCCAATTACCACCTCCATCAAGAGATGGGGGTTGTTACAAAAAGGAGGTGGATTTTTAGGTGGCATAATGGTGCCCCAGCCATGCAATGCCCGCTCCAAAGATGTATGTCTGCTGTCAACTTTGCTGTCTTTTAGGCCACAAGCAAATACTTCTGTGGTGTAGTGGTTAAGAGCAGGAGACTCATAATCTGGTGAACCGGGTTCGCGTCTCCACTCCTCCACATGCAGCTGCTGCATTGGGCTAGTCACACTTCTTTGAAGTCTCTCAGCCCCACTCACCTCACAGAGTGTTTGTTGTTGTGGGGGAGGAAGGGAAAGGAGAATGTTAGCCACTTTGAGACTCCTTAGGGTAGTGATAAAGCGGGATATCAAATCCAAACTCTTCTTATTCTTCTTAAAAATAAATAAATCACCTGGGCATTTTAAAACATTTCCTTTTTGTTATATTAAGTATTTTAAGCTCTGGATTTTAACTGTGTTTATGTTTGCTGGTTGCTTTGCATGCATTTATTGTCATTTTACTTGTTGCTTTAAAGTATGCAAACTGCTTTGAAACCATTGCTAAAAGGTGCCATGTGTGTGTTTTGAAGAAAGAAGTACTTATCCAAGGAAAGCCCAGGGCTGGCATGGGTTTTAGCGTGCAAGAGATGGAGCAGGCTAACCAGGTTTGACACTGGCACTGTGCTCAGGGGAGCTGCTGCCACCTTACTGCATACTGATTTTCAAGCAGGTAATGATATCTGATTCATACAGACACAGCAGCACCTAGAAACAGCCTAAGGCTGATGCTTCCCATTATTATGTACTGCCTGCACTTCTGATGAATATTATACACACGGGGTAGAAATCAGTCGTTGAAAATTTACATGGGTTTAGGCTAGAGCAGGAGGAGGGAACCCTTTTCAGACCAGGGGCCGCATTCCCATCAAGGCAATCTTCCGGAGGCCACATACCAATGGTGGGCAGGACTAGAGGCAAATGGATGCAACTTTTACCTTTGTACAGTAGGCTAGCTGCTATCTTCCATCCAGGCAACCAAAAGGCACCGACAAAGTTCAGGGATACATCCCAGTCAGGCAAAAACATGCACGGAGGGTATGAAGCAGGACTGGGGGGGGAGGATGACTTGCAGAGAACGCCAAGGAACACACACACACACAGAGTGGCCTGGCAGACTGTATTTGTGACTGCGGTTCCCCAACCCAGGGCTGGAGTGTCAAAGAAGACAGGGGAAAAGTATCCTAGAAAAGAGACAGAGGGGTGTTTATCCAGGAAGATAACCAGGCACATAATAAGTTAAAAGAAATATTAATATTTATTCTAGTTAAGATGGCTCTTAATATTCTAGTTAAAATATTTAATCTAGTTAAGATGCAGAAAGGCATTACCAGATGTTCAAGAGTTACAAACAGCATCCCTCTCACAGTGTCTGGTATAGAGGGATAAGGTACACTGAAATATTCCACCCCCTTAAATTAAACCTGTTAGGCATGCCTGGAGTGTTGTGACATAAACTGTGTTTCATTATGCACAGTTCTTTTTCACTTCTCTAGGAACTGCTCTATCCTTAATAACCCTGCAGCTCATCAAGTGCATACATTTAGTTGTTGTTTTTGCTGTTTTTGCTTTCAAGCAGAGTGTTGGCTGTTGTCATGGTTCAGAATATCAGCAAATGCCGGGTGCCCTGCCTCTGCACAGTGTGCAAGTCCCAAAATATTTCTGGGGGAGTCTGGGAATCTGGAGAGAGAGATTGGGGCAGGGCTTTGGAGAGAAATCTGCCTGCCTCGGGGAGGGCAGATGAGGTCAGGGTTCCAATGCCAATCTGCGTTGAGGGCAAATGGGGTCTCTCTGAGAATTCAACATTGATCAGCTACGTTTAAGTCCTCCCAGAAGAATGCCATGCCTGGTGACTGATCAGGCTGCACACTTTGAATCTGGAGAGCGGCGAGCCCCAAGTACCGCTAAGTTCACACTTAGACGTGGATGCAGAGCTTCACATTAGGAGGGGAAATGATCCTTTCATGAAGCTTCATTGAAAAATAAACAGGTATTATAGAAAAAGGAAGCAAACCGCATTCTCTATCCTCTCTCGCCATTTCATCTCTCTCTCTCTCTCTCTCTCTCACACACACACACACACACACACACACACACCAACCAGACTATGTGTGCTGTGAGATTCCTGGGATGCTTGCTGAACCCTCAGGCAGCTTCCTCTGTGGCAAAAGCCCCTGCTGGACAAAGGAGCCTGTGTGCAAGCAATTCCCTTTCCACCAACCCTGCTGGTCACTGGCACCTCCTCCATGGTGTGTGTGTGTGTGTGTGTGTGTGTGTGTGTGTGTGTACACACGCCTATGTGCAAACATCATCACTCCTGGGGAATGGAAGGGGCAGCAAGTCAGCACTAAGAACGCCGACCTGGGCAGCTTGAGCAGGGTGGATGAGCATCCCCAAGGATGTGAGGAAGCACAGGGAGCCAACACCAGAGAGAAGGCCTTCCTTCAGGCTGGGACAGCTGGAGGGAACTGAGAAAGCCAGGCTGGATCAGAGGGGGCTGCAGCAGGATGGAGCAGCAAGGTCAGTGAGGCAGAGCCCATAGGCAGGGCCAGAAGCAGCCTAAAATGCAGTGGGGCGGAAAGCAGGAAGACCACCAGCAGGTGGCGCCCCAGGCAATGATAGACAGAGCTCCATCCTCCTCAGGGCTGTGTTCTGCAAGGGTAACGCCGAGACTAAGGGGGAGGAAGGTGACAGCCAGAGCCACCCTTTGGACTGGTTGCAAGTAAAACAGGAGGCAGGTGGCGGCTGGCTGAAGTTGCTGAGACATTGCCCTCTTTGCACTGATAGTCTCAATTGATAAAATGTGATGCAGCAGGACAGGTTTCAGGAGGGGCACCATTTTCTTGCTCCCAGCCTCCTTTAGCTATGCTGTGACATTGGATTCCACATATATAAATGCCCAAGGACAAAGAATTGGGTGAAAGTTTGGTGCTAGGGGCCAACAGCAAGGGGTAGCCTCGTCTCTACACAGCAAGACTTGGAGGGAAATACCCCAGAAGGAAGATCCCTCCTATTGGGTTCAGTTTGGCTTATTCTCACACCATGAGTGTTTAGTGGCATCACTGCACAGGTCCCGGTTCTGTTTTGTCCTTGACGGCTTGGGTTCCAATAATCATTATTTTAAAAGTGCACATGGTGTTTGTGTTTGGGGGTTTCCTACGAGCAGGATAAAAATGGGGCATGTTGGGAGCTTGGCCCAAGGATCCAATTACCAGCTCCTTGGCATCAGGCAGCAAGTCAGCACAGGCTGGTCACCCGATCCCTACCTGCCAAAGCAGCCCTGGTAAACATGCAGCCTATTAATAACAGAGTGGCACTCGGGACAACGCTACAAACACTGGCAGAATGGGCCTCTTCTTTCAGAAGTCCATTGGAGCTTTAATTACTACAGTGCTCACTGCCCACTCCAAAGTGGATATCTGGTTCTTGGTCCGTGACCCATGAGGCATCACTCTCCTGCAAAGACTGGGGATCAAAGCCAACAATCTTGACTCCCAAATGTTCCTTGCACTATTCAGCTTTAGCCTAGGTCAGGTGTGGGGAACCTTTGGCCTTCCTGGTGTTGCTGAACTGCAACTCCCATAATCCCTGGCCATTGGCCACGCTCATTGGGGCTGATGGGAGTTGTAGTTTGATGATGCCTGGAGGGCCAGATTCCACCACACCTGGCCTAGGGAATGGGAAAGGGAGGGGATCGCAAAAAGGGAATGGTACTTTGCACATATCAGTGTAGTGGCCAGTTCAGACCGGCCCTTCCTGGTATGGAACAGGAAGTCTGGGTCAACCATGCTTGAAACTTCCTCCATATGGAAGCAGCTCCACACAGAAAGCCAGTCCTGAGTGGGCCAGTTTGCCATGTGGATCGATCCTAATCAATTTATAGTGGCACCAATGTAAGTCACCTATGACAACGATCATAGTGAGCTTGTACACACAAACCAGCCATCCTCCAGAGTCGCTTTCAAGGAGTCTCTGCAGGGAGAAAACAGTTTGGTCCATTTCCTTGATGTGTAAGCCTTCCACATGAGGGGAAATTTGTTATTTTAGAACTTCTACATTTTTAGGAATGATTCCTCGCTTGCTTTCTTGAAAGGATTATACTGCACAAATATATTGAGCTTCCTCTTAGAGTTACCCACCTGGTTAAATTTAAATAAACCATATGGTTCCTGCTGCATGACTTCTCCTCCTCCTCCTCCTCCTCCTCCCAGTGCTAGACAATGATACATTTTTAATTTTTCCCTTATTTGGATAAAATGACTAATAATAATAATAATAATAATAATAATAATAATAATAATGGCTTGTTTTGTCCCAGAACATATTTTTAGTGCTTAGCCCTGAATCATAATAATAAATGAGTTCTTCTGAGTAGGAGTAGAGAGCCTTTTCCTCACTACTAAGTAAATTCTGACAGCACTAATCTGAGGCAGAGGTTATCACTCGCAGGTACCGGTAGGTGTGAACGGAGCACCTTTTGTATATGCACTTGAGAACCTCTCTCTCCTTCTGACCAACATTCCTACCAGCAGAGGACAAGGATAGCTCTTTATGCTGAATGACTCAATTGTTTTATTTGTTTTCTGGGTTGCATTAGCTCCTTCTGTGCCTTTGAAAAAGAGAATGGTGTTGATCTTCAGCTAGTCAGGCTCAGAGGATAAGTGGCAATTTTTTAAAAATGCTAATTTTTAGAAGAGCATGCTATAAAATAATTATTTTATTTCAGAGTTTGTAAACTGCTCTACATTCAGAGGGTACCTGAGCAGTGTGCAGATAATAATATAATTTTAGAATCCAGAAGAGCCAACATTTTAAAAGTTATTATTTATGACATCAGTTTGCATGATGCCTGCCCTAACCTGTTGCCCTCTAGATATTTTGGACTACGACTCCCATCAGCCCCAGCCAGCATGGCTAATGGTCAAGGGTAATGAGAATTGTAGTCCAAAACATATGTAGGGCACCAGACTGGGGGTGGCTGCCTTACAGCATTACACAGGCAATATAAACAGGTCCCTGCTCCCAAGGGGCTCCTAGTTGAAATCACTAATCGAGGGAGAAACAAGGGGAGGGGACCGGAGGGGAGGGAAGAAAAGACAAGACCATGGGCCACTGTGGCCTTTTGGTAGAAGGTTAGACTACAACTGGGGAGACCACCTGGGAGATTCAAATCCCAGACTATGAAGCTTTCTTTGGGTCAGTCATTATCATTCAGTCTAACTGCCTCGCAGGTCTGTGGTAAGGATAAAATTGCAACCTTGGAATGTCACTTTGAGTTTGTTGGAGGAATTGTAGGATATAAATGTAGACAGTAAGCAAATAAAAAATACTGCACTTGGGAATGGTGATTAAGATAAACCAAATCCACAGACAAATACAAAAACTACAACCAGGAAGGAATAATAAAATGCCCTTAGTGATGATAAGGTCCCATTAATATTGTAAAGTCATAATATATCCAGATGGAGAGACTGGTTTGGCACTAATTGAAGCGCCGTTTGACATAAGTCATAAAACACAGTCGGTTTCTTCTAAATGTTCCCACGCCACCCTTTCCTTCTCTGATGGGCTAATGAGCTGTCAGCTGAGCCAAGACTGCTAAGCCTCACTATTTTTCCTGCTATTTCACTTTCAAAGATCTAGCAAATTATTTTCAGTAGCTGCCACGCATAATTCTTGCTGTTGCTGCAAAAGAGTCAGTCAGCGGCATTTTAGCAACAGTATCTTTTGGCCCTAGTTGAGTTATGAAAATGTGGAAGTAGGGGGACCTCCTCTTCTCTTGTATTTTTTTATTTATTGTCCTGACATCCCACACTTCCTCCAAGGAGCTCAGGGATGCCTGCATCGGCGTCAGAGCTGGCCCTCAAGCAGACAGAGGGATCCAGGACTCCAAACCAGCAGATCCTGCTATTGCTCAGATAATGCTATTGCTCAGGGGAGACCTGTGTTATAAGAATTTTAAGGTCATATATTTAAAAACATTAAATGTTCATAACTGTATATATAAACCACATGTCTGAAACCCCACAGATTAGGTCCTGAACAAATTATTGACCTCAAATATTTCTCTGCAAGGTCAAAGTGGGAAACCTCTCCACTGTCTCTTTCCTCGCAAATCCTATCTTAAGGGCACATTCAAGATATGAACAGGGTGTGAGCCTGTGACCTGTGACCTAGATTCAGGAATTAAGTAGTTATAATAACAAAAGAGTGGCCAAAACCCAGATAATGCAATCAGGTAACTTGCCAAAACAACGCACTCAGATTTCTGTTGTAGACCGCCTTTTCTGTGATGTAGGTATGATGTATCTGGGGGGTGGTCTTGGGCTACACCCCTACTGTGATGTATGTATGATGTTTCTGGGGGTGGTCTTGGACTCCAGGGTGGGCAATTTAAAATGTCTATATAAGGGCTTGCACGCATGGCTCTGGGTCCTCCTCCTCCTGTGTGTGTGGGGAGCACCCTGTTGCAACAGCTTTTAATAAAGATCAGGCTTAACTAGCCGCCTTGCTTTTCACTAGAATTCTGGTCTGGTCTCTGTCATTTTACTAGCCAGTAAGGGCTTCCAATTGTGCTCTGCCAGAGGTCCGGGCTCCCTTCCAGAGAAGGACCCCTTTTAACTCTTATTACACCTGGAAGCCCATGGTCCAGTCTTGGGGCACCTGTGGCCTTCCAGATACTTTTGGACTTCCATAAACCCCAGCCAAGATAACCAATGAGCAGTGATGGTTGGAGTTGCCGTCCACCTAGAAGGGCTGCAAAGAGATCCTGATTCTAGCCCCAACATTTCCTGATAATGGAGCCCTATGACGAGCCAGTCAAAGGGGCCTTAGCAGGAACTAGCATTCTAACTGAAGACAGGAGCTCTTTTATAGGGTGGTCCTGGAGAGCCGGAGCTCTGCTTCTCTGGCAGTGGTCCCTGCTTCCCCTAGGGAAATAAAAAGTATTTTTGCTTTTCTTCTAGAGCAGCTGAGCATGCTGCAAAAGGCTGTGCTGGTGAGATCCTAGCCAGAAACATCTTACCGGTAATTTACCACCAGGCATCTCTGTGTATAAATTAGCATATGCAAATATGTATCATGGGCCCTGGGTCCTTTAAGTGCCTAGCAACACTCCTGCCTGCCTGATTGCATTTTAAAAGCAATCAAGCTCTCATGGTAGTGAAAACACACTGGAAGATATACAGGGGCTGTGCCTGAAAAGGCTCCCTCTCTTAGTGAAGTGGGATGCTTTTCAAGCCAATTGTTGACCCCTGCGCTCAGCGGTGCAGACAAGAGTGGATGCACTTCAAAGTGGAGAGATCAGCAGGGATTAGTCATGTGACTTGTTGCTCCCAACTTGCCCAAGCAGGAGAGAGTTCTAAGGCCAGCGCTCTATTGGTTTCAGTTTCCTTCAGAGCAGAAAGAGCGCTGGAGGCTTATGGTGCTCTTGTAATATTTGGTTTGTACAAGTAGAATATAAGTGGAGGCAAGCAGCAGCAGGTGCTCCTAACAGGCCGATCTGCTGCCTCAGATCCCCAGAGATGCTTCCAAAACTCTCTTTCTACTACAGTGTACTCACTGTACCTTTATAGCACATTTCCCCCCTCCCCAAATAATCCTGGGCACTGTAGAGCTACCATTCCCAGTAAACTTTAGCAAACCGGAGTGCCCAAAGTTTGTGTCTCTTGCCTGCACCCACATCCCTGCCCCTTCTTCCCCCTCCTTTTAACTAGAGAAGGGTGGGATTTGTCACTTTCTCCAGATTCTGATGGCTGTCGCATTCCAAGCATTCCAGAGAGATTTGCATCAAGAAACCTCTCTTGATTAGCTCCCAGAAAGGAACAGGGGCTGGCCATCCTGGGACATTCAGAAACATTCACACACTGTTGTCTATCCCAGACTCTGCTTTGGTAAAGGTAAAAGGAAAGGAAAAGGACCCGTGGGTGGTTAAGTCCAGTCAAAGGTGACTATGGGGTGCAGTGCTAATCTTGCTTCAAGCCGAGGGACGGGACACTGTGACGAGTGCCAGAGTGCACAGAAACACCGTTTACCTTCCCATCGGTAGCAGGGCTTTTTTTGGGGGGGGGGGGGCTAAAGGTAAGGCAGGGTTCCCTGACTCACTCTAGTGAACAATAGCTACATAAGGTAGGGATAGGGAACCTGTGGTTTTCTGGGACAACTCCCATTGTCCCTGACCATTCACTCTAATGACTGGAGTGGATGGGAGCTGTAGTTTAGCAACATCTGAAGGGTTACATAAGGGATCTGAGGACAGACATATGAGTTTAGCAATAAATACATTTTCAGGGAGCTATTCCCCCCGCCACCTTGGTCGGATGTGGTTTATAGATAAAAGGAGACTATTTCTGAGGGAGAGGAGTGCAAGACTGTGAGCAGTAGCAGTCTGAGACCAAGACTGCTGCTGACCTTTCTCCAACCCCGGCTTTCTGGTGTGCTGTTGTTTCCAACAGTAATTCTTTGAACAATGATATCAAAGCAATTTTTATTTTGTTATCGCCAGAGCTTAGGGCCGCAACAAGAAATTGTGCCTGGCAGCGGTGCTGGGTGTGGAAGTCAGATCTAGATAGTTACTGGCAAATGTCCAGCCTGGCCTTTAGACTGCAATCCTGTAACCACTTTCCTAGGAGTAAGTCCCATTGAACACAATGGCACTTCCTTCTGCATAGAGATACATCCTGAGCCTGATCTCCTGTGTAGAAAACAGCAGTAAAAAGAGCCACTATCTGTTTCTCAGAAGAAAAAAAAATAGCCCTTCGGCAACCCAGAGAGACAGCTAGTCAGTCACTGGACTGCTTTAGTTGATTGAATCAGCTTTCCTTTCTCTGGACTATTTCAGTTGATTGATTGAATCAATCAATCAATCAATCACATGCTTTAAAAGGCCTCAAAAACAGGACAATCTTGATGAAATAGTTTTAAGATAAAGAGCATAAATACAGCAGGGGGACGACTTTTAGGGGTGGGTAGGACGTCAGGGAAGGCTGAATGCTGTGTTTTTTCTACTGCCATGAAGTGCTGTGCTCACCGCTTTTGTTTTTGCAGCACTTTTATTTTTGCTTATCTGTTATGTTGTTGTTTGTTGTACTTTCTATTTTTGGTGTTAGCTGCTTGGATTTCTTCAAAGGAAAAAAAAAGGATGCCAATTTCAAGCAAGCAAGCAAACAAACACTGTGCAAGAAGCAGACAAATCCAATGTGGACTGAGGTTACCAAAGGATTTGTGACTGTAGTTAGGCTAGGCCTGCTCAGGGCAAAGTAGGGGAGGTCAACTTCAAATGCACACACCCCCCAAGTAATGAAGGACCTTTCAGAGTGTGTATTAAGCCCTGCTAATCTCTTTGTATGTTCTATGGTCTCTGTCCCAGGGCAGTTGTTCAGCCATACCCTTTCAGTAGCCTGATTGGACAGGGTGTGCCCTTCTGTTCACAAATGTGGGAAGCCTCACACAGAAGGGGCAGCTCTGGCAGAGGAAGAGGGTAGCCATTTAGATCAATCTGAGCCATACAAATGAAGCTCCCTCACAATAGGCTGGACTACTGGTCCACCAAGCTGTCAAGATCTGGAGTTAGGAGTAGTTCAGTAACAAAACATCTGGTATCTGTTAACTCTTTATCCAAAGAAACCAAAACAGCGCAGGCCTAGTGATCACAGCAATTCTTCCCAGTAGGTCTTGCTCCAACGAGGCAGTTGTGAGGACTGGACTCCTGTCAGAAACAGTGGCATACTGTCGTTAGTCAAAGTAGACAATACTGAACAAGATGTGCCATTGGTCTGACTAGGTACTGTATATAAGACCACTTCCTATCCTCCTAATCCTGCTAATGTGGCTGGAGACACGCGACAATGGATGGCAGTGACCTGCAGGTTTTTTTTCCAGAACAGGGACAGTCTGTCTGAGCTGTTAGAAATTTGGAAGCTCAGCTGCAATATCCCATAAAAGTCCATAGTGTTTCTTAACTTGTCCTGGTGCCAGTTCCTGGTGTGTAGGCCTGAGAACTTGCCCCAGGCTTAGGAATTACTACCTACAACAACACTGTTTGTCAAGTTGGAGTCTGCAGGCTAAGCAGACAGTATTTGTGCAAATGCAAGTGTGTTGGCAAGATCCGTCTGTTGTGTAACTGAAACCAACCAGGGGGAGATGAATGCAGACTTCAAGAGGCCAGTGGAGGCTCAAACAAAAGACCAAAACAAATGAGGTGCTGGAGATCTCCCAGCATTTCCCCTTTTCTTACCTCAAAGCAGCTACGGAGTGTACTGGATGTAGTGTCGTGGCCGAAGTAATCCTGATACACATCTTCATGAAACAGCTCTTTATTTTAGGAAGACAGGACTGAGGGAACTTAGGGTAGGCGGTTACATTTATAGGAGAGAGAGGCTGGCAAGGAAAAGATACATTTTGGAGGGAACAATCTCAAGCAATCACACAGCAGCTTTTTGGTGGGAACCAATAAAGCTGAGGATCCAAATGCAGCAGCTTAAATGAGCCAATAGTAGCTGTTCCTTCTGGAACAGGAATGCAGTTACTTTACAGACAGATAACCTTTGAATCAATACACAACACTGGAGGGGTTAATCCTTCCCCCATGCCATTTCCTAGATCTAAGTGCCCCCATCCCAAAGCTGGTCTTAGCTCTGCAGCAGGGGAGCGAAAGAGAGGCGCATGCAACCTGTGTCCCTGCTTTTCCCTCTGCAGAGCAAACAGTATTGTGGGAGGGCCATTTTGATTAGGGAAGCACAAGGGGGAGATTTAAGCTCCTCTCTCCCACCACCACTGCTCCAATCAAATTTGGACGCAAAATATGAATAAATTAGGAGGCTCAGATCATGCATCTCCTGCATCTCATCACTTGCGGTCCCAAAGAGGCCTGTCACTGGAGCATGCATTCACCTGAGTTTGTAGTTAAAGATGGCCAGGTTGCCCCCTGCGAACCTTGCCGATATCCTTGGTCAAGGGTGAACGGCTGTCGTTCCTTCTCCTGACTTTCAGCCAGAGTTATGGCAATCAAGACCAGAGATCTTGAGGCATTTGACTTTGGTACCACTTGCATTTATGACCTACCCCCCAGTTGTCCTGCTTCCCACTTCAAGTGCTTTTGCCTGTCTAGGATATGTCATTGAACTCTGATAATGCCTCTTGCTTGCCTGGGTGGAGGACAGAGAAAGGCATAGGATTGTGAGTAAAAACTAGCCTGCTGTACAGAGGGAAATGTTATACATTGGTGGCTCTGCCCCATTTTGCCCCTGGCCCCACCCATCGCTGGCATGTGGTTCCTGGAAGGTTGCCCAGGCAGGAATGCAGCCCTTGGGCTTAACAGGGTTCCCCACCCCTTTGTGAAATTAATTTCTGGTGATGGACAGATAGATAGATCTTGGCAAGTGCTTGTCATTCAGAAAAATGGTACTTCTGGCAAGGGCTCAGTATTGGGTCAACGTATGCCTGCCCAATGTGATCCATCCTTTTCCATCTGAATTGTTCTTGGCATATTGGCATGTTGCTTTGATGGCTGCTGTCACTAATGGTGTTATATGTAATGATTTCTGGGCGATGCTTATAAGCTCCAGCCTTTAGTTTCCACCCCACTCCAATATGTGGAATAAAAGCGCCAAACATAGAAGCCCTTGCTTTAGGCAGCCCCATAAAGGAGGTAGCCAGGAAGGAACGGACAAAAATGGGAATGGGTGCCTGGATGCTGCAAAAATTGTGAAGTCTTAGCCCTAGCCTGGGGGGTGGGCATCTGGGCTCTGCTTCAGGCAGGAAAGTGCTTAGGCACTTGCTGCAGCTACAACACACACAGATTTTTCCTGGACAAGGTTGGGGAATGCTGATGCAATGTGTCTTGTTAATCTCCTTGTTAAATAAATGCTAATTCCACGCTGCAATAAAGTGAGGGCCCAATCTTATGTACTCACTTACTAAAGAATAAACATCACCAAACACACGCACAGGGTTGCACTGCCAGGCTCTCCTCCTCTACCCACTTACTATTGAACTCAGGTTGCGATCCTATGCACATTTACCTACTCAAATCCCATGGAACTGAATGGGACTTCCTTCCGAATAAACATGCATACAGGCTTGTTCTGCCAATGGGACTTCCTTATTATGAAACCTGCATAAGGTCTAGCTGCATGTCCCAAATCAGTAAGAATGTAAGACGTTGCTTTATTCCAAGTCAGACTGGTCTATTTAATTTAGTACTGTCCAGACTGACTGGCAGCAGCTCTCAAGGGTTTCAGTCAGGGGCATGGCCAGCATGGGCTCTGCTGCTGAGCTATGATCCTTCCCCTCAAAATAAAGTAAGTTTCTAGTCTTCATAGAGTTAGGTAAAGGGTGTAATAATTAGATAGGTACATAGAAATCGGCTTTATACCCAGTGCCAGACCTTCATTTTGGGGGCTCCTTTACAACCAGTAATAAGGTCTGGGTAACCGCGGGTGGCGCTGTGGGTTAAACCACAGAGCCTAGGGCTTGCCAATCAGGTCGGCGGTTCAAATCCCCGTGTCACTAGTTATTTATTTAACTACTACATCTCAGATTTTGATTAAAATTGCTGTTCTGGTTTATCTCACATGTCGAAGTCACGGGTGTGAATAAATATTTCCTATGCCTTATAGTTTTTGAGTTATGTGGGAGATTAAAAATAGGGAAATGTTATATACATGCTTGAATAAGGTCGCTTATGGGGCCCCTCCAGAATTAGGGGGCCCCTGAAGTTTAAACTTCATTAGTTTCATAGTAGATATGCCCCTGCTTATACCAAATCAGGTCACTGGTCCATCCAGGGTGGTGGATTTATGCCAGACCTGTAGGAATTCTCAGACTTAGCAGGAAAAATTACCCAAGCTAAACTTCTTCCTTGGGAAAATGATCAGCATCAAACAAGAGGCAAGGTAATTCCAAAGCCAAACAGAAGGAGCGAGGAAGCAGAAACAAGCTGCCACATTTCTCAATGTTCTGGAGCTTTGGTGCCAGGCTGGCTTCCTTTCATTTACCTGCCAGTTGCTTCCGGGCTCTGGGATCCAGGCCTTCATACACAGCTGCACTGTTTAGACTCTTGCGAGGGGAAAATTGGCAACAACACAGGGCCCGGCTCCCCAGCCCACACACATATTGCTGTCAAGAAGAAATGGTCTATTCCAACCAGAGCTGCAAAACACCACAGACAACCTGAGTACGTCTGTTTAGAGGTAGATCAGGGTCGGTTGAATTTCCCCCCAGACAATGAAAGGCTTTGAGCCCATTCAGAGTCCTAACGATCAGCTTTCTTGAGAACATAATAACTGCCTTTTATAGGCTGCTTTCCTCCACTCACCAAAGGGCAGAATTTAGCACAGGGTTTGTCTACAAACTTGCCACAAACATTTTACGTAAGGGCTGGAGAGGGGATTATTTTTCCTTGCCTCCCACTTGGACATTGGCTGAAGCGGAGGAGCCTGACCCCAGAGGCAGCTGCATTTTTCAGTAGCACCGAATGATCTCTGGGTAGCTCCTGCCACAGACTGTGTCCAGAATGACTCAATGGCTCTCAGTGGCTGGTGCCTTTGTATGCTAAGGGACAGCACCTTGCTCCAGGGGAGGGAATTGCTGCTGGCACTGAATGAGAAGGCTTTTTGTCCAAGCACAAAAAGACCTGCAGAGATATGAGACCGAGATCCATATCATCATAGGTGTGTAAAAGCATCTCCAGCCTGGGGGGTAAGAAGCACAGGCAGACACCAAGAGCCTGGTTTTAAATGGTGACAACAAGACTTAAAATGGTGTGGCAATGATCACTGGGGCCTTTTTGACGTGCTCTGCATGGAAGCAGCACATGTCCCAGCTGGGAAACTGAAGGCTAGATTCGTACAATCATTTGTCCCACCAGAAAGAGAACTCTCAACATCCAAGGTCTTCCAACACAGTTGTGGGCCAGCACTAGTTTGGTTCTGCCCCGATTGTGGAGATTTGCAAAGAATGCATGATCTAGTTTTTTTTTTTGCAACAGCAATACCTACATGGATCTCTAGTGCAAGGCGACTCCTCCAAAGCTTCACCTCATGACAGGGAAAAAGGGATCACAGCAGAGAAAAAGGATTGTATGCATCTGCTGTGAAGCCACATTCATCACACAATCACAAGGAAAGCACTTCAACTACCGTACAGGCGGTACAAAAATTGCATTTTGTGTGTGTGTGTGTGTGTGTGTGTGAACCCTAGGTTTGGGGGGGGGGAGGCTTTTTTGGCCAAAAGGCAGAACAGAAATAAACTCTAACAATGACAACACATTTTCATCACCTCTGAGTGATTTCAGTTTAGTTCATCACTTGGTGAGGGCAGCATTGGATGATGAGTTTTGTTCATGACTCAGGCACTGCAGATCAGACAACACCGGCAGCTGCCACTGCATCAGCACAACTGCAATATTCTTTAGTGGGAACGGTTAACTTACTCGGGGCTCCTGGTCACACTTTCAGGGGCCTGGTCATCCACCCATAAGAGGCTGAGCGACACAGGTGCTCTTACACTCCTGGGTGTCTACCCCAGCACAGCAATCCCAGATGTGTTCACTCAGGGCAGCCCAAAACATTTTGGCACCTGAGGCAAAATGGCATGCCTGCTCCCCCAAGGGAACAAGAAGTGGACATTGACAAGGATAGCTCAGTTGACTAGAGTGTGGTACTGGTAACACCAAGGTTACAGGTTTAATCTCCATAAGGAACAGCTACATATTCCTGCATTGCAGGGGGTTGGACTAAATCAGGCATCCCCAAACTTGGCCCTCCAGCTGTTTGGGGACTACAATTCCCATTATCCCTGGCCACTGGTCCTGTTAGCTAGGGATGATGGGAGTTGTAGTCCCCAAATAATAATGTTTTTATTTGTACCCCGCCCATCTGGCCGGGCCTCCCCAGCCACTCTGGGCGGCCTCCAACAGATATTAAAATACATTAAAAACAGCTGGAGGGCCGAGTTTGGGGATGCCTGGGCCCCTGCCAACTTTATGATGGGAATAAAGATCTACATTGGGAACATCAGGAACAGCACCTCCTGTTTACTAAAAGGCCACTGTAGATGTGCTATTGTTGGGGAGTCTGCAGCTCTATCCTCCAAGGAGTGCACCACAGCGGGTGATGCCACTGTGGTGGCAGCAGCAGCAGGCAATGCATTTCTTGGAGGCCAGGTCTGCTGCCTTTGGATCCTGGCGCCTGAAGCCATCGCCTGACCTTGCCTCATAGGTGGGCGAGCCCTGTGTTCACTCCAAAAGCAGTCCTGCTACATTTAATGCGACTTAATCCCAGTAGGGGACCCAGGTGGCGCTGTGGGTTAAACCACAGAGCCTAGGGCTTGCTGATCAGAAGGTCGGCAGTTCGAATCCCTGCGACGGGGTGAGCTCCCGTTGCTCGGTCCCTGCTCCTGCCCACCTAGCAGTTCGAAAGCATGTCAAAGTGCAAGTAGATAAATAGGAACCGCTCTGGCGGGAAGGTAAACGGCATTTCTGTGCGCTGCTCTGGTTCGCCAGAAGCAGCTTTGTCATGCTGGCCACATGACCCGGAAGCTGTATGCCGGCTCTCGGCCAATAAAGCGAGATGAGCGCCGCAACCCCAGAGTCGGACACGACTGGACCAAATGGTCAGGGGTCCCTTTACCTTTACCTTTAATCCCAGTAGGGTTGTGAGGGGTGGGTGGGTGTGTTTAGCATTGCAGCCTTAACAGTGATTTGAGATTAACAGAGAAGGGCAAAGCCACCACCACAAGTTTTGGAATTTGTTGAGATGTCATCTCACTTCCTCCTGATATAGCTCTGAACTGTAGAAGGAGTCAAGAGGCCGTGAGTTAGCCAACCCTTTTGTTGCATTTTGCCACATCCACATGAATGGTGGTCACCACTTGGGGTCAGCCGTCCATCAGAATCCACCAGGTCCCAACACCGCCCCCCCCACATCCTGAATCTGCTTCAGACGTCCAGCGATCCTTGAGGGAGGTTCCAAGGCAGCGTGAGAGGAGTTGGAAATGGCAACTCTCCAGTGGGTGGTTCCCGGCCTGGGCCCGTCTCGGGCTGCTCTTCCTCGCTTCGCGTGGGCCGTCGGGGCGGATTCCACTCGCTCGGTGCTTGGCTGGGCGGCGGCGCCCTGCGCGAAGTTCCCTCCCTTCCCAAAGCCAGCTCAAGGGAATGGGCAGGGAGGCGGGAGCGCCGGGCGCCTGGGGAGGGACGGGCACGGCACTGGAGGCGGGCGCCACTTGTACCGGCCGACACCGCCGCCGGCGCCGGAGAAGCCAGCAAGGGCCGCTGCCTCCTAGCGCAGGTGGCCACAGGGAAGCCGGCTCAGGTGCTTCCGGGCGGCCGGGGCAGCCAGCGAGAGCCTCCAAACTCCAGGCAAGTGGCTGGGCGGTGGGGGGAACCGTCGGTGAGTGCGCGCGTCTTTACGCAGGCTGGGACGTCGGTTTTAGGGAGCAGGAGGGAGAGGCGGGATCGACCCATAAAGGGTCCGAGGCGTGCCCAATTCACTTCCTCGAAAGTGTGGCCGCGGAGGGGGACTATAGATCCGGCCAGAGCCGGCGTGTTTACCTGGAAGGAGTCTCACAGGGCTCCTCGTGGAACTTCCTAGGCAGCGCGCTTACGGCGGGCGGCCCACCCTGACTTTGCCGCTAGAGGTATTGCCCCTCCACACACACACCTTGGCGGCAAGAAAGCGAGCCCGGCCCGTTCCCAGAGTGTAGATGAGTTTCCCATTCCCACCGAGGTGATGCCCGAGTCTAGACCCCCTGGCACGCGCACCGACGGTGCCTGGAGATGTTGTGCATGGCTGCCCTGTGAGCGCGCGTTTTGCCCTCGGGTAAACTATGGGGGCAATATTAGCAGGCGGTGGGGGCTCCCCTTTGTCCGATGGAGTGGGAAAGTGCGGAGGTGGGCGCTAGCGGGATCTACTCCTCGAAAAGGAAGCAACTTGCTCAGTTTGTAGCTCCCGAGTTTAGGAAGCTCTTCCCCCCCCCTCCAAACTCCATTTGGTCCGGCTGGAATGGCACCCTGCGCATGCACAAGGGGGCCTTCCTTCCTTAATATTACATCACAGCCCCCAGGGATGAGCCCTGGCGCTGGAAATGGGCTTGGTGAGCCTGGGTGGAGGGTGGTAGCCATCGCTGAAGGCAAGGGATGCAGCAAGGTGGGATGGAGAGGTGGGGTGGGCATTGAGCCCATCTCCTGTTGGTGGGCTTCCCATGGTCATCCATTTGGCTGTGAGAACAGGACGCTGGACCAGATGGACTTTCAGTGTGATCCAGTCTTGTTGAACTAGATGACAATTCTATGCTTCTATAATTCTATCCACCATATTGGCCCCACCATACTTTTAAAGCACACAGCTTCTTGGGAACTGTAGTTTGATAAGAGGTAAACGACAGTCTACAGGATTATTTAGGGGATGCCATGTGCTTTAAATATGCTTTAATACATGGTGCATTGCAAATGGGCTGTGGTGGGGAACTTTTAGAACTACCACGACTTAAAGTAATTGCTAGAGTTTTCCAATATCTCTTTAAATACAGGAGTTCTCTCTGTGTGTGTCTCTCAAACTGCAGGGGTGAGGGGAGTAAGGGGAGAACTAGGTACCACCAACCCCAACTAAATGTTATGCTCCTTGGGTGAAAAATAGTCTTGGACTTTTGAGCGTTCTAAAGCAGGTACTCATTGCTTTGTCTCTACTTACAGGCTGGTTTTTCCAAGGAATGGGTGGGGAGAACAGCAAGGAAAATTAGCTGATAGGAAAGATAAATAATTGCAGGGGAAAGTTGGCTACCAGTTCCTGCTCCATGCTCCCTTTCCGTGTTTTCTGCCTATTTCTGGGAGACTCTTTGCCTTATTTCACAGAGCTTGGGAGCTGCTTATTCACACACAGTTGTGTATTCAAAGGCTGCATACACATTTCCACACCGTACATTTAAAGCACACACACCCCTACAAAAAAGAATCATGGGAAATGTAGCTTGCACAGAGCTACATTTCCTAGCACCCTTAGCAAACTATTACCGGTATACAGTTCCTAGGATTCTCTGGGTGGGTGTGCTTTAAATGCATGGCATGTATGCAGTTTGAGACAATGAAACCACAGCTTGATATACCTCCTGTTTTGTTTCCACTTTAATGAAGATAATACGTAGACACACAGCCGCTGGAGTGACTGTAATTTAGAAAGTATTTAGTCTGGACTGGAAGTAGGGGGATAAGGACGTGTACAGTCAGTCTGGCACAGAATCTCCCTAATTATAACGCATCTTGATTTACTCTTGCTCTCTGGGCACCTGCAGACCCTTCCTTCCTTCCTTCCTTCCTTCCTTCCTTCCTTCCTTCCTTCCTTCCTTCCTTTTATCCACACAGGCAGGAGGCATTATCAGAGTTCAGGAACACATTCTAGCCAGGCAAAACCCCTCAAAGTGTGATTTATTTATTTATTACATTTGTATACCTTCCTTCATCAAAAGATCTTAGGGTGGTTCACATAATAAAATACAAAATAATAATAGTAAAAATAAATAAATAAACCAAAACAACCCCCTTCCCACAGATACATCTGAAAGGCTATAGGATATTAATCAGCCAAAGGCCTGGCTGGAGAGTATCGTTTTCTCCTGGCGCCTAAAAATATGTAATGAAGGCCCAGGCAAACCTCCCTGGGGAGAGTATTCCACAAACGGGGAGCCACCACAGAAAAGGCCCGTTCTCATGTGGCCACCCTCCGGACCTCACGTGGAGGAGGTACACGAAGAAGGGCCTCCCTCAGATGATGAACGCAGAGTCCGGGGTGGTTTATATGGGGAGAGGCTGTTCCTGTGAAGAAGGGATAGTGAGAAGTGTGGTCTGGATAGAGTCCCAAGGACCATATGGAGAGGGTTCAAGGGTTGCATTTGGCCTGCAGGCATGAGGTTCCCCACCCCCGCTTTATGCCAAGGGGCTACATTCTTTTTTTAAAAAAAAGGTGAAATGAAATAAATAATGGGATGTATTTTAGTGGAGAGAGAATGAAAGGTGGCATGTGAAAGGAGCAGGAAGAGGCAGAGGGATTAGCAGGTGTGGGCAGTGATTTGGAAGGCAGAATTCCTGGGTGCTCCACTCTTTTTTGGAAGGTATACACCATCTGAGATGAGCATGGAAGGCAGGTAGTTTGGGAACCAAAACATATTGTGTTTTTTAAAAAAACTTCTTTTCCTTAAACTGGGCGGAGACAGAAGCAGAAGAGCTGGTAGCTAGGATGCCCTGGAGCTATTTCTGTTCCGAGAGATCTTTCTATGGAAAATTGCTACTCATAACATTAACTTTTATATAAGTTCCATTACTTTCAGAACATTTTACAAGTTCCATTAAAAGCTTGATTATTCAAATTGCTGGATTTGCCCTCTATTCACCCCCCTCCCCCTTCTTTTTCCCTTGGCTGCTTCCTCTGAATGGTAACCTTCAGAGATAATTACCCAGCTGGTTTGGTGCTCATAGAAACCAGAACCTTATGCAGACAGTGTCTGTTTCAGCTGTTCAGACATGTTCTTATGGAAGAAGCTAAGAAAGGGCATGAGCCAGCTCTTAGCAACAGGAGACAAATTGACGTTGGGGAACAGCACCAATGATCTACCATGGAGGGATATTGGATCTGGCCAAAGATTCATCTTGCCCAGCATCCTGTTCTCACATCGGCCAACCAGATGCCCATGGGAATCCTGAAGGCAGGACCTTCATGCAAGAGAACTTCCTTACCTGTGTTTCCCACAAACAGGTATGCAGAGGCATGTTGCCTCCAACAGAGGAGGCAACAAATTTGTCTATCCAAGTTGGTGGCCAACCCTCAATCTTGTGGGAGCAAATTCCACAGTTTAGCTACGCACTAAACAAAGTACTTTCCTTTGTTCTGAATCTTCTGACATTCAGCTTCATTGAATGTCTCTTGTGTTCTAGGATATGCGACAGGGAGCAATAACTTCTATCTATTTTCTCGACTCCATACCTAATTCTATCTAGCACGTCCTCTGCTTACTTGACTTCTTTTGAAACTAAAAAGCCTCAAATGTTGTAAGCTTTTCTCATGTGGAAGTTGCTCCAAGCCACCTGGTCATCCTGGTTGCCCTTTCCTTGGGGTGATTTTGGGGTCTCCCCTGGTGCAATGAATAACAACGCCCCTCTTGTTAATCATTGCACTTGCACATGAGGATCGTCTTCGTAAATTGCATCCAGTGATCTTTTGTAACAGGTTAGTAGCGGTGAGAAAACAAGTTCTACAACTCTTGGAAGGCTCGGAAGGATAATGGAAACCAACACCTTTTTTCACTTTCAATAGTCTCTTTGTGGAAGTACCCTTCCACCATCAAAATTGACTTTGATCTGGGGGACTCTTGCCAGCTGCTGCCAGGCCTGTCTCAGTTAAACCATTTGGCTGACTCTGTAGAGTCAAAGTGAGTCTACCACATTTATTTATTCATTTCCATTTATTGTTTCCTATAAGATCTCTTGATAAGTGATTTCACAGTAAAAAAAAACAAGAAAAATGATTTCAAATCTAATACAAAAGATCTCCACTTAAAAGGCTTGTTAATAAAAGGAAGGCCTGCAATGGACGCTGCAAATACCATAGAGACAGCGCCTGCCTGATGTGTAATGGGGAGGAATTCCAAAGAGTAGGTCCCTCCATACTAAAAGCCAGACTCTTGTATCATAATAATAATAATAATAATATTTTTTTTTATTTGTACCCCGCCCATCTGGCCGGGTCTCCCCAGCCACTCTGGGCGGCCTCCAACAGATATTAAAATACATTAAAATATCACAGGTTAAAAACTTCCCTAAATAGGGCTGCCTTCAGGTATTTTCTGAATGTCAGATAGTTGTTTATCTCTTTAACCTCTGCTGGGAGGGCGTTCCACAGGGCGGGCGCCACTACTGAGAAGGCCCTCTGCCTGGTTCCCTGTAGCTTTGCTTCTCGCAGTGAGGGAACCGCCAGAAGGCCCTCGGCGCTGGATCTCAGTGTCCGGGCTGAACGATGGGGGTGGAGACGCTCCTTCAGGTATACAGGACCGAGGCCGTTTAGCGCTTTAAAGGTCAGCACCAATACTTTGAATTGTGCTCAGAAACGTACTGGGAGCCAATGTAGTTCTCTCAGGACCGGTGTTATGTGGTCCCAGCGGCCACTCCCAGTCACCAGTCTAGCTGCCGCATTCTGGATTAATTGCAGTTTCCTGGTCACCTTCAAAGGTAGCCCCACGTGGAGCGCATTGCAGTAGTCCAAGCGGGAGATAACCAGAGCATGCACCACTCTGGCGAGACAGTCTGCGGGCAGGTAGGGTCTCAGCCTGCGTACCAGATGGAGCTGGTAGACAGCCGCCCTGGACACAGAATTAACCTGCGCCTCCATGGACAGCTGTGAGTCCAAAATGACTCCCAGGCTGCGCACCTGGTCATATGGAACAGCCCATCCCTTTCAGAGTGCAATGACCAGCTGGGTATACAAGAGGTGAGGGTATCATTCAGGTATCCTAGTCTCAACTTGTATACCGAAACCAACAGTTTGAATTTAGCTTAGTAACTAATCAGCAGCCAGTGCAATTCTTTCTGCAGTAGCACAACATGATGGTGATAGTCTTAGTCCCAGTGAACAGTCAAGCCCTAAAGAGACTATTGCAGCAATTCAGTCCAGGGGAGGATTACCAATACATGGATGACAGTGGTAAATATATCCCGGTCCAATTTAACATCTCTTAAACCACATAGCTTTGGGAGTCTGATTTAGATTAAGGAAATGTTGGTATGGGGTGAGTCTAGAGAGAAGCGTATTTTTCACACTTTTTCTAAAGTGTTATTTACTTTGGAACTATAACTTCATCAATCAAGTTGGATGAATCCTGCTTGATGAAGATGAGACGTAGTAGATGGTGATAAATCAAACACCTGAGGCATATGTATCAATGTAGTGCAATGTTTCAGAACTGGAGATGGAGATGGAAACATCAGTTGGCTGCTTTTAGCTCTGTATTTGTTTTCATCATTGATGTAATTCTGTTGTTTATCCTTTGCTGTGCATTACTCTGGGCTCTGTTGGAGGAAGGGTGATTCACAACACAATTAATTATTATTGTTATGAAAAATAATAATATAGAAAATCTCCGTACCGTACTAAGCACAGTATGTTTTCCCTACATGGTTCCCCCGCCCCCAGTTAACCAACACCTAAACTTCATGCTGACTTTTCATATATACGCATTTCACTGTTTGCACATTTGTTGGGAACCTGCAATTGTACTGAGAAGCCACAGCCATCTACACACAGTTAATGTGTGGTGAAACTGATGAAGCCGTTCAGGGACCACCAGATTCCATGGATGCTCAGTCTGCTGCCATGCTGCCCTCTGCTGTTCTGAGTTTTGCCCATGCAGTTTCCTTTTATGTTCCTCTTCGATAGAATGACTGAGCACAGAGCAACCAAGGACCATCAGAGGCAGATCCTACATGCCTACCAAGAGAAGAGAAGTCAATGTTGGGGGTCATTAGATAAACAGAAAGGGAGATGAAAACAGATCGCACCCTCTGATCATACTGCTAAGGAGTATCTCCTTCTGGATTTTGGTGGGGCTGAGGCAACACTAGACTTTAGAGGCAGGATTAGCATTCCCACCTCCTTGGTTATCCTTGGCACATTCCACGCTGCTCCTCCAACATCTTTGGCCAGGCCAGTGTAGTGAGAGCAGTACTATAGCAACCAGAATCTCAGAGACTGCTCTGTTCTATGGTGCCAGAGTCTAGGTGCTGGGCAGGAATGTAGCTGTGAAGGTTGCTCTTTTAGGGTTTCTGCAGAAGGTGTCATCCAGAGGACAGATATACATGTAACTCCTGACTCCTAACTCTGCCATCCCATCCTAAACCAAAAGAGAGGAGACGAAGGAACTTGGCCTAAGCTATAGCAAGGAGATTGCTATATCTACACCAGTCCATTCAAAGATTAGATTTTCTCCTGGTGGTGTTGGAAGCCAGATCCATCTTCACCATGAGTACTCTATTTGGGTGAGTGAGTAGGTCTTACCCTCCTCGATGAGGAAGGCATGGCTGCACATTTAGATCTCTGAGAATCTTGCATAGAAAGCAGTATAATTGGTAGCATAGTGGGATCATCTGAATAGACAACACTGATCCCGTTATTCCAGTGTGACACTTATCAGGCATTATATTCCCAGTGGCATCATATACCAGGCAGATGCATGTGGCCCTGAGGCTGGTCCTTCCATCCCCAAGACCAGGGTTCAAACTATGAATATGCCTCTCATGTTCAACTCTCAATACCAGACCCTACAAAAAATACCTGTCCTAAAAATAAAATTTTGCTTCCACATAGGCTTGTACTTCAAACTACCACAATAAAATCTATAAGCATCATCACTTTGGGGGACTGTTAGGTTGCCAGTGTTGCTTTCTGTATTTTTCTGTTTTCCCTGTGTATTTAAATACATTAGCAAACACAAGCCAGGAGTGGCAGTTTCTTGAATCCTTGGGTGATTCCAGCAATGTTGCTGACCAGGTACCCTGCCTTCCCCTGCTTCGGTGCTGGGTGTGGCAGCCATATAGAAACAATGGGTTTTCTTGGTCTTTGAGATTTGCTGCCTCACTGCGAGATGTGGATGCTGGCCCATGAAAGAGGGAGTAGCATGTCAAAGCACTGCCAGGGGTCCTTATAGACCTAGAGATGCTACTGCAGTAGATGCCAGAATCTGCCTAATTTGGCTATGTTTTCTGTCAGGTGTAAACACTGGCCATTGAAGTGTTTTAGGGCAGGCACCAATCTTCATGTACATTTTATTGTCTCAGTGGTGTATGTATGCTGGGCAAAGGACACCTAGGCTGTGCAAGAACAGGAAGAGATTATAGGCCCTGCAGCCAGCCCATGAGCATTGCTAAAAAGTGAGAGGTGACTGTTCTAATCCTTCACTGTCTATAAACTATTCTAATCCTTCACTGTCTTTTGGCAGGCAGTATGATCCCGGTGACCGAATTCAAGCAGTTCACAGACCAGCAGCCTGCTTTCAAGGTTCTCAAGCCATGGTGGGATGTGTTGGCCGAGTACATCACCATAGCCATGCTGATGATAGGAGTTTTTGGCTGCACTTTGCAAGTGAGTGAGTATGGGGGGAGCCCATGCGCAGTGCCTAGATGCTGCCATGGTGTCATAGAATCAGAGAATTGTAGAGTTGGAAAGGACCCTTGCAATGCAGGTGTCTCAGCTAGAGCATCCATGAAAGATGGCCATCCAGCATCTACTGGGAATCTCCAAATCTCCAAGGAAGGAGAATTGGAATCTTGGAATCATTGGAATCTTGGGGTGATGTTCCACTGCATGTGGGAGAAGAGGCTCTAAACGTTTGGGGGCACTCTGGGCAAGGGTGGAAAAGTTGGCCACAGAAATGGCCAACTTCTACAGCCTGGGGGGCTGGATTCTCTGCAGCCAACCACTTGTAAGGGATGGCAGCCTAGCACTGTGCAGCCTCAGTAACATAGGCAGGGAGGCTCTGTTCTCCAAACGTTGAAGACCCACTTCTCTCCTACGTGGCAGAGATGAGAGATTGAGTACTGAGTATACTGGATTCATGCAGCCCTAGTACAGAAAAGAAGGTTTGGGAGCCACAACTTTTAAGATTCTATCCCGTGTTACAGAAAGGGCATGAAAGGGTGATAGATACCATAGCAGGGCTGGGAAGGACCTCTGTGCCATGACTTCACCTTCTCTTGCCAATGCTTTACCATAACTCGCCTCAGATCCAAAGAAGCCTACAGAGGGTTAGATCCTTGGGAAGGACAGATGAGACATGTTTCATATAACCCCTCATTCTGCAATCAGTATTGAAAACGCAGCCCTATAGCTGACACAGCATAGAAAATGCATGCAGACAAGTTATTAGCAGATTTATACAGGGGCAGATTTCCCCTTGGTCCCTTTAGTATTAAGACTAGATTATCAGTTCATTTAAATTAGGTCAAATGAAGCAGTATTAGATATTAGACTTTATCATTTCAGACTACAGTTGGGGGGGATCGCTTTTTTAAAAAATGTAGAACAAAAACTCCTTAAAAGTGAAACCAGCACATCAGAAAGAGCTGTTCTAGACCAGCCCACTCCTTGCTATGCTAGTTTTCTACCTGCAGGGACTTTTTTTAAACATATGAAGAGGTACAGTCCATTCAGCCACTTCAAGGCTGTACTTGTTCATCCCCACCTGATATAAACTGTTGCGTTCTATCACCAGCCTCTGTTTTATATCATGTTCCTCTCTTCTCTTTCCTAACCTGCTGTGACAGGTGACACAAGATAAGATTATCTGCCTTCCCAACCATGTGCCTGATGGCACAACCTTCACTGCTGCATCTTGTGAAGATTTCACGAAAAAGAGAGCCAATGCCTCTGCGCCAATAGGACCCTCTGCCAACCAGCGAATGAATGGATTGAAGAACAACCTGGACCTCCAACAGTACAGCTACATCAACCAGATGTGCTATGAGACGGCCCTCCATTGGTATGCCAAATACTTCCCATACCTCGTGGTCATCCACACCCTCATCTTCATGGCCTGCACCTCATTCTGGTTCAAGTTTCCTGGGACCAGTTCCAAGATTGAGCATTTTATCTCCATCCTGAGCAAGTGCTTTGACTCGCCCTGGACTACTCGAGCCATCTCTGAAGTCTCTGGGGATAACCAGGAAAATGCAGTCTTAGAGAAGGGGTATCGGAGGAGGAAAAGCAGTGCTCCCAGCGAGACAGTTGAACTCAACCCGCCCGCGGGATCAGTGTCAGAAAAGAAGGTTTCAGAGTCCTCCCCGGTTAGCCTATTGGACAAAAAGGAAGGGGAGCAGGCCAAGGCTCTCTTTGAAAAGGTGAAGAAGTTCCGGCTCCACGTTGAAAAAGGAGACATCCTTTACACCATGTATATCCGCCAAACCGTTCTCAAAGTCTTCAAGTTTCTCATCATCATTGGCTACAATGCAGCCTTGGTTCCCAATATCAGCTTCATTGTGCCATGCACTGTCAGGATGGAGGACATGACGGGCTATGGCCATTTCTGCTGCAACCACACCAAAGCCCACCTCTTCTCCAAACTGGCCATCTGCTACATCTGCTTCCTTGGCATATACGGCATGACGTGCCTCTACACGCTCTACTGGCTGTTTCACCGGCCGCTGAAAGAGTACTCCTTTCAATTTGCACGCAACGAGACAGGCATCAGCGACATTCCTGACGTCAAGAACGACTTTGCTTTCATGCTCCACCTCATTGACCAGTATGATTCCCTCTACTCCAAGCGCTTTGCTGTGTTCCTGTCCGAGGTCAGCGAGTTCAGACTCAAGCAGATCAACCTCAGTCATGAGTGGACGGTGGACAAACTGCGGCAGAAGCTGCAAACCAACGCCCAAGGCCGGCTGGAGCTCCATCTCTTCATGCTACCAGGGTTGCCTGACACCACCTTTGAGCTGAATGAGCTGCAGTCGCTGAAGCTGGAGCTCCTCAAAGATGTGACATTCCCACCCTCAGTGACTCAGCTGGCCCAACTCCAGGAGCTCACACTGATCAACTCTCCCGTCAAGCTCTCTTTCACCTCTCTTATGTTCTTCCGTGAACAGCTGAAGGTAATGACCGTGAAGTTTGATGACATCAAAGATATACCGCTATGGACCTACAACTTGAGAGGCTTGGAAGAGTTGCACATCTCGGGACTTTTAAGTCCAGAGATGGGCCGGGCAGGAACTCTGGAGAACCTGCGTGAGCTGAGGAATCTGAAGACCTTGACTCTGCACAGCAACATCTCAAAACTGCCACCAAGCGTGTCTGACGTTGCCGCCCATCTGCAGAAGCTCAGGATCTACAATGATGGGACTAAGCTAGTGACCCTCAACAACCTCAAGAAGCTCTTCTCTGTGCAAGAAGTGGAGCTGATAAACTGCAACCTGGAGCGCATCCCCCATGCTGTCTTCAGCCTGGTGAACATGCACCAGTTGGACCTCAAGGATAACCAGCTGCAGTCCATTGCGGAGATCATCAGCTTCCAGCATTGCCGCAAGCTGGTGTGCCTCAAACTTTGGCACAACCACATTTCCAGCATTCCTGAACACTTCCGCAAGCTCAAGACCTTAGAGCAGCTTGACCTCAGCCATAACCGCATTGAGGTCCTCCCTTCCCAACTATTCCAGTGTTCTAGGCTGCACACTTTGGACCTTTCCTATAACAATATCCAGGTCATCCCCCCCGGGATGGGAGTCCTGCAGAGCCTTCAGCATTTTGCCATTTCTCACAACTCCTTAGAGGCACTGCCAAATGAAATCTTCTTCTGCAAGCAGCTCAGGGTTCTCAAAGTAGCACACAACAAACTGCATCGCCTCTCTGACCGTGTGAGTTGGCTGCCTTCACTCTCCACGCTAGACTTGAGAGGAAACCCACTCCAGGCCCTTCCCTTGGAGATTGGCCAGTGCCCAGTGCTCAAACGGAGTGGCCTGCTGGTGGAGAGCAATCTTTATGAGGCGTTGCCTTTGGAAATTAGGGAAAAAATGGAGGATCAGTGATGAGGAGAATGATAAAGGAGACAGGGGTGTCCTCTCATGTGTTGGCCCCATTGAGTCCAAACCAAGGAGGGAATGGGAACTTTTCACCCTAATAAGGGAGCAAAGGAATTGAAAAGACGCAACAAAGAGCAAAAGTAGAAAGTGACTTTTTTAAAAAAAATAAACAAACCCTGTTTTCTGAATGGATAAGACCACAGGAATTGTCCATATTTGGGGGGGGGGAGCACAGCTACACCTGACCAAATCATCATTATAGCTATTTTTATACATGTGTTGTGTACTGGTGTATCTTTGTGAAATGCCCTGGGGCTTTGCGGGATTGTTTTGTTCAAAACTCCTATCTCTGTTCCCTTCTCCTCACCACTGTGTTCAACTCGCAGGCCTGTAGCTTACAAAACCCATCTTTTCAGCTTATTAGAAAACTTTCTTTTCTGCAGTTTCAAATGCCTAGATATCATGGGGTTGGGGAATCAGGGACAGACAGCTCTTCAACAGGGAAATAGCCTAATTCCCTTTACTTCTTTGTTCAAAGAAGGGCTGTGTTCCTTACCACTGGACGGCCAGAGCACAATGCCTTCACATACCACTGACTGTAAGGAATCTTCATACGTTTGTGTGTGTCTGTGTACATATGCATGTATACCTTAATCCCTTCTGATTTCTGTTTTTTTCCCCTTTCACATTCTAATCAGGGTGACATTGGTATATCAGTTCTGCTTGAGTGCTAGAGCTGAACTTTCTGGCTGTTCAGATCTCTTCCCACTTCATGCTAGGAGAGTAGAGCCCAGCACCTCAGATCCTCTTCAGAACTCACTTCCTCTCTCATTACCTTCTCACGTAATTTCAGTGAGCACCACACATGGAAGAGGGGAGGAATACTGCACTGTGAAAACCCATCCTCACTACCACTCATGAAAATCCACCTCATTTCCCTCTGGAGCCTTTAATCAGTTCTCCACATATTCCAATCCCAGCATAGGTTGAATTAGGGAAGTCACTTTCTCACTCCTCCTATAAGCACAGACATTATTTCTACCCATTTTCTGTAATCAAGGCAAGTAAGTGCCTTTTGCTTAGCACATGAAGGAGATGTGGGACTCTTCCCCCCCCCCCCCGCCTTTGGTTCAAGTTGGCTGAGCTGATTTCCCAGGTGGCTTGGGCTTGCTTCTGTTTCGTCCCTTTGGGTCTCAGCTCTCTTATGGTCTCTTGAGACACAAGCAGACTGTTCTGGGCCTGCCATAGCCTGGCCTTCTCTTCCTGCTTTACCTGATTGCAGAGCACTTTGGGGTGTGTAAAAGCCATTGGAAAAGGGACCCTGCTTCCTCAGTGGCAAAGCAACCCAAAGCTGGTCTCAGAATCCTACCGGTTGGCAGCAGACTGCTTCATATCCAGTTAAAGTATGTTTAGAAAAAGTTTATTAAAGATAAGAGAGAGCTGAAATGCATGGCAATAAGAAACAAAAGTGCACACTTTTAGCAGATGCTGTGCTCTCTCTCTCTCTCTCTCTCTCTCTCTCTCTCTCTCTGTGTGTGTGTGTGTGTGTGTGTGTGTAATGTTCCTAACCCCCACTTGTATTTGCTCATAGAATTGCTTTGTCCTAAATAGTTTAGTTCGTATGTCTTCTGCCAGATTGAATACATAGAGGTGGTTGGATAATGATTTCACCTCCCATTTGTTGAGAACTAGTTGCTTGAGGGAACTTACACAATAAGGGAGAGGTTGCAGCAGTCCCTGGTAATTATTGTTTTGGTTAATGAAGTCCTAAATTCAGAGCCTGCTGAACAACGAAGGCTGAAGTCCTGTGTACACATAACGGGAATAAACCCCACGAAGCTCAGTTGGACTTGCACTTGAGTCAACATTCATAAGACCAAATAGAAAGGTGGCATGGAGACACCCTGATCTATTTGCTCTCTTACCAGCAGTCCTTGGGGCTCAGCTGCTGAGCTCTGAGCTGAGTTCTGCTGAGCTGAGTTCTGACAGGAGCAAGCCGTGCCCTACACTGGGGCAACCAGCCAGCCAGCCAGCCAATGCTTCATACCTGGGAATGGCACAATATGCCTCATTCCTCATGCCATGGTGGTTGGAGGAGGAGGATGGGTGGGAATGTGAAGCAATGGGTGGGAAGGAGAACCTGCTATGTGACTCACTGGGAGAAACCAACCAACACAGCTGCATTTTGGGAGTGCTTCTGAGGCCAGGAAATCGGAAGAGGCTGTTCTGCAGCAAGGTTGTAAAACGGGCCTATTGTGCAGGAACATGCTTTGGTAGCATGAATAACACTGAACGTGTTAACACTGTGGTGGGAGGCCTGGTGTTTACATGAGCATGCACCAAAGTAATTATTTGGCAGTTCACATTTTTGTTTTCCTGGCAAAATGTATTTACATGACTTAACTAACATTTGGGGGGGGGGGTAGAAGAAATGCCAGCAAAATTAAAACAGATGTAAAACATTGTAAAAGGCCGGGGTCAATGTAAGAGATATTCAGTTAATTGGGGAGGAGGCATAACTTAGTGGTAAAGCACATGCAAAAGGCCCCAACCTCAATCTCCAGGTGAAGGATAACAGGTGATAGGAAAGATTCCCTTACTTGAGCCGCTGCTCAGAGTAAACAATACTGGGCTAGATGGACAAAGCCCTACCTGGTATAAGGTAGAATCCTATGTTCCCATGTACTTGGTACTAAAAGGATATAAAGTGCCAGCTGGGCTTCCTGGAGAGGACATTCCATAAATGTGGTGCCACCATTGAAAAGTCCCTTTCTCTGATCGCTACCAGTCTAACCTAAAGAGGTTGAAACACTTAGCGATGGGCCTTGGAAGATGACCTATGCATTTGAGCAGAGACCATGAGGCTGCAATCCTAACCCCAGCACCTGGGAGTAAGCCAAGCGAGTGAGAAGCACAGTTCAAGGCCACATTCCAACCAGACACCTGAGGGCCAATGAAGGGTGTGGCCTCAGGAGGAGGCATGGCCTAGGGCAGTGATGGCTAACCTTGACACTCCAGATGTTTTGGGACTACAACTCCCATCATCCCTGACCACTGATCCTGTTAGCTAGGGATGATGGGAGTTGTTCCAAAACATCTGGAGTGTCAAGGTTAGCCATCACTGGGCCCTAGGGAGAGGTGTGGAGGACCTGCATCTCTCCCTCCCTGCCCAGCTCCGAAGTTCCCGGGGAGGCTCGACTGGCACCTTCATTATACACCTTTAGATGCCAGGCAAAAACGTTCCTCTTCAACCAGACCTTCGACTGATTGACATCTCATACCCCTTTAAAATTTCAAATAAAAAAATTCCTTCCAGTAGCACCTTAGAGACCAACTAAGTTTGTTCTTGGTATGAGCTTTCGTGTGCATGCACACTTCTTCAGATACCTTTAAAATTTGTGTGTGGGAAGGGGTGAGCGGGGTTATTGGTTTGTGGGGGGGGGGTTGTTCTTGTTTTTATCATGTATTTTGTGCTTTTATATTGTATTTTTTTATGTTGTGAACTGCCCTGAGATCTGGGCAAATGTAATAAATTATCATCTAAGCAGTACACCACCTTAGGTTTCAGGCAAGGAGTTTGGGAAAACACTGCACTGCACCACAGAGGAGTCTGTCAGAAATAGTTGGGATTGTCACTATGTACATCCACTACCTTTGATATGGGCAATGACTGAAAGGGTCCAGACATCATGGATTAGATGTCGGACTGGATCATTTGCTCCAGTAGCTACTTATGCCAGTATTGGATACCCGACAGACTTATATTCTGCCTTCGATCAGAGGCCTTCAACTGGTGGATTGGGACCCACTACCAGGTTGCACCCTGATCTAAGGTGGGTCACAAAAGCAGCACTACCACCATACAGATGTATGGAATGAGTGAATGAATGAATGAATGAATGAATAGGTCCCCAAATACTTGTTTGGATTACATGGGGGTCCTGTGTATGAAAACACGGAAGACTGTTGCAGCTTAAACATTTACTGTATGTGCTAGGTCACTAGGTTCATTGGCTGTGTGTTGGAGCCTAATGCCACCTAGTGGTTAAAATTATTCAAGCACCTCAAAGAGCAATCATAAAATGCACTTTATTTGTGAAAGATGTGGGTGTTCAAACTCTACTAGACAAGGCTTTTCAGGTATAAGGCAAATAGCCAATTCTTCAAACCCCACTGAAGACTCCTATGCACAACTGCGATTTGTTCTCCTATGCGATCGATTAGCTGCAGACTTCCTTTTGGAAGGGAAAGTTATATATTTTTAAAGGGAATAAATAAATAGGTGGCCACTGTCCATTCCTAATATGGAATTAAGCCTCCTTACCAGTCTTCACAGCATACAGATTTCTGGGATCACAACCCACCACATTGTTGGGCTGTGTCAGGTCTTACAAGGCTGTATGTGGGTAGAGTGGGTGATTATGTTCCTGTATTGCACAAGTGAAAAATAATGCAACTTTAAGGAGAGATTTTGCAAAACTGAATCAAGGAATACAGTACATGAAACCTTGACCGAAAAATATTGCATCTGTGCCAACTCTGACCACACATCAGAAAGGGCGGGGACCCACCAGCTGATACATGCAAAAGACATGAGTCAGTCAGGTTTCAGGTCCTGTTATAGGACCTAGAGAAGCCGAGGGAGCTGAGGAAGAACAAGTGGGTGGTCCAAAACAGGGACAGTAGCTTAGGGTGCAGGCATCACACCAGATAAGAGTCCCTCAGGCTGGGGCTAAGGCTTTATTGGGCCTAGTGGGCAGGGATTGGCCTTTGAGGATCAGCTGACTGAATGCTCAGGTAGACCAGTATTGCATGTCATTGAAGCAGAGTTCAGTCTGCCAAACATGCAGTCAAAACAGAGTCCTGGTGCTGCAGAGATTAAGACACCAGTCTGCTAGGAGTCTTGGTTTATGGTGCACACACAGTTGGTGCCATATAACAGGCCTCTGCCTGCAGGGAGCTTGCAGTCTACGAGAGCCAGTATGCTGTGATGGCTGTCATGTTGATCTTATACCAGGGATACCTGGATCTTCAAACTGACCTGTATCAACTTGCGTGCCCTTCCCTTTCTCATGTGTGGCTAGAGTTTCCATGTGCGTCACATTCTTCAGTCAGCTTCAGTTAGTCCTTGATTCATTCTGAAAACCTTTTAGCCTCTTTATTTCACAGAGTTGTGCAATGCAGGAACAGATTTCTTGCTCAAGCCACTCCACCCACCCCTGATGACCTTATGGCTGTTATTATCAGCCTTCCCTACCTCACAGGGTTGTTATGAAGAGAAAATGAAGGCAGGAAACTATATTTTGTGGGTGAGGAGTTCCAGAGAACTCCGGTGGTTTAGTGATATTAACTTAAGCCCCTTCCTTCCTTCCTTCCTTCCTTCCTTCCTTCCTTCCTTCCTTCCTTCCACCCTCTCTCACATTTATCCACTGTGAGTTACAGAAGACAGAATAAGAAGTGTGAGTGAATCTGAGGGAGTTTGTCACAACTGGTAGCAATCCCTTTGCAAGCAAATGAATTCCGAGCAACGAGCTTTGCTTCCCTCCTGCTTCCTCCAGTCCTTTCGTCCTGCACGGAGCTGCCATGGAAACGGAATAAAGCCTCTTGCACTGAGTACAGTGTGGTGTGCAGGCTTAACGCACAAGCAAAGGAGAGGAAGATCCTTGAGGACAGGAGAGAAAAGAGCAGAGGTTGTGCATGAAGAATTCTTGAACCACCTGCAGGTGAGGAATTAATGCCAAATGGGATAAGGAAGTCAGAGAGGGAGAGAAGGTTGGCATGTGACCCATGACCAGTGTTATAACCACAGCCAAAAAAATGCTTGTGTCTATGCATGCTAAAACCACCCTTCCAAATGATATTTAAGGACAGCCTGTTGCAGATCTAGCAACAGTGAAGAGGTTCTGCTTCAAGGCTGAGTGCCTGGGAGTGCATGTGTTTTTGTTAGCGGATGTTTTAGGGCGTCCCCAAACTGTTGATATTTTGTGGGAGGGATACAAACCCATACTGGAACTTTAGGTTTGCACAGTTAAAGTGGATTGCAACCTTCTGTCATCCTAGTATCACAAGTCCACTTTAAATAAACAATATTGGACTTTTCGCAGTTTACAAAGTGATGAGGAAATGCATTCAAAAGTTTGGGATGAGTGAATTATTATTTTATTATTATTTATTAAATTTGTATAATGCCCTATACTTGCAGGTCTCAGGGCGGTTCAATGACACGTAAACACCCTGCATGCAAATAAGGGTGAATGTAAGATAAATACTCTTTGTCGTATGACTACCCCATAAACAAATCAGAACAAATGCTCAATGAAGATCAGACATTGTCCAACTACTGTGTAAGCTTTGTGCAAGCATATCAGGATGAATGTTGAATAAACAGGTTGTCTGGAGGAGCCCCGAGTATCGTGGACAAACAACAACATTGTCAGCAGCAACAGCCAAAAGAGAATTGGGAACTAAAGCAACAGCTGCTATCAGAGACACTAGGATTAGATCCTAAAGAGCTACTGTCCCCCCCCCCCCCGGTCTTTAGTGCACTTTTCCTGTTTCTGTCTTATTTCTAGTCTTTGGATTCTCTTTAGTTTGCCCTTCTTTTCCCCGTAGCAGCCAGGATGCATCTTCCCTAAGTCTCTTAGTGTTTACTAGGGCTTATTCCCAGGTAAGTGAGTGCAGGATGGCAGCCTAGATTTTGGTTTATGGTTGACACTCAGGAAACAGGAGGTTCTTGTGTCTTTGGCAGCTGTATGGCAGGCAGAAACTCAACCGGTCAAGGCAAGCCTTTCCTAGTATGGAAAGCCTCACCATAACTGTACTCTCTCTAAGTTTGGGTTATGCCTGACCACTTTGTTCATCAATGACGGTGTTATCAATAGTGCCACACAATGCCCGCTGTACAACTACCAGGAGAGGAGCATTCAGTGTGGCAGCCTCAAAATGATGGAACTCCCTCCCAATGTGCATTATGCAAGCTCCTTCTGTTTTATAATTTCAAACACATTTCTGCTTAACCAAGCCTTCCTTGAAGTGTGACCAGTTCTGTATTTTAGTCATTCATCGCTGAACAGTTTTAATGTTTAACTTTTTATATTGTTCCATGTAATTTTGTGTTGCTCACAGTTTAGGGTGTGTGTGTGTGTGTGTGTATTTATAAATTTATAAATTGAGCACTAGCTAAATGTGCTAACCAAGCAGACTTTGTTTCAGTGCAATAGCCAAGGATGTTACTCAATTCCCACTTACCGTTTGCTTCTAGTGATGTTTAACCTGACAGAAGTGACCTTCCTCGGTGATGCCCACGCTCGGTTCCAGACTCTAAAGCCTTGGTGGGATGTCCTGATGGACTACTTGGTAGTAGCGATGCTGATGGTCTCTCTCCTCTCAGGTACTCTGCTGATTTCTGTTGACCATATGACCTGCTTGCCTCTGAATTACAAGCTAAATGAGACCACAGCAGCTATGCTCAAGCCTGGAGCTATGGACAGTGCCACCAGTAAAGAGTTTTCTGCTGAGAACAGTGGACGCCCAATCAACCTTGACTACCAGCAGTACCTGTACATAAACCAATTCTGCTATCAGAATGCTTTGCCTTGGTTCTCCAAGTATTTTCCTTACCTAGCACTTGTCAACTCACTGCTCTTAATGGCAAGCAGCAACTTCTGGTTCAGGTACCCTAAGACGTCCTCAAAGATCGAACACTTCTTATCCATCCTCATGAAATGCTTCGAGTCACCTTGGACCATCAAGGCCGTCTCTGAAATGGTCTACCAGAATTTCCCAGACCTACCCAAAACCACGGGTACTGGAGGGTGTCAAGAACAATTTATTTCCCCTTCATCCTCTCCTATCCTTGACTGGAAGGAGAGGGAGCAGGGCCGGGCACTCTTTGAGAAGATCTGCAGATTCAGGGCACATGCTGAAGGTGCTAGCTTGATTTATATGGTCTACATGGGACAAACAATCTTCAAAGTTGCCAAGATCCTAACTGTGCTGGGCTATACCTCCAGCTGCATAGGAGCCATCTCCTTTGAACATGTTTGCTGGCTGCACACAGAGAACCTCACTGGCTACTCTGTTTTCCTCTGTAACCACAGCTTGGCTTTCATTCTGCAGAAGTTGATGGTTACCTACCTGTTCTTGGTATTCCTCTATGGGGTGGTGGGGGCTTATCCATTGTTGTGGCTGCTGCGGCAGCCGCTGCAGAAGTATTCCTTTAAGCAAATCCAAGAAGACAGTCCCTTTCTTGGCATCCCAGATGTCTACAATGACTTTGCTTTCCTCCTGCACATGGCTGATCAGTGCGACCAACTATACTCCTGGCGGTTTGCCATCTTCCTCTCAGCCATGAGCAAGAGCTCTTTGCTGGATGTGGGCCTTGAACACAAGGCAAGTATTGAAGGGCTGCAGCTGCATGTTCATTGATACTCACTGGCATCAGAGAACTAAGGCTTCACAAGCTGCCAGGCTATCTAGGGCCCTCTTCTATGAAATGGAAGTCCTGAACTTTGCAAACAGTCCCAGACTAAAGCAGCCAGAAAAATAGGTATACTAACCTTTCTCAATCCTCATTGGTCAAGATGGGCCCCACTGACCTAAGAAGGCCCACAGTGTTCCACATCACATTTCCTGACGTTACAACCTGGGGTTGTCTCCCTCAGGGGTCTCCACCAGTATCTCTAGCAACTTTGGCAAGATGAAAGATGCACTGTTCAGACCTGCCCTTGTTGGGCTGGGAGCATGAATATGGATTTCATATGGATATGAATATGGAAGGGGTACAGCTCAATAGTTAAGCATGGGCTTTGTGTGCAAAAGATCCTAGGTTCAATCGTTGGCATCTCCAGTTAGGGCTAGGAAAGGCTCCTGTCTGAAACCATGGAGAACTGCAGCCGGTCAGTAATACTGACCTAGACAGATCAATAGTCTGATCCAGTTTAAGGAGCCTCTGATATTCTGATTAACTGAGGGCTGAAGATAAGGCAAATTCACGACTGGATCCTTTAACTTTTGTTTCTATTTTAATGCAGTAGTTTTTATTAGCTGCTCTGCAATAAAAACAACAGGTACCTGCATTGCCTGTGAACTTTCCTCCCTGGGGTTAATAACAGCTCTCTCTCTCTCTCTCTCTTTCTCTGTGGGGGGGGGGGAGGGATCAAGGAATTGGCACCAAGAATTGGAAAACTTCAATAGAAACCAAAGCCTCTTCTGTATTTCTGCTTAAAACAACAACAATCCTATACACTGACCTGGGAATAAGTCCAATAGGGACATACTTTTGAGTAAATATGCATAGGATTGCTGTAGCATTTATTACATCTGTTCTAGCCCTGAGATATTAACAGAGAAGCAGATCCGAGCTGGCATGATTTCCCTGAGCTATGCTCAAAGTAAACACACGAGCACATACAAATTAATGTATAAAATTGTAACATTTTCTCCAAATGATATTTTCAATGTTTGTTTGTTTGTAAAAAAAAGAATTGCAGGACTCTACAGTTTCAATTTAAGAGTGTAAGGAGTTGTAGGTAGTGAAGTGATCCACTTTCTGAAACCAACGGAGAATATTAGTCATATGATGGCACAATGGGCCATCAGTGTGCCTGGCTGTTAACCAGAAGGTTAGTGGTTCGAACCCACCCTGGGACGGCTGTGGGCAGGATTCCTGCATTGCGGGAGGTTGGACTAGATGACCCTTGGGGTCCCTTCCAACCGTATAATTCTATGATTCTATTTCCAAGCCGCTCATATGTTAATGAAACAAGTGTGGGTTCAACAAGCCCTTCTGCCAAAACAAAGGAATATATGTCCTCCTGCATCTCTCTTCCCTGCCTGTCTTAGAGGAATGACACTTTAAAGAAATATGAAAAGAAAAGAGATGTTTCTTATGGCAAGAATGAAAAATCACCATAACCTATATAAAAAAAGGAGAGGCCTTGTAGCCCTGCAATCAGAAACAAGGATTTACAGTACAATCCTATACATGTCCATCCAGAAGTTCTATTGTGGTTAATGGGGCTTCCTAAAGTTAGTGGATATAGGATTGCAGTCTTCTTAACTGGTAAGCAGATTGACAAAGGGCTAGTCCACACTTTCACTTATGTCATGCCTAGGAAGCATGAGTCCAAGTAGTTTCCTGCAGATTTCTGCATGACCCACACTTTCAAGGCATGGGTCCAAGCAGTTTCCCCCTTGCCCTGCTCTTTAGCAGCAGGAGGAGAGGAAGTGCGGATAAGCTGGGAGAGCGAGCTCACAAAGTAACCTTAGTAGTCTCTAGTTAAATGAGGCAGCTCTGTGGTGTCCCCAGTTCCCAAAACAATTCAGGACAATGTCCCTTATTTTAAACACAAACAAGGAAGAATGCCAAAAACAGAAAAGAGCAACATAGTGGAACTCAGAAGACAAAAAGTACTGTGCTCCCATAGAAATGAAATGGTCTGTTATAGTTTGCATTTTGTTGGAAGAAACCTATATTATCAGAATGTTCTGGCTGAAGGCAAAACATAATTAACTGTAGCTAAAGTCACACAGGTGATGTTATCTGAATTAGAGGTGACAGACCATGGCAGGAAAGTCAAAGGAAAACCAGTACTGTACATAAAACTAATTAACGCTTCTGCCTGCCCCCCGCCCCCCCCACCATTGCACCTTCCACAGAAAAATTCTAGGAGTCTGTAAGGATTTGACATTTCCTTTTGATGCAATCTGTATATGTATTCTTCTATAGGTAAGAATCAAGTAGGTAAGGTGTGGGGAACCCATGGTCCTTCTCCACACGTTTCTAGACTACATGTCCTATCATCCTTGATCCTTAGTAATGTCAGCTGATGGTGATGGGAGTTGGAATCCATCATCTGGAGGGTTCCCCACCCCTGAAGTAGAAGGCATATATTTAAAATTAAAGATGTGTGTGCCTTAGGATGGAGGCGTGTGTGCATGTATATATACATGCAGTTTTCTTCTTAAACCCTAACTTGATCACCATCTAAGAGAATGTAATAAAGGCTTGCTTTGCTCTGTACTTTAGTAGCTGTTATCTCATAACATGTTTTCCCATGTACTTCATGCTGCTCATAGTTAAACTATGGAACAGGAGGCAGTGATGGACAAAATGTTTGACAGCTTTTGAAGAGGATTAGACAGATTCATGGAGGATGCTGTCAGTGGCTACTAGCCGTGATGGCTACTAGCTCTGCCTCCACGGCTGGAGACAAAATGCTTCTGAATACCAGCTGCTGGAAACCACAGGCAGGGAGAGTGCCCTTGCGAAGTTGTGCTTGGGTCCTCCTTGTGAGTTTCCAACAGGCATCTGGGTGGCCGCTGTGAGAACAGGATGTTGGATTAGATGGGCCAGAAGGCTCTTCTTATGTTTGCACCAGACCCTTAAAAGTCTGCAGTTCATATTTTAGATGGGAAACAGATCCGCAGCAACTCCCAGACCTGTGCTCTGTTACTTACACTGGATGTCCCAGCAAACATTCTACCATGAGTCTCCACAATACCAAGAAATAGACCTTTTAAAAAAACCTAGCATGAGGTTGTAGCTGGTTCCATTGGTTCCCTACCTGCGCTTCCTAGTTTCCTATTTGATTCAACAGGTCGGACCTAGCAGAAGCCAGTGCGACACCTCCCACTAGTGCAATGCCCTGCAGTGCAATGCATCTTGCTCCGGAGTGTGGGGAGAACGAGAACCCCCAGAACAGTGCAGGCAGGGGGTTGGGGAGAGAGACGGGAGAAAAGGCGGCATATAAATGCAACAAGTCCACAAATTATAAAGAAGCACAAAGGAAACCCAAGCGCAGGCAGGAAAAAATGCTCTTCCGTATTCGGAGCAGTTCAGCTCCGGCTGGTCTTCAAGTGTGAGAGGTACGTGCCATAGAATCACAGAACTGTAGAGTTGGACCCAGAGGGTCATCTACTCCAACCCCTGCAGGAATATTTTGCTCCACGCGGAACTTGCACCCAGGACCCTGAGATTAAGAGCCTCAGGTTCTATTGACTGAGCAACCGGGCAGCATCTTCTAACACTCCTCCGACCCGTCATGACTCCCAGACATGCTCCCTAGTCCCCATTAAAGCTGAGTGGAGATGCACGAATACTGGCGAGGGGAACGTCCAAAATATCATTGACAGCGCAGCCGTGTTGACACTGAGCTCGGCCAGCGCTTTGGTGCCCTTGCGCATGCGCAAGCGAGGAAAAGCCGCGAGGCAAAACAAGCACAGCGGGCAAAAGTGGAGCCGTGCCTTTGCGGTGGGAGGAGGAGGAGGAGGAGGATGATAATAATATGGTGGCCTGGTTGGTCCTTTCCGCGCGTGCGCACTGCGGTGTTTGTGTATTCTGGCTGCGCGGTGGCGGCAGCGTCGGCGGCTCCGGGGGAGGGGGGGAAGATGGCGGCGTCCTCGCTGGAGCAGAAACTGTCCCGCTTGGAGGCCAAGCTGAAGCAGGAGAACAGGGAGGCCCGGAGGCGCATCGACCTCAACTTGGAGATCAGTCCGGCCCACCGGACTCGGCCTAGTAAGGGAGGCTTTGAGGGGGGAAACGGGGGCGGCAGGGGAGGCTCCGCGGAAGGCCCCCCCCTGCTTGGGTGACTGACACGGGCCCGCCTGGGCAGGAGCCCCGGGGCCAGAGGGATGGGGGGCGGGGATGGGAAGAGCCGAGCTGCCACGGAGAGGGAAAGGTCCTCCCGGAGAAGCGAAGGGGTCGGGAAACCCGGGGCGGGGAAACAAGGGGGCTCTTGTTTACCACGGAGCCTGGGGGAGGTGGAGGCCCAAGGCCTGGGCAGGAAGGAAGAAGACCGAGGGGAAAGGTAAAGAATCCAATGGGGAAGGGACTTGAAGGAAGGCGTGGGCGTGTGTCTGTGGAGGGGGAGAGTTTGAGAAGGAAGAAACATGTAGGGAACAGAGTTGGGACCTGGGACCTGGTGCCCTGGCTATGATCTGCGTGTGGGTTTTTATAGGAGGACTCAGGGTGGAAGGAGAAGAAATGAGTGTAGCAGTAAGGGGCACCGACAGGAGGTCATTGGGAACCTTAGGTTAATCGATCTTCCTGGGGGTGGGGGTGGGAAACCACCTGTGTGTTGAGTTTATGATGCGATGGCGTTAGTGGACAGTGGTTCTTTGAGATTTTCTTTAAAAATGAGGACAGTACTTAGAGCTCAGAGTTGCTTTAGTGGGGCCAAGAGGAGTTTCCATGTACTGTATTCTGATTAGAGAAATTGATATACAATGAGTTATGCTGTAACTGTTATACTGGAGGAAATAAAAGTAGATTTAGGATCCCCCAATTGCCGCATTATAACTATGTTTTTAAAGTTAGGGAAGTCTAAGCAACTGCTCGCACCCTGCAGTGGAGAGGGAGGAGGGGTGGGTTAGGAATACCATTAAATACAAATACTGTATGCTGTGCTCAGAAATGTCCCCAAGTGTATGCATTTCTAGATTAGGTTCCTGTCATTTGCTGGACTAGTGACTTTTTGTAAACAAAGAAGTTCACAAGAGCTCTTCATTTAAGTTCTAACTTAAATACAGGAAAGTTCCATATTGTGTATATAGCAGTGCTTCCAAAAGTCATATGGTTTCCCCACCCCATCTTGGATTAAAATTGAATGCATCTTTCACCCTATACTCAGATGTGTCTCAGGGATCTTTCTTGTGTCATAGTCTAGTTAATAGTGCATCTTGGTTTACTGTCTCTTTCTGTTTATTTATCTCCGTTGGTGTTTCTAGGAAGACCAAGCACTTGCCAATTGTACAATGGACTATGGCAAGGACTTACTGGTGCCTGTAGCCTCCATATGCTGAGGGATATAGACAGGTGTAGGCATCCAATATGGTGACAATTCTTTCAAAACACACTTCAGCCTCTCTCATGACACATTAGATGCTCCAGCATGCAGTTTGGGAATCACTGATGGCAAGATGTGAATATATTCATTTGAGAAGAGAGCTGAGGGAGGAACTTACTTATTTGCCATATTTATAGGCCTTCCTTTAATAAAGTTGCCAGGGTTCTTCACAGCCAGAAAAGCTCAGTCAGTAGAGTATGGGTCAAATAGCTATAGTCAACCTACAAACTTGAGCTACTGGTTTTGAACAGTCTAAAATTTTCATGATCAAACAACAGCCCAAGTTTTTATGCTTACTATAACTGTTTGACCCATATTTTGAGATAAAGAGCTGAAATTTAACATGGAATTAATAATTTTTTGTACCACTGAAGGATTTCCCCCTGTAATTGTATTGTATTGCTATTAGATTACTTAGCACACAGGACAAAATATTAGAAAGTGTGTTGATAACATGTATAAGTTTGCCATAAGCAACATAGAATGTATATTACAATGATAGTGACATTGAAAAGATTTAGAATATTTTTAAATCTGATTTCTAATCGTTTGGCAGTAGATTATTCTAGTTGTATAGTCTGTCTCTGTGAATAAGGCACTTACCTGTGTGGCCAAGGTGAAATTGCCAGGGTGAGAGTGAAATGAACAAAAAATCTAAATCATAAATATTTTCTGACAAGCCAATGGCTTAATATGTTGATCAGAGTACCTCTGATAGTCATTCTATGGTTGGAGCAAATCTCCAATTATAACAACTGAGACTTAAGCATGCACAGCTCAAAGTTTTGGTGCAGACACAGGGCTCTTACCTGTGCAGGTAGGTAGACTCTACCCCATTCAGTATATTGTCTGGGATGTATCTGTCCCTACATTTGTCTCTATACTGCATGCATTTCCCTGCTGCTGGAGCAGAATCCAGAAGTAGCTACCGGTATGTCACTGAGAAGATTGCCCTTTAAAGTCTGTTAATGGAGGAAAAGTGTGAAGCTCATCTGTTTCTCACTGCTTTTAAAGTTGAATTACCTCTGGAGCATGGGAGCTATTTCAACACTGTCTGGACCTGCAGTGCCGTGATAATGTGCACAAACAAAAATAATGTGAGTGGATGCTTATTTATTAATTTTGACAGTTTATGTCCCACCTTTCAATCAAACAATTTTCAAGGCAACTTACAAGCAGGAGGTAACAATACAACCCCCCCCCCCAATTCACACATACAATCTAGCAGCTGCTGGATGGGACCAGAGCTTGCTTTTCATCAGCTCTCTAGTCTCAGGGCAACTGGCAATTGAAGTTGAGTGTTCTTTCTAGAAGCAAGGGGGAGGGAGGAAGCAAATTCCGGCAGCTGCTCATTCTCTGGCTGATGAATGGGGCCAGACTGGTCTCCCTTTTGCCTTACTTCCTGTGAAGCAGGGGGTGCAGGTTCCCAATGGCCCCTGCTGTCCTGGCCAGAGACACATTGGGATTCTCTTCTGTTTTCTGGTCCTTGTATTACATGATTTCTGGAATTGGAATGTGGTTGTTTCTTATACTAGTGGTGTGGGAAGTAATTATATTATCCCATGTACCCACCTGGTTCTTGTATCTACATAGTACTGTGGTTTTGTGAATCCAGGATATAGACAAGCAGTTCCAATATTGTAATGCAAATGTTTGAATTGTTCTTTAATGTCCAATAAAGAACAAAGAGCAGATTCAGTTTTGAGCCACTTTTCAAATCAGCTCACCTGGTACAAGATGTCTGGGGCGGGGGATGGGAAGGGGATGTTTTAGCTCCTACAACTAGTTGTGGGTTTAATGTGAGTGTAATGCTTTCTGGTTCCACTTTCCATTGTGGTTTTGTGGCTTGGATGTAGCTTCTTTCCAATCCTGAGTCTAGAAGCTGGAAGTGGAAGTGGAGATTACACTGTGTATGTTACCGTAGGTTAGTAGGCTATGTGTGTGTGATTAGTTAGGGGAGGTTTCTGATAACCCTCCCATGCATTCAGAGACTGTGAGGAGGATTGTGGGGCTGCATGAGCTAATCCTGGCTGTATTGCAGCATCTAGCAGCCCTGTACCCCCCACTTTACTATGTGAAAAGAGGCTTGCTGTGCATAGTGAATTATTATTATTATTATTATTATTATTATTAAAGTTATTTATTTGCTACCCATCTGACTGGGTTACCCAACACTCTGGGAGGCTTCCAACAAAATATGAAACCATGGTAAAACATCAAACGTGTGCAAGTTGGGATCTTGATGCTCAGATGTTGGTATATTTGTAGAGCCCCTTCTCCTGTGTGCTAATTGCAGGTGAGTGGGCCTTCCTGCTTTGTAATTGGCAAGAGGCAATTCCTGCTCATGTGGTTCTGCAAACCCCTTAACTTTGAACACATGGGGAGAGTCACTGAACTAACCCCCCACCCAATTGAATAGCCATTTCTGATCTAGGCTTTCTAAATATTTATTCAATGTACTGGTACTTCTGTTTAGGTCACATTCTGTCTTTCTGAAATCTTGTGTGCTTGCTTTTCATACATTTGTGTGAGGGAGATAGTGTTGTTGAATGCCTAATAATGTTCCCCATTAACCTTAAGAATGTTTACAAAATATTGTCACAAGAGTGACAGAATCATGGTCCTTCCCTAATTAAGAAGCATTTCTTCATTAAGAATAGATACTGCCTTCTTATAGCCAAGCAAATGGTATAGTGGAACTAGAACCAAGGTCTGTATCCTTCCTACCTTGTTGGATGCTCCATAGCTATCTAATAGAGAAAGTCTAATTTACCAGATCATAGAGGTAGAGGAGGTTTTGTACTCATTAAAAAAGGACAAGACAAAAAAGGACAAGACATAGATTTGGTTTCTCTAGTGAAATGAGACAAGGGTAGTGTAGGTGAGAGATTAAAAGGAGAAATAAAAGTTCAAATATGCTTTATGGAGAATCCAGATGCACCTCCAGGATTTTTGTTTTACACACTAGCCTCAAACTTAAGTGTAATGTGAGTCTTTCAGTATGCTTTATGCAGAATAATAAGTTTTTATTGAAAGTGACTTTTATGAATTTCAACTCTTTCTGTTTTGTTCTGGGTAGTCCACAAAGGCAACAAAAAGCTATTATGTACTTGATGTTTTTTGCCTTACTCTCAAGCTTCTGATATAAAACTCCTGAATTCTACACTGCACTTTGATCCACATTTCAGGCTATCACATCTCATTTTGCATGTGGGTATCCCTTTAGAGAATGAAATTTGAGAATGACTTATGTGGCCATGTCTTCATAATTGCAGGCTTTTTGTAAGAATATGTTAATAGTAGTTTCTTGTAGAATATGTGTGACTTCTGGTTTGTGCTGTTGGGTGCTTTTATTTTATTAAGATGGTGAGGATCAGTTCTTGTTTATTCAAGCTCTTACTTGCAAAAACAGAGTGAAAATGGGGATTTCTTATACATTTACAATTAATATTCACAATAAATGGTGGTTTGAATTGAAGTTTTGAAGAGTATAAAAGTCCAAGAGAATATATTTGGAAGTACAACTAGGTTTTTATTGTGAATGATGCCATCATTGGTAGGCTATAAAATTGATTCCCTAAGAATAGAATCCCTTTCATTGTGACAGAAGTCCTACCAAGTAATCCTTATGGCACAGTTTTTCAACCATTTTGGGTCCACGGCTCCCTTGACCAACTACATTCTTTGTGCGACACCCCTGTGGGGCTCAGGAGCCCAGTTATGTCACCCCTTGCCTGCCGAGCTGGCAGCCCCTCACCCCTTCCTTGTGGAGGGTTCCCTCAGCCTCCTCTCCCTGGGAGTCCTCTGGGCATCTGCAGCTGCCGCCCCTGGTCTCTGAGCTGCCCCACCACCACCCCAAAGAGAGGTGCCTCCTCTCACTGCCCCACAGGGGCCTGGGAAGCACCCCCTGGTCAGCTCCAGACACACCATTCACCCGGGAGCTTGTAGCCAGGGCTGCTGCAACAAACAGCTGTGCAAGCCTTTGAGAGGCAGAGATGCGACAAGGCATCAGATGAAGGGAGGGAAGGAAAGAGGGACAGAGGCCAGTGTTGCCCATGGCACCCCTGAACATCATTCAAGGCACCCCAGGGTGCCATGGCACACTGATTGAAAACCACTGCCTTATGGTTCAGTCTGCAAGAAGCAACACCAGAGAGCTTTTCATTCCATGTATATGATTTGATGTTATGAGCAGGTGTACTTAGTTAGCTGTTCATATTGCTTATAACATTATGTATATCAGTTAGCCAGTTAATTAACCTCCATGTGTTATCACGAAGCAAAGCAAGGAGTTCATATCCTATTTCAGATCTTGTTTCATTCAGGGCATGTAGTGGTGGTCCAACAGAATGAAAGAATAAAAAAGGTGATGGATCAGAGAGTGGCGGTTTTCCTTTGATAAGCTAGAGTAGGGGTGGGAAACCTAAGGCCCTACAGAGGTTGTTGGAATACAGTTCCCATCACCCCTGACAATTGACAGTGCTGTGCTAGAGTAGGGGTGGGAAACCTAAGGCCCTACAGAGGTTGTTGGAATACAGTTCCCATCACCCCTGACAATTGACAGTGCTGTCTGGGTCTCATGGGAGTTGGAAGTCCTTCATCCCTGAGGTAGAGGCTGTTAGCAGAAGATACTGTTTTTATCAGTCGTTTTTTTAATCTCATTAGCTTTCAAAAGCAGGAGCAATCATTTCTGCTTCTACTTCTTGGGGATCAACTGAAAACTTTGTGATGGTTTTTTTTTTTACTTTTTATTTTTTGTTAGAGAATGGGCATATTTTATAACAAAAAAGAAATTACTTACGTGCATCAGTTGAGGTGGAAGTCTTTTAGAAAGCGATTTTCAAGGGGAAATGAAGAGAAGTTATTAGCATCTGAGCACTTGGGTAAAAACTAGGAACGTTTTGATACCTTAAAGTAGAAAATATTTCATGAGTTGCAGGGGCATAAGGTTTTGAATAAGGGTGAGATATTGCTTATGAAAGGTCTGTTTTACATAGAAATCAAGGAGCATAAATTATGTTATTGTCTTTAGATTATCCTAGTCACCTCTTATGGTTTAAAATGCTGTTACTAAACTTCATTTTGAGAGTATAGCAAGATCATGGCCTTTAAAGCAAGTCTTTATACTGTGATCAGACCTGGAAGCATCACAGATAAAAGGTTTCCTAGGCATGTAGGAATATGAAATATTTGAGTGGCATTGGTGCCTAAAAGAAATTGAGTTGGATGCACATAATATAGTCAGCCAGGTGCAATCTTGGAACATAGACATTTGATGCTGGCTTTGAAAAATAAGAGCTTTGCCCCTGGGTACTTTAAGTACATTAGATTGTGTACAATCTTATGATTGTGAAGCACTGGGCTAGTTTGTTGATGAGGCCATAGTGAATTGGGTTTTGCTTTCTGGAAGGAAGGCCATTGACCAGAACACTGCTGTGCAAGGGAATTGTTGATTAACAGAACAAGAACAAGAACAAGCTGTTTTTCATGTTAGAAGCGCTAGGGATGTGAAACCTGTGGAATTGATTCCTTACTGTTTGACGCATCACATTTTCACCTTGTCTGTCCCCTTTGTTGGTTTCTTGCCACCTCCACTCTTCATCCTGAAATTGATTTGAATATGAGTTATTTTCATTTTGATGATTTGATTGTTTCTGTTGTGATTTATCGTGTTTTTTTCTTCCTTTTCCCAATCCAGTTATTGTGATCACTCTAAGCCCTGCTCCCGCTCCATCCCAACGTGCAGGTACCAGAACTTTTTATCATCGCAGCTTGGATTTCTTGCATCATTTATTTAATGCTTCCTTCAACTGCATAGAATTGCCACTTGTCTGCTTCTCTTCCAAGTGTGTGTCTGACCCTGCTACCTTCCCCACTTTGGTATTCTCCTTTACTATTGATCTAGCCTTACTTGCCAAGATTGGCTAGGAAAAGCGGTACATAAGGCCATGCATGAAAACATGTTTTGATTGTCCACAGCTGCAGTAGTTGCTTAGCACCTTCCTTTCCTGATGATGTCAAAGCACTTTCTGAAGACAGGTAACCATTAAATTTTCACACTGATATTTTCCGCCTTCTATCTGCCACCTTCCACTTTAATGTGCCAGAGCCCTCAAGTGGCAAATGGCAGAAATTCATATTGCCATACATTTCCTTAGATTTTCCTGAGTGGAAAGGCAATGTAGAAATGTCAACCTGCATACAGCAAAATTAAGTAGGCTCTACTTTTTGTGATGTGCAATTGCCTCTGAGGTAGAACCCAGTAGCAAACTATCAGTGCTGTTGCACACTAGTTTGCTTTAGGGGAGGAAGTCAAGACTGTCCTTTTAGTCAATGGCAGCTGCTGTAGGGATTTTAAGATGGGAACAGAGTAGCCTTCCTTAGAGTTGAGCAGGGCTCAGATTTCTATGAAGCTCCTAGTAGTGTCTGCTGCATCCCACAACGGTGCCAGACTATGTTTCTGATATAATCTCAGGAGGGCATATATTTATATGTATTTGTTACCTTTGTATGCCTCTTTCCCCCAAAAGAATTTTGATTACTATTATCAGGTTTTCCATGCAGATTCCTGTCTAGGTATCATTTGGTCCCAAATATGCTAAGCTTCAGAGATGGACCTAAATGAGCTATTTCAGACAATTCTCTGGACCAGTGTTATTCACTGGGGCTTTTATTTTTATTTTACCTACGGGACCGCCTCTCCTGGTATGCCCCGCGGAGGACTTTAAGGTCCACAAATAACAACACTTTGGAGGGGTTCCGAGCCGCAAGGTGGTTAGATTGGTCTCAACTAGGGCCCAGGGCCTTTTCATTACTGGCCCTGACTTGCATAGCTGTCAACCTTTCCCTTTTCTTGTGAGGAATCCTATTCGGAATAAGGGAATTTCCCGCAAAAAGGAAAAGTTGACAGCTATGGACTTGGTGGAACGCTCTGTCACAAGAGACCAGGGCCCTGCGGGATTTGACATCTTTCCTCAGGACCTGCAAGACAGAGCTGTTCTTCCTGGCCTTTGGGTTGGACTTAGTCTGACCCTTATGTTTCCCTACCCTTATGGTTTTGATTTATGGGCTACTACTAAAATGAGGCTGCATTTTAAATTGTATTTTAACCCGTATTTTAATTAACTGTTTTTTCTTTCTTTTACGTTTTTTCTTGTAATTTTATTGGTGTTAGCCGCCCTGAGCCCGGTTCTGGCCGGGGAGGGCGGGGTATAGATAAAATTTTATTATTATTATTATTATTATTATTATTATTATTATTATTATTGCACATGTTTTGGAGATGTGTGCTGTAAATATATAATTGCTACCTAAATAAGCTGTAATTAGATAATATAAGGTCAGGTGAGAGACAGCTTTATTTGATTGTTTAAGAACATCCATTAAACCGTTAATAAAATTCAGTGAAGTACAGATCTAATGCCATACCCTACATTATATGGGGTGGGAGTCTACAGCAGAAATAAAGCTAATTCCTAATTTTTTAGTTAGTTGCTGCTGTTACATGGTGCTGGAATCTTCCCTGCCTCATACAGAGAGCTGTCCTTGATCTTCTGGATGTTAAAATTATGCTCTGGAAGTTAAAAGGATGCTGTACTGTTAATATTGCTATAGCGATGTCTCTTATTAAGATTAATGAATTAATTAGGTTCTGGGCATATTGGTGCTTATAGAATCATAGGATAGGATCAAAAACTGTAGAGTTGGAAAGTACCCTGAGGGTCATCTCGTCCAAACCCTTGCAATGCAGGAATCTCAACTAAAGCATCCATGGCAGATTGGACGAGTCCATGGTAGTACATAAGAGGGTTGCACTGTAAATGTTAAAGTCACAGTCTTTGCATAGCCTATCATGCCAAGTGTTTTCTTTAGTTTATGCAAATGGGCTTCTTCACCTTCTACCCTGAGCTACTTTAGCTGTGCATTGTGAAATAGCTACTGCATTGTTTTTCTACCCTAGAGGCAGCAGTCTTTGAGTATAGAAAATACAGAGACTAGTCTGCCATTTTATCTAGTGGATGCTTGCCTTACAGTGCTTTGAAGCCTTTCAGGATGGGAATGTGTTTCATTAGATTCCTTTCCAATGCTTTCCAGTCTTGCCTACCACTAGCTCTTACCTGTGCTTTTGTGCTATGCCACTTGTTCTTTGCAGCTGCCATCCAGCAGAATTTCTCACCTTTCCATTTTCAAATAGTTATTATTCTAACACTTTCTTCTGAAAGCAGCAAATTGACAGTTTGTATGATTATTAGGTTTAAGCATGTGTTACTCTTGACTTGCCAGTTCATGGCAGCCATCTGAAGTGCACATGGTACAGGCAATTCATTGTTGACCAAGGTTAACTATGCAACCAGAGCAGCTTGCGAGCAAGGTGGGTTAGTTTTACTTGAGTCTGCACACCTGATCAGGTACTGCCACAAAATCCCATCTCAGCTCCAACTTTTTGGCTTCATTTTTTTTCAATTATTTATTGGAAAACTTAATTTTAGTTAATTTCTCTTATATTTGAGTGAATGGGAAGATTCCAGCTTTAACTTTGAATTATTTTTTTCTGTTGTGCCTGTATAGAAAGTTTAAAATATGACCACTGTGTCTTTTATTGCCTAGAAGTCTAATGGCAAAGAACAATCCCACAAACATTATTTTGTAAGCTGTCTGTTGAATTGGCAGACGGAGAAACTTAGGTGAAACTTGCAAATATACAGGATTGGCAACTACCTGTATAAAATACATTAGCTGTGTCTCAAAAAAAAACATGTTGCTACCTGAAATTCTATATGTGAGAGAACATTGGGACTTTAAAAGTAGACATGCCTAGGATTTTTCTGTAAATGGTGCACTTCCATGTCTTCTTTCTGGGTAAATGTAGTCAAAGAGGAACATGGCAGCTTGCTGTTTGAATTCCAAAGGAATTCATGGATCATATTGCTGGATAGTGAGTGAGACATTTTGCAATTTAAATGGTGCAGTGCTACTTTTGCTCTCTGGTACACTTCTTCAATGATTGATGGACTATTTGTTTTAAAATGGATATTCAGAATCTTTATTCTTTTCATTAAGGTAGAAGTGAAAAGGCATATAAGCTATATGCATTTTGGGATGCAGGCAACAATATAGGCTTGAGTTATTTCATTAAGTACTGCTGTGCAACCACTTTCTAAGCCAGGGTTGGGGGATCTTGTTGGATTCTAATGAGCCCCAACCAGCATGGCCAGTGGTGATGGATGATGGGTGTTGTAGTCCAGGAACATCTGGAGAGCCACAAGTTCTGCATCCTGTTCTGTGGGACTGCATGCTGCATTTAATAATAATAATAATAATAATTTTATTATTTATACCCCACCCAACTGGCTGAGTTTCCACAGCCATTTCATTTGGAATAGGTAGTAGAATGCTTGGTGTTAAAAATGACCAGGTTTTGGAGGATGGGGAGATTAGGGAGATAGAATGCAGCTGCTAGAATTAAAATAAAACCATTTTTGTGCTTCATTATGGAAGGAAAGTTTCCAGAGCACAAAGACGCAGGCCCACATTTCTCAGCTTGCAGTTTCTGCAACCTGAAACTGCTCTTATCCCTCTACAGATGATTCTGTGTCATGCTCTAGTTAGCTTTTTCATTCAAATGCTGTCTTGGCCTTTGCCTGCTTAGCTTGTCTTCTCAATCACAAGAGGCCTGAGTTACAAAGGCCTATAGATTGTTGTCTGGGTGGGGGGGAGACACAGAAGCACTTGCAGTCCAGCAGCGGAACAGCAGATTGGAGGTAGACATTATTAAAATGGCCCTTCTAGGCAATATTGTTTTTAAAGTCTCCTTGTGTGAAAAGAACCTTTGCCTCCCATTGTTATGGAGGTCCTACCTACTGTCCGCATCACAACCATTGGAGAATAAACAATTTCAAATATCCCCAAATGAAAAAAAAACCCATACAGATTGAGCAATGATGACAAATTATGCCACTTGATTTTATTTGCATACATTATTTCACAGGGATGAACTCTAGATTGCATTAAAAAAAAAGTAAGCACAGAATTCAAGATTGCTTGCTTATATAGAGACTAGCTTTGCCTTATATACGGTAGCAAAAATCACCCCATTGCAGAAATGTAACAGACCAATGATGCTTCACTGTATTTGTGACTGTGGAATGCTACCACATGCTACCATATAGAGGCTGTTTCAGTCACTAGAAGTTAAAAACACACACCTTAAGATAACATGCTTTCTTCCTTTTGTCACTTCTGTTGCCAGGCCTATTTTTCTTTGTAAAAGTTTTTTTTTTTAAATAAACATTCAAATAGAAAGCTAAAGGGAGGTCTTCATTCTCATTCCCTGTGTGGGTGGTTGGCGTTCCTTGAACCTCACTCATAATCATATCTGTAATTTGCCTGGCATAGGATTAATTCAATATATATGCCAGGAAGAAACAGGATCAAGTGATTGAATTTTATCCATTTACTTAGAACCATTGAAATTAGTCACCTTAAGTTAGTCAAGTCCATTAATTTCAGTGATATGACTAACATTGGATACAACCCTTTGTCTCTAAAGTACCTTCCATAAAAAGGCAGCCTGTCTCCATGGTCCATGTATGTTCAGAAGAATGCCAGTTTGTCTGGATACCTGAAATACATTTGTATGTGCCTTCATTTCAGTCCTCTCTCTTGAGAGAAAGTGATCTTAAAAGCGACTACATGGTTTGTGAGCCTTGAACTTCCAGGGTAGTGATAATATTTGGTGTAACTTCAGATTTTGAACAAGTGCTGATCCTATGAATATTGACTGGGTTTTTAAAATTAAAGGCATGGGGACTGACACAGAGCATAATTAAATATAACCAAATATTTTTGGAAATATGGAGGATTCACAATTATATTCCTAATACTTCTGAAGGTCAGATATATTTCCCCCACCTAACCCAGCAGGATTGAGGCTTTAGAAATTTGACTTCCATTAGTTTCAATTTTTCATGGAAATCGCTTTGCTAAAAGGCAGGACTTTTTATTTATTATTGCATAGATAGACATATTTCATTGAGAATATATCAGTAATATTGACTTTGTAACTCATTCTCTAGAAGCATCAGGGACTTAATTTCCTAGTTTATGACGATTTAATTTTAACCCTTTATCACATGTGTGGTTATTTCATGCATACTTAATCAAAATATTAAATCACATTAAATCCACCGCTTCCTGGTTTAAAGTAACTAGTGGCTCACAAGCAGAGACAATATGGGGCTATTTGAACTGGCTTTAGGGGAATGCCTTAAAGCTGCAATGTGGGGAGTTTAAGCAAAAGAAAACATTATTATGCCATGAAACTCCAGGTGCCTTTCCTGAGCAGTCAGGTATATAAGCTCTATCAGCAGTCTCAGTATAGAGGTGATTTGCAAGAATAATAATTTCCATGACTTAAAATAGTAAGTTGGGAATTTTCCCTTAGCACAAAAGATCTTTTTTCAAATACATCTGGTGCAAGTTTCTATCACATTTAATATGATTGGTACATTGAGCCTGGTTTCAACTCTGGTTAAACTGCTGGTTTAAAGAAAAGCCTTGTATGGGCATGCCGGCAGCTGGAACTACAGTAGGTTGTCCTTTTAGCTTAGCTATCACCATTACAATAATTTAAGTTGATTTATGAAGCTTGCAAAATGTGTAAGTCTGCTCTGCCTGCACTTCTGCCTCCCTGTTCCTAGCCATTGTCGTTCAGAGTAGAGTTCATGTTGAATTCAGTCAGTGCTGGTCTGAAACGGCCATGTAGGGTTATGCCCCATAGCTGGCAAACCACATCAGCTGAAGTATCTGGTGAATACTCCAATGTCAGCAGCCTAACTAGTGTTTCTCTTTTCCTCTGCTTCCATTCTGTGTGCAGTACCTGCGTATGCCCATCAACTGAACCTTCCTGCTTTGCTCTGCTTCTGTTTTGGCTTTCTTCCATGTCCTGTTCTTCCCACTACAACTGTTTTCTTCCCCTTTAATGTAACCTTTTCCAGTACTGTGCTGGATTGATTGACCATTTCTGCAGCATGATTTTCTCCTTTGCTGTGGTTCTCCTTTTGGCAGACAGAGGCTGACAGATTTGCATGATCAAGCTGTAGTGTAGCATGCAGGCTTCTTCGATTGAGAGCTTGAGCGGGAAGCGTGTTACAAGAATGGATTTCTCCTTTACAGACTATTACTATAGTATATTTGGATGCAAGGGGGAGGTGTGCAGTAGGGTGTGATGGGGAGGATAGCAGCTAGATTTGCCATGCAGTATTTTCACAAGCGTTAACGTTTCTGCGTTTCTGAATTGGTATATTGATATCCAGGATTAAGAGAGTTTACCCTTCATCATGTTCGATGCAGCATGATTGATAATCCTCTACTTTCTTCGTTTGCCCATCTTCTTCCAGGCAGAATTCTCTGCTGCTCTCCAGAGGGCCCCCATCCAATGGGACCATGCTAGTCTGGACAGTTCAGTTGAAACTTTGGTTCATATGCTCACCTTTCAAACTGCACATCAAAGAAAGCACGTGCTTAACCCAAGAAAATTAAGCCCTTTTTTGTTTGCAGAAGCATCCTGACTGACCTTGTGTTGGAGAGTACCTTAGCTCCATTAAAGATGGCGAAACCAGAGAGAAGCAGGTGTCCTTTCATGATATCTGCCTCTCTTTCTCTTTACTTCAACAAACATGACTCTGCTACTGGTTCTGAAAACTCTTTCTTACGTTATAAAGAAGGGTATAAGAAGAAGTTCAAGACTTCAGTAATGTGGAACCTGCAGATCTCAGAGATAAACAAATCCCAAGTTACAGTTGAATTGGAGGGAAAAGTGGAAGCTGCCACTTCTGTCTGTCTTATGAACATATGAACAAGCCCCAAGATTAATATATGCCACTCCTCTTGCACAAGTCAGGAAAGGTATATCACATAGTTCAGACCCACTACCAGGGGCCAAGCAAGCACAGTTGCATTGTGCTAGATATGGCACATATGATTCAGATATAAGCCAGCCTGGTACAAAAACTCGTATCTGCCTAGATAATTGGGTGTGTGTCAAGGCAGCTGAAATGCAGGGTTTTTTTTTGGCAAACTATATTCCCAAATAGAATTACTCACTGCCAAACTGGTTTAATCCCATGAGACTGACTGTATAAGAAACGTTATGTTCCTAAGGAGGCAGGAGAAAACAGCAATGAGTTCTGTAGAGCAGGGGTACCCAACATGTTGCCCTCCACATGTTGCTGGACTTGAATTCCCATCTTATCTGGCTATTAGCCAAGCCAGCTGGGCTGATGGGAGTTTGAACCCAACAGCATTTGGAGATCACTGTGTTTGCTACCCCTGCTGTAGAGGCTTCTGGAACACATTTTTAAACAGCAAAATTGCTACTTCTTTGCCAATAAACTTTGCAGTGTTTGTCTATCACAATACTCTTATTAAGGTATTATTCTCACTTTATAGGTTTCGCTCCCTCCAGCGTTAAATTATACTGCTTCATTGGTCACTAGCTTGCTTTTGTTAATAGAGATTCTTAAGCAACTTTAATCTACTGCTAGCAGTTTGCTATAGGCACAATCCTATCTGTGCTTGACAAATCAAAGTGTTCCCAATAGTAGGAAGCCCCAAACCTCTGCTATAAGAGCATGCAATAGAGAGCCATTTCAGAGGTAAGACTGAATGTTTTATAAGAGAGATTTTTTTTAAAAAAACACACCAAGTGAAGCCAGAAGAAAACTTTTGAGGTTGTAGCTCAGTTCACTTGTAACGTCTGCTCAGTGTGGGACTTGGTGGTATGAATAGTATACAGAAATGATGATTTTCTGTCCAGAAAAATCTATGAAATGTGGGAAGAAAAGCCAAATTATAAAAAGAATGAAAAAGCCAGTTAAAGGAATAAATGTGTGGCTCATAATGAGTTTTTTATTCTTTACATTGTTTCTGAGCAAACTCTTCCATAGCTCTCCCAAAGCATCACAAAGATGCGTTGTGGTGCTGAAAAAGATTTTTTGAATTGCTGTGTGTGGCTCCTTTGAATCTAAAACCTATGCCTTTGAAAACTTTATGAAAAATTGTTGCCAAACCTGAGCTTTAACACAACATAGCTGTTCCATGAGCAAGACTGCAGTGTTTCTGAAAACTATGGGAGACCAGGAAGGAATATCACATTAAATAATGGTTTCTTAAATTAATGTAATTCTATAGTGTTTGTGACTTCATCAGAGTTGAATCTCCCATTTTTGCAGCAATAACATTTCCACCTCTTTTAAATAGTTTTTATCTCCTAAAATGAGCAAATAGGTTAATGCTTTTCATACCTGTCAGGTGGAGACAACCTGGAGAGCAGAAGTTTGTATGATGACACTTATATTTCTACCATTGATCTGCCAGACTTGATCTGCTATTTGTGAAAACTAGGCCTCAGCTAGTTAGCTGCTTCTAAGATTAATGACTTAGCTAGTCAGGACCCACCTTTGATGGAAATTGAAGCACCTTTAGATTCTTCTGCTCCTTTGCCCACAGAACCAATCCTACCAACACATCCTCCAAACTTCTCATTAGAAATTTGTTTTCACTGTTGCAACAGAAAACCTTAATAAAATCCATACTATTTCCTCTATGTTGTATTTATAGCATACATTGTAATGAAAGCTTTATTCTTTGCCTTTCTGATAATTGAATATGTTTAGAGAAATTCAAGGTAGCGCTGAGGAGGTTGCTCAAACAAGTTCTGCTTGTTTGATGGAACAACCTTTACACTCCCCCTGTGTCATTCTAGGGAGTCTCTAGAATACCGCCCCCCCCCCAGCTACTGGGTGGGCATTGGGGGAAACTCTGTTGTGTGGTGGAAGCATTTGCATGGACTTCTGCTAGTGAGACCATTTAGGTGAATCTGGCGCCTTGTGCTTTTTGTCAACCTGGACTGCAGAAATTTTCATCCATTTCCTGTATTTTCTTTCTTTGTTTTCAGGTTATACTAGAAGCTCCTTTTCAGGGAATTTAAAAATCCTGCACTAGCCATTTTAGAATTCTCTTGGCTGACGCAGCTGCTCTCAAAGTGGAAATTGGGGCTGCCCAAGCATTGAGAGTGGGTTCACTTGTTAAGTATTTTGTATAGAACCTGGCACAATTCTTCCGAACCATAATTCCTGCCTGAAATCATCACTTGTATCAGCCCAAGTATCAGGAAGCTGGTACTTGAGAATCCACTTTAGCAGCGGCAACCTATCATAACTAACTGACAGTAGCAGCACTTCTCTCCCTGCCTCTCCCACCCCAGTATTTGCAACCTTGGGGGGATAGAAGTGTTTCAGAAATTAAAATTAAAAAATAACATTGTTACTGAGTTCCATTGAGCAACCTTGTCATTGTTAGTGGCAAGATTGCGATATGGAAGCCAGTATTTCTGCTTTAGCCAAGGGCTATTGTTGAGGTTGATGAAGGAGATTGTGTGTGGCTGAGTTTTTTATTTTTCAAGTGAGCAAGCAAATCCACTGGGGCCAGGGTGGGGAACTTGTGTCCTGCCAGATGTTGTTGAACTCCCACCTCCCGCCAGCATGGCCATTGATCAGGGATGATGCAGGTTGGATTCCAGCTTCTGGAGGGGCACAGCTTCCCCAACCCCACACTAGGACTTATTCACTGGTTGGTTTAAGGGACACACCTGTTCCTATTTTTAGAAATAAGTCGTGGCACCAAGAATATGAGTTGCAGCTTTGTATTCTGCTTGATCTCATGATGCACTGCTTAGCCTCTGAGCTAAGTGGAGGTGAGTTGGGATCTCTGTGTAGAATTGTTGTACTCTGGCTGTGTGCCTTGCTGTGTCCTCCTATTTTTGGATTGAAACCTGTGTAGACACAGGAAACCAGGTAAAATATGAAAGGTTATGGGAAGAATTGCAGTATCAAATAATTGTACACGTGCTGGAAAGATTAGATCTAACCATTCAGCTACTAACAGATGTTGCTAAAACCTGTGCAGCATGACTTCTGCTTGCCTGTGCTATTCCCAGGATACTGCAGTTTCTTGATCTAGGTGCCCTGAAGGGTCCCCTCTTTTAGATTTGTTCAAAAATGGATAGTTGCCCTTAGAATGCTCTCTTCAGGCTTAGCAGAGACCTCTGTCTAAATGTGCTTGTGCTAAGACCAAGCAGGAAGAAAGTTCTTGGTGCTATCTCACATCACACTCACTGCACAAGCCCCTGGGCAAAGAAACTAGGCAAGATGGACAACTTTATCTTTAGTTCCAGAAGCAGGTTCTTTCTAAAAATGGATTTAATTTTAAACCACACATACTCTCCCTCCTGGTCCTAGGCCCAGAATAAGCCTGCAAACAACTTGCCAGTATAATATCCACACAGTCATTGATCTGCCTACCAAGCAGGTCACTGGTGCCTACCAATGTAACATGAATATGCCAGTTTATGGCTTATTCCCAGTCAACAGATGCCTACTGTTTTAATATATGCATAGGCACCAACAATCCAGTTTAACATGCTGCATGGATCCTCATATGAGTGAAGCCTGGCCACCCTCTCAGGAAAACAGGGGAAGACCTATTCATTGTGCCCAGATAGAGCTATCCCCAGGATGGTACAGTTAAAAGCTGTGGCTTCCACACAGATTTGAGAAGATGGGATTTTAGAACATTTTGGGAGTACAGTAGGGCTAAGCTGACACCTCAGAAGTCAAGGTAACAACTGACTTTATTGGAACCACAGGCTGGTTTTCTAGCACCCCTGCCTTCAAGACTAAAAACATTGTGGGCTTGGGCTGCAAAGGAACCTAGCTTGAACCAGGAGCCCATGCATTGCAGCCTCCCTGCCTGACTTTTCCTCTCCTCCTCTTAGCATTGCAGCTTCCCTTAGCCAACGATGGAAGCAGCCGTTCCACCTCTTTGGACAGCTCGCCCCAGCATCATCACACTCCGTCACGCCCCCGAAACTTTCTGGGCCTGCCTCCTCAGCCCCCCTTCCACATGAACAAGAGCATGGAGAGGTAAGCAGAACTAGAGCGAATGAGGCAGGTTCTGGTGTGCTGTGCTCATCTTCTTTGCTGTATTGAGACAGGAGGGACCAACTTGTTTTGAGAAAGGGAAGCAGTTTGGAGCAAAGATTTTATGTTGTTTAATATCTGATAAATTGGTAATCCTAGCATACGTGCCAGCGTGCTTACCATTTGATCAGATGGGTCTGCGCACAATACATGAAGAGTTTGCTGTCCATGTGCCTGTACAGCCGTGGATAATAGTGTGTTGGGGAACTGAATGTTCTCTAGGCACTTTAATCTTGTTGCTTATTGCTATTGCCACAGTCTTTAACAGCTGCTTCACACTGTTCTTTTGATGTAAGAGGCAGAGCTTTTGAAAAGGGCTCCTGCCTCAAACCATCTTTGTTAGGTAGATATGGAACTTTCATAACCCCTAGTTGCCTTGAGTTGCATTTTTTTTTTTGTAATATCAGTAGCAGCCCATGCAAAGTTTAAACACTCCTGTTTGTGAATTAATGTGCTAAGTTTGTCTGCTGAATGAGTGATTTATTGCATGCACACAAAAATATACAGTAATGGCCCTGGGAGTTAGTAGAAGACCTGCTGCTTTTTTGGGTTTCACCAGGTAATAAAAACTCATGATTTAACCTGCACTGTTCTGATCTGCAGATTGAGGTGTCTTGTTATGTAAGTGACTTGTGAGTTGCTGGCTTTGAATTCATATTAGAAATTCTCTCATGATGGAGAGCTACTAGTTTATAGGGTTGTCTAGATGCCCTTGCTGAGAAGAGGAATGTGTGATTCTCCACAGAGATGGAGCCTGTTTCTGCAGAGAGAAAGGTCTGAGATGTTCGTATGCCATGGCTAAATGGAAGCAAACATAATATTTTTCCTTTTTTCTCTTTCCCTTTCTAGTATAGAGATTGATCAGAAACTACAGGAAATTATGAAGCAAACGGGTTACTTGACCATCGGAGGGCAGGTGAGCTGACTTGAGAGGTGCAGCAGTTCAAAATATATGGAAGCCTGATGTATATTAAGAATTAACCAAAAGCAAACCCCCACCCTTTTCAATATAAAATGGATTGATGAGTAGCGTCTCTATGTGCTTATCTTCTCACAGAGATACCAAGCAGAAATCAATGACCTAGAAAATCTGGGTGAGATTGGAAGTGGGACGTGTGGGCAGGTGTGGAAAATGCGTTTCAAGAAGACTGGACACATCATAGCTGTGAAGGTGAGGTAGATCTACTGGGTGTTGAGTGGAAGATACCTTAAGATGAAAGGAAATGGCAGAGTGGGACTTTTAGAGGATTCATTGCTGGTGAAACTTCTAGGTGCCACAGAATATTTGGTACCCGTGTTAGCTGTTGAGAGAGAGTCCATTTGGGCAGGATTAAGTGGGCCTTAACTTTCTTTGATGGAAAGTAGTGATCCTCTGAATTAATCATAAAGCAGTTAAGGGCCATGAGGCCCTTTGTGGGTCAAAGCATTTTCACCTGCGACTCTTTTGGCTCTTTATAATAATAATAAATAATAAATTTTATTTATACCCTGCCCTTCCCAGCCGAAACCAGGCTCAGGGCGACTAACACCAATAAAAATTACAATAAAATATAAAAGAAAGAAAAACCGTTAATTAAAATACAGGTTAAAATACAATTTAAAATTTAAATGCAGCTTCATTTATCGCCCATAATCAAAACCATAAGGGGAGGAAACATCAGACTGAGTCCAACCAGAAGGCCAGGCAGAACAGCTCTGTCTTGCAGGCCCTGCGGAAAGATGTCAAATCCCGCAGGGCCCTTGTCTCTTGTGACAGAGCGTTCCACCAAGTTGGGGCCAGTACTGAAAAGGCCCTGGCCCTAGTTGAAACCAGTCTAACAACCTTGTGGCTCGGGACCTCCAAAATGTTGTTATTTGTGGACCTTAAGGTCCTTTGCAGGGCATACCAGGAGAGGCGGTCCTGTAGGTACGAGGGTCCTAGGCCGCATAGGGCTTTAAAGGTCAAAACCAGCACCTTAAACCTGATCCTGTACTCCACCGGGAGCCAGTGCAGCTGGTAAAGCACTGGATAAATGTGGTCCCGCGGCAAGGACCCCGTCTTCTGCTCCTAATTCCCATTCTCTTCTCTGTTCAGCAAATGCGTCGTTCTGGTAACAAAGAGGAGAACAAGAGGATTCTGATGGACCTGGATGTAGTGCTGAAGAGTCATGACTGTCCTTACATTGTTCAGTGCTTTGGAACTTTCATCACAAATGTAAATGAAGGCGATGCTACTGTTTTCTCAAGTCCGTCTGTATTTTTCAATGTATTTAGAACAGCCACATCATAATAACCTTAACTTTTACTTTTTTTTATTTCCCCCCGTCCCTTAGACTGATGTTTTTATAGCCATGGAGCTAATGGGCACATGTGCAGAGAAGCTGAAAAAACGAATCCAAGGGCCTATCCCTGAGAGGATCTTGGGAAAGATGACTGTGGCGGTGAGGGTTTTTTTTTGTTTTTTGTTTTGCTTTTTACATTTAGACCCCACATTTCCCCCATCTAGACATTGGCCCAGTTCACACATCATGCTAAACATGGAACGAATAGTATGCTGGTATAGGCTACTTAATAGTACTCCTTCCTTGCTTCAGCTGTGGCAGCTTCACAGATAAAACAAGCCATATATCTGGTCTGTCATGTCGCCTGGACTTGGGCTCATGGCTTGTTTCCTCCAAACAACTGATGAGTGGTAACAAAGGTTTATTCTTGGGTTACCACTTGAGGTTTGTTTGGAGGAAACAAGCCATGAATCCAGGTCCACACAACATGACAAGCTAGAATCTGGCTTATTTTGTCTATGACACAGAGGAGCCATTAATTGCTTCCAGGTTTCCATGATCATGGCTTTTAAGGAGATACGTTGTGCTTCAGACTCCTTCCTGCATAGGGCATCCAGGTATTTTTCTTTTTCAACTGCATTTTCCGCTGTTTTTGAAGGGACAGCAACCATTCTCCACTTGTTATTTGTTATTTTACATACCATTCTCCTTCCCCACTTACTTGAGCCTCACACGTCTGTTTCTCTTTTGGCACAAAGAAATGAGCTAAGCTTCCCTGCTTGGAGCAAAATGCTGCTGTGGACAGCAGAGGGAGTAAGATTTTTTTTCATAATTACTGCACATTTGAGCGGATTTTGGCAAAATTTGGAACCCAGGAGTGGGCGCTCTGTTCTAAGTGGTTGTTTTGATTTCCTTTTGGCCATGCGCCCCCCTTGATGCTGCTGCATAATGGGATGTGGTAAAATCTAGGGCTTGGTTGAAGAGTCTGAAGTATTATCACACCCCACTGAAAACTATGAAGCCCAAGATCTCACCTTAGGATTCCAAGAATAGTAACAGCATTTCAGTAGTAACAGCAGTTCATGAACATGCCACCTTTCTTTTCCCCCAATGGTGTCCCTGAAAACTGCTTGGTAATCTGTATGACTGAAGGGCTGTGCTGTAACTCTGTCTCCCCACAAGTTGTTGTGTATACAAGACATTTTGCCCCAGATAGCTGAAACTATCTTTTCCAAGTATCACAAAAGCCTCAGACTGATTGCTGAGTGCATAACCTTTGTTCTCCAAGCAGCACATGTTTTTACAGGCACGTTGATAAAAGGGTATAATGAGTTCTAGACTAGTTCTGAGTTGTTTTCCTTATAGCGAGCAACGGTTAATTCTTCCGCATTGTTTCCGATGTGTTGCTTTCAGATTGTCAAAGCACTCTACTATCTGAAAGAGAAGCATGGTGTCATCCATAGAGATGTGAAGCCTTCAAATATCTTGTTGGATGAGAGGGGGCAAATCAAATTGTGTGACTTCGGGATCAGTGGGAGGCTGGTGGACTCGAAAGCCAAAACCCGGAGTGCTGGTTGCGCAGCATATATGGCGGTAAGAGATGGGCAGATGGCGAGAGAACAGCAGCAGGAATCTTGCTGTGCTGTGATTGGACTGAGTAAAAAAAACACAAAAGTGACATTGTGTGTTGCTCTTCCTACAAATTGCTCAGAATAGCTTGTGTATGATTTAATTAATTAATTTTTTGTTAGACTTTTATGTCATTCTTCCTCCAAGCTGCTTTGCATGAGTTGGGTATGATCCCTAGCAGTCCCTCATCCTAGCAGTACTCTAGGCCAGACCTGCCTCACTGCAACAGTTGAAATGCACCATGTGTCTCGACAACTTCTCTCCAGGACTAAGAATTCCATCGCTTGCATTTTACTATAGAAAGTTGTCACTAGATTTGGCCTGAGCTTTTGGGAAACTGTACGGCAACTATTAACGCAGATGCTGTTACGGTATCAAAACAGCCTGCATTTTGTCAGAGCAACATCCAATGGGATTCAGCTAAGTTTTTGTGTGCACGGAACAAGGCCCACTCATGCAGTGGGACTCTCCCTCCTCTCCCTCTGTACCCATGTGCTTCCCCCTAAATTTGCTCTGGAAGGTTGAGGGGGAACCCCCAGAACAGGTTTAGGAGGTTGGGGGAAGTCTTGTTATGTGAATGGCATTCATTCTGTGCACACACACTCCACTTTGTGCTACATTCAATTCCACCCATGGTTTGGCTTCTGTAATTAGGGGAATCTTGCTAGGTGCAGATAAGAGACCAGTAGCAAAGAGGTTTTTATTTTTGACTGAATTTGTAATAATCTTTCTGTTTCCAGCCTGAGAGAATAGATCCCCCTGATCCCTCAAAACCAGATTATGATATCCGTGCAGATGTTTGGAGCCTGGGCATCTCTCTGGTAAGTAAAACCTGCTCCCCATTTTTAAGGAAATTTGTGTACCCTAATGATGCTTGTTGGGATCTTCAGGGTCTGGATCATGTCTCAATCATCCTTTAATGTATGCAGTGCTTAATACATGACATAAACAGCAATAAGCTTTGGGGTGAATTTTTCTTCTCTTTTCTTCAGTTTTTTTTTTAATGGAGTTGACTGATTCAAAGGAGGCTGAATTCTGGCTATCCTGAATCCCATTTTTGTCTCTGCTGTTGAGGCTGGATAAGCCAAGTGATCATTCTGTTCCACATTTCTTCCCTTTCTTGCTCTCGTCTCTTTCTGTATAATCATTTAGAATTGTGTTGTTTGTACAGATTTTTATCTATTTGCTTTTGTTGTAAACTGCCTTGCGGCTTGTGCAAATGGTGACATATACATCATTGAAGCATCATTGAAGAGATGTTGATGATAATAATGCTTTTTAGATTATTCCCATTTTTAAGCACTTATTCTTCATTTCTCTACCACCCCTAATGCAGGTTGAGCTGGCTACAGGTCAGTTCCCCTACAAGAACTGTAAAACAGATTTTGAAGTCCTCACCAAGGTGTTGCAGGAAGATCCTCCCCTTCTCCCAAACAACATGGGATTTTCTGTGGATTTCCAGTCCTTTGTGAAAGACTGGTGAGTGAACTGCCTTAAATTCATGGTATTTAGAGCGGCTGCTTCATCATTTCTTACATAGACAGGAAGCCCTGCAGTTCCAGCTGGTTCCTCACTTTCCTGCTGAATTCTTGCACACCAGTTGCTTTCTCAGATATTGGCTAATGTTAATTCTAGGGCACCCCATCTTCAATACTATTAATAGTGTATGTAAAAGAATTGGAGCTGTTCTGCTTGTTCAAACTGGTACCATGCTCTTCTAAAGACTGAACTCAACCTGTGCTGGTGATTTCCACCTAGAAAGGAAATCCCATATCTGCCTCCAGGACAGCTGTGCTTAAATTCTGGGCTAACACATCTTTGTGTATGACCTCTTCTTGTCTACACATTCCTGACTCTTATCTCTTTTCTGTGTCTGATGTACCGATTCTAAAGGTGTAGGAAGTCCTTCATTGCCACGGAAATAAAAAGTAGCATGTCGTAAGTTAGTTCCATTTCCCCATGCGCCCTTGTTTCAATTCATTCCAACAATTAGGCAGCTGTATCTGCAGCTGTAAATGAATTGGACTCCTTGCAACTGGCATTGACAATTCCACAAATGGTCAAACAGAAAATCCACTTCTGATAGTGACTGTTTTGTTCCAGTTAACTTTGAGCTTATGTGTCCAACTTGCCACTCCTGGATTCCATCAAACAACCTCACGTAAGATTGTTGCAAACTGCCATGGGATACTGGGCATAGGAAGTTGACCCTGAAAGATTATTGGTATGGCAGGATAATGGACTTCATCCTTTTTGGCTGAGAGAGTTTGAAACTTAGAGTAGACCTAAGCTCTGTTTGCAAGGATCCATTATGCATCAGGTAATGGAAACATGCCATGTTGGTTGCTCCACAAAATAAATTGGATCCTGTGTTTTGAATGTGTGTTTCTGTTATTTCTAGCCTTACTAAAGATCACAGGAAGAGACCAAAGTACAACAAGCTACTTGTAAGTATTGGACACACCTCTTTCATTGTGAATATTAAAAAAATTCCCCAGGGCTTGGAAAAAGGCCACAGTGGGTGCTTCTGCCAACCCTTAAAGTTTAGAAATAACCAGTAACATTTCTTGGAACTAGTTTGTGCCAACTGGCAAGGAGGCTGAGATTAATAAAGTGACATCCTTTCTTTTCTCCACATAGTTTCTTTAAAGGAGAGGGAAATTTCTTTTACTTTTTTATTTGACTTTGGTCAGATTTTTCCCTGTTCATGTTTGGTGCTGTTGTGTATCCTCCTTGTTGCTTAGCTATAGCTGACAACTGTTGCTCACAGCTCTGTAGAAATAACCCAGGTGGTGTGACTCCCTTGCTTATTTTCCATCTCGTTTTGCCTATTCCTTTGCAGGAACATAACTTCATCAAGCGTTACGAGACACTGGAAGTGGATGTGGCATCCTGGTTCAAAGATGTCATGGCTAAGACAGAGTCACCCCGCACGAGTAGCATCCTTAGCCAGCACCACCTGCCATTCTTCACCAGGTAGCCATGTAGAGTGGCTATTGTGCCAAGGAAGGACCCCTTGGCAGACAGAGCTTGCAAGGTGGGGCAAGAGAGAGCACCACAACAGACACCTGCCCTCACAACAGCAACTCTTCAGTGGCATGAATTGTTTGCTTCACCTGCTCAAATCACCCTTGCCCATGTTGTCTTTTCCTTCAGTATTGCCATGAAGAGATGGGGTGGCTGTCTGGTCTTTCTGGAACGTGGGTGTGTTCTAGAGCCTTTGGCATTTCTGGCACCAGGCAGCCCAAGAATACAAGGCCTTTTCCAGCCTGTGCTTGTTACCTTTCTGTGATAGAGCGCCTGCCATCCGGAGTTGCCACGAAGCGACAGCTGCTCCCTGCTTGTCTCTCTCCACCTTGTCTGGAGGCTCAACAGTGACCCTTGCTCACGCACTGTGAACAGACACAAAACACACAAAAGGAAAAAGAAGATATTTTTTTTACCACTTATTTATTAAGTTTGGACTTGTGGTGCTGCGGGCTGCCTGCTGCACCCGTTCACCCATCCCTGCGTTATTAATGTCTGTTTTTGTTTTTTGTTTTTTCATTTGTGTTTTGGGGATTGTATTTGCTGAGGGGGAATGGGGCTGGACATAGATGGGTCGTCTGCTGCTTTAGATTCTGAGCTTAGCTGTTGCTGTTGTCTTGGTTTCATTTTTTCTTAGGGCTTGGGGAGACAGGAAAGTGTAGGTTTGAGAATTATTCTCATCCAAGAGTAACTCAGTTAAAGTGATTTTTCCCTCTTCAATTCTTTTTGAACTCAGGGGTTCCTATCTTTTGTTTTGAGCGTGAACAAAGTTTTGTCAGTGGTGTTTTATTTACCAAAGTGTGTGTTTGGTGCTAGGATAAATGCTTGTTCATTTTCTTCCAGTATTTAAGAAAAGGAAAAGCAGAACTTAAAAGATAATCCTGGCATCAAGAAAGCCATTTTTAAAAAAAGATTCAGCCCAAATGATTCTTACTGCTGTGTCTTAGGGATTCTTTAATATATTTAAATAGTAACACATTTATGCCCTATTGTGGACTTAATTGACTCAATTCTTAACTGGTCACAAGTGTGTATCTCCAGTTGAGGATTGGTCAGAGTTTGCTCTTTGGAGATCATGGGCTAGAATCTGCACTGTATGTCTCAATGCTCAGACTTAATGAAATCTCAGAGGCGGGATTCTAAATTATCCAAAAGGCTTGGAGGATGAAGGCTGAGCACCTCCTCAATCCTACTCTTTCAGAATAAAGCTTTTTTCTGCTAGTGTTTTTCACAGGATAAGAGGCCAGAAGGGACAGAATTCCAGTCAACTCTAATTGACAGGCATTCCCAAAGTGATGGGGCCATGCTGTAGGCACCAAGGTCTCTGGGTGATTGAAGTTGTCATATAAACCTTTAGGGACAACAATTGCCACCATCAGCCTTGGGAATGAGAGGTGGTCAGAGACTTTGGGAATGAATCCTGGTTTTCTTCTTGAGTCAATTCTGCCAATAACAATTGCATTTCAGGTAGTCCAGAGGTTAAAGCACAGTCCTGAAACTCTGACTTTTAACCTGAAGGTGAGGCTTATTCCTGCTTTCTCTTGCTAGCAAAGGTTGGAGTACCATAATCTTAGCTCTTGTCTCAATCCTATGGCTGTTTGGGTTAGTGTGGTTACTTGTGGCGCAGGCATGAAAAGGCGCTATGATGGTGCACTGCATTGTCAGATGCTTTGCTGTGGCCATACTATACTAGATGTATAGATCAACTTCATAAACCCAACACATACACACGCACACAGAAGTTTTAGACTAAAGTCATAACAGTACTTGGACGCCCTGAAAAGGAGATGCTCCTGTGGTCATTGATGATGCTGGGCTGTCTGCTTAGTACAACTCCTTGAGATGCGATTCCATCTATATTATGGCTGTTTCCAAGGGGGTGCGCCTATATTGTATTATGTTTCCAAGGGGAGCCAAAATTAGGTACATTCAGTGGCAAAATTAGTGGAGGGAGGAGCAGTTATAGCATAATCCATGTTCGGGCATGTCCTACAAAGTGCTTGGGGGTGCTGGGCAACCTGCCAGAAAGTCAGACCAGACCAAGGGGGTCCTTTGAAAATGCGGCAGTGCACTTGCTTGTCTTGTGAAGAAGTAGGTGGGTGTTTTCTGTGACTGATTGGCTTTTTAGAGTGGATAGTTGCTAACAAAATGAGGCAAGTTACCAAAGAGTTTGGAGGACATGGAGAATTCATTTCCTGAGAGGGTGGAGGTCTTCAGTCCCTGTGACTGGGACATAATTACAGCACAGTGTGGAAGTTCAGTTATTCTGCTGACCTCAGTAGTGACCGTTAATGTGGCAGCATTTTTAGGAATATGAAGGAAGGCAATTCCATTTGCACATAGGCTTTATGAGTAGATGGTTTTGTGCCTAAAAGAAAATATAATGGAGTGTATTATATGAAAAGACATTTGCTGTATGAGAGAAAGTTGGAAGTGAAGAGCTGGTGAAAACTAAAGGGCAGTGAGCAGAGACAGAAAGTTTCAGAGTTAAGATGTGTCCGTACTGTTGAAACAATGAGTGAATATTAATGGTTTTTATGGAAGTGGAGTAGGAAAAGCAATGAAGTTTACCTATGGGTGTCTAATGAAAAACAAGGTGGTGCTGCGGTGCATGTTTAAGAGATGCCTAGCCTCCAAGATGAATTCCTTTAGTATCGTGGAGGCTTTAACAAGATGTCTATTTAGCCTTTTCTGTGAACTTTGGCTATGATGTCTTCTTAAACTCTCCAGAATTTTAAGAAAATCTGAGTGTCTTCCAAAGACATTATGCCACAGTTTGAAAGTAGCTTGAAAATAGTGTGCTAAATCATAGTTTGAGAACCAAGAACAAACAACAAACTCACACTCTGATCTTGTTAGAGTAAACTACAGTTCCCCATTGGATCTGAAATAGTAAACTGAGCTGTTACAGTTCTCTAGCAGTAATAATAAACCATGGTTTGATCCTGGTTAGTAAAATAACAATTTGCCATTTCAGACATAATGGGGAATTGCAGCTGAAACTAACCAGGATCTCTGCACCAACACAGGGTGGGGGTAAAGGGGGAGAATGCATGCCTGATGTTTGCTGCCTTCCTAAACTTTGATTTAGAGAGTCAGTAATGTACACCCAGACATGGTTTTGATTTCATGATATTGAGTAGTGCTTTGCAAATAAACAAACAAACAAACAAATAAATAAATAAATAAATAAATAAATGGGTCTGCATAGGCACAAGACTTTGTTATCTTCAACAGCAAAGATCTTTTTGCCGTATTGGAAGCAATAGAGGGTAGAGGACAAACATAGTAGAAATGCAGTTTTGTGTTTCACTTGAGCAAAATAACAAGAAAGCTCATATTAAGACCACTTGGAGATATCATCTATCGGTGTGAAGGGCATAGGAAATCATTTTGCCACAGAAATATGTTTTGGATGCAGATTTGAGATGTCACTTGCACAAAAAAATGGTTTGGAGAAGTGTAAAGCATGCTTTCTAGGGCATCTTCCACAAGATGGCAAGAAGAGCAGTACACTGTCGAAAATACTGAACTGCTTAGAGAAGGAGTGGGGAGAGGGCAAAAACCCTTTATAGCAGAGGACAAGGTAGAGTGTCTGAAAGATATAATGAGAAACTCAATAGGAGAACTAAAGCCCTGGTGACCAGTAGGACCAGTTGCAGTAGTCTTCTCCGTGGATGATCAGGGTGGCCTGTCTTTCTCAGTGATAGGCCCTCACCCTTCTGCTTGCTTTTGCACAGTCCAGCAATTACAGAGTTAATCACCACTTTTGAGAATTCATCTTGGAAAGTAGGCTGGTAGTCATCAAAGGTGGGCGTGTATTCATGTCGTTTTGTCGGGGGAAGTGAAGCACCTTGGGTGGAGAATGCTGGAGCAGGTGAGGGAGTAGAGGAGGTATTGGAAGTGTGAAAAGTTGGACTTGAGATCCAGGTGGAAGAACAGCACGTGCAAGTTGAGAACGGCACTGGGCTGCGTGTAGAAGAAAGTGGTGTTTAAAATTGGATGTCAAGTTAATGTGCGGAGTGTACTGGGAAGTACAGAAGGTGTGGGAAAGAGATAAATAGAAAGGGTTAGTAGAAGCAGTCCAATGGGAGCCGTTTTATCGCCTTGTCCTAAAAGCCGGGTGTGCCCTCCTTTTGGCTCTACAACTTGTTCTTCCATTGGACTGCTATGAAATGTATTTCAGCAAATGAAGTATACTAGTTGGCAGAGAATTGGTGATACATGGTATGACAACTGGCACTGGCTGATACCTAAAAGTGGAACTAGCAGTGGATCCATCTTCTGGCTTGACCAAAAAACCATGGTTTAGCTTTAGAGCACAGAGCCTCTCAAAAGCTTTAGCTTTAGAGCACAGAGCCTCTCCTGCTTGGCAGGGGGTTGATCCTGCTTGGCAGGGGGTTTGACTGGATGGCCCTTGTGGTCTCTTCCAACTCTATGATTCTATGATTCTATAAACTTTTTTTATTAGCAGTTGCCAGCATGAATTGGTTAGATGTACACCACAGCACTAATCTTTAGTGGCTGGCTAGGCCCTGGAAATCTTAAATCAAGACGCATTGGTTGGAAGATAACTGAGAGTACAAGAATGTTATTAGAGTTTTCTAATGCTACTGGAAACACTGATTTTTCTAGTGCTAATGGAAAGCAGGTGCCCCTAATGATGGGATTGGCTTTGCAACGATGAGATTTTTCTCTTTAAAGATGGCTTTTGGGTTTTGTTTGTTCCTGGTGTTTAAGAATTTGTAGATATCTGCTTTGCTGCTCCTAGAAGCTTTATTCCGTTTAAGATTCCAAGTGATGGAACTGTCAGGTCCTATGAATAAGTGCCTCCTGTAATGTAACTCCTGAAAAACTATTTTGTCCGTTGATCTTTTTAGTGGATATTTATTGAACATTTGTGTCGTATCTTGTGAACTTGGAATTTAGGAAAAGAGTCCTTTAAAAAAAAGTTGCTTAAAGTAAGTAACTCCAGCCTTGTGCTGTTTTAACTTTCCATCTGGAACCTTGTGCTAGCCATTAAATAAATATATAAATCTTTTGGCTCTCCTTTCTCTAGTGCCTCAAGACGTCAAGGTTTAGAAGTGCTCCTCCCACAAAGTTGTGAAATAAATTTGCCTACATGTTTGGAAATGTGACATGTGAGATTTTTCCTGCACATTTCATCATATGTACTGCAGAGCAGTAGCTAGAAGAGATACCAAGAGATTTCTCCAGGTGTCTGAGTTTGTGTTCTTGTCTTAGCAAGGCAAAAGATACCAGCAGGGACTTCAGGGGAATTAGGCTGTTTGCATGCAGGTACTTCAGTACAATCATAGTGAAGTATGTACTTGAGTATTTATAAAATGAACTATTAGATGAAACACAGTACAATGACTTGGTAAAGTCCCAGAACTAAATCAGATTTTTTTTTAAAAAAAAAATTAAAATAGAAGTTATGCAAATATCAATTAAGGTTAAAATTGAAAATATTTCTCGTGAACTGAAAAATTTATCCTGATGGAGAACATGGCTGAAGTGTTCAAAAAAATGGGAGGGGGTAGATTATAAAACATAATATTTTCAGAGGTTCAGAATTATTAGATTGTTGTTCAGCATCTGAAGTGGGAAGCTTCTGGGTTCACTTAAAAAATTGCACATTTGTCCCTTTCAAGAAATGAGTTTGGATACAGTATTCTGTTTCCCTTTGGACTTGAAGCTCTCAAACACTGCAAACCACCCTAAAACAATTGACCTCTTGAAGAGCCTGGTTCATCTTCCCTTTACTTCAAGAGAAAGCAAGAATAACCTCTTATTGCCTAACTCTCAAATGTGGAAGGGTGTTTTCCATTCTCAGAAGAAGGTTATAATTTAGATTGCCATGGTGGGGGGAGCGTACAGGGGTGGGATAGGTTTGGGAAGCGTTAAAGGTTTTTTCAAATGTTCAAAAACACGGGATGTCTTTTCAAGAAAAATTGAGGAAAAAATGCAGTTTTATTGCATTTTTTAAATTATTTTTTTAATGTATTAATTTAGAACAAATCTTTGTTAATGTTATTTTTAATCTGGATGGCTAAATGTTTACAATCGCCTGCCTGACATCTGCTCTTAAAGTGTGTGGGGGTATTGGGGTGGGTGGGGCACAGGTGTGCAGCGTGTGGTGCATGCAATTCAAATGGGGGATTTTAAAACAAACAAAACTGTAAAAAAAAAATCATGCCAAAGGTAAGGCAGAGACTAGCTGGGTAGATGGTTATATTCTAGACATTAGCATTTCACTATATTCTCTATATACCATATATTATAAATTTGCATGTTAAAGTAAATAGAAGTAACTTCTATCTTATACAGAAAGGGACTTTAACTTTGGATTACTTGTAAATTTGGTCACTTGTCTTGATTCAGGACTGCCTGAACACCTTAAGCTTTAGGGGCTGCTTGATTTTGTTTTTGTATTTTATTTAATTTTTGTAGCCACCAAACTTTTGCTTTGCTGCCTTTTCATTAAAAAGGGCATGATCCAAAGTTTCATAGAGGGGTTTGAGAGCAGAGCTACTGAGTGGTGGCAGCCAAATTGACTTGAGTCGCAGCCACCATAGAACTAGTAGCCAATTTTGCATCTTCTCCAATGCTGTATCTTCCTTTGCTGACCTGTTATACTGAAATCGGCGTCATGGAAACATCTGGAAGCTTTGTATCATGGACATCCACCAGGACAATGCTGTACTCATGTGAGCAGTCAGAAGGTTTCAGACGGTCAGCAGTTTAGCTTTGTTTGCTTAACCAACCTCCCTCATGTTAGTTCCAAGTAATCAAAGCTACACTTTTGTGCACATTTATTTATTGCCCACAGGGAACTGTGTGTGTGTGTGTGTGTGTTTAATTTATTTTTTAAAACTTCCCTTTCTTTGACTTCTTATGGAGGGTGTATTTTTCATTTATAGTATTTGGTGAGTAGACTGTTTTCTCAAAGTGGAGGAATGGATTTAATTTCAGGTTGCAGACCACAGTCCAAATTAATTCCAGTGCTTGATTCTTCTCTAAGAGACTTGAAATGCTCGGGCTGTGGTTGGGCATGTGAGGTCTTGGAATCATGTAACTTTAAAATTCCCAGGTTTCAATATCATAAGGCTAAGAGTCAGTGAAGTTGCTCATAGGTAATATTGGAAGAAGGACTGAGGCTGGAAATCAAGAGAATCATGATTATGCAGATTGACCAAACTCTGTGTTGAAGAATTCATGAAATTTGCTTTAAAATGATAATTAAGCTGATAAGTTGAATATTTATGCTTGCCTGCTGGCTTCAGAATTTTAATGTAGAAGAAATGCTAGTCAGTTACCTTTTAAGAATTTTTTATTTCTAATGTAGATCAAGCTGTTTTAGGTTATTTTCCAAACACCTGATTCACAAGAGTTGCAGCCAAAACATGAGAATTTATAGCCCTGTAAAAGAGGAAGATTGACCAGGAGGTCGGTTGGAGAACTTGCAGACACCCTGCCAATATTGAGTTTTATTCCCAAGTAGAGAGAAAATACTGTTCCTCTGTAGCTTTAGTGGATTTTGCCCAAATACAAGAACACAATATTTCAGAATTGTAGCACAGGAATTGGCATGCAACATGAACTGATGGGGGGTGTCTGTAGGTAGAGGAAAGGGACTTAGGAGAGACAGTTCACATTACTTGTTTCTGTCACATCCTAGTTTTAGAGATGGTTTGTACACTCACACAGTGAAGTTTGGAGAAATTGTTATCTCTGAGAACTTTGGGATCAGGTCTGGAGAGAAGTCCTGTTTTATTTATCCTGCTAAAGGGGAGCTTCTTAAAAACAACAAAATTGTCACCATAGTGAGTGGTTCTTAAATTTTTTAAAAAATAATAATTTGGCTCCAGTTTCACATTGGTGCTGTAAACCAAACCATTTTAAAACGAAAGTAATGCTCTTTATACCAAAGTATTTCAGCTATTTGTTTGGAAGTTTGTGGAGTTTTTAATAGCATAACCATCTCCTTCCTATCCCCACAGCAGGCCATTTTATTAGTAGCTCTCATTACTTAACTCCAGTTTAATGTCTGGTTAATGGACCCTCTTTATCTTGTTGGAGGGTTTTTTCCCACCAGCACCAGTTGTTCCCAGAGCCATTTGTCACGGGCAAGAAAAGGTTTAATGTGGCTTAGTATGCTAGATGTTATAATGACGTTCAGAAAGCATGGAAATGGCTTATCCCAGGGATAACATGTTGAGTAAATTCCAATAAAGTAAGTACTGGAGTTTGTGTCAGAAGAGGAATGTTCTGATTTATGATTTGAATTTAAATGATTTCAGGTTTAGAGTGCCCTAGGCCCTCTGACCAGTTTTGGAGGTGGGTGGATAATTTGCTGAGCTCATTGCTTTCCCTACATGCCGAGAAATCTGAAAACAAGCAGGTGCCCTTTTTTAAAATATCAGTTGTACCTTGGATTTTAAAAGATAATTAGAGAATAGTATCTCCCTGGGGTGTCTTCAAGAGTCTTTGTGAAACACTCCTTTCTGTGCCCTATGGGACCCATCCTTGTAGATTCAGTCCAGCAGCATAGGACAGTTCAGTGTCACTTATTTCCAATTATGGTTTGCTAGCCACCTCTCAGTGTGATTTCACTGTCCTAAATTTCATTGCCCACTACTTGGCATGCACCAAATTTTAGAACAGCAGACTTTCCTTTTCCTAGTCAGCACCCCACCTCCCCGTCAGCAGTCCAAACAGCTTGTCAGAAGTAGTTGCCTGCCTCCAAGCAGCGAGGCCAGTCTGATCAATTTTAGTGAAACTTTTGGATTTAGAAACATACCTACAATAGTATAAGGTAAATGACATTCTTGCTTACTTTTGAAAAGCTTTTTTTTTACTCTGTTTGTAAAAACCCTCATAGAAGCTTAAAAATAAAACTCTCTTTCCCTAAATGTCTGTTTCTTTCCATTTCATGCACAATTTTAAAGCAGCTTCCTTCCCCAGAATGGACTTCTAAGTCATGAAGCATTTTGTACTTCCCGGCATCCCGGCAACCTTAAAGGGAGATGACTCCATCGTGATTTAAATTGGGTGGAGAACCTGAGGCTAAGGGGACTCAGTACAGCTCTCCAGGTCTCTCTTTGGCCTTCGGGACTCTCCACAGTCCATACACCCTCCGGCCCAGCTTCTCATCCTCCTCTACTAGTTTTTGACTGTCTGAAATGTGTCCTTGAATTCTTATAGCCCCTCTTGCATGAATGAAGGACAGAGAGGGGCTGCATATGTATGTAGAAGCTAGTCTACTGTCCAAAGGCAAAGTTCACATTTGTTGTTCCACCCACATTTTGCCTCTGCCAATTGTCTCTGCTGCCCATCCCCAAAGGTCACCCAGGAGGGAATGATGTGACCCACAGGCTAATAAAGGCTTTCCTCTCCTGATCTAAAAGATTGATATTTCAGAGGTAGGAAGTGCTGAGTTATCTGACAAACTTGGAAGCTTGGAATAAGTAAGTAAGATTATTATTATTATTATTATTATTATTATTATTAAAAATTTCTATACTGTCCTTCACCCAAACATCACAGGGCGGTTTACAATATGAAAACACAAAATATGTAACATTGTAACAAGCAGAAGAGAGTAGCAAGTGGTGAATGCATTAATTTGAGCAATAGCTGTTTTGTCTTTCAAAGAAAAGGGGGGAAACTGATAATTTGAAGATGGAGGGAAAATCATATTTGGTATTTGGGCTGTACAGAGGCCTACAAGCAGTTTACAATTAAAACTAACGTAGCAGTTTCTGGGTGCAACGTTAAATCATGCAAATAGACTATTGGAACATAATGCGCTGAATACATTTGTCACATGCCATCTGTCGTAAACTTGGGAAACTGTGACCTGTTGGCCTGTTCCCTGCATTTGTTTAACATGTAGAGTAAAAATGCTAAAATTGTCATAGAGGTGAGACTCAACTTACATGGGGGTTATGTTCTGGGGATGGCGCGTAAAGCCAGAATCATGTATAGTCAATTTGCCTTACCTTGAGACAGCTGAAAATTGCTGAGGCGAACAGTGATGCAGCAGCAGAACCACTCACAAAATGGAAGCAGAGTTTGATAATTATTGGTGATGGTTTTTACTGATACCTAATCCATGTTAGAAAATTGGCTAAATTCTTTGCTGAAGCGGTTTTTTGTGACTAGGAGCTCATCTTTCCTCAAGTTCAGTACATTTGCTCTGGAGGTTTTGTGACTCAGCCTACCCATTTTAGGCAGAATTTGCTGAATCAGAATCAAAACTCAGAAAGCTTATTCTTTTATATCTTCCCACCTCCACATTCCTCTCAAAGTATTTTTACCCATCTCCTATAATTTCTTCCCCCATCCTCCTTCAGCTTTCTTTTCAAACCAGCCATTTACTTCATTTCTCCTATCTGGGTGAAGCTCACTTAGAACCCTTTCAAGAAGTACTGGTTTCTCAGCTTTACCTACTGCACCGGGTGCTAGAATCAAAGAGGTGGAAGAACATCAAAGTGCATTTAGTGCTGATGCAGGGAACCCACTACAGCAGCATCCGAGATAGCTTAAAAACTGCTTAAAAACCTGTAATAGATGAGAGTCCACCTTCTGAGGCAGTCCGCTGTCCACTGTCAAAACAACACAGGACGTTCTTCCTAATGTTTGTAATTTAAACCCATTGTTTTGGGTCACACGCTCTGGAGCAAGACATCTGCTCTATGTGGCAACCTGTCAAATATGTAATGTCCGCTCTGCCCCACACAGCTAAACCAGCTCCTTCAACCGTCCCTCATCAGCCTTGGTCTCAGGCTCACTCATCATCTTTATTGCCCCCTTTCTTAAATTGGAGCGCCCTGTTCTTCAGGTGAAGTGTGACCAAAGCATTCTAGAGTGGTGCCATTACTCCTGAATGGACACCGAAACCTCTGTTGATGCAGCCCAGGGTTGCAGCATTATTTTCACATAAGCCTCAAGGCAATTTGCAGTCATACAATAAAAACAAAATAGATTTTAAAACAATTAACACCCCCCAGGGTTAAAAAAATACAAATAAACCTCCAATGAGAATCCCAACCCATCTGGAAACGCTTGTCTTTTTAGCCACTGCATTGAACTCTGACTCCAGTTTAGCTTGTGGTTTGCTAAACCCTTTGTTTGTTTTCCCATGTACTGTACATTTAGACTAAAATTCCTCTCTGGGCTCTTTGAGAACTGTTTTAACATAAATGCAGTACTGTATGTTAAAACGTTTACAATTTGTGGCTAGGCTAATGTATCTGATTTAGTAACAGTCTAAACCACATATTATTGAAGACAACACTAGCTGCCCTACTGAGCCAGATCATCCGTTTATTAGGATCTGATTCTTGTAGGAAGAAGGATGCTGGGCTGAATGGACTCAGGACAGGAAGACCTTGATCACGTGATACAGATTCAATTAACCCATTATGCTAGCAGAAGCCAAGGACTCTCACTAGCACAACAGGGCTTTGCCCCACTCCTCTAGAACCTCCAGAACAGCAGGCAGCAGCAGGAGGAGAGGAGACTGTTCCATTGCGCAAGCAGAACTCCTTACTCTGGGTTGTATGCCACATGGCACTCTCTCCTTCCTAACATGAGCTCTCTTGTTCACAGTTCCAGCTAGCCAGTCAGCTTTGCCCTCCCTCCAGGATATGCCATTCCTTTGCTCCTCGCATATATTTCACATTTTTCATTTCCATCTGACAACAACAAGGGAGCATGCTCTGTCCTCACTGAGCTAGGTATTGATGGGGAAGAGGGGATACCCTTTAGATTTTATATTTAAAGGATATTTTTATACATCTGCAGATTTCAGCTGAGCACGCTCAACCTCCCTCTTGTTTCTTGGTCACTCTGCTTTAGTTCCCACCATCTTGAATTTGTTATTCAGGACACTGATGTTAAGAATAAGAGCTTTAAATAAGTACCTGGGCTTTGAACACACCACCTTCCATGAACTTCCATGTGAGCAGTTCAAATGGTCCCATTCTCAAGTTTGCTTTTGAAAAATAACCTCTGAGCCCAGCTCCGTTTAGCCCATAACTTTGCAAAGGTACAAAGGTCCAGTTAACATGTTGCACTCTACCATTTACAATCTAAGATAATATAGTAGTAATTGGTTACACCTTCACAATACTTTTAAGACCCAGAGCATTGTGTTCCTGGCATGTTAGTTATATGACACAGAAATGCTGGTGTTTTCAAAGGCTGCATGCATGCCACACATTTCAAACACATAACTTCAACCAAATTATCCTGGGAACTCTAGTTTATTCCTCGGCATTACAATACCCAGTTCCCTTAAACTGCAGTTCCTAAGATTATTTGGGGGAAGAGTTATGTGCTTTAAATGTATGCTGTGTATGCCACCCTGTATGAGACTCTACAAAATTTCCTCAGTTTCACTACCACTGTATTGTCCAGCAATTTAGGTCAACCCTCTGCTTTCTGTCTGGCTTAATATCTTCTCCCTCCCTCCTGTCCATGTCTGCAAATGAAAAGGCAAAGGCCAATCTAGCCCCACCCATCTGCGGACCCAGAAGTGTATCAGGCATTGGCAAGGAGGGACTGACAGCAGTTTTTGCAAGAAAGGAAGGAACAGAGAGACTCCATGGCCAATTCTGGGGTTGGGGAAGGGAAGAGAGGCTATGAACTTCAATAATAAAAAGCAGGGCTGACTTTAGGTTTAATCTTCCATAATTAAACACTTCTGCAGTAGAGAATTCTGCTCACTCAGACATACTTTCCAGAAATGACTATGCCACATTTTGATGTACATGTAATAAACAGAGAGAAAGAGAAATTATGTGGATGAGATGGAGGGGGAGGGCGTGAAATAAATCATAACGTGGGATTTCTAGTCTAATATAAAACTGTTGTATACAAACTAACCAGTTTTGGGTTACTGAGTTTTCAAAGGCAATGAAGTTCCCGTGAAATGCTTTTCTCTAAAGGTGTTGGATTTATTATTATTAATCAGATTTATATACCACACTATACCCGTGATTCCCCCAGGAACAGAGACATGGTCAGTAAAAAGTTAATAGGAGTTTGGACCCCCTTTGGAGTGGCAGGGATCAGGTGAGCCAGGCCAGTCTTGAAAACCCATGAGACTACTTAACTTTGGGTGTCTGAGGAGTCTGCAACACTTACTGTAGGTTCTCATCTGGAAAGTGTTTTACGTTCTATATTCAGTTGTAGGATGAGAATAATAATAATAATAATAATAATAATAATAATAATAATAATACCAGGTACTCCTGTTGAAAATCTAGTGAATCTAGTTACATCCACTTGTGCAATCCGTTATCCAGACTTTCTCCAACCCAGACTTAATGCTAACCAAAGCACTACCCAGTGGTGGTCTTCTATGCACCTTATGCAATGGACAGCATGCAATGTATAGTCCGCAGCATGCTTATGCTACCCATATATTGATTGCTTTTGCTACGACAGACTTCCGCAGCTGCTCTGTTCAGGAGGTGTAGGATAGGGCAGTGCATTCTGAGGCCTGCTGCTGCTGCCTTTCTCTGTGGCCTTGGATGAATCACCTGGGTTACGTTTATCCCTCCCTGCGTCAGGCCTGTTCGTTTTTTTCCAGAAGGCCTTGGAGTCTGCCAGAGCATTCTGGGAAAGATGAACATCTTGTAAACAGGAAGCCTGTGGCCTTAGAGCCGCGTGCAGCCCTCTCTGCCTAATTTCTACCCAGGTGCTTGGCAGGCAGGTAGAAAGAGAGGCCTGCTCCTCCTGCTTTGGGGTTTCTGTCCTGTCCATCTGACAGATTTTTTGATAAGGAGTAACGGTGCTTGACAGGCAAAGATGGCTTCCCTGCCTGCTGGTATAAAAGGGCAAGTTCCCTCGGGCCTCTTTGTTGCGACTTTGGAACTCCTTCCCTGTTGTTGCTTCTCTGTCTCCTGGTTAGTGATCCGTTAAAGCCAGGACAGATACCCGGAACGTCTCCTTCCTGGCCCTACCTCACTGGGGTGGTAGGCAGGTCACGCTGACCCAGATTTCAGCACAGCATACCTGCCGGTGCCTCTCAGGAAGTCTCCTCCTCTGCCTGCGTTAATCATAAATCCACCCCAATCTCCTTGGTAACCCAAGCGGGGCTTGCCTTGTGTTTCTCACTCTGTGGGACATCCTTTGGGGTGAAGGTCGCTTGCTTGGTGGCTCCCTACTTGAGGGGGTGGGAGCCATCTCCCCGCCTCAAGGAGTCATGAACCTGCCACTCACACGGTGAGTTCCTGGGATCTGACAAGGGAGGAGAGACAGACACACAAAGGGAAAGGGAGCGGATGCTTCTCCTTGTAAGTCTCTGCTTTCTTAATACCTTTCCTCCACTGCTGAATTCCCTTATAAATAAACAGCTTGCCACATAAACCATGCCCTCCTCCCCTCTCACTTGTAACTTGACCCTCCTTGTGGGCCTAGAGTTATTTTTAACCTCCCATTGACCCGCATAACTTTTTATTATTGTTGTTCGTTAAACTATGCCAGTCTGGAGATAGGAGGCCTTGAATTGCCTCACGGTTTCTGCATCCCCTGGATTAAGCGCTGCGAGTCCTCCCACTTGTTTCCTGTCCTTCAGTTCAGGTAGCACTTTGTCCAACCTCCTCCTCCTCTATTTTTCTCCTAACCTGCATCTAGATCCACTGACAGTGGGAGAGCTCTGCTGGGCAAGGTAAGTGTTCCTCTGGCATTCCCTCTCCACATTCTGGCATTTGGCTTGCTGGGAGGTGGAAAACGTCCTGGAAACTTTTAATTACAGCCAGTCTAATCCTGTAACACTGAATCTTGCTGTCTCAATGCATCCTTCTTTTAAAACAGAGCCATAAAGGTGGGAGGAAAGTTTTTGTGGGAAACTTGAGACAGGAGGGAGAATGCCTTTTTGACTGACAGAAGTTGGGACCAGAAGGTGAGGGAGAGTAAGTTGCCTTCAGGAAAAGATTGCAGATTCAGTCTACAGAACTGAGAAGCAGGTGTTGGGCAAAATCCTTCCGGCTAGAGACAGATCATCACAGTGGATAATACTGAGGAAAGTGGACCGATGATCTAGATTAGGCTCACACATCTTCCCCTATTCAAGGAGTAGAAGCTATTAGATAGTAAACAATTTGGAGGCAGGGTAAGCTTTGGGGTCCCCAATGCGTCACTCATGATCATCATAGTGCCCTCCTCTTGGTGCCACCCAAGATCCCATGACTCCATTTTTTAAAGAAATTGAGGCTTTTGTGTTGTTGTTTTTTGCGGGGGAGACATTGCCTGCTTTTTGTGTCAGTTTTATTTCTTTTGAGTGGGTAGGTGTTTAGTCTGGTTTTGGGGGAGGAGGGAGGGGTTTCTGAGCACCATCCATTTTTCTTCAGTGAAATGGGTATTCTTAGATTTCTGACTGTTTGCTCAGGTTGAAAAGGTTGGAGACCCTGGCTATATGCTATACCCTTTCACTTTGTGGTGTTAATCGGAAGGGTGGTCGCCACCTTCCCCTCTGCTTACAACCGCAGGATCACCCACTGCACCCAAAAACATGCACCAAAATGAAGTCCTTTCACCACCACCACCACCACCACCTGCTATGATTGCGCATATGACAGGATAGTTGAAGGAATGTATAATCCGTATTAAGGGACACTGAGTGTGATCTGTATTCTTGTTTCTGTAGCAGATAGATCAGGAATGGAGAGAGGAAATGTTGAAGTTCTGTCCCAAAATCCGAACCACAAATTGACTGGTATGAGGTCTTGAGGGCTGGAAAGTGTTTCCAAGTAGCTCAGAGGTCGTGCAACTGCATTCCCTTCAATTTCCATGCTTTCTTGCCCTGGCTTTCCTTTCCTTCCTAGGGTGGAACAAGAGAAAAATCACAGCTTTTCTTTGGGTTCTGAACACCATGCATGGAAATTGCCAGCATATTGATCGCCTATGGAGACAATACCTCCTCTTGCTGCTTGTTGTCTGGGGGTGCTCTGGGACAGGTAAAGTCTAACAGAGTGGCTATTGTAAACATTTAAATGGGTTGCACAATCATTATCCACACCAAAGGTGTAAAACGTTTTGCTAAAAAAAAAAAAAAAAAACACTATTGTGGGGGAGCTGTCCAGGATACAGATGTATCCTGAAGTGTACATATCAAAAAGAAATTAACAGTCTTAAAATACATTTTTCTTTGCAACCTTGAATGTAGAGCAGGTCTTTCAACCTTGCTAAATGGCACATAAGTATAAATGCATTCAATGGGGTTTTATACTAGGGGTTTGAGGGACGTGGGTGGTGCTGTGGACTAAACCACTGAGCCTCTTGAGCTTGCCAGTCACAAGGTTGGCAGTTCAAATTCACACAATGGGGTGAGCTCCCGTTGCTCTGTTCCAGCTCCTGCCAACCTAGCAGTTCGAAAGCACGCCAGTGCAAGTAGATAAATAAGTACCGCTGTGGCGGGGAGGTAAACGGCCTTTCCGTGTGCTCTGGTTTCTGTCACAGTGTTCCATTGAGCAGGAAGCGGTTCAGTCATGCTGATCACATGACATGGAAAAGCTGTCTGCGGACAAACGCCAGCTCCCTTGGCCTGAAAGCAGAGATGAACGCTGCACCCCAAAGTCAAATTGACTGGATTTAACCATCCATGGGTCCTTTACCTTTACCTTACTAGGGGTTTCCCAATTCTGCATGATGCTTCTGATGCCTTTTGTCCTGCTTCTCTTTATTGGATGTACCTTCAGTAAGCAGCTTGGATTTACTGAGTGTCCTTCATTCTGTACCTTATTTTTCACAGGATGCAATTTCAGTTCCTTGATAACCAAGTACACACAGCTAAGGGCACTTTTAATCTCCAGCTCGGCACTCAGTATTTGTTTTTGGCATTGATTACCATAGGGCAGGTAGATGTTGCTTGTGGGTTGTTTATAGCAAGGAGGCTCTTAAGCTACCTGCTGAATTCATAGCCAGCCGACCATGGTGGCTTCCTATAAAGAGAAGAGTCCAGGCTTCCAAAGTTGAGCAGGAGTCATTCATAGTTTCTGTTCTGAATGGTGAGTGGAAGGCACTCTGCACTTGCTGTAAGGTACTTCTGTTATTTCTTCACATTCCCAAATTGGGGGGGGGGACCCACATTGAACACTCCTGTACTTTGGTACCTGGTACAGCTCTCTGTTCCTTTCTCATGGTGCCAGTGCATATTCCTTCACATGGAATGTTAAGGCAGGTTGAGTTGGTAGAATCCTCATGTGCTAAATGGAATTGTACCATTTCAAGCTGCAGATGGTGTGTGTGTGTTTTTAACCCCCCCCCCTCGGTAAAGCTCTCTGTATGTTAAATTCTAGTACACTGAGGAGAAAGAAGTAGCTCTCTGGGGCAACTTAATAACTCCCTGCCCAGAAGGGTAGGCAGAAACGAGAGAGCCCAGGCCAGACAGCTCCTGAGGCCGCCCTGAGGATATTTGGTAGCTTTTGTTCCTTCCAGTATTTTAAATTGCAAATTGCCTTGGTAGAAAGGTAACAAACCAGCCCAGCCTGCTCCCTACTGTGTTAGTTTTCCTATTACTAGTCGTCTCAAAACAGTATATAGTCTGGTCTGCCACCTCATTCTCACCCAGTCTGCCTCTCCTAATTACAACATGAGGCAACATGGCCGACATATTGTTGTGTATGTAATGTGTAGCCCCTGTGCAGGGCTAGCAGCTTCCCTGTAATTATTTAATTTGTAAAATGAATGGTCAGTGGTTAGAGCACCTGCTTTGCATGAAGTAGGTCCCAGCTTCATTTCCCAGCATCTTCAGATAGGACTGAGAATGTCCCTAGAGAGCTGCAGTCAGTCAGTGCAGAAGACAATACTCCTCATCTTCATAATGAAAACAGACATTAAATAATAGTGAACTCAGAGGGTTGAGTGCCAAACATGACCACTGAAAAACAAGAGGAGTGCCATCAACATGCCCAGGAGAAACGGGGGGGGGGGGCTAAAAGGGAGACCCCCCAAAAAAACCCCACTTTCCTACCCAGCAAGGACTCTACATGCTAAGTATCCTTTGGAAAAGGAATGTAAAAAGGAAGGAGGAGACTGAGCCCCTTACAGTTTATAGTATCTTGGAGGGGGGAATGGATAGATGACTGAAAAAGAAACACTTTTCCCCCTTGTACAACTTGTACAATCTAAAAATAAGCCAGTAAGCCATTGTTTAGAGCAATTCGCAGTGACCCTCCCCCCTCAATGTGGGGACCATGAAATGCACACCGATCCATTTCTGTCCCATCATACCAGTTCCCCCATAGTTTCCTCATTGTTTTATTTTTCCCTCCATCATCCTCAGTCATTGGCCAGATATTCCATATTTTTTGTTTCTCAGACACAGAATGAATTATGAAAAAAGAAAGAAAGAAAGAAAGAAAGAAAGAAAGAAAGAAAGAAAGAGAAAAGGGGAAAAGAAAACTGATGTATCATTTTGAGCACTTTGTGTTTTGGGAGAAGGGGATGCCAAATGTACACAGTTTTGGAAACTACTTTTCTGAAACCCCGTTTCTTCCAGCATTGCTCTTCTCCTTCCCCTGCAGCCACCTGGCACCATCTTGCTTGCCTCCCCATGTCTGCCTCTACCCCACATCCCATCCTTGGCTTCTGGGAATCGCTGCGAAAAGGCAACGGATGCACCAGCCGGGGCCGCTCTGCCCTGGGGCAAGAAGTCCACGTCATCAGCCTGCAGAAGGGATTGTCAGCAAATGGCCAGGTATGGGAGATCCCCACCTGTACCACCTGGTATAGCCCCTTCCCGTGTATGAGGCTGTATGGTGGGTCTCACTACAGCTCCATGGGATACCCAACCAAGATGGCAGTTCAGCTTGGCTCTACAGTTCAAGGTGTCTCAGTCAGTCATAAAGGCAAAACTCTATTGCAATCACACCTTCACAGTTGTCAGGGCCTGGAAGAAGTCTCTCTTAAGTCACAGAAAGGTTAGGTTAGGCTAGCCAAGTTGTGAGAAGCAAAGAGGAACACCCTGCGCAGGGCCTGCTTAGTGCTGGGAGTGGGGACATGCCTCACCTGCTGAACATCCAAGGGGTAAGTTGCTAATCCGCCTTTGGTGGTATAGCCTACCTTCCCTGGTTCCTTTCCAATCCCTTCTCCACACAGCCAGTGTGGTGTAGTGGTTAAGAGCGGTAGACTCGTAATCTGGTGAACCGGGTTCGTGTCTCCGCTCCTCCACATGCAGCTGCTGGGTGACCTTGGGCTAGTCACACTTCTTTGAAGTCTCTCAGCCCCACTCACCTCACAGAGTGTTAGTTGTGGGGGAGGAAGGGAAAGGAGAATGTTAGCCGCTTTGAGACTCCTTCGGGTAGTGATAAAGTGGGATATCAAACCCAAACTCTTCTTCTTCTCTTTGATCATGCATGGAGAAGGTACCTGTCCCCTTGATCCTCTTTCAGGTAACTCTGATAACTCTGGACCCAGATCCCCTCGACAGAGCCCCCATCTTTGTGCTGTATTCCCAGGAGCCTGTGCGTTGGGTGTTGCTGTCTCCCCCTGGAAAAAACTGGACCTTCCAGGTGAGATGGGATAGAGGGCCAAAGGGCCTGCAGAACATCATGGGGATCACTGAGCCAGACCCTGCCGAGGGGGTCGTTGGAGTCCCCGCTCTACGCAAGCATAGAAGATGAGCGGCAGCTATGGGAAGGGTGGATGGAAAAGCTAATTTGCTACCTCCACAGCCCTTTTACAAAATACTTTCAGATTTAGCTCTGTTTGTCTTCAGAACCATCTTGTGTAGTAAGTTACTATTCTTCCCATTTTACAGACGGGGGAAATTGAGGCTGAGGGAGGCTTGCCTAAGGCCACCCAGTGAGTCTGTGGCGGAACTTGAACCCAGATGTCCCAGATTAAAATGCAGCACTGTTCAACCTTAGTGCACTCCCCAGCATGGGGTGTCAGAGGTCCTCCAGGCCAGTATATTTTACCTTTGTCTTCCTCCTATCTACAGGTCTCCCCCGGCTCTAATGTTTCAGCCCCGGGGCCAGTGGCTTCTGCTGAGACCAACTTGCCAAGGACGCCCAAAGGCCTGCTGAAGTGGGCACGGAGGGAGCATGGAGGGGTCACCTCTCTGGCTGAATACCGTGGAGTCAACAGAATCTACACACGCCTGGGGGCTGGCATGGGCAATGAGGGTAGATATCGGCTCTGAGGCAAAGGGTGGCATTATGGCATAATCCCCCTCATCCTTGACCACTGGCCACCCTGGCTGGGGCTGATTAGAGTTGGAGTCCAGCAACATATGGAGAGACACAGGTTCCCCATTTTTGCTACTGCAGTGTGATAAGCAGGAGGAAGGCAGCGAGCTGGTCTTTTGGGTCCTGGGCTAATGCAGTAACTTTGCAGAAGTTGTGCAGGTCTGGGTCTGGTCAGTGCTTGGATGGGAGACCATCCAGGAAGGAAAGATCTGTGCACTACAGTCATAGAAGGAAGATGGAATATATGCATGGCACAGATAAATAAGACTCGCCAGTATCAACTGGAGAGCAGTTGCCAAAGAGTTTGCATTGCTTGCAAAAAAAGAGAGTATAATTTGAGGCTGCGCCACTGGGATCAATCACAGCAGCTCTTCTGTGACCATTCAGTCTAGTAAATGCACAGATGCTCCATTCCTTTCCTTCTCCAGATAGGATTGCCCCAGCCGCTTGCAGATTGCGTAGGGATTTCCTGACCCCGGTGCACTTTGCCTCCAAGTGCCAACTCCAGCCTCTGAGAGTTTGCCTGCATCCTGACCCTCCGCAAGACCTTGAAGTTCACATCATCCTCTCCAAAGGAATTGCACCAAGGTGCGTGCCAGGCAGGCATCACCAGAGCTTCAGCATGCGGCTCTTGAACTGGGGGTGGGGTGGGGTGGGGTTTGGCGAAATGTTCATAACGAGATGCTGTGTCTTGAATAGGGAGGTTGAAATTGTTCTTAGTGTAAATGGGGAAATGGGGATGGTGAGGAAGAATGAAACCTATGCAAGAAGCTGCGTATGATAAGTGACCCTTGTGTTAAAATGGATAAGATATAAACAGGAACATGGAAGCTGGTTCATCTAGCCTGGTACTGCTGACACGGACTGGTTTTCTCAGCTCTGTCTGGAGATGCTGGGGATCGAATCTCTGACCTTCTGCATGCAGAGCAGTTGCCCTGCCACTTAGCTACGGCACTTCCCCCGAAAGTCAAGGCCAGTCGGACCCTGAGACCATGAGCCAAAAACAAGTAGCGACAGTGGCTGGTATTAGGCCTTGAATATTGGGCAGGGATCTCTGAGTTGGGGGACAGGTGGCATGGGACTTCGCTGGCTTCCATCATGTGCTTAATCCTGTTGTGTGGGGTGGGGGTGGGGGCAGCCTGCTCTCTTCTAGGCCCATCCTGGCTCATTTGACTGTGGAACTTCATGCTGTCCGAAGGCCTCCCCACTGGGGACTGATCTTGATACTGAAGAGTGAGGGAGCTGCTGAGTGGATGGTTCGCACCCACCGCCTCACTGGCCGGCTGCATGTCCTGGTAGGGGCAGGACCACCTCTGGGTATAGATCTGCAACACTCTAGACCAGCTAATGCGCTTCTCTCTCTCTCCCCCTCCCACTGGCGTCGCAAGGGGGGCGGGGGCGGTACGCCCCGGGTTCCACGGGAGGAGGGGGGTGACACTTGGGCTGGCCCCACCCTGCGCGGGGCCCGCCCGCCGTTGCTGCTCCCGCGGCACCCTTGCGAGCCGCTGCCGCTGCTTTTGGCACGGCGCCTCGGCAACGGAGTGTGCACGCGCGGCATTTCACATGTGCACACTCCATCATGATGCCCCACCCCCAGGGGGACGCCTCCGTTCGCCATCCCGGGTGGCAAGGAGGCTTCCTCCGCCCCTGCCCCCTCCCCAAGTTGGTGGCAGTGGCACACATCTGGAAGAGAGCAGGGCACATGTGCTCAAATCCAGATAGATGCATTATGCAGAATTGCAACCTTTCCTAGTGGAAGCAGTTTGGAAATTTTAGATGCTGGACTTAATGGTATTATAAGGGTTATATTATGGAGGGTTCATTCTGCTAAGTGCTGCCTTCACAGGCCCACTAGCTAGCTTTACCAACCCTCTTCCATAAGCTTCCCCTGCATTCTCCCTATAACTCTAGGCTTGCCTCCTCCTCCTCCGGCCTTATTTCTTTTGCTAAAGTGAGCCAAGGAGTCTTACTTCCTGGCTCCAACTCTCCACCCCACTAGGCTACTCCCTCTTGGGAGTCTGTCTCCATGCTGCCATTTGATTCCCCTGGACCGTCTCTCATTTATGGTGTGCCTGCTGCTGCTCTCCATGCCTTGTATATGTAACTCAGGCTGTGATTCCTTTCTAGGCTTCGCACAAAGTCACAGTCAGCAGCACAGAAATGGATCTGCCTCTGACTGTGACCCAGCGGACGTCCCCTCGGCTGACGACCCTCGATCCTTTGCAGTTTGCAACGGAGCAGAATCTGCCTGCCTTTACGTCCTACGTTGAGGCTGAGCGGGTGAACAGGTTTCTCCTTTTTGTTGGGATGAATGGTAGGTTTGGAGGGATTCAATGGACATGAATGGGAAAAGAGAGCTTAGAGGCAAACCACTAGTGACCGCTGCAGCAGATTCCTGGCATTTATATTCCAGTTCCTCCTGCGCCATTTCACCCTAGGCTATACAACCTCAGTTTTATTTTAGGAATGCACCTAATCAAAACATTTTCAGCATGAAAAGTATGCTTCCAAGGGGGCCGAAATGGTGTACACACACACACACACACACACACACACACACACACACACACCGGCCAAAGCATACATTTTGGTGCCTGTTAACAGATATTTTGCTGCTTCACTGCCATTTTCCCAAACCCTTTTGAGAGCTTATTTCCTAGTCGTTATGTGATCCCAGCCAATCAGGATTCACGTAGGGATTATAAATGGCGTCAAATAGGCAATCAGCTGTGGCTACAATAGTAAAATCAAGAAGGGCAAATGAAGCTGCATTTATTCTGAATGCTGAGCCCATGGAAGAGAACAGGAAGGTGTGCCATATTATGTCAGAATGTGCAGACCTTTCACTTGGGTAACAGAAGGAATAGATATGGGGTTGCCAACATTCTTGGGCCCATGGGCAAGTCTGCATCAGATAAATTGTTGTGAGTACCCTCCCCTCCCCTGCAACCTATTCTATGGGCTCCAATAGAATGCTTCTTCTGAGCCTAATTTCAGTGGTGGGAGGGGAAGGTACCCTGCAGACTGTAGAGAAGGCCTCTGTGAGCTGGGCACATGTGTTCCTTCAGAATAGATCATATTCTGATTAACAGCAGCAGCGTATAAGGCATATGATTGCATCACACCCACACACCTGTATTTATTTTCTAGGGGCAACACCTTCTCCTCTAGAAGAGCCGACACTCTTTTGGCCCGTATTTCTGCATCCTCCCAGTTTCACAGCCTCTCAACAGCACTTTGCAGAGGCCAAGACGGCTGGCTGGGAGGTGACGAGGCAAGACTTTGGGGGAGAGGATGGTTCCGTTACCTACCCGCCGTCTACAGCCAAAACAGAGGGGACAGAATCTATCTTGTGTCTTGGGGACCAGAAGCCTATTCTTGAAAACCAGGACACTCAGAGAGTGAGTAGCCAAGGATGACATCTCCAGATGGACAGAGGGAATCTCTTTCCTACAGTGCCATTTCATGTGGATGTGGATGGGCAGGTATTCTCTTGTCATTGTACACCAATACTGCTGCATAGACCTGTTTTTCTCCTGCAGGTCTCCTGTGTTTCGCCTTCTCCAACCCAGATATCTCCCTCAGAAGCCGCAACGGCCTTCCAGGATCCCCACCTTCACCTTGGCAATGCCCTCCTTAACCTAGAGCTCTACAACACAGAGGCTTTTGCCAAGCAACTTGGACCTTTTGTCGTCTCAGCCAACAGCCTCGTCTTTGCGGAGGTAAAGCGGACGATGAATATGCAAGAGCTGGCATTGGATGCAGCAGTTACACACCAGAATCTTGTCCCTAAGTGACTCCTCCTCTGTCCAGAGATCTGGTGGCTTGCAGCACACCCTGTCTCTCTCAGAGCCTCAAACAGGGCAGTTGACTTGCTTTATGGGTGGGTGGGTGTGTGTGATAAACTTACACTGTAGCTCTCAAAGGGACAAAGTAACAGGGGTGATTTGCCACCACGTTTTACCAGCTTAGAAGGGCAACATGCATCCAGGGCAAAAGAGCAAGGAATAGACTTAGCAGATTTCATACTGAGGCCCAAATCAAGGCCCAACTTTATGGTTGGTTGGCAATGAAAAAATAGGTATAAAAAGAGAATTCCTGGATGCCAAGAGCCAAGTTTGGGGCAACTATTCTTTGGTGAGAGAACCCCAGCAGAAATTTAAAATAACAAACACCTAGCAAAGTAAAGCATGGAAATATAGGTTGTTATTCTTAGAATATGACTTTCTAAGTTCCTTCCAAAATTCCCCTCTTCTCCTAGCATAGAAAAATACCATGTGTGTGGCAAGTTAAAAATGGTTCACTTACAAACTCTCCAAAGACATGTGCTTTTCAATGCAGCATTCAGAAAACGTCAGCAGCAAAACTTGCACTTGTGTTTGCAGACTAGATGGTGTTTCCTTTTTCCTCCAGGCTTCTTTGGCAACCTATGACTCGTCTCTCGGCTTCACCATCCAGCAGTGCTTCATCTCTAGCTCCTCAGATGCTTCAAAGGCCTCGGTGTATCTGCTGGTCCAGCATGGCTGTCCCGTGGCTGCTGCCCAAGTCAGGCTATGGAAACCCGAGCTGCCAGGCCAGGCCCAGGCGTTGCCTCTGGGGTACCAGGAACGCCAGCGACTGAGCTTTGTGTTGAAACCGTGGTCCAATGCCTCCATCCACTTCTTGCACTGCCGCCTGACGCTCTGCAGCAGGGGGTCTCAGGACCCTGCCAGACCCGAGGGCCCAATCCCCAAGGTCTCTGGCTCCCTGGGCTAGGGAACCCTGTCCTCTAGCAGCTATCTGAGGGCCTGGTAGTGCTACTGCTTCAGAATAGGCTATCCTGATTGGGGATGCTTATGGAGGAAACTGATATGAGGGCAAGCTCTCCACTTGGCCCAGAGGTAGCCAAAATGGTGCCCTCTGCTCGATGATGATGCTGGCTTCCCAATTCCCAGCACCTCAGCTAGCATGGCCATTGGCCAGGGGGGATGAGAATTGTAGTCAATTGGTCTCTGGGGGGGCACACTATTGGTCACCCCTTAGCCTATTATTATTGCCTCCTCTGAACGGCAGTATCTCTCAAGTGTTTCAAGCAGAGGTCTTTCCTTTGATACGTTTGACTGGGGATTGAACGTGGGCCCCTCTGTGTGCTTTGCCCCTCAGCTATGACTGGCCCCTTCCAGAAATCCTTGGTCCATCTCTGCTCCAGGGGTAGAAGGTGTGGTGCCTAAGAAAAGATGGAATCAAGAGGAAAGCGAAACCCCTTGGAGGGATGAAAACCCTCTGGAATGGGTCTGTGCAAAAGAGCCTTCAAGTTAGCTGTAGAAATGAGCTGGCTGGGCTTATGGAGAAGCTGGTGGGATGTAATTGGGACAAGGCCTACCTCCCACTGTTGGGATGAGGCACTCTTCTGAGGCAGGTTTTTGTTTCAGTGTCAGTCTGAGAACGAGGCCTGCAGGGGAGAAGAGGAGGCGGTCCAAAGCCGCTTCCAGCGCACCATCACAAAGCCTATGCTAGTGACTGTGGAGACTCCGCTCCGAGCTGCCGCTCCTGGCCTGAAACCAGGTACTTTCCTGTGGGTTCTAGATAGCAGCCAGAAGAGAGCTGTTGGCTTGAAGGCCTTGCAGTTCAGCACCCTGGCTCCGTGCTGGAGAGGACTGCCCCGCAGAGTGAGTGAGGAACTGAAAGAAACCGATGGGGGAGTCCTGCTTGCTGGGGAGATGGATGTCTTGGTGTGCATCTCTCCAGAGCAGAGGTGGTGGACCTGTAGCCCTCTTGATATTCTTGGACACCAGCTGCCATCACCTCAAGCCAGCATGGCCAATGGCAAGGGATGATGGGGCTTGTAGTTCACCAGCATCTCCTACCCAAGAGATTAATGCATTGGATCTCACCATGTTACAAGCTCAGACTTTGCCAATGACATCTTACATGTTCATCCTGAGTGAAGCAAAGTAGCAATGATGGGCAGAGTTATGCACCCATTTCTTCTCTACCCCTTGCCACCCGGAGGCTATTTTCTTCAGACACTCCCTCAGATTATCTGTTCCTTCCTTGACTTTTTCTGCAGCCAATGTCCCAGACAAACAACAAGGAAAAGCACCAAAGGATGCAGCGCACAAGAGGAAGACTCAGATAGTCCGAAGTAAGTAAACATCTCCATGCTCTTTTGCTGGCCTTGTATCCTGGGGATTTGGGGACTGGAATTGGTTTTAGACCAGGATTCCACTCCTGGCTCTAGAAAAAAAAAAAGTGGAGTTGAGGATTCCTGCTGCAGTGGGTTGGAGCAAGAGCTCTGATCCTCAGACTTTTTCATTCTGTATTACCCCATATAGGGTTCTGGCCCACCTCCTGTAGTTGCCCTTCCTGGACAGAGAGTGAGAATGAATTTCCGTGCTCTTTCTCCACATACCCTCCCCATTTCCCCCTTCTCTGTAGCTGCAACTGCGCCAGGCCTGACGGTCCCCGCAGTAATTGGGATAGCTATTGCAGCCTTCCTCATCGGCATCTGCCTCACTGTTGGGCTTTGGTTCATTTACACCTATACAGGTGGGTATGAGGAGGGTCCCCTCAGTGCTGTAGGTACCATCTATTTTACTTGAATGGTTGATTTTTGGCAAAGCCTGGGGGAGCACCCCTTAGCATTTCTGTAAAGGTAGACTGGAGCACATGTCCGAGATGGAAAACTCCACATTATAGATCATGCCAACTTTCATCAACCTATTGCCTTCCAGCTGTTTTGGATTTTAGCCTTTATCACTAGCTAGCCATGCTTGCTGGGCCTGGACCTTGAGTTGTTCTCTCAAGCATCTGGAGGGCACCAGGTTGGGGCTGGTTGGCTTCTGCCAACTGTTTGATTCCATCTTGTCCGTCAGAGCCAGAATATGCATTATTCAGTCACAGGTTGAGTTACAGTAGGGCATGGATCTTGGGGTGGAAACTGGCAGCCAATTGATCCCCATTGCAGTTGGCTTCTAGGAAGGATCATAGAGTGGTAAACATGACCCTTAGGCGATCGAAGATGCAGCAGCTGAAATACATATTGGAATCAACGTTACAAAATAAGTCTGGAGGGGGATTATGTGTCTGGGAAATTTGCATCATCATTCATATTGGTCTGCCTTTGCACAGTTATACTTGTCCACCCATCCACCACGGAAAAAAGAAAGAAATAGAAACAGAATAAATGGGATGATAAAAAGGCCAGACAGTCAAAGGAGGAAAGTAAAGGTCAGAGGGGAGGGAGAGGGATTTATGTGCACATCCATGTTATTGATCCCAGTCTGCTTTTTATTTCTGGTTATTTTTTATTATTAGACAGTGCACATGCATTTTCATACCTTTCTCTGAAATAAGGCGATCTGAACAAAGCTTTAATTACTAAATTTTAATGCCGGCCTTGAACTCGTAGGTGAATCGGCTTCCGGGAGGAGGAGCCAGCCTGCAGCCGAGACAGGTAAGGTGACACATTGGCTTTTGAGAAATCCTTCCTTTGAGCAGAGGCTTTGATTCTGCACTCATTTCCATCTCTGGCTGTGAATGGAATCGGTGGTGCACGCTTATATTAACTTTTAAGCTTATATTTAACTTTTGAGAGCCAGTGTGGTGTAGTGGTTAAGAGCAGGAGACTCGTAATCTGGGGAACCGGGTTCGCTTCTCCGCTCCTCCACATGCAGCTGCTGGGTGACCTTGGGCTAGTCACACTTCTTTGAAGTCTCTCAGCCTCACTCACCTCACAGAGTGTTTGTTGTGGGGGAGGATGGGGAAAGGAGAATGTTAGCCGCTTTGAGACTCCTTTGGGTAGTGATAAAGCGGGATATCAAATCCAAACTCCTCCTCCTCTTCTTCTTCTTTAATTATTTTTCAATGTTTCATTGTTTCAAACTGGTTCTTTAACTGATCATTTCAACATTATAAGCACCTCAGAGGTTTGACTACAATTAAGCAGTATACAAAATTTGTTAAATAATAATGAATGCATATTGCATGGGTGGCCAGTTCAGCAACTACAGGCACATAGGCACCTTGAGACCTTCCTGGTGCCTGCAAGTCCCCTTCCCTCTGCTGAAATAAGACTTCCAAAAAGTCACCTATTGTAGCTAATATAAGGCAGGGAGAGTTCTCTCCCAGCTATACCTGGAGATGCTGGTGAACTGAACCCGGAACCTTCTGCATACACCTGGACTCGCTTGAAGCATCCATAATGCAAAGGCACTTGGAGTGGGCAGAGCCAGGAATTCAAGAAAGCTGTCCTTACTGTAGGCCTATGCAAGAGAGCCAGTTCATTGCCTCCAGGATTAGCCAGTTTTAAATATATCCAAGCTAGGGCTGTTTTGCTTCATCTCAATACTTAAAAGTAGAACACTATAAATATGCTAAGACTTGGAGAAACTAACATATTTAAATAGGAAGAGGGTGCATTTGTTTACCTCTGGAAGGGGGTTAGTGTGGTGGTGAGATGGATGGTTGCAGTGCAATTGGGGGCGGGTGGGGGCCACTGCTGCATTTTCTTCCTTCCTCCTGCTAGACCCAGTAGGACCATCTGCTCCAAAGCGTGAAGACACGTTGTCAGCCCCAGCTGCAGCTGGCCCTGCACGTGGCACGTGGTGCTCTGCCCTAAGAAGCCTCTACTGAAGAAGGTAACTAGATTTCAAAACGTTCATGGGAGGAATGAATTTGAGGAATTGGAAGGGGATTATTTATTGATTTGGATCCTTTGTGCCCCCTGCATTTCTAGAGTTTGCCTCTGCAAATACAAAAGGCCTATGTAAGTAGCGTGGTGATGTTTTTGGGTGATTTTTGTTGATATACACTTTCAGCACATTTGTTTAGCTTTCAGTGGATTTTTGTTGCATATTGTATTTTGTCTGTTGTCTCTGCAACTCACTTTGGGACTTGAAGCAATACACCAGTTGAATAGATGGAATTGTTCTTGGGATGCATTCCATGTCTGTAACTGAGAGATGGAAGTCAAAAGTAGTGGGGATTTTGTATTTGAAACTGGTCCTTTTCTGTTGTTCGTCCCATATTAGCATTCACAAATGAGATACTCCAGACAGAATGGAAGGAAATTTTGTAGGGTCAGTTATAAAAACATGCCTCTACAGCTTGAAACACTGCAACTGTTAGCTGACGAGTCTGTGGTGGCAGCACAATGATGAATATGTAAAATGTTTGCAGGACGAGAGAAGAATGGGGAGCTTGAGTCCATAATAGGTTGGCAAGAGAGGCAGGCAAAGGAGGGCCAGTGGGGAAGTCTAGCCTGTCATCCACACTGATTTATCTATCTTGTAGATTCTAGGATGTTTTTCCTGTGACGAAGCACCTCTTTCGGTGAATCCGCTTGCATTCGCCTGTACCAGCAACTCTTTCAGGCCACAACATCTTTATGGCTTCAGTCCAGCAGCACAACCGATTCTGAATCAATACCTTTCGACACCGGAAAACCTCAGACTTTAAGCTTTAGCTTAAATAAGCCATTCTGTTTTCTGGCAGCAGTTGTATGGGATTTTCATTGCTTTGGGTAGCTGCCTGGAGAGAACTGTGCTGCTTCCTCATTGAGTTTTGCTCTTCGTTTCTGCACTGCTGAGTGTGGACTAAAAGGCAAACTCAGGCTCAAATCTTTGCAGAATGTTTGCACTACTGCCTATCAGGTCTGCAGTTCCCCTCACCTTTGGGGAAGCTGTTAGCTACCATTGTGGCCTTGCAATCACTCTTAGACCTGCTTCAGCACTTTGGGAGAAGAAAACCATTGTTACATTTGGCTGACATTGCCATTGGGGGGTTGGTTGTTGCTTCCTATCTGACTATAGTAATACCTTGTACTCTCTTTGTAGGAATGCTATGTTGGGACATAAATGCTAGTATTCATGCCATTGCCCAGCTTCACAAGGAAACAAAGCTGATTGCTCCACAAAAAGATTCAAATTCTGAAACCTTTTGGGTTTTGTTTTTTTAGTTAACCACCTTGCAAATGATAGTTTCTTCAGTTTTATTAAACAGATGTGCAATAGAGTTGCTGAGGCTCTTTCACTAGCCAGTCAAGTGCCCCCATTGCCTTTAAACACCACTTGTCCCTTGCTTTGTCTACAGAAGCCTGATTCAATAGGACAACTGGAAAGTATGTACTTGAGAATTTGGCTGGAGACAGAGTAAACAGCCTCTAAATCAGGCATCCCCCGACTTCGGCCCTCCAGATGTTTTGGACTACAATTCCCATCATCCCTGACCACTGGTCCTGTTAGCTAGGGATCATGAGAGTTGTAGGCCAAAACATCTGGAGGGCCGCAGTTTGGGGATGCCTGCTCTAAATCTTATGTGTGATCATAAGTGTGGAGAGAAAAGGTGAATGTTGCTTTTGGTATATTTTCTCCAGCAAACACAGAAATAGCATGCAATCAATTCCACCCATAAACTGTGCTATTGTGGGAAAGGAAACGCTATATTTTGGGCAGGGATGATGAACATGTGATCCTGCTGGACTCCAACTCCCATCTCCTCCAGCACCGGTTACATGGATTGGGGTTGGTGGGAGTTGGAGTCCAACCTCCCTGATGTTGCCAGATATTTTGCATGAGGCTTGGGAGTCTTGTGTTACCGGTACTTCAGGAAAGAGCCATTGCTTGTGTTGCAGAGCTTTCGGCCTGATAGGTGGATACCATGATCTAGGCCTCCACGCAGCAAATGTAATCCAGAACTCCCACATGGGCAGGTAGTACAACTCTCTTGTAGAGGAAACTATGCGCTGGGCACCCACCCAATGCCCGCAGGTGTTGTTTTCTCAGTGACTAACACCCACCATCACCACTGAAGTCGGAGACAGAATTATTAAGACAGTGTAAATAGTTTATTTCGTTGTTTTTTTTGAAAGTACAGATATTATTTTGTACAGCAGTATTTGTTTTAAAATGGGTGTGGGCTGAAAAGAATGGCAGTTTATATTCTGAGGAGCAGAGAAGGGACACTGGTACATAGTTACACTAAACGCATGACTTGAGGAATAGTTGGGGGCTATGAGGAGAGAAAGATTCCTTCCAACCTGGAAAGCCCTAACACTGCAATGTGCACATTCCCTCTGGATAGATGCAGCTGTGGGCTAGTACTGGAGCCGTGCAGAATACAGGGGCTTTCAACCACATAGTCATTTCATACTGTTCCACAGGATGGTATAAAATTGGAGCTGGATTTTCAGCTAAAGGTGTGGCAAGTGTGTACCACTACCTCCAATGCTGCTTTATATCAGCGGGGCAACTGCTCCCACCGGATTGGAGCATTCCTGGATTTTAGGATGAACTTCAGAAACTACCACACAAACAGCAACAATATTTTACATTTTTTTTACGCACCCAGCAGAAGTCTTGCTTTGAAACAGTGGCAGCGTAGAAGAAGTAGCATCAGACTCACTACAGAAAACACTAAGATAGTAACCAACCTTTAACACAGGGGTGTTTGTGTAATTACGACGTCTGCTAATACTTTTCAATGCTGAAAAAGAGTGTAGTGCTCAAATAAAACTCCTCAGCTGTACTACCACCTTAGTTCACTGTTCTTTTCTTTTAAGGACTACTAACCTGTCTGGATGCATTGCTCCTCCTCATAGCAATGTTTGATGCAAAGTCTCTCTGGTCAAGCTTAATTCCGGTACCACTAAAAGCACCCTTCCATCATAACAACATCACCATGGTTTGTGTGTGGGCATGTGTATCAAGTCAGTGCAATAGGCCAGGTCCTAAGTGAGGTCGTATTACCAGCTCCAACAGAGATCATGAATGTGTGTGTGGGTTAAATAGTTGTTGCAGATTGATGTAAAATTCATTCTAAGGCAGGAATGGCCAAACTTGGCCCCCCAGCTGTTTTGGGACTACAACTCCCATCATCCATAGCTAACAGGACCAGTGGTCAGGGATGATGGGAATTGTAGTCCCAAAACAGCTGGAGGGCCAAGTTTGGCCATGCCTGTTCTAAGGGCACTGGCAATGGATCTGTGGACTCCAGCTCTGCAGCTTGCATTACACATACATAGCAGCAGCCTTGATGTTGCAGCAGAGAAATGTGTCTTACTCTCACTCTTGCCCTAGGACCAGACTCTCATTGCTGTTCAAAAAATGGCACATGTGTGTTTTATGCATACGATTTTTCCACCATGTGGAAAAAAATTATCAAACATTAAAAAGCAACACAGCAAAACATTTCAGGGGACAATGCGTGTTGGCAATTTCACAGGTGCTAACCAAGTGGGACCCACAAGCACTAACTTGGTCCATCCATGTTCCAGACATAACCAGGCAGAGCCAGTTGCCACTTTCTTCAGGACAGAAAATGTACAATTAGGTGGATGGCAGTGCTGAAACTCTTAATTTAGCTCTGCTCCTTGCTGTTATTCTTTCTAGAATAACAAACTAGAATCTGGGGAGCACACACTCATTCTTTCAATCCTCTAGTTCTGCTTTGTCTCCAGCAGGATACTGTCTTTGCAGCTTGTACACTGGGGCCTAGTCTGGGAAGCAAAGTTCTGTTTAGTATAATTAACAAAGGGCCACATGATTTATTCACAAGAGTACACTCGGCCTCTCCCGCTTCTGTAGAAGGGGATGCTATGGTGCACAAGAAGGGGACGGATGTGTTCAAGGTAGAGAATAACTAGAAGTCAAGTGTCAGAGGTGGGAGAACAGAAGCAGCACTCCCAACCCCAGTCTAAACACAGCACCACATTGTTTTCCCTTGATGATGAAGGGAAAGAGCTACTATTAAAGTGCAAATTGAACCTTGTCAATAGCTAGTAAAGATCACACACAGGCACCATCTCCAGCCTATTCGTCCCAGTAGAACAGACTGGAGCAAGACATAACCACCTGCTCTAGGATATTGGTTTTTCCGCAATGGTGGCACCACCGTTTGCTGGTAGTATAGGAATCTGTAGGCGATCAAACACAGAAGGCCAGATTCCTGATAACCTGCTGCTGTTAGAGATACAGGAGGGTCACAGGTGTAGCTCAAGAGAAGAGAAAAGGTCTGTGCAAACTTATTTTAGGGTAGAAATAGGTATGCACATGTGCATTTCCCCCCATCATCCTTTAAAATCCATTCACAATATTTAGTGTTATAAAAATGTAATACAAAAGTCAAAGCAAGATTGTGAGGGTGGCAAAGAGAGAAGGGGGGGGCAAGGTGGCTTAGCATGGCCTTTCTATGCCTCTTGGAGCAGAAAACCCTTGCTCCAAGACACAAACACAACGCTGCCTGAGAGGGTTTTGGGGCAGCCACACTGGTGAGCTTCAAATCTTCTTCTATCCTCTATGCCAAGGCAGAAGCTTGCTTTGTAATCCGTGTGTGGATATTGTGCAAAAGACCAGCACTTCCAATATGCAAGTATCCATCACAGGAGCCCCCAAAACACACCATTACCTTTTTAGCCAATGATTACCACAAGAAATAGGAAAATCCCTTTGAGATCAATACAGTACTTTTTTTTTTGTTACCTTGATTTAAAGGGATTGTTTTTAATGACCTTAAGTAGATGTGCATGAGAAGTAAATCACTTCAATATAAGCAACAAGGTTAGGTTTTTTTTTTATCAGCTACATGACCTAATGTTATTCAGTTCACTGGGGATTATCCTCATCTAGCAATTAGCCAAACTCAGTGGGGAGAAACAGGCTGCATCAGCTTGAAGCAGTAGAGTCCCTTGTGCTCAGTCACAAATCATAGCAAAGTTAGAATTGCCCTTGCCCTTAATGCCTGTCATTCTTCCATGGTTCCAAGGAGTCAAATTAGGCTTTCATTAGGAATAAACTACTGTTTTTAGAGCTTTACTGCATGTTATTCAAAATAATTGTTTCATCATATGGTTTTATGTTGCTCACCCTGAGCATCAAAAGGATATAAATAAATATTCCTTGCTGGAGTGCTCGTCCCTTTCTCTCCTGTTGTTGCATGGATCTAGTCTGAGAGATCAGACAACTCTGGGAGAAACTAATTAATTTGAGCACACTGTGGTTTCTTTTACAGTATGGAAGGGAAAATGCAAATTTCCTCTTAAACAATTGTGTGTTTTGCAGGTAAATCAGCAGTCAGGGTTATCAACTATGTGGCAACTTTTTGGTAAAACATATTGCCCTGTTCTACAGCCATAGTCTCAAACCACTGCAACAGGGGGGACAGAAAGGAGAATAATTAATGTAGTATTACCAATGTCACTTCAGGGACAGTCATGCTAGAACGAACTTAAAAGTAAGGCCTGCACATCCAAGTGAATTTCATATGCAAAACAAATCCCAAACCCTGACAAAAACAGGCCAAAGAAGCAGCTTGGATTCGATTCTAACAAAAATATTCTCCCATTTACTCCAATGTAAATCTGAAACACTAAAGTCAACGGGGTTTTACTCCAGATTTAGAAACAGCAGCGATTAATGATCTTCCTAACATGTAGCCTTGGAGGCAGCGAGCATTCGGGTAGCACTACACAAACAAGTATCAACAACAATTGCTAGGAATTATGATGCACAAACTGGCAAACAGTTTCACAAGCCATCCAAAACTGCAAACATGTGCCCACTGCTAGCAAAAAAAATGAAATCAGACTGACACAAGGAGATCAAAGCAACAGTTTGGGCTGAACTCTTGTTTGGACCACATACTATGCTGCTGGATTGGGGGGGGGGTGAGGGGAGACTGAAAAATGGTACAGAAAATCACAGAGATTTGGCAATATGGTGCAGCATGTATATATAGAATACATCTATTAAAATATGCAAGGTTATACCAAACTGGAGCCTTTCCCCCAGGCATATTCATATAAGTACATACATAATACTTCAGGGCCACCCATGTGACAGGCTGGGCCAAGTGGGCGCAGGTTTGTCCTCCTGCTTCTGCAGTGTAAATGCTGGTTTAACCTCACTAGAGGAATCCAGGGTTGGGGAGGAAAAATGACCAAGCTAAGAGGCATGCAGAATAAAATTTGGGGAGAAAACCAAAGGAACTCCTCCTTCAACTATGGACCAAATATATTGCAAATCCATGCCAAGTGAAAAGTCATGGAGACCTCTTTCAGAAAGAGAGGTCCATGTATCTCATACAGAACCTTCATTAGATTTATTGTTGCAGGTTTTAGAAATTAGGCAAAACCAAATGGAGCATAAATTTGTAACAAGCTTGGTATAAGGAAACAGATGAAAAGTATGCCCATGACAACAAATGCTTCTCCTTCCCTTAAAGCAGAAGCATTCCACAGTTTAGGAACTATCTGGTACTGTCCAGAGAACATTCTCTATAACCAGGGATGTTGCCTAATGAAGCTGCCTACCTCCTCAGCAGGGTGGAAATCCTACATCTTCAGAATTCGGCATCCTTCACCGCCTCCTTCACAGACCTTCTGTGGAACCCCTCTTCACCTAACACCAGCTGGTCTCCACCTTCATTTGCAACAATGCCTTTATTCAGACACCTTGCAAGACGAAATACATTTCACACACCAGCACGTCCTTGAGATCTCTCCATCACCAGTGGAAAGAAAATGTGACACGAGAGAGGCCTTGCCGGTTTTAATCCTGGGCTCTATTGTTAAGAGGGGAAGGATCCAATTATCAGGCTTCCTCCCCGTGTTGAAAACCAAGAGAAGGACCATGAATAGCAAATACAGAGTGATTTTGGGCTGGACCAAATCAGCACCATGCCGCTTCCCGAAGTATTGCTCCACGGGTTACCTCTAGCTGGTGTGGCTATGTCAGCACTGGCCACGGCCAGCGTTCTTGTTGAGAAATCAATGTTTCTCCCCCACTACCCCAAACGGAGGTCTGCTTCTGCGGAGCAGAGCTACATATTATACAAGCATGTCTGAAGATTCACATACGTGCAGAGGCAAGAGTGGAAGGGGCACATAGGGTTAAGCACACACCTCCCACTTGATCTCCCCTGCAACCCTCCCATCCCCGACCCAATAGTGTTGGGAGGCAAACATTGAGCTTGGAGCCCCATGTTTGCTTCATATGTAGTTCCACTACAAGAGTCTGTGCATTTGCACTAAAATAAAAAAATAATAATAATAATAAAGGGCAGAACCTGATGTCCAAGCAGCCCAGGTTTCTCATCTCTTTGTTTGCCAAGAAGAAAATACTCTTCAGGCAATTCTCTCAGATGCCTAAAAATTCAGCCACTTGTACTGGCCTTGTAAATCATGAACAGACCAAAAGTCCAATAATGGACCCTTCTTTCCTTAAAAAAAACAAACCCCTAGGGTTTGGGTGCTTTGATGGACTGCCACCCCCCTGAAGCAAGCCAGACATTGGTAGGAACTTTGCAAGAACCAATGTTTGAAAAGATAGCCATAAAGGTGGAATTGAGAAAGAATACTGCATCAGCTCACACAACTCCAGGCAGGGAATTCCGGAGGAACTGCCATTGACCATATGGATTAAGGCAGCGCCTAAACTCCTGTAATGGTTGCAGCAGAACAGAACTTCAGGCAAAGTGAAACACAGAAGTTACCAAGGGGAACCCTTCCCTTACCACAATTAAATAGAAAAGATGTCATACCTTTAGCTACAAAAGCAGCTCTGGCTGCTCCTTAAAAGCCCTCAAGATAATTGAACTTAAAGCTTTATGCCAAGCCTCCTCTAAAGGAGACGGATTGGCATTACACAGTATAAATAAATAATATACACAGAAACAAAAATAAAATCTCTCTCTCGATCCAAGCCACCTCTTCAGAAGCACTCACTCTCTCTCTCTATCCATCCTTCCCTGTCCTTTCCTGGGCTGAAAACCACAAACGAGTGTGAAGGCATCCAACCTTGCCTCTCTGCAGAACAGCAGGGTAGGGGATCGCATATAAATAAAAGGAAGACAGACCCCTCTCATCTCTCCAAGCACAGCAAGGAGACAGGGGTTAATTACTACTGGACTGCATTTTATAGAACCAGCGGCCTGGTTGTTTCTGCTGTCCCTTCAAAGTTCTCAAGTGTGCAAACCTTTGTGTGTAAGGAGAATGTTTTTTTAAAAAGAAAAAAAAAAGTGTGGAAACGGTGGGTGGGTGGGGGATGTGAATGAGGTCAATACATGGATTTGAACTACCAGTGACAACAGAGCTGGGGAAAAAGGCAGTGCAGACAATGATCAACGGAGGTGGCCCATGTAATGCAGGCCAGCTGTAGGACTGTCTGTCCCCCATGCCATCTCGGGGGCACGGTATTCACTGGGTAAGGGGGCCCTCCGCTCCGTCTTGCGTGATCTGTCTATGACCTCCACAAGCTCAGTACAGCGTGGCCAGAGGGGCCTGGTGCCTTCCAGACAGACTTGGGACGGCAGCACCTCTTCCTCATTTGCTCAGGGCTTCTTCGAAGATGATCTCGCCATTGGGCTCGGTGGCAGAGGCAGGGTCGTCCGCATCGCTATCCGTGGTGCCGTCGCTCTCCTTGCCGGAGCTCTCGGCCCCCCGTAGAAAGTGCGTGTTGTGGGGCGACAGCGGATACAAGACATCCTGCAGGGCACCTACCACCATGGGGCTGGTCAGCAGCTCCTCGTCGGAAGAGTGCAGCGAGTCGTCATCCACCACCAGGTGACTCACAATGTGGATGCCGTCAAAGCCCATGGAGTCCTCGAAAGGCTTCTGTCCCTTCATCAGCCGAATCTGCAGGGAGAAGGCGTTAGGGCAAAGATGGGGTGGGGGGCGTTTGCGAACCCTCAGAGCACAACTCCCACCATCTCTGACCCTTTGGCCATGCTGGCTGGGGCTGACGAGAGTGGGGAGAGAGGAGGATGCCTCCTATAGAACATGCACAAAAAGCTCCTGAAAATAGTTGACATACTGTGCTCAGGGAGTAAGTTGAAATGGAAGCCGCGCCCCAGATCAGAGGGTTATCAAACAACATATACAGTCTCCACCCTGGTTGGACCAGAAGAGCACATTTGTCTGTGTTACATGAACATCCCCTCCCAGGGTTGGCAAGGAATCTGGGCTGTGAAAATGAATAACTCTTTTGAGAGGGCAGACTTTTCCGCAGGTGTGCGAGAGGCAGAGATGGCTAGCTTTACAGCAAGAAAAAGGGGATTTTTTTTTTTTTTACATCACATAGGTGTGGGGGTAACTTACTCTGCACCTTCCATCATTACCCTAGTTCTTGCCCACTGAAATCTCCTTCCTATGCCCCGGACAAAGGCTCATGGTGAGAGTCTTTGGAGCTCCTTTGCAGTGAGTTCCAACTGGTAGCCAACCACCTGGTTGACTCGCACCTTAAAAGCTGACTTCTGATCTCTATCAGCTCCTGAGGAAATCAGCAGTTTTGTAAGCCCCAGTCGCTTATGTCTGTTCTCCAGCTGGAGGCCCTGCACAGAAATAGGCAGCTGGGGAAAAGGAATGGGGACACAGACGGAGGCGCATTTGTATTCTTCGATTGCAAACAATAAATATTAAATGTTCAAAAAGGAAAACAGGCAGCCGTGACTTGATGCAGGGTGCTAACGGAGGCCAGCAGAGAAGACACCAGAAGCCACACAACCCTAACCCCTTGGTGGATTCCTCCTCCCTTCCTTCTTCTCCTACTAGTTTGGGCTCACCTCGGCCTTGAGCTCATCAATCTGATCCTTGAGTTCACGGATGTACTGGGAGGAGTCGGAGTTGTTGAGCTGGCCCTGAATCATCCCTTCTTCCCTCTGTGTGGAAGAAAGAAGAGATGGGAATTCGGAAGGGTGAGGTACTTGGCAGAGAAGGAAGTGGAGAGAAAGCACATTTGCTTCTTCCTCCTCCCCTTTGCATGCATTATTTCACAGACTGCACAAATGAGGAAGCACTTTGTCTACATTATACAAATTTGACACAGTCCATGTGGTTGATTGTTTATGTTTTGAAAAAGGGAACTGGAGAAACCAGAGAGTCTGTATTTCCTATACAGAATTCCTTATGTGAACAAAAGTTGAATGCTTTATCTTCAGGTCTCTTTAAACAACAAACAACAACAACAACTTGTAAGCTGTGTAAGCAGAACTAAAGAAGAGGACCAACATTGGCTACCCCTGGTTTAAATAATGACAAATAAAACATGCTTTCAAGCCCCAGACATCTCAGCTAGCTGCAGAGACAGAAGGAACAACAGTTCATACAACAAGAAACAAACACTCCTGGGACAAAGTGCTGCTTTAGGTACAAGGCAGGTTCCTTGCTCATTATCCTCCTTGCTCCCTAACCTGGATCTCCAGCTCAGCAATCCGCTGCCGCATCTCTGCCACTGCAGCCATGCTGTCGGCTTCTCGCAGGCGCACAGCCATCACCTCTTCTTTGCTCTGAAACAGAAAATGCAAGCCAGTGGCAGCAGCCCAGCGGAGTGCAAGCAACGAGGTCAGCCAATGGGGGCGGTGGGGAAGGATCGCCTGCAGTTTCTTTTGGCAGCTGAAGATCTCATGAGACCCACAATGAGTCACTAAACTACCTGGAATTCCCAGGAATACACACAGGACACTGACAGCGGCTAAAATCAAGGATGTCAGACGTGCTCCTGCCCAGTCTCCTCTTCAGAATAAACAGACAAAATCTGGGCTCTCCGTGGATGTGTTTGCATGTCATGGTAAATAGTCAATTGTTTTTCATGAACACAAATGGCCACCCGTTTCCTTCCCTCCCTAGCATGAAGCCACAAACCACAATCTCTGGTTTAATGTTATATTGAAATGGGAATGGATGAAACAAACCACAACTGGTAAGTCAGTGCCAAGGAATTGCTTTGGAGGGTGGGGTGTATTCTGTAAATTTGCATGATTTCTGCTCTGAGTTCCTTGACTTCAGAGCAGCAGTGCAGCAGGATTCCTTCCTTGCCATACATGAAAGGCTTAAGGGAAAGCAGCCTACGTCAACTGCATGGCATCAGGCCAGATCTCACCTTGCACTCGGATTCGGCATGCTTGCGCTTGGTCTCACTCAGCTGGGTCTGCAGCCCCTTGTTCTGGGCCGTAAGGTATTGGACCTTTTCGTGCAGCCCAGCACACTCCTGCTCCATCCGGTTTAAATGGTTGCTGTGGATCTGATCCTGGAATAAAGGCAAGATGATACTTGGGACACTTCCAAGACCAGACATGCTTATGACAAATAGGTTGGTGTGCACCATATTCTTACGTGGCACCCCCTGAGTGTACTCAATAAGTGCCTATAATACAGTACAGGTAAAGGTAAAGGGACCCCTGACCATTAGGTCCAGTCATGACTGACTCTGGGGTTGCGGCACTCAAATCGCTTTATTGGCCGAGGGAGCCGGTGTACAGCTTCCAGGTCATGTGGCCAGCATGACTAAGTCACTTCTGGCAAACCAGAGCAGTGCACGGAAACGCCGTTTACCTTCTTGCCAGAGCGGTACCTATTTATCTACTTGCACTTTGATGTGCTTTCGAACTGCTAGGTGGGCAGGAGCAGGGACCAAGCAACGGGAGCTCACCCCGTCGCGGGGATTCGAACCGCCGACCTTCTGATCGGCAAGCCGTAGGCTCTGTGGTTTAACCCACAGCGCCACCCACGTCCCTATAATACAGTACAAAACCCTATACTTTCACTGAATAGAGAGTCATTGTTTGCATGTTAAAAAACAAACCAAACCAGGTCTTCAGTAAAGGAAATATGCTCACATTGCAAGTGGAAAGATCTCAAGTCAATTTCTAGCCATAAGAATAGATGGGGAGGAATTAATTTTTTTCAAGGAGTCTGCGCGGAATTGCCATAACTGCAACTCAACAACAACAAAAGATTGTCACCTGGGTTTCAAGTTCCACCACCCTCTGACGCAGTTCGCGGACTTCAGCTTGCGCCTGCGTCTCGCGCAGACGGAGGCTCATCAATTCGTCTTGGAGGTCATTCATCGTGTTCTTGCGAGGAGAGTCCTTCCATCGCCCGCCTGTCCGGCTCAGGTGGGCCTAGCGTGAGGGAGATAGAAGGATAACCTTCACGTCTTAGTATAGGCATATGATGCTCATTGGCCTCAATACTCCCAAGTGCTCTACTTTAAGACCATGCTATTTCCTTATATATGTTTGGATTTGATGTCCCGCTTTATCACTCCCCGAAGGAGTCTCAAAGCAGCTAACATTCTCCTTTCCCTTCCTCCCCCACAACAAACACTCTGTGAGGTGAGTGGGGCTGAGAGGTTTCAAAGAAGTGTGACTAGCCCAAGGTCACCCAGCAGCTGCATGTGGAGGAGCAGAGACGCGAACCTGGTTCCCCAGATTACAAGTCTACCGCTCTTAACCACTACACCACACTGGCTCTCTCATATGTTGTGATTGCTTATATATCTAACTTTTATTCAAGACCCTTGCTTGGTATGAGTATCTGATTTACTGCTATGTAATTTACAGGCCTTGAAGCCTTCCATAAAAAAGGGGGCTACCATATGTCACCCAAACAGCAGCATGTAGGAATTCAGCAACAGGGACAAGGAAGCAGGGCACTGCTTAAGCGGGCCACCATTCCAGTGGATCATACCTGCCAATTGTCGTTGAGCTCCTTCACCTGCTGCTGCAGTTCCCGAAAGGATTTCATGGCCTCAGACTCCCGCACTTTCATAGCCTTCAGCTCTTCCTGAAGGCGGGCCACATTGTTTTCATCCGGAAGCAAGCTATTCTTCTGCAGAGGGAAGAGGGTTGGTGATATGGTTGAAGCATTTCAACCCACTCTGGTGCCCAAAAGTCTAAAATTATGAACAGTGCAATCAGGAAAACCAGACCTCTTTAAATATCACGCACGCTACCTAGAGTCCCAGGATGAATATACCCAATAAGTTCTGATGAGTTTTGTGAGGATGAATCTCACCCAAAATTGCTCTTTCCCTGCTATCTTCCTGTGACGACAATTTCTCCTGAATGCATCTTGATCATGATAAAATCCGCATTTAAACTGCCCTTGAAAAGTGCAGTTTTCAACAGTTTTTCTGCAGGAAACTACTGATGCAACCTCAAGGTGTATATTCAGAAAGAAAGACTAATCATAGAAGAGCAAACAAGAAAAGGTAAACTCTTGACTTTTCCTTGCTGAGACTGATAAGTGTAAATTCACCCCCCATCTTCATCAACATGAGCATTGCAGAGAGGTCTGTATCAAGCTTTTGGCAGCTCAGGCCCTACTAGCCCAGGCTGCTTCCTAAAACATGCATGTTTCATGCTAGTCCTTTTAGCCAATGTACCTTCTCCATGTCCAGCACTTTGTCCTGCATCTCTTTAAGCGCACTCAGGGTCTCGGACTCCTGCAAACGTGACTGTTCCAGCTCTGTTTCCAGGTGACTCACGAACTCCTCAGAGTAGCGGGGATTTCCCTGCAAACAGGATGAGAAATGTTGATAAAACCAGTGGCTGGGACAACCCAGTTGGATGGGCGGGGTATAAGTAATATATTATTATTATTATTATTATTATTATTATTATTATTATTATTATTATTATTTACTACTACTACTACTACTACTACTACTACTACTACAGTTCATAGATGTTGCAACCATCCATAAGCTTTAAAATAACAAATGCCACCTCCAATGTTTTCTACAGTTTTTACTGCAGTGGTTGAGTGTGTTTACCAAAATGCACTTGTAGGGGGCAGAAAAGTAGGCAGGGAGATGTTTAACATTTCTGCCACTGACCCCACCCTCATGTCAAATTTGGCCCATGAGGCAGATCCTGAAGAGAGATCTGGCCTGTGGAGTCAAAAGGGTTCCCTCCCCCTGCACTAGGAAGATGCAGGTATATTTACTCAGTGCACATTCATGTGTTCATTAATGTTCTTAGTGACCAAAATATGGTAAAACTAATTTTTAAAAACCCATGAATTTGAGTGCATTGAATTCTCTATGCTATTAGGAAGAGAAAGAGAAGGGGCAGCAGAGAGGAAATAGGGGCTACTCTGTGCTTGCTGGGCTAGGAAAACCACCAACACCAAACCAGTTTATTTGTACCTCTTTAATTTCACCCCCTCCCCCTGGCCCGGGCTGCTTCATTTGTGATGCCCATCACCTGCTGTTCCTGCAATTGCCGAATAGTGCTTTGAGCCTTCTGCAAATTCTCGGTTGCTGAACTGCACTGTTGCTTAACCACTGCCAGTTCTCGCTTGATGATGTAGTTCTCTTCAGCCTCCTGTGCGCGCGTAACTTGGCCCTGAAAAATGAGACGAGGAGCTATTATCTCAAGAGAAACACATTTATGTATCATTTCTCTATGGGATCCCAGTAGAGGATGTGCACTGTCCTCCACTGCATCACTATGACAAGCAATTCCATGTCCCAAGAGTCCCTTAGTACTGGGGAAAGTATTATCACCCCCAACCCTTGGCTAAAATGTGCAAGGTGATCTTGAGATGACGTATGAAATCAAGCAGGAGGAAATGTTGTAACAATGGGTGTCTGGGTGCATGTGTGATCTGGTCATGACAAACAGATAAAGTTTCTAAATACCCCCAATGACAGTGCCTTAAAACAGTTGGCCACGGAACTGAATGGAAGGGAGGCTACCCTCGACTTAATCTTAAAAGGCACCCAGGACCTGGTGCAAGATGCAAGTGTTGATGAGCCAACTGGGAACTGTGACCAGCGTTATCAAATTCAACGTAGATGTAAGTGGGACACTGCCAGCAAAGTCCAACAGTTACATTTGACTTCAAAAGAGGAAAATTCTCAAAAATGAGAAAACTGCCGTTCAGCTTCAAGAGGGTCAAATCTCTCAAAGATGCTTGCAAGTTCTTCAAAACTATGACAGAAGCTCATCTAGAATGTATAGGAAGGCATTAGAGGCAAGAAGTCTTCCTTCAGAAAATGAAAGTCCTGCCCAAATATGGAGAGCAAAAAGCAGCATGAACTTTGGTAAAATATAAAATAAATAAAATAAAATAAAATAATATAAAAATAATTTATTATTTATACTCCGCCCATCTGGCTGGGTTTCCCCAGCCACTCTGGGCGGCTCCCAATAGAATATTAATAATAGTAATAATAAAAAGTGATAAAACATCAAACATTAAAAACTTCCCTAAACAGGGAAATGCAAAGAAATGCAAGCAAACAACAAGGGATGCAAAAGAAGAAAAGTTTGCAAAGCGCATCACTAAAAACATTAAGACCAACAAAAAAAATTGAATACATAAAAAGCAGGAAACTGGGAGGCAGTTGGACCTTTGGATGATAGGGGAAATCAAAGGAGTGATAAAAGAAGAAAGTGAGATTGCAGAGGAGCTGAATAAATTCCTTGCATCTGTCTTCATTGCAGAAAATGAAGGGCAGATCCCTGTGCCTGAACTGAAGCAAACTGGTGAGAAGAGGTAAAGTTCTAGGCATCACCGACAAATTAAAACCAAACAAATCACCAAGTCCCATTGGTAACCACCCGAGAGTTTTTGAAGAATCCTTCGAACAAAAATATATGGCTTGTCCCCAAGATCAGTCTTGTATGGAAGAGTATAAAGTGGCCACTCTAACACCTTTAAGAAATAAAAAAAAAGTCCAGGATGGACCTGAGAAATTATTGGCTAGTTGAGCTGTCCGCCTTTGACAGGTCATTTTGGCAGGTCAGCAGTGCAGCTAATCCCAGCGGCACTGATCAGCACAGACAGCAAGCTTTGCTTGCCAAGGAACGATCAGGAGAGCACTTTAAAGCTCCCCATCTTTACCTGCCCCGCACCTGACATCATATATAGGGCAAGTGGGTGTGGTTTGGTGGAAAATAGCCTTCTTGGCAGAATTAGGACTGTTGCTGCTGTTCTTTAGGCTGCAGTTTTCCTGTCTCACTAACCTTTTAAAGTCCTTTGAGAGTATCAATAAACATTTGGATAGGTGTGACCCAGTCAACCGTGCGTACTTAGTCTGACAAAAAGCATTTGATAAAAGTGCCTCACTGAAGACTCCTGAGCTTAGCAGTCATGGGGTAAAAAGTGAGGTCATTTTATGGATCAGTTATCTGGTTAAAGAACAAGAATCAGAGAGTTGGGGGAAATGAACAGTTCTCACAAAGGAGGGATGTAAGAAGTGGAGTCCTACAAGGATCAATATTGAGACTTGCCCTGGTAGGTGGCCCAATGAAAATGCAGACTTTGTGTGCGGCAAATGTGAAAAGGGCAAATTCCATGTTAAGGAGCAGGGAGCCTCATAATGCCCTTATACCGGTACAAATCTGTGATGTGACCACACTTAGAATACTGTGTACAGTTCTAGACACATCTCAAAAAAGTTATTTGGTGGAACTGAAAAAAGTTCAAAAATGGACAACCCAAATGATGATGGGACTGGAACAACTGGGGAAAAGGTTACAACTTTTGGGGCTTTTTAGTTTTGAAAATATGGCAAGTTAGGTGTGACATGACAAAGTTATATAAAATTAGGCACACAGAGTGGCTAGAGAGAAGTCTCTGCCTGCCGCATAGAATACCAAAACCCAACATCATCTAATGAAGCTGAATGTCAAAAGATTCTAGAGTGACAAAAGGAAGTCTTTTTCTCACAGTACATAGTTTGCAACCACAGCATATAGTAATGGCCTTCAATTCAGATGGTTTTGAAAGAGGTTTAGACATATTTGTGAAGGATAAAGTTATTAATGGCTACTAGCTATGGTGGCTGGATTGCTTCTAGTATCGGAGGCAGCACTTTTCCGCATGCCAGCTGCCAAGAATGCTGCTGTGTGCATGCTCTGTTTGTGGCCTTCTCATAGGCATTTGGTAGGCCACTGTCAGAACAGGATGCTGGACTAGATGGGTCTTTGGTCTCATCCAGCAGGGTTCTTAAGAGGGTTGGGTTTTTTGTGTTTTTTTAAAGTGGTAAGCAGAGTAGCATTAATTAGCATCCTGGCTTCCCAAAGCATTGTTGCAGCACTAGGCATACAGAAAAAGGATTGTGCATGTTGGTTTTGCCCCCATTTTTATTTTGCTTGGTGGACTAGGGAGTGCACCAGTCTTTTAATGCTACTTGTGGCTAAGTCCATATGACATCACAAGGTATATGAAGGGGGGCTGCTCCTTTGAAAGCAATCCTATGCAAAACCCTTTGCATGTGTGCAAAGCTAAGCTATCTCTTTATTGAAAAGGCTAAGCTAGAATCCATCTCTCTGACACAAAGTGCTTTGAATGGAAGACTTTGATACATATGGTGCTTTAAAAGGGGCAATGCCCTGAAGGCATCTAGCCCAGAAATGCTATCATGCTTCTCATTCCAGTTGTGCAACACTGCCCCCTAAAAGACTTCCAGCTCCCCCAAATCTACACAAGGCCCATTTAATACAACCCCCAGATCTACATGCTCCGAAAGGGCCTGTTATGTTACAGAAAGAAGGTTCTGTACTCTTAGACACAGCCTGCAGCAAGGGTTGGGGAGGGCCAAAGAATTCCATGGTTTTCTAGGCGCAACTGTAAGAGATCTGTGCCTTATTAGTTAAAAATTGTAATTCCTAGAAACTGTAATATTTATATGCCTTATGTCAGCATAAGATGTGAAAACATAATGTTCCAGGAATTTGTCTTTACACAGAGCCTGTGCCATCAGCCATATTGTGTATACAAGGAACAGATGTCCAGTCATCAAAAGCAATTCACAAAATCAGAGAATACCTGTGGGCAGAGCAGGGAACTGATTAGGGGAAACCACGAAGCTCACCTTCTGCCCTTGAGAGAGCTATTCGTGACTCGCCCATGGACAAGGGGGCAAATGGGCTTCATAGACTGAGGGAATGTGAGCCTCCTCCCTCTTTCCAAGCCCACTATGTCAGCCTCAACACCACACCAGCTTTTCTTCTCTGAATAATACCATCTGCATTCATCATGGTTCCTCCCCACCCCAAGTCTTTTCCGACTGGCAAAGATCTGAAGTAGGTCCTCCATCAGACTTAATTAAGAACCACTTGGTGAGTGTCTGGGAACCATTAGAAGCACTACAGTGTCTGTCTCTAATTGGAAGCACTGTGTGCTTTTGCAAAACAGTTACCCTTAGCTGTACATCAATGTGTGTGCCGATGATACAAATACACAGGAAGAAAAACACAATGAGATAGCTCAGGTGTGGTGACCCAGGAGGGCATTTTCTGTGGCAGTTGTGGAATTCCCTCCGCCACAATGGTGTGTCTGGCAACTTCACTGTAGTTGTTGGTGAATACAGAAGATGTACCTCTTTCCCCTGGCCTTTGACACTTGAGAGATATTTTAGGACCCACACAATTTCTGTGACTGTAAATTGTGGTATTGAAACAGCAGCCGCAAACACAGGCAGACGTGGGAGGGGGGGAAGGTTAGCTTTTAGAAAAGATCTCCCCACCACCCCTTTTAGTGCCAATTTGTTGTTGTTGAACAGTTGCCTCTGTCCTGCTTTATTTCATGATTAATTTCTGCAATGAGAGAGGGGTGGAGATGTCTATAGACATCTAAGTCTGGGCCAGAAGCAATAATATGGGAAGCTATATGAAAAGATTGACAGACAAATTAAGAACTTATTGAACTAAATTGCAGGTACACATGTAAGGAAGCTGGGGTCTGATGAATTCCTAGACAGGGCAGTCCTTTTTGTGCTTTCTTGCACTAACAGGATGAGAAGCAGTATCCACAGTTGCCTGGGGATTTGTGTTTTACATATCATGTCAATACCTCCCAACTTCAAGCAGTGCTGCTAGTACTAAAATCTAACAGAGCTGTAAAAGATTCTAGTTCCCATGAAAAACAGAGTTCAAGCCTAATCCTGTTTTTTGACCCTAAGCACAACTTTATTCAATGGCATGTTGCAATAGCATCAAGTAACTGAACAGGATTAGTTTAGAATAAGGGTTAAACAGGCTGTCCAAGGATCATTCAGTGTTAATGCTGAGCAGCTGAATACTTCCTATTTGTACAGCACAAGAAAGGACCCATGACAGCAAGAAGAACACTGATGATGAAAAACATTAAGTATTCTTATTGGGAAAGATTGGTGTTCTTAGAAAACAGGAGGTTCTTCCCTTTGATCAGAGCTCTTCCCCATGCGTGGAAATCTGAGTGTGGCATTCTCACAGGACAAGCGCAGTCAGATTCTACACCGACAGATGTGCCACCACTTTTTTTTATTGAATGGGCTGCATCATTTGTCAGTATTGGTGTTAGGTTGTGCCACTTCCACAATCAGATGCCAGACCTTGTTTGCAACTTCTGAGTTTGCCCAGTGTTTTGGGCATACACTAAGCTTCCCATTTCTGTATCTCAGTGCAAGGAAAGAAGTGTTGTACCCCCAGGGCGGATTTGTATGAGTTGCCTCTCTGCCTGCAGGCATCTGAGGCAATAATACAAGAGGAGTCCTGTAGTATAAGCAAGTCAAGGTGCTGTTAAGTCATCCACATAATCTACCTTACAATTCTAAACAGAGTGGTATACAACTCTTAATTAATTAGCAAAAGTATTTTGTACAAAAGTAGCCCAACGTGAAACACTAGTTGGAGCTAATTTGCTATAACTGCTTTGCCAACATGGTGCACTCCAGATGTTTTGGTCTATTATGGCCATCAACTCTAGCTATACTGGCTGGGGCTAATGCAAATTTAATCCAAAACATCTGGAGGTGTTGGTGAAGACTGTGTTATTAAGAACCTCATTTTTCAGAATCCTGAAGGTTTTATTCCCATGCATTTCCACACAAAATTCAGAAGCAGATGTTTAGCTAAGAGCAGTTTTAATGATTTTAGTCCCTTCTCCTCCTTAGAGCTATAGTTTATATATTGGTGTCTTGGAAGAAAATTCATCCACAGATTAAAAAGATAACCATGGAGAAACTTCCAATATCCACATCTACAGCCCGTTCAGAAAGCTTCCAACGGAACCCCCTGCAGCTTTAATAAACCCTTATTTCTTCTAGGACTTTGCAGAATAAAGGATGATGGGCATTCACACTGAAGACATGTAATTTCTTATGGAAGCAGAATCTCCATAAAGAAAGTAGTCTGCATGCTGTTTCCCAGATAGATGTGTTATCTATGTAAGAAATTAGATATCAAGGATACCACAGAAAATGTTTTTCTGTGTAGTGATTTTCACATAAGAGAGGTGTTGTAGTGTCACCCACCCACAACAAAGTAGTTGAAGGCTACATTTTTAAAGTCTCTACAGCACTGTATCCTAAAACCAGGTAAGTTAGTTAGAGCATTGTTAATTTTGTTTCTGCTAAAATAATAATAATAATAATAACTGACCTGCTAAGACCCAGAAACTTTCAGCCAGTTTAAGTCAGCATTGTTCTAGCTAAATAAAAGCCAATCAGCAAACAGTGATGTAGAAAGCTACTGCTTCAGAGCTCACATCCTTAGCTGCATAAAACGGGAAGGATTGTAGCATCATTAATATCACAAGATGTGATGGATGCAACTTGAGAGTACCCCTTTAAAGAATGTTACGGGTGATTCAAGAACCAATACAGAATTGGTAGTCTGAACTCTTCTGGGTGGAGGTGCCAAGTAAACCCAAACGCAAAGATAAGGCTGCAAGTGGTTTTTCTGTCCTGGAATGAAATGTTACACCAAGAGGAGAATTAGAAATTTAAAAAAAGGTTGTACCATACCTGGATCAATCTATCTGCCAAAGCAGCACTCTCCTACAGACTCAGAAGAGGGAGATCCAGACAAGGAAGGAAAGATGAAGGAAAGAAAAAGATACAAAAGCAAGGTCACACACGCACTCTATAGCTAGAAGCACAGAAGAAAAAAGATAAAGAACCCAACAGAGCCCAAGTAGAGAACTTCCATTCCAGAACAGTGTCCAATCTGCAGCGTGACACTTCCCTTTATGGAGAAAGCAAGGCACATCTTATGCATGTGCTTTGTGCCTGTCCACAGGGGAAGGCAAACAGATATGGATTCCCTCAAGAAAATCTTGTCTTGCATTAACTTCGCTCCAATCCTGCAAATGCTGCAGAAGACTGTAATTTTATTGCCCATTAGGTCGATGGAAGAGATCTTATTTTAGGAGTCAAACTTGTGTGTTGTCCAGTCTCCAATTAGCCAGACTCCCTGGAGTTGCTGGCTCTGGGCAAGTCTCCAAGATCTCTGTTAACAGTACATCAAAACGGGGCCAAAGAACTTCTGTATTTTTCATGTAAAACTTTAATATTTAGCACAAAATAAGGTCATCTGAGGTATATGGCACAGCATAGCTGAAAAACAATGAAAGATTCAATTGCCGCACAGTCCCAACAGCAGGCTTGGATTGTCCAGAATATAATAAAAGTTGCTTCTGTTTTAAGTTATCATCCAAGCTGAAGTTTTTTGGGCTGACGATATAATCATGTGTCTGCAGCTCCTGCAGTTTACTTTTTCCATCTTAAAGAGTGCAGGCAGCAGATTCACCAAGGTTTTGCCGCTTCTTCATTACCAGCAAAGGTTGTGAGAGAGCTGAGTAACACTGCTTCGGACATATATTACTCCCTACCCTCTTGAAATTAAAACACCCCCAGCAGTCTCTGTGAAGGTACGCAGCAGAGACTAATGGCTAGCGCCCTGAGAAGTGTCCACAGTCAACTGGGACAGTCGGTTGTGTAAGGCCTCATTTTTGGTGGCCAAACTAGTCTGGAAGCGGAGGAAGTGAATTTTCATGCGGCCGGGTACTCTCCTCACCTTCTCCAGGGTCTCAATTCGCTGTTTCAGAAGACGGTTCTCAGAACGGAGCCTCTGCAAGCGAGATCAAAGTCAACATGCATTCTAATCTGTAAGAACCAGCTTTTGTTATGTGATGGCCAGCATGCAGAAATTATGCTGAAATCCTGAACACCAAGCTAGAGCCATCTGCACAACCAGCTGATTGAATAACCAGGAAGCAAGCATTACACCAGAGAGAGTGAGACAGACAGATCTTAAAGTTCAGTAAGAAGGAATGCTTAAAAAAAAAAACCTAAGGTACACTGAATGACACAAAAGGAGCCAAGGTACATGAGTACTTGAACTTTTGCCTGAAGTGCAAGAGTTTCTGTAACAGCAGAGGACACAGTAGAAAGAATGCAAGCCCCGCAGCAGACAGAAGGACCAATATACCAGGGGTACAAGGCACTGCTATGAAACAGCAAAACAATCTATGTGATCTGACCATTGGACAACACTGCACACCCTTAGGATAACAGTGTCTTGAGGCCTTGCACTGGAAGAACAAAGAGTAAGTTGACTCGCTTTTTTGGGAAAGGAAGCATGGGGAACGCCCATGTTTTTGTTCTATATGTTGCCATATGGTGCAAGACAAGTGCAGGAATGTACAGGGGAGGGAGGCAGCTTACCTTGATTTCAATCTGCTCTTCCATCTCTCTGTTTTTGATTGCAGTGTATTCCTTCTCTAGTCTGCAACACAGGCAAAACGCAGTTCACCCTGATTCTCCCTACAGAACGCCACCGCTCTGGAGATGCTCTGAGAGACAAGCCTGATATGATAGCAGCACATCTGTGCATTTAACGCCAGATCTGCCCCCATCCCATTGAAAGAAGTCTATTTGGGTTAGAATTTAAGGAACATGGGCTTATGGGTAATAGGAGTTTAATCTTTCCCATGCTTGCCAGTTGATTAACTGGCACTGCCTGCCTTGTCTGTCTATTTTCTCCAAGCTAGGCCCATTTCTGGTACAAAAGTCTGGGCAATGAACTGTAGGAAGGTGAGCAGCCTGTGAGGTTAAGCTCCCTTCACCAGAATGCCCTTTTCTGCTCCTTAAACCAGATCCCAACCCCTGTTTTCTATGCAAAAATCAGTTTTGCTACAGTTGCACCCAATCTGGCTGCCAGAGAAGCCAAGGACTGGAATAGCTAACCATCCATGCTGGACAAACACAATTCCAAAGCCTCCCGGGTCACACTTCATCATTACTAAGTGACACAAGGCTGCCTGCAGTATTTGTCGCACGATCATGAGACTTTTAAACTTCCAATTAAGTCAGTGAGGAATGGTAATATATGATTCAGCTGCATCCACTAGCAGTTAACATATTGACCCTAAAACTGGCTGTGTTTCTAGTCTCCCACAACACGGTATTTTACACTCACTCTCATGCTACTCTGCACCGAGGCCGAATTGCCTTATTCCTTATGTGCCCACTCAAGTGCTTTAATCTGTGGAACTGGCACTGTTACAGGTGTCACATAATGCTTGTGAGATCTTTTAGTGTAACAGCACCAACACTTTGTTCTCACCTGCCTCCTGATAATTACGCAGGCACCTTCACTGGACTCTTTTTCTTTTCTTTTTTTTGCATTTGCTAAAGCATTTTTGTTACAGCAAGCCTATCTAGATACACATATGTTTTAATCTTCTTGCTATTCATTTTTACGATATTTAAAATCTTTCATTGTTTTTAACTCTTGTAAAAAGCTCAGGGTTTTTATTACAAACAATATATAATTTTTGTTAGATAAAAATAAATAAAATAGATGGGACCCCAGTTTACAAATATGTTAAAAGGCAGCCAGGATCTTCCATCTTTAAACACAATTGATATTTAGGATGTAAGGTACACAATTAGCTAGTTCCACAAAAAGCCACACCATGCTCTTTCCAACCCCTGAAATTTATCTTAAATTGAGCGAACGAAAAAACACAGGGAAAGTTAAGTTTTAATACGGGGTGCTTTTTGAGGTCATGTGGCCAGCATGACTAAGCCGCATCTGGCGCAATGGAACACTGAAACCAGAGCTGCGCACGGAAACGCCGTTTACCTTCCCGCCGGAGCAGTACCTATTTATCTGCTTGCACTTTTGGGCGTGCTTTCCAACTGCTAGGTTGGCAGGAGCTGGGACCGAGCAACGGGAGCTCACCTCGTTGCGTGGATTCGAACCGCCAACCTTCTGATTGGCAAAGCCCAAGAGGCTCAGTGGTTTAGACCACAGCGCCACCCGCATCCCTTGTTTACCATGGATGTCCTTTAAATCATGTGATTTTGTGGGTGTTATTCCTAAGCTTAAAGTAGGATGATCAAATCCATCAAAAAGGACAAGCCACAGAGAGGTTTCTTGGTGGATAACCATCAGTATTTTCATTGCAAATTCCAAATCTCCACATACACTTACTGCTGATTAGAACTTGGTATCTTAGCAATTAGTGAGAGCACCATATTTTGGAAGCATGGCACAGGAAGAGTTTCTGATCAAATTTAGTCTCCCTGTTTGAACTTTTGCTACGAACAATGGTTCCAAGTTCTCTCTCCCTTTCCATTAATGTTTAAAGACTCTGCCGATTATACAGCCAATATAGTTGGCTTAGGATAGGAATGGGAGTTTATTTTTGACTGGGTCAATTTGCTTAACTTGCACTTTAATTATGTTAATGTGTGATTGTAAAGGGATTGCTAAAATTCATGAAGCGCACAAGGAAAGTAATAAACACATATAAGATTGAGTTATTTCTGGACAGCAGGGGCAACATCCAACATGATGCTGTGCGAGTGGATTCCTCCTTCTGCTCCTCCACCCTGCAGCCTCCTGAATGTCCCAAATCCTGCTCCAGGGGGTCTTCCAGCCCTCCAAAGCATATTTGGTGGGTGTGCAGAGGGCTGTAGAGGGGAGAAAAGGAAAGGGAAGTTCCATTGGGCAGGTGGAAGTCTGTTCTGCTAATGTGTGGACCAAGCAGGGTATCACCTCAGGTCTTGTTGAGGGAGACAAACACCCATAAGAAAAGGTGTTTCGTGTCTCCAGACAACAAAATTAGATGCTACTTTGTCCAAGTTTCAGCAATAGTCCATGACCACTTCTCACAAACACTATCTGGTGAAAAGGCCCCTTTTACGTGCCACCAATCATAACAGAAAACCCTGCTTCCTCCCAGAGAAACTTCCTTCAGGAGACTTCCCACACCAGCCTACACAGCTTTCTAAAGAAAGCGACAAAAGACACACATGTATGAGATATATGATAAAAGGAATACTTACCGCTTCATTTTCTTAGGGTTGTATTTGACCTGGTAAGCCTTAAAGATCAGCTTATCAGGACAGTTTTCAAACTGATGAGGAATCACCTTCTGGAAATACTGTGAAAAAGGCAACACTGAAGTCAGAATGCGCCTAGGATGCATTCCCTGGTCAGCAAACCTGCTTCTAACGTCCAGCTTAATTGTATCTACTCCTTCCCAGAAAGCTAAGACAGAGGGAGTGGCCAGTCTTAGGAATGCTTCTTGTGATATAACACTTCCAAGTGCTGCTCACTTGAATTTTACCTCTTGAGAATTACACAACCTAGCATTACGGTCTGGAATGGAAGTGGGGGGGGGGGAGAGCACTCCTGACCACATTCGTTTTAGTGCATTAAAAGCACTTTAGAAATATTAACTCTTCCCCACCTCAAGGCACATGTGCAACACACCAAACACACAGGGCAGACCTCCAAACATGCTGCCTATAGGCTCAATCCTTTGCTATAAGATAGCTCATAAGTGTTTGACAGCACCTCCTAAAACAGTGTTGAAGCAACAATGAACAGAAACAACAGACAGCAAGGAACGGCCACCTTCAATCACTGCTGCTGTCACCAGCTGGGGTGGGGCCCTTCTCTGCCCTCACAGAGGCTCCCAGGGCCAACTTCCTTGTGAGAAGTGTCAGGACCACTTTCTCTGGTGTGCATGTGTGGTGTATTATCAACTGTCCCCGATTAGACCACTTGATGAGACAGGAGTGACAAGAAACTGGCAGATTCCAGCCAGGCCCCATTCCCTAAGGCCAACTTCTAGGAAGGCTGGGTCACTGGGCTATTTCTAAGGATCTGCCAAGGTCTGCTTTTAAACTGTGAGCAGCCTGTTCCCATCCAAGCTGATCGCTGGCCTTGTAACATTAATCATTTGGTGAGCAAGATTTCTGCTTTCACTCCCTATCCCTCCCCCCGCCCCATTTGTGCAGTGCCTTTTTAGCCTGTAAGCATGAAGGCAGGGGCTATGCTATTTTTACTGATTTGTAAGCCACTCTGGGTGATTTTCCAGCTAAAGAGCATAGTATAAAGGCCTTGAATAAGATGTATTCCACGTTATGGGAAAACTGGGTTGACCTGCAGTAGAGATTAAATCTGGTATCCACAGACTAGATTTATTTCAGAAGAATGTGTTTAACACAAATCTCACAGTGAAAATATTATAAACGGGATAGGTCCTGGCCATATATTTAAAACATTTTTATGTAACCCGTCAGCTGAAAATGCTCCTTCTGCAAGGGTGAAGAACCAGGATCAGCTTTCAGAAGATTTGACACTTCAAAGTTGTGAGTCAACACAATTTAGATTGATTTTTACTGCCATTTTTGTTTCTGTACCTTCAGCAATTTTTTTCTGGCATTATGTCTTTAGCCCTAAAGACTTAAACTTTGTAAGTTCAACCTTGCAATTTGCCACCTAGTACTTACCCCAAATGCAAGCCCCCCCTTCCTAGCTCTAGCTAATCCTGCATATGACTTCCAATACCTATCACAGTGGGACATTGTCTTTCTCCACCTGCGGCAGTTCAAGTTTCTACCCTCTTAAGTCTCAAAACCAGGAATACTCAAAGCAACTCTAAAGTTTGGTTTCCTTACCTTCCTTTTAGAATTACTATAGGAAAAGTAGGAACAAAATAGATATCTGAATAGCCAGAGTAAGAACGTATACTCTCCCTCTCACCTCAATATTTCAACACTAATGGTGTTAGCAACTGCAAAAAAGCAACAAAAGGTCCCAACTGAGCTGCACTCAGTAACAGCGCAATCCCAACCATGTCTCCTCAGAATTATTTCCTACTGAGTTCAAGGACATTTGCTGCCAGTTAAGTGGGGTTAGGATTGCAGCCCAAGGTATTTTCTTGTGATACTTCTCTTCCTCACTTAGTAGATGCCAAACACCAACATACACCAGTATCTTAAAAAGGGCTATAATATTACAAGAAAGGACATTCCAACTAAACATCAGGAAGAACTTTCTGACAGCAAGAGCTGTTCAACAGTGAAATGGACTCCCTCGGAAGGTGGTGGATTCTCCTTCCTTGGAGGTTTTTAAGCAGAGGTTGGATGGCCATCTGTCATGGATGCTTTAGTTGAGATTCCTGCATTGCAGGGGGTTGGACTAGAGGACCCTCTGGATCCCTTCAAACTATACCGCTCTATGATTCTATTATTGTTCTTCTACTACTCTATGATTCTATTATTACAGACATATTCCTCAGACAGCATCCCATGCGGAATGCTTATATAGCACCACAAAAGACTGAGAAGCATTCAAAGCTGCCCCCTGGAATGCAAGTGGGCACTGAGACTCTGGTCAAGGCCTTGAGCAGACCTTATGCTCCTGCAAGCAGCTTCTAGATCCCAACAGCTGATAGTGAAAACAAGTTGACTGGCTCATCACATAAATCAAACTGCAGAAGAATAGGCAGCTGCCAGCATTTGGCACGTGAGCCATAGCCCTCAGGAATAAGTCAGGCTGAAATGGCTAGGGTTTAGGATGTTCCAAAGATGACTGATGTGTCAGTTCTCAACCAGCCCCCTACTTCCATTTCCCCTTCATGTCTTTCTCCCCCATACGGGTATCCGAATGAGAGACAGAAACTAGCAAGTCTACCTCTAGTCCTACAGTTCACCGTAGAGCTGACCTGTGACATCCCCTCCATGTCCAGTTGCATCAGTTCAGCCTGGTTGAATTGCAGAAGAGCCATCCCCACACGGAAGACTATTTCCAATCCCTGTAAGAAGTCAGCAGAGGTTAGATGGGCTCCTCCCCAAAATGGAGTTTCCTATGGTTCGGAGTAAGTCTATGGAGTAATTGAGGAATAAGCCACATTTCCTATGAAGTGGAAGTGTACATGAGATTAGAAGATATCCAACAGAAAGGAACTATATCTAGTTTCCAAACCCCAATAAAATCATCAATCCGCTTGAGCACATCATCCAGAGAATGTGTTGGCTCATCCGTTGCCAAGTTAGGCCGAGAGATCTCTGAATTAAACACGACTTAACAACTTGCTTAAGCAGCAGCGGGCATATGGATGCTAGCATATTTGCACAAGTATAAATGAACACAATTACAGAATTCTATGACAAATGGAGCTGAGATAATACTTTGATGCCTTTAAAGGGGGATTAGACAAATTCATGGAGGATAAGGCTATTAACGGCTGCTAATAATTTTGGCTATATACTACCTCAAGGATCACAGGCAGTAGGCCTCTGTATACCACAGTTGCTAGGCAACAGCAGAGGGGGAGGGTTTGTTTCCCATTTCCTCCCCGCTGTGAACTTTCCATTAGATATCTGATTGGCCACTGCAGGAAACAGGATGGAGCAGATAAGGCCTTTGGTCTGATCCTGCAGGGCTCTTCTTACAGCATTTGAAGACACTTCGTTTAAAGGGATGTTCTGTAATCTGCAATATTTTGAAGAGCTGGTGTTTGGCTACACCACCTTTTTTATGGAAGCAGTGTCACTTTTAAACAGAATATCATTCAGACACTTCCTTACACAGACCTGGGCTAGTAGCATAGGAGAGATGGACACAGCGTACATTATTATTATTATTTATTCAACTTATACACCGCCCTATACCTGGAGGTCTCAGGGCGGTTCACAACAAGACCACAACTTCCTTGTAGTTTTGTGGACTTCCTGGGCACTGGTCAGTTTCTGACAGCAGATGAGAATGCTGAAAGTAACATGTTTATTTCTGGTTGTATTCAACATAGCACTAAGTACCATATTGGCCCAAATATAAGCCACACTCGAATATAAGCCGCACCTTTAAAATTCAAGGGGGGAAAAGAAAAAAAGACAATACCCAAATATAAGCCACTCCCTTAAAATTCCGCAGGCACTCACCCCCGTTCCGTTTTACCTTATGTCTGTTTCAGCAAGAATATCGTAAAAACCAATTTCTGTAAGGTTGCGAATTTAAGCCGCACTTTAACTTTTCAAGGTCGTAATTTGGAAAAAAAAGTGGGGTTTATATTCAGGCCAATACGATAAATCCTTGTGTGGATGGAATGGCTTCCATTTCCACAACAGGACCCGCCCCGCTTCCCCACATGTGCTTGCTAAGTTTATTCTGAGGGTGGCCCCCCATCGAGAGATTTAGGGACAGCACAGGGCAACACACATTGGGGGGGGGGGGAGTCCCACTGTGCAAGCAGAAGGTATTGCACTCGGGCAAAGAGTGAATACCACTCTTTGATCCAGGTTTTTTTCTAAAATATTTAGAATCTTACACTATGTCTTTACACAATCCACATTTCATAGCATATTACAACAGCCTGGAGCAATGTTATTTTAAAAATCAGCCATTAATTCTTCCTCGATATATGCAGACTTGTTGTAATATGTCACATTAAACAGGTCATGCTCTCATCGCTGCTCTTCCTGTCTTTCTGTAGCCCTGTGTCCTTCCCCATCCCCCTCACATTTTTATATCAAATGCTTTACCTCGTACATGAAGATGTCAAACACTCGAGTGGCCACAGGCAGAGGAAAGGTAGTAAGGAAGAGGGTAAGAAACCAGGATGATGCATACATAGAGGTAAGGAAGCTTTGAGAACGGAAGTGGATATTCAGTTCAGGCAGCTGCTCCTGAAGAGACACAGAACACAGCTCTTAATCAAGAGAAATAACAGCAAGTCTTGAGCATCACAGTTGGATTCCCAGAGTCAGGACACTGGATTCTCAAAAGGCAGGGCCACACATATAGTAATCAGTATGCTTAACTTTATTGCCCTAAAATAATAAAGCTGATGTACTTGAGACTGCTACAGGATTTTTAGGAGGCAGGAGGGATGTAATTCACAATCTAACAACTTGTACCCTTAAAAGCTTCTTTATGCATGACAAATGCAATCTTTTTTACCTGGAGCATGTACTCAAACTGGTAGATGCAGAGCCCTAGCTCAGCCATAGTGGGTTTAAACAGCTCCCGTAATCTGTACTCTTGCATCAGACGTACAAACACACAGAATGCCTCCTCTTCAGGCATCTAGAAATGAGACAAGATGCTTGCATAAGCTTCTTCAAAGTGATTCTGTATCAAAAGGAAATTATGACACACAAGACTGGTATCACCACAGATCCCCCCTTTAAAAAAAATAAAGAATGCAACAGGGATACCAATAGCAGAACATATACTTTGCTTGCACAAGATGTCAGTTTCAATCCCTTGCACCTCCAGTTAAATGGGTCATAGGGAGCAGAAGTGGGCACGATGCTTGCCTTTGGAATGCTCTTGCAAATCAATGTAGACAACACTGCATTAAATGGATCCATTATCTGTTTAGTGCAACTTCGTATGTTCAACAGGTAACCACCACGTTGCCACAAAAGTATTCAAGAAAAACATTCTATCTACTGTATTCACAGAGTCAATATTTGTGCAAACAACACAAATCTTAAGTGCATTCAGTATGAATAACTTCAATTAACTTGATATGGGAACACATTGTAGAATTGTTCTTCTTTGGTACACTGCATTATCTCAGCAGGATACTGCTGTTCTTGTTCTGTTCTAATAGATACTTCTAGTGCCTAAATTAGTATTAGTTTTCATTTGCAGCAGCAAAATGATGTGTTCTCAAAAATGGATTTTTCAGTGATGCTTCTTCTAAATCAGATATCCCCATTTTATACTGACATATGCATAACACTCTACCCATCACTGTTTAAAGTACCAGTAATGGCAACTTCTTTTGTTTTGAAGCACTTGAAATTCCATATGGTTTTTTATTACTAAAGTTGATGAATAGGCTTCCACTCTTGTATTGACGACATTAGTACAAAGGAGTGACGGGGGGATATCAAAAAGATGCCTTGAAAGCCCAGCTCCTAGTCCAAACACAGGCCCAACAGTGAATGTATCTGAAAAATAACTTCATTCATTGTGTTTATTCTAGCTTACATTCCTCCAGCCTAGTCCAGGGGAAAAAAATGTTTGTAGGACTTACCCTACAATGGAATTCGAAATTCCTAGGCACTAGCATTAATATAAGTGCCTGAAGATTTTCTAGGCCTGCTTCTAGCTCAGCCTTTCCCAATCCTGGCTCCCCAGATGCTGTTACCGATTATAAGCCCCATCATCCACAGACAGCATGGCCAATGGCCATGGATGATAGGAGTTGTAGCTCAGCAACGTGTGGGGACCCAAGGTAGGGAAAGGCTGTCTAGCTGAAACCATTTGGAAGTACAGTGGGACCTCGACTTAGGAGCGATTCGACTTACGTGTTTTTCGACTTACGAATGACTTCTGGGAGAAACAAAATGGCCGCCGCAACCGAATTTTTCGACTTACGAATGGAAGTTGCGGCCGCTTTAATAGGATTTTTTCGACTTATGAATTTTCGACTTACGAATTTTCGACTTACGAATTTTTTTCGCTCAATGCATTCCTATGGGGATTCGACTTACGAATGTTTTCGACTTACGAAAATTGCGTCGGAACGCATTACCGTCGTAAGTCGAGGTCCCACTGTATCAAAAGCTTTAATAAAGTAGGGTCATATAAGAGAATGTTTCCTTCTACTAAAGCAGCCAATGTAGTCAAACCCAGTTAGAATTTGTATTTGACACTGACCAATGCTAAGGTGCAAGCAACCAGATTTATAACCTGTTTTAATATTTTGCAAGGTACTGTACTGTTCCATGAGCTCCCAAGTAAAGATGAACACTTGGGTTCAGGCCAGACATGGTACTCCCATGTTGCACAAACCTGCATCAGGAGCAGTCCAACGATGAATGCACTCCCTTGGCAGTACCCAACCTCACGGTCTACTAGAGAGTAAGCCTGAAAGAAAAGCAAACCTTAAGCAACAGCTGGTACAGATTAGCACGCCTAGAGCTCACAATACAACAACCACCAAATGCCCAAAGGGATTTGAAGCACAATTAAAATACACAATTATGAGGCAGAGTTTTGACACAATTTGTTCAACCACACACAGAATTTTCTTAATGCTGGAAAGTTTCAAATATCAGCAGTAGGAAAGCGAGGGAAACTGGGAAGGATCCAGACCATGTCATTCAAGTCACTGCTTAATACACACAAGGAGAATGACAGAAAATATTTCTACAAATGTTTCTGCAATAATGCTACAAATGAAGATTAAAATGAGGACCTTAATACAATTAAAATTCAAATAATTGCTGTTTGAAAAAAGGAACTAAATGAAGAGATGTCTACCTTTAAGTACTTAAGAACAGTGCTTTGTTCCCCACAACACACAGAACACTTTTTTTAAAAAAAGATTAGCTGACGCTCCTGGCTGGGAATTTCCCTTCTTCTAAGGTACTCAGTATGTGCCCTCTGCATTTCTTCCTGGGAAGTTGGGGATTTATTGAATTGGCTTAGCTTCAGCATCTGTCCAACTCTTCCTCTTTATACAGCAGGTTAAGCATTTGCCTTTCCAGTCTGCGGTTCAGCTGCAATCCTTGTGTCAACTACAAAGCCAACTGGGAAGGAGGAACGCATAGCTAAGCTATCCCAATGGCACAGTGTAGTTACATCAAAGGGCAACGTGCAGAAGCACCTCCAGCTCAGGAATAGCTACATCTTATATTCCCCTGAGAAGTCTACAAAATTTTGCCTCTGGCAGTCAATTATGTGTGGTCATCAGTGACCCACACACCAATAGATGAGTCACTTCTAAAGTAACAGATGAGTCACTTCACACCAAACATCAAAAAATGGGACGAGAACAAAAGGGACTGCCTATTTCCTTCTCCAATGTCTGGTATGAAGCAAGACAGACATCCTCAAGTTCTCTGCATGTGTATGAGGACTCAGTGGAGGGCAAGGGTTTTCTCTCCCATGTCTGGCACAGTGACAGCCCTTCCTAAGTTTTCTGTAATTTGGAAAGACCTGGGTTCTAAGATAGGGTGGTCTGTGGTGTGTGTGCTTTGTCAACTGGCTTTCTTACTTCCTGCTTCCCACAATGCATATCCTGCTAGAGGTTGGTTCTCTTTACAACCACACTTTTATTTATGGCTTTGTTAAGTAGTTGAAATTTTTAAATTGTATTTAAGTTTTAATTTCCCAAAGTCTGGAGACAAACAATTGGATATCACAGTGTGTTTTCTACTAGGCAGAACCTACGGCTGTTCAGCAGACTGATGTTAGCCACAAGCCATAAAATTATTTGCTACAAAAAATGGCACCAGAAAGGTCTGCAAAGCAATAAACACCCCATTCCCCACTGTGGAAGTCAAGCAACTCCTTTGGAAACTATCCATGGCTGATATATTTCATCATACTGAGAGCTGAAGGAGCACCAGTTCTTATCAAGACTGTTCTCAGGACAATTTCTAGATATAAAAAGAAGAACGATTCAAGTACCCTAATATAAAGCTGTACCCAGGGATTCAGAACCTCAGCTGTGACAAGGCCCATGTAATTTAAGGGACAGAGAAATTAGCATGTATTATGGTACCAAGATTTTACAGAGCAGATGAAAGTAGTGCATAGATACCACACATTTTGTCTTATGAATTATGAATGCTAATACCCAAACTCTAGGCAGCTAGAAGTCTTCCTTTGATGTGCAGGTTAACCCACTTTGTAAAGTTCAATTCATGAAATGCCTGAATAACGAAGGACCAGAATTTTGGAGCATCAAGCACTGAGTGTTGATTTCTAAAGCAATTTCATTAAGGAGATTCCTACTTGCCTTCATAACATTGAAGAGGACCTCTTGGCCCAGACTGTCCTGTCCCTTAAAAAACTCGTGCTCTGGGTATGTCCGGGCAATATCCCTCCTGATCAGCTTTTCACAAGGAGAAGACATCTTTAACAACTCTGAATACTGATTCTTCACTGGCATGTCAGTGGCACTGCACAGAAGTTGCCAAACAATGGCTCGGAAGTGGTGGGGAATTCCTTTCCTTATGAGCTCCTAAAGGGGGGGGGGGAGGCGGGAGAAAAACAAAGTATGAGAAACCCCAAGTGACATTTGTGAAGTAGGACTCCCAAGCCCAAATCCTGTCCACAGTTCTGCTCAATATACCATAAGGAGGCTGCATATTTTAAACCTTTGGTGTAAACTAAGGAGGACGCTGGACACAAAGCAATTACCTCATGATCGCAGCATATTGGAAAAAGTCAGCTTGGTAGGAGAAAAGGGAGTACAGTGGTACCTCGGGTTAAGTACTTCATTCGTTCCGGAGGTCCGTTCTTAACCTGAAGCGTACTTAACCTGAAGCACCACTTTAGCTAATGGGACCTCCTGCTGCCGCTGCGCCGCCAGAACACAATTTCTGTTCTTAGCAGAGTTCTTAACCTGAAGCGTACTTAACCCGAGGTACCACTGTACATGAATAAAAAAAATTAAGTTTTCAAAACTGTAACCAAAATTCTATTGGCAGAGAATTTCTGTTTACTATCTAGTTCTCTGTTTGTAACTATTAACTGTTTGCACCATAATTTTTTATGCATTCTTTGAAAATTACCACGTACATCGGTGGCATTGTATAAATAAAACTTTCGTTCCCTCCAATACCTTGTCTCTGATAAATTCTGCTCCCCTCAAACAACCGCAGGCACATCATTACTTACACATTAGCCCACAATTGTGATGTAAGTGTGCACAATTGTGAAAAGGATTACAGAGTTCATGCAATCACACTTGTGTTATTACAATTAAAAGTATTCATTAGCTGCATTACTTACAAATGTACTCAACTGTTGCTTCTTTGTATATATTTTAAGGCTCTTGTACGTGATTTTATCTCTCGTGGTTTTATTTGTAAAATGCCTAATAAAGGTTTGATAAGTAGTACTTACAAATGAGACAACATAGTATGAACATTAAAAGCAATTGTCACAAGCCAACCAATAAAAGGCTAAAACACATATCGCTTCTTGTTTTTACAATACTTCTTGTGAGAGAAGGAGTATTATTCATGCGCTGTCATGGGTACTGTCCATCGCCAGAGCAGAGTCCCTCACCTTGAGCAGTTTTTCCTTCCTTTTCCGCCATTCTTCCCATTCATTTACAATCCTCCCCCACAAGATCCAGGTATCCTCCTCAAGATGACTCAAGTTGGATGAGGCAGAAGAGCTCGAGACCAAAGAGGACCCACTATTCCTTCGCGAGCCATTCATGGAGCGCAAGGATTTGGAATCTGCTTCCAGAAGCCTGGAAAGATGACAGCCTGTTAGTAGCATCCCTACCTGTCCCCACAATCAGGTTAGACCTTTAGAGCTATGCAGGTGCATCAACATCTAACTAAGTTACCATGTATGTAGGACCCCCCCCCAGTTACACTTGGTATGCACAGAGCTTCTGGGTTGAACTAAGTTGAAATGCTTTTGCACACAAGCTTTTTGACATGCCAGCCCTTCTAGCAGCATACAAAGCATCTCCAAAGGTAAAACAACTACAAACATATCACATGAAACACAGCAAAGTTTGTCTGCTGATGGGAGTCTGTAACACCTCTGTATTCCTGGGGGTGGGAGAACCAAGCACATTCCTCAACAGAGCCCAATTTAACGATTAAGATCTCAGACAGTAAGAGTCAAGAATGATAAGAAAACCTCTCCGTGTCTATGGTACATCTCGGCTTCACCCAATTTCTATTTTAAATAAAGGTATAATTTATATTCAAATGCAAGACCAGAGAATTAAGACAAATTGAATTCTGTTACTTCCACAAACCATTTTCAATGAAATCCCCTTATTCTACCCATCAACTTGGTAAGCTCCTGAAGCCTTTAGTCAAAATCACATCACCATTTTTAAAACAGATTTAGAAACATGAAGGGCAATATAGTTCCTATAAATATTAAGAAAACCTTGTTCCATTATACACAGCTCAGCAGAATTTGATTCCTCAGCATAAGGGACTTATGCTTACTCATCAACAAGGTGTTCTCAGTTTTCTACTTTACTAATTCTCAATCCCAAGTGAAGCAGCCATGATAAAAACAGTCAGGTAAACAAAACAGCTTTTAGATTAGAAAAAGAGCTGTTATACATTAGGTCAAAGAGATAAGTATTTCAAAGAAACAGCCAAACACAAGTTACCAAGAAATCTTTCCCTGCTCAATTCAACATTTGCCACTTTCCATTACAGGTCCTCTGGCTGTCATGATCATTTGATGTTCGGATGCCACCACATGGCCATTTAGAAATCAAGCAGGGCATTCAGTAAAAGGAAGCTACCATAGAGCTACTGAAAGTAGCTAATCTACAGTTGTTTATATGATGTGAGCAGCTGTCAAATCAAAAAACGGAAAGGCAACGGCAAAACAGAGCTATTACTACCTGTCTACTCAGTCTAGCACATACTGCTTGGATACTTTGGCAAAACTTCTGTCTCTAAAAGGAATGGAGCCTCACCTAGACAATGACATCTGAACAATGAAATCCAACATGCACTCAGATCACTGATTGCTACATGGGAACATGTGCTTTGCTGGAAAGAGGAATACTGCACTCAGTCCCTATTCAAATAGAGAAACAGTGGAAAGTCTGCTAATTCTAGTGTCACAGCAAGTTATTCCACTTGGCCTCTAATTTTTAGAGGTTCTAAAGTCCAACAAGGTAGAAAGCCTAAGAAGACTGAAATGCTGCCCTAATGATCTATGCAGCATCTTATTTTTAATGTCCAGTTCATGTGCTTACAAATGAATTGTTCTATATGGTTCATTTAGGGATGCTGAAGGAATGTCAGTGATCTGAATTATGGGGCAAGCACATCTGATCTACGCCTCGTAAACAAAATTATGGGTCAGAGGAGTTCTGCCTCTGAATCTGGACCACCCAATAAAGCCCTATAAGGTGGTCTGAGCGGGACGTATTTTTTTATATATAAAAAACCCTCTAAGAGCTGCTTGGAGCAGCAAATAATCACGCCAGTTGCCATGCAAGTTGAAAACATGGCTACAAATGGCCCCAAGACTGATGAGACGTGGGTGTGTGTCAGTTGCTTCCGGAGACACTGTGTGAGAATAAAATATGGTTGAACAATGCAAAAGGCATGCTGCTTGGACCACTAAAATGTAGGTTGGAGAAAGAAAGTCTTGTGCAGATTTCCTTTTTAAAAACATGTATGCAGGAACGGGACAGGTGGGGTTCTAGGGAGTTCTATGTGATCAGAACTAGGCTGATCCCTAGGCTAAAGTAACCTGTAAAGTAAAGGAGGGGGGAGGAAATGCTGGCAGGGAATGATGGCATATGCAACACTTGAGAATGTACAGACTAACTTGCCCGTATAGTATGGCCAGTGGCAGAGCTTCATGCTCCGGCACTGGGGGCGGGAATCAGGCGGGGGCGGGGGGCGCAGTGTGGGTGAGGGCAGCCGAGATGGAACCCTACCGGGATCGCGCTGCCCGGGGCGCCCCGCCCCCTATGCCCCGCCCTTCCTACGCCAATGAGTATGGCTCACGTTATTCGTTCAGTAATAGCAACGATTGAATGAATGAACAGAAAAAAGTGACAACTGCGTTTATCAAGGTCCAAGAGTATCTCCCATTTGGTAGCATCAAGCTATACACTATATGGGCTTTATACTCAAGAAAGCATTTAAAAATATGTATTTATGTACAGCATCCCAACTACCGGTAGTAGGATTGGTTTCTCAGCTTTAATACTCACATTGATAACTTTTTTTAACCAACCCACTGTGTATGCATACTATAGCCAAGTTCAGCTCACTTCACTCAACTTACCTGTTTTGTTCTTCAAGCTTTGCCAATAGCTCCAACTCATCTGGGCTCAGATTCTCGGAATCAGACGTGGGGGAGCATGCAGGCATGGAGTTGACAGAGGAGAGTCCTTCATGGGAAGAAGAGTCTGGGCTGATCGCCGGACTTGCCATCTCAGGCAGTTTGAGAGTAGCGGGGATGTCCATTCAAAAAGTATTCAGAAACAGTTTCAGGAAGGTCAAAGTATCACCTGAAAGGAAGGGGGGGGGAAGGAAGAATTTTTCACTTTAGGTGGTAGTTCAAGAGATGAACTTTTCAAAGATGTAGGAGAACTGTTATCTGTGAACTAGGTTAATGTTTTATCGATTTGGCCATTTTGTATTCTGTGATCTCTTTTAGGCTGCTAAAACACAACAGACATCTCTATCAATAGCAGGCAACACTTTACTTCTAAGCTCACAAATAATTCAGATGTAAGGTTAAGTCTCTGCTGAGAAAAAGCTTCCAAATATTTTTTGAAATGGAAAAAAAGGTCACACTACCTTCCTTAGTTAACTGTGCTGTGGTACAGAGCTTAGAGGCCTTCGTTAAATTGCTTTTTCTGACCTGAATTTAAAATTCTTTAAAGGTAATTCCCAAATAAATTTACTCATTCAACTCTTCGTATTCTTACTAATCTGCTTGAAAATCCTGTCTGGTATTTTTAAAATGATATTTCTAATCATGTCACGAAGAAGTGCAACACTGACATCAGTGTCAACTCACTATGTTCCCCCATAATATTACCAAGTCTCATGACTAACCATGTCTACTTGAAGTAAGTCCTACTGAATTCAGAGGGGCTTATTCTCAGGTAAATGAGGTGAGGACTGCAGCCAAAGACACTGCTTTTTTCAACAGGCTGCATTAATGGTGCAATCCTAAAGTGGAGTTAGGCCACCTGAGGGGCCTCGGAATTTGGCAGAAGTCCTCATAGAATGCCAGAGAACACCATAAAATCCCACCACACAAACTGGCGGGGTGCCAAGAGGAAGCCAACTGGGTCCTGAAGGTGGAATGATTATGGTATTTGGTGTCTCAGATGCTTTCCTGCATAGCAGCCAGGTATCTCTCTAAAGGAGCCATGTCTTGCCACTTGTGCCACTGGGGATCAAATGAATGATGGGCTGCTATGCCACAGCTGTGTTGTGTTGCAATGTATTCTGGCTCACTCCACTTCTGGGCAGTGATGTGGTGTTGACTCAATCCTATCCCAAGATTTGTAGGCAGCAGCTGTGTTGCCAAGGATAATGGAGCCGCCCTTTTTTTGCAGTGTTTTTAGATGCCTCTTCGTCCTGTTCTCCACTGATTCTGGGCTGAGCAAGTATTGGACACAGCAAATGCTCGCCTGACATTGTGGCAGCATTATCTGTGGCCCAAGCGTAATTGCAGTTTGTGATTGTTCAGCCTGGGTCTTTATCAGACCAATGTCTGATCTACTAGAAAAATCAAAATACTGTAATCCTGTTTCCAGGCTTTGTCACATAATTTACTTCCCTATCATGTCAGCTACTCACTTTCTATTTAGATCTCATGCCCCAAAGCCCAATGAATGTGAAGGAGAATGGGCTTGCAAGGCTGCAGAGGACCAAACACTATCAAAAACATGTGATCTCTTATTGTAAATTTGCCAGATGTCCCTGTAATTTCTTTTGCACTTACAGTGGTACCTCAGTTTTTGAACATAACCCATTCCGGAAGTCCGTTCGAGTTCTGAAACATTCGAAAACCGAAAAACGGAAGCCTCAAAATGCAAGCCTCAATACGGAAAACTCAAAACAGAAGCTGTGTTTCCTGTTCGACTTCCAAGGAGTGTTAAAAAACCGAGGCACTTACTTTTGGGTTTTCGGCGTTCGAGTTCCGAAATGTTCAACAACGGAGGTCTTCGAAAACAGAGGTACCACTGTACATAGATTTCTAGATATGTTCTGTTTAGCTGCTCCCTAAACTGGGTGGGCAGGCAACAAAAATCACAAATGAAATGAGCTTCAGTGTAAGTTAAGTGTGAGCAATACAGATAACAAAGTGGTACAAAATAAGCTCCAACCTCTCACATGCGTTGATGAGGTAGTTGTACTGAAGCAGAGCAACAGCTAGGATATATTGTGCAACTCACTACTGGGATCATGGTGCACAGCATAATGAAATCAATATAGCATCCTATGTGAAAAACACAATCCATGCTAGGGAGATTATCAAGGAAAGAGATTGAAAATACTCCTCTCGGTACTCTAATGTCTTTATACAAATCTATGGAGCAGCCTTGTTTGGAATGCAGGGGACAGTTCTGGCGATTCCATCTCGAGAAAAATATTGCAGGGCTGGAAAAGGAACAGAAAAGGGCACCTAAAATGGTCAGAGAACACTGAAACCTGCGAGAAAGGAGTAGGATGGGGCACAGCTAAAGAGGATGTGACTGAGGCTTGAATAGGGCCATAGTTGCAGCCCTATGTTAAGGGTAAGACACATGAACAGCATTCCTCCATTATAACCTGATATCCAGGACGGGGGAGTAGGTGCTGCAGCTTAGAGAATAGCATAATGGATTTACAAGAAACTTAGCAGTGTAGGAAAGGTAGATTTGAGGATGGTCCACACCAATTTGTCTCAAATTGTTTTCAAAACAAAATAAAAAAATTCCTTCCAGTAGCACCTTAGAGACCAACTAAGTTTGTTCTTGGTATGAGCTTTCGTGTGCATGCACACTTCTTCAGATACCTTCAAATTGTTGAGTTTCAAGGTTGACAAGTAATATACCGGTAAGTAGGTATTGCCAGTTCCTCCCCTCCTAGTATTCACTGTTGTTGGACTTGATTTCTCCATTTGTACTGCATCTTTTGGGAAATCTTTTTATTATTATTAAGTCAAAGGACAAGTATATTATCTACTGTGCCCTAGCAGTAGTACACCATACACCTAGAGTTTTAGGTTTAATCAGTTTTGCTGCTTATTTTTACCTGTGAGTGGTGCCAAGGTATGTCATGGCAAATGCTCAGTCGAAACCTGTCAACAGTTCCAGCAACAGAAGCTGTGTGTTTACGAGGGTCACTGGGAGGAGTGTGGGGGGAAGACAGGCCTGGTTAGAACAGGGATGAGGACTCTGAGACTCTGTGGCCCTCCAGACTCTGACTTTCAGCAGTCCCAGCCAACACGCCCAGCAGTGAGGGAGGGTGGAAGTTGCAATCCAGCTACATCTGGAATGCCACAGGTTCTCCATCCCTGGGCTAGACTGTGGTGCTAATAACACTAAAGGTCACAGGTTCATTCACCATACATGCCAAAAGTTCTGCACCTCTTTTTCGTCCTACTCATTTTTCTCCATTTCAAAAGTATAGCCACAGAAAATGGACAATAATTTTGCAAACACCTGCGATAAATGCACAATTAATCAACTGAGCCATTAGAAGAGGGGAATTCAGGCAACTGCAGAGTCCATTAATTCTAAGACAACTTGGTGTCCCCCCCTAAATATCCCCTGCAAGTTCTGTTCTGTCAGATCTCTCCTTTCAGCCAACTCAGAGACACTCCCAGCATAAGACAAGGCCTCGGTTAAGCCCCACGGAACTCAAGGGTTTACAGGCTGAAATGGTTAGGCCAAGAGGCTCAAGGCCTCCAGACCAATATACACAGTCAGGTATATTATTACCTATGTCCTCAAAACCTTATTTTGTACATTAATAAATAACCCCCTTGTTATAATGAACAACTGTGCAGTTTTTGAGCAGCCATTTTGTGAAGAGCCTTGATCTCTAATATACCATTAACAGTAAATATAAATAGAAGGTTTAAATAATTATAACTGGGGTGGGGGGGAGGTGGGACTCAGCCACTGTTACGCTTCCTGAGGGGAAGAGAGTTTCAGTACTAAGCTATAGGGTTGGGAAGGAATATTATCTCAATCCCAAATAAAAAAGTGGGGAAGCATCCCCACATCTCCCCATTTTTTATGCATCTCCTTTTTTCTTGCCCAGCCTGTATCTTTTTCCATCTCTCTCTCTCTCTCTCTCTCTCTCTCTCTCTCTCTCGCTCTCGCTCTCGTTTTCCTAACCTTCCCATATCTTTCTTTCTTTTCTTCTTTATTATTTCTCATTCCAGTATCTTTCTTAATTCATTCTAAGTTCCCACTCCTTCTTTCCTTTACACTTTCTTTTGCTTATGAAATGAGAGTGAATGGTGTGCTACTTCCTTCTATGATGGGGCGGGAAGAACTTAGAATAAACCCCAAGCTTTTTTCCTTTTTTTACAGTGGACAGTTGCTAATTTGGTGTGGGTTTACTCTGTCAGTTAACACAGCCTTCACCAACCTGGTGTCCTCCAGATTTGTTGGACTACAATTCCCATCAGCCCCAGCTAGCACAGCAGTTATGGCAAGAGTTAATGGAAGTTGCCGTCCAAAACATTTGGAGATCCCTAAGCTGGCAAAGTTTGAATTAAAAGTATGTAGATAGTACTTGCCTACCCTACAGAGTTGCTTTAACATTTATAAGAATGGTATTTGTAAATTTTCATGGTCCATGTTTCCCAACACACATACTGTTTTACTGGGTTAGTTCCTGTAACTTTAGACAATAAATATTATGTAAAACTATTTTTCACTTATCAAGTGGCAAGCTTATTGGGTTTTAAGATACGCTGCATGTGTATTCTTACCTTTCTTAATAGTGTGTGATTTCTTATTTTATTTCTTCCTTTCTCTATTTAATTTCTCATTTCCAATTTCAAGTTTGTCTTGATTGTTGTAGGCACAGACTTCTCAAAAATGTAATCAAATACAATAAACAGCAGGGGTGGGGAAACATCCAGCCCATGGCACAGATTTGGCCCTGCCTGGCCTCCCCATTTAGCCTGTGACCAAAATACACACCTCTGCCGACTTCCGGTTGGCGTGCCGGAGATGGCGGTCGGGGGGACATGTCGCTCTTGACATTCCCCCGCCAGACCGGGCAAAGGGGTGCTCGCGCCAGCGCCGCGACCCCCAAAACCCCCGGGAAGGGCGTCCCGGGGTCCAGAGGACCCGCAAGAGCTCGGACGCCGGTCCCGGTCCCAGGGAGCTCTTAGCGGAGCTCCCGGGCGATTGGGCGGCGGAGCTCCAGGGTCCGTCTACAGCCCCGTCTGGCGAAGCTGCAAGATCGCCGCAGCCGAGCGCGCCGATTCCTCCCAATTCTTCAATTTGGAACTGTAAGTAATCTACAAGAAAAAGCCTTAATTTTGAACCAATTTGGACTGGCTTGTGGGCGAAAATACGGAGGTCCGTCCCTTGCCATTGTGTAACAACGACAGGGCATTGTTGCACAGCTTGAGAAGTAATGCCTGGAATTTGACACTTTGTTTCGGAGATTTAACCCCTGCGCCTCCCCCGGTCCTAGGTGCAGATGAAGTCAATTTAATTTGTATGAGCAAGAGGATTATTTTGGAATTTTGGAACTTTTATAAGGTTTGAAAAAGTTTGGAAAAGTTAGAAAAGAACTGTTTGCTAAAAATGGCGGTGAAACAGGATGTGGATTTGTCAACATTGCTGGAGAAACTGAAAGAACTCAGAATGGATTACAATGCTGGAGTGAAAGAACTGAGAGCTGAACTGGCTGCTGCTGGGAACAGCTTTGTGACAGAGATAAAGCAAAGCATAAACAATGGTCTGATTGGTCAGGATTTACAATCAAACCCTGTGAACAGTGTACTTGTTGAGCATAAACAGAAAAAGTCTACTCAGAAGAGAATCAGCTGCAAAAGAATCATCCACTACAAGGCAAGAGCTGTCGTCATCATCAGGAAAAAGAGAAATATTAAGAGAATAGTCAACAAACCACAGCTCAACGACAAGCAGCAGAGAGGAAGTCGAGACAATCTGGACCAAACATGGAATGAAAGGCCGAAGACATTAATGGAAATCGTTTTGGATGCTACTCTGCAGCAAAGACAATGGGTTCCAAAGTTGGATCCTGCAGGAATAGGATGAACATTTATATGAAGTAACTGTTTTGTGGCCTACTGGTTTTTGAACTTGGACATGGCAGGAAATGATTACAGCATGATTTTTGGAAAATAATGATATAAGATTGATAGTTATTATAAATGATAAGTAATTTTGATATTGAAATAGTCTGCACCGGGGACTGGGGGGGGGGGAATAGGGATCTGATTAAAGTAAAAGATAAGAATGTTAAAGATGTGAGTGGTTGGTAAACGATTTGAAATTAAGAAATTATGGAAATGTTAATGATGTGGAATTAGAAACCTGGTAAGAATGTATATTATGATAAATGAAAACAATGAGGGGGGCGTGAGGAAGTCATCAGAGATCGTATAAATTGTATGTGATCTGGCCTGAATCGGGGCTGGACAAAAATTTGGAAAACCTAATAAAAATTATTATAAAAAAAAAAAAAAAATACACACCTCTGCCTCTCACCGAACACCGTTTGTGACATCAGGTGTGGGGCAGGTGGAGATCTGCCTGGAAAGGCAAGGCTGATCCCTGCAGAAAGCAGGATTGCATTCTAATGCATGAGGAATTAAATCCTGCTTGGTCACTATCTCCTTCCACTCCCATGGGTCAATTCCTTTCAGACCTTCACATATTTAGCGCAAAGATCTGAAAGTGGCTAAGTGTGTTCCGTTGATTGCAGTAAGAAACCTCTGTGCAATTAGAGCCCTGATAATAAGGCAGGGTTTTCAACTGCACACAGAGGCTTCCAAGCCCAAAGAATATAGAAACCCCCTTTAGACCTTTGCACTCCACATGCAAAGGTCTGAGAACCACCTCTGAAGGGACCCTGGGGCACAGCTTGAGTGAACTCCCTTCCTCCTACACAGTTTTAACCCTTTTGTGTTCCAACTATTGCCTAGAGAAACGCATAAAACTCACTGCAGCCCTAATGGCCTCCCATCACTGACACTTTCATCCTCAAATTAATTTAGGTTCCTTTCATATCCTGCTTGTACGGTTGCAGAAGAGAGTTAATTCCAGCATTCAGTATTACGTTTTCTAAGACAGCAAAGGCTGTTTACAACCTCCTCCACACAAATCCTGATGGGGGGGTATTTAATAATATATAAAAATGTAACAGCAGCATTCAATTAAGAATTCCCCACTGATCAGGTCAGAAGATTATGAAGCAAAAAGCAGCACTAAAACAGAGTAACTTAACAATATCCGGGGCCTCCCTGCAAGAGCTCTAAGTAATCAATGCAAAGTTGCTTCAAGTTAGGCCTGAAATTGAAAGCTTCTGTAGTAATACTTTCCAAACCTTCTAATGGTTCATTTTGGAGCTCTTAGCCATGAGAAGCTCTCAGCCATGAGAAGAAGGGAATTCAGGGCATGAACAGAGTGCCCATTAGAAGCTTTCAACTTCACCCACAAATTAAGGCATTTTTGCTTTTTTGTCAACCTTTGTGACCAAGGAAGCTACCTTATCTCGAGCTACATATCAAATGCTTACTGCTGATGTTGTGAACCAAAATCCCCATCACTGAACCCTCAGTCAAGATCGATTATAGTAGATACTGTTTACAAATACCTTTTCATCTTGCGGGGGAAAAGTAACTTTAGGCAAAAGTACCAGCTATTGATCCTGAATTAAGTTATTGGCCACTTCAACTTCTTCCTAATAACAGCATCTACCGGGTAGTTAAGATACATTCCCTCCAATCTGAGACTACAGGCCAGTCATTTGTACATGAAAGAGGAGTGCACACAGATGTTGCCACCAACACTGCAGGCTATATTCACAAGAAACTGCATGGCATTCCTACATTTCCAAACGGATGACTGTACATGGAAGCACCCTCTGGGGAGATAAGGCATCAGGGGTTGGTTTGTGGCCATACGTAAACACTGAGCCTGGCAAGGAAAAATTGTTTCGTGGCAGCAGCTGTCATTCATCACATCACCCTTTGTGGCTCAGATGCTTCAGCTAGCCTCCAGATAAAAATACTCAATGCATATTTATGTATTAGACGTAAGGCAGCATCTTTAGTTTGAGTTTTCTCGCTTCCATTTATGCAACATGTTAAAAGTGGTAGCTTTATGGTAAAGTGCTACTTCAAGGCTAAGCTCCAGTTAACTTAGCTGGGAATAAGTGTCTCTGGATTCTTGTTAGTGCACACAGAAAGGACTAGGCACTGCAATTGTGTTGCCAGGAATAGATGGTTTGCAGTGCACTTGCTATGTATGACAGAGAGGGATACACATACCAAAATGTGTAGACTTCAGAGTATAAAGATAACTATGAAACTCACCACCACCACCGCAAAGCAATATTTGCAAAGTTGTTTCCCGTTAGGCCTGAAATTAAAAGCTTCAGTAGTAATACTTCCCAAAGCTTTAACTTGAAATTAAATGCTACCTCATTTATAAAATATGGAACGCAACAAAGTCCAGGTTATTCTTGCTATTGTTTATGGTTTCAAAATGCAGTAGTGGCTACAATGTGAAAGATTTATCATAAAAGGATGCATCACAAAATAACTGAAGCTATTCTTACAGCAGACTTGTAAATAGCTACTTGCCTGGTTACCCAAGTGTAAGAAGTGCCTCCAAGCAACCAGGAAAAGGAAGCTTTTACTAGAACAGCAGCAGTAGTCAAGCATCTATTTCAAGCTAGGTGCTATAAGAAAGACAAAGTTAAGACAGGTTCAGCCTAGGACCATGACCTAACACAGAGGTTTGCATACCTGTGAATTATTCACTTTTGTGATCTTATTTAAACGGCAGCCCTGTTTAGGGAAGTTTTTCATGTTTAATGCTGTATTGTGTTTTTAATATTCGATTGGGAGCCGCCCAGAGTGGCTGGGGAAACCCAGCCAGATGGGCGGGGTATAAATAAATAAATAAATAAATAAATAAATAAATAATTATCATCATCATCATCATCATTATTATAGCAACAGCCAATGAATTGCTCAAATTGCTTCCTGAAAGCTTCAAAATATACTAATGGAAGGGGCCACAAGAATTGAACTTTTAGTCCAAAATTAGCCTCAAAGGCAAGTTGAATGTGGGCAATTGAAAATTCATTTGACATAATTACCTTAAAAACTTGGAACCAATGTATATTGATCTGTCTCTACAGATGTGCTAAAAAAAAAACCCTGAGGCCCTGCAGATATTGCTGGACTACAACTCCCATCATCTCCAACTACTAGTCATGCTGTCTAAAGCTGAAGGGCATCCACACAGATCTGCAGGGCCACAGGTTTCACACCCTTGCTCTAGAAATATATTAGAGGTTCTTAGTTCCCTCTACTATGCAAGAAACTCATTGCACAAAGTACCCAATCCATAGTTTCAACATCACCCATTGTATGACTCCCCCCCCCCCCCCGGTATGTGGACTCTGGCCAACAAAAACTTATGTCTTTAAGGTGACCTGCTATTGCACAAACTAACATGACTATCCCTCTAGATCTTCTCCCCAAAGCCTTTGGATACAGATTTTGCCAGCGGACCAAATACTCATTACACACCAGTGACATTGCTTCACACTGTAACAGGTTTATGGCTAGACACAACTCTAGCTTCCTGAGGCGAATAATCAGCAGCAGCCTGCAGTCAACCATGCAGGGAAGATTTACACAAGTGGGGTTCTTGACTTTCGTCTTTCTTGGCAAAAATGAAAAAGTATGTGTGGGTAGCTGGGCTTGTAAGGATTTGTGAGCTTGTTAAATTCGGCAGACTTATTACCAATGCTACAGATTTCATCGAAGGAACAAACAGGGGACGTAAGGAAAGTATTGCCACCAATATTTGATCAATGTTTTTTTCTATTTCTTGCCACAAGGTTGATGGACATTCCAAACATATGTATCTAATCTGACTGAATTGCATGGTGTGATTTTGCTATTTTATATTGTTTTCTTTTTTTGTACTTTTATTGTGTGTGTGTGTGTGTGTGTGTGTGTGTATGAAGAAATATTGCTTTTATTTGTTTATGTTTACTACAATGCATTATACATGGGGCTTCCTCTGAAGATGCTTTGGAAACTTCAGCTGATGCAGAATTCAGCAACTAGGTTGCACACTGGGGCAAGAGGGTCTGAGCATTATTACGCTAATCCTGGCCTGACTGCACTGGCTGCCAATTAGTTTCCGGGTGCAATTCAAAGTGCTGGTTTTGAACTATTAAGACTTAAATGGCTCAGGACTGCAATACTTCAAGGGCTGCTTCTCCCCTTATAAACCAACCTGGACTCTGCGTTCATCTGAGACCCTTCTTCGTGTGCCTTCTCCAAGAGTCAACAGTGTGATGCAGCAGCTAAAAAAGCCATGAGTCAACAGTGTGATGCAGCAGCTAAAAAAGCCAATGCAATTCTGGGCTGCATCAATAGGAGTATAGCATCTAGATCAAGGGAAGTAATAGTACCACTGTATTCCGCTCTGGTCAGACCTCACCTGGAATACTGTGTCCAGTTCTGGGCACCACAGTTCAAGAAGGATATTGACAAGCTGGAACGTGTCCAGAGGAGGGCAACCAAAATGGTCAAAGGCCTGGAAACGATGCCTTATGAGGAACGGCTTAGGGAGCTGGGTATGTTTAGCCTGGAGAAGAGACGGTTAAGGGGTGATATGATAGCCATGTTCAAATATATAAAAGGATGTCATATAGAGGAGGGAGAAAGGTTGTTTTCTGCTGCTCCAGAGAAGCGGACACGGAGCAATGGATTCAAACTACAAGAAAGAAGATTCCACCTAAACATTAGGAAGAACTTCCTGACAGTAAGAGCTGTTCGACAGTGGAATTTGCTGCCAAGGAGTGTGGTGGAGTCTCCTTCTTTGGAGGTCTTTAAGCAGAGGCTTGACAGCCACCTGTCAGGAATGCTTTGATGGTGTTTCCTGCTTGGCAGGGGGTTGGACTGGATGGCCCTTGTGGTCTCTTCCAACTCTATGATTCTATGATTCTATGATTCTATGAAGAGAGTTATGGACTGGAAGGTGGTAGCACAAGAACGGACCTTTTCTGTAGTGGCCCCCCATGTATGGAAAGCTCTCCCTAGGGAGGCTCACCTGGTGCCTTCATTAGACATCTATAGGTGCCAGGCAGAAAGGTTCCTCTTCAACCATGCCTTGGGCTGATTAACATTCTATGTCCTTTTAAATGGATTTGTGGGAGAGGAGGTTAGGTGTTTACTTTTTGTTTGTTTGTTCTTGTATATATTACATATTCTGTGTATTTTATTATGTATTTTTATGCTGTGAACTGCCCTGAGATCTTCAGATGAAGGGCAGTATACAAATTCGATAAATAAAATAAATATTAAATATTATTGTTTTGAACTGCTTTGAGCTCAATTTGGTTATTGTAAAAGTGGCATGCAAATATTAAATCAAATGGAGAGAAAAATTAAATTGAACTTCCATTCCTTTTTCTTCTTCACCATCCCCTCCTTATGTATGCACACTTCTGTGAAGCCACAACACCCAAAGTTATGGAGGAGATGCTGGAATGAGCATTGTGTCTTAATGCAGCCAACCCGAAGAAGAAGAAGAAGAGGAAGAGGAGGAGTTTGGATTTGATATCCCGCTTTATCACTACCTGAAGGAGTCTCAAAGCGGCTAACATTCTCCTTTCCCTTCCTCCACCACAACAAACACTCGGAGGTGAGTGGGGCTGAGAGACTTCAAAGAAGTGTGTCTAGCCCAATGTCACCCAGCAGCTGCATGTGGAGGAGCAGAGACACGAACCTGGTTCCCCAGATTACGAGTCTACCGCTCTTAACCACTACACCACACTGGCTTTCAAAAGACATAGTGAAGTCACAATTTGGAGCTGGACAAGAAGTTTGACAGTGGGCAGGGGGAAAGGGAAGAAAAGAGAGAAATGGATTTTAACATCAACCCTTTTCTGATCTAATGATGACATGGTAAAAGTCATCCTAAGCTGCCTTATTTGCCATGGTAACCACTCTTTGAGTTCTCCAATATACAATGAGACTGCAGCTCACAAACTCATAGCACAAGCCACATTTTGAAAGTCATCCATGCAGTGCTGAACTATGCTCAATACAAATTACTCATTAGTCTTAAGGTCCAGTCACTGTAACCAGAAAGAGGCCAAGTAGGTGGGGATTCTCCACATTGTAAAAAATGGCAAGCTGATCTGATGTAATGTATCAAGAAGAAACACTGTGGCTCAGGGGCAAAGCACATGCTTTGCCTGCAGAAGTTTCTAAGTTCATTCCCCAGCATGGACTGGGTATATCCACTGTCGGTAATCCTTGAGAGTCGCTGCCAGTCAGTGTTGACAATACTGAGCTACATGGACCAATGGTCTGAGTCAGAATAAGGCATAAGTTTCTAATATCACAGGAACACCATCATTAAAAAAAAAAGTTTAATGGTCGTCCACATGTCCGTGAAGGTTTGTGCAAGCAAGAGAAAAGAAGGGATCAAGCTGCTAGGACTGAAACAAAGGCATGCTTTTCATCTGCATGCAGTCACACCCTCTTAGAGCCAAGTCTACAGATGATAGTAAAGGTAAAGGGACCCCTGACCATTAGGTCCAGTCGCGGAGAACTCTGGGGTTGCGGCGCTCATCTCGCGTTACTGGCAGAGGGAGCCGGCGTACAGCTTCCGGGTCATGTGGCCAGCATGACTAAGCCACTTCTGGCGAACCAGAGCAGCGCACGGAAACGCCGTTTACCTTCCAACCTGGAGCAGTACCTATTTATTTACTTGCACTTTGCCGTGCTTTCGAACTGCTAGGTTGGCAGGAGCAGGGACCGAACAATGAGAGCTCACCCCGTCGTGGGGATTCGAACCGCCAACCTTCTGATCGGCAAGCCCTAGGCTCTGTGGTTTAACCCACAGCGCCACCCGCGTCCCTCTTCAGATGATATTAGTGAAGCCTATTGTGCATGGCTCACTATATCATACAGCGGCAGAAGCCTACAAGGAAGTGCCCATGTTATAATGCTAGCTCTCCACTTGAAAAGAGAGTATGGGAGCTTTAAAACGCCTATCTGGACAACGACCCACTTCGAACATTAAACAGTAGTTTAATATTATTTATTCCGTGGCACATAATCTTTTAATATAAACTGTGACACCAGGTTGCATCTTTAGTTGTACAGAGTCAAAATTGTTTTTGACAATGTTTCCCTATCGTACAATATATTCTCCTAAACAAATGAAGTTAATAAAAAATCAAATCTTACCCTCTTGATCATTTGTAAAAGTTTCAAGTACATTACTTTTTCATTTCAAGCTGCTTTTTGAATGGCAATATGTTATAACCCAAGATGGAAGCAATTTCTTCACCAGTAGACATTTTTAGACCATTGAGACTTCAAACAGTTGTGATGCAAAGTACAAAACACAAGGCATAGCATATGGGCAAGAAAAATAAAGTATTGTTGCCCAAACGTGATTAGAAAGAAAATGAACTATATCAACAAAGCAATAGATTTCCTCGCTGAGGGACAATGGGCTGGATCCAGACAGTCATTGGGTTCAAGTAGATCCACTGATATTTATGGGACTTAAGTGATGACTAAGTCTGGTCCCAACCCAATGACCTCATGTGCATATAACACTACACTAAAACCATGGCCTCGTGTGAATGAGCAAATTTGTGGATTCTCAAGGAGAAGAATTGTGATCACTTTGCTCATCCTGCAGTTCTGCTGGTGCAATACAGCTGTGAGCACAACCATGGTTTGGCTTAGTGTTAAATCATGAGCCTGGGGTTGGATGTATGTGATAAGCCACAGAACAAACATTGGCTACAGTCTGTGGTTTGTCTCAAGTGAGATAAACCATGAGTCCAGGTTTGTACATATTAAACCAAACCATGGCTTGGCTCCAGGTAGTGCAGCAGCAAGAAGAAGAAGGGAGAAGGAGCAGCAACATGACCATGATGTTCTCTCCAGGAATCCACACATTTGCTCAGTCATACCAAGCCATGGTTTGACTAAGCAAAATGTGCGAACTGGGTTTGTGTCTAAAAACATGAACTCATGTAAAGTAACATTTCAGGCTGGGAACTATTATTTTTCCAGAGTTTTGTGGAACTGCTACCGCAATAGTGAACTGCTACCTACCCCAACTTTCTGTAAATCTGTTACTTCTTCGCCATGCCAATTCAATATACCTGTAAGTGCTAACAAACAGGACAAATATGCTTTGAATAAGTAGACTGATAATCACTGTAACCAACATTAAGGTGGGAAGGTTAGCAACCTACTTTCTTTCTAGAACCAAATACCCTGTGAATGTCAAAATGATATTTGAACCAGCTCTTAGTTTCTAAAAGGCTCTTATATCCCAAGTACCGGTACATTGTATTTTAGAGAGAAATCACTCTTTTCTGTTTCAGCTGTGACAACACCAAATTGCTGACATCAAGACTGAAGAGGTTAAATATTAAATCTTAAAGGCACCCAAAGGCTGAAATTCCAAACATCCATTCACTCTTAAGCTTAGCAAGCAACATCTACTTACCACCACATGTTAAAACTCTAACTCAGACAAGACATTCTTATCATTTCTATTTTCCTTGGCTAAGAGATTCTATACCAAAGAAGCAATTCATGAACCAGTATCAGCAAAGAAAACAACTCTTTAAACACCGTATTAGTATCCAAGAGGTTCTCACTGATAGAGCTTCTGAAGAGATATAGCCAACAGGTACTTAATGATTGGCTATTTGGACCTCTTCCTCTCAGTACAGAGTTAACCCCCCCTCCCAAGGAAAGCCACAGCAGCAGTTTGCACCCATGCATACATTCATTCGTGACACACTGTTTGAAAACAGTTCCCCCATTGTTTAAGCTGTAACACTGGACTTCCAACTACAGCTAAAAACAAATGCCTAATACTATTAAGAAAGCTTCCCACTGGTACTTGATGGTATGCGGGCAAGTAGAACAGCAGTACTTTCTTTAGGATCCAATTAATGCAAAGACAGCAAGGCCCTGGATACCAAAAGTACAATTTCAAGTATCTACTGCCCTGATGTTCAGCTTAGTTATTTGCTTTCCCAAACTCAAAACAATACAGCTACAGCAAAGAGCAAAAACAAAAGCTTATATTCACAATGCTCGCCATTTTGGATAAATAAATTACACTGACTATTAAATAAATAACAGGCATTAACACCAAAGCCAAACATATGTGGTAATCTTCCAACAAAAAGCAGTTGGCAGCAAATAATAGAAAAACTGTATCAAGATGGACAAAGTGCCCTTGGTTGATTTCTATCCTATAAAAGCTGCCCACTGTTAACAACTGGGCAATGACAGCCCACATCCTGGGTGAATTTAATTAAGACCTTGAAAATGTCAAAGTCACCACACCAGAAGCTAACCTACAAATCAGCATTCTTACAGAGATAGAATTTGATGGAAATGGCGGAAAGAGTAAAGGTGGCACATTACTGGGAATCATAAGCAGCTAATGCCATTCTAAAACGGGCAACACAAAGTCCTTATGCAGCAGAGAAAAAGAGTCACTGGGGTTGCCAGACTAGATTGCTGTTTTCTTTAACCTTTAAGCTGGTTGCAGTTTCTAAAAAGATACACCCTCCCTTAAGGAAGCCTGCCAATCAGCATTCTTATCACTAAGAACTTTGTAGGACAGAAGATGGAAGCATCTTTAGTTCTTGGGCAAGGAAGGTACTGTCTCTCTTCACTGACCACAAAGGTTGGCAGAAAAGCAAGCAAGCAATGGGGGCTGCGCACAGAGCATCCATGTCCCTGAGCCGTTTCATTTCTCTTGGGAGGTGATAAGACCTGGTTGGGCCAGAAAACAATTAAGGAAGCAAAGGAGATCTATCTTGTCCACAGACCTTGGCTCAAGCCCCCGATCAGCTGCAAACATACTAGGTACCTTACTTTGCAAGTTCAGCCTCAGTACCTGTCTAAAAAGGCCAGGAGCAATGAGTTCATTGTGGAAATAGGAAGGGTTGCACAACACTTAGTACATTCAAAGTGGGTAATAATTGGCAATTGTTGATGTGCCTAAGGGAAAGGAAGAGCAAACCACTCCTTAGTTGGCAGTCCACAGAGAAGGATAAGTCACTACTTCAGGGTGTAGGCACAGTGGAGGACACACCTTCAGGGTTTGGAAAGTAAATATATTCTCTCCCCAACCACAGCCTCTGGGGAAACCCTCTTCTTCCCCCTTGGCAACAGGGGGCAAGGAGACAGCATGCACCTACCCTTCTCATTTCATGGCCTGCCCAGAGCCTGTAGACAGAAGGCTGTCACTGCAACCCGAGAAAATTCAAGTGTCCCAAGACATTTAGGCCAAGTGCTCCAACACAGCTAAGGCAGATGGACTCAGGCCCTGCCTATAGGGCGCAAGGAGGGGAGGGGGAACAGAAGAGCGAGACCCCCTTAGACCCCTCTGGGGCTGCATGGAAAAGCCCTCGAATAAGGAGGGAGGAGACTTCTCCTGCATTACATGGGAGGAAGGAGACAGAAAGCAAACTACCGGGTCAGCGGCGGAGGGAGGGAGCGGGAATGAGGAGGAGAGGTGGGGGGGGCGCAGAGCCCCCGCCCGTCCTCCCATAGACGGTGCTTTGCGCTCTCGGGCGAGAGGATGCCCAGGCCTCCGAGCAGGAGAAGGGGGTCTCCCGAGGGGCTGCCAGGGAAGCGCCCCGGCCCTCCTACCTGCGGGGCCGGCATTGCCAGGGCCATTGCGGCTCCTTCTCCTCCTGCTCAGGGAGGCGGGGGTCCTGAGCCTCCGGGCCCGGCCTCGACGGCCGCCGCCTCCCCGTCTAGCAGCACATGCAGCAGCGCACAGGCAGAGGCAACCACGCCGGGAGCCGCAGCGGCCATGGAGAAGGTGCTGCGGGCGGCGGCGGCGGCGGCGAGGGAGGAGCCAGCGGAGCGGTCGCCACGGCCGCCTCCCTCCTCCTCCCGCGGCAGCCCAGATCCAGGGATGGACGGACGGGCAGAATGACTGGCAAGGCGACTCCACCCCCTTTCCCCTATGGCTGGCCAATTCTGCACCAGGCGCCCCGCGCTCGGCACCCGCCTACCCGGGCGCGTTGTCCAATGGAAAGCCGGGTTTCTCCAGGGAACCGGATCCTGCGCTCGCTGCTCTCTCGCTCGCCTGCCCGCCCCTCTTCAGCAGCTGCTGCTCATAGAGCGATCAGGGATCGGGCTGCGGCCGTAGCAGCGGCGAGAGAGGAAGGAAGCCCTGGAAGGGGCGGGGAGGTTGGATGCACTATATATCTATATATCTATATATATGGACGGCGATGAACCTGCATCGCTCTCTGACGGCCAATAGCAGGACCGTGTGAATTAAGAGGTGGCAAGGAGCGCTGGCGGGGGATCTACCTGAGTGACAAAACCAGCAGCCAATGAGGTTTAACAAGGGCAGCTCCGCGTTATCCCTTCGCACGGTCGACGTCTGGAATGATGGAGGGAAAGGGCTGCGATGGATGCAGCAAGAACCTCGGCTTAGTCTCCTTCGCCGCCACCCCTCGCCCCCATAATCCTGCCCCCAGCCACGAGTCTCCGTTTCTATACATTACCAGATGATTGCAGCAGCACGACAAGTAACGGCACGCCCAAATTTCATTCAAATGAGTTAAGATGAAGCTTTTTTTCAGGTTTCCCTAGGCGATACTGATTAAATAGGTCCCTTTTGGGGACAAAAACGGCGATTTGCACCCAGTGATGGGCAGGGAGAGAGTCGGAATACAGTATAAGGAAGCCGCCTTACCTCTATTCAGACTGTTGGTCCATATAGCTCAGCAATTGTCTCGAAATGTCAGGAATTGGACCTGGGACCTTTTGTATGCAAACCAGCCAGGTGCTCTACTCGTTTATGGAGTACAACATGGTGCCTTCCAGATGTTTTGGGCTGCAACTCCCATCAGCTCCAAGCCATAACGGTCACTGTCCACAATATAGTGTTATGAGTGGGGGAGAGTTGAAACCCTTCTAACCCCTACACCCAGCAAGGGTTAAAATATAAGACAGGCTAGCTTTCTGAACCCCTGGATCCAGCAAATGTTAAGATAACCTAGGCTAGCTTCCTGTGTTGAGATGATTGCCTGGGTGATGAGCCATTCAGAGAACAAAGGAAAGGGGGCTCTGTGCTAGACAGCCCACCTTCAACTCAGAGATAGTTAGAAAGACAAAAGTTTGAAGTAGATTTTTTTTGGGCTGTAATGTGAACCAGAGGAAAAGCAATAAGCTAGAGAGAGAGAGTCAGAGCACGATGTTTGATTTCTCTGTGTTGCAAGGGTTGTCAAGTCTTCTATCCATTGATCAAGGGGGGGGGTAGTTTTATTTTTCCAATGAATCAATATCAGTCTTTTATCAGAAGTGATGGGGTGGAGAGTCCATCTATACTGACCCGTTGACAAACCCCATATAGTTGGTATATAGTTTAAATAATATTATCATCTAGAGGCATTATGCTGTGATTGGTGCAAGTATGCAATATTGCTATGGATGCTTGGGATACTGGAGCCGCTATCATTTTCTGGGAGCACATAGAACCCTGACTAATCTACATCATTATCTCATTGACTCTAATGGGCCGCCAGTAATGGGCTGCAAGGAGAATATACAGGATACAAAACTCAGAAGATTTGTGAGCGGATGTGATTAAGTTTCAAAATGATAATAACAACGGACTGTTAGGGATGTAGTAAATTACGACAAGAAGAATAAAACTAACAAAGCTTTAAAGCAAGCAGCAAAGCACTACAGTTATAGTAAATTGCAATGTGAATATGAGTCAGCAGTGAGAGGCTGTCGCAAAAAAGAAGAAGACAAATGCCATCTGGGGTGGTATGAAGAGAACCATATGCAAGACAACGAGGGAAACAGTCCTCTGCCGCTCTGTACTGATTAAGTACCAGCTGTAATACTATGTCCCTATTTGGTCATCATTTTTAAGAAGGATACAACATCGAGGAAAGCCATAAAGATGGTTAAGAACAGAAGGGAAAATAGATTAGCAAGTATAGATTATAGAAAAGAAGACTGTAAAGACATGATATAACCACAGTTTTTGAATCTTTAAAAAGTTGACGTGAAGAAGAAAAAGAACGACTTGCTCCTGCTTGCAGCTTCCCATGAGCATTTGGTTGACCATTTGTGAGAACAGGATGCTGGGTTAGATAGACCTTTGGCCTGGTCCAGCAGGGATCTTCTTATGTACTTATGATTGGCAATGGCTCTTCAATGCCTTAAGCAGATTCTCTAGGGTATCAAGCCTCATCTGCTACCCAATTCTTTTAACTGGGGATGCTGGGGGTGAAACCTGGGGTCTTCTGCATCAAATCATGTGCTATGCCTCTAAGCTATGACCTCTATTCTTGCTGCTGTAAACCTAGGGTGGATCTACACATGGGGGGGGGGAATGCTATAAATAAGTCATAAATCAAATCATATCAAAAGAAAAAACCCTATGTAAAATTGCATAGAAAAGTTTTGTGCTCTACAGCACCATCTGGTGTTGCATGTTTAGAATGCATTTAAAACATTAGTGTGTGTTTTTACTAATGTAGCTGAGTCCCTACTGCCAAATTTTTATTTCAAAGCTTCTGATATGTGGGTGAGTCTGGGACAGAATTAATAGTAAAAGCTTTATTTTAGCTGATGGCTGGTGCTAGCTGACCCCAACCTTAAGATTCTAGTGCTTGATGAAGGAATTGCACAAGGAATTGGGGGTAAGAAAAGTCTCCATAGCTGCTGCTGCCGCCGCCGCCGCCACCCAAGTGATGCATTGTTTTGCTGCTACCCACCCTGTCTCCCTAGGCTCAACAGAAACATTGGGGGTGTCCATGGAAGGAAGCACAGACACACACCCTGCTGTATCTTCTGCGGCAGTGTATGAAATGGTCAGGAGCTGGGACTGAGCTCAGCAAACTTGGCTCTTTAGTGCAAATGCGTGGGCTACAGCATTCAAGCATGCACACTATGTGAAAACGAAGGTGCTGATTTATGCTCAAATATTCTGGCACCCAGCCCCAAATTCTGACTTTTGCATTCTGAAAAATATTTGGCAACTGGCTCAGAAGTAAGCGGGGGAGGGAGGGGGAATGGCATGGCTGGCTTGGCTTCGTTTCTCACTCCACCCCAATCAGTCTCTTCCGCTCAGTGTCTTTCTCAGCACTCCCAAGTCAGTGTAACTCTTTTGGTGAACTCATTGAACAAGGTGAAACTCTGGGAATGACAAGCATGGCCAAAAGGGGGGCTCATAGTTCTCGATTGATAAATATGAAATGTCCCCATATATGTAAAACCATTTGGGCAGGTGAAGGGAGCTATACTGCTAGTACTAATTTTTCTTAAACCCCCTTCCCAAAAGACAATTCAAATCAGCACCAAGAAAATCCAGCATTTCTGATTAAATTTTCTGATTCCAAAACCAATTTGGACATTTGTTATGCTTGCTAAGAGTGTGGGGTGTGGAATGCTACGAGTATTGCTGCGTTTTATGGGATGCAAACATCGTAATACTTTATAGTAGATACTGGCATCAGCTGTAGCTACTGTGGTGCCTTTCAGGACACAAGGTCCTGTACCAAGAGAGTATTGCTTGGAGACATAAATATCTCCATCCCTGAAGATTTGATGGGAGTTAGTCTCGCTTCCTTGCAGCAGGAAGATACTCAATTAAAATAAAATTCTAGAGAACAGTATACCAGCACTCAGCAGAAGTAAAATCTATTTTCACATAATAAAATATACCACATGCCTCTAGACTGCTAGTATTCTTCAAGAGGCAGGGACGCAGGTGGCACTGTGGTCTAAACCTCTGAGCCTCTTGGGCTTTCTGATTGGAAGGTCGGTGGTTCAAATCCACGCGACGGGGTGAGTTCCCGTTGCTCTGTCTCAGCTTCTGCCCATCTAGCAGTTCGAAAGCATGCCAGTGCAAGTAGATAAATAGGTACCGCTGTGGTGGGAAGGTAAACAGCATTTCCATGCGCCATGATGTTCTGTTGCACCACAAGTGGCTGGCCACATGACCCGGAAAGCTGTCTGTGGACAAGCACCAGCTCCCTCAGCCTGAAGCAAGATGTCCCCTGCACCCCATAGTCGCCTTTTAATGGACTTAATCGTCCAGGGGTTCCTTTACCTTTTTACATTTTTTATTCTTCAGGAAGGATTAAAGTGCTTATTGGGGAAACTTAGGTTTTTGCAATTAAAATGGATTAAAATGCTCTTACTCTTTAGCACAAGGTATGGGGGAACTTCAGCCCTCCAGATGTTGCTGAACTATAATTTCCATCCCCCCTTGCCAAGCGCCAAGCTTGCTGGTGCTGATGGACATTTTAATTCAGTGACATCTAGAGGGCTGAAGGTTCCTCACACCTGCCCTGGCACAACAAATCCCCTTTTAAAATGAAGCATACTTTTTGTAGTTAGGGAGTGAAACGCATTGAAAAGTGTGGAATGAGCAAATTGTTAACAGGAAGACTTGTAAACACCTCACAATCAGAGGCGAAGGAAGGTCAGGTGGTACCCGGTGTGGAAAATTTCTTGTCACCCTCCCCCCCAACACACACATTGATTTTTATTTTATTTTTATTATTTTTTTGCCTGCAAAAATTGTTTTACGTTATTTCATGTTTTCTTACAAAGGAATAATAATAAGTAATAATAAACTTTTATTTATATCCCGCCCTCCCCAGCCGAAGTTGGGCTCAGGGCGGCTAACATCAGATACATAACATGGGTATAAAATCAAACAATAATTAAATTACCCCCTAAAAACATGTCAGAATCAAATTAAAGTCTAATTAGATGGCTTTCTGCAGGGTTAGGGTTGGGAACAGTAAGTGCTCCACTGAATTGAAATTTCAGCCTTCACGACATAGGAAAACGGCCAAGTAAACAGCTATTTTCGTGGAGAAGGGTCAAGATATTAACTGATATGCATGAAATTTCATATAAAGCTACCGGTATATAATCCCTAGTGTAGTAAGATAAGACCTTTGGAGCAGGCATTTTCAAAATAAAAAAAGTTTTTTTTATGAACCACACTAGTAGGGCAGTAATTGTTCCTTGATAATTTGTCACCCCCCTCCATGATGGAACCTGGGGCGCCCCCCCCGCCCCCACTTCCTACGCCCCTGCTCACAATGCAATTCAGGATGAATGCTCAATAAATCTGGAGGAGCCTATAGTATATGATAAAGTCAAGTAGATGCAGAAGCTTTTAGTTCTGTAGCACCAACCAATGACAATGTCTCTGCTGGCCACTGGAGTCACGCCTGCAGAAGTACAGTCATCTGGAACAGCAGTGTGCTTTGTCACGATTGCCACCCAGAGTAATTGGTCATGGAATTGGGGAGGGGCTATGATCACTAGTGCAAATGAAGAACAGAGACACAGGCATATCACAGAAACAGCTTTCATTGTTAGCCTGTAGATGGTGCACTTTCTTTTCCAGCAACTTCTAGCTATAACTGTGGAACCGTGACAAACGATGAGTGGCATGTTGTTAGCCAGAACCATAAAAATAACTTTCCTAACTACTTCTAATTGTGTTTTTACCAAGTTATAATATTCTTTATTTGAGAGGATTTCCCTCAGTTATCACATTGGCTCTCTGATAACCCCTAGACATTTCTAAATCAACTCTTTTCAAATCGTAACATACTGTACTGTGCAAGCCTAACCATGTCTCCTCAGAAGTAAATCCTATTGAATTTAGCGGGGCTTATTCCCAAGTAAGTGTGTTAGGATTGCATCTTAAGCAGGACTAGTGGACCTTGAACAAATGCTCAAGAAGACATAAGGTTTAGCCTTTTTACAAAACCACCACATATGGAAAAGGTGCCTTCTTTTTCTTTACACTTCCAGCAATGATTGGATTCTGATTTGTACATTTTTGCTAGTTTACTAGGTGTTAGGTACCATCTATAAATCATTTTCATAAAATTCTCTTCTATCCCATAACATGCCTTAAACTGTAAATCTACATTCCACAATCATTCCCATGCTGCCATTTCAATTTTATGTCCTATATCCATTGCCCAGTGTATCATGGATGATTTGATTTGTTCACCTTTTTTTTGTCTGCCATCCTAGTAGCATCTTATTCATTTTTAACATCACTTCAACATTATCACCCAGCAGGTCTCTTTCTGACTGAGAGGTTTGGCTCATAAAACCCAACCTTTGTCGAACTTAAATAATTCATTAAGTTGATAATATTGTAACCAACTCATCAAGCTTTCTGCTGCATCTTCAAATTTAATCTCACCACCCTCTTTTGTTAAGAGCAGGGGTCAGCAAACTTTTTCAGCAGGGGGCTGGTCCACTGTCCCTCAGACCTTGTGGGGGGGCCAGACTATATTTTGGGGGGGGGAATAAAAAATGAACGAATTCCCATGCCCCACCCAGAGATGCATTTTAAATAAAAGCACACATTCTACTAATGTAAAAACACCAGGCAAGCCCCACAAATAACCCAGAGATGCATTTTAAATAAAAGGACACATTCTACTCATGTAAAAACATGCCGATTCCTGGACCGTCCATGGGCTGGATTTAGAAGGCAATTGGGCTGAATCCGGCCCCTGGGCCTTAGTTTGCCTACTCATGGTTAAGAGGTTTCTATACTGTATGTTACCCAATTGAACTGTTTTTATCCGCTTCGTGTCTCTTCCTTGTATTCATTCACTTTTCTACCAGTTAGTTGAAAGGCTCCAAACAACATGATCAATGCCACTGATTGTCAGTATTGTATTATTTTCTTGCACCAACCACTTTTATCAGTTTAAATAAGAGATATGCACAATTTGTATCGCCTTGCAATGCTGAATAGATGTATTATGCTATATCCAGTGTGAGCTCAGCCTGGGAGGGGAAACACCTACAATTAGAAAACCCAAGGAAAATGGCAAATACACTTAAACTCTGCCAGTACCCACTAATTAAGGACTGTGCCAGTAATGTTGCCCACATACTGCCGATATGGGGGGGGGTAGCCAATGAACTCAGAGTGATGGGGAGACACCTCCAGCACACCCCTGCATCACTGCAAACCCACAACATGCGAGACAAAGCGACAGTGTCCCAATTCCATCAGCACCAGGGTGGCACAGCCAGCAGAGACAGCACTACTGTCAGTTCCCAAGCATCCCTCCCGGCAGGAGTTCAAATGCTCCTCACAACCACCAGTTTGTGTGTGTTATGAGCACAACACGCAAAGGAACAGAAAAGAAGACACCACACAGCAGCCACATAGCTCCCTAAGTAAAGGAGCACACATAAGCCTCTTGGGGGGGGAAGGTTCAACACTTATCTAAATCATATACTGCTGGAGATACAATGAGACTGAGGGTACATTCTATCATATGTGGTGGGCCTGTAAAAGGGTAAAAGAGTATTGGGAAATAATTCATAATGAATTGAAAAAAATGTTTTAAAGTACTTTCCCAAAAATAACCAGAGCCCTTTTTGTTGGGGATAATTCAGGCGGAAATTCCCAGGTGCCAAACTTTTTTATTTATGTATGCCACTACTGTGGCCCGTGTTTTGTTAGCCCCATAACGCTTGATGCTAATTTAAATTCTAGATTAAAATTGATTACTTAATTTAGAAGGGGAATATAACAAAAACACTGTTCATTGTTTATCCCAAGAACACAGTCTTCTGGGACAAATGTAGCTTCCGCTCTTGTTGGGTCATTATCGGGCATCAGGAACTTATATGGAATTTTCTGCTGATGCCTGCAGCCCCAATGGCACCAAACTTGCTTGACCTTAGAAGCAGTATATGTCAAGAGTGCACTGTCAGTTAGATGGATGCAAGATGAACAGAATATACCGGTATTTGACTGGTGGATAGTTGTGGCAATCTCATATACCCTGTTTCTCCTAAAATAAGCCGTAGCAGGATTTCTACGCATTTGTGAAATATAAGCCATACCCCAAAAATAAGCCATACCCCGAAATAAGACATAGTGATGTGGCGCCTCTCCCTTAAGACGGCCTGGATAGGCGTGGCTATGCAGCGTACCGACGCGGAGCGGTTAAAATAAGACATCCCCCGAAAATAAGCCATACTGTGTTTTTTTGAGGGGAAAAAATATAACACGGTGTCTTATTTTAGGAGAAACACAGTATGTATATATATGTGTGTGTATATATAATTTTCTGTCTTACAATTTAGAATATTCATATAAACAACCTTAAAATATCAGTGACTTCCCTTCTTCTCTTTCCATGGTTCATTTTGCATAACATAAATCCCTGCATATTTTACATAAACTAAACCATTCAGTATTCCATTATTACATTGATCAAAACTTATTTACACTGTTGAATTTATCTTAATGCTGCCAACGTTTTCAAGTGTATACAATTTACCCCATATATTCAACAAACATTTTCCAATCTTCTTTCAACGTATGTTCTTCTTGTTCTCTTATTCTATATGTTAGGTCTGCAAGCTGCACATATTCCATCAGTTATAGGTAGGTAGCCGTCTTGGTCTGCCGTAGTCAAAACAAAATAAAAAATTAAAAAAAATTCTTCCAGTAGCATGCACACGAAAACTCATACCAAGAACAAACTTAGTTGGTCTCTAAGGTACTACTGGAAGGAATTTTTTTATTTTTTATATTCCATCAGTTGTAAGTTGCCATTCTTCTTTTGTTGGGACCTCGCTCGTTTTCCATTTTGGGGCTAACAAAACACAAGCCGCGGTAGTGACATTCATAAATATCCATTTTTGACATCTGGGAATTTCCGTCTGAATTATCCCCAACAAAAAGGGCTCTGGTGTTTTTTTGTTTGTTTTTTGAAAAGTGCTTTTAAACATTTTTTTCAATTCATTATAAATTTATTTCCCAATATTCTTTCACCCTTTTACAGGTCCACTACACTTGAAAAAAAGTATCCACAACCTCATTGCATCTCCAGCACTTATCTGATTCAGTCTTATACATCTTAGCAAGCCTACTCGGAGCACAGACTCTCACAGCCCAAACTCCTAGCCTTACAAAATTGAATATGAGAAGTGCGATTAAATGTTGAGTCAGTCACTTGTGCATTGAAACACCAACAGCTCCTCGGTATAAAAGGCATCTGACGAAGCGTCTCTAGTACATGGAAGGTCATGCCACAACAAACCTATTACTCTTTTAAGGTGCCACAGAAATCTGTTTTCCTCCCATGTGTTTGCTGTAATTAAGACTACAGCGGCTGTCCCAGGGGAATTGGTATATAAGGTATTGACAAAGGTTCCTGCGCAGCTGAGGAGATGGAAGCATCATCTAACAAATGGGACCCCTCAGGGCAAGAGGAATTGTCAATGGAGGAGCAGAACTACTATGTCCCTAGGAAGAGAGGTATGGCAGATAAGCTGGGTGTGGAAGAAATGTTAAGGAGGTTGGCACTAAAATAATTAATTATGAAATAATAAATAATTGTTAAAATAATTAATTTAATCAATCAATCAATCTTTCAATCATGTAAAGGATTTATCCACACTGATGTCATAGAGAAGGAAAAACATAGACTGGTAACATTTTCCTGAGGGAAAAGCTAGATGTGCATTTAAATACATAACAGGCTTTTCCTTAACTAAATTACAGGGATAGAGCAGCCCAATTCTCACTGTGAAAACACCATGTGGGAACTTTCTAGAATGGAGATTCCACCACCCACACCCCAGTCAGCCAGCTAACAGTGTTAGGAGGGGAAATCCCCATTGATGTCAGTGGAGATCTTTCTCCTAAGGAAAAACAAAATAAAATAAAAAAAATTCCTTCCAGTAGCACCTTAGAGACCAACTAAGTTTGTTCTTGGTATGAGCTTTCGTGTGCATGCACACTTCTTCAGATACACTGAAACAGAAGTCACCAGACCCTTATATATAGTGAGAGGGTGGGGAGGGGTATTACTCAGAGGGGTGGTGGAAATGGGTGAAAGGTTGATAGCTGTGGTAAACCTGTTGACGACTGTTAACGGCTGCAATTAGTCTTATAGGAAAAAGCAAGGGGTGAGAAGGTTAAAAAAGCTTTAACAAAGACATTGGATTCTTATCTCATTATACATGACAAAGCTTTTTTAACCTTCTCACCCCTTGCTTTTTCCTGTAAGACTAATTGCAGCCGTTAACAGTCGTCAACAGGTTTACCACAGCTATCAACCTTTCACCCATTTCCACCACCCCTCTGAGTAATACCCCTCCCCACCCTCTCACTATATATCAGGGTCTGGTGACTTCTGTTTCAGTGTATCTGAAGAAGTGTGCATGCACACGAAAGCTCATACCAAGAACAAACTTAGTTGGTCTCTAAGGTGCTACTGGAAGGAATTTTTTTAATTTTATTTTGTTTTGACTATGACAGACCAACACGGCTATCTACCTTTAACTTTCTCCTAAGGGTTCTAGCTTCACCAGGGAGAGCAGGGAATGATTTCCATTCTGCTCTCACTGGGGACGTGAAGAGATTTGCCTGTCTTTCCCATGCGCTGCCTTCACAGTGAGACTTGGGCCCCTCTGTCAATAGTTAAGGAAAAACAAGGTACATAGCTGCCTGCTATGTATTTAGTTTTGCCCTCATTCACTCTGCATTTGGCTTTGGTGGCATAACAAAAACAGCTTGGCCTGGGATACCAGTCCAGATCCACTAGTCAAGCACTCTAGTAGTTGGCCCTCAAGCAACAAATTGCAATTTTGCTTCAAAGCCCAGGGTCCCTTCAGTGTTACTCTTGTCAGAATTTGGACATATCTGTTATTGCAGCTTGCCAGATACCTTTTGGGCATCCACATAATTTTACATTTGCTTTCTTTTCTCATTCTTCAAATGTAACATTTTCCATTCAGGATAGGGGTGAGGGTGATTCTTATGGAGATTTATGTTTTGGATTGTCACATCCTCCAGTTTTTGACAACAGTGTGCTAACTTTAAGGGGAGGAAGGACACTCTCTTCTTATTTGGACAACTGTGGGTTTAGTTACATCATATAAATAACTTTGACTACTAGAGGTATGCAGTTATATGAACTCTATAGTAGTCAGTCAAAGTTAACTTTGGTTCTTCTGCCTAAACCAAGCATTTTCAACTAAGGTTCCCTTATTGGGGCATCCACACTGCACTGACCTCTCTGCCACCTTGCCCCCACCCTCCTGGTAAACTGCAGTGGTGACACTGTCAACTTTGAAAGATGCTGATGTCTATTAAGCTACAATCCCAAAACTGTCCTTTCTGCCTGCCTGCCTGCTTCCCTCATTTTCCACTTCTTCTCCATTGCTGATTCTTACTTGTCTCCCTTATCTTCCACAGGTTTCCATATCCCCCAGTTCATCCAAAGGAATCCTGTTATCATCTACTGTACCATATTGGGCCTTGGCCTTGTGTGTTCCATAGCCCTTCTCTCTCAGAGCCTCAGAAATGGTAAGTCTTTCTGAAAGAAGAAATGCCATTCCTATGAGAGGACACTAGCCTCCTGCTACCTTGTTTTTCTAATAGAAGAAGTGTTGATGTTTTAACAATGCTGAATGTGAAGGTGGATTTTGATGATGGGTTATGGCACCTTAAAGACTAGCACATTTATTATTGCATAGGTTTTATGGACTCCTGTCCCCTTCACCAGATGTGAGGTGCTGTGCAAATCTTTTTGCTGTTGTTGTAATTGTGGCTTTTGCTGCGCAGACTAACACTTCTGGAAATGAATCGTGATTGTGACTGTGGATCTATAGCGTGGAAGCTATTTCCATAGAATTAATCCAGAGTAAAATGTGTGATTATGTGTCCCTTTCCCTCAACACTGCCTTCATAGAGATGAATCCATGAGGTCAGCTAAATTATTCTCCCACACATCCCTGCTGTTTATCAAGCAGGAGAGGGGTGATGTGCAGAGAGCTCGCTGTGGTGCAGTGCAGTGGTGGAATGCCACCATGTGCTCAGCTTCCCACACTTCACTCCTATGCCTTCTCTCTCTCTCTCTCTCTCCAGTAAGCAGCAGAGATACATGGTGTTTTGATGAAACTGGGGCAGCAACTCAGCTCAACCCAAGCTGTCCTGCCAGCCACTACTGCCTGATGTCATTGTAATATCAGGTGACTGACAGGTGGGTGGGTGAGATAACAATCTGGCCCACTGGCCAGAGGCAATTCCCCATGCCTGTTCTAATGAGAGAGAATGATTTTATCAGGGATCTCTAATCACATTGCTTTGAGGAACAAATGCTGTAGTAATATATCACCTTGTTTTCATCTGCTCTGTGCTCTGTGCTAGTTCTGCTAGTGCTGCTTGCTTGGGAAATGCTGGACATTTAAGACCTTTTGTTTCTGTGCCACATGCTTATACTTCCAGTCCTTTCAAGTCAGATTTGCGCTTAATTTTTGTGAGTTTTGGTGCTGGTTGAACAGAACACAAGCCTAAAGTCGTTCTCTTCATATAGCTCCCTGTTTTGATATTTTGCAGGCTCCTTTCCTAGAGGCATCTCTACAATGTATTCTATTTTCATAATAAAGTTATTGCCCACAAATCCCCTTTCCCTCCCAAACCAACTTTAAAGATGCCTAGCACAAAAGCCCCTTGACCTATTTGTCTGAAATTTGGCTGGTTTCTTACCTAGGGGTACATCTCTTTTTCCCCACACAAAAGCACTGAAGCAGACCAGAACCAGATTTGTAGTCAGTGCCCATACCTACTGTGTAATTAAAGTAGTATAACAAAACAACACATCTTTGTTGCCCTGGAAGAAACGTTTTGAACACCATGGAGATTATTACAGTATATGATTACTTTATAGCTGAATTTGAGTTCCGTACAGAATGTGTGTGTGCTCACAGGCCAAAATATGTGACCAAACTGAAATATTTTTGTGTTTAGACTCAGCTATGTTCAAAGATAACAGCAGGAGGAACACTCAATGGTCACAGACGTTCTCTAATAGTAAGCTCTTCTGCTATTATATCTTTTACACCCTAGTAAAGATGGAAATCCTTGGAATGAGTTCTAGTCCCCTTTCTTTAGAACTTGTGAGGTGGCTTGCATTGTTAGATTTTATGGTTGATAACACACATCTTGGTAATACTGAAAAATCGGGTGAGTATGACACTGAGGGAAATTTTGTGGGAGGTTTCAAATATATGGGTCTTTTATTTGCATATGACTGTTTTTACAAAGGCAGATTTCAGAAGCAGAATAGCACGATCATGCTGATTTAAACTAGATTGGGGAAGTAACAGCTTCAGTTGTGTGAAACCAAGACAATCAGATTAAAGAGGCTTTATTCTGAATTGTAAAACAGAATTTCCTGTACTATCACAAAAGGCTAAGGGCAAATTGCACTGAATTTCTTCTGGACAAGCCTCATTAAAATAAATGTGGAATGTGCAACAGCACAACTACTGGTCTCATGTGGTGGCTAAGAGACCGAGCTACGAATCAGGAAGTCTCCAGTTTGAATGTTGCCTCTGTCATGAACTCACTAGGACTGCATACACACCATACATTTAAAACACATCCCCCCCACACCAAATACACTTGGGAACTGTAATCCCTCCCCGGAGCTTCAATTATTTGGGGGAAATAAGGTGTTTTCAATGTATGGTCCATACGCAGCCTAGGTGGCCTTAGGAAAGCCAGTCTCTCTCAGACTCAGTCTCCTTATCGGCAACATTGGGGATAATTATATTGACTTCTCTTGCAGGATTGTTATATGGGATGACAACTAGATGCACTTGAAGCACTTTGAACAGACAAACACATTATGCACGGGTTAATTAATTGCAACCAGTACCACTATACATCTGTGCTGCCCTCATTCTTTTCAGTGGGGACGGACAGGAGAATTGGCCTGTGGAACATGTCCTGTTTCATTCTAAATAAAACCTCATTTGTTACCTGCAGTGTCAAAGGAAGTGTCTGGAATCAATACGAAGATTATGTTGCTCCAAGAAGAGTCCAAGAAATCTGCAGGTATGAGGTAGTCCAGTGCCTCCAGGTGGTGCCTGGCTAAAAAAACCCCCCAGGAGATATTCCAAAAAAAGATGCTGGGGTGATGGTGAGAATTTAGTGCCCTCAGAGGGACTATTGTTAACTGTAGTTGCAGTACTTGGAATAATCACACCCCTCTTTGTAGAAATGAGGAACAGCTGGTGGACCAGGATGCTTCAGGAATTATGCTGTTGGCCTAAGAGGACCTCAGCATGACTGTTGCCACTGCTCACATGGACACTTAACATTGCAGTCTTATACATGTCTATTCAGTTGTAGACCCTGTTGAGTTCAGTGGGTCTTACCCCCAAGTAAGCAAATATAGGATTGTGAGCCTTAGTGCAGCCACTTCGAAACCTCCAGCCCTGAGTTAATTGTGCTAAGAAGAATTATTTATTGACTTACCGTATTTCTCAAATTTGTTAGTTGCTTTATCTTGCACAAGGCAACCCAAAACAACTTTCAACAAACAAACAAACAAAGCAACTCCCCTCCCACATAGATGCATTAAAACCAAGAGGAAAAAGGAATACATCAAAAACATCCCAACTAGAGATAGTTAAAGACCAAAGGCCTGGTTAGGGAGGAAAGTTTTTGCCTGGTACCTAAAGATATATAATGATGGTGCCAGGCAAGCCTCCCTGGGGAGAGCATTCCACAAATGGTGAGAATAACATAAACTTGTTCAATGCATCATGGTATGAGATTGGATATATTGTCATTCCTGTCCTTGGATGGTGCTGGAGTATTTGACCTCCAAATGGCCTTTGGTATACCAGTCATATGCTAAAGCCTGTTGCCTTGCCCTTGTATCCGTACAAGTAAGCACACAGAACAGAGGATCATTTGGAATGTAGAAGACTAATATGTAGTAATTGTATGAAGAAAGAGCATCTGTAGTAGTATAAGGCTCCATTTCATTTCCTTGAACTAACTAAAAAAAATTGAGGTTAGTGTAGGGTATGGGGTATCCAGTTCGATAAAACAGTATGGATAGCCCATGTGGTACCTTTGAGATGTTGTTGGACTACAGCTCCCATCACTCTGGCAAATGGCTGTTGGCATTGGTAATCCAACATGGCGGGCACCATGTACAAGCCTTAAATATGAGCAAAGGTGTCAGCATGCATGAAGGAAAGAGGGCAATATGTCAGAAGGATATCCTGAGGTGTCACTATGAAATTCAGCTGCTAATTCTTTTAACATTTTCTGTTCCTTAGTTGCTGTATTGGAAAGCAGGAATTCAGTGCCCTCTGTGCTAGAAGATCTGGCTGAGCTGAAAAAGAAGACTGGAAGAATTGCTCAAGATGTAGCACAAGTGATGGGAGAGTTATACAACATTACAGGTTGGGAGCATCATGCAATGATACTGTTAATGGTCCTGTGCTATTGTTAGGCACTCCCACTTCCCCAAATAGTGAGAAGTCCCAGGGCAACTCTATCTGGGATTGCTTTGCTTTTTGAGGACAGATCATTTTAAACTTTTGCCATTTTGAGGGTAGAATTATGGGTTTATTTACAAATATACAAACAAGCAGAGCATAGGTGGAGACTAGGGTGGAATCTACATACATATGAAAAATGCTGCAAAGATGCTTAAAAAACGGTTTTGAAAAAATATATTTAATTTGCCATAGCTCACCATCACCATCTAGTGTCACATTTGTATAGTGCAATTTACATCACACTTAAAACATTTTATTTGCAGCTGTATAGCCAAGTCCAAAGTCACATAAGATTCCTAAGCAGGGCAAGAGACCTGTTGTCTCCACATCAAATCCTCAGAGAAAGAAACTGACACTAATTCGTTCGGCATTTTCTGTTCCTTAGTTGCTGTAATGGAAAACCAGAATTCAGTGCCCTCTGTGCTAGAAGAACTGGTTGAGCTGGAAAGGGAAAATGGCAGAATTGCCAAAGATGTAGCACAAGGAATGGGTAAGTTGCACACTTGCACATGTGAGAGGCATCACACACTGATATTGTTCAAGTACATATGATATGATCAGAAGATCCATAGCCAGCAAATGTTGTAGGAGACTATAGGTATAGGGTGCTTAGGTGAAAATGGGGAAAGGGCTCCTACACATTTAATAGTAGTGTAGAAGAGATCCAGAGGGTGGCAACACGAGAACAGGCCTTTTATTCAGTGGCTCCCCGCTTGTGGTATGCTCTCCCCAGAAAGGTTCGCCTGGCGCCTTCATTGTATACCTTTAGATGCCAGGCAAAAGCATTCCTCTTTAATCAGGCCTTTGGTTGATTGTCATCCAATGCCCTTTTAAAATGTGGGGGTTGGGGTTGGGGGGGGTTATTCGCTTGTTTCTGGTTTTATTTTGATTATGTATTCTGTGTTTTTATATTGTGATTTTATCCTATGAACTGCCCTGAGACCTGCAGGGGTAGGGAGGTATATAAATTGAATAAACAAAAATAAGAATAAATAAAATTTCAGTAAGGGGTACCTTGTCATCTTCCTTCTTATACAACTATTAAAGATGCAAGAGACCTGTCCTCTTTCTCTCCTGGCCATCTTACATGGGCATTATGTGATCTTGTAGACCTCACCATCTTGCTCTGTATTTCCCCAGGAGGAGGAAGGAATATAATGTAAGTCCTAATAATATTATTTATGGTTTTCTGTAAGCTCCTTAGAACACTGAATGATGGCAAGCTGGGATAAAAATGCCAACAATATTACTTGGGAGTAAGCTGCCTTTAGCACAGTGAGACTAACACCTGAGTAAACATGCACCAGATAGTATACAGTATAGGATTTCACCGTAAAGTACTCTGTAGAAGTCATCAAATGTTAACACACCATTATCTGTTTTTTATTTCTTTATTTATCTGTGGTTTGGCTGTTCTTCAATGGTTCCTTTAGTATTTTTCATTTGTGTTTTATTCCCTTATTGTTGTTTTCGTTGCACTATAAGTCATTATTGGGAGAATCGTGGAAGGATGAGATATAAATTCCAAAAACAAACAGGTAAAAGATGTATGAGGTAAAAACATAAGCTTGTGGCTGTTGTGGAGCGTGTACGAATTTGTTAATGGTGTATGTTTCTTATGCTTATGTTTCTAAATGTGTTGTAAGTCACTTGGGAGACTAACAAGTCCAATTATAACAATAATAGCAGGATTGCAAGACTCGTGTTCACGTGCCTGAACAAATGGGAATATATACCTGTAGTGCAAAAATATACCTGTAGTGCAAATAGAGGCATAGGGGTGACCAATATTGAACTATCATGTATATACATGCCCTAAATATGAAAAATATCAATGAAGGGATGGAGGCACCTGTCTGTTAGCTGCTTGGAAGTATATTCTGAGAGACCACAGTGAAATGCAACTGCTGATTCTGTTGCCTTTTTGTTGTTGTTGTTCCTTAGCTGAGTTGAAAGGAAAAGGAAATTTGACTCCCTCTGTGGTGGACCTGGACGAACTGACTGAATTGAAAAGGCTGACTGGCAGAATGGCCAAAGATGTAATACAGTTGCTGGGAGAGTTTCGTAACTTCACAGGTGAGGCCATTAAAATACCTATGATAGGATCAGAAAATCCAGTAGCTTCTCGGTGGAGCAGCACAGGAGGGAGAGAGCAGTGGCCAGCTAGCCAGGTAATCTGCTGCCACCATTTGTGGATGAAGAGCAGGCCCAGCTAAGGTGGCTGTGGCCACAGATTCCCTGACTGCCACTTTTCGCATCCTTGCCATTGTTCTCCCCCACTGGGCTGTTTACTGTTCTTTGGCTGCGGCAGCCTGAGGTGGAAAGGGGAAGGTCTAAGGCAGAGCTTTCCAAACTTTTCATGTTGGTGAGGCACTTTTTAGACATGCATCACTTTGTGACACAGTAATTTCGTTTTACTAGCAAACCGGAGGTTAAACTAACCCCTTTCCAGTCCTGGGAGGAGCGCAGGGGGAGTTCATGTGACACACCTACATACTGCAGCAGACACACTAACATGTCGTGACACACCGTTTGGAAAGCTCTGGTCTAAGGCAATTTTTTTTTGGTGACGTCTAGGGCATGAGGTGAGTGAGTTGGTGAGGGGTGGGGTGTTGGTGAGGGGGTAGGCACAGTTGGTGAGCAAAGGGGTTAGTGTGGGGAGGTGGGTTTGGCGAGGGCTTTTCATGTGCAAAGTCTAGGGGTGGGGAGTTTGGGGAGGGGGTAGGTGGGACTGGTGAGTGAAGCAAGTGAGGGGCACAGACTCTACTACTATAAAAAGTCTCAAAATGCTGCAGCAAATATCATTTTCTTGGTGATTTGATTGGATTATGCTTCTCCTCTCTCTCAGTCACTTCATTGGCTGCCTGTTAACTCTAGAATACTTGATAAGATTCTCGTTTTTACTTTTAAAACTCTTTGTGGTCAACCTCCTTCCTACCCTGTTTCTCCTAAAATAAGCCGTAGCCATAAAATAAGCCGTAGCAGGATTTCTATGCATTTTATAAGCCATACCCCAAAAATAAGACATAGTGACGCGGCGCCTCTTCCTTAAGATGGCCTGGATAGGCATGGCTATGCAGCGTACTGACGCGGAGTGGTTAAAATAAGACATCCCCCAAAATAAGCCATACTGTGTTTTTTTGAGGGAAAAATATAAGACAGTGTCTTATTTTAGGAGAAACACGGTATCTCTTGGCCTCGGTGCTCCTCTATGGACCTAGTTGCACTGGCGGAGGAAGGGGATGTGGTGGGTGCAGTCCGCCCTGGGTGTCATCCCTGAGGAGGGGTGACATCGCTGCCCCACCCCCCTGGGACGCTCGCCACGGGCGGCTAGCCCCGCCCCTGGGTGCACAGCATGTGCGCCGCTCCGGGTGCCGGAGCAGCTAGCCCCACCTCTGCCTAGTTGCTCACTTCATTCTCCTGATTCCATGCTTCTTACTCATCCAAGGGTTTCTTGCTCTTTGTTGAGTCTTTGTCCTTTTTCTCTTGCTGCTTGGAATAATCTTTTGGAACATTTGTGGGCTGCCCTCTCAGTTTGTATGTTTAAATCTCTTTAAAAATCTTTTTTCCCCGAGGCCTTTGGGTTTGGCTAGTTAGTTTTATTATACCCAATGTGATGGCTTGTGAATTATGCATTTTAATCCACTGATTTTTTTTTTATTGTACTGTATTGTTTATTTGTTGTTTTGGATTGTGCACCCTTTGGGGTAGAATTCTTTACTTTAATTTTGTACAGAGCCATGTATGTTGATGGCACTATATGAATCGATAACAACAGCAAGATGAAGGTGAAGAAAGGAAAATCAACTCACTTCCAAATATTCTCTACAGTATGAGTGATCCAGCACTGTTTCTTACTTGAATACTTTTACTCTTCCAGAGGAGTTGTGCACTGGCTGCCCACAGAATTGGGTGCTATTTGAAAAACACTGCTACTTCTTTTCAACATCAAAAAAACCCTGGTTGGCTGCCAAGCAATCTTGTGAGAAAGAAGGAGCTCACTTGGTTATTATTAACATCCAGGCGGAACAGGTAAGTGTTCTGCTTTCCTTGCCTTCTTTTACTGAGACAAGTGGGAACCATGGCTCATGTTTTCACTAGCTCAGTCAGGGGCAGCCCGAGACATTTTGCCGCTGTAGGCAAAATGCCTCCCTCACCCCCTTGCGGATCCAGGCTCCCTCCCTGCTCACGCTGCCATGCTGGTGCTGCTGCCAGCCTTGCCAATGCTATTGCACCCTTGCCCGCAGCTCCCCCTGCGCTGCCTGCCGTCATGATGTAGCAGTGAGGGCGAGGGCACTGTGGTGGCAGTGGCGATGGTGTGGGCAAAGCTGTGGCAGTGCAAGCAGCCGTGCAGTGGGGCTGTCAGTGGTGCACTAGTGGAGGCAGGGCAGGGTCGGAGGTCAGATCTGCCACATGACAGGGGCGGAGGAAGGTGGGGGGTGTTATGATATTTGTCCAAGCCAAGCGGCACGCAGCTGCAGCGAGGATGGTTTGACTTTTGCCTGTCTCACCAAGCCGTGAGAAAGCTGTCTTATCTTTTCCTACATGGAATGTTTATGTTTTACTGTACAGTTGTAATCCTAGCCTTTGTGCTTACTCTTCTGGCTACATCTCAAGCTGGAAAGACGGCATTATGGCAGCTCTGTCTAAATGAGCTGGCAGCAGAGATTCTCTCTGCACTATTCCTACAATAAATAGTTTTAGCCTTAATTATGGCTTGTGTGTTGTTCTTCATGCTGGGAACAATCACATATTACTGCGCCCCCGGACTCTCTGTAGCCAGGGATGTGCGCACACGGCTTTGCTCTGGCTTTGGGGCAGTCTCACAAACTGCCCCAGGCGGGATTTATGCTGACAGGGGGCGGTGGGGGCAGACCGCCCTGGGTGTCTTCATTGAGGGGTGACATTCGGCGCGCTGCCTGCCCCCGAGCCCCCTCCCAAGCCTACCCTGAGCCGGGGGAGTAGGGGGCTGCACTGCTTTGCCAGTGGCATTCCCCCCTCCCCCTTCATTTTGACAGCTGGGAGAGGCTTGGGAGTTGCGGGTGGGCTGCGCGTCAAATGTCCGCCATTGGTGGCTCGCTCTGCCCCTGTGGGTGGCTCGCTCTGCCCCCGGCTGCGGGGCACGTGCGCCGCTCCATGCACCCGAGTGGCTATCCTGTGCCTGGGAGGGCACCCTCTGCGCCCCACTTCCCTCGGGAGTGCGCCCGCCCTGGACAGCGTGGGCATATGCTTCGCCGCTGCCGCCTGAGGCAAATTGCTTTACTTTGCTTCATGCAAGTGCCAGCCTTAAGCCCAGTCATTCTACGTGGACCTGCAGTTTAACACAAATGCTTTGGTCTTTGTACTGCAAATTGTCTCTTCCTTCTCATAAATTCGGTTTTGTTCAGCTGTGGCCTTCCATAGTTTGTTAGGACTCCAGCTCCCATCATCCACTGAGCTAGCGGGAGTTGGAGTTCAACCACATCTGAAGGACTGCAGGTTCCCCACTTGTGCTCTAGTATGTCACTGTGCTGCATGATGGGAATCACTATTCCAGCCTTATTCTCTGCAAGCTTTTCCCCTTGGTTCCTTATGTAGCCCACCCATAAATCAAAGTAGCACACACCTGAAGACAAGGAAAACAACATAGGCAGGATTCAGCTAATGCATTCTGCCAGCGGGAGCCTTGTGCAAGGACTTCCACATGCTCAACAGGACTGTTTCCTCTCTCCTCGCCCTCCTCCCCATGTGCCTCCCAAAATTGGCTCAGGGGGGTCAGGGGAACCCTTGGAACAGCATGCAGTGGCAGAGATCATTCCATCGGGCAAGTCAAAATGCTTACCCTAAATATAGAACTACTTTGAATTCCTCTCCATATGTTTTTAATATTTGTGACTGAGACATAAACAACTGGACATAATCTTCTCTATTTCCCCATGTAGAGTTTTCTGGTAAAACAACTTGCTAGCGAGCATGTGTTTTGGATTGGCCTGAGTGATACCGTCAAGGAAGGGGAGTGGCGCTGGGTGGATGGCACTCCCTTGTCTATCTCGTAAGTAATTCCCCATTAAGTTCCTTTTAACAGAAATGGCAGTCAGGGCCCATTTATACTGGGAGCGTTTGCACTGAAGAACTGCAGAGATTTTCAGAATATCTTTGGAGAATGAAGGTTCCTTGATCTCGGGGCTGAAGCATTTCTTAATGCATCTAGTAAGGTGTCACAGTTACAAAAGTCCATGCCATAACAAAGCCATCATGGCTTCTCAAGATAATGTGGGCTGGAAGGGCCAAATTAAATGAACGAGAGGACCAAGTTTACCACCTCTCTGTTGCCCATGGCTGCTCACTGAGAGTGATGATTTCCATCTGAATTCAGTGCCAACCCATCAATTCTATCTCAGTTACACATTTAAAAGCAGAAAGAAGTTACAGGTAGGTAGCCGTGTTGGTCTGCCATAGTCAAAACAAAATAAAAAATAAAAAAATTCCTTCCAGTAGCACCTTAGAGACCAACTAAGTTTGTTCTTGGTATGAGCTTTCGTGTGCATGCACACTTCTTCAGATATCTCATACCAAGCTCATACCAAGAACAAACTTAGTTGGTCTCTAAGGTGCTACTGGAAGGAATTTTTTTATTTTTTATTTTGTTTTGAGAAAGAAGTTAGAACATGTAATAACAGATCTGTCAAATTACCACTTCAAAATATTTATTGAATTAAAACTAAAAGGCATAGCATATATAATTTATTATATTTATTAAATGTATATCCTGCCCTTTCTCCCAGAGGAGCCCAGGGCAGCAAGCAACAAGTGTCACAGCAGCTTAAAAACGTATGTAAAAAAACCCCAGCAGATGCAGACTGGGACAGATCTGAAAGGAAAGAGGTCCATATTTTGTTTATTGAATTTATATCCTGCCTTTCCGGTCCAAGGAGCCCAAGGCAGCAAAGAGATATATAATTTAAGAACAAAAAGAAGAAGCAAAAAACAGTTAAATTTTTCTTTTAAAAATGTATGCAAAAAGGCAATTGCTGCATTGGCTGGAAGTGTACTACTAAGCAGAGACTAAAGGTAATTTATTATAGGGAAGTGAGCTGTTGCCTAGGGATTTCTGAAGCCTACCACTAGGGCAACAGGAGCTCAAATAGAACAAGCAACAGACCCTCATGATAGTAAATTATGTTGTTGATTATGTATGTAAGCTTGAATGCTTTTTAATAGCACATAAAGAGCACATTCAATAAAAGAGAAATTGGGAAGCATTAAAAAGCTTCTAAACTCAGCTGCCTTATAATGCTTTTTAGAAGAAGGCAATATCTATATTTAAGGGCTTCATTAAGTGAGAGGTTCTCACCCATAGCTTGTAAAAGTTCATCCCTCCCCATAGAGTACAACAAGTTATGAAAGGTCTCCCTTTTACTGCATTGAGCTTTCCCCACTGAGTAGGTAATAAAATCTACTGGTCCCAACCCACTAGTTGAAAACCAGTGATTTAGAAGACAAGTGTTTTCCATTACCTGGTTGACAGAAAGACCTGCACCAGATAATATACTGAAGATACCGGTAGTGCATTGTAGGGATGGGGATGAAATTCGATTCCGGTCTCATCTGAAGCCAAATCTATCAAATTTGCACTTTCTGAAACAGTAAGTGAGCCAGAACACATCTATCCTTCAAAATTCACACTTATCCAGATTTTGATATACAGTTTGCCAACCAGTCTTTCCCGAAAGGTATATATTAGGGGCACATATGTGTGCATAAAAATGAATATTGTGGTGAAAATAACACACAACAGTGCAGTATATTAGAGGAAGCTGCTTGCAAAAATATGTACAAAACTGGATATAAAAATATGTTTATTAGGAGAAATATGCACTAATATGTTGATGGATTTTCATGAGGATTTCAAATTGCTGCAAAATGTGGAGAGCTGAATTTAAGGTCAGAAACAAATCAGAAACTGAGAGAACAGGGATAGCTCAGTCAGTAAGAGCATGAGATTTCCATAGTGCTCCAACAAATTATTTTCAAAACACTGTGAATCTCTTCCAGTCTTTCTGAACCCTCTGGAGTACAAATTGGACAGAAAGTATAAAATATAATGTTTCCTTACCCCAAACCCTAAAAAAGACCTGCAGGGAATTTTGTAAAGACTTTGGTTGGGGATTATTGTCTACAAAAATGCAGAGACAACATATTTCCTGGGGTGTTATCACAAAATTTTCTTAGTACTTCCCTCTTGCCTCCCATTCACTTTGCTTGGGAAATAACCAATCTTTTATTAAGAAAGAGCTGTCTTTTGTTTAACTTCCCCTCTCTGCTGTCTTTTACATTTCCTTCCCTGGGTTCTCAGAGTCTAAATTAAATAAACATGTCAATATAGCTGAATCAGACCCATGGGATACGTCCCATGTCTTCCTTGTCTTTTTGAGAACTTTGGGCTCAGGAGCTGGCATTTTGCAATTATCCTTTTCAAAGGGCATGCCATCTATACATGAAAACTGCAACTCGTGGAAATTCTTTGCAGAGCCAGAACACTTTTCCCTCCCTTTCTGGTGCAATTAAAATGTTGGCCCCTCCCCTTGTGACTTATAAGTGCCCTGCAGAATGATGATAGCAGATTACATTATCAGGAGCAACAGTTTTCTTGTTTTCCTTTTAAAAGCCTGAAAGATCTTTACTTCCCTCCTTCCTTAGACAGCGTCCTGTGCCTCCAAATGCACAGACAAAGATGAGAAGCAAGGCAAGGCAGGGCTGTGGAACCTGTGGCCCAGCAGATGTTGGACTACAACTCCCACTCTAATTGACCATTAGCCATGCTGGTTGGGGCTGATGGGAGTTGGGGTCCAGCAATACATGGAGGGCCAGAGGTAGGGTAGGTTCTCTTTTTGAATAGCTGTCTGGTCCATGTTCAGTTCAAAGACTAAGAGACTTAAGAAGGGAGAGCAAAGGAGGGCCTTGAAGTGGCTCATCAACAGTTTGCTCCTGACAAACTCAGCACACACACAGGTCACTTGGCTATAGTCTTCCCTGCTAAGGTGAACTTGATTGTACTTCTGCTTAAATGCTAGCATTTTTTTCTAAATTTGTATGTGCATGTATGAATTAGAAATTGTTATTTAGTCCTCTTTTTTGGTAATGTATTTCCTTTGGGGGATGGGGGACGTGGCAATGTGCAAGTGATCATCCTAGCCCCAAGGGTCTGCATTTCTGGACTAAATCCAGGGATTTTTTTCCAGCCATAACTCTCTGGAACTCAGTTCCGGCACCTCTCAGGTGGGGGCCATTGCCATTATAAGTGAACAAGGCAGGCATTCATTGTGAGTTCTGACACCTCTTTTTCTAGAAAAATAGCACTGGATTTTGAGAGTAGAAGAAAGAGAACCGTGGGCAGGGTCATGAATAAGTTTATATGATCAGGAATGGTGTGGAGAAAATAGACAAGGGCATCCCCCCCCCTTTCTCAGAAGGCTAGAAATCTGTGACACCTAATGACATTGCTGGGCAGTAGACTCATGGCATACAAGAGAGAGCAATTCTTCCCACAATGCACAATTAACTTATGGGACTTGTTTTCACAAGTTTTCACATGTGTGCTGCTAGAATATATACATATGTGCTGAGTGTGTGTGTGTTTTCTTAATGGTCTCAATTATCAGGAAACATCAGTTTGAGTTTCCTGTACAAAGCACCAGCTTTGAGGTTTCAGATTCCAAGTTTCATTTCACACAATCTAATGCTAAGGATCCAAACATCCACCAAAATCAGTCTTTGGTCTCCAACAATGGCCCATCAGATGCTTCTCAAAGCTCACAAGCAGAGCATTCTGGTGATAGCCATTTAACCAGTTTGTTTCCAGCATCTGGAAGGCAGAGTTACATGGAGGTTTTATTCTTAGCTATTATGAGAGTCTTTGCTCTTAAAAAAATTTTTTTTTAAAGCCACCAGAAAATTAGGTTCTTAATTTGCCACAGTGGGTGAAAAGGTGGTGACCAAACAACCTGAGAGGCTAATATCCATTTGGAAAGATCTACAATATTATGAATACATCGACAGAAGCCCAGTGAATGCATTTCCGTATATGAAAGTGATGAACATGATAATACCAACGAGACAATAAATACTGTGCATACAAGAATCTTAGGGAAGAGAGAAATAAGGAAGATCCCTGTTGCTGGCTGTGATGCGACTTGATGACATTCCATTGCTCTCACATCGGATTCCATGGGGAAATATGGCTGCCCCTAGTGTTTATGGCATATAGGATATTTACTAATCTGTTTTTTTAAATCCCCTTCTCTTGCTCTTTAACTTTGCCTATTCACTGCCACCACCAGCTTCTGGGGGTCTGGAGAACCCAATAATGCGGGGAAGGGTGAGGACTGCGCTACACTCCGTTTCAACGGGAAATGGAACGATGTTGCATGCCCTGGAAATGAATACTGGATCTGTGAACAGAAATGCTAGTCAGGCTCCTCTCTACACTGCAACACTACTCAAGCCTGGGAAAACTTTCACCTTTAAAATATCCTGGGTCCCTTTGCGGTGCGCTAAGAATTTCCGGCAGTCATCTCATCGCAGGCATGCACACATCACTTCCGAAAGAGGCTTATTTTAGCCGAGCACCATTGAGCAGACCTCCTCATCTGTTTCCACCCTTTGATTTTAGGGACCCTCCTCTTGAATGCTTGACTGCAACTTTTGCTTCTTGCTCAGGGTTTAACAAACATCCCGTTTCTCTTTGAATCATGTTGAACCAACCTTATGCAAATCGACCCATTGTGTCTTCTGAAGCGTGGAAGCCCAAAGGCTCCTGTTTCCACTTTGCTTTAGTTGCATCTGTTGCTAAAGTTGCTGCTGTGTGTTGACAGAATGGGTGTGTTGTATACTTGCCCAGATCTGCATGCCTATTTGGGTGCAGGTGCTGCTTAATGTGAATCTTCCAGTGTATGTGGCAGAGTGCACCTGAGTGAGTCTGTGTCTGCGTGTGAGCATCAGCTCCTAATTCGATACTGTGCATAAGCACATGTGCTGATAAGAGAGGATTACCAGCTTAATAATGCATACATGTGAGACACATGGGGCCTCCTTTTCATCCTTTGCCACAAATAATAAGGGAGAAAACAATACTTCCAGCTGCAAAACCACAGAAAGACCTTAATAGCAGCAGAAAGTGCTTCTGCAGCACAAGTCCTCTACCCCACCTCAGGGTATGCAGCAGTCAATACACTTTAGTAGCAACCTCATTCACCAAAGGACTATTATTGACCATTGCTTACCCACAACATTTGCAAATTAAATACTGTGGCCCTAGCACGGGCATGGCCCGCACCTGTTACCAACAGCCAAGCTCAAGAAGAGTGGTAAAAGTGTTTTTCTGTGCTGAATCATTGTTTGCTATGTTAGCAAAATAGGTGTTTGTTGGTGAAAAGCAACTAACTGAGAGTTAGGAAATCACTCCAGGAATGAACCATCACAGGTTTATTGGTGGAAAAGTAACATTGCATCAAATTGTGACTGTTTAGTTAACAGTACTGTCTGGTGGAAGTTATGGTATTGGTGTATGAACCCATGGCTTCCCCCAAAATCAATATTTTAAATTCCTAAGCATAAGTGCTTTTCTGTTACAATTGCCTTGCAGTACTTTCTATTACTGCCTGCCAGCTATGATTCTAATAAAAACATCTACCAATCCATATGAGCCTTATTCATGCAAGCAGTATGGAAATTAAACAATCAATCACTTTGTAATCAATCAAATATAAGGTCTATGAACCACTGAAATGTATCCAGGGTAGCATGGATCAGACCAATGCCTTGAAGTATCAAGGTGAAATCAAAAGCATCTGCAACGCCATGGTTATAACAAGGGAATTCAATGTAGCACTATGGCAATTGTTCCGCCAGTGTAAGCTTCTCAGCTTGCCAGATGGAACAGTCCCCTCTCTCCTCCCCGCGGGCTGCTCTGAGTTTCCTGCTGCACAGCCTATTTGGGGGGATGTAGAGGGAGGAGAGGGACCCAGGTGGCGCTGTGGGTTAAACCACAGAGCCTAGGGCTTGCTGATCAGAAGGTCGGCGGTTCGAATCCCTGCGACGGGGTGAGCTCCCGTTGCTTTGTCCTAGCTCCTGCCAACCTAGCAGTTCGAAAACACATAAAGGTGCAAGTAGATAAATAGGAACTGCTTTGGCGGGAAGGTAAACGGTGTTTCTGTGTGCTGCTCTGGTTCGCCAGAAGCGGCTTAGTCATGCTGGCCACATGACCTGGAAGTTGTACGTCGGCTCTCGGCCAATAAAGCGAGATGAGCGCCGCAACCCCAGAGTCGGACATGACTGGACCTTTACTTTTAGAGGGAGGAGACATCCTTGCATTGGCTTCCACTAGCAGAACTAGGAAGTTGATCCCACCCAAGATAATGAGGCACAGGGAATTTTTGAGCTCTCTGGTGACAAAGAAGAGCATTGATTGCTTCTAACAAAGTCATTGCTACTCCTCCCTCTCCTCCCCCTGCACACCCTGCTCTCTCCCTCCACAAGCCTCCAGAGCAGATTTGGGGTGGGGAGGGGAAGGGAAGGGGAAGTTCCCATTGTATAATTAGGAGGCATTCTGCTCATACAGTGACTGTTGGATTAAATCCCATGTTCCAATCCCACAGAGTTATGGAGGGAGATGTTGAAAACCAATAGGTAGTGTGTGCTAAAGCATGACATCTCATATATTTGACCACAAGCAACTTCTGATGCCATGGTAGAGCTCTTTTCCCTTGCCCAGTACAAATCAGAGAGTAGAGATAGATTTGCCTGACTTACATGGAAGAAGAGTAGAGACTACTTTTGGGGAAGCACTCAAGGTGGCTTCCAACAGATCAGAAAAAAAATCATTTTTTCAAAACCAGAATCTGTATAAGGTACAAACAAACCAAACAGCATATGAAGAAGGCAGTAATCAAATCAAACTACCGCTGTTGAGCAGAAGATGGAGGGAAACCGTAATGGGGTAGCATTTCTTGCCTATGCTCTGGAACAGCTGCACACTTCCAGATAGAAACCAATGTGAGTTTTCTGGCAGGGTTTTGGGACTGGGGCTTCATTTTAATATCCTATCTTTCCTCAAAGGCACTCAAGCATGGGCGAAGCCAGGATTTTTGTTAGGGGGGCAGGAGCGACGTGATTGGTCAGTTAGTTAGGTAAGTATTTCTATTGTTTTACTTGATCTGGGGGGGTGGTAGCTGTCCTCCCCCCGGCTACACCCATGAATTCAATGTTCTCTCCATTCCCCCCCCCCTATTTTATCCTCACAGCAACCTCCATCTAGGCAAGCAAGAGGTATTATCACTGTTCAAGGCACATTCCAGTCAGCTAAAATAATCGAGGGTGATGGTGGGAGGAGCGTGGCCTGACTAGAGTCCCACAGGCTGGATAGGGAGATTTGGAGGGTTACATTCAGCACCTGGGTCTGAGATTCCTCAACCCTAAATTAGGCTGCTTACACACTATACCTTTGAAGAACATTCAAAATACCTTTCCCCCTCAAAGAATTCTGGGCACTGTAGTTGGCCCCCCACAGAGTTACAATTCCCAGCAACCCTTAAGGAACTGGAGTGCCCATAATTATTTGAGTTGGGAAAATCTTCTTTGAATGTGTTTTAAAGGCATAAGTGTGTACACTGCCGTAGATAAACTACATCTGGCGTCATCACTAGAGATCTACAGTAGGCTGATCAAGATTCAGTTCCAGTGACCTTAGTGGCAACCGTGTGACTACAGTCGTTCCCTTCATGTTTGTTGTACCTGCTGCTGGACTTTCACGTACAAAGCCATGGTCTTTTGAGTAATTCAGCGACTATTTGCATAGTGGTACTCAGGGCACCTCCTCTAAAAGGGAGAAGTGAAAATAGAGATAGAAGCCAAAGAACCTAGTAGTGGGACGCTTAGTGAGTGGAATTTGACGGGTTGACCACATTCTTCCTCCTCAAAACCCTTGAAGCCACAAGGCATGGCCGAGGAGAGGCAATATGGAAACTGGTTGCCAACTTCCAAACTGTCAAATTCCAAAGGAACCATGGCAAAGACAGGTAAGGTTATAACGGTCTGAAGTGGGGTTGGGGAAGGAGGGGTGAGAGCACAGATGAGGAAGCCTCTGTGTGGTGGGTTTGTTCCTGCATGTGCGGCACTCACCCAAAAAGGAATACATTCCAGAAGAATAGCCCTTTTAGTCCATCAAGGCAAATGTGCCAAGTGCCTGTGGGACTTTAAAGACGAACACACAAGACTTTTGTGAGACAGGCAATTTCATTGGATAGATTTTTCAGCCCTCATTCTCCTCCCTATAGAGGAGTATTGGAGAGGCTGATTGGATCAGGAGGAGAGAGGAGAGGAGCTTGGAGAGTTGGGATTTGAGGACCCACGGGTGGGGCCCTGGGGGATTGGGTGTTTGTCACCTCACAAAGTATCAGAATCAGAAGTAAAGGCTAATGGGCTAGGAACCAAGGAGGTGGATCCAGGAGAGGAGCTGAGTGGGTTAGCAGATAAACCCCTAGCTAGCACCCTCTGGCCAATCCACCCCCAGCACCTCCAGCTGTCTACAACTTGCCACCCAGGAAGGAGCCGCTGGACAACAAATCAGATTCCATGCTGGCGTTGACGACTCCTCCACCTCCTAGGAGATGCCAGCACTTGTGTGATTGGACTGCTCAGGCCCAACCCACACAATGGACTGCCTGTTTGCTTGACCTAATCGCAAGACTCTTTTCTATGCTAAAACTGTGGCCACCCCGCTTCTCAAATAGCAAGGGGCACGTTGCTCAGTGGATCAACCTCTTAGCTTGTGCATAGGCATGGTGTCCATCCGTTGAGCCTTTTAGCCTTTGCCTTGGCTATGTACCACACTGACTTATTCATTAAAGAGTTTGGCAGAAACTGAAATCCAAGTTCAAGGTCTACCCCCATAAAAGGCCAGGGCACGTCTGTCAGTTGGGGAAGGAGCCTGCTGCTATGCTGCTGTCCCCACCCTAATGTCCATTCATTTTGCTATTCTGTAATGTCTGAAAAGCGCTCCTGAGCACCATATTGGGAGTTGTGCAAGAATTTTGCATATCTGAAGTTGGCTGGTAATTCTGATGGGTTTGTGCCTTCACCTCTAGCCCTTCACCCTGAGGGCCTATTTAGGCTGGTAGGCCTCCCTATTGGGGTGTTTTTGCTAACCCACCCCCCACCTTCCTTACACCTGAGGTCAGGTATGGGCCAAAGTGGGCTGCAATCAACTGGCTCTTGACACTTACAAAGGTGGTTTTCAGCAAGCTCTGTTGAAGGCAAGCTGTCAGTCAGAAGCTTTGCAAGGCACAGTCTTTGCCTGACAGCATACATTCAGTCAAAGTCCATTTGAAAGCATGATTTGGATTCAACAATTTTAGTGTTAAAGATTTAATTAATACAAACCTTAGTTTGGTCACTAAGGTTTGTTTTGTACGTGCAAACCTGTTGTACAATGCTCTGAAATCGTCTGGTCTGCTATGCCTAATAAAGTTTATTGAATTGAATTGATTTGGATTCAGCCCTCACCTGCAAAGGGAGAGGGGAAATGTCTGCAGATGGAGAAGAAAAATGAATCTAAACCACACCTGAAAACTGATTGGTGCTGACAGAGGGTACTAAGCCGTCCTATCATCAGCACAAGGATTTCTGCTTGTGCAATGGGACTTTCCCCCCTCCTCCCTCCCCACGATGCTCCTGAGGGTTGGGGGAACTCCTAGAATAGAATTGGAGGAGTGAGGACAGAGCGGATAATGTTTTGTGCTGATGGAATTGTTGCCTTAGTGCTACACTGGATTCCAGCCAGAGCACCTTCACAGAGGCTCGCAGCCAATCGGCCATGAGAGCGAGCCCATTTGATTGACAGGTGGGGCTACAGCATAAGCCTATTCATATCAGAGATAATCCCTAGAGGCCAGTGGGGCGTGCTCCCAAGTAAATGTGTCTAGAACTGCAGCCTTAAGCAATCTTTTTGGTTGGTCAGCCAAATGCTCTGCAGACGTGGCCCAGTGAAAGAGCTGTTTGTGCTTTGAATAGCATGCTCTGAGTTTATTGGACTCTGGAGCCTTCCTTGAGTCTGCCTTCTGATTAGTGCAGCCTGGACTTGTTGCCTCCTCCTATTTCTCTTTAACTTTTACGGCTTGGATCAAGCATTCCCATAAACGGAACTCTGCTCACAGGGTGTGCCTGCTGGAGGAAGAGAGGGGAAGCGGGTTTCCCTCCTTGCCTCTGTAGCCCTTTGGAAAGTTGTGCTGGATAACTGAGGACACAGAGAGGTGGCACTGACGGGGTTCTGGATAACTGAGGACACAGAGAGGTGGCACTGACACACGTTCAGGGGACACAAAAGGAACACCTTGGATCCAACCCTGTATGTGTGTGGATTATGGCACCACTATTCTCCAGAATTGCCTCAATCACAAGAATCTGTCTTTGTGAAGGTGTCCTAAACTTACAATCGGCATGTGCCCTACTTTACAGAGGACAGTCCTGTATTTGGAGGGCTGTCTGGTCCAAGTCCAGTTTAAAGATAGATACCTTGAAGCAGGTAGAGCAGGGAGGGCCCTTGCAGTCAGAGGCGCAGGAAGCCTCTTGGGCGTCTGGGGTGGTGTTGCCGCGCGGAGGCACCCCCTGGGGGCAGGGCATCCTGACGCATGCGTCGTGACGTCACAACGCATGCATCAGGACAGACTGCGCATGCCCGGAAACCCCGGAATTTCCGGGCATGAGCAGTGCATCCCAGCCGGCGCTGTGGTGACCGAGCGACCCGCCGAGCGAGCGCCGGCTCGTGGGGCTGCCCTGTCCGTGTTGCTTTAAAGCAGCACGGACGTGGCAGCCCCACGAGTCGGGCAGGCCGCGGGGCGGAGCAAACTCGCTCCGCGGCTTGCTTGCAGGCCGCCGAGCAGGTTTGCGAGCTGGCTGCGGGGCGAGGCTGCCTCACTCCGCGGCTTGCTTGGGGCCCGCCGGCGGGGCAGGGCTGGCCCAAGTGTCACCCCCCTCCCCTGGAACCCGGGGTGTACCGCCCCCCTCCCCTCGCGACACCACTGCTTGCAGTTGCTCACTGGACAGCAGACTGAGCAGCAGGCACACAGGCCACTTGGTCCCATAGTCTTTCTCACAATGCCTAGATTATTGTATTTCTATTTAAATTATAGCAATTCTTTCTAAATGTGCACCTACATGTATGAATTGGCACATGTACATTTTATGCAAATCGGCGCCCTCTTTCATTCTCTTTTTTGGGTGGGATGCACCTCCTCTTTTGGGGTGATGCGTAAGTGGCTACCTTGCCTGAACTTTGCACTGCTCAGGAAAGGGGGAGGGGCAGGACAAAACAATATGGTGCAATAGAAATAAAAGCACACATAAAGCAACAAAAATTAAGAACTGAACTGAGCAGCTTCCACAGCTGGAAGAATAGAAGACTTAGAAAGAAGCAATGAAATGCAAGCCACATCAAAGCTTTATAAGACGAGATATGCATAGAAAATGCAGAAGGAAATACTATTTATATCATTACAAAACTAAGAAGCTTAGCCAGGAACACGTAATGATGGAATAATTAGGGCTTCTTTGAAGAAGAAAAAATACTTTTCCATGTTGTAAAATTAACATGGAAAACTCACAGCTAATCCTACAGTTGGTTAATTAATATTAAAACAGATTTCTATACCTTGCTCTGCTACTTCCCAAAATTGGAATGATCAAGCTTCCATCTGCTCTCCTCTGGTCTTCCAGACTCTGGTTCTTGCACTACTGTTTTTGAGTGGCAACTAAGAACATCTCAGGATTTTACTAGCTTTTTCTCTATTCTTACAGGAGACCTAAGAGGAAAGTACTGCAGCCTCTATAAATCAGTGCCCGCCACAATTCCATTCTACTTATGTAAAAACACCAGGCAGGCCCCACAAATAACCCAGAGATGCATTTTAAATAAAAGCACACATTCTACTCATGTAAAAACACGCTGGTTCCCGGAATGACCGTGGGCCGGATTTAGAAGGTGATTAGGCCAGATCCTGCCTTAGTTTGCCTACCCACGTCTGAGAGTAATTCTTAAGAAATTTCTGCTTTGAATTCTCCCCAGCCCGAGTCACTTCACACACCCCTTGCATGTTTCCCATGTCCAAGACCGAAGAGGTGCTTTCTACAATATCTTCCAGATAAAACGAGACTTGAGGTGCTCATTGCTGTGCCTTGCCCAAATAGGAGCATCTTAGAGGCCCTTCAGTTTCACTTCCCTTTGACAGCTCAAACGTTCTGAGCTCTCTTGCCTCTGCACCAGGCACTGCTACCGCAGCGGGTCTCAGGGAAAGGGCATGAATGGATCGCTTTCCTGTATTCAGGGGACCTCCTGCTCCTCGCTCTGCTGAGCTGGTCCCAAGACTTCCCCCCACAGGTTCTGGCATGACAACATCCCAGGGTGAGTGGGCCTTTGTTTTCAGCTTTGAATTTCGGCAAGTTGCACTGCTTGCTCCCTGTTTCTTTGGGAAAGTTTACCTACTAGAAAGGATTACAGCACAGAGTTTTGTGTCACCCCAAAGGCTAACAAATAAACTGTAAGAACTTATGCTTGAGCTTGCACGTCCCTCTTCCCTCCCATTCCCTTTTCCTTATGTGTCATATCTTTTTCAAATGTGAGCCCGATGGCATTTCAGAACTGATTTTTGTAAGTCATGTTGAGAGCCCTTTAGGCTAAAGGGCAGGGGATAAGCTTTGGTTGACTACAGTTCCATCCCCTCAGATGCATGAAATATTATCCCGAATTGCAGGCATACGCTGTATATACACGCACCACAGTTGCGAGGGGGATTTTAAACAGTGTGATCAGAAGGAAAGGAAATGCAGAAAAGTACAGGTGGTGATTATTATGTTAATGCAATTATCACAGTCTCTACTTTTCTGCATTTCATTTCCTTCTGATCTCGCTGTTGAGAGTTCACACACATACAGCCCTGTGTATATATTATTCAGGGGTTGCTTGTGGGGGTGGATAGTGGCAGTGGAGCAAAGTGAGACAGCAATGAGGATAGGGGAGCTCTGGGTCGGCCATAACAGCTGAGTGTGATTGTACCCAGAAGGGATAAGGCCAGTGCCGGATTAAACCCTGTGAAGGCCCCTAGGCAGTTGACATTTTGGGGCCCCCACTGTAGTGGGATACCATTGAACTAAGAAAGCTTGATTGTAATTTTATTTCAAGATCAAATCAATATTATTTCGATCTTTTGTCACAGGGCCCCTAAAAGGCCCATAGGCCTACTCTGCCTATTTGGAAATCCAGCAGTGGATGAGGTCATGGCTAGATTTATAATGGTGCAAATAGAGGATTTTGAAGAGCAAAAAAGAGGACACATTTGCCGACTTCTACTTTTCATTATGGATCACTATGACAACTCTACCCATGAAAAAGAGGACATGTCCTGGAAAAAGAGGACATATGGCAACCGTAGAAATAGTGCAGTTTACCACAGCCCATGCTCTGAGCTTCCTTGGGGGTGGGGGGAGGAAGCTTCTACACCCAGTAGAAGGAAAGTTATAAAGCAAAATGTGCACCACCCTTCTGAGTGATCTCCATGAACAGCGTGGCTGCTCCTTCCTTTCAGTATTTTAAGGCAGTGATTTTTTCTGGGGGTGGTGGTGGTGCCGGGGTACGCATACCCCTGAACTTTTTGTGAATCTTTGCACTTTTGTCCATTTACTGTATTTATTTCCCCCGATTTGAACTATAAAATGGTGATTTTCTTGAGTCAAAATGAGAGTACTCCTAAACATTTCTAAAGAAAAAAAGCACTGTTTTAAGGCAATGAGTGAAGTCAGAACTGTGGTTGATGCATATGTTATTTGGGTACTAGGCTATCCCTGGGGTCCTAAAATGCTGCTGTCCCCCCACCACCGCTGCCTTTAGTGCACTTTCATTTTCTAGATCTCTGAATCTACATACAGGTAGTTTTAAAGGTCTGCTAGATTCCTCCTTTGCCATTCCTTTCTTCCTAACAACCATAACGCCTCTTTCCTTTGATTGTTTTCTCTGTTATAATGTGCTCTCTACAAGTTATTTTCTCCAAATCAACTGCACAATTAGTTGCCCGGTCATTAAGAATTCACCGTACAGTTAACTTACTATACAATAGTCTACCTGTCAACTCAGAAGTAAGTCTCTTCATGTTTAATAGGGTTAATTGCCATGTCAGAGGGTAAGGGACTACAGTTTTGGCTTTCTTGTCAAAAAGGAGTAAAAGGTTTGTGTATGTGTGTTCGGTAGAAATGAAAAAACAACTTTTTTAAAAAAACTTAAATACAGACACCCCATAATGTTTAATGTTATTTTATAAAGAGTGACAGACCCAAGTTAGGAAAGGAGCAAAAACAATGGGGAATGAGTTTCAAATATGAAACTGCACATGCTCAGAGTATTTTGGTTTTGTTTATTAAGGTTGCTGAAATGTTTTGCCGAGGGTTGTGAAACTGAACATGTCTGGAGTATAATTTTTGTAGTCCATGAAAGCTTATGTAATAATAAAATTGTTAGTCTTTAAGATACCTATAAGATGTGTTTTCTTTATTCCAGGCATTTTCTATGGGGCTGGGGAGGGGGGCTTTATTTGGGGAACTGTATCAGGGACCCCAGCTGCCTTAATCTGGCCTTGATCCTAGGGGTCATAAGAGAGGCATCACAGGACTTCCTTAGGCTGGTCCAGGTTCAGTCGTTTTCTTGCTGTCCTTCAGATTCCAGTGTCATTCCTTTAGCAATGGAGATGTCATCTTCAAGAAATACCTGTATCAGTTTCCTGAATGCTTTCTATCCCCCCCCCCCTTTTCCCTACAGGGATTTACACACTTGCTAAGCCAGCAAAACCTCCCCTGCCTCCCAAACCAGGTGAGTCAGTATGTTTCCTTTCTTCTGTTCTTCAGCCTCAGTCGTGCTTCTGCACTTGACAGGTGCGTGACGGTGTTCACAGTATGCAAAGAAGATGAGACACAGGCTTCTTCCTAGCAGTGCGGTAGATCTACGAGAGTTCTTTGCTCTTCCATAGTTTCTCTTACCAGTGATGTGGAAATATGCATTATATATGTTATATAATGCATATATAATGCAGGTAGCCTCAGTGGCTAGAGGCGCCTTTACCAGCTGCAATTGGTACAACAGCTACAGCTGTTCCTGGACCAGGAAAGTCTGGCCACAGCAGTTGGTGCATTGATTGCTTCAAGATTGGATTACTGCAGTGCACTGTGTGGAGCTTTGCTTTCCCTTGATTCTGACAGGAGTGAGACCCTGTCAGTATATAACACCCCTGCTCAGAAACCTGCAATGACTGCTGGGACAAGTTCAGACTGTGTTACTATTAGCATATAAAGCTTGGGACCAGTTTATCTGCATAATCGCTTTATATATGCTCACTTGACCACGTAGATTTGTGGAACTGGCACTGTTAGAGGTGCCACCTAATATTCATCCTGCATTTGTCCGAATTCGATCTTTATGTGTGGCAACACCCACACTTCGGAACTTCCTTGTCTATTGACGTAAGACAGGTGCCTTCACTGTACTCTCTTTGGTGTCTGCTAAAAACGCGTTGTTATTTAAAGCAAGCCTGCCCAAATATGTAGAATGCTGACATATGTTTTAATCTGCTTTTAGTTTAGTGTTGCTTTTAAATAGTGTTTGAATGTTTTAAATAATCGTTTTAAACTTATACCTTTACTTATTATTCCATTGTGTTATTCTTTTTGCAAGCTAGCTGCTTTATGTTTGCAAAAGTTTGTTTGCTTTTAAATCAAGTGCTATGTAAATTCCATTAATTAATTAATTAATTAATTAAAGTTGACCCACCTTGAGGGCCTGAACAATTTGTTGCAGGTGACTACCACTGAAGTTATTTAATACAAATGTTTTCATTTTAGGTGAACTCAGCAATTAGACTCCACTCAGGGGTAGTCTTAAAATAACCTTATTGTGTTTCTTTAGAACTGGACTTCGTTTCTATAAACATTCTAATCCCAAGTTAATGATCTTTTTACTTCTGGTGAGTTGCTGGTGCTGATGTCAGCAGCCATCACCTTCCTAAGCTAGTTGTAGTTTGCTTTGTCAGAGAAACACTTTGCTGATCAAATGCCCGTAACTTGAAGCAATGAAGCGAGCCTTGGGCACTGTTTCCCTTAGGCTGAAGAAAAGAATTGACGGTGCACTTTGTAAGTGACCACAGTAAGACTGACTTTCTGCCATATGAACTTCCAATATAATCTGCTTATCTTGTGCTTTATTGCTGCTTTGGTCCTGCATTTTGCACTTTTGGTTATATGTTATGCGCTTTGCAAAAAAAAAAAAAAAAAAAAAATCCCCCCACAAACCTAGATTCCCAGTGCCCGAAAGAAAAATTGCAGTGATCCAGTGCTTTGTACTTTAAGCAGACAATTCCTTTTCTATATTGCATTTCTCCATGTATGGCAATAAGATATAACCCCTTTTGCTTCTGTATATTCTACCACTGCTTTGATACTTTATTCTAGGAATTAGCACAGGTTGTACTTCGGGGTAAGGGAGAAGTTTGGTTTGGTTTGCCTTTAATGTGAACTAGGGCAGTGTTCTACTAACAAGTCCCATCGGCATGAGGATTTCTGCTTGGGCAACGGGATTTCCCCCCTCCCCCTGCATGCACCCCATGCCCTCCCCAAATCTGCCTCAGAAGTTTGTGGGAACTCCTCAACTGACTTAAGGGGCACAAAGGGGGAGGAGAGGGAGAGAATGTTCTGTTGCGCAATCAGAAGTCCTCGCCCTGATAGAATGTTCACCTTAGCACTGTGTTGAATTCCACCCATAATTTGCACTTCAAGAAACAGTATGTTAACTGAAAAATGTCCCTCAGCATTCACACTTCTCATTTTGGATGCAGCTAACCAGGCAAAAACCTTTTAACAAATATTATTATTATTATTAATTATTATTATTATTTATACCCCACCCATCTGGCCGGGTTTCCCCAGCCACTCTATATAGAAGTGAAAATAACATACAAAAATGCATTACAGTAGGGGAAATTGCAGGCAAAAGTGTGTATATTAGGGGAAATTCCATACATAAATGTGTATACTTTGAGAAATGTGCACTAAAACTCTGGTGAATTTTCATGAGGACTTGTTTTAAAAAAAAAAAAAAAAAAATCCACACACATAGGCTGATGTGGGAATGTGGTGAACTCAATTTAAGATTGGAAAAATGAGAAACTGAGATAAACCCAAACTGACATTTTGGGTCACCCGTTCTGATCAGCAACCCACCCGTTTTCTACTTCAGTTTCTTATGTATTGGAGTGTAATGTTTGTATTTATCTAATCACTTGGGAAGTGTGTTAGTTAGCAGAAGGGGATACCATAAGAGCCCTGCTGAATCAGACCAAAGACATGCTGACTGATCAGATGCCCATAGGAAGCCAACAAGCAGGATTTTCTCTACTGGTTATTGACCGAAATATATGCAGGAGTTCACCTTTTCTTTCTGGCCTAAGCCACATAAAGGGGCATGGAATGTCTTTGCTAAAGAAAACACATTCTTAACAGCAACAATCTAATTTGGGAGCCCCAATGCTGTGGAAAGACCTAGTTGTACAAGCAAGGCAGCCATTTGTTTGAGGCACCAGCGAAGCACCACACCAGGTAAAAATGCCGTCATGGTGAAGCCTCTGATATCATGCATCTGAATTTGACGTTGCAAGGGTTCCTGGGACAAAACTCGATTCATCCTCTGTGGGAGTCACTTAGGGCAGCGAAGAGTCTTGAGCTGGTCCTGGTCCAGTGGTTCTCAAAGGGAGAGATGGCAAGTGTGCTAGGAAGATTCAAGGACAATCAAAGAAACATGTAAACATTTCTGTGTAATATAGTATAGTATTTTATTTTTCAAAATATGGATAGATATCTGTTCAAAATGAGAGCAAATTCTATTATGTAAATCAAGCACTGCTAGGAGTTGTTTACTTTTTGGTTTCCAATGTATTTCTAATCAATAAAAAGATGGGTGTGGCATGAGCAAATGTTCTCTCTGAAAGTGTGGCCCAGAGAAAAACGTTTGAGAGCCACTGTCCTAGTCAGACTGTGCACAGCAAGAAAGCAGAATGCTGGAATTGTACCATTGCATTCAAGGGCAAGCCTTAATAAATTCAAAGCCCAGCTTTTCAGACCCACCCAATGGATTTGCCAATTTGACTCAAACAGTCTGTAAATAATTCACACAAAAAACCCGAGTCTGAGTGGCTTGTTTCCATTTTCAGAGTTAACCGTTCTTCTGTTTTTAGATTCACCCAACAGTTTTGACGATGACGACGATTATGATGATGGGGGTGTTGTGACTACAATGATTCCTGCAAGTCAGACAACACCTTTGGCAGACAGAAGAGGCATGGATGCTAAGAAAGGTGCGGAAAATACCTCAGTCTTCTAGTATTCTTTAGCATGCACTGGCCATGGTGGTAGTCTTTGCTGAAGCAAGGGCAGTTTTGTTAACCAGTAAAGCTGAAATGATTATTAGTGAGACATTCATTTCAGCTTGTGATATTTCTGAACTATGGAATTAGAAAGGCTGGAGAGATCCTGTCTCAGCAAATGAGGCATAGAGCAAGGACAGAGAGCCAGAAGTTGGTAGATTCTAGGGTTGCCATATACCCAATAGTGAAAATCCGGACAAAGTCATTGAGCTCCCCCTTCCCCCCCCTTTTTTCAGTTTCATTTTGGGGCTTTTCCCGAATTGTCCAGGCTTTCCCGGACATTTTGCTGATTCAGCAAAAATCCACCCAGACGCCATTTTTCTGAGCGATTCCCAGATGTGTCTGGGGAAACCCGGACGCATGGCAGTCCATCTGCCATCATCCCTGTTCGCAGACACACTGACTTAGTACTGATGAGTGTTGGAGTCTAAGCAATTCAGGAGGGACACAGCTTCTCCATCCCTGCCATAGAGGTTCCATGGTAACCACCAACAGAACTATCACCCACAAATGAATGGGTTTCATCTCCCTTTAGAGGCATCTCAGCTAGTGAGCATCCTTACTTCTTGTGGCGGTGAATTCCATACATTTATTCAGCATTGTCTGAAGAAGTACTTCTGTTCTTTCTCTCAGCCTTTCCTTTTACAAATCCTGGACGATTTTAAGCAAACAAAATCAAAACAGTTATTCAGAGCCTTTGTCTAATTGTGCGACCATTGTATCATGCTGCTTCCCCCCCCAAGAAGGCAGAGTTTATCTATTCTTTTTCTCCTCATTTCTGTCTTCTATTGTCAGATTCACTTAACAGTTGCTCATGAGTAAAGACCAAGTCCGTCTTGTCTTTCAACTATTTTATTGTGCAAAGTATGTACAGTGCGGAGCTATCCTAAAACATGACCACCTAGTTGCTAGCAGAATCCGGAAGTGCCCCCCTCCTGTTGCGGCGCCAACACCAGAGTCTTGGCACCCTAAAGTGCCGCCTCCTTTCTCCCCTGACCCTTCTGCGTAAAGCAGGCGCCGGAAACGGTGTCTCCCCCTCAGAGTGGGTCTGCTGAGCGGTGCTGGGTCTCTCTGCATCATCCTGGAGACCCCATCCCACTTGGCTCCTCCCTGGTAACTCCTCCTCCCCCGGGGAGGAGCTGGCAGACTCACTGGGAGACGTGTCCATCGACAACAGAGGCTGAGGCTGCCGGTACCCACTCAGTGCCGGACTGGCAGGGGAGGGCACGTCCCCGACATCTATATTAAAGATCTGTTCCCTCACACACAATTATATTGGGAGGAGGAGAGGAACCAGACACTCGGATAGACTATAGTCAATTCTAAATGTGGCTGGTGTCTAAATTCTAAATGTAGCTTATTTCACTCAACATAGGCTGCTGTTTGTCAAGCAGCTAGTGTGAAACATGAGCTCCTGGACAAATGGGGCAAAGGCTGCCCCATTAAACTGATGCCCTCTTCTTACAGTGCAGCCGTACCCTTAAACTTCACCAGCTCTCCCCCATTGAGCTGCCTTCAAGAACTGAGCTATGCCCAATATGGGATGTAGAGGGAGCCCCACCTGCTCACACAGTTTGAAACTTTAGTGAAACTTCTTAGGGTCCAAATTAGAATGTGGTCAATGCATTAAATTAACCGCAAACTCTTACAGACTCATTTTAAAATGGTTGACTATTCAGTTGAAACTGACACATTTCACAAGAGAGGAATGTATGGCTATGTCCCTCTACTAACTTGTTGAATAGTTGGTGGATTTCATCATGGTGGAATGAGGAAAAAGGGAGTGATTCTGCCTTTTTCATGCACATTAGCAGTTTTATCGACTTTGTATGTCTGTGGTGTGCTCTCTGTTTCTAATCCCAAACTCTTGAATTTGTACTGTATAGTCGTTGATGCTGGATACAGCCCAAGCTATTCAACTATCAATGCCCTTCCTTCTGATGAAGCGACAAGCAGTTCAAATCATGGTATGTATTCCAAATGGCATCTAGATCATGTGTGCACTCAACCCGTAGCCATCCTATCTTACCGCTGGGCTCAGGGGTGTAGGAAGTGGGGGGCGGGCCGCCCCAGGTTCCATCATGGAGGGGGTGACAAATTATCAAGGAACAATTACTGCCCTACTAGGGTGGTTCATAAAAAACTTTTTTTAAAAAATGCCTGCTCCAATGGTCTTATCTTACTATACTAGGGATTATATAGCTATATATGAAATTTCATGCATATCAGTTAATATCTTGACCCTCCTCCACGAAAATAGCTGTTTACTTGGCTGTTTTCCTATGTCGTGAAGGCTGAAATTTCAATTCAGTGGAGCACTTACTGTTCCCAACCCTAACCCTGCGGAAAGCCATCTAATTAGACTTTAATTTGATTTTGACATGTTTTAGGAGGTAATTTAATTATTGTTTGATTTTATATCAATGTTATGTATCTGATGTTAGCCGCCTTGAGCCCGACTTCGGCCGGGGAGGGCGGGAAATAAATAAAAGTTTATTATTACTTATTATTATTCCTTTGTAAGAAAATATGAAATAACATAAAACCATTTTTGCAGGCAAAAAACCAAACAAACAATGTGACAAGAAATTTTCCGCACCGGGTACCACCTAACCTTCCTACGCCTCTGGCTGGGCTAAATATAATTTCTTTTAACATAAAGGGCTTAGCCTTAGGGGAAATTTGCAAGTTTCAGCAGGTACCTTGGGAAAGAGCTGACATGGCTGTTCTTCAGGAGACCCACCTCCAAGCTCCTGAGATGGATTGGTTGTGAAAAGACTGGTTGGAGTGAGCATTGGGCACAGGGGGCTATGCCAGATCTAGGGCAGTAGCAATCCTCTTGCCAGAAGTAACTCACAGATGTGAATCAGAGACCCCTCATGGAGGTCCCAATATGTATATGGATGAGAATAATTATCTCTTAATTAATGGTTATACTCAAAAGGCTGAGGGTCCCTCAGGTTTGACACCATTCATGCAAAGGCCGCACAATTACAGAACACCAATATCATTTATGGGGAAGACTTCAATTAAATCCTTAATTTTATTGAGCAAGATCATATACAAAGAAGGGACTTCCCAAGCAAAGGAGGCACCATGTGTTTCCACAGATAAGTACAGCCCTAGAATGTGTGATGACTCAGCTAAATTGTGGTTCAAGATTTTATGTATATACAACTGGGTCAAGGCAAGGCTTCCCCCCCCTTACATCTGTTTTGGTTAGCTTTTGTGTAACCAAATGCACGATAGATCCCATATTAATCTCAAATCATAGCTCACATTTAACACACACATCCTCAACACCCTGGATGTGCCTCACATTGGAAAGTTAGCTCCACACCATGCAGGAAGGTGGTCTATATCTTATGGTTGGAGGTTGCAGTAACATAACTCTTGGAGCACAATAATAAACAGGCAGTAATGTCTGTTTTTGTTGTTGTCTTGTTGGTTTTTTTGTATTGTTTTATCATTGTTGATATTGGATTTGTTGGATGATTTTTGTATGTTTTAATTTAAAATCTCAATAAAGATGTATTTTTAATAAATAAATGAAAAGGCAGTAAAACTCCTCTGGGACAGGGGTGGCAAATCTTTGCCCGCCTCCCCTGCAGTGTTGTTGGACTCCAACTCTCATGAGCCCCAGCCAACATGGCCAATGGTCAGGGATAATGGGAACTGGAATCCAACAACATCTGGAGGGCCACAGATTAGCAGAACCGATGCAAGAGATTGCACCGCAAGTCCCATTCCTCCTCTCCCCCTACTTTTGCTTTGTGAGAGCATCACTGGAGGTCTTTTGGCCACCACCTCCTCCCTGCCTCACTGAAGAAGGGCCAAGGGAGCCCTTGTATTCTGGGAGAGATGGGCAGGAGAACACTGCTGCTGCAATAGCTGGAAATGTCTACATTTAGTAAAATGTTTAAACAGTATTTCCAGCTGCTGCAACAAACCACATCACTGGTCAGAGGCCCCAGTTTTTTGGGGGGGAGCCTGCCCCCAAGTCCAAAGGCCTCCCGAGGAGGCCAAGCACAGAGCTGAGCACGGCCACAAAGGAGAAGGAGGCTGGAAGCAGCTCCCAAATAATATATGAGGTGCTGGAATCTGGGGGGGAAATGGAAGTGTGGGGCTTGGGTTATCAGATGATCTAGATGCAACTTGGACTACCCTGATTGTGTTCCACCTGCAAATCAGAAGTGTACTGTGTGACACATCTTTTTATCCATAGATATATACATTTTTGCTTTGGCTTTCCTTTCCTTTTCCCTTTCAGTCCTCTACCCCACTCTACACACACACACACACACACACACACACGTAAGAGAGAAATGGGAAGGAGCTAATGAAGGGACTGCCAATAGACTAACAATAAAATGCTAATAATAATATTTTTTTTAAAAAAACCCCACATTCATTTCCTCACAAACCTGCTTATGTTTAGTTTGTGACTGGGAAAAGCTGTTTCACGAAAACATAAGAGGAGTCCTAGTGGATCAGACTAAATATCTCTTTAGTTTAGCATCCTGACTCCCACTATGGCTAAGCAGGTGGTTCTGGGAAGGTCACAAGCAGGTAACGAGTGCAACATCTCTCTCCTGTTCATGGCCCTCAGCAACCGGTATTCAAAGGCATTGCCTCCATTTTCCTTTAGCGTCAGTGGACACAGAATTGGGAATTTTGATATTATTGTAGTATCTCATCTTTGCTGATCTACGGCATAAATCTGATCTCATTAATTTAGCCACTTAACGTAAAATATGAGCATATTCTTAAGCAGCTGCTTTGGATATCCTACATCACTTCTTCCAATATTTATACAGTGTGAATTCTCACAGGTGTTTCATTGTTTACATAACTCTTTCAGTTATTAAATCTGCAATTAGGTTCACAGAGAGCAAGAAGGAAACTCCCTGAGTCACCAGACAAACCCCCACAAAACCAGACCATAATTCTGTCTCATTTACGCTGGTATAAAGAGCAATAATCTTTATAGCATTGTATAATTTTACACTGTCATGGGGTTGAGGCTTCAGCTCAGTAGAAGAACTCATATTTTGTACATGGAAAGCCCCCAGTTTCAGTCCCTGGTACCTCCAGTTACCATTTCCTGATATGTCCAGTTAGAACCACTGCCTGGTTGAGACTCTGGAGAGCTGCTGCCAGTCAGAGTAGACAGTACTGGATGAGATAGATAGCGTAACTTGATAAAAGGCAGCTTCCTAAGTTCCACACAGCACAGACTTTCTCCTTTGCAAGATCACTTAGATCCCCATGATCATAATAGGAAGGAAAAGATTCAGGATCCTCCCACCCAGTCTCAGGACCATTACCTTCCTTAGTTTTGATTGTTGGGGAGCAATTACTCCTTTGTGGGCTCTAAATTATTTCTATATGACGTATAAAATTCCCCACTTCCTCCCACCAAACTCTTGTTCCCTCTGCTTCTGATTCCCATCCATCCTCTTTTACAGTCTACATGTTCTTTCTCATACCCCCTATTTTTCTGAAACTATTACGTACTTCAATTTTCTAATGGATTGGGACTTCTACACAGTAGGTGGCAACCCTCTCCCAACAAGTGAATTGGATCTGCTACATGGAATTGTGGGGGCGGGGGGGGGGGAGAAGTTGCAGAAACCAGAGAAGAACACTGTGTACCATAATCAGCCGTAGGGCTTATGGTTACTATGCAATACCAAGTTATAGCCGGTTAAGTCATCCTGGAGGCTAATCACATTGGCCAGACATAGTATTATTTCTAGATAGCATCTTTTTACTCTTGAAGCTTACAGTAACAAATACAGTTCCTCTAATATTCATTTGCCTTGGTTGTATAAAATGTGTGTACATTCCTTTTAGATTGGCCCATCTGTCCTCAGCAGCAGCATTAACCAAGCATAAAGCAAAATGTTTTAGATGGTTTAGTACTGATTTACCCTCACCTTCAGCATTACTTTTTTAACATGAAAAGATTTAGTATTTTGAGACTTTTCTTACATAACATGTAAAAATTAAAAAATTAAAGGAGCATTGTCCAGACTAACTTATGTTGTTTCCCAATTTATGTGATTCCTTTTTCAGTTGAGGTGGCCCAACCTATGCACAGAGGTAGCTTGTCTCCCCCTGGAACTCAGAATAGAATTTGGCAACCTTGCTGTGATTGTGCACAAACACCTGCACACTCACTGTCTCACTCACACATGTTACATGATTTTGATCCCCTTTGTTATTCATTTGAAATGGGGAGGTAACCATTTGTTCCTTCTGTTTGTTTATTTTTTTTAACGTTGCAAATAAAATCATTCCACTAATCTTCACTTCTACAGCTCCTGCCAATGCTGAGTCTCCGCAAAAGAAAGACAGCAGAAGAATTCATGTTTCCATCCTTTATGTCTTGGTAGTCATCTGCTTTGTGATGTTGTCAGCGCTACTCTTCTTGGTCCTGGGGAAGTGTAAGTGATCCACTTCGGATGAAAGGAAGTCTGGATAAATCAGGAATGCGGATTGTGTTGAATCCCAACTCCCATCAGCCCCAGCCAGCATGACCAATGGTCAGGGATAGCGGAGTCCAACAATATCTGGAGGACTGTAGATTGATTCCCAATCTCTGGTGAAAATGGAATTGTCAGGAACTGCAGGGGTTAGAAATGGGGACCCATGAATCCAGGCATACTGCCCTGTATGGAAAACTATCCATGATGGATAGCTCAGCTGGTAGAGCATGAGATTCTTAATCTCAGGGTTGTGGGTTCAAATCCCACTTTGGGCTATAATTGGTTCCTGGGGTTGCATGAGTGATAATAGTCTTTTCTAACCTTTCTCCCATTGGATTTGCTCCTAGTACTGTTCCTCTCACCTGGCTCCCACTTGCGAGTGGGCTCAGCTTTGAAAGCTATTTCTAAAACACTTTTTAAAAAATCAGATTTTTGAAAATGCTTACGTTTTTTAATGAATAAAATCTGATACTATATTTCTTTATTTAGCAACATTTATATTCCGCATATCCTATCTATACCAAAGTGGTTTATAGCCCTCAAAGGCAACCCACTTAAGGAAATGTGATACTAATAAAAACACATTGCAATAAATGCACATTAAAATACAGCCATCTGTTGAGTTACCAGAACAGTTCTCAAATCCAGGCATCAGATTACTGCTCTCCAATGCACTCTCCCTTCCAAGCCACCCTGAACTGGAAGGAGCCGGTAATAAATGCGCCCCAGTGACCTAGCATCTGCCGCCTTTGCCTGAATCTGCTGCTACTGCCACTGGAAAGGTCTAAAGAACAAATCCCTTGGCCCAATTGAAGCATATTCAGCATATGGATGAGGGCCATCAGATTATATGCAAGGAGAACATGGTTCAAAGCAAGGTTTATTTTGACAGCACAACAAAAAGTAGAAAAACTACAAAAAAAGTCTAATTTTCTTTCTTCAGACTCCGGACTATCAGAGGAAATGCAAGCTCTGCACTTGAACCAATCGGAGATGCTGATGAGAGGTAAGTAGTGTGGCTCTTTAATACGTAAGGTGGAGGCTGAGATGTTCCACAATGGCCGTGCAGGGCCCCCAGCACAGGCCCCAGTCGTGCTGGACTGCAGTTGCCACTCACCGGCAGCTGATGATAACAGGTACTTGTGGCACCACCACTGACAGTCTGAACTCTAAATGCACTACTAGATCAATAGCAAAGCAGGAATGGCAGCCTATGGCCCTAACACACTGCTTTTTTATGGCTGACATTTTGATTTGTCTTTCAGTGAAAAAGGACCTGGATTATGTGCAGGAGGCACAAAAGATTATGGAAAGAACCATAAGCAACAACTTCAGTGAGCTGCAGGATGTCACAGGTGAGACATCCCTGGAAACATTATTTATCTTGATTATTTTCCTTCTGGCTTGGTCATCCTGGGGATCTAAAAACATAGGAGAAGTCCCAGGCAGTGCCATCACTAGGAATGTAGGAGAGAAGGGAGAATTCCTATTGAACCGTGTTAGCAGCAAAAGGGGAGGAGAAATCCAGTTCTGCTGCAGGCCTAGGAGGAGGGCAGTGGAGAACAGGCTGAAGCGCCAAGTGTAGCCCTTCCCCAGCCATCTCTCTTTGGCCGCACAGCACGAGGGCAGGCACTGGCAGGTCCCAGGTGAGCGGGTGGCTCTCCTCCCTGCTGGGGAAGGACTGGTGTGGGCTGGGGAAAGTTCAGGTTCCAGCTGGTGGGAGTTCCACCCTTCGCCGGCTGCGAGAAGGAGGTGTCGCCGCAGCCCTGAAGGCCCAGCCTGGGTGCAGCTCTTCTCCCCATGACTTCGGAACATGGCATCCCATCGACACGCTTAATTGCTGACTGCTGCTGTATATTCTGAAGTCCCCAAGTAGGGCACAGTGTTAACAGAGTGTTGCACTACATTTACTTTGTAGAATTCATCTGTAGCAGCAGAAATTACTCTCATCCGTGCCCCAAGGACTGGAAGACTAAAGAGAAGAACTGCTATTACATTTCAGCAGAGGCGAAAAACTGGACCGATGCTCTGTGGCAGTGCATTTATAATAGGGCTTATTTGGTCAGCATTTGGTCTGATGATGAACAGGTTAGTCTTCCTACATCATCATGATTCAGAATGCACAGACATGCCCATTTTTGTTCCTGACAGTTTCTCATTTTCCCCCAGTCTTTCAGTTTAATTCTCCACATTTTTGCATCAGTTTGTGATTTCTTTTTTAATCCCCATGAAAATTTATCAGAACTACAGATTTTTGGGTGCAATCTTCCATAATATACACATTTTAGCAAACATTTTTTTCTAACACAATGCAATTTTATATGGTCATTTTAATTAATATATGCATTTTATGTACAAATAGGATGCATTTTTATACACAATATTTCACTGGAGAACTGCAATACAAAATTCAGAGAAGTGTGAATGCTGAAATATAGCTATGTTTTGGTTCACCTTGTTTCAGGAAGTGCAAATTAAGTAGGCTCACATTACAATGCAAACGGAACCCGATTTCTTGCCCATTGCTATCGATCAGGTAGAGCACCATTCCTTGTGAGGTATTTGCCATTAGCATGGTGTTCCCTGGGTACTATTAAGAAAGAAAGCTTTTTAGAGGGAGGGAGGGAGCCACAGCAACTTTTCCTGGTAAGCTAGTTCCCTTCAAAAATGATTCTATTTTCTCCCTCCAAAAATTTGATTGCCAAAAATTGTTTCCTTAGCTTTCACTGCCTCCAAATACACCTTGAGGGCATTTTGGTACAACACTTCCCCTGCATAGTTTGACTCTACTGTGCCATTCAAAAGAAGTATTCCAGTTATAGATTAGTGGCAAGAAATACGCCCTTCCTTTCCTTAACCATATTTCATTGGAAATGTGCCCCTCTGAGTTCAGTGGCATTTAGCCTTCTACTTGCTCATTAGTGAGGAGAGGGGGGTGGCCTGAGGAGACCTCTGTAGGCTGGATTTGGATGCCTTGAGGTCTGGACCTGGATGATGCTCAGAAGCTCCACCACCCCTGCTCTAGTACTTTTTTTTAGGATTGCAGTTCAAATGTAATCTAGATTATTTTTCATCCCAGGGTTTCCTGAGAGATAACATCCACAGTGCAGGCACATACTGGCTGGGTGCATCTTACAACGAAAAGGAGGGAAAGTGGAGGTGGAAAGAAGGCGATTTGCTTATATCTACAGCGTGAGTACATTTTAAAGTATTTACATGTTAAAAATGGACCGTTTCATGATGCACATTCCCATAGGCTTCAAACCGTGTGCGCTAAAGAAATGCAAGGGGTGGAGGTAACCTTTAAGACATGACAAGGGACATCGGTTTTCAGTATAATGAAATAACCAGACTCTAGACTTGTGGTGTTGCCAGCCTTTTAGATTTTGATAACAAGATTTTAGCCAGACTTCGGGAGCTTTGTGGTGGTGTTGATGGTTCTATGCTGATAGCAATCACTCCACAACCCCTCTCCCTCTCTTTCTTTTCTAGTTTTTGGGATATAGGACAGCCGCAGATGGGTACTGAAAAGGAATGTGCTGTCATGCATCCCAATGGAACATGGGCTTCCGCTGTGTGTTCCCTTCCCTATCGATGGATTTGCAAAAGGAGACTGTTCTGCTGAGACACCTGGTGGGACAGGATTGTATACAAGTTGTGTTGCTTCCCTTCCCCTACTCCCACCCCTCCTCACCCTGGAATGCATTGCAGCTACCAAGCAGACTGATGGAAGATGACAGCTTTTATCACCGCGTGATCCTAAGCTTCCTAAAGCATTTTCATGTGTGACACATAGTCTTGCATTAGCTTATTGCGCAACAAGTGAAAGGATTGTCTGGTGTGACTAGCCAGTGTGGTGTAGTGGTTAAGAGCGGTAGACTCGTAATCTGGTGAACCGGGTTCGCGTCTCCGCTCCTCCACATGCAGCTGCTGGGTGACCTTGGGCTAGTCACACTTCTTTGAAGTCTCTCAGCCCCACTCACCTCACAGAGTGTTTGTTGTGGGGGGGGGGGAGGGAAAGGAGAATGTTAGCCGCTTTGAGACTCCTTCGGGTAGTGATAAAGTGGGATATCAAATCCAAACTCCTCATATGGAATCTGAGTGATTGTGCCACACACTGCCGCCCGCATTCCCAGAAGGCCTCACAACCATCCCTGCCAAACATGGGAGGAGGGGAGAAATCAGCCACCCTGAGACTGTGGGAATCAGAAATGCAGCGTAAGTGTGCTTGACTCTCCCAGCTAAGCAGGTGGCAAACACACCTTTGCAACCTGTTCACATCTCAGGCACTTTATTAACTTTCCCCAGCCAGAGGATGAGGAGGAAGCAATAGTGGGGTGAGAAGGGAGGCTGTCTAGTGAACAGGGAGGTGTGAGAATGATGAGCTTGCAGAAGCATTCAACCTCCACTGTATTAAGACAGAAGGGGCAAGGAGGCTGTGCTGTGTTAGGTGCTATAGGTTCACTATTCTTTCATATGGCAACATACAAGGAGGATATACCGTATATACTCGTGTATAAGCCGACTTTCCCAGCACATTTTTTTATGCTGAAAAAGGCCCCCTCGGCTTATACTCAAGTGAGGGTTTGCTGCCGCCGCTCTGCCGAGCGCTGCTCCTGTGCCTGCCCTTCCGAGCGGCAGAGGCTGTTGTCGGTGGTGGAGGAGGAACAAGCAGCCCGAAAGCAACCCTTTCTGGCTGCTTGTTCTTCCTCCGCCGCTGCCGCCACCAGCCTCTGCCTCTCGGCAGCACCCTAGGTAGGCAGGGGGACAGGAGGGGCTGGGGGAAAGAGAAGCCCCCTCTGCCATGTGCGCATGGTAATTTTATTGGTATCTATTTTTATTTTTGAAATTTACCAGTAGCTGCTGCATTTCCCACCCTAGGCTTATACTCGAGTCAATAAGTTTTCCCAGTTTTTTGTGGTAAAATTAGGTGCCTCGGTTTATGCTCGAGTATATATGGTATTCTTTTTAGAGCAGGGGTGGGGAACCATTTTTAGCTGGAGGGCCAGGTCACATTGCAGCCAACCCCCCCTCCCCCATTTGACACGAGGGCTGGGCTGATAATCTGTCATTCACCTGATGTCATATGACATCAAGTGGATCTGAGCCAGGCTGAAAGCAGCATGGCTTGCATTTGGCAGCAAATGTAAAGAATGCCAAATGCAAGCCACACTTGCAAAGGGAACTACAGGGAGCCTTGCTTGGAATGCAATCCTGGCTGTTCTTTTGCAAGTGTGGCTTCCACATGGTACTGTTTAAATCTGGCACCAAATGCAATGGTCACTGATTCTGGCAGACATCAGATGCACCTGAGCGAATCTGATCATGTATTCTAAGGCTCCTGATTGTTCCTTTGCAGCCATGGCTTTACCTGTCCTGTGCCTGACATCATATGACTTCAGACAAGTGGGCACGGCCCAGGGAAAGCTCAGAGGTCTGGCTTGACTCATGGGATGGAGGGTTCCCATCTGTATGTTAGAGGAACTACAAATAGAAGCAAAGTGTGTGTGACATTTTGTTGAGTTAAGCACACGTATCAATCTTGCCTCTGCACAGCCACGTGATATAGCCATTGCTGGTATTTTTAGGAGAGAAAAGGCAAGTTTTTACTTTTGCAAACCACTTAACTCTTTGCATAGTCCTCAGTGGCAAATCTGCAATACAATACTGTGATTGCCTCACAATCAGGCTTTGCTCAGTTTTATTTCATTTATTTTTGTGTGTGCATTTTTTCTGCAACTACTTTCTTCTAAATGGCATAATTTGGCAGTTCGCTTTTTACAGTTTTGTACTGAACCTTTTGTTTTTCACTGAATAAAAATTCTCACTGTGATCATCGATGACTTGTTTCGAGGAATGCTCTTAATTTTCTTAATCTAATTAAAGATAACCATGTACTAATTGTGCTATCCAATCCAGAGCTCAAGGCAGCAACCCTTTACCTACTCACCTGGGAGTGAGCCCCAGTGAATTCCATGAAGGAGTAAGCCCCAGTGTATAGAAGTGCACCGTTGGTCACAAAGAGGACAACGCCTTTGGCTTACCACTGTGACTGAGGGACATGAGCCCTGTCCTCAGATTTCTATTCTAAAACCCTGTGGAACATAGTGCAATGGTGGGAACTGCAACACTCAATGCCTCATTTCTGAACGTGTTTCAACTAATTGTGTTGGATTAAAAAAAACCACCAATGAGGCAGAAAGACAGGCAAGCATATGTTTGTCAATCGTATCCTTGATCCCTGGGTTGTAAATCCTATTGAATTCCTCCCTTCCTCTTTCTTTGGATGCTGTGCACTTACCCTTTGTAGCGCTGAGTGGAGAGGTGAATTTGTTTAAAGGCAAACACAGCCCTGGTCTCTTCCTCACTATGCAGGCACAGGGTTATTACATGGCACAGCTAACAGTGGTGAAGCATCACGTTACTACCACAACTTCAGTTTAGAGCAATCCTAATTTGCAAGCATAAACATTAGAATAGTGGCTGTACACAAAAGGTGGCCCATGGATAATGTTTGGGTGTTGGGGCAGTTTAGGCACAATGTTTTATATAACAATGAAACATGTTGAAAACAATGAAGCTGCACCGCTGTCAGAAAATGTAGTAATGCTGCCATCTAGCTGCTGTTTTTTTAAAAAAAAAATCAAAGATTCCCAATCCAGGTACAGTACTGTATTACTTTATTATTATTATTATTATTATTATTATTATTATTATTATTATTATTATTATTATTATTATTATTTGTTGTTGTTGTTGTTGTTGTTGTTGTTGTTGTTGTTGTTGTTGTTGTTTACACTTAAATAGTGGGGGATATCCACAAATAGTAGTGGCTTGCCAACATGCAGAAACCACTCTCTGTTATGGTGATATTCCAAATGGTTATGATAGAACTAGCTGGATAATGTCAATAATGTTTTTTTCCTTCCACCCCACACCCTCAAACTGGGCTTCTGTTCTCACTGACATTTGGGTACCAGACCAGAATCTGGACAGAATTTAGACCTGGAAGAAAATCCAGCTCAGGACATATCTAGCCTGCCTTCTTTTCAAGTGAGGGCATTATGCTCAACCCCCTAGCAATATGGACCCAAACCAGAACTTGCCATGGAAGTTTGATTGAGCACATCTTTCACCCTCATCAGTTGCCAACTCCCCTTCTTGATAACAATCACCCAGGATTGTAAATCAGAGATCTAGTCTATATCTTTAGATTCACCATTGTAATGGAAGACAAGGCAGCCCCAATTTATCCTGCTCGTTCCTTCTCGGGTCCTGCCATCTTTATCATACCTCATATGGAAGCTGTTTCATACCATCTTGGTAGTATCCATCTTGATAGTATCATCTTCTCTAAGGCAAAGGTTATTTCCCATCCTCTGCGACCTGATTTTGTCTAAACCAAAGAGCCTAGGGCTTGCCGATCGGAAGGTCGGTGGTTTGAATCCCTGCGACGGGGTGAGCTCCTGTTGCTTGGTCCCTGCTCCTGCCCACCTAGCAGTTCAAAAGCACATCAAAGTGCAAGTAGATAAATAGGTACCGCTCCAGTGGGAAGGTAAACGGCGTTTCCGTGCACTGCTCTGGTTCGCCAGAAGCAGCTTAGTCATGCTGGCCACATGACCCGGAAGCTGTACGCTGGCTCCCTCGGCCAGTAAAGCGAGATGAGTGCCGCAACCCCAGAGTCGTTCACTACTGGACCTAATGGTCAGGGGTCCCTTTACCTTTACTACAATATTGCCTACTCTGACTGGCAGCAGCTCTTCTTGGGCCATGCATTTCACTTCCCCTGCCACCCCACACTGATCCTTTTTCAAGTGGAGATGTGGGGTCTTCTGTATGTCAAGCATGCCCTCTGCCATTGACCTATAGTACTTCCCCCTGCATTGGGGAAATGAAGAGACTGGATTGCAACCTAGCAACAATATTGCCATCATTATGTGCCTTTTACTAGTTGCTGCCTATGCTTGGGAATTATCCCCTTCAGCCTTCATTAAGCTACTTTGCTCTGCTTCGAGTTATTCTTCCAGTCCCTCTTTATATACAAAGACTTTTCTGCATCATCCTATCATCATCCTAAATTACCTGCTCCTCCACTAACATTTTACTCCCCACAACTATGCATTGTAAAGTCCTGGGCTCCCCTCACCCCACCACTTCCTTTCCTTGTGCATCTACTGTAGATTGAAGAGCAGGTCTGTGCAGAGACAGTCTGCTGCTTCTGTGTCCTGCTTAGCATCCAGCTCCCTGCTGGCAATCTATAAAATGTTTAGCAGTGGTAGTGCTAATGATACAGTGGGTAATTTTACTGTCAGTGTAGTTGTGCATAGTGAGGGGTAGTAGGCACTACCTTGAGAGGTGGGTGGGAAGAAAAACCAGAGGGATAATCAGAATCTGAGAACAGGAGGGGAGAGGGGAAAAGAGAGAGAATAGGGAGGGATAGCGGAAGAGACAGGCACGCACGTGATGCATGGCACTGGCTATGGGAGTCTACAGAGCATGCCTGGATGGGGTGGTCTTATTTACAACTTCATGGAAAGCAATTTTTGCACCAATATCTGTAATGTTTATTTAGACAAAGTGCATTTCCCTGGAACAAAAAAAAAAAAAAAAAAAAGGAGACTGGTTTAGATTCAGCTTTTATTTTTTTTGCCCCAATTGGTGCATTGAGCAGTGGGCATTTGCAAAACAGGTGGAGCTGTGCATTTCTTTCTGACTAACGTTACTTTCTGCAGCAGCTGAAGATTCTACTGCTTCCTCAGGGGATGGGTTAACCTGACCCAAACATGTTTCTTTATAATGCGAGCATGAGTTTATATCTCAGCAAAGGGGACAAATACAGCTCCATTTCTTGGTGCTTGTGAAGGGTGCTCATTGAGCCTTGTTCAGTGTTGCTGCTTACCCAAGCAGGGCTGCCTGGCAGACAGAACCTTGTTCCAGGCAGCAAAACAGGCCTGTCTGCAACCCAGGCCAAAGGATGATTGGGGGCACTTTGTTTGCTTCACGGCCCAACTCAGAAGATGAGCAGTAACAAGCTATTGACTGACTTTACATTGCCTCATAAAGCTCCTTAGTGAGGGTGAACTATGTTTTTAAACCTAATTGAGAGCATATATACAGCAGTGGTTGCTTAAAGGTGGCATTTGAGCTCACCCCAAGCATCTACAACTGGTGTGTGTATTGGGGAAAGAGGGTAACAAACAATTTTCCTAATCTGTCCTCATTGTTTCGCTCCATCCCCTGCTGCACATAGAGGAGGAGAGGGAAGCCAAGTGGAATTGGAGTGGGGAAGGTAAAGGAAATGGACACTTACTTCAACAATCACACACATCAGAGAGAGGGCAATTAATAACTCCACCTCCCAACTCAGTTGGCAGCGGCATAGCAAAGGGCACAATTACCTGTCCTCTAACTGGAACGACCACCTGGAATTTCCAGCTGCTCCCTCGCAGGTCAGGGTGCACCACCAAGACTGCATCACCAAGAAGAGACTCCCAACTGGCCACTCAGCACCAGTTCAGTGAGTTTCAGTGGGATCCTCCTATTCACCCAGCTAAGGCTGCTTCAGGAGCAGAATGTGTGCCGCCCACTGTTCCTTCCTCCCTTTCCCCGTCCTCTTGGGATCACGAGGCAAGGCTTTGCCAGTTCTCTGGAAGCTGTGGAAATAAGTTCCTGTTCAGCCTCTCTGCCATCTGCCTATGAATATATGGCATTGGCAACAGTTAGTTAAAGAAAGAGAGGAAAAAGAAGAAGCTAAGGCAGACCAGGGTTGCCCAATCCCGTCACTTGACAGAATTGATTTCCATTTCTGTTGCCCTTCTTCCTAAGGATCAGGGCCAAAATTATTCTGAGATAGCAAAGACGACTAATGTCAAGATATATATGTATACTGCAGTGTGGCTCATTCCCAGGTAAGTGGGTACAGAATTGCAGCTTTACTTATCCTGTAAATAAACCAAGCCCCTAAACAAGAAGGGTGATTGCATTAGAACAATCAATCAATCAATCAATTTCAGCACACCTTTGAGTTATTCTCTGTCTTCCTTTTTGTACTCATGAACTCCTTTCTTTCATTCACCAGCTACAGCTTTAACTGAACAGACACTACAGAGTTCTTTTTAGAAACACGGCTTAGGAAAGCTCTCTGATACATATTACCCCCATTGGTTATTGTTTTGTTGTCCCCATGCAAACTAATGGGCCAAAGCAGTCCCATTAGCCTGCATTGGGACAGGAGGCAAGGAAACAGGGTAGTGCTCCCCCCCCCCACTAAGCATTTGGATTTGGGGCACTTGGGAAAGAAAGCTCAGGGGTTGGATAACCTGAGTCTGGTTTTAACCAGCGTCTTTCAAACCCCTGGATTAAAATGAGAGACAGGCTGAAATGAGCTCTCATGCCACCCCTACTGTACAACAGACTGAAGAAAACAATACCCATCACAGCAGTTTCAGATAGAGTCTCCAGAATATGGAGATTACTTAGACCAGAGCTGCTGAGAGAGAGGGAGGTGGGAGAGGCAGCTAAAAAGAAAGAAAAATGTAAAGCAAAAATACAGCTGAAGAGATACTCAAGAATAAGGAGCTGGAAAAGAACAAGGGTTATCAATCTGAAATTAATTCAGCCAGTAATGACAGTGCAGACATTACTTCTCATGTGATGGATCCTCCCAGCTACTTGGGCTGTAGCAACTGGCCATAACAGAAGTGACAGATGGTGGAGACAATTTCCTTGCCTAGCAAAGGGAACAGTATCCGTTACATTTAACATGCTCTTTATTTTTAACAGAACTATTACTAAAGTGGTTCTATGACTTTGGGGTGGGGGTGGGAGACAAATGGGAATCTTGTGCTACCACAGGAACGAGAAGATGAGACTGTACCATATAACTAAGTTATAACCATTTTCTTTTCTACTAAAGCAGACTGGCTTGGTGATAATTTAAGGCAGTGATTCTGGACAGCCTTCTGGAGGTGTGTGGTTTTTTCCATTGGAATACTGGGGATAAGCTATACATTATACACAGTCCTGAGCCTGATATTGTTTTCCCCATTTGCTTCAACACAATGGCTTCAGGTTGGAGCAGAGGACCAGCAAGGGAGAAAGGAGCTGCTTAGCCATTCCTTTTGCTAGCTATCCACTCAAAATTCTTCCAAAGCAGCACGGGGGATGAAAATCGGCAAAAATAATAGCAGTAGTTTGGCCCTTAAATATGGATGCAGAACCTGGATTCATATCCTAGCACAGCCATACATCCACTTACACACTCACTACATTTGTTACGAAGTCTCTTCCGCCCTCCCCCACTCTCTCAAAATGCGAACAATTGTGGTCTGCCTTGCAGCAGTCTTGTTGTGAGGACAAACAAGACAATGGTTGTAAAAAGGCACAGCATGTGGGTTAAAATAACCAAGAGTCTTTTGGCATCTTAAAAACTTAATAAATGTATTAAGGCATAATCTTTTGTGGGTTAGAGTCCGCTTCATCAAATGAATCAAGTGTTTTATTATGTTGGCAGGTATATAGACCCATGATTGTTGGAGGTGGGTGGGGGACCATGGTAATGTCTGCCTGCTGGGTAGGGCAAAGCCTGGAAATGCTTTTATGAGCTTTTAAAACCATCAGTGTCTGAAAAGAAATGAGACATGGCATTTGGAATAAAATGCTATGTGCAAAGAGCAACAGCAGTAGCAGGGCAGGATTTTGAAAATGAGCCTGCCTCACCTATGTTGAAGGTAGTTGGGTAGCGGGGGGGGGGTAAGGATAAGGCTAAGGAGCTCAGAGTTAAGAAAATAGACTGAAAACTTGGTGAATTTTTAGTCTGGGAGGTGTTGCAGGGGGAAGAGGCTCAGAGCCACTGAGATACATTACAAAGTAGAGCTCTGTCCATGGTGCTCAACTGTTTAGGACTGCACAAACCACTGGACCAAGAAGCTAATTCTGAACATGGTTGGTACTGAACGTTGCAGGGCTAAGATCAAGAAGTTCGTATCCACAAAATAACAGACATGGAGAGATCTCCAAGCTAAAATTGTAAATTTCTTCTGTTCACTTTTCATGAATTTTCACTGCAAAACTCATGTGGATATTCCTTTTTCTTAGTCATGTTATTTTCCTGCATCTATTCCTTAACATGCACTCCTCTGAGGATTAAAAAAACATTACGTTGAAATTGGTGTGCGACAGCTAGAGGGCCAACAGTTTTATTCTGTAGTGCACCCAATATACTGAAGTTGTATTGCAATGAATATCCCAATTGATTAGACTGCTAATTTACCCATCTTTAATACACACATACAACTACTAATCTACAAAGCATTCAGAAGCACCATTTATGGAAGAGAAAGGGTTCTCCTCATATCTGGTGTTTTGGAGTATACACGATTACAAGAGCATCCATATTAAAAAGCATATTAAACATTCAATAAACAGGACTGGTTTTCAGTCACTTCATAAATTGAGGCCCTCGTTCTAAACTCAAGACACACATTTATTGCCCTAATTTGATTAAAAATATGACCAAATTTGTGGTGGTTGTGGGGGTTTTTAATTTCCAGGGGTCAGACTTATGTTGGTCAGGGTACCATATCTGGCCCCCTTCTTAATTTACTCGAATCCTGCTCTGAAGCTGGGGACTGAAAACAGCAGCCATTAAAAAATGCTTCTCTCATACTGAATTATATAATGGAGATTGCTTGGGCTGATATTTTTTGCCCAAGGCCCGTTTCCTTTTCTTCAGAGCTAGTGAATGTCCGAAAAAACTGAGTCCCCAGGCATGTGGCGGTCTTGACTACGAATGCTCTCAAAATACTCTCACTCTTTTTTGGGGGGGGGGAGTTAATTCTGAACGTATCCAGACCCTTGTTATGAATCGTCTCTCTTTCCTAGCCACACCAAAAATAACATAAAATGCCCCCTTGAAAAGGAACAAACTTCAAACTACCACCTGATCACTGCCCTTGCGCTCGACGGCTCCCCGATTTCCACTGCAAGGAGTTCCGCGGGTTAGCCTCGCCTCCGCAGCGCAACAAGTCGCTCCTCCCTCACCCTCTCATCTCAGTGGCGGGAGTGTCACAGATGGATCCACCGGAAGCGTCATATCGCTATTTCGATCTATACACACACACACACGCACTTCTGACGACCCCCGCCCCGCCGCCACCCTTCCATAAAACGAAAATAATCACCTCCCCGCTCCCTCTTACGGCAGACGGCACCTGCGTGTCACAGAGGAGCCCCGGGACTCCGCAGGAAAACCCAGCTCCCGCCACGCAGCACCGTGGGTTTTTGGGTGGGTAATTTATTGATTTACATATTTGATTTGATTTTAACTTTGCCCGTTCCTCGCTGGGCGTGCAGAGAAACAGCCAGGCACCGAGAGGGTTGCCTTGCCTGCCTGCCTGCCTGCCCTCCCCAGCTGCTGAGGGTGCCGCTTCCCCTCTTCCCTCCCTCGGTGGGTCCAGCCCCGCCTGGGGCCCCGCCAGCTGCAGCGAGTGTAATTACCGTTTTGGGTTTGTTGTCGGCATAAATAATTGAAGGCGGGCTCCTCCCGTCAGGGTTCCTTCTTTCGTTCTTTTTTTAAATAATTATTTCGTGAAGAGCCACGTGCGAGGAGGAGGAGGAGGGGGGAGCGGGAAAGCGGATGAGGAGCGGGAGGCGAAGCGGCGGGAAAGCGGGGCGGGGGAGGGCGACCCGGGTTGGCCCCCCGAACCCTTTCCCGCCTCGGCAAGCGAGAGAGGCGAGCTGACTGGGCGGCTGCTGAGCGGTGGTCGCCATGTGGGAGCCTTAATTGCAGCAGGCGCCCTCCTCCCTCCCTCGCGTGTCTGCCCAGAAAAGGGGGTGGGCTGCGGGTGTCCCTCCACCCCCATTCCCGCCTCCTTCCACTTCGGAGCCCTCCTGGGAGCTGCTCCGTCCCTCCTCCCTCCCTCCCTCAGTCCCTCCTCCTCCTCTTGCTCTCTGTCTCTCCTTTCCTCCCTCCCTCCCTCCTCCATGCTGGTTCAATGCCAGAGCGGCGTCTAGGGGACCACCATGCCCTGAGGCTGGCTCCCGGCTGCGCCCCCACCAGCCACCCTTCCTCCTTCCCACCCCCCTTACCTTGCCCCCCTCCTGGCCCCCTCCGGGCAACGGCGGACTAGGATGTGCCGTCGAGGTGCCTGGGCAGCAGGACACTTGGCAGCCAGCGATGCCAGGCACAGCTGGCAGCGTTAACTCTTCGCTAGCTGCCGGCAGGGATCTCTGAGGAGATACAGGTGAGTGTGTGGCTGGCAAACCCCGCTGCCTCGGCGCGGGGCTGGGGAAGGATTCCCCGCGGCAGAATCCATTCGCCATTCTCGGCTTCTAGGGCACGAAGGCGGACGGGCAGTTAGGCAACCCCCCCTCCCGCCACCCCATCCTCTGCATTGAACACGGTGAGGGGCAGGCAGCACCCCATCGCTGTATATGTGGGGACAGCGTCTGGGATGCTGGGAAGAGTTCTGGGCTGGAGACTCTTAATTTAAATGCTTGCAACGGGCTGGGGGAAAGAAGAGCAGCGAGGTGCAATGATTTCCTCATCTTCCTGGGTCTCATTCATTCATCCCAAGGCAGCCTTGGATCAAGCCTCTCTACCCTCATTGCTCTCCAGTACAGTATCTGTTTTTAATACCGTATGTTGCTCTCTCCTCTGCTAGGTACATTTCCATCTTGCATTGCAAGCAGTAACTCCTGTTCTCCCCTAGGTGGGCATCTTGCTTAGCACTGGGAGGGATGCATCTGCTCAGACTAGGCTAGGATGGAGGCATAAAAACATGGGGAGCCCCCCACCCCACTCAGCTTTCTAAGCCTCCTGTGATATTGTTCCCCACCCCACTCTCTTGTGTGTATGTGGTGCATATGTGCATTATTCAGCATCAAACAAGGAAGCGGGCGGAAATGCCAGGCTCCTGGGGTGTCTCCTGAATCTGTATTCCCTTTCTCCCTAAAGTTAGAAAGTAAGTCAGGTCACCTTCTCTTTATTGCTTGGCTCCTGCTAACTTGGTGGCTGCCTGACTTTCAAGGAACCCTATGCAGGCGGACGGAGATGGTGAGGTTGTGGATTATTTTTGTCTCACCGTCTGCTCCAAGGAACAGATGCTTCCAGCAGGGATGGTGCATGCCATTTCCAACTGCCCCTTAGGTCCCTGGCTTCTGCTTTAACAAGAACAGCCGGAGCTCAGGGCCAGGGAACTGCCAGCTCCAGAGTCTGCAGCTTGGTAGATTGCTTTGACCCTTGACACTGGGTGATGGACTGATGTCTATAAAGGCAGCAGCTAGAGGCATCTTGATATAGATCAGGGTCAGATATGGCCTGGGGAGTAAGAAGAATCCTGTGTGAGAGATGGGCAGGATGCCTTCTGCACTATTGTTTTTCTCTTCTATGCGGTGCTTTTCTTGTACAGTACATGGGACCTAGAATTACAAATATTCTACCCGTCCCCGAAGAGCTATCTCTTCCTAACACGGGACATTGCCTTTATACCAAATCATACCATTGGCCCATCTAGCCAATGATTGTTAACACTTACTAGCAGCAGCTATCCAGGGTTTCAGGCAGAGTCTTTCCCAGCTGTACCTGGTGATGCTGTGGATTGAACCTGTTCTTTGACATCCACCCCCCCCCCAATCCCAGGGCTCTTAAGACAGCCCAGTATTGGTAAACAACCTGGTGAAGTTACCTAAGCTGGAAGTGTCCATAACAGATTCACATCCTAGCAGTTCGAAAGCACGCCCGTGCAAGTAGATAAATAGGTACCACTGTGGCGGGAAGGTAAATAGCATTTCTGTGTGCTCCGGTTTCTGTCACGGTATTCCGTTGCACCAGAAGCGGTTTAGTCATGCTGGCCACAAGACCCGGAAAGCTGTCTGTGGACAAACGCTGGCTCCCTCAGCCTGAAAGCGAGATGAGAGCTGCAACCCCATAGTTGCCTTTGACTGGACTTAACCGTCTAGGGGTCCTTTACCTTTACCTTTTACCTATAACAGATTCACAATAGGCTGTTGTGATATATTGGTGTGAACAGCAGTACATGGGCTGGAACTGGTCTTCATCTTCTTCAGCCTTTTGATTGGAGTTCTAGCTAGGTCCTGAGGGCAGTGGACTGAATTCAACTCTTGTCTGTCATCAACACCTGTAGTGAATCACTTGGGGTGTGTGACGTTCGTTCTTTGAATGTACCATGGGGAAAATATTCCATCTCACTAGATACTATAAAAAGCAGTATTGTAAATATAAGGCAGCCTGAAAGATACGAGACACCAGATCTTAACCATGCTGCTGTGATAAGCCATTTGCTTATTTCACTGTCTTCCCTCCTCTTAGCTGTATAGAGAATCTTTGAGGTTCTTACTTCAGGATAAAATGCAGGCTGCTATAAGGAATAAAGATTTTTCATACAGAGAATGGCTGAGATGGCAATCATGTGCACTCTTATTAGGTAGCAAGTCCTACTGGATGCTTTGGGACCTACTTCTGAGGGGGGGGGGGAATCATCGAATAAATTTGTATGAATGTGGGCTGTGAAGTTCCCGGTTCAAATATTGCCTCAGCCACAAACTTGGGAGTTGGCATTAGGCAAGCCACTAGTCTGCATTTGACAAGGCTTGGTAGCCAGCTGTGACTAGTTTGCAAGACACGTTGGCTCACATTTATTCCTGTTTAGATTCCATATCAACAGTCAGATGGTGTACCTTCTGCTGCTGCTCATCCAGTGATTATTAATTCTTTTTAGCTTGTGCAACCTGAGGATGCAGGCATTATTTTTGGATCAGTGAGGTTGTCTTAATGTGTGTTTAAGCCATACCCATTATTGACTTATAAACACAGTCAGAGAGGGGTTGGCTAATTGGGTGGTGGGTCTTTATGAGAAGGTTCTATTCCATCCTAGCAATAGTTTGGCCTCTGTTAAATAAAAAAAAAGGCAATCTTAGCTGTTCAGAACAGTGGAATCAACTTGATTCAATCCAACTGTCAGAGCTAGAGCTGAACACTCCTATTTTGGGTAAAGGACCTGAGTAATAGAATTCCTGCATGAAGATGATTATCTGGATCCATTGCAGGCCTGGTTTTGGTTCAGAAACAGCATTGGCTGTCCTAAGTAGATGATCTTTGCATAGAGGTAGACATTCATAGGTGTCTGCAGGATTTTTTTGGGGGTGGGGTGGGGTAAAAGTTGATTTCCCCTGGAACTTTTAGCAGCTTTTAGTCCCCTTGACTATGGTACCCTCCTGGACTTCCTTGCTAGGTTCTTCCTTGCAAGAAAGGCTGCAGTTCTTCCTTGCAAGAAAGTGGTGCTGAGGAACTCACGCTCATCCTTTTGATCTATGGGGTCCTGCAGGGTTCAGTCTTCTCTCCTGTGCTCTTAAATATATACAGGAGAGAGAGAGAGACCATCTGGGATTGAGTGGATCTTCATAAGGCTACCAATGGCTACTACTATGCTCTGCCTCCACAGTCGGAAGCAGTGTGGTTCTGAATACCAGTTGCTGGAAACCCCAGGAGAGGAGAGTCCTCTTGTGCTCGGGTCCTCCTTGTAGGTTTCCCAGAGGCTTCTGGTGGACTGCTGTGAGAACAGGATGCTGGACTAGATGAGACATTGGCCTGATCCAGCACACTGTTTTTGAGTGCATCAGTGGACTGATGATATGCAGCTCTTTATCTCCTCGCCATCTGATTCTAGGGAGGCCAATGAGATTCTGCTATTTGTCAGGAGGCCAACCAGTTCAGGGATTGCCCTCTGGATGCAGTCGCACTCCTCTTGAAAGAACTTGGGAGCACTCTTGGGCCCAGCCTTGGTATTAGATGCTCGTGTCAGCTGTGACCAGGATGACTGTTCAGGGGGAGGTTTTAAAGCCGAATGCACAAGCTGAATGCTCAGTAGGAGAGGAGGCTTATCCCATTCCCTGTGCTCTCTTGGGTGAGTTTTTTTTTCTTTTTCTATGTCAAAAGGTGAGAGGAAATTGGTCCACACCTTACTTTCAATACTGTCAAGGCTTTTAATTGTTAACTAACATCTTGTTCCTGGTGAAAGGGCTTTCTTCATTTGGAGGTGTGTGCTTTTTGTCTAGTTTTTGTTTTTTGTTTGTGGGGGAGAGAATTCCCTATTGTTCAGTCAGGGGTAGTGATTACTAGGAATGATACCCAGTGCATGCAGTAGGTAGACTGTTGGGCCTGAATATTGGAAGCCCATTTTCATATCCATATTTGACCATGCGGTTGTATTGATTCAAGTCATTCTCTCGGCTGAACTGTTATGTAGGTAAACCTCCACTCTGAGGTCCCTGAAGCAACTAAAAAAATATAGCTATCACAACAACTTATTACCTCACCTTTAGAATTCAGTGTAGTCTGGAGAGTGTAGGACTTGGGATCTAGAACAGCTTCAGAAAGGTGGAAAGGAGAAGGAATATTATTCGTATATGATTTCCTGAATATGCCTTTCAGAAAGGAAGAGATTCAGAAACTTTGAGATGTTTTGAGGGGAAGCTAGAGAACAGGGTTCTGAAGTTCTGTCCTTAAGTGTAGAATGAAGAATGGTGCGTGAGGCAGTCCTAACCCCACCAACCTAGGAGTGAGCTCCATTGAATTCAATGGAACTTCTGAGTAACCATGGTTAAGAATGCAGCCCAAGATAGACCATGCTGGTTGAGGACTAGTACTGTTTGATGCATAACTTAGTGTCAGCTGTGTGCCAGGTTCTACACACAGCACAATTAGTTCCTAAAAGACATGGCCAAGGAACAGCAGAGAGCTTGTTAAAGGTGTGGTAAGGATGCAATAGGGGAGATAAGTCTAATACAGCATGCAGAAAAGTGAACCTGGAGGGAAAGTTTTAATGATGAAGCAGTGGGTTTGGTGGAAGAGAGAAATACAATTTGTTGGCCAGAGAGGAAAGAAACAGAAGCTAATAAAATGCAGCACGTCAGACCTTGCTTTTCCCTTTGCTTTGTATTCCATTGAAGACTTATTTGTACCTCAGTCAGTTCCTCACTTTCCTTTGAGAGGGAAGAGACATTGTGTGCAAAGGGCTGTCAGTTTATGGCTGTGGACTCACAGACCATCATTACTTTCTATAGAGAATATTGACTGTGAAGCGAGATAACAGGGTTCTGGGGGAACCCCAGCAGGAAATGTTTTGGCACAGCTGCCAGAGGGATCCAGGTGTTAATGGGATGATAGGCAGGAAAGAAATTCAAATCATTTGCTTCCTGGGGCAGCTCTTCTGGGACTTCAAGAAGTGTGGGGACAACTACCGGTAGCTGCCCCATAATGATTAAAGCACAGGGTGCTTTTCTACAGCTTTACTCTCTCTGAATCCTTGCAATAGGAAGGGTCTGGAGTCTACAGTAGGAAGGGGACCGTTCTGGTTTTTCCATTTATAATGGGATGATGATCTGCCCCTGCAACATCTGTCTCATTTCCATTCTAGTTATTGGAAGACACGTTTGTGTTGGGCAGACTGACGCTAAAGCAGCTGGGTGATGCTGTACCTTTTGCTTAGATGAGTTGATACTGGTCCCAATGAGTGTCTAGCAGCGTGGCCTTCCCCCCATCTAAACTCTCTTAGATTAGGGAACACCTAAAATGCAGCCTGCATATATTTCTACATTAACAGAACTGTACTCCAGTTCTATGTGTTGCAGCTGCTGCTTCTGCTATAGAGGTTCAAATCCAGTGTATGAGCGACATCAATAAGGCTGGTAGTCTGAGGAAGCAGCACTTTGCAAAGGGGAGGGACAGGACTTTTCATGCGCCAGCAAGTGGAAGGAACTTTCCATTCAAAGCAGAAACTTAGTGCATATGTGTTAGGACAAGGTACCATAATAGAGTCTGACCAAACTGTGGGAGGCAGTGGAAGACAGAAGTGCCTGGCATGCTCTGGTCCATGGGGTCACGAAGAGTCGGACACGTCTAAACGACTAAACAACAACAACAACAACAACCATAATAGAAATACACTTTCATTGGCACATCTGTTCGAAATGCTAAAAGGTACCCAGCCTCACTTTAAAAGACAGCTTGACAGGACTACATGTGCTATAGCAGAACCACAGCAGGATGACAACCTTTTAAAGATGTAGCCTGCTGAATCTCAATAACTTTCTGAAAAATGAAAATTGGAGGCAAGACTGGAATGTTAAGCAATGGGTTTGTTACATCTAGGATATTACATAGTACTCAGGAACAAGCGTGGGAGAAGAATCCTTGGAGTCTATTGTATACTGTCACAGCCTGCAGCAGACCTGTTCTTTGTTACCAGGTATTCTGAAAGCTACAGTACTAGCTACAGGCATATTTCATAACAGCCTATTTCTTTTAGGGAGCCCTTGAACAGACTATATGTGCACACAGACACACATGGAAGAAAAGACAGGCAGACAAAACACATTAGCAGGACAGTTAAGATGTGTCTCTTGAAATCATGGAGCCACAAACTCAGGTGTGGCCAGTGCCCAGGAATGCTTTTGTGCGGCTAAGACTAGTGTGCCAACAGCACCTTTAGAGATACTGGATCTACCCACAGTGACATATTATTGTTTGGATACTGTAATGTGCTCCTTGAGGGGTGTTTGGAAACTTCTGCTGGTTAAGAATGCTGCAGCCAGTCTGTTGGCTGCCTGTCCCACCTTATTAACAGAATTCAAAGTGTTGGTTTTGACTTGCAAAGCCCTACATGCATTGGGACCAGATTATCTGAAAAGACACTGTTCTCCTATATGGACCTGCCTAGGTTTTTAAGCTCTTTGGGAGAGATCCTTCTTTTTGTCCTGTCAACATCTGAGGTGCTTTTTGTGGGTACTTGAGAAGAGGGTCTTCTCAGTGACTGCTCCCAAGCCCTGGAACTCCTTGCCCAAGGGAAAGCTAACTATCCAGTTCTAGAATTACTTTTTTCTAACAGGCAGAGGTGTATTTGGCCTCATTAACTTACTTCTTATGGCTGAATGTAAACACTGCAAAGTGTTCATCTAGCTGTTTTTTTTCATCGGCTTTACTGATGTTTTACCTACCTGCTTTTAATATTTTGATTGCTATTTTGTATTTTACTATCATTAACTGCTTTGATCAGCATCTGATGGGAAGGCGGGATACAAATTTAGCAAACAAATAAAGAATAAATATTATGCATATTCAACAACATAAAGTTATCTTTTAATCTTAATCCACCTGTCACATGTATATTTCAAGGTAGAATTTGAGTTTTAGGTGTGGCAACTTGAAGGATGCCTTTTCTCCCATCTTCCTCCCTGGTAAGCCTGACACATAGCAAATTTCTTAATATCCCTCCCATATGAACCCTATCTTTGGAATCTTTGTACCTTAGGAGAATTCTGAGACATGTTCTGACGGAGCAGAGATGTACTGACAACCTTACGTTGAGGAAAGATATGGCCATCTTAGATGTACTGGAGCATACAGCAATATTTTACAGAGTTGATCATGGATTCTTGCTATAGCATCTCAGAGAGTGCTGGTGTGATGAGAGCTGCCAATCAGTGGTTTGAGTCATACAAGATTGGAGTTAATTGGTGATGATGGATGGTTATGCGTCACTCCCAAGAGACTTGAAATGCTATGTCCCTCATGTTGTTCAACATATAAATACAGCTGCTCAGGGATTTCAAGGCTAAGCATAGGGTTGAGTATCATCAGTATGCTGATGACAACACAACTGTGTATTTGCTGCCCCATGAGCAATGTAAGCTCTGTCAGCTCTGTCTCTTCCCTAGAGGGATGCTTGAATGAACTAGCCAGATGAATGCATTACAGCGTTATCTTGTACTCGGTCTGGGGAGGAATGGGGTGATATTGGTGAGGAAGGACTGCTGATAAAAGGATGCCCTTCTGCTGTGCCAAGGACTTGCATATTGAGAGGATCCAGTGGAAACAGCAAGCCAAGTAATGAAACAGTGGGATTTTTGTCCATGCTACATTAGATAAGTCAAGCGCAACAAAATGTAGGGTGGAGTGCTCCTGTTCAAGATGCCAGCCAGCCAGCCATGCTCTTTTCCATGATATTCCACTCCATTCCACTTCTCTCCCAAGCTTCCAGTTCCCACCCCCAACAAGAAACTCAGCTTTTTGCAACTACTGAGCAATACTGTCTTCATTAGGCGAGCTGGTGGGTTTTTTTGCCCAGGTTTTTCCTTGTATTCCTGCAAGCCTTCAGATTCCCGTTAGAATGCGTCTTGTTTTTCTCGGGCTCCATTTTGACTACAGTCTTATCGGCACTTGACATTCACCTGCTGAGTTTGCTATTAGAATGAGAGTGCATTTTTAAAAGCTGCACGATTCATATAGTTACATTTCTGGGTTGGTTTTTTTCCAGACTGAACTTGCCGGGTGATGAATAGTCTTGCGTGTTTTTTTGTAATTATTCTTATACGTGCAGGTAGCAGTGCTTCTCCACAGCCTGCACTTCATTCATAGCAAGACAAGTGCATCCTGTGCTGGTTTAGGCAACTATGTACAGGTCTAGACAATCCCTTTCCCAAACACTTATACTGTATTAGTCGCTTGCAGAGAAGTATCAAAATTAAGAGGGCACACCACACAACCTTACAAAATAGTTCTTTCTGCTTTAGATTTCATTATGCTAAGGATCACAAGGTCTGTGTCCAGGGTAGCCATATGCTTGACTTTACAGAGGACAGCCTGCTGTTTGAAGGTGTCTATGCATGGGTGCGGGTGGCGCTGTGGGTTAAACCACTGAGCCTAGGGCTTGCTGATCAGAAGGTTGGTGGTTTGAATCCCCACAACGGGGTGAGCTCCCGTTGCTCGTTCCCTGCTCCTGCCAACCTAGCAGTTCGAAAGCACACCAGTGCAAGTAGATAAATAGGTACTGCTCCAGCGGGAAGGTAAACAGCGTTTCCGTGCGCTGCTCTGGTTCGCCAGAAGCGGCTTAGTCATGCTGGCCACATGACCCGGAAGCTGTATGCCGGCTCCCTCGGCCAGTAAAGCGAGATGAGCGCCGCAACCTCAGAGTCGTCCGTGACTGGACCTAACGGTCAGGGGTCCCTTTATGCATGGTCTAAGGCAGTGTTTCTCAACCAGTGTGCCTCCAGATGTTTTGGGACTACAACTCCCATCATCCCTCGCTAGCAATACCAGTGGTCAGGGATGATGGGAATTGTAGTCCCAAAACATCTGGAGGCACACTGGTTGAGAAACACTGGTCTAAGGAATCAAACAAGGCGAGAGCAGGAGCCTTGAATTTGCTCATCAGAAGTTAGCAGCACCTAAAGAGCAGACTGAGCAGGCTTATAAGGGACCTGGTGTCATCCCTGCTATGGTAAGATGTATTTTGTTTTTATTTAAATTAAAGCAATTGGTTCTAAATTTGCATCTTTACGTAAAATTTCCACGTTAACATTTTATGCAAATTGATGTCCTTTTTTGGTCTGTCTTGTGGTGATGCAAATTCTTGTTTTTGGCAATGCATAACTGGCCATCTTAGCTGAGTCTTCATATGGAAAACCTGCCTTGGGACTTGGAAGCGATTTTCTTACTGTGTGTGTGTGTGTGTTTTAATTATTGTTGGTAGTGCTGGAATTTTTGTGGCTTTCCATGGTTCCTGGTGGGCTTTTATTGTTTCTTGTAGTGTTTCATGGACAATGTTTTATCTTGCTGCTTTTGTTTCTTGGTCATTATCTGATGTTTTTATTATGTGAATCTGTTAGGTACCTTGAGCTTTTGAGGACAGGCAGGGTAAACATATTTCACACAAATAATCAAATAATGCCCTTCAGGTACAAGTCATGTGGGATAGGAACCTTGCTTATCTGCATATTTGGAGGGAACCAGGAAGAGTGAAATATATCCACATCTCCCCTTCTGAGTGTGTCTGGGACTTGTTCCTGGAATGAGGGGCAATGCTGTTCAATGGGTGCTAAGTAGTTTGAATTATACTACCGTATCACTGTCAATTATTTAGGAAGCATTTACCTGTGGATTTTTCATGCTAAAATAGTATGCAACTTTACTGACAGTTGTATGTCCAGTTACTCCTCTTTAGTTTTTCTTTAAAGACAAGGAGAGACACTAGTAAGCCAGAATTTACTAAAATTACTGTCTGGCATGTTTTCATCTGCAAGGACTAATAGATAAACTATCTTTTAGAATTCCCAAACTTGTACAATTGAACTCTCTCTGTCCTCATTTGTGATTCCGAGCATTCAAAGTATTCAAAGGCATGCTGCCTCCGGCACAGAATGAAGTACATAGGCTTAATAACTAGTATCCTTCTCTTCCGTGAATTTATCTAAATTGTAAAGCTGTCCAAATGGGTGGCCATCACTGCATCTAGTGGGTTCAAATGCCATGGTTTTAACCATGTGCTCTTTGCATAAATACTTTCTTTTGTCTGTCCCGTATCTTCCAATTTTTAGCTTCACTGGATGGCCCCGACTTCTAGTATTAAAAGAGAGGAAGAAAAACCTTTCCCCACACCTCATAATCTTATGCAGCTCCTATGTCCCCACCATCATTCCATTTCTAGTCTTCTCTTGTTACCATTTTCAATCTCTTTCCTACTCTTTGTCTCCCTCCACCAGCATTTAGGCTACATGCTAAATCTGTCATTTTTTGTTTATATTAGGAGGCAAAATGCATGCTAGTGTTGATCACACATTTTGAAAATTGTGCTTAGCACTGGCTATGTTTTGTTTTTACATCAGGAAAATGGTGTGCAGGAAGTGGGGGGATGGGTTAATGCTTTCCCGCCTTGACTCTTTTTCTGCCAATAACCCCTCCTCCCCAATTTCTATTTGCCCCTGAATAAGCTACAGTATTTGCAGTAAACAGCACCTTCTGGGGAATTAGCAGCTTGGGTGGACAGTTTGCAAAATATGGTGGCCCTGATCTGGAATGAGACCCCACTTTTTGTGGAATTGGGCTGTTTGGACTTTAGTCTGTAAAGTACATTGTGCACAACAAATTGAGGTATAAAATGCTGGGAACGAGCTTTTGAATGAGGAGATGATGAAAAGGGAAGAGCTGATGATGTGTATTGATTTGCTTGCCTCTTTCTTCTTTAGAATATCTAAGTAAGTGTTCTCTAAAGGCTTTTATCTAACATTTAAACCTTAATTGACCGCAATAAAGGTATTGTCTCACTTGTTCAGTGCAAAAAATAAAAAATAAAAATAAATTGCTGGTTTTCTTCCCCCATCTGTTTTTCTGATAATGCTGCTTCTAACTACTTCAGTTCCCCTATTAAATCCCTTTCCCGTGAGTTAACTTTTCTGCGCCTCTTGGTGAGGTAAATAGTGCTTTGCTCCTCCTCTCTTTTAGAGCTGTTTACGGACCATTACACACATGGCATAGAAGCTGTTGAGGGTTTGTTTTGAGTATGTGCCAGGTACTTACACCTTACACTGCAGCTGGAACTTCAGATAACACTGTTTGCTTAGGCCTTATTAATGCTCATTCTATTGCTGTGACCTCAGATCTGTTTCCTGGGCCACAGCAGCTGTTCCACTGCTGTTGTTGTACATGTCTTCCTTATCCCCTCCTAAACATAGGCATGATTTGCAAAGGGAAAAGAGAAGATTTAGCCAGATGATGGGCAACTCTGGGGAGTAAGGAATGGGATTCAAGACCTGTAAGGCATTCACCCGGTACTCAGGAGTGTTTTTATTTTAAATAAAAAGACAAGCTATTAATTTAATTATTTTTTAAAATTTATGATTAACCTTCTAATTTAATGATAAATCACACCTGTCAGGAAAAGTGGGGGGGGGGGGGAATGCCATTTCAAAAGGTTGTACAAACACAGTAGCACATGTTACAACATTGTAAAATATATTTGTGGGTTTGGGGTTATTTTAAGGGCTGTTGTTGTTACTTTATTACAAAAGGCATCCAGTGGTTGATAGACGTGCTGCCAACACAAAATTAGCTAATTTTGACACACAAGGTACATCCTGTGCATTTTCAAATGTTTTTCTTTCAAAGTTGGAATTATAATTTTCCTCCAGTTTTTGGCATAATGAGTTTTGGCAACAGTACAGGTCCGTTCTTAACCTGAAGCGTACTTAACCTGAAGCACCACTTTAGCTAATGGGGCCTCCTGCTGCCGTTGCGCCGCCAGAGCACGATTTCTGTTCTTAGCGGAGTTCTTAACCTGAAGCGTACTTAACCTGAAGCGTACTTAACCCGAGGTACCACTGTAATGGTGTTTAGTAAAAGTAGCAGAGGATCTAACTGAATTGAACTTGGGTATAGTTTTTATGGGTTATCATGGCCCAGATGACCACAGGTCACAGATTTTTGTCCTCAATATGGTCGTCCCTGAACTTGCAGAAGGCTGTAAGATTTTCTTTGGAAAGCAACTGTTTCCCTGTGCAATCATGTGCCATTATTTCGTAAATAAAAGAATATATTTTGAGACTGGACCTCAGCCAATACAAGTCCACTTCTATAACAGAGGAATTGGCTGGCTTGGGTCTGTATTTGGGATACCTTCTCATTGTAAAGCGAACACTGTACCGTATCCAGCTACACAAGGTTAGGAATGGTCTGGTTCGTGAATGCTGAAAGGGGTGGATAGCAACAGAGATAAAACAGCATCTCCCCCTCCCCATCCCTCCCTGTCAGAGATTTGTGCTTTTATCCATGGTAGGTGGGGGTGCCACAGGAAGATGAGATGCATTCTTGGGGCCCATTCATATATTGGCTTAAAGTGGATTGTGAACCCTAGTGCTTCCTTTCCTAGTGCGAACCCCAAAATGGCACCTGGGAAGAAGGGTTGAGGGGAGCTCTACAACATGAACAACTGGAGGGGCGGGGAGAAAGATCAACATCTGGATCTGCTGCCCTGGTGACTACCTTGTCGCATTGCTGCCTGGCCACGGTTAGGGTCGCTCTGTTACTAGAAAGCAAGTCCCATTCAACTTGTAGGACTTGCTTGTGTGTAACACATTAAAGTGTTCATAAGTGACACAGAGAACTCGTATGTCCCCCAATTGTACTTAAAAGAAACCCACGGTTGTGTATCTAATGTAGAAACAACAATTTTAAAAATTTGAATGACAAGTCTCTAACTATATGGCTGTTTAATTTATGTGAGCTGGCAGGTGCATGTTTTCTGTGTGGGTCTTACATAGGCATATTAGTGCAATTACAGAACATCAAACCATCCAGGATCTCTTCTTTGACATGTAACCAAGGCTAGCCCTGTTATGAAGTATAGTGGGACTGCTGTGTCAGGTGGAAAATTTGAGTCTTGGGAAAGTCACAACCGTCACAGGTTTGACTTTATCCAAGGGCACAATCTGGTGAAGGATAAATCTCTTCCATGGTCTTAAAGTGGCTAGATTGTGCTTGTATACATATATGTTTATTTTACTGAGGGAGCCCATCTGGATTTGTTATCACAGGCACCCAAAGACATCTTGGTGCCTCATTTGTGGGGTGTAAGTGGTGCAAATGATCTTTTCTGAAGATGCCTAACGTGGATTGCTGCAATGTCGTTAGGGAAGCATACAGCATTGATATAGCTGTTTTGGTGTCTCCTGTGAAAGTGTCCTTCATGGTGAAATCAAAAAGAGAGTTTCAAGGATGGGAGAGTGAGGCGAAGGTAACTAAGAGAGAAAGAGACATCAGAGCGAGTAAAATGGCAGAGCTAGAACCTTGGATTGAAGGGGAAAGGGATTACAGTATAAGGAAGGATTCTTGATAATAGTTTTGATACAGTAAGCGCATAAAGCAGACTGGACAGTTGTAAACAACGAGCACAAAAAAGACCTTCATAATAATGCATGGTAGCATCCGTGCTGAACCCTGTGATTCATGCAAGTTTCTTACATTCTCACAGTTAGTTGTTCTAGAATAGTTCAGGATACTGCTGCCACCACTAGAATTATTATTCAAGTGTAAATATGTATATGTATATTTACTGAAAAAGAAAAGCAGCATTTTGAAATACATCCAGGACAATTATTTAAATTACCATACTGTTATCAACAAACAGTATATCGATTCCTTTGGATTAATTTAGGGTACAAAATCCTAAGTGGATTTTCGGTCATCAGTTCCAAGAATATTTCCACCTGTGCTTCTTGCTCTCTGACTGTTTATTCCCCCCCCCCAACCACCAGTATCTCAGCAACATTATGTCTCTCAGCCCCAACAATGGGCACTTTCAACCATTCAGATACGATTCTTAAAAAATAAATCAAATCAAATCAAATCAAAGCCAACATTGTGTTTTCCTCTCTTTGAAGATAAAGGACTAGTGGGGACAAGTGCTCATCTCCGAGCTTCCTTTTAATTAACATGAAGATAAAATATCAGCTTCCCTTGCGCAGGTGGTGACATGCACCAATGAACGCCCCCCCACTCCCGGACATTCTGTCTGGTTTCTTAGGACCATGTACAGTGGATTGGGAAAGCAGAGGGAGGGGGAAAATGCAAGCCAGAGTTGGGGTAGTTGAGATGGAAATGGAAGAGCAAACCTTGATAATATTGCTGTCAGCTGGGAGCAGCCATTCTGTCAACAGGAGAGATGAGAAGGGAAGCAGAGCACACTCCTCCCTCAGCTCTGCTGTGGAAGGCCAGCTCCATTGGGCATTATCTCCTGCAAGTGTTACCTGTGGGCAGCCCTTCTGCCAGACTGCCTCAGTGGGAGAGCTAGGAAGCAGGGCCAAAAGCCCGGCTCCATCAATCAGGCACCTCCTATTCTTAAATTGTGCCAGCTGGCCATTAGAAGAACAATTGTTTGAGAATTGGTGCCTGAGTTTGATTTCTCCCCCACCCTTTCCTCCCTTATGGGTTGTGTTTTCTTAAATGGTAAGCCACGTGCAGGCAGGGCCTGCCTTGTTTTAATTAATTTCACGTAAGCCACTCAGGGGGACGTGGGTGGCGCTGTGGGTTAAACCACAAGAGCTTTAGGGCTTGCCGATCAGAAGGTCGGCGGTTTGAATCCCCGCGACGGGGTGAGCTCCCGTTGCTTGGTCCCTGCTCCTGCCCACCTAGCAGTTCGAAAACACGTCAAAGTGCAAGTAGATAAATAGGTATCGCTGCAGCGGGAAGGTAAACGGCATTTCTGTGTGCTGCTCTGGTTCGCCAGAAATGGCTTTGTCATGCTGGCCACATGACCTGGAAGCTGTACGCCAGCTCCCTCGGCCAATAATGCGAGATGAGCGCCGCAACCCCAGAGTCATCCGCGACTGGACCTAATGGTCAGGGGTCCCTTTACCTTTACCTTTTAAAGCCACTCAGGGGAGCCATTTTGGCTGAAGAGTTGGGTATTAATGGTCTGTATAAATAAAATAATATAAAAATAATATAAAATAAATATTGCGGAGAGGAAAGAGCAGGGTTTGTCAGCTGACTGGATTTAAAGGAGATGGAGAAATCAAGGGGACGCTTTAATGACGTTATTTAATGAGAGGTTGTGGGTGAGACAGAAGATTAATATTTTAGGCATAGGTGAATTTATTCATAGATTCTGATACATCTCTGGACTTCCCCACCCAGCAATAGGGGTGTAGACTTAGAGGACTGAGAAGAAAGCTTTATAGATCTCAGAGAGAGGATGGTAGAAGAGAAACCTTTGAAACATCTGCCAAACCCTATGGATGGTGAGATGTGCTATAGTCAGATCACCCCCCTCTTAGCTATATGAGAGAGATGCTGAGTAAACTATTCTGGAGGCAGGAAACTATTCTGAAATTGACCAAAAAACCCGAAGAGAGTCACGGTTGGGTGGGTGGAGAAGCGGCAAGAGAGAGAAAATTACTGCTGAGTATCCACAATTTTCGGAGAACAGGGATGTGAAATCTGGGTGGCCACATGGCAAAGAGGACAGTACTCCCACACCCCTAATTGTTGTGTTGTGGCTGCTGTAATTCTCTCTTCTACACGGAGATTTGGGGTGAGGTGTCATCAGTGCAGTGGTGATGCCCAGTTCTATTTCTCTGTAACATCTGGATCAGGAGAGGCCATGGAATCCCTGGTATGGTGCCTGAATTTGCTGGTGGGCAGGATGAGGGCAAGCAAACTGACTCATGAATCCTGGCAAGATGGAGGTGCTGTGGGTGATTGGTCCCCAGGTTGAGATAAGGAGTCTATTGCCTGTTTTGGATGGGATTGTACTGTCAAGGATTCTTTAGCTGTATTTCCTGCATTTCAGAGACTTGGACTAGATGATCCAACTCTACAATTCTATGTGGCTGCTCCTCTGTCCATCTCTGTCACTAGAGGCCCAGGTGATCTCATTGAATTTGAGTGTTTTTTTGCCAGCTTCAGCTGATAAGAGACTATCACTATTCCTGGACCAGGGTAGCCTGGCCACTGTCGTCCATGTGATGGTAACCTCTCTAGACTCAATGATTGCAATGCACCCTATGTGGGGCTGCCCTTGAGACTGACCCAGAAACTGCAGCAAGTGCAAAGTGTGACAGCTTGACTGATTATTGAGGCAGACGACCAACATTATACTATGCTGCTGTTGAAAATTAAAAATCACTGGTTGCAAGTTAGCTACTGGGCTGTCTGCTGCACAACAGGACTTCCTCTCCTTGTGTACTGCCCCCAATTTGTTCCCCTTCCCCTAACTCTCCAGAGTATATTTGGGGTGGGGGAGAGCAGAGGGAGAGGAAGTCCCGTTGCACAGGAGGAAACCCTTGCACTAATGGGGCAACTTTGTTGGATGCAGCCTTCAGTGCCCTCCTTGGAGGGAATAGTTTGCTGGAACACTGAGCAGGTCCCACTTGTCTAAAAATGACATTTCAGATCACTGGCTTGTGTTGTCGTGGGACTCGGGGAAACTAATGAGGAAAAGAGAACAACGTAAAGTATCAGGAGACAAATTTTGAGGGCAGAGCTGTAAGTGGAACAGCTTGTCAGGCTTCCCTTCTGACGGTGGCATAGTCAAAGGCACTAAGCTACGGCACTGCAGGTAGTGCCTTCAACGAAAGAGGAGTGGCAGGTGAAGATGATGGACTTTGCAGAACTGGCAAAGCTGACAGGAAAAATCCGAAAGCAGCGTGATCAAGTATTCCAAAAGGACTGGAGTAAATTTATACAATATTTGAAAGATTACTGTAAGCAATTAACATCACTAGCAGGGTTGTCTGAAGACTTGTAATGGGAAATTTTCTACCTTTCTATATTTATTTAAATTTTGAGCCGTTTTGTAATGAGTGTAATTAGAACTGGAAAACGTACAAAATGCAATGATATAAAGGTTAATTTTGAAAGCCATGAGGCGGGAGGGAAGGAAGTTGATAGGCTCTAAAGCAGGCACCCCCAAACTGCGGCCCTCCAGGTGTTTTGGCCTACAACTCCCATGATCCCTAGCTAACAGGACCAGTGGTCAGGGATGATGGGAATTGTAGTCCAAAACATCTGGAGGGCTGAAGTGTGGGGATGCCTGCTCTGAAGAGCCAAAGTGGTAAAGTGGATAATGACGATGTAGAGCGGTGCTGTATTGGGTAGGATTTGGAGCTAGCAGGGATGACCAAGTAGTTTATTGCTAAGCTGGCTTTCCCTCTGAAAAAGTTGATTCCCTTTGCTGTGTTTTATTATTTCTTGGTGGTTAGAGTGCCCTCTTGTGGCCAATACTTATCTAGACAGCTATGGCAGGTGCTGCAATGCCTGGGTGAGATGGCAGTATGTGGTTTGGGGCTGGGTGGTTGTTGTTTTGTTTTTTCATAGCAAGCTACGAGACAGTCTGGGGCCTGATGTTGGGTTTGTACTGGCAATAGAAATTCCCTCGGGGCCTAATTATCTTTTGTTTATTTTTAGTTGCTGTACAAAATCTCCCAAGGGCTACAAACAAACCAAAAAAAAGAACAAAAAACCCAATTGCCATCCAGCTCTGAAGACAAAACCCAGAATCCTCTCGGCCCCACTCTTTCCAACTTCCCTCCTGTCAGCCGTACAAGGCTAACACGGACAAGCACCTGGAATTGGGAGTATTCCTTAACGATATTCCACATATAAACCAAACTCTGCCCGCTGAGAAGAAACAGCTTTGTTCATTCACAACTCCCTAATTTATTACCTTAGATTACTTACAGGCCTGTGTAGGTAGAAGTGGATGGACAACCTCTCCTATCAAATTAAGGGAGTGTTCTGAAGCAGCCAGGGACTTGGGTGGAATTGCTTTGAGTGAGCCGGTTTGAAAAAAGAGAGCCTATATTTCTATGCAACCACTATATCTAGCCAATCTGTTTCACTTTTTCTTTTCTCCCCTTGTGTTCTGTGTCCACAGCTACCCCTTGGGCGGGCAGCCAGCCAGGCAGAAACCTCTGGGGTCTCCACCCAAGTCCCATGGATGGCGAGGCGTGCTGTGGTCCGAGCATCCCTTTTGTCCCCTCCCAGCTACTATGAAGCAGTGCACGATGGGCGTGGGCCTACCAGCCCTGAGTACCCTTTCCTTGGCAGCTGGTACCACTACATGGGTCAGGAGCCCCTCTCGTACAAGCGGCGTGGAGGCGTGGTGGATCACCGTGACATCATCATGGCTCATCAGGCCCACAAGATCCACAACACACCCCAGGCACAGCGGAAGGAGTGGGAGTGAGTATGCTCAGATTCTGTTGTTGGGCTGTAGCTGTTCCTGAGTTTCTCTCAAGTAGGCCTGAAGCCATGCCACTTACTGCCTGCCTCCTCCCTCCCCTCGCTGGAGAGCTCCCCAGGTCTGTCCTTTCCATACTCCATTGCTAGGCACACACTCCCAGCCCCTGCCAGGCCTCTTAACTCCCCCCCCCTTCATTACCTTGATCTTCCCCCTATTTGTGACTTCTTCATTGTTCTGCTGATTCCTGTCAGTCTGTACCAACAGTCCTTGTCCAGAAAGCGAGAAGACCTGTTCTTCATTCTCTCCTTTGTTGCTGGTGTTCTGATGCTTCCCAAGATTTCTGCTGGATGAATCTGGCTCTGGTACTGTATTGGGGACTAAACCCTATTCCTATAACTCTGGTATGTTTGTTCCTTTGAAATAGGATGTACATTCTGCACTTCTGGTGGCTTGTGCTGTTGGTTTTAAGAGTAGTGCATGCAGGGACATGAAACACTTGCATATGAGCTCTGAAGTAAGCCCCATTCCCATTTAGTTAAGTGGGGCTCCCCAAGAATGCCTCGTACAAGATTGCACCCTAAGTTATGCATAGTATTGCAAGACACACCATGTCTGCATAGTTCAAGGACACATTAAAACATGCATGTAATAGATGAGACAATGAAGCTACACAGCCAGACATCTGGGCTTTCAAAGAGTTCCAGTGATTAACAAGCAAAAAGAGGCTTCTGTAAGTTTCTGATGAAGTGGGCTCTGCAATAGTATTTGCCACAATTAACCTGTTGGTCTTTGGGGGGGGGCAGGGGTATGCATACCCCTAAACATTTTGTGAATCTAGGTTTGGCCTCTTTGAGGGGTAGTATTTCAATATGAGTAGAAAAATGAGAATACCCCTAAACTTTTTTTTAAAGAAAAAAAGCACTGCATTTAAGTTTACATTACAAACTGACTGCAAACATCACCTATTGGTTTTTGAATCACAAGGAAAGACACTAATATTCAGTTTACGTACAGACTAGTTAATTTTCCCCGGGAACTATTAGGGTTGCATTAAAGGAATTCCCCTGGGCCTATGGCTACTCTCTTCACTGGCCAGTAGTCTAGATGGACCAGAGATCCCTCTTTAGTCCAGGCAGGATTCTTAAGTATCATTTATTAGGATGGCAGGAGCAGGACCGGTGCCAGGGTTATCGGCGCCCTAGGCGAGGGGGCGGGGCACCGTACGTCATGCGCAATGACGTACGGTGACCTGCCCCCTGCACGCCGGGCGCCCCGCGCCGCCGCGATTTTCGCCGCTGGTTGGGGCGACACCGGGCGGCGGCGGGGGGTGAGGGGCAGGCTGGCCAGCGCCCCCTCCATTTTGGCGCTCTAGGCAACCGCCTAGTTCGCCTAAATGGAAGCGCCGGGCCTGGGCAGGAGTAACGCTAGTACAACCTACTTTAGGTCAGTGAAAGCCAGTTCTGGGTCCTGAATCTGATCCACCAGTTGAAGACAAGTGGTCTGGCTCAGTGGTGGAGCTTCATGTTCCAGCACTGGGGGGCGGAGAGCAGGCGGGGGCGAGGCTGGCACGCGTCCCGGGGATGGGGCGCGCCGCCCACAGCGGCGTAGCGCACGTTCTGGGGGCGTGGCACACCACTTGCGGTGGGGGGGGAGGCAGCCGCGATGGAACCCCACCGGGATCGTGCTGCTGGGGGCGGTGCTCTCCCACCGCCCCCCTCTTCCTCCGCCAGTGGTCTGGCCATCCTGAGAGAATCTGGGAGAGGCAGATATTTTTCCTGTTGCAGGCCATGTAACACATGTAACCAGAAAAAATGGCCAAAGCAAGGGAGAGCATGGCTATACCTGCACTCCTTCAAACATATTTGCACAGGGCTCACATGTGTTCATACATTGCACCTGTCCATTGCAGATTTCAGTTCATTCTAGTCTTCTATTGACCATGTGGCTGATAGAAGAGTTTGGGGACCAGAGTAGACATGGCAGAATTCCCACTGTCAACGCAGGTTTCTTACTTGGGAAGGCACACTTTCCCCGTACAGAACATCACCCATATTTCAGATTTTTGTACAGCTGTACAATTCCAGCAGCCCAAGCAGCTTCTGTGGCTTTAGAGATTAATTGACCTTCAGGGTAATTATAAGGATGCTATAGGTAAAAGGTAAAGGACCCCTGGAGGATTAACTCCAGTCCAGGCTTCCTCAACCTCCAGATGTTTTTGGCATACAACTCCCATGATCCCTAGCTAGCAGGACTAGTGGTCAGGGATGATGGGAATTGTAGTCTCAAAACATCTGGAGGGCCGAGGTTGAGGAAGCCTGCTCCAGTCAAATGTGACTATGGGGTATGGCACTCATCTCGCTTCAGACCGAGGGAGTCGGCGTTTGTCCACAGACAGCTTTCCGGGTCATGTGGCCAGTATGACTAAACCGCTTCTGGCACAATGGGACACTGTGATGGAAGCCAGAGCACAAGGAAATGCCATTTACCTTCCCGCTGCAGCGGTACCTATTTATCTACTTCTACTGGTGTGTTTTTGAACTGCTAGGTTGGCAGAAGCTGGGACACAGCAACAGCAGTTCACCCCGCCGCACGGATTTGAACTGCTTACCTTCCGATCGGCAAACCCAAGAGGCTCAGTGGTTTTGAGCACAGCGCCACCCGTGTCCCTATAAAGGATGCTATAGATAAGTAGAGAGAAGGGGGGAGAGAAGGCAAGCAAAATGTGAGGGAGATAGCGAAAGATACAGGAAATTGAATGCAGATTTCCAAAAAATAGCAAGGAGAGACAAGAGGGCCTTTTTAAACAAGCAATGCAAAGAAATAGAGGAAAACAACAGAATGGGAAAAACCAGAGATCTGTTCAAGAAAATTGGAGATATGAAAGGAACATTTCGTACAAAGATTACCACAATTAAGGACAAAAGTGGAAAGGACCTAACAGAAGCAGAAGACATCAAGAAGAGGTGGCAAGAATACACAGAGGAATTATACCAGAAAGATATGGAGGTCTCATACACCCCAGGTAGTGTGGTTGCTGACCTTGAGCCAGACATCCTGGAGAGTGAAGTCAAATGGGCCTTAGAAAGCCTTGCTAACAACAAGGCCAGTGGAAGTGATGATATTCCAGCCGAACTATTTAAAATTTTAAAAGATGATGCTGTTAAGGTGCTACACACAATATGCCAGCAAGTTTGGAAAACTCAGCAGTGCCCAGAGGATTGGAGAAGATCAGTCTACATCCCAATCCCAAAGAAGGGCAGTGCCAAAGAATGCTCCAACTACCGCACAATTGCGCTCATTTCACACGCTAGCAAGGTTTTGCTAAAAATTCTACAAGGCAGGCTTAAGCAGTATGTGGACCGAGAACTCCCAGAAGTGCAAGCTGGATTTCGAAGGGGCAGAGGAACCAGAGACCAAATTGCAAACATGCGCTGGATTATGGAGAAAGCTAGAGAGTTCCAGAAAAACATTTACTTCTGCTTCATTGACTACGCAAAAGCTTTTGACTGTGTCGACCACAGCAAACTATGGCAAGTTCTTAAAGAAATGGGAGTGCCTGATCACCTCATCCGTCTCCTGAGAAATCTCTACGTGGGACAAGAAGCTACAGTTAGAACTGGATATGGAATAACTGATTGGTTCAAAATTGGGAAAGGAGTACGACAAGGCTGTATATTGTCTCCCTGCTTATTTAACTTATATGCAGAATTCATCATGCGAAAGGCTGGACTGGATGAATCCCAAACCGGAATTAAGATTGCCGGAAGAAATATAAACAACCTCAGATATGCTGATGATACAACCTTGATGGCAGAAAGTGAGGAGGAATTAAAGAACCTTTTAATGAGTGTGAAAGAGGAGAGCGCAAAATATGGTCTGAAGCTAAACATCAAAAAAACTAAGATCATGGCCACTGGTCCCATCACCTCCTGGCAAATAGAAGGGGAAGAAATGGAGGCAGTAAGAGATTTCACTTTCTTGGGTTCCATGATCACTGCAGATGGTGACAGCAGTCACGAAATTAGAAGACGCCTGCTTCTTGGGAGAAAAGCAATGACAAACCTAGACAGCACCTTAAAAAGCAAAGACATCACCTTGCCAACAAAGGTCCGTATAGTTAAAGCTATGGTTTTCCCAGTAGTAATGTACGGAAGTGAGAGCTGGACCATAAAGAAGGCTGATCGCCGAAGAATTGATGCTTTTGAATTATGGTGCTGGAGGAGGCTCTTGAGAGTCCCATGGACTGCAAGAAGATCAAACCTATCCATTCTTAAAGAAATCAACCCTGAGTGCTCATTAGAAGGACAGATCCTGAAGTTGAGGCTCCAGTACTTTGGCCACCTCATGAGAAGAGAAGACTCCCTAGAAAAGACCCTGATGTTGGGAAGGATTGAGGGCACAAGGAGAAGGGGACGACAGAAGATGAGATGGTTGGACAGTGTTCTCGAAGCTACTAACATGAGTTTGGCCAAACTGCGAGAGGCAGTGAAGGATAGGCGTGCCTGGCGTGCTCTGGTCCATGGGGTCACGAAGAGTCGGACACGACTGAACGACTGAACAACAACAACAACATAGATAAGTACGTGAGACAGAAGACTTGATAGGCTTGTTGGTTAAAATCTGGGTGTTAGGGAGGTGTGACTTATCATTGCTGCAAAGTCAAAGGAGGAAGGCCAGTGGGGTCACATTACTTTGCTGTTTAGAAAAGCATTGCTGTGAAGATTTATCCCTACTGCCCAAGCCCTGTTTGGTTACCAGTGGCCAGGAAACACAAAAGGTCTTTTCACTCCGAGTTCCTTTTGGCTAGGGAGACGTGGTGCCAAGCTATGTGTGAGGTTAATCATGTGTTTATACAATCATACTTAACCTAGATGCTTTGAAGGAAAAGTTGCAGTGGGCCCCCCAATCTGGAATGTGACTGAGGCTTTATGCCTCCTCCCCCTGCTGAAAATCACTCCCTCCTGGCTGCTTTTTGCCTCCCCAAGTGCTGTTTACTGCAAACAGCACCAGCCAGGCGGTGAAGAATTTCCAGCATCAAAAAGGCAAGGACCACGCAGTTGAGATCAAGATGGTGTTCCAGATCAGGGTCTCATGCCTGCTCATATCCAGTCAGCCAGGTTAAACATGCTGGCTTAAACACAAGAATAATACAGAGCACACATAGTTTGGCTCTCACTAACAGGGCTACCCTTCCCCTGATAAAAAGGGAACTTAGTCCGATCTGATTGTTGCACAAAGGGCCAAATCCTGGGAAACTAAGGGCCCGCATTGCTTCTTGGGAGCCCATTGTGGAGGATTCCCCCATCTGAGCCAGAAGCCCCAAGTTAATATTGACACTGGCGCTCCCCAACACCCCCGCACTCCCTCATTTTCTTTCCAAGCCATTTCCTTTTTTGCTGCCTCCAAGAAAATCCCATCTTGTTGCCTTGGAAACGCTGATATCTCTAGCAGAGGACTATAGTTTTACTGAGGGCTCAGCCGGCTTGCCTGGGGGTGGGGAGGATCAAAATTGAGGGAAAGGGACACCCCCTTGCTGGGGAGTGAGACAAAACAACAACAACACCCTGCTGTAATGTGGGACTCAGCTGGCACTGGAGAAAGCTGCAGTGACAACCATTGTGAGGCTGCGGTGCAGTTGGTACTCCATAGCCACGTACAGGGATTTCTTGCATAATGTGTGGGTGGGGATAGACCGAGAGCATGGATGTCAACTGAGCAGAGAATGCTTCCGTCTCTCTGCCTCGGCTTTAGCACAGGGATTCCCTGAACACCATCCCACCCAGATCTGAAATGGATAGTGCTTTTCAGATTTGCACTTTAAAAACAGCTTGTGGGACATATGAAATATTTGCACAACTGAAGTCGGAATGAGTTGGTGATTTGCTTGTGTAACAGTAGAGGCTTTCCTGCTCCCTGTCATGAATGCTATACCAAAAGCATTTTGCATCCTTACCCACCAGCATTTCCCCCCACTGGTAGCAAGTAAAAGAACTCCCCCCTATTTGGATTGTGCATGCTCGGCACATCCTAAAGGTAATAAATATGCTTGATGACAATTTTGGATAAGTGACACTGCAGCCAGGAAGGGGTATCTATCTCTGCACTATAGCGAGGACCTTCCCTTATGCTGTGGATTCTTACAGTAGACACACACTATATTTGACACTCGTTAAACCACAGAGCCTAGGACTTGCTGATCAGAAGGTCGGCGGTTCAAATCCCCGCGACAGGGTGAGCTGCTGTTGCTTGGTCCCAGCTCCTGCCCACCTAGCAGTTCGAAAGCACGTCAAAGTGCAAGTAGATAAATAGGTACTGCTCTGGCGGGAAGGTAAACAGGGTTTCCGTACGCTGCTCTGGTTCGCCAGAAGCGGCTTTGTCATGCTGGCCACATGACCCGGAAGCTGTAGGCCGGCTCCCTCGGCCAGTAACGCGAGATGAGCGCTGCAACCCCAGAGTCGGACACGACTGGACCGAATGGTCAGGGGTCCCTTTACCTTTACCTATACTGTATTTGGCACACTCTGTATTTTGATAGGAACAGTTATGTGATGAAATGGACCCAGTTACTTTAAGCATGGTAACTATTGTAATTATCATTGGTACAGCTAATGGCCAGGCTTTATTTGCAATGCTGTCTTCTGTGAGCAGAAAACATGTTTTTTTAAAATAAATAAAATCTGTGTGATGGGCTCAAAGTATTGCTGTTGGAGAAGGTGCTTTTTAATTTCACTCAGCAGTTAGTTGATTGCAAACCACAGTCCTTTTGAACACATTGATAAATTTCAACTGACTTGGAATTATTTCCTTAGGTGACAAGTCATAATTCATGAACTTATTATTAGAAACTTGAGCTGCAGTGTGTATAGTTTACACTGGGACTTAAATATCAAAGTAACAAATTGCAAAATGTCGATTGATGAATTAAGCAAAATATGAAATGGCAAGAGGATTGAAATGCCCCTTGGGAAGTTTCTAAGTGAACTGTGAATTTCCATTTGAATGTAAACATTCACACACACACACACACACACACACACACACACACACACACACACACGTGGTGGAGTGGGGTATTGAATCTAGTACTGTTATAGAAATGCATCCTTGGTCTTTATTCAAATAGATTGAGAGGTAGGGGGTGTGTGTGTGTGTGTGTGTTTACAGGGTCACAGGCAGGAATGGACAAACCCATTGGATCTGATCTCAAAATAGTCTAGGATCACCAGATTATTCGGGCTTGACAAGGTGTGGCTGTTACTACCTTTGCTAATGGAGGCTAGTGAGGTCCGGCGTAGGGTGGAGAAATTCTGGGCCATTTCTGGTTTGCTTCTGGAGTGTGGTAAGCCTCCCTAGAGATCAAGCACAATCATCTGATGAAAGAGAAATACCCCCCCCCCCACCAAACATACACATGTGTGCTCACACACTGCCAAGATCCAGACATATCCTTAATTCTAGCATTGTTCTCTCTGGGTTTTTTTTTTTTTGCCCCCCAAAGATGTATTGAAAGAGACATCCATAGAAACATATGTGTTCTAAGGATTCTTCTCTTGCTACTATAGCTCTGGGGGCCACAATGTGGCGTCCATGAATGCCATGCTGCCCTCAGACACCAGTCTTGGTGCCTGTCAACGCCCCCTGACCTCCCAATTTATATTTGTTCTTTTTGGCAGGGGGAGGGAGAGCTCTTTGGTTTTGTTTTTCCATGGATGATGTTGGGCTGGGAGGCAAGCAAAATGCAGGTATTCAAACACCCAACCCTCTTTACCTCCTTTTCTCCAGAATGCTTCTGGTCCCCAGGTGAGGGTGCTTTGCTTGCTTATTTTTTGTTGGTTTGCTGTGCATTTTTGTCTGTTTTTCTTCTTCTTTGACAATGTTGACTGCTTTGTTTGCTTGTTTGGGCTGCTTGTTGGAGGGGTGTCTTGCCTGCTTTTTCTTTTTGTTTAACTGGGGTTATCTATTATAGGCTATGTATTGGGGTTTCACTTGTCTGGAGAGTGGGGGGGGGGAGCACTGCCAGTTTTGTCTTCTGTGAAATGGGCATTTGTGGTGTCCATGGCAGTTTCTTAGATTTTCAAATGTGCCCCGGGCCCAAAAAAGTCAGGGGAGCTCTGATTTAGAGATTCACATTGCTGGATTTAAATAGGCAACTTTGTACTGTTATTTCTTTGTATTTTGCTAAGCCATAGATTAAAGTAAACCATGGTTTAATGTGTTTGAGTGCTTTGCTGCTGCTGTGCACTTGCTTGCCTTTCAGGGGAGGAAACAAGTCAGAATCAGGCTTGTTGCATGTCCAAATCCAGGCTTGTGGCTTGTTTCTCTTTGCTTTTGGCTTACCACTCATTTGTTGTTGTTCTGGTGGTTGTTTTGAGGAAACAAACCATAAGCCTAAGTTCACATGTCACAGCAAGCTAGACTCTGGCTTCTTCTTCCCCTGTGCGGCGGTTGGAAGTGGGGGAGGAACAAAGTGCTCATGCACATTAAATCATAATTTATTGTAAAAAAAAAAAAAAAGGTCTAATGTTGCGTGCAAACCAGGCCAACGTCCTCTCTAGATATCTCCCCCCTGGCACTTATTTTCTATGCATGTGCTTTTTCTTATCAACTTCTAAGATTGTTGAGCTATGATGTTCTGAAATCCATGCCTTTTGTCCGGCTGTCCTTATTCCTCCCTTGTTGAACAGTTTTGTGATTGCTTTTCCCTGGCTGTCTGCATTCATTGTGTTCTCAGACAATTCCTCCTTGTTTGTCATCATCAGTTGTAAAATAGGTAATCCTCAGGTAGTTTGTTGGACCTTCTGCTGCATGCATATGTTGGCAACTTTCTAGATTTTTCTGTTCCCTGGTGTGTGTGTGTGTGTGTGTGTGTGTGTCCACCCTCCACTCTGGCAGATTTAGGATTTGCAGAGTTTTGATGCAAGGGATTGAGAGACACAGCAGAGCAACTATAGCTGTTTGCTTCCTGTTAACCTGTCAGCTGGGAGGGGGAAGATGGTGAGGAGCATATACCAGGCAGAAAGGCTGCAAATGGAGGCTTTGCCTAATTGCTGAATTCTCTTTTAAAGCCATCCAAGCTGGTGACTGTCACTGCCTCTGGAGGGAGCAAAATGCATGGTTTAATGGTGTGTTGCATAAATAAATACTTTCTTTTGCCTGTCTTGAATAGTGAAACATTCAGCTTCATGGGATGACCATGAGTTCTAGTATTATGAGAGAGGGAGAAACACTTTTCTCTATCCACTTTCTCCATGTTATGCATAATTTTATAAATTTCTATCATGTCACCTCTTATTAGCCATTTCTCTAAACTGAAAAGTCCCAAATTGTGTAACCTTTCTTCATAGGGGAGTCACTCCATCACGTTGATCATTCTGGCTTCCCTTTTCTGAACTTTTTCCAACTCTAAAATACCCTTTTTGAAATGAGGTGATCAGAATTGTACACACAGTATTTCAAATGTGGGTGCACCATAGATTTGTATTCACATTGTGATATTGGCAGCTTTTATTTTCAATTCCAAATGATCCATAGCATTGAATTTGCCTTTTCCCACAGCTGCTGCACACTGGCTTGACATTCTTTGAGTTCTCCACTACAACCCTGGCCAGACCCCATGAGCATATATGTGAAACTAGGGGGGTTTGCCCCTCCATGCATACCCTCCAACATTTCTCCAATGAAAATAGGGACATCCTAAGGCAGTGATGGCTAACCTTGACACTCCAGATGTTTTGGGACTACAACTCCCATCATCCCTGACCACTGATCCTGTTAGCTAGGGATCATGGGAGTTGTAGTTCCAAACCGTTTGGAGTGTCAAGGTTAGCCATCACTGTCCTAAGGAAAAGTGGGACATTCCGGGATCAAATCAGAAACCAGGACGCCTTCTTTAAATCAGGGACGTCCCTGGAAAATAGGGACACTTGGAGGGTCTGTCCATGCATCAATATAAACATTTGTTTATGTTGAATTGCATTTGCTAGTTTACCGCCCATTCACTCAGTTCGGAGAAGTTCTTTTGAAGTTCTTCACCATCCCTTTTCATATTAACCACCCTTTAGTATCAGCAACAAACTTGGCCACCTCACTGCTCACCCCAACTCTAAATAATTTTTGAATTAGTTAAAAACCACAGGTCCCAATGCCAATCCTTGAAGGACTCCACTTCCTATCCATCAGGAGAACTGTCCATTTATTCCTACTCTCCACTTTCTGTTACTTAACCAGTTGCTGATTCATAGGCCCCAAAAGTTGGGGGGCCCTTGCTTCTTGTTATAGCTGCTGACAGCTGTCACTATGTTCACACTATGTACCTTAAAAAAAATTCTCTGCATATTAACAATGCAATAAAACACTTTCCTATGTCCAGCATATGGGCTGATGTCTAAGTATTGTTGTTACAATTGTTTTTTGACAGCTTCTCCTATGACCGATGACGCCCAGGTTTTGTTTACTCCCTTTAAAAGCTACCTCCTAGTCGTGTACTTCGCCCCAACCATTATGCTAAACAATTTTCCCTGCAGTTTAATGCCTTTAATAGCATGGGGCATAAAGGCTGTGATGTGGAGCAAGTTACAATGAGAATATTCTGGTTGTGTGAATGTGCGTAGAGTCGACCTTGCATTTGAGATAATCATTTCCCCCCACAAATATACCGGTACTTCTTGCTCCTTGACAATTTCCTGCAAACCCACTGGGTGGCACTCATGTTCTCCTACAAACTGATTCAGTAATCTGTGCAGAGGTATTTCTTGAGCTGATACAGGGAGGCCATTAAGCAATCCATACAGTTTTCTGGTCATTCCGAAGACTAGAATAACAGATTGCTCATGGTCCGTTGGTGGGGTCACAGACTCCTGGGACCCTCTCTCTGGCTGTTGATAACTGTGCATCTCAACTAGCAAGCTTCGGTCATACACAATTTAATGGTATATAAAAAGGTATACTGTACTCTAAATTGATAGAGTGATATATTTTACGTACTAGCTTACTTGTGCTGGTGAAAGAGCATCTAATTTGCTCTCTTGGATAAACATGACATTGAAGCCCACTGATTTCAATGGGTGTATTCTTGTGTATGACTTTGTCAAATCCAACCCATTGCATCAATTTGTATTTAAACCATACATCCTCCGACTCACCCCGAATTCAAACTCATTCAGTGTTTATTGGAATTTCAAGTACCTCTGCATCCATCACACTACATATTCGGGTGACAGGATTAAAAAACAAAACACCTTTCTCATGTGAAATCTTTCCAATACCTTCATGGTACTGCCTTAAAACAACAACAACAACAACAATGGGGCAGTAAATACAAAGCAAACCACTAGCTTGTGGTTTGCTTGAGAAGTTGAGTTGATCTTGTGGATTTTGCAATAGCTAGCCTATGGTGAGAAACTGAACTTGATATACACATTGCAGTGCCACTTTCCCTATCTTTACTGATTTTCTTACATTTATTTCCTGTCTTCCTTTTGCTATGGAACCCAAGGGTGGGGTTCATCTAATGAGTGGAAGCCCTGTGCAAAGGCTGGTGCTTGTGCAATGGGACTTTCCCCCCTCCCCCCTACCCAAAAGGATGCAGCGGGAAGAGAGAGGGGATCAATGTGTCTGGCAAGTCAAAATGCTTGGCTCTGATGGAACAATTGCCTTAGCGCAGCACTGAATTCCTTCCCAAGGTGGCAGTTACCTATCCAGGTTCAGACCTGCTTTGCTTCAGTAATGTGGTGGCCTTATTTGTTACTTTTCTTTTTCCATCCGATGTTATAAATTATAACATGGCCATAACTAAATCTATTCTCATTAGTAGCCTTTGGAATTTGATTAAGCTGGAAAAGTAGGAACCTAGGTAACTGGTAATAATGACCAACTCTCAATAGGTGGGAAATATGGACCTATTGGCTATGAGTATGACTGGGGATTGCCAGCCCCTAAAACCCAAACATTCTAGCACCTAGGTGAGATTTGGGTGGCACTCTGTAGCTTTATGGGTGAAAGCAGAAGGCATAGCTTGGTGACTTCTTTTGGTAGATCTCGCTGGTCTCCATGGGATGGAATCAAGCACATGGGCTGGAGTCGCCCATGCAGTGCCCATAGGCACCATTGGCACCCACCAGGTTATCTCCTGCCCTCCCACCCCCACCAACCCCAGTTGGAAATTACTATCTTCCCAGTGTTGCTCCTCTGGCTGCTTGTAGTTCATTGGGAGGCTTTTGCTGCATATGCCCACTTCTGCTATGATTGGATGGCAGCAGGCCTTTGGGTTGGTTGAAGAGGAGAGAGGAGGACTGGTAGTGACTGAGTTATGCCACTGTGTGCATAGACTGGAGGAAAGTTAGGACAGATGAAGTGATGGGGAGGCCAGGCAATGAAATGGGTGGATGGGGCCTTAAGGGGCTCAAAGAAAGCATGCAGGAGAGAGGGGAACCAGATATATGAGGGGCAGAAAGTGGGTCCTCTCTGTAACTGGCATGAGGGCTAATGTTGAAGACTGAGCAGGCTGAGGCAGCTTGACTTTTCATTTCAGTAACTGACATCTTCCAGTTAGGGTAGCCTGTACCAGTTCACTGATTTATGCTGATGTGTTCCAGCATCCCCCTAGAGAACACCCCAAAACAAACCCAGAAGCCCATTTTATTATGATACATGTCTTCTGCACCCATTTCAGCTGCCTGTCTGCTGAATTCCCGGTGGCTGACAGGAAGCTTGCTCCATCCCTTTCAGCAGCGTAGACATCATACTACTGCGAGTCTGGCAGCCGTCAGTCTGAGGCACAGGGCACTCCAAAAGAGGTCAGGTGACCCTGGAGTGGCCTGTAAGTGGTACAGAGAAGTCTGTTTATGGAGGCATTTTGCCCAGGGACAAAGCTTCACAGAGATGCTTGTCATGCTAACCAGATAAGGTCTATTAATCAGGAAAGTATTTATGGGGAAGTCAGGCAGATGTTTGTGTGTTCATATATACGTGTATGTGTGTGTTTCCATGCACAAAAACAAGGCAGAATTTGTTTACTTATAAGGTGGATATTTCAGGTCATTACTTTTCCTGGCACCATGAATGAATTATGCCATGTTAAATTTGACCAGTGAGCAGGTGAAGTTCTGCATGACACTGTCAAGCAGCTAAGATGGTTCATGACATGCACATATTTGGCAGACACAACAACCAAATTGCTTTGGAAACTTTTACTCAAATTCTTTAAACAGAGAAAACTATATTAAATGAAGAGGTTATTACCACCTTAGCTCTCCCAACACTCCATTTTAAGCATCAGACAGTGTGTTGTATAATAAGGTGTATAACCGTGCCTGAAAACCTATTGAAATAAATAAACAAAGCAAAGGTTATTTAGGAAAAAGGAATTTAAGAATCAAGAAGTGGCAGTGGAGGGAGACTGCTCAAATTCCTCCTCTTTTCCCCATCAGAATCACAAACTTCTGAAATACATGTTTGTTGTCACATGATCCAGAGTGTACCATCCTCTGTGGGCATGTAAACTGAAAGAGTGAATGGTCACCCATATGAGTTGTATCCAACAAGAGTAGATCCATTTAATTTAATGAATCTAAATTAATCAAGCCTTAAGCTTCAATGGGACTACTCATGTGTAGGGATAGCATTGTCTACAACTGTTTGCTCCATGGCTAAGCAGCGATTCAAACTTAGGGGTCCCCAGTCCAAATCCAATTCTTCGCCTACTATATAGCACCTGCATTCTTTTGCTTTAAAAAAGAATATTTTCCAGGCATGCTCATTATTTTACAGGGGGCATTCAAGTTCATACTGGAACTTTAGGTTTGCACAATTAAAGTAGATTAAAGCTCTCTGTTACCCTAGCACAACAAATCCACTTAAGAAAAAAGAAATGAACTTTTTGTGGTTTGGAAAGTGATGGGGAATTGCATTAAAAAGTGTGGGATGAAACAATGATTAACGGGAAGATGTATAAACAAGCAAATCAGGGTGGATGCAGGATGAAAGCACATTGTTGCATAATCCAGAAACAAATCAGAATGAATGGTCAGTAAAGAACAGATATATTCTAATCTCTGATTAAGCTTTGTGCAACCAAATCAGGACAAATGCTCAATAAATAGGTTGTCTGGAGAAGCCCCAACAGATTCTGTAGCTAAACCCATAAATAGCAGGTATGAATTCCTTGGATTAAAACTAGATTGAGTCTTTTTGCTTCATGAACATGCTTCAGTGGAGCATGTTTCTGGTCTTATTGTTTGTGGAATTTCAGTTGTAAATGCACTAAAGTTATGCACTTTCTGCTGTTTCTGCTGTTGGAGCCTAGCTGTGAAAAAGTGGTGCTCTGCAACAGACTGTGGGGAATTAAGCAGGAGAAGAGTGGAGGGTTTAACCAAGGAAGCCAATGTAGGCCAACATCTAGAGAGCAGCACAACTCCCGTCATCCCTGATTATTGGCCGTTCTGCCTGTGGCTGATGGAAATTGTAATCCAACAGTGTCTACAGGGCACTTCTGGAGCACCTCTCATGTCCCCTTTGCCTTAAAAAGTTGGGGTTGTGTGTGCGCGCACCCGCACAGGGAAACAACTAAAGATGGCACCTTATATAAAAGCAAATTACAAATGTACTGCATATGCAGGTTTAGTTGTTCAGAAGTTATTCAGAGGTTTAGATGAGGGGAAAGAAGACGGCATATACCAAACAATAGTCACAGTTCCATGTGAACATCTGGCTGCCCTAGAACAAAGTAATAAATACAGATATAAGGATTTCTTTATTAATTAATAAGAGAATGTTGAAATGGGCCAATAACTACATGAGATGTGCTTATTCTAGGTTGGATTAGCCCATGTGATTCCCTCCAAATGTTGTTGAACTACAACTTCAGTCATCTCTGGCAAGCAAAGCCAGCAGACAGGGATGCTACAATACCCGGAGGGCACCACATTGGCTACTCCTGCTCTAGACAATGTGAACCAACACTGCATGAAATAGAAACATGTATTTAGACAGCATGTGTTCCGTTCCTAGCTCTATCCCACTGGTTAGATTCCCTTCCCATTGGTATTCCGTGCTCTTTCAATTTATCTAAGGCTGGTACTCCTGTGGTCCCTTGAAAACTTGTATTGGGCTCTGTAAGGATGAGCATGCTTCCCTGAAGTCAAGCTTATCTTCCATTACTGATAATCCCACCCCCCATCGTGCAGCCATAGGAGAATGTGAGTGGCATCTTTGTATGAGCCAAGTGTGTACCTTAGCCAAGTATCTACCAGCAGCCCCTGGAATGTTCTGTGGTAGACATGTCAAGGTTTCTCAGAAGACTGGTCACTGTGGAAAAGGTTCCCTGAAGGTGGAAAGCATGAAAACCGCTGCTCTAAAGGATTTGTTTAAGCTGGGGTTATTTGGGCCATGGGTTTTGCTTGTCATTTACTATGCACCTCCCAGCATTACAAGGCTCCTGGGCACATCCATCCTACAGACAATAACACAGAGTTGGAATGACAGTAGCAGAATAACTGAAAATGCAAACTCGGTACAATCCAGGAGTCAAAAGGTGAATCAGTTGTCTTAAGTTCTTAGGAAAATGTTGGGAGGGCTGAAAAACTTAAGAAAAGCCTGCTGGATGAGGCCAATGGCCCAACTAGTACAGCCTCTTGTTTTCACAGTGGCCAACCAGATGCTGATGGGAAGCCCACAAGCAGGACATGAGCGCAACATCACTTGTGCCCCTGATTCATTGGCGCATCCTGCCTCTGAAAGAGGAAGAAGTGCAACAACCAGCATGGCTAGCAGTCATTGGTAGCCTTGTTCTCCATGAATTTGTCACCCTCCCCCCTTTTTAGAGCTATCCAAGCTGGTGGCTGTTACATTTTATGGAAGTGAATCCCATAGTTAACTATATTGCCAATTTTATTTCCAACCCATTTCCTAGTTATCCCTAACATGGAATTCATCCCCCCCTTTTTTCCTTTTCCTTTTTTTTTTTGAGCTGTCACACACTCGATTGATGTTTTCATTGAGTTATCCACCACAACCCCAAGATCTCTTTTTGGTCACTCAAATCTCTTTGGCATATATGTGAAGCTAGGATTTTTTTATTTTACTTTTTTGCCCTCTGTGCATTAATTTATACTTGGTTATATTGAATCACCTTTACTATTCTAATGCCAACTACTTGAGGAAGGCATGGAGGCAGCAGAGAATGACTACTTGGTGCCTCCATCACTACTTGATAGGCGTGATAAGAAGTCAGCTTTGGACTGAGTTTTACACCACTTACACTGGGTCTCATCTGACTTGGTGGTGGCTCTTGAGGGTTTCAGACAGAAGGCCTCCAAGCCCTATGGGGAGATACTGCGGATTGAGTTTGGGATGTACCTAATCCTGTACACTTGTAGAAAGTGTGGTCAACAAGTCTGTGGATTTTAATAGAAAATTCTCGCAAGTGTGTGTCCTTAGGAGATGGAAGAAACCAGTAGGTGAAGGTGGAGATAGCCTCTGTGCCATAGGGAGACTACCTGCTGTTACAATGGGAGGAAACAGCCCCAGAGTTCTAATGCCCTCTGTAGTGCCTTCCCCTGTGCAGTGGCAGGAGAGCTAGATGTCAACATGACAGAGCTGCCCTCAAGGCAGTGGTATGAAAAATCAACACGACAAGCCCGTCACATCTCGCTTATCACTTATGGAAGTGCGGTTGTTCTTGTCTAGTTCTCTCCCCACCCCCCCACCCTTTGCAACTCATGGCTCAGCAGGCATGAAACCTTATATTCTAGGAAACAAAAATAAAACAGAAGCTTTGGTAGGGACTTCTGTCTCCTTGAAGGGATGGGAGCAGGTTGGTCTTTAGAGCAGCACCAAATATTTGCTCTTGAAAATTTTTTAAGGGAGGGGAGCTTTCAGAAGGTATGAAAATCTCCCCCCATGCAGAACCCTGTTTACCACTCTGTATAGCAATTCTTAGCTTCTGTTTCCCTCCTCCCCTGACCCCTGCAGCTGCTCCATTATTTTATTTTATTTTGAAGCAGGCATTCTCCTTACCTGACAATGTTATCATGGCACCACATAGCCACTGAAGCCAACAATCCCCATCTCCATTCTGATGCAACTAGTCAGGCATACTTGCATGCAGCTAGAACTGGATCAGGGCTAGTGAGTGTTGGCCCTGTTTCCTCAGTGACAGGGATGCATTTCTTCCCCCAATAAACATTTTAGCACCGTTTAAAGTCCCAATTTAAAACACACACACACACATAAGAGGTTGCAAAAATGTTCATGACATTCCTCACCCCCACCCTGGCTTTCAAATCAACTGGTCTCTTTGTCTGCTCCAGAATGTAGGCAGACTGCCTGCAGGTGTACCAATAAGGCTACCAGGAAATGTGCCAGACATGGCCATGTGCAGTTCAGATCCCTCTACAGTCAGACTTAGCATGATGTCTATAATATGCTTGAATACCAAACACTTTCCTGTCCCTGGGTCAGCATTGGTTTTTCCCAGGTCTTGCCCTACTCAGTGTTGTAGCATGGGGTTAATGATTTCAGCATTTGATTTCAGCTCTCTGACATAGCAGGCAGGAGACAGCATCTTCATGTAACAACTCTTTATTCAGGCAAACAAGACTGAGGGAACTGAGGGTAGGGAAGCTACATTTATAGGGACAGAGGACTTGCTATACAAGGATACATTTTGGAGGGAACAATCTCAAGCAATCACACTGCTGCTTTTTGGTGGGAACCAATAAGACTGAAGATCCAAATGCAGCAGCTTGAATGAACCAATAGTAGCTGTTCCTTCTGGAACAGGAATGCAGTGACCTTACAGACAATAGTAATACAGATATGATAACCTTTGAATCAATACACAACACCCCTTCCCCCCTAGTGAGCACAGCGCACGTAGTCCCTTAAATACTGTGGGGTCCGACTTCTTCTTGATCTCCTAACAACAGGTGTGGCAGGTGCTGGATTAGGTATTACCTGCGGTGGAGGAGATACTGTAGTTGTTGCATCAGAAACAGAGGGAGTCTCAGACAGCTCAGAGTCCCCTACCTGTTCCTCGTCATCATGAGGACTAGCAGGACCAGGTTCATTTGCTGAAGCCTCTGGTGCCTGCATCTCTGGGCCATTTCCACTCTGGCCTTGCAGCTGTGTGCCATTAGCAGGGGGAGAAGTATCCTCAGCCCGTACATTCTCCGCATCTAACTCCTCCCTGCTGGGCGCCCGACGCCTCAGCTGATCTATATGTCTCCTCCAAACCTGCCCATTTCCCAAAGTTACATAATAGGTCCACTAGCCCGGGTGATCACACCTGCCACCCAACGTGGACCTGCGTACACAACACTCAGCAAGAGTGTTCCCTTATTGCAAGAAGGGTTCACAGGCCTGTCCGACTTCTGCTAATGCTGTAACTCATATCCGTTCACCAAATTTCAGGGCTACAGAGTGTGAGTTCCGCCAATTCTAACAAGAGTTGCCCAAGTAACAGTCAGTCATCACAGAGATCCTCCATCTTTCCTTGCACCCTCCAGATGTTGCAACTGCAAGTGCCGTCCACTACTATGCACACCTTCCCATCAGCTGACGTCACTGGTGATGTCAGCCGATGGATGGGAAGAGAGGGATTAATTTTTCAGGGAACAGGATTGCATAGCCAAGGCAGCAGGATTTAATCCCTGCAGAAGCAATTATTTGAAGCATCTCTGTGCTTCTCCTTTAACTGGGGTGGGGGAAGAAAAGAACCTCTCCCCTATCCCACTTGCTAAAGTGCTATTTGTCTCCAGAGGTTCAAATGGTAGTGGGGCAGGTGTTTTAAAGCCCTTTGCAGGCAGCAAAAGGGCTTTGAAGCCACAGTGGATGCTTTGAAATGCTGCCCAATAGATTTTGAGAGCTGGTTGGGGGGTGCCCACTTGTCGACCATGTGTTGTTACAATGACATTATGTTAATTACAGGTAGGTAACACCAAATTTGGCCCATGAGGCCAATCCTTATCTAGCTTGTGGAACCAAAAATGTTTTTTACCTCTGTCTTAAACCATAGCTAAATTGTGAACATGCCTCTTCACATCACTACTTCCATGCACACAACTGCAGTGCCTGTGTGGCTCAAGCAAGCAATACTATGTCTCGCTGTGTCATCCTTCCTTTGTTTATTATTTTGAGCAAAGCACAAGCTGTAAGGCAGAAATAAACCAGGGTTTGTTCCTGGTTTATTTCTGCCTTACTGCTTATGCTTGGTTTGAAACAAGCCATGGTCTAGGTTTGGATGACAGGACAAGCTGTAGCATGGCTTGTTTGAGCTATATGACACTATATGGGTGGAGCAGGGAGAAGCCATATGGGAGGCACGTTCACAATTAAACTATGATTTAAGACAAGCTGTCTCATTTTGTGATGTTCCAATGAGACCAGTGGAATTTGCCAGTAGACATGTATAGGAATGCACTGTAAGTAGTAGAATGCAAATAATATATTGTAAGATGCATCAGCTTGTACAAAATATTGGTCTGAACGTATCCCACCTCTGTCATTCCAGTGCTGGAAAAGACAGTGCCTTGATCAACTAACGCTGGCCCACAGCTTCTTAGAAAGGGATAATAAATCCTTATAATGCTTTGTTCATTTTTGACTGAGAAGTCTCAATCTGATAACATACACACTTCTGCCGGTGAGATCTTAAATGGGACCGAAACTCAGCTAATTCATTCCTTGACAGCCCACACAGGGCAATAAGATAATCCTGACCAAGATGGCTGTTTACTGACCTGGTTTGATATAGGTCTGGAAGACTGCAAAGCCTGGCAGCTTGCAGTTTACAGCAGCTGAGCTCAGCAATCTGGCAGCGAGTCTGGAGGCCTCAGCAGGCATGCCGTAAGAAAAGCAGAAGCCAGTTTTGTTGTGGCCAATCTAGTGGCTCCTTGTTCAGTCATGAGCTGTGAAGCAAGTCTTTTTGTTAAAGTAAACATTTTCAGTGCTGCTTCAGCATGCAGTGAGGTTGAAGAGAGGGGCAGCCTTTTATAAGAGTGCTCACAGCTGGCTCCTCACCTTAGAGTGAACCTGGCTTTGCAGTTTGTGTTATAGCAAGTCAGATTGCTGAACTGGTGTGTTGTTAGCCACTCCAAAGAACTGCATCAACCCCAAGTAAGGCCCTATTCCTCGTGCATCAGGCAGACTATCAATCTGTATTTTTGAAAGGCATGTGTGTGTTTATTATTTACCTAATAATAAATATTTTTTAAAGTAGTTGCATAGTCTGGAGATTGGGGACAGTCATTCTGGCCATGCCAAAAGCTTAAGTAAATAGGTGCCAATCATAGTTGGCTTTTTCCTGGTCTAAAATGAACTATACCAAATCCCTGCAGAATGGTTCCCTGCAGAATGTTGTTCCTAATTACAAAAGTACTGTCCAGTTCCACCTTTAGATTTTTAGCCCAAGTCCACAGAAGATGCAAATCTTGTTCTAGGGGCCCTTTTTTATTCAAGAGAACCAAAACGCTGTTTTGAGACTCTGTCTGAAGCATTAACACACACAAAAAGTGACAATTGGTAGAATTTGATCTTGTCTTAGACTGCAGGCAAGGAGGCCAGATGAAAAGGCAAAGAAAAGATACACACAGTACAAGGCATGCATATGGACCCCCAGAAAAGGAATCAATAAACCTCTGATTAGGAAAGCAGGAGACGGTGCTATGACTCACAAGGGATTTCAGTCAACGGGGCTGGAAAGCGCTTGGGTACTCTGGTAGTTGGGAGTGATCACTTTTGCAAAGTGACCTGAGATAAATGCGTTGCTCAGCTTGCGAGAGAGAGAGAGGGGGGAAGACACATTGGTGCAATCAACAGAATTGCAACCCAACTGTTTCATGGAGGGCTTATGCCTCTTCCTGCAAATGCTTACACCCCAACAGGGAAATCTACATCAGGTTGAGAATTATGGATCTACAGGGAGGATTCTCACCATCTGCACCTCCTAGAACACACTCTGAAATACTGGATCAATCATGACTTTTCAAAACTATAATTTCCCTGTTCTCGGAACGTGTTTTTATGATAAACTGTTAATTATCAGTGATATTGTTGAGAAGGATTACAAGGGTAAAGAAACAGGCATATTGCAGAGTTCTATTAAAACAGGGAGAAATCACACACACAACCAATCCCAAACCCTTTGTACTTTTTTCTGTCCCAGGCTGTAGCCTAGTAGGAGGAAGTCCCCTGCATTTCAGGTGCCTGGGACATCAGTTCCCCACCAGGGCCCCCCCACCAGTTCCCCACCAAAGCAATGCAAAGCAAAGAGATGGCTTTTTCCTTAGGCTCATGTAAGCCTGTTAGTTAATGGGGCTCATATGATGATATGAGCCCCATTAACTAACAGGCTTACATGAGCCTAAGGAAAAAGCCATATCTTTGCTTTGCATTGCTTTAGCAATATACAGTGGTACCTCGGGTTAAGTATGCTTCAGGTTAAGAACTCAGCTAAGAACAGAAATCGTGCTCTGGCGGTGCAGAGGCAGCAGGAGGTCCCATTAGCTAAAGTGGTGCTTCAGGTTAAGAACGGACCTCCGGAATGAATTAAGTACTTAACCCAAGATACCACTGTATTATAATGCAAACATTTCCTCCTCCCCCCCCAAAGGATTGATCTCTGCCCATGAATGAGGTTGTAACATTTGAAGTTGTCCAAAATGTTTCTGAATAGGTAAAGAGACCCCTGACCATTAGGTCCAGTCGCGGACGTCTCTGGGGTTGCGGCACTCATCTCGCATTATTGGCCGAGGGAGCCACCGTACAGCTTCCGGGTCATGTGGCCAGCATGACTAAGCTGCTTCTGGTGAACCAGAGCAGCGCACAGAAACGCCGTTTACCTTCCTGCTGCAGCGGTACCTATTTATCTACTTGCACTTTGACGTGCTTTCGAACTGCTAGGTTGGCAGGAATAGGTACCAACAAACTGAAAGCCATGGGCAATGACTATGCTCCCCTATTTATTTGTATTGTGGCATTTTCCCTAATGGCTGCTTGGTAACTGACAAGCTGATTCACGTGATCGCTCTTCCCATGGTCAGCCTCTTTTCAAATGTGCTTATGTTTAATGGCTCCTCTGTGCTCTTTCCTCTAAACAGAAGCCATAGTTCTGCATGCCAGGGGGGAGGCCCCTCCCCTCCAAAGTGTGTTGAATGGTGGGATATATAAATGTGGATTTTGCTGACGGCAAATTATTCAGATGACTTGTAATCAATAAGCATGGTTTGGTCTGAGCAGGTGGATAAAGCTCCTAACCATAAACAAGGTGGTTGTGTAAATGGGGCCAGGCTGCTTGTTTCTGAAATTCAGCTCTTAACTGGAGAGGACAAGTGTTGTTCAGTGATTGCACCAGCAACTATCAATTTTGCTTCTTTTTTTGGCTCTGGGAGGCACAAGTATAGACAACAAAAAGACACCTGAGTGAGCTTTCCAAAGCATTTTCAATTAAAGCCTTGCCTTGGTGGGTGTGGATGAACATTTAATCCTCTGAGAAAGTTGATTAATTCCACAGGTGAGTGGGGGATAAGAGCTGAGTTGCTCATAATGAAATCTGCATCTAGGAGCTAAAATGCTAGGGTTCATCTCCCTATTTAGTAATGTGAGTAGGTTCTAGCAGGTGACTGCAAAGTGGCAGGAAGCCAATTCTCAGGGATTAGTGGGGTGGATTGGAGGAAAGCGGCATTCTTGGATTTTATTCTAGTCCTACAAAGACAGTTTGAAGAGACTGGAGGTCTGTTGTTATAATGGCAACATCACTCGTCCTGAGACAGCTTGGATTCTAAGACCATATTTTATGAGTGATTAATTTAGTAAATCATTAGATTGCACAGCACAAAAATAGTGGGAATTGAAGCATTATCAGGAAGGAAAGCCCATCGCTCCTTTCTAGCAGAGGAGATGATAGAAGAGCGTAATGCCCTCTAAGGGCTACTTCACCTCCAATACTGGAAGCACAGCCATCATAGCTAGTAGATATTGGTAGCTTTATACTCCATAAATTTATCTAAAACTGTTTCAAAGCTATCTAAGTTGCTGGCCATTACTACATCCTATGGTCATGATTTCCATAGTTTAACTACGTGTTGTGTGGTGAAGTACTTCCTTTTGCCTGTTCTGAATCTTCCAACGTTCAGTTTCGTTGTATGACCCCAAGTTCTAGCATTCTGAAAGAGGGAAGAGCTTTCTCCACTACAAATATAATTTTATTATGCCCCCTGCCATGCCTGTGACATGTCGCCGTCCCCTTACTTACCTGTATTTTCCTGGTCATTTTCAGTTCTGTAATACTCTCTTCGAGGTGCAGCCACCAGAACTGTGCACAGTATTCCAAGTGTGATCACATCATACATTCATAGAACAACATTGATGATATTGGCAGTTATATGTTCAAACCCTTCCTAATTATCCCTAATATAGATTTTGTCTTTTTCACAGCTACTGTGCACTGGTTCTTTTAATTGAGGTATCCACCATGACCACAAGATCTGTTTGCTTACACTGAATTGCATTTTCTGTTTTAATGCTCATTCACGCCCCCTTTGGAGGAATCATTCTGGAGTTCCTAACACTCTTTTTGTTCTTTCTCTGGTAAATTTGGTGTCAACAGAAAACTTGGCCCCATCTTTGTTCACCCCTCACTCCAGGTCATCTATGAACAAGTTTAAAAACGCAGGTCCTGGTCCTTGGGGGACTTCATTCACTTCTCCATCATCAGAATTATCCATTTCCTTCCCAGTCTCTGCTTCTTGTTTTTTAACCAACTGCTGATCCATAAGATGCCCTGTCCTTTTATCCCATGATTGCTAAGCTTACTCAAGAGTCTTTGGTGAGGAATTTTATCTGACACTTTGGAAAGGATTGGCTCCCTGTCATTAGCACACATGGTGGCAAAGATACTTTGATTGCCAAGTAAGGTGTGAAGAGATCCACACTTAATGCAATCCTTTACATGTTTAGTCAGAAGTAAGTATCTCTGTGTTCAGTGGGGCTCTTCCCAAATAAGTGTGCACAGAACTTAAGACTGATTTTCCTTTCCACAAAAGACCACTGGGACAGCAAGAAGTGGCTTTATCCTAACATAATCATTATTTCAAGTCACTGCATTTTGAGAGTGCATCCAGGTGGCAGCCAGCCATGCTCTTGGATCAGTGCTTGTTCAGTAAACTGGAAGTGCAGGAAGAGGGGGACAAAATAGGTATATTGAAAAAGCAAGTATGCTTTATGGTTTCAAAGCACAATTCTTGCCACATAGCCTCTACTGGTTCCACAACAGATAATGCCAGTGCTGTGAACAAGCATGGACTGGCATGAAATTATGCCTTAGGTGCACACTTGCTATAGCTATACATTAAATACACATCTGGGAGAGGTCCAGAGGGCAGCAACATGAGAACGGGCCTTTTCTGGAGTGGCTTCCCACTTGTGGGATGCTCTCCCCAGGGAGGCTCACCTGGCATCTTAGTTACATATCTTTAGGCACCAGGCAAAAATATTCCTCTTCTCCCAAGCCTTTGGCTAATTAAACAATCTATGGGCTCTGATTGATTGACTGACTGACTGACTGACTAACTGATTGATTTAGTGGCCCCGGCTACAAAAGCTGAGGCTGCTAAACAGACATTATTGTTATTATTATTATTTTAATTAAATTTGTATACCACCCTTCACCCGTAGTTTAGGACTTTGAGTCAAGGTTGGATTCTGCTATAATTACAGAACTTCACCCCAAAAGCTCAGTTGGTTAGAGCATGGTGCTGATAACGCCAAGGTCACAGGTTTGATCCCCATATGGGTCCATATGCCTGCATTGCAGGGGGTTGGATTAGATGACCCACAGGGTCACTTCCAACTCTGTGATTCTAAGTGCTGAGTTAGGATGGCTATGTTGGCCAAAAGTTCCACTGAAAAACAGACAGAAGGTATCAGCATGGTCAGTCACTGAGCATGCTCGGGGGCCATTTTGTGAATGTCTGTTTTAGGGGATAGAAAACTTGTAGGGGAGGAAGAGTGGAATTGAATATCCCGAAAGAAAGCTTGACTGACAGGCTGGAACACAGAACAGGAACACTCAATGCTGCAATTATTTGTTGCTGGTCTCTTTTCCTATTGTTCAGTTCCAAACAAGCCCACAGCTAAATGGCTTTTTACTTCAAAGGTATGTTCTTGGGACAGGCACTTTATGTTTCTTCAATCTCTGATTTGTTCTCTAAAAATAAAAACTTCATAGCACAAAATAATCGCCGAAATTAATTAGTGGGCTTTTGGATTAGTGTATATCCTATACAAGCTTTTTCCAGAGTTAAGTCCACATAGAAACAAGGCAAACAATATGTGAAAGACCAAAAAGGCCAATAACATTATATTGCTCTTTAAAATGCATTAGCTAATTAGTGCTCATTAAAAAGGAAGAGCAAGAAATATTGGGAACAGAGAGTTTGATTAGGGGGAAGGATTACAGCTTCTCAAAAAACATTTATTTGGTTTCCAAGCTTGGTTACATTATGAGTAAGCTTATTGTGTTGAGATGAATATTCAGATACAAATATGTTACAAATGAATTTTTCAGATTTTAAAACATAAACTTTCCCCCTAATTCTGCATAAACAGATTTGGATAGGCAATGGTTTGGCCCTGGGCACTTCCTTAGTCAATCACTCCATTTTCCCTTCCTGCACTTTATTTGATGTTCTTTATGAAGTCCTATGAGTCACTGATTAATTTGTGCCATGTGGTGAAGAAGAGTTGATGATCAGCCAGTATATACACATCTGAACAGCTATTTAAAGAAAACGTTAAAACTTGTTATACATTGTCAAAGTTGCCAGTGTGAGTTTTTCTGTTTGTGGATAAAGACATACTTGAACCCATCTACCTGGTAATTCTTTTCAGATATGGCTAATAAAGTAATTTAGGCTTGGTTCTCACTGTCACCAAATTGGGGGTCGGTCACATGTCTTGCCTAGATAGCCTGACTGAAAGAAATGAAATAATTTCACTTACCTGCTAATGGGGGGAGTGGAAGAGGAGGAAACTGTAAACAAAGCAGGTTTAGTGTTTATTCTGCACTAGCAGAGATCACCAGGAGGAGAGGCTGCTGCCTTGATGTTTTCTATGGCATGCATGGATAGAAGTGCCATTTTCCACCTAGTTGTAGGGAAAAGAACTTGAGCTTTGCTGGTTCAGCAGATCATTTCCCTTTCATCTGGCAACAGATGCAGCCCAGTCTTCTGCCTGTTCACAACTGGCTTTTTCGGGAGGTACCTCTTAGTGTAGTCAGTTGTCTAAGAGTGAGTGGATAATTTATTTATACTGAACCTTTGTTATGCCTTTCATTTGATTTTGTATTCCAAATTCCAGTCCATTGCCTGTAAAAAATTCACAGGGACAGCAAATAAATTTATTTACCAAGATCAACCACTGTTAATAGCATAGTCTTAATAATAAGTGTATTCCCCCTTTCTTTATTAGTTTTATTTTAATGAAACAACATTAGCAAACAGTAGTTGCTTTTTAAAACTGCTTTAGCGTATCTGTATACACAAGACTAACTCTGAGGAAGCCTAAAGACATTATGCATAATATTTCATATCAAAAAGCTATAGCATTACAAGTTCTGTTCTTGTGAATCACAGCCCTGAAACTTGTTTCGCTCTTGTCTGATATAATAAGAATATTTCTGAGCAGGTGCAGTGCATTTAATAAAAAACAGAGGTCCAAGCTCTGGTTTGCTTGGAATCAACGCCCACTGATTTGCAAGCTCAGAAACTCTTAGTTCTGGGAGGGGGGATGTGTGGCCCTCAGGCTAATTTCATGTGACCCTCAGCACCATCCATCTGTCTGGATGCTGAGGGTCCAGCACTTACTCACCTGGGAATCTTTCCACTTCCACTTTGTGTGTTTGTGTGCATGTGTTTGCGAGAGAAAGAAGGAGGTGGAGAAGGGATAGAGTACCCACACAGAAAAAAAAGGAATATAGTGCTGCAAATTCTAATAACATAAGAAAAGCTCTACTGAATCAGACCAAAGCCCCATCTAGTCCTGCAACGTCTTCTTACAGTGGACAACTAAATGCTGCTGAGAAGCCTGAAAGCAGAACCTAAACAAAACAGCATTCTCTCCACTGGTGATTCCGGAAAATTGGTATATAGAGACATAATGCCTCTGACAGTGGAGGTAGAGCACTGAGATCCAGTATGGTGCAGTGTTGGACTTTGACCTTGGGAGACCAGGGGGTTGTAGCTAAAATAGCACTCCTTGAGCAAGCAGAACAACTTCTGCTTTTGCAGCGGGACTTTCTCTCTCCTCTGTTCTGGTGGTTCCCTCAACCCTCCAAAGCAGATTTGAGAATGTGTGCAGAGGGAAGAGGGGGGAAGTTCTGTTGTTCTATTATTTAGTTGAATACTGTCCATAAATAAATCAACAGCCTTATCCTCCATGAATTTGTCTAATACTCTTTTAAAGCCATCCAAGTTGGTAGCCCTCGCTATCTCTTTTGGGAGCTAATTATATAGTTTAACTATGCGCCATGAGAAGAGCTCACTCCCATTGCTCTGTCCCAGCTTCTGCCAACCTAGCAGTTCGAAAGCACGCCAGTGCAAGTAGATAAATAGGTACTGCTGTGGCAGGAAGGTGAACAGTGTTTCCATGTGCTCTGGTTTCTGTCACGGTGTTCTGTTGCGCCAAAAGCGGTTTAGTCTTGCTGGCCACATGACCCGGAAAGCTGTCTGTGGACAAACACCAGCACCCTTGGCCTGAAAGCGAGATGAGCGCCGCAACCCCATAGTTGCCTTTGACTGGACTTAACCATCCAGGGGTCCTTTACCTTTACCATGAGAAGAAGAATTTTCCTTTATTTGCTCTGAATCTTCTAACATTCTGCTTCATTGGATGACCCCAGTGGTTGTACCTGCCATCAGCTTACTCTTCACATGAGTCAATAACCCTTCATAGGAAAGCAGCTCAACAAATTATGCTGTAATCAGGATCTCCCAGGGTAGTCCTAAAATGGAATTGAAATAGTAGACTACCAAGGTTATTGGAGGAGGGGCACTGGAGAATGGAGCATTTAACCCTTTTCTTCCTTGCTGTTTTCTTGAAGGTGGCTCCTGTGGGTTATAGCAGTTGACCTTAAAGGAGGTCTGTACAAATTGCTTGAAGGTATTCTATCAGTGGCTATTGGCCATGACAGCTCAGTGGAAATTTCTTGTTCAGAGGCAGCTGCTGGGGAAGAGCTCTTGCCTTTATGTCCCCCATCTGGGCTTCTGGTTTGTTGATATGAGAAAAAGCATACTGAACTAGATGGATCTTTGGCCTTATCCAACTGGGTTGCCCTTGCATACTTACTGAAGTATGCAACCCAAGATGAACCTCTTAACCCTGGCCAATGATACATGAGATGTATGTTTTCAAGACCCACTCTATTCCTGTGACTGTAATTTGTTTTAACTGCTTTTAATACTGAATTTTAAATTGTTGGAACCCACCCCAGGATCTGCTGGTGAAGGGTGGGTGGTAATAATAATAATAATAATAATAATAATAATAATAATGGTGTACAGTGCTTCCAGAGGAAGTGACTTACATTCATTTTAAATTGCTTGTGAAACACCTTGAACTCAGGAAGCAGTGGGGTAAAATATTTTAAATAAATAAAACTATCCTTCTAGTAATAAATAAAAATTACAAATCATTCAGTGCCTTGACAATGGGCAGAACCAGAAACTTCAGAAATGGATATTTAATCTCTGGGCCAATTCTGCAAACACTTGATCTCTCTGGTCCGCTTTTCCCAAGTACAAGGATTAATAGGATAGATTGCTACAGAGAAACACTTGCATGTTAATTTTTGAAACTGGGTCAGAGCATATAAAATTAATTGTAGGCACAAAAAGGAAACTGCCAGGCTGCGTTTGGTGTAAAATTTGGAATAGGGCTGCAATATTCAGCATACTTACTTAGAGACAAACCCCATTTAAAGCAGTGAGGTGTCCAAATAAACATATTTTGGATCAGAATGTCAGCCCCAAATCCCATAACAGCTGGGGGTCTAAAGGGCTGTGTGGGGAACTCTATATGTGCAAGTGGGAAATTAAGAGCACCCACTTTGAAAGTCGCCCCTTACAACCTGACAAATCACTCCCCAAATCTGAGGAACTTTGAGAGAGACCTCCAAAGTACCGGTAGTACACACAAGAAACAGCAGTAGAAGAAAGAGATGATAGAGATAGAATTAGATTTTTATTATTATGTTTTTAGATATGCTGCAAGCCACCCAGAATGGCTGGGGAAACCCAGCCAGATGGACAGGGTATGATGATGATGATGATCAGATAGAAAGAAGGGATTATGTATGGAAGAGCTTATATGTGCCTCTGGGACTACCTGGGTACTGGCCATGGTCTCAGTGAATTCCTGCCCCCTAAATAAATACAGGCCATGCTGCTTAAACTGCTTATTAGTTTTCACAGAGAATGAGACACCCCCTCCCCCACCTTGAAATTACATTTATTAGAAATACCAGAAACTGCTGCTTCTTTTTTCCTTTCAAAGTGCTGGCTTTCAGGGCAATGAGACATTTCACAACTGAGGGAAATGAGACTGTCTTTCTTTTTTAAGGGATCACTATTCCTCTGGAGGAAAGGCCTGTCTCCTGTACAGCTGCTTTCTTTAAAAGACTTTTCAGAAGATAAACACACAAGACAGTTGCATTGCACAGAAAGACTTCTTCATTTTGTGATGTTTTCCTTGACATTTGACTTAGCAAACTCTTGGCTGTGTGAGAGAGGTTTTTGTCCCACGGAGCTTGGTAGCTACCATTCTTCCTGCTTCTTTCCACTTTGCCAGTACAGTATAACCTCTCCTTCCCTCGAGTAACTAAACAAAGTGGGCACTGCTGTTTTCCAATGTGTTGTGGCAGTTTAGCATGGGCAGAGCTCTCCTGGAATCAGTGCAGAGGGTTGATGGCAATACTAAGGAAGCGCTTAAGATGTTCTCCCAGAGAGCAAAAAAAGTGGGGGTGAGGTCTTAGGGGAGAAACAGAAGCTGTAAGTGATTCTCATTTGAGCAAACTACTTGGCAAAGAGGAGTGAGTGAGAGAGGGCAGAGTGAAAGGATATTTGCATTATTGAGCCTGCAATCCTGTACCCATTTGTCTGAAAGTTAGCTTACTTGAACTAAATGAGATTTATTTCTGAGTACAGAAGATTGCACTATGAACAGGAGACGCTGTTTAATATTCTACTGTACCTCTTAAGCAACAAGCTGACTATATTACAATGGCAAAAAGGCTCCGAGTCTGTACAACTGTTCTGCAATCTGTATATGCATGTGAGATGCTATTTGAAACCTCACTGCATGGTGCCAAAGATGAAGGGGTTTAATTTCACATAGATGTGTACATTGACCTTGGAATTCAGATTTGAAGTTTTCCGGTGACCTTTCCCCACAAGCACTCAGTTATGTGAGCCGAAGTTTGCCCAGTGTGGCATTAGAGCAGTTAAGCTAATGGTGGCCAGAGGATCAATGACTACCCTGTCAATGTAAGCATATTGGAGCAGATCATGGTATCAGGGAAAGGAAAGGAGACAGGATCATCAGGCAGAAGATGGAATGTGGCCCATACCTGTTGCTTGCATATCATATAATTTCACAAAGCCAGAGTGATTAAATTTCCTAAGTCTAATGCTGCAGTTTCTATCTCCTCTTTAAGGAGGGGGGGAGTCTATGTCTTATCCTTACAGTCAGCTTAATCTGACTATATGACGCTTCTGAACTGCCAATAACCTACAATCTTTTTTTTTTTAAAAAAAACTGTCTAGCAAGGTTACTCTGAAATCCTCAGATGTTCAAAGTATTTTAAAATTGAATTAAATTATTTTTAAAAGCTCTTTCAATAACTTCTGTTGGAACGGCTACATTGAGGGCTCCTAAAGAAACAGGTATTTTCTCTACATTGGAAAGTGACCCATCCATACTTGTTATTAGAAGGAACCCAGGAGCCCATATCTGCATTGCTGGCTCTGTCATGGGAGGAGGGAATGGGTGTATCTTAGTATGTTCCCATGTGGCCCCTCTCCATAATGCTTTTATTGTACAGAAGCCATGCCTGATCAGCATCCTATCCTGCCTGCAGTGTAGGTGGATATGAGCTAGGTGCAGACCATTCAACATGCATGCAAGTCAGGGCCACTGAGGGTAAATCTGTCACAGAGCCATTATAAGAGCCAATTGTGTTGGCTCTCGCTAACCTAGGGCAGAAGGAACATGGCTTTGTTCCAGTGCAGAGCAGGGGGGAATCTGCCTATTCTGCCTGCTCAAAATCCAACTGTACTCCCAGGGTGCTGCAGAAAGAATATGTCCCATCATGCCTCCCCCGTTGGGTGCTGTGGCCAGCATAAAACAGCTTCCCTAATAAATAAATAATGGACTATGGCATGCATTTATATTTTGCTTCCCTTTGTAGCTTTGTTATCTTCCCTGGCCCACTGCAAGGAAAGGGCCAAGGGCAATGATCTCAGAAATCACCGAGAGTGCTGCTTATTTCCTCACTTCTGGAGTCTTTCAGCTAGGTACTTTAGACCGGTTCTTAAGACGCTGGTGCCTTAAGGACTATATTTAGGCAGCCTCAGATCTGCTGGCATGGGACAAAAGCATTACCCTCAAACAAAGGAACCTGGTGACGTCAAGGCTGGTGGGAATGAAAAGGGAGAATAGAAAATAGGTTAGGGACTCAAACAAGACAGCCCATTATGCCTTGTGTGCAGAGCGCTGGCTCTCTCAGCTGCAGCAGTCCTAGATATTTAGGATTTTTATAGGGTATTTAAATGACTAGACAGCAGCCTCCATCCTTTCAATACAAGTTTGGGCCTTGTTTTATCCTCAGACCCTCATGCACGCAGGAACTGCCAGAGCAGGGAACACCAAGGAACCCATCCAGTCCAGTGTCCTGCTTTTGACAATGTCTAGAAATAAAGACTTCAGATTAAGAGTATAAAACAGAGGTGTGTGTGTGTGTGTGTGTGTGGATGGCTGTGGAGTGCTCCACCCTTTTCATAGACTCTCAGCTTGCTGCAGGCCAGGCATTTAGAATCCTCAGACTGTTGTGATATATATACCTTGAAAAGTGGTTTCATCAAATCGTGGAATTGTAGAGTTGGAAGGGACCACGAGGATCATCTAGCCCAACCCCTTGCAATGCAGGAATCTTTCACCCAATGAGGGACTTGTGAGGCTTTATCCTCATTTTTAAAGGTGTGTGCTTCCCAAAGCCTAAATCCCAGAGCCCCAGGCTTTGGTCAGAAGGAGCATGAGGCTGCCACCCTGCTGAAGTTAAGCAAGGCTAGGACTTGGTCAGTGCTTGGGTGCATGCTGCTTTGGGATCCACAATGGGGGGCGGGGAGACACAATATAAGTGTAAATAAATCCAAACCACTGCAATTATGTAAACTTAGCTTCTTCTTCTCTAATTCTCTAAGCTACTTAAGAACTATTTCTTCTTCTTAAGGGCTCAATAGTTGTTGAGTTACAGGAATATAGGAATATTATGTACTGCAGGAGTGTTATTAAATGATGGCCAGGGGGGCAGGGGCTGGGTTTTATGCACTGGATCTCCTGCAGCTCTCCCCTATTTTCTTTTAACTTTGTTTACAGGGTATGCTGCAAAGCACAGTACTGGTGAAGCCCAGCTACCTGACATCTTAATTTGCAGAAGGCCCAATCCCCATAGTAAGCTCGCGTAGAAGGAGCCAGAGTTTGTTTTTCTCCTTGTCTGAAAGTCAGCCCATATTTGCATCTATACATATAAATCAGCATTAGGAAATGTTATGCAAATTTGTGCCATGGGCCTGTGTCACGAGTCTTTTAAATATCTAGCAATGCCCCTGATATTATCTTCTGTGTTGCTGCCAATCTTTTACCTACAATTGCAAGCTGGTCCTTGTGCTCTTGATTTAAGCAACTGTGGGAGGCAATGGCTGAGCCGCAACTAACCATCCTGCACATTCATGCATGCATACCTTGGAAACTTAAGCACTTTCCAATGAAAAAATAATGCTAGAAATGTGCCTATGGGTGGCATTCAGTGAAGCTTTACTTAGAGTAGACTGACTGAAATTAATGAACATGACTACGCTAGATTCATTAATTTCCATAGATCTACTCTTACCAGGGGTGGGCTTTGGTAATATGGTGAGGACAAAATTTGGCTCTCCCTCCCAAATATTTCTTACTTTGATGTCCTCTTCCCTCTCATCTTCCTTTCTGCACTTCCTCAGCTCTGCACCCTGTGCAGGGGAACTGCCCACAACACCCTAAATCTGGCATTAATGCTAACTAAAACTTAGTTGGATACCACCAGATGTGTCTTCCTATACAGACTGTCTGGGAACTCCATCTTCCTTGTTACTGATTGCCCCAGCTAACAGCTTGTGTCTGAGCACTATTCAGCATGCAGGCGATTCCCTGAAAAATCATACACATCCATGCGTGTCTCAAAGAGTACCACCCCTGATTTCTCCCTTCTTTGAACTTTCTTCAGTGTTAAGATCCTCAAAGGGGAAAAAAAAACTCCTGCTCTGCAACATCTGCCCATGAAGTGGGCCTACAAGACCAGAGTAAACATTCATTTGTTTCCGCATCCAGCTTCCCCTTGTGGCCAGTCAATAGGAAGCCCAGTAGCAGGGCATGAAATAGCCTTCCTGAGAGAGGTCCATCAGAGCACCACATCCTTTAAAGACAAGTTAAACCCTTTCTGTTCAAGAGGGTCATTAGATGTGTCTGCGGGAAGATGCCGTTATCTATCATCTATCTATCTATCTATCTATCTATCATCTCTATCATAGAGTTTATATTAAAGGTAGATAGCCGTGTTGGTCTGTCATAGTCAAAACAAAATAAAATAAAAAAATTCCTTCCAGTAGCACCTTAGAGACCAACTAAGTTTGTTCTTGGTATGAGCTTTCGTGTGCATGCACACTTCTTCAGATACTTCTTCTAGAGTTTATATGTATTTTATATGCATGTTAGCTAATACTCTTAGCATAGCAATTGCTGCTATGTTTTTCCTACTGGATAAAGCAAAGCCAGATACAAGTTATACAGTTGGTCGGTGATGGAGAACCTCCAAGCTGCTGACCAGATTAGCTCATACGTGGCATCGGGTGTGGGGCAGGTAAAGATACATCTGCAAAGGAAAATCAGGAGCCTTTAAGTGTGCTCCCAATTGTTCCTCGGCAAGCAAGGCTTTCTGTCAGTGCTGATCAGCAAGCTCTGCTGGAAACTGCTGATCCCTGACAGCAGATCCCTGCCCAACCAGATCACCTGTGCTTACAGCTGGACAAGATGGGCCTTTGGTGGGTTCCAGCAAGGCTCTTTTTTATTCTCAGAAAATGGCTAAGGGCACCATCACTGTTGCAGAGCATGTGCAGTTGAGCATGCCTAGTGACCAAAAAAGGAAGGTAGGATGGCACATTAAATTGTGGAACACCTCTATCCCTCATGACTTTTGAAAACATATTTCTCCCCCGCCCCAATAATTAAAAAAAGGCTTTGATTAAAAGTTGATAGGTGCACTGCTATACAAGCTCCGTCTGTTCCAAGGGGCATTAATTGGCTATTCGTGCTCCAAGGACTGAAGTTACTTCCAAATGATTTTTTTAAAATCCCAAATTAATTTTGTCTTTAGTACTACATGTTGCTACTGATCCAGTGTCACTAGTGCACTAATGCTAGTGGAGTTGGCCACCACCATTCTATTCATATAATTACTGTGCTGGGCAAGCTACACGCAACAAACCATCACACAAAAGGAAGCTTCAGCAGCATTTGGAAAAAGAAAAGATAAAGCAGCCTTGAGAAGGGTTTGTGTGCATCCAGAAAATTACAGGAATGCAATGTAGCAAGTGCGGGGGATGTGGAACAGAAAGATGCCTGGTCGTGAAAATGTTAACTATGTGCACACACCATTTGCTTCTATGCTCAACACACTTACATACCCCTCCAATGTGGCTTTTCATTAACAATGTGTGTGTGCATACACGGTACACCATTGGGACTTTCTGACATGTTGGCACGCAGAGTGCTGTTACATTATATGCCAACTTGTGGGTCTGCCTTTGAAGACCATTTGGAAGCTCCAGCTGGTGCAGAAAGTTGCTGCTTAGTTCTTGATAGAGCCCAGGAACAGTGAGTATATTAAATCAGCATTTGCTCGTCAGCACTGACTTCTGATTAGCTTCTGATTAGTTTTGTGCTGTGAACCGCCCTGAGATCTACAGATGAAGGGCGGTATATCATCATCATCATCATCATCATCATCCTGATTCAAGATGCAGGTGATCACCTATAAAGTCTAAATAGTCTGGGTGCAATGTCCTTAGAGTTTAACCTCCCATACAAAGCTACCTGCACATGAAGATCTACAAATGATGCTTTTATTGTGTAATAACAACAACAACAACAACAACAACAACAACAATAATTATAATTATTTATTTATTTTATTTATACTCCGCCCATCTGGCTGGGTTTCTCCAGTCACTCTGGGCGGTTTCTGGACAGTGTATTCCTTCTATTTGAAATCTATCCTCTCACATCCAGAGCAGGACTTTTTCACTGGTGATGCTCACTGGGCCATATTTTGATTCACTTTCTCATAGCCATTAAAAATTTGTTTATTTATTTAAGCATTGAATTAGCTGTGTTACCTTTAGGCCTCTGATTTTATGGCTCCTTTGCTATTGCAAAATAAAGCAATCAAAATTAGTACAATAACATCAAAATATTTGAGCTGCCATGGTGGTTTTTGCAGCCATTAAGAAATACAAACAGGGCTGGCTTTACATTACATAGGAGGGTATAACCATCAAGGTTTTTAAAAACTAGAGCATGAGACTCTTAATCTCAGGGTTGTGGGTTTGAGACCCACGTTGAGCAAAAATATTCCTGCATTGCAGGGGGGTGACTAGATGATCCTTGGGGTCCCTTCTCACTCTATTTTATGAATCTATTATTCCACCTGGAATGCAGAAGAGGCAGCAGTTCAGATGAGTGGATGGCAGTCATGCTTGCCTCTCTGAACTTTTTAAAACTAGTGCTGTATGTGTGCTCCTGCATTGCACCAGGAGAGTGCAGATGTTTCATTTAAAATTTATATTTGTTCACATTTATTATTTTGTGAAATAGCATTGTTGTTTTTAAAGTCACTCCTCTGTTGCTCAGTATTTTATTTTATTTTATTTTAGGGTAGTGCGTATGAGACACTTAAGTGGCTGAGGGTAGGGGCAGGGTGATTTTTCTTTGTGGAATTCTGAGATTCTATCACAGTGTGGGGAAAGGAACTAGCCTGATTTCATCACCAGTTGTGTTTGCTACCCAAATCAAGAGAACAAAACCAGTCATTAGCCTGGATAATGTTTGTATCCTTCTTCCTCCTCCTCCTTGAATAAAAATCCCCAGGTTGGAAGGAGCTGAAGAGTACTCCTTGTTCGGGATAAATAATGAGAGTGGGAGGAAAAGCAGCCGTGGCTTGGGTGAAGCAAAGGGAGGAATGTATGATGGAAGGGAGCCTTCCAGGCAGCCTAATTTGATGGAGATAAAAGGAGGGCCTGGCTCAGCAGGCCACTCCATCCCCCAAGAGAGGGAAGAGCCAGAGCTCAGGCGCTTTTTTGCATCTGGGATACGCCAGAACTCAGTCCCAGCACCTCTTAGGTGGGTGCCATTGCCATTATAAGAGAACAAGGGAGGCATTCTAGAAAAACAGCACTTATTGTAGTGTATATGCTGTGCATGTAGAATGTCAAATCCTTGGCACTGGCCTTCATATGGTAGGTTGTGACATATTGGGTTGCCAAAATGATGGCTTTCCCGCTTTGCTTCAAGGAAGGAGCAGAAGTTGCAAAGGGGTGGGGGGGTGATATAATAAATAATAAACCTTTATCGTCACTACACCACCTGTGTGCAGTGAAATTAAACGAGCCCCCCCCCCCAGTCTTGTCCGCACTTTGTGTGCTTGTCGGAAGTCAATTGCACCACTAATTTTTTCCATTCAGCAGCCCAACAACCCACGGATAGAAACTGTTCTTTAACCTGTTGGTGCGGCTGACTATACTTCTATATCTCCTGCCCGAAGGTAGGAGATTAAAGAGGTGCTGGCTGGGGTGTGAGTTGTCCGTGAGAATTTTCCTCGCTCTCCTGAGGCAGCGGTCTCCTGCGATGTCATCTAGTGAACTCAGGGGACAGCCCATGATATCATGTGCTGTCTTCACCACCCTCTGTAGGGACTTCCTGTCCGTGGCTGTCAAACCAGCGTACCACACTGAAATACAATATGAAAGGACACTTTCTATTGTGGACTGGTAGAAAGAGATAATCAATTTTTGTTTGACATTGTTCTTACGCAAGACCCTAAGGAAATGGAGTCTCTTTTGGGCCTTCCTAACCACCTGGGTTGTATTGATTTTCCAAGTGAGGTCTTCACTAAGGTAAACTCCCAGGAATTTGAAGGAAGAGACTCTCTCCACACAGCCTCTCCCCCCCCCCCGATATACAACGGGGCTAGTTCCCCCCTCTTCCTCCGAAAGTCCAACACCATCTCCTTTGTCTTACTGATATTTAGGTGCAAGTTGTTCTCTAGGCACCATACATATACATTGGCAGACCATTCGAAAGAGCTTACACGCTCACAAACTGCATGTATAGGCTCTGTATACACAACTGCAGGTCTTGCCTAGTCACATGCGTATTTTCAGTGTGCATTTTGTTCCTCCTTGGAGCAGTGCTCGTTCCTGCTTCCTTACATGCTAGTCCCTCTCTCTCAAATTGCTACCCTTTCTTCACCCACCCTTTATAGAGAACTCAGATCATGTTGTGACATTTTTTAGTCCAGTGTTTCAGACCTGATTTGTGGCAAAAAAAAAGAAAAAAAGAAACTGCTATAAAATACAGTTGCAGCACCAGCTTGTCCAGAGTGAGCAGGCAAAGTGTTTGAGGTTTGCGGGGTGGGCGCTCCTTTGCCTTTTATCATCATCATCATCATCATTCTGTTTAGAGGTCCTGCCCAGTTTTTGCTTTTGTTTTTCTTGTTGATCCAGGCAGAGGGGAGGGGAAATGAATATTTACACCTGGATTTTCCAGCTGGGCCTTTCACAAATCACAGACTTGATCTGAAGCAATTAGGTGACATGCAACATTTATCTCCTTGCTGTTAAAAGCTGCAGATCAAGCAGCATAGCAGCATAGGCTGGTTAAGGAAGTTGGCAATCTTCCACACAGTAGGCAGAACTGAGCTATCAGCAATTTGCAATAGCGAAAAGGAAGGGCTGACCAAGTGAACCCTTGTGAGAGAATGGGCATGCTGAAAATACACAAGAGCACTGTTATTTTTTATCCTTTGGTGTATATGCCACTGAGGTTCAATTCTGGCTAGCAGTGTTTAATGCAACAGGTTTTTTTTTATTAAAATGACCTGAAATATTCCTTGGTGCCACTTAGCTTTGAAAGCTTTCAATCCCACCTCCAGTTGCAACCCTTGACAAGCAAGGGGGGGGGAAGGTGAGGGAGAGAGAGAGAGAGAAAGTATGAAGTTTATATTACTGGATTGTGCAGCTGAGGCTATTGCTGCTAACAGCATGGCTGAGGCTGAAGCAGGGTCTCTGCCCTCCAGCGCAAACACCAAGACAGAAATACCATTGTGACAGGCAGCTCTATCCACCCCTTTGCAGAATGCTGTTATTTTACAGTGATCTGTAAGAAACAGAGCAAAATAATGGCATCACTGAGTCTATCACACACACATCATCTTCCTACTCTGCTGTCTTTATCTTATCTTTCAAGAAGGAGCCAGGGTACACAGTAGGGTTTCCTCTATAGTCACTATAGCAGGACTGCTGTAGGATACTGCCCTCAAATATTCCAATATAAGCTGTGCACAATTTCTGTTCTCCATTATTAGAAGCAAAACACAGTGGTGTAGTCCCAAGTATAGTTACTCAGAAGTAACCCACAGTTAATTCAGGGGAATTTACTCATGGTAAACCATGCTTAGGATTGCAGCCAAAATTGAACTGTTTGTCTCTAGGGTAATGCTATAATGTGCACTATGTGAGGCTGCCACAGAAAGCTGTTCCTCAGCTGTATAGGGTTCAGAATGTGGCAGCCAGAGTGATCTCTGGAGGTAATTGCAGGGTATGTATAACATATGTTCAGTCTTCAATGGTCACCTCTTTGCTTCCAAGCTAGATTCAAAGTGCTGGTGTTTATCTTTAGAGACCTATACAGTTTGGAGCCAGATTTTTGCCCCATAGGTGTCTTCTCCCATATATAACTCCCAGTTTTTAAAGCACTTGTTCAGGAAATTTGCTAACAGCTCCACAATCTATTCAGCTGGTGGCTGGAGTGGGCCATCTTGTTTTGCCACCCACTCACCCTGCTGGGGTACATGTTGCCTCCGTCATGTGGCTATCACTGGAAGCATGCTGTGTGTGGTGTTTTTTCCATGCTCTTTCCTCAATCATAGTCAGCATCATGCTGTGCTACCACTATAGAAATGTGCCATATGATGAAGAGAAATTACATAGTGAGAGATGTGTTGATATTACAGTGGTGGAGAAGACAGACGCCAAACAGAGTCTGTTTCGAAAGGGAGCAGCATGATAAAGGCAATGTGACAGAATTATCCACCGCATGGATGCCACTAAACAATGCAGTTTTATACATACCTGTTCAGAAGTTCCATGGTTTTCAGTGGATAAAGCAGGGCTAGGACCATCAGGCCTAGGGGCCGAATGCAGCCCTCCAGGCCTCTTCCTCTTGAGACTCTCTCCAGGCCACACCCTCTCCCCTGCCACAACCCTCGCTGGCCCTGCCTCACATCCTCCTTGGGTGTTTTTGCTTGGCTGGAATGTGCCCTTGAACTCACTGGATGCCTCTTGCTTTCCTGGATGGAGAGCAGATAGATGTTTGTGTGTGTAAGTTTTACATAAATTGCTCCACCTACTTTTGCCTCTGGCCCCGCCCCAGCACTGGCATATGGCCCCCGAGAAGGTTTCCCAGAAGGGAATGTGGCCATTGAATTGAAGGTTCCCTACCTCTGCGAAAGAGGATTGCTGGCTAAATTGCTGCTTGGATTAAAATGGTTTATTGGCTGGGAACGTTTTCCACACAATCACACACCTACAAAATAAATGTTTGTGGCAGCGTAGAAGAGATCCCAAGCAATCAAATAAAGATGCTGCTCACGAATACTGGTTTGTCACATGGAGGCAGTTTCTGCAAGATTAATTCAATGTTGTATCCTTTATTGGGGGTACATTTCATGTGAAGTAGCCATAAGTCTTCTAATTCTCAAACCAGTGGAATGAGTCCAGATTTATACCAGGGTAGATAAACCCAGAACCTAGAATAACAGTGAAAATGTTTATTTATGCTATAAAAACTTAATGTAATGGTCCTACTGGATCAGGTAGAAGACTCGTCTAGTCCAGCATCCTGTTTTCACAGTGGCCAATACAATCCTTGTGAGAAATCCGCAAGCAGGACAGGAGTGCAGTAGCATTCTCCCCACTTGTGATTCCCAGGACTTGGCATTCAGAAACATGCTGCCTCTGAAGGTGGACATAGCCATAGATAGGATGTATATATGTCCTAACAACCATAGATAGCCTTATCCTTGTCTAATCCTCTTTTAAAGCCATCCAAGTTATGTCTCGTGGGAGCTTATTCTAAAGGTTAACTATGCACAGTGTGAAGAAGTAATTTATTTTGTCTATCATTCATCTTCTAACATGTTCAGGGCTATTGGAGAGGGAGAAAAACTACCAAATTTCTACACCATGTGTAATTTTATAAATTTCAATTACATACCATGCGGTGTTTTTCCAGTGAAATTAGGGACGTCATATTCCATCCCCTCCAACATTTTCCAACGAAAATAGGGGCATCCTTTTTCCCTTACTTGCTTATCTTTTCTAAATTAAAACTCTCCAAATGTTTTAACCTTTCCACAAATGAGGGTTGCTCCACCCCCTTGAACATTTTGGCTGCCCTTCTCTGAAACTTTTCCAGCTCTACAATATTCCTTTTTAGGTGAAGCAACTGGAAGCACACACAGTGGTTGCAGCATAGATTTTTAAAATGGCATTATGATATTGGCATTAAAAAATTCTCAAACCCTTTCCTAATGATCCCTGACATGGAATTTGCCACATACTGGGTCAACATTTCCACTGAGCTTATGCACTATAACCCCAAGGTCAGTCACCAGCAGCTCAGACTGTATTAGCATAATCATTAAATTATATATTTTTTGTCTAATGTATATCATTTTATACTGGCTTACATTTAGTTGCATTTGCTATTTTACTGCCTAGTCACCAACTTTAGAGAGATCCTTTTGGAGCCCTTCACAATCCCTTTTGTTTTAAGAAATGTTTTTTTTTCTTTAAAAATACTCTCAAGAAAATCACCATTTTATAGTTCAAATCGGGGGAAATAAATACAGTAAATGGAAAAAAGTACAAAGATTCACAAAATGTTTAGGGGTATGCGTACCCCTGCATACCCCCAGAAAAAAAGCACTGGTTTTAACCACCCTGAACAATTTTGTATCATCAGCAAAAATTATGAGCACACTGCTGACCCCCAACTCTAGATTGTTTATGAACATGTTAAAAAGCACTGGTCCACTTTCTACATGCCTTCATTGGAATAACTGTCCATTTATTCCTACTCCTTACTTCCTATTCCTTAACCAATTGCTGATCCATAAGAGCAGTGCTATTTTTCTAGAAAAAGAGGTGCTGGAACTCACCATGAACGCCTCCCTTGTTCTTCTATGATGGCAATGGTGCCAACCTGAGAGCTGCCAGTTCCGGTGAGTTCCGGCTGAAAAAAAAGCTCTGCATAAGAGGATTCCTCTTAACCCTTGGGCAAGGGACTTTTTCAAAAGCATTTTGAAAATTTTAAATACACAAGATTGACTGGATTACCTCTATATGCTTGCTGATGCTCTCATTGTCTGAACTGAGCTCACAGTCCAACCCACTGGAATTCACTCCTGTTTGTATATTGGTGTAGCAAAGACAACACTGGAGCTACTAGAACTATTTTAACAAGTGGGGTGTCAGTTTGGCTGCTTGCTCAGATATCGCAGCTTTATGTCCATGACACATGCACTATAATGCAGTTCTGTGTCACACACATGCAACCATCTGCACATTTCGACTTTGCAGATGGTGCACTGACTTGTGTATGCACATTTACACTTGCGTGTCTTACCAACACTCACTCCAGCAGTATCGCATTTCTTACATTGCACGGCAGTTCTAACATTGCCCCCACTTCCACCCCAGGACTTGGTAGTTGCCAACTGCTTTCACTATAAAATGGGTAAAGTAAGGGAAGCCCATTCTGACCTGATTTTTATACCAAATGAGGGCATGAAGGCGGGGTGGAGATATTCATGTTCCTGCTTTCCAGTAGAAAGATCTAAGTCTACATCAGAGAATTGACATCAGTCTGATCTGCCAGGGTGTGGGCTGCTGAGAGATGCCATTTGTATGCAGGTTTTTCCTAACCCATCAAGCTGTGTGTGTGTGTGTGTGTGTGTGTGTGTGTGTGTGTGTGTGTGTCCTTCTCTCCCTGTAGAAACCCAACTGGGTTTGGTTGGGCTGTAGCCCTTGCTATTGGTTCTAGGCCATCATGTGCCAAGCCTGACCGAGGCTTTGGGATGCTCTGTGCTTGCATTAAATCGATCCACTGCTGCACATTAGAGCTCAACCTGCCAGTGAATCAGACCTTTTCTTTCTTTTTTTTCCATTTTCTCTCCCTGCCTGCCTGCCTGCCTCCCTCCCTCCCTCCCTAACACCAGTCTTATTTTAGCTTACCCAAGAGGAGGAGGAGGCGGTGGAGGAGAGGAGGAGGAATACAGGGCAGGAAAAAATACTAGACATTGCAGCAACCAGGGAACCCTTATGAGTAGATGGTGGATGGCAACTACTTCTCTTGTCTCTCTCATTTTTGGATTTTACAGGATGTCATTGCTGCATTCAACTCCAAGCTGAGGCAAAACCGACACACACGCTCTCTTTTTCTGTGTCTCACACACGCGCACACACTCATACACGCAATCACACGGGAAAAAGGCAGGAAGAGAGACCGCTGGATAGCAAGAAGGGGGGGGGGAGCACATCCTTCAGCTTCAGAAGCTTAAAGAGAGCCCAAACCGTTTCGCCTTCAGATCTTGGACAGTGCTGAAGATAACAGGATGAAGCTCCTGTGAAAGCAAACCTTTGGAGGGGGGATTTTCTTTTGATTTTAGGGTGTCTTTGGGGGTTTTTGTGTGTGGGGGGTATTTTTCTGCTTTTTAAAAAAGAAATCTCTTTTTTCCCATCACCAATGCAGTATTTTATTTCTCTATCAGTGAGATGGGAGGGCATGTACTGATTTCATAAATCTTACAGGAAAAAATATACCGTATATATGCTTTTTTTTCTTTGCGAGTGCAAACATTTGCCAAGCTGTCCGGCACAGAGGAAGCCTGCATTTCTCCCATCAAATTGCATTGCAAATACCTAGACAGTGAGCCTAATTTTGATGGCATCTTTTTTATTTTATATTTTATTTCAATTTCCTTTCCCTCTGGGCTTGAGAAGAGAGGCAGGAGCAAGGAACTGGTGCATTTGATTTCTTTAATTGCATTTTTTCCCTCCCTCAGTGGGGAGGAGGTGCTGCTGTCGCTACATTTAATTGTCATTTCCCCCTCCTCTCCCTCCCAGTGGCAATGCATTTTTTATTCTTTAAATTGAAATATTTTTAACTGATGGTGCATTGATTCTTTTCCCCCCCTTTTTCATTGTAATTAATTTTAGGGGCATTTTGGTGCATTGGTCTTTTTGCCCCCCCCCCCCAATTGCAACCCACAATTTTGGGGTGATTTTTTCCCTTTTCTTTTTCTGGGGTGTGGCTCCCACCCCAACAATTGCAACCTTTTGGGCAGAGGGTGGGGAATTTGTACATCGCTTCCCCCCCTGCAACGGGAGGCGAGAGTGACAATGTCCAGGATCTCTGCTGCTTTTCCCGACCGCTCTCCAGCTTGAGTGCCCCTCCCTCTGCTGCAAGCTTCCCTAGCAGCATCCTACAGCAGCCGATGGGATGTGATGAGCTTCTTCTTCTCTCCGGCAGCATCCTCAGCGGCGTAACCCCCGGCCCTTTGCTCTTTACAGGATGGCTCGGTTTGGAGACGAGGTGCCAGCCCGCTATGGGGCAGGAGGTGCAGGGGGAGCTGGCTCCGGAACGGCAGGCGGCGGAGGTGGCCGGGGTGCCGGGGGCGTCCGGCAAGGTGGTCCCCCGGGGGCCCAGAGGATATACAAACAGTCAATGGCCCAGCGAGCCCGGACCATGGCGCTCTACAACCCCATCCCCGTCCGGCAGAGCTGCCTGACTGTCAACCGCTCCCTCTTCCTCTTCAGTGAAGACAACGTGGTGAGGAAATACGCCAAAAAGATCACCGAATGGCCATATCCTTTCTGTGGGGGGGCTTCCAGCAACCTAGGCCGCAGTGAACATCTCAAACTTAAGGGGGGGAAGAGCAGTGCCAAAGCCTGTGTCCTGCATGCATGCCTGGCCCACCCTGTCTCTATGCATGAAGCCCCACCTGCACATCCCCCAACCCAGCGACTGCATACCCATCCCATTCATGCACCACATCTGTATCATCCCTGCATGTGCTACCCCACCTAGTCAGCATGTCTCTACCAAGGGACCTTTATCTTCCACCCTGATTTCTCAAGGCACGATTCAGATGCATGTATGCAACCCTTGAGGCTGACAACTCTGTCACTGAATGCATCCCTGCTCTGATCCATCTAGTTGAAATGCTTAATTGATGTATTGCTCTCCCCTCCCCCCGCGCCCCAATGTCTCTGCTGATTTTAAGTTGTATATTGCCTTGTGGATTTCTCTCTCTTTCTCTCTTTCTCTCTCTCCCTACATGCAAGCCACCCCTGTGCAGGGGCCAGTTGCCTCTCACTAAGCCAAGCATCTCCTGCTTTCTTTCTTTATTCCTTCCTTCTCTCCCCCATCCTACTTTACCTCTAATACCTGTTATTGAGCTGCTCTTTCAAGCCAGCTGTCTTTCATCCATGCAAAGGCGCGGGGGGGGGGCAGATGGGGAGGAAGGAGAGGACGAGGAGGACCGATAGCATCAGTTTTCATTTCCTCTGGCTCAGGGTTTTGGAGACTGCATTTGTTAGTCATGCCTTCATTTCCCCTTCTTCAGGCAGAGGGGCATATGGGGCCAGGCTTTTCATGTGCCTTCTGGAAAGTCAGCAATCAACTTGGTTCCCAGAGGTGTGCTGTGGAGAGTGGGGCCCCCAAAGCACTGTGTCTAGCTAGTTGCGCAGAAAATAAAGGCCCTTATTAACGGGGGAATTGTCAGGTAGTGTTGAGACAGGAGGAGCCAACCTCAACATAGCCTCTAGTAAAGGCACATGGTGGGCAAAGAGCAACCTAATAGAGGGCCCCTGAGCCAAGTGTAGCCCCCATACTAGAGATAAAAATCAAGAGAAAGGAATGTGAAACTGAACCATCAATATGTTCCACTGAGCACATTTCCCCCCTCCCCCACCCTCCCAGTTTTGAGGTCCAGCATGAGATTTCATCCATTATATACTATCCAAGTCCTAGATATGTTCAGAGAGCACAAGGCAGTATTTTGGGAGTGGCACAGGGTGGTGAGAGATATAGGAGGCATGTTGGGTTTATCTGCCTCTTCTGGGCCTTGCAGGGGGGAGGGGGCTTCTCGGGTCTTCTGGTTTCCTCTGGTGGTGGAGAAAAACCCAAGATCTGCAGCCGCTGCCTCCATCACATCAACCCGGTATGTAAAAGATCTTGCTTTCTGTTATGATCGTTTGTATAGTACTTTGTATCTTGGAAGGAAGACACATGTCGACGGGTTTTTGGGTTTCATAGACTCTAAACCTAAGCCTACCTTGCTTAGAAAAGTTTAGTGTCTGCTAAGAGTCAGAATATGGTTTAGGGACAGCATATATTATGCCTGGAGAGGCAATTGTTATTTTGGAATGTTCTAAAAAGCCTGACACACTCAAGTGCAAGGGGCTAAAAGATGAGGCAAATTGCAGGGAGATGCTGTATTCTAGAGCAGGGGTGCTGTGCTGTGTGCGGAGAAAGTCTTTTTAAAGTGTAGTTGTGTTGTACACAGCTAGTGTGTGTGTGTGCAATTTTGTCATCCGTGTGTGAGAGGGAATACACATTTTGTTTACAGGAATGTGAAGGTAGAGCAAGTCTCTTGAAACCAATGAGTTAATGCAGGTGTAACAAGTCAATCGGGTTGCATTGCTGGTTCCTTTCTTATCATACAGTAGAAACTTGCAAATGTGGTTTTCTTAAAATACATACATTGAAAATGATCAAGCTCACTATTGAAAGACGGATTACCAAGCATGAGCACTGCAGATATTTGATGTTAGTAAAAGTGGGTACTGAAGAAAACTGTAGGGTGGATGGGTGGAGACAGATGTGTGATGGATAGATGAAAAGCGAATCAGCCAAACTCCTCTCTGTTTACTGTAATTGTTTATAGATCTTGAGAATCTATTGAAGTATCAAGTTGTTTGTGCTTTATTTATTGTTTCATGTGAGTTTGCAATGCTCTTTTTGTTTTTAGGGAGAGGGATGTGATAAAAAGAGGGAGTTTGGTGGTGATGAGAGCAGCTTAATCCTGTAGATGAAGCGCTGGCTTCCCTCCCCTCTTCCTGACAATCCAAATTGTAATCTCAGATCAGCCACAATCTTATGGGATTACGTTAGGCAAGTTACTATCCTTTTAGACTTAATTTCTATCTGTAAAATGAGAATAAACAAATCCCAGCTCATAGGGTGAGATTGTTGGAAGGATAAACGAGACAAGGATTGCACAATAAAAAAAAGTATTACAGTATAGACAATGGCCACAATGTCTGAGCCCTGTGGGTACATGAGGGGCCCATTGTCAGTTATGGCAGATAGAGCTGTGTAACCACACAGAACGTTTCTACCTCACTACCATAGCCTTCAATGTGGGAGCCCTGTTTCAATGCACAGGGCTACCTCATTTTCATTATTAATGGAAATCATAGCTATCAACTGTCTAAAAAAACCCAGTTCATCTCCAACAATTTCTCCTTTTGTTACACTTTTTCCCAGTGTCCCATCATATTCTTCTAACATTTCATCACGCTGTAGCTTAGGGGCTAACAATGCCGAGCCAAACCTGCCCCTCCAAAGGGTGGTGCCTTCCTGTCCTCCATTGCCAGCCAAGAGAAGTTGCTTTTGCAGCACTTGGATGTGGTATTTGGGGCAATGCAGATGGTTGCCTTGGCTTGCTGTGCTCCCCATCCCTCCATCCCATCTCAAAGTGATCATAGCAAAACTAAAGGTGGACAGCCAGGCTCTAGCATGACTAAGAAACGGATGAAAGGGTGGAATCCTATGGATAATGGCTGGATCAGTTCTGAATGAATTCTATTAAGTTATTGGGACAAAGTGATTACAATGTAGGGCTAAGGTGAGAAGGAGCCCGCTTCTTTCTACAGGTGCTGGAATCATTAAAGTCAGGTTTAGCCCTCTGCACTAATGGCTGCTGTGCATTCCTATAGGGAAAAGTAAAGCGCTTATCCTTTGTGCTTTCAGTGGAGGCAGACTTGCCTATTGGGAGTCTGTGAGGAGGAGAACAAGGTTCCATCTTCCCCTGCTAAAAGCAGATGTAGGGTGAAAGAAAGAAGGCATATTTTTTGTACTCCCCACCCTGCAAAATCAGGACCTGAGTTCAGAATGGAGAAATGTGGAGCGTTTTATTAGTTGGTTAATATAATTTATATTCCATTTTTCAAAATGTAATAATGAAAATGCATTTAAAAATTTCAAATGTAAAACACATCAGGATCAAAACCTTAAAAAAAACCTCCAACAGCCACAGTAGGAATCAATTATAAATTGCCCTCCAGAATAAGAAGGTTCACAATACCTGTCTAAAAACAGGAAGTGGAGACTTGCTAGATCTTCCCCGGCTTCTGTCCCTCCCCTCCCCCTTTCTGAATGCTCCTTCTGGATTGGTGGCAGGGGAAATGTATGTTACCAAGGGCCTTGTAAAGTAGGCTGAACCCCAGCTGTGATAATGGCCCCAGTGATGGACAATGGAGTGTGGATGGAGAAGTATGGGGGGAGGGCTAGAACCCTCTGTTCTTTTCCACCTTGCAATTGTTGGGATGTTTGCTAATTACTAATAATGGGCATGTGGATTCACACAGGTTTTTATTTTTATTTTTAAGGAATATAAACACTGGTGCAGTAGTAGGGAATGCTGATTGGTGCCAAAAGATTGTTACAGTATGTTTGTATCCAGGCAAGGTTGTCATATTTGTATGTAAGAGCTAGCACTGGATTTAATATATCTGGCATGATGTATTTGAACTCGGGTTCCTAAATCTAGAAAACACACACTTTAATCTCCAGGTGGATAGGAAAGCAAGTTTCTTTCTGGCATAGAATTGAAGATACTCTCACAGGAGGCCACACACTGCCCCATGTCTAAGGCTGCGTTAGCAAGGGTGGAGCTCTCATCTCATCATTATGGAAGTGTAAGTTCTGCTCATTGTGCAAAATGGATGATCCAGCCATTTCTCAGAGCAAGCTTAGGGGCTTGCAAAAAAAGCCGCAGAGGACCAGAGCTATTCTAAGCCTTGAGAAGTTTCTCTTGGACCTTGACTAGAGCTGGCAAATGATGAGGAGTTCTATCCTGTTCTAACCACAGGGACAACATTGAATATTCTTAAGAAAGAAGCTGTGGAAGGGGAAGTGTGAGTGACTCATGTTTTTTCTCTCCAGTTTCCAAAAAAAGGTGATGTCTATATTTCCCATAGGAAGATACACGTTACTTCCACACCAGGATGGGGGAAGAGCACATCTCTATGTAGGGGATAAATGCATGCCTCCTGGCTTTATTCAAAATTTAAGGACAGTGAGGAAGATGAAGAATAAGTCACTCACACTTCCTCTAATATTGCGTATCTAGGAGGTTGGTGTTCAATGTACTAGGACTTGGACTTCAATGGGTTTACTGGGGGCAGGGTTTTTTCCAGCCGGAACTCAGTTCTGGCACCTCTCAGGTGAGCACCATTGCCATTATAAGAGAACAAGGGAGGCATTCATGGTGAGTTCCAGCATCTCTTTTTCTAAAAAAAATAGCACTGACTAGGGGCATGTTCAATCAAAACAAAGCAGGTTTTGGGGTACAATATACTAGGATTCACCCCTGCTCTAGCCTCAGTAAAATGAATTAATTTTCATTCTTGTGCAGATCTCATGTAATTCACAGGGGCTTGCACAAAAGAACTTGCAGGCAGATTGTGCCCTATGACTGGCTGGGGGAAATTGTGCTAGTCCTTTATGCTGCTGTTAGCACTTAATTTTTCTAAGAATGCATCTTATGTAACAGCGTTAGTTAGAACGAGGATGTGAGTGTACTATTGAGTTGGCATTAAAAACACGGATGCAGTGGTTATATGCTGTGTGTATACTCTACAGACAGATGGGCACAAATAAAAACTGGCAGTGAACTGCTTGATTTGTGCAACTGGCCCATTATTGTTTGCACGCTATGGTTATAAAAACAATACCTGTTGTGGCATGAGGTTAGATGGCGTTTGACAATATTGGTGTGCTTTCTGCACTGTGGCCCATGTATCCAATGCAATGGAAGAATTTCCCAAGCCAAATCTCATAAAAACCAATGCAGTTCGGAGTTTCTGCTCTTCAGATAATAACCTGTATGTGATCCTAAAGGATAGAAGAACTGATTGTCTTAAAACTGCAGGCAGAGGACTTCGACACTTCCCTTGCAGCTGCAGAAACAGACCACAGTTTTGTCAGTTTCAGAGCAATGATACTGAAGGTTGTCATGTCTCTGCCTACCTGGTGGTTCTTTGGAAGCTCTCAGCAGTGAGACACTGTTTTCTTCTCTGGCATCAGTTAATATCATGTACTTCTTTGGGGGTTAATGGCTGGCTTGTTAATTGTTTCTCTTTATTCTTACGGAACATAGAACTTTACAGCTCCTAAGTATTTGATGTTCATGCCACTACCTTTGCTTGTTTGATATAAAAGAGGAGTACTCAACAGTTTGTTGACAGGCACTTTCTTTTGCTGCTGCAGCCCCTCCTGATCTCTTCTGCTGCAAATTCCTTGGTTAATTTTCAGCACTTAATCCTGCCCCACTGCTCAGTCAAGTCTGGCTACCTATAAACAGGAGAAATATATGTTTTCCTTCCAATTAAAGCAGCAAGTGGAGGCTCAAGAGAACATAGGCTCCCTTTTAGCGACACTGCTGATGCCTTTGAGAAAGTTGGCCCTTTCTGTGCCTTAGTCCTCCTCCCATCTTCGTACAGTTAGCTGTGACAGCCCTCCGTATCGTCCTTGACTCATTTAGAAATTTCCAGGCATAATCTGTCACTTCCTGTGAGTCTTGTGGGGTCATTATTGGCTGGACCTCTTCATGGTGCTGTAGTCCATATAATTAAACGTTTGAATGACCACAGATGAGAATCTGAAAGAGTGTGCAGTAGGCAGTTCTAGCCTTTTAAGCTACTGCAGAGGAAGAATAGAGTGGGATTGCTGTGGGGTAGCTCAGCCAGCTGACCATTAAGTGTGCCGAGAACCTGCTTCTCTAGCTTGAACCTAGCCTCTCTGGTTTGCACTTATTTGCTAGAGGATGTTAGTATAGCCCAGGGAAAGGGTTTCCACAAACAACCGTTGCTGTTTGATTCAACAGCCTTCTGGAACAGAAGATATTGCGGTTGATGGCTGTTATAAAAGGGGAGTCTAGATTGGGGTTGAGGTTGTGTGACAATTTCATGCCAGAATCACAGCCAATATGGCAACATGCATAGCTTGCTGTGTGCATTAACTTTCTGTGAGCATTTAAGCTACAGATCTGCATATCCTACATCTTACAAAAAGCCAGTAAGAATTTAGGAAGATGGAGATGGTCCCTGCCTTTTCTCCTGCCACTAGTCTATCTTTGCCAGCAAATATACGCAGGGGGATTGAGGGGAGATAGAGAACTGATAGACTGCAATGGATATGCATTTATTGCAACAAGTTGCTTATTTTGCAGGAGGCTAAGGGGCTGGGGGTTATGGGTAGAGGCCCATGAGAATGCCATTTCCCAGAGCTCAGTCTTTCTCTCAGGGTACATTCAGAGCTAAATTTCCCTACTGGGAGCTGCTTTAGATGTTGTCAAAGAAAAGCAGCAAGTCAAAAGCGCAGTCACTTTCTCATTTGGCTGGTGGCACTTTAGGAGCTTATGTATTTGACCACAGGGTGAGATGCGAAAGTTCTCCTTTGAATGTTACTAGAAATACAAATGTTACAAGAAGCCAAATGGCAGAAGTATATTCTAATATTTGGCTGATGGCACTTCTGCAGTAATGTCTGAACCCCTCGAAAACAGGCCTACTCAAAATTCTGCAAAAAACCAAATCACCTCACAGTCTTAAAAGAAAAGAAATAGTTGAAGCTGGGCTTGCAGCTGTCATTACTGGGGTTGGATCTTCCCAGTAATCAGTTGCAGTGGTTTGTTGTTGGGGAAAAACAACAGCTAGTTGTGCCTGATGCACTTGAAATGTTATACTGCAGATATATAGGTGTTGTGGGCATCTATTGGCTAACAATGCTAGGGATTTATTTGATGACAGTGCATCATTCTCGTCTGATGTTGTATTGAAACAAAGGTGTGTTCTTTTATTAAAAAAAACACTTTCACATGTCACTTCCATCTTTCAAAGGAATCCTTTTTTTGAGGCTGCATCCTCTGATCATCTTGGTTCTCTGTACCTTTGAGGATTTCTCTATAAAATGGCAGATTTTGAATTCAGTTGTTTATTTTTTGTCATATAGCATTTCATTGCAGTCACCCAATTTATTGTGTAGTCAGTGGCCATTAAACAGATGAACTAAACAACAAGTGTGTGTGTGTGTGTGTGTGTGTGAGTGTGTAAAAATTGGATTCCCCACCTATCCAAGTCTGCGTATGTTTATTGGGACTTGAAGACACTGGCTGTCATCTGTCATTTTATCCTGTATATTGTGAGATATTCTTATAGTTTTGAATCGATATACATATGACCAACAGGCTTCTGGAGGGCACCAGGGTGAGGAATGTTGAACTAAAACATCCTTTTCCTTGTGTTGGTAGGCTCTGCTGAAGAACTCCAATTATTTTTGCAGAAACTGTGCTAATGGTTCTTCAAATTACCATATTTTTAGTGAATCTAATAATTCTGTTGATTCTCACATTATTTAGTAATTTCAGGAGTGTGGTGGAGTCTCCTTCTTTGGAGGACTTTAAGCAGAGGCTTGAAAGCCACCTGTCAGGAATGCTTTGATGGTGTTTCCTGCTTGGCAGGGGGTTGGACTGGATGGCCCTTGTGGTCTCTTCCAACTCTATGATTCTATGATTCTATTATTCTATGATGTTCAATATTATTTTTGCTGCCTAAAAGAAAAGTATTTATGTTCTTTTCAAGCCATCTTTCAGGAGCCAGTTTTAGTGGTGTTTGCATATGTGGATTAGTTCAGCTATTTTGTATAAGATCTTCCCCAACTCTTGGATGATTGTTATATTGTCCCCCAATAAATTTATCAATTTAAACTTCTCAGACAACAGTTTGAACCTTTTTATCTCTTGAAAATTGTTGTTCTTATCCATGTCATATCCATGTTATATTTCATCTGCAATTAAATTTCCTTCAATTTGATACAGTGTTAATTTGACAAGTGAGGTGACATTAATCTGGTAATCAGCTCCTTCAAATCAAAATGGGAAAGTAGGCTATACCTTGGAATGCTTGGCTATTATTTCAAGTTTCTATCCCCGTTAAAATCCTATCCCCCACTCCCATTGAAAATTGGGAAAGTGAAACCAATTTAGCCCTTCTGTTTATTGTATTTACTGGTTGGGAGCTGGGGAATATTGATCAAGAGAAAGGAAAAGGAACTCCTGGTTCCTGGCAAGATTTGCAATTGCACCTGTTTCATTTGTATTATGCATGTTTCCTTAACCATGCAAGGTGAATGTGAATTACACACTATAAACACCACAGTGTATGTGCAGCAATTTCAGTAAACATGTAGTCCCACCATATTCTAAGCAAGTATCAATCTACTCCTAGATTTCATTTAGCTTCCCTTTCATGGCCTTGATGTCATTGATTGCTCCTCTTACACCTTTATGGTCTAATGGCTCCATCACCCAATTCCCAGCTGACTTCCTCCTCCTGATGTAGTTAAATAAAAACACAAAACCCTTATTGTTAGCATTTCTGTCTTCAGCTCCTCAAATTTCTTCTGGAGTGTCATATTGCAATCTTACATTTAACTTGCCAGAAGTGATGCTCATAAACTATTCAGGGATTCAAATTGCACAATCTCATTAGCCGCTTCAGACTTCAGTATCACCATATTCTTGCAAATTACTCCTTTAGGTTGCAACCCCTATACATATTTGCCTGGGAGCAAGTCCTACTGAACACTATTGAGGTTACTGAGTATAGGATTTCAGTTTGACAAATCCTTGGCTATGCTCTTATGAACAAAAGGGGGAAACACTGGAACTTTAGCGTTGGTTATTGACAGGAGCGAGCCAGCAGAAAATCACACTGAGCAGGCTAAGTTAACCTTTTATTAGCAAAACAGGAGTGTCAGGCCTAATGAGCACAGCAACTACGGTCTTGTCCCCTGAAGCAGTTGCCGAGACAGTCTAAAGGTCCCTGCCTTCCCACAGCCAGCTATGTCTCTTCCTCTCTAGGGTTTCCCCTCCAAGCAATCGGAGACTGTGCCCATGTGCTTGCCCTTTCCCGCTACATGCCTCTCATAGTTCTAGGAGGGCAGGGAGGAGGGGAACTTGTCACAGCAGGAGGGGGAGATACCCATGATTCTGCACCAGCTTGACTCAAATCTGCCTCTTGGCCTCCCTCATCCTACTCTCCTGCTTCAGCTTCTGACTGATTCTGGACTTCTCTCTGGTACAGACTCTGTCAGCTGACTACGCCCTGTTACCTTTTCAGCTTCTGACACCTCCTCCTCCTAGTCTTCTCGATCCTCCTCTGACCACTCATCATAAAACCACCAATCCCCGGGCTCTGAACCTTCTTCCATTGGGGCTCCCCAGTTGGTTCCTCCCATCATTCCTCTGTGCCCAACCAGTCCATGACAGTTACTCAGGAGCAAGCATTTTATTTATGTGTTCTGTGCATGCAGGAGTAAATGCTTCCTCTCGTGAAAAGTGGGGGGTTGTGTAAGCACCCTGTGGTGATTTACTGGAGAGTTTCCCTTTAAGTCTCCTTTTAGAGAGTCTTGAAGAGCTGAAGGGATTTAGCCCATAAAAAGAGATGGGAAGTAACAATGGGAAATCGCTATGCCTAGGCATACTTGTTTAGTCTGGCTGTGCTTGCTGCTTTTTAAACGTAGAATAATGTCCTTGTCATTATTTTTGCCTTGATTCTTGAACAGAACACATACACACATGAGGCTATGTCTGCTATAAAAAAAAAAAAAAGCTCACCACCACTACCATTGTGGCAGTCAGCCCATGTAAATCAGTGGTCCCACTTCAATAATGTTATACATGCCATCGTTTAGAAATGCAAGAAAGAGACATATGCCAGTACTTTGACCTTCTATCATTGTTTCCATTGCCAATGATTCACATCAGTCCCATCTTTAAATGTTACTTCACCTGGACAATTTCAAAAATGACTGATGTGTGCAAATATGCATGATCACTCTTGGTCACCTCTGTGTTCATTAAGCTATGGCAGATTTTTTTTTTAATTGCGGCAATATATTTTTTTAATTAAAAATAGTCAGGACTGGAGAATATATGGGACAAAAGCAACAGTGACAGGCTCAGGCGTGACAAAAGTGAGCACAACCGGGATGGCCTTCAAAATTGTTTAAATTGTTAGGCAATGTAATTAATAGCTCTGTAATTTTCTCATAATCAAAATTATTCAGGAGTAGGTTTGGGTGTAAACTGAAATGTTTTAAGATTTGTGAAGAGGAAACTGTCAGTCATGTACAGGCAACACCCCATTTCTGCAGGGGTTGCATTCTGGGTCAAAGCATGCATAAGCCCCACCCCGTTCTGCCCCCATTCCTCACTCTTCCAGGGAGGACCAGTGGTGTTGGTAGTCATCTATTGAATGCTCCTAAAATGGTTGCCGCCTGTAATCACTCATGTAACTCCACTTTGGTCTTCAAAGAGGCTCAGTTCATACATTACCATTATGTGGCATCACTTCTTGTGATACAGTCCCAATTGCTTGAGTAACGTCTGTAAAGGGGAATAACGAAGTTGAGCAAATGACGTGGGTATCTGCACCAGCGTCACCATCAGGGTGTTGTTGTTTTTAGAAATAGATACATTGTGAGACTAGACCATATGGAACAGGTTCCTATGCTGCAATACTGACACATGAATTGGGCCTGAAAGGAGAGTGAAAGTGGTTCACAAGAACATTGCCAAGAAAAGGCCCCCTTCCTCACTTCTGAGCGTGTCGCCGTGACTCATAGTGTGGAAGATTATGACTTCCTCTCTGAGAAGCTGTTCCATCATGTGAACTATGCGTAGTCCATTTATGCATTCAATGTGAATTATGGGGAAACTAGCAAAGGAGGACTCTAGATGCTCCCGTAAGTGAATGTGATTCTATAGGTGAATGTGACCTAGTTTGTCTCCCACCCCAACAATATACATAATGAATACTACAGAAGGAAAGTACATATATCAAGGAGCATCTACAGAGGGACATAATGAGGTCATTGTTTTTGAGGGATATTACAGTTTTTCAGAAACATACCAACCATTTTGTCAATTTTCCCATGAGATCATTTTAGTAAAAATTGGCAAAGAGGAGGTAATACTTTTAAGAGCTGCCAAATAGAAAAGAAAAAGATCTAACAAAAATTCATAGAAATTGATCTCAGCATAGAAGCACAATGCTAATTATGCATTGCATGTATAGAGTTGCTGCCTGGCTATTTCCGCCCCCTTTCAACTCAGTTTTAAATTCATATACAATGAAATATGCACCGGCCCTCTTTTTTTCTCTTCTTCAGAGAGACACTGCAGCCCTAGGTATATTTCCATATTGGTGTCACTGAGTCAAATCAGAAGACAGCCTGATCTGTTGCCAACCAGGTGACCATTCTTAGTCCAGAGAGACACTGTCATTGATCCCTCCAGAGAAAGAATCTTCTACATTGAGAATACTGGCCCTACTCCACTCTCTAATTGTATACATATTAAATTCATTGGGCAAATTCCAGATTCTCTCCTGAGCTTGTATTTTTGCCTCCAGGTCACACCCAGAACTTACTTAGACAGTTAGTTGAAAATGTGCCTCTCTCACATCTTGGCCTCTGTGAGAATCCCTGCAATGCTAAAACAATAGTGCAAAATTGAGTTGATGCATAATGAATGGAGAGGTAGCTTTTCAATAAGGAACATAGCCTTGTTACAGAGTTAGCTATGCTGCTGTCTCCTGTCCTTTATTTTTTTTTTAGGGGACACACACACACACACACACACACACACACACTTTAACAATGCAGATAGCAAAGCAGGAGATGCAAAAAGGGGGTGTGCATGGAGGCTGTTGCTGATTAATCCCAATGGAAAAATCTCTTGCTAGAGTAACCTGGGCTCTGAGTTCTGCTGTGCTCTCAAGTCAGAGTCTGAAAATTGTCAAAGAAATTCTCCCACTTGGCTTGCTTTGACTCTCATGTGGGCCCCTTCTTTACAAGCTCAGCACTGGTATAATATGATGTGGGCAGGGTTGTTTTTTCAGTGATGTCACAGGGACTATCCAAAAGGAACCTGAAACACTTGTGCTGCCACAATGAAGAGAGCAGTTGCTGTCTCCATATACTGCTAGAGAATGGGGACAAATTTGATTCCATGTGCACTTTGAGGCTAATCTATCTAATTTGCACTTTCTGAAACAATTTGAGAACCAAAACCTGCAAAATTTGCACTTTTGTGATGCAGTTGTCCAACCAACATTCATTATTTGCAAAAGTGCATATACTGGGGGGAAGTTGATTGCAACAATGTAAACATTAGTTAAAACTGCATACCAAAATGTCTTGATTGTGAAAAAATTGCACTGAAATGCTGATGAATTCTCCAAACATAAAAAAAAAACATAAAACCCTCAAGTTGCTTCAGAAATGTAGGGAACTGAATACAAGATTGGAAAAATAAGGAACTGGAAATTGACAGACCCTTCCATCCTTTATGCATATATACCGGTATGATACAACACATTGTAAATTGCAATAACCTGCAGGCTTAGGAAAGCAGTATCTCCCCCCCCCCCCCGCCCACAATATCATAGGAGGAATTCAGTCTTGCACACTAAGGCAATCATTCCAAGCATTTTGGTTTGCCAGACAGAACAATCCCCCCTCCCTCCAGGGGGTGGGGGGAAGGAGAGAGGGGAAAGCCTTATTGTGCAAGCCAAAGTCCTTGCTTGGGACTTCTGTTGATGGGACTCATTTGTTGAATCCTGCCCATTGTGATTCAAAGGCTAGGAAATTGTGTTACTCATAAAGCAGAAGCACCTGCTTTGGGGAAGATGTCTGAATCGCATCCAGCGTATGAGAACATCTATATAAAGTGTAGTCATCCTAAGTGAGACCTGCAACAAAATGGATAGGATTCCATTCCATTTCATTCCATTCCATTCCATTCCAGTCCTCCCCTCCTCCATGCAGTCAGCAAACCAGGCCCACTAATATACCTTGTACTCAATTGGCTTTTGGGGGGGGGCTCCCTCCCGGGGGGGGACAGAGAGCAGGCAGGGGTGGACTGGCGCGTGTCCTGGGGTGGGGCGCACCGCCTGTGGGGGCGGGGTGCCCAGCGCATGCGGGGGAGCAGCCGCGATGGCGCCCTGCCGGGATCACACTGCCGGGGGCGGGGCGCTCCCCCTGCACTCCTCTTCTTCCACCAGTGCCCGCTCCCCCCGATTTTGCTTTACTATTTATCTCATCAGTCTGTGGTGACTTTCGCAAGTGCCTGCAGCTAAGGTGTAGTGCTTTCTGGATCTCCTTCCATGCCACTGATCTATCAGAATATAAGGTTCAGTCCTTTAAAACACTTCTGCCACAATTGTACTTCCCTCCACCCTTTCTCAGTAGTATTTCTGTCACTGGGGGTGCTTTTGTAGAAGATACTTCAGTATAAAAACCTAAGAGCCCGGCTGGATGAGACCAAAGGTCCACCTAGTTTAGCATCCTATTCTAACAGCAGCCAACCAGATGCCTCTGAGAAGTCTGCAAGCAGGCCATAGCACGCTCCCTTCTTGTGAGGCCCAACAATTGGTGTACAGCATACACGTGCATTCTACTTCTGAGAGTGGATATAGAACGTGATGTAGGGAAGTTTTGTAAGAGGCTTGTGGCTTCAGGAATTTGATCAAATTTCAAGTTACCACTTTTCATTGGTGCTTCTATCTTGACACATTTCCTTGAACCACTTGGAGCAGTTTCCTCTGCAGGCACCCTTTCTGAACATCACTTGCTCTCTTCTGGTAGCATACAACTTTACATTGCATGCATTGATCAGGAGAGGAGGAGGCGGAGGAGAGAACTAATCAGTAGATGCTACTAACACTATGCTGTGGGTTGTATTAGATGACTGTGTGGATTGTTCAATGCTGGAGGCTCATCCCTTGCGTAAGTAAGTTTAAGCATGTGCTGATATTGTTCAGGATTTGTCTCTGTGCAAATAATTAAACACCTGCAGCCTGACTTGGATCTTCTGCACATAAGTATCATATAAAAAATAAGAGGCAGGATAGAAAATCACTTCCAACTAATACCATTGCAAAGGTCATGTGTGCCCAATGGCACTGGGAGGTTTGGGGATAGCTAGATGGAGAAGCTTCTCCTTCTTCTTGTTTGCTAAGGCCAATAAGGCATAGAATTACCTGTGTTTGAAGCTGCAAGCCTATCTGAGTGGATTTATCAGGGGAAGGTCACAGGGGTTAGCATCACCTGGAGTCTCATATTACAACCTGGATGTGTGGGCCCTGCTTTTGCTATCCCAGCAGGTTGGAGCAAAATGGCAGAAATATCTTTTCCATCTGATTTGGTTGTTGTGGGCATTCTTCTTTTCCTTCATCAGCCTTTCCTTGGAGAATAGCTTTGAGGAGTTATCCAGGAAGAGGCTGGGATAATTAATGGATTTTTACTGGTCCACTTCACAGATCACATTAAACCATACTTTAAACAAACTGGTTTAATATGAATGCGTTGCATGCTGATGCACAAGGGTCAACAGTTCTTGCAGTGCGCCTCCCTTGCTACACCTGCTGCCACACAGTGGATGAAACAAACCAGAGTCTGGTTTGTTATGTTGTCCAAACTTCTGCAAGTGGTTTTCTTCCCCCAGATAATCCACAAGTGGTAAGCCAAGAATAAACTTTGGTTGCCAGTCATTATTTGGAGATAAACTAACCAAAAGCCTGGGGTCAGATGAAGTGGCAGGCCAGACTCTAGCTTGCTTTTTCTGTGGCACAGCAGCAGCAGCAGCAGCAGCAGCAGCAGAAGTGAGTGAGGAGCACTGTGAGAACTTTTGAGCTTGCTTACATAGGGACGCGGGTGGCGCTGTGGGTTAAACCACAGAGCCTAGGGCTTGCCGATCAGAAGGTCGGCGGTTCGAATCCCCACGATGGGGTGAGCTCCCGTTGCTTGGTCCCTGCTCCTGCCAACCTAGCAGTTCGATAGCACGTCAAAGTCAAGTAGATAAATAGGTACCGCTGCAGCAGGAAGGTAAGCGGGGTTTCCGTGTGCTGCTCTGGTTCGCCAGAAGCGGCTTATTCATGCTGGCCACATGACCCAGAAGCTGTACGCCGGCTTTCGGCCAATAAAGCGAGATGAGCGTGCAACCCCAGAGTCGGTCACGACTGGGCCTAATGGTCAGGGGTCCCTTTACCCTTTACCTTACATTAAACCATCGTTTGTTTGAAATTATGGTTTTATGTAGCATGTGGCCCAGGCCAGTGTGCGCACGCTCATACGTTTCCTGCATGTTTTGTGTTTCCCCCCTCAAAATGGGCATTGCAAGTTGTACCACAAAATGCAGGGTTGGCTTTGTAGAATGTGATGTGGTGCTGTTACACAGCAACACATTTCTTCTGCTCTATCCTTGTGCAGTCTGTGATTCTTAGAGGAGCCTCAGAGAGAACACTGCTGCGGAGAGAAAAGGAAATGCACTTGTATCCACTTCCTGTTCCTCTGCATCCCTAACTCATTAGGCAGCTGAAGCATTTTCTGGGTAGGGGAGATGTAAAAGTTCTAGAATCATAGCAGTGTAGAGTTGGAAGGGGGGACGCGGGTGGCGCTGTGGGTTAAACCACAGAGCCTAGGGCTTGCCGATCAGAAGGTCGGCGGTTCGAATCCCCGCGATGAGGTGAGCTCCCGTTGCTCGGTCCCTGCTCCTGCCAACCTAACAGTTTGAAAGCACGTCAAAGTGCAAGTAGATAAATAGGAACCGCTCCATGAGCGCCGCAACCCCAGAGTCGGTCACAACTGGACCTAATGGTCAGGGGTCTCTTTACCTTTATCTTTTAGAGTTGGAAGGGACCCCTAGGATTATCTAGTCCAACCCCCTGCAATGCAGGAATATCAATTAAAGCATCCACAACAGATGGCCATCCAACCTCTGCTTAGAAACCTCCAATGAAGGGGAGTCCACAACCTCCAGAGGGATACTGTTCCACTGTCGAACAGCAAGTTCTTCATCATACATTTTGTTGTAAGATGATAGGTCTTCAGACATAGGCTTATTATCCATTCCAACAATATAGAGATGCATAGGATGGAATTGTGTCACTATAGTGTCACTACTGAAGCTGTTCTCGTCTGAGAAGACACTGAATGAGCAATTCAACCCGTCACCCATTTTGATCCCAATGTAGCTGTTCCCTTAGTAAAAACTCCACCTGTGCCCACCCACTCTCTCCTGTTGGGGTTTGGTTGAATCCCATGTGAGTATCTCTTTTCTGGTTGGAGGTCAGGTAGTTTTTTGAGGGTGTGTGTGTTTCTTTTAAGTTCTGTAAGGAGTAAAAAGAACAGTTACGTACATTATTAAGATTAAATGAACTCAGTAGCTAGACTTCTGCTTTTGCACTTCCCACTTTAAGCCTAATATACAAAAAAGAAGGCTGTGTATTAGGACACCGACTACTCATCCCCTGTAGGTTTGTGTCATTTGTGAAATTGTGGGAGTCAGCTAGTTCTTTCTCTTTGCTCTCTTCACTAGTTCCTTCCTCCATGTGGGTGCTTCAATATTCCATCAATAAAAGCTCTTTTGAGAGTCACCACATCATCCACGTCAGTTTGCCCAGTGTCCCCTCAAAACTAATGACAAATGCAGGTGCTGGGAAGAGACAATATTGTTAGCAATGCATGAGTCATTCCTGGGCATAGGTGCAATGAGGTGGATCCCAGGCCCAGGGTTCCCTGAAGTGAGGTCTGTGAAGCTGCTGCTTTGCCAATAACTGGTGCGTGCCAAAAGTGGCTGCAGGATGGACAGGAAATAACGAGAACCAGTCACAGTCATTTCTTCTAAGTCAGCTAACATTGTGCCTTGGACCTTTTTACCTGGGGACAGTAACAAATAATGAGGAATCCCTAGATTTACACCTCATGGTTTGTGTGTAGGTAAGGGAAGGATTTTTCCGCTGTAAATGAGAGCCAACACTCCCCGACCTTGCTGCTTCTCTGATGAGCAGTTGCCACATTCTTTGTTTTCCTCCCCCCTCAGTTCTTGCAAGTAACAAGCTGGCTCCATCTCATGTAATCCTCTGGTTGCTGTCCGGCTCCTGCCACAGATGTCAGCATTCACCTGCAAACAATATGTGTGTGTTTGTATGTTTGCTAGAGCAAACAAACAAACAGTTCCTTCAGACAAGTCTGCTCAACCTTTTCGGTGGGCGGTGTTGCGGCCAGCCATCTGGGCCCCTGCAGCGATCCGGTGTGGGGGCGGGGAGTCGACATCCCCCTCGTGCAGTCTCAGCCGCATCACCAGTGCTGGGCGGAGCCATGCCCAGTGGGGCCCCGCTGGCCAATCAGCACCAGTAGGGGGCATAGCCATGGGAAATTTAACCGCGGCGTGGCTGGCGGGCCCTTCTTTCTCGCCTTTTTGCCAGATCTCCTAACCCACCCGCCCTCTTTTCATGCTTTGCTCTGACACGACCTTGCTATGGACAAATGTCAACTGCCAGATGGTTGGGGCCCAGTAGGAATCTTTCCCACTTGGCAGATTGGAACCAGCCATTTGGTTTTCGCCTACCTTGTAGCAATCGTCACAACTTTGTGAGGTTAGGCATTAGGTAAGCCTTTGTTTGGATGGAAGGGAGGTTTTAGCCTCCGCCTGCCCCTCCTCATAAGGGTATCCTGTTAAAGGGATCCAGAGATTTGGATCCTGTCCGATGCCCAGACGTGGGCTAGGGCCATGCCATGACCCCAACGGGGACCCCTCAAGGTGCCCCTATTTGTTGTAAGTCATAAAAAGGTAAAGGGACCCCTGACCATTAGGTCCAGTCGTGACCGACTCTGGGGTTGCGGCGCTCATCTCGCATTATTGGCCAAGGGAGCCGGCGTACAGCTTCCGGGTCATGTGGCCAGCATGACTAAGCCGCTTCTGGCGAACAAGAGCAGCACACAGAAACGCCGTTTACCTTCCCGCCGGAGCGGTACCTATTTATCTACTTGCACTTTGATGTGCTTTCGAACTGCTAGGTTGGCAGGAGCAGGGACCAAGCAACGGGAGCTCACCCCGTCGCGGGGATTCGAACCGCCAACCTTCTGATCGACAAGCCCTAGGCTCTGTGGTTTAACCCACAGTGCCACCCGTGTCCATAGGGCTCCCCCTATTGGTGGCTTACCCTTAGATGGACTCCCTGCAGATGGGTCGGCTTCACCCAATTCCTAAGCCAAACCGCTCACATCTGTAACCAATAAAGTTGTGGCCTTTTTGAACCCATAAACCTAAATACTTGTGTCCGTGTGTTTATTAGCCACTAGGGAACTGCGGGTCATGGGGCCTTGGCACGCAAGCCCAGTGTTTGTAAGCACAATGACTGCGGGAGCTGCTGTACAATCCAGTTCCTGCAGCAAGCTATCTATTTTATCTGGGAAGGCCATGATTATTTCCCCTATTATTTCTACCGCTTTCCCCAGGAACAAGTCCTCAACTGGTAGGCCCAGTAAGGGTTTTGCTTTTTCAAGGGGGAGAATTGTTTGGAAGTGGCTCCCCCCCCACACACACACACACTGCAGTGGCTAATGCCATAATAAGCCTATGTCTGAATACCTATCATCCTGCGAAAGAATAATAGATTCATAGAAATGTAGAGTTGGAAGGGACCCAACCCCTTGTAAGAAGAGAGGTGGAAGTAGATAAAAGGGGAAAGGGGACTGGGGAACTAACAGCTCTGTTGCAGGAACAGAATGAAGAGGTTAGCTTTTAAGATGGAACCAGAACATGCAGTTTATGTGCTTGTCAGATTCTGTGGATGAGAATGCCTGGCTAGAAAAAGTAAGCTAAGAGAGGATCCTTTTAAATCCGGTTTTGAAGCTGGAGGCATACGCTAGAGCAAATGGGATGAAAATATATGAGAACTGGGATTCTTGAAGTCAGTGATGGCCAGCTCTGGGATGAGAGCAAGATCTAGGAGTAGAGAGTGGGGAATGTGGTGGCTAGGAATCCAGGTTTCCTGAAATTTGCTCCTCACAGGGGTCTTTTCGACCTTGCATTTGCTGCATGGGAGCCAGTCATTTCAGTATTGTCCCTGCTATGCTATTCCAGTCACATTGGAAGATCTAGATCAGTGATGGCCAAACTTGGCCCTCTAACTGTTTTGGGACTACAATTCCCATCATCCCTGACCACTGGTCCTGTTAGCTAGGGGTGATGGGAGTTGTAGTCCCAAAACAGCTGGAGGGCCAAGTTTGGCCATCACTGATCTAGATTAAACATGAGTCCTTCCCACACCAGTGTTGCTTTTCCATGGTTATTGGGCTTCTTCCCTGAGGGGGAAAGTAGCTTATAAAAGGAGAATACAACGGAGTGGCTCCCATCCTGTGATAGTAACCTCAGAAAGACAGGAATATGACTCACACCGAAATTCATTTGTAAAAAATAAAGGCAACCAGAATTTGATCATTCGCTGTTGATTTTCAACATCCATTAGTAGCAGTTGCTTATCCAACTTTGCAGGCTTTTATAAACCACAGTCGGCTGGGTTTGTTTTGGATTTTAAAATACTGTTTAGGAATAAATAATCTTGTTACGTTACCTGGACTATGTGAGCCAGATGATCTCTAGGGAATCTTTGTGTCCTGATGGTTCCAAGTATTATGTGCCTTCTCTGAGCACTGCAGATGAGACCTGCTCCCTGCTGAGTGGTCTTGGTACCTAGGCGAGGAAAGAAAGGCAGCTGGGCTGTGTGGGGGAAGGTGTGGGCTACTGGGAGGCAGGCAATTCCATGGAACTCTTTGGCTTTTGGTAGGCCAGAAAGACATAGGTTTTGAGAAAAAGGTTTGTTTTGCCTGCTGGAGAGGCGATTTGCTTGATGAATAGCAGTGAAGCATCTGTGCCAAGCTTAGGAAGCGGTGCTGTAGTGGCATAAAAAGATGGCTGTGAGAAAACAACACAAAGAGAACTAAAGCAGATGAGCTTGTTGCACAGAGCAGAGAGAGTGAAAGGAGGATGAAGTGGCAAGAAGGAAGAAATATGGTATGGGCCAGGGTGATGGAGAGCTTTAAAACTGGCCTCCTTACACAGAGCCAAAGGAAGTTCAGAAGGAGACGGCAGGAAATATTCCTCAGAAGCTATGGGATGTAACAGCCTTGCATAGCATTCAATTTATCACACCAAACAAGCTGGCCACCCTGTCATTCAGTGCAGAGAATTTGTTTTTGCTCTATTCTAACTAGGAAAGGATCTTGCAGCAAACATTCCATTGAATGTCGCCAGGGATGTAAAATAGATAGCAGCATGTGCACACACATAAGCCTAAATGTTTCTGCATTGGCTGTTTTTCCTAAATGGAGATGATTTGGTGGGGGGAGGGGGGAGCTGGTCATTGATTAGGAGAGGCATTGATTAGGAGAGGCAACATTGATTAGGAGAGGCATCTGATCCCTTGGTGCCATGTGCCAGCTGCTTAGGAGAAAAGGGAATAGTAAATTAACGCTTGGGAAATCAGATCAACCCCACCCCAATATTTCTGCGGATTCAAATGGATTTTTTAAATCATTACCTTACATAATATAAATTAATTTTGACTCAGTTTTCAGTGGTCAATAAGGGATGGGGTCCCCCCCCCCCAATTTTCAGAAACTGGGATACACCTCTTTTCAAGAGTTATTGGGCAAATATTAAGGGATTTGCTAGAAACAGAGTTCTGTTCCATGTGGATTTTAGAATAAGAGGCATCAGGTACATTACATGGTTGTACAATAAAGGACAATCTCTCCCCCCCCCCCTTTTAAAAGCTCTAGTAAAAATGTAGAGTAGAACCAAGATGGCATTAACAGGGCATTAAAAGCAAGTAATTTGAAACATGGAAAATGTGGTAATTAGTTGGTCATTTCCAAGACCTATGGGGGAATGGAAACTTCCTACCAAGAGGAGAAATCGAGAAGAGATCTTGGGTTTTTTTTTGTAATCCCCGCCCCTCCACTAGCTCTTGGTGGATGGAGAACTTGAATGAAGTTGAGCCACTTCAGTTGTTACAATTTGCAGCTTAACACACAGTTCTGAAACTGAGAATTCTCCTGGTGACCATAGGTGACCAAGAGGAAGGCTTAAGTAGGGCTGTCTGCAGCATTGCAGTTGTGTGCTGATCAACAAGTTGTTCATATTGTTAAGTCAGGCTGGATGCAGCAGTCATATAAACTCAGATGGGACTACCCTTGGCTCCTCAAGTCACCTGGTGCTGCTGGGTCCTATAATGCTACAGCACAGCCTCTGGCCATCTGCGGTAGTGGTGCTGCAAAAGATTAGGCTAGCAGGTTGCTCTGCCTGCAAATGGTACTAGTAGTACAGGATGTGAGGTTGATGGGCTTTGACTTCAAGATCCCTGGGGATTTATGCTTCTGTGCGCACCGGAGGAGGTTGTACCCAGCTAACTCAAAGGAATTGGGACTACAGTAGGTGGCCTACCTCAAAAGGTTATCCTTCTGTATACATGAACCCTATTGTCCACAGTGGTTTAAACCAGGTTTCTTTTCTTTGATAAAAGAGACTAATGTACACCTAGACTTAAGGGTTATGTAAGCATATTTAAGAGACCACTGGGTCAAAGGTTGCTCCTCAGATCAGCTACCAGATTGGTTGTGGGGGAACCCAGAAGCTTTTCTGGGTGTAACCTCTATGCCAGTCTGTTTTTATTTCTTGTCTTTTACTTCTGAGCTTCTTGTACCTATCCACATTCTTCTTCAGCCTCCTGGACTCAACATCCCTCCTTCCTCCATGAGTTGGCCTTAGCCCTTTCTGCCCCTACCTGAATAGTGCCCTTTGGCATCTTACCAGAGCTCTGCTTCCGTCCCCCTTATCACAACCCTGGTCCTTGTGAACAGTGAGACTGAGGAAAACGAGGCCTAATGCTTCTCTTCCCCCACCCCCAATCTTTTAGTGGCAGAGCACTGTGGGTTTCTTGTCACAACACTGTAGCAGTGCATGGCCTCTGGTTAATCCCAGCGGCAGTGACTGTGTAGCTCTCCCCAGGGTCATGCTGTAAACGAGGAGCTTTGATCTCGGTTGGACTCCTCTGAGCTGAATATTTCATCATGGAGGAATCTAGGCTGCAGCTCATGTGATGGTGAAATTAATGAGAGGAGGAGAGACTTGTAGGTGGCACGCGTGAACAGCAGGAGCTGCTTCCTCAGCTAAGCTTCCCTTCTCTCTGTGGTTTCCTCTGCCATCTTTCACCCATCTTTCTCTTCGTAGCTCAGTTCTTATTTCCCTTTTTTCTCCTCCTCCTCTTCTTCTATTCCCCCACATTTGTCTTCTTTTCCATTCCCATCTCCTCCTCTGGGGAAATGAGCCATTTTACTACATGAGCCAGCTGTTACCTCTGTCCTCATGGGCCCATGTCCTCTACAGGCTGTGAGATGTAGTGTCAATCCTCTCAAAGTATTTCCTGGAGAGAGAGAGACAGAGACAGAGACAGAGTGAGAGAGAAAAAAGAGAGAAAGAGAAATGTCCCCTACCCTAATCCTTCCTTCTGTGCCTGTTGGGACCCAGCGCAACCTGTGGTTCAGTCATGTTCAGGGCTATTTTCTGTTGAGAATCTTTTACATTTCCCAAGGAAGGACAACCTGTATTGCTGCTCTGCATATCTCCCTTTGTTGCACATGAAATGGGATCACACCTGCTTGCAGGTTTCAAAGATGACATGCAAGATGATAGCAGGTAATGGCCAAGGGTGTTGGGATGAAAAACCCAAGCTTTACAGTCCCAGAATAGTGTGATGCAATGTGAAGCTTTCTTCCCTCTGGACACAAGCACTGATGCCCTGACCCCAGAGTTTTCTGTTGCACTCAGGGTGCCTTGGTTGTTTTCAAAAGTGTAGTTTAACTTGACTTTTGCATTTCCTGCATCTGAACTTTTAGCGTAAAACTTAACACGGGACAAGCCTTTTAAATGTTTTTTCTTCCACTTTCAATTCAATATTCAAAATGGTCACAGGTGGCACCACTCTTGACCAAAAATCGTTCTTGAGCATCCCTTATGGATATGCTGGATTTTAACAGCAATATTGCATAAGAAAGTAGCAGCTGTCCTTTCTTATCCTGAGAGGGGCAGCTGGAGAATATGGAAGAAGAGGGCCACGAGACAGAAAAACCAAGGTGTAACAGTAAGGTTGTTGTTTAGGGCACCCCATGCTAAATCTGGGAAGCAGGGACTCAGAGAGTATCATTCCGCTTTCTTCTGACAAGTGCTCTGCTGTTTGGAGCTGTGCTGCTGTAATCATTGCTGAGCCAACCTTCTGCCCGGAGCCATACAATTGCAGTAATGCCTTGGCTGGAACAGCCTGTCTGCCATGTTCTCAATCCTGCTTGCTCATGTGCTGAATAATGTGTGTGAAGAGCTGGCTGCCCCTCTGGTTTTCTTGGCCAGAAAGGCTCAAAACTGCAGGATCAGAGTGAAGCAAGAAATTACTTTTTGGGTGGTTCTCTTCGTATGTGTGTGCAAAAATGCCCCAGTTGTGATCAGGCTTGTGATAAACAGTCCCAGGGAAAGTATGCTGTGCCACAGTAGCATAGCCACGCCTCACATATAGGGATTAGGAAAAGGGTTTTAGAGGCATTACTGCCAGCATCTCGATCTCAGGTGACCTGCGCACCACCTGAGCTTTAGGAGCCACCGCATGATAAGAGACAGTGCATGTGCTGGGTTGCAGGGGTTGAGCAATTTGTTTCCCAATTGCGTTACCCATACCCACTCACCCCATCTTTCCCACTGCCAAACTTCCTAGCTCCAGAGTGAGTAGGGCTTCCGAGTATTGCTTCCATTGCTTTGGAAGTTTATGATGGGTGGAGGAAACCAGAAGTGCTGCTTTCTTTTTACTCAGTATCTGCCTAAAAGCCTGTGGCAAGGCCTAGTCACTTTGCAGAACTGGTGTTTTCCATTTTGTAAGGGTAGCCTCATAAGCAACTAAGCCATTTTCTGCCTCAAGTAAGGACTACTGAGATCTGCCTCTGATGTTGAGAAGTAAAGGGAGGGAGTGTGGACTGAATAGATGGGGAAAGCAGCAGCCCTGGGGGGTTGTTTTTGTTTTTTGGAAAATCAGAGGCATGTGGTGGTATGGTGAAACTCCTAGGCTGTGTTGCTACTTGAGCTTTTATTTATTTTTATGGCTGGGCCCTGTATATAATTTTATCTGATGCTGTTTTTACTGCATGTTATTTATTCTAATGTTGCATTGCTTTTAGTATTTTTATTGCAAGCCATCTTCTGAGGGCTTGCCCTCAAATGATGGGGTGGAAATGACTAAATAGAGGGTGTGTGGTCTGGTCTGGATAAGATGGTGCTAAGCCCCGTTGCCTTGAAAAGGAAGGTTGGCATAGACAATGCTGTAGCCAGGTTGTCTGGCTTCCATGTGATCAAGATGTGGATTCTTTCTTTTCTAAATGTCAGTAGGGCTGCTCTGTCCTTTTAGGAAGGTTGACACACACATGTGTAGGGTTTATGGAAACGGTAAAGGTAAAGGGACCCCTGACCATTAGGTCCAGTCTTGTCCGACTCTGGGGTTGCGGCGCTCATCTCGCTTTATTGGCCGAGAGCCGGCGTACAGCTTCCGGGTCATGTGGCCAGCATGACAAAGCCGCTTCTGGCGAACCAGAGCAGCTCACGGAAACGCCGTTTACCTTCCCGCCAGAGCGGTTCCTATTTATCTACTTGCACTTTGACGTGCTTTCGAACTGCTAGGTTGGCAGGAGCAGGGACCGAGCAACGGGAGCTCACCCCATCGCAGGGATTCGAACCGCCGACCTTCTGATCAGCAAGCCCTAGGCTCTGTGGTTTAACCCACAGCGCATAGCCCCTAAAAAGTGCTCCTGTTTCTGAAGCCTCTGGTGCAGATCACAGAACCACCACATTCTTGGCTGCTGTCCCTCCCTGAAAGCGGTTCTTGTGCAGGAAACTGAACCCCTGCCCAATTGCTGTCAGGGGGCCTAAAACTTCCATTTCAGCAGGATCTGTGCGGAGAGAGGAAAAGGGAAGATGTGGCGCTAGCACTGCACATTTCAGCTCTCTGCTTTCCTCTATGAACGGTGGGAGGGGGAAAGAGGGCAGACAGTAGTGAAGAACTATTAGTTGAGGCTTCAGGTGGGAAACAGGCTTGTGGTTAGTGTGAAGGTCCATGTTTTGAAACGCATTTGGCTTTAGTCAGACTTATACCCCAACATTGCTCCAGAGCGGGACATTGGTCTACCAGCAGTAATAGCAATACATTCTACAGAGGAAGTCTATTATGAAACCGCAGTAATGGAATATCCCATTGTCTGTGGTTTCTTTTCCAGCTTCCAGCAACCTTGGGTTTTAAAGGCAGTCTGAACTGAATGATGCTTCCTCTGAATTACTTCTCCAACAGCTACTGGTATTCCTACTCCCCTTACTTTTGTGTAGAACAGGTGCCAAAAATGTTTTGGGTCCTGTGAGCATTTTTGCTGACCAGATAAACTGTTGTGGGTAGCACACACACTCCACAACCAAGTCCACTTTGGAACCTATTATGTTGGCTGCAGCATAATGCTTCTTTAAAGCCTCATTTCAGTGGGGTGGAAATATACACGTATGAATTAAGCTGCGTCCTAGGATCCTGCTGCCCATTTCAGTAGTAGCTGATTTAATCCTCATTTTATGTTTTACGTGGAGTCTGCGGCCCAAGCATACCAGTGATAAATAATGTATTCCCATTTCTGGCTTCTTGCTCCCCATTTTTTGAAACTCATCCAAATCCCACAGAGGATGAGATGTGCCTGAGTTTTGAACTGGCTGTCTATGTGCTTCCAGGCTCGGTTCAAGGTTTTGATGTTGATGTGTAAGCCCTAACAAAAGGGAAAGATTGAATTCCAGTGGCTTGAAGGATCACCTCTCTGCGTATCATCTTTTGTCCTGGGCTTTGAGATCTGCAGAGGAGACTCTGCTCATGGTCCCACCTATGTCCCAGGACAGGGCACCACACCTCCAGAATCCCCCTGACCCTTGAGCTCCTCTTGGCACTTTTGATTCTGAGCTCCCACCAGCAGTTAAAAACGTTCTCTTCACTTTGGAATATACTGGTATGCATTGCTTTTGTGGGATTTTATGCTTTTTGCAAATTTCGTTATACACCGTCCTGATATTTTATATGTGGAGCAGCCTATAATTTATTTATTTTTTTGTAACTGAATATGTTGGTCTGCACCTTAGACTGTGCTCTAGAACGCAGCTGCGTTGTGATTTTTGAACCAAATCATGCTTTGCCTTTAATATGGTTGTAGTTTACTGATGTATTGAGGTTGTGTTTCATGTTTTAATGTTATGTGTATTGCAAATTGCCCTGTGGTTTTTAATGAAGGGTGGTCTAAAAATAAAGAAATAATAGTAGTGTAGGAGTTGACTTGCTGGATCAAACTAAAGGCCCATGTCATAAGTAATCCAGCATTCTGTTTCCATCACTGCCCAAACAAGCATTGTGTTCCCACCCATTGCCCGACAGCATGTAGTGCTTGCAGATCTGCTGCCTCTGAATGTGGAGGCTCTTTTTAGACATCATGGCTAATAGCCGCTGATAGACACATCTCCATGAATTTGTCAGATTCGCCCTCAGCATCTTCCTTGTACCACTTGGTTTGTGCCAACTGGGATTCAGAGCCTATTTGCTCATGTAACAATGTGACCCTCTTCTCCACAGTCTTTTAAAGACATGGGCTCAGACTGAGCAGCATTTCAGAGAGAGGGGAGGGGGGAGAAGGAGAGAGGGAGGGGGAGGGGGAGCTGTTTTGCAGCGAGATGCTGTAGGGTCCTGCTATATTGATTAAGCTCCTGGGACCGCTGCCAGTTGCCTCTAGGATTAAATCGATACAGTTTGCAAAAGTAAAAGCTTCTCCTTGCTGGAGACATAAAATATTGGAGTTTATTTTTTAAATGATAAAACTTACAGGCGGGGTGAATGTTCCCACTACTCTGCCAGGGATGAAGGATAATTGGGGCTTTGAGAAAGGGGAATGGGATGCCTCAGCAAAGTGACTATAACGTTAAGTGCCTCAAGGGGTTAAATAGCCAGGTTGCAGAGCTACAGGGCACACACAGGAAGAGAGTCTAATTTCAGGTCTGAATAATAGCTATATTGGCATGCCAAGAATGATATACAAGTGTTGCCCATTATATGGGAAGGGCAGATTTCTAAGGTATCTTGTCAGACTGGTGATAATAATATTGTTCTGTGCCAGCATCTGCAACAGTACAACTTGCTGCTAACTTCGATCTCTTCCTCCCAGTGAACTGAATATTGTTGAATTAGCTTTTGTTCCTGCTGCTTGAGCATCTTTTTGGAATTTGTTTTGTTTTACTGGTCTTAGGGGAACTTAACTTAGGTAATGATGATGTATATGCATGGAATCTGTTGCAACTCAAACTGTGGGCCAATTTACATGGTACTTTGCCACTGAGGATTTGCAGAAGCAGAAGTCTTGGGGGCGGGGATGTGAACACATAGATCATCATGTATATTCTGCAGTACATTGATGCACTCCTGGGTGGGATTTCTGCAGCATTTTGCAGGGTTTCCCTTTCCTTTTCTGAATATGCAAAGCCATGAGTTGATTTCAAATCTAGAACAAAGTGATATGTGAATTAGCTCTAATATTGTGATCTTGTGCTTTGCAATTGCGTGAGAGCCTCACAGAAAGAGCATGTGATCTTCTGTCTAAAGTAACAACAGAAATGTGCAGGTTCTTTGCTCAGTGGTGCCATTTGCATTTGTTGCTATGTATCTAGGGAATTCACAGCTGCAGAAATTCCATTGCAGTTCCAGCTGGGAAGTATGGGGTAATGGTACCTTCGCATATAGTACACATGTGTATTAGAATGACATGCTGGCATTCTTTAGCTTGTTCTTTAAAAGTGTATCCAGGGTTCTACCCTCTTTGACTTTCCTAGTTGTGTGCACAACACTGAATGCCATTGGATTGCTGTAATTATATAATTAACATTTATTTATCCATTGAGTGGGCTCAGAGTTCACATGCAGTATTTTAGTACTCCTTACAACAACTCAGTAAGGTAGGCCAATGTTATTATGTATGCTGGAGGGGGCATTGAAAAATAGCCTCTTGCCTGCAGCCCCTTTGTGAATTTATGGCTGCGGTGAGATTTGAGCTAAGAATTTCATAGTTCACAGCTCCTACTCTTAGCACTCCATCCATCAGCACAGAGATGCAGTCAGCCTGATCTAGTAAATTGTTGTTGTTTTTTTACTTGGACATGGGAGGTGTGGATTCAAATCTCAGATCAATATGGCTTGATGTGTGTTTAAATGTTATCATACTACTTCCGTCCAGCATTTGTAAAATGAGAATAGCAGTAGCCAGCTTCACAGGGTTGTTGCAGAGATGAATCAGATAAGACAAAGCATTGTTCGCTAAAAGAGCCATATAAATGATTAATAATAACTTCCCAATAACTTCCCAATCAAAATATTTGCCATTTGTGTGCTGGAATAGTTTGTTGCAAATTGCAACATGCAAACAAGACAGGGCCCTATTTGCAGACTTTTAACCCATAGTGGGGGGGTTATTTCATTGTGAGGAGTCCTTATATATCTGCTCACCAACATGGGTCCTCAGATCTGTCTTCTGCCCAGCCATTTTTTCCCTCTAGCTGTAACTGAGGCTCTTTTTTTGTGGTGTAGCTCCCAGCCCAGAGTCAAGTGTCATCCTGGCCTACAAACGCTCCCATGCAAAGCTAAGAAAGACCATGCAAACTCTTTCTTGCAAGGTCGCAGTTTGAACGGAGGTGAGTGCCTTGGTGAGGAGCTGGCCAGCGTGCTGAAAATAGGTTCGGCACCAAGCAACTGCCCTTGCTACACAGCCATTTCTCGACTCTGCTGCCTGTGGGAACAGAGACTAGGCTGTTGCGATTGCTTCCTTTCCTTTCCTTTCTTGCTTGGCCAGGAATGGTTTTTTTCCTCTACAAGTAGAAAGATAAAGAAACAGTTGTTTATGAATTGGTCCCACCCTGCTCTAATGAACAGCCTTGCTGCCTTCTGGACCTGGGCACAAAAACTCCCTATTGTAATCCAATTAGGGCATGCCTGCTCTACAGTTTCTTGCACACCCAATTTAGTGGTTTAGTGTTGAAACATAAATGTGCAGGGCGGGGTGGGGAGGGGAGGGGAAATAATTGCTAAAAAGCAAGTCTGCCATGGCATAGTAAAACCCTGTGCCGACGTCACTTACCGTAATAGGCCACAGAGATGGCACTACCTATGCTGATGGTTTCTAGATAATGTCCTCCACCAAAGCTAGTTTATCTGTGTCCATAGATTGGATGGTTCATTCAGAGGCTATCTTTTACTACTAGGACACTTTTACACAGAGGACAAAAACTGGTTTGCCTCAACAGCAGGCAGTTGTGGCTCCTTGGCAAGTGTGCCACTGTTACATTCATATCTGCAAGCACAAGTTTGCTGCATTAAATATTTCCATATTAGACATATACCTAGAAATATGATGTGTAAAGTTTTCAGGCCTAGAGGCATGGTGTTCCTCCAAGATGGACGTCCTGGTTATTTCTCTGTCATAATTCAAATAAAATTAATCACTTTGTGTCAAAAGGTTAGGTACAGATAGTTTACTGCATGTGTTTATGTGTAGGCCTGGGTGTTTCAGATGATAATCATTGTATAAAGATGGCTGATTGAAGTGATTGAAGAAGCTAAGGGTGGTGGTTGTTTTTGCAAGATGCAGGGTTGTTTATACACAGAGTTTCAGAGCTTGAAGGAAAAGGCTCCGGAGTTCTGTACCCAGTTTGGCAAGGGAGCGGGAAGTAATCATTTATTGGCATCAGATCCTGGGGAAGGGAAGAGTGGCAATGGCCCATTGCCTTCTCACTTTTGGAGAACCCTTTCTAAATCACACACTTAGAAACAAAAGATGCTTTTGTCAGTGTCCTGACCTGCTAGTTTTCCATGCGGAAGACACAGTTTGGTGTGGTGAAACATTCAGTTGTGTGAGCCCCCCACCCCCAGACTCTGAAGTGAACGGCCCAGGCATAGTTTCTGTTCACATTAGTGGCTTGAAATGCAGCGAGATCTCCCCCCACCCCAGCTGCAGTTCAGGCTGCATTTGCACAGTGCTGTTCATATCCGAGAGGGGTTGTGGATGTTGCCACCTGATGTGCATGGCGTTTTGGGTTTCCTTGCCCCTGCAACACTTAGCCTAGAACTTATTCCTTATGCCAGTGTGTGTTGTGGCACCCTGGGGTGCCTTGAATGATGGTCAGGGGTGCTGTGGGCAACACTGGCCTCTACCCCTCTTTCCTTCCATCTCTCCCCTGCCTCCCAAAGGCTTGCACAGCTGTTTGTTGCAGCAGCCCTGGCTACAAGCTACCCAGGCAAATGTTGCCTCTAGGGCTGGCCAGGGGGTGCTGGTTGCTGGGAGCTGAGGTGGCTCAGAGACCAGGGGTGGCTGTGGCAATGCCTGGAGGACTCCCAAGGAGAGGGAAGAGAAGAGGAGGCTTACCATATTTGAGAACTAGAAATATGTGTGAGAAGCAGAGGAGGATGCCTGGAATTTCAAGAGTGAACTGAAGAAAAAAGAGTGGGGACATAAAAGCGAAGTATATTGATGAGCATATTATGTGAATTAGTTCAGGGTTGGACTTTGGTAATACGGTATGGCACCCTGAGCTAGGGACAAAATTTGGCACCCCCACCTAAATATTTTTTATTTCACAATAATTCCTTTTGGGATAGTTGCTTTTTAAAAATATATCTTCTCAGTAGGCACCTGTATCAATATACTTTTGTTGTTGCTGTTGTTGTTGTTATTTGCACTCGCTTGGCTCACCATAAATCTGGGACTGATTAGTTACCACCTAGCACACTTGAAAGATCATGCCCAAATGGATGGATTCCTCCCTCCCTTTTGTTTCAGTGTATGGCCAAGTGTGGCATCAACATCAGTACAAAACTGGGTGGGGTTTATTCCTTAATTTTAAAAGAGGGGGCGGCGGCGATCTTATAAATGCAGACCTGGAACATATGCTCGTTGGATGGCTATAGGAAGGAAACTGCATCTTGTGTATTTGGGCAGGAACCCAAGCTCTCCCCCCCTCGCCCCTTTTCGAGCCTGGCTCTGGATCATGGAGTCGCCCTCGGGACTCAGAAACCACGAAGCCTGGCTTGGCGCGCCTGCTGCGAGCTCGTGGAGCTGAGCTGCCTTTTTCGAGAGGCCTCCTCCTCCTCGCCCTCTTTTTCCGCTCAAGGAGCTGGCTGGTGTTCTCGCCTCGCCTTTCCCTCGCGTCCCCGGCTCACTCTCCCCTCCTCCCCCCGCATCTCTCTCCTCCACCGGATCCGCTGATTCAGGCATCTTTCCGCGCAAGCCAATCAATGGGCAGGAAGGGCCTGCAGCGGGCTCCGTGGCTCAGCAGCTGACGGTGCTGTGCTGCTGCGAGGCAGGCGGCGCGCACTGCAGTCTCAGATCCTCCTCCTGCCCACCTACCCACCCCAAGAACTGGGCCGGTCCCAGCGGCACGTTTCAGCGCCTGCCTCCGCTGCTGCTCCACTTTTTAAAGCAAGCTCGTTCGCTGGCTGCTGCAAGCTGCGAGCTCTTTTCCTTTTGACCCTTTCAGCGCCAAGTCGTAGTGATCCAGCAGGGCGAGAGGGGGGGGGAGGGGAGAGGAAGGGGAGGCGCATTTGGTTTGCAGGAGCATGGTGGGGGTGCAGACAGCTGGGGTTTGAACTCCGACTGGAGGACTTGGAGGGAGGCAGCCTCTGTCTGGAGCATCAGCAGAGGTTTCAGTTCCTAGCTCAAGTACGGGGATTTGTTCAAGAAAGGGCTCAGATGCAGATCTGTTTGCATTCCAACCCCTTGCTATGGAAGCTGTGCCTTGTATGTGTAGCAGCTGGTTCTGGTGTCTCTTGAAAGTTGGGATCTCTATACAAAGGGTGCTTCCGGATGACCTGTTTGTTGAGAATTCATCCTGATTTGCTCATTTGCAGGGAGATTAGGCAGCACTGGCTATTTAATAAACATTATTTCAGATTTGTTTCTGGGGAGGTTAGATGATGTTGCATCACATCAGGGGGTAGCCCACACATTCCTTTATATTTCCTTGTTGCTTTATTTTTAAAACAACTATAATTACGCAGCCTGAATTTGCCAGTATGTGATTGAATCTCATAAAAAATAGGGAGGGTCTAGATGTCCCATAATCAGAGGCACTCTTCTCCAAGTGTGTGTGTGTGTGTGTGTGTGTGTGTGTGTGTGTAAGATACACATAGATCTGGCAGGCTTAGGGCCTAACACCAGTTTCTAGAATAGATATGATTATTCCGGTTTTGGTTTTTCCACAGTTTCCTCCAATAATTCAAACTTTTGTTTCTTTTGGAATTCATGATAATTTGGTCACTTGATGCAGATTAATCAGCATCTTGGAAAACCTTTCAAAAACTTCACCTTTGTGTGTGGGGGGGGGGATTAAGTAAATGTAAAACTAAGAGAGGACTGTCTGAAATACCAAGATCTGGTATTTTAAATCCTAGAAGGGAATGAATTGTTAAATTCCAAACTGTTTAGTGTTAAGTTGGCCAATGTCAGTTGTTGTTTAAGAATGTGTGAGTTGTGCAGACCATCCATTTAAGCATTTCTAAGTCTGTCAGTAAGATCCTACCCTGTCAAAGACTAAATAAGACCCATAAATAGAACCACACCTTTGTGCTCTTGTGCCCAAGGTCAGCACTTTTTTTTTCAGTAGGTGCTGATTACAAACAAAAAGCTGTGTGTGTGTTTACAGATTTGGGAAAGATTTCTTTGGGTGAGGCATTTATTAAGAGCTTTTATTGTGCTTCCTGTTTATATTCCATAATAACCAGAGATTTAGTTGTTCATGCTCCCGAAAAATAATTACTTGTGGTCTGAAACACAAGTGGAACAATTGACTCTCCTGCTTTCCCTAATAGATGCTTTTGGCGCAGTGCTGGTAGTGATCAGTTAGCACTTAGTGCAGCTCCCTTTCCCATCATTACACCTCCGCAAAGGTGCTCAAGTGGTGCATGCAACACTTCCTATATAACTGGGCTTGTGTGTCAGACCCTGAGCATCATGTCTCCATGGTGAAAGATGATCAGATGCTTCCTGGCATGTGTGTTTCCAGATTTCCTATAGATTCCCTGCCCTGAAGCTCCCACACAGAGCCTCACCTCAGCAGGTGGAACAGTGGGTGCAAGAATCAACCACTTCACACAGGTAAGCCAATGAGGAGCCTACTGTTGGAGGATGAGAGATGGTATATGCCACATAATTGTACCTGCTTCCCATCCAGCAAAGTCATAGCAACAAGCAATCTCCACTACCATGGACATGAACCGGGAAACCCATGCACACAACAAAAACAAATTCCAGTTAATATATTGCCACACGCATGGGGAAGAAATTAAAATGGCCACAAGAAAAGGGCACAAAGTGCTCCATCTGCAGGCCAGCCACTCACATAGGAACATAGGAATCCGCCTTATACCAAGACAAACCATTATTCTGTCTAGCTCAGTACTGTACAGAATGGCAGGCAGCCATGCCTCTCCAGGGTTTCAAACGGGTCTCTCCCAACCCTGCATGAAGATGCCAGTGTACTTGGTAGACATGTTTGCTGTGTGTTCACCAGTGTGTCCTGGCAAAGACTATAAAGTCTGTCCTACTATTAAGTAGAGTGAAGCAGCCACATTGGGGGCTGGAGAGCAACTACATGGCATTGGAGGACAGAGCTACGTATGTGTCCTGCAACCTGCCTTGTTTCTCCTAAGTTATCCTTCTGTCCTCAGGTGTGGTGTGAAGGTTGCTGTCTCTCTGCAAGTGCTGAAGGAACCTGTTGAAAGGGTGGGCATCTTGTCCTTCACCTCAGTCAGAAAAATACCTTGGGCCAGCCCTGTGAACTAGAGATGCATGCCCAGTGGGCACATGGTGAGCAATACACAATAAAACGGTGATTTGGTGTGGCTCCAAGGATGAGTGGATGCTTCTCATTCGATTTTGTTTGTTATTGGGTTCAAATATGCACAGATTAAACATCTGCACACAGCTGGCTCTCAAGAAAATCCTGATCTGTATCTACAAAAGCTAAGACAGGAGCTCTTTACTCACAGCAAAAGCAGGAGTCTGGAAGTCCTGTTTCCAGCTCTCTTGCTGCAGAGCTCCTGAATGGCACAGGGCCAATGGCTTGGCTCCTCTGTGAAACAGTGACAGCGTCACTGACCCTCCTAATATTCCTCTAAACGATGTTTAAAGAGGATTCAAGTCAAGTATGAATAATCTAGACTCACAACTGCAAAATTCACACTCCATGTAACTGTGAGGATAACCAACTGCAAGTCACTGAAGCCCTCTTATCTTCATGGCTTTTAATTGGGAGCTCTTACTTTTGAGATATCTATGGATTTCTTTAATAGATGCTCATAAACACACAGAGCGAGGAGATGGAGCATCAAGGAAATTGTACAGCCAGGCACTCCTGTTCCTATTTAAGTGAATTAGATCCAAACGTAACACCATTACACTTGTACACATGGTTGCTTGACTCATGGAGTAAATTACTCCAGATAATGTGCTTTTTATCATTCAGAATTCAATATATCCCTATCAACTCTCAATATTGGTATAAATTAATGTTCTGAACACAAAAGAAAGGAGGAGTTTAAAAGGTTACTGCAAGATAAAGTATTATATGAAGAAGCTTGTGTAATGGGTAAATGATAAAATAGGGCATAGTAAGGGACAGACTTGTAGGGCTGCTTTCTTTTTCTAGCCTCTGTTTCTGGCCTCTGTTCTGTTAATGTGAATACACAATGTTAATCTCTGCACGGCCTGCAACTGGCATTCACTGAAAAACCTTGGTGGATTTTGGAGTAGATGTCAGAATTTTCAGAAAGGACAGCATTGATTGTACTTTGGTGGCAAATGTGGTAGTACGCTAGGTGAAGAATTGTCACTGTGATCTACCCAGGAAGTTGAGATGCTCTAGAAATTATCTCTATTGTCACTAATCAAATGATGTTGATTTGTAGCTGCACTCAGGAAAATTACATTGGTGACTTCTCAATATCAGTCCTTTGTTGTATCCAGTGATTTCAAACCACCTTATTATTTGTTTGTTTGTTTATATCCCACTTTCCCTCTGACAGGGGCTCAAGGAAGTATATTTTTGACCTTAGTGCTTAAATTTGTGTTTTCATTTGATTTATAAACATAGAAAGTGCAAAGAATGGCATTGACTGGAACACAGGTTCCAGTCCACTTCGAAGCCATTCTCTCTTGCACATTCCAGGCTAAAGAACATTCTAAACATCCTTCATATGTATCTGATCCAAGGTGGGTAGACCGCATTTACTTGAGGAGTGGGGAATATCATAAGGCTCTTTGTTTTGACTGAACCTAGAAGATCCAACCATATGCAAGACTTTCCTTAACTGTGCCTCACTCCTTTTGAATACATGATTTTAGCAACCATCATAGCAAACTGCATTGTTCTTGCTCTGGAGCAGCATCTGCCTGATGGAGACAAGACACCAATGTCAGAACGACTGGTGAGTAGCAGTCTCTCCCTTTTAAATGTTGTTGTGACAGAGTTACAGAGCATTATAATAATCTCAAAAATTAGAGCCCTGTGTCAAGTTCCTTCTCCCTTTCCATAAGGCACAATAAACTTAACCTGTGCCTTGACAGGGTTATGTTTTGTGTTTTCCTGCCAGCATTACCCAGTGATGTGGAGCTAAGGTTGCCAACTCAGAAATTCTGGTGCATGGTTGGAATGTAGAAGTGGAGCCAGGGCCTAGGAGGAGTTTCTGCCTCATCTAGTGGGTCCAGGTGTGGGGTCCAACACAAAAGCTGCCTATTTACCTAACACTTTCAGCTATTTAAGTAAAAGCTGCCAGGGGGGTGCCCTTGCCCCTTGCTTATCTGGTATCATTCAAAAGAGTAAGAAAACCAAGCAGACACCCCCCTTCCCCACAACCGGTTGGCAATTCTATGTGGAATGCTAGTGGTGAAACATACACCATAGGGTCAGGTCACAGGGGGCACAGAGGGAGAGATGGGAGCTCCACACTCAACTTCTGTTTTCAGTAGCAGGCTCATGCTCCCTTTAACATTATTTCTGCCCCTAGAATAGTGCCACCATACATTCTCTTTCTTTTCCTGTTTACCGCAGCAGCTGACATGGGAACTGGAGATGTTTCTCTGGGTTGAGAGTTCTCTTTCTCAGTATTGTTCACACAGTCTAAGTCTGGACCCTGACAGATTGACCCAAACACAGCTTTCTCTGGACTTGTTTTCATAAAACTTTGTTCCTGCAGGTGATTGAATGAAAATTGGGAGTGGTGGCTTACTAGCAGCCTCCATAATTTGGATTTAAAGTTGGTGTCATACCTAATCCTATGCATATTTTCCTCAGATGCATTGATAAGGTCTTAGTAGCCTGGCTCATATTGGATACCCTGATAAAAGGCAGCAAGTGATTTTTGTATTCTAATAATAATTGGTATTAATAGCTATGTTGGGAAAGAGAGAAATGTCCCTAGAATATATTTATACCTTAAATTAAGACCCAAGAGACCCAAGTTCCCTCCTCACTATGTAGCACCTTCAGAACTTGTCATTTTATCTTTGAACCCAATCCTGCCTCACATTATTGTAGTGATGATAAAATGGGGAAGAGGACCATGTTGGTTGTCCTGAGCTAATTGGAGGAAGAGTGTAATAAAAATTTAACAAATAAAATTTCCCCCTATGAATTTCTCCTTAGGATGACACAGAACCATACTTCATTGGAATATTTTGTTTTGAGGCTGGAATCAAAATTATTGCCTTAGGATTTGCTTTCCATAAAGGCTCCTACCTAAGGAACGGCTGGAATGTGATGGACTTTGTGGTGGTTCTCACAGGGTAAGTAGCTGGTTTTTAAATTGTTATCAGTTCTTGTTTAATTTCAGTCTGGTAGAGGCACTTCTGTCTAGCGGACATTGGGCAGTGTCAAGAGTCAAGAAGGGAGTTTGAATTCTCAGTTCTGTTCTCTGACATGCAAGGAGAGGGGAGTCTAGTTAGAACAGGGGAAGGCTTGGCATAAGGTCTTCTGGCTTGGATTCCAGTTTTGAGATGCAAGTTGAATGCTGATTTAGCCATCAGTCCTGTCTCTCTAAATCATGCTACATCCAAGTTATGCATCTTAAAGAATCTAAGCCTCATAGATATGCTTGTAGTGATATACAATCATTCTTCTTATTTTGTTTTTTTAAATGCAGACATTTCATACTGAAAACAATTATTGTAGAGATGGAAGGAATGTGTTAATAATAACATGAATTCTAGCCAAGAGGTGCCTTCTGAAGGTGGCTTTTATTTCCTTTGTTTATTAATTGTTTGTTCTACACATTTATAACCCCTGCCTTTCCACTATTCAATACAATTTCCTACCAATTCACACTCTGCCGTGCTGAAAATTTGCAGAATCTTTAAAAAATATATATTTTATTTTAGCTTATCATAGAAAATGGTATATTTGTCCTGCATTCTGTGGGGTGCTTTCAAACTCCCCACCACCACTGCTCTTAAAATGTTCCATATACCTTCACCATTAGAATTCCAAATGGAAGGTTTGGGCTGTTGCTCATCTTTGCCACTTAACTTCTGCTGATTCTCCCTTGTTAGCAGATGTGTAGGCTAATAGAGATACATAATTTTTGGACACCGTCATGTTTTGGCTCACTACAGCTTTAAGGCTGGCCCATGAGCATGAATTTCTGGATCTTTTGTGTGGCAGGTACATCCTGCCTGCAATGCTTTTATGCTCTCATACTTTTCTAGTTTGTAGTACTTGTTCCCTGCTGCTTCCCAACCTGCTCACAATTCCTCAGATGGGAACAAAAGCTTTTTCCTCCTGAAACAAAGATGTTTATTGGTGGTGGAGTGTTCACAGCACCCACAGAGGCTCTCATTTGTTGTGCATTCTTGAATATGAGAAGAGCATCTAGTCAGCAGAGAGAGGTCCATGGAGAGAGTGCTGGGCTATTTCCAGGTTTGCTCCGCCATGCCTTGCAGCTTCTCCCCCTTTCTCTGATGCTTCAATGTATGTAGCTGATGTGCTTTACTCCTGCAGTTTCAACAGGTGTCTTGTTACGCTGGTTTATATTTCTTTGAGACTGATTGAAGGGGGATTGTAGCGCTGATAAAATCCCATTATTTGCCCGGTTTGGTGGCTTCTGTCATCTTTGAACAAAGCATGAAAACTTTCCCTCTCTTTGTCTGATGCCTCTGTTTCAAGGCAGCTTTGAATTTGACTAAGGGAAGCCCAGGTTCAAATCCCGCCACTAACTCACAACCTTGCCTAATTCACAAAGTTGTTGAGAGGGTATATATATGAATGAGAGAGAGAGAGATCACTTTCTACAATGAAAAGTGCTATAACAAAGAGAAATGAGAATGCCACAAACCCCTGAGAGCTAACATTCAAGTGAAGCTCCCATTACATGGAATTGCTGTCCCGAGATTGCCTTCTCTCCTTCTTTCTTCGTATTTCCCTAGGAGCAGTAATTCATAGAGTACTTGGAAGCAAGGTTTTCAGAAGCCATTTTAGTTTAAAGAGTATATCTCTAAGAAAAATCTACTTGGATAATGCCAGTGCTGTTCTGGTTTACTTGTCTTTTTAGGCACTTCGATCACTACATCCACTGTTTCTGTTGGCATACCCATGAGTTCTAGACAGGGCCGGATTTAGGTTTGATGAGGCCCTAAGCTACTGAAGGTAATAGGGCCCTTTATATAGCAGGCGGGGCCCATTACTTACATCATAGGAGCCTACACAACACAAAACACTGCCGCTGTATATAGGTTTTATTTTATTTGTTTTTTATCTTATATTTTGGAAATGTACATCCAGGTTTTTTTCCTTTAAATTTTTTGCCCCCCCCCCAAGAGAGTGGGGCCCTAAGCTATAGCTTGTTTAGCTTATACGTAAATCCGGCACTGGTTCTAGAATTGCAGTGGTTTAAATGGTTTGAATTAAGTGCTGGTTTATGTGCACCTTTTGGACACCTAAGTATTTCTAGCTTTCTGTGGATTGCACCCACTGAGTCTGTTAGGTTGACCTTGCATCATTCCTATGGACTACTCTCTGGTCTGCTTCACACGGGACTTTCTGTCCACAAGGAGCACCCTGAACAGTCCCTGGGGATACACATAAGCAGAGGAACATCACTGTAGGCTTGGCAGCAAATAATATAGTATCAATTCCTGGGATTGTGATGGCCGGGGGGGGGTGGTGGTGTTGTGATTCCAGTAACTCATGTAGTTTGGTTTACAGTGTCGTTTCTCCACAGGGATAATAGTGCCTGTCAGGGACTGGCAGGACATGGGCGAGTGTGCGTCAGGGGAAGGGGGGCTGGAGTCTGACTTGTGGGAGAGGGGGCAGTGGTCTGTGGGGACCTGTACCACTCCAGCCAGGAGGCAACAATCAGAGGCAGGGGGAGCAAGGTGGTTCTCCCACCCTCCCCTGCACCACTGTCTCTCAGAACCAGAAGAGAATTGAAGCGGGAAAAGCAGAAGCACTTCCATGCAGGCGTAGTCTCCGTCTCCATGTGTACAGCCCTTTGGGGGAAGGTACATAAACTGTTGGGGCGGGAGTGGTCCTCAGTTGCTGCAACTGCTCCATAGAGTGCAGACCTGGGAATAGCTGCCTAGATGTCAGATTGGTGTGTGTAGGATTCCAGAGCTGTTGAAGCTGTCAGACTGTGTTATCTGACAACAAAGAGTTAGCTCTCTGCTGTGTGCATTCCTTGACTGGCAAGGAATGCACACTGCCTTTGACAGTGACTTTGTAGTTTGGACTGTTCACACATTAGGTGTGAAGCCATGTCAGACCTCGTCATGTTAGTACTTGGGTTCTTGAGGACACAGTCATCAACCAGAGGGTGGCTCTGCTTCCTGTATTTTCAAAGCCAGTGTGGCTTCTTCCTGCAGAGGAGATCAGTTACATTTCCTATTTGTCAGGAGTGAGGAAGGTGCTGTTGGACTCCAACTCTCATCATCTCCAGCCTGCACAGCCAGTAGGTGTAGATGATGGGAGCACCTGAAGGGCCACTGCTTCTCCCACCCCTGCTCTGTGTTTTTTGGAGAGTGGTGGGTGGATGTTTGATGGCCTCATTGTGTCTCCATTCAATGCTGCTGAGGATTCTCAAGCTAAGATGGAAGGGAGCCATGACTGGTGCAACATGCTAAAGAGGAGTGCCTGGAGGTGAAAAACAATGCAGTATATTTAATCTTGCTGTGTTCTTTGAGCGGAATGAGAAGGTTAAGGGCCAAGCTAGATGTTGCACAAGGGATGTGAGGTGGCTGCCAAGAGCATCAGCTATCCTCTATTTCCTCTATGTATTTCCCTGGTAGCTAGTAATAGAAAACATGGGTCATCATCTCAGCACTTGGTGCTTCCCCGCATCTCTTTAAATAGGCTCTCAGCTTATATACAGGTTGGTGGATGTGTTTTAAGGCTGTGACCAAAGAGACCGCACAGAGGCTGATTCACAGAACCCAAAAGACCAATTGCTGAGTGTTTTGTAGCACAAGCATTCTAGATTTATTCATTGGGCTTTGAAGAGAAAAACGGAAGGCTGTTTCTGATTAGTAGGAGGTAGCAGCGCAAATTAATGTCCTGCTTCACGTGTTCTAGGGCTGGCCTCTGGCACCAAGGTGCTGATTTGCATGTTCTGGAAATCTGCACAGTACAGCTCTCGCAGGACTATATCAGTTCAGAAGGCAGGTGGGAGGGTGATATACTTGAATGCCCCACACTCTGTGAGGCTTCCTTCACACGTTCATCCAGAATGGCTAGGAAACTGCTGCCACTCTTTGCCCACTGCATCCGTAGCAGTACGCAATTCATTAGTATGCCAGGCGGCATTTGCTTCTTGATTAGGGAGTCCTCCCAGCACTATTACTTAAAGGAGCTTTCCAGACGTGCCCTGAATGCTAAGCGAGTCTCAGCCTGCATGCACAGCCAGAATGGTGAAAAGGCAGGGAGGGAGCAGGGATGTTGAAGTAGGTTCCCTGACACTTTGGCAGGCAAGCAGCTCGGCAAGCAGATCTTCTGGTCTCAGATTCAAATCATGCACTATAGGACTTAAGTAGAAGCAATTCATTTGTGGCTAGATCTCAATGGGCATTTTCACTTTTATGCACCCACATGCACAGCATGCTCTGCTTATTAATCTTTCTGTCTTTGTGCACATCAGTAGGCATGTTTACCCAGTGCACAAATGATATATTCATGGGGGTATACCTCATGTATATATTGTTTGTTTTTCTTGCAGTGCCTCTGAGAGCAACCACCACAGGAGTATGTGTGTGTAATGTGCCCAGTAGTATATATACCGGTATGTGTGTGTTGGGGGGGGTGTTTCTAATATTCTTCCACCTCACCTATTTATGTGGACACATGGTCATCCATCTGTGGCTCCGGGTCCAAACAAAGAGCACTGATTAACACTCTGTACTGAAGGCAGCAGTCCAGTATAGCTCACTGTACATAGATGTCCAGATTAGATTACTGTAATGCATTCTAGGTGGGGCTGTCCTTCAATACGCAATATGTGTCTTCCAGGATGTTTACTCGTACGGTTGCTCTAACCCATATAGCACCACTTCTGAAGACTTGATGCTGGCTGCTTGTATGCCACCAAGCCCAGTTCAAGACTTCAAGGCGGTTCTGTGGCTCTGCCCCACCACATGCTACTGTGCTGCCACTGTTGGTATTGTTATAGGAAGCAGATTAAGCCATTGAGATTTGATATGGTTTTACTGTTTTATTGAATGAGTTTATTGTATGCTTTTCTTTTTCCTTCCTTTGAATGTGAGCTGCTTGTGATGAAGGGAAGGATATATACCTTATAAATAAATATCTTTTATTTTAAATATGGTGATATACACGACATTTTTGAGAATAACAAGATCACTAGAAACCTTTCCAGATGGATGTTATGGGGACACCAAGGGGATGTTATGGGTCTGTGCTCTGGGGACACCAAGGCTTGAAGCTCTCAAAAGTCTGGGGAAATTACCATCTCAGATCCCATATGTGCAGGTGGCCAAAGCACTCCCTAGTCCTTCAAAGGATGTTCTGTGTTTTGCTTGTCCAGTATACCCAGTATGTCCATGTTGTGAACAGCCCTAAGGTATATGGATGAAGGTCGGTAAACAAATTTAATAAATAAATAAAAATAAAGCCTGGGGTGGACTAACCTACAATTATTCAGGCTGCTCGGAAACTTGACTAAGGCCAAAGAATGATCCACCAACCATACTACAACCTGGGGCTCACCATTTTTGGATGTCCTTGGAGGCTAGGTCAAAACCTGTGGCTGTCAAGATGCTGCCCCTCTCCCAGGCCCTAAACCCTGACTTGAGGCCGGGGCGCTCCTCTGCTTCCATCTCTGTTTGGAGCTAGAAAGGGACTTCCTGGTTTGGCCCTTTGCTGTCTTCAGTAATGCAGTGTCCAAAGAAGCTCCCTCTCGCCACCCCCTCTATCTCCCAAACAATCCATTATTATTATTATTATTATTATTATTATTATTATTATTATTATTATTATTCCTTTTAGCAACAGTGGGGACAATCGCCACCCCTCTCTGCTGCTGGGGGCTGGTTGGGGCTCACCACATTTGCCAAAGGGTTGTGGCACCATCACCGTGACAAGCAAAAAGAAAAGAAAAAAATGCTGAATCTGATCATAACCTCAAAAATAATCATAGACATTACGGTAACGAATGAACAAAAGGAAGTCATCTCATATTTGTTGGCAGCAGTGAAATTATAATATTCCAGTAAGTGGAGAATGCAAACGATCCCAACAACAAATGAATGGATTGAAAAATGCAGGGATTTTACTTTAATGGCAAAATTGACTCACTTTATAAAGACAAAAGAGAAAATATAGCTTTGAGAAAAATTGATCATTTTAGGGTAGATTTGGTTACTCCCACAATCTGAAGAAGGTTTTATGTTGTTTTGAATTATCCCATTCAAATTTATGAATAATTAAAAAGAACTGACCAACTGTCTTAAAATTAAAATTCAAGATAAAACTTGTTGATTGTGAGTTGTGTATACATTCATGGGTATGCGGATATACATGATGTGCATATATATGTAAATAGTAGGCAATATCCAACTAACTTGTTCCATTAGTGCAAGGATTTACACTTGTTTAGAAAACTTCCTCTCTCCTTTCCCTACGTATGTCCCGCCCCTGCTCAGATATGGTCCAGAGGATTGGGAAATCCCAAAAGCAGTTTTAGGAGGCATGGGGGTGGAGGAGACTGAGGAGAGAGTTTCACTGCTCAAGTGCAAATCCTTGTACTGATGGAACAAGTAAGTTGGATACCGATCAGTGTGTGTTTGTGTGTGAGTATTTGTATGTACATGTATGCAGGGCTTTTTTTCAGCCGGAACTCGCCGGAACTCAGTTCCAGCACCTCTCAGGTGGGCGCCATTGCTCCCTTGTTATAAGAGAACAAGGGAGGTGCTCATGGTGAGTTCTAGCACCTCTTTTTCTAGAAAAATAGCACTGCATATATGTATAAAAGGTAAAGGTACCCCTGACCATTAGGTCCAGTCGTGGACTACTCTGGGGTTGCAGTGCTCATCTCGCTTTTGCCCCAAAGCCTGTCATCCCATGATTCAGTTCCCTTTCCAACTGTGCTGTGCATTCCCACAGTTTCATATAGCTCCTTCTAGACTCAGCTGAACTGAGGAGGATTTTCCAGAACTATTTTAGTGTCAGATTTAAAAGGAGAGGAATGGTACTAAATTAAATTCTGAGGAGTGAATGATCTTCCCACTTCCTTAATGTCACCACCACCGTTGTAAGTACTTTCCCACAACTCTGTTCTTTACATGCCCCCTTCATGCTAAGCTAGCCTTCCTTGCTGCTGTTAACATAGTTGGTAGGTATTGATGTTGTTCCCTAATAGTAACCTCATCAGGAAAAAAGAGTTGGGGCCACAAGGGTCATCTAGTTCAAACACCTGCACTGAAGGAATCTTTTTTGCCCAACATGGGGCTCAAACCCACAGCCCTGAGATTAAGAGTCGCATGCCCTTACCAACTGAGCTATCCCACTGTCCTCTTGGACAGCTGTTCACTATTCCTTATGTCCCCATAAAAATGCCCCACTATGGACATGTGAGTCATGACTCACAGCTAGATCACACCCTAACTGAAGGTGAGTTGCTAGTACTGCTACCACTGTTGCTTGTGTGGAGTAGGATAAGAAAAAAGAAGAAGGAATGCAGACAGATAGAGAAAAATAGTGAAGGAATTGATGTGGTAAAAAAAAATATGTGGAAATTAATGGTGGGCCTGAAGGTCATTGCCTTAGACATTTGCTCTCCTCCTGTTCAGGCTATTCAGAGGATACTGAGGAGTGGAATAAAATATTACGAATTCCTAAGCACAATAAGCTCTTTGTTTTAACAATCTACACCAATGTTTTAGGTGATGCTCCTGCATGGGACTGAATAAATATTTCAAATTCTTAAGGGACAGGTTTCCTGGGATTATTCTAGCCCTGTGTAAGTGTAAGACATGTGTTAATATGAAGCACGTTTAGGAGACTGCCCCTTTCTCACTGCCTCAAGAAAGTTAGAGAGGATTACTCTGGATTCATAACATGCTGAATTTTGAGTGATTAATCATTTTTAGGATTGGTAGCAGGGTTGTTGTGTAGGGATAACATATCGCCCATAGCATAGGGTAGATAATGTAACAATTGGCCTCATTTTGCAAATGAAAGACGTTCAGGGAGAAGGACACAATTTTAATGGAGCTGTTGGAGGACAGTTCTTGCTATGTGAAATACTTTAAAATGCAATCTCATTTCCTATTCAAACAAAAGTCTTTGTAGCTTACACTGTCTGTTCCACTTGTCATCCTCAGAGCTGGATCATGGAGGCAACTTGTCACAGCTGCTTGTAACTTCCTTACAGTATCCAGCGACAGTGGTTTGGATAGTTAGTACCATCATCAAATGGATAATGGAATCATAATAGGATTCTATTTGAACACAGCAATTCTGCATTTGCCAAATATGGATGGATGAATAGAATAAGTGGGTAAAATGCACATTATTGTTGTTGTTTTTTAAGAAGGAGGTGAAGAAAAGAGCCCTGCATTCACATATTCATTCATGAAGACAAATATGGATTTTTATACATCCGTAGAGTCTGGTGAGGGAGATGTAGAGTATGACTACAAAGATGACACTACCTCTTATTTGTTAAAAACATTTATATCTGCCTCTCCAAAGCTTGAGTCAGTTTACAATAAAGATGACAACAGTAAAATCACAAAACAAAAAAATATAAATAAATACAGCATGCATACCCTCAGCAAAGCTGTATAAAATTCATACTAGCAACATGATGTTATTAAAACTCAGTGGCGGAAAGCTGATTGAAACAGGTGAGCTTTACTCCCCCTTTTGAAGATGAAGAGAAAGGAAAAACCCTGAACCTTATCAGGAATGCTATTCCGTAGTCTTGGGGCAATCAAAATAAAGATCAAGCTCCTTTCTGCAGATGTCCTCACTTCATCCCACATAGGCACACAGAGAAGGGGTTGACCTGCATAATGCAAAACGCAGTGGGGTTCATATGAGGATATACACATTTTGCATGTGCAGCCATTGGAAATCAATAATTTAAGAGTGTGCTTTCTTTTGCTAGTGTGCCTTCGGTACTTGGGCCAGTCATGAATAGACCAGTTCAGATGTGGTCATCATATTTGAGCCTTTAGCTCACATAATGCCTTCTCATGCTCTGATTCCATCATTCATTTCCTGTGTAAGGAAAACCATTGTTCAAACAATGTAAACCTGATTTTCGATTCTAGTTTGGAAGCAAACTACAGTTTGTGCAAACCATTGCTTGTCCAATTTGGAGGTAACAGAAAAATATGGTTTGCTCAAAACAAGAAGTGGAGGAGGGAGTTGGAGTGTGCAAGAGTGGTGGAGGGAGTTCAGGAGTTGAAAGCTTTGAGCCAGCAGCCAAACCACGATTTGCCCTCAGAGTGTGTCAACAGTCATGCTCACTGCAAAACACATACAAACATAGATGGCAGATTATATCAATGAGATGAGTCCCATTGCCATGGCAACCAGCATGAATGAGCATAAGAAGGTAACTGTGAAGAATGTGAATGGGAAATGTCCAGTTGCTATGGTGATCCAGTAAATGGAAAGAGCCCCTCTGGTGTGACAGAAGCAGGCTCATCTGCAGGCAGAAGCTCTTCTCACACTTCACCTGATGGACAAGTAATAATCGAGTGAGTGTCTCACTCAGGGTAAAGGGATTGGGACCAAATAGGTAAATATTCATAGGAAAGTCCCTTAGGTATTTACAGGACCCAACCAATAACCCAAGTGTGGATATGAGAACATATGACCTATTTATTGCAGTGGTATGTTATTAGAGTTAGTTTTGGGAAACTGGGTAGAGTAATTAATACAGTTGGCAAGATAAGTGACTTGGAAGTCATAGGTCAGACTCACCTATATAATTATACCAGCAGTGTACAAAAAAAGGGCTGAAAATGGAAGGTTGATTCTGGAAGTATGTGAGGCAAAGCATGCCAAATACAAATGGGAAAATTTCTCTATATCTGGTTCATATCACTTTCAGGTGTTTTTACCCATCATTCCATTCCATTTATGCATTAATTTGTGATTTCTAAATAAAATGTTGAATTTCAATATATATTTAAATGCGTGTTTTCTTTAAATGCATATTTTCATATGTCCAGACTGCCTAGAACTGGGTCACAATATCTTGAGAACTGTGAAATCTGGTGGATGGCTGTGTTCTGGTTTTACGAATTAGTCTCAGATGTGCTGATCATTTAAAACATCCATCCCGGGCTGGATTATGTCAGGATATAGTACTCATGCATCTGTCTGGTCAGGGTCACAGGGTATGTTGCTCTAGCAATAGAAGTGGAGAAGGAGATATACAGTATATTCTTCTGGCATTCAGCCATTGGTTACTGCAGTGTTTCCCAACCAGTGTGCCTCCAGATGTTTTGGGACTACAATTCCCATCATCCCTGACCACTGGTATTGCTAGCGAGGGATGATGGGAGTTGTAGTCCCAAAACATCTGGAGGCACACTGGTTGGGAAACACTGGGTTACTGTGAGTCACTAAACTTTCACCTCACAGATCAGTTCTCTAAACCAACTAGTTCAACCTGTGAGAGGTGTGGCAGCTGTAATTCCCTTCTCTGGAATTACAGGGAATCTATGGAGTATAGAGTCTTTTCTCTAACCAGTTCTAGAGCACAAGGCAAGAGAGGTATGGGTGCTAGAGACCAGGATTCTTTGGGTTTTCTTCCAATTATGGAGGACGGGTATGGTATACCCAGGTAACTAGTCTAGCATAGTGGTTAAGGTGTCAGATTAGGACCATTTGTTCTCAAATACTCAGTAAGATGTGAAGATTATTAGATGACCCTAGGAATCCTTTACGACCTCTAGAGTTGTGTGTATATGAACTGCTTTGAGATGGGCCAGCAGCTACCCAGAAACAGCAGTAAGTCACGAAGATTCTTTGACCAACCAACACACACACTTCTAGTGATGTTCTCTGACTCCACTGCAATGAAGTCTGTTCCCCATCTTATTAGGATGCCTATGAGTTCCCACTGGTTCCCATTGGAATCATTTGCTGTCCACACTGGTCCCAAACTGTGTGTATATGGACTTTCTGCACACTCTTTCCATGCACAGAGCTAATTACAAAGCTTGTGAGCTGGTTCCAGATGCTGCCATCCTACCAGGTGTTCCTATTCCTCCTCTCTCTATGGGTTGTATCCAGTGTTAGGTCCATTAATTCCAATGGGTCTACTCTGAGTAAAGCTTCGTTGGCTACAACCCTATGCAGTATTTCTAAATCGATATATGACCACAAATTGTTTGGTTGTGTGCGTATTTATCTTCCCTGTATTTTTTCCAGATCGTAGAGAGTATTTTTGTTACATTTGGGCAACTGTGGAAATTAAGTGGGGGGACTAAACTGCTGTTGCACAATAAGCAATCATGCTTGCTTCTTCTGTATTTTGTAATTGTTGATCAAAATGACTATTGGGGATGAATTTGGGCATTTGTACAGCTTCTGCTCCAAAATGGAAAAAAGAAAAAGCCCCCTCCCAGCACAAATCTTTTGTTTTGAACCGGGGGTGGGGGAGGATATATTTGATTCACACAATTGCCATGCAAATATCCTTCCTGTAATTAGAGTAATGGCATGATCAGCCCACAGCAATGTAATTCTGGACCACATCATGCCCACATTGCTTCCTCTTAGAGTTTCAATGTGAATGACCCTAAGCAAATGCAGGGCACATGCACAAAACAGTGCAGTTGTAGGTAGCAGATCAGGTGTGCGTCACAGATATCTTAAAATGGCACTAACCTGTGGTGCCAGTTTGCAATTAAGGCAAATAGGCCCTAAGGTATATCGTTCATATATCTCTTATATTTCTGATATTCAAAACGCATGATATCCAGCACGGTCCCATAATGTATTCAACTTCAGCTGCCCAGTTTCCGCACATTCCTTGATGTACTGGACCTCTATCCAAGACAGTTTAAGGCTTTATGCCGCGTATTTCTGGGAATCCAGAGCTCAGCTTTTAGTATTGCAGCATAGCTGATGAGTCAAAAGATCCTCAGTGAAATGACTTTTCCTTTCCTGTGCTCCAGCTGAACTCCTGCTTTGCACCAATTTGCAGCTTCAGTTCCTAGATTTTGCAGACTTTGGTAACCACTCTTGCAGTGTGGATTATAGTGGATTGCAGTAGTGGAAACCCAGAAGTTGCAGTGAGCCACAGCATAGAAAAGTCGAAAACTGCCAGAAATTGTGTGTGTGTGTGTGTGAGAGAGAGAGAGAGAGAGAGAGAGAGAGAGAGAGAGAGAGAGAGAGCTCACCTGGCGGGGTGCAGCAGCGGAAGATAAAGGGAGACTTGGGAAAGCACAAACAGGTGCATGGGAAGTGTTTTGTGTGGCCCGCACTGCAGCCTGAGAGCTCGAGTGTCTTGCCAGACAACTCCTTGGGTTGGCCCAGTGGAACGCATGCTGCTCATCACCTTCCCTGCCAACACAGTTTCCCCTGTTTGACTAGCACTTCCACACTGCCCTTTGCTGCTAGGGGATATTTCCCTAACACAGTCCTTGCCCCTCGCGTGCTTTCTTAGAGCTTGGGGAGAAGAATGGGATTGTTCTGTCCGATCTGTTCTTGTTTTTGCAAGAGGGAAGTGTTTCTAGCATGGATAGAGACTCTCCTCCCTCCTGTGCCCTATTGGATTCCTTCATGCAGATGGTGCTGATGCTGCTATTTCCACCCCACACCTTTTAAGACTCACCCTCACAAAGCAGCTTATAATAAAACATATTAAAAACAACCAGCAAGACAAATAGCAGCATAATATGTACCTTAATATATAACCCAGTGCTCATAAGTAATGTATATTACTTTGTTATTTATCCTGTTATTGCTGTTGTTTTTAGGCACGTCTGGAGTTACCTTTCTGTCTCCTGGTAACCACCTGCTGGGGGTGCACAATACAAAACTGAATTTCAGACAAGGAGAGTTTTGAACATCTCCATATTACCCGGCAGCTGAACTGTAATCTCTGCACCACATGGTGGAAAGGGAAAGAGCCGTTCAGCCTTGGGCTTTTTAAACAGAATATTGTAAAGGAGAGGGAAGGGACCAGGGTGGCAGTTTCCATGAATTAAAAACCTCAGTCTCAGATCTAGAATCACTAGGTTCCAGATCTCAGCTTTTCTCAGAACTGCTTGGGCAGCCTCAGTCTCCTATCTGTAAAAGGGGGGATATATCAGAGAAGGATTCTGTATATGAAATGCATGCAGAACACAAATGATATCAGCCTCTTTAATTTCATTGGGGTTTGGGGTGGGATTCAGTGCTATAAGCCATTCTGACACTTCCATGTAAGAATGGAAGGATGGGATATACCGGTAAGGATTTTTAATAACATAAAAATGCTTTGAAACTTAGGTTAATTTCCTACTGTTTGTTTGCTTGTTTGTTTGTTTTTTTAAAAAATTCTTTTTTTGTTCCCCTGTTGTATACTGTTGAGTTTCTTTCCCATACCAGAGATTTCTGTAATGCATTTAGTTACATATGGCTCCATCAGCTGCAGTGCAGCTGCTAACTTTTCTGGGTGATACTTGCAACCCAATTATGCCCCTTAGTGGGAAGGATGTGTATAAACTGCTCTACCAGACTAAATTTCTGCTATTTACTCCATGCTTCAACCAGCAAAGTTTGGGATATAGGAATCATGTCAAACTCCTATAAAGTGGTGGACTGTGAATGAGGCAATTTAAAGTACAAGATGGGTATTAGGATTGCCAGTGCCCCCCCAAAAAAGGTCTCCTATGCCTTGAAAAATTGCATAGCAAATTGAAATTGATGAAGTGCATTGCTTCATACGCATGCTGGTTTGGGGGGGGGGGTTCACCTCCTGCATTTTACTTGCCGTGCAACTTTTCAAGGTACAGGAACTCTGCCAGGAAAGAAAAAATGGCAACTCTAGGTTGCCTGACTCATTTTGCACATGAGCTAGTTTGCAGTAGCAGGCAAAACCGAGAGATGGTGAGGTATGACTCAGATGATGATGCACTCTCATAGATAGAGAGACCTCTGCCATTAGCCAAAGGAAGGAGCAGATTCCTGGAGCGTGGCAGTGGGCCTGATTCAGGCTTGTCCTAAATGTTCTAGTGCTATAGAGAGCATGACCCACTAGGATTATTTTTTGATCCTTTCATTTGCAAATGTGGGCAAAATCTCCATGTGAGAATGGTAACCTTGGTGAGTGGTAAAGATTAACCTTTTTCCTCTGTCATGATCCTGAAGCTTCTATTTGCATCAGGTGGGAACTTCCAATTGGCACTAAGGCTATGCACATACTATACATTGAAAGCACATGAATTCCCCTAAAGAATTCTGGGAATTGTAGTTTGTTAGCGCAGGGATGGAATTTGGTAACATGGAGCCCTGAGTGAAGACAAAATTTGCCCCACCCAAATATTTATTATTTTCCCAATAATTCCTTTTGGTACTTTGAGTAGGTACCCATATAAATATAGGTGGTATTATTAATATTATTATTACAGTGGTACCTTGGTAGTCGAACGGCTTGGCTCCCAAACAAATCGGCTCCTGAACACCACAAACCCAGAAGTGAGTGTTTGCAATCGTTTTTCAGAAGCCGAACATCCAGCACAGCTTACGTGGCTTCCGATTGAGTGCAGGAAGCTCCTGCAGCCAATTGGAAGCCACGCCTTGGCTTTCAAACTGTTTTGGGAGTCGAACCGACTCCTGGAATGGGTTAAATTTGAGAACCAAAGTACCACTATATTATTAAGTATCCCCTGTTGTTGCCCTGTGCGGGGGAACCACCCACACCACCCTAAATTTGACCCTGTTAAGGGTGCTGGGAATTGAAGTTATGTGAGGGGTAAATTACACTTCTCAATATTCTTTGAAGGAAGTAATGTAGTTTAACACACTACAGCAATATAGTGTGTTTATCATGAGTAACACTGGGACTTCCTGGTTTCAGTGGAACTTTCTTGACAGTGTACTAGTATCACAGACTTGAACTGAAACTATGCAAGGTGTTGAAATTCTCATCTGCCTGTCCTAAGAGGGTCTGCATTTTGGTGCTGACATAGAGCTGCTGCTGTTTTCTTATTATCTGTTATATAGACATGTAATGGGGATGAATATAGATATAAATATTTCACTATGCCCAATCCTGAGCCATGGTGGTTTTGTGATCTTTTGTGTATGATCTCTTTTGGGATGATACACTATGTAAATTAGTGATAGCTTGGGATACATGTGAATTTACACTGCAGGAGCCATTTTTGTCACCTTCCCCCTCCCCTTACTGAAGGGAAGGTGACAATAACTTCACCCAAAGCTTTTTCAGGGCAGGCTGTTTAACACCCAACCTGCTATAAATATTCTCCTGATGATCATATTTTAAAAGCATCTATAGCTTTGGTGCCCTTGATAATTGTGTAATTAAAAATAGAAAAATGCAAGACTGCTAAGAACCAGCTGGTGGCTTGTAAACCAAACCTATACATGTTTGCTGCTGGCTTCAACAAGATCTGCACCTCTTTGGCACAACACTGTTTTGGGTTAAATGGCTTTGGTGCAATTTGTTTATCAGTTGATTTTTAACAATACATTATTGGCTCTGAAAATAATGCAAGCCTTTGCAGAATGGTAGTGGGGTGTATGATTTTTTAATGTCTATTTTCCTCCCATTTTCTTCTTTTTTATAAATCCCTGGGCAATTCATGCTGAAGTTTAACCCAGTGCTGACTCTGCTTACTGTCCCTCTAGTCTGACTTTGAGTGTGTCTGGGCAGGACAGAATGCTATATAAACCCAGATCCAGGCCTGTGCATTAGCATGCAGGGCAAAAGAATGCATATAAAATCAAGAACTCAACAGCAGGACAATCATACAGGTTTTGCATCTCTTTAAACACCTCAGAGACTAGGCATGTGGCATGCCAGATCCAGTGGTGTTCTCTGAAACACAGACGTGGTAAGCCTAATTGAGGAACAATTTCAGAATGACTTCATTCTCCACATTGCCCTCTCATGGCACACACTAACAGCTCCCTCTGACATCGAGTTGCAGCATTTACAATGAGTGAATGCTCTGGTAAGAAGTACATGCTAACAGAGTCAGAGTGTGCCTGGGTTCGTAGTGCTTCCATCCTGACTGCAATTCTGCACATAGTTCTGCCCTCCCATTGACGTATCTGTCCCACTGAAGTTCTGGAGCAGCGAGATTGATGGGAATGCAACCCATCACTACGTCTTGTCGGTAGTGAGTCCCACATGTGGCAGATGTCTTCTTCATTAATTGCTCCATAAATAGTACCACTACGTTGTTATTTTGCTCAGTGACAGTTCCTCCAGCCTCTTTGCCCAGCCTGCTGGAGGTGAGAGTATAGCCACTGAGACAATGTTTACCACTCCTCTTATACAGCTGCAGTGGAACTCTGCATGGACAGTGTTTTGTTCCATGTGGCCAGGCTGTGGTCCTACAAGGTAAAAGTGATCACGAGTGTGTGGCAAGTAGCATCAATGATTGGAGTGGACTGCCTGGCATTTACCAACAGAACTTACCTGTCTATGGGTTTATCAGGCCACCTCCCCCATTCTACATACAATGCACTTTATTTTTTGTTTCTTTTGTGGAAGAAATTTCTTCCTATCTATCCAGGTAGGAAGGACTACTTGATAAATATTTCTGGGTTGGAGCAGGAAGAGTGATGAGAGATGTTTGCCACATTCATACTTAGATTTAAGGTATGGTATTCTCCACCTCATTCCTGAAAACCACGAACACTTCTTTGCTCCACTTGGAATGATGGAGTAGAAGTTCCTGTTGACAGCTTGTACAATGTGTCCTCAAGCAGAGAATACATGTAGGGTTCTGAGAAGACAAGTGTCTGCCACCTGCTTTTCCTTCATTTTTCCGGAGGCCACATTATTTGTGCTATTTGCTTCATTTTTGTGAAAAGTTCACCCTTGTGTGTCTGCATTTGCCTGACATGAAGCAAGAGAGATCTAGACCAGGGTTGGCAAACCAGTGGCCCTGCAGATGTTGTTGGACTTCAACTCTGCCACCCCCTGCCAGAATGTCAGTGGTCAGAAATGATGGGAGTTGTAAGACTACCATGTTTGGAGAGCCATGTATTAGGAGACCCACATGGTGAACTCTATCAGTTGAAACAAAATAAAATAAAAAAATTCCTTCCAGTAGCACCTTAGAGACCAACTAAGTTTGTTCTTGGTATGAGCTTTCGTGTGCATGCACACTTCTTCAGATACACTATCTATCAGTTGAGTAATGGTCTCCCTGGTAAAGGGATTGATATACTGGTGTGGATGTGTTTGAACTTGTGATTGCCTGCAGTTAGACTCCTGCTTTCCATTGCAATAGTGTGAGGTGAGCTGGATGAGGTGGGTCACAGTGCATTTGTCTCTCTGCCAAGTTCATTGAGAGAGCTTTTTTATGCCATCTCTTTCATTGGCACAATGTTATGCTTGGTGTGCTGGCCCAGAGCAGGGACTGGAGGTTCAAAGGATTTGGAGTGAACCTGCTCCTTCCCCAATTCTGCCCTGTTTTGACACCTCTACAAGTGTTGTTGCACTAGCATATCTCTCTGATAGTATGCCAGCATAGGGCCCTGGCAGTGACATATCTAGTATCAGTATGGATGACTTCTAAGGTGTTCAAAGTGGCATATATTTAGCATTGAATTGTGCCTACGTAGCAACTGTAGTTGCTTGTATCCATTCATTGTCACCCTTGTATTTCCTTTTTCTCACTCAAAATTTAGATGGTAAGCCCTTTGGGGCTTGAGGCAGGGATCTGTTGCTGCTGTTTTTTCTTACGTCACGCAATAAAGTACTATGTACAGTACAGGTGTAGTAGTACTAATAGGAATAATTGCACCAAGATTAGATGCCACTTCTGCACTGCCACCCATTCCTACTATATATGCCATTTCTCCTACCTCACATCTTCTGCAACAATGCCACTGGCCACAGCAGAATGGGGGAAGAGGAGACTAGTGGCTTCACCCTTTTCTGGTGCCTTGGGACCTTTCAATGAACTTGCCACAATCCAGCTTGGAATACTATGAGCATGGGAGCATGTTTCTGCACATAGGTCCTCCTTTGCTAGACTGGGAACCTCATTTATATACCACTGTTGTATGTGCATATTTTTTTCTCTCCCATCCAACAGCTCCCCATCCAAGTTCATGCTTCTCAGAGGAGGGTGGGGAGCAAGGGATGGGATCCAGTCACCCAATCCGTTCCGCACCAACCAACTGTTCAGGTTTTTAACTTTTTCACGGAGCTCTGCTATACATAGTCCTATGGCTTGGATCAACTATATTCAGGCATAGACCTGACATGGCAACTCTATCCATGCAAATACTGATGAGAAATGACATGACTGGTTTTCCTAGTGGACCTCTGTGGGGCTAAACATTGCCAAAGGAAGGAATGGCAATCAGGAGGGTCTAGAAATGTAGTGTAGTGGGCAATATAGTCATTGTGACCTCAGAATGTCCCTAACCTAAGTAGTACACAAGAAGAGTCTGGTTGGCTTAGAGCAGGGGTGTCAAACTCCGGCCCTCCAGATGTTTTGGAACTACAATTCCCATCAGCCCTAGCTAACAGGACCAGTGGTCAGGGATGATGGGAATTGTAGTCTCAAAACATCTGGAGGGCCGGAGTTTGACACCCCTGGCTTAGAGCAAAGGCTTTCCACTGTGGCTAATCAGATGCTTTTGGAAAGATCACAAGTGGTACTTTGCTTCAGTCTCCCCAGCAACTGAAACTCATAGGAATACTGTCTCTAAACATGGAAATGCCATACAACCACCATGGTCAATCACTGATGCATCGTTCATGAATTTGTCTAATCTCCTTTTAAAACCACAAAACCTGAGATCTTCACCACATAACTTGGAAGTGAATTTTATAAATTTATTATGCACTGTGTGAAGAAGGTACTGTCTTTTGTGTTTCAGCAGCTGGGAATGCGAAAGAGAGGCAAAAATCAACAGCCTAAGGCAAACTGAAATATAGAAAAGTTAACTATTTACTCTGATTAACTTCAGGGTAGTAATGTCGTTACTATGGTCTGATATTTAGACGTGTCTGATGAAAATAAGTACACATTCAAGAGGTGAAGTCACGTGATTGAACCAATTTGTATGTGCCAAGATGGTTCAGAGTAAAATTTGGATATTGTAGCAAATATTTTTAAATGAAATCTTATATTTATGATACCTTACCCCATACCAGCTGCTAAAAAGTTGCACGCTCCCCACTGTGTTGATGAAATTTAGGCACATTTGGTAGGTTTGTAAAAAATAAAAAAAGAGAAATTTTTGGTTGCTGTTACAAAGAAAAATGATAATATCATAGGACATAAATTAATCATGGATCCCACAATTATATTATCAGAAAAACTGAATAAGGCATTACCAAAAAAAATTAAAGGAAAATGGTGGGGAATATGTTGGCAGCAGCACAGATATTGATAGCTAAATGTTGAAAGAAACAGCAAAAGTCATCTGTAGGGGAATGTGGAAAATATATTTGGCATACAATATTAATGCACAAAGTATTTTATAATGAACTTTAATAATGAGAATGGTACTTTGTAAGTGTGAATTTATTTCATAATGGACTCTTAAAACTTGATATAAAAATATTGGGAAATCAGTTTTGAAAGTTATATAAGATTGAAAATCATGCTCATTTGTAAAAGAAAGAACTGTACTGGTGTTATTTAATCACAAAGCAATTCTGTTCAGTATTAATCCATTATTATGTAATTAGAGAAGTGTATAAATATATGATTAATAGATTTTAATAAATCATTGTTTAACATAATGATATAGTGTTGTACTATATCACACAATGATAATTAACTGGAATGTTTATGTGATTTTTAATGAAATAAGAGTTTCTTATTAATAATAATAAATATTCAGTGCAGCAATACATAAGATGGAGAAAGAGTGGAGGTTGAAACATTACACTTTATAATAGCAAGGTAAGGATGTTCCGCTGTAATGTGTGAACATAACTATTTCACATATGGCGCTTTCCCATCCTAGTTCTTTTGGCCACAGATGGTGTGTGGAGCTCATGAATTTCATCATAAATTAAATCAGGGGTGGGGAACCACTTTCAGTCCATTGTCCAGACTGAAACCTGGCCAACCCTCTGCATTCCAGTGGTGGGTGTGGCAAAAGCAGGGGGGTTACTATCAAATGTACTTTACATTTGATTCTCCTTTTGTTTTAGGGCAGGTAGATAGCCGCGTTGGTCTGTCATAGTCAAAACAAAATAAAAAAATTCCTTCCAGTAGCACCTTAGAGACCAACTAAGGGTATCTGAAGAAGTGTGCATGCACACGAAAGCTCATACCAAGAACAAACTTAGTTGGTCTCTAAGGTGCTACTGTTTTAGGGCAGTTGTACATAAAACATGTAAAACATATGCAAAATACTTAAAATTTAAAGTCTAAGCCAAGGAACATCACAGAAAGTGGTGAGGCAGATCAAAATAATTGACAGATGGCACCATCATAATGTCATATGATTGGCAGAGTTTGCTAAAAATGGGCATTTATGGGCCATTTGGAGGGGCTCAGTAGGCTGAATCAGGCTTGCAGGATCCACAAGTTTCATACTGCAGACTGCAGCAGAAATGTGGAAAGAAGCTCAGTACATGTCCTGCGTCGTGTTTTCCGCTTCTGTGTCATGTATGAACTACCTGCACTTCAGGGTCTAGGCACAAAATCTCCCCCCACCTCAGCTTGGGGTATGAGAACTGCACATAAACTCCAGGGGGAAATGCTACCTTGTAATGTAGGTGCCATATATTTTTGAAAGCAAATTATGCCAGCTTAGAGTTAGTGAGTTCTTTATCTTTCTTCCCATTTGTCTGAGACTGTGGCACACACCTTGCTTGCTCCCCCTCACTCCCCTGCTGAGTCACATGACCAGAGTAGATAAGTGGTTCCTAATCAGAGTTGCTCATTGAGCCCATCTGAGTCAGCTTTTTAATTATCATAAGAAAAAGATAGGAACACAGCAAGAATAACTTCTAATTCCAGAGCCCAGAGATCTCATTACAACGCAATTACTATCCTCTAAAATGTAACCACTTTTAAGTTAGGAAAGGCACAAAAAAGGGGGGGAGGGCTGCTTAACTAAAAACCAGTGAAAGGATGCTAAGATGCTTGCCACATATTTATGCCGTGTATGGTGCGTTTACCTCTTGCCCGTGTTACGATGATCCTGAATGTATTGCAGTAAAATGAAGAGATTATGATAACAACCACCATCATATTATTTCATAGCACTAAACCAAATGCAGGCAAAGTTCTTGGGATCCTTCCCAGCTATTGGGAAGGAGTGGTGGATTAAATTAGATGAAGGCAGTTATGGAGAATGATGATTACTAGCTGGAAAAGAAACGAAGGTCAGCAAAAGAGATATGGCATTCTTCAGATATATAAAGTGTTGTTTAAACAGGAAGGTTGGGTCGCTTTCTGTGCCAGTGGCAACAGAATACACACACACCCCTATTTTTTAAAAAAATATTTATATCCTGCCTTTGAGGCAGCTAACTGCTAATAAAATAATTAAAAAGAAAGCATTAAAAAAAACAGCAAGCAATTATTGGTTCATTAGAAACCACCTTGTTAAATGAACCTATTCAGTCTGGTTGTTGTCTGTTACCTAAAAGCACGGAGAGGAAGTCACCTGAATCTTTGAGTGGACACAAGCTAAGGGCTTCTTTGCACTGACCATCTCCTACCTCTAAGCAGTTGTTGGTCCACTTCAGCCATGCATATGGGCGTAGCCAGGAATTATTTTTTGTGGGGGACATGGACGGACAGGATTTATTGGGGGAGTAGAACCGAGTTGTCTGCAATGCAATTGGTCACTTAAAAAGTAAAAGTAAAGGACCCCTGACAGTTAAGTCCAGTCGCAGACGACTCTGGGGTTGTGGCGCTCATCTCGCTTTACAGGCCAAGGGAGCCAGCGTTTGTCCGCAGACAGTTTTTCCGGGTCATGTGGCCAGCATGACTAAGCCGCTTCTGGCACAACAGAACACCGAAACCAGAGCAGCGCACGGAAATGCCGTTTACCTTCCCGCCGGAGTGGTACCTATTTATCTACTTGCACTTTTTGGCGTGCTTTCAAACTGCTAGGTTGGCAGGAGCTGGGACCGAGCAACGGGAGCTCACCCCGTGGCGGGGATTCGAACTGCCCACCTTCTGATCGGCAAGCCCAAGAGGCTCAGTGGTTTAGACTACAGCGCCACCCGTTGTGGTCACTTAGTTAAGCATTTTTGTTTATTTATTTGATTTAGGGGGGCGCTGTCCCCCTGCCACGCCCATGGCCAGGCATATGCCAATGATGTGGGGAAATGTTAGCATGGGCCAAGATATACATCCTTGGAGAGCAACCTGTTTTCCTGGAGGGCCACTTTGGGAAGTGAGTGGGTGATTTTGGCTAATTCTTCAACTCCAGTCCATAAGTTTCTCTGCCAGCAAATTGGGTTTCCACTGACAACTTTGGTTTCTGACCCCTAGTGTGCATTGGATGCAGCAGCATCCATTCTTATGATTGCTGCAGATGGAGGTGGGGGTGGGGTGGGAGTAAGGCTGCTGTGACTGTGGTATTCACTGACAACTTTATCCATGTGTAGATCAGTTCACAGTAATACTTCCTTGCCTGATTGTGGGCACATGTGATTTTTGTCTTCAGGCATTTGCATAGAGTCTAGGTTTTCAGATGTAATTTTTAAGATTTCATACAGATAAAATAAAAAAGGATGTACATAGGCCCAAGAGGTTCCCCAACAGATACTTATTTTCCAACAGATACGGTACTTATTTTCAACTCAACAGTCCCTGGATACAATCTATTCTTTCATATAAATGGTACATGGGCCAGATAGAAATTTGGAGACTATGGTTTTCCTTGATAAATGGTTAATCCCATTTCCTAGGTGCTATACTCCTCATCTGAATTGATTGTCCTTTAATGGAAGCCTGACATTCAGCAGGAGAAACTTCCTGGCATGTAATTTGGTGAGGAAAGCTTCCTAATGACTGTACATGAAACTACTAATAATGACACACCTAAAATTTATAGTATTTTTGTACTCTCTGAATGCAATTAATGTGTATTAGTGGCATGGTGGAGCTAACCTCTATTAGTTATTGTGGATTCAGAATAAAGGAACGATTGCTATTAATCCTCAGGAAATGAGTATATCGTGCAGACATCCCTAGAATTAACTTCCAGAAGAAGGAAAACCTCCACATGCTTTTGGAGAAGTCCAGATTCCTTCCAAACAGTAGCAGGTTGGATTTCCACTGCGTTATTGGGGGAAAGCTACTTTTCTTCCTGCTCTGCTCTGTTGAAATAGACCAAGTTCTCAGCACCAACACTTCCTCTTTATTTCTCTTGCAGCATCTTGGCAACAGTCGGCACCGATTTTGACCTGCGGACTCTGCGGGCTGTTCGTGTGCTCCGGCCACTAAAGCTAGTGTCGGGAATCCCAAGTGAGTTAAGTGCACTCTTCATGTCCTGCAGCTCACTTGTAACTTCTTTGAAGCACCCACCTTAGCATCTTCCTACAAGATATAACGACAGGCAGGGGTTCTCGTCTTCCTGTGGCCCCAATATCAACCTCTGCCACCAACTCCCGGGAACCTACAACCTTTCTTACAGCCTTCCCATGCAACGGCTTGGACCCTGTGATCATCATCCGAGGCTGTTCTTTGTGTGCCTCTTCCTCAAGAGGTTTGGAGTTGGCAACATGAGAACAGCCTTTTCTGTGGTTGCTCCCCATTTGTGGAATGCTCTCCCTAGGGATGCTTTCCTGGTGCCTTCATTGCATTTCCTTAGGCACCAGGCAAAAAAGTTTCTTTGTAGCCAGGCTGATTAACGTTCTATGGGTTTTTTTAAATGTCTTTGAGGGAGAAGGGTTATTGGGTTTTTTATGTATCTTACATTCTCATATATTATTTTTATGTTGTGAACCACCCTGTGATCTTCAGATGAAAGGTGATATACAAAATAAATAAATAACCCAATGCCTAATCAAAGAATCTGTCCTCTCCCTGTAAAACCCAGACTCTAATCCTAGGGACACCTTCCCAGAAGTAAACCCCACTGATCACAGCAGGACTTACTTTTGAGTAAACATACATAGCATTGCACTGCCACCCCTTATTCTCCTGTAGGCTCTACATGTAGGAACTAGATCGTCAGCCAGGAGTATGGCATCACTGGATATTCTTCCAAAGTTCTTGAATGCTAAGAGCGATGTCTAGAACTTGTGGAGTTTCCCATTTGTTTCCATGGTAGAGATTAGGAAATTATTTGCATGAATGGAGGCTATTCCAATGCAAGATGGTTATCAAAAGGGACTTGGGAATATCCACGTAATAATAATAATAATAATAATAATAATAATAATTTTTTATTTGTACCCCGCCCATCTGGCCGGGTCTCCCGAGCCACTCTGAGCGGCCTCCAACAGACATTAAAATACATTAAAATATCACAAGTTAAAAACTTCCCTAAATAGGGCTACGTAAATTCCATACTTGGGAAGATCTGCTCCCTTGTGACCTTCCAAAATGGTTCTTGCTTAATATCAGCTAGTTCAGGCTTCTTTCTTATTAGGATCTCTTCCCTCTAGGCTTATGGCCTCTTCTGAAAATATCATGAAGCAGAAAAATAAATGGTCATAGATTATGGCCACATGCTGTGGAATTTGTTTTCTCTCATTCTTTTGTCTCCACTACTTCTGAATGCAATAAGCAGGGAGTGAATTCTAGGTTAGAGAGAATAAAGGGGGAATTTGCACAAAGTAGGGAGCGGTGATCGGGTCCCTCCCTGCTCCTATTGAAATTTAAGTACAGTATGCATACTTATGGATCTGCCTTGTGATAATTCTGCTCTGCCCTCTGTCTTTTTCTTCCAGGTTTACAAGTCGTCCTCAAGTCCATCATGAAGGCCATGATACCTCTGCTGCAAATTGGCCTCCTCCTATTTTTTGCAATCCTTATTTTTGCAATCATAGGGTTAGAATTTTATATGGGGAAATTTCACACCGCCTGCAAGGATATTATTACAGGTAGGTAAAGAGCATCTGTTTCTTTGTGTCTGCTCCTCATCCTCATCATCCCAAGCTCAGACAAAGAAGGCAGTGAGGTTGTTTTGACTCTAGATAATAGATATCAGGCAAACTTTCCCCCCTGCTAGGATTATGTGAGCCAGGCTGAATATACTGAGTGAGCAAGTTTAGGGCAGGGGTGAGGAACCACTTTTGGCTGGAGGGATGGATCCAGAAAGGGTCAGTACTCCTAGGATTACTTTGGTAGATGGACGGGAACTCCCACTTGCCAATCACCTGATTTCACCTGATCTCCTGTGACATCAGACATTTCCTCTGACATGTCTCCAAAGGAGGATTTGAGAGTGTACTTAAGAGTTCACTTCTGATAATTTATTTGCGGCTGCTGTTTGAATCTTTCCCATATCCAATGCTAGGTGATTTAAGGTGGGTGAGGCACACCCAAAACAGCCTCTTGAGCCAAACCTGTGACCTGGTGGGCCTAATTAGTTCCTTGTTACAGGGTTTCTTCTCCCCCCCTCCAAGTTGTGTGGGAGAAGAAACGTAGGCTGGATAGAAATGTACATGTTAGGTGGTGGGCCTCCTTGCAAGATTGACCTCAGGCCAAAACTGCTCTACCTGTTTCTACAGAAGCCTGGTACAGAGAATGCTAATTGACTGGTCCCTGTGATATCACCACTCCTTCCCCTTTTCATATAACTATTTTGTTTGCTAAAAAGAGTTGTGTTTTGTTGGGGCTCTTTTTTAACAAATAGGGTGCTGAGCAAATGTTCAAGCAACTGAACACTCCATGATGTGCTTTATTACCTGCTCCTGATTACCTGCCTGGCACAGTTGCAGTAGAACCAGAGAGTCTCTTTTTCCTCCCTCCACAGATGAAATCAAGGAGGAAGCTCCATGTGGAAAGGAGGCGTCAGCACGCCTCTGCCCTAATGGGACCAAGTGTGCAGAATACTGGCAAGGACCCAACTATGGGATCACGCAGTTCGATAACATCCTGTTTGCCGTGCTGACTGTCTTCCAGTGTATCACCATGGAAGGGTGGACTGACCTCCTATATGATGTAAGTATTGTTGTTATTTATTTATACCCCGCCTTCTTCTCTCAGAGGGACTCTAGGCAGCTTACAAAGAAATATATTAAATGGTAGAACTGGCTGTATTATGGTTCTGGCTGCAGAATGTACTGCTGGAAGAAAAACAGAAAAACGAGGACTTAAGTACAGTCATACCTTGGAAGCTGAACGGAATCTGTTCTAGAAGTCTGTTCGACTTCCAAAATGTTCGACTTCCTGCAGCCAATCGGAAGTCCCACCGGACGTTCAGCTTCCAAAACAACGTTCGCAAACACTCACTTCCGGGTTTGTGGCGTTCGGGAACCAAAACATTTGACTGCTAAGGTGTTTTTCAACCAAGGTACGACTGTAATTTGAAAAGATAGTATCTCTGGGTATATTATGAATGTAGGCAGGCATTGGCCTAAAGCTGGTAGAAGAACATTGTGGCTTTTTCTATGGTATAAAGGAGTGATGAGTATAATATGTACCTAGTCATGGGAATTAGGACCTGTTTGCCACATTCCTGCCTTGTTCGTTTGTTGGCTGCATACATGCATATATCCCTTTTTCGCCAACATGCTTCAGTTTCATCTGTAGTAAATACTGTTTTCCTATGGAGTAGCAAATTAGTTTTTGCATCTGTCCCATAGCCAAGCATTCAGAGATCAGTTTCTAGAATGAAACTGTGAAGCATTCCATCTAAACCAGGGGTGGGGGGATCTCAGGTCCAGGGGCCCAATACAGCCCTTCAGGCCCTTGGACCTCTCCCTAGGCCACCCTTTTCACTGGCCCTGCCTCACACCCTCCATGATAGTTTTTGCTTAGCTGTAAGGAATATGGCCCTTGGGCTTAAAAATGTTCCCCAGCCCTAATCTAGACTGAATCTGGCACCTTAGTCACAGTCTCAGATGCACAGAATCCACATTGAGCTGTAACAATTCTATCCCATTAGGAAATACCATAATTATGCTGATCAGAACTGTGGGGGGGGGGGTTGATGGAGAAAACGGATCTTCCCACTGGCTGCCCTCTAGCCATTCAAACTAGGTTTCATAACATAGTTAATGATACATGGGACACTGGTGGTGGAGATTTCTCGGTATCTGTTGTGGAGCTTTAAGAGGTCACACAGGCAAAATGGTGCAATTATTGAGGATAGTTAGATTGCATTAGGTGCAGCACAGTCTCTCTCACACACCCAAATTATATTCCAGACCTTGAATTAAGAGGTCAGTAAATGCCAGTCCCGGTCCCTTACTTTTTCCTCTTTAGCATTGAGTACAGCAGGTGGCTGGTTGTGTGGATAAGGCACAAGGTGTCACGTTTGAACCAACATGCGAAAGAGGAATTAATCCTAAAGCCACAGGGATTCCTGAATCCCTGGAGCAATTTAGGAAGAGGAAGGAAACTGGATTTCTCTAAAGAGTCCCAGCCAGACACCCCAGAACCAAGCAGATTGTTCTTTTGCAACATCCTAATCTTATACCAGCAGCCAATTTCTTGTTATATACGAGCAGCTAGTTGGATCTGCTCCTCTGAGGCCTCCTGTTAGGATCGGTCTGCCTGTCATTAGGAAATAAGATCATTTGGAATTCAAAATATAAAAGCACTCTACACCAAAGAGGCAATGTACATTTTTTGCTGGAGGTTTCAGTTCTAATACCCTGTCTTCCAAAGCCAGGCTGCAGAGCACAGGAGACATAACTTCTGTGAGTCACAACAAGCACACCTGATTCCAGAATAGCAACAGGAACCTTTATCCCATAGCAGCAAACTCTGTAATAAGAAGCAAAAGAATATGAAATGAAATGAAATGAGATGCACCCATTTTGGGAGAGTATACTTCTGCAGGGGAGCCTCATAGGAACGTGGGGTAGCCATGGTGGCATGTCATAATGTACTGCCACTTACCTAAAACATTTAGATGAGCACAGCAAGGACTGCCTGTCCTAGATAGCTCCAAACAGCTAGAAAAAAAAACGAGGGAAAGAGCCTGAAAGCGCTCAGACCACCTTGTAAAAAAGAAAAAGACAGCAGCAAATACATGAGTAGGAGCAGACCATGCTCAGAAAGAATTGTAGACATGCAAATTAATCTGCATATTTACATTCTGATCTGATCATGATCTGTTGGATGCAGACTTGGAAAGGTGGATCCAAATTGTGGAGCATACTAAAATCCTCCCCCATCCCTGTTCAGGTTCCTAACCACTAGCTTCAGTGTCCAGAACCCTTTCTAGCATCCCAGCTGGTGGTACAGCAACCCCTTAAAAAGCCAGCCCATCCTTCTTTGACTCTTGAGCTCAAGGCTGAGACTGTTAACAACAGTTCTCTGCTCTGCACAGGGATTAGACAAAGGATGAAAATAGAACTCTCAGCTGAAAGGTGAAAAAGTTTGATGGCCTCTCACACTTTAATGGTAGCCACCTGTGAAGATTTGTCATTTTCCCTGCAATGTCGCTTGAAATGACTCTACATCATGATGTAGTGTAATTCTGGGGCATCACGGGAAAATAAAAATGGCAGCTGCTAGCCTGAGGAGCACCAGTGAATTTCAAAATTTGTCCCCCTTATTTCATGGCCTCTGATTGGGAACATAGAAGGAGGAAGCAATTTTGCTTCAGTCTAGTTTTGCAGTCCAAGCAACAGCAGAGGGTTTTGCATAAGAAATGGCATTGCTGATTCCCCCAAATGATAATATTTGCCCTTTTAAAACCAGGTGCTAGTGGTGTCAACTTGTCTAATATAATCCTTGTTTTGTACAGCTGCTGTAGATGTCTGTCCCCAGAAGCAGAAGGTTACTCTAGTATGTAAGAGGATGCAGAAGCCAGGTGATCTAGGGTTGTGCATTGGTAGACCTTGGGAGCAGATAGAGGGTTAGCAGAAACAAAGAATATTAGCAGGAGAGGAGCAATGCCTGGTTGCAATGTTGGTTGTAGAAGTCTTTTAAAAGGATAGAGCAGAGTTGGCAGAAGCCAAAGGATGGGTGAGACATGGAGAGGGAGGGAGACTGGCTGGTAGCCAGGGAGGGTGGATCACTGTAATGGAGAGAGCATTGATCAGCCATGTAAATGGCAATTGATGAGACTGGGCATGTTGAGTTTGTGTTTCAAGAAGCGTGAGGAGTGGTGAGGTCAAGAAGCCAGGAAGATGAGCACAGATTTTAAAATCTCTGGAGAAAGGGAAGAGAGCCAGGAGTCAGACACAGTTCTTGTTTACTGAAGTTGATTATGGATAGTACCAAAGGACCAGCTGTGAGGGCACCATTATGATATGCTGGTGGTACTCTCTCACATAATGTGTGGTTAAAACAAATACATCCCCATTTTGCCTGCGAAACTCATTGCCCCAGAACTGAATGTCACTTGTTCAATTCTGAGTAAGGAGTAATAGTTATTGTTGAATGTTTTTTATGATCACAAGAGGCAATTCCTGAGGCTACAATAGTTAATATTGTATCTGTTAATATTAGTCACTGAATCATGTATGTTGAGCAAGTAACTGATAGGTGACAGGAGAGCAGGAGTGGATATAAGACTCTTTCTACAGCAAAATAAAGTTGTGTGAGAAATTAGATTTGAATGCTCCCATACACCTCAATCTAAATAGTTAAAGCTCTGTAAAATATCTGAAATTGACCCTCAAACTATATTGGGAGTAGGAGAATTCAGTGTCACAAAGTCATTGGTTGTTGTTTTTTAGTATGATATGGTAGTGTTTCTTTAGCTGTTGGGAAAATAGCTCCTCATAAACCTATAGTTGTCTAGGTGTAGTCCTAAGAACATAAGAAGATCTCTACAGGTTCAGAATTAAGGTCCACCTAGTCCAGTATCCTGTTTTCAAGAGAAGCCAGCCAGGTGCCTCTGGAAAAACCACAAACAGGTCATGAAAGTGACAGCCTTCCCTGTTGCTGCTCTCTCAGTAACTAGTATTCAGTAGCTCACTGCCTCAGAACCATTTTATCCCATTGAACCAGACCTTGGGAGGGATGTGCCAAAAGAAATTTCATTTCCATGTCCCACAAGAAGCACCCAGAGGTAAGTTTGGGGCATAAGATGCCCATTAACTGGGACATTAGAGACAGATCTTTCTTTGAGGCATTCCTATATTGGAAACAAGACTTTCTTGTAAACTAATGCATCATCCACCACCATTTTAGTGTGTTGCTAACATTAAAAAGTTTGAACCCCATGAATCATCCCCTCCTACCTGCCCTCTTTTCAAAAGCACAGATGAGCAATATGTATGCTATTCTTTTCCTTTTTGCCTTGTGGGTCATCAAACTAGAAATCATGGGTATTTTTTTTTTAGAGAGACACATGTTCAGTCAATTATACGCACAGTCCTCCCTAAGATCCTAATTGAGTTTGGATAATGCACTTGCAATAGCAGTGAACTATAGACTCTCTATCCCCTTTCCCACTTAGAATGCGTATGGATATTTCATTTTGCCTCTTACCTTTATATATATACTGCAAATATGTGTTATTGCTGCCACACTACCATGCTCTCCTGGAAGACTTATTTTTTCTATGGAAGGTGAACGTGCAAGAAATGCCTGCAGCAAGGGTCAATACTTTTAAGGTTGCATACAGGTGTACATGCACATAGGAATGGGACAGTTTTTTCTACTGCGGGGTGAGCTCTGCTTCTCCCCTGCCTTCACTTCTCAAAGGAGGCATATACAGTATCCAAACTGAAGCCAGTTGTTGTTACTCCTTTGCCCCTCTCCCTCACCAGCCTTCATTCAGGCATCCTACTTAAATCTCAAGCATGTGCATCCGGTGCTTGATTTGTTTGTTTTCAAGTTTTTAAAGAAAAGGCTTTCACAGAGTCTTGTACTGCTGCTCTGAGAAATGGGAGAGGTGACTTTTTGATTGACATAAAGCTCCATCAGTCATTGCTGTGCTTCTGCAGCAAACTGGAAGAACAGTTTCCCCCTAAGCTCAGTCCTGGGAGAAGATGGTGTTTGGCTCTAAATGCAGTGAGTGCATCTCCACAGCAGGCTGCCTGTAAAAATGGCACGTGTTTGTTTTTATTAGCAGCCATTCTACCCGGCTGCATCAGAGGAGGAGTCGAAACAGCAAAGCCTAATACAACGGCTTCACTAGGACCAGCTGCCATGTGGCTCTTCCTCTCCCAGGGCTGTCATCTGTTAGTAGCCATTTCACATGGCTGCCTCTGGAGAAGAGGTGAGACAAATTGGCTCCACTTCATTGGCTTAGCCAGGCCCAACTGCCATTTGGCTCCTCACTTCCCAGAACTATCTCTTCAGTAGCCATTCCACCTGGTCATTAGAACAACAATAATAGAATTGTATATAAGAATTGGCTCTCTCACATTTGCTGTCTTCTTCTTCTTTTTCTTCCCTGTCTCTTTTTCCCATTTTATATTGTGGCTGTTAGACTAAACCTGTGGGCAGGGTCTGTGGTATTTTTTGGGGGGGATGTTTTTTGTACAGCACCTATGTCTGGCTAGAAATGGGAAAATATTAGCAATAATGTATGTTTGCTAGCGTTGTTGATAATTCGCCGTAGCCACAGAATTTGGGACGACAGACATTCACATGTTGTAATATGAAACAAGATGTGACGTCTGTGTCTATTTTTCCTATGAGACGGCAGGAGAGCAGTACCGGCCAGATATCTTGGCTAATTAAACCCACAGCAGTTTGTACTTGAAAGAACCTGAGGGGCTGTTAAAACCACAGGAAACTGCCTTAAACCAAGTCTGACCCATCTAGCCTTTAAGTGTGGGGTTTTGTTTTTCCACAAATTGGCAGGGCAGGTCCTCAGATACAGATCAGGAGTGTAGTATTGAGGGAGTAGACCACCCCAGCTATAAACCTGATCGGAATCAGACTCCCCACAGCTTCAGTTTTGTACTACAAGAAAAGCCACCATGAACAAGAGGTGTGCCCCACCCCCCAGTTGTAGGCATAGGGGGCGCAGTCCAGATCTGGACCACAGCAAGGGGGTAAAGAGTTAAAGCCCCCCCCCCTATTTTAGGATCCTAGTTGAAAGGCCTCATACTGGTAATTTGTGTAAAAAGCAAAATCCATGAATAAGTATGCAATTAAATGGACAGATGCATAGCTAAATGCACAGCTTAGCCCTCAGTATTCTTCACTTACTTTGTTTTCAGGCGGGGGTTTTCCAGCACGTAAAAGGTTAATGTTCCAATAGTCTCTCTCATTTTTCTAAACACTGGGCATTCGTGACTGCATGAAATTTCCCTCTTTTTTAGGGAACATATTATTTGTATACCGACCATAGTCAGCTCTGTCTTTCTGCTGTGCTATAACCTTTTCAGTTGTGCTAGGCAGCATCTGCAGCAGGTGCCTTTTTTGTTTGTCTGATGGTATTTTAGCAGTGTACCCCTCGACCATTCCAATTTGAGCGGGACATCCCAGAAGCAATTGCAGCTTCTGATTAGATCTCAGACCAAAAGACACCCATTTTTGGGGGTCTTGTGCGAGTCACCTGGGTTGCCCACTTTCTCAGAAGTAACTGTTTTAGGGAACTGCGGGTTGTAGTAGTAGTAGTAGTAGTAGTAGTAGTAGTAGTAATAAATAAATAAATATTTATTTATTTATTTATACATACATACATACATACCCCGCCCATCTGACTGTGTTTCCCCAGCCACTCTAATGCTAGATCTACTCAGTGTTGGCCCATTGAAATCAATGGACTGAAGTTAGTCAGTGGATCTACTTTGAGTGGGATTACTACCAGATGGATTTATTTGTATCAAGTTTCCCAAACAGCTTGAGACTGGGAAGTGCTCTACCCATGGAATTAACACTCTGTTCCATGAGCTAATCAAGCTAATGCAGACAGCAGAGCTCACTGTCCCAGGATTGTCTCTCACTATATTCCCCACTGGCTTCCAAGAGAATATGTGGCAGCCAGCAATGCTCCGTGAGCCAGTTGCCACGAATCCCTCCAAGATAGCGCTGGGGTGAGGAGACTGCACTTTGCACCAGTATTCATGGTACTATCCAAGTTTCTTGGAACACTGGGAGTGAATTTCAGTGAATGAATTTGCTAGATACATCCATGTTAGTGTGTGCACACGAAATGTTTGACAGACGTGGGTGTGTGGCTCTAGGGGTTAGAAATGGGAAAACTAAGTGAGTGTTAACTCCTCAAAGGCAAGCAGCACGCTAGCTAGCTATGGCTGTTATTGCTGCCTACCCAGCAATGCAAATATGGAGTGGGGCTGTCAAGCAACTGGCAGGCCCCAGAACATGACTGGTGGGCTGTCTTTGGTTTGGTGGGTCACAAGTTGTTCAGGCCTGCCCTAGAGGGTGGCGACTGCACCTTAAACTTTGGTTACGAGGAAGAGGAGAAATTTGAAAAGTAGGTCCATTCTCCTTTCAGACCCTGATTTGATTTGCATAATTGCTCACTCTTAGAGCAACTACATACTACTAGGAGTCTGTCACTTTTGTTAGAAAGAAGTGGAGTAAAAGCTTTATGTCCTGTTATCCCCTAAAATGGAGACCACCCTACTATTGGAGGAGGGGCACTGGGTGTGAGAGGGGGGAAAGGCAGATTGATTGGGGTGAATTAAATCCAAACTGGCAGTCTCAGCCAGCAATAAAAAATCACTTTAAGAATCAAAACAGCACAGTCTACAGGGGCCTGAAAGAGGAAGATGCATGTTAGGGAAATGAGAAGCGAAAAAGAGAGAGCACTTTCAAATTATAGATTGGCATGACCTTTCTCAGCAGTTTTTGATTTGATAGAGATCTCTGGAAAAGCCAAGCAGTGGAGAAGATCCACTATATATGCTCAAGTCCGCTGGAGCTGTCTGCTCTGCAGGAATCTGTTGCTGCACTCACTTCTGCTTTCCCAAGAAGTCTTTTTACAATGAGATTGATTACGCTGATTAATCATCTGTGCTTGTGTGGCATGTGGATCATTTGGCCTTGTTCATTTCCTGGATCAGTCTATCTCCACAATTTAGTTCGAGTTTTATTATTTAGATTTTCACTTCGCTTTAGCCTAAAAATAAAATTAAAAAGGCAGAGAAGCAGGATACAAAATTGTCCATATCCCATTATTTACAATAAACACGATAGATAAAGTAATTACAAGCGGCTCTCAACTTATGCTGGGGTTATGTTCTGGGGATAGTGCTTAAAGCGAAAATCACATATACTGTAGTCCAAAACACATTGGGTTCAAAGTCCCCCCCCCTTGTTGCCTGCCCCCTTTCCAACCCTTTTTAAATTAAATTTGCCAAGCATGTAAAGCTGAATGCACACAGGTTAAATGTGCTTAAGTTGCGAGTCACCTGTGCTAAATATTTTAAATTTTGCATAACAAGATTTTATGATCCTGCAATTAATGCAGCACATGCACAAACACTGCCAGTATTCCAGTGCTAACTGCAAGTCTGGCACTAACTTTATTTGCTTTTAGGCAACAGTTAAAAACTCATCCCTTTGCCCAAGCTTTTGGCAGGGAGAGGTTTTGGGGAGATGCAGCCAATACTAGTTGTCTTGTTGCAGGAGTATTCAAGTATTCATTGGAAATTTGAGTTTTATTTATGTGAGAGGTGATGGTTATTTATAACATATCTTGATTTTATTATGTGACCCACCCTTGGATCTCTGTGTGATGAAAGATGCAGTAGAAATTTATTAAATAAATAAGCCCAACGCTGCTTCAGGTGTTTACGCTGCATTTCTTCATTTCACTTTTTAATTTGTATACGCCCTTTCTATATTGCTATACATAAGACACATTGCAAGTTGAAGAAACAACAAAATATACAACAAAGATCACACATCCTTATAACAGTCTAATTCAATACAAGTAAGTCATTTTAAAAATGACTTAAAATAAAAACTTATAAAAAAACAAAGTAATACAGTGGTACCTTGGAAGTCGAACTGAACCTGTTCTGGAAGTCCGTTCGACTTCCAAAACGTTCGGAAACCAATGTGTGGCTTCCGATTGGCTGCAGGAAACTCTTGCAGCCAATTGGAAGCCGCGGAAGTCGCATTGGATGTTCGGGTTCCAAAGAACGTTTGCAAACCGGAACACTTACTTCCAGGTTTGTGGCGTTCGGGAGCCGAAACGTTCGACTCGCAAGGCATTCAGGATCCAAGGTACGACTGTCCATTTAGAATATATTATGCAATAAAATCAACTCTCGAAATATCAGTAAATAATAATTAAACAGAAATTCACTATCAACCATTATGATAAATCATTCCTAAACTATAATCAATAAAAACAACAGCAAGTCACAATGCATAAATTACCACAATACATAAAAGGCCATGTAAAAAGATTGAACTGAGCACAAAGTCACATAAATTATAAAATCACAAAATGCCCTAACATAACTGGTGCAGTAGGTTTGGTGAGTTTCCAACGGGGTGGGGGAAGGATACCCCTCCACTCACAGTTCTTTCTCCAGCCTCTTCCCCCTTCTCCCCCAGCTGCATGTTTAGCTGGGAGTAAGCCCCATTGAGCAGAGCTGGAATTTTCAACAGGAGTGAGTTCTGTAGTTATGCACCATCTAGTGGAATTCCTTCTCATCTAGTAGATCCTATGGCCCAGATTCAGCTAACCCAGTGCATTAAGTGGAAGCCAGCATCCGGGCTTTCCCCAATCTCCTCCCAACACACACCTCTCCCAAAGAGTAAGGTGAACCCTCATAACAGCACATAAAGGGAGGAGAGGAGGATTGTTTTGTCTGGCAAGCGGGAATGCTCCTGCTGATATAACAATCAGAAGAGCAAAAAAATGATGCGGGGGATGGGGGAGCTTCTGCTTTTTGTAGTCTCTGGAGTGGAGATGGTGAGGCTCTGCTTAAATTGCATATTTAAAGAGGAAACGTCCACTTTAATGTTGGATGGGCTTTCTGCTATAGTACTTTCCCTCCATGTTCTCAGATCACTTTTGTGCACCCACCTTGTCCTCTTTTCTCTGTGTCCTGTGCGTTTTTGAAGGTGCCCTGGATAACCAACCAGCACATCTTTTCATTCCTAGCCTTTTGGGAAAGGAAACTAGTTTCTTTCTACCCAAATTGGTTCCATTACTCTCCTGTGCCTTCCCACCCCCACCCCCCATGTAGGTCTCCTATAAGGTTTTTGAAAGCGGTTGTGTTCCTTCTCCCTGTAGATTCTCTAAAAATGTAACATGGCTGGAGTTTATGCATATGACTGTTTCTAAGAAAGAATAGGGCATCAGTGAGCCACCCCCACTCTCAGATTCTCTTTCTTTCCTAGTTCCAGTTCACACAATCACAGAATCATAGAATTGTAGAGTTGGAAGGGACCATGAGGGTCATCTAGTCCAACCCCCTGCAATGTGGAAATCTTTTGCCCAACATAGGACTCGAACCCACAACCCCAAAATTAAGAGTCTCATGGTCTGTGGACTGAGCTATTTACTTGATGAATGCAGCATCAGCTTATTTATTTAATTTTTTATTTGGTGCATTTATTACCCGCCCTTCACAAAAAGTCCTAAGCTACGGTACCTTATACCACAATAAAAGAGTAGAATACAGTATAGAGATAATCAACAGTTAAAACCGCAATCAACAAATAATTGTTTATGACCCCTTTGATGACTTATTTCAAGGATGGGCAACCTGCAGCCCTCTAGATCGGAGCTTTCCAAACTGTGTGTCGTAACATGTTAGTGTGTAGGCGTGTCATGCGAACGCTCCCCATGCTCCTCCCGGGGCTGGAAAGGGGTGAATTTAACCTCCAGTTTGCTAGTAAAACTGAATTACTGTGTCACGAAATGATGCATGTCTAAAAAGTGTGTCACCAGCATGAAAAGTTTGGAAAGCTCTGCTCTAGATGTTGATGAACTACAGCTTCTATCATTCTTGACCATTAGCTATGCTGGCTGGGACTGATGGGAGTTGGGAATCTAACAACACCAGGGCAGCCATGACTCAGACCCCCTGACTTTCTCTGTCTCTCCCAAACCCATTGTCAGATGGAACCAATCTGTACATGGGCTCAGCTCATATACACATCGAGCAATCATGGGAAAGGAAAGCAATTAGATAGGAAGAAGTTCTTAGAATAAATGGTGACATTCTACTGCCAAAGGAGAACTCATTGGAACACTTGTATTATACTAGCAAACAGTTTTTTAATATTTTGGGAAGTGAAGTCAAGAGAAAATATAGTAGAGGGCATCTTCTCTCAGGGAGATAATTCATTGGGCCCCTGTGGCAATTGACAAGCTGGACTCCCTCAATCCACTTGGACTGTGCCAATGGACTATGTACCTTTATAACAGACCTGTCTGCCTATTTGTGGCACCTTGGGGGCATTCTACACACCCATTGTTTGCATCCCTTTCCCACATCTCTATGGGAACATCTAGCACTTGCTGAAGTCAATCAGGGGGCGAGAGAATGCCTGCATCATTACAACTGCATAATGGCACCAGCTTTTCTAGCCTGTACCAGCCATCCGAGCTACATGGGTCACCTATTCTGTCTGACATGCTTTCTCAGCATGTGAATTTCTGGGAGAGTGAATTCTTTCTGTGCTTTTGCTACGGAACTCAGTGAACAGTAGTTTGGGGGGGGTGTAGGGACTGATGACAGGAACAGAGCAAAATTAGAGATGGAAGAAGGGCATACTGGTAGGTAGGATTGAGAAATGGAAGTGCAGAGAGATCTGTGGAGAGGTAAACAGAAAAACATGGGGCGGGCAGACCAACCTGTGGTTGTGGAAAAAGAAGAGAGACCACTATTCGATGAAAAAGCAGGCTATCATGTTTTGTGGAGTGGAGTGAGGAAAGGGGGATAGTGGTGAGGTGAAAGTGTGGAGTGATTTGTGGGTAGGAAACTGAAAAAGAAGGGGTAACTGAGAGATGGAGTGCAGACCAAGAAGAGAACATGTGCATTGCTATGGGGTGCAAAGAGAAAGTGCTATGGAGTGGAAAGAGAGAGAAAGAGATGCCCATAGTAGTGTTAAGAGAGAAGATATTGTTGTGGGGTTCAGAGAAGAAGGGAGGTTTGACATGAGAATAATAGTATTATTTCTCTTTTTTTTATTCAATTGTATGACGGAAAATCTAAATAAAAATACAAAAAAGAGAATAGAAAACCCTACATAAAAATGGTGACAAAAATGTGTTTTTTGTGGTTATTATAGTGAAACAGTTTGTAAGTAAAAGTTAGTAAAAAATACAACAATGGCCCTTAGGGTGATTTCACTTGTGTCCTGCTGAACAGCTTCATGCTGCTTATTCTGATGAAGGTGTTCTTGGGCAGTAGAAAGACAATTTCCACTTTTTTGTTGAAGGCAATACTTCACATTTGTCCCAAGCAGTACTTCTGTTGCTGGTATACTGTATTATTTTCCTGGTGTTTGGGGGATGTGAGATTTTTATTACCAGCAAGGGCTGTATCATTGCAAATTGGATTGCCTTTTAGAATGTGGCTTCATGAACATCAAAAGCATCCGTTGGAAACCTCAGTATTTTCCCCAAGGGGCAAATAGCACCTTTGAGGGGTAATTTAAATCAAGAAAACAGTACAGGGAGGAAAGAGTCATCATCCTGCCCTGCACCTTAAGTTCTGATTAGATCCCCTTCCCAGCTGCTATGAACTTAAAAAACGAAGCACAGGCAACCCTGATCATCGAGTTCCTACAATATGCAGTTAGGGTACACATATCTTACCGGTAATTGTCTGGATAGGTCTACAGAGTTCTCGCACAATGAATCAATAGAGTTATCATCGATGTAGAACCAAGTTGAACCCAATGAGTTTGCCTTCTCCAGAAGCTCAAAATAAATGTTAGGCAGAGACAATGGTTTGTTGGTTTGTATCTACCACCTTTGCAATTTTAAAATAGTAAAACAAATAAATGATATAAAATGTAGGAGGAGCAATTCTACAGTGCTCTAAGGCAAGCATTTTGGTCCTGGGCTTCCTTAGACAAATTTCATTCATTTGTATTAATACATGAATCTGTGCCGAGGCCATTTTAGTGTGCTTTAGCTCCTCTACTAAATTTAGATCCTCTGGGAAGTACTTCACCCCAAACCAGAGGTTGATTATTAACAGAGGAGCTGTCTACAGAAATACCCCGATAGATAACCCCCTAAACCAGCTTTTCCCAACCTTGGGCTATTCAAATGTTTTAGATTATAACTCCTATCATACCTTTTAAATAGCCATGCTAGCTGGGGCTCCAAAACTCCTGGAGGGCACCAGGTTGAGGACATCTGCCCTAAACTTGCTCTGTAACCTGATACTATCATATGCATGGTAATAATCAACGAGTTATTCTTTCATCCCAGGACAAGTTGTCATGTAAACAATAGCTGGGTAGATTATGGCAGATGTGAAGTTCACGGTATCACTTTTTAAAAAAAGAAAGCAGAGACCTATGAACGATGCAAGATAATCAGCAACAAGAAGGTATGAATAACCTCAGAATAGCAACCCTTGAGATAACAACCTCTAGTTCTTGACTGTGCAAATAAGCCCAGGATGTGAACTGAGTTTTCTCTGTGCACAGGATTTCTTGACGTCTCGGTCCTACTCCTTACCCACCCACTTGCAGTTATGAGGATAATACTGAGCTTTCTTTCACGTCCGCCCCCCCCATCCGCCCCGTATAACTAAGATAAGAAATATAGTGTGCTTGGGATTCTCAGAAGCCCCAAATAAATGCTAAATCTTACTATTTTTAACACCGTTCACCTCAGAGAGCTCCAGTGTAAGTGATGAGGTAGAAACTGTGTGAGGTTTAGATTGTTCTTGCACCTGTCGTGAGTCAACAATTGTGTCAGATATTTGTGTGGGAAGAATATGGTTAGACATAGAAGCCTCTCAAGTGACTGTGGAGTCCTTTATGTGCTAAGTCACCTGGCTGTTCAGTGCGCTCTTGAAGGCTGGGGTTCACCAGCTGCCACAGTTGCACAATATCTTTTTGTTCCTCAACCTATAGTTAGAAGGGAGAAATGGGGACAAGGAGTTGTTAGTGGCTCACATATATGCAATCCATACAAAGCTCCTACTTCTAGTGCCCTACAGCCACTGCCGAGTAGCCAGGCTTCACAAAAGGGTTTGTTCCATTAGCACATTCCTTGGGGCAAACCTGTGACCCGTTGCTAATGTTGGCTTTCAAGGTACAGAGGAGAGGCAAGCTACTTTCTGTTGGAGAACTATCTGCATACAAGCAAAGCATGGCTGGAATTCTATTGCAGGAGGCATTTGATAGCAGGGCATGGAGCAAGGACCAAATGGTTTCTGTTGATGGTGTCAGTAAGACAGAGAAGGACCAAAGAAGACTCATTTCTGTACTTGCCTTAACAGATGAAAGAAGAATCCTGGTTCTGGAAGTTGTCTTGTTTAGGAGCTAGGACAAAAAACCCCAGAAAGCCACGACTTCCAGGTTCTGGTTACAGTTATTACAGGGAAGAACTTTCTAGCACAGACCTTAACTTTAAGTACATGTTTTATGGGCCACCAGTTCTGTTGAGATGTAAAAGTGGGTTGTTCACCTTTGCAGGAAGTTCACCAGTTTCCTGTTTCCATCATCTTTGCTGCTACAGTCTTTTACATACTCATGAAATGTAACAACCCAATGGTCTAATGCAGAGCTTTCCCAAGTTGGGTCTCCAGCTGTTGTTGAACTACAACTCCCATCATCCCTGACCACTTGCCCTGGTAGCTAGGGAAATGGGAGCTGTAGACCCAACTTTGGGAAACCCTGTTCTAATGGAAACAGAGCAATGACCCTAGAAGCAATATCTCTTGAGCCTTTTCCCTTGACATACAAATTGTCTCATACAGAATCAGACCATTGGTCCAACTAGTCTCTACTGTCTACTCTGAAGGCCAGACTAGATGTGCACTTAACACATGGTAGACTGTAGCTTATTTTGTTTTCTTAAGTAAGGACAAGGGCAAGGGAAACCCAATTCTTACTGTAAAGGCAGTTCATGAGAAATGAAATCTTATATCTGCACCCCACTACTGGGATTGGAATGGAGATCATTGCTTCTCCCTCACCCAAATATACTGTATATTGGAGGACTAGGGGAAAGTCCGTTTGCACCAATGATTCCCCCCCCACACACACACCTAAAGCTCCTAGTCCCACAATTAGTGGCAACAGTTATGGCATGGAATCTTTATTTCAATCTTAGTGGGAAGTGGAGAGATAATCCCCTCCCACCGTGTGTTGTCTTTACAGTGAGAATTGGGTTCCCCTGCGCCTATAATTAGTGGAGAAAAAACAATATGCATAACAACCTACAATCTATTTAAGTGCCTACTAGTTTGGCTTAGCCAGCCACTCTCCAAAGACTCAAGCATAGATATATCCTAGCCCAGCTATTGGAGAACCTTCAAATGGAGATGCCTAGGACCTATCACAGGAAAAGCATATGCTCTGTCATTGAGCTATGGACCCTATCTTCCAACATCAGTGCTGAGGTATGTGCTGTTTGTGTATGAGGGGCCAGCTTCAATCCTAGCATCTCTAAAGACCTCAACCTGAGACCATTGACTGCTGACGACTCTGCTGTAGGTCAACCACTGGACTACCTCATTTTTTAAGGCTGCTTCTTGTAACCTATGTCTTATACTCACACGTAAATCCAGGGGGAAGGGACGTAGCTCAGTGGAAGAGCATCTGCCATGCATGCAGAAAGCCCCAGGTTAAATCGCCAGGTAAGCCTGGGTAGGACACCTGCGTGAAACCCCCAAGAGCTTCTGCCAGTTAGTGTAGACAATACTGACTCTGGCTTAATGTGTACATGTGAGTGCACAGGTACTCAGGGAGGAGAGTGGCCATTTAACTCATCTGCAAAGATATAGGTTTATTGAATAACAACCTCACTATCGCCTCTTTCTTTTGGTAGTTAGAGCGACAGTCACAGTCGTTGTGAATGAGCCAGATTTTCTTGTGATCACATCTGAGGGATTCCTGTACCTAAGAATTCAGGAGGCATCAAGGTGGATTGTTCTTACACCACATGCTTGGTTCAGCTTGCCCATTCCTGTGTTGTTGGGCTAACTTATTATGAGGCTACCTTCCAAGCATTGATTTAGGAGCCTTGCTTTAAGGCCTATTCTGAATGGTTTCCATGCAAAATGTGTCCCATTATGTTACCATCCTATAACTTCACCCTCTCTGTCTTCCTCCTGCAGAGTAACGATGCCTCAGGGAGCGCTTGGAACTGGCTGTACTTCATCCCCCTCATCATCATCGGGTCCTTTTTTATGCTCAACCTTGTGCTGGGGGTGCTTTCTGGGTAAGTATGTAGCACACCTGTCCTAGACAGAGCTTGGACTTGCCTTTCTCAGCCCTGCAAATGAAATGAAGTTTAACAGCAACTGAACACCATAACAGGGTTCATTTCTACCTTTGATTTTCAAACACTCACCGTTTGGCTCTGTGTCTTGATTTTGTGTAGCTCTGTGTCTTGATTTTGTTTCCCTTCTGTGTCATTCTTTACAGAGAATAAGGCTATCAGCGGCTAGTAGTCATAATGACAGTGTACTACTTCCAGTAACAAAGGCAATATGTCTCTGAATACCTGAGGATCACAAACAAGAGAGTGCTGTTGCACAAAGGTCTTGCTTGTGGACTTCCCAAAGGCGTTGTTGTTGTTGCTGCTGCTGCTGCTGCTGCTATATTTGTACCCTGCCCATCTGACAGGGTTGCCCAAGCCACTCTGGTTGGCTCCCAACAGATATAAAACATAATAAAACATCAAACATTAAAAGCTTCCCTATACAGGACAGCCTTCAGGTGTCTTCTAGAAATTCCATAGTTATTTATCTCCTTGACATCTGATGGGATGGCATTCCACAAGGTGGGTGGCACTACCGAGAAGGCCCTCTGCCTGGTTCCCTGTAACTTCACTTCTCACAGTGAGGGAACCGCCAGAAGGCCCTTTGAGCTGGATCTCAGTGTCTGAGCTGTACAATGTGGAGTGGAGACATTTCTTCAGGTATGCATCTGATTGGCCATTGTGGGAAAAGAATTCTAGACTAGATAGGCCTTTGGTCTGATCCAGAAGGGTTCTTCTTATCTCTTCTTATTCCTCTTGTGATTCAGCCAGAGTCATGGAGAACCTCTAGCAATCTGTCCCATTCTTACCTACAGGGAGTTTGCCAAAGAAAGGGAGCGGGTGGAGAACCGGCGAGCATTTCTGAAGCTGAGAAGACAGCAGCAGATTGAACGGGAGCTCAATGGTTATATGGAGTGGATCTCCAAAGCAGGCAAGTACTGCTCCATGCCTCTTAATCCCACATGCCCTCTTCTGCTATTTCCTGCACTTCCTGGCTTTTCTCTTGGAAGTCGGCTTAAAGATTTTATCCTCTGGTTTGAGTGTGACAGGCTATTATTATTCTCCACATTGCTACCTTTATGACCAACAAAATCTACACTACAAGTTCAGCTCAAGTGATTTGGAATTGCTGATTTCTCAGCTTTGCCTTATGGGAAACTCCCACAATCTTCCCTGTCTCTGTAGTATGTTAAGCCAGGTTCTGAGCTGGTGTACGTGTGAACATGAAGTTTATCAAAAAGTGCTTCAGACCTACCATAAAAAATAATAAGTGGGGGAGAGATTTTGTGTTAATAGTTGCTATTTACTTATTTCACTGAATGAGTCTTTTGTTAGATAAAATTGTGATTTTGTCCAATACATGAAAAGTTTCCAGCTTTTAAGAAACATCTCAGTTTTGTAGTTTTGCTTTTGGGATCTTAGAGGGTTGTTTGTTGAAGTTTTGTTCTGAGAAAAATATATTTGACTCTTTCAGCTGAATATTTCAATTTCAGTGAATTAATATAATCAGTTTAACTTGCTGCTTGTTGCTTATAATGATTACTTATTGCTTATAATGATTACTTACTGCTTATAATATTATGTACTAGTTATAAGGGTAAAACAGAAATAAATTCAGTATAAATATTTTGACTTGGAAGTATCTGGTTCAGAAAGCCTCTGAAAACAGAAGCCAAATTTTATGCATCTTGTAATCACTGCTGTAATTGTGGATGAATCAGAGGACTTCATGAACCCTAATAAGGGCCAGACTATTTGTGATGTGATTGTCCATGATCTGGATCTCCTCTTTTTAATGTGTTTGTTTTTTACTTGTCTGGAGCTGCTAATTCAATCAAGGGAAAAGCACTTGAGGAAGGGAGTGTTTAACCCTTTCCTCCCACACCCTTACCCAAACTAAATTCTCCCCCCAAGCTGTTCTTGGCTTCCAAAGTTTGGGGAAACATGCTTAGTATCTGTGCCTGTGTTTCTGTACACCTCTGTGTAGCTAATAGCTGCACTAGAGTTGAAGATGTTATTTAAAGAATGGAAATGGTGTGAGAGAAAAGGGTTGAAAACTACCTATCCAACAGTACTTCTCCAATCAAATTCATAGCCCCACATTGTTACCCTGATCACTGATCTCCTTATTTGTGTCTAGTGTGAACTGCATATACAGTATTGCACTGAGCTGAGCTTCTACTTTGTGAGTCTAGTGACAGAATCAGCAACAATGGTGCATGTCACACTAGGATGGGTGCTGATGGGCACTGAATGAGGACAGCAAATGACATGTCTTCCTAGGAATTTGTTTGGGTCAGGGGTGCATAGTTATCCATATACAACTTGCAGCAGAATTCTTGTCTCTGCACAGCAGATATAAGAAATCTCAGGTTGTGTGCACTGTTCACAGCACAGCACAGATGGAGAAGTGATGTCAATGTACGTAACCCCTTGCCATTTGCCTTGCACTGACCAGCGCAGTGTGTGAGTGGTCACACCTTAGTTTCATGAGTGGTATTAAAATATATATAACAATATGTGGATAATAGGGAGACATTTTGAGAATTCCTGTGATATATATTCGGGTGTATGTAAAAACATCCCCAAGGCCAAATAAGAAAGCTGCCCTTCCTTTCACAGGTCCCTGCCCAAGTTAGTTTGTTTTGGCCACTTGGCTTCCATTTTCATTGCATGAGAGGTGGGTTTCTTTGGACAACTGTCTGCCCAAACATGTTCTGGAGCTACCCATCTCTTCTTTGATGCATTTGGCTCACTTGCCGCCTACAAAGCTTAATGCTTCCCATAGTTTAATTTCGCACATTTGTCTTTGAAGAAGTGATCCTGGCTGAAGATGATATAGAAGGAGAGCCTCGTCACCCCTTTGATGGTAAGCCATCATCTTCTACAGACTATTTTATGCGGGAGCAGGAGGGAAGCAGCAAACTAGCAGTCACATTGGGATGTGGGCTTGATCTACTTTGATTATGGGCTGTATAAGGATTGTTACATTCAAGCAATGGAAATACAGCAACTGTGGTTAACTGTGCCATGAGCCTGAAAACAATAGCTGAAAATCATACAAAAATTATGGCTTATCCCAACAGGTGGTATCATTGTAGAAAGGTCTTCTACCCCAGTGGAGGGACCTGTTGTTTCTGCTGATGTGGTAAAGTGGATAGACTAAAGGGCTTGGAGACCTAGGTCCATACTTTAGATCATTAGTTACAAATGTTACTTGCAAGTGTGTAAATCTTTGTGACTGCTTTATTTATGGGAAAGCAGGTTCAAGAAGGAGCAATTACAGGTGGGAAGGTGCGGATAAATGTTAATTCTCTCCTTACTTGCTATTTTCCCACTCCAGATGCATGTTTACCTTTGTATATCTGTAACCCTTCAGGAAGTTAAGTTCCTTAAGGGTATGGTTGCAGGTGATTTGGAGGGGGAAATTGTGTGTAAAAATGGTTTAAACTTCCTCTCCTTGCTTTTACCTCCCTGAATTACTGCCTCTCAAATATGCTTTTCCACAAACAAAGGACTGTCATGGTTTTTAAAAAGCACATTAACATGTAGCATCTAGGTTGGTCCTCAGTAGGTGAGCAGGGAATCGAAAGTGGTTCAGTCTACTTTGCTTCCACTTGCTCCCAATTAGGTGAGTGGGGAAAGGGCATGAACTATGGGGTCACCAATGTGGTGCCTACAGGCCCTTGAAATTTTGCTGGTGTCCACAAAGCCTCTGAGATCTCACCTGCTCTCGCTCCATATCTCCTTCACCATGAGGTGGAGAGAGTGGTTACCTTTCCCATCCTTGAGAAGTACATATAGCTGAAGGGGGCAGCAGGAAGGCTCGTGTTCTTTCCCCCTTTCTTTTTCAGTTTGAAGTGCTTGTTCAAGGTTCAGTTCAGAGCCTGGTTGCTGAACAGAAAGCAGATTAACCCAAAATGTAGAGGGAGAGAGTAGGAGGGAAAGGGGAACAAACTGGAAGACTGGGGAAAAGAAAATCGAGTTGCTAGACAGGGAGGGGAGAGGAGAGAGAATTGGGTGCCAGAGACAGAGAGAAGGCATGTGTGCTCGCTTATGAGTGCACACACACATTGGATCCAGTAAAACGGGTCTTCCTGAAACTGCATACTTTCCTCATAGGTTCCCCTCCTTAAAGCCACTATCAAGTCACAGATCATGTCTGCTTCATTGGCTGAATCATAAAAATAATGAAAAAGGACTGAGGAATCAGTCCTTTCACGTGGACTATCATTCTGCCCTACCTACCTGTAACATAAAAATAACGGATACAGTTCTTTCCAGCTGTGTCATGGCACAAAGATACCTGGATCCAATACATTAAATGTTATGGACAAGCCTATTTTTAAATGTATGTATATATTTCATAAAATTTGTACATCACTTGATTGTAAATCCCCTCAAAACTGCCATCAAATCATAGGCCACACCTGTGTCCAAAAATGTGTTCTGTGATTTGTTAGTAGTCTTGGTGTCATCCTATGTAAAAATCACGAGGGTCCATGAGGATCTGTGCCCTGGATCAGTGTTTCTGTGGTGCTGGTAAGCACCAGAAAAGTGATTTTTACTGTGCAGACCACCAATCTAAGCTTTAGTTTGATGATGGGTTATTTGGAGACCCCATGTAAAATCATACAATTTCAGGAAGGTCTGTTTTAATTCTAATGGATCTGACTTTTTTCCAGACCTCGTGGAAAAGTAAAGTTTGCCTACATGCACACATCTGGGGATGGAGATTTACCAAGAGAGGGAGGTGGGAAAGAAATAACCAGAGGGGTTGGTCCCCACAGCACTCTGTCAAAACTCCAACTGTGTTAACAGGCCCAAAAATGTTGGCCGCCTGAGGTAGCCTGTGGTAATATCTGTGCCCTTTTCACTGCTTAGATCAGGAGTGGGAAACATTTCTCAACCTGTTGGTTGCATTCCTTCATGGGCAGCCATGTCAGCCACATGCCAGGGGTAGGTGGCGCAATGGATGTGCCTCTTCTTTTTGTACAGTAAATTTTATTCCAGCCACATGCAACAGCAGAGGTTTCTGTACCTCCTCCCTATTTTTCCATCCTCCATTCAAGCAAGCAAGAGCCATGAAGACATTTTCCAGGTAGGGAAAAGGGATTGAGGAGGTGGCAAAGCAGGACTGGTGATTGGTGCAGCATGTGGATAGATAGAGAGCCATAGGCAGCCTCTGGGCCTGAATATCACCACCCTGGCTTAGATATTCTATATTAGGCGGTTTATAAATTCTTAAAACAAAGTAAGTAAAAATAAATGAATATCTTTTGATTCTGATGAGTCTAATCAAGGGACCTTGAGGATAATGTCTGTTTTTCTTGCGATGTTCCTATTGTTGGAGCTCTTCGGAGGGCCACAATCAAGAAAAGCAAGACAGATCTGCTGAACCCAGAGGAAGCAGATGACCCGCTGGCTGACATCTCCTCAGTGGGTAGGTCAAATAGGCATGGTGGGGTGGGGTGAGGTGCAGGAGTCACCTACTGTTTCAGACTTGGTGCCTACCATTCATCCAGACATACATTTGGGGACCTGCTTACTAATTCGTTACCATCTATGTGTATGATGCTCATCTTTGTTGCGACTTACCCAAGATCAGGGCATGGCCTGGTAGCAGGTCCTGGTCCACTAGCAGAAGAACAATGTGAGGGCCATTCCCTAGGAGGAGGCTTAAAATACATAGCTAAGTAAATATAAATGTTAGCAGACTACAACAAATGTGTGTTTGGGCACATGCAAGTGCTGCTGCTCTGTTAGAGATCCGATCACGTTTCTAGTGCTGCTCCTTATAACAAGCAGCAGTTACTGTACCAACTGGCATTCTTAATTGCAAGTCTGCAACCACTAGCACCTTCTGTGGAATCTTGTCAGTCTTTCTACTGCATAGGACAGTGCTTGGAAGGCAGATAGTGAATGACAGGCCACCATATTGCTTCTTGTACACTGTTTAGTTCAGAAGTGTGGCTATTGTTGGAGGCAGCGTACCAGGCCAGGGAGGCCTTTGCTGTCATGCTTAATAGAAGTTACAGTGGTACCTCGGCTTAAGAACTTAATTCGTTCTGGAGGTCCATTCTTAACCTGAAACTGTTCTTAACCTGAGGTACCACTTTAGCTAATGGGGCCTCCCGCTGTTGCTGCACTGCCGACACGCGATTTCTGTTCTCATCCTGAAGCAATAGTACCTAAGGTACTATTTCTGGGTTAGCGGAGTCTGTAACCCGAAGCGTCTGTAACCCGAGGTACCACTGTATTTGGCTATGACCAGCATCAAATATCTAGTGAGCAGCAAAGAAGGAGCACCTGGTAATTCTCTTCAGGACAAATATAGCTGATGAGGCCATGCTCTGTAAAGATGATAAGACTTCTTCCTAATAGAGGGTTATAGTCGGTTATGCCTATTGAGAATCGAGATGAGATCTTACTGGCAATGAGATAAATTCCACACCTACCTAGTGCAGGGCCAGAGACTTTCCTGTGGTGCTTTATGTGCTGTCATTGTCACAGAAAGGGTACTGGGTTGGATAGACCACAGCGTTGAGCCAGTTTTGGTAGGTTAAATGCCCTAAGACCTTTCTCTTTCTAATGTTTGTCTCTTCTTGCCAGGTTCACCCTTTGCTCGAGCCAGCATCAAAAGTGCCAAGCTGGAAAACGCTACTTTCTTTCACAAAAAAGAGCGGAGGTTGCGTTTCTATATCCGTCGAATTGTCAAAACTCAGGCCTTTTACTGGACAGTCCTCAGTCTGGTAGCTCTCAACACTTTGTGTGTTGCTATAGTACACTACAACCAGCCAGAGTGGCTATCTGACTTCCTCTGTGAGTACTAGAGCCCCTGTATTTTTGTTTTACATGGGGAGCCTTCCTGATCCTTGTCTAGTAGGAGTTAGGGAAGCTTGTTCAGTTTTTACTATAACAGGCCCATCCTCCTTTAGCCATGGACATTTATCAGAGGCATAGCCAGTTACAAGACAGTGATGATGAGTTCTATATGAGGTCCGTGTGATTAAACTTTATCTTAAAGTTAGCATCTGTATTAACTTCAACTCCTGGATATTGTTGTTTGGTTTTATTTGTTTTTATTTATACTCAAATATATTTTAATTCAGAAGGTATCCTTTGATCTCTGCTATGGGAAGGAAATTGCTGTATAATACATCACCATATTATGTTGAACCTGTCTTTTAAATCTGGTTCCACCTTTACCAACAGACTGAAGAAAAGCAATGTTCAGCAGCACTAAAGAGCATTAGTGTGGAAACAACCCATTTTTAGTCTTCCGTTCACAGGATTTTACTTTATTTTAATTTCGGTATGAAGGAGCATTCAGTCATGTGACTCCCGCCTGCAGTCTGAAGGAATACAGCCCAGTCCCAAATTTATCAACCTCAATGAGAACTAGGTCATGAAGACATATGACTTCTGGATTATATTTTTTTATTCTGACAGGGAGGTTGCTGTTTGATCACTATTTTAAGACCATTTATACCTTCTAGGTTGTGTGCCCTCCCCCTGCCGCCCCAGGAGTCCTTTCCTGTGCTGGGCTGGAAGAGCATCATAATTCTGATGGGGGTCTATTTCTGTATCTCAGCACTTATTGCTACAGAAGATGATAATTGCTGATGTTTCTCAGCTCAAGGGAAAGAAATCTAGTAAGCTTGTTGCGATGCAAGGAAATTGTAAACAAAGGCTCCTATGCTATGCATGCTTACTTGGAAGTACCGTAAGTCTCATTGAGCTCAACAGGACTTACTTTTCAGTAAGCCTGTATAGGATTGTGCTGTAAGGGACCTTTCATGTTCTAGAGCAGGGGTGGTGAACCTTTTTCAGCCTGAAGGCTGCAGTGCCCACCGCAATCTGGGCATCCTTCCAAGGGCCACATGCCAATGGTGGGCAGGGCCAGGAAGGAGGGAGTAATAAATGTATTTTTTACCTTTCTACAGTAAGGTACACCCTCAAACACCTTTCTTCTCCATTCAGGTGAGCAAGAGGCATTATCAGAGTTCAAGGATGCATTCCATCCAAGCTAAAACCCCAAGGGCCAGAAAGAGAGGCCAGCTTTGGGCCCTGAGACTGCGGTTTCCCACCCCTGGTCTAGTGTGCTTAGGTTCTCCATAGGATATAGGTCTCTAGCAGGTGTTAGCAGTTTTTCAAACAATAACATATTACTATGTATTTTGGCTTCTTTCATCTAGGGAACACCAAGAGAGGCTGCTTCTGTTTAATAAAGTGGGGGATCATTAAAGGTTGGGTGAGGGGTGGTTTGTGCTGTGGAAACAGATTGGGGGGGTCGTCATTTTGTCAGATGGAAGAGCTTGGCTCTGACCCTGTACCTCTCCCTATTTCTCTGTTTGTTTCAGACTATGCAGAATTCATTTTCTTAGGGCTCTTTATGTCCGAAATGTTTATAAAAATGTATGGGCTCGGAACGCGGCCTTACTTTCACTCATCCTTCAACTGCTTCGACTGTGCTGTAAGTCTCTCTGATATGACAGGACTTCTCTTGTTGCCTGCTCTAGTAACAGACTACAACTACTCTCATAGGTCATGCACTCAGCTACGTAGGTGAAGGCACACTAGCATGCAGATGAGCCAGCTCTCTCATGAACATCTTTGCTCCAGATGTTATTGGGAAGTATCCCATACCCACAAAAAATAAACCTGTCCCTGTAGAATGGTCCCAGGTGTAGCCAAGTCCACCATGAAGTACTGTACTACTGACATCATTGTTGTGCTTTTGGTGCCAGTTGGAGTTTTAACGTCAGGGTGAATTGTGCGCTATGAATGAAGAACAGTATAGAAGTGCAGTAAATAAATAAATAAATTTGATTAGATACCTAGATAGATATAGATGATAGATGGATAGATTAGATCGATTCAGACAGTTCCTAACAAATCTAGGATTTACTGACCCTGCTGCTTGACCTACTTGGGTAGCAAAATCACCTTCTGCTTTGGTTATCTATATGACTGAAGGCTGCATCTTTCATCATGGTATACTTACAAACTGGATGTGCTCTCACATTTAAGCCAGGTTTGTCCATTCTCAAAACTTGAGCTTGAACAGCTTGATTACTGTTCAATTACTTGATTACCTGCCAGCCAAGACACCAGGTGTTCAAGAAACAGTAACAAAAAGCAACTTACTGCTCACAGCCAATATTATGATTAGGTATGTCTGACATACATTTTGAACTTTTATGCTTAGCGATCCTAAGTCTTATTGTGGAGTGAGCAGATGCAATATGTTATTATTATATGATAGCTGCAGAAAGCTTTGTGTTTGCTGCATGTTTATGAGCCGGAGTTAGGATTACCAGATGTCTAGGATTTTAGCAAGATGATGCATTTTTAAATGCCACAGCTTCATGCTGTTCTTATTTTTCAAATCTTGATATTTGCCCATCTAGTCCAGTGTTGTCTCTTCTAACTGGCAGCTGCTCTCTAGGGTTTCAGGCATAGGTCTCATCCATCACCAGACAGCCAGTCCTTTTGCCTGGAGGTGCCAGGGACTGAGCCTGTGGTCTTCTACACATAAGGCATGTGCTACAGGCACTCTCCCTATGCATATGGAGTATACAGGCTCAAGTAGATGGCTGAGTAAACCTCTGTGTGTGTCTGTGTCCATGAATGCTGGCAAAAATTGTCTACAGCATAGCCTATAATAGTGTGTTACTAAACTCGCTGACTTGGTTTTTGGTAGGTTATCATTGGGAGCATCTTTGAGGTGATCTGGGCTGTGGTAAAGCCTGGCACCTCCTTTGGGATCAGCGTCTTACGAGCTCTCAGGTTACTGCGTATTTTCAAAGTCACAAAGTAAGTTGTTTTTCATATCAGTGCCCCAACAGTGCATGTGCATGAATTAATTGGCAGGAAGACTGTGAGTGTGCTGTTTGTGCATGTCCCAACATGTGTGCATTTGTGTGTGTGTACTGAAGTTGAGGCTCCAGTACTTTGGCCACCTCATGAGAAGAGAAGACTCCCTAGAAAAGACCCTGATGTTGGGAAAGGTTGAGGGCACAAGGAGAAGGGGACGGCAGAGGATGAGATGGCTGGACAGTGTTCTCGAAGCTACTAACATGAGTTTGGCCAAACTGCGAGAGGCAGTGAAGGATAGGCGTGCCTGGCATGCTCTGGTCCATGGGGTCACGAAGAGTCGGACACGACTGAACGACCGAACAACAACAAATGTATATGTTCTTACACACTGGAAATCTGCAATTTGTTCTGCAAGCATATATTTTACATTCTCAAAAACAAATAAGTATTTAGAGCAATTGAAATATCCAAATTTAGCTTAAGGTTTCTTTGTCCTGCTGCATCTATAAGAACAACATTCTGCATATATTTACAGTGAAACTGCAATCTGCAGAATGTTCCTTTCACTGCTGAAACTGCCACGTCCTCTGTGTCCAAAGGGAGAGGCATTTGGATGGAAGCAAAACATCAAACAAATAAAATAAACAATCCCTTTTTTAATGGTTTGCTTCAGCCTATCTAAAAAGGAATCTTCAGCCAGCAGGCAGCAGAAGCTAAATACTGTACCGTTGGAGTGTACATCAGCTTAAGAAAAACCAGGAAGCATTAATGTGCTTGGTGGAAGCCATCTGTATATGGATCAGTAGATCACTGCCTTTGTATATAGTCATTAATTTCTCTAACAGTAAAGATGACTTTACAAGATGACCACAGTTGCATTTCCCTGTAAAAACTGGCATATAAAAATTCGCTGTAAATATACTGTTGCTGGGTTACCCAAAGCATGGAGATGAAGCAAAGGATGTCACTATAAGTTAGGACTGGCAGAAGTCTTATTGAATGAAAAGAATTTAGGAAATAATATTGAATTTGAATTGTTTGCAATAGAAAAGGCAGAGAAAATGTTTCAGAGGAGCAGTGCTTAGAACATTAAACTGGCACCAGAGAAACCCAGGTTCAGATCCCCTCTCAGCCATGTAGTTCTCTGGATGACTTTGAGTTAGTCTTTTTCTCCTCACCTGACCTACTTCAGAAGGTTTTTGTAAGGATAAAATGGAAGAGAGAGAACTATATACGTTGCCCCCAAGCTACTTGGAGGAAGGGCGAGGTAAAAATGTCATGAAATAAATAAAGCACTAGTCCACCTTTAAAAAAATTACATCTGAAGAAGTGTGCATGCACACGAAAGCATATACCCAGAACAAACTTAGTTGGTCTCTAAGGTACTACTGGACAATTTTTTTTAATTATTTTTTATTTCGACTGCGTCAGACCAACACGGCTCCCTACCTGAATCTAGTCCACCTTTAGTTACTGCCAGTTCCCAAAACAGGTCAGAACAAGTGGTTCAGTAGTAAAATAATTTGATTTGTAAAAATGAAACAAAACAAGACAAAACCTCCATCTTATCAAGAGTTGCAGTTGCAGGTTGTTGACATATCCAAATTACCATCAATATGCAAGAAAATGTTATTTTGTATTAATTATTGTGGATTACACATATATTGTTTGTAGCAGCTGAATCTAGCTAAATTATTATCTTGCATCCTGACAGCCTTAACCAGGCCTGAGTGGAAATATCCTTTCTATCATGTGACCCCCTGGAATGAATGTTTGCTATATGATGTGTGACCCTAGAAGACAGATTTCCCTGCTAGCTCACATGTGGATTCTCTTGACAGGTACTGGGCTTCCCTACGAAACCTAGTCGTATCTCTGCTGAACTCCATGAAGTCCATCATCAGCCTCCTTTTCCTCCTCTTCCTCTTCATAGTCGTCTTTGCCCTTTTGGGAATGCAACTCTTTGGGGGCCAGTGAGTAATGGGAAAAGCTGGGGGGGTGACGTTTCCTGCAACTTCCTTAGAGTGAATACTTGGGCCCTGTTCAGATGTCACAATAATGGCCTTTGAAACCATGGTTAAGGTTTGTACCTGCACACTCCCTCCTGCCCCTAGCCTCCCTGCTTTCTGTATCCTCTTTGATGTTGATATCCTGACTTGTTAAACCACCTTTTTTCATGATGTCACTCATGAGATCAGATCCTGATTTCATAGCCTACTTTGTAGGCAGTGCTTAAACCACAGTTGACTGGTTCACATGTCACAAGAAATTGTGGTTTAACAAGCCAGGCTGTAAGCACTAAAACTCAAGTGGGAATGGGGACAGCACAGGCACAAAGCTTGTTACGGCTTGGATAAACTATGGTCTATCAGATGAGGATTGTGGTGTCTGAACCCATCCCAAGTCTTGGGCATTGTTCCACTTGGGCATCACACTAACTTATCACAACTCATTTGGCAATAGGAAGAGCTGGAGTACGCAGATACTCATGTCTGTAGTCATATAGCAGTATTCCACATATCCATGCATGTACACACACACATAGCCAGAATCTCTACGGTCTTTCTAGAAAGCTCCTGCTTTTGATCATAGAATCATAGAATCATAGAGTTGGAAGAGACCACAAGGGCCATCCAGTCCAACCCCCTGCCAAGCAGGAAACACCATCAAAGCATTATGATCAAAGCATTATGATCAGCTTTATTATGGAGAAATCAAATAGGGAACCAATAAGCTAGGGTTCCTCTCCTGTTTCTTCTAGGGACCCTGATGCTAGAAACTCATCTCTGCCCACAGCTACAATGTTTTTGCTAGACTTGGAGAGTCTGTGATGTCTCTCTCGCTCTCTCTCCACACACACACACACACACACAGTATCAAGATTCACACAACTGCCCACATTTCCGTGGTATCTGCAGTTCCTTTAGCAAACAAAGCTAGGTTTTGGATGCGAGCTGACTAAGATGGAAAGAGTTGGAAAGTACCTTAGGATCTGTAACTAACATCTCTGTTTCTGTTGGATTGGTGTTTCTCTTGCTCAGGTTCAATTTTGAGGATGGAACCCCTCCGACCAACTTTGACACTTTCCCAGCAGCAATAATGACAGTATTTCAGGTATGCAGGGGGAATGGGAAGGAGGCTGCATTCCCTGTCCTGTTTGTCTTTCTGTCCCTGGAATGAGTCTCATGTAGGGTGACAACCTGAGTTGGGATTATGTGTTGATATGTCCAAAAAGTCCAGATAGCACCAGTGCTTCTCTTCCCTTAGTTGTTATAATTATTCACATTAAATTGGATAGTGATGTAGCAACAAAAATGTCACAAAATCTGGAGTTGGGTGATTGTTGAATTTTAGAGACTTGGGTTGTAGAACTGCTGAAGCAGCCCCTTAGAATTGGGGTGCCCATACTTTCAGAAGTGTATTTATTGCCACTCTTGTGTTCTTTTGTTTTTGTATGTGCATTGGAGTAAGCAGGATTATTCATAGAAATATATCTTGGAGAATTGTATGTAGGTTTGCATCATAGGAATATCTTTGTTTTAAACCTGAGAATTCTTGCCACTCTTTTACTTTTTTCTTATAAACAAGAAGCAAGTGACCAATTGTCCCTTGCTGCATTCCTTTTAGTTTGTGCCGCTGAATTAATTTGAATATTGTATGTCTTGATTTGTTTAATTGCATTGAGTTCTGTTGAAAAAGCATTCTAGAAGTCTGATAGATAAATACATTTCAAATGGAAGAAACTCTAGTGAAACAAACCATGACACAGAGCACTATTCAGCATCATAACACAGAATAAAACACTTCTTTACATTAGAAAGTAGTAGATTACATGAAAAACCTCTTCAGAATCTTTTATTTAAGTTCTCACCCTGTTTGATCAATAATGAATACCCTTTCCAATATTACTATTGACTCAGCTGATGATTCTATCAATTTCATCTGGAATTTCTAGTTATATATTGCATATTTCAGATTTTGACTGGTGAAGACTGGAACGAAGTAATGTACTATGGTATCCGATCTCAGGGCGGTGTCGATACAGGAATGATGTTCTCAGTCTATTTCATTGTACTGACTTTGTTTGGTAACTGTATCCTTTGTTGAGAAATATATAGTTCTCATATGTTTATGGGACTAGATTATGAACTCTGAGGCAGTAACTACTGGTTATAAAAGCAGGAGGTGCCTGGGAACGAGGATTCTTTGGTGGTTCTTCCATTTTTATTGTTGAATGTGTTACATGGTTGGGGAAATACATCCTCAGTTGAATTTGTTTCTTTCTGTTTAAAAAGATGGAGAAATTCCAGTCTGTCAGTACTGGGACCGAGAAATAGTAAAGTCAGTACTTTACATGCTAAAATAAAAGGTCCCCTTTCTAAATCTTGAAATTACACTCATTTGGGACACTCCTTCTGAAGGGAGTTGTGGAATAAGATGAACCACTGGTGCTGAAATAGACATTAGGTTTGGGTGACTAATTCTGTTAACTCAGCAGTCTGGCCAACCATTATGGGGAAACCCTTCAAGGGAAACCAAGCATTTGACAACTCTTCAGGTAGTCAAGTGAAAATGAAACTAGAACTGCTTTTGGTTTTGCCTTGACTCTCAACATTCAGACACTTTGCTCAATGTATTCTTGGCTATCGCAGTGGATAATCTTGCCAACGCTCAGGAGCTCACCAAGGTGGGATTACCGTACTTCTCCAGCACTGGGACAAATGGGGCTATGGGGAGACGTGCTTATTGAATGTGGTGATTACAGGGCTGGGTTTCCTGTATACTGAAAACAGGATTGTATAAGTGAATGGCTTCCCTCTGCTTCATTTTCTGATTGCTGTCAGTCCAAGGGTTGGCACCAGTGACTAATTGTGTTAAAACCTGATGCTAGCTGATCCTTCTTCCTACAGATACTTTCAGTTTAACCTTACAGTCGTTTGGGAGAAGCTGCTGTCTGGATGCATCCTAACTCTTGTGCAATTATGCCTAAAATGATATTTTGCACCTCTTTCTTTCGTGAACAGGACGCTGTCTCTGTCCTGTTACTGCCAGGGTAGCTAATCAGTGGCCCTCCAGATACTATGGACTTAAACTCCCATTAGCCTCCCAGCCAGCACAACCAATGGCTAGGCATGATGGGAGCAGTTAATTCAACAACAGCTGGAGGGCCACAGGTTTGCCATCCTTGCTCTGTTGGAATCGCATTTCCTTGATGAAAGAGGCAATTCAGCCCTTTCTGTGATTGGGAAAGGAATCACAGGACAGTTGCAAAAGCAGCTGTTATGGTTAGCTTAGTAGCACTGGCAGTTCCTCATGAACATTAAGTGCCCCCCTCCCATGCTCAGACACATAGATATGGGCACTAAACTTCAGGGCAGTGGCAACTCAACTCTAATGTATGGGCTTCACAGGATGAGCAAGAAGAAGAAGAAGCTGCCAGCCAGAAACTTGCCCTCCAGAAAGCAAAGGAAGTAGCAGAAGTGAGCCCTCTGTCTGCAGCCAACATGTCAATAGCAGCGTAAGTGTTGTCTTGTCTCTGCCCCACATGACCCCTGGGTTTCTGTCTCACAAATGCAAAGCAGGGCAGGCTTACATGTAGCTCTGGATCTCAGTAAAAGGTTCCCACTGGGGGGTGAGTAGGGACAGTTTGGGTCCTGTAAACTGTGAGGAACACTTGCTTGTGGAAGGAGAAGTTAGCCCTCACCAGCCCTAACCTTCCAGCAGAAAGTGCTGGCTTCTTTCATGCCCAAAGAGGACACTATAAGGAGAAATGAGGCAGGAATACAAACTGTGACCCATATTACTTTAGTTTGTGCATCTTCTAATAGGGGGTTTTGCAAGTAAAAGTAGGAGGAGTAAAGTCTGCATGACTAATGAATAGTTGCCTAAGTCCAAGCTAACCTTCCAACATGATAGAAGAGCTAGGGAAGAGTAAATGGCCAAAGCAAGTGCTAGGAAAGATGTTCAGCCATAGTTGCTCTTCTGTTTTAACCTGCCACTTGCTGTCTTGCCCAGGTGAACAGCAGAATCAGGAAGAAGAGCTGCAGTGTCAGCAGCTGAGCCGAGTCATGTCAGCACACATCTGGACTAATGTGCAACATTCATTCCAGTCCATGCCAGAAGCAGCATGTAAACCAAATTCTGCCTTTGGGCTTCCATGCTGCTTCCAGCATTGCCAACAGCACGTATAAGTGGAGAGTTTTACTCTAGGATCTTTTGCAAGTTCTTTGGATTGCATTATGCTCTGCAGGCATAGCCTGACCGCATCTGAAAGGAATGATTAATTGGCTGGATACAGATTGATTTAATAGGAACACCAGAAAGTCAGAACCAGAGCAGGAAAATTGGCGCCCCTGAGGATGTGGCATGAGGTGGCCTTGGTTTAGGCAGGAGTGCTGATGCTAAGAGTGCATTTCAAGAAACTGTTTCTGTTTTGTCTTCAGGAAAGAACAGCAAAAGAACCAGAAGGGCTCCAAATCAGTGTGGGAGCAACGGACAAGTGAGATGCGGAAGCAAAACTTGATGGCAAGCCGGGAGGCACTATACAATGAAATGGACCCTGAGGATCGCTGGAAGGTCACATTTGCCCGCCAAATGCGACCAGATATGAAAACCCACCTAGACCGGCCACTAGTGGTAGATCCTCAGGAGAATCGAAATAACAACACCAACAAGACACGTCCCAGTGAGCCACCCTTGGACCCCCACTTCGGACAGCAGCGGCCTGAAGAGTTCCTGAGAAAGCCACCTCGCTACCATGAGCACCCCCGAGACCCCCACATATATGAGCGCCCTGACTCAGGGAGCATGGAGCCACGACGCCCACGGAGCAGCAGCAAGGAAATTGATTTTAACCAGGAAAGTGGATACCATGAGATTGACTATTCCAGCAAGGAGCACAATGCCATCCTTGAGCGTGGTTACCGTGGTGACTGTGACTCACAGCGAATCAAGGCCTTGGACCCCCACCGCCGGCACCGAGGCAGCAAAGAGAGCCGAAGTGGGTCACCTCGTACAGGCGATGGTGACCGGGAGCACCGGCGGCATCGGCCTCACCGCCGGGCACCAGATGAGGGAGGGGGGGAGGAGACAAGCAAAACTGAGCGCAGGCCTCGGCATCGTGAGGGGAGCAGGCCTGCACGCGGTGATGTGGATGGGGAGCAGCCTGATGGAGAAAGGCGCCGACGGCACCGACATACTGCACAGTCCACCTATGAAGCTGATGGCAAGGAGCGACGGCACCGGCGCAGGAAGTAAGTAGGGATAAAAAGGAGACTCCTCAGAAGCAATGGAGCCTAGTTCCCTCATAGCACCCATTCCCTTCAGAACACCAATTTGCCTTAAATATTACTAGGCTGTTTGAGATCAGTATAGAGTTAGGAACCTCACATTCAGATGCTCATGTTGCTGAAGCAAGACCAGCTCAGAACCCACAAGGTGGTAAGGAATATCTAGTGAGGAAATTATTAGTGACTGGTCATCTGCCTTTCTGGAAAGAGAGTTTAGATTCTAACCCCTTAGTACATGTGTGGATATGGTCAAAGTAAGCAAGGTTCTTTTCCTAAACCTGCCATCCTGCTGGCCCATTGCTTTATTGAGCCAATAGCCATCAGGGAACTTGGTTGAGGCTGGACTGGAGGCAGTTAAGATGGAGTAAGATTAATAGCTGAAATGATTGACAATTTGACTAATACAGCTACATTTTGTGCACATAGGAATATAGTCTGGATCTAGAGGGTTAAGGCAATGTCATGTGCGTAATGATGATGCAGCTTTAGAAGTGGATAGTGTAGGTAATGCTTGTGCTAGAATGATGCAACTGTCACGTGAGCAGGCAGTTTCAAACCCCACTTGCTATTGTGCTAGTTGCATTTCAGTGACCCATTGATATAAACATTTCGACCTGTGATCAAACTTTTTCTTTTTAATTATACAGAGAGAACCAAGGCTCTGGCCTTCCACCTGGACCAAACCTATCCACCACACGGCCAATCCAACAGGATATGGGGCGTTTGGAGCCCCCAGTGGCTGAGGATATTGACAACATGAAGAACAATAAGCTGGCAACCAATGAGACCTCAAACCAACATCCCATCAGCCACCCTCAGAATCCTACCAAAGGAGGCAGCCACTCAAATTCCACACCAAGCCACCTGCCCCCAAACCCACCTGTTCCCTTGGACCAACCACTCCCCAACTCTCAGAACTCTACCAGTCGCCGGACCCCAAATAATCCTGGCAATCCATCCAGCCCTGGACCCCCTAAAAACCCAGAAAACAGCCTCATTGTCACTAATCCCACCACCCAGAACAATCCACCCAAAACTGCCAAGAAAACAGAGCACACCGTGGTGGAAATCCCACCCACCTTTCCACCACCAATCAACAACGCTATCATGCAAGGTGAGCACTGAGTGCACTGTGTCTGTAGGGCTAGAGCCAGACAACATGGATACGAGACAGAAGAATTATAGGCACATGTTTGAGATACAAGTTGGATTGAATTTCATGAAAGGAAAGGATAGAGAAGGCTTTGTTTTGCTTGTGTGGAAGGCAGGAGGAAGTAACCATCAGAGGCAATAAAAGAGACAAAATGAATTTGTAGAACACTCACATAATAGTGTTTGTGGTTAGTTCTACCTATTTTCTTATATTAGTGTAAATGGTTGTACCATCAGCTATGTTACTCCAGGTCATGTTTGTGTCTAGCTCAATGGCTATGTCAGTGGACTGATGTTCTGAGTGTGAGTTGGCTCTGTTCCTGTCACATTTGTACTGACATGCATCTGCATGTGCCTCTTAGCTGCAGGATTTATGTGTGTCTGTATCTGTGTTCCCTTGGATATCCTGAAGATTTGTTGTCTCTTTCATGCTGAGTGTATATAAACCTGCCAGAGGAAACTAAGACTACAGCAACTGTTACATGATAAGAATGACAAGCCACCATATTCTGAATTGCTGAGGACTTCATGTGCAGAATGTACACACATTACACCTGGGAAAGATTTTGTTTATAATTTAAATCTGTTGCATTTGTATATATTAAGGGCTTTTAGTTGTAAATTATCTTAAATATTTATGGCATGGTGCTGGATAGATTGAGTAAATAAATGAATAAAATATTGGGGTTACTGCTGGTCTGCTACACATATTGTCCAGGTCGGTGTGTGCTGTGGTTCAAGAGGCTTTGTCTTTCTGACTGTGCTGGAGCATTTCCATACACAAGTTGTCATGCATCTGTCTGAGTCCTGCAAACCTTTGTGCAGACATTTTTGCATCCCAGAATTGGGTGTTGATATCTACTTTGTACACTTCTACTTGTACACTACTTTGTAGACATATGCAGTGTACCAGTAAAATAACAAAAACAAAACCTGTTTCTATATGTAGAGTATCCAACATCCTGGTCTCCATATTTGTCCTTAACTTGCTCCCCAACTCCCCCAAAAGACTACTCAACATAAGTTTCTACATATGCAGAACTGACTGGATCAACATTTGCTAAAATGGTACTGGGAGGACTGAGAGAGGGAACATATCAAGACTGATCACTTTTATTTTTCTCCACCTATTCGCCAGTCAATAAGAATGCCAACCCTGAACCTCTGCCCAAGAAGGAGGAAGAAAAAAAGGAGGAGGAGGAAGAAGATGATGGAGGGGAAGGACCCAAGCCTATGCCACCATACAGCTCTATGTTCATTCTCTCAACCACTAACCCGTAAGTGTTGCTCCATTATGGACTGAAAGGTAGCTGGGAACCTGATACCATAATTCACAAATGGTTAGGGTGTGTGAAAATTTGATACTTGGCTGGATTATGCAGAGGATTCATTCAGAGGATGAAGGAGGGCTGCCTATTTGCAGAGACTGAGTCTTTGGGGCTCTGATTTAAGTTGAATATGTCAATTTTTGTGAACTTGGGCAGCAAATGAGAAATATCATGCTGGTTGGATTCATGAGACAGATCCACAACTAGGCTCAGAGATATTAAGGTTGGCTTATGCACCAGAACCTAATATATATTGGCGGCTTTGACTGTTTTCAAAATATAAATAAATAAATAAATCAGAGCTGAAGACAAATGCCCTCTCAAAAGTCTCCACTCCAGCTTGTGGAGAACTTGAGTGGCAGTGAAATAGGCAACACTATTTTTCACTGAATTTCTCTGGGGAGAAAGTGGCCTTCTTCTAGCAATAAAAAAATATAGTGGGAAATTTTCTAAGAAAAATATATTCTGAGTAATTCTAGCTCAGCTCCAAAATAAATATTTTATCTGATTCAGTAGGAGAAATGTAGCCATTTGCTCAGCACTTGTGATACCCTTCCACAGAATATGCTTTTGCCTATTGGTACTAGGTTTCGGCGGCTCTGTCATTACATTGTCAACCTGCGCTACTTTGAAATCTGCATCCTGATGGTGATTGCCATGAGCAGCATTGCTTTGGCTGCTGAAGATCCTGTGCAGCCAAGTGCTCCCCGTAACAATGTAAGTCCTTCCTGCATTCCTTTACTTTTATCTGTGAATCTCCATTGCAGCTCCTGCTCTCCTCTGACTTTGAAGATGAATCATAGGATACCAGCTCTGGAGGGCCCACCATTTAGATGGGGAAGACTATGTCTCTAAGTTAGCCTTGATGGGTACAGCTATGGCCTGATCCAAATGTCTCTAGGCAGTGAGACGTCTTGCTATAGAAACAAGTATTCTCCTTATCATTGGATGTTGTAGCCATGGTTTGCTACAAAATCGAGTTCACAAGCAGGGAATCTCAAGCTTGGGGCTAAATGTGGTCCTCCAGGCCTCTGTAGTTGGCCTTTGGGACCCTCCCTAGGCCATGCCCACTCACTGCCTGCACTCCCTCCTCAAATGCTTTTGCCTGGCTGGTATGTGTACTTGAACTGTGGTTCCTCTTTCTTGCCTGAATGGAAGTGTGTGTGATTCCTCACCATGGTCTAGTTTGATGCGACTGGCCAGGAGCGAAGCTGGACAGTGACCCAGTAAGGACATTTGGGAGGCTGCTGTACAGGAGTTCCATCAAAAAGTAAACCAGGGAGATCTGGTGGAATGAAAGGAACTCCTGGTCAGTTAGCATAAGTACCTTCCACATCTCTGCTGGTCCAACCTGCAGATCTGTCTCTCCTCCTTTAGTAATAGAAATAAAATTATTATTTGTACCCCGCTCATCTGAGTGGGTTGCCTACCTACTGTTGCTCCCTTAATTCCACACTTTATATTGGAGTTCTTGGTAGGTGTAGAGATGGCAGATGTTCCTCAGCTATATATCACCTCATACCAGTGCCCTTGTAAGATCCATATTGTATTAGCCTGCTGCATGTTCTGTCTACATCTGGGATTGGTGACCACCTAGGAGCTGTACTGACTGTCTGAGCCTATGATCCAATTGGTAGAGCCACATAGAACTCAGTATATGATTGCATGGCTTTGTGATCACTTTACCATGCATTCCAAACTTTGACTGAATATGGATAGAGCTTGGAAGGAAGGAATGGGAACTAGAGCTCAAGATCGTATTGGAACTTAGGTACATCTTGCTTCTTTTCTGTTCCTTCCTGCCGCTGTCCAGCTTTCTAACTGATTGAGATAATCTGATAGACAACCATACTAGGGCAACTTACCAATGTCATGTCAACTGTCAAATTCATAAACTTCACTGGCCCCAGTGAGTGAAATGTTGGCGATGGGCCTTTGAGAGAGAAACCCTTTGCTTTATGTTCTCCAAGACCTTATGGACAGCTTCATACATTGATTTTTCTACATGGATATTGCTTCTTTGTAGGCAAAAACCTGTATATCCTCATATCAGACAAGGGTTCAGATGTCGATTTCAATGTGTGCATGCAGCCAAATAGACACATGTGAGTTGGTTGCACGTGATGATGTACAGTTTTTTCTACACTGAGGTGATTTTCGTATAGGGAAATTGTCATGCATATAGAAGCCTTAAGTCTGGTATTAGCCAGCCCTTTGAGAATATTGTAAAAAATAATATTTGAGGTGGGATTGTTATTAACACTACTGATCTTATAATATTATATGTGAAAAGCAAAAATCCCTCTTCCAGTCTCTGACTTTCTGAGAAAAGCAGCTGGGATTTAAATAGGTTAGGAGGGAGGTGTAGTGGTATAAAGGGAGAGAAAGAGATAAATCACGGCCTGGCTCTGCTACCAGCTTACACTGCACTTTCTTTTTCAAGAGCTTCGCTGGACAGGTCCCATGAGATATCCCTACGGAAAACTGAGTGAAATAATTAGAGCAGCATCTCCACTAGGGATGGAAAGGAGGGAGGGCCTCTACTTTGGGCTTCTCTGTTTCATGCAGTAATAAGAAACCTTTGTGCTGGGATGGGGATAAAATCAATAGAATACATCCCAATAACTAAAGCCCCCCCCCCCCCGGCAGCTTTATGCTAGCTGAACATAAGAATAACCTGTCCCAGGGTGGGCATGCAGCACCAGTGTCATACATCTTAGGATGCTAAAGGAGTTCAGTTTCTGTACATTCTGGTGCAAACTGACCTGATACATACCTGCAGGCCTAATGTGTGGACTGAAACATAATTGTCCTTTGGATTTCACACTTTTCCAAATAGTGCAATGCACCTCTTGGCTCAATGATGCACCAAAATGCATTACAATGTGCATTTTAGAATAAAGTACATATAAAAATGTATTTTTGACATAAAATAAGTTTTACTCAAAGTACACCCATTACAATAAAATAAGCATGACTAAGTTGTGTCTATTAATTTCAGGGGGTCTACTCTGAGTAAAACTTAGTTGAATACTAGGTATACCACTCTATGTATTTAAATACAACTTTTTGTGTGGATTCAAAGATCACTGATTAATGTGGAAACAGGACAGAAGATGTGTCAACAGATATGGATGAAAACAAACAAAAATTGATATGGACCAGAAACAGACTGAACCATGTACATTTGGGACTATTCATACCCAGTACGATAGAGTGTAACTGGCAGAAGTGAAGGCCATCTTCACTACCAAAGCAAAGAGTAAAACCTATTAAGGGGGGGGGGCATGTCAAGGGAGGTAATAACATGATTTGGACATATCTTAATGGTTGAATTTTGTTTTTATTCCCATTTCCTGTGTTTAATGAGCTATGAACTCTGCAACTTATTGAGTACATGGCATCCCCATGCACCCTGGTGATTTCCCCCTTTTCTTTCAGATTGTCTAATGTGGATACCAAAACAATTTTGGCTTATTTTTGTTTGTGGCTCCTATTCTGAAAAGGAATTTTCCTGCACAAAATTGAAAAAAAACTTTACATATGGGCAAAAATTCAGTGATTTTAAAAAACCCTGCTAGTTTAAGATCAGAGTTAAGAAGTTGTCCTTGTCTGTGTTGCCTTATGACGCATACAACCCTTAATGTATTGCTAGAGGACTCATGTCAGTTTGTGGCTTATATCATAGCTAGCAGGATGGGTTAAAGAGTAGCAGAGTGGGAATCCTCTGATGCACTAGGGGTAAGACTGGTACAGTACTGCTACCAATGACTTGTGTGTGGGGTGTGTTAGACCTCTTTCCTAGCACCATTACAACTGATGATTATACCAAAAACTGTAAAGCAAGTTTTGGAAATAACCCAGCTGTTTCATAGATTTTTAAAGAGGCAACAAGAAAAGGAACGGGTTGCTTAATTATTTATATTTCAGTGCATATGTAGGCCAGTGCCTCTTCCCCTCTAAAAAAGCTCTCATGGGAATTTACAGAGAATATCAAGTTAGATAAGGGAGCTTACAAATCTTAGTCCACATATATTTTCTGTTGCAAAGTGGTATTCAGAGGGTGCAATTTGAAGCAAAGCAGTTGTGTTCTGGAAGAGGGAGTTCAATTGCTTCATAAGGCGCTACAGGACAGCATGAGGCATCTTTGCTGTTCACAGGGATTCCAAACTCCCCATCTGAATTTGGGCCTGAATGACCAAGGAAAAGTGTAGGTGCATGGGGAATAAGTTGTAAGCAAGCACAATTTGTACATCGCACAACATCATTCCTGATCATGAGGTTCATCTGTTAAGGCATCAGCCTTAGCTTCCAATTTCCCAGCTTTGTAGAGCTTGAGTCAACATGAAACAGCCATTAACTCTAATATTAAACCAGCAGGTTTTATGATCTAATTTCACAGGTTTTTAAAAAGAAAATGTATTAAAATACTGGGGTCTGCTAAACATGAAAGTAGTTGTTTTGTAACTATTAATTGTTGGATATAATTGGCAATTCTCCATTATACACGCACTTTCATTCATACTCTGAACTTTAAACTGCACTGCAGCCTGTTATGAAGAACTAGTTGAAGTTAGCCCGTTGACTAACGGGCTCTAGAGGAAGAGGAGGCAGGAGGCGGCAGAGCGGCTCGCGGGGCCCCGGCGCGCCCTGCTCCCGGCCCCCGCTTTGAGCGCGCTCCGCGGCGCCCGCCAGCGCCCACCTCACCACCCCTCCGCAGGAGCAGCAGCGCCAGGGCGAGCTGGTTGCCCGAGGCCCCGGCGCCGCCGCCACGGCCTGGCCCGAGCTCCTCGTTCTCCTCGCTGCCGCTGCCTCCAGGCCGGGGCCGGCCATCCTCCGGCGGGGCTGTGAGGGAGGCGGGCGGGCGGCCGTCACTTCCTGTCCGCTGGCCAATCCCTGCGTCCGCGTGTGTCATGCGCAGAGCGCACTTCCGTGACACACGGAAAAATAAGGTGGACGCAGGGACACTTCAAGATTATTATATAGGATGTATTTAGCATACTGAAATGCAACTCGCAATGTTACAAAGCTTGGTTACAAAGCCTGACAATTTTAAGCTGCTAACCACATGGCATCTTATTTTCAAAGTAAAAAAGAAAGAAAAGGAAGACTTTAGATACCATTATGTTCAGTAGGCTATCATAGACAAATTTGACCTGGGTCTGTCGAACCTACAAACCAATTGACAGAGGCATGCTGCCCTCAGGATAGTCTATGTTCCTGCTCTTTCAGGATCTGTTAAACACACACACTCTCTCTCTCTCTCCCCTACCCCCACCCATTTTTATCTTTAACTGTGCAATGTGTGCAAATGGATAGATGTGCTCTTCTACGTTTAGAAAGATTTGCTGTTCTGAGTGATCTTGCACAGGCTTGCAGTATACCTCATTGTTTTACTTCCCTACCTTCTGGCAAACTAACTCCCTAAGGCCTCAGAAATTACTTCCATAATGCTTCAGTTGTCACTTAACTGCCACCCCTCCCCCACATGAGAACAGTGCTGGACATGCTTGACCTATGTGGTAAACAGCTTCCATTGGCCTGAAGGGACTTTGCACATATCTTTTTTTAAAAAATTATTATTATTATTATTATTATTTATTTAGCTATTGCTGGCTATTTACCAAAAAAAATCCAATTCTCAGCAAAACATTTTGGAGCCTGTATCAATAACAGCACAACATGGCTGCCATAGCTGAGCCTGCCTAGTCACAAAATGACCACCAAGACACCCCTGTTCCCATTCCCCTCCAATAAATTCCTGTTCAATTGATTAAACATTTTTAAAAAACATTCCCTATACAGGATTGCCTTCAGACAGCTCAGGGGTTGGATAACTCCATACCCTCCAATATTTCTCCAATGAAAATAAGGATATCCTAAGGAAAAGTGGGACTTTCTGGGATCAAATCAGAAACTGGGATGGCTTCTCTAAATCAGGGACATCCCTGGAAAATAGGGACACTTGGAGGGTTTGTAATCTTGTGAAACACGTGGCATTTATTTAACCCAGTGGTCACCAAGTTCTTTGCATCTAGGGACATATTTGGAATCTTGTGAAGGTGTTGAGGGACAAGTCACAAAATGGCTGCCACCAGTGTTATGGCCTAATGCAAAATGGCTGCTGCCTCCTCAACAGCAGGAGAGGAGCAAACGGCCAGGACAACTGCAGAGGAGGCAAATTTTTCCTCTGCTTTTGCTGCTGCTCCCTAAAAATGGAGGAGAGATACTGAACTATCACTGGATGACACCCCCCCCCACACACACACTGATTTACATCAACTGGCCTTGATACAAGGTTTCTGGGCAGGGTGAGGAGATTAAACAAAAACAAAATGCAGCCTAGTTAATATGAATGATCTTTGGGCCATGGAGGGATGTGTTAGTGTTGAGTTATTGTTTTTATCTGATGGTTAGGGGGTGGGAGTGTTGTTTTGTTTATTGTTAGCGTTTATTGTTTTTGTTTTTCCAATATGTTGTATGGGATCAGTGTAAATGTGGCACTTTTGTAGACCTCATCAGGTAAATCGTGTATGTCAAATTCCAAATCATTAGCCCACCAGTTGCTATTTTTATAAGCTATAAAAGGTTTATGCATGTAATCACAGAACCTTGTTTTTGCTACTCTAACTATATGCCCCTATAAATCAGTCCTTTTCTAATAGCAACATCAGAAGCCAAAGGACAGCTGTAACTCCCATGGAGATAGGATGTTACACATGCAGATGCCTTTTATGTTTCCATTAGCATCTTCCACAGATGCAATGGTTACAATGGGAACTCCATAAGGTGGTAGTAGAGTAGTGGTAGTGGCGCCCGCCCTGTGGAACGCCCTCCCAGTAGAGGTCAAAGAGATAAACAACTATCTGACATTCAGAAAATACCTCAAGGCAGCCCTGTTTAGGGAAGTTTTTAACCTGTGATATTTTAATGTATTTTAATATCTGTTGGAGGCCGCCCAGAGTGGCTGGGGGGACCCGGCCAGATGGGCAGGGTACAAATAATAAATTATTATTATTATTATTATTATTATTATTATTATTATTATTATTATAGTAAAACACAATTTGAAATTCTGACCCTCATTACAGATCAGTAAGGCTGTAGTATCTCATAATAGATGGAGAAGTGACCAGAATGCAGTATGGGTTATTTTATTGATTCTAGATAATATAAGAGTCTTTAATTTGTCATTTGTTGCTTTGAACCTTATCTCCTGCATGCTGCTGAACTAGACTGTATTTAGGGACAATATTGACTTCAAAACAGAAGCCAAGGTCTGCCTTGGTCACAAGTTTGGTTAGGATTTACGACTTCAAAATGTGGTGAGACCTGAACTATATTTTTAATTCCTTTGTCATTTCTCCCTGTAGGTTCTCCGTTACTTTGACTATGTCTTCACAGGTGTCTTCACCTTTGAAATGGTTGTTAAGGTTAGTAATTGGGGAACTGGGCTTGAGCCTGTGATCTCATGACATTTTGGTAGTGTTTGGAACAGAGAACTTGAAGCTGCAGGGCAGAAGTAGAGCTGGGCTGAATGTTGGTGAATCAGTTTTGGGGGGGCATGAGAAACAAATGTCCCTTATGGGAATCGCTCAAAAGAGCCTTTTCACACCTCCTTTCCCATTTAGTAGTCCAACAGGCAGAACATGAAGCGTTTGTAACCTGAGGTGTTTGTAACCCATGTTACAAACTCCACTAACCCAGAAGTAGTACCTCGGGTTAAGAACTTTGCCCCAGGATGAGAACAGAAATTACGCAGCGGCAGCGGGAGGCCCCATTAGCTAAAGTGGTACCTCAGGTTAAGAATGGTTTCAGGTTAAGAAGGGACCTCCAGAATAAATTAAGTTCGTAACCCGAGGTACCACTGTATTATGTGTTAGCCACTTGAAAGCATAGCCAAACTGAAACATTTTCACCCAGGAAGCCGTTTGTGTGAAGTGTCTTCCTAGAAAGTTACAAAAATTTCAAATGTGCTAGCTTATTTCCTTGAGGGCACTGAACTGGGCCTAAGAAAGCAAGGCATTATTCCCCAAAGGTGGTTATTATAGTGAAGAATATTGTGTTTTCATGCTGCAGCTTTACAAGCTAAAGTGTGCCGTAGTTCACACTGCTGCCTTCTCTTGAGGCTACCGCAGATTGATTGTGTGACAGGCTTTTTTCACTTCACTTGGGAACTAAGATCTGCTCAGTTGAGTGCTAAGACAGAGCAAGATCTAGACTAAAGGTTGGTTTGTGCAAATAGGTAGCATGAGATACTATTAACCATTCCTAAAATGAGGTATTCCTAGAATCCACCCAGACCAGAACACCTTCGTTAATTAAATTTCCCCTCCCCTCTGTATTCTCATTTTTTATTTCTATTTGTTACACTCATCATTATTACTGCATTTTGTATGTGCTTATGTCAACCATTCTGTATGAAAAATGACAAAATAATTACAAAAAGCATTTAATGTACCAGAACAAATATACCAGAAAGTTATAAAGAATAAAAAATAAGTTAAACCCCCTCTTTTAGAACTATCCTAATATTATTACCTATACCTTTGTTTGTTTGTTTATTCGTTCATTCATTCATTCATTCCCTCTCTAACACTCACACACCTAATTCCCTCCAGCATTTTTACTCATCAACTCACACTCTTTCAGCTGCCATTCACAACGGACACTGCTAGACCTGTCATTCATTCTGACTCTAGCTAGCATTCCATCACATCCCCCCCGCTGTCAATTGTTCTTCCACTCACTTGTCTATTACAACTGTCTTTCATGTTTGCTGACATAATGGTTGCTCCATGCCCTTATCGTAACTCCCAGGTCTCTTACTGAGGGGAATATATTTCATTTGGTTGACAGCCCTAAGCATACTTTTTCCCCTCCTGGCTTCCCATTTCTGTATATACTCTCTCAAGCCAGAGGATTTGCTTGTAGTTGTGACTGAGGTCCACTAGATGACACCATAGCGCCTTATAGGTTAACTTCCACCACAATTCATCCACGCTTCCACTTGTTCCATGCCAATATAAAGCATGGGTCAGAGCGGTTTTCCACTCATCCCCATGCTTTCTAGGCACAGGTCAGGGTGGTCTTGCCTTTGCCCTTCCACTTTCCCCTGGAAAACCCACACTTTAGCGCTAAATCGAAACAAACAGCTATCCATGAAAAACCTGATTTGTGATTCAGTGCTAAATCACAGGTTTCCCTGGGAGAAAGCAGCAGGGCAAATGGAAGTGTGGATGAGCCCTAAGTCTCACTGAAAATCAGTGGGAATTATTTGAGTAAACATGGTTAGAATCATACAGGGGAAGTCTGTAGCTAAGAAAGGGCCATAGCTCATGCATTGCATGTCCCAGGTCCAGTCCCTGTGTTTCCAGACAGGACTATGAGTTACTCCTGTCTGAAACCTTGTTAGTAATTGTCAACAACACTGAGCAAGATCAGTGGTCAGATCCAATATAAGGCAGCTTCCTATGTTCCATTAGGCTGCAAGAGCTTTTCCAGACATTAGTTGTTTTTAATTCAACAGTTCTTTGTGAGCTGCTTAATGGGTTCCAGAAGGGACAGGTCTCACTCTGCATTCACTTCTGAGGCTCCCAGGTGCATGCTTCCCACATGACTGCATATATTTTTTCTCTTTTTACATTATAGAAAATGTGTGGTTAGTACGTAGTAAAAATGCTAGGCTATATGTCCTTTTACTGTAGCATTTGAAGTGGCTCTGAATTTAATGCATGCTTTACAGAGTGGCATAGTGAAAGATTTGCCTACAAGCAGCAGTATATGTGCTGCCGAATGTTTTCATACACTCTGGATTCTGTGGTGTGGGGTTTGATAACTCCAGTATTGCATAGATCCCATCTCTACCCAGTCAGGATTCCTGTGACAGCAGCACCATTAAACATGTGGGGAGAGATTATGTCATGGAGGAAATTGTGTGTACAACACATCCAGAAAAACAATCAGTGTTTCAATCTGTGTTGTGCCAGCACCTTGGTGCACAACTCTCAAGATTCATAAAAACCAGATTTTAGTCTTTGAACTGGGCATGAAGTATCCTTTGTTTGCTATTTTCTGCATTGCACATGAATACTAGAACTGCACCTGTGGTCTGTTCTTAGCATTTTCATTTTCATGCAAGTCAATCCCCCCCCCCTTTTTTTTGCCTTGATCTCCTACTTTGTAAAATGAGCCCATCAAGACTGACCTCCATCATTAGGGTGGAATTATGGAAACAATAGTAATTGACACTAGGGGACTGGGGATCTCAAAATTACAGTAATCAAAACCATGCATAGTGCCTCAAGAACCCTGTGTTTCTTTGCCTTGGTTAATTCTTTAGATGATTGACTTAGGACTGATCCTTCATCGAGGCGCTTATTTCCGGGACCTGTGGAACATCCTGGATTTCATTGTGGTCAGTGGAGCATTGGTGGCGTTTGCCTTCACGTAAGTTCCTTTAGGGAGCCATAGTGATTGCTTTCTTTTACCTCTTTCTGCAGAAAGCACAGCTCATTCCCTGCTGGAAAAGACTAATGTTGAAGCTTGCTGCATGATTGGTCTGTTAACAGTTGTCAACACATAGGCAACTTGGCCCCCCTGCCCATTCCCTCATCACAATCCCTCTTCCGGTGCTGCCATAAGCCTTCCTAGAGCATGGACACTCCAAATCTGTGTGCTCTCCCCTTGGCTTGGGATGCTCCTTGCATGTGGAGTTTTCCCCAAGAGCCAACTATAGGAATGGCAGACTGCCCCTGTTTCTTTTCAGACTGCTTGTAAGTTGCAGGTTGTGGGAATCCGAGCCATAAATTCTGAAAAAATGATCTCCTATGTTGCACTGAACGGATATATCAGGATGCAAAAAGGCCAAAAGGCTGGCATGGCTAAGATTTTTTTCCTCAGTGATAACAGAAGCATACATCATTTGTAGAGAGGCTCCACTACTTCCTGTTCAAGCTAAGAGAAAGAGCTGATTAAATGTAAAACTAACCTACATTTACAATACCACATTTAGGGTGTGTCTACATCAGTTCATAGTTTGTCATCAAAATATAGGGTGAGAAGCTCATGTGGTCTGCTCTTTCTGATTTGTCCCTTGTACGTTTGCAATACAGATGCTGTGAGATGCATAGCACCAAAATGGGTCAGGTTTAAAATGAAGAATAAAATATGGTTCAGGCCCTGAGTCCTAAAGTGCCTTATGCTGTATTCACACAAAGAAATGTGAACTCACACATTTTAGAAGACATCTGAAGGCAGCTCTGTTTAGGGAAGCTTTTAATGTTTAACAGACTATTGTATTTTAATATTTTGTTGGAAGCCGCCCAGAGTGGCTGGGGAACCCGAGCCAGATGGGTGGGGTATAAATAATAAAAAATAAATTATTATTATTACTATTATTATTATTATTATTATTTTATTTTTATAATAATCAAGTTTAATTTACTCTAAAACAAAGAAAATGAGGTTATGTTCTTAACAATATTTCTAATAATTGCCCCTTCCTTCATTCCAATTTTATCTTTGTTTTCCAATGCTCTGAGCACTCTTCCAACTCTTCTTCAATTAGTAAGCTTTATGGCACAGCGACCTTCCAGGTCTTTTAACCAGTTGTTGCTCCAAATACGAATTTTCTGTAGAAAAACAATGCTGCGGGCTATATCTCACAGTTTCAGTAATTATTTGTTGATTGTTGTTACTCTGGGATCCAAGCCAGCTCCCCCAAGCCACAAATCACAAATTCACCTTCACTTTAATCCAAGTATAAAGATAGTCCATGCAGGCAAAATGCAGTTTTTGTGTGAGATATTCCCAATCCATTGAATGTATTTTGCCTCCCCTAAGGGGAGTTCATTTATTTTCCTTCTGCGTCACAACCACCACAGCCACCGCCATATTTCTCAGCCCGAGCCTCCTTCTTATCAAATCATTATTTTTGCCTTGGGGCTTTCCGCAGATGGCTACGCAGCCAAATATCTAATTGATTATAACAGTTCCTCCCACATTCCTTTTGAGTAATTAATTCTTTCTTGGTGAGGTTCGCCAAAGTAGCAAATGAGAAATAAAAGAGAAAGTCACTCGCCCCACTTAAAGCGCAGCGATGAAAGTCTGTTTCAAGTCCACACCTTGGCATCCAGTGATTGTTTTGTTTAGCAGGTCCTTTTTTATCTCCTCCTTTCCAGAACAGGCCTGTTTCTTAGTCCGAATTTTAATGATTTTAGGAAACAGGGATCTCCCGCTCATGGCGATGACTTTGGAGAGTTGCCAATTCGTGCAGTGCTCGCACCCAGGATCCCTGCCCCCGCATTCTGTAGCAAGCGGCAGTTATCGAATGAACTGCGGGTGATACCCAGTCCCCCCTACCCTGGGGGCGGGGGCGGCAGGGCCAATTACCCCCATATTAACCCTGAAAACCTGCACATTTGGGGTCTGGTGTTCTGGGAAAGCAGCCAACAGCCATGGCAGGAAACCGGAAGCTGGTTTGTGTTTTTATATTGTAAACTGCCCTGTGATCTTTGGATGAACGGCAGTGTAGAAATAATAATAATAATAATAATAATAATAATAATAATAATAATAATAATGTATTTTAATGGAGAAGGCAGACTGTTTCTGACCTTCCACAAGCCTGGGTACCTCATTACCTCACAGAGCTGCCTCAATATTCTTATAATAAAATATTCTTATAATAAATATTCTTATAATAAAATTATAAGTGTGTTTGGGTGTAGGCTATAAAGCTATAATTGGACAAATCTACCTTTTTTCAAGCCATGACAAAATACCCATTGAAAATCTGAGTCTACAATCTTGAGGGGTGAAAGAATTTTATACAGGAATTCCACATGAGCTTATTCTGGGATAATGAAGAACTTACTGGAATGAGAAAAGAGGGTGGGTTGATGCAGAGATATCCCATTCATCATATGAAAAGAAAAGTAGGAATTACCTGAATTCTCGGAAGCATCATACATCATGTCTGGAGTTCTGAACTGAGTCTCAAACCTTTATCAATAAATGAAGTTACAGTGATTTAGAACCAAGAACCTTCTGTGCTATACTGGAAAAGAACTTTCCTGCTTAGCAGCTTCAGCAATTGGTCCATTTCATAAGGCAGAGTAGCCAGCCTGGTGCCATCCAGATTTGTGGACCACTGTAACACCCACCATGCAGTTAAAGCACTGCTCACTTGAAGAGTCATGGCTCCTCCCCCCCCCAAAAAAAACAACCCTGGGAACTGTAGTTTGTTAAAGAATTCTAGCTCTGTGAGGGATGGCCTAACAACTCTAAGCACCCTTAACAAACCACAGTTCCAAGGATTCTTTGGGGGAAGCCATGATAGTTAAAGTGGTATAAGAGTGCTTTTAATGTATGGTGTGAATGTAACCTACAACTCCCATCATCCCTGACCATTGGCTATGTTGAGACTGATGGGACTTTGAGTCGTAAGCACCCAAATGTCACCAGGTTGGCTATCCCTATTGTAGGGCTTGACTGAACTGGTCCCAGCTCCTGATTTCCTTTGCTCCCATATGGAACAAGGAAGTCAAAGGGAAGAAACAAGCAGAGACTTCTTAATATTGGGGAACCTCATACCTGTGTCATGTCTCTGTGGTTCAGCTGAAAATAGGATGCGCACAGTGTGTAGTGCTGATTGATTCAGAGCACGTTGGACAGGATTTGAATGTCTTAATTGCTTCCAAGGGTAACTGGTTCTAAAGGTACAGATTTATTATATTCATTTTCCCTCCTAGAAATAATTTTTAGGAGCTTGGACCAAGGTGTAGTAGAAGAGGAAAGAACAATCTAATAGATTGCCACTTCTGTTGTTTGTTCATGTTATAGCTCTATTAACACACATGGCAATCTAAAGGCTTATCCACACTTCCTCTTGTCCTGCTGCTTTCTTCCTGGGGAAACCGCTCTTTAGCGGATTTCCCCCAGATTGCCATTTGTTCTGTTTATTGCAAAAGAGCAGGTGTTCCCTTGGAAAGGAGTGGGTCAAGGGGAAACCACTCAGACTCATGCCTGGAAAGAGCAGGTCAAGCAGAAAACCACTCAGCCCTGTGCTTTCTGGGCAGAGCTGTAGCTACAGGGGAGCTAGCCAGGTTTTTGCACTGGGTAAAGCCTCCAGAGCAGAAGTGCAGATGAGCCCTAAGCTGCAATCCAATCCACTTGGCTGGAGGGGAGGTTGGATGAGGCAGAGGTAAGCCTCTGTCTAACCCTGCCAGCAGAGATGTTTCACCACTGTAGAGTACTACTATACCTCAATGTGCCTGCACAAATGGCAGTCAGGCAGAAGCTACCACCAGCAATATCACCACTGGATATAGTCAGGGTAAACCCCATAACAGGGAAAGATCATAGTCCAGCAAGGGATCTGCTGGATCCTGAACTAGCCCTGCTGCCATCACATGATGGCAATGGGCCCAATCTGGGCATCTTCACTATGCCAGCTTGGCATAGCAATAGGGCATTTTTTTTGTTTCCCACTCCCTTTCTGCCCTGGCTGGAGTGAGTGGTGGGGCTGTGTGGATGTGGTGGTGGCCATGTCATTTGGTTAAGCCCCTGCCACTGCAACCCATGAAGAAAAAACAATCCTCCAGCCCCAGTGAGCTTACCATTTAAATTGTAGTTAGAAAAACGGGGGGTGGGGGGTGAAGTGGAGGCAAGTGTAACAAAGTTTTCTGAGTATGTGAGCAAGTGAAGTTCCATATGCTTTTGCGGTGGGAGGAATTCAACATAGCGCTAAGGAAATTGTTTCATCAGGGCAAGCATTGCTGTTCGCCTGACAGAACGTCCTCTCTCCTCCTCTCATGTGCAGTCCTGAGGGTTCTCTCAGCACCCACCCTCCAAGCCAGTTTGGGGGTTATGTGGAGGGAGAAGAGCAGGAAAGCCCAGTAGCAGTTGGGGTTGTCCTTGTGCAGCTTTCTGCTAGTGAACAGTTAGTTGCCTAGTGTCTTTATCCCAAAATTCATCAAAGCCAGAAATCTTGAAGGGCATGGGCAGTTTTTCTGAGGTGCTGTGCACTCCATCATTCAGCATCAGGCTCTTGTGATGCATGAGAAAAATATTATTAATGCAACCTTATCTTATATTTTCTATCTACAAACCACAAGGATGGTAGGAGATTCCACAGCAACCCAAAGGTTACCAGATTAGTGCAGTCAGCCTTTCTCCTGGAATAGCCACCTTATTTCCTCCCTACCTGCATGCCTTGCACCCATTTTCCAGCTCTTCCGTGCATCTTCAACTTTCTTCTATAGTTTTTGGCTCTCTGCATGAACCTAGGAGCGTGCTATGGCCTCCTCAAAAGTGCTTGCACTCATGCACTGGGGTCTCAGGCTTGCTGTCTCCAGTCATGCCCAGGTGAGATTTAATCTGGAGGTGTTTCAGCCTCTTTTCCCAGATCACACACCTGTAACAGCATGCTATTCTTACATTTTTTCCCACCCTGAGGCAATGGGCAAAGCAGCCTGAATACAGAGTGAGCATTTGAAACCTTCAGATCTGGCCTGAGGCTGCAATGCTTCGCTTATGGACCCCTCCATATGCCCTTTTTATTCATGATTATTTGTTGTCATGATGGTACTGCGAGTTCCTCTGTAGCCGTCTCAGGTGAAGGTAGCATATCTACCTTCTAGCATATCTCTTAACTGGCCGGACATAGAACAAGCTTGGGGAAGAACTGAGGCTGAAATCCTGGAATGGTGACTAAAGTTTCTAGTCAGGTGTCACATATGCAGCACGTGGCACTGTGCCAGTGACATCACATGGAAAGGCAAGCTCCAGTAGGGTTGTGAACTTGTGACTAAGGCAAGCCTATGTTCCTGCAGTAACCTGGGTTGTGTAGCAGGGTGAAAGTGTAATTGTCCCTAAGGCCTGCCATAGCTCACTCTTCCAGATATCCCATTTTTTAAAATATCTTAACACAATGGAACTTGACCCTGTACCTGCAGGACTGAAGAATGGGAGCTGTGAATTCACCTTGCAATAGATTAGCATTTATTCTACTGATCCAACATGCACATGCTTATATACTCAGCCTTGGAGATCTGACTAGGACAGTGCTTCTGCTTCAAAAACAATAAGGGCAGCAAGAGCTATGGAAGAGAATATGGGGTGCACTACTAGAGATGATGGGTATCTGACAGATTTATCAGAGATTTGGGGCTCCTGGAGACCATGGGTCTCATTTTCTTTTGTAATCTTCTGACAATTGCCACCATAGAAGAGTGGTGGAATAGGATTAATGTCAGACATAACTGGCATTTTAAAAGTCAGTGCAAACCACTTTGCAGCGACATTGTTGGTGGTTGTGTTTCCCAGTCATTTAGTACCGGTACTCTGATGGAACTTGCCACCCTTTACTGCACTTTTCCTTTCCTCTCTTTCTTATGTATTTTATATCATTGGTGATCTGGTTTGTTCTTCTCTCATCTCTCATCAGTTTCATTAAAATTTTCATCAGCATTTAGAAAATGTTTTTTGAGCCAATCATGCCAGCTTCAATTAAATGTACAAGGGTCTGTATTGTTTTTCAGCTGTGTTGCTGTCATCTGACTGTATAAACTGCTCTGTAGTCTACCACGTTATGTTTATTCATACTATTGCATCAATAGCAGCCACACCAGTGTGTTAAGCAACTAGATTCTGGATTGTAAACTCATTTCATAGCCACTGTTCTAGACTGGAACTTGGGATCACCAGAGGAGTGTCGAGATAATTGCTATTACCCCACCTAGGTCCAAAACAATTTGTGCCGATGAAAGCTTGGCCTCCCCCGCCACTATTGCTATCTGTATTTGGACAAAAGAATGATCACATTGATAGGGAACGTTAGTAGAGCTTCATGAAACAATAGTTTTTATTTGTACTAGCTTAGAGGTAAGGAATGAGAATTGTTAAACAGTGTCCCAGACCTGAACATCCAAATTAGCTTCCCACGTCATGTGGTGAGGCATGCAACCTGATCCCACATATGTTTATTTGGAACCAAGTCGCACTTAAAATCCTAACCATGCCTACTACAATCCTAACCATGCCTGTTGAATTCAGTGGTGCTTACTCTCAGTTAAGTGGGGTTAGGATTGCACCCTTTGTCCCTACTAAGTGTGCTTAGGTATAAAGACTTGATATTTCAATCAAACTCCTCTTCATTTTCATTCCTTAGTCAGGATTTGTGTAACCATTGGAATTTGACACCTTGATTTTATGTCAGTGGAAATTAGGAGTATATAAATCCAAGTAAGCACATCAAGAACTGGATGCTGAATGAGAGACCGAAAAGCTTTAAAGAATAAGGATATGTAAATTTAGGGTAAAAATTAAGCCTTGAATAAAAACCAAGTACAATCTGAATGTGAGTAAGCTCCCAAGGGATGAATAAGATTTTTTGAAGCACCTTTGGCTGCTGCCCTTTGCCCTCAGGTGGTTTTTTTGTGTGTTTGTTGTTTGTTTTTGGATGAGCAAGGGCAGACAGGTTTGTCCTCTTTGTAAGAAATGCTTTGTCCAGTGATGCTGGAAACTTCCCAGGTTTCCAACTGAGCTGACATGAAGGATTTTCTCAACACCAAGGCTTTGATCTTGTTTAGCCTAAGATCTGTAGCTAAACAATTGTAGCACATTACTACCCTGTGTTTCAAGGCAGCCGCCAAAGAAGGGTGCAGGAAAAACCGATTCAGTTCAGAAACTTCCCTGAACAGAGCCAGCATGTGGTATTGGGTTCGTTTGGGGTTTATGTTGTGTGTTCTCTTTCTTAATGTTACTCACTTTCCTTGTCTCTTCCCTTTCACTGCCACTTCACAACAGGAGCAGCTCACGGTAAAGTCTTTCTGTCTGTCTCTTTCTCTTTCTTTCTTTCTTTCTTTCTTTCTTTCTTTTTCTTTCTTTCTCTCTCACTCACTCTCTGGTACACATTCTATTTATCTATGTGATCTTGGTTATGCATCACTTTGGCTAATGTGGTTGGAAGGGAAGACATTTTAGAGCTCCTTTCGCCTCTCCAAACATCAGTTTGGTACTGTTGGTACTGTTGTAGGTTGCATCACTGAGTTGGGATCATTGTATTTTACTGTCAGGATTTCACTCTCTGGGACTCTGCAATGGCCATGATGTGCACTGAACAGAACATTCTACTGCAACCTGCTTGAAATATATTGAAATCCTACTTGTGCCAGGAACTCATGATATGCTAATGTTGTCAAGGATGAAGGACAAGTGAAATATACTCGGAGTCGAGTGTGGATTTCATGCTCTTTATTCAGCTCATACCGGTAGTAGCGAGGAATGAATGTTTCCCCAGAACGTCTGCTTTATATACATTATTTACACAATGGGCCCCACGTGATTGGCTAATTCCGGGATACTCCTGTAGACCAATCAGGTTGCGGATTCACTTCCACCTGGAGCTGGATTGGGTGGCTCCTGCGGACCAATCAGACTGCTGCATTCTGGATCCTATTGTTCTAGGACCAATCAGACTGCTGCATTTTGGATCCTATTCAACTCAGTACATAACAACAAGGGTGGTGATTAGAAATAACATCAGCTTTAAAAAGAAATCCCCCACGTGCTAGGGACTTTGGGAACATCCGACTGCACTGAGCAGTCATAGGACGGGGCGTTACTTCCTAGAGGCCTGTTGTCATCTACACACAACAGCAACAAAAAACGGCCCTGGGACATATGCTTGAGAGTTGTTGGTTTTTTTAAACAATCTAGCCTCCCTTGTGCTTTTGTTCTGTCAAGGAGGGAGTTGGAGAGCATTGTTTGCTTGGCTGTAAAGCCTGGGGCTCACTGTTGTTTGAAGGAAAGTCTTCTGGTGAATAGAGATATAACACAAATAAGCAGGGCATTCTCACAACTATGGAAATATGTTATGCCCAAACAGACAATCCTTCTGTCTCTTTGTTCTGCAGGCTAGCTATTTTCAGTAATGTTAAACATTTATGCTGGAAAATGACAATGTTTGGGAATGTCATGGCCAGAGAGTGCTAATAGGATCAAGCTGGAATATGTCACTACTAGGCATCCGTCTTGCATTTTCATGCATCTAAAACTGTCATTTTATTAGAAGTGTCATGAGAGATTATCTAGCTGTCAGAACACAGAGGTCTCTAGCTAGAACTCTTTCCCTTTGTGTCTGACTTTTGGAAGGATTCTAATCGGGGGCTCTTCTCCAAGTGGCTTTGTTGGCTCTCCATTGAGATTGAATATATGTTCACTCAAAAGTTTCTGAAAAATGGTTTTGCCACTCTCTTTATAGTATGAGAGTATTCACATGTGTTGAATCAGAAGTGTAAAAGAAAGAGTGCTCCTCGCAGAAGTGTATGTTAGATAGCAGGGCCTGTGAAGCAGCTGTAGTTATAATAGCTCTCCTGTAATACAGTCATGTTGCTTAAACGTTTCCTTAAATTATAACTATAATTTATTATATAGATGCTTCAAATAAACCCACTATTAGAAAAGCTGTGTTGTGATGGACTTGCAGTGGTTTATTGTAGGCATATACAAGTTTCTCTTACCACCCCAGCTGGTAAAAATACAACAACATTAATAAATTAAATAGCTAACAATTTGCTGCATATTCATGATTTCCAAAATCAGCTGCCCTGCTCTGTCTAATGATGGGGCTGGCTTCTTGTAGAAGATGAGAAGAGATTATATATTTCTCCAAACTAGGAATCGATTCCAGGAATATGTCCTTATCATCTTCTTTTTCACCCAATAAGAAAAATTGACACGGTGGAGCTAAATAGGACTGAGGAACTTTAGCATATTGATACTCTCACCTTTGCATGTGTGTTGTGCACTGAAGGGAGAGATGGAGTTCTATCTTACTGCTGGAGAGAAGGTTCTAGGTTATCTGGAAGCACACAGAATGTGAGCCAGTGGATAGGTTAAGGAAAAGCATATTGAACAGTCATCCAAGGACAGGACTACTTCAGAATAAACTTTTAATTCTCCCCATACCAAAAATTCTCTGGGATTGGAAAACTAATGTGTAATGGAGAAGGATAGGCTAGAACAATTCTCATAGATGTGCAAGCATTCTCACTGGGGTGCTGGCTTTCAACATACAATAATTTTTGTCATGAAATATGCCATGCCACCCATCTGCATTCTGAAGTACAGTAGTACAGTCCCAGGAAGGCTTTACTACATGATATAACAACAACAACAACCACAACCAAAGCACCCAGTAGGTTTGAATATGTGTTTTTTATGCCTCAGGGCTATAAAGATTCTGTTGGTGTACTTTGTATTCTTTCAATTTGTAGCAGGTCTGTAAGGGGCTTCCCACATTTCTCTGTTCTGTTAGTTCTGTATAAGTTATCTGCATAAAGCATATGTTTCTAACAGCATCAACATATTCTGCTTCACTTCAGCATGGGTTCCTGAAGCAGCACAGTGAGAGCATTAATTCAGGCTGCAATTTCTTCCTCTGTTGTTTTCCCCATTCTTAGGAGAACCCTGTTTTAAAATGCCCCCCTTCATTTGATATGATGTACACACAAATGCATAGCCAGTTAGGATCTGAGAAATGTAAACCTTAGTAAGGCTGTAATGATTCTTGGCATTTTATGTGTGTACACTTTACAAAACTGGGAGAAGACAACTTTAGTAGCAGAGGAGATGAGGGGAAACTAATATAGGGTAGCATAAAAACAGGCAGGATAACTTGACTGGCAAGGTTTGAAGTTTAAAGGAAATTGGAAGTGAGTTGAGAACTGCTGTTGAATACTTTACTGCTGTGTATCAGCTGGTATCAATGAGTGCCATTGACTTGTAACACTCCAATACACCTCATAGCACCTTCTATGCTTTCTCAGTGAATCTGGTAACAACAGTTAAAGAATACATCCAGCAATACTTGAACCCCCTTTGAAAATGTTACTTCTAGACCAGGTTATTTTCTTTTTTGAGGAGCACATGCCTTGGGACGGAGCATTCTAACTTCTTAGCACCTTGAGGAATCCTATGGTGCTGGTGAACAGAGAGGTGCTAAAAGGGTACCAATACAGATGAAGTGATGGGTGGAATCGAAAGCATATACAAAGGGTAAAGTAGCTGAAGGAATGGAAAGAATGGAGTGGTAACTGAAAAAGGTAGATGTGACTATTACAACAGAACCTTAAAAGGAGTATGGATGACGAAAAGGGTAGCAGATAGTATGAGTATATATCTCCCTTTGGCAGTCCTCTGTCTAGAACAGTGTAAAGATTCAAACCTCATTGTTTTTCCTTGCTCTTCTGTCCTCACCCAACATCTCTCTACAGAGGCAGCAAAGGGAAAGACATCAACACCATCAAATCCTTGCGTGTCCTGCGTGTCCTCAGACCCCTCAAAACTATCAAGCGATTGCCAAAGCTCAAGGTGTGTTGGGGGTAGCAGCATAAAAAGATGGAGTCAGAGCCATGTACATCGATGGCACTATATAAATAAATGATGATGATAATCATTGTTGTTTGGGGGGGATGTAAATCAACAGTTTAAGAAAGAAAATATGGGTGTGGTTAGAGTGAGAAGTAAGTTGGACCCAGCCTTCAGACCCTTTCATGCATGAGATCTAGTGAAACAAAGGGAGGGATTTCTTTATTTTCTCTGCATATACACCTCTAATGTAGTATCATTTGAATTGGAGCATAGTTAGGGATGGAGGAGGAATCCACCCTACCCTTACACAATCCAGACAGATCATGCATGACCTGGATCAACTTTAGAATCCACAGTCCAGTGAATTCCATTATGAGGGGATCTGCAGGCTCTGAATTTAGTTCCATCACCTGTGAGAACCGGGATGGACCAGACTTTAAGGGGTCCATCTATACCTAAGCATAGTTGTGCCTGTTTTTCAACCCTAATTCTGCAAAATGAGGATAACATTTCATGCATCTGATTAAGTGGACTCTAATCCATGAAGATTATGTAATAAATAAGAGAGCTAGACTCTCTCTTGCTACAATAGACTAACACAGCTTTATCTATAAGTAGTAAAAAAGATGGAATTCTCTTTGTGGGGACAAGTTATTGCTCTGTTTTGGAGGAAGTTGAAATTATTTTTGGATGGGCTGAAGGTTTTTAAGAAATAGGTACTTCTGTGGTTATCCAGACAGCTTGGGACTAGGCTTCCTCAGAAGTTGCCTGCTCCCACAATGATTTCTCAGCCCTTGAGAGGGTCTGATTTCATATAGGCAGCTGCAAGAGAGATAGGTGGTGGAAGCAAGATAGTTGAATATCCTCTGGGAATTCACTGGACTTCTATCTGTTTTTTCTATCTGGCTTTTGAATAATTCTACTTATTTATTTTAATAAATGTTTCACATCAAATTGAATTGCTGTTTTCTGAAATTTTATGGTCTGCAGCTCTTAAACTAGTTTTTATTCATTTGTTTAGTGCTGATATTTTAGTGCTTCATACAATTGTTAATTTAGCTTGATTTTATATTTGGTGTTGTATGTCCTTTTTTTGCAAGCTGATTTGGAATTTTCTTTAAGCCACTTCGGTTGGCTGGATATACATTATAATAATAATTACCTAGCAAACCCTTACCAGAACCCTGTGTTCTTTCTAGGCCGTCTTTGACTGTGTGGTGAACTCACTCAAAAATGTCCTCAATATTCTCATTGTGTATATGCTCTTCATGTTCATATTTGCTGTGGTGGCTGTCCAGCTCTTTAAAGGCAAGTTCTTCTACTGCACTGATGAGTCCAAGGAGTTTGCAAAAGATTGCAGGTATGTATGTTGCTTCCATCCATCTTGCCACCATTCTGCTTCCTGGGCCTGACACCATTCCCATTCTTTTGGCAAGCTAATATTTTCTAAGAACTTTTATGTCTCTTCTCTAGAGTTATAGACTCAAAACCCAAATTAGGGTGGAGCTTGCAGGTTACATTTCTCATGTTGCGTTCCCTGCTACATCGGTGCTAGCAAATGAATTCTAATGCTGTAGTTCCTGATTTATATTTTGCTAACTGTGTACTTGATAGTACTGTTTGTTATGCTGATTTTATATCTCACCATAAAGTAAATATAATCAAGAATAATAATATAAATAACCCAGATCCATAGTGAAATCACAGTATAGCTCAGTTATTATCTTACTAATATCACAGCCAAATCTTAAACTGGTATACACTAGTGTCAGTCAAGTTAATGAAGTAACTGTGGTTTATACAGACCAGACCTATTAAGAGCTATTGTGTTGGAGCTAAGTGAATCAGCTCCATTTAAGCACCCTGAAATGAGGCTGTTATACCAGCTAAAGTGTGATCATTAGCTATCTGGATTAACTTTTGGGTGATAACATGAATAAAAGGTTCAGACACTCCTTATATTCACACAGAGACTGAAGCTCCAATCACTGGCAAAGCAACCATTTGCACCATAACATATCCTTGCTAAATCGCCCACACTGCATTGTTGTAGCATGTCCCTGAATGTTTCTCTTGATCTCCTTCATCAGGGGAGAGTACTTAGTCTATGAGAAGGATGATGTGAAGGCTGAGAAACGAGAATGGAGGAAATATGCATTCCATTATGACAACGTGTTGTGGGCGCTCCTTACTCTTTTCACTGTATCTACAGGAGAAGGCTGGCCAGAGTAAGTGATTCAGGAAAATAAGTGTCTGTTACTATGCTAAGCTGCTGGGTATCTGGTTGGCCACTGCTGGAAACTAGATTGGTCCCTAGACAAAACTAGTCTAGCCTTTTTGGATTAGCTTCATCACTAAGCCGTTTTTGTCACATAGAAGTCCAGACTTATCAGCCATGGTTTGCCCTTGCCATATATCCAGTTACAGGTAGGTATCTGAAGAAGTGTGCATGCACACGAAAGCTCATACCAAAAACAAACTTACGGTAGTTGGTCTCTAAGGATTTTTTTTATTTTGGAAGGATTTTTTTTATTTTGTTTTGACCTAGCCATATAAAAACACCATCCTGGCAAGAAGGATTTGTATGAAATGTTTCTTTATTTCTGCTGACCAAAAGCCACTGAAAGCACGGGAGTGTAAAAAGAGGAAAAATGTAATTAAGATTTGGGCTTGTGATTCATGAACTTTGCCTTCTGGAAACCTAAGGTCCATTGTGGGCATGCACATAGGTATTTGTTTACCTGTGCATATGTCCCATTTTTATTTAAAAAAATGTTTTGTCTGTGGAATAGTGCAAGAGCAATTGTACACAAAACAGCTGTTTTAGAAAATTGAACTAAAGTGAACATGTCTCCAGCAACAACAGGTGAAGTTAGGCATGCTACCTTTCCTTTGGACTGTTGAAATAAAATAGCTAGATTGTGCTCAGACAACAAGCAAATGGGAATAGGGGATGAGCACTGAGAAATAGCACTGAGAAAAATAGCTTTACACATGTTAAAACAACAACAAACCAGCCACACAATGCGCTTCAGTTGGTTACATGCTGTTTTATGCCAGATTTCCCACCTCCATTACTGCATTATCAATAGATTGGGAAATGCAAATTAAAGGGTGGGGGCTGTCATTTGGATGAGGATGATGTGTAGATAACATGAAAAACTTACAGACATAGGCTGCATCAAATTCACTTTAAAATGCCCTATTCATAACCCCTTTGCCCAAGAAACAATTTCTCTTGTGACCTATAACTGTGATCAGCCTACTATAGACCTCCAGTGCCCAAACCCCACATTAATATAACAGTGCCATTGGTGCAAGATTTGGAGGCAGATGTCCAGGGCTCAATTCAGAAGAATGAGTAGAAGAGGTCCCAGATATAGGAGAGTTTAAACTACATTTTAAAATCAGAGAAATAATACACATTACTATCTAAAAGCCTTGCCCCTCCATAAGATGATAACGTCTAGAGTTTAAAATCACCTATATCCAACATTGTGCAAATAGCAGGGGTTGCTTCTAGTGCCCTAGAAGAATTGTTATAAAGAACAAAATGTGGGCAATATATTAGTTACATCAAAGACAGGTCTTTCTTTAAAAGGGAAAGAATCAGCAGTCCCAAAGATTAAAAACTGGCTATTAACAATCTGGGGGACTTACTGTATATAACACTAATGTCTCACAACAAATGTAACTGATCTGTAGAATACAGAACCTGAAAAAAGAGACAATGCACATACTTTTGTAGACTAATAAAATCTTTAATAAAAATTGTTTTTTAAAAACAATCTGGGGAACTGCTGTGATGGATGGTAGGGGTAATACAATATGTTAGGATGAGAGAGTCCAAAGCATACATACACCAGTTATTTTCAAACAAAATGGAGTTTGTGAATTTCTGAGAGATACATGCACAAACAAATGGTTTTGAAATTGCAGAAGAATGTTTGGAATGTAATGTTTTATGTTTCAGACTAATCTTTGGTTCTGGAAAGTCTAACATTTTGTTTTGTTGACTTACAGATTTGTAAATATAATTTTTGTTAATTAAAAAAACAGAATTGTTAGAAGGTGTCTCCATTTCAAAAGTACCAGTGCTTGCATTGACAACCACATGGGAAAGAGAACCAGGACAAATGACTGCATCTTCCTCTTCCTCTATGCACCCAAGAGGAAGAGGTAAGTGCTGCCTTCCCATCCATCTCTTTCCCACTTGCTTTGAATTTTGCCAGCTGCCATCTGAGACCTTGAGCTTAGTAAGATTCATCTCACTGTGTGATGAGAATCTCAAAAGCTACAAAAGACTTTACAGACACTTTGGTGTGATTACAGCTGATTTGAGGTTATAAATAGTCCATGACAGAAAAACCTTCATGGAGCAGACTGTCTCAAATCTTCTTAAATTTTGAGTATTGGGAACCTATCTCAGAAATAATAGGGTTTTACTACTATTTTAGATGGATCAGCAAGCATGATGGATCATTCACAGGGCTCTTTATTCTTCCCACCACATCTCATTCGCTTTCCCCATCTCTCCTTGTTTTTTCTGCAGTGTCCTCAAGCACTCAGTGGATGCTACATATGAGAATCAAGGCCCCAGTCCTGGTTATCGCATGGAGATGTCCATCTTCTATGTGGTCTACTTTGTGGTCTTCCCTTTTTTTTTTGTCAACATTTTTGTGGCCTTAATCATTATCACCTTCCAGGAGCAAGGGGACAAGATGATGGAAGAGTACAGCCTGGAGAAGAATGAGGTGGGAATGGGCAAAGTGCTTTGGCAAAAAAAAAAAAGTACTGAGATTGGTAAACCCAGCCAGCTTCCTGAAGTTTCTATTCCATTTCTTCATGATAGTTTCAAAACTTTGATTTGTTAAAAGATAGTGGGGGTGGGGGTGGGGGCAGTGGATAACTGAATCTGTGTTTAGTAGCAGTGAAACTTAAATGACAAAAAGTCAACAGATTTCAAAAACAGATTCGTTATAGAATACCCAAGAAGCCCATTCCCATTTTGAACTGCATCCATCTCCTCCTCTTGAGAAATTCTAAGAAGTTAACAATAACATCAAAATCCTGAAAAAAAAAATACACAACACAGAGATTTAAAAGCAACACCACCACACACATACAAAAGCACACATAAGGGGCAATGCACCATGTACTAGAAGTCTTTAGAGTTTTATTGGTGTATCCTCTACTTCTGCCATCTATAAGGTTGGAGGAAACTGGAATTTGTGATAGTTTAAGGTTTAGTTGATATCATTCGGTTTCCCCCCCACTCCTTGCAACATGAAGAAGATTCTGCTCCTAGTTTTGTGACGCACAATCCTTTTTCTGTTTCCTTCTTCTACAAATAGTAATAGCCCACCTCAAGCAGCTGCCCTGGGGGGAATATTGATGTCCTCTGAAAGCAGGAGTGCCTAATCTTCAGCCTGATTCAGTCACAATTTTCCATGACTGAGCATAATATTCCACATACCGCACCCAAAAAAACAACCAGAAACCTATGACGGATGCTCCACCATGCAATGGTAGAGACCCAGTGGAGTTGGGAGGGATTCTTTTATTTTTAAAGTAAGGCAAGATAATTATTCCACTGAGGATCCTGTAGAAAGCAGACCTCACTGAACTGGTTGGGTGAACTGAATAGTATTTAGCTCGCTGAGGTTAGGATTTCCAAGTCATGCTGCTGGGGTGGGACTAAAGCAGCCTTCACCAGCCTGGCCCCCTCTAGATGTTTTGGATTGCAACTCCCATCACCCCCAGCCAGCATGGGAAGGACCAAATTGGTGACAACCGGACTGAAGACTTCATAGGTGCTAATTAGTTGTGCTTCATTTATTTTAGTGAAATAACCTTAGGGCCATTTACCACATTGCTTTCTGAAGGCATGTGTACGTAGACTCATGTCTTAGACCAACTTCATGTAAGAAAGCAGACATTCATCTACTTCCTACCGGTAGGTAAGACTTAGGTTTAGAAGCACTTATTGGGTATTTGCATCTTCCTTGAGATATAGATGCATGTTTCAACCTTGCAACATTATGTTTTCTGGCATCTTAAGACACTGATGTGCACAACCTTGCCTTCAAAATTAATGTCATACACAGCAGGCATTTTGCTACTGGTGCTAAAGTAAGGCCACATTAAATGTCTTGAGTCAGTACAAGGAAGGACTAGAGGGAAGAGCAAACATTTTGGTCAAAGCAGACTCTAAAGTGATTCAGTCAGAAGGAAAGAATATAGCACCATAGGAATCTGCCTTATGCCAAGTCAGACTATTGATCCTTGTAGCTCAGTACTGTTCATGCTGATTTGCAGCTGCATTCCAGGGTTTCAGGCAAGAATCTTTCCTAGCCCTGCCTGGAGAAACCAAGAATTGGGCCTGGGACCTTTTGCATGCAAAGCATGTGCTCTGTCCCTGATCTACGTACATTTCCTATGAATCCAAACTTGTTTTTTCTCCTTGGCGTCTTCTCTTGAAAAAGACTTCTGCACCTTCTTCACTGCTACTCTTCTATTCTCTCTTCACAGCGAGCCTGCATTGACTTTGCCATCAGCGCCAAACCACTCACCCGGCACATGCCTCAGAACAAGCAGAGCTTTCAGTACCGTATGTGGCAGTTTGTGGTTTCACCACCCTTTGAGTACACCGTTATGGCCATGATTGCCCTAAACACCATTGTCTTAATGATGAAAGTAAGTAGGCGGAGTCATGGAGTTATTCAGAGTCATTTGTGCTCCTATTGATCTGATCTCATTGGTCTGTTATTACCCCTGTTGAATAGCTGTGACACTGAAGTAGCAACTAATCTGGATTTTTATAGTATTAAGTGGGGAGGGTCTCGCTTTTACCCTGGCCTAGTGTAGCATTGTTTCAGCTCCCCCAGTGTCCCTATCCTAACCCTACCTCCATCTTCATGACTGTGCTTTCTCTCTTTCTATTTCTCTCTCTATCCCACCCCCTCAATAGTTCTACAATGCCACACTTGTATATGATCATCTACTAAAGACGTTCAACATTGTCTTCACTTCCCTGTTCTCATTGGAGTGCATTCTGAAAATCATCGCCTTTGGATTGTTGGTAAGTGTCATTCTTGCTAAACTTCATGAGAAATAATCATGAAGGCCTCCACTACAGAGTGGGAGGAACATGACCCCCTTCCTCATGAAACAGGAAGGAATATATTGCACCTTGGTTAGTTGTTGGTTTTAAAGAAAATTTTAATTTATTTGATAATAATAATAATAATAATTTATTATTTATACCCCGCCCATCTGTCCCTCTACATGACTTAACAGAGCTCACAGGGCCCTCAGAGATCACACTGCTTATGGAAGCATGGGAAGTAACAACACTTCCCTCCTCCAGAAACAAACTGTACTTCTGCTGGAGGCCATGGATATAAAAGGACTCATTTACAAAGGAGTCTGAAAAAAATCACCCAATTTAGACCTTAGCTTCTCTTGCAACAGGGCTGCTCATGCTAGGACTCTTGGCTTCCTGTATAGGAAGCTATTTATTCTTAACATTCAACTCTAGTTAAACTCTGACTTTTGCTACGCCCATGATTTAGAGAAGAGTATTTCTGGGCAGTGTCCAGGCTTGAATGTTGTAGTCAGAGAAAGAAAGAGGGGGCCTCATAGGAGAGTGAGAAAGCAATAAATCTATATAAAGGTCAGTTAGTTGTTAGCTTATTCTGCAACATGAATGTTCCATTCCAAAGGGTCCAACTAAAGATCTCACCTCTCACTTGAAAACTTTTATGCTCAGCAGCCAAACTTCAGAGCAGAAACTAAGTTGGTCTCTAAGCACTCTTAAAAGGGAAACAGAAACACCATAGGTTCATGTGAATAGTAAGTTTTATTGTTACAATTGTTTTAGGAAATCTGATCACTGAAGGCTTTCTTCTAACATAGAAGCCAGCACCTGGGCCAAATGCAATCCCCTAAGCCATGCCATCTCTCTGCCTGCATCCCTGGTTGCTAAACTCAGAGGAAACACAAGAGTTTAAATGACCAGTGCCTATAGCAATGGAATGGTAGCAGATAGCAATGGTAGCAGAACATTTTGGGGTGTTGGGCTTAGGGTCCATGGATAGCTGCCACTCCCAACTTCTCTACTCATCTTAAAGTGACCCTCCAAATATAATAATCTTAATTTTAATTTAATTCAATTTTAGTTTTACCCACCCTTCACCACAAGGTCCCAGGGCAAGTTGCAACAATATAAAAATACAATATTAAAACAATTTAGACCAAATTGCTGGCAAGGACTCTTTCAAGAACTTACTCATTCCTGACCCTAAACCATACTATTTGATATTCACTGTGATTGATGAGCTGAATTAATTTGCTTAGTAATAGCTCTGCCATTACTTAGTTAGGCTTTGGAGACAACTGGCATTCTCTCCTTAGAGAAGCCGAGCTGAAAAATGGAATAGTCCCCAGGTGTAGTCTTATTATTAGGCTTGTGTGTGTTGTATTTACTTTTATAGATGTTCTTGTGATTGTCCATGCAAATAATTGAGGAAGGGGAAAGATGTACTGCTTGCTCCTTGCTTGAGTGTCACAGCCCTTGGTCTCACTGGGCAGTTGCATTGCCTTAAGTGTTCACAGGGAGCATATTGAAAGAAAACAACCCTTCCCTCTCATCCTACTCTCACTCACTGAGGTCTGTTTCTGGCCAGTGGAAACAAATCCCATGGGCCTCTGAAAATTTGAGCTCAGCTGTTTTCATTGACATAAGGCAACAGGACCTGCCACTTTATCCCCATTTCAGGAGGCAAAATGCATAAAGAAGAGCCCCCTAGCTAGTTCAGTTTTGCAATCCCCATCACAAGAGCTGGAATGCACCCAAAAGGTAATCAGGACCTGACTGGGGCAGGAGGGTGGGGGAATAGAAAAGGTGGATATTTCTCTGTTCTCGTTGCTGTTGCTTCCGTCGTGATTGAATGTTGTCACCTGTTTGCTGCTGTGTGGCTGTTCCTTTTCGTCCTTTGTTTTGTTCTTTCTTTATAGAATTATTTCCGTGATGCCTGGAATATCTTTGATTTTGTCACAGTTCTGGGTAGCATCACAGACATCTTAGTGACAGAGTTTGGGGTAAGTTCAAAATGATGGTGGGGATGGCATTCTGGGGGTGGGAGGCATTCTGCAGGGAGTGGGAAGCAAGAACTGAAACATGAGGTTTTCATCCCATTGAACTGCATCCTTAACTAGGATAGGGGCAGGAGAATGGCAGTACAAGGTCCAAGTAAACATTATTTATTGGCTGCCAATTAACATAGTGCAGTGTTCCCTTTCTTCTTCAAGAACAGATTCTCAAAAGTGCTCAACAGCCGCTCCCACATTTTCAATAACTCCTCAGTAAAATATGTATATTTGTGACAATCCTTGCTGTTGCTCAGCAAAATGTCTTGACACTGGTATTTATTGGGAATTGCTCAAATTAGTTACGGACTTAAAGATGCCAAGGCCACTCCATTGTATGGTTTACACCAGCATTAACCCACAATCTTTTTAACAAGTTATAAATGCTGGATCCTTTCATTATGGCATTTGCCATCACCTGAAACAATAGAGTACTAAGGGCCCCTTTGCACTTTACAGTGTGGATGCACAAATTAAAAGAATTTGTAACTACTACAATCGTTTCCAAACCAGTGGGCCAGAGCATTCTAGTGTGCCAAAAGAGAATCACTGATATGCTTCCAGAAATGAAATGATTAAGTTTCTTACTGTGAGCCCAAAGTTCCTGCCCACAACAGAGGAGGCTACCCACTTCAGCCCTCCATCCTTCATTACTCAGGTGTTCATAGAATCATGGATTTGGAAGGGATCCCAAGGGTTATCTAGTCCAACCCCCTGCAATACAGAAATCTCAGCTAGAGCATCCATGATAGATGGCCATCCAACCTCTGCTTCAAAACCTCCAGGGAGGGAGAGTCCACAACCTCCTGAGGGTGACCGTTCCACTGCCAAACAGCACTGTCAAACAGTGTTGCTTCTTTCTAAGCAGCTTCTGTTGAGAATCTATAATTCTACCACATCTCTCCATCAGATGTGATTGGATTATTCAAGCACTCCTCAGTGCAGAGATGCAGCAGAAAAGCATGTCCTTGGTAGGAGCTGCATGTTACATCTCTGCACTTGTCACTGTTCTGGGAAGCTGTTCTTCCAATCAGGAAGCTTGGCCAAAACATTGACTCTCAGAGAACACAACAGGGTGGATTCCTTGGCAGGCAGGCAGGCAGTTTTTATTCTTACACATAATAAAATTCAACATATGGGGAGGGGGTGTATGAGTCAGTGTACTTCCCATTTTAACTCAGAAATGTATACCTCCCCTTTAAAACATTTGGAAATACTGATATACTCACTTTTATTCCATAGCATGTAAGGTCATGTCTACACATGTGTGTATATCATAGACATATGTGTCAGGGGAAGGAGAGGGTAACCATGGTCATCTGCAAAGTGTTTGGATTTCCTCAGTGTATCTGCAGTCGAAAGAAAAAGGCATTTTATCAGGGTAAAAGTAGGTACACCATAAATCTTTAACGTGTACCTCCTTTTGCTGTAATGTGTAGAGTGGCCCCAAGTGGGATACACATGGTCAAATCTAAAGTCACTTTACAGAAGTTTTTTATAGAGGCAACAACGAGGGTGAATCTTAATCCAAATAGATGCCATCACACAACAGAGCTTGTCCTCATGACTTCCAAAGAAGATTGTGTAAGGGCTGGCAGGCTGTGCTTGGCATGGCATGGCAGCAGCTGGGGTGCCCAACTCCCTGCAGAAATCCTCTGAATTAGTTTCTCTCATGCACATCCCTCTGTAACAGAGTTCAAGTTGCAGAATGGGCTTGCAATCAGCATTCCCTCATTTTTTTCTCTCACCCCTATCCAGCCTTCAGAATGTAATAGGTGGCTGGGAGAGGGACATACTAGGCATGCCTTGGGGCTAAACTGTGCATGACTTGGAAGCCCCATGACCAGATCTCCCAATATCTTCTCTCTCTTTTTTCTTCAAAGCTACATCTGGGAATGGGGAGGGTTTCTAATTTGAGATGGGGAGGATTCCTATTTTACCTTTATGTAATTATCAAAATGTATATATTATTCACTTGGCAGAAAACCACTAAGCAGCTTACCCCCCAAAAAAATCATTTAAAAATGCCAATAAAAGCTAACAAGTTGATTTTTTTAATCAAAATATAGATAAAATCAACAATTTTAAAATCCTTAATAAAATTACATGCGAAAGCTGCATGTTAAAATTACAGGCTATTAGCAAGCTGAGGGAGGGAAATACAACAAAGGTACCTGCCTAATGTTCATGGGCAGGAAGTTGTTTATTTATTGCATTTCTATCCCACCTTTTTCTCTAAGGAGCTCAAATTGGCAGACATGATTTTTCCCTTCCTCATTTAATGCCCTCCAACAATCCTGTGAGGTAGATTAGGTTAAGAGGCAGCAACTGACCCAGGGTCACTCATTGAGATTCATGACCGAGTGAGGATTTGAACCCTGTTCTCCCAGGTCCTGGTCCAACACTGACCCAGCCTTTCTCAACCTTGGGTTCCCAGATGTTCTTAAATTACAACTCCCACCATCCCTGACCCCTGACCATGCTGGCTAGGAATGATGGAAGTTGTAGCCCAACAACACCTGGGAACCCAAGGTTCAGAATGGCTGCTCCAATCACTTCACTACACTGGCTCTCAGTGCTGCCATACTGAAGGATCAATTCCATGTGAGTCCTTTCTCCCACCATGAAATTTCCCCATTCAAACAATGGTCTCTCCCTCTAAGCTACTGGAAAAAGTACATTACCCATATTGTACTTGTATTTTTGCCTGGGCTAAAACCAGCTGAGAGGTAATTTCACTCAAGGAAACAGCATGGAGAGAATTTCTCTCCTTCCAATGTTGCTTCCTTATGCTGTTTCCCTATTCAAAATAACAGTCCCTTTCAGTAGCTTTGAAGAAAAGTAAAAGAGCTTAGGGAGATTTGATCATAGATCTCCCATGTCATAAGTAGCTTAGCCCACAGTGAGATGTGGAGCAGGGGGAGATATCTGAATGAACATCCTGAAATGATACAGAGCCATGGCAAATTCAGGGAATTGGCAGAACAACCCACCCATTCAAAGGCCAATGTGCTTCCAGCATGAATAAACCAGGGAAACTGAGGCATTAATCTTGGAAAGGCTTCCATAAGTTTTATGGCACAACAAGGCATGGAGAGACTTGTTTCCAATTGCCTACAGTAACTGCAAAATCCTTCTGTCAATTTTGTCCAGAACACTTTGATGGTGATAATTTTCTTTATCCTTGGTCTTGGGAAGTATACAGCACAGCAAACTTTTTCTTACTAAAATTATTCTGTCATGACCTTTGGTGTGTGAACTACTAAAATTATCAGGAAAGGTCTTTCCCAGAGAATATGCATGCATGGCAAACTATTCCAAAATGCCCATGTGTGTGCACTGTATGTGCACCAAGGGAGCATATGTATTGCTTATGTACATTTCCTCACAGGTGATGAGGGTGTTTAAAGAACACCCATTCTTCTTGATTTCTCAGTGTGGCATAGTGATTCATTTCTGTATGACCTAAAGGGTTATTTAAATTTACTTTGACAAGGGAATGACAGTATACAGGAAACACTGAACAGTTTATCTATGTACTGTATCTCTGAGAACACTTGAAATGAGGATTGCAAAAGCTAGTGCTGGCCTTCAAAGTGTCTTGTCAAAGCAAAATGTTGCAATGTTGCAATGTGGAGTGTTGCTGCTCAGGACTCTTAACCACTTGGTTCCATCGCAGCCTCGGTTCCTACCCTCCAATAGTCTGTTACTGTTCTGTGACCACTGAATATGCTCAGGAACCCTCCAGACTGCTGTGGGTGGGGGGTTGCATATGAATTCTGCAACATGTCATTGATGCGTTAATAGTGCATTAGTGGTGGATTTATATTATACCAGCCACACAACCAGGACCGGTGCCAGGGTTTTTGGCGCCCTAGGCGAGGGGGCGGGGCACGTGACGTCATTGCGCATGACGTACGGTGCCCTGCCCACCGGGCGCCCCGCGCCGCTGCGATTTTCGCCGCTGGTTGGGGCGGCAGCGGGGGGCGAGGGGCAGGCTGGCCAGCGCCCCCTCCATTTTGGCGCTCTAGGCAACCGCCTAGTTCGTCTAAATGGAAGCGCCGGCCCTGCACACAACTTCTGTTTTTTTAAGTTATTCTATGATTCTTCCCCAGTGTTTTCTGGAGGGGCACTCTTGCACTATAGCACAACAAAAATGGGACCAACACCCTACCCCCTGAGCAGTTGTGGTATAAAAAGTTACAGGATTTTGGCAAGACGCTACAGGACATGCATAGACTGGAAACAAAGCAATATGTCTGCCCCAAATTTTTTATAGGCACGAACAGTATCAAAAGCAGAGTAGCTACCCTAGCATAATCATGAGCACAAATCATAAATGCACGCACACACACAAAAAACCATCTAGCGGTACAGGAAGTCTCCCACCACCATCCAAGTGCAGAACTTCAGTTAGGAGATAAAATCTGAGACCTTCCAGCGACAATGCAAAACTTCCAGTATAAATAGGTATGAACTTCTCATTGTGGTCCACATTCTGAATGGATCTCTTTCCTTAGTGCAAGTTGTACAACCACCAATACCATTTTGGGTTATTATGCGTTTTTTCCAGTCTTGCATCTTGGGGCCAAACTAGACCTGATGTAGGAGATTCATGATCAGGATCTTCCATGGTTTAGGCTTCTGTTTTGTTTTTTTCTAATTAGATTAGCAGTCCCATATGGGAAAGGCCTGTATGGGATGTGGGTTTCCCAATCTAAATTCCCACCACCCAAAGGAGATTTAAAATGAACCCATACGTTCTACTTAGAACACAGTAGGTATTTCAACCCTGTGGTTGCTAGGTCATCTTTTTTACTACAGCTGTGGTGTACATTTGTTCTGCCACTTATTTGTGTATGGGTGATCTTTTCCAAGTAGTTAGGGTTCCACACATTTCCAGTACGCTTGGATGGCCATTTGTATGGTTGTATGGCTGCTCTAAGAGCAAGTGAAAGTTACCTACAAGTAGCTTGAATTACAAGGGGCCTTCCTGTAATTGTACCTGGCTTTCCTTTGAATGCCCAAACTCTTTGAACACTGCAACTTTGTATTATGAAACTTTGTACATATAGCATTTCTTTGAGTACTTACCACACTGAAAGATGGGAAAATTAGGTCACTCCAACAAGTTTCACATTTTAAAAGGTCTAAGGACACATAGTGCTCAGACTCAAAGAAGTGACCTCACAGATGGGTTTTGAAGAACTGTGTTGGTAAGTAACTTTCATTAATAGCATTGACTCATGGAAGTCCCTGTTCCAATATGTGCCTCAGTTTCCCTCTCTCACTTACCTCCCAGAATAATCTGGGCGGGTCAACAAAAGTTTTGTTTATGCTGGAAGCCTGTAGGTAAAGCCAAACGTGTAGATATTTTGGCTAGGAAGATCAGAATGCTAAAGCAGGCATCCCCAAACTTGGTCCTCCAGATGTTTTGGCACTACAATTCCCATCATCCCTGACCACTGGTCCTGTTAGCTAGGGATGATGGGAGTTGTAGTCCCAAAACATCTGGAGGGCCGAGTTTGGGGATGCCTGTGCTAAAGTCATGGATTCCCTAAATTCCAGAAAGATAGGAGAAAGGGGTGAGTGTGGGAGAAGGGTGGGCTAGGGGTCTCCTTCCCCAGGGCTATGTATGATATATAATGACTTTGTCTTTTGTCTTCTTTCCATGCTGTCTCTTTATATTGTTCTATTTTGGCGCAACACCCTCTGAAAATGTCATCCAATCAAAATGCACTATGAAAAATCCATCTGTCCATCCATGAACTGGTCTGTGTGTCCATGCTAATGAATATTTCTGAACTTCCCTGCCCTGATCCCTCTCCCATCACCAAAAATGAAATCACTGCCTTCTGCATTTCTCTGTTTGCTGGTTGGAACTCAACTTGCGGTATTAAAACACCCACCCTTCCCTGACCTTCTCTGATCCTCTCCATCTCAATGTTTGCATCTAGGATCCGGTTGGTTTGATTACTTTCTCAAGCCTAAGTGCCTTACATTTATCAAAAGCATCTTCTTGGCGCATTGCATGATCTTTTGAGCCAAAGATGCCTGCAGTTTACTGGGCAGCTTCCTCTTTTAGTCCCCCCACTTACCCCATATTGTATCACTTATTTTATTCAGATTCACATATGACTTCCAGTAACACCATAGCAGGGATGTGGTATATATGCTGGCTGTTTGCCATAATAAACATTGATTGATTGAGGGATATAGTATAATAATAATAATAATAATAATAATAATAATAATAATAATAATAAATAAAATTTTATTTATACCCCACCCTTCCCAGCCAAGACCGGGCTCAGGGCGGCTAACACCAATAAAATCACAACAAAACATACAAAACAATCAATTAAAATGCAGGTTAAAATACGATTTAAAGTTTAAAATGCAGCCCCATTTTTAAGTAGCCCACCAATCAAACCATAAAGGAATGAAACATCAGGGTTAAACTGAAACCAACCCAAAGGCCAATCGGAACAGCTCCGTCTTACAGGCCCTGCGGAAAGATGCCAAATCCTGCAGGGCCCTGGTCTCTTGTGACAGACCGTTCCACCAAGTCGGGGCCAGTACTGAGAAGGCCCTGGCCCTAGTTGAGGCCAACCTAGCATCTTTGTGGCTCGGGACCTCCAAAATGTTATTATTTGAGGACCTTAAGGTCCTACATGGGGCATACCAGGAGAGGCGGTCCCTTAGGTACGAGGGTCCTAGGCCGCATAGGGCTTTAAAGGTCAAAACCAGCACCTTAAACCTGACCCTGTACTCCACCGGGAGCCAGTGCAGCTGGTAGAGCACTGGATGAATGTGGTCCCGCGGCAAAGACCCCATAAGGAGCCTCGCCGCGGCGTTCTGCACCCGCTGGAGTTTCTGGGTCAGCTTCAAGGGCAGCCCCGCGTAGAGCGAGTTACAATAATCAAGTCTGGAGGTGACCGTCGCATGGATCACTGTGGCCAGATCAGGGCGAGAGAGGTAGGGGACCAACTGCCTAATACGGCGGAGATGGAAAAATGCCACCTTGGTGATGCCAATCTCTAAAGAGATGATTGCATTTAATCTAAGACTTGCATCAGTATGGATAGGCTTTCTAAAAGGATATGGAGGTAGATAGAAAGCTGTATCTGCAAGTTGCTGGGTTCTGACCCAGGGTCAGTGTCAGTTCCTGTCTGGGGGAAAACTTGGGATGGGATTTCAACATGCAAGTGCCTTACTTGATGACATACAATACCTGATGACAGTTTGCATGGCTGGAGCATCCACCACAGATGAAATACTACAGATGCTTTGCATATCATGTGGCATCACCTCCAGGCACATAGTTTTTTCACTGTGTGTGCAGTCAGATAGAATACTTAAAAATACCACTTGCCTTGTCAATAGCTATCTGAACAAGTACAGAAAAGCCCTGCACCCCCAGCTTCATTCTGCATGCACAGGCATGCCCATTCACTCAAAACTATTCACATTTAACCTTCCCTTAATGCATACAACTTTAGCTGAGTATCCACTTATCACCTAAACACAACACACACAAACACATTTCCTTACACGTGAACTGACCCTAAGGTCCTCTCAATGATATTAAGATTCTCCAAACACTTTCAGCCATGCACAGACAACCTCTACTTTGGTCAGTTGAAGTAGAACAATTCCTTAGAAGAAGTAAAATATCATTATAACTATGGAAATTAGCCTCAAGCCCATTTAGGAGTATTGAGAGGGATATTAACATCCCTTTTCCTGAGAGTCAGTTGTGGAGGGTGAGTCAAAGAGAAATCCTTAATTTTATTTCTCTGGGCCACTTCCAATATTACTTTTCTAACACACTCCGATACTCCTCTTAAGACTAGGGTAGACATTAGTTTTAAAAGATTCCATGTGCGTCCGTTTCACATATTTAACAAAATCTCAAGAGGAATCTGTTGAGAACACTTCTTCAAAATGAAACAGACATATATATAATAAATATAAATCAAATTGAAACAGACACACATCACAGACACAATGCATAGCTTGAAGCAGTGATGCCTCCTATACTGGTTGGCTGACTTGGTACAATGATCTAAATATTCAGTTGCTGAAAGGACATTGCTACTTAATTGACAGTTTGACTGAAGAAATCTTGGCCTGTAGTGAAGCTAAGTGATAAAGTGTTCAGAAGAAGGGAGGCAGAATGAATGGTACAGAATAGGAAATGGGCTGAAAGCAGGGAATCTGAAGGAAGGGTAGGTGAGCTAGGAAAAAGCAGCAACAGGAGTTGAAGCAAAAAAGAAAAGTAGGAGGCAGCATGTGTAAGATCAAGAGGCAGGTGCATGGTGTATGTTTGGGGCAGGAGAGTGCTAGGACTGTTAGCCAAAAGAGACAGGATGAATAAAAAGTGTGGGGCAAAGTAGAGTGGACTGAAAAAATGCCAATAAAATTTGTAGGTGGAGACATGGAACTGAAGAAAGTAGGATACAAGAAGAAAGCTGAGCTAGGGCTGTGGATTTTGTCTGAAAGGAAATGGGCAGGCAAGAGAGGTTTGGAGGACTAGAGACCATGGAACCGGGGGGTGGGGGGTGGGCATGTTTCTAGATCTAGTCTGACACAGGTTTCTACCAGTTAAATAGTTTACTTTCACTGCATCATTGTGTCCTGGAATAAGATTCAAAAGGCAAGGGGCAGAGCTGAAATATATACAGTATATTGGTTTAAACAAAAGAGCTAAATGTTTTGGCTGAAAGATTGTACACTTAAGATATTGACCTTAGAATAGGCTTAAAAAGTAATGTAGGAAGTGAATTTTGGAATACAGGTGGTTAATAGGAAAGAGAGAATGGTGTGTGGCACCATTCCTAGTGGTCTGTGTGGGCATATATTTCCGACTGGAAATGGGAGTGGGTCCCTTGCCTGTCTCTCTTTCCCTCTGCATGAATATCATTCTTTGTTTGTCCTGCATGATCTGAGCATGGCAGTTTTAACAAACTGGTTTCACCCCATTGTATGTGCCACAGAGCCACCTCCACTACTGCCATCATGCATGTCCACTAAAATCCCAGTTAGAGGAACAGCCTTTTTGGAGGGTTGGAGAAGGATGGGCTTATAGCTTCTGGGAACACACCTGCAAACACATCCATACAAAGAGTGAAGATGCAGCAATTAGGTTATTTTCGGAAGAGAAAATAAATCCTATTACATGGATATATTTGGCTGCAAGAACCACACTGTATGTCCACTGTGTTATCACACACTTATAATGTCCACTGTGTAACTGCATGGCAATTCCTCAGTCTTTGTTTTATAATTATAGAGCAAGGCATGTAGCAAGCCAATACATGTTGAGTGGTCACACCAGTCTTTTGGCATGTGTATTGCCTGAGTCTTTTTTGTGCAGTTTTCTTTGGAGTTTGTGTATGAGGGGCGCTGTAGCACGGGTACTTTCATGAGTCTTGAGGGAGATGTTGGTGCAACTACATTCATTCCTGTGATGTATGTTGCATAGATATCCCTACACACTCAATCCGCCAGATCACTTGCACTATGGTAAAGCTACATGGTAATTCTCTTTGGAACCGTTATAGCCAACCAGGTTGTCCCTTTATACCAGTGTTCTCATTGCTTGAACATGCAATTCTGGTTCCAGTGAGAAGTGTGGTTCCATTGGGTTCAATATCGAAACCCAGGAATGGTCCATGGTGCATAGATTACTAAAGCACTTAACCGTCCATCCTGGGGCTAAAATATAGGTTCCTGTTCAAGGGCTTTTGCCCAGGGATAAACCTCATGTGTTTCTTATATGCATTAAATATAAGTTGGCATTTTGTATCTAAGTTTATCTTTTTCTGTGCTAGGCCCTTCTCCCAACCTTTACTGGAACTCTTTTTTAGAAAGTGTCTGAAGGTCTCAGTGGTAGTTACTAGAGATACACAAACACATAGAACACTTTGCAACTAAGAAGTACATTGTCACACTTCAGTGTATTCATTTTATCCCAGAAGCTTATATGCCATTTCCTCTGAAGGAGACAGATAAAAATGCATCTTGGTGAACCCAACAGGAGAATGTTTTTCCTATCTTGCCAGAATCACAGATTCTTCTTTTAGCTACAAATTTGTTGAACTAAGCTCTTCCTTCAGGGCTTGGGGTGTGGCCCAACACCTGTTGGGTGCACAGGACAGATGCATTTTCCATCAAGAATGATATGATTGCAAGTCTCCAGACATTTCTCAACTCTCCTCTTCCTCACTGGCACTTGTCTTGCTTTCTCCTCTCTCCAGATTTGTGTGCACAGAACATGTGTGATGTGAGGCCACACAATAATGTTCTGCCTGCTTGTGTCAAAAAATATCAGTGCATTTGGTTGTGGGTATATTTTTTAAAAAATGTAATCATGTGCTAATGAATTATCACTGATTTTCCAAAATGGATGATTTTCCAAGTAGAGGGGTGGCCTTATTATCATGCTAATTTTCTTCATGTGTGTGATCCCTCTCCCTTTCTTTGCTATTCAGTGATCCTTACTAACCACTGCAGAGTTGGTTTGCATTTGTTTTCTTACCAACCCCCTGAGTCTGTGGTCACCACATCCCCACCCTGATCCAGCTAATGCCACTTTCCCTTCATCTCCCCAGAACAACTTCATCAACCTGAGTTTCCTTAGGCTGTTTCGAGCTGCCCGTCTCATTAAGCTGCTCCGACAAGGCTACACCATCCGCATCCTGCTCTGGACCTTTGTCCAGTCCTTTAAGGTAATAACAAAGGGCTTTAGGATTGAGCTACTAACTTGGTTTCCTTGAGATTTGAAGTTGTGGGTGGTTGAGAAAGAAAGGGAGGGAAGTAGAAGGAGTGCAGAAAGTTTAGGAGATTATAGCTAGAGACATCCAACCTCATCCACCTACCTGTTTATCTCTCTGTTCATTCACCATCTCATAAGAGGTTGGCCTCTTATGCACTTTGAATCATGAATACTTTCTTTCATGTTGTTGAAGCTGAATTATGTTTCATAAGTAGCTTTCCATTAACTCACCCTTTTACATGGGTAAGTAATCACTGCAGGATTTCTGTAGTCAGGATGGGATGTGGCAGAGATTGGAGGAATCAGTGATAGAGTCTACAACAGCCTTCTTCAACATGGTGCCCTCCAGTTGACTCCCATCCTCCTTCATTCCTGACTATTGACCATACTGACTGAGGCTGATGGTAGTTGTAGGGGAGCAGGATGGGGAAGATTGGCCTACAAGCAGTCTCTTTCATTGATTCAGTGACAGCAATCAGTTTGTAAGAAGAAGGGAGCCGTATTCCCAGTTAAACAACTGTGATACACACACACAAAATGTAAAATTTAGAAAAAAATAATGTATGCTCATGTTTTCCCCTCATTAGGCCCTTCCATATGTGTGTCTGCTGATTGCAATGCTCTTCTTCATTTATGCGATTATTGGAATGCAGGTAAGTGCCAGTAAGCTACTATCCCATGCTGGGTTTCACCATGAATGCTGCAATGCCTCTAGTGCTTAACTTCGGGACAATAACATACTGCTGTTTTTGTGGATCTTTTGTATTTCAAGGCTTTTTCTTCATTTTGTTTTTATTTGTTTGTCTTCTTAGGTCTTTGGTAACATTAGCATTGAGATTGATGAAGATTTGTCTGAAGATGACAAACCTGCCATCACCGAGCACAACAATTTCCGCACATTCTTTCAAGCCCTAATGCTTCTCTTTAGGTGAGGCCCAGACCTTATGCATGCGCAGGAAGCCCACTTCATCTAGCCAAGGCCCTGCCCAATGCAAAAGATGTACAGTCTCCTAGATGCAGGGCAGTAGCTGTACCTAAAACAAACTGAGTATATTTCAGTAATGGATCAGAGATTGCACTATACAATACTTCTTTTGCTCATCCAAAAAGTGACTGAATCAACAGACTAAATGAAAAATCCCTGTATTAACAAGCTTCTACATCACAGTCAATGGATTTTTCTGTAACTACCACCCATGTGTTCTGGGGGTAGCTATAATTCTATTGTGAGACCCCAAAAGCTTATGGACCTTTATTGGTTGTTATGGACCTTTATTGATATGGAGATGCTGCCATCCCAGCTGTGATGGATCCCCAATGCTCACTGTCTTTTTCTCTTCTCCCTTTCTTAGAAGTGCTACAGGTGAGGCCTGGCATGAGATCATGCTCTCCTGTCTGAGTGGAAAGCTCTGTGATGAGAAAGCAGACCTCAAAGGCCGGGAGTGTGGCAATGAATTTGCATACTTCTATTTTGTTTCCTTCATCTTCTTGTGCTCTTTTCTGGTGAGTCAAAATTCATAAAGGGGAGCAAGGGTGGGGAGGCAACATAGGACTGTGATACACAGTTTGATAGAACCAGGATGCCAGCAGAGCACCTTTCTAAGATGACAGTTTCATTATGCAGTAGTAAACACTTGTTGTGGGGATTAGGACATCTTTCCTCAACATGATGCTGGTGTTACAGGGCTGTTTGTTTTTAGAGACAATGTTTTTCATTATTATCAACCGTACAGTAACAGAATTAGCAAAGGGGATGAATGGGGAAGGTGGGTAAATAGGTATTGTGTGCTTTTAGTGTGTTAGATTGGCACGCACATATTTTTAAGTGACATGAGTGTCAGTCAGGGAAGGCATTCCTAATAGCATTATAGACATTTGGGTGTTTTACCAGAGGACAATCGCTTTTTTCTAGCATTCAAATATTAATCACTTGGAGAATGCAACTTTCCCTCCAGTGAGCACTTCTGTGGTTGTGCAACTATCATATACTTTTATTAGCTAGTACCTGCACAATCCCTGTTGATGAACAATACACTTCTCCCCACACAGCCTTGTACCATGTGAGAGTTTGATTTTTTTAATTATTAGTATTTTTATTGACATTTCTTGTAAAAGTGCAGTCAATTGAAAGCGTCATATGTACATTGCCCTGTTATTTATAATTCTAGAACATAATGAACATTGCCCATTTTTTCATTATTTTGTTTGATTGGTTTACATGTGTTCTGTTAAAATAAGTTAGTCATTGTTACGATAGACCATACCTTCTCTATCCACTCTAATAAAGATAGTGTATTCCGCTTTTCCAATTCTTGGCAATTGTTATTTTTGTTGCTATTAATAAATCAACTACCACCTCCAAGTCATTTTATGTAATTAGATTTTTTTAAAATCCTAAAAATACAGTCCTAAGATAATGAGGCATAAGATAACCTACCATTTCCATGGTAGTATTAAGGATTGTATTCAAAATAGATTGGATAATAGGACACGCACCAAAAATATGTATAAAGTCTGCTTTTCTTTCCCCACATCTCCAACAGTTTGTCCTCACCAGTATTCTATATCAAATTCAACTTATAAGGGGCACAGTCCCATTGATACTGATTTTTATAATAATTTTACTTTAAATCAGCTGACAACAGTTGAAGACTATGAGCTCATATTTCTTTCCATTTATATGTATTTATTTCATACCCATATGCTTTCCCATTTTTTTCATAAAATTACTGGTTGTTTGTTCTGTATCTTGAATCAGATCATAAAATTTACCTATATTCCCCTTCTCTCTGCATTTGTAAAAATAGCTTTTCAAATGGTTTTTAAGTGTGTGTGTTTTGCTGCTGTAGATACTGAGCAATTCCAGCAGGAACACTCAAGTATCTTTATCTGTCTCCCAGGAATATAGGCACCCTAGGCAGTTGCTTAGTTTGCCTCTATGGTTGGTCAGTCCTGATTGGTGAAGGAGGAGCTTGGAGAATGGTTCCAAAATTGGTCACTTCTGCTCTCTCACCAATCGGTGGTACTAGTGGGAGAGGATACCTGAAGCTCTGAAGAAATAAAACCCAGTGTGGTATTTCCACTCGAATAAAGAGCTGCTGTATTTTGTAGCTAACAAGTAGTACCAGTAACAAGTAGTACTTGCAGTATGGAGTCTTCCAGTTCAGGATTTTAGTCAGCTAGCCAAGAGCTCTTCGAGGATACCCCATTCATTTTCCCCTCCCCTCTGATTTTCTATGTTGTTTTTCCTCCCACCATCAGGCAACATTCCATGGCTACTGAGCAAGCTTAGTCCTCATTGAACTGTTGATTCCTCTGCAACACACACTGAGGGCTATGCTTGCTCAGGAATGCTAGCTGGTGATTGTTGCAGGCCTGGGGGAGAACACAAAAATGGGAAATTATGGTTAAAAAAAGAAGCTTTTTTGTCCTTCTGCAAACCTTGGGTTTTCCGTCACATCTGCTTGTGTGTGTATTCATAAGCCAATATTCAGAGAATGGTGATTGCAACCACAGGAGGTGGCTTGAGGTAGGCAACAGCCTTTGCTTTGTGGCAAATTGTATGTATATGTAAGAGAGAATGTCAGCAGGTAAATGGTAAGTTGTATTGTTCTACTCACAGGTATGCTCATTTCAAGTTTTAAAATGTTAAAATGTTACTTTTGTGCCTGCATATCTGCATATATAATTTTGTTCATGTTACCGTTGCTAATATGCAATGGGGGGGAGAGGGAGAGAGAGAGAGAGAGAGAGAGAGAGAGAGAGAGAGAGAGAGAGAGAGAGGCGAATGGGGTGTGCCACTATTTGCTATGTTGGTCCCTCTCTCTAGTTACTTGAGGTCACATAGACTCTGGGCCTAAGCCTTGGTTTGCAGCAAGATGATAATAATCTCAGCATTATTGAGCATTTCACCAGTTACTTAACATGTCTGTATCCATCTGTGTGCCTTCTTGATATTGCAGATGTTGAACCTTTTTGTGGCTGTTATCATGGACAACTTTGAGTATCTGACACGTGATTCTTCCATTTTGGGGCCCCACCATCTGGACGAGTATGTGCGTGTGTGGGCTGAGTATGATCCTGCTGCCTGGTAAGGACATGCCTACCTGGCCGTTCCCAATACTGTACTCATAGCCATTGCCCCACACCAAGCAAAAGCTTGGGAAAGTGGATCAAATTGATCCATGCTTGGGGAAAACTCTCCTTAGTAAGGAAAACAGGGGCAGGGGATAGAGAAGAAGTAGGCCTTAGAAGCTGGGCAGGGAGGCTACAGCTTAAGATTCCTGGGTTCTGATTCCAACTCTATTAGGAAAGAGATTTAGCAATGTGAAAGCTAAGACACCTATGCTCTCTACATTACTTTCACACAAGAAGTGCATTGGCTGGTAGGAGCATCGACTCCTGCATTTTTGTTCATCTCAGGAAGGGAAACAATATTTAGGACTACAAAAGAAAAATAGTCTTATGCTTGTTCTACTCTAACAGAGCGAAGATATTATGTCATATTGGTAGATACAGTCCTTATCTGTAATGATGTGAGAGAAGGGCAGAAGCCTAATCTAGGCAGAGATTGGAGCCACTGCCCCTGTTTGCATGCAGCTCCATTGTGAGTCACCCACCTTAGCTGAGTTCCAGTCAGTGTGGATCTGTGGCCACTGCCACTCTGCCATTCCCATTCCTGTTGGCTAATTTCTGTGGGTCTCACTAGGAACAAGAGATTGCAAGAAACAGGGGGGTTTATCTCTGATTAACATTTCCTCTTTTAATTTTAGGTTTTTGCAGCCGGACTCTGTCAACTCCACACACACACACACCCTTACATTATCCCATAAGTCCCATAAGGGCATGATGTATGGCCCCTTGTGCCCAGGGATACCTGTTGCCATTTCCCTATTCTACCTAGTGGGCTATGTAGCCCCTACTGTAGGAAAACTGAGTAACATCACTAGTGTCACTTGAGCCAGACATGTGTATCTTCAGTGTATCTGAAGAAGTGTGCATGCACACGAAAGCTTATACCCAGAACAAGCTTAGTTGGTCTCTAAGGTGCTACTGGACAATTTGTTAATTTTTTTATTTATTGAGCCAGACAGTTATCTCAGTGAAGCCCCTGGTGGCGGCAGCTATGCTCCATGTTTTGTGTCATGTTAGTAATATGTGAGCTAAAGAAGGGTTATTGTGGTACTGACTTGGAAGCCGTCACAGAACCTACCAGTGTTACATATTGTTCAGCCATCAAAAGAAATGTGCTCAATAGCTCTGTTAGTTATAAATGACAGACTTCTCAAATGTTGGCCTGTAGAGAGGTATATGTGTGTTTGTTTGTGTTTGTGTATGTGTATGTATGTGAGACAGACAGAGAGAGCATGTGTATGTGTGTGCCTGCTAGGGCCTGGCCTACCATTCTGGTGTGTAACTATTCTTGTAATTTTTTATGGTTTGCTGGGGAGGAGGCCAAGCACTCTGCTGCTGCAAGCAGGCACAGTCAGCAGAGTTGTGATAATTGGCACCTAACAGAAGGTCCACCCAGCGTTATCTTGGTATCGTTTGTCAACCCTGTGCCCTGTTGAGAATGAATGCCCGTTGTGTCCAGGTTTAATGTGTTTGTTTACGCTGCCAGCCCTAACTGGCAAACCCTGCCAAGCCCAGCTGAGGGAGTGTTCATCAGGGAGCCTGTGCCATGCAGGGGCAGGAAAACCAGGTCTGCCCCCGCCTGAGCACTGGTTTCTATGCATTTATTAATAAGGAAGAAAAATGTTGGAATGGGACGCCCAGGGCTCCTAGAGTCCATGGCACAATGACTGGTTTTAAAGCGTCCATTGTCAGTTACAGAAAGGCAGCAATGCCTAATGGAAGAAATACCCAAGTTGGGACCTCAGCTCACACTTGACACATGATCTTTGATAAATCTCACCATGCTGCATAGTTGTGTGTCATTCCCCTATCTTCCTATCACCCTATATATTAATGAAAATGGTACTGGCTCATCTTCCTTCCCAGTACTGATGGAGAACCCAATAGAGCTGCAGCAAAACCTGGGCTGCACAGCTCTGAGAGGCCCCTTTCCTCCTGCTGCCACCAATGGGAATGTACAGTTTCTCCATAAGCCCTGTGGGGGGTGGTATGGCTGGACTGAAGGTCTCTAGCCAGCAGTCCTGCTATGTTCTGTGTGTTCATGACAGTGTATGTGTTTCTCTTGCCCTGTAGCGTCTGCACTAACCCCCGTGTATTCTTCTTGCAGTGGCCGAATTCATTATAAGGATATGTACAGTTTATTACGTGTAATATCTCCCCCCCTGGGCTTAGGCAAGAAATGCCCTCATAGGGTTGCTTGCAAGGTTTGACTTACACTAAAACCTGCTAGCATCAACGGAATGAATGTTGCTTATGATTTCTTTAATATATATATTTCATATATATATATCTATATATATCTGTACACATACCTATCTATATATATTGCACTTTCAAGAGTAATTTAATGTAATTAGCCAACAGAATGCGTGAAATGATGCTGCCACCCAGACCAGTAACGCATGGAGCATACCGGTTACCTTGAACCATCTCTGCTTGCTGTTAGCTGGAGCTAGGCCTGGAGGGTTCTATGAGTCTCTCTCTCTCTACTCACCTCCACCACTCTCTGCACATTAATACTTCATTTGGGGAGGACAGAGACTCCATTGACACCTCTGCCATTTCCCCCCCTCCCCTCCCTACTTCTTTCCACCCCCCTTTCCCTCCACCTTCTCTTCCTGCACTCTGCCCTCCTCCCACATTGGCAAAGAGGGGCTTTCTCATCTCAATCTGTCTTTCTCTTTCTCTCCTTCTTTCTGTGGATCTTCATTACTAAGAGGACCTGACTCTGCACTCCTTGGCCCTATAAGCCCATGGAGGATTGTGGTCTGCATTTATAACCTGAGGCTGAGTAAACTAGATGGAGGCACATGCTTAAGTTAAACCTCTCCCTCTTGCAATGGGAACGCCAGCTCTGTAAGTACGGAGCTTGCACTTAAGCATTTTGCTGGATCACAGCCACAGTTTGAGGAGCCATCTTTCTACTCCCAGCCGTCCATGAAGATCAAGCATATTTGAACTCTTGGCTGACAAGCAGCACAGTAATCTTTACATTTTTATCTTCCATTTTTTTCTTTTCCAATTGATTTCCAATATTTTTCTCTTCTTTGCATCTCTCTCTCTTTTCTATTTTTCTGTGTATTTTTTCCTTTTTTAATTATTATTAATTTTTTTTGGTTGTTTTTATTTTTATTTTTTAATTTTTTGCTCCCAGGGGCCGGATGACTTTCATGGACATGTATGAGATGCTGAGACACATGTCTCCACCCCTGGGGCTAGGGAAGAAATGCCCTGCCCGTGTTGCTTATAAGGTAGAATAATTTTTAAGAAATAAACAAGGCATATTTCAAGTTAGCTTCATTTTTAATTATTTTTTTTCAACAACAAAAATACGAAAGCTATAATTTTTGTACATTTCTTCCCCCTTCTCAATACAATTTCTTGAGCAGTAACAGTGTGTCCGTTCAGTACCGTTAGCGTTTCATGTTTCAGAGACTCCATTATGGCCAATAAATGTTGGGTGGGTAAGAAACAACTCCAAGGTGCATGATCCTACTCAAAACCCTCCATCAAAGTGCCACCACCCTGTCCTCCTGCATCTAGCAGAAGAGACATTGCTTTTAAAATGTTTCACCTCCCATTCCCTTTGCCACCCCCCTCCAACAATTTAAACAGCTGTGATTGCTCTGAAACTATCCAGCCAATACAGATACCCCAAATGAACTGGGAAGAACAAAGCCGGAAGGGGAAGAGAGACCAAATATCCAAAACACATTTAATGGCGCTATGAGTACTTTTGATCAGGCCAGTGTGTCCGCTTCTAGTGTGGGGTGTCAAAATGATATTAGTCACCATTACTTGCATTCTCCAGAAAGAACTGGTGTCATTGGATTGAAATATTTTCTAAATACAGTAAATAAAATGCATGGCCTTGTGCATCTATTCATCAGTTTTCCTCTACCTGGGCAACCTTTTGCTTTGACCCATAACACTGTAGTGGAGCTCCTGAATCTCTGTTAAAATCCAGTTAACCACATGGCAGGGGTCGGTTGCAGCATAGTACATATGACATGTTGATGAGCTTTTCGGTGTCAATATACGGAACACTGTAGAGAAAATTAATGTTATACCCATTAGTTGAAAGCATATGATGCACTTGAACTGCCCAAAATCCCCCCAATGAGATGAAGTTTCTGTGGTTCCCAACTTTCTTGAATGCACCTCACATGTTCAGCAGTATCCAGGACCCAAAATCCCCTGGTGTCTTTCACGGCATGAACAGAGCTCTCCCAGGAATTCCTGATCAACCTCCTGTCAGTGATGAGGTAATTTGCAGGGATTAGTTAATTTTCTTGTATCTGGGTTTAGATTATCTGGATAAATTCCAGATAAATTTCACAATATTTCAAAACAGCAGGAAATTAAATGTAAACAAGATAGTAAGAAAGTCACTGTCCTCACAATTTGTTCCTCTGTCAAGTGAACACTGAGGGTCAAAGTAGATGTGACTATTCATGCATGTTCTCTGTTATGCTCGCTTTAAAAAATATAAGCAACTAATGCAGAGGGAGGAGCTGGATCAAAACCATGAGGGACACTTTAAGCCTTTGCCCCTGCTATGGTCCAGATCAGAATCTCCCCATCCCATTGCCCCCTTCCCCAGTCTGCAATCCTAAACCAACTTGGGGGCCCTCCATACTGCTATTTCTGGTTAAAAAAACAACAACAACAAAAACCCAAGTATATCAGAGTTAATTTACAGCTGCAGCATTGAATGACTGGAGAAAATATTCGCTGGCAGTGAGTACCTGAGCTTCTTGGTGCCTTGTTTGTTCTCCTGTTTTGTTGTCTCTTAGACAGCTGAGGTTCCTGGTAAGTGCTGTAAGGACTGGAACCCGTGCCTGAACAAGAGGGGTTCCGGCTCAGTCTTGTACGCTCTTACATCAGCTTCTGTCTGTGTCAAGAAACATAAAAGCCCAGGAACATTTGTGCAGCAAATGGTATAATCCCTTAAGGAGCTCCATTGGGAGTTCCCAGGGCTTTTTTTTCCAGCCAGAACTCAGTTCCAGCACCTCTCTTTTGGGCTCCATTGCCATTCTAAGAGAACGAGGGAGGTGTTCATGGTGAGTTCTGGCACCTCTTTTTAAGAAGAATAGCACTGTGAGTCCCAAGGACAAAGGCAGTGCCCCCATCTATCCCCACCCCCCTGCATCCTGGAGATATTGGATAGTGTGAAGGGACCAGAATGCATGTGTGGTTTCCTGCACATGATGAGAGCCTATGCAATGAACTGAATGATAAGACAAAGTCACCTTCAGTTTCAGTGAGGGAGATAAAGCCATGGAAAAGTGATAGGTCACCAAGGAAGGTGAGGACAATGCAATTTACCCCATGGTCCTCTTTGCCACCCCTCCCAAGGATATGGGTTCCTAGTTGCCCCTGAGTGTCCTCCCAGGCATTGTGGAGCCTGTTCTGCACCTTGGTACACAAGTGGCCATTAGGAAATTTGGGGTGAGGTGGCATCAGTATGCTGATGCTACCCAGCTCTGCTCTGTAACATCAGGAGAGACTGTGCAAACTATAGATTGGTACCTGGTCTAGTGGCTGGATAAGAGCCAGTAAACCAGCTCTGAATCCTAGCAAGACAAAGGTGCTGTAGTGAGTGTTTCCCAAGTTCAGATAATTGGTCAGTTGCCTGTTTTGGATCGGGTCATACTCCCCCCCCCCAAAAAAAGCAGGTTTATAGCCTGGGGGTACTCCTGGATCCATCTTTGTCATTAGAGGCCCAGGTGATCTCAGTGGCTAGGAATGCCTTCTACCAGCTTCAACTTGTAAGACAGCTACAGCCATTTCTGGATCAGAATACCCTGACCTCCAGGCTGGATTACTTACTTCAGTGTACTTGCCTTTGGGGTTGGTCCAGAAGCTGCAGCTGTTGCAAAATCTGGTGCTTAGCTACCAGGCTAAGTTAATGGTGCTGGTTTTGCTGTATAAATATGTATACAGCATGGGACCAGGATACCCAAAAGATTGTCTGACACCTTAGATACCTAATCAATCATTGTGCTTTGCAGGCGAGGGCCTCCTCAGAAGGTCCATCCTGTACAATGTCAGAATTGGGTCCTACCATTTGGAATTCCCTTTCCTTGAATAGTAGATAGGTGCCCTCGTCATTGTCTTTTCAGCACCTAATGAAGATCTTCCTCTTTCATCAGGCCTTTTAAGATGAGATCTTTCCCAGTCTGCATCTGTACTTGAATTGTTTTAAAGATGGTTTTATTATTTTATCCCTTGTGGTTCGCTGCCTTGGGCTTCTTTGAAAGGAAGGGCAGGGTATAAATTTAATTAATAAATAATAAATAAAATAAATAACATCACATCTAGTTTGGTGCTGATAATGATTTATAAAGCTCGTTCTGAGCATTTGATTCAGTATTTAACCAATATGCACTTAGAGTGCTCACTTGCTTTGCATTTTTTTCATAATTGAAGTTTTTCTGTTGTATGTATCCTAGAGAACACTTTTGATCTACACCACTCTCCGTAACCATGGGGTAGGCATGGCACTTGGTGCTGCATTCATATGGCAGCAGCTGATAATACAATTTAGTACTAAAGCATAAATTTAGGAAACAATACTGAATAATGAAAAGGTGTAAAGTTGCATAGGATTTTGAATGATGGTCCTTTTTCAGTACACTAGGCTATGCTACCCATGTTAAGCCTGCTCAGTCACCAACCTGCCATTTGAGCTTGTGGGAATCATTGTCCGGATTAGAACACATGGCACATGACTTGCAGGTGTTCGTGTGCTTGACACTTGAAAAACCATCTATCTGGAAATGAATTGAAACTGTTATAATTGGGCTTGTATTATGAGGGTCTTCGCAGTTTTATTATGGTTTAAATGCCAGTTTACTAGTTCAGACTTTTGTGCAAGACAGACAGTATTCACCTTCAGGTGCCAGTTAACTAGAGCCTAGACGTGTAGGACTATACTCATTACCTCTTACACATGTACAGGCTAGCAACAGAACACATGTCCAGGTAGAGCTCCTTCTGGGTAAAAGTTAGACTCAAGTCTTGGGCTCCATCCACCAACTTGCCTATGGGTTGCAGTTCATTCTGCAGTTAGGATTGCTCTCTCATGCCCTTCCAGCTGCCCATAAAAGAATAAGGGAGGTGGGGAAGTTCTTGTAGTTGTTCTAATGGCTCTTTTGATCTCTTTGCATAACTTAAAACAGACACCCATGCCTTTTCAGTGCTTCTGCAACTTCCTACAAAAGAACACAACCTAAGGGGAAGTAGTTCACTACTCTTAACCAGAGACGAATTAACAGCAACTAACCTTTTTCTCTGCCCCCTTCTCTCTGCTGCTCCATGCCTCCTTCTCTGTCAATGCAGTTCTAACCTATCAGAAGCTTTTCCCTTCTGCTCCTCCATAACTTCATACTCTAACCATAAACCTTTTATACATCTCAGCAGCTGATCATCAAGCTACATCTTCTTTCTCCTTTTCTTCCCTAAGTCTACCACTCATACCCAGAGCTTCCCCTCTCACATTTTCTATGTTATGTGTGTGATATATCTTTCACCCTTCTGAACCATTGGGTTTCTATTGCTGGTTCATGGCACAGCTATTGAAAAGCTCACTCTCACTTGAAAGGGTCATTGGATTCTGCAGGTTTAGTGGGGGGAGAAGAGGGAAGATATAAAACTGCCGGTTTTATCAGTAGTAAAGGTTTCAGTGCAGTCTGATGCCACAGAAACCATGTAGTGAACATGCCACTATATGATGAGAAATGTAGGAAGATTTGGGGAGAGGGTACTCACATCCACCCAAGCAAGAGCAATAAGTAAAGATGAATGTTTGAAAGGGCCACGGTGAGTAGGAGGCAGTAACTGAAATAGGTTTTTCAGATGAAAGATTATACTACTGTATCTTGATGGCAGACAGCAACTAATACTTCCTTCAGACTATAATATCAGACCAGTCGTTGCACTGAAACATACGTAAAATGATCAGAGTGCTGGGAGAGACGAGGTCAGTTTGCTCACATTGCTCTGCCAATGGAAGAACCTCGTGGGAGGGGTGAATTGCACAGCTATGCAAGTGCCACCACACCTTTCCGATCTCTGATGCTTGTGTGGTTCTTCACATGTAATTCTACCCCTCCCACATGGTTCCTGCATTTTTAGGTTACCAAAGTGGAAGCCATAAGAGAAGTGTGATCAGTCTCCAACTGCATCTTGCTACTGAAGTAAACATTACAGCTCTTTCAACCTCTTGGTAGGTCCTTTTTGTGATATGTTTTAATTTGGGTTTAGGAGCAGGGGAAGGGTGTTATTCTTCTTTTGGAATGGTCATAATCTTACTCAGTGAAAAAACATGAATTTCTCAGCCAGTTTGACTGTATCTTATGAGTTGAACATGCTTAATAGAGACAATATGTATAAATGAAAAATTACTTTTAAAGCAGTAAGTCTGATGGAGAATATTGCATGCAGACTAAACTTGAAGAAGTAACAATAATCACTCTGACGTTTTGATACTACTGTGACTACTACAGTAGTCTTGAGGAGGATGTGATTTTTTTGAGAAGCAGAGAGAGGTGTAATGGGCAAGAGGAGAAAGAGAATTCCATTCATTGGGGGAAGCAAATGAGAAGAATCAAAGACAAGACATAGCCAAGGCTATTTGTGACTTAAAACAAAATAAGATAATTATCCAGAGCATTATGACATATAAAGAAGTTAAATAAGGATGGACAAGACTGTGAAGAGTTTTGAAGAGCTGAGAAGTTAAAGCATCAACTGAAAGACGTGTAAATTTTGGTGAGGTTAAAATATAACACCTGCCTGAATTAGAAAAAGGACATTTGAGAATGAGAGAGGACAGTAAAAAATAACACTTGAGACAATGAAATTAGGAATGACAAGTATATTATTTGTCAGATGAAGAAACAGAAGGTTTACAGGACAAGACAACAAATTCTATATACTGTAGTGTATTTTAAGTTGTCTCTGGGTGTTCCAACCAGAAATAGCAAAAAGGCAGAAACAGAAAGATAAACTTGAATGTCGTTTGCATAAAGATGATCATTGAAATCAAACTGTTCTGTCAGAGATACAAAATTCCAAAGCCAGGTCTGCATATTGAACCAATTAAAACTTTGTGAGCTGGACATTTCAACAAGGATTGTTCCATCTTGATGTATCAAAGCAGACACTAAAATCAATGTGATCTTCTCATTCTTCTCAGCCTCCTAGTAAGTAGAAACATCTAGATCAAGAAATGTTAACCAAAATTTTATTAGATTTCATAAACTGTGCCAAAAGCTATGACAATTACAAAGTCACAAAAATATATATAATTACATTTAAAAACAATACGATCAAATACAGAATCAAGGACCAAAAATTATTGAGTTCATCTTACAATGAAGTATTCGCTTCAGCTATATATTCAGCTATGTTTCACGCACAAAAATCTGTCTGATCTTTGCAGGACAGGCAAAATCTGGATATGATGTCAGGCTCTCATCTGTCCAGTGACTTTAAGTTTGTCTTTAAAGTTCAGCTTTCTTAAAAGTGAGCCAAGCAGTTCATTCCTGCAGTTTATTCATCACATTATAATATAGCAGACAAAATAACTCTAAAGTTTCAGTGCAGTAGAGATGTGACCACACTGTCTGCCTACAGGAAGTTGGAGAAACACTCTACACGCAAACAATTTGTCATTCATCCGTACACACTGCCCAGGCTTGCGCCCCAGGGATGTCACTTCAGTGCTGCTAACGCAGAGTTTGACTTCACCCCTGGATATGCGCTGCATTGACTTGCGAGACTGATGGATGCCAACATGGAGAATGCTCTCATCCTGCACAGATGCAGGGAGGATATGTTGTCTGTAAACACAAATATCTTCTTCCATAAGTTGGAGTGACTGCTGTGCCAACGACACATAGAATCCTGAACATCTCCGATATTATTAAAAAACAAAAACGTGCTGAACATGATAAATATGCAGATCATAGATTTTTAGCTACCGGTAATTAAGTTCATCCATTGTAACAGGAACAAAGATAATGCAGGTATGTACCTTTCACACTGATTTCTTTCTGTCACTTTTTGAGTGGCAGAACCATTAGCATGCAATTTCCATGTAATTCAAGATTCACACCCACTTTTAGTATAAATTGTCTTGCTTTGTTAATTATGGGCATGTGAATAGGCTCCATGAGGAGACCCTGATTTATAAACCAGTGCCTCTGTGTAATCTCCAAAAGGGTGCAAGTCTGCCAGCAACTCCATAAGGATTTGTATGTTGACTTTCGTTGAACCATGACTGTTTCTGAGATTTGGGCTAAAAGTGAAGCTGAATTGCTGCAGCCAGCATTGCTTTGTCACATTCATACTGGTTCTTAACAACTACCCCAGTTCTTAATGATTGGTTCAAAAACTGATGCTAATATTTTGACCCCAAACATGGAGGTTGCAAAAATGCTTTTTAGTTTGATTTTGTCTCATGTTGATCTCAGCACACCTACGATGTGGATCAGACAATTAAATATTCACATGAAAGCTGTTGGAAAACGTATTTGCCAGTCACTTGTCAATTAGCTGGCTTGAACAAGTGAAGAATCTCCATGGTAGTTGCTCCTCAGGAAAATAAATTATCCAGTCACTGCTTTGCACTACCAGACTACTTTGCCAGCCTATATTTGAATAGAAAATCAGGTCCTCAATCTTCCTACAGTTTGATTAAAAGGAAGAAGAGGCCAAATGGCTTGGCAGGCTGCCTATTTATCTTGGCACTGAGCGCAGGGTCAAGTGCCACTATTGGGCAGTTGTTCCCATGCCCAGGGGAACACCCACAAGGCCCTGACGCCATTGGTCAATTTGGCAGCAGAGAACAATCCGGCCTGCCATATGCCAGTTCACAAGAGCTGCTTGGGGCCTGCCTGCAAAGCCGCCCATCCCAGAAGGGCAAACGGAAATATGCAAATCTCCATATATATTTTTGCTGTACTAACCTGCCATTGATTATTGCTTTGAATTTGAAGAAATTAGAACATACACGCTTTAAAAAAAAAAAAAACCTGCCCAAACTTTTAAAGAAAGTTCTCATCTATAGGACCACTATAAGCAGAACTGCAACCTGATATTGTTACTGTTGAAATTCCAAATTCTGTTCCTCTATCATTGGTGGGAACCCAATTGTTCTCTTTCCACTCATCTTTTTGTCACAGCTCTTGAATTCTTGGATACTTAAATGCACTCTCAGTATTGTCTCTCAGCTCCATTCGCTCAGTTCCTGCAGCCAAAGAGGCAGAGGAGTTCGTAGGCTGATAACACCACATAACAATTTTTGACAAAAGTCATGCCTCTGAGATAAAAGTAGCCATTTCTTATAGATTTTGAGGTGCTGAATACGAATATGATAATGAAAACGCAAAATCACCTACAGTTTCTTAGAGATCTGCAATCATTTATTATAATTTGAGTATGACTATATGCTACTAAAACAGTAGCTGTTTGAGAAACGTGAGTTATTTGGCTTGAATATATACTATCTAACTAAAGAAGCAATACATTGGATAGTGGAAAGATATGGAAAGAGGGCAGGTGAAAAGTAAAAAAAAAATGTGCTTTAAAAAACCCAGCCACCAGTTAACATCTAGAAGATTTGAAAGGCTACAAAGAAAATGTTGTCCTTCCCTGTCAGGCACATACACATTTATAGTCAGCTCAGTGTTGAATATATATCTATGAACAATCTGGATTTCATATGCTTACCTGAAGCCCAGTATTACTTGGATTGGAAATGGCTTTTTGAGGTCTTAGGCAGAAGTTTTCCCCCATCATCTGCTTCCTCGTCCTTTTGACTGCATATGCAAGTGAATGAACTTGGGACATTCTATGTACAAAGCATATACTCCACCACTGACCTATATCCTGTCTCCTGTAGCAGTCAAAAGCTAAAGCCTGTGAGTACCAACAAACTATACTGTATTACCATATTTGCTAAGGTACTTATACAGATGGGGGCCCCTCCACACAAATTAAATATGCTGTGACAGTCATAGTAACTGCCGTTTGCTGCACACAAATGTCAAAAAGGAGCATTGCAGGGGGTTGAACTAGATTACCCTTTGGGTCCCTTCCAACTCTACAATTCTATTCTATAAGAATATGCAAAGTTGCAGTAAATCAAGTCTATCTAGCCCAAATGTGTGGCAGAGGTTCTTCAAGGTATTGGGCTAATGCCTTTCCCAGCTTTTGTTTCCTGAGACCCTTCAACCAGAGATGCCAGAGATTGAATCCAAGACTTTCTACCTGCAAATAATTTGTTGTACTACTAAGCTAAGCCCTTTTTCCCACCTAGAGGGAAAGTCATCCTTGGTATCTCACTACTTTCATGCCTGAGTTAATTGTGACAACCCCAAGATAAGAAAAAAAAAAACAACTCAACTAAGTACATGCTGGTCAGAGAAGAATAAATTTCCTTAGGAGGAATTTGAAGAGACTTGGTGGTATTCCAGTTAGGGTGCAGGCTGCATTCGCAGAATACCTCTTGCATTTTTGGTATTCTTCAGACAGGAGGCACAAGTGACCATGTTTTGAAAATACCACCACTATGCTAACTTCTCAATGAAATATTGAAATCTTGTCCTAAGTTGTGGAGAGTCACAGGAAGATATGGAACCATTGTGAGTCCGCACTGCAGTCCATCCCTCCTGTCACGGGATGATTTGCAAGGATCATGCTATGGCTGGAGAAGAGCAGCAAACTGATGAATCATTTCTGAATGGGGGCAAAACTCTAATTAGCCTTGATGCAGATGGAGTTGTTAAAAGTGGTTATTGGCAGTATTAGGCTCATCATGTAAGGCCAAGCAATTAGGTAGGGTGGGGTAAAAAATCTAGTATCCTCCAGATGTTTTTGGACTATGGTTCCCATCATCCCTGACTATTAGCATTGCTGCCTCGGGGAGTTGTAGTCCAAAAACATCTGGAGGGTACTACATTGACTAGCTTTGGTGTAGGAAAGCTTTGTACCATGTGGACTTTTTACATAAGGAAATGCACATAATTAGACCCTGGTAAGGCATCTGGTTTCAAAGGAGGCTGTATGCAAGAGCTTGCATTGGGTGTCAGGAATCCCAGATTAGCATAGACTTGGTGAAAGGAGGATGAAGAGATGGGAGAAGGAATGTGGTGTGTGGAGCTCAAGGTAAATGAACTTTAGGCTAGAGGCCTTGGTGTCAAGACTCATAGGTCTCATTCCTAGCTGTGCCATTTCCATATCTGTGCTTTACTTCCCAGCTTTACAAAACCCTTTGAGTAAAAATATTGTTTTCAGTGCAATACACTATAATAATCTCTCTCCTCTGTAATGGCCCACTCCTCATTTAATCTTCCATGTCCTTCCCATTCGCTACTATTGTCCATACATCCCTTGGTTCATTCAACCATGACATCAGCTGTCCAGAAAACCAGAGAGAGATAAATTTGTTCTGCAGTTCCCTTACATATTTGTGGGGAAGAGAATTGGGATTTCGGAGTGCCCTATCTGCCCTGGTAAAGAATTGCTGCCTGTATCCATCCACCCCCACCATTATCCCTTATTCACTGTTGCTGTCCCTGATCATACAGAGATCTCAGGGTTTCTTCTGCATGAGACAGCAATCCAAGGGACCCAATTCTCCTACAGAATTGGCATTTTCATAATCATTAGCCTACATACACTATGGCTAACATGATTTGGCTCTTTCATCTCCCTTACTGTTGCAATCCATGCTTGCTCCAGTGCATGGAAAAGCTAGGGTGCTGTCCCCAAATAAGCGCACTGTGAATTATGTGCCATTGAAACACACACACATGCACACATACAGAAATTCAAATTCAGTAAGCAGAAACTACAAACTATAAGTGATTTTTTTTTTATGAACAATACAAATCTGTATGAATATTTCTATAACATTTTGTATTTGTTTTGGTTGGCATTGAGATATTTTGGGTCACTACAAGAAATGCTTCAGGGAATTGAATGCAACAAAACAATAGGGGGAAAGTGGGTATAGAATGACTCTGGAAGAAGGGCTTCTGGCATGGGTGTGGGGAGGAGGGGAGCCACAAGCAACTGCTGCACTCAGGCCTAATATCACAGTTTGTGATACCAGAATAAGAATAGCTGCAGTAACATTTGAAGGAAGACAATTCTGTGGGTGGAAGCAGCAAGGTAGTTTACAAACCCATAACAGTTATGCAGGTCCTGTGACAGGTCACTGCTCCTATGGGAGGTAACTATGCTGCTGGCCCCAGTCACATGAATCCATTGTTACTAGAGGTCAGCCATGCTGTAGCAGTTCCTATGCCATTCATAACAGCAAAGTAACACTCAGGGTTTATCCACACTTATATTTCCTGTACTTCTTCCAGGCAAAGTCTGCACTTTAAAACACCGCATTCAAGTGCTCTCTCCTTTTTTGCCCCATTGCTTTCCCTCAAAAACCTACTCTTTAAAGCTCAATCAGAACAAAGAGCAATCTGCTGGGAAACCCAAATTGATGCTTGCTCCGATTAGGTTCTAAAGAGCAGGTTTTCACAGGGAAAGCTTCAGGGGGGGCGGGGACCCAACAACTCTTGGACGTGGAGGTTTTGAGTGCAAACCTGTGTCTGGAAAGAGCAGGAGAAATGGTAACTGGATAAGCCCCCAGTCTTGTAGACTGCCAGAATCCTGAGGGTTTATCCACACTTTCTCTTGTCCCACTGCTTTCCTCCAGGGAAAACTGCTCTTTAGGGCTCAATCAGAGCAAATAACAATTCAGGTTCCCCCCAAATTGCCATTTGTTCCAATCTATTGCTAAAGAACATGTTTTCCCTTGGAAAGGAACAGGGCAAAGGAAAACTTCTTGGACCCGTGCTTTCTAGGCACGGCACAAGTGGAAGAGTCAACAAGCCCTGAGTGAGGTAGTCACCAAGAGGTGTGGCTATTGAGTTCTGGTTGCAAAGCAAAAATATAATTTCTACAAGTGCTGTTAAACCTTTGGTCAACTGCCAAAAAGTCCAGAGAGTCCATCCCCAGTCCTCTGTGAATTCTGAATGCAATGCAAAAGAAAGGTCTACGGGATGAGAAGGAAAATAAGGTTGCTTCATCTTGTTTTATGAGGTGCCTCACCTTTGGGATCCACAACAGATCCTGCATCTGGCCCAAAACAAAGGCTTGACTCTGCAAGATCTTCTGACAGGTTGAATTAAGTTATGTGACAGGAATGGATTTGATGCACATGCCATGTACCTTGTTCATGGACAGCTCAGAAACACAAGGTAATGTGAGGGCACAGGCAGCATTCTTACCAAATTGCCAAAGAGGAGGAAATTCTGAGTACCCAAGTACGAAGCACTGAGGAAGATCTGTTCAGTCTAAAGCAGGCTGCTCTCCCAAGATTTACAGGTTTTCTGGACATCAGATTCCTGAGGGATCTTCCTACTTAACGTGTCATCATCATTATCATCACCATCATCTATATGTGTGTCTCCCTCTTTCTTTCTCCTCTTCCTTCAGAGTTTTTGATCTCATCTGTCATTCTGTGCACCTCTGTTCAGTGACATCCACTTAATGAACCCCAAGGACCCTGACCGTCTAACCCCCATTTCCATTGGTCCTATCTCAGCTAATGCACTAGCTGGTCAAGCCCCACCCTGAGCATCTTGTGTGATCTCCAGCCCACAGCCTTGGCTCAGGAATGGCACATGGCCCATAGTCTGTCAATTTCATTTCTTTCTTTTCTACCTTAAGGATGCACCCATTTTTTGCACCAAGAGCCCACAATCCGGATCTCTCCCTTAGAGCAATCTATACCAGAGCTATGAATGAGTCTCAACGTGTTCTCTGTGCATGCTTTTGCACTGTGCTGCATGCTGCATGCTCTTTTTGCATGCTCTAGTCTTGCGCATTTGATGAAACCTGCTCTGTTGAATGTTTGTGTGCATTCTCCTTGGACCCCATCCCCTTACCATTGCTGTCTACTGCTGTCTTGGATAGATGGGATTTTATTTGGGTTTTTTCCTTTGTTTTACACTTTTTTACTTTTATATAGACAATGAGCTCTTCGGGGAGAACTCTGTGGAAGTTCGGAAGAGGACCTTAAAAGAGGACATTCTGGAGAGGAGAGATTACATCATGAGAGATTTAGTTGGATAGGACACATGGGACTCATCTACAGCTAGGGGATGAGAGTAGCTCTAGTGACCCAAGCTAGGAGTCTAGAATATTCCTATTTCTGAAAACTGATTGGGATCCAGTGGGCTAGAACAGAAGCCAGGAAACTGCCTCCAAGTCTCCTTGCAGAGGCCTTCAGACTACAATCATCTCTGGCTAAAGTCATTGGCAAAAACCCAGTAGATAATCTTACAGAATGTTAAAGGTAAATCTCAGCTGGGTGAATTTCTAAGCAACATGTTTAGGAGTGCAACCAGGTCCATACAGTTATTATGTGGGGTTATTTCCAGGCCTATCTTCTAGTAGCTGATGTGGAATCCACATACCAGTATCTGAAAGCAGTTGGGTGAAAGCAAAATAAGGTGTGATAAGAGCCGAGTGTCCAGATATTAACATATTGCAACTGGGCTTTGGTCCTCATGAAATTGGGTGGGAAGTGAGGTTAATCCATGAGTAGGAGGATTTGATGCAAGACAAAGTTATTGAACTCAGAGTTCTCCCCAGAGCTCATATACTCCTCTGTGCATGATAACCTGGGTGGTGGGGAGTTGTGAGATGACACCTTTCTGCTTGGGTTTCTGCAGAGACTACTTCGTATGGACCTGCCTGTGGCAGACGACAATACAGTCCATTTCAATTCTACCCTCATGGCGTTGATCCGGACTGCACTTGACATCAAGATTGCCAAAGGCAAGTGACACCCCCATAAACACAGCAAGAGAGAGCAGTTTCTTTCCTGACAGATTAGAGAATTCTGGGAAATTAAATTAAATGTTGGAAAGCAAAGCCTGGGAAAAGTTTTCAATTAGCAATAATTTTGCCTCAGATTAACCTCATTAGCTACGCTACTACCACTGCACAATTATAGTACCTACTAGTTCTTTTATATAGATGATACATTATATTTAAAAATGTATGCAAATGCGTATAGGAGAAACAAGGCTTCCTGGACCACATATTCCCCAGGGGGGAGGAGTAGCAGGTAGGCATTCTGCCTCTTAAATTGGTCAAACATCCCAGTACCAGCCTATGCATGAAGAAGGCCGTTATGTTAAAGACCCATCAGAAGAGTGATACTGCCTTTAAAACCAAGGAACATTTTACTGTAGAGTTTTACACAGGTTGAAATGTACTTGTCATTATTAAAAGCTCCAAGGCTCCTTTTCTGACTCGCTTGGGTTGGAGATCTTTCTGGTTATTTTGCTATAGTAGTTTGTCTCCTTGCCCCCCACAGGTGAGGTCAGGGAGCACAGAAACCTCCCATGGAGCAGAATGCCCCAGGGTGCATTCCGCATCTCTCAGGAAGACTTCTCCTAATGTGTAGATAAGGGTTGCAGAACCTGTGGCCTTCCAGATGCTGCTGGACTCTGACTCAGCTTCAGCCAATATGGCCAATGGTCAGGGATGATGGGAGTTGTAGTCCAGCAACATATGGAGGGCCACAGGTTCCCCATCTCTGATCTACATGCATGGAGTCATCTTACTGAGTGGTATGGAATGCACCCTGACCAAAAATAAATAAATGATGTAGAATATTCTGATATAGAACTTTAGAATGTTAAGGAGAAAACTGTTCTAGAATCCTCTCTGACTTGCCAGCTTTCTGTGTTGAGGTCAGCAATGGTCAAACATACCAACTAACACCTACAATGTGAAGTGTGACTCATTCAACTCTGATATAGAATGGCTGTAACACCAACGGGGCACATCCATACCATACATTTAAAGCATATCCAATGCACCTTTAAAGCACACGACTTTCCCCAAAGAATCCTGGGAACTGTAGTTTGTTAAGGCTGCTAGGAATCGTACTTCTGTAAGGAAAAACTACAGTTCCCAGGAATCCTTGGGGGAAGCCATATGCCTTAAATGTGCACTGAATATACTTTAAAGGTATGACGTGGATCTGCCCTGATATTTCTTTTCAATTTTGGTTTCAATATTGACCAGAGAATTAACAGAATCCAAGAGAAACAGATTAAATATTCTAATACTTCTGGGGGAGAGGGTGGAGATCAGGTGCCCAGGTGTTTATTTGTTGTGTCTCATCCCTGGCTTACATCTTCTAGGGGGCGCTGACAAACAGCAAATGGATGCTGAGCTGAGGAAGGAAATGATGGCAATCTGGCCCAACCTCTCCCAGAAAACTCTGGATCTCCTGGTCACCCCTCATAAATGTAAGAGTGGTCGTTATTGTTCCTGCCTGTGACATTCATTCTGTCCACACTGAGTTCATGCAGATACTCGCTTCTTTATGCCCATGTTTACTGTTGCAATGTCATCTTGGCAATGGAGAGAACTGTGTTATTTCCACATGAATATTCCCACAGAGAACACAATGGTAAAGCAGCACTCGGCAGGACTGAACCGTGCTCATCAGCTGTCACCCAGTGATGTCAGCTGATAGACAGATGGGCATGGTTTGGGGAAAACACCCTCATGGATCAACTTGGATCCCATGGTGGGACAAGAGTTGCCCATGGTCCACCCCACCCCACTGTAAAAGACCAAGTACATAGTCTGAAGTTACTCTGTAATGCCACCTTGTCACTGAAGGCTGAGGTAGTGGTTATTGATAGCTATGGCTGATTCATCACATATGGCCATGTCTGGACAGGGATAGCCTGGCCACACTAATTCACACCCTAGTAGCTTCCTGGCTTAACTACTGTAATGCACTTTACATAGGGCAACTCCTGAACACAGTTCAAAGATTGTCACTAGTTCAGAATCCCAGTTTTTTAAAGCATCTGCATTGGCTGCCTATTTGTCACCAAGCCCAGTTCAGACAGTTGACTTTGACGTATAAAGCTCTGAGTGGCTTGGGCCCTAATTACGGTAACTAAAAGAGCACCTCTCCCAATATTGTCCTGCCCATGTACTGAGATGTGTCAGGGAGGCTGTGTTGGTAGTAACACCATTAATGGATACTTGATTGACTGAAACTTGGAAATAGGTGCCCTTGGTCATTGCACCACAACTCTGGAGGACTTTCCTCGAGATCAGACAGATATCAATGCAGAGCAGTTTCTGATGTCAGGTAAAGACATTTCTCCTTAATTAGCCTTCAGACAGCAGGTGTTTTCAGGTAAAGGAACTTGTATATTGTGATTTTTTATTAATTTTACTTTTTGAAAGACTTAAATTGTTATTAATTTGTTGTACCATGGGGTTAATGATTTCAGCAAGTGATTTCAGCTCTCTTGACATTGCAGGCAGGAGACAGCGTCTTCATGTAACAACTCCTTTATTCAGGCAACAAGACAAGACTGAGGGAACTGAGGGTAGGGAAGCTACATTTATAGGGACAGAGACTGGCAAGGAAAAGATACATTTTGGAGGGAACAATCTCAAGCAATCACACAGCAGCTTTTTGGTGGGAACCAATAAAGCTGAGGATCCAAATGCAGCCAGGGCCGGCACATCCATTTAGGTGAACTATGCAGTTTCCTAGGGCGCCAAAATGGAGGGGGCGCTGGCCAGCCTGCCCCTTGCCCCCCGCCACCGCCAGGTGCCGCCCCAACCAGCGGCGAAAACCGCGGCGGGGCGGGGCGCCCGGCAGGCAGGGGGCGGGGCACCGTACATCATGCGCAATGACGTCACGGGGCCCGCCCCCTCGCCTAGGGCGCCAAAATCCAATAGCACCGGTCCTGAATGCAGCAGCTTGAATGAACCAATAGTAGCTGTTCCTTCTGGAACATGAATGCAGTTACTTTACAGACAATAGTAATACAGATATAACCTTTGAATCAATACACAACACCCCTTCCCCCCTAGTGAGCACAGCACACGTAGTCCCTTAGATACTGTGGGGTGCTGCGACTTCTTCTTGATCTCCTGACGACAGGTGTGGCAGCTGCTGGATTGGGTATTACCTGCGGTGGAGGAGCTACTGTAGTCGTTGCGTCAGGAACGGAGGGAGTCTCAGACAGTTCAGAGTCCCCTACCTGTTCCTCGTCATCATGAGGACTAGCAGGACCAGATTCATTTGCTGAAACCTCTGGTGGCTGCATCTCTGGGCCATTTCCACTCTGTCCTTGCAGCTGTGTGTCATTAGCAGGGGAAGAAGTATCCTCAGCCCATACATTCTCCACATCTGACTCCTGCCTGCTGGGTGCCCGGCGCCTCAGCTGATCTATATGTCTCCTCCAAACCTGCCCATTTCCCAAAGTTACATAATAGGACACAGGTTCACTAGCCCGGGTGATGACACCTGCCACCCACCGTGGACCTCGTGCGTAGTTTCTCACCCAGACCAGATCTTCAGGGGCGAGATACCTTGTTGTGTCGCTCTCTGCCTGTGGGGGTGCTCTCGAATTGTGGTTTGGCACTTTGTCTGGGTGGACATAATCCAGCACCGTTACCAGCCTTCTACCTAGGAGCAGCTCCGCTGGCGACTTGCCCGTAGCAGTACACGGCGTCGCATGCTGCAAAAACAACATTCGGGCGATGCGAGCTGACCAGTCACCCTCCATTAAGCGCGCAATGGATCCTTTGGCTGTTCTTACCATGCGCTCAGCCTGCCCATTGGAGGATGGGTGAAAGGGAGCTGATGTGACCCCTCTTATGAAGTTATCCGCCAAGAATGCCCTGAATTCTTGGGATACAAAAGCTGCTCCATTATCTGACACGATGGTCTCGGGCAACCCGTGGGTCGCAAACAGCCGTCTCAACACTTTGATCACTGCGGCTGATGACATGCTGGGGACCATAGCTACTTCTAACCATTTGGAATATGCATCGACGATAACCAAAAAAACCTTCCCAGCAAAATCTACGTGCAGCCGGCTCCAGGGAGCCCGGGACTGCTCCCACCAGTGGACCGGTGCTCTGGCCACTTCTGGGCGCACCTCTTGGCATGCCTTGCATGTCCGTACCCATTGTTCAACCTCATGGTCCATTCCCGGCCACCACACATAACATCAGGCTAGCGACTTCATCCTGACCATTCCCGGATGTCCCATGTGAAGCGTCTCTAGAACCCTGTTTCTCAGTGGTGCTGGGATGATCACCCTGTCTCCCCACAGGAGATAGCCCTTGTGCAAGGATAACTCGTGCTGCCTTGTTGCATAAGGCCTGGATTTTTCTTCATGCGGGCCACCTGGCCACCCCCTCCCCACCCAAGTGAGCACACGGGAGAGAACGGCATCTTTCCTTGTTCTCTCAGCTATTTCAGTAGCAGTTACAGGGGGCCCCGGAAGCGTTTCTAGCATCATAATGCGTTCCGCTGGGGCAGGATCCGCATCGCTCCCACCAGGAAGGGGCAATCGACTCAGTGCATCAGCGTGGCCCAACCTTTTTCCCGGCACATGGGTCAGGGTGTACTGGAACCCATTCAGGAATATAGACCAGCGCAACATTCTGGGGGAGAGGATTTGCGGCGTTTGTTTGTTTGGGTTGAACAACCCTAACAGTGGCTTGTGGTCTGTTTCAATGGAGAAATGGCGACCGTACACATAGTCATGGAACTTTTTGATCCCTGCCACAATTGCCAGTGCTTCTTTGTCAATTTGAGCATAGTTGCGCTCCGTGGGCGACAACGGACGGGAATAGAAAGAGATGGGCTTTTCCGACCCATCCGTTTCCCCATGGCTCAGCACAGTCCCCAGCCCATATTGAGAGGTGTCACATGCCAGGACCAGTGGCTTCGACTTATCATAATGAGCAAGGACACTCCTGCTAGTCAGCATTCCTCGCAAGGAGTCAAAAGCCTTCTGCTGTGCCTGACCCCAACGCCACACATTCTTTTTCTGCAATAATCTATGCAACGGTTCAGCTACCGAAGCTTTCTGGGGTAAGAACGAGTGATAAAAGTTAATAAGTCCCAGGAATGACTGCAACTCTGTCTTGTTCTGTGGGCGTGGTGCTTCGGTGATGGCCTTAATTTTAGCCTCCGTGGGGTGGATGCCTGCTGCGTCAATTTTAAAACCCAAGAAGTCCACAGTTGGCACCCCAAAACTGCATTTTTCCTTTTTCAGTTGCAGCCCCACCTCCTTAAACTTGAGTAACACTGCACGGATACGCTCAACCAGTTCCTGGGGGTCTTTCCCCGCAATCAGAATGTCATCAAAAAATGGCAAGACCCCAGGCAGACCCCTTAACAGGTGCTCCATTAACCCTTGAAAAATCCCTGGAGCCACACAAACTCCAAACTGTAATCTGTTAACTCTGAACGCCCCTTTCTGCGTTACAGTAGTCTGTGCTTCCGCTGATTGCGGGGTTACTGGCAGCTGTTGGTAAGCTTGTGCTAGGTCAATTTTGGCGAAAACCTTGCCCCCAGCCAGTTTTGCCAACAGCTGTGAGACGACTGGAATGGGGTATGAGTTCCCCCTGAGTGCCTTATTGATAGTACATTTGTAATCTGCACAGATCCTGACTTCCCCATTAGCTTTAAGGGGTGTGACGATTGGAGTCTCCCACTTAGCAGAGTCCACGGGTGAGAGGACTCCCTGTTTGACCAATTTATCCAGTTCCGCCTCAATCTTGGGTTGCAGTGCAAACGGCACTCGCCTCGGTTTGAGTCGGATTGGGGCCACCCCGTGGTCCAGCTCAAAGTCAATTGGGGGCCCTTTATAACAACCCAGTTTCCCATTAAAAAGTTCAGCAAATTCCTTGCATAATGCCTCCCCCATCTCAGGGGAGGTTTGGATTGAATTAAGCCCTGATATACTCAGTCCCAGGGCGGGGAACCAGTCAGTGCCCAGGAGACTGGGGCGACTCCTCTCTCCAATCACCAGTTTGAGCACGGCCTGTTTGCCCCGGAACTGTACTTTCACGGCACACATTCCCAAAATGTGGATGCGGCCCGCTGAGTATGATTGCAAGGTTGCCGGGAAGGGCTCCAGAGAGGGAAACTTACCCCCGGGGGGAAACGTCCTTGCGGTCTGGTCCGAAACAATGGTGAATCCAGATCCGGAGTCCACCTCCATGTTGCACGGCTGACCCTGAATCTTCACCTTCACATGTGTCTTGCCTTGCGCTGGGAACTGCACAGTCCTCCCGTTGATTTCCGTGACGTAGTTGCAGTCCTCTAGGAGATGAGTCGCGGTGGATGGTCTGCGAAACACCAGTCTAGGTGATCCAGTTGCTCCTGACATCGCTGATCTACAGACCCTGGCGATGTGTCCAGTCTTTCCACATGTTCTACATGTAGCATCACGGAAACGGCAACCCTTCCGTTCATGGTTCCCACCACAGCCAGGGCAAGCACCTCGGCGATCCTTGTGCGCTGTGCCGGCCTGACACACTGACTCGACTCCACGGACTGGGCTCTGCCTCGGACTAACCACTAGCTCATCCATGGCATGTGCAGCTTCTCTCTGCGGCTTTGTGGCCTTGCGACTGGCCTCGAGCTCCTCTCTTTCATAATTCTCCGTAGCTGTGGCCTCCTTCAAGGCGGAAGCAAGGGTAACCTCTTCTTTGGCCACAATGCGTCTTCAGGCCTTTTTGCTGCTCAATCCCCCTACAAATCGATCCAGGAGAGTCTCTTCCAGATTTTGGAAACCACATTTATAGGGACAGAGACTGGGAAGGAAAAGATACATTTTGGAGGGAACAATCTCAAGCAATCACACAGCAGCTTTTTGGTGGGAACCAATAAAGCTGAGGATCCAAATGCAGCAGCTTGAATGAACCAATAGTAGCTGTTCCTTCTGGAACAGGAATGCAGTTACTTTACAGACAATAGTAATACAGATATAACCTTTGAATCAATACACAACATAATTCTTATTGATTATTTGTTGTTTCATCTTTTTTGTAAACCACTTTGAGGTGTTTTACAATCAAGTGGTGTATAAATTTTATAAAATAAAAAATAATATTGATTAATCATTTTTTTAACAAACATATTGTCAGGACCGCGTTGTGGCTGCTCACGAGTAATGACAAAGTCCGTCTTGCCTTTATAGAAGTTTATTGTGCAAAATCTATTTACAGTGCTGAGCTAGTAAAAACATGACTGCCTCAGTCGCTAGCAGAATGCAGGAGTGCCGGCTTCCGGCTGCGACTCCAACATAAGAATTTAGGGAGACAGAAACGTCGCCTCTCCCGTCTCCTTTTGAGCCCTCTGAGTAATTGGGGTGACGGAAGTGGCACACACACACCCCTGAGAGGGTTTCACGGGGAGCGCTGGGGCTTTCCGCAGTGTCTCCCAGCCTCTGCCTCATCGGGCTGCCTGTTCCCTGGCCTTCCCCGCTGGAGGAGGAGCTGCTGTGGCTGCTAGAAGATGATTCGCTCAGGAGGTGTTTGGGCTCTCTATACATGTCAGAGCCCTGTCGGGAGGCTGAGGGCAGTTCCCTGACACATATATATACTGATCTGCATTGTTGTTGTGTACTTTGATTTTATTGGAACCTGCCCTGAGGCCACATGGTAAAGGGTAGAATAAAAATTCCGCAAATAAATAAGTCCCTTTCCTATTATTTTATTACAGAGGAGAAAGAGCTGTTCTAAAATATATCTTCTTGAAAAGGCTCCTCCTTTCAGAATATCACCCTCCAACATGTGGAGGGTGATTAGAATGATTGCAAGAGGGTAGAGCTAATGCACTTATCCACATGCCCCTTGTGTTTACTTTGCCAAAAGACGGCTAATAAGAGCCCATGTTCAACTCTCCATGTGGTGTTTGAGACTAGCAATTTAAATTTGGGAACTTACCCTCAGATGTCTATCTGAGCTGCAACTGCAAAACCCATGAAGGAATTAACAATTTTACACACAAACACACAGAGACTTACAGAGCTGGCACCCCACCAGCCAAGAAATCTGAGCCCAAACTGAAGGGCAGAGTTCACCTTTAGACAAACCTAAGGGAAGAATAAGCTGAAGCAATTTATCATTTTCTTTCTGCTTTCTTCATCCTACAGCTACCGATCTGACAGTGGGCAAAATCTATGCAGCCATGATGATCATGGAATATTACCGCCAAAGTAAGGCCAAGAAGTTGCAGGCCATACAGGAGGAGCAGGTATGTGGCAACCATAAAACATGATTTGAGAAAAGATCCCTCAGTATCCAGCTTTCTTTTCTTTTCTTTTTCTTTCTCCCCCCCCCCTTGCCAATTCTATGTCTATGCTGTAAGTTTGATTTCCACGAATCCCTGAACTAATGTATTTTAAGGGGGGGGGTGAGGGATGTATGATACTGTATTTGTATAGTTGTGTGTGTGCAGTCATGCAGATGTACACGTGCCAAATAAATTTGATGCAGTGTACATCAAAGGCAGGGCTGGAGGAGAATCTTGAGGTGCCTTCTTGGAATTGTGAAGGAACTGGAGCTAAGTAAAATCAGAAAAAAAAACTCCCCGCCAAGGAGGAAATACTCAAACTTCAGTGCCAGTTCTTAAGTACAAGTTCTTATAATGCCTAGTTCAAGGCAAGGAAGAGCCAATGGTTGCTAGACTCTCAGCTGTATCAATGGAGTGGCCCTAGAACTCCTCTCTCCCCCACCTACCCTGCTACAACCTGATGAAATGACTGTTGCCAATTGACAGCTGATAGAGGGAAGAGCCTTTACTTCTCAGTAAAGCCAATAGGCAATGTATCAGTCTGTGATCAAGGTTTCACTCACAGTTCAAAGCATGCAGGTATTGTCTTGTCACTGACAGCTTTTCAAATGGTCTGAACTTTTACTCGAGGAAAAGAAGCTATTTAATAGCTGCATGTATTTTCCAACAGATATCTAAATACCAACTTGTGCATCATTCTGTGCTTTCCTGTAGAATCGGACACCACTTATGTTCCAGCGCATGGATCTAGCATCCCCATCCCAGGAAGGTGGCCCAGGACAGAATGCTCTCCCTTCCTCACAACTGGATCAAGGGGATGGGACGTGAGTCTTAATCAATATAGCTTTCAGACCTGCTATATTCAAAAAGACATATCAGAAACTGAATGTCCAGAATCAGACACCTTGTAGAACCATCACCATAGATTACTAGAAACCCACACAATGATTATTACATCAATAGATATAACTGGAGTCTTCAGCCCAGAAACACTACATTGTATTTTTATAGATATTTTCTGCTTTAGATGTTTGTATTCTCAAGGGAGTTTATGTCTCTGGTTTTCAGTATGTCAACTTGAGTGGGGGGGTTTCCTGATTTGGTTCTGTACATGATTGATCCCTGCTGTATGCTTTCCAGGTACTGTATAAGAGTTCCTGAAACTACCAGATTCTGGCTGTGTTTACTTAGCTGGGAAACTCTAGGGTTTTGAATAGCAGGGAACCTGACAAGACAGCTATTGTAGCAGCTTTGCCTTTCCACAACCCTAATGATTCTGTGTCATCAGTCTCTGTTTGTGACTGTGCAGCAACTTGTTATAGTCTGACCATTCTTTCTGCTCCAGGACCATGCAGGAAGGAGGAATGAAAGAAAGTGAATCCTGGGTCACACAACGAGCGCAAGAGATGTTCCAGAAGACAGGAACCTGGAGCCCAGAGCCAGGGCGCCCGGAAGAGATACCCAATAGCCGGACCAATTCCCAGGTGGTTTGTGTGCCAGCTAGGTGCTTGGACTGGCACTTGCCTATCTCTCAATCTTTCTCTCACCCAGTTTCTTGAAATCTTTTTAAAGTCTGTTATAATATGCAATATTTCACTAGAATCAGACATCATGTTTTGAGAATTCCAGAATCATAGGAAAGTTGCTCAGGAACTTTCCTATGTGGCAGCCTTAGGATAGAGCGCCTTAGGAGAATTCACCCCTGCCTCTTGCTGTGTCCTGCAGGCTCCAAAGACTTTGCATAGCATATTTGAACCATTTGTATATCAGTGGAGGCTGCTCCATTAAGGCAAATGGGATGCTGCCCCACCAATGTCTGTCTGCCTTCAGCCAGCCCCCATCTGCCTGCCATCCTCCTTACAACCAGTCCAGAGAATGGCACTGGCTGTCAGCTTCTTCCTCTCAGTGTTGCCTTTGTAGTTATCACCAGGAAGGAGGTTGAGGAAAAAGTCAGAATTAGTTTGTTCTGGCTCCAGTTGCATTTGGTTTCTCTCCCTTCTACCACACCAGTCCACACCAGTCACCACTTGTATATGGGGTTCCACAGGACACAGCAGCAGTACAACAGCCTGCAGATCCAGAATATAAAATGCTCATTGCCTCTGTCTTGTATTCCTGGATATGGGTAGGAAATATATTTATAAGAGCTAGAGAGGGGGAGGTCGAATCATGTTTAGCAGAAGGATACTTAATGACTAGAGGTTGCCAGCAGCATGAGGCCAGAATAAGTAGATTCTATGTTCGAAGTCCATTGAGTCCTTTTATCTTGGTCAGTTGTTCCACATCTGTCCCTCTCAGCTCCCCCAAATCTGGCATCCCATGTGTCATGACTCCATTGCTTCAGACATGGTATAAAAATGTATCTTTTTGCCCAGGCTTTTTCTGACCCATAAGATTGCCCCTTTTTTTACTTGTACTTTTTTTACTTCTCTGAATTCCTGTTTTTTCTTGGTACTGTTTTACTGGTTTTATGTTGTATTTCTATTTCTATTTTAATTATAATTATGTTGTTTACTGTTTTTTATGTTGTGCACTTCTTAGAGGCTTTTAAAATACTAAGAGGTTTATAAATGTTTTAAATAAATCAATAAATTCATCTGCTTTGCCTAATCCAGTCTGTAGAGATGCGGGAGATGGCAAGGGAGGGCTACTCAGACAGTGACCAGTACCTGCCCATGGAAGGTCATGGACGTGCTGCCTCCATGCCACGACTGCCTGCTGAAAACCAGGTGAGGGTTTTTTTATCCAACCCATTTTGAACTTGAGGGCTGTGATGACCTCCCCTTCCTTGCACTCTCTTTTGCTCATAGGGGTAGCAGTGATCCTCATTGTCACATGCACATCAAGGAGGTAGCAATGTTGGGCTTAGTGCTACCCGGTACTGGTGCAAACTGAAAGAATTCTTGAGTCTTCCTGTTACACATCTGTTTCTTTAAGGTGTGTATATCACTTTAAAGAACAGCATGCTCTTTCCAGGAATCGTTTCAGCTTATTAACATGTGCTGAAGGCTTTGCTTTCACACAGAAAATGAAAGCCCTGGGCAAGATGAAGTTTCCACAAAGGGGCACCTGAACAAAGAATATTACATATTCTGCAGGGGAGATGCAGGTCAATGGCATGTGTGCATCTCCCCATTATGTGTAAAGGTAAAGGGTCCCCTGACCATTAGGCCCAGTCATGGACGACTCTGGGGTTGCAGCGCTCATCTCGCTTTACTGGCCGAGGGAGCCAGCATACAGCTTCCGGGTCATGTGGCCAGCATGACTAAGCTGCTTCTGCCGAACCAGAGCAGCGCACGGAAATGTTGTTTACCTTCCCGCTGGAGTGGTACCTATTTATCTACTTGCACTTTGACGTGCTTTTGAACTGCTAGGTTGACAGGAGCAGGGACCGAACAACTGGAACTCAGCCCACCGCAGGGATTCGAACCGCTGACCTTCTGATCGGCAAGCCCTAGGCTCTGTGGTTTAACCCATAGCGCCACCCGCGTCCCCATTATGTGTAGTTTAGGTCTAAACAGCATACTAAATCCCCCCCCCACCCAAGAAAGGGCTAGACTTTATAATGCTACCTTTCCTGCATCACTTCTTCATCCTGCAGATTCTCCCCACCCACTTCATGTTAAACCCTTTAAATTCACGGAAGATGCTCATGATACTTCCTAGCAATATATCACAGAATAATGTCTTACATACAAGACAGCAGGTGCCTGTCATCACAATTTATTGGTCCAAATATTATGGGAAAGCTATCAGGCTTTCTCATTAAAGTCAGCATTCTGCTGTAGAAGTAATCCCTTATATTTCCAATGCTACCGCTGCCTTCTCCTGCAGTGATTCCAATGTAATGGGTCCACTCCAATTCCCTTTAGGCAGCGAATTCCCTCAATACTTTTACAACCTTCTGATCTTTAGCATCTAGTTAGTAGAATACCAAGTAGTCCCAGGCAGCTGAATTAAACAGTTGGGTAGCAGCAAGACTGAAGTGGATATTTTCTTCCAGCCTTGTGGCAGTCAGAATCACATGATGAAAAGAAAGTTGGAGCAGATGTGTGTAGGCTGTTTGGCCTCCTCACTGCCACCAGTCTAACTAAGATCATGGAGTTATACCATGGTGCATTTATGCCCTGCGGGCATTGAGTGCCTGCTACACATTTCTTTCAATTTGCATCAGTAGCAGGTGCACAGCAGTAGCAGCATTTGCTGCAATACACATGTGTCAGCTCTCCATTAGCAGATCCAGCCCACTGTGTCTAAGGATGGAGATGTTAAAGAGGAGAATGAGACATTTCCCTTAAGAAGCATAAAAATATTGGCATGTGAATGTAGTAAAGCAACAAATCCTTCCTAAGAAGGGAAATGTCACCTCTTTGTCAAGGGAGGTGGGAAGGAGGGTCCTCTGAGTAAGTAACATATGCCATGAACCCCAGCCATGGGACAGAGCATCCTATCAGACAGGAATGTGGAACTCTGGACCTCTAGATGCTGTTAGATTTCAACTCCCATTAGCCCATCCAGCGTAGCCAGTGGTCAAGGATGATGGGAGTTGTAGTCCCAAGGCCTTCTGGAGAGCCACAGCTTCCTTATTTCTGCTCTGAGACCTGGGGTCCAGGGTCTGGGAATCAGTTTTCTGATCTTGTCTTTGCACTTCTGCTTTCCCACTGGGCTTTCACTGGGGCAGTCGCCTCTTGTTGTCTTAAGTGGTCTTGTTTTGAAGGCATAATTTCTGCTAACTTGTTGCTTTGACGAGGCTGGAATTTTATTTTACTTCCTTGGCCCCTGGAGGGCTGTTTTGGTATGCTAGCCTTGTGCTCACTCTTCACTTCTCTGACGGGGAGTGGAGGAAAAGGCTAAATTAAACTGTGGCCTGTCACAGCACAGCTGCTATCAAAGCAAAGCCCGTGTCCTTCTGCAGCTACCGTCCAGCTAGTAATGTACGCTTCCTGATCTGGCATGAAGCATGCTTTATAGTAGCAAACTTTCCAGGGTTGTGAGATGCTGTTCCAGCAGCCAGTGTTGTGCAAGGCGGAAGGTGGGGAAGGGATAATGGGCTGGGGGTGAGTGCTCTTTGCTAAGCATGTGCCCAGCAGCAGTCGCTCTTAGCATGCTCCGCTGTGTAACAGCATTTACTGCCGTACCTGCAGGCTAAGCATATTTGTGTGTCTGTGTATATGTGTGCAAGTGAGAGCTTGGGCATATTATGAGGTGAAGACCATGGACAAAATAAATACCGGTACATTATCTGCTACAATTAGTTTATAACTGTGCCTCCCAATTCTACTGAGTAGGGTCTAAATCGTAACTCATAAGTATCTTAGCAGACACAACTTGTTGAAAACATCATCTATGGCAACCTAGCTACCAAACACAGACCTTCCCTTTAAGTCAGAGGTACATAAATCATGGTTGTCTCACACCAAAGCTCAGCATCCTGGACAGCTCCCTGGGCAAGCTGTCCTTCAACCTAGTAGACCCACTGGTCTTGGAAAGGTCCCAGCAGCAGGCTGCTTGGCATCATCCACACTGCATTTTCAACAAAGGTTTCTCCCTTTGATTCAACAATATGTTTCATTACACTTAAGATAGTTGTTTTCAAACCTGTTCTGGAGACTCAGGTTCCTCAATGGGTTCCTCAGTAGAAGAATAGTAATGACAGATAGACCTTGACTTACCAGCCACTAGCAATCTTCCCTTGCAGTACAGAGCCTCAGGGGAATTCTAAGAAGCACATTATCCTCATATGTGGGCATTGTGAAGCAACCCAGCTGGTCTGACAAGTGCACTGTGTGAACTAAATGTGCTCCCTAAAACTCTCAGCACAATTTTTTGCAATATACAGGTGCTCCTTGTCAGAAAGGTCAATGTGATCAGGGTTCTCTGAAGGCGAAGAACTTGAAACAGTGGCTTTAAGGCATAGGTTGCCAACTTCTGACACAAGCAGGAGGAGTTTGTAGTACATGTCGATGGGAAATGGAGGACCTCTGGACCTAACAATGGCATGGAATCACTGTGCTCCTACCTGGCTCTCTCATGCTGTGCTATTGTCTACTCCAGTAGACAGAAGCAAAACTGTTCCAAGACAATAGAACATTTTATTATGTACTGCAGAGTGCAGCTGAGTAGCACTGTATTACCCGTATATACTCGAGTATAAGCCGACCCGAATATAAGCCGAGGCACCCATTTTTACCACAAAAAACCTGGGAAAGCTTCATAGGAGCCACTGCCTGCCTCACTCGAGTATAAGCCGAGGGCAGCTTTTTCAGCACAAAAAATGTGCTGAAAAACTAGGCTTATATTCGAGTATATAGGGTATTCTTTAGATTTGATTTGTGGTTGTACACTTGCCAAAAAAAAAAGTTGGCCACTGCTGCTTTAAAGCATCTTAGGCTTTTTATCACTGCCGGATGCTTGGCTGCTATGCCTGTCTGCTGGAGTTGGACTGATAAGACCTTCTGTGCAGTCTTGATCCAACATCAGTACAGCTCCTAGAAGACAATCTAGTATGTAATAGAAAGTGTTGCTTTCAGCACAACTGTGATGATGAGTTACAGTGCAGAAAATGGGCATCTGTTTGCAGGGAAGGAGGTGAATGGCATTGGTTCTCCTTTACTTTTTTGCATGAGCTTTGCATCTGGTAATCAAACCTCAAAACGACAGAGGGAGTTATGGCGGGATGAAGCTGCTAAATGCTGCACATCTGCTGCCCAAAATAAGGACAGGCTAGGACTTCCTAAAACCAGTGCTGGACTCTGCAAGAGAATTATTGTTGTTTGGATCTTTTTGAGGAGGACCCGTAACAGTTCCCAATACCCAATCAGAAAACTCCTGATGCTTCCTCAGAAATCTTGGCCTGTGGTGATGAAAAGTGGCAACAGCCTTTAGATCAGAGATATATGTAGGTTGTGATTGCTGGGGAAGAATACTAGGCTGGGGCGATTTGGTGGAAACTGATGCCTTTCTTATCAGTTAAGGAGGACTGATTTTGGAGAACCAAAGGTCTAAAATAAGGCATTCTGAAAAAGTCAGGTTAGTGGGAATGTTTATAGAACCATACCACTGCAAGGGATGCAGCTACAGCATGTCTGCCAAAGGCCCAGCCAGCCTTTGCTTAAATACCTCCAGTGAATGAGAGCCCATCACTTTCCAATGCACCCTGTTCCACTGTCAAACAGCTCTGTGACCACCTATGATAAATCCTTTCCCTAACACTCTCTCTCTCTCTCTCTCTCTCTCTCTCTCTCTCTCTCTCTCTCACACACACACACACACACACACACACACACACACACACACACGTATAGTTGCCTTTCTCTCCATCCAAGGTAAATGGTGATTCACAGCCTTTATACCAGTTTGAAACAATGCAAGAATCAAGACGCTGAATGTTTCCATTTCAGCAGTCACATCTCTGACCAGAAGCTACTCTGATCAAGAGAGAACACCCATGGCAGCAGCACCTACCAACATCATTTACCAAATAAAAAAGGCAGTACAGTCATTCATATTCTATTCATTAGTCCCTTTCAGCATTATACTTTTATCATTAGGCTTCAGAATTAGCATACAAAGAATCTCCCAAACTTTGCTTCCATCCAAAGAAATGGCAAGAAATTCATTTCTTGGAATACCCAACATTGTAGGTATATCCAAGGTTACAAACCTCTATTTCTCCACTTATCAAATCCTGCTCAGGGCTTCCTCTGCAGTTTCCCCTTGCCTTACTCTGCCTCCTTTGGGCTGGGTTGGGCTGGCAAGGCCAAAGTAGCAAAGACAAGGGGGCCCAGCCAATCAGCGAGAGCAGCTCTGTATGTAGGGGTGACTGTCCCCATTTGGGCCGTGCACAATGTTGCAGCTTTTAACAGTGGCTGAGGCTTGTTGCCGCATGTTTTGGGTTTGGGGGGGGGGGAAGTGTGTGGCCTTGCTGTTGTCTCCGCTGTGCTGCTCAACTCATCCCTACTGAGAACTGTCCGTCCCTTCGTGGTGTCTATCTTTGTTTATCTTGGTTGTCAAGAGCAACCAAATATCTGAGAATATGAGCTTCCAGCACTGGGCTGGGCTGGGCTGGCCTTGTGCATAAATGACCAACATTAACCTGACTTTTCTCTCCTTACACTCCTCCCTTCAAGCCTTTACCACATTCTGGTTCCTTCCTTCCCTTTGGTCCTATATTTCCCTTTGCCTTTATATTTATTTCCTTCTCTCTCTCTCTTTCCCGTTTCTGTGTGCACCGTCTTGTATGGCTGCGACAGTGGAGGAAGGCGCGACCGCGAGGGAATAATCTCAGTGTATGTACTGCAGCCTGGGCTCCTGGCTCTTCGCGCTCGCTGCCTCCAGTTCCCTTCCCCTGGGCTCCTCAGACTAGCAAGCTGCCAACTCCTATGTGTTTATCTTCATGCACTCCTCTTTCTCTCTCTTACACTATTCCCAATTGCTTTTGCTGCATTCAAAGCTATGCAGGCAAAAAACTTTCTCTCCAGCCCATTCTGTCCTCATCTTGTCTTCATTAGGCTTTCTCTTCCTTCCTTTCATTCACTGTCCCTTTCTGCATACCTTCTTCCTGCTTCCACTCTCTCTGCTTCAAGCCACACACTTGATTTTCTGCTCCTGCCTCTGTTGTCTGCCATGTTAGTTTTAATGGGTGCTAAAATAGTTCTCTAAGCACTCTAGCCCAGTATCAGGCTGGTTTTCTGTCATCACACCGATTGAAGCTTTTCATGTGGCCAAAACATCCTTTGGGCCACATGAAGTTTTTGTTTTGTCTGTTTATTGGGCCTGCTGGGGAAAAAGTTATATGCCTGTCCACAGCCCCACACTCATTCTAACCATAGTTCTGCTCCTTCCTCATTTCTGTTGCCTTTTTTCTTGGGCTGTGAGGAAACAACAACAAAAAGTTCCTCTTTCTTTTGTGAAAAACTTAGCTGGTAACCTACTGTACCTTCCTAGGGCATTTTAAAGATTTAATGGACCAAAACCCATTTTACTAGACATGGTAAGTGTTACCTTCAATTGGTGTGTGTACATGCACATCTGATGAAGTGGGCTCTAGTCCAAGGAAGTGTAAGTTCAGTGGGGCTTCTGAGTAGGCATGAATAGAATTGCACTACTGTATAAGTCTATAGCTCTCTAAGGTGCCACAAAATGTCTTGTTGCTTCTTCTGTCTGTCAGATGCCCAATTATTTATTTCCATTTTCCATCTGTTTTATGGGGTGGATGGGAATTCTTTCTCAATCTGGACCAGCTATCCATTCTCACACTCACTCCACCAAATACTGGGTTCTGTGTGTCCAACATGTTCCTCTCTTTCTTCTCTAATATGATCTGCCCATTTGCAGTTGTTGAATCAATGTGCATTCAACCAGGCCTTCCAGAAACAACTGCTCAGCAGTGAGCCACCAGAGCAGGAATTGCCTTTTATTTCACTGCAAAAGCACTCATCTGCTGAGCTGAGAGTGTTAGGGCTTTCTAGCACATGCTTTTGGTATAGAATGGTGTTGCCTGAGGAAAGTGATGGTGTGACACTGAGCTTTCTGTGTCCATTTATCTGCTTCCCATGTGTGGACTGTGCAGCCCAAGCACATCCTACCATTTCCTGAATTTGCTGAATTGACAGATATGGTGTGACCAAGTCTTGATTGAGTGTACTTGAATGTGCATATATGAGATCCACAATAATGTTGTGCAGAGAGCACCTAAGAGGGATAATTTCTCCAAACACCTCCATTCATTTTACTTGATACAAAATGATTTTACTTGATCCTATCAAGAAAACTTCCCATTTTAATTAGAAATGCCTGTGGTTTTCTTAGCAATCTCCCAGAGAAATTTCTGTGCCTCTTTCCTTCAATTCTGAAGCGCATCTAGTTAGAGGAGGGGATCGCAAGATGGAAAAACTTACAACCTGGATAGGATTGGCTGTACTTCCTACAGCAGGATCCCTTAAGAGCTATGAATGGCTGTCTTTTTCAATGAATGTACTTGCTGAAACTGCCATGTTGTAGGAGATACCATTGTTCTTGTTTACTTTTTTCAAAATCGACCGAGCCTCTTTAAGAAATGGTTGTTAGCTTATATCTTATCTTATTTTAAATTATCTCTGTCCATTTCTGACCCTTTCCCGGATGTCTACCACAGCATGTTCCCTTCAGTCAGTCTCAGAATACCCACCCAAATATATTCTGATGAAACTGTGAGGTAGGAGTCTTACATGTCTAAGGTGATTGGATCAACTTAACTCATTTTAGAGAGTTATTTGCAACTCTGTGGTAACTTGTTTGATTTTAATTGTGGTTCACCATGCACAAGCAGCCCCATGCTGAGGTTACTCCAAGAATAATCTATTGGAGAGAGGTTTCTGGAAGGCCTGGTTGCATATGCATCTGCACCTATATATAGGTGGGGAAAGGGGAAGGACAACTGAAAGAGCATCAGTTACAAGTGAGTAATTTCTCTCTCTCTTGTCCTCTGAAACAGGAAGAGTCAGATGGCTCCAGCAGGGAGGGGATTGTAAGCAAGAGTGTTATTTCTGGCTTTGTGTTAAATATGGGAGAGTTGACTACTAGGATTTCTGGGTTGCATACTGAGACGTGGGATTATTTGGTCAGAGCAGTATGACTGTGGGGTCGGGAGTCCTGGTTTCTTTCTTTAGCATTTCCTCTTTCTGAGTTAGTGTGATTGCAAGGGGAGGGAACAATGTCTTAGTATAATGGAGAAGTGTTAACCTATCCAAGGCAGGGATAGTGTGTGGAACCTTGATCCTTGCTCTGCAATGGAATATACTGCTTTCAAGTGGTAAGAAACATGTTTGCTTGCACATGGGGATATTAATTTGTCTTTCCCTAAATTTACCTAAATTAAACTAAAATAAACCAAAACAATAATGAACCTCTGTTAGGCAGAATACAGTAATGTGTGTGTGACTGATCTTTTCCTGATACTCTAGAACTCCAATACTTTGGGGTATGCACAAAAAGGGTAGAAAATGTAATTTCGCTCCCAGAATGGATATAAGATAATGTCTTCTTTGTGGGCAACATTTACAGTTCACCTGATAAGACTCCAGCTAGGCATTTATGAAGGCAAGCTTACTTTTCAAGTTACACAGTAGCTACCGGAAACTGTATAGCCATTTCTGGACAAGTTTCATGGCTGTTTTTAAAAATGTTTTTTTAAAGTATATGACTGCTGGTGCTTCAAATAAATATGGTTGATACTACACACAGCCAGTTCTGGCAGTGCTTGCTGTAAGGCATTGTGTGGAAATGTGACCCTCGGGAAGTTATTGGACAACAACTCCCATCATCTCTGATCATTGGCCATGCTGACTGGGACTCATGCCAGCTGGAGTCCAACAACATCTAGAGGGCCACAGGTTCCTCACTGCTGCTGGAAAGGACATGATTGAATGTTTCTCACAGTACCATTCCTACAGATAATATATCAAGTCATATTTCACAACCATTTCTGAAGTTGTTCAGCCTGGAATGTGGTCCAGGGTGCATTAGATGTGTTTAATCTTCAGTGCAGTTATGGAGTGTTCTTCATGAGAAAACCACCACAGATGATATCATTTGAAAGTGACTACTGTCCATACATACGTAATTGAATTTATGACTTGTGTCCAATATTGTTTCTGAAAGGATGTGTTAAAACCACTAGCAGCATAATCTCCAAAAACATCCCTCATACTTTTCTGTTAATTTGGTCCCTTTTCATTTTCTCGATCCAGATGTCTCCAATATCTCTTGACCAAAAGTTTGGATGATATATATCAGCATCCACCCCAAATGAGCTATGATTAAATCTCTGTGTCACAAAACATAATGATGTAGAACTTTAAGTATGCATCCAAATTCAAGTGTGATTGCTACTTCTGACCCAAATTATATATTCAGGATGACACATCTATCAAATGAAATAATCTGTAACATACTATAAAGGACCATAGAATGGTCCTATAATGCAGGGAAGGGCCATAGCTCAGTAGCAGAGCATCTGCTTTGCATGTAGAAAGTCCTGTGTTCAATTCCTAGCATTTCCAGGTAGAGCTGGAAGAGAAGCTTGTCTGAAATCCTGAAGTTCTGCTGCCAATCAATGTAGACAATACAGGTACTTAGATTGCTACTCTGACTCAGTATAGGGCAGTCCTATATTCCTACTGTCTGTTGCAGAGTAGTGCATGTGGATATCTTTTGGTCACATTTAAATTTACAAATCTGAACTCTCTGTACACAATAATAATATATACAGTGATACAGTTTCATGTGTGTATTTTCACCCATATTAAATCGAAGTTGACACAGATGTGTTTTATTTTACCTGTACAAGCAATGTGTAATTTGTGACTTCTAGGTTTAATTTCAACCTAGTGGTATTCTCATACAATAATAATGTAATTCAGTAGAAGTTTGATGAATTTTTAAAAGCTTTTTTATTCTGTAAGACTTTGTCGAGGGCCTTTTGTTATTCTTGTTGTTCTGGCTTGTTATTGTGTAATATTTTGAACCAGGGCTGTACAGATGTTGTTAGACTCAACTCCCATTAGCCCCAGCCAGCATGGCCATAGTCTTAGATGATTAGAGGTCTAACTACCTCTGGAGAACCACAGTTTAGCCATCTCTATTTTAAACCAAGATCTTTCTGGCTGAGCAAATCTGAACTACCAAACACAGATTCTTTGAGGTTGTTTTAATATATCATGGTGTCAGCCCAACCCAGTAGTTTTTGAAATTGATGTTGTGAGTAAGCAGAAGGTAACATAGGGTAGGGGGTGGGAGTCACAGGGCATTTGACAGCGTTCAGATTTTTCTATGGCCTCCTTTCTACTAAATCACTGCCTTCCATTTTTTGCTTTTATTGATCACAAGATGGCCTCCAAGAGCCTTTGCAGATTTTCTGGTTTCTGGGAGTACCTTGAAATGTCCTTATTCCTAGAGATGGCTGCCTATAAATGTAGATAATGAGCATGACCTCCAAAACCTAAGAATGAAGAAGTGACAACAGGTCTCAATTCAGGCTCCAAGACCCAGACTTCTTACATCCTATAGAAGAGGGGTGCCAGACAATGATTTGAGCAAAGCTGAGGAAACCATATAAGAATCTTGGAAGTTGTTACTGGCACCAATCTTAACATACTCTGAAATGTATTGTAAATTGTTGTCCAGTACTATAATATCATGGGACGTGGGTGGCGCTGTGGGTTAAACCACAGAGCCTAGGGCTTGCCGATCAGAAGGTTGGCGGTTCGAATCCCTGCGATGGGGTGAGCTCCCGTTGCTTGGTCCCTGCTCCTGCCAACCTAGCAGTTCGAAAGCATGTCAAAGTGCAAGTAGATAAATAGGTACCGCTCCGGCGGGAAGGTAAACGGCGTTTCCGTGCGCTGCTTTGGTTCGCCAGAAGTGGCTTAGTCATGCTGGCCACATGACCTGGAAGCTGTACGCCGGCTCCCTTGGCCAATAACGCAAGATGAGCGCTGCAACCCCAGAGTCTGTCACGACTGGACCTAATGGTCAGGGGTCCCTTTACCTTTACTATAATATCAGGTGTACCTTCACGTTCCGTAATAAAAGAACAATGAATGACATTTGACAGATTACTTAACAAGGGAGATTTCTCCCCTAATGCTAATTACTGGGCAGCGGCGGCAGGTGGGGGAGAAGATTTATGCCTCTCCTCCCAGCATACTACATTCCTGAGGACAATTCCATTCCCTACCCCCCACACCTGGCATTTAATTTAAAAAAAAAAAAAAAAACCACATCAATGTCATATGTCAGAGGTTTTCAACCTTATTGAGTCCACGGCTTCCTTGACCAACTACATTCTTTCTGTGGCACCCCTGTGGGGCTCAGGAGCCCAGTTATCTCACCCTTTTTCAAACGCCCTCCCTTGTGGAGTGTTCCCTCAGCCTCCTCTTTCCTCTCTCCTTGGGAGTCCTCCAGACAGCTGCTGCTGCTGCCGCCCCTGGTCTCTGAGCTGCCCCCCTGCCCCAAAGAGAGGTGCCTCCTCATACTGTCCCACAGGGGCCTGGGAAGTACCCCTTGGTCAGGCCCAGAGGCACCATTTGCCTGCGGAGCTTGTAGCCAGGGCTGCTGCAACAAACAGCTATGCAAGCCTTTGAGAGGCAGAGGTGCAAGAGGGCATCAGAGGAGGGAAGGAAGGAAAGAGGCACAGAGACTACCATTCAAGGCACCCCAGGGTGCCATGGCACACTGGTTGAAAACCACTAACATATGTAGTCAGACCACACATTACATTAATCATGTGGATTGCCCTTAAATGCAGGATTTTTCTTTCTCAAATGGCCAGTGTGGGGAACCCAGTTTAGTTCAGTGCCCTGGTATAGAGAGCTTTGACACCCACCCACCCCATTGTAGTCTCATTCAGGGGACCTGCAGCACCTGCTCTTTGCATGTGTGGGAATGTTCCCATGAGTTGATCTGGATCAGGCAAAGGGTTAAAACCAACCCTACCCCATGCCAAGATCCCAGTCCCAACTGACACCCCTGCGCTGGCTATTTGTGAAAGAAAAATCTTATATGTAAGTCACATGATTAATGAAATGTGTGGCTTGGCCCTTTTCTGTATCATCTGTGGGAGAAAGACAACATGGCAACTGTTCTCTATGCTAGCTAAACCCATGCATTCATTCTTCAGCAGATTGGGAAGGAAGATTTGGTGGTTTGCAAGCAAAATAAAAACCTCACACTCCATAACTCTTTAGACAACCATTCCTAGCACTTGTGGCAAATGGGTATATCTTGAGAGAGAGGTTCATATATGCATCATTAACTTAATAACTATGGGCACAGAAAGATGGATTGAGTAGCAACTTGGATGGGAGGATGGATAGATGTGCCCATAGTGTGTGCTGAGCAGAGTAGTTGCCTAGAAAGATGCATAGTAATCCATTGTCTTATCAAATCCATGGGGGTTTGCCTTCTCATAAAGTGCCAATTCAGTTATTGTTCTGGGTTTCTGTCCCTTTCCAGACAATCACAGATGCAAGCCCCATGAAACGCTCTGCCTCCATGTTGGGCCAGTCACGCTCCAAAGGCATGCGCTTGGATGACTACTCTTTGGAAAGGGTAATCCCAGAGGAGAACCAACGGCATCACCGGCGGCGGGAACGAGGCCACCGGACATCAGAGCGCTCACTCAGCCGATATACTGATGTGGACACAGGTCAGATTGCAGGACCAGCAGGAGTAAACCCTAGAGACAGAGGCTTCAGTCCTTTAGTTACTTACTTCAGAATAGCTGCAATCTTTGCTACTGTCACAATTCCAGAGAGTAAATTATATGGCAGCCTTAGAATTATGGTAGCTGGTCAAAGTATATATGTAAAGATCTAAAGCTCCTGCTTGGCAAGCATCTTAAGGTGTGAGTCTCTCAATAACTGGTGAATACATTTGATGTACACAGTATAATTGTATATGCAGGTTTTCTAGAGTGCCCCTCCAGATGGCAGTAATGTGATAACACTGGGAAGAATCACATAACTAATAAAGAGGAAATGTGTAGACAGTTCACTATAAATCTGCCGCAGGTGCACTATTACTGTGTCAAAGACATGTTGCAGAAAACACCTACACACACAAACAAAAAGTATGTAGGGGCCTTAGTCTTTAAAGTGTTACAAAACTGTTCACTGATTTTGTTGCAGCATGTGAAATGTGCAAGTGCATACTTGTGCTCTTTTAGAGGCATTGCATAATAGACCTTTATAATAGCACATAAGGTTTGTGAGAAATGTAAGGTATGTCTCAGGGACTTTCATTCTCCCTTTTTTTGCAGATCAGTCCTTCCCTAAACTGTAGGTCATAAGACTGTGTATGGGGTCTCCTGTGAGGGTCTCCTTTAAATTGAGGACTCACTGGAAACCAATTCTGATCCCTCTATGAAGGGACTTCTGCGAGCCAAAATAATTCAGATGTGGGTGATCCATGTACTGGATCTCCACAGTTTAAGTGTTAATAACAGCAATAGGGGAGTTGTTCATATTGCAACTGCAGCACTAGGCGTGTGTGCATATATGTGTAGATTAAACCCTTTAGCATTGTTTTTCTGATTAATATCAGCAAACTGAATTTTTGCTTGCCATACAGTGCAAAAGCTTAATTAATCTTGCCCCCATGGGGCAAATAGTTTAGGGAGGGACAATTTTAATTGGGGGGGGGGGGAATGGCCTTCCCGGTGCTGTGGTTCTCTCTCCCCCCCTCCCCCTGCCCTCTGCTCTAAAGTTGCTTTTAACCTCCAAAGCTGATACTTGCCCTGCAGGGCAAAACATGTACCAGTATATTCTGTTTTGCCCAGGGAGGCAAATAGCAGCTTTTAAGAGTCCAATTTTCATCAAGAAAATGGCATCATGAGGTTTTAAACCACCACCACAACACCAGTGCTATCGTATGTAGCTAAATTCATCCTCTCTTCCATGGCTGCTGTTAACATTTTGATCAGCTGTAGAATATCCTGTTCACAGATCTCCCCCATCAGTCTTGATTTAGCCCTGATTTAGCTGCTTGAGCTTTTGAAAAGACAGACTAGAAAAGACAGACTAGAAAAGCAATATGTCCTGCGCACATGTTCCTTCAGGTTCATGACATCAGCCATGCAAAACGTTGCCTTCAGGATTTCCTTGTGGTTGCTGTTCTCCCTTGTTTCTTAGATGCCAGTGAAGGATGGGTCATACGTTGATATATACAGAATATTTCTAACTGAAACATTCAACCTTGAACTGCCTTCTTCCTTCTTACTGGCAGGGCTGGGCACGGACCTCAGCATGACCACACAGTCGGGTGACCTACCTCCCAAAGAAAGGGACCAAGAACGAGGCAGGCCAAAGGACCGGAAACACCACCACCATCACCACCACCATCACCACCACCACCCATCTTCTGACAAAGAGCGGTACTCACAAGAGAGGCACGAATATAGCCGGCCTCGTTCCAGAGATCGACGTTGGTCTCGCTCACCCAGTGAGGGCCGAGACCACATGCCTCACAGGCAGGTGGGTGTGGCTTTCCATTCCATGCTGCGCCCCTAGGGATCGATCCAGGTGTGTCCAGTACGGAGAGAGTCTCTACTCTTAAGGAATCAAGCTCCAATTACCCACCCAGTTATTAGTTTCTGGATCTCTCTGATGGAACTTTATGATCCTACCTGGCCCAGGCAAGAGCTGTAGGTTTTATACATACAGTAGCTGCACATGAATGGACATCCCATGTATTGCTAAGGGACCATCACATTACTAACATAGTGCAGTGATAATGCTGGGTGAGCATGCTTGCACTGAAGTGGCTGCACCATTGCAAGCATACTTCTGAATTTAACCAACATCAGAACTTGCAGAGTCTGACCAAGCATGACCTAGCTCAGCATTTTGTCCAACAGCAGCCATCCAGATGTCTCTGAAAGTTCACGTGCAAAGTAGGAAGATGGTAGCCACCCTGTGTGTCTCCTGCATCTGGTACTCAGAGGTAAACTTCCTCTGAACATAGGGTTTCCATTTAACTATCATAGCTATTGACAAATCCCCCATGCATTTGTCTAAGCTTTGTCTTTCTTCACATCAGTTGTGATTTTGTGAACTTTGACAATCTCCACTATAGTATTTTTTTTCTAAACTAAAAAGGCCCCAAAACCCATTTGCTTCCCCTTATAAGGAATGTGCTCCAACACCTAACTTGCCATTTTCTATTTGTTTTACATCTCTATGATAATCTTTTGACATGGGAGTTCCTAACTCTTCACAGTATTCAAAACATACCATAGATTTATATAATGGCATTGCAATATTGATTTTATTTTTATTCCTTTCCTTTCCTAATTATTCCTGGCACATTACCATGGCACATGGATGTTTTCTGTAAGCTTTCCACTATAGCTCCAAAATCTCTTTGCAAAGCAGTCACAGCCAATTCAACTCAATCAGCATACATATCAGCAGTCAGATTTTTTCCCGTCACTGTGCACAATTTAGGACTTATTTGTAATGAGTTTAATAAGCATTCTGTTGCCCATTCACCCATTTTGGAGAGACCTTTTTTGAACTCTTTACCATCTGGGTTTTGCTGTTCTAAAAATGAGAGAAGAAAAGACAATTAAACTAGTTTAAGTCTTTGGTATAGATAATTTATATAAGCAGAAGCGTCCATTGCTGAGATCCAGAAAAGATGGGTGTGGATTACGATCCCTTCTGGATCAACATTACAACTACATACAAGGGCTCATTTCCAGTAAATGGTGCAGAGGAAACTCCCTATTACATTTTGCCTCAAGTGATATCCTCCTTTCCTCCCATTTCAGGAATTGCTTCCTCAAAAGATACCCTCTCACTTCATACCTGTCCACCCTTCTTCACAGACACAGCACACACTTCACACACAGTCTTGTCTGATCCTGATCACCTATTGACTTACACACACACACACACACACACACACACACACACACAATGTGTGTGCACAGACAAGTATTGCCATGTCTGTGAAACCCATTTACAACCTGAGGTATTACAGCAGGAAACCACAAGTTCCTGTGGCTTGGACAAGGCTGCTTAGGCTATGTTCCTGCTAATTATACACATATCATGGACAGCATATTTCATGGCACTTATATAGAGAAAATGGGTGGGAAATTCTGTCACCTTTATTACTGGAGTACATCCTCTGATCAAAATAAGACAATTGAATAGTATTAAAAAAAATCAGTTCATTCAAGGCTGAGGTCATACCTAAGGACGTATGGGTTTGCAGGGTCTGATTTTCACAGGGCTTAGTCTGGATTCATTCTATTGCAGTGTTTGTATGTCTACAGCTTTGGAACTGGAGCAATGCCAGGACTGCCAATTTAGTAGTGCAGTTGGCTCCCTCCATATATTAATGCAGCATATTACCCCATCTCCATTCCAAATATTATATCCTGTAATGGGCCAAGAAAACAAAAGCTATCAAACTCACACTGAAGCTCACAACTACATTCCTTATTTATATTCATAGTGCGGTACAAAAGCCAAAGAAATAATAAAGCCTACCACTTTAATTATAGAGAAAATTGAACAACGTAAGGGTAGAGCCTCAAGACAGGGGTTGTGCCCAGCTTTATGTGAACTGCATCAAAATTTTATTGGGTGAATGAGAATACAATTACTCGATGAGACTCTTTTTAAGGTCCTTTATTCCTTTGTTTTCCATTTATTCCCCCCACTGCTGCACGCCGCCCCTCCGTTATCACACACAAAGTCATTTTCTTTGTTCCTATTTGTTTCCTTTGGACAATTTGGACGCTTTACTCGGGGTCTCCTGGCCAATCTGCCTTTATTTACATGTTTATTTCTGTATCCGTTGTGCTTGGCTCTGCTGTCACGGCGAGGGGCGGGCGCAGGTAAGATGGTTGGTGAGCAGAGAACAAAAATTCAAACCAATCCAGCGGATGGCCCTGCCTAGCTCGCTGGCCTATTTCTCCAGTGTCTGTGGTGTGACCCCTTTATTGTTACGCTGGTGGCACTGAACTCTCTGGGGTTTGTGAATCTGGAAAGTTTGGAATGAAGCTGCACCTGAAGAGACAGGCACACATGTAAGCTGTGCATGTCACATCCAAGCAAAACAAGAAAAAAGCAGAAATACATGCATAAACTGTAGGCATGCATGCATGCAATGAACGTATATAGGACACAGGATATATGGCAGGCATGGGGAACATGTGGCCTTGCAGATGTCAGCTCCCATCATCCCTGACCATGGGCCATGCTAGCTTAGGCTAATGGAAGTTGTTGTCTACCAATAGCTGGAAGGCTACATATTCCTCATCCCTGGTATATGGGAGAGGGATGCCCAAGGGTGTGACAAGAGTGAGGTACTGATAGATTTTCTCCAGCAGGGGATCAGTCAAACAGCAGTTTCAGGAGATATTTAAATTGGAATGGGGAAGTGTTGGATCCCCTCCCCTAGTGTAATGGGCCCAAGCTATGTCCCTACAGCTGCTTATTTTTTTTAAAGAAGCATCAGGATATACAGTCACAGATCTCCTGACCTAGTCCAGTTTAGCCCTAAAATTCTATCCTAGGAAATTTCAAATTATGCAGTAATATATTATGAACATTAGGCATCTTCTCATAAAATTGATTGATTTTCAATAATGTATTCTGCAAAATTCTGGTTCTTCTGCGAAATTTAGTAAGTTAAAAGGAAAAGAGGACACTAAAAGCATTATGTAGAAAAAAGATTATGGAGTTTGAACTGGGATAAGAAGCTATATTGGGAATGGAGATACAGTCTATGATCAGTGGGACCCCCTTGAATTGTCAACAGAAATTGCCCCTATGTTTTAAAGTTCTTCCTGCAGCTCTGAGGGATTCCTCTTGTACATCCCCAAAATAAGAAGTTGAAAATCAAAGGATTCTTGCAGAATACCTATATTTGGTTCTAGAGATCTAGGTTTTGTGGCATGCAGCTGTGGTCTCTTATAGATGGTGGTCTTCAGCTACACAGACACATACCAAAATTAGATACAGACACATACGATACACACACACACACACACACACACACACACACGACACCCCACGCAGATTTTGAGTCTTATGGCATACAAAAAGTTGTAAGTACAACTAATACTGAGAGATGCAGGGCATGCATGTGTGTTTTTAATACAAAAGGATGTATATAAATTGTGTAAGTAAGTAACCACAGCATACTAAAATACACAGTACAGGCATGGCATAACAAATAATATGCAGGTTTGTATGGCATACATAGGCATTCATAGATGCATGTATGGTGCAACATGATACAGAAAGAGATATTTCAATGAAATACTTATTTGTGAAATTCCCGGCAGTGTGGTTATGTACATATACATGCATACACATGAGTACATTCAGAGCATACAAAAACTTGCTTTGTAAACCTAGGATACCTTTCCTAATTATGATTCCTGTTTGGTTTGGTAGGCTTTTCCTTCCTAGTGCTACTTCAATTACTCTCTCTGTCTTGGTTTCTCTCTCTTTCTCTCGCTCTCTCCCCTGGTCTTCTTCTGACCATGAATCACTGATAATCAGCCCAAGAAAACTGTAGCATGGCAACCACTTTCAAGTACCAAGCAGCCTAGAGCTGCTTCAGTGGTTAGCAACACATTCTCCCTTAAAATATGTTTCCATATTAGATCGAGGTTAATTTAATAATAATTTTAAAAAAAAACACCAGCAAGCAGTATTCTCTTCTATTTTAACTTGTCCTTCATATTTAACTCTCATGGGCTGGAGTTCTCTCAGACTTCTACAGTAAGGCCTTCTTCTTTTTTTTACTATGCCATGAACCATTATTGTCCTCCTGTCTGAACAGACCTCAAGACCACCTCCAGCTCCCCTTTGAGGTAAGTACTTCATTCTCTTCCTTTTTTTAAAAAATAGTATATATCCAGAGATAACTTTCAACAACAGTGGACTTAACCTCTCAGCACTTTGAGATGCAGTCTCCCCTTTCTTCTTCAGATTTATTCAATCTTCTTAGGTCTATAGGTTTCCAGTTCAGCCTAGATTCTTCCCAAAGACTATTCACCATGTGTGTGACACAATTGCTCACCTAAGACAGATTAGTTTATACATCTAATTGGGCCTTCATCATTTATCTCAGATTCTTGACACCTCTCGCCAGGCTTATGTATATTGCAATGCCTGCACATCTGGGTTTTGGTAATGTTCAGATCTCTCTTAAAGAAGTTTCCACAGTTCCTGCTTGGATATTGTGATATAGTCTTGTGACACTGTCCTGCTGCACTTGAAGAGCAGCTTTTACCACGCTCCACCTTTTGAGGGGTGACTGCTGACTGGCTCACAGATTCACTTTATTCACAGCTATGGAGCTATTTCCTTTTCATTGCTGGCATAGGGTGGCTGGTCACTTGAACGATGCCGCAGAAGCCTCTTCTCACAACTTTCTATGGTGCAAGACCCAGGGCGACCACATTGCAGGTTTTTCAGAAGCCTCTCTCCAGCATTCTAGTTTTATAAGGCTGAACTCAAGCTAGATTTCCACTACTCTCAAACTACTCTTCTGAAGTTCTCTTGTCCCAATTGGCTGATCACAGATGCAAAATGATTTCATTTGAATGAGGAACTTGGCTTCACCCTCCTGGGTGATTTACAGAGTCTGTGTGTACACATCTATCACTTTTAATCATCGACAGCTGGAGTTTAGGGACCTTATTATCCTGTTGAGGGCCATCCAAGTGGGGTCTTTTATCACCAGAGAGGTGCCAACTCCCATGAAGGAAACAGCTGCCTCTGCATGTGTGGCTACATCATTGTCTTTTCACTTTTTGTTGGTTCAGCCAATACTAGACACTATAAGATGCTTCTCATAGCAATAACACTGAACCATTCGGCCATGTTATACCACTTTTTAAAAAATCACAAAGTTTGCTTTCTGAGTGTGCTTTATCTGAGGAGACCCATCACAATGAGGTTCAGCCTTTTTGAAGGAAACTGATAAAAATTTTGCTTACAGGGAAAGTGGCAACAGGAAGGGTAGAAGCAACTTACCAATGGTTACCTAATGATAGCAGCAACAAAAATAAAAGACTGGACCTGATTCAACTAAGTTGTTGCACTAGCAGAAGCTAGTGCAACAAGTCCCACTAGTCCATGTTTGTGTTGACAGAAAGATCTCCTTAGTGTGAGGTTTAGAAACCCACTGTTTCTAAAGCGAGTGATCATTAACTATTCTAACACATTTATTCTTTTAGTTGGGGTGAGGTGAAGGATATGATCTGAAAGTTGTTAGTTCAGGATTCAGCTCTGCCAAATGCTTCTTAGAAAGCTACCCCCAATTCTCTTTTTTTTAGCCTTCCTCAACTTTGAACTTCATACTTCTTACCTATAGAGCCAAAGGCACCATGTAAACTCTCAAGAAAGGGGCATTAGAAGCACCTGGAAATGTAGTGCAGCCTATCTTTGACCAAGATGCAAAGAGACATTGCTGCTGGCTTCAATGAATACTGCATTTTTTTGCTGCTCAGAACTTTGCAGTTCAGATGTTAAAACATACTGTTTCCTGCCTTAAGAAACTGCTAATCAAATTTAACTTTAAAAGCACTACCTAGTTAATATGAAATTATTTCTAATATGCCATGGAACCTGATAGCACTGCGCAGCGAAGTGAGTGTGTGTTCCTGATTGAAAAATATCAGTGACTATCCTCTTTGTCCCTCATTTTAAACCATACTGGAACTTATTCTCTCATCCATATTCCTAGACAGAGGTAGTTGTGCTAGAGTCAGAAAATTTTCCTTGCCTGCTCTGTGTCGTTTGCTTTACTGTTGGATTTAGTGACAATGTGATAATTGGAGGTCGCATCATATAGTACATATAGTACATACCCTGGTACCCAGCTTACCCATTTCCATTCTCTTGACAGCGAGGGAAGTAACAGTATCAGTATTATCAACACACACCTCCTCAGTCACTTGCCATGGAACAAAGCCCCTATCCAAGCCAGACAGATGAATAATCCCTCTCTTTCATTATCTTGCCCATCTGTCTGATCTGCAGTCATTTTACTAAAAATGTGTACTTTTTGAAGTTCATTCAGTAGTTCTCCTTCTGGTTGCTATAGCACAAGACTTAATGGGGGGTGGGGGTTTACACACAAGTTTTACATCTGTGAAATATACAATGCTCAGAATGCATATTTTATTTCTTTATATTAACAAGATTCACTTGTGGAACCAATAGTATGACATAACTCATAAAAGCTCATTTGAGCCTAACAGTCCATAGAGTAAGAATTGATGGTGTAAGACAATTAGTAAGACATGAGCTCTTCAGCTTCACAACTGGAGTAAACTGCTCAGTACTGGCAATATAATAAAGGAGGTTGCCCAGGATCTAGTGGTCTCGGTCTTGTACATTTAGGGTTTTGTTTTGCTTTGTTGCTGTTTTCCACATATTATTCAAGTAGGGTTAAGGACTGGGTGGAGCTGTGGTCTGTTGTACTGCAATCCATCAGGCAATCTGGTCAAGGAGGCCACTTTAACTGTATGTGGGTGGAGGAGTTATAATCCAGAAATAATGTAGAGTTCAGTGTGCACAAAGTGAGAAACTGCCTCTGAGATGAACTCTCATTTGGTCCAGGGCTCCACCAGACTGGGGAGCCCACACTGTTGCCTACCTGCCTGAACTGAGAACATGCACACACAGGCCGTTACACCAAGAGCTCAAACATTTCACAGGTACACAACAGCCTCCCTCAAGAGTTCGGCTCTGTTCCAAACTTTTCCAGACCCAGTGCTCTCCCTCACCTTTCCTTGCTAGATTCCCACTTCCACCCCGTCACTCTGTCCCAACCTCCTCCTTCCTTTTTCAACTCCAGATATTTTTCTTTTCTTATTTTCCCCTCCTAACCACTTTGATAACATGCAATATGACCCGTGCTTTGCAAAATCAACCCTGCCCCGCCTCTCTCCTTCAGTTTTTGTTTTCTTAAATAAATTGACCACCACCACCCCTTTTTTTTGTTTCCTTCCCCTCCCCACCCCTGCCAAAAAAAAAAAATCGTGCAAGTAATTTTTAAAGCTTTTTGCTGCTTTTTAAACCCTGGAACTTATAAAAACTCCATTTCTCATTTCTCTTTCTGCTTTTGTTTTGTGTTGGATCCTCCCCCCTCCTATTATTATTATTATTATTATTATTATTATTATTATTACCCTTCTTCGTTGTCCCCCTTGCCCTCCTCTCCCTCCCCCCCATGTGGCTGTTGCTTTAATTATTTTCCCCGCCGAATTATTTTCGTTCCTTTGCCTCCATCCCCCCCCCCACTCCTCTTGCCAACTTTGTCCATGTCTGTGTCACCTTCACTCCTGCCCCGCCACTTTTCCTCGTGTCTCTTCTTGGTTGATTTTCCTTGTATATTTTTTCTTTTTGATTTCCTTTGTTTCGATTTTCGTGTAGGGCAGTAGTTCCGTAAGTGGGAGTCCGGTCCTCTCAACGTCTGGCACCAGCACCCCGAGGCGAGGACGCCGCCAGCTCCCACAGACCCCTTCTACACCCCGGCCACATATCTCCTACTCCCCCGTGGTCCGTAAGGCCGTCAACACGGGGCCCCAGCAGCAGCAGCAGCCGTCCGTGCACTCGGGCCGTATCTCCAGCCCAGCCCCGAGGCGCTACCCGTCGCTGCCCGCCGAGCACCACGTCTCCGAGCGTCGCAGCAGGTCTCCGGCTATGGAGCGGCACACGGTCCCGCCGCGAAACGACTCGCCGCGGGCCTACCGACACGCCAGCAGCCGCTGGTCGGCCCCGCACGTCTCCGAGCCGCACCCGGGGCCCCGGCACGGCAGCGGCTACTACCGGAGTCCGGACTACGCGGGCCCCGGCGGCGAGGAAGCCTTCCCCTATGAGACAATGCAGCAGCAGCAGCAGCAGCACGGAAGCAGCTCAGGACGTTCGCCCAGAACTTCCCGGGTGGGCAGCGGCTCGTCCTCTCTCTCCCCCTCCAGGCATGGGCGGCGGCTCCCCAATGGGTACTATCACTCGCATGGACCAGCCAAGTCGCGTGGGACAGGATCACGCAAAGGACTGCACGAACCTTATAGCGAAACCGATGAGGACGACTGCTGCTAACCGAGAAGTGGTTTCACCTTAAACACATGCGCGCCCGCGCGAAACACACGAAACACACACACCCGAGAGGGATGGCATTCCCGGTTGGGGGAGGGGGGAGGGGAGCTGTGAGGGGAGGGGGGAGAGAGAGCGCTTAAGGAAAGAAGGAAGGATGGATGGATGGATGGATGAATAGCCGCGAACTCAACTGATTTGGGGAAGGCATCCCGGAAGAGAACCCTGCAAACGTGGGCAAGGGAAAGAAACTTTTTATCTTTTGTTGGGGGGGCTTGGGGAGGGGGGTGGGGGACAAGGGTTTGGGGGTTGGGTGGGGAGGCGAGGGAAGAGAGGGTCTGGGAGATCAGAGCATGTTTATCTTTTACAGATCAAGTCGTGTGTGGTGATTTGAGGGGGGGAGGGGGGACGTTACTCAGAATTTACAAAAGAAAATGCACTCAGGTGTGGGGAAATTGTGCAGTCCAAGAGCCCCACGCTACAGCTAACTATGCCTCTGAGAAACGAGACCAGAAGCCACTTTACCTAGGGACGGGTGGGAGCAACAGGATGGAGTCTGTCAACCTCAGCAAAGACGTTTTGGAAAAGTTTAAGAAACAAAAACCTTTTAAAAAACGTAAAACGAAGCAAAAAGACAAAAAATATTTTTCTGGGCTTCTATTGATGAGTTTTATCATCTCAGTTTACCTGGTTAACTTAAAAAAAAGTTTTAAAAAAGTTTGTGGCCTGACCTTTTAAGAGGGACACACGCACGCAAACACACACACCCAACACACAAACACACACACACAAACAAACAAACAAAAGGAGTGCTTGCTGGTTATACCAAACCCTAATATTACTGCCTGCAGAGATAAAAAAAAAAGAAATAATAAAACTAAACAGAAAAAAACAAAAAAGGACAAAAACAATTGATAAAAATGAAGCATTTTCTTCTGACATTTTGGTCCTGCTTGAAAAATAAGAAAAAGAAATGACATCAAAAAATTACTAATTCCTCAGCTTCTTTATTTCTTTTTTCCTACTTTGTTTGAAAAAAAAGTTGAAAAAAAACCTGTGGGATTGGGACTGTGAAAATATTGCATGAAACAAAGTAAAAAGACAAATGATGAAAAATTTTAAAAATCCTTTAAAAAAAACAAAAATATTAAAAAAATGAATTTTTAATTGAAATGTGCTTTATTGTTAGTTTCCTCATACTTTGCTCTCTTCCTCCTTCCCTTTCACCTTTTTCACTTATAATGCTACGTAAAGCAAAATGTACAGCTATGTATGGTTGATGAGAAGTATTGGTTGCTGCAGTCTGAGCTGCAAAGAATGAACAAATCAGATCATTAAGCAGAAGCTGTTCAACAAAAGACCGTAGATCGAATGTGGGTCTTTTTATAATCTAATCATTCCCAAGTACACCTATATGTCTGTGTTCAACCACAATGGGATCTCTTACCTAGCTCTTCACCCTGATGGACACCTAGTTGGTTGTCTGTATATTTTTATACCATACCTGAGGCCCCAACATCTGGAGTGATATGCTGAAAGCACCAGAGAATGAAGCCCTTTGTCTTCTCTCTTCATTACGGACCCAGCTGCTAGACACATCACAAGGATTGGTGGATGAAATTCGCTATCTATATATATATATAAATGTTCCCATTGCATGCGCGGCGGTCGCAAGCTTGTTCCGTAACTGCTGGACCAAATAGCATAAAATTTGGACACAGCTTTCCATGATTACTCAGAGAGTAATCTGGCATAATAAAAATTTTAAAAAACCACACCTGACATACTTAAAATATACAATAAAGGCAAAAAGTGCCCTATCTGGGTGGATGGAGTGCCCTATCTGGGTGGATGGAGCAGCCAAGTAATTTCGTTGTCCCCAAAGGGGACAATGACAATAAAATATATTCTATATTCTATAAAAAAAAATGGCGCTTACATTAGACGTCACCAACAGCAGCACTGAAGACTCCAAATGGTGCCCATATTAGACGTCACCAGCCTATTAAGCTCCCTAGCCCCAGCCTCTGCCAAGGCCCCCACCCCACCCCATAACCTGGGCAAGGGCCTTGCCACACGCCGGCCTAGGGGAGCGAAGGCAGCTTCAGCGGGAGCAGGCCAATTCTTTACTGCGTATGCACAAATAAATAACCCTAAGCAGGCAATCAGTGTAGGAAAGAAAAAAAAACAGTTAAGAGGAAGGCCTAAACTTTCCTTCCCCAGCCAGAAACGTTCTTACCGGTAGCAGTTTTGGCAGGTAAAGATTTTTAGGCCCGGGCCATACCATTCCTTATGGCGAGGGGGGGGTGTAGGATGAGAAAGCTCGGCAACTACGCTTCGCTCCCTATCCTGTCTCCACACACAATCCTTTCTGCACGGCTGTATCACTTTACACACGAAGCTCCAGTTATCAGAAGAGGAAAAAGTGCCGCACACAAATGTATAAGGAGCCTAGCAGTTCCCCATCACCCCTCTTTGCATCATTATGGTCCCTTCTGACCCCAGGCTCAATGCCAGAGCGGACTGTACCATGTATCAGGTTTCCGGAGGGGGGAGAGGAGATGGTAAATCTAGGGCAAGGGTTTAATTCTATTAAAGGGGCAGGCATGCATTTAAGAGAGGGACCAGGGTTCGAATCTCGCTACGCAGCTCGCCGAGTGACCCTGGGCCAGCCTGAGCTACAACGCAGGGTTGTTGTGGCTGGGGCAAACCAGACGTAAGGCCGGGGTACAAATAAAATTATTATTATTATTATTATTATTATTATTATTATTATTATTATTATTAAATGAGGAGGAGGGAACCATTTATGCCCACTTGAACTCCTTGGAGAAAAGGGGGGCCTACAAATGCTATGAATAAAAAAAGGAAATCTGTAAAAAACACACACACACCTTCCTCACTACCTAAGAATCCTCAATTAGACCATCAGTTAACAAAATAAAAATAACCACACCAAAAAATGAGACCCAATCCTACAAACATGCCCTACAGCAGCGTTTCCCAACCGGTGTGCCGTGGCACAGGAGTGTGCTGCAAGACACCGGCTCCTGTGCCGTGGGAAGACACCGGCTGCTGTGCCGCCCTGGGCCGCTTCCGCTTCCGGGTCGGTCCGGGCTGGCGTCGCCTCGGCTCCGCTTCCCGCTCGCCGACCGCCACCTTCGCCGGGGCTGCCGGGTGCTTCGCCCACTGCCTCTGCCGCCGGGCGAGGGACGGGCGGGAGGTGCCGGTGCCACCGGGCTCGCTCGGGGCCGGGTGGAGGTGCTGCCGGGGGGCTGGGCGCGGGAGGGGGGCGGGCGCCTGGCCCGCCGATCTCCCGCTCCGTTTTCGCCCGCCTGGGTCCTTCCCCTCCCTCCCGCCAGAGTGCGCGGACACCCCGCCCCCGGGGCAGGGGGGGCGGGGTGCATGTGGTAGTGGTGTGCCGCGAGATTTTTTTTCGTGGGGCAGGTGTGCCGTTGCTCCGAGGAGGTTGAAAAACACTGCCCTACAGACCCTAATACATTAAAAAAAAAACTACATAATTATACAATCAACATCAACATTTATATGCTCCAACAAAAAAACAAACCAACCAACATACAAATCACCAAAAAAAAAATTAAAACAAAAAACAAAACAACGCCCACATCATACGCACTCATTCCTTGAATACCAATAATACCATCAGATATACCATTCCAATTTAGAAAACTACAATTTCCAATAAGATTAGCATATGCAATGACTATCAACAAATCCCAAGGACAAACTTTGAACTGCTGCGGTATACATCTAGAAACTGATTGCTTCTCTCATGGACAATTGTATGTTGCATGCTCTAGAGTTGGAAATCCACAAAACTTACATATCTACACAAACAATGGCAAAACAAAAAATGTAGCCTACCGTCAAGCCTTATGATACAAACAACAAAAACTAACCTAACCTAAACTCAACATTAGACCTAAGCATTACAAAAACATTTCAAAAACCACAGCAATGCGTGGCCGGGTCCGCTAGTTGGATATATAATGAAAGTGTCATATGGTCTCCAAACCTATTGCCCCATTATAACACTGTCTATCAATATTAGAGTAATGTGAGGGCCAAAAATGGAATTGGGTGTGTGTTCAGTTTACATACGTTACTTTCACACATTACGTGATGGTGAACAATGCGTATTTGCCACTGTGTATATGTGATGGAGTGACATGGCCAGTCCTGGCTTCCTGGCTTCCATTTGACAGAAGAGATTGCAAACAAATATTTTTCACTTACAAGCAATGCATGTTTACATGTACATTCATATAAGAGTGGTTCTCAGGGTCATTTGATACATACCGGTACATAGAAACATTCTTATGGACTGTATTTGAGGCTATTTCAGCAGTTACTCCCCAACTATAAATTGGCAAAAAAACAGATTATCACTAACAACTTCTTTGTAACAGAAAGCTACTACACTGAAATACCAGCTGGTGTACAGCAGCTGTGACTGAAACACTCAAGAGTAGCATTACTACTAGAGACAATTGTGGTCACAGGTATCTGAATTCAGGCAAATCCCATATAAGTGGGCCACATGCAGGTCAGCATCTTGGGCCCCCTACAGCTTTAATACCCCCAACTCTAGCAACAAAGCTTTTGAAAAAAGAATCACAGAGGCCCATTGAGCACAATACGAAGGCAAGATCCCTTGTAGGTAAAACATACATGCTAAAGATTCAACCAGCTAATCTCAAATATAATGCACCACAATGGAACATTTTTATCTATGCCAGAAAAGCCTATCCTATCAAGAAAGTTTATTTAAAAAATAATATAACACTTCCTCAACACTGATGGACCCTTGAGTAATGTCTGCTAGTTCAGCAAAGTACAAATGGAGTTTGTGATAAAAAAATGTGGCTTACCGTTCTGCAATGCAGCAGGGCTTAGTTAACACTGTGTAAGGATCTGTCTTGGGACCAGCTGTGCCTTCAGAACTAGCTGCATGTTCTCTCCATTGCTTGTAAAAGTGGAAGGCTAGAACATGCAAGAGACTCTTCAGTGATGGCTAACAGGATCAGTGGTCAAGGATGATGGGAGTTGTAGTCCCAAAACATCTGGAGTGTCAAGGTTAGCCATCACTGCTTTAGAAGATACTGCTCCTGTGTTGCTCAACACATGAGCAACTAGTAACTAGTCTCAGCATGAGCAGCATGACAGCCTGCACCAATGGGGCTTTCCAAATGCTTCCTCATGATCTGGAGCCCCAATCACATGAGTGCAGAATGGTGCTTGTGTTGTGCGAAGGTTGGGAGTGGGACTGTTCAGCATGCCCCTGCTCCTGTGTTGTCCAGGTTTCAGGACTTGGAGAGCTCATGGGCAAGACCTCTTCCATGGTCCCCGCTCCCATAAGTGATTATACCACCCCATCCCTATTAGCACCAGCTTCTGCTGCTCTTCTTTCTTGGCATTGCTGCCACCTGCTTGCTTGCCAGGTCAAAAGCCAGCAAGTTAGCAAGCAATCTATTGTTTTGCCTCACTACTGCTCTCATCTGGGTGAGAATGAGAAGTGGGCAAATAAGCAGGCTGCAATGGTGAATAGGAGAAGAGGTGCAGGAGCCTGGCTGGGGTGTGGGCCGTTGGCAGATACTTGACCATGCTGACCACGGACACCAGTGTTAAGCAAAATGTGGGTGGTGTCTTCTTAATAAAGTTAGAATGGCAGGAAGAACTAATGTGAGTATTCTCTGGGGATAGCACATTATTCTGCAGACATTGATCTAAGGACTAGAAGGGAATTTTTCTACACCACCCAACTTCCTCATGGATGTTCAGGTTCTATAATGAAGTCTCCAGGGAACTGTCAACCAGAGTGTTAAATTTAAAAAAAGCAAGATGTATCACTAAGGTATGTCATCTCTCACACACACATTCACTTATTTCCATTAAGAATGTGAATAAAATGTTTATCATTCCTTGATTTAAAATATAGGGATGCTGGCTAGATTAATTTGCTTCAAGGACCAAATGTGGTGTGCAGGGGACCAAGTGGCAATCCCTGGATTCCAGCAGTGCTTTAAGATGCTGTCAGTTTGGCACCTGTAGGTGTGTTAATATGGGAGCAAGGAGAGATGGCCATGGGCTCCTGATGTTCATGGAAGAAGCCAGTAACATCCCAAATAATGGCCACTAGTGGGGCTGCCTTTGACATACGCTGGAACTAACAAAGCCCCCCTTAGAGTTGGCAATAAGGGCAGTGTGTCTACATTTCCTTTTATAACACTTGCATACCTTTAATTTGAAAGGTTTTACATGAAGGTAATAAGCCCCACTGCCTGTATGATGGCTGTAGAAATCTAAACTTGCTTTACAAGGCATTAATTGACCATACTTCAGCACTAACGGTTTACCTAAAGCTGGAGTGAAGCCGTAAACTATGGCAATTGTGTAGCAACTACACACATTGTTCACTGCATATCCACCTCATCAGTCACTCCATTACTATTCAAGCACCTGGGAAAACTGTTCAGTCTGGGAGCCTGGACATATGTTTTCTGCAGTCACAAGTGCAGTTCTATAATTGAAAAAGGTAAGTTTCAGCATCAGTTGCCACAGAGTGAGTCAACAGAGATCACTGTGCTCTCTACCAATGCAGGTTGTTGTTGGCATCCATCTGTCTTGAGAGATAATGGAATGTGCCTCCAGGGGTGAAGTCTGCAGAGACTGGTAACTCCTAACGGCTGCCTCCCGCATTGTTTCTGCTGAATGACCAGCACTGAAGTAACCTCTTTGGTGGAAGCCTGGGCTGTGCGTATGGAGGTCCTGGGCCAGCCAGACAACAAGACCTCACTCTCAGCCTCACTGATGTGGTCTAAAAGAAACCAGAGAAATACATTTGGCAAGAGCTTGGCTGCAGGAGTTGCTGAAAGATGTACAAGGTGCCATCCAACCGTCTTGGGGACTCCACGGATTTGTGTAGGATCTATTCCTTAGCCATTTCTTCTCCCAAAGATGTCCCACAAGGTAGTGGGTATGGATTTTTCCTTGGGGTTTACCCCTGAAGCCTTTATCATGAATGAGTATAGCCACAAGGTATTGGGAGGATTAGGATCAGAGTTTTCCTTCTCCTAGATGGGCTATCTTCACAGGTACATGAGCCCCTCCCCCCTCATTTCCTTCTACAGCATGTGCAGTAACTGCCTTCTGGACTCTTGGACCCACTGTTGATCTCATTCACTTGATCTGCCAGTGCCTGTCTTCGCATGCGGTGGAAGTCCCTAATTCACTGAAGGTTTGAAACCCATCAGCTTCCCTCACCTGGTTTAGCCAGTCATTCAAAGCCATTTCCTGGGATATGGCTGCTGTCACATGCTGACAGATTCTATGAAGCAACCCAGAAAATAAAGGCCGAGCTGGTAGCGGAGACAAAGCTCCGTTACTTGGTAACTCAGCAGAAAAAGAAGATGCTAGCAGTCTGGATATGCAACTTCACACTTCCAAAGAGGTAAAGTGGTGTGCTGGCTGTCCCCAGAATACTTGTCGTAAGCATCATCTGGTGCTTGGATGAAAAACAAAAATGAAACTGTCAAGCCTAGCCAAAAAGACACCTCTTAAATCCTATATCCATTACCTACTAGAAACAAGAGAGAGTGACGTCTTAGAACTGGTACAGATGTCAACACTGTGGCTGCAATCCTATGGGAATATATCTCATTAAACTCAGCATCAGAAGTTATGCTTAGGATTGAGATGTATGTGTTCGTGTTGCTGTAAACAACCTGGATGCAACCTGTATTCTGTTAGCTGTATGTACCGGTAAGTTGCCTGGGAAACTGAGGATACCAAAGTAAAAATATTAAAAATGTTTAACATGAACTTGGGCTCCCCCCCCCTTTTTATAGGAAAGAGGATCGAGTCTTTTAACATCTAGCAGCAAAAACCCATCCCCAAGAATATCCCTATTTCCTCCTGATGGGTGGGAAAGCAATTTATCATTCCCTTCCCATACAATCCACAAAAGAGCCTTCCAACCACATTCCATTTGTCCCCCCCAACCCCCCCCCACTATACTAAGAGACTGAATAACAACACTGGACTACACTGAAGGTTTGTCATACACTACTGTCTCACAACAACAGCACACACCCAGCAATATTACTACTGTACAGCAGTACTGAGTTTCTCTGCAGGGCTAATGCAACCCACACTTTCTCAACCACAAAGCAATTCACTGCAGTACAGATATACTAATAACATGGGACGGGGCTTACATTTGCATTGGCAGGTTCAATTTAAAAGATGTATATATTGTTAGGAGTTTGGCTGGAGGAGTAGGCTGCAGACAGAGACCCTGGTAATCGCCCACTAAGGTCATTAAGGGACCAAAGGGGATGACTCTGTGCCAGAGGACAAATGGGTTGGCCTCTCTCCCTTGGCAATGATGAGACCTAGAGGAAAAGCAGCAAGCTTTGCAGTTTTCCGTTTCCTACTTCCTGCACTCGACAAAACAGGCGCTCAATTAATAGTCACCGCCCACTCTTCCCAGCCAGCCAACTGCAAGGGCTCCGTGAGCCTCGCGCAAAGTTAATTGAATGGGTTTCGAAGCAGGGCCGCCCACCAATCGCTTTCGTTTTCCCCCCACCCACGGAAGGCGTGGCTTGCCCGGAACCCTGCTCTAGTTGTCATGTGAGTGGCTGGTCACATGACCGCCTCTCTGGCAACTGCTGCAGGAGCTTCAGCTATGGGGCTCCGCTCGGGTTTGGGGTTCTTGATGGGGGCAGCGCTGGTGGCGGCAGCTGCAGCGACATGCGGCTACCAGGTAAGGCGGTCTACGTCTGCACGGGTGTTATGGGTGCCCCACTAAATTCTGGGATCTGGCGCCGAAGGATGGAGAAGGCTGTGCTGAAGGTTGAGGGGCGCGGCGATCTAGGAGGTGCCTCTATGGAGAGAGTGGGATTCGTGAGGTCTAAATAAAAAGGGAGGTCGTACGGTGTGAGGAAACGGAGAGGATCCTCCGTTTAGGCTGCTCAAGAAAAAGATCGTGAAGAATCACTTAATAATTTTATATGGTATTCTGCTGGAGTGCAGCAGTAGGGATTTATTTAAACCCACGGTCCTTTTTGTAATCCATTGGGCACGAAAACTGAGCAAAATTAGCAAGGTGACCTGCTATGAATAGGGCTAGGCCATTACTTAACTGAAAAGAGGAAGCCTGGAGGATTCTGTAAAGAAAAACCCTTCGAGAAAGGAAGCACACTGACTGGGGACTCAAGACTATGTGTATAGCTTCGTCATTCGTCTTAATTCGTCTGAAATAACTATAACTACTGTATAACTATTTAGCTCACACAGCTGCACTCCCTATAAGGATGAGCTGAAAGCAAGAGAGTTCCACTCTGTACATTAGGCAGGAGTGGATGGTAAGAAGTAGTTGTTGAGGCCAGAATACTCAAAGGAGGAACCTAAGAAAGGGGGTGGGTTGTAGTCACGAGAAAATTGTCAGGTGCACAAAGGAAATGGGGGTGGGAGGTGTGGCCAAATTAGGAAGATTCAGCTACAGAAGAAACTCTTTTTGCATCTGGGACTGTCCACACAGTTCAGGTTTTAGTTTTGGTGCAGGGCTGGAGGCTAAGAACACAAGATTTGCCCCACTAGACCACACCAAGGTCTGTCTGTTCCTAATATTAACCACCTATATACTTTTCATGGTCATTCCTGAATATCCAGTATTCTGATGCATCTGAGTGTAATTCCATTGAGCTAATTTAGGTGTAGCTGACATTGTGATTTGCAGATGCTGTTGGGCTACAGTTCCCACCATCACTGACCATTGGTCATGCTGACTAGCACTGATGGAAGTTGGGAGTTCAACACCTTCTGAAGGACACCATGTTTGCTGCCCCTTGATTTATTTTAAAGCTATGTAGGCTAGTGGCCATAATCATATTCAGTGTTGGTTAATTCCATAGGCAGTGTGACTGAGAACCACCTTCAGCTTTCCACTGCTGTCCTCAAGGTTGTTTGGATGGAATCTGCTAATCCATTCTGCCTTTCCACAACTACAAATCTCCCAGAGAGCTGATGATTCTTATTGCGTAAACACTGATGTTTTTGAGATGGGTTGAGAGTGTGGGCGGATTAGGGATTCAAGGCAGAGCACTCTGGAAAGCTGATTCAATGTTTGTTATCAGCTATTTCCCAATTAGTTATGTCCTTCATGTTTGATTTGCTACCTGGTTTCCCTATCTACTTAATGTTGTTCCTTGGGCAACTCTCAGTCTGAATACTGAGCAAACTTAACTCAAGGTAAAATCTCCTTCCTGTCCCTCAGTTCTGGGAAATGGCTTCACTGAAGGTCAAATACTTATCTTTGCACTCCTGATGCTCCTCTGTTAGTAAATTCTGTGCTCATGCACATCCCCACACTGGCAGCACAAATGGGCAGCTTCACATTGGCAAGGTACAATAAACGGAGATCAAATGCCAAGGTCAGATTGCTTACAAGGAGCAAGGTCTCCTCTTGGAGTACTCGGTAGTTAAATCCAGGCAACCTGTGAGACATAGAACACCTGAAAGCTGTAAACTGTTTCTGTTTGCCAGTGCAGCACAGCAGAAACATTCTAACTATTAATCTGAATGTCCTCACTTTGAGGTTTCTACCCTTGCCTTGAGCAGCATCTTTTGACCCTCCAACCAGAGCTCTGCATTTTACATGGAAGAGAGTTCTGTTAGTGCAAAGATTAGTGCTAGTACAATGGAGTTTCCCCAGATCTGCTCTGGAGAGTGGGAGAAACCGGGGCAGATTTATGGAGCATGCAAGGGGAAAAACATTCCACCTCACAGGGAAAAATCCTAGCTCTGACAGAACATTATGCTTAGCTCTACACTGAGTACAACCCTAAACATTTTAGGCATCAGGGTTGTCTCATCCCAAGCTTTCAATAGATAATATATATTTATTCTGCTTTAAATTTTCATGAATAACCTTTGATTTCTGCTATGTTACTTCTTTTTTGGGAAGTGTTCCTCTTTTTTATCAACTGATTGTATACTTTATTGTTAGCTGCCTTCAAGCCTTGTGCTAAAATGTGAGTTAGATTTTTTTAAAATAAATAAAATCAGTGATAGAACATTGTAGACCTCACTATCTGCTGTTCTGAAATATTCTGAATTGTGCTTCTCTACAAGCAGCAAGGAATTCTGGATCCCAGCTATTGTAAGCAAAGGGTTTATATTTCAGTAGAAAAATTACTGTACCACTGATACTGTATGCAAAATGTTTAGTTACCAATAGAATTAGCCAGTAGCGCTTCCCTATGCTGTAGCTAGCAGGAATTGTTTCTGCCTCCTTCACAGTTATACTGAGTTATACTACCTGTTTAGATGACTGCTGCTTTCCTGTGGCAGATTTTGAGGTGTTTCCTTGTGTATAATTTGTCTCTCCTGGCTCAGAAATGCACTCGTTCTCTCTCTCCCTCTCTCTTCTTTTAGTCCTGCCCAGTGACAAAGCCCGACATGCTCAATGTTCACCTTATCCCCCACACACACGATGATGTGGGCTGGCTGAAGACTGTGGATCAGTATTTCTTCGGAGGTGAGTTGAAACTGTGAAGTAAGCTTGTAAGCAGTCTCACAGCAAGGTCTGGCAAAAGGCTGTAAGTTTCTAGGATCTGTTCTTTAGGTTAAGCAAGAGCCCTTCTCTGAGTTTAGTGTTGAGTCTATGAATCTTGGCTCTAGGCATAGTAGACCAGTGTGGACATGTTTGGATTACTTTCCCTTCTTGAAAGGGGGATCAGTCCACAGGCCTGGGCTTCCTCGCCTTTTGACTGACTGGACTGTGTTGAGGGAATGATGCCCTAGTGGAGCAAAACCTTGTATCTCATTTCCAACAGACAAGTGAAACAATCCTTAGTGTTTATATATGCCGTAAAAGGCGGTTTAAATATATTTTCACAAGGTGTGAAAAATGCATGCAGAACTTGTTTAAAGCTCAGTAACCTTTGCAACAGTTCTCTAAGGGGCACACATATTATTCACTCCATGTTAGAAATGAGGGTTGAGGTAAAGAGATACAGTGGTACCTCGGTTTACGAACTTAATCCGTTCTGGAAGTCCGTTCTTAAACTGAAACCGTTCTTAAACCGAGGCACGCTTTCCCTAATGAAGCCTCCCTCCGCCGGTGCCCTTCCACCATTCGGATTCCGTTCTTAGACCGAGGTAAAGTTCACAAACCAGGACACTACTTCCGGTTTTGCGGAGTTCGTAAACCGAATAGTTCGTAAACAGGGCCATTCTTAAACCAAGGTACCACTGTAGTACCTTCTCTTAACCATAGTTCATAGCTGAGGTAAATTTTTAAATCAGGGGCTTCTTGGCCTACATGTCATGCACTTCATCTTTGTGTTAGACCTGCTGGGTCTGAGCTGTGAATTGCTGTTCAAGTATGGAATTATTCAGCTTCTCTTTTGAACAAGAAGAACCCACTGGGAGATAAGCCTTAGTGCTTTTTACGTCAACATCCTGTTCTGAAGGCTGCAGGTTGGTGGGTGGATTTTGCATGTTTCCTTTCAAGGCCAGAACAGTGCCACTGTGGAAATGTCATGAACACTCTTTCAGCATCTCACACAATGAAGAGGAGAGTCCCCCAGGGTGGGTTTATACTTTACTGTTTTATGAATTGCAGATAATAGTTGTGACAGCTGTTTGACTGAGGGATGACAGGATATTTGTCCCATTTGTATGGTGCCACATAATGTGAAGTTCTCTGCGGGGACGTACGGTACATAAATAAAATAAACACAACCATTAAATGGGGAGTTACATAAATATAGCAAAAAATAACATACCACAAACATAAAATTAAAACAGACAAAACAGATGCCCGGATTATCTCCTAATTTATTTAAATATGAGATTCTGCCCTTGGTTGTCTTCTTCGGGGGGGGGGGGGACTTTCTCTCATCTAGCCAGTGCCTGGAGACTTTTTGGTCTAGGCGTGAGCTATCCAATTCCTCCTCACCTTCTCCCCATCCCTTGTCCGTTGCCTTGCAGTCCGCAATGACATCCAGCATGCTGGGGTGCAATACATCTTGGACTCCGTCATCCCGCAGCTACTGGCTGACCCCAGCAAGCGTTTCATCTACGTGGAAGTGGCCTTCTTTGCCCGCTGGTGGGGACTGCAGACTGAAGCCATGCGCCAGGCCGTGCGGCAGCTTGTTGCGGAGGGTAAGTATGACGGGCAGAGTGGGGCCCCTGTCTCCATTTCCCACCTGGCTTCTCTGTGTGCATAAGGAAGACAGGGAGTCTTTGCCTCTGGGGGTGGGGGAGCTTTCCTGAGGGAGAGTGGCGACCAGGGAGCCAACTAGTTACTGTTTTATTTGTTCCATTTGTGAATCACTTTCCATGAAACGTCTCAGAGAGAAGAAGAAGAAGAATTTATTATTTATACCCCGCCCATCTGGCTGGGTTTCCCCAGCCACTCTGGGCGGCTTTCAACCGAATATTAAAAACAATACAGCATCAAACATTAAAAACTTCCCTAAACAGGGCCGCCTTCAGTTGTCTTTTAAAAGTAAAATAGCTGCTTATTGCCTTGACATCTGCTGGGAGGGCGTTCCATAGGGCGGGCACCACTACCGAGAAAGCCCTCTGTCTGGTTCCCTGTAACCTCACCTCTCACAATGAGGGAACCGCCAGAAGGCCCTCGGCGCTGGATCTCAGTGTCCGGGCTGAATGATGGGGGTGGAGACGCTCCTTCAGGTATACAGGACCAAGGCCGTTTAGGGCTTTAAAGGTCAGCACCAACACTTTGAATTGTGCTCGGAAACGTACTGGGAGCCAAAGAAGATCTTTCAGAACCAGTGTTATATGGTCTCGGCGGCCTCTCCCAGTCACCAGCCTAGCTGCCGCATTTTGGATTAATTGCAGTTTCCGAGTCACCTTCAAAGGTAGTCCCACGTAGAGCGCATTGCAGTAGTCCAAGTTAACAAGAAAGAAACATACATAAATGTATGGGTTGCCAAGGCAGCAGAGCCAGCTCAAAAGTCTTGCTGCAATTGAGGAAATGAAGTGGGTGACTGCTTTCACTTGCCATAACCCAGAGAGCGCTCTCCCTCTGCCCCGCATCTGTGCAAAAGCATGCAGATACGGCTTCTCCTGCTCTGCTGTTCCTCTCACTCCCTCTTCCATCCGCTGTGGGGCGAAAGCAGTGCCCTGCTTTCTCCAGTAGGTTGAGGTGGGAGGGAGCAGGGTGGCAAAAGCCATGAGAGGGGAGCCTCCTTTGCTTATTGGGGGCAATAAAGAGGCAAGAGGATGTTCTGGGCTGTGACCGGGCAACCTGGCCTATTGGACTACAATTCTCATCATGTCTGACCATTGACTAAGCTGCCTGGAGCGATGGGAGTTGTAGTCTGGGACCCAGGTTGTACGAACACTACCCAGAGGCTGTTTGTGGCAGAGGCCGCCAGTTGCTTTTTCACACCTGCTGGGGCTGGCTGTCACATCTCTGCTTACCTGCCTGAACACCTCTTGCTCTTCTTCAGAGCAACAGTGGAAGGCAGCCCAAGTCTTGTCCTGATGGCCTCTCTTTCTTTCCTCCACGCCTTGGCAGGGCGCCTGGAATTTGTGAATGGCGGCTGGTGCATGAACGATGAAGCAGCCGTACACTATAACCCAGTCATTGATCAGATGAGCCTCGGCCTCCATTTCCTGAAAGAAACGTTTGGCGAATGCGGCCGGCCCCGTGTGGCCTGGCACATTGATCCTTTCGGGCACAGTCGGGAGCAGGCCTCACTGTTTGCACAGGTCAGCCTCTGTTCCCAGGATATTCCTATTGCACCCAACAGCCACAGGATTGTACTCTGTGTCTCCTCCTCTTCCAGTCGCTGAGGGCTCACCCACTCTCTCTTCTCCTTCCCTCAAGATGGGCTATGATGGTTTCTTTGTGGGCCGCATTGACTACCAGGACAAGGCTCAGCGCGAGGCCTTGCGTGAGATGGAGCAGCTGTGGCGTGGAAGCGGAAACCTGCCTCCCCCTGCTGCTGATCTCTTCACTGGTGAGCAAAGCTGACTTGTCAGACATCTCTTAATTCTGATCTGGTGGTCCTCAACGTGGTGCTCATGGGCACCATAGCACCCTAAGACACCACTCGGTGCCTGCCAAGCTCCCCTGCCCCTCCCAGGTTTTTTTTTAACTGGGGCAGGGTTGGTTTCGTGGCAGATTGTTTGGGTGAGTATAGCCTGGCTGTTTTGGGGGAGCGTAACTTGTTGTTTTTGGCTTTGTTTTTTTTTTGGAATATGTACAGGCATTTTAAAGGGTGGGGGTATTAGTATGAATACCCTCTGTGAAATGGGTATTTTATGGTGCTGACGGCAGTTTCATAGATTTCCAAATATGCCAAGAGCCCCCAAAAAAGTTGGGGATCCCTGCCCTGCCCAACCCACCAACAAAGCAGCTTAGTGTCTCCTGGGCAGCAAAGTTGTTTCCCCCAAGCAATTCAAATAGAGACCGGGAGTGTTCTTGAGGATCCTCTAATCCAGCCTCTCTCAGTAATATCAGTCTTGACTGTGCCTCAACAATTGGTGCCATGTCTCTGTTTCTGTACTAACTGTCTCTTTTCACACTTACAGGTGAAACTCGAAAAATTAGAATATTGTGGAAAAGTCAATTTATGTAAGCAATTGTTTTCATTAGCTAAAGGAGTTTAATATATGAGATAAAGGCTTGACATATCTCGCTTGGCATTCCATGAGTCTATTTGTTATAATTGTGATGATTATGGTGTGCAGCTGATGAGCACCCCAAAGTTGAAATTGTTACTTTGGGGTTCTCATCAGCTGTACGCCATAATCATCACAATTATAACAAATAAAGGCTTGACATATCTCGCTTGGCATGTCATGAGTCTATCTCATATATTCGTTTCACCTTTTAAGTTGAATTACTGAAAGAAATGAACCTTTCCACGATATTCTAATTTTTCGAGTTTCACCTGTAGATATTCCCAATTCAGATTCCTCAGTAATGTGCACTTATCCCAGTACCTCTTGGTAATGCTCCCCTTGTTCTATTCAGTCCCCCCCTCTCTCTCTGTGGGTGGGTGTCTCTTCCCCAGGATGGCTCTCGGCTTCCTCTTTTGTTGAATGTGGCCTTGTAGGATTCACCCTGCCTTTCTCATCTACCAAGAACACCCCGGTCAGAAAGCTCCCATTTCTCCCAACTCTCTCTTGGCAGGTGTCCTGCCAAACGGCTACAACCCTCCCATGTCTCTTTGCTGGGATCAGATCTGCTCGGACAACCCCATTGTCGACGACGACAGCGATGAGAACAACGTGGAGAGTATCGTGGCATATTTCCTGGGGACGGCGGCTGCTCAGGTTAGAGCAAAGGGGACCAGGGGTTTGCAGATCTGTCCTCAGAAAGGGGAGGGGAACGGGAATTAGTTTGCTAATAGCAAAGATCTAAGACAACAGGATACAACCACAGGCCTGACTTGACCCATTAAGCCTTCCCAAGTAGCCTGCCAGCCCCTGACTTAATTTTATGGCAGTGCCACCATGAGGGTGGGGAGGAGGAAGGGTTGGGAAGTGCACAAAGTGAGGATGGTGTAACTATTGCACCTATGGAAGCCACTGGATGAATAGAGACTGATTCCTGTATTGAAATAATACAGGAAAAATATGGTTCATAGGCTTTACTTACCGAACTTCACTCTAAACAACTTTTAAAAATGAAGTTACATTCAGATAGTTGCATATTCCTTATTCTGGTCCTAGCCCTAAAGCATGATAACTTACATTACAAATATCTTGCATCCTGATCTAAAATCAAAGCTCCTTCTCTTCTCCTTTGCAGCCTCCCTTAGCCTTAGACTATTTACTGGAGACAAGCTAAGAACAAAGAGGGCACTCCACCCAAGATGGATGCCTACAGATTAGTATATGCCATAGACCTGTAATACAACCCTTTTCTTATGACTGTGAGCTAAACGTCTTGTGACTGAGCTACAAAGATACAGCCCCACTTAATGATTAGCCTGTTAGGCAATTCTTCAGCTTCATGGAAATTTCCAGCCATGCTTCACAGTACAGTACAGGCATATTATACATTTCCATTTCCATGTAACTTCCATCTCCAGCACAGTATTGGGTGGGTGGCTAGGTTTAATCCTCACAGTCTATCCCAGTGTCATAAAGGGGATGCAGATATCCCATCTCTGCTGAGACTCTCTCTCTCTCTCTCTCTCTCTCTCTCTCTCTCTGTGTGTGTGTGTGTGTGTGTGTGTGTGTGTGTGTAAAGACTGTGGTTTTTTTGGGGGGGGGGCTCCCATTGCCAACTCTGGTCCCACCCACTCTTTTTAGCCTACTTATCATAGGCACTTTCGGAGGATTGGCAACAGGGCCTTATGCCCCTCTAGGTCAAAATAGCACTCCCCACCTGACATAAGGCAACCTGTGGGTCATTTCTGAAGATGGTGTATCACTAGTGCACAGGATCAGACCATTGATCCATCTAGTTTAGCATTGTCTGCCCTGACAAGCAGTGGCTCTCCAGGATTTCAAGAAACCCTATCTGGATTTCTATCTCTGCCAGGGATTGAACCTGGGACCTTCTGAATGCAAAGCAGATGCTCTTCCACTGAGCCACAGCCTTTCCCCACACTGAGCAGCTGAGAGCTGGTGTAGCATAATGGCACAGAGACTGAAGTACAAACTGGGAAGTCTGCAGTTTGAATCTTGCCTCTTCCATAAGCTCACTAGGTGGCCTTAGTTCAAGCCACTCTCTCTTAGCCTCAGCCTCTCCATCTGCAGTGGTGGAGGAATAATAATACTTTCTCTACAGGGTTGTTTTAAGGATTGCAGCAATATAAATGTACACGGTGCTTTGATCTCTTTAAATATATATATATTTATTAAATTTCCACAAATTTCATATAAAATTCTAATACATAACTTTTTCCCCCTTTTCTCCACTTCCCATCTCATTTTTTGTTTTTTGTTTTTAATTCTATCCTGTTGCTGCACCCTGTCTTCATTCTTTTATATCATAACCATAATGCAATAATCTCTAATTATTTCTGTTGCTCATAGTTCAAATCCCGCTCACAGATTCATCCTGCTACATTTTTTTTAACAGTTCAAAAAAGGCTTCCATCCATCCATAAAACACAGTCCTTATTAAGTTCTCTTATTTTAGCTGTTGGCTTTGCTGATTCGGCATAGTCCGTTGCTTCGCTTATCCATGGTGCTTTGAGCTCTTGGAAGCGTTACACAAATGCTGCAGCAAGGCTGCTATGGAGTCAGGAGACAGGCCAACTCTCAGCATTCCTTCCTTTAGGCAAAACACTATCGCACCAACCACATTGTCATGACAATGGGATCCGACTTCCAGTACGAGAATGCCCTCCTCTGGTACAAGAACATGGACAAGCTCATCAAGCACGTCAATGCAAAGGTATTCCCAGTTTAAACTTGTGGAGTCATATTCTGCGCTAAGCTTCCAGACTGTTTTCAAAGGCATACCCACCCCTTGACCTCGGTATAGGACAGCACTTTCCGTAATCCAAAGGTAAAGGACCCCTGGACGGTTAAGTCAAAGGCGACTATGGAGTTGCGGCGCTCATCTCGCTTTCAGGCCGAGGGAGCTGGCGTTTGTCCACAGACAGCTTTTCCATGTCATGTGGCCAGCATGACTAAACTGCTTCTGGCGCAATGGAACACCTTGACGGAAACCAGAGCGCACAGAAACGCCATTTACCTTCTCGCCACAGCTGTACCTATTTATCTACTTGACTGGTGTGCTTTCAAACTGCTAGGTAGGCAAGAGCTGGGACAGAGCAACAGGAGCTCACCCCGTTGTGCGGATTCGAACTGCCAACCTTCTGATCAGCAAGCCCAAGAGGCTCAGTGGTTTAGACCACAGCGCCACCCGCATCCCTATAATCCGAGCAGGAGGCCAGCAGGGCATAGGTTTCTCAAGCCAGGCGGTTGCATCTGGCAATAGCCCCCTTGCCTCTGGTGACAAAGGTGGGTCAAGCTTTGGACCTGGTCCTTTTGCCAGGGAACCTGTGGCCTTCCAGGTGTAGTTGGCTCTCAACTCCCATCAGCTCCTGGCAGCGTATGGATGGCGGGAGCTAGAAATCCCTATTCCTACCTTAGAGGGAAAGTAGCCTCTACACACAGAGAGAACAGGTTAAACATAAATTACCGCAGTAGTCAAACATCACATTGACACAACCTCAGCCTTGTCTAGGCTGAACGTCAGTGGAAAAACAGAGAGGGAAAGCCTCTCTCCTCCTTCCCCCAGTCAGCTCTGGAACTGAGAATGAGCCTCTGTCCTCATTCACATGCCATATTCTGGCAATGCTCGCCAGAGAGATACGACTTGGACCGCACCGAAAGAAAGCTAGAGCTGGCATCGTGCCCTGTCTTTGCTGCATAGCCGATACATGTCCGTGCAGCCCTTCCTTTCCTCCGTGAGTGCTTGCCTGTTAATTTCCCTCGCTTCTCTCTTGCAGCAATTGAGCGGGAGCCGCGTCAATGTCCTCTACTCCACCCCAAGCTGCTACCTGTGGGAGCTCAATAAGGCCAACATATCATGGTGAGAGGGCTGGGTCTGGCTGGCTGGGCCACCCGTGTTTGCAGCAGGAGCATTTCCTTAGGGGCTGGCCGCCTCCTCCTCCTCTTCCCCAAGCAGGTGCTTAATTCTACCCCTGCGAGATGGCTGCTGAATGCTAGCAAGGAGGGTGGGTTTCAATTGCACGAGGGCTGTCTGTTTGATAGAACACAGCATGTAGCTGTCAGAGGCACCACCACCCCACCTCAAAAAAGAGTGTTCTTTTCTACAGATTCTTTCTAGGCCCCTTTAGTGCCTGTTTGCCACTGTTGAACTGGGAGGGTTCATCTGGCCGCCCCACCTGCATCCCTGCCATCTGCTTCCATCTTTTTTTGCGTCTTCTGTTGGGGTGAGGCCTCACTTCTTGTTCCCCAAGCTGCTTGATGACTTGAAGGAGTCTCCCCACGCTCACCAGGCTGAAGATCTAAAGAGAGCACAAATGCTCACAGAGAGCACAGCCTTCAGCAAAAGGGGACAGGTTCACTGTAGTCACTGGACAGCACAAGCATTTCCGCTTCCCAGATGGAGCCATCTGCTCCCTTCTCCCTCGGTGTGCTTTTCTGGGGCTTCTCCTAACCCCCACCCTCCTCTGAGCCAATTTTCAGGGCTGAGGAGAGGGCAGGGGGGAAGCTAGTGGAAGTTCTTGCACGGGTGGGGCTCATTAGTTGAATCCCGCCCATTGTAAATATAACAAAGCTAGAGGATTTTATGTGCAATTTGAATTGCTTAATGAGCTCATTCCATGCCAGTAACCTTGATCGTGCACTTTGGGTACATAGAGAATTGGGATTATTATTAATATTAATATCATCAAAAGCATTGTGTTTTTTTACTTGTCTAGCCTTGTAAAGGTTAGCTACTTCCATATTATAAGATGGAATACAGGGGCTGATAGGCACGCAGTCAGTCAGTGAATCCCTGGCAGAAGATGGATTTGGCCCTGGGCCGCCTCTCTCTATGTCTTCACATCCTGTGCTGACCACAGGCTCCGTTTGAGATACAGGGGAGGGTGATATGCCATATACAGGTGTAGATCTTGGCTGAAATGAAATCTGCGTTGGGCAGGACTGTGAAATATGACGACTTCTTCCCATATGCTGACGGTCCTCACCAGTTCTGGACAGGCTACTTCACCAGTCGCCCGGCTTTGAAACGCTACGAGCGGCTCAGCAATAACTTCCTGCAGGTCAGTGCTCCATTTTGGGGGGGGGGGGGGCTAGAATACAAAAAAAGAGTATGTTTCTCCCACAAGATATGGAGGAGAGGCAAAGAACCAGAACTCCTGGGTCCTGGTCCCGCTGCCATCACTAACTCCTTAGGCTCAGGACATACCCGACAGGCGAGCATTTCTCATGCCTCTGATGCTGTTTCTTTACTTTTGCAGGTCTGCAACCAGCTCGAAGTGTTGGCTGGCACACATGCAAATGTGGGGCCTTATGGCAACGCCAGCAGTTCTGTGCTGCGTAGGTGAAATCATGAGGGTTTCGACGGGGTGGGTTCATCCTGATATTACAGTAAGAGCCAGGAAACGGCAGTAGCTCCCATGGTGGCTATCGGAGGGTCTCAGCCAGGATCTGGTCTAAATTCTGAATTAACTTGAAGAACGTGGTGATTATTAGTAATTACCTGGCCTTCGGCCTAAGATCCCAGGGCAGTTTGCAACATTAAAGCATAATATTACAAGTGTAAAACAACGCACAGTAACAAAAATAAGGAGAGTCGTAAAAGTATACACTTGCAGTTGTCAAAAGTCAGGGCAGAGGGCAGTGGTGTCTGTATTAGAGAGCCAGTGAGTCGGGGTGGCCACTGTCTGCATGTGTGAGCCCAACCTATTAGGGTCCCATCCCAGTGTCACGTGACACGCTCCTCTTTTTCTTGCAGGTCAGGCCATGGGAGTTGCCCAGCACCACGATGCCGTGAGTGGCACAGCAAAGCAGCACGTGACCAATGACTACGCCAAACAGTTGTCTACCGGCTGGGATGCCTGTGAGGTGTGTGCTCTGAACCAAGAAAGTGGCCGCCAGATGCGTCTCACATGCAGATGTATGTGAGCGTAACTGAATGAAAAGGTGGAGGGCAGCCCTGGCTCCTCAGTCCTCTGCTCTCCTCCAAGATGTTTGCTGGTGCCTTTCCTGGACCCGTATTTATTTATCTGGATCTTGCTTGTGCGATGTTCTCTTCGCTGCCCTGAACTTCTTTTGGGTGGAAGGGTGTGTACAAATATATAAATGTGTGAAGTTGCTCTGTTTTCAGGACTTTGACCTTCCCTGGAGATCTCCTTGTTATGTTTCCGCACCTTTGCACAGGTACCTTCCTGATGAGAGTGGTTAACCCATAGCTACTATTTTCTCTGGCCTTGCAGGTTGTGGTCAGCAATGCCCTCACCAGTATCGTTGGGAGCAAAGAGAACTTCATCTATTGCACCTATCTCAACATCAGTGTCTGCCTGCTGACTGAAGCTGCCTCTACTGTAAGGGACCATCATTTTTGTCTAGTCCCTTATCCCACTGGACACTTGAATCTGTAACTTCCCTCTTTACCTCCCAGCATCAAGGGTTGTGCCTTGGCATTCGGGGAGACCTTCCAACACTGTCTTAAGTCGGTTGGGCTCCTCTTGGCAGTCATTCATTCCTTCCCTAACATGTTGTTCTCTGCCCTTGCAGTTCATGGTGATCGTCTATAACCCTCTGGCCCGCCCTGTGGGATGGAACGTCCGGCTGCCAGTGAATGGAAGCCATTACTCCGTTTTAGATCCTAGTGGCCAGGCTGTTCTGAATGAGGTAGGAAGCAAACAGCCCCTGTAGCTGGGGGTGCTTGAGTGGCAGATAGAATTGAAATTGGCACTGTTTTCCTCACTGGGGCTGCCCGGTAATGAAACATTTGGTGGGGTGGCCAACGTAAGCCAAAGCTCTTGCCAACTTCCCAATCCTCCCCCTGCTGCAAAAATGCAGCTAACAGAGGGCTAATTGTATGAAAAGTAAACATCAGTGCTTGTCCACTATCTTAGTGCTTCTCTACTCAATGGCCATGAAACTGATGTCCCATGTTGTATGGAATATCACAACACCAAACTCCCCTGGGTTCTTCAAGAGAAGAGTATCCCTTCCAGGTGCTCTGCTGAGTGGAATGAAGAACTGTGCAGACTTTCTTTCCAGGTCATTCCTGTATCGAATTTCACCCGTGCTGTTCGGCATGATCGGGGTGATGCTGTCAATGAGTTGGTGTTCCAGGCATCTGCCCCACCGCTGGGCTACACCACTTACTCGGTCTCTAGGCTGCCCGGCAAGGAGCCAGCGCGATCCAGGCTGCTGAAGAGGTTGCCCCACCAACCTGGAGCAGAGCGACTTTCTTGGTCAATCCAGAATGAGGTATTCGCCAATCTCACCCTGACATTTGGCTGACTCTGCTTTGGTCTTCCTGGCCTGGTCTTGCATGCTCTTTTCCTATGAGGCACAAGCCTTTCTTACAAAACTTTCAAAGGGCAATTTGTTTTTCTCAAGGAACAAAATATTATAACTTTGAGCAACAGAGAAAGCAGAGATTCCCACACCTGATTCCTACCAACAGTAAGTGGTATTCAGCTAAGTTTTACTCATTGTAAAGTTGGCCCATTGTAATTAATGGATGTGACTAAGTTAGGTTAATTAACTTCAGTGGGTCGGTCTATCCTGAGCAAAACTTGGTTGAATACTACCCAATATCTGGATTTTCAGTTCTCCATTCCCAAATATCCATTTTGGTGTGAACATTAGACTATTATTTACAAAAGTGTTATACCAGCCCCCTGAAATTGGGGACAAACTATGAGTTCAATCTGTAGAAAGAAGTATAGCCCAAATCTATGAACGAAGACCAGTTCAGGAACAAAACAAGCTTTCTTGAGAAGTCATCTTCATTGGAGACATTCGAGAAAAGCACTGAAAAGAAATCCATCAGAGGTAGCTCCCTTGTTTACGACTTGGGTAGAATGAAATGACCACATGATATACTTTTTCCTGCTTTAAAACTTTTGTGGGGATCTGTTTCTTGAAAGCAGACTTCCCTGGAATGACATCACATCTTTTCATGCACCTCCTGCCATCCAGACTAAGAATCTTTTCCAGATTGCATCTCCTACAACAATTTTTTTTCCTTTTCTCGTTCCCTCCCCTTCCTCCTCCTCCTTTCCCAGCATCTACGAGTTCTGGTTGACCCCAAAACAGGACTCCTGAAGGAGATTCAGAACCTGGATAAGAACATCTCCTTGCCAGTGTCTCAGAACTTTTTCTGGTGAGTTGTCTTCTGCTTTGAAAGGGAGACGCTTTGGGAAGCAGTGTGGAGGGGAGCTCTCTACCTGGACTTCCTGGCTGCAAGCTGGACTCTCGCCTCCATGGAAGGTGGATATTAAAGATGGGCTGGCTGTCTTTATCCTTTCCTGCTTGAATTATTGGCAGTAGTTGGTGGGGAATTTGTTATAGCTGCATCACCAGTTCTGTCCATTGGCTGACTTCTTCAGGTACAATGCCAGCGCTGGGAATGTGGAGAGTTCCCAGGCCTCTGGGGCCTATATCTTCCGCCCAGATACCTCTCAGACCTTCCCCATTGCCAAGGGAGCCCAGTTGCACCATGTGAAGGTAGGAGAAACCAGCAGAAGATGGCACAAATACTGGATGAGGGACGATCATAAGCCTAGAAGGGCTGCTAGCCTGTCCAGGGAACTGACCCAGTCACCAAGGGCCTAAAGAGCTTTGGATCCATTGTTAGGAGGATGGTGGCCACATCCAAGCTGGCTCTCTTAAGTGGTCTGCACCCTAAATCCCACATTCATTAACACTGAATCCCACAACCAGAGCATGCTGAATGTCTTGTATGGCTTTGTTGGGCATTTTTGCATAGTTTGGGCTGCAAAAACAGTGTTGCCTTGCCACTGAATGTTCAGTGTTTCACTGTGGCCTAAAGAGACAGAAGAGAATTGAAGATATGGAAGAATTTGCAGCGTGGAGCACAGGAGATGAGAAAGTTATGGTGATATAGGAGAGGATGAGGAAGAGATTAGAAGCTGTCACAGCTCCCATCCCCGTTTTCATGGATGTTTTGTCATGTATGTTGCTTTTGAGAGCCAGTGTGGTGTAGTGGTTAAGAGCGGTAGACTCATAATCTGGTGAACCAGGTTCGCGTCTCCGCTCCTCCACATGCAGCTGCTGGGGGACCTTGGGCTAGTCACACTTCTTTGAAGTCTCTCAGCCCCACTCACTTCACAGAGTGTTTGTTGTGGGGGAGGAAGGGAAAGGAGAATGTTAGCCGCTTTGAGACTCCTTCGGGTAGTGATAAAGCGGGATATCAAATCCAAACTCCTCCTCTTCTTCTTCTTTTGAGTCTTCATGTTTTAACATCCACAACCAGAATTTTTTTTGGTAATTATTCTGCAACAAATACTGGTTCCATTTTAATTTCTTTGGTGGCCGAGCTGCAGTTGCCAGGGCTTGGTAGTGAAAACAGGCTTTCTTCCTCACTGAATTTCTGCTGGTGGCTCTTGAGTGATTGGGGAAGGCGGATTCTGCTGCCAGACCCCCAAGAGCAGAAGCATCTAATATGTACAGCAGGAGGGACTAATCATTTGCAGGCCAAGGGCCACGTTGACCCTTGGACAGCCCACTAGGTATGCTGTTCTCAAGGCTGATACTCAGAAGACTTTTCCCATCAGCTAGTCTATATTATTTAAAATAATTTTATCATTGGCAGGGATTTGTGTGGGGAAGGGGGAAGCTGCATGTTAGCCTCCTGGTTTATAGTTCATCCCTATGCAATTCCAAGCCTAAGGTTTCTCATGCATGTGTGGCAGTAGAGTGCCCTGAACTACTTTGGCTTCCACTTTTGTACACCCAAAGGCCAACTTCTGCAATCCCCTTCCTCCTCCCTGCCCTCTTGCGTGCACACAGTCTCCCCAACCCCATCTGTGCCACTTTTTATCAATAGAAGGGGCTACATACCGATGCCAGGCAAATTAAAAATAAAACCTTCATGTGCCTCTTATCTGGCAGACGCAAGTGGTGGAGGAGCTGTACCAGAACTTCTCTGCCTGGTGCTCCCAGGTGGTGCGACTCTATGCCGGGCAGCCGTACGTTGAGCTGGAATGGACTGTGGGGCCCATCCCTATCCGGTGAGCATTTGGAAGGTGGGGCTGGGGCCTTCCCCTTGTCTTCAGAGTGCATCTCTGACCTCCGGGTTGTCCCACAGAGACGGTCTTGGCAAGGAGATCATCAGCCGCTTCGAGACAGACCTGCAGACCGCTGGCCGCTTCTACACAGACTCCAACGGGCGTGAGATCCTAGAGAGAAGGTATTGGCGGGAGCAGCAGGCGAAGTGAAGCTTTTGTGTCTCTGGACTGTCCCTCCATAGCCTGGACAGGAGCAGAGGATGCTAAGAGCGTAGGGTGCAAGCTGCTCTTTCTCCATCTTGACTCTTCCTCTCCCCCATCTCCCAATAGATGTGTAACGGGGAGGATAATACTGGCTTATTGTAAGAAATCCTAAGACAATAGACATGCACTTAGGAAGAAGTGTCTCTTAACGTAGTTGCTGCTGCCAGCACCCTGGGGTCCATTTTGCTCTGCCTCTACCCTTCCACGTTCTGTTCCCCCCCCTCGTTCACAATATCTGGCTGGGTGCGTCTGGGTTCCTAACTGGCTGAGGAAAGGCAGGAGGTTGATATTCCCCTTTCCCTTCTCTCTCTGCTCACCCTGGTGCAGGCGCAACTACAGGGCCACGTGGAACCTGAGCCAGACGGAGCCTGTGGCCGGCAACTACTATCCTGTCAACAGCCGTATCTACATCAAGGTAATGGCACCCCTTGCGCACTGTGACGGGCCCACATGCAGATCTACCAACCCGCACAGCTTAATTGTGGGAAATGTAGGGACAGGTGTTCCTGTTTCCAGTGAAGGTTTGGGGCAAAGGTTGAGGGAGGGGCCTGTGTGTGGTGGGAACGGGGGCCTAGAGAAAGAGCACACCTGACCTGCCCTCCTGTAGCACCTAGCGAGCAGTGCGGCAGGAGACGTCCTTAGTGTGCACACACATGCAGCTCTGTCCCCTTGCTTTCTCTTTGAATCGCTCCAGGACCAGAAGGTGCAGCTGACGGTGCTGACGGACCGCTCACAGGGAGGCAGCAGCGTCTTCGACGGCTCTCTTGAGCTCATGGTGAGTGCAGCAGGACTTCCAAGTAGCAAGAAGGGCAAACTGCCTCAGTGTCAGGCCCAGGAAGAGAAGGAACCACGGTCAAGTTGGAGAGGCCCTCGTAGGCTGGGCGACTGTGGGCATCCAGAGAAAGCCGAGAGCTACCCAGTCAGGAGTCACTGAGGATGTGTAACTTTCACATTTCCTTCTGGGCAACCTTTTGAAGTCTCCATGCCAGTGGTGGGCGGGGCCAGAGGCCGAAGTGGGTGGAGTTACAAATGCAAATGCTACCTTTGTGCAGTTGGCTTGTTTCTACAGAACCTCTGCATCCTGTATCCAGACAGGAAGGAGGCCTTATCAGACACAATCCAGCCAGGCAAAAACACTTGAGCTGCAAAGCAGGGGCAGGGAGGGGTAGGGCCTGAGGTGGAGAGACCTGAGGGTGGGGGGGCCCTACATTCAGCCCCTGACCCTGACCACCCTGCCTTAAATAACAGCAAGGCCAACACTTATACCGGTGACTCCAGTGAAGGAATTGCTGGTTCTTCAGCATCTTAGAGTGGCAAGTCCACTTTGTAGCACCAGGCCCTGTCAGCTGCAAGGCAAGCAGACCAGCCCGACCTGCAATACTTCTCCCAACTTGCACCCCCTCTCCCCCTTTCCTCCATCGTGGTCTTCAGGTACATCGACGGCTGCTACATGACGATAGCCGGGGCGTAGGGGAGCCATTGCTGGAACCTGGCGACTTCCACCATGGGCTGGTGGTGAGGGGTCGCCACCTCATCCTCTTGGACACAGCAGAGTCGTCAGCTGAGCAGCACCGCCTGTGGGCCCAGCAGGAGTTCATGGCACCACAGCTGGTGTTGGCCCCTGGTCAGGGGCCTCCATACCAGCCTGGCCAGGACAACGTGAAGGAGGTGAGGGAACAGTTGGGAAAGCAATGTAGACAGTCAGCTGTGGCTGCCAGTTGCACTCACTCAAGGCTTTGCCATGTGCAGCTCTGTGGGCGAGCTCATGCTTGGCATGCAAAATGATCCCACCTTTGGCTAAAGAGGGCAGAGCTTGGAATGGTCTCTGCCCCAACCTTTGGAAAGGTGCTCTCATTCAGAGTAAATGGTACTATGTTAGATAACCCAAGACTCTCCAAATAAGGCAGATTCCCATATTGCTCTACAGTCTGGCCCCAGAATATCTTGGGCAACACATTTCTTTGTATAAATCAAATCCCACCCACCAGTCCACATAACATTCTTAGGAAATGATGTGATCCAAAAAGAACAATTCATTGGCAGGTGGAGACACAGATGTTGTATTCTTAGAATGTGTTTTTTATTCTTGAGCCCGTTATCTTTTTCTGACTTTCACAACTTATTTGTGTCACTTTTTTCTTACTTTATTGCTTTGGAATGTTTTTAAGCCAACTCTTTGAAATGGCTGATCAGTAAAGTAAAAGCTAGTGAATCTCAGCTCCGTTCTAATTTGGTGGTGCCATATTATGATGCTTGTCTGATTGATTCTCTCCTTCCCCAATTCCAGTTCTCTGCTCTGCACCAGGCTCTCCCTTCAAATGTCCACTTGCTCACCCTGGCCCAATGGGAGCCTGACTCCGTTCTCATCCGTCTGGAGCACCAGTTTGAAAGGGGGGAGAGCGTCAATGGCTCCATGCCTGCTGTTGTTAACTTGCTGGTAGGTCTCACTTGTCTCTCATCTTCACATCCCTTTACAAGAAAGCCTATGAGGCATGCCAGCATTTATTTCTCTTGTCTTGCAGATGAGGGACTGAAGTTCACAATGAGTGACTTACTGGCGGCACTCTAGTGAATTTGTTGGCTGAGCTGAGATTTGAACCAGGGTCCACGTCTCATTTTCTTCACTACTATGTTAGCTCTTAGAAACTCTGTCCTGTTCTCAGAAGTAGGATATTCAAGATATGGAGAAGAGAATGCTAGTCTGTATTAGTAAATCCACAGTCAAAGGGCTTTACTCTCTTGGGTGTGCTGCAGCTTCCAAAACCACCTTAAAAGGTTGGGAGAACTTCGAAGGGAGTAAGTTTAGTACTGGACTATAGCTTCCAGTAACCACAGAGCCTAGGGCTTGCTGATCAGAAGGTTGGCGGTTCGAATCCCTGCGACTGGGTGAGCTCCCGTTGCTCGGTCCCAGCTCCTGCCAACCTAGCAGTTTGAAAGTATGTCAAAGTGCAAGTAGATAAATAGGTACCGCTGCAGCGGGAAGGTAAACGGCATTTCTGTGCGCTGCTCTGGTTCGCCAGAAGCGGCTTTGTCATGCTGGCCACATGACCCGGAAGCTGTACGCCGGCCCCCTCAGCCAGTAACGCAAGATGAGCGCCTCAACCCCCGAGTCGGACACGACTGGACCTAATGGTCAGGGGTCCCTTTACCTTTACCTTTTATAGCTTCAACTAACAGCATGATATGGAATCTCTGGGTTGTCACCATACCCTGTATGGCTTTTCTCTCCACACCCTAGAACTTGTTCTCATCTTTCAACATCATCACTGTGCAAGAGATGAACTTGGCTGCTAACCAGAAGCGGGAAGACATGAGCAGGCTGATCTGGCAGCCAGCTGAAGGTAAGTCTTCAACTCTGAATGTGGCTACTGTGACAGACCTGATGGGCCATATCTGTTGCTATAAGAGGAAGATGGCCAGTGGTGACCAAAATACCCCAAAAATCCCTGGGCAATACCCTCTGCTAGTAACCAAGTTACTTAAGTCAAATCTGTAGACTTCAATGGGTCTACTATGCATGTGACCAAGGTGGCTCACTGCTCTAAACTACAGTAGCACAGAACCCATCTTTCTCTGAGGTAATCCTTCACACCAACTAAAATAATCGGCTATGTCTGTGCTTACAGCACTAAACTGCTTTGATCCTCGTGTCCTAAGCAGTGGGGGTGTTCATAATGACAACGGTTCATAAATTATATGTGTAAGAATGCTATTTCCTTGTTAAAAAAACAGCCTTTGGTCAAGCCAGTCCATTCCACCTCTGGAACATGGTGAATTTGGTACCATCCTGCTCATGTGACTATTAATTATATAGGTAAAGGACCCCTGGATGATTAAGTCCAGTCAAAGGCAACTATGTGGTCGCAGCGCTCATCTCGCTTTCAGGCCGAGGGAGCTGGCGTTTGTCCACAGACAGCTTTCCAGGTCATGTGGCCAGCATGACTAAACCCATTCTGGTGCAACAGAACACTGTGATGGAAGCCAGAGCGCACAGAGCGGGTGGTGCTGTGGTCTAAAGCACGGAGCCTCTTGGGCTTGCTGATCAGAAGGTCAGGTGTTCAAATCCCCACAACGGAGTGAGCTCCTGTTGCTCTGTCACAACTTCTGCCAACCTAGCAGTTCGAAAGCATACCAGTGCAAGTAGATAAATAGGTACTGCTGTGGAGAAGGTAAACAGCATTTCTGTGCGCTCTGGCTTCTGTCACAGTGTTCCGTTGTGCCAGAATCAGTTTAGTCATGCTGGCCACATGACCCAGAAAGCTGTCTGTGAACAAATGCTGGCTCCCTCAGCCTGAAGAGAGATGAGCACCGCAACCCTATAGTTGCATTTGACTGGACTTAACTGCCCATGGCTCCTTTAACTGTGCCCAAAAGCTGCATAAGATCCCAGAATTCCCTGAGTGTCTCATATAGAGATAATCATGCATCATTGAAACAGTTTAGACTACACTTGCTGTGCAGTGGTTGCTTCTAATGTCAGTTTCTAGGAAGAGCTTGGGTGTGTGAATAAGAGGCAAAGAGCCTTTCAGAACAGTCTCCCCAAGGCAGAGGGGCTCAGTCCTGTTTCTTTCCCCCTTCCACCGACATTTGAGACCCCATAGGAAGCTGCCTAATATCAAGGCTGACCAGAGGCCCATCTGCCTCATTACTGTCTACACTGCCTAGCAGCAGAGCTCCAAGCAGCAACCTTTACTAGTTTTACCTGGAGGTGTCAGGTGTTAAACCTGGGGCAAAGCAGATGCTCTTCCAGTGACCTTTGGTCTATCCTATTAGATTCCTATTAGTTATTCCTGACATGTGGTCCTGCTGTAGTCTACATGACGATATGAAGCTACTAGGTGAGGCAGAAGGTATATGCCCTGTTTTCCACCAGCACTGTTGCAGGGATCTGTCCTTCCCTCTGTTAGAAGATTACCAGCTAACTGGCAAGGGTAGTCAATCATCTGCATGTAACTCACAGGCTTTCCACTAAATGCTTGCAATTGACTCCCAGAGGCAAGGGACTTGAAGCCACAGGATCATGTATGTAAGCTAAGACCAATTGCATTAATTAGTCAACCAAAGATACTTGTACCATTGCTAATCTACTTCATTAGATACACAATTAGTCCTATTGTTTCTTTCCAAAAGTGTCTTATCGACAAGGGACTGGGGTTCCAATATTGTCTTTCCTAAACTTCTATCCACAGGCGAAGCAAAACAGCAGTCCAGTAGCAGGCTGGACCCAACACACATTGCACTACAACCCATGGAGATCCGGACGTTCCTGGCTCGTATTCAGCACAAAACAAGGCCTGGCAGAGAGATCTGAGCAGAGGGATTAATATTCCGTCCAAATGGAGTTGTGTCAAGCAAGGGCAGGACACTGGAGCTCTTGACAGGGCCTTTTCAATGGAGATGAAATGATTTATCTCCAAGCCAAGACATTCTCGTGGAGAGAGGATTCTTTTAAGCTGCTAAAAGGCAGTAGAATCAGCTTCTGTGAACTTCTGCAATGATTTTGGTAAATAAGGGATCACTGTAAAATGCCTTTATACTCCCTTTTCCTCCACACATGCACACCAAAGAAACTTGGATCGTTTTCAGGGGAGGGTGTGGAGTTGGTGGAGTACTTGGGCTACCGTAAGTGCAATCATTACCTTTTCAATAAACCACTTAAAAACACGCTGCAACGTTCTGCTTTCAGATCCCAGTCTAGCATCTAAGTACACAATAAGAGGGAGAAACAGGCAGTTTTGTTTCTTTTAACATACCATCTTTCTAGGGCTTAAGACAGAGAGGTCTTTCCCAGCCCAGTCTGCCAGAGCCAGGAATTCAATCTTGGAGTTGTTGCTGCATGCAAAGGATTTGGCTTTACTCTGACTCATTATTGCACATGCCATTGGGCTGGAGCCTGTGGTGCTAAACAGTGTGACTGTGAGGTGGCAACAGGGTTTCCTAATACTGCTACTGTCTATTCACTAGATTCTCAGACTTGACCTTCCACTATTTAGAATGGAAAAACATCAACAGTGAAGCAGTACACGAGGATGATCTTAAAATATCATTTTGGGGATGTAATAGGGTCATCTCTCCCCCCACCCCCACCCCCACCCCAACAATACTTGAAGAGCCTGACGGTTCAGTAGGCTCACAGGGCAGGCAGCTGATCTACTAGAGAGCAGTTTGAACGTGATCAGGTAGAAAACATCTAGCAAACCAAGAACCATCAAAAGCTAACACCATTGTTTAATGGCAGGCACATCATAAATGGACAGTCATTTGAAAATAAAGGCTCTCCATTTAGCACAAATATATAAAACAAAAGGGAGCAGATACCAAAGACTGTTTCTCATCAAGATGGTGCTGGGTTGCTTTCTGCTGTCTTTCCTTCAGTCTCATGGGAGTAGCAGCACTTGTCCCCCAGTGAACAGTTGCCCTGTAAGGGAAAAGCAACACCCAACATCACTAAACCATTCATGTCCTTGCATGCAGTCCTGTGGCTGAAGCAGCTGCCCCATGGGCAAAAGAGAACTTGGCTGCTGGGCCTAAGGAGGCTGTAGCTGATCTGGGAACAGAACCCACTGCTACACCTCTAGTCGCCTTCACTATTCTGTTCTGTATAAAAGCCAAACATACCGAATTTTCAAGGTTCCTCTAAACAGCCCACTTGCCATCTGCAGCAGTTTTAAAAGTTACGGGTAAAATTAGAACACTTACATACAACTAGTGACCCAGCCAGCCAAATAGGGTAACGCAGCAGGACTTTAAGGAACCTCCTGGTTTTGCTGCCTGGCTAGGTTTGTAAAAACAGAGCAGCTGTGAAGCACCAGGTAAGCTGTGTGTGGGTTGGTGGGTCACAAGTTATGTAAGCCTGGTTAAAAATGGTATCTTTTTTAAAAAAAAAAAAACCCTGCTTTTCATTGGACAGCCTCATACCAAACAAAGAATGGAGTTTAGGGACAGGGCAATTTTAGCTGGGCTTAAAATGATTACCGAGAACTGTATTCTCCAGCTGACTCCCCTAAATGAGACCAATCGATACAGGTTGTGAATAATGACCTCTGGCTGCCAGCAGCTACAACTAATAATGGCAGCTGACAAGAGCGCTCATACAAAACTGCCTTCCCCATGGCAGAGGCGCAAACCACGTGCAGCTCCAGTGGAATAAAACCAGAACCCAGAGGGGGGGGTGCTTAACCCTTTCCCGCTCCCAATTCTACTCAAGCTTCTTTTACTCGTGCTATGAGATAAAAATCAGTTACACAGGTACCATTTCCTCCATTTGCCACGAGTGAAGCTTAAAGAACTTTAGCTGCACAGGCTATGTGCTTAGACAGTAAAAAAGCAAAAGAGATATGGAACAGGGCAGAGAGCAGAGAACCATGTCTCTTCTCCCCTGCACTTTTAAGCACAGCTATTCCCTGCTGCCATTAACACTCAGATCCCCCCAAAAGGCTACCCAGTTTCTTTTACACACCAACCCAACATCTCAGTTCTAAGCAAACAGCACAGTAGCTGTGACTACTCACTTGCCGGAACCGTTTGCAGGGAAAGTTCTTCAGGTGGGCCCCATCACTCTGTTCTGCACATTCTTTCCTCTTGTTCTGGTGTAGCTTTCTCTTTTCCTGCAAGGAGGAAGAGATCCCACCCCTGCCCCCAGCAGATGGGTCAGAACAGAGCCAAGGAGGCTGGTGCTTTTGTTTCAGTGTCCCCGTTACTACTGTCCTAGCCAGGAGAGTCAGGGCAAAAACCTGGGCCAAAGACCAGAAGGAGGAGCCCAAATGAGGTAGCTACATCTTCCTCTACTTCCCAGGAAGTTGGGGGGTGGGGTGGGGTAAGGCAATACCAGAAGATACTGGTGCCATAGTTCTTGTCAGCTTTTCCATGACATCCTTAAAAGCAATGCATTCAGGTACCATTTTTAACCAACAGGAATGAGTACTGACCTGTCTTTGTTCTAATGCCCCACCCCAGGACCTTTATTTCCCCAACCCGGGTTACATAAACTGTATCCTAGCTTGCTCCCAGCACACCCTGGTTCCCTGTTAAATCTTACCCAGCTTGAAAGACTTCCGGTTGGCGTGCCGGAGATGGCGGTCGGGGGGAAATGTCGCTCCTGACATTCCCCCGCCAGACCGAGCAAAGGGGTGCTCGCGCCAGCGCCGCGACCCCCAAAACCCCCGGGAAGGGCGTCCCGGGGTCCGGAGGACCTGCAAGAGCTCGGACGCCGGTCCCGGTCCCAGGGAGCTCTTAGCGGAGCTCCCGGGCGATCGGGCGGCGGAGCTCCAGGGTCCGCAGACAGCTCCGTCTGGCGAAGCTGCCAGACCGCCACAGCCGAGTGCGCCGATTCCTCCTAAATCTACAATTTGGAACCGTGAGTAATCTACAAAGAAAAATTGTTATTTGGAACTAATTTGAACCTGGCTTGAGGGTGAAAAAACGGAGGTCTGCCCCTTGCCATTGTGTAACAACGACAGGGCATTGTTGCACAGCTTGAGAAGTGATGCTTGGAATTTGATACTTTGTTTTGGAAATTTAACCCCTGCGTCTCCCCCGGTCCCAGGGGGCAGATGAAGTCAATTTAATTTGTATGAGCAAGAGGATTATTTTGGAACTTTGGAACTTTTAAAAAAGTTTGAAAAAAGTTTGGAAAAGTTAGAAAAGAATTGTTTGCCAAAAATGGCGATGAAACAGGAAGTGGATTTGTCAACATTGTTGGAGAAACTGAAAGAATTCAGAAGGGATTACAATGCTGGAGTGAAAGAACTGAGAGTTGAACTGGCTGCTGCTGGGAACAGCCTAGTGACAGAGATAAAGCAAAGCACAAACAATGATCTGATTGGTCAGGATTTACAATCAAACCATGGGAACAATGTACTTGCGGAGCATAAACAGAAAAAGTTTACCCAGAAGAGACCCAGCTGCAAAAGAACTATCCACTACAAGTCAAGAGCTGTCGTCATCATCAGGAAAAAGAGAAATATTAAGAGAACTGTCAAAAAACCACAGCTCAACGACAAGCAGCAGAGGGAAAGTCGAGACAATCCGGACCAAATATGGAAGGAAAGGTCGAGGACATCAACTGATACTGTTTTGGAGGCTACTCTGCAGCAAAAACAATGGGTTCCAAAGTTGGACCCTGCAGGAATAGGATGAGCATCTACATGAAGGAACTGTTTTGTGGCCTACTGGTTTCTGAACTTGGACATGGCAGGAAATGAGTATAGCATGATCTTTGGAAAAAAATGACATAAGATGGATAGCTATTATAAATGATAAGTAATGATAAGTAATTTTGATATTGATATAAATTTTGATATAAATGATAAGTAAATTTGACATTGAAATAGTCTGCACCGGGGACTGGGGGGGGGGAAAGGGATTTGATTATAGTAAAAGATAAGATTGTTAAAGTTAAAGATGTGAGTGGTTGGTAAACGATTTGAAATCAAGAAATAACGGAAATGTTAATGATGTCGAATTAGAAACCTGGTAAGAATGTTTATTATGTTAAATGAAAACAATGAGGGGGGGCGCGAGGAAGTCATCAGAGATTGTATAAATGTATGTGATCCGGCCTGAATCGGGGCTGGACAAAAATTTGGAAAACCCAATAAAAATTATTTAAAAAAAAAAAAAAAAAAAATCTTACCCAGCTTTGGCTCTTGCTTTTGGGCCCCAAAAAGGCTCAGGATTCAGCTGGAACCGTTTGAGGCCTTGCTTTCGTGAGCTAGGATTAGCATCTGCCCGGACAGTGAAGGATGCCTGCAGCCTGTGGAGTTAATAAGAGTGTCAGCAAGGAAGGCAGGCAGGCAGGCAGTTCCTATCTGGAACCAAACCCCTTTCACAAAGAGGGATCACTACCTTCTCTTGGTCAGAATGGGACAACTTCTAGATGAAACTCTCTTGAGCATTTGAACACAGACAGACACAGACACACACACACACACACACACACACACACACACCTAGAGCTTATTTTGCTATCTTTATCTTAACCCGCAGCTGTCTGTCCCTCTGACCCCTGCCCCACAACAACAGATATATGCCCTCCTGATTTCCAGAGTTTCCTGCCAATGAGCCGTTTCTTACTTGGCCTAAGGTCCATATTTGCCCATCCAACACCCAGTCTTGCAGTACACCCCCAATACCTACTTGGGTTGTACAGAAAGGATGTGGGCAGCTGGGCTGCTCTCGGAAAGGCGCTCTCTTTTCACAGGATTGAGTTTCTCCTAAAGTTGGGGGACAGGCAGGAGGAATAGAACAAGAAGTGGGTTTAATCTCAAGAGGTGAAAAGGGGAAAGCAAATGAAGAAACAAACTTCAGGTGAAGGATGGCTAGCAATCTGTCCTTTACAAACATCTCAGGACTGTGTTTTAATTGCTCTTTATCAAACCAGACCCAAAGAGCGAAGTATACATGCAGAAACAGTGGCCAGTGGCACAAGGTGGCAGACAAAATGCAATAGTGCCACAGGCTGGAGCCTGAGAACGGGGAACAAATAGCTGTTTTGGAGGTGCCTACAGTAAAAGATCGAGAAAGAAAAGCTCCTTTATGCAGAGGTTAAGACTTTGCTCACCCAGCAGCGCATGATGTCCCAAAGCACAGATGGTGGCGCATCTGTCTTGATGGCGTTTTTGCAGGCATGGGACAGCGACACCCGGTAACCAGCATGGAGGAGAGCTGACCTGGAAAGGAAATCCAGTGAAGATTTGCACAGAAAATCTTCCAAAGGGGAATAACTTTGGTGGAAACTGGAGGGTTTCTCACTGTTTGAGTCAATTCTGTATTTCAAACTGCAGCCAACATCACTTGTTACCCTCATTATTAGAACACGGGATTCCAATTTTGGTCAGATTCAGTCCCATTTCATTGCACATCCCTAAACATTTGTTGCTTGTTGATGTCGGAGCACTATAGTCTGTCAACTTGCTCTTCCCAGCTACTCTGTGATGTGTCATTCTTTCCAAACAATGCAACAATTTAAAGATGACCACCCTCAAACTGCCAGACCCCAGCCTAGAAGCAACTGTGTCTTGGATCCAGAAAACCTATAGCATGAGCAATCCATCCTGCTTAGAAAAGGGAAAGTTTTCATTTGTCGTAGACATGTGAAAAAACTAAAGGATTTTAGGAAATGATATATAATGAAATGAAGATGATGTTAAAATTGATAATTCCCCAAAAACCTGAGGCTTTTTTTCTAGGGATATGGGAGACAAGTGCCCCCCAAAATATTATCAAACTCTGCATGGAACAACAGCTGACAGAATCCTATGTGTGCAGAATTGGAAGGAAGAAAAAGTCCCAAACAAAGAGGAATGGATTGCAAAACTAATGGACTATGCGGAATTGGCAAAGCTGACAGCAAGAGTGAGAGACCGAAGTGACAAGCTTTTTATTGAAGAATGGAAATCCTTTTTGGAATATGTGAAAAAGGAACTATAGCCAAATGAAATTGCAGGCAGGATTTGAATTAGGAGCAGTGGGTGGAAAATGACAATAATTGTAATAGAAGAAAAATGTATTAGATATAGTTTAACATATAATGCAGCAGAATATGGGTAGGAATAAACACACTACAGAGGTAAGGATGGGAAATCACCTTGTTTATTTTTTAAGAGAAATATATATTGAATTTTAAGTTAATGTGCTTAAGTGTTTAAAAAGAAAAAAGGGGGGGACTTTTTGACAGCCTATCACTTTGGGCAACAGGACCTGTGGCTTCCTGCATAACAGGGCAAAGTTCCAGCATCAACCTAGCATAACACAACCAGCCTACTCAGGTCTGAACTACAGAGACCCAGAGAGTCACAAAGTCCTCTATAGGACAGGAGTGAGGACCCTGCAGCTCTCCAGTTGTTTTTTCAGACAAATTCCCATCAGCCCCAGTCACTCTGGTCCATAGGCAAGGGTGGTGGGAGCTGCAATCCAGAAACACCTTGAAGGCCACGGATCAGCCACCCCTGCTACAATAAAACACAAGAGTCCCACGGCAGGGCCCTTAAGGCTTAAGCCAGACAAAACTGCTGAGTAGGGAAGTCAGAAAACAAAGGAAGGCACAATGGTCCAGTGTAGCTCTATAAAGGCTTTCAGAGCCTGACTCTGCCACCCCCAGCTAAATGAGCCCCTGCCCACTCCAACCCACACAAACTGCAACCCCTCTTTGTATGCTTTTCCCCACTTTAAGATAGGTTCTTGCAGCACAAACCCCAATCTTACCTGAACTGTAGCAGGGAAGGGCTGCTGCACCGGACAGTTTTGCTGAGATTGTTAAGGGTGTAGTAGAGAGGGACATCACTGAGCTCCTACCGCACAGAGAGAAACCAATACTAGTTAAAGCAGGGTGTTTGCCCTACTGTTGCCATAAAGACAGCAGCACCAGTTTATCTTATATAGAATATTTCAAACAAAGATCTTGCAGCGGTGGCTTTTTAATCTGTTTATTTCTCCACCCCATTTCTAGATTGTCAATAGACCAGAGTCCACTGGGCGATTTTTCTCCCTGCAGAGATTCCTTTCCACACGGATTCATCTGCCTCAGGTCTACTGCAGGTTGTGAGAATGGAGGCCTGCTCTACGGCAGAGGTGCACAACCTGCAGCTCTCTGGGTGCTGCTGTTCCAGCCACCATGAGACGCAATGGGAGTTGGACTTTCCAACAACCTTCGCAGGACCACAGGTTCCCCACCCCTACTCTAGAGCGAACTTTTTTGCAGGGACTCCCCTTGCTAAACACAAGGTGAGAGCATTGGCCAGAACATTGCCAGACCCTGGTATACCATTGTGGCTGTGGATTGCAGAAGAAGACCGACTGCAGTATACAACTTCTTGCTTATCTACCATTGTTTTCCCCTCCCTTTTGGCGTCCCTCCCTTATCATCTCTTTTTTTTCAGTCTACCATTGCTAATCTTCTCACTAGATGGGCTTCCAAGGAACCCCGAAGTGCCCTGGAACAAAGTTTGAAAACCACTGCCCTATATGAAAAGGGTGCCGAGCACAAAACAGACCCTTCCCTTTGAATTTCTATATCAAACCCATCGCCACACAATACTGTATTCATTTGTTCATTCACACTGAGAGTTGGCGCAACTCAGTGGTCCACTACGCAACATCCTTTGTTGCACCTTGGCAAAAAGCTGCGGCTCATGCGGGTGGTCTAAAGGGGGAAGGGATCCAGTGTATGGCAATCGCCTTCATCTTCTGCACTGTCTTCCTCACCTCCATCACCATGCTCAGGATGCCCTGAATCCGCTGGCTGGTTCGGAAGCGTGACGGGTTGCTCCCAACTGCTGACAGGACTCGCTGGACAAAATCCGCATTGTGCAGGGGCTCTGCCCACAGAGGGCCGCCCAACTGTGGGAGGAGGAGGAGGAGAGAAGCAAGGGTCAGCTTGAGCTCTTCTGGCCAGGGGCATATTATGAGGTGTAGAGATCAGCTGGGCTCACCTGGTGGCGCTGCTGACAATACTCACAGGATGGTCCCACAGGAGGCCCACAAGCAGCCTTGTAGTTGAAGCTGTTGTTTGGTCAGAGATAGCAAAAGCAGTATTTCAGAGCCTCATTGGGGTAGAAGGGGCCGATACTTTTTCTTTCCCTGTTCCTTTGTTGTTTTTTATTAACTACTGCTTGTTAGGTGCCCACGTCTCTATTTATTATTAATTATTAATATTAATATTATTTTATTTATAGCCCACCCATCTGGCTGGGTTTCCCCCAGCTATTCTGGGCAGCTTCCAGCACATATTCAAACATAATAAAACATTAAAGACTCCCTGATACAGGGAACAAATATCATTTAAGCATCCATCAGACAGACTGTCAGTATGCTTCCTTTGATTGGTAACTCAGAACTGTGTCCATTATCTCTGGCATCAGGCACAGAGGGGTTCAAACATTGATCTTCACTTCCCCAAGATCCCTTCCCGTTTGCCAATAGTTCTATTACACCGATAGGAAGCATCCAAAAACGAATTAGCATGATTTCCACTCTAATAGAAACTTGCGCCTGAACACACCCTCCTTTCCTCCCAGGAACAACACACGTCCCCCTGCTTCTGACTCCCACAAACCTATTGTGTACGACTGCACACAAAACTTTGGTTTTTAAAATTTCAGGCAAAAAGCTGAGAATAAAGGAAATGTTGCAATGAACCCCCACCGAAAGAGGATGCCTCATTAAGAGAGCCACCCGGGAAATGAGTTTCCCACCCTGGTCAGCACAGGAACATTTGGCAGCGCAGGTGTTCCTGGAATCTGCCCACCTGACTGGCTTAGGTAGAAGGAAGAGGGGGAATGCTGTTTGATTGTTCTATAAAAACATCTCCCCAGCTCTCTTACTTGTTTCCATTGTGAGCCACTTTGCCAAGTCTCTGGATATGAAAGGAGCCACAGCCCACACAGTTATAGACAAAGGCCTGTTTGCTGCCAAGAGAAAGAGAATTATTAACATGTAGCAGGTTTGGCTACAAATAAGAGGCAGGGAAAGAATAGCCCAGGGATGGGCCTCAATAAGTACTGGTTGCCGTGGATAAGCTCCCTGTTACCTCAGCTAACTGGGAGCACCATGGAGAGCCATATATATATACATGCACAAGTGGTGACCATTTTGCTCACAGTCCCCATACTCCTTGCCCTGCCCCCCATTTTGCCTTCTTCTGTGTCCAAAAGGACCTGCATGTCAGTGATCACATGAAGAGGAGGAGGAGTTTGGACTTGATATCCCACCTTTCACTCCCCTTAAGGAGTCTCAAAGTGGCTAACAATCTCCTTTCCCTTCCTCCCACACAACAAACACTCTGTGAGGTGAGTGAGACTGAGAGACTTCAGAGAAGTGTGACTAGCCCAAGGTCACCCAGCAGCTGCATGCGGAGGAGCGGGGAAGCGAACCCGGTTCACCAGATTACGAGTCCACCGCTCTTAACCACTACACCACGCTGGCTCTCTACACATATCAGTTGGATGCCACTAAAATGGTTGCAAGCACAAATGGGGCACTACCCAAGGACTGAAACTCAAGTTTTGGGGTGGCTCACCTGGCAGAAGCTTTAACCTTGGCTTGCCCAGTAAAGACCCGGACGAAAACACGAATGTAGAAATCCGCACTGACCGACAGGAGTGGGACAATGTAGCGCTGGTAGCAGTTGGCCCGCAGATCAATGCTGTGCAGGATAATCCGCAGGGCCTGAAGGAAGGTAGGAGGAAACTACAGTGAGAGCTATTGTTACGTTTTGATTTTGGACAGTTAACATTACTGTGATACATGGGACCTTCAACTCTCCATGTGTCAGCCCCGTAAGAATATAGGGAAATGTCACAGTATGTTTCATCATTTTAAGAGTCGCTCTGTTATCTTGAGGTTGGCCTTGAGAGCAGCAGGCAGCCAAGCTGGGAGAAAGAGGGGGTGGAACTGCAGTAGTGTCCTGGATGCCTGCATGGCCTTGCCGGTTGATACCACCTGATCTTGCAGAACCGCCAACTTGGAAGCATTCATTTCCTCTTGAGGAAGGCAAAAGACGGGCCAAAGGCTGAACAGATATAGCGATGGGACATGGGCTTGTAGTTCAAGGTTCCTGGCAGCTCATTCCACTCACCATCTCATGGCAGAACTTGCCCTTGATAGACATGGCCCCATATTTGCTGTAGCAGGTCTCCCCGGAGTTCCCAGCCATTACAGCCATGTCGGTGCATGTGACACACAGCAGACCTGCAACAGTGTCCCCAGAGGGAAGGGAAGGGTCAGGAGATACAACACAATCTTTCCCCCAAAAAAACACACCTAAAAGGGCATCAAGCAACAACTGTAGAGTCAAAGCGTATGGCGCCATGACCTCAGTTTGGACTACTGCTCTGCCACAAAGCCCATAGCCAAACCATTACATATGCTGGCTTCCGTTTCTATCTGTGCATAGGAAACAATGACGCTCTCCTGTCTCATGAGGCAGGGAAGGAATACAGAAAGAGTTCTGCAGCTTGCACAGGAGGAACAATTTCACTTTTACAGGAGTCTTCCAATCCTCAGAGAGCTTTAGGAATTTGCATAGCTAGACTGCCATATAATATGCTAAAAGCATGTCTCAGGCAAAGTCCTAGCTTTTCCGTCATGAGTCAACGTGAGGTTATGGTCCGCATTTTACATTTATACCCAGATTTTGTTTTTAAAATCTCCCCCCAAAACTGATTATAAGGACTGACAGAAAAGCCAAGTAGGCAAAAAAAAGGTTGGTGTCTCCTAAATCAAAACCCACTGCAGAAGAATAGTGGTTCAAACACCCAAAATTGGAGCTGAAAGAAGTTATAAGCTCACCTCCATCACTCACGCTCTGAACCGCAGCATCCAGAAACATTGAAGGGCTGCCATATGGGTCCAGATCAATGACATCAAAGAGGTCTCTGTCTGCCTTGCTCTGATACATCAGCATCCTGTGAGGGTGGAAGAAAGACCTGTTTAGAAGCACCACACTCCACACACACAAACAAAAAGACAACAGTGGCCTAGTTCTTACTATGGAAAAAGGAGGAGTCTAGCTCCCAGGCCCTGAACCCAGATGCTGCTGGATTACAACTCCCATGATCCCCAACCATTTGCCATGCTGGCTGAGGCTGATAGGAGCTGGAGTCCAACCACAATCGGAGGGTCATGGGTTTCTTGTCTCTGTTCTAAATGGAAAACCTTTACTCACCGGGCATCTGACAAGCTTGGAGTCACCAGGTGTCCGACATCATTGAGCTGGATGTTTTTGGTTATTAGCTCAACAGCCTTGGCAGATAAGTCATTAGCCACCACTCTCTGAAGGCCAGGAACCTCCTTTGCAAACCGGATGGAGCGTAATCCAGAAGCAGCCAAGGCCTCCAGCACTCGGACTCCCTCCTGCAGGGAGACAGGAAGAAAGATCTAGAAAAGAGAGATGGTGGGAGGCCCCAAAGCAACTGAGCTCCACAGATGCCTTGCTAAAAATGAACATAACAGCTGACTTCAAATGGTATCCCCTTGCCGCAACTGATGGAGACATAGAACAAAAATTTTCTCATATGCCTTATCTTGTGACCAATGTACAACATGGTGAAGTAGACACAAATTGACTTTTGCAGCAGATCCTGAAAGACTGGCTCAGCCTTGTGAATGCCTCAACGTGTATCAAAATCTCCAGCTGTTTCCCAGATCTTGGATTTCTTGAGAATGTGTGCTAAAACACAGACTCAATGTTGAGGTTTTTTTCGGGGGGGAGCGGGAATAATGCAAGGTGGTTAGCATTCAGTGGAGCATTTGGTGACCACTTGTAAGCCAGGCCTCTGCACCAAACAGAGACCTTGCAGTCAAAACTGTAACACAGCTAGCATAATGTAGCAGTTACCATGTCGGATTCAAACTGGTAGGACCCAAGTTCAACCCCCCCACTCGGCCATGAATCTTGCTGGGTGACCTTAATCCAGTCTCTATCTTCCAGCCTAATCTACCTCAGAGGGTTGTTGTGAAAATAAAAGGAGAAACTTATATGCTACCTTGATAGCCTTGAAGGAAAGGCAGGACACAAATCAAATAGATAAAATATAACAAAACACAATAAAACTAGTACAAAAATAAATATATTTTGACAAAACAAAAGAAAGGAGGGTCAAGGATGAACAAGGGATTAACTCAGCACTGTTAGGAATGCGGCCGGGGCAACTGGCAACTGCCCCAGACTCCAAGCACTTCTCTGTGGCCACTCCCTGGCTGCCGATGCCCAGACAGCCCAGAGGTCAGTAATATGCAACTGCTCTCCGATGAGAATAAAAGCACGCACGATTCCTACATTTCGCAGTAGGAAAGAATAAGCCAAAAGTAGAATCTAAAGCTACTTCATTAAAGGCTATTTACAAAGTTCATTCTCTGTTTCTCTGCTCCCAAAACTCCAAGAGAACAGAGCTAGGCATCTAGCTTCTTACTTCGAGAACCAGAAGCGAAATAAAAAGAATACAATAACATCACATGGTAGGAAGAGATAAAACGCACACTTCCTTTCTCACGCTGAACACAGACAGTATGAGAAATACAACAGACACATTATGCTGCTTGCTGTAGCAGCAGGGGTTATGCTAAAATCCTAACAAGCACTACAATAAAATAAGGTGCCGTCACAAGACCCTCAAACCCCCAAAGTGTACATACACATGGGGACACAGCACCTGGCATACTTCTCCCACTTTCACAGCTTCATGCTCCTCATTATCTTGCTGGTCATCACCACCAGATGTCTGCTCCAGGTCATCCTCTTTTTCCCCTTTCGAGAGATCCACAATCATTTTTGAGACATTCTCCTCTCCAGGGACTGCAACTGGAACAGATGGAAATAACACAAAGTGACATGAAGTCTGGGCCTGCCATTCTCCTTACATAGATTCACAACCCTGAAATCATTTCATACCACTGTCATATGGCATTCAACATTATGCTGAACAGCACGGACAAAGAGATTGCATATATTTTCCAGGAAGCTAAGCAGCCATTTTCCAGAAACTGGAGAAAGGTTAGCTGGGTGCTAAGAGATCTACAACGTGCCGATCAAGCTAGCGTTCTATCTTCTATTTACCTTGCATAGATATTCTTAGCACAATTTGTGCAAGAAGACCACAGCTGCTCATTGCTCTTTTATGGTACAGAGTGGGATCTTGGCTAAAGAGTGATTTGTTAACCAGATCTACATTCTGTAGTTCTAGGAACAATCCCCAAGGCTTCAAAATGGGGCATGGCTAGTTCACAACAGAAGCGCTGACAGTATGCAAGCCTGCCTAAACAGGTGCTTAAAGCACAGCTGTTCACAGCAAGAGGAACAACACAGAACTGGAGAAGGAAGAAGAGAGTGGAAACAGCAGGCAAAGTCAATATCAGGGTCTGCTCCAGCCAAACTGTTCTCCCCTCTCTCTCCCCTGGTCAACTTTACATTTTATAACATTTGTTTTAATATTTTAAAATGTAAAGTGCCTTGGGTGCTTGGCAGAAAGCCAAGTGCAAGGGAGATCAGAGCATCAACACCTCTTCTGCGCCTGTTTACTACGTAGTCAGGAGTAAGAATGGGGAAGTGCCCTAGCCAAACGTTTCATTTTGAAGAGAGAGAAAAACTGCCTCCAATGGACAGAGGTAATTACCCCAATGTCCAGACTACAGGACAAACAAGGAGGAGAGAGAAAGGTAAATTAACATTCCTGAAAAGACAATTATGCATGCCTCTTACACGTCAGCGGTTTCCCCCTCTGGGCCTTGTCTGGAATAGAGGAAAACATTACTACTCACTTGAAATCCCTTTCGATGAAAGCTGCAGCCGTACAAATTCCGTAAGGACTGCACACCTATATGTGGGAGGGGAGAGATGTGTCAGAGGTGTGATTTTTGTTATTCTGTAGCCAAGATATGCTAGAAAAAAAGATTTCATAAAATTTATATACCACTTGATTGTGAAAACCCCCCTCAAAGCTAAAGACCCTGTGTGTCTTCAGAACCACTCATTTTCCAGAGCACAGGCTCGTCCAACAGCCCTAGCCGACATGGATAACGCCACCCATCAAGAATGATGGGAGCTGCAATCCAGAAAGCTGGAAAGCTACAGGTCCTCCATCCCCACAAGAAGCCATTCTGCTTCAAACCATACTCACTAAATGAGCGAACACAGCTTTCCCCTCCATATTTTTCAGCCTAAACTACTGGGTAGTTATTTGTAACTAAAAACTATGTTACAATATCAGTAGACAAATCCCATAAAAAATATGTTATATAAATCAGCTCTTAAGGCTCACTGAACACAAGCATCATCACTATTATTACTAAAAATAAATCCTCCCAACTACCAGATTTCTGAAACTATCAGCCACTTGACAGAAATCTTTTTGGGAGCAAAATAGGGCTGCCCCTTCTCTGTCAAAGGACTGGCCCTTCCTTTCATCAACCCTCTTGCCAGCAAAGGGGAATTAACTTAACTTCATTAACAAAAGGGTCTTGAAGTGGGTAAAAACTAGGATGCATGCCCTCTAGCACATGGCCTTCAAGTTCGATCCTCACACACACAAAGATCCTTCTAGCAAAGAGAGCAGGCCTCTCCAGGATCCTTTGCTCCCAGGGTTCCTTGCAGCTTCTGGAGAATAGGGTTCCTTTGGGTGGCAAAAGTACATATCCTTGCACCACTGAAGAGATCCCAATGGAAGAGGGAGAGTTTAGCACCAAGCACATGCAGGGGTGGATTCAATGTAGTGCTAAGTGAGCTCTACTTGCCCAATGATACTTTTCACCCCTCTCTTCCCTCCCTCATGTGCTCCCTTAAGTCTGTTCTGGGGGTACCCCCAACCCTCCGGAGCAGAATAAGGGCCCCTTGGGCAGTATGCTGGGAGAGATGAGAGAGAGAGAAGTCTTTCTGCAAAAGCAGACCTTGTAGCTGAATCAGGTACCCATCCTTGGAAACCAAATGCTTCCCTCCCTCCCCACTCCACAATAACCCTTCTGGACATGAAGGTCCGCTGAACCCACCTTCACCATAGGAATAACCTGAGGAGGTGGACTGGGCAGAGCTCAGTGAGTTAGTAAAAAAAATAAAATGAAGTGGGGTCACAACTGTGAGCAGAGCTTTTTTTCTGGGGGTACTCAAGGGTACACAGTACCGGCATTTTTATCCTAAAAGAAAAGCACTGACTGTGAGAATTGTCACAGTTCCTCTCTTGTTCATTACACTCAAAAACTAAGTTTAATTCGGCCAGTGGTTGTAGGCCCCTTCTCATTCTCACAAGATCAAAGGGGCAGCCTCTTCCAAAATGCAAGAGCAGATTCCAACAGTCCATCATTTGCAAAGTTAAATGGAAAGCAATCTCTCCCCACATGTCTACTTACGTAAGGTCTCTGTTAAACTCCTGAACAGGGTTGTAGAACACTTCATTGGCACTTGGAAAAAATATTTTCCCCTTCCCTTCAGTGACCTGGGTTCCTCCATTCTTTACTGCCTCACTGCCACCAGTAGTGCTCACTATAGGGGACTGAGCCACATTTTGCTCCAGATTCGAGTCAGCTGTTTCCATACATTGTGCCTGATCACCATCCATGGCTTTCACAAAAATATTTCTGACTTGAAGAGCAATTAAAGGTGAACTATTCCAGGCCTTTTGAAGCTGTAGAGTTCCTGCCCTTCTGTAAGGAGGTAAGGTGCCTCCCAGAGTCCAAATCCACAGGAGACACTTGCTTTTCATTAGTACGGGCTTCTTCAAGAGTATTTTCTGAAAGTATAAGAAAAGCTATTTCTATTGCATAATTTTCCAATCATCAGCACTGCTGTTCTATATATGAGCGACAGCTTGCATACATTATGATAGCTGCCCACTTCCAAAGATATGGGTAGCAAGCGGTGATTAGTTAAAAAGGAAGGAAAGCCCTCACCTGCCTTTAAGAGCAAGAGGTCCTTATTTAAAAAAAAAAAGATAAGGAAATATCAGATTTTAAAAATCAGCCTTGAATTTAACAACTTACCGGTACCTGATTACAATAGGCACTTAGGAATTCTATGCAGAGAATTCCATGCAGGTGAGTGGGTTGGTGAAGGACGGATGGGTCTCTCCATTTGACCTCCACCTTGCCCCCATGCTCTCCTGGTGAATTCTCTGAGCCAGCCAGCTAGTTACACTGGCAATCCAGCTGGCAGGAGGAAACAAGACATGCAGAGGTAGCAGGAAAAAGCATGCAAACTGCTTCCCAAGCTTGGCTTCTCCTTCTTCCTCTCACTTATACTGTACTCTAATCTGCAATTGGACAGCCATAGCTCAGTGGTAAAGCATATGTTTTGCATACAAAAGGTCCCAAATTCAATCCCCAGCATCTCCAGGTACTGCTGGGTGAGGACCCTGTCTGAAATCCTGGAGAGCCACTGCCAGTTAGTATAGACAACTATGTACACTGGTACCTCGGGCTAAGTACTTAATTCGTTCCGGAGGTCCGTTCTTAACCTGAAGCGTACTTAACCTGAAGCATACTTAACCCGAGGTACCACTGTACTAGATCAGCCATGTCCAACAGGTAGATCGTGATCTACTGGTAAATCAATGAACGTCTGTGGTAGATCACTGGCTCCCCCAAAGAAGCTCAACAACTTCAGCTCCCCTTTAAAAAAAGCTCATTTTTTTGCCCTGCACCCCCCAAAAAACAGGGCTTTCCTCCTCCCCAAAAAAGCTCCGAACAACTTTGACCTGAACCCCCCCAAAGGGGGTAGATCACTGCCAGTTTTTAACTCTAAGGAGATCACAGTCTCTTGGGAGTTGGCCACCCCTGTACTAGATGAACTAAGGCTCTGACTCAATATAAGGCACATTCCTATGCCCCTAAGTTAAAATGCTGTGATGTACTGCTGGTATAAGGCTAATTCTGTGGCTTCTAGAGCAGTGCTGGCTCACAGTCCTGTCTCGGCTGCCTAAGGACAATTGGTACCTGGCAGTGCAGCAGATCTTACTTGTGCAGGACTACTGGGAGGCCCACCAGCTCACCAATCAAATGAGAGAGAAAAAATGGATGAGATGCCAAACACATCTTCCAACATGCAGGAGGGGCAGCTGAGTTAGGGAGGCTAGCTATTCAAGTTGTTCATTAAATAACCACCTTCAGGAAACACTTTATCCAAACTATAGGAAATTCGCTGGGCTTTAACACAAAGAAGGTAAGCATTAAAGTAGTGGGTCTTGATCATATTTTCTCAAAACTATATAACTCTAATATTTTACACTTAACTGAGAATTCTCGATTGGCTGCTCTTTGCACACCACCATAATTATGCTCTTACTCCGCAATGCTGGCTGTAGGTTTCTGCGTCTGATCAGAACTGGGAAGTTTGCAACACCACCGGAAAAAGGAAAGGAAATACACAATACTTCAGATCCAGCTTTTCCACAATCCTCCTCCTAGTCTAAGGAATCGGAAACAAAGCCAAGCCAGCATAACACAAACAGCATAGATTGTGGAGAATAAGAAAGTAAAGACTTTATTCACACACTCCGGACGGAGGGAAACAAAACATGTTCCATAATATAATCTGAAGCTTGCTCCAGTCTAACAATCACCAACCTCTTTAACTCATCCTCCAACCCAGAATATTTCCTTCCCAGAAGCAGCACAACCAACCAGCACCGACTTCCACGCTTCTCAGCACAGGTTATGTCGACGCCGCCATATTGAAAATTGCTGGGGGACGATCAGCTGACGCTCTCCCGACCAATAAAACTAGCGGTGGATGGGATGCCTATAGGGTCAAAAAGGAGACGTAGCCCAGCTTCCGAAACGCAATTAGAAAAGCTGGAGTTCTTTAAACTCATTTGGGAGGGGTCATGTGTCGTCCCTTTGAACACGACTTTTCCCGTGATCCGGATGTATATGCGGCTTACACGGGAACATCTGCAGTTTATAGTTTCGTTCCCCAGAAACGATTGCAATAAATGGAGATGAGAATCAGTGGGAATGTAAGCCGTTAGCCGGTATTTCTTAGAAGTCTTCGTTGGCGGCGGCGGGGGGGGGGGGGAGAGAAGAGTAGTTCCTTTTCCATCTTACAATATAAAACTTTTAAACCATATCGAACTCAGTGGGGCATAACTTCTCCGTGAACAGGCATTAACTCCGTCTGAAAGAGTCTAAGGTAACAACGTGGCGAACTCCTACACCAAGATAAGTGAGAGAGTGGTAACAGTTAGTAGGTCCCTTTCGTGCTTTTCAAGGATTTGGAAACATCTCATTATTCAGAGTCGGACTGTGGTAGTTCGCCAAGCTCACATATTGCGATTTCCACATCAGTTCAATAAAAGCATCCACTTTCTAGTCCTCAACCTCTGAGTTCAAGGAAGGGGTGGATACTCGTTACTGGGGGGGAAGGCAGACACCCAACCAATAACCTTGAGGTTATTTGACTGAAGCTAAATTGTACATCAAGGTTGAGGGTGGCTATGCACACTTGCTGATCTGTGTCTACATATCTCTCTGTATATTTTTAAATAATATATATGCTACCCTTCAATTTATTGAAAACAATATTAACACCAGGCTGGGCATCCTCGCTATGATGATTAGACTTCTTAGTTAGGCTACAGCAAGCTTCCCCAGATGTATAATTTTGTTACGTATCCTTGTTCTTAAAATCTACAGATTTTATCTATTTTTCATCAATATTTCACACTGTTTTAGGTAAGTTACTTAGAGATTCCCCCTCTTTTATGAAGTAGTTAATTTTATTTATTTGACAAGATTTATAAACAATATAAATAGTAATATACATGTTTTCAGGGTAGCTTACAATATATATGATGTCTTGGTAGATAGCTTGAGATTTTCTAGAGCTAATCAGCATCAGTGTTAGGACTCAGTGGGCCTGACCCATGGCCTGACTTAGTAGGGCAGTTCAGATTATCCTCCTAGCACATATGAGAGATTGCACATCCCATCCCTTGAATATAGGGGTTTCTGTTCATATGTTTGCACGCTGTGCATGGGCATCTAGGGGAAGGCCTAGGCTAGCCAGATAACATCAGGGACAAGACCAACAACATTGCTCTGTTATTTGCACGGACCTCCTACATACATTACACAGTAATACATTATGCATATGTTGCAATATCCTGTCAAGTTTATCTATAAATACAAATCAGGTAGACAAGATAAGAATCTTTAGATGCAAAGGAGACACCAATACCTTTACAAACTGGTCCTATGTATGTTCACTCCAAAGTAAATCTCACTGCATTCAGTAGTACTCCCAAATAAACACACATAGGATTGCAGCTTTAATAGCTGTAAAGGAGGAGGGATTTGGGCAGGTGTGTCTTGCAATGCTGAACTTGCCTCTTCTACACAATTATTTAAAAGTATGCAAGCCTATCTTCCTTTATAGTATACCTTTATAGTATACCTGAAGGAGCGTCTCCACCCCCATCGTTCAGCCCGGACACTGAGGTCCAGTGCCGAGGGCCTTCTGGTGGTTCCCTCACTACGAGAAGCCAAGCTACAGGGAACCAGGCAGAGGGCCTTCTCGGTAGTGGTACCCGCCCTGTGGAACGTCCTCCCTTCAGATGTCAAAGAGAACAACAACTACCAGACCTTTAGAAGACATCTGAAGGCAGCCCTGTTTAGGGAGGCTTTTAATGTTTAATAGATTATTGTATTTTAATGTTCTGTTGAAAGCCGCCCAGAGTGGCTGGGGAAACCCAGCCAGATGGGCAGGGTATAAATAATAAATTATTATTATTATTATTATTATTATTATTATTATTATTATTATACACCTAGCTGCCACCTTTTTTGCTCTTGCTCCTTTAGCAGCAATCTCATACTGGAAAAAAATACCGGTAAGTAAGTAAGGCTTTTCCTGGCACAGGGATGCAGTAATGTGGATTAAATGCAGAAATCAAGCAGGGACTGTTTTCCTCATACACAGTTTATAGCCATTTTTGTGCAATGTACGTTGTTGGCATCTATCTGTTTCGAGAGACAATGCAATATGCCTTCGGGGGTGAAGTCAAACTGCTGCGTTAGTAACACTGAAGTGACCTCTCCAGGGCACAAGCCTGGGCAATGTATATGGAGGTTCTGGGCCAGTGTGTATGGGCTGCCCAGATGACAAGACCCCCATTTTGGCCTCACTTATGTGGTCCAAAGTAAATTAGAGCAATATGTTTGGCACCAGCTTGGCTTCAGGAGTTGCCAGAAGAAGGCACCCAAGGCGCCATCCAACTGCCTTAGGGACTCCACTCCTGATTTATGCAGGGTTTGCTGTTAGACTTTGTTTCTCCTGAAGATATCCCACAAGGCAGCAGAGATTTAGGATCAGAGTTTCCCTTCTCCTAGATGGGCTACCTTCCTAGGTTGATAAGCCCAATCTACTCCCTTACTTCCCTCTACAGCATGTGCAGAAACCGTGTTATTGACTGCTGGACCCACTATTGGTCTCATCCACTCGATCTGCCAGAGCCTGCCTTTGCATGCAAGGGAAGTCCCTAACGCACCTGGTTTAGCCAGCCAGTTGAAGTTGTTCCTGGGGTGTGGCCACTGATGCATGCTGACAGCTTCTAGGAGCCACAGGTGAGAGTTGAGTGCAGGGTAGGGATGATGTCTTCCACCAAAGGTACTACCCCTCTCCTAGCACCCCATATTGTACGAATGAGGTTCAAATCCCCACTCAATAATGAAGTTCACTGGGTGACTTTAACCTGGTTGCTACAGCCACCATCTCAATATGAGTATCTGACAACCCTGTCTACTTATAAGCAGTTTTTCAACCTGGTATATGGTTGATCACAAATGGAGGCCAAATACTAGAATATGTTGCCCCTTGATCTGATGGGTGGATTAGATGGTGTTGCATCAAGAACTTTCTCACACTGTCCAGTGCACTTCTCCTCCCTATCACTTTCTTATCTCAAAATGGCTGATCTTTGGGGGAAGCAGGTTTCTTGTGCAAGACTTCCAAATAAACTTTTATTGCACAACCTGAATTTGCTGGTATGTGATTCAATCACACCTGAAAATAGTGACAGCCTGGAAATTCCCTCAGAGAATGTTATAGCCAAAGTGGAGTTCGGATTTGAGTCTTCCATAGTTAAGGTCACAATGTAACTCCAGGTGTTGCTAAGAATGCCAACCCTTTTCTGGTTCCTGTTCCTCCACCCAACAGCAGTGTGATCTGCATTAGCAGGTTATGGTTATATGCTCATCTGCATATTGTGAAAATGCACCTGTTCCTTTCTACAGATAAAGCTGTAGCTAAAAGCACAGAATTAGGCCAGGCACCTTTGTGTGATGAGTTGGCAAGTTTAGTGACAACATCGCAATGGCTCTTACTAACAGAAGTGGCTCAGATGATGATCACAGGTTCCGGGTTGGTTCATATGGGGAGAGTCAGTTCTTCAGGTGTTGCAGTCCTGAGCTGTTTAAGGGTTTATAGATCAACTAACAACACTTTGAATTGGGACCAGAAACTAACTGGCAGCCAGTGCAGTTGGGCCATGATTGGTGTAATATGCTCAAGCCATCTTGCCCCATTACCTGACCACTAAATTCTGCGCCAGCTGAAGTTTCCAAACCGTCTTCAGAGGTATTCCCACGTATGGCATGTTGCAATAATCTAACCTAGAGGTTACCAGAGTATAGACAACAAAAGTTAGGTTGTATTTCCAGATAGCGGTGCAGCTGGGCCACCAGCCAAAGCTGATGGAAGGTACTCCACGCCACAGATGCTGTCTGAGCCTCAAGTGACAGCAATAGATCCACAAGTACCCCCAAGCTGTGCACCCGCAACTGCCCTAATCCACTGAAAACTAGCTTCCTTTTGAAACTATGAGTGTTTACAGCACTTTCACATTAGCAAACAGGTCCTTGCCCAAGCCTTGCATTCTACTTTTAGACAAGGGGCAAAAGGGAGATGAAAGCATAATGATGTGTGTGAGCAAGAGAAGTTACATATTTATAATTTTTTTTTTCAGCTGAGCATGAGAACGGAGGACTGGCTTGATCAACTGTGTTTGTGCACCTGGGAATTCAGGGTGGAGGAAAAGTCAGAATAGGCAATCTTAAATGCTCAGTTCTGTATCAGAAAATTATGAGAATGTCTTCAAAACATGAAAAAGTGCTGAAGTTTGTTTATTTTTCTCTTTTGTATTGGAAGATGTTTGTACGGAATATAACATTATTTTCAACTCCTTATGTTTTTTCTGTCACTTGTCTGAGTTCATCCCAGTGTTGACTTTGGGGAGTTGCTAGGTGCCTTGAACATTTTGTTCCCTCTCCCAAGACTCAAGCCTGAACTTTTATCGTTATTCAACTCCGTTTAATGACAAGTCTTTTGGATTTGAGGATTTCTGAAAGCTTGATTTTGTTTCAGTCAGGATAAAGTGAATGACTTGACTCAAGTTTTTGGGAAACTTCTATGTGACTCACGCTGTATGTAGTTGACTTGAGAATTAATTCCGGGCAAACGGTGCGGGAAGAGAAAAGCTAGCTCCCTTTTGTTTTCATTCGTCGGCGGAGTTTGGAGACAGGAACCAAACTTGGTGAAATTTATGCGCCTCTAGGCACAAATCGGGGAAGATTCCGCCCGTCATCCTGAAACCCTTTCCTTAAATTTTATTTATTTTAATTGCAGATCCTCAGATTGGAACATTTACTTCCCTAGGTTAAATACAGAGCTTCTCCCGCCAGCTCCTGAGAGACTCGCTTCCAACTCTCGGAGAACAAAGTCAGGCTGGCTGGCAAGTTCAGAAGCAAATATTTCCCAGTTCCAAGGGAAAGGGGAGAGGAGGGGCGAGGGAGGGGGTGCGGCGGAGGGAGGGAGCAGGAGCTGGCTCGGAGCTCCGCTAGCAAGGCCTGTGGGAGCGCAGAGACGGAGGCCTGGCTTGGCTGGGCAGAGCACTACAGCGGCTCGCAGGCTGCTCCATCCACCAGCTCGGCTCTCTGCTGAGCCTGCCTAGGCTGACAATGAATGGCTGCTGCTAGTGCTGCTTGGAGGGCTAGGGGAGCAGAGCCCCTCCATTGAGCGACATCTCCTCTTCCCCCCCTTCTCTTTGCGCAGGTGAGAGCCACGTCGCCCCCTCCCTTCCAAGAGACCTCACCACTCCAGGGTTGCCCCCCACCCCACTCTTTTTAAGTCGGGGCACCCACCCGCCACCCTCCTTCCAATGCATGCACCCCTCCCCCCATTATCCCGGGTGTTTAAACTTTCCTCGCCCTCGCGAAGCAGCCCTCAAACCTCCGGGTTCGCCCAAGGGGGGCGGCGGGGTGGGGGAAAGGGGATCCTTAAAATAGCAGCTGTTGCCTGCGCCGGTTTTTCCTCCCAGGTGGGAGAGGCCCCCTTTGGCAGCCCTCCCCGTCTCTCTCTTTCCCCCACCCTCCCTCCGTCCCCCTCCCTCCGTTGCACCCCAAACCGGACTCCAGGGGAGGACCTTTGCGCCTGCCTTCGGGGTGTGGAGGGAGAGAGGAGCTGCGCCCCTGGGCTCCCCTGCTAGGCCTCCTTGCAGTCGGCGACCCCTTAGGAAAGTGTGTGTGTTTTGGGGGGGGTGTCCCCCTTACCCCCCACCCCCACCCGCCTTCGTCCTCCTCCTCCTCCCCCTCCCCGGACCTCACAAGCAACGTGGTGGCGCTCGCTACCTCTCCCCGGCCTGCGCCTTCTCCTCCGCACAGGCTGGCCGGCCGGGAGGGCGCGGGCTTCCCCTCTCCGCAGGCCTGTCCGAAATCCCCCGACTTTCCCTGCGGGGGCTTTGTCCTCGCTTCCCCCCGAGCCCGGCCGCCCAGAGGAAGGGCGCAGCGGCGGGGCCACCCTCGAGGGAGAAGTTTCGAGTGGGAGCCCCTTGGCGTTGCCAGGCGAAGAAGGCCTGGACGGGCGGTTGGCTTGGAAACCCGGAATTCGGTGGCTTTCGGAGGATGCTTTTGGGCCACGGTGGGGGAAGGGGCGCGGAAAGAAAGCGGCAGGGGAGAGGAGAGGAGGAGGGGCGCTTCCCATCCTCTTCCTCCTCCTCTCCTCTTCTTCCAGCGGGGGGAGGAGGAGGTGGGGAGGGGGCAAAATGTTCCTTTCCCTGCAATGGGACCTTCCAGAGTTTAAAAGGGGGGGGGTTGGGGTCAGGAAAAAAGTTCGAGAAACGAAACTTCAGAAACTTTCACTTGTGGGGCAGCAAAAGTTAAGCTAGATACTGGTTCGAAGAGACCAGGCTGGGAAGGGGGGATTATTAACTGTTTGGCGTGCACGTTCACTTGGAAATTGCAGTATTACTCTCTCGCTGAGATTAATGGGAGTTTACTCCCAAACATAGACTTGGTTTACAACTTCCTGGGGTGGCGGGTGGGGAATTAAAGTTTTCAATGGTTGTTTTGGAAGGGGTGGGATTATGAGTATTTTACTTAGGTTAACTCCTTATGCACGTGGTAAGGGAAGGAGAAGGTCACAATGTGGCTCTGACTTGAGGATAGTTTTTGTTCTCTTAAAGATACTTGTGGAGGAGGTGCAGTATGTTCGTGATAAATGAACATTGTAAACAAGTTGCTACTGAATAGCTCACCATATGTTATTTGTTTTCTTAAGTCTTTGCTTTTCTCTCTCTCTCCCGCTGGATTCCAATTTGGCCTTTCTAAGTGCCAAGTTTATTCTACCAGAGGACACAATTGTTGTCTTGTCAACTTGTGACTTCACAACAGAGAAGAGTTGTAGTGTTATTTTTCATAAGCAGGTGAGCTATTCAAAAATAGTGCATGACGACTTTGCAGCAAAATTGGCTCTGAAAAGAGGAAGACCACAGGTATATGGCATTGTATACATTGTTAACTGAGCTCCTCAGAAGGGCCTCTAAAAGTTAGATCCGGCTGTAAATTGCAATAACATCTTATGTAGATTAAGGCTTTAATAAGAATATTCTGCCACAACTGAGGTCTGACTAATGGGAGGGAGACAATTGAACTCTCCTCCAAAGATTACTTTACTGGTACTTGAAGCTGTGTATTATAGTTAGCAGTGTTGTTTAGAGCAAGGCTATATTGTGCAGCCACAGTCCAAACCCAAGTTCTGCTTCTAATAAGTTCTGCACAAACAGATAACAGACTCTTGTAGAACAGCTGCATGTCTGTGTATTCAGAAGTAAATCTTGCCAAGTTAAATGGGGCTTCAAAGTAAATGTTCACAGGATTACTGCTTTGGATCTATCCCCCACCCCACCCCATATACATAAGTTAAAATAAAGATGAGCATCACAAACAATAAGCAAACAACTGGAGTACAGAAGTGGTCATTTTTCAAAATTATTATGACTTACACAATCATTTAAACAGGTGTTGGTTGAGCTCCAGCAGACTCACTAGCCCTCCTGATGAATCAGTAGGGAGATCATATTTTTCAGAAACCCCATTCACATTATGTATGGCAGACAGATGTCAGTGAGATGGTCTTGGTGAGTCTGACCCCTGCTGTGTTGCAGTGTTGGGTCAATTTCTCAGAGAAAACTGCTGTGCCTTTGATATATACCCCTTAATTGTAAATCTGATTTGAGAGGCCAAGTGCTGTGCACCTTCCATTTATGCCACTATCAGCAGAAAGATTTTAAGATCCATGTGTAGCACTGAGCTCTTCTGTTCTAAGGGGTTGGACAGGAGGGCTAATGCTGAATCTGGGATGATCAGATGGCACAAAATATCAGCTATTATTCAAAATATATTCTTGTCAAAAGATTTGCTCCCTGGGGCATGACAGCCATAGATGAATTAGGGAACCATCCTTCTTGCACCCTCTTCAGCAATGAGGAAAGGTGACACTGAGGAGAGCTGGCACTGTTAATTCAGTGAGGTCTGACAGCAGTATAGTTCTACTTGCAGATTTGAGCTTATCTTCCCTGAGCTTGGCAGAAACCCTGTGAAATCATGCCATCACTATCCTAATGACTTGTAGCTCTACTTCTCCATAACATCTATGTTAGTAGAAGCTGTGCATGGTGTCGTTCAGGAGCAGCTGTCCAAGTTAGGGGAGGTAAGCACCTCTTTGCAGTGGTTCCAATCCTACTTTGATAGTAATTTCCAAAAGGTGATACTTGGGGAGTGCTTTTTGGCCCTGTGGAGCCTTCAATGAGGGGTTCCTCAGAGTTTGATTTTATCCCCCATGCTGTTCAACATCTACATGAAATGACTGAGTGGGGTCATCCAGAGTTTTGGAGTACGTTGTGAGCAATATGCTGATGACACACAGCTCTACTTCTCCTTTACATCTGCAGGTGTAGCAGTGGAGGTGTTGGACCGTTGTCTTGTCTTGCTAATGGACTGGATGAGAGCCAATAACTGAAGCTCAATCCAGATAAGACAGAGGCACTGTTAGTGGGTGGTTCCCTAGGCCAGATGGATGGGAGGTTGCCTGATCTTGATAGGGTTACACTCCCTTTGAAGTGGGTATGCAGCTTAGAGGTACTTCTGGATCCGTTGCTGTTGCTTGAAGCTTGGTAGCTTCAGTGGCACAGAATGCCTTCCAACAGCTTTGGCTGGTGGCCCAGCTGCACCCCTCTCAGGACAAGAATAGCCTAACTTGTGTTGTCTATGCTCTGGTGACCTCTAGGTTAGATTACTGCAACATGTTATATGTGGGGATGCCTCTGAAGATGGTTCAGAAACTTCAGCTGGTGCAGAATTCAGCAGCTAGGTTGCTCACTGGGGCAAAATGACTTGAGCACCTGCTGCCAATTAGTTTCAGGGCCCAATTCAAAGTGCTGGTTTTGATCTATATACCCTTAAACGGCTCAGGACCCCAGCACCTCAAGAACTGACTCTCCCCATATGAATCAACCCAGACCCTGCAATCATCACCTGAGGCTCTTCTTCATAGGCATCCTCTGTAAGTCCAGAGGGTGGCAACACGAGAACAGCCCTTTTGTGAGATGACCTCCCGCTTGTGGAATGCTCTCCCCAGGGAGGCTCACCTGGCACCTTCATTACATATCTTTAGGGGCCAGGCGAAAAAAATCCTCTTCTTCTAATTATGCCCTTTAAACTGTGGGGAGGGGTTATTTTTTGTTTGTTATTATGTTATGTATTTTTGTGTTTTTATACTGTAAACCCCCCTGTGATCTTCAGATGAAGGGCAATATAGAATCATCATCATCTGGAGCCTTCTGTGGGTACAGTGGTGGAGTGGATACAGTGGTACAGTGGCCAGAAAGCTAAGCTGGAATTCTAGAAGACAGAGGCACTTTGAGTTGGTGGTTCTTGTGTCCAGGAGATTGGCCATTTATCTGTTCTGCATGGGGCTGCAGGGAGTCAAACTGTTGGCTTGCTCTCCCCGGCCTCACCTCCCTGCATGCTTTGGCTTTAACTTTTGTTCATCTGTGACAGAAAGTGTTCTGGTTCAAGCAGGTGAAGATTGAGTAACTAGTTCAGCAGACCTAAACCAACTGGTTCAGTTCCAGTTCATGTATGAAAACTTACTTGTCATTTACATACATGGAGATATTCAGCAGTGCAGTATTGGATCCTGTTCTTAAATCTGTATGGTTACACATACTGGATAGAAAAACTGGGCAGGATGTTGGAACCTAGTGGGGCAGATACACAGGCAAAACACTTGGTGATCTGGATTATTTATCCTAAGAGATGTAATACCGGTAGGAGTGAATCGATTCCTTTTAAGAATTCTGTTCTCTTGGTAGTTTCCATCCATCCAGCCCCATGTTTCTGGATTCCCTTTTTGTTGTCTCGTGGAGAATAAGGACACTGGGAGGCTGCTGGACTATGTACTTACTGTCTGGGTCCCTGTAAGCCGAATTATCACAGAAGCAGCCTGTTTGTCAGGGATCTTACTGTTTAATCAACAACTATTTGCATCCTGACCCATAGGTCAAAGGTTAGAAAGATTGGGTTTTGACCACTTTAATAGGGACACAGACTGCTGCAGTGCTGAACCATGGGGGAAGCATTTTGCAGTGCACATACATTTCTTCCTCTCCCTGCCTATTTCCTCCACTGAGCCATAAAGCTTCAGTCTCTGTCTTGCTTCCTGCTTTCTAGACAGAGGGCAGAGTATGGAGGACAGATCCAAAATGTATACAAACTCTCCCAGTTATTGGTTTCATATATACATGGTAAATTCTGGTTGTGGCAACTGCATGTATCATTGCAGTGTTGTTGGTGGGTTTTTTTAAAAGTTAGAACCTTATTACCTGAACTGTAATGAGTCTCGAGGGGCTTGTGTGTTCTGTTCACGTTCATTGAAAATTTTCTGATAATCAAAGCAATAAATAGTTGGTTTGGTGTTGAATTTAAATCCCTAGTTCTATTGAAATTGCAGTGCTCCAGATTAGCGGGCTCCGGCATCCATTGTGATCTTTGGGGATGTGACGTTCTATTGTAAGGAGGCATATCTGATGGCAACCCTATCTGAGCCTGGGGTATTGTCCTATTCAGTGGCTGTAGGGCCAAGTGCTGGCAGAGAGAGCTTAATGTGTTAATATGGTTATATAATGAAGCATGTTACCAAAATAAATTGCAGATGCATTTGTACGTTGAATATGATTTTCAGTTTTGGCCGTTTCATCTTAAAATTGTAGAACTGGAAAAGATGCAGGGGTGGGCAGAGTATAGAAGGCCTTTCACATGAGAAGAAAGTAAACCTACTGAGAGCCATTGGAACAGATAACCAACACCTAGGTGAGAATATGAGTCATTTCTGCAAAACACAGCTGGATTGGAAAATCTGTTTTGTTCTTTCACTTATTATAACTGATGGGTTCACTTATTAAATTAACACAGCTGCCCTACCCCCATGGTACAGTTGCCCTGTGATACTGCTTTGCTACAGAAACAGGATGAAGAGCCAACATATAAGTAAGTTCAAAAGAAGACAAGAGCAATTTATGAGTGTTGGAAATACAAGCAGATGCCATCTAAGATGATCGGGGTAGTGTGTCATTTTGCTGAAAGTGTCCGTAGTCCTGAAATTGCTGAAGGTTGAAAAGAATACAAGAGCAGGTTCCTTATTAATAAGCTGAGCAGTTAATGTTCCCTGTAGCAGATTTTGGGCACACCCAAGATGGTCATTTGTACATTTGCCCTAGCCTGACACTTAGAAGAATTCTGCTGTAACATATGAATAATAGGGTTATGCAAGAGTAGTAGTTTTTCTAATGTAAGAAAATAGTTTGAGGTAAAACATGGAGCATGGAAGTTGGCTTTGTTCCCTGATGAACAAACAGAGAGAGAGAGAGGAGGAATATTGGAATTTGACAGGGAAGAAAAACTAGATTGTTTACTTTATGAGATGTTTGTGACTTCCCTGTGATGGAATATACACATCTCATACAGACTTCTTAGGCAAGAAGAAATTTCAAACAGGCTGGCAGAGTTTCCCCTTCCTGTGTGGCCAACAAGAAAACTCATTGGGTGATGAATGAGAGAAGGATCTTGTCGACTTTTTAAAAATAAAAATAAAAATACCTGGACTGCTGAGAGGTTAGCAGCCTGAGTTTTGATGTTAGCCATAGGATAATAAATGATAATAATTGCACAATAGTAACTTTTGTAAACTTACTTACAAGGCTGCTCTTGTATATTCTGCCATCCTCCCAAGCATTTAAACCTGGCAATACCCAGCCACCATAGTGTGTCCTTGGTGGATGAGTCTGTCCGGAAGAAGGATGATCTTAAGAATACAATGAGGATGCAGGTGTGTTTGGAGTCTCGGACAAAGAACATTAATAGATCGAAGCCTCCAAGTGGCCTATAATGTCTCAGTATGAGCTCATGGTTACAGGTCAGGGTGTCTACGTATAAACAAATAAGGCCAAAGGCAGTTCAGTCACCAGGGTCTGCTGCTGGTTGGTTATTTTTCCAGGTTCTGTGCTTCTCCTACTACTTTGGTTCCTGTATTGATTCAAGTGTAAAAGGAAGCCACAAAGTCCTACGCATTAATTTGGTTCCTGTTGGCTTTGCCAGAAAGAAAGAAAGGGAAAGAAAGAAAGAAAGGTAGAAGAGTGTTGTGTTGGTGAAACAGTGAGGCATTTGTTTTATACTCACAAAGGTTGTGTAGTCAAGGGAGATATTATGTTGTTGCTGTGACAGACTTGGGTTTTATATACACAGAAAGAAACTTGGGACAGGAAGAAGCTAGGAAATATTAAGGGCTGTTGAATTATCTTTTGCCAACTATGGCTGGGGGCAGGGGGTGAAGTCTGGTGCTCTCACGTTACAAAACTTAACATCTACTTGCCTTATCCTCTTAAATAACTTGCAGCATCTCTGTGTGTGTTCTGTCAGTAACAAGGAAATTAACGATCTTAAATAGTAACTTCTAAGCCTGGGAGACAGAAGCAAAAATACTGTTCTTCGTGAGCTGTGCTATGGTCACTGTCACTAAAGTATCCAAACACAAAAAGTTCTGTGATTTACGCTGCCTGCATAACGAAGAGACCAGCCCAAGTGCCAGCAGGCTTGCAATCCCTCAGATACGTGGCAATAACTTTCTGAGGTTACTAAATTGCTCAAGGTTCTTAGAGCGCTTCTTTAACAGAAGCATTGGGTTTCGTGAGAAAATGCCTTTCCTTGTTAATCTGCATGACCCAATCCTTTTAGTGCTTACTTAGAAAAAGGTACCACTGAGTTCACTACTTTTTTAAAAAAGTTTATTCATGCATTTTCCAGTTTGAGTTCACTACTCCTAAATTAAGAGTTCAGTTAGAGCACATGATTATCTAGTCCAGTTTCTTGCCTCTAACAGAGATCACAAAGCTCAAAGCAGGGCATCATGGAGAGAGCCTTCCTCTGAAGTTTGTCCCCTAGCACCTGGTAAACTAGAGAGATACTGGCTCTGAATATGGAGGCTCTGTGTTCACTCTTTACAGATACTTCATCTAAGGCAAGTCATTTCTGGAAATAACTTGCCAGACTTGCTACTCAAGCCACCCATGGACACAGGCTGATCAGACTTCTTGTAGGCTGTAAGCAGTTGGTACCTATCTGCAAGGCTGAATTTCTGGTTATAATCTTTGCTATGGGCCTAACCCTTGGGTACCTTTCACAACACACAACTCCAAAGGAGTAAGGAATTTGGTATCACCAGAAGCTATCCTGCTTTATTGAGCAGAAACTCTTAATTGATAGAAGCTTTGGTCATTTGATTCCATGATATTATTGGGGGGTTAATGAGGAATTGTGGGCAGCTGCTGTGTTATGAGTCACATGGTACTCCCAGACCTTGCCTCCCATTCCCAATCCCAACAGAAGCATGTTAATGGGTTTCCTGCCCTTGAGTTGTTAACATGTGTGATGAGCCTATGTGAAACTGCTCTCTGACTTACTTTTACTTTGGTTTGCTGGCATCCAGGCCCAGGACTTGAAGTTAAGGCTGTCAGTTGAGCTATATTTTAATTGGCCTTTTGCTCACTAAATTACTCCAGAGAGAGAGAGAGAGAGAGAGAGAGAGATCTTCACTGCTTGCAAGGCAACTTTGAGATCTCTTGGGGGCAAAAGTGAACTTGCTTTTGTGAGAGCTAGGCGGTGAAACTGATGGGGGAAATCATATTTTTTCTGATAAGTGTATCCATAGAAATGAGAGAAGTGAAATGTGTTAGCTCATAAAAATACTAGGTGAATGTGAATAGTTCCACAAACCACTGCTGAGTAACTGAAGCCTCATTAATGTGCTTGCTAACACTGGATTACTCTGAGAGCAGAGTCATGTTCCCATAGGGACTTCCTTGGTAGATAAGTGCTTTGCTACCATAGCACAGAGCAGAATAACATACTGGAGAACCTGTGATACAAGACACACTCAGCCTTCCCTTCAATCATTTCAGGCTGATATGCCACTGATTTTTGCCCCAAACTATTTGTTTTCTAGATAGGAAATATCACCGAGATTTAGCCTTCATTTCTCTATTTCAGTGACTGGCTGAAGGTTAACAGTGTGGGACTCTCGGGCAGTTACTAAGCAAGGTGAGAACCAGTGTAGTGGCTAGTGCGTTGGGATTAGACTGGGCAGACATGGATTCAAATCCCTGCTTTGCCACAGAAGTCACTGGGTGACTTTGGGCCAATCACTATTTCTCAGCCTAATCTATTTTGCAGGATAGGGGTTCGAAATTAGCAGGGCATCAGGCGCATTTTGCGCCTAAAGATTCTCCATTTGCGAGCACCTCAAAAAGTCTGGGTGCCATTTTTTGCACCTGGCTGACACTCAAGGATTACTGAAATGTATGTGCTTTGAAGCCTTGAAGTATATCTTAAGGATAGTCAGTATGTTAAGGTGTTTAACAATAAAGAGTAGAGTGTTTTGAAAACTGAACCATGGTACCAATATTTTTTATTGTAAACAACAAATTAAACATGTATTAACAACTTCTGCTAAGAATATGATACAGTGGTACCTCGGGTTACATACGCTTCAGGTTACAGACTCTGCTAACCCAGAAATATTACCTCGGGTTAAGAACTTTGCTTCAGGATGAGAACAGAAATCGTGCTCTGGCGGCGCAGTGGTAGCGGGAGGCCCCATTAGCTGAAGTGGTGCTTCAGGTTAAGAACAGACCTCTGGAACAAATTAAGTACGTAACCAGAGGTACCACTGTATTAACAATGTGTCACTTATGTGAATTGCGCAATAGTTTATGATTATCAAAATCCTATATAATAATGTTGAAGTGTCCCTGCGTCCAACTTCAACTTTCTGTGTGTCACGGAAGTGCGCTACTGCGCATGTCAGACAGGGACGCAGGGATTGGACAGCTCTACTGTCCCCCCCCAACAGGGACGCAGGCCGGAAGTCAGCGGCGGCGCACGCGCGGTGTCACTTGGGGCAGCGCCGCCGTCGTGCACGGAGCCTCCTCCACCTCCTCCTCCGGCCACCACCGCCGAGCTCCTCCAGCAGAGCCTCCCATTACTGGAGGCTCCCGCCGCCGCCTTTACAGCCTCGCCAAAGCTTCCGAGTAAACAGAGCCAGGCCATCGCAGGTCCCGGAGGCCGCGGCTGTTTCGGCCGCCTGCGCTGCTTCCACCCGGATGAGGCGCCTCCGCGGCGATCAGCAGCGGGGACCGTCGGGGCCGGCGGTGGCTGCGGCTCCGCCCGCGTAGGGGTCTTCGAAGTCCCGCTCCCGCTGCAGCCAGTAGGCTGCGAGGAGGTCGGGCTGCTCCGGGCCCGCCGCATAATCCGGCTGCGGTGGCGCCGGCTTGGCACTGCGGAAAAGCAGGCGCTCGCAGAGCCAGTGCGCCATGGTGCGCCCCGGGGCGGCGGCGTGCGCGGAGCAGCGGCGGTCCCGGGCCCGCGGAAGGGCCGGTCGGAGCTCCTGCTCGCCTAGCCAGCCGGCGCGGATTCACTTTGCCCGCCCATCGCCCCCGATCTCCCCCTCCTTTCCCGGTGCGCTGCTCCCCGAGACCGCTGGGGCCGCGGGGCCTCCTGAACAAAAACAGAAGGGCTCGAAGGGAAGGAGGGCAGCGGGGTTAAAAAGCAAAAGGAGGGTGGCCGCCGCTCCCCCCATATAATTTCTAGCGCCCGTTTTTGTAACGGGCTTAATTTACTAGTAATAAAATAAAGAGTGTTGCTGACCCACCACCCACCCATGGCGACTAGGCATTCCGTTTTGGTGCCCGCAACCCAGGTCCCATAAGCCATTGGGTTCCTAGCTTTTCTATCACAGTTTCTAACACTGAACTTGTGAGAATAAAAGTAGGGGTGGGGGTCACAATGTATGCCAACCCAAGCTCCTTGGGGGAAGGGAGAGGTCAAGGAAGGGAAGGAAGGAAGGAAGGAAGGAAGGAAGGAAGGAAGGAGGGAGGGAGGGAGGGAGGCAGTTGCTCTGTGCAAATTCAGAAAGATCAATTCCTCACCTTTTAAAACCCTTTTAATGCCTCACCTTTTAAAAACTCTTTAAAAAAACCCCACTCCCAAAATGAAGGTCTCCCATAGGCAATTTATTGGAAAGGACATGGAAAGCCAGAGTTCCCCATTCTTGAACTCTAAGCTGTTTTAACTGTAACATTACCTTCTCCCACATATTTCCAATGAAATTACACCAGTTAACGGGGTAGACTTTTGCCTAACCACACATAGATTTTAATCCTACATTCCTGCAGACTGTCTTGATATCTGAGCACTGCTAGGCATGAGGGATCCTTGGTCACACTGGAAGAAGAATCATAGGGGTTTTCCCCTGGCAGCCCCTGGGTCTTTTATTCCATAGTTCACTCTTGCTTTAGTATATAAATCCTCTCTGGTCCACTGGCTCTGTTGCACCTTCCCTTCTGAAGAATGGGGAGGTATCAGATGTCTAAACCAGGTGGCTAGCAGGAAGGTACAAAAGAGCAGAGGCTTCCTGAGTGACATTAGAATAATGAGAGAGAGAGAGAGAGTTATTATACTGAATGAGTCTATTCTAGGATGAGTTGTGAGTTAGTCCTGCTTAACAGCTGCTAGTTGAGCCCTAGCAAATGATAAGCTGATTAACTTTGTCCCCCTCAGTTGAAGAAACACACACATACACAATTCTCCAGTACTATAGATGGCAACCATTTGTCAGAGAGTGGGCCTTGTACTGTATATTCCTGCGTATAAGACTACTTTTTAACCCAGGAAAATCTTCTCAAAAGTCGGGGGTCGTCTTATACGCCGGGTCGTATTTCTTATACGGCGAGTATATCCCAAACTCTATATTTTAACTGGAAAAGTTGGGGGTCGTCTTATACGCCCAGAATATACGGTAGTTAATGATCAGTGAGCTCCTGATGCTCTGCAAGAAGGATGGCTAACCCATGGCCCGAATCTGGTCCAGCAACTCACAAGAAATGGCCCCTCTAGCCCTGGAAACTTTTATCTCCCAATCAGATCAGGAGATCTTTGTTCTGTAGAGAGGAATCTCTAAAGAGCTGACAGAGCATTTTTCTCCTGATTGAGAGATTTTAAAAATCCCTCTGCCTGCCCTTTAGAAAAGACATCTGAAAATCAGTCAGCAGGATCTTTTATCTCCTGTTTCAGAGCTAAGCACCACAGTGTTGAGACTGGAGATAAGCCCTCCAAATTGAAGCTGTGGAGTCTACCTCTATTGTGGCTAACCTTTTAAATTCCAGGATAGGAGTTCACTGGGACCTCCTGTATGGAAAAGCTGTGGTAAGAAACTGACTGTAGGCCTCTGCTTTGGGATATCAGTTAACAGGCAAGAGTCATGGCATGGGAGTTCAGTAAGTGGATAATTTTTAGACCCTTAAAGGTTTTATTTTTTCCTAATCTGGTCAGATAGCTTTGGAAGAGGGAGAGTTAGATGAGGAAAATAGCACAGTTAAGGAATGGTTAACCCTGGTTCCAGTTTTTTTGGGGTGGGTGGAGCTGCTATTTTAAAAATAAAATATGTATTTTAATTTAGGAAATTCATATCTCCATACAGGTAATACAAAACCCCAAAACAAATGTGTTCCATGCTCAAAGGCAAGCAACTACGGAGTTCTTATTTGGGGCACAAGAGTTCAGATTGTACTAGAACTAATAATGTACAAGAACTTATACATTATTTTGATTTTTTTTTTAAACCCATAAAGTAATACTTAAATGTACACCAGCACTGAAGAGAATAAAGTATGGTTCAATTCTGTTTGCTAAAAGATGCAAACTTAAGGTAATTCATCTGTCTTGAAGAAAGCATAATGATAGGTTTAAAACAGAAGTTGACTGAGTATGTTTTTCCAGCTAAGTGATACAGCCTTGCTGAATCAATGACTCAGTCGCACAGAATTAACACAGAAGCTATAAAAGATCAGAACTACTACACTGTCTAGTTTGTGTGCCTGATACACATATTTTGTGGTGTGACATTTTCTGGAGTAGAAACTATCTCTTTAAAGCCAAATACGTCCTAACAATTCACTCCGCTCCTCCTGCCTCCTAATAAGGAAGTTTCGTTGTCAGTTTGAAGAATAAAGGTTAGGGCAAGGTTTAGCTCCATAGCAGCAAGCTTAAATTTTAAACTATTAATACACTGTAGATTTAACTACTCAGAAGGAAGTAGTTCCATTTCAGAATTAAACCATAGAATGTCAGCAGTGAGTGATGATGTCTCTGAAATACCTTTCCCCTCTTCTGAAGTAATCTCTACCTCCAGTTTTTCTAAAATGAATGAAGGAAGGAAAGCCTGAGCATGCTTTCAGTAAGGAACTCCATGATCTGGGGCAGTTCCCCAAGGAGCGGGGGGGGGGCAGGGGGGGCTCTAGTTTCTGATGGATCTCTGCTACAGACAGCAAAAGCTGCTACAATTTCAGCTCTTGTGATGAGAAGCCTGTGTTTTGTTTCTGCATACCATTTTGAAAATCAAGGATCCAAATTATATTCCCTACCTCTTTTAAGGTGCTTAAAAATACAGTGACCTTCGAAATAAAATAGGCAAAGCACCAACATTGCCCCCCAAGGGCAAATAAAACCCAGGCAACAAAAGCAGACAACCCCTCCAAACAAACAAAAGTCCAAAAAGTTAGGCAAAATGCACATTCAGACAAATAGCTAAATGAAAAGGTAGACAAAGCATCCCAATAGGCAGACCAGAGGCATTATGAGGAAAAGGAGGGTAGACTATCTTGATAATGCCTATATTTTCCAGCCAGTCCAGCAACACCCATGGGGTTTTGTGTGTGTGTGTGTGTTTTAAGTCATTTTCAAAAATGACAGGGGCAAGAGGGCCTTGGTGAGTACAAACAATCTGAGGTTGCCATAGTGTCCATGGGCACCGAATTGGGGGTTCCACAAGCCTTACACTCATTTTTGTATTGTTCAAATCATTGCAGAATATGTCTTATGTAAACCAACATATCCTATCTGAAAGAGAATAAAGCTCTTAAAGACACATTGGACCAGCAGGTGTGATAGGATTCCCCCTTCTGCTCTGCCTCCTGCAGTCACCCTGCACACCCCCATCTTTTCGAGGGTCCCCCAAATGTCCAGAGCACATGAGAGGCCGGGGTGGGGGGCTGCAGAGGGAAGAAAGAGTAAGTCCCATTTGTGCAAACAGAAGTCTGTGAGCATGTGGGGGCATTGCAGTTAGATGTCGCCCGCCACTTTTAAAACATACTACTAAAATAAGATGTTCACATACACAATAATGGCGTAGTGTCTTTTTATTATTTTATATGGCATGCAATTAAAAAGGCTATACGGAATACCAATAAATAAGTAAAGCAAATATGAGGACTTTCAAGTCCCATTGAAAGCCACCGGATTTTCCCGGACATCACTGGGATTTGAAAGGTGGAATTGCCGTCGGGTTGGGGGGGTGGATTTCTGAAAGGCGGCGCTTTGTCCTGGATCTTAGGCAAGTCACTTGGAAAATCGTGGGTTTTTTGCATTTTCGTGGTGTTCTGATTTTTACTTTATGAAATATGGCAACCCTATGTAAGCTAGACACAACCAGTTTTCGGCCCCCTTCTGCACTATATATTTAAAGCAGTGTCTTAACACTTTAAACAGTTATGGCTCCCCCTCTCACCCCAAAAATCCAGGGAAGTACAGTTTGTTAACGAGGTGAGCTGCCTTGCTCAGTCCCTGCTCCTGCCAACCTAGCAGTTCGAAAGCACGTCAAAGTGCAAGTAGATAAATAGGTACTGCTCTGGTAGGAAGGTAAGCGGCGTTTCCGTGCGCTGCTCTGGTTCGCCAGAAGCGGCTTAGTCATGCTGGCCACATGACCCGGAAGCTGTACGCCGGCTCCCTCGGCCAATAAAGCGAAATGAGCGCCGCAACCCCAGAGTCCGCGACTGGACCTAATGGTCAGGGGTCCCTTTACCTTTACAGTTCGTTAAGGATGCTTAGAGTTGTTAGGAAACCCCTATTCCCCTCAAGAGCTACAATTTACAGAGTCCCCTGGGAAAGAGGGGTTGATTATTAAACTACTCTGGGAATTGTAGGTATTTGAGGAATAGCTCAATAAAATTCCTACTAGGGATTTTTCATTTCCATTACATGCAGATCTGCAAAATTTTTAGTTTTTCAAAAATAGGCAGTTCTTCAAACTGCTAGTAATGTGGGGCACTCAGTGTAACTCTGCATGGGAGGTAAAATGTAATTCCTGAACTGCTCATCCCATCTCCAAATGCCATTTCAGGCACTGTTTTGCACCCAGCCTTTAGCATGCATGGGGATTTTAAAAAGCAGCAGTCACAGTGCAGTATCTCCAGAGCTCATCTTGTGTCTCCCCCCCCCCCATCTCGCTCTCTGCAGCCTCACAAAGTAATATGTTCCCTCAGTGCGCATTGTGACAGACACATTTTAAAACTAACTAGGGCACCTCTTCTCCTCAGTAAAAATGTACATTCATTTTTAGTATTTAACATTCCACCCAGCATTAACTTGCCCCCACAGTTGGCAAGTGTGAAGGAATAAAAAGCACATGACTGTTTTGTCTGTTTTTAGCAAAAGCTTTCATTTAAATTCATAGTGTTTCTTATCTGCAGCACACATGCTGTTTGTCTTAAACAGACAATACCCATGATTCAAAGCTCCCTGTGCCCTGGGAGGGACGGATCCATACGCTCGCTCTCAGGGTTCTGTCCCTTCTTAGAGCTGACAATAGAGAAGCCTCGCTGGGCTTGTGGATCAGCAGTGCTGGATTGCAGCTTGTTTACCCCATGTGGCTGGTGGGGGGCGGGGGGCAGAATAGCAAAAGCTGCCACTTCTCATTATAGTTTGTGTCTACATGTCTCTTCCAACACAAACAATGTTTCACCAGCTTAGACAAACAAACACAAACCTTTCCTGGCTAATGAAGAGCTATGTTTTAACCTTGTCACTTTTCCATAATCTGGACAGTGCTTGATAATATGAAAATAAACATCAAGAGAAACGAGTTCTGAAGTTTCACATGGTTATGCTATAATACCTGTTAAAGGTAGATAGCCGTGTTGGTCTGTCATAGTCAAAACAAAATAAAATAAAAAAAATTCCTTCCAGTAGCACCTTAGAGACCAACTAAGTTTGTTCTTGGTATGAGCTTTCGTGTGCATGCACACTTCTTCAGATACACTGAAACAGAAGTCACCAGACCCTGATATATAGTGAGAGGGTGGGGAGGGGTATTACTCAGAGGGGTGGTGGAAATGGGTGAAAGGTTGATAGCTGTGGTAAACCTGTTGACGACTGTTAACAGCTGCAATTAGTCTTACAGGAAAAAGCAAGGGGTGAGAAGGTTAAAAAAGCTTTGTCATGTATAATGAGATAAGAATCCAATGTCTTTGTTCAGACCAGGTCTCTCCATGGTTTTAAGCTTGGTAATGAGTTGCAATTCAGCAACTTCTCTTTCCAGTCTATTTCTGAAATTCCTTTGCAATAAGACAGCTACTTTGAGATCTTGTATAGAGTGTCCTGGGAGATTGAAGTGCTCTCCTACTGGTTTCTCTGTCTTGTGATTCCTGATGTCAGATTTATGTCCATTTATCCTTTGGCGTAGGGTTTGGCCTGTTTGTCCAATATAGAGAGCTGAAGGGCACTGTTGGCATTTGATGGCATACACAATGTTAGATGATGAGCAATTAAATAGTCCTGAGATGGTATGTTTGATGTTGTTGGGGCCAGTAATGGTGTTGTCCGGGTGTATGTGGCAGCAAAGTTGGCATCTGGGTTTATTGCAGGCTCTATAATACCTGTGACAGCTAACTGCTGAATGTTATCAGCACCAGGCTAGTGTAAATGGGGTGGATCATTCAATAAGGACGTTATGGACATTATGTCTTTCCTGATTGCTAATAACCACAGAACTGTAAAAGGTTTATTATATGCAAATGATCCCCTGTGGTAGTAGGTTGCTGCTACAGGTAGAAGCAGTATTGATCACTCCTTCTAGCACATTCAACATCCATGTGAGGCTATAATAATATACAATACATGCCCACTGACATACAGTATACATGTTATTGGGTATTCTTCACATACCATCTGTTCATGTTTCTTTCTTGCACAAGGAGGTGCCCAATCACTTGCATCCCTAATTTTGTGCTTCTTTATGGTTTCGAGTTTAACAGTTGTTCATTTATAGCACAGTATTTTGAAAGGGGGAAAGTCCTGTGTAAGTCCAACACACAGTTGTGAAAAGAATACTGGCCGGCCAAGGATGGAGTAGTAGATATTCTACAGAACCACACTGAAGGATGTGTCCATTTGCGACGGTTGCTGGAGCCATCTTGATTTGCCATTATTGGAACATAAGCCCCACTTTGCAAAATAGATATGTACCGCCTTTCCTCATACTATACAGTTCACAGCAACTTACAGAAATAAAAGAATACAGTAAAAAGCAGTTCTGTGCAAAAAAGAGCAAACAATGAAAGCCAGCAATAGTGCAATTTCAGATCAGTTGCGACTGGCATATAATCTAGTCTGTCTGGTCTCTGTGGTCAGTTTGGATTTAGAGGATGGTGGTTTGATTCTGGAAACAGAACGAAATGACCTTTAGGTTCTTTCAAAACCAGCAATGCTCTCATCAAAAATTCTTGGAGGACAGAGACATTTCAGCCTTCAAGCACCGATGCTTTGCCCTCATTGAGCCCTTAATCCCAGGATTATTATTTCAAGTTTTTTGTTTGTGAGCTACTAGGGTTATAGCCCATAATCACATTTATGAGCTGATCATTGGTCACATCTTTGCCCTCTATTCCTGGTTTACTGTCCTCTATAATATACTGTATTAGAGAGAATTTTAAAGGTGCTTAATATAAGCCCCGCTTGCCAAGTAACAATCAGGTGCACAATTTAAGGCTCCCAGTTGTTCCTTTTCAGTCGCATCTTTACAGGCTGCACATCTGACATCATATAAATCATCAGGTGCAGGGCAGGTGGGTTTTGTTTGGGGAAATCTGTCCCGAAGGCCAAATTAGGACCCCTGGCAAGACTCAATTAGACCTGTAGGCTGCAGGTCCCCCAAGCTACTGTTCAAGGCTAATCTAAGATGCATGTTGGATGTGGAGAGTCTCCTGCCACAAGAGGCTGGACTTAAATGGCATTCTGACTTCCCTTCTATCACTACGAATCCATGATTCAAAATCTATGAAGAGCAACTATTTGAAGCTTAGCCTTACAAAATAGCCTAGCTAGTAGCTTCTGCTGAAAGGCTTCCTTTGTTGTAGAGTGTGCAATTCTGTTTTTCAAGTTACTGAATTTCTTTGCCTTTTCCAAGGCAGAATGTTGACAGGCCAATACCTGTGGAAGTTGCATCACATGTCTGCTATAACAATAGGGTGGATGCATGCTTAAAGGAAACATAACATTTTCTTTTAATGGACAAGTCGGTCAGTGGACTTAATGCAACATTTGTTTTAAAAGGATGGGATTGGGAAGAGTGTTGGCTGAAACGTCTGTCCTGAGTGCTTGCACCTCTCTGACCTTAATGACATACCCGGTACTTCCTCTTCTGCTCGCATTACCTGGCCAAGAAAGAAACTTGTACATTCAATAACATATCTTTGTTTATAACCACATTTTGGCCTGAGGCTGTCACAAGCTTGGGTATCCAGAAGTTTTCTGCAAGGAGGGATTCTTTTCCTATTGAAAGTAGGCTTCCCTGTCTTCAAGACTTCAGCCCACTCTCCATTAAGTCACTCCCCACTCAGGTAGATATTTCACCTCCCCCCCCCCAGCGGTGTGTACAAATAATACTTAATCAATGCAACCATAATGAAATTATTCCATAAACACAGACTTCAAAGCAGCTACAGTGGAACCTTGGTTTTCAAGCGTCTCGGAAGCCAAACAATTCGGAACCCAAACACCGAAAACCCAGAAGTAATTGCTTCCATTTTTGAACACGGCTCGGAGGTCGAATGGCTTCCGCTGCAGGTTTTTCCATTTTTTTTAATGGATTTTGCTGACTGCCCATTGATCCTCGGTTTTCGAACATTTCGAAAGTCAAATGGTCTTCCAGAATGGATTACGTTTGAAAACTGAGGTTCTACTGTATTGTATTTCCTGCCCCCCCCTCCTGTCCACTATGCAGAATTCCAAACCCTCTTCTTGTTCCACTGACGCCTTGCTCTGTTTTATATGTGGGCTGTTTTAACTTCCCTCATGATGGGGAATGTGTCCTCTCTATGCCTGGCTTCATAGCATTCTTAGCTTAGCCAAAATTGCTACGCCAGTCTTGCGCTTGGTGTGTCACAATCCTTCTGACTACTGAAAGCTGGAAAAGATCTGTAATGGAATGATGTTGCCATTTCTAGAAACGGCACATAAAATAGTTGATTGGGTGGCCAGCGTATTTTATTTTCTCTGCCACATTTTCAAAGTAACCCTTCCTTTACCAGACAGTATGAAGGGAGACCTACCAGGGAGTAAAAGGAAATGGATGACCTTCTCTTCCCTTTCCCTGATGTTTCCCCTTTTCTCATATGTGCCTTTCCATGCTAGACCCATCTACAACCTCTCTGGCTCCTTCTTCCCTTTGCAGCTCACCTACCCAAGTGAAGAGAAGGAGAGGATGGCTCAGATTCTCCAGATGGAGATCCCCAACTTTGGTAACAGCATCCTGGAGTGCCTGAACGAGCAGCGATTGCAGGGCCTGTACTGTGATGTCTCGGTGGTGGTGAAGGGGCATGCCTTCAAGGCACACCGGGCTGTGCTGGCTGCCAGCAGCTGCTACTTCCGGGACCTTTTCAACAACAGCAAGAGCACGGTGGTGGAGCTTCCTGCTGCTGTGCAGCCCCAATCCTTCCAGCAGATCCTCAGCTTCTGCTACACCGGCCGCCTCAGCATGAACGTAGGCGACCAGTTCCTGCTAATGTACACGGCTGGCTTCCTGCAGATCCAGGAGATTATGGAGAAGGGGACTGAGTTCTTCTTGAAGGTCAGCTCGCCCAGCTGCGATTCCCAAGGCTTGCACACCGAGGAGGCACCTTCCTCTGAGCCACAGAGCCCCGTGGCGCAGACCTCCACCTGGCCCTCCGGCAACACCCCCCTGCCCCTGGTCTCTCGCGTAAAGACGGAGCAGCAGGAGTCGGACTCTGTCCAGTGCACATTTGTGGTTAAGCGGCTCTGGGAAAGCAGCCAGAAGGAAGGGGGAGGCGGAGGCGGAGGTGGAGGTGGCAGTAACGGCAGCCGCAAAATGGCCAAGATCTCCTCGCAGCAGGAGCTGAGTGGGGGTAACCGGCAGGCTCAGCAGCAGCAGCAGCAGCAACAGCAGTCTCAACAGCAGGGGGCGCTAACGGGTGGCGGTGGAGGGGCAGGCGTGGTCAGTGGCCCCAGCACATCGGACCAGACGAGCCCTGGTACCTCCAGTGCCTACACTAGTGACAGCCCCAGTTCCTACCACAATGAGGAAGACGAGGAGGAGGACCCTCCCGAGGAGGGCTCTGACGAGCAGTACCGGCAGATCTGCAACATGTACACGATGTACAGCATGATGAATGTAGGCCAGACAGGTGAGTGGTGAGGGCAGATTAGTGATGGACAACATTCCAGTTCCGCTTCTTCCCTGCAGGAAGGGAATTAGTTCAAGTTGCCCAACTGTGATTTGTTTGTTGTTGTTTTTTTTTAAAAACCACCATTGCAGAGATGCATTATGGGGGAAGTTATTGGAGGCTAGGAAAATGAGTGTTTTTAAATTGTGTGTTAAAACATTTAGATCTCACCCTTCTGGTACAAGAACGCCACTCAGGGTGACGCACAAAACCTTAAAATCTGCAATTCTATTAAAACAGCAATATTAAAAAAAATCGACTGAAGAGGCTGGGTCAGCAGTTGAAACCAAAACATGTAAAAGCCGTACAATAGAAGTCTGCTGAATTCAAGCAGTCTTCAACAATGGGGAAGCGGCAGTCTTATATCTCAGCTGGTTAGAGCATAGCGCTGATAATGCCAAGGTTGCTGTTTCAATCCTTTTATGGGACAACTGCATATTCCTGCATTGTAAGGGGTTGGACTAGATGATCCTCAGGGTCCATTTCAACTCTACAGATCTGTGATTCTAAGTGCCAACCACACTTCATGGGACAAGGCACTCCATAAGCTGGGTGCTGCCACTCAGCAGGCCCCCATCTCTCAATCCACTCAAATGAATTTTCACTCTCCAGAGGAATCTATGGAGCTCAGTCTGGGCCTCTTCACGTTTTACAGCAGAAGTATGTACATGATATTCATCATGTGTCTACTTCTGCCTGGTGAAATGCGAGATGAGGGCATTGTTACCCGCCCCTTCACACAATACACGGTGGAAGGGGCTGCAGTTGGTCTTGACACCCCATCTTGTTTCCATGGGTGTTCTTGTAGTGTTAAAAAGTTGCCGTTTTCCATACGTTAAGTAGTAGTGGAAAATTGCTAAGTATTTTAAATGGCATGTAGCTGCCTCTACTGTAATGTGTGAAGCACTCCCTGAGATATTGAAAGCTGCCCCGGGGGCAGAGTATCTGTATTAAAGAGTCATATAATTCTCCATTTCTCACAGCCTTAGAATCAAGCCTGGATATCCCTGCACCTTGGAGGTGTGGCTTACAGGGAAGAGAGTGACCAGGGCTTTGAAACTGGACTCTAAAGAGGGAGCAATGGCCTGGGTTTTCTAAGGGTTAATTCCTCCGGTGACTTTTACCTTGGGTTCCAACCATCACTATGGCCTTGTATGTCCGTGTGGGATAAGGCTGTCTTTGTGCCTTCTGAGTCTCTCCATTTCTTTCCAGTCCAGTTTCCCGTGGCCAAATACTCAAGACTCTTGAGATTTAGTCAGCAAAAATGTGCACTGAAAAGAGCAGAAGTAGCAAGGAACTTAGTAAGAACTTAAGAGCTCTGCTGGATGAGACCGAAGCCCATCTAGTCAGTGCTCACACGAACCAACCAGATGCCTAGGTGAAGTCTACAAGTACAGCAAGAGGGCAGTCGCACTGCCTCGCTCTTGGTCCACCGCATACTGTCTCTCATATTAAACACATAGCCATTATGACTAGTAGCCATTTACAGTCTTATCCTCCCATTATATGTTTTAATCCTCTTATGGTTAAGCTTCATAGACCTAGAACTATCATACATGCCTTAGTGACTCCTGGACTAGACTACTGCAATGCATTCTACCTGGGTCAACTCTTAAAGACTGCTCAGAAGTTTTGGCAGAATGCTTCTGCTGTTGCGGCTGCTCAGTTGTAGACTCTTGAGCTGGCCTTCTTGTATAATACTTGTATAACATACTAAGAATTTCATAGTATCATAGAATCGTAGAGTTGGAAGAGACCACAAGGGTCATCTAGTCCAAGCCCCTGCAATGCAGGAATCTTTTGCCCAATGTGAGGCTCAAACCCATGACCCTGAGATTAAGAGTCTCATGCACTACTGACTGAGCTATCCCAGCAGTCACTGGCTGCTAATTTATTGCCTTAAACAGCCACAGTCCTGATCACAGGGAACATATGACCCATCTACTGAGCAGGCCCTGCTGAAGTTTACATCTTATATGGAGGACAGTTCAGCATCCACAAGATATCTCTGTTTGAGTTCTAATATTCTAGAATGCCTCCCCATTGGCTGTGCATTTAGCCTTCCCCACTGCCATCCTTTCAGAGGCAATTTAGCACTTCTCTAATCTTCATTTAGCACTTCTCTAATCTTCATTTGATAGGTGACTCATTACTTTTGATCTGCTCCATTTGTGCATTTGTTGTGTTTGCTAGTTTATGTCGTTTGTACACCAGTTTGAGAAATGGTATATAATCAAATAATAATAGGAGGAGCATTAGTAAAAATGCAGTGTAAGCTGTAGCATCATTGTAGTTCAGACACAAGCCTACTATGTAGCCTTAAGAAAGTTGCTCTTGTCAGCCTCACCAACCTCTTTCCCAGTATTTAATAAGGCTATAACAATTCTGCCTAAGAGGGGTTGTTGTAAACATGGCTGCGAATTTTTAGAAAGCACTTCAGGAAAGTGTCCTATAAATATGATGTACTATGCTCCTGACAGGTTCCTGTTTGAGATGAGCAGTGCGCAAACAGAAACACAAAATCATCCAGGACTTGTGGATTATGGATCTTTTGCCACCTGTCAGCATTTCATCTCCCTGCATCCCATTGAATAGTGTGGATCTAACTGGAGATCCCTGTGGCAACAACAGCAATGAGCTCTCCCCACTTTCACTTTAATTGAAAAGATAAAAACACATAAGCTTCCAAACAGCTTTCAGTTCTTGTGAGAGGAGGAAATGGTTTTTGTGCTCCCATCTTTGGGAAGACTGCAAGTTCCATAAATCCAGGAGGGTCGTATTGTGAATCTGCACAACTTGCATAAGAATTGTCTTCCAGAATATATGTTTGTGGTGGGATGTCACAGAGGTACCGTATACACTTGTTGAGATTCCACAACTTTAAGCTTCATTCCTTGCTTCCTTTTCACACATTTTCTTCATGTTTTCCCTCCTCGCCTCCTTTCTCCTTTTCGCCCAGCAGAGAAAGTGGAAGCGCTGCCAGACCAGGTGGCCTCCGAGTCTCGCAACCGGATACGGGTGCGGCAGGATTTGGCTTCGCTGCCCGCTGAGCTCATCAACCAGATTGGGAACCGGTGCCACCCCAAGTTGTACGATGAGGGGGACCCAGCTGAGAAGCTGGAACTTGTGACAGGTAAGATAGGTGCCTCAGCCTGTTGGGGTCAAGTGCCAGTTGCAGTCAGGAGGAAAAGTCCGGCTTGCTTTCTAAAATTAATCCCAGTCTGGTGGATTAGGGCCTTGTTGGCAGAATGAAGTAGCAGTTTCTCCCACCAAGAGCAAGGTGATCTTGATTGTTAGCCTACAAAATACTAGAAGTTCCTTCAGGTTCAGGGGGTTTCCTCTCTCAGATAAAAACAACAACTAGTAAATCAGGTACCACAGCTCACATGGTTGCAGGTTGCAAACAGTAGTCAAGAGGGTGGGGCTACCTGAATAGCACCCTGAAGTAATGCATGTGTATGTTACATAGAAATTGACTGGGCCCTATGCATGCGCATGGCCTCAGAGTCTGATTAGGCCTTGAGATGATCCTACCAGGGCATCCCAGCTTCCAGCCCCTTGTACCTTTGTTCCATGGAATTCTCTGATCAGTTAAAAGGAGCTGACAGAGACCTTGCCATGCCTCATTGCTTTAGACAAGGCAAACTCCACGAGCACTGTTTTGAATTAGCGGCAAAGACTTCAAACTCTTGATCTAAAGACTATTGGAAAGAAAGCCAGGAAATCAGTTTGTAAATCTTGCTTATGAGCTAATCCAGCTTTTGGCTTTCCACCGCCCCGCACTGCTGCATCTTTTACAGGCTGGTGCCCAGCACTGAGATAGGAAGGAGAGAAACTGTGTTGGTACCCAAGCTAAGTAAGTCATATCCAGCACATGCTATATCCCGCTCAGAGCTATCTTGGGGGATTTGGTTCCTGCTGCACTTTCCTTTGCACGTGCCAATGTACTTGCTCTGTCTGCACTGAGGGGAGTGAGTTGCTCAATAGCCCAGCCTCTGCTGGGACCAGCAAGTCAAACTTTCCTTTCACAAAGAAGTGAACTTTCTCTTGTATTGGTTTGAATCTGTCTTCCCAACATCCCCTATCCACCGAAGTTACTAGCCACAAGCACGTCCCCAAAATGTCCGTATAAAGTCATCAAGAGCATTAGAATTGGCCCTGCCTGGATCAGGCCAATGGCCCATCCAGTCCAGCATCCTGTTCTCACAGTCGCCAACCCGATTCCTTTTGGAAGCCTGCTGATGTTGTGTGCTCTCAAAAGCCGCTTGTGCAGCTGTGTTTACAGGATGGGACCAAACTCACCCAGGAGTTAATGACTGTTAGCCAACTTTGTGCTTGCCATAGTTCTACACCAGGCACCCCCAAACTGCGGCCCTCCAGATGTTTTAGCCTACAACTCCCATGATCCCTAGCTAACAGGACCAGTGGTCAGGGATGATGGGATTTGTAGTCCAAAACATCTGGAGGGCCGAAGTTTGAGGATGCCTGTTCTACACGGAGTTGGAAGCTGAGAATGGCTGGAAGGATCCCATTATAATTGTTTCTTGTTGCTTCCAGAAAGCATCTGGTACTGCACACAAGTAATTAGGTGGCTTATGGGTCTGCACCCAAGTTGAATGCTTGTTGTTTTCACAACAGGCCTTGTCTCTTTTCCCTGCCTAGGTACCAACGTGTACATCACCCGGGCACAGCTGATGAACTGTCATGTCAGTGCTGGGACACGACACAAAGTGCTTCTCAGGCGACTACTAGCATCTTTCTTTGACCGGTGAGTGAGCCTCCCAGTGTGTAGGAAAGGGGGAAAGGCTCTGTTTTGCTCTGTTTCCGGCCCCATTTTTTTGCCACACTGTTTTTTTCCGGCTTTAGAGGCAGGACTTCTGGGCTTGAGGAGTCCTGCCAGAACAAGAGGCAAGGCAGGAGCTGGAACGGATAGGAGTGGACAGTTAAAGGTGGGTGGGTGGGGAACAATAAGGTGCTGCCGGTAAAGGGTTTAAATGCTTTCTCTTGCTCACCGCTTGCTAGGAACACCCTTGCCAACAGTTGTGGCACTGGAATCCGCTCCTCCACCAACGACCCTAGCCGGAAACCCCTCGACAGCCGGGTGCTGCATGCTGTGAAGTGTGAGTGTCTGCCTTAATAGATCCTTCTGCGGTGGGGAGGGAGCTTAGGAGTATATTATTACTGCTTTCTTGAAGGGCATGAGGTGGGAAATCTTAGCTGTGTGTCATATGGTCAATAGGCAGAATATCCTATTCCACCCTATCAGAGCACCCAGATCCGTAATGATTCCAGCAGCAGAAGCAAATACAGAGCTGGAAGCGGGCCCTTTGTCTCACTCAAGGCTGTGGTTTTAAGATTTTCTGTGCTGTGAGTCATTGCAGGCTTCCACCAGCATCTCGGGGGTCTTCGCTGGCTTGGGCAGGCGTTGGTGTTCGGGTTCCCGAGAGGCAAAGAGCTGTGAGGATATTGATTCCCAGTTGCCGCTATAGCAACCCTGATCCGGGCTCACGCCCTTCTTCTCTTCCTCAGTTTATTGCCAGAACTTTGCCCCCAACTTCAAGGAGAGCGAGATGAATGCAATTGCTGCTGATATGTGCACGAACGCGCGGCGCGTTGTCCGCAAGAGCTGGATCCCCAAACTGAAACTACTGATGGCCGAGGGCGACACTTACACCACCTTCATCAATGACACTGGCAAGATGGAGCCAGACATCATGGGGGTGGAGCACAGCTTCGAGACGGGCAGCCATGACGGTGACGCAGGCACCTCCACCGAGGGCCTCCAGTAAAAACATGCCCGTCTCTTTCCCCCGCCCCCAATCGGATGGTTTTTATTTCCTAATTTGATTTTTGTAGAATCGTTTTTCCACCTTTATTTCATTTCTTCCTTCTCTCCCCCCCCCCACCCGTTGTTGGTTTTTGTTTTTGTTTCGGCAGAGGAGAAAGAGCATTGTGCCTTCTCCTTTAAAAATATATATATACATATATATATATTCTTAAACATGGGCCTTGCTTCCTCAGGCGCCACAGGTAGTACGAGCTCAGAGGGGAGGTCCTGCTGCTGCGTTGGCAGTTCTGGCTGGCATTTTCTCCCCCATCCCTTCCCTCTGTCCCTGTTGTGCTATTAATTGTTCTTAGATATATATTTTAGTAGATTTTTTTTTTAAATACCAAATCCATTTGCAAATGGAGGCCATGATGATCCAGGGAGGTCTTATCCCAGAGTGCTGCCTCTTCCTTCATCAGATCGGGTTCTCTCCAGACAGGGCTCTCTCTAACGTAGACTGATCATCGTCAAGCCTTTTCCTCAGGTTCATACCAGAGAGTGGGAAAATCCTAGTGCCATGATAAATGCGAACAGGGAAGGGACTGGACCCCAGTGCTGTGGTCATGTTATCCGTACTCTTCTTGGCTTCCCTCCACTCTTGCCTAGGTATGTTCAGGTCTTGCACAGTATGGCAATTCCACTCCTGCCATTCTCAGTACACTTCCCTTTCCTTACTCTTTTCTCTCTCTCTCTCTCTCTCTCTCTCTCTCTCTCTCTCTCTCTCTCTTTTCTCTTTCTCCCCCTCCCTCCCTCCCTCTCAAACATACCTCCCCCTACTTTTTCTGTCCTGTAGACCTTATGTACCTTCCCCATCCATTATCTGTCTTGGAGGTTTTGACCAGCCTAGCCTACTGAACTGAGTACATATACGGCAAATCTGTTTGGCAGCGCAGCCCTTTCATATTTTGAGTGGCACAGAGTCATGAAGGGAACAAGGAAGGTTCACACACACACACACACACACACACACGCAAAAAAACCCAAATTATACTTGCAGGTCTAATGTAGCTCCGATAACTCCAATGTTTCCTAAGCCTAGTGTCCTCTCTGAGGTGTTTAGTTTAAACGTGGGGTGCAGTGTGCAAACTATTCACTTTTCAGCCTGTCTGTGGAACAAATAGCAGCGCTGCTGATTGAAATGCCAACCTTTTCTGCCACTTCAGCTAAATTGGCTCAAATGTCACAAGGTTTGGGAATCAGGTTTTGAAGGAAGAGGAAAGTCAAGGGAGAAAGCATCACGTTCTTTGTTCCTAGAAGTGCCAGAAGCTACCCAGTGTGCAAGGCTGCCTTTGACCTTAACTCCTCTCCCAGCACCAGGTAATGAATCACAGTGTGAAATTATGCCTCTTTCCTTCCCCTGCTCCGTTAGTGATGCTTCCGAGTCATATTTGGTGCATAGCAGAGGAGCCAACTCCTAAGGATTGAGGTCCCTTCGCTCCCCCCATAAAATATTTGACGGAGCCGCCCCCCCCCCAAGTTGATAGGCATTGTAATCCAAATAGTGTGTGTATGCTAAGTCATGTCATCGATTATGCAGGGCGGGGTTTACCTGCCCCCCCCCCCAATATTTTATTCAAGTTGGCACCCCTGGTGCATAATGAAGAACTCCCATCCTCTGATTCATAGGGACATTTTGAGATGGGAAGTATATTTATGTGGGAAGCAAGCACATTCAGGTTCTACCCTGATTGCAGCAAAGCTCCTCTCCCTCTTTCTGCATTTCTATTTGTATGGTCTAAGATAACGACTTTGAATTACAACAAAATAAAAAATAAAAAAAATCCTTCCAGTAGCACCTTAGAGACCAACTAAGTTAGACCAACACGGCTACCTACCTGTAACTGGGACTTTGAATTACATTGCGAGAATCTCTCTCCTGTCTAGAAACTGGTTATTCTTACTAGAAAACAAAGTCTGCAATTCTCTCAGGAAACAGTTGGCCTTCCTTTGAGCAAATCAAACTGTGAAATGAGGCAATGGGTGGCAATCTTTTTTAAAAAAGGAATTACAGCTTTTTAAAGAGGGTGGAAACGCCTGTCCATGAATTTCCAAGAGAATAAACTCCAGAGCAGTAGTTGTCCCTAGTAGCAAAAAGATGGCAAACGCTGTGACATCTTGGAGACTAAATGGCTTATTAATTTTAAGCTGGGCTGGCTATCATGTCGATTTATCTGTCAGTTGAAGCAAGCCTGGTCTGGGAAAAGTCTTCTCTTAAGGGAGGGCTAGCAGTGGCCGCCTCGGCTCAGGCCCGTTTCTTTGTGAAGAGGAAGCAAGACTAAGCAGGCCCAGTTACCTTTTGTGAAATAACTCTCTTATAATGTTTAATAAACTGTTCTAGTGGGTAGTACCAACTCCGTGCTGGGTATGTTACAGCCAGAGGTGCAACACTCAGATTCCACCAGTTCTGATATGGAGATCAGTAAGAAAAATTGAATGTGTTGTTGTTACGGAAAGGAGGGCACTTCGCTCTGAGTGCTCCTAATTAAGCATTGGCAGTTACTTCATGTTGACAAGTGGGCTGGGGTATATTTTCACTTGTCGTAGGCAAGCTCAGAGAACACCCTGGTACATTTAATTTTGTGGCGCAGGAGGAACGTACCTTGTAGTGGCTGCTTCACCTACTACCGGTAGTACAAATCTATGCTTACTTCTTCACTAATTTTACTTTTATTTCTGCGCCCAGGAAAGAACATTTGCAACACTAAGGATGCAATCCTAAGCATACCTAACTGGGAAGTGAGTCCCGTTGAACTGAGTGGGATATACTTCTGAGTAGACATGCACAGGGTTGCACTGGAAGGATACATTTTGGGTCTCGATATCTTAGTCAGAACTCTCCTTAGGTAACTTGACAAAATGGCCACCAACCAGCTGCATGACTGAAAAGTTATGTAAAATATAGTGTGGCTTTTGAAATACTAAGCTGGCATGCATCCATTTTGTATGTCCTGCAACGTTGCTTCGTCGTATAAAAGACTTGGCTTCTACTTCAGGGCATATTTTTGGCTTTCTTTTGTCTGCACAGTTGGCAATCTTAGCTGTTGTTTCTTTAATGAGTTATTTGATACTAAAAGCGGGACATTTTCCTTTCCTTCCACTGGAGGGAGACAAAGACAGACGCGTGAATATGTTAAAAGGAAGTACTGTTTAAATGAGCACTCATTTTGCCTTTGGCGGCAGGAGACTGAGCTCAAGTACAGGAGGCTGGATGCGTAGCATTCCCCATTTGCTCTGTGTTGGCCCAGCACAGTTGTATTTCACTTGCTGTGAAATGGCTGTTTGTTTGTTTTGTTTTTAAAGAAAAAGGGCTGGCAATAATCTAAACTTACCGTAGGCAGATCTACATTTCAAACCTAAGTCCGGTTTATGCTGCTTTAAATGACATGACCTCTCCAGGGAAATCATGGGAATTGTATTTTTATGAATTTGCTGAGAATATTCTTTTTCAGTCTTTCCCAGAATTACCATTCCAGTGCCTCCGTTGGTGGAACAATGATAAAACTGGGTTTATTTAGCAATGCAGCCCCACGCTAGCTGGTGACTGTGTCAGCATTTGCACTACACTTGGAGGAATGGATCACATTTTGTCAAGATTTGAAAGCATCCATGTTGGCATTGACACAATTCTGACATAACACTAAGTTTTCGCTTTCTTTCAGGCCATTTCTTCTCCTTTCCCACTAGCTGCTTTTAAACAGGAAAGGGGTTATTTTTATCACCCAGCATGCCCTATTTTTCTGTTGCATTGTATGGTCATGTATGTACTTAAGTTCACTTATTTTACCCTTGATTTATATTTTTCCCTGAATAAGTTGAAGTGATAGAAAAGTAACATTTAAAAACATAGATATTCACTACAACAACAAAAAGGGGTAGTCTCATACTAATTTTCTTAATCTGATTTCTCAGATAGCTCTAGAAGGGAAATTTAATGAGATGTCCCTTGAGGATTGGCCTTGTTCTAAGTCATGCGGAATATGAACCTGGAACAAAATAAGACATCAACTTGGTTGCAAGGCATTTGTCAACCTAATCCAGCAAAAGAGATCCACCTGTCTAAGCAGCTATACATATGTATTGCCCCTGGATGCACACCTGCATGTTCATCTAAGTGTTGCTGAATGGCTGGGTGAATATTTTAATGCACATGGGGCCACCATTTGTGATGGGGTTATGAAGTTACTAGTTGCACTCAACTCCAGTTGCAGATGGCCCAAGTCCCTCTCCTCCAAATGCCAGGTCATTGACTCTGTTACTCATATATAATTTGTACACACATCATTACACTGGCTGACTGGTGTGCATCATAATCTCTTCTCTTACTTTCTCCCCCACCCCACCAAACCTCTCCCATTTGACTTTAAAGTTCTAAATTATACAAGTTCAGGTAGATTTCCTTCTCCTCTCTTCCCAGTGATGGCAGAACTGGAATTTGTAACAGATCTCTCTCTCGAGAATCAGGTTGGAGAAGTGAAGGTTGGATGGCTTATATTTGGTTTGGAAATTACTGTGAAATTCTAAGTAAATGTGGTGAAAGAGGTTAGAATGCTTTCATATGTTCCTTTTCACGTACTAGTCCTTGTGTGCCCACTTTTCTCCACAACCTTCACGTAAGACCATCATTGGAAGAAGCGCTCTTTAAAAAGCACTGTGGCGGGGCTACACCCTTACCTGATCCAGTAAATTAAGCTTGATTTTTTTTTTTCTGATCAAAAGAAGAAAAAGACTTCTGGGATTGGGTGGTAGAAACTGGATCATATCAAAGCAGGACAAGCCCCCAAATCTCACTTTGAACCCTGTTAAAGAACAAGCCATTGTTTGAAGCAACATAAAATGTTGTTTCAAACTCTCATCTCTGGAATGACTGGTCAATCCTAAAATATGCTTCTTGTTAATGCCCCCTCCCAGACTAGTAACTCACCCAAAATTGGTTTTTTAACCTTCCAGCTGGAATGCATTTCATGGCTTACATTTTAGGGTACACAGCTAAAACTGACATTTATGCCTGGGCCAAATGCACTTTCTTCACCATGTGTATGATAAGGCCAAACCTAAACCAAGACTGAACATACCGTCACCTGCTGCATGTATATAGAGTGGAAGACATGCTTTGCTGCTGCATCATGAGACTGGAAGCTTGTTTGCTTGCTTTGACTGCTTTCCATTAGCTTTCCAAAGTTTTCATACAGTCGTACCTTGGTTGTTGAACGGAATCTGTTCCAGAAGTCCGTTCAACTTCCAAAAACATTCCACAACCAAGGCTTCCTACAGCCAATCGGAAGCCCCGTTGGATGTTCGGCTGCCAAAGAACGTTTGCAAACCGGAACACTCACTTATGGGTTTGTGGCATTTGGGAGCCAAAACGTTTGAGTCGCAAGGTGTTCGGGATCCGAATAAGGTGTTTTTGCTTTCTCCTTATCCCGATGCTATTCCCAGTCTTGCATCCGTTGTCTTGAAATGATTACCTTGTCTTGTTGCAAGTAACCAAATGGCATTGCAATTGAACTGAGATGGCACAGACAAAGAAACTTCACATTCTTGCTCATTTCTACAGCTCTTTTATTCTGCCTCAATTCTCTCCCCTCTCTCATGCTTTTTTTGCAAGTCAGATGCAGGTGGTGGTCATTTTATATCATCCGGGTGTTGCAAATGCAAGCGGTCAGTCAGCAGAGTTTGAGTTTTACCTTTTGTATATCAGCCAAGAGGTTTGATTGCTTTTAGAGCTTTGGAAAGAACACTTTTTAACCTACTAGTGGAGCTTGGAAACATCTGTAGAAAGTAAGTGTTCAATCAAACCAAGAAGTTATTATGTAACTGATCTGAGTATCTTCTTGATCCTTCTTCCTAACATAAAGCTGTTTAGATATGGACAGAAGTGTGCATGGGAATTACAAGGACGCTTGGGGGAAGAGCCATAGGTCGGGTAGAACAAATGATTTGCATGCAAGTTCACTCTCTGGCATTTTACAGCACAGACAAAACTTAGCTTGATGGACTAATGGTCTGACTCTTTATTTGACAATCTGCGAAAGGGAAGGAGGAACCGACCAACTGATGTAGCTTCTTGACATTCAAGGATCTGACTTAGAAAGTTGAAGCTTCTGGTGGGCCCCTTGCTGAATGGAATACACTCAGCTTCTTCTTATCCAATCCCTTTGCCCAGCCAGTTCTGCACTGCTGCTCTTTTCACCATTGTTCCCCTCTCACATAAAAGGTTTGTCTTTCCGGAGCATCCCTGAAAGCCCGCCTTGAGTTGTGGTGGGGAGCAGGAGTGTGCAAGGGCTAGTGATGTTTCATGGCATGTTAATGTTAATATTTTGTAGCTTTATGGTGAACACTGACTCCTCACGGAGAAAAGGAAGAGAGGGGATTGTGCAATAATGGTGGGCCTGCTGAAGAAGATCAGGAGATTATTGGGGTTCCTGTTTTTCAGTGGGAAAGGGAGAAGGCACACCATACCAACAGGTTCGTTTTTATCTATCCCAGAAAAGCAGTTTGGTGCCAAGGGTGGGTTCTAGAGAAGCTAGTGGAGTGAATCTCATTTGGGAAGGATGCTGTAGCGCTGTGGTCTAAACCACTGAGCCTCTTGGGCTTGCCGATCAGAAGGTCGGCAGTTCAGATCTACGTGATGGGGTGAGAGCTCCCATTGCTCTGCCCCAGCTTCTGCCAACCTAGCAGTTCGAAAGCACACCAGTGCAAGTAGATAAATAGGTACCTCTGGGGTGGGAAGGTAAACAGCATTTCCATCACTAGTGTTCCATTGCGCCAGAAGCGGTTTAGTTATGCTGACCATATGACCCGGAAAGCTGTCTCTGGACAAATGCCAGCTCCTTTGGCCTGAAAAGCGAGATGAGCACCACACCCCATAGTCACCTTTGACTGGACTTAACTGTTCAGGGGTCCTTTACCTTTTTTTACCTTTACCCTAAATCTCATTTGGCTGAACTTAGGTGAGCAATTTTATTTACACTGGAACATGGAACAGAATAACCTCTTGCAGCATTTGTCTGCATGTAGTAGGGTTTTTAAAATAAAAATAAAAATCAGGTGTGATTGGCTTAGGGTATCCCCATTAGGCCAAAAATGTAAGAGTTGTACATTTTCTCACCAGAAGGCTTGGCATCTTTAGGAGAGTTGGCCCAAAGTAGCTACTAACCTTGAAATAACATTTGAAGAATCCTATCCTGTTTCTGTGTGTTGTGAGCTGTGTTGGTAGGACTGCCAGATCTAAATTTCAAAAACAAAGGGACACTGGAAGAGGAATGTCTGGACATATATTATGACCTATTGGGGCTGTGCTTTTTTGGAATTCTGGCTATGTAGCATCCTGGGGAGACCCACTCTGAGGCAATTGAAATGGCACTGTCTAGTCTCATGGATATTATCTGGAGATGTAACAGAATGGGGAGATCCAGCATAAATGTCCTGCAGCAGAGGAAACTTAAGAATTATCTATATTAGAGGGTCTCTGAGGATCACTTGGACTCAAAATGTTACAATCTTTCTCTGAGGTTTCTTCTAGCCAGCTGAATAATTCTCCCCACCTCCCATGGCCTATTTGCATCTTGGGCAGGCTTTCTGTTGGAAATGGGAATAATCCCACAATGGGGATAAGGGAATGAAGCCTTCTTCTGTCTTTTGTTGTATCCACTTTTTGGTCCATCTTTTATTTTTTTGCTTTTGTTGGGTTCTTCTTTTTTTTCTAAACTAGAGCAAACAATTTTTTTTAAAAAGGACAAAAAAAATGTACACTGAAAAGCACTAACAAAGCCTGATTATGTAACCTCTGTGCAGATGCAGCATGGACTTTTCTCTCTTCCCCCTTCCAGGCGCTTTGGGTTGATGCAAGCAGCTACTCCAATATCAGCCCCTCTCCCTCCCTCGCCCCTTGTAAAACCCTCTCAGAGAGGAAAACAGATCCTTTAAAATGAAATAACAAAAGCATCCTCCCCCTTTCCCCCGCCCGCCCCACCCCAGCTCCCTCAGCACCCCCTGCTTTTCACCTTAAAGCCCACCTCTTTGCCCCTGGATAATGCCAGTATTTGTTCTGTGTTATAAGTGCCAAGAAAAATTTTTGTGACTCCCTCATCCCTGTGACCTGAGAGTATCAAGAAATTGCACATTAACTACTGTAAAGATTAAAAATAAAAAAAGGAATTCAGAAATGTTAATAAAAAAAAAGTTTGTAACAGCTGCGTGCCTGACCATTTCATGTGTAAGCTTGATTATTCCCTGGGGGAGTTATCATGGAGCAGCCTTGCTGAAATTAAAAACAGACTGGATTTGCTTAAGGTAGGTATCTAAGCTCTGGAGCATTTCTGTGGATCCATCAGGTTAAGTAACTTCATGTTTGTGTGTTTCATTAAATTTCTTATCTTGCTCTTCAACTCCCCTAGACTAGAGTACAGATGGGCAACTGGTTGCCCTCCATATGTTGCTCGTTCAACTCCTGCCAGCCCTTATCAGCATGGCCAATGGTGAAGGCTGATGGGAGTTGTACTCCAGCAACACTGGGAGGGCCACAGGTTCCCCACCCCTGGACTAGACAAAGCATTCCTTAAACTACAGGATTAATGTTTGCAAAATCGGGCATCCTTTGATTAGCATATTTACCTTTTATTGAGTTCAGCAGAACATGTTGAATTTCTATTACTCTACTGAAAAGAGAGGCTCCAATTAGATTGCTGTGCACACTTCCCTGGGACTAAGCCGCACTGAACACAGATTGAACTACATCAGATTAGGCTGCAAACTACACTGCAAGACTCGGTTTTGGTGACTTGGGGAGGGAGGACGTGATACGAGGTTTGTACTGCTGCAAATGGTAGAGACGAGAGAGAAATTACTCGGTTGCTCAGAATACTATGTGATCACAGCTTTGAGCTTTAGGCAATCAGTTAAGAATCATCTTAAATAATGCCCACACAATTCAATAAGAATGACGGTGTTCAAAGTGCATTAGATCCCTAGCTTCAAATAACATCTGTGGCTGGCCGGCCCTAGTTGAAGACAGAATGCTAGACTAGTTAGATCAAAGTAGGGTTCTCTTCTAGTTCAGAGGTGGGGAATTTCTGTTGCCTCATATTTTGTTGGTCTTCAGCGTCCAGCAGCCAGGGATGACAGTGACAATCTGACATCATCTGGATGGCCATTGGTGCTCTTGTTTTCCTATTTGGGGGTATGTAAATAACACCACTCCCTTCCAACAACATTCCAGAACCAAAGTCTGTATTAAATAGAAGTATAAAAACTTTTATTTTTTTCTTGAAAGAACTACCTTTTTTTTTTATAATACTTCACAATAGAAACAGAATGGCTTCTGAGTGCATGTGACAGCAGGGCTGCCTCATAGAAAGGGCTGTTATCCTCCACCTCAGGCTACTGAGTCACTTGGGCTTGGCTGAAAGTAGCCTCTTTATATCAGCACATAGACAATGTGTCCTTGGCAGGGATTTAGACCTAAGGGGAGAAGGTTTGTTTACCATATAATTGAAAGGGATTGAGCTGACTGGGTGTCTGGAAGCCAGTTTTCTTGAAGTGCTTGGCAGCACCCCAGAAGTATTGGCACCACTTGCAACCTGAAGCACAGCACTGAGGCCTGAGGGATTTGGGTGATGAGATTCTGACATTTTGCTCCCAGTTTCTGGTGGACGGCTGACCTCACGGTAAGAGAAGGGGCTTTGGGGTGATGTTCCCAGTTCCACTAAGCAAAATCCCTTTCTTGGCACTTGTGCAGCGAGATGGCTTTGGCCTGTTCTCAACTCTGAGCAATTTTGTCCTTTCAAAAGGAAGCGAAGCCTTTGTCCTATCCCGTCTATTCACAGTATCCATCTGCTACTGGCTGAGGTGAAACACAACTGATGGCTTAGTCAATTGTGCTTCTTCAGCAGACACATTAAATGTGCAGCAATCTTGCGCCCGTTCAGAGAGGTGGCATGAAGAATAAGAACCTATAATGGCAGCAAGAATAGCTGGGACCATGTTCTTCCTCTTAGGCTGCTGGAGATGAGAGGAAAAGGCTACTCGGTGGTGGAAAGGAACCTGACGCGGCTGCATCTACTTGCAAAATGGGTAACAAACTGCATATGCAATATGGCTTCCACATTTAGCAGGCACATCTGTATGTCTGCAATTTCACCCTGGCACACACAAAAGGGGGAGATGGCACAAATTTCCTAACCTCCAGAACCAAGTCCTCCCTTTTTCACAAATCTGCAGCCTTAAACAATTAGGAGCAAAGTCTGACTGCAAGGGAGAGCAGCCCATTTGGAAATCCATCATTCCACCTGATTATATGGACTTGCTTCCTTTTCACCTTTGGAGGAAGCTTCGCAACGATCCCACACAGGATACAAGGCCCCAGTGTTCCACTCGGCAGGAATGGGATTGGTACCTGCCACCCTTCCCCCGTGTCCGTTCTGCCGTTTGATCACACAGCAAAGATAAGAACCAGCACTACCACCGCAACAACGAGCAACAGGCCGATGATGCACCACTGACGCCGTTCTGATGGAGTGGGAGAAGAGAAAATGCAGGGGGAAATGGTGTTAAATGCAAGAAGACCAACCCCGTTAAGAACCCACCAGCCCTTCCACCACAATGAGGGGTCTGACATTGTAAATAAGCAAAAACAGTTAGAAGGGATCCTTTAAGACAGGGATGAGGAACCTGTGGCCCTCGACATCTTGTTGGACTCTAACTTCCGTCAGCCCCAGGTAGCATAGCCAATGGTCAGGGATCATAGGAGCCATAGTACAAGAACATCTAGAGAGCTATGGGTTCTCCAGCCCTGCCGTAAACAGAATTAATTTACAGCACGTAAAATGCCGCAATTTGAACCAATTCTAACCCTCTGAACCATGTGCCCCATCCCACTGGCATGATGGACGCAGGTGCAAGAATCATCCTTGGAAGACCACAAGTAGAAAGAGCTCAAGTGAACATTTGAGGAAATGATACCGGGTGGTCTATTCCCAGATTAAAACACCATAGTGTGGAGACCTAATTTAGCTTGTTGGGTTAATCATTCATCTAATCCACAGCCCTGGTGTCACAGGCAGCGTTTGAGATATGAAAACTAGGAGCTAAATGGCACCTTAAACCTAGGTTATGGGCGCAACAGTGGAATGTCTAGGCACACTGTTTAAATAACAAAAATACAAAGCTTAAAATGAATGAACTGCAGCTAAAATATTATGTTCATTTTTCACAGGGTCTAGTCCTTCCCCTGCCCACCCCCCTAATCTTCTTGAGAGGGTCTCTTCTCCAGTCTTCAGAGAGTAGCTGGAAGTGGGGAGGCAGAAAAGGGTCCTCCTTTCCTTCCACACTGCCATTTTAATCTGAAATCTTAGACACAGTACTGCACCCAGAGCTCAGAAACTGCTAGCACGAATGTAATTCCCAGTCGCAAAGTGCACCTAGAACAATGGGAGTTTCCAATACTGGACACAGGTAGCTAACATCTGTAGCACTCTTGGGCAAGAGGTGGGGCAGGATGGAGAGACACTGCAGGCCTGTTTATGCCATACAGTGGAGCTTGAATTCCTGCCTGCCTCACCCATGGAGGAAGGGCTACAACTTAAGAGATTTGCATGCAGAAGATCTCTGGCTCAGTCCCCAGTCTCTCCAGGTAAGGTTGGGAGTGTCTGGAGAGCTGCTGCTAGTTGGTATTCACAATACTGAGCTAGGTAGACAAAGGATCTGACTCGGGGAAGCTGCATTCCTGTGTGCAACTGCCTGCTCTTTGTAAGCCAGAAACAAGAGCACTAAATGGCACTGTAGTGGCACTCCTGCCAGGAAAAAAATGGTTTTAACCTGCTTTTCCATCTATTACTCTAGGGACTTGTGCTGAGAGCCAGCAGTAGAAATGGAGATGCAACACTGGCCCAACCAGAATGTTCAGGTTTTTATACCATTACATCATTCTTTTAATTGCCATTCTGTTTCACACACATGCACGTACTCCAGATCTCCTGTGATGAATCTGCCTTGCTGAGTCTCAACACTGATGCCAAATGCTCCTTTGATTAAGAGAGGAAGGCAGCAAAAACTGCGTCCAAAGTGAATACTAAGCTCAACCCTCCTGCACCCCCACCAGCAAGCAAATGGGTCAATCTGGCTGTAGAGGAAAGAGGCAGGGTGTGTGCTGAAAGTGTTGGCAAGAGGCAGGCGAAAAGGGGCAGAAATTCACAGTTGTGAAACACAGAATACTTTTGTGGAAGCCAGATTGCCTTCGCCTGTGGTGATGTTTATGGTGATGAAGGCAGGGGTGAGGAAGCTTAAGGCCTCTCTACCTGGCCACTGGGACTTTTACCAGGCCACACCCCTCTCCTGAGGCCACACCCCTCACTAGTCCTGTCTTGGCTGACGGAATATGTTCCTGGACTCTTCCGCTTCTTGCCTGCCTGGATGGTGAGGGGGGTGTATGTGTAAAATTATCTGACACTTGCATAGCTGGAATTAGTCTACTGTACAAAAGGTAAGAATCTGCTGTGATGCCGCTTCCTGGCTACCCCACTGCGGCCCCGAGCAAATTATCCACAAAGGAAGGCAGCCCTCAGGATGAGAAACGTTCCCCACCACTAAAATAATAACATTTGCTATAATTTTATGGGAGAAGGCAAGCATCCCGATTCCTAAACAAACACCTTCAGTTACTTGATGCCAAACCCTGAGCAAAGCTGATGGGCAAAAGAAAGCACTTTCAAGAAGTCTGGGGAATGAGGTTCCTGGGGTGTGGAGGAGTAAAATCTCCCTTGTACCAAAGTAGTTCTGGAACAGAGAGCTGTTTCTTACCACTTGCCATATGGGAGACTCTGGCCATTTTTTTGAGCACGCCATCCATGCGGCTGTGAGTGCTGTCCATCTCGTGGGCAAAGTCTTCCAGCATCCTGAAATGCCAGCAAAGGCATCGTCAACGCGAGTGGCAACTGTCCACAGGGCAACCCTCTCCCAATAAGAGCTTCTGAGTCTTGCGTCCACCCCACAAAAATCACAAAGCACGGGGATGTCAGCCAGGTATGCCGGCGGGTTGCAAGCAGTTTTCTTTTAGGGGTGTCTTCCCTGCCAAGAGAGTTCAGAATCTACTCATTTGAGCTACACCAGCATTTTCTAGAAATGGGATACGCAACTGGGAGCCAGGGGTCCAATCTGTTCCCAGCATAATCCCTGATCCCAATAACCAGCCTTAATAAACACAAGGGTGCCCCCTCTGCCAAGCCAAGATGCAAGGAAAAGGGTTTCTTAACTTGCTTCCTGGCCAAGTGCTCTCCTTGTGATGCTCACCCAGAAAATGGGGTTGGGCAGTGGAAGTGCACAGCAATGGGGGGGGGGCCCTCTGGCAAATAACTCCGTGGGAGGGAGAGGGTAAAGCACTCTGGGTCTCACACAGGTACAGGAGCATCCTGCGATCATGTCTCTGAAACTCGAGTCCTTCCTGAATCTGTTAGAAATGAATGGCCACCACAGTTCTAGATAGACAAAGGTTCTGGATCCTCTGATCTAGCAGTGGCCAGGATTGCCAGAGTTGTATTCCTTGGGACTAGTCTGCTGCCATTTTATCCAGGCCCAACCTGCTAATGGGCCGCCCCCACTGTCCCTTTTGCTGCTTGAAAGTTTTGTCTAAAGAACAAGATAAGAGCATTGCAATACATCAGCACACACGCACACCCCACACTACCTGCACTCACACAGTCTGCTCATCCAGCTCTTCTCCGACCCGACTCGACATGTGCTTCAACACTCGGATGCTGCCAGAGACAAGCTCCAGCTGCTCATCCTGCTCCTCAATGATCAGCTGTCAAGGAGAAAGCGAGAATGCGAGACATCAGAGGGGGAGTCTGTTAGAACTCAAAGCAAAGAGAAACTAAGAGGGTTCCTGCCCACGATACAATATGTTGTACAAAGAAGTCTCAGCCTCAACTAGACACTGGCCTTCAAGGTGAGGGGAAATAGGACCACGCTGGAGTAGCAACTGGGAGTTAGGCAGCCGTACCGCCACTGCTGAGGCCCCACATATGACCCATAAATGTCCATCTTTTTATGTACATTTAGGCAAGTGGGACCAAAACTCATTTCAACGGCAATCTTGAAAAACTGAGACTAGTGAATGCTTTTACAGGTTAATATCCCTTCACAGAAGTAGGCCCTCAGGATCTTGACTGTCACATTAATGTTTTCTCAAAGAATCCAGCGCCTGAACAATAAGAGTGGTTATGGGGCTCCTCTTCATTTAGCAAGAAGAGAAAGGCCTCTGGTACTTGCTCAATAGACGTCCTCCTGAGCATACCCAGTCCAAGGAGGGCAAATGTTTAATTCTTTATTGACAAAGCACAAAGTTACAGTAGCTCCTGGGGCACACTGAACACACACACACACACACACACACACACACACACACACACACACACACTCCTGGTGGCAAGGTAGTTGGCTATCTCCTCAAGCTTGCGCTCCAAGTTGGACTGTTGGACAGGTGGCCAGGCCTACACCCCAAACTTAAGTACCCTCATCTGATGGTGTGAGGACAAGCAGCCTGCGACTTGTCCTACACTGAAGTTGTCACTGTGCCTGCCTCTTCAAGCCCCTCCTGGTCCTGGGGGACAGTGGGGAAGGGTATGGAGGGGATTCTGCCAGCCTCTTCCCTTCAGGCACTGTCTTTCCCTCAGCTCCTGGCATGTCCTGTCCTTCTTCCAGCCCCCAGTGCCAGATTACTTTTAGGGGGCCCAAGACAATGGATCAAAATGATATTGATTGATCTTGAAATAAAATTACAAAAACGTATTAGGAGATAATTTGCAGGGTTTAATCCTGCACTGCCAGTCCCTGACAATATATTGAAATGGCCATTTGGGAGGAGACCAAACAGAGTGGGAAAAGAGGTTTGCTTTGGTTCTGAATAAACATGGAACAATTTGATTTCTAGCCTAAGTCATCCCAAAGACTGGATAATGTGTTTCCTTATCTTGACTGTCTTCACAATAACCTTTTGAGTAGCCCATTATTATCCCATTCTACTACTGAGAAATGGAGGGCCTTGCCTCCTGCCTGGGTTTGAAACCATACTCACTGTAAGAAAGGGAGGCAGGAAGCATTTATCCTCACCTCCACTCAAGGACATCTGTCACCTGTAGTCTGACAGGGAAGAAAGAAGAAAGCAATTCCAGGTATGGGGACCCTGTGGCCTCCAGACATTGCTAAACTATAGTGTTCATCGTCCCTGACTGCTGACTATGCTGTCCAGGATGATGGGCGCTGGAGTCCAACAACATTCAGAGGCCCACAGGTTCTTCACTCTTGTACTTGACTGAACCCATAGCTGGGGGAGAGGAGAGAGGTACAAGGAACAGGGAGTATGCAGGTGCCGTGAGCATCTTTTGCACTAGAGCCTAAGATCTCTCTCAATGCAGGTATCAAGCTAGAGGACACGGTTAGGTCTCTGTAGGAAGGGATGTTGGTGAAAATGATGGACTGGGGTGGCTCACTGTCACTGCTCTTACCTTCTGATGCAACTGCTGCTCTTCCAAAGTATGTGAATTAGCTGTTGACAGTTCCTCTGCATCCAGCATCCCATAGTGTTCCCTGCTCCCCACCAGCATCTGCAGAGGGAGGAAAAGGGGGACATTATCTGAGCAAGCCCAGGATTCTTAGTGCTCCCAGGAGAGCTGAGACCAAGCAAGCAAGCAAGGGTGAGCTGGGTAGAAGAATCTGCAGGGTTAAGTGGAACTCAGGGCCTAGGAAGAGCCTTTCTCTGGTAAGGAGATCAGAAACCTTTTCCACTGCATTCCAGAATTAAATGGCTCTTAAAAGATGTGGGGTTGAGATCAGAAGCAATATTATGGATGAGGCTCTCAGGTGGTTCTACTCATTTAAGGGGGAATCACCAAGTGTGACCTTGCATTTCATAAGAGCACTGGACTATAATCCACACCCCAAGGATACTGACAGTGAGACAAAGGATGTTTCACTTTAAAAAGAGAGAGAGAGACCATTTATCCAAGCAATTTGTGCTTTGCAGAAGAAAGCTGACTTTACCCTTGGTTAGATGACCAGCTCCACTTCCTTAGTGGCAAAGAAGCTCTAGACCAGCCTTCTCCAACCTGGTGCCCTTCATAAGTTCTGGACTACAATTCTCATCAGCCCCTGCCCACTTGGTGAGTGGGAGACTCTGGAGGCACCAGGATGGGGAAGGCGGCTCTATGCTACCGGGGATAAAGAGCTACCCTAGCCATTGCCAATTATAATTCGTTCCCTCCCAGGGAATAAATTTCCAGCAAAACACTGAGGTGTGGCGAGGGTGGTAAAATGTGCTTACCTCTCTGTTTTTCCTCTCCGCAAAGGCCTGCACTGCTGGACTGGATATGTGATCCCTCATTTCCTTTAGTCAAGAAAAGGAAGCAGTAAGAGAATATAATCAGATGAGACCATGGCCTTTAAGAGTACACTGATAATAACAACAATAAGGGTGGGTTTTTGCAGAGGCACACAGTCTCCTATTGTAACCCATCCTAAGTCATAGTGTCCAGTGGGTATATACAGGTATGGAAATAAATAAGATTACATGAGTTGACATCCTTGTAGATCACCTATGGGCCAAGATATTGGATATAAAATGCAGTACTGTCCCAGCTTCAGCTACAAGTGTGGTATGGTGGTTAGAGTATGGAATTAGATCTTTCTTTTTTTAATTAAAAAAAAAATCCTCTCTCTCTCTCAGAATAAAGCACCCCAGCCACACACTTTTGTTAATACTTCCAAATCATCACTCAACATTTCACTTAGTGTAGCACAGAAATGGAGAAGCTGTGGCCCCCTAGACGTTATTAGACCACAATTCCCATCATCCCTGACCACTGACCTTACTGGTGAGGGTTGTTGGGAGTCCAGTAACACAGAGAGTCACAGACTCCCTAACCCTGCAATAGAACTATTCATGTTGCATGTGATTATGTGTTTCATGCTGCACAGGACAAAATGCTGCAACAGTGACAAGGCATATGTTCGACTCACCCTGACTGATTCCCGCATCTCTGAGACAAAAGAGCGCCGGGTGGCAACCTCGGAGGGCTCAATTTTGAACTTGCGTGGGTTTGACTCCACAATGCGTGTTCGTGAGTTAAGTTTGAGTCACTGAGTTAGAAAGCAGACAGAGCTACCTGGTTACAAATATCATGTGGGCCAATGCTGCATTTAACCTACTAGTACCAGATGCTCTCTGTCTGTAGCAGAAGATACCTATTTATTAATTCATTTTATTTAAGAAAGAATTTATATGGGACCCTCCATCCGATTTTTCATTTCAGGGCAGTGTGCTACTATACTTTATAGGAAAATATAAAATAATAATCAGATAGAGAAAAGAACATTAAAACTGGGGGAGAGGCCTTTGGTCCAGAGGCCAAATATGGGCCTCTAGTTCTCTTTGTATGTCACAGTTTTCTGGGTGACATGCACCAAAAAAGGCAACATAGGCCCCAGATAAACCTCTTCAGCTAGGGCATGCCATAAAATTGGGGAATTACTGCTGAGAATGCCTTCTCTCTTGTAACTGAATAAGGGTTTACCCCCCTTCCAGTTCTTGCAAATATCCTTGCAAAGAGCAGAATGGGGGTGGGGTGGGGGGCTGCTATTGCCTGCTGCTACCATCCTAGCAGCACACAGTGCGTGTAAAAAATGGTGCAACATAATTCCCTGGAGAGGCAAACCCACCCCCCATACGCTGTTCCAGCCCCAGCTTCAAAAGGATATATATGGTTTCCTCCAAGTCCTCCAGGTCCCAGTCGATGCTGCGCAATATGTTGCGTAGTTCATTAGTAGTCCAGTCAAATTCCTCTTTGCTGATGACCTGCGTCTCCTGCAGCAGCTGACACCAGCGCTGATAGAGCCCACGTGCTGCATTTACGGCTTTCTGAACTTCCCTACAGAACACAAATACAAGAGAGTGGCAGGGATGAGGTGGGCACAGGGTACTATTTCTCCTGCCAAAGCCATGAGATCACCAGACTGAACACAACCCACCGGCCTTGCGTAGTGACAGCTCTGTTTCTGCAGCTGCAGGCAGGTGACAAGCGTAGGAGGTTTGCCGAACCCCCGGTGGGTCCCCATATATCATCGATTGGGTCCATTCAAGTGGGCAAACCGCAAGCTGTGCAGCTCTGTTCCACCTGACAGAGAGCCTCCCATAAGGCAAAGTTTCCTCCCTTGAAGCAGCTGCATCTCTATACTGAGAAAGGTATTGTTGCATTAAAAAAACAGTTCACTTCAGAGGACTGTTTGGAAGGTGAAAATCTGTATGAATGGCTGTCCAAAGAACCACATGGTACTTCATGTGTCTAGAGATGAGTTACCCTTTAGGAAATTGGGCTTGTAAAAAGCTGTGCACTGGACCACTGGTGGCAGATAAGAATTGCCTCCTGGGGACTAGGCAGGAAGGTTTTACAAAAAATTGGTGGTTCTTCATTCTTTTAGTCCAGTAGTAGCAAACCTCTGGCTAATGGGATGTTCCTGGTCTGGGCTCCCAACTCCCTCCAGTCCCAGTCAGCCTGGCCAAGAGTAAGAAATGATGGGAGCCAGAGTCTAACAAGGCTACAGCCCTGTTTTAGATCACAACAGTCTAGCACAGATATATGTGAATATTTCACACGTTCAGAGGGTAAATGCATTTTGGTGGTCCTTCCAATCCAGCCTTCCCCAACCTAGTGCCCTCCAGATGTTGATGGATTACAACTCCCATCATTCCTAACTATTGTCTTTGCTGGCAGGGGCTGATGGGAGCTGCAGTCCCACCAATACCTGGAGAGCACTGGGTCAGGGAAAGTTGGATCTAATCAGAAACAAGATACCTTCATTAACTCGAATGACATCTCATGCACTCCAGGAAATGTCAGTCTGACAATGGCACTAGGATACCTAATGGGTCATCTCAAATAAATATATATAAACCTAAAACCTTGAAGTCAGCTCCTTTGATGTAGAGACTCTTCTTAAAGAGTAAGTGGGTGAGTATCTCACTGTTGGATTCTTCATATGGAGGAGTACTTATGGAACCGTGCTTTGAGCACCCCCCATGGGCACTTCCATTTGGGGGCAGGCTGCTCAAGAGGCTGTCAACGCCAGGCAAACGTGGATGACACTGATCATCTTGACACATTCCAGTCTGGCTTCATGCCTTCATTTGGCACTGAAACAGCTTTGGTCGCCCTACGGAATGGCCTTTGCCAAAAGATAGCCCTGGGGAGCATGATGCTATGAGTTGTCCTAGACCTCTCAGCAGCTTCAGTACAATCAACCTCCAAACCGGGGGTACCACATTCCAGTGGTTCTGTTGCTAGGTGTCTGAATTATTCCAGAAGGTGGTGCTAATGGATTTTACCCAGTATTGCATTTTTTATTATTTTAAAAATTAAACCACAGAAACAAATAGTGGTGTCTGAAAGATGCAAACTTGTAGGTAGCCTTCAACAACTTGCCATCTCTTCCAGCCATTTCTGTTCCATTCCTTCTAATTCTGTACTGGAAAGGCTACTGTGGCAGTGAATGAGATAAGGCACTGTTAAAACTACTGCAATTATAAAGCAGAGGTGTGGCCCTCCTGATACTGCTGGACTACAGCTCCCAGCATCCCTGGATATTGGCCATGCCGACTGAGGCTGATGGGAGCTGGAGTCTAACAACATCTGCCCAGGGGGGCGGCATAGGTTTCCCATGTCTGCTATAAAATGGGATGTTCATAGAGGATAAGTGTAGTGAAAGGGAGGCATAGGTCTGTTTTCATCATCCAAACGAAGAACAGTAGATTTAAAGAGAGAGCAAAGCACAGAACGCTAGATCTCCTTGTTCCCATCTATGAGATCCAGCTGCCAAAACTCAACAGTATTACTTCAAGCTGGCAAATTATATAGAGTCCCACCATTCACCAGATCAGTAGGACAAAATGAGGAAGGAGATCGAGGGACAAATCACAACCAAGTATATTCAAGGGTTTTTGGGAATAGTCTGTTAATTACAAAATATGAAGCTGGAAAACATCACTAATTCCCAGTGGTTATTATAACCCCTTGTTATCCTGCTCAGCAATTCTTTCAAAGTGCAAGTGTCAAGAAAAATACTTTACAAAAAAAAACCCAAAACCCTATTTCTACAAAGTAACTTCCTTTTTTAGTCGTGTGTAAGTATACTTAGCTACAGAAACTGATTACTTGTCACAGAAACATATTTTGGGGGCTGTAGCTCGTTCAGACACACGATTCTGTCATCGTGGAAAATTTGTGCACAATAATTTTTTAGTAATGTCCACAGTTCCCCAAATATGAGCGGTCCATAAAATTTATAAACTGTGTTGTAGCAATAACCCTAAATAGAGTCCCAACTTCGAGGCCGAAATGAATCCGCTTTGCTGTGACCCTGTGGCGACTTTCCTGAGAGTTTGATCCATTAGGGTGGAAAATAAAATATAATAATAATAGAAGTAGGGCAGTGCCTTTATTAGGACCGGCTAATAAACGGAGTTTCGACGAAGTTCCTTAGCTGAGGCGGGTTTCTAATCAGAGTTCTAATCAAAGTTCTCTAGCTTCGCGCCCCCGCCCCGCCTCCACATCCCCGAGTTACCCGACGCTTCCCACGCTCGCAGACCCACGCGGGGCCAGGCTGCCTTGCTGCGGCGCCTATCCCCACCAGGGGCGAGGAAAGACGGAGTTTGCGGCGGCCGTGGGAGTGGCTGCCACTCACCCTTTCACCACGAAGAACGGGTCCTCCAGAGACATTGCTGACCGGTCCAGATGCCTTTAGGTTTAGGAAGAGCCCAGCCAGCCGGAGAGCAGCGTATGGGGGCCAAACCTTATAAGTCTATGAGCGAAGCGTCCCAGCTTGTCCCTCCCTCCCTCCTTTCCTGAGCTGAAGCCGCTTAGCAGCCACGTTTGCTACGGGCGCCTCTTTCCTAATACAGTAGCAGGCCGCCCTCTCTCAACTCAGCCCAACCCGGCGCTCCCTCCCCCACCCCTTCCCCTGCGAAAGTGGAGCCGGACTTTCCTAGGGAGGAGCCGGGGGAAGGGAGGAGAGCGCTTGGCGAGAGCAAACAGGAATCTCCCCTGGAGCTTCTAGCAGCCTCGCGTTTCTTTCTTGGCCTCCTTTCTTTCTTTTCCTCCACCCTCCTCCGCCTCAGCTTCCTGGAGATGGAAAATGCGTCACTCTCTTACTAAGAAACGCGGCCCTAAAATAGCGCAGGCTGCACCCCGCCCGGCTTCCTGATTCATTCATTTTCCGCCTGCAAACTGAGCGTTTGAGATCTTGGGCTCCGCTCCCTGGGCGTGGGTTCAAAACCGCATCTCCTTATCGGTTACACTCTAGCCACTCATTCACACTGTAAGGGCGCCTGCAAAGAGGCTTACAGAGCGGTCTGCAAGTTCCTGCGTGTGTGTGTGTGTGTGTTTTCAGTGCATGCCTGTGGGTGCAGTGTAGATTTTAATGGTGGTGGTGGTTGTTTAAGGGACCAGGAACGGTACTTAAATTCAGGGCACAATGGAGCGCGCTTTGTACTCTCCGCATTACTCTGTGCAATTTATTTCGGTGTGATAGCGTGACCAACGCATGCCCAGGCATCGGGCAGGAAAAAAGAGTCCGCGGGGAAGAAAGGGCGCCTGCGGAGACTCGGGCGTGATGCAAGAGTAAGGGGAAACGTGCCAGCTTGTAATACGAGACCAGCTAAAGATAGTCATTGCTAACTGGCTTCCCTAGGATGCGGGGCCCTATCTGACGCGTATTGTATTTTACTAATAAGTAAATTCCGCTGCGTTCATCGGAACTTGCCTCTTGATTAAAATGTGTATAGGATCGCGATTTTACATCTGCCGATGTCTACTCAGAAGCAAGTCCCGCTGAGTTCAATTGAATTTACTCCCAACTAAGTATTTATGTGTAGGGCCCTTAGCCATAGTGGATCAAGTGCAGATCAATGCGGAGGCTTGGAATATGCTTGGGGATGGGAGCTGTGCGCGCGTGGAGACAATGCGGCGAGGCTGTGGAGGGAACAGCGCAGAGCACGTGCAAACGGGTTGCATGCGACCCAGCAAAGATGGTTGTTCGGGCTATTGTGCATGGACGGACGGCATGTTGAGTTTATGAGAAGAAGGTAATACATTTAGATCACGCGGGAGTTCAGTGACACAAGTATTTACACACCTACGGCCGTGTATGTGCGAAAAAGAGAACTTATCCAGGCAATATTTGTTTTTAATACAAGCAATATTTGTTTCTAATGAGGGAGTCTGTAGCTGTAGGTTACATTGCTATGGCAGGATTTAGTGGCTTGTGTGCAACTTGTGTATCTAGTGCCGCGTTACATCACGTCGCGGCGGAGTGTAAACAGACGGGTGGGCAAGCGCAGAGCCCTTCCTTGGACAGCCTCCCGGAAACTCAATGGAGTCTCTCGTCTGGTTGCCCATTTATGGACACAGGAAGCAGTGCTGCTACGAGCGTAAGCATATTTTACAACGTTGGTAAACGCAGTCTTGGCTCCGCCTCTGTCGTCATGGTCCAATAATACATGCAAGGAAGCGGTAACCAGAGAGGCTGGGGTGACCTAAATAGAAGGAGGAGCCTGTTGAGCGAAGAAAGCCCTGGAGAGAAAACCGACGGGGATCCAAGAGAGAGTCCTCGCACAGTCACAATAGTGATCGGGTTGATCTGGTAAAAATGCGAACTGGCCTCTCCGATTCTGTCACGAATGAGTAAAATATTTGCTTTTAAAGTGAAAGCCTCTGATACGTGTGCGTGAACGTGACTTAGTAGACCAGTGATGGTGAACCTATGACACGCGTGTCAGCACTGACACGCATAACCATTTTCGATGACACGCGGCCGCATGCAGCCGCATACAGAGAAGTATGGGGCCGCATGCCGAGAAGGACGTTTCGTTGTGCATGCTTGTTAATACAGTTATATATTACAATTATACATTTTTGTTATTTAAACTATAAATATCGCAAAATTATGGGTTTTTTTCTCAAAGTGACACACCACCCGAGTTATGCTCTGTTTTTTGGCGAATTTTGACACACCAAGCTCAAAAGGTTGCCCATCACTGTAGTAGACTCTGATCCGTGCAAAAAGAGCGCAACATAATCAGTAGCGTGCGCGCGCACAGTTAGTAGCAAAGCCTGGTGAGTATAAGGGAAAATAAGGAGAGCAAGACCCACTGACCATAGCTTGGAATCCTCTTCCTAGTCGAATTGCCGTGGTGGCGACAGCACAATTTCCAAAGCTTGTTTCAGCAATGCTGGCAGAGGAGGGAGGCAGCAGATAACAATTCCACAAGCCGACAAGGAAGAGAGAGAGAAGCTCCCTCCCCCACATTCTGTTACTTTCTGTGGTTGCTGTTCCCGAGGAAGGGACACATGACTAGAACTCAGTACAGTATTTCCCCAGGTTGAGCAATGAGAGCTGTAAAGCAGGAAAAACTACCTGCCTGCACCATCTCTCCCACTCATGCTCCTGCAAGATACTTGCTGGTCAACGGTGGGAACTGCTACTGTCCCAGCAGCAAGCCTGAATTCTTAATATGTTTTGTGTGCAAAACATCTTGTACATGAAAGTGTACAAGAATTCTTGCATGTCCAGCCATGCTGATAAAGGCTCATCAAGTGTAATGTGTCTCTCAGTTGTCAGGCTCTGTTGTCAAGCTGCAGAAGGGATTCTGCAGAGTTTGGCCTCTGCCTATCTGGGCTATACTTGCTCTTGACAGAGAACAGGAAAAATGGAGCTGACCTTTTTATGCTTTGGGCTTGTTAAAACGGATGTGAAAAAATTGTCATTCCAAGTAGTGAATCAGCTCCTTGAAGACAAAGCTGAAAGCTATGTGCAGTCAGTGCTTACTAATCTGACAACTTCAGCTAAATCTGCATGATGGGGCAAGAGCTTGAGCTTTCAGAAAGTGTATATTGCTCACCATTTACTTATACCTGCAGTGCCTGTTAAATAGTTTTTGCACTGCTTTGGTTTTGAAGTTCCAGAGGTCTTTTTACAATGACTTCCGCACCATATTCTGTTGAGAGTTCAGCAGTCCCATAAGCTTACTCAGCTTTTGATGAAATACGAGGATTGCAAGCATCAACTTGCAACCACAGTGCAGTTGAAGATTTTGTGGTTGATTTAGCTAATGAGGCAATTTTGAATAGTTCAGCAAATCAAATTAAAATGATGCATACATATATATGATTGTATTTGTATTAGAAGTAGGTCTGCATAAAAATAAAACAGATTTGCTACAGAATGTGAGTCCTTTACTGTAATGAGCTTCCAAATCTAAGAAATAATTGTCTGGTGATTGTGGTTTGTCAAAGCAAAAATTGGTCAGAGTTCACCTTTCCCCTGGGTATGGCCCAAATAGAGTAGAACTAGAATGGCATGCTTTGGGAGTCCAGAAAGGGAACCCAAGGAAGCAAAAAATTAAGAGAATTGCTACCATTAATTCCCCCAGGATGTCAACTGACACAATTAAGGCACTTTCATTCTGAACATGCTTACTTGGAAGTATGTTCTGTTGAAATCACTGCAAATTAAATGCACATACAATGTTTAGGTATCACTTATGAATACTCTGAATTTAGAAAGGCAAAATCAATAGCACATTATGGCCAATTCAGGTTTTTAGTTAATTATGAATGTGGGAAATGCAATAAGCCATTTAAGGCTAGAGTCTTCTGCACTCAGGAGCAAGTTCTGTTAAAATCAGTAGGGATTCCTTGCAAATGATGATGGATGGAACATGTGTCACTCATGGAAAACAGTTGAAGTGGGAAACCATGCTTACTCATTTCCTAGAGCTGTTTCACACACACATTTTTATTACTTGATTACAAAAGCAAGCAATGGATGGCTTGCGTGTGTGAACGAGCTATCAGAGATCTAACCCAGTAGCTAATAAGGTATGTAATTTCAAATGCAAGGCTTTTCAATGAAATCAGATATTTCATTCATCAATAGTATAGCATGGGACAATCATGAGATCTACATGTATGTGTGAATCTGGCCTTGGTGAATAGGAAATGGGCAGTGGATCAATAGCCTCCCTCCAATTCTAATGAAGATATGCAAAAACTTTTGGTTAAGATTAGTCAGGACAGAGCCGATATATGTCTTTTAGCCTCTGCTTACAATAATGCCTGGTTGATGCTTTGAGAACCATGGAAATAGAGATTCTGCTGCAGGCAGAAATAAACAGTATTGGCCTGATTGGACATTCACTGAGCATTTTCTTCAACGTTCCTAACTGCACACACTGAGCACCTCTTGAAGGTGCCATATTTAACAGAGATGTTATTTCATGGCAGGCCCATGTATGCAGCCCATTAAAGTAGGGCCTGTGGTCCTCCCAAGGTGGTTGGGTTGCAACTTTCATCATCACTGGCCATGCTGACTGAGGCTGATGGGAGCCCGGTCCAAAGGCATCCAGAGAGCCATGGCTTCCCCACCAGGGAAGGCTGAAGACATTCCTCTACCTGTGGTGAAGATGGTCTCTTCCCCACCATGTGCAGAAGCCAACCAGATTTGGAGTTGCACCTTGCTTCAACACTCTTCCGCCACATCTGGGGTCAGTAGTTTCAGGACAGGCTGCCCTCTGCCTGCTTCCTAGTTCTTCAGCATCTTGCTGCTTGAGGCTGACACCTCACAATCCTCCAAGGGGCAGATCCATCCCTGTCCCCTACCCCTGCCGTAAAGGTAAGTTCACCAACTGTATTTGGGCCATGATGGCTTCTGCATGCATGAATGGGCCAGTGTAACAGAACTTTCCTATGGCCCTTCATTTGCCATTCATCAATTGTATTCTAGCGAAGGGAAACTGAGTGATGATGCCCGTGCATTGCCCCATTCTGACTACACTCTAAATTCCCAGCTGTAAACGTGCATAAAAACCCGCCCCATTGATTTCGGTCAAACCCAAACCCATGAAACGTGCTTCCAGTTTCAACGAAGCCAACACCTCTACACTTAAGTAAATGAGCTAAGGAATCTGCAGCCACAGGTCGTGCATGCTCCTTAGTTATTCCCGGGGGACGAGCTTTGTGTGGGCAGTTGTGTAGCGCACTTATCACAGACAGCCCAGTTCCAGGCTCCTCTTTTGTTGGCGGCGGCAGGAGCAGCCGCTTTCAAGTCCTGTTTCCGCTGGCTGCCTGGCTGGCTGGAGGGGGGCCCGGGCCCTTTGCTCTTCCCTCCTTCCCTCCTCCCCTCCCCCACTGCCTGACATTTCCGCCTCCCCCTCCCCCCTGCAGGGGAGGGCGGCCAGTGGCGCGCTGCGAAGGGCCGGATGCGGCTCTCGAAGTGGGCGGAGAAGGCCCAGGCGCTGAGATCACCGGCGGTATAAAAAGAAGCGCGCTGGGCGCGGCCTCCTTCAGTCGGGGCGGACGTCACGAGAAGGTTCTTCCGAAGGCTGCGCTTCGCAAAGCAAAGCAAAACAAACCCCAGTTAAGACCCGGGGGCACGCGTCACTTTCGCCTTTTAAGGAGAAAGCGCCAGAGGTCTCCTTCCCGGCTCCTCACAGCCCCCGAACAAGCCGAAGAGACCCGAACCGCGGCGAAGCCGGCTCCGCCATCATGGAAGTGCAGAAGGAAGCGCAGCGCATTATGACCATGTCGGTGTGGAAAATGTACCACTCGCGGATGCAGCGCGGCGGCCTGCGTCTCCACCGCAGCCTGCAGTTGTCGCTCGTGATGCGCAACGCCCGGGACCTCTACCTCTCGGCCAAGCTGGAGGAAGAGGACGAGATGGCCGCGGGCGGGGGGAGCGTGGAGGACTTTGCCGGGCGCCAGGAGCCGCAGCTGGACCTGCAGGGCGAGGCGCCCGCCCCTCAACATCTGGAGGAGCCTCCGGCGACCCCCTTCCCCCAAGCCCTGCCGGAGCTGGGGCCTCTCCCCGCTGTACAGCCATCGGAGGCGCCGCCGCCTGCTCTGCCCTGCGCCAGCCTTGATCCGGAGCCCATGGAGACCCAGGAGGAGCCCGAAGGCAGCTCGCCCGCGCCTCCGACGGCGTGGAGCCGAGGCGCCCCCGGGCCTCAGGCGGGCGCCGCCAAGCCTAGCCGCAAGCGCCGCAGCAGCAGTCTGGGCAAGATCGGCGCCGCCGAAGCCGGCCTGGTGCCCAGCAAGAAAGCGAAGCTGGTGGAAGAGGAAGGCGAGCGGCAGCCGCAGCGCCAGGAGGGGCCTTTCCCGAGCTTAGCCAGGGTCCTCCAGGACCGCTTCTCCGGCTTAATCCTCCAGCCTCCGCCGGCTAAAGGCGCCGACGAGCCCAAGGCGAGCTGCAGGCAAGGGGACGGCGTGCTGAGCATAATGGTGAGAGCCGTGGTGGCCTTCTAAAGCGCCCCCGCCAGGGACTCGTAGCTGGAAACCTCGCTCTCTGCGGAGAAGCGGAACCTGCTGAAGCCCCTCTCTCGGCGGAGGAGCTGAACACCGCCTCCCGCTCCCGGCCCGCCGGCCCCCTCTCCTTGGTGGCGGGGCCTGGGCGGCGAGGAAGACGCGCCGCGGGAGGCTGGTGAAGGACTGGGGGCGGGCGGCGGGGAGCGCTGGTGGGTTCCCTCCTCCCATTTTCTCCCCCTCCGGGTTTAGGCGAGTGACGCTCTGGTGGCTGGGAAAGAAGACGAGACAAAAGGCTGCGGGGAACGCGGCGAAGAAGGACGCCCCACCTCGGCCAGTAAACCTGGGACGCGGCTGCGGTGCGCTATGCGCCGGACTGGACGCAGCGGCTGCGTGGCGGGACACGATACTTTGGGGGGGCGGCGGCGGCGGCGGGAAGCGAACTCTGGGAAAACGGGAGAGGCTCGCAGCCAGTCGGGCCTTCGGAAACCGGATTCGGGTGGAAACCAAGCGCGATGTGTGCTGGGTGCACTTCTTTTTGGTGCTAGTCGATAACAATGACGTGTTCATTCTGCCGTTCCTTAACTAAAGTTAATTGCCAGATCTGACTTGATGTTTCTGTCTCCTCTCCCCCCCCCCTTTTTTTCTGAACGGGACTGGAAAGGTCTTAAGGTTTGTTAGGCAGCTCCCCTGAAGGGTTAAAAAGAGTCATGCTGAGAATTGTCGAAGAAAAGCAGCTTTTGTCAGTCCCGCTCCTGTCTGCCCAGTATTCTTTTCCTCAGGGCCATCCCTTTTTTTTCTTACCTAGTAATTAAGAACGATGAAGTGGCCTGTTTCTTTGTGCCAGAGAAGATCTCCGAACCAGATTAGTCTTGCCAAAGTGTGTGTGCTGAGCAGGAACAGAAGGAGGGGAGGGGGAAAAAACCCAACCAGTCATACTAGTTATGACACATCTCTCATATGACTAGCATTTGCATTACACTGGGTCCAACTGCAGGGGATTTCCTGCTTCTGTTGCCTTGGCTGTGTGTGTGTGTGGTTGTGGTTTTTGTTTTTTAAGGTGTGGGTGGAGCCCTGAATGTCTGGAGGGTGGGGGAGAGGAAGACAAGTGGTTTTTCTTTCCCTAAAGATGTCATCTTAAAAGCTCGCTGGCGGTTTTCCTAGATGACTGAAGCTGTTTATGCACTGAACAGTAATGAGGGGTACTGTTTTACACCCACAAACATTTTTCTCTCTTTCCACTCCATATGCAGCTTGGATATTTTTCACCCAAATCAGGAGAATGTGGGCAAAGAAACCTGTATTCTTTAAATGGGTGTGTTCTGCAGTGTCTTGTCTCTAAAAAACAAAACAAAAAAACAGTATATCAAGTCATTTTCTGGGATTTATTGACACCGTTTTTGCCTTTGTTCATGATTTTTTCCTCCACTCTCCTCTCAAATGTATGAAACAGTTGCTGTTGTGCTGGATTTATCTGTTGTGTCATCTCAGTGCTTCAAAAGTGTTAGTTTGATTCAAGCTTTGGGGTTGGGAGGAGAACAGTAAGAATGTCTTCTGAAACTGGTTTTCAAAATGGGCAGTAGAATGGTCACTGTCAAGGTACTTTGTAATGCTAATTGTATGTAATCTGCATTTGCCTCAAAGAGGGCAAAATACAAGTTTATTTGGTTTTATCCTCATGGTGTTAATATTTTTGGTCATTGAAATAAAGGCCATCTGTTTTTTTTTTTACTTCTGTGGTGTTCCGTTCTTAATTTTTTAAAAAACAAAAACCCATTTGTGGACTTCATAGAGAATTCTCTTGGTGGAGAGGATATGGGAGGGGAGAATGTTCAAGCAGCTACTCAGACCTACCTCCAAATGTGTGACGCCTCCTACTACATTAAACTAGTCAAGGTACAAAATAAGGAACTAGAGAAAAGAAACAAGGGGAACAGCAAAGTTAGTGACAGGGCAGGCAACCTTTAGTTCCTTAACCAACTGCACATTTGAAGAGCCAAACTTCCAAGCATGTGGGCTCTTGCAAATCCGAACTATTCAGTGTTGAGATATGGAGTAAACAAACTCTCCAAGGCTCTGCCCCCAGCCTTCTATGAATTAGTGTGCTGGACCCTTGGTGCATCCAGAACTTGCTGTTGATTATGTAGCTGTTACTAATGGTGGGTGGAATGAGGAGAGAAGGGGTTGTCAACAAGATTAGTCTTGATTGTCTGGGTAGCAGTCCAGTCCCGATAGGGTCGTAAGATGTTTGGGATCACTTTTCAAATCTCGCCATGCCAAGTAGCATGGGTCAAGCAAGTCGAGTTGCATAACAACAATGCTTGGTTTCAGGATGGGTGTGAGAGCATGGGAAACTTATATTTAGAGCTCCAGTAACAGCTTGTAAACTTGTTTATGATGGAACTAAAATAGCCTTTCCATAAACATGGGCCACTAGCCAGCGGATAGGGCTGGCAGGCAGGAGCTTAGATGCAAGTATGCTTTGCAAAACATTAACAGTAGCAGTATCCCGAGGTAATCCCGAAGGGAGCAACTTCTGCTTGTCTGCAGTCCCTGATCATGTAATGGAAACCTTGTCATAAGAACTTGTTGGCACAATACAGGTTTGCCAGATTAGACCCCATGGATGTTGAGCAACATTGCAAATCACCCAGGAAGGTTGTGTGTAGTCCCTTTCAACTGAAATATAAAACGGGACGGATGTATACATTCTAATTTGGTGAAGAATGCCCTCATTTAATAACCCTCAGCAAAGTGGCGATAAGTCTTTGTTTCAGTCCCAGTGATGTTTGTATTGTCAAATACAACCACAAGACATTTGAAAAAAGAAGGTGGTTGATGACTGAAGGAATGAAATACAGTATATTTTGGGAGAATGGGTGTAATCAAGAATGTAAGTGTGCCTCTTAAATAATTCACACAATCTAGGATGTGTGCTTCAGGGAAAAGTCTAGGATTTAGCATCGGTAGTTAAAAAGCTAAGGGTAATGCACCAAGGATTTATTAAGTACTTTCTTCAGAACCCCTCGGGTTTCGATGGATGCTCTCTCAGACAGCTGAGCAAGCAGGTGGGGTGAGATCAATGGGGAAGAGCCCCCAGGGGTTAAAGGAACACTGCCGTGATTCAAGGCTCAGGAATTTACTCCTTGTAATCTGAGCTGCTGCCAGTTTAGAGGCCATAACCTGGTAATTTTCCTTTCTACAACAATGCTGATTGCCTGCCCCAGTGCTTTTATAAGATTTAATTCCTCAACTGGTGTAAAGTGCTTTTGAGTTACCTGGAATAGGAATGACTGACACCAGTTAGTAACTTTTGTTTGCTTTAACTGCAAAGAGTAGGATTATGGCTTGCTGGACACATGAGAATCCTTAGGCTGAACTGTGGTTGTAAACCTGCATGTGAGCTGTGCTGCATCTGAATTACAGGTCAGGACTTTCATGAGCTCAGTGCCTCTTGATAAAAACATTTCCCTGCACATAGAAAACTTATGTTAATGAGAACTAGGCCTCAAGTTCAGCCCAGCCCTAAATTTTCCCACAAAAACCCACTCCACCCAGTCTTGTGAGTCAGCTGGAAAGCCAGTCTCTGCTGGAGGAGCTCTGTCTGTGTGAAAAATGCACTAGTGGCTTGGCCTGATAGGATGGGTATATTGCCGTGACCTCCTTTCCTATGACAGCAGAGTATTTTGTACAGACAGAACCAAAGATGCTGGCTCAGTTTGGGGACTTCTGCTGAGATCTTGGGCATAATCTTTGCCCTTCCATAGAGTAGTTTGTGTGCCTCACAGCCAAGGAGGTCTGACTGGAGTTAGAAGGCACACCCATGTGCCCTAAGGCCTTAACTGCTCATGTTACTTTTCAGTCAAAGGGGTTTTGTGTTACGTCTTTAATTCACAGCAACAATATATAAAAGAGAATTTATGGGGGGTATTTAAACAAGTTAGGGCAAGATAATTTCTAGAGGTAAGGCTGGGGTTTGGAGTCAGACTCGCTACACATTCTTCGTTGAACAAATGTGTATATTTGGGGAGAGAGGAGGCAGTTCTGTCTCTTTTTGAGTTGGGAGAGAAGCAAATGATAGGTGTCTGTTTTCAAAATACCAATTAATTGGCATTTTGTAGAAGTCTGAGTCTCACAGAAATCTAAAGTGGCCTTTTTCGTCTGTGACACTTTAAAAGTTCTGTAACATCTTCAGTGTAACTTAAGTGCTAAGCGTTTCAAGATAAGACCAGTATATGGAAGAATATGTTGAAGCCTGTGCATTTGAACTAGTACTTAACAATAAGGAGAGTCCTGTAAAACATGAACACATAAAATCCACTTTCACTAACAACATGGGAGCTGAATAAAGGATGTTGCCTATTAGTGCATCTCATGTATCAGTTAATCTATGGCAGAGATAGACTTTCCAATATTTACAGCACAGGCTGTGACAGAATAAATTTAATTAGGAACCATTCCCCCAAGTGATCCTTGTTAGCAACTTCAAGGCATAAGGGGAGAATGGCTATGAACTTCCTTGCCCAAGGCAAGGATCAGGCTTGCTTCGTGCTACATGGTGGACCTTGTTCTGCCAGACTACTGAAGAGGTTGCAAGCCCTTTCATGCAAGGGTTTCCATGCAATGCCTCCTAGTCTACCTCCTTGTGTGTTCTGGAAATCCATTTCCTCCTGGCATGGAGGATTTATTTTTTCTAATCACTTGGAGGAAATATACACCATTTAATCTTATCACAATGTGTTCTGGAGAGGGCTATTTTTTTAATTTTTAAAAAAGTAATCAGTGTTCCCTTTGCAGCACAGGTGGCCACTGAAAACAATGGAGAATTTTCCCAGCTGTAGTTCCCAGTGTCCCTAGTAATACATGCAACAAAGTGTTGCCTTGCATATATGGATCTCAGGTAGAAGGGATGAGGTAAGAGTCTGCTCAGTATCTTGAAAATCTGCTCTGACTCACAGCAGCTCACAGGCTACAATATGCTTCTGCATAAGGCTGCTGCTTATATGTGGAAGCAAAAGAACAGTGAAAACATCCCACAGCTTTGGGTTCCTTCTGACATGTCATTTGTTATGCAACATAGTTATTTAGCACATGCTCTGTATGGTTTCTTCCACCCACCCCAAATGAAGTTCAAGGCACCTGGAAAACTAAAACCCTCAGTTTTCTTCCCCCTGTTTGCAATATTATACCAGACTTGTACCAGCTGAAGATGTGTGTGAATTCCAACGTTTCCACAGTCTTCCTCCCCTGCCCCCCTCCCTTAAGCTTTCTAGCTGTGTGGGAAACCCTCGGAGAGCCCAGGCGATTCTGCATTGCACCTAGGGGCCCTGTCACGCCATTGCCTGTGCAAGACACTCCCCCTGTGAAAAGACAGAAGGGTCTTTGATAACGCTCCAAGCACATCTCCAGCAGAACAAAGGCAGCATAGCTAATGGCTCCCACTCACACAGTGTGACTCTCTGCCAGGAATCTGAACTCCCTCCACCCCCTAAAGGCACAGGCTGAAGGACAGAGAGGGAGGAGGAGGAGGGGAGGAAAACGCATCTAAGCCAGGATATGGGGGCTGCAGAGCAAAGGAGGCCTGGCACACCAAATGCAGTGCAGTTAGGTCGATTTCCTGTGCATCAGCTACCCCTGGAGACAGGATACCAAAGCGGATGGCCTGTTCCGCCTTACCGTGAGCTGGGCTGTATCCGGCACCTGCTAAAGTTCCTGTGTTCTCACGGGGAGAGGGGAGGGGAGGGGAGGGCGCCAGAGGGACAGTGTTTGCACCTTCATTCTGATGAGGTCCTTGGCTGGGTGACCGCAGCTTCTTTCTCTGCCAGTTATTTACTGCTACATGACAAAATATTTCAGTTCGTACGGAAATTCAGCTTTCTCTCTTCTGGTTTCACAAAATTTTGCTTTGTCTCATTTAGTGAGAGGCAGGAAGAGAAATAGTTTCCAGCTCTGCTGCATTCAGAATACACTGCTACCTATCACAGGGCAAAATACTAGAGCAGGCATGCCCAACAGGTAGATCGTGATCTACTGGTAGATCACTGGACATCTGTGGTAGATCACTGGTAGATCACTGGGTCCCCACAAAGCTCAGCAACTTTGGCTCCCCTAAAAAAAGCTCTACATCTTTGCCCTGAAGCCCCCAAAACATGGCTTTCCTTCCTAAAAAAAGCTCAACAACCTCGACCTGAACCCTCCAAAAGGGGGTAGATCACTGCCAGTTTTTCAACTCTGTGAGTAGATCGCAGTCTCTTGGAAGTTGGCCACCCCTGTACTAGAGCATCAAGGAGGATTATAGTAACTCATTCAGAGGAGATGTTTGCATTCCCATTCTCCCAAACTGTAAGCGCTGCTATCTGCATACCCTTTTAAAGTGATACTGCCCAAGATCCTCGGGTTATATTTGTGGGATGTATAACACTGGTGCAGTCAATCACAACATTCCTAGAGTGTACACAAGGGGCCTTGGTCCTCCAGCTAGTTTCCTGTGCCTGGAGGAGGATCACTTCCTTTGTGTGACCAGAGGTGGGAGTGGCCTTACCTGAAAGTGCACAGGTCTGTGCCATTCTCCTCTCTCTTCCTACCAGGACTCTGAGGATGCAACATCTCAGGAGATGCTCTCTTGGCTTCCAGCCAAGAGAGGCCCACATGGAGCCTTTCTCCCTTAAGGAGAATCTCCACATGTACATACATTTAATCTAAGCTAGCCTGCCTTCTGAGACTTATATATTCTTGGATGTTTGTGAGTAAAACCTTTATACTTTTATAAGCTTATGTGTCGTGTATTTTCTTTTAAGAGGGAACCAGGGGAAATATGTGCCAGGATCTGCCTTATTCTAGAAGTTCATAGGAACTTAAACGCCACGCTTTGCTGCGCTTTATTGGGGATGAGAAACTCTGCTAGTTTGGAGCTTGTTAGCACAAGCTGGGATAGGAAATATTAAACAATATTCCCTCATCCACATTCCTCTCATCTCCCACAAAGGGTTATGGGCCCAGAACTGCGTATTTTGTGTATTTTTAAAGGATTGCTTTGGATTGTGATTTTTGGCAGAGTAGAATTTTTCTGTTTGTACTTCCTGGTAAGCACATGGTCTTTTGTTCTCCATTGTGCTGTGAAAGGGGGATTAGCGACCCCTCCCCTCCCTCAGAGCTCACAGACCTCAGAGGCAGTGAAGATTAGTTTGCATTTTGAGATTTTTAAGTTTTGATTTTTGAATTTTAACCATTTTTGGGAATTTTTGAAATTTTGGAAATTTTGGAAATTTTTGAGGATTAAGATGGCAAGCTCAGGTTTTGATAGTGAAGCAAGATCAAGCTTTATGCTGCTGAATGATCGTAACTTTGTGCAATGGAAGCAGCGCCTTTTAGTGCATCTTGGTGCAAAACAAGTGCTTAAAGCGGTGAAAGATCCCAAACCTGATTTTGCTGATTTAACCAAGAAAGCAGATTGGGAAAGGCAAGATGCAGAAGCTAAACACATAATTTTGAGCAGTTTGAAAGATGAGCATTTATCTCTGATTGACTATGAAAGTGATGCATCTCAGATTCTAAAAGATATTGAGAGGGTTTATGCACAATCATCAGAGAACTCTTATAGACATTTATTGGATAAACTGCTGAAGTTAAAGATGAATTCTAGAGAACAATTTACAGGGCATTTTAAGGACTTTAATGAAATTGTTCAAAGGATTGCCCTAACTCCCAGAGCTTTTGATGATGCAACCAAAGTGACTTTTATGCTAGCATCATTGGGACCAGAATTTGCTTCATTTAAGAGTATAATGGATCACACAAGAGATTTGACTTTTAATGAACTAGCAAATCACTTAAGAGAGGAATGCAGAGATTACCTTGATTCTCCACAAAGGAATCCAAGGAAAATGGACACAAGTTATGTTTCTAAACAATTTCCCAAGTCTAAGGAAATGTCCAAAGATATAATATGCCATAACTGCAATTTAAAAGGGCACATTGCAAGGAGTTGCCAGAAGCCCAAGAATAAGTCCCGCCCCTTTCAACCAAAAGGTGAAAAGAAGGGGGGTCACGAGCGTACATTTCTACTGCAAGAAAAGAGTTTAAATGTGCAAAGAAATGAAAGGAAAAGTGACCAATTTATTTTAGATTCGGGAGCTACAAGCCATTTTGCGCATAAAAGAGAATATTTCAGAGAAATTAATGATAGTGAATGGACTGAAATCCAGATTGCTGATGGAAATGTTCTAAAATCACAAGGTGCAGGTTCAATGCGTTTGAAATTCAAGGTGAACAATGAATCTCTTGAAACAACTGTGCCTAATGTTCAATATGTCCCAGAATTGAATTGTAACTTGCTTAGTGTGTCTGCTTTAGACAAGAAAGGTTTCAAGGTTACATTTGCCAATGGAGAATGCAATGTAACGAAAAATGATGAGGTTTATGCTCAAGGGAAACTAATCAATGGTGTTTATGAGATTAACGTTTCAGAAAACCAATCAGCACAAGTCGCCCAATCCAAGCAGAAGCATGAAGCAGATCTGGAGCTCTGGCATCGAAGACTGGGTCACCGGGATATCAGAGTCATCCAGGAACTGCAGAATGGAGATCTTGTGAGAGGTCTACAGGTAAACAAAAGTAACACACCCACACCAAAGTGTATAACTTGTGTAAGTGAAAAAGGAGTCAAACCTTCTTTCCCACGTTGTGCAGAAAAGAGAAGCACAAAAGTTCTGGACATTGTGTACACTGATTTAGCTGGACCTATGAATATACCTTCCTTAGGAGGAAATAAGTATATTTTGATATTTTTGGATGATTATTCAAGGTTTTGTGTGGGATACCTTCTCAAAGAGAAGAGTGAAACAGTGGAATTGTTCAAGCAATACGTAAGCATGGTCAAGAACAAATTCCATCGAGCACCCACCACCCTAATGTCCGATAATGGTGGGGAGTTTTGCTCACATGAAATGGAAGCCTTCATGGCTCAGGAAGGCATAGCACATGTGACCACAGTAAGCTACACACCTCAACAAAACTCTATTGCTGAGAGGAAATTTAGGTCCATCCTAGAGATGACAAGGTGTATGCTAAAAGGATCCAACTTGTCGAAGAAACTTTGGGGTGAGGCAGCAAATACTGCGATTTATATACAGAATAGGCTGCCAACAAAAGGCACAGAGCGCACGCCATTTGAACTTTGGCATGGAAGAGTCCCAAATTTGTCACACATACGTGTATTTGGAAGTTTGTGCTATTACCACGTGCCCAAGGAGCACAGACACAAACTTGACTCCAGAGCAAAGCCTGGTATCCTAGTTGGATACGCTTCTGGAGGAAAAGGCTACAGAGTTGTGGACTTACAAACAGGGAAAACAAGTTCACATCACGTGATTCATTTTGAGGAGTATGAAAAGGCTGACACAAGGAACACAGCAATTGACTGTTCCAATGAGCCACCAACAGAGGAGTTTGTAAGTTTTCCTTTTGAAGCCATACCAGAAACTAATCCACCTCCTAGTATTGTACCTCCTAGTGTTGTAGCACCCCCTACAGATGACACCCCAGAAGACGCGGAGGACCAGATGTCAGAAGGCTCCAGAGACGAAGAGGACCCGTATGCAGGGATGCCGCCATTGGAAGGAGATGAGGAAGCTGATGCGGTTCAACAAGAGCCAGAGGTCAGACGTTCCTCCAGGTCCAACAAAGGCGTTCCACCACTACGACTGTCCTACTTTGCAGGGCCGGCGCCACCACAGGAACCTTCCACGTGGGAACAGGTTCAACGGTTGCCAGCTGCTGAGGCCAGTCTCTGGAAGCAAGCCGCGCAGGAAGAGATGGATGCACTGCATCGCAACAAGACCTGGACCCTGACAGAGCTACCTCCTGGTAAGAAGGCAATTGGGTCCAAGTGGGTGTTCAAGCTTAAGAAGGGGTCAGAAGGGGAGGTGCAACGCTACAAAGCTAGGCTTGTAGCACAAGGATTTTCACAACAGTATGGCGAAGACTATGATCAAGTATTTGCGCCTACAGTGCGATACAGCAGTGTTAGATTACTTCTAAGTATTGCAGCATCTAAAGGCCTATCAGTCCGTCATGTCGACATAGCAACAGCTTTTCTTCATGGGACGATTTCTGAACAGATTTATATGAAGCAGCCCAAAGGCTTTATCAAGCAAAATGAGGCACATCTTGTATGTAAACTTCAGAAAGGAATTTACGGTTTGAAACAAGCTGCAAGAGCATGGAACCAGAAATTACATGAAATGCTGGTTCAGCTTGGGTACAAGCAGTCAACAGCTGACAAGTGCCTGTACACTAAGAACAGAAATGGACAATTCTCTTACATTCTGGCTTTTGTCGATGATTTATTAATATCAACGTCCAATGACAGAGACTATGAAGACATAGTCAGACATCTCAACAAAGAGGTGGAAGTAAAGGAATTGGGACTTGTCCAGTATTACTTGGGAATTCAAATTGAGAGAGAAGAGGACGGCTCATTTCTTCTCAGCCAGAAGCAGAAGATAATAGAACTGATAGAAAGCATGCAGATGCAAGGTGCACACCCTGTCGCGACACCCATGGCCACAGATTTTCTAAAGAATCAGCAAGATTCGAAGCTGCTGCCAGACAACAGCGAATACAGGTCAGCAATTGGTAAACTTTTGTATTTGGTTACTACCAGCAGACCTGACATAGCAAGTGCAGTGGGGATCCTAAGCAGAAAAGTGAGTTCTCCCACTGAACATGACTTGGGTGGGGTCAAGAGGGTGGTGTGTTATCTCAAGGGTACAATGAATTGTAAATTAAAATTGCCAGCTGTAAGGGACCCTAAGTTGGTTGGGTACAGTGATGCAGATTGGGCTGGGGATAAGGCGGATTACAAATCCACAAGTGGTTATGTTTTTATGTTTGGAAATGCACCTATCATTTGGGGCAGTTATAAACAGAAATGTGTAGCCTTATCGTCCACAGAGAGTGAATATATTTCAGCTTCGGAAGCATGCAGAGAGATCATCTGGCTGGATCAACTCCTGACAGACTTTGGTTTGCCGAGAAAAGGACCTGTCAGCTTGATGGAGGACAATCAAGGCTGCCTGCAACTAGCGCAAACCGAAAAGTTCCTTGCACGTTCAAAACACATTGGGGTCAGGTATCACTTCATTCGCCAGATGATCCAAGATGGACTAGTAGAAATGTCCTACTGTAATACTCAGGAGATGACTGCGGACATTCTCACGAAACCCTTGCCACGAGAGAGTTTCCAGAACCTGCGTGTCAAGCTGGGACTCTGGGTGGTTGAATAAAGTTGTTTTATGTTTGTTAAATGTTGTTCAGACTGAGAAGGGGTTTGTGGGATGTATAACACTGGTGCAGTCAATCACAACATTCCTAGAGTGTACACAAGGGGCCTTGGTCCTCCAGCTAGTTTCCTGTGCCTGGAGGAGGATCACTTCCTTTGTGTGACCAGAGGTGGGAGTGGCCTTACCTGAAAGTGCACAGGTCTGTGCCATTCTCCTCTCTCTTCCTACCAGGACTCTGAGGATGCAACATCTCAGGAGATGCTCTCTTGGCTTCCAGCCAAGAGAGGCCCACATGGAGCCTTTCTCCCTTAAGGAGAATCTCCACATGTACATACATTTAATCTAAGCTAGCCTGCCTTCTGAGACTTATATATTCTTGGATGTTTGTGAGTAAAACCTTTATACTTTTATAAGCTTATGTGTCGTGTATTTTCTTTTAAGAGGGAACCAGGGGAAATATGTGCCAGGATCTGCCTTATTCTAGAAGTTCATAGGAACTTAAACGCCACGCTTTGCTGCGCTTTATTGGGGATGAGAAACTCTGCTAGTTTGGAGCTTGTTAGCACAAGCTGGGATAGGAAATATTAAACAATATTCCCTCATCCACATTCCTCTCATCTCCCACAATATTCCTGGCTTGTTCAAGCCAAGAAAGTGGCTTGTTCAGGTTACAAAGCTGGTGATTAAGACCAGCTTCCAGGCCCCTGGCAGCAACTACTCACCCACACTTTCTGTGGCTGCAGACAGAAACCAGGAGTTATTCCTTAATTGCCTTCACACACATCCACCTGCTTGTACTGTGAGATCTGCTTCAGAGGCTCTATTTCTGCCACCCCTTGTGGGAGCAATTAGGCTGGTGACCACGAGGGACAGGGCCTTCTTGGCCGTGGCCCCATGATAAGCCAGGTCCCATCACTGCAAGCCTTTATGTTTCCACATGTCTAAGAAGGAGTCTAATTGGGCTATTGTAACATGGTTGTGATTTTATTTTGATTTTGTGATTTTTACTGGGTTGAGTGTCACAATGTTGTTGCCAGTTACTGTTTCTAATGTTGTTGTTGTTGTTGTTGTTGTTGTTGTTGTTGTATAGTTTACATTTATTAAGAATTACATGCTGTTGACCTAATGTTGGAAGCTGCCACGGGAGAGTTCTATGCTAAAATGGTGGTTTGTAAGCTTTTTAAATAAATAACTCCCTCCTCCCCAACTACTCTGATCAATGGATCCCTGTCAAAACAAGCTCTCCGTTCCAGTTCATTACTCCTGCCTGCCAATATTTTCAATTACTTCCTTCTGCCCAGAACCCCATCTCCCATCTATCCTTAGCTACAGCTCAGTCCTTGCTCTTTGTGATACACCAGCCAATCTGAATTGAAGGTTAAGTCTGAAAAGCATACAGCCCTCCGGAGTTGCTCAAGGTTTTCATTCAGTGTTGTTTTCCTCTGCCCAGCTTCCCTTGACCTGAGTGAGTGCACCCTTGCTATGCTTCTCATAATCTGCCACATTGCTGCGGCAGTCTGGGATCCCACAATTACTACACTCTTCAGCATGTGGAATTACTATGGGATATTATCCTGGGCAGGGAAGCAGCCAGACAACCTCATTAAATTGCTCCAACCCGGGCAATTATGGGCCACACCTCGGAATAATTAGCACCCCTGGGAAACTGCTTTGTAGGCAGGCTGCATAAGCAAACAGCTAGAGCAGGTTATGCTACAAGCTTGGACTCTTTGAACGTTTACCATGTGCCCTTGGAGCTGGGTGAGAGAACCAGCCCTTATCGGAACAGAAACCTGGAGTTCCGTCTGCCAACCGTTTTCTAAATTGAAAAACAGGAATTATGTCTCCAGTGCTCAGGGGTGTACCTGGGGGTTGGCGAAACTGTCCCCTGGAGTAGGGGCAAAAATCACCCATCAGACCATATATGTGTGTCACAACGAGATCAAACAAGGGAGAAGCTTCCCATCCTCCCTGCACTGTGGCACAAAGGCATGCAGACTTCTTTGCCCTTCCTCCTAACTTTGCCTTCACTCTGGATGTTTTGAGTACTGTACTTAGGTCATGTAAAATGTAGTAATTTCCAATGTGGCTATTGTAGTACAGTGATTTTTTTCCCTGGAGGTGGCCTTTGCTCCAATATGGCTCCTTGCCAAGGGGACAAGGGATCCTAGGTATGCCCCTGCCAGCACTGAAGGGAAGCCCACATAGTTAGATAGGGAAATGAGGCACATAATTCTTCTGGTTCTGCTTTTCAGAATAGAACAGGATAGTCAGTTCTATCAATCAGGCAAATTGGGATCCCAACCCTGAACAGCTTGTCATTTTATCCCACGGTGAAAGAAGTGGGGAGAGGGATGCGTTTCACGGGGAGACAAGACTTGCGGGCAAGAAATAGAAGTAGCAGGCCATGAAGGTCCTGTTATAAAACACCTATAAATATCTATAAAGATATTTCAGTCTTTGACAAGCTATGAACATGCTGGCTGGGAGCCACTGAGGTGACTGGAGTTGTGTGGGAGAGAGCTGTATGTACTTTGAAACTATGCAGGGTGGTAAAGAGACTGTAGTTCCTCCTGCCCAGATATGACTCTCTGTTGAGTGTCCTGCAGTTCCCACCGATTGCATCTCTAGAGTGTAGCCAGGGCGGAGAGTGGTGATTGGACTGTGCCTCCTCTTCCACCTTGGGTAATACCTCTGCTGCTGAAAGGCTACCGAGACCATCTCTCTTCCTGCAGCTCCACCTTCTCCTTCCCACACTGGCTGCACATGCAAAAGTGCTCGCGGCGCAAGCTTAGGGAGGTGGCATTGGGAATATGCTGATTGTTCTTTGCCCTCGCCCTAGCAGGGCGGCACTTGCAGAGTTCAGGCCTGGGCACACTGCCAGTTGGGTTCAAACAACAATCTGGCTGGGAAAAGCCTGGACTGAGTGGCTGTAAGGGTGGTGAAACTTTGGAAGTAAAGCGGAACTTCTCAAAGACACATAAAAGACCGAATGCTGTGATCTGTACTTGATTTGCCACTGCTCAGTCTTCCTCTGGGCATTTCCAAAGTTCCATCTCCTTCCAGTTTTCATTCATCATAATAAGGCCTTGTGGCTTTAGAAGCAGAAAGCCAGCAGGCAGACTTTCCTCCTTTCTCTGGAATGACCCCAAACTTATATTGCTTCTCAGAAATTGCATCCTGTAGACAAGCTCAGTTTCACAACTGGCCACCAGCTGCTACTTTTATCCCAAAAGTTCATACAAAGCAGCTTCTTCTCCTTCCAAAGCACAAGACTTAGGGAGTTTTACATTCAGGACGAGGGGATGGGAGTCCTCAAACACCTGCAGCACAAGTGAAAAGCCTTTTCGCCGTAAGTGAGCAAACAAATTTATGGCTTGCACTTGTGTCAGTGACGTATTGGACATGTGTTTGTGTGTGTATTGGAAAGACTAACATGGCTTTTTTTTAAAAAAAGAGAAAATTGTATGCATATGTTAAGTGGTAATTAATGTGCCTTAATATATGTATTTGTGTGTAGTGCAGAAGTGTCCACTAATGACCACTTGGCCAAATTTCTTTCCCATTGCCTGACCACTCAGATGCAAAGCAAGAGATAAAAGAGGACCATGATGAGTTGCAGCTGTGTCACAAGCTTCACTGACAGGCCACTTTAGGGGATGGAGGTTGGGGTCTGGGCCTGCCAATCCTATTCCGTTCTGAAGTGGCCATCTAACAAAATCTAGTTGCTGACCAGAGGTATAGGGAGAAAGAGTACATGCGCACTTATGCTAATAGTGTGTCTGAGGAGCAAATTGTTGCACGCCACCCCAGTCTCTGAGTGGTGCAAGATTCTAGGTTACCCAGGGCTTGGTTTCCTTTGGAATGCGGGACAGCAGAGATTGTGGTGTCTTTATGATGTGTGGTTTATTCACACATATATACAACCTGAGCCTACGATGGAGGGGTTCACAGCATTAACACCCCAAGAGGGTCTTGCTTCTCTCATCTCCACAACCTTAGATTCCAGCAGAAATCAGGCATAGCTCTGTCTCCCAGCTGCTCAGCCAGGCAACTTCTAGCTCACATAACTCAAAACCTAACTCTGGCTTTGTCTTTGTAACTATAGTGGTACCTCTAGTTACAAACGTAATTCGTTCCGGAGGTCCGTTCTTAACCTGAAACTGTTCTTAACTAGAGGCGTGCTTTCGCTAATGGGGCCTCTTGCTGCCACTGTGCCGCCGGCACACGATTTCCGTTCTCATCCTGGGGCAAAGTTCTTAACTTGAGGTAACTCTTCCAGGTTAGCAGAGTTTGTAACCAGAAGCGTTTGTAACCTGAGGCGTTTGTAACTTGAGGTACCATTGGAGCAGCAAGTTGAGGGAAGGGAATCCACCCATGTGACTTCTAGCACAGAGTCACTTGGCCCATACCAAGAAGTTAATTACCTTACTGGGAAGCTAACTTGGCTATTCCAGAAATGGAATCTGTACTGGATCCAGCAATTAGAAGTGGGGTCAGGCCAGAGGCAGATTTAGGGGGGCATTGGGCGCAGAACCTTGGGGGCACCGTTGAGGATGCAGCAACTATGATTTAGAGTGAAGCACAAGAGGCAGAGGGGTGCCCCAATTTTTGACGCCGCCCAGGGTGCCGCTGAAATATGAGAACCCAAAGTCTGCCACTGGTCAGGCATATACCCCCCCCTGAACTCATAACACTATGTAATGCAAGTATAGTTAGGGTCTTTGTATGAAATAATGGATTTGAGGAATAATAATAATAATAATTTTATTATTTACTAGTAAATTAAGCCCGTTACAATAACGGGCGCTAGTAATTATATGGGGGGAGTGGCAGCCACCCTCCTTTTGCTTTTGAACCCCTCCAAAAAGAAATGCAGCATGTTAGGGAGAACGATTGTAACCCAGCCCACTCCCTGCTGTGCTAGTTTTCTACCTGCAGGATAAAAAAAAACAAAAACACGGGAGCATTGAAAAACGCGATTCCACCCCCCCACCCCCCACGATCCTGCGGGAAAACGCAGCCGGGGGCGACAGGGAAGCCTCCCGCCCAACGCCCCGCAGGCTCGCCGGCAAAGGGCCGAGAGAGCGGCGAAACGCAGCCGGGGGCGACGGGGAAGCCTCCCGCCCAACGCCCCGCAGGCTCGCCGGCAAAGGGCCGAGAGGGCGGCGCGGCGAGGGTGGGGGGCCGGCAGGCGGGCGGGCAGGCAAGCAAGGGCACAGCGGGCTGGCCGGTGGCGGAAGGGGTCGGGCGAGGCGGAGTGGGTTTCCACGGCGGAAGGAGAGGCGGCTGCCTTCAGCGACGGAGGACCCGCCAGGAGTGGGCGCGGTAGCAGCGATCGGTGAAGCCGTTGGCCTGGAGGCCTCGGCCCGCTGCCAGGTGAGCTGGGGCCCATTTGCTTTTGCTTTTCACCTTAGCGCCTCATCCGGCGCTCGGAAAGCCTGCAGGAGCTGCGCCACGGGCAGCAGCACGTAACAGAGCACGGTCCCGATCATGCCGGCCGCGCCTCCCCTCCAAGCTGTGGGCCACGCGCGAGGCCGAGTCCGCCTCAGCGAGGCTCGAGCGGGCTGATTGGGAGAGGCGCACGTACAGGAATGAGCCGTTGGGCGTCGCGGCGGCCCTCGGGCCCTCCGTGCTTTGGGAAGGCTGGCGGGCCTGGAGGAGCTTCCCAAAGGGAGCAGGGGGCTGATGCTCAAGGACTGACGCGAGAGGCTCCGGGAGCACGCGGCGCCGTCTCCGCCGCCCGCTTTACAGAGGCTGTGAGGGGGGACGGAGCACCTGTACAGATCCCGCTGCTGGATCTCCCCGGTGCCTGCGGCTAAATGCGGAGCTGTTCCAATGCCGGTTGCCGAGGCTGCCGGCGGGGCCGTGGCACAGCAAGCAGAGCAGCGGGAGGAGAAGCAGGAGCGGCGGGGCTGGCGGTGCACACGCTTCCCTCGCACTGCTGCCTGCTGTTTGAAGAGAGCCGCGGAGGCTCGCGCTGCTGCTAACTTTTTGTTATGAGCTTAGTAAAGGCGGCGGCGGGAGCAGCGCTTCGCGCTGCTTCCCCCGCGCTTGGCTAAGCAGTAATGGCAGCGGCGGGAGCCTCCAGTAAAGGCGGCGGCGGAAGTGGTCTCTGCTGTCCAATCCCTGCTTCCCTCTGTGTGACATGCGCAGTAGCGCACTTCCGTGACACACAGAAAGTGGACGCAGGGACATAGCAAGATTATTATAGAGGATACCCTGTCCATCTGGCTGGGTTTCCCCAGCCACTCTGGGAAGCTTACAACATATCTAAAAACATAATAGAAACATCAATCCTTAAAAAAAAAGTCCCTCAACAGGGCTGCCTGCAGATGTCTTCTAAAATGTAAGTTTAGGTATCTGTTGTACTAAGTATGTAAATAGAAACAGTGTTTTGTAGTTTAGTGTAAATCAGTAATGCTGGCACTGCCCATTCTGGTGGCGGCAGACATGAAGAGGAAGCAGCGCTGATAGGGTGAGGCTGCCTTCCTTCCTTCCTTCCCTCCCAAGAGCAGTAGCTCCCCACCCCTGCCTCCAAGAGCCACTTCCCTTTTTCTTCCTGTGCAGCCAGCATCGCCCATCCCTGGCGCTTGCCCTCTGCTGTCTGTTAGGAAGTCAGGGGTACAGGCAGGGAGGTGTCATCCAAACAAATGGGTGCCTCTTGCTCATAGCACTTTTTCTCTGTTCCTTAACTACAATACAGCTGCTGTGAATGGTCACTATGCTGATCTTGCCTATATTCAAGTTTTTTTTACACATAATTGTCACGGTCTTCTTGTTTTAACTACAGGACAGAATATAGGATGCAGTCTTATATCAAGTCCATGTAGGTCTACATCAGAACTTTCCAAACTTTTCATGTTAGTCTGGTGACTGGGAGCGGCCGCCGAGACCACATAACACCGGTCTTGTTCCCAGTACATTTCCGAGCACAATTCAAAGTGTTGGTGCTAACCTTTAAAGCCCTAAATGGCTTCGGTCCAGTATACCTGAAGGAGCGTCTCCAACCCCATCGTTCAGCCCAAACACTGAGGTCCAGTGCCAAGGGCCTTCTGGCGGTTCCCTCACTATGAGAAGCCAAGTTACAGGGAACCAGGCAGAGGGCCTTCTCGGTAGTGGCACCCACCCTGTGGAACGCCCTCCATTAAGATGTCAAACAGAACAACTACCAGACCTTTAGAAGACATCTGAAGGCAGCCCTGTTTAGGGAGGGTTTTAATGTTTAATAGATTATTGTATTTTAATGTTCTGTTGGAAGCCGCCCAGAGTGGCTGGGGAAACCCAGCCAGATGGGCGGGGTATAAATAATAAATTATTATTATTATTATTATTATTATTATTATTATTATTATTATTATTATTTTGTTGACACACTTTTTAGACATGCATTATTTTGCAATGCATTAATTCAATTTTACTAGCAAAGCGGAGGTTAAACAAACCCCTTTGTAGCCCAAGGAGGAGCGTGGGGAATGTTCCTGTGACATACCTACACACTGCGCCCGACACACTAATGTGTCACAACACAGTTTGGAAAACTCTGGTCTGCACACATGGACTGGCAGTGTCTCTTCATGGATTAAACACAATAATTTTTAATAGCCCTACCTGGAGTAAATCTGGGACCGTTTGCATACAAAGCACACACTCATTCAGACACTAATATCGCAACTGGGCGCTGGTTGTCTACCCTTGCTACACCCAAACATGCACTCCACCAAAGTTTCCTGGTGGTTAGCTCAGTTCCAGAGTGCTGTAGGAGAGGACACTAAGTTTATTGCATGCAGGGCAAAGGTCTACACACACGTAAGCTGTTCATCAAACAAGCTTCACTGCTCTGGGAAGATTAAATAAATAGCCCCGTTCTTTTGAAAAACAACTCGGGAGTATTCTTCAGTAGTTCCATGAACTGGATACTCTCCCTTCGTTTTGGGAAATACAACCAGGTTTATTTGAACCAAGGCTGAGCACTGGAACATGTGGGCTCGGCTCTCTTAAATCTGGTTTTTACTGTCAGGGTTGCAGCCTACGAATGTGTGAAAAAACCCACAATGTGAAGAAGGAGCCTCCTTCACTAGGAAGCAACCAAAGCCCAGCCATATGGAGCTAAGGAGCCAAGCTTCCAAGTCAGGCATCAGACGTCCTGGGGGTGCCTTAAATGCCACCATCAGGGCCCCGTTTAAACATGACGCCAGGCAGGCAAGGATCTATCTCGCACACGCGGAGCCTCCTTCAAAGGCAGCTGCAGCGCAATGTTTGCACGCCATAGCAACGCCTTCGTGGCCTGCGGCTCTGCTGCGTCCCGGCAGCGCCCACGCAGGCGCGTGCAAATTTTACTAGCGGGCCCGGCGTCACGTGTGAACAGGGGCCTTGATCCAGGTGTTTGGCTTCCCGCCCTTGCAGGGAAGTCTTGGGAGCGCGGGAAATGTAGGTCAGGGCGGAGGGATACGCTGCCTCTGGCCGGCCTCCCTAAGCCTCCTGGGTGGCGTGTGCGATTAAGAGGACAAGCTGGAGCCTGCGCCTGCCCCCTCCGGCTGCATTCCGCACCGGCTACGCGGCCTCCGCTCCGCCCCCGGCTCCTACCCGGCCAGCGCGGAAGCGGGGAATTTCCTGGCACCACTTGCGGAACAGGAAGGCGGAAATGAAAGCAGCGCCGAGCCAAAATAGATCGGGGAGGGGAAGGGAGCGGCGGTGGCGGGGTGTGGGGTTGCCACTCTCTTAAAGGCGCACGAGTCGCGATGGGATGAAAGGGTTTCCAATGTACTGTACTATATTCAAAACAAAGCCGGTGGGCGGGCGTTCGCGAATCCACACGATCCTTTCCCGCCCGCTTCCCCAAACACACTCGTCTTTCTGGTCTAAAGAGGTTCTGCCCCAGGTCAACGCGATTATACCGCCGACGCCGTGCGAAGGAAGGAAAACGCCGGCTCGCACCCTCTTGCTTCCGAGTAAGCTTGCTTGCCAGCCCCCCAGCCCCGTACCACGCTAGAATTTCCTCCAACGCTTCGAAGATAGCATGGAGTAGGGAGATTGGCTATATCCCCGCCACGGTGAGGGCAATTTAGTTGGCTAATCTGAAGTCGCCGCCTTTTGTTGCTGCGTGTACCACTCCTGCTTTTATGCTCTAAAACCGCAGAGCGACACTGTGTAAGGAACGGAAGCAGGCGACGCTTTATCTGCCATGCTAGAGAAAGCTTCGCTTGCTTAATTTTTGCCTGGCACGGTTCGGTGATATTAGCAAAGCCAGTTAAAATACGTGACCAACCACAACTTTTTATCAATTTAAAGTGATCGCAAGGGCATCTGTCCTGAGATACTTACCCGAGGGCCTTTCCATCCTTTGTGCAGCGGCACAAATATAAACTAAGCAAACCCTTTCCCGTTTCCCATGACTGACAGCCCCTTCAAATTCTCCTGTGATCCCAGCTCCCTACAACAGGCCCTCCCAGTCTGGATTCCCTCCCAGTCTGGGATGCAGCCCCTCTTGCTTGGTATTCCAGCTCTACCACTCCCCTAGACCAGTCAAGCGTCCCCCCTCCTCACAAAGATATGCAGGAGGATTTGTCTGGAAGGCAGAAAGCCTAGAAAAAAATGGGGAGGGGAGAGAGAGAGAGCCTGAATCAACAGCTGCATCCCATTCCCTGGCACTTAGCCAAAGAGCCTTAAAGCAAATGAGAAGAATAATGCTGCAGTCTTTCCCTTGCTGTTTGATTGTTCTTGTTTTATGTAAAAGGTAATACTAGACTTAATAGTACAAAATCATTCACTTCATTAACTGCTGCCACCTCATTCTAAACTCAAGCTCTAGTACTGTACAAATCTGACTAATCACCAACAAAATATGCATTGCATAAAACAATCCTTTGTTATTGTTTTAAATCCTTTGTTGAATCACATTCATTGTATGTGCAAAAATATACATATACAAACAGGTGCAAGCTGCTCAATGCACTTTTTTCAGCTGAAGGGCATAGTAAAACTGCTGCAAATAAATCCAAAGATTCTAACATAAAATCAATGCTGAGCAAGGTTGCTGCCTCGGACACCTTCAGAATACAGGGCTAGATGTGAGAAGTTGTCTGATGAAATGCCTTTACAGCACTCCTGCTCTGACTACAGGCTACAGTGGGAAGCTACCTAGCAGTACAGTACAGAGATATATGCACAAATGAGTTTCCCAAGAGATAATTTCTGTGGTACACTAATTGGCTACAGTACTTGGTTCTAAAAGCAGATGCTTCTTTTAATTGGTCTGTAAAAGTTAAGGATGTTGTTTTTCTGAATAAGAGTATTTCCTTTTTTAACTGGGCAGAAAACCCAAACAGTACAGGAAGTACAGTCAGAGCACACTGTAGATGTTTGGTTGGCTAAGAACTAAACTACAGTTCAAGTGAAATGCATTACGTATTAACACACTAAGCCAAGTTGGCAATGTAGCCAAAGCATCTCTAATAACCATCACTTTATTAATGCAGCAAAATGAGTACTCCCAAGACGTGTGCAAATGGATCTGCATTGTCTGAGAAAATAGTCCTCTCTGTTGAGGGAGTGCACCTCTGCTTTGCAAGAGGCACTCTGAAGAGAGGCAATATCCTTTCACCAAGGAGGAGACATGGGTTGTGGGTTTTGCAGATAGGACATCACTACAGCAGAGATAGACAACCTGGAAAGAAGACAGGAGTTATAATCAGGGCAGGGACATTAATATTACACCAATAATAGCAATGCAAATAGTAATGTCAACAGAATTAATTACAAATGTGACCAAAGAATCTGTGTGTTCAGTGTATTCAAATGAAAAAGTTTATATGGGATGTGTTGCTAAGCTTGCTTGCGAACTGTGTATTTGACTTGAGTTTGAACCTGATTGTGTGGCCTGTGTGTGCATCCCTCAGAGACAATGGAGGATTGGGGAATGAGTCTGGTACAAGGGGAACCTCTTTCTGCTGCAGCCACCAGCTCAATTCCCAAAGAACAAACAGCTACGGTAGTCACAGATAGAGCTGGCTCAGAAAATTAGCACCATAGCCATATTAAAGTGAGCTAGCATGTACCTTAGGATCCTTGGGATCAGGAATGTGGAGCCTGTAGTCCATCAATATCTGGAGGGCTACAACTTTATAAACATCCCTTACTACTAGCCATGCTGGCTGGGACTGATGTGGCTTAGACCCCAACATCTGGAGAGCCACAGCCCCCAGCCCTAGTCTAGCTAGTGAAGCAACACTTCAAGGTTTCTGGGAAGTAAATGACTTAATCAGAAAGAATGGAACTTATTAAGAAAAAAGCACAATAAACATTTATCTATGAATACATTTTTGCAAGGTCTGAATGATTAAGGCTACCCCAAAATGAGGTTGAATAGATTAGGAGGAAAAGGAAGAAGTATTGTTACCAATGATTACTCTGCTGAGACAAGCAGCAAAAGAGAAATTATCAGTGTGGTAGGTTAAATATAGAGAAATTAGCCCAGACTGGATTTGGGGAAGATTAGTTACATCCAAAAGCTCCATTGTGGGTTTCAAGGTGCCAGGCTACTCATTTCCGTTCCAATGGAGGAATCCTCAGGATGGGGCTTGCCTTGAGCTTTATAATCTTTCAGAGCAGTAGTTTCTGGGCAAGAGATGCTGGTTGAAGCTTCCACACAAGTGTTGTACCCTTAAATTTCCATGTGCAACTGCATACTGTTTGTGGCAAAGGGAAAGCAGCTGTGTGCCTCTTGTCTCAAAGTAGACTTGGCAGCAGTAAGAAATTAACACAGGACTCAATGAAAGGCTGAAAGAAGTAAAAGAACCTGACTCACATGAAGCTGCTCATCATCTGTTTGGTATCTTCTGAACTCCGAGAGTTGGCAAAGCTGATAAATGAACAGTAGACAGCAATCCAGGCACACCACTTTAGCTGCAAACAGCACAGAGTAATGTAGTGAAAGCCTTAATGAAGTCTCAAGGATTAAGCAATACTATTTATTCCCTAGTGCAAGTGTAAAACCATGATAAGCACTCTGCCTTGTTTCTTTACTCAATTCATAGGAAACTTCCTTACGGTGAGTCAGACTATTGCTCCATCTAGCTCCGTATTGTCTACAATGATTGACAATGGCTCTCCAGTTTCAGGTAGGGGACACTCCAATCCCTACCTCAAGGATGCCAGGGATGGAACTTGGGAGCAAAGTAGAAGTTCTGTTACTGAGCTTACAACCCTTCCCCTTGAGGAATTGTCTTCAGTTTTAAAGATGGATACATTTTGCTAGGTGAAGCTCATTCAAAGTAAATGGACATGCAAATAATAAAATATATTTGATTTCCAGGGAACTATGAAATTAAAGTCATATTAATGCATTCAGACCTCTCAAATTGTCCAAAACTATGGTAACTACAAAAGAGCCAGCTTTTGTAATTTTGTGTCAGAAAAAGCAATGTTAGTTGTGAATCGGAACTGTGCAACATACAAGAAAGGTCAAGAATAAAAGAGTCGGAATTAGTTCAACGTTTTGTTAGTAAACACAATCAAATGGAAATTTAAGTCATTCACTGGCCATTTTTAAGGTTCAAAGACACAGATATTACCATACAGATCGCAATATATTGTTACAGAGTAAGTGTTTCTGTAGTTTTTTCATTAAATGCTATCATTCCTAAAAGTCTTAATATAATATGTATATACATTGTCATAAGATTTCATTCTTTTCTGGATGAACTATAAGCATCTGTTAATATTAGCATAGATTTGACATACCATATACTTAAATGGATGCTTTAATTTGGAGTTTACGGTTGAATCACATGGTAACTGTTACAATTATTACAACTGTATTATTGTAATACTTATTACAATTATTAACTAACACCATTGTTCAAAGACTTGATATTATTTCAGACTCCTACTACAATTGACAGGTGTTATTACCTCTCTTATCTAGAAGAAAAGTGAAGCACTCTGACTCAGAGATCTTTATAAGTAATTGCAAATTAGACTCCATAGCTAACATGAATTGAAGCATCATGAAATCATTATTTACTCTCAACATTCAACTGATTGATCAGCCTTTGGGGCCCAATAAATGTTCATCATCTGTGCACTATTCTCTTATCTGACTATTGCGAATAATTGTTTAGCAGTTGGGCAGCATTCCTTGGAGAGACTAAAATAGCAGGGAAACGGGAGGTTTAAGCACAGGAATATTATGCAGTTAATCCGACAGAAAGAAGGAAAAGAAGCTGTCTCATTTACTACTAGAATAAGATGCTCAATCCAGGTCTGTTAGGCACATTAAACTAACCTGGGGTTGTTGATTACAGATTACCTTCCAGAGATTATATGATTTTCAAAATTATACAATCCAATAGCAGTGTAATAATTACAAGATAACAAGCAGCTGGTAGAATCTTGTGCTTAATTTGCTCATCTAGTGTTCTGGATGTCCTGAAGTCAAAAGGCCAAGCACTGCAATACTCACCTTCAGCATCAAGCCACACATACTGAAAATCATTCCCAGTAGATTCATGTAGTCTGGTGTGGGGTCTTCCAGGGTAGGGTTGTTCTCTGTGGATGGAGGTTTGTATCTATAAAGTAAAAATCCCATTATGGTGGAAAGAAAACATTTTAAATTATGCTTGAAAATAAAACAGCTTTATCCACAACCATATAAAAATAAGGAGTAAGACATCAATGGGAGTTTCTCTGCTACTAATAAGGTTTTGTGCAGCTTCAAGCCAACATGCCTAGAGTTATTTAGGTGTGGGGAACCTTTAGTCCTCCACATGTTGCTGAAGTACAACTTCTATCAGCTCCAGCAAGCATGGCCAATGGCTAGGGATAAAGGGAATCATATTTAAGTAACATCTGGAGGCCAAATATTCTCTGAACCTGCTCTAGTGTATGTGGAAAAAGAAATGGTGCCAGTCTCCAAAATTGTTCACTCAGAGTTCAAGAAAAACATATCTCCTAAAAGTTACTCAGTCACATCTTTCTGGATTTTCCAAGCATTCATATTACATGAATTTGTTGTGAAAATTATATATTGTACTTCTTCTGTATGATGCAAGAATGAGTGCTTTCTATATACCCATGAAATCATTAGTGACCAGCAACACAAGCTGCTAATACTATTTTGTAAACTTTTAAAAACTTTGTTTTATAAAAAAGGTGTAATTGCCCTGTGTTTCTGGCATGTTCATGTGTCCCTTTTTAAAAAAGTGATGGATATGTGATGGGGAAGGATTTTAGCTAAGTGACAGCACACATGCTTTGCATACTTAGGGTGGAATTCAATGTAGTGGTAAGTAGGTTATATGCATGTACAAAATGAGGTCTGCCCATGCAACAATACTCCCCCCTGCCCCATGCACCCCCTAACGCTGTTCTGGGGGTCCACCCAATCATCCAGTGCATATTTAGGGGGTGGGGCGTGTATATGGTTGGGAAGTCCTGCTGCATAAGCGGACTTTGTTCCGTACACGCAACAACGCTGTTAAATCCTGCCCCAAACGTCTCCAGGTCAATATACAGAGCAAGATGTGCCAAGTGTAAAGTGCCTATGAGCAAGGTCACCCTGCGCACTACAGCAACAGCTCACCACTTTCTTTGTTTCAGGAGCATTTTTTAAAACTCTATGAAAGTCACTGCTGCAATGCTGAAGCAACGACGCTGAAGCTTCCCTGTTTCTGTTTTGAGCACCTATATGCAGTAAGATACATACACACGCAGGACCGGATTGAGGTTTGATGAGGCCCTAAGCTACTGAAGATAATGAGACCCTTTATATGTCCAGCTGTTCTTTGTCAACAACAAATTGTTGCTGTTTTTTGTGTTGAATATATGCTATATGGTAATTTATGGACCTAATAGGTATCTAAAGCCATTTGCACATAACAAAATATGTATTTTATAAAAGTAACTGTTGAACTGAAATACAATTAAGAAGAAGTATATATTTTGGAAATGTACATCGTTTTTTCCCCCTTTAAATTTTTTTGGGGCTCCCAAGAGCGTGGGGCCCTAGGCTATAGCTTGTTAAAGGTAAAGGGACCCCTGACTGTTATCTCGCTTTACTGGCTGAGGGAACCGGTGTACAGCTTCTGGGTCAAGTGGCCAGCATGACTAAGCCGCTTCTGGTGAACCAGAGCAGCGCACGGAAACGCCTTTTACCTTCCCGCTGGAGCGGTTCCTATTTATCTACTTGCACTTTGACATGCTTTCGAACTGCTAGGTGGGCAGGAGCTAGGACAAAGCAACGGGAGGTTGCGGGGATTCGAACCGCCAACCTTCTGATCGGCAAGCCCTAGGCTCTGTGGTTTGGACCACAGCGCCACCCGCTTATACGTAAATCCGGCACTGGATACACACACGCGGGCACACACACATATATTCCCCGTAAGTGTGGACCGGTGGCCACACTATTCTCTTTGAACCAGGACTTGCAGTTGGGGCACATTTTGATCACCATCAGTCAACCACCACTAGCCATCTCTGTCCCTGCGTCTCCCTCTGTTGCAGTTTCCCCCATGAAATTGCCCAGTCCAGTGACTATTAGGAAAGGGCGCCTCTCTCTCTCGCCCTCCGCCTTGCATTGCCATGGCGACCCCATGCCCGTCCCGCGCTACAGCGAGGGGTGACGTCTCAGCGCCCCCTTCCGCAGCACACGTCACTCCCTCGGCTCAATCTTTCCGTGCCAAAGGTCGCCCCGCTCGCGCCCTCTCCGTGGCTTTGCTCTGGCAGCTCATCCGCCCCCCCCCCCGCCGCTGACCTGAGAACGCGATTTGGCCGTCGCGGGTCCATTACGTTGTTACCGGCCATCGTGCACCGCCTCTGGCTAACTCCGAGCAGCACCCCCCCTGCCGCCGCCACACCAACTTCCGCTTCCTTTCAGTGGCGCAAGGGGGACAACTAAGAGTGCAACACCCCGTAGTTCAAGTCTTTTCGTTCCGGTCATCAGTCCCGAAGCCGCAGTACGGGAGACGCTTTAGCGGATTAATCTTCCGTGGGGAGATGCTATCGGTTGTTCGACTGAGGGAAGGAATCGAGAACCTTCCGGGTTTTTTTCCTACCAGGGTGGGGAAATCTACGCTGCGAATGGGCGGAACTAAAGATGAGGTAGCTGTGCACCGAGGGGAGCGCATTGGAGGGCGGCGCTGTGTCACTCATTCAATCTTCCTCCTTCCCATAATAAAATCTGGTTTTCAATTGGCAGTTAAAACTTTTGGGGGAAGCTATAAGGGGTGCTAAGACTTTTTCAGTCATGTTGAGGATCCTTCCGAATGGGAAGTCTGCGCATGTTTGATTCCTGGTTGTGGTTTGAAGGGACATGGCTGAAACGAAGCAGGTTTGGCCCGGAACCACATGTAGAAGAAAGGCGGGATATAAATTTAAGAAAATAAGTAAATCAAGCTATATAGGCAAGGTACTGTAAAGGATAATACAGCATTTCTCAAAAATTACTACCATAGGAGGAGAGTTAGATTGAGAAGAGCACCGGGGAGTAATAGAGAGAGTTCTCTGCAAGTTTAAATAACTGTAGATGTGCTACAGGGTTTGCTATGTAAAGATAACCTTTAACTGGTTTGGAAAGAGAAGGATTTCTAGAGGGCTGATAGAAACCTGTAAAATAAGATAAGCAGGGCTACATGACTTAGGTGATTTGCCTTTGCCAATTTTCCTTTCTGGAGAAAAAATGGTCTTTACCATTGTGAGGAAACTGGTAGCTTGAGTAGCTGTTGCATCTGGGACCTGATTTCTCTTTATGCCTGTGTCGTTTTGTAATAGGGTGGTATTCCAAAAGGAAGAAAAATCCCAGACTCAGGGCAATCCTAACACATCACACCAATCTACTTTGGGGTTGTTGTAGTACTTGAGAATTTGCTGTGAGTGTTGCAGCTGTTGTATCCAGTATAGAAGAATCCCCATACAGCACGCCTGCTTGTCTTCATCATGGCCTTTCCAGAGCCAAAACTGAAGAAGCCTGAATTGCCAAAGAAACTTCTGGGCACACTGGAATGTAAACAGGGAGCTGTCAGGGCAGTGAGGTTCAATGGTGAGTGTATCCTTGCTCCTATAACATGGTGTTGAATTTTTAGAACCAGAGAAACAAAGCAAAGTCTAGTGTGTGATTTACAATTTTTAGAGGTGAAGTTGTGGTAGCCTGTTGCAGTTAAACCAGCAAGAAGTCTTGTGACACCTTAGTTAATGCAAGTGTGGGGATGCTGTGACCACCTGGATGTTACTGGACTACAACTCCCATCATCCCTGATTGTTGGCTGGGGCTGATGGGAGTTGGAATTCAGTAACAGCTAGAGGGTCACAGCTTATCCTCTTTTGCCTTAAAGAACAACAAATTTTATTATGGCATAAGTCTTTGAAAACAACGGTCCGCTTCATCAGATGCATGAAATGCAATCCTCAGTTACCTGGTATATATACATAGAAAAGTGCAAAGGGGGAAAACCCAAAAGTTGGAGCTGAATGGCAATGCAATGCATAAAGTATTAGAGTAGTATTCAACTAAAGGTTTGTGCTAGTGCAAGGATTAACACTAGCACAGTGGCATTTTCCTTTCTACTACACTGTATGCCCTCTGCCATCCCTAAATCCGCTCTGGAGGGTTGGGAGAAACCCAGAGCAGATTTAGAGTGGGGGGTGGGGAGAAGGGAGAGAGAGAATGTTCCATTGCTCAAGAGGAAATCCTTGCACTGATGGAACATTCATTTTAGTGCTATGTTGAATATAATCCTTAGTGATCCACGAGCTAAAGAAAATAATGATTGGGGGAAGGTGTCTATACCGTGGTTATAGGTTTCTTCCTCAGGGAGAAAATTTGTGACTGCAGCAGGAATAGTGGAACCTGTGTAGCACATGCAGAAAATAGGAAAGGCAAATCTGTCAGGAGGAACACTGCTGAAGAGTGTTGCATTGGATACTGTTCAGTGAGTTTTTCCTCCTCCCTGCAGTGGATGGAAATTATTGTCTCACCTGTGGCAGTGACAAATCACTGAAGCTCTGGAACCCCCTCAAAGGCACTCTCCTTAAGACTTACAGCGGCCATGGCTATGAGGTTCTGGATGCAGCAGGGTAAGAACTGGGGAGAGGGAGCCACTCTTTTGGAAAGAGATTTTGTGGTGAAATACCACCAGAAATTTTGAGATGGTATGCCCTTTTAAAATGCGGCTCTTTTCTGGGGGGGGGGTGTTATTGGGTTGTTGTTTTTATTTTGATTATATATATTGTGGTTTTATATTTTGACTTTGTACTGTGAACCACCCTGAGACCTCCAGGTATAGGGTAGTACAGTGGTACCTTAGTTTGCATACGTTTTGGATTATACACACATCAAACCTGAAGTGCGTGTCCCGGTTTGCAACCTTTTTTTGGATTAAAACCCCCTTTTTTTATTACGAACAAATTTTTTTTGGAGGCCCCATTGGCGAAAGCCGCCTTGGGTTACAACATGTTTTGGTTTACAAACGGACCTCTGGAACGAATTATGGTTGTAAACCAAGGTTACCACTGTATATAAAATCAATCAATCAATAAAAAAACACAACTGGCTGGAAAGCAGGTGGGTCACTGGTCAGAACTTTTGTGGTCTATGCCTCGTCTACTTTTCTACTTGAGTTGTGAGCAGGGCAAAGTAGAGTTTTAAAAATTGCTTGGTAAACAAATTAAATCCTCTGTCCTGCCTGTGTTGCATAAATTTAACTTTTAATATTATACAATACAGCAGGAAAACAAATAATTTATAAAATTCATAATCAAAAGAAAAAAATATGGATGAATAAAATTTTTACATTCCAGAAGGAAAGAAAAATCAATTTATCCATGAAGCTATCAGTTGTATATTAAACCAATTTAAATGCATTATCTTAATTTGCAAAACTTGCACCTGCTAGCTGTTGGGAGAAAACCTGTGAATAGCATAGTAATACTGTCCCACTACCCAGCCAGTGATAATAGGATATCCTATTCAGTCCCTGCCCCATACATTTGAACCCATCTTTAATGTCCTAAGGTTTGAAACTTAGCTTTTGAAATCTGACATTCTTAATGCAGTAATTCAGGGAATTGCACATACAGAAAGCAATCAGGATGCTTTCCCCATCATTATCTGTCTCTATCCACCCTGCAGATCATTTGATAACAGCCAGCTTTGTTCATGTGGTGCGGACAAGACAGTAGTATTGTGGGATGTTGCCACAGGTCAAGTGATTCGCAAGTTCCGTGGCCATGCAGGGGTAAGACCTCTTCTGTCCTTATTCCCTTCCAAGAAAATGGAACAGAGTAACTTTCCTGGATCAGACCAATCTAGTCTAGCATCCTTTTCACCACAGTTACCAATCTCAAATCTCACAAGCTGGGTATGAGAGCTTTTGTTTCTCAGTGGCCGGTATTCAAAATCATGCTGCCTCTAATTTTGAAAGACTATATTGTATAGCTGTCATGACTAGTAGCCACTGATAGCTTTATCTTCCATTACTTTGTTCAATTCCCTTTCTAAGCCATTTATGTTGGTTGTCATTGCCACATCTTGTGGCAGCGTAACTATGTGCTGTGTTAAGAAATACTTCCTTTTGACTGTTCTGAATTTTCCACCGGTTTCACTGGATCACCCCAGGTTATAATGCTATATGTCAGGGAGAAAAGGTCTGTGTCCACTTTTTCTGTACCCTGTATAATTTGATATACTGCTATCATGTGTGTGCATCCTACTTACTCACCTTTTTTCCTAAACTAAAAAGCACCAAATACTGCAATATTTCTGCATAGGTGAGTTTCTCCACCCACCTGATCATTTTGCTTGCCCTTTTCTGCACATGATTCAAATATCCAGCTTTATGCACATAAGAAGGTGAATTCTTCTGAGCTTCCACTGGGGGATGATGGTAGAAATGTGTCCTGCCTCACAGTGACTGGATAATGTCTGCAGTTTTGTCTATTTGGCATCTAAAAACCTGTGCGGTAGAAAATACTATTGACATGTTAGATACTACAGTAGGAGGAAGTTTATGAGAAGTGTCAAAATATTGCATGCTGGCTACAAAACTACATTGGATGTTTGGCTTGTGGGGTGGAAATAGTAATGAAGAGGGAGCTCTGTAGAAGTTCAAGGAGTTCAAAGAGTTGAGGTACTTTGTGTAGAAATGTGGCAGGAATGGGAACAGAGAATGTAACCCTTCTATGCTTGAATCTGTTAAACCAGTCGGACGATAGTCATTGCTTATCTCATTCTCTTCTCTCTATCCTCACCTGGCAGAAAGTAAACTGTGTCCAGTTCAATGAAGAGGCAACTGTGATCCTTTCAGGTAAGGAATGCTTTTCTTCTCACTCTGCTTCACTGTTAATCCCAGAGAACTCATTTTAGGCTCTACTCCATATACTTCTTTGCTGTCTTGCAGGTGCCATTGACTCCAGTGTCCGCTGCTGGGATTGCCGGTCACGCAGACCAGATCCCATCCAAATCCTGGATGAGGCCAAGGATGGCATTTCCAGTCTGAAGGTGTCAGACCATGAACTCCTTTCAGGGTAAGAAAAGGAGGGGTGAAGTTAGAGCTGGAGAGGGCAAATTCCCTGCCATGCGAAGTCCATGCTGGACCTTGGGATCTGTTAAGGGCTTCCTGACCCATCCAGGTGTGTTTCACCCCTCTACTCATCTGCAATGGATTGAAGGAAGCAGACTCAGGAAGCCCTATGGCCGCAATCACATTCCAAAATAGTGTATGGCCACTGACATTGTTTTGTTATTTATAATTATTATAAATATAAAACTTTTAAACATTTTCTTCTATGCTGTTCTCATAAAGTTGGTGTTTTGCATTACCAGCATTTGACAATACTTGACTGACCAATTGATCAGATTCTTTTCGGACTAATAAAAAGCCCAATCCCAAAGTCACACAGCTGTGTAGATCCATACTATGTAGTATCCTCTCATTTCTAAACTTTCATCAGAAACGAACAAATATTTTCAGGGTTTGCTCCAAAAGGGAGAAAGTTAGTTTCAAAAGAATACAGGCGTATGGGGAGTGCTGTCCCACAACTTGAGTTCCATAGTTTGAAAACCAGGAATGTTGAAAGGGGACCCTTTGAGAGACCTCAGGGTCGTCCGCCAATGTGCTTGCTGAGTGCCCACCCTCCTGCTGTCAGCTGATTTCCACTGCCCCTTTTTTTATTTCTCAGTTCTGTGGATGGGCGTGTCCGTCGCTATGACCTCCGTGCTGGGGAGCTCTACTCAGATTACATCGGAAGTGAGTGTTGCTTACAGACTTGTTGACAATTTGGTATGACGAGAGACAATTTTCAGGGTGATGGTTCCTGTTGCATTTTCTTTGCCTCCCTCACCTGTATTCCCCTGCCTCTTCTCTTTAGCAGATGCCCCTCAGGTCCAAACCGAAGGGACTCTGCAACATCTTATGTCCGACACTGACTCATTCTAGGCAGTGGGTAGACTTGATCTCTGCGAGTTACTATTCCTTCCTTCCTAATTTGTAGCCCTGAAGAAACCCCCAGGAACAAGTTCTGATGGGGATTGCCCAGAATCTTGCACTTTTTTGTTTCTTGATGTAATCAAACCCAGCACTGCCATATTTTCATTATAGGTCCCATCACTTGCGTGTGTTTCAGCAAAGATGGGCAATGTACCCTGGCTGCTAGCTTGGATTCTACTCTGCGTTTGCTGGACAAGGATACGGGCGAACTGCTAGGAGAGTAAGCAATGCAGTTATTTAGTCCTGTCATTAAAGCTTACCCCACCCTACCCTGTTGTTGACAGACAATAGCAGCTCGAAAGAGTGGCTGTTCTTCAGCATTTGGGTGCAGCCAATCCAGTGTTTAAGTGTATGAGTGCTTAGTCTGCCTTGAACTCTGGTGATGCTGGGCTTTTGTTATCCTCCATCTACCTTGCTAGGGACTAGTAACAACCATAGGTGAACTGATGGGGGAAAGCCTGACTGAGAACAGCATATTCTCCTCTTTCTCATCCCATTTCCCCCCAATGACACCCCTAGATATACAGGCCACAAGAATGTAACCTATAAGATGGACTGCTGCATGAGCGAGAGGGACACTCATGTCGGGAGCTGCTCTGAGGATGGGAAGGTGTACTTCTGGGACCTGGTGGAGGTGAGCAGAATGACCTGGGGAAATGGAGAGGTTTCTTCTTGGGCAGTCATGTGACTTACCAGTGCTTCAGGGGGGAGGGGTTGAATTCCATTTGGTTGGATAAGGCAACATTTAATCTTGGAGAGCAAAGCATGCAGCCTTCTCTCCAAATTGTTGGTGGTCAGCAGAGATTTTAGCTCAGTGCCTTATCTGCAGCGGCCCTGGCTACAAGCTCCCCAGGTGAATGGTGCCTCTGGGGCTGGTCAGGGAGGATCAAGGGGGCAGCTCAGAGACCAGAGGAGGCAGCTGTGGCTGCCCAGAGGACTCCCAATGAGAGGGGATTGGAAAGGAGGCTGAGGGAACACTCCACAAGGAAGGGTGTTTGAAAAAGGGTGAAAAGCTGCCAGCTCGGCAGGCAAGGGGTGACATAACTGGGCTCCTGAGCCCCACAGAGGTGCCGCAGAAAGAATGTAGTTGGTCAAGGGAGCCATGGACTCAAAAAGGTTGAGTTAAAGTGTTACGTAGACCACTATCACTTATCTGAAGTTTATGGGAGGAAGCGCTTTTGATGCAACTGTATTGGTTCGAAGCTAAACGCAAGATTTTAAATCTCTGGTGTAAATAACATTTGCTTCCTCATGACCATTGAGGATCAGGTACAGTTTGCATGCTTTCCACTGCAAGGCATTTCTTCTCTTTCCTCTCTTAAACTTGTGCTGAATGATCAATATGAGAAAGGGACAGTCCAAGAGGTGGTGCTTGAAAAGCAGGTGCAATTCTGAACTCCAGCCCATGTCTAGCTGCCCAAGCGTTAGGAGTATTTGTTATCTCTACCCTTATCTTCATTATTCTTCTCTCTCCTCTTCACAGGGGTCCCTTGCTCTGAGCTTGCCTGTGAGCAACACTGCAGTTCAGTCTCTGTCTTTCCACCCAACTGAGTCTTGCTTGCTCACTGCTGCAGAGGGCCGTGTGCAGTTTTGGAGGGAGGAGTCGTACGTGGCTGAGGAAGGGGAACCAGCCTGATGGTCCCTGTCCTGGCTTGAGTGGAGGACCGTAGCTGCAAGGAGATGGAACACTCAGCCATACCTCTCTTCAGAAGCACAGTACTGTTTCCACTTCCCACTTCGGGAAGGTGGGCAACACTGGACTCCCCTGCTCTTTGGAATCACACTTTGCAACTGATGCTTGTAATACTTAATTACAATCTCTCAGTTCCATACCACTTTCCAGAGGGATGGCCATGTTAGTCTCTCTTCCTCAACCATCAGCAGGTTTCTGTTTTATAAGTAATCTCATCTTTCAACATTAATACCGGTGTATATTGTTCTCCCCCCAAAAAAAGACTGTATTGTTTTACTGAAAACTAAGTAAAATTAAGTTGTTTTTCAGAATGGTCATTTGCCTAAGGCCACTTAGTGGGCTTCATGCCCCTGCAGGTAGGGGATCTAAGCCCGGGTTACTCACATTCAGCCCCAAAACTGAAGTCACTGCTCTACATTGGCTCTCGTGTACTTCAGCATAAATACTGTATACGGAGGCCAGACTGGAATGCAGCAGTCACCAGTCACACAACTGGACAGCTCAGTGCACTGCATCACACCACATCCTGGTAGGAGCCTCCTGGTGCAAGTTTAGCCACATTGTTCAAACCAGCTTTACCGGTCCGGGAAACAAAAATTGCCTGTAGCTGTGTTGATGTCTAATATCAATGAGAAAAACGCAATGCATGCCGGGACACAAGGGAGTAGGCCCAAGTGCCAACCAGAGACATTTTAAAGAGCTTACTACAAACAGCAGGCAGATCCAGTGGTTGGAGCCCTGCTTGCCACACTGTTGCTCTAAGAGTGCTTAGGTGTCTAGGAGTTAGGCAGCATTTCCTTCCACTTTCCTGATAATTTTTGTGTTTCATGTGATCAGCAGCTATTTACTTTCACGAAACTAATGCCCAAACTGCACAACATGTAAGGAGATCACCTAAGAGGTACATGGCGGAGTAGTGACCAGATATTTCTGAAGTCACAGCTCTATTGTTTTATTGTATTTGCTTCCTTGCTTTAATAGGTATTTTATTGCATTGGGGGTTTTTTAAATAGCTATTACCAAGCCAAGTCAGAAATGGAAACAAACTGAAGGCAAGAGCTGCTTCCCATAACAACTGTATTACAATTACTACTTGCATTCTGAAAACTAGATGCTTTATCAAATCCTACAACTTTCCCTGCTGCCTTGGGATGGGGGAAACTCAGACGTGTGTGTGTGTGTGTGTGTACACACAAACTGTTGACTTTTGCGCTGCTGGAATGTAGCCTGTTGTATAAAGATAAGCAGGCTTTTAAAAACATGCTGCTTGCATGAGAAACAAAACAAGGCACTATCACTCCTGATCAGCCATTGTGGCAGAACATCTTTAATTTAAATTTGTAAACATGGATCAGAACTGGGTCACTAGAGGGTGCTTTTAACCTGATGGGAAACTCCGCCGTCCCTTGTTCCCGTAACTCTTCTCCCTTGAGCTGACATTCCTCAGGCTTGGAGCCCTTTCACCTGAAGGGCCAGCTAGTTCTCTTCATTGACCATGCCACTCAGCGGTGCTGCTCTCCTTAAGGCTGAGTGTGGCAGTGACAGCTCAAGTGGACGAGGAGTATGTGTACATGCGCACAAGAGAAATGGGAGTGAGCAGCTGACAGGGTTTGGACATGTAGAGGTCCACTAATTTAGGAGCATGACTCTTGGTTACAAGCTAATTGGGACAAGTAAAGGCTGAACCTCCACCCCTAGCCTCACCGCTCCAAAGAGCAGACAAAACAAAAACCTAACAACTCAATGGGCACCGGGACCCTGGGGGCAGGTTGTCTGAGACTTGGCACTTGTGTTTGCAACTCATCACACACTGAGCTTCCAGACCTCTACAGAGACGCCACCAGAAGCAGCGACGGCCATGTTTCCTTCAACACTGATCTGAAAAAGAGGAGAAAGGAAAGGGTGGGTGGTGGAGGAAATCAAACTAAATACAGTGAGCAAAAGTCACAGAAGCCAAAACACACACCTCAGCACATAACCCCACATAACAAAGACAGCTATGGATGCTTTCTCCCACAATCTCCCCTGCTCCCTTTCTCAGGGCGGGGCCAATATAAAAAGTGTGTAACTAGGTTGACCAGCACCCCCACAATCCTTACCCCATTTAGCACACAGCTGTGTGTGTGTGAACAGATGACCTTGGGCGGATCTGTGGGAACATGGATCTGGAAGAGAAATCCAAGAGGTTACGGTCTAGAAGCTTAAAATCTAATGAAATGGAAAAAAAAACCTGCTTTTCTGTACCACACAAAAAATGGCTAAGTAGAGAAAATAGCGTATGGGACAGAGCAGACTGGTTCGGAGTCACATGGGTGTGGTACCAAGGCAACTATTTGGTAAGAAAACCTCCCAAAGAATGACCTGTGTGACTGATAAAGACCAGGAGTGCACTGTGAAGCAATCAGTCTGCAATCGGGGACATGGAAACCTGATATGAAAACAGCTTTGTGCGGGCTCTGGCCTTCCTTTATCATGGCTATGCTATTAGTTCTCCCGCAGCTGGTGGGAGACTCCAAGGGGTTTGGCTGCTTTAGCTAAGAAGAGGCATCTTCCTGAAAGAGGCATCAGCCTGAAAATGAGCAGGTTTTGCTTTGCCCCCACAGGTGAAGGATGGGATTGGGAAGCCCTGTCTCCTAGGCCTGTCTATGGTTCAGAGCTGTAACTTAAACACCACCACAATTCTTACACGCAGTGTCTTGTCAGTGGAAGTTGTGTAAAGTGCACCCAGTGAATGTTGGATTCCCGTGATCTGAGAGCGGTGACCCACATCGAAATACTGTGGAACAAAACAAAAACAGTGATGCTTTGAATGGGAGACAAATGCTAGTATGCTGCTTCTTCTTTTACAGCTGGTTAGGCACTAGTCATGTCTATACTATCAGCAAAACATGCTTGCTTGGATTCAGAAGTGACACTGGCAGAAGAAAAATGGCTCCAAATGGTCGACGCTCATGAGATTTCTAAGGAGAATCCCAGCAGTGTTATAAATATCTCTACAATCTACTGTAAAGCAACACCTTATGCTAGGCTAGGCTATGCTTTGCAAAGCACAAGTAATTTCGTGGGTGGAGATTAGAGAAGTACCATATTTCTCCGCGATTCAACTTCTCAGCGTACCCGGATGTGCTGGAAACACCCTCCTTTGTTTTCAAAGACATACAGCTGCCCATTGTTGTCTCCAGCCCATAGCTGAGAACCATGGTATGACATGGTGAGAAGGTAAGAGTCCAGCTAGGAAAAGAATGGAACTAATGTCACTGGCAGCAGGAATAATCAAGGTATTATACTAAAGTAAAGCAGATAGCTCAGCTAAGTGAAATAAATTGTGTATGCTAAAGTAGAAAACAAAAAGATGCCCCAAGTTACTTGCCAATATAAAATATGGGGCGATATTCTTGAACCTAAATAAGGAAAATTAGCAGAACTGAGGCTAGGTTCAAACATAGTGCAAAACTATGGCTTGTGCTAACCATGAGCTTCCACATGAACAAGCAAACCATGGTTTAGAGCTGCTTTTCTGCCTTTGTTTCCCATCTGGCTCAGCGCTAAGCTTCATAAGTTCACCCTTGAGTATCCGCTTGAGGTAGAACTACTCCCATTTTCATGGTATAGCAACCTCTTCAGGCAAAACAATGGCCCCGACAAACCACTGTGAATTCGGTCAGAACAGAGCTGTCTGTGGTTTCAAAGCCTGGTTTGCCAGTCCCAAACAAACTGGGAGCAAGCTCATAATGCGAAACCATGGTTCAGCTAAAGCAACTCTGGTTTCATGTAATGTCTGAATGCAGCCTGACTGTAAAGCAAAAACTGCCCTCTGGAATGTCTCCCACATGGCCTCGCCGTATAAACTTAGGAGAGTAAAGGTCAGGCAAGAGCAATGCCAAGTTAAATAATACTTGGGTGAGGCCAGATCAAGGCCCCACTAAACTCAAGACCCTCAACTTGGAATGTGTAGCTTTCTGAGCCATATAGCCTCTGAGTTTTATTGAGCACAAGAACATACCTAATCTGAACACAAGTAAAAGCCTAGGATTCGGTTTGCAGTCCCAGACCTTCAACCAATACAGAAATAACTAGCACTCAAATTCACAGGATTAAGGATTCTCCTGACAAACTCTGGAGAGAACACCCACAGATCCTGGTTTTCTAAGTTGCTTTCTAAGGAATTCTTGACCATCCTCAGCACAAAAAGGAGAGTCAAAGTCTGTAGCTCACCTGTAGCCTCTGGAGGACACTGTTGGCCCTCCTGTCGAAACACACCAGTGTTCGGTCCTCACTGCCAGAGAGAATGAAGCGCTCATCAGCTGCAAGTGATAGGACTGCACTGGAATGAAGCTTGCGGCTCTTCACTGGGGCTAGTGCAGCTGTGAGAGAGGGCGAAGAGATGCATTAACAGAGCCCAGGCACTTAGATCTAAGCTCTCACAAAATAAGTGCCTCATCCAGCAAGCACCTCACAGATATTCTCTCTCCCTTGTAGGCCATAGTCTTCCAACTGAAGTCTCTTTCATTGGGCAATAACTAAGTAGCAGAGCTTCTGGGTGCTCTCTAGCCAGCTCTTCCCTACTCCTGACAATTATAGGGGCAGGAGGCAAAGCTAACCATTGCAGTGATTAGATGTAGAACAGCAGCAGGGATTTCCTCTAAGCAGGTCATATTTTTCTAGCCTAAGCAAGTAGCATGAAAAACCACTATTTCATTGCGCAGAGTTTTCTAGTTAAGATGGCTGCCAGAAGCAGCTAAGTGAATGGAGGCATCTGGCTGCCTGCTCCAGCCCTTCTCCTTCCCTTAGAGAAGATAGCAAACTTATCTATATGCCTGCCACCCCATAGGCACTGACTGCTTGCAAGTGAGCATGGCAGTTGCAGCTCAAAGCGCCAGTATCCACAGGAAACAACTGACACTAACCTCGAGGGTCATACACTGACACCTTCTTGTCATAGGTTCCCGTGACTAGAATGTCAGGCAGATATGAAAGGCACAGCACAGCTGCTTTTCCTCTAGAACAAGACAAGAAGGGAAGAATCAGGTGAAGGGCCAGAGCACACACTTCAAATAAATACATGAAAGTCAGTCAAGCTTTAGACCTAGACCAATAGGATTTAGACGTGGGATTTGCTAGTTCTCGTTTTGCTGCCTTCTATGCCTATGCAGCAGCATCCGTCCTGTAGGATGAAGCAACCATCCTCTTAATGCCTGCCACACATTAGCTGAGACTTCTTCTGCTTCCCCTCACCTCACAAATCAGAAGAACTAATTCTTTCCTATATGCAACACACAACTTTTCCCCTGTTTGCTCTTTCTGCCCTCTCCTGAATCCCTTCATCTGGCTTTTTAGTGAGCTCTTGGGCTATAATGAATAAACAACAACAACAACAAAATCAATGAAGGTCTAGAGTACCCAGTGCTATCACCAACACCTTAAATCCTTTGCTACAGGGGCAAAGTGATCCTGCATGATTCCACTTTTTTGCTCATCTTATTTAGAGGCAAGTTTTCGTACCCCACACCCTTGCCTCTAATCCTCCTTAGCAACATTCTGTTCTGCCTAAACAGCACAAGGCCTTCAGCCAAGCTAAACCTCTCATGCATCAGCATTGCTACATAATGCCCCCACAGATTCAACACAGAACACTGCGATGAGGCATCATACTCAGCTGAACATGTAGCAAAACTCCAGGTTCTGCCACTCCCAAGTGCTACTCCATTCACAGGGGAGAGCAGAGGCAACCTTACTTGATTTCTCCACACTGTTGTCCATCAGCAGCTATGTCCCACAGCTTAACTGTGCTGTCCCAGGAGCCAGAGCACACACGGTCATCTCTTGCAGCCAGGGACCATACCCATCCCTATGCAGTGAAAAGAAAAAGCAAGAGCCATCGCTGCGCTTCAGTCCTTTGTTTAGTGATTATCATTCTGGTGACATGCCAAGAACATGTGATCTTGCCCCACTGCAGAGGATAGCCCAAGAAGGTATGGACAGACCCAAATAATTCTCTCCAGAAGATGAAAAAGGAATAGTTCATCTTTCTACTATCCTCTTGAAATGGTGAATGCAGCAAAACAGACTAGCATGGATAGGGGACAATTGTGGGATTTCCCCTTTTCAAAAGACAGACATTTCTAATACAGCTCTGCTTGGGTGTGAGAAACTGGGTTTCGCTAAGTCAGGAAACAGACAGCAGTTCAGAATGGAGCAACTGGTCCAGCTCTGCATTACAGAATCCTTGAGGGTGGAAGACACTGAACAGAAGTGCCTCACATCTCCCTTTCATAAGGGCTTGCTTCTCTCTAATCAGAAGGGACAGGGAAGAAGTGCAACCTTCAGATATCATCTCTTTCCTGGACAGGATAGGCCAGTTTTCCTCCAGGACAGACAACAATTATCCAGCCCCCTTCCCTCTCATAACAGCTATTTACTGTGTGGCTAGATGCAAAAATGTGTTGGCCATTTGGAGAGGCAACTTAAACTTTTTACACTTCTAGCAGGCAATCAGTCTATTTTAGACTAACATGCTGTGTTTTCTGAAGGGATAGGGAAGGTAAAAGAATGCTGGGGCATTTAATAGTGTAAAGGAGGTGCTGTTGATATTAAGAAGAGTGAGAACAACGGGAAGCAGTTATACAATGGAAGAGCTGCCACCCACTGCAAGGCACTGCCAGCTAAGAAACAGATTGATCTGGGAGAATTGACCTTGAATCTTTCGGAGGGGGGTGTATGTGTGGAAATTTTGACTTGATATGCTATTTCTGCTACTCATTAATCTTCTGTGTATTTAAGTGTTCTAGACGTTGGCAACAGTAGCTTCTGGATATTAAACATTTACAGGATAGGATAATTATAGAATTAAAATACTACCGCTACATGACCTAGGGGCCATAGACTCCAGACTCTGGTTACCTTGTGTGTGCCATTGCGCTCTGTCCCCAGTGCCTTCACCAGCACTTTTTCTGGTGCTCTGCCCAGCTCTCTCAGGTCCCACAAATTGACATTTCGGTCCCGAGAACCTGAGACACAGAGCTTCCCACCCTGGATACAATGAAAAACAACTGATTACTGTAAAAGCTGAGCCACTGTCCCTCCTTCTTAAGATACCTCAACAAACAATATACAGGGTAGTGATATACCGGCACATTGCAAAGTCAAACAAAAATGTATCACCAAAGCAACTATTCCAGAGTAAGGAGTGTGAACAAGCAAACAAATAAATCACAGAAGAAGTCTTTTTCTTTCAGTCAATCGTGTATTAGTAGAAGCAACATCAACTCATAAATCAATTTAAAGACGTTGTTCCGGTACAACCAGTGTTTCTTCCCATAAGGGGCTTAATCATCAAGCTGTACAATGTAGTCTAGACAATATACAATCAATGGTTTAGACAGATCTGTCCCTCTGTGTATTTATTCCATAGAAAGAACAGAAAGAGGCTATGTAGCCTTATATTTGCTGGCCTTCCTTCTTGAGAGGCAGGCACTAAAAAAACTAAAACTAAAACACCACCTCTGCATGAAGGATATGCACAAGGACTTCCACATCAGGGCTTCTCCCTTCACCCCACACATCCCCTGAAATTGGCTCAGGGCTGGCGGGGCAGGAGAACCCCCAGAACAGTGCATGGAGGGAGGAGACCAGGCTAGTTATTCCTACTGTCCATTCATGGAAGCCTCGGCGGGATCACATACCTTCCCTATGCGGAAGAACAAAACTGGACACAACCCACTAACTGTATAATTTTCAAATTGAACACTGTAATCATAAACGTTAACTTAAAAAAAAAAAGTAGTTAAGGTGCATAACATTGCTGGTACTCCACTCAGCATGAATCCTCCCAGCTAAAATATTCTGGGTTGTAACCAACAAAGTTATTGCATGAACAGTGGAACAACTTCTCTCTCCTTCTCCTCTAGCTCTGGGGGTCTCCCAACCCTCCAAAGCAGATTTAGGGGGATGTACTGGGGGAGGATGCAAAGTTTTGTTGAGTGAGCTGAAATTGTTCCACTCATGCAATGTCCACTGTCAGCCTTAGAGGTTTAAATCCAGAGTCAGTCCTCTCTTCTAAGGAATGGAATGCAATGTGTGAGAAATGGAACTTCTGCTGATGATTTAGATGAATGAATTTTGTAAGACTGATATCTCAGATGAGTAACCACAGAGAGGTTGACAAAATAATATTTCAGAATGCACTCCTAACTAAACTTCATGACTGCTTGTTCACAGACTCTATCAAACCTTAACATTGTACAAATAAAAGTGGCACAGGAAAAGTGACTTTTACCTGGAGCAGCAGCACAGAGTCAACTGATGCAAAGTGTCCCTCAGCAAGGGAAAAGTGCTCTGTGTTCCTGCCATTTTCTGCCCATTGTTGGAGGTGCTCCTCTAGTTCAATGCAGGCAGCTGGCCAGGTAAAGTCATCATCTGCTGAGACGTGAAAAGGGCATAAAGGGATGCTATTCTTCCTTTGGGCTTTGCACAACAATCTCAGGCAAGGTAAGCAAATGTATATATCTTATTTAAAACATTATCCATTGCTTTTCCATACAAGTGTCATCAAAGAGAGAAAACAGTAGATATATAACCATAAAAGTGGATTTTCATCAATTCGGAAAACTTTGGAGACTGAAAGGACATTATCTTTAATTGCAGAGCCAGCACTCAGCACTATCAGTTTGGTGTCAACATTACACCCAATTCTGGGCTCAACTGTAACTCTCTAAAAATTAAAGGCAGGTTTTCAATTTGAAACAAAAGAGGCATGGAATCTGAAGAGCAAGAATGGGCAGGAAGAAACTTAGCCACAAATGTTTATAGAATAATGTTTAAAAACCCACAGGAATACTAACTTCCATTTTAGCCTCCCTAACAGAAATAACAGTGATTTAAGCTGCCAGCTGCCCTGGAACAGCAGAGTAGAAGGGCAGCATATTCTGGACACAGCCAGTGAGACCAACAGACCCCACCCACTGTCCAAAGAAGGAGCAGCTGCAAGGAGTTTACTCCCTGCCAGGAAAAAAACCCCATAAGAACTTTGGCATCTAAGAACACATGAGTTTGCTTTATTCCTCCTCCATGCCCAATCCCATTTCTTTTTGTGCTGTGTCTTTTAGAATGAAGGTCTGAGAACAGTGATTATCTTATTATTGACAAAGCTGATCTGGAATGGTTAGTTCATACTTGAGTTAACAAGATAATAAAGCATGGTAGGCAGAAAGGGAACCCACCTTCCACAACTGGATAGCTGCTGCCGATCCTCTTCAGCAGACGAATTCTCCAAGTGACTTCATCCTGCAGAATGTCCCTCAGTGTCTTGCAGACAAAAGGAAGGACACCCAGGACAAATCTGGGCTGCAGGTAGGAACAGATCTCCAAGATCAGCTCCAGAGGAAGAGATAACAGCCCTGAAGCTGTATCATCAGTAACAGGAGACTTTTTCAGTTCCAGAGGAGGAGACTTGTGATCTGATACTTGGGCCCTATCACTTACTGAGAGAGATGTGGGAGGAAGGCACTGGGATGCCTGACTAGACTGGCTTGAAGATCCAAGAACACGTTCAAAGTATTCCTGGGCCTGGGTATCTGGATCTGCTTTGCTGTCTGTGTCAGAATCATTATCAGAGTCTTGGTGTTCAGTAGAAGAATCAGGAGCAGCATCCATACCTGTATCAAGAACAAAAAGTGAGAGCTATGGTAAAATGTAAATCTGTAATCATATACTACAGTCGTACCTTGGAAGTCAAACAGAAACTGTTCCGGAAGTCCGTTTGACTTCCAAAATGTTTGAAAACCAAATTGCAGCTTCTGATTGGCTGCAGGAAGCTCTTGCAGCCAATCAGAAGCTGCGGAAGCCCCGTCAGACGTTCGGGTTCCAAAAGAACGTTTGCAAACCAGAACAATCACTTCCAGGTTTGTGGCGTTTGGGAGCCAAAACGTCCAAGTTCCAGGGTGTTTGGGATCCAAGGTATGACTGTATTTTACTACAACTATTTTTAATGGACAACAGATGTTGTATGGAGTCTAAGCAAATATATATGTATTTACATGGGGCCTGTGCTTTTATCCACAAAACCACAGGTGTAACTTCTTAAAAAAATAAACAACTAAATGGACAACTGGAAGAGTAAGATCTTATTTTATTAGTACATTTAATCCAATGAGCTCAAGGTGGCTCTCCTGCTCCCCATTTTATCCTCACAACAACCCTGTGAGGAAGGCTATGCTTTGAAACAATGGCTGGTCCAAAGTTCCCAGTGAGCTTCATGGCAGTCGGGAATTTAACCTTGGACTCCAAGGTCCTAGTCCAATACACTGACCACTACACATCTATGCTTAGTGGTTCTCAAAGGGTGTGGCAGGAGACGATGGCAAGTGTGGCAGAAAGATTCAAGGACTATCAAAGAAACATTTTAAAATTTCAGTGTAGTGTAGTATATATGGATATACAATCAGAAACAGTATCTATCCCTCTCTTCAAGAGCATTGGCTATTTTTCTGCAGATCTCCACAACAAATTGAAGTGAACAGGGATTTTCAACTCTGACAAATTTGAAAGATCAGAAAAGAGAAAGGGTTCTTTGTGTTGATGAGACAGGTTTGTTTCAAATTAGACCTAATATAAATGACATTACCCAGCAAACGCAAGCTCACGCCCCTCTCATTGAGGTATATACTTTGTGAATCGCCCTAAGATCTATGGATGAAGGGTGGCATTATAAAATATGCAAGAGGCTCGTTTACAATTATATTTTGGGAATGATTCATGTCCTTACGTAGCTGTACTGTTTTATACAGCAGAACCTGCATGTGGATAAGGAAATTGGGGGCAGGGCACACTATCGCCCCTTTTTCGCATTGACAGGTCTGAAAGGAGCCATATTCTCTTTCCTAAGTAATAAATTAGAGATGATAACCAAGTGGAGGAGGAATTATTATTTCCGCTTCCCAATCCAAGAATCATCCTGCAGAAGTCCGGGAGGCAAAGCACGAGGACGTTGCAGGCAGGTGCAAAGAGAAATGCCAAATCCAACTCGCAGGTAATCCCATAAGCAGCGCAGGAGTCACACCCGCCCCAGAAGCCCTGGAAAAGGATGGGCAGTGCCTAGAGTCGAAGACGGCGGAGACCGACGCCCGCCCGCCCGCCCTCCTTCCACCCCGCGGTGCTTTCCTGCCTCCTTTCTGCCCCGTGGCCCCTCTCACCCGTGGGCCGAGCTGCCTCGACCTTTCTCCCGAAGCGGAGCGGCAAGTGTCATGGAGTCAAGGCGGCCTCTCCAGGATCCCAACAGGGCTGAGCCACCGCCTTCTCGCGTCTCGTCTCTAAGGAGAAACCACTTCCGGCGCGGCGTAGTGACGTCGAAGCCCGGCTCTCTGCTGAGTCCGACCATTTCGGGCCAGGCGGCTCCATGCTGCCTTCGGGACCACTGCGGCGCGCTGCGTGTCGGAGAGCAACCCAGCGCTGCTAAAGCGGCGTTTTCGCGCAGCGGCAGCTGCCTCCGGTCAACGGGAGCAGGTCGAGGCCGCTTAGGCGTGTCAAAGGAAGGCCTGGCTTCCCTCAGTAGGCACGTAAGAGCACAGGATCGCCATTTCACTATTGTCCCGAGTAGTTACAGTACTATCTTGTAAGCTTAGTTTATTCTTATTTGCCGTAACTGGCTGCGATTTGCTAATGGTTAGTAAGACAAACACGGACAGCTCAAAAGACAAGATTAAGAACATGTCTTCAGACTAGGTTTGAAAGAATAATATAAGGCAACTGCAGCCATTTATAAAGTTTTGGAATTGTTTTTTTCATCATAGAACTGTAGAATTGGAAGGGACCACGAGGGTAAGAGTCAAACTCTGCAATGCAGGAATCTCTTGCTCAACGTAGGGCTTGAACCCACAACCCTGAGATTAAGAGTCTTATGCTATACTGAGCCATTGTTCAATGTATTTTTAAACTACAAACTGACGTGTTTGAGTGACATGTTCTAATCAGCAAATTTTAATATGAGCCAATAGGGATGTTCGCAATCAATGAGTATACAGTCCATGTGCACACTAGTTGAGCTGGACAAAGGAAAAAATGTACACTCTTCCACACACAACACTTCTGTATGTATAGACAGCTTGCACCAGTGTTCAGTGCAATGTGTGAACATGCCCAATATGCTGGTGTCAGATCTTTTGAACTAAGAAAATGGGAATTGGATAATGTACACACATAACCTTCACATTGGTAAATAAAAATGTATGTCAACAGAACTTCCCAAAAGCCCTTAAGCATCAAGGTCTAATTTTCTGAATATGTTATTCACCAGTGAGGAAGAACTTGTTCAGAAAGGTGAATTACTACTATTAGCCATACTAATAAACTCAATAGTAGTATATTAATTAACAACACAAACTTTTTAGTGATAGGTAAAGGTAAAGGGATAAGTCCAGTCGTGAACGACTCTGGGGTTGTGGTGCTCATCTCGCTTTACAGGCTGAGGGAGCCGGCATTTGTCCACTCCGCAGTTTTTCCGGGTCGTGTGGCCAGCATGACTAAGCCGCTTCTGGTGCACATGCGTCCCTTTTTTAATGACAATTACTGTATATTTAGAATGGGAACAGATCTTTTACCATTCTCTCCTACTGAAGCCCACTAGTCTTGCCAGGAATAGTTAATACCTTATGCTGTTTCAAAAGGACTGCAAGTCAGTCTCACCCCTCGAATTCAATGTAGATATGGATTTCTCAGGAAACTGCCTTTCTAACCTGCCCTTTTCTGAAAAGTTTGTTGAGAATCTGCATTGATTTCCTGTTGACCTGGACTCAATTCAAGGTGCTGGTCAATAAAGCCAAAGGGGTTTAAGCAGCTTCAGCCTTTATTGGCAAAGACATACAACTAAGGATTAGAGGAAGCACACCAAGGTAAATCACAAATTAATGATGTCACTTTGGGATATTTATGTGGTGGAAATACAATTATATCATTCCACATAACACTGGTGCACTTCTAAGCTAATGGGTATATAATCATTCTACCAATATTAAAAGTTGGCATTGTGACAATTTGAAAATTCTATTAAATCCAACTATAAGGGGGTTTGCAGCTTCCCACGTAATGTCAAAAGTACTACCCTCATAATAGTGCAGGCCAATAGAAGAGTTAGTAAAGTCTTAATAAAATTAACTTTCAACTTATACGGGTTATATCATGGACCTAGTGCATAAAGCCAAATTTGTGTACTGTATAGTCAAAGCACACTTTCCCAAGGTGAGTGCAGTGGCAAGTGAGATTGCCAAGGTTTCCCCTGTCCCTCTCAGACAACCACCCTCTTTTAATTTTTCTGGCTAAGCACGTAAAGCTGAATTCACAAAAGTTAAATGTGCTTAAATTGTGAGTTGATTGTTTTTTTGAATTCTACAGTAAGAGAGGCTCTTCAGCCTGGTTGAATTTTCTGGTCACTCAGACCCGTGCCAGAAATACACAAAACATTCAGTTATGGGGGGAAAAACTGGGCAGAAACATGGAAACTGGAGTCACAAGAATTTTTTAGTTGACAAAAAAATTATACATAAAATGAGAAAAATCTCATTTGAGCAAGGTGCAAGCAGCTGCTTCAACACTAGGTACACTGCAGTTCCACCATTGGAAACATTACGGCACATTTACAAATATACAAATCCAGGATTAACGAACAGGAGGCAATACTAGAAGCACTTGTACAAAAGACAAATTTCATTTTAAGAGGCAGTCAGGTCAAGTAGCTTAAACTTCACTGGATGAATGAAGAGTTCACAAGCCTTCAGTTGAGAAGCACAAGCCAGGACTCTGCCTGCCTGCCATCTGTGCACATTTCTTGCCCGTTTTAAAAACCAATTGCTTCCCAAATAGAACCCTCTGGCTTTCCCCCTTGCAGGATAGGGAAAGTTGAAACTGAGGCACAAGAGGGAACGCTTGTAATAAAATCATTAAAATGCAAAGAACTAGCTGATTGCTTCCAGAGACCTGCTCGAGTTCCACACTATTAAAAAGACGAATTGAGGAATGCATTTGCAAGTTTACTATCATTTTTTTTGAACCAGCTATCCTAGAAGAGTGCAGGGGTGTCCCTAGCAACTGGATCCAAAGATTAGGAGAGCAGCTTTCACTTAGGTATGTGCTGTCTCCCAAGTTAAAAAAAAACACCTGCACAATAATGCCCCAGCAAGTTCTATGACAGATCTCCAAGAACTGCAACATGTGAAACAGAGGCCAGGGATAGAAAGAAAAAGGAGATGGGAGGGGATATCAGTGAAGTTTAAGTTACTGAGCAATCTCACAAATACACTTTCAGAAATTCACCCCACTATACTCAGTGTCACTGTCAATTGCTGTCAAAGAAAGCATCTCCTTATCCCAGAACACGGGCGTCCATCCTCTGTCACATATATCTTCTTCAGTCATCCCACCACTGTATCTACCATCACCAAAGCAATACAGGATATGAGGCACAGTTCAACCCAGTTGTCTGGCTACCAATCCTGATGCTGCTCAAGTTCCTTTGGGATCTGCTCTGAAGAAAGCTGGGGCTGGGGCTCAGTTCACTTGTCTCCTCTTCTTCAGCACGCTGCCTGCTGGCAATCATTTCCTTGGGCAAACTCTATTCATGTTGACTCTGCAGAATATTCCTGGTGACTATTTTTCATCCCCAGCACTTCCCACTTCTCCAGAAGTTGCTCTCAACAGGTGAAGCAGTATCCCCTTTTCCCCATAACCTAGCTGCCTTTGGGAAAACAGGCTTGCTTCCACTTCACATCCTCTTCACTTACAATTAAAAAGCTATGGCTTCACTAACTCAAATTCATTCAGCAAACCCCAGATTCTATTTCCAGGGACCGAACAGATTTGGGTCTAATGAGAATTATTTAAGACAGCAACTCCACTAAGCATGCAGCAAAAGCTACGAGCTTCCACTGGCCATGCATGGAGGGCTCTATTTTATTAATTCCTCTATGCTTTGCTATGTTTACTGCTCCTTTTGTAAACCAAAGTGGTGGATGCGGCATAGAACTCCCTTAAGACAGAAAGTTTAAATCACCATTATGTATGTACAAATGCCATTCTGACCCCCAATAGCGCAGGATACAACGTATCGTGTGCCATATAAAAATGACCGAGTGCACACTGGTCTCCGCCAGCCTTTGGCCTATGGACAGATGGAATTCAGTTTCCTTCCTTGCTCTCTCCTGCCTCCTGCAGCTGAAGTAATGCAATAGCAGTGTCACAAAGTAACAGCTGAACAACAGGGTAACAGATTCATTGCACTGCGGCATCTTCTTAAAAAATAAAGACATGCTTCTCCAACAGTATTTCTTATGATAGGGACTGCTCCCTAGATGGCTGGCAGGTCCCCACAAAGTCAGAGGCTGCCTTTGCTCCAAGCATCACATCCAGCACACAGTGCCATGGCAACTATGGCAAAAAGGGTTTGTGGGTTTCCTTAAGATTCCTAGATGAAAATGCTTACACTTAGTCATTATGGGCTACTCACAGGTTCACTAGTCTACTTCTTGGTCACCATGCAGTCTTGAAAAGGTGAATAGCTGATCTCTTGAACACCGGTGACTGGAAATATACAGCAGTATAACCCCCTTGGATTGAGTTTTAACTCTTCCCTCTTCATCAGCTGGTTTTAAACCATTGTATCTTTTAATTCCATTTTAACATCTTAAACCCGATCCTTTATTTATTATTATTATTTATTATTAGCTAGTCCTTTATGATGGCCCCTAGTTAGATCCCCTTCTCAAGAGTGTTGCAGTTTAAGATTGCTCCCCTTTCTCAGCCCAGGTCCGAGTCCCACCCCACCCCATTCCACCAACGATGGCCTCTGAGTAGAGACCTTTTCCTTCCGCTAGTGAGATACCCTGGTTTTTGTTTAAATTGGTCACGGAGGCCCACCCTCCCCCCCAACTTTGTAAATTTCAGGAGATGGGGAGTGAAGTCATTTTATGTCCCACAATGCTCTTCCCGTCCTCCCTAACCCCCCATTAACAGGGATTTGTAACACTGGGTTGTGGACGAGTTCCCAGTATTCCTCCCAGCGCACACAGGAACCTGAGAAAAAAAGACAGTCAGTATTAAATAAAAGTAACCAGCAGAGCACATTAGAGCCCGACTCCCCCTTTCACAGCATGTTGCTCATGCTATCTACTAGTATGTCTGCAGGATACACAGCCACAACTAACTTGGGCAGACTGATCGCTGTACTGGCAAATTGGAGTCAAAGCCGGAGTAGGGTGGATTTGAACTCTTCTGCTACATTAATTTATCAGCAAATATTAATACGGAAGGCCGGAACCTCAAATATCAGGATAAGAGGAATTATGGCTGGGAAATGTGGACTTTCCTGCACTGCCATCTCCTGACACATCCCACAAGGGTAGTAGATTGCTTCCTATATGGGATATTTGATCTCCACATTCACATTCTTGAGAGCCTCTGCTCAGTGTCACTGAAGCACAGATTCTTCTTCATTGAGAGGACAACTGAGTACAAGCTGGCCTACATCTTTCCATCTCAATTAGCTCCAACATTTAATTCATTCTTTCTACTTTGGTCACTCCATTCCCTTCTTAGGGCTTTTCTCCCTCTCCCATCTCATCGAATAGGGGACTTACCGAGTACGGTTTCACTGTTTGCCTAGACCCCATAGAACGCAGCTAACCTCTCCTTCAGCAGTGGAGGAAACTGCTCTGAAAACTGCTGCCAGTTCTCCTCCCCAACTTGATCTTTGAAGCCATGAAGAATCTGAGAAAGAAGAAGAGATAATCACAAGTGGAAAATAGGTATCACACTCTGTCCCCCAACTCTAGCCTCCCATGGGCTCAGAGAGAACTAGGAGACCTGGTAGTTACACTCTGTGTCAAGAGTAGGAAACTTGTTAACCTTGCTTAAAACCTTAACTGAAACATACACAAGTGGCCCCAAGTTTGTTTTGCAGAGCTAACTGGATTTAGCAGTTGCATATCAAGTGTATACACACAGGAAACTCCAATCTGTAGTTATGAGACATGAGAGCAAGGCTAGAACCCAGAATTGGAAATATCTGGAAAATAATTTTTGGCTAAATGGTAGAAGGAACTTCCTGCGGGAAGAGTGTTTGGCAGTGGAAACAAACTGCCTTAGGAAAGTGCAGGGAAGAGGGTTCTCCTTTGTTCGAGGTATTTAAACACTATGGATGACCCTCTCTCAAGAATGCTGTAGTTACATCCTCCTTAGGACTGGAATAGAGGATCTTCTCAGTCTGTGATTATAATCCAACTCTATGATTGATTCACTTGATAATAAATGGAATCTGTACCCTGTATCTGCTGCTAAGCTATGGATTGGCATTATGTCTGAACTCAGGCTTATTTGTCTCTGACCCCAAGTCTAGCTATAACATTAAGTTAAACCATGGCGAGTCCTAGGTAACGTCGTAGCAGCAGTACTGGGGGGGGGGGGGAGTACTGCAGCCACAATATTTGCTCCAGGAGCCGACATGTTTGCAGTAAGCCGTGGTGTGGCTTGGTGTTACAAAGTAGCTTATTTGCAACTGAGTGATAGCTGCCACACACTTCTGGGTCCAGGGAGGGCTTGCTAAGTATCAGTATACTGCCACCACATTTCCAAGCTTTTATCTAGTTACTGGTGCTGGGAATGCTAAAAATGAAAGCCAAGAATCAGGCTTAGTATGAGTCTGCTATCAAGGCAGAAACTGTTGGGTCAGTCACACTGCCTACTCCAAAATGTGGCTAGCAGTTTCAATAAATATTCACACACAGCAATCTGTGTCAAGGGTAAGTCTAAGTGTATCCCCCCCACCCAATGCCAGCATGACAGACAAACACATATACCTTACAAGCAAAAAAAAGCCCATTCTTTTAGTATATGGCCAAAGAAGCCTCTCTCCACTGCAGTGACATACCTTATAAAACATGTCCCTCAGATCATCCTTGGGGCTCACCCAGGAAGCAACAGCGTCACAGAAGAAAATAAAATCCTATAGAAGAATGAGAAAGCTCAATACAGATCCCAGGTCACTAGAGATTTCCTCCCATTCTAAACCAACACAGGTTTTGGAAAATGTACTGCACCTCAGGGACACAAAGAAAAAGACACTAAGCAGCACACAGCACTCCTGCAGATGCATCAAAATGAATTGCATAATTCTGTAAGATATATGTGACTTTGGATATATTTATTTATGAAGATTCTTTACCCGCCTTTCCCATAAGGTCCCAAGGCAGGTTAGAGCAACATAAAGTAAAATCAGTAAAACAGTTATAATTATAAAAGCAGGTAAACTTTTTGCAACCAGAACTGAACTCAGCAAACCCACAAAACAAAATAACTAGAACTGTCAAAGGCCAGGGTACTTTGCCCTTAAGAAGCCATATACAGCAATTGTGCTGTTTGGGGTTCAACCATTTGCTATATATTTGTTACAGGGACATTTCTAGTGATCAAAGGTATCTCACAAACATCTGAAAAATCTCTCAACAATTACCTGCACAACTCCACCAGGGTTTACCCCAATCATCATACAGATGCCACGGAAGGCCGAGTCCTTCTCCTCATTATCACGTATGTTCCTGAGGGATGTACACCTAGGAGCCAAAGCAAACACTTTGCACACTGGAGAGGCAGAGAAGAGCAAAAATAGCTCCTTCCCCCAAATCCATGCAATAATGCTAAGGCAGAACAGCTGGCTTGGCATTTTTAATTGGGAAAAAAAGTTACAAACATATGGATCAAGACTTACTGAAGATCAAGTATTAGATTAATTCTCCTGTCCAGGGTGTGCTCTTCTATTGATCATGCTTTTTAATACCAGTATTCAATTAGAATACAGTACTCCTTTCTGGGTATTTGGGGATTCCATGTGAAGTCAGATCAATAGTTGGGATAAGGCTGCAAATCCCTCTCCCAACTGAAGGTGGCAGAAAGTTGAACAAATTTAAATGTGACTAATTACATTTTAGTAATTTCCCACAGAAAAAAGTGCTCCACGTGTTTTGCATTCTCAAAAATACTGATGGATGAGCACTGTGCAACTAGAGTATGAAGATGGAGTCATCCAAAGAGTTGCTATGTAGTGGCAGGAGGGGAGAAGAGATAAGAGAGGTGAGCAGGATGTACGAGGAGAGTTCTGCAGCTTGTCACTAGACAGCATCGCAGGGAATATCTAGCAGTTGCCCAATATCCTTGGCACAAGTACAATACTAATAGATGCACTATCTGTATCACTCTCTTTGTACTGTATATATTGTCTAAATACAGTGGGACCTCGACTTACGACAATAATGCGTTCCGACGCAATCTTCGGAAGTAAAAAACACTCATAAGTCGAGTCCCCATAGGGATGCATTGAGCGGAAAAACTTCGTAAGTTGAAGAAACCTGCATCAAATCTTCGTAAGTCGAAAAAATCCTATCAAAAGCGGCCGCAACTTTCTTTCGGAAGTCGAAAAATTCGGATGCGGTGGCCATTTTTTTCCTTCCGAAAGTCATTCGGAAGTCGAAAAACTCGTAAATCGGGTCACTCGTAAGTCGAGGTCCCACTGTAGTTTGTACTGCACAGTGTGGATTTCTACTTGAACAGGACTTAACCTTCCTGCCATCCACCCTGCAGCCCCCTGTACACAAAATCTGCTTTCAAGGGCTGGGGGACCCTCCAGAGATTTGGGAGGTGCACAACTGGCTACAGGGTGTAAAAAATAAAGTTAAAGTCTCATTTCACCACCAGAAGTCCATTCATACAACACTGGATCCCAACCAGTGCTCAGAAAAATGGCGATATCCCTCTAAAAGAAACACAACCTTGACGGATGATGTACTGACTGAGACAAATATGAATCAAGGCTGGACAAAAACTGATTGAGCAAAATGCCTCTGAATGCACATCAACTTGTTCTAGAATGAAGCTGACAGATTGAGAGGGTGGCCCCTGTGTATCTCGCCCCCTGCAAAGTGAGGCCAAAAAGCCACATCTCCTGTCTGAGTATAAACACTAACCAAGGTCTGATAAACTGCTGCAGCATCGGTGCCACCTCCTGAGGGCAGACGTAACCCAAGCGTCCAATCGTGATGGCTAGAAAGGGGAGAGAAACAAGCCTGTCACAACTGCACAAAGCAGCAGCCTTGTCTGTTCTGTAGCATCATGAGTTTGGAAGGCGGGATTTATAAGGGGGCACATGGCATCACAGCACCTAGACCATATTACCGGTAAGTGCATAGTGCAGTTGTAAAAGGTATTAGGGGGAAAATATGGTGTTCAAGAGCCATTTGCAAATGCTGTGTGCAGAAAAGGCCAGAAGAGACTTCCAGAAAAGGAAATTAGCTCTTTGATATAGGATCATGTCCCCCTTGGGACTCTCAGCAGGCAACAGAAACAAGAAGACTTCTTAGAATTAGCGCAGTGTTAGTGGAGGAATAGTCACAGAACTCCAAGATTTAATTGGATTTTTCCACAACTGGTCATGTGCTCCAGCATAAAAGTCAGTTCCCATTTCCAAAGCAGATGAGTGAAAAGGTACATACAAACCCTTTATCAACAGTTTGATAATAAGCACAAGAGTAGCAAATGGAAATGCAATTAAGACAGAATTAGGAGTCCACCCTCACCTGTGTTCTCTAGAAGTGTTTTTGGGGTGTTTGGCCTGTTGATTATCTCGACAAGGTTATTCAGGACCATTTGAACATATGGTTGCATTTCAGCCCCTGGTAAGGAAGAAATGATCAGCTGAGTCAAACATAGCTCCAAGAATCAGGTTATCAACCTTGAATTGCTACACAATACTCTGCTCCATTTGACATACAGGAGGAAATCACATGCTTCCAGATAGCCCAAAATTAGAGGTAGACACAGTATTGTAGCTGTAACTCGAGACTCTCATGAGCTATCCATAATGTAGGGCCAAGGACCTTATTATGTCAATAGTAGAAAGAAACGAATTTAGTTACACTTTGCTGAAACTCAGGAACTTCTGCTGTTACACCGCTATCATGTAGGAAGATAAGTCAACTTAACAGCCAAACACCTACCCATCCAAACAGTCGGAAGTTGCATTTTTCTCCTATAAGGAGCTAGAAGAGGGTACCACTGCTGAACGGCATGGCAGTACAAAGATAGCTGCTTAAAGTTACTGTGGGTTGGTACACTTACCCATCTGCATGCAGATCTCTCCAATAGCCCAGGTGGCATTATTGCAAACAGAAATGAATTCTGGATTCAGGTTGGTCCCTAGGATGGGCATGAATTCAGCTGAAGAGAAGAGACATGTATTAGTTTAACTGAAGTATTTATAGCATTCCCTACACTACAGTGGTACCTCATGTTACATACTTAATCCATTCCGGAGGTCCTTTTCGCAACAGGAAACCACTCATAACATGAGGCGTGCTTTCTTGGTGCCTCCTGCTGCTGCTGCGCCGCCGGAGCGCAACTTCCGCTCGCATCCCGGGGCAAAGGTCGCAACAAGGGGCATCTACTTCCGGGTTAGCGGAGCGCGTAACTCACAGCATTTATAAGGGGGATGGTATGTAACACGAGGTATCACTGTATTTTGATCTGAGGGCAAGATACACAGAAATCCAACCAAAAGCAAACAACTACATTAACAGAATAGGGCAGATAAAACTCCAGCAATTTAGTCAGCACTGACTAGCACCAAAGCAAAGATGATGTCCTTAGTCCTCCAAATCAGTTTCCAAACAAGATCAATGCTCTAACTCAGGTTTGTATGACAGCTCCAGTTTTGGCCTTTGGCACAGCTAAGATGACACATTGTCTTATTTAAAGAATGCATAAATCACCCATTCAAAAATATCATGGGGGAATGCACAAAATAAATGGAATACAATGCACAAAATACAAAGTTAAAACAACTGCCATAGCACTATGCTGAATTCTTCCCTAACTCTGCCCAACTTCCAGGGTGCATTGCACTTTTTTTTTTAAAAATTGATTTTATTGGTTTTCTATTAATCCAAAATATACAAAGACAGTTACATAACATTTTGTTGCATGTAAAAAGAAAAGAAAATTTAAATGCACTAAAGTCTTATTGGACAAGAGGGAATATTTTTTCACCCAGAAACTCCTGAGAAAATAATGTACCCATAGCCCTTAGCTGCAAGGTGCTGTATCAGAATACTGAGTCTTGAATCTATGCTGCATTCAAAACCAAAATGAGAAAGGGTACATGTCCACAGTATTTGAACTCTGATACATCAATTTCCTGCGCTCATATATTGGCAATACCTGAATCTTAGTCATCTGAACTGCATTAGATGTAGAAGCCAGGTGGCTCCTCACACACATCCTGTCATATACACTAGCCTTTGACTAAGGAGCCTTGTAAGTTGCACTCATTCCCTATCCAGAGCTAACAGTGACAGTACTGAAACAATTTTAAAAGTAGGGAAACGTTCAGTGTTAAGTATCATTGTCAACATGTCTCAATAGCAGCAATAAATCTAGGAGGGTGAAGAAAAAGAACCTGTTCTCTCTGAAAGGAGCTGAAAATGGAAAGTACCCTTGAAGAGAGTTGTAAAACTTTAAGCACTGGTCTTTTTCTAAATAAAGCACAAGACTACTACAGCACCTCTGGATATTTTCCTTCTTAGTTCTGGTACCGGTAGCAAATTTCTGGCTATCATCATACCATTGGATCATCTAGCCCTGAATTGTCTGTGACTGACAGCTGTTGTTTAGGACCACTTACTGATATTTTTTTCTCACTCTTTGTATTTCATCTAGTGCTTCTATATACCTTTTGAGATGGCAAAAGGAGGGCGGGGTTCAGTTCTTGTGACCTATGGAAGGTGGAGCTCACCTTAGGAATGTAGGACAGATCTAGTCTGAGGATTACTTTGTCTTTCTGAAAAATGCAGAGATTGCCCTGAACTGACAAGGTACTTAAATCCGCCACCTTTCTGACTAATGTGATGAAGCTACTTTGAACATTAGCAATCATATGGGAACAGAGGCCAGGGGTTTGAGTAGTCAAGATGGAGAGAGCCTTATGAAGATTCCCCAAGAAAACACTGAAAGCGGGTTGGCAAAAAAGATGGAAGCAATCAGAAAGCACAAAGGACAGAGAAGGAGAAAGAATGTCTGTCTGGACTGGCACTTAAAACAAGATGCCAAGACAGGAAGGAAGAGGATTCAAAGTAATCAATGGTTTCCTGCCTGGGCTGCAAGACAGACTTAGACCCAGCAGCGTCTGTGTGGCTAATCTGCCAGGAAAATACCTGCTTGTTAATCTTTTTCTTTGTTTTGTGCACCAAAACTGGGACTTTCTGCATGTAAAGCATGAGCTCTACAATTTAGCTATGCCCCCTCTAAACTACTACACAAGGCCCTAACAGCATTATGCCAAAAACCTGTTTTTCATAAAAGAAAACCAAGGCAAATATGTTTCCTCCTCCAGATACAAGATATACCAAAATCTGTTACCACTTGAGAGCTATTATAACTGCTAGCAGCTATCTTGGTCCCTCTCAGACCTTGGGATTAAAAACAGTATTAACACAAAGATCACTACTATCATGCCAAGAAACATAAGGTCACACAACAAGAACTCAACAGGTACCTACCAATGCATGGCTTGACATGCATGAAACAGGCTTTGGTAAGGTCTCCTAGGAGTGCGAATGAGCTCTGCCGAACCTCTGGCATGGTGTCCTACAGGGAGATCAAGGAAGTTTAGAAGGGACAGTGTTGTGTGCACCATCTAGACTGCAGTGTAGGGCTGGGTGATGTTGGGTTTTCAACATCGCAGTGTATCGCCAGCCAAACACCGCAGTTTGGTGAAAAAAGCTGCATTGGCTGTTAATAGGGACAGACCCTCTCAGAAATACCAGAAGTCCAGAAATACCAGAAATACCAGAAGTCCAGAAATACCAGAAATACCAGAAGTCCAGAAATACCAGAAATACCATAGTCCTTATCCATTGCTGGTTCTGTCTAGCTCTGCTTCCTGGGATAGCAGGAGGCTCTTAGGTCAGGGAAACCTTGCAACTGATGTTCCCCCCCCCCACCTCTTCTTACAACACATAATGCATTAACAACCTAGTCCAACATCCTTTGAAAGGCACACTCTGCGACTCTTGCTCCCTGTTCCAGGTTTTTTTTACTCTTTGGATTCACCCAATTATTCTTGCAGCTTCTGCTACAATTATTTCTAACTTATTTTCCCCACTTAGTTTCTCACCATCTATCCAGTCCCCTATCATACTCAATAATTTACTACAGCCTATAATTCTCAATTGTAGAACAGTACATGAAGCAGAACACATCACCCACACCACCCTCAAAACCTGATTTCTTCACATTGACAGAGGCGTTGATGATACAGTGCTTTTGTCTGCTAATTCTCATCTTATTGTTTTCTAGCTCTTACTTCTCTAGCTTACTTGTAAAGTAAGCTTTATTAACATTATTTATTAACATTATTTTGGAAAACAAATGGTGAGCTTAATCTCAAGTACCTCTGAATTCAAGTTCTTGGCTGGGGCTGAGAAATCCCAGGGTCCCAGAAGCTATGAACTAAAGTAGTCATTACACATTGAATGCGGGACTCTCTCACCCACCTGCATGCACTGGAACAGGAGAGTCATGATATTGCTCCGGGCCACAAGCTGCTCCACGTGACATCCCAGACCTTCAGCCAATCCACTCAGCAAGTCAAGAGCAACAATCATGAAATCTTTATCAGGAGCCTCGTATTGGTCTGGGTGTTGACTATACATCTATGAATTTGAGAACAGAGAACCATTTACCTCAAAGAAAACACGAAGCCTCAACAAGGCCATAGCAAGCTTCACTGAGCAACAGTTTGAACAGGAACACTTGTACTGTTAAAGCAAAGGGTAAGTTTCAGTTGCCTAGTCGATGGGAGGCTCATATGATGGTTAATGCTAGCTTTTGTTACTGCCAGTTATGGTTAATTTGCCTACATGTGATCCCATTCTCTGATCAACAGGGACCCAGTTTTCCACACTTAATTGTTATATACAGCATACTTTTAAAAAACAAAAACAAAAAAACAACAGCCTATCCTACCATGGCTTGGGCAAGGGTCTTCTGCACAAGTGTCACACAGCGCTGGTAGACAGGTTCACAGTATGGGAGGAAGCCGCTTTGGAGTGCAGTTGCTACAGATGACAAACACTGTAGAAATAACAGATAGCAACTCAAAAGACATGCATGGAGGACCACCTGGCATGCACACTGTCTCGCCCTTATTATCAATGAAACCATTTAACACAAAACCACTTAAGCTCAGTCATGAAAGGGACAAGAAACAACTTGCCCCTTTCATGTGTTTATTTCAAGCAGTTAGAATTGTGCATTAAGGACAAGGAGCCTGCCCGGGAACCAAAATGTCTGTATTTCTCAACATGCAACAGTACATTTTTTGCTGATTTCCAATACACTATATTAAATATACTTCCTGTCAGAAAGGGGGGGGGGGACATTGCCTTAGACTCAGAACAGCATGATCATTATGCACAATAGAGCTTAGTTCTTTCAACTGAAGCATTAGAGCCCACCAAAGTTAATGGCTGGCCACTTACTTCTAAGAGAGGGAAAAGATCTTTGTCTTCGTCCTTTAGCTCATTCCACTTCTGTATCAGCGGTGGCATCAGTTTTTGGATATATTCCTGGGTAAGAGAAGACCAGTTATGACCAGTTATGACCATGCTGTAGTCCCAGCCACTGCCAGTATCACAAAGTGAGCCCAGAATCCTTCAGAACTGAAAAACACTCAACATGTAGCTTCAGGATTCGAATGTCTTGTATTTTCATTGGTCATCACTGTTTCTGGGCTCAGTGTGCAGATACTGTCGACCAGGACTACTACTATAATTCCATAGAACCAGACTTCTGAGTGTTTCCCAACCACTCTGACCTGAGTATTATTTCAGAGAAAAATAATTTTGTCTGGAGAAGCAGAAGGATCTAGGCCTAGGGCTTGATAAATAGCAGCATTTATACCAAATACGAAAAAGTAGAAACAGCATCAGTAGGAAAAACAATATTATGCTTGACAAATAAGACTACTAAGTATGTGTGCTTGATGTTTCTTTGCCTTTTAACAATAATTATTTGTGTAGAAGCAGCACAACACTAGTATTTTACCTCACTGGCATTTGTAGACTTACAGTTGCATAATAGCAAAGGAACCTGTAACCACTTCTACCTGCATGACACTAAAGTAACTTTTTGCAGTGTCACAGCATCATAGAAATCACTGGTGTACCTTATTTTAAGTTAAGGCTCACACCACACCACTACTTTATTTTGTAGTCAATAATACAAAGTAGAAAAAATGGAAAATCTGTCTCGTAACGGTTCCACCAAGTAGCAGTTCTCCCTAATCATATATGGCAGCGTTTCTCAACCGCTGTTCCGCGGCACACTACTGTGCCGCGAGATGTTGCCTGGTGTGCCGTGGGAAAAATTCCCCCAATTGAAAGCCGGGCCAATTGCGCGCCAGCAGGGAGGGAGGGAGGGCGAAAGACAGACACGCGCATTTGCGTTCTCTCTTTCCCCCTCAGCATACACAAAAGGAATAGGCAGGCGGTGCGCGCAACGCCAGCCAATCGGAGCCGGGGCACTCGCGACGTCGCCGGGCCCTGATTGGCGGAGGGGTGAGGAAAGAGAACGGGACTCAGAACAGAAGCCGAGCGGAGAAGAACATAATGAGGAGGGGAGGGGAGGGAGAGAGAAGGGAGCCTGCGAGTTCCATCCGCCCCCAACGCTCGTCAGTGTCCCTCGGAGCGCATCCTTGGGAAGTGAATGAGCGCGGCCGCCTCGGGCAGTGGGATTACTCGGAGTTAAAGAACCAAGCTCTCCGGTGCGAACCTGTTGCGCTCTTGGCTTCTGTCTGGACGCGACTAGGGCTGCGCTGAGAGAGAGAGAGGCAAGTCCAACCCCCTTGGCGGCGGGCGAGATGAATCTTGTTTGTCCGCCTTATAGAAATATTTATATGCCGCTGCTGCCGCGGAGAAATTTACAAGCTATAGCTTAGGCTGGGGGCCCCCTCAAATAATTTAAAGGGGAAAAAACTGGATGTACATTTCCAAAATATAAGATAAAAAACAAATAAAATAAAACCTACATACAGCAACATTGGCAAATGGCTTTAGATACCTATTAAAGCAACTCTATGCCCAGCTGAATGACTGTTTCAAGGGAAACAACTGAAATATTTTCGAGCATTCATAATAAAGTAGTTATAAAATACTTTATTTGTGTTTATTTGATTCCTATTCAAGAGAATTACTTTATATATAGTCAATATAGGCACAGAGTTAAATTTTTTAATATTTTCTAATGGTGGTGTGCCTCGAGATTTTTTTCATGAAACAAGTGTGCCTTTGCCCAGAAAAGGTTGAGAAACACTGATATATGGAACTACAATGCTGCCTTGTATCAAGTCAGACCACTGGTTCACCTAACCAAATACTGTCTGCTCTCCCAAGACCCTGGAGAGCTACCGATTTTGTTTTAATTGGCCTCGCCACTAGAGATCCTTTAATTTGATATTTCCAAGATTTAATGTGGGATTGTCTGCATAGAAAGAATGCTCTTCTACTGAGCTGTATTTATTTGCTATGTTTATAACTTGACTTTCCTCTGAGGGGCAAAAGGCAGCCTATATGGTTCCTCCTTCTCCATTTTATTTTCACAAAAACTCTGAGATTGGCAAGACAAAGAGTGGTCAGGTTCATCCAGTGAGCTTCATGGCTGAGTGAGGATATGAACCTTAGCCCCTCACTTTATCCACTACAGCACACTGCCCTTTCATTATGTTCTTCCTGTCAGTAGTAATTTTAATTTATAAAATTACCCAATTTATATACTGATTGTAAAAAAAACACCTTTAAATATAAAGTAGTACACACACAGCCTCAACAACAGTGAAATAAACATTTCTGGGCTTCCCTTCTCTAGACCTTCCACCTGCAATATCTTAGAAGATGAGTTTGGATTTGATATCCCGCTTTATCACTACCCAAAGGAGTCTCAAAGCGGCTAACATTCTCCTTTCCCTTCCTCCCCCACAACTAACACTGTGAGGTGAGTGGGGCTGAGAGACTTCAAAGAAGTGTGACTAGTCCAAGGTCACCCAAGAGCTGCATGTGGAGGAGCGGAGACACAAACCCGGTTCACCAGATTACAAGTCTACCGCTCTTAACCACTACACCACACTGGCTCAATATTTTAGCACCAAGGAAACAGATTTGACAGTCAATTAGATTCTTATATGTACTATCTCTCTTGGAATAGGATACCTTTTTTGCTTCAGGTTTCTGAATGTACCACCAATCAAGGTTTATGTAGTTAAACTACAGTGGGTTTTGTTCATCACATTAATGAAGGAAAAACATTCATGTATTTGGACTGCCCTGCATTCAATAATTAGTTTAAGATTATGTTGACAGTATTTCACCCCAATGAGAAGAGGTAAGAGGACACAACCAGCCATGGTGATTAAATGCTAGCAGTTTCCACTGTTAATGCCAAAAGGAAGAATGCACATACCGGCTGGTTGAGGTGGTGCCCAACAGAATCAGCCAAGGTGCCAATCGCATCATACAGGATCAGCAGGTTCTTGTGCTGGTATTTCCCAAATGCAAAAACCAAAGTATCCAGAATGAAGCTGAGGTATGGGACCAGCTCTGTGCAGGCCTCTTCTTCAAGGGTGGCAAATGCACTAAAATTAAGGTTATAAGAAAAAAAAAGTGGTGGGCATGACCAAAGTGAAAGCAGCACCAGAAGCCGGAAATCCACAGATGCCTGGATAATTTCTATCCTGGGCACTTAAGAGATCAGTTTCACTGCACAAGGGTCAACTATAAACCATATGCCACTCTTTGATCTGAAGTATAAGGGAATTTCTCTGGGTCAGACAGTACGAATATATGAACTATCACTGCAGAGCTCAAATTTCAAGTTCTTCATCACATCCAGAGAAAACCTCAAGGGTGCAGGAGAGACGACGAGTCTAAGAAGGGTAGATCTGTGGCTCAGAGATACTCTAGAATCTAGTCTGGTTCTAAGTTAGGAACAAGGCCTCAAGATGTGCATCAATTTTAAGGTACTCTTAAATTTTCACACATTATACCTGATCTAGATAGTCATGGCTTCTGTGTTTCGTTTTGCCCAATTCAAATGCTTAACCATAACAGAGCAAGACTCTGCAAAAGCATCCTGGGAAACACTTCTACATTCAAGCAGAAATGGCTATAGATTGCAAGGCACCATCAGAAGAGAAGCATATTCAGGCCCTCTGAGCTTACACTGTTTTGATAAACACACTTGTTGAAATGTGCATCAAGTGAAGTGATGCCATGAGCAGGTTACCTGCAAGCAGCCTCCTGTACTCTCTTGTTGCTGTCAAGAATCCGCTTGAGCAGCTCTGTCATCAGAGGCTTGAGATACATGTCTGGGGGTTGGCTCACAACCCAGTGGGCATAACGGCTCAGGGTCCAGCAGGCAATGGAGCGCACTAGGGCCTTCTTGTCAGAGAGACACTGGATCAAGTGGGGAATCAATTCAGGGAGGTATGGAACCATGCCCTGCATGCAGCCTAGAAATGCAAGAAAATATGTTTAGCATACTTTCTAGGCATATCAAATTTTTGTTCATATAAAGTTGCTGCCAATGCCTTCCCCTTTTTGCAAATGCAAACCCCTTTTTAAGTGATACAATTATAGAACTCACCTTCAGCAATGGCCCCTAGAACGAGGATTCCCGACTCCTTGATGACCCACTCGGGGTGGAAGAGTAGCCCCTTGAGCAGCGGGAGCAGGTGTGGGAGGAGCTCATCTCTGAAGACATTGGCCAAGACATCGAGGGCGGCAGCAGAGCATTTTCCTGTAGGAGACATGAGGCTATGTGGTAGAATCTGCACAGAGCACCAGTGGGAAAGGTCTGGTCCATAATAAACATTTTCCCAATTTGGCCTGCAAAGTTGTTCTGGGTCAGTCTCGCCCAACTGTCATTCAACTGATAGCAGGCAGGTACAAGACAAATAAAACTACAGCTGCAAAAGAACACAGGAGGAACTTTGGAGTGCCTTATTGTTGTTCCTTTGCATTCCTGAACTTGCGCTGTTTATGTTTGGGGCTGAATATGAGCCTCACTGCTTTGGGGCACAATTGGTTCCACTCAGGAGCTCCCAGCTGGATTTCACTCCTCCTTATGCCACAGATGGTCATAATGCAGAGGTGACTGACAAATCTTGCGAGTGGAGCCTTGGCTGCTATTTGATCCTGCTCTCCAGCATAAAGTGACTCCCTATGCATTGCACAGAGGAAACTCTTTGGGAACAGAGAGTATTTTAGGAAAGAGTCAAGCAGGAAAAAAGCACTCGCTTTCGGATAAACATGCAAGGAAGAAAGTATCTTTTAGGGGTAAGAAAATCCCAAGCTGTGCAATTCCAGCAACTTGTTTAATATACAAGAAGAACTATCTTTTTAACAAAAAACAAATTGGTGTGTATCTTCTTCCCACATAGGAGTCTGAAGAATCTTGTCCAACATCCTGTTCTCACGGTGGCCAACCAGATGCTTGAGAACAGTCTACAAGCAGGACATAAGCACAACAACACTTCACCCACCTGCGATTCCCAGCAATTGGTATTCAGAGGCATTTGCCCCATACCATCACAAATGAAAAGGAATGGTATCAAGTCAGTTAAGTGCCCAGTGCTCCACTCTACTAGCTCCTGGCACCCTCATAGTTGGCACTTTCCCATCTCAAAAGCACTGCACAACTCTTCCCCTACTCACTCAGATTCCAGTCAGATAGCGTGTCATCATCGTCATCCTCATCCTCTCCATCTTCATCATCCTGTAGCCGTTCCTCCTCATGCTGTAGGGTAACCGTGCGTGATTTGTGGAAACGAGGCTTGATATCCTGCTCACTGTCAGGGATGGCTTCATCCTCTTCCACATCACCCTGATATTGAGTAGAGGGAGCACACGGAAGCCCATTTAATACTGAGTCTCGTCTGCCAGGGAAATGAGCTCTTGCAAAACAGTACAATATTTCTTGTTCTTGGTGGGATTGTTACTTAATGCCGAAGTAAACCCTGGCAAAGAACGGTAACCCTCCAGTCCTCTTGGGACTCTTCACATCATGCATCCATGGATCAGACAGGACGAATACAACAACCCATCACAGTTGTCAGGCTGAAGGTTATGCATCATTTCCAAGAATGCATTTGCTTGGCCACTGACTTGGGAGGGTGCAAGCATGTATGAATTTTGCTTGAAAAGTGAGACTGACCCTGACTTATACTAAATGGGGCAAAACATAGTTAAAGTCACCAGGGGGTTTTTGCAGCCAAGAAACTCAGAAAAAGTGTTTTAACTCAGCCGATCAAGCCCATAACCCTAGTCTGCAATCTTAGGAAGAACTTTTCTTATAAAGACATAGTTATTCAGTCAGCATATAGGTGCGGCTCATGATGGAACTTGCAGAAGTTCCAGTGAAAACCCCCAGCACCACAGACCCAGCTTCAGTAGAACAGAACTAGTACATTTAAAATGCCAACTACATATGAAGGGGATGGGCGGTCTCTCGGTATGCTCAATTTTAGGAATAGGACAAGGAATAAATTTACAGCCTTATGGAATGACGCTCCTCAACTATCAGAACTGAAAGAAAGGGCAAAGTTTCCTTGTTGTGGAAAATTTGCCAACCATACTGCCATGCACTGTGCCTGTAAGGATGGTCAGCAGCAAGAGTGGGGTAAAGATGAATGAGATTCTAGATGTTGCAACACAGAATCCTTTTCATTTGTTATGCTCAGTAAACAGGTTGTGGCTGAGGAATGTAAAACCCAGAAGAAGGTGGAAATATATATTATATTAAATCCTAAGTTGGAAACAAATACCTTTAACAATATGATGTCAATTTCAGAATACTTCATTCCGTTCACCAAAATTGGAATCAATCTGTTAAGGAGAAGGAGGAGAAAATGTGATTTACCAACTGGGTTCTGGGGCAAGAATGACATAGACCACAGTAGGTGCCGAAGTTAATCATTGCCAAATAGGAGCAGTAATGTCTTTGTGCACGTGGAGGTGGCGTTTCAGTAGCTTCTGACTGTTCAGATAAATCTACAATGCAGATTTCCTTGCAGCAAGCAAGCGTTTACACACTGCTTAGTGTAAGTGCTACTACTGCCAGATAGAAAAGCCCAACAGTAATTTATAATCCATGCAATCCCACGCCCAAAAGGTTGCGGCTAGCACAAAATGCTATTCTCTGCTGCCAAGTTGGAAAGAGAAACAGGTACTCTGGGCACGCAACAAGTATGCACAGCAACTCCATAGCAGCCACCTTTCCCTTGAACTCCTCTTCCATTTTAAAAATCCCTTTCTGTCCCAGCTCTGAATGCTCAGTCATACTGCACGTATCTGGCAATTCTCCCCAACTTTGCAGTAATGATGAACTGCAGAAAAAACAGGATTGAAGGAATGTTGAAGGGCTCCACATCTCTAACTTGGAAGAGCCCTGTACAAGATTCACTAGATAGACTATAAGCATATATGCTTAAAATATGAAAGTAAAGATAAAGCTCAGCTGAGCAAAACTAGCTTAGCAACATGCCAGCTTTTGCCTTAATTTGTTTTTGCACAAAGCTACAGCCGAAGAAACATGCAATAATACCATGCGCAGGGAGACATGCAGATGCCCAAGCCCCTTCAAATCTAGTAAGTCTAAGATATCCAGGAGTCTCACTGCCCTGTAAAATATACATTTGTACAATATACATGTACAAATGTACAATATACATAAAAATGTAAGGCTGCTGTCATGCTGCATTTTGCATGGCAGCCAGCATGGTGAAAGAACATCAAGCAGGCAAGCAGCATGGGTGGCAGGTGGCCCAGGTGAGCTATTTAACGAAGTGGGGAAGGTGCTTCAGAATAGTTGCTAAAGCATCTCCCCTTCCCTTAAAAGGGGGTGGGGCTCAGGGGATGGGTGAGGTCTAAAGGGATGGAGATTGGTCAGGTGTAAAGGAAGGAGGAATTGGATTGGTGGAGGACCAACAAAAGGGTTGGTGAATGGAGCAAGCAGGGGTGGCAGCCCCTAGCCATGACTTAAGTCAACCAGGAAGCAAAGTAAAACTGGGCTTCATAACATGCAACTTAGAATGCTAGTACTGTAGAGGCAAAGCTACTCACTGCACCAGGTGTGAAGAGAGCACCTCCTTGCAGATGGGTTGTTCAGCCAGGGTCAACCAGAATTCACACGCTTCCAGCGCCACATTCTCATCACTATCCTGGGTCCTCTGCAACATGTACTAGAAGGAAACAAGAGGACCAACATGTAACTTTGGCTCAGAGACAGCTACTGCCTTTGCTGCATCTGTCTCATAGAATGATGACATTTACCATCAAAATGCAGCAGCATTTTGCTTTGACCTGCCAGGTCAGCAGCATCAATTCATGAAGTAAACCCTCCACTGAACAAGTGGCATAATTATGCCTACTCAGTCACAGTATTGACCCACTAACATGGAATGCTATCAAGAGATGAAATGCCAAATCAGCTCCCATCACCTGCAGGCAGACTTGGTGGCACTTCTAGATATATCATTTAGAGTCCTAGTGGCTGAAACAAACAAAGGCAAGGCAGCATTTTAAGAGGACCTGCTCCGTAGAAAAAAGGCACTTACCTGGATGATACTATGCATGTGAGGGATCAGTCGATCAATCCGCACCTCTAGCAGCATCACCAGTGCTCGGCAAACATTCTTTCGAACCTCAGGATCTTCATCTACTGCCAGAGCAAACAGGTGCTGCCAAGAGCAGGCAGAGTTAACATTCACACACACAAAAGAATTTGGCTAAGAATCAAACATCATCCCCTTCAACTGGCCCAAACCAGTGTCTTCCAACACAGAGATGGTTCTTCTAGACTTGCTGCAACTTGGCCAGACAGCAGAGAAGCATTATGCTCAGGGCTCTTGTGCCAATAAATACACAAATGTGCTTATTTTGTATGTGAACTCTTAAGTTCTCTGCAAGCTTAGTATTTTGGGCAAGTGGAGATATGGTAACAAAATGACACACAGTTAGTAGACAATTGGTGTATATAAGAGGAACACAACCAAAAAGCATACAAAGTAGAGAGGACCAACTATATGTTCTAGCCTATGAACATTTTGAGGTTTTTACAGACACTGCCTGCACATTTGCAAGTGCAGAGGTAGCACAATACAACAGAAACATTGGTCTCAGGAAGCATAGCTAGGGCCATACTATGTTTGACTAGGCCTGAAGCGAAGGAGTATGTTGGTGTTAAGAACCAAATACCTTTCTCTCTGTACTGGAGCTTGTATTTCCTAAGGCTGCCTCTGGCCATGGATATGTTACTGCAGTAGAAAGAAGTCACTGAGACAGAGAAAGCTTAGGATGTAAGTGTTTAAAATCCTTATCGTCCCTTTTTTAAAAAGCTCTTATTAAGAACTGGACAAAAGCTTTAAGATCTGGCACTCCCTACATTTACAAAAGGAGGCAAAATGCAGATACTACGAGGGCTGCAGAGGAAAAACTGGCCTAAAAATAAATAAATGAACAAACAGTTGAGAAGATTCAAAGTCATTGTGCTAGGCTAACACAAACGGTGATCTGGGGACTTCAGGAATTTCTAGGACCATATTAGGTGTTCCCTCAAGGAGGTAGATCAACAAATTATGGATACATTTCTCTGAAAAACTGCTCAACTGCTCCTGTCAACTTTCCCTGCCACTGTGCAGCTACAGGGGAGCACTTTCAGTAAAGCACTTTGTTTGCATAGGGCAACAATGAGGCCAAAGGGGTCTGGCGAGGGCAATGGGTGAACTACTAGTGTATACCCTAGAACATTATGCAGGATCTATAAATGCACAGAGGTCAGTGGCAAACATTCAAGAATTTCTTGGTAAACCAGCTAACATCAAGAGCATCCCTTACAGGTATTAAGTCCCAGAACTCTGTGCCTAATAAATTAACAGTCATGGATTGTGATGCTTCAGCTTTGAAGAACCACCACTGGACAAGAGAAATCCATCTCACCTCAATGAAGGTGTCTATGTTATCCATCAAGGCCTGGGCCCTTTCCATGATGAACTGGTTAACACATGCAATGGCATGGGACCTAAAGAGACAGTAAAGACAGCTGAAACCACTTGACCAAGCAATTATTACTTACCTCCAATAAGTGAACAGCAATGCATTCTGTTAGCTTAATTGCAGTTTTTTTCTGGGTACCAAGGAACAGTTTTGCAGTGTAAACAAGAGAAAAATCAACATTTATGTCAATTTTCATTTCTGACTTAAAACAACCTATACAACACCTCATTAAAAATCAAATGCAGAAGCCAGCAACAGAGATTGCAGTAGGCATTCATGTGCCAAGGGCCTGAGCAATATATATGACTTTAGTCTGCATTTAAATGCCAACAATACATGGGACAGATGCATTTGTCCAGGGAGGTAGTTACACAATCGGTGCACTGCTATGAAAAAGGTCCTTTCACAAGTCACCATTCCATTGACCAGATTTACTGGTGGGACCAGCAACAGGGCTTCCCCCACAGACCTCAAATAATGGGTTGGCAGGATAGGCAACATTTTATTGCCTTTTACAATTCCATCTCTAATTGGAACTGAATTACTGAAGAGATAGGACTGGTTAAGACAGATTTATCTATCTATCTGGCCAAGAATGAGCCTTGTGCCCACATGCTTCCTCCCCATCACTCTGCAATTCAATACCCCCAGGGTTTATTAAGCCAGTTTCCAATTACATCTGAACATGAAAAGTGCAGTTAAATCAATTACAAATCAGGACATGAAACCAGCATCAGATTAGGCTTTCATATTTTGGTTTACAGGCAGAGATTCAGTTATAACTGGAAACTGTGGTTTAATTAACCGCGCAAATATTCTGATGCAAGAAAGGAAGAAGGTGGGATAGAGGAAGGAGGATGTGGGCACAAGCACTGGGCCCCAAAGTCTAATAAATCATGGCCTATTTGACTCATGTCTGAACTAAGCCATTATGCTGCTTAGTCAATGATTTGTTTGTGTGGTTTTTGGTCAGTTATGTTTTATTATTACAATCTTACTCGGCTACGAGTGATCGCCAAAGAAGAAGAAGAAGATTACTACTATAAGGACTGCAGACAAATAGAAAAAGTATTTACAATAAAAAAATTACATTATATACAGTATACAGCTATCAGTGTAACAATCACACTTCCAAAAGTAAAGGATGCCACTTTACAATAAACCTTCCTTTACATGACTATTTTGCAATTTGGCAAAGTGTGTCAAACCATTCTTTACTTGTGATGCTGCCTGCATAAAGGAGGGCAACTCCACCACAGGTACAATATTCAACAAGAGCACATCCTTCTCAAGTTTTGGAGCACAGAACAGGAATCAGTAGCATAGCAGCTACATACCTAATCTTGGGGCTGCAGTGCTTGAAAAACTGGAGGAACTTTGGAATCATAACATTAAGAGGCCGGTTGAGAGCATCACTGTCCAGGAGCTCAGCAGAATCTTCACAGATTTTCTGTAAGGCACCAAAAGCTCCCTAGAGAACATAGAAATAGTCGCCAACAAATATGTGAGGTTAGGAAACAGGCAAAGTGCATCTGAGCATTTAAATCCGACATTGGTAGCTAGACTTTCAATGCTCATATTGCTCTTCTGGCATGAGCTACATTCATTTTGACGTCTATGCCAAAGGAAAGCCATCTAAGTGACAGACTGCCAATTTGAAAGAACGTGTTGTCCTCCTACCCTCAGCCAGACTTCCTACGCAACAGTCTGATATATGCCAACTAATTACCTAAATAGCTAGGGATGCTACAAGAGATGTAGCAATAGGATTGTTTTTAAAGAGAAAAAGCCTATCTGAAGAAAAAATGATGGTGGCAGGTTTGGCTGGGGGCTAGAATATTCCTGGAACAGGGTGGGGAACTTCAAGTTTCAATTTCAAGTTGAAAAGGAAAATGGCTTTAGATTAATAATCTCTGACTTCACCCTTAGAACACAGCTCAAAATTGCTCCCTTTTCATACACCCTACCTTATCCACCCAGATTAATTCAGGGTTCTTACTGGGTTAATGAAAAATTGGTCCATGACACTAACAGTGGAATAGCAGTGCTATTTGGATGCCATTGTGCACAGCAAGAACACTTATGTCATATGAAAATTACATCTCTGTCAGGCTAGGTGAATAGCCACCTAGTAATAAACAGTTTTAATTAATAGAAAACAGTCTTAAAATTCACATTTAACCACTTAAGGATATGCTCCTACACACACACACACACACACACACAATTTCATTGTATTGCTATATTAACATACCTCCTTCAAGAGTAATCTCTCTCTCTCTCTCTCAAAAAAGAGTAAACACTCTTTCTATTGGAAGGAGGCTTCCAATAGAAACACTAACAAAAATACTAATATATAATTATATATTAAAACCAACCAGTAACCAACAAAACCAACAGCCAATACAGTGGCAAAACTCAATAAAACTCTTTCAAATAAAAGCCACTGAAAAAGGGCAGGTTTTCAGATCTTTCCAAAAGGTCTGCACAGTGTTAATAGTCTGGTGGAACCCAACTGGCAAAGAATTCCAAAGCTGTGGGGCTACAATGGAAAATGTGCTCTCTGTCACTCTCTCATACTAACCAATTTAATTACTCTTGGTGTGGGGCAAACAAGAAGGGCCTCCACTGTTGAACTCAAACAGTGAGAAGGTTGTTACATGTGTAGGCAGACTTTCAAATATATGGGATCCAAACCATTTAAGGTTTTAAAGATCACAACCAGTGTTAGAAACTCAGATATTTAAGTTACGTGCCAAATGGCTCCTTAAACCAGGGTTAGTTGCCATTTGGGGGGGGTCAGACAGCTTCAAAGTTATATTTTTCAATATGACTTTTTGGTTCCTGAAATTCATTCTGATTGTGCAGATGGAATAAAACAAATAGAATTCTACAGAACGTGTTGCTAGTGTGTGAAAACAGTCAAGATCCAAGGATCCCCATACATGCACCTCCAAATGGTGGAAACATCAAGTGCCATCCTGGCGCCTGGGCATCTTCACTTGGATGCAAGTGGCCAATAGCCAGGTGCAAAATGTCCCTGGCACCTGGTGAATTTTGAACACTGATCACAACCCTTTATCTAAACTTTCTAACTACCAAAATACAGAAGAACAGTTTAGTTGGCACTGTTTACCCTCTTAAGATCCTAGGTATGAGATTTGCCAATGGTCCCTTGAAGGATAGGTTCAGTCCTTTGGAAACAGTCTATCATGGGTTCTTCTACTACAGATGTTATCAAGGGGTTATCGGAAGCATAATTTAGCTCCTTAAGAGACAGTTTCCTAGTCAATCTTATGGACCCTTTTGAGAATCTTTAAATGGTCTAATAAATCAATTACTGAACAGCTGGCAATATATCTGAATGTAATTTCTTAGATTTGTAAAGATGGTTAGTTCTTAGCTTGTCAGTTTTCATAACACATAATTGGTTCTACTATACTAATTTTGTACTACTTTTTATTTTGTACTTCTGTTTAATGGTTGTAATCAACATAAAGGATATAACCAGCACTTTAACAGGGCTCAGAAATGCATCAGTAACCAATACTGCTGGTATTACGTGAGCCAATCGCCCAGCTCTTAGCAGAACTCAGTCAGTCACATTCTAGACCAGCTGAAGTTTCTGAATAGACTTTAATGACATCTTCACAAAGAACATATTGCAGCAGTCCAAGCCAGATACGACTAGAGCATGAATAATTCAGCCATGGCCCAGTCTGTCCAGCTAGGACTTCAAGCTGGCATACCAGTCTAGCTGGTAAAGCATATTCCTGGACACCACTGCCACCTGAGCTTTCCCAGCCAGAGCTAAGGCCATAACAGTGCTCAACCTGCGCACTTAGCAATGCAACCCCATCAAGAACCATTTGTAGACCACCTTCTGGAGAACCGCCATACCTACGGTACCACTGTCTTATCTGGATTTAGCCTGAGCTTAGTTCACCCTCAGCCACCCCAGAATCGCCTCTAAACACCAGTTCAAAATTTCAACAGCCCCCCTAGGATCAGAAGATGGAAATAAGAGGTAGAACTGGACATAATTTGCATACCGATGACACTGTAGCCCAAACCCCCAGATGACCACCCCCAACAATTTCATGTAGGTGTCAAACAGAAGTGGGACAAAACGGAACCTTAAACCAACAGCCATGGGGTACAGCAGAAGTTCTCCGGGACCACCTTCTGGAACTATACCTCCAGAAAGGATGAGAACCACTATAAAACTGTCTCTTAAGCCTAACCCTGAGAAATGGTCCAGAAGGATACCATGGTCAACAGTACTGAAAGCTGCTGAGAGATTCAGGAGAACCAACAGAGTAGCAGTCCCTTACCTGTGACTCTATGAGACTTACATCTGAGTACACATGCATAGGATTGGGATGCAAATTACATTAGTAAGTTGTGGTACAAGATTGCTGTGCTACAGTCAGTCATGCTAAAAAAAAATTGGAACACACTCTTATATAGAGCACATACTTTATAGCTTATTTTCCCACATGAGACTCCCAAGACTATAAATTCTAGCACAATTACTTACACAATCTTGTTGCCTATTATCAATTATTAACCTATTACAATTAAACTCACTTCACATGTATTGTAGTCCTCAGAGTTGAGCAGGTTGCAAAGTTGGGGCAGAAGTTCTGGCCACATCTGCAACTCCCCTTTGGAAGCAATGGTGGTAATAAGAATACCTACCAAGAGAAAGAACAGGCTGCAGTTCAACATCACATCACAAGCCTAGTTTCACTTCTTGGACCAAACAACTCTCCCTTGAACTTTCAAAAGCAACAGAATTTAATACTTCTGACCCAAACTATGATCCAAACCAAGGCTCTACGAGATGCTTCTACCAATCAGTCATCTACAGTATTTGGCCTTGGAACGGAAAGCTGCCTCTAGAATACTTTGAGCTGATTCGTGAACTGCTCTGAGGTCTCCTGCAGTAGAGTGAAAGCATTTGGCTTGCCCTCCTTACCCCATGCATGGGCAGTAGGGAAGTTGCCAGGAGTGCTGAACTCACTGACACCTATCAGTCTTAAAAAGCCAGCAACAGGGCTTCCGGTCGGCGCGCCGGAGGGGAAGGTCGGGGGACATGCCGCTGCTGGCATTCCCCGACCCGACCGGCTTAAAGGGGTGCTTGCGACAGCGACGCAGCCCCCAAAACTCCCGGGAGGTTGATCCCGGGACCTTCTGATCCGGCTATAGCTCTCAACGTCTCCCCAACTCCCACGGTGACCACAGTAGAGGCCGCCGTGCGAGACGCGGGGAGACGGAGCTCCTCGGATCGCCATTGCCCGTCGGGCTGAAGCTGCGAGCCCTTCCCATCTGAGCGCGCTGATTTCTCCGCAAAAGGACAAGATTGGATACCTTAAATGTGAGTACTAGGACAGTACTGAAGAATTTGGACTAATTTGGTGAAGTATAGGGATGTAATTTACGGAGGTCCGTCCCTTGCTACTGTGGCACTAAATCAGGAACTTTATTACCGATGCGGTTGAAACTGTAACGGAATTTGGCTTTGCAACAGAGATTCGATCCTTTTGACACCCCTGATCGGGGGGGCAACTAACTAACAATTTTGACAGCTAGAGGATCTGAATCGGACCTGTTGGATTCTGCTGTGGAAATTTGGATTTTGGCTTTGGATTTGGTTCGGTGTGGAATTTTGTACAACTATGTCTTTGAAAATGGAGGATGATTTGGAAAATGGAGGCTGGAAGAAGGTCCTTGAAAAAATCTGGGAACTGAGAAAGGAGTTCCAAGCGGAGACTGCAAGAATGAGAGGAGACGTAAACAACAGTGATGTCATGCCAGCTGCACAAAGGATGGAAGGGGGAGAAATCCCCCTCAAGGTTAAAGACAAGCCTCGCCGCAAGAAAATTCCTTCTCGGCGCAAGATAGCTGGACTTGAGAAAAGAATTAAGAAAACAACATCTACAAAAGTCTACTCTTTTCGACGCAAGAGGACACCAATGAAGGAGAAGAAGATTTTCTCTAAAAACTGGGAGTTGGAACAGCTGAGAAGACAAAGAGATGATGGAGCCCAACTGCAAGCAAGCACTTGGGCTTGGACTGGGGAAAGGCGAGGGGAGGGCTGAGCAGGGCAGGTGGGTAACCTGGGACTGATTATATTTGCGGATTTTGAGTATTTACGCCGGACATGGTTTTGAGCTAGGATTATGTTAGGATCTTTCGAAGTTAGGAGCCTGAAGATTAAGGGGAGTCAGAAGGAAACTTATAGAAGATTTGGGAGGAGGACGCGGAGGTTGGAACTAGAAGATGAGGGGAAATAAGAATTAAGATATTGTATTTGAGCTAGAATTATGTTTTGAAATAATGTTAAAGATATGTTTAGTATATCTATGTGCCTGAACCAGAATTATGTTTTGTTTAATGCAGCCACTGGGGAGGTGCGGAGGAAGTCACTATGATTATGTTTTGTAACTAAGAGTGGTCTACCCGAGAAGAGGGTTAGGCCGAAGCCAGATAATGTTTAGTTTAAGGTCAGGGGAAATAATGAATGGGTTTACCTCCGTGAGAGGGAGGGTAAGATTAAATAACTCCCCATGGTGAGAGGTGGGGGGTAATGAATCCTGACCGAAATGTAATGTTCTATGTTTATAAAATTTTAAAATTAATAAAAATTATTTAAAAAAATAAAATAAAAAGCCAGCAACAGTTGGTATCTCTAAGTAATTAAAACATTAATTGTGCATATCCTTCCCACAAGCATGTATATTTTGCTTATTTGGTTTGAGGAAGCCAAGAAACAGGGGAAAATAGAATACTTTGCAGCTTACACAAGCATATTTGCCACGAGACAGACACCCTTCACCCACACACTATGACCTTTTAATATCATAGTCCTATGTCAACCTTCCCACCCCTACACTCAGCTCGCTTCACCATGCATGTTCATTTATATATGCACCTACACAAAAAGTTAGTAAAATTCCCTCTCACTTACTTGAATTAACTGCAAGTAAGAGCAGCATTTGCTATTAAGAGACTTATCTCTCACTGAGAATATAAACAGCACTGAAAACACTAACGTAACTCTCTTCCCACCCTGCAAATGCTTTGCGCAGTGTAAGAATATGAACACTACTCAAGAATACACTTTCAACTTCCTTGAAAAAACACAAACACATGCTTCCCCCAATCCCTGCCGCCCTTTCTCCAGTACTCACCAATGGTAGCTCTAATAAGAGAGGAAGCATCCCCTATGTTGTTAAGACATTCTTGCTTAATGAACTCAGCAACAGGTTGGGGGAAGCTCTGGTAATGAGCCTTCACATTATTTTTTAGGATCAGACCACTCAGAGAACGAGTTGGCTCATCTGTTTAGAAAGATTTGGGGGGAAAGAAATTAATTCTTTAAGATCCAATATACTGTACACAGGAAGGTACAAAAAACAACAACCCCACAGTAATAATGGTGACCTGAGCAGAGATGCAGGGGGAAAATGAGGATCACTAGATATTCCTTGATTATCATGAACTGAAGCAGTAATGCAATCATTCAATAGGATTTTACTCATGAACTTCTTCCACAACTATCTTATACAAGCGTTTTAGATATTTACATCATTTCTATTGTGCTTTATATAAAACCCCTCGGAGCAGGTTTTTGGTATGTGCAGGAGGAAAGAAGTTGAAGTTCCATAGTGTGCGCCAAAGTTCATTCCACTCACACACAGGCCCTGGTTGATACAACCCATAAAGCTTTTACGGAAGTTTGATACAGATTTTGTTACATTGATGTGGATTATTTCCATTCACTAGATCTGAACAAGTGTTATGCATTTTTTTCATACTACCGGTACATACTGTGGTTCCTTAGCATTTTTAGAACTGTATGTGAATACAAATAATGCTCCACTTTGTTGCAATCAATTTTTTATGATCCTCATTTGTTGACACCTGGATATGCTGCAGGTATGCTATTTCTATTCAGGCACACTCCCAGTAGCACTGGCCAAAGTGAGTTGTAATGGGATGCTTCTGTAGGACCTGTCCCCCCTAAAATCCAGCAGTGGGGAGACTCCGGCCCAGAGGCCTATTTAGGCCTACAAGGCCTCACCCTTTGGCCCAAGAGGTCATCTTAGCCAAGCCACATCAGGTGTTGGGCAGGAAGACACAGCTGGGCCAAAAGGTGACTTGCAGGCACCGCCCATCAACTCATCCAAAGTACCTACAAAACCTTGTACACAATCCTGTTTATCATCTGACTGGCAGGAGCTTACAGAGCACAGGATATGTAGTGATCCAAATAACTTCATTTCTTTGGGCATGGCTAAAAAGCAGTTAAAAACTGGACACATCTGGTCATCATAGAAACAGAGCACCTTTATCTACAAGGTCCCTCACTGGTCATCTGTGTGTTTACAATTGGCTTGCATTCCTACCCCCCGTGCAGACCCTTTCATTATATATACACACACACACACACACACACACACACACACATCCAAAACCAAACTTACGTATTAATCATTACATTCTTTCTACACCCCCTCCCACAAAAAGAAAGCAGTATAATCTCCATTGTAAAAAAGGCAAAGATTATCAATGTCTGATAAGCAGCAGCTGGCAAAAGACTGGAGTTCTGACAGTTGAATTCCTTGCTAGAATTTGACTCACTTTTCATAGCAAGGCAAAACAGAGAACAGAAACAATTACTAGTTTAGCACCAAAGGGACAGGGAACCCTTTTCAACCTCTACACCAGATAGTACTTTCTGAAGCAAAACAGGTATCAATCAAGAAAATACATTATTCTGCCATAATTCTAAATTAGCAGTCTACAATAAAGGCAAGATACTACCACATTTTTTTCAAACTTTCATCATGACAGATGTAATGGACATACCCTCAGATTTCAGTCGTGTCAATACAAATATCAAGTAGTTATTGAAATCAGGAAACTGGTTCAGCTGCTTCAATTTCTGTAACATTTGTTAAAGAATCAATTCCTAAAATTTTCAACTAACAAAGGATTTTCAAGACTCTACACATAATGATTTTACTGATTTTTCAAAATGTTTTTATGCTAAAAATGTTGGACTCTTCTGTTCAAAGAACCCAAATTCTCATACAATACTGACCCAATATAGTTTCCAAGACTAAGGCACCTGTTCCTGCTCACATTCCCAAGCATATAATTTAATTTAAGGATAGACTATTCTATAACATTTGTTTATCTCACAATTTACTTCTGATTGTTTTACTAGATATAACATGGCTTATTGTTTCCTGCTCCCTTTGCAGTTCATGAGAAATGTTTTCTCTTATGCCACTTTCTATGGCAACTTTGATTATTCAAGGATACATCTTGAACAATACGCTGTGTTGCTGTGTTTGGAGATTGAGAGTCTTTGAGTAACTGAAGTACTTGCTGGAGGCCCTGTTCATCTGGCTGCCAGTCCATGATGGGGAGCTGCCTATCTGTAGAATGATAAAGAATAATATATTAGCATAACAGCATAGCTACACTTCAACTCATTGTCTTATGACTGCAAATATCACCAAACTAAGAAGCAAAACTGCATGTTGTACACATCTGAGAGCATCTTCACTTATAATCAAAATTCAGGTAATCTAGGTAATCAGCCAATGCTTGCTTATATTTGTACAAGTCAGATGGCAAATTGGTATTTGAGGCCACAAAAGACAGGATTCATTTAGATCTATAACTCTGTGAGGTGGGCAAGATGGAGAGACAGTGATTTTCACAAACATCATAAATCGAGTGATTTCTCATGTACCAGAAAAACTCGTCCACTATATACAATATTGCACATGGACTTCACATGCATAAGTTGCTATACTTCTCCACAAGCACAAATGTGACCACTTAAGCAGTGTTAGAAACTGATATACTGTATTAAAGCTAGGAGCTAAATGGCACCTTAAACCTAGGCTATGGGCGCAACAACGGAATGTCTGGGCACACTTTTTATAACAATACGAAGCTGAAAATAAATGAACTGCAGCTAAAATATTTCACATGGTCTGGTCCTCCAGTCTTCAGAGAGTAGCTGAAGTTGGGAGGCAGAAAAAGGTCTTCCTTTCCTTCCACTCTGCAGTTTTAATCTGAAATCTTAGGCACAGTACTGCACCCAGAGCTTAGAAACTGCTTGCACTAATGAAATTCCCTGTCGCAAAATGCGCCTAGAACAATGGGAGTTTCGAACACTGCGCTTAAGACAATATAAATGAAAACATCTAAAAATATGTTTTACCAAAAAAGATATGCAATAGAGCAAGGTCCTTAGAAAGTGCTAGAAAACCCATTTTTGGAAGCATAGTCAAGATCTATGTATGACTCATCAGAGAGCATCCATAGAACATGGGAGGAACTTGCTCAAGGCTCTCCCCTATGGCAATATATAGTAGACAGGTTTCACTAAAATAAATGAAAGAGATTATACCTAAAGATAGCAAAGGAAGTTGATGTGAGGGATGACTTTTCTGATATCACATGTGTATCATACCATGCCTAGTTGTTACCCATTTGTTGCATGCAACTCTGACAACTTCCGGCAATGTTCTGCTTCTAAGACATATTTTCTAAGGTCTAAATATGCTATTTTGTATCAAGCAAAATGTTTTTCCTCATATAGAACACCTATTACTGTTTTGATTTCCACTTGAAATGTAACTGCACAACTTCCACAAGCATCTACTTATTAAGGCCTTTGACACAACACTGCACAATCCAATACCTATAACTGTGCCTTTGTGACTCTTCAAAATGTATTAGAGGTTGAGTGCTCCACAGCTAGTACACTCGTGTGAGAGTACTCACCTCCCTTTAAAAAAACCCAGTTGATACCCAGAAACTACCCCCCCATCCATACCAATCATTTTGTAATCTTTTCACTCCCCTCTCTCCAGCACATCTATTCCAATTTTGATTTTTGAAGGAGTGCACAGTTATGATCAACAAGCAGGGCTATTTCGCTTCCATTACATTGGGACTGGACATCCTATTAATACTTCAGAATGAGGGCATGAAAGAGGACCGTGCAACGACTCCACACAGTTGGGGAGACACGTGCTTACAGCAAGGAAATGGAGTACAAGGTATCAGGCGAGAGCCAACAAGAGCCGAGCCAAAACGCAGGACTTCCAATTCCAGAAGACCACCGGGGCAGATTGTAACCTTATCTTCTGTCATCTCAGGGATGTAAATATTAGAGGTGACAGACCAACCAACAGTTTCTAATCACCAAACGGAAGGCCTCCCCACCCCCCGCCAACGCTGTGTGCTTTTAAGTACCAGCTGCCTTCTGGGTGGGGACGAAACGTATAATGGGAGATGGTTGGTTGATGCCCCGTTTGAGCTTTCTGGTCGCTTTTAGAAACAAGGCGCTGGACTGAAGGGACCTTTGGTCTGGTCCGCCTGGGCTCTTTCTGTTTAAGCGCGTGCCGGGCGAACAGTTCTTCCCGGAGAGGCTCTCCGGGCTCCCGCCTTGGGCTCTGCAGCACCACCTCCCACACAGAGGAAGCGTGAGAAGCGCAGCTGCCGAGGGCCCCGCTGACCACCGCGGAAGCCCTCACGCCCCTCCCTCAAAGCCATGTTGGGCCGGAGCAGCTTAGCCGGCAGCGTCTCGCCCCGCTCCCAATCAGATCAGGCCCGGCCAACTCGGTTCCCCCCGCCCGCCTCGCCGCCCACGACCGGGCCATTTCAGATTCCGCCCCACTCCCACCCTGCCTCCTCAGCCGCTGTGCGACCTAACCCCCGCCAGCCAGCCACCCGCCCAAGCCCGGCTCCTTGAAGGCTTCGCCTTCGCGAAATCCCTGCCTAGGCCGAAGCTGGGGGAGCCTCGCGCCATCGCCTCACACGCCCGCTCACGGCGCGCCCCAACCACCAAGCTTCCCACGCGCGCCCAGAGAACCCCGGCGCGGTACCTGCCCGGTTTCCGCGTGCCCAGGTTCAGGCCGCGGCTTCGGCGCCGAAGGAGGGAAGAAGAAGGTGGGGGCGGCAAGACGAACGCGACACGCGGGCGATGAGCCGGGCCGGCCGCCGTCTCTGCCGCTCACGTGACTAAGACCAACAAAAAAAAGAAAAGAAAAAAGGGAGGAGCAGAGGCCCCTCTCGCGCACGTCTATAGACGAGGGCAAAGCAAGCACGTCACGTGGCTCAGGAGAAAGGGCGGTAACCACGCCCTCTCTTCCCTCCGTCCGCTAGTCCGGATGGAAGCGCGGCGCCTTGAGGCAGGCGGCTGACGTCACGTCGCGCAACCTAACTTGGCCGCTGCCGCTGATGAAACGCTACAAAGCCAGACGGCGGGAGGCTTGATTATGTCGCCCAGTTTTCACCCCGAACAGATTTCGTTTCGCTTGTTTTTAAAGTTTTCCTCCCGGCGCAAACTTCCGTTGGCTGAGGGGCCCACTGGGAGAAAACTAAGAGCTTCGCGTCTACCTAACAACGCAAGCAAACAGTTCTTTTTCAAAGAGCCACAGGGCGCCTTTCCATGCTCAGTGTAGGAGGTGGTGTCACTGAAGGGAAAAAGGAGTTCAAGAAGCCGGGCGTGGAAGGCTGTCCTCGCCCACGTGGCCGGGCTGGCGCGTCTAGCCGGACCCGGACTCCGAGCTGGGCGGGGAAGCGCCGCGTTTTGTCGGTACAAGAAATGAGAGGGGGGCGCTTCTGCAGTCTTGTGGATGCATATTTCTGGAGGAGGGGGCGGAGGCTTACCCGTTACGTTCTATGGAGCATATGCAGTGCTATCTTCAAATAATGTTGACAGAGAAACGTAAAAAGATTACAGAGTTGGGAGCGATCAAACAAACCACACGGGGAGCAACCTCGTGCAAGCAACAGATCATGGCCGCCTGCTCAGAGGGCAATCCCCGTGGTAGGGGGCTTCAGGGCACGGGCGTAGCCAGGATTTTTGTTAAGGGGGGAGAACCTCAGCTATGTATTTTTATTGATTTGGGGGGCAGCTGCCCCTCCCTGCCTACGCCCATGCTTCAGGGGCAAACCCTTGCTTCCAAATAGGCTACCGGCCGTCACATTTGCCGACAGCTTCATTATAAACTAATCTTGTTTGTATAAGATATGACAATGCTTAGAGCTAGGCTGTTCGATTGTCAGATGTATGGTGCTCTTTTGCATATACCGGTATGTTTCTTGTACAGTACATGACAAGGTAACTGTCCATGCATGGGCTGCTATGGAGAGATGTATCAGGTTGATGATTCTGTATTATGGGATTATTATTATATTTGTTAGTCTCCCTATCTTTCCCAGGGCATCCCAAAGCGACTACAACCAAATGAACACAAATAACAACAACCATATAGATATAGATAGATACATTAAAACCAAGAGGAAAAATACATCAAATACTTCCCACCTACCTGTACTTTTAAAAGGCCACAGATGGTTAAAGGCCAAAGGTCACGCTACTCCCATAGTCTGCTCTGGAAAACCCACCAGAGCAGATTTTGAGAGCACATGGCAGGGTGAGGGAAGAGTTGGAGAGGATGGGAAGTCTATATGAATGAACAGCAGTGTTGGATACAACTTATGATGAACATTACAGAAAACTGAAGGGCTCATAGTAAAAATTCACTGTCATAAAGGTAAAGGGACCTCTGACCGTTAGGTCCAGTCGTGGACGACTCTGGGGTTGCGGTGCTTATCTCGCTTTATTGGCCGAGGGAGCACAGTCATGTTGGTCATGTGGCCAGCATGACTAAGCCGCTTCTGGCGAACCAGAGCAGCGCACCGAAACGCCGTTTACCTTCCCGCTGGAGCGGTACCTATTTATCTACTTGCACTTTGACATGCTTTTGAACTGCTAGGTTGGCAGGAGCAGGGACCGAGCAACGGGAGCTCACCCCGTCACGGGGATTCGAACCGGCAACCTTCCAATCGGCAAACCCTAGGCTCAGTGGTTTTTAGACCACAGCGCCACCCACGTCCTGTCATATAAGTAGCATATTCATATTCCAGTTTTCCTCCCAAACACTCAAGGTGATACCATAGATGCGGTTCTCTACATCCCGCATTTAATCCTCACAGCAATCCTGTATGGTAGAGTAGGCAGCGTGTTGTCCAAGATCACCCAGTGGGCTTCACGTGGAGGGGGCGTTAAACCCTGGTCTCCTAATTCGGAACAAATCAATGCACCACGCTGGATTTAGACAGTTTAAACTTTACACGTAATATTGAAGTAAGATACTCCTGGTTCAGATGTGATCCTCAGCCCGAGCACTCAAGAACAACTCGGTTGGTTGGTTTACCTTTTTATGCTATTTACGACATAATGTAGATCGCAACCGAAACATGAAAATAGGTAATTAGTTGAATAGTTCTGGACTTAAACTATGCTGCGCATAGACACGTTCAGATTTAATTAAAGCTACGTTGTAATACCGCTTGAAGGTGCTTCTTTTGTTTATCGCTCGAAGGAGCCCGGAAACGACCGTGCCTATCGGAACCCCAGTTTACCTTTCCGTCTATTTTCCACTGCTACGCCCTATCCCTCCGCGGTCGGGATGCTTCACACTGCGCAAGCGCGAAGATCCAGTGTTTAGGACTACATTTCCCGACAAGACCTGCGACACACCGCTCCTCCTCTGCGCCCCCTCCCATTCCGGAGCTGGGGGAGGGAGGTTGCCCGGGCCGGACCCGGCAGCGGCCCCGAGCGGGCGGGCTCGGGCGAGCATGGGGGGCTGCCTTTCCTCGCAGGCGGCCGATGACCTGTCGCTGCTCAACGACTCTACCGGCGATGGGGCAAGCCTTGGGCCTGGGGATCCATCTCCATCGCCCATCCCTGTCCCGCCGCCCCCCTACCAGGTACCGAGTCGGGGGTTGCGGGACGGAGGGCGAAAGGGGGACTGTGGGTCGGGTTCCCCTGGGCCTCTCCGACTGCGGTGCTGGGGGTTGGGGCCAGCCCTGGGTAGCCTACGGGGTTCTGCTACGCAAGGAAGCCGACATATGGGGCGAGGAAATTCGGGTGGCACTTTTGGGGAGTGGGCAGGGGTCGGGTATTGGCTTTGGCTTCGGTTTCTTGGGCTAAGTAGGGCGGGGTGAGCTGGAACAGTAGCTATAGATAGAAACTGGGATGACAGATTAGGATGGAGACCCCCGACCTCATACAGGTATGCTAAGGAGACACAAGAATGGGGCTTGATGCCCTCTCGCCCTGCAGTCACCTGGAGAGTGGATGTTATTGAGGTGAGTTAAGCCCAGTATTGACTTGGGAATGGATGTACAACGTTGAGCAGGAGACAGAACAGTTTCTGTCAAGCACAGAAAGATAATCGATGTTTTTGCATTGGCCATTAGTATTGCCCTTTAACCTTTGGACTGTGGTGTGTGAGTCTGAGGTCATGGGTCAAGGTTCTCTCAAAAAGCTATGGAAACATGAGTTGTGTGACTAGGGCTGGGGTCGTGGTGCGCATTCAGGGCGAAGAACTCAAAGTCACGAGTCAGTTATAGATAAGAAATGGGGAACAGAAATAATGCGGTGTGATTTATAATGAGCAGTGGATCTGAAGTGAGGAGACGCAAATTCAGGTTGAGCTGTGAACTACTCCACATGATGAAGTATACAACTTATAATGTAGAATGTAAATGTGACAGGACCTGCTTTGAAGTACAGGCATCATACAGGTATGTTTGTCGGTGGGCCAAGATTGACTGCAGCCCCACAAATTGTATGCTTGGTGGCAAACCTGGGTTAATGTGGGAAATGGCTCTCAATGAGCAGTACAGTACTGAACATAACCAATCAATTACTAAATAGGCTTGGTTGAAAATGAATGTTTAGACTCCAGGCTATCTTATGCTAGGTGTGCTTTCACCCATCCTGACAAATCTTTTGAAGATGTTGAGTTCCAGGCTGTGGTAACCAGGAATGCAGAGTCAGATTTCATAACACTACCATCTCTTTCTGCAGAAAAATGACATAGAACACACGATTGTTATGTCTTGTCCATTTCAACAGTTGTCCTGTGTGCCTTTGATATTTGCTTTCCCATGTCTGAGGTTTATTGTGGAGCAGCTGCATGTTTCTCTTGTATTTTTGCAAGCTGCCATACCTGCAGGGTAGCATTCTTCAATGTGGGGGCAGACGGTCTATGGAAGAAGAATTAGGAAAGACTGAGGGGAAGTCTGGTGGTTTCATCCTGTTTGAAACCTGTGGAAGGTAAAGGCAGCACAAACTTAGTTTAAGAGGGTGGCTAGAACAAAATAACAGTACCAGAGTGGATCTTGGGAATATGGCTGTTAGAATGTGTGGGGAATTTATTCACATTAATTTCAGAAACTCTTTGGGTTACCTCCTCAAACATATAGGCAGCAGACAAATGAAAAACCTGCTTCACACATACAAAAATCCCTACACTAATGTATGGAATTCATTATCACAGGATGTTGTGTAGGCCAATAGCATAGATTGCTATCTAAAGGAAATAAGCAAATGATACACTGAGGAACTTCCATATTTAAGAATAGTGTACCACAGATGATTGGATGATGTTTACTAACACCACAGAATGCCTGTTACTATCATGTTCTGCTTCTGAACTTCTTTAGCTTTTGACTGGCCACTTTTTGACAAAATGCTGAATTAGGTAAACTATTTCAGCTAGCATTGCAATTCTTATGTCCCAAATCTTGATTGGGGCAGTGTTCCTACGAATTATCATCTGCTTTAGAGACCAGTAATTTAATGCATCTCTATGGGGGCAATTTGCTAAAATGTCTTCATTTTAAACAGTGGCTTGGGAGCAAGGGCATTCTGCTGCATGAAAGCAATTGGGGGCATGGGCATTCCAAGCTAACTATATTATTGGACCACTGTCTCATAATAAATGTTTGTCTAGATACATCCCAAAATAGAGGAGCAAGAGCGGGATCTGATTGTTTTATGGTGAGTTAATTAGTTCTGCAAGGATCCCAACACCAGAGTCCATAGCAGACAGAAGGGCTTCTTGTGCATCTGCAAATGATGCACTTGCTGTTTAGTTAGCAATTGCTGGCTCACTCTCCTGTAAAAACTTAAAATGCCAATCAGAAACATGACAGCTCCATGATTTAGCCCATCTGGTTTACTACAGAGTAGATATTATCTGACAGTTTCAGCTTGCATATGCCCAAAAGTTAAGTATGTAAATGTAGGAACCTGCTGGGTTATTTAGTTTTGCCACATTTGTGGAAATATGTTGAATAACTAGCTCTGCTGGACTAATATAGGGGTCTGTGAAGAAAGAATAGTTGATGGCTGAATTGCTGTATGTTGAATGTGGGTTTATCTCCATTTGATTACTGGCTGGTTAAAAGAGTAGCAATCACTCAGCCACTCTGTCTTCTGAATTTCTAGGAACATGCATCAATTCCAGTATATCACCCAACACCCAGCCAGGCACGTCTTGCCACGCAACTAACAGAAGAGGAGCAGATCCGTATAGCTCAGAGGATTGGGCTGATTCAACATCTTCCCAAAGGAATATTTGATCCAGGCACAGAGCCATCGGAAAAGAAAATCAAAGAGTATGTTTTCCATGTGCAATGCTTTGTGTTTATCCAGTTCACTGAGGCTGAGACTATTTGCTAGTAGATGCATATATTGCCTTTATATCCCACTGACCGTGTGTAGCAATTCCCTTTCCAAAATGGAATATGGGTACATTGTACTGTCCAATTCTTGGTTTTAAAATATGACTTACTGTCCTAAAACAATATTATACCTGGCCATTGTGCTAGTCTGTAAAGCATATGGGAAATTGTCCTTATTTCCATAGCATGTTGCTGTACACTCTTGTATCAACTGACCCCCCCCCCCCTTTTAAAAAGTCTTTTGAATCTATTTTCCAAATGGAGCAACTATATTATTGAATAACTCATTAGGCAACATTGCAGGATCTTAAACTACTGGAAAGGGGACTTGAAGAAAAAGGCAGGAATCCGTCTCAAAAGCCGGGGAGTCAGGAAAATGGCTAAAAAAGCAGAAAGGGCTTACACTCCTGAAGGAAAGGCTTATGCATGCACAAATCCTAGATAAACTCATGAGTCCTGTGTTTAGCATTCCCGAACCGTAAGAACTCCAATTAGATGTTGCCATTCTAGCTCATCAGCATAGCAGAGATTTAGGGGGATGGAATAACTGAACACAGACTGATTTATGTCAGCAACCAGAAAAAGAACATAGGAAGAGCCTTGTTGATTAAGCCAGGGACTCATCTAGTCCATCATTCTGTTATCACAGTGGCCTGACAGATGTCCATGGGAACTCTGCAAGCAGGAATCACTGCCTCCTTTGAGAGCAAATCCTATAGTTTACCATGCACTGCATGAAGTACTCTTGTCTCTCCTGAATCATCTCAACCTTCATTGGATGCCCATAAGTTCTAGTGTTATGAGGAAGACAAACTTTTCTCCATCTACTTTTCCCATGCCATGCACTATTTTGTACGATTCTATCATGTCAAACCTTCCTCACTTCTCTATACTGAAAAGACCCAAATGCTACAGCCTTTCCTCAATCGTGAGTTGTTGTCCCCTTGATCATTTTGCTTGCTCTTTTCTGAACCTTTCCCATCTCCACTATATTGTGTTTGCAGTGACCAAAATTTATAACCAATATTCCAAATGTGATTGCACATAGATTTGTATAATGGCATATGATAGCGGCATTTTTCTTTCCATTTCCTTTCCAAACGATTCCTGGGATGGAATTTGCCTTTTTCACAGCTTCTGCACTCTGCATCCACATCTTCATCAAGCTAATTCAGGGGTTGTCAACCTGGTCCCTACCGCCTAGTGGGCGTTTCAGGATTCTAGGTGGGCGGTAGGGGGTTCTATGGCACAAGCTGAATCCTCCTTCCATCAAGCACTAGTGGGCGGTAAGGAAATTTTACCATCACGAAAGATGCGTTAGTGGGCAGTAGGTATAAAAAGGTTGACTACCCCTGGTCTAATTTGTGGTCAGTCACTACCTGTTCAGACCGCATGACTATATATTTGAAATTAAGATATATTCAGCCTGACATGCATTACTTTACATTCATTTGCTCGTTCTCTCAGTTTTGGAGAAGTTCTTTTAGAGCTTTTCACAATCCCTTTATGATTTAACCACCCTGAACAACTTAGTGTCATGAGCAAACTTGGCCTAGCTTGTTTTTTTTTAAAGTACAGGTCCCAATACTGATTCTTGTAGGACTCCACTTTCTGTCTGCTTTACTTAGGTTTGTTCTTCTATATGCTTGGTTATTTTATTCTTAACAATACTTTCTACCAGTTTTTTCAAGACAGGTGTTAAGCTAACCAGCCTGTAATTTCTAGGATTCCCCCTGGATCCCATTTTAAAATTAGTGTCACATTGGCTACTTTCCAGTCTTCAGGTGTGGAGGTTGATCTTTGGGACAATATACATATTTTTATTAAGTCAGAAACTTCATATTTGAGTTCTTTGAGATCTCTTGAGTAGATTCAGACCCCAATTTGCCTCAAATCCTCAACTTCATACAAAAGTTAATTCAGGCAAAAGTTAGTTCCCCACCATCATTTTTCCAACAGAGCTATATCTTTTTCCAACTATATAACACAAGGTGAAATTGACAGGCATCATATTTAAAGTGAAATATTGTTCTCTTCAGCCTCTGCATCCATCTAACCTTAAAGAGTTATTTGCTATGAAGACAGCATGTATTTAAAAAGATCCAATAAAATGAGAATATACAGCAGCAACTTTCAGCTGGGGTAATGTCCATGTTTTGGAATAGATGTAGGTGGAGGGTCATCCTTGAAGCTTGGAAGTCAGAAGCAAACTATTTAAGATAGAGCACTCTGTGTGTTAACAGGATTGCATGCTTTCCAGTCCCGCAAGCAGTACTGGACACTGTTAAGAATGGAATAGTGAGACTAGATGACTTGCCAGCTAGTAGTTCTTTACTGGGATACCTGAACTTACCATGTGGTGGCAAATTGGGCAGGGAATGCGAGAGTTTGAAAAGCCATCTTAAGTGTCTTTAATAACATTTCCTTTTCCTCTCTGCCCGATTTCAGGTGTGTGATCTGCATGCTGGATTTTGTATACGGAGACCCCATCCGGTTCTTGCCCTGCCTGCACATCTACCACGTTCACTGCATTGATGACTGGCTGATGCGATCATTCACCTGCCCTTCTTGCATGGAGCCAGTTGACGCTGCTCTTCTGTCCTCCTATGAGACTAACTGAGGTGGCTCGGTGCCCTGCTCTTGTTAATGCTTCCAGGCTCTGGCTGTGTGGGGGGCTGGGATGTGGCACACTCTTTTATTTGCACACTTCTGGGATACACCAAAGATCCTATGGCAGAGAATCTGATCCCAGGCCTTGAGGACAACACAGAACCATTCTAGCTTGGCTGGCTGTGCTGAAGGCTGACTTGTGCCATATTTGAGAATTGTAACCAGAGTAGGTGGAGACTGGGGGCGAAATGGCAAAGCAAGAATTGTCCTTTCACTCCACCCACAAATGCTGTTTTTTCTTTTTAAGAAGATCAAGATTGTTCCTTAGGACTATTCTTACCCGCATACCTGTTTAAATCCCCACTGAGTTATCAAGTACAGGTCTGGGGTGTTACATGGGAGGGAACTGCAACTCTTTGACCAAAAAGAGAGTTGTTTAAAGCTGACACTGGTTACAAAGATCTTGTAATTTCAAATCCAGAAAGGAGTTTTAGCATTGTCACATCAACTCTGGTTGGTTTGTGGCAGAATCTGGAGTTTTGAGAAGTGTGTTTTGTTTTTTTTATAAAGCATTTCTCCGTTACCCCACAAATGCTTCTTTTAACCAGGTGGGAAACAGGTGTCTTTAAAGCTTGGCCACTATTGAAATCTTACCCAGTAGCACTTGTGCTACAATGCACAAAACAAGTCTAAGGGGGTTGTCTCAGTTCTTTGTGGGGGCAATTTGGAGCAGTGACCTTGGCGGGGAGACTTGAGCTTGAGTTCTGTAGCTGTTGGAGTCAGAGTGCTTCTGTTTAAAGGTTCATGTTTCAACTAAGAGTGAAAGATACATACTTTTCACTTGCTATCTTCTGCTTTTAAAGATTTTAAGATGCTTTTAAGGTGGAGACAGAAGAGTTATTTGTTAAATGACAGCTTTCTAGTAAGTTAGTGATGAAGTACAAAATCTACGGATGGTGGGTTAAGGCATTCAAGTGCACTATTGTATAGGGTAAAGAAATTGTTTGTTTGCCCAATGTTTACTCTGTTTGCCTTACACAAAATGAAGACTCTTGTCCCATAAGAAACTGCTAGCGATTAATGCCATGCAGCAAGCCCACTATTTGGAAAGGCTTCCCTTAGTCATGCTCTGTTTATTGCCTTGCAAGTGGAGAGGCGTGAAAGTGCTTTTCTGATTATGCATTGTCCTTAACAAGGATCTAGCACTTGAAAGTAAAACTGATGTGTGTTGCATTCAAATGGAAATAAAATAGATTGCATATAATCCCTTGTAGAATTAAGTATTTGGGCAAAGCGGACTGCTCAAATCCCTTTTCTTCCATCACTCTTTCCAGCTAAAATGAATGTCAGCAGCACTTGACAAGGAGAATTCTTCTACTGGTCAATCATCAGTGTTTCTTTTCTGTACTACCTTTTGTCTTTTGCAAAAGATGGACTTGGTGGTTAGTCCATTTTTATCAGGCATAATTTTAGAGTTGCAAGGTCCATGCTGAGACTTGGGGCCCTTCCTCCTTCCTTATTGTCCCAGGAAAGGAATAGCAGCAGCTGCTTTCTAAGCTACATCACAAACCACTTTTCAATAGCAGGATCCCAAGGGTGGTGAACAGAGAAGCAGCTGCAGCCCAGTTCCCTAGAGAGCTTTCTTGCCTTGAAGGAACAGCATCAATTGATAAGGAGAAGGGTAGTTGTCGTCTTAAAGGGATGCCAGAAGATGGGAAATGGAGTAGAGCAGTAGATAAGATTCAAACTATGTTCCTGAAGGCTGCTTCTCCTGCAGTCACACCAGGGCCTGATTTGTAGCTGGTTTGCTACAAGTTTCATGTTTACCTTTGCAGCTGTCATCTGAAGTATAAAGTGAGAAAGACTTTCAACACATGCTTGCACCAAATAGCAGGGGGGAAAGGAATGTAGTAGAAAAAAATAATGGCAGGGATGACATTTTTAAAAAGGCATATTGTCTCCCCAAAGGTGGAGGCATCTCTAATTCAGTGGTAAAGGTAAAGGGACCCCTAAGTCCAGTCGCGAACGACTCTGGGGTTGCAGTGCTCATCTCGCTTTACTGGCTGAGAGAGCCGGCATTTGTCCGCAGACAGCTTCCGGGTGATGTGGCCAGTATGACAAAGCCGCTTCTGGCGAACCAGAGCAGCGCACGGAAACGCCGTTTACCTTCCCGCCAGAGCGGGTACCTATTTATCTATTTGCACTTTGACATGCTTTCAAACTGCTAAGGTTGGCAGGAGCAGGGACCAAGCAACCGGTGCTCACCCCATCACCTGGGATTCAAACTGCCGACCTTCTGATAGGCAAGCCCTCAGCTCTGTGGTTTAGACCACAGCACCACCCACGTCCAGTGGTACAGTTAGGTAATTTTGGATTCTGAACTTAATGGTCTTATGGGAGCTCCACTCTTTAGATGGTAAAGCACATTACTTACCTATTCAAAAATGTGGCAAGCCAGCTGTACAGTGGTACCTCAGGTTACAAACGCTTCAGGTTACAGACGCTTCAGGTTACAAACTCCACTAACCCAGAAATAGTACCTCGGGTTAAGAACTTTGCTTCAGGATGAGAACAAAATGCACGGTGGCAGTGGGAGGCCCCATTAGCTCAAGTGGTACCTCAGGTTAAGAACAGTTTCAGGTTAAGAATGGACCTCCAGAACAAATTAAGTTCTTAACCTGAGGTACCACTGTATAAGTAAAAATACCTTTATCATAAAAAAGAAATAGAAAGGAAACAAGACAAAGCTAGCGAATCAATATCCACAACAGAATTTTATTTTAAAAAGCTAGTAGTAAGAATGATTATCAGTGCTCTAAGCCAGGTTGTGGAGGTCAAAAGCAATAAAGGAGTCTGATCTAGTGTAGAACAAGGAAGCAAACTGCCACCACTTTATAACAGGCGTGTAACCAGATACCAGTGAAATATTTAAGCCTTCCAAGTTGCTTCAGGCTTTAAACAGTAAATAGTCTCATATATGACCACCACGAGCCCCTTTCAGACACTACCTCAAACTGAATGAAGCAAGTGGTGATGTCTTCCAGCCCTTTCACCAATCTCCACCTATTCAGGTCTGAAATAGTGTTTGACATGCATACGGTCATATGTATGAAAGTTTCTGCCACATGATTAGGTTTCCTAATCACACTGAAGAGCCTACACACATACAGATGTACACACCCCTTCTAGATCTTCTGCTGAATAAAGGTCTGAACAGGACTCAAGTCGGCTGAGATTCCAGCAAGTGTACATAACTAATCAAACAAGAGTGTTGGGTTGTACCCAACAGAATCATTGTATTAGCAGAATGACTTCTGTTCACACCATGGAACTTCTACTCCCTTCCCTTTCCTGCCTCTACCTCCCTCCCAAAATCTGCTTTGGGATTTCCCCCAAACATCCAAAGCAGATTTTGGGGGTTGCAGACAGGATTCAATCCAGTATTTCCTCCACTTCCCATGTCCTACACAACCGTCAGAGTGTTCTGATTGGTAGAAAGCAGTGACCTTTTCCGCAGAGAGGGCATTTACATATAAAACATTTGGCCTAAAGGCTGTTCAATAACATAACAAACACTCTTAAGCCTCTCCTAGATGAGAATATAAAACATCGGCTGGTTTCCCTTCAGCTTAAAAATCTTCTGCAAGTATGTTTAGCATTGAACAAAAGTTGGGTATTTCATATCTGTTCTCCAACACAAAGCGCCTGTTCCATGAAAAGGAAATGGCACAAATAGAGTAAGATTCAAACATAAGCCCAACTGCACCCTCAACACAAAAATTGAGGGCTATAAATTATCCTAGAAAAGGTCTTGTTTGTATTCTCATTTCTTGACATTCCAACTGCTAGGAATGTACCAGAGGCCTTTCTATGAAGCTGTCATCCCCAGTTATCGGTACTCTCAGTGACAGAACTCACATCACTGCAGAAACTATCTGAGTTTCAGCTTTAGAACACTACTTCACGGGAAGTATAAGGAGTCTAAATGGAGAATAAAAAAAGAGAAACATAGGCTCCCATGCACACAGCAAACAACTGCTAGACAAACAGCCTTTCTCAAAGAACTCTGGCCACAAAGCCCAGGACTGGAACAGAGGGGCTAGTCAAAGGCTAGAATCATGATATCTGGAAATTCCATTTGTCCTAGAGCACTTGTTGTAATTTTAGCCAATTTTTCTCCTAATATTGGGTGTAAGTGTAGACCAAGTTTCTACCTTCTTAGCTAGCAGATAGGCACAACATAATCTGCAGTGCTAAATTGGAGCATGCATAGCAAAAGGCAAGGAATGAGCTTAATCAGCAGCAACTGGAATTCAGAATAAAACCACATAACCCACTGTATTGTACAGTGAAATGGAGAGGAAAAAACAGAAGCAGAAATGCACTCACAGAATTGTCAGATACTAAGCATACCAAGGAACTCAGCACTGGTCACCTTTCATCAAAGATAACAAAGTGTTCTGGAATTACTGTTGTCTGCAATGCGGATTTGGAAATTGTGACCACATTTAAGTTCATCTTCAACAGAAACAGATAACGCATTTGGCAAAATGGATCCACTTAGCTTATCCCATTGTGGAAACTTGAGGAGTATTGGAAGTGTTAAGCAAAGGTTTAATGCTAAAGATTTTGTGGGCATGGTATGTTGCCTGGTGATTCAGGGAAAGAAATGTCAGACCAATTCCACTATTTTGGGGATTACAAATTAAAAAATCCTGCAACTAAGTCAAAGTTCTTAGTTCTCAGAAGAAAGAAGATAACAATAAATGAACCAATGAAGGAGGCTCTAAATTCCCAGATATAAAAGCATGGCAAGTCACCTGCTGCCACGGCAGCATTCAGTCTGTGGGGCAGAGCTACTCTCCTTTGACGTTTTAAATAATTATGTACATCAGAGAAAGTCCAAGCTGGAGATGAAAGTTATTTCACCAAAGGTCGGGTTTTATCATCATCACTGCACTGGTGGGCTTTGTATTTTTTCACTTCAGCCATATATTTGGCCCACGCATCACCTTTACTTGTCAAAACCTACAAACAAAACAGGAGAGGCAAAAATGAGATGTTTCATATCTCAAATTATTTTATTCAGAAACATACCATATATAGAAAACATTAACTCTCAAAAAACAATGGCATAAACCTAACCATCTAACTAGGAGTCACTGGGTTGTACTGTACTAGGGAGCCCCAGGTTCAAATTCTTGCTCAGCTATAAATCTCACAGTATGACACTGGGGTAGTCAACATCTCTTTAGTCTAACCTACCACATAATATTGTGAAGACAAAAGAAGAATAACCCCAGGTACTTGATCTGTCATTATCTCATTGGAATGAAAAGCACTGGTTCATACTCAGTGCTGGTGTAAATAGACGTCTCCCATGAAGGTGCATGGGAGAAGGATGGGAGTCCTATTATGCAAGAGGAACTCTGTACATGCAGCATTTGAAACAACCCTATTTACAGAAATGAAATACAGGGAAGCTTCTTAACACATAACTAGGAAATATCAGTTCTTCAGTTCACTTGACAAGCACCTTTCCTAAGAACACAAGCTTCCAGCTTCATGGCTGTTATCACAACTGAAGCAGGAACAAGAAATAAAGTACTCTTCTGCTGCTCCTGTAGACCCATATAGCAGTTTTTCATTGAAGAGCTGCCACTACCATTATTGCTGAGTTCATATTCTTTCTGTGTGTTGTCTCTCTCTCTCGCTCCCCTCACATACAGAAATTAAAGCAACCTGCCCTGAGATTCTAGCAAAGGCCAAAAATCATTGTTCAGCTCTCCTACAAATTTTCTCACACTCCAAAGATGGCCATTTCCCTAAAGATGGAAGGTCAGCATCAATGCCAAACTTAGATGGCATGAGGGAGAAGAATATTAGCTTCAATTTCCATTCCTGCTGAAATGGAAGCAAAAGCATTACTGCCCCATGGGCTGTCAAGCTGACATAAATGAGGTTCATGCTAACTTACCTCATCCTCTGTCTTTGGTTTCTTGGCTACCACTCCTGTCTTCAGGGCTAGCTTGCTGCCCCCTCTCCGCTTGCCCACCTGGGTGAAGGGACAGAAGACTGCAACCGTTATACGAGCCTGGGAGCTGCAAGGGGAATGTTGCCCACTATATAACGGTATAGGGAGTCCTTCAATTAGATCATCTTAGCTCGCCATCACACCTGTCAGTCAGTACAGAGCTCCCGAGCGTTACCTACACCGTTGTGCTAGGAGGGTAAAAGGGCACCTTAGCAGTGTTCACCAATACATCTGTACAGATTAGCCCAAACATTAAAAGACAAATTTTATAAGAAAATGAAGTATTCTGAATGCTTTCCAGGCTCAATGTCCATTAGAAAATAAGATCAACACTGAACTTCCACTCACATTCCCCTAAAACATCACAACACACATGAAACTGTTTGATTTCCTAATAATTACAAGGACAATCAATTTGGCAGTCAGTCTTATTCCTGTCTAGGGAGGGGCTGCGTGTGCTACTGTCATTCTATAAATCTGCATAATCTCCGTAAACAAAAATGGATTTCTAAGAGCAGCTCGAGGCTTAAGATATGAAATTTCATCTTTCATTTTAAAAAAACGAGCTTGAAAACAGATGGGGTCCTTCTGCTAAAAACTAAGAAACAAGAGCAGGGTTTCAATGTCTACTATCAGCACCCTGCTCACATAATGAAATTCCTGCAGTACATGCCCCCTATGCTCTTCCTATTCATAGCGCCAGTAATGCCTTATGCCCAAACGTATGCTCCATCTCCAAGAATCCTCTATCTAGAGTCCAGGTTTCATAAGACTGAAAGGGAAAATATGCTCATTTTGTTACTCTTAGGCTGCAATTCCATACACAATAACCTGGTATTAATTCCCACTGAACTCAACAAGACTTATTTTTAGTAAACACAGAGCACCGTGTTGTTATTCCATTCTGAGTAGCCTCCCCTTTTCTATAACAGGCTATGTTATTAATGCTAAACCAATAGAGAATAGTCACATTTGCAGTCTTCTCTATCCAGCTGCGAACCAAACAATAGCAGCTTATTTCAGAATTATCACACCAATACCGACATTGAACAGATTTCATTCTGTTGTAAGAATACAATCTGTGCAGAAAGAATTCCATACGCTAGACAAAAAACCAATTCACTTGCAACAGCTGTTTAAAGCAAGGAAAACTCCTGGTTTGCTTTAAGAAAAAAGGCCTAGTTTATCTTAATACACCTCAGTTCCTTTGTTTTCATATAATGCCTGTATCAGTCTCTATCAGGCGGTTCTCCAAAACACAGCTAAATCAAAGCATTATGTTGTGGTATTTTACTTGCCGTTCACAGGATGGCCTTCTAGATCTACTACTTCCAATTTGAATCTATATTCTGCACATCAGGATTGACACTTTTAGTTTCTTCAGAAGGCAGGAAAGAGAATGTTTCTCCAATTATTTATTTTGCACCTTGCACTTTTACCTGTCCCAAGTTAAGATTCAGTAGGGTTTTTTTTTAATTGTCATAATTTTGTTGGGAGTATTTTGGCTGTGGCTACTGAATGGCTTTGATTTTTAGAAATGCACAGCAGCAGGTAGTTCTGTCATGGGGCAGGATTATTAAGAACCCCAAAAGGCAAGCTTGGAACTTGAAGTTCACCCACTTGGAAATAAGGTACACTGAAATTAATGAGAGCTGTCTTTGAGCAAATATGTTTATGGTCAGAGAATAAAAGGGATTTTGATGTTTACTTTATAGACTGAGACTAGGACTAGTTAAGTAAAAATAGCCTCCCAACATTTATTGGGGACAGCACTTACAGAAGTATTCCAGAACTGCCTACTTTCAAGTCCAATATGCACAAACCCAGCAAAACATTAACTTGCACAGCAATGACAGATGTCGACTGTCAACAGACATTTTTTAAAAATTGCTGGCTGCATACACCTATGCTATATATTACCGGGGCGAGGGAGATCAGCACTAAATATTCATGCCCATCGGGCTTAAATTTATAACGTGAGTTAAAGTGAGCTCTGAAAACAGCTTTCCTTTATCGAGAGCTCGGAGGAGGAAGAGAATTTAACAGTGCTCCAATATTCCGCTACCGTAACAGAAAAACTGGGGGGGGGGAGGGGAAGAGAGAACATTTTACAGAGGTGAGGAGGTGCTTCAGCCGTTGAACTTCTGCCTGCCAAGCACCTATTAAGGGCACACGCGACCATGTCAGAAAGGGAGATGAAAACTGGCAGGCAGAAGGCGCCAGCGCCTCGGTCCTTTAAGGCCTGGGGAGGGCGGAGGCAGAAAGCGAAGAGGAGTAAGCCAAGGGGAAGGGGAAGAGGGGGTGTCAGGGCCCGGATCCCTTACGAAGCTGAGGGCGCTCCCGCTCCGCTTCTTTTCCGGCGGCTCCTGTTCCCCGGGCGGCTCCGGCCGAGACTCGGTCTCTCTCTGCTTTTCGGCCTCCGCTTTCCCCGCTCCCGGTCCGCTCCTCCCTCCCGCGGCGGCGGCCTCTTCCATGCGCCGCTTGAAGAGCTCTAGGAAGGAGCCGTCGTTGGCGAACACATTCACTCCGCCCGGCCCGGCCGCCTCGGAGCCTGGGCCCCTGCCTTGCGCCGCCGCCATCTTGCGCCGCCCTCCCTGCCTTGAGCGTACGCGCCCTGGAGCACGGTGGGGAGCGATGACGACGCCGGCGCCGCAAAGCACGACGGGAGAAGCGACGTTGCTAGGCTGCCCACGCACGTAAAAAAAAAAAAAAAAAAAGGAGAAGTATCTCTGACCGACCGGGTGCGTGCGTCCTGCGGGGTACTGTCAGGCCTTCTGAGCCAATCAAAAAAGGCAACGGGCCGCAGCCGGAGGGGAAATTGATGATAAAGGAGTGAGCATTTTACCAATCAGAAACAGCGAGAGGCGGGCGTTTGGGGTGGGTGGGAGCTCCTTCAGAAAGGGGTTCAGGAGCCAATCAAGAAAGGAAGCTGCCGTCCAATAGACTGAGATAAGACAAGTGTGGGCAAGACCATATCAGCCGGCTAGGAAGGGGTGTGTTACTCAACCTTTTTGTGACGCACCGATTTGAGCACCTTGTGTGATTGAAGGATCTGTCTGAGCAGACTGAGGTCGGGAAGAGTACTTGCGCGCCTTGTTTCCTGTTAATGAGCGAAGGCGCTGAGCGGGGACAACCTATCTGAATCTCCCTATAAGATGGTGTAGCTCTGCATCTTGTCACGTGATTTTGGTTTCAAGATGGCGGCGGCGGCGGCATCTGGGTTGGCGACTGAGGCGGATGAGTTCGAGGACGCGCCTGACGTGGAGCCGCTGGAGCCGACACTGAGCAACATCATCGAGCAGCGGAGTCTGAAATGGATTTTCGTCGGAGGGAAGGGTGGCGTTGGCAAGACCACCTGCAGGTGAGTTGGTCGGGGAGATGTCGTTGGGAAGGATGGCAGACATCGCTACCTCCGCCTTTCTCTCTCCTTGGTAGTTGCTGCTGTGCCTTTTCAGGAGCTGTGTGACAGGCAGAAACCCAGCAAGCGCAGCTTTCATACCGCTGAACCTCTGCTGGCAAAAGCTCTACCTGTTGAACGTCCGCATCTCATTAAGCTATGAAGAATAGTGTCTTATTAAGCAAGCGAATTGTATGCACGTTCGTGCCACTGTATGTAAATATGGGATTTGGGGCACCCTGTTTCAGATGCGAGACTGGATGAAACTGAGTTTGGATACCTTTCTTTTTCAGATTCATATTTTGACAGTAGTCATTTACGCCTTCTTAATCTCAAGGTTAAGTATTTGAAGCTGCTTTTATGTGTGGTTGTCCTTGATGACTGAAGGGTTCATTTAGAGCAGAATGCATTTTCAGACAAATTCTGAAGAATGTAATTGTTCTGGTACCTGGACTGAACCCTCGCTGCCTTCCAGGCATACCTTTATCTTGTAAACCCCCAAATGGCTTGGATTAACTTAATTTGTAGCTTGCCTACTTTCTTGTGCAACTCTGCCAACAATGCCTTCTTGATTATAGTAGCCTTGCTGTTGTGGAATAACCTTGTAGTGGTAGGTTTCCCATTGTGCTATGCCTTTTTTTCCTGGAGATTTTTAAAATTGTAGGTCAGAACTTAAAACACAAGTATTAGAGGCTATTAAATTTCAGCTGGGGTGTGTGTGTTGGATTTTGATGTCTAGGGTTAAACCTTTTAAAGTCTGGGCTTTCAATATATATTCTAGATTTACTTTGTGGTAGCTCATAATAAACTCATTAATGTATTATTTGGCTTTTTGTTTTTGGGAAGGTAATCTGTCTTGAAAGAGAGGGGTATCACAAGTTAAATAGCTGAAGCTACCATTCTGTGCACACTTACTCAGGAGTGAGCAGTTTTGCTAAGCTAATGTGCATATGATTTGGCTGCTTCTGAGTAGCTGCTTGTCTGTGAAAAGTAAGCACCTCCATAGAGGAGCAAAGTTGGAAGTCTTTGGATCATAATCTCTTAGGGTGGACAAATCCAAACAGACCCATTAAGACTGTGATAGCTGAAGAGCTTATGTTCTATGTTTGTATGTATTTCCTTTTGTGATGTTAATAACTGCACATTGCTTTACTTCCTGAATCTAGCTGCAGCCTAGCTGTGCAGCTTTCCAAAGTGCGGGAGAGTGTCCTCATCATCTCCACCGATCCTGCTCATAACATATCAGATGCTTTCGACCAGAAATTTTCAAAAGTTCCCACCAAAGTAAAGGGCTATGATAACCTTTTTGCCATGGTGAGTGTTCCTCTGAAGGGATTGGGTAGTATTGAGCAAAAAAATATGGTTCTTACTACATATATATAGGAAAAGATCAGGCAGGAGGTGAAAACATTCTTTTTTCTGATCTTGCTCTTTCACACTGAATAGCATTATGATATGTAGCAGTAAGGCAAGTAAATCAACTGAAGTTTTCCTCCAAAATGTCTGTGTCTTGGACTGTGAGGAGATGATGGTGTATTTTGTTTAACTGCTTTCTTTTTGTTGTGTTTTAAGAGATGTGACTAATGCAGCAGTTTGTAACCCCAAGAATTTATCTGTAACTTAGACTTGCATTCTATAAAATTATGAATGAAATAAATTCCATCAGCAGCAATATACATAATCACTAGTGTTTCATGGGCAAGTGTCAAACTTACAGCAGCCTTTAGTAGAAACAGTTGAAAAAAGATTTTCTATCAAATAACCTGTGATCAGCATAACATGTGAGAATACATTGACACATAGAAATAAATGCTTCCAAAACAAGACCCTCTGCATATGACACTTTGTATCTGTAAGTTGCAGGTTAGCACTAAGTCTGTGTGGAAAGTTGTAATGCCCACAGGAATTCACACTGGGCTATGAGAACACCCTAATTATTTGTTTCTTTTCAACCCAACATTAATCATAATCTTCAGGGAAGACAAATGTCAGGGAAATCTCCCCCACTTTTTTAAAAAAAGGATTTCATATGCAATTACCATATTGCATCACTTGGCCAACAATTTTTCTCTTCAATTTCCCTGTCTCAAACTCAACAACATGGTTGTCAACTGACACCAGTATTTCATTGACTGTTCCTTTTTTAAAAAGTTTTTATTTAAATCAAGTATATAATTCAGTAATATACAGAAATAAAGACATAATGAAAAAGCAGTAGAGTTAAATTAAATACACAGATACATAGTAAATACAGTAAATACACAGATAACAACAATTTGAGTCATTTCATTCACAATCGGTGGAGAAAACAATTGAGTGGGATTCACCTAAGAAACCCTATCAGTAGAAGCTTTGCAGAAGGGCTTCTGTTTGTGCAACAGGGCTTTTCCCTCTTCCCCTTGAAAATGGCTGGGGGAAGGGGTAGAACAACCCCCCCCCCTCCAAACAGTACAACGGGGAAGAGGAGGGGGATTGTTCATTCTGGCATGCTGATGTGCTGGTACAGATAGAAATTTTGTAATAATGTATTGAATGCCACCCATTATTATTGGTGTTAGAGGGCTGTAACTGTTTTAAAAAAGATTTGCTTTCTTTAGCAGCTGTTTCTGCTACTGTGCTTTCTTTCAGAGTAATCACACTTCCCATATGGGCATCATCTCTGTTTTGATGCCCATTGGACAACAATTGTCCAATGTTGACAACACATAGCACTGATTGTATGCCTTTCACTGGATTTACATTTTCAAACATCTTGTTGAGGTTATTTTCTTTTTCCTCCATGTTTTCCCCAACGACAAACATAAAAATAGCCTCAAATTACAAAGAAATCAGTTATTTGTGGTGTTACTTTTAACTTTGAGTCGACATGATGGACATTAGTTTGGAAGCCTCTTTGACTGGACATTGAAAGAACTGTTCTACAAATCTGGGGTTTTAGCTCTGTTCTAAACGTCATGCTTCTTTTAGAATGGCTGAATGACTTTGCTTTTGCTTTATGAAAAGTGGTGTTGATCCTTCTATTTATTTCTCAGGAGATTGATCCCAGCCTTGGTGTGGCTGAACTTCCAGATGAGTTCTTTGAGGAGGATAACATGCTGAGTATGGGCAAGAAGATGATGCAAGAGGCTATGAGTGCCTTTCCTGGCATTGATGAGGCCATGAGCTACGCGGAAGTTATGCGGTAAGAACTGTGGCCTGGATCATCAACCCTTCCAACCTTTTCTAGCCTCTTGGAGGCTTATTTATTTATTATTTCATAAAATTTATACACCGCTTGATTGTGGGTTAAGAAACAAACAATCCTCAAAGCAGTTTTTGGGTTGAGAAGCAGAAGACCAGACTTCAAAGGTATTTTACTGTGTTCACCATTATGAAGTTTGGGTTAGCCAGAGGTATCCCAATCCTAATGGTTTAGCCATTAGGATAGTCCAGCATAGTAATTGAGTATGCTTTGCATAAGGCCAGAGTTATTATATTATTTGTGGTTTCTATCCAACTAAGTAGGCTCCCTATAATAATAATAGTAATAATAATTTAATTTATTTATATGCTGCCCATCTGACTTGGGTTACCCCAGCCACTCTGGGTGGCTTCCAACAAATATAAAAGGGCAATAAAACATTAAATACTTTACTATACAGGGCCAGTGTTAGAAACAGAGATACGAAAGCTAGGAGCTAAATGGCACCTTAAACCTAGGTTATGGGCGCAACAATGGAATGTGTGATACCTTCGGGTATAGGGCGGTATAGAAATTAATAATAATAATAATAATAATAATAATACTACACTTTTTAAATAACAGAAATACAAATCTGAAAATGAATGAACTGCAGCTAAAGTATTATGTTCATTTTTCACATGATCTAGTCCTTCCCCTGCCCATCCCTCTTAATATTCTTAAGAGGGTCTCTTCTCCAGTCTTCGAAGAGTAGCTGGGAGTGGGAAGGCAGAAAAAGGTCCTCTTTTCCTTCTACTCTTTAGTTTTAATCCGAAATCTTAGGCGCAGTATTGTGCCCGAGCTCAGAAACTGCTCACCCTAATGAAATTCCCTGTCTCAAAATGTGCCTAGAACAATGGGAGTTTTGAACACTGTATGGGGCTGACTTCAGTTGTTGTTTAAATAAGTAGGCTCACCTAAGTTAGCCATCACCGTTAATTTCAATGACTCTAATCTGAGTATGGCACTGGACATTTATTGCACTGGACAGATTTGTGCACCACAGTTCCATAACATCCGTTGTTGCACAACATGGATAACACATACACAGTTTTCGTTCACAGAGCAAAGAAAGCACTAGCATTAAGTGAACCTTAGAGTGTATATGTATGCTGGGGAAGGTCAGTATAAAGAAAGAGGTGACTGTTTATAACTGCTCCAGCTGATGCTTCCTTCTCTGGCCTGCACAGGTTGGTGAAAGGGATGAATTTCTCCGTGGTAGTGTTTGACACAGCACCCACTGGGCACACACTACGGTTGCTCAATTTCCCCACCATCGTGGAGCGGGGGCTAGGCCGCTTGATGCAGATAAAGAACCAGATCAGTCCCTTCATATCACAGGTAAAATGGGGGAGGAGCCAGAAAAACGAGGCATTCCTGGAAAAAAGACTATGCCAGACATCTTTTTAAAAATTTCCACCATGTGGCACTTTGCAAGCTTTTGCATGGACTCCAGTATTATTCTTGCAACACTCAGGAGCAACATGAAATAATCGGTTTGATTTGTTGGGTTGCTTTCAGGACACAGTAGCACTTATTGCTCTTGGAGTATTGGGCTTTGTCACTCTGAGTTGAGCTGATAAGCAGGTTTCGCTTATCCCCTCCTCTGTTGCTTGCAGGAGATGTAGGGGTGACTTCTTGTCTGTTAATAGAAATCTCTCATTGCAACTCCCTCTCTGTTGTTCACTAGATGTGCAACATGCTTGGCCTGGGAGACATGAATGCTGACCAGCTGGCCTCCAAGCTGGAGGAGACCCTCCCTGTCATCCGCTCAGTCAGTGAGCAGTTCAAGGATCCGGCAAGTATTCTGCAAAGATGAGTGGGGGGTGGGAGTGATGCTTCACCCTTGGCAAAGGTGAATTTGGAATGTAGAGTAAGATGAAACATGCTTACATTTGTGGCCGCTTCATTAGATTTAACATTAACTAATTCAGTTAGCTATATTTATATACTTGTTTTCTTATAATTTTGCACAACTTTTTAAATTGCCTTCTCAAATGTAATATTCATTTTCAGTCCATTCAGTGGTTGCAGTCTTCCAGATGATATTAGTTCATTAGAATGATCAGGCTAAAGATGACTTCTCTCATAGCATAATATTCTATCAAGTAATTAAAAAGAATACTGAAATGTAGCTGGTTAATGTTTGGAAGTAGCCAGAGATCAATTTCTGCTTAGTTCATTCCATGAAACAGCAACAAGGCCAGGTCAAAATGAATGTTGTTTAAATCTAGACAGAGGCCATGTTTGCATGTAATAAGCCAGACTTGCTTCCCTTCTGTGCACATGATAAACAGATTGAAGACTTGGCTTCCTTCTTACATCTGAACCAGGAATCATGGTTTGTTGCTCTCTAATAAGTCATGATCAGCAAGTCAGCAACAAACCATGTTCCATGATAGGGTGACTTCAGTTTCTCTAACACAGACTGGGCATATTTGTGTTCCAGGCATGACAAGAAGGTAAGTAACAAACAAACAAACAGAGTTCACCCATTACTACAGAATCTCATCCTTTGTATTTATAGAATCATAGAATTATAGAGCTGGAAGGAATCATGAGAGTCATCCAGTCCAACCTCCTGCAATGCAGGGATTTCTGCTAAAGCATCCCTGACAGATGACTGTCCAACCTCTGTTTTAAAACCTCCAGTGAAGGAGAGTCCACCACCTTCCAATGGAAAGTTCTTCCTGATGTTTAGTCGGAATCTCCTTTCTTGTAACTTGAATCCATTGCTCCATGTTGACAGCCCTTTACATATTTGAAGATGTAAATGATATGATGATATATGATAGTATGTCTCCAGTGCTAAATTAATCTAGGGGCCTCTGTGTTGCCACCCACAGCTATTCTGTGGGAGAATTTGCTCCTTTGGCGATTTCTGGCTTTTTGGACTCTATGCCCTCTTTAATGTGCAGAGCATGACCACTTCCAGTATACCCTTTCCTGTGCTTCTTATAGAATTTGAATTCTAAGATAACCTAACCACATCTCACTTTCCATTATGCCAACAACACATATGCTCTCTCTTTAAGATCAAGCTCTCAAGCTCACAAATCTTGGCTCTTCCTGCAAGGAGCTTATAATACAATTTTGACAGTAGGGGGAGTCAGTGGATGACTGCAAGCAAATGTAGTAAACTTAAGTTTTATTTGTGGAGCAGGGTTATCGCTTGGTAATCCTTATTTACTGTCATTGTCTATTTGGCATGCAGTTTGCTTGCCTCCAAAGTTCAGATGTCACAATAACCTAGGTTCTGGCTTATTTTGCAGCAGGAGCAGGGAAGGTGGGGAGCAATAAATATGCATGCTGCATATTTTGATTAAACCATAGTTTGTTCTAATACAATGTTCAAACCAGGCCAGGGCATTCAGATACAGTACTTTCCCTGGTCTTTCCAACTGTAGCAGCAATCCATTTGAAAATAGAATCTTCCAGTTAGAATAAAGTTTGCTACGTGCTGAGAAGAAAGAGACATGAAATGGGGATTTTCTGACCCAACTTGGATTGGGGCTGGATCAGGAAGACCTTCTGAGGGAGGAGGAGCATGTCACATACACAATCCTTCATAGCACTGACAAGTATACATTTTGGAAGCGTCTTCCATTTATGGCAGCTCCTCTGCTAATGTACATTTACACTGACAGGAAACAGCTGGTACTGGCTGGAATGATTTTTGGAATTAGTTGGGGGCGGGGTTCAGCTTTGGTACAGTCGTATCTCGGAAGTCAAACGCCTTGTGAGATGGACGTTTTGGCTCCTGAACACCGCAAACCCGGAAGTGATTTTTTCCAGTTTGCAAACGTCCGTTGTGGCTTCTGATTGGCTGCAGGAGCTTCCTGCAACCAATCGGAAGCCGCACCTTGATTCCCAAACATTTTGGAAGTCAAACAGACTTCCGGAACGGATTCCGTTCGACTTCCAAGGTACGACTGTATTAGCATATTAGTTTATTCTTTATTAAGCCCGCAGTCTGCTTCATTCAGATCCCGGGAGACCAACTAATATGTCTAAGCCAGTCAGTCACCCTGGTGGTATTTTTTTTTTGCAGGGTATGTGCTTTGTTTTCTGGCTTTGGGTTGCTAAGTATTGGCTGTAGTTTCAGAGGGAAACCTAAAGAGATAGAAACATAAATCTTAAACAGTTGTGCAACTTGTGAATCTCAGCTAGTAGAAGCTATTGCATACTATTACTACACTGGTTCTTGTGCATTCTTATGTGACCAATGTGCTCCATGGCTGCTATCACAGCTGATAGGGTAAAGGAGCAGGAATGAAGGGATTGCATGCCTCCTGGCTCTCTTTTTGCCCCAAAGGCATAGAAGAACATTGTGTTTCTCTTGCAAAATGTTACAAATCTCATTGTGTTGTAAACTGCTCTAGTTATACCCCTGTGAACATTACCCTTTCTTACTACTCTTGCTCAGAGTAATTTTTTAAAAAATTAAACGTTATAACATTTAATAAAGGAAGTGAAGTAAAAATCAGGACAAAATGAGAAGCGGGGGTGGCGGGGTCCAATCAGCTCACATTTTTTCTAGCTTAGAGGAATAATAATAATAAAGCTTTGTCTCCCAACTGTTAGCTGAACAAGCTTCCACCATTGGCCATATGGGCAGGTAGGGAGTTGTCGACAACAGATTAGTTACTTGATGCAGGAATGCTGCATTGGATCTTCATGTTTTGACTTAAGGATAGAATAGGCCAGCAGGCATCTCTAGTAATAGAAGTGTTCCTTAACTTTTAAAAACATTATTTGCAAATCCAGGTGTGGCTATAATTGTCAGGACTTTTGCCTGCCACCCACCCTCTTCCTAATTGCTTGGAATGTATCTTGTAAAGATGGGCAAGGGTTTTGAAGGAAACGAGATGTGACATGACTTTAGGGAGCTATTTGTAGGGCACTGAGGTGGGCATGTCAGCCTCGTCCTTTGTATTGTTTGCATGTTAGAGTAGTTAAAGGCTGGTGTTCTGCATTTAATTGTCCATTTTGCTATTAATTATGCAACCGTGGGTGTTCCTTAGGCAAAGTGTTGTGAGGTGACCAAGTATAGCAGCAATCAGTGGGCAGAGACAAATAATTTAACCGTGCAACTAGCCACTTCACTGGTCACCTCAAGTGAGCAATTGCCTTAAATGGCCAGGTGAATTTCCAGTCTTCTACTGGAGACTGGGGGCAGGATTCAGCTAATAAGTCCCACAAGTGGAAGCCCTAACAAATATTTGCCCTAACTCAACAGGGCTCCCCCCCCCCCCGTGCAGCCCCAGAATTGCACATGGGGTGGAGAGAGAGAGGATTGTTCTGTCTGGCATGCTGAAATGCTCGAGCTGGCAAAACATTTGCCATAGAGCTTCGTTTTATTCCTCCCTTTGTGCTATGGGTTGCTCCTGCCTTTAAGCTCAAACTCTTAAAGCTGGAAGAAGAGGCAGCCTCATAAACTTATTCTGGTCACTCTTCGTTCCTTTCTGTCCTTCTAGCAGGCGGAGGAACTGAAAGAATATGGGGGCTAGCAGCCTCTTTGGTTGCTTTCCCCCTTTCTCTGAGCTAAGAAACAAGGCAGGGTGCATAAGTGCTGTGTCTCCTTTTTCTGTGCCTATCCTAGATAAGCAAGGAAGTTACCAGCTGCCCAAGTGCCCTACAGTAGACTCTGCAGCCGTTCTTCTCGACCATGCTGGTAAAAGGATAGTTGCAGATTCTGTAGACGTGATCTGTGTGCCTTCTGAACTTAACTGGAAAAAATGAGATTGCAATGGCTGATCCCCTGTACCCAGGGATAGATGTGACACATGGTGTAGATTATGTGAACAGGTGTTCAGGTGGCAGCTAACCTGAGGGCAAGTGACCATATTGCTTCCTGAGGGGCAACAGCTTTTGTTGCTTTGCCCTCTGGCCTTATTCCTCTAAAAAAAAATCATGGTGGTGGAGGGAATGTAGAAGCTGAGAATTTAAGGTGGAAACAGAGACTGTGGGGGAGACAGCAGCACACAGATGACTCTCAGGGATGGGAGTCCACCTCCTACAATTTTATTTGCGTTTTTGAACTAATGGCACTTTATCCCCTCCCCAGGAACAAACAACATTCATCTGTGTTTGTATTGCCGAGTTCCTGTCCCTGTATGAAACGGAGCGGCTCATCCAGGAGTTGGCCAAGTGCAAGATCGACACCCACAATATCATAGTCAATCAGTTGGTCTTCCCTGACCCAGAGAAGCCCTGCAAGATGTGTGAGGCCCGGCACAAAATCCAGTCCAAATACCTTGACCAGGTATGGCTAGAGACTGTTCAGATTTTTCGGTGTCCATTTTGGGGAAGTGGCAGCAGTCAGGCACCAATCTAAGCCTATGGAACTGCTTTATATTGATTTAGCCCACTGGACCATCTTGTCTGGTCCTAATATTGTCTACTTGGACTGTTAAGGTCTCTGGGAGGGGTCTTTTCTCATGACCTGCTACCTGATCCTTTTAATTGGAGGTGCTGGAGATTGAACCTGAGATATACGACGTATATGAAGCATATGCTCTACCACTGAGCTACGGACCTGCCCCATGTACTCTGAGTTGCATACCTAACTTTATAAACCCCAGCCCTTTGGTCAATATTATTTTAAACTTCTGAATGGTTGAAGTTTGCTATTCTATTTTTACTTTCAGCTTCAGAATTCCTGTCTCCCAGCATTCCCCTTACCATTGCCACGGCAAGTGTTTAGCTTTTCTAGAGGGGTGCAAATATTCAGGTGAACAGTTGCCACTGGCAGTTTAAGAAATGGGTCTGGCAACTGGCTTGCTGAAGAAGGCAGGAAGCAGGTCTCCTTCATATGTGCTGCTCTTTGTGGGATCTGGCCTTCATATGGAAATGTGGAATTTATCTCTGTTCAGTCCAACCTCACTATTATTATTCTTTGATAATGAAAGGGAATGTTTTAATAGTAGTTTTGAGTAGTTTTTGTCAAGGGAAAATATGCATACCTTCCCCAATGCCTCCATAGACAGGCTTCACTTTTCTCTGCCATTTTGTTGCTTCTGCTTCTTCTGTTTTCCATTTTGCTTTTTCTACATTCTCCTTTTCTTTCCCTTTGAATGATCTTCACAGCCTTTGTTTCCATCCACCCCTTTCTAATTATGTTATCCTTTTTCTATGACCCCCCCCCCTTGCCATCTTATCCTTTTCCCTTTCATTACTCAGCCTGAAAAGTTGTGGGGATGTTTTACACATTTTTCTCGGACCGAAACCTCCATTTCCCCCTCCAGTTGTCCTAGTGCCTCTTCGGTACTCTGTACTCTGTTTTTCTTTCTGGCAATTGTGCCTTTTCCATGTGTCCTTCCTTTCTTCACTCAATAAACCCAGGGATGGTTAATCTGTACCAGGTCTTCCAAGGGCCCAGCTCTAAGGCTGTTCAAAATTAGTTTAAGATTGCCATTAGACTGCAAGAGGATTACTTTTCATAGTGTTGTTGCGAAGAGGGTCCTCCAGAGTCAATAGAGGACACTTTCCAACCAAGCAGGGAACTGCTGCTGAGATTCTTTCATCTTGGTTCCCAATAAGAAGTTTGTAATTGTTAGATGCTCCTTTTGATTTGTCTTTCTTTTCCTCCTCCAGATGGAAGACCTCTATGAAGACTTTCACATTGTAAAGCTGCCACTCTTGCCCCATGAAGTGCGAGGGGCTGATAAAGTCAACACCTTTTCAAGTCTGCTACTGGAGCCCTACAAGCCACCCAGTGGAAAATGAAACCCCTATAATAATAATAATAAATGGACTGACTCCCACTGATTTCCCCTCTGTACCATTCCGTGCTTACCCTTTCCCACCCCTTATCTGCTGGAACTCCTCCCCTTCCAGCAGCCTCTCTTCTATAGCAATTGTATGGTTGAAAGGCTTGTGGTGGGGTTGGAAGAGGCAGAATTTGGTGTTCCCACTTGTTTCTGCCCTAATCCTGTTACTTAACATCTTGGAACATCCCAAAAGTGATCTACACCTTACATCCCTTCTCCTCACTTAACCAGCTAGCTAATTTAAACTTGGGTCACTTTTTGTTTCTCTTCCACTCTGACTTCTCCCTGAATCATATCTCCGGGGGCCCTTGCCATTCTGGCTGAAGTCCTAAGTCAGCTGCTGTGATGACACAGAGACTCTCGTTCTTGCAACACCAAGGCCATCAATGCTAATGGGAAGTATGTAAATAAACTGTAAGGGAAATTAGTTTGCTGTTTTTCGTCTATCAGGCTGCCACTTTAATTTATGCTGGGGGATTTTCAGCAGGGGACAGTTTCAAGTTCTGCAAGGGAAACTCAGAAGCATCTTGAAAATCTCCTGCTTAAGGTTGTGAAATGGGTCCAGAATGAAGATACTGTCTCACAAACAGGGATTGGAATAGAGATGTGGCGGTTGAAAAATATGCCCCTCTATGCTTTCTGAGTATATATATACATTCTAGTCCCCTGGAGTGTCAGTGCCATTATGGCATATATGGTCCAAAGTGTGTGTATGTGTGTATATAGAGCAGTCTATGGCAGAGACAAAATTCTCCTAAGGGAAGGACTGTGACTCAATAGTAGAGCATCACTTTTGCATGGGGAAAGTACTGGATTCATTCCCCAGTATCCCCAGGTTGAGTTGGAATATCTCTCTGAAATCCTAGAGAGCATTTTCAGTCAGTGTAGACAGTCCTGAGCTAGATGGGCCAATAGTCTGACTCGGTATAAGGCAGCTTCCTTATGCTACTCGTTGAACTGTTGTTGGGTTTTCTTTTTTCAAAAGTACAGTCGTACCTTGGAAGTTGAACAGAATCCGTTCCGGAAGTCTGTTCGACTTCCAAAATGTTCAACTTCCATTGGATGTTCGGCTTCCAAAAATAGTTTGCAAACCAGAACACTCACTTCCGCGTTTGCGGTGTTTGGGAGCCAAAATGTTCGAGAACTAAGCTGTTCGAAAACCAAGGTATGACTGTATCCCATTGTATGATCAAATGGGTAGGAGCAAGCTTGACAGCCTGTTCTCATTTTAGAGGAAACTGGAAAACAATCTTGACTTTAAAATGCAATGGACCATTTAATGGGAGTATTATATGACCATGGGCAATGAGGTGGGTGAGCTAGCAAAGCATGGGCATGATCCACCATAACTACTTTGGTGCTTGGGGTGGCAGGCTCCCATTGCACCCTGGAAGCTTAGGCCTTCCTTAGCATGGCTGAACTCGGAGTAAATTGATTACCAGATAAGTAAAAGCTTTTCAACTCTGCATCTCAACATTCTAGGAATCTTAAATCACGACACGTAGAGAGTTCCCTGAGGCAGCTGAATTCCTTGGTACTCTGAGTCTTTCGTGGGAAATGGCGTATGTGGGTACATTGACTGTGCTGCACTGACTTTGTATTTTGTGTGGTTTTCAAAATGCCAGGGAGTTAGGAACCTGGTGCAGGTGTTTAAGGATACTTTGTTTTAATTTATGTAAAAGCATTTCTAAACCAATTAAATATTAAAAAATCTCTAAGCAGTATACAATAATCCAACATTAATAGTGTGTAAACCAGTATTATAAAAAAGGATACCTATTTTAATCTAGGCCTATGATTCCTTTTCTGGCTCCCTTTTTTATTAATCAGGGTATGACAGTGAAATTGGAGGGTCTAGAGAGAGTCCCAGTTTTCCGACAGAACCTCAGTAGCAGCATCTGGTTCTCCCTGCCTTTATTTCTTTGCCTGTGGGAGGGATAAGCATAGAAGCACTTTTCATCGACAGTGTCTCAGTTTTGTAATTGTAGGAGTTGTGGAACAAATGCTTGGTGCATAGCTAATACATGAAAAAAATAGCTTGTAGAATGAGAGTTACGGTTACTGAATAAACCCATAGTCTCTCTAGATGGCAGGATCTGCCTAACCAGCCCAGTCAGAGCAGCCCTGCACTTCAGGTTGTGCCACAGGGCTTCCTTCGCTCCCCCCACATGCCCCCCGCAATTGGCTATTGGGAGGAGGGTTGCCATAACCCACAGAACAGCACATGGGGGGAAGAGAGGGGACTGTTCCATCTGGCAAACTGCAATGCTTGTGCAGACAGAACAGCTGGAAGAGCATGTCAAAAACACCACCGAAATCCTCCTTGCAGGTCTTTCAGTCCTACTGTAAACCAGTGTATGAATGAATTAGCAATTCTGCACAGTACTTGAGGGCTGCATCACATGCTGTCTGGAGAGATGAACAGTTTGTATGAAGGGGGGTCCTAGAACCATGTAATTTACTGAGTACAGCACTTTGTCCGGTGAGTGGAAACAACTTTAATCTTCTAGGAAATAAAAGTTTGAAAAGTAGGGTTGTACCATAGCTCAGAGGTAGATTGCATGATTACAGTAGCTTGCTTGCATAAGGTCCCTAGTTCAATTCCTGGCATGCCCATTTAGAAGGATCAGGCAGCTGATGATGGGAAAGACCTCTTGCCTAAAGACTCTGGAGAGTCACTGCCAGTTAGAGTGGGCAATATTTGGCTAAGTGAGCAAATAGTCTGACCTGGTTCAAAGCAGCTTCCTTGGTGGAATACGTTGGCTATAATGTCAATTGCATATTAGCACAGGTGTGTCTAGTTTACTGTTCTACCAAGACACAGTTTACCTGTTTTCCTCAATGTATATACCGGTACTAAGAACTAATGTGAAGTTGTGTCTCCAAGAAGGTATATGGACCCTTCCACAACTGCACATTCTTAAAACAGTAGGATGTTAAAGTGAGCAGGCAGACGACATACATAAACTCTCAGGTTTGCATGCCTTGAAAGGTAGCTGGCCTGCTTATGTTTGATATTTCAGGGCTATATTTTTCCTGAATTTAAGACAGAAGAGGTAGGTGGGGAACCTACAATGTCACCCAATGCTGTCATGATCTGTTGTTTGTTGTTTAGTTGTTTAGTCATGTCCGACTCTTTGTGACCCCATGGACCAGAGCACGCCAGGCACTCCTGTCTTCCGCTGCCTCCTGCAGTTCAGTCAAACTCATGTTAGTAGCTTCGAGAACACTGTCCAACAACGAGGCAAAAAACTACAAAAGGAGGAATAGCTTGATATTGGATATTAAAAGCATGCCATTTTGGTTGGCAAGCTAGTATGTCTCTGGGGCAGGATACTCTAGCCAGTCTTCCATAAATCATACATCCTATCCAAAGTAGAAACGTTTCTCAAATGTTTTAGTAATGTAAACATTTCAAGCATGAGGTAATTCAGTTGACTTGTGTTTTCATAACACCCTGGCTAACTGACTTTCGTTTACTAATGTCCCAATAACCATTAACAACTTGATGCGGGATACAGACCTGCCCTTTTTTGCTCCTGCCCCATTCTAGCCAGAGGACTGAAATGGGATCATCATTTATAGCAAGTAATATATATTAAAATGACAGCCAGCCAGCTTTTGCTTCTGCCAACAGGATCTCACTGGGAGCCCCAGCCAAGGACAGGAGCTGAGCAGGCATGGGATGCAAGTCCTTGTTCTAGAGTGTGGTATTAAGTTAAAAAGTGGGTGTCACTGAGGTATACCTTTTATGTGTTTTCCTGCTTTGGATCTAACTGATTAGTCCAGATGTTTAGAAAGCCTTGTGGTTTCCCCCCCCCCCATAAACTGCTAAGTATTCCAGTTCCCTACACTGTTGAAATAGGTGCTGGAGAAAAGCTTGGAGGCAACAGTGAATCCAGGGGCCTTATACCTTTGGTCAATCTCTAGCTTTATTGTCCACACTGAATGGAAGCAGCTCTCCAGGATTTTTAGGCTATGAATCCTTTCCAGTCCTATCTGGAGGTGCTGAGGATTTAATCTTTTCCAGTCCTATCTAGAGGTGCCAAGGATTTAATCTGGGACCTTCTGTGTGCAAAGCAGATGCTCCTCCACTGTGCTACAGCCCTTCCCCATAAAACTTCCAGGAGGCTGGAGTATTCAAATTTTAGTCTGGGTGAAAATGTAGATAAAATAGCACCAGCCACTAGCATTTGTGGGATAAGATTTATTGGCCTGTCTGTTCTGTAGAATGCTTACAGACGGAACTGTCCTACTTGAAATCTTGAGGTTGATATTCCTTTTCTGTAGCCTTCTAGTTTCCACATCTGGATAGAGAGCTGGCTCTTAAAACCTCCTGGTTCTCAAACTCACTTTAAACCAGTCAAGGCATACTGAGACACAGAAATATTCCCTCTAAAATCTAGATACGTAGCACCCACTTCTCTGCCCTTGCCTCTATATTTCATCTTCTCAAAATGTGTTAAAATCATACCTTACATATTCTCCAGAATCATCTGTCTGATTGGGTTTGTTTTCATTTGTTTTTGTTTTTAAAAACCTTTTTATGAAGCTAACAAATTTGCTAGTTCTGCAGCAGGATCTGAAACTGTATAAAATGGACTTAGAAGTATTCCTTTATGACACATTGAAGAATGTACAAATTTGTGTGGGTTCCAAAGTGTAGAAAAAAGTATTTCTGGAATGGGAGACTAAGGAAGTGGATTCCTTTGGAATTGCTTTTATCTTCTTGCTCTCTTGCATAAGTAAAGGCAGCTGTTCCTATTTTTAATCTGGCAAATGCTAAATAATGATAATATGCATCGGCAGGTGAACTAGGACAATTTTTTTAAAGGGTTGTTTTTAAACCTCAAAGCCCAGGGGGTAAGCCTCCCTCCCTCCCTCCCTTCTTGGGTAACCACAGTGTTTGGCAGCGGCTGCAGATTCATTTCTTTCCCCCTTCAGTACTGTGTGCCAGCTTAGTCCCTGTTCCTTCCCCACCCTCTCCCGGAACTGGCTGCCATTAGTATGTGAACTACATTATGAAACATAGCGTCTTGTAGGTGTGTGCAACGGCTTTATATGTGTGTTGTTCAGCTCAGATGGATGCCCGGGGTGGTGGTGGCAGCAGCAGCATTACGTAAGCTGCTCCTTTGGTCCTGTCTAGAACTCGGCGTCTGCCCCAGCAAGAGGTTGGGGAGCTCATTAGCACCAGCTGCTTAGCCAAGCGACCCAAAACATCCCAGCATGGCCACAGCTGTACTCTGAGTGGGGAAACGCTGCCTTCCATCAAGCAAAAACACTACAGATTTGTCAGTGACAACACTGGGGTGTGTCTGTCTGTCTGTCTGTCTCTATGTGTGTATGGCTTAGGTGAACAAACATGTTGACTCCTAAACCTGAGGCTCAACATTCTTGCGCATTTTCATAATTGGAGCCAACTGTGGTTTTAATTGTTAAATAAGATGGTTATATATGTTATGTAACTATACTGATAGCATCATTCAAACTCCCCCCCCCCGGTGGGAAAATGAATGACTTTCCCATTATTTATTGTTAATTTCCTTCATCCTTCCCCCACCCAAAAATATGCAGAACAATACAACACTTCAAAACCCACAAAAAATTAGAGCAGTTTCTTTTCCATAAAAAGCCAGGGTTGGATTGTGAAGACCTCCGTTTTGGATTCCTGCTTGGGCATGTGGTGTTGGGCAAATCACTGTATCTCTGCCAAACCTCCCTCAAAGTGTTTGTTCTGATGATGAAATGGGAATAATTCCATCTCCTAAGATTTTTGGAAGAAGTCTAGGATTACATGTGTGATGATAAATGTATAATATAGTCAGTAGCTCCTGTCCCTCATGTCTTTATTCAAACAAAATTTGATTTTGGATACACCAAGTGATGTGTCCGAGTGATGTGTCCCACTCCTTGGAAAAACAGCAGGTGAGGATCTTTAACTTCCATCTGCAGACATTTTAAACAGGCAGGTCTTGAAGCCTTGTCTCAAAATAATATGCAAAGATGTAAGATTTTATCAGAATAATTGGCCTGAGTTCATTATTTGGGGACTCCTTTATTACTTTTCTCTTAAACATATTTTCTGGTCGTTAGGCATGATAGCCTTTAAAACAGGGTGAGAAGCCTGTTGCCCTCCTGTTACTGAAACCTCAATTCCTATCGGCCCCAGCCAGGTCAGGTCAGGGATGGTGGGAGTTGTAGTCCAGCAACAGCTGGAGGCCCTCAGGCATCTTCCCACATTTGCTTTAAAATTTAATCAGAGACAAATATATGGTAAGACCACAAGTCTTGAAGGAATTCCTTTCAGGACACTTAAAAGTGGTGTAACTCCCAGCAGTCATGACTGGAATTTTGAACATGAAATGCACATGACAGCTTTCTTAGTATTTATAGTTGGGGTGTTTTGTTAAACACAGAAAGAAAAGCAATTTTTATGCATAGGCACCAGTCAGTCATCCTATTCTGCTACCTAGAAACCTGGTTGAAGTTAGTGCCAAGCCAGAGAGTGATACATTGAAGGCAATTATTGAGCTGGTGCAGGTTCATTGGGGTGTAAGTGGTCATTCAAGTAACCTTGTCTTAAACTGTTCAAAACTTTAAACTTTAGAGATACAGTGGTACCTCGGTTTATGAACTTAATCCGTTCCTGAAGTCCATTCTTATACCAAATCCGCTCTTAAACAGTGGCGTGCTTTCCCTAAAGAGGCCTCCAGCCACCAGTGCCCTTCCACCATTCGGCATCCATTCATAGACTGAGGTAAACTTCACAAACCGGAACACTACTTCTGGTTTTGCGGAGTTTGTAAACCGAATAGTTCATTAACAGGACTGTTTGTAAACCAAGGTACCACTGTACAAATGGGTGGCCATTGCAGCTGATGCAGAATTGCTGCTAGGCCCCAGAAGTATTCCAGCAACTGGGATTTTGCACATGCTCAAGTATGTAAAGTATACATAATTTGCCTAAACTGCTGAAAGGCACTCCTAGTGACTGTTGTCGCCTGCAATTCCATTGATAATACTGAGTCAGGGAGTACTCGAATATGTACCTGATTCTTCAGCCCTCTCTAAAAGCAGTTGAAAGCCTCCATCCAAAGAAGCAATCTGCCCAAGCAACTTTACTTTGGTCATACCAGGATTAAGCTTCCACTTGTATCCTCTCATTCATCCTGGAACTGTTTCCCAGGTATATGCTCATCGTTTCCACTGCATCCCTGGAATTAATTGATGGAAACAAGCAGTAGAACTTTGTGCTTCTGCATTCAGTGACACCTTTGTCCAAAGCTCTAAATAATTTCACCCAACAGTTTACTTTAAATCAGAAGTGACAAACCTGTGGCTCTCCAAATGTTGTTGGACTCCAACTCTCATCGGCTGCAGCCAGTGGTCAACAGCCAGCAACAGGTGGATGGCCTCAGGTTAGCCTCTGATGTAAAAAGTTTGAAAGTACGGGACACAGGCTGGTAGTTGGGAGCAGTTTGGGGTAAAGCAATAGTTCTAATATAAAATGCAAACCAAGAAGCAATTCAAGATAGTTACAAAGTGTAGAAAAAACACCACAATATATCAAAGGCAGGCTAAAATTGATCACTAGTTCATTAATCTACCAAAGGGAGTGAAAAATATTTGAACAGGAGAGGAGAGTAAGTTATTTGATTTGTGTTCTGTTGAAAAAAATGGTTTGTAATATCCCATATCTGTGTTGAAGTTTCATATTCTAAACCTATTTGTCTTGGACCCTGAAACCATGCTGTAATTGAATATGCAATGCATTCTTTATCCAGATGTACACTCTGCTAATATGGACATGTCATTGAGAGTATCAGAACTGGGCTTCACCAATGGTCCTTCCAGCACAGAAATCTGTATTGGGCTGCCATCTGGATAATGCAGATTCAGTAACTGAACAGACCACGCCACAACACATAAGCACACACACCCATAGGCATTTCCACACACCTAATTGTACATATGTTCACACAAACACACACTGTTGATAGGTTGTGATGTTGCCTAGTTTCAGGCCCATCAAGGACAAGTCACATGAGGATTCAAACAGATCTGGTGATGACAGAAGAGAGCATCTTATTGTGAAATGGAAAACCTTGGCACTTAACCCGAGACTGACTCCAAGCAATGTTTTGCTGCAGGAGGACAGTGGGCTAACAAGCTAGAACAGGCAGCCCCAACCAAAACTGCTGACTTAGATGGCAAACTTTGGTTGAGGAAAAATGCAGTGGTAGAGCACCTGCTTTGAATGCAGAAGATCCCTGCGACCTCCACATAGGATTGGGAGAGAACCGCGTTAGAAACCCTGGACAGCTACCACCAGTAAGTGTAGATGATACTGAGCTGGATGGACCAATGGTCTGACTCAGGATAAAGCAGTTTCCTATGTTGCCATCATTTATGTAGCACACTGGCTGAACTCTAACCCCAAAGTTAGAGATCAAGGTATAGGAGCTTAGTAATGGATGATGTCAAGCAAAATCTTATCTTGTCCTAGTGGTTGTAATTGCAGGTGCTGTGTAAAAACCCACCCACTACATTTTACTTCCACTCACTCACTCACTCACTCACTCACTCACTCTTTATTGTTTTTGATACGGCTTCTGACCTGTCAGGAAAAGCCTGTACAGTTGAGTGCCTAGCAGAACTAAGCAAGGGCTGGGCAGAAGGCAGATTTCGGCAAGAGTCTCTCTGACTCTCAATTTTCTAACAATAGCAACCATTAAAAAGCTGTTGTGCTTCAAATTAGGTTTCCTGCAAGAATGGGGGAACACCAGGAGTGGATTTTTGTTTGAAGGCTCTTTGAGCTTGATTCCAGTACTGATCACAAATTATTAAGTTTGCACTTGCCTCTGAGTGCCCCTCTATATTACCTGTTTCTTGAATATTTATCCCGATTTGCTTGTGCAAGCTGACACAGGTGAAACTGCATCCTAGATTTACCGAGCATTCGTTCTGATTTGTTTGTCAGGAAGCACAGTTATACGATAATGAGCATTTGTCTTGCATTCATTCTGATTTGCTTATGAGGTGTTTATACATCTTCCTGTTAGTGATTTGTTCATCCCACACTTTCCAATGCATTTCCTTGTCATTTTACAAACCTTAAGTTATATTCCCTTTTAAAGTTGATATATTGCGCTAAGGCAACAGAGTCCTTTAATCTACTAACCACATAAATCTAAAGTTCCAGTATGGATATGAATCATTCTCATGAAAAAGCGACAGTCTGGAAGCACCCAGATTGGTGGGCTTCAGGGTTCCTGGAGAAACCAGTAGATTCTGCAAGCTTGAAGTCTGCCCACCCCTTGTGTAACCCACCAAAACTTGGGCTGTTTACTCTGTATCCAGTGTGCTCCTACCATTGGTTTGCGAAGCATTGTACACACATTAGTCACAATCTGTATCTATCCTTTATCTATCATGATGTTACTTAGGAAACAGTGCATTTTGATGTATCTCCCTGCAAACCAGCTTTTATCTCAATTCAGAAAAGAGGGACCTAGCTGCATTTTAAGCCAGTAACATGAACATGTCCTAAACCACATAAGTGGATTTTACTCCTTCTCTCCTAATTTTCTTTGTAATTCTTGTCAGGTAGTTCTCCTTTTATTGGTTCTCTCCAGCACAGTTCTTTCTTACTATGGGTTAGAAATACATGCAATGGACTCGTTATAAGCATCTTTAGAATCTTGCATGCATTTTTTTAAGGTCAAATCCTAGTGCCCAGCCTCAAAAATGAAAGCTTGTCATGCTGGCTTGATCACTTAAAAGAGTACTTATCTGGAGTTTGCATCCACTTAGCAGGTAGGGTTGGGCTCTAGCAGGTATCTGCCCAATTTATAGTACACCCAGTTTGAGCAGCATAGGTTCTCACAGCAGACGGAAAGCAGGAGTCGCTGCATGCAGATGCATCTCTAGGAGTTTCTGCAAGGTTTGGAATGGACTCTGGGGTGTGCATTGGGTTCAAGGGGGCTGCAGTGTAGTAGGAAGGGTCCGGGCTGCTGCTTACTGTTGCCTAGATAGATATGGATGCTGATTTGTGGCACTTAAGTGGTAGGTCTTGATCAAATAGGAGGTGCAGCTGGGAGTGTCACAATCATGTCTAGAAAGTAATGGACTGATGTTGGTGAGATGCAAGGAAAAGAGAATTCATTTTAGATTGCTGTAAATGCAAGCTCTAATTCACCTGTGGTGGAATTATGCATCCTCCTGACCAAGCCAACCACTCCCTCTAAGCCTCAGTTCCTTGTTTTCAAAACGAGAATAACAGTGATTTATCACTAACGGTAGAGGAGAATAAATAAGGATTTCAGATGCTATGAATTACACTTCCCTATAGATCCAGTTACAGGTAGGTAGCCGTGTTGGTCTGTCATAGTCAAAAAAAAAATGCTTCCAGTAGCACCTTAGAGACCAACTAAGTTTGTTCTTCATATGAGCTTTCGTGTGCATGTATCTGAAGAAGTGTGCATGCACACGAAAGCTCATACCAAGAACAAACTTAGTTGGTCTCTAAGGTGCTACTGGAAGGATTTCTTTTATTTTTTATTTTGTTTTGACTTCCCTATAGGCCAGTGGCAGCTAATGTGGTGTTCTACAGGTGTTGTAGACTCCAAATCCTAGTGATCAGGGATGATGAAAGTGAACAATTTCTGGAGGGCACCATGTTAACTACCCTTAGTTAGTCCCTAGAATCCCAAGGAAAGGATTGCTGTGATCTCCTCCTCAGCCTAGTGTGCAGTGGCCTTCTGCCCTCTTGCCAACGGAGAACTCAGGCAACAGGGAGCCACTTCCAAAGTGTGTCACAGGGCTTTATGTGGCCAGCCATGCTTTTCTTGCTTTGTCCCTCTTTCCAGGCTCTCGCCCATGGCATCTTGCTTCTCAAAGGGGCTATTTGTGGGCAGCATGGGTGGGTGCCAGCTCCTTATACAAGGATGTGGCGTGTTTGTCGTCAGTACGAGCTGGGTAGAAATATGATTTAATATGGTGGATTGATTACCACCACAAGGAGCGTGGTTGGTTGCAGCTCTGTATCCAGCAGCTGGTCAGGGAGAAGGCGAAAATTGTGGTTTCCTCCATCATCCCTTTCTAATCACAAGTTACACACACCCTCCATTTTAGAGCTGAGGAAAGAACTCAGCCTTTCATGTTTATAGACCCTGTCAGTTCCTCAGTTTGAGAAGGGTGGGGGAAAGAAAAGTTATCCTTCCCTTTCTCTCTCTCCCTCTCCCCTCTCAACTAGTTTCTTCTGCATCAAGGCTGTTTGCTTGGTTCATCCCTGTTCCAGAAGGCAAACCCTGAGGGTGTTGACTTGTCAAACACTGGAAGAGAACTAGGCCCAGTGAGGAGAGTGGTTCCATCAGGTTTCCAGAGAAGAAGGGCTGTTTGTTTGTTTTTTAGTGTTTTTTTTAAAGGATTCGGATTCAGCACAGGATTTCTTGAAGAGGTGCAAGAGCTAGCAGAGTAAGAAGCTGCACAGAAGGGAGCAGCTCCTGAATATCACAAATCCATGCACCTAACTCATAATTAGGCTGCAGTTCCCAAGCCATGCCTTGAAGGCACACATTAGTTTTGGATATTTGGTATGTTGTGCATTTTAAAATTGTAACCTGCATTGAGCCCTGGGGGTGGGTGGGCTAGAAAACCAAATGATGACTAATCAGACCCCTGACTCCTGTCCTGACAAGGAGCCCCCACTTTCTGTACATGAGCTCTTATCTTTAGGTTCCTTTTGCCAAACTTGGCCCTCCAGATGTTTTGGGACTACAACTCCCATCATCCCTAGCTAACAGGACCAGTGGTCAGGGATGATGGGAATTGTAGTCCTAAAACATCTGGAGGGCCAAGTTTGGCCATGCCTGGTTACAGCATTGTGTTTGGTATGTTTCTGTGCTCAATGGTAAGTGCTGGTCATTGGACCAGGGAATTTAAAGCACCACCCGCTTGAATTTGTTCAACCAGTGAGATCCTCAGCAGAGACGCTGCACCATGTTCTGCCACCATCAGGGGTGTGGTTGGGTGGGTGGATGACATAGGACAAGGCCTTTTGGGGAGGCCTTAGCGCAGCACCCAGGCTTTAGAGCTCCAGCACCCCTCTCATTTTTGTGTAGGACACTTTTCTGCCCACCCCACCTCTCTATAAATTCCCTACTGAAATAAACTCTTTTTCTTCTCACAAGCTTGAGGGACGCTCCAATGCTCTTGCTAACACTGCAGTGCCTATATACATGCTTATATGGGAATGCGGTAAATTTCATTTAACTCCCTTGGACTCATTTCTGAGCAGGCACATGCTGCAAGGGCTTCCAAACCTTCCCTTTTTGTTTCCCAACCTTTCACATTTTACCTTTCATCTGCACTTCTTCTGCTTCTACATTATTTCGATCACTTTCCATCTCAGGTCCTTTGAGTTGCCATGCTGCATGTTAAATTTACTTCCTTTCCCCTGACAATTAGGAGGGAATGCAACTGCAACCACCCTTCAGCCAGCCCTCCTCTCACCCCTCCCATCTCACCCCTCCCTCCAGCTTCTGATGCCAAGCAATCAAAGAAGAGCCTACCTTTAGGAGAGATGTAAAAGGTCAGCACAGAGGCACTTAGGTATTTAGAGACCTGTGGGGGCTGTCAGAGAGCAGCCTTCTCTTCTCTTCTCTTCACCGTGCCTAAGAGCTGCTTCCCAGGTGGAATTTGGGGATAATTGCTAACAGAGTCTGTGCTCTTTGGATTGCTTCTCCCCTGCAATTGCCCTCACTGAGGGCGAAGCCAAATCAACTGATAACCTTTTGCACAGGTTAGTGTTAAAACCGGTTAAATTGTGCCCTGCTCCTGCATCCACTTTCTGTTCTGCTTGTGAAATTTTGGTTCCTTGGATGTTGCAAAACTGTGTCTTCTTTAACTATTCTTTTCTGTGAAAGGAGATAATCAGAAATGTTTTGCTTATAGTGAGATCTGCTTTGTGGTGTAGTTTGCCTACATGAAGGTCTGGAAAGGAGAATTGGAATTTGCTTTCTCCTCCTTAAAGAATAGTATGTGATCAAGATGACAGAAAAGCAGAGGTGTTTTGCCCCAATGAATTGTTTGGAGTTGTAGGCTTTCTATGTCATTGCAGTCCACCAAACAGAAATCCTATCTCATCAATGGACGTGCTAGATAACCACGAGAGTGTCATCCTCTCTCCGCCCTTAGCTGGCTATTCATACAATGAAATATTTATAGCCACCTCTGTGATGTTGTGATGAATGAACTAATAAAAGCCATCCTATAAATGGGCAGGCATAATTTAATCAAGACTGTACTGTAATCTTTTAAAAAAATTTTAAAAAATTATGGAAGTAGATAACTAGTTGTCAAACTAACCTGGATTGGTAGGAGTGTAAATGATGATTTGCAACCCAATTCTATACATGTGCAGTGCAATCATATATTTAAAGTGCAATCCTAAACATGCCTATACAGAAAATCCTTGTTAAATGTATATAGGATTACTGCCTTATAACTTGTTATTTAATGAGTAATTATTTAATCAGTTCTGCGGCATCTTGGAGTCTCCCTGTTGTTCATGCTATAACATACTTAGCACAGCTACCCCACAGGGCTTTGTTCAGTAAATTGTGTCTCTTTTGTAACGATATGGGAACATGTATAAACTTTGTCCCAGGTGGACAGACCTTTGTAATAGAAGCTAGGCATTAACAGCTGTAATCCTTTAACAGTTGCTTTTAATGTTATGTAACAGCAAACTGGTTAATAAACTAAACTTTTTATTTAAAACTTGAATGTGTTGAAACTGGGTGTGGGAATCTGAACTTTTAAAAATATGGTGACTAGGGTGTATTGAGGGTCAAGGCTCTGCTCCTGGCTTTGCAAGGAGACTTTTGGGGAAGCAAAGAGAGACTAATAGTTCCTTAGCAGGAGCATGTCTCAAAAAATAAAAATAAAAAATGACTTCCCACAATTGTGGGTCTTTTTTTAAAGCCATGCATGTGTGATTAGACTAAATGTGATCCACCTGGAGAAGGAACTGGCAAACCACTCCAGTATTTTGCCAAGAAAACTCCATGGACATAAAAAAAGGAGAAGCTTTGAGAAGAAAGTGAGTTTCCAAGGCATGCTCTGGTTCATGGGGTCACAACTAAACAACAATGTGTGATCACTTTTTAAAAAAACATGTGAATTGCATATCCATTTGGATCTCCCATTCTCTGATGCTCTATACAGAACTCTTACCTGCAGCTAGGATGCTGTTTTCACTCTGATTCGAGTCCTAGAATGATCTGGAGTCTCTTCTCCTGAGAAAGTTTTGGGACTCCAACATGATTGCTTGACAAGCAAGTCTGTTGGCTGAAGTGCTACCTCAGTTCCAGCTCTAAGTACTTAAGGGCCATCTCATCTTCTAAAAGTAGTGTTTTGGCTCAAAGACACTTTTCTCCCACACATAGTTATACTGTATTCTCCTTCACACACCCCTCCTTATTTTTCTTCTTCTTCTCCCTGGTAGTTGCTCTGCTTGCACGGAAAGTCAAACAAAATATTTGGGCATTTGTTGTCAGCCGAACCTCTGTCAGTGGTCACAGCCAGCCTTAGATCTTGGAAGGGGGGAAGGGGCTCCCAGCATTACTCATTAATGAAAGAGCTCATTTAGATAGCCTGGGAAGTGGGTCTCTTTCAAAGGCCTTGCCTAGCATTGTTAAGCCAGGAGGGTTTGATTGCAGTTTGCACAGCGGGGGATTTGATTTCTCAATTCACCTTGGAAAAATAAGCAGCAGCAAAGAATCTCTCAATGGAATGCACCAGATTAAAAATTGTTACTAGGCCATGCCTGGTGAGGATATGCCACTAACTGGATTATGGTGTGGGTGGGTGTTTGGGAATGGTTTGCCTCCATCAAAGTACATTTTGGCAAGCCCTTAATGGTCGAGTGGACTGTTGTGCAATCTCCAAGGAGTGACTAGTTTTCCCAGGAAATAAAGCAAAGAGGCAATACCTCTAATTGAATGTTGCCCGCCACCCCAGTCCCCAAGCAGTGCAACATTCCAGGGCTTCCGGGCACTTACCCAGAGTTCGATTTCCTTGGAATGAGGGATAGCAGACACTGGCGTCGCAAGGGGGGCGGTACGCCCCGGGTTCCACGGGAGGAGGGGGTGACACTTGGGCTGGCCCTGCCCTGCATGGGGCCCGCCCACCAGCACCGCCGCTGCTCCCGCGGCACCCTTGTGAGCTGCCGCGCCAAAAGCACCAGCGTGCGCACTCCATCCAAACAGGCACCGCTGCTTCCACGGCGCCCTTGCGAGGCGCCGCGCCAAAAGCAGCAGCAGAGGGGCACCCCACGAGCCGCCGCACTGGTTTTGGCGCGGCACCGTGACTTTGCGTCGTGACATCACGACGCAACGTCACGACACCCCGCCCCCGGGGGGAAGCCTCCGTGTGCCGCCCCGGGTGGCGAGGAGGCTTCCTCCGCCCCGATAGCAGAGACTGTGGTGTCTTTATGATATATGGTTTATTTACTCATATATACAACCTGAGCCTATGCTGGAGGAACCTCATAGCATTAATACCCCAAGAGGGTCATGCTTTCCCCATGTTTAGGGAAGTTTTTAATCTGTAACATGTTAATGTATTTTAATATTTGCTGGAAGCCGCCCAGAGTGGCTGGGGAGACCCAGCCAGATGGACGGGGTACAAATAAATAATAATAATAATAATAATAATAATAATAATAATAATTAATAATAATAATAATTATTATTATTATTTATTTCCCATAGCCCATAGCCTTGGATCCCAGCAGAAATCAGGCATGGCTCTGTCTCTCAACTTCCCAGCCTGCTTCCTCCTTCTAGCTTCTAGCTCACACACACAACTCTGGTCTTTCTAACTTACAGACAGTTAAGGGAGGGGGCCTCACCCATCTTCTCTCTGGCACAGAGCCATTTCCTTTGCTGCCTTTAGGACCCATTACCAAGAAACTTGTCTGGCTATTCCAGCATTTAGATCCTTGTTCGATTCAAGAATTAGAAGGGATTCAGGCATACAGACTACCCCCCCCCAATAAAACAACACGTCAAAACAATAATATTCTTCTGAAGTCTCATTTACCATTCAAAATGGGTTGGTAGTTAGGAACATATGATGTTTCCTTGTACTGAGTCAAAGCCATTGGCCCATCTAGCTTAATAGTGTCTATGCTATTGACTGGAGAATGACTCCCCAAAGTTTCCAACCAGCAGTCTTTCCCAGCCTTACATGAGGATACCCGGGATTGAATTTGGGACCTTCCACACATGCTCTGTCACTGAACAACAGCCGTTCCCTTATATTTGTGGAAACTACAGCAAACGCCTTTGAGCGATTCTACGACTCAAAGCTTTTGCATAACAGTTGCTTGACTGCAGCTTATTTTATGAGATGTAAGGCTGTTATTGGCAAAAACTCATACTACAATAAGCCAGGCAAGATACTTAAATCAATTTAGAGGGTTTCTTAGAAGCATGCTGACCCACTACCAGCTAGCTGCACACTTGATCCCTCTGATCTGAAGCAGAAGCTGAGAAATTGGCAGGGTCCCCACAGTCAAAACAAGGGTCTGTTATGGAAGACTCCACAATTATACACTTTTTGTGTGTATAGCTGTACTGCTTTCCGTTCATTCAGCCGAGTCCTAATCATAAAACCAGGAGTGTGGGAAACTTTTCATCAAACACTCCTAAAGTATCAGTATTCTCAAAGTCCCACAAAAAGTGAAGGTAGCTTTGTTGACCCATAAGAAAGAAATTAAAAATCTATGTTAGGGCAATAGTTTTCTTAGGCGAACCAAAATGTCACAGAACAGTGTGCAAACTTTACCATTTAGTCAGAGAACTCAAAGGCTGGCCACTATGTTGTGACATATCAGTTGGCTTAATGAAGATATAGCCCTAATATGGATCTTGGGAGATTCAATATAATAACATTTAATATAATAACTACTTACTTTGTAACTTGGTAATCTGCTCTTACAAGGGAATGTTTAGTGTTGTAACAACACATTACAGCAATTACAGTTATACAGTATTTCGACTGTGAAAGTTTTCAAACTCTAAAACGGAGGTCATTCCAGTACTTACACTGTTGTGCAGGAGGGCTGGAATAATACAAAATGTTTGAGAGTCAGTTTATAGCAGACATAGGCAAACTCGGCCCTCCAAATGTTTTGGGATTACAACTCCCATCATCCCTAGCTAACAGGACCAGTGGTCAGGGATGGTGGGAGTTCTAGTCTCAAAACATCTGGAGGGCTGAGTTTGCCTATGCCTGGTTTAGAGGCTAGGTATGCTACATGCAGGGACGCGGGTGGCGCTGTGGGTTAAACCACAGAGCCTAGGGCTTGCTGATCAGAAGGTCGGCGGTTCGAATCCCTGCGACGGGGTGAGCTCCCGTTGCTTGGTCCCTGCTCCTGCCAACCTAGCAGTTCGAAAGCACGTCAAAGTGCAAGTAGATAAATAGGTACCGCTCCAGGCGGGAAGGTAAACGGCGTTTCCGTGCGCTGCTCTGGTTCGCCAGAAGCGGCTTTGTCATGCTGGCCACATGACCCGGAAGCTGTACGCTGGCTCCTTCGGCCAATAAAGCGAGATGAGCGCCGCAACCCCAGAGTCGTCCGCGACTGGACCTAATGGTCAGGGGTCCCTTTACCTTTACCTTTATTCTACACACAGTATTTTTTTAATTATTTTTTTTGCAAATTTTGAGGCAGCATCTGGCTCCTGCCACAGTCACCCAACCATGGAATAGAAGCTTTCTACACACGCACACGCACGCACGCACGCACGCACACACACACACACACAGAGAGAGAGAGAGAGAGAGAGAGAGAGAGAGAGAGAGAGAGAGAATCCACAGGAGGCAAGGGTTCCCTTTTGTCAGTAGTGCTGTCAGGGCAGCACTTTGAGGTGGATGTCTAGAGCTTCACGCAGCAGAATGAAGGGGAGCTCCCCCTGCCCTAGTGCAGCACGTCCAGTTTACCATGTTTCGAAGTAAATCAAGTAGTACACATTATCATCTAAAAAGCCCCATGCACACACACAAGAACATTAAGTCCAAAGTCTAAGATTACCTAACTGCACCACTACCTTTTGTGAGGCACATACAAGATTGATGACCCCCTTATCTGTGGGAAGGAGTGCTGGATGAAGAGGGAGTTCATGCATGATCTCACTCTTGGGGTTGTTGAATCACCCATAAGCTTTCTACAAGGCAAGTTGTGAGGCTACATATTCACAATGCATTTAAAGCACATGACATCCCCCAAAGAATCCTGGGAACTGTAGCTTATCACCCACAGAGCTACAATTCTCGACACCCTTATCAAACTACGGTTCCCAGGATTCGGGGGGGGGGGTATTTCTTTAAATATATGGTGTGTTCGCAGCCAGAGACGGTGCTGCTGATGTAGGTATCTGAAGTGATTGAAACTCTAATTCTGCTGCTCCCCACACTGCAGACCCACTGTGTCTCTCTGCCTTGCTGCACCATGACTGTCACATACACAGCCCGTGTGGCCAACGCTCGCTTCGGTGGCTTCTACAAACTACTGACCCTCTGGCGTGGAAGCATCTACAAGTTGCTCTACAAGGAGTTCTTGGTCTTCTCTCTTTCGTACCTGGGACTTAGTGTTACATATCGGTAAGTGGGAACATGGAAGAACAGTCTCTTATCTACCCTAAATGACCTTTGGTGTGTCAAACCTGCGCTACCAAAATTCAGGGCTCTTCAAATAGTTATCACTTGGATCCACTCTCTAGGAATACACTAATTTCCCAATAAAGTTTTCCCTTAGTAATGTCTTTAAATTAGAAACCTCATATAAGAATTGTTTGTTCAGGAACATGCTTTTATTTGGCGGGATGGGGGACAGTGTTTGGCATTTTGATTGGCAACTTGTTTTGATGGTTTTTTAAAAAATATTTTGCACAGCCCTTGTAACAATCTTGGTCTAACCAGCCAAAGTTGAAACTTAACACACTGGAGTGGGATGGGCAGGACATATATAAATATGGCTTTGCCCAGCCTCACCCCCTTTCACAACTGTAATTACATTGTAGAACCCACTCTTTCTGGGTTCTGCTGGCTGCACACTTCCTCCTCTCCGAGTTCAAATTGCACTTCTCCACTTCTCAACCCCAGATCAGGGTGACTGATTTGCTACTTTTGAAACCCTTGCTTAGCTTTGGGCACTTTGCTATCCTGCTGACAACTAGAGAGGACCTCCTGTGAGCAGCAGATCTGGAGTGGCATCAGTTCAGCTTGCAGTTTGGGCAATCACCTTATCACACACACCACTCACTTATAACAGAAGTGTGTGTGTGTGTATGTGTAATAATAAATATGTGTGTGTGTAATAATAAATAATAATAATAATAATAATAATGTATTATTTATACCTCACCCATCTGGCTGGGTTTCCCCAGCCACTCTGGGCGGCTTCCAACAAAACATTAAAAGACAATAATCAATCAAACATTAAAAGCTTCCCTAAACAGGGCTGTATGATATACGACCACCCCTTTATGTGAGCCAGCCTAGCTCTTTGCATATATTATATATAATACAGAAGTCCTCGGCTCCCAGCAGTTGTGTGATTCTAGCACTCTGGTGCAGTCTTCGCCAACCTGGTTGTCCCCATATGTTTGAGACCAGCTGGAGCTGATGGAAGTTGCAGTCTCCAAATGTGCATCCTTCTTAATCCTTCTCTCATTCTTATTCCCACCTCTAGCTTCGTCTTAAGTGAGAATCAGAAAAGGGACTTCGAAAAGGTGGTGATTTACTGTGACAACTATGCCAATCTCATCCCTGTCTCCTTTGTCCTGGGTGAGATGCTTGAACGCCAGCTCCTTTCCTAAAGGAGCACATGCCCTTTCCTTATCCATGTGCCCATCCCAACGCTGACTTCCAGGGCAGAACCTTCATCCATGCCTAATCCAATTTACTGCTTGCCCTTTGCATACTGCAAGGGTGTCAGACTATAATACAGGCTCAGCTTTTAAGCATTAGAAATGCTTCTGGTTTAGACTTGGGTGTGACTCCCCCCCCCCCAAGTCTATCAAAGTAACAGTATGGTGATAATAGGGTATTATGGGCTTTAATTACTTCATCTGGAAACTGGGTAGAGTATAGGTGACTTATGCATGTTATACTCAGCAGCTAACTTTCCACAATTAGGCCTGGTGGAGCTCAGAGCTCTCTGAAAGCCAGGAAGAGCAGCCCAGGACACTCCATGTCCTTGATCCTGAATATATTGGCAATGAGAGAAAGGAACTCCACACGTGCTCACGGTAATGTCATGTGTAGCCTACTGGCAGCAAGCAAACTCCCTTCTCTGAGCAAAAGTCCTTATATGTAGCCAAAATGGCACCACCCATACACAGAAAAGGGGAGGTATCAAGCAGGCATGCAGAAGTATAGAAAGGAAACCTCAGAGGAGGGGACATCCCAAAATGGCCCAGTGAAGACTGGGCATGCCCAGTGGGGGATCCAAAAAATGACACAGTGGGCATAGAATGCTGTCTGTCTGTTGTGGGGCATTTTTTTGGGGTGGTGGGGAGATGAGAAGATCAGTGGGGAGAATAGAATGGAGGGACTGGAAAACTGAACAGAGGCATTCCATACTGCAACGTTTTGTGGCCAGTTTCTCTTGCATTTACTGTTTAATGTTGCCAGAACCGAGCTCTGTCTTTCATAATGTGTGGGCAGGGGGCGTCTTCAGTCCTGGTTCAAGTGAAGCATTCCTGTTTTATCTCAGAGTGAGGCTACCTGACGTAGCAGCATGCCGTGGGGCAGAATTCTAATGCAATCTCCCCCCCCCCCATCTCCTGGGTTCATTTAGGGTTCTATGTGACACTGGTGGTGAACCGCTGGTGGAGTCAGTACACTTGCATGCCTATGCCAGACCGCCTGATGTGCGCCATCTCTGGGAACGTGCATGGCACCGACGAGAAGGGGCGCCTTTACCGGCGAACTCTCATGCGGTACTGCAGCCTTTCTGCCGTCTTGATTCTTCGCTCAGTCAGCATCGCTGTGTTCAAGCGTTTCCCCACCATAGACCATGTGGTGGAGGCAGGTGAGTGCAGCAGGGGAGACCTTCCTTCCCACTAAGCCAGTGGCTTTCAACCAGTGTGCCGTGGCACCCTGGGGTGCCTTGAATGATGGTCAAGGGTGCCGTGGGCAACACTGGCCTCTCTCCCTCTTTCCTCCCTTCCCTCTTCTGATGCCCTCTTGCGTTTCTGCCTCCCAAAGGCTTGCACAGCTGTTTATTGCAGCAGCCCTGGCTACAAGCTCCTCAGGCGAATGGTGCCTCTGGGGCAGGCCAGGGGGTGCTTTCCAGGCCCCTGTGGGGCAGTGGAAGGAAGCACCTCTCTTTGGGACAGAGGAGCAGCTCAGAGACCAGGGACAGCAGCAGCGGCTGCCCAGAGGACTCCCAAGAAGAGAGGGTAGAGGAGGCTGAGGTGTTTGAAAAAGGTTGAGAGGCTGCCAGCTCTGCAAGCAAGGGGTGACATAACTGGGCTCCTGAGCCCCACAGGGGAGCCGCAGAAAGAATGTACTGTAGTTGGTCAAGGGAGCCGTGGACTCAAAAAGGTTGAAGGCCTCTGCACTTAAGCTTATAAAGCTTATAAGGATGAGAGCACTGTGGGAAAGCCTGCAAGAGGTAGCCCCCCCCCCCCCTGCCCATTTGTTAGATTGAAATTGGGAAATTTTAAAGTTGTGTGTGGTTTTTTTTTAAAGCAATGCTAGGGATAACTTTTAATCTAGAATATGTTATTTCGGAATGCCACGATTATGCAGCATATAAAGTGGACCGCCTGTAAGCAGAGCATATTGCATTTAGTGTGAGTTTTACTACATATCTTGTGTCCTTCTTCAAGGCTTCTTCAAAAGCCTATAGCCTTTCAGAGTGCAGTCCTTCAGTATAAGATTGCACTCTGGACCTTCTAAATAGGGTATTATTGGCTGCATAACCTCTGTTGCATCTAACAGGGTTCATGACCCGTGAGGAGCGCAAGAAATACGAGAACCTGAACACTTCCTACAACAGATACTGGGTCCCCTGTGTCTGGTTTACCAACTTAGCTGCACAGGCACGCAAAGAAGGCCGCATACGTGATAACTGTGCTCTCAAGTTACTCATGGAGGTGAGGTGGTAAATCCTTGTCCCCCAGACTATAGATGTAATAGTTATTCTGTATTTGCACCTTTGACACCGGAGATGTGTGTTTTCAGGGCCCACCCTATTCCTGTGATCATAATATGCTTTAACTGTTTTTAATTTTAAGCTGTTCACCTGCAAGTCAAGGGTGGGTTATAAATTTGATGATGATGATAGGAGCACCTCCAGAACAAGATCCTTTAGTGCAAGGTTTCTTTTGTGACCCATGCTCCCTGTTAGCTTACATAAAAATCTTACCCTTCCTGTCAAACCTTGCTCCTCTAATTGTTTTATTAAAATTTACAAATGGATTTCTATACTGGTGAGCTCAGTCACCTAAAAAAGAAAAAAATTCCAAGAAGTGTTCAAGAGCAAACATTACCAGTTTTAGCTATCATGTTTCGCAACAGGCAAAATGGAAGCTTGCATTGTGTATGTGGCAATATTGAATTATTTTGTTCTAATGTTTAATACTAGGCTCTTGTGCAAGAGTAATATTTACTTGAATTTATAAAACTTACGCAAGATATAGTAGGTATTGCATTTGTGTGTGTATATATTTAAAAGAAGCTTGGTACATCTACTGTGATTAGTCTCCGAGGTAATCCCTCATATGTACTGAGTGGAGATCTTGAGAACAGCTAACGTTGCTGAATTTGGAATATGCCTTCATCATGTGGCAACTGGAAATAAGCACACACATGTCATTTCTGCTGCCAGGAAAAAAATAATGGCTAGGTTGTGTTCAGTTGAGGAGCAGGATAATATATGGGTGTTGTGATAGAGGCCACCTATTGAAACAACATCAGTCATGTGACAAACTACGCGCCCCCCCCCCCAAATAATTAGTTTTCTTACCAGGGGTGACTATTGGTATATAATTGGTTATTATTGCCTAAAGGATTTTCTGCATGAAGGAAAAATCCAGATTAAATTTTAAAAAGGATGGGTTTGCATTTTGATGATGGTGGACATCTTGCGGATCCAGTGAAAAACATATGTTCATGAGCAGTACCAATTGCATAATAAACTGTCTTGTGACTGCAGCCTAATTTCAGTTTATTGGCCTTCACTCAGTCCATTACCAATTCAAGACACCAGTTCAGCACTTTCACTGCTTCATGTGACTCAGGTGAAAATTAGACTAGAGTTGGGTGTCATCTGCATATTGATGACACCTCACCCATAATCTTCATACGACCTCTCCCAATAGCTTCATACAGATGGTGAAAAGCATGGTATACAAGGTGGAATTCTTGGGGACCTTACAACATAAATGGCATGGGGTCTCCCAGCATCACCTTCTGGAAGTGGCCTTCCAAGTAGGAGTGGAACCACTGGGACATCATACTTCCAGTCCCCAACCCTGATAACCTATTCAGAAGGATACTATAGTCAATGGTATCAAAGGTCCAGGAGAATTAGCAGGGTCACATTCCTTCTGTGCTTCTCCCAACATAGATCATCCATCAGGACAACCAAAGCTGTTTCTGAGCTGAAACCAGGTCTGGAGATGGACTGAAAAGTTCTAGTTAGGCAGAGGTTTCAGTGCTTAGCCCTTAGAGATGGCTGTTTTCTTCCTTCAGGAACTGAATCTTTTTCGCGGAAACTGCAGCATGCTCTACCACTATGATTGGATCAGTGTACCACTAGTCTACACTCAGGTGAGTTAAGGACCCAGAGCAGCCAGCAAGCCCAACTACATCCATTTGGGCTCATATGGTGAACTGCCTGCTTCCAAACGCAGGGAGTTCTTTCACCCAAAGGCATGCATACAGTCAAAAGCACTGAAGCCACTGAACAAGCACATCATATATCAGGGAATTTGCATCCCAGCTAAGTTTAACACAGCCCAACACGGCACATCTAGCACAGAGGTTAGCCCAGCTCCACCCCAGAAAATTAATCACACCATGGAGCAAGCCTTATATGTAGAGCAGCAACACACAGATCCTAATGTTATACGAGGACAGCTGAGGTTTAGCTATTCTAAAGCACATATTGAGGATCTTACCCTAGATTAATCCAGAGCAGCCTCTAGTTGTGTGCTTACAATCCCTATTTCAAGGAATGTACTCAGGATCATTAAAACAAAAACAAAAACCCAGTTATCTGGCTTTGACACACACGAAATGCCTTTCTATAGTCACATTTAGGGTAATTAAAGAGGAATAAAATGTTTCCTCTCCTTCAGCAAGTTTATATGAAAAGTAGTGTTACTAATTCACACTAGCAACTGAGGACGGTATGTAGGATCTTAATTCATTCCTATCTATTCAAGAATGAAAAGCTGCTGAAAATTAGAAACTCTACACTATTTAATACAAACATACATTAGGATAAATTTGAACCTCTTATATTACTGCTGCTTAGCATCCCTGATTCCATGTACAGAGGATAAATTATTAGGGATTAAATCACAGATGAATTGTTTGGTCCTCAGTAAACAGCCCATAAGATTTAACTAGGGCTAAAAAGCAGGACTCCTAAATTCTGCAATTCTCCAGCCTCTCTACCTGCTTTTTCTTGCTCTGCTCTGACAGGTGGTTACCATTGCTGTGTACAGCTTCTTCGTTTCTTGTCTGATTGGGCGGCAGTTCCTTGACCCAGGCCAGGGCTACAAAGGACATGACCTGGATCTGTGGGTCCCTGTTTTTACCCTGCTGCAATTCTTCTTCTATGTTGGGTGGCTAAAGGTATGGCAGACAGGAGGTAGTTTAAGATGTGTAAGGACAGTCATTGTTGGGACACCTTCCTATGGATTAGGAAATGAATCAGGGGCAGAGGGATGGTCCGTGAATCAGCTGCTGGGTGATTTAACAGGTGTCAGGAAGGAAGAGGGAATGTTTAATACTGCACACCTTTGCCATGTCTGTTACCATATTGATGGCAACAAATAAGGAGGCTGGGCACACATGTTCCCCTCTTATTACTGTGCCTCTAAATACCTTACAGGTGGCTGAGCAGCTCATCAACCCTTTCGGGGAGGACGATGATGACTTTGAAACCAACCTACTGATTGACAGGAATTTCCAGGTAACTCTGCCCTCCCCTTTTCTGCTAAATAAAGCAACATCTGTAAAACAGATCAAGGAAGCTTTCAGACTTGGGCGACTTAGCAGCACCCGATTATTGGTTTTGTAGTTACCGGTAACAGTGGGAATTGAATAGCAAATCAGCATCTAGACACCTAGTACGTGGGCATTCTGCCTTCCCCATGTATTCAGATGTTGGAACAATATTTTTTTATTATTGGTTAAACATTCCCTTGCCCTTACTGAACTCTCAATCATGTGAAGGATTACCTTCCAGTTGGAAATCCTAGGTCCTAAATGTCTGATTTCCATATCCCCTAAGCAGGCATACACCTAGGCTAGTATTCACTTACTTTGGTGGTGACTCCTGGAGTCCTCCCTTCCTTTGCAGGTCTCCATGATGGCAGTGGACGAGATGTATGGGGACCTGCCTCTCCTGGAGAAGGATCGGTACTGGGATGCCTCCAACCCCCGCGCCCCATATACTGCAGCCACTGTTTTCCTCTTGCAACAGCCATCATTCCAGGGTTCCACTTTTGACATGACGTAAGCCAAACTTCTCATTCTGTGGCAAGGAAAGGGAATGACGGTGGTCCTGGTTGGGTAGAGGATTGGGGAGAGAAGGAGCGATTCCGTCGGTGGGAGCAGTTTTCAGTCTGTGAAACTGGAGCTAGCTTTCTCTTTTTGGCCATTCCTCCCTGCTCATTTGGGGTAGGGTGAGGGCTCCTCTACCGGCGCACATGGAGCCCCTGCTGGTTGCACAAATTCAGATCCCCACTTATGCTATGTCATAGATATCCCCTCTCATTCCAGAGCACTAGTGAGGTGTCTGAGGGCAATAGGGAAGATCCCTGCACCACAAAGCAAGCTCTTCTGCAACTTGGTGGTGAAGCTACTCCCTTTAACTACTCCCCTCGATTTCCAGCCTAGCCAAGGAAGACATGCAGTTCCAGCCCCTAGAGGACATCGCCGAGGGGTTTGAACACAGCCGCCATGTCCCTGCGCACCTCCTGAACCGCCTGCTATCCACAGGCCCCGCGCCTGGCGGCTTTGGGCGTCGGCTGTCTCTGCTGAGGCGCAAGAACAGCTGCGTTTCCGAAGCATCCACCACCTACAGCTGCCTCTGTCAGGATACGCAGACCACGGACTGTACCTGTGGGCCTCCTGGGCAGTCTGTGCCCATCAATAGCATTCACTTCAGCTCTGAGGGGGAGGGAGACTTTGGGCCTGATACCACTGGCCTGGGCACAGAGACACACAAGGACCTCTCTGAGGATCCCGTCGGCGAGCCCAGTGGCCCAGCTCAGAGCTCGCTAGGCCGTGACAGTGCTGTGGCCAACCCCCAGGATCCAGTGCCCCTTGTGGACATGTCTGTCCCTGCAGCAACAGATACCGACTTGTCTCAGCCTCTGCTAGACCACGGCTCTTCAGATACCCCCTTTCACAGTTCAAAGGAGGCCTCCAGCAAGGGTCTTCCGCCAGCCAATTACCCCCACTGGCTGCAGAGCCCTATCGAGGAGGAGAATGTGCCGTAAGCTATTACTTCAGCCTCCACAGGGTTGAGTGGAGCCATTATGAAGGGTGGCCACAGCACGGTTCAATCTTAGGCCTCAGGACAGGAAATCAGTAAAGACTGATAGTCCTTGCAGCTGCTAAAGGGAAATTTGAATTGGCGACCCCTGCTAGACACCTGGTTTTTAATGACACATTGTAATGTGGGGCCACTTCATAAGGAGTCAGGAGGATTCTGTTAATCAGGCCTCTATTTCTGTCCTCCCGCCCACCCGCCTCCCACTTTTCCCCCCACATGTTCTTGACTTGCATCTGCAGCCCCTAACTGAACGTGCAGGGGCAATCATGGACACTGAGCTACTCCTGAAGGTACTATTCTGTCCTATATTTACCCAAAGCCGCAGCTGGTTATTGCATCTCATTCCTTTCTGTAATCATCAGATGGTGAACATGGAAGGAGGTAATTACTTCTGCGCTTACTACCCAAATGCCTCTGTGTGGATCTACTTTGTTTTAAAATTCATGCTTTTATAGTATTTTATTAAATGGTATTTTGTCTAGAGTAATGTTTTGTGACCTGCCCTTTAAACCTCCAATGTATATGTCCAGTCATACTGAATACTATTAAGAGTTCTATAGATCTAGAATTCCAATAGGCACAAATTAACTTGCCTGGATCAGACCAATGTTCTATCTGGCTGATTATATGTATGTTTTGGTGTTACATGTGAACCCAGCATCCTTCCTCAGCCATGCTTTGTTCAGCCACTCCACCCGAAATACTCACCCAGCCAACAAATTGTACAAGCCAAGAGCAGATGTATTCCAATAGCTTCTGGAGACTAGATTGGGGAACCCCTGGCCAACTATGACCATGCTGGATAGGGCTCCAGTCATGGCCCTCACATCCTCTCTGAAGCCCATAAAAGGCAAGGGAACCTGACTGAGCAGCTACCTCTTTGCCACTGCTTGCACACTTGGGAGCAGCAGGGAGAAAAAGGGATAATGGGGAAAGGAAATTAAAACCTCCCTGCAATTTCCCCACCTACTGCACAACTCAGCTGCTCAGAAGAGAGTTGCAGTGACAGTGGTTCTCTGTGCACTAAAAAGGTACCTGCTCCCTTCAAATGATGAGAGATGGAAACAGGTCTGTGGGTAGAGGGGGGGAGCCAGGGATACTTGCCCCAGGCCTCGGAGGGCTAGTCGGCCAGGGGGTCATGACAGGGGCCTGCCAGACTTGCGCTGTCATGCCAAGAATGCCCTGGGTCTCCCAGTCAACTGGGGAGAGCCTCAGACAAGCTGTGCATGGGCCTGGAGGGCAATGTTGGGAGCTGCCGATTCAGTCAAGAGATCAGTCTATCCATAGCATCAGATCCTTTGGATTCCTCTTAGTGCACAGAGAAAAGGGGCTCTTATGCTGTGTATTGTTATCCTACCTGATTCTGTGTTGTGTTAACTGGTACCTCAGTATACTAGGGAAGAAAGTTACTTGTAGTTCAAGCCTTCAGTATGTACTGCAGAGGACAGTGAGCGGTATGCTTTGGACTAAATTTAATGGTGGATCGCATTCTAAGAACCTTTAAACCATCTTTTATGGTAGTATTTAGCTAGGAGCTACGAGCAACAGGAGACATTCCCCTTAAGGTTGGATGCTTGCTGTGAAGCCAAAGGGGACCTCTAACTCTAAAAACTCCATCAGCAACAGGGACAACCACACAACTATGTACGGAGGATGTGGTTCTTTAACAGATGCTCCATTGCTGCTCCTATGATTGCTTCCCAATTGAAAATACTCCATTTTGATAAATAAATCAACTGCCACAGTGCCAGTCTTTGTAGCAATCCTAAATGCAAAGTACAGTGGTACCTCGGTTTAAGAACAGTCCTGTTTATGAATGATTCGGTTTACGAACTCCGCAAAACCGGAAGTAGTGTCCCGGTTTGCGAACTTTACCTCGGTCTAAGAACGGAATCTGAACGGTGGAAGGGCACCGGCGGCGGGAGGCCTCATTAGGGAAAGCGCACCTCAGTTTAAGAACGGACTTCCGGAACAGATTAAGTTCGTAAACCGAGGTACCAAGGTACCACTTTACTCTTGACCATCGATAATTTTCTTTGAGTTTTAACTGGTATCAGCCCACTGCCAGATTTTGAAGTAGGTCAAATCAACTAAGGACAATGACACCAAAATGTATCTTCTTCCAAGGCCTGATAGGGAACTGCAGTTGATTGGTCTACTAAACTTCCAAGAGAAGAAAATCCCATCTCAGAATTAATGGGAAGCCTGAACTATACCTGGCCCATCACAAAGGTACTGCAAAGAACTATTAACAGCTACAGCTGGTCCTCCCAGATGAAGGCTATTGCCCAACAGCAATAGTTGTTGCTACTAGAGGAACGAGGATACAGAAAAGATTTTATAACATTTTATTTGTAGTGTAAAGATTCTCTAGACATATCCCATCCTCCCACATTGCATGTCAGGCTTCTGTCCAATAGAAAAATAAAGAGGCAGAGATACAAGATAGCTTTACAAAATGTATAATTTACAGCATTAAAACTATGAACTTTACTTTAAAAAAAAAAGAATCAAAATTTGGAGAACATATTTTTAAAAGGATACTGCATCTTGCAATGTCTCTGAATATGATACTAGCAGGGAGGGGAGAAAAAGAGTAACACTTTCCAAAAAAAAAAACACCCACCAGGCACTAAATATTGCCGTGAAGACAACACAGTTACAGATGTGCACACAAACTACTGTTGGGCAGTCCTGCAGGCTCTCTTCACCCCTAGGGTCTAAAGTCAATTTAGTGTTCATATGTTTTCAAATGGGGCTTTTTTGTACCAAGGCCCTGCCCCTTCTTAGAAGGGATTCTTAAGTCACTAAGAAAAGCTGTGCCATAATGTGCCTCAGGCAATGCAATCTGGCTCCAAATGCAGGGCCACTATCAAAGCAGCCATCTCATCATTATGCATTCATCACCCCAAAAAATACCCAAGACTGAGGCCGATACCATAAGGGGAGATGTGTATTGCAGTAAAAATATTCCCTCCGTACCCTCTGCAGATGACATCATTAGGTAAAGAACATTTTTAAATGGTGGGGAACAGGGTTATACAGAAACTATGTACAAAAGCAGAATTTTAAGAGGAGAGGTGGGTAAGGAACATGGTTGAAGGATACCTCTCCATCACCCAGGGTACTGCCATGCAACAGCTCCCAACTGCGGTGGAAGAGGGAACATGTAGGTCTGCAATGACAAGGGAAGATCCAGCTCCTTGCTGCTCAAGATTCCTCATTTTTTAAAAAACAAGCACTACAGTTGGGCATAGGAATAATCTTTAGTATCAGAGAATGAATTTCAACAATAGGGATAAAATGGGGGTTTCCAGAGGAAGTACCACTGCATCACAGGTATTCCGAATTCACTCCCCCCTGGGAAGTGAGCATTCCCTAGAAGATCCATAGGACAGCTTTTCCAGATCAGGACAACTGAGGTTTGTCTGTACCAACGTATCGAAGCAGCAAGGGTTGAGCTCGGCTCAGGTGGCCCCGTCGAGTATTGGTGGCCAATCTTTGCTGGGCCAAGAAGGACTGGACTGGTGTAGAGGTGGATGACCGCTCCTCTGTAGCCCGCTGGTGCAGCGCCAGGCCCTGCAGTGGGAAAGGAAAGAAATATTTGGCCTGTGCCAGCAGACTCTTGGATGGAGATGGAGGGTCCTTCACTGTTCTTCCTCCATAGGGCTCTGACCAGGACAGTATGTGTCAGAAGACACGAAGGTCTGAATTCAAAAAGGCCATGTTCTGTGATCCAGACATATACAGGATCATCAAAATGATCTACTGTATAGAGCCCAACTTCAGACATTTTACTCAGCAGTGGTTAGCAGCTGCAAAACATGTCTAGAACTAAAATAGTTAGAAAAAGTAAGAAGTGTATCTGAAGAAGTGTGCATGCACACGAAAGCTCATACAAAGAACAAACTTAGTTGGTCTCTAAGTGCTACTGGAAGGATTTTTTTTTTAATAGAAAAAGTAAGAGATTCTCAGGATGTTAAGCTCCACAGCAGTTATGCATACTGCCTGCCTGTATGCATTCAGAGCCCATGTTCTCCTGCAAAGCAGTATGCCAACCTTTTCTCACACCCCTGCATCAGTACATGACCTCTATTTATGCCCAGTCCAATTCAAACTCACCATGTTATACCAAGCAGTGATGATGAGTTTCTCTTCTTGTTCCTGTTGAGATTTTGTCTTCTCAAAATCCGACTAATGAGATGAAGCACAGAGGAAAAAGGAGGTAAGTGGTCATGCTGCTAAACCCCAAGGCAGTGTGTGTGTGTGGGGGGGGGGATTATGGAAGTCCCCAGGCTTATGCTGTCAAGGCCAACCAAAACAGAGGGGAGATGAGAAGTGTACCTCTTCCTTTTTGATATATAGATGTGCAGGACCTCAGTCTACCCAAATTTGATCACAAGTGAAAGCAAAGTAAGGACAACAGAAAGAAACTACCTGAGCTGCTAACAGGGTGGTCGAAACAGGCAACGCACGGCAAACCACTCATCTGGAATAATTTATATTGACTTTGGGAAGATAAGGAATTAATGCATTATACCCAAGACACCTGTAGCTTATGGGTAAGAGGGCTGCAGTGTGCACATCCTTGTTAATTTTGGAAACTTGTTATAATAAGAATAGCCCTGCTGGATCAGGCCAGTGGCCCACCAGATGCCCTTGGGAAGCCTGTGAGCAGGACCAGAGCACAACAGCAGTGTCCCTTCCTGCAGTTTCCAGCAACGTATTCAGAAGCACACTCCTTCCAACAATGGAAGTAATACATAGCCATCATGGTGAGTAACCACAGATAGCCTAGTCCTCATTTAAAGCCATCAAAGTTTGGTGGCCATTACTGCCTCTCATGGGAGCAAATTCCATTGTTTAACTAGAGGGGCCTTTGGCCTAATCAAGCAGGCTCTTATGTAAGAGAAGCTGCAACCCTCATCCTCAAAAGAGGACGAGGAGCTCACCTCCAGGTGGTTGATTTTCTTATCCTTTTCCTGCAGCTGGTTTTTCAAAGCCTGGATCTCCAGTGGAACTCCATGAGGCTGCTGCTTGGGATCCAGCTTCTTGATGACCTGTGAAAGGATAAAGGAGTGTGCATGCGCATGAAAGCTCATACCAAAAAAAAACTTAGTTGGTCTCTAAGGTGCTACTGGAAGGATTTTTTTTATTTTGTTTCGACTATGGCAGACCAACACGGCTACCTACCTGTAACTTCCATAATCACCTAGCTTTGGGAGGCCAAGACCATTTAGCTACTACTAAAGGCCCTGAAGCAACATTGCTGACTGAATCACACTGACCGCAGGAAAGTGTGTATGATCTACAAAGCCATTTAGTGAGGCTTCGCCAATGTATGCCTGTGCAGTGGCAAAAGGCACTGGAAAGACTTGACTTACTGTGCAGGCTTTGTCCATATAACGCTTGTATCGTTCCTCCATGGCTCTCATATCTTCATCTTTCTTCTTCAAAGACTGCTGCAGTTCATCAATCTTCTTGGCAGCTGTTGAGAAAGGCGGGGACATCAATGCTGTCCTGACCTCGAAATGTGGAAAGGGGACAGACGGAGTAGCAAGAATCTTCACTCTATGCTCTACAAGGTCTTCTGATTTCTGGGTAGCCCATCCCATCCCATTCTGGTACCCAGCAAAGGTTGGGCTTAGTTGAGACTCCTAAAGCAATGGATCTGTCATCCACCCACTTACTGCTGCTGTCCACTTTTGGCTCCAATTCATCAAGGCATTCCTTCTTCTTCTGAAGTTCTGCATGGGCCTCATGCAATTTCTCTCTGACCAGGAAACAGAAAGAGAAACAGAAGCTAGACATGCAGGTGTCTTGAAGAATAAGGACCAGAAACCTGAAGGGCGTGGAACCAAAGCCCTGCTGTGTCTTGTGTGACAGCATCAATATGTTGCTAAGTAGCACAGCTGGACCCATAACAACCCCAGATATGCATTCATCAAATGCAACAAAGAAAACCAAGTGAGCTTTAGCCCTTTCCAACCCTGTCCCTCAAACTGAATTGAATCACTTACAGGTGCTCCTCCAGCTTCTTTTGTAGGAGAGAAGACTAAAAAGAGAGAGAAATGACTGCTTAGGGTTTTTATTTTGTTTGCAGATCAATTAAGCTAAGCTGTTGTTGTCATCATCTGACCACTAGAGTGAGCTGGTGCTATGTTCAGTATATCTTACACAGAATACTAATACCTGTGTAGCTGTAGTGTACCCTGTATTCCTGAAGACCTCCTGCACTCAGGTTATGCATAAATTTGCTGGCTTTGAAGGATTCATTCTGGGGGCGCTAGGATTTCAAGGTTTCAGTTCAGATTTGTCTTCATGAGCTAGGAAAGTTAAACTGGGATGCTGCTGACTCAGAAGCACTCTTAAAATGGAACAGAGAATCCATTCAATTCTGCAAACATGGTTGTCTATGCTGGCATGACAGTGGGGGATAAAAATATCCAGTATACAGTAAGTGAACTAAACACAGCCAGTGGCTCAACTCCACGGTCAATCCTACTGTCAATTAACAAGGCTGCAGTCTAAAAAACAAAAGGTCTTTCTATACCAGTTACTAATCCATCCATGCATTCAAACCTCACTCCCATCTTTGGCAGTAAAAGCCAAAGTCCCCTCCCTCCACCTGAGACTATTCAGGGTCTGTCACTCAAGTAGCATCAATAGATGTGGGCAATGCAAAAGCATTTACTTTTCAAGATTTACTACAGCTTTTACTAGGTGTGCAAATGTTGGTTTACATTGCTCAATGTCACATCAACAGCATTTCTCTTTCCCCTCCAGCCTAAAGGCTCTCAACCATAAGGAAGTTTTTTCTCTACTTCCTTTTCAATTATCCCAGTAGGGAAGCAACCTCCCTTTGGAAAATGCTGAACCATAATTGTTTACAGACTTATTAATATACAAGACTCACAGGGCAGTAACATGAACAGTTACTGATTGTACAAGAGAGAGCACATCTCCTAGGAGATGTTGGTATGGTTAACTACTTTGCACCAATTCAGAAACAAATCTAGACTGCTCCTACCTTTTCAGATTATCGGAATGCCATTTGGAACAGAAATTACCAATTCAAAACAGCACCTATGATTCCCAGCTTCCCTTCTGCACTAAGAAAACTGAACTTGTGCGCCTCTAAACCTTCAGAATACGCCGGCCCCTTAGCAGCTCTTGGCAGGTGAACCCAGAGCAGCCCCTTGTCTTTGACGCACCAAGAACCAAGCAAAGACAGAAGGGAAGCAACAGAGAGTTTGCAGCGGAGTAGGTTAGAAGGTGGAAGCAACACAGAATGTGAAAGTACTTACAATGGCCTGGACAGGACAGCCAGCAAGTCAGAAGGGAGAAAGAGAGGGCTGTTAGCATAGTGAGATTAGGGAAGTGAGGAGGAAAAGAGGTCTGGGCAGAAGGTCATGGTGAACATTAGAACAGGCCACAGGAGAGGGGACACAAGGCTCTCAAACTGGGGCAAAACTACACTTACAGCCTGCGAGTTCTTGCTCTCCCTCCCCCAATAGGCAACAAGCCCCCAAACCTGAGAAAAAGGGCTCTTAGCACTCATTTGTCCAGCATAGCTACCATAAACTGCCATTTAGCAGCTCCTAAGACCCACAAGTGTAGCCTTATCATGGAATTTGTATGTTCAAGGAATCTCTCCCACCCACATTATAGCAATCCTGTCAAGCAGCAGTCAGTATCTGAGGATTAGCCCCACTCCTTTTTCATTGTTTCGAGCCCCAAGGTAATTTGGGAGGCTGAAAACTGCCAATATACAGGCAGAGTTCCCCCACTTGGTACACAGAGAGCACACAATCCTAGACTAGATGTTGCAACAAAGATCTCATACAGCCCAGCACCTTTGTTTTGTCTTGGTTTAAAGTCTCCATTGAGAAACTGACTGGGTTTATTCCACCAGTTCCCATTACTGCCACCCTGTAAGAAGGTCCGGATTCAAGCTGAGAGTAGACACCACCAGCCCCTGTGAAAATCTCCCTTCAAAACCTCCCTGTGAGCCTGACTCTGACAAGGCCTCACAGAACCCTCTTTTCTCAAACAAACTCACATCTTCTGCTTTGCTTCCTTGCTCCTGGAGGGCCCGTTGCAGCTCCTCTACTTGCACCTTGAGCTCAGTGATCTGTTGCTGGCTCAGTCTGGATAGAGAGAAGGGCAAATCAAATTAAAACAGGCAAGAGAAAAGCCAGCTGCAAGCAGCAACAAAGCCCACAGGACTGTCAGTACAGATGGCGCCTAGCAAAAAGCTACTGTGATAAGTAGTACACCTTCAAATGGCTCTGTTTATTTCTGAGCCAGGGCAATGAGAGGAGAAGGGAGCTTGCCCCTCACTAGTTAACAAAGGGAAGCTAGGACAAAATTCTATTTAAAAAAAATGTTAGTTTAACATTCCTAGTAGATCATGCAAACAGTGCTTGAACTCAAGGACACTCCCCAGTTGACCATGCAAACATGGTTTCACTTGATGGGCCAACAGTAAGAGTTTCCCCACTGGCTTTTAGAACAGGAGGTAGAATATTGCCTACCAGATAAGAGGAAAAACAGTGAATAAAAATAATTCTAATTTAGAATTGCAGATTTAATAGCTGGTCAAAGGTTAAGAGGGACTGGAGAAGGCAGGTTGGATCTCCTAAGACCAGTGGGGACAAACTGCAAACTTTCCAGCTTATTGGATACCTTTGCTGTGCCTCTAGCTGGTTCTTAGTACGGTTAGATTCCTCCAGCAGCCCCTGCAATTCAGTCTGCTGCAGCCGATAGGACAGCTCTTGTGCACATAACATCTTGTTCTCATGCTGCAGCCGCACAATGGTCTCCCTGGCCGCAAGAAACACAAAATGTTACGATTATTAGCTGGGGCATGAGCCAATATTGTGGACCACCACCACTTCCCAGCCCTACCCCCCAACTGTTTTAAGTGGGCCCATTCTTGACTCTTTCCCCCACTCCCACCCCTAAAAGCTGTACTAAAAGGCAGAACAGCTCATAGAGAGGATGCAATCTCTAGAATTGGGGGCCAAAGGAGAGCAATGCATATTGGGATAGACAGTATTCATAGATATTACTGTGCTGTATTATCTAGCATATACATTAGGAGCATTCACTTAGAGCCTGACCTTTTTAAGAATTTATCTCATGACTGTATGAAGCAGAAAACTGGGGTACAGGCTTAAGCAAACAAGCTGAAAGTGATCTTGGGATGACACTTGTTTCATCTACAATATCAGAAAAATAAATCCAGGATAACACCCCCCCACCACCACCACTTTCTCTTTATCACCAAAAGGACACCAGGGTAACATTGACTCCAACCTCTGGCTGATGGAAGTAATCAAGTATAATTATGAATAACAGCAAGTCCCCAATTTCAAATAGTCCCCATAGGCTTTTGCCTTTCCGCCTCCAAGACAGAATCCCCAAGGGGGCAAACTTTACTTGAGTTCTGCTGGCATGATCTCAGCTGCTAAGTTATCCACAGGAGAAGCAATTTCTTCTAGGATGGTATCTGCAAGAGGGGGAGAAAAGAAACAGAAGATAAATTTATTTTTACTCTGGCTTTCTACCCAAAGGTACAGGTGTTGTTGGAAGGGGGGAGCCGATTGTTCCCAAATACTACCTTGCTATAAAGCACAACCCTCTAAGATGGGATCACTCAAGCTTTCCATGTCACTTGGCCTAGCCAGGGCTGGACAACTCATCTACCCTGAGTTGGAGCAATAAAAGTGCAGTTATGGGTCCCAGCAGTATTAAGCAAAACATGGTCCACACTGGCATCTATCACATCAAGAGAAATACATTTAAGCAGGAGAAGAATGAAGACTGGGAAAAGCCACCCAGAGATGGGAGGTGAAACCAGTAACCTCACTTCAGGCAGCAGCCAACCATAATACAAGGTCTTCCCCTACAAGTTGGTTCAGGCAACCACATGACAGACCAAGCACACAAACAGGCTGTAGGCAAAGCTCTTAGAGATAGGTGTGTGAGATCCTATCAGGCTTAGCCTAAATTTTAATTTATATAATTTCTTTACCACCCTTCATTAAAAGAGATCCTAGGGTGATTTACATATCAGAACAATTAAGATCACAAATTACATAATAAACATTAATTAAAATAAAACAGTAAACAAGTTGTTCCATATAGCTGCTCGTAGAACTGTAGAGTTGGAAGGGACCACAAGGGTCATCCAGAACAACTCCCTGCAATGCAGGAATCTTTTGCCCAACGTAGGGCTCGAACTCATGACCCTGAGATTAAGAGTCTCATGCTCTACCGACTGAACTATCCGTCCAGCTTATAAAAACAGTCCAATCCATGAAAATCCTACCCTCTCAGCCCTCCTATAGCTTCTAAGGAAGCTAACAGATAAGGGAATCCCCCTGTCCGTGTCTGTAGAAAGTTCTTAAAAATGAAAATGACAGCATTTAATTCATTTATTTTTACTGCATCCTTCCATCCCAAATGGAATCTTCAGGTGTAAATAACCCTGGTAAAAAAAATTAAAAATACATTCGCAAAAAACAGCCATAACAACCAAAAAGGAATTGCAAAAACGGAAGCACAACACTCAATCAGCAACTAAATCAAATTAAAGGACATTTCAATAAAATAAATGTCTAAACAATATGCTCTTAAATCAACGCCTAAATGCACAAAGAAGGGTTTAGCTGGATTTTCTGCAACACAAAAATGCCATACTCTGGGCACTACCACCAAGGTGGCTGTAGCTCCTACCCCCCTCTGTGCATTTCAGATGGAACAAATCTCCTCTAATGATTGCAGCATATAGGCAGCTTCCCCATCTCTAGCTGTGGCTCTTTGCATATTAACAAATGTTAAACGTAGTTGACTGCTAGTTCACTGTAACTCGAGTGCACTTGGCCCTGTCAACACAAAGACATGTCCCTTTTCTCCTTAACTTCCAATCTTTGTTCTGAGGCAGACTTTATTGGATTTCATTGGGGTGGGGAAGGCTTCTGATACTCACCTGCTTGGTTTAGGAATTTCTGCTGCACCTGAGCACATCGCAGTTCTTCATTGGCTTCCCGTAAGGCATCCCGCTCTTCAATCAGCCTCTAAGGGAAAAGAGTCAGGAATCACTCCAGGAAAAGGACCACTTAAGCTATGGTGGGCTGATGTCTTATTGCACTACATTGTCCAAGTAACAGAAACTAGGTGCTACTCCTACCAGATTTCCCTATTCTTGCCACAAGACTAGGAGTAGAATCTCAGGCCAAATGCAGCCTTCAAGGCTCTCTGACATTTGGGACTCGCCTCACACGCTCTCCAGGCCTGCTCTGTGCCCTCCTTTACCAGGCTGGAATGAGTAATTGAACTGTGATAACGGATGGGTAGGTAGGTGAGCATGGTGCATTTGTGTGCATATATAAAAATTTCTGTATGGACATACCTATAATCCATACACACCCACCCACCACCAAGCTCGAGCTTTTGCGCAGCCAGAATGTAGCCCTTTCAATCACATCCATTGCTCCACCCACTTTCCCCTCTGGCCCCACCCACACTTGCATGCAACCTCCATAAGGCTGCCCATGAGAGGATGTGGCCCTCAAGCTGAAAAAGCTCCCTCACTCCTGGAAGCCAAAGGAAACACTCATCATCATCTTGTGGTACAAGTTCTGCGTTACCTCTTTTTCTTTGACCAGGGCCTCAAACTTCTCCTTGAGGTTCTTGAACTCAAACTGCCATTTCTCTGCCTTCAAAGCCTCATCTGCATGTTTGCTGTGGAGCTCTTGCACCTGGAGGAGGGTAGAATGGGGGTTTGCTGTGCTTATTATCTCTGCCCTCCTCTCCTGCTGCAAAACAATCAGCAACGCTGTTTTTCATTACAGGTTGTCTTGAATCTGTGTTTGATTGAAGTCCTCCCAAACACCAGGAGTACAAGACTGTTTGAGACAACAGTTCTGCCTGCAAAGTCACAGCACAGCTACAGCTACCAGGTCAATCCTGGTCAAATGGGTTTCGCCTTTCTGGCTCCAACGGTGCTCCAATCTACCTTTAGGATCCCTTCCAGGACAGAGTATTGCAAGTGCATTCTGAAGACTGCAGTCTGCTCAAATGCATCCTCTTTTACCACCAACTCACCTGTCTCTTATGTGCCTCTAGCTGCAAACGGACAGCATTCGCACGCCGAAGCTCCTCCTCCAGCTCACAAGTGCGCTGCATGTAGACGGTGTTTCTTTCCTCAAGCAGCCGAACCTGCCGCCGCAGGTCACCCAGGTCTTCCAGCTTCTTCTTGTAGGAGTCCACCATAGCCTCCAGCCGCCCCACCTTGTCTGAGGAGTGACTGCAGAACAGCAGGATATTGATATAAGTATAGGTATCTTTTACAGCTTTTAATGTCAGGTAACTCTGACTTTATTGGATAAAAAGTGGAGGGACAGAAGGTTATTAGCTATAGAAAACTACTGTGTAAACAGGAATTGCTGCAGCAAGGTCAAAGGGTGCCAAAAACTGAAACAATAATGGATAAGCAACAAGTATCCCATGCATCTTAAGGCAAACATTCTAAGCTGGCTTGTTGCAAACAAGTTATAGTCAAATGGTAACTGTCCTTTGTTGGTTTGGACATAACAAACAAATAGTAAAGCAGACGATTCCCCACTTCTCCTTCCAGCCACTGGGATGTGGTAGAAGAGGACGCATGAAAGCCCAAGGCTTGCTGACGCTCTTTTACATCACATGAAGTTATGGGTCAGTGCATCTATTCTAGAACTGAAGCACTATGTCTACATTTCTGTGTGAAACAGTCCAATAATTGACAGGTTACAACAAAACTTGAGTTTGCTTTAATGTATAGCCAAAAAAAAAAAGAAATCTGTGTGAAGTTACCTAACAGCATGCTTTATACAAAAATCACAATCACGGGAAAAGGAAGACTGGTAATAGTGAGAGGCTGCAATGAATGCTGTTCCAGCACAGAAACCCATCCCCCTAGAACTACTAACATTCTCAATTAAACCAAATTCTTTACACACAAGCTGCCTCACTGCCACCAAATTCCAGATAGCAGAGATTTTGATTATTCAGCAGTACTAATTGGATTCCAAGTAAGAAGCCACATTCCACATATTTACTCAAAACTCCTGGACTAATTTGCTTCTGCTTTTCCAGAACTTCAAGCATTGGAAGAGAGACAGCATTCATCAGGGTTCCAGTGTATAGGCATGAGCCACCCACAAACCCTCTGGTGGGAATGTCAACTCTTCTCCATAGCTGCATTCAACCATCAGTGGCTGTTTGGGAATCTGTTGCTCTGCATTTTCAGTGGCAAAGATCACCACGTTAAACTCAAGGATGTGTGCAAAAACGGACTGTCTACCTAAGAGTGTCCAAATATGCAGAGAAGCAGACCTCTGTTATTCAGCAGCTGCAATGGGAGGTTTGCCTATATGGCAACACAGCACACCTGAGGCCCAAGATTCACAAATGTGGAGTTTTGACACACAGCAGGCGCAGGCTGGACCATGGGCTGCTTCACAAGCCGTAACACAGAACCACAAACATGAAAGGGTATATTCACAGTTCTTGCAGCCGAGGCATTGAGGCACACTCACCGCAGCACATCCATCTCATCTTTCAGTGCTTGGGCTTCCTCAGCCAGGTTGGTCAGCTCCTCATTGCGATGTTGAAGCTCCAGCACTTCCTTTTCGAGATCTTCACAGCGCACTCGGAAGTCATCTCTGCTGCTTTCCAGCCTGGCCAAAATACATCTAGTTAGCTAGGCTTTTTTTCTAATTATTCTCTGGACTCCACTGCCTTTGGGCACATTGTCTGGATGGCAATATAACCTCCCCACCCCAGTATCTGCCTTACCGGAAGTTCTCCTCTTGCAGCTGCTCTATCTGGGTTTGAAGCAGAAGCAACTTCTTGCCAGTGAGCCCAGCAGCATCTGACTCAAGGGAGCTTTTCTGCTCCCGGAGACTCTTGTTCTCTAGCGACAAAGTATTCTTTTCTTCCACCAGGATGGAGATCTGAGAGAAGGGAGGAGGAAGACTAGTTTCTAGGAGGTGGCCAAGTAATGGAGCTCTAAGTCCAGCTAAGAACTTTGCGGATTCTACCAAGTCCTTCATAAGCCCAACCAGCCTGTGACATTCAACCTTTTTTCTACTAGTGCCCTAGAATAAGGGGGGAGCGGAAGCATAGCTCCTTAAATCTTGGCTGTTCACTTCTTTCCCTTGGCTTTAAGCAGGCTGAAGAGAATCCTGCTCTCCCACTCTCTATCTAATTGCTACATGTAGCCACAAGCAATTGGTTCCTTTTGTTGCTCTAGCAGACTTGTCCCCAGATTTTGCAAAACTATGGAACCATACAGTGGGTAACAGTGTAGGCTTAACAGACATTTGCATGCATGTGTAAAATAATGTCTACAGCTGGCCTCCTGCCCCAACACGCACAGCAGCTATTGAAATTAGCCTCATCAGGACTCCTCTTGCACCAGCTCATTTGGCGGGAAGGAATTTTTATCATCCACACAGGTACTACTAAAGCATGTGTGAGCTACTGAAAGGAACTGCTAGCAAGCAAGTTCACTTCCTCTCTCTGCAAATCTGGCAGACTTTTTGCCAAGGACCCATGCTCCCTGAATGGAAGCAAAAACTTCATTACAGGAACCTACCGACCTGCTGCAGGGATTCAGAATTGCTACGAAGATTAAATGCTGCCAAATGAAGAGGCCACAAAAAACCCCTCAGCCTGTATATACATCCCCTAAACCTAGGTGATTCCAGAATCTTCATATACCGTTTAGAACCTAGAATGCGGAAATGTGGATTTGTAGCTGTATTAGTAAGAGTCTGAAAGCACTTTTAACTCAGGCCAGGCCCAACCCTGCTTCTGTACTGGGTGCAAGCAACTCCTCCAACACTCTCAAGCAGTTGTTAACTTGTCAACATGGCACATGCTCATGCAAGGAGGTTAGGCTGGCCCCACCAGGCATGGGGCTCCACTGCTGGGTGAGCAGGTCTGTTATCATAGGCAAGAGCATGGGAAGAGGGAAGACACTCACCTTCTTGAAGGGGGCTGCATCTCCAGGGGCACTTTAGCACCTTGGAGGAGTAAAGGGTTTGTTTTTGTAAAGGGAGCGAGATCAGCCTATCCTTTCTCAGGTCTCCCACAACCCACCCTTCCTGCAATATCCAAAATATCCACAGTTGCACTGTCTGCTCTTTAAATTTAGCCCCTCTGCCGGACACCAGTCTTGTTCATATGGCCTTAACAGATAAAAAGAGGCATAAAGCCCAAGACCACTGAATCCAAGGTCAGCCCCAGAACTACCAAGCTGGTCTTGTTCTTTGTCCACAGCAATCTCAAAAACAATGAGGGAAAGAACAACTGTGCATTAGGAGGAGGGACATGGACTCGCACACCACACTGCAGCCAAGCCCAGCTGTCTCCATGCAGCCCAGCAAGCTCACACCATCCACAAAGAACTGCACTTCCCACCCCGGAAGCTGGACTGCATGAGGAAGGAAAGGAAGGCAGGCCCTCACCTTGCCTTCATATAAGAAAAGCAGAATATCCAAATGCCCAGAATAGGCCCGGTCCCCAAACACCACCAACTCAGTGCACATAGAGCTGTGCAATATGGAGAGGCAGGCAGGGAGGGAGGGAGGGAAGGGGAGAGAAAGGATGGTAATCAAGATAGCAGTTCCGAAAATGGCATGTCCAGCACAGAATATATACCAGGGGTGGGGAACCTGTGGCCCTCCAGATGTTATTGGGAATCCCATCTCTCATCAGCCACAGCCAGCATGGCTAATGCTCAGAGGTGACAGACAATGCAGTCAACCAAACATTACGAGACAACAGGTTCCCTACCCCTGATATATACTTCCCCATAACTTCCGAGGAAGGGCAGAACCCATTGGAGACCTGATGGTGCTCAGTATTTTTCCATTGTTCCTATGAACAGTCTCCTGGCTTCCACCATCTGATGCACATTGAGGAACCTTCTTTTAAGTCCACAGCAAACAGAGCTGGTTTCCACCTCCAATATTCTTGGCTCCCAAGAGGCACCCACCTGCTGCTCTAGGTCATGGCAGCGCTGGCGCACGTCATCCGTCTCCTCTAGGTCATCACTGAGGAAGTAATACTTCCTGGACTACAAGGGAAAACCGGAAAGGTACAAGGAGTCAGTCAGTCAATAAAAGTCTATATACTACCACAGACACTGAGCAATACAAGCTACTCATACATAGCTGTCAACTTTCCCCTTTTTTTGCAGGAAATTCCCTTATTCCGAATAGGATTCCTCGCAAGAAAAGGGAAAGGTTGACAGCTATGCTCATAGTAGCCCAAGCCTAGTCTTCTTCCTTTGCATTACCTCATCTGGCCCCACCCCCAAAAAAGGACCTCTTTCTCCATCCTGCTCAGCCTACATCTATGTAATTTGCACCATTAGGGCTCATGCTGCCCACCCACTCTTAATATATATCACAAGTACCTGGCTGTCAAAGTTCCCATAAGTCTCTGAGCTCAGCGTGTCCGATGAATCTTTGTTTAAGAGCTGCAAAAGACAAAGAGGTTTGGTAACTGGTCACATAGAGGTGACTCACAGAACTTTCTAAGCCCTGTATTCCAGGAAGCAGGCATAGGTTAACTAGAACATCTTTTGAAACTTTCATCTAATGAGCACCAGGCTTGGCAGCAGGGAGTGGGCAGGACTTGGCGGGGGGGAGGGCGGGGACTAGCACGAAAGTAGCATCATTACCTGGGAAGAGGCAAGATCGTAGGTTGAGAATGAGGGGCACTTCCTGACCAGAGAGATCATTAGTAACACAAAGCAAGCATCCAATTCCGGAGCCTAATGGCTTCACACTAGGCTGCAGGACACAGTCGCACTCACCTCCTGTATTGCTGTCATAACAACATGCTGCACAGATTCCTCCAGGGTCATGATCTGCTGGATGTGATCTGCAAACAGATGAGGCTGGGCACTCAAGTTACTCTCCAACTTGTTCCTTCCTCCTCTGGCCAGATTCCCTCCCCTGCCCCAAATCATGCAGCCATGAGGGTTGGTACAGCCTCCAGAAGTGGGGCCCAAAGTTCAATGAAGTATTTTTGTGGGTGTGGCAGAATGTCAGATCTCTGTCTGTCTGTCTGTCTTTCACTGCACCCTCCTTCGGTCTCAAACTGATTTAAGAGGCTGATATCTCAACTAGTATCAGGGGTGAAGAAAACCGAGAGGAGAAAACCCAAGGAGAAAGATTGGAAGCTCCAACTTAAGGAGATCCTGAAGTTATATGAATGAGGCAAGAGCCACCTGAATGGAGAGGACTAATGAAGGGAAACTAAGTCCCTGTAAGCCGGACAGCAATGTCACAACAAGTTGGGCACATGCTTCCTAGACCCCACCCACCCACGGAAGGTATTTAAAGCAGCCATTGCAGAGTCATCCTCATGGCACAGATGCCCATAAAGCTCCACTGTGACATCCCCCCATCGTAATTGTCATTTGCATACATATACCTTGCTTCCTCTCACAGCTGATGGCACAGCCCAGCACCAGCTGCAGTAACTTGCCCAGCTCAGCTGTGTCAGACAGTTCTCCAACCAGAGCTACATCAGGCAGCAGCTGCTCCGGGACTTGGTGGCCCAGGACCTGAGAAGACAGCAGCGGATATAGCTTCTGACAGCCAGCAGACCTTTCACTGTTGCTGCCACCTATTCCACCTATCTCACTGCGTCTGTGACAGCAATTTGCCTGGGAGAGGACAGGTTATTTTTCAGTATCTTTATCTTAGGTTTGAAATCTGCCACTTGTCCAGCACTAGTCTGTGGCACGCCTCCAAGTGACCAAACAATGGAGCTTTTGAAACTGCAACAGCCTCTGTCAGTGGGCAATAAATGGCTTACACAGGCATGTGAGGAAAGGTGAATATTTTTTTTAATAAGTTATGGGCTAGTAACTTGGGTGGACTTGTTAGCAAGACTGCCTGTGCTAAGGAGCATTTACTACTACTACTACTACTACAACAACAACAACACTTCAATCCCATTCTTCCTCCAAACAGATCAGGGTGGTAGCATATATAGTTTCCCCAATGTTTTATCCCTGTGAGTGGATAGATTAGGCTAAGAGGTAGACCCAAAGTCACCACCCAGGAAGCTTTGGAGTTAATCAGGGATTTGAAACAAAATCTCCCCAGTCTAAGTCTCACTTGCCACTCCACTCCACTGGCTGTCAACTCTGTCTTGGAAGTTCTGTACACAGAGAAAGGCACATCCATAGAGAACCAATAACATTTACCCAGCTTTTCTAGAGCAGAGCTATTTCTATTATTATTTATTATCATTATTCAATTTATTACCCACCCTTCACCAGCAGGTCCCTGGGCAGACTACAACAATCTAAAATTCAGTATTAAAACCAGCTAAAACTAATTACCATCAAATGGATAGGTGGGTCCTGGAAAAAAAGAATGTTAGACTGGAACCATGAGCTCTGTCTTTCAGTGATGGCTTCAATACAGCCAGGCTGAGTGATTGTCAGAGTTTTGTCCTTTAGCATTCACCTGCTACTCTACTGCCTAAGCAGAGACCCTTAACTTTCATTGGAGGCTTGGGCCATGCCCTGAAATACATCACCACCATGCCAGCAAAGCCAAACCAGAAAAGGTACTCACATCCTGGGAGTATTCAACCACACTCTGCAGGACCTTCTTCAAGTTGCTCACCTGGAGGCAAGATAGAGGATGAATGAACATAAATGTGCAGGTTTGTCAGAGTACTGAGACCTGTCATTCCCACTATATTTTCCCTTTCCAAAGGCCATACAGCCAATGAGCAAGACTCCTATATTTCCCATACTGGTATGAAAATGAAAAGAAAAAAAAGCTGGTCATGCTCAGTCATCTTCAGAACTACTCTGATGGGAGAGAAGAGTCCAGGGTTGATACAGGACAGACATCCAAGTCTGTCCTTCCTACCAAATCCCACCCTCATCTTCAAATCACAAAGCTGGCTGATCAACCTAAGCCAGCCAAGAAACCCTGAAAATTGAACAACTCTGCTTTCAAAGTATTTCTAAGTCAGAGTCTCATGACTTCTGGAGTTCATTTCTTGGCAATATTTGGGATTGCTAAGCATCTAGGTCCTAGAGACCACCACTCACCCCATTCTCACTTCATACCTTCAGCCTCCAGTTGTCACCGGCATCATCTTTAATCCTCAGGAGCCAGGTTTCATTGAACCAAGATGGGTCTCTGGAAATGAAAACCATAAAGCTGTTGCCTTTGGTTCGGGGGCGGAAAGCAAACTCTGAGCAACTTTGTGATCTTGCACATAAGCTTTGCGAAACAGATTCTATAGTGACTTTTCACCAGTCTAGAGTCAAGCTCTGCTGTCTTCTGTCTCACAAACAGCTTCATTCACATTGCCCCAATGTGACAAAGAAGGCAACCACAGGAGCTTTCCTGCTGCTAAGCTGTTGTCTGTCCTTCTCTAGTATGAAACTGTCAAATTAACTCATTAGGGAGGGAATTCTGAATTTCTGGCAGCACAAACTTAAATGGTCAACTTGCTAACCAGGGGCAGAGATCAAAGAGAGATTTGTGGGGGAGTGAGGGGAGAATTTTGCCATGCTGACCATGGTAACTCTTGTGAACACTCATTAAGGTAACCACCACAACACTCACATTTTGTGCAGCACCTGGGCAATTGTGACCCCGCTGGCCAAATCCTGTTCCTTGGCACATGGAGATGGAACATGAAATGTCTGCAGCTGGAGGAAACAAATCAAATCAGCAAGTGAACACTTTAGGTGCAAAAATAGTGAATTCTTGGATCTGGGAACAGAAGAAGCCCATTCTGAACCAGCCTACAGAGGGACACAACCTGAAATCTGTCAGGGCTGCTGGTGACAATGTCAATATCAAAGAAGAAAAATGCACTTTTTCTGGATAACTCATCTAATGGGAATATATCCGTAAGAATGGAAACTGTGGAGTTACAAAGAATCTTGGCTGAAGGTGGCCACCCTATGTAGGTTTAGGTGCACTTAGGCTCCATGATTAGACGGCGAAATCTTTAAAACCAAACTTGAAAATCTATACCAATAGATAAGTCTGCCGCAAGACAACAGTGCCTGCCACACACATGCACCCCACACACAATGAGCTCAGCACGAGTACTCCCACATGCCTGCAAGGCGCTGATATACACAATGAATCACTAAGCAGAGGCAGCCCAGCTGTCACGCTCACAGTCAGGGCATCCTTGAGTATAATGAAATAGAAGTCTTCCAAGCTACCTCCTGCCTAGAGAACAACTACAGGATTTACACCTAGGATATTTAGGAGTGGCATTGGTCCTCTCCTCCAACATGCACACAGTCATCCCTGCTTGTTTTCCCATGATTTTAACCTTGCTTCCTCAATTGCAACTAACAGGTTGAAACAACACATTAAGGTTTTCATAATAACCAAAAAGATTACCAAAACAATTAAGCTTTCCGTCTTTGAATTTGGGGTTTTCTACAGGGTCAGATATTTCTCTTACCTACCTTGCTATTAAACAATGCTCTCCTTTTGATTGTTAATGTGCCCTGTTTGGAAGATGGTGGCTACACTACTTCCAGTGAATGCCACAAACACCCCACCTTCCTCTTTATTTTGGGTACCTGCTCCTTAAAACTTCATTTGGTTGATGTCCTAATTCTTATGGTTCTAAACTGAAACAGCTAAGTTGCAATACCTTAAATTGGATTAGGTCCTATTTGTGTCAAATTATCAGCCTCTCAAGTTACACTGAACTCTCAGTCGTGCAGAAATCAGATCCCATAGCTCTCTTGGAATCAACATGTTTAGACCAAACTTACATTTTAGGAAACCATGTGTGTCTACCTTCTCCAAATTGTTTACCCCTCTTAATAGAAGTCCCATCAACTACCTGCATGAAGTAAAGTACTGATCTTTTTCCTGAGATACTGCATGCCATATAAACACAAGTATCAGGCCTCCTTTAGTGTCAGCAACTGACATTTGACCTTAGCATGCCTAAGAGTAGAAGGGTCTCTGCTGCTGGGAGCAGTCTTTACAGGTCTTGCCATGTGAAAGCATCCTAAAGTGGTTCATCTTAGAGCTCTGGCTAATAACTTTACAGCACATGGGCATCCACCTTCCCATCAGATCTCGCTTGGGTACCACCACCAGCCTTCTCACACAAGGCTGACCGATGCCTGATTCTTACTGGAGAAATCAGCATTCCATTCTGAATCTGGCAGAAATACCAGCCATCTTGCATTAGTAAATTATTTCCTAAATATCCAGGTCCCATAAACAAAAGACCCTTCCTTGTTAGCCGAGAGCCCCCAACAGCATCTGTGGACTCAGGCACAGGGGTATTGAGGAAAAACAGTGTTAGGGCTGCTCAATTCAGCGTAAACAAAGACTCTTGTGCTTTTAATACTTGTGCAGGAGAGACAAGTTTGACAGGTCCAGCTCCTCCTCTCTTACTGTTGCAGTGCTACGAAAGGCTGATCATACCAAAATCCTTCCTTGTATGACAGCTGTTGCATATAGAATCTAGAAACAACAACTCCAGTATTTTCTGCCCTGGGCAGAGATAGAAGCATCCTGCATCTTTGGCATGGTGGGTTAGGGAGAAGGTAATTAGCAATGGAAGAACAAGGTTTTCTCATTACAGCTATTAGTGATAAACAGGACATAGGGCAATCTAACCAGGAAACTCTTGGAGGACAGAGCAGCAGCCACTCTTCATAAGCAAAGCGGCCATTCTTTAAGTCAGGCACAGAGGTATGTGCTGCTCTAGTTGTTCAAACACTAGTTTTTCCAGCAAAAACTAAAAATCATTTAAATCTAAAATGTGACAATAATGAAGTATACAAATATAAATATCACACAAATATAATACTTCAAAGAACCCTCCGGTTGGCTCTAATTGCAAAAGAAAACATTTTCCAGAAATATTTTCCTTGAGCAAATTGGTGAAGCTTCTGAGTCAAAATCCACTTACAGTATTCTTCACCATCTTAATGCAAAAAACAAAAAGTCTTGTGGTACTTTAAAGTAGGAGGGTGGTATTCAATTAAATAATTGTGAGAGGGCAATGACTTCCACTTATGCAAAAAGATTTCCCTCCTCTGCCCCCCCCACTATCCCCAAATCTGCTCTGAAGAGTTGAGGGAACCCCCAGAACAGATTTAGGGAGTACATGGGGGGAAAGTATCGTTGCACAAACAGAAGTTGTTCTTCTCACACATAGAGGCATTTAGGGGTACTCTGAATACCGTACAACCCTAACAAATTTACTATGGCATAAGCTTTTGTGGACTACTACATCAGAAGGCTGCTCTGGTTCGCCAGAAGCGGCTTAGTCATGCTGGCCACATGACTGCGGACAAAGTACAAACGCCGGCTCCCTCGGCCTATAGAGCGAGATGAGCGCCACAACTCCAGAGTCATCCGCGACTGGACCTAATGGTACCTTTACCTTTACATCAGATGCACGAATTGTTAACCCAGGTTAGCAGATACAGGGGGGGGGGGAGTGACTGAAAAAGAAAGTCAGCAGTGAGGTAAGCAGCAGGGGTAGAAAGAAATGCAATGCAAAGGGTACAGACTGTGGCAATTACAGTAATGCTTAAAGTTGTCACAGTAGCAATTCACAAAGCACGGTTATCATAAAAGCATCCTGACATTCGTAAGCTACTTCAACACACGCAATAGGACAAAACTCTGTTACCTTGATTTGGCTCACAGGTGACACAACTGAACTTAACAATTCAGTAGTTTTCACATTGTAGACTTTATTACACATGTGGACCAAAAGCATGAACGTTTGTCAGACCCCTGAATTTTCTACTCAAAACACTGAATCAAATTAATGGACAAATAGCAGCTTCCACAAGGGTTCTCTCAAGAATAAGCAAATCAACACAACACATTCCTTATTTCAGGAATGGTATGAAATGGTCCAGTTTGTAACTGGGGCTCAGTTGAGTAGCATATAAATATATTTCTAATAATCCAGTCTCTGGCTCTCTCATATATTTAACCTCACCAATTAGACTGGTCTGAAGTATAGATTGAGCAAGTGTTGCCTTCTTCTTCTTTTTTTAACATTCCAAGTTGTTTTAAGTTTGTTCCTCTGATAAACTACAAACCTCTGTCTTATTCTACACATTTTTAAGCAGGCTGAACTAGATTCTCAACCTCACTCTCATTATGTTTAAATCTAAAATGTGACAATAAACTCCTTGGGGAGTTTGGCAAGATGGAAATTAATCAGATACCCTTCATTGTTCAGCATTTGGTGCTTGGCACAGCAGGTGGTGGGGAAAGATCTTTCCGGTGGATGGGCAGAGAAACAGAATCTCAAGGAACAGCAACACAGCAACCAGCAGTTGGAAGACCTTATCATTCCAGTTTTGGACACGAAAGAAAAAGCTAGTTTAAAGGAGCGGGTGGAGGCAACGGAGAAAATCCACAGCGCCAGGGGGCAAAGAGCGCAAATGCAGAATCACTATGTGTCGAGTGGAGCCTACAAAAATAGCCCGAGGCTTTAAGGCAGACTTGCGGCACCGGGAGGTTTTTAAGAGGATTTGGGAGTTGAGGAGCGGAGTTGGGAGGCGTCGGGAGGCCTCAAGACTTTCCTGGAAGGAACTCCAGGGGCTGAGCAACCGGTGCTGCTAAGTTCAGGCCTTCGCCGCGGACTTTAAACCGACGTCCCTCCCGCCCGTGTTCACCAAAGCAGGTGGTTATAAAATTACAGGTGTCCAGGGTGATTACATACACACGATACATTCATACACCCCCCCACACGCATCCTCTGTCGGTGCATAATGCTTATGGGTGGAACAGCGGGTGTAAAGCACGTCCGTGAGAATGCAGAAACGTGAGCGGCAATCCCAGGTTAAACTAACCCGGAATAATAAAAAAAGAGGGGCGCGTATGGCCTTGCAGGCATTCTTCCCCTTCCCCAAGGAAGGGTTATCCCAGGCGGCTGGGCGAGGAAGCCGGGCGAGAAGGCACCTGTTGAAGACATAGTTGGGGGGGCGGCAGTGGCAGCGGGGGTAACTCGGGGAGGGTGGCGCCCTACGCAAGTGGTGGAGGGAATCAGGCGAGCGGTGGCGGCGGGCGGCCCCCCGCGCTCCAGCTCCCGGGCTTACCCAAGTGAGAAGCGCCCCGCAGCGCCCGGCAGGGCCTGTCTCGCTCATGGCTCCGGCGCTGGAAGCCGCGGTACTCCGAGCGCCCCGCCCCCTGCTGGCCTAGAGCGGCCCCTTGCGCAGCCCTCGCGTGACGTCAGCCGCCCGCGCCCCGCCGTTGGCAGCTGGGGCGGAACCGGAGAGGCTCAGCCCCGCCCGCGAGGCACCGAGACGCTCTAGGACGAGCGAGGGGGCGTTAGGCGAGCGCTTATGACTGTATATGGCGAAGGGGATCGCACGTGGGTGGGGTCGGTGCTTCACTCCTGGGGCGGCGGGGGGAACAGAAAAGAGGAGGTTCAGGGCCACCTGGGAGGCATGCCAGCTGCCTTGCTTTTTAAGCGTGTGGGCCGCTCGGTGGAAATGAACTCTGCACATGCTCATGGTCACGTTTCTCTATGACTTGTCCTACACGTGTTGAAAAGGAATTCAAGGAATTCTCAGTTTTCCGGCCGTTCCAGCTCCACACCGAGACGCAGCATACATGCCGAAGACTCTGTAGTAGTGTGTGTGAGAGACAACAAACAGCCGACTTTCTTAACGGGGAAGAAGTGTTTTTAAACTGGATTGATGCGAAATGAAAGGGGGCGCTATGAGGGAACAAATGTTTCAGCACCCGGCGCTGCAGGACCACGAGCCCCCGCCGGGGGACAGCAGTGTGCCTTCATTTGAGGCTGCTACCGTAGAGGAAACGACATGGGCGATGCCAGCTATGCAAAGCTTGTGTATGTTTGTGTGTGTGTGATTCGAAGGAATACCGTAACTTTCATGCCTACTGCTGCCAAGGAGTTTCATTTTATATGGGCAAGAAGAAGGCGAAAGAACATTGCCTGTTTCATATCCCAGCTGCTGAGGCTGAATCCAGAGTGTTGCAGTCTAAGGAAAAGGACTCAAATCTTATCTTACTCTTTATTCACTCTCCTTGCCTCCAATATTTCTTAGCCCCTGATGGGCCACACAATGCTGCTAGGTAGCATTTATTTACCTGTGGTTCCAAAAGCCACACTCTTCCTGCTGTATAGTTTTGTTTTTAAAGATTCCCTCTTTGACATCCAAACTTATTTGCTGATCTACTCGGTCACGACCCACAACTGTGGTGTACAGAGAGCACAGGGCTACTGTCTTACTGGAGAGTAAGTCCCATTGAATTGGGTTGGACTAATTCCTGCATAGGATTAGCCAGCACAGCCCTTCAAACACCACAAAGTACTGCAGAACAAAAACTAACCAAATGGGTCTAGGGAGGGGGAGGGGGGGCTTTTATCGGCCTGAGGGCCACATTCTCTCATGGACAAATTTCTGGGGGCCACTTGCATTGCTGAGAGGGGCCAGAGGCAAGTAGGCAGGGTTATGCGTGTGATTCTTTGCCCTTGTACAGTAAGCCACATTCTAGTCATGCCAAAGGCAGAGATTTATATACACACATCTCTCTCCATCTAGGCAAGCAAGGGCCATTTTTACAGTTCAAGAGCACTTTCCAGCCAGGCAAAAACTTTTGAAGAGTGTGTGGAGGAGGGGCATGGCTTGGGGACAGTTCAGAATACGGATAAAGGGCCACATTTGACCTCCAGGCCTAAGGTTCTCCCACCTGACCCAGACAGACTTGCCAGCTATCAGGAAATCCTCACATTTTAGGTAAGTCCTGGGTTTGGAGCTTGTTTGGTGCCTTAAGTTCTTATTTAAGGGATACGTTTATTTGTTACATGTGCATATCACCTTTCCAAGGCGCATAGCACTGTGTTTTTATCCCAAAGCAGCCCTGTAAGGTAGAATAAGCTGAAAGATTGCCATTCTCTTATGGCCACCCAGTTTGCTTCATCATAAAGTAGCAATGAGACTTTTTGCTTCTCACACCCCAGCCCAACACTCCTGCCTATTGTGCCACACTAGCTGCCGAGGAGCATTTGGCAAATGTATGCCTCCTCAACAGGAGCCTTGTGTTTTATTCTCTCACATCCCCTGCCTCATGCAACCGCGGAGATGAAAAACAAACTCCATGTGGGAAAGTTCCCAGCCGGGTTATTTTGGCTGCCTTGGGTGGAAACGTGTTATCGGCCTATGTGACTCAGGAGCAACTCAGACACCGTCTGCTCCCAGCTTCCCTTCCTGGGATGGCCTGGTATTAACCCATCCAGGGCTAGCAGGAGGTCAGTTCTGCTTCACTAAGCTTGCCCTGAGGCTGTAAAGGAAGGGACATGGGCTGTTTTTGTCTATGTTGTGCTTCTGCTGGTTTGGGGTGGCCTTCAGTCTTGAGCACCACCACTGTTCTCTGAGAGTTGATGTAGTAGACTGGCAAGGAGGAGTGTGAACCATGACCCAGAGCCTGTGTGGTGGTTAGTGTCTTGGATAAGACCTGGTAGACTGAGGTTCTTCAAATCCCCACTCAGCCATGAAGTTCACTGGGTGAGCTTGGATCAGTCATGGATCCTCAGCTTAACCTACCTCACAGGGTTGTTGTGAGGATAAAATGGAGTGGGAGAACTCCATGTTGAGCTCCTTAGAGGGGGAAAATGTGGGATTGAAATGTGGTAAATGAATTAATCCCCAGTTCAATTTCCACCTCAGTCACAAACCAGGGCCTCAGCAGCTTCTTGATCCCATTCCTCAACCCCGTTCTTTGTGTTTCTTACAGCGTTCAACCCCAACAGGATTGCCACCAGCTTTTTTTTTTAATTCTCAGTCTAATTTGTTTTTATATGACATTTAGTTGTTGTTTTTTAATTCTAAGTTTTATTTGTTTTTATATGGCATTTTTAATATGGCATTTATCTTTGGGCCTCCCCCCCCCCCAAGAACTGGCAATTCTCTGTCTTCCTCCCTCCCATGCCTAACCACACTGTAATACTCCTTACTGTTCAGGCAAGTCTTGGCATCCTTCAGGGCTTTATGTTGACAGGGAAATCTGCCCAAATCCACAAATGGAGTGTCTAGAGTGGGACTTTCTGGCAGGGATTTCCTTGTATGCAAGGGAGATGAAACATGCACAGCATGCCTTATTCAGCCTTGCAAATTCTAGTCAACTAAAATTATTAACATTTTTTTTTTTTTTTTACTTGCCCACCTGACCAGAGAGTTACTGGATTAGTGATTTGTGGTGTAAAAGAAACAAGTGCTGTAAACATCCCTCGCTAGTTGCCTGGAAGCAGTTTTTACCGCAAGCAACCAGGTGAATGAGTATTTACAAGCGAGCACGGAATCGTATTATTACTGCCCCTCCTCAGACATTCTCACACACCTTCTGTCCATGTTCACTTGCGCACACACTTTTGCTCTCATATTTCTTCAGAAACCTTGTAAACAAACATGCTTTGTGACAGCTCATGTTTTATAGCATGTTATAGACAGTACATGCACAGATGCACTTTTCCACATACTACCCAAAGACAAGACCTTCCACATTCTGCATCAGTTGCTCGCAATGCACCACCACTCTCTGCACATTTGCAGAACATAAAAGCAACACTGTTTACAGCCAAACGTGCACTATGCGCTAAACATACGCTGTGCCATGCTTTACACCGAGTGTTCCTCACCCCCCCCCAAACAGACCCACAGGCTGTAGTTAGTATACCCCTACATACTCCCACCTACCCTCTGCAGGCTTTGACAATTCACCCTATCACAAACCCCACACCACGTATATCGCCCTCTCTGTGCACATATACACACACCCTGTCTCTGGCGTGCGGTTCCTTGGCAGCTGTTCTGCTCTAGGCACGTCCTAGTTGGAGAAGCCGCCCACACTTAAAAACAGATGATTTCACAGAAAAGCAAACAGGGGAGGCACAACAGGGGAGGAAGAATATTTAGGAATGGGAGTCAGAGGTCAGGAAAAGGGTCCTTAGTTGTCATTGTTTAGATACTTTGGCTGCTTTGAAGCAATCTCTCTGGTTGCGGGGAATGGGAAAACAAGAGAAGAGGTTGGATGTCTTAGAATATATTTATATAGCAACTCATTGCTTAGCACTGGTGTACAATTGCCTCTGAAGTGTGGTGCATTACCCATTCGGACAGTACGGAACAACACCCAGCTCTGGAACAGGAAGTGATTAATTCCATGAAGAGCAGCTAGGGAATTTTAGGGAGCAGGAAGAGCAGAAACGGCTGGCTGGGCAATGAGCCAGAATTCTGGGGCTTGTACCCCAGCTCCCAAGCCAATGTTTCTGGGCTTGGGGGTTACATGACTTTTGAGAAGCAGGATACTCCACTCCCTTTGTGCCACAGCAGGATGCTAGGGTGAGGGCTGGTTCTAAGTGGAGATAGGCACCCGCAGCCCAAGATCCCCCCAAATCCACTCTCTTTTCTGTGCCCACTGCTGGGTCCTCAGAAGTCTGCAGCCAGACCTGGCTCCTTACAACCTTACAGAACTGCCTCTCAAGCATCCCTCCCTCTCTCCCAACCAACTCAAGGCGTCATCTGTTCCGTCTGGTCTCTGCTTAGCGGTGGTATTCCAGCAGCTGGCAAAGCTGTAAACAGGCAGGTAGACAAGCCAACACCCCAGTGCTGAAGCCAAGTTGCTCCTACCTGGTCATTAACTCCCAGTTTGCTAATGACCTTTAATAGCTGCTAATTACAGCCTGGGCAAGGGAGGGACACAGCCAGGTGCCAGTGTCCAGATCAGAGAGATCCAGAGCATGTTTAGGGGCAAGGGATGCTGTAGGGCCAGAGAGCGTGGGAAGGGAAGAAGCAGACCCAAAGGAGAAAGAGAGGGGTTGAGAATATATGAGTTGAGGAAAGGCTGTACCTCAGCGGTAGAAGGTCCCAGTTTCAATCCCCAGCATCTCCAGGTAGGGCAGGGAGAAGTCCCTCTCTGAATGCCTGGAAAGCTGCTGCCTGTCATCATGGTATTGAGATGGAGCAATGGTCTAACCTGGTATGAGGTAGCTTCCTATCTTTTTACGTCCCTTGGTGGACTTTGGAGGCAGCTGTCCCAGGAGGACACAGCTGAATGAACCTAGCACAGCGAGGCCTCTGCTTTAGTCTCCAGTTGGGATTTCCCAGCTGGCAGTGAGGGGCTGACAGAGTCAATTTGGGGCTCTCCCTAAGGTCAGAACAGGGAACTACATAAATGATCGAGAAATAAAGTCACCCACCCCATTTCTGGACCATTCAGTGCCCCTGTTTAGCTTGGGGTCTGCAAAGGGCAGGATCTTGTAGTCTGAGATTAGGAGGTGTTGGAGGAAGGAGAAGAGGATTGAGGCAATGAGGCATGGACTACTTTCCCTTATTTTGAACAGGGTTGTTATTCTGTCAGTCTGTCACACCTAATTTTGGAGCACATCTAGGATGCATTTTTATCTGTTTATTGCATTTATATCCCACTGCTTTTCCTCCCCCCGAGGAGGTGACGTACATGGTTTTCCCTTGCCTCATTTACACCTGACAACAACCCTGTGAGGTAGGTTAGGCTAAGAGGCAGGGACTGACCCAAGGAGTGGGGATTTGTACCCTGGCCTCCCAAGTCCTAGTCCTACACTGGCTCTAACCACTATACTACACATGGGTGAGGATGAGATGGATATGTCTTCCCGAATTGCTCCTTCCTTAGAGCCAAGAAACCCATAACTGTTTGGCCGCTGTGAAGTGGGAGAGCATTCGCAGTGAAAATAGTTGCAGCCAAGAGACAGTAAAATATGTCTTTGGGCTGTCCAAAAAACAAGAGTGCTTGGACTGGGATCAAAACTCCTCCACGCATCTCTCTCCTCCTCCTCCTCCTCTTCCTCCTCCTCGCCCAACAGATGTTCTCACCAGAGACCCCTCTCCCACCCTTGCCAATGCCCACTTCAGAGCAGCCACGGCTCTGACCCCGGCTAGCATACAGAGCCTTTCCCGGCAGGCAAGTGGCTGAGCCCAGGGCCCTGCTGGGAAGGGAAGTCTGCTCTCTGTGACTCATGCACTGGGCGAGGCAATCCCCCCTCCCTTCGTGACCGCAGCCACCACCAGGCTGTAGTCCAGATAGCAGCGGGGAGGAGGGAGGTGAAACACAGCACGCACGCATGCACGCACACACACACACACACACACACACACAAGAAAGCTCAACCCAATTCTCCCCTCCTCTCTGTATACTTGGACGGCTCCCCTAGAATCCCCATGTGTTGCAGGCAGTGTGTTTGCCATAAGAGCTGTTCACTACTTTCTAATGTGCACATACAAATGTTTGTTTAGTGCTGTGTGTGCATTTGCACGTGCATGTATACAGAGCATCTGGCCTTGAATACATATGTGGTGTGTATGTGTTACAGAAGAGGAGTGGCATACAAATCTGTTGTAGGTATTTTATTTTTTAATGCATCCATTTTCTGTAACATGGCAAGTAGTGTGTGTGTTATGTCTGGCTGGAATGCATGTAGTGTGTCTCTGTGTGTATGCACACGCACCTTGGGTTTGTGAATGGCGCTCTGTTACTGCAGCCCTATGTTTTGTGCTTGTGGACTTGGATCCCCAAGTTCTCAGTCTGTGTACACGTGTATACATTTCTGAAAACTGCAACCGCTTGGATTTATGAGTTTTGCTGTATGTAGTACCACATACCTCTGTCCATTTTGCCCTGTACATCATTTAGGATAACTATTTCCATGGTTTTGTTAATTGCCTATGCATTACCTCCGGTGCAGTGTGCCACGTATGTTCTGTGACCGTGTGTCTTTCTGGGAAGTGTTGTTTTGTGTGGTTGTGCCTCTGTGGCTGTCGGGCTAAGTGCATCTGAGGTTTCGCTACAGGTAAAGGCAGGTGGTGTACCCAGTGACCTTGTTTCCTTCACCCCTTGCTGTGGCATGTGAAGGGAAGCAGTCGGGACTTGCAGTGGGAGGAGATCAGAGAGAGGAGCCCAGCTAGCACAGCTCCCCGTTCCCATGACAGCAAGGAGACCGTGAATTGGGACATATCCCCACACCCATTATGGCGCAAGTTTTGCTTATGTCACACATCATTGCCATGGTAGCAGCTGCTTCCTTTATTGTCTGGCAGATCCCGGGACCTCAACAATGAACTTCCTGTCATGGGAGGGAAGGAGCTTCCCAGCTGGGGATGGAAAGGGAAGGGGCAAAGGTGACTGCTAGGACCTGAGGCCTTTCTACCTAGAGGGCTTTGGGTTCAGCCAGCTGCATAAACCACGTACCAAACAAGATCCACTGCCAGCACAAGATCCACTCCCCAAATTATAGCCGTTTCCCACCCCCAATCACTTTTCTTCTGCCAATAACACAACATGCACATGGCTTATCCTCAGTGTGGTATTCCTTGTTGTTTTGGATAGCCCCAAAGTCCAGACCCTTATGTCTTTATAGGTTGTCTCTCTGCAGGGGGCAGACCTGGTGCCAGTGTGGGGCTTGATATTCGAGAACATACCCCCCACCCCCAGCTTCCCTCTCTTAACTGGGCTTGGTCTAGCACAGCTGCTGGGAAAGGGAGCGGAGCTGAGCTGACGCAGGGATAGTGTGTGGGGAGCAGCTCCCAGGCCTTGGAGTGCAGCCCAGTTTGAGTTAACCCTTCCCTGAGCACCAATGCAGGATGTGCCAATCTGTGGGGGAGGCAGCACTTGCTTCCAACTCTGTGGGCAAATGGCAGTGATTCACCACGGGATCCACCCACCCACCCACCGTCCAGGATCCCCAGCTGTGTGCCATCCCAATGGGGAGCAAGGAGTAAGCCACCAAGGGGGCAAAAGAATGGGGCAAAGGCAAGTAAATAGAAACTGAATGAGAAGCATATTATGTTACTTGCACTTCCTAAAGAGCGAAGACTTCCACATCTCTTGCTTACTTACTAGGCACATGGATCTAAGATGATTTAGAGGGGAAAGAGTTGATCTATCCAGTTTTCAAGCCTTTGTGTCCCACATCAGCCAGCTCTCCTAGCTGAGGTCTAGAATTGAATCAATATGCACACAGGGCACTTCCAAGTTGTTGCTGTTTTCAGGTGGGATTTGACCGCATTCTGGTAATTACCGGTATTCAGGTTGAGTAATTATAGTTGATTGAGCAGGGGGTTGTCTTGCGCAACTCACCCACTTTCCCAAAAGATCATTATTTTTTTGCGATAAAGAAAGTAATGGGGAAATGCACTTGGAAGTGTAGGATGACACTTGCTTTGATGCAACATCATCTAACCTCCCCATGAACAAATCAGAACGAATGCTCCTGAAATCAGGTCTGGGGAACCTTTGGCCTCCAGATGTTGCTGAACTACAACTCCCATCAGCATTAGCAAGCATAGCCAATGACCCTCATCTAACCTCCCCATGAACAAATCAGAACGAATGCTCCTGAAATCAGGTCTGGGGAACCTTTGGCCTCCAGATGTTGCTGAACTACAACTCCCATCAGCATTAGCAAGCATAGCCAATGACCCTAACTGATGGGGCTTGTAGTTCAGGAACCAAGGGCCAGTTTATGCACAGCTATTGTTCATGTGTTGCACAAGATCCAGGCATACCGGTAAACTGCATTTCAACAAAAGGAAATGCTTCAGAGCAGTAGTTTCCTAACAGTTCACACATGCAAGACAAACCCATCCACACAGAGATTTTCCTCGCTCCCCCAGTATTTTTTAATTTTAATTTTAATTTAGTGCTGCCATGAGCTATATCTATTATCTCTCAAAGTAGCATTTCTGTTGCAGGAGTATGATTTTCCCAGCAGTCAACCTGCAATATTTTGCCACTTGGGAAATATTATTCCAGCCCACCCACTGTGATTGTAAGTGGTGTGTGGGATATCATTAAGTGTGGCAGGCACCAAATGGATCGTGCCTGAATCTTTACAAAATTGTCTGTTTTTTTTCTTCGCTGTACCACTGAAGAATAGAGCACGCATGTGAACCGAGGTTTTAAAAGAAAATACTAGCAAGGATTCCCTGTCATAGCCCTGTCATTTCATGAATGTTTTTATTTAGTGTTTGGAAGTCTGTGGACTTTCTTTTCAGCACCAGAGCATGAATCTCCTCTGTTTTTCTTTAACATCACAAACAGGAATATGACTGTCTTCCCTGCTACAGATATCCCCTCCTTTCTCTTAGGTAGGAGCAGAATATTGTGATACTGATGCCTAATGCATGCTAGCGCAAATATAGCACTAGTGCTAAAATCCTGTGCCCAATTACCCGAGAGTAAGTCTGCTCAGTGGTAGGGAACTGATTTCTTGGATCCATATCTGCCCCAGGTTTGGTACAAAAACTATTTTGGTTGACATGTATCGGGAGAGAGAGACAGGGAGTGTGGCCCCATCGGTTTTTTTTGTTGTCTCAGCAGCTTTCAGTTTCATTGACCATATAACTGAGGTAACTGTCTGAATTGGGAGTTGATGGGTACTGTGGTGCTTGGGGGATATAGCTCAGTTTTGTGGGTGGTCCTGTATAGAGTGGGTGTGGTCATTCCGAGCTCTGCAACACATTATCATCAGTACACTAAGAATATGCAACTCTGAATTCTCCTTTCCATCTTCTGCTGGTGAGGTGGCGGATCTGCTGAACTGGTGTTTGGTCATAGCAATAGACTGGATGAAGGCCAATAAACTGAAGCTCAGTCCAGACATGCTATTAGTGGGTGGTTCCTATGAGCAAAGGAACAGTCTCTAGCCTGTTCTAGATCGGTTCATACTCCAGGGTTCTCCTGGATCTGTTACTGTCACTTGGGGCACACTGAGGTGGCCTCAGTTGTGCAGAATGCTTCCCCCCACCCCAGCTTCAGCTGGTAGCCTAGCTATATCCTTTTCTGGCCAGGAATAATTTGACTTTAAGAACCTACAGATTAGAGAACTACAATGGCCTGTACATGAAGGTGCCTCTGAAGATGGGTTGGAAACCACAGCATATGCAGAATGCCCAGGTCATATTGCTGTCTGAGAGTAAGCAGTTTGGCATAGCACCTGTCTTAGTACAACTGCAGTGGCTGCCTATATACAATTTTGAGCCCATTTAAAAAGTGCTAGTTTTAACCTATAAAGCTTTATACAGTTTGAGACCCCAATACCTAAAAGAACGCTTCTTCTGGCATGAAACTACCCGGGCCCTTAGATAATGATCCATGGCCTTTCTCCTTATGCCTCCCTCCAAGAGAGGTTTGGCGGGTGGCAACAAGGTAGGTAGTTGTGCCCCCCATCCCGGTCTAAGGAACACTCTTCCCAGAAAGGCCCACCTAGCACCAACACTTATGATTATTATTTTTTGCGCCCAGCTTGCTTCTTCTCCTGAGCATGTGATAGAATATGATGAGACAATTGCCTTGGCTTATTTGTTGGGCATGTCCTGAGTTGTTTATAATCTTTTTGTTTTTGGAGGTCGGTGTGCTTTTTAACGTTGCTTCGTATTTCTGATAAGTCACCAAGAATTAGACAACTAACAAATTAATTAAATTAATGATGAAGTAATTTCCTAGGCCCATTAGTCTGAGAATGATCAGATGGTGCCACCTAACCACACACACACAAAACAACAACAACCCTCAGTGATGCTCAAATCAGCTAAGGGCTTTTTCACGTTATAAGGCTTATTCCTATATAGACATTTCTACCATGCTGTTCTAAAGCAACTGTTAATCAAGGAAGCATGCAACAATTACAACCAACAAATCATCATAAAATATTGTTATTTTAAAAATGCAAGGTGGACAAGCATGGCAAATTGTTGAGTGGTCGTCCAATCGGGAAAAGAGAGATAAAGAAACAAAAAACCTCCTGAGAGAATTTTTTGCTTTCAGACCCCTTGCCTAAGGACTTGAACCCACGGCCCTGAAATTAAGAGTCTCATGCTCTACCAACCGAGCTGTTTGTCACATGCATGCAAACTCTGTGTCTTTACATGTACGTGGAAGAAACATAATGTGCGAAGAGGGCCAAACGGGAAGAGGCAATTGAGAATGGATGTAGATTTTTGTGGCAGGGCAGCGGCAGGGAATGAGAGGCATAACTTTTTGGATAGCACGGGGTGGGTGTGGGGACGGGGAAGCTTCCCACTGAGTGGATCCAACTTCTTGTGCCCTATCCAGCTCCATCTGGCTTCGTCTGCACCTCCCTGCAGGGGCCCCTCCCCGCCCTTTGCAGCTGTGTCGCCTCCGGCTTGGAGCCATTTGGATTTTGCAAACTAAGCAAGGTCAGGCCAGGAGAAAATGTGGAAGCGACAGCCCTGGGGAAAAACTATGGTGCTGCAAGGGCACTCCCTTCAGCGTCAAAGCCTCCACGGGCCGTGCTATTCCAGTGCCAAGAAGCACTGTAATTATTGGGGTCACGAGGCTATGCCTTTTGTAATAGCTGGCTCAATCAAAGCTTTCCCTTTTGCAAGCAGTGCGCCCCCAGTTGACTTAAGGCGGCAGCAGGGTGTAGCGCTCTGGCGAGAGGTGCCTGCCCCAGACAGCACTGAAACGCAGGCATTCGCAGCCATTCAGTTTGAGTAATTCCAGCCACCTCCTTCACTTCCTCTCCTAAATTGCCCAGCAGGATTGTTGTGTGGCAATTAAAGAGCAAGCTGCTCTCCGCCCCAGAGGCAGCTGCATCGCAGAGATCCCTTTATAAACAGCTGCTCATGCCCCAGAGAGAACTGTAAACTCAGCTCTGGGCAAGGAAGGCATCAGTGTTTAACTCAGTAAAGCTCTTTAATGTCTTCTGGCGGAAATGATATCGGACATTGTTGCCTGGTTCCTGCTTGCACACACAGAACTTCACTCTGTCCTCTCTGGGGCAAGCTGGAATTGTCCTAAATTATTTTCTTTCCTTCCATCTCATACCTATCCCCAGTCTCTGTTTTCTTCTCTTTGGAGATTATTGCCAACCATTGCCTCTTTAATAATAATAATAATAATAATAATACTGTAGTAGTAGTAGTAGTAGTAGTAATAATACTGTAATAATAATAATAATAATAATAATAATAATAATAATAATAATAATTATTATTATTATTATTATTATTATTATTATACCCCATCCATCTGTCTGGGTTGCCCCAGCCACTCTGGATGGCTACATAATAAAACATCAAACATTAAAAACTTCCCAATACAGTGCTGCCTTCAGATCTCTTCTTAAAGTTGTATAGTTCTTTATCTCCTTGACATCTGATGGGAGGGAGTTCAGTGTCCTCAAGGATTTCATTGCACACAGATCTGGAAACGTGGACTTTACCATCCGTTTCCCACAGAATAATGTAGGAATCAATGGGAACCAGGATTTATGTCTTGGACAAAAGGGGTGCAGACCTGAACCATAGCGCTGGTAGGCCTCCTTTAGACACACTCATTCTCACCTCCAGCCATTCCTCATTCTCCTATTAGGGTCCTTGGGGACTCTCCTTCCCATGTACATTGGTGTTATGCCATGCCAAGAAAGGGCGTTCTCACATTCTGTAATTCAATTTGTAATATATTCAGGCCAGCTGGAGCCAGGGATGAGGAACCATTTCAGCCCAGGGGCTACATTCCCCTATGGGCAAACTTCCAGAGACCATATGCCAGTGGAGGGCTGTGCCAGAAGCAAAAGAGGGCAGCGGGGGACATATAACCTGGGCAGAGGGTTGTGTGGCCTGGGGAAAGTCCTGAAGGCTAGAAAGAGTCCTGGAGAGCCGCAGTTGGACCCCGTGAGCCCCACCCCGAGCTGGAGCATTCATTTAGTTTTAAAACATCTCACTTCCACTTTCTCTTTTGTACCAACAGCATCCACACACGCACACAAAAAAAGTGGCTCAAATGTACTTCGTCATGTCAAAGCGCAGAGTATCTTTAGATTGAATCAGAAAAGTATTTGGCCTCTTGTGCTTATTCAGGAATAGGACCTGGAGTGTGAAATCCCTTGAACCGCATTTCTGGGATTGAGATCTGATTCCTAGAGCAGGAGGAAGCAGGGAGAACCAGAACGTCTGGGTTCTGTATGTCCTGTTCAGGAAAGGAAGAGGTTCTGGGTTTCCTAACTCTGTCAGTGACTCAGGCCACAATCCAGTTATTCTAGACTATCCAGTTGCCTTTAATAGGGCCACTCCAGAATAAACGGTCTGTGGAATGAAACTTCAGTGTGTTCTCCCTCTCTTTGCTCTGTATGCCCTGAGCCAGAATCAGTATCCTGTAGGAAAGTATAGATGAACAATGACTTCATGGTTCAAGATTGTTGGCAGTGTGAAACCAGCCATGTGCTCACTTGATCCTTGTCCATTTAGGCTGATTAAAGCAGCCAGGGAAATGGGTGAGGGGAATGGTAAATGCCTCCTTAGAGGAAGACATAGTTCCATCTAACCTTAGGATCACTATGAAGAGACTACAACTGAAAAAAACAAACACATTCTTTAGATCCCTCTGTATTGGATAACTACCCACCCGTCTCAGATTTGCCATTATTGGGCAAGTTTCCAAGTGGCACCTCAGTTTTGTCCATGGAGGCGCAGGCTAATTCTGTGTCCAGGGCGGCTGTCTACCAGCTCCATCTGGTACGCAGGCTGAGACCCTACCTGCCCGCAGACTGTCTTGCCAGAGTGGTGCATGCTCTAGTTATCTCCCGCTTGGACTACTGCAATGCGCTCTACGTGGGGCTACCTTTGAAGGTGACCCGGAAACTGCAATTAATCCAGAATGCGGCAGCTAGACTGGTGATTGGGAGTGGCCGCTGGGACCACATAACGCCGGTCCTGAGAGATCTACATTGGCTCAGTATGTTTCCGAGCACAATTCAAAGTGTTGGTGCTGACCTTTAAAGCCCTAAATGGCCTCGGTCCTGTACAGGTATACCTGAAGGAGTGTCTCCACCCCCATCGTTCAGCCTGGACACTGAGATCCAGCGCCGAGGGCCTTCTGGCGGTTCCCTCTTTGCGAGAAGTGAGGTTACAGGGAACCAGACAGAGGGCCTTCTTGGTAGTGGCACCCACCCTGTGGAACACCCTTCCATCAGAGGTTAAGGAAATAAGCAGCTATCCTATTTTAAAAAGACATCTGAAGGCAGCCCTGTTTAGGGAAGTTTTTAATATTTAATGCTGTATTGTTTTTAACACTCGATTGGGAGCATCCCAGAGTGGCTGCAGAAACTCAGCCAGATGGGCGGGGTATAAATAATAAATTATTATTATTATTATTATTATTATTATTATTATTATTATTATTATTATTATTATTATAAGGGGTTGTTTGTTTGTGATGAAATTGATGATTTAGACCTTTTTCTATCCGGTTTCAGGCCTGGTTTGGGGACTGAGACAGCTTTGGTTGCATTGGTAGGCAATATTTGTCAGGAATTTGACAGGCAGAGTATGTCCCCATTGGTTCTGCTGGACCTCTCAATGATGTCCAGCTCCATGGACCATAATATCCTTCTGGACTGACTGGTGAAGTCTTGAGTATAGGAGGAGCCATTTTGCAACAGTTCCAGTCCTTCCTTGAAAGTCAATTCCAAAAGGTAGAGTTGGAGGACTTGGTGCCTTGGCCACTGGGTTATGGTGACATGTAGGGTTAGATCTTGTCCTCCTGATTATATAAATCTACATGAAGCCACTGATAGAGATCATACATGAATTCAGGGTGCGCACTACTACCAATATTTAGATTACTCGCTATCTCACTTCTCCTTTTCATCTAACAAAATGAAAGCTGTTGATGTTCTAAAATCAATGAGTGGATGAGGGCTTACAGTAACTGAAGCTTAACCCAGACAAGACAGTGGTGCTCCTAGTTAGAAAGGAGATGAACTCTGGAATAGGAATTCAAAGTGTTTTGATGTGGCAGCTGCGGCCAGAAGTGCCTTTGGTCAGCTGAGGCTGCTGTGCCAGTTGCATCCTGAGGTCAGACCTGGTTACAGCAGCCACATGCCTTAGTTACATCTAGGTAGGATTATTGCAGCACACTCTATGTGAGGCTGAGTGCCTAGCTGTTGGACACAGGACTCCAGTATTGGGCTATATAAATCATTTGTGGATGTGAGATAGGGGAATTAAATTATGTGTTGCCTCTGTGCGCAAGTACGAATATGACCTATGCTCACTAGGTGGTCTTACACAAGCCGTTATTTCTTAGCTTGTCTCTCCCTTCCCATTTGCAGAATGGGGGATAATGACACTGATATTTTTTTTTTAATGGATTACAGCTACTGTATTTCCATACAGCAGTTTATTGTGGACTCAGTGCTGCCCATCCATGCAAAGGTCTCTCTCTTTTTGGTACAGTCCACAAAACATCCTCATCAAAATGCCATCCAATATACCCCCCCCCAATTAAACCACATTTACCATTTCTGTGGGATTTTATTTATTTACTGGATTTGCTGTAAATCCAGTTTAAATGGGGAAATAATGCAGGATGGCATTTATATGAGGACCTTTGATAATTTATATTTATTAAGTTTATATCCATCCATTCCTCCCAAAGGAGACTAGGGCGGCAAACACCAAAGTAATTGAACAGCTGATAAAATAATAATTAAAAATGATACTGTAAAAAAAAAAAATCCACACATGAGCAGCCCCAGACCACAGTAAACCACTCTGTGGAAGCACCCTAACTGCATGTGAAGCACTTTGAAGACTTGAAATCCCAATGCAAGTGTCAAGTATTTGTGTTGTAGCAAGCTCACAACTTACGCACATTCAACTTTTGCGCGTTCAGTTTTACACGTGGGGGGAGGATACGAAAAAATAAATAAAGTGGGTAGGGTTCTGTGAAAAAATGACTTTGGCAATCCCACCTGCCATTGAACTCAATGTTTTTTTTTGACTATACACGATTTTGGCTTTAGAAGCGATCCCCGAAACGTAACCCCCACATACCGGTAAGTTGTTGTCTTACTGTACTGTTCCAAATGCACTGGAAACCAACCAGTGGGGACACCCTCCTGAACGCCTGGCTGTATATAGTGCACATTCATAGGCAGAGCCTGCGTCAGAAGGCCCAGACTGGCCGGACTATTGCCTTACACTGTGGCTCTGTCCATCATGGTGTGGGAAAGCCCTGTGAGGTTTTGGGACTACACACGCCTCTTCTCGTTTTGCACTGACATTTCTGTAAATTGGGGAGGAAACATAAAAGTTCGTTTTGATTCTTAGCAAAGGAAACCCTAACCTCACTCCTGCTGCACCTTGATGTATGCTATCGACTGCAAGCGCACCTTCCTCCCCGTTTCCCGATACGAGTCAATGCGGTCTCCAAGTCATGTCATCTTTCCCTTATGTTCATGTACACACAAAACATTGACGGCGAGGAGGAGGGAGTCGGGGACGCGCCCGCAGATTTCCCTCCTTAGGAGCCCACGGGGTTTGTCCGCCCCCCCCCCCCGCGGAAGTCTTTAACCCAGGAGCGCGCGGCCTTACTCTCCGGTGCGAAAGGCACTCTGCACGCGCATGTCGGAATTGCTCGCGGGCTCCGGGGTTGCGCTCTGAAAAGCTTGTTCTGAAAGCTCCGCGAGGGTGTGTTTGTGTGTGTTGACTCTTAGCAGCCAGGCAACGTGGTTAGGGTCGCTTCGGCGCTGGGGGGCGACACTGGAGGGGGCTCTGCTCCGCGTTGGATCCGCGACTCAGTCTTAAAACTAGGACCGGGGAGGAGAAGGGAACGGCCCGCTTTGCTGCCCCTCCTTCCGGCCGTATTGTTAACCCCGGAGTGCCCGACCCCAAGGGACGTGGAACCTGAGCGGAGGAGGGGACAAGGGCAGCTCCAGTAGTGGCGTCGCCGGCCGGGTCGCCCTGCCCCTGACTCGGCACTTTCTGTGCTGCTCACTTGGGGCTTTCGGGGATCCCTCCCGCCGCTCCCCGGCGAATGCGTCGGAACTGGCTCTGCCCCCGCAAAAGGGCAGCGGGTTCACCCGGGCTGCGTGCGCCTCGCCCTGCCCTCTCCCCTCCAGGATGTGAGCACGGTTCCAGGAATGAGGTTGAACCCGTTGGGCCGGTCCCCGCCTGGAGGCCCCGGAACCTCATTCCCTGGCGCTGAGCAGGCCGGACCCGGGAGCCACAACCTCTTCCCAATGGGCTGGCCCGGTGCCAGACCCAGCGGGCTCCTTGTCCCGGGCTTCGTTAGGTGGGAAAGATGGGCAGCTGCGGGCAGGGAACTTGGAAGGGGCTGGTGTATGCCATTTCACACACACACACACACACCCTTTCTAATTGACCAAACAGCTCGTTTACGCTTCATGATAACTTGGCTTGTTAAAGCTTCTGGGGTCTCGCCCCTTTCTTCAGGAACTCCGTGCTTTACCTTCTTATTTTGCCATGACCATGCTCCCATTTTACAGGAGGAGAAACTGAGGCTGAGAAATCATGACTCACGCAAGGGTCCGTCACGCATTGTGTCGCGCAACAAACGCCTTGTTTGACGTGGGGCCTAGATCTCAAGAACAGATGAGATGTAAACCTGTTTCCAGATAGTACTGTTCAGATTTCAAGAAGGGGCTCACATGATGGAATGCTCACATGCTACTAAGTGTTGAAAGCTAGTGTGTTGGCAAGATCCCTTCCTTTCTTTGTACAGGGAATTTGGTGTGTGTGTAGGTGTAATTCAGTCATGTGACATGGCACCATCCTGACACCAGTTTATCTCATCTGTTTATCTCATCTGCTGTGAGAAGTAGGGGGCCACAGTCAGCTTCACTTCCCTGGCAATAGTACCCCTATAACATATGCTTTTGCATACATAGCTTGTTGCAATCATGCCTTGTTTTTTTAAAAAACAAACAAACAAACACATAAAGTATTTTATTTGTACTCTTCTCTTAATCCATGGCTGGGATTCCTGCTCCTGCAGGTTCAGCATTCTATCTACTAGTGTTGGTGTCCAGTTTATGATGAACACCATTAACTTGGGTCTAAGGGGGAACTTGTGAGATCAGGAGGAGCAGGGCTTTGGTGGTCCATTGCTAGAGATGAAATATATATATAAGGGATACTTGGGTGGTTTGGTCTCTGTAGCCTCTGAAACTGGGTATTTCAGAATGAAAGAACTTTAAAATAAGGGGTATTCCCTCAAATCATAAGACATCTAGCACCTCTAACCTCTTCTCTCTGCCCCATTCTCTGGGGGCAAGAGCACTGGGAGAGTCAGTGGAGGAGGGGAGTTGAAGGATCTTCTGGAGAAACAGCCTCTGTCTCTGACATCAGACACTTCCTCTCACTCTCAACCACTTCCTGAGCAGCAGCGCATTATTTTCTGCTGGTCGACTGCAAAGTAGAGACCGGGCATGGGGGGAGGGAATGCATGCTTGCAAGCACATGGCAAGGGAATGGCGGGTTGGTTTTGCTGCATAACCTCTCCCGATTTTCTACCCTGAAATGTAGAACTCAGAAATAAGAGTTCACTTGCACTCCAGGGCTCGCAATCCCAGCCTCCCTCCCGCTCAGCAGCAGGAAGTCTGGAAGCCGGAGTTCTCTCTCGGCTCTGCTACCGACTCCCTTAAGTTCCTTGGGAAAGTCCCTGACACTCCCTAGCTCTTTTCCCCATTAGCGCAATAAGAATAACAATAAAAAAAACACTTGGAACCACCCACTTGATCTCTGACACGTTTAGGGCAGGGAGGTTTTAATGATTTTATCATTAGGATCCTTAATGAACATGGCAGGATTCTAGGTTTTGAAGCGGAGGTACGGCAATGGTGATGTACTAGGGATAACTGCCAGACCCTTTAGCCCTATAGCTCTTGGGTACCCAGGTGTTCAGTGCTTGCCTCCTAGAACTGTCTGGAAGAGGAGCAGGAAAACATTGGCAGAGGCTCTTGATTCTCAAGGTGGGGCGGGGGATTGCTGAGGGGAACCCATTCTTTGTGGTTCAAGGCTGGCTCTGACTCATACCTGGGCTAGAAGCTACTCTGCAAAGCTGACCCGACTACAATGCCCCTTCTGGATTGTCTGAACTGTCAACCTGTCCTCACATAACCTGTCTGGGCCTGTGGTTTGTCAAGTTCTAACAAGGCTATGCCATCCCTTTCAAGTGTCCTGCCATGACTGAAGCACATCCCCTTTTCTGACTGAGATTCTCAACATGTGTTTATGTTCTCCATTTCTCTACCAGCATGTTTATCAGGCTGCTGGAGACTGTTGTGGTAGCAACCACAGAAACTACCAGCGAAACTCCTTCAGACATTGCAGGCTCCCTATATTTCTAGGCAGGATTGTGTGATTGTTAGAAAAATCTAACGCATTCTCTCAAATAGATATGTCCCCCTAGTTTTTCCAAAAGCAATTCCAATTTTACACAGTGACTCACTTGTAAATGTCGTCCCTGCTGTCTACGGCCTTCTGATACAGGTTATCTGAATCATGACTTTGTGCCTGGGGAAGGCATGTAGAACTGAGGGTCAATAGAACTGAGTGGAACTGACTTTGTCTAGAATATATTTCCCAGTTGAGTTTGGATGAACCTCTCCCTTTGGGGTAACACAGTGTGGGAAGGGATGGATGAGAGCAGAAATGGGGAGCCTTTGCCCCTTCATATGTTGTTGTGCTATAACTCCCAGCATCCCTGTTGTCTTGGGCTAATGGGAGTTAAGAGTCCAACAACATCTGGAGGGCCACAGCATCCCTGAATTAGAGCCAGCTTCAGTTTACTGGGCCATGTGAATCTTCTGAACCTGGAGATCAAAACACTGGGAGACAACTGGTGTGATTCTTTGGAGAGAGTTGTGATGTTTAGCAGTATTTTGCAGACATTTAGGGTTCAGTTCCCTCATGGGGTCCCAGGAAGGAAAAAAAACATTTGTCATGTGTTCTGACTCATGAGTCTGTTGCTAAGTCTCAAGGAAACTTCATTTCCAAATCCAAATGTAATCCAGGGAGCCTCACTTCCCTCCGTTGCTTTAACCCACTTGACCCCAATACATACCATGGATCTACATCTTAATTCTTTCCTTCCAGCCTCCTGAATCCAAGCCAATAAGTTGCAAACTCCAACCAGAGTTGCAGGTAGAAGGCAGGAATCCAGGTTTCCAGTTGAGCCTTCCTATCAGATCAAAGGCTTCTGCTACTTATTCCCCCCCCCCCCCCGCTCCTGCTGTTGACTGAATAGTATTTGTGAGAAAGGAACTCATGAGGGCCACACATCCTGCCTGGGTAGGGGTTAAGCCCCCGTTTCACCCCCCCCTTTCATTAGAGGGGAGGAGGAGATTGCCAACAAAAAAGAAAGCCCAATTGCTCTTTCCATCCCAGCCTGTGCCATCCCACGCAGCTGTCTCCCAGCTGTGTAAAGGAGTATATTTATAGGAAGGAGAAGTTGAGCGGGCCTTAAAGTCCCTAAAATTCATGAGTGTTGGTCAAGCAGAGGAAGAGAAAAAACAGGAGGAAGAAAAGAACATTCAGAGTCAGGGATCCTCTCAACAGAATAAAGTGACTTGCCCTTGCCTCCTAATTAATTAATTAACCCTAATTTTAAAAAAAATCAGGAGTAACTATTTTTTCCTGGAACTTCACAATCAAAAATATGAATTGTACTCCACTCACACACACACACACACACACACACACACAGAGAGAGAGAGAGAGAGAGAGAGAGAGAGAGAGAGAGAGAGAGAGAAATGCACTAAAAGTTGCATTATGGCTATTCTATATCTATCTGCCTATCTCTCTCTTAAAAACACTTTTTTCAGCCAGCTTTTCAACCAAAAGGGTTCCCAGAGCAGCTGACAAAGTTCAGTAATAATTCATAATTAATTTACTGCAAATACGGGACACCCAAGGGGAAATAATATGTGTTAAATTTGATCTTGAACATGAGAGTTGTTGATCCACCCTTGGATTCTTGCCATAGCCTAGCAGAAAACCAGTGCTACAGTTTTCGTATATCTAGTTTTAAATTTCTAAAAGGAGGTGCTGGGATTCATGCCTATCTGGAAGTCATCCTACCCCCACCCCTGTACTCTTTATCACAGATACCCAACATCTGGTTGTGGTTACATATGCTACAATGAGATATTCTATAGCTATGTGCTCCAAACAAAGCCAGGGCTTTGGCATTGGAAACAGGTTCCCAAGCTAAGCCCTAATAAATCCTGTTATCCTTTCACTCCTCCTTTTGGTTAAAGCTCTGGTGTTACATGCACTTGGAAAAGTTCTCCATTTAACACCTTCAGGGAGTAACCCCCATTCAACACAATGGGACATTTCCAAGTAAACATGGTCAGGATTGTGCTTGAAAAGGGAGGCTTGTAGAAGCAACAAAGCAACAAGAAGGGAAGTCCTCAGTTCCTGGGGGTTGGGAGGAATTGGCACCCTGCCTTAAAAATGCAGAGCAGAATTTTTTTAATAAAAACAATTTTTAAAAATGCAGAGCAGAACAGATGGACATGGCAAGCCCAGGACACTGGGCTCTCAAGTATGGAAGTCAAAACTTGGGATAAAAAAGAGGTTTGGGGTGGAGAGGCATACAAAGATTAAAAGAACTGGGTTGTGGTTGGTGCTTCAAAGCAATAGTAAGAAGTAGAGACTAGGTAGGAAATACAAGATTTTAACATTTTATTGTCAATTTCTGGGCTATGCCAATTAATGAGCCTCACAATCAAACACACCATTCACATACAGTGGTAGCTCGAGTTACAAACACCTCGGGTTACAAACACTTCGGGTTACAGACTCCGCTAACCCAGAAGTAGTACCTCGGGTTAAGAACTTTGCCCCAAGATGAGAACAGAAATCGTGCAGCGGTGGTGTGGCGGCAGCGGGAGGCCCCATTAGCTAAAGTGGTACCTCAGGTTAAGAACGGTTTCAGGTTAAGAATGGCCCTCCGGAACGAATTAAGTTTGTAACCAGAGGTACCACTGTACTCAGACTTAAAAGTGATCAGAATGATGAGAACTTATCTGCACCCAGAAGCTCACACAAGCTGTTTCTGGCCCTTTCTGCTGATAGCTCAACTCATTAGCAGTTAGAGTGTTCTTGACTATTCTGTGACACTTCCGTCAACTCAGCCAATAGCAAAGGGGGCTAATTGCTTTGACATCCTTGCTTTTGTGACATCACTGCAATTCAGACACGGCTATGCAGTTCTAAACGACAGCAACCTAGGTACATACTGTAAATGTTCACCTTTTCGGGGGGGGCGGGGGCGGAATCCTTGTGTCTTGGGGAAGGAGTTGGCAAGTGTGGGGTGCATAACAAAATGAGGATAAAGAATCTTATGGCTAAGCAGATTATAGGAAGCCGCAGTGCAAAACAATGGGGAACCACTGGAGTAGGGGATGGTGGCAGGACTGCATGGGACTCAGTTCAGGCTTGAGGGTTTACCTTTTATAGTGTTTGTTTCCCCTATAATTAGCCAACTGTTCTTGTGCATTGAGAAAGCTCCCAGGTGTGGCCAGTTAAAGGGCTTTAAGTGCTGACTCAAGCTTTGCCACCCCCTCCCCCTTTCTGTCCCCGGGATGCACTGGTCTGGCCAGTCTGGGTGCCAGGCCTCCTATTGTAGCAAAGCTCAGAGACGACGCCAACCTGGCGCCGTGCTCTGCCCAGCCCTGGCTAGCAGGGAGGCGTCTCTGGCCCAGATGCTCCTGCAGGGGCAGGTTTCTCCAGGGTGGAACGTGCCTGTGTGGAGTGAGGCTGGGCTGGAGACCTGGCGAGATGGATCCTCCTCTAGGGAAGTATTTTGCATACCCACCGGCTTCTCTCAGCACCTTGGTAGAGTGAGTTGCCTCCCAGTGAACAAGCCGTGAAGGCCCATTCCCTTTGGATCTGACCAGGATTCCTAAACGGCTTTCTCTGGGAGCTTATGCACACATCTGTCAGCAAATCTTGATTCTGCTGTGCAGTCTGCCTGCTACCCTCCTGTGCTGAGATCTTGCGCCTTTAACAGCAGAGGCTACAGCAAGGGAAGCTTCCCCACTGTTGGATCACATTGCTAGGTGAAGCCGCACCTACGGAAGCTGTTAAAGGCACAGGGTCCTGTTAAAAAGAATGACAGTAAACAAACATTTGTGATTGTGACATAAGAAATATATTTGATTACTGAATCACAATATAATTTATGGTGAATTACATCTAACTATAATTTTATTATTTTTAACGTATTTTTATTAAAGATTTCTTGGTTTACAAAAGTATGTGCAATGTCTCTTTTTTCAAGTTACATTTTCTACAGATCAGTTTCATTTGTTGAGACATTAGTGTTACATTAAGAAGAAGAGGGGGAAAGAGGTGGAGGGGGCCATAGTGAGTGGGGGTGGAGTCGGGCCAGTTTTCACTCTTGGCCCGACCTACCTCATAGGGTTGTAGTGAGAAAAGAATGGGGAGTAGCAGTACTATGGACACCACCTTGAGCTCCTTGGAGGAAAGGTGAGATACAAATGTAATAATGAATGAATAAATAGCCCACCTTGTATCCAAAGAGCATACTTGATCCTTCCCCTTGCCCATTTTTTGAGAGGAAGGTTAAACCAAGACATAGTGACTGTCCCGGGGTCGCCTGGTGAGTTTCATGGCTGAGGGGGGGGGGGATTTGAAGCCTAGTATTATAGATCCCAATCCCAAACTCTTATCACTGCAACATACTGGCTGTCATATTGTACCTTTTCTGCATTGCGTGTGCACAATGGTTTTTTTTTTCTTCCTCTCTCTCTGCTTTAGGGATGACTCCTTCTTCCCTGTTTTACTGCATTGGACTTACCTGCAACCTCAGGATATCACCAAAGCTACCATGTACAAATGTAGGTGTTAAACAGGCAGTATGAACAATATAGGAATTAAAGAATGTTTACAAAAAAGAAAAGAAAAGAATGACAGTAGCCTTGTATGTTCAAACAACTGCCTTACTACATTGTTTGCTCATGCATGTGTGGGTTTGCCAATCCCCCCCCCCCCGAGCTCCTGTGCCTTTAGTAGCTGCATGGCAGATAGAAATTCTTGTCTCCCACTGAAGACTTGGAACCTCATGAGAGTGTGGAAGGATCCTAGAGATCCTCCACTCCAGTTTCTACATCATGGCTTCCTAAACTTGGGTCTCCAGCTGTTGTTGGACTACAACTCCCATCATCCCTAGCTAGCAGAACCAGTGGTCAAGTACGGTGGGTATTGTAGTCCAAAAACAGCTAGAGACCCAAGTTTGGGAAAACCTGTTCTACATCCCCTTTAGCACTGCCCCCTCCACCTGAAATGTGCTTTTAAAATTCTGAATAAATCACAGGAGGATGTTGGGGGGGTCTGTTCTGCCTACTGCCCAGTTTGAAGGGCTGGTGAGATGGCTCTTGCAACATGAACCCACGCCGCATTGCTGTGTGAGCCACACACAGGCAGGGCCAGACCTATTGTAAGCCATAGTAAGGTGGCTGTGTCAAGCGGCAAAGGGGGGGGGAAGCACCACCAAATTTCCTCCCCACTATGTTTGCATGGCATGATCTAAGCAATATGAGGTTTCCAGATCCTGGGTGAAATACTAAATCCTTCTATGCCAGTTACTGTTCTAAATAACGTCCTTGTTCTTGTCTCAGCTATTTCTTTAATAATAGTGGGAAGAAGTTTTTATCTCCGAGAAGTGTTGCATTATTGATACGAGCTTATAGTCCTTAGCAGCATGAGTCTGTGTGAGTGGCTGTTCTTCTTTCTCTCCTGCAAAGACACTATTGCTTGGCCCACCCTGCTTCTCAGGACTTTCTTCGGATAATTCCAAATATCCCATTTATTGACTGGCTTGGAAATCATCTTGATGATAGATGATATATATATTTTGTATGGCTGACTTGTATTTGGTATGTCCCCCCCTCCTTTTTGTAAATATATGTTCAGTCGCTTCAGTTTTTGTTGCCACTGACAGCTGTCGAAGGGGATCAGATAGAATTTGGCAGGACATGTTGGAGGTGGCAGAGCTGGATTGCATTGTTCAGGTTCAGCAGGCAATTTTCATATCAACACATTTGTGGGTTCGAAGGCAGCCGTAGAAAGAATGAGCCAATCTTGGAGGACGAGATCTTGATCCTGGAGTCTCACACTCAAGTTTGGAGGGAGTCAGCCATTTGCAGATTCCCCATTGAAATCTTTGTGCCAGGGAAAGGAGGAGTGTTGGAAGCTATAGAGCTGCAGCTGCAACTGTTATCTTCTAAGAGTGAAATACACAGTTTAATCATGGAAGAGTATTTTCCTGACAACACTAAGTTCTAGAAACTTAGATGCTTTTAAAAAAGAAAAGAAAAACAAAACCCCAGGTGTCCTATCTATTTAATCAGAAGAGAAGCGCCATGCATGAAAGAGACAGGTGAGGAAAGCTTACATTCTGGCAATGGGACTATACTTTTAACACTTGGGATCTATCTCATATACAGCATCCCACTGAAACCACATAAAAACTAATCAGCAGGAAGAAAAACAAGCATGCAGTCTCATGTAGACTTTGGGTGGAGGGCTTCCCACAAACAGGTTTTCATTTTTCTCTGCCTCGAAAGTATCCCACTTGCTTTTTTAGGGGGAAGGGCAGAGGCATGCATTGCTGCACAGGCTGAGTAGGAGGCAGAAGGGCACAGCCCTGGGATGGGCAGAGACACGAAATGCCAGGATTGGAAACTCCCTGCCCTTGGCACTAATCCCTAACTGTTCAGAGAAGCCATAGTCTGGCCAAGCCCCTTCTTCACCCACCCACCCTCCTCCTACCCTGAGTCTGAACACAGTAAAAAGGGGTGGGTTTTTTTGTTTTTTGTTTGGTATGTTATGTGGGGAGGGGCATATGCAGATCTGTAAAGAAATGGCTTGAGGTGGTTGGAGTCAAAACAGAGCCAAAAAGAACCAGGCTGAGATTGGGTTGGAAAAGCTGTATCTGGCTTTTGGATAGAGGCATAGAAAGCAGGTGCAGAAACCAGCACTGGATGAGCAGTGGGGTCTGCTGATTAGAGAGAGCTAGAGAACAAAGGAACATTTCTTACATTTGGCTTCAGATTTCTGAGCCTGGGTGACAATTGAGAACTAGGATACTGTGGAGTGAGTTGGATCTGGTTTTGAGCAAATTGGAACCAGCTTAATATCCATCTTTCAGATTTCCAGCTGGCTGGCAACGTAAAGGTAGCATGCTGCTGGCTACACCCAGTGCTGCGAGTACATTCTTCTGGGACTCTGTGCCCTGTGGCCAGGCCTGGCTCTGTTACAGCCTCTCCCCTGATAAGAGCCCTACCTCTGTCTCTGTTTTTATGACTGTCTGGCGTTCAGTCCAGACCAGGTTTGTTTATTTCTCTCAGAGACCGTTCAAGTGGGAGTCTCCATATGCATGTCCCATTTGGAGAGGGCAGCTAAGGGCTGCTGGCTGTGCTGGAGCCCTTGCGTGAGCACAGTTGATCCTTTTGTAGTGCATTCATCCATGTACAGGTGCCAGCCATAACCTTCCCCATTTCAGACACTCCCCAAATGCAGAAGAGGCTGCTACATTCCTCTCTCCCTCTGACAGCACATGAGCATCTGTGTAGAGGCTGCTCTGTTACAGTAATTGTGGAATAAAAACTCCTCTCTCTCTAGTTCTGAACTTTCAGTCTTCCAAGCTGGGGTTGCAGGCATGTGTTAGTTGCATTGTGGGTAAAAACACACACCCTGCTGTTTTGCAGCTGTTTGCCAGCAACAGTCTTCAGTTGATCTGTGTGTTTTTTCTTTTCTTTTTTTCTAAAAGTGGATTCAAATCCCTACTTCACTCCTAAGACCATACTGGAAGAACCACCATTTTACTACACATTGTCTGATTAACTGTGCAGTCCTATGCATTGTATTCAATGGGATTTACTCCCAGGTTAGGTATATCTAGCAGTGAAGGGTTAGCTGCAGCCTTGGCTTAATTGTTCACGAGTAACAAGGAGGGGAAGGGGAACGGGGGGGGGGGAGAGAGAAGGAGAACTCGGCCTGCTTTTGGCTCAGGTCCCAACAAGATTAGTGTTCGGCCAGCATCAACAATGATTGAAGTGGAGTACCTGGCCTTTTTGAACAGAGAGCTTAGTTGGAGACGAGTGCTTGCCTTGTGTTTGGGAGACACCACTCCCTGCTGTCCGAGGAACAGTGTGTTAGGGCAATTCAGTTCAGACAGGACACAGCATTCACATGTAACAAAGGCTGGGAGGGGGGCAGGAGTGAGAGCCAAGGGTGAGTCACAGCATTTCAACTGTATAGCATTGCTAACCCCCTTCTCTAGTTTACATGTGTGGGGTGCATTAGCCTGGCCCCCTTGTTGGAGTGGAGCATGGGTTGCTGTTGGGTGTGTCTGGAGTTCCAAAGTGACCTGCCTGTCGAGTCCTAGGCTGGAAAGTGCTATCAAAGTGCTCAGGTTCCTCTCTGTGTTTTGGTGCCAGCGTTATATATCAGGGAATGTTCTATCCTCACTTGGGGATTCATCCTAGCTGAGGTAAAATGTCATTTGGGACAAGATATATAAAAAAAATATCTGGTGAGGGAAGTATATCCACAATATATGCTCTCTTACAGTAAAGTTAAAGGAAAGCTATTTCAGGATCAAAAAGCTTCATAGGTATTTCCAGTAGTCACTCAAAGTTTCTTCTGGATCTTGTTCTTTGTGTAGAAGAATTTTGAGGGTTCTGATATGGCAGTTCATTGGCACCTGCTGTGCCTCTCTGGATGGCAGAGCTGTCCCAATCCTGATTATTTCCCCTTCCTCCTTTGGATAATTCAGCGGGGGTGGAGGTGGGTGTTATATTTAGTGCTTCCTATCCAATGATCCCAAAGGGCTTTCCACAGATGGGGAAGCTGAGGCCACAGTGGGGAAGTGAGTCACTCAGCTTCAGATGCTGAATCAGTAATAGGCCCAGGAATAGAACCCAAGAGTCCTAACACCAAACTCCTCCCAAAATCTGGACGGTCTCATTCCTTTATCAGAGATTGCAAGTGCTTGAATCCGTTCCTATGTGTGGTTTTCTGTTTTCAGAAGGAAGTCTCAAATGGGGCTTGCTCACAAGTAAGCCTGCATGAGATTGCTTAAGGCTGTGTTCCTCTGTCTGCTTACCTTGTAGTAGCTCCAACTACACAAAGTGGCGCTTACTGAGTAAACAAACATAGGATTGAACTGCATGCAGGCATACGTTAAAGTCTAGCTGAATTTGGTTTTTATGATGCATGCTTTGAATCCTACAGATTTAAATGGGGGTTGGGGTCTCTTAGGCTGTATTGTAGGCATCTGTCTGTCCTGAGATACAATGGAGTGCACCACTGGAAGAAAAGTCAAACAACTGCATTAGCAGCACTGAAGTGACCTCCCCTGGGTGCAAGCCTGGGCTGTGTGTATGGAGGTCCTGGACTGCCCAGATAACAGGACCCCAGTCTTGGCCTCACTGGTGTGATCCAAAGGAAAGCAGAGCAATACATTTTGCACCAGCTTGGCTGCAGGAGTTGCTGGAAGGAAGTATACAAGGTGCCATCCAACTTTCTTAGGGACTCCTCTCCGGATTTATGTAGGGTTTACTCATCCTTTTCTTCTCCTGTAGATATCCTGCATACCATACATTTAAAGCATACAACTTTCCCCAATGAATCCTGGGAATTCTAGCTCTGTTGGTATATACTACAGTTCTCAGGATTCTGGGGCAGGGGGAGCTCTTTAAATGTGTGGACACAACCATAGAGTTATTATACCAACTGCATTAAGGATTGGGAGACAACCATACACACACTTTGATGGAAGTTAGTCTAATTGAACTTAATAGGACCTACTTCTGAGCAAACACATTTAGGGCCAAACTAAAGAAGTGGTCCTATTCTTAGGGTTGTATCCAGCTGAGTTCTGCTTAGAGGAGATCCATTGCAGCTTTTGAAGTTAGTCACGCCCATTCATTTCAATAGGTAGGACCAGACTGGAATAGACCCCTTACATGTTTACCTGATAGTAAAGCCAATGGAACTCAATGGGTCTGTCCAGTGGCATAGGAAGTGGGGCAGGCCGCCCTGGGTGCCACTCTGGGAGGGGTGACAAGATGGCCCCTGCCCCCCTCCAGCTGTAGAGCGACCGAGGGTGCTGCGTCTGTACAGGCTGCTGCTTGTGCGGCATCCCGTACAGTCACCATGCAAGCGGCAGCCCGTACGGCCGCCGTGCACGAGCGGCAGCCCACACGGACTGTGCATATGTGGCATCCCGTACAGACGCCGCACCCTCTACAGCTGGGGGGTGGCAGGGGCCATCTTGTCACTTACATTATAGGAGCCTACACAACACAAAACAAAACACTGTTGCTGTATGTAGGTTTTATTTTATTTGTTTTTTAGCTTATATTTTGGAAATGTACATCCAGTTTTTTTCCTTTAATTTTTTGGGGGGCCCCCAAGAGAGTAAGGCCCTAAGCTATAGCTTGTTTAGCTTATACGTAAATCTGCACTGATTGAGACCTCTGGCCCAGTTGCGAAAGAGGATACAAATTTGCATAACATTTTCACATGCTTCCTGTGTATGGCAGCTTGTATCCTCCTTTTCAAGTGGGGTGGAGAGCTAAAAAAAGGGGGGCCACGTGGAACTGAAAAGATGTCTGACAGACAGAATGTCATCAGGTGAAACTTTCCCCATCATTTTATTTTGATACTAGAAAAAAACAACCTGTTGGCTTCCTGCCTGCCACACAGCTCTAAAATGCAGAAGAGCCCTGCGCTCCCCCAATGCGAACCCTAAAGCGTGCAAACAATTCAAGTTTGACGAGTTGTACACCAGCTATGTTATTGTATATTTTCCCATCAATTGTTACTGGGCTGGCAATACTACATTCAGTCCAAAACCAGGTATACTTCTGATGGCAGTTAGGAGGGGGCAAGGGGAGGTTAAAAGAGATTTAACATTTACAGTAATCAAAAGTTCAGGTGCCCGTGCATCTATAAATTGTCAAAAAGCATGTAGTGTATTCTAAGAGCATTTGTTGTGATTATTTTTTATACCTCATAATCACTACACTAGGGTTTACAGCACTGGTCAAACAGCCACTCTTTTCTCTCTCTCTTTTTCCTTTAAATAAAAAGGATTTAAGTTTTTAACATGAATATATCTATTTTAGTGTTATACTAGCAGCAATAATCCCCCCCCCCATGGCTGGAAAGTAACAAACTACCCCTACCCAATATGCTGTTCCTACAATCACCTTATCCCCCCACAAAAACCCTGCATTTCCTAGAATTAAAAACAAACCCAATACACCAAGAGACAGGATAACAACACTAGACTACACTGCAGGGTTGCCATATACAGTACTGCTCTCTTTCGCGTTACCCCCCGCCCCAGCAATATTAATACAGCAACACTGGGTTACTCTGCAGGGCTGATATAACCCATGTTTTTTCAGCCATAATAGCCACAATCCTGCCATACAGATATACTAATGATGGGTTTTATTTTTATTTGCATTAGCAGAGTAATTTTAAAATAATGTTTACTCAGAGAGCACACACACAGTTTTAAGAGTGAAAAGGCATAGTCTCTCTTTGCTGCTTTTTTGTTTTTGGATGGACATGCACAGCTATATTTAACTCTTGGATTTCTCGATTATTATTTTTCTGGGCAACAATCGCTTCTCTACCAGGGAAGATGGAAAAATACAGCTTCAGAATGAACCAAGAAGTGTCTTCTCTATTGTCTGGATAATGGCTTTCCTGGGTCATTTTTAAAGTCATTTTTTGACCTTCTTTAGGCTTGTATCACTCTAAATTTCTCTCCATCACTAGTCAATCACATCTCTGATTTCACCCATTGGCTAAAAACACTGAGAGATGAAAGCAGGCTTTTTCCTCATAGTGCAGTTCTTTTGAATGGTGCCTGTAAATTTTGCTTCACAGTCTTTGTTCCAAAATGCTGAGAGGCTAACTTTTAAAATGAAAAGAAAACTCAGCTTCAGGCCCTGCCCTCTGGCTCTGCTCCTGGTACAAATGTACCACCTGCACCCTTATCATGGTGGCCATAGGTTAAATGGAGCCATGGAGTAGAGTACAAATGGGAAAATAAAGAACCAAATTCCAATTCTTTGAAAAGCTAGCACCCTGTGGAATGACTTACTGGTGAAACATAATCAATCACAAAATATATAATGCATAGTTAGTTTTTAGGCTGTCATCTTAAGTGCACTGTAGAGCCATTCCTATCGATTGTAATTTTTTAAGGCTTGAAGCCCTAATGAAGAGCAATTTAGCAATGTAATTAATGTACTGAATGCCACATTAGCACACAAATGAAGTTGACAAGTTAACCTATGCTCGGTCACTAACGCAGAAAAAAAAGTTCAACTGTGGTTTTGTCTTGCATGCATTGGATTGAGTCCAGCTCCTCTGAAAGCAGCGGGTGTTTGGCCATTGACTGCAATGGGAGAGGAATTGTGCCTTTCCTTTGGAGAGCTCAGGGAAAAGACGGAATTTGTAACTTGGGTGTGATGGTACAAAAGTGTTGGGTTGACATTTGATTCAAGCATTCATTGCAATATTTGAAATAGGTTGCTTCTGAGAATCTCATTATTAAAAACCTGAGAGGAAAACAGTAGAGAAACCCATGCTGCCTGGAAAGCTGCCTCTAACCAAACCTCCTCAGATCCACACTGCTACTCAGCCACCTACATTTCATCATTTTAATTGTGCTCCCTCCTGCCCTTATTGATTGTGCATTCAGACAGACAGCTCTAGCACATTCATGTGGTAAGTTCAGATAGACATTTTTTCCAAACCTGATGTAATCTCCAAAAGTGCACAAATATAAAATGCAGTTAAATGATGATGCCACTTCATTCATCCACCTTCTCCCCCCCCCAAATATCTCCATGCCAACAATACCAAGCAACCAGTTGTGCGGCTGCATAATCTGCCCAGGTCCAGCTTGTCCCTTGTGTGGAAAAGAGGTTTCAAGGGATTCAAGGGCGCACGAAAGGTCCCAAAAGCTAAGGCTGGGATCCAGCATGAGGAGCTGTCCAAGGTTACATTTGCCCAGGATGTTGGAAGACCCTTTCAGGCCTTTCAGGAAAAAGGAATTCTAAACATCACTCCCTCTGACAGGCAGTTCATAGGACTCTTCAGGAGTGAAATAGCTATGCACACTATAAAAAAGCAGAAGCCTTGTGTGTTCTTCTTCTTGGTCAACAGTGCAGTATTTCAATGACTCCAGCTTTTTTTAGTAGGTGTTGCAGCTCTTCCTGGATCCTTACCTTGAGCTGTTCCAGCCTATATACCTGTTCCTGATTTCCTTTGCCCCACCTTCTTTGTTCCAGTTCTTCATGTACTTTGGACTGTATTATTGGTTATGATCTGTGTTTTGGCCTTAAACTCAGACTCCACTCTGGGTTTCTTGGAGTGTGTTCCTCAGTTTGGCCTGTTGCGGTAGCCTTGATTTATAGAAATGTACCTCCAAACCAATACAGCCTTGACAAGTGGAGCCTGAAATCCCAAAGTGTGTGAACCCTACACATTATAAAAACTATATCAGTGCTTCATCCTTTTGGCCCCTAATTTCTCCCTCTGCCTCAAACCACCCCTCTTCCCTCCCCCCCAAAAAAACCCCTCCGCAAAGCACTATTTGATGCCCTGTAATACTTTTTTACAATTGTATCACACTGTGGATCAGTAATCTTTTATTCCTGTGCTTTACAAGATAAAGAACAGCTCAAAACAAAACCCAAAGAGTACAATCTTAGTCATACAGAAAATGCATAGTCCTGCTAGTGCATACCTTTTATTTGTACTCAGTTTTTATGTGGTTCTAAGGAAATGACCACATTTGTCCCTATTGACCCTTTGAATAGGGCCTTTTGAATGTTTTTGTTTTATTAGGAATTCAGAAAAGGTAAATTACACTTCTGCATGGATGACCCTCGAGGTCCCTTCCAACTACAATTCTATGATTCTATGTCATGAACAACTATCCTGGGGTGTCTGCTGAATGGAGTTATAATCAATTAAAAATGGTTCCAAATTATGAGAAAAATAGCAATGTATTTTAGAACTGCAAAGGACTGCAGTGTACACTGGACCTGATGTGGCGTCACTAGTCGGATATTTCTGAGTTTTATTGGTAAGCGGCAGAAGAGTTCCTTTGCATGCTGTGCTGCCTGTCTCTTTCTCCCTGCCCTCATTATGCAAGCTCCCCAAGGCCGGGAACCTTTTAAACGCTTGCTATGCAAGGGTGTGTTGCCTGCCGCACCCTAACCTTCACCCTCCCGCATGATGCCCGAGTTAAGCAGGCAAACAAAGGCAGCGATTAATGGGCAATGCCAGGGGCTGGCACTTCCTCCTGTGGTGCCTGGAAGGAGGAGAGCAAGATCCAGGGCTGGCCTTAATTCCAGCCAGATGGAATCTGCTACGTTTGCCCACTGTGGCAGAAGACTCCTGGATCGCCTCCTTTCATCACATATGATTTCTGTATTAATTACTCACCTGTGGCACTGTAGCTTCTGACTGCTCCCCAGACGTATGCTTCCCCCTTTGTGCAATTTCACCATTATTTAGTTTCATGCAGCTTCCCACCCCTCATTTCATTAGTCCCTGCACATACAGTAGAGTATGGATTTACACCAAGATGGCAGATAGAAAGTTCTGGGGCTTTCAGGAAAACCCAGAGATGTATTTGTCTAGGGAGGATGTGCTGCCACACTCTAGTATAAGGCTATCAAAACATGAGACAAGCTAAACTGAGGACCCATAGGTCAAGTGGAGAAGCTGGAAACCCCTCTTAGACAATGTTCTGCTGTATACATTGAGCCAGGAAGGGGAACCTGCTATGCACAGCCTACCTCCGAGTGGTAGATTTTGCCCATTTGTTAACAGTGTTCATGGGCAAAGTGAAAATGGTACTCCCTGTTTTCATTATCTTTTTGCTTCTCCATGGTTCTTTAGGCATCCTAAAGTCTGACTTCATTTCAGCAAAACTCACCAGGTGTTTAGCTCACAAGCCTTTACCTAATACCAGGGCCAGCCAGCTTTGGGACATGTGAAATATAAGTAAAGACGTGAGCACGTGGAAAGAGTTTTCCTTTACTACTAAGTAATAATTATCAGCCGTTACACATCATGGGCTAGGAGGAAGGACTTCCAGGAGAGCCTGAGCCCCATCACCTCTAATTTTAAAAAATAGGTGCTGCTTAATACATGGCACAGTCCTCTAGCCTTTTTCTTTGTGCCGCTTGAATGATCATGGACCAGGCAGAACAGTGGACATTTCTAGGTAGTGGTGCAATTAGGTAATTTTAGACTCTGGACTTAATAGTTGTATGCAGGTGAGCTCGATAGATGATAATGTATATTACTTCACCTATTTCAAAATGTGGCAAGCTGGCCATAATTGCATTTGGAGGTCCTGCTGTTCTTTTACTGAGCAGGGCCTTGCTCTTCTGCTACAAATTCTTGCCCCGACAGCAGTGTTCAAAACTACCATTGTTCTGGGTGAATTTTGCAACAGGGAATTTCATTAGCACGAGCAGTTTCTGAGCTCTGGGCGCAGTACTGTGCCTAAGATTTCAGATTAAAACTGCAGTGTGGAAGGAAAGGAGGACCTTCTTCTGCCTCCCCACTTCCAGCTACTCTCTGAAGACTGGAGAAGAGACCCTCTCAAGAAGATTAGGGGGGGGCAGGGGAAGGACTAGACCCTGTGAAAAATGAACATAATATTTTAGCTGCAGTTCATTCATTTTCAGCTTTAATACTTGTTATAAAAAAAGCGTGCCTAGACATTCCATTGTTGTGCCAATAAAAGGTGCCATTTAGCTCCTAGCTTTCATATTTCAATTTCTAACACTGCCTGACAATACCATTGTTTCTACTCTTTGTTTTGTCCAAGTCATATTTGAAGAGCCCCACATGTTTTTTTTACTTCATGCTAGAATATTTTATATACTGTGCATGAGAATCGGGCAAATGACTCATAGTTTTTAGAGACAAGAGAGAGGAACTTATATTAATATGTGGGTGGGATTCAACTAATGAGTCCCATTAGCAGAAGCCCATGCAAGGATGTCTGCTAGTGGATCAGGTCTCCCCCCACCTTGAATAGTGTGCATGGGGAGAAGAGGGGAGATCATTCCGTCTAGCAAGCTCAAATGTTTGCGCTGGCGAAACAATTGCCATAGTGTAACGTTGAATTCCTTACTCTATATATGGGGGGGGGGGAGAGATGTGGTTTATTGGAAACAGCTGTTTAATTATCAGACAAAATGATTAACCCTCTACCATTACTATTACTGAGTGGAAGTGCAATCTTCTACATCCTTATTTGAAAGTAAATTCCATTGAAGGCAACTGTCCAAAAAATGAAATGTATTAGGACTAGAATGTCAAGTTGCAGTCACGAAGGGCCACAATCCCTTCTGGGCAATGTTATGGGGGGGCACATGACATAAGCAAAAATGCTCCAGAAGGGTGTGAAGCAGTTCCAGTGAGAGAATTGTCTGGGGAGAAGAGATGTAGATGTGGAGGGTGGATGGACTGCAGAGAGTCCTGAGGGCCAGATAGGGAGGCCTAGAGAGCTGCATTTGGCCCCCATGCCTGACGTTCTCTCCCTTGCCCTCCACTTACACACTTATGATTGCTGGAACAACTCATAACTTATTTATAAACCTCTCTCCTTGCATCCCCTTGAAAATGTATAAAGATCAGCTAAAGCTAATACCTGATATTTGCAGGGAGGTGGATCGTTTGTTAAATATATTAAACCGTGGGAGAAGAATGTGATGAAGCTTCTCCCAGATGTCTGGGTGATTGTGTATACGTGCAAGGAGATGAAGCTAGAGAACTGTATGTAATACAGACTCATGTTTGTAGAAGAAGCGAGACCCACCCAAAGCATGGCCACTGGGCTTGATTATCACTTTGCACCTTGTACTTCTAACTGTGGGTGAATGGGTTGGGTCAGGATTGGTATACCTGTGCAAATCAGAGTCTTTGGGTGTATGTATTTGTGGGGCCCCTCCTCAGAACTCACTTTTCCATTAAGTCTTTAACCCTTTAATTCTCATGCCCAACAACTGTAACCAGGTGTAACTTCATTTGCTTACATACACCTTTGGCTACCGGTGCCTCTCCCTCCTGCCTTTCTTCTCCTATCTTCTTTTCTTCCACGCTGTCAAAATTTAGACTGGGAGATTATTGGGGGCAGGAAACTGTGTTTCTGAAACTCTGCTAAGTGCCATGAACATAAGTGATGTGTTGTCTTGTAATTAATGATTTTATATAAGAGTAATTGTACAGTTCTGAACTTTGGGTGTACATCTGGCCTTTGGTGTTTTTCTCCTCTGGAATTTGAATGCGGTATACAAGTCTCTTTAAGGCTGTATGTATGTTTATTTTGAAGATGGCAGGGTGCAGCTTTATGTTTGGGTTAAGTCTTAATGTGGCATTTAAGTGTTTGCAGTTTGTGAATACAGCTTCTGCATTTGAAATGAGATTCTTCTGTACATATTTCTATAGTATTTGTGTACTTATGCACGAATCCATCTCAGGCTGCACATTTATTTAGTTACTGACATTCAGTGAATGTTACATGTGCAGTTAGACCTTATAAGAAAGAGCACTGTGTCCAGAGCTTGTGTGTTATTGTACATATGTCTAGTCAGACGCTGCTGTTCTGGGTTGAAAAACTTTTGCTCGGAAGGCGTTTCAAAGAATTACCTTTCTACATGTGTGTGACTGCCATACATACAACAGAATACAAATTCTTCCAAAGAAATGCCCTTCCCTGTGATTTGGTAATGAAGAAAGCCCTCCTATTGCCTCGCAATCAGATGGGGCTTCTCTCACATGGAAGGTGAAGCTGACATCCCAACTGAATGTGGCCTATTTATCTGAGACATATCTTCCAGGGAGCTGTGCTTGACTTCTGGGGCTTTATGTGAATTTCACCCCCTCACAACAACCCTGGGACAAAGACCGCCCAGCGAGTTTAACCTGTGAGGGGGAATCTGGAGCTGCGTCTTCCGCCTCCAACCCTCCCAGCTGTCAAAAACCGCTCGTCTATATGTCCATGGCCTGTTTTACCACCTTTCCGGTGGCTGAATGTTAACCTTGCCCCTGTGGGGGGGGGGCTGTGGCGCTCGAGGGCTTGATGCGTGGCGCGCTCTTCCCACCCCCCCCTCTCTTCCCCCGGGGCCCGCGTGCGTCCGTCTCTCTCCCGGGCTCCCTCCCGCCCAGCCCGCGACTCTGACGCGGGTGCCTTTACAACTCCCCCCTCCCCGGGGCTGTTTACTGGAGCACGAGCTGCCGAGCAATGAGCTCAGTTCCCCCTTCGCGTGCGCCGCGGTGGGCGGAGGCGCTCTGGGCTGCGCAGCCAATGGCGGCTCGCTTCCGCCGCCGCCGAGCGCGCGGCCGCAATAAAAAGCTCCGGGAAGCGCACGCTGCAGCTGAGAATAACTCGCAACCTGCAATCGCCAGCGCGCGCCGGAGGCTCTCTCTCTCCCTTCGCCGGTACGGTACCTGCTCCTTTTTGCTTCTCGGGGAGGGCTCGAAGCCGGCGCGCCTTCTGGTGGGGGACAGACAACGCGTGAACCATCCCCGCTAGCAGAGCTTAGGCAGGGCGGGTGGTTGGAGAAGCCGCCGGAAAGACGAGCTCTCTCCCTTTCTTGTGAGTGTCTCTCCGAAATCTGGAAGTGAAGCTCAGGGAGGGAGGCGGAAGGAAGCGCACTGCTGCCCTCGTTTCGGGGAGCAAGAGACTCGACCCGCGCCCCCTAGGCAGAGGCAGCTAGGGAGAAGGCTCGATCCCGGACGGTCCTAGCCCGGGTTCGCAACCCCTTCCCAGCGCGCGGCTGATGTGCACGAAGATGGAGCAGCCTTTCTACCCTGACTCCTTTCTCTCCGGCTACGGGCAGGACTACAAGACGTTGAAGTCGGGCATGGCTCTGAACCTGTCCGCAGAGCCCTTCCGCGGCCTGAAGTCCCAGCTCCCGCACCACCTCCGCGCCCAAGAGGACGGCCCCGCCGGGTACTTCCCGGGCTCACTGTCCCAGCAACAGGCCGACACCGGGAGCTCGTCGCTCAAACTAGCCGCCCCGGAGTTGGAGCGCCTGATCGTCCAGAACAGCAACGGGGTGATCACCACCACCCCGACGCCGCCGGGCCAGTACTACTACCCGCGCGGGGCCACCGAGGAGCAGGAAGGCTTCGCCGACGGCTTCGTCAAGGCGCTGGACGACCTGCACAAGATGAACCACATGCCGCCGCCCAATGTCTCCATCGGAGCGGTGGCGGCGGCGGCAGCAGCGGCGGCGGCGGCGGCCTCGTCGGCCAGCAGCGGCTACGCGGCCTCCCTCCCGCAGGAGCCGCCTCCCGTCTACACCAACCTGACCAGCTACAACCCCTCGGCCACGCTGAGCACCACGTCCAGCTACCCCAGCGCCAACCTCAGCTACATGCCTCAGCCGCACGGCCTGGCCTTGCCGCACCATTCGCGAGGCTTCAAAGAGGAGCCCCAGACGGTGCCGGATATGCAGAGCCCGCCCGTGTCTCCCATCAACATGGAAGATCAGGAGCGCATCAAGGTGGAGCGGAAGCGGCTGCGCAACCGCCTGGCCGCCACCAAGTGCAGGAAGAGGAAGCTGGAGCGCATCGCTCGGCTGGAGGACAAGGTGAAGACCTTGAAGAGCGAGAACGCGGGACTGTCCAACACGGCCAGCGCGCTGCGGGACCAGGTAGCGCAGCTCAAGCAGAAAGTCATGAACCACGTGAACAACGGCTGCCAGCTCCTCTTGACGGCGAAGATGCAGCAGTCCTTCTGATGGACGGCGGGAGTGGGGGACCACCAAGCCGATCCCTGCTGCCGTCTCAAAGACCTTTTTGGGGGGTGGGGTGGGGAGAAGAGAAAGTGGACTTGTAATGCAAAAGTTTACACGGAACCGGACTGACGAGCCCAGTTCCCAACTCTTCTGTTCCTGAAGTCCTGTTTTCCAAGTTGTTATGTCTGTGACTCTTAGTCTGGTGGATCCAGAACTCCGGTCTGTGCTGAGTGTGTGTAAGAGATTTTTTTTTATATCTGTATGTGAGAGTGATTTTGTGCGTGAGTGTATTTAAAACAAAAAACAAAAGCCTTTTTTTCCACCCCTTCTGCTGCGTCGCTGGCTGGTGCAGTGGAACTGGAGGTACTCTGGACAGAGCCAGATACTGGCCTTCTGATCTCTTCCTTGTGCCAGTAGAAAAAGGAGATGATCGCTTAATTTATAAATGAAACAAAAGGGACCAGAACAGAGGATGGCAGGGAAGGGATGAAACCTCAGCACCTCTCTTCCTCCCAGGATGCCACTGTACGGACAAAAGGGGTCACTGGGGGAAAGGGGAGCGGGAGAGGATTGTTTACTACTTGTGCTCTTAATTTCTTTTGAGTCCTCAAATTCAGTTTTTTTTTCTTCAAAAGATTGTATTTGTGTTTTTGACTTTTTATTGAAGCTATTTAAGTAAACATGTTCTAACTACTTTCTGTTGTGTGCCTCTTTTAATCTGCTGTCTCCTCTCCTAGAGGTTATCTTACAAGTTGTTTGGGGGGGGGGTTATATCGGAAAAATCAGACTTTTATTTTGTAGTTGTTTTTTAACAGCCTCTTAGTTTTCTTAGGGGCAGTTTTAACTCGCTTGCTCTTCTTTTCTTGAAGCTAAAGTTTAGAGGGATGGGAGAGAAAAGTTGTTGCCAAGATGTAACCAAACCTAACAGCCCTCCTACCGGTAGCTGGCCCTTCGCCTTCCCTGCGTGTGTCTTTAACTCCTTACTGGGTTATTTCCCTGTAAACCTACGATAATTTAGGCACGTCATCTCTGTTGTCTCGAACCTCGATCCCCCATCCTCTCTCCCTCCCTCCCTCCCTCTTCCCCCTCCGATGTTTTCCCTAACCAATCGGATCTAGGCCTTTTGAATGTGCTGCGATACTGTTGTGCCTTGTTCCCCTCTCCGCTTCACGTCATTTCCCGGGTTTGGGGGGGACTGTTCTCCCTCCCTTTCCGCACCGCGCCCCACTTTCCTTTGATGTCAAACTCGGAGCCTTGATGCGAAAGCACTGGTGCTCAGAAAACCAGCTTGAACCTCTTTCCCTTTCCCTATAGCGAGGGACGGGAAGGGGAGGGCGTGCGCGCAAAAGCCCCGAGGGGCGGCCTCCCACACGCCGAGCTTCATTTCCTTGATCTCACAAGTTCTGACTTCAGCTCCAGTGGGTGGAGCCTCCGGGGTAAAAAGGAGGGGGCTTTTCGCGCTGACGCAGAGGAAGATGGCCATATATGGTCAGTTTCTGCCTAGTGACGCGTTTCTGGTAGGGCTCCATTCCGGGAACCCCCGCCCACGTTTACCAGGCAAAGGGCCTTGGACGGTGTCGATTTCCAGCCAAAGAAGGAAGGGGGTGATGCTTTAGGGCTGGGAATGTCCCAGGGTGTAGCAGATCCGCAAAACCCAGGTCGGACGGGGTTGGCCCGTGAGAGCAACCCACATGGCTTGCTCACATGTCCTGCGGGGGAATGAGAGACACATAACATGTTACAGGACTCTGGGGTTTGGTTTAAAAAATAAAAAAAAGTTAACTTTCCCATAACGGTTATCGCTGCCGGTAACTGAAACTATTGCAGACGGAGCTCTGCCAGCCGCAATTAAACTATTTTTTGGCTTGTTTTCCAACCTCAACACCACTCCATGTTCCCGTTGTCTGGTGGTGAAAGGATAATTTATTATCCTGTATTTCAAAGGTTCCTTTTGTTAAGAGTTTTGTACAAAGGATGGATAAGCTTATGTACAGCAACTGTTGGCTGCTGCTATACAACTTATTTTTCCTTTCCTTTCACAGGACAACAGTCCTGTGAAATGTTTGAAGCAGCTGAGCGATAGTGCCTTGTCCGTGGCCTCCTAGTGAGCCCCATAGCTGAATAGGGCAGTGTTTCCCAACCAGTGTGCCTCCAGATGTTTTGGGACTACAATTCCCATCATCCCTGACCACTGGTATTGCTAGCGAGGGATGATGGGAGTTGTAGTCCCAAAACATCTGGAGGCACACTGGTTGAGAAACACTGGAATAGGGGACCAACTTAGGCTTCCCTTCTCAATGCCAATGCAAGTCACTTCGGCACTGTTGCTGGACTGCAAGCAACTACAGTACCATCATTTGTGGCCACTGGCCACAGGGTCTATAGCTGATGGGAGTTAGTGTCAAACAACATCTGGAAAGCCCCAAGTCCCCCACCCTAATTTGAGAAAAGGGATTTCCCACTGGAAACAAGTGTAAAGGGGGGAGATGAAGAAAGCTGTTGGATGAAAAACAACAATTCTCTATTAACCTTCCCTAACAGAAATTGAATTAGTTCCGCATGCAACAGGAGGGTGCTTAATGACTTGCACCATTACTGAGAGAACATAGATTTGAGGTCATTATGGCGATACTGACAGATATAAAAATCGGTGTGGATGAACATTTGTTCTTTCGGGAGTTTTTAAGAGGGTTTTCCCCCTTTGCATATATGTTAATTTGTGGGGAAATTGAAGGGAGAAAGCTGTGTGAGTTCCAAGCAATAACCTCCCATAGCTAACAAATCATAGTGCTGCTGTCATCTCTATCCCTCTGCTCTGTTGCTTGCATTTAAATACTAAAATAGTAGCCGCTTACAGATTAGGGACTCTAAAAATGTGGAAAATTCTTGCTCACTTGGTTTAGTTGTTCCGAATAATTAAACCATAGTGCTTAAGATTTTTCTAAGCACTATGCGTATGTGTGTACTAGTGTATACTTGTGTGTCTATAAGAATATTACAGTCCCTGCCTGTAGACTCACAATGTCATGATGCAAAAGGAAAAAGGAATGGGAAGGGAAGAGGAACGCAAGCAGCGGAGCAGCTGTTCCTTTGCAGGCCAGTGGATGGGGCCAGGCTGGTCTCCTCGCCATGATGTTCTTCATGGGAGGCAAGGGTGCAGTGGCCCTGGTTCTCTTAGCAGGAGCCATAGTTTGCCTCCCATGAGCTCTACAGTCCCAGGGAGCTGTCGATAAGTTAAATTAGGAGTCTGTTGACATCTTTTGCTGCCCCTGATCTGAGATATAGAAAAAACAATTTTGTTAGCTTGTGTGTTTGTTTTGACTTTTTCTCCTGGAGGCATCAAGCTGATATGGCATACAGGAGTGTGAATAAGGGAGAAAATAGGATGGCCTACCAAGCAAGAGCCAGTAGAACGGCCCAGACCACTGAACATTGCCGCTGTTGCCAGCTGCTCACAATACAGCCGTCACTATGTGGGCTGTGAAACTCCATGCATTCTGTATGTGGGTTCTGGCCTTGCTGGGGTTCCAGTGGATGCCTGACTGGACATAATGAGAGTAAAATTGTAGGCAAGCCAAAACAAGGGAGCTCATGGGAGCAGGATGTGGGATTCAACTTTTTCTCCGAAGAATGCTGGCCCTCAACCGTTCAGCCACAGTTGAAAAGGTCAAGGTGACTCAGAAGAAAGTAAATGGGAGGTGGGACCTTAGAGAGCCCTTATTCCCTGCCCTGGTCAGTAGGAGTTGATTATAAGGAAGAAAGGGAGTGTTTGGGTTAGAATGGGACCATGTGCAAATGGTCACAATTGAACTCAAATGACCAACACAATCTCTGCATCAGCCCTGTGGACTGAGATGCAATATCAGCAATATGGCACAGAAAAAAGGGTTTTGAACAGGGGGGATTTTTTCTGTTATCATCAGGGGTCAGGTGAAGAAAGTAGAACTGCTGGCTAGCATTCTTGATTTTTGCATGTAGTTTCTTCAAAGGCGTTTGAGTGAAAAAGACACTTAAAGCGGGGAAGTCAAGTTCTTTATGCAAACTAGTAAAATGCATTGGCAAAAGAAAAAGTCCAGATGCTGTGGCGTATGGCTGCATGCATTAAGGATTACGATGTGAACAAAGATTTGCCCTGTCCATTTCAGTTGTTGCTTCTCAGATACTTTCATTTAAAATATTAAAAGGTCAGTTTTAGTTTTATACTTCTCATGTTCCTAAAAAAGAAGTGGTGATAAGTTGCCCTGTATCATTGCAGATGGGGGGTCATTGCGGGAATGGGACAGGTGTATTTTAACACAGGTGAATAGTCAGGGACTGGGAGAAAGAGACTTTTTCATTTCATAGTCTAACTTCTGCTTAGTTGGAGATGAATGAGACTGGGATACAGGCAATAAGCTCCCATCCCATATCAGGAAGCCAAGGCAGAGCCCAGTGATGATAGGGACAGGGAGCCAGGAAAACAGCAGGTGGAAGGAGCTCTAAATGGTTCTGTGAGTCAGGGAGCCGAGACGTCTAGCTGGGTGATGGGGAGTAGCATTCAAGCTTCCTGGGTTCTATTTCCAGACATGGGAGGGGAGTGCAGTCCGACTGTGTCTGTGTGTGGCATGTCATGGCATTAAAGGGAAAGTTGGGAACCAGAGAGCTACTACCACACTCATTGTATTCCATACTATCCTCTTTCTACCCGTTGCCTTCTCTTGGGGCTTAGTGAGAATGACACGACTTGTTGCTGTCATCCAGGGGGTGGGGCAAGTTCCTTGCAGAACCAGCCTGGGGTTATCATCAACAACAGCCTGATGTCCCCGGAAGCACGAGAAACGTGACGCGGAATGGAATGTGGCCACAGTGCATGCCAGAGCTGAAGGCCTCCCAGAAGGGCATGTGTAAGAAGCAAGAGGCACCCTGGCCTCATGTCATCCCTCTGGGCAAAAGAGGGGGAGGGGTGGAAGGGTGCTGTGTCACCTTCCAGCTCACATCCAGCTTGTTGAAATGGGATGTGAAGGTAAAGTACCGTAATGTGCTAAGGATATGTTTTAGCAGTCTAGCATCGCAAGATGAAATTATAGCAGAAGGGAAAACAGGTTAGCCAGGACCCGTGTGGCGTAAAGATAATGGGGCAAAATCAGAAAAGGAGGGGCACGGACCAAGCTATAGTTATGGGGTCGGGGAGAAGTGTGGATCGATACTACGGTAGTAGCCAAAGCAACAGAGGGAGGTACAGTGGATTTGTGGCTCAACTCCAAGCAAGAAAGGTGGAGCGTTGCTTGTTTGTGCTTTTAAGGCAGAATTGCTCAATATGTATTTCTGCTTCACCAAGAAGGAAATGGTGATGAGACATTCAGTGCTGACAAAAACAAGGATGGGGAAAGGCCGAACGGTAGGAAAACAGTTCACTTGGGCAATCTGAATTGATGTTGGTGGCATTTACGGAAGGCGCTAGTGGGGCAAACCTCTGAACAGCCAGCTGTCCTAATTGCTGAAAACTGGCATAGTTACAGAAAATTTATTTATTGCAGCATTATTTATCCTGCCCTTTTCCAGGAAGGGCTAAGTCCAGGTAACAACAGTGAAAAATAATAATAATTTTTTTCCAAAACCCAGCTAGTTATAAATACCCATGCCTGCTTGACCCCTGGCTGTCGAACGCCAGTCCAGCTCAAAGAGGAAGGTTTTGACCACTCTTTTGCAAAGCTTCCTGGCACAGACTTCTACCAGACAGGAATTCCACTGTGAATGCCTCTGTGTTCCTTTCTTGTTCATGCCTGATGTAAGAAAGTGCTCTTTCATGGCAAAACTCACGAGAAAGAAGCCTCTGATATATGTAGCATCTAAGCCAGGGGTAGTCAACAAGGTGACCTCCAGAAGTTGGTGGGCTCCAAGTTCCATCAGCCCCAGCCAATAGGGCCAACAGAGATTATGGGACCTGCAGTACAGCAACATCTGATGGATGGCCATCTGCCATGGATGCTTTAGTTGAGATTCCTGCATTGCAGTGGGGTTGGACTAGATGTCCCTTGGGGGTACCTTCCAACTCTGATTCTACGATCTGGAGAACATTATGTTGACTACCCTTGGGCTAAGGCATTAAGGTAGGGGTAGGACGTGGGTGGCGCTGTGGGTTAAACCACAGAGCCTAGGGCTTGCCGATCAGAAGGTTGGCGGTTCGAATCCCCGCGATGGGGTGAGCTCCCGTTGCTTGGTCCCTGCTCCTGCCAACCTAGCAGTTCGAAAGCATGTCAAAGTGCAAGTAGATAAATAGGTACCGCTCTGGCGGGAAGGTAAACGGCATTTCCGTGCACTGCTCTGGTTCGCCAGAAGCAGCTTAGTCATGCTGGCCACATGACCCAGAAGCTGTACGCTGGCTCCCTCGGCCAATAAAGCGAGATGAGTGCCACAACCCCAGAGTCGGTCATGACTGGACCTAATGGTCAGGGGTCCCTTTACCTTTAGGAAGCCTTATGTTTTGGGGGGGCAAATGTGGCCCTCTAGATCTCTCTAACTGGCCCTTAGGATTCTCCCCCAGCCACACTCCACACCTTCATCTCTTTTGCTGGTTGGAATGTCGTTCAACTGTGATAATGTCTCTTGCCTGCTTGGGCTAGAGAGATGCAATTGTAGAGACATGACTGTGGGACTAGACTGTACAAAGAAAAGAGTCGCATATTTTGCTCCACCCAAAAGATTTGTGACCCTTGAGCTGAAAATGTTCCCCCACCTCTGCATTAAGGGCTTTATAGGTCAGCAGCTTCCTTGAATTGCATCCAGACTGCAACTGAAAGCCAGCACAGCTATCACAACATGATAGCCTTACACTTTTTGGAGGAAGATCCACGGATGCATAGAATTTGACTTATTTACTTGGGGGAATATTGGAACAAACAAAACCATTCATTTACAAGATTAGAGAGAAAACTTCACAATCAGCTTGCCTTTGTAAAAGACAACCAGAGCACCAGTTTAGTAGCGAGAACTCAGGTGGTAATAGGGACTTCCAAGGCTTTTCACCAAATCCGCTATTTAACATTATATCCCCCTAAGAAGGCTTTTGGAATAAGGACTGAAGAAAATAATGTAAAATCAGCATTTGCTTGGTTGGAAGCCAGCATTTAATATATTCATTAATTATTTGGATGAGTGAGCGGTCAGTTACGCTTGCCAAATTTGCAGATGATAAAAGAATTGGCAGGAAATACATAGCATTCAAAGGATAAGCTAAAACATTTTAAAATCAAACCACCCAATAATTGACAAATCAGGCAGGCAGATTAAATTCAGCAAGGAGAAATCTCAACTGTTATACATGTGGACAATTATTCACTCTGTGCTCCAAGGATTAGATAAGGTGACCAATGGGTTTAAACCACAAGTACGTGCACAATAAACATTGTGTTTTGTTGGGGGAAGGTATTCAAAAGGGAAAGCTATTCAATAATGAAAGTTAAAAAGTTGCATAGAAAGATTAATTTTCCTCCTCTAAGGGCTTCCAATAAGTATTTTAGACAGAAAACTGTTGGGCATTTTCTTAGGGGTAGGGTAGCCTGCTTAGAGGGTAGCAATTTCACTAAACCATCTATCTGGCCCACTCTGAGTTTCAGAGTCTTTCATGATGTGTAGGTGGGTGTGAGGAGGAAAGAGTTGTGACTTCTCATTCTAGCTTCAGCAGGGGCACATTCATGCTATCTTGTAAAGCCTAAGCAGTGGGATGTGTGAAGCGGAAAACCGTTCCAACCAGGATGTGTACAATGCATAGGTTTTGGACGAGAAAGAGAGCTGTTTTTCGAGCCCCAAGAAAAGTTATGCCACAATAATACAAATGAAGTGATGTATGCAAACCAAAAGCCTCTCCTGGGTGAACCTAGTCTGTGCCAAGACTGTCTGAGAATGTGCAGAGCTGTGTCAGGTTCACCCAGGGGAGCTGTTCAGCCTTGTCCTGCAGTGCAAATATCTGAGCTGTTACGTCTTTCTGTTTAAAACAGCCTCGGTGCTCCTGAGGCGCCCAGTGGCGCTCTCTGCTGGCGCAACCATTAGCCTACTTTGGCCTTCACTATGGCAACTCATCCTTCATAGTGATCTGCCTCTGTCAGATTTATTTATATCCCACCTTTCCTGCAAGTTGCTTAAGGTGGTATACACAAGTCTCCAGCTCTCCATTTAATTCTTACAGCCGCCATGTGAGCTAGGTTAGATTGAGAGGCTGGCTGGCCACTCAGCAAACATCATAAACGTAAGAACCACCTGCTGGATCCAGCCACTGGGCCACCTAATCCAGCATCTTTTTATCACATAGGCCAACCAGATGCCTGAAAGCAGGACCTGAGTGCAATAGTACTCTCCCCATCTGCAAATGCCAGCAACTGCCTCTGACAGTATGACTGAGTTGGGAGTTGAATTCTGGTCTCCTCACTCCTAGGTAGGTCCAACACCATAACCACACAACTGCAGTCATATTCATTCTTCCCCACCCAAGAGTCTGCCAGCCTGTTCTCCTTTGTGGATCAAAAACAGGTAACCATATCCGCACAGAGTAAAACCCACAAGGATAGCAAGACTCTTATTAGGAACCATCAATGCTGACTATGCAAGTATTTTAGGGATGGGCTCTGAAAATCCCTAGCTTAACCCCTGGCATCTTCAGGTAGGGCTGGGAAGGACTCCTACCTGAAATCCCAGAGCAGCAAAGAAGCCACTCAAGTTGGGGGACCCAGTGCAGCCCTCCAGGCTATTCTGTTTGGCCCCTGGCCCTCTTCCCAAGTGTTTTCCCCTGGCTTGAATGTGTCCTTCAACTGATAATTAGCAAGTTTCTTTATGTTTGATGCTTTATTATATTTTATATATTCTGTAAGCCACCCAGGGTGGCTGGGAAAACCCAGTCATATGGACGGGGTATAAATAATAAAATGATTATTAATTGCTCCTGCTTTACTGCAAGAACAATGGAGAGAGGTGTGTGTAGAAACCTCTCACTTTTGTGTGGCTGGAATGTAACCCACTGTACAGAGTGGCATCTAGCCATGCTCACCACTGGTATGCAGGCTCTGGAAGATTACCCATGAGGGATGGGTGAAAAGGGGTCCCCTCCTCCCCTCCCCTTAGAGAGCCATTACTAGTGCACTGGACTAGATAATACTTGGAGTTCCTTCCAACTCTACAATATTATGATTCTTTTAGATAATACTGATCCAGATGGACATCAACATTCTGACCTATTATATCACCAAGAGGTGCCGTCTTGTGTGATAAACTGGAGCACAGATAAGTTGGAAGTATAGGTGAGACTAGATGGAGGGCACCCAACACTTTGGAAAGTACTCAGTAAGGAAGAGATGCAGGGTTAAGAAATATAGCAGCCAGCAGGAGTCCCCCATATTGTGGATCTGATATTCAGATTTCTGTGTTCTACCATCACATTTGAGGGGAGAAAATCCAGAGACCATGTTTGCACGGAGGATGGTAGCTCATCATTTCCCCTGATGCGCACTCCTCCATTTCACACGCTCCTGTCCAGATTATGCTACAGTCATGCTCTAAGTGACATTTTTCCTAACCCAAGAACCCAAAATTAAATCAGGGCTGGGTAACAAAATACATTTTAGCACATCAGATGGTTGTATCGTCATGTATCTGGTGCATCTTTTCTACCCTAATCTCAAAACAGGCACTTAAAACATGAATATCCCCGTGATTTATACACTGGCAAGGGTGAAACAGCTTCAACAGCATGAAGATTAAGTTATTCTTGGTGCCAGTTTCAATATTACAAAGTGGAGAGCACTAGTTCAACAGCAAACAACATACCCACCTAGTTAAGAGTAGCAGGAAGTTTGACAGAAGTCAGAGGTATACTTATAAGGTATAAATTATACCTTGCCGTGCAAAAGAGCCCTGTCTGTGGTATTATGAGATTGCTTTCTGTGCTTAATACTCACCACATGGGAAGACAGAGGCCCCTTTCCATATGAAGTCTAGCAGAAAACATAGAATTGGATAACGGTGGTGGAATATGGTTCAGCACAGTCGGACACCATGCCTTCCAATGTTGTATTCAAGCCTTGGGCAGTCGCATGTTTGGAATCAGAGCGTTCTATGAAGTCACAGCATCCTCTACTGGCAGATGTATGGCAGTTCAGTATTAGAAACAAACGCTGTCCCATGAATTAAGCCTGGAAACTGCCGTCTTCTGAAGTCTAAACTTACCAGTGCCTACACAGGCAGCTATGACTCTGATACAAGAATGACAATTTCCATATAACCCTTAAAGTGCAGGCAGCATCTTATATGAGGGATAAGAAACTTGGGACTCTTCAAATGTTGTTGGACTCCCAATAGAATCATAGAGTTGGAAGAGACCACAAGGGCCATCCAGTCCAACCCCCTGCCAAGCAGGAAACACCATCAAAGCATTCCTGACAGGTGGCTGTCAAGCCTCTGCTTAAAGACCTTCAAAGAAGGAGACTCCACCACACTCCTTGGCAGCAAATTCCACTGTCGAACAGCTCTTACAGTCAGGAAGTTCTTCCTAATGTTTAGGTGGAATCTTCTTTCTTGTAGTTTGAATCCATTGCTCCGTGTCCTCTTCTCAGGAGCAGCAGAAAACAACTTTTCTCCCTCCTCTATATGACATCCTTTTATATATTTGAACATGGCTATCATATCACCCCTTAACCTTCTCTTCTCCAGGCTAAACATACTCAGCTCCCTAAGCCGTTCCTCATAAGGCATAGTTTCCAGGCCTTTGACCATTTTGGTTGCCCTCCTCTGGACACGTTCCAGCTTGTCAGTATCCTTCCAATACTATTACCCCAGCTAGAATTACTGGTAGTCAGGCTTGATGTGGGGAGGGGGGTTGCAACATTTGGAGAATAGATGGAAAATTATGAACAGGCAGTCTGGAGCAACCATCTGGTTTAGTTAACCCAACAACCATCACTATTCCAAAGCAGCGTGTAAACATTTTCGACAAACACCTTTGCAACATCTCGTTGCAAAATTGTTTGGCGATAAAACTGCCCATTATGGGCATTAAGAGAAATTAAGATCTCAGAGTGATTGAGAACTAGCAGTGTCCATTGCACCCAACAGCCAGGTCTGTTTTAATTCCTCTACCTATTCACCTAAATGACATCCATTGCGAGGAAGGCTGCCAGGGTAACAGTGCGATGGCACAGGAAACGTTTGTGGCCTTTGGAGGTGGCTTGGAATGAGAAAGAGGCAGACCATTTTGGCTAGCTGGTGGGAAGCTGCTGGAGATGCCTTGGGCTCCAGTGCTGCACTGCTGTGGGGAACAAGCCCCACTTGAGATGACCATGCTGTAAGATCGGGACACCCTCCATCTAAATTGAGGTGTAAATATGTGAATGAATCGTATTTCTTGAGATTAGTGTCATTCATGCAATCTGCATAACCAGCTTCACCATTGTAACCCTGGAATTCTCTAGGTGCTTTAGGACTAACTCTTCAGAAGAACAAAATTAGCAGTGTGAAGGGGGGGAGCTTTGTTTAGGCTTCGGTATCACTACAATATAGGAAGATAATGATCCTGATTATACTTGCTACTCAGTCCTTTTTCTTCTGCAGCAAGCTTTTATCCATTCAACCTGTCATCAGAGTAATTCCATAATCTTGAATCTGGGTAATGATTCAGGAACCAAGTGTTGATCCAGGCAGCTACTTGAAGCTACTTTGTTATGCCAGAGCTGTTATGTTCAGCTTCTTAGGAAGGCCACTGCATTCCTTGCAAAAGGTCTCAGCTAATACCTAGGAGATTCTGTTTCTAGATATCTAAAGCCTACATAATTCCAGCTCACGCAGGCCTTTGATACTCCCTGCTTTTCATTCTAGCTATGGAAAGCCTACAGCAAGCTAATGCTTCTCGCTTTGAATGTCATCCTCAGAACCTTAAGATAATTACTTTGTTCCTCTGTTCATAGGCAAGGCTGATTTCTGCTACAAAAAAAAAAAAAAATAACCTATCCAGGATTATTCAAAGAGTCCTACAACCAAAGGAACAGATTTTTATGGGGCTGCAGAGGGAAGGAGAGGCAGGGACACTCCATTGCACAAAAGTAAACTCTTGTTGTATTTACAGGGCTGTTAGGATCCAGTTGACTGAACTTGTTAATTTCCTCGAAAGCAATAAAGTCCACTTCAGCAAGGATGCTGAGCACCCACCCCTTCCTACTTCAGATGGCAGCAGCCATTGTTACAAGCCACCCATGCAACAGCTGTATCCCAGCCAAGGAAATAAGTTTGAAAAGTGCTTGATCTCAGGCTCTTATGTACTCCCTGACAGCATGGACATACTAGAACTGCATGCTTGATTTCCTATTTTCTTGGACAAGCCATTTATAACACCATGTCTACCATGTCTACATCTCTTAACTTCAAGGTGTCTGTGGAACATTACCTCTACAGGGACTTGGGGCTCCTTATTTTGCACATAAAACCAAATGGTGGGCATAGTAATCAAACCCCAATGCAAACCCATTTAGTAAAAGTATATCCTTCCAAAGGAAGGAAAGAACTCTCCTCTTTGCAACTGAGGTGCAAGTCCAGGCTCACATTCTCCACTTTTGAGCCTCCTTGTCATTTCCTCGTTCCGAATTACCTTCAGCAGCACCAGACATCACCACCAAGCTTATTTTAATCTCCACTTTTATTGAAGCATGAACATAAAGATGCCCTACTCAAAAAATTACATTCAAGCTACTTCTATGAACTTACTACTCATGGGAGAGACTTTTGTAGCCCAGCTCTCCCCAAAGAGTTTCTTCTAGAGATCTCAACGGGAAAGATTCAGTATGAATAATCCCTTCACATTAGACCAGATTTGTTCAGCAAGACACCTCTACTGCTGCTTGGCGAAGAAGGCCTTGCTGTCCTTCACTGTGGGCTTGATGGTGTCACCGCCAGGTTGCCAGCCGGCTGGGCACACTGTAGCGAAATGTACAGAAGTGGGGGGTTAGAATATGTCAAACAGCACTCAAAGCACATAGGTCCACATGGAGCAAGCTCAGGGCAACAAGGTACCCCCAGAAGCAGTAGAAGGAAGCTTTGGAGACATCGCATATTAAAAAGTCAGAACTTACTCCATCAACAAGCACAATCTAGATTGGAGCAGTGCCTTTTCCCCCCTGGGGATACTCAAGGGTATGCAGTACCAGCACATTTTCTTCCAAATGTTAAAAGTGTGGCACTTACTGTAACAACATAGTGAATACCCACACCTTTTTTCTTTAAAAAAGAAAAAGCACTGGAGAGGGGCAAAATGCCACAGCCTCTCCCATCCCAGTATGCTCCTTTTGGGGTTTCATGGTCTATAACAGGAGACTGGTGTGTTTGCATATGTTCAGGAGGACAGCTGTCACTGGCTAATAGCCACAATGGCTATGCTGGAGGCAGTATATCTCCACGTACCACTTTCTGGGACTCACAAGTGAAGAGAGTGCTTGCAGGCTTCCCATGGGCATCTGGTTGGCCACTGTGGGAACAGGATGCTGGACTAGATAGGCGAATGGACTGAAGATGGTGGGCAAGACAGGATATGGCATGAACTGCACTATGGAAGGCTCCAAGAAATGTTGCTAGCAGTACATCATGCCAACATACCATTTGCTACAAAGGTGTTTTGGAAACTGTTATGCACTGTCCATGGGCAGAGATAGGCCCTTACTTGCCCCATGAAGAGGTAACAGCACAATTGCTAAAGCAATAATGAAATCACCCTTCTGTGTTAGCTGTATTATCCCAATCCCCACCCCTTACCTTCACCATGCTGGTCTGTGAACTGGAAAGCCTGTACCAGGCGAAGTGTCTCATCCACAGAACGCCCCACAGGTAGGTCATTCACTGTGATCTGACGCAGAATGCCTTTGTCATCAATTATGAACAGGCCTCTGGATAGTTGTGGGGAGGGGGGAGAAAGAAGGGCAATTAAGAGCGCGCACACACACACACACACGTATGAGAGGATTCAAGCTTGTATGGTGTGTACACAGCCTAAGATGCATTTATTTTTAAAAATATTTTTTATTGGTTTTTCTGTATATACATCCTCTAACAATATTTCTCTTACAGTTTTCCATATTTTCCTACCCTCCTCCCCTGGACTTCCCTCATACTCCCACATTTTGTTTTATTTCCATATTGTTCACCCTGCGTATTGTTTCCCCAAAATTTTCCCAATACATATAATCTTATTTTATACACACACACTTGTGATTGTTTACTCAAATCCTGCCAAGGAGTCCAGTTCTTTATGTTGTCTCTTCATATAAAATTTACAGATTGTATCTTATTGAAAGAGAATTACATGAAAATGATGTATAGATGGTATATTACACCAAAAAAAGTGACTAAAACTTATAAAAAGGGATCAAAAACTTGTTGGAAATGTAAAGAAAAAGACGGCACATTTTATCATATGTGGTGGGAATGCAAAAAGGTTAGAAATTATTGGGAAATGATATATAATGAATTGAAAAAAATGTTTAAAAAGACTTCTGTTAAAAAACCAGAAGCATTCCTCCTAGGAATTTTAGATCAAGATATAAAAAAGGAAAATTTGAAATTATGTATGCAACAACAGCGGCAAGAATTATATTAGCACAAGCTTGGAAGACAGAAGACATACCAATGAAAGAACAATGGCAAGGGAAACTTATAGAATATGCAGAACTGGCAAAACTAAAAGATAAACTACATGAAAAGGGCAACAAAGACTTTAAAAGAGAATGGGAACCATTTACAATATATATGAAGCCTAAGATGCATTTAAAGCACATGCCTTCCTCCAAAGAATCCTGGGAACTATAGTTTAATGGTACAAGGAACTGTAGTTCAGTGAGGGGCAAGCTACAGTTGCCAGGGTTCTTTGGAGAAGGCGCTTTAAAAGGTATGGTGTGTATGCAGCCTTAGTAGAGACAGGACAAGAGCAGACAAGGGGAATTCTACCCAGTATTGGAACCTTCTAGAATCTACGTGGCGCTTTTACTGCCTTCATCAGCAGTACCAGGGTCAAAGTTAAGAGTGGGGGAATTCTGAATCTATGCCTAAGCAGAAATCTTACTGAGAGATCAATTAAAAGAGGTTGGGGCAAAAGCAGAGACAGACTCAATTAAGTTCCAGCCACAGCTACTAATTCTCCGAAGTCCAAGTCCATACATCCAAGGACCAGGGTTCTAGGACCTAGTGTTGATAGCTTTTTATATTCCAGCCAGGTTATTACCATTTGGATTACATGGACTTGATGGGTAGGACCAAGCTGATGAACAAAGGATTGAAAAGTCCAGCAGCATCAGGGATGACTAACCTCTTCAACAGATTTAAGAGCAGGTGGGACTAAATTGTTGTTCTCCAAATGCTGCTGAATTTTGCAGCTTCCATCATTCCAGGCCATTGGCCACGCTGATGGCAGCTCTCGTTCAGTAACACCTGGAGACTCGCAGGTTAGCTACCCCTGTGTTGCAGCACTGGAGAGAGGAGCTAAGTGGTACTTGAGTCAGCCATGTTGAGGCTTTGCTAGTGAACACAAGAGGACTGGCGTTTGCCAAGATGCCACCAGCCACAGGCCCTTTGAACTATTATCTAGAATTAAGGTTAGACCTCAAGATCTCCATACCTGTATGCAATGCCATCCTCCTCCTTGAGCACGCCATAGTCCCTGCAAATATTGTGGTTGATGTCTGCCACAAGTGGAATATTTGCAGATCCCAAGCCCCCTTCCTTTCTTGCTGTATTGATCCTGCAGGGAAATGGCCGTTAACATCTGCAATATCATTTAGAGCAGAGGTAGAGGACCTGTGAACCGATGCCCACCTCAACCCTAATCATTGGCTATGTTGGGCAACGGCTGATGGGAGTTGGGAGTCCAATGACTGGAGGGCCTCATATCTCCCACCCTTCCATCTTGAACATCTGCAAACTACTACTCTAGCCATTTACTATTTAGAAATGGTTGAACCAAGTATTTCACATGGAATAGTTTGCCCCTAGCTTTTTGTTCCAAACTTGACATGGGGCTCCCAGACCAAAGCTGGGTCTAAAAACTGGGCAAGCCTCTTCTTCCTCACCAGAAACCTAATTCTGAAGGCAAACTGAAGATATTCTCCAATTAGATGTAGTCGGATTCTCTGACCCACAGAAGAGTGAAATGTTCTTTACACCCATTTAGGAGCTCAAATCAACTCTGAACACAACTGCAGTTAGTCTACTGAGGTGGCTGATAAAACTAACAGCAGCCAGGTTTGGCTAGATAAGGCTGGTGGGGAACCTCCACACCCTTCTGTCAGTTAACTTCTACTTGGCTCCCTCCCAGTGTCAGATCCCTAGAACATTCTTAATGATGTGTCAATTCTAACCCTCTTCCCAAGCAACACACAAAATAGGGATGTGCTGTTATTCCTGTCACTCAGTTTCCTACAGCTAAGCCGGCCTTAAGAAACAACACCACAACCATAAGCCTTCACAGTACTTGCTTTCTAGCATGGACGGAGACCTTGTGCTAGATCTTGAACACCAGGAGACTCACCAGGCCAAATGGGTGAACTGAGAGTCAACAGAGGCAGCAATAACCTCACAGTTGATCTTGCGGAACTCCTCAACTCGATCACTGAAAGCTATGATCTCTGTGGGACAGACGAAGGTGAAATCCAGGGGGTAGAAGAAAAGAACCACATATTTGCCTGTGTAGAGAGGGGGAAAGCCCATCAGCAGCAGAATACTTTGAGTCAGAAACCTTGCCTGGCTACTATCTGAAGTTTAGGGAAGGAGACAACACCTGAAGGCATCAGCACAATTTACTCAAAACAAATGCCATGCCTTGACCACAATAACATTCATCCTTCCTTTGGGATATGGCAAACCCATGGTCCATTATCTGCACCTGCTAACAAAAGATAGTATTTGCACTACACACCATGATCCCCACAGCAATCTGATTCAGTGCCTGGGGATTACCTCTTGATAAACAGACGGAGAATGCAAGATCCTCTTTCTTGGCGCTTATGTGCTCCACTGCCGCATAGCAGGAAAATAGTTCTTAAGTGATCCATACCCAGCCTCTCTTATTAAGGTGGGTCTGGGAAACTTTAATTAGGGTATTTATGTCCTGCATATTCATGAGCTCAAGGCACCTTACGACATTAAGACTCACTGAAAATATTGTTTGAAACAACTGAAAGTGGTACTATCTCTTACCTTTGTAGTCCGACAACTTTATTTCCTTAATGGCTCCATCCACCACTGCTGTGGCATGGAAGTCTGGAACTGGCTTACCAATATGAGCTTTTCCGGAAGCCATTTCTTTCTGAAATATCAAACAGTGTAAAGGCTTAGGCAGGCAACCAAATGGAGCCCCTTTGAACCAAGAGGTCTGCTACGGAGTACATATCCCAGGACAGGCATTTTCTTGCCTTCTGAAGGGTTTTAAACAAGGCAGCTCTGTTTTGGCTTACAACACTTCCCCAACGTCAAGCCCAACTTTTGTAGTGCCCAAACAATTAAGATGCACTTCAGAGGAAACAATAAGCCTCTTCCAATTCTGCATAGTGCTGTACAGAACCCCAGTCACATGAGTTGTAAAGGATTACAACTGTGGAGAGTGACTCAAGGCAATCCCTGAGGAATGCAAGATCAGGGAGTCTTGCACCCTCATTCCTTTGACGAAGACTGCAGGCGGTTTGATTCAGTGGCCTCTTGGTTCAGCAGGATATTTTATTAGCCTCATTCCATTTTAGTTAGGCATGAGCAAGTGCTCCCAGACAACTTTCTGGCTAATTGAAATTTTACCACCTTCAATGCATTTCAGTTACCATGTGCACTATCGCCTTGGAGCTCGACAAGCAGTTTCACTAATCCATTACATAAAAACATGAGGTGGAAGTACGCTGTGTACAGTACTTTTGAACACTGCTTCTTATTGCTTGGCTCTAGCAGTTGTAGGACAATATATATCTCTTTTTAGGTGATTTGGTGTAGACCAGGCATCCCCAAACTTCGGCCCTCCAGATGTTTTGGACTACAATTCCCATCATCCCTGACCACTGGTCCTGTTAGCTAGGGATCATGGGAGTTGTAGGCCAAAACATCTGGAGGGCCGCAGTTTGGAGATGCCTGGTGTAGACTGAGGTCTGATGTGCCTCTTCCTCTCCAACCAGGGGCGGCGCATCCAATTGTGCTGCTTGAGGCTAAGTGGGAAGTGCTTCCCTACCCTGCCGCTGCTGCCAAAGCATCCCTAGACTGCATGGTGGCAGCATGAAGCAGCAGCAGGTTCTGGCAAAAATCCTGCTGGAAATCAGCTCTGATTCTCTACCAGTGGGGCACCCACCGAGGCACCCCCCTCAGGGGCTTCCACCACCCAAGATGGCTGCTTCACCTTGCCTCCTGTGTGGGGCCAGCCCTGTCTCCACCCACAGCCCATAAGAGGCTCTCTTTATAAAGAATTTGCCCCATTACACCCCTTCATGTTAAACCTTGCCAATTTGGGTTTGGCCCCTTTTTGCGTAAGCGAAGCCTCAATATTTCATAACTACTTCAAAGCTCCGGCTGCTTTTTGGCATAAAAAAAAACAACCCTGGGATTTAGATGTAGCATGTATAGAATCAAACCTGAGTTCCTTTCAAGAAGCTGCATGTATGAACACGAAGTTTAATGCTAGGTTATGAAAGGCCAAATCTGAAAGCAAATGCAACAGATACTTGACAACATAACCAGAAGATTAAGTCTCTGCCATTCATAACTACAATGGTGACAGATAAGGATAGGCACTAATCTATTAATTAAGTAGTACTTAATTAAGTAGTTTTCTCTGGCTCAGGTAGAAGCAAGCTGCCACCGCTGTGGAAAACTATCTAAAACCAGCTCTAGCAGAGAAAGAAAGGGCAAAGGCTTCAGGAGCAGATAAACAGCTCATTCTCCTAGCACTGTAATTTGGGTCAACTCAATATATTCTTGGTGCTGTCTCTGCCACCAATAGAAGCTGAAGCTGAACATACTTATATCCCACTGGCAAGCCAAGACTGGCTCCCAAAGTAGTTTACAATTCAAATTCATCAGAAGACAAGTGCCCTTTTATTATGCGGAATGCATGGCAGAGAGGAGATGGGATGTTTGCATCTTACTATCCCAGCTTCATGTTGTTCCTGCCAGAGCCTGCTTGGCTACTGACTCCATCTGCACAATTTAGTAAGCCAACTGCTGAATCTTCAAAAAGGCCACAATTGGTATTCTGACTTCAGAAAGATAAACTTCACCCAGCACAACTAATACTCAGGGGGTGATGGGAGACACTGGAGAGTCACAAGTTCCCTAGCCCTGGGTTTATCCATGGTGTCTGAACAGAGCCATTAAAGGTAGATAGCCGTGTTGGTCTGTCATAGTCAAAACAAAATAATAATAATAAAAATTCCTTCCAGTAGCACCTTAGAGACCAACTAAGTTTGTTCTTGGTATGAGCTTTCGTGTGCATGCACACTTCTTCAGATACCATTAAAGTAATGTTCATTCACTGAAAGGCTCTTCAGATAGCCTACTGAGGCATCTGCCAGGCAGGGGCGGAGCTTCATGTTGCGGGGGGGGGGGGGGCTGGGGCTGGCGGATAGCAGGCGGGGGCAGGGGTGGCAGGCAAACTTCAGTCTGAACTATTCCTTACAGAAAGGCCTCTGGTCTTTTTGGGAATGTTTTTTGTTGTTCTAAACAATCTTTTCAACTTATTATAAATCATTTCCCAATATTCTTTAACTTTTTTACATGTCCACCACACATGGAAAAAAGTTACACTACCCAGGCAAGTTTGAGCCCTAGAAATGTGACCTCTGCTAAAGTCTTGTCTTACTCTAACTCCAGAGGTCCAGCATGTGGCGGTGGCGGCAAGACAAAACAATAATTATTGCAGAAGTTAAAAGGCTTTATCAGAGTTTCCTGGGCCAAGCAGGAGATGTTACAGTATGGGTACCCAGCCTTGAATTTGGTGATTAGTGTCTTTGGCTTAAAATGAGTGGTGGTATATACAAGGACAATGCCAAGCCATTGTTTGCTTAATAAGGATCTGTTGCTACTGGTGCAGGCAGTTGGGATAGTTTTCTACGCCAGGCTGACTCCCAAAGTAACTTGGGATGATGGAATGTCTGAAAGACATGTGACAGGAGAAGATTACAGTTCAAGCAAAAACTGAAGAAAGCGGCTATAAGTTATGTGGGACTTATATTACCATATATGTGATTCTTTAATTCTTAAACAAAAAACTGAAAGTTGGGGGAGGTATTTTTCCAACCCAAGCTGAATACAGGTGCCTATTGGGGTGATAAAATGTCCCAGCATAAAGCCATATGCAGCATGTCAAAAGCGCACTTTGATTTGCTTCTCTGGGTCAGTCTTTGCTTGAAAAACTGTGTGTGACTTCTTTACCTCATATATTAACATTAGCTAGGACAATAGAACCCCCACAATGGCAAAAATGGTGGCATGCATTACACTTTAGGTAAGGCATGCTCAAACAATCTATTATTTCATAATCATGTTTAAAACCTTTTTATATACCCAAACCTTTACAAAACCATTTTTAAAACTGCCTGTTGCTCATCTTTCAGTGTTTTAACTGCATTTTTCATATATATTTGATAATGTGGACAGCTTATCGTTTTTAGGAACCAAATAAAATGCCCAATACATTTTAGGAGGGACTTTATTAACCTGGGCATTTTTTGGTTTACAGAATGAAAGCTTAAAATGGTAACTGACTAAAATTTAGAGGCATTGTTATCTCGGCACAAGTGAGAACATCTTAGAAGCACTACGCTGTAGGTTTACTTCTGTGCAAGTTCTGCAAACAATACATCTTCCCGCTGCTATATACACTACTTGAAACAAAAGATCTTACTCCATTGGTCTAGTTCCCCCCTCTAGTAAGAATTAGAGCTTAAATTTATTGCACTGTCGTCACCTCTATCCATACTAAAGGACTGTTTAAAAAGCAGCTTCCATGACCCAATTTTTAAAGCAAGAGCACTTAGTCACTGGCTCGATTTCACGAATTTTCACTCGAGTAGACCCCGAGCAAGGCTAGGAGCGCTATGCAAGCTGAGAAGAGACTGGAAAGCTTCACCGCTTTCCAGGGTTGGGGGCGGGGGAAGGAGGAGGAGGAGAGTTAGAAGAAGCCAAGATCGACCCCTGGAGTTGAATTCTAGTGACAATGCAAGGCGGCCCGCACTGCTTCCAGCCCCCTCCCTGTACCGCTCAGAACACAAAGGAGATCCCTATGACTCGATTGCCGAGGACACAATGGGCAGCATTCACACCGCCTCCTCTCCGCTTTGGGGGAAAGAGGACTAAAGGAGAACCGATGAGCAGCGCAGCTTCCAGCCCACTTTATTCCAATGCAGGTGCCCCACTCCCCAATATTAAGCCTTTGGAAGGCACGAGGAGATGCACGGATTGCAAGCCTCGAAACCGCCCAGAAGCCCTTCGCCTCCACAAATAGACCCCAGAAAATGACGACCCTTCGAACCTGCTAGGCTGGAGGGGAGAGAAAGCGCTGCAGGCCCCCACCCCATAGCAGGCCTCACCAGGCTCGAATTGCAAACCCCGAGCAACGCGCCCGCATTAGCCTCCATGCACAAGCGCTGCAAAAGCTCCAGAAATGCCCGCGGGACGCCCACCCCTCGCTCCCTCCGTACCTCCTGGTCCGCGCGCTGCCGTCCCAAAGCTAAGCCGAGCACTTCTCGAAGCGCGGAGGAGGCGTGACACCAGCAGAACAAGCCGCAGCGGCTGCCGGGTTTTATGTGCAGCGTGCTGGGAGGGGGCGGGGCAAAGGTGCAGGAGGGGGCGGTGTAATCCGGATCCGACTCACAATGGTAACATGTGCGCGTGCGGGTCCCCCACCCATCCCCCGGCTACCCCCTACCCCCTTTTTCTCCCTTTGGACTCAGAAGGAGGGAATTGAATTGGGAACCAAAGACATTTCGCTCCAAAAGGCGATTCTGATTGTAATGCGGCGAACAGCTCCACCAAAGGACGCTTGCTGGCTTTCTTTCTCTGCTCCTGTCTTTTTAAACAACTGCACGGCAGGCAAACGTTCAACAGGTCAATCTTTTTATCACCCCTTGCTGGATGTTTGTCCGTCACGTCCCGACTCCTGCCAGAGACAAAAGATGGCAAGCCCACTCGCGGTCTTCATTCACAGTTGCTGCGTACACACACTCTGCTCGTGGAAAACACGCCCCCGTTTATCAGCTGCAAGACACAGGTAGACATCCAGCTGGTGAATCGCCTGCTCGATGCCTGACTTTTGCACACATGTTAAATGCGCAGGAGCTTTGCCAGGGGAAAAAAGGGCAGCGTTATATGCAATCCACCAGAAGTCCACCCATAGCTTTACGCTGTTAGTGTGTACAGTATATATGCTCATAGAGCGGACATAGATGAGCGGCCGAACAAATGCTTTTTAGTATGAAGAAGATCCCAAGTTCTATAAGGATCTCAGGGAACACTGTAGCATCATCTGGGTGCTAGCTAGCCAGAGCGTGGTAATACCTGGCTCTGTTTAGCAGTCCCATACATTCATCAGACGTGATCCAACAGGGACAGATGAAGCCCTTTCGAAACACAGGACAGAAACCAGGAGTCTTGACTATTCCTCCCTGCTCCTTTTACTGTCCTGATTTACAACCAGATGGGATCCCCCACGATGCTGTTAGAGAAGTTGGTGCGCAAGTCTGGTCTGTTTTGCGAACTACAATACCCAGCAAGCCGCGCACTCTCTGGGCTTCCCTTCCCTTTCGTTTCCTGTGCCGAGTTTTTATGGTGCTTGCCGGGGACGCGCGAAAATGGACTTGAGCTCTTACGAGCGGGACAACTCCGTGAATTGTTTGCTGGACTCCGCGGTGCCGGCCTCTTGCCGGAGCGAACCCTGCAGCCTGGGCATCGATGAAGCAGGCCGGGGTCCGGTGCTGGGTACGTGCCTGAGGGTGATCCCGGCGGGAGCGAGGAATCCTTGGGGTGCTTTTTGCTCCAGCTCGGAATCGAGTTCTAAAAGCAGTGCTTTTTTTCTTTAAAAATGTTTAAGGGTACTCTCATTTTCTTACTCATACTGAAATACTGTCCCTCAATGAGGTCCAACTTAGATTCACAAAATGTTTAGGGGTATGCGTACCCCTGCGTACCCCCAGAAAAAAGCACTGCCTAAAAGCATCAGAAGGGGAGGGCTGAATCCTTAATATTCGCGTGCCTTGGGGTGATGGGTGGACTTGCCAGGTGGCCTAGAGTCTAGAGGATTCCTATTGCTATCTGGCAAGCTCAATACTCGTCGCTAAAACCTACCTTAATAACGCTAGGAGGGGTGATTATGAGGATAAATTGTGAGGATATAGAGCATTTTTGTAGTACCATAGTTGTATTTCATTTGTATGCCACCTTTCCTCCAAGGAGCTCAAAGTGGTGTACATGATCCTCTTCCCAGTTTATCCTCACAACAACCCTGTGAGGTAGGATAGGCTGAGAGATAGTGACTGAGTGGGCATTTCAACCTTGGTCTTCCAGGTCCTAGTCGGACGCTACACCACAATGACTCTCTTGTAGAATTGACGATTAATCCAGTCCTGATTTGCAAATAACCTTGTTCCAGTTCTGTGCCAATAGGTTTGTTCAGTCCCACAACAGCTTTTTACTCCCCCACCCCACCCCACCCCTGCTGCCGAGCAGAACTTCCCCACCCTTCAAATAGAATACTGTCCTGTGGTGGTGGCTGGAGGGGAGTCTTTTGTGGAGGATTCCTTATTGCAGGACCAATTTTGTCCTGGGGCTGTAATTATAACTATACTTAATGTTGCTAGTTCGGAGCATTTCTCACATAACAATGTTGTTATAAAAACACCTGCAGTATTGTATCTGTAGATGGAGCTCTGAGTCTTGAAAGAGTAGCTTGCATTGGCTTCTGCTTTCTTCCCAGGTCCCATGGTTTATGGAATCTGTTACTGTCCTGTGGATCGGGAGGGAGACCTAGAGGCCCTGAAGGTAGCAGGTAAACAAAAATAATGAAAAGCGTGCCTGACTGGAACTGTGATGTAATGCTGGTGTGGCAGGAAATGGGATCTGGGCTAAAAGGGGCAATGCAGTGCCTCTTGGAGCGTTTTCCCTAACAGCTGTCAAAGTTTGTATTCATCCTAGGTCACGTCTTTTTTGAGTTTGTGTCCTCCCCTCCCTGCTTGCTTTCCCTTCACAGATTCCAAGACTCTGACAGAGGCCCAGCGGGAACAGCTCTTTGAGAAACTGGGTGCAGCAAAGGATTTTGTTGGGTGGGTCCTGCACATCCTCTCACCCAATTTCATCTCCACCAGCATGCAGAGACGGTAAGCAGATTGGGGACAATATTAGATGAAGAAGCCGCTGCTGCAGCAACAGGGTTGGGGAACCTCTCTTCCCCCCCAATGTTGCTGGGCTCCAGCTTCCATCAGCCCCAGCAAGAGTGGTCAGCGGTGGTGGGATTTGTAGTTTAGCCACGCCTGGAAGGCCGCAGGTTCTCCACCCCTGCACTAGAACCACAGCTTTGAATGGGTGGCGGTTTTTCTCCCAAGATCGCTTCTCTGCCTGGAATCGCTTTGTTTTGTTTATTTGTGTGCTTGTTATAAAGATTAATACCTTGCCTTTCTAATGCATACGTGTTTCCAAAGGTGGCTAACTATCATTAAAGCCACAATAGCCAAACACAACTGCAGCGATAAAATCATAACAGAGACTGACATAGCAGAAAAATCACAGTTTTAAATAAAATCACTTCGACCTGGCAAATGAAAAAGTGCTGCTGACACTGGATGTGTTGTGTAGTGGCTGCAGGCTAAAGAGGACAGAGCAAGGGGAAGGGGGGGCCTCTCACCTTGGAGTTTATCAGAAAAGTTGGACAGACCTCTTTCAGAGAAGGGAGGCTGTGTCTCTCCCCCTGAGCTGCTTTCGTCCTTCATGCCAGCTCATCCTTGAGAACCATGCTTACTGCTGTGACATTATTTGCTGTGTTAACTGGCTGTGGCACAAAACAGCCCACTGCACTCTTCACACTATGTGAGATTTGAGCTCCTATTTGCTGTGTGGACAGGGCAGCTGTTCTATTGGTAATGTACTGGGGGAGACATCTTTCTGTTCTGGCTGGTTGTGACATAAGCTGGTCCAGGGTGCGGTCTCCACAACACCTTTTCCAACCAGCCCTTTCCTGACATTTGGGCCTCAGAGCCAAGGTTTTGTTTGTGAGTGAACAACATAGCTTCCTTTCCCTTGCAGAGCTAAGTACAACCTGAACGCGCTTTCGCATGATACGGCCATTGGGTTAATCCAGAGGGCGTTGGACTCTGGAGTGCAGGTTGCAAAGGTGAGCCAGCTCAGCATCCCACACCTGTAGGAAGTGGCAAGAAATCCCACCACTTCAGTGCTTTGTGGTTCCTCCCTCCTTCAGGTCTTTGTGGATACTGTGGGACCAGCAGAGAAGTACCAGGAAAAACTCAAGCAGCACTTCCCAGACCTGGAGGTTACAGTGAAACCAAAAGCAGACTCCCTCTTCCCTGTTGTCAGTGCAGCCAGCATCTGTGCCAAGGTGAATGCGAGACATAGGATCTCTTTGTTTCCTGGCTCACTATGCTCTCTGGTATCTGGGGAGATGTACGATTAAACTGTGAAGCTCTAACCGCTTCCACCGTGAAACAGCTAAATAAGCTTCCATGTACTGGAGCAGAATACTGGATGCTGGGGCCAAACAATAGGGGGGTGACTATTGCCATCATTCATTAGGACAGGGGCTGGCTGCTATTAGAGACCACTAGGCTAGATGGATCAGGACATAGATGGGAATGATGCAGGAAGGCAATTCCGATGTTGGTTATCTCTCATTTTCCGTAGGTGGCGAGGGACCGGGTGGTAAAGAACTGGAGGTTCTTGGAGGATCTGGAAGAGGCAGACTTGGATTATGGCTCTGGCTATCCTAATGGTAATCCCAGTATTTCTCCTCAGCTTGGGCACAGAACCAGCCACATGAATTTGCCACCACAAGATGTGGTGGCCTCTAGCTTAGGTGGATTTAAAAGAAGATGAACGCATGGATGAGAGGGTAGTCAAAACCAGAGCTACCTGCAACAAAATGTCAAGAGTGCCAGCCTGCCAGGCCCTTTGGCAGGATACTCCCATTCGCCCTTTTTCCTCCCTGGTTTTCTGTCCCCCTCCTCCCACAACAGTCAGCATTTTGTGTCCATTGATCATTTTCAGTTCTCACGAAACTGTTTCTAGTTCCCCTCACCCCCAGTTAGGTTTCTTCCCCCCCCAAAAAAAATTGCTTGTACTTGAGGGTGCCCCCAAGCCGTCTTCTTCCATTCTTTCTTGCACATGGATGGTGCTGTTTTTATGAATAAGGTGTCTCACCTTGATAACGTCTTAACTATTAGCATATAGGATGGAAATAGGCAAACTCCAGGTTGTAAGGCAATATGTCAGCTGCTGAGGATAACACTGGAAGAGGGCTGTTGCCTTAATGTGGGAAACAGAAGGGTAGGCAAGATGGACCTTTGGCTCTTGCGTTTCTGTGGAGGCACACAAAGAGTGCAGTGCTTCATTCAAATGAATAAGCCAAGTCATTACTTTGGCAGTGACTAAGATCCACATTTATTATTTGAGAATGTTCTTCCCCAGTCTCATCTTTGAATTACACATTTAGTTTACTTGGCAACAATGTGGGCTTTTCCTGGCCCTCACTAGATGCCTTTAGCTGTCCTAGATCCTCTATAGTATAGTATAGAGTCTATACCTCCCATCTCCCCTCTTTTGGATGAGTAGGACCTTCTTGGCTCTTGTGCTTGGGTTGACCTCTAGGACAGAATGCCATGTCCTTGCATTAAGTTGAAATTAAAAGGGGGTGTCTGTGTGTATATGTGTAAAATGACCTCCAAGATATTACGCACCGAGAAAGCAGCAGAGTGGGTGGAGACGGTACTTAGGAAGTTTGCAAACCCCTATTGTGTCATGTTTCCCATCCACTGTTCTCCAGGCTATGGAGGGATAACACTGAGCACTAATATGCCAGGATACTTGGCCCTCCATCCTCTAATCTCTCTACCCCTTCCCCGTTCCAGATCCCAAGACTAAAGAGTGGCTCACCCAAAATCTGGACCCTGTCTTTGGCTACCCACAGTTTGTACGGTTCAGCTGGAGTACAGCTCAGGTCATCTTGGAGAGCAAAGCTGTGCCCGTTTGCTGGTAAGTGGGGATGGAAGAACTGTTGGATGGATCTTGGACTGGTAGATGTACCTTCAGAAGGGAGATTGAGGAAACTGTAGAGCATAGGAGGAAACAGCTGCTGCTGCTGCTGCTGCTGCTGCTGCTGCAGCAGCAGCAGATAAGGGCATGTGAGAGATTCCTTCTGATGGTTTTGCACATATGATGCAGCATGATGACTTCCCTACACAAATATATAGGAAGATAGTGGATTGGCAGTCCGGGATGCTTTTTAAATAGTGGCCCTGGGGAGGGCAACTGTTGGAGCTGAATGGGCTTGCTGAGTGTTTGTGGGACCCTTTCCCTTAAATTCATTTATCAGCTGTGAGCAAGGAGGGTCCCCCCTTTTGTGACTGGCTTGCTCTGCTAACTCCCCTGTGCCTTGCTCTGTGCTTATGTGGGCTGTGCAGAGTACTGCACAGAGTTGCTAAATTGCTGGTGCCCAAAGATGCTTGTGACTGCCTTCCCTGATATCCACAACTTTCTAGAACCTAGATCAATCCAGGGAGCAGCTCCTCCGCTTGAGTCCAGGGAGTTGGCAGCTTCTCCGCTGCCTCCCATCTCAGGCTGACCTTGGCAGTCATGCCAAATGCCGCAGGAGGAGCTTGAGGGGCAGCCAGTTAACTTTCCCCTGGATAGATGGGGCAGGAATCTGGTACTGTCTCTGTTGAGGGAAGAAGGGCTGCCTGCCAGGGCACCTGTTTTCTATCTCAGCTCTTGGAAGGCAGCGAAGGTCAGTGGTTGTAGCAGGTGGAAGAAGTCAGAATCCAAGATAAGTGGGCGCAACTCTCAAGGAGGAGGAGAAGTCGAGCATAGCTTGCCAGCGGAGGAACAATGCTGTACCCAGATCCCTCATTTTCCCCTATCTTTTACCTTCCTCTCTACAGGGATGACACTGAAGACGACGCAGCCCAGAAAAACGCTCAGTCCTTGCTGAGCTACTTTGCCAGGAAGGAAACTTCCACCAAGCGCCCTCCCCACCGTTTCTTTCATGAACGAAAGCTTAAGACCGTGACCAGCCTGTAGGGGGCTGCAGATTATTCCCTGCTCTGTGGGATTATCTTGCTTTATCAACACAAGAAACTCTTCTAATTTTGTCAAGCTTGTTTTTTAGTCGGAGGTTGTAAATCCTTTTGAGTCCCAGCTGCAAAGGGAACATTGGAGCAGAAGCAGGCGCCGGATCTGTCAAGAGAAAGGGTCTGATCAAGTGCGTCTCTTTCTGGAAGCCTTTGTATATTCCTTTTTTTTTTTTTTTGCTAATAAATTTAAAACAACAACAACCAACAATTCTGTGGTGTGTGAAGTGACCGATGGGGCATCATAAAAGCAGGCCAAAAAGGGATAGTGTCTGCAAATGAAGGGTTACATTTTTTTAGTGAGTTGGCAGCTTGAGTAATGAATGGGACCACGCAGAGCCAGGCAAAATCTCCCCCACACCAACTTGAGCTCCTGGCTGAGCCAGAGAACTTCTTATCTACTCCAGTGTGGCAATCCTAGTGAATTTCAGTAGCTGGAGAAATCAAGCCAGGCAGGGAAGCAGTTCTGTGCTGTTGCCATGGAACGGGCTCTTGTCTCGTCCACATGTGTGTCTGCACATTTCAGGCTGGACTGGAGCTTTCATTAAGGTTCAGTTAAACCTGCCGTCAGTAATGCGTCATCACATCATGATTTTCTATTATTTCCATTCACTTCAGTCCATTCTGCCCAGTGTTCCACCTTTAGCTGCAAGTGTTTCTCATGTGTCGGGAAGAAGTGGGGGTGGGAGTGGGAGAATTTCCTCGCCTTTAGGGCAGGACCAGATAGTTAAATAGCAATCTAGTGTACAAATGTAGTGGCTGAGAGAGTGGGGGTCCTGGAAAATCCCTGGCTGAACTATCTCTTCAGTCATTAACTTTTCGGTTGGCCTCTCAGCCAGTCCTTTACCTATAATGTGGGGATTATATTTACCTACTTTCTGCATTGATGCAAAGATTACTGAGAGAATATGTGTGGCACATTTGGAATAATCAAAAGCATCATAATAAATGTAAAACTTGCTTGACAGAGGGATGAAGCAGCCTCTGTGGAGGAGAGTCTTATTTCTTTTAGCAAATCCTTTTAACAAAGTTAGCTCTCTTTCTCTCTCTCTCAGCTGTGCCCCTCCTCTGGCTCTCATGGCCCTCCTCATTTCCTCATGCTTCTTTATACTCAGCTCCAACTCCATCCATCTCTCTCTCCCATCTTCCTGCCTAATGTAGCTTGCTCTCTTAAGAAGAGCCTCTCCACTCTATCAAGCCAATTTCCTTTTCCTTCAAGAGCTTCCTCAAGAAATGCTTCTTTATACCAATCCCTCTCCTGAACCAGCTCAGCATTACCTTACCTGCTTTTCCACTATCCCATCCTCATCTAACAGACTCCCCACCACACCTGTGCTTCCCCCTGCCTGTCATTAGGGCCAGGTCACTTTTGCTTCAGCACTGTTTAACAGTGTTAGATGGTTGTTTGGTAAGCAGCACTCAATAAGGCTAATGGGTACTTTTATAATACAATCCTGAACCAAGGAAGGGTTCAAATGGAACAGTGCCTAAAGAGGTCTCTTGTTTTGGAGAAAGCAAGGCAACTAACACCCATAATACCATATACATAATACTCTAAACAGGGACCCAGGTGGCGCTGTGGGTTAAACCAGAGCCTAGGGCTTGCTGATCAGAAGGTCGGCAGTTCGAATCCCTGCGACGGGGTGAGCTCCCGTTGCTCGGTCCCAGCTCCTGCCCACCTAGCAGTTCGAAAGCACGTCAAAGTGCAAGTAGATAAATAGGAACCGCTCTGGCGGGAAGGTAAACGGCGTTTCCGTGCGCTGCTCTGGTTCGCCAGAAGCGGCTTTGTCATGCTGGCCACATGACCTGGAAGCTGTACACCGGCACTCAGCCAATAAAGCAAGATGAGCGCCAGAGTCGGACACGACTGGACCTAATGGTCAGGGGTTCCTTTACCTTTACCTTTAATACTCTAAACACAAACCAAACAAGTAAATCAGGCAGCTTGAGCCATTAACAGAAAATTTCTGTCTAAGTAGGCTCTCCCTTTTCATCCAAGTTCATTTTGCCGTTCAGCCTGACGTGTCGAAAGCTAAGAAAGGGACTGTTCTTTGCAGAGATACTGTAACTACTGGGGGTCGTCCCCCCCTGACTCTTTCCACAAATACCGACCCATGCAAGTCATTTTTGTTGTTTAATTTCCCCACAAGTAATAGGTTTGAACCAATACATAGTGTGCAATTTGCAACAAACGGACAAGGGTGAACAAGCAAGAGCATGAAAAGGCAGCTGATAAAGCAGTGTGTGTTTGTGACACGAGATCTGTTTTGGACAGAAGGTAGACAATATTATAAAGGAAGTTTGCACATGGTAATACAGGGCTTGATGTGGTGAAATTTAAGGAGTGCTGCTTAAGATATGGAGGAGACGGGTAAGAACCAGCTGTTAACCAGAAGGTTGGTGGTTCGAGCCCACCCAGGGACAGCTGAGGGCTGGATTCCTGCACTGAATTCTATGATTCTAACTCCAGGGATCTTACTATTCTGTTTTTTGTTTTTTTTTCAAATAATTTTTATTGGTTTTACAATTTTTGCCTGGCCCTGGGATCTTACTATTCTGTCCACTCACCCACTCAAGATGAGATGTCTTTTTCTTTTTGGTTCACAAACTACTTTTCTGCCTAGGACAAACTACCGGTACATGGCACTGACCAGTTCACACTGGAGGCTCTATATTTTTTTTAATGGATGTTTTAAACTTTTCCATGATACACACATTGAATTATTAAAATGAATTATTAAAATTATTAGCCACATCAGTGGCACAATCTCTTTCTCCTCCCCCTTCTGTGTTTGGTTGTATACAAATTAAAGCTAACTATGAAGCACTGGCCATTTTAATACTGCAGCAGCTATTGGTTTACAAAGATCTGCAGTTTCCTTGCTACAGAACTGTAACCAGCCTTTTAACTCTCAGATCCTACTTCCTAGGTAGTGATTTTTTTCTTCTGCCTGTGTCAAGCGCAAACAGCGAAGGCTATTTCGTTTTGGCTCAGTTCTACAGGCAAACATACCTAAAGCCTTATTATTAGTAGCTGGGGTTAACAGTCAGTGCAGAATGATCTCATTAACTTATTTATTCTTAGTCTATGCAACCTCTCACTCTCACCTTTGAAAGACAGACATCGCTCCCTCCCCCATAGTGCTAGAGGAGACTGATTGAGGACCACTGGGGGTGGGGGTGGGAATGGGTGTTTTAGTCATTGGAAGGGAAGGCAGGGTGTTGAGAGTGAAGAAACCACCACTGACTGCTCTCCAGCCCTGCTGTTCTAGATGGTTGTGGGTTCAAGCCCCACGTTGGGCAAAATGATTTCTGCATTGCAGGGGGTTGGACTAGATGGCCCTCGTGGTCCCTTTCAGCACTACAATTCTATGATTCGATGTACAAGACGTGTGTAGGGGAAGCAGCAGCCACAGGCAGGCATACTGGGGGTAGAAGGTGGTGCTCTGGTGGGGTAAACTCTGCTTCCAGGGGATGGGGAATCAGAGTGCTCGGCTAAATTGCCACACCTGCTTCCTCTGCCATGGCCACACCCAGGATGCACAGAGCTATACAAGATGGCAAGAAGCTGGTAACATGGGACATGAAGGATTTGCATAGATCACAAGCGATCCCCCCCAAGCCTCAGAAAATCACAGGGGAGGGGGTTATTTTCCCCTGGGAGGCTGGCTGTCTCCAATCAGAACCCGCTCCCACTACCCTCCACGTCTTCCATGAAGACTGAGCGCTTCTGCATGTTCCTCCGCAGGCGACGGAGCAGGGGGTTGCCTGGGCAGGGCCCTCCAGGGCTGGCGCGGCCTCTTTCAATGCCTTCCTTGGTGGTGTCTGGCTCCTCGATGCTGTCGCTGTCTTCAAGATGCAAATAAGAGGCAGAGAGGGCTGAGTCGGAGGCGGTCAGCGTCAGGCACTCGCAAGGATCGGTGCTGGCTACGAAGGAATCATCCCAGATGGTTTCGCAGAGCTCTTTGCCATCCTTGTACATCTGAGGGGAAGAGAGAGGTGGGGAGCTGTGAATGTGAAGCGCTCTTGCTATGCGCAGCCTCAGTGCAGAAATTAAGGTCTGAACAACACTCCATCATCATCATCATCATCATCATAGTAATAATTTATTATTAATACCCCGCCCATCTGGCTGGGTTTCCCCAGCCACTCTGGGCAGCTCCCAACAGAACACCAATAACAATAATAAAAAAGCAACAGCATCAAACATTAAAAACTTCCCTAAACAGGGCCGTCTTCAGATGTCTTCTAAAAGTCAGATAGTTGTTTACTGTACAGTGGTACCTCAGGTTATGAACTTAATTCGTTCCGGAGGTCCATTCTTAACCTGAAACCATTCTTAACCTGAGGTGTGTTTTTGCTAATGGGGCCTCCCGCTGCCACCGGCACGTGATTTCCGTTCTCATCCTGGGACAAAGTTCACAACCCGAGATAACTACTTCTGGTTTAGCGGAGTTTGTAACCCAAAGCGTTTGTAACCTGAGGTACCACTGTATTTCCTTGACATCTGAAGGGAGGGTGTTTCACACGGCGGGCGCCACTACTGAGAAGGCCCTCTGTCTGGTTCGCTGTAGCATCACTTCTCGCAGTGAGGGAACAGCCATAAGGCCCTTGGAGCTGGACCTCAGTGTCCGGCCTGGACGATGGGGGGTGGAGACGCTCCTTCAGGTATACTGGGCCGAGGCAGAGGGATAGGGATGTTGAGAGACTTTCAGCAGGGGTGGCTGTGTCTTTATGAGCAGAAGGGTAGAGTACCATCCAAACAAACCAATCTGGGGTGAGGGCAGGGGTGGATCTACTAGGAAACCAATGAAGCTTAAGGGCCCTTCATCCCGGAGACAACATTTTGAGGGCCTGCGGCAGAGTGAGTTTCTTGATGACTTGAGCTGTGTCACCAGCACAGCCCTTCCCGCATGAGGTGAGAGGGGCTTGCTTCATAGAATCCCGGCTGCCTGTTAGCTCCTGCCTCTCCCAAAAGACCAACACAATAGCTACCACATGGCAGGAAGGCAGACTAACTGGGCCTGCTTCTTGCTTATGCCATTTGATGTGGCTTGATTTCTAAACAAGAACTTCATCAGGATATCATGCTTGGGGCGTTGCACACCATTCCCCCTATCCTTTGATGCTTTGAGATAATGGTTGATATTTTTCTGTGGGGATACCATTGCGTTCTGCGCATGATTAGATGCACTATTTTGCTTTCTAAAATACAGTAAAAAACAACAACTCAGTTTGGGGAGAGAGTGGGTCGCAAATGACAGCTCCACCAATTCAAAAGGGCAGCAGCCACCACACATTACTAGCAATCCTGTCTGTCATCCTTGGTGGGAAAACACTGCAGGGGAAGAAGGGACGAGCTGTATGGTGCTGACGTTGTCACACTGTCAGTCATATACTGCCCATTTCTTCTGACAGGCATCCTGCCAAGCTGTTGCTCTCTGCCTGCCTGTCACTGGACACAAGCTCTGCTAGCTGCCCGAAGGTTCAACTGACTGTCTCAGTGCAAGACGACCAGCAGTCAGCAGGAATTAGCTTCATCTCCAGTGGAAAGGCTGAAACATGTCATGTAGAGTTAGAGAATATGAGGGGTTTCAATTTCTGCTGACCTTCGGGGTAGTGTAGCACCTGCCTTTTGAACTGCAGCTGGGATTTTGTGTGTGTGGTTTTTTAAAGCAAGACACAGAAGACGCTTCATTGACCAAGATTGCCCTTTGGGTGCCCTGTACATCCAAGGAATATCTTGGAGATGTTTCTGTTTTGTTAAACCTTGGAGATGTTGGAGCATTTACTATCGGATTGACCTTAAGATGTTTGAAGTCTCTGGCCTCTTGCTAACATTGAGAGTACGAACAATTCCCTCCTCCAACACTTAGGCTTTTAGTCCTCATGATGCGAGATAAAGTTGGGTATTTGGGAAGCAGGGTGCTCTCTTGATGTCTGTCGCCTGGTTTTAAGAGATGGGAGGAAACCCCTTGCATCCATCTCGGGGCTTTTAGTGTCCTCACCTGGCCATACGACAGGCAGTCCTGGCTGCAGTTGTTTCCCTCAGGCCCCCAATGCCAGTCAGTGAGCCAGTTACGAGCACACGTCAGGTCTTCCTTGCAAGCGTCATACCTGAGGTGACAATAAGGTGTGGCAATAAGGAAAGCAGTTGAACTTTTATTGTTATTATATCAGACCATTTTTATTATATCAGACCAGACCTTTTATTATTATTATATCAGACCTCCAAGGAGCTCAAGTTGGTGTACAAGGTCCACACACCGTTTTGATCCTTACGACAACCCTGTGAGGTATATTAGGCTGAATAACAATCCCCAGCTCAAGGTCACTCTGTTAGTTTTATGACTACGTTTTATGGAGATATGAACCCAAGTTTCTCTATCTTTTTCAGTCAATGCTCACTAAGCACTTCCTCCTTTCCCCCGCCTTTACTCAAATCAACATTTTCTCAGTCTTTTTGCCAATAGAATTGCATATATTTATTTCTACCAGTCCACTGCCTGAGGCCCAAAAAATGGAAGTATGCTTGTGTTAGGTGAAGATGCCCTTTAAAAAGCTTATGGATTTTCCTCAATATCCAGGTCAGCTCCTGCACTTGACTCAGCTTCCCCACATCCAGTTGATTTATTCCAAAATTGAACTGGGTGTGCCGAAAGTGAGATGCAGGTGTCATAGATAACAGTGTCCCCGAGCATGTTGAATTTCTGTGGGGAAACTGCTTATAAAGGGCCTTTTTAAGTGTAAAACAACAACAACAACCTGGTGTGCCTTTTGCCGCTTGCCTGTCTTAAAATGGCAGGGCATTTCATTTAAACAGGACTCCAGCAATGTGACGGCACTCTCCTCTTCTGCTATCTCCAGGAGACGATGCTCTTTCCCTGTTTCTTCATCCCCTACAGGGTCCCCTCCCTCCCCAGTCGGGACAAGGAGACTTCACTCACCATTGGTCACACAAACTCTGGCAGAGGGGCACAGCCAGCACAGCTGTGGGGCGCTGAGGATGAGGCCACTGGGCAGCGATGGGGGAGCAACGGTAAAAACATTCCAGCTGCTGTAGATAGCCTTCACATCTGCATAGGAGAAAGAAGCACTAGGGCATAAAGATGGCGGAGCAGGCCTAAAATGGCAAGCAAAGGGCTACCCACTGGGGGGGGGGGATCAACAAAAAAAATGTGAAGAAATGTCGTGCCAAGGAGCAGATCTTCCCCATCCCAGTTGTCTGGTAACTTCCAAGACTAGTTTTAGCAGGAACTCCCACCTATTGGTAGGCCCAGCTTGTAGGAAAGGAAGGAAACACACACACACACACACACACACACACACACACACACACACACACACACACGACTGGAGTAGGCATGGCTGCCTCTCTGTCTGACCTGCTGCTAAGGCTCCCACAGCGGTTCCAGTAGATGTCATTGGCTTTGGAAAGGTCCTGGGTGACCTCCGGTGAGCAACAGGCATCTGTGGGGAAAGAATCCTTCTGTCAGCAGCCCCTTTCCTTTGTGCTGAGATGAACCAGTTGTTATTCCGGCAACCCTGCATGTTTCGGTCCGACTGCAACAGCTGCAGGTATTGCCTAACAAGCTGGATGTATGCAAATTGCCACCAGTTACCGTGTGACGAGCCAATGAATACATAAATTCCCTAGCAGGTATTCTGGGCATGATAAGGACCCTATACTCCTATACCCATGTCCCATTCCCCACCCGCTCCCTACAGTCTCTGTGGCCTCTGTGTACAACCCTCCAAAGTTTCACACAGGCACCAGGGGTTGCCTCTGCTGATTTCCTTTGGACCCTGTGCATAGCAGTACATGCTACTCACACACGTTGGAATAAGCCGCTTCAGGCAGTTAAATTTTTATCAGCCAGGGTTATGAGATCATTGCAGCCTCAAAATGAAATACATATTATTCTAACTAGCCTTCTTGAAAAACAACTGAGGCTGAAAATGTACAAGAAAGATTTGAAGAAGTGTGCATGCACATGAAAGCTCATACCAATAACAAACTTAGTTGGTCTCTAAGGTGCTACTGGAAGGATTTTTTTTATTTTGTTTCAAGAAAGATCTGTTAACTTTTAAAAAGTGAATCTTTTGATCTGTTTGTTTGGAGCATTGCCCTCCTGAGATATGGTCCTGAACCAAGAGAAAGTCCAGTTCCTGGACCCTGCAATGAAAGATTTGAGGAACATGAAGTTGAAGGGCCATCATATGGCTCTTTTGTTCAGCAGTGTCATGTGTAAGTCCTGCCCGGTAGCAGCATTCCCAGGATTTCTGAGGTAAAAAATTGATAGTCCAAATCAAACGTGTTTGCATGGACATTTTTGTTATACAGTATAGTAAAATAATCATACAACATTGATTTCCTTGAACATAGTTAGCTGGGGGCTGATATTTCAGCTTTCTTCATGTATTTTTGTGATTGATAGCTAGCACTATATTATGCAAAATATGACCTTATTTGTTGTTGTTTAGTCATTTAGTCGTGTCCGACTCTTCGTGACCCCATGGACCAGAGCACGCCAGGCACTCCTGTCTTCCACTGCCTCCCGCAGTTTGGTCAGACTCATGTTGGTAGCTTCGAGAACACTGTCCAACCATCTCGTCCTCTGTCGTCCCCTTCTCCTTGTGCCCTCCATCTTTCCCAACATCAGGGTCTTTTCCAGGGAGTCTTCTCTTCTCATGAGGTGGCCAAAGTATTGGAGCCTCAGCTTCAGGATCTGTCCTTCCAGTGAGCACTCCGGGCTGATTTCCTTCAGAATGGAAAGGTTTGATCTTCTTGCAGTCTCCTCCAGCACCATAATTCAAAAGCATCAATTATTCAGCGATCAGCCTTCTTTATGGTCCAGCTCTCACTTACATACATCACTACTGGGAAAACCATAGCTTTAACTATATGGACCTTTGTCGGCAAGGTGATGTCTCTGCTTTTTAAGATGCTGTCTAGGTTTGTCATTGCTTTTCTCCCAAGAAGCAGGCATCTTCTAATTTTGTGACTGCTGTCACCATCTGCAGTGATCATGGAACCCAAGAAAGTAAAATCTCTCACTGCCTCCATTTCTTCCCCTTCTATTTGCCAGGAGGTGATGGGACCAGTGGCCATGATCTTAGTTTTTTTGATGTTGAGCTTCAGACCATATTTTGTGCTCTCCTCTGACAAAATATCAAGCTGGTAAATTCCTATACTAAATTAAAGTAAGACCACCCTTTATAGGACAATATAAAGGTTAACTCAATTTCCCTTGTCTGAGATTGTGTGTTTTTTAAAAGAAAAATAAAACAATCCCATGTGGAATAAAATGCCACTGAATCAATGGGTCAAACTTTCCCATTACATCTTTAGATGCAGCTATTAGTATAGGGCTAGGGGAAAGGCTAACTAGACCACACTTTAGTCCTGGGGGTGGCACTCATTCACTGTTAGAGGAAGTGGTGACACTGCATCAGGTGTGGGGAAGCCCAGGCCCCTCTAGATGCTGCTGGATTTCATCTCCCACCTTCCCTGACCATTGGCCATGCTGGCAGAGGCTGATAGGAGCTGGAGTCCAATAACATCTGGAGGGATACAGGTTAGCGCCCAGAATATAGGGTAGAGATAAGTATCACCAACTTCTAGACAACTCTTCTATGCCAACTCCTGTTAAAGGTACAGGTCTACTTTGCATCTGATCATCTCATTTATTTCATCAACCATAAGGAGGTTTGCTCATCTCTCCTCAAACCTGTGGGGAAATGCTGAGAGGAACCTTGGCTTCAGAGTTCCACTTCCTGCTTGCCCAAAGCTCTTCAGGCCTTGTAGCTTCTCCCTCCTGCTGCCTCCGTGCCCTTAACCAATACTCACTTTCTGCATAGATCTGGCAAATGCCAAGCTGTCCTTCTGGGCTTGGGCTGGCTTTGTGTTTCCCTCCAGGCAAGCAGCGATCCTCCATACCTGTAGCACTGGCCCATGACACGACCAGTGCCCAAGCTATACCCATTATCCAGACAGTGCCACCACCACTGCTCATTCTGACTACCTGAAAAAAAGAGGAAGGGGAAGGATTACTAAATCAGTTTGGATAGCATAGCTCAGGGGTCAGCAAACTTTTTCAGCAGGGGGCCGGTCCACTGTCCCTCAGACCTTGTGGGGGGCTGGACTATATTTTGGAAAAAAAATAAGAATGAATTCCTATGCCCCACAAATAACCCAGAGATGCATTTTAAATAAAAGGACACATTCTACTCATGTAAAAACACGCTGATTCCCGGACCGTCCGCGGGCTGGATTTAGAAGGCGATTGGGCTGGATACGGCCCCCGGGCCTTAATTTGCCTACCCATGGCATAGCTTGACTGCTGCCTTGAAGCATGCCAGTTAGATTACACAAAATGGACTCCCACCTAGTCCTAGCTCCCGCCTCCCCAGTGTGTTCCGATGCACAGCATGCTTTCATCTCTGTCCCACTCCAACAACGTCCTTATTTCCCCCCCTGTCTGCTTTGATAATCCCCTGTAGAGTTGGACCCTTCCCTTTGTTCACTGTTTGACTCCAGTCCTGCAGCTGCTGTTATCTCCCCACCACCACAGGTAATTCAAGGCAAGCCAGCTGCAGGCAACTCTTCCAACACCTCGGTTTAGGGCCAACGCTAGCCTGGGAAACACAAGCAGCTCCTACACTCCTTGATTAAACTTAGGGCTTCATTCATGAAACCAATTGCTATTTTTCTAGAAAAAGAGGTGCTGGAACTCACCATGAACGCCTCCTTTGTTCTCTTATAATGCAATGGTGCCCACCTGAGAGGTGCTGGAACTGAGTTCCAGTGAGTTCTGGCTGAAACCCCACCCCCATGAAACAGAGGAATCGATTGATCCATGTCAATTATGTAACAATTTGCAAATCTGTATACCAATCTTCCTTTTTATAACCAAGAAGAGTGCGGGGTTGGGGGTAGAATGCACCTGCAGACAGGTAAGATTTGTATTATAAGGGTGTCAAAAGTTCTCAGTCAGCCTTTCTCAGTGACTTAGTCCGCAGCAATTAGTAGATGACAAATCTCCATACTTAATTGCTGCACCCCAAGCCACCATTTAAGAACCAAGCCTCACATGAATGTCATGTGTTTAAACAAGCTTAACCTGGCCACATTGAGGGTATGTTCACATTACCAGCTCCTGCCCCTAGTTTCCCGAAGCTGTTTTCACATGCCGATAGCCACAATCCATATCGATCCTGTAGTTGCTTCACAAACACTGCCATTTGATACATTTTCCTCAAACGAACTTTAACCCAAGTAGAAAATGGTAAGCAGTAATGAGAATATAACCTAACAGCCATCACAAATGTGCAGTCGAATTTCACAAATTGGAGTTTCCTGGGGAGTTGCAGGGGCAGGGAAACCAACAAGGCCATGCGTGTTGGGTTAAGAAATCTCCATCCCCTTTTGGAGGTGAGCAGAACTGTGCAAATGCAGCTGGGAAATGCAGCAGGGGGGTGACCTTGCTGCATTTTAGGCTGCTAATGTGAACATACTGTTAGTTTGGAGAAAAAGCAGCCTTGGGGCCCTGATCTAGGATATCATTCCAATCAGGATAAGGTCCCTCTGTGTGTGTGTGTGTGTGTGTGTGTGTGTGTGTGTGTGTGTGTGCGCGCACACACACAGAAAACCAAGCCCTCTTGACTCATTTCAGCAGGAAAGCGCCAGGAGGCTCCAATCTGGATCAGAGAGCACATTCCAGATCAGAATGAGAGTGAACAACCCTAGCTCTTCACATGACATCTCTTGCACTTTGGCTATTCCATCTCCTCCAGAATGCACTGGACCTTTCCATTCCCATGAAGGATTCTGTGCAGCTCAGAAGCTTGAATGCTCCTACACCAGCAAGAACAAAAAGGTCATTAGCAGCTCAGCAGAGAGAAAGAGAGAGGGAAGGTTGGAAAGAACTATGGTAACTCAATAAGCTTGGCACTAATTGTGGACATCAGTGAGGCCTGGCTACCCTACATCACCACTGTGGAACCAGCCTGGCTGGCTGCCTGGAATTGGTACAGTAATCTAGACAAAGGGTAGGTGGGTAGATAAGTGTATGGAAGCTTATAAAAGCTAGGTCACATTGCTTTATAGGCTAGTCCAGCCTTACCCCATCTGGTGTCCTCCAGTTGATGTTGGATGACAATCCCCATCATCCCTGTCCATTGGCCATGCTGGCTGGGGATTATGGGAGTTGGAGTCCAATAAAACATCTGGAGGTTACCAGGTTGGGGCAACGCTGTATTACAGACTAAGAAAAAGTGACGGGATAGAAAGGAAGATGCTTTAATGGTTGGTACAATGAGCACTTCAGTCCTGGCTTCTAGCTCCCTGCTTAGTCTGGTGTGTGTGTGTGTGTGTGTGTGTGTGTGTGTGTTTAGTAAGCTGGCCAGAGTAGCTGGGGCAACCCAGCCAGATGGACAGGGTATAAAGAGAAAGTTGTTGTTGTTGTCCTTCTGATATGGCTTCAAAAACAAACCTTCCAGACCTCCTCCCTCAAATCTCTCTCGTGCTTCCTGCAGTCCCAGCATTGCAGCCCCTAAAGGGGAGTTAATTCCCTCTAAACAATAAGAATGGAGGACCTTATTTTTTTATTGTAAATTGTGGGTGCAAAGAATCCTGGCAGTGCAAGGGAAGATATTGGATTTCTATTAGAGAAGGAAATGCTGGAGAGTGAAATACATTCGATCCAGGCACACGGCTGCCTTCGCTGCTGTGCCTTTGAGCAAAATGTACCAGAGGGCAAAATCTCACCATAGAAAGTACTTTCAAGGCAAGTTGACACCTTTCCTTTTCCTTTGCTGTGTCTAATTTCAGTGAGGTGGCCTCATTTGCAACAATATGAAGCAAGATGCAGGACTAAATCATCTGGTCCCTAGAGGAGGGAGTCACCTTGGGTCCTGGGAGGCAGGTAGCCAAGTGAAATTTGACAGTAGACCTTCCTCTCAAAATCAATTTGGGACCAATCAATGGAGCTATGCTCCTTAATGCCTCTAGTCTGGTCTGGGCCAGATAAAGTCTTCCCTCATGCATGTTGCAGGTTTCTGAGGGGTGGGGAAATCACATTTATATAGAAGGGTAAAAAGAAATGGCCAGTCGTTATGTAACATGGTCTATAGGCAGGCCCTTGCAGAGCCAGACAGAGGCCCGGGCCAGGTAGATAATGTGCCCCCCCTTTCTTTTTTGCCCTGGGGATCTCCATTGTTGATCAAAAGAAAGACTTAATTCGTTTTAATATATTGAAACTTCTCTCATGGGAGTGCATTTTTGTATCAGTTTTTTTCATTTTACTGAAAACAAAGAAACTACGCTATCTGAGACGTGATCCAATGTTCTTTGAGTACTTTTTTTTCTTTTTTCTTTTTACTGATGCTGACCGAGGCCCCCTTTGGAATCGGAGGCCAAGTGGCCCATATGACACACCCCTCTGTCTGGGCCTGTCTATAGGACTAAATTCACTTTATTCTCTCAGGCTTGTAAGCCGAATCCAATATCAAATCTTAGTTATCACCCAATAGTCTTCAAACTCATATGATTTTGCTTTGCTTTGCAGTTTTACTTAACCTTTTTTGTTTTTAAAATGTTTATATTTAGTTAGTTAGTTTAGTTAGTTAGTTTCAAAAACTCACAGTAATGCAAAACAAATAATAAGGAATATTAATAAGTAAACAAAATGAACACAGAACCCCATTGCCCAGATAAGTGTTGTTTTTTGTACCTTCTTCTGCACAAAACGGTCAAGTGAATCAATGTTCCTGTTTTATGTTCTTATCCTAACAGGCCTGTCCAAATAGCTGGAGGCTGCAGGGTGTATTCTTTTCCCCTTGCTTGCAGAACAGATAAACCGTTGCCCCAGTTCACACAGTCAACATTTCCCCCAACAGAGTGGCTCCATCAGTGTAAGAAGAAGCCTCGCCTGTGTCCAAATGTGGGGAGCACATGTGCAATTTTTCCATTTTCTTTTTTAAGGGGGAGAATTCCTGACATGCAAAGGTCATATTCCCAGAAAAACTAGTCAAAACAGTCAAAACAAAATAAAAACATTTGAAGAATTTCAGGATCTGAAGAAGTGTGCATGCACACGAAAGCTCATACCAAGAACAAACTTAGTTGGTCTCTAAGGTGCTACTGGTAGGAATTTTTTTTATTTTGTTTTGACTATGACAGACCAACATGGCTATCCATCTGTAACTAGTCAAAACAGTGTTGTATTAAACTCTGCACATATTCCTTCAAGCCCCTAAAGAAGGGATGGGGCACCCATTGCCCTCCATATGTTGTTGGACTACAACTCCCATCATCCCTGACTGTTGGCCATGCTGGCTGGAACTGATAGGAATTAAGAGTCCAACATTAGAGGGTCACACATACCCCGTCCCTGCCCTAAGAAATCCCACAAAGTGCCAATCAAGGAGGATTTCAAATCTGGTTCATCTGGAAAGGTTCATCTGTAGTTCTAATAAGAAAAGATTTCACTCAGATTTCAGCCAGAACTCGTTGGGATGGAGTTAACGTTATTTTGCGGTGGCAAAATAAAAGAAGCTATGTATACTCCTTAGTGCTGCACTAGAAAGGCTCTTTAGTGTTAAAGAAGCATTTCGGATCAGCTGGAAGCAGATCCACCTCAGGGTTCAACACAGAACTCATAATCTGCAGTGCCCATTCCCATAACAAAGGCAAATGTGGGTAGTGTGTTACTGCACCAACCATTGGGGAAAAACAAGCAAAAATTGAACAAGAAAGTGTGAACATTTTCTCAATAATGTGTTTTAAGTTTTATTAGTGCATTTGCACTTTAGCACACACAAAAAAGATGCTTTAAAAAATGAAGAAAAAGTAAATGCAAGCTGTGGAAAAGGAATGGGAGGAAGAAATTGTATTGCAAAATATGAAACGGTGGCAGATTAATATCTCTGTTTAAGCAAAAAACACCACTGATATGCTGTTTGGCAGGGATGGGAGAGGCGTGTGGGAGGAGGGCAAATCCCATTATCTGTTCTCTTTCCCAAGCAGATAACTGTGGAATGTTAACTTTTGCAAAAGTGCTCTGTGGGGGCAAGACTAGTAATGGTGGTGGTTGTTCTGGGAATGCAAGGCAAGTAACGTAGGAAGGTTTCACCAGCTGTCTCATCGCTGACTGCTGCTTCCACAAGGTTCATCCATAATATCTTGCACCGTAATATCTTGCAAGTTCACATTTGAAAGTCTGGAGCTGAAATTGCATTGGGATTTGTTAGGAGTGGGGTGCACCGGAGGGGGGGGGCAATAACACAAAGAAGATGGGAGAACAAGGAAGTCCTGGAACGCAACAGTCTGGCAGCAACCTCATCTGGATTCTGTGTAATAACTATGAAAATGAGTGATGTCAATTTCAGAGAAAATGCTTTAGTATGGGACCACCTCAGATGAACTTGGTAGCTTCAAAGACAGCTTTGCTCATTCCTTGCAGATTGCATTTTATAGTGCCCATTCATCTCCCTGCTCAGAGCCTGCCTGATGAGCCTCGCTCCGGAAAATATAAATTAACAACAGCTATAATGTGCAATATTTATTTTGTTTAGCAGGTCATCGATTTGAAGGTAGTTATTTCAGGTCTATGTCAACATTGTGTCCATTGGCCCAAAGCCTCTTGCCTTTCTCAAGCTCCGTTCTAGAAACCCCAGCCCAATTTTGCGTTAGACTCCTGAACACTTAGTGAATCCTTCAGCATAAAGGTCTTACCCGTGTTAATTGACTGACATTGAACGGTGACTTTCAGATGGCCTCACTCTGTTTTATCCTTGTGATTCTCTGGCTAGGTGCCTGGAAAATACTGGTGGCCTCAATCCCAGCAGATTAGGGACAGGCCCCAAAGAAGGGGGCTTCCTGTCCTTCCCTCCCTGCCATAATTAGTTCTAGTCAGTAGAGCAGAAGAATGCAACTGCTACCAGTATGTGTAAAATCACCCAGTACACACATCTCAAGAATAATAGCATGACTCGAAAGCACGACGTGCAAGTAGATAAATAGGTACCGCTGCAGCGGGAAGGTAAACGGCGTTTACGTGCGCTGCTCTGGCCACATGACCCGGAAGCTGTACGCCGGCTCTCGGCCAATAAAGCGAGATGAGCCCCGCAACCCCAAAGTCATCCGCGACTGGACCTAATGGTCAGGGGTCCCTTTACCTTTACCTTAGCTGGTGGTGCTGATAATGCCAAAGTTGCAGGTTCAATCCCCATATGGAACAGTTGCATATTCCTGCAACTGTCTAGAATGATCCTCCCTTCCAACTCTACAATCCTATGAATCTAAAATTCTTCTCTTTATGGCAAATACAGTGGGGAGAGAAAAATGACTGGTGGAGAAGAAGCCATGGATCTGCATCTAGCTTAAACCATCAGCCATTTCTTCTCCCTCTTCCCCTCACTTGCTTTGTTTACCATCTAGCCTGATGAGAAATTCTGCAGAACTTGAAAGATTGCATACTATTTTCTGGCATTTTGGTTGGCCAAATAAAGGTACTGCCCAAATACAGATTGCAGAATTCTCCTTGTTACTCTTGTTCTTTGCAACTAAAAACAGGGAGACATCTGTCCATCTGTATCTTGTGATTATGTTGTTCAACGAAATGGTTCAAATAATGAGCACATTCCAAGAGTCTGCCTTCTGGTGGCTAGGTATCAGAGTGACAGCAGTCGCCCAGTGTGTTGAAGGAGCGGTCGGGTCACCAAAGAGTTCATTTTTACCACTTTACATGCATGCCCCAGCCCCTCCAAAATCTCTCTTCTCAGTTCATATCATTGCACAAGCATCTTGTCTTATCCACCCCAGTGTATTTCCACAAGAGCAATAGAGGTGAGTTTTGAGGGGTGAAGCTAATACAAAGCTAGGCTTAAAAAGGTGTAGACCTCAATTTACAATAGCAAATTTGTTTTTAAAAAATCAATTAATTGGTTGATCAAGAGGTGTCGTCAACTCAGTTAAGCTAATCTATTAACTAAAAGCTACAGATACAATTAACAGTTGGATCCCACTTTAGTAGTACTCTATATGCCAAATGATGGAACTACTGCACAACAGCATTCACACGTTACAAATACTAGCGAATCTCTTTCTGTGTGTGTTTTCCTATTGAAGGACTACTATACCCATGAGCACCCCTCTTACCCTTGGCTACAATCACCACAAAGGAAAACCGTGGACTCTGCGACGCCGTTCTTTCCCCCAGTTGCGCTACCCAATATGCAAACAAGTTGAACCGGAGCTCGGTAGAGTTAAAAACAAGACGCCTGGTACGCAACGACGAAAAGCAAAAAAACAAGAGCTTCTCGTTCTCTGTTCCCTGAAATCCCTCACGTCTCCTGAGGCTAACAGAGGAAATATCCCTTCCTTCTACTCCGGAATAATGACCGCGGAAGAAGACGGACCCGTTTCCATCCTCACAACCCCCAAACACCAATTAACCCTCTCCCCTGCCCCGCGTTGCAATCGCAAACAGTATTAAAGGCGCGGTAGTGAAATCAATTTAACCCACCCATTCACCCGGATTGCAAGGGGAGTATAAGACTGAAGCGCGTCGGGAGGTTCCTTACTCCGAGATAGAAGCGATTCTTTATTGCCCTGAGGGTGTCCCAATGCGCCCACCCACGATCGCCTTGTTTTGTCTGCAAGAAGACGCGCGGCCGGGGCCACTGCCTCTGACCCGCTTTTCACCCCGCGCCTCCGAGCATCCCGCCAGCAGACAGGCTGCAGCCGCAGCAACATTGCTGTGCATGGCCGGGGCTTGGGGAAGACGCCTACCTGCGAGTCTGCAGCCGGGAGAGGCGTTGCAGGACAAGGGCTGTCCTGATCGGTTAGTCTGGCGGCTTCAGGCAAGCGTGCCCCGATCCCGGGCGATCGGGAGGACTCTGGGGCGAGCTGGCGGCGCAGTCGGTGTCTCCACCACGCGCTGCTCCGGAGGAATGGAGCTGAGGAGTCGCTGCCTCCTCTTGCCGCTGCTGCAGCAAATAACGCGGGTCCTCTCGCTCGCTCTCTTCCCCCCACCCCTCCCCAAGGTGCGCAGGACGCCAGCCAGCCAGCCAGCCGTCGGGTCTGCTGGGGGGGAAAGAGCGGGACCGCCCAGAGGGAGATGCGGGAGGAGAGCGGAGCCAGCCGGGCAAGGGGCTCGCCTGCTCTCCCGGCCACTGCTGCAGAGGCTTAGGTCTCATTCGCAGCGCATCAGAGAAAGGTGCAGGGCGCTGCACGGGGAGAGCAACCGGCCGTCTAGCCACACTGAGCGGCTAGGCACAGGGCAGGGCAAACTGATGGTGACTTTCCCCGTGGAATGTTCAGAAGACCCACAGTTCCTGCCTTCTCCCCAACACGCTCACAAACAGGCCAGGGAAGAAATAACAGCTCCTTGTGATTTGCTTCCAGCTTCCGCTTAAGAGCGGTATACTATTCCTGAATACAGAGGCTCAGTTTAGAGACTGAGAGCTGCGTTCCATAAATTTGTCTAATCCTGTTTTGTTGGATGGATATGTGTTCCGCATGAGTGCTAATTATGTAGTGTGGAAGCATTTCAGGTTCCCATTCATCTGTATTTACTGCCATTCAGTTCCACTGGATTGAGGGAGAGAGGAAGGAAGGAAGGAAGGAAGGACGGAAGGAAGGGCTGTGTTACCCTACAAGACATTCCTCTCCACAGTGGAGATTCTCAGACTGGGTTTTTCTGAGCTTTGGGACATAAATTCAGTTGTTATTGGAAAGTGAGAAATGCATAAAAGTGGGTCAAAGTAAACCCACTTGCTCAATCAGCAGTATATTTGTTGAAAATAATAAGCCTTCACTATGTGATTGATTTCTAAAAGGAGCAATACACAGCTCAAGTCTGCAAGGAAATCCTGCCCTGCCCTAAGCTACCTTTCTGAGTCACAAATGTGTGTGTCCTAGTTGTGGTTACTCAGCAGGGACACGGGTGGCGCTGTGGTCTAAACCACTGAGCCTCTTGGGCTTGCTTGTCGGAAGATCGGCAGTTCAAATCAGCCTGATGGGGTGAGCTCCTGTTGCTCTGTCCCAGCTTCTGCCAACCTAGCAGTTCGAAAGCATACCAGTGCAAGTAGATAAATAGGTACCGCTGTGGCAGGAAGGTAAATGCCGTTTCCGTGCGCTCTGGCTTCCGTCACAGTGTTCCGTTGTGCCAGAAATGGTTTAGTCATGCTGGCCACATGACCTGGAAAGTTGTCTGTGGACAAATGCCAGCTCCCTCGGCCTGAAAGCAGAGATGATTTTTGTGATCCCTGCTTTCAAAACACAATTTGCCCAGAATGCATGTCCAATTTTGTAGATTCAGGACAGACAAAAAAAAAATATCTCTTCGCACAGTATGTAGCTTAACTATGGAGTTCATTTCTACGAGATTTGAGGATGGCAACAAACTTGGACAGATTTAAAAGAGGATTAGAGAAATTCATGGAGGATGAGGCTATCAATGGCTACAAGTCATTATGGCTGTATGCTACCCCCAGTACTGGAATAAGTTATGCTTCTGAATATCAGTTGCTGGGGATTACAAGCAGGAGAGGGCTATTGCTCTCATATCATAAGGAAACAGAGGAAGCTGCCTTATATATTAAGTCAGACTCTTGACCCATCTAGCTCAGTATTGTCTACACCAGGGGTCAGCAACCTTTTTCAGCCGTGGGCCAGTCCACCGTCCCTCAGACCACGTGGGGGCCCGGACTATATTTTTTTTGGGGGGGGGGGAAATGAATGAATTCCTATGCCCCACAAATAACCCAGAGATGCATTTTAAATAAAAGGGCACATTCTACTCATGTAAAAACACGCTGATTCCTGGACTGTCCTCGGGCCGGATTGAGAAGGCGATTGGGCCGCATCCGGACCCCGGGCCTTAGGTTGCCTACCCCTGGTCTACACTGACCAGCAACAGCTCTCTGGGGTTTCAGGCAAGAGTCTCTCTCAGTCCTATCTGAAGATGCCAAGGACTGAACCTGGGGCCCTCTGTAGAAAGCCCAATGCTGGACTACATGAGGCATTAATCTGATCCAGCAGAGCTCTTATATTCAAATTCTCAGGATGTGTGTATCTTCTATGAACTCTAAGTGGTGATTCTGAGCTGCGTATGGACTCACGGATCCTTGGAATTTTATGTGGATGAGTTGTGTGTTTTCAAGCTGCTGGCAGTGGGAGCTGAAGTCTGGCAGAAGAAACTAGGAGTAACGAAACACGACAATGTTTTTTAAAAAGACAGAAGGCGATGGGCAATGAAATGGGCAGTGAAAGTCTCACCTCCAACAAGGCTTATTGTGTGGCCTTGGACACCGATATTTGCTTTGTTTCATTTATCCTTCTATAAAATGTTAGCAACTGTGGTCTGCCTCACAGTTGATGTGAAACACAATTAAGATGGAAAATAATTTTTAAACTCTACTATATAGTTTGGAAAGTTGTTTGTGCACATTTGGACCCCTCTTAAGATAGTGTAACCACATTTTGCATGACAGTTCCTGAGGTCAAAGAGCAGGTTCTCATCTATTTTTGGATAAAATTGGATGCCATTTTTGAATCAAGATGCCAGACTGAACCTTTCAAAACCGCACTAATTTTAACTGCTGTTTTCAAAACTGCACTGATTTCTGAGTTTCCTTAGAATTCCTGAGCAGTACTGCGTACGAGGCTGCTGGTGTAATATAAATAGTAAGGATATTTTTAAACTATCAGATTCTATTGATTGGCCACACTGGAGGCCTGGTTCTGTTCTATTCTGAGGTTCCTAATGGAGTGACCCTCTTTAAATTTGCTTCCTCTCTTTGCAATCTATTATGGAGTGAAGCCATCCCTGCTCTCTCTCTCTCTCCATCTTTAGAGGAAGTCCACTGTACTGCTTCCTTCTTGGTGCCAGAGAGGTGATGGCATCTGACTGCTTTTGAGTCTGATTTGCAAAGAGTGTTTGTTCCTGGGGCCAAGGAATCAACAATGATAAAACAACAATAACAACAACATCCCTCAAACAAAAGACATAAAGATGCAAAGAGACCCTTCCATCCTCTGCTCCACGTGCAAAACCTGCCTTAAGCCAAACCAAGCAGTCTTCTAAAAATAACCATTGCATAAAGCAGAGTAGTTTCTTATTGCATTGAACTGTGCAGATAAAAAGAGCAAGGACTGCATGTCTTTAGAAAATGCAGAAGCGATGGACAGGAAGCAAGGACCATGTTCTGTTTTCATCCTTTCGGTCCTTCAGAGGCAAGAAAAGGGAGGTGGTTACAATGTGCAACTGAAGAAGGTTGAATTGGTGGGAACTTGAACCAGTCTTAGTGCCTGGGCTTTCTGGATGCATGCCCTAATTCAATCATGATGGAAGATATTATTTTGGAGGGAGTTTGGAAAAAGGGGTCTGAAACCAGTCCTGATTTGTTTGTCACTTCTTCAGATTCTTAAGTCAGCTAGTTTATGACACCCTTGCATTTCAGCTTCTATAGTATTACTATAGTATTACTATTGCTTTTTTCCTTTCCTTTCCTTTTTGGTAAAAGTCTATTTAGTGTTCTCTCTGACTTTATTCCATTAAGCTCAAGCATCCAAGGTCATTGGGCTTATGTGTACATGAAAAGAGCCTTTCTGGACAATTAATCTATATTGCAATGAGTGTGCAGTTGTGTTACCCATTTTGTGTGTGGATGCCAAATGTTTTCCCGCTGCCTTTCATAAGCGCAGGCTGGCTTGAGTGTTGCTTAGAAGGTACTAACAGGTGACAGAATCTAGGTTGGTGTCAATGTGCCAAGAGGGTGAGAGGCCACTATTGGGGCCAGGGAGTTCTCAGAGCACTAGAATTAGCATGGAATAAAGGATTTGCTCCATAATCCAGCCAATGGCATGATGGGCCTATTATGTACCTCTTAAGTACATAATTAGTGAAGACGCATGTGAGACTCCTTCATGTAGGGAGCTGCTCGGTGTTGTAGGGAGCTGCTCGGTGTTGTAAGAATTTAAGGTATTTTATTTATATATATATTAATTCTTATTAGTGTGCCAAGCAAAACAAGGCCTCATGTCTGAAGCACAGTCCTGAAACCATTTTGACTCCTGACACCATTTTGACTCTCAAAAACTGACCAGGTGTTTCTCTGCAAGGAGGAAGGGGGGTGAGAGAACCTTTCCATTGTCTCAGAAATTAAGTAATCACCATCTCAAAGGAATGGCCAGACTGCCCAGGAAAGGCAATCAGATAAGACATGATCATATGAAGTGGCAGACAGGAGGTAAACAGCGCACTCAGATTTCTGCTGGAGATGTCGCCTTTTTCTGTGATGTAGCTGTGATGTATCTGGGGGGTGGTCCTGGGTTACACCCCTTTTAGTGATGTATGTATGATGTATAGGGGGTTGGTCTTGAGGGGAAGGGGGGAATTTCAAAGTCTATATAGGAGCTTGCACACCATTGTTCTGGGTTCCTCCCCCATTTTTGGGAGTGGGCCCTGTTGCAACAGATATAATAAAATTCTTTGCTTCTCAATTTTTCTCTGGTTGGCCTCTGTAATTTACTCCTTCTGATGGAGAACCTCAAAGGCTCTTGTGTACCCCATAAGGGAATAAGAGCAGATTTTTCTAAAACATCGGTGATACTTTGTAGGCAGGACATGCAATGGTGACTTAGCAATGTAGATTTTGCAGGTTTAGCTAGAAATTTTGCATAAACCACTAGAGACTTGTGCTTAGTATTCTGTGCCCACCAGGTAGCTTAGAAGAAAATTCCTTCCTTATCTTTTGACCAGATTGGAGGGGGGCACAGAAGGGGCAAAGTATACTTCTATGTGGGTGAGGTGTGTCCCACATATTGTTGTTGTTCAGTCGTTCAGTCGTGTCCGACTCTTCGTGACCCCATGGACCAGAGCACGCCAGGCACGCCTATCCTTCACTGCCTCTCGCAGTTTGGCCAAACTCATGTTAGTAGCTTCGAGAACACTGTCCAACCATCTCATCTTCTGTCGTCCCCTTCTCCTTGTGCCCTCAATCTTTCCCAACATCAGGGTCCCACATATTAAGCTCCCTGAAAGAAAAATAACAATCTATTTTAATGACAGGAATCCAGCAATGGGAAGACGCAGGTAGGGGGAAGCTCCTGGTTTGGGTGTTTGTGCCTCCTATGCCTTTTGACAAGCTGCACTGTAGGGCTATGTTCTCCCTCTCCCTCCTCCAAAGATGAAACATTATTTATCTTCCTTGCCATTTGACATGTTAATGTTTTTCCTGCTACTTGATAGCCCGAGAAAGCAGCTTTTCTATATTTGGGATATCAGAGCAGAAAGTGTCTGATTCAGACTCTCCCCTGTCACACTGATTATTTTGTTTACAATGCTTTAAATAGCTAAACAGGCTGGGGAAGAGACAAGCTTGTTAGCTAAACTGCAGTCCTGGCTAATCCTCACGATGTCAGTTACGCTGGCCTCTCTTTCACCTACCTTCCCTTCATAGGAGGCAACTCCTAGGGGCTCAGGTCCCTTGGGCTCCTGAATAAAATATTGGAGGGGGGGCTGCCAACACAAGAAGAGGAGGAGGAGGAAGAAGAGTTTGGATTTGATATCCCGCTTTATCACTACCCAAAGGAGTCTCAAAGCGGCTAACATTATCCTTTCCCTTCCTCCCCCACAACAAACACTCTGTAAGGTGAGTGGGGCTGAGAGACTTCAAAGAAGTGTGACTAGCACAAGGTCACCCAGCAGCTGCATGTGGAGGAGCGGAGACGCAAACCCGGTTCCCCAGATTACAAGACTACCGCTCTTAACCACTACACCACACTGGCTCAATGGGCATTGCCACTCAAATAATGTGTGTGCTGTGTCTCGTGATTGATTAGGTGGGGTGGGGAATGCTTCCCCCCCCAATATTTTATTCAAGTTGGCACCCCTGCATTCCCTTATCATGTGTGAGAAGCACCTGGAAAAATGGACCCCCTTTCTGGGAGAACTAGGATAAGAAAAATGGAAATGCAAACTCTCTTTTCTTTGGCACTATCCATGCCTTAAATCAGAAGTGGGAACTGTTTTCAACCATGGGCTGCATATCTCAGGGTTGTGGGTTCGAGCCACACGTTAGACAAGAGATTCCTGCATTGCAGGGGTTTGGGTTAGATGACCCTTGTGGTCCCTTCCAACTCTGGCCTGTGGAGAATCCTGAGGCCCAGAGATGCCTAGAGGTCTGCATTTGGGCCCTGCACCTGAGTTTGCCCATCCCTGCCTTAAATTTACCAGCTGTTAGCTGAGGCTAGCCTCCAATTGTGCTGAAATAGTAAAGTAAATGTCCTTAAATGAGAGCTGCCGTAGTATCACTGCTAAGTGTATAACTTGCAAAGTCATTGAATCATAGAATTAAAGAGTTGGAAGAACCCCTGAGGGTCATTTAGTCCAACCCCCTGTAATGCAGGAATCTCAATGTCCTTAGTTGAAAATTTCCTGACCTATGACTTCACAGAGCAGTCTTAGGCAGCACATAGCAAAGGTATTGCTCAGGCTGTAAATCTTAATCTGATTTAAGCAATTGGGATTGCAATTTGCTTCACAGTCCTAGCCTGAGCTTACGGTAGTATAGCCGACAACAAAAGCTGCCTGTATTTGATTCAGGTAAAGGCACTTGTATCTCTGCCAACGATGCTCTCCTGTGTTATGATTTTGAATCTGGTTTAGACACTGATGCCTTCCATGTCCTTTCCCCCCTATTAACAAAGGTGAACAAGTTCCATAACAAAAGGGCACCAATGAGTATCTTCAAATACAGGAGGCTGAAAATTGAACTCTATGGCCATACTTCTGCAAGTCTCTAGGCATTGTCTGGAACAGATGCAAGCCTGCATGGCTTTGTCTGTCATTATACATTTTCAAAAGTGAAAAGTGCAGCAACAAAGGACTTCTTGCTTATGAGAAATTTGATTTTCCATTTGATTTATTTATTTATTTTTTTTGCTTATCAAGAGAAGGCACTGAAGACTGGGCCCTTAGGAATCTCAGCTAAAACTAGCTTCTCTTTAGCACTGCTTTCAGGACATGGTCCCAGCAACAACTTGTTTTTCATTTCAAACTAAATTTTCTTAATTGTTTGAATTTATTTATACTGTTGTTTTTAATATTATGTTTATTCTTTATTTTTATACACTGCTTTGTGAGAGTTCCTGTGCCCTGAAAGTTTACCGAGGAATCTTTTAATAAAGTTCACCCTCCAACTGATATATAGCATCAGGGGCGTACCCAGGATCAAAACTAGGGGGGGGGGGGGCGCAAGCCATGGTCGTTCAGGTTGTGACATTTCAGCACGGAAAAGGTGAATGAAACCAAAATTTTAAGAAAATTATATATAATTATAGCAGTGCTTTATTATGGTAGTTATTACAATTATTTGCTTGGGAAAAAATTTAATTTTTATTCTAGTTACATATCTTATACTAATATCATTTTTCTTGGGTTTGAAGAAAACTTGTTCAAAACTTTCGTTTCAATCCAGTCCTGATTTTCCTTGAAGAATTTCCGATGGACGCTCATCAAACACAACCCAGTCAGTCTGTCCTCTTCCATTGTACTTCTGAGCCAGGGCTTTACCCTTTGAAGGGTACTGAAAGATCGTTCAACAGTAGCTGTGGTGGACGGGAAAGCACTTAAAATGAGGAGTGCGTGCCTTGTTGCAGGGAAAAAAATATTAGCCTCCTCCAAAAGTGCAGCCACTTCAATGTCCTTTAATTTGTCTCCTGCTAAATCCTTCTTTTTCCACAGATTATACCACAAATCTAATTCTGCAGAGAGATCACCCAACTCATAAAACTCCATGAAAGACTTTGCATTTTTTTTCAAATCTTTTGAAGCCATTTTTAGCATGTATGAAGGATGAAGATGGGATAAGGCAAAAGCAGGTGTATTTTCGTGTGAGAATCTAACATTCAAAGATAAAGTTAGGGAGTCAAGATAAGGGATGATCAACGACTGTCTCCAGTATTCAATCGCAGTCTCAGGTGGCGGATTACTTCTGTGTATTTGCTTTTGAGCGATTCGTGGTACTGATAACTCAACCCCGACTTTCTCCGCGATATCATGTGATTTTTTAAGTAATTCATCAGAAACATGCTCAATTTCTTGTCGATGCTTCTTGATGACATCAAGGATTCGACCAATATGTTTCCTCACCATAATCAAATCCATATTTTTTCCTTGTAGAACGTTCACAACAGGTTCCAAAATTGCAGAGTATTTTGCAATCATGACTAAACCTACGATGAAAATTGGTTTAGTAACTGCACAGTGCAATTGATAGGCAGATTTTCTTGTAGCATAGTTTCCTTCGACCGAGAGATGTTCTAGTGCATTGACGATTTCATGGAAGCTTTCTGAAAATTTTCTTATGCTCTTGTATTTCTCAGACCATCTGGTCTCACAGAGTCTTGATAGACTGGGAACCGAATTCCTGTGGGCAGGTGACTCTCTAAAGAAGGATATTGTATCTTTAACCATTGCAATTGTGTTTCTTATTTCTGGTAGTTTGCTAGCACCATTGACCACAATATTTAGTTTGTGGCTTGAGCAATGGAATAATAAAGATTTACTGTACTTTTTCTTCAGAATGGCCTGCACATCACCTTCTTTTCCAGCCATCATAGAACATCCGTCAAATCCAAATCCAACACAATTCTCTGCTGAAAGATTCTGATCAACTATAAAACTCTGAATTGCACTAGCGATTGTAGTGGCTTCTTGAGATTTCAGCTCAACATAGCCTACAAATTCCTCTCTGATTTTTTCTTGACTCTCATCATAAAACCGCAATCCGATAGAAAGCTGTTCTTTTCCAGCGATATCTGCTGTTTCATCAGCCATTACAGCATAAGCTTTTGCTTGTTTACAATCTTCGATAATTCTTTCTTTGACAACTTCACCACATAATCTTATAATCTCATTTTGAATTTTTGGTGAAGTGTAGACTGCATTTTTTCGACATCTGTCCAAGTGACTCTTTAGCTTCTCATCACCACAGTCAATTCTCAAATTTAAAAGGTCAAAGAAAACCCCCTCATCTCCTTCCTTTCCTCTAAGCAGCAAATCATGAGTTCCACAAAATATGATACAATAAATAATTGATGACAATTTTTGTTTGTTTTCTTCAATCATCTTCTGGTGACCACTTTGCAACTGGACATCAATTGGAACATTTTCAAGGAACGCTTTTGCAGTTCCATCTTCATCACCATCATTGCTTCCACTTCCACTACTGTCATCTTGATCCTTTTTCCGTTTGAGAGGTTTTCTGCCTGAAAATCATAGAAATTAACGGAGTAAACAAACCATTAACAATCATTCATCCAAAAATAAATAAATAAAATGATGTCATAACTTTAGCATTAGATTTGCCTGCAGACAAGTCAGACGACAAGTTAGACTCAGCTCCTTTGAATAATACAATAATAAACAGCATAACATTGATTATAATAAACCTCTCTTATAACACACACTGACTATTGTCCAACCAGAGGATATGATTCATCAAATTATCAAGAATTGACCTGGCTCAGTTATCAATGGTGTTCTGAAACAGTCACTGAGACGGCTAGAGTGCCGGTGGCGGAAAACTCATTCTGAATCAGACCGGACACGGGCTAGAGCTCAACTTCGAGCCTACCAAGTGGCAATGGTGACGGCGAAGAGGACCTTCTTCACCGTTTCTATTGCATCTGCAGAAAACAGCAGCAGGAGACTCTTCCAGGTGGTTCGCAATTTAGCAGAACCACCTTCGTCATCGGGGTCTGGTACGGACCCCAAGATCTCCTGCAATGCTTTTGCAAAGTTTTTTGCAGATAAAGTCGCTCAGATTCGGAAAGAGGTAGACTCCACTGTGGGAGCAGGGCCGGGGCGGGAGAGTGCTACGAGTCCTGTCTAGTCCAGTTGTATGGGATCAATTCCAGTCTGTTACCTCCAAGGATGTGGACAGGCTGCTTGGACGAGTGAAACCAACCACCTGGGCAAGGATCAAGGAGACAGGTGGTTGGTTTCACTCGTCCGGGAAGGGCTGGGCGATGGGCTTTGGGCTTTGCGGGGTGGTGAATGCTTCTCTTTGCGAGGGAGCCTTCCCAGACCCGCTAAAAGAGGTGGTTATTAAACTGCTTCTTAAAAAACCATCTTTGGATACGGCCAATATGGCCAACTTTTGCCCAGTCTCAAATCTTCTGTTCTTGGGCAAGGTGATTGAGCGAGTGGTTGCTGAACAACTCCAAGCACGCCTGGAGGATGCGGACCATTTGGATCCCTTCCAATCGGGATTCAGACCTCATCATGGGACTGAAACTGCCTTGGTCACACTGGTCGATGATCTCTGGCGGGCTAGGGACAAAGGTGAGAGCTGTTTCCTAGTTCTGCTGGATCTCTCAGCGGCTTTTGACACCATCGACCATAACACCCTTCTGGACCGTCTAGAGGGGTTGGGAGCTGGGGGCACTGTTATACAGTGGTTCTGCTCCTTCCTCCTGGGCCGTGTTCAGAAAGTGGTGGTGGGGGATGAGTGTTCAGACCCCTGGGCTCTCACTTGTGGGGTACCTCAGGGTTCTGTCCTCTCCCCCATGCTTTTTAACATCTATATGCAGCCGCTGGGAGAGATCATCAGGGGGTTTGGACTGGGTGTTCATCAGTATGTGGATGATACCCAGCTCTACCTCTCTTTCAAATCAGAACCAGTGAAGGTTCTGTGTGAGTGTCTGGAGGCGGTTGGAGGATGGATGGCGGCTAACAGATTGAGGTTGAATCCTGACAAGACAGAAGTGCTGTTTTGGGGGGACAGGAGGCGGGCAGGTGTGGAGGACTCCCTGGTCCTGAATGGGGTAACTGTGCCCCTGAAAGACCAGGTGCGCAGCCTGGGAGTCATTTTGGACTCACAGCTGTCCATGGAGGCGCAGGTTAATTCTGTATCCAGGGCAGCTGTCTACCAGCTCCATCTGGTACGCAGGCTGAGACCTACCTGCCCACGGACTGTCTCGCCAGAGTGGTGCATGCTCTAGTTATCTCCCGCTTGGACTACTGCAATGCACTCTACGTGGGGCTACCTTTGAAGGTGACCCGGAAACTACAACTAATCCAGAATGCGTCAGCTAGACTGGTGACTGGGAGCAGCCGCCGAGACCACATAACACCGGTCTTGAAAGACCTACACTGGCTCCCAGTACGTTTCCGAGCACAATTCAAAGTGTTGGTGCTGACCTTTAAAGCCCTAAATGGCTTCGGTCCAGTATACCTGAAGGAGCGTCTCCACCCCACATCGTTCAGCCCGGACACTGAGGTCCAGTGCCGAGGGCCTTCTGGCGGTTCCCTCACTACGAGAAGCCAAGTTACAGGGAACCAGGCAGAGGGCCTTCTCGGTAGTGGCACCCGCCCTGTGGAACGCCCTCCCTTCAGATGTCAAAGAGAACAACAACTACCAGACCTTTAGAAGACATCTGAAGGCAGCCCTGTTTAGGGAGGCTTTTAATGTTTTATAGATTATTGTATTTTAATGCTCTGTTGAAAGCCGCCCAGAGTGGCTGGGGAAATAACAAATTATTATTATTATTATTATTATTATTATTATTATTATTATTATTATATCTAAAATGTATAAGTTAGAAAAATAATAACCTTAGAGAGGGGAGAAAGAAAGTTATAAAATATGGTATGCAGTAGAACCACCCACGGTAGCCAAAAGAAAATTCTCTGATCAAATCAAAACCTAATCATCCTAGTTCCTAGTCCCTAGATATTAATATATATTTACAAATAAAAGTAACATTTTAGTATAAAATTAAGTAAAGTTTTAATTTAAAATTTAATTTTCTACAGAAATTACTTAACTTACCTTTTTGGAACCAGTTTCTTATATCCATTTAGGCAGCCTCGATGTCTTCTAAATGTAAATAAGAAGGTAAAGTAATAAACTATAACTGGAATAAATTCGAAATTGGTTGTTTCAAAGAAACACTTAGTAAACATCAACAGTGAATGCATTCAACTAAAATACTGATCAACTAGCGGCGGACGGCTCAGTTTATATAGTGACGCGGAACTCACTAGACCCCTCTAGAAGATTCCCTCTTCTTTCTGCTAGAGACCTCTCCCTCCCTTGAATCCCACTGGCTGGCTGACATAGATTCCTCTACTAGTCGCTAGGTGGCTCTAGATACTTCTTGGTTTTTACACCATTTCAGTGTGGTAAACAACTGATTATTCGCCATCGCCCTACCTAATTTTGTTTCGTTTCATCACTTTATATCCACCCCTGCTCCTCACTGGGTACGCCCATGTATAGCATATAAAAAGGTAAAGGGACCCCTGACCATTAGGTCCAGTCGTGTCCGACTCCGGGGTTGCGGCGCTCATCTCGCTTTATTGGCCGAGAGCCGGCGTACAGCTTCCAGGTCATGTGGCCAGCATGACAAAGCCGCTTCTGGCAAACCAGAGCAGCACACGGAAACACCGTTTACCTTCCCGCCGGAGCGGTTCCTATTTATCTACTTGCACTTTGACGTGCTTTCGAACTGCTAGGTGGGCAGGAGCTGGGACTGAGCAACGGGAGCTCACCCTGTCACAGGGATTCGAACCACTGACCTTCTGATCAGCAAGCCCTAGGCTCTGTGGTTTAACCCACAGTGCCACCTGGGTCCCTATATAGCATATAGGTAAAGGTAAAGGGACCCCTGACCATCAGGTCCAGTCGTGTCCGATTCTGGGGTTGCGTGCTCATCTCGCTCTATAGGCCGAGGGAGCCGGCGTTTGTCCGAAGACAGCCTCCGGGTCATGTGGCCAGCATGACAAAGCTGCTTCTGGCGAACCAGAGCAGCGCACGGAAACGCTGTTTACCTTCCCGCTGGAGCGGTTCCTATTTATCTACTTGCACTTTGACATGCTTTCAAACTGCTAGGTGGGCAGGAGCTGGGACCGAGCAACAGGAGCTCACCCCGTCGCAGGGATTCAAATCGCTGACCTTCTGATCAGCAAGCCTGTGGTTTAACCCACAGCGCCACCTGGTCCCTTATATAGCATATAGCTGTGGCTTATTTAAAGGCACCCTATTTATTTTGCATACCTTTACCACTTTTCAGCCTGAATTTAAACATATCCTATGTAGTTCAATGGAACTTCCTCCCTAGTAAGCATGCTTAGGGTCACGTATTTGAAAAGTTTTATTTCGATCTTAAATCAAAAGGAATTTCTAAAAGTGCTTTGGATCAGAATACCAGTTATCCTGTTAGAGGAAAAGTAGTAAATTTTCCTAGGTACACAAATAAATAGCAAGCTTCTTTTCTGTACGTCCTATCAAATTTATTTCTTGTACTTCAGATTTTTTAAAGCTTATTCATGTGTGTTGACATACTTCTAAGCAGCTTTAAGTCTTTTTAAAGTAGTTTGGGAACTGATGAGTGGGCATATCAGTAAGCATTTTGGGCCCTCTAGTGGAATCTATTTTGGGCTTTGCTTTTTGGAATTGCAAAAAAACCCCACGATACTGGGCATCTCCTCGACTTCCTCTCAACTTGCTGCAGTATAAAATTATATTTTTAAAAGATTTTTAAAAATGGCTGCCTCGTCAGCCTGTAGATCAGTACAGTACTCATGGGATAACTGCATCCTATAGGCAATATAGAAGGAAGCTCGGAGATCCTGGTTCTAATGTATGCAGGACCACCTTTAGCCAATCAGAACATTTCCTTCATGAAAGAAAGCACACACTGTAGGTTTATTCTTATTTTTGTTCTTGTCCACGGAGAGAAACCTTGCCCATATTCGAGGACATGCAATCCAGATTAATTAAAAAAAAAACAATAAAAAGATGGTGCTCTGAATTTCTGCCTGGTCTGTAATTATTCGAGTTCCTCAATCACTTACCGGTAACAGGAAAGTAACAATTTGCGGCGGCAACTTCTGTCCCCCTTTATTTCACTGGGAACTCCTCTAGTCTACGCGCTGCAGTAGAAACAGTAGAAGCGCCTTGCTGCAGCTCTGCGGGGCTCTTCGACTGTAGCCACAAAGCCACCTACTAGGGAGCAAACAGCGACAATGACTTCTAAGCAATCGGCCATAAGACTGTCTTGCACGGCGATGTAAGGGATCTACACAAAGGCCGCTGCCTCTCTTCCCGCCTTTTGGACAGCCCGCCTCCCTTGGCGCCACCGCCACGCTGATTGGCCAGGGAGGTTCGACGTCCACCCCCTCCGAGACGAGAGCGTGACGTTACCGACGCTCCCTTTCTCGGAGGCCGCCCTCCAAGCGTCTTGGCTTCGCCCCTGCAAAGGAAACAGGAAGTGACGTGAGGGGAGCGCGGCGCGTGAACGACGCGGCGTCAGGAAGTAGTGGAGTTGCGGGTAGAGAGACGTGATAGGTACGGGCCTCTGAGGGAGGGAAAGAGGGTAGTGGGCGAAGTGGGGCTTCGGGGGCGGGGGGGGGGGTGTAGCTCCTGGGTTACCTGCCTTAGGATATGCTTAAGGGGCGGGGGAGCTACGGGGAGCGAGCTTGCTTGTCAAAGGGCCCCGGATTCTTGATCACTGGCTCCTGTCAGCACTAACGGTGAAGAGGACCGAGGGGGGAACGCCTCGAATTCGTGAAATAAGGACGTGGGTTGTTGTTGTTTTTTGTGCGCGGCTTTAGCAACTCTGCGAGGAGGAATTTGCAAAATGTCTCTATGGCTTCACTGGTCTGGTCTGGCAGCCCATGGCTGCTGTTCCTGGTGGGGCGGTCGCGGGTTCAGTTGCCGTACCCACTGCTGTGATGCTAGTCACGTTTGAGGCTTGGGTGTCTGCGGGCATGATTTCTCACATTGAACGTGAGGAGTTGCCGGGATTAGTTCAAAAGCCAAACCTGTTCTCGCGGGTGGGAGAAGAGGAAGGGGGGGTTACACGGTTTTTTGTAATTTCTTTCAGTTGCTTTATTATTATTATTATTTTAAAGGCATGACATAAACCTGTAAAACAAATAAATTGAAATATTGGGGTAAGAGCCAAATTGATTGGGATGGAACATTCTTTGCGCATTGAAGTCCAGGGTTTAATCCCTCGTGTCTCCAGTTAAAATGCAAAATTGAGGTAGCAAGGCTCACCCTGGGGAGAGTGAGAGAAGACAGTGGTGGGCTATGCAGGCTCATGGTCTGACTTTAAATAATAAGGCAGTTTCATGTGTCAATATTTTAGTATGTTCAATAACTGGTGGAGTTGCATCTGGGAACAGTTTATCATCATGCTGCTACTAAAGGCACTGGATTACTGTTGAAACACATTATAATCTTGTTCAAAATACAATAGCATAAATTTGTACCAAATCCCATTTTATAGTTTAGCTTGCTTTGGAAGAGTACTGCTTTGAGAATGATGAAATATATCTTAATGTTTCATAGATGAAGCTAAAATGGTGGAGGGGAAGTATCTCTAGAACCAACTATCAGTTTATAGCTGATTCTGTGATTAGAAGTGTTAAGATTTTTCCAGCATTGTTTAAAGATTTAATATCTGTTGCCATATGTAATTTTTCTTTATTTGTTTGTTGAAGGCAGAAAATCAAGTTTGTAGGCTCAACATGGAATCTGAAGATTCAGTTTCTCCTGAAAAATTAGTTGAGGGTTTGAAACTCTCAGAGGAACAAAGCAGTCCTTCCCAGCCAGATTGTAATAATGTGCATGTCCCCAAAGTCGCCAAAGAAGGAGTGAGTCAGCTGCCTCACTCTGAGTCCAGAGAAGATGAAGACCTCTTCCATGACTGTAATGACTCTTTTGAAGCAGGAGTGGCAGAAGAAAATCACAATAATAAGGCAGATCCTTTAGAAAATGAAATAGAGCTAGATGAAAAGGACTTATTAGAACAAGAGAAAAATATGTCTGAGGAAGAAAAACAGGTATGCTTTAATGAAACTACAAATGTTTCTTTAAACATTGTGTTGATTAGCACTCTGATTTTAATGGTATTTCTTTGGAAGTATGTCCCATTGATTTCAGTGCAACAAAGTTCCAAGGAGTATGTTTTGAATTTTAGCTTTTCTAGTATTTATGATTTTAAAAATGAAACATTTCAACATAGTCCTGCTCTTTTTTATTGGAAATAGCTTTTGTTTATTTCAGTCAAATTTACTCCCACCTACAGCAGCCAATTCCTGTTCATGCTTTTTTGGAAGTAAATCCTTTTGAGCTTAGTGGGGCTTATTGGCAAGTATCCAGTGAAATCATTGTGAATGCAGAACTACTTAAATGAATCCATTGTGCTCATGGAAGTCATTCCATGCACACAGTGATTTAGTTGGATTGCAATCTTTTCAGGGCACAAGTTCTTGTGTTAGATTTTTAAGTGTTGTTTGACTTACCTGAGTTGTCTGGTTCAGTTCAGGATTTAGAAAAGGCAGCTGTTAAAAGTTTTAAAAGCTGTGCATCTCATTCAACAAAAGCCACAGTGGTTTTGTCAGTTAGCTTGTGTGCATTGAACATAAGGGTGGGTTGGGGAATTCTAAGACTGGATAACTAAGGTTAATAAAGGGATTAAAATGCATTCCTCAAGCAAAGCTGCTTTTTAGGATTCAGACACAGTCATTTCTCCTTTTATATCAAGAAAGATGTGCAACAATGACTCAGCAGTATATAAACAATGAGGTCTGTGTTTGCACTTAAAAACAAAATCAGATTCTCTACTGGGTAACATACAACTTGTGTCTAGTAAAGCTGAACTCTCTATTATATTAAAAAACGTGTAAATATTTGCTTTGCAGAGTTATCTCTCTGCTAGTCATTGGATGAGCAAGGATGCTTGTACTTACACCCTTACTGCTAGACTGCTTGCTCCATGGACTGTATCTTGTTAGCTTTCAGCCACGGTTAATGACAGAAAAATATTATCAAGGAAATGCATTCCTGTTCACATGTTGTATGTTTCCTAAACTGTAATATTTTCCCTTACATTCAGATTTTTGGTTCCCATCAATTACCAGCAAAACCACAATACTAAATTTTATTTTCATCTAATGAATGCTTACTAAAATTTGGAGGTATTTCACTGGGTAGTAGAAAATGTTGGCCCTGATTTCTCTAAAAGAAAAAGGAAATCATTAATGTGAATATATATATATATATATGGAAAATCACCTTGGTAAAGCATTTCAAAAAATCCAAAGAATAAAATGAAATTTTGCAAACAGTTCCTTTCTATACTGTGGTAGCAAGCTAAATCCTGAGTGTGCTGCGCAATCAGTTTTAAGTAAGGTAAAGGTAAAGGGACCCCTGACCATTAGGTCCAGTCGTGTCCGACTCTGGGGTTGCGGCGCTCATCTTGCTTTATTGGCCGAGAGCCAGCGTACAGCTTCCGGGTCATGTGGCCAGCATGACAAAGCCGCTTCTGGTGAACCAGAGCAGCGCATGGAAACGCCGTTTACCTTCCCGCCAGAGTGGTTCCTATTTATCTACTTGCACTTTGACATGCTTTCGAACTGCTAGGTGGGCAGGAGCTGGGACCGAGCAATGGTAGCTCACCCTGTCGCAGGGATTCGAACCGCTGACCTTCTGATCAGCAAGCCCTAGGCTCTGTGGTTTAACCCACAGCGACACCTGGGTCCCTTCAGTTTTAAGTAGTGTGCATTAAAGCAGAGAATGTACAAAAAGGGGGGGGGGTGTGTGTATTATACTTTTTCAAGTTAAATGTAGGGTCTGTTGCCTTTCAAACCCTCTGTTTATTGGCTGAGCTCTTATGATGTCACAGGACCTGAACTAGGAAGCAGAAATTGGCTCAGGAGCCAGGAAAGTAGTAAGCCTGGCTGTCATGGATGTGAGGATGAAATAACTATTGTGGGGAGGGGCCTTAGGGAATGGGGAGAGGGCAGAAAAGATGAGAAACTAGAGACAAGTGATAAGAGGATTAAGGGGGGAGGAGGGAGCCAAGGGAAGGAATTGATAGAGAGGCAGAGGTTTGAGAAATTAGTAAAAATGGTAGAGGTTGTTGGTGGCTAGACATCTTCCTGCCTCCACAAGACATTGGTTGAGCTCCTATGTCATAGGGTAGTTCAGGGTCGAAAGTCTTAAATGGAATTTGGGAACAGAAGAGCATGTGGTCAGGGTGGATTTGATTTAAATCAAATTGATTTAAATCACGATTTAAATCACGATTTAAATCACTAGTCAGTAAGGCTTGATTTAAATCACTAGTCAGTAAGACTTGATTTAAATATTTTTTTTACAGAAAGACTCATTCTTGCTGGTATAATCTTAATATTTACAACCATATGAAGGTTTCATTTTTTGAATAATAAATTTTCAGAGTAGTTTTTACAGTTATATCAAAAATTACTGATTTGGTTATACTACTAGAAATACATAGACAGATAATTATGAAATTATGGTGAGGTTTAATAAGTTAACTGTTTATATTTGGACAACTTTTCTGCTGTACTTTATTGGAAGGAGAAAAATAATCATTTCCTTAATAACCAATTAAACAATTTATTTAACTAAAACAATAACATGATAGCATATGTATCCATGTTTGTTAACTGATGTAGTTAAACATTTTTTAAAAAAAACTTAGACTGAGTTTTAGCACACTTGATAAACTTAAAACAAATCCTTATTTCCTGATGAATAGCCTTTGGACTACAATGTAACTTAAATAGAAGACTATATTTAGAAAGATTTTTCTTCCAAAAGCATTTTATTTTAAAAATCCGATTTAAATAAAAAAAATCCGATTTAAATAAAAAAAAATCTGATTTTTTTGATTTTTTTAAAAAAATCATTGATTTTTATCCACCCTGCATGTGGTGGTAGTTAGTGAAAAGAGTTGGAGGGCTGTAATTCTTGAAAGCTTATTTTTCCACAAAAGTTGACTGTTCTTTGTTTTACCAAAGAACATATAGCAGAAATAATCATAAACAATAAACAATTTCTATGTACCTTAGGTCAATTCTTCCTTCACTTTTTTTTCAGAGATCAAGAAATTATTTATTTAATGTAAAGGGTTTGTCATAAACAAGCACTTGGTAGGTTATCCTTGCCTAAGGAAGAGCCTCCTACCATTTAAGCTAGGAAAATGAAATTTGCTATGGTTATGGTTTGCTACTGTTAGCATTTGTGGATAGCCAAGCCTCAAGAACTCTTGGGCTTTTTTGGCGGGGAGAAGACTTCACTCAAATTTTGAAACATGTCCTCTTTTTAGAAATCAAAACATTTAAAAGTATGTACAAAATAGCTAGGCAAAATACTAAATAATAGATGGGTTTTTGGATAGCTATTTCCATATTTCAGGTTACAGCTTCCATTGTGATATTATCAAATAATAAGCTATTTTGCTTACTTGCTTCAGATATTTATTATGTGGTCTTCTTCGTATTACAGAAGAGAAGAAATGAGAGCACAAAATTAAAAGAAGAAGGAAATGAACAGTTCAAGAAAGGAGGTGGGTGAATTACAACTGTGTAATACCCAAATTGTGGTCAGTCTAAAGACAAATCCTATGCAGAATTTGTCATCTGTGCAGGTGATTGATGCAGCCCTTATAGGTGTTTATGTACAGTAGTCTTCTTATGACCAGCCCTATTTGGAATATATACCCCTGGAGAGGACTTCATTTTACACCTTACCATTGTATTTTGGAATGTATCTGGGAGTTAAGATTCCAGAACTGCAGTCATACTTGTGCTTACTTGGGATTAAATCCATTGTGGATTTTGAGGCAGCTCTGTCAATGATTGTTTTCCCCCCTTTAATCAGTCTTGGGAAAACAGCTCTGAGGGAGTTGCTGCCATTTCCTTTTTCTTTTATGGGGTAGGAATAAGGCATATGAGAGGCTAGGTAAAAGTATACTATGCCACAGAAGAGCAGTCTGAGGACAGTTAAAAGGAATTCTTAAAATAGTTACCATGGGGCTATATTTTCTTAAATATGTTTAGTACTTCTGTAAACCTCAGGATTCCCCATATCCTGCTGATAGCCTCCCTCTTGTCTTTGGATGGTGCCATTTTGGGGCACATAAAGGTTGGCACTCAGAGAATGAGTGCACTTTTAAGCAAGGGTCTTCACATTTTGTTTGACCTTAATAGATGGGCTTGCTATCACCCTGTTTTATTCTGAAGAAATACATCACACCATGCTCTAGGCCCAGTGACTTGATGGTGGGGGGAATCCCTTGTGCTCTTCCCTGGCTCAGCGCTGGGAAGCAGGGTAAGGGGCCATACTACTTGTGCTGAATCACAGAGATTGTCCAAAAGTAGAAAGGTCTTGCCTCTCCAGTATCTCCAAGGCTCGGTGCACTGTCAGGAGAATAGATCTTGGCTACCAATATCTGCATTCCAGGTTGCCAGAATTATATTTTAGTTGCCTTAGCATCTAAAACAAAGTGTATTTGTGGAGCCTTGCCCTACTCTTAACTCCTCTTCCTTAAAGATGTCTCCTAATTGCCTTGGTGTAGTCCTATCTACCATGAGCAGCTCCTCACCTATGTTAAAGATGTCTAATCTGTTGTAATGTGCTATGACTGGCCCCTAAGCCCTCGAAAGGGTTGGTATGAGATTCTGAACATTTGGTAATGCTTCTAGTTATCCTTGATGACTGTTGCTCGGACTGGGATACATTGCTTTTTTGTTTGTTTTAGCAGTGTATTTTTTCTGAAAAATTAAATTGGGGGAGGGGGAATGTGATGCTAGGCATGCCTTCAAGGCATTAATTCTTGTGTGTGCACTTACTGTCTTCCATCTTGACATTTCATTTCAACTGCAGAATATAAAGAAGCTGAAGATGCTTATGCAAGAGCTCTGCAGGTTTGTCCAGCCTGCTGTAATACAGACAGATCCATTTTGTATTCAAACAGAGCTGCAGCAAGAATGAAACAGGTAATGCCCAAGACAGTTAAGTAGCAAGAATGGATGTGATTGTTCTTTTCATCTTCCCTTTCAGCTATAAACTTGACAGCCGAAGGCATTTTGTTCTCTTAGACTTTTTTCTCACTGTGGGAGAACACGGGAACAGTGTTGAGTAGAAAAAGTAAAATTGGGACCTCTGTTAAGCAGGCAGGTCAGCACAGTCTGACTTCCAGACTTCAGAGGTTCCCTCTGACCTTTGGCACATGTCATGAGTGACCAGTCTTTTCCTCACTTGGAACGGTAAAGATGGACAGGGCTTGGGCAGTTGCACAGCAGCCCCTGCCAGCTCCAGAGTTGTGGTTGCCTGGGGATCCTCATCCAAGCTGGGCCAACCCTGCAACCCTTCCTGCAACTCCCGGGGCGAGAAAGGCAGGCAAGGATGCTTGAATGCCGCTGCTCAACTGGGCATGCTTACTAATGGCTCTTCTCTTGAGTGAGGTGGGCAAGGGGGTGCTTCATGCTGCTGCTTGAAGGTGTTTGGAATGCTTTCAAGCAGCACTGAACAACCTGATGCGTTCCTCCTCGGTCCTTTCGTTGAGAAGGTGGTGTTGGATGCTGATGCTGGAAGGCACGTTCAGGCAAACCGGGTGTGCTATCCTTGGGAAAGACTGGTTCGGGGTGGTGCGGCTTGCTAAGCAAGGATGTTCGCTAGAGACTGCAATATTTGGCTTGACCAGCAAGGCCAGCCAAAAACTCTACCATACCAACTATTTAAATCAAGAGAGTAAATCAATGTTAACACAGTCTATTGCATCAACAATTATGATTGTATGCCTAGTATGCTTTTATTTTACTTATTGTTGAATGTACAGCAGTACAGCAGAATGTACAGCAGTTTGGTACATTTGCATGCTGTTAAGTCCCCTTGTGGAAGAGCTCGCCAACAAATGCTGATCATATTTTTCTTAGCCTTTAGTAGTTTAGCCAAGTTAGTCCCCTCACAGCTTTAGAATAAGTCATCCAGAATATGCTGATTCTGTTACACTGCAAACATTAAAATATGTGAATAGGTATCACAAAGAATAAGTATTTAGCATTTCTAGAAAAATACTGTTTGGTGTTAAATGCCACCTCTTCTTTTACAGGACAAGAGGGAAATTGCCATAAGTGACTGCAGCAAAGGTACTGTTTTCCTGTTCTTGTGCTCTGTCAAAAGCATGTTGTCTTGGTAAGACAGTTATCTAGAGCAGGGATTCTTAAACTTTATACCCCAGGGCCTACTTGAGAGGCACCCTACCAGTGGAGGTATAGAGATAAACCCAGTTAAAAATGGTGATGGAGGTGGAATTTGCTCTAATCAGCTGGCAGTTACTGACATTCTTTTATTGACATCTAACATCTCTTTGGAAGTTGCTGTGTTCTTTGTCATAGCAATTTTCTGTGGAGTTCCATAATTCAGTTTTCCACTAGCTAAATACAGATTTTGCTTCTGGAACTATTGTGATTCAGCATTCCCACTTTTATTTTAGGTAAAAGTTTATTATCTGGAGGCTTTTTATGTGAAGCTTTTATATTATATCCAGCCTCCCTGCCCACATGTCTCTCAGAATGTTTTTATTCATGTCGTGTGATTTCTTCTGTCTTCCTTTCACACTTGTACTTTATCACTCCTAAAATGGTCAGTTTCTTTCATTCCTCCTCCCTGCTCCTTTTACGTGTCCTTCTTCCTCCTAGAACAACATTCCTCTCTTACCCTCTGTCTTCTTATTCCAAATTTATTTTCTCTCTCTTAAATTATTCACCTTTTATGTCTTTCTAGTTTTCTTCAACATCTCCTGTAGCCCTTTCCTCTCAGAAGGAGACCTCCTCCCCTTCCACTGGAGGGGTCTCCTGTGGTCTTCCAACCACCTTTATTCAGCTGGCGCTGGCATTGGTCTAACCAAAGAGCTATCACATGGACAGAGATGTGAGGCAGAGAGACTGGGTAGCTTGTGGAACTGAGACCCACTTGAAAGCAGATTGAGACCCACAGGTGGTTCCTGTTCCATGGAATGAGAAACAGGAGCTGCATTTGGGGCAGCTGCATTTGGGGAGCTGCATTTGGCTGACCCCTGCAGGCCAAATTTGGTAGATGGGTGGGTGCTGACCACCTGTTAATTAACTGGTGTCTTAAGATGGCAGGCGACCCATTTTTGCCAGCATGATTTGAAAACAGACCATACATGGAAAGGCACAGCCTCCAAAGTGCCAACGTTTAGCTGGTCATCACATCTTGTCCTGGGTGATGGAGCATCCAGCTAGCATCACTCCTTCTGCAAGAGCAGGGCTGCTTGTTTTCCTTGAAGATCCCCATGGACACGCATGTGTAGCCTGAAATCATGCTGTGTATATGGCTTGATCTTGCACTTGGAAAGTAAATCAAGTTCAAGATGGTCCACAAAGGGTTTTGCTCACTTATATTTGCTATAACTGTACATTAAAGCAAACAATAAAATGACTAATTATTAATCCATTTGTGTATGGTTCACACTAGATCATAGCTTCTACTGCCAGCACTATCCTATAGCCTGAGGCTAGCTCAACTAGAACATGCTGGAGGTGCCCTAGGCTTTGAAGTAAAAAGTTTCCTACCTCAGTTTTTCTGCTATTTCTTTAATTCTGTTTTATAGCCCTGGAATTAAATCCAAACTATATCAAGGCACTGCTCAGGAGAGCAGAACTATATGAAAAAACAGAAAAGCTGGATGAAGCTTTAGAAGACTACAAAAACTTGTTGGAAAAAGACCCATCAATCCATCAAGCAAGGGAAGCTTGTATGGTAAGCTTCTTTCCCTCCCCAAATAATGGAGTGAATGGCTCCTGGTGACTGTTGGACATAAGTATTAAATCTTAAAGGTAAAGGCATGCATTACTAGGACGACAGCCTACCATACTTTTAAACTTGGAAAAAGTATGATCAGATTACTTTATTCCCATATTTAAGTCCAAAATGAAGCTTCATTTCTAAGAAGGAAGAACTGACCTACAGTAAGCTTTTTGAGTTGGAACCATAGTTTGATCATAGTTTAAAATCTCAAAGCTGTAAACCCCTTCCTCATTGCTTCAACAGATAATTCAAGAGGGTAATCTAGAAGACCATAATAACATTTCAGGGAGTAATAAAACAATGAAAATTGTCTAGTTTAGAGGTGACACCTTCTAACAGAAGGTACTGCTCTTTGACTTTATTTTTAGTACACTATTTTGCAACCCTGAAGACATAAACAATCAGACCATGCATTAATAAGGGTTTCACATGTATTGACCCAATGTTGATCTATCAGAAATTTGCTCCAAAGTAATGTTTTTAGGGGCAACCTTGTGTCTGGCATGTGCTGTAATTTCAGCCAGTACAGAAGCACGGTGAACTGTGAACAGTATAGAAAATAACCTCAAATCTCAATAACGATGGGAGTGCCATGTGGAAAGTTCAAGAGTGATCTCAAAAAGAAATTTTGGATGGTTTCTAGTTTGGCAGCATCTACTCAACCAAACACTTTTGCACCATAAAATGACTTACGAAGTAGTTCTTCATGTATAAAGTAGCATTGCAGTGCTCCAGTGAGTTCTGGCCATGATTGTGTCCCCTGTGTTTTTTCGTGCTAAGTTGTGCATCAAACCATGCATAGTATGTGTCATGGGTAAATAAACAGGTTGTCAAAGCCAACTTTGAAGAATTGATTCTCTTGTTTGTTTTTTCTTAGCGATTGCCAAGACAAATAGAAGAACGCAATGAGAAACTTAAGGAAGAGATGTTGGGTAAGTGGCATTGCTTGTGTGGTCGCTTCCATGCATTGGTATAAAACATGAATTTCTTACACAACCATCCCTGCAAATTAATGACTTCTCTTACTACTCTAGGACAGACTTACCCCTGAAATCTCTGGGTTTCAGAGATCCTCATTTTTCACAACACTGATGCCCCATCTCAAACCACCCCGACTCCACAAACATCAAAGCTTATTGAATGTTACTTTTAAGGTGCTGATTTGACAACTGTTGTTGAAAATGGGCAATCAAATCTAGACATCTATGGGTGTTGTAGTATGTGTGGATCATATTTTTACCACAGCACCACCCCAGATTTTTGAGATGGGAGTGTCTGTACTGGGCCTTCTTGAGCCCAACAGGGGAAGCAGTGGCAGCTGCTCATGAATGTTGCAGTAGGTATGCATGTTGTGGGTAATGGGTGTATGTGGGAGACACATTCTGAGAGACAAACTCCCAATAGATTCATAGTAGAGAGTACCGCTCTGGATTGCACAGTGATCACCATCCAGAATCAGAGAAACAGTTGACAGGTTCATTTCTGCCAGACTCGTAGCTGAGCAGGATACTGAGTGCAGAATCTCCCTTCCCTCTTGTGATGTTGAGAAGGGCAGTCAGTGAAAAAGACCTGCCCCCAGGAGTCTGTGCATCTCACCTGGACCTGATTGGTCATGTGGTTCTGGTCACAATCTCCTTTTTAGTAAGATGCTGTGCCTCAACACCAATGTTTACACACTATGCTGCATGCTCAGTTTGAAATTATGTGGATTTATAATCTAAAATTCTGATCAGAGGCAGTATTAGAATGAAAAGCAAAGCAGACAGAAATATGAATTAGTCTGTCCTACATTCAACTGCTGAGGCTAACGTTTGCTTTGGTATCTGTAGCACAGCAGTTGAAAGGCAGCAAGTTTCTGAACATAATGTTGAACCCCAAAATGCCATACAACTGCTCTTTCAGTTTTAGCAGTAAAGCTGGCATTTGAATATGAAAGAAGGCAAATATTTTGTGCTGCTTCTTCAAAAGTTGCATCTACAAGAGCTGTTCATTCGAACCAATTCTTAAGCCTCTGGTCCCAGGCCAGTGTGTTCAGTTTATACAAGCTTTTATGTGGATCATAGCATGCTTACCCAGCACAGACTTTGCCTTCTTATCTCTTACCCATGTGTTTAGTTTCATGTTGATAGTTCATGGTCTTCAGGCAGGCTTTATTTAGGTTTTGGGTTTTTTTTACTTGCTCTGTAACTTCTGCCTAAAAACCATTTGGTTTCAGCACTTTGTTTTTAGGGTTACAACAACTTCTTAGCAAGTTTGAAAATTACATTATTAGCTATAAATAAAACACTGTTCTCAAAGATTAATTACTTTTGGAGACAAAATGATCATACATGCAAACTAGATAATCTTTGAATAGGCACAGTGCTTAACACTAATGTAGGTAACTTGTGACAGAGGACTAAACAAGGTTTCAAGCACGTGGAACCCATCTTTCCAAATGACAGACCATCTACTGTTGCTTAAGTGTCATGAGGCAGGTCATAATCACTCCTGTGTTAGCACTCTTGAACAATGGAGCGCTTGCAGCCAATTCCTTTGGAACTCCTCATTGTGGACAGTGTTCAAGCAACAAGGAACATTGCTTCATTACTGACCTTGTGTAGTTTCTTGTACATGTTGGGAAGTAAATTTCTTTTTGTGTGTGTATTGCAGGCAAACTGAAAGATCTTGGCAACTTGGTTCTGCGCCCCTTTGGCCTATCAACAGAGAACTTCCAGGTGAAACAGGATTCCTCAACTGGCTCATATTCTATCAACTTTGTTCAAAATCCAAATAACAACAACCGATAACATAAGCCCAACTCACTCCTGGTAAAAAGTGTGGCATTGGAATTGTGGCGTTTCAATGAATGCAGAAAGAGGGTGAATTAAAACTTTTAAGGCCTAACATCTTTATCTAAATATGAAGATTTGAACATAGTCTTATGCATTTCTTTTCTATGAGGTACTTTTTACAGGTGTGGGTGAATAGAGTGAAGTGGTCTGACTTCCGCTGCCATCTTAGATGCACTTTATTAGGGCACTCTTTATCCTCCCTTGTGATGAAAGGGGAGGAGTGTTTGGCTTTGCTAAATAGAAGAGTCCAGTGTTCCCATACCTGTAACTAAAGTACAACCATTTTGTGTGTTCGTGGAGTTTGCAGCGTATGTGTGTGAATGAGAGGGCTGATCCCTTTCTATTCAGAAAGGACACTTTTGCTAAGTGTAATAAAGCATTGATGGTATTGTGTTCTGCATTTTGTTGCCTTCTTATTCAAAGGAACATATTAATGCTTTTCAAATTCCTATAAATGTAAGTATACTATATAAAGTAGCCTGGGTAATTGCAGCTATCAAAAGCTGCAATTGTGTTGATGTTTATCTCTGTAAATGAATCAAGGACTTGATAATTCTATCCATTTAGTGCTTGGTGTTTTGTTTTGTTTTTGTTTGTTTTTTTGAGGGGCAGTGACAGAGGCAGTTGGCAAACTATAACCACCTGTGGCAATATCAATACAAAAAAAGCTGGTACAAGTTCTTGACTGTGCATCTGCTGTACTTACAATACCATTTTCTACAGCTTGTTCGTATCCCAGCACCACTTTGAGATAATTATGTCCAAGCTCCTAAGGCAGGCAATGAAGCTCTATACTTAATTCTCCATAACATAAACAACAGTTCAGCTGTTGGCAGTATTACAGCTGCTAATGAAGTAGCAGATTTGCAAACCTGGTACAGAATGAGCCTGCTGCAAGGGGGAGCAAGAAACCTTGTAGCCTATTCGGTTGGAAATATCCTGCAGCACAAGTGTGTGTTCTGTTTTTATTTCAGAATGTTCCACCCACCTTTCACAAGAGTTTTCAAGGTAGTGAACTAAACATTAAAAATCTATATTCAGAATAAAGAAAGCAGATATAAACACCATGATACTAAAAACAAGGGTGGGGGGGGGGAAACAATTTAAAAAACACTTTAAAATTCTTCATTTAGTGCTGAAAAGTTAGCGCTGGCTGTAGAGGAACATTCCAGAAGCAGGGGACATCAAAATGAAGGCCCAATCCTTTGTGCTAGCAGCAGAAACATTGTAATCGCACATAGGATTGCAGTGTTAGCTGTTTATCAACCTGCAATCCTATGTGCAATTAAACAGAAGGCCTACCGGTAGTTATGTCCAGGTGAGTATGTCTAGGATTGCAGCTTGAGTATATTAGACTTTTACTGTCAAATAAGCAACCAGATGAAAAGGCAGAAACCGACTGCTTGTTTATCATTTTTAAAAGTGCAGGAAAAAAATCAAGGCTTTATTGAATAGATGGTACACAACATTCTTGAACAATTAATTTCAAGTGACCCTTAAAAGTTGAATCATTTTTCCTCATTCAAGTCTACCAAATGAAGGAGGCATAGTGACATAGCAAACAGACAAAAAAGGTAACATGGAGCAAAGCTTAAATATTAAGCAACTAAAGCAAAAGGGTGAAAAGCAATACATTACTTCTACCACTACAATTTTTCCCTGACAATCATTTCAAAGTGAAAAACAAGGTGGCTGTAGTTTCTCAATTCTTCATGAGTAAGTACCAACTAGCCATTTTGTCCATTTTTCAACCTTGCTGTCTTTATTTTGCCCATAAACCTGTAGCTCTACCACTTCGTACAGTGTTATGAATGTAAAATGGGCAGTGGTTGTGCTCTTGAAGGAGAAGGAATAGGAGCACAGGCTAAAAATAAGATGTTGTCTATGCAGGCACTACTGGCTCCACCCATTATCAATCCAGATATGTACTGTACCCTTATTTGTACAGCCAACACCATTTTCCTGAGTCAAAACTATCATTTTGTGCCATGGTTACCTCCTAAGGTGTGTGCACCTTCTCCAGTGAAGTCACCCAACCCTGCTTTTAAATAAAAAGGATGCTTATTTTTGTCTAACTACACTGCACTGACTCGCTGCAGTACCTTTTACCTTGCCCAAATAAGCTTCTAATCTTGCTGGAAAATTGTAGAGTATACTTTATTTCTCTTTTGCTTTGACTATTGTAGAAAGACTACTGCAAAGCAAGTGCTTGTTGTCCTTTAAACATCCTCTCTAATTTCTTAAGAAAACTGGTACAGTTGAACATCTTAAAAAGGTGCTATGAACTGTTTTTATAAATAAAATTTTAAATGTTTTCACAGACATTTTTAGTAAATATTTAATATAGAATTGCATTGTAATATACTAACTCATACATCTTTCCCATGTTTAGAATGCTATTTAAAAATATAAATCTGTCAAAGCCAAGGGGAAATCTTGTATAATTACAACATGCATGGAAATTATGAAGCCAAGACTTCAGCTTGTATTTGCTGGTATGGGTAACTTTGGAAAAAAGAGATCTTTTATTAATCAGTAGATGGTTATCTTAATGCCATACAAGACTTAACTCTTGTGTAGATGGCATCGTCATAGTTTAAAAAGAACTTGATATTTGTATTTCATCAGATTGTGCATTCATTTTGACTTGTGTTTATTAACCCATCAAGCTTCCTGGGGAATTCTGATCTGCTGTTAATAAACTAAATGCAAGTTAAGGTTTTATACCTGGTTAATATGAAAAGCAGGTTTTAATAATGAGTGCAATCCTGTGGGAAACTAGGTTGAATTCCATTGAAATGTGGAACCATCTGGCAGTTAAATACTCAAGTCCTGCGGATAAGAGTTAAGACTTGTTTCATTGGAGAGGGCTTGTAAACCAACTAACTTTAGAAATGCTAAAACTCCAATCTAACAGCGGGCTGTTATGAATAAGTTAGTCACAACCAAGTCAGGACTAATTTAATGTGCAATATGTTCCTTCACTAGAAAGGAAACATGACTTTGGATACCAGTTACTACTCTATCTTAGCTGTAGCTGTCCTTTAGGGTGGCTACTGCTAGAGAATCACAAGCACACAGACATTTGTGTATTGTCAGTGATTCCTGCATTTTACAGAATGATCTTCGTGGCCATCAAAGAAACATTTCCCACAACAGCAAAGATTTGCTCTAATTATTCAAGAATTACATGGAGTTCACTGTCGCTGCCCTTATCAACATCTCTAGGGGAAACCTTTGCCTCCAAACAGGACTGTCAGTACTTAACACCACAGCTGAATGTGGACGTGCTTCCAGAAATAGGTTACAGCTCTGCTAACACCTGCACCAAATACTAAAGTCTGTTAAGATGTGAAATAACACACAGAAAGAACAAAAGTAAATGTTCAGAAGTTTACAGCCAACTTTCCAGAGGTCTTGACTCCACTGCTAGGGCCTATTCAGACTATCACATTTGAAGAGTAAGAGTACACTTTGTGATTCTTCATACTAGTAATTCAAGTGGTTCTTTGCAATTTCATCTTGAACAGGCTCCTTGGCTCATGCCTTATTTATTGCAAAAAAAGTTTATAAAATATTTCTAACACTTCAAATTCCAAAGTAAATTTACAATAAGTACAGATGCCCTGGAAAAGGGGTGTGGTGTTTTTTGTAAAAAGTTCTCTCCCAGTATACACTGCAATCTAGATTTCAGTTGTATATCATGCCTGGCCAGCTGACCTTCTTCATGGCAGTGTAGGGAGGTTCCATAAATACAGCAGGCGATTAATGTCTCTGTGCTGAAAAGGAGAGGGGGGAAATTCTGAGTTAGCAGTGAATGCATAATTGCCCTTAAAAGACTTTAGAACAGTTAATATGTGTTTTTTTTTAATCAGACACAATCTTTAATGGGGAAAATAAGTAGTTGAGGAGTAAGTCTTAGCAAGTCCATACAGATAAATGTGATGGTTAACACGCAGCAAGCCCTAAACAGTATATTTCAATTATTTTCATCATCCTTCCAAGAACCTTGTAATGTTGGTTACTATTATCCCCATAATGCATACTAGGGTCTGCCTTATCCAAGACCACCTTGTAAATTCATGGCACACCTGACTTCCTCATGCATACACAACAGTCTCTTAACCATATGCTACAGCAGTTGATGTCTTGTCAAGTTTATTACTGCCACAGTTTAAAAGTATACCCAAATGCCACCTACTCCAACACTCTCTACCTAAAGGCCACAAGTAGTGAGTAGAGCTAATATCTTCAAATGACACAAGCAGGAGGTAGGGGAAAGGAAGACAATGGGTTGCATTCATTTATCTCAGTGGGTGTTCTCTGAGTAGGACTCATGTCTATCGAGTTCAGTAGGTCTGCTGTGTATATACGGTAGCTTAGCCTTAGCTGGATACAACTCAATGACTTGGAAAATACAGTGTTTTGGAGAATTTTGCTCCAGGCAGGGTAGAGGACAAAATGCTGGTGGGGTGGACAAAGATAAAAGTTAACATTAAATCAGGGGACAGCAACCTTTTTCAGCCGTGGGCTGCTCCACCGTCCCTCAGACCATGTGGTGGGCCGGACTATATTTTGAAAAAAAATATGAACGAATTCCTATGCCCCACAAATAACCCAGAGATGCATTTTAAATAAAAGCACACATTCTACTCATGTAAAAACACCAGGCAGGACCCACAAATAACCCAGAGATGCATTTTAAATAAAATAACACATTCTACTCATGTGAAAACATGCTGATTCCTGGACCATCCGCGGGCCGTATTTAGAAGGCGATTGGGCCGCATCCGGCCCACGGGCCTTAGGTTGCCTACCCCTGCATTAAATGGCCAGCAGCATTTGCTTACTCGGCACAGGCCTCTTCCACAAACCCATCTCTATGGGAAGGATCAGACTTTAGCACAAAACAGGTAAGCACAATCATGTTATATAGGGACACCTCCACCCAACCATTTCTAACTGCAGAGAAAGCAGGGCAAGGGCAACACGGATGGGAGAAAGTGTTGGCCACTGCCCATGAGCCAAACCGGGTTGGGTCCCACAGGAGGCTTGTGTGATGGAAAGGCATTTCCATTTCCCTTGAATTTGAGATCTGCACTTTCTGTTACATGCACATGCTCTCCATCTCCTATCCTTCTACCACTCAGGAACAGATTTTTGAGGAGGATTTGTGGAGAAAGGAGCTGGGAAGCTCTGCTGCTTGAGCAGAACTCCCATTTGTGAGTCTTGGGACCAAATCCAGTATTCCCAGTATCAAATCGCTCAAATGAAGAGCTCAGAAAGGAGGAAAGCTACTGCAGACCACAAACGTGCTAGGAAAACACCATCTCTAACAGACTTATATTTTATAATAATATAATAATAATAATAATAATAATTTATTATTTATACCCCGCCCATCTGGCTGGGTCTCCCCAGCCACTCTGGGCGGCTTCCAAAAGAACATTAAAATACAGTAATCTATTAAACATTAAAAGCCTCCCTAAACAGGGCTGCCTTCAGATGTCTTCTAAAGGTCTGGTAGTTGTTGATCTCTTTGACATCTGAAGGGAGGGCGTTCCACAGGGCGGGCGCCACTACCGAGAAGGCCCTCTGCCTGGTTCCCTGTAACTTGGCTTCATGCAGCGAGGGAACCGCCAGAAGGCCCTCGGCGCTGGACCTCATTTTCAATTACTTGTGTCAGAAACACTGCTTGGAATGTTTCCCTGTTGTCCCCATAACACTATCACTCCTGAGATGTCCCATCCTAAGTCTTGGAACAGAACTATTAGTAGCCCTTTGCCCTTTTAAAATGTGTTGGGAGCGGGTTATTGGGTTGTTTTATGTATTCTGTGGTTTTATATTCTGATTTTATTCTGTGAACCACCCTTAGACCGAGTATAGGGCAGTATATAAATAATAATAATAATAATAATAATAATAATAATAATAATAATAATAATAATTCTAGATTGAACAACCACAGAAACCTGTGCCTTGGACTTGTGCAACATAAAGAGAAGATTCCCATAACACGCTGCATTCAGTGAGCCACAGCTAATGAGCTACCAAGCTACAACACCACTAGCAGACAAGGAAGGGTGGGCTGGAAACAAACAACTGTAAGGCAGATTCCTGAGAATCTTATCTTGAGGGGACAATGGGCTGAGCATTCCATGCAGGGAACTGTCAAGAGCAAAGACAGTATATTCTAGGGATCCTTCAGCAGCTGTTATCACCGCATGCATGCCACCACCATGCTGCTCAATGTGGGAAGAACAGCTATGTTTACTTTGCTCCCCATTAGCTACAGACTCAAGGACTCCTACACTTTGAATGCACTCTGTATTGCCCCCTGCAAAAGGAGGCCAGGCTCAGGGATCAGATGTGGAAACGAGTAGAGCTCCGAATGACATGAAGTATCACAAATTCAGGCAGAGGTTCTTCGTACCTTCTGGAAGCACCACAGCTCCAAGGGACTGAAGCCATGAAAATGAGGAAAACCTAGGCTGCAAACACAGAGGGTGTTAGAAGACCAGCCCATAAGACAATATACCTAAGAATCCAGCAAGATACTCTCCACAGCAAATAGTGGTGAAATGACCATTCTGAGGATGCTGATGAGCAATGAGTAGACGGTTCAGGGCATCCAATCACAATTTTTAGTACCCACCTTGGGGGTTTCTTGTACTGATAATATCTACCATTCGACTCATGGATACTAATGCCATCTTTTAAGGAGCTTCTGGGGAGCTCAGTTTTGACTGACTGAAAGGAATCCCATTTGACAGTTTAAATTTCCCAGCCTCAAACTATACTGGTAGTTCACCCATGAAGTTCCCTGGGAATATTTTCAAAAGGCAGCAGGCGCTAAAACTTTCTTGTTCACATCAGACAGAAGGTTTGTGTACGTTTAACAGCATACAGGTCTATTCATAAGTATATTCCATTGAATTCAATGGGGCATGTTCCAAGGAAAGTGAGTACAGGACTGCTGCCTTAGTTTAAGAAGTCACACGGAACGTATTTATAATCCTGTCAGGAAACTTCCCTTACAATAAACAAATGCACAACCAATTACTCACTTCCCCTACTTGGGATTTTCTTGTTCACGATACAAAACAGACCCACGAATATCCAAAAAGCAACAGGAAAACATCAAGAATATCAGCTAACAGTCCTTTGGTAAGAAACGGAGCTAACATGATCTAACTCAGTGACTGGATCTTTAGACATTCTTATTTGGTGAAAAGTAACAAGAAAGATGTCAGAAGATCCAGTTCATGAAGATAGAAAAAACATAGCTTAATTATAATGCCTGGCACAACCCAGCAAATGTTAGTCACAACTAAATCTTATTGAAATCTATGTGGTATTAACTGTAATTAATTGCTTTCAATAGGACTTGGCTGTGCAAAATATTTCTGCTGAATTAGTGACAGCTATTTCTGCAGATCAAGGGCAGGTGAGAATGGTTTCTCTTGAACAGCAGCTCCCCGTCATCCCATGTCGCATGGCCAAACAGCTTTTCAACTTACCTTTCAGAGCAATTTAATATGGCATGGGGAGCTACTGTTGAAACAATGAAAGCTGAAAATCTCACTGGGCATGTGCTCTTGAAAATCTTACCAGGTAGCTCTTTGAATCCTAGCAATTTATTGACCACTTATTTCACCATTTGTTTATCACTCCCTCTAATAAGTCAACTCAGGTGGTGAGTACTGACAGGGCTGCAGCCAAAACAGGACCACTGACAAACGAGGAGGTATTGATTGACATGCTTGGGGGAAATGCAGAGGTTTCCAAAAGTACAGTACAGAAAATCTTTTAAACACACACACGGTGTAAAAACAAACAGCCTAATTAGGTTTGAGCATGCTCAGTAGCCAAGGAATGTTAAATGACAGCTGGAAAAGAAAAATGGAAAACTAGAGGAAGGGTGTGGACATGTGATTGGTGGGAATCAATAAAAGAATCCACAGGCCAAAAGCATATCAAAGTCACCAGAACTTGAGTTCCAGAATGAAAAGGGAAGGATGAACCAAACGGAATCCATAAGGTTTGTAATTCTCCGATAATACAATGTTGATGGGTTTGAGAAAATAAATAAGCTGCAGAACAGAGGTGGGGAACCTGTGGCCCTCCAACGGTTGTGGTCCTCTCAACTCCCATCAGCTCTGGTCAGCATAGCCAATGGTCAAGGATTATGGAAGCTGGGAGTCCTACCACACTGGGAAGGCCATGTTTTCCAACCCTGCTGCAAAGTGAGGTTAGCTTTCAGCCTGCATAGCTAGCTATACATAGAAGATGCCTAGAAGGACACGCAGGCAAGATACTTACAACTACTTTCCTATGAACGTTTGCATTGAAAGCAGCTATGAAAATATGTGTAAATCTCTGGTGCTTTCTTCTTTTGAACAGTGGTTTTTATCTATTTTTTAAAAATACATTTTAATGTATTTTAATACATTTATTAATTTCTTTTAAAGCTACAAATTTAAATCTTAAAATATATTTATTACAATTGCTTTCCATGTTACTCTTATCACTGCTGTACACAATACCCTTGAATATAAAAGGAAACGTATTTCAAGTCTGATGTCAAAGCACCGTGAAACTTGAAAACCAAAAAACACATAGGGAAAAGATATTTGATTTTAATTTTTCTAACTGGTGTTGCAAGTCTAGTCCTCCATATTTTTGTTGGATTTGAAGGACATTGTTTTTTTCATCATCTCTGTAATCTCAACGAAGTTATAAACCAAAACCAAGCAAAATGGATGTTTTCATATTATACAGCGCCTGCTTTGCAATTCAGTAAATGTATCACCTGAAGTGTCTTTGTGAGCAAATAAGCCATATCAATTCTGATACGGTAATATTTAACTACACTGAATAAAAGCTGAGGTCTGAAGCAGCCCATGAAATCAATATGCAAGACGTGAACACTAGCAAAATATACTACCACATCTATCTTTGGAATTTGCTTGCCATAGACTAGTGGTGGATGGTATGTATGGGCAGAGGGAGTGATGTATTCTTCAAGACCCCTGAGGGATGCAGTGCCCTGTGCACAAACACACATTTCACCCTCCAGGAGGATCCCTCTATGTGATGGACAGAGCACCCAGTCTCAAGGATGGAGATTAGGGGGAAGTTTGTAGGTGACATCAAACTGGCAGGAGTAGCCAGTGCCACTGATGACAGAATTGGGATTCAAGATGATCTAAACAGATTGCAGAGCTGAGCCAAAGCTAATATGAATTTCAGTAGGGACAAATGTAAGGTTCTACACTTAATCAGGAAGAACCACCTGAACAAACAGAAGATGGGGAATACCTGGATTGCCAGTAGTACATGTAAAAAAGGATCTAGGGATCTTAGTAGTGCATAAGATGCAAAAGCAAAAGAAAGAAAGAAAAAAGCTTATGCTTATGCTATTCTAGGCTGTCACCAGAAGTGTCCCAATCAGGGAAGTAATAGTGCCACCCTATTCTGCCTTGGCCAGACCATACCTGGAGTACTGTGTCCAGTTCTGGGCACCACAATTTAAGGATATTTCACTGCCTTATGAGCTTGGAAGTAGCAGAGATTTCTCACTTCCTTGAAACTATGATATATCATTTAAAGTACTGCCCGTCTCTCTCAAACACATGCACTTGGCTCATTACCAGACTGCAGGGGGACTTGTCTCAGAACAGATTAATGCATACTAGAAGAATGATAAAATAACATGCTACTCAGTCCTTGTTAAAAATGTTTCTGTGGGCAGATTCACTGGCTGCAATCCACTGGCTGCATGTACCTATGTTCCATGTATGCATCTCATTTTAACTGTTCATTCTGAATTTCCTGTGCTGGTCATGCAGGAAGAATCATTTACTTAGACCTTAGCACATGCTACTAATAGTGCTAGATCTTAATAGTGCCAAGATGTGCTGCAGCCACACAATGCAACATAAATAAGACTGAAAAAGGTGTCAGCTATTAATACTAAAACTTCATTATAGCAAAAGCCTTTGTGAACTTGGAACTTTTGCCCAGGAAAGCTTTTGTCATAATGAAGTTGTAGCACCTTCAAGACTGCTGTTTTTGCAACAACAGACTAATACTGCAATTATTAAAAATTACAAGTGGCAAGTCCTATCTTAAAGAGGCATTTCCTTTTATGCAAGAAAGAGGGTCATGGCTATTGCGTGTCGAGGTCCCCCAGACCACCCCTCAAAGAAAAACACTATACACACCAGAATTTTTGTTAAAAGTTTATGGCACTAATTTTTTGGCCACAACTTTTTTATTAAAATACAAATTATGTGAGTGGTTGCTTAGGCATTGGTTAAGACTATCTGTCCCGCTGGGGACAGAACTGACCTCCATTCCCCTATGGAGTCAGTACAAGGGAAAACACTTCGGGGAGAGATCTGAGCGCCCGTTCTCCCCTAATGTTCTCAGGGGCTCTTGCGTGGGCCCTGGCCCCCAAGCGGGGTACGGACAAGCAAAGGTGAGCCCCTGAGTTCCTTTAACGGAATTCCCTGCGCAGCATCAGCATTAAAGGGGCAAACACAGCCAATCATGCCCCTTCAGCATTTGGAGGGGCAACCACAGCCAACCTGCCCCTCCAACACCCAATTTATAACCAATGCCTAACCGCCAACCTTACAAGTTGTGACTAGTTGCTATATGGTAGGCAAAAACCAAATGGCGCCAGCCAATCTGCCAAATGTAAAATTCCTACCAGGCCCCTGCGTCAAAGCAGACGACCCCACGACGGGCATAGCAAGGTCAACACAGAGGCCTAAAAACAGGGAAGGGGGGGCGGGTGATCCAAAGCACGCAGCCAAGAAGGCTCTAGAACCACGTGCAGGGCAATTTATCAGCTCTGGCTGTCAATCAACCAAATTGCAACATATAAAAATCCCCAGTAACAGCCAGAGACCCAATCAATTTAGCGGCCATCCAAACTAACCCGCCCAGCTACAGAGAGGTGTCTGGAAGGCCCCCACCGCAACACGTGCTCTCCAATAAGGAGAACACGCTTTCTAAGACTACTCTTGCTACAAAGAATGCATTTTCTAAAGCAGTGTTTTCCCCCCTTTTAGAACTACTGATCTCATATGCACTTTAGGTGGATTTTACACGAATGACAAAAATTATCACGACAGCCATTCTGAAATCTTAACTGCAACTCAACATGGAAATTACCATGGAAATATGAGCACACAACTTGTGCAGGGCTATAACCTTGCAATGTTTGCAACAACAATGGAAACAGATTAGGTAGACATGTTAGTAAGGAATGACAGTTTACTAGCTTATTATTTGCAATTGTTTTGCTTATGGAAAGAAGTAATCTGTTCTTTAACCAATTTCATTCCATGGCAGGATAAAATTTATACCATCGTTTTCCTTTGAGGTATGAAGCATTGAAAGTAACGCCCTGAGACCCCCAGGTATTATTATTATTATTATTATTAACCAACAGGGATGTATTCAACTAAATTATTGTGCTTACCTAATTTCCCTTACCTCCCTAGGACTCCTGTGCATCCACCAAATTTGCTCTGGAGTTTCCCTCAACCCTTCAGAGACCATTTGGAGGGGAGAGTTTTGTTATGCTTGCATAAGTTCTGTGCATGCAATTGTTTAATTATATGCAATTCATGATGATTTTAAAAGAAGTATTCTGTTTAGTTTTAAGGCAACTCAGGGTTAGCTACATGCACCAGGGCATTCTCAATGTCTTTCACTGAAGAGACAGCTGGTTGAAGTGGAATAATAAACTACTTGAAAGAAAATATACGAAACCTAGGTGTTTGGTGAAAACCTTTGCCTAAAGTTTGACAAACAATTTGTGTATTCTGTCCAAAATTCAACAGCTTGGATACAAACATCCTGCTCACGTAGGCTGGGTGTGTCACCAATTTCCATCAAACCCTCATCATCAACCCCCCATCTTCCCCCAAAAAACCTATACTGGTGGGTTCAGCAATACCAAGTCATTTATTTTGGAGGACACAGCAAAGTGCAGATGGGTGAGTCGGCAGATGTACCCCCACAGCACGAGTTGAAGTGCTTCCTGCTCAGGCAGCAGGACCCTGGAATCTAAGCCAATATTTGCTTTGTAGTTTAGTGCCTCTTGAACAGCCGCTTCTGCCTCCAAGCTTGGATACAACATCCAAAGTCTCTTGAATGCCTTGCAGCAAATGGATTATATCATGACGTCTCTATGCTTTGAACTGAAAAATCAAACTACACTGCAGTAAGGCTCTACACAGAAATGAACATTAAGTCATTGCCTGTGACATCAAAATGTCACTAAGGAACACCAAAATTAAAGAGATCAAAAATCAAACAAGTATTTTCAAAAGGAGAGCAAAAAGAAGATTTCTCATCAAGGCAGTCTGAGAAAATCTGTAATTAAATTTAAAATGAGAGTAATTTCTACTCCACACTATTAATGTCATGTAAGGCATGCCAGATTGCAACCTATGGCCTGTGTAGGGAACAGAACTGTTCCACGGTGTTGTAAAGAGCATGATTTTGAAGACAAGATTCAATTTTATTTATTTCAAACTGGAGCAAAGGTTCCAGAATCAAATTATACTCTTTGTAGAATTCAAATGTAGAAGACTGTCTATTCAAAATGGCAAAATCCTAGAAGACATGCCCAATCAAGTATTAACCTTAAGCACTCATCACAGGCTCCCTTGAAGGTAGGGTCATGAATTAAGAAATCAGCAGGTACACCTATCAATCTCATGTGTACACTGGCCCCAAGCTGAGCTGCATTTTTAACTTTGCAGAAAGCACTAAAAGTTGTCTGATTCATTGTGAATTTTTGTTTTTAAAAACCTTAGGCACAGCCTGCCTGAAAAAAACAAAACAAAATAGTTCAACACTGCATTTGTTTCTGTTTGCAGGAAAGAGAATACACAGCACAGGAGTGAAACAGAATTGCATGCTATTAATGTTGTGTGTTTTGTAATTTCAAAAAGCATTGACTGACTGAATGCAAGTTTATTTCTCTACACGTTTAGAAATTTATGCTTATCTAGCGTTACATTAAGGTGCTCTTCAGGAAGGATGAAAACTATTTTGAGCCAATTTCAACCCCATGTACACAGCATCAGAGAAACCAGATTAAAACTAAAATGTTTGGGAATAAAATGAAGTTTGAGTATTATGAAAAAGCATACCGGTACCTTAGCATCAAACTGTCACAACAGAGCCTTTGGTCATTAATTCTTTGAGATTTGATACACACAATTAATTTAGCTTCAAGCTTTCCCCCTTTTTCCTAAATGCCTACTCCTAAAATTGTATTGTGTTTTGGGGGAGAATGAAATTAGGCACCTTTTACGACATTGCAAACTTAAACCATGTACAAATTATATGAGTCCATTAGAAAGTGTAATGTCTAAGCGAATCAACTGCATAAAAATGTCCAGTGCAGAGCATCAGACCTGCAGAAGATCTAGGAGCAAATGGACATTAGGGATAAAGTAACATAAAATAGTGGGGGGAAACAATTACACTGGAAAGGCATGTGGTTTTTTTAAGCACTGACAAGGATTTGCTATGGGGAAATAAATAGCTGAATAATTTACCAAAATTAGAACCTTATTTATATTTTCAACACCAATGTTATTTTGATACGCAGTTAGTGATACTAATTTAGAGAGTGTCAAGTGAGAAAATTATTTCCTAAATATTGTGTAAACAGAAAATAGTCCTGTTTCCTGATTTTATTTCAAAGCTTTTTGAGAAACACACACAAATAATTAGATTTAGTCAATTTTATTTACAGTTTTTTGTACATTTCAGAGCATTACACAATTACATTTTCCATATTTTCTGACCTGCAAACAGATACCTTAAATGGAAATAGTTTTAAAAAAAATATGCCGCTCGGTACATCCAAATGCAATAATTACACATCTGACAGTTCACAAAGTGTAATTTACTAGGACGTAGCCTAAGAATTTAAGAACAAGTAGTCAGGGGGGGTAGAAATCTGACCAATTATTTATACAACACAAACTCTCTCAAGCTAAACCCTCAAGACAATTGTCCTAGGAGCATCCCACCCCACCCTCCTTGGAAGTTATGATTCACACCTATGCAGCATTAACAGCCTGATCCCAAATGCTGGGGTACTAGCCAGACCTGCCTGTGAGCAACTGGCTTCCTCTTAACTTGCCAAAACCTGAAGTTCATGCTGCTGTCCCTGGGTGCATAGCATAAATGAGCATTTGGAAAAAGGTGAGCAACCAGACCTATCTAACAACGATAAAACCTTTCTAACAGAATTCAGATTAAAATTGGTTTCTAAAAGGATTTAAAGTGGTCAGTGAGAAAGTGTTTTTAGGCAAAGGCTGAACTCTTTGGGCCCATCGCACTATTGTAAATTAGGTTTTCTGGGCAGGGGACGAGGAAGGGGAAACACTGAAATAAAGTTTGAGGCTCAGAGAGGGCCTAGGGTTCTGCATTTAAGGTGGACCATACAAGTCATGTTTAAAACTTCCATTTCATTTGTTCCCTCCCCCCTCCCCCCACATACACTGAAATGGTATATATAGTGGGTAGAAACTAGTAAAAATTCCCTGCAAATAAACTGCTCTTCAGCTGAGGTTATGGCTCCTGTGCATGGGGTGGTCAGAGGAATTTTTAAATTTTACCAAAAAAATGTAAGAGTCCCTCTTGAAAAATACTGAGATCTCGCTTTAGGTTAATTTGATTGCATGTACAATTTGTTAACTTTCAGTCAAGACATTGCTACAAATGGAAATTTCAGTATATAAAAAAAGCAGCCAACTGAGTGCAATTTTTGTGTTTAATTGGCTAAGTCCTTCATAGCATTTAACTAGGCTAGACATTTCAAGGAGCCTCCACATTTCTTGCCTACCTTACTTCTCATGTTCATGTTTCAAACTGTGTCAGCAGGGCCCGAACTTCAGGAGTTAGCTGCTTAGCAGCCTTGGCTGCTTCTGTAATGGCCTTGCGGTAAAGACCTTTTCTCTTCTTATTAAATCGCGACTGAAAGTTTTCTAAAAAAGGGGAGAGCTGTGAAAGAGCAAGGAAAGATGTTGTTGGGGACCCAAACCATGAAATACGAGCTTCCTGTCGGACTAAGAGGCCGTTATCTTTTCGGCTCACAGTTATAGAAAGAATACGGGCTGGCCACCATGGGAAGCCATATATCTTGGCCCAAACAATGTCTCCTACACATATGGTCCTGCCATCTGGTGTGACACATTTAGTGACATTTTTTGAAAAGACTTTCATTTTCAAGGAATTACTGAGCTTTTTCTCTTCCTTTGAAGAGGACGAGGAGGAGGAGGAAGGTGCATGCATGCTGCCTGGAGGAAAATCAAAGCTTTCAGTAGTGCTACACTCAGAGTTGGTGGACTTCAAGTCATCTGTGCTATCACTACTACACACTGATGCACTGGAAGAGTCAGATTTCTTTTTATTAAGGGTCATGTAAACCGTTATATTGCTTTTGCTGCCTCTCTTGCCCAGTGTCTGCTGTTCATCCTGATCAACAGGTACATGCACTTCATTTGTGTCCTGAACCTCACTGCTGGCCTCTTCAGGGCCTTCTGAGGGGCTCTGATTTTCTGAAGGGGCCTCACCTGCTGAGCGGGTAGAGGAGCAGCGAGACTGAGGCTTAGCTGCCATCTTGCCACTCTGCAATTTCTCAAGCCCTGTCTTGAGAGAGGAGTCGTTTTCTTCATTTCGGTACCTTTGTGGCTTTAGACGCAATCGTGGGGGCAGGGAACCTGAGCTGGTGTTTTGAAGACGCCGTGTGAAGTGGACCTTTGAATGTGCATTTTTGGAAGTAGAGGTTGCACTCTGTTTCTTTTGTGCCTTCTCTTTGGCTATTTTCAAAACTTCCCGAGCTTTTGCATGATCCATGTTTTTGCTCTGGAGAACCTTTTTAGTATTTAACTGTGTTTTTGAAGTATTTGCTTGAGTGGTAACTTTGACTACTCTACTTCTGCTGTGAGCAATATTTGCAACTTTGACCACGGAATTCCTTTTCTGGCTTTCATTTTGGCTTTTCCCATCAACTTTATGATCAGTTTTAATTTTTTTATTCACAGTAGTTACACTCTCATGTCTTCGTTTTCTACTATCCTCATACCTTGAGGAGTCACTTGTACTGCTGCCCTTCTTAATTTCTTTCTTTTCTGCAACAATACTGTTCTTACACTTGTCACACAAGACCTGTCTGGGTCGTAGTTTGATAGCATTCATAATAGAAGTGGGTTCCTCCCTGTACATTTTCCGCTTGGGGCGTTTAATTTTCCGAGGCGGAGGCTGAGGTATTGACTGGTTATATGTGTCCCTGATAAACAAAGGAGGAGGATATGGTGCTCCCTCGTGAAAAAGGGGAGGTGGCTTGGAAGTCCATAGGCTTTTAGCCAGGCTAGGCTCTGGTGGCTGGATGGGAGAAGAGTCTGTGACTACACCATTGGCTTCACACTTCACTTGGGTCTCATCTTGGAATGATTTACTTTGGAGCTCCATCGCTTCAGGATTATCCTTGTGCTCCCTTTTGGGAAATATGGTCACAGGGATTCCGTGCGGTCCAAACCTTAATGAGAGAGAAAAACACAGAGTTAACTGCAAATCTTTACTTAACTGACATTTCTCAGTATCATAAGTAGCTAACATTTCACACCACATGAAAACAAGCCTATCATTTCAGAATACACAATCACACGAATTAGAAACTTTCAGCACTGACTAGAAAGCAGTCTACCAAGGGTCACAAGAATTGTGTGCCAACAGCAAAATGGTTTCTTTCCCTTCCATTTCTGTTCTCAGACACATTTAGAATCTCCTCTATGGCAGTAGAGTGGTTTCAAGATTTTGTCCACAATGACTCAGCTGCCATGGAATTCCTATAAGATTCTGGAGGCAAATATTCAGTTGGCAGAGGATACTTCATAAGCCTGTTGGGCTTTATTGTAGCCATGTAAACTGAGAGTGCACTGGAAATGGGCAGGCTGTCGTGCCTCCTATTACTCCTCTTTTCACTGAGGAATCCTATGTTTCTCCAGAAGTGTTCTAGAAACAAATGGTCTAGGGAGGCTAATCTTGCAGAAGGTACAGTGCATGCCTGGCTATCGGAAGGTAGAGAATTGTAATCGCCTAGCTGTTCTGGTTTTAGGGGAGCTTGGTGCCAGGGTTTCCTGAATGGCAACCATGAATCTCTCCCTGGCAACTGCCTTCCTAATTCCAGCATGACACATGTTAACCCTCCTTCTCCTGGAGCTCTCTGCACAGAGAATTTGGAAGGGCCTCGCCATTTGGGGGGAAGAGACCAAGCATACCCACCCATCACCTGAGAGGAGGAGTCAGTCTCCCAGGCCTTATAGACAAGTCAGAAGGTATGAGAAAGACTCAGCTGCATCTGAGCAAGGCTTTGTGCAAATTAAAAGGCCTGTTGCCTTCTCCTCTGCAAATTTTTCTGGTGTGCCAGATGGCCGAGGTGACCAAAAAGAGTGCACAGCCAGCCAAATTGTGCAGACCACTCTTCATCTGTGCATGTCCCCATAATTTTTAGACTGGGTTAATCTTATAATCTTTTAAGTATTAGCTAGCTCCAACTAGTCAGGGAAATCAAGACCTTGTATGAACAGGTCACCTTTAGAACTTTCAAATCCTCCCAGATAGCCAGCTCAGGTGCAGAGTACAGACATCTTAATCACAGCCAATTCTGTTAACTGTATCGCTGAAGATACACGTGATTAACAGTCAATGCAAACTTTGGCTAGCATTTCCTATTTAAACAGACTGAAGAGGTAATCTATCAAATTTCAAAGTGAGAGGGCCTTATTGCAATCCTACACAAAAAAGGCTGAAAGCTTTTTTTGTACACATTCAGCAGCAAGCATTTCAGCATAAGTAAGCTCTGCCCATGATGCCCTGCATCATAGGCCTCGCATCATTCAGCATGGCTGAGACTAGGTGAAAGCAAGGGCTCAAATGGGTGGCATGTTACCTGCTTCTACAGCCTTACCCCACTATATATTACAAACATTAGTCTAAGTGTGGGACCAGGGTGCTTGATTCAAAAAGCTTGGATTAACACTGTTGTCATTCCACCAGCCTCCTAAAGAGTACCTTTATGCCACATATAAAGGTGTTTTTCTACACAGACATCAGTTATGTGTAAGAAATGGTACATACACCGAATCATTCCTCCTCCCCAATCCCTTCCACTTCATTAAACAGACTTTAAACTTCTGCCTGAAGGTGCCCATAGATCAGGGTAAACTGTATGCTTCTACTGCTGGGGGTAAGGAAAGGAAAGAGTCCACCAGATCCGATCCCCCCCCCCCGCATTTTTCTGGCTACCCTTAACTACAACACTGTGTGTGTGTGTGTGTGTTGTTTTGCAAATAAAATGAACATAGGCAGATCTATTTTTCTTAACCTAGAATCATAGAATCATAGAATCATAGAGTTGGAAGAGACCACAAGGGCCATCCAGTCCAACCCCCTGCCAAGCAGGAAACACCATCAAAGCATTCCTGACAGGTGGCTGTCAAGCCTCTGCTTAAAGCCCTCCAAAGAAGGGGACTCCACCACACTCCTTGGCAGCAAATTCCACTGTCGAACAGCTCTTACTGTACAGTAAGTCCTTAGAATTAAACAAATATGAGGATCACATTATTAAGGATGAGTAGGCAAGTTTATTTACTGCCTACTTAGGCATACAATCATGGGCATGAATGAATGAAATACGTAAAGGATGGCTGTATACTTAGCAGCACCTCTTGCTTCACCAAGAATCTATAGAAACATGTTATTGTTCTACAATGAGCCGGCTTGTTCCATTCTAGCTTGCACGGACCTCCCAATAACTACATTATGCATAATGTGAATTACTGTAAAATCTTGGGGTTTCAGATTCTGGAGCTTTCTAACTGCACAATGATAGATCAAGACACCTTCCAGTTCCTGAGCTCCACACAACTTGCACAGCTTTCTCTTTTAAATTCCTTGTTCAGTAGGGGATTTTGTTGCAATTTTGCAAAATTTTAGGCAGCCTGGTTATGGCTACTTAAAAGTACTTAGCACAGCTTTGCCTCCTGGTAAATGTCTCTACTGACACTGTTCGTGGGCTCTTGCTTCCAATACTCCCCAGTTCCTGATTTTAACAACTCCAAAACAGTATCAAAGTTTATACCTACTATCAAACCCAAAGCACACTAACCAGGCCCAACTTTTATCTTCTTTTATTATAAAAAAGGATACTTCCTTCAACAATAGGACACTGTTCTGCTGACAGAGGGTATCTCAAAACTAATCTCTAGAAATTACACCAAAAACTCTGGGAACAATCCAGACAAAGTTCAGCACATCAAGTCCCAATGATTCAAAGGAAAGATATGCAGGTATGTGCTTACCACTCCCACTGAAGTGAACCAGACTTAGTAGTGCTTCATTTTGCCTAGCTTGTGCCTTCTAAAACCAGAAATTCAGCAGCCTTCCAGGATTAGAAATTTAGATTTCTAGATGGCATATCCCACCAATTTAATATTTAAATTCCAGCAACTTATTCCCCATATCCCTAATAGTCTTAAATTCACTTTGCAAATTTAATCATGTTTTTCATAAATTAGACTGAACTATAATCACATTTGCCAACAATTAAGTACTGACTCAGACTTCACATATAAACAATGCTCATCCAGTAAACATGGATGTTCGAACACTGAACTAGCTACAGTGGTTTCTATAAAACAATGTTACATTTACAATACTGCCATGTTAGTTTGGGCAAGATAAAATGCGCAATGTGCTGAAGCCATAATTCACTGTGAGTTTGGGGAAAGGTTTGGGCTTAACTGAATAGCATAAAAGGAACAACAGGTTCTTAGTGTGATCTCACCATATTTACAAGAGTATCGACAGTTTCAGCTTATGAACAGCTGCACAATTCCCAATGGTGGACCATCGTGTTGCAAGAAAGATGACCCAAACAAAGTAAAGATATTATACCAGAGCTTTCCAAACTTTTCATTTCGGTGACACACTTTTAGACATGAATCATTTTGTGACACAGTAAATCAGTTCTACTAGCAAACCGGGGGTTAAACTAACCCCTTTCCAACCTAGGGAGGAGCTTGGGGAGCGTTCACGCGGCACTACACAATGCAGCCGACACACAGTTTGGAAAGCTCTGTCTTATACCAACTAGCAAGAAAGCAGTAATCCTAGCTCAACTCTTATCTTAAATGAAACAGAATACGAAGGTAAAATGGAAGCCTATGTATAACACCCATTTCTGACATTATTTTATGCTTTCAATTTTAACCAGCAACAGAAATATATAAAAACTAAAATCAATATACAAGATGTGCCTCTACTGAGCTCTGAACCCTCAGCAGTGCCTTATTAAGAACATCTTCACAGACTTTACAATTTATTATATACCTGGAGAGATTATGCAACAAACGTAGTACAGTGGTACCTTGGTTTAAGAACAGTCTGGTTTAAAAACGATTTGGTTTACAAACTCCGCATAACTGGAAATAGTGTCCTGGTTTGAGAACTTTATCTCAGTCCAAGAACAGAATCCGAACGGTGGAAGGGCCCCGCCAGCAAGAGGTCTCATTAGGGAAAGCGTGCCTCGGTTTAAGAACAGTTTCGGTTTTAAGAACGGACTTCCGGAACAGATTAAGTTCATAAACAGAGGTACCACTGTATTTCAATAGACTCCATTTCCTTGGGAGTCCTACTCTTGTAGTCAAAATAGGAATGACTACTCTTGTAGTCAAAATACTAGCTCTGATCAGTATAGGTTCTCCAAGGTCTGTTTCAGAGAAGCTAAACACAAAATGGGAATAGCTTACTTACTTTCTATTTAACAGCACAGTACACCAATATGATATTCAGTATGAAAACTCAAAATCATGGCATGTGTGCTATTTAAGTGGCCACTTCTGCAAAATCACTATGAAGGTACCAAATCTACTCTTAAGACACATCCTGGGTATCTGTGGCTTATGTCACAGATCTTGAGACTGTGGATCAGGACCACCAGTGGGTTATGCAAGGACCAAAAACAAGATTCTTGTACATGCATGCTACAAGTCAAAGGGTATGTTGTAAACAGACAGATGGCTGTGTCCAACAAAGATGTCCAATCAACGCAATGACTTATTTTTGTGCAAAGGTTCTTCCTTTTCCATTCCTCCCTCTACCACAGTATGCTCCAGAAGGTTGAGGGAACCCCCATAATGGGTTTGGGAGGCATTTGGGAAGGAGAGGAAGTCCTGTTGCACACTTTGTTGGCTATAACCCAAACTGGTTGTTAAGCACTATTAATGGAAAGCCCAGGGCAAATCCAAATTTCACACAAACATGTTAAGAGAATTCAGTCTAGTAATGATATTTGTCCTTCAGCTCTCACCTAGGAGTTCAAGACAGACATTTTGGCTTCATAACCCCCCTACAGCTAAGCCTACACAAACATACTACTATATACAGTCTCAGGGAACACTGTTCTAGGGTACAGAAGCAACTACCTGAGAATGACTTGTTCAAGGCTGACACATCAGCTCTCAACCCCATATGAACACACTGCGATTTGACAGATCATCATACTGGTCTGCAGTACAGTGAACCCTTGTGGCTTTCTATTGTGAGGGGGGGAAAGCAACACATTTCCCCTGAATATTCAAACAGTGGCCTTGAGGCCTCCATTTACCAACATACAATAGGTGCAGAAATGGGGCTACATCTACAAAATCCAACGATTGCAGCACTTTACCTCAACAGGGAGAGGGTAATTATATTTCAGTCTTTTTAAATAATAAATGGTGATGATGATTAAGGTTTATAAAATTATGAACCGTATGGATGGAAATTTTTCCTCTCTTTCCAGCAAGTAACCAATCCAGGGTGGCTGTCAATATTCAGTTTAGACCAAAAATTACTTCATATTCTTAGCTTATAAATTCACTGTATAATATGTGATTGTGACTGATAGCTTTTAAAGGGAACCGAGAGAAGCTCTGAAGAAACAAGCCTACTGATGGCTATCACTGCCTTTATGCTCTACTCATGAACGAATCTGCCAGCCACTGCAGAACACAGGTTTGCTGGACCAAATGATGCAGCAGAACTCATTTTTTCCTTGTAGAATTCTCTATTGGTCCCATGTGGCCCTGGTGGCATTATTGTATGGCTAGGTAAGTGTAATGGTGCCTACAATCCCATCAGCAGATATACAGGTTTTTTTAAGTTCAGAAAGGTAAAATGTACACACCCAACCTTTAATCAGATTTGTACATGTCAGCCAATTCTGACATGACTATTTCTCCTCCACAGCTTCTGACAGGAATGCATACTGTAAAAATCTACGGTAGTAGGGAACTCCCAACATCTCCAATAAGAGAAGCTAAGGAGAATGGCTAGGCACCAGCACATTTGTTGCACAGGGCAGGGTTAGCAGTAGCAGGACCTGATGCCTGGAAATCACTAGCCAAAGACTGAATATGGGTTAAATTCTAACTCTTGATTTTTACAACTTCCTGAATTGTATTCTGTGTCTCATCATGTTTGTAGGGCAAACATGCGTTTAAAGAAAGGTTTCAAAGAACTAATAAATGTATTTGAAATACACATATATAACTAAAGGAAGTTAACATGTTTGGCCTAGCAGAAAGGTCTGAGAATAAGGAAGCATCTATATGTCAGCTTTTTGTTTTAATAAATAACCCTTCACCAGGATCACTGAGTTAAAGGCAGGAAGCAGCATTTCAAGCTGTATCATAGCAGACTTAAGCCAGATACAATGGAAGCAAAATTAAGAGGATCTGAACAGGCTGTCGAGCAAGTTAATTTTTATTTTTTTTATTTTTGGTTAATAAATATGGGAAACAATAAGCATCCATTTGCAGTGATTTAGTTATGGGAAACATTGGTTGCCAGCAACCAGACTAAATGATATTTGACATATCTTTCAGCTTTACTACGCAGTTCTGTGCTTTGACAGAAGCAAACTTTGTCAAATGCAGTCGGGGGTTTTTAAACATATCCAATCTTTTCCTCTATCCTTCAATTTACGTAAAATGAATTAAGCTTCTCAAGCTAGGAGCCATGACAACCAGAACCAATGTTCCAGCAATGCTAGAAACTGGATGCTTTAGGAAATATAACACACAGGAAAGTAAGCCATAAGCTTGTAGGGTTGTTGCTAATCTGTAGCCTGCTTTCAGTTCCCGTCCTATGTAAATCTCATGCCCTAGTTGCTCTACTTAAGGCTTAAAGCTGGGGTGGGCTAACCTATGGCCATCCAGATATCAGTCCTGACTACAGGCCATGCGGGTGGGAATTGTAGGCCAACATGTGGAGCGTCACAAATTGACCACCCCAGCTTAAAAGCCTCAGATAACTGCAAAGAAACAACATGTGAAAGAAAGGAAGAAGTAAGAGTGAAGGGTGCTAAAGACCAGGGGCTGTCAAGCAGGTATTAATCACTATTGAGAGATAAGCATCAACACGAATCCCTTAGTTTCATAATACAGTGGTGCCCCGCAAGACGAAATTAATTCGTTCTGCGAGTCTTGTCGTCTTGCGAGTTTTTTCGTCTTGCGAAGCACGGTGCTGCGAACCACTAGATGGCGCTGTTTCCCATAGAAATGCATTGAAGTGCGGTTTCCCATAGGAATGCATTGGGAACTCGCAAGACGTTTTCGTCTTGCGAAGCAAGCCCATAGGGAAATTCGTCATGCGGAGCGACTTCAAAAATGAAAAACTCTGTCGTCTAGCGAGTTTTTCGTCTTGAGAGGCATTCGTCTTGCGGGGTACCACTGTAGCTCAAGATGATACCGGTAGCAATATTGGAACAGCTCCATATTGCTGTCACAAGGTGCATCCATCTTAGCACCGTTGAGGCATTACTCTTGAAAAGGAAAACACCATAAACAGAGAAAATGGAGTTGTGCATGACAGCCCCACACCCTAATGCTCCTACCTATGTCAAACTCCCTGCTCCAGTCTCTATGCTGCCCCACTGAGCAGCTGGGTCTGAAGGTGAGCTCTAAAAGCTTTCAGTCGAGGCATCCTTGAACCCCCTTAGGGTTCCCAGTAGCAAAGAAGTTTCTAAACACTTTCAACCAAACCAGCTTAGAATTCCCCTTTAAGCTTTCCCACTCAAAAGAGGTCAGGTTGGGACTCACGTGGGAGGGAATGAAGCAGTGCCCCATGCTCCCTACTTGTGCTGTGATTCTTTGTTCAGACATAATGAACACAGCTAAGTGTAAGCTTATGAATGGTGTATCTAGATAACGGTAAGTTATTGTTGAAAAAAAATCATGATGTGCAGCACGAAAGGTGAACCTGTGGCCCTCCATATGTCGTTGAGAGTACAGCTCCCATCAGCTTCAGCCAGCATGACTAATGGCCACCGATGGTGACTAACAACATCTTTGGGCCACAGATCCCTCATCCTTGATGCACTGACTTGAAGACTTGCATCACTTTCATAAGTGAGAAGGAGCTTTCCATTTAAGACAACTATGTATTTCTGATGCCCAATGCTGGAAGCTGAGCTTCCTTTATGAACCAGATAATCCGTTTGATGCTACCTATGATTACAAGGCAACAGATACACCATTTAAATTGAGCATGCCCATCACAAGCTAACTCTGCATGCAGCTATTCATATGCAAATCAGAATTATTTAATCTGCATGATTATATGTAAACTATATAAAAGTAACTCCCATCTTATGTGGAGGTTATGTTTCAGGGATGGTGTGAATATGCAGAGACTTGTATACTTGAACCATCCCTTGAAACTGCCACTGTGCGAGCGATCTTACCTTCCAAACTCAGCATGCCAAACAGGTCTTACCCCCAGACCTGTGCAGAGCTTGTTTTAGGCCTGGGGTGGGAGTCTTGTTAGAATGAAGTTATAAACAAAAAAGCAGCTGGACCATGACGGGGCACGCCAGCCAGCTTAGCTCTCTGAGGCCTGGTGGAAGTGTACTCGGCTGCTACACCCTGGACAGATTTTGCAGGGTTGTCTGAGATCTCGCAAGAGCCTCGCAGAGCCTGGTAAGCAAGGCAGGCAGCTTAAAAGCTCTTTCTGTGGCAGAAAAATCCTGTACAAATAAAACTTTTAACCTGTATGCCTTCTTTGCATTTAATTTGTGTGATTTCAACAAACACATGTAAATTTTAAGTTAATTGTACTTTGCAACATTATTTCTTAAATTCAAATTATGTTCAGGGCTCACCCTGATCATCAAGTAGATACCACTATGTTTTTTGAGGGCAAGGTTGTCCCTTATTACCCATTTTGATTCCCCCCACCCCAGTGGTTTTATGCATCCTTAACAAAGTTATGATGGAAAATGATTTATCTGCATTATTCTAAACTGCTGAACCATACATAGGAAAGAAGGGAGGGCAACTCTAAATCCATTACCGGTAATTCTAGGAGGCAACACTAAAAACAAAGACAGAGGTTGTTTTCTTACAATAAATTTGAATAAGTCCAGAATATTCAACTGTTTTAGTTGCTGCGCAGTTTTTGTTTTGCTTTTTGTATCTCAAACCCACAAAAGCAGTAAAGTGCCAGATCAAGATAACGAAATATACCTGGTCAACTCTTAGGCACTATGGCCTCATCCATTAACCAGAGAAGGAGCAGCTGCAGGGAGCTTGCTTGCTTCCTCCTCTCAGAAAGAACACTTTGCTTCAACTGCCTGCTGTTAATGGAATGCAGAGTAAGGGAAAAGGACTCTCCATCCCATCCTCTGGTCAAAGGAACAAGATCCACCAGCTGCTTTCAAGCAAGAACACCAGCAAGAGAAGTTCAGCCTGCCCTGGATTACATATAAATGCTCATAGCTCTGCACTTTGTTCTGGCCTTGAAGACTGATCTCTCCTTTGCCCTTTTCTTCTACTCCCCTCCCCTTTTGTATCTAGTCTTTTTAGTTTATAAGCCTGATAGATGGACCAATTTTTAAAAAAATAACCATGTGAGAGGTTTTAGAAGACAACAGTCCGAAAAGTGGAATAAAAATAAATAAATGCACTGATAAGTGATGCACAACGTTAGCTTTGAAAGATGTACTATGAATAAAGCTTTGAGTTTCAGTACACCATCTTCCATAACTGTATGCAGAGATGATGGCTGCATTCACAGATAACGCTAAACCACGTGAGTAAAGTACTCATGTATTCCACTGATGAAGCCTGGGATAGGGTTGGCAGGCATCTGCTAAGTTTAGTTTTACTTTCAAATAATCTTTAAAAGAACCAGGGATGCTAGTTTACAACAAACAATGGATAGTTAATTAAACAAACAAACTAACAAACTATATTCTTAACCTATGGTTTGAAGTTGGCTTGTTTAGAAACTAACCACATTTGTATTAAAAAAAACCCGGACTCTTGGTTCTTATGTAACACTAACCATTAAACCAAATTTGCAGAAGTCATCTCCATAGCTGTGTGGGGTGGAGAAAGAAATTAGCTCCATGCTTTGCCTGAACTCATGGAGGCTCATCCATGTACAGTACTGTTAAATCTTTGTTCTAGTGTCACATGCAAACTTGGTCAAAGTTTCATTACAATTCTGACCATTATAGATCTTTTTAACTTGTAAGAGAATAAATTTTAGAAAGGGCTGAATGAACTAATCACCCCTACCAAATCTATTCTGAACCTCTCTTTATTATAACCCACCCAACATACCACTTTAGTTTGCTCTCCACAACAAAGAGCAAACTATTCTATTTTGTTGTTAAAATAATAAACAAAATGTCAATAGTACAGTGGTACCTCGGGTTAAGTACTTAATTCGTTCTGGAGGTCTGTTCTTAACCTGAAGCACCACTTTAGCGCCGCCAGAGCACGATTTCTGTTCTTAGCGGAGTTCTTAACCTGAAGCGTACTTAACCTAAGGTACCACTGTACTTGAAGAAATATAGCAGAGTAAACAAGCTGGTAATCAAAACAATATACAATTACTGTGAAATAACCTGCTGACAATTTCAGCTCCTTGCTTTTATAGGTTTGTGTTTTGCTCTTTCCATCTAAACTAAGCCAACATAGATGTTGCTTTGTTTTCCACCCCTATTTGACTCTTTCAGCATATCAGGACTCCATACCTGAAAAAGAAAATGTAAGGTAAGACACCCAACCACATATTCAAAGTCCACGAATAAACAAATTAAAGCATTAAAGGACTGATACCTTTAGCTTATTCACTATGAGCAAGCACATCACCTCTACCAAGGTAGGCTGAATAAAACAGACTGTTTACAAGCAAGCACCATGCAGCAAATTCATTGTGAAACACATAAAAGCCATATGGCAACCTGGTTATCTGTAGCAATGCATGGCACATTTTTCACAGCAAATATGTTTTTAAAGACACTCTGTAAACTATTGGCAATGTGCACAATGGAGAGGAGATTACACCCCACAGCCAAACACTACATGCAACTAGTCCTCCATATGGCTGCATGTATCCCATAACTGGTGTACAAGCAGCCACCATGCCTTTGCCAAATGGTGCCTTCCTCATGTTTTGAACTACAGCGCCCATTGGTCCCTGCCATCATCCAGTACAAAACATCTGGAGGCACCAGGTTGGTGAAGGCTACTGTAAACTGCCCCCTTTATCTACTCAAGAAGCAGTTAAGTGCACACACTGTGTCATTATTTATACAAATATGATAAAAACGGGTATGTTCTACACCAAAACAACCTACTAACCAGCAGCAAAATATTCTATGAAATCCACCAAAGTTTTATCTAGCCTATATATGAAATTCTGTACAGGTAGTTAAGTTACTTCATGTTTCACAACGTTTTCATATGCTTATCCTTACTTTAAAACATACACTCCCAATCTTAGGTCTCCAGCTGTTTTCAGACTACAATTCCCATCATCCCTGGCCACTGGTCTTGCTAGCTGGGGATGATGGAAGTTGTAGTCCAAAAATAGCTGGAGACCCAAGGTTAGGAAACACTGCTCTAGAACAGCCTCCCACAACCTGCTCTCCAAATGCTTTGGTCTACAACTGCCATCATCTCTGACCATTAAACATGATGGCTGGAGTTGATGGGAATTGTAGTTCAGAACACCTGAAGGGCATCATGTTGCATAAGGCAGTTCTTGAGTTTCTGTTTTAAGGTAAGGACATGCATTTGAATGGGCAAAGCTAGATTTTGAACCAAGTTAAAGTCCCAGTTCAGCAGGTCAGCCCACAGAATACCCTGGCCAGGCCACAGCCAAATATTATCCTCTCACAGAAGTAGAATACGAAGAATTACACCCCCCCCCCTTGTATGCTGAGGTTTACTTAGGTTTACTTTTAGCACATTCTCTACAAGCAAGTACACAACCTATAGGCTGGACATTCATTTTCCCTGTCCTAATTCACCCTCAGGAAAGCCATAATGAAGATGTGTCTAGAAACTCACTCCAAGATTGTAAACTATGATACAACCTCTACATAAAGCCTGTTCTACATGGCCTCTCTCCATGCCCAGAAGGAAAATCAATACACTGTAAGTAGTGGGGAAAAGTGTGCCTTTTATCTTATGAATAGGGTGAGTATTTTTCAGCCTGGGACCATGCGGTATTTAGCCAATTCTCACTGTGACTTCTCAATATATGAAGCTGTAGCAAGATACAACCTTGTCACACAACTTTTTTCCAGCATGAAGGCTGAGTGCTTCTGAAGTTAGAAGAATAAGGTGAAGGTGAATTCAAATATCTTAAGTAACTGGAAAACAAAGATGAGCCCCAAGCCATTATGGATAGGACCACATTGTCTTGAAAGTTTCATAATACTGTATAAATAAAATCATTGCATCTTTATGCATCAGTAGCAAACTAGTAGGAACTATGGTCCAACTTTTTGCTACCAAGAAGCGGAAGCCTCCCCAATTTTTGATCCCTGTCCAGACGGGTCAGACTGTTCCCCTCCCAACCCACCTTCGAAACTTCGTGAGGAACCAAAGTGTGGGGGGGGGGGTACCTAAATAAAGACAAATAATATTGTAGTGGTAAGCTTTAGATCACGTTGGAATACGAGGGCAAGGGAAAACCTCTTCCCTGCTTGCATGGATTAGAGGGAGGAAGGCAGGGCTCTGAAGCAGACCACGAGGCCATTTGCAACAGGGCACTTTCGCCCTCTTGGCGGAGCCATAAAACCAAACGCCTCGTGGCTCACCTACCTCCTCATCTAACGCAGTGCCGAGAGGGCACCACCTCCAGAAAGAAAGTTGGGAGGAGAGACTGAGAAGGGCGGCGGAGGGTGGGTCTCCCTCCTGTAAAACACCGGGCAGGCTCTCTCTCTCTCTCACCTTTTGGAAAGGTCCATGAGGACCCCGGAAAAAAGCTTCTTCCCGAATCGGAAAGACACCACCAGCGCGTCCTCGATGATGTGATCCAGGGTGACCAGCACCTCCGAGCCGGGCAGCAGCACCGCCGCCTCGTCTTCCTCTCCTCCAGCGGCCACCGCCTGCTCCGCGGGCACAGAGAGCTCCGGCTGCTTCGCAACGGCGGTGGCGGCAGCATCCGGCTCCTCCTCCTCCGGCCGGGGCGGTTCCTCTCCGGGCTCCGGCCCCGCGGGGCCCCCAGCTGCAGGCGGCGGCGGCGACAGCGGCAAGCAGGGCGGCTGCTCCCCTCCGCCTTGTCCCTCCGCCTCCTCGTCAGGGGGAAGCTCGGAGAGCTCCGCGGTGAGCGGGCAGGGCGGCTGAGGCGACCCTCCGACGGGCTCCGGGCTGGGCTGGGCCTGCGGCAGGTCTCGGGTCCCCGCTGGGCTCCCGGGCGGCGGCGGCGGCGGCTCCTCGGCCTCTCCCCCCGGGGCTGGCTCGGGCTCCTCCCGGGCGTCGAGCACCGCCGACTCCACGGCGGCCTGAGTGCCAGCCGGGAGCGGGTCTGCGCCGGCCTCGCTGCCCGGGATGGGCTCGGCCTCGCCGGCTCCACCATCACCCGGCACCGCCACAGTCGCAGCCACGGCCGCCATTTTCTCTGCTGATGCTTCCTCCTCCCTCTAGTCAGCAGCGGGATCGATAACCGCGGCCTTCTTCGCCCGCCTGGCAAGGGAGGGGGACACCGCCTACCGGGGGGCGAGGACCTTGCCGCTCGAAAGCGCCTATTGGAAGCAGGGGGAGTCCATCAAAGGCAGGAGGAACTTCCCATTGGCCGCGAGAAGGGGACGTTGATCTCGAGGGCAGGAAGAGGAAAAGAGGGGTGGGGCTTCTGGTATCCGTGTCGACAAAGATCAAAAGGGGCAGGTTAATGAGCCGCTCTTCGCCTATTCGTGGGGGCGGGGGTTAGAATATAGGCCCGCCCACTTCGCTGAAGTTGCTCATTGGTCCTGGAGAATGTCTGGTGAAATGCTGGTTTGGAGCGAGGCAGAAGCCGTGGGTCGCTTAGGGGCTTGGTGGGGCTTCTTAAGGAGCTCGGGGGAGGTAATAAAGGTGAGCCTCCCGTCCACTCGCTCAGTTGACGGTGCCTATTTTGTCCCTGGAGCAGGCAGGATTTTTCTTGTTTTTTTAAACAAAAGTACAGCGCAGTATGGAAAGGGAACACGCAACGTGACTTGAGACTGAAAGGGGAGCAGAGAAACCCCGAAACAATAATAAAATAATAATAATCAGGAATTTGTGCTATCTATCCTCGGTGCTGGTAAAAACCAACCAGTTAATTGGAAAGGGGCTTGCTATGTAGCGTCAGCTTCCTAGCAACCAGTATGGCAAAAAAAAAAAAAGAAAGAAAATGAGATAAAATCTTGGACTTAAGAAAATGCCCATGGCTCCTCGAGGAAGGCTGCGTGGAACTGGGGAAAGCTGGTTCTGGGAGAAGGTGGAAACTGAAAGATCTTACTCTAAATTCTGTGGTGTTTATGCAGAAAGGAAGGCAACCTGTGAACAATAAAATCCTTTAAAAAATTAATCACGTTCAAAATTTTTAAGTTTTAAGCATAAAACGCAAGCCGTGTTCCTTTTCTTGCCCCCTTCAAAATGTCATTTGGTAGGGGGCCAGCTTTCAAGCTTTTACTAGAATCTGCAGTGTGAAAGGTTGGCTACAGTAAGTGGGGTGGGGTGGGGTGGGGGGTTAGTTAAAAGCCTTTTAGGTCACATCAGTATTTGCAGGTAGGTATATTCCTCCATACCCACACACATCTTCAGGTCTAATAGTGATATTCTGGACTTTGCCCGCTGCTGCATTGTGGGGGGGGGGACGACGCTCTTAAGTTTATCTGAATCCTATCGCAGCTGTTTTTTCCTCTGCTTCTCCAAAGTTGGGGGATTAGATAGTTCTGATGAAAACACTGCTATGCCTCCTAAAGCACTACAACTGCCTGCAGAACAGCATCCACATTATGAACAAGGGTATAAATGGGTTGTCTGTTCATGTTCATAAAAATGTTTAAAGAGGTGGAGTGAGACAGAAGAGGGAAAAGTTAACACAAATACTCCTGCCCTACTGCCAAAATTTTGGGAGCAATTTGCTCATAACCACACCTGCTTCTGCCTGAAAGAAGCTGAAGATGATGAGGATACTTTGCACAACAATGCCCCGATTCTGCATTCCTAAAAGAATCTCCATGTGATATACTAGAAACCAAACTCTGTTCCTGCTAATCCTCTTGTACCCAGCCTGGCATTTTGATGCTGCATTTGCTTACATTCTTCCTTTGTTACCCTGATCACTCTTACGTAATTGTTTTATCAGCTCCTCCTCTTCCCTTCCTCTTTCACTTTTGTTTCCCCTCACCCACTGAGGAGAACTGTAGATAGTAAGCTATCCAAAAGATTCCTTTTTGAGTGTCTGCTAGCTGCTCACATGCTTCAGCTTACAACAATCTACAGACTTTAACACCAACAGTCTCCCCATCCTTTTTAACATCTAGGTTGGGGCAGCCAATGTGTCCCAATCTAAACTCCCATTGGCCCTCACAAATGGCCATGCTGGCTGAGGCTGATGAGAGTTGTAGTCCAACAATGTCTGGAGGGCACCATCATAGCTACTCTTGATCTAGCTATGTGAAGAGTTCTGGGGAACTCAAAAGTGCGCACACTATTTTATGACATTTTGGTTAGCCTAATAAATGGGAGGGACCCAGGTGGCGCTGTGGGTTAAACCACAGAGCCTAGGGCTTGCTGATCAGAAGGTCGGCAGTTGGAATCCCTGTTTCTCGGTCCCAGCTCCTGCCCACCTAGCAGTTCGAAAGCACATCAAAGTGCAAGTAGATAAATAGGAACCGCTCTGGCGGGAAGGTAAACGGCGTTTCCGTGCGCTGCTCTGGTTCGCCAGAAGCGGCTTTGTCATGCTGGCCACATGACCCGGAAGCTGTACGCCGGCTCTTGGCCAATAAAGCGAGATGAGCGCCACAACCCCAGAGTCGGACACGACTGGACCAAATGGTCAGGGGTCCCTTTACCTTTACTTTTAATAAATGGGAGCCTGGGCTGTTTTCTTTTATTTTGGACCAACACAACTACCTTTGCCCTCTCTCGTTTTATTTATGTTACTTTCGACAGCACCTGTATATGTTAACGGGTAGTTGTGCTACATAAAACAGCAAGAGTAACTTCTAGGGGGACAAGAGTATGAAATAAGAGGCACATATACTGTACCACCAATAGGGACGCGGGTGGCGCTGTGGGTTAAACCACAGAGCCTAGGGCTTGCCTATCAGAAGGTCAGCGGTTCGAATCCCTGCGATGGGGTGAGATCCCTTTGCTCGGTCCCTGCTCCTGCCCACCTAGCAGTTCGAAAGCACGTCAAAGTGCAAGTAGATAAATAGGTACTGCTCTGGCGGGAAGGTAAACAGCGTTTTTGTGTTCTGCTCTGGTTCGCCAGAAGCGGCTTAGTCATGCTGGCCACATGACCTGGAAGCTGTACGCCGGCTCCCTCGGCCAATAAAGCAAGATGAGTGCCGCAACCCCAGAGTCGTCCGCGACTGGACCTAACGGTCAGGGGTCCCTTTACCTTTATACTGTACCACCAATAGCACACATCAAAGGGACCTCACTAACCCACAACAAAATTAACACATGTAATGCTTTCAGTAGTTTCACTGAAAGAACTTGTATCAACCAAAGAGAAAATGAATTCAGACAACTGGAATCAAAAGCCATAGCCTTGTGTGTTAAACAGAGGGAGAGAATACAGTGGTCTCACTGTGTTCAGCCTATAAGGAGCCCCTGCTGATCCAGGTTACTTAGTCAGCTTTCTAGAAATAGATGAAGACATCAGAGATGTTGCCCTTTGAGATTATTGTTCTTACACACATGATGACATTGCATAGATATGATGGACAAGCAGCTACCAACACCACCCTACATAATGGCAAAAGCATGCAGTGTAATCAGACAGTGGATATCCATAAGACTTGCTTGGAAGATTATGATGGGGGTGGGAGGACTCAGAAGGCAGGAAGTCGGAGAACAAACTTGGATACTTCCGAGTTACAAATTCTTCAAATGACCAGTTGCAGTGGAAAGGTTCAAGGAGAGGAGGCACCAAATGTTGCTGGTCTCTCAGCTGTTTCTCCATGGAGGGCTCATGCATCCCTTCTCTTCCCTCTCCCAACTGCAGCCTCTGTAATGGTTGCTACCAGATGACAGTTAATGGAGGGGAAGAGCTTGGCTTCTCAGCAGAGCAGATGGTGGCTCTGACTGCATTTCTTATCTTGTCTCCTCTGCGACAGCCTGATGGAATGGCTGTTGCCATGTAATGGTTGGTGACAGTTTAATATAACGTATTAAAATGTTCAGGAAGCATAATATCAACTCTATGCCATATTTCTTAATACTATCTAAGTACTTCAGTTGTAATAGAGCTACAATACAATAACAGTCTCATAGCTTCCAGCCTGCAAAGTTTCTGCTATTATCCCATCCCCCTTGAAGACAGCACCAGCAAGAGCTTATATATGCATCATTGGTGCATCTTTCATGACAAAAGTAAACAAACAAACATCAGAGAGAACATTTGTTACATTGCTTCATCTCTGGGTCAATCAAGAAATAAGCACTAGGTGTCAAGATATGTGCCTCTAATGACTACTGTATCATAATTTTTTCTTTTTCTTTTAATCATCAGGTATTTGATACATGCAGCAAATGAGTGATTCAAGATTTCCAATGGAGTACCTGCCTTTTTTGCGGCTGCTGTACCCTTGTTTATCCAACTGTTCTGCCCTTTCGCTAGGGACCATATGGTAGGTATATATCACCTAATGTGTGATGCCTGTCTGTGAACTGCAGTCTAAATTTAAGACCACATTTGTATACTAAGAAATATGCCCTTCCTTGTTTTGGACCACATACATGGGGAAGATATGCAGCTTTTCTGGCCATGGGATAAGTAGTTGGGAGTTTTGATTTAAATTGTTTTAGGAGACAGATTTGTTCAGTGAGTGATTTTAAATTACCATCTGCAGTGTTTCGTAGCGCCCCTTCCCCAGTTGTATTTTGCTTCTTCATAAGTGTTACTTCATAAGTGCTTGGCAGGGGGTTGGACTGGATGGCCCTTGTGGTCTCTTCCAACTCTATGATTCTGTGATTCTGTTACAAATGTAGAAGATAGAAGCATACTGCAGAACCAAGGTGATAGGTGTGCTGTTCTATAATAACTGTTTCCTGTTGGGTTCCTTCTGGTCACAAATCTGATCACAAGTGTGTTGTTGTGGACCAAGTAGGTACTGTATAACAGTGCCTTGCAGATATTTCACTGGTATTAAAATTCATCTTTGTGTATACAAGGCCTTATTGTATATATCCATAAAATGCTGTTTTGAGTACCACAGACATGAAGGTGGGGTTCATGGCAGTAGTGCTTGGTGGATTACTCTCATAGCTTGCCAGGGAAGACCATCCATTTTGAGTCCACAAGAAGCTTTCTGAGTAGAAAGAACAAAATAAAAAAATTCCTTCCAGTAGCACCTTAGAGACCAACTAAGTTTGTTCTTGGAGCTCATACCAAGAACAAACTTAGTTGGTCTCTAAGGTGCTACTGGAAGGAATTTTTTAATTTTGTTTCAACTACGGCAGACCAACATGGCTACCTACCTGTGAGTAGAAAGAGCCACTGCACTCCACTGACTACCGTACTGGATGTGGCATTCCTGTGGCTCCCTTTCTTTTAATCTTGAAAGGTAAAGGGACCCCTGACCATTAGGTCCAGTCGTGACCGACTCTGGGGTTGCGGCACTCATCTCGCATTATTGGCCGAGGGAGCCGGCGTACAGCTTCCAGATCATGTGGCCAACATGACTAAGCCGCTTCTGGCGAACCAGAGAATCTTTACTTCTTTGCAATAGACAACAAAACTATTAATCTCCACAAATCTTATAAAGCTTTTGCTTTCCTATGACTATTAAGGGATCGTATTTATTTTGTTTACATTTTGTCAAAAAAGTATTGCAAGCTTTTCAAAAATTTCAGATTATACTTTGACTGTGGTCCTTTAAATCATGCTTGATAAAGGACTAATTCTTTTCAGAACCCTGCCTCTGTTATAATGAAAAGATCCTAATTGACTGCCAATGACCCATAGACCCAGATGTAACACCTGCGTTTACTTTAGCATAACAATTGCAGAATTAAGGGATTATGGCCGTTTTGGTAGTTTAAGGCAGGCAAGATGTTTTTGTGTTCAGCAAAGGGTATCTGTGTAATTTGAAAGCCAAAGAAAAATAAGATTGTAGTGCCATGACAGAGCAGGGGCCCAGACATACTGGGACCCCAAAGTTCATCTAGTCCAACCCCCTGCAATGCATCTTGTTATGTTATCTTGTTTAATAACTATGCAGTTGTTAATCAGCTTTACATGGGATCTCAGTGCCTTTCCCCAAGGCTATACTTCATTTATGAGGACATCACTAATTTTATCGCTGGCAAAATGCTTTCCTCCCTGTTAAGGTGTGAGTTTATTGCAAGCCTGAGTGCACTTTGGAATGTGACTGTGTGAGTGGAAGGCATTTACTGGACAATGCCTTTCTCACCACTGTTGATGAATTCCATGATTGCGCCATTATGTTAAAAACTTTTTTTTTAAGTTACATTTTCTAAAATTCTATTTATCTAAGTCCTTTTATCCCACTTCTTTGTTTACTCACATCTTTTTCATCTTTGTAGCCTGAGTGATTCCCCCACTAAGGTGCACCTGTGGGATTGAGCATGCTGAAGTCACTTTTCTTTTTTAAAGTGGAAACATCTGCAAGGCTGTTTCTCTCCCCCCCCCTCTCTCTCACACACACAGGTGTTTTTTGTTTTTTTTAAAATTTAGTAATCTGTTATTATCTCTTTCCCTCTCCAGCAAGATCTTGAACACCTCTTACTTACAAAAATCAGATGAATAAGCAGTGTGGCTGCCCTTTACAGGAATATTTATTGCGTTCACAGAGATACACCTGATGGAGTTAGTTCAGGCTTCCTCAACCTCGGCCCTCCAGATGTTTTTGGGCTACAACTCCCATGATCCCTAGCTAGCAGGACCCAGTGGTCAGGGATGATGGGAATTGTAGTCTCAAAACATCTGGAGGGCCGAGGTTGAAGAAGCCTGAGTTAGTCCATTCTCTCTCTCCCCCCCCCTCCCCCCTGAGATTTGTGGCATCCCACTTGTTCCCCTCTGGCAATTCTGTTTCCCTCCCTCCACTGACTGAGACCACTTGCCTTTCCCTCCCCTCCCCCCTTTCCCTTCCTCCCCTCTTTCCTTCCTACTGTTGCTCCATTTTCTGTTTAGCTTCTCAGGTGCTGATGTGTCTTGAATAGCACATTGAGCTGAAAGAGGAAGTGGTGGAGAGAGAGAGGTGCTCTTTCCACTTCCTCTTTCACCTTTATGGGCTTTTCAGGAGTTGGGGGAGGGAATGGCTCTTTCCACCTGATAGTAAGTGGGCAGTGAGAGGGCGAAAGGGCTCAGAGGCTTCATGGGTGCCAGGCAAAGTCTTCAAGTATGCTTGCTGGTAACCCCAGGCCTGTTTTGTGTCCAGTTTCCCTTCCTTGTTTGGCTAAGGTTGCACGTTATTCATGAAACTATCTGTAAAATTTAGCCTCACATATGCCAGAATCTCTAAGGTTAAACTGATGGGTGATGGTGGCCAGGTTGTAACAAGGTCTGCAATTGGCTCCGCACACTCAAGGCAGCTTTGAGTTCCCGTTTCTCAAACTGCAGCCCTGCATGCCATATGGCAAGCCATGTTTTTGAAGCTGATTCAAAAGCATCTTGACATGTAGCATAGCCATATGGATATGGGCTTGTGGTTCAAAGAAAAAGAGTAAAGGTCAGCAATCCTACTGAGTTTGCAAAAAAACATGGCCTTGCCTAAAAGTGTTCTTTGGATTCTGACCTATATTCCTGAAGTGCACTTATATATTGCCAAAAAAGAGGAAGCAAGCATAGAATTACATACAATTTGCATGGGCTAGTTTATATGCAAAATTACAAATAAAGGGTTGTACCCAACTAAGTTCTACTCAGACTAGATTGGGTAGGGAGAAATTCAACATTGTGTTCTTCCAGTTCCATCAGCTCAAACATTTCAGGTTGTGCTAATGGAATGACACTTCCATTCCCCCCCCCTTCACACTGTTCTGGGGGTTCTCCTGAAACCCTCCAAACCAATTTCAGGAGGTTCATGGCAGGGAAGAGAAACGGGGAAAGCCCTAGAATGTGGCATATAAATGGGACCACTGTTTCTCAGCCTCACTTGTAAAATGGTAATAAAGTGCCACATAAGTAAACAGGAGCAGAGACTGCAGGCATATTTCCATACCCCTGGTCACCTAAAAGATCTCCATTTGGGGCTGATGGAGTCCAAGAACATTAGAACATCACCATGTTGGCCAAGACTGCCTTAGTTAGTATGTCACTGTTTGACTGTATAGCACAGGCATAGGCAAACTCGGCCCTCCAGATGGTTTGGGACTACAATTCCCATCATCCCTAACCACTGGTCCTGTTAGCTAGGGATCATGGGAGTTGTAGTCCCAAAACATTTGGAGGACTGAGTTTGCCTATGCCTGGTATAGCCCCTTCAGCCCTCCAATGCTGTTACTCAAACATTTTATCTGTCAGCATTCCAGAATGTTCTGTGAATTTTCGTTGACAGCTTTGTAGATCCACTCATATATCACTGAAAACCCAACCAATTTTGCTGTGCAAAAGATACTGTGTGGCTGGCAAAGCTAATTCACTCACACCATAATCTCTCAGCATCTCCAGAGGTATTTTTGTTCAGTGTGGAGAAGCTAGTCATGTATCATTTGCAGGAAGGTGGGCACACACAGTATCAAAGTTTTGTTAGTATATATTTGCATGTCTTAATGTACATCTTATTTACACAGCTTAATGAGAACCCTGCTTTGCACTGTAAGGATTCAGGAGTAGGTGGGTGGGCAGCCGGATGGCTGATAGACAGAGAATGAAAGATGGAGTGTTATGTAGTCTGACTCCCCTTTTCATAAGACCTTTACTCTGTATGCCAGTGACAGAGCCTGGAGCCATATCCCTTTTATACTTTACCTAGAAAGGCCTCATTGATCACTCAAGAAGGATGACAAATGGAATGCGCCCTCCTGTCTCTGATGTAATTTTGCAGTTAATGGCTGACAAGTACTTTCAGACATGTAAATTACCTGAATGCCTGATGGCCTTGGATGCTTCTGCAGCCTAAAAAGGATGCAAACAGCACAGGCCAACTTTTCACCCAGCCAGCCAGCATAGCTGTGCTTTTAACAGAAGCTTGATGTGCACATGTTGGCAGGTGATGTTTATTATCTCAATGCAGTGAAGAGTTTCTTGCACATTTCTGTAGAAGAGTCGGCCAGGTTTGATTAGGGGGCTAGCCCCACCCCCACCCTTGTCAGCTGGCAGCAGTATGGGGCAGAACAACTGATCCACATTAAAAATCTGGGAAAACTCTCTTAACGTGGGAGTTTGTTGCGAGTGAGAACATTCTGTAAACCAAGAAGGCAGAGAGGATGTCAGTTATAAGTGCAAAAATGATCACATTGTTCCATACAAAATAACGCATCTAGGATACCAGTACCAGAGACCCCCCCCCCCCAATAGAACTCCTATTCTTTTAATCCTAGACACACATTGCCAGCTATGTGTGGTAGTTCACCACTGGGGACTCAATTTGTCCCCTGCTTTTGCTGCCTGTCTGCGACTGGCGGAAAATAGGGTCTCACACACCTATGGAGCTAAACTCAGGTTGATGGGTTGTAAGATGTACAGGCCTGCAAAGTTTCTCCGTTTCTCCCACTAAGTGCTTCAACGGAGGGGAATGTTATATATCATATGCACAACATGTCCGTTTAGGCTTATTTTCCCCAATTAGCATCCTTACTGGGTCTGCAGATGACTACAACTCCCATAATCCCCAGCCAGTTTAGCCTTTGGTCAGGGAAGGTGTGAGTTATAGCTCAAAGATATTGTTGGACCCAAGGTTGAGGAACACTGCTGTGTGTTGAGGCCTGGCGTAAAAGCAGTGATCTAGTGGAGGTTCTACAGCAGGGGTCAGCAACCATTTTCAGCCGTGGGCCGGTCCACCGTCCCTCAGACCATGTGGTGGGCCGGACTCTTTTTTTTGGGGGGGGGGGATGAACGAATTCCTATGCCCCACAAATAACCCAGAGATGCATTTTAAATAAAAGCACACCTTCTACTCATGTAAAAACACCAGGCAGGCCCCACAAATAACCCAGAGATGCATTTGAAATAAAACGACACATTCTACTCATGTAAAAACATGATTCCCAGACAGTCTGTGGGCTGGATTGAGAAAGCGATTGGGCCGCATGCGGCCCACGGGCCTTAGGTTGTCTACCCCTGTTCTACAGCTATGGATTGGAGATGTAGGAAGAGGTCCTAGCTTAGAAAATCAGCAACAGGGAAACCGGGGGGGGGGGAGTTTTCTGATACAAATTTTAGATCACTGCATTTGAGTTTAATAAGGAGAAAAAACTTGGCTAATATTCTGTTCAATATACCGGTAAGATTACAGTTGTGAGCCAAAGAGTCCTTTATGCATCTTCAGAGGCTCATGCATTGGCACTATTCTTCTGTCTCAAGATTGTGGCAGAGGGGGGAGCTGTTTCTGGGAAGGGGGCATTAGAAACATTGTGCAGTATACAACATATTTGTTTTGTCAGAGCAAGGCTGGGCAATGAAACTTCCCCCCCTTCTCTCTCCACATGCCTCTTAGATCTGTTCTGGAGAATCTCCCAAACTTCCATAGCAGATTCGGGAAGAGGAGGCAGGAATTCTATTCCATTCTGCTGATGGAATGAGTGCATTGGATACCTCCTCCAATGCAGCCCTCTATTTCAGGAGCATATATTTTAATCATAGATTAAAATTGGTTATTATATATATATATATTGCTATAAGAATGTTAAGGTCTCAAATATTGAATAAATATTCATAAAAGCACACATATCTAAATATATGAACCATGTGTCTGAAATAGTATGGGAGAGCAATCCTGAAGCCATTTTGACTCTCCCAATAATGTCAAATATTCCCCTGCAGGAAGGGAGGTAAATGGGGAATGCCTTCCCCATTGTCTTTTTGCTTGCAAATCCTGCCTTAAGGGCGTATTCGTGCATGAATAGGGTGAGCCTGTAACCTGGATTCAGGAACTAAAGTATTAACCATCTCACACAAACACAAATACACACACACACAGTGGCCAGACTGCCCAGGTAATGCAATCAGTGACCATTATCAGGTATCCTGGCAGGCAGGATTTCTGCTCAAGACCGCCTCCTACTGTGATGTATGTATGATGTTTTGGGGGGTGATCTTGGGCTACAGGTTGGGCAATTTCAAAAGTCTAGATAAGGGCTTGCGGACCATTGTTCAGGGTTCTCCTCCCTCCTGCGTGTGGGGAATGGGGACCCTGTTGCAACAGTTCCTTTAATAAAGATCAGGCTTACTAGCTGCTTTGCTTCTCAGTATACTCTGGTTGGCCTCTGTTTTCTCCTACCGATAGGGAACCCACTTAAGGACTCTATATGGGCTCTGGAATATCCCATAAAGGGAAAGGGAGCAATTTTTCTTATAACAATATATAAGTACAGTATATAGTGGTGGCTTGTGCCCATTGGGAGTGGTGGGGCAGTAGGCAGCAAGTCCAACGGTAGGTGGAGCCAGAGCCAATGACAGGCAGAGCCAAGTAATTCTGGATTTTGGCTCCATCCTCCTGCCTGCTGAGGACTAAGGAGGAGGAAAGTGAGAGGCAGTGCCATCCCATTGACTGGTTGTAAGTAGGAAAGTAGGCAGACAGATGCTGGCTGAGGGCACACTGAGGTTGGTGGGCCAGCAGCCCGTTTGCCCAAACAGACCAGCCTTCACTGCACATATATTCTGCTTTGCTATTCTGTGACATGCACATACGGTACCTAGTATGAGTTCCTCTACCAGACCTTTCTGAATATATCAGCGACATCCTTCTTGGCTTGCTTTTGTTTTCAGCCCTGTCGTTGTTTCGATGTGTGTTTTTAAGCAGAGCTGTGTGCCTTTAACAGCACACCAGAGGCAAAAAAGTTCAACAGGTGGAGATTTTGATAGCATGGAGATGCAGTAGTGAAAAAAACTTCATCTGCATTTGGGGAGGGGATAAAAAACAACAGGGAAAAGGTTCACTTGTTCTTTCTGTTTTGCAAACCACACAGCTGTTAAAGGCAAAGCAGATTTGCGAAAAGAGAGAGGCAAATCTCCCGTGTATATGTTGACCATGACAATTTAATGTCAGAATGTCGGTACCTCCCATACCAACATATAAGGAAATTCCATGTACCTTTTGCCTCTGCATCTGGATGACTGTAGCAGTGGCAGAACATGTACTGTGCATGGAAAAGGCTCCAGGTTCAATCTCTGGCATCTCCAGGTAGGACTGTGAAAGTCCCTTGCTTGGAAGTCTGTCCACCTGCTGCCACTCAGTGTAGACTATACTGAGCTCGATGGACCAATGGCCTAACTCAGTGCAAGGCGTTTTCCTATGCCTTACATGTGCCAGCAAAATAGTATTTCAAGAACTATTGACTTAATAAAAATGCCAAAGCGACTGCACAGCAGTTGAGGATTAGAGATGACCTAGTCTAGTGCCTTCCCTGGATTGTAAGTTTTGTGTTTTAATAAGTACAATGTGTAAACAGCTGCCACGTTTGAAAGATGGGTGCAAAGTACAGCCGAGTCAATGGGCAGCCCCTATACAGAGCTGAAACCTGAATTGTGGGTGCTCAGGGGAGGGGTTGGCAGGAGATCAGTTTGTTTAGAGGGTGTCTGTGCCTCCCAGAGAAATATGAGTTCACGTCCTGTACTTGTCAAGCAGTAGACTGGCGGGCAGTCTTTCATGTTACACTGTGTACTTTGAAACATCTTTCTACACAAGTGCTGGGATGAGTCAGATACAACAAGGCAGCTCTTATCCTTCCCAGCAGGGTTTCAGCCATTTTAAACTCTTGATTTTTGTGTGTAAAAAAAAATGAAGCGAAGTGTGAAGAATTGTTTCCCTTAAAACAAACAAACAAACAAACAAACAAACAAACAAACAAACAAGCTTTTGATATCTGTTTTACTTTATGGTATGGTACTTCAGTTACCCCCTCATTTTCTAGGTGCTGCAGTTTGAAGAAAACACTGCTGCCAGCTTAACATTTTCATTTCTGACGTAGAGGACATCCTGTTCAGGGCTAAAAAAATAAGAGAGAGAAAATAATAAAGCACAATCATATTACAGTTTAGGGGAATTTTCTGATAGAGGAATCAGTGGAACAGTTCTGAAGGGCACAGAACGTGATCATTTGCAAAAGGATACAGGGATACAGCTTTCCCCTAGCACACACACACACACACACACAAAAAGGATGTGAGCCAGCATGGTTACCATAGTGATGTTAACCACTCCCTGGCCTTCCCTTTTATTTTGCAAATATCGGCTTCTCAGTTGTAGTGCTGAAATGTTTGCTGTTTCCTCTCTGCTAATTGCTGAGTAATGTATTGTTGGCAAGAGGTGTCAGACTGACAGTGGGAAAGGAGCCTCTCTAGTTAAATTCACAAAGCAAGCAGAGAGGAAGCCTCAGGGCCCTATGAGCACATGGCTGCTTCAGCAAGTCTCTCCCCCCCACCCCAACTTCAGGGACCACTTTTGAATGTGGGGTGTGTGGAGTATATTTCTGTGTAAGGTGTTGTAGTGAGAAAAGGTGACAAGCCACTTTAAGCAAGAGTCACACACACAGGAAGGTTTTTTTAAACTGGAACCCAACTCCCTTCGACACTCAGGGTTGAGCTTACCACCTGGCAACCATAAGTCAGAGATGGGGAACTGGTGATGCTCCAGATATTGCAGGCCTTGTATTTCCCTCAGCCCCATCCAGAGTGGCAAATTATTGAGGACCATGGGAGCTGTAGTCCAACAATATCTGGAAGGCAACAATGTCCCCATCACTTCTTTAGGCAAAACGGCAGGCAACCACGCACCGCCGTATTTTCTAGAACCTGTTGGATGTACACAAAGGCTTCTTCAAGAGACTTTTCTTCCACTCTCTCACAGCCAGTCCATACTGGACCTGGGATAGCTCAGTTGCTAAAGCACGAGACTCTGAATCTTAGGGTCATGTGTTCGAGTCCCATGTTGGGCAAAAGATTCCTGCATTGCGGGCGGTTGGACTAGATGACCCTTCCAACTGTACAGTTCTATGATCCTATTATGGAACAGATCTATGTGCCAGAAGTGCTTCTCGGAGCCTTCTTGCACCTTGTTTGCATTGTGGTCTGAGTTGCAGGGCCAGAAAGACAAAACTTTTGTTTCTTCCTGGTGCAGGTGCTTTGCCTTTCACGGCTGCTTGATTGGCAAAAATTCAGTGCTTAACATACAAAGAGGTACAGGCATGGTTGTCTGTTATTCCTAATTTTGACTGGTATCATTTTGGAGCCCTGTACTTGTATACTTATGCAGGATCCTGAGATTTTGGGTATAAAGACAAAAGTCGAAGAATGTAAAATTCAGTTGTGTGGGGGCAGTGTCTTCTTCATAGTATACAATCCATCTCAAAGCTCTTAGTAATTAAAGCTTTCGGGGTGTACATGCTGCTAAAATACAGGATCAGTTGGTCAAAAGTAGAATTCCTGCGATTAGACCAATTGATTTCTCAGCAGCAGGTTTCGAATTGGTCATTTAAATTGCAGTCAGTGCAGCTTAAGTGTCTGGGAATGAAGATGTCAAAGAATATTAGAGGAATTGCCAGTTTTAATGAGGATCCTCTTGTTCAACAGGTTGTGGCTGGCCTAGGCAAATGGGTGGTCAATTTAATCAAAATTAATTAATGCATTACCTAGACTCAAGTGTAATTCATTTTACTGAGAACACATATCCTGCCTTTTCTGTTTCAAAGTTGAATATAGAAGAAAGGTAAATATAGCAGATATAATACAGCAGATTATATCTCTCATAAAATGAACACCAAGCAGACAAAGGCCTCATTCAGGTACAGCAGGACCATTTCAACAAACCACAGGTCCCCCCTCCCCATGATTGAGTGAGAAAATCCAGTTTACTCTACTTCTCCCTATCTCTTCCTCCTTGTACATGCTTGGTTGTGGATGAGACTTTATGTTTTTTTAATCAGAGTTTCCAGTGCCATCCAAGTCTGGAAACTGGTTTAAGGTCTACCTACAAGTCAGGATCTGATTGTACCTGAGTGGCCTACGGTATTATATTGGAACCAGAGCTGAAATAATATGGCCCTTTCCAATAATAATATGGCCCTTCCCAATTGAGAAAATAATACCGGTAATTGCAAATTGAAATCCCTATGGACAGTGGGAGGGATTTTAACCAATAAGTCCAGTCAGCAGAAGCCCACACAAAGACTTCTGCCTGTGCATCATGACTTTCTCTCTGGTCCCCCCCAAATGATTCTGGGAAAACCTCCCAGAACAGCATACAGGTTAGGAAGGGGGAATCGTTCTTGTGCTTATGCTCTATGCTTCAACATAGAGCAATACTGAATTCTTCCCAATAAGTGCTGAAACTCTTTTTAGTTCTCAAACTGATCTTAAGTTGTAGTTCCAGCTAGGCCTGGTCACCAAACATGCATAATGTGGCCCTAGTTTTCAAGCTGACTTTTTGCATAGCTGCAAAGAGGAAGGGGACGTGGGTGGCCCTGTGGTCTAAACCACAGAGCCTAGGGCTTGCCGATCAGAAGGTCGCCGGTTCGAATCCCCGCGACGGGGTGAGCTCCCGTTGCTCGGTCCCAGGTCCTGCCAACCTAGCAGTTCGAAAGCACGTCAAAGTGCAAGTAGATAAATAGGTACTGCTCCAGCAGGAAGGTAAACGGCGTTTCCGTGCGCTGCTCTGGTTCGCCAGAAGTGGCTTAGTCATGCTGGCCACATGACCCGGAAGCTGTACGCCGGCTCCCTCAGCCAGTAAAGCAAGATGAGCGCCGCAACCCCAGAGTCATCTGCGACTGGACCTAACGGTCAGGGGTCCCTTTACCCTTTACCTTTAAGGAGGAAGGGGAAGGTAGAGCCCATTTTCCCCAAAGCTTTGTGTCCTCTAATGCTATTTCGTATTGCATCTCCTTTTGCTGTTCCATAAAATTCAAGTCAAAAGAGCACGTTGGCCCTTATTGAAAAATGATTTCGTAAATAATCTCCTTTTCTGCCTGAGTCTATTCAGTCCCTGTATGTTGTATTTTTATGAAGGGGAAAAGGGTGCCCTTCATTTTTCTCTGTTTGTTTGAGAGCAACAGCAACTCACAAAAAAATCCTGTATTCTAATTTTCCAAGCAAAACATCAACTGATTTTTAAAAATTGTTCTCATTTTATTTCCGCAAGTTAAAAACCCAAATGTAATCTCCTGAATCCCCACAGGAAGAGCTAAAATGGAGGCCACCGAAGGGCTGAAATTAGCTTAAGCACCAGTGCTGGTATAAAAAATTAAGAGAGAGAGAGAGAGGTTAGCTTGGATTATCCCTGTATGTAGGTCACAGTGACTCAAAGCAATGTAGCACTGGCAATGCCCAAGAAAAAGTAAACCTTTTGAAACAGGCCAGGTACAAAGTGCAGGTGTTTGTTTTAACATAAAGAGATGGGCAAACTTAGTGTCGGAAACAATGCATTCCTTTTCCTATATGCCAGTCACAGGAAACAAAATGGTCAAGAAAGAAATAGCCAGTGAATCTCTACAAACATGCGCCCGTTTTGCCCTTAACAAACACATTTCTTCAGTCTCAAAAAGCCAAACCCATTATCCAGCCCCAGTTGCCGCGTACAATAGTAAAACAGTCCACCGCCCTGTGTGAGAGAGGAGAATGAGTTTGGTTAGCAACTGAAAACGGTTGGAAGATTGATGATGAAATCATGACTGCTGGAAGTTCTTTGTTGTGGATTTCAGGAAGACGGGTTAGTCCTCAGGACTTTGCAGTTTCTGGCTCAGCCCAGCCGCCTACATCACAAAATACCCTCATTCATCAAATGCAGAGGGAGCCTGACATTGTATACAAAAGACTCCTCTTCCTGGCTTCCCAGCGTTGGCTGCCCTCCACACTACCGAACCCCAGCTCAGACTCCTCTCTGTGTGGGTAGAAAGAACTCATCTCAGAGCCCGCTTCAGCTGTTCATTTCACCAGGCACTCATTATAGCTCCATCATTATCCTTCATTCCTTTTTATTATTTAATTACCCATCTTCTATTCGACTCTGGATACCACGGAGAAGCCATCCTCTCTGGCTCCTATAACAAGAGAGCAGGAGCCAGTACTTGCAACTCTTGTGGTTTATTCATATCTTTCTTCCTTCCTTCCTTCCTTCCTTCCTTCCTTCCTTCCTTCCTTCCTTCCTTCCTTCCTTCTTCTTTTTCTTTTTTAAAAAAAGAATAAAATAAAGGCAGATTGCGGCACACAGATCTGTGCTCATATATCTCTTAAGGCAGGTGTGGGGAACATTTGGTCCTCCAGATGTTTCTGAACTACAGCCTATCAGCCCCAGCAAGTAGGGCCGATGGCCAGGGATGGTGGGAGCTGTAATTCAACAACAACTGGAGGGCCAAAAGTTCCCCACACCTGTCTTCATAAGTCCTTATCAATCCGGATCAATTTAGTTAAGAAAGCTGGACATTTGTCTCAAGCGCCAAACTGAGAAGGCCAGGGGTAAAGAACCGTCTCCAATCCTAGCTGACCAGTTACTTAATTTCTTCAGAGAGATGGGGACATGAAGCAAGCATAAAAAGAAATTAGTAAAGTGTGTCCTATCTTTAGTTAGGAGGAGGCAAGGGACCTACCATGGCCAGAATGGCAATCTAGACATGCAGCCTCTACCACCCCATGCATGCTACTCTTAAAATTGCCTGTTGTGTGGACTGAGCCTCATCTGAAATCCTGCACCAAAGAACAAGTGTGTGTCATTGATTAAAGTGCATTTATGTGTAGGGTTTACTATGTAGAGAACTGCAGCCTAAGCTTCTAAATTGTATGAAAATGCGCGTAAAGGTCTTCAGCTTTGTAGCTCACTGTAGGTTCTCAGAGCCAAGAGGATGCACAGGAAGCCAGAGTAATCACACTGCAGCAGTGATCCCAAACAGTTACTTCGAAATTTAGATAGAATGGGGGAAAGGAAGCCTGCTTTTAAAGCTTGCCATTCAGTTTTTGTGCTTTTCCACCAGGTGGCACCATTTCACATAGCACACGCTTATTTTAATTGCTGAATGCATACATGAGCTTTGAAAGTGCCCAAAGCTTCAAATTCATGGCATCTCCACAGGCAGCTATGGGGGAGACTCCCTCCCTGAAACCCTGGAAAGCCACTGCTAGCCTCTAGAGTAGACCATAGTGAGCTATATGTTTGACTCAGTGTAAGGCTCTATGGTCCTCTGCTCTATGGTACAGTGCTGAGAGGCTACTCTTCCTCCTCACAGAGGCTGCCCTGGGAGCTATCTCAGGGTTCCATTTTGCCTTCCACATAACCCATGTTTGTTATCGCTGTTTTTAACCTCTGCATGAAATCACTGGTACAGTAGTCGTGACATATGTCTTAGAGCATCATCCCTACCCAACTCCTTCTTTTCTTTAAATCTGGGCAAAACGCGGATGTCCCTAAGTGGCGGCCATAACTATGCCCTGGATGGTGGCAAGTAAACGGAAACTTTACTTTACTTCTTACTCCATAAGAAAGCTGATGTTAGCAGGGTACTTGTTGGGCCAGTTAGCTGGAGAAATCTTGCTGGGGTTGCGCTTTACTGCAAAGATCAGGCTCACAGTTTGAAGGTTCTTCTTCTGGACCCAGCACTGAGCCTCAATTCCCAAGCAGCCGCTGGACCCAGGGTCTTTTTCCAATAGCTCTGAGCAGGGCTGTGGTGGTCGGGGCAACTGCCTACGGGCCTCATGGTTTCTGTCAAAGTGACTGAGATGACGTCTTAAAAGAGACGGCCAACAAATTCCACTTCCTCCACAGACAGGCCCTCTTGGCTGTGCCCCACTGGCGCTATCCCATAATGGCTGGCAGCATCCTGTCCCCGGGGATGTTCTCTGGCACCCTGTATTACCACGCGGTGACAGGGGACCCGGTCCTAACCAAGGCAGTGCCCTACGGTGGTTCCCTCCTCATCCTCGGCTGGATCACCGTGGTCCCCTGACACGCCCAGCCCATCCTCAGGTGCACCTTCTCTCCCAGGGCTGGGGCTGCCACCCCTGCACCTCATTCCCCCTCTTAGGCTAGCAGGAAGAAAACCCTAGGAGAGACAGAGCAGATCTACCAAATGTCAGAGTGGGATCTCTTGGGGGGGGGTCTTTGGCCCACCCTGAATGTGTTGTTATAAGAAAAAAACTGCTCTTTTCCCCTTATCCAACAGGCCTGTATAGAGTCCTTAAATGGGTCTCCTATCCGTAGGAGGAAAAAAGCAGAGGCCAACCAGAGAATGTTGAAAACAAAAGCAAGCCAAGAAGAATGTCGCTGATATATTCAGAAAGGTCTGATAGAGGAACTCATACTAGGTATGCGCATGTCACACAATAGCAAAGGAGAATATATGTGCAGTGAAGGCTGGTCTGTTTGGGCAAATGGGCTGCTGCCCCACCAACCTCAGTGTGCCCTCAGCCAGCATCTGTCTGCCTACTTTCCTACTTGCAACCAGTCAAGGGGATGGCACTGCCTCTCACTTTCCTCCTCCTTAGTCCTCAGCAGGCAGGAGGATGGAGCCAAAATCCAGAATTACTTGGCTCTGCCTGTCATTGGCTCTGGCTCCACCTACCGTTGGACTTGCTGCCTACTGCCCCACCACTCCCAATGGGCACAAGCCACCACTATATACTGTACTTATATATTGTTATAAGAAAAACTGCTCCCTTTCCCTTTATGGGGTATTCCAGAGCCCATATAGAGTCCTTAAGTGGGTTCCCTATCAGTAGGAGAAAACAGAGGCCAAGCAGAGTATATTGAGAAGCAAAGCAGCTAGTAAGCCTGATCTTTATTAAAGGAACTGTTGCAACAGGGTCCCCATTCCCCACACGCAGGAGGGAGGAGAACCCTGAACAATGGTCCGCAAGCCCTTATCTAGACTTTTGAAATTGCCCAACCTGTAGCCCAAGATCACCCCCCAAAACATCATACATACATCACAGAAGGAGGCGGTCTTGAGCAGAAATCCTGCCTGCCAGGACACCTGACAATGGTCACTGATTGCATTACCTGGGCAGTCTGGCCATTCCTTTGTGATGGTTAATACTTTTGTTACTGAATCCAGGTCACAGGCTCACCCTATTCATACACAAATACGCCCTTAAGACAGGATTTGCAAGGAAAAAGACAATGTGAAAGCTTTCCCCATTTCTTGCAATTCCCTAAATGCCAAGAAAGTCAAGATCCTTTAAAAAAATTGCTACCAGATTTGAGTTGCAGGTAGGTAGCCGTGTTGGTCTGCCATAGTCAAAACAAAACAAAAAATAAAAAAATTCCTTCCAGTAGCACCTTAGAGACCAACTAAGTTTGTTCTTGGTATGAGCTTTTGTGTGCATGCACACTTCTTCAGATACACTGGTGACTTTGGTGACTTCTGTTTCAGTGTATCTGAAGAAGTGTGCATGCACACAAAAGCTCATACCAAGAACAAACTTAGTTGGTCTCTAAGGTGCTACTGGAAGGAATTTTTTTATTTTTTGTTTTGTTTTGACCAGATTTGAGTTAGTGATGGAGGAAGTGCGTTGTCCTTGATGAAATGTCTGATCAGTGGTTTCAATTGGTGTTTTTTAACTTAATAAATTAGAGTGATTAAACTTTTTTAAAAATCCAACAAAAGAAAAAAAGCTTTGTCTAATACCGTATTTACTCAACTCTAATGTTCACCTTTTTTGGCCAAATTACGTTGTGAAAATTAAGGTGTGCATTAGATTTGATGGCACGTTTACATTTGCTAGCAAATACTTTTTTTTGTTTCAAGGTTCTGAAAACTGATGCGCGCATTAGATTCGATGGCGCATTAGACTCCAGTAAATACGGTATACCACTATGCCCTCTGCTGGAAATAGAGATATAGCTGTTGCCATTTATATTAGTGATTTGTAGGCTGAACAGCTACAACACAAAACCTTGCTTTTCAAGTAAGGTTTCCCAGTTCTCACCACCCATGTCTCATTTAAATTCTCAAAATGGCACAGCTGTTGGAGCAAATATATGTCTGACTGGGATTTTGCAGATAGGTTAACTTCTCCCCAGTGTCACACAAGCTGTTATAAAGGCTATAAATGATTTTTTTTAAAAAATAATAAATTTTGCATTTCCACAATACAAACTGTAGTGCTTTGACTTGCCAGAAAATACAGTAGGCCCATGAGAGAGGCACTATTTGAGCAAAACACATTAAAAATGTGAAAAATTATTTTCTTTTTAAAAAAGATCATGCAGAAATGCTCTAACACTTGTTGTTGTTGTTGTTCAGTCGTTCAGTCGTGTCCGACTCTTCGTGACCCCATGGACCAGAGCACGCCAGGCACGCCTATCCTTCACTGCCTCTCGCAGTTTGGCCAAACTCATGTTAGTAGCTTCGAGAACACTGTCCAACCATCTCATCTTCTGTCGTCCCCTTCTCCTTGTGCCCTCAATCCTTCCCAACATCAGGGTCTTTTCTAGGGAGTCTTCTCTTCTCATGAGGTGGCCAAAATACTGGAGCCTCAACTTCAGGATCTGTCCTTCTAATGAGCACTCAGCTCTAACACTACACCCTTTTATTTACACAGCCGGCTGCTTTGGATTCACTTGCTGACAAAACCCAAACAGTGCTTACAAACAGTTCCCTGTCATCCTGGAAAATAGTGACAAGTGGGATCTGGCAGAGTTCTGTCCTGGGCCTTGTGTTGTTCAACATCTCTATAAATATATTGGATGAAGGAATAGAGGGTCTGCTAGTCAAATTTGCAGATGACACCAAGCTGGGAGGGGCAGCTAATATCACCAAAGATAGAATCAGGATTCAGTGGGACCTTAACATATTGGAGAACTGGACTAAAACTTACCATTTATTAATTTTTAGGATTCAGGGCAGTCCTTCCTCGTACAACGTCTTCTTCTTCTTCTTCTTCTTCTTCTTCTTCTTCTACTACTACTACTACTACTACTACTACTACTACTACTAGATGAATCTTGAGTTCCCTTCTAGCCCTGCAATTTTATGATTCTATGATCAATCAACATATACTGAACTAATGTTAAAGGGAGTAATACCTTTCTCTTGGGGTTCTTGCCAGTCTAAACAAAGTTCCATCAAGTGCTGCTCTAACAAATAAACTACTGGATCAAAGAGCAAGGAATGCTGATTCACTGCAACAGCATTATTGCATGTTAATGCACCAAACATTGCTGCCACCATGCAGTGTGAAGAAGCGTTTCCTTTTGTCACACAGATGTCGCTGTAAGAGTAGGTTGGGAAGTAGATCTACATAAAATAAGATCTGGTAACAGAGAAAGTAACATGAAATGCCATCATTGTATGGGGATTTACAACATGCATCCATGCTTGTAAATTATGTGCAAACACACAGTTCCTTGAAACAGATAGATATTCATTAGCAGGAGGGAAAACAAGCATTGTTCGACTAGAGGAAGAAAAAGCAACATGGGCTTTGTAAAATCATTTTGACCTACTGAGAGTAATAATTCACCTGCGTGTTTTAGCACTTGGCACATTGTATTTAGGTCTGTAAGCACATATTTATTCTGCTGTGCTAACTGCTGTTGTTTTGACGCAGCTCTCCTTTTATCCTGGCTTTACTTGGCAGAAAAAGACCAGTCTGCTCCATTAAGACAGTTGTCTGCCCTGGATGACCCCTCCTTCGAGTGAATTACAGGGGTTAAGGGTAGTGAACCATTCAGAAGGGAGGAGAGGAAGTGTCTTTGGGAAGTGCAATCCAAACTAGAGGGGGAACAACAGAAGTTTTTATAGGCAGAGTAACTAACCCCAAAGCAGCAATCAAGGTTTGTCTTAGAAAGGCTTCACTACCTACATGTAATTGCCATCTTTAAAGATGGTGCAATAAAGTGGGCCGGGTTGGGGGGGGGAGATAGAATCCTCAAAACCTGCATTACATCATAGTTGGAAGTGACATTTCACTTCTGAAAGATACAAAACCAGGAGTCAGCAACCTAAGGCCCATGGGCCAAAAGTGACCCGCGGAGGTCGTTTGACCGGCCCATGAGCCGTCCCCGAACTGAGCTGCCCGCTCGCGTGCTATGCTAAACCAGCGCGGGGACTCACTTCTGTGGCGCTGGAAATTGCGTCTGCGCATGTGCAGATGCTGGAAATTGCGCGTGCACGCGCGATCCGGCCCACAGAGGGATCTCCGCGGGACCGATCCTGCCCAGGCAAGATAAACCTTGCCGACCCCTGTACTAAACCATGCAATGGACTGAAACACTATACTGGACATGGAGCTGTATCCATGAAATAAAAACACCTGTGGGTTTAGAACAGCAGGCACCTGTGACTTGGGTTTCTGAGTTGTGTTCCTGTTTCTCCTGCCTGCCCATATGATGAAACAGGGTAAACAAAATACAAAAACAACAACACGGTACTTAAAGTACTGCTCTGTTCTTCTATTAATAGCACACTCCTATATGTGTCTACTCACAAGCCAGCCCCTTTAAGTTCAATGGTACTTACTCCCAGGTATGTGTAGCTAAGATTGCATCCTGAGCGCAGTATTGTGGTGGAATAGAGCATCCATGTCATTTATGTGGTAGCACTTTTAAGCTCTACAAAACTGTTTCTTTTAGGATTCATATTAGCTTTCTGTGACGTATCTTTGCCTCATCAGAAGGATGTTGAATGCCATTTGCAGAAAGCAATATGGAAAACATCTGGACACTTTGATAATCTCAGGATGAAGCAGGATGAATAAGCAGCTTTCAGTTGTTGTCTCTGCTGGCTCTGCGTCTTGGAGTGCTTCCACACAGCATCTCCTGGTGGATTCAGTACCGCTCACACATGCAGGTTTCGCACAGTGTCCACTTGACATCTCCCTCATCAGAATGCCGCTCTGTCCCCCTGTCCCCAATCTGGATTAACCATTTGAATGTTTGCTTTTCTAACGTATCACGCTTTCTGCAGAAACACCAAATTCAAATTGAAAGGAAAAATAACATTTTGATGAGGATGACATTGTGCATATGCTGAGCAAAACTTGTGTGCATGAGCAGCATTGAGCCCACCATAAGATGCCACATGGAAGCATCCTTGGTTCTTCCACTAGAACTGTTTTGCCTTACAGGAATTATAAGTTATCAAGAGAGGGGTGGTGGTGGAATCCTGCAAGATAATAATAATAATAATAATAATAATAATAATAATAATAATAATAATAATAAATAATTTATTATTTGTACCCCGCCCATCTGGCCGAGTTTCCCCAGCCACTCTGGGCGGCTTCCAATCAAATATTAAAACAATACAGCATTAAATATTAAAAACTTCCCTAAACAGGGCTGCCTTCAGATGTCTTTTAAAAATAGGATAGCTGCTTATTTCCTTGACGTCTGCTGGAAGGGCGTTCCACAGGGCGGGCGCCACTACCGAGAAGGCCCTCTGTCTGGTTCCCTGTAACCTCGCTTCTCGCAATGAGGGAACCACCAGAAGGCCCTCGGCGCTGGATCTCAGTGTCCGGGCTGAACGATGGGGGTGGAGATGCTCTTTCAGGTATACAGGACCGAGATACCACAGAGAAGTCCTTGCCAGGGTGATAGTGGAGGGAGGACACTGAGCAAACTCACATTAGCTATCCTATGGGATTCCCTGTAAAAACCTCTCAAAGGCTAACCCAGGAACATCAGTTGTTACACGTGTGACGCTAGCAGTTTATGGTCAATGCTGTCAATGGCTGCTGCAAAATCCAGTAGGGACAACAGAGTATGACTTCCTTTGTCAACTTCTTGGCAAAGAGCAGCAACCGAGGCCAATTGCAATGTCAGTGCCGTACACTGAGTGAAAGCCTGATTGGAAAGGACTTCAGTCTTCTTCAGGCATTACAATTTAAGTGTTGGATGGTGACAGGAATGACAACAGAGCTAGCGCAATTGCTCCACTGCCCCTTTCATGTGTTGGTTTACTCTAAATTGAAAATGCCAGGTGGACCTGCAATAAAGTGAAGGGGTTTTGGGACTCGATTTATCATGAAATAAAAAAGATGTTTAGATATACAATTCCCAAAAAACCTGAATCTTTCTTGTTGGGCCTGATGGGTAACGAAATTGTAAAGACAGATCAAAGACTTTTTATGTATGCCACAGTAGCAGCGAGACCTCTGTTGGCCCAAAAATGGAAATCACAAGATTTACCTACCATTGCAGAGTGGCTGGCGAAGATGCTGGAATATGCGGAGATGGCTAAGCTGACCTGCAGAATTTGAGACCAGGACAATTTGAAATTCCATAGAGATTGGAGTAAATTTTTGACTTACTTAAATGACAATTGTAAAAATTTAAAGACTCTAGCAGGATTGAAATAAATCCTATAACAAGGATTTTAGCTAAAGAATAAAGTGCGTGAAGAAATTGACATAAAATACCTGCTGAAGGGTGGGAGGGAAGTCAAGACTTGGCAGAGTTATAGGTTGTATAGTTGACTTTATTTGTATGAAATATGTTAAAAGACGAAAATAATAAAAAATTATTCAAATAAATAAATAAATAAATAAATAAATAGAAAATGCCTGAACAGGGCTTAGAAAGCTGACAGAATCCAAGTGCGCTCATGCAGAGTGAGTGCTCGTTCAACAACCTTTTCTAGAAATACTGGTAGTAGGTTAGAGATAGGTCGGTAAGCGGCCAGGCTCTGTCCAAGAGGGAGCTCCTGGATGCGAGTGTCAGAGTGACTGAGATCAGCCTGCTACATCTCCCACCAGCCAGGTCTACAGTGGACAAGTGGAAGGCAAAACACTGTGTGGAATATTCTGAGCCAGGCCTAGAAAGGCATTTGCGCACCAGTAGAGTTGGATGTGTTTCTAAGTCACCTGCTGTCTGTGCACACCAGTGGTTAGGGGGCTGGGGGCACAAATTGCAAAGAAGTAAAGCCCTCCGAAGATTGATTAAAATGGCAAAGAGTCTTCTTAAAATGCTACTGTGGTACGGTCGTTTCATGAAACATATTAAGCGACCTAAAAATCTATATGAGCACAGTGGCGGAAAGCAGTTTTACAGAGGTATACACACTCCCATTTGCTCTGCGCCGAGTGCACTTCCACTGCCAGTTTGTGACTCCGTGCAGACATGGCATTAGCCATAATCCATGTTAGCCACATTAATCTTAAGAAGTACTGCATTTTGATGTGTTTCCCCCAAAACAGCTTCGATTCAATTTGAAAACATAAGCCACATGAAAACAGCCATGCCTGCACTCAAAGGCCACAGGGAAAAGACTGAGCCAGCTAGGCAGCCTTGAATGTTGAAGCAGAAAGAATCATTTTCTTCAAAAAGACTCCAGAGTGTCTTCCCAATACCATCTATCAAGGCGGTTAAGTTTCACATGCAATTATTTGCCTATTCCCCCATCTTCCAAGGTTGCTTCAATTAGAAGATGTTACCCAGCTATCTGTTGAACAGATAGACTGTTTTCTTGCCATTCATTATCTGTCCTTCTAAAGATGGCGAAAACTCCCTGAGAATCCTAAAGTCTTCTCTCATAAATAGTTGAATATGGGTAAGATTACAGTGGAGATTAAATTCCCATCTATATGCATGAGAAAATAAAAGTGTAAAGAGATAATCAAGTCATAAAATAATAACCTTGATAACAAAGAGGAGGAGAGATAACTGCCATTTCTTATTTATGACAGAACAAGAATGTACAGCCCTTTAGTGAAAAGAACCTTAGGTACTCAACCCTTTTCCACTTCTGTTAATCTTTAACAATTATATGAAATGTTCCGTGTTCTCATTAAGGATGATTAATGAAACCCAAAGAAGTCTACATTCTTTTTTCATGGAGTTGTAACAGCATATTTTGAAGCTCTTCTGATAACAGACTTCTACTGACTATTTTGAGCTGGTAGCTAGTAGCACAAGTCTTTCACACATCTGAACTGAAATTTAGAAGTCAGGCAAATGGCGCTACGAGGCAGTGGCTTTCAGACTGTGACCTGAGGAACACTGGGGTTCCTAGGTTTGAAATTATCAGAGGCTTCTCAGTGTGAAGACCAGTGCTGGTAGAAAGGGCCAACCCTACCATTAGTCAGAAGGAAGCCGCCATCTTGGGCAGCAGATGCCTCAGGGCAGCAACCGTAGCAGCAGCAGCTCTTGACTGTACCCTTTGGTGGGAAGGCAGAGTTGTGTAATACAAACTGACCTGCAGCCTCCTAACTACCGGTAGTCTATTGCCTTCAGGTGCAGTAGAGGATACTTTCCCAGTGCCTGCATTGACATAAGATTCAGTTGCCATGGCTTCTGTACATGGAATGATGGGGGCATCATCTTGTTGTTTGCCTTAGTCAGCAAAATGTTTTGGTCCAGCCCTGTCGGTAGACAAGCTTTCCTGAAAGACAGTTTGTCCGCCACTGTGTGATATGATTGTCCACCCCATATCAGCTACAGCTGGATATTGAGGGCGATCCATGGCGCACTTTCAGGTCATGTGCAATACCTGTTGGACCCAAGAAGCCAGGCCCGTGTCTGATGCAGTAGCAGTATGTGGGTGGAGCCACAGAGACCTCCTCATTTTGACACTGGCACTAATGCTGCTGCTTACCTGCCTGGGACAGGGCCATACATTTGTACCACAAGAGCATCAAGATTGGTTCTTCCCATGCAACCATGTGGTAAAGAAGAAGAAGAAGAAGAAGAAGAAGAAGAAGAAGAAGAAGAAGAAGAAGAAGAGTTTTGATTTGGCCGCCAAGACCATATAACACCGGTCCTGAAAGATCTACATTGGCTCCCAGTAGGTTTCCGAGCACAATTCAAAGTGTTGGTGTTGACCTTTAAAGCCCTAAACGGCCTTGGCCCAGTATACCTGAGAGAGCGTCTCCACCCCACACTTAGGTCCAGCGCCAAGGGCCTTCTGGCGGTTCCCTCACTGCGAGAAGCAAAGCTACAGGGAACCAGGCAGAGGGCCTTCTCAGTAGTGGCACCTGCCCTGTGGAGTGCCCTCCCTTCAGATGTCAAAGAGATAAACAACCACCTGAAATTCAGAAGACATCTGAAGGCAGCCCTGTTTAAGGAAGCTTTTAATATATGACATTTTAATGTATTTTTTATTTTTGTTTGAAGTCGCCCAGAGTGGCTGGGGAGACTTTAAAGGTAAAGGTAAAGGGACCCCTGACCATCAGGTCCAGTCGTGTCCGACTCTGGGGTTGCGTGCTCATCTCGCTCTATAGGCCGAGGGAGCCGGCGTTTGTCCGAAGACAGCCTCCGGGTCATGTGGCCAGCATGACAAAGCTGCTTCTGGCGAACCAGAGCAGCACACGGAAACGCTGTTTACCTTCCCGCTGGAGCGGTACCTATTTATCTACTTGCACTTTAACGTGCTTTCGAACTGCTAGGTGGGCAGGAGCTGGGACCGAACAACAGGAGCTTTAATTTAATAATAAATTATTATTATTATTATTATTATTATTATTATTATTATTATTATCATTATCATTATCTCCCGCTTTATCACTACCCTAAGGAGTCTCAAAGCAGCTAACAATCTCCTTTCTCTTCCTTCCCCACAACGAACACTGAGGTGAGTGGGGCTGAGAGACTTCAAAGAAGTGTGACTAGCCCAAGGTCACCCAGCAGCTGCATGTGGAGGAGTGGGGACGTGAACCCGGTTCACCAGATTACGAGTCCACCGCTCTTAACCACTACACCACACTGGCTGGGTCTCCCCAGCCACCCTGGGCAGCTTCCAACAAAAGATTAAAAATACATTAAAACACCAGTCATTAAAAACTTCCCTAAACAGGGATGCCCCCCAAACTTTGCTGCCACCCCACTCTCAGTCCAGGTAAGCTGCATCAATGCCACTGCAGGAGGACCATTCCCAACTCTACCCCACCATGTGCACAGCTAAGGGTTCCGTGTGACTTGAGTGTACCCCAGGAACCCCCTCCCTCAAATCTCCAGCAATATGTTGGGGGTTCATGGTAGATGTTCCTTGATGGTGGAAACTTTGGAAAGGTATTTCACGCATGCTCTGGCTGTATATGGAATACAACCATCAGATCCATCTCAAGCCCTATATGAATGATGTCACTTCTGGATTGGCATTGCTGACTGAGGATAGGATATTGGTGGGTGCAAGCAGCAAAAATTATCTTATTGGACTGAGACGGCCAGTTTAAGGCTGCATACAGTGGTATACATCCAAGCCGAAATGGAGTGCAAATATATTTATTCTAGACCTGAACATGTTCCTAAATGTCTGGCATGCCACATTGTCCAGGATGACTATTATCAGAACGTCTGATTTGCACCCAAGCACCCTGTTAAGGTTATGCCAGCACATTGATGGTTGGAGAAGTGGAATGCTGTAATACGATTTCTGCAGAGTGAGCCAAGCCATACATAAACATGAGAGCCCAGATGCACCGCCACCTGGTTCCCTGCAGTTCCGTAGCTTTTCTTCACCTGCTGGATGAGATGAAGTTTTTCAAGGCCGTTGGCATTATTGCTAGAAAAGCAAGGTTGCAAGTTCAGCACAAACCGGGAAAGAGCACGCTTCGAGTTCATTCACCTCCTCTGTAAGCTCTTGGAAGTGGGAGTTTAATCTTCCTGCATGGCCAGCTCACTTTGTGTCCTTTTCTCGGTGCACAGTGAAAAAGTCAAATTGAGAAGTGCAAGGGGAGAGAGGGATATTGAAAATGAGTATGTGTGTAATGCGTTTGTGTGTGTGGGGGGGGGTTGTTTTGGTCTTCCTCATTGGGCATCTTGGCCCTCAACCACTTTCACTAAAAGGAATTCAGCTATGCGGGGAGGGGAGATTGTTTCCCACCTTGCTATAGAGGCCTATAGAGACACCCCCACATCTATGAAAGAAGCTGCATTCCTGTCTTTTGCTGGGATAGCACCCCCCAAGGGCCTCTCGCTTCACCTTATCAGGTTAGTAAAGCATGCCAAAAGCTCGCTGGCCTTCGGCAGCAGACAGAGGGCTGGCATCAAAGCCAGGAGAACAATAAATTCTCCTGACCCAGACAAGTCTTCATGTAGCAGATAGCAAAAGGAAAAAAAGCAGCAACATTTTGTACGAACTTTGCTTAAAGATACCTGTTGCCATAGCAATAAGGAGCAGGCTGTTCTGACCAATGAAATATGTTTTAGGGGCCCACAAGCTGCCCATGCATTCAGTTATCCCATCATATTGCTGGAAAGAATCGTGTCTGAGGTGATCACACACGTAATTGTTATACAAGTGTCTTGAATATTGTATTCGGGGTTCAGAATTTGGAAAACTCCTCTGGATCATTTATTCTTGCTGCAGCCTGCAACAAATATGAACTCTTTCCACGACGCTGCTGCCTTTATTTGGCTAATGAGGACCAGTATATTTCCAGACCCCCTTTGTAGGGTAACAATAATCTATCTCTATCTCTATCTCTATCTCTATATCTATATCTGGGACCCAGGTGGCACTGTGGGTTAAACCACAGAGCCTAGGGCTTGCCGATCAGAAGGTCGGCGGTTCGAATCCCTGCGACGGGGTGAGCTCCCGTTGCTCGGTCCCAGCTCCTGCCCACCTAGCAGTTCGAAAGCACGCCAAAGTGCAAGTAGATAAATAGAAACCGCTCTGGCGAGATAAATAGAAAACGCTCTGGTGTTTCTGTACGCTGCTCTGGTTCGCCAGAAGCAGCTTTGTCATGCTGGCCACATGACCCAGAAGCTGTACGCCGGCTCTTGGCCAATAAAGCGAGATGAGCGCCGCAACCCCAGAGTTGGACACGACTGGACCTAATGGTCAGGGGTACCTTTACCTTTATATCTATCTCTATCTCTATCTCTATCTCTATCTCTATCTATTACCCTGAACTTACTTTGGGAAAAGCCTTTGGTAAAAAGAGAAATGCCAGAATTGGAATAGGGCCTTTCATAAGGGTCAATGACACCAGTGTTAAGTGATTCATACAAAATTACCCTCCTGTTGTAAAAAAAAAAGCAAACTTCCTCATTAGATGGTATGATGGAGAAGTGCAATGCATTTAGGGTGGATAACCTGAGCTAAGAAAGCTTTATAAGGCAGGGGTTTTCAGTCCCCGAACTTACCAAGCCAAACCACAAACACCCTCCTCTGCACGCCTCCTTCCTGTGCCACTGACTACAGCATGGCTTTCTCTGGCAGATACGAAGTGGAAAGTGAGGAAAACTATGAGAGTTTTATGAAGCGCATGGGTATGTATATATTAAGACCTTTCTTTGCTGCACTCAGATCAGTATTCCCCAACTGGCTGCCCTGCAATTGTTTTGGATTTTAGCTTCCATCAGCTCTCCTGGTGGCACAGCCAGTAGTCGGAGGCAATGGAAGATGCAATCCAAATCATTTGGAGGGTACCAGGTTATGGAAAGCTGACTTAGAGAATTACTTGGATTGTCATCTGCTGGTTTCAGAAAAGAGAGCCTCAACATGGGAATTGTGGCATCTTCAGTTGGGATCTCCTGGTGAAAACTCTGCAGTCTTTCAGAGTTACACAACATTATTTGGCAAGCAGAATAAAAACCACTGCATTCTGGCAGATTGCAGTGCAGCGGTATTCTGCTTGATAGAAAGACATTGCAACTCAGATTCCTGCATTCTTTTATTAATCTTTTGGTTTTTATACCACTCTTTTTGTGTTTGTATTTTTGTACGCCTCTTAGAAAATCTGCATACTACAGCAATTTAGAAATGCTTTTAAACAAATACATTGGAGGTTTACATTAACGTTGTCTTTCCATTGGGCTAGCTCTTCCTGCCGACGTAATTGAAAAAGGAAAAAATTTCAAGATTGTTACCGAAGTGGTACAGAATGGAGATGAATTCACCTGGTCCCAGATTTACCCAAGCGGGCATTCCATGATTAATAAGTTTGTTATTGGCAAGGAATCCGAAATGGAGACAATGGGTGGTAAAAAATTCAAGGTAAATGATTGTAGCTACTGCTTTCAAAGGACTAGCTGGGATTCAAAGTGGTGTGGTTGGGTTGGCACACTAGCAACACTTTATTGAAATGAAATCCTTAATTGTATTCAGCCAAGGCGGCAACTAATGTATGTAAACTAATGTATGTAAATCTGTTGCAGGCAACTGTTAAAATGGAAGGTGGAAAAGTGGTTGCTGACTTCCCTAATTATCATCATACTGCAGAGATTGCTGGGGGCAAACTAGTTGAGGTAATTTCCTAAAAACTTTCCTTGGGGATCAAATGTGTGGTGCCCCCCTCCCAAAAAAAAACATTGTAAAATGGTGTTCACAGCATTAAAGCAAAATGTTAACTGAAGAATGGACGGAAGGCATGATGATTTTAATGGCCACCAATACCCATGTACTGGGTACGTCACTTGATTAATTCAAAATACAAAATAATTCTAAAACTAACTCACTACTATGAAGCATTTAAAAGTATAACAGGGGAGGAGGAAACACAATACTTTGCAAGCAGTGTTGCAGAGACACACTAGGTTGAAATTGTTGTTCAATAGTGCCCTCCAGGAAAAAACAACAACTCTTTGGGCTACATTAAAAAATTTTTTTATTGTGAATTGGAAATTTCCTCTTTTGCGTCTCCCCTCCTCCCTTAAATTCATGGCACAGTACTCCTGAATCATTAGCAATTGTAAAGAAGGGAATTCACAAAGCATTCCAGGATGTTAACAGCTATATTTTCAATCCCAGCTTCCAGAATCATCAGCAATGTTTGCTTTATCCTTTACTGCAGATTTCTACAATTGGTGATGTAACTTTCAAGAGAATCAGCAAGAGACTGGCCTAAGAAGCTGTTGGAGGAGGAATAATTGTGGCCTTACTGATACTTGAAAAGTGAGCAATAAAAAAACCATAAAGTAAAGTAACAAACTTAAGAACTTTGTTTATTTCTCTATTTATTGATTGATTGGAAGCAAGTGCAATAGGCAGAATGGGTCTAAATACAAAGCAACTTCCTATGTTCCTACCATACTTCACCTTGCTAGAATTTTTAACTTTCCAACAGTGCATAGTGTAGGGCCAATTGACACTCTCACGTGATAGCATTACGTGTCTTATTTTTTTATAATGTGTTAAAGAAGGTATTATTTATAATTCTATGACATGCAAAGCAGCTCTCAGTGTTGCTATCCAGGGCAACACCACCAAACAAACAGGGGACATTTCCACACTGGGTAATGGTTGCAACCCCAAGAAAAAAGTAGTATGTTGATACCCTATGATCCAGCCTTCCAAGCACGTGATGCAAAACCTCCCTCAATTATTACAAGGACAACTTCATATTTTTGTTACTGGGCTCCTGCTCCTTGGAGCACTCAGAAATGTTTGCATTTTGCATGCGCTGAATTTATTTGGCTTGTTTCTTCCCACATGGCAAACACAATTCCTTGAACAAGAGATAAGCTCATTAGTTAGAAGGATCAGGCAACAATATTCTACTGTTCTTTAAGCTCTCAGGGAGGAAAAACAAGAGAACACATGTTCAAATGCTGCCCTCTCCATTACAGGGAAGCCATGTGTTGGGGCTCGATCTTGCACAGTCACTTAGCAACCAGGCCCGAGCATGTGTTCCAAAGTCAGAGCTCACAATGCACAAATCCTTTAAGGCTCCTGCTTGCTGACGGATGGGAGATGCTGCCACATTTCCATCTGAAATCAGGGGTTGAACTTTCATCCCCCAAAACTTAAGCACAGATGTTTGCTCTGCTGCACCTTTACACAGCTGCTACCCCTCCTTCCACCCACAGCCAATTTACCCTTCCTTGGAAATGGCCCTGATTTCAGACAAGGAATAAGTACCTTTGTCTGGCTCTCGCTGTCTAGACACCATCCAGCCAAAGGGAAGCTCCCTAATGAGTACAATAGAAAAACAGTCTGCAGAAGGGCACCGAGACAAATTTATTCAGAATTTGAGGCCAACTGAGCCAAAAAGACTAAGGCACACGTTATTTAATTTGGATCTACTATCTCTACTGCCTGGCGTTATAAACCAACTGAGGATGAAAATATTATTTGAACTTCTTTTCCTAGGCCTTCACCAATTCAATATAAGTAAATTGAAAGCAAAAAAGGAGTTTGGTTAGCATTTGCTCAGAAGCCTTCAACTTCTATGCCAGAAAAAGTCAGCAGTGATATTTCCTCCATAGGAAAGCAGGTCCCATCTTTTTACATCAAGTATCCATTCTGATGGTATTTGCAACTCACTTCAGTGGTTTAAAAATATTTCAGTACTAGAGGGTGTCTGTGTGTGTCAAACACAACTTCACATCACTAGATTTTCTTATGTGTTCATTCAGTTACAAATGTCTCAAAGTGCCATTTCTGAGTCTTTAAACAGTGCATTTTATATTTGTGTGCATGCAACAACAACAAAAAGATGGCCAGCATGTGATAATTTACCATGCATCGTCACACTTTAATTGCATTTGCAACTTTGCAAGGTAGACAATTGCAATATTAAGACTAAATGATTTTAAAATCCATGACAGCCGAGTGTCCCAAGATACTCAATTATGTTCAACTTCCAAGTGTCCATAGCTCTAGAAGTCACACAGCTTTGAATTTAGTTTGTCACAAGCCACCGAGAAAGCAGTCGCTCACTCAGGGGCTCTTTTTAGATGTAGCACAGAAGAGGGCTTAGAGCCAAACAGCTTGCAAGTGGAAGGCAAGAGGAGAGTAATGTATTTCCTGCTTCCTGCTCTGCCACAAGCCCACTTTGGAGAACCCCAAATTCTCTGGAGTTACATTTTCAGGGACATAGAGGGGATGATCAGCAATTCTCCCACTCTAAGTACCTTCTGCACATATGGCAAGCTAAAAGTAGTCAGTAAATGAGACAGATTGCTCTTCCCATTCATGTTTCCCAAGCTGCTGAGCTGAGCTCCACTTTAGGTTGCAAGTGTCTTAAGCTATCATAAAAAATACAGATACAGGCTGTTCTGAATTCTTGCCATGACAATGGGCACATTGCATACAGACAGCAAGATCTATGCCAGCTGATCCCACCAATATCTGAACAGTCTCCCCTAACCCTACATATAGAGTCACCTTCTGTAATGTGTTGGCTGCCCAGTGTGAAATTCTACATTACGGTACCTTGCCAACCATTTGGTTAACATTGGCAGTAGAGTTGACGGGGGCAAGGAACATGCACACAGATCCAAGGCTCTCACACACTTGAACAATTAATAGGCGGGAGCATCATCGGAAGAGGCCCTTGAGGAATCCTGCTGCCATCAGTCTATGCAACGGATGTACGTAGAACTCAGAGGAATCATTCCACAAACAGGTTTCTCAAGTCATACGTAACTGCCATGTGCAACTATAGTTATAACTTAGTTGGTCTCTAAGCTGCTACTGGAAGGAATTTTTATATAGTTAAATGAAACCACTCTGCTGTCATGAATCGAGGTTTGCCATCACAAATTGCAGAGAACCAAGAAATGAGTTTATCATATGATAATCATCACGCCAATAGCAGCATGATGGGTTTTTACAAGGGGGGGGGGGGAATGTACAAATCCGAAAGGGAAGCAGCTGCAGACACGGTTTCCCAAAGTTTTTCTTCCAAAGCCTTGTACCATACTGAAAGTCCCATTTCCTTGTTACTTCTTTCATAAATGACTTAAATGAAGCCCTGTGACTCTAGGTCTAACTGCAATGCTGAGCTAACGGGAGGCTGAAATGAGTTAGGATAAATGTGTGTAATCCACTGCTGCAGTTCTAAGCATATTAAGAGCCAATGAAATAGTAAAGCATCATATACTAGGAAAACATCACGGTCACCTGCAAATACTGAGAAGAACTTTAATGATTACTAATGGAACTGTGAAATACTTCAATAAAGTGAATGACCCGAGGGCACAAAGAGTGTCAGTAGACCTTTTCTTAGGAGTATACAAGAAGCGGACACGCACACCAGTGTTTCGCACTGTGTTTATTGAATAACCTACTGTAAGATGGAGATACTTACAAATGTCGCACGGGGTGGGTGGGGAGAGGCTTCTCTGCAAGGCTAATAAAATGAACACATTGGAGCTTCCTCAGTAGTATTTACACAATTAGGTGGTTAAAATTTGCTTACAACACACAAAATATTGTAGATACCCAAGTCGTATATAAATACAAAAAGAAAACTTCCGGATACTATTCTATTCTTTTTTTTTTTTGCATAAACACTTTTCATTTAAATCTGTAACAAAAAAGGAACACAACATCTACTTTCATTTTGCTTAAAGTGTGACATGCCCAGACTACAGTACACTTTAGAGACATCAGTCCCCAACCAACATACTTCCTCTGAAAAGGGGAAACACAATTCTGCACTCTAAAATCCAACTCAACCCTCTCACGAACTATTTTTCTAAAAATTATATAACTTAAAAAGCAGAATGACGAACATCCTACCATCACACACACACACACACATACTGGACTCTAGACAGAATAAAAGCAATATATTGCACATAGTCTGTATTGCCATCCTGAGAACCCCTTTCACAAACAATACTGGCTTTCATTGACTAACAGGACAAACAGCTGAATATCAAGTGAGCACTTCATATTCTAGCAGGAATCTTCAAAAGGCCAAACCCACAGAAATCCTGCGGGAAGCTTAATCGCACCGGTATTGTTAAGATCATGATCCTGAAGTACAGATAAGTGGAACTAAACTGCAATGAATCAATGGGACTTAAGGCAAAACATCATGTTAATCTGGCAAACCCTCCGTTCCCAAATCTGCATTTGCAGAGGTACTGCAAATGTGGAGTGTGGGAGCAGAAATAAAATCTAAGTGGCTGGTTGAGTACTTGTCACACATCAATTGAGTTTTCCCTCTACACCTGCCCCAACATCAGCTGTTTTCCCATCAGAAGGCTTCACTTTTGATTTTGGTACCTCTTAGGAAATGGGGAAGAAATTTAAATGGCTTGGGAGTAGCATTTGCATTGGGGAAGTGGTAGGTGGGGTAAGCAGCAGCTCCGTGTTTTATGTCCCCGCAAGTGCCTCACTACAGCTCAGGATTCGGTTTACACAGTAAAACACAGGCTTCAGAATCCTTTGCTTTCTCCACCATGTGTGGCTCCACTCTCAAGTAATGGGGGAAGGGAGGGGGAGAGAGAATAAGCCTTTGGATGTACAAGAGCTAAAATGGTGCCTCTATTAAGTGACATTGTGATTTTAAAAAATTATCAGTAGGCCTTTGCTTAAAGTAAATAGTAGCCTAATGTCTTTGCAGGCTGTAAATTAACAGCCTCAACTCTGGTTCAAGGACTGCAGCTTTTAAGACTGGCCAGTTTCCAAGGTTACCTCAGGTTCCCTTGCTCATGGATCCCTTTAAAAAGAAAATCAACTCCTTCCACACACATTTGTCCATATTTAGATTACTAACTCAAACTGCAAAACCATACATACCACACTAAAAGGCAGCGATTCCTGCAATATTAAAACCATTTTGACAATGAATTGTTTTCAAGTAAACATTAATCCCTGACATAAGTTGTAAACCATGTTTTTCCCACAAAATGATATTTTAGTTACTTAAGGCAGCAGCATCTTAAATATTTTAGAGGTAAAGTTAAGATTACATTTTAAGAAAAATACGATAAACTTGAGGCCCAAGTGGTGTTTTGTCTACTGATGCCTCACCAGACAAATTAAGGCAAAAGTGGTTTGACTTGTGTTCCAAGTTTAAAGTCTTGTTCTGTGAAAATTCCAGTCAGAGCACAGCAAGGAACATTCTTCATTAAAAAAATTCCAGTGACAGTTTCAGAGGTATCAAGTAAATATAAGCCTTGTTTGTGTCAACAAAAGGCTCCAGTGTTATGAGCTGCCACTATAAACCGTGTTCACAGGGGGGGGAGCCATCATACAAGTATATCTGATGGCCAGAAGTTTCTCCAGGTTTCTGCTTTTCAGAGTACTGTTTTTAATTACAGTGTTATTTATTTCAAGTTCATTGGCACCCCTTCTATGGAGGGCGGAAGCAAGGAGAGGAAAGGGACGTGTCTACATTCCCCACCCCAATTTCAGTAAGTCACTCTTGCAAAAGTAGCATCTTGAATTTCGAGGTATATTTTTGCATTTCTTCTCAGAAAAATCTTGCTTCTGCAGGAAAGGCACCCATGTTTTAAATGTTAAAAAAAGAAAAGAAAAAAGAAAAATCAACGAGGGATTTGTTTTTGTCCAAGCTATTGGCAAGTAGTTGCTTCATTGAGCTCCTCAGGTGCAACTCAAGTTTACATACCACCAATGTTTTCCTTCCAAGGTGTACTGGTCCTGTCTCACACCCTTCCTCTGCAGGCGCTCATCCATCAAAACAACCTGTTGTGTAAGAATGATGCCCACTAAAATAGCTACTGCCGTAGGTCAGAGCGAGGCAGTGCCTAGGCTCCGTTGAAATGGCTACCTGCATGGCGACAGGCCCTTGAATGGACACCGTTTGCAAAACAGGCTGAAAGCTGGCCTGCAGGGTGGAGTAGGAATGCAGGGAACCGCTATGGTGGCCCGAGGCAAGGCCACTCAGCCGAGGAGCTTGTAAAGAGTCCCGGTAAGCTGAGCACAGATCCTGTATTGGGGAGTGGAACTGCGAAACGACAGCCGAATGCTGGGCCAGGGGATGATAACGCGATTGCTGGAAGAGAACTTGAGTCGGGGTTTGAAGGGTGAGGCTTTCCACAACTTGCTGCTGCTGCTGCTGCAACAGCTTCACACGATCCTTCTCCTTGTTGGCCTCTTTGATGTCCTTATCATGAGCTCTGTTAGAGAAAAATAAAACCACACAGAAGCTTAAAGGCCAGGGTTTTGAAACAGAAAAATTAAATGTGACAGGTAAGTAACTAGCAATCGCTGGGTTGGTTTCTTTTGGACTACAACTCCCATCATCCCTAGCTAGCAGGACCAGTTGTCAGGGATGATGGGAGTTGTAGTTCAAAAACAGCTGGAGACCCAAGTTTGGGAAACACTGCTCTACACCTATGTCTGGGAATGCTCCAGGCCATTTGGCAGGCATGGAATGTTTTAGAATCATGTTTCCAAAAGCAGCACTGAAAATTGTAGTATTTACAATAATCCTTTAACTGTAATAAAAGTTACAGACACCAAAATACCATTTGCAATCTTATGTCCTAGACCAGCATTGAGAATTTAGAAGACCAGGGTCTGGATGTGTGTACCAGACCTTTTAAAGAAAAGGAATGGGCCACCAAATTGAGCCATGTCATAAATAACTGTGCTCATCTGTACAAAGAGGGAATAAGGTTATCCAGTGGGCTTACCAGCTCTACCAATGTGGCTTTTGGGAACTTTGCATGAGTATTGTATTAATACGGCAGGCAGCTATGTCAAGTGTAAATAGCTAGGGCACTGGGGATAATACATGTTTGCAATCAACATGGTGTCAAGAGTCACACCACGTAGATGTTAATGTTTTGAAATTCTGTCCGCATAGATAATTTGACGTATTAGTCGCCTGAAAAAACTAACGCATAAATAAAACAAAGTTCATCAGGTGGCTGTTTTTATTCAAAACTTACATAAGCATGAATTCGATACACGGAGCAAGATGCTCCCAGGAATAACAAGTTAACAGCTGGAGCTGTGCGGTCCAAGAAGGAGAAACCTCAAGACAGATGCGCGAGGCTCCCACGCAAGCGGCAGCAACCAGAGAAGGCCGAAACGAGAGAAAAACATGATCTGGAAGAAAAGGAATTTCAAAATTAGGCCCAAGCACCTCCATCCATAAATGGCAAGACTTTGCCAACTCCTTCCAATAAGTCTGGCAGCAGGCTAATGTGATGTATAAGCCTTCTGGCTGGAGACTAAGACGCCACAATGACAGTTTTGGCTCAAGAGAGAGCAAGTCAACTTAGGTCAGCATTTCTTGCAAGCAACGCCACTAAATCTACTATAGCCTCTTTGTGTGCGCAGTGCAACTTTTATTATGGGCAATAACTCAGGCTTCGAAGGGCGCTCTTAACCCAGCATCTGAAAGATCGTTGCCATCTGATCTCAGACTTTATAGACCGTTTAAGACTGCAACCATACTGGAAAGAAAACGCCATTAAACTCTGTGGGCTTTACTTCCAGACAAACATGCAGTGCTACATGCCAAGTATTGCCCGGCTTTAAGATCCAAATATTGCATAGTTCGTTTTTTATATTTTGCATTGGCTTAGGGGCAAAATTGAGGGAATGCGGCTTTTAGTGCTTCTCAAACTTGCTTCTTCCTCGTGGGGTGGCAAAAGCTTACCATCCCAAGTTCTAGAAGCAAAGGTTGGCTTCTTTGCTCTGAGGTAAGCAGTGGCAAACATAGGGTTGAAATCACAACTTCTTCCACAAAAAGACAACAACCAACTCCTATGGAGCTGCAGGGTAAAGGGGAAATGGATGAAAATGGATGAAACACTTCCATCTTTCCTTCAACAGGAGAATCCTGAGAGTGGAATTCTACTTGTGGCAGCCTCTACCCAGCCCCCATATATTTAAAACAAGTTGTGGGTTAGCTTGGTCCAGAGTAAGCCTAACCCCAAAACAAAGAGCAAGAATTCCCTCTGCCAAAGCCTGAGCTTTGATTTCATGCCTTTTCTAAGGTGAGGCAAATATTTTGGTGGCATTTGCATTAAACACAAGTGTTTCCCCATATCCAAGGACTGCTATAATCCTGATAAAGGCTCCTGCAAGGCAGACATGTGCCTTGAGCCTCTGGATCAAGAAATTACCTTGCAGCGAGACTTCTAGGAAATAGTGAGCATATTTCTCCATGAAAGCTCTGACTTTGGTCACGGATGTGATAGGCCAGCCATTGTGCAGATCACTCTCGCTAACGGAGGCAAAGAGGTAGTAATCGATGTAATGTGCCGGGGTTGGCAGACAGAGATTCCAGTTAAAATTTTCCAGGAGAAGAAGTTCCATCTTCAGCAGGTCTTTCTTTGTTAGCGCCAGGTTAAGGCTACACATGTAAGCAAAGCTGTTCAGCTGGTCCAGTTTGGGCACCTTGTCCTCCTTCTCTTCAAACTTGCCTATTGAAAAGAAAGGACAAGCCACTTGAGTTCAAGGCATTCTCTCCATCTAGATTCTCCTGAACTCAGCTAGAAGCCAATGCTGAAAAACCCAGAGTTCAGAGATTCATCAGCCAGCCGCTGCCACTGCATGGGATAAGCTCTAGTCCAGGCATAGGTAAACTCGGCCCTCCAGATGTTTTGGGACTACAACTCCCATAATCCCTGACCACTGGTCCTGTTAGCTAGGGATGATGGGAGTTGTAGTCCCAAAACATCTGAAGGGCTGAGTTTGCCTATGCCTGCTCTAGTCAAACACAAATAGTACGGGGCATAAAATGACGGGAGCTTTGGAAAAGCATGCAGCCCACTTTCACTGATGAGACAATATGGAAGAAAACTAGAGCAGCTCACAATGTGTGAAAGCGATGTATTATTTTACATAAAGATGCAATACAGTACATAACCAAGACCAGCACATACGGAAAAAAGCTGACCCACACTTCAAAGAAAAAGGAGGAAAATACACATTATGTTCAATCCGGTTATCTGATTATACACTTTTATTTTATGTCAACTATTTCTAATAGGAAAGTGTGATTTAAACAACTATCCCAGCCCTTCCAACAGGCACTGCTCAACATTTAAATTTATAGGCCTTGGAAGAACCCAGTCCAGTCTCTACTTTAACAAATTCCAAGAATTTCCTCCCCTCCAGTTTGACAAGTTTCTTTTATTTGCCATCAATATTTTTTCCAGCCTAGCAGGATTTAAGATAACATGCAGTAGAAAAGTTTTCTCTCCTGCCCCGCCTTTTTGCCAGAGCAGAATACAAAGGCCAGACAATGGACTGAGGAAGGGTAGCAGCCATAAGACACTGAACAGCTTCTGCTGCTTTTGTAGTTTTACAACCACTTCCTTATCTCCCTTTCTAGATTGCTCCCTTGGAATCTAGATGCTTCTGAAAACACTGCGGCCACCCCCATCAAGGACTGGCCTTTTTTAAAAAATAAAAACTACTGTGACACAACGCTCATCTTTAAACGGACAAAAATATTATGTCAGTATAGCAGCTTTGGACAGGAATATATACAACAATCTAACAGGACAAGCTATGCAAGCATGAGGTTGGCAAAAAGTAGATCCTGTCTATCTTGGCCTGGTTAATCCGCCTGCAATTATTCTTTTTGCCAGCTGTAGTTTTTAAAAAGAGACTTGAGAGGCTCTAAACAAGCCTTCTCTAACTTGCTCTTGGACCCTCTGTCGAAGTTGGACACCAATTCACCATCAGCCTCAACTAGCATGGCCAGTGGTCAGAGAGGACCATGCGCAGGGCACCACATTGCGGAAGGCTACTCTAAGGGTTGGTTCCGAAGTTACCCACCTGCATTTTTCTCCTTTGTACAAAGCTCTGGGTTATTGGGACATGTGTCTCTCTACAAGGCTGACAACTATGTTTTTCTAAAGTGGCCTAAAACTAAAGGGATTCTAGGATTCAGGATGGATCACTAGGCAAGTACATAGAAAGGGCTGCAGTTTGAGAATAAACTGGCACAGTATCTGCTCTCCATAAATATAATATGGCAGGGAGTCAAAGGTGCCCTTTAAATGTAACTAACAGGAACCCCTTTCCATGGGCTCATCCCACAATTATCGAGTAATATTTAAATATCAATGTGATGGGCCCCACAGGCTCTGAATAATACAGTAATGCAAGGGGTGATCTGAAGGAAAAGCATCACCCACGACCTCATTTAAAGGGCATAAAAATGAACATGTTACTCTCTGCAACAGCTGAGAATCCCTTTTCTCTTAAGCTCAGCTGGAAACTTAAAGCTCCTTCCCATATGAGTAAAAACGAAGTACACCAATGCAGGAAATTCTAGGTAAAGTTGTTGATGCTCTGTTCCAAAAGCAACACTTAAACTGCAAAGGGTCAACTAGATCATACTCCTCTGAGCAGGACCAATAGTCTTTTTCCTGTTTTATGGTTTCAAAAATGCTTGAGATGGTACCTGCTCAAAATAAACAACCTAAAAATATTTCGCTTAATGAATTGAAATAAAAATGTTTTCATCAGCTCAGGGCATTTAACCGATAAACAGCTTACTTGTCCCCCCACGGACAAGTAATAACCGCAACCGCATGTATGCATTAATAGGCAAGCTTACTCACTTGCAAGGAGGAGGCAGGCAATCGAGATGACATATAGCTGTTTGACAGCAACATCATAGCGGTCCATAAAGAGATCCAGCAAGTACACAGCAAGGTGTCGGGCAGTGGGGCAGAGCTGGCAGCGGCTGCTAAGGATGGCCAAGAGGTCAGCAAAATAGCGCCGCATCCCGATTTGCGGAGAATGGGCCTTGTACACGGGGAGTTTCAGCTCCTATGGCAACACAAAGGAGGGGGAGGAAAGAAAGAGACACAGACAGACAGAGAGAAGGGGTATTAACATGAATATCCATTTCAGAAGCCAAAATCCACAGATCACCACCAACCACCTGTTCTGGCAAGTGCTTAGCAACTAACACAATAAAAAGCAACCCAGCTCTTGTTCTGGATGAATATCCAACCTGTTTTGAAAGGCAATGAAAACTTGCGACAACTATTCATGCTCAAGACCAGGAACCAACATTATTTATAAAGAAACAAACAGTCTGCTGCACCCTTTAAAGACCAACACATTTATGATGGTATAACCTTTCATGGACTGCCACAATAATTGTTAGTTTTTAAGAGGAGTTATTATTTTATTTATTGTACAAATGTATAAACTGCTTGGCATAGTTAAAACCAGTCCTACAGGTGTACAGTTAATTTTTCATTAACAACTGTGTCACACCTATTAGACCTGGGAAAAGCTCTCCCCCCCCCCCGCCCTGTGTGTGTGTGTGTGTGTGTGTGTGTGTGTGTGTGTGTGTGTGTTTTGGATTAAACTTCTCAATCCTGCTCAGGGCCCCAACAGCTGCTACTTACACTAGAAAAGTTAAGACATGTTAATTTAGGCACTCAAGGAGTTGGCTTCAGGTCTTGTTTGGCCTAGAGGCAAATTCAGCAGAAGGTTGGAATCCAAAGGCAAATTCAAAAGAAAAGTTTATCTTCCATTGTTGGCTCTCCAAGTAAAGAATTTAGAAACCACCCATTTACGGGTTCAGAGCAAGTCAATAACTTTTCAATTACCTACATAGTCATTTTTGGGCACTATTTAATCAAACTGCATAAAATGAAATTGCAACCCAGACAAGAAATTTAAAGTTGAAGCCCACTTACAGGTCCACTGTATTAAAAGTAAGAAAATGGACAAAATTAGTTTTAAAAAGGAGAAGCCAGTTCATGAATTACTTCTCAAGCAACTGCAAGATAAGACCTCTTACATAAAAGGACGGCACTGTAAATATTTATGTGAAGGTGAAGAGGACCCATTTCCTCAGGCAAACATGCTTATCTGTCTATTTAGATACAAGGTCTATTTAGACACAAGCTAACATTATTAGATGGAACCCTCCAGTCTTGTTCCAAGAGGCAACATCTCATTTGACCTCAGCAGATTCCAGATCAAGGTTTTAAAAACATCCCAGTCAGGGATGGAGTTGAGCTGGCTGTATTTGAAGGATCCAGCTTTCCAGAAAGGTTGCCTAAAACCAAAACACCCTGTCTTCCAGCTAGCAAGGAATTCTACAATTCTCACTGTACAACTAAAAACACCACCTTTACACCCCACCCCATGGACACAATTCTTCATTTACAACAAATACTTACCGTATAAGAGTATAATTACAGTAGATTAAACGAGAGGCATGCTGTACCTGATGGCTTTGTAAGCAGCTTAGGTACATAGGCCGACAATGCACCACAACATAGAAGCCATGTGCATACATTCTCTTTCCAAAATGACCTGTGCGTCCGAGATCACGCATCAACTGAACGCACGCAAAATGGCCGCCACCTGTACTGACACGCCATTTGGTACAGGACTGTGCATCATTCTGCCATCACTCCTCCACACACATTTGGCATTTCTAAATGAGAACCAACGTCATGTGAAGTCAGTAGGGCAGGGATGGGGAAACTGTGGTCCTCCAGATTATGTTGGACAACCAACTCCCAGCAGCCCCAGCCGGCATGACTAGCGGTCAGGGATGATGGGAGCTATAGTCCAACATCAGGAGGGCCACAGGTTTCTAATCTCAGCAGTATGGACATCATCACATCATCTGCTGGGCACCCAATAAATACTGTAGGCACTCTCCAACACTGCGCCAGGGAACACAACAAGGATTTCCCTCCCTCTGCTGTCCACATCTGTTCTGAAGGGCCTGCCAAATCTTCAAGAAGAGATCTGGTGCTGAATGAAGGGGAGGAGGAGGAGGAAAAGCCCAGCAGCGCAAGAGTAAGCTTGTTGCGCGACAAGCTGACACGGAAGGACATCATCCTTTGCCAAATACAGTGAAATATGCCAAAGAATCCATTTCAGAGCAATATTTGTAGTTAGAAGTGTGTCTTGGAACATTTGCTTGGAATATTAAACAACAGCAACAATGTTGTCTTTTCCACTTCCAAAACATTTCGCCAACCCCCAAGTACCCTTAAACAATTTAAAAAAAAAAAATTAGGGGGGAATTTCCAAGGACTCGATCCCTCTCTAAAGTTACATTCAGAAGCACAGTACATTTGGGGAGCCAGCAATCCATTTATGTTCCTTTCTATTTGAGGATGTGAACTTAATTTTGCAAACGCAAGCAAGCAGCCATATGTCAAATGGCGCATGGCCTACAACTTGTTCTGCCTAGAGTGGCTGGGGAAACTCAGCCAGATGGGCGGGGTACAAATAATAAATTATTATTATTATTATTATTATTATTATTATTATTATTATTATTCCAAATTGTACAATGTGGGGTAGGGTGGGGTACAGCTGCAAACCTTTTCAGAAAAAGCTTGGGCTGTAGTGGGGCATGGCAATTTGGGTAAAAGAAGGCATCCTACACAAATGTATTGCGTTATTTTAAGCCGACACTGCTTGTGGGTTACTGGAAAAAGATTGTGTTTACTGTACAATAAAGTACAAGGCACAAAAGCAGGCTTAAATGCACATACAAATGAACCGAATGCCCTACACATTGCACGTGTATATGAAGAACATGTTTTGATCCCACAGACTGCTGTCACTTGAAAACATTGTTTAGTTTGCCTTCTGATGTCTCCAGTCCATTTACCTGGAATAACTACATGGTGGCTTTTGAATGATTAAGTTCCAGTGTAAACCTTACCAATCCCTACTTGCTTCAATGTTTTGTGAAACTCAGCACAGGCTGTTGCCATAACTTGATAGACACTGAAACAGGCGTGGAGTCCCTCTCCCTCATGTGATAACAAGTGCAGGAGGAAGAGTTGTCTCTCCCCAACCCCTGATCTGTCGCTGCTGCCATTCACATACATAAAACTGTACTTGCAGAGGTTCCGTGTGCAATTTAGGAACCAGACAGTTTGCCACTCCACTCACAGAGTGCAGTGCCGATGGACACAGTGCCATGACATCACGAGTCCCAGGGGTTCACAAACTGCTTCCAATGAGTTTCATTCAGGTGATCCATACCATATTTATGGATTTGGGTTGAAGATAGGAGATGGCACAGCCATCACATTAAATGCTGATAAGGATTTTTTTATTTGTAATTTTTCTTGCCTCTTTTATTACTTGCACTGTATATTTTTGTATTGCAATTTGAACCCATGGAATGCAATTAATATATAACACAAGTGGCAAGAAAAAGGTCATTAAAAATCCTCCAGCACCTAGCAAAGCTCAATACAATTGCTACAACAGACAGAAATATCATTGAGTGATGCCCTCTGCAATTTTCAAGTGGTCCATGGGGGGGGGGGAGACGACCACTACCCTCCTTATGTGAGGGAAACTTAATGCTTGAACAAGGCTACAGCTGAAGAATAACGGAGACGGGATTCTTTTTTTAAAATCCAGAAGAGCTGCTGGACTCCGTTGTTTTACTGTATCTCATTCTTTATTATAAATAAGTGTGTGGTTGTTACTGTTTTTTGAAAAACAAATGAATATATATATTTTTAAAGTAACATGCCTCCATCCTCTTGTTTGATGTCAGAAAGGGTTACATATACAAAACTGAGATGATATATCCTTCATATACTGTACTTTTCTGAGTATAACACACACCCTATTTTTGGGGACTCCAAATTTAGAAAATGGCCCAGAGTTGTTGAGGTTTTTGGGGTGGGGGTGGGGAGTGCAGTAAATAACCCGACGGTTACAATTACTCACGTCGCTCGCTGACAATCACTCGAGTCTGCAACAAGCGCCTGCCGGTCTGCCCGATCGCCAACAGCGGAAGGAAATCGGCAGCCAATACAAAGCAGCCCTCGACACAGGCACCAATCACACAGCCAATCCAAAGCAGCCCTTCCCGCAGCCACCAATCACACACCAAATCGCCAATGACAAACTGCAGCTCGCGGCTGCAACCAATAACCCGTCACCCCTACCCACTAACCGTGTATAAGACGCCAGTTTTTTTTTTTTAACCTTATTTTAGAGTAAAAAAACCTCGTGCAATACACATAAAAATATGGTATATAAAAAAGTAGCAGCTTAAAGACAACCAAGTATTACATAACTCTCTCCTTCAAGCCTTGGGGCCAATTCACAGGTGGTATTTTTTGCTGTGCACATGTTTAAAATTAGAAGGTGTGTGGCTTAAAATACACACACAGTACGAACTCCTAGTGCAGGATACTCTCTTTCGATTGGCTGGCAGCTCTCTGCCGTGTGTGTATGTCATGTGGGAAACACAAGTGAACCAACCCTTGGATAAGAATTTTTTTCTGGCTAGCTGAGACACTCAGGGGCTTTTGTTGCTCTTGGCAAACCATCCAAACTATCTACTGTTGAGAAGGACAGGTGTGCCAAATGATAACGAAATCAAATTATAATGAAATCCTGACATTTGCTCATTATTTCCCAGGATTTAAAAGGACCCAGGGCAACCATCTATTGTGGCATTTCATTCAGCTATATATATATATATGTTACACACAAAGACAAAGCTATACATAATTTTCTTTCCAAAGAAAACACACAACAATTCAAGTTACTTTTCCTGTGTAAATTTCACCTTGAACAAGTATATTCACTTTGACATATTCCAATTGTAACCGAAGAACACAATGAACAATGGAAAAATACAAGCCAAAGGAAGGTGTAGGAGGGGTGAGAAATATATGCCCTGCAGCCTATTTGCTATTGCCTGTTTTGTGTGGGCTGGTGGAGGGTTCTGAGAATTACCAGTTTTCCTTTTGTGAAAAGATCTTCCATTGTGTCCACGACAGTTTCTTAGATTACCCTCATGCTTCAAGGCTTACCCATGCCAGAATGTGTATGTTATCCTCAACAATGCTTTGTGAAAGACCACTTATGACTGTACATACGTCCACACTTTAACATACCGTAATTATCACCACCTGTATTTCCTACATCTCCATTTCCCTCTAACTTCATGGCTAACCCCTTCCTTCCTTCCTTCCTTTCCATGTGCATATACACCTGTCAACTCAGGATGATGCTTCATACATCTAGTGAAGCAGGCTGTAGTTGACAAAAGCTTACGCTATAATAAGGGACCCAGGTGGCGCTGTGGGTTAAACCACAGAGCCTAGGGCTTGCTGATCAGAAGGTCGGCAGGTTCGAATCCCTGCGACGGGTTGAGCTCCCGTTGCTCGGTCCCAGCTCCTGCCCACCTAGCAGTTCGAAAGCACATCAAAGTGCAAGTAGATAAATAGGAACCGCTCTGGCGGGAAGGTAAATGCCGTTTCCGTGCACTGCTCTGGTTTGCCAGAAGCGGCTTTGTCATGCTGGCCACATGACCCGGCAGCTGTACGCCGGCTCTCGGTCAATAGAGCGAGATGAGCGCCGCAACCCCAGAGTCGGACACGACTGGACCTAATGGTCAGGGGTCCCTTTACCTTTACCTTACGCCATAATAAATTTTGTTAAGTCTTTCAAGTGCCACAAGGCTTTTGGTTAACTTGAGACGCAACACTCGACATGCGGACACCCCCTCCATACTTGCAAATAGCAGAAACATGAACCTAAGACACATTTCCCCCAAGTCATGCTTGACACCTGTTCAAGGCCCTCCCTCCATAAACAATGCCTTTGCCAAGACATGGGAACAAACCCCCAGGCAGAGGAAACATCTCTCCCGGAGGAGGGACAGGACAAAAAGCTAGGTATAGTGGAGGACAGGAACCTGAGCAGGCTTGCAAGGAACAGCACCGCAGTATCCACTTCAGACCAGCACAGGTGCACAGCACCCGCAATATTAAAGCAAGGATTTTCACCAAAACTAATAAGGAATTTAACACAGTTGAGAGACATTTCCTTGTAAATGTATATATTTCATGCTCTAGGAGCTCAGAAAGGTGCATCACTGAATACGCTCGTTCAGGACAAACCTATACTGTGAGCTTTATCTCAACTCGCTGACCCATTTGCAAGGCAATATCCCTTTCACACATATCCCTCTTAGCATGAATGTGTCCTAATCAAGTCCCCAGTGAAAAGTTGCTTTCATATGGCCCTCTTCCTTGTCTGCGTCACCACACCCTTTCCCATAAAAGCTGCTGATCTTAACCACATATTTTCTTGCAAACAAATCCCATTGACTCCAAAGAGACTTGCATCTAAATAATTGCCTTTAGGACTGGCACATTCAGTCTTATCTATTCACTCCCTCTTTAATCAACAGTGACTTCTTACCAGCTTTTGCAAGAGAGTTGAAGACAGTGAGCCAATCTTTTTAGCATGCAATACAGGCTCTCATCCACCTTGAAAAATAATTTGGTTGAATGTATCAATTTAAGATTTTGTTTTGTTTTGTTTTCCAACAGCACACTACATGGCAACAGGATCAACACTATCATGGAGTCCAGAGTAATTACATATTGCTTTCTTCTAGAGGTAGATTGGGGGGGGGGGGAGAGACACCTATTCAGTATCTTTCTTCCATACGGAGCAACCTATACACATTTCCTTACACTGTGTAAGGTGCAATGTACTTCTAACTTGCTCCCATTTAAAGTGCATTGAGGACTGCAGTCTTTCACTGTAAGAATCAACCACCATGAAAAAAAGTTTTGGACAGAGCAAAGGGAGAGGCAGGTAAGATGCAGAGACAGGGAGGCTAACTGACCTTCAACCTCAAAGTCCGATGAATCTCTGCTGCAAGGTCTCCTTTCCACCATGGCTCTTCCATCTTTAGACTTCCCATCCAAAACCTGGCCTGGGGGAAAAGGCAATACCTAGGTAGGGAGAAATAAACAGTGAACCAGATTAACCAACAACATTTTCTACCTAGTCAAGTTGTTTGTGGGTTGTAGCCTAACAGCCCGATCCTACGGAAATCAACAGGCTTCAGGGCACATATCCCTGCATGGGATCTGGCTGTTACTAGGTTCTTTTGGCTGAGACCTTTTAGTTGTAACATCCTTCACCTTCCCCGCCTCCCCCCGCCCAAAGAGAGAGGGCAAGGGAAAAGGGCAATTACATCCAAGTTTTCTAACGGGGTCCAATTCAGTCCACCGAACTTCTATCAAACACCCGGGTTTCCTCCCAATTACACAATTACAGATTTCCATGCAGCCACAGTCGCTCAAGGAAATCTCGGCGGCCACAGGTCTGCCTTACCTGAAGACGGGTCCCTCCCCCTCCCCGCGCCCTTTCCTTTTGCAGAAAAGCCGCCAAGGACGCTTCCATGTGCACCAGCCCATCCGAAAGGAGGGCACCTGAGAGATCTACTACCTCCTCGCCGCGATCACTTCTTTGCAGAGATCTCACCAAGGCTGTTACCTTGACTGCCTCCAAAGATTTGGGAACAAAGTCAACAACCCCCCCTCTCTCTCCCCTCTCGCCCCCCACCCTCTCGGTCTGCTAAAGCACTCATAACTGCACAACTTCTTTGTTTAAAGGCAGGCTACCTTTAACTAAAAAGAACCATAACTGCAAGTTGCACTCCCCCCCCCCCGCAGTCTGCAACTCCCCACGAACTGCGAAGACGCCGCCCGCCCACGCAGCGCTTACCTTTTTGCCTCTCTTTGCCCTCCAAACCGGGATCCCCAGCCTTTGTCCTACCCGGCATCCAGCTATTTCTTGCTGGAAAAATACTGCAGCCCAGGCAGAAGGGGGAGCATTTAAACTTATCTCTCTGCGCCCCCCCTCCCCCTCCCCCTCCCCCTCCGCCGCCAATTCCCCAATGTTGAACTTAGAGTCTGGCGGGAAGGGCGGAGGTGAGATGCATATCCGCCCCCCTCTCGCTCCCCGCGGCGTAGATGGTGGAGGGCGAGAAGGTGATCTCCCCGCCCTTTAGCCGCTTCTCTCCTCCTCCCTCCCCCCGCAGATCCTGCTCTGGATGGAAGATCCCAAGAGCAGGAGGAAGGGGGGGGAGATTACACGCCGGCGCCGCACTGCGCACGCGCGCGCACACCGCGGAGCCCTCTCGCTTCTTCGCGTACAGCAGCCTTCCCGCGCTCCTTTTCGCGCGGGGGAGTCCCGCTCGCTCATTCATTCATTCATTCATTCGTCTGTCCGCCCGTGGACTCCTACGCCTCCCGCTTCCTCTGAAACCAACGCCAAGGCTACTGCCGCCCGAGCCCCTCTCCCCTGTCCCGGCCCTCTCGGCGCTGCTGCTGTTGCTGCTGCTCCGCTTCTCCTGCGGGGGAATTTCAAGAGGCGCCCAAACCGCAGCTTCATTCAAAACAAACTAATCCAGGCAAGGGGCCCGATCCTTCTTCAACGGGTGTAGGTGGGTGACGGACCGACTCGGTTGTAGTCCGAGGGAAGAGGCTCTTTCTGTAATAGGTGCTCGTCTCCCACCGCTGTAAGTGGGATCGTGCCCCAATCCTCCAAAACTGGCCCAGTTCGTAATTTCGTTGTCCCCGAACAATGACAATAAAAAAAAATATATTCTATTCAGTTCAAAGCTCAACTGGGCTTACGGGATTCCTCCCTTCCCCAATAATAATAATAATAATAATAATAAGCTGCATTTAAAGGAGAATGTAATGCCGGCCTCAACACATTTTCTTGCCATATTAAGAAAGCAAATTCTAGCCTTTTTTACCTGGGAACAAGCCTCATTTTAATTCAACAGGACTTATTTCTGAGCAGACATGGTTTAAGTTTGCATTGTCATCCATGCAACAGGTCGTTTTAAACTGTTTTAACATACTGTTTTAATTCACGTAACCCATCCTAGGACCTTAGGGCGAAGGACAGGTAATAACAATAGCAATTTATCTGTTATCAGATGTTGGGAAAGCTGGACTTGGATGTGAAAGCACTGAGCCCAATGTAATCACTTATCATTTCAAAAGCTGGGAGGCTTCCCAGCCATATCCGGAGAAAATGCCAGATTTAACTTGGGTCCTTCTGCATGTAAAGCAGGTAGTCTACCATAGAGAGACGGCCCTTCCTTCTGAGACAAAAATAGGAAAAGGCAAAGCCACACCAAGACTTCGTCACCGGTCAAAAGTGTCAAGCATGTAGTACTGGTAGAAACTCAGTGGAGTGCACAGGCAGATGCTGTGAGTGTTGTAAAAAAGAACTACTCACAAATACTAAATGTTGTAGAAGTGCATTCAACTGTAAAGGTAAAGGGACCCCTGACCATCAGGTCCAGTCGTGTCCGACTCTGGGGTTGCGTGCTCATCTTGCTGTATAGGCCGAGGGAGCCGGCATTTGTCCGAAGACAGCCTCCGGGTCATGTGGCCAGCATGACAAAGCTGCTTCTGGCGAACCAGAGCAGCGCACGGAAACGCTGTTTACCTTCCCGCTGGAGCGGTCCCTATTTATCTACTTGCACTTTAACATGCTTTCGAACTGCTAGGTGGGCAGGAGCTGGGACCGAGCAACGGGAGCTCACCCCGTTGCAGGGATTCGAACCGCTGACCTTCTGATCAGCAAGCCTGTGGTTTAACCCACAGCGCCACCTGGTCCCCGCATTCAACTGTAAGTATATGGAAATGTATAAAATAAAGGTCAATCACTGTAAAAACAAACAAATGAGAATTGTATATATAGAAGGATTGTATATACTTTCTATCTAGACAAACTAAAGAACAGAAAAGAATGAACAGTGGTAAGACAACACAAAAAATAAAAGATCTGTTTAAAAAGATAGAAGATGTAAGAGTGGAAGTAAATGTATAGAAATGGGAAGTGAATAAAACAAAATGTATTATGTGGAAAAAAGATGTATGTATATAAAACTTTATAAAAATTATATGGGGGGAAAAAAGAAGTGCATTCAACTGGTGAAGAAGAAAGCACCAGGTCAGATGCTGGCATGCTGCCTGATACTTTACAAGCGTTTTCCTTCCTGTGCTTTCTTGGCCTTTGGGAATCTGTCCTTCTAGAACCTAACAACACACAGGTCTACCTCCAAACCAAAGGATTGAATATACAGTACAACAATGTCGCATGAAGCTCAAGGCTTTAAAAGCATTTTAAACTGAAAATAGAGACAAATTAGTTAACAGTTCAGTAGCTTACACAAAAGAAATTTGTGATGATCTGGGGATAGTCATGGATTGTCAGTGTAGAAAGAAGAAACTGTTGGCAGGTGAAGAATCACGTTGATGATGCTGAATTGTCATACGAAACTGAGTTGAAGAGAGAACTGTTTCTTTCACTGAACAGAGTGATCTAAGAAATCACCAAGAGATCTCAACAGCTTCATGAACTTGCTGAAAAATATGTCTTCCTTACTCCATCAAATCTTTTGAATGATAAATACTAATGTCAACTAAATAATGATCATGACTATGACATTAATAGGGAAGAGTTCCTCTCCTCACTGAGAGAAAAAGACTTCAGAGTTTTATTTCTCTTGTTGCCTCGCAAGACAAAACAGACGTGGAAGGACATCGACGGACCCCTTGAACTTTTGCAGTTTATTCTAAAATACAGTCTTGGGAATTTAGTTCCAAATACAGTAGAGTAATACTACTGCAAATTTTCCTCACTGTTGCTGTAAGTGTTGCTAGTTGTGAGAGGAGTTTTTCTAAATTAAAATTAAGAATTACCTAAGATCTACAATGAGTACGTTGCATTTAAGAAATCTTGCAATACTAAACATTTTATAAATGTTGGAATTAAGGTTTTACTTTAAAAAATAAACGGTGTTTTATTTCCCTATATGTTGCATCGTTTTGAATTTTTTTAGTATTTGTGGTTGAAGCAAGAGAAAAAAGAACATAAAAGGGGTATTGCAAGTAAAGCAAAGAAGAGGGGCAGCAAACTCAGTGGCTGCCTTGGGCAGCAAAAGCCCTAGCTATGCCACTGTCACAAGGGATGACGAAAGGTTCTCCGTCCCATTCATAATTTGCATGCTCAGATGATGGAATTCATCAGCAATTGATACAATGATGTGAGCAGTTGCTTCAGTGACTGGTACCTCTTTGCATTTCATTACTGTTTGACCTCACTGCTCCTAAAGATGTTAACTAGGTTGTTTTCTGTATCTGAAAACCATGCACAGAAAGAGTGTTTCTGCTATGAACCCTATCCTAGTTTATAATGCACTCTGAAGTTTTGCAAACTGATTTGCCCTCGTGCATTTTGTGCAGCAAATCACCATTTTTGCTTCTTTACATATGGAATAAATGAGGTGTAGGGGGGGGGAGAGATCGTTTGCCGAAAGCAACACCTTTTCTGATTTACTTATACCGGTATTTAATGGCAGAAATATGGCTTCTTGAGAAATAATTGCATTTTTTATTTAAAAAAAACTCATGATGAATGTGCGTGCACACACACACTGGCCCTGATAAACTTATGGCAACGTTTTCCCCCTCGTTTTGCTTTCAATGTGAGCAGCAAAGGTTCAGAAAGGAAAGCTTTCCCCCAGAATGAGGATGCCATTCTACAAATTCTGCTAAATTCTTGTTTCTAGGCCAGCTGTAGCAAGGGCAAAGCAGACAGTTCCTGATAGAGTAAATAGGACCAGTATTAAGTTACTTGTGAAGATATGGTAGTACCTGCTGGGAGGAAGCAACCCAGACTTAGGTGTACAAGGGGGGAGAGAATGTTTGCTGATCCTGGTGACGGATAAGAGTCTGCAGGGCAGAATCATAATGCCGTACTTCTCCGCCTGAAGGGACAGCCTTCATGTGGCAAACTCCCACCTGCTTTCCAGCTGCCGAGGAACTGAGGACACTGAACAGGTGGGATATTGCAGAGCTGAAGCAAGAATGGGGAAAGAGGAATGAAAACAAATGTGTAATATCTTTGTGAGGAATACTGGAAAGATTTGGGCATTGATAGCTCTCCTGGCCCACAGAAGGGGTTGAAGTTAAGCAGGATGGGATGCAATAGCTCAGGGGAATACAAACTTTGAGACCAGCCTTCTAGTTTATTCCTTTGCTTATGGCAGATTAGACATGTAAAACCTAGAGCAATTTTTTTACTTCCAATTTGGAATGAAACTGCACACCAATCAACACAGGGAATTTCTCATGTTGTTTCTTAAGAGCCTACCTAGCTGTCATGCTTGAGAAGAAAATATAACAAATTAGAGAAGAGGCCACAATGGTAATCCTAGAATTCTAGAATCGGAATCTGGAGAGTAGCGTTTACTTATCCAAGACCTCGTTGCCAAGTAAACAAAAGTGCCAGCTGAGTGGAACGCAGAATCTGGTGATGCTTCTAGTGTTCACAGCAACACCAAACTTTACATTTATACTGAAACTGGAGTAATGCATTACTTCTTCGTTGCTTATAAAATGCACAGCTAGAAGTTTATGTCTACAATTTCCACAATTCCAATGCCATATATACACAGATGATAACAAATTATTTCTGAAATCACATGTCATTAGTTTCCAGAGTGTAAGGCACATCTTTGTGTAGAGTGATGCAGAACCAAGAGTTGAGATGAATGGTGGAAACGCTGAAAAGTGAAGCATCCTTGTAACGTGTTTACAAACCCAGCAAGATAATGAGATACAAACCTCCATGGCCACTCACCCTTGGTTTATTATCGTATTCAGCTATAGACACGTTCCAGAGTCTTGCGAACTTCAGCTCCCATATCGGGTGGCAGGGAAGCGGGGGTTTAAAAGTACTTTGATTTCTTTGACCTGGGGAAGGCACATAATGGCTATGTTATGTCACTGTGAGACGGGGGCAGGAACTGGCAGTAAGTATCCTGACTGCAGGAAATTTGATTTTGGGGCTCACAACATGGGAAAGGCAACGGTTTACAAAATTAAAACATTTTAAAACTCACTTATTAAAGCTTTCTAGTCTTATTTTTTCTTACTGCCTACCAGCAGCTGCTTAATTTAAGAAATAATCAGCATATTGTTAGGCGTGTTTAACCTTACTACTATATAATATATTAATTTTATAAATCCCAATACCCTAAAACAGTTTAAGTCAGGGGTGGGGGACCTGTGTCCCTCCAGATGTTGCCAGACTACAACACCCATCATTCTTAACCATTGGCTATGCTGCCTGGGACTTATGGGAGTTGGGGCATAGTGACCTCTGAAATGCCACAGGTTTCCCCATCCCTGATTTAAATGGACAGAAGAGCATCATTTTTTTTGGGGGGGGAACCTAAAATAGTTTCTTTCTTACTGGGTTTCCTCCACGCTGCAGATTGCCTTCCCCATTTCTAGAGCCTCACTAAGGTACCTCCCTCCCAGAGGCAAATTCACCTGCAAGGTTGACTCCTGGCGTAACAAGGTCCAGTGGTGTCCCTAGAAGTAGCTAGTTTACAGAGGTGATCTTTCTTAGCGTAGTCATTGGTTGTAACTAAATTGTAAGAGAGCCATCTTACATGAATTTATTGGAGAAGATAAAAGTCTTAAAATAATTACCAGGTATATGAGATCTGTAAAAAAAGGATGAACTTCCTTCTGAGTGGATCTCTGAGAACTCTCTTTAACAACTGCCCAACTGTCAAAACATCAGAATCTCGGAATACCCAGTGGAAGTCTTTACCATTGCTTAAAGGTATGCCATCAGCAACAGAGTCTTCGCTCCGAGTATGGATGTGCTATGACTACTCAGCTTTTTCCTGAGTGTTAAGGCTGTCCAACATGCTTGAAGGATATAGGAGGAAGAGAATAAAATTTAACATGTGCTCCTTGCTTGCTGAGGTTAGTCAGGGCATATGAATATGCATCACGACCACAGAATTCCTTATTTTGGGATGTAAAGCTGCAATCCTAACTGTATGCACTCAGAAGTGAATCCTAGTGAATTCAATGGTGCATAATCTAAACTGGAAGCAGTGCATTGATTCCCTGTTCTGATTAGAAGAAGCATTTGTTAAAGCAGTCTAGACCACATTATCACCCATAAATTTCTACAATGTCACCACTGCTCAAGCTGATTCTCACTTGATTGCATGTGATATTTCTTCCACTGTAAAGATAATCACGACCCCTCTAGCTGTGTGGAAGAGGATGTCCCTCCCCCTCCCCAATTCAGCGGAACAGACCACCAATGATGTACTTCAAGTAGTCTCAAGTAGTACAAAAACAATATTGGGCTTCACTTTTTGCAGTCTGTTGTAGGATCAGTGCATACAATGGATTTTTTTTAAAAAAGTACGGTATTCTAATGTGGAAGTGTAGCACAAGAGCCTCTTGCACAATTCTGTAACAAGTCTTGTAGAAGAGCTCAATATTAAAACACAACCCAAAAAACAGATGGAAATAGAAACTGCTTCCCATCAAGAAAACAAGTCCCCATTTTGCCCATTGTGAAACATGGTATCTAAGGCTGGTAAATGTTTACTCTTGCGCACTTGCAGGTATGGGTACAGAAATGAACATGCCCAGTACAGAAAAGGTTGGGGGGGAATTGACTGAGGTGAGAGGGAAACACCTCTGCTACATTCTGATAAACTGATCGATTGTGTGGAAGAGCAGTGGAATAGCAATGAATATTGACAACTGGAAAAAACCACATGGAAACATTTCTTGTTCACCTCCTGGAAGTGCACACAAAAAACTGGATTTTTATTATTCATTTGTTATGTAAGGTCCGTATCTGGAAGCACCGACAAAACGTTCCTAAGGGTTGAGAATGCAAATGGAAAGCCACCCACCCTCAGCTGATTGGGGGGAAAAACCACACACCTGGATTTCTGTACATTTAAAACTGCATGGCATCGTTTGCTTGTATGTGCAGTGAGCATGTTAAAAGGTTTATTTACTTGTGAAAACACCAGTGCTTGGTTGCAAAATTGTATTGTATTGTTCAGGCAGCACCTTGTGCAATGAAGATGGTAGTCACTAGGTGGCAGTATACATACAACATTAAAGCCTCAAGTGGCTGATACATGTCGTTGGTTTCTATTTATCTTCTTTCCTTTACCAATTATTTATTATTCATTAACAACATTGCCTCCCCTCCAAGGATTTCAAAGCAGCATACATGCTTCTGCCCTTCCTCCATTTTATCCTCACAACAACCCTGTGAGGTAGGTTTGGCTGAAGGATAGTGATGGGCTCAAAGTTACCAAGTGGGCTAAGGTGGGATTTGAACCCGAGTTTCCTTGGCCTTAATCCACCACACCTAACTAACTTCAGTTGAGATTTGAAGTATCCGTGAGGACAAAATTAAGGGACACAAAAAGATTGAGGGAAAATAATATTCTGTTCATTCTGTGTTGTGATCTCTTGAACACACTTCAGTGCTGAGCTCCAAATTTTGAATATCATAATCTTTTTTCTACTGTTAAAATAATGTGGTCATCATCCATCTTTCTTTATAAATTATTCCTTTTTCGTTTGCCTTTGGGGGTTTCTTAGTGTCTCAGTAGGCAGAGAACCATGATCATTCATTGCTTCTATAAGTAAGCTGCAGATAGCAACACTTTCCTTAATGTCACAAATGTCTCAAATGTCACAAAGTTGTGCGCAACCTTTTGGGAGTTCTCCAGAACACTTCATCAGGATAGATGTTGAGCAAACAAAGGTGTTTTAGAAAAACCCAGAGGTGATGTCATTTGAGTTTAAATTGATTTAAGATGGAGAACAAGAGACTTGATTAGATTAGCCAAAGGAGGGGCTGTGCCTGACAGGTTTCAGGATACATGCAGATTATTGGGACAAAGAAGCAAAATTGGGTCTTTTGTTTTTGATAAAGTTTGGGAAACACTGATCTAAATGATTTGGGGAGAGGGCATTACAATTTTTAAGTTTTTATAATTTGTCATTCTGTAAATGGGTATGTTTCAACATATACTTGGATTGCCTTACTGGGTTTGGGGGGAATTATACTGCAGTGGCCATTGGCCACAAATGATGAAAAATCTGACTGCTCAGAATCTATAAACTAGGCTGATTCTTTAAGGGGACTCACAGACTGACACAAAGAAACACCAAGGCTTAGCCAATGTTCAGAGATGTTTGGAGTTGTAGTTCATCAACATGTGCTCGCCATGTTGACTACCCTGGGCTTAGACCATCATCTATAAACATGGTAGCAATGCCTCTGGGACACAGTCCAGGTTAGGACTGCTTCAGCAAAGATGGGAATATTTCAAAGATGAATGTATATTATGACAGCTCTCATTTTCCATGCCCGACTTCCTGTTAGAGTTGGCTGGTGTTGCTGTTGTCGACAGTCTTCCCTTTATATTTCATTGAGATAATCCTGGTCAGGATAGATCAGAAAGCCAGTGAAAAGGCTGTCTGTCCAGTAAGGGTCATAAAAGAGTCCATTCTGTTCCGAGTAGAATATCTGCAGCCAGACCTCATCATCCTGCTTCAAGGACAGGATAGTCGACCCAGAAGCTATGTCATGGTTCCCGGTATTGGCATCGAATGTTTTTATTCTGTACTGCCCGTTGTGCACCAGCCCAATGGCCAAGTGTTTATTGGCCAAAGTGATGTCGTAAGTGAAGTAGTAGGTGCCGGGGATGCTGCACACAAATTTCCCACTGGAACTGTTGTAGTTTGCACCTTCGTTCATGAGGATCTTGTCAAATTTGATGGGCAGCCTCTCTCTCGGGTAGCTTTTGGTCACTGCAACAGAGAAGGCGGATTTGGCCTTGTTTGCCCCACAGCTGCAGGGGCCTGGCATCCCAATGTCCCCGAGGGCTCCTTTGGGGCCTTTCTTCCCCACACCTCCGCTTTTCCCGGGGTTCCCCTTCAGGCCCTTTGGACCACGAGGACCAGCTTTGCCAATGGCTCCCACCTTTCCCTTTGGCCCTGGCTTGCCGCTATTTCCTGTCTTGCCTTGTGGACCTAGGAGAGAAATGGACTTCCGTAAGTAACTGGACACTTAGCTGCCACCGGAGTTTTAGGGTGTTTCCAAGACACTGCTACGTGCAGGGGCAATAGCTGCTGTCCAGGATGTGCAATAGGAATTCCTTTCAATAACAGATTCTGTTATTTAGCTACTTTCACTGCTTTAAAGTGTCGGTATCTCAGCCTGGAAAATGAGTATACCGTACATCACGATAACATACACACAGAAAATAGGTTCTGGACTTTTAAAAACATGGTTTGAATCCAACCCTGCACAAAACAAGTTCCGCTCATGCTTACCAAGTTCAATTTCTCCCTCCTCTCCCTGTGCCACCCCCAACTGCTGTGTGTGTGTGGGGGGGGAGGTGTCCTTCAACCCTCTGTAGCAGATTTTGAAGGTAGGTGAGGGGCTGCAGGGGAGAGGAGGGGGATCTGTCGCACATGTGGAAGTCTGCTGTGTGAGCTGAGCAGAAATTTTGGATACACGCCACTATTTTTAATAGAAAAAGATGGAGCGCTGGCTCCTGTTTGAAGGCAGAAACATAATTCCCATAATTCTTTACCTCATAATTCCCTTTCACAGTTTTAATACTGATAGATCACTTGGCTGCTAATAATAATAATAATAATAATAATAATAATAATAATAATAATGCTGTTGTCCCATTTTTCAGGAGACAATGAAGCATCTTATAGCGTCATCCTTGCTCTGGCTATGCGAGATATTAGCACCTGTGGCATTTGGGTGCCTGGTTTCTCCAAGAGTCTCGTGAGAAACTCAAGCCTCACGACTAAAGAAAAGGGACCCATCATAGTTTTCAAACAATAAGATCTCCCAAAATCCAAACATGCAGACGTAATGTCTGCTGCACTGGTAAAAAGTCCAGTTTTGTTTGTTGCACCATTTGGTTTAGAAGGGACGTGGCTATTAGGAGTGTCATGAAGAGTGCCTGCACTTCACAATTTACCAGTACACCATTAATAAGGGCAAACAGACACCCAACTGGGACCGCGTTGGAATTGACCCAATTGGATGCTCCTGCTTTGTATCACTTCCTATTGCGACAGACTGAGCTTTAAAAGGGAGCAGTGTAGTCTCTTACCTTCCTCCCCTGCCTCCCCTTTCTCCCCGTCCTTTCCATCTTGTCCGTCTTTCCCTGGGAAACCCATCCTTCCCATCGTCCCGGGAGAACCTGGAGCTCCAGGCACACCCGGAGGGCCTTGTGGTCCTGGCACGCTGCAGATGATCTGCTTGGAACCTTTCTGACCTTCTGCTTTCACAAAGCTGCTGAGGAGCTGGCTGGCCACGCAGGGCACAATCCAGACAAACAGAGCCAGGGAGATCATGGTGACGCCTGTAAGAAACCAAACGCAGACAGTTATGGGCTTGCATTGCAGCAGGCACACGTAAGCGCCACAAGGTTCAGAGCAGATGAGAGTGACAGGGTTCAAATCCATATGCATCCCAGGGTCCATGTCCAAAGAACTCTTGGTGGGAAAGGGCTGACTTGTTGAGCATACAGGCAGATGATGCTTGGGTGGCATTTGAGGAATCACACATCTTTGCACTAATAAAACAGAGGCTGCTGGATAATGAATTTCAAAAACTCTATCCCTCCTAGCCCTTAGTATGCTCTCCTGCCTCTCTAGGGCTGCAACCCCATCATGGAACGATGCCTAATTACTTCTACAATTTGGTTACGCCATTACATCGCAGAGTATTTATGTTGGCTCGTCTAAATGCCTTTCCGTCTACCGTGTTTTCCGGAAGACTCAGAGGTATCCCTTACCAGGACAGACTCTGCCCTTGTGGCCAGAATGTGCTGGACTCTATGGACCACATGATCCTGGATTGTCCCCTCTCTAATATCTTCCGATTTGGCCCTTCAATGTCCTCAATGTGGCCTAGTGCCCTTTTCAATAACCAACTTACGATCCAGTTCCTGCTGAGGGATGATTCCTCTGCCCTCACTAGAGCTATGGCTTAATATCTGACTAGGGTTTTTGAAATTAAGGCCAGCATATCTAGCCTGACCAATAGTGACTAATGAGGATCCTTTTATCTTTTTCTATTTATTGCATGCTTTCAGAAATATTATATTATATAGAAATATTATATAAATAGATGGTTTGTATGTCTCCTTTTTATATATGCCAATAAAGGTGTTGAGTTGAGTTGGGTGCCACAGTTCTGCTAGGCACAGCACATGGACCTGATCTATCTCAAGAGCATTCCGGAATCTTCTGCAATGCCACAGAGGCTGATGTCGTGCTGGGAGCCAGACACACTGGAATAAAGACCCAAGGCTGGGTTAGCAATATCCAGTCAACACGCAGCCTGCCCTGACACGCCAAAGCCTTTGTGAAGCCTCGTGTGCAAATTCTCCCTTGTTTAATGAGAAACTTGTCATTTGGCATTTTATTCATCCTCTCCCCAGACTGCCAAAATCCCCGCCTAGTTCTTTCTGGTGTCACGTTGCCCTTCCAATGCTGTTTGGATTTTGAAAGTTTGCAGCATGAGGAAGATGAAGTTAAACGGAAGTGCTATTATTATTATTATTAAAGATTTTCTTGGTTTACAAAAGTATGAGCAATCTCTCTCCCCCCCCCCAAGTTACATTTTTACAGATCAGTTTCATTTGTTGAGACATTAGTGTTACATTAGGAAGAAAAAGGGGGAACGAGGTGGAGGGGGGAAAGGTGAGTGGGTCGGGGTTGGGTGGCGATGTTTCTATTTTACTTAATATATGTTCCAGTTACAGGTAGGTAGCCGTGTTGGTCTGTCATAGTCAAAACAAAATTAAAAAATTCCTTCCAGTAGCACCTTAGAGACCAACTAAGTTTGTTCTTGGTATGAGCTTTTGTGTGCATGCACACTTCTTCAGAACACATAATATATGTGTGGGGTTTTGCGTCAGCGTCAGGTTTTGTGCAGGTTCTCTGCTATTTGCTTGTGTTCCTTTGGTGGTGAGAGCGGTTGGGGTTGGCCTAGTGTGGTTGTTTGTTTGTGATTGGCTGTGGTGAGCTTTGTTTTCATGTGTGAGTGGGGTGGGTGGGTGTTTGGATCAACAGCCCAACAAGGCAAGGACAAAAATCCACAAACAGAAGTGCTTTTTGAATTGGTGTGGGTTAGTGGATCGTCCACTTGAATTTGGAGCACGGCCATGGGCAAAATAAATAGCTTTAAACAGGTCACACCAGGAAGGTGACGTTTAGCTCTACAAAATAGGAGAAATAGTGACTTGCCTTCCAAGGATGTTATGAAGATAAAACAATGACTATGCAGCATCTTAGATGCATTCGAAAGGTAAAGGCAATTCATTAATAAAACTCTGATCTTAAACATGGTTAAGTCATGGAACAGTGTACTATCTGAATTTGGCTTTATTTCTGTTAAATAAACCATGACACAGTGTAATATGCCATGTGTCGTTGTTTATCTGAGGTTGTATTTACCTAATTTTAAGACCTGCTAAGAGACGGGTGATTGTTATTATGTCCTGATATGTAAAGCCACAGAATTCAAACAGGGTGTACTTTCTTTTTACCTTGACTGTATGTAAGAGTGTTTGTGTGATACAGTATTTATGAATGGGTGTCATTTCCTGCTCTGAGCTGTAGAGATGGGAGGAGTATAAATTCCAGTAACAGAACATAAAAAATAAGACTGTCATCACTTCCCAAGCTTATCCTCAAATCTGGGTTAGTAGGGAAGAAATTGTGTGTGCGTGGCATATTTGGGGGGGGGGGTGAATGAAACACACACTGCATCCTTTGCCATGGATCTTCTCATCTCAAATCACTTGCTGGAAAAATGTGTTACAAATTAATGTTATTTAGGGATTAAGAGCATGCAAAAGCAGGCTGGGGGTGGGGCTAATCTCTGAAAAGTCCCCTCCACACACTATTTCCCTCTGTTTCCAGCTGCTTTGCACATACTGAGCACATACTCCATTAGTACTGAACAATTATTGTAGTAATACCTGATGTCTGAAATACACAAGCTGGTGCCTATTCAATAGCATCTCCCCTTGTACCTTTTCAAAACCAGATGTATAAGCTTCATCGAATTCTCATGCCCCTTTTGTTAGCCAGGGGGATGGAGGGGTCACAACCAGGGCCTCAGACATAAAACCTGCCAGAGCTCAATCCGGAAAAAAGTAGAGTAATGAGAAGTGAATGGGTCTGGACATCTGCAAAGTATTTTCCCGTCACGGGGAATGACAGCATTAAGCAATGACAGCCAGTCCACATACACATCTGAGTTTTAGAGTCAGAATTTCCAGGTCAAGGACTGTAGCCTCCAGGCAGACTTAATTTTTAAAGCACTGAGAAGCCAGAATAAATACATGTTGCTTCCACTCTGCCAGTGGTAATATCAGCATTTATAACTTTGCTTCTTAGGCAGAGAAATCCAGCAGTTGAGAAACAACAGCTGCGGAGCCATCACTGAATCTAAAGGCCAGCCACTTTTGCTGGATAGAATGGAAAGCACGGAAGGTGGTGTTATAAGAATTTTAAGGTCTCAAATATAGAATAAATATTCATAAATGCACACCTATCTAAATATATGAACCACGTGTCTGAAATAGTATGGGTGAGCAATCCTGAAGCCATTTTGACTCTCCCAATGACCTCCAATATTCCTCTGCAGGAAGGGAGGCAAATGGAAAAAGCCTTCCCATTGTCTTTTTGCTTGCAAATCCTGCCTTAAGGGCGTATTTGTGTATGAATAGGGTGAGCCTCTGACCTGGATTCAGGAACTAAAGTATTAACCATCACAAAAGAATGGCAAGACTGCCCAGGTAATGCAATCAGTGACCATTATCAGGTATCATGGCAGGCAGGATTTGTGCTGTAGATTGCCTCCTTCTGTGATGTATGTGGTAAAAGGTAAAGGAAAAGGTAAAGGACCCCGGACGGTCAAGTCCAGTCAAAGGCGACTATGGAGTTGCAGGGCTCATCTCGCTTTCAGGCCGAGGGAGCTGGTGTTTGTCCACAGACAGCTTTCCGGGTCATGTGGCCAGCATGACTAAACCGCTTCTGCCGCAACGGAACACCATGACGGAAACCAGAGTGTACGGGGTTCTGTCCAAGAAAAGGACTGGCTTTCGATCCAGTGGCCTCTGGAGCTCATCAGCTGGAGCCTTTGAGATACAGACTTGTAATATGTTTAATTCTCATACACAGTGTGATTTCCAGCTTACATATAAGGCACTCTTTCCAAAGCAAGAAGGGTCCAATCCAGCGGTGTTTGAAATTAGCCAGGCATCAGGCACATTTTGCACCTGGCTTTTGACTGCTTACAACCAAGTGAAGATGCCTGGGTGCTAGGATGACGCCTTTTAACTCCACCATCTGCAGGTGCATGCCTGGGGATCGTTGGATCTGGACTGTTTTTGCACACTAATACCCCATCCTGTAGAATTCTATCAGTTATGTTTTATCTGCACAATTGAAATGAATTTCTGGAACCAAAATGCTTTTTCTGTGCAGCCTGAGCAGGAGCAGTCGCCATTAAGAAAAAGGGGTCAGAACAGGCCAATATATTTGTGGACTGTCTCTGGATCAAGCAACTTTTCTTCTTTAAATTCTCAAGGCTCTTAACTGAGCTCAAGGTTGTCATCTGAATTAGCCAGAGGTTTAACTGAGAATCAATCACAGTCAATCATTCTAAAAATCACTGCCCAAAAATAGCAACTAGACATTCCGTTTGGGCAACTGTAACCGTGGTTTAAGGAGCCATTTGAAACCTAGTTTATATACCTGAGCTCTAACACTGTAAACCAACAACTTTCAAACCTCCCCATGCCCCTCTATCGATCACTTGAAAACTGCAGTTTTTTGAGGGACCGTGTAATAAACATTTTTTTGTTACCAAAATTAGCACCATATCATGAAGATCTCCAGGACTTAGGCCAGGCCCCTGAGAAGGATCCTCTTAACTGGGTGGAGTTTTTATTTTTGGGGGGGTTCAACTTGAGTAGACTGTACCAGTCAGTGGAGACAATACGGAGGGAGATTAACCAGTGTCCTGGCTCATCAGAAGGCAGCTGAATCTTTGAACAGGCTAACAGCATATCCATATGATGCCTCAAGCATAGAACTAGAAATACTGAGTCACTGAGGGGGTGGTAATAAATCATATTGGATGGGGAGGGAAGAGTTGTAATTTTTTTCCATTGTGTGGGTTCCCATCATCTGTGTGGAGACCATAACTCCTTATTTCTACTCTGTAGAGCATTTACAATCAGCAGAGCTAAAATGGATCATCGATTGCTGAAGAAATTAAATACTGTACACAGAATCACCCACATCTGAGACACCTCTTCCAATAACTGCCCACCCCCAGAAAACCATGCAGCTCTTTGGATAACTTCCCAAGGCTTAATTTTCAGCCTAGGATCTCCAGGGCTGAATTTGAGTAACAGCAGGGGTGATTCAGCCCTGGAACCTGTGTAGGGATATTTGCCATCCTTCTTGCTAAAAAGGGCTATTTTATAGTTCCCATTTCAGACACTGTTGCTCATGTCTATAAATATTTATATCCTGTCTTTTACGACGTAAAGTTGCTCAAGGCAGCTGACAATAAAAAGAAAACAAAAGCTCGATCCAACTACATTTGCAACATGAACCATAAAAGCCACCCCCCAAAGAAACAAAAACCACGAAAACAAAAGTAGCACAGATACCGGTATAAAGTGTTGTGCTTAGAGTGCCAGACAAGGCACAGGGAATCCTACCGGTACTCAGGCATGAGCCTCTGCACCAGTCACCATTTCTCGGCCTAGCCTACTTTACAGGGTTGTTGTGAGGCAAATTGTTTCTTGAGAAATGCTGCTATATTTAGGTCGTTTTTCCTTCAAACCACCTTCCATCTGATTTGAAAACACAAAGCCACTTTTCAGGGAAGCTGCAGGCATGGGGAAACCAAGCAGGTAATGGGAGTTGAGTGAAGGCATCCATCTCCATCCCCTCTGTGGTGTGGACAGCAATGTGCAAATGAAACTTGAAACACAGCAGTGGGAAACCACCTCACTGTGTTTTCAGCCTCTAATGTGTACATAGCCTGAGTTCAACAGAAGCCGCAGCAAGTAGGCATGGAACTGCGGCCCAGGTCTACATTTTTGCTAAGTCCCAGCTAGCTTGCCAATGGAGAGTTGTCTGAGGGAGGAGGGGTAATCTGCAGGATCTAAGAACAGGAACTGACTTGTGAAATGTAACAAGTCCTATTAGTTATTGTTGTCATTGTCTTTTGATTTTCTCGAGTCCTATTTGTTGAAAGGAAGGTGTTGGTGAAATCTCACCCTGCAATACTGTAATGGGGGGGGGGGGAGAGAAGCTGGATTCCGTTGTAGACTGTAGGATTTGATGCCCATCTTTATTCTACCCTTTGACAACTGAATATGAATCCAGCCATTTCTTGACAGTAAATAGTTTAAACTCATTTTAAACTTGTATCTTTCTAATGTTGTAACCTGCAACGGAACCTAATGGTGAAGCGGTACTAAGAAATTGAATTGTTATTATTGATTATTGATATCTTATGCTGTGGCCAAGTTTCAAAAAACGTATATCGCTTTTACTGGAAAATATACTATAAATTTCTTTTGCGCCATTGGTTTTTATTATTATTATTATTCTAATCCTTAGGATTTTGACGCCTTGTAGCGATATTCTTATCGCTGGTTTGGAATTATACTGTATTATATTGCTGGCTTTTGCTGTAATAAACTTTTTGGAACTTTGGATTATTGATTTGAAGCTATTTGGAAAGATGGGAGTGGGGTTTTTTTTTTTTTGGCCTTCACCTGAGCTTTTGTTCGGTAGATAAGCGGAGCAGTCTGATCCCATTAGAAACTTTAATTTGACCTCCAAAGGCAAAAGTCATATGTCCCAAAGTCATACCTGAAGGTTATGTGACAACTGCCACTTCAGACCAAATCTGTGTGGCTACAGCTTCTAAACTGTTGGAATTTGGGGGGGGTGTTAAATTTACCCCTGTCTCTAGGAGAAACAGGACTAGGAGGTTAGTATAAAAACAGCACATCCTCTGATCAAAACCCAATGACATGACACATAGGAGCCATACCCTAGTGGCTGAGGGGGCTTTGGCCCCCCAATAAATTACTTTAGGGGGCTGTGCTCCCCCCCCAGTTGATGGGCATTGCCATTTAAATGGTGTGCGTGCACCGCATCATGTGATCGGTTATGTAGGATGGGGCGTACCTGGGGCCCCACAATATTTTATTCAGGTTGTTACCCCTGACACAACACGCTAAGGGTAGCGTGGATTCTTCAAGTCTAAAAAGGTAGTAATTGTCCGGTGTGGAGTTCAGCAAGAGAGAAGAGAACAGTTATCAGGAATGAACTTGGCCCCTCTCTCTGCCCCCCCAGTTTCAGAAGTTGGAGCTTAGCTGCTGTTGAACCAGCACGACGATTCCCTGGGACTCTTCCTATTGCAAAGTTTCTGTGGAAAGTTTTACAAGGGTTGCACAGACAGACAACTCTCCTAAATTAAACACAGCATTTCCCCCAGTGCATTCTTCTTCCTTTTAACTTGCAATTGACTTGATTAAGGAGTTCCGTCCAGTCTGCAAGGAATTAACCGTTCGAAGACTGCCATCCTACGCACTGTTAACCTGGGACAGTGCCCGGCTGAAACCCAAGGGGGTTGACTTTTGAGTAAACATGTATGGGGGCTGCAGGGCTGCAATCCTGTGCACACTTTCCTGAGAGTAAGTGTGCGAGTGGGATTCACAGTGCAAGCCTAACCATACCTTACTGAGAAGTAAATCGTACTGAATTCATTGTGGTTTACTCCCAGGAAACTGGGATTAGGGTTGCAGCCTTTGTAAAATGCATTGGCTCAAGCTGTTACGTCTTGTTTAGAAAGCATTTTAATAAATAAAAATAGTACTCACAAGCACAAATGTCTTCCAGAAAAAGATCCTGACATCCAGTAGGAAAGCTGAAGAATCTCAAACAGATGTTTCACCGCAGAGCATAGTTGTCCAGCTTCGTGGGATTCCTAGCTATTCTTGCAAAACCTTTCCTTTAAACGAAGGGCTCGCGATTTTGCATTCTCAAATGCCTTGCTCGACGTTAGTAAAAATGGGTTTCTTTCATTTGCGTTCCCACTTTCTTGCAGCGGCTTCAGCTCTTTGGCTCAGCTTTGCCAGAGGCATATTTTGATTATTGTGTAATGTTTGAGCTTCTGCCTCGTGTCACGTGAGAGGGAAGAAAACGTTACACACATGTAGCTAAATGCTTGGAAGGCTCCGGATACTTGAGAAGAAGAAAGAAGAAAGGAAAAAGGAAAAAGCCCTGCTCTGCGGAAGCTCAGAAACTCTAAAGGGGGCCGGGAGTTGTGTGTTATCACCCACAGACAGAAGAGTGGCTTGTGTAAGGTCACCTAAAAGACTCTCCAGAACATGCTTGGCTGGCAGGCAGAATCTGGCTGCCGACAGCTATTTTATCTGGCTTCAGGCAGCAGTCCAGTCAAATCTCAGCCAGGCTTTGGCCAAGAGTCTGCTGACAGTTCCACTCATATGGCATGTACTTGGGTGCGTCCACACTGGGAGTTTTAAAATTGATTCACCACTCTTTCTCCTGTGAAAAGTGAGTGAAAATTGACCTAACCTGATGATACACCTTCTGTAGGCGATGTAGCTGGCAGGGGGAGAACAGTAAGTGGGTGCTGCTAAAAATCCTCCATGTGGACACAGATTATACATGTCAGGGATTTGCTGGATGAGGAGGAGTGGTGGTAGTTTTCCATTTAATAATATTACAATCACATCATTGTTATCCACTTTATGTCTCTTTGGCTCTTTAGAGACCGGCCACTTCCTTCCCTCCCGCTTCATGGCTTTCAAAGTTAACCTTTGTAATATATCATTGCATTTTCTGCGTTTTTGCATTTTCTGCGTTTTCCAGTTGTGAAAAGCTTTAAGTAAATATAAAAAGGAAGAATTTCCCCCCCATTACAAGTCTTCAGACAACCTTCTGCTAGTGATGTTAATTGCTTACAATAATCTTTCAAATATCATATAAATTTACTCCAGTCCTTTTGGAATACTTGATCATGCTGGTTTCGGATTTTTCCTGTCAGCTTTGCCAATTCCACAAAGTCCATCATCATCATCTGCCACTCCTCTTTCGTTGGTACTTCTTGTTGTTTCCATTTTGGGGCTAAAAGAATTCTTGTCGCTGTTGTTGCGTACATAAACAGTCTTTTATCTTCTCTTGGTATCTTTTCACTCACTATCCCCAATAAAAAGGCTTTTGGTTTTTTAACGAAAGTATTTTTAAACATTTTCTTTAACTCATTATATATCACTTCCCAGAAAGCCTTTATTAGGGTTGCAACTCTTACTGGTAGCTACTGGAACATGACATAAGGACATAATAAGCCGCTGTATCAGATCAATGGCCGACCAGATGTTCTTCTCACAGTGGCTGGTAAGATGCTTGTTGGAAACCTGCAAGCAGGATCTGAGCACAAAAGCACTTTCCCTGCGATTTCCAGCAACAGATAATCATTAAATTGATTATTTTAAAAACAGTTGCAAAGGCCGTCAGTGTAAAAACACTTTCAAGGGACTCCTGAAAGTAAAAAAGCCTGATGCATGGGACCGGTGAAACCAAATGCACGACTTTAGTTGAGGTAAGCTGGGCTTTGTTAACAGAGGAGACAACGAACGGTGCTCTTCCCGATGATCTCAGCGATCAAGCTGGGGGGATATGGGCTTATGGCACTTCAGTCCACACAGGAACTGATTTCAATTCAGATGCAAGACAATAACAAACACAAAAGTTCCCAGTACTAGCCCAATTTGCAAAGATATATGAAATAGACTGGCACACACACACACACTTCTGCAGAATGCAAGAAGCCCAGTATATAAAAGGTGCTGCTGCTTTTAATAAGTTGTGCTGTGCTCATCACATCTTTAAATTTGACCTATCAGTCTGGAAATAGTATGCAAGGTAACGGCATAAGACACGTTCTTTGGTAAATGAAGTTTATGTCCCTTGGGGACATAAACTTCCTTCTGTAAGTAATGGATTGAACTCCATGTACCATCCACACATGCTATCTTGCCTGCTTTTTATGCTGCTTATGGTGTAAGTTCTAATGGTGAATGCGAATGACATCGTCCCACCCTTGGTTTTGCACATGCATGCATGCGTCTTCGTAGTTTGTGCAACCTGGTTGCAGTTGCACCCTCTCCCACCTTAGACTGGTGATGCCATTTATCCAGGTACCAGCAACTGCTTTGAGCAGATGATGCAAAGGGTATTGAATTGCTCCTTTCTGATCCTGGGCATAAGGTTTCCACCTCTTTTGTGTGATTCAACTGCGCCCTTCTCAAAGTCCCCTTTGCTCCAATGTCCATAAAAGCAAGGCTATATTTGTTAGTTACTGGAAAACTGTACATATTGTGCTGGCCCATCCCTCTTGTGAAGTCTGGGAGTGTTTGTGCAACATCCCTAGAGAGAATATGCTATAAACCATTTCTATTAGAAAAACAAAATGCTAAGCTTAGACTACATTTGCTTTCATCAGGATAGATTTTAGCTGTTCTGTTGAGATTGTCTATTTGTACAGCCAAAGCCTTTTTAAGAAAAAAATTCCCAGACATCAAATAAACGAAAAGCAGTAATACCAGGATCTAAAAGAAGTATCAACTAAGCCTATCAAAATAATTCAGGTTGCGCAGAGTCCAACATTTGAATAGGCTTGGCTCACTAATGCTAGTTCACTTTTGCAGATAACACCATGCACCAAGATGTTGTGCAGTACATATCATAGAATCACGAGAGAAGGCAAACTATATTGTGACCTATTTAGCACGTATTAAAACAACACTTCAGGCAATGTGAGCCTTCTACTGGCACTCGTTCCATAGACAAAAAAGTAGACAGAAACTGCTTTTTAAAGCTTGCAGTCTCATTTTGACATTGCAAAATTTTAGCAAGCTTCACTGGAGCACAACGGGCAAGGCAATTTTTACTAAATAAATTCACGTTTTAATAAAAGGAACAGATTGCCAACTATAGAAGAATGGCAGATGAAGATGACTCCACGACCAGAGGGAAGAAGCGGTGGAAAAAGAATGGAAGAAATTTAGGGAATATCTTAAAAACTTTTGCAATATTTAGAGATAAGACAATGCTGAATGAAAAGTAATTTACAGATTAGTACATAGAATGATTAAGTGAAAGTATGATGTATGACTAGATAAGCTTAGGATAGAACTTGTGTAAAAGAAATATAAAATATAAGGTGTTAGAAGACAGTAAGAGATAAGTTATGAAAATCGATTATGATAGTAAAAATAGAGGCTGGAAGGGAAATTGATTATGATAGCAAAAATAGAATGAATATTAGGAATTTAATATTATATGATGAGAGGAAATTGCTAAAGATGATATACAATGAAACGCAGAGGGAAAGACAGGAGGAAGTCTAACCAAAATGTTAAGGAAAGAAGATGGGAAATTATGATTTTTGTATGTGTGTGTTTGTAGAGTTGTATTTTTTCGTTTTGTTTAGTTGTATTGTTTTTGTTATATGATATGTTTGTAAAACCCAATAAATATCATTTAAAAAAATAATAATAAAGAGAACAAAAATGAAACATCCCCAAAGTTAAAACACAGATTAAAAAAAAAATAAAAAAAATAAAAGGAACAGAACTGCAAGAGGCAGAATTGTCCCTAAGGGAGGGAGAGGGTTTTCCCACAAGACAACACGGGTTCTGGCCCTGCGGCTACTGTGTGTGGGGTTTTAAGGTTGCACAAAGCAGCTGAACCTTAAATTAATTCTCCTATTGGACAGGGACATTTAAAGAGGGCTTACAGTAATAAGGGCAACAGAAGATGAAATAATACTATGTGAGTCCATGTTTTGGCAGCGGCAGTGGAAGTGACAGCAGACTTCAATAACATGGGAAACTGTGAGGAATGATTGCATGAGTTTGGGGGTAGAAGAAAAGAGTGGGTTGGATGTCCAGTTCTAGAGAATGAGCACAGAAAAGATGGGAAAGGGCTGCTGCTGCTTGAGCTGCAAGGGAAAGGCAGAAGCATCGGGAGGAACTGGAGAGGGGGTTTTGGTGGTTGGGAGACTGGCCCTCCAGTGAGCAGACTGGCAGTATGAAGGTAGTAACAGCGTTGAACATTGACTGCATCAAAACACAAATTCTACTGGACACAAGAAATGCACCAACTAAGCAAGTATTATTAAGGTCAGTTTGCTTTTCATTGTGAACAGCTGTCATTTTGGGATACAAAAAAACTCTAGATCAGTGTTTGATTCCCCTTCAAACCTGGTAAGAAGCAGTGCTGTTAGCTTTCATGTAAATGACAATTTTCCTTCAATTTTTTTCTCCCCGAGTTATCAGGGGTGATTCGCATCTAATTTCAATAAAAGAAATTATTGACATTTTAGGAAGTATGTCCAGTATTCTCAGGCCTTGGGAGGAAACAAGTCTTAGAAATGCCAATTCAAAATGGAAAAAGCAAAGGAGCACTTCAAAATCATAAGGTTGGGAAATGAATTGTTTCCCTTTTCCAAGACCGAACTGCTACATCACTAGGGCATATTTGCCAATGAAATGTATCTAGCATCTGCCAACAACGCCCCTCTGCTATCATCATAGGAAAAACATAGCTAATCTCTATGGTTTAGGCAGAAGAATGGATAAAAGTCTCTCATTAAAATGCCAGGTTAGTAGGGAACACTTAAATCTTCCAGGACACTCAGCTACTGACCAGAACAATCACTATCATTGGACAACAAATAACTTCAGGGGGAGACTTGAGTATGAAGTTATGGAATTGTTCCCCTAGGTTATGGAAGCAGGAGGTTTTTAAGCAGAGGTTGGATGGCCATCTGACATGGATGCTTCAGCTGAGATTCCCGCATTGTAGAGGTTTGGGTCCCTTCCAAAGCTAGTTCTATGTTAAATTCTAGTTTATCAGCAAATAAGATTCTATTCATTTAGGGATTCTATTCACTGGGGATTTCTGTCCCACTATTACATTAATGTGCGACATTGTGAGGGGAAGTTGCTACTCTCTTAATCTGAGTGCTATGAAGAACAGACACAGACTGCACCCTCCTTCAGGACGGTCTACCTCCATCCTCCCCCCATGCCTACAGGTGTACATTTCTCTTCCGACTGAGGGCAATACTTCATCATGCATCTGAAGAAGCAGACTCTGGTTCTTCAGTTATGCCTCTATCCTAATGGTTTGGGATAGGGTATTCAAAACCCTAGCTGTGTCCCAAGGATGCCAGAAAAGGAAGATAATATCTGGTTCATTATCTATTACACTTAGAATTCAGCTCACCTGTGCTAAAAAATGAGCATTTAACATTGTATACCACAGCTATTGCTGGCAGCTGTGAGCACAATCTAGCATGCAAGCACGGAGAGTGGGAGGAAAGAAAAGGATCTGGTACTTTAGATGATGGAAGCAGAGCAATTGGGTAAGATGTTCTGATAGCTAACTCCCAGAGCAACACTTTTAAGACACACGAGATATTTGGAAATCTCATCCAATTCTGCTGAGAAGCTGTCTGAGCTTTTAACCAGAAGAATGGTTTCACAAGAGTAGAATTCTATTAACTTCTGATAAGAATATCCCCCCCCTTCAACTGTACTGAGTTAATTTATACATAAAAGTAGGTTACAACTGTGTATTTGCCAAGTGGAAAGTACCAAACTTTTGTTCCCTTCAAACAGCAGAAATAGTGACTCCTACTATTTTTTGTTTGGGAATGTGACACATTCTGAGTGAGAAGAACGTTGCCTTTTTGAATTAATAAACCTACTGGGCATCATAACTGCAATCAACAGGTTATGGCTGACAAAACATTTGCATTTACAAAGGAAACACAAGATGTAAACTGTACACTCTCTTTTTTCAGTTGAAACATTGCCATATTTATATACACATACACAATACAATACAATACAATACAATACAGAAAACTGGCAGGTGTTCTACTTGGTGATCAAATATAAAAACAACACCCAAGTCCTGTGGGCTTGCAAGTTCTTTCATAAAAGTTACTGCCCCAGAAACGAGGCCATAGGATCATCTGGCCGCTGGCGCTTCATTCGATAAGCTTCCATTTCCTCCTCTGTTGGTTCTCGGCTTTCATACATGCTGTTATATGGCCTCTTTCTCTCATCTAATTGCATTATTTCTTTCACGTGAAGGAGACGGGCTTCTTCAGCATTCAGTGCCTAAAGGAAAACAAAACACAATCCATAACTGTGTGACAATATTAGTTTACAGAAGCCAGCAAGATCCAATACAGGGAGTGAGGTTTCATTAAATGATAGGCAGGGATGGAGATGGAAAACGGAGAGAAATTGTCTTCAGCATTACGGTGATCATGTGGCATAATGTAGGTTTAGCCCATGGGATTCCAACTGTTGGCTACTGGTCTAAACACCATCACAAGTATTCACCCAAAAGAGTATGACTAAAAAGTCACCAAGTTGTATTCAACACTTTACATCTACTAACAAAAGGAATCCATCGGCTTGAAAATTACTAATAAACAAGAAAAATGCAGCTGGCAGATGATTCTTATTTCAAGCATACCTTCTTTAATTTTTCCTGTTTCTTTCTATCTTCTTCACTATCAGAACCTGTACTCTTCTTGTGCTTTTTCTTCTTTTTCTTCTTCTCCTCTTTTTGTTTTTCCTGATGCATCTGTAGAGGGTGGAAAAGGGCAATAGTATTCAGAGGCAGCCCCACATATAACAACTTGCAGTAAACGAACCTAGGGACTTTTTGAGACTTTGAAGGATGAAATGTTACATGGGCTGTGCTTTCTTATTTTGAATAACCACTAGGCTGATCTTGCAGTTAAAGAGAATGATTCCTCTGTATCAGTAGTGGGGAACTTCCGGCCCACAAGCCAAATGAGGCCTGGCAGGGGTTTTAATTGGGCCCGTGGGGCAGTTTCCCTTAGACCACATCCATCTGCTGCACACCAGACGTATGTAACATCAGGTGTGGAGCAAGTAAAGACACAGCTGCAAAGGAACGATTGGGAGTCTTAAAGAACGCTGCCAATTGTTTCTCGCTAAGCAGGACTTGCATTCGGCACCTTTTAAATTTGATGCCAAATACAAGCTCCACTGAGATTAGTGTCATTAAAGAACTCCTGATCCGAGCTCCTAAGCGCAACTGATCCCTGCCAAAAGCAGAGGTTTTAATCAGCGTCACTTAGCTGATTGGAACTGACTACAACCCCTGCCGGTATTGGCTGCAGCGACCTTTCTTTGCAGCCTGACTTGAGTTCAAGTTCGACTGCAAAGAAAAACAACTTCACCTAGTGATGGCAGGTGACCTGCAGTGGGCATGGAGATCTGGCCTGCTGGCTGGATCCAGTTTCCCATTCCTGCTCTACAAACTAAAAAGCTCTCTCTTCCCCTTGGCACACCAATAGGGTTCTCTTTTCTTTCTTTTTTTGTAAAGGGAAGCAGGCGGGAGAAAAAGGCAACCTACCTCCACTAGAGTTCTTTGTTTGGTCACGTACTCTTCCTCAGGCACTTCAATGGGCAATTCCTCATCAGCGTTCTGTAGAGAGAACAAATAGGAGAGAAAATAAAATTCAACAGGAGAAACAAGTATTAGCATGGTTTTTTTTTAAATTTAGAAGTGGAAAATTTATTTCTTACAGCAATTTCTCTTCCAGCTTCTCCTGTGCAATACGAATACTTTACAAATGAGTAGCAGCATTTATAGCCCCATTTGCCTTCTTTCCAATAGGAACCCCAAATGCACTGCAGGGGGAATAAAAAGAAAAGTAAAATCAGTTACTTTTACCACCATTGCTTGTGCTGATGTAAAGTTATAGAATTATATAAATGTTGTTCAGGATACAACTAAACTTTTGAGAAATATTACTTTCCCTGAAAGCATGAAATCTACTTAGAGGATTTATTAAACTTCTATTAAAGTCAAATCTTCAGCCTAGGAAGGATTTGTTGTACTCAGACCCTGCTTGTTGGCTTCCCAGAGGCATCTGGTTGGCCACTGTGAAGAAAGGCTGCTGGACTAAGGGCTAGAGCAACTGCCCTGTGAGGAAAGGTTGCAACATCTGGGGCAATCCAAAGTTCAGCCCTTTTGATGTTTTAGTTTACTTCACTGAGTTTCTGAATATATGCATAATTCTGCTGCCAAAATGACACATAAAGTGCTTCATTTTTGCTGAACTGCGCCCTGATATACAGTATCTGCAGATTTTGAAGACTGATTTTTTAAGTTTCCAAGTCAAATATTTGCAAAGTGAAACAATGGGGCTGGATCTAGATGTCACCCCATGTTAAAGGAAGGTTCCTTCTGCCCACAATAAGCTTTTAATCCTGAGATCCCATTGGCAGAAGGAGGGAAGGCAGCTTTTATTGCTTCTCCGTGCAAAGGAATCCTTGTAATAAGTAACTTTTAAAATCAACTGTTTTAGAGTGTAGTGACCATGTAAGCACAAGGAGAACTCAACTCATACCTATGAACTGCATGCAGGCCAGAATTTGGCTTCTTGCAGTTAAAGGGGAGCACAGCTCAGAATTAATTCTGAGCAGTACAACCCTTATTAAAAAATATAAAGTGTAGCCTTATTTTTAGTAAGGTTTCCTGTTCTTGGTACTTACTGTGTGATTGTTGATAGTTACATCTTCCTCATATTTAGAACGAGCAACAGCCTTCTCTTGACCTTTAATAACTGTTCCATGTCTAGAATATTCCACGTAATCTTCTGTCTGAGCAAGCAGCAACTCGGGCGGTGGGGCATCCAGATGTTCTTCTCCTCCATACTGTTAAGAAATGAAGTTTGGAAAAATCTTTAGCAAAGGATTATCTACAGTTTAACTATACAATATTTTACTAATCAAGAATCCTTCTCTGGATATTGCAGGAAACAGCTGTAAGCCACTACGCTATCCTTATATACAGGCAACCTGATTTGCATGGGGTTGTGTTTCTGGTCAGTGGAGCACACAGAAGCCTGTCATGCCCTCGTCCTGCCATTTTCCAGGTCTAAAATGACCCGCGTGTCGGCGGTTGTGCATCAATTGTATGTGTGCAAAATGATTGTCGCCTGTCCACTGTGCTCTTTCAAAGAGTTCATGTGCATGTATATTGAAAGCATTTTCAAATTTCTTTTCAGTAGAACACACCAACACAAGCAAAACTGCATAAATTTTTAGCAGTATTTTTTAAAGCAAATGCACAGCAAGGTTAGACTATAAATCCATTTCCACCTCTAAAATCAGATTGGTTTGTGAACATATTTACTCCTTGTTTGTTGGATTCTTTTAAGGGGCTTAAATGAAGGAGTTTTTTATTTATAAAACCTTACAAATTGGCACACAGTTCTGTTCAAAATATGTAATTCAGTAAATCTTGCTTGCTGCATTTCTATTGCTGCATGCAAAAATCCCTGGTTGCCTACAGCTACTAGTCTGGTCCTTATATACGAGGCTGATTTACCTTCTCCAGGATGGTTTCTTTCTGCTGCTCCTTGAAGTCTTCTTTTTTCACTTTGAAGGACTTATACAAGAGTTCAAGTTTTGTAGGATCTGCCTGAAGATGAACTTCAGAGCCTTTTTCATAGGCTTCCCAGGCAAACACTTTTAATGAATTGAAGAGAGAATGTTTGCAATAACTATTTGCTGATACATATATACTAACTTCAGGGTATAAGCTGGTTTTGCTCTCAATAGGAACCAAATAATTTTGGGGGAAGTGGGGGTAAAGGAAGACAAGGCAGAGGTAAGGTTTTTACTCCTCCCTTCTACTCCCATGAATTATTCTCAGCTTCACAGAGCCAGTTCTAGGAACAGCTGCCATGAATCTCTCTAGGCTTGGCTCTACTGAGCCAGCTTCAGAATTATCTAAGGATATGAAGGGGACATTGGGCTTGGAGGACACCTGGATCACTGCAGCCCGCCCGCCCCCCCTGCCGCCATTTTATACCCCATGCTGAAGGGAAGTGAGTGAGCAAACAGCTACTTCCTTTCAGCCTAACTCCTGGCCTCAGAAGCCTAAGAGAACTCACAACTGCATGATGCTCTCTGCAGCCAGTGTTCCTTTGGCACTATGGAGGCACAAATGCAACCCTTAGCACAGTTTTTTCTTCTTTTTTTGAGGGCAAGGGGAGGTATGCAAGGGGGAACATTGAAAACCCCCAATATTTCTCTATTTTTTTTGGGGGGGGGGTTCCCTCTGAATAAGGACCCTTTCCCTCTATTTGGGCACCCAAATGCCCAAAGTTTAAACTCCCCTGAAGATTAAACTGAGAATAGTTCCTTCCGCTGCCAAAAGCATGTTTCATTAAGTAGTAGTGGATGGTACAACTGAAGAAAACATATGTCTGGCAGATTCAGTACTCACGCTGAGTTTGCGCCATAGAAATGGTAGCCCCTGTGTAACGAACGAAGTTGTCACCTGCGTAACTGACCCTGGAAGGAAAGACCTTTTAAGTAACCAGGATGCACAGGAAGTATGAGTGGCTTTACATTACAATATGAGTTTTCTTCTTTGTTAGACACTTTCATTGACAGGAGCCATTCCCGTGTTTGCAAAGATGTGCTTCAATAAGCAACACAAGTCCCCACACCACCCCCAAAAGCAACACAAGTGGCGAGCTCTGCCATAGATCTGTAAAACCCAGCCTGCTTCTTGAGTCTCTGAGGAGACTCAACTGCACGCACCAGCTTTTCAGGCAATATGCTTGTAGTCAGAGCAATCACCCATTATCAAAATGCAGTATGAGAAACAACTTTCAGATTAAAACCACACACAAGAAATGTACTGCTACCCTCCTGCAAGAGAGCTTTCTTACACAACATCTGGGGCCCACATTTGTTGGTGACTTACAAGCCAGCCTCTATTTATGCTCACCACCAACCCTCTCCCATCCCCATGAAAGTCCTCCCAAGTGTGCTATGGGTCTTAGAGGCAGGGGTTTCTCACCAACCCTTGCTGTGGATAAAAAAGCACACGAGATTTCAGCTCTTTTACTTTTCCCAAACTGCAACTCAAAAGAGAAAACCATGTCTCTCACTGAACCCTCTGGCTATATACAGAAGGCTTGAAAGGAAAGCATGGTTTCATCTCAAGCTTGGCTATGGTAACAAACAGCATGAGAGACTCAGATAATTTTTTATTTACTCCTTTAAAAAAGGTAAAGGTAAAGGGACCCCTGACCATTAGGTCCAGTCGTGGACAACTCTCGGGTTGCGGCGCTCATCTCGCTTTACTGGACGAGGGAGCCGGCGTACAGCTTCCGGGTCACGTGGCCAGCATGACTAAGCCACTTCTGGCGAACCAGAGCAGTGCACGGAAACGCCGTTTACCTTCCTGCCGGAGCAGTACCTATTGATCTACTTGCATTTTGACGTGCTTTCGAACTCCAGCACAAAGTAAAGCTTGGAGGAAAATGATCTAAGCTTTTGGGTATCAGTCCCCCCATAAGCTCAAGAGCAATTGCCCCTAGTGGGATAGCACATGGATATGTGAATGTCTGTGCAGCATTTAGCTATTCTACTAAATAAAGGGGGACTAATCATTATTCAACAGAATAATTAATTTCAACCAAATGATTAGGGGTGATGGAGATGTCAAATCAAATTTTTCCACGTGTGAAATCCAACAGTGTTTCTTCACCAGTGGAATGGATATTGTTGGTAGAACAGACTCCCCCACCCTTGCATGCTGTAAAACCTGGTTTGGGAAACCTCTGGCAGATAGGGAAAAGGGAGGTCCATTCACGTGGTTTTGGATGCCACCCAGGAAATCCCCAGTATCAAATTAGTACTAATGAAAGCTTTTCTCACAACTTCCACTGTCATGTACGGATTTCACTGGTACCCAAATATTAATGTTTGAAAGGCACAAGACATTTAAATTATCCAAGCACTTACTCATCTGGATTCTTTCCGGCATTGGCATATGGATTCTCTCTCATTGCTCTGGTTTTAGGATCATAGTATGCAGAATTAGGATCAAGATTCCGCAAGTACTGAAAAGACACGAGAATACAGATTTGAAGCTTCAGTGCAGGTAACAAAGCCAACCATCCCATGAAGATCTTTTAATGCCAACACGTCTATGCAGCTAATCAAATCCTCATTTTATTTTAAGGTAAATGGATTTCTTAATGTCACTAAGCAATTAATTTTCAGTTAAGGATGAGAAATCTAAAAGAGACTATTGGTTGCATATATTAATTAATAAAGCTTGATGAAGGCAAGGAGAATGTTGTGCACTTTTCTTAATCCACCAGTAAAACACAGACAGTAGCTACACAATGACAATGAATCTGCTTACTTTAGCGATATCCTCCCGAATACGCAGGTTTCGGACTGTAATACGCCTTTTAGAGTCAAAATTCTGTCCAGGCATATCAATGTCATCTGCATATTTGTCTTCATCTTCATCTTCACTGTTATGATCTCTTTCCTGAAAACATAGTAAGATGTATTATTCAAAAGAGCAGTAGGTGTAGAACTAATTTGCACAACTAATCTAAAATGCAAAGACGTTTAAACTATTTTAAAAATTCACACAATTTTATTAGTGCTCTGTAAATGAAAAAAACAATTTTATAGAGTCATATATGTTTTAATTTATTGGGCTCTAAGTGAGGTTAGATTTGCCAAAGGCTATTTCTGCCCTGCAGGACAGGTCACTTAGATCCAGAAATAGATGTGAAACATGTTACTCAAGCAGCACAGAGAGCTGAAAGGGCAGCCGATTAATTTTGTTGACTCTATGCAAAAAGGGTTAAAACCCCCCACAAACCTCCCTTCTTTTCATAAAGTGATAATTATCAGAGGCATCTGGTTGGGGTGGGAAAAGAGTTGATCCACCCCCCCCCCATTTTTTTCCACTTTCCCTTGTAACAGTCATAGTTTCTGGTCCATCATATATGATGGCAGGTGATTAATAGGTAGGTGGTTCCAAGCACCTATCAAAATGGCCCACAGAGGTATGTTCAGTTCTAGATTTGGTTCTTTAGCATGATCCAGTTGCCCACCTCATAGTACACCAAGCCATTTTCTGTGAAAAAACAATTCTCTCTCCTGTATCTTGTGAGCTTTTTGAAATATTCTTTACCGTTTGTGAATTTGGTTCCTCTTCTCCCCATCTATGTCGCGGGGAGTTCTGCGGCAAGGAAAAGTAGCATTAGCACAGTATATAAGCTCCATTTTGTATTTTAAAAAATATTTTGAAATTTAAAACTAAAAAACTGTAAGACTGAAATTAACTTTATTGAGGAAGCTGAAAGAAAATACTCTGAAATGGCTCTGGTTTCCTCCCAGTTCAAAGGAAGCGTTAATATTAAAAGTAGGGTTTATACTGCCACCTAGTGAAGAAATTCAGTATCTTCTGCAAAATGAAGGGCACGCCCAAAGGAGTAAGCACTCCTGTTGGTTTGTTCATAGCAAAAGCTGTAGCTTAAATCTACCTTAAGCCTGATTCAGTGCTTATTTGTGCCACCAGCAGCATCCTATACCTTTACCTTTAATAGCAGAGGTGACATGTGAGAAAGGGGGACACACATCCCTTGCAGTAAAACATCAGGGTACTAATGTTTTCAGTTCACTTACCACTTGCTCTGTCAGCTTTCCTGAAGCCAGCTCCTCCTGGAGCTTCTGCACTTTCAGTGAGCGTTTAGCCTGTTAAAATGAAAGCAGGATTACTTCTCACATTGGACCGAAAGTTTCCACAACCACTTCATTCATCATGCAAACATCCATCTTGTTTAATTAAAATTAAATCCGTCTAGTTTGGTACTAAAATTCAGTATGAACAATCCACTTGCTAACCCTTAGCAAGCAGAAGTTCTTCTCACCAGAGGGCATCTTTCACTAGACAAGTGGGATTTATCCACTGCTGTGTGAGTGGTGTTCTGCATGCTCAACAGAACTTCTTCTTCCCCTCCTCCCCTTGTATACCCCCAAAATCTGTTCCAGAGAGCCCCCCAACAATTTGGAGAGAGACGGTGGTCTGCAGGAAGAAGAGGAAGTGGGCGTTTTCTTGCACAAGCTGAAGTATGCTGCATGAGCAAAACAGCAGCACTGGACAAACGCATTGTTCGAAAGTCAATCTTGGCTCAATGGTCTGGCTGAGTAAAAGGCAGCTTTTCATGCACCTTACCTTAAACATTTCTGCTGGTATTAAAGGTAGTGTGCAAGTTAATTCTACTCTAGATAAAAAAAGTGACCTATTTTAACATCGATATTATGCCATGACTTCCCAAGAGACTGTCAGAATCTTTTTAAAGGGAAAAAACACATCACCCTACTTACTAAATCAACCTTGGCGTATTCTTCTACAATCTTCATATGCTCCTCTGGATTATAGCCATTCCAACGGTCTCTTTTTCCATCATAGTCAAACATCAGCTGTGGTTGCATGTGCTCATCCGGTGCAATGTTGGTTCCTGTGAATTTGGCTCCGACCTTTCTAGGTCTCTGCAGGGAAGGAAACAGATCCCAAACTTTGCACTGTTCCTGCTCTTCAGAAAAGGAACTGGCCACATTATTATTCATTTTTTTGTATCAGAGAATTTGGGGGAAATAATTTTTCAGGATGTTAGCAAGATTCACAGTTAATTTTATCCAATTTCATGTAAAAATAATAATAATGCTTACCTCTAAGCAATCTTTCTTCTTGTGTGTAAGGGCACCACAGTTCTCACATGCTCCTTTGCGGTACTTGGTTGCAAGAGAATTCTGAACAAAAAACAAAAACAAACGAAAACTTCCTATTAACTAGCACTACTTCCCTCCGCTCAGCCTCGATCAGAATATAGTTGGCCCCATTTGACTGAAAAAGAAACAGCTCTACAATACAATGAATTATCTGTAATGATGATTGCAGAGAACTTCATCCTTAGCTTGAAGTGTGCCCCTGCAAGTCAACTAGTGTAAAACTATCCCACATCTGATACTCAGAAAGATGACAAACTATCACTGAACTCAATCTTTTGAAGAAGAAGAAGAGAAGAGTTTGGATTTGATATCCCGCTTTATCACTACGCGAAGGAGTCTCAAAGCGGCTAACATTCTCCTTTCCCTTCCTCCCCCACAACAAACACTCTGTGAGGTGAGTGGGGCTGAGAGACTTCAAGGAAGTGTGACTAGCCCAAGGTCACCCAGCAGCTGCATGTGGAGGAGTGGAGACGCGAACCTGGTTCCCCAGATTACAAGTCTACTGCTCTTAACCACTACAGCACACTGGCTGTGGTGTAATAATGCCAGTAATAAGAAATAAAGGACAGCAACTGATTAGGATTTATTCGCATTCTAGAGTGCCAGCATTCCCATCATGGTGACCTACCTCTTTGACTCCTCGCTTATACCATTCCCCTAGAAATGTAAATTCTTGTTGCTTCTCTGGCTGAGGTCTCTGATGCTTTAGTGTAGGCCTTTTTGAAGGATCTATATACCATGGGACTGAGGAAATGTACTGAGGAATATGAGGGTTGATGTCTCTGTAATAAATAGAAAAAACACACATTGAAGTGGGAGTAAGCCCCATTGAACATACTGGGAATTACTTCTGAATAAATATGGTTGTGTTATGGTTGCATTGTTGAACAAGTAAATGTTACATATATTCACAAATAATGTTGTGAATGCTTTGTGACCGGGTAAGATGGACCGTAAGTCAGTAAGGGTTCCCATGTTGAGATAGAGATCAAGGAGACTTCTAAGTGGAAACAGTTAGGATCATGTTATTATTTATTTTTATTATGTTCTGACATTCATATGCTGCCTTATCTCTATCATGAAACCTGACATCCAGCTGAACTCAATTGGGACATGCCTCCAAGTACATAGACTCAGACTCACAGAAGGGACGACAACAGAATCCCCAATTCAGTGCTTTAAAAAATACTTTAAAAATAGATTGTTAATTTCAAGTAACAAAACATAACCATACAAGGAAAACAGAGCTTAGCAGCTGTGCAGAAAAGAGAGAAAATAGCGGCAGATGGTAGTACTTTTTAGATATTCCAATAAAGGCAATCAAAGTGTCTCTCCATAAGGGTCCATGAGACAATGCAGGGTCAAAACCATGTTCGATTGCCTTAACAATAAAAGGATACCATGATGTTATATAGGAAGTGTGAGTCTTTCTTTCCCCTCCCAGATCGATATTCTGAGAGGATGCTCTACCACTGAGCTTTGGGCCCTTCCTTTTTGCTTAACTTTTTTTTTAAAAACCTCACATTTCAAGATTTCAATCCTTTCAATTGCCTGCCCCACTCTGGAAAGGTTAGGAAAAGACTAGACAGGCTGAAGGCAGGAATAAACCATACATTTCAGTTCATTCATTTCATTACCCATTGGCAATAGAAATTCCAAAATTATCAAGCAAGATGAAAGAAATTCCTTTAAGGTACAAACCTCTTAACTTCAAAAAAATAAAACAAAGTCATAAAAGAAGTACAAGTTTGAAGGAAATACAAGGAAACTGCTAGCAGATACGAAGGGATACACAAGACTTACTTTCCCTCTTCATCTACTTCTGCTGGCGCATTGCCCAGTTTTCTCTGTTCTTCCAATTCCTTTTTCTTCCTCCAGTCCTCCCTGGTCATCTTCTTAGGCTCTTCTAAGCCATTTGACCCTCCAGGAGGGTTAGTAGCTATCGTTTCCATACTACCAGATTCCATGATCTTTTACCAAAAAAAAAAGAATACAGGTTTATCAGCCACAGAAATAGATCAAACTGTTTTAATACATGTCCTTATGAATAATCTCAAGCTGTTAACTATAGTCAGTATTTTGCATGTATTAATTCTCCCATTGCCCCTTCACTGGTGTTCTTGTAGTATTTGGAGCCAGGCCACAGCCATCAGAAAAAAGTAGCTACCATATGAAATATAACACCATTCTCTCTCTGAGAGATGATAACAGAAACAGAAGCAGCTGGGATTAGTGGGATAATGCACAAGTTCTCCATGAATCCAAGAAATGATTCCAAAACCTAACGTGCAGAGTCGTATCATAACTGCACTCTGCTCAACACCATCCTAACTCAAGACAGATCCACCAATGTGACTGTTCAATAACCCTTCTCCTATAAGTTACCACCTCCTATAAATTAGGCAAACATGAAACCAAAAGCTAGCTAGCCTATCTGATGCTTTGGGAGTTATAAGCCTCCCAGCTATTTTCTCCACTCCTTCTGTGGCTGTGTAGATCCCTAGAAGACTCCTCTAGCAGGATTTAGCCACCGATGTTTACATCTTTATGAGCCATTCTCAACAAGTTAGCATTATTAGTCATAGCAGTACAGAACTATGTTTATGTGGGTTCCCCTCCCTCTCATTAGTAACAGTTTAATGAGAACACCTCAATTACGACCTGCTTAGCCATCATAGCAAAAGAACACCTATCTGATCTAAGCAACTGGAAGCAAATAAATAATTTCAGGCACAGTTAATGTACTGATCAAACAACAGGGCAACTGGAATTGTGCGTTTAACGGAGAGGAGCTTTAAGTGAGGGAGGAGGGCGGTAGGCTAGAGCCCGAGCTCACTATTCGGTCGGCCCCAGCTTTAATCCCCGACACCCACAACCACAAGGACTTCAAGAAGTCGAAAAGAAGCACAAAAAGTCCTTTTTACGGTCCTCTTGTGTTTCCCGCGACAAATAGCTGAAACAGGTCAACCAAAGAAGCCTCTGGAGAAGATCCTGACGAGAGGCCTAGCGGGCCTTTGTTTACTCCTCTGTGGGAAAACACAGAATGTACCGAAATCCAAAGAGGAGAAACAGGAGTCACCATGGAGGCTCCCGGGGGGGCCACAATCCCGAATAAACAAACACAACTTTCAGGAAATTGGAACCGGCCTCTGCTGTCCTTTGGGGGAAGCAAAGTCTCCTACGCCGGGTAACACTCGCAGGGCAGCCACAAAATCCTCCCCCCCAGCCTTACCGAAGCTGTGAGCCCCGACTGACGTCGTTCCTACGCCACGGGCTTCTCGGCACCAAGCAGGCCTCACTTCCGCTTTGCTTCCGCTTCCCACAATGCAGCGCGCCGCTCCATCCGCCTTCCTCTTAAAGGAGCACCGCCCTTATTCCAAAGGCCTCTCGGCGTCCCCCGCCCGGTCCTACCAAGGCAGCCCGATCCCACGTGCTTTTACTCGGGGTTAAGTCCCACAATGACTCCAGGGTGCTTTGTTTTCGGTGCACGTCTTGATTAGAGCCCCGAGGGTCGAAAGCCACGCAAGGAGGGGTTTTGGTCCGGCAACCTCTTCTGGAGTAGCTAAATGCAGTGTTTCCCAACCTTGGGTCTCCAGCTGTTTTCGGACTAGAATTCCCATCACCCCAGGCCACTGGTCTTGCTAGCTAGGGATGATGGGAGTTGTAGTCCAAAACTGGTAAACACTGAGCTAAAGGCTGCAGTCCTGTAAGGGCAGTACCGGTAGGAGGAAGCCCCACTAGAGCAAAGCAGTCCTCCTGGACAGGACTGCTGTAGTGACTGTATGCATGAGCTTCCTTGCACTAGATGGGACTCTTATGCCTTAAGGCTTAAGCATTGTGGCTGGCTTCAATCTTTATATGGCTACCCACTTATTTGGGAGTAAATCCCAGTACAATGAGACTCCGGAAAAGTATTAGGACTAGCATTGCAAGCCTTTTTTAAGCCCTCTTTGTTTTTTGTTGCAGCAGATCGACAGGGCTGCCTCCTCCTCCGCCAATAATAATAATAATAATAAATATAGTAATAATGGTAATAGTTATTATTATTTATTATTTATAATATATTATTTATAATAAATAATATTTATTATTTATATTTATACTCCGAAAGTGCTGCATTCCTGGACCTCCTCAGTCCTCCTGTCTTACTCCGCCGAGTGCAGCGAGCAAGGGTGACTTTAAGGCTTTGCCGTCTGATCCTACGCATACGTAGCTGGGAATGAACTCCCACTGTGCACTGCTCCCGTAGGAAATACAGTTACATGCACCTTGCAACTAGCACACTTCATCAGCTGTCCCTTTGCCTCGTCGTGGAACCCCGCCTCCTCTCCTCCGCCATTGGTTTACCGAGGTAGCAATCAGCAGCGGCTCACGCGGGGAATAACAACCAATGGGGAAGGAGGGGCATGATTTAAAAGTGACCCGTGCGGAAAGCAGAGTTCGTTGGGTCGCAGTTGGTGTGTCGCTTTTAGTGTGCGTGTTATCAATTTAAAAGCTTGTTTGCCCTAAATTTTTGTTTCCTTTTTTGTCATTGCTTCCTAATGTCTCGTCTTTATCGATTCTAATTCAAATGTGCTGGTTTTAGGTTTATTAACAAGTGGCGTTGCTTTTCTAAAATTCTGTATCTTTTTTGCTTGGACTAAAATACGGTAATCTTTTTCTTATTGCTGTCAGGTTCTTTGTTTCGTTTGGTCCATTCTATAGGCAGGTAAGTAATGCTAAAAGAGAAGCTGGCTTTTTGGTTTTTTTTTTTTTTTTAAAAAGAGTTAGAAATACTAGTTGAATCAATCAGGTCTAGGGCAACCTAAGACTCCAGTCCTGACTGTACTTAAGATGGGCAGTCAGTAGGTGTCCTGGAGTTCTGTGTGCCTTTTTGCTGAGTCAGGGTCAGCAAAACCCTTTTTGCTGTGCATGGTCAGGCAAGTTAGTGAGACTGCATTAAAGTGATGGAGAACAATGTGGGTGGGAATACACTTTGTAGGGTTCCCCTCCCTTTTTTGCTGTTACTTTTTAGGTTACACTGCTATAATGCTAATTTCTGGCATTTAACACTGGCACTCAAGGGTATGTGGTAGCATGTAAAGTATTGCTTTAGTATATGTGTCAAAACCTGTAATTTTAGGCTGCAATTCTTTTAAGCATTTATCTGAGAATAAGTCCAGTTGAACTCAGTGGGACCTACTTCTGAGTAGGCAGCAATAGTTCACTGTTGTTCTTAACTTCAGAATGTAGTCCTCTGTAAATAGACACTTTTAAAAAGTGCTTTTTTAAAAAAAAGACTGTTTTGTCACCACCACCATGTATTTTTCTAAACTGCTTTATTGAGTAGTTTTTGTTTGCATTTTGAGTTCTGTCTAGTGTTTAACAGTTATCTGCACACACCAGTGCACTGTACCTAGTCAAGACAAACACTTGAAAGAAGTGCGTTAAACCAGTGGCCTCCTTTGCTCCAGAAGGTTCTGAAGGAGTTTCCCAAAGTGATTGAGGTACTACTAGTGAGACATACTTGGACTCCTATAATGACAGAAGGCTAAGCATGCAAGAAAACACAAAATAATAATGTATACATTATCTATTCTAGCAATCCTTGGATGTCAAAGTGATGGCGACACAAATTTATATAGAAAAAGAGAATGATGAAATTGGCAAGGTTGCTTCTTCTAAGAGTCGGATGCAATTGGTATCTGCACCATGTAAGTTTGTATTCATGTGAATTTAAATGGGTATAAATGAACAGAGATATTTATTTTAAACCAAAGCTCCATTAAAGATGCTGATGAACTTGAATTAATAATTCAGAATGCTTAATATCAACTTTTTATAGCTTTCACCACCTGTTTTGGAGGCAGCAATGATAACAGGTCAACTCAGCTTAGAGGTACCGGATGATGAAGTCTTTGTGGAAGGACAGGAGGCTGGGAGGAAGGAAAAATGAGAACTAGCTGGCTTCTCCTTTATTCTGCCTCATGGAGTATTCTTAGCTGCACTGGCTTGATTTGCTTGTCTTGCCTGTCACATTAAACCATGTTCAAACCATGGTTTAATGTGAACAAGCAGCATGCTCAGAATCTCCTGCGGCATTCCTGCTGCATTTTGGATGAAACAAACCAGGGCCTGGTTTCTTATATCACCTGAACCTGTACTTGTTTATCTCCAAATGAACCAAGAGTTATAAGCTAAGAACAAACCTTGGTTTACTGCTCTTGGCTTGTTTGGAGAGAGACAGACAACAAACTTGGGTTCATATGACGTGATAAACGTACGTTCTGGCTTGTTTTGTCTGTGGGGCCCTTGAATGAAGAAGTTTTGGTACTTTGGGTCTCAAGCATGTTGACTGACTTGATTTTCTTCCATAGCAAAGAGTTTTGCTGAAAGGTCTTGCCCCAAGACTCCACTTGTTGGAAGGACAGCTAACATAAATCCAGCATCATCCCAGTCTGTCAGGAAGGCTCTAGGAAATTTGAATAGGCCTTTAACAACAACAAAGAGTAACTTCCCAAAAGGAAAAAAGTCTTCCACGAAAAAGGTTAGTAGAGCTAATACTCCATAGGACTGCATTAGATTCTCAAAACAGAATGATTCATAGGCTGGAGAACTGTCCCAGATATAAGCAAAACAATCAGAGCTGCAGCTTAGGCAAGCTGAATAGAAAAGATCATAGATGTGTGCCAATCTGTCAAAATTTCAGCAAGTGATAATGATCAGCTCACCTTAAACTAGCCTCTTGAGCAGGCATTCCCAAACTCGGCCCACCAGCTGTTTTGGGACTACAATTCCCATCATCCATGACCACTGGTCCTGTTAGCGAGGGATGATGGGAGTTGTAGTCCCAAAACATCTGGAGAGCTGAGTTTGGGGGTGCCTGCTCTTGAGTAACTGAAGCTTTCATCTTGTGTAAAACTTTTCTTCCAGAAAAGTAGTACTGTACATTGGTGGGTATGAAATAGGGGGACCAATGAAATAGGGGGATGACTGGCACATAGCAGGAAAAAGAGAGTTGTGTGTACATAGAGACCAGCTTTCTTTCTAGCTCATGAAGGAAGAATGCATTCACAAGGATGATCAAAGCTAAGAACACTGGAAAATCTGCTGGTCACAACAACAAGAACAAAAACTAGGGTGGCACCTGAAAGGGGATTTCTAAGTGAAGATAAGGGAAGACTCTGGGAAAGGGAAGAAATGGGGAGGCAGCCTGTTTTCTAATTCCTCCTTGATTAAGGAGTTGGGAACAAGAAGTCCTGGTGTTATAATAAACATGATTTTGGGGATTCCCAAGCTGTGGTCCATGGTCCACCAGTGGGAAGCAAAGATTCAGCATATTAACTGGAGAAATATCTAGTCTGGTTGTTGTAAGACTTTGTTGTAACCACTTTTTCTGGTTATCCTCATTTAAGGTTACTGAAACTACAAACAGAGTTGGAAGCAGCAGCATGGCTACTGAAGATTATCCAGAAAAGGAGAACCTCTTTTCCTATGATCCTTTAGGTAATGCCTGCCAAGGATTATTTTGGTTTCCTTAGGGTAGTGGGGTGGGGGATTGATTGATAATCAATGCAGAGATATGAAGCAGGTGGTGGTTCTGCTGGAGTGTCACAGGTTGCTGTGTGTCTTGTTAACTGAACTTCTATACCGTAAGCTGCAACGCATGCTGGGGTTATGTTCAGGGGATCGCACCTAAAGGCAAAATTGTGTAAAGTCAAAATGTATTGGCTTCAGTGGCAGGTGGGATTGCCAAAGGCTTTCCCCCCAGATGCCCATCCTATTGTCATCATCATCATTATCATTATTATCCTAATAATATCGTCATTATCATCATCATCATTAGCCAAGCATGTTAAACTGAATGGTCATACATTAAATACACGTAAATTGCAGGATTACTGTTCTAGAAGTTGCCAGGCATAACAGATAAATAAGTTGAGGAAATGTGAATAAAAAACCAGTCTTATGTATTTTATTTATGTTCTTTGTGTGCTACTCAATAGCGGTGTAAGCCCTGCTAGCTGAGTGAATTATGTCACTGCCCCACTCCTCTGACAAGTAATGGAGAGTGATGCGCAGGGGCAGTGCTAACCACTGTTGTTCTTTCTGAACAGACTTTGAGAGTTTTGAAGTTCCCGAGGAGCACAGGCTGAGCCACATGCCCCTGACTGGAGTTCCTCTGATGGTATTTGAAAATGCCTCTGACAGATTTGCAAGCACAATCTCTGTACCTGCAAAAGAGCCTTCCATTTCATGGGGCTATGGTAAGTTTAAAAAAAAAAAAGATTTGCATCCAGCAAAGTGAGTAGCTGTAATGCTACATTGTAAGGGTTGGAACAGAGTGAACACAGAAAGAATTGAAAAGCAACTTGGTGGTTGTCCAGTAACAACTGCTTAACATTTGGGTGACTAGGGGTAAACTGGCCACTGGAAAAAATGAAGATTAGAAATGTAACCATGAATATTAGAAATGAAAATATTAAAATTCGAATGTATCCGACTTGATGTTTTAAATCTTTCAGATACGCTGCAGTCCACTCAAGACTTCCTGGCTACTTTGGATGAAATAATAATTGATCTTCCCCCTCCCTTATAATATGTAAACAGGCTTATCTCTCTTTAAGCTGAATTTTGAGCAAGTTGTATTAATTTTGAGCAAGTTGTATTAATTTTCATAATAAAGCACTTGGATTAAAATTGCAAGATGACTTTGAATGAACTGACTTAACAAAATGAAGTAAAACTTGCCAGAAACCAGAAGGTTGGGCAAAGCTAGTCAATGCAGTTAAGATTAGGACTCCAGATTGCTCTCCTTGACAAAAGGAGAAAATTACAAATAGGGTTGTGAAGGAGGCTCCTAAACATGGTTGGTCTTGCAGCTTCAGTCATCTGGTGGCTTGTTGCTATGTCTGCTTCATGCCTTTTGCTCACCTGAATGTGGATCTGTGGATCTGAGTTTGGTAGTCCAGTTGAGTGAAATGGACAACTGAAGTCCAGACATGGTGCTGTACCCAGACTGGAAGGAGGCTGGCAATGAGGTGGGACTTGCAATTCTGATCAGCAGTGTGGCCTAGACTTCATTCTAAAGGAGCGTCGATGTTGGCTACTGTAGAATGACTGAATTATGTAGATGCCACTTCTGTGATTTGACAGGTGCTCAGGTGCTATGGGAAGGAATAGCAATTTTGGATCTGCCTACCTTGATTTTACAAAAGCCTTCTAACACCATACTTATCTCCATTCAGGCAGGGGGTGGGGGTAGAACAGCATAACCAGCATCTCCTGGGAAATGTCTGTTTGAATAATTAACCACTTGTCATCTGGAGATTTCAACCAGGAAAGTTTTCAAGGATAGCAATATGACCTTCCTTCAGCAACCCATTGAAATGATGAAGGGTAGGTTTCCGCACCAGGCTTCTTTCTCTTCTGCTTTGTCATCCTTCACCTCTCCCACCTTAGGCAGAATCTTCCTCCTTCCCATCCTAAAGAAAGCTTTTTAAAGCATTGGCTCATTTATTGTTGGGTCACTTGCCTTGCTGCAGGGTCAGCTCCACTGCATAATGGGTGGCTAACCTATAAGGTAAAGGGACCCCTGACCATTAGGTCCAGTCGTGTCCGACTCTTGGGTTGCGGCGCTCATCTTGCGTTACTGGCCGAGGGAGCCGGCGTACAGCTTCCAGGTCATGTGGCCAGCATGACTAAGCTGCTTCTGGCGAACCAGAGCAGCGCACAGAAACGCCGTTTACCTTCCTGCTGCAGCGGTACCTATTTATCTACTTGCACTTTGACGTGCTTTCGAACTGCTAGGTTGGCAGGACCTGGGACCGAGCAACGGGAGCTCACCCCATTGCAGGGATTCGAACCGCCGACCTTCTGATCAGCAAGCCCATGGCCAGTGATGGCTAACCTTGACACTCCAGATGTTTTGGGACTACAACTCCCATCATCCCTGACCACTGGTCCTGTTAGCTAGGGATGATGGGAGTTGTAGTTCCAAAACATCTGGAGTGTCAAGGTTAGCCATCACTGCCCTAGGCTCTGTGGTTTAATCCCACAGTGGTTTAATCCCTGGGTCCTTTATAGGCTAACCTATAAAGGAGCTAGCAATTATGGTAACTTCCCCTCAGGATATGGGCGGGAAGTTTTGTGCAAGTGCCCTGGGAAAAAGGGAATCTCTCAGTCTTGACAGGAAAATGGTGACTGCTTATGTTGGGGAATCTATGGCCCTCTAGATATTGCTAGACTAAAGCTAGCATTTCTGATTGTAGGCTGTGCTGGCTGTGCTGATGGCAAACGGAGCCCAATGTCTGGAGGGCCCCAGGTTTCCTATCACTGGTTTAGCATTCCTCAGGTATCTCACTTTGTGAATATGCGACTGGCCAAGATGTCAAATGAAGTATTTGCAGAAGGCAGAATTGGAGCAAGCACTCCCAGCATTCGCAATTCAGGTCACTGTTATTATTTTTTACAGCAAGCTGCAATCTGTTTTACAAATGGTTTCAGTAGCTTCTCTGACAGCTACACAGTACCATCGTGTGGCTATCTTGATGTACCACATATTTCAAAGGACTGTGTTTTTGATGTTAATGGGATGAAGTTAATCTTAGCTGAGTTGGGTTGTACAGGGGCTATTTTCCTTGTCTGTACTGAAAACTTGAGGCCACTGGTTTCATTTAGGTAACATCAGAGTAAAACAAGCATCCCAGTTCTGCCTGTTTCTGATGGTGATCAAAAATATGTATTGTGGAAATGGGATAAGTTAATGTCATCATTGTTTATTTGTATGCCCCCTTTCCATAGTTAAACCATGCTGTCTGCAGATGTAGATAATTACAAAAATATAACAAAATTTAAGTGGTCATAAACAATAAATGAAAACATCTCAATAAATATACCAAAAAATCAAACTATCCTCAAATAATTCAGAAAATGATCATAGCAAAGTCTAACAAAGATACAGAAACAATACCAATAGCAGCAAAAATTAATCACCTCCAAAATTCAATCTTGACCCTAACAGAAACTAAACGTCCACATCAGTAGTCTCTAGGCAGCTGGTCCTGCAGGTAAGATAGTCTCTGTTCCTTGCAACAGTAGCAGCTTTTGTAGTGGGAGTCAGTCAGGGACCTGGGCCTGTAAAGACTTGTAGGAATCACACATTTCAATACATTCATCTACCCTGCTTGTAACAGTGAATGCAGGTTATCAACCTTGACTAGTAGTACAAACATGACTTAGATCCCCCTGTTCTGTTAAAGTGTTATCTACCTGAACAGCCCATACAGCTATATACTGTACTAAAGCAGCTGTTCATGAATATGTTTGTACTGAGCATTCTTAATTTGTGACTCCTGTGGGAGAATACAAATGGAGTCAATGAGAATGGAAATCCACTTCTAGCTGCAGTAGTTCTGTCTCCTGCCTGCAGCAGATAAAGGGAGTTACATGAAAGGAGAGGCTATACTTTTTAACATTGTTTTCTGTAATATGGTTTATAGCCATAGGTTGCAGCTAGTGTGGGGTTAGTTTCTTTGGGACGGGAGTGATAATGGCATGTATGGGCTCCAGAACAGGATGGCTAGTTTCCAGAACTCCAATGAATATAAGGGAATATAAGTGGGTAAGAAATCAAATAAATGAACATGACACGCCAACAGGTGCTTGGCTGAATCTGGCACAAATGATATAGCTGACAATGGAGGAGAATCTTTATGTAAATACTGGATTAATGGGGGTTCTATTAGGGTATAACCCCCTTTAAAGAAACCTCAATCTGATTGCTTGACCCGTATAATCATACAGTTGGAGGGCATCTCCATTGCACCTGGGTTGAGGGCTCATGCATACATCCAAATCTTCTGCAAAGCTTATCAAATAGTCAAGGTCACACACTCTTTATCGCTTCTGTTATTCAGAAATGTGCACCATAATTGAATGTACTTAACGTGATCTAGGTAATAAACTTTTAAGCTGTGCAGCCAGCTGGCAATAATGTGCTAGTGAGAGTGAACTCATTTCCCCCCTAAAAACCCTCGTGCATTTCCCCAAAGCATATCCTGATATCTAGCGAAGATACCTGAAACTTCTTATCCATAGGTTTCATCTCTAGGTTCTAGAACAGAGCCAAACAGGTAATTATTGCCGTGACAGTTTATAACATGATGACAAAGTACATTTTTGAGAGCATGTTATGAGAGGCATACTAACAGTGTAGCCCTAGACATGTTTACTAAGAAGCAAGTTCCACCTGTTTATCGGGGTGGGGGAGCTTTCTCCTTGGTAGGTGGGCATGCGTAGGATTGTAGCCTGAATCTGTCACCTTAATAGCAAAAAATATGGCAAGAATGCTCAATATTAATGGAGTGCTTTTGACCCACAGGTTTTTAACTGCAGGTGCAAAGGCTTTTTAAAGTATCCTGACTTGTCTCAGTGCTTGGGTTAATGATGATATGTGGATACATACAGTATAGTACAGAAGTGAAATAAAGTATGGCTAGGAGATAGGGGATTTACTCTGCAACATTATGCTGGTTTGCTATGGACTTGAAGGTATCAGGTATTGTAATAGATTATGGGCTTGAGCCTGGGCTTGCAGTCCTGATATGTTACAAAAAATTCCCAACTGCATTGGCCTATACAAAAACCGCATACCTTTGTAACAAGAACTTATTCTGTACTAGTGTCATGACACCATTTCAAGGACACTGTAATTTGCTAACTGATTACCGGTACTCCAAATCTGAATTCATTGAATAGTGTCCGAATTTCAAATTATGTTATAGAAGAGCAATATTAATGCTGATTAGTTAAAATTAATTTAAATTAAAACATCTCATATGCTGTGTACACTAGCAGTGTGGGGTTAGTTTCTTTGGAAATCAAGCTCATAATGATAACTTTGTTAAGTGTTAAGATGTACAATGACAAAGAAAGTGCTTAAAATTTAACATGTCATTAACTTACCGGTAGCTTTGGGGCCATTAAGTTAACTTAACCATACAATGTATTCAAAGAAAACTTGAGGATGAAAGAATAGCCTTCAGGCCCTTGACTTACCTGCTCTGCAATGCTTTCCTTTTAATATATTGATATGTAAAACCATTCCATTGTATATGATGATTTGCTTAAGAAGGCAGCTGTCCCTCCGGGATTCTTATTTCCAATACAATAACACCTCAGAGCTGTAAATTCTACATAACTGGTGGAAAATAGGATGGTGTGGCAGGTAGGGAAATGTCTTTAGGAAAGTAGATTATAATTTCACACCCTGTTGAGTGAGCTGTGCTGCCATCAGACTCTCGTAAAAGCGAGATGGTATTGTATTGGTTTTCTTCATGTTAGCAAATGAAGCAGAACAATCTTTTGGTAAAGAAACTATTGAAAGGACAGAGGAGAAGAGGAATGTGCTCAGAGGTGGAAGAGACATCAACATGCATCTATCCGACTCTAGATGCACAGTTAGACTGGAGACAGCAGGGCTTCTTAATTCACCCCTTTTTTCTGCTCATGCCAACTGACAAGCCACTAATAAAACTCAAGAGAATGCTATGAGAGGCCTCTTATTTATTGACTTGCAAATCCCAAATGCTAACCGGAAGATGTACGACCGTGTTTCTCCTAAAATAAGACACCGTCTTATATTTCCCCCCCCTCAAAAAAACACAGTATGGCTTATTTTCGGGGGATGTCTTATTCTAACCGCTCCGTGTCGGTACGCTGCATAGCCACGCCTATCCAGGCCGTCTTAAGGGAGAGGCGCCGCGTCACTATGTCTTTGGGGTATGGCTTATTTTCGGGGTATGGCTTATATTTCACAAATGAGTAGAAATCCTGCTACGGCTTATTTTATGGCTATGTCTTATTTTAGGAGAAACAGGGTATGTACCACGGAGGTATGAACATGAAGGGAAGCAGTGCTCATAGAGCAGCAAGAATTATTGTGTCTACTCCTCTTTCCATGTACCCATGCACACAGTGATAATTAGAGTGTAAGTGTATCTTCAATAGTTTGCAAAAAGATGGAATGTCTTTTAAGGTCCTCTCCTCTTTCCAACTTGTTTTCTGTTTTTAAAAACCTAGCACTTCTCTCTCTCTCTCTCTCTCTCCAATTTTTTATCTGTTTTTAAACAAATACAAATGCAAGAACCACCAAACACTTATCCAGCAGTACATCTAATGGTGTTTGTTTTATTCATTGACTTGCACATTCAACATTCAAACATAATACTTAATGTAACCTCTCCACTGAGAATATTGAATGGTTGGTATAAGGAGGTCTTGATTTTAGTCATTAACATAGTGAAAGAAAAGGGTCCACATTTCTTGGAAGGTGTATTTATTTATTATGCCTTTAATTGCCCTCTTGTATCTGGTAAGATCAGGCATCCCCAAACTGCGGCCCTCCAGATGTTTTGGCCTACAACTCCCATGATCCCTAGCTAACAGGACCAGTGGTCAGGGATGGTGGGAACTGTAGTCCAAAACATCTGGAGGGCCGAAGTTTGGGGATGCCTGGGTAAGATGCTTGAACATTGGTGTATCCCAGAAACTTTCCCCATGTGCTCAGGGGTATTTCAGTCTGGTTCTTCCACTGCTGAACTATTGCTAATTGTGCTGTGGTCAGCAAGAAGCTTACTAGTTCTCTGTGTTGCAGGGTGGAACCTAAGTCTGTGTCCAAAGATAGTAAGAGCAAGACAGGATTTGGAGAAAGGGATTGGCCTGTAATGGCAGATATAATGGAGAATTCTGTATTCCATTTTATAAAAAACAAACAAACATGGGGGCATTCCCACCAAACATGAATAAATAAACCAAGATTTCCACAGCCCTTCCAACACAAAGAGGAAAGAGAAGGATAGTGGAGATCTCTAGAAGTAGCTGTGCACCACTTTGACGAGGGTGAGGGGTGGCAGATGGAAAAATATTACATGGGCAGGAGAGGGAGAGCCCAGAGAACTGCCTGCACTTTCACAAGGCCAGCCAAGGCAGGTGCATCTGGAGAATATGGATGGAACCAAAGGAAATTAGGTGGAATATTGCAAATAAACTTAGGTGTTGCTGTGTACCCTTAGTTTCAGATCAATGGGGGGGGGGCTCAGGGGGGGGGAGAAAACTATTCCCAAGGACAAGTACAAGGAGTGTGCTTATGGTATTTTTGGATCCATTATAGGAAGCCTATTTGTATAAAGAGGTAGAGTGCCAAGGACAAAGGGTGTCCTTGAATGCTGAAACATATTTTAGAGAATGAACTTTTCATAAGTTGCTGCGGATGGAGGTTTTACCTTCTGTCGCATGAATACCAAATGCCTTCTCTTTGCTTAGTTGTTGTGCGATGAGAGCATATTCTGGGTCATTGCTCAGCACAAAAAACTATTATTTTCTCAAAAATGCATTCATAGTCCTCCTGAAGTTATTTGCCGATCACTTGATTGAAAAGTTCCATACTTTGTCCTAGTCTGTTCCCTGAGCTCTTTGTGAAAACAATGCAAGTGGCAATATAATTCTGCATTTTCAATTTGTAACACAAGTGAAATAAGAAATGTCTTGGCCCCCAGACATTTTAAGGGTGATTAGGAAAACTGTTTCGAATATCACTGAAGCTGTGTTAGGGTTCAGCTTGTACAGTAGTAACCCTCGAATCAAGTTTCTTAAACTATAAAGTCAAACAACACAAGCGCTTCTCTTCGCTAGACATTTGACACACTCTCCTAACACTGAAACTCAGGGGTCTTCAAATGAAGCTGAAGATTCAGGACAGATAAGAGAAAGCCCCTCTTCATGCAGTGCATGATGGCCAACTAACTTTGGAAGATGGCTTCTAAAGAGGATTAGACAAATTAATGGAGGAGAGGGCCAGCAATGGCTATTAGTCATGATGGCTATGCTCTACCGGTACCTCCATAGTCAAAGTAACGCTTCTGGTTTTTTAAAAAATAATAATTTTTATTATTTTTCCAATTAAACAAATTTAACAAATCAAAAACATGTAATTTCTCATACAGCTTTGCTCTGCCGAGCTGCGACTTCCCTCCCTCCTGTCAGCAGGTTTTCTAGTCCATTCTTTCCCTGCAGTTTCTTTCTTTAACTTCTCCACAATGTCATAGGGTCATTCCAGTCCTGCTAGTGTTTTCAAACTTCCACAGTTCAATCTTAAATAGTTAACAAACTTACTCCATTCTCTTTGGAATTTCGCTTTGTCCTGGTTTCGTACCTTGCTGGTCAGTTTTGCAAGTTCAGCATATTTTACCATCTTCGTCTGCCACTCCTCTATCGTTGGTACTTCCTGTGTCTTCCATCTTTGGGCTATCAATATTCTAGCCGCGGTTGTTGCATACATAAACAGTCTCTAATCATTTTTAGCAATTTCCTCCCCCATTAAGCCCAGCAAAAAAGCTTCTGGCTTTTTGGGGAAAGTATACTTAAACATCTTTTTTAATTCGTTATATATCAATTCCCAAAACGTCTTCATTTTCTCGCATGTCCACCACATATGATAAAATCCACCCTCCTTCTTCCTACATTTCCAACATAAATTATCACTCATTCTATACATTTTTGCCAATTTAACTGGAGTTAAATACAATCTATACATCATTTTTTGTACATTTTCCTTCAAGGTGACACATGCCGTAAATGTCATATTTTCATTCCATAACTTCAACCACGCATCATAGTCAATATTACCGGTATGTCAAAGTAACGCTTCTGAATGCCAGGAGAAGTGCTCTGGTTCTCAGGTTGTGCTTGCTTGATTAAATCAGTAATCTTCCTCCTCCTCAACCCTGCAGTCCTTTTCATCCTTGGTGAAGGCGAAGCTTGTTGAAGGGCTTGGAAAATATTATTTATTTATTTCAAAACATTTATTTAGTGTTATGCCAACCATTTTAAGGAAAGAAAAGAAAAGAAACTTCAAAAATTTGATACATCTAGTTTGAAGAGGTAAGAATTCCTAATGTTTCACCAGCCATCGTTCAAAAATAAAAATTGTAAATCTTCCTAACAAAGCACATGCACCTGAGATTTCTCATGTCTTATTGCACCAGTACCCACTTTTCAGTAAAAGATTCATAGATCTGTCTTACCCATACAGGCCATGTCCCAAACATTAATTTGGGAGTCTTCCATGGTTGGAGGACAAATTTTATTCCAGTTATAAGGGATAGTTATATGGACTGAAGTTATTAAGTACTATCACGTTATCTCCTGTTGGCACTGCATCTGTTACAACCAAATAAAAGGATCAATGAATGTGTTAGCAAAGTGTAATCTGTGATGTTTTTAATTTTTTTAAATAGGATTTCTTATTTTAGGACAGTTCTAAAATATATGTAAGAGATTGGCATTATACATCTCACATCTCCAACAAAAGTATTTGCCATTTTGTGTATAGTACGATTAAGAAGTTTTGGCATGAGATACCATTTAAAAATCAAGGTTTACACTAGACATATTCTGTGGTACATTCAGCCATGTCCATCTATGTATATTTATTGATACTTTCTGACCTAGTTCTTTTTCCCATTTGGACTGATGAAAATTGGACAAACTCTCTAGATTCACAATAATGTTATGAATTTTGCTTAAAACGTGTGTTGGGTATTCCTTCAACATCGACATTCCAAATTTGAAATAAAATAAAAAATAAAAAAATTCCTTCCAGTAGCACCTAGAGACCAACTAAGTTTGTTCTTGGTATGAGCTTTCATGTGCATGCACACTTCTTCAGATACCTGAAGAAGATACCTGAAGTATCTTCAGGTATCTGAAGAAGTGTGCATGCACACGAAAGCTCATACCAAGAACAAACTTAGTTGGTCTCCAAGGTGCTACTGGAAGGAATTTTTATTATTTTTATTATTTTTATTATTTTTTATATTTTTTAATTTTTAATTTTATTTTGACTATGGCAGACCAACACAGCTACCTACCTGTATTCCAAATTTGGTAAGTCCTCTTAAAGAACCATATTTGATAATTAAGGGGTAAACAATAGTTCTGAGTTGCAAATATTGAAAAAAAGATGAGGATGGTTGTTGCTGCTGCTTCTTGTTAATGATTTCATTATATGATACCATCTTTGAAGCATTTCCTAAGTTATATGTAACCATATGTTTTCCGTAATACAGTTTTTTGACTGCTGTGGAAGGCAGTGACCTTTTAATCCTCTAGAGGGCAGACGTGTAACAGAAAACAGCCTGCAGTTTGTCACCGCCGGGATCTACTTCAAGTGAAGACAAGTAATGATGGATAGGCAGAAAGCTGGATAGCAGCCTTTTCAGAATAGATCATATAGGCCAGTGCTTCAAAATCATGTATATCCTGGATACAAACCCACATTGCAGGCACCTGTTTTTAAAATAAGGCTCTCACAGAGCTTAGTAGTTGTGAAGCAAGCAAGCAAATAACCCACCAACCCAGAGTGAATTAAGAGGACATGCATTTTGGAGCAGAATTATAGTTGGAGATTTTGGCACTGAGATCTTTGTATAGCTGAGTGACTTTAAAATTGCTGAAAATTTTGGGGTCTTTACAACATCTGTGCTACTGGCTGTCAAACTTTGGGACGTTGTAAAGGTGTGGTGATCTGTCATGGAACAACCCCAATGTTGAAGAAGATAACAGTGGTTACCCAGACCTCATTGCTGGTTGCAAAGCCTCTCTTCCCCATGACAGTTCCAGCTTCAGGGCCCCCAAAATGTAGGTCTGCCCCTGATCACGATGAATAACTATTGTCTATTAATGGATGCGGGTGGCGCTGTGGGTTAAACCACAGTGCCTAGGGCTTGCCGATCATAAGGTCGGCGGTTTGAATCCCCACAACTGGGTGAGCTCCCATTGCTTGGTCCCCGCTCCTGCCCACCTAGCAGTTTGAAAGCACGTCAAAGTGCAAGTAGATAAATAGGTACCACTGCAGCGGGAAGGTAAACGGCGTTTCTGTGCGCTGCTCTGGTTCGCCAGAAGTGGCTTAGTCATACTGGTCACATGACCCAGAAGCTGTACGCCAGCTCCCTCAGCCAATAAAGCGAGATGAGCGCCGCAACCCCAGAGTCGTCCGCAACTGGACCTAATGGTTAGGGGTCCCTTTACCTTTAATTAATGGATATGTCATGTGCAGCACAATCCTAAACTTGTCTACTCAGAGAAAAGTCCCATTGAAATAATGGGGTTCACTCCCAGATAAGTGGGATTATGATTGCAGCCTTCGTCTGTGTATGTTTACTCAAAAGTAAGTCCCAACCTCAGGAGTGGTTTGGACAGCGCAAAGTCCCTGCAATCCCAATACAAGATGAGAAGCAGCAGAGCTATTGGCTCTGGCAGATGTGCCTCATCTCTGCAGGGGCCCAGCACTCTTGGGTGGCAGGGACAGAGAGATTCTTAGTAGGATAGGCTCCTAAACATGCCTACTCAGAGGTAAATGCCATTACTGTGAAGCAAATGCTTTGACAAATATATATACTAAGAAGCTGCCACTCTCTGGCTTTATGTCTTTTAGGTTAAGATGGGCTGCTTTCTGGGATATGGTTGTGATAGCTCATTTGCTTGGTTGTGATGTGCTCATTTGCTTGGATTGTCACCAGTCTTGTTTTAAATTCCAGATAGTGGACATTCTAAGGATCTTTCTAGATGAGGTCCCCAAAGCACCAAGTATTGTAGACCGAGCCAGAGGCTGCAAGCTTTCCTGAGACCTTAATGTGATTTAATATAAATGGGGGTTAAATCACAATAGTGCCAAGAGTCACTGATTTATAGTTCCTCTGGCCCTGCTTCTCAAAAGAAATGTGCAAAAATATTATAGTGATTCCCTTTAATAGCAAACTCAGGTAGTCGAGTGTCTACATCCATATGGAAGCATGCCAGGCGTTCTTGGACACCGACCTAAGATTTAGACATGCTTAGGATTCCCTAGGTGCACAGAACAATGCACTTATACAAATAAAAATACGTCCCCACCCCCCTGACTGTCTGAATTTCTGAAGTTTTCCAGGACCTATGGAATACACAAGGGGAAAAAAAACCCTAGAGTAACTCATTTTATTATCTTCAGAGGGAAATTCTGGATTCACAAGGACTGTAATTTTTAGTCTTCCCTGGTATAGAACTGAGAGCTGAAGAATTCCATGGTGTTCTTGGACTTTTCTATAGGTTTTTCCTATTTGAAAATGCCCATAGAAAACAATGGAGAAATCCAATATTTTATTACCACCAACATGCTCTGTTAACTCAACATTTTCTATCTCTGGTATTATTCCATGTGATTTCCCCCCTCCAATGTCAATACAGTTCATTATCCCCATATTGCAGCCAGGGAAGGCTGAGGCTGGTGGGAGAGAGTGGGTTGCAATTGGCTTTGCAATGTAATCCACTTGGTTACTGATGGTCAGGGGCTAGACTATGACAAATGGAAGTGGAGTTTGGGCACGCTGTGTGTCAGTCTAGCAAATGTGAGCACAGTTGAACCATGGAATGTCAAAATAGTTGGGAGGAAATTGGCCTGATGGAAGCCCCTAACTGCTTATAAAGGTAAAGGGACCCCTGACCGTTAGGTCCAGTCGTGACCGACTCTGGGGTTGCGACGCTCATATCATATTATTGGCCGAGGGAGCCGGCGTACAGCTTCCGGGTCATGTGGCCAGCATGACAAAGCCGCTTCTGGTGAACCAGAGCAGTGCACGGAAATGCCGTTTACCTTCCCGCTGCAGCAGTACCTATTTATCTACTTGCACTTTGACGTGCTTTTGAACTGCTAGGGGGGCAGGAACCGAGCAACGGGAGCTCACCCTGTTACGGGGATTCGAACCGCCGACCTTCTGATCGGCAAGCCCTAGGCTCTGTGGTTTAACCCACAGCGCCACCCACGTCCCAGGGTTCCACGTATAGCTCTGGTGGCAGTGACCCAGTACAGTAGTACTTTATTCAGCTAAGCAGAATCAACAACTGCTTATAGGATCCTAGAAAATCCAGCCCTCAGTCTAGTTTTTTTAGCTCAAACTGCACATTATGTTTTGAGGGGAGGAGGGTGGAGCAGGGGGAAAGAGCCCATTGCCCCAGCTGCAAGTCTGAAACAACACTTCTGTTCTGGAACGGCTCAAGCCCTAACCAGAGACAGTTGTGTGAGAGGCTGAGGATAAGCCATGCAGACCCTCACTTATTTGCACCTAAATGTAAAATGGCCTAGGTAGCCAAGCATAGGATTCTGAGATAATTAAAATTCATAATCTCCGTCTCTCTTTTTGAACTGCTGATATTCAGGTATAACAGAACAAATACCAAAGCTGTAAAAGCAAGAAGCAGTCATGGGATTTCCTCCTTCCCTCCCCATACAGAAACACACACAAACACACACACATTTTGTTGTTGTTGTAGCCCCTGTTGCTGGGGCTTCACTTTAACAGAAAGGAATGGAGGAATACTGTGGTAGATTGCAAAAGCAAAAGCAAGTCACCGGCAGCAATCTATCCAGAGACATGGGGTGGGGGGGCTTTTCAGCTCAGTAATAAGATGCAGGACCACTTGCCTCTAGGGTGCTGGTGCCAGCTCAGCCCTCATGAGATGGATTAGCAGGAATACATTATCATTTGGTGGCTGGAGTGCTTGCAGCAGAAGCTGTAGCGATTAGATACTGACCCCAAGGAAACAAAACAAAACATTCAAAGGCAACCATTTTATTTCTGGCAGTGATGTTACTGCCGCACTGGACAGATACGGAGAAAGATGGACTTGCCGAGGGATTCTTTCCTGAAGGGAAATGGAAGAGAAGCAGTAGTTTCTTTCTCTGTCTGTATCTCTCTCTCCCTTTCTGCTGTCAGTAGATAATTAGACCATTTTAGTATTCAGGGCTGTCTGTCCAGTTCCTTAATATTAATTTAAGGCAGGGGAAAAGAGAGAATAATAGAGGAGCGTGAGAATACTGAGGTGCACATGGCAAGGACTCTATTAAGCAAGTTGAAAATGAATCACATCATTCACTGCTTTTCCGCCCTGGGATAGAACTATTTTTCAAAATGTAGAATCATAGAATCATAGAGTTGGAAGAGACCACAAGGGCCATCCAGTCCAACCCCCTGCCAAGCAGGAAACACCATCAAAGCATTCCTGACAGGTGGCTGTCAAGCCTCTGCTTAAAGACATCCAAAGAAGGAGACTCCACCACACTCCTTGGCAGCAAATTCCACTGTCGAACAGCTCTTACTGTCAAGAAATTCTTCCTAATGTTTAGGTGGAATCTTCTTTCTTGTAGTTTGAATCCATTGCTCCGTGTCCGCTTCTCTGGAGCAGCAGAAAACAACCTTTCTCCCTCCTCTATATGACATCCTTTTATATATTTGAACATGGCTATCATATCACCCCTTAACCTTCTCTTCTCCAGGCTAAACATACCCAGCTCCCTAAGCCGTTCCTCATAAGGCATCGTTTCCAGGCCTTTGACCATTTTGGTTGCCCTCCTCTGGACACGTTCCAGCTTGTCAATATCCTTCTTGAACTGTGGTGCCCAGAACTGGACACAGTATTCCAGGTGAGGTCTGACCAGAGCGGAATACAGTGGTACTATTACTTCCCTTGATCTAGATGCTATACTCCTATTGATGCAGCCCAGAATTGCATTGGCTTTTTTAGCTGCTGCATCACACTGTTGACTCATGTCAAGTTTGTGGTCTACCAAGACTCCTAGATCCTTTTCACTTGTACTGCTCTCAAGCCAGGTATCACCCATCCTGTATTTGTGCCTTTCATTTTTTTTGCCCAAGTGTAGTACTTTACATTTCTCCCTGTTAAAATTCATCCTGTTTGCCTTGGCCCAGTTCTCTAATCTGTTAAGGTCATTTTGAAGTGTGATCCTGTCCTCTGGGGTATTAGCCACCCCTCCCAATTTGGTGTCATCTGCAAACTTGATCAGGATGCCCTCAAGCCCATCATCCAAGTCATTGATAAAGATGTTGAATAAGACTGGGCCCAAGACAGAACCCTGTGGCACCCCACTAGTCACTTCTCTCCAGGATGAAGAGGAGCCATTGATGAGCACCCTTTGGGTTCGGTCAGTCAGCCAGTTACAAATCCACTGAATGGTAGCATTGTCTAGCCCGCATTTTACCAGCTTCTTTACAAGAATATCATGGGGCACCTTGTCAAAGGCCTTGCTGAAATCAAGATAGGCTACATCCACAGTGTTCCCTTCGTCTACCAGGCTTGTAATTCTGTCAAAAAATGAGATCAGATTAGTCTGACATGACTTATTTTTGACATGACTTATGTAGATACTTTGTAGCATGTTGTTAAAAGTAGGAGTTACTACACACAAGATCCCCCCCCACTCCAAGGACAGAGAAAAGTAAGTTATTTATTTTGATATAGGTTCATCATGTATTGGAAAGCCACAACTGACAGTGGATTCTCAGCACATGCATACAGGCATGTGGTCCTTATAAATGGCAATGGTGTACTTGGTGGTTTTTAACCCCTATACCTTGCATACCTGGGCATGAAGCAGGCCTTAGGTTCCTGAAAAAATGGATTGGAATATCCCTCCTGTTTTAAAAAAAACCCCAAATCTGCTCTCTAGCTGTGGAATAGACTCAGCTTCTTATCTGGAGTTGTGAAAGTCCTGTGATGTCATCTGTTTCTCTGAGACAACTGAGGGACGGTGTGGAAAGAGCACTCAAGGGCTAAGATTTATGTGGGATGTACAACAATGTCAGCAGGGATTATCCCTTCCCTCTCAATGTTCTGCAACACAGACGAGGAATCTGAGGCCCTTTGTATGTTGTTGGCCATGTCGCAGCCAGCATGGCCAATGGTCAGGGATGATGGGAGTTGTAGTCCAACAACATCTGGAAAGGTATAATATCTAGCTGTTTTTAGAACCGTCTCCAGCACAGCCTGGAACAAACGAGTCTCTTGTGAGGTGGAGAGCAGAAATAAAGGGCAACATTTTTCATTAGCAAAGCTAATTTTAGAAAGTGTACAAGGTAAAAAGAGCCATTAGAGGTCAAACAAGAATATTACCTGGTACATGGAGGGCATGTTATCCCCCCTCCCAGAGACTACAGCCCTGTCACAAACCTACCTAACAAGCTAGTACTTGGGTCTTTTTTTAAATAAACCAATAAGTGGGGTTTTTTTTGTTTTTGTTTTTACATGCACACATTTGGGGGAAATAAAAGCTACAACTGTCCACACACAATTAAAAGGCTATTTGTCAGAAGTAGTGATGCTGAACTAAAATGGCTACTTGTTATGGTGAAAAGAGTCTGCTGGTTGGTGGTTCTTTCCCTCAATTGGATGTAGCCTCCCGGTTCTCCTTCCTTAAGAAGCAGATGTACAAATCCTTCACCTTCTTTATTTCCATTTTTCCATTTTATTAAGCTGAATTAATAAGGAAAAGGAACTGTATTTCAAGACAAAAGTAGTAACCTGTAACCAGCCTGGGTTCCTTCAGGAGAAAGGGCAGGAGTCAAATTTGATAAATAAATTTAAAAAAAATTACCCTACTAGCTTCACTGCCCAACCCTATGAACTTTCCCCACTTCACGAAACATGTTGATCACATCAATATTCACTGAAGCAGGGCCTCTGCAGAGAGAGAGGGAAAAAAAAACAGCTACAAGAAAGCCACATATTGCTATGTCTGTACCTCTGAATTGTATCACAGATAATGCCCTTCTCACGAATGAGTGAGTTTCTTCTTTCCCTTGCCAACACGTTTTTAATCTTGACAGATGCAGCAAGTTCCAGCTGATTCAATTTAATTGGTGATTTATATGAACACATTCCAAAACGGTCTATTTACCTTTTTGAATTTCTCAAGGTCCAGTTGATCCATTTATTTGTCTTGGAAACACTATAAAAAGTTGAAGTGACAGGCAATGAATTGAAGCTTTTGCCTCTGCTTTCTCAACGCAGCATCAACAGATTTGCTTGAGGAAAATCAAACACTTGGCCTTTTCTCCTTCAGCTTAGAAAGGCATCTAATCTTGCCACAACTTGATCTCAGTAAGGCTGCCCATTTATTCTGAATTGAAGCTGTTTTATTTTTATTGACGATTACCTGTCTTGACCCCTTTATGCACACACGCACACACACACACGTAGCATGAATGAAAAACTACACTATTTTCTGTTCGAGGAGGTGGTAAGTAGGGCAGTAACCAACAACTGGAACGCCTGTCTTAATTTGTTAGCAATATTTTGTGTAGGAGGGAAGGACCTCACGGTGGCTTTCCATGACATGGTAACTGATTCAATGAACAAGTTCAGTAAGGAAATCATCCATTCCCTTTAGTCCTGGGGAAGCCAATACGGTACCTTCCAAATGTTTTGGACTACGACTCCCATCATCCCTCACATTAGTCTGACAAATACTCTGATAAAAAACTTGCATAGATAAAACAAGTAATAGTGGAGGAAGAAGAGTAAAAAGTGACTTCCAGTTAAGATGGTGGTGAGAAAGGCTCTTCTTGGCTGAGCTCCGCAGTCTGTTTTAATGGTTTTAATTGAGGTTTGTTTGTTTTTCTTTTTTTAGTGTCTAGACCCTTGATATTTAATACTGTTGCTGGCTCAGCAGCAACTAAATTTATTGGGGGCAAGGACCATTTTAGTGTTGTTTTATTCTCCACGGAGCCAAAAATCGTTAATCAGTTTTAAAGGGAGACAGCTGCTGCTTTGCCTGGAGCCAAGCCGAAAGGAGTGTCTCACTGCCCCCCCCCAATAGCTTGAAGTTCAGCAGGAGAATTAATTTTAAGAGGCAACCCAGAGAATATGGTGAAGATGGAAGACCTGTGTTTTTCTTCCTCTCATCTTTATTTCGAGACAGCTCCCAGCCACAAGAAAATGAGTCCAGGGGTTGGGAGACTTGTTGTGAGTTACTTTCTTTTGCATCATGCACCAAGGGTTTAAGGTCTTGCAAGTCGAGGACCAAATGCTAATATATTTTGAGACTTGTAAGAGATTCCTTCAGCTCCAACATGGTCACCACAGGACCTGAGGCACAAAGAGCCTCACCCAAAGCTCTCAAAACTCCAATACTCCTTTGGAGTGATGCTAACAGATTTGCTACACATAGAGTGGCGCTTTATGGTCTGGCTGCAAGAACGATAAGAAAGAGAGAGATGGACAAAATCGCAACAAGTTGCACTGGAGATTCGGAGGAAATTAAGCTGGATATGAGTTAGCAGTGGGTACTTACGAACTCTGATGCCCTTTCTTTAAACAGTTGATGCTTTGTATTATGTAATGGTTTTATGTTATGGTTTGTATTATGTATTATGTTATGGTTTGCAGTTTGGCACATTGTAATGAAACTGTTATGGCCTTTGGTTAATACAATAAGCTCTTTGATAATGATTAAAAAGTTACCATTTGGGGTTTTTTTGGATTTAGAATACTTCCAGCAAGAGATGCTTTGTGAATATTGCATGGCTCTTTCTTTCAAAGAGCTTTCTGCAGCATGGGTTAAAGTACAGTGGTACCTCGGGTTAAGTACGCTTCAGGTTAAGAACGGACCTCCGGAACGAATTAAGTACTTAACCCAAGGTACCACTGTTCCTAATAACAAATTGTTTCTTTTTAACTTTTAAAAGATTGATTTTCTATGAAGTAGGTGTTGAAACTTTCCTGGCCATTCCCCAGTACTGGAGACAAATTGCAGTTAAAATCCCAGAGATAAAGGGCATCCTAGTATCAATGGATCTGAAATGATTGATTCTTAGATAATTCAATAACTATTGGTACCAAGCCAGAAACTGAAAATAACAGCACATTTATTAATCAGAGCAAACAGCCTTGTACTTCAGTAATGGAAAAAGAAAGGTATGTAATAAATCATATCTGAGAGAATAAATTGAAAGGAATTATAAGTCCTTTAAAACCATTATTACATGCAGAGAAGGCAGAATAAGAGGTTAGAAAATGGGAATATTTGTCCCCAACTACTAGATCACATAGAAATAACTGACAACGTAACTGGATATAAATGATGTTGTAGAAGGCATGAATGTTTAGTTATATGATTAAATGAAGTATATTGATATTCACTTGTTTTATTTTCTTCTAAACTGTACCAGTGAATTGTACTGTAGCACTTTAATGTGACCCCTGCCCCCACATTTTGTTACACATTTAGTGTGTAGCTACCAGTTAGTTCCATCCTGTGATGAAAGGGATCTGTCAGTAGAACAGGGAAACAGGCAATTTTTGACAATACCTCTTCTACAGCTGCAGTCCCCAATGCTCTCAAATCTGACGTGCTGGGTCTCCCAATCTTTTGGAGGAGATTTGGGGGGGAAGGGGAACAGCTGAAATGTGTCTCTCCATTCTGCTGATGCAGCTTGCATCTGCCAGTGAAGGGACTTCCATTGGATACCACCCCATATAAGACTTTTCAGTTAAAAGGAAAAGAGTGGGAGTGAGGCCTTATCCATGCCACACCAGTGTGAGCTGGAGGCTGTTCAAGTCAAATTTTCCAGGGAACCATCCACATGATGTGCATTAGTAGCAACCTTCCAGTAGCACCTTAGAGACCAACTAAGTTTGTTATTGGTATGAGCTTTCGTGTGCATGCACACTTCTTCAGATACATGCACACGAAAGCTCATACCAATAACAAACTTAGTTGGCCTCTAAGATGCTACTGGAAGGAATTGGAGGGGGTGGGAGGCACCAGCTGGGGATCCCCCAAGGGAACCCCTAGGGGAAGAAGGCTCAGAGCAAGGGGACTGATGGTGGGATGACAATGAATGGTCAGAGGGAGGAGAGGGATCAGATTGGGAGAAGGATGTGTCAGAAGCTGAAGAGGGAACTGGATTTAGTGAGCAGGAAGAGGCTGGGGCAGAGTCAGTCCAGGCTCAGAGGCTAAAGAGGAGACTGGAGGCCAAGAGGCAGTGATGAGGCAGGCTGCTGAAGAATCAAGGGAGTTTGCCTCTCCTGCTGCAACAAGCTGTCCTCCCCCTTGATCTCCCCAAACATGCTGAGAAATGGAGAGGGCGGAGCAACAAGAGGCAGGAGATGACAGGTTGCTGGGGAAGGAAGCAGGGGAAGAGCCTTAGAGAGCGATGGGAAGGCGGGAACTTTTAGTCCTTGCTACTGCTTCACTGGGGCAAGACCTACTGGGAAGGGTTGGTATGACCACTAGGACTAAGTTGTTTTGTTTCTTTGAATAAAAAAATTAACTTCACTGACATTGGTTTTTTTTTGTTTTATTGCTGACCTAAACCTGACTCCAGCTCCTGACACTATCTCACTTTTCCTTTTAAAGAGTGAATTCTGATATACAGGAGCCTGGAATACCAACCCTCTCTTGCTTCTCAATTGTGCTCCTTCTGGTTGCTTCTCTTACTTAATTAAAAGTTCCTTCCCATTAATGTCCCCTGCTTCTCTGGCTGTTCTGTGATGTTCTTTTCCAATGGAGGGGAGGGATGTCAGTGATGGGAAGGTGGGGCAAAGGAACAGAGGGCAAATTACATTGGACCTTTGGAATGCCCACACAAAGCAATTGTTTGGTAATTAAGAACTTCAAGGATTGATGCTGAATTCACTGAGGTATGGACCAGTCATAGCCAACTCAGTTTGTGAAACTGTGTACAGTGGTCCCTCGACTTACGAATTTAATCCGTTCCGAATGGACATTCGTAGGTCAAAAAGTTTGTAAGTCGAAAAAAGCGATTTCCCATAGGAATGCATTGGGAGAAAAAATATTCGGAAAAATTCATAAGTTGAGGAAACTGCATCTAAAACTGGCAACAATTTCTATTCGGATGTCGAAAAATTCGTAGGCGTGCGGCCACTTTTTTCATTCGTAAATCGAAAAATTCAGATGTCGAGTATTTCGTAAGTCGAGGGACCACTGTATTTAATTTGGGATTATGCCCTAATGTGAACCTGCTTGGGGAGGATATAGGGAGGAGAAGGTAGGACTGGGGGTGGGGGAAGGAAAAAGAAGGTAAAGGAAACAACATTTTCCTCCAGCATCCCCACATGGTATGAAATCCGCAATCAGCAGCAATTCAGAACAAATACATTCACTTCTTCAGGGAGTCTGGACCAATCATGATAGTTCATTTCTGGTCAGGATTAATTCAGGATGAATCTCCACAGTCATTCAATAGCAATCACCACAGTTCATCCCCAGTCAGAAGCAATTAATTACAAGTTGTCTCCAGCAGTAGTGTCAAGGTCATCAATAATCATTCTTGTAGGAAGCGGAGAAAAGTGGGGGAAGGAAGGAGAGAGGGCAAGAAGAGGAGGGATGGGGAAAAGGGTAGGATGAGAGAAAGACAGAGGAAAGGAGAAATAGAGAAATTAGGAAGGCAGGAAAGGAATACAAAAAGGCTGGAATGGAAATGAAGGGAAGGGATAGAGAAATTTAAAAAGCAGGAATGCGATGATGTAAAAAATATAGAGTGTGGTCTTCACCATGTCTACTCAGAAGAATTGCAGTTGAATTCACTGGGGTTTACTCCCAAGTAAGTGGGGTTCAGATTGTAGCATAAATTTTAAATATGAAAAGTTACACACAAGACGGATAGTTATTGTTGGACTCAGTGGGATCAGAAATGCTTGCGATGACAGAATGATTGCCATAGAACTACGCTGAATTCCTCCCAAGCTGTACCTGCAATATCTGCATGTTTGGTTAATCTAGTACACCATGAAGAACTGATGAAGCACCGAGTGCGAAACCTGTAAAAAATCCGGAAGACAGGTCTTCTTTCTTCTCAGTTGCCTCTTTTTTGAATGGACTTATGATGATTTCATCTATCAACGCAACCTACATTCGACATTCTTGGTGTTCATTTGCAGTGGTCCATCAATCACCTATTTTGTAGGAACTTGTTTTATGAACTTTGTGTTGGCACTGAGCTTGTTCATTATATCTTGTGCTGAATGGTTCTACCATGACTTTGGTTATACATGCGATATCTATATGATTGTATTTGGTTTCATTATGATATTATTTATTCTTTATTATAGTGTTTATGCTATCGTTATTTGAGCATCAGCCGGTGTGTAGTGGTTCTCGTTGTTGCTTTTGGCTTATCAGCACCACTACGATACTTTACATTGTTTGGGTATTATGGGCAGCCTGTCTCTAATATGCAGGCATTTTTGATCCAAGAAATTAGTAGATATTGGTTGTACTCGTAATTTTTGTGTGCCTCTTATGTTCCAGGGCTGCTCTCATCTGTGGCACCCCAATAAAATTATGGAATGAGGGCAATTGCTGGACTTTGAATGTCTTATCTTGATTAAAAGATTGGCCCAGTTTGGATTTCACTCCCTTCAGTTTCATCTCTTTAATATTTTCAATGTAGAGTAGTCACTGGCTTAGCTGCTTGTTTCCTGCCAAGTTCAAAAGGGAAAGTCTTTTTATGTTGGAGCTGAATTAGAGCAATATATGACCATAAAATTATACTTAGATTTAGACTTGCCCCATGGAAATCTTTGCTCTTTAATACAGATTTTATTAAGGAAATGTGACAGCAGTTATTGTGTAACAATGATGTTGAATGAAAAAGGCAAAAAGCAAAGAAAGGTAACCATGATGCCTTTCTACATGATGCTCAAATACATGAAATAAATGAGGGTGCCAAGGGGCTGATTTTGAACTGGAACCAACTGAAAATAGAGAACTTGGTGCAACAGATAAACAAAAATTCATTGATTTTAGAGCTGTCTCTAGCCATGTTGTGTCGGCTGATTAAGGAAAGGTTTTGATTTGAAATGAAATAATTGATTCTTTGGAATCAAAAGGTGCAGTCATGGAAAACCACTCTTTTAAGACCACAACATCAAGTGACAGCTTGTGTGAAATGCCGCAGTCAGAAGATCACATTGGGTTGTTGCCAACTAAGTTATACTCAGAGTAGCCCCACTGAAATTAATGGACCTATTGAGAAGGCCCCAGGACCGGATGGACTTACGACAAAATACTACAAAACTTTGAAAGACTGGTTGATTCAACCAATGATGGAAGTATGCAACAACATCTTAAGGGGAAGTAAGGCGCCTGAATCTTGGAAAGAAGCTTACATTACTCTGATACCTAAACCAGACGCAGATAGGACTCAAATGAGGAATTACAGACCAATCTCCCTCCATAATGTGGATTACAAAATATTTGCAAATATCATGGCCAACAGACTTAAGAAAGTATTGAAGGAGGTTATCCACAAGGACCAGGCCGGGTTTCTTCCGGAAAGACAATTAAATGGAAATATAAGGAATATTGTGGATATCCTGGAAAGACTGGAACAAAAGAGGAGTAACCTAAGTTACTCACGTCCATTATTTTCAATGGATCTCCTCTGAGTAGGACTAAAATTGGATGCAACCCATTGTCTTACACCAAATACTTTTTAGTGGAGATAGTTCACATGTTGATGCACAAGCCTTTGATGGAAGGCTGACATCACATTCTGCATCAACTAAACCCTAGGGAATGCCAACACTAGACAACAAGACCTACTCTTCCTTCAGTTGGTGGTACACTACCAGCACCAGGTTATGATATGAAGCAGGATGAGGTCAATATCAATGGGCATTCCTCTAGTTACTAGTAATTCCTCTTCTCTATGATCACATGCCCTTCTGAGGGGAAATTCACTATAGGACATGTATGCCAGCAATATTACAACTACTCTAAAAAAACTAGTAATTCATATATTTTGCTAGAAGGATGAAGGGATGGAGAAAGAAAGCTGAAGTTAACAGAATGAACAATTAAAACACAGCTGGACAGTTAAGTAAAATGAAACCCATAATTAATGGGTTGACATGAAACACTCCTCCCTCTCTAAAATAAAAGTAATTTAATTATTCAGTGTATTACAATTCTTAGTACCGCTAGTACTATATAATTTCTCATCAAACAGTTAAACACTTGACATTAGGCTATGCATGTTTTCAAATACGTTGTTCGCCGCCAATTTTGCAGCCTCAGGCTCTTCCCTCCAGCTCTATATTCACATCCCCTTTTGCATTCTACTTGCACCTGCAATCCTTGCTACCTCCTCTGACCCCAATTTTCTTGCTCTGTTTCCTATATCCCCATTTTAATTAAGAGCTGGAAGAAATGCATTGTTCATCCTTCCTCGACCCCCAAGTTCCCTTTGCAAATACTAGTGTGTTTTTAGCACCGTAGTGAGCGCCAGTGTTGTGGGGAAAGAGAGGTTGTAGAGGTATACAGTTCAGACCCATGTAATTTGGCGACGGAATGGAAATGATCCACCTGGGGGAAAGGAACATATTGCTTTGTATAGGATTAAATTCTTTGGCTTGTGTTTTGCAGTAGGTCAGATAATGAAATTTGTCCCTTTTGGCTTCCGAATACATGACTCAATTAATCTTGTTACAATATGTTTGCTTCTCAAAAGCGGCAGCAACCGCTGCCTTCCATATGTTTTGATGTTGTCCCGTTGCCCTTCCTTTCTGGTTGCAGGTTGCCTGCTCAAACACTATAGTTCTGGTAAAATCACTCCTCCTGGTACATTTCAGACCAGCATTCAATTTAAGTTTTTGTACCTCAGCTGCCCAACAAAATGCTGCCGGAAAGAAGCATCCACTGAGTTGCAGAGCAGTTTTTCCAGAAAATGTAAAAAGTTTATACACCCTTCAAAGGCCCCCAAAGCCTTCTTGTTGGCATCCATCTGTCTTGAGAGATAATGGAGTGCGTCTCTGGGGGAGAAGTCAAACTGCTGTGTTAGCAGCATCGATGTGACCTCCCCAGGGTGTAAGCCTGGCCAGTGTGTACGGAGGTCCTAGGCTGCCCTGATGACAAGACCCCCCTCTTGGCCTCACTGATATGGTCCAAAGGAAACCAGAGCAATATGTTTAGCACCAACTTGGCTGCAGGAGTTGCTGGAAGGAGCTGCACAAGGTGCCATCCAGACGTCTTAGGATTTGTGGATCCACTCTGGATTTGTGAAGCGTTTACTCCTTAACCTTTTATTCTCCTGAAGAGATCCTGCAAGGTAATAGAGGTTTAAGATCAGAGTTTTCCTTCTCCTAGATGGGCTACCTTCACGGTTGGCAAGCCTCATCTGCCCCTCGCTTCCCTCTTCAGCATGTGCAGAAACCGCCTTATTGACCGTTGGATCCACTATTGGTCTCGTCTGCACAATCCACTGGAGCTTGCCTTCACACGCTGGACAAGTTCTTACTGAGGGTTTGAGACCCATTGGCTACCTTCACCTGGTTTAGCTGGCCAATGAAGTTGTTCTCAGGGTGTGGCCGCTGTTGCATGCTGACAGCTTATAGGAGCCACATGTGAGAGCTGAGTGCAGGGTGGGGACCAAAGGTCGACAAACAACCTCAGAAGGAGGATGACGTATCCTTATATTTTAATGTATTTTTATATTTGTTGGAAGCCGCCCAGAGTGGCTGGGGAGACCCAGCCAGATGGGCGGGGTACAAATAATAAATTATTATTATTATTATTATTATTATTATTATTATTATTATTATTATCCTTTATTGGCAGGGAGTTTTCAGTGTAGGGAAGGAATAAAAAATATGTAGGCCCCTTCAACAATTTGAAGTGGTCCAGTCCACTTCAGCATTCCTTCAGCTTGCCCAGAGGGCAAATGATTTCTCCTCCTTCCTGCTAGGCTTCCTGTTATTCTGTGATACTGCAGTGACTTCAAAAGCATATTGGCAATGCTCTGAGGATGCTTGTGTAAGAAATGTTTTGCAAAATTAAATACCGGTAACAAAGTGATGTACTTTTACGGCAACTGTGGTGAATAATTGTGGCTTAATATTTTATTCACTCTACCCTCACCACAAATTGATTTCTGTCATAATTATTTAGTTTTAGCAGCAGATGTTTTCTGGTAGCATAGCACAGTAGGAAAGGCCTTTTGCTCAAATCCTTAAAAAAAGACGGCAATTTCTTTAATTTTTGCTGGAGCTTTCCCTCTCACAGCGCAAGCCCAAAGGCGATATTGATACCTATTATAAAATGCAGGTCTTGTTCCAATGCAAAATGATGTGCCAATGCATAATAGGATGCTACTTTGAGGCACCAATTTGTTTACTTCTGAGTTCATTGACATGCACAGCACCAAGGCAAGCCAAGCGCTTTCCTGGATGAGTATTGTCAGATACGTGGGCAGGTGGTCCCTAAAGAGACTGATCAGTCATGCAGAGCCAGACTTTCTCAAGGCCCTTTACTTTACCTCTGCAGAGTAATCCATGCCTGCGTCAGCACTTCCACTAGAAACCATTACTTGAGGAATTTCTAACTCATCTGTGAGAAGTTTAGGGGCTATAAGTGTCCGTACAAGTTCTTTGCCCTGGAGATGAAAGTGGAATTCATGTAACTAAGGAGTAAGGATAAGGAAGGGAGGAGTGGAGGAACCCTGTTTCAGGAATGCGGTAAGGAGCATCAGTTTGGTTTCAGAGACTTATTCAACACAGAGTATTTAATTTCCACAGTGCAGGCTGCGAACTACTATTTGATAGGAATTTAAGCAAATCAAAATAATCCTAGGATGACTGCTTCATATTTTCTCCTTAAATATATCTTCTCCTGAATTAGTGTAATATTAGCTGAGGTAAACTCACCAGAGGCAATCTAATTTAATTAATTTTCAACCAAGCTGGATAAGTTTTATGAAGGATAAAATATAATGAGTTTTACTCTTAGTCCTCAGTAATGATCCATCAGGGTCAGGAAGCTTTTCCTGCCCCTCCCTTCTTTGCTAAAGATTTTTGTTTTGTTTTTCTTCTAAAGCCTCTTCGGTGTCAACAACTGGAGGAGGGGCTACTGGATTGTGTGAATATGTGTTGCGTGTCGAGGTCCCAAACCACCGCTCAAATGAAACACACTTCAGACAGAAATTTAAGTTTAAGGTTTTGGGCATGATTTTGGCCACAGCTTTATTAAAATACAAAATATGTGAGTGGTTGCTTAGGCATTGGTTCAGACTATCTGTCCCGCTGGGGACAGAACTGACATTTGTCAGTAAAGGGAAAACACTTTGGGGAGAGAATGGGAGCCGGGGGTCTGACCCTCGCCTCTCCCCAAATGCTCCCAGGGGCTCTTGCGTGGCCCTGGCCCCCGACCGGGGGATACGGACAAAAGCATGGCAAGCCCCTGGATTCCTTTAATGGAATTCCCTGTGCAGCAGCAGCATTGGAGGGGCAGCCACAGTCAATCCTGACCCCCTCCACCAACCAAATTAATAACCAATGCCTAACCGCCAACCTTACAAGTTGTGACTAATTGCTACGCAGTAGGCGAAAACCAAATGGCACCAGCCAATCAGCCAAATGGAAAACATTCCTACCAGGCCTCTGCCCCCAAAGCAGACGACCCCATGACAGGCATAGCAAGGTCAAACACAGAGGCCTAATAAAGGGAAGGGCGGGGCGGGAGATCCGATGCACGCAGCAAAGAGGAATAGCACACTGCGAGCCAAGCAGTATATAGTCACTGGGCTGTCCATCAACAAATTGCAACATAGAAATCTCCCCAACAACACCCAGGACCCAATCGCAGCAGTGACCATCTATACGATCCCGCCCAGCAACAGAGGGATGACTTGCTGGCCCCCACCGCAACACGTGCTCTCCATGAAGGAGAACCCGCTCTACCCTAGAGGGCTAAAATGTTTTCCTTTGAGGAAATGGTGGATGGATTTTGCTTATACAGTAATGGCTTTATCCAGATGTAGTTGCATACTTCCGTTGTCGGAGAATGCTGGACTAGATAGGCCTTTGGTCTAATGCAGTTAGGCTCTTCCTATGTTTCTATGACAGGTACCTCTATCTGTGTTTGCAATGGTTAACATCCAAAACAGCAGCTTATGGATCTCCACTGTAGGGGACTTGCACAAATTAAGTGTGCGCATCTAGTTCACATATCCGGTATGGCAGCTAGATACAAGCTAGCCGATCCTAGAATGTTGACATCTCCCCATGGCATAGTTGTGCGATTCTCTTATGGGATGTTGCATAAGTCACTTGTGCCCCCATTTTCAACACTTCCTGTAAAGTACAAAGCTACACCTTGTTAAACAAAGGAATACTTCTGGTTTCAGTGAAACTTTAGCATGCTTGGCGAGACATCCTATGTTCTTCATTTGTCATTTTGAATGGCAAAAATTGTGATCCTGTGTGCATGAACTCAGGAGCAAGTCTCACTGAAATCAATGAAACATTTCTAAGAAAAAAAATGCTCAGAACCACAAATCATGTCTAATGAGTTACCCTTTTGTTTTCCTCAACTTCCTAAGCACATATTGAAAGAAAAAAAGAGTGTTTTGGTAGACATTTTGTTCCATGCTCAGATAATTGAACGAATGCAAAAGCTGAAGCGCATGTCATTGCCAGTATTTGAACATTATTTTTCTTCTGCTGAACCCAGTTAACTAATTTGTGGCACAAAAGAAATATCACTGGACTATTAATCCTTATAATATATGGCAGTAAGCAAAAGGAAGAGAAATAAGCATGTATTTCACTTAATGAAGAATAACGAGAATAGATTCTTATCTGACATTTATACTTTCAACAAGTATTTTGTAACAAAAATATTTCCCATTTGAAATTAAAGCCTCAAATAAATTTTATGAAGTAGGAATCTGAGAAAGATGCTGTCCTAAGGATGCCATTCTTCCCAAGGAGACAAAAAGATTGCTATTTTAAATTTGTAAAGGGGAATTAATTGAAATGTCTTCATTTAAATACATGCAAATTTAAAATTTCTCCTCAGTTAGTTGAACTTAAAGGGAAAAAATAACCCCACAAGCGGACAAGGATTAAAAACCCAAAGAAAATGATCTGAAAGACAGGGCCTCCCTCCAGACAAATATGTTTACTATGGGAGTATCTATTGCATTAGTAGAACAGGCTTAGCACCTGAAAGAGGCGTGAAGCTCCACTGAGTAGGGGACATAATGAATGCAGAAGTGTATCCTGTTCTGCAATTAAAACTTTCTCCCTCATTCGTGGGAAGGCAGAGCTGAAAGTGGATCACATTGTTTTTTCTGAAATGACCATTAATATTTTTGTGGTATTGTAAGTCTGCAACTTACACACATTTAATTTGTGTGAATTTTAGGCAAGTGGCATTTTTAATTTTTTAAAAAATGAATAAAAAGGGGACAGAAAAGGGATGAGGTTCTGGGAAAAATGGCTTTGGCAATCCCACCTGCCATTGAACCCAATATGTTGGGTTGACTATACACGATTTTGGCTTTAGGTTCAATCCCCGGCACATAATGCCTGCATAAGTTGCTAGCTTACTGTACTTCAGATTCTGATCTTATTAAGAACTCTGGGTCGTTAGCTGAAACTGGGCAGCCATAGATTCTGGGGAGAAAAAAAGAAGGAAGGAGCTTCACAGAATTCACTAAAGGAGCTCACTGCATTAAGTTGGAGTGAGTCCGCTGGCATAGATCGCTTTAGAAGGGGATGGCTAGACACAAGGAAAGGAAGGCAGCTTCTGAGGAGAGCACAAATCCACCCAAATGTAGAGAGATGCTGAAGGCGCAGCAGGCAGAGAGCATTACATTGAAACCCTACAAAAATGGTGAATTCTTCATAGGGCCGGTCCTACCGTTAGGCAGAGTGAGGTGGCTACTGGGAGGTGGGGTGGCAGAGAACAGTGGCAAGGCATTGTGTGTGTCATCAGGACCCCCCCAAAGCTGGGTGGGTTGGAGGTTACTGCCTCACCACAGTCATTACAGTGAGATTCAACGGCTGATCTGGTTCGCTTCTGTCGGTGGAATGCATCTTTGGCAGTAAATTGCCCTAGGTTGGTCCTGAATTTCCCCTCTTATTATAGGCAACTTCAGTGCAGTTAGGGATGAAATTACTTCAGGTTACAGTAAAAAGCCAATATACAAGCAGTGACACAAGGGTAGAGAGTGTGTGTTTATGTGTGTGTTGCAGAGCTTGAACAAATGATAAAGAAATGCATTATGAGATGTTAAAAAAGGAGCCATGGTTCATGTGTGAGAGAAACACATCACTGGAGGCAAAGGGCTCGTACATCTCAAACTCACAAGGGGATACATGGAGGTGAGCCAGCATTTTACAAGGCAACTAACCACACTTCCCTCTGGCTTACAGCCCGAATTGAATAAGTCCATGAGAAATCAACTGAACATCTCAGGTCTATATGTTTCTTTAGCCAATCACTACATAACTTTGTGTTAAACTGTTAATTGCAAATACAATGGGACTGTCTTCAGAGCCAGGAATCTAATGTCCCTCTTGGGGGAGGAAAAAGGCTATTTGAAATAGCAATTTCCCATATTGCTTTTACATCAGCATTGTCTTAATGCTCCATTTGTCTTACTCTTGGACCTTAACACACGCAGAACAAACATTGGCACACTTTTAAATTTTTTATTAGGCAATTAATGTGTAGCGAATGGGAAATTTATAATAATAAACATTAAATGTTAAGGCAGCCTTTGTGCCTTTTAGCTGCCATGAGAATTAACTCTGCAGCTTTCAATGTCCTTGATTCCAGACTTAAGCACATTTACTTGCAAGTAAGGACTGCTGATATTGCTGCGGATTTCTTCCACATCAAGGCTATGTGCATACAATGGGTGTGGGGACTGGAAGTAGTTACAAGCACAACCAGAAAAGGAAGTAGTGGGCCTGGGAACAAAGACTAAAGGCAACTCCCTATCAAAATCGAGTTTTGCAACCAAATACATTTGTTACCTGATATTACGTTAAACACTCATGTGTTAGCTAGCAGAACAACAATAGTTAATTACCAACCCATCAAGGAGTTCAGAGACCACTTAGTATACTTCAGTGGAATTTCCTCACGTTAAAGCCTTCAGTACTTACACATTTAGGCATTCCCCATTTCAGTGTCAATTAAACAATTATACTTAACAGGATCTAAGTGGTTCCCCATGTCAAATACAGATCTCATTGACATACCCTGTTTCTCCTAAAATAAGACGTAGCCATAAAATAAGCCGTAGCAGGATATAAGCCATACCCTGAAAATAAGCCATACCCCGAAAATAAGACATAGTGATGCGGCGCCTCTCCCTTAAGACGGCCTGGATAGGCGTGGCTATGCAGCATACCGACGCGGAGCGGTTAAAATAAGACATCCCCCGAAAATAAGCCATACTGTGTTTCTTTGAGGAAAAAAAATATAAGACAGTGTCTTATTTTAGGAGAAACAGTAGTTTGCTGTGTGAACTGCGTGAAACACCTTGCATCGGCCTTACTGATATTTGTTTGACATGCACTTGATTGAAGAGGAGCAAAACGGTGGCATGCCACAATTCACAATTTGCATGCTTGAGAATCTGCAGAGAGCGGGCAGTGATAGAAATGTTGGCAGATTTGCTGGCCCATGCATCAGCTACAGCAGGGCCATCTGCAGCTGTAATCTCAAGAGCTGCTTACCAGTCAGTCTCAGAACATACTAATTGCCCAGGCCTAGGGCTGCCGTCTTCTCATCAGTGCTTCATGCCTAGTAATGTAACAGCAGAGAAACAGAAGCGGGGAAATTCATTTACATGATTTTGATTTCTGCACAAATCTTACCCTAAAAGGGCACAGCTGTCACTATATTTGTCAACATCAGCAAGTGATTATGTAAAGAAGGCCTAATTGTACTTTTGACTTTGTCTTGTCATAGCCTTGAGAGACCGATAGATGGACCACTTGGACTGTGCTTCCTAGCAACAGCGGCTGTGGAATGGAGAATAATCCTGACTTTCCCAAGCTTGTTATTTTCCCTAATAATAGAGTGAGAATATATAGGGAGAAAATTAGCCAAGGGAGGGAACCCCCCCCCCCCGATTCCTCTTTGTTGAATTGTCAGTTTAATTTATTCCTGAGCACAATGTACCTGAGGAATGATAAGAAACAACTTTGATATCATTCTAAATAAATAAAAAGGTTATGTAACCCAATCTCTCTGGTTCCCGGAGATGGTTTCTGTTTATCCAGTTGTCGCTTAACCACTGCAGCAGTCATATAATGGGAGAAAATAGGAGCTATCTTGACTGACATATATTCGTCTACCAGGGAAGGCAAGATGTAATATAAAAAGGAGGCTTGCTGCAGTCCCTCCATTGTGGTTTGAGCTTGGCTTAATCCCAATTTTGCAGTTGAGATGGCAAACGTGTACTAGCAAAGAGAATATAGTTTCAGCCTGTCCCTCCCCCTCATGCTTCAGATAGGCCCTCACAAACACACAGCTGGAGCGCTGAGCAACTTGGAGTGGCGTGGGGGCTTTAAGAGGAAAAAAAACAGTTTTTGAGGGGTAGGACTTCAGTAAGCAGCAACCACCCTTCTCCAAATCACCTGTTGCTGAAGCAGTCAATTAAAGTGACTGTTGGGATTTTGTTACCTGCATTTATGGGTTTATTAATTTTTTTACATGCCACACTTTCTGCCTCTAAAGACGTGCTCAATGCAGCTTACAGCCTTCGATAAATACAGCACAATTCCCTTGACACAAACCTGTTCTTTGGCCCTGAATAATCGGTGGTAATGCCATCTGGTTCAGCATCCTGTTCTCACAGTGGCCAACCTGTGGGACACTGGCAAGCAAGACATGAGGACAGGAGCCCTGTCCCCTCTTGTGGCTTCCAGCAGCTGGCATTCATAAGCATTCATAAGCACCATCCTGGAGGCACCCTTAGTGATTTTCCAGAGATTATTGGTTCTTTCTAGCCTTTAGCTCATTGATAGTTCTGAATGACTCATTCGTTACTGAAACAGGTACGGCCCTCTCCCCCCCGGCCTGGCCCAGTTGACTGAAGAACCTCAAAAATAGACAATACATGCATGGTTATTGCTGATCTGATAACCACAAGATTTGTACTGCACTGACTGGATAGCAAAGTCCACCAGCTTTCAGCCACCTAGAATCAGAAATGCAGTTTAAAAATTCATACATAGTGCAGCAACACTGCATAATGATTTAATATAACTTCAGACTTAGAGAGTGTCCCTTTAGAGCCCAGTATTTCAGAGTAATAAGGTGGATAAAAATGAGATTATGCTCTAACTCTGGGGGGAAATCTTCATGTACCCTTTTTGTTCCCCTGATTTTAGCAATTAGTTAAATGTATTCATGCAAATTTCATCCACCTTTCATTCTCTTTTCTTACATTTGATTTCCCAAACACATGGAATACAAAAATCAAATCATATTGCTGCATGAGGAAAAACAAAAGGCTGAAATACAAACCCCTCCCCAGCCAGCTTTCACAACCTCTTAAAACATATTTACAGAGTAAATCGAATTCCTTTCCTATCAAAAATTATTGTCCACCCAAATCTGCAATCTGAACAGAGGCATATCCTTCTGGGTGTGCAAATAAAAAACTGTGAGGTAAACTGTGGTTTATTGTGGAAGAAAAGAGGGGAGGAAAATGAAGTCACTCAATAATGACAAGATACTTTGTTTTACAGTTTGAAGGGAGAAGCTATATTTCCTGGATTGCTAGACTAAATAGGAAGAGATCCAAAATGTGCAAAGTGATGCTTTTTAGGGGACCAATTTTGCAGATGACACTGACTGCAAGCTTTTTGAATGACAGCAAATTATGTAACAGAAAGACAGCTCCTTCTACCGCAGTACGCAGAGCAAGGTTATTTACCAATGCAAACATTTTATCCATCTTAAGGAGGTGGGCGGCTTAATAGCAAAACCCTTTAGCACCTTAAGTACCCATAAACCAATATATTATGAGCACACAGTGAGAGGCCATTGTAATGTGAGATGTGGGACAACTCTAATGGGATGTGTTGGTGGAGGGCGGGAAGAGTGGGAGTTTCAAAAGTATACATTTCAAGCTTGCCAGAAACACACAGTTTGTAACCCTTAGAGCAGGTGCAATAGAGCACTTCCAAAGGGCTGAGGGCTTATGATAGTTGTTTTAATAAATGGTCTGTATCTTCTAGACACTCCCAGAGGGAATACTGCTCCATGCGAGAAGTTACACTGTGACCTGTGGTCTATTCTTAACAGAGCTTTCTCTAACACATTGCACCTGTGTGTTTGGCTAAAATCCTTACCCAAATTATTAATTATGAAGCAGTGCTAATTTTAAAAAAGTCAAGTTAAGACATTTGCTTTAATGAAAGCTAAAGCGGGTGATTTCTACGAGGTCTGTTTGTAGGAGAAAGTATTTTACTTGGTTCCTACACTTATAGCATGTCCTTCTAATGTCTATATATTACTCAGGGAAGTTTACAATAGTTGAAATTTACAATCTTGCAATAAAAACAACCATCTGTGAACGGCCCTGAGACCTCTGGGTATAGGGTGGTATATAAATTCAATAAAACAAACAAATAAATATAACAGAGAGACAGACTCAGCAGGTTGAAGTTCACCACTCAAAAATATTATCTGCCTGGCAGGTGTGCAGCTGTTGTAGCACATGAGTTGCACAAGATCCAGCACCTTTACCTTTGAGAAGCCTTTCTGGTTTAGGATGTAGTCTCTTCTCAGCAATTTGAACATCAAGACATAATTGTTATTCCTATTATTTATCCACATATCTAGGCCTGGCACAAGTGTGGATGAGCCATGGTGACGTGGGCTGCTGTCTGGAATAGGGTTGTTTAAGTGCCAGAGACATTTACTGAGCACTGCTCACAACATCACTGACGAATATAAACACAAGACATACATATGCACGAACCTAGAAAGAGTCCAACTGAATCAGTCCAAAGGCCCATCTGCTTCAGCCTCCTGCATCCACAGTGGCCAACCAGGTGCCTTGGGGAAGTTTGCAACGAGAACCTGAGCCAACAGCACTCTTGCCACTGGTGATTCCCAGCATATGGCCTCCAACCACAGTGCAGGCAAACCAACATGGAGAATAGCCACTGATAGCCTTATCCTTCACATACTTATAAACCTGATCATTACTATGTCTTGTTTTAGCAAATCCCATAGTTTAACAATGTGCTGTGTGAAGTAGTTCTGTCTTGACTTTCCCAACCTTTGGCTTCATTGGATGACTCTGGGTTTTGGAATTTTGAGAAGAGAAGAAAAGGTCTCTCTATCCCAGGGGTCAGCAACCTTTTTCAGCCGTGGGCAGGTCCACCGTCCCTCAGACCATGTGGTGGGCCGGACTATATTTTTTTGGGGGGGGAAATGAACGAATTCCTATGCCTCACAAATAGCCCAGAGATGCATTTTAAATAAAAGCACACATTCTACTAATGTAAAAACACCAGGCAGGTCCCACAAATAACCCAGAGATGCATTTTAAATAAAAGGACGTATTCTACTCATGTAAAAACACTCTGAGTCCCGGACTGTCTGTGGGCCGGATTGAGAAGGCGACTGGGCCGCATCTGGCCCACGGGCCTTAAGTTGCCTACCCCTGCTCTATCCATTTCTGTCCTTTCTCCCTTTACTCACCATTTTTTAGCCTTCCAAATGAATTTCTCCTCTTCTATGCACACACTATGACCCTAGAACTCATATGCAGCATCAGATTTCACACAGGCATCATAGAAATGGAAGTGACCTTCCCATTCACTCATATTATTAATTCCCCGCCCTTAGGGCAAGGCATCCTATGGTATGAAGCAAGTGACATAGGTGCTTCAAAGAAGGTGCTAGACAACCTGCTTCTGAAAACTTTCAAGGAAGAAGCTTTCATCTACTGAATGTTTTAACGCTTAGCAAAGTTCTCTCTCGTGTTTAACTTGTGGGAGACAAATGCTGCTCTCTAGCCCTGCTTTTGAATTTCCCTTAGGCACTTACTTGGCTAGGTCTACACAGGATGCTGGTCTACATGGACCTTGGGCCTGATCCAGTAGGGCTCTTCTAATGCTGATGACTTGCATCTGATGAAGTAGGTTATTACCTCCAAAAGGTAACATTGATAGTGTTTCAATTGCCCCAGAGATTTGTTAAAATCTGTCGTTTCAAAAAAGTCACATCTTATGTTCAATAAGAAATGAACTGAGTTGCACTTCTAATGTTAAAGTGCAAATTACAACTTGGCTGTCCGCTGGATTTTTGCACTTCTTCTAATGCTGCAATGCAATTTCCAGCAGTTTATATGTATCAAAATACACGTTTTAAAATATGTTGTTTCAGGAGGATTAAAATTATTTCACAAATGAATGTTGAAATGGGAGAGAATTAAATTATAGGAGTAAAAATGTGCAAAAGGGACATGGGCAAGAAATGGATGAATTTGTCTGTCCCTGCTGAGAACTCCCAATTTGTGCCTGGAGCACAGATCATGCAGGCCAGACTATCCCGTTTACACCAAAGCTATCCCCACCTCCATTGTGTGTGGACTGAACAGCATGCCTTTGCATTGGAACTTGCAGGACAATCCTGCAAAGACTACAGCGCCTAGAGGCACCCTTTGAACTAGACACCTGGCTAAGCCATGTTCAGTGACAACTCTCCCTTTACAGTTTCATGACATTTTGTAGTGGAAATGTTTATGTGAAATTGGACACTGACAATTTCACAGTAAATTTTGCACAGAGAATCTAATAGCAAATAAGTTCTTTCTTACCATGGGGATATTTAAGGGGGAAGAAAACGAAGAAGGGATAAGCAGATTTGAGGTATGAAGAAAACAAACTCTCTCTGCTTTGAATACTAAATGGCAAATAACCAGTACATTTTCCTGGTCTTGGATCGTGCCTTTGTGTAGCTGGGGTGCTCAACATCTGACCCATGGCTTGGGTCAGGCTCACAGAACTTGATATTGGTAACTGATGTATTAGGGTGCATCCAGCTGTGTAATTTTGTGCACAAGCATTTACTAATTGTCATAAGGGTTGCTGCCTGATTCTGTGCAAAACAGAATATGGTAGCAGATGTAGTGGGATTTAAGGGGGATTTGTCAGACTTTGTGGTGGGTTCTTGCAGTGGCACTAGCAAAAGCTGTAAAAACCATACATGGCTTGCTTGAACTGGCTCTCTACATTTCCCTGTCTATCACCAGATTGCCAAATCAATAGGTTAGGAAGCATTTACAGTGGAATACAGAATTATTCATGTTACTATTTATCCAATATCTCAAAAAGGAAAAAGTCTGAGCATAAATATTTACAATGTTTCAATTACTGTCGGCATAGCAGCTGGCAGCCATGACACTTGGATCTACAAATCAATATTTATGAGCCTTTGAATGCTTAGAGTACACCTGGCCATTAGTCTGAATTGACTGGTTTATTGTCTTAACACTCTTTAGAACAATGATAAACATCTTTAAACAACTCTTTGCTGAAGATATCTTGATTATAGCCTTGCACTGAGCACTTGCAAAGAGGGCCGGCAGCTGTCGGTTCTGGTTTAGAAACAACCCCCTTAGTAGGATGCTCAGAAGGAAAACCTATGAGATGGTAAATGATGGCTGTGCAAAATGTGAGCAGAAGGGGGAAACCACGGTGGGGATACAGCGGCAGAGGTCAACAACCATGTCATTACTCGAAGAGCAACACATTTGTATTAATTGGGTTGAAAGTGGCAACACCTTAGATTCAAATTGTTTTCTTGAAGGAGACTGCACAAGCAGAATGCAAACATTGACAAAAGGCAAATTGGGTATTCTAGACATGCCTTGCTGCTGTTGTTTGTGTTTTCACAGGGAAGAGATTCTCCGCAATGGCTTTGTGTCGGGGTTTTGTTTTGTTCAACTGCTTGAAATCTGAGCACACGGCTTTGCACTGACCTAATTGCCACCAGCTTATTCTTAAAGATGTTTACTCGGGAGTATGTCCTACAGAATTATTGCATCCTGTTAAGCCTTTACCTTTAAGCCTGCTTAGCAATGCGGTCTTAGTCCTCCTCTCTGCATGCCTCACTTCTGGCTTTCTCCATGGCAACTTGCATGCGGCTGCGGGTGCATGTAGAAGTCTTCCACCCTATTGCTATGCCAAAGACACTTACTAGCTGTATAACCAATGAAGTTGTAGCTTGATTTCACTCAACACTATTATCCAGTGTGCATCATTCCTACTGCTCCCAGGAGCTGCATATCTACAACTGCCTGGTCCATCACAATGCTACAGTAAGCATAAAAAGGTAAAGGGACCCCTGACTGTTAGGTCCAGTCGCGGACAACTCTGGAGTTGCGGTGCTCTTCTCGCTTTACTGGCCGAGGGAGCCAGTGTACAGCTTCCGGGTCATGTGGCCAGCATGACTAAGCCACTTCTGGTGAACCAGAGCAGCGCACGGAAACACCGTTTACCTTTCCGTTGGAGCGGTACCTATTTATCTACTTGCACTGTGTGCTTTCGAACTGCTAGGTGGGCAGGAGCTGGGACCAAACAACGGGAGCTCACCCTGTCTCGGGGATTTGAACCGCCGACCTTCTGGTCTGCAAGCCCTAGGCTCTGTGGTTTAATGGCTTTGTGTGCACACCATTGGCTAGGAGCAGCCATAGAGGTGGCAACAGCCATATTATTAGGGCAGTAGTGGCTTTCCCATGGTCCTCTAAATGTTGCTGGACCATAGTTCTCATCAACCTAGCCAGCAGGGCCAGTGGACAGGGAAGATGTGAGTTTTAAGTCCAGCAGTGTCTAGAACAGGCTTCCTCAACCTCGGCCCTCCAGATGTTTTGAGACTACAATTCCCGTCATCCCTGACCACTGGCCTAGGGATGGAACATGGCTGAAAGGAGTATTTCAGTATTGTCTGCTGTTATACACTTCTTCCCCTTGCTTTAAAAGGGAACTTCAAAAGAACTGGTGGCAAATGTTTAAACAAAGATTACTTGCTAGCCTTTACAACCACAGACCTGAGTGCTCTATTTTAAATAAACAGGGTCCTTTAGAAGCACAAAAGTGCTACTTGGATCCTTTCCTGTTGTCATTAGGTTGATTCATTAATTAGCATGACTGCTAACAGAATTACCAGGGCTTTTTGCCTTTGTTAGATACATGGAAGAACGGATGTGATGGAGACATGAACTGGAAACAGGTGGATAGTTGCTCGATGTCCCAAAACACCAGCTCCATATCCCATACTGGCAGCACAGAACATTTTTCTTTGAGCTCATTCAGCACAGCAGGGAATGATCCTACAAAAGCAAGCACCCCCCACTCCCGTTTCATTGTGGAAAATGCTGCACCCCATCATTCTGGAGTCTTTTAAGTTTTAACAAAAGAAGAGGGAAAGCTGCATACTTGAAAGTGAAAAGATGGAGCATACTGTAAACTAGGCAAAGCCCAAACTGCTCATAACAGCACATTTTAACCCTCCAACATCTGAGCTTCGTTTTCATGTTGGATGCTTGTTTTCTGCTTAACTTCTACAAAAGGTAGCTAGACATGGAAAACTGACAATGACATTGGAGTCTTAGATATGTCTACTCAAAAGTTAGTCCAACTGAATCCAATGTGACTTATTCTCAGGTAAGCCTGTCTAGGATCGAAGCCTCAATGTGTGCTACTGTTGAAGGCATTATTTCACATTTCTGCTTTTGAGCTTGTTAACAAAAGTGAAAAAATTTGTCGCCAAAAATTTCATGCCCGTATTCATGTTATCACAGCTTGAAAAAGATGTTTTAACTGATAAGAAACCACCATCTTTTTCTCTCGCTTTGAGGACCATACAGGACAGAAAATAGCTAAATTGCTCAGTGCTAGCATTAAATATGTATTGCATTGCTCAGTGCCAGCATTACATATTTATGCTTGATAGCCAAGTTTCTGGGTATTTTCATGGCTGTATTGTACATGCTTAGTGGGTTTCTTTTTTTTTAGACTCCCTAAAGCTGCAGATTCAAAGCAAATGCTGTAATTTATGCATAAGCCAGTGTGGTGTCCAGGCTATAGGGCAGACACAAAGAGAAACATGGAGGGTCATATTTGACCACCTCTGACCCAAGGTTCCTGACCCCTGGACTAGAGTGTCAGATTAGGGCACACCAGCCCCCTCTGCACCCTCAAAATCTGCTCCAGGGGAAGAAGATACAATTTTTAAATTAAAAAATCATGAAAAATTTGCATTTTGTGTCATTTTCTCCTAATATGCATATATGAATTGGATTTTAACATATATGCATATCTATGTAAGCAGTTTTCCTCATTATAATGCATTTTTGTTTACTATTTTCACAAATTATGCATTGTTAAAATATATGCATTTCTGTACACTTCCCCTAATATGCACATTTGTGCACATTTAGGTTTTTTGTATTTTTTGCAGAAGTCCAGCACAAAATTTGGAGAAGCATGAATCGCAAAGCATACCTATATTTCTGATCATCTGCAGTTTTGGGACCTGCCAATTAGCTGGTTTGCATCAACACAGGAACCAAACTGAATTTTCCTGTATCCCTCCCTCCTCAAGTAAAAGCAAGCATTACTTGAGGAACTCTAAGGTAACACTTGAGATGCTGAGAAGCTGACAAAGGCAGTGAGTTCCATTCCTAAGCAGTACGAAAGTAACTTCAAATGGTCAGCATTTTTGTGGTTGTTGCTTGCCACACTGTCTCAAGCAAGCTGTTGCTGTTCCATTTAAACCTGTTACCATTATCATGCTTGCAAGCATCTAGTCACATTGTGTCTTACATGCTATCCTCGTAGTCTAAACCTGGGGTCATCAAACTTTTTCAGCAGGGGGCCGGTCCACTGTCCCTCAGACCTTGTGGGGGGCCAGACTATATTTTGGAACGAATTCCTATGCCCCACAAATAACCCAGAGATGCATTTTAAATAAAAGCACACATTCTACTCATGTAAAAACACGCTGATTCCTTGATCGTCCGCGGGCCGGATTTAGAAGGCGATTGGGCCACATCCGGCCCCCGGGCCTTAGTTTGGGGACCCCTGGTCTAAACAGTGTGGAGTGAGCTGGTGGTATAACCCAATAAATACAAACTATGCAGGAGATCAGGTAGCACAACTGTCCAGCATTACAATAGGTGACACATGCATTCATTTCTGTAATATGCTCCCGTGTTCATATTTGGCCAACTTTATCTCGAATACCCCTCCAAAGATGCTGGGTGGTTCTTGTTTTCTTATTTAACTTAGAACAGCTACTGCTTCTGGTCCTGAGAGTTAATGAACTGTTGAGCTCATCTCTTCTTTCAGGAGATGTTGCCTTCATGTTTTCTGGCTTTGCAAACCTGCAGGTTTTCAACTCTCTGTGGTGTGATGCACTGTTAATCTTAAAGACATTATGCTTTGAGAAGATCTAGGCAAAAGGTGAGCAGCAATTTCATTGGGTGGCCCAGCTGCAGCTCCATTTTACTTTTGCATCTTTTCTTTATAAATAAATAAATAAATAAAGCAACAGCTTTTTTGTGCCTCTTAATTGAATGAATTGGGTTTCTGAATTAGGGAGATACTAAAGGAATGCAGGCAAGTTGGACACTGATGATGACTCTGTTGAAAACAATACATTTCCACAGCATTTTAAGTGCAAGCAGTACTTTAGAAATCATCATCCCAATAATGTCAGTCAGTTTCTGGGGAGGTTGCAGCCTTTTGTTGGCACTCTTTAGAATGCCTTAGCTCTCCTTCAGGCATTCCAAAGTGGTGGCAATCAATATGGGAGGATAAGAATGCTAACTCCAATCCTTCTTTTGCCATTTTGGTCACCTTCCAATGCGCGGCAAACACGCATGCGCAGAGGTGCTCTATCGCGCCGCGTGTGTGCACAGAAGAGGTGCTCTCGTTGTGGACTTTTTGGGGTGTGAACGGCACCCCAGAACGGATCGAGTCCATAACTAGAGGTACCACTGTATAAGACTATGTTTTTTTCTTTAAAAAATCATGCCAAAAAGTGGGGGTCATCTTATACATGGGCAGTGCATAGGGTGGACATTTGATTGGTTGCTGCCGAGGTTGTTGGTGGCTATTTTGTGTGCTATTGGTTGCTGCGTCAATGGATGGTGTTGATTGGCTGATGCTCCGGCAGTTGGGCTGGAGATTGGCAGCTTCTGCCGGCGATGGGACAGATGGGAGGTGGCTTTAGTGATGTGTGCAGGTGAGCAATTTTAGGCAACCCCCCTAAAAAAACCCCAATAACCCTGGGTAAGCCTCCCCCCAAAAGCTCAAGAACTCTGGGCCATCTCCCCCCATTTTCTTAATTTTGAGTCCCTCAAAATAGGGGGCATCTTATACATGGGGGCGTCTTATAGATGGAAAAGTACAGACTTTTCTCAAGTTGGAAGATGAGAAAAATGGCTGCAGAAGGGGGTGATCCTCATTGGATCCTCTCTCCTCACTACAACATCTGAAGACAAGAGAGGTGATGTTGTGTGTCCATGATTTGGAAGATACTGAAAACTGCAATGGAAGAGGAGTGGAATAAACACGCTCATTCCTAGTGCCAACCCTCACATGGTCTGATGTGGTCTCTTTTGGGAAATAATTCATTTGAAACCAATGGATCTTACATCAAAGTAAGTGTGCTTGGGATTAGGGGGTTGGTTACACAAATAACCAAACATATATCTGTTCAATTCGTAATGCACTACACCAGGGGTAGGCAACCTTCGGCTCCCAGATGTTTTGGGACTACAACTCCCATCATCCCTGACCACTGGTCCTGTTAGCTAGGGATCATGGGAGTTGTAGTCCCAAAACATCTGGGAGCCGAAGGTTGCCTACCCCTGCACTACACACACACACACACACACACACACACACACACACACACAGAGAGAGAGAGAGAGAGAGAGACTTATAAAAACATTTTATAAAATACTTTTACACATGGTTATGAATGTTGAATTGCAAAATGCCCAGGTTGATGAATTCAGCACCTTTGACTTATTTCATTCTGGTCTTTAAAACTGATTATTTTACCATAAAGTGCTGTAATCTGAAGAAATTCATAGGAAACAATTCTATAGTAGTGGCAAAATGGATCAAAACTGTATTGCAGCCATGTGGCTGCCAATCAGCAGGAGGCTCAGAGTGACATGTTTAGGGTCAGATTCAGAAGACAGAAGGGACTCATTATTGGATAAAGCAAAATAGTTCTCCTCAGGTGATAGTGTCTGTTTCCAAGGAAATAGTGCATTTCACATTGATGAAGGGATTCTTGCCTAGTATTTCTCCGAGCTGTTTGGAACTTCTCTTCCTCATGGTAAGTTCACTTGCACGTACCAGAAGAACAGCACATTGTGAAGATAAAACACACTGTCCCGCCAGGATGGTGAAATTATATTTTAGGTCTCTCTTTCCACAAGGCATTGCCATTTAATATAAATAGTAATTCTATCTTCCCTCTGCTACCTTTGCTCACCATGTGGGAGGTGGAGGAGGTGCAGAGAAGCAATTTCAATTTCTTTTAATCAAAAACTCAAGCTCTTTCATAGAGTCACTGCACTCACAGACCGCCGGTGGCTCCTTTGACTGGAACGTTCAGCGCCATTGGTCAGGAGGCCAGAAAAGGGCTTTGCTGGTGTACTTTGCCCAGGAGATGCATCTGCTGATAGGAAACTGGCAGCCACATCCTCTTCCCCACCCCACCATTTGGTGTAGTCATTGCCTCCGCTGTTCGATGCCTGGTTCCTGAGGGCTTCTTGTTCTGGAGGACAGAGACCCTGAAACATGTGCTCTGCTGTGTTTTCAGGTGAGGACACACCCACGTTTGCAATGGGTCCTTCAAGCCCATCATTGCAGACACCTTGGCCTTGTTCCCTCAATTTCCATTTCTTTATTTCCCAGTCCTGTTGTTCTTTAGGGAGCTTATCCAAGTGTTGTGCTTTCACAATGGGCGATGCCTCAAAAGTTCCCTGAAGAGCCAAGATAAGATACCTAAACAAACAAACAAACAAACAACTTTATTAGTACCCTCATAAAAATGAGCTTTCACTCTTCCTGGTTCTCCTACTCTGTAGATATCTGATGAGGAAGAATAATGCTCTTGTCTTGGGTAATCATTTATGAACACAATCTGCTTGTTACAGTGACCTTGTAACATTGATAGGCCAGCCGAGGGCTTGGAATTTGCAGGAGGGTCAAATCAACCATGATGTGATTTTAGGCCAGTCACTTTCTTTCAGCCTGACCCATGTCACTTGGCTGCTGGGGTGCAGGGGAGGAGAAACTATGTACACTGCCTTATAGACTTCGGAGGAAAGGCAGGCTATATGAGTGAAAAATAATATAGAATTGTTAGAGACAGGTTTGAAGATAGGAAAGTCCTTTTGTTGGAGGGAGGGGGTTACAAAGGAGAGAAGGGGGCAAGGATACTGTGGGGCTGCCCTGTGCATATTGCATGGAAGAGGGCTGTGGGGCAAGGCTCAGGAGCTGCATTTCTCTATGGGTCTCTGTGGTCTAGCTAGAAATGGTGTGCGCTAAGGTAGCTTTGATGGGCTGGATGAGGGCCCAGGAATTGAGACTGAATCCTGACAAGGCAGACAATTTATTTAATTAGTCATTAAGAAATGGATATACTGTCCTTTGTCAAAAGGCCACAGGGTGGTTTGCAACATAAAAATAACATAAGCAACACAAAAACTTAAGAAACAATTATATCAGTACAATGCACAATAAAAATGGCAACACCCAACTATTCATAAAATACTGCAGTTATAATTCCCCCTCATCCAAAAGTCTCTTGGAAGCAGTGTTTCTTAGGGCAAACAATGACAGTAAACCAGTGCTTTTGATGGGGCTACACTCCCCTTGAAAGAACAAGTACATAGTCTGGGAATATTCCAAGATTCATCTTTGTCATGGGAGGTTCAAGTGTCCTCAGTGGTGTGATGTACCTTAGGCCAGCTTTCGCTGATTCACCTGCTGTGTCTGTTTTGGGATAGAGACAGCCTGGGCACAAACTCATATTCTGATAACCTTCCATTCTGAGTATTGAATTGTGCTCTGTGTAGGTTGACTCTTTGAATGACTCAAAATGGCAGCTACAGCAAAATGAGCAGAACAGCCAGACACATTCCATTGGTTCTGAAAGAACTGCATTGGTTGCCAATAAGATTATGCTTTGAACCTAAATACCTGAAGGAGCACCTCTCCCTATGTAATCCCACTTGGATGTTAAAATTTTCCAACAGTGTCTCACCTCCAGCTGTTACACAGTATAAGGTGATGTGAGAAAGGGCCTTCTGTGTGGTAGTGCCCAGGTTGTGGGGTGCCTTCCCCTCTGAAATTCAGCTGACATCTACTCTTTTTTCCAATCAGTGCCAGTGTAAAACATTCAAGTCTTTAGAAAATATTGAGGTCCAGCTTAGGCTTTTTAGAGACATTTTTGTTGCTTTATGATCAGCTGTAACTGAAATGTTATTTGATGTTATATTTATTTTTGATTAATTGATTCTAGTTTTAAATGAAGTGTTGTGGTTCCCTACCCTGAGATCTTAGGAAGCAAGTGGGCTATAAATATGTCAAAAGAAATAAACAAACTGGTGACTGATTCCACGGGGCCACTTTTGGGTGGAGATAATTAGTTGAGTGGGAATATCTTTTTTCTTTTCTTTCCATGTAGTGAACAGCAGGGAAAAGTACAGGTTGTATCTTGTTTTGGCACCGTCGTTCAACACCAGCAAGCTAAGCAGAAAGTGACAATGCTTATTAGTTTTGCAGCTCTGGGTCATATTTGTAAATCATCGTATGGTGCTAACAGCCTTATGAACTAGTTTTCAGCACAGATTGACCAGGCCTGTGGGCAGACCTAAATCCTTTTAGGAATGTAACATTATTTGCTTGCATGCATGTGGCTGGCTGATCTGTGTAAAAATCAATTCCTAAGATAGTTCTCAGATTCTGCCTTGTCTTGTCTTGTTTAGAATCAGATTGTAAACTCCCCATGGGAGAGAATTTAGCACCCTCTGCTCACATGGCTTCTAGCCATATTGCAATCCCTTCTTGGTTTGCCTGATAGCCACTAGTGTAAGAATAACTAGGTACAGAAAGTTCCAAGCCAAAGTAGGACACAGTCCAGCTCTACATAGAGGGAGTTGAATAACTCCATCCTGCCAAGCTCCAGAGATTCAGTTCTCATCTCTTCCTGCTCCACTTTGTAGGAGAAGACAAAATTTGAATGTGAGAAAAGCCCACCATGCCTGATCTTCTTCCTCCTGTTTTCCCCTGGGGAAGTGATCATAGAGTTCTGATCCCTTACAACCCCTAGTCTGCTGCAGACTAAATCAAATAAAAGAAGGGACTCCCAGCTCAGGGATTGCTATTTAGCTCCTGCTTAAGATCAGGGCAGTATGTGTCCTCATTACCTGGGGAAATGACAGGTTGCAAAGATGGATCATGCCAAAGTCCCTGGTAAGATCTTTGTATACATTCATTGGCTGGAGTTGGATGTGGTGATAAACTATGGTTCATTATTGCATGAATGAGCCTTGTCCTTTTGTGACACGGTCCTCACATCCTTTGGTGCAGCCGTGAAGAGGAGGTTAGAAGTCTTCACTTCCAATTTTTGTTAACTGCAGTTTAGTGCTATGGGCTGCCTGAGTCTAGCTCCTCTCCCAAGAGAGAAGATGACATGCACCACACCAGGAAACCTCTGTTGCTGTGGCTGCCAGCATGTTTTCACCCCTGCTCCCATGGTGGGGACAAAGAGAGCCTCCTAACATAAATGGGGACCTGGACTTAGTGAACCCTAAATCATAGATTTAAATATAGTTTACTGAAATAAGTAAATTCCATATGCCTCTGTTTGTTCAGATTTAGACATAATGATAAACTGTAGTTAGTTGGGTTTTTTTTTTAATTAAAAACTTCTGATCTCCTCATGGGTCTGCTGGAGTATGGCAGTCCAAGGCTTTCTCAAGCTCATTCAAGTAACAATGAACCAACATTTATGATTATGTCTGAATGCAGCCATTTGCTCTAAACTCCATCCTCATACAGGTGGCACTTGGGAGTGCATTGCTGACAGACAACTGTGGCAGGGCTCACACGGTTTATGTATGGCAGCTTTTTAACCTTCAGACTGCAGGGACCTTTGTGAAACTCCAGCCTGAATAATTACTTCACAATAGAGGAGCCGATTTCTTCTTTAAGAGAAAACAAAACCCAAAGGAGCAGAATGCTATGGAAACAAGCTTTCATGTTCTCCTTCTGAATCTGCCCTCAAATCAATGTGTGTTTAGAGTGAGTGAATAAAGTAGGATAGATGAAGAACAATATTTCCAAATCAGATGAGCAGAAGATTCTGCTTTGCTTGCTTTGTCTCCTTCTCTCTCTTTCTGTATAGCAGTGGTGGTGAAGCAAACACTGTACATTTGTGCTAGTTCTAAGGCCTCGTTGACAGCTGGGAAAAAGTTTTGAGACCTGACAGTTAACTAGATCCATATTCGAGTGCTGAAGAGGAAAGCACCAGAAAAGCAGTTTCCCCCTCTACTTTGAAATGCTCAAAGGTTGCATCTCAAAGAACTCCATTACACAGCACAACCACAAAGCCTTTATGTTCCAGCCAAGGTACACAGCCTTCATGCCTCCCGAACTCCGGAAAGAGGCTGTGACAGCACGAAAGGTAACAGGCTGTCAAGGATTTTAAGCCTCTCTTCCAGAGACCATCAGAAATCAGAAGAAAGTAGCTGATCAGAGGCACAGCAGGTGATGGGGAGACAAGAAACAGCACACTAAGTCTGTTGGAATCCATTCTTAAAGCCCCTTCCCGCCATTACCCAGGAACTAGGTTGTTGCTGACCAGGACATGGTATTCTACCCAACAGGTACAAAAAGAAGCATATGTTCAAACCTTGGAAGAAGTGCTATGACTGGAGTAATGATGGATATGAAATAAAAGCTCGCCTGCGACATCTCAAACTCCATAATCCAGTAGGGATTGGTGGGAGGGTTGCAGATGACACATGTAGCATTGTAAATGGTTGAGAAAATGAAGTACACAAGAATGCTCACAGTGATTGTAATTCCATGGGACAGAGTCTGTGGACAAGATGTGAGGAAAAGAACCATTATGGCAGCAAGTTTGGTCACCAGGATTCCAGTACAGGAGAAAAGGCAACAACTGCAAATGTTAATGTAGAAGCAGCCAGATATAGATGTGTGCGCATATATATATGCACACATCTATATGTGATTAACAAACAAGAGTATTTTTTCTTTATGTGGCAAAACATTACAGCTTCCGAAACAAGGAAAACTCCATTGTGCAAGTGGAAGTCTTTCCACAGGGCTTCCTCCTTAGCTGAATCCTGCTCTCTGTTTTGTTAATCACAATAGCATGTATATTATTTTGCAGACTAGCCAGATCTTAAAAGGGATGCAGAACAAGCTAGCACAGGGTACATAAGTTATGATAATCATTTCTAAAAGAAGGCAATCAGAAAGCTATAATAGTTACATACCCATGTTTGAATTTCTAAAGCTTGGTGAAACAGAATAGTAAGGAGAGCGACTGTATTGATTGTTGTTCCAAAGCTGAAAATGTCAATATCGGAATCAAGATATGCCTGGAAAACAGAAATAGTTGTAGGCTTATTGACTGACACAATTTTTGTTTCATTAAGAGCCGCTTAGAGAGTGACTTAAATACTTACTAGATAAGGGACAAAGAAGCAGATGAGGCTTTGATAAAAAGATTCCAAAATGGCAACCCAGAACGTCAGAGGCTTGTAAACCTGCAGCAAATCATAACACAAAGAGAAACACTTGATTTTCAGCCAGAGGTTTTTGTTTTTGTTTTTGTCTTTAAGGTGGCAGTTGAGTCCTCTGTGAAAAAAGAGAGTCAAAACTGTCCAGTTTTCCCCTCCTTGGGGAAGCCACCTGGGAGGAGAATAACCAGACTGAAAGCTTTCCTTTTATAGCACTGGGCTGTAGAAGCACCCATTCAGTCATAAACTGTGTGGGTTGGCCTTCAGCAAGTCAAAAATCCCCCAATTTATGTACAATGGGGCAATTGTGAGGATAAATGAGATATGGATGGTAAATAACTTTCAATACAAATAGTACCATGCACATGAAAAATAATAAATAACCTAAAGTTTCAGAATAAAACAGAATCCTATTGAGATGCTTTATAAAACCAGAGAATAGGGTACAGAACATTATGTTTTCTAAAATGCTTCTGAAAATTCTTATTCTTCACATGTTTAGATCTCATTGCATTTCTTTTCCCAGTGGAAGAGAAGTCACCTGAAGTGACTGCAGACTGTAGCCAAAGTTCAAGTTGTACATTACAGTTTAGGTGGAGGAAGACTGCACAGAGGGAGGCTGCTTACCCTCCCCGCCTTAAAATTGCCCTCCCCAAACTGCTTTTTCACCCACTACGTTGAAGGATATGTGAAAAACTATAGGGACTTGTGAGGCTTCCTTGAGCAAGAAAGGTGTACCTCTGAGTTTTGTCCACTCTTATAAAGACCAGGTAAGCTCAACAGAGTTCCTGCAGAAACATCTTTATCCAAGACTCCGGAAAGTATTGGTGGCACAGAAGTGAAAAACAAGTTGAAGAAGATCATTTGCCAGTAGTCTATCATGGCGGCCCCAGAGAATGCACAGAAGAACTGGTACCAGAACAGCAGGTTGACGTAGGTCTGGTGGGAAAATGTTTAAAAGGCAAAACACATTAGCTGTTTGCGTTATCCAAGATATTTCCATGCACACTTTCTTACATGCGTACGGACGATAAGCTCCTAGAACATGTTACAGCCTGCGCTGTGACTCGGTTAATGCTTAAGTACTTTGATTTAAGGCAATTCAGTCCAAATGACTTCAAAAAATCCAAGTATTTGATCTTAATCAGGTTTTTGATCAGTCTGAGAAGCTAACTACAACTGAGCTCTGAAATTATTTTTAAAAGAGAAAAGTTGCATTGGGAGTGTGGAATTTAAATAAAAAGGCAGTGAGGGAAAGGGTGCTTGACCGATATTTCTGCATGATATTATTGCCTCCTTTTTCTTCTCTCTAAATTGACCCCAAGTTGCTATTCCTATCATGAACTTCTAAAAGTGTGTTTGCACTAGGTTTTGGACTACCATAGACAGAAATTGCTGCTGGGGAAATTTAGAATGAAGAATCAGCTGGTGAGTAAAAGGTTTGAGAACCTTTTGCACTAACACACCCACTTTCTCCTGAAGCTCCAGGGACAATGCACCAACCTAACTGCCTTTAGCAAGTGGATCTTGGGATAGCAAACATCTGTATGCAGTTAGCCTCATGTGCTGATGGCCAGGAACTATTTATTTGCTATTCAAAGGTTGTTTCCACAAATTCAAACTCTGCTCTTGGAACAGCTCTTCAGTTTAAACATGTTCAACACCTTTTTGAATAGAATACAGAAGTGAGATAATGGAAAAAGGAGAGAATATCTAGTGTGTGAGAGACCAAACTGCAGGTGGATAGCCCCAAGTGCAAAAAACAATAACCCTTATGGATCATGTTGGCAAAGAAGGCAAACTACAACCCAAATACTGCTGTTCCAGCCAACATATTCCTGTTCACGGGAGTGGGAAATCTCATAGAGAAGGGTGAATTCATGTAATACCTACCACCAGATCATTTGAATAGGGTGGGTGGGGCTGCATTAGACACAACCTTAACTGTATCTTCAAGACAGCACAGAGAAACAATACATAGAAAAATAGTATCAAAAGGGAAAATGGAATCCATGGTGGATGAGAGGAGGGGAAATGTGGGCCTTTAAAAAGGAAGTGATGGGAAGGGAAGACTCATGAAAGGAGTTTATTAAGGTGATACAGCTCTGACAGTTCCCATGGAAGACTTGCTTCTCTTCCACTCCTTCTCGAACCTGAGCTTTGGATCTCCAAAATGCATGACATTTCACGTTACCTCCCTTATGGAAATATATGACTTGAAAATGGAGGTGTGGGGTGTGTGTGTGTATGCAACAGAGCTTTCCCATTACGTTGGTAAAGCTGATTACTGTTGTTGCTAATTGCTAGCATGTGGCTCTCATCAAATTAAGTGCATTGGCAGGCTTTTCAGCCTAATACAGAGCCAAGTCCCATTCTGAGTAGATATAATTTACTATTCTGTATGCAGAAACATAGCCAGGATGATACCTATGGTTGTCAGAACATTTTTTTTGTTAAATCATTATTATTTAAGAATGGGGATTATGACTTAGAAGTGTCTCCTTCTCAGCTTTTGAGGAAAAAATGGGAACGAGCCTCTGTAGTCAACTTAAGGGCCAATCTGTTTTTATTGTGCCTTTTTATTGGATGGTTATTCATCATTTCAGGCTCTGAATGTGATTTTTAAATGGAATGTTCTGTATGGTATTTTTGGAGCTTGTAAGCTGCCTGGCATGGATTCTTAATCAGTACAAATATGAACCTTCATTGTCATCATCATCTGTGGCTATGAGAAGAAAGCATTCGCAGCTGGCACAGAGGCAGCTGAAGATGTCTGAAACTTACCACGTTTTTATAGAAAAAGTATATCACCAGCTTGCCTAAGCGGGAATAGCACCAATGTCCATGAACTAGAAGCAACTTCTTCAAGTGCTTGAATTGAGATATGGCAAAATCACTGGCCATGACAGCCTGAAACAGAAAACAGAGATTTATTTCCTTCGCTTTATCCGACCCCAAAACAAACCAAAGACAGGCAAACACCAAACAGCTGGGCAAAAGCAATGACTGGGAGGAAGTGCAAAATATTTCGAGTTTGGCTTAATTTCAAAACTGGCTATGGTTTCATTATGAAACTGCAAGCGCTTGCCTTTCCAAGTCTGTGACAAGAACGTAATCACATAGAAGATGATCCTATTCCAGTAAGAGGATAGGAGCAATTTTGGATGAGATAGCCTGAAGTACTAGACACTTGGGGAAAGTGCTCAAGGATTACTATTTAATTCAGCAGTTTTCTACAGGCAGTGGAATCCTGTGTGGAGGCTGCCGGACATGGTAAGGTTTAAATCGCAACCTGCCTCTGGGTTTCCAGTGACTCAGCATCACTTCTCTGCATTATTGGGATAACAAGCGAGGCAGGGAACTGTTTCTAGCCCTGGACATTAGCATGAGGGACAGCAATATATTAAGTCAAGGCAAGCACATAAGCACTTTGATTAATTGTTAAGGCAGGACATTTCACCTTGGTTTATTAGCCTATTATGTCAGATAGCCATAATGATAGCTTACGTTCATGTTATACACAGAATACACCCTTCTACAAATTCTGAACACTGATGACAAATGCCCCAGCAGTAGCTGCCAAAGACAAAGGAATACACTTCAGTTATTATGCATACCTGCATCCCTTCTTGTCCTGAAATACCGATTCCAACATCAGCTGCCTGAATCATACTTACATCATTGGCACCATCACCTAAAAAAGTGGGAAACAGCAACAGCTGAAACAAATTGTAAGTTGATGCAAAGGGCTGCATTCAACATAGCATTAAATTGCAGGTTCCATCTGCAAGGATTTCTTCTTGCACAAATGCATGTTCTTCTGCTAAATTTGTTCTGGGTCCCCCCCCAACCCTCTGTGGTAGGCTTGAGGATGGTGCGAGGTGAGGAGAAGGGGAGGGCATCCCATTGCACTAGTGGTAATACTTACACATGTGTTGAATACCACCCTTGATGTCAAATGATTAAGAAGGCAACTTGGGTTCACACAAGAGGCTTGTTTCAACCTGGTGGAATTATTGACTCACCCCCTTTTGAACAGCTGGATGTCCCCCTTACCACAATGGCATGTCACTAGCTGCTTTTAAAACTCTGTTTGGCTTCAAATGCGCCTTGTCAAATGGCTTGGGGTCTACTGCTTGAGTAAATGAACCATATAAAGCCTCCTGAGCTCATGAGTCGAGGTCCTCAATTCTTTGGAACTTGGCTAAAATGCCACTATAAAGTTGTGGTGTTACAGCAATACCTCAGAGCTGTGATCAGTTAAATATTACGAGTAAGCCAGTTACACTCACACCTGACATCACATTTCAAACAATCTGCTATTGCTGAAGGCTGATTTACACATGCCCGCACATCACTTGACAATTTGCGCTTAGACATGCAAACAGCTGCTATTGACAATAAATGTGCATGATGGTAGATGAGGCGATATTTAACGGTTGGTGTTAGATCTGTGATGGTGTTAGATCTGTGATGGATGCAAGTTAGTACATAATGCGTCATTGGTTCCTCTGAGTAAATGGACATTAAACGAAGTGTGGCAGAGCAGGGCATATTTGCCCCTCTGGTGTAGGATACGAGATGGCTTTAGCATTCACATTTCAAGCTAAATAGCAGCCAAGTCATGAGATCATGATGCTCAAATGGCAACTACTCACCTATTGCCAACGTCATAACTTTCAGCTGGCCCCGTACAAGCTTAACCACCATGCTCTTCTGCAAGGGGGTACACCGACAGCATAAAACTGAACGGCTGTACTTGGTTAGTTCCAGAAACTTATGCTCAAGTTGTCCCTGGAAAATGGTATTCAGAGTTCTTCCATCAACCACCAGACCAATTGCAGGATCTGCAGTCACAGTGGTGGACATAGAAAATGGCAGCTTGATGCCAAAAACAGTCCAAGCTGTCCCTTGAATGCTTTGTGCCTTCTTCACTTCTTCCAATGTAATATCCAACAGTGATTCACATGTTTCCTATGAAAAGAGAGTTGTGTAAAGTTGTATTCTCCATTGCACTATAAGCGGGACTTGTTCCATTATTAGGAAGTTTTGTGCTAACCTTTAAAAAAAGAAAGAAGAAGAAGAAGCCCACAGCCTTTCGTTTTGTTTGAGTATCCCAAAGACTGGTGAATCTAAACCAAGTGTTGACTTACCAAAGCCTTCCAACAAGTCACTTTATCAAACATTTGGTAATGATAATTTCAATTTACTTCTAATATCCTTTTTGAACTTAACTAAGTCATGGCTTATCAATGCATCCATAATTTGTAGCTAATTTGTATTATATTAATTATTAGCTTGAAAAATATTTATATACTTCCATAAAACATAAAGCACCATTTAAAAATAATAATAAAAAATGCAGATTTTCATTAAGGTGACTCTCTAATCAAAAATATAAATTAAACAGCTGCAAAGGCCCATTGGCATGCCCTTGTTTTACAATTTGAGAATTGCCTTGTTCATTTATTGTTCATAGGATATGCTATCCTCAGGGAATACACAGAAGTAATTTTAGTAAGTTGATAGCAAATGCATTCAAACTGATATCATTGCATGTATCTGAATAGACCATTCTACTGTATATAAATGTAGTAGCATAGCTGCTTTACGGTCTGATGATTAAACTGATTCGCTGGAATTGGAGCTCAAAGTATTAGGTGATAAAGATCCCATATCATATCAGTACATTCCTTGTTTAGGGGCCCAATCCCAGTACTAGAAATAGATGGATCACTCTATTTCTGGTCTGTGTTAATTTTGGATGAATTCATTCATTCATGTCTGCTCTGTCCTGCTTCCACATTCATCTGCCTTTCTCTGTGTTTTAAATCTCCCTAAAAACACACATTTCAATATGCATTTTATCCCTACATGGTATTTAAATAAACATTTTATCTCACATTTCTAAATGTATTTTATCATAAACTACATTTTAAATACATTTGGTATGCTTTTAAAGTTGAGAAGTGTACTGCACCTGCTGGATAAGAGTAAAATCTGAAGGGTAAGCATGTTTTGGTCTGAAAATTAGCCTGGGAGCTTTGATCAAGTCAGAAATTGAATTTTCAGCACCACTGATAGCTCTGCCCTGAACTATGCAGCATGTGACCAGCCAAGCAACAGGTGCCTGGCACAGGGGGGATGTCAAGCCCACAGGTGCTTGATACCTCCTTCCCCAGATTTCTGCAGTAAAAGGCAGACAGCACAAACCTGTGGTTTACAGGGTTGTTGTTGGTCCATCAGATTTGGCTGCTGGGCTTACATTTGACTTGGTGGGTCACTAGTTGTAAATGTGCAGGCTTGCCATAAGCCTCCCCTGCAGGAATGAATTAATTGGAACAGGGTAAAGGCAACATTTCCAGTTTAATTGTTGCCAGTGAAATGTTATCTAGCAAGTAGGCTTGCCACACTGCTCTTATTTCATAGAACGGTTACCACTTATTTCGTATACAAATTTAGCAAGGGACAGATAGCAAGCCTTCTAGCTAGCAAAACCTCAACGCTATTTGGAGACAAGGCTTTTGGCAAATTGCCAAATAAGTGTGAAATATTAAAGCCAAATATTTGTCTTCCATGCCTATAAGACCTTCCTGAATTCTGATAATACAGCATAGTGCAGCTTCAAAAGGATCATTTCCCCAAATAACAGTTTGACCCATGTTTTTCACTTTAATGCTGCATTAAAGATGAAGGAAGCTTGCATGGCAGATCATTAAACAAGTCGTCATAGAGTCCCTTGCAGGCCATTTGGACTCACTTTACTTTCAGTATTAATGGTAAAGACTGTGTCTCTTTGGTCCAGAAGTTTGCAAGAATATGCAATGTTGACTGCTGTTTCCTGCTTATCTCCAGTCAGCACCCAAGTCTGGATCCCTGCCTCTCTGAAAGCAGCAATGGCATCAGGCACTCCATCTTGCAGCCGATCTTCAATACCAGTTGCTCCTGGTGAAAAGGAAGAATGGGGAATCAAACTTTGACTGAGCATGCAGAGTGCACTTTGCATACAAAACTACACGGCACTGTTACAAACCTGTCCGTTTATTCACCTATAGCAGTGTTCCCCAACCTTGGGCCTCCAGCTGTTTTTGGACTACAATTCCCATCATCCCTGACCACTGGTCTTGCTAGCGAGGGATGATGGGAGTTGTAGTCCAAAAACAGCTGGAGGCTATACACTGACCTATAGCAACAGTTGCTAAATGCTGGCTGTTTTCCTTTAATGCCCCCCCCCCCAAACCACCCCAGCAACTTAAAAGATATAAGTTCATGCAGTTTTTCTGCTGCATTTCCCCCTCAAACATTCTTCAAGGCTAGAAATCATCAAAGGGGCAGACACTGTCACAGAATCATTGTGGGTGGTGATACTGGGCCCCAAGAGTAATTTAGTACTGGGGATGTGCTATCATCCCCCTGATCAAAATGCTCAGGGAGATCTTGAGATGAAGAACAAAATCAAGAAAGCATCCAAAAGATGAGACGTTGAGGCTTCCGGTTGGCGTGCCGGAGATGGCGGTCGGGGGGAAATGTCGCTCCTGACATTCCCCCGCCAGACCGAGCAAAGGGGTGCTCGCGCCAGCGCCGCGACCCCCAAAACCCCCGGGAAGGGCGTCCCGGGGTCCGGAGGACCTGCAAGAGCTCGGACGCCGGTCCCGGTCCCAGGGAGCTCTTAGCGGAGCTCCCGGGCGATCGGGCGGCGGAGCTCCAGGGTCCGCAGACAGCTCCGTCTGGTGAAGCTGCCAGACCGCCACAGCCGAGCGCGCCGATTCCTCCTAAATCTACAATTTGGAACCGTGAGTAATCTACAAAGAAAAATTGTTATTTGGAACTAATTTGAACCTGGCTTGAGGGTGAAAAAACGGAGGTCTGCCCCTTGCCATTGTGTAACAACGACAGGGCATTGTTGCACAGTTTGAGAAGTGATGCTTGGAATTTGATACTTTGTTTTGGAAATTTAACCCCTGCGTCTCCCCCGGTCCCAGGGGGCAGATGAAGTCAATTTAATTTGTATGAGCAAGAGGATTATTTTGGAACTTTGGAACTTTTAAAAAGTTTGAAAAAAGTTTGGAAAAGTTTGAAAAGAATTGTTTGCCAAAAATGGCGATGAAACAGGAAGTGGATTTGTCAACATTGTTGGAGAAACTGAAAGAATTCAGAAGGGATTACAATGCTGGAGTGAAAGAACTGAGAGCTGAACTGGCTGCTGCTGGGAACAGCCTAGTGACAGAGATAAAGCAAAGCACAAACAATGATCTGATTGGTCAGGATTTACAATCAAACCATGGGAACAATGTACTTGCGGAGCATAAACAGAAAAAGTTTACCCAGAAGAGACCCAGCTGCAAAAGAACTATCCACTACAAGTCAAGAGCTGTCGTCATCATCAGGAAAAAGAGAAATATTAAGAGAACTGTCAAAAAACCACAGCTCAACGACAAGCAGCAGAGGCAAAGTCGAGACAATCCGGACCAAACATGGAAGGAAAGGCCGAGGACATCAACTGATACTGTTTTGGAGGCTACTCTGCAGCAAAGACAATGGGTTCCAAAGTTGGATCCTGCAGGAATAGGATGAGCATCTACAAGAAGGAACTGTTTTGTGGCCTACTGGTTTCTGAACTTGGACATGGCAGGAAATGATTACAGCATGATCTTTGGAAAAAAAATGACATAAGATGGATAGCTATTATAAATGATAAGTAATGATAAGTAACTTTGATATTGATATAAATTTTGATATAAATGATAAGTAAATTTGATATTGAAATAGTCTGCACTGGGGACTGGGGGGGGGAAAGGGATTTGATTATAGTAAAAGATAAGACTGTTAAAGTTAAAGATGTGAGTGGTTGGTAAACGATTTGAAATCAAGAAATAATGGAAATGTTAATGATGTCGAATTAGAAACCTGGTAAGAATGTTTATTATGTTAAATGAAAACAATGAGGGGGGGCGTGAGGAAGTCATCAGAGATTGTATAAATGTATGTGATCCGGCCTGAATCGGGGCTGGACAAAAATTTGGAAAACCCAATAAAAATTATTTAAAAAAACAAAACAAAAGATGAGACGTTGTAGAAATGGGTCACTTCAACTACCCTCACATAGAATGTCAACATATGTGTTCTAGTCATGACAAAGAGGTAAATTTTTGAGATACCCTACAAGACTGTAGCCTACAACAGTTGGTATTGGAACTGACCAGAGCGGGGCAACCCTGGCTTCATTACTGAGTGGTTCCCAGGACCTGCTTCAAGAGGTAGGCATTGTTGAGCCAATTGGGAGCAGTGGTCCTTCTCTGTTTATGGGAACAGGTTTTAGCATGCAGAGTTAGTTAATTTGTTCCTACAACAGCCTTTGAATGTGAGGAAAATAGAGAATCTGCTCTGTGTGCAGAACTAAGTTTTGATTCAGCTCATCATACACATAATTTGTGCCAGCACTTAAGCATCAGTGCACAGAACTGCACAGGTAGTAATCTTTTTGTTTTTTTCACCCGCTCATAATCACCAGATCATAACCTATGTCTTTAAAGATGTCATAGCATCACAAGAAAGATACAAAACTGAACTGAGCATTGACCCTTTTAATTCACTAAACAGATCAGTTCCTTGTCACATTAAAGAAAGGAGGGAGGTTATATTACATTTCTTTGTTTGAGATGCTCAAAAACTAAGGTAAGAAGGCTAAATGAATGCTGGAGGTAATTAATGACTGAGAGAGTAATAGCATCTCTTCTGCCAGAGGTCAGTATTAGTTCTCATTTATCACTGCAAATAACCTGAGATAGGTCTGACTTTTTCATGTGCTTTATTACAACTAACTTAACTCCAAATGAAGTTGCCCTTTCCTGAAGACATCATCTAGCCAGGGAAATCTGAGAGTTCTTCTGGAAATAGAAATCTGAGTGAATATTGCCACAATTTGTATGTTTGCCTGAGGTCAGGAATGGAAATCAATACAATAAATATTGAATATTAAAAAGCAAATTATTGCTTAAAGCATGGATGGCTAAAAGGTGGCAGAGGCAGTAGAGATTTATACAGGTGCAAGGGCCTTGCATTGTCTGGTCTGTACTCCTACTTGTTTTTCTGATAATGTAATGCTTCCTAAATTCTTGTTTCTGTAGTATAGAGACAAAGGCATCAAGACATGATGTGCAGCACATATGCACTGTAGCATGCACTCAAATGACACTGTTTCACGCTGTGGGCATTTGGGGCACAATGACCCGGAAGACCGGCTATTGCTGACTTAAAGCAAACTAACACATTTTTACCTGTAACAAATTTTGGTAGTTAAACTACATCATTAACTGTACTTCTAAAGGATGTGGCTATTTATAACTCTAAAGCTCTGCTTAGAATACTCTCTGTTCCAGTGAACTACATTTTCTAGTTCATACATCGCATAGAAGTGGAGAAGGAAGAAGCTCCAGCAGCAGGGTCAGTCCAAGACATTTTGCTACCTGAGGCAGATGACAAGTGGACACCCTTCTCCAACCCTATGCAGAGAAACTGATGGGACTGGTAGTTGGGATGGCATCCTTTACTGCACTTGTGGACAACAGGCTGGGATGTGTGTTGTAGTGCAGGCTACATGGCGCACACTGCTCTGTTCTCCAACATATTGCTGCTGCTCCCCATACTTATCCCCTGCTGCCTGAAGGAGCTGCTTTGCTCTGCCTAATGATAGGGCTGGCTCTGACCAGCAACATCACTTAGAACTGTAGGCACGTAAGTTCTGTGAACCTCACTTTGTACATTACAATTAAAGTAATAAATTAATTCTGCAAAGCACTCAAAATGTTCTAATTTTACAATGCATAACTGAGGAAAAAACCTATAGTGTAGTATTAAGACTGTGCAACTGTATGTGTTTAAATGTATACAACATGCATACTTATACAGAGGAAATGGATCAGATAAGACAATCTTAACTGTAGAAAATGCTATTGCATCCTTTCAAAACTCTAGCTCAAAACAGCAAAACGGTGATTGAAATAGGACACAAGGTTCACCTAAGATGATTGCGGTTTTGCCCATAGGCAAGATAATGTATTCATGGATCAAGCATTTATTTCACATCATGAACTCACTGGCAAGCTTGCAGATACTGTTTCTATCTACATACATAAGTATAGGTATGCTTTGTATGTTGTTACATCAGGGTTGAGGAACCAGTGGCCTTCCAGATATTACTTGATTATAACTCCCATCATCCCTGACCATTGACTATACTGGTTGGGCTGATGGAAGTTGGCATCCAGTAACATTGTGAGGGCAACAGGTGTTCCACACCTGCCTTATTTAATTTGCAAAACTATGCAGGAAGATATTAAAGATGAAATTTGCCATAGATTGCAATGTTAGCTTCATTTCAAAGGCTGAGGCTAGTTTTTAAATTGTGACACACTTCCAAGTAAATGTACTTATGATTGGATATAGGCAATTCATCCCCTTAAGTTGCCAAGGATATAACATTACACTCTAGTGTGTAATGAATTGTCTTAAAAGTTACCTAGTAATGTGAGTTTCGTCTCCAGATGTTGCACTGTTTGCATGAGTAGCTCATCTCTGTTGTCAATAGCTGTTTCTGCCTCACGACGAAAGTTGGCCCATATCTGAAAGTCATCTTCACTTAGGACCTAGTACAACACATGCTCACAGTTACAGATGGCAAAGACATTAGGTTCCTGCAGTGTGTTGGATTGTTTGAAGTAAATGTTTCAAACACAAATGTTTCTATCTGACATTTAGCTTAGTCAATAGACCGGAGTGTTCTGGATTGGCTGAACCAGGGTGCAGTGCCACAAAGCACCACAGCCAACAAGCAACACAACGACAACCAACATGATATAGGATTGCAGTTTAAGGTTCAAGCACATTTCCTCGGGAGTAAATCTCATTAAACTCAGCGTGTTTACTAAGAAGTGTGCCTCAGTGAGTAAATTGCAACTCTATATCCATCTGGAGGTTGGCCCCACTGAACACAATGAGACATTTGGCTTGGGCTGTTGCTCTGGCATCCAGAGAATGTGGGAGAAAAAGAAAGCTGTACAGACTTGTGGGAATATGTTGGGAATGCAAATAATGGTTTCAAGTCTGAACTATAGTTACAGCAAATCATGGTTTAACGCAATGCCTGAAATAATTCTAAGAATGAGATGCAAACTGACTTCTGTGTCATGATGAGCAGCTTCTCCTCCCCACACCAAACACCCATTTCAAGATAATGTGAAATGTTAATAGGAACATTAAAACCTAAACAACCCTTCCCTTCTTCCAGCTCATTGGCTCCAGACCATAATCCACAAATGATGATCTCTGGAGCAGCCTTGGAATGCTTACACAAGCGGTGATGGGAATTCTTCACTGCTACTCTAATAAAGCAGAAAGAAACTGCAGGTTTCAGGCCATTTATATCATGATTAATCAGCATAGGAGGAGTACAGAAAGCTACATGAAAGAGAATATTTATTTGATTAGGGATTTCTAAAAGCAGCCTGGAAAGAGTCATAAGAAGAGCAGAAGCAGAGCATTGGTCCTTTAGAGTATTGGCCCTTTTAGTAAGATTGTTCAGACGAAGGAAATAAAAAAAATCTTCTGCTTACCTTCTTAGCTATGCATAGAGTTCTCAGGCCATCTCGTGCATAGAAATCTAAATGTTTCTGTGTTTGATCTCTGACTTTTCTTATTTTCTTTTCCATGGCTAGGTTAGCTGTGAAACACAAGCAGATTGCTGCTTATTCCAGTTACAGATTACGCCAAATCACCATCTCACACCTGTAAAAGCATGTTAATATTACAAGGATCTCTTCCAGGCCCATAAATGTGAAGTGTGTTGTCTCTGGTGCATAAATGTCATGTATTGTTAGAGCAGCAGAGCTACTTTAGAAGCCCCCCTACTGTGCTCAACCCAAATATCAGTTTCCTCTTAGGACCGAGTTCTTAGAAGACACACACACACACACACACACACACACACACACACACACACATATATATATATATATATATTGCAGCAGAAATGGTCATTGATTGACACTGATTTGCTGGCATCCATAATGCTAAAAAGAAGCTTTTTTTCACCTCAATTCCTGGAACAATATAACAAAAAATATTTTCCTGTTTTTGTAAATAAAAAAGCAACAAAGGACTGGATAAGCAGGTACATAGAACTTGAGAAACTTAAAAATAAGCAAGTATAACAGCAGGGATGCAACACTCCATATGTTGTCAGACTCCAAATCCCATCAGCCCCAGCCAGCATGGCCAATGGTCAGGGATGATGGGAGTTGTAGTCCATGAAAACCTGGAGGACCCAAGCTCCCAATTTCTATCTTACAACCTGCGTGAATGATAGGGGGAAAGGCAAGGCTAAGAGCTGGGACATGCTCCAGGGAGATCCCTCAGGATCCCTTCCACACTACAATTCTATGATTTCATAGAATGCAGCATTAAGTCCTATTGAAATCACCCTTTCAGCACTTAATTGTAGAGGGACTTTAGTGTACTTGATTTTCTCTAGCCTGGGACCACTATAGTTGACATCTCACTGCTACATAGGACTTGTCCAAACATCTGCTTGTCCCATCACTAGAAAGCATGGGTCTTGTCCATGCTTTCTAGGCATGGATCCAAGCAGCTCTGCCCTTGGAAAACCCCAGGAAAACCCACTCTTTAGTGATAAGTCAATCTGGAGAAAACCCAATCTGGAGAAAACCCGATTGACATTTGCTCCAGTGCAGCAGTAAAGAACTGGTTTCTCCATGGAGGAGCTGCAGGGCAAGGGCAAGTCTGGATGTCACTGCCTATCTGTCCCAATAGTTAGAGCATCACAGTGTGCAAGATAATTGTGGTATTATTGCAGATCTCATAAAGCCTATTCATTTTGGCTTCCTAATTAGGCTGCTCTATATGTTATACACTCTTTCTGCACTACGGCTTGCATGGTTAACACTTCTGCTTCCATTGTAATTCTGTAGACGGGATCTATATTTCATGCAACCTAGGCTACACATTCTCAATAGTTTCTTGGCGAATGGAAAAAATTACCTCTGGAAGGTTCTTCCAATAAGTCCATTATGACAGAGTCAGCCCCTTTGGTGTAGACAATTATCTCGCCAGTATGGGGATGCCTCACCACCACCGACATTCTTTTTCTGTTGGAGTCAAATCCCAAAGTGAACAAGAGGTCAAAGGTCAGGAGGGTGCCCTCTGGCAGCCTTACAGTCACTTGTTCAGCAGTCCTGGACACTAAAGTAAACTGGTAAGCCCGGGCTGCATGGACAAGGGCAGCTTCATCTGGGCTTTCAGCCTCATAACAAAACTCTACTTGGGAAGCTCCCTGGTTAGCTGCCTCACAGATCTCCGTTGGAGTGGGATCGCTGTCCCCAAAGGTGTCTTTCCCAGTGATTGAATCTCTTCTAAAACTGTAATCATCTGATAAAGTGGAACAGCTTTGAGAAGAAAAATAATCTTTTGGTTCGGAATCAGCACAGACTCTGGTGGTTTCTGTAGTCAAACTCTCTCCTAAGTCTGAATTTGACTGAGCTGATGAAAGAGACTGGCTGAGGCTTGCCAGCTTTAGACGCTGGAACAGCTGGTGAATTTTCTCCAGGGACAGTCCTGATGGTTTCATTGGTGACGGAATGGTAACCTTGAAAGAAAAGAGGGAATCAGGATTAATTATAGCTGAAATTATATACTACAACACAAGGGGGGCATTTTCTAACCAGTAGAACACAGCTATCGCCATACGACAAAGATGTATGCGTCAGGTGATGTCTCTAGTTACAATGAGGGGCTCCTTAAGGGCGCATCTAGATTTAAGAGGGGTTTTGTTTGTTTGTTTGGTTTATATTCTTAGTATCAGAGAAGGAGATGAAGATTGAAACTCTTTACAATGAGCAAAGGTACAGAGATAATTAAACAGCAACATGTACCTTTGAGAATCCTGCCATATACAAAAACAAGGCTGTCAACCAAAGTATTTCAAATCAGTGAATTGCCTCACTTTTAACTAGTTACTCAGTTAATTAATCAATTTGCATATATTAATGGTGCTTTTTCTGGTGATCCTAAATGAAGGCGACAGCTTTTCTTCCATTATGTGTTCACAAAGAATTTAAGAAAAGAGGCAAAAGGCTCCCATTCATTGGGCTGGATTCTGAGCTGGGGGTGTGTAATGAGGCTGGAGGAAGCTGACGTTCCCTTCCTGTTATCCTCATGGCAGCCCCCAGTCCCCAAAGGCTACACTGAGGCTTAGGGGACCCTGCTGAAAGTCCTGGGGTTGTGTGTTTAAACTAGCGATTTCTGAGTTATGTTTATCTACCCACCCACCCACCCACCCTGTGCCCTTCAGGCATAATTTAAAACACAACATACCCTTCTAATGGGTATCTATAGCTTATTCATAACATTCAGAACCTCCTTTTGCAAGTGGGTTGCACTGGGGTTATTTGGAGTAGGAGGAGGTTGAACTCCATACGCCTTGGCTCAAGCAAGAGTGTTTTTTCAAACGCTCATAACAAAAAATAAAATCTGTTTTACAAAGGAAGCAACTACCCTGATGAACTGGAATGCATTTAGAAGCTGCAATTAAGGCTTTAATCATTTAATCATGCCAATTAATCAATTGATGTTTGCAGCCATAATCAAGAAATATAGGGGAATACTATTTCACTTTCAAATTAGCATATTCCTTAGGGACATGAGGATAAGTTGTTAGGCAGGAAATACGAAGGGAGACAGAGAGGATTCTGCAGAATTATTGCAGACTAAAGGGGAAACCCCCCTACCCTTAAGCAGACTTTTTTTTTTACCTCCCCAAGTAAGTTGGCATCATAAAGATCTCAAGTCTTTTATTAAATTCAACTCATTTCCTAAAAGAGACGTTAAAGTGAGAGATTACCCTTTGTCTTGGATCGGTTGCTGTGGAGACCACAACAGTGTTGCAGAGGGTCAGAGCAAGAAAAAAGTCTGTGATGGAGGAGGTGGTCTTTGCAAACATAAATGGTGTCAAAGATTCAATCTGGCATGATGCATTTCTCACTTTCATCAGCAGCCTGTTATCTGGGGTCACGTCCTTCTCCTGGAATACATGTTACTCAGTTTTTTTTTTAAAAAAAAATAATCTTCACATTGTTAGGATTGTGCGAAAAACAACCTTCTGCTGGGTGTTCTAGAGTTTCAAAGAACATTGCGCATACAGAACCACAGCACTATTATCAGCTTCAAAACCAGCGGGTACTAAAGCGTCAGAGAAATGGCAGGGATTGTGAGAAGGAAGTTAGGCCCATGGCCCACCCAAGGCATTTTGCCGCCTGAGGCAAGGATAAGATGCCCCCTCCCCAATTCCCTATAGAGGATGTCCAGACCAGAAGAAGGTATTAAAACTGATTTGGTGATATGTTTGGATTGAGATACATAAGGGAACATATAGATGTACATTTTATTTTTTTTATTTTCTAGAATGATTTTTATGTCAGAGACAACTTTGTGAGTAAGATATGTGTATAAATTTAGGGAAACGATATATAAATGATGGGAAGCCATATATATATATATATATATATATATATATATATATATATATATATATATATATATATTCCTGATTTTTCTTTCTTCTTTCTTCTTTTCTTCTTTTCTTCCTTTTTCCTTTTCCTTTTCCTTTTTTTCTTTTTGGAAAGAATGATTGTATTTGTATTTTATGATTTGTATTTTTCCTTTTTTCTTATTTGCTTGTTTGTGAGTCGGAGTGATTGTATTTTGTATTGTATTCTGAAATAAAGTATTTAAATATTAAAAAAAAAGAGAGGATGTCCAGACCAGCTATTCAATCTCATGGCATCCTCCACCACACCTGAGGGCAGCACAGGCTATCTTAGGGGATTCAGGGCAGGTTGAATGATGCATATAATGTCAAAACTTTTGCTTCTCTTTACCATATCCCAGCCTTTGCTGCCTGACGCTGATGCCTCCCTCTGGTTAGGGTTGCTGGCAGCATCACTGGTGCCTCACTGCCACTCATCTGGCTGTGACAGCTAGAAGGTCCTGTCAGCCTTGGTGTGTCAAAACGTTAGCAGATGTCTGATGACACTGACCCCTGGCTTGGCAGAAGACCTTATAAGTACTAGGGCCAGAAGGTGAACTACAGCAGTGGAGACTGGTATCCTTATCAACCAAGGTGAACGCAAGCAGGTCTTGACTTGTGGATTGTGGCCAATTTGGGAAGCTCCTTTGAGCAGGCACAGGAGAGTTCAGTTTGAATACATGCAAGGGTAATTTCTCTCACTTTTTCAATCCCCAACACAAGTGAGCTTTGAAAATCTCTTATGGCTAAGGATGGAGCTGCAGTTCAGTAACAGTGAGAAAGAGGGGGTCACAATTGCCTGTGCAGATCTGCCCACAAGCATCTGGATCAGGATTGTTGCCTCAAAGTTTTTCTTTTAAGAAGTCTGGATTTGATTTTGGTGATTCCTTTGACAGCTGCTAGTGCAAACGCTTTCTATTAAACCTCAACATCGGATGTGCTGGTTTGCCGCTTATCAGATTTCTTGGCAATAGACTTAAGAGGCAGGTGTTTGCAGGAGATGTTGGAATGACCTTTAGTCAGAAACTACTGCATCTTCTCAGCAGTGTTAAATTCTTCCATTGTCATTCTACCTGAGGCTACCACTTTTTATGCCTTGCACATAGCGCTAGGAAACCTGACATTTAGTAAGCAAAACCCATAAACTGTACTGCACGAACCTTTGGGGGGGGGGTATGAACGTGGTTGTCTTTTAGCATGAATCAATGTTTTGCTTAGTATTTATAGAAACCATGACGAACATTTGAATGCAGCCTGTACAATCTGCTAGTGTGCATTTTTTTTAAAAAGAACCACACACCACAAAGGAAAACTGGTTACTGCTGTTATGCTTTAAAAATATTTAGTCTGTTGTTGTTGTTGTGTGTATTTTAGCTGGAGCTTAGGGCTTATTCACACTTCCTCTTGTCTTGCTGCTTCTCCGCTGGGGAAACTGCTCTTTAGTGCTCAATTGGAACAAAAGGCAATATGGGTTTTCTCCAGATTGCCATTTGTTCTGATATATTGCTAAAGAGCTGGTTTTCCCTTGGAAAGGAACAGAGCAAGGGAAAACTACTTGGACCTGTGCTTTCTAGACACAGCACAAGCAGAAATGTGGATGAGCTCTTCGACTGCACTACGGCATTCCCAAGCTCAGCCCAGGAACATGTTTCCTACAATTTATTTTCAACCAGAATCATACTGTTTGATGCTCTCCACTCTCCAACATGATACAAAGTTCTAGCTCTGAAAGCTTTGAAAAAGGGATAGATAGATAGATAGATAGATAGATGTTAGTGACTCTCCTTGGGAGTCTTCTGGGCAGCCGCTGGCACTGCCCCTGGTCTCTGAGGTGTCCCCCACACCACCCCAAAGAGAGGTGCCTCCTCACTGCCCCACAGAGGGCAGCCCCTGGCCAGACCCAGATGCACCATTCACCTGGGGAGCCTGTAGCCTGGGCTGCTGAAACAATCAGCTGTGTAAGACGGCATCAGAGGAGGGAGGGAAGGAAAGAGGGACAGAAGCCAGAGTTGCCCGCGGCACCCCTGACTATCATTCAAGGCACCCCAGGGTGCCACGGCACACTGGTTGAAAACCACTGACTTAGAGCATGGCCCCATTGCAAGCCCTTACTCCCACAGTGCAGGAGAGAGACTTTATAATTAAAAGAAGCAAAAGGTCTTACTTACAATGGTACTGCTAAATGCCACTTGAGACTGAGAGGTGCCACCCAGAGATCTCTGCCTTGTGTGTCCCTGAAACCGAGCCCGAGCACTCTGCCACCTCCTCAAGGGCTTAGCAGTGCTTGTCCGCCTGAGAATTTCTCCACCTTTGTTTGGAGGTAGACTCAAATGTTTCGCCCAGTCTTCAGTATCTGAATCCAATTCCTTGTACGTTTCTAGTCTCTTGGCTATAAGAGATAAAATAAATGTGCTGCATTATCACCATCATTATTTGAAGAGGGACTCCCAGACAACCCTTCTGTCCAGCTTCATGTAGACCTCCTCAAACCAGACCCCTTGAAGGTTGCAAGGCCATGATTCTGTCCTCACCAATGGAGGGCAAAGTGCAGAGTTTCAGCATGTGCATGAGCATAATGTGCAGGAGCAGTGCACAAGCAGAGCTCTTAGCCCATTGGACTGGACCAGGTCAATGTAGTGTAGTGGTTGAAGAGTTGGACTTGGATCTGGTAGACGAGGATGCAAATCCCCACTCAGATGTGAACCTTGGACCCATTGCCAGCTCCCAGCCTCACCTCCCTCACAGGATTGTTGGAAGGAGAAAAAGGTGAGGGGGAGAAAAATGTATGCCATCTTGAGCTGCTTGGAATAAAAGCAGGATATATAATAAATAAAGCAAGGATATCAATGAAGCAAGGAAACACACAACAGCCTAAGCACCTTTGCCTCTGGCATCCTAGGCTTGCTTTGCCCACTCATTTCATGCATAAAATTCAGGCTGGGAACAGGGCTATCTAGTACTCGTACCCCTACATAAAGGTAAAGGTAAAGGGACCCCTGACCATTAGGTCCAGTCGTGACCGACTCTGGGGTTGCGGCGCTCATCTCGCTTTATTGGCCGAGGGAGCCGGCGTACAGCTTCCAGGTCATGTGGCCAGCATGACTAAGCCGCTTCTGGCGAACCAGAGCAGCGCACGGAAACGTCGTTTACCTTCCCCCCTGGAGCGGTACCTATTTATTTACTTGCACTTTGACGTGCTTTCGAACTGCTAGGTTGGCAGGAGCAGGGACCGAGTAACGGGAGCTCACCCCGTCGCAGGGATTCGAACTGCCAACCTTCTGATCGGCAAGCCCTAGGCTCTGTGGTTTAACCCACAGCACCACCTGCATCCCTTGTACCCCTACATAGCCCTGCATATAGCCGGAGAGCGGGCAAAGGGGAAGGTGGGAGTTTACTTGTACCTTAGAGGTTGTCATAGAGCAGCAATGGAGAGTTGAAGAAATGGGTCACAAAGGTTCCAATTGCTGGAGGCTCCTCTGCTGCCAGATGGCTGTACTATGTGACCCAGCCTCCCTACTTGCAGAGAGGTGGACACAAACACCTTTCAAATGGCCTGGTTGTGCAGTCTACATCTCCCACCTCCTCAGTGGCTGCTGGGGGATACAGGTAAAGCTGCTCATAAACTTTCTTTACATCTGTATGTGCTAAACATGACTTTTAAAGGGGGAAGGAAGCTAAGACAACTTCCAAAGCAACTTCCAGATTATATGGCAGAAAGAACATGTTTCGCTCTCAATGTAGCCCAGGGTTATAGAGACAGTGCACATGTCTTACCATTTTCCTGATGTGAGAATTCTCTCCCATCAATTGTACAACGTCGAAACACCATCTTATTCTCTGTCAGGGTCCCTGTTTTGTCAGAGAATATGTACTGGATTTGGCCCAGGTCTTCAGTGATATTTAGTGCTCGACACTGTATGGGTAAGTCTAGCTCTTCATTGTACAGGTCGATATCATTATGAATCAAGAAGACTTGACCTAGCTTGACTAGTTCAATGGATACATAGAGGGAAATGGGGATCAAAATCTGAAAGAGAATATTGCCCAGAATGTTAGAAATTCGTTGGAAGCAAGATTTCATGCTGGCTGCTCTAACAAGATTTCCTGGAGGGAACTAACTAAAAAACCCAGTAGATAAAAGTTGACAGCAAAAATGCCAGCACATTTTCTCATTGCTGTCTAGGCTCCACAGTGAATGCATTGGTTGTGCCCCTAAAGCCTTTGGATCGCCAGACACTAGCTAAACAGAACAAAAGAGATTTGGACATTGAAATGAACTGCTACAGAGAACCAAATAACTTTCCACCTTTATACATGAGTGATGTACTGCTAAGAGATTCATACTACAGGACAAGGATGCATGACTGTGCAACAGAAGTCAACCATAGTCAGAAAAACTTTCCATACAAGAGTGTAGCAACTAATATCCTTGGAAGTATGAGATGTTTCAAATGTGCTAACAATTGTGCTTTGGTATCTACAACTGGCTCTCAGGGCCAGTTCACACTTCCTCTTGATCTGCTGTTTCCCCCAGGGAAAATCACTTTTGGAGCAAACAGCAATTCGGGTTTCTCCAGATTGATATTTGCTCTGATTTAGAGCAAAAGAGTGGGTTTTTCCTTGGAAAGGAGTGGGGGCAAGGAGACAACTGCTCAAACTAGTTCTTTCTAGGTACGGGACAAGCAGAAGTGTGGATTAGCCCTCAGTCTGTTTCCAGGCCCAATCCAAAAGCTGGCTTTGGCCTTCAGAACCCTTCACAGTTTGGGCACACAACACCTGAAGGATTGCCTCTTTCGACATGTACCCTGAGAATGTCATGAGAGGAATGTGTCATGACCTTCAACTAGAACAATAAACCTATTGACTTGTCAGAGGAACATGTGAGGTGTGGCATCTGGTAATGAGTGAAAGAGGAATGCCCTCCTCTGGGAAACCTACTTGGTGCCCACTTTCATGCCCTTGAACACCAGGCAAGTACATGTTTGTTTTTCTAGATAGTTCAAATTTTGCTGCAACTTTTCCATCTTCCTAATTTGGAGAACCTTTTGCTACGGGGTGGCCTATAAATATAGGAAATAGACATGCAGTATTCATGTGGTGATAATACACAGGCATATTAACAGTATATGAGGTCAAACTCCCAGAGGTATCTTCTGGAAAGCTAATATTCATCATAAACACAGTCTGTAAGGACAAGCTTACATTGCTCGTATTTGTTATGAAAAACAAAGTATGTCATCTCTCCCTCCCCACCCTTGCTGAATGGGCTCAGTTACATTTCTAATGTAAAATATAGCTTCCCTTTGGAGTTCTACAAACAGCTCAGAAGGTTGTTTGTCATTCATAACCATATTTATTTATTTACATGCCATCAGCTACTACAATAAAATGGAAAATAAATGTCTTTTTCTTATCTCTCACATGGGCCTCAAATATCACTATCTCAACACATCCCGATCCCAATTTATCTTTTTATCCCTACACCGATACTGATATTTAGTGCTATTATTTAGTGTCATGGGAATTATCCCCCCCCCCCATTAGCCAGTTTGGTTGAACTTTGTTGGTTGAAGTATCAATTAGTTGAAAAGATAAAATGGAGGATAGGGCTCCTGCGCCTTTAATAGCTGAGGTGAGTTAACTTGCTACTGAAAACCAAAAGATGACTATTAGCATAATGGATTAAACGGGCTCCTCTGCATTTGTATGTGAGCACCCTAAACCTAACCTTTAGGGCTGCCATCCTGAAAAATGGGATGACAAAATGGGATCCAGGTGGATTTTTGTTAAATCAACAAAATGTCTGGGAAAACCTGGATGTATGGCAAACAGGGCTATTTTTTTTTATTTTTTAAAAAAAGGATATTTCCTGATTTTTACTTTGGGGAATATGGCAACCCTACATTTCCTCTTTCTACCTTCTGCCCCTGCACCATATCAAATGCCACTATGGAAAATCCCCCAACCTTCAGGACCAGCGTTGTATTTATCTACGGTAAAAGCTTTAAATGGGCTGAGAGGAGCTGTGGTGAGTGACCTGATAAGTCTAGTCCAGATTTGCTCCCTGGAGCTGTATCTGCTCCAAAGGGCAGAAACCACATGAACCTGCATGTTTTGCTCCACAAAGCAGCTCAGTGATGGTGTGATCTGAAAAAGGCTACAGTGGAAAAGGTAAAAACAACACCCTCGTCTCTTGGCGGGGCAGCTGTGATCTGATTCTTCCCACCCACATATACTACCGGTACTTCAGCCTTTTGAAAAAGTAGCAACACAGGATATCTGATCATGGGGCTCCCAAAGCAATGTCTGGTTGGGTCATTTGTTTTATATATTAGGTTTCTAGTATATAAAGGGAGACAGGAAGAATATTTCCTATAAACAAGGAGAAGCCAAATAGTCTGCAGCAATGTTCTAAAGTCCTGCAGTAATATCGCAGGATGCAGCTTGGGAGGATTAATGCTAACACCGAAACATTCCTCTCAGTCCCTAATAATGTTGTCTGCTGGAAAAGCAACAGAGAATTTATACAGTACTTTTGCATGCTCAAAGTGCTTCATATGATTACTTCAGTGATGCTTACAGTGAGATGGGCTGGCACATGGGTAGGCAAATTAAGGCCCGGGGGCCGGATCCAGCCCAATCACCTTCTAAATCCGGCCCGCGGACGGTCCGGAAATCAGGGTGTTTTTACCTGAGTAGAATGTGTCCTTTTATTTAATATGCATCTCTGGGTTATTTGTGGGGCCTGCCTGGTGTTTTTATATGACTAGAATGTGTGCTTTTATTTAAAATGCATCTCTGGGTTATTTGTGGGGCATAGGAATTCATTCATTCCCCCACAAAAATATAGTCCGGCCCCCCACAGGGTTTGAGGGACAGTGGACCGGCCCCCTGCTGAAAAAGTTTGCTGACCCCTGGTATTTCACTCCCCTCTCCCGAAGATGGGAGGGAGAGGCTGGGAGTGAGAGACAGAGAGAGAGAGAGAGGGACAGGTTTGTCCAAGGCTGTTGAGTTCATGGCTGAGATGAGCTAATATAATATTTTTTATTAAATTATTATTTATACCCCTCCCTTCTGAGAACTATGACTCACAGATAACACTCAGACTCATAGCCACTATCATTGCTCAATTTACACAGTTTACAGCATAAGCTTATCAGTTACTTGGAAGCAAGCACCCTTTCCCCCAGCCCAATCCTTAGTCTTAAACCTATTTCCTCATTAGCAATAAATATTTTCCCACCTGTAAGAGGATTATCATTGTCAGGAACATGTAGAAACCCGCAAGAGCTGGAGCAAGATAGCTGCCATTTATATCGGGAATGACAAACAAGGGGTATTCTAAGAAGAGCCCATTCCAAATGCCATGACCTGCATAAAAATACAAACTACGTTAGAAGAATAAGCCTGGAAAAGTGCACACTGGGAACAAGGGAGATTACTCAATTCACATACTACCTGTTAAGTAGGAACACAAACTTTAGCAGCAACAACACAGAAGTAAAATAATAAAGCATATAAGAAGCTGGACCATTTAAATCTGCAGTAGTTTAATGTGGGTGTGGCTGGGTTGCTTTGTGTGTGTGGAGATTTGCATTGCTTTGTAGATCATCCTCTAGATACCATCTCGAGCTATTTGCAATTCCTGTAAATAGACCAAAAGAGGCCTGGCCGAAAGGCTCAGCCTCTTTTCTTTGGCCTTGACCCCACCCCCAGCCGGCCATCCATTGTCCTACCTGGCCGAGGGCGAGTCAAAGGCCAACCTAAGCAGGTGGGCGGCACCCGCCCAGGTAAGCCCCGCTCGGTGCCGCATACCCCGCCCACCTGTGTGCAAGGGAGGGCGGAAATTGTCAGGTTTGAAAAAGTAACTGGGTGGAAGACTTATGGATAATCATAGTGGATTCTGTGTGGTCTGGGTTATGGTCTCAGAAATAATTTAAATCTGTCTCTACACCAGTTAGTGAGACTTCTCTTAAGACAATACATAGATGGTATAGAACTGCCACAACAACCTATCAACCTACAGTCCTAACTGTTGGAGAACTTGTGCTACAAAAGGCACTTACGTCCACTTATGGTGGGAATGTCCTGCCCTAAGTAACTTTCTGCAATAATTACAGACAGAAACTATTCTTCACTCCCTGGAATCGTTCATGCTATCTTTATTTCATGGCTCAAACGAGGCTTTACACTCCAAGGAACTTTTGACATTTTTACTGAGTCCTGTCAGACAAACTATCAGGGATGGTGTAGCAGTGTATTTCCTGCATGGAGCAGGGGACAGGACTAGTCAGCCTTTAAGGTCCCTTCCAATTCCAGCATTGAATGAGGTATTCTTTCTTAAGAAGTGTGCATGCACATGAAAGCTCATACCAATAACAAATTTAGTTGGTGTTTAAGGTGTTACTGGAAGGAATTTTTTTTATTTTGTTTTTGATTTTAAAATATTCAGAAAAATGATGTTGGGAAACTGGATTTTGTCTGAAATTAATAGGTGATTCGTATGTTTATTTTTTATAGACCTATAGCTTGCTTTTTGAACAAAGTCTTCATAACAGGTCAAAATATAGTAAATATCTTTGTATTAAAATGCAATATTAAAACCCCCAAAATTAAAAATTATCAACATTTTGATTTAAAAAAAATGAAAAAAGAAGGTAAAGCTGCTCTTGTTCTCTGGTAACCGAAAGGTATGTCTGAAAAGCTGAGCGAAGCTGACCAAGTAGATCTGTTGAACTTCTGGTGGGATGAAGCTTCACAGAGCAATGCTAATTCATGTTAATATCTTTGACAAGCAAGGGTGCAATCCAATGCCCATTTAACTGGGAGTGAGCCTCATTGAATGCAATGTGTCGTACTTCTGAGCAGGCTTGGATTTATATGCAAGCTAACAAAGCTACAGTTTAGGGCTTCATCTTATGAAGGACCTCTAAATAAAAAGAGTGACTTTATTTCACGTTTCATACAATTGGTTAAAAAAACAGGCCTATTGCAAGATCAGTGCTTTTGTTAGATTGTCAATTTTTAGTTGCATCCTTGACTATGTACCAGGATATTTGCAAATATAAAAAATTATTATTTCTATTTTCATTTCCCTTTCTGTTAGAATAATACACATCTTTTGGTAATGCTATGGGGCATCTTAAATTTAACGTAGCTTAGGGATCCAGCATATCTTGAGCTGTCCCTGTTTCTGAATAGGCTTGTAAAGGATTGTGCTGTAAGTCACCTGCATTTTCATCCCACCTGGCCTGAACCCCTTATCTTTTTCTGATGAACATCCACCATCCACTCGGAAAACCGATCAAGTTGCAATGTCAGTTAAGTCAAGAAACTCATTTTGAGCTGAAGTACCAACAGTAAAATATAATAATTAAATCTGTGCTGTTGTTCAGCTGAAGAGGATTCTTTCACTTCTGGGTCCTTCAGTACTAGTCTGGTTAATTTACTGGCTTACTGCCATGTCATGCCACATTTCTCCAGGGCACTCTATGCTGGGAAAAAGAAACTCACATTGAAACCTCGCAACGCATAGCGCAGTGTTTTGCAACTCACTTGTGTATTGCCACTTGGAAACCAGGATACAATTACAGGAACCTTTACATGCCCTGCCAAATATTTATTTTTGGAAGGCTCAATAGTGTTGTTTTCATCAGAGTTTGACACCCCTGCAAATCGTGGTCACAGTAGGACAGGATTATCGTAAAATTGCTACAAAGCAATCCTTTTCCCTGCTACATATTGAAAGGAATTGGTTCTCTCAGCAGCAATCTAGGAAGCCCACCAAAAATAAGCGATTAATTTTAGCAGTGAAGCACATTACTATTGCAAAGGGTTCTTGAAATCCAGGAACAATGTTTCCATCATTACTCCATACCTAGTGCTCCAGTGAGACACATGATGAAGAGCAGCCCCACACAAAAGAATATATCAATATTCAGACGTTGTTCTATTTTGCTGCGTTTATAACGAGGACCTCTGTTGTTTAACATGGCTTTTGTTTCAGGGCCTTCAAGAAAAAGAAGAAGAGGAAGGAACAGTCATATGGCTTTATTGTCTTAAGAATGGTTGAATGCTAGACTTTAGATAAATTCATGTATACAACATTAAGTCTCACATCGAATATAAAAGGACTTTATGATCTGAAAATAAAGACGATGTATGTACTTTTGCAACCCAAGAAAATCTTTAATAAAGACATTTTTTTTTTTAAAAAAAATCACGAATATAAACAGTTTGGCTTTCCTGTGTTCATGAGGTCATCAAGTATTTCAAAGCAGTTTTTAGGAGGGCACTTTTAAAAAACAGACATGCATTTGTGCGAGAACTTTAGAAGTTCTAAAAGAGGAGTGGGGAACCAAATGAGGCCCCCCAGCTTCTTTATTTGGCTCTTGGAACTTTTCCCAAGCCACATCCCTTGGTGGTCCTGCTTCACACCTCAAGAGCTTCTGCTTGGCTGGAATGTGTCCTTGAACTCTGATAATCCCTTTAGGAGGATGGAGGGGTTTGTGTGAGTGTGTATTGAAGCCAATCTGCTATAAAAAGATAAATTTTACATTTGCTGCTTTGCCCACTTTTGCCTCTGGCTCTTGTGAGATCTCTTATCCCATATCAGATTCCCAGATGGAGGTCCTGGACACATACAAGGTGCCGTCAGATCTCTTACTTGGCTTCTGTACCTGTTTATTACAAGCTGTAAACTGAAATCTCCTTTTTCTTGTTATAGGAATTTAAGGTCATATATATATATATAATGTTCATAAATGTACAAGGCAAACACATATGTAAGTATATAAACCATGTGTCTGAAATAGTACAGGAGAATGATCCTGAAGCCATTTTGACTCTCCCAAATTGACCTCAAATATTTCTCTTCAAGGAGGAAGGAAATGGGAAATTGTCTTTGGACTGTAGGGGCTTACACCTCCCTGTAAATACAGTCTGGCAAGTGTCTGTTAAGCTGAGCACACTATCAATATCTGAATATCTGGTATCTGAAGAAGTGTGCATGCACACGAAAGCTCATACCAATAACAAACTTAGTTGGTCTCTAAGGTGCTACTGGAAGGATTTTTTTTATTTTTTATTTTGTTTCGACAACAACAGACCAACATGGCTACCTACCTGTAACTAACACTATCAATATGCTAGTTACAGGTAGGTAGCCGTGTTGGTCAATATGCGCAAGAGATTCAAGAACTACCGGTAAGTATTTACCATCTCAAAGGAATGGCCAGGCTACCCAGAAAAGGCAATCAGATAAGGCATTATCAGGTATCCTGGCAGACAGGAGAGAAGCAACACACTCAAATTTCTGCTAGGGACCACCTCTTTCTGTGACGTATGTATGATGTTTTGGGGTGGTGGTCTTGAGCTACAGGGTAGGCAATTTCAAAAGTCTATTTAAGAGCTTGCACACCAGTGTTCTGGGTTCCTCTCCTCCCTCCCTGCATGGGGGAGTGGGGGACCCTGTTGCAACAGTTTAATAAAGATCATGCTTACTAGCTGCTTTGCTTCTCAATACTCTCTGGTTGGCCTCTGTTATTTTCTCCTACCGATAGAAACCTACATAAGGACTCTATACGGGCTCTTGGATACCCATAAGGGATAAAGGAGAAGTTTTTTCTTATAACATTCTTTACATTCATACTTGGTTATAGCATCCCCTCCCTGTAGCTGGGGTCTCTCTGTTACCTCCCCAAATTTCTGGTGCATATTGCATCCAGGCACAGCAAGTGAGGGGATGCTAACTGTCATTGGCTCTGATTAGCTCCCTATTCTGGGCAATAAACCAGCAATCAACCTAATAAAAGGAAACATTGTCTAGGTGCTGTAACAATATTGCTATAGATCTGTGGGTGCTAAATGCTTGGGTTTAATAATTTAATTAAAACTGGTATGTTAGGACTGGTAATAACCAGGCTCATGTGTATTTAAAATGTGAGTTAGCCACTGTTAATCCCCTGGAATGAGCATATGTGAAGAGTTAATTAACCTAGGCACACTTCCTGTGTTGTGTATTGGACATTGTAATCTTAGCCAAAGCAACAAGTGTTAATAAAGTCAGACAATAATAAATTGTCAGACAGGTAATAAAGTCACCTCTTTGTGGGGTGACTGCCTAGTGGGCATAAACACTTAGGAAGTTCAGGCACCAAAGGATTAGGTGTTGGCACAACACAGGATCAAAGGAAATAGGTGTGAGAATGCAAATGTGAGACTTCCCCCTCTTCCCAGATAGAAAAGGAAAACTGAGAAGCTATGGGGTTAGAGTTGCGAATGATGTAATCAGGAAGCAGAGATAGGAACCGTTAGCTGGGTTGTGCCCTGCAGTGCAAAATAGGCATCAGAGAAAGGATGACGCTGGGCTCATTGTTGCTGCTGCTACGGAATAAGCTGGCACATAGGCTCAGGTTGCATATATGTGTAAATAAGCCATATAACAAAACGACACTGTAGCCTCTATTGTGCCTCATTCCCAAAGGAAACATTAACCCTGAGCAGCATGCCTGCAACCCCTGGAATCTTGTGCAGATGCTCAGCAGAGTTTGGGGAGGCGTGTAACAATATATTAACTTACCACTAAAACTGTCCTCCTTATTAGAACAAATTAGTACTTGGAAAGTAACCAACAAGATAAGAATCTTTAAAAAATGATTAAGGGGGTTTGGTGAATTTACAAGAATCTTAGTCTAGTGCCTGCCCTAGGCAAATTGGTTTAAAACATCACTAAGTGTATTTTGAGTTGTACATAGTTTGAGTGGAATTCCCACCATTGCAGCACACACTGCATGTTGACCAGTTCTGCCATTTACAAGAGAAGCCAGAGGAAACCAGTGTCCGGAAACTCACCTACACACCCTCCCTGAAGTCCCTTTTCAATGTTTTAAAAATGGATTCAGCTTGTATGTACGCATGTAAAATGGGAGAGTGTATTATTTTGGAAGTAGTCCTAAACCCAGTTACCAGGGAAGCAGTCCCATAGAAAACAGCAGGACTAATCTTCAAGTAAACATGCATAGGGCTGGGCTGTTGATTGAATAAATGTACATTCAGCTCTCTAAGAATAAAGATGTCCACCTGCGTGGGGAAGCTGCTCTAGAACAGCTGAAGAATAAAAAAACCTGGGATGTGCATGTATATGTTTGTACACAACCTAAGGCTAATATTGTTTCTAGGGTAGATGCCTTGCTGAGGAGTAATCCACCAGGGGAAAGCAGAGCTTTATCCCAGCAACCCTTTAAAATGAACGGAGAGGAATTCTCTTTCTCCCCACTGCCGTTCCCAGAGGTTCTGTGCATTAAAAGGAAGTCCCTCCTCACACATTATATCATTAATTTATGCAATTCATTGCCAGAATATATGTTATGATGCTCACTACCTTACCTACCGTCTTTCCCCCTTTTTAAGACACCGTCTTATAATTTTTTTTCCTCAAAAAAACACAGGGTGGCTTATTTTCGGGGGATGTCTTATTTTTATTACGTCAGTATGGTACGGTACAGCCTCCCCCTGTGCGCTGAGCAGGCGGGGCAGAACTCCACAAGAGGCGCGTTTCCCCCCGCGCCTCTCGCTGGTTCGTTGGCTCCCTGCACACGGGGAACAGGCGGGGCAGGAAGAGGCATCTTCCTCCCCCCCCCCGCGCCTCTCCCTGCACGCTAAGCAGGCGGGGCAGAACTCCACAAGAGGCGCGTTCCCCCCCGTGCCTCTCACTGGTTCGCTGGCTCCCTGTGCACGCAGGAGGGGCTGAGGAGGCAACGGGAACAATGGTGGCACCACGGCTTACTTTTGGGGTACGTCTTACTTCTCACAAAGGTAAAAAAAACCTGCCATGGCTTACTTTATGACTACGTATTAAAAAAGGGGAAACAGGGTAGCTCTAAGGGATTAGACACATATAGGATCAATCTATCAATTGCTATTAGCCATAACAGTTAAAAGGAAACTCTGTGCTTTGAAGCCGTAAATCTCTGCTTAACAGGTGCAGGGAACATGGCACAGATGATGCTTGTCTCCATCATGCTCTGCTTGTGAGCTCCTGAGGGCCATCTGGTTGCTGTGGGATCTGATCCAGCAAGACAACTATTATGTTCCACCCAGTTCTACACTAAAGTCTAGAGATACTTTACTTTAAAGTCAGCACAGTTTCCCTAATACTACAATATTATATGGGGGTTCATATAGAGCTCCCTTGAGCATGTTACTCAGTGAAATACATTTGACAACCAATCTACCTCCTGGAAGTATGACTTGAATATACTGTTTTGGGGGAGTGGTAAGCTTGTGCAACCGTTACCATTACTATAACCTGCTAGAACTATTACCATTATTAGTGCAGGATATTTCTTTTTGAGTCACTTCCTTATAGTCAGCAAAGAAAGGGATTTTGTTTCAGTGCCTGAAAACTGTAGAAACATACACTGTATTCACAATGAACAGCTACTTGAGGTTAGAAGAGACAAAGTACTTAAAAGTGTTAGAATCTAATTAGATGGCCGACTGATTTTTAAGTATGTTTGACTATTTCACAGCAACCAAATTGACTTAATGAGAAGCTGCTAGTGCACTTTCTGTGTGAACATAAAGAAAGCCCAATATGTCAGATCCAGCAGTGAGTAATTTTAATGTTACTTAGCTCTTCTTGAAGTGAATCTGAAGTACCAACAAAACAGCAGGCCCAAAAAGAAAATGTGTACTAAATTAGAATCAAATTGCTCCAATTTCAGTGGACGGGTATTTGAAGTTCTAACCACGAAACATGAAAGGGAAACCAGACTTTATTCTGTACCCCTCATGGTGATTTCTGAGTTCCCTGCTTTCCCTTGCTCTGAGCATGGCCGCTGTGGAGCTGTGTGTGAACAAGATATCAAGTGACAGTCCCAGCATCAAAGGTCTCAGATGCAAATAGACAGTTTTGCAGAGGGATTTATTAGGAATGAATATTCCTAAAATGTGCCTTTAGGTCCTCCCCAGTATTCCTAAAGGCACAGTCCTGAAGTCAGGAGCTGTTATTGAAACAGGCATAGCAGGGGAAGGAAGTTAGTTCAAAATGCTCTCTTTTTGGAATGACAGTCTTGATCAGGATCACAACCACAGCCGCAACTTCCTTTTTTCATGGATGTCCAAGGGCATGCAATTGGGTAACATGCTGACATTCCCAGTCCTGAAAATATCTACTCAGAGCAAGTTGCATTGTTTTCAGCAATACTTCCAGACAAGAAGGCACAGGACAGAGCAGTAGATCGAAAAGTCTTGGAGCCCTGGAAACCCTAAAAAGGGAAAGGCAACCTGTGGCCTTCCAGATGTTGTTTGACTCCAACTCTCACTCAACAGCTGCAGCCAGTACAGTCAATGATGAGTTGTTGTCCATCAACATCTGGAGGGAACCAGGTTCTTCCTCTCTATTATAAAAACTCCTTCTTCACAGTGCATTCAGTTCTCTTTGTAAGTAGCTTCTCTGGGTACCCATTCTGGATTACCAAGTGGGACAAGCCATGTTTGTCTTCCTTCAGACTGTTTGTGGCCGTTCCTGGTTAGGTATTGCTCAAATATAACTTTTTTTATTTAATTCCCCTCTCTTTTATAAAAGTTCCCAGGGTGTCTTTGTGTAAGAAGAAAATACAAAACACAATTAAAGCACAAGTAGTACAAATCTGTATCTAAACATACTCACGGGTATGGCAGCCAAACAGTATCATTGATGCACATTTTATCCCCATAAACTGACCTTTCATAAAGCAACAAGTTTAGCCAAAGCCACTCTTGCCCTCCCTACCATTTACAATGGTAAACCCCAATGGCAAACAAATGAGTGTTAACACTAATATTCTATATAGACATAGGTCTAAGGGAGGACTGGGAATGCCAAATCTATGACTCTACTGCACGGCATTTCAAATCAAATCATTAATCCCACTGATTAAAAAAGGTAAATCCTTCAAATATGAAGTTTATAACAGTTTATATACACAGTTGTTGTTGTTGTTGTTATGCATACTTATAGTGCATTCCTACATGTCTACTCAGAAGTAAGTTCCATGAAATGCAGTGAGACTTACTCCTAAGTCAGTTTATCTAGCATTGCTACCTTGATTAGATGAGACTCGGCGAGTGCAAAACAAATTTCAGGTTGCACAGATGACTGTTGGGGCAAAGGAACAAATCATATTTCTGGATTGAATAGACTTAAAAGCACTCTCTCAGCAACTACGTGGGGAAAAACATTACCTGCATAGACAACAATTCCTATTGTAACCTCTGTGTTCCTCACTGTGCATCCACGAAGAATGAGACTTTCATTGTTAAAACCAATTCGTGTGAGGTCAGGCTGCTCCCTACAAGGAAGAAAAGGATTTTCCATTTATTTCTTGGCTCTTACAGTGCAATCCCACACATATCTACTAAAAACAAGCCCTGGTGAGTTCAACAAGACTTATTTCTAGGTAACCATGTACTGGACTCCAGTCTTACACACATATACAGGTATATCACATTTCTAAACCAGGGGTGGCTAACCTGTGGACCATCATATGTTGCTGGATCCCCAACTCCCATCATCCCTGGACCATTGGCTATACTGGCCAAGGTTAACAGAATCCCCAAACACCTGACCTCAAGTTAGCCACCCTGTTCCAAGGCCATGCTGTGGCTTCAAACCAGAGCCCAAGGGCAGAGTTACTACATTACAGATACTCTGCCCAAGGCCCACATCAGAGTCACCAAAGAGCGGTTCTGCAGAGCACTCTTTATGCTCAGTGCATGAAGATCTTGGGAGGTTCCTTCTGCTTTCTGTTGTGCAACAGTGCCAGCTGTGCAGGTTATAGGTAGGTAGGTACAAATGAAGTTGGTCTGAGACATCTATGAATGTAGGAATAAACATCGCAGTAACTTACACGTAGCCTTTAAATCGATTGAGATGGTTGTTGGGTTTTTCGCAAACAATTGTGCTTTGGAAAAGTTCTGGTTCAAATTCAGCGTTCTGCAACAAAACCAAACCCACAGTGAGTTCCTGTTATGTCAGGAGCAAATCAGTGCACTATTTCTGAAAGAATAACAAGCTGTGTAGTGAAAAAGGAACATCAAGCATTTAAATTTACACCAGAAACAACTGCCACTTAACATTGTAATTTACAGCGAGCCCAATATTTGTTATTAATCTGTCAGGTTGAAATGTGTTCTAATTTTGAACCCAGTTATAATGTATGTGTGTTTTCAGGCCTATGTATTTATGTGTGTGTATTTGTATATTAAATCATTGCTTAGACATCAATTATACAGTGTTGTAAAATGTAGCATCAAATGTATTTGTGGCTGCACACACGACTATCTTCCTTAAAGAATGAGTAGCAAAGAAAATAATGTGATTCTGAATGCATGAAGACCACCAACAAGGCCTCACCTGCCAAACGTAAGGTCTGAGATTGCTGATATTGGGAAAAGTACTCAGGTCCAAACCGTTTAGCACTTTATATGCTAGTACTAGCACATTGAATTGGGCCAGATTTCTAAGGTTTGGACACCTTAACTTTACCAGCTTGAGTTTCCATTCCCCGGCATGCCCAAATTTCATTTTCAGAACAATCAAATGTTGTCTCCCTCTCAGATTTTGAAAGCCTCTTTCCTTTATCTCTTTGAGTTACTATGTGGTTCTGATCTCCCAAAATAGAAGACCATTTCTTTCTGCATTACAATGTAAACCTGCTGATTTTATATCTGCTTGGCCCACCTTTGTTTCACTGCTCTGCCATGCTTCTTGCCTGCATTAATGAGGGATTTGCTAAGCGCCACACAAAATGGCTGGCATTCCACCAGCTGTGCCAGCCTGGATTAAGGCACACTCACTGCTGTAGTTATATAGCTTTGGAGAGGCACCTACCTGTGTGTATTATATATAGGATTACTATAGTGTTAAAATTCAAAGTGTAGCAGCCATTATTTTATAAACAGTAACCATCTCTCTGCCCTGCCTTCCAAACACAGTAATTCAGTACCAAAGGCTTGAGGCTGGTTCACACGACATCTCTTCAGACCACTTTGCCACACAAGAGCTCCGAGTCATGTTTGATCTTGCACCCGAAGCTAACATGGTTGCAGTTGTGGAAATGGTCTTGTGTGAGCTAATCAAAGCACATTTTCCCAGATGGGTTTGCTAGAAGTTATCCTGCTAAAGATTCCCTCCAGCTGGACAGTTCTGTGCTTCTGTCTTAAATTTCTTTGCATACCGAGGTGCCACTAAAAGAACAGAGGGAAGACAAGTTGCAAAAGTAGCTTCCAGGCATACCTGATTAGAGAATCCTTTCACAACTTGTCTTTGTTTAAGGTTCGTCTCGCCGTCAAGATTTGATGTCTCTAAGTGACAGATCCCATTCTGATCAGAGGTGTGGAGCAGCAGGATGTCCGCAGGGATGGTCTCGTTACATTGCAGCTGCACAAAGTCTCCCACTCGTACCTCTTCCCAGCACGTCTCAATGTAGGCTTTTTTGTTCCTGTTATGAGAAAGGACACCACAGCTGAATGGCCTGTGACAGGTCCATCAAGTCACAGAGCGTCTCTTTCCTTTGTGGTACAGGAGTGGCTGGTGAAGTGGTTCAAATGGGATGAGGAACAAATTCATTTATTATTATTTTTGCATTTTTTATGAGAAATTTTGTAACTGACATTTCTCAAAGCAGTATGTGGACGGAAGGATAAATATCCCTTGAAATTTGCATATCTCTGAATTTTATGATGCAGGTCTCCAGTGTGTACCAAAATGCACCTACTTAGGGGAAAGTGTGCATATCTATACATATACTAGTGAAACTAACATACAACAATTCGCTCTGTTAGGGGAAATTGAGTGCAAAAATGTGCATGTTAGTTAAAATTACATACAAAAGAAATGTGTGTACCTCCTTGTGACTGTGATTTTATGAACACCTTTTAATATTGTGTTTTTAAATTGCTGTAACTTGTCCTGGAACTTTATGGTGAAGGATTATTAATTTTCATGAATATTTTTTTTTAAAATTGCTGCAGAAATGAGGAGAACTGAATTTAACATTAGGAAAATGACAAACTGAGGGAAACTGAAATAGGCATACTCACCCATCCCTAGTTGAAGCCAAATGTTTTACTTATTGATCACAGACATATAATAAGTACAATATCTTTGTTTTTAAAACTCTTGAATTATTTGGCCAAAATTCATGATAGCAGGTGATAGATGAGCACCTCTGAAGAGGGTGTTCCATAACTGTTCCATAAGTGCAACAGAAAAATCCCTCTTTCCTGTCACTACTTGACTAATCCCTGAAGGGCCATTGAGGATTATTTTAATGAATGGGCAGAGTTGTATGGGTACACCAGCCTTTGGGATATTCTGATATTCAGCTTTATATAACTTTACAGGTCAATGCCAGCACTTTCAATTGTACTTGGAAGCATATAAGAAACCAGGGAAGATGTTTAATACCAACAAGATAGATTCCACATGTTTAATTCTAGTCAATTATTTGGCTGTTGGGTTTTCAAGCAAGTGAAGCTTCTGAGTAGCCTTCAAAGGCAGCCCGAACAATGATGCACTGTAGAAGTCTTCGTAGATTTGCAATTGACTGATAGCTGCAGCAGTCTTCAAGGAAATGGGAAGGTTTAGTTAATGGTGGCTGAATGATCACCTTCTTCAAGGTGGCTAATTTTATCTCTGATGTAGGTGAAGTTAAGAGACAGTGTTCATGGTTTCTTGGTAAACTTCATAGTTGCTCTGGTCCAACATTATCTGCTTATTGTTGTTGTTTAGTCGCTTAGTTATGTCTGGCTCTTTGTGACCCCATGGTTCAGAGCACGCCAGGCTCTCCTGTCTTCCACTGCCTCCAGCAGTTTGGTCAGACTCATGTTGGTAGCTTCGAGAACACTGTCCAACCATCTCGTCCTCTGTCGTCCCCTTCTCCTTGTGCCCTCCATCTTTCCCTACACCAGGGTCTTTTCCAGGGAGTCTTCTCTTCTCATGAGGTGGCCAAAGAATTGGAGCCTCAGCTTCAGGATCTGTCCTTCCAGTGAGCACTCAGGGCTGATTTCCTTAAGAATGGATAGGTTATCTTCTACCTGCTAGGAATTGATTCATGTGAAAAAGGCGTCTGCAGAGCCTCTCCCACTTGGTTACCCAAACAGCTATGGGGTGATTGGAACAGCTACTTAGTACTGCCTAAAAGCAGCCAAGTTTTCAAACAAATCTGAGGTATTTTAGAGGTACTGTGGCAGGTATCTTTCTCCGCTGCCTGGTCTCTTTCTTTAATCTTCCTTTTTGTGTTCAGAACTTGTTCACAATCTATGTCCCTAAGCTGGGAATTTGTAACAGGAAATAAATTAAAGTTGGTGATCACAGACACAGTGGTTATGACTCTGACGTCTGCTAAAAAGGGAATAGATTGCACCGAATCAATATTTCCATCAAGAACATGGACAGAGAACAAAATGCGTATTTGTTGGGAAAACAGAACTGTGATGAAGGATTGTAAATGCTTTAAAAGATAGGATTAGAGACTCAAATGATCTTGATAAATAGGAGAGTTAGCCTGCAATCGATACAATGAAGACAAATGTGAAGTATTGCACTTCGGGAAGAAAAATGTTTCCACTTTGCTTGGCGTACTTGAAAGTCTTGGATACAGTAATGACAACAAAGTGTTGTATTCCAAGCAAGTTGCCTGGGTGCAAAGGAACTGACTGAATGGGATTCTACCTTCCCTTCTTTCTCCCTGCAGCCTCCCCGTGTGCCCTCAAAATCTGGTTCAAGGGCAGATTTTGGGGATGCATGGGGGCTGCAGCAAGGAGAAGAGGAAGGCGACATCCTGTTGAATGAGAGTTTGCTTATGTAGTGTTAAATTCCTCCCATAGAGACAGAGGAACACAGGAAGCTGCCTTGTATCGAGTCAGATGATTGGTCCACCTAACTCAATGTTCTCTCTACACCAGGGGTGGGGAATCTCCTAATTAGACTTACCAGACCCAATCTATTTACCCTCATTTTATTTATGATTACATTTCTATCCTGCCCTTCCCACCACCAAAGGAGCAATCCCACACACCTTCACCTGGTGTGGGAAAGTCCGAACCATGCCTTGAAATGTCAATCTGTGACTAAAAGGAAGAACTGTTAAGTGTGCTCCCTGCTCTTCTTTGACAGCCATGGCTTCAGCTGTACAGTGTCTTCCTTCACAGATGTAGCTTGAATTCACACAAGTGAGGAATCTCCAGCACCTGAGATCATGGTGATATCAGGGAACTGACAGGTGGGTGAATGTGCCCAACTGCAAAAGTGGTCTGCAGAGCACAGGGGAGTTTCAGATCTGATCTGCTGGCCACATCCTGTCTTCCACCTCTAGTCTCCACTGGCTGTGAGTAATTTTGTACAGCAGGGATTTCTCAGATCTTTTCCTAGAGACCATTCCCTGTCATAATATACATACATATTTGTGTCTAGGATTTGCTCTTGAAAATACTGTTACACTAGATGCTGGCAGAAGGTGATGACATTAACTTGCAGAAGTGCCTGGAAGGTAGTGAACTGGATCCCAGGTCCAGTTGGGGAGGCTTTTAGCAGGAGAGTGAGGAAAGCACTCTTTGCACACACTGCATAGATCATTTCTGAGTGCCAGCATAGGTCCATGCAGGTGCTTCAGATGGTTCTGTACAGATCCAAAAACTACCAGCTAAATGATGAGAAGATCCACTGTGTTGCAGAAGGTCTACCTCTATCCGCTGATTGTGGTGTGGGCGGAGCCCATATGATTTGTGGCAGTATAATGTAAGAACTAGTTCTTCATCCTGGAGGTCCAGCTCGGAGGGCCTTCTGGTGCTTCCCTCACTGCGAGAAGTGAGGTTACAGGGATCCAGGCAGAGAGCCTTCTTGGTAGTGGTGCCCGCCCTGTGGAAAGCCCTCCCATCAGATGTCAAGGAAATAAACAACTATCTGACTTTTAGAAGACATCTGAAGGCAGCCCTGTTTAGGGAAGTTTTTAATGTTTGATGTTTTACTGTGTTTTTAATATTCTGTTGGGAGCCGCCCAGAGTGGCTGGGGAAACCCAGCCAGATGGGTGGAATATGTATGTATGTATGTATGTATGTATGTATGTATACCTACCAACCAACCAACCAACCAACCAACCTGGGTTTAAGAATAAAGGGAACTCCAAGTTTGCTCCAAAACCCAATTACCTGTAGATTCACAACATGGAGCCATGTTTTCACCTCTCTCTCTCTCTCTCTCAAAAAAAAAAAAAAAAAAAAAAAAAGGTTGCATCCCTTGGAAGCTCCAGCCCATTACAGTAGACCTTGTGGGCATGTGAATGTGGTCTCCTGAACTCACTGTCACCTTATTCCAGGTGAGTAAGAAACACAATGGGTGAAAACTGCAGGGCCAAGAAGCAGAGGGTGTGTCATAGTTCTTGATGAAAGAGGCACCTGCCGCCTCTGTCTGGGGAACAGCACATTATTTCCACCTGCTTTTCTGCCAGGGAAAGAAAAAGTACGAGGCTCTCTTGCTGATAAATGAAAACAGCTAAATTAATTCATCGCCTGGAGTGATTTGAATGTCACAGCATGTCTGTTATTATCATTATGTGAAGTATCTGCTCCCTTTAGGACTGAGCTCTGGTTAGCCATTGCTCAATGGAAGCCGTGCTGTGCAAGTCACTCAGACCAGTGAAGATGATCAAGAGATCAGGAGAGCGAGACACTCTTCTCCAAAGCAACTCCTAGTGCCCTGTGATGACTCGCCTCACACTTGGAGTGGCAGTGCTGTAAAAACTAGCTGCAAGCTTGGAGCGTGAGCCAAAATAGCTCACCATGCTGGAGATGCTTCCTGCTGACAAGCCAATGCTTTAGGTTAATCATTAGAATAAATCCCATTGGAGCAGCTCTGCAATGAAACAGACGAGCCGCTCATTTGTCCAAGAGCATGCCAGATGCAAGGGCCTGTGTGTTCTGTCTCTGCCCCTCCATCACTGACCTTGCTTACAGGGTTCCTCCCTGTGTTCAGGAACCCCTGATCACAGAGCTTTCCAGATCTCACCGAGGCTTGTCAGCATTTTCAAGTGAATGTACTTTCAAGGCCCCTTCAGACCTTGCCATTTAATGCAGCGAAGTCAGGAACAGATGGGCTGGGATGCAAAGCCTTGTGCCTCCAACATAATGTCTGAATAGAGCTAGGTTGACAGGGTGAAACTTCATGAGATGTTTCCAGAATGGATGGGCATCTGTTGGGAATGGTTTAGGAGTAGAGGCTTTGGTGACTCACAGCTGTTTCATTCTGTGACGCAGAAGCCACCTTTCGGTGGTGCTGTGAGGGAGCCTCATGCCCTCCCAAGGGATTCAAAGGCATGCAAATACGGAGCTGGGTAAATTGACTTTCTGTGAATGGGTGCTGGCATCCGTCTCGGGAGTCAATGGAGGAATGCACCTTTGTGGGTGAGGTCAAGCTGTTGGAAGGTTGCAGTGCCTGCTGTGGCTGTAGAGACCGATGCAGGCGAGACATGTTTTGTTGCATCTGGGGCAGATGAAGGCATCCAGGTGTGTTGCTGCAGATGCACCATGGCATTTCTTCTCTCTTCACTCTTCCCAGCAGTCATTCCTCCTCTGGACACTGCTATGGATACATGACTTGACTGCTTGTCTCCAGGCACTGTGGTTGTCTGCAAGGGGTTCCCACATGATATTGCCAACTTTCATGTCATATTTGCAGACATCTTTGTAACGCAGAGTTGGTTTGCCAACTGGCCTGGTGCTGGAAGCCAACTCCCCGTAGAGCATGTCCTTGGGGAACCCTGAGCCAGAATCTAACTCATGCTACCCCAGGATAAAAAACATGGATCAGAACCTTGCTTAATATCCTTGTATGTAGGCAGAAATTAACCACATTTGTGTAGTTTCCTATACAGTAGTTTAACACAGCCTAGAAGCGTTATATTATGGTGTATACAAGAAAGGAAGAAGTGTGCAAGACATCACTTATTTTTGGTTTAAAAGAGGATGGTTTATTAGTATGCCATGTCTGAACACACACACACACACACACACACACACACACACACAGAGAGAGAGAGAGAGAGAGAGAGAGAGAAATCCTAAAGCACTGAGAGATTTTAAAAGCAAGTCCAGACAAATTGCAGCAACTTATCCTCAGGCTACAGCTGCAAATCGGTACAATGCACAGCATTACAAATATGCCCCATAAGATACACAGTGTGCATTCATAAAACTGCCTCAGTATATATTGATACCATTCAATTTGCAATTTATATTAAGTTAGTTTGAAAAGTGGTACAGGGGCATAGCCCTGAAGTAGCTGTTTTTCAAGAAAACTAGGAAAACTGCACCACATAAAAATGACTATTGCTTAAACGATAATCCCAGGATACAGTTCAGCTGGGAAGGCAAATAGCTTTCTTGAGTACAAAGTCTCAGTATTATTATTATTATTTTTTTGGGGGGGAGGATTTTGTAGAGCCTTGTTAGTTGATGAAAGACAAAAGAGGCCTTTCTGATATACTCCTGTTCTCTTATTAATATTAATCTATGAATCAACTTTCACAGAAGTCTCAAAGCATTTATAACAGTGCAATAAAAACAACTAAAATAGGTTTTAAAGCAACATAAAAATCAAGATAGATTTAAAAAGCATTGGTGGGACTAGAGGATCCACAGGGGCCCTTCCAACTCTATGATTCTATGATTCACCAGAGAGCCTCATCAGCAGAAACCCTGCAGAAAGACAGCTGCTTGTGCAATGGGACTTTCTTCCCTGCCCTTCCCCCATGCACACCCTGAAATTGGCTTGGGTGGGGCGGGAGAATCCCTGGAACAGTGTGTGGGAGGAAGAGAGGCGGTATCATTTCATATAGCAAGTTAAAATGCTTGTACATTCGAAGTGTTTGTCATAGTGTGATGCTAAATCCCACCCTACACATATAAACAACCAAGGCAGAGAACTACTCCTTCCCTCCCTGTCCTCCAGCTAGAAAAAGCCTGTTGAACCAAAGATGCCTTTAATTATTTCCAGAAATTAAAAACAGTGAGCACCTGTTGCATCTCAACAGGAAAAAAGGTAAAGGTAAAGGGACCCCTGACCATTAGGTCCAGTCGTGTCCGACTCTGGGGTTGCGGCACTCATCTCGCTTTATTGGCCGAGAGCCGGCGTACAGCTTCCGGGTCATGTGGCCAGCATGACTAAGCCGCTTCTGGCGAACCAGAGCAGCGCACGGAAATGCTGTTTACCTTCCTGCCAGAGCGGTGCCTATTTATCTATTTGCACTTTGACGTGCTTTCGAACTGCTAGGTGGGCAGGAGCTGGGACCGAGCAACGGGAGCTCACCCCGTCGCAGGGATTCGAACCGCCGACCTTCTGATCGGCAAGCCCTAGGTTCTGTGGTTTAACCCACAGTGCCACCTGGAAAGCTGTCCCACAAAAACGGGGGCAGCCACACTGAAAGCCCTGGCCCAAGTTGCTGTGGCTTCTGATACTCTTGGGCCTTCAAGGAGAGGCTGTCTTGCAGAAAAGCAACCTACAGTGACCTACTGAAGCTGCAAGGTCACTAACTGGCACCAGGATCAAACACGGAAGTTGCCCTCCCCTGTTGCTTCTTTCTTTTTCAAGCAACAGTGCCACTTTGGCACTCAGTGATCAAAGGTCAGAATACGTTTCTTAGCCTTCTTTGTTATACAAACAAAAGGACTCTACAAATCCAAACAGATATAAGAAAGAACAAATAAAATGCAAATCAATTTATACTATAAAATAAGCAGTGTGATTTCCGCAAAGGGAAAGATCCAGACCTTTATTTCCCCCTTGCAAGAAATGGTGGAAAGGAACAAGAGTTTAGAAGAGAAGAGGGAAATACTATGTCTGAAAAATCGGGGGAGTCAGTAGAAAATTCTTGAGTAGAATACAAATTAAGAAATTGGGAATGAAAGGAAGAGGGGTTGTAGAAGAAAGGTGTGTTAACTAGTTACATAGAAGCCCAATCACCTCTTATGTACTGAAATTGCTGAGGCTGAT